>OX439444.1:7806398-13273898 GCA_949320045.1 Scotopteryx bipunctaria | reverse complement strand
GCTTCTACACACCGTCCGCGTCTGCCTGCCAAATTTCAGCCGGATCGGGCGACAAAAATCGCAAAAGTTGCATTTTGTTCGCAAAAAGTCTTAGTACCCCGTGATTTTGCCCATACATTCGTAAGTTTGAAATTCCAATATCGTAGTAACTTTCTCGTTTTTTCTTCCCAATATCTTTGTTAGCGTATATTAACAGCAGAATAGCTTTTCCCCATCATCTGAACCCTTCTGGTATTTAGTTTTTCACAGTTTTTCACCAACTCCACTAATCTCTTCAAGAAACTTGTAAAATTTTCACTTTTTCATTAATTTTCACTAGATTCCCTGAATAAATAGTTTTTCTAAACGTCATTTATAGTAGATCTGAGTAACCCGCGTGCGCCTGAAGCCGTTTGACACGATTTCCCAGCAGTATTCCGACTCATTCGTGAGTTAGGAGCCGAAAATCGTCGCTTTTGGTGCATTTTCATAGGTTTTCTTCAATTTTTTGCGAAACTCGTCCGAGAGGAATTTTTTCCTGCATCCATATAGGCTTCTACACACCGTCCGCGTCTGCCTGCCAAATTTCAGCCGGATCGGGCGACAAAAATCGCAAAAAATTGCCCGCCCACCCACCCAAGCCGCTTTAGCTTAGGTGGACCCCAGTCGAGGCCGTTGTATGGGAATATTTTCATAATTAAATTTTTAGTACATTTTGCATACTTTTCTTATAGAAGCTGAAGCTTATAGTAAGGTCTAGTATAACTTATAATACGCGGAATTAGGTGAAAAAGAAGGCTTATACTTGAATTATAAAACCTCAATTCACTGTTTTAAGTAGTTTTTGTCTGCAATGTTGCGTACCCCGACGAAGAAGATGGATAGCAGCCCGAGGAGCTCTCCAACTGACAAGGAGAAGGCTGGGCCTTCTCCGAAGAAGATGTTGGAGGCCACAAACGTAAGGCGAAGCCTCGAAAAACCTGAGGGAGAAAAAATAGAAAGAGAAAAAAGGAAAATCTCACCTAAAAGGGTAGTGCAGGCGTCGTTGCCTGTGGCGCCGCAGAAGCAGGTCCCCCCATCGGAGAAGGAAGAAGCAGTCCAACCCGAAGGACCTCCGGAAGCCGCTGTGGCGCCGCCGGCACCGAAGCAGGCACCGACCGTGCACACCGAGCGAGTCAGGAGGGCTCGGGTCTGGCTTGAGAAAGCGAAACGCTGTGTTGGAGAGTCTCGCAATCTCAAGACAGACCTGAAGCACGGAATCCTCGCGGCGGTGGACGGCCTCTACCAGCTCGTGAAGGAGGAGACAGCAGCAACAGCACCTGAAACAAAGAAAAAAGGGGTTAAAAACATGGAAACAGACGAAGGCAGTGTTGGAATAGACAAGAGAAAGGAAGAGACCAGGAATGAACCTAGGGAGGAAGGGATGGAGAAGGAGAGCTCAAGACGGAATAAGGATAGCGATCTACAAAAACAGATTGAGGAGCACAGTAAACTGCTGGTCGAGAACAACGAGAGGATGAGAGACCTAAAAGAGGCAATGGAAAAGCAAAAGGAGATCCTAGAGAAGGTCACGTATGCGAACGTGGTTGCAGGTCCACCCCGAAGGCAGCAATACGAGCAGACTGCGCTTCATTCGGTGATGGTCTCCTCTAAGGACGAGAAGGAGACAGGAGAGGAGGTGCTCACCAGGATAAGAGAAGCTGTGAATGCCAAGGGGGGAGGGGTAAATGTAGACAGAGTGAGGAAGGCCAAGGATGGAAAGGTCATAGTGGGATGTCGGACCGAAGCGGAGAGGGAAAAAGTCAAGGAGAGGCTCAGGAAGGCGGAGAAACATCTCAACTTCGAGGAGATCCAAAACAAGGACCCTCTTTTGATCCTCAGAGACGTTCTCCAATTCCACAGCGACGAAGACGTCACAAACGCTCTGAGGAATCAGAATGGAAACATCTTCAAAGGCCTCGATAAGCAGGATGATAGACTCGAAGTCCGCTACAGGAGAAGAGCCAGGAACCCCCACATGTGCCACATGGTACTCAAAGTATCCCCTAGGATATGGAACCTCATGATGGAGTTGGGAGAGGTTCATGTCGACTTGCAGAGGGTAAAGGTGGCAGACCAAACGCCGCTAATTCAGTGCTCTATGTGTCTCGGATACGGTCACGGCCGGCGACACTGCAAGGAGAGCACTGAAAAGTGCAGTCACTGTGGGGGCCCGCATGTGAAGGCTGAATGTGCTGACTGGCAAAGTGGAACACCACCCTCCTGCTGCAACTGTAAACACGCTAAACTAGAAGCTGTGGAGCACAATGCATTCAGCCAGGAATGTGCTGTAAGAAGGAAGTGGGATGCATTGGCCCGAGCCTCTGTGGCATATTGTTAAGGGCAGCCTAAATGAAAACTCAGTAGCAAACACTCCAACGACACAGAAAACATATCGCGTACTCCAGGCCAATCTACAAAGAATGGAAACTGCAACCAATGAGTTGATGATCGAAGCCGACAAGAGAAAGGCCGCCTTTGCATTGCTCCAGGAGCCCTATGTGGGGGGAATTAGAAGGATGAAAGCATATAGAGGAGCGAGGATCTACCAGAGCACTGAGCAAGGAGATGGGACTGTAAAGGCAGCAATAGCCGTCTTCGACCAAGATCTGGACGTTATACAGTGCCCGAAACTCACCACAAACAACATCGTAGTGGTGAGGATCCGAACCAGTGCCTGGCAGATCGCCGTAGTTTCTTTCTATTTCGAGCCAACCCAACCCATTGAGCCATACCTGGAGCAGATCAAAGGAATAGTAGATGAGATTGGGCCTGGAGGGATCGTGGTAGGTGGGGATGCAAACGCTAAGAGTACCTGGTGGGGTAGTACTGTGGTAGACGACAGGGGCGAGGACACGTCCGGAACGCTTGAAGAGCTAAGCTTGCATGTACTAAATGAAGGGGATACGCCTACATTTGACACCATCAGGGGGGGAATATCCTACACCAGCCATCCCGACATAACGGCCTGCACAGTCGATATACTCGGCCTGATAGACGGTTGGAGGGTGATAGACGACCTCACGAGCTCGGACCACAACGGCATCACCTTTAATATAGCACTGAAAAAATCAAAAGGGACAAGTATTAAAAGAACGACAAGACTTTACAACACAAAGAAGGCGAATTGGAGTCAGTTTCGTGAGAAACTGACCCAATTCAAAATAGATAATCAAATAAGCGTAGAAAACATACAAAGCATTACCAATAAAGCAGACCTAGATAAAGTAACAGAAAAATACACAAACATAATAACACAAGCATGCATAGAAACAATCCCGAAAAAGAAAGCCAAAGAAACACTTACCATGTCGTGGTGGTCAGATGAACTCGCCGTGCTGAAGAGGAAGTCCGTCACCCTGAAGCGTCGAATCAGATGCGCAGCGCCAGCCCGAAGACCCGGTGTCGTAGACGAGTACCTGAAAGCAAGACAAGAGTTCTTAAGTGCAGTCAGCAAAGCGAAAATTGAAAGCTGGAAGGATTTCTGTGGGAAGCAGGACAGAGAGGGAATATGGGAAGGAGTGTACAGGGTCATAGGTAGAACAGCCACAAGACAGGAAGAAATACCCCTAGTAAAGGAAGGTGTGCTAATGGATCCAAAAGAGTCGGTAAAATTGCTAGCAGATGTCTTCTATCCGGAGGACAATGAAGATGGGGATAACACTGACCACCGACAGACTAGAATGATAGCAAACCAGGTAAACAGCCCGGTAATTGATGAACAATATGACCCACCGTTTACAGAAGAGGAATTAAGTGCTGCGGTGGGAAGTTTTAACCCCAAAAAGGCCCCGGGAGCAGACGGTTTCACTGCGGATATTTGCGGCCAGGCTATAGGAAGCGATCCAGAGGCTTTCCTAGAACTGGCTAACAGGTGCCTGGCTCTCTCACACTTTCCGACCATTTGGAAAGAAGCTACAGTTGTGGTCTTGAGAAAGCCAGGCAAAGACGATTACACGAACCCTAAATCATATAGACCAATAGGATTGTTGCCAGTTCTGGGAAAGATCCTGGAGAAGATGCTCGTAGGCCGGATGAAATGGCATCTCTTGCCGAAAATGAGCCCCCGTCAATACGGATTCATGCCAAAACGAAGCACCGAGGACTCCCTTTACGACCTGATACAATACATCCAAGGGAAGCTTGACCAGAAAAAACTCATAACCGTAATATCATTGGACATAGAGGGAGCTTTCGACAGTGCGTGGTGGCCCGCGATAAGGATCCGGATGGCGGAGGAAAAGTGTCCTGTTAACATAAGAAGGCTAATAGACAGCTACCTCCAGGATAGACGGGTTAAGATTCGGTATGCTGGAGAGGAACATGTGAAGGATACAGGGAAGGGATGTGTACAGGGATCGATTAGTGGCCCCATCATGTGGAACCTCCTGCTAGATCCACTGCTGAAGGGACTCGAAAGACGTGGAGATTATGTGCAGGCCTTCGCGGACGATATCGTCCTGATCTTTGATGGGGACACAGCACTGGAAGTGCAGACACAGGCAAATGCCGCCCTCGCCTATGTCCGGGAGTGGGGTATCAAAAATAAGCTCAGGTTTGCGCCCCATAAGACTAGCGCCATGGTTATAACGCGTAAGCTTAAATATGATATACCACTCCTGGGTATGGGCGGGGTTGACATCGGCATGTCAAAAGAAATCAAGATCCTGGGGCTCACTATTGACAACAAGCTGACCTTCAATAGCCATGCCGCCAACATCTGCAGAAAGGCGTTGAACATTTATAAGCAGTTGTCAAGAGCCGCCAGGATCAGTTGGGGTCTTCATCCTGAAATTGTTAGGACCATATACACGGCCGCAGTCGAACCAGTCATCATGTACGCGGCCAGCGCATGGGCACCAGCTACAAAAAAGTTAGGCATCCAAAGACAACTCAATGCAGTTCAAAGAGGATTCGCCCAAAAACTCACGAAAGCTTACCGCACCGTCTCCTTGAACTCGGGACTAGTGCTGGCCGGGATACTCCCACTTGACCTCAGAATACAGGAGGCAGCTGCCCTGTATGAGGCCAAGAGGGGGGTACCCCGACCGGAATTAAGAGACAGGGAGGTGGAGCGGTTAGTTCCATACGAGAGAGTTAAGCACCCGGCGAAGCATGTACGCCTCACATTTAAAAGCCTGATAGACCAGGAACAAGAAGAAGCACACAGGACTCAAGAAGTCCGTATCTACACCGATGGCAGCAAGATTGATGGTGAGGTCGGGGCCGCACTATCCTTGTGGAGAGGTGATGCTGAGACCAAAGCCATCAAGCTTAAACTGCCATCTTATTGCACGGTCTATCAGGCCGAACTACTGGCGATATGCAGAGCAACAGAGGAAACGTTACGGCGCTCAGAGTTGTCCTTTGGTATTTACAGTGACTCTAGATCGGCTCTGCAAGCAGTCACAAATAACGGTTCCCTCCACCCTTTAGCTGTGGAGGCTCGAGAAAACCTGGCAACGAGCAGACTCCAGAACAAGGAAGTATCCTTGTTCTGGATCAAAGCCCACGCGGGCTTGGAGGGAAACGAGCGTGCAGATCAGCTAGCGAAAGAGGCGGCGGGAAACAGGAAAAGACGACCCGACTATGACTACTGTCCTGCTTCATTCGTCAAGCGACAGATCCGTCTGGAGACGCTTGACGAATGGAACAGGCGGTATAAGACTGGTACGACAGCAGGCGTAACAAAGATGTTTTTCCCGGATGCCGTGAGCGCTTATAAAACAGTCCGCAACTTTGAAACGACGGCTGCCATGACACAAGTTCTGACGGGACACGGTGGGTTCTCCGAATACTTGAACCGGTTCAAGTGCAAGGAGAGCCCATCGTGCATCTGTGACCCGGAAGTGAGTGAAACGGTAGCGCACGTTCTATTTGAATGCCCCGTCTTTTCACTACAAAGATTTGAAGCCGAGCAGGTTCTCAATGCCAAATTATGTCCTGAAAACGCCAACGAATTGATTTGTAACAGAGAACAGAGAATGCATTTCATAAAATATTGTACAAAAATTGTAAATAAGGTAAAATTAAGAAACAAATAGTTAATAAATATGTTGTAAATATATTATAAGGAAAAAAAAAAAAAAAAAAAAAAAAAAAAAAAAAAAAAAAAAAAAAAAATTGTTGTATATATATGATTTTAAAAAAAAGTATGAATAACAGTACAGTACGAGATAGTATAAGATATTTAGATTAATACTTAAAGTAGCAAATAAGATATGTATATAGACTAAAGTAGAAAAGTAAAATGTATAAATTGTTGCAAAAGCATCCCTGCATATTCTTAGAAAACCAGTGTCAAACCCACAACCATGTTAAAAATAAATAATACAAACTCCCCCATAGACCCATACTGGGTACGACAAGAATATAACCAAACCTGTAGACAACAATAGAAGGCTCATAGACTTTGATTCATAACATGTCAAAGGAAAGAGATATATAAAAAAAAAAAAAAAAAAAAAAAAAAAAAAACCTAACCTAACCTAACCTAACCTAACCTAACCTAACCTAACCTAACCTAACCTAACCTTACCTAACCTAACCTAACCTAACCTAACCTAACCTAACCTAACCTAACCTAACCTAACCTAACCTAACCTAACCTAACCTAACCTAACCTAACCTAACCTAACCTAACCTAACCTAACCTAACCTAACCTAACCTAACCTAACCTAACCTAACCTAACCTAACCTAACCTAACCTAACCTAACCTAACCTAACCTAACCTAACCTAACCTAACCTAACCTAACCTAACCTAACCTAACCTAACCTAACCTAACCTAACCTAACCTAACCTAACCTAACCTAACCTAACCTAACCTAACCTAACCTAACCTAACCTAACCTAACCTAACCTAACCTAACCTAACCTAACCTAACCTAACCTAACCTAACCGAGTCTGCTCCCACCCGCAGTCGAGAGCGCCACGAAAATTGACCCCTCCGCGCTTCAAAAATTCGCAAAAATTGGAAAATTTTGCCGTAGAAAGTCGTGCGATATACCAAAAGACGCGGGCTTACGAGCCGCTCACGTTGGTGAAAAGTGCATCGCGATAAGTGAAGTGAGTGCGAAGATAGAGGGAAAAAAGTGATTTTTCTGAAATTTTTGAAATTCAAAGTGGAATATCTCGGGATCTGCAGCGGTGACCTATACCTTTTTTGGTGCCTCCAAGAAGGCCTCTTGGAGCTCTACGATTTGACACCTTTTGCCGATTTTTCCCGCGCAGGAGCGCGGAGTAATCGGCAAAAAAACAAAAACCACGTGGCCACGAGGTCAGTGACCCGAGGCCGTGGAGAAGATCTGACAGCGGGACCTGAAGGACCCTACTACGAGCACCCCGGAGGCAGTTTCAGAACTTTTCTAAGTTAAGTCTAGGCCTAGATATAGCATTTTCAAATTTTTTCAATTTTCAAAATTTTTTATTTCAGTCAAAAGATCTGTGACATATACTTTTTAAATTTAAATTCAATAGATCTTAAGCTCCTTTACCTCCTATAAAAAATTCGAGATATTTTCATCAACTAGTTTTTGAAATATCTAATTTTGAAAATTTCACCCCTGCACGAGGTACCCTTTAGAGAATACCTAGAGATTTTATATTAATTACATATTGTTAGGCTTAATTTATAGATATAGGTACCATTTTGTCCGGCTCAAATCGGGCCACTTTTGAATTTCTGTGTTAATTTTTGTGTAAATTTAGGTGTTTTTTGTATTTTAAAAATCGGGGGGCAGATATTTAGAATTAAGATAAGTGTCATCGTGTAGGGCTTGTTGAGACCTTTCAAACGAGCCCAAACACAACCTAGTTTGAGCAAAAGGCGCCAAAGTTAGACTAAAGCGACCATTTTGGCCGCCATCTTGTTTTTTCTAAAAGCCCTGTAACTTGGCCATTTGTAATCCTATTTGATCAGGGTTTTCGGTGTTGGCACTGCCTTAACCCCCACTACTCGCTGAGTCATAAAACATCACTAATTTATGTTGAACACCAAACACCATTTTTGACAAGCGGTAGAGACGGGTGACGTCGGGGCCATCCCAAAAACCCCAAACACTGCATATCTAACTTTTAAATTGCGTCAGTGGCGGAGCTTTGAAGTTTTTGGCGTCCATCTTGGCCGCCATCTTGGAAAACTTCAAACGTCTATAACTTCCCAACCGTTGCTCCGAATTTGATGCGGTTTTCAGTATACATCTTTGCTCAGGCTGGACTATCGAGGACGCTAATAAAAACCGACTCTAGGTAGAGCAAAAAATTTTTTCATTCAAATTTGACGGGAACTTTTCTGTGATTGCAAATCCTAAGGCCTACCTTTTCGCTCACTGTGACTGACTCTACGTAGAGTAGAAATTTTACTTTATTTTTAATTTAACTAGAACTTGACGGTGATACACACTAGTGTAAACCTAACTAAGACGCCTAAACGCTAAGGACAGATTGAATAGGTAGAGCCCTACTCTACCAAAAATAAAAATACAACAAATAGTTAGAAAGCGTGCTCTTACCTGACGTATTCTACCGACGACACCTCAAGTTGACCTCCAGCCCGGCTGTAACTGGAACACCACCTGAAACAAAAGACCAGAATTAGGATACGTCAGAATTAAAAGTAGGAATAGGTTAAAAAGAGTGTTTCCTCACCTGACATATATTACCGGCGACATCGCGGACGACCGTTGACCGGCAGACACTGGACTGGAACACCACCTGAAACAAAAAAGAGCAAGTTAGAATAGGTTAGAGTCAATATTTTATTTTATACAACTTTTACAAATTTTACATTAGAACTAGAATAAATTTATATAAATTCGACGCGTTCCTCTGACGAGATGTTTGCCGCGCTACACACACCGGTCAAAAAGACCGTAAGCAAAGCGGATTTGCCTGGCCCACCAAAATCCCCAACCCAAACACAGGAAGCGGGGCCTTCGCAGCAAGGAGGACAACAGGAGCAGCCCTCCAACGTGAGGCGGAGCGTGGGAGAGTGGGAGTTGGTGAGGAAAAGGAGGTCAACCTCCCAACAACCCAGAACACCAACCCCGCCAAAAAAGATGGCCCCAGCGGCCCCCACTAGACCGAAACCAGCGTCAGTGCCCTCGCAAGAGGGAAAACCAGTAGGGCGAAAGCTGCTAGTAGAGACCACTGGAAGTCCCCCCAGAGTGGAGAGATTTCCCAACAGGACGGCGGAGGCAAGAGCATGCCTCAGCAAGGCCAAAACCAACCTCGAACTCTCGAGGAACCTGAAGACCGACATTAAATCAAATGTCATCCACGCTGTAGACCGATTGTTCGAGCTGGTTAAGGAGGCCGAGGCAGCAAATGCCCGTCAGAAAACCGCACCAGGCTCTAAGGGAGAAGTGGTGGTGATGGAGAGCTCAGGGAACCAAGGACGGGACGTTGGAAGTGACCTACAAAAGCAGATCGAAGAGCACAGCAAGCTGCTGAGCGAGAACAATGAGAGGATGAAAGACCTAAAGGAGGCAATGGAAAGGCAGAAGGAGATCCTGGAGAAGACCACATACGCGAACGTAGTGGCAGGCCCACTTAGGAGGCAGCCCTACGAGCAGGCCGCGCTTCATTCTGTGATGGTCTCCTCCAAGGATGAGAAAGAAACTGGAGAGGAAGTGCTCAGTAGGATAAGGGACGCTGTGAACGCCAAAGATGGAGGGATAAAGGTGGACAGAGTAAGGAAGGCAAAAGACGGGAAGGTAATAGTGGGATGCCGTACCGAGGAAGAAAGGCAAAAGGTGAAGGAGAGGCTGAGAAAAGCGGAATCTCACCTGAATGTCGAGGAGATCCAGAACAAGGACCCTCTTTTGATCCTCAGGGACGTCCTAAGTTTCCACAGTGACGAGGACGTCGTGAGGGCCCTGAGGAATCAAAATGGACATATCTTCCAACTCCTCGACAAACAAGACGACAGGATGGAGATCCGATACAGAAGGAAAGCCAGAAACCCCCATCTGTGCCACCTGGTGGTAAAGGTCTCCCCCAAGATCTGGAGCCTGATGACAGAGGCGGGAGAAGCCCACATAGACCTCCAGAGGGTAAAAGTGGCGGATCAGTCGCCCTTGGTACAGTGCTCCCTATGCCTGGCATACGGCCATGGCCGTCGCCAATGCAGAGAGAGCATCGAAAGATGTAGCCACTGCGGCGGCCCGCACCTGAAGGCAGACTGCGCGGACTGGCTCAGCGGTGTAGCACCATCATGCTGCAACTGCAGGCAAGCAAAACTCGAGGCTACAGAGCACAACGCCTTCAGCCACGAATGCGCAGTAAGAAGAAGGTGGGACGCATTGGCGCGCGCCTCTGTGGCGTATTGCTAAGGGCGTCGCAAACGGGAACTCTATGCACCCAACCAGAGGGGAGCCCTACCGCGTCCTCCAAGTAAACCTCCAAAGGATGGAAACTGCAACGAGCGAACTAATGATAGAGGCTGAGAAAAGAAAAGTCGCCATCGCTCTGCTCCAGGAGCCATATGTGGGTGGGATCAATAGAATGAAAGGATATAGAGGAGCACGGATCTACCAGAGCTCCGAGCTGGGCGACGGATGTGTCAAGGCGGCAATAGCCGTCTTCGAACAAGACCTGGACGTCATACTCTGTCCAGAATTCACCACGAACAACATCGTAGTGGTGAAGATAAGAACTAGAGCCTGGCAGATCGTTGCTGTTTCATTCTATTTCGAGCCAACCCAGCCCATAGAGCCATACCTGGAGCAGATCAAGAAAATAGTTGAGGAGCTTGGCCCTACAAGAATAGTCCTAGGAGGAGACGCGAATGCAAAGAGTACCTGGTGGGGCAGTCACACAGTGGACAGCAGGGGCGAGGACTTGTCAGGCACTCTTGAGGAGCTCGGCTTGCAGGTGCTCAACAGGGGAGATACCCCCACCTTTGACACCATTAGAGGAGGTGTATCTTACACTAGCCATCCCGACGTTACGGCCTGCACAATCGACATGTTAGACCTCGTGGACGGGTGGAGAGTAGTGGAAGACCTCACGCACTCGGATCACAATGGCATAGCTTTCAATATAGCGCTCAAAAAAGAAAAGGGGGTAAGTGTTATCCGAACCACTAGGCTCTATAATACAAAAAAAGCAAATTGGGTACAGTTTCATGAGAAACTGAACCAATTAAAAGCTGAAAACAACATTAATAAAACAGAAATTGATAACATCACAAATAAAATAGGACTAGAGCAAGCAATAGTTAAATACACAGAAATTATCACACAAACATGCACGCACACAATACCTAAAAAGAAAACAAAAGAAACACTTACCCAGCCGCCGTGGTGGTCCGCAGAACTCGCAGCGCTGAAGAAGAGGTCCGTCACCCTGAAGCGTCGAATAAGATGTGCAGCGCCAGCCCGAAGATCCAGAGTCGTTGATGAGTACCTGCAAGCAAGAGAAAAGTTCCTGAGTGAAGTGAAGAGAGCCAAGATCCAAAGCTGGAAAGACTTCTGTGAGAAACAGGACAGGGAGGGGGTATGGGAGGGGATCTACCGAGTTATAGGCAGAACAGCTACAAGGCAAGAGGATATTCCCCTAACCAAAGATGGAAAACCGATCGATCCCAAGGAATCAGCCAAGGCTCTGGCGGATATCTTCTACCCGGAGGATAAGGAGGAGGAGGATAATGCTTACCATCGACAGACCAGAGAACTAGCGAACAGAATAAATGAAGAGGTACATGATGAACAGCATGACCCTCTATTTACGAAAGAGGAGCTAAGTACTGCGATGGGAAGCTTTAATCCAAAGAAAGCCCCGGGTGGGGATGGGTTCACCGCAGACATCTGCAGTCAGGCGATAGAAGGCGACCCAGAGACGTTCCTTGCCTTGGCCAATAAGTGCCTGGTCCTCTCACACTTTCCGACCATCTGGAAAGAGGCCACAGTCGTGGTCCTGAGGAAGCCAGGCAAGGACGATTACTCAAACCCCAAGTCCTACAGACCGATAGGACTACTGCCAGTCATGGGGAAGGTCCTGGAGAAGATGGTGGTCCAACGGATGAAGTGGCACCTCCTGCCCAAGTTGAGCACTCGCCAATACGGGTTCATGCCAAAAAGAAGCACCGAAGACTCCCTCTATGACCTGGTACATTACATCCAAGGAAAACTGCAGCAGAAAAAACTAGTCACGGTCATATCATTGGACATAGAGGGAGCCTTCGACAGTGCGTGGTGGCCTGCGATAAGGATCCGGTTGGCGGAAGAAAAGTGCCCAATAAACATCAGAAGGCTGATTGATAGCTACCTCCAGGAAAGACGGGTCCGGGTCAGATACGCTGGAGAGGAACACCTTAAGGATACCAGCAAAGGGTGCGTTCAGGGATCGATCGGAGGGCCAATAATGTGGAACCTCTTACTGGACCCCCTACTGAAGGGGCTTGAGGCACGCGGAGACTACACACAGGCTTTTGCGGATGACGTCGTCATGGTTTTTGAGGGAGACACTGCTCTGGAAGTCCAGAGACGTGCGAATGCGGCTCTCGCCTATGTTGGGGAGTGGGGTGCCAGAAATAAGCTCAGGTTTGCGCCGCATAAAACCAACGCTATGCTTATAACCCGCAAACTCAAATTTGACACACCACTCCTCAGCATGGGGGGGATCAGCATTGGCATGTCTCGGGAAATCAAGATCCTGGGGCTCACCATTGACGACAAATTGACATTCAGCAGTCACGTGGCGAACGTCTGCAAGAAAGCACTAAATGTTTACAAACAGCTATCCAAAGCCGCCAGGATAAGCTGGGGCCTGAATCCCGAGGTCATCCGGATTATCTACACGGCGACCGTAGAACCGGTGGTGACGTATGCGGCCAGTGTCTGGGCACCTGCAACAAAAAAGATAGGGATACAAAAGCACTTGAACGCAGTCCAGAGGGGTTTCGTGCAAAAGATGACCAGAGCATACCGCACTGTCTCCCTAAACTCGGGTTTGGTTCTGGCCGGGATACTCCCACTCGACCTCAGAATACAGGAGGCAGCTGCCCTGTATGAGGCAAAGAGGGGAGTACCCCGACCAGAGCTAAGAGATAGGGAGGTAGAACGGCCGACACCGTGCTCACAGGCTCCACATCCAGCGGAGCACATAGACATAGGTTTCGTCAATTTGATAGACCAGGCTGAGGTTGACGCTCACAACAACCAAGCAGTTCGAATATACACCGATGGAAGCAAGATTGAGGGTGAGGTCGGAGCAGCGCTGTCAGTATGGAACCAGGAAGCAGAGATCAAAGCCCTCAAATTAAAGTTGCCATCATACTGCACAGTATATCAAGCCGAACTCCTGGCGATATGCACGGCTACAAGGGTGATATTGAAACGGCCCGAGAATACCTATGGAATTTATAGCGATTCTACTGCAGCTCTACAAACTGTGACCAACTACAGTTCCCTGCACTCCTTAGCCGTGGAGGCTCGAGAGAACATCAGAAAAAGCAGATTCCAGAATAAGGAAGTCTCCTTATTCTGGATCAAAGCCCACGCGGGATTGCAGGGGAACGAACGAGCCGACCAATTGGCAAAAGAGGCTGCTAAGAACACCAAAAGGAGGCCAGATTACGACTGCTGCCCTGTTTCATTTGTGAGGAAACAAATCCGTACGGAAACGCTCGACAGGTGGAACACGCGTTACAGAGAAGGCTCGACAGCGGGCGTAACTAAAATATTTTTCCCTGACGCCATACTGGCCTACAAGACAGTACGTAAACTTGAGCAGACTAAACTGATGACGCAGGTCCTCACGGGGCACGGAGGGTTCTCCGAATACTTGAACCGGTTCAAGTGTAAGGAGAATCCTTCGTGCATCTGTGACCCTGAAGTGAGCGAATCGGTAGTGCACGTCCTCTTCGAATGCCCCGTTTTTTCCCTGAAAAGACACGAAGCCGAGCAGTTTCTTGATGTAGAGATGTGTCCTGAAAACGCAAATGAATTAATATGTAATAAAAAACTAAGAAAGCATTTTATAAAATATTGTACTGAAATAGTAAGTAAGGTTATATTAAGAAATAAATAGGTACTTAAATTATGGTGTATATATATTCTGAGAATATGTACTTAACAGCATAAAAATTAAGAGTAACAATTGTATATGTATAACGGTACAGTATTAGCTGATTGTAAGGTAAAAAGTAAGTAAAACATGTATAAATATGATTAGAAATAAGTAATAAAAACACATATGTATTACATAGCTATCGTCTTAAAAATAGTCTCTACCTACTGTATAGAAATAAATATAAATCACCTGTGTTAGAATTAAGTAGAATAAGATCCCAATAGACCCATACAGGGTATGATAAACATGTAACCCCACCCGTAGATAGAAATAAAAGGCCCCAAGACTTTGATTTATTACACGTCAAAGGAACGAGATAAAAAAAAAAAAAAAAAAAAAAAAAAAAAAAAAAAAAAAAAACCTAACCTAACCTAACCTAACCTAACCTAACCTAACCTAACCTAACCCAGTCTGCTCCCACCCGCAGTCGAGAGCGCCACGAAAATTGACCCCTCCGCGCTTCGAAAATTCGAAAGAATTGGAAAATTTTGACGTAGAAAGTCGTGCGATACACCAAAAGACGCGGGCTTACGAGCCGGTCACGTTGGTGAAAAGTGCATCGCGATAAGTGAAGTGAGTGCGAAGATAGAGGGAAAAGAGTGATTTTTCTGAAATTTTTGAAATTCAAAGTGGAATATCTCGGGATCTGCAGCGGTGACCTATACCTTTTTTGGTGCCTCCAAGAAGGCCTCTTGGAGCTCTACAATTTGACACCTTTTGCCGATTTTTCCCGCGCAGGAGCGCGGAGTAATCGGCAAAAAAACAAAAACCACGTGGCCACGAGGTCAGTGACCCGAGGCCGTGGAGAAGATCTGACAGCGGGACCTGAAGGACCCTACTACGAGCACCCCGGAGGCAGTTTTAGAAATTCTTAAAGTTAAGTTTTGATCAAGTTATAGCATTTCCAAAAAATTCCAATTTTCAAAATTTTATATCTCCCTGAGGAGATCTGTAACATATATTTTTTAAACTCAATTATAATAGTATTTCAGGTCCTCTACCTCCCATAAAAATTTTGGTTAATATTCATCAGCTGGTTTTTGAGATACCTATTTTTGAAAATCTGAGGGTGCCACGAGGTACCATATAGACAATAGCTAGAGAATATATTTTAATTTAGTTAAACCTAGTCCTACCTGTACACATAGATACCCTTTTTTCCGGATCAATTTTGACCACCTGTACAGTTTTATAACCATTTTTGTAAATTTTTTTATGTTTTTTGGATTTTAAAAATCGGGGGGACAGTATTTTTTATAGTGAGCGATATCGTTGAATAGGGCTTAAAAAGACCTATCCAACGATACCAAACACGGTATATTTAGCTTGAAAACTGACAAGGTTAGACATAGGGCTGACATTTTGGCCGCCATTTTGAAAATTTTCAAACAGATATAACTCCGCCGTCCTTTGTCCAAATTCAATTTGGTTTTCAGTGCTGGCTTCGCCTCTACCCCCACCACCCGTCCCCTCACTAAAAAACCACTGATAGAGTCAAACACGGAAAACCTATTTTGACAGGTGGAAGTGATAGGTTGCGTCGAGGCCAGTACAAAAACCCCAAGAACCATAGGTCTACCTCAAAAATTGAGTAAGTAGCGGAGGTTTTAAATTTTGGCGGCCATATTGGACGCCATCTTGCTAAATTTAAAACGTCTGTATCTCCGTAACCGGGGCACCAAATTGAGTGCGGTTTTTTACCTGCGCCTGAGCTCGGACTGGACTATAGAGTGGACTATAGAGATCGACTCTAGGTAGAGTCAAAAATATTATTGACGGAAATTGATCTCTTGACAACTCTGATTACTATAACAACTCTAGACGGATATTCGTGACAGACACAGACCGACTCTACATAGAGCATATTTATTTATTTTATCTTTATTTTATTTTAAGTGTTTTATTATTGTTAATCTTAAGTATTATTACTTAAATTGTGTGACAGACGAGTAGGTAGAGCCCTACTCTACCAAAAACAAAAATAGTTAAAACTGCTCTTACCTGACATATTCTACCGGCGACACCTCAATTGACCTCCAGAACCTGGAACTGGAACACCACCTAGAACAAAAGACCGAGATTAGGATACGACGGAACTAAAATAGAAATAGGTTAAGAAGAGTGTTTCCTTACCTGACATAACTACCGGCGACACCGCGGACGACTGTTGACCGGCTGGAACTGGACTGGAACACCACCTGAAACAAAAAGAGCAAATTAGGATAGGTTAGGGCTTATAATTTATTTACAACTTTTACAAATCTACACATTTACTGACTTATTATTACATTGACGCGTTCCCTAGAAAAGTGAAAAATGTTTGGGTTCCACACCCCAAAGAACACGATAAGGACCACCGTGGATGAACAGGGCTCCACATCATCGGAGCACGCAACTGGACGAGTCTCTCCCCCTCAGGAGCGGGACGCTAAATCCACAATAGGATCTCATCCACCAAGCGTACGAAGGAGCATAGGAGAGTGGGAATTGGGGAAACCTACGGAACCCCCCAAATTAAATACCACCCCACCAAAGAAGACTGCACCAATGGAACCCTCGAAGCCAAAACAAAAAACGACGCTCTCGCAAGAGACCAGGGCTGGAACCCGACGACCGTCGACGGAAGCAACGGGGAGTCCACCAGTGCAGAAAACAAAATACGCGGACCGGTTGGCGGAAGCCAAAGCCTGCGTTATGAAGGCCAAGTTACACCTCGGAAACTCTAGAAACATCAAAACAGAGATAAAAACCGAGGTGACACAGGCCATTGAGCGACTGTACCAACTGGTCAAAGAAACAGAAAGCGTAAAGGGACAAGGAAGAAAGGCAGAAAGCGAACCCGAAAACGAAAGAGTGCCCGAAGGAGAAGGAAGAACAGAGAAGAAACAAAGAAAGGAAGAAATAGAGCTCATAAAGCGAATAGAAGAACACACCAAACTCATGGAAGAGAGCAACGAGAAGATGCTAAAGCTAAGGGAAACAATAGAGACCAGCCAAGAAAGACTAGAGAAGATGAGCTACGCGAGTGTGGCAGCGGCGCAACCCAGGAGACAGCCCCCTGTGCAGACCGCGCTACACTCAGTCGTAGTCACTGCAAAGGACGAGACGGAAACAGGGGAAGAGATACTGAACAGAATAAGGGATGTGGTTCGGGCAAAGGAAGGAGGAGTGGAAGTTGAGAAAATACGGAAAGGAAAAGATAGGAAAGTGATTGTAGGGTGTAGGACAGAGAAAGATAGGGAACAAGTAAAACAAAGACTAGAAAGCGCGAAAGAACATCTGGAAGTCCAAGAAATAAAGAACAAAGACCCATTGGTGATATTAAGGGACGTCTTCCAGTACAATAGCGACAAGGATATAACCGAAGCACTGTGGAAGCAAAACAAGAGGGTACTGAAAGACTTGGACGAAAAAGAGAACAAGGTGGAAATCTTGTATAAGAGACGCTCGCGGAATCCACAAGCTAACAGCGTGATCATGAGGGTCTCCCCTGCAGTCTGGCAGCGACTGGTGGTTGCGGAGTCGGTCATGATTGACCTACAAAGGGTAAGAGTAGCAGATCAGTCACCACTGGTACAATGCTCGCTCTGCCTAGGTTATGGTCATGGCCGACGATTTTGCAAAGAAACGATAGAGAAATGCAGCCACTGCGGGGGCCCCCACATGAAAGCGGAATGTGTGGAATGGCTCGCTGGAGCAGCCCCTACATGCTGCAACTGCACGCGCGCGAAACTCGACAGAGGCGACCACAATGCGTTCAGCAGTGAATGCCCGGTTAGAAGAAGGTGGGAGACTATAGCACGGGCCACCATAGCATACCAGTGTTAAGGTGGTCCCGGGCGTGATATCCTCCTCGGCTGGTGAAAAGGCCTTCCTCATAGCCCAAATAAACCTGCAAAGGAAAGAACTGGCGACACAAGAACTAATGCTAATGGCTAACGAGAAGAGGATGGCATTTGCACTACTCCAGGAGCCGTATGTGGGAGCAATTGGCAGAATGAGGCATTACGGGGGAGCCAGGATCTTTCAGAACACCAATCAAGGGAACGGCACCATAAAGGCGGCAATAGCCGTCTTTGACAGTGATATGGATGTGATCCAACTACCAGACCTAACCACGAACAACATCACAGTGATAAAACTGAAAACAAGTGCCTGGGAGATCGTGGTTGCCTCGTTCTACTTCGAGCCAGACCAGCCGACCATTGAGCCATACCTGGAGCAGCTGAGGAGGATACAACAGAGGATGAAACCAAGACACCTGATAATCGGGGGAGATGCGAACGCGAAAAGCACTTGGTGGGGAAGCGACAAGCTAGATCAGAGAGGCGAAGAATTCGCAGGACTCTTAGAAGAAATGGGCTTACAGGTACTCAACGACGGCGACATTCCTACATTTGATACCATCAGAGGTGATAAGAGGTACACCAGCTGCGTGGACGTCACGGCCTGCACGGAGGAGATGCTAACCCGGGTTGAAGACTGGAGAGTGAACGAAGGCGTAGTAAGTTCGGACCACAATACAATAACATTTAAGATAAGGTTAACAAAATCAAAAGGAATCAGCATTAACAGAACCACTAGAATCTACTATAGTAAAAAAGCAGATTGGAACCAGTTTCATGAGAAACTGGCCCAATTGCTAGAAGAAAATAAAATCAATAAACATGAAATAGGGGAAATTAACAGTAAAACAAAATTAGATGAGAAAATAGAGCAATATGTAGAAACAATAACAGAAACATGCAAAAGTAGTATACCTAAAGTAAAAATAGTTAGTAAAATAAACTTACCATGGTGGTCCGAAGAACTCGCGAAGCTGAAGGGAGAAGTCAAAACCACGAAGCGTCGTATCCGATGTGCAGCGCCGATCCGCAGAAGCAAGGTCGTCGGTGAGTACCTGAAAGCAAAAGAAAAGTATGAGACAGAAGCCAAGAAGGCACAAACGCGGAGCTGGAAGGAGTTCTGTGGAAAGCAGGATAGGGAGGGATTATGGGAGGGGATATATAGAGTCATTGGAAGAACCACAAAGAGGCAAGAGGACGTACCATTGGTAAAGGAAGGGGACATATTGAGTGCGCAAGAGTCGGTAAAGTTGTTAGCCGATACTTTCTACCCGGAGGATCTGGAAAGTGAGGATAACGCAGACCACCAAACCACAAGATCACAGGCCGACCAAGTAAACGGTTGGGTGCATGATGAATACCATGACCCACCGTTTACTATGGAAGAACTGGAAAGTGCGGTGGACAGCTTCAACCCCAAAAAAGCCCCGGGAAAGGATGGCCTTACTGCTGACATCTGCGGCAGGGCGATAACACAGGACCCAGAAACCTTCCTAGCGCTAGCAAACAAATGCCTAACACTGCATCACTTCCCGACAACCTGGAAGGAGGCAGTGGTAATAGTCCTGAGGAAGCCGGGGAAAGCAGATTATACCAGTCCCAAGGCCTATCGACCAATCGGTCTGTTACCGGTAATGGGCAAGGTACTGGAAAAACTGATGATAGGCCGTATAAAATGGCATGTGTTACCCAGGATTAGTACTCGCCAATACGGGTTCATGCCCCAGACGAGCACCGAGGACTCCCTCTATGATCTGATGAAACACATACGCACAAAATTAAAAGAGAAAAAACTTATCACTATGATATCATTAGACATAGAGGGAGCCTTCGATGCCGCCTGGTGGCCAGCCATAAGAACTAGATTGGCTGAGGAAAAGTGCCCCGTGAATATCAGAAGACTCCTGGACAGTTACCTACAGGATCGTACAGTGAGAGTGAGATACGCGGGGCAGGAATACCAGAAGAGAACCAGTAAGGGATGCGTCCAGGGTTCCATCGGTGGACCCATGCTGTGGAACCTTCTCCTGGACCCTCTCTTAAAGGGACTCGCAAAACGGAATGACTATTGTCAAGCCTTTGCAGACGACGTGGTCTTAGTTTTCGATGGCGACACGGCTCTAGAGGTCCAGAGGCAGGCCAATGCCGCCCTCGCCTATGTTCAGGGGTGGGGTGTCAAAAATAAGCTGAAGTTTGCACCGCACAAAACTAAAGCAATGGTAATTACCAAGAAGCTGAAATTTGACACCCCACTGCTGAGGATGGGCGGGGTCGACATTGAGATGTCTAAGGAAATAAAGGTCCTGGGTGTCACAATTGACCACAAGCTGACATTTAATAGCCACGTGGCAAACGTATCAAAAAAAGCTCTGAACATCTATAAGAGACTTGCCACAGCCGCAAAGGTCAGCTGGGGTCTTCACCCTGAGGTCATTCGGACCATCTATGTGGCCACGATCGAGCCTATTATAATGTATGCGGCAAGTGTCTGGGCACAGGAGACTAAGAAACTGGGAATACAGAAGCAGCTAAACACGATCCAAAGAGGCTTCGCTCAGAAACTAACGAAGGCGTATCGAACAGTTTCTCTGAACTCGGTCCTGGTGCTGGCTGGGGTGCTCCCACTTGACCTTAGAATACAAGAGGCAGCTGCCCTGTATGAGGCCAAGCGAGGGGTAGCCCTGCCGGCACTAGCTGACAGAGAAATGGAGAAAATGACTAGATATACAGAGCATCCCCATCCAGCAAACGTAATGAGCTTCAAGTTCATAGATCTCATAGATCAGGAAGCCTTAGGACAACACAACAGTCAGGATGTAAGGATATACACAGATGGCAGCAAAATTGAGGGCCTAGTCGGAGCAGCACTGTCCCTATGGAACGGTGAAGCCGAGACGAAAACCCTCAAGTTAAAGCTGTCATCTTACTGCACTGTATATCAGGCGGAACTTTTAGCCATACGCCGAGCCACAGCAGAAGTGCTTCAACGCAAAGAGCGAAGCTTCGGAATATTCAGCGACTCAAGAGCAGCTCTACAAACCGTCACTAACACCAGCTCTACACACCCGCTAGCGGTGGAAGCCCGGAACAACTTGCGCGGGGCACTGGCCCAGAACAAGGAAGTATCCCTGTTCTGGATCAAGGCCCACGCAGGTTTGGAGGGGAATGAGAGAGCGGACGAACTGGCTAAGGACGCAGCGCTTAGGACAAAGAGAAAAGCTGACTATGACCATTGCCCAAGATCATTCGCCAAGAAGCAAATAAGACTCGAGACACTTGCAAAGTGGAATGAAAGGTATAAGACAGGACTGACAGCGACTATTACTAAAATCTTTTTTCCCGACGCGACCAAAGCATTTAGGACAGTGAGGAAAATTGACTTGACTAGTACATTGACGCAAATAATGACAGGGCATGGTGGGTTCTCCGAATATTTGGCACGGTTCAAATGTAAGGAGAACCCATCATGCATCTGCGAGCCAGGCGTGAGTGAGTCTGTACCGCATATCCTCTTTGAATGCCCGGTTGATGGATTGAAGAGGTATCAAGTAGAAAACCAGATAGGTCTTAAGATTGAAAGCAATAATGTAAGCTCAATTATAGCAGACAAAGATAACAGAACACTATTTCTAAAGTATTGTGTCGAAGTAGCTGAAAAAGTAATAAAGAGAAATAAAGATGATTAAAATATCCTGTATATATATTTAAATGATATATATGAACAGTATATGTTAAATAATAGATTAAGAAAATTATGTAAGAAGATAATACAATAAGTTAGATAATAAGATAAATAGATATATAAGATACAAATGTGTAATACATATGTTAAAAGCTAAGAGATAAAACAAAACATGTATTAGATGTAAGACCCCCCATAGATCCAAGTGGGAAATGTAATGTAATAATAGTAGAATAAGAAAAGTGTAAACATGATAGATATAGAACTAATATAAGTAAAAATAAGTTAATGTACAATAAATAATAAAAGAACCATAAGGAATCCCCCCCCCTATGCAGAAATAGGACATTGGTAGCCCCCACCAATGAGTATACGAAAGATCGATGAATACAAGAAAGATAAAGTATGCAGAAAGAAAGACGAAGTATAAAAGCGATACAAAATGACTCGGATAACGTCCGAGGTAGTAGTAGTAGGCTAGCTCGCGGGCTGGACCACAGCGTCCAGACAGGAAAAAAAAAAAAAAAAAAAACCTAACCTAACCTAACCTAACCTAACCTAACCTAACCTAACCTAACCTAACCTAACCTAACCTAACCTAACCTAACCTAACCTAACCTAACCTAACCTAACCTAACCTAACCTAACCTAACCTAACCTAACCTAACCTAACCTAACCTAACCTAACCTAACCTAACCTAACCTAACCTAACCGTAAGTTTGAAATTCCAATATCGTAGTAACTTTCTCGTTTTTTCTTCCCAATATCTTTGTTAGCGTATATTAACAGCAGAATAGCTTTTCCCCATCATCTGAACCCTTCTGGTATTTAGTTTTTCACAGTTTTTCACCAACTCCACTAATCTCTTCAAGAAACTTGTAAAATTTTCACTTTTTCATTAATTTTCACTAGATTCCCTGAATAAATAGTTTTTCTAAACGTCATTTATAGTAGATCTGAGTAACCCGCGTGCGCCTGAAGCCGTTTGACACGATTTCCCAGCAGTATTCCGACTCATTCGTGAGTTAGGAGCCGAAAATCGTCGCTTTTGGTGCATTTTCATAGGTTTTCTTCAATTTTTTGCGAAACTCGTCCGAGAGGAATTTTTTCCTGCATCCATATAGGCTTCTACACACCGTCCGCGTCTGCCTGCCAAATTTCAGCCGGATCGGGCGACAAAAATCGCAAAAGTTGCATTTTGTTCGTAAAAAGTCTTAGTACCCCGTGATTTTGCCCATACATTCGTAAGTTTGAAATTCCAATATCGTAGTAACTTTCTCGTTTTTTCTTCCCAATATCTTTGTTAGCGTATATTAACAGCAGAATAGCTTTTCCCCATCATCTGAACCCTTCTGGTATTTAGTTTTTCACAGTTTTTCACCAACTCCACTAATCTCTTCAAGAAACTTGTAAAATTTTCACTTTTTCATTAATTTTCACTAGATTCCCTGAATAAATAGTTTTTCTAAACGTCATTTATAGTAGATCTGAGTAACCCGCGTGCGCCTGAAGCCGTTTGACACGATTTCCCAGCAGTATTCCGACTCATTCGTGAGTTAGGAGCCGAAAATCGTCGCTTTTGGTGCATTTTCATAGGTTTTCTTCAATTTTTTGCGAAACTCGTCCGAGAGGAATTTTTTCCTGCATCCATATAGGCTTCTACACACCGTCCGCGTCTGCCTGCCAAATTTCAGCCGGATCGGGCGACAAAAATCGCAAAAGTTGCATTTTGTTCGTAAAAAGTCTTAGTACCCCGTGATTTTGCCCATACATTCGTAAGTTTGAAATTCCAATATCGTAGTAACTTTCTCGTTTTTTCTTCCCAATATCTTTGTTAGCGTATATTAACAGCAGAATAGCTTTTCCCCATCATCTGAACCCTTCTGGTATTTAGTTTTTCACAGTTTTTCACCAACTCCACTAATCTCTTCAAGAAACTTGTAAAATTTTCACTTTTTCATTAATTTTCACTAGATTCCCTGAATAAATAGTTTTTCTAAACGTCATTTATAGTAGATCTGAGTAACCCGCGTGCGCCTGAAGCCGTTTGACACGATTTCCCAGCAGTATTCCGACTCATTCGTGAGTTAGGAGCCGAAAATCGTCGCTTTTGGTGCATTTTCATAGGTTTTCTTCAATTTTTTGCGAAACTCGTCCGAGAGGAATTTTTTCCTGCATCCATATAGGCTTCTACACACCGTCCGCGTCTGCCTGCCAAATTTCAGCCGGATCGGGCGACAAAAATCGCAAAAGTTGCATTTTGTTCGTAAAAAGTCTTAGTACCCCGTGATTTTGCCCATACATTCGTAAGTTTGAAATTCCAATATCGTAGTAACTTTCTCGTTTTTTCTTCCCAATATCTTTGTTAGCGTATATTAACAGCAGAATAGCTTTTCCCCATCATCTGAACCCTTCTGGTATTTAGTTTTTCACAGTTTTTCACCAACTCCACTAATCTCTTCAAGAAACTTGTAAAATTTTCACTTTTTCATTAATTTTCACTAGATTCCCTGAATAAATAGTTTTTCTAAACGTCATTTATAGTAGATCTGAGTAACCCGCGTGCGCCTGAAGCCGTTTGACACGATTTCCCAGCAGTATTCCGACTCATTCGTGAGTTAGGAGCCGAAAATCGTCGCTTTTGGTGCATTTTCATAGGTTTTCTTCAATTTTTTGCGAAACTCGTCCGAGAGGAATTTTTTCCTGCATCCATATAGGCTTCTACACACCGTCCGCGTCTGCCTGCCAAATTTCAGCCGGATCGGGCGACAAAAATCGCAAAAGTTGCATTTTGTTCGTAAAAAGTCTTAGTACCCCGTGATTTTGCCCATACATTCGTAAGTTTGAAATTCCAATATCGTAGTAACTTTCTCGTTTTTTCTTCCCAATATCTTTGTTAGCGTATATTAACAGCAGAATAGCTTTTCCCCATCATCTGAACCCTTCTGGTATTTAGTTTTTCACAGTTTTTCACCAACTCCACTAATCTCTTCAAGAAACTTGTAAAATTTTCACTTTTTCATTAATTTTCACTAGATTCCCTGAATAAATAGTTTTTCTAAACGTCATTTATAGTAGATCTGAGTAACCCGCGTGCGCCTGAAGCCGTTTGACACGATTTCCCAGCAGTATTCCGACTCATTCGTGAGTTAGGAGCCGAAAATCGTCGCTTTTGGTGCATTTTCATAGGTTTTCTTCAATTTTTTGCGAAACTCGTCCGAGAGGAATTTTTTCCTGCATCCATATAGGCTTCTACACACCGTCCGCGTCTGCCTGCCAAATTTCAGCCGGATCGGGCGACAAAAATCGCAAAAGTTGCATTTTGTTCGTAAAAAGTCTTAGTACCCCGTGATTTTGCCCATACATTCGTAAGTTTGAAATTCCAATATCGTAGTAACTTTCTCGTTTTTTCTTCCCAATATCTTTGTTAGCGTATATTAACAGCAGAATAGCTTTTCCCCATCATCTGAACCCTTCTGGTATTTAGTTTTTCACAGTTTTTCACCAACTCCACTAATCTCTTCAAGAAACTTGTAAAATTTTCACTTTTTCATTAATTTTCACTAGATTCCCTGAATAAATAGTTTTTCTAAACGTCATTTATAGTAGATCTGAGTAACCCGCGTGCGCCTGAAGCCGTTTGACACGATTTCCCAGCAGTATTCCGACTCATTCGTGAGTTAGGAGCCGAAAATCGTCGCTTTTGGTGCATTTTCATAGGTTTTCTTCAATTTTTTGCGAAACTCGTCCGAGAGGAATTTTTTCCTGCATCCATATAGGCTTCTACACACCGTCCGCGTCTGCCTGCCAAATTTCAGCCGGATCGGGCGACAAAAATCGCAAAAGTTGCATTTTGTTCGTAAAAAGTCTTAGTACCCCGTGATTTTGCCCATACATTCGTAAGTTTGAAATTCCAATATCGTAGTAACTTTCTCGTTTTTTCTTCCCAATATCTTTGTTAGCGTATATTAACAGCAGAATAGCTTTTCCCCATCATCTGAACCCTTCTGGTATTTAGTTTTTCACAGTTTTTCACCAACTCCACTAATCTCTTCAAGAAACTTGTAAAATTTTCACTTTTTCATTAATTTTCACTAGATTCCCTGAATAAATAGTTTTTCTAAACGTCATTTATAGTAGATCTGAGTAACCCGCGTGCGCCTGAAGCCGTTTGACACGATTTCCCAGCAGTATTCCGACTCATTCGTGAGTTAGGAGCCGAAAATCGTCGCTTTTGGTGCATTTTCATAGGTTTTCTTCAATTTTTTGCGAAACTCGTCCGAGAGGAATTTTTTCCTGCATCCATATAGGCTTCTACACACCGTCCGCGTCTGCCTGCCAAATTTCAGCCGGATCGGGCGACAAAAATCGCAAAAGTTGCATTTTGTTCGTAAAAAGTCTTAGTACCCCGTGATTTTGCCCATACATTCGTAAGTTTGAAATTCCAATATCGTAGTAACTTTCTCGTTTTTTCTTCCCAATATCTTTGTTAGCGTATATTAACAGCAGAATAGCTTTTCCCCATCATCTGAACCCTTCTGGTATTTAGTTTTTCACAGTTTTTCACCAACTCCACTAATCTCTTCAAGAAACTTGTAAAATTTTCACTTTTTCATTAATTTTCACTAGATTCCCTGAATAAATAGTTTTTCTAAACGTCATTTATAGTAGATCTGAGTAACCCGCGTGCGCCTGAAGCCGTTTGACACGATTTCCCAGCAGTATTCCGACTCATTCGTGAGTTAGGAGCCGAAAATCGTCGCTTTTGGTGCATTTTCATAGGTTTTCTTCAATTTTTTGCGAAACTCGTCCGAGAGGAATTTTTTCCTGCATCCATATAGGCTTCTACACACCGTCCGCGTCTGCCTGCCAAATTTCAGCCGGATCGGGCGACAAAAATCGCAAAAGTTGCATTTTGTTCGTAAAAAGTCTTAGTACCCCGTGATTTTGCCCATACATTCGTAAGTTTGAAATTCCAATATCGTAGTAACTTTCTCGTTTTTTCTTCCCAATATCTTTGTTAGCGTATATTAACAGCAGAATAGCTTTTCCCCATCATCTGAACCCTTCTGGTATTTAGTTTTTCACAGTTTTTCACCAACTCCACTAATCTCTTCAAGAAACTTGTAAAATTTTCACTTTTTCATTAATTTTCACTAGATTCCCTGAATAAATAGTTTTTCTAAACGTCATTTATAGTAGATCTGAGTAACCCGCGTGCGCCTGAAGCCGTTTGACACGATTTCCCAGCAGTATTCCGACTCATTCGTGAGTTAGGAGCCGAAAATCGTCGCTTTTGGTGCATTTTCATAGGTTTTCTTCAATTTTTTGCGAAACTCGTCCGAGAGGAATTTTTTCCTGCATCCATATAGGCTTCTACACACCGTCCGCGTCTGCCTGCCAAATTTCAGCCGGATCGGGCGACAAAAATCGCAAAAGTTGCATTTTGTTCGTAAAAAGTCTTAGTACCCCGTGATTTTGCCCATACATTCGTAAGTTTGAAATTCCAATATCGTAGTAACTTTCTCGTTTTTTCTTCCCAATATCTTTGTTAGCGTATATTAACAGCAGAATAGCTTTTCCCCATCATCTGAACCCTTCTGGTATTTAGTTTTTCACAGTTTTTCACCAACTCCACTAATCTCTTCAAGAAACTTGTAAAATTTTCACTTTTTCATTAATTTTCACTAGATTCCCTGAATAAATAGTTTTTCTAAACGTCATTTATAGTAGATCTGAGTAACCCGCGTGCGCCTGAAGCCGTTTGACACGATTTCCCAGCAGTATTCCGACTCATTCGTGAGTTAGGAGCCGAAAATCGTCGCTTTTGGTGCATTTTCATAGGTTTTCTTCAATTTTTTGCGAAACTCGTCCGAGAGGAATTTTTTCCTGCATCCATATAGGCTTCTACACACCGTCCGCGTCTGCCTGCCAAATTTCAGCCGGATCGGGCGACAAAAATCGCAAAAGTTGCATTTTGTTCGTAAAAAGTCTTAGTACCCCGTGATTTTGCCCATACATTCGTAAGTTTGAAATTCCAATATCGTAGTAACTTTCTCGTTTTTTCTTCCCAATATCTTTGTTAGCGTATATTAACAGCAGAATAGCTTTTCCCCATCATCTGAACCCTTCTGGTATTTAGTTTTTCACAGTTTTTCACCAACTCCACTAATCTCTTCAAGAAACTTGTAAAATTTTCACTTTTTCATTAATTTTCACTAGATTCCCTGAATAAATAGTTTTTCTAAACGTCATTTATAGTAGATCTGAGTAACCCGCGTGCGCCTGAAGCCGTTTGACACGATTTCCCAGCAGTATTCCGACTCATTCGTGAGTTAGGAGCCGAAAATCGTCGCTTTTGGTGCATTTTCATAGGTTTTCTTCAATTTTTTGCGAAACTCGTCCGAGAGGAATTTTTTCCTGCATCCATATAGGCTTCTACACACCGTCCGCGTCTGCCTGCCAAATTTCAGCCGGATCGGGCGACAAAAATCGCAAAAGTTGCATTTTGTTCGTAAAAAGTCTTAGTACCCCGTGATTTTGCCCATACATTCGTAAGTTTGAAATTCCAATATCGTAGTAACTTTCTCGTTTTTTCTTCCCAATATCTTTGTTAGCGTATATTAACAGCAGAATAGCTTTTCCCCATCATCTGAACCCTTCTGGTATTTAGTTTTTCACAGTTTTTCACCAACTCCACTAATCTCTTCAAGAAACTTGTAAAATTTTCACTTTTTCATTAATTTTCACTAGATTCCCTGAATAAATAGTTTTTCTAAACGTCATTTATAGTAGATCTGAGTAACCCGCGTGCGCCTGAAGCCGTTTGACACGATTTCCCAGCAGTATTCCGACTCATTCGTGAGTTAGGAGCCGAAAATCGTCGCTTTTGGTGCATTTTCATAGGTTTTCTTCAATTTTTTGCGAAACTCGTCCGAGAGGAATTTTTTCCTGCATCCATATAGGCTTCTACACACCGTCCGCGTCTGCCTGCCAAATTTCAGCCGGATCGGGCGACAAAAATCGCAAAAGTTGCATTTTGTTCGTAAAAAGTCTTAGTACCCCGTGATTTTGCCCATACATTCGTAAGTTTGAAATTCCAATATCGTAGTAACTTTCTCGTTTTTTCTTCCCAATATCTTTGTTAGCGTATATTAACAGCAGAATAGCTTTTCCCCATCATCTGAACCCTTCTGGTATTTAGTTTTTCACAGTTTTTCACCAACTCCACTAATCTCTTCAAGAAACTTGTAAAATTTTCACTTTTTCATTAATTTTCACTAGATTCCCTGAATAAATAGTTTTTCTAAACGTCATTTATAGTAGATCTGAGTAACCCGCGTGCGCCTGAAGCCGTTTGACACGATTTCCCAGCAGTATTCCGACTCATTCGTGAGTTAGGAGCCGAAAATCGTCGCTTTTGGTGCATTTTCATAGGTTTTCTTCAATTTTTTGCGAAACTCGTCCGAGAGGAATTTTTTCCTGCATCCATATAGGCTTCTACACACCGTCCGCGTCTGCCTGCCAAATTTCAGCCGGATCGGGCGACAAAAATCGCAAAAGTTGCATTTTGTTCGTAAAAAGTCTTAGTACCCCGTGATTTTGCCCATACATTCGTAAGTTTGAAATTCCAATATCGTAGTAACTTTCTCGTTTTTTCTTCCCAATATCTTTGTTAGCGTATATTAACAGCAGAATAGCTTTTCCCCATCATCTGAACCCTTCTGGTATTTAGTTTTTCACAGTTTTTCACCAACTCCACTAATCTCTTCAAGAAACTTGTAAAATTTTCACTTTTTCATTAATTTTCACTAGATTCCCTGAATAAATAGTTTTTCTAAACGTCATTTATAGTAGATCTGAGTAACCCGCGTGCGCCTGAAGCCGTTTGACACGATTTCCCAGCAGTATTCCGACTCATTCGTGAGTTAGGAGCCGAAAATCGTCGCTTTTGGTGCATTTTCATAGGTTTTCTTCAATTTTTTGCGAAACTCGTCCGAGAGGAATTTTTTCCTGCATCCATATAGGCTTCTACACACCGTCCGCGTCTGCCTGCCAAATTTCAGCCGGATCGGGCGACAAAAATCGCAAAAAATTGCCCGCCCACCCACCCAAGCCGCTTTAGCTTAGGTGGACCCCAGTCGAGGCCGTTGTATGGAAATATTTTCACAACTGAATTTTTAGTACTTTTAGCATAGTTTTCTTATAGAAGCTTACGGTAGGGTTTAGTGTAGCATATAATAAGCGAAACCAGGTGGAAAAGAAGGCTTTTATTAGACTTATAAGATCAAAATTCACACTTTTAAGTAGTTTTCGTACATCTAAGGAAGAAATTGTTAGTAATGTTGCGTACTCCGACTAAAAAAGTAGATAGCAGCCCGAGGAACTCCCCAACCGACAAGGAGAAGGCAGGACCTTCTCCAAAGAGGGTGTTGGACGCCACTTACATAAGGCGAAGCATCGACAAACCGGGCGAAAAGATGGAAAAAGAAAAAAGGAAAATCTCACCTCAAAGGGTAGTGCAGGCATCGTTGCCTGCGGCGCCGCAGAAGCAGGTCCCGCAATCGGAGAAGGAAGGAGCAGACCAGCCTGAAGGACCTCCGGTGGCTGCTGTGGCGCCGCCGGCACCGAAGCAGGCACCGACCGTGCACACCGAGCGAGTCAGGAGGGCTCGGGTCTGGCTTGAGAAGGCGAAACGCTGTGTTGGAGAGTCTCGCAATCTCAAGACAGACCTGAAGCACGGAATCCTCGCGGCGGTGGACGGCCTGTACCAGCTGGTTAAGGAGGACGCGGCAGGGACAGCAGGAACAGTACCTGAAACAAACAAAAAAGGAATTAATAAAAACACGCAAACAGACGAAGGCAGTAGGGAGGAGACCAGGAATGAAGAGGAAGGGATGATTGAGAAAGGGAAAACAGACGACATGCTGCTCAGAAAGCTAGAAGAACATAGCAAGAAATTGGAGGAGAACGGTGAGAGAATGAACAAGTTACAGGAGGCGCTAGACCAGCACAAAGAGACCTTAGTTCGCAGCTACGCGAGTGTGGCGGCGGCGGAGACTCCAAGAAAACCCATCCTGGAGTCTGCGGCGCTGCACTCGCTGGTGGTCACTTCCACGGACGAGACGGACACTGGAGACCAAGTGATGGAGAAAATGAGGAAGGTAGTAAACGCTGTAGAGGAAGGCATGAAAATAGACAGAGTGAGGAAAGCAAGGGAAAGTAAAATAATAGTGGGATGTCGGGACAAGAAGGAAATGGAAAGGATTAAGGAAAGAATAACGACAACCGGGAAGGGGCTGAAAGTGGAGGACATCAAGAACAAGGACCCACAAGTGGTGATAAAAGGAGTGATGAACTATCACACCGATGAAGAGCTCCTTAGGGCGATTAAGACCCAGAATAGGGAGCTCTTCACCGATGTGATGGATCAGAGGATGGAAGTAAGATACAGGAGGAAGGCCAGGAACCCTCATCAGGCACACATAGTACTCATAGTCGCGCCACCCCTCTGGCAAAGATTCACTGCAGCCCGGACACTCCACATCGACATCCAGCGAGTCGAGGTCTCAGACCAGTCCCCTCTGGTGCAATGTACGCGTTGTCTGGCGTACGGCCACACCAAGCGACTCTGCACCGAGACGGAGGACCTCTGCAGTCACTGCGGAGGGTCGCATCTCAGGGCGGAGTGCCCGGAGTGGCTAGCAGCAGAGCAGCCGACATGCAAGAACTGCACCAGAGCGAAGCACGACCGGAGAGATCACAACGCCTTCAGCGTGGAGTGCCCAATCAGGCAAAGGTGGGAGGCCATAGCGAGGTCGACTGTGGCCTACCAGTGTTAAGGGCGTCTCAACGGTAAATGTAGTAAACTCAAACCCCACCCACAACTGTACCTACAAAATTGTCCAAGCCAATCTCCAAAGAGCTGAGCTTGCAACGGTCGAGCTTATTTTGGAAGCACAGAAAAGGAAGTTGGGGATTGGCCTAATCCAAGAGCCGTATATCGGGAGGATCGGAGAGATGAAGGACTACCCCGGAGTACGAGTACTGCAATGCGCGAGAAAGACAGAGAAGGTGAACAAAGCCGCCATTGCAGTGTTCGACGACACCATCGACATCACCCTGTGTCCAACCCTCACTACCGAAAATATCGTGGTAGCGGTGCTAAAGGGGAAAAAAGGGAAGATGGGAGTGGTGTCCATATACCTAGAGGGGGAGGCCGACATCGACCAGGATATAGCGAAGCTAAGGGACATAAAGGACAAGATAGGTACGGAGGAATTAGTTGTGGGAGGGGACGTGAATGCCTGGAGTGCATGGTGGGGGAGCAGGACAGAGGACAAAAGAGGGAAGGCCCTGTCAGGCGCCCTAGCTGAAATGGATCTCCACGTAGTGAACGAGGGAACTACTCCAACTTTTGACACCATAAGGGGAGGAAAGCGATACACCAGCTGTGTAGACATCACAACCTGCTCCACAAACGTAATCGGGAAGATTTCGAACTGGAGGTTGGACAGCGACGTCACAACATCGGATCACAGGGCAATCCTATTCGACTTAGATATAGAAAAAGACATAGCAACAAAAACCGAAAGAACAACAAGAACATTTAACACGAAAAAAGCAAATTGGGTGGAATTTCGCGAGAAACTCACCCAATTTCAACAGCAATATCAAATAAATTTAGAAGAAATAGCCAAAATAGATAACGTAGCAAACTTAGAACAAACAATTAATAAATATATAGATACAATAGTTAAAAGTAGCGAAGAAAATATTCCCAAATTACATAATAAAAAGCGAATGGGATTGCCTTGGTGGACCGAAAAGTTGACGGAGCTGAAGAAGCAAGTTAAGACAAAAAGGAGAAGAATAGAATGCGCGGCACCGAAAAGAAGGGATTACGTTGTGGAGCAGTATGTGATGGCTAGGGAAGAGTACAAACAGGAGATGAAGAAGGCTCAGACAGAGAGTTGGAAAGAGTTCTGCAATAAGCAGGAAAGGGAGACAATGTGGGAAGGGATATACAGAGTGGTGGGAAGGACAACCGTCCGGAGGGAGGACCTACCGCTCATAGAGGAGGGCGTGGAACTCAGCAATGCTGAATCGGCTGAGCTGCTAGCGAAGACCTTCTTCGGGCAGGACACTGTGGAGAAGGATCTGGCTGAGCACACTGAGATAAGAGAGATAGCGGACAAGGCCAACGATAGGGTACTCGGCGAGTCATGCGACCCCCCCTTCACGATCGAAGAACTCAGGAGCTCAGTCAACAGCTTCAATCCGAAGAAGGCCCCGGGAGCCGACGGCTTGACAGCCGACATCTGCAGGGTGGCTATAGAGCACAGTCCCCATGTCTTCCTGGAGTTGCTCAACAAGTGTCTGAGCCTCTCTTGCTTCCCAAAGACGTGGAAAGAGGCAGTAGTGGTCGTCCTGAGGAAGCCCGGTAAGGACAATTACTACCACCCCAAGTCCTACAGACCTATAGGGCTGCTGCCTGTCCTGGGGAAAATCCTCGAAAAGATGTTGGTCAGGAGGATTCGCTGGCACACGATGGCTGAACTCAGCCATCGACAATTCGGATTTACCCCACAGCGTAGTACAGAGGACTCCCTCTATGTCATGATGAATCACATTGAGGCCAAACTACAACAGAAAGAGCTAGTAGTACTAGTATCACTTGACATAGAGGGAGCATTCGACAACGCGTGGTGGCCGGCCATCCGATGCCGATTGGCGGAGTCCAGATGCCCAGCCAACATCAGGAGGCTAGTAGACAGCTACCTTATGGACAGGAGCGTAAGGGTCAGGTACGCGGGAGAGGAAGTATCCAGACAAACAACGAAAGGGTGCGTCCAGGGATCGATAGGCGGCCCTACCTTCTGGAATATGTTGTTGGACCCTCTACTTCACGATCTGGAGAAACAAGGACACCATGTGCAGGCCTTCGCGGACGATGTGGTCCTGATCTTCTCCGGACAGAAAGCGGTGGAGGTTCAGAGACAGGCGAATATGGCTCTCGCGCATGTTCAGAAGTGGGGTGTTAGAAACAAATTAAACTTTGCGGCACACAAAACCAACGCCTTGCTGATCACTAGAAAGCTGAAACACGACACTCCACATCTGAACATGGGCGGGCAAGCCATAGAATACTCACGTGAGATCAAGATCTTAGGGCTGACAATAGACGACAAACTCACCTTCAATACTCACGTGAGTAACGTATGCCGGAAAGTCCTGAACCTCTACAAGCAGCTCTCACGCGCAGCGAAGATCAGCTGGGGTCTCGAACCGGAGGTGATCAGGACCATATATACCGCGGTGGTGGAACCAGTGGTCCTGTACGCGGCGAGCGTCTGGGCACCTGCAACAGAAAAAGAGGGGGTGAGAAAACAATTAAACGCCGTGCAGCGAGGGATAGTGCAGAGGATCATCAAAGCCTACAGAACGGTCTCTCTAAACTCGGCCCTATTACTGTCCGGGCTGCTTCCGCTGGACATCAGAGTCCGGGAAGCCGCCTCTCTTTACGAAGTAAAGAAAGGATACTCCCAGAGAGTAATAGGAGACCGGGAAGTGGAGAGACCGATTCCGTACACCAAATCCCCCCACCCAGCAAAACACCAGCACATGGAGTTCGGCAGCATCACTGATCGAGCAGAACTTCTCCAACATGAGGCCAGCAGTACCCAGATATTCACAGACGGAAGCAAGATCGAGGGTAAGGTTGGGGCGGCAGTATCTCTGTGGGATGCTGGCGCCGAAACCGCCCGCAAAAAACTCAAGTTGGAGAATTTCTGCTCGGTATACCAGGCAGAGCTTCTCGCCCTGGAACACGCCACGGTCATGGCGAAAGCAAGGAAAGGAGTCCGAGCTAACATCTACTCGGACTCGCGCTCGGCCCTTGAGACAGTAGTGAGTGGCGACTCCCTTCACCCCCTTGCGGTCCGGGTGCGTGAAAATATAGCGGAGATCACCCTAAATGGGGGAGATCTCTCGCTCTACTGGATCAAAGCGCACGCGGGACTGGAGGGGAATGAGAGAGCCGACACACTCGCGAAAGAGGCAGCGCTTGGTCTGAAGACTAAACCAGCCTACGACTCGTGCCCGGTTTCATTCGTCAAAAGAGAAATCCGAAAGGACTCTGTAGTCGAATGGAGCCGGCGCTATGAGGAAGAGACGACGGCCGGGGTCACCAAAATCTTTTTCCCGAACGCGGCGGAAGCATATAGCCTCATAAAGAAGTTGCAACTTGATCCAGTGCTGGTGCAGGTGATGACCGGGCACGGCGGGTTCTCCCAATACTTGAATCGCTTCAAGTGCAAGGACAGCCCGGCGTGCCCCTGCGATCCGAGTGAGGAGGAGGATGTGATGCACATCCTCACAGAGTGTCCAATTTATGGCAGAGATAGATATGATTTAGAACAGGCCATCGGCTGTAAAATAGAAAGAAGTGCCATAAAATCCATAATGGAAAGAAAAGATGATAGGGAGAAGTTTCTGGCCTACAGTAGGCAAATATGTAAAAAAGTGATAGAGAGAAATAAGTAAATAGACATAGTATAATTCAGAGATATATATAAGTAATATTAAGAAATTAGAGTATAAAATATAACATTAAAGTAGTTTTGAATAATAGTATAAGACATAGGAATAAAAGATAAAAACATAGTGAGAAAAGAAAAAGAAAAGCAAACAAAGTCCCCGAAAATAATATCGGGGGAACTAGTAAATTTAATTAAAAAAAAAAAAAAAAAAAAAAAAAAAAAAAAAAAAAAAAAAAAAAAAAAAAAAAAAAAAAAAAACCTAACCTAACCTAACCTAACCTAACCTAACCTAACCTAACCTTTTTTTTTTTTTTTTTTTTTTTTTTTTTTTTTTTTTTACGTGTGGAAATGCATTTACGCATCCCCACCCGCCGGGGAAGCGGGTGGGGTATGTCGGACTCGCCTAAAAAACGGCCCTACCGACTAAAACCACACGATGTCCCTCTCTCACGGTAGTAGATGGAGCCGCGGGTCCGTTTGCACACTCCGCGCAGCTCCATCCACCGTCGTCCGCCCTTAGCACTACAGGGCGGACCCGCCTCGGGAGGGGAGGACCCCTCCATTCGGCTCCGGCGACGCACCGGGACATCCAGCGCGTCACCCCACTCTCGGAGGGCCTACTCTAGGGAGCGACGGGTGCCCCCACACCCATCGCCCCAGGCCCTCCAAGCGGAGACGGAGTGCGAGCTCGATTAGCTCGCCTCCGTGTCCGCGCCCTCCGGAGCGGGGGAGCGAGAGAATCTCTCTCCCTCTCCCGCTCCTCCGCCTCCCTCTGCGACATCACGTCCTCGCAGAAGGAGACCACCGCCTCCCAGGACCCCTCGTCTTGGACCATCTTGGCTAAGATGGTCGGCAACGAGAGGTCCGCCCCCACGACCGCGACCAGAGCTCGTCGCGGTCCCTCTGCCCCGGAGCATGCCTCCAGCACGTGCTGCGCAGTCTCCTCCGCGCAGCCGCACTGGTGGCATACCGGGGAAGCTTCCCTCCGGGCAACGTTGCACAGGTACCTCCCGAGGCAACCATGCCCCGTGAGGACCTGCGTCAGCCGGAAGGAGAGCGCCCCGTGCTCCCGGGTAGCCCATTCCCTCAGAATGGGCTGTATCGCCCCGAGCAGGCGGGTGGCCCCAACTCCCCGGCGAGAGTTGGCTAGGGCCAACCGCCTACTCCAGGATGCCAGGGCTTCCTCCCTGGCATCCATCCTCCACTGCAGGACCTCCCGCGCCACAGGCCGGAGGTCCTCCTCGCGGGCTCGCCTCCTCCGCCAGTAGACCGAGGACAGAACCTCGGCCTCCAAATCCCACGGGAGTGAGCCCGCGAGGGCGCACGCCACCTCGTGTGAGAGTGTGCGGTAGCCCCGACACACTCTCACCGCCATGACCCTCTGGGCCCTGTGCAACACGGCGGTCTCCCTAGAGTTGAGGGAGTCCGCCCACACAGGGGCACCATAGAGGGCCATGGAGCGCACCACCGCCATGTACAGGCGGCGGCAGCTCCCTCCTCCACCTCCGAGGTTCGGAAGGAGGCGGCCTAAAGCGGCGGCCATCCTCACGAGCCTCGGCGTAAGGGCCTCCAGGTGGGGCCCGAATCTCCACTTGCTGTGCAGCAGGACGCCGAGATACTTCAGCGTCGGCTGCACAGCAATGGAGACCCCCCCAACCACTATGCTGCTGCCTGCAGGCGGCGCCCTCCGAGGACCGTAAAAGCAAATGGCCTCGGATTTGCTGAGCGCCACCCCCAGGCCCAGCCGCCGGATCCTGGCCACCACTGCAGCGACCCCAGCGGTGGCCAGCAGGGACGCCTCTCTATAAGACGCCCCCCGGGCGGTAACCAAGGTGTCGTCAGCGTAGCAAACTACGCCGACGCCACCAAGGTTAGCCGCCCGCAGCACCCAGTCATACCCGATGTTCCATAGCAGGGGGCCCAATACTGACCCCTGCGGAACACCGCGGTTGACCGGGCTCCGGCCCTCCCCGTCCATCGCCGGGTAGACTACCTCCCTATTTGAGAGGTAGTCCCCGACGAGACGTTGGAGGTACTGGGGCACCCTATGGTACCCCAGCGCCCCCAAAATCGTGCTCCACGGCAGGGTGTTGAATGCATTGGCGATGTCAAGAGACACCGCCAGCATCACCCCGCCACTGGAGCACGCCTCCTCGGAGAGGTCGCGGACGTAGGATATGGCATCCACCGTCGAGCGACCTCTCCGGAACCCGAACTGGACCTCGGCCAGGTCGGGTCCCACCTCCTCCAGGTGCTTGACAAGGCGGGCAGCTACAACTCTTTCGAGGAGCTTACCCGCCTCGTCAAGCAGCACTATTGGGCGGTAGCCGCCGGGCTCGTCGGCCGGGCGTCCCTCCTTCCGGATCAGGACGAGCCGACCGGCCTTCCATCGCATGGGGAACCTCCCCTCCCGCATACAGCGGTTGAAGAGGTCCCGCATGCGAGGGGCGAGAGCGTCCTGGGCCAGGGCCCAGGCGAGACCGGGAATGCCATCCGGTCCCGGCGCCGTGCTCTTGGCCCTCATCCGCAGGACCGCGGCACCCAGCTCCCCTTCGGAGGTCTCAGGAGGCTCCTCCTCCTCCTCCTCGCCCGGCCCTTGAGGCGCCACCACGGTGGGAGGGACAAAATCGGTTCCCGGGCTATCCGGGAACAGTCCCTCGACCACCCTCTGGAGGACCGGAGGCTGCAGCGTGCTGGTAATGGGGGGGGCCCAGGGGCGAAGCTTTTGCCTCGCCAGCCTGTATGGCCTACCCCACGGGTCCCGCTCCAGGGACTCCAGCAGCTGCTGCCAGGCCTCCGCCTTCGCCTCCGAGATGGCTAGGCGGAGGGCCTTGGATGCCTCTCTATATAGTGCATAGAGGGCATCCGCTTCGGCCTCCACCTGGCGCCTCCTCCTGCGGTACCGCTGGTAGCCCCTGCGTCTGGCTACACAGCGGCGCCGCAGCTCCGCTACGTGCTCCGACCACCAGTAGACCTGGCGGCGGAGACGTGGTGCCCCCGCACGAGGCATGGCAGCGTCACAGACGTGAGCCATTGCCCCGCACAGGGCGTCGGCCTCCGCGTCCAGAGCCACTGGCTCGGAGGGAGGGGCATTCCACGACTGGACTATTGCCGCCTCCCTCAGCACGTCGCGGTCGAGCCGGCCGAGCACCCACCTCGGGCCCACCACCGAGGGCGGAGGGGCCCGTGCAACCGTCGAGGACGGGGAGACGCTGAACCTGATGTATCTGTGATCAGACAGCGTCTCCTCGTCCACCAGAACCTCCCAGTCCCGGACACGCGGTGCGATCTCAGGTGTGGCGAATCCGATGTCGATCACCGATCCGCCACTCCACCGCACACACGTGTCCGTCGACCCCCTGTTCAATATGCACAGGCCCGCCCCCACCAGCCACTCTCCCACGGCTTCGCCTCGTGCGTCCGTCCTCGAAGATCCCCACGCCAGTGATTTGGCGTTGAGATCTCCGACGACGAGCACTGGCCGGGGTCGACTCTGTCCGACCAGGGCCCCCACCTCGTCGAGAAACGTCTCGAACTCAGCGAGGACCCGGTTCGGAGAGAAGTACACCCCCACGACCACCACCTCACCGATCACCACAGCGACGAGTCCCCTGCCCCTCACCACTCCCCCTAGAGGAGGAGAATGGGCAGGCGACTGTGTGGTGATCGCCACCAAGCCGTCCAGGTCCCCGACCCAGTCTGCTCTAGCCGGGACCCGGTAGGGCTCGGCTACCACCGCGACATTTATCAACCGCTCCGCCAGAGTCTGAACCTAACCTAACCTAACCTAACCTAACCTAACCTAACCTAACCTAACCTAACCTAACCTAACCTAACCTAACCTAACCTAACCTAACCTAACCTAACCTAACCTAACCTAACCTAACCTAACCTAACCTAACCTAACCTAACCTAACCTAACCTAACCTAACCTAACCTAACCTAACCTAACCTAACCTAACCTAACCTAACCTAACCTAACCTAACCTAACCTAACCTAACCTAACCTCTGGCCGGAGCGATCCCATCGTGCTGCAATTGCGTGCAGGCGAAGGCAGAAAACTCTGCACACAACGCCTTCAGCCCAGATTGCACGATCAGGAGAAAATGGGACGCTCTAGCCAGAGCAACCATAGCCTACTGCTAAGTACCTACCACCACCAGCGAGCACAACAAAAAGCTGTCCAAGCAAAAGGAATGGTACAAGTTAAACCTTGTACCACCTTTTGCCCCTGAAAAGCAAACAATGCCGCTGAGTAAAAAAGGGAAACAATAGCAATAAGACTTGTTCAAGTATATATTAAATATATATGTATAACTAGCAACTAAGAAAATAAGTACCTAACTAACACTAGAACACTATTAATACTTAGCAAATAACAATAAACCAAAAACCTAGTAAGCAATAACTAATACCTAATAAAACTGTAATAAATTCGCTGACATAGTTCTAAAAAATTAAAATGTAGAAATTTAAGAAACCATAAATAAATTGAACTGCATAAACAAAATTGTAAACTTAAAATGAAATAAAAACACAGACACAAAAATAAGTTAAAATACCCCGTATAATAAAATCGATATAAATATAATATGTACACACTTATAAGTAAAGTAAATATAGTGAAAATCAAGGATATAAAAACTAGTAAAAGAAAATCGCTGTTGTATAAAAAACTCTAACTACCCCAAAAACCCCAAATTAAATCAAGTAAACAATTAAAAAAAAAAAAAAAAAAACCAGTAAAAACAGGCTCTGATCTCCCATGTCAGAGGAACATAGAAACTCCAAAAAAAAAAAAAAAAAAAAAAAACCTAACCTAACCTAACCTAACCTAACCTAACCTAACCTAACCTAACCTAACCTAACCTAACCGGTAAGTTTGGAATTCCAAAATCGTACTAACTTTCTCGTTTTTTCTTCCAAATATCTTTATTAGCGTACATTAACAGCAAAACAGCAATTCCCCATCATCTGAACCCTTCTGGTATTTAGTTTTTCACAGTTTTTCACCAACTCCACTAATCTCTTCAAGAAACTTGTAAAATTTTCACTTTTTCATCGATTTTCACTAGATTCCCTTAACAAATAGTTTTTCTAAACGTCATTTATAGTAGATCTGAGTAACCCGCGTGCGCCTGAAGCCGTTTGACACGATTTCCCAGCAGTATTCCGACTCATTCGTGAGTTAGGAGCCGAAAATCGTCGCTTTTGGTGCATTTTCATAGGTTTTCTTCAATTTTTTGCGAAACTCGTCCGAGAGGAATTTTTTCCTGCATCCATATAGGCATCTACACACCGTCCGCGTCTGCCTGCCAAATTTCAGCCGGATCGGGCGACAAAAATCGCAAAAAATTGCCCGCCCACCCACCCAAGCCGCTTTAGCTTAGGTGGACCCCAGTCGAGGACGTTGTATGAGAGTATTTTCGAACCCCGAATTGTCGCGTTTTCGGGCCTATTTCGGGATCCTCTCTCCCCCTGAGCGCACATAACGTCCTAAAATGCTATCTGCAATACCTCCGTCGACTATGGCAGCCATAGACGCTGCTTCAAGGACCGTTATCTCGGATTCTGATAGTGAAGATTTTAGCGACGCCGTTTCTGGATCCTCACAGCCTCGAGGCTTTACGGAGATTGTTGCCCAGATACTGGCCGATGCTGCGTCGATTATTTCGGCTGTCACTGAAGGCAAAAGTGTCACCAGTACTAACAAGAGGAAGATAGTGGACCTGGCAAAATCCATTATGGAATCCACCGGGACATTATCTTCCTCTTGCCCGGCTGGTGCAGAGCGCGTGCCTAAAGAGAACAACATCGACGTCTCAAGCCTCCGTGATGAGATCGGGAAGGTGATCAGGGAGGAGGTGAGCAAGGCGCTAAAAGAGGAGCAGCGACCGACTCCACCTAAAACATCCTTTGCCAACATGGTTAAAGCTACTCCACCGAAGCCGGTTGAACGACCCGCCACTAAGCCAGCACTGATCGTATCTGCAAAGGACACCTGCACCTCTAAGGAGGAGATGCTTCAGGCTTGGCGGAAAAGCATCACGTTCCGCAACTCGAACTACGCCCCGGCTAAGGTGCAGCATGTCTCGAACAACAAAATTCGAGTCGAGTTCGACTGTGCCGAACATCAGGCAGACACCCTCAATCGCCTCAACGACTCCAACAGCCGGGTTCAAGCTGAACCCGCTAAGCGCCTGCAGCCTATGATAGAGCTCAAGGGACTCCACTCGGAGACGTCTACCAACGACTTGATCAGCATGATTAAGCGACAGAATGAGACCATTATGCCCCTATGCATAAATGATACAGACATTGTCTACAAATTCCAACGCCGCAATAGAAATTCAAACCTTTACAATGCTGTACTGATGGTCACGCCGCCCATCTGGCACAAGATGATGCAGCTGGGCGCTGTTAACGTTGACCACCAGCGTGTTCAGGTCGGAGAATTCGTCCCCCTGCTCCAATGCTACAAATGCCTCCAGTTCGGACACACTCAAAAGAGGTGCACAACGGAACAAACCGCGTGCTCTCACTGTGGTGGTAACAACCACGTCTACGCCAAGTGCGCTAACAAGGAGAAGAAAACTCCCACCTGCTTCAACTGCACCGAGCACAACCACAAGTATGGTACCAGCAAGAGGGTCGATCACGGCGCCACTTCAAACTTCTGCCCCATTCACACATCAATGAAAAACAAGCTTGTTATGAGGATCGACTATGGATTATAACGCCCCTGTCCATCCCAACCAAGTCACTCATAGTCACCTCAAAATCTTACAAATCAATTTAGGCAGGGGCTATAATGCCCAACATGAGTTTTTGGAATATTTCTCCAAAAACAAATATGACGTGGCCCTGTTATCTGAGCCTTACGTTGGTAAACATAACAGCGTCAAAAACATCCCAGGCTTTCTCCTTTACCAGTTTCCTGGTAATGAGAGGACCAAAGCCTGCATCCTACTAAGAAGTGGATTAGGTGCCTCTCTTGGATTGGCGCAACACTCGAGTCCGAACCTCTGTGTGGTACAGTTGACCTTATCGGGCCGTCGTCTGTTTATTTCTTCGGCTTATGTCGAGCCTGGTGCTGATGACCCATGCACTCTGAACCGCATCGAGAGCTTCCTACAAGCCAACAAGAGCTCGTACCATATCGTTGGAGGTGACTTCAACGGATGGCACCCTCTCTGGGGATCGGTTCGGGATAATCAGCGCGGGCGCGATGTGGTCGAATTGATCACCGCTAATGACCTCTACGTCTGTAATGTCGGTTCCACACCCACTTTTGAGACGGTCTCCCACGGAGTGTCTAGGTCCTCCATAATCGATCTCACTCTAGCGTCTGAAAATATTGCTCACAAAATAGATAACTGGCACGTTAATCATGACGCAATTACTGCGTCAGAACATAATGCTATCGACTTTAGGCTTTCTTTCTCTAAAAAATTATTAAGCAAAAATAAAAATCAATCAACATATAAATATAATACTAAACAAGTTAACTGGGACTACTTTAAAGCTAAATTAGAGATAAACATGCAAAACAATAACCTACCTACAAGCAATATAACGGAAATGAGCAATGCACAACTAGATAAATACATAAGTGAAATAACTACTGCCATACAAACCACATGTGAAGAAGCCTTACCTTCAAAGCGAGCTCCGCAGATGAAGAACCCATGGTGGACCGAGGAACTCGAGGGCCTCAAGAAGGGAGTCATTCGCCTCCATCACCGTATCCGTGACCTGAAAAAGAAGAATTTACCATTAGATGACACAATTGCAGAAAGAGATGTGCTTCGAAAGAAGTACGTGGAGGCTCTCAACAAAGAATCTACGGAAAGCTTCAAAACATTCTGTACTCGCCAGGGTAAAGAAGATGTTTGGTCGCTGACCAACAGACTACTCAAAAATGGACCACAACCTCAGCCACCAGCCACACTGCGCATCGATAGCAATCGCCACACAAACTCTAGCCGCGAAACAGCTGCAGCTCTGCTCGACAGATTCTTCCCTGATGACACGCCTGACGTGTCAGAAGAGCAGAAACAAATTCGAGCAAAGTCCACGTCTACACCAGATACTGCGGATGAGCCGCCATTCACATCCGAGGAGGTCCTCGAGTGCCTCAGAGGCATGAACTCGAGCAAGGCCCCCGGATCAGACCATCTCACGGCAGACATCTGTTATAGATTCGGTCAGTGCTATTCTGAGGTGCTGACCGGAATTATGAACAGATGCCTGTCGAATGCCTATTTTCCCAAGGCATGGAAAGCGGCCTTCGTTAAGACTCTCCCTAAACCTAGCAAGGACGACTACTCCAACTTATCGTCCTTTCGGCCTATTGGCCTAATCAATGTTCTTGGTAAACTTCTTGAAAGGCTCATAACCAAAAGACTGAACTATCACATGTACAAAACTGGTAACCACAGTACTCATCAATATGGCTTTAAGGAACAGACGTCAACAGTTGCCGCACTTAAAACTGCAATCGATAAGATCAAAGATCTGAAGAGCAATGGAAATCTCGTGGTGGCTGTATCCTTGGACATCGCGTCGGCTTTCGACAACGCTTGGTGGCCCGCCCTCCTTCTTAGGCTACAGTCGATGAAGTGTCCAAGGAACATCTACCGGATCATTGCCAGCTATTTACAGGATCGAACTGTCACCCTTCATTATGCTGACGCAGCTGAGACGAAGAAGACCACTCGAGGCTGTGTGCAGGGCTCGGTCTGTGGCCCCACATTCTGGAACATCATTCTTGATGAGCTTCTGGAAACTAGCTTGCCGGAGGGATGCCATATCCAGGCGTTCGCCGACGATGTATTACTCATCGTCGGTGCCAAAGACATGGCGTCTCTCCAGCACACCACTGGTGCTGCTCTCAAGACGGTCACCGAGTGGGGCCACAGAGTCAAGCTTGGCTTTGGCCCAGCCAAAACGCAACTGATCGCCTTTACTCCGGGCGCCAAAAAGGCCAATATCTTTATGGAGGGTAATCTGCTGACATTCGTGGACGAAATCAAAATTCTCGGTGTTTTAATAGACTCAAAACTTAAATTCATCAAACACTCTCTGTACGCTATAAACAAAGCTCGTAAAATATATAATAAATTATGTATATATGTTAGGCCCACTTGGGGAATATGCAGTGAAAATATTAACACCATCTATAGGTACGTCATAGAACCCATCGTCCTATATGCGGCTGGTATTTGGGGGGACTCAGCTGCTGGCTTCAAGTGTGTACGGGATGCCCTTAGGTCATTCCAACGTGGATTCGCGGTAAAGGCGATAAGGGGTTTTAGAACCGTCTCTGCGACTGCCGCCATCGCGTTGGCAGGATACACTCCGTTGCATTTGAGGCTAGTAGAACGAGCGGAAGTTGAAAGAGCTCGTCTTGAAGGACGAACCCGCTTCCTGCCTGACGACGTGCTTCTCGAGGCTCCGGTAAAGCCCGCTGACTTACTCCATCCGTCACTCAGAAAGCCAGTAAACGTCGACTTTGATGTCGGTGTGGATTCTGACTTTATCTCTCCGGATACAGTCAGAATCTACACTGATGGTAGCAAAACTGGGGACAAACACGTCGGAGCAGCTTTTATTGCGTATTTACCATCTGGACAGGAGATAATCAAAAAGCTTAAACTGCATGACTCTTGTTCTGTTTTCCAGGCGGAATTGCTGGCCATCCAAAGAGCATGTACTTGGATGGCCAGCAACTGTGCCAATACAGTTAATGCAACAATTTTCTCGGACTCCATGTCCGCTCTTCATGAAGTGCAAAACCCCAACTCTAGTAATATATTCGCCAATAAAATTCAAACGTTCGTTCATAACCATCTAGGAGCTATAGAGTTTGTTTGGGTCAGGGCTCATGTGGGATTGATTGGAAACGAGCGCGCGGATCAGGCAGCTAAAGAAGCGGGCCAGTCCCACAAAGCCCCAGACTACTGCTGTTTCCCTATCAGCTATGTCAAAGCAAAGGTTGCGGCTGAATCAGCGTTGGAGAGTGATCGGTTGTATCAGTCGAGTCAACAAGGATCCCAAACTCGTGTCTGGTGTCCGGATCTGCCTAGTGTGAGATTTCTTCTCGCAAAAGTCAGACCCGGATTCGCATTGACGCAGATCCTTACTGGACATGGCTATCACCGTGAATACCTCCATCGCTTCAAAGTCAGTGATACCAACCTTTGCCCTTGTGACAAATCAAGCATACAAAGTATCTCGCATCTTCTCAATGATTGTCCACGGTTCGGTGCTAAGCGCCATCACCACATCCAGTTATGCCGCAATATCAATTTGCAACCCTTCGATCTTAAGGCTCTACTCAATAAAGAGAGCGCTACAGAGTCCTTTGTAAATTTTGTAAAATACATTGTAAATAATCTCAAACAATTTAATTCTTAAGTTTATTTGTATAATTATATAAAAAAAAAAAAAAAAAAAAAAAAAAAAAAAAAAAAAAAATCATCTTGTAATTTCTAGTAATGTTTATTTTTCAAATTGTCATATTATTGTATTTTATTACTATGTGTAAATTTTAATCCAACTGCCAGATTCCATAATCTTTTAATACAACTTTTTTACAATTAGCTTACCTCAATAACCTACATGTTTAATATTCTAAAAACTAAGCCCGTATAAAATCGCGAGCAAGCATTTAACAACAATGGCAGTTGGATCTCAAAAAAAAAAAAAAAACCTAACCTAACCTAACCTAACCTAACCTAACCTAACCTAACCTAACCTAACCTAACCTAACCTAACCTAACCTAACCTAACCTAACCTAACCTAACCTAACCTAACCTAACCTAACCTAACCTAACCTAACCTAACCTAACCTAACCTAACCGTAAGTTTGAAATTCCAATATCGTAGTAACTTTCTCGTTTTTTCTTCCCAATATCTTTGTTAGCGTACATTAACAGCAAAACAGCAATTCCCCATCATCTGAACCCTTCTGGCATTTAGTTTTTCACAGTTTTTCACCAACTCCACTAATCTCTTCAAGAAACTTGTAAAATTTTCACTTTTTCATTAATTTTCACTAGATTCCCTGAATAAATAGTTTTTCTAAACGTCATTTATAGTAGATCTGAGTAACCCGCGTGCGCCTGAAGCCGTTTGGCACGATTTCCCAGCAGTATTCCGACTCATTCGTGAGTTAGGAGCCGAAAATCGTCGCTTTTGGTGCATTTTCATAGGTTTTCTTCAATTTTTTGCGAAACTCGTCCGAGAGGAATTTTTTCCTGCATCCATATAGGCTTCTACACACCGTCCGCGTCTGCCTGCCAAATTTCAGCCGGATCGGGCGACAAAAATCGCAAAAGTTGCATTTTGTTCGCAAAAAGTCTTAGTACCCCGTGATTTTGCCCATACATTCGTAAGTTTGAAATTCCAATATCGTAGTAACTTTCTCGTTTTTTCTTCCCAATATCTTTGTTAGCGTATATTAACAGCAAAACAGCAATTCCCCATCATCTGAACCCTTCTGGCATTTAGTTTTTCACAGTTTTTCACCAACTCCACTAATCTCTTCAAGAAACTTGTAAAATTTTCACTTTTTCATTAATTTTCACTAGATTCCCTGAATAAATAGTTTTTCTAAACGTCATTTATAGTAGATCTGAGTAACCCGCGTGCGCCTGAAGCCGTTTGGCACGATTTCCCAGCAGTATTCCGACTCATTCGTGAGTTAGGAGCCGAAAATCGTCGCTTTTGGTGCATTTTCATAGGTTTTCTTCAATTTTTTGCGAAACTCGTCCGAGAGGAATTTTTTCCTGCATCCATATAGGCTTCTACACACCGTCCGCGTCTGCCTGCCAAATTTCAGCCGGATCGGGCGACAAAAATCGCAAAAGTTGCATTTTGTTCGCAAAAAGTCTTAGTACCCCGTGATTTTGCCCATACATTCGTAAGTTTGAAATTCCAATATCGTAGTAACTTTCTCGTTTTTTCTTCCCAATATCTTTGTTAGCGTACATTAACAGCAAAACAGCAATTCCCCATCATCTGAACCCTTCTGGCATTTAGTTTTTCACAGTTTTTCACCAACTCCACTAATCTCTTCAAGAAACTTGTAAAATTTTCACTTTTTCATTAATTTTCACTAGATTCCCTGAATAAATAGTTTTTCTAAACGTCATTTATAGTAGATCTGAGTAACCCGCGTGCGCCTGAAGCCGTTTGGCACGATTTCCCAGCAGTATTCCGACTCATTCGTGAGTTAGGAGCCGAAAATCGTCGCTTTTGGTGCATTTTCATAGGTTTTCTTCAATTTTTTGCGAAACTCGTCCGAGAGGAATTTTTTCCTGCATCCATATAGGCTTCTACACACCGTCCGCGTCTGCCTGCCAAATTTCAGCCGGATCGGGCGACAAAAATCGCAAAAGTTGCATTTTGTTCGCAAAAAGTCTTAGTACCCCGTGATTTTGCCCATACATTCGTAAGTTTGAAATTCCAATATCGTAGTAACTTTCTCGTTTTTTCTTCCCAATATCTTTGTTAGCGTACATTAACAGCAAAACAGCAATTCCCCATCATCTGAACCCTTCTGGCATTTAGTTTTTCACAGTTTTTCACCAACTCCACTAATCTCTTCAAGAAACTTGTAAAATTTTCACTTTTTCATTAATTTTCACTAGATTCCCTGAATAAATAGTTTTTCTAAACGTCATTTATAGTAGATCTGAGTAACCCGCGTGCGCCTGAAGCCGTTTGGCACGATTTCCCAGCAGTATTCCGACTCATTCGTGAGTTAGGAGCCGAAAATCGTCGCTTTTGGTGCATTTTCATAGGTTTTCTTCAATTTTTTGCGAAACTCGTCCGAGAGGAATTTTTTCCTGCATCCATATAGGCTTCTACACACCGTCCGCGTCTGCCTGCCAAATTTCAGCCGGATCGGGCGACAAAAATCGCAAAAGTTGCATTTTGTTCGCAAAAAGTCTTAGTACCCCGTGATTTTGCCCATACATTCGTAAGTTTGAAATTCCAATATCGTAGTAACTTTCTCGTTTTTTCTTCCCAATATCTTTGTTAGCGTACATTAACAGCAAAACAGCAATTCCCCATCATCTGAACCCTTCTGGCATTTAGTTTTTCACAGTTTTTCACCAACTCCACTAATCTCTTCAAGAAACTTGTAAAATTTTCACTTTTTCATTAATTTTCACTAGATTCCCTGAATAAATAGTTTTTCTAAACGTCATTTATAGTAGATCTGAGTAACCCGCGTGCGCCTGAAGCCGTTTGGCACGATTTCCCAGCAGTATTCCGACTCATTCGTGAGTTAGGAGCCGAAAATCGTCGCTTTTGGTGCATTTTCATAGGTTTTCTTCAATTTTTTGCGAAACTCGTCCGAGAGGAATTTTTTCCTGCATCCATATAGGCTTCTACACACCGTCCGCGTCTGCCTGCCAAATTTCAGCCGGATCGGGCGACAAAAATCGCAAAAGTTGCATTTTGTTCGCAAAAAGTCTTAGTACCCCGTGATTTTGCCCATACATTCGTAAGTTTGAAATTCCAATATCGTAGTAACTTTCTCGTTTTTTCTTCCCAATATCTTTGTTAGCGTACATTAACAGCAAAACAGCAATTCCCCATCATCTGAACCCTTCTGGCATTTAGTTTTTCACAGTTTTTCACCAACTCCACTAATCTCTTCAAGAAACTTGTAAAATTTTCACTTTTTCATTAATTTTCACTAGATTCCCTGAATAAATAGTTTTTCTAAACGTCATTTATAGTAGATCTGAGTAACCCGCGTGCGCCTGAAGCCGTTTGGCACGATTTCCCAGCAGTATTCCGACTCATTCGTGAGTTAGGAGCCGAAAATCGTCGCTTTTGGTGCATTTTCATAGGTTTTCTTCAATTTTTTGCGAAACTCGTCCGAGAGGAATTTTTTCCTGCATCCATATAGGCTTCTACACACCGTCCGCGTCTGCCTGCCAAATTTCAGCCGGATCGGGCGACAAAAATCGCAAAAGTTGCATTTTGTTCGCAAAAAGTCTTAGTACCCCGTGATTTTGCCCATACATTCGTAAGTTTGAAATTCCAATATCGTAGTAACTTTCTCGTTTTTTCTTCCCAATATCTTTGTTAGCGTACATTAACAGCAAAACAGCAATTCCCCATCATCTGAACCCTTCTGGCATTTAGTTTTTCACAGTTTTTCACCAACTCCACTAATCTCTTCAAGAAACTTGTAAAATTTTCACTTTTTCATTAATTTTCACTAGATTCCCTGAATAAATAGTTTTTCTAAACGTCATTTATAGTAGATCTGAGTAACCCGCGTGCGCCTGAAGCCGTTTGGCACGATTTCCCAGCAGTATTCCGACTCATTCGTGAGTTAGGAGCCGAAAATCGTCGCTTTTGGTGCATTTTCATAGGTTTTCTTCAATTTTTTGCGAAACTCGTCCGAGAGGAATTTTTTCCTGCATCCATATAGGCTTCTACACACCGTCCGCGTCTGCCTGCCAAATTTCAGCCGGATCGGGCGACAAAAATCGCAAAAGTTGCATTTTGTTCGCAAAAAGTCTTAGTACCCCGTGATTTTGCCCATACATTCGTAAGTTTGAAATTCCAATATCGTAGTAACTTTCTCGTTTTTTCTTCCCAATATCTTTGTTAGCGTACATTAACAGCAAAACAGCAATTCCCCATCATCTGAACCCTTCTGGCATTTAGTTTTTCACAGTTTTTCACCAACTCCACTAATCTCTTCAAGAAACTTGTAAAATTTTCACTTTTTCATTAATTTTCACTAGATTCCCTGAATAAATAGTTTTTCTAAACGTCATTTATAGTAGATCTGAGTAACCCGCGTGCGCCTGAAGCCGTTTGGCACGATTTCCCAGCAGTATTCCGACTCATTCGTGAGTTAGGAGCCGAAAATCGTCGCTTTTGGTGCATTTTCATAGGTTTTCTTCAATTTTTTGCGAAACTCGTCCGAGAGGAATTTTTTCCTGCATCCATATAGGCTTCTACACACCGTCCGCGTCTGCCTGCCAAATTTCAGCCGGATCGGGCGACAAAAATCGCAAAAGTTGCATTTTGTTCGCAAAAAGTCTTAGTACCCCGTGATTTTGCCCATACATTCGTAAGTTTGAAATTCCAATATCGTAGTAACTTTCTCGTTTTTTCTTCCCAATATCTTTGTTAGCGTACATTAACAGCAAAACAGCAATTCCCCATCATCTGAACCCTTCTGGCATTTAGTTTTTCACAGTTTTTCACCAACTCCACTAATCTCTTCAAGAAACTTGTAAAATTTTCACTTTTTCATTAATTTTCACTAGATTCCCTGAATAAATAGTTTTTCTAAACGTCATTTATAGTAGATCTGAGTAACCCGCGTGCGCCTGAAGCCGTTTGGCACGATTTCCCAGCAGTATTCCGACTCATTCGTGAGTTAGGAGCCGAAAATCGTCGCTTTTGGTGCATTTTCATAGGTTTTCTTCAATTTTTTGCGAAACTCGTCCGAGAGGAATTTTTTCCTGCATCCATATAGGCTTCTACACACCGTCCGCGTCTGCCTGCCAAATTTCAGCCGGATCGGGCGACAAAAATCGCAAAAGTTGCATTTTGTTCGCAAAAAGTCTTAGTACCCCGTGATTTTGCCCATACATTCGTAAGTTTGAAATTCCAATATCGTAGTAACTTTCTCGTTTTTTCTTCCCAATATCTTTGTTAGCGTACATTAACAGCAAAACAGCAATTCCCCATCATCTGAACCCTTCTGGCATTTAGTTTTTCACAGTTTTTCACCAACTCCACTAATCTCTTCAAGAAACTTGTAAAATTTTCACTTTTTCATTAATTTTCACTAGATTCCCTGAATAAATAGTTTTTCTAAACGTCATTTATAGTAGATCTGAGTAACCCGCGTGCGCCTGAAGCCGTTTGGCACGATTTCCCAGCAGTATTCCGACTCATTCGTGAGTTAGGAGCCGAAAATCGTCGCTTTTGGTGCATTTTCATAGGTTTTCTTCAATTTTTTGCGAAACTCGTCCGAGAGGAATTTTTTCCTGCATCCATATAGGCTTCTACACACCGTCCGCGTCTGCCTGCCAAATTTCAGCCGGATCGGGCGACAAAAATCGCAAAAGTTGCATTTTGTTCGCAAAAAGTCTTAGTACCCCGTGATTTTGCCCATACATTCGTAAGTTTGAAATTCCAATATCGTAGTAACTTTCTCGTTTTTTCTTCCCAATATCTTTGTTAGCGTATATTAACAGCAAAACAGCAATTCCCCATCATCTGAACCCTTCTGGCATTTAGTTTTTCACAGTTTTTCACCAACTCCACTAATCTCTTCAAGAAACTTGTAAAATTTTCACTTTTTCATTAATTTTCACTAGATTCCCTGAATAAATAGTTTTTCTAAACGTCATTTATAGTAGATCTGAGTAACCCGCGTGCGCCTGAAGCCGTTTGGCACGATTTCCCAGCAGTATTCCGACTCATTCGTGAGTTAGGAGCCGAAAATCGTCGCTTTTGGTGCATTTTCATAGGTTTTCTTCAATTTTTTGCGAAACTCGTCCGAGAGGAATTTTTTCCTGCATCCATATAGGCTTCTACACACCGTCCGCGTCTGCCTGCCAAATTTCAGCCGGATCGGGCGACAAAAATCGCAAAAGTTGCATTTTGTTCGCAAAAAGTCTTAGTACCCCGTGATTTTGCCCATACATTCGTAAGTTTGAAATTCCAATATCGTAGTAACTTTCTCGTTTTTTCTTCCCAATATCTTTGTTAGCGTACATTAACAGCAAAACAGCAATTCCCCATCATCTGAACCCTTCTGGCATTTAGTTTTTCACAGTTTTTCACCAACTCCACTAATCTCTTCAAGAAACTTGTAAAATTTTCACTTTTTCATTAATTTTCACTAGATTCCCTGAATAAATAGTTTTTCTAAACGTCATTTATAGTAGATCTGAGTAACCCGCGTGCGCCTGAAGCCGTTTGGCACGATTTCCCAGCAGTATTCCGACTCATTCGTGAGTTAGGAGCCGAAAATCGTCGCTTTTGGTGCATTTTCATAGGTTTTCTTCAATTTTTTGCGAAACTCGTCCGAGAGGAATTTTTTCCTGCATCCATATAGGCTTCTACACACCGTCCGCGTCTGCCTGCCAAATTTCAGCCGGATCGGGCGACAAAAATCGCAAAAGTTGCATTTTGTTCGCAAAAAGTCTTAGTACCCCGTGATTTTGCCCATACATTCGTAAGTTTGAAATTCCAATATCGTAGTAACTTTCTCGTTTTTTCTTCCCAATATCTTTGTTAGCGTATATTAACAGCAAAACAGCAATTCCCCATCATCTGAACCCTTCTGGCATTTAGTTTTTCACAGTTTTTCACCAACTCCACTAATCTCTTCAAGAAACTTGTAAAATTTTCACTTTTTCATTAATTTTCACTAGATTCCCTGAATAAATAGTTTTTCTAAACGTCATTTATAGTAGATCTGAGTAACCCGCGTGCGCCTGAAGCCGTTTGGCACGATTTCCCAGCAGTATTCCGACTCATTCGTGAGTTAGGAGCCGAAAATCGTCGCTTTTGGTGCATTTTCATAGGTTTTCTTCAATTTTTTGCGAAACTCGTCCGAGAGGAATTTTTTCCTGCATCCATATAGGCTTCTACACACCGTCCGCGTCTGCCTGCCAAATTTCAGCCGGATCGGGCGACAAAAATCGCAAAAGTTGCATTTTGTTCGCAAAAAGTCTTAGTACCCCGTGATTTTGCCCATACATTCGTAAGTTTGAAATTCCAATATCGTAGTAACTTTCTCGTTTTTTCTTCCCAATATCTTTGTTAGCGTACATTAACAGCAAAACAGCAATTCCCCATCATCTGAACCCTTCTGGCATTTAGTTTTTCACAGTTTTTCACCAACTCCACTAATCTCTTCAAGAAACTTGTAAAATTTTCACTTTTTCATTAATTTTCACTAGATTCCCTGAATAAATAGTTTTTCTAAACGTCATTTATAGTAGATCTGAGTAACCCGCGTGCGCCTGAAGCCGTTTGGCACGATTTCCCAGCAGTATTCCGACTCATTCGTGAGTTAGGAGCCGAAAATCGTCGCTTTTGGTGCATTTTCATAGGTTTTCTTCAATTTTTTGCGAAACTCGTCCGAGAGGAATTTTTTCCTGCATCCATATAGGCTTCTACACACCGTCCGCGTCTGCCTGCCAAATTTCAGCCGGATCGGGCGACAAAAATCGCAAAAGTTGCATTTTGTTCGCAAAAAGTCTTAGTACCCCGTGATTTTGCCCATACATTCGTAAGTTTGAAATTCCAATATCGTAGTAACTTTCTCGTTTTTTCTTCCCAATATCTTTGTTAGCGTATATTAACAGCAAAACAGCAATTCCCCATCATCTGAACCCTTCTGGCATTTAGTTTTTCACAGTTTTTCACCAACTCCACTAATCTCTTCAAGAAACTTGTAAAATTTTCACTTTTTCATTAATTTTCACTAGATTCCCTGAATAAATAGTTTTTCTAAACGTCATTTATAGTAGATCTGAGTAACCCGCGTGCGCCTGAAGCCGTTTGGCACGATTTCCCAGCAGTATTCCGACTCATTCGTGAGTTAGGAGCCGAAAATCGTCGCTTTTGGTGCATTTTCATAGGTTTTCTTCAATTTTTTGCGAAACTCGTCCGAGAGGAATTTTTTCCTGCATCCATATAGGCTTCTACACACCGTCCGCGTCTGCCTGCCAAATTTCAGCCGGATCGGGCGACAAAAATCGCAAAAGTTGCATTTTGTTCGCAAAAAGTCTTAGTACCCCGTGATTTTGCCCATACATTCGTAAGTTTGAAATTCCAATATCGTAGTAACTTTCTCGTTTTTTCTTCCCAATATCTTTGTTAGCGTACATTAACAGCAAAACAGCAATTCCCCATCATCTGAACCCTTCTGGCATTTAGTTTTTCACAGTTTTTCACCAACTCCACTAATCTCTTCAAGAAACTTGTAAAATTTTCACTTTTTCATTAATTTTCACTAGATTCCCTGAATAAATAGTTTTTCTAAACGTCATTTATAGTAGATCTGAGTAACCCGCGTGCGCCTGAAGCCGTTTGGCACGATTTCCCAGCAGTATTCCGACTCATTCGTGAGTTAGGAGCCGAAAATCGTCGCTTTTGGTGCATTTTCATAGGTTTTCTTCAATTTTTTGCGAAACTCGTCCGAGAGGAATTTTTTCCTGCATCCATATAGGCTTCTACACACCGTCCGCGTCTGCCTGCCAAATTTCAGCCGGATCGGGCGACAAAAATCGCAAAAGTTGCATTTTGTTCGCAAAAAGTCTTAGTACCCCGTGATTTTGCCCATACATTCGTAAGTTTGAAATTCCAATATCGTAGTAACTTTCTCGTTTTTTCTTCCCAATATCTTTGTTAGCGTACATTAACAGCAAAACAGCAATTCCCCATCATCTGAACCCTTCTGGCATTTAGTTTTTCACAGTTTTTCACCAACTCCACTAATCTCTTCAAGAAACTTGTAAAATTTTCACTTTTTCATTAATTTTCACTAGATTCCCTGAATAAATAGTTTTTCTAAACGTCATTTATAGTAGATCTGAGTAACCCGCGTGCGCCTGAAGCCGTTTGGCACGATTTCCCAGCAGTATTCCGACTCATTCGTGAGTTAGGAGCCGAAAATCGTCGCTTTTGGTGCATTTTCATAGGTTTTCTTCAATTTTTTGCGAAACTCGTCCGAGAGGAATTTTTTCCTGCATCCATATAGGCTTCTACACACCGTCCGCGTCTGCCTGCCAAATTTCAGCCGGATCGGGCGACAAAAATCGCAAAAGTTGCATTTTGTTCGCGAAGAGTCTTAGTACCCCGTGATTTTGCCCATACATTCGTAAGTTTGAAATTCCAATATCGTAGTAACTTTCTCGTTTTTTCTTCCCAATATCTTTGTTAGCGTACATTAACAGCAAAACAGCAATTCCCCATCATCTGAACCCTTCTGGCATTTAGTTTTTCACAGTTTTTCACCAACTCCACTAATCTCTTCAAGAAACTTGTAAAATTTTCACTTTTTCATTAATTTTCACTAGATTCCCTGAATAAATAGTTTTTCTAAACGTCATTTATAGTAGATCTGAGTAACCCGCGTGCGCCTGAAGCCGTTTGGCACGATTTCCCAGCAGTATTCCGACTCATTCGTGAGTTAGGAGCCGAAAATCGTCGCTTTTGGTGCATTTTCATAGGTTTTCTTCAATTTTTTGCGAAACTCGTCCGAGAGGAATTTTTTCCTGCATCCATATAGGCTTCTACACACCGTCCGCGTCTGCCTGCCAAATTTCAGCCGGATCGGGCGACAAAAATCGCAAAAGTTGCATTTTGTTCGCGAAGAGTCTTAGTACCCCGTGATTTTGCCCATACATTCGTAAGTTTGAAATTCCAATATCGTAGTAACTTTCTCGTTTTTTCTTCCCAATATCTTTGTTAGCGTACATTAACAGCAAAACAGCAATTCCCCATCATCTGAACCCTTCTGGCATTTAGTTTTTCACAGTTTTTCACCAACTCCACTAATCTCTTCAAGAAACTTGTAAAATTTTCACTTTTTCATTAATTTTCACTAGATTCCCTGAATAAATAGTTTTTCTAAACGTCATTTATAGTAGATCTGAGTAACCCGCGTGCGCCTGAAGCCGTTTGGCACGATTTCCCAGCAGTATTCCGACTCATTCGTGAGTTAGGAGCCGAAAATCGTCGCTTTTGGTGCATTTTCATAGGTTTTCTTCAATTTTTTGCGAAACTCGTCCGAGAGGAATTTTTTCCTGCATCCATATAGGCTTCTACACACCGTCCGCGTCTGCCTGCCAAATTTCAGCCGGATCGGGCGACAAAAATCGCAAAAGTTGCATTTTGTTCGCAAAAAGTCTTAGTACCCCGTGATTTTGCCCATACATTCGTAAGTTTGAAATTCCAATATCGTAGTAACTTTCTCGTTTTTTCTTCCCAATATCTTTGTTAGCGTACATTAACAGCAAAACAGCAATTCCCCATCATCTGAACCCTTCTGGCATTTAGTTTTTCACAGTTTTTCACCAACTCCACTAATCTCTTCAAGAAACTTGTAAAATTTTCACTTTTTCATTAATTTTCACTAGATTCCCTGAATAAATAGTTTTTCTAAACGTCATTTATAGTAGATCTGAGTAACCCGCGTGCGCCTGAAGCCGTTTGGCACGATTTCCCAGCAGTATTCCGACTCATTCGTGAGTTAGGAGCCGAAAATCGTCGCTTTTGGTGCATTTTCATAGGTTTTCTTCAATTTTTTGCGAAACTCGTCCGAGAGGAATTTTTTCCTGCATCCATATAGGCTTCTACACACCGTCCGCGTCTGCCTGCCAAATTTCAGCCGGATCGGGCGACAAAAATCGCAAAAGTTGCATTTTGTTCGCAAAAAGTCTTAGTACCCCGTGATTTTGCCCATACATTCGTAAGTTTGAAATTCCAATATCGTAGTAACTTTCTCGTTTTTTCTTCCCAATATCTTTGTTAGCGTACATTAACAGCAAAACAGCAATTCCCCATCATCTGAACCCTTCTGGCATTTAGTTTTTCACAGTTTTTCACCAACTCCACTAATCTCTTCAAGAAACTTGTAAAATTTTCACTTTTTCATTAATTTTCACTAGATTCCCTGAATAAATAGTTTTTCTAAACGTCATTTATAGTAGATCTGAGTAACCCGCGTGCGCCTGAAGCCGTTTGGCACGATTTCCCAGCAGTATTCCGACTCATTCGTGAGTTAGGAGCCGAAAATCGTCGCTTTTGGTGCATTTTCATAGGTTTTCTTCAATTTTTTGCGAAACTCGTCCGAGAGGAATTTTTTCCTGCATCCATATAGGCTTCTACACACCGTCCGCGTCTGCCTGCCAAATTTCAGCCGGATCGGGCGACAAAAATCGCAAAAGTTGCATTTTGTTCGCAAAAAGTCTTAGTACCCCGTGATTTTGCCCATACATTCGTAAGTTTGAAATTCCAATATCGTAGTAACTTTCTCGTTTTTTCTTCCCAATATCTTTGTTAGCGTACATTAACAGCAAAACAGCAATTCCCCATCATCTGAACCCTTCTGGCATTTAGTTTTTCACAGTTTTTCACCAACTCCACTAATCTCTTCAAGAAACTTGTAAAATTTTCACTTTTTCATTAATTTTCACTAGATTCCCTGAATAAATAGTTTTTCTAAACGTCATTTATAGTAGATCTGAGTAACCCGCGTGCGCCTGAAGCCGTTTGGCACGATTTCCCAGCAGTATTCCGACTCATTCGTGAGTTAGGAGCCGAAAATCGTCGCTTTTGGTGCATTTTCATAGGTTTTCTTCAATTTTTTGCGAAACTCGTCCGAGAGGAATTTTTTCCTGCATCCATATAGGCTTCTACACACCGTCCGCGTCTGCCTGCCAAATTTCAGCCGGATCGGGCGACAAAAATCGCAAAAGTTGCATTTTGTTCGCAAAAAGTCTTAGTACCCCGTGATTTTGCCCATACATTCGTAAGTTTGAAATTCCAATATCGTAGTAACTTTCTCGTTTTTTCTTCCCAATATCTTTGTTAGCGTACATTAACAGCAAAACAGCAATTCCCCATCATCTGAACCCTTCTGGCATTTAGTTTTTCACAGTTTTTCACCAACTCCACTAATCTCTTCAAGAAACTTGTAAAATTTTCACTTTTTCATTAATTTTCACTAGATTCCCTGAATAAATAGTTTTTCTAAACGTCATTTATAGTAGATCTGAGTAACCCGCGTGCGCCTGAAGCCGTTTGGCACGATTTCCCAGCAGTATTCCGACTCATTCGTGAGTTAGGAGCCGAAAATCGTCGCTTTTGGTGCATTTTCATAGGTTTTCTTCAATTTTTTGCGAAACTCGTCCGAGAGGAATTTTTTCCTGCATCCATATAGGCTTCTACACACCGTCCGCGTCTGCCTGCCAAATTTCAGCCGGATCGGGCGACAAAAATCGCAAAAGTTGCATTTTGTTCGCGAAGAGTCTTAGTACCCCGTGATTTTGCCCATACATTCGTAAGTTTGAAATTCCAATATCGTAGTAACTTTCTCGTTTTTTCTTCCCAATATCTTTGTTAGCGTACATTAACAGCAAAACAGCAATTCCCCATCATCTGAACCCTTCTGGCATTTAGTTTTTCACAGTTTTTCACCAACTCCACTAATCTCTTCAAGAAACTTGTAAAATTTTCACTTTTTCATTAATTTTCACTAGATTCCCTGAATAAATAGTTTTTCTAAACGTCATTTATAGTAGATCTGAGTAACCCGCGTGCGCCTGAAGCCGTTTGGCACGATTTCCCAGCAGTATTCCGACTCATTCGTGAGTTAGGAGCCGAAAATCGTCGCTTTTGGTGCATTTTCATAGGTTTTCTTCAATTTTTTGCGAAACTCGTCCGAGAGGAATTTTTTCCTGCATCCATATAGGCTTCTACACACCGTCCGCGTCTGCCTGCCAAATTTCAGCCGGATCGGGCGACAAAAATCGCAAAAGTTGCATTTTGTTCGCAAAAAGTCTTAGTACCCCGTGATTTTGCCCATACATTCGTAAGTTTGAAATTCCAATATCGTAGTAACTTTCTCGTTTTTTCTTCCCAATATCTTTGTTAGCGTACATTAACAGCAAAACAGCAATTCCCCATCATCTGAACCCTTCTGGCATTTAGTTTTTCACAGTTTTTCACCAACTCCACTAATCTCTTCAAGAAACTTGTAAAATTTTCACTTTTTCATTAATTTTCACTAGATTCCCTGAATAAATAGTTTTTCTAAACGTCATTTATAGTAGATCTGAGTAACCCGCGTGCGCCTGAAGCCGTTTGGCACGATTTCCCAGCAGTATTCCGACTCATTCGTGAGTTAGGAGCCGAAAATCGTCGCTTTTGGTGCATTTTCATAGGTTTTCTTCAATTTTTTGCGAAACTCGTCCGAGAGGAATTTTTTCCTGCATCCATATAGGCTTCTACACACCGTCCGCGTCTGCCTGCCAAATTTCAGCCGGATCGGGCGACAAAAATCGCAAAAGTTGCATTTTGTTCGCAAAAAGTCTTAGTACCCCGTGATTTTGCCCATACATTCGTAAGTTTGAAATTCCAATATCGTAGTAACTTTCTCGTTTTTTCTTCCCAATATCTTTGTTAGCGTACATTAACAGCAAAACAGCAATTCCCCATCATCTGAACCCTTCTGGCATTTAGTTTTTCACAGTTTTTCACCAACTCCACTAATCTCTTCAAGAAACTTGTAAAATTTTCACTTTTTCATTAATTTTCACTAGATTCCCTGAATAAATAGTTTTTCTAAACGTCATTTATAGTAGATCTGAGTAACCCGCGTGCGCCTGAAGCCGTTTGGCACGATTTCCCAGCAGTATTCCGACTCATTCGTGAGTTAGGAGCCGAAAATCGTCGCTTTTGGTGCATTTTCATAGGTTTTCTTCAATTTTTTGCGAAACTCGTCCGAGAGGAATTTTTTCCTGCATCCATATAGGCTTCTACACACCGTCCGCGTCTGCCTGCCAAATTTCAGCCGGATCGGGCGACAAAAATCGCAAAAGTTGCATTTTGTTCGCAAAAAGTCTTAGTACCCCGTGATTTTGCCCATACATTCGTAAGTTTGAAATTCCAATATCGTAGTAACTTTCTCGTTTTTTCTTCCCAATATCTTTGTTAGCGTATATTAACAGCAAAACAGCAATTCCCCATCATCTGAACCCTTCTGGCATTTAGTTTTTCACAGTTTTTCACCAACTCCACTAATCTCTTCAAGAAACTTGTAAAATTTTCACTTTTTCATTAATTTTCACTAGATTCCCTGAATAAATAGTTTTTCTAAACGTCATTTATAGTAGATCTGAGTAACCCGCGTGCGCCTGAAGCCGTTTGGCACGATTTCCCAGCAGTATTCCGACTCATTCGTGAGTTAGGAGCCGAAAATCGTCGCTTTTGGTGCATTTTCATAGGTTTTCTTCAATTTTTTGCGAAACTCGTCCGAGAGGAATTTTTTCCTGCATCCATATAGGCTTCTACACACCGTCCGCGTCTGCCTGCCAAATTTCAGCCGGATCGGGCGACAAAAATCGCAAAAGTTGCATTTTGTTCGCAAAAAGTCTTAGTACCCCGTGATTTTGCCCATACATTCGTAAGTTTGAAATTCCAATATCGTAGTAACTTTCTCGTTTTTTCTTCCCAATATCTTTGTTAGCGTACATTAACAGCAAAACAGCAATTCCCCATCATCTGAACCCTTCTGGCATTTAGTTTTTCACAGTTTTTCACCAACTCCACTAATCTCTTCAAGAAACTTGTAAAATTTTCACTTTTTCATTAATTTTCACTAGATTCCCTGAATAAATAGTTTTTCTAAACGTCATTTATAGTAGATCTGAGTAACCCGCGTGCGCCTGAAGCCGTTTGGCACGATTTCCCAGCAGTATTCCGACTCATTCGTGAGTTAGGAGCCGAAAATCGTCGCTTTTGGTGCATTTTCATAGGTTTTCTTCAATTTTTTGCGAAACTCGTCCGAGAGGAATTTTTTCCTGCATCCATATAGGCTTCTACACACCGTCCGCGTCTGCCTGCCAAATTTCAGCCGGATCGGGCGACAAAAATCGCAAAAGTTGCATTTTGTTCGCAAAAAGTCTTAGTACCCCGTGATTTTGCCCATACATTCGTAAGTTTGAAATTCCAATATCGTAGTAACTTTCTCGTTTTTTCTTCCCAATATCTTTGTTAGCGTACATTAACAGCAAAACAGCAATTCCCCATCATCTGAACCCTTCTGGCATTTAGTTTTTCACAGTTTTTCACCAACTCCACTAATCTCTTCAAGAAACTTGTAAAATTTTCACTTTTTCATTAATTTTCACTAGATTCCCTGAATAAATAGTTTTTCTAAACGTCATTTATAGTAGATCTGAGTAACCCGCGTGCGCCTGAAGCCGTTTGGCACGATTTCCCAGCAGTATTCCGACTCATTCGTGAGTTAGGAGCCGAAAATCGTCGCTTTTGGTGCATTTTCATAGGTTTTCTTCAATTTTTTGCGAAACTCGTCCGAGAGGAATTTTTTCCTGCATCCATATAGGCTTCTACACACCGTCCGCGTCTGCCTGCCAAATTTCAGCCGGATCGGGCGACAAAAATCGCAAAAGTTGCATTTTGTTCGCAAAAAGTCTTAGTACCCCGTGATTTTGCCCATACATTCGTAAGTTTGAAATTCCAATATCGTAGTAACTTTCTCGTTTTTTCTTCCCAATATCTTTGTTAGCGTACATTAACAGCAAAACAGCAATTCCCCATCATCTGAACCCTTCTGGCATTTAGTTTTTCACAGTTTTTCACCAACTCCACTAATCTCTTCAAGAAACTTGTAAAATTTTCACTTTTTCATTAATTTTCACTAGATTCCCTGAATAAATAGTTTTTCTAAACGTCATTTATAGTAGATCTGAGTAACCCGCGTGCGCCTGAAGCCGTTTGGCACGATTTCCCAGCAGTATTCCGACTCATTCGTGAGTTAGGAGCCGAAAATCGTCGCTTTTGGTGCATTTTCATAGGTTTTCTTCAATTTTTTGCGAAACTCGTCCGAGAGGAATTTTTTCCTGCATCCATATAGGCTTCTACACACCGTCCGCGTCTGCCTGCCAAATTTCAGCCGGATCGGGCGACAAAAATCGCAAAAGTTGCATTTTGTTCGCGAAGAGTCTTAGTACCCCGTGATTTTGCCCATACATTCGTAAGTTTGAAATTCCAATATCGTAGTAACTTTCTCGTTTTTTCTTCCCAATATCTTTGTTAGCGTACATTAACAGCAAAACAGCAATTCCCCATCATCTGAACCCTTCTGGCATTTAGTTTTTCACAGTTTTTCACCAACTCCACTAATCTCTTCAAGAAACTTGTAAAATTTTCACTTTTTCATTAATTTTCACTAGATTCCCTGAATAAATAGTTTTTCTAAACGTCATTTATAGTAGATCTGAGTAACCCGCGTGCGCCTGAAGCCGTTTGGCACGATTTCCCAGCAGTATTCCGACTCATTCGTGAGTTAGGAGCCGAAAATCGTCGCTTTTGGTGCATTTTCATAGGTTTTCTTCAATTTTTTGCGAAACTCGTCCGAGAGGAATTTTTTCCTGCATCCATATAGGCTTCTACACACCGTCCGCGTCTGCCTGCCAAATTTCAGCCGGATCGGGCGACAAAAATCGCAAAAGTTGCATTTTGTTCGCAAAAAGTCTTAGTACCCCGTGATTTTGCCCATACATTCGTAAGTTTGAAATTCCAATATCGTAGTAACTTTCTCGTTTTTTCTTCCCAATATCTTTGTTAGCGTACATTAACAGCAAAACAGCAATTCCCCATCATCTGAACCCTTCTGGCATTTAGTTTTTCACAGTTTTTCACCAACTCCACTAATCTCTTCAAGAAACTTGTAAAATTTTCACTTTTTCATTAATTTTCACTAGATTCCCTGAATAAATAGTTTTTCTAAACGTCATTTATAGTAGATCTGAGTAACCCGCGTGCGCCTGAAGCCGTTTGGCACGATTTCCCAGCAGTATTCCGACTCATTCGTGAGTTAGGAGCCGAAAATCGTCGCTTTTGGTGCATTTTCATAGGTTTTCTTCAATTTTTTGCGAAACTCGTCCGAGAGGAATTTTTTCCTGCATCCATATAGGCTTCTACACACCGTCCGCGTCTGCCTGCCAAATTTCAGCCGGATCGGGCGACAAAAATCGCAAAAGTTGCATTTTGTTCGCGAAGAGTCTTAGTACCCCGTGATTTTGCCCATACATTCGTAAGTTTGAAATTCCAATATCGTAGTAACTTTCTCGTTTTTTCTTCCCAATATCTTTGTTAGCGTACATTAACAGCAAAACAGCAATTCCCCATCATCTGAACCCTTCTGGCATTTAGTTTTTCACAGTTTTTCACCAACTCCACTAATCTCTTCAAGAAACTTGTAAAATTTTCACTTTTTCATTAATTTTCACTAGATTCCCTGAATAAATAGTTTTTCTAAACGTCATTTATAGTAGATCTGAGTAACCCGCGTGCGCCTGAAGCCGTTTGGCACGATTTCCCAGCAGTATTCCGACTCATTCGTGAGTTAGGAGCCGAAAATCGTCGCTTTTGGTGCATTTTCATAGGTTTTCTTCAATTTTTTGCGAAACTCGTCCGAGAGGAATTTTTTCCTGCATCCATATAGGCTTCTACACACCGTCCGCGTCTGCCTGCCAAATTTCAGCCGGATCGGGCGACAAAAATCGCAAAAGTTGCATTTTGTTCGCGAAGAGTCTTAGTACCCCGTGATTTTGCCCATACATTCGTAAGTTTGAAATTCCAATATCGTAGTAACTTTCTCGTTTTTTCTTCCCAATATCTTTGTTAGCGTACATTAACAGCAAAACAGCAATTCCCCATCATCTGAACCCTTCTGGCATTTAGTTTTTCACAGTTTTTCACCAACTCCACTAATCTCTTCAAGAAACTTGTAAAATTTTCACTTTTTCATTAATTTTCACTAGATTCCCTGAATAAATAGTTTTTCTAAACGTCATTTATAGTAGATCTGAGTAACCCGCGTGCGCCTGAAGCCGTTTGGCACGATTTCCCAGCAGTATTCCGACTCATTCGTGAGTTAGGAGCCGAAAATCGTCGCTTTTGGTGCATTTTCATAGGTTTTCTTCAATTTTTTGCGAAACTCGTCCGAGAGGAATTTTTTCCTGCATCCATATAGGCTTCTACACACCGTCCGCGTCTGCCTGCCAAATTTCAGCCGGATCGGGCGACAAAAATCGCAAAAGTTGCATTTTGTTCGCAAAAAGTCTTAGTACCCCGTGATTTTGCCCATACATTCGTAAGTTTGAAATTCCAATATCGTAGTAACTTTCTCGTTTTTTCTTCCCAATATCTTTGTTAGCGTACATTAACAGCAAAACAGCAATTCCCCATCATCTGAACCCTTCTGGCATTTAGTTTTTCACAGTTTTTCACCAACTCCACTAATCTCTTCAAGAAACTTGTAAAATTTTCACTTTTTCATTAATTTTCACTAGATTCCCTGAATAAATAGTTTTTCTAAACGTCATTTATAGTAGATCTGAGTAACCCGCGTGCGCCTGAAGCCGTTTGGCACGATTTCCCAGCAGTATTCCGACTCATTCGTGAGTTAGGAGCCGAAAATCGTCGCTTTTGGTGCATTTTCATAGGTTTTCTTCAATTTTTTGCGAAACTCGTCCGAGAGGAATTTTTTCCTGCATCCATATAGGCTTCTACACACCGTCCGCGTCTGCCTGCCAAATTTCAGCCGGATCGGGCGACAAAAATCGCAAAAGTTGCATTTTGTTCGCAAAAAGTCTTAGTACCCCGTGATTTTGCCCATACATTCGTAAGTTTGAAATTCCAATATCGTAGTAACTTTCTCGTTTTTTCTTCCCAATATCTTTGTTAGCGTACATTAACAGCAAAACAGCAATTCCCCATCATCTGAACCCTTCTGGCATTTAGTTTTTCACAGTTTTTCACCAACTCCACTAATCTCTTCAAGAAACTTGTAAAATTTTCACTTTTTCATTAATTTTCACTAGATTCCCTGAATAAATAGTTTTTCTAAACGTCATTTATAGTAGATCTGAGTAACCCGCGTGCGCCTGAAGCCGTTTGGCACGATTTCCCAGCAGTATTCCGACTCATTCGTGAGTTAGGAGCCGAAAATCGTCGCTTTTGGTGCATTTTCATAGGTTTTCTTCAATTTTTTGCGAAACTCGTCCGAGAGGAATTTTTTCCTGCATCCATATAGGCTTCTACACACCGTCCGCGTCTGCCTGCCAAATTTCAGCCGGATCGGGCGACAAAAATCGCAAAAGTTGCATTTTGTTCGCAAAAAGTCTTAGTACCCCGTGATTTTGCCCATACATTCGTAAGTTTGAAATTCCAATATCGTAGTAACTTTCTCGTTTTTTCTTCCCAATATCTTTGTTAGCGTATATTAACAGCAAAACAGCAATTCCCCATCATCTGAACCCTTCTGGCATTTAGTTTTTCACAGTTTTTCACCAACTCCACTAATCTCTTCAAGAAACTTGTAAAATTTTCACTTTTTCATTAATTTTCACTAGATTCCCTGAATAAATAGTTTTTCTAAACGTCATTTATAGTAGATCTGAGTAACCCGCGTGCGCCTGAAGCCGTTTGGCACGATTTCCCAGCAGTATTCCGACTCATTCGTGAGTTAGGAGCCGAAAATCGTCGCTTTTGGTGCATTTTCATAGGTTTTCTTCAATTTTTTGCGAAACTCGTCCGAGAGGAATTTTTTCCTGCATCCATATAGGCTTCTACACACCGTCCGCGTCTGCCTGCCAAATTTCAGCCGGATCGGGCGACAAAAATCGCAAAAGTTGCATTTTGTTCGCGAAGAGTCTTAGTACCCCGTGATTTTGCCCATACATTCGTAAGTTTGAAATTCCAATATCGTAGTAACTTTCTCGTTTTTTCTTCCCAATATCTTTGTTAGCGTACATTAACAGCAAAACAGCAATTCCCCATCATCTGAACCCTTCTGGCATTTAGTTTTTCACAGTTTTTCACCAACTCCACTAATCTCTTCAAGAAACTTGTAAAATTTTCACTTTTTCATTAATTTTCACTAGATTCCCTGAATAAATAGTTTTTCTAAACGTCATTTATAGTAGATCTGAGTAACCCGCGTGCGCCTGAAGCCGTTTGGCACGATTTCCCAGCAGTATTCCGACTCATTCGTGAGTTAGGAGCCGAAAATCGTCGCTTTTGGTGCATTTTCATAGGTTTTCTTCAATTTTTTGCGAAACTCGTCCGAGAGGAATTTTTTCCTGCATCCATATAGGCTTCTACACACCGTCCGCGTCTGCCTGCCAAATTTCAGCCGGATCGGGCGACAAAAATCGCAAAAGTTGCATTTTGTTCGCGAAGAGTCTTAGTACCCCGTGATTTTGCCCATACATTCGTAAGTTTGAAATTCCAATATCGTAGTAACTTTCTCGTTTTTTCTTCCCAATATCTTTGTTAGCGTACATTAACAGCAAAACAGCAATTCCCCATCATCTGAACCCTTCTGGCATTTAGTTTTTCACAGTTTTTCACCAACTCCACTAATCTCTTCAAGAAACTTGTAAAATTTTCACTTTTTCATTAATTTTCACTAGATTCCCTGAATAAATAGTTTTTCTAAACGTCATTTATAGTAGATCTGAGTAACCCGCGTGCGCCTGAAGCCGTTTGGCACGATTTCCCAGCAGTATTCCGACTCATTCGTGAGTTAGGAGCCGAAAATCGTCGCTTTTGGTGCATTTTCATAGGTTTTCTTCAATTTTTTGCGAAACTCGTCCGAGAGGAATTTTTTCCTGCATCCATATAGGCTTCTACACACCGTCCGCGTCTGCCTGCCAAATTTCAGCCGGATCGGGCGACAAAAATCGCAAAAGTTGCATTTTGTTCGCAAAAAGTCTTAGTACCCCGTGATTTTGCCCATACATTCGTAAGTTTGAAATTCCAATATCGTAGTAACTTTCTCGTTTTTTCTTCCCAATATCTTTGTTAGCGTACATTAACAGCAAAACAGCAATTCCCCATCATCTGAACCCTTCTGGCATTTAGTTTTTCACAGTTTTTCACCAACTCCACTAATCTCTTCAAGAAACTTGTAAAATTTTCACTTTTTCATTAATTTTCACTAGATTCCCTGAATAAATAGTTTTTCTAAACGTCATTTATAGTAGATCTGAGTAACCCGCGTGCGCCTGAAGCCGTTTGGCACGATTTCCCAGCAGTATTCCGACTCATTCGTGAGTTAGGAGCCGAAAATCGTCGCTTTTGGTGCATTTTCATAGGTTTTCTTCAATTTTTTGCGAAACTCGTCCGAGAGGAATTTTTTCCTGCATCCATATAGGCTTCTACACACCGTCCGCGTCTGCCTGCCAAATTTCAGCCGGATCGGGCGACAAAAATCGCAAAAGTTGCATTTTGTTCGCAAAAAGTCTTAGTACCCCGTGATTTTGCCCATACATTCGTAAGTTTGAAATTCCAATATCGTAGTAACTTTCTCGTTTTTTCTTCCCAATATCTTTGTTAGCGTACATTAACAGCAAAACAGCAATTCCCCATCATCTGAACCCTTCTGGCATTTAGTTTTTCACAGTTTTTCACCAACTCCACTAATCTCTTCAAGAAACTTGTAAAATTTTCACTTTTTCATTAATTTTCACTAGATTCCCTGAATAAATAGTTTTTCTAAACGTCATTTATAGTAGATCTGAGTAACCCGCGTGCGCCTGAAGCCGTTTGGCACGATTTCCCAGCAGTATTCCGACTCATTCGTGAGTTAGGAGCCGAAAATCGTCGCTTTTGGTGCATTTTCATAGGTTTTCTTCAATTTTTTGCGAAACTCGTCCGAGAGGAATTTTTTCCTGCATCCATATAGGCTTCTACACACCGTCCGCGTCTGCCTGCCAAATTTCAGCCGGATCGGGCGACAAAAATCGCAAAAGTTGCATTTTGTTCGCAAAAAGTCTTAGTACCCCGTGATTTTGCCCATACATTCGTAAGTTTGAAATTCCAATATCGTAGTAACTTTCTCGTTTTTTCTTCCCAATATCTTTGTTAGCGTATATTAACAGCAAAACAGCAATTCCCCATCATCTGAACCCTTCTGGCATTTAGTTTTTCACAGTTTTTCACCAACTCCACTAATCTCTTCAAGAAACTTGTAAAATTTTCACTTTTTCATTAATTTTCACTAGATTCCCTGAATAAATAGTTTTTCTAAACGTCATTTATAGTAGATCTGAGTAACCCGCGTGCGCCTGAAGCCGTTTGGCACGATTTCCCAGCAGTATTCCGACTCATTCGTGAGTTAGGAGCCGAAAATCGTCGCTTTTGGTGCATTTTCATAGGTTTTCTTCAATTTTTTGCGAAACTCGTCCGAGAGGAATTTTTTCCTGCATCCATATAGGCTTCTACACACCGTCCGCGTCTGCCTGCCAAATTTCAGCCGGATCGGGCGACAAAAATCGCAAAAGTTGCATTTTGTTCGCAAAAAGTCTTAGTACCCCGTGATTTTGCCCATACATTCGTAAGTTTGAAATTCCAATATCGTAGTAACTTTCTCGTTTTTTCTTCCCAATATCTTTGTTAGCGTACATTAACAGCAAAACAGCAATTCCCCATCATCTGAACCCTTCTGGCATTTAGTTTTTCACAGTTTTTCACCAACTCCACTAATCTCTTCAAGAAACTTGTAAAATTTTCACTTTTTCATTAATTTTCACTAGATTCCCTGAATAAATAGTTTTTCTAAACGTCATTTATAGTAGATCTGAGTAACCCGCGTGCGCCTGAAGCCGTTTGGCACGATTTCCCAGCAGTATTCCGACTCATTCGTGAGTTAGGAGCCGAAAATCGTCGCTTTTGGTGCATTTTCATAGGTTTTCTTCAATTTTTTGCGAAACTCGTCCGAGAGGAATTTTTTCCTGCATCCATATAGGCTTCTACACACCGTCCGCGTCTGCCTGCCAAATTTCAGCCGGATCGGGCGACAAAAATCGCAAAAGTTGCATTTTGTTCGCAAAAAGTCTTAGTACCCCGTGATTTTGCCCATACATTCGTAAGTTTGAAATTCCAATATCGTAGTAACTTTCTCGTTTTTTCTTCCCAATATCTTTGTTAGCGTATATTAACAGCAAAACAGCAATTCCCCATCATCTGAACCCTTCTGGCATTTAGTTTTTCACAGTTTTTCACCAACTCCACTAATCTCTTCAAGAAACTTGTAAAATTTTCACTTTTTCATTAATTTTCACTAGATTCCCTGAATAAATAGTTTTTCTAAACGTCATTTATAGTAGATCTGAGTAACCCGCGTGCGCCTGAAGCCGTTTGGCACGATTTCCCAGCAGTATTCCGACTCATTCGTGAGTTAGGAGCCGAAAATCGTCGCTTTTGGTGCATTTTCATAGGTTTTCTTCAATTTTTTGCGAAACTCGTCCGAGAGGAATTTTTTCCTGCATCCATATAGGCTTCTACACACCGTCCGCGTCTGCCTGCCAAATTTCAGCCGGATCGGGCGACAAAAATCGCAAAAGTTGCATTTTGTTCGCAAAAAGTCTTAGTACCCCGTGATTTTGCCCATACATTCGTAAGTTTGAAATTCCAATATCGTAGTAACTTTCTCGTTTTTTCTTCCCAATATCTTTGTTAGCGTACATTAACAGCAAAACAGCAATTCCCCATCATCTGAACCCTTCTGGCATTTAGTTTTTCACAGTTTTTCACCAACTCCACTAATCTCTTCAAGAAACTTGTAAAATTTTCACTTTTTCATTAATTTTCACTAGATTCCCTGAATAAATAGTTTTTCTAAACGTCATTTATAGTAGATCTGAGTAACCCGCGTGCGCCTGAAGCCGTTTGGCACGATTTCCCAGCAGTATTCCGACTCATTCGTGAGTTAGGAGCCGAAAATCGTCGCTTTTGGTGCATTTTCATAGGTTTTCTTCAATTTTTTGCGAAACTCGTCCGAGAGGAATTTTTTCCTGCATCCATATAGGCTTCTACACACCGTCCGCGTCTGCCTGCCAAATTTCAGCCGGATCGGGCGACAAAAATCGCAAAAGTTGCATTTTGTTCGCAAAAAGTCTTAGTACCCCGTGATTTTGCCCATACATTCGTAAGTTTGAAATTCCAATATCGTAGTAACTTTCTCGTTTTTTCTTCCCAATATCTTTGTTAGCGTATATTAACAGCAAAACAGCAATTCCCCATCATCTGAACCCTTCTGGCATTTAGTTTTTCACAGTTTTTCACCAACTCCACTAATCTCTTCAAGAAACTTGTAAAATTTTCACTTTTTCATTAATTTTCACTAGATTCCCTGAATAAATAGTTTTTCTAAACGTCATTTATAGTAGATCTGAGTAACCCGCGTGCGCCTGAAGCCGTTTGGCACGATTTCCCAGCAGTATTCCGACTCATTCGTGAGTTAGGAGCCGAAAATCGTCGCTTTTGGTGCATTTTCATAGGTTTTCTTCAATTTTTTGCGAAACTCGTCCGAGAGGAATTTTTTCCTGCATCCATATAGGCTTCTACACACCGTCCGCGTCTGCCTGCCAAATTTCAGCCGGATCGGGCGACAAAAATCGCAAAAGTTGCATTTTGTTCGCAAAAAGTCTTAGTACCCCGTGATTTTGCCCATACATTCGTAAGTTTGAAATTCCAATATCGTAGTAACTTTCTCGTTTTTTCTTCCCAATATCTTTGTTAGCGTACATTAACAGCAAAACAGCAATTCCCCATCATCTGAACCCTTCTGGCATTTAGTTTTTCACAGTTTTTCACCAACTCCACTAATCTCTTCAAGAAACTTGTAAAATTTTCACTTTTTCATTAATTTTCACTAGATTCCCTGAATAAATAGTTTTTCTAAACGTCATTTATAGTAGATCTGAGTAACCCGCGTGCGCCTGAAGCCGTTTGGCACGATTTCCCAGCAGTATTCCGACTCATTCGTGAGTTAGGAGCCGAAAATCGTCGCTTTTGGTGCATTTTCATAGGTTTTCTTCAATTTTTTGCGAAACTCGTCCGAGAGGAATTTTTTCCTGCATCCATATAGGCTTCTACACACCGTCCGCGTCTGCCTGCCAAATTTCAGCCGGATCGGGCGACAAAAATCGCAAAAGTTGCATTTTGTTCGCAAAAAGTCTTAGTACCCCGTGATTTTGCCCATACATTCGTAAGTTTGAAATTCCAATATCGTAGTAACTTTCTCGTTTTTTCTTCCCAATATCTTTGTTAGCGTATATTAACAGCAAAACAGCAATTCCCCATCATCTGAACCCTTCTGGCATTTAGTTTTTCACAGTTTTTCACCAACTCCACTAATCTCTTCAAGAAACTTGTAAAATTTTCACTTTTTCATTAATTTTCACTAGATTCCCTGAATAAATAGTTTTTCTAAACGTCATTTATAGTAGATCTGAGTAACCCGCGTGCGCCTGAAGCCGTTTGGCACGATTTCCCAGCAGTATTCCGACTCATTCGTGAGTTAGGAGCCGAAAATCGTCGCTTTTGGTGCATTTTCATAGGTTTTCTTCAATTTTTTGCGAAACTCGTCCGAGAGGAATTTTTTCCTGCATCCATATAGGCTTCTACACACCGTCCGCGTCTGCCTGCCAAATTTCAGCCGGATCGGGCGACAAAAATCGCAAAAAATTGCCCGCCCACCCACCCAAGCCGCTTTAGCTTAGGTGGACCCCAGTCGAGGCCGTTGTATGGGAATATTTTCACAACTACTTTTTTAGTTCTTTTTGCATATAATCCGAATAGGGGCTTACAGTACGAGTTAGTTTAACGTATAATAAGCGAAACCAAGTGTAAAGGAAGGCTCTCACTTGACTTAGAATACCTAAATTCACAGTTTTAGAACATTTTTAACTTTAGAAGCTATTTCAAGTAAGAAATTTGTCTGAAATGTTGCGTACCCCGACGAAAAAGGTAGACAGCAGCCCGAGAAACTCCCCAACCGACAAGGAGAAGGCAGGACCTTCTCCAAAGAAGGCGTTGGATGCCACTTACATAAGGCGAAGCATCGACAAACCGGGCGAAAAGATGGAAAAAGAAAAGAGGAAAATCTCACCTCAAAGGGTAGTGCAGGCATCGTTGCCTGCGGCGCCGCAGAAGCAGGTCCCCCCATCGGAGAAGGAAGGAGCAGTCCAACCCGAAGGACCTCCGGAAGCTGCTGTAGCGCCGCCGGCACCGAAGCAGGCACCGACCGTGCACACCGAGCGAGTCAGGAGGGCTCGGGTCTGGCTTGAGAAGGCGAAACGCTGTGTTGGAGAGTCTCGCAATCTCAAGACAGACCTGAAGCACGGAATCCTCGCGGCGGTGGATGGCCTCTACCAGCTCGTCAAGGAGGACGTGGCGGGGACAGCAGCGGCAGTACCTGAAACAAACAAAAAAGGAATTAATAAGAACACACAAACAGATAAAGGCAGTAAGGAGGAGACTAAGAATGAAGAGGAAGGGATGATTGAGAAAGGGAAAATAGACGACATGCTGCTCAGAAAGCTAGAAGAACATAGCAAGAAGTTGGAAGAGAACGGTGAGAGAATGGACAAGCTACAGGAGGCACTAGACCAGCACAAAGAGACCCTAGTTCGCAGCTACGCGAGTGTGGCGGCGGAGCCATCCAAGGTTCACACCTGGGTGAAACCGGCACTACACTCCGTAGTTGTAACAGCTCAAGACGAGACAGAAACAGGAGAACAGGTGTTGGAGAAGCTCAGAAAGGCAGTAAATGCGAAGGATGGAGGCTTGAATGTGGAAAGAGTGAGGAAAGCCAAGGATGGAAAGATCATAGTGGGGTGTAGGACTGAGGAAGACAGGACACTGATAAAGGAAAGAATCGGAAGGGATGGGAAAGACCTAAAGGTGGAAGACATCAAGAATAAGGACCCGCTGGTGATCTTAATGGACGTGATGAAATATAACTCAGACGAGGGAGTCATCGCGTCCATTAGAAATCAGAACAAGGATCTGGTCAAAGAGGCAGATGGAAAACTAGAAATAGCTTATAAGAGGAAAGCAAGAAACCCCCTCACTCACCACATAGTTATGAGAGTGTCACCCCAAATCTGGCAAAGGATGATGACAGCAGGATACCTGCATATCGACCTGCAGCGAGTCAGAGTGGCTGACCAATCCCCGCTGGTGCAGTGTTCGCTCTGCCTCGGCTACGGCCACGGCAGACGATTCTGCACAGAAACGGTGGAAAAGTGCAGCCACTGTGGAGGACCACACAAGAAGGATAACTGCCAGGATTTCCTTGCTGCAACGCCGCCATCCTGCTGCAACTGCCGGAAGGCAGGGATAGATAACGCAGAACATAACGCATTTGATAAAGTGTGCCCAATTAAGAGGAAATGGGAAGCACTCGCAAGGGCCTCCGTAGCGTATTGTTAAGGGCGTCCCACGGGTATCAAAGCAGCAAAAATCGTACCTAGCAGCCCAGATTAACCTACAGAGGAAGGAGCTAGCCACAAACGAGGTGATGATTGAAGCGGAGAAACGTAAGATTGCTTTTGCACTGCTCCAGGAGCCGTATGTCGGTGCCATCAGTCGGATGAAGGGATACAGGGGGGCGAGGATCTTCCAATGCAACAATCAGGTCGAGGGCCCCGTCAAAGCTGCAATCGCAGTGTTTGACGAGGACCTCGACGTCATACAATACCCTAACCTGACAACCAACAATATCGTGGTAGTGAAGATCAGGACCAAGGCTTGGGAGATCGTCGTCGTCTCGTATTACTTCGAACCACATCCAGCACCGATAGAGCCATACTTGGAGCAGCTTAAAGCAATCGAACAGAACCTGAAAACCTCTCGTATGTTAATTGGGGGCGACTCAAACGCGAAGAGCACTTGGTGGGGCAGCAGTGTCGTTGACCACAGAGGGGAAGATTTCTCTGGTGCCCTGGAAGAGATGGGTTTCCAGGTACTCAATGAAGGAGATATGCCCACCTTTGAGGTCGTGCGGAATGACAAATTGTGCACCAGCTGCGTCGACGTAACGGCCTGCAAAGTGGAGATGCTCGACATGGTACAGGACTGGGCAGTAGAAGACACCATGGTAAGTTCGGACCATAACGCAATCCTCTTCAAAATCAACCTGGAAAAATCAAAAGGTATTAGCATTAAAAGAACCACTAGAACATATAAAACAAAAAATGCAAACTGGACCCAGTTTCGTGAGAAACTGGCCGAGTTTACAATAGTAAAAAATTTAACAGTAGATGAAATAAGTAAACAAACATGCAAACAAAACTTAGAACAAATAGTAAATTCATACATAGACTCTATTATAGATACATGCAATCAAATTTTACCAAAAAAGAAAAATATAGAGAAACTGAACTTACCGTGGTGGTCCGAAGAGCTTGCAAACCTGAAAAGGAAAGTACTTACCATGAAGAGGAGAATCCGCTGCGCAGCGCCGAGACGAAGGGAGATGGTCATCAAGGAGTACCTGGAAACAAAAGAAGAGTATGAGAGGAAGGCAAAAACGGATGCTGTGGAAAGTTGGAAAGCATTTTGTGAGAAACAGGAAAAGGAAGGGATGTGGGAAGGAATATATCGCGTCATACGATATACTGGGAAAAGAGAGGAAGATCTGCCACTAGTGGCCAACGGTAGGGTGTTGAGCGGAAAGGAGTCTGCGGAATTGCTGGCGGAGACGTTCTATCCGGAAGATAGAGAAGAAGAGGACAATGAGGAGCACCGACGGGTTAGAGAAGCAGCCGAACAAGTGAACGCGACGGTTCATGTCGATAATCATGACCCCGCGTTTACAATCGAAGAACTTAAATCCGCTGTCGAGAGCTTCAATCCGAAGAAGGCCCCAGGATCGGATGGCCTAACAGCGGACATCTGCAGACAAGCTATCAACACAGATCCGGGAATTTTCCTATCACTGGCTAACAAATGCCTAGAGCTGGGCCACTTTCCGAAGACCTGGAAGGAGGCGACGGTTGTCGTGCTGCGCAAACCAGGAAAGGACAACTACACGGCAGCAAAATCGTATAGGCCTATAGGTTTGTTGCCAGTGATGGGGAAAATTCTAGAAAAAATGGTCGTGGCTCGCATCAAATGGTACCTCGTCCCAAAACTCAGCACCCACCAATACGGATTTATGCCACAGCGCAGTACGGAAGACGCTCTATACGTCCTGATCAAGCATGTCCGCGACTGTATCCGTGCAAAAAAGCTCGTGGTGCTGGTATCATTGGACATCGAAGGTGCCTTTGATAGCGCGTGGTGGCCAGCCATCCGAGTCCGATTGGCGGAAGTTGGATGTCCGGAGAATATTAGGAGGGTAGTGGATTCGTACCTGGAGGATAGGGGGGTGAGGGTGAGGTTCGCTGGGGAAGAGATATACAGACGAACCACTAAAGGATGCATCCAAGGGTCTATCGGTGGGCCCATCTTATGGAACCTCCTCCTCGACCCCCTACTGAAAGGACTTCACGACAGAGGCCACTACTGCCAGGCGTTCGCTGACGACGTGGTGTTGGCCTTCGACGGAGACACGGCGATGGAGATCCAAGGACGTGCAAATGCTGCTCTCGAGTATGTTCGGGGGTGGGGTGTCGCTAACAAGCTCAAGTTTGCTCCGCAAAAAACAAACGCGATGTTGCTCACAAACAAGCTCAAGCACGACACCCCTCACCTGACCATGGGCGGGAGCGACATCTGCATGTCCAGAGAGATGAAGATCCTGGGGCTCGTGATAGATGACAAGTTGACGTTCAACAGCCACGTCGCAAGCACTTGCAAGAAGGCGCTGAACGTCTACAAGCAGCTGTCGCGAGCCGCCAGAATAAGCTGGGGACTCCATCCAGAGATAGTGCGGTCCATCTACACGGCATGCGTCGAACCGATCATCTTGTATGCAGCCAGCGTGTGGGCTCCCGCGGCAAAGAAGCTGGGCGTCCAGAAACACCTCAACGCCGTCCAGAGGGGCTTTGCCCAAAAACTATGCAGAGCATACAGGACCGTGTCTCTCAACTCCGCACTTGCGCTGACCGGGCTGCTCCCCCTGGACTTAAGGATAAAAGAAGCAGCTGTCCTATACGAGGCAAAAAAGGGGGTGTCCCGGCCAGCGATACTGGCTGACAGGGATGTGGAACAGATGACGGCATTCAGCGATACCCCACACCCGGCTAACAGAGTGGAATTGCAGTTCCGCTTGCTGGAGACCGAAGAACAGGTAGATGAAAGCAATCAACAAGCAGTCCGAATTTTCACTGACGGCAGCAAAATGGACGGAGGAGTGGGTGCGGCATTATCCATATGGGATCAAGCCGCTGAAACCGGAACCCGAAAATTGAAGCTGCCGAATTACTGCACAGTGTACCAAGCGGAGATGCTGGCGCTGCGCGAGGCTACCCGCAGGATCCTAGTGAGCTCGGCTGACAGCTATGGGGTATACAGTGATTCGTTATCGTCTCTTAAGACGATAACGAACTATAACGCTGTACATCCCATGGCTGTCGAGATAAGAAGAAACCTGGCGGAGGCCAGAGACCAACATAAAACAGTAACACTGTACTGGATCAGGGCTCACGCGGGGCTTGCGGGGAACGAACGCGCAGACACGTTGGCCAAGGAGGCGGCCACAAAGGGGAAAAAGAAGCCGGATTACGATGTGTGTCCGATTTCATTCGTCAAGCGGCAAATCCGTGAGGACACGCTTGACGAATGGAATCGGAGATACAAAGCCGGGGAAACGGCTTCTGTGACGAAAGTGTTCCTGCCAAACACTGAAACCGCCTTTAAAATAATGAAGCAAGTGGGAACAGAAGGATTACTGACGCAGGTGCTCACGGGACACGGTGGCTTTTCCGAGTACTTGTACAGATTCAAGCTCAAGGATAAGCCATCGTGTACCTGCGACCCTGCGAAAAGTGAGAGTATTTTACATCTAATTTTGGAATGCCCTGTACACTGTAGAGAAAGATATGATCTAGAACAACAATTAACCACATCCCTTACCGAAAAGAACATATCAGAAATAATGTCAAATAAACCCGAAAGGGACCTGTTCCTAGAATTTTGTCGGAGAGTAGCTAAACAAGCGATAGATAGGAATAAAACATAGAATAATATTATTAAAAAAAAAAAAAAAAAAAAAAAAAAAAAAAAAAAAAAAAAATTAGATACTAAGATAGCATTTATATTAAGATTAATGATTTAAATACTAAGATACAAACATAAATAGATATACTAGATATAAACTTGTTGTAAATATTCTGTGTAAGAGGCTAAACATATAAGATATTAATATAAAGTAGATAAAAATTCATTAGATAAAAAAGGTCCCTGACCTTATGTCAGGGGAAATTGCAGAAGGGAAAAAAAAAAAAAAAAAAAAAAAAAAAAAAAAAAAAAAAAAACCTAACCTAACCTAACCTAACCTAACCTAACCTAACCTAACCTAACCTAACCTAACCTAACCTAACCTAACCTAACCTAACCTAACCTAACCTAACCTAACCTAACCTAACCTAACCTAACCTAACCTAACCTAACCTAACCTAACCTAACCTAACCTAACCTTTTTTTTTTTTTTTTTTTTTTTTTTTTGGCAGGTGGAAAAATCTGCTCCCAGACGAACCAGCTGCGATAAGGGTCGCAGCTGGACAGTGTGGGGTTGTCGAACTCCGACGACCCACTAAAAAACCACCTGGTGGCCAGCCTCGATGCATGTCAAGGGGCTCCGGGATCTCCATACGGAACGCACCGGTGCCCCTCTCGCATCGTGCTCTAGAGCACTGTCCCGGTAATGGCACCCACAGCCACGCCCGGCACCCTCGCGTGCTACGACGAAACTTGCCACAAGAATCGCCGCCCTCCCGGGATCCGTAGCCGGTAGACGGAGCCCTCACTCCGCTACCGCGGACCCAAAAGGTCCCCTGTTTGGCAGGGGATACCACTCGCCCCCTCACGGGGCAGGCGGTGCGGGGCGGCCGTTAGCGCCCCGCCGCCGCCTCCTCCGAGCGGGATCGGCCCTCTCCCGATCTCGCTCAGCTGCCTCTTTCTGGACCATCACGGTCTCACAGAAAGAGGCTACGGCCTGCCACGCCGCCTCATCTGCCAGCATAGCCTCGACTACGCTCGGCAGAGAGAGATCCCGCCCGATCCTGTTGACCAGGATTCCGCGCTCCTGGCACCACGCTGAGCACTGCTCCAGCGTGTGCTGCGCGGAATCCAAGTCCCACCCACAATGGTGGCATTGTGGTGACGGTTCGCGTCCGATCCTACTCAGATACTCACCGAAGCAACCATGCCCGGTGAGTACCTGGGTAAGTCTATAGGTGACGTTACCGAACTCCCTCCCTAGCCAGGCTTCGAAGTATGGCGCAATGGCGCCGACGACGCGTTGGCGCGAGCATCGCGGCTCCTCGAGCCGCTCGCGCCACGTCCCGAGCGCACGCCGGCGCTCTTGCGCCCGCACCTCAGCAGGCGCAGTTCCGCTCCCATCATCCCGACGGAGACGGACGTACACACGCGCGTCCATCACCGCCAAGATGTCCAGGGGCGGAAACCGCGCCAGGATGGTGGCCGCCTCAAAGGATAGCGTACGGTATCCTCGCGCGATTCGGATGGCTATAGGACGCTGTAGGCTATTGAACAACAACCTACAACGCCTAACACCCGCCAGTCTCCCTGACCAGACGGGTGCTCCGTAGAGAGCCATCGAACGCACGACCCCCGCGTAGAGGCGGCGCACGCCCTCCCTTGGTCCCCCGAGATTTGGCAGCAGTCTGTGCAGAGCACCCACTACCCTCTGAATCCGGGGGACGGAGCGGCTGAAGTGCTCCCCGAAGTCCCAGCGTCCGTCCAAGGTGAGGCCCAGGTACCTCATGTACCGCCCCACCTGGACGTCAACGTCACCTACACGAACCGACAAGCTGGGTGGTTCCCTTCCCCTCGGGAATTTGTGGAACCACAGCGCCTCGGTCTTGTGAGGCGCTATCCGCAGACCCAGCTCGTGGATCTTGTCCACGACACATGCCACCCCAAGCTCGGCGAGCTCCTTGGTCCCTTCGAAGGACTCCCCGCCGGCTAATACGAGAGTGTCGTCCGCATAGCAGACGACTCGTACGCTGGCGGGGAGATCGACGCGCAGGACCGCGTCGTACGCGAAGTTCCACAAGAGGGGGCCGAGTACGGACCCCTGTGGAACCCCACAGCACACCTCCCTCTGGTGCAATGTACCGTCACTGCCCACGTACTGCACACACCTGTCCCGCAAGTAGGCACCGACTATGCGCTGCAGGTAGAGGGGCACTCCGTGAACCACGAGTGCCTCCCTGACCGCCCTCCAGGGCAGGGAGTTAAAGGCGTTGACGATGTCCAAGGACACCGCCAACACCCTCCCGCCCCGGGACACTACCCGGTCCGACAGCGTACGGACGCGAAGAATCGCGTCCACTGTCGAACGCGCTTGCCGGAAACCGAACTGGTAATCCGACAAGTCGGGGCCTTCCTGCGACAGATGTGTGCATAGACGGCCGGCAATTATTCTCTCGAATAACTTGCCGGCCTCGTCCAGCAGGCAAATGGGACGGTACGCAGAGGGAGAATCCGCGGCCCTGCCGTCCTTCTTCAAGAGGACCAACCTTGCCTCCTTCCATTCCTTGGGGAACACACCGGAGCGGAGGCAGCCGTCAAACAGCCACCTCAGCTTGTCCCCCAAGCCGGCGGATAGAGCCAGCACCCAGGCCCGACCTGGAATCCCGTCAGGCCCGGGCGCCGTGTTACGAGCCCTGAGACGCTTCACAGCTCGGTCCAACTCCTCAGCAGTTACCCCCATTTCGTCGGCCCAGATGGTCGGGTCCGACGAAGACACGGGGGTAAAGGGACTGTCCTGGACCCTAGGGAAGAGCGTATCAACCACTCCTCCCACGAACTCAGGGTCCAGGGTTTCCGTCAACGGAGGGACCCATGGCCGGAGCTTGCCCAGTACCATCTTGTACGGGCGCCCCCATGGGTCCCTGTTCAGTCCCTCGAGGAGTTCGCTCCAGGACCGAGACTTGGCTTCGGCGATCGCGCCTTGGAGCGCCTTGGTCGCGTCTCGGTATACCCCGTAAACTCTATCCACCTCTTCGGCAAGGGCTCGCCTTCTTCTCCGGGCTCTGGTGTACTGGCGTCGGGAGCGCAGGCAGACCTCACGCAACCGCGCTATCTCCTCCGACCACCAGTACACCGCCCTACGCTTGGGAGGCCTGCTCCGGGGCATCGACACGTCGCAGATCGACGTCATCGTTGCCCGGAACCAGGCCGCCTCCCTCACAGGATCGGGCAGGATCCCTTCGGCGTGGTCTTCCGGCCAGGCCGCGACGATGGCGGCGGCTTCGAGCAGATCCCTGTCGAGCCGCTTGAGGGCCCATCGTCGCGGCGGGCCGCTATTGCGGCGGGACGCACTGCCGGGGGGGCGGAGGGCCACATCGAAAACGATGTGGCGGTGGTCGGACAACGTGACCACCTCCTCCGCAACTCTCCATCCCGACACGAGGTGGGTGGCCGAGGGGGTCGACCACGAAAGGTCCACGATCGACTCCCCCTGCCACCGCACACATGTGCTTACAGACCCCCGATTTAACAACCGGAGGTCCATACCCGCCGCCCATTCCACCATGGTCTCTCCTCTTCGGTCGTCCTGGCGACTCCCCCACTCACGAGAGTGAGCGTTGAAGTCGCCCAGGACAAGCACGGGACGCGGAAGGCACCTGCGTATGCAGTTTCCCACCGCGTCCAGGTACGCCTCGTACTCGACGAGGGTACAGTTGGGAGAGATATAGCAGCCCACAACGGCTAGGTGACCCCACTTCGTCGCAACGAAGCCCTGTCCCTTCTCCAGAAGGGCACAGGGGGGGTCACCTTGGCCACCACCCCAGTAAATGGCGACGTCGCCCAATTCGTCCCCGAACCAGCGAGGATGGTCCGGGACACGGTAGGGCTCCGCCACCACGGCCAGTGCAACCGACCACTGCGCGAGGGTTTGCAGGAAAAGATCCTGCGCGCCTCGGCAGCGGTTCAGATTGCACTGAAGGACTCGTAAGGTGTGATCCATTACGAGGCCTCCATGGCCTCCTGGGGTGGGGCCGGTTGGCCCGACTGAGCGGCCCCCTTTGTTGGGGCCGCCCTGCCTTCCGGTGCTGGGGCTGAAGGGGGAGGAGCTGGCTTCCCCTTGGCCTTAGGAGGGCAGCATTGTTTGCTACCCATCCTGTGGTCAGCCTTGCAGCCCTTGTCCGAGCACAGCGGACACCTGCGCGGCCGCGTGCACTGGCTCGCCCGATGGTCGGGCTCCCCGCACGCGTAGCACACGCTACTGCGGTCCACTGCGCTCTGGCACGTGCTGCGTACGTGCCCGTACTCCAAGCACCGGAAGCACTGGAGCGGCCTCGAGGTCAAGTAATCGACCCGGGCCGAGACCCAGCCGACGACGACGTGCCCTGCCGCTGCTAGCTTCCGCACGGAAGCTAGTGGACAACGGACCCATACCGTGCCCAGGGCAGAGGCTGAACGACGAATGTCGCCCACCCGCACGTCGTTGACCGAGCAGCCTCCGGCCTCGGCGACCGCGGTCTGCACCTCTTGAGGTGAGACGCTGTCGTCCAGGTCCTTCAGCCGCAGCTCCCCCGTTTTCATCGGGCGCGCAACACGCGCACCCAAATCGACGAGGGCCACGCTCATGCGTTCGGCCAGCCTGTCGGCTTTGGAGGTGCAGTCAGGCCCAGACACCTCCAAAATCAGTCCTCCAGTGATGGCCTTCTTCGAGCGGACCTGGTCCACTCCGAAGTCGGCCAACCTTATACGGGCCTTTGCGGCCGCCATGACTGCGGCGAGGGTGACGTCCGAACCCTCCGGAATCGTCACCGTTATCGCCGCAGATGTGGGCAGTTTCGCAGGCTTCGCCTTTGCGCCCGCCTTGGCCTTAGCCTTTGGGCTAGCCTTTGGGCCAGCCTTGGGGCCAGGCTTAGAGCCGGCGCCTTTGCCAGCCACGGGGGCGGGCTTGGGGGCGGGCTTTGCCGTCGCCGGGGCCTTCTGTTTAGGCTTCTTGGCCTTCCTCCCCACCACTGTCGCCCAGCTGGACTCGGGTGCCATTGGCGCCCGAGCCTCAGCAGACCGCGACTGCACGGGTGGCTGGGGAGTGGCTGGCGGTGGGCGATTTGCCCGCGCCTTGCCCTGTCCTGAGGGCCCTGGAGAGGGCCCTGGCCCGGAGGGAGCCGCAGGTCCCTGGGAGGGTGGCCGCATTACTGCAGCCAACTTCCTATCCATGAGAGCGCTAATGCGCTCCATGAACTGGCCCTCCCAGTCTGTCCCACCAGCGGCAGGCGATGTTGCCGCCGGCTTGGGACTGGCCGGCTGACGGACTGCCTCCGTCAGCTGCTCCACCTTCGAGGTGAGAGCGGCCATCTGAGCCCGCAGCTCCGCGTTCTCCCTCTCAAGGCGCGCAACGTTGGCGTCCACGGCGGTTCGCTGAGCGAGTTCCACCGCGACTGCCATCGCCCTCCGGGCCGACGTCCGCAGACCCTTTACGAAGTCGCCGCGCAAGTTCTTCGACTTGTCGGCGATCTTCTCGACGGTCTGCAGTTCGACCGTCATGCGGGCGCCCAGCTCCTCCGTAGAGAGCGCCCGCATCTCCGCCCCCAATTCATCTGCCTTCGGCAATTTGCCCTTTGACCGAGTGGTCATTGGGGCAACTTCAGGGTCGAAGACATCGTCTTCCCCTTTTTCCTTAAGGAACAATGCACGCGTTGACCCCTGAGGTTCCGAAGCGCCATCGTTCGACTTCCTGCTACGCTTCAGGCCAGCTCGGGATAACCCCGACGCTGTCGAAGCGTAAGAAGAGCAGGACATGGTCGAGCCATCCGACTCCTCTCCCGCACTCGACGCCGCAATGGGCGTCACTGGCCTTGCGAAGGGCTCTCCCTTCCGCTTAAAACGGCCCTTGGAGTTACGGCTGCCTGAAACAGTCGCAACAACCATGCACGCCTTCTCGGCGTCATCACGCGCAGAAGCGCCACCATCACGCGCAGAAGCGCCACCATCCTTCTCCTTTCGGCCTGAAAGGCCGCTGCCACCAACATCGTTTTGGTTTTGTTTGTTCTCCATAACTAATCCCACGAGTGTGAGGGAAATATACGGTCACCCCGGCCGGAGCCCTCTGCAGCCGGGGAAGGGTACATACTGCGGAGGTCCCCTGGTATCCGCAGGTTTTAACGTGGTTTCTCACGGGTTTTGTGTCGAGTTTTTCCTTACTCAGGCCGGCCAACTAAGGCAAGCCCTCATCGGATCCACACAGCCGCAACATACCTCCTTAACGCCAAAACGGAGGTCGCTGAAGCTGACAGTGCGGAGCCGGCTGGAGAGTTGGCGTAGTCTCTCCGACGAAACCGAGCAATACAGGCCGTATCACCCGGTCCGCCTTAACGGCAAAAAAAATGCCCTCCCTTAAAAAATCCTGACCACAACCCAGATGTGGCGAGGATTCCAGACTCTGGACGCTGGCAAAGGAGACCCTCCCCAGTGCCGGCCCGACGGCACCTGAATGCGCGCCGAGCACGTCCCGCTTCCTCCACAGCACTCTCTGGTAATCAGAGGGGCGCGCGGAGAAGCCACTTTCCATTTGTTCCCTTAAAACTCCCGACCACATCCCACATGCGGCGAGGAGCATAAGGGAAACCTCCCGTCTCATCTCACTGTGCCCTCTGCTATTCAGAGGGACACGCGGAGAGACCCTCCGTGTCGGGTTATTAGCCACCGTGCGACTGCACGATGTTACCAGGGTACACCACGAGGAGGTTACCCGACCAAGTACCCCAACCTAACCTAACCTAACCTAACCTAACCTAACCTAACCTAACCTAACCTAACCAACCTAACCTAACCTAACCTAACCTAACCTAACCTAACCTAACCTAACCTTTTTTTTTTTTTTTTTTTTTTTTTTTTTTTTTTTTTTTTTTACGTGTGGAAATGCATTTACGCATCCCCACCCGCCGGGGAAGCGGGTGGGGTATGTCGGACTCGCCTAAAAAACGGCCCTACCGACTAAAACCACACGATGTCCCTCTCTCACGGTAGTAGATGGAGCCGCGGGTCCGTTTGCACACTCCGCGCAGCTCCATCCACCGTCGTCCGCCCTTGGCACTACAGGGCGGACCCGCCTCGGGAGGGGAGGACCCCTCCATTCGGCTCCGGCGACGCACCGGGACATCCAGCGCGTCACCCCACTCTCGGAGGGCCTACTCTAGGGAGCGACGGGTGCCCCCACACCCATCGCCCCAGGCCCTCCAAGCGGAGACGGAGTGCGAGCTCGATTAGCTCGCCTCCGTGTCCGCGCCCTCCGGAGCGGGGGAGCGAGAGAATCTCTCTCCCTCTCCCGCTCCTCCGTCTCCCTCTGCGACATCACGTCCTCGCAGAAGGAGACCACCGCCTCCCAGGACCCCTCGTCTTGGACCATCTTGGCTAAGATGGTCGGCAACGAGAGGTCCGCCCCCACGACCGCGACCAGAGCTCGTCGCGGTCCCTCCGCCCCGGAGCATGCCTCCAGCACGTGCTGCGCAGTCTCCTCCGCGCAGCCGCACTGGTGGCATACCGGGGAAGCTTCCCTCCGGGCAACGTTGCACAGGTACCTCCCGAGGCAACCATGCCCCGTGAGGACCTGCGTCAGCCGGAAGGAGAGCGCCCCGTGCTCCCGGGTAGCCCATTCCTTCAGAATGGGCTGTATCGCCCCGAGCAGGCGGGTGGCCCCAACTCCCCGGCGAGAGTTAACTAGGGCCAACCGCCTACTCCAGGATGCCAGGGCTTCCTCCCTGGCATCCATCCTCCACTGCAGGACCTCCCGCGCCACAGGCCGGAGGTCCTCCTCGCGGGCTCGCCTCCTCCGCCAGTAGACCGAGGACAGAACCTCGGCCTCCAGATCCCACGGGAGCGAGCCCGCGAGGGCGCACGCCACCTCGTGTGAGAGTGTGCGGTAGCCCCGACACACTCTCACCGCCATGACCCTCTGTGCCCTGTGCAACACGGCGGTCTCCCTGGAGTTGAGGGAGTCCGCCCACACAGGGGCACCATAGAGGGCCATGGAGCGCACCACCGCCATGTACAGGCGGCGGCAGCTCCCTCCTCCACCTCCGAGGTTCGGAAGGAGGCGGCCTAAAGCGGCGGCCATCCTCACGAGCCTCGGCGTAAGGGCCTCCAGGTGGGGCCCGAATCTCCACTTGCTGTGCAGCAGGACGCCGAGATATTTCAGCGTCGGCTGCACAGCAATGGAGACCCCCCCAACCACAATGCTGCTGCCTGCAGGCGGCGCCCTCCGAGGACCATAAAAGCAAATGGCCTCGGATTTATTGAGCGCCACCCCCAGGCCCAGCCGCCGGATCCTGGCCACCACTGCAGCGACCCCAGCGGTGGCCAGCAGGGACGCCTCTCTGTACGACGCCCCCCGGGCGGTAACCAAGGTGTCGTCAGCGTAGCAGACTACGCCGACGCCACCAAGGTTAGCCGCCCGCAGCACCCAGTCATACCCGATGTTCCATAGCAGGGGGCCCAATACGGACCCCTGCGGAACACCGCGGTTGACCGGGCTCCGGCCCTCCCCGTCCATCGCCGGGTAGACTACCTCCCTATCTGAGAGGTAGTCCCCGACGAGACGTTGGAGGTACTGGGGCACCCTATGGTACCCCAGCGCCCCCAAAATCGTGCTCCACGGCAGGGTGTTGAATGCATTGGCGATGTCAAGAGACACCGCCAGCATCACCCCGCCACTGGAGCACGCCTCCTCGGAGAGGTCGCGGACGTAGGATATAGCATCCACCGTCGAGCGACCTCTCCGGAACCCGAACTGGACCTCGGCCAGGTCGGGTCCCACCTCCTCCAGGTGCTTGACAAGGCGGGCAGCTACAACTCTTTCGAGGAGCTTACCCGCCTCGTCAAGCAGCACAATGGGGCGGTAGCCGCCGGGCTCGTCGGCCGGGCGTCCCTCCTTCCGGAGCAGGACGAGCCGACCGGCCTTCCATCGCATGGGGAACCTCCCCTCCCGCATACAGCGGTCGAAGAGGTCCCGCATGCGAGGGGCGAGAGCGTCCTGGGCCAGGGCCCAGGCGAGACCGGGAATGCCATCCGGTCCCGGCGCCGTGCTCTTGGCCCTCATCCGCAGGACCGCGGCACCCAGCTCCCCTTCGGAGGTCTCGGGAGGCTCCTCCTCCTCCTCCTCGCCCGGCCCTTGAGGCGCCACCTCGGTGGGAGGGACAAAATTGGTTCCCGGGCTATCCGGGAACAGTCCCTCGACCACCCTCTGGAGGACCGGAGGCTGCAGCGTGCTGGTAATGGGGGGGGCCCAGGGGCGAAGCTTCTGCCTCGCCAGCCTGTATGGCCTCCCCCACGGGTCCCGCTCCACGGACTCCAGCAGCTGCCGCCAGGCCTCCGCCTTCGCCTCCGAGATGGCTAGGCGGAGGGCCTTGGATGCCTCTCTATATAAAGCATAGAGGGCATCCGCTTCGGCCTCCACCTGGCGCCTCCTCCTTCGGTACCGCTGGTAGCCCCTGCGTCTGGCTACACAGCGGCGCCGCAGCTCCGCTACGTGCTCCGACCACCAGTAGACCTGGCGGCGGAGACGTGGTGCCCCCGCACGAGGCATGGCAGCGTCACAGACGTGAGCCATTGCCCCGCACAGGGCGTCGGCCTCCGCGTCCAGAGCCACTGGCTCAGAGGGAGGGGCATTCCACGACTGGACTATTGCCGCCTCCCTCAGCACGTCGCGGTCGAGCCGGCCGAGCACCCACCTCGGGCCCACCACCGAGGGCGAAGGGGCCCGTGCGATCGTCGAGGACGGGGAGACGCTGAACCTGATGTATCTGTGATCAGACAGCGTCTCCTCGTCCACCAGAACCTCCCAGTCCCGGACACGCGGTGCGATCTCAGGAGTGGCGAATCCGATGTCGATCACCGATCCGCCACTCCACCGCACACACGTGTCCGTTGACCCCCTGTTTAAGATGCACAGGCCCGCCCCCACCAGCCACTCTCCCACGGCTTCGCCTCGTGCGTCCGTCCTCGAAGATCCCCACGCCAGTGATTTGGCGTTGAGATCTCCGACGACGAGCACTGGCCGGGGTCGACTCTGTCCGACCAGGGCCCCCACCTCGTCGAGAAACGTCTCGAACTCAGCGAGGACCCGGTTCGGAGAGAAATAGACCCCCACGACCACCACCTCACCGATCACTACAGCGACCAGTCCCCTGCCCCTCACCACTCCCCCTAGTGGAGGAAAATGGGCAGGCGACTGTGTGGTGATCGCCACCAAGCCGTCCAGGTCCCCGACCCAGTCTGCTCTAGCCGGGACCCGGTAGGGCTCGGCTACCACCGCGACGTTTATCAACCGCTCCGCCAGAGTCTGGAGTAAGAGATCCTGAGCCCTGGCGGAGCGGTTGATGTTCGCCTGGAGGAAAGCTAGGGACATCCTAACTTTCCTCCATGTTCACCGCCGGCCCCTCTGCGGGGCGAGTCGGCTTGGACTTGGCCTTGGCCTCAGTCCCAGCCTTTCTTCTACTCGCCCCTGTCTTGGTCGGGGGCTTGGCACAGGCCTTGCCCCCGGAGAGGTGGTCAGCCGCCTTTCCCGCTGCTGCACATAAGGTGCAGTGCGGGGCGGCCGAGCAGCCACTGGCCATATGGCCTTTGCCACCGCAGCGATGGCATTCATCGCTGCGGTCCACCTCAGACTTGCACTGGGCCCGAACGTGACCCAGTGCAAGGCAGCGGTAGCAGCGGCGGGGGCGCGCGTCCAGCAGCTGCACCTGCGCCGCCACCCAGCCCACAAGCAGCCGGCCGCTGCTCGCCGCCTTTTTGGCAGCCGTTAGTGGGCACCGCACAAAGGCCGTGCCCATTCCCGCCGCTCCCTTCCGGATCTCGCCGGACTTGACGTCCGACGAGTCGCAGCCCCCGGCCTTGGCGAGGGCTTGCACCAGCTCCGAGGTGGTGACAGAGTCATCGAGGCCGCTCACCCGCAAGTCGCAGGTGATGCTCGGCCTCGATATTTTTACCTCCTCTGCCGCCCCCTCGAAGACCTCCCTTAGCTTTTCAGCTAGGGAGTCCGCCTTCTCGCCCCTATCAGCCCCCGGGACCTCTAGGACGCGGGCTCCAGTGGCCGCTGTCCTCATCCTCAGGGGTGGCACCCCCAAAGCCCCCAGGTCGATGCGGCCTTTTGCCTCCGCAAGGACCTTGGCATATGATATGCCCTTCTCCTCCGCCCCCGGCAGCAGTGTTATTACCACAGCTGCTGTGCGGGGGGGTCGAAGACCTGCCACGCCGGTCTTCGACTTCGGCCCACGCCTCGGGGCTGCCTTTGCCGCCGCGGGCCTCGCTGGCGGGGCCTCTCGTGCGGGGGGGGCCTCCCGCGCCTTCTTCTTCCCCCGCTTTGTCACCGTCGACCACGCCTCTTGCAGAGGTGGGGGGGGCGGTGGCGGTGCCGAGGGACCTGCCTTCGGGGCAGGCGGGCCTTTGGGGGCCCGCTGGGCCTTTGGAGCCGCAGCAGCTGCGGGAGCGGCACCCTTCGCTGCCTTCTCCGCATTGCGCCTGTCGGCAGCAAGCGGAGGTCGGAGGCGCTCCTCCGGCAGGAGCCTCGACTCGAGGCCCTCGAAGCGGGCGTTGATCATGGTGCCCACCTGCACCATGACCTCCCGCATCACCTCTCCGAACTCCGGGGCCGGGGCCGAGGCCGGAGCTGGTTGCGGACGAGCGGCCTTAATCTCTGCTACCTCCTTTCGGAGGTCCTGCAGCTCGGCCGTCAGCCGCCTGTTGGCAGCCTCCAGCCGCAGCATTTCGTCCGACTCCGACCGGGACCTCAGCTCTGCGAACGCGGCCTTTATGACTCCTGCCGCGTCCTTGAGGTCCCTCACAAAATTCCCCTTGAGGTTGCCGGATGTCCTGGCAACCCTGACGATGGTCTGTACAGACTCCGCCACCTGCTTCTCCAAGACCGTCGCCAGGTCCTCCTCGTTCACCCCGGGAACGGTAGGGAACTTGCGGAAGGAGTCCCGCACTGCCTCCATTTTTCGCCGGCTCTCGTCAGCCAGCTCCTCCTCCGAAGGCAGAGTGTCCGCGGTCCTAACGGCACGACCGCGTCCACCACGCCCTCTACGCCCCCTCGGAGCCACTTTGGGCGCTGGGGCACCCTCCGTGTCTTCCTCCGAATAGGGGCGCTTTCTCCACATGCCCCCAGCCAAGGTCGGCGACACCGACCTTTCACTGGCGTCGGAGTCCAGCTCACGAGCGCTCAGCTCCGACTCCGATCCAGCCCTCGCATTTTCCCCACTGAGGGGGCTCCTCGACCTCCTCACGGGGTTCAGCTGCTTACGCAGCTCGACCTCTTCTTCTTCGCCACTCGCATAAGTCGGCGTTGCCGGCCTAGCGAGCGGCCTTCCTTCTTTTTAAAACGGCCTAGGGTGTCGCGGCTACTAGAGCCCGCCGAAACCACCAGACCCAATGCCCTCTCGGCATCTCCACGCGCAGAAGCGCCCTCATCCACAACATCATCAGTTTGGTTTTTGTTTACAGATTCCATAAGTGATCCCACGAGTGTGAGGGAACTAAAAAGTCACCCCGGCCGGTGCCCTCTGCAGCCGGGGAAGGGTACATACTGCGGAGGTCCCCTGGTATCCGCAGGTTTTAATCGTGTTTTCTCACGGGTTTTTTATTCGAGCTTTTCCTTGCTCTGGGTCCGGCCAATTAAGGCAACACCCCTTCGGCCCCACGACTGCTACGACATACCCCCTTATCGCCCAACGGGGGTCTCTGAAGCAACAGCATGGAACCGGGCGGAGAGGTGGCGAAATCCTCTCCGACGACACTGGGCAATAGTGTTAGTACCACCCAGGCCGTCCTCCCACTACCTCCTAACCTAACCTAAGCACTTCATTCATCCACTCATTCATCCAGTCAATCACTCGCTCCATCCACTGCTCCATCTCTGCTAAACAGAGGGATGCTTGGAGGAGCCTGAGCTGATTCATTCATCACCTCCAACCCCAACCCCTACTAAGCCTACCCCACCGACACGTCCTGAGAAGGACGATGCCGGCGCCTGTAGTTTCTGTTACGTCTATTTCAGAAGGAAATAGACCAATAACAGGCGGCACCTCGTGAAGGAAGTAACCACAGACTTGCCTTAGGGATCTTCACGCTAAGTGCGCTCTCCCCTAAGACCATTCGCCTCCCTATCCGTTTCCCACCCCCCCACGGATAGGGAAGGCCTGAGTTTATCCAAAACTCCGAACTGGAGCCAGGCATTGCAACTATTAATGAATAAACCCAGACCCGCCCAACCTAACCTAACCTAACCTAACCTAACCTAACCTAACCTAACCTAACCTAACCTAACCTAACCTAACCTAACCTAACCTAACCTAACCTAACCTAACCTAACCTAACCTAACCTAACCTAACCTAACCTAACCTAACCTAACCTAACCTAACCTAACCTAACCTAACCTAACCTAACCTAACCTAACCTGCCCGATAGACCTCATAGCAATCACATACGATAGAAAGGATCCTGAGCGTAGCATTGAGGGCTAACCAACCTACTATTCAATCTTGTTGAACTTTAGTTCACAAGTTCCGGTTAGTTGCAATTTGTATACTATTTTTACATTTTATTTTTACTTATTTTATTTTTCCTATTTATTTATTTTTAGCCAATTATAACATACGCCTAAAGTAGATATTAGGGCTTGTAATATAACTTATCTTATACCTAGTCATAGAATAACTAGTCAACTGGTCACTCAGCTAGCCTGTAAAAGTTCATACCCATCTTTTGTTCGCACCGGCCGCCTGCATTGTGCCGCCCCACATTACTTCAAGGAAGCTCGAAGTGCATTCGCTCGACCGACCGCCGGCCGGCGCGCGGCGCGCGAGCCGGGGGGCGTGGCTTGAAGTGGCGTGATCGGCGCGCGCGCAGTGCGGTTGCGTTGGCGCAGTGGCAGAGTGGCCGGAAATTGTAGCATAAGGGCAGGGTACGGGGTTCAAAACCCAAAACTCAAATTTTGAATCAAGTGTACCCAAGTGTACCTATACCGTAGCTGCTGCGGCAGTCCTCTATCTTACTGGGATACTTAACTACTCTTTACAGCCGACAATACTCAACGCTAAAATACAGTTAACGGCACCCTGCACCTGTTACCACTAACTTAAACATTCCCAAAATCCTCAACAACATTTAGTACACATACCTACGTACGTACATATTTACTCCACCAACTAGTTGCGCAGACAAACAACCAGGCGCTGTCTCACAGGACTCGGAATATTTACATTTATTTACAAAACAGGCTGGCTGCCGGTGACTACTATACTAATTAAGATCTGTTAAAATAAACAACATCATTTGATGAGCTAAATGCTTAATAATTAATATTACCCAATTTTAAATTCAAACATTTACAACATTACTCCAACAATTTATTAAGCCCCTACACATAAAAGCCGGCGCGTAGCAAATCAGAAATTTTTGCAGGCGTTATATATACACTTTCCAAATAAATAATTGGCTAAAACATATACACCTTAGGATAGTTTTTAGAGCTATTTCGGATCTAAGTTTAGGTTTAGGTAGTTATTAATACTATTAGAATTGAAACAATATTTATTATTAATCATATAATCCACTAATTTATTCAATTTAATTACACAGGGTACTAGATATATTTGATAATGTCGCATAGACCAGGAGCTAGGATCACCAGACAGATGAGAACCGAGGGAAGGGCTCTCGGCCTGGCGGTGGGCGCGGGCGCGGGGGAGGGGGCCGTGGGCGGCGTGGCCAGCCAGCCTCCGACCCCCGCGAGCGCGCCCGACACCCGGCCGGGGCCGCCGGGGTTCTTCTCGCAGCCGCTGAGCGCGCCCCCCGTGGGTGAGGCCGAGGGCTCGCTCCCCGCCGTGCAGATGAGTGCCGCGGCCGCGGCGCGCGCCTTGAGACGCGACAACGCTCCGGACGAGGAGCGCCCCGCCGCTGGACCCTCGACGGAGGAGTGGCCCGCGAATGACATGGTCAGAAGGCTGAGGACACGCCTGGAGTCCACCTCTAGGGCTGTCGACGAGATCGCGGCCAGGGTGGTGGACGAGGTAAGCATCCAACTTGGGCAGCGCTCGCCTGCGACGGACCAACAGGCCATGAGTCACTCCACCCCCGACTCGGCGGGCGCGGCACCTAGCGGGGGGGGAACCCCCGGGGGCCTGTCTGAGTCCCTCGAGAGGTCCATGATGTCTCTGGGTGAGGGTGGCCCGATCCAGGACGCCCCGCGCCTGGCCAACGTGCTGCTGCAGAAGACCGTAGCGGAGCTGGAGAGGTCGAAGAACCTCAACAGAGACATCAAGGAGTCGATCCTCGCGGGGCTCAACGGGCTCTACGGGATGATCCTCCGGCTGACGGACTCGCGCGCCCGCCACATCGCCGAGAAGGAGCGCGCGAGCGCGCAAGCCGCGCGGCACGAGGTCCTGCAACAAAAAATATTCGCTGGTAAGTTGGAGGCCATGAATACCTACGTCCAAATGAACCTCGAGGAGGTGCGCCGGACGAGCGCCAAGACACTCGAGGAGACGGAGACCACGCGCCGGCTCGTGCAGGAGCTTCGGGAGGGGCGCGGGGGGGGCGCGGCGCCGGCGGCGGCGGGGGGGGACGTGGCCCGGCTGGCGGCGGAGGTGCGCGCGCTCCGCGAGGAGTGCCGCGCGCCCCCGCCGCCCGCCCCCGCGCCCGCCCCCGCCGACGCCGGCGACGCGTCACCCGCGCGCGCCCGCCCGACGTCCTACGCCGCGGCGCTGACAGGTAGGTACGCGCTCATGGTCGAATCCAAGAACCCGGCGCACACTGGAGACCAGATTATATCTGAAATAAAGAAAAGCATAGACGTTATAGGCTTGGGTGTGGGCGTCAACGGAGTTCGAAAATGTAGAAACAGTAGGGTGGCCATCTCACTTGAGTCGGAGGGGGAACGCGCCGCCATGAGCGATGCCATCAGGGGGCTCGGGGACGGCTTCACCGTCACGGAGCCGCGGGACCGGGACCCGTATCTGCGGCTCGTAGGCGTGATCACCGACCTCGCCGACGCCAAGGTCGAGGAGGCGCTCATCCGGCAGAACAGCGGCCTTCTCACTCAGGTTCCTGTGGAGGAGAGAACAGCTAAAGTTTTCAGGCGCATAAAAGGTAGGACGGCCGGACTTAGCAACGTCGTGGTCCAGGTGAGCCCAGCGGTGTGGGGAGCCCTGAGGGACCGGCGCGTGCGGCTGGGGTACCAGGTGGTGGGCGCGGTGGACCAGTCGCCGCTCATGCAGTGCTACCGGTGCCTCGGGTTCTCGCACAAGGTGGCGGAGTGCCGGGCGGAGGCGGCGAGCTGCGGACACTGCGCGGAGTCGCACGACACGCGCGAGTGTCCGCGCCGCGCCGCGCCCGCCCGCTGCGTCAACTGCCGCGCGCGCCGCGCGCCCGACGCCGACGCCGCGCACCCCGCCTACAGCGCCACCTGTCCCGAGTGGAGGAAGTGGGACTGGATAGCCAGACTGTCCGTCCGCTACTGCTGAGGACACCGAACCGGTCTCAACTAGTCTAAAAATACTTCAGTATAACCTGGGTAGAGGGCGAGCGGCCACGCACGAGTGCCTGCGGGAGGCCACGTTGAGGGGATTCCGCGTCCTGATGTTGCAGGAGCCTTACGTAGGAGTCGGGGCTGGCATGTCGGTCCCAGCGGGCTGCAGGGTCGTCCAGGGCGGCGATGCCGATGGGCCGGCTCGGTCGGCGATCGTCATCACAGATCCTGCAATACATTACATGCATAATTCTAATTTTATTACTCGTGACATTTCAGGAATGATAATAACAATTGATAATTTAAAAATAGGTTTAATTAGCATATATCTAGATAAGGAATTAGATTTAAATAATTATTTAATTAGCATTAAGAGGATCGTGGAGGCGATGCGGGTCGAGCGGGTGCTGGTGGGCGGGGACGTCAACGCTAAGAGTCAGTGGTGGGGATGCGAAGCGGAGGACGAGCGGGGACCGGCCGTGGCCGAGCTGTTCGCGGAACTCGGACTGGAAGTGCTGAACGCGGGGCGCGAGCCCACCTTCCGCGCCTACCGCCGCGGCCAGCTGTGTGCCAGCATCGTCGACGTCACGGCGTGCTCCGCGCGCCTGCTGGCCGGCGCCGAGGGCTGGCGCGTCGACGACCGCCTCGGGACGCTGTCCGACCACAGGCCGATAGCGCTCACCCTCCGACTGCGCACGCGCCGGGGCGCGCTCTGCGAGGACGGCAACACCACGCGCCGGTACAACACCGACAAGGCGAACTGGACGCTATTCAGGAACACGTTCCAGCGGGAGCTCGGCCGGCTCAACTTGGACGACGAGGTGGCCGGGATCGACAGTAAGGAGGGAGTGAGCGGCGTCGCGGAGCGATACACGGAGTGCATCACTGCCGCGTGCGAGGCGGCCATCCCCCGGATCCCAAGCCGGAGGCCAGTCAGGGCGTGCAAGTGGTGGACGGCGGAGCTCGTGCAGCTGAAGGCGGAGATGGTGCGACGCCGGAGGAGAGTAGGGCGAGCCGCGCCGCGCCGGCGCCAGCTCGTTGCGGACCAATACCTGGAAGCAAAACAGCAGTATAAGAAAGCAATTGAGGCCGCCATCACCAAAAGCTGGATGGCATTTTGCACAGGAGAGAAGGCGGAGACTATCTGGAGGCGCTCCTACCGCATTATGAAAGCCTGCACGCACAAGGCTCAGGACAGGCTGCTGCAGACGGCCGACGGAGTTGAGTTGGACGAGAGGGGATCTGCGTCGCTGTTGGCGGACGTGTTCTATCCCTGGGACGACGCCGCGTCCGACACCGTTGAGCAGGGATTGCTCAGGGATGGAGTCGACCGGTTGGTGGCTGACATCAGAGGCAACATCGGACCGGGGGATGTCGTCGCGTTCACCGGGGAGGAGCTGGACGAGGTCCTGCAGGCGATGGGTCCCAAGAAGGCGCCGGGTGGGGATGGGCTGACGCTCGACATCTGCCGCAGCGCCTACGCGTGTAACAGGACATTGCTCCTCGACCTCTTCTCATCGTGCCTGCGGTGGGGATGTTTCCCGCGCATCTGGAAAGAGGCAACAATAAAGGTGATCCCCAAGCCGGCAAGGGACAGTTACACCCTACCCAAGTCCTACAGGCCGATCGGACTGCTGCCGGTTTTGGGGAAAATGTTGGAGAGACTCTTCGTCAACAGGTTACAGTGGCAGCTGGGCCGGAGCGAATCCCTGAGCTTGTACCAGTATGGATTCACTCCTCAGCGGAGCACGGAGGATGCCCTGTATGATGCCATGACTGTGGTCAGAACGAGTCTCCAAGACAAGAAAATAGCAGTCATGGTGTCACTTGATATTGAAGGGGCATTCGACAATGCATGGTGGCCGGCTATTCTCAATGGGCTGCATTTTAAGGGGGTCGACCCCAGCGTGATGCGGCTCATCACGGACTACCTATCAGAGAGGAGCATCAAGCTTAGATATGCCGGGGAGACAGTACATAAACTCACCAATAGAGGATGCATACAGGGCTCCACCTGCGGGCCGCTCCTGTGGAACATCCTGCTGGACCCCCTGTTGGAGCAGAGCCAGTATGGAGGAGTTCGGGTGCAGGCTTTTGCTGACGACATCCTCATGATCGCGACGGGAGCCGACGGTAGAGAGCTGGAACGGAGGGTCAACTCGGCTCTAGCCGTGATCCTGGAATGGGGAGAGAGGTTTAAGCTAAAGTTCGCACCAGGGAAGACGCAAGCTCTCACACTAACTAGAAAACTTAGATACCACACTCCTAGACTCGAAATGGCAGGAATAGAAATCACATGTGGGAACAGCATTAAAATACTGGGACTGACAATAGACCCCCTACTTAATTTCCGGCTTCATCTGGACCTCACTAAACGAAAGGCAATAGCTTTTTACAAAGTAGTATCCAGGGCAGCGCGTGCGCAGTGGGGCCTAAATTCAGATATTCTAAGATTAATATACATATCAGTCGTCGAGCCCACAATCCTATATGCTGCAAGCTGCTGGGCCGACGTATCAATAAAGGTATATGCGGAAAAGGAGCTCAACAGCCTGACCAGACTGTTTGCAATAAAAATCAGCAAGGCTCACCGAACAGTCTCCTTCACCTCGAGCGTCCTACTTGCAAGAATCCTGCCATTGCCACTCAGACTCAGGGAGATGGCCTACATCTATGAGGTGAAGAGAGGAAGACCTCTAGCCTGTCTGCCCGGTAGGGAGCTCGAACTCAGAAGGAGTCCGTTCTCTCTACCTCACCCAGCCAAGAGAAAACGTTTCAGGTTCGGGCTCATTGGATCACACGATGATGCGGTGAATCTTGCTGATGTCGGGCCCGTCCTGTATACGGACGGCAGTAAGCTGGAGGGGAGGGTCGGCGCGGCGGTGACATGCTGGACGGACATAGGAGAGGTTCAACGTACCAGCTTCAAATTAGAGAACTTCTGCAGCGTGTTCCAGGCAGAGCTGGCGGCTATTCTGCGAGCGCTCGACATCATCCGCAGGCGGCCGGAGCAACGCTTCGCCATCGCCAGCGATTCCAGAAGCAGCCTCGAAACAATAAGCGATCCCGGTACAGTCCACCCCCTTGCTGTGGACATTAGGAGATCAATCAATGAGCTGGATGAAGAGGGAAAGGAAGTCGCCCTATACTGGGTCAGGGCTCACTGCGGCATACCTGGCAATGAGAGAGCAGATGAGCTTGCCAAGTATGCTGCACTCCACAACCGACAGCAGCCTCGGTACGACCGGTTCCCCTTGACCTTCGCTAAACACTCCACCCGACTAAAATCTATTCAAGAATGGCAGCACATGTATGAAACAGCCTCAACAGGAACCACCACAAAATTATTCTTCAAAAAAGTAAACATAGCCTATAAGATCTTATGTAAGACCCCCATTAACAACTTTCTGACACAAATATTTACAGGACATGGGGGCTTTCGCCAGTATTTGTGTAAATTTAAGATTATCGAGTCCCCATTTTGCTCTTGCGAAGACGTGCCTCAGACCATACAACATCTTTTGGTCCACTGCCCCATGTTTGGCAGAATGAGGTACGACTGCGAGAGCACAATGGGGACTGACATTAATTGCGCGAATTTGGATGAAATATTGGCTGGGGAAGATAGTAGGCAAACATTTCTTGCTTTTGCAAGAGCCATTCTGCGCACTGTTGGGAGGCAGAATGGTTCTTTCACAGAACCACCCTAAACTGGCTGTCCTGATATTATTTGCTTAACTTCAATTCTATCTTGTTTATGTAGTAATAGCAGTAGATCGTACTCGTAAATTTACTCACCTCAAACTGTCTCTACATTGTTTTGTTCATTTTGCCAGTAGTTATATCGATAGTCCCTTTGTTCAATATTAATTTTATGTTCAAATTATCATGTATTTCACTGCACTTTATTGTTTTAATGTATCTAATCAAATGTTCATTCAATGTTTTGTTTTGTTATTACGGATAGGACTTTTTCACAAATGCAAGAATGACATGTTGACTTTGACTTTGACAGTTTCATTCTCAAGGGCACTTAGTACACGGAGACAGTTTGAGGTATTGGACAGGGTGGCATTTTGAATTAATTTATGATACTATTATTTTATTTTATGAAAAGAATTCTGAATCTAATTATTGTTACTGTTAATTTAATTTAATTCTATTGTTAATTATAATTTAAATGTATTTTCTCTTTACGTCTCCTGACTGATTGATTAAATCAATCAGACAGGAAGATCATAGGTAATGTCTTTCTAATTTCTATTGTAAGTATGTTAATATTTAATTAATTATTTTTATCGTTGTTGTTGTTGTATTTAATATTCCTTTTTTCCAATTTTATTGTAATCTTTGTGTACTTTCACTTCATTTCATTAAATAAAAATTTATTTCTTCGGATTGCTTAGCTCTGCTAAGCAATCACGAAGTCTATCGTATCAATTTATTTTAGCGTAGTAAACTGTCAACTTCGATGTACACCATCCACTATCAGGTTTCTATAATACGGCCTCAATAGAAACTATAAAGACTAACGAAAGACTACCAATTACTTACGATGGTGAACAGCGAACTTGACAAATAAATATGTAACTGAGTGACTGAGCGATGAATGAAAGTATTACTAGGAAATTATAAGTAGCAAAATAAACATAAATAGGTAGCAGCTGGTTAGGGAAGGGGGGGGGGGGGGGAATTCATTATGTAATTAATAGCAGTATGAACGATAGAAAGGTATGGAAGGTTGTCGCATAATAATAGCGACAGTAGTCTTAAGTTAGATTTAAGTAAAAAAAAAAAAAAAAAAAAAAAAAAAACCTAACCTAACCTAACCTAACCTTTTTTTTTTTTTTTTTTTTTTTTTGGCAGGTGGAAAAATCTGCTCCCAGACGAACCAGCTGCGATAAGGGTCGCAGCTGGACAGTGTGGGGTTGTCGAACTCCGACGACCCACTAAAAAACCACCTGGTGGCCAGCCTCGATGCATGTCAAGGGGCTCCGGGATCTCCATACGGAACGCACCGGTGCCCCTCTCGCATCGTGCTCTAGAGCACTGTCCCGGTAATGGCACCCACAGCCACGCCCGGCACCCTCGCGTGCTACGACGAAACTTGCCACAAGAATCGCCGCCCTCCCGGGATCCGTAGCCGGTAGACGGAGCCCTCACTCCGCTACCGCGGACCCAAAAGGTCCCCTGTTTGGCAGGGGATACCACTCGCCCCCTCACGGGGCAGGCGGTGCGGGGCGGCCGTTAGCGCCCCGCCGCCGCCTCCTCCGAGCGGGATCGGCCCTCTCCCGATCTCGCTCAGCTGCCTCTTTCTGGACCATCACGGTCTCACAGAAAGAGGCTACGGCCTGCCACGCCGCATCATCTGCCAGCATAGCCTCGACTACGCTCGGCAGAGAGAGATCCTGCCCGATCCTGTTGACCAGGATTCCGCGCTCCTGGCACCACGCTGAGCACTGCTCCAGCGTGTGCTGCGCGGAATCCAAGTCCCACCCACAATGGTGACATTGTGGTGTCGATTCGCGTCCGATCCTACTCAGATACTCACCGAAGCAACCATGCCCGGTGAGTATCTGGGTAAGTCTATAGGTGACGTTACCGAACTCCCTCCCTAGCCAGGCTTCGAAGTATGGCGCAATGGCGCCGACGACGCGTTGGCGCGAGCATCGCGGCTCCTCGAGCCGCTCGCGCCACATCCCGAGCGCACGCCGGCGCTCTTGCGCCCGCACTTCAGCAGGCGCAGTTCCGCTCCCATCATCCCGTCGGAGACGGACGTACACACGCGCGTCCATCACCGCCAAGATGTCCAGGGGCGGAAACCGCGCCAGGATGGTGGCCGCCTCAAAGGATAGCGTACGGTATCCTCGCGCGATTCGGATGGCTATAGGACGCTGTAGGCTATTGAACAACAACCTACAACGCCTAACACCCGCCAGTCTCCCTGACCAGACGGGTGCTCCGTAGAGAGCCATCGAACGCACGACCCCCGCGTAGAGGCGGCGCACGCCCTCCCTGGGTCCCCCGAGATTTGGCAGCAGTCTGTGCAGAGCACCCACTACCCTCTGGATCCGGGGGACGGAGCGGCTGAAGTGCTCCCCGAAGTCCCAGCGTCCGTCCAAGGTGAGGCCTAGGTACCTCATGTACCGCCCCACCTGGACGTCAACGTCACCTACACGAACCGACAAGCTGGGTGGTTCCCTTCCCCTCGGGAATTTGTGGAACCACAGCGCCTCGGTCTTGTGAGGCGCTATCCGCAGACCCAGCTCGTGGATCTTGTCCACGACACATGCCACCCCAAGCTCGGCGAGCTCCTTGGTCCCTTCGAAGGACTCCCCGCCGGCTAGTACGAGAGTGTCGTCCGCATAGCAGACGACTCGTACGCTGGCGGGGAGATCGACGCGCAGGACCGCGTCGTACGCGAAGTTCCACAAGAGGGGGCCGAGTACGGACCCCTGTGGAACCCCACAGCACACCTCCCTCTGGTGCAATGTACCGTCACTGCCCACGTACTGCACACACCTGTCCCGCAAGTAGGCACCGACTATGCGCTGCAGGTAGAGGGGCACTCCGTGAACCACGAGTGCCTCCCTGACCGCCCTCCAGGGCAGGGAGTTAAAGGCGTTGACGATGTCCAAGGACACCGCCAACACCCTCCCGCCCCGGGACACTACCCGGTCCGACAGCGTACGGACGCGAAGAATCGCGTCCACTGTCGAACGCGCTTGCCGGAAACCGAACTGGTAATCCGACAAGTCGGGGCCTTCCTGCGACAGATGTGTGCATAGACGGCCGGCAATTATTCTCTCGAATAACTTGCCGGCCTCGTCCAGCAGGCAAATGGGACGGTACGCAGAGGGAGAATCCGCGGCCCTGCCGTCCTTCTTCAAGAGGACCAACCTTGCCTCCTTCCATTCCTTGGGGAACACACCGGAGCGGAGGCAGCCGTCAAACAGCCACCTCAGCTTGTCCCCCAAGCCGGCGGATAGAGCCAGCACCCAGGCCCGACCTGGAATCCCGTCAGGCCCGGGCGCCGTGTTACGAGCCCTGAGACGCTTCACAGCTCGGTCCAACTCCTCAGCAGTTACCCCCATTTCGTCGGCCCAGATGGTCGGGTCCGACGAAGACACGGGGGTAAAGGGACTGTCCTGGACCCTAGGGAAGAGCGTATCAACCACTCCTCCCACGAACTCAGGGTCCAGGGTTTCCGTCAACGGAGGGACCCATGGCCGGAGCTTGCCCAGTACCATCTTGTACGGGCGCCCCCATGGGTCCCTGTTCAGTCCCTCGAGGAGTTCGCTCCAGGACCGAGACTTGGCTTCGGCGATCGCGCCTTGGAGCGCCTTGGTCGCGTCTCGGTATACCCCGTAAACTCTATCCACCTCTTCGGCAAGGGCTCGCCTTCTTCTCCGGGCTCTGGTGTACTGGCGTCGGGAGCGCAGGCAGACCTCACGCAACCGCGCTATCTCCTCCGACCACCAGTACACCGCCCTACGCTTGGAAGGCCTGCTCCGGGGCATCGACACGTCGCAGATCGACGTCATCGTTGCCCGGAACCAGGCCGCCTCCCTCACAGGATCGGGCAGGATCCCTTCGGCGTGGTCTTCCGGCCAGGCCGCGACGATGGCGGCGGCTTCGAGCAGATCCCTGTCGAGCCGCTTGAGGGCCCATCGTCGCGGCGGGCTGCTATTGCGGCGGGACGCACTGCCGGGGGGGCGGAGGGCCACATCGAAAACGATGTGGCGGTGGTCGGACAACGTGACCACCTCCTCCGCAACTCTCCATCCCGACACGAGGTGGGTGGCCGAGGGGGTCGACCACGAAAGGTCCACGATCGACTCCCCCTGCCACCGCACACATGTGCTTACAGACCCCCGATTTAACAACCGGAGGTCCATACCCGCCGCCCATTCCACCATGGTCTCTCCTCTTCGGTCGTCCTGGCGACTCCCCCACTCACGAGAGTGAGCGTTGAAGTCGCCCAGGACAAGCACGGGACGCGGAAGGCACCTGCGTATGCAGTTTCCCACCGCGTCCAGGTACGCCTCGTACTCGACGAGGGTACAGTTGGGAGAGATATAGCAGCCCACAACGGCTAGGTGACCCCATTTCGTCGCAACGAAGCCCTGTCCCTTCTCCAGAAGGGCACAGGGGGGGTCACCTTGGCCACCACCCCAGTAAATGGCGACGTCGCCCAATTCGTCCCCGAACCAGCGAGGATGGTCCGGGACACGGTAGGGCTCCGCCACCACGGCCAGTGCAACCGACCACTGCGCGAGGGTTTGCAGGAAAAGATCCTGCGCGCCTCGGCAGCGGTTCAGATTGCACTGAAGGACTCGTAAGGTGTGATCCATTACGAGGCCTCCATGGCCTCCTGGGGTGGGGCCGGTTGGCCCGACTGAGCGGCCCCCTTTGTTGGGGCCGCCCTGCCTTCCGGTGCTGGGGCTGAAGGGGGAGGAGCTGGCTTCCCCTTGGCCTTAGGAGGGCAGCATTGTTTGCTACCCATCCTGTGGTCAGCCTTGCAGCCCTTGTCCGAGCACAGCGGACACCTGCGCGGCCGCGTGCACTGGCTCGCCCGATGGTCGGGCTCCCCGCACGCGTAGCACACGCTACTGCGGTCCACTGCGCTCTGGCACGTGCTGCGTACGTGCCCGTACTCCAAGCACCGGAAGCACTGGAGCGGCCTCGAGGTCAAGTAATCGACCCGGGCCGAGACCCAGCCGACGACGACGTGCCCTGCCGCTGCTAGCTTCCGCACGGAAGCTAGTGGACAACGGACCCATACCGTGCCCAGGGCAGAGGCTGAACGACGAATGTCGCCCACCCGCACGTCGTTGACCGAGCAGCCTCCGGCCTCGGCGACCGCGGTCTGCACCTCTTGAGGTGAGACGCTGTCGTCCAGGTCCTTCAGCCGCAGCTCCCCCGTTTTCATCGGGCGCGCAACACGCGCACCCAAATCGACGAGGGCCACGCTCATGCGTTCGGCCAGCCTGTCGGCTTTGGAGGTGCAGTCAGGCCCAGACACCTCCAAAATCAGTCCTCCAGTGATGGCCTTCTTCGAGCGGACCTGGTCCACTCCGAAGTCGGCCAACCTTATACGGGCCTTTGCGGCCGCCATGACTGCGGCGAGGGTGACGTCCGAACCCTCCGGAATCGTCACCGTTATCGCCGCAGATGTGGGCAGTTTCGCAGGCTTCGCCTTTGCGCCCGCCTTGGCCTTAGCCTTTGGGCTAGCCTTTGGGCCAGCCTTGGGGCCAGGCTTAGAGCCGGCGCCTTTGCCAGCCACGGGGGCGGGCTTGGGGGCGGGCTTTGCCGTCGCCGGGGCCTTCTGTTTAGGCTTCTTGGCCTTCCTCCCCACCACTGTCGCCCAGCTGGACTCGGGTGCCATTGGCGCCCGAGCCTCAGCAGACCGCGACTGCACGGGTGGCTGGGGAGTGGCTGGCGGTGGGCGATTTGCCCGCGCCTTGCCCTGTCCTGAGGGCCCTGGAGAGGGCCCTGGCCCGGAGGGAGCCGCAGGTCCCTGGGAGGGTGGCCGCATTACTGCAGCCAACTTCCTATCCATGAGAGCGCTAATGCGCTCCATGAACTGGCCCTCCCAGTCTGTCCCACCAGCGGCAGGCGATGTTGCCGCCGGCTTGGGACTGGCCGGCTGACGGACTGCCTCCGTCAGCTGCTCCACCTTCGAGGTGAGAGCGGCCATCTGAGCCCGCAGCTCCGCGTTCTCCCTCTCAAGGCGCGCAACGTTGGCGTCCACGGCGGTTCGCTGAGCGAGTTCCACCGCGACTGCCATCGCCCTCCGGGCCGACGTCCGCAGACCCTTTACGAAGTCGCCGCGCAAGTTCTTCGACTTGTCGGCGATCTTCTCGACGGTCTGCAGTTCGACCGTCATGCGGGCGCCCAGCTCCTCCGTAGAGAGCGCCCGCATCTCCGCCCCCAATTCATCTGCCTTCGGCAATTTGCCCTTTGACCGAGTGGTCATTGGGGCAACTTCAGGGTCGAAGACATCGTCTTCCCCTTTTTCCTTAAGGAACAATGCACGCGTTGACCCCTGAGGTTCCGAAGCGCCATCGTTCGACTTCCTGCTACGCTTCAGGCCAGCTCGGGATAACCCCGACGCTGTCGAAGCGTAAGAAGAGCAGGACATGGTCGAGCCATCCGACTCCTCTCCCGCACTCGACGCCGCAATGGGCGTCACTGGCCTTGCGAAGGGCTCTCCCTTCCGCTTAAAACGGCCCTTGGAGTTACGGCTGCCTGAAACAGTCGCAACAACCATGCACGCCTTCTCGGCGTCATCACGCGCAGAAGCGCCACCATCACGCGCAGAAGCGCCACCATCCTTCTCCTTTCGGCCTGAAAGGCCGCTGCCACCAACATCGTTTTGGTTTTGTTTGTTCTCCATAACTAATCCCACGAGTGTGAGGGAAATATACGGTCACCCCGGCCGGAGCCCTCTGCAGCCGGGGAAGGGTACATACTGCGGAGGTCCCCTGGTATCCGCAGGTTTTAACGTGGTTTCTCACGGGTTTTGTGTCGAGTTTTTCCTTACTCAGGCCGGCCAACTAAGGCAAGCCCTCATCGGATCCACACAGCCGCAACATACCTCCTTAACGCCAAAACGGAGGTCGCTGAAGCTGACAGTGCGGAGCCGGCTGGAGAGTTGGCGTAGTCTCTCCGACGAAACCGAGCAATACAGGCCGTATCACCCGGTCCGCCTTAACGGCAAAAAAATGCCCTCCCTTAAAAATCCTGACCACAACCCAGATGTGGCGAGGATTCCAGACTCTGGACGCTGGCAAAGGAGACCCTCCCCAGTGCCGGCCCGACGGCACCTGAATGCGCGCCGAGCACGTCCCGCTTCCTCCACAGCACTCTCTGGTAATCAGAGGGGCGCGCGGAGAAGCCACTTTCCATTTGTTCCCTTAAAACTCCCGACCACATCCCACATGCGGCGAGGAGCATAAGGGAAACCTCCCGTCTCATCTCACTGTGCCCTCTGCTATTCAGAGGGACACGCGGAGAGACCCTCCGTGTCGGGTTATTAGCCACCGTGCGACTGCACGATGTTACCAGGGTACACCACGAGGAGGTTACCCGACCAAGTACCCCAACCTAACCTAACCTAACCTAACCTAACCTAACCTAACCTAACCTTTTTTTTTTTTTTTTTTTTTTTTTTTTTTGGCAGGTGGAAAAATCTGCTCCCAGACGAACCAGCTGCGATAAGGGTCGCAGCTGGACAGTGTGGGGTTGTCGAACTCCGACGACCCACTAAAAAACCACCTGGTGGCCAGCCTCGATGCATGTCAAGGGGCTCCGGGATCTCCATACGGAACGCACCGGTGCCCCTCTCGCATCGTGCTCTAGAGCACTGTCCCGGTAATGGCACCCACAGCCACGCCCGGCACCCTCGCGTGCTACGACGAAACTTGCCACAAGAATCGCCGCCCTCCCGGGATCCGTAGCCGGTAGACGGAGCCCTCACTCCGCTACCGCGGACCCAAAAGGTCCCCTGTTTGGCAGGGGATACCACTCGCCCCCTCACGGGGCAGGCGGTGCGGGGCGGCCGTTAGCGCCCCGCCGCCGCCTCCTCCGAGCGGGATCGGCCCTCTCCCGATCTCGCTCAGCTGCCTCTTTCTGGACCATCACGGTCTCACAGAAAGAGGCTACGGCCTGCCACGCCGCATCATCTGCCAGCATAGCCTCGACTACGCTCGGCAGAGAGAGATCCTGCCCGATCCTGTTGACCAGGATTCCGCGCTCCTGGCACCACGCTGAGCACTGCTCCAGCGTGTGCTGCGCGGAATCCAAGTCCCACCCACAATGGTGACATTGTGGTGTCGATTCGCGTCCGATCCTACTCAGATACTCACCGAAGCAACCATGCCCGGTGAGTATCTGGGTAAGTCTATAGGTGACGTTACCGAACTCCCTCCCTAGCCAGGCTTCGAAGTATGGCGCAATGGCGCCGACGACGCGTTGGCGCGAGCATCGCGGCTCCTCGAGCCGCTCGCGCCACATCCCGAGCGCACGCCGGCGCTCTTGCGCCCGCACTTCAGCAGGCGCAGTTCCGCTCCCATCATCCCGTCGGAGACGGACGTACACACGCGCGTCCATCACCGCCAAGATGTCCAGGGGCGGAAACCGCGCCAGGATGGTGGCCGCCTCAAAGGATAGCGTACGGTATCCTCGCGCGATTCGGATGGCTATAGGACGCTGTAGGCTATTGAACAACAACCTACAACGCCTAACACCCGCCAGTCTCCCTGACCAGACGGGTGCTCCGTAGAGAGCCATCGAACGCACGACCCCCGCGTAGAGGCGGCGCACGCCCTCCCTGGGTCCCCCGAGATTTGGCAGCAGTCTGTGCAGAGCACCCACTACCCTCTGGATCCGGGGGACGGAGCGGCTGAAGTGCTCCCCGAAGTCCCAGCGTCCGTCCAAGGTGAGGCCTAGGTACCTCATGTACCGCCCCACCTGGACGTCAACGTCACCTACACGAACCGACAAGCTGGGTGGTTCCCTTCCCCTCGGGAATTTGTGGAACCACAGCGCCTCGGTCTTGTGAGGCGCTATCCGCAGACCCAGCTCGTGGATCTTGTCCACGACACATGCCACCCCAAGCTCGGCGAGCTCCTTGGTCCCTTCGAAGGACTCCCCGCCGGCTAGTACGAGAGTGTCGTCCGCATAGCAGACGACTCGTACGCTGGCGGGGAGATCGACGCGCAGGACCGCGTCGTACGCGAAGTTCCACAAGAGGGGGCCGAGTACGGACCCCTGTGGAACCCCACAGCACACCTCCCTCTGGTGCAATGTACCGTCACTGCCCACGTACTGCACACACCTGTCCCGCAAGTAGGCACCGACTATGCGCTGCAGGTAGAGGGGCACTCCGTGAACCACGAGTGCCTCCCTGACCGCCCTCCAGGGCAGGGAGTTAAAGGCGTTGACGATGTCCAAGGACACCGCCAACACCCTCCCGCCCCGGGACACTACCCGGTCCGACAGCGTACGGACGCGAAGAATCGCGTCCACTGTCGAACGCGCTTGCCGGAAACCGAACTGGTAATCCGACAAGTCGGGGCCTTCCTGCGACAGATGTGTGCATAGACGGCCGGCAATTATTCTCTCGAATAACTTGCCGGCCTCGTCCAGCAGGCAAATGGGACGGTACGCAGAGGGAGAATCCGCGGCCCTGCCGTCCTTCTTCAAGAGGACCAACCTTGCCTCCTTCCATTCCTTGGGGAACACACCGGAGCGGAGGCAGCCGTCAAACAGCCACCTCAGCTTGTCCCCCAAGCCGGCGGATAGAGCCAGCACCCAGGCCCGACCTGGAATCCCGTCAGGCCCGGGCGCCGTGTTACGAGCCCTGAGACGCTTCACAGCTCGGTCCAACTCCTCAGCAGTTACCCCCATTTCGTCGGCCCAGATGGTCGGGTCCGACGAAGACACGGGGGTAAAGGGACTGTCCTGGACCCTAGGGAAGAGCGTATCAACCACTCCTCCCACGAACTCAGGGTCCAGGGTTTCCGTCAACGGAGGGACCCATGGCCGGAGCTTGCCCAGTACCATCTTGTACGGGCGCCCCCATGGGTCCCTGTTCAGTCCCTCGAGGAGTTCGCTCCAGGACCGAGACTTGGCTTCGGCGATCGCGCCTTGGAGCGCCTTGGTCGCGTCTCGGTATACCCCGTAAACTCTATCCACCTCTTCGGCAAGGGCTCGCCTTCTTCTCCGGGCTCTGGTGTACTGGCGTCGGGAGCGCAGGCAGACCTCACGCAACCGCGCTATCTCCTCCGACCACCAGTACACCGCCCTACGCTTGGAAGGCCTGCTCCGGGGCATCGACACGTCGCAGATCGACGTCATCGTTGCCCGGAACCAGGCCGCCTCCCTCACAGGATCGGGCAGGATCCCTTCGGCGTGGTCTTCCGGCCAGGCCGCGACGATGGCGGCGGCTTCGAGCAGATCCCTGTCGAGCCGCTTGAGGGCCCATCGTCGCGGCGGGCTGCTATTGCGGCGGGACGCACTGCCGGGGGGGCGGAGGGCCACATCGAAAACGATGTGGCGGTGGTCGGACAACGTGACCACCTCCTCCGCAACTCTCCATCCCGACACGAGGTGGGTGGCCGAGGGGGTCGACCACGAAAGGTCCACGATCGACTCCCCCTGCCACCGCACACATGTGCTTACAGACCCCCGATTTAACAACCGGAGGTCCATACCCGCCGCCCATTCCACCATGGTCTCTCCTCTTCGGTCGTCCTGGCGACTCCCCCACTCACGAGAGTGAGCGTTGAAGTCGCCCAGGACAAGCACGGGACGCGGAAGGCACCTGCGTATGCAGTTTCCCACCGCGTCCAGGTACGCCTCGTACTCGACGAGGGTACAGTTGGGAGAGATATAGCAGCCCACAACGGCTAGGTGACCCCATTTCGTCGCAACGAAGCCCTGTCCCTTCTCCAGAAGGGCACAGGGGGGGTCACCTTGGCCACCACCCCAGTAAATGGCGACGTCGCCCAATTCGTCCCCGAACCAGCGAGGATGGTCCGGGACACGGTAGGGCTCCGCCACCACGGCCAGTGCAACCGACCACTGCGCGAGGGTTTGCAGGAAAAGATCCTGCGCGCCTCGGCAGCGGTTCAGATTGCACTGAAGGACTCGTAAGGTGTGATCCATTACGAGGCCTCCATGGCCTCCTGGGGTGGGGCCGGTTGGCCCGACTGAGCGGCCCCCTTTGTTGGGGCCGCCCTGCCTTCCGGTGCTGGGGCTGAAGGGGGAGGAGCTGGCTTCCCCTTGGCCTTAGGAGGGCAGCATTGTTTGCTACCCATCCTGTGGTCAGCCTTGCAGCCCTTGTCCGAGCACAGCGGACACCTGCGCGGCCGCGTGCACTGGCTCGCCCGATGGTCGGGCTCCCCGCACGCGTAGCACACGCTACTGCGGTCCACTGCGCTCTGGCACGTGCTGCGTACGTGCCCGTACTCCAAGCACCGGAAGCACTGGAGCGGCCTCGAGGTCAAGTAATCGACCCGGGCCGAGACCCAGCCGACGACGACGTGCCCTGCCGCTGCTAGCTTCCGCACGGAAGCTAGTGGACAACGGACCCATACCGTGCCCAGGGCAGAGGCTGAACGACGAATGTCGCCCACCCGCACGTCGTTGACCGAGCAGCCTCCGGCCTCGGCGACCGCGGTCTGCACCTCTTGAGGTGAGACGCTGTCGTCCAGGTCCTTCAGCCGCAGCTCCCCCGTTTTCATCGGGCGCGCAACACGCGCACCCAAATCGACGAGGGCCACGCTCATGCGTTCGGCCAGCCTGTCGGCTTTGGAGGTGCAGTCAGGCCCAGACACCTCCAAAATCAGTCCTCCAGTGATGGCCTTCTTCGAGCGGACCTGGTCCACTCCGAAGTCGGCCAACCTTATACGGGCCTTTGCGGCCGCCATGACTGCGGCGAGGGTGACGTCCGAACCCTCCGGAATCGTCACCGTTATCGCCGCAGATGTGGGCAGTTTCGCAGGCTTCGCCTTTGCGCCCGCCTTGGCCTTAGCCTTTGGGCTAGCCTTTGGGCCAGCCTTGGGGCCAGGCTTAGAGCCGGCGCCTTTGCCAGCCACGGGGGCGGGCTTGGGGGCGGGCTTTGCCGTCGCCGGGGCCTTCTGTTTAGGCTTCTTGGCCTTCCTCCCCACCACTGTCGCCCAGCTGGACTCGGGTGCCATTGGCGCCCGAGCCTCAGCAGACCGCGACTGCACGGGTGGCTGGGGAGTGGCTGGCGGTGGGCGATTTGCCCGCGCCTTGCCCTGTCCTGAGGGCCCTGGAGAGGGCCCTGGCCCGGAGGGAGCCGCAGGTCCCTGGGAGGGTGGCCGCATTACTGCAGCCAACTTCCTATCCATGAGAGCGCTAATGCGCTCCATGAACTGGCCCTCCCAGTCTGTCCCACCAGCGGCAGGCGATGTTGCCGCCGGCTTGGGACTGGCCGGCTGACGGACTGCCTCCGTCAGCTGCTCCACCTTCGAGGTGAGAGCGGCCATCTGAGCCCGCAGCTCCGCGTTCTCCCTCTCAAGGCGCGCAACGTTGGCGTCCACGGCGGTTCGCTGAGCGAGTTCCACCGCGACTGCCATCGCCCTCCGGGCCGACGTCCGCAGACCCTTTACGAAGTCGCCGCGCAAGTTCTTCGACTTGTCGGCGATCTTCTCGACGGTCTGCAGCTCGACTGTTATGCAGGCGCCCAGCTCCTCCGTAGAGTGCGCCTGCATTTCCGCCCCCAATTCTTCCGGCTTCGGCAGCTTCCCCTTTGACCTAGTGGTCATCGGGGTGACCTCGGGGTTGAAGACGTCCTCGTCTTCTCCCCCCTTGGCCTTCATGTACGATGCGCGCTTAGTCCCCTGAGGGTCGGAAGCGCCATCAGACTTCCTTCCACGCTTCTGCCCAGCACGGGATAACCCCGATGCTGTAGAAGCGTGGGAGGAGCCGGACGCTACAGACCCGTCCGACTCCTCTGCCTCGCTCATCGCCGTAGGCGTTGCTGGTCGGGCGAAGATTTTCTTCCGCCCGACCCGTCCGTCGTCTTTACGAGGGTTTGACCCCTCGGAGCGCAAGTTGCCCCCCCCAGAGTACGAGGGGCTGAGTGCCGAAGCACCGTGGGATTCTCCGACCTCGGCGAGGTCGGTACCCACCTGGGGTAGTCTTAAAACTATGCGCTTTTCCATTTTTTTCCCTTTTTTACGGGGTAAGGTCCCCGGGAGTGACGCAGTAGCGACTGGAACTCCGTCCAGCCAGACCCGTAGGCCTGAGATCTCACGCTGCGCCGCCGCTTATCTCCGGGATTTTTTATAGAGGTTTACTCCTCGCGGCCCGGGTAATATTCGAACCTTCGAAGGCCCTCGGTCCCACTGAAGTCCCTATAAACTAGTTACTCCAGCGGGATTACGATCTCCGGACGTAGGCAAAGGAGAACCTCCCCAGTGCCGGCCCGACGGCAGCACTGCGCGCCGAGCACGTCCCGCTTCATCCCTTTCCCTTACAACTCCCGACCGCATCCCACATGCGGCGAGGAGCATAAGGGAAACCTCCCGTCTCATCGCACTGTGCCCTCTGCTGTTCAGAGGGACACGCGGAGAGACCATCCAAGTTCTTAACCTAACTTAAACCTAGGACCCTCATCCATCCAATCATTCATCCGTCCAATCATTCATCCATCCAATCTTTCATCCATCCATCCATCACCTCCCTCCCAAGTCTACCCCACCGACACGTCCTGAGAAGGACGATGCCGGCGCCTGTGGTTTCTGTTACGTCTATTTCAGAAGGAAATAGACCAATAACAGGCGGCACCTCGTGAAGGAAGTAACCACAGACTTGCCTTAGGGATCTTCACGCTAAGTGCGCTCTCCCCTAAGACCATTCGCCTCCCTATCCGTTTCCCAAACGGATAGGGAAGGCCTGAGCTTATTCAAAACTCCAAACTGGAGCCAGGCATTGCAACTATTAATGAATAAACCCAGACCCGCCCAACCTAACCTAACCTAACCTAACCTAACCTAACCTAACCTAACCTTTTTTTTTTTTTTTTTTTTGGCAGGTGGAAAAATCTGCTCCCAGACGAACCAGCTGCGATAAGGGTCGCAGCTGGACAGTGTGGGGTTGTCGAACTCCGACGACCCACTAAAAAACCACCTGGTGGCCAGCCTCGATGCATGTCAAGGGGCTCCGGGATCTCCATACGGAACGCACCGGTGCCCCTCTCGCATCGTGCTCTAGAGCACTGTCCCGGTAATGGCACCCACAGCCACGCCCGGCACCCTCGCGTGCTACGACGAAACTTGCCACAAGAATCGCCGCCCTCCCGGGATCCGTAGCCGGTAGACGGAGCCCTCACTCCGCTACCGCGGACCCAAAAGTTCCCCTGTTTGGCAGGGGATACCACTCGCCCCCTCACGGGGCAGGCGGTGCGGGGCGGCCGTTAGCGCCCCGCCGCCGCCTCCTCCGAGCGGGATCGGCCCTCTCCCGATCTCGCTCAGCTGCCTCTTTCTGGACCATCACGGTCTCACAGAAAGAGGCTACGGCCTGCCACGCCGCCTCATCTGCCAGCATAGCCTCGACTACGCTCGGCAGAGAGAGATCCTGCCCGATCCTGTTGACCAGGATTCCGCGCTCCTGGCACCACGCTGAGCACTGCTCCAGCGTGTGCTGCGCGGAATCCAGGTCCCACCCACAATGGTGGCATTGTGGTGTCGATTCGCGCCCGATCCTATTCAGATACTCACCGAAGCAGCCGTGCCCGGTGAGTATCTGAGTAAGTCGATAGGTGACGTACCCATGTTCCCTCCCCAGCCAGGCTTCGAAGAAAGGCGCAATGGCGCCGACGACGCGTTGGCGCGAGCACCGCGGCTCCTCGAGCCGCTCGCGCCACATCCCGAGCGCACGTCGGCGCTCTTGCGCCCGCACTTCAGCAGGCGCAGTTCCGCTCCCATCATCCTGTCGGAGACGGACGTACACACGCGCGTCCATCACCGCCAAGATGTCCAGGGGCGGAAACCGCGCCAGGATTGTTGCCGCCTCAAAGGATACTGTGCGGTACCCTCGTGCGATCCTGATGGCTATAGGACGCTGTAGGCTATTGAACAATAACCTACAGCGCCTAACACCCGCCAGTCTCCCAGACCAGACGGGTGCTCCGTAGAGAGCCATCGATCGCACGACCCCCGCATAGAGGCGGCGCACGCCCTCCCTGGGTCCCCCGAGATTTGGCAGCAGTCTGTGCAACGCACCCACTGCCCTCTGAATCCGGGGGACGGAGCGGCTGAAGTGCTCCCCGAAGTCCCAGCGTCCGTCCAAGGTGAGGCCTAGGTACCTCATGTACCGCCCCACCTGGACGTCCACGTCACCTACGCGAACCGACAAGCTGGGTGGTTCCCTTCCCCTCGGGAATTTGTGGAACCACAGCGCCTCGGTCTTGTGAGGCGCTATCCGCAGACCCAGCTCGTGGATCTTGTCCACGACACATGCCACCCCAAGCTCGGCGAAATCCTTGGTCCCTTCGAAGGACTCCCCACCGGCTAGTACGAGAGTGTCGTCCGCATAGCAGACGACTCGTACGCTGGCGGGGAGATCGACGCGCAGGACCGCGTCGTACGCGAAGTTCCACAAGAGGGGGCCGAGCACGGACCCCTGTGGAACTCCGCAGTACACCTCCCTCTGGTGCAATGTACCGTCACTGCCCACGTACTGCACACACCTGTCCCGCAAGTAGGCACCGACTACGCGCTGCAGGTAGAGGGGCACTCCGTGAACCACGAGTGCCGCCCTGATCGCCCTCCAGGGCAGGGAGTTAAAGGCGTTGACGATGTCCAAGGACACCGCCAACACCCTCCCGCCCCGGGACACTACCCGGTCCGACAGCGTACGGACGCGAAGAATCGCGTCCACTGTCGAACGCGCTTGCCGGAAACCGAACTGGTAATCCGACAAGTCGGGGCCTTCCCGCGACAGATGTGTGCATAGACGGCCGGCAATTATTCTCTCGAATAACTTGCCGGCCTCGTCCAGCAGGCAAATGGGACGGTACGCAGAGGGAGAATCCGCGGCCCTGCCGTCCTTCTTCAAGAGGACCAACCTTGCCTCCTTCCATTCCTTGGGGAACACACCGGAGCGGAGGCAGCCGTCAAACAGCCGCCTCAGCTTGTCCCCCAAGCCGGCGGATAGAGCCAGCACCCAGGCCCGACCTGGAATCCCGTCAGGCCCGGGTGCTGTGTTACGAGCCCTGAGACGCTTCACAGCTCGGTCCAACTCCTCGGCAGTTACCCCCATTTCGTCGGCCCAGATGGTCGGGTCCGACGAAGACACGGGGGTAAAGGGACTGTCCTGGACCCTAGGGAAGAGCGTATCCACCACTCCTCCCACGAACTCAGGGTCCAGGGTTTCCGTCAACGGAGGGACCCATGGCCGGAGCTTGCCCAGTACCATCTTGTACGGGCGCCCCCATGGGTCCCTGTTCAGTCCCTCGAGGAGTTCGCTCCAGGACCGAGACTTGGCCTCGGCGATAGCGCCTTGGAGCGCCTTGGAAGCGTCTCGGTATACCCCGTAAACTCTATCCACCTCTTCGGCAAGGGCTCGCCTTCTTCTCCGGGCTCTGGTGTACTGGCGTCGGGAGCGCAGGCAGACCTCACGCAACCGCGCTATCTCCTCCGACCACCAGTACACCGCCCGTCGCTTGGTAGGCCTGCTCCGGGGCATCGATACGTCGCAGATCGACGTCATCGTTGCCCGGAACCAGGCCGCCTCCCTTACAGGATCGGGCAGGATCCCTTCGGCGTGGTCTTCCGGCCAGGCCGCGACGATGGCGGCGGCTTCGAGCAGATCCCTGTCGAGCCGCTTGAGGGCCCATCGTCGCGGCGGGCTGCTATTGCGGCGGGACGCACTGCCGGGGGGGCGGAGGGCCACATCGAAAACGATGTGGCGGTGGTCGGATAACGTGACCACCTCCTCCGCAACTCTCCATCCCGACACGAGGTGGGTGGCCGAGGGGGTCGACCATGAGAGGTCCACGATCGACTCCCCCTGCCACCGCACACATGTGCTTACAGACCCCCGATTTAACAACCGGAGGTCCATACCCGCCGCCCATTCCACCATGGTCTCTCCTCTTCGGTCGTCCTGGCGACTCCCCCACTCACGAGAGTGAGCGTTGAAGTCGCCCAGGACGAGCACAGGACGCGGAAGGCACCTGCGTATGCAGTTTCCCACCGCGTCCAGGTACGCCTCGTACTCGACGAGGGTACAGTTGGGAGAGATATAGCAGCCCACAACGGCTAGGTGACCCCACGTCGTAGCTACGAAACCCTGTCCCTTCTCCAGAAGGGCACAGGGGGGGTCACCTTGGCCACCACCCCAGAAAATGGCGACGTCGCCCAATTCGTCCCCGAACCAGCGAGGATGGTCCGGGACACGGTAGGGCTCCGCCACCACGGCAAGTGCAATCGACCACTGCGCGAGGGTTTGCAGGAAAAGATCCTGCGCGCCTCGGCAGCGGTTCAGATTGCACTGAAGGACTCGTAAGGTGTGATCCATTACGAGGCCTCCATGGCCTCCTGGGGTGGGGCCGGTTGGCCCGACTGAGCGGCCCCCTTTGTTGGGGCCGCCCTGCCTTCCGGTGCTGGGGCCGAGGGGGGAGGAGCTGGTCTCCCCTTTGCCTTAGGAGGGTGGCACTGCTTGCTACCCATCCTATGGTCGGCCTTACAGCCCTTGTCGGAGCACAGCGGACACCTGCGCGGACGCGTGCACTGGCTCGCCCGATGATCGGGCTCCCCGCACGCGTAGCACAGGCTGCTACGGTCCACCGCGCTCTGACACGTGCTGCGTACGTGCCCGTACTCCAAGCACCGGAAGCACTGGAGTGGCCTCGAGGTCAAATAATCGACCCGGGCCGAGACCCAGCCGACAACGACGTGCCCTGCCGCTGCTAGCTTCCGCACGGAAGCTAGTGGACAACGGACCCACACCGTGCCCAGGGCAGTGGATGAACGACGAATGTCGCCCACCCGCACGTCTGTGACCGAGCAGCCTCCGGCCTCGGCGACCGCAGTCTGCACCTCCTGAGGTGAGACGCTGTCGTCGAGATCCTTCAGCCGCAACTCCCCCGTCTTCACCGGGCGCGCAACACGCGCACCCAGATCGGCGAGGGCCACGCCCATGCGTTCGGCCAGCCTGTCAGCTTTGGAGGTGCAGTCAGGCCCAGACACCTCCAAAATGAGTCCTCCAGTGATGGCCTTCTTCGAGCGGACTTGGTCCACGCCGAAGTCGGCCAACTTAATGCGAGCCTTCGCGGCCGCCATGACTGCGGCGAGGGTGACGTCCGAACCCTCCGGAATCGTCACCGTAATCGCCGCAGAAGTCGGCAGCCGCGCAGGCTTCGCCTTCGCGCCGTCCTTTGCCTTGGCCTTCGGGTTAGTCCTCGGGCCAGCCTTGGAGCCAGTCTTGGGACCAGCCCTAGGGCCAGGCTTGGGACCGGCGCCGCTGCCCGAATTGGGGGCGGGCTTTGCCGTCGCCGGGGCCTTCTTTTTGGACTTCGCCTTCCTCCCCACCACTGTCGCCCAGCTGGACTCGGGGGCCACTGGCGCCCGAGCCTCAGCAGACCGCGACTGCGCGGGTGGCGGGGGAGTGGCTGGCGGTGGGCGGTTTGCCCGCGCCTTGCCCTGTCCTGAAGGCCCCGGAGAGGGCCCTGGTCCGGAGGGAGCTGCAGGTCCCTGGGAGGGTGGCCGCATCACTGCGGCGGCCAACTTCCTGTCCATGAGAGCGCTGATGCGCTCCATGAACTGGCCCTCCCAGTCTGTCCCACCAGCGGCAGGCGATGTTGCCGCCGGCTTGGGACTGGCCGGCTGACGGACAGCCTCCGTCAGCTGCTCCACCTTCGAGGTGAGAGCGGCCATCTGAGCCCGCAGCTCCGCGTTCTCTCGCTCGAGACGCGCGACGTTGGCGTCCGCGGCGGTTCGCTGAGCGAGCTCCACCGCGACCGCCATCGCCCTCCGGACGGACGTCCGCAGACCCTTGACAAAATCGCCGCGCAAGTTCTTTGACTTGTCGGCGATTTTTTCTATGGTCTGCAGCTCGACCGTTATGCAGGCGCCCAGCTCCTCCGTAGAGTGCGCCTGCATCTCCGCCCCCAATTCGTCCGGCTTCGGCAGCTTCCCCTTTGACCTAGTGGTCATCGGGGCGACCTCGGGGTTGAAGACATCGTCTTCTCCCCCCTTAGCCTTTAGGAATGCGGCGCGCTTAGACCCTTCAGGGTCGGAGGCGCCATCACTCGCCTTCCTTCCTCGCTTCTGACCAGCGCGGGATATCTCCGACGCTGTCGAAGCGCGGGAGGAGTAGGACGCGACAGACCCGTCCGACTCCTCAGCCGCACTCATCGCCGAATTTGGCGTTGCTGGACGGGCGAAAACCTTCTTCCGCCCGACCCTACTCCCATCTTTACACAGGGCTAGGCCCTGGAAGCGATTGCTGCCCCCCCCAGAATACGAGGGGCTGGATGCCGAGGCACCGTGGGATTCCCCGACCTCGACGAGGTCGGTACCCACCTGGGGTAGTTTATTCACAATTCGCTTGTCCATGATTTTTTTCCCTTTTTAACGGGGTGAGGTCCCCAGTGACGCAGTAGCGACTGGAACTCCGTCCAGCCAGACCCGTAGGTCTGAGATCTCACGCTGCGCCGCCGCTTATCTCCGGGATTTTTTATAGAGGTTTACTCCTCGCGGCCCGGGTAAATTTGAACCTTCGAAGGCCCTCGGTCCCACTGAAGTCCCTATAAACTAGTTACCCCAGCGGGATTACGATCTCCGGACGTAGGCAAAGGGGAAACCTCCCCAGTGCCGGCCCAACGGCAGCACTGCGCGCCGAGCACGTCCCGCTACTTCCCCTTTCCCTTAAAACTCCCGACCGCATCCCACATGCGGCGAGGAGCATAAGGGAAACCTCCCGTCTCATCGCACTGTGCCCTCTGCTATTCAGAGGGACACGCGGAGAGACCCTCCATTCCAACTTAACCTAACTTAAACCTAAGACCCTCATCCATCCAATCATTCATCCGTCCAATCATTCATCCATCCAATCTTCCATCCATCCATCCATCACCTCCCTCCCAAGTCTACCCCACCGACACGTCCTGAAAAGGACGATGCCGGCGCCTGTGGTTTCTGTTACGTCTATTTCAGAAGGAAATAGACCAATAACAGGCGGCACCTCGTGAAGGAAGTAACCACAGACTTGCCTTAGGGATCTTCACGCTAAGTGCGCTCTCCCCTAAGACCATTCGCCTCCCTATCCGTTTCCCAAACGGATAGGGAAGGCCTGAGCTTATTCAAAACTCCGAACTGGAGCCAGGCATTGCAACTATTAATGAATAAACCCAGCAACCTAACCTAACCTAACCTTTTTTTTTTTTTTTTTTTTTTTTTTTTTTTTTTTTTTTTTAACGTGTGGAAATGCATTTACGCATCCCCACCCGCCGGGGAAGCGGGTGGGGTATGTCGGACTCGCCTAAAAAACGGCCCTACCGACTAAAACCACACGATGTCCCTCTCTCACGGTAGTAGATGGAGCCGCGGGTCCGTTTGCACACTCCGCGCAGCTCCATCCACCGTCGTCCGCCCTTAGCACTACAGGGCGGACCCGCCTCGGGAGGGGAGGACCCCTCCATTCGGCTCCGGCGACGCACCGGGACATCCAGCGCGTCACCCCACTCTCGGAGGGCCTACTCTAGGGAGCGACGGGTGCCCCCACACCCATCGCCCCAGGCCCTCCAAGCGGAGACGGAGTGCGAGCTCGATTAGCTCGCCTCCGTGTCCGCGCCCTCCGGAGCGGGGGAGCGAGAGAATCTCTCTCCCTCTCCCGCTCCTCCGCCTCCCTCTGCGACATCACGTCCTCGCAGAAGGAGACCACCGCCTCCCAGGACCCCTCGTCTTGGACCATCTTGGCTAAGATGGTCGGCAACGAGAGGTCCGCCCCCACGACCGCGACCAGAGCTCGTCGCGGTCCCTCCGCCCCGGAGCATGCCTCCAGCACGTGCTGCGCAGTCTCCTCCGCGCAGCCGCACTGGTGGCATACCGGGGAAGCTTCCCTCCGGGCAACGTTGCACAGGTACCTCCCGAGGCAACCATGCCCCGTGAGGACCCGCGTCAGCCGGAAGGAAAGCGCCCCGTGCTCCCGGGTAGCCCATTCCTTCAGAATGGGCTGTATCGCCCCGAGCAGGCGGGTGGCCCCAACTCCCCGGCGAGAGTTAACTAGGGCCAACCGCCTACTCCAGGATGCCAGGGCTTCCTCCCTGGCATCCATCCTCCACTGCAGGACCTCCCGCGCCACAGGCCGGAGGTCCTCCTCGCGGGCTCGCCTCCTCCGCCAGTAGACCGAGGACAAAACCTCGGCCTCCAGATCCCACGGGAGCGAGCCCGCGAGGGCGCACGCCACCTCGTGTGAGAGTGTGCGGTAGCCCCGACACACTCTCACCGCCATGACCCTCTGTGCCCTGTGCAACACGGCGGTCTCCCTGGAGTTGAGGGAGTCCGCCCACACAGGGGCACCATAGAGGGCCATGGAGCGCACCACCGCCATGTACAGGCGGCGGCAGCTCCCTCCTCCACCTCCGAGGTTCGGAAGGAGGCGGCCTAAAGCGGCGGCCATCCTCACGAGCCTCGGCGTAAGGGCCTCCAGGTGGGGCCCGAATCTCCACTTGCTGTGCAGCAGGACGCCGAGATATTTCAGCGTCGGCTGCACAGCAATGGAGACCCCCCCAACCACAATGCTGCTGCCTGCAGGCGGCGCCCTCCGAGGACCATAAAAGCAAATGGCCTCGGATTTATTGAGCGCCACCCCCAGGCCCAGCCGCCGGATCCTGGCCACCACTGCAGCGACCCCAGCGGTGGCCAGCAGGGACGCCTCTCTATAAGACGCCCCCCGGGCGGTAACCAAGGTGTCGTCAGCGTAGCAGACTACGCCGACGCCACCAAGGTTAGCCGCCCGCAGCACCCAGTCATACCCGATGTTCCATAGCAGGGGGCCCAATACGGACCCCTGCGGAACACCGCGGTTGACCGGGCTCCGGCCCTCCCCGTCCATCGCCGGGTAGACTACCTCCCTATTTGAGAGGTAGTCCCCGACGAGACGTTGGAGGTACTGGGGCACCCTATGGTACCCCAGCGCCCCCAAAATCGTGCTCCACGGCAGGGTGTTGAATGCATTGGCGATGTCAAGAGACACCGCCAGCATCACCCCGCCACTGGAGCACGCCTCCTCGGAGAGGTCGCGGACGTAGGATATAGCATCCACCGTCGAGCGACCTCTCCGGAACCCGAACTGGACCTCGGCCAGGTCGGGTCCCACCTCCTCCAGGTGCTTGACAAGGCGGGCAGCTACAACTCTTTCGAGGAGCTTACCCGCCTCGTCAAGCAGCACAATGGGGCGGTAGCCGCCGGGCTCGTCGGCCGGGCGTCCCTCCTTCCGGAGCAGGACGAGCCGACCGGCCTTCCATCGCATGGGGAACCTCCCCTCCCGCATACAGCGGTCGAAGAGGTCCCGCATGCGAGGGGCGAGAGCGTCCTGGGCCAGGGCCCAGGCGAGACCGGGAATGCCATCCGGTCCCGGCGCCGTGCTCTTGGCCCTCATCCGCAGGACCGCGGCACCCAGCTCCCCTTCGGAGGTCTCGGGAGGCTCCTCCTCCTCCTCCTCGCCCGGCCCTTGAGGCGCCACCTCGGTGGGAGGGACAAAATCGGTTCCCGGGCTATCCGGGAACAGTCCCTCGACCACCCTCTGGAGGACCGGAGGCTGCAGCGTGCTGGTAATGGGGGGGGCCCAGGGGCGAAGCTTCTGCCTCGCCAGCCTGTATGGCCTCCCCCACGGGTCCCGCTCCACGGACTCCAGCAGCTGCTGCCAGGCCTCCGCCTTCGCCTCCGAGATGGCTAGGCGGAGGGCCTTGGATGCCTCTCTATATAGTGCATAGAGGGCATCCGCTTCGGCCTCCACCTGGCGCCTCCTCCTGCGGTACCGCTGGTAGCCCCTGCGTCTGGCTACACAGCGGCGCCGCAGCTCCGCTACGTGCTCCGACCACCAGTAGACCTGGCGGCGGAGACGTGGTGCCCCCGCACGAGGCATGGCAGCGTCACAGACGTGAGCCATTGCCCCGCACAGGGCGTCGGCCTCCGCGTCCAGAGCCACTGGCCCAGAGGGAGGGGCATTCCACGACTGGACTATTGCCGCCTCCCTCAGCACGTCGCGGTCGAGCCGGCCGAGCACCCACCTCGGGCCCACCACCGAGGGCGAAGGGGCCCGTGCGACCGTCGAGGACGGGGAGACGCTGAACCTGATATATCTGTGATCAGACAGCGTCTCCTCGCCCACCAGGACCTCCCAGTCCCGGACACGCGGTGCGATCTCAGGTGTGGCGAATCCGATGTCGATCACCGATCCGCCACTCCACCGCACACACGTGTCCGTTGACCCCCTGTTTAGGATGCACAGGCCCGCCCCCACCAGCCACTCTCCCACGGCTTCGCCTCGTGCGTCCGTCCTCGAAGATCCCCACGCCAGTGATTTGGCGTTGAGATCTCCGACGACGAGCACTGGCCGGGGTCGACTCTGTCCGACCAGGGCCCCCACCTCGTCGAGAAACGTCTCGAACTCAGCGAGGACCCGGTTCGGAGAGAAGTAGACCCCCACGACCACCACCTCACCGATCACCACAGCGACCAGTCCCCTGCCCCTCACCACTCCCCCTAGAGGAGGAGAATGGGCGGGCGACTGTGTGGTGATCGCCACCAAGCCGTCCAGGTCCCCGACCCAGTCTGCTCTAGCCGGGACCCGGTAGGGCTCGGCTACCACCGCGACGCTTATCAACCGCTCCGCCAGAGTCTGGAGTAAAAGATCCTGAGCCCTGGCGGAGCGGTTGATGTTCGCCTGGAGGAAAGTTAGGGACATCCTAACTTTCCTCCATGTTCACCGCCGGCCCCTCTGCGGGGCGAGTCGGCTTGGACTTGGCCTTGGCCTCAGTCCCAGCCTTCCTCCCACTCGCCCCTGTCTTGGTCGGGGGCTTGGCACAGGCCTTGCCCCCGGAGAGGTGGTCAGCCGCCTTTCCCGCTGCTGCACATAAGGTGCAGTGCGGGGCGGCCGAGCAGCCACTGGCCATATGGCCTTTGCCACCGCAGCGATGGCATTCATCGCTGCGGTCCACCTCAGACTTGCACTGGGCCCGAACGTGACCCAGTGCAAGGCAGCGGTAGCAGCGGCGGGGGCGCGCGTCCAGCAGCTGCACCTGCGCCGCCACCCAGCCCACAAGCAGCCGGCCGCTGCTCGCCGCCTTTTTGGCAGCCGTTAGTGGGCACCGCACAAAGGCCGTGCCCATTCCCGCCGCCCCCTTCCGGATCTCGCCGGACTTGACGTCCGACGAGTCGCAGCCCCCGGCCTTGGCGAGGGCTTGCACCAGCTCCGAGGTGGTGACGGAGTCATCGAGGCCGCTCACCCGCAAGTCGCAGGTGATGCTCGGCCTCGATATCTTCACCTCCTCTGCCGCCCCCTCGAAGACCTCCCTCAGCTTTTCAGCTAGGGAGTCCGCCTTCTCGCCCCTATCAGCCCCCGGGACCTCTAGGACGCGGGCTCCAGTGGCCGCTGTCCTCATCCTCAGGGGTGGCACCCCCAAAGCCCCCAGGTCGATGCGGCCTTTTGCCTCCGCAAGGACCTTGGCATATGATATGCCCTTCTCCTCCGCCCCCGGCAGCAGTGTTATCACCACAGCTGCTGTGCGGGGGGGTCGAAGACCTGCCACGCCAGTCTTCGACTTCGGCCCACGCCTCGGGGCTGTCTTTGCCGCAGCGGGCCTCGCTGGCGGGGCCTCTCGTGCAGGGGGGGCCTCCCGCGCCTTCTTCTTCCCCCGCTTTGTCACCGTCGTCCACGCCTCTTGCAGAGGTGGGGGGGGCGGTGGCGGTGCCGAGGGACCTGCCCTCGGGGCAGGCGGGCCTTTGGGGGCCCGCTGGGCCTTTGGAGCCGCAGCAGCTGCGGGAGTGGCACCCTTCGCTGCCTTCTCCGCATTGCGCCTGTCGGCAGCAAGCGGAGGTCGGAGGCGCTCCTCCGGCAGGAGCCTCGACTCGAGGCCCTCGAAGCGGGCGTTGATCATGGTGCCCACCTGCACCATGACCTCCCGCATCACCTCTCCGAACTCCGGGGCCGGGGCCGAGGCCGGAGCTGGTTGCGGACGAGCGGCCTTAATCTCCGCCACCTCCTTTCGGAGGTCCTGCAGCTCGGCCGTCAGCCGCCTGTTGGCAGCCTCCAGCCGCAGGACTTCGTCCGACTCCGACCGGGACCTCAGCTCTGCGAACGCGGCCTTTACGACTTCTGCCGCGTTCTTGAGGTCCCTGACGAAGTTCCCCTTGAGGTTGCCGGATGTCCTGGCGACCCTGACGATGGTCTGCACGGACTCCGCCACCTGCTTCTCCAAGACCGTCGCCAGGTCCTCCTCGTTCACCCCGGGAACGGTAGGGAACTTGCGGAAGGAGTCCCGCACTGCCTCCATTTTTTGCCGGCTCTCGTCAGCCAGCTCCTCCTCCGAAGGCAGAGTGTCCGCGGTCCTAACGGCACGACCACGTCCACCACGCCCTCTACGCCCCCTCGGAGCCACTTTGGGCGCTGGGGCACCCTCCGTGTCTTCCTCCGAATAGGGGCGCTTTCTCCACATGCCTCCGGCCAAGGTCGGCGACACCGACCTTTCACTTGCGTCGGAGTCCAGCTCACGAGCGCTCAGCTCCGACTCCGATTCAGCCCTCGCATGTTCCCCACTGAGGGGGCTCCTCGACCTCCTCACGGGGTTGAGTTGCTTACGCAGCTCGACCTCTTCACCGCCACTCGCATTCGGCGTTGCCGGCCTAGCGAGCGGCCTCCCCTTCTTCTTTTTAAACCGGCCTAGGGTGTCGCGGCTACTAGAGCCCGCCGACGCCACCAGACTCAATGCCCTCTCGGCATCTCCACGCGCAGAAGCGCCCACTTCTACATCATTTTGGTTTGTTTTGACAGATTCCATACTTGATCCCACGAGTGTGAGGGAACTAAAAAGTCACCCCGGCCGGTGCCCTCTGCAGCCGGGGAAGGGTACATACTGCGGAGGTCCCCTGGTATCCGCAGGTTTTAATCGTGTTTTCTCACGGGTTTTTTATTCGAGCTTTTCCTTGCTCTGGGTCCGGCCAATTAAGGCAACACCCCTTCGGCCCCACGACTGCTACGACATACCCCCTTATCGCCCAACGGGGGTCTCTGAGGTAACAGCATGGAACCGGGCGGAGAGGTGGCGAAATCCTCTCCGACGACACTGGGCAATAGTGTTAGTACCACCCAGGCCGTCCTCCCACTACCTCCTAACCTAACCTAAGCACTTCATTCATCCACTCATTCATCCAGTCAATCACTCGCTCCATCCACTGCTCCATCTCTGCTAAACAGAGGGATGCTTGGAGGAGCCTGAGCTGATTCATTCATCACCTCCAACCCCAACCCCTACTAAGCCTACCCCACCGACACGTCCTGAGAAGGACGATGCCGGCGCCTGTGGTTTCTGTTACGTCTATTTCAGAAGGAAATAGACCAATAACAGGCGGCACCTCGTGAAGGAAGTAACCACAGACTTGCCTTAGGGATCTTCACGCTAAGTGCGCTCTCCCCTAAGACCATTCGCCTCCCTATCCGTTTCCCACCCCCCCACGGATAAGGAAGGCCTGAGTTTATCCAAAACTCCGAACTGGAGCCAGGCATTGCAACTATTAATGAATAAACCCAGACCCGCCCAACCTAACCTAACCTTTTTTTTTTTTTTTTTTTTTTTTTTTTTTTTTTTAACGTGTGGAAATGCATTTACGCATCCCCACCCGCCGGGGAAGCGGGTGGGGTATGTCGGACTCGCCTAAAAAACGGCCCTACCGACTAAAACCACACGATGTCCCTCTCTCACGGTAGTAGATGGAGCCGCGGGTCCGTTTGCACACTCCGCGCAGCTCCATCCACCGTCGTCCGCCCTTAGCACTACAGGGCGGACCCGCCTCGGGAGGGGAGGACCCCTCCATTCGGCTCCGGCGACGCACCGGGACATCCAGCGCGTCACCCCACTCTCGGAGGGCCCACTCTAGGGAGCGACGGGTGCCCCCACACCCATCGCCCCAGGCCCTCCAAGCGGAGACGGAGTGCGAGCTCGATTAGCTCGCCTCCGTGTCCGCGCCCTCCGGAGCGGGGGAGCGAGAGAATCTCTCTCCCTCTCCCGCTCCTCCGCCTCCCTCTGCGACATCACGTCCTCGCAGAAGGAGACCACCGCCTCCCAGGACCCCTCGTCTTGGACCATCTTGGCTAGGATGGTCGGCAACGAGAGGTCCGCCCCCACGACCGCGACCAGAGCTCGTCGCGGTCCCTCCGCCCCGGAGCATGCCTCCAGCACGTGCTGCGCAGTCTCCTCCGCGCAGCCGCACTGGTGGCATACCGGGGAAGCTTCCCTCCGGGCAACGTTGCACAGGTACCTCCCGAGGCAACCATGCCCCGTGAGGACCTGCGCCAGCCGGAAGGAGAGCGCCCCGTGCTCCCGGGTAGCCCATTCCCTCAGAATGGGCTGTATCGCCCCGAGCAGGCGGGTGGCCCCAACTCCCCGGCGAGAGTTGGCTAGGGCCAACCGCCTACTCCAGGATGCCAGGGCTTCCTCCCTGGCATCCATCCTCCACTGCAGGACCTCCCGCGCCACAGGCCGGAGGTCCTCCTCGCGGGCTCGCCTCCTCCGCCAGTAGACCGAGGACAGAACCTCGGCCTCCAAATCCCACGGGAGCGAGCCCGCGAGGGCGCACGCCACCTCGTGTGAGAGTGTGCGGTAGCCCCGACACACTCTCACCGCCATGACCCTCTGGGCCCTGTGCAACACGGCGGTCTCCCTGGAGTTGAGGGAGTCCGCCCACACAGGGGCACCATAGAGGGCCATGGAGCGCACCACCGCCATATACAGGCGGCGGCAGCTCCCTCCTCCACCTCCGAGGTTCGGAAGGAGGCGGCCTAAAGCGGCGGCCATCCTCACGAGCCTCGGCGTAAGGGCCTCCAGGTGGGGCCCGAATCTCCACTTGCTGTGCAGCAGGACGCCGAGATATTTCAGCGTCGGCCGCACAGCAATGGAGACCCCCCCAACCACTATGCTGCTGCCTGCAGGCGGCGCCCTCCGAGGACCATAAAAGCAGATGGCCTCGGATTTGTTGAGCGCCACCCCCAGGCCCAGCCGCCGGATCCTGGCCACCACTGCAGCAACCCCAGCGGTGGCCAGCAGGGACGCCTCTCTATAAGACGCCCCCCGGGCGGTAACCAAGGTGTCGTCAGCGTAGCAAACTACGCCGACGCCACCAAGGTTAGCCGCCCGCAACACCCAGTCATACCCGATGTTCCATAGCAGGGGGCCCAATACTGACCCCTGCGGAACACCGCGGTTGACCGGGCTCCGGCCCTCCCCGTCCATCGCCGGGTAGACTACCTCCCTATCTGAGAGGTAGTCCCCGACGAGACGTTGGAGGTACTGGGGCACCCTATGGTACCCCAGCGCCCCCAAAATCGTGCTCCACGGCAGGGTGTTGAATGCATTGGCGATGTCAAGAGACACCGCCAGCATCACCCCGCCACTGGAGCACGCCTCCTCGGAGAGGTCGCGGACGTAGGATATGGCATCCACCGTCGAGCGACCTCTCCGGAACCCGAACTGGACCTCGGCCAGGTCGGGTCCCACCTCCTCCAGGTGCTTGACAAGGCGGGCAGCTACAACTCTTTCGAGGAGCTTACCCGCCTCGTCAAGCAGCACAATTGGGCGGTAGCCGCCGGGCTCGTCGGCCGGGCGTCCCTCCTTCCGGAGCAGGACGAGCCGACCGGCCTTCCATCGCATGGGGAACCTCCCCTCCCGCATACAGCGGTCGAAGAGGTCCCGCATGCGAGGGGCGAGAGCGTCCTGGGCCAGGGCCCAGGCGAGACCGGGAATGCCATCCGGTCCCGGCGCCGTGCTCTTGGCCCTCATCCGCAGGACCGCGGCACCCAGCTCCCCCTCGGAGGTCTCGGGAGGCTCCTCCTCCTCCTCCTCGCCCGGCCCTTGAGGCGCCACCACGGTGGGAGGGACAAAATCGGTTCCCGGGCTATCCGGGAACAGTCCCTCGACCACCCTCTGGAGGACCGGAGGCTGCAGCGTGCTGGTAATGGGGGGGGCCCAGGGGCGAAGCTTCTGCCTCGCCAGCCTGTATGGCCTACCCCACGGGTCCCGCTCCAGGGACTCCAGCAGCTGCTGCCAGGCCTCCGCCTTCGCCTCCGAGATGGCTAGGCGGAGGGCCTTGGATGCCTCTCTATATAGAGCATAGAGGGCATCCGCTTCGGCCTCCACCTGGCGCCTCCTCCTGCGGTACCGCTGGTAGCCCCTGCGTCTGGCTACACAGCGGCGCCGCAGCTCCGCTACGTGCTCCGACCACCAGTAGACCTGGCGGCGGAGACGTGGTGCCCCCGCACGAGGCATGGCAGCGTCACAGACGTGAGCCATTGCCCCGCACAGGGCGTCGGCCTCCGCGTCCAGAGCCACTGGCCCAGAGGGAGGGGCATTCCACGACTGGACTATTGCCGCCTCCCTCAGCACGTCGCGGTCGAGCCGGCCGAGCACCCACCTCGGGCCCACCACCGAGGGCGGAGGGGCCCGTGCAACCGACGAGGACGGGGAGACGCTGAACCTGATGTATCTGTGATCAGACAGCGTCTCCTCGTCCACCAGAACCTCCCAGTCCCGGACACGCGGTGCGATCTCAGGTGTGGCGAATCCGACGTCGATCACCGATCCGCCACTCCACCGCACACACGTGTCCGTCGACCCCCTGTTCAATATGCACAGGCCCGCCCCCACCAGCCACTCTCCCACGGCTTCGCCTCGTGCGTCCGTCCTCGAAGATCCCCACGCCAGTGATTTGGCGTTGAGATCTCCGACGACGAGCACTGGCCGGGGTCGACTCTGTCCGACCAGGGCCCCCACCTCGTCGAGAAACGTCTCGAACTCAGCGAGGACCCGGTTCGGAGAGAAGTACACCCCCACGACCACCACCTCACCGATCACCACAGCGACGAGTCCCCTGCCCCTCACCACTCCCCCTAGAGGAGGAGAATGGGCAGGCGACTGTGTGGTGATCGCCACCAAGCCGTCCAGGTCCCCGACCCAGTCTGCTCTAGCCGGGACCCGGTAGGGCTCGGCTACCACCGCGACATTTATCAACCGCTCCGCCAGAGTCTGGAGTAAAAGATCCTGAGCCCTGGCGGAGCGGTTGATATTCGCCTGGAGGAAAGTTAGGGACATCCTAACTTTCCTCCATGTTCACCGCCGGCCCCTCTGCGGGGCGAGTCGGCTTGGACTTGGCCTTGGCCTCAGTCCCCGCCTTTCTCCTACTCGCCCCTGTCTTGGTCGGGGGCTTGGCACAGGCCTTGCCCCCGGAGAGGTGGTCAGCCGCCTTTCCCGCTGCTGCACATAAGGTGCAGTGCGGGGCGGCCGAGCAGCCACTGGCCATATGGCCTTTGCCACCGCAGCGATGGCATTCATCGCTGCGGTCCACCTCAGACTTGCACTGGGCCCGAACATGACCCAGTGCAAGGCAGCGGTAGCAGCGGCGGGGGCGCGCGTCCAGCAGCTGCACCTGCGCCGCCACCCAGCCCACAAGCAGCCGGCCGCTGCTCGCCGCCTTTTTGGCAGCCGTTAGTGGGCACCGCACAAAGGCCGTGCCCATTCCCGCCGCTCCCTTCCGGATCTCGCCGGACTTGACGTCCGACGAGTCGCAGCCCCCGGCCTTGGCGAGGGCTTGCACCAGCTCCGAGGTGGTGACAGAGTCATCGAGGCCGCTCACCCGCAGGTCGCAGGTGATGCTCGGCCTCGATATCTTCACCTCCTCTGCCGCCCCCTCGAAGACCTCCCTCAGCTTTTTAGCTAGGGAGTCCGCCTTCTCGCCCCTATCAGCCCCCGGGACCTCTAGGACGCGGGCTCCAGTGGCCGCTGTCCTCATCCTCAGGGGTGGCACCCCCAAAGCCCCCAGGTCGATGCGGCCTTTTGCCTCCGCAAGGACCTTGGCATATGATATGCCCTTCTCCTCCGCCCCCGGCAGCAGTGTTATCACCACAGCTGCTGTGCGGGGGGGTCGAAGACCTGCCACGCCGGTCTTCGACTTCGGCCTCGGGGCTGCCTTTGCCGCCGCGGGCCTCGCTGGCGGGGCCTCTCGTGCGGGGGGGGCCTCCCGCGCCTTCTTCTTCCCCCGCTTTGTCACCGTCGTCCACGCCTCTTGCAGAGGTGGAGGGGGCGGTGGCGGTGCCGAGAGACCTGCCTTCGGGGCAGCCGGGCCTTTGGGGGCCCGCTGGGCCTTTGGAGCCGCACCCGCAGCAGCTGCGGGAGTGGCACCCTTCGCTGCCTTCTCCGCGTTGCGCCTGTCGGCGGCAAGCGGGGGTCGGAGGCGCTCCTCCGGCAGGAGCCTCGACTCGAGGCCCTCGAAGCGGGCGTTGATCATGGTGCCCACCTGCACCATGACCTCCCGCATCACCTCTCCGAACTCCGGGGCCGGGGCCGAGGCCGGAGCTGGTTGCGGACGAGCGGCCTTGATCTCCGCTACCTCCTTTCGGAGGTCCTGCAGCTCGGCCGTCAGCCGCCTGTTGGCCGCCTCCAGCCGTAGGACTTCGTCGGACTCCGACCGGGACCTCAGCTCTGCGAACGCGGCCTTTACGACTTCTGCCGCGTTCTTGAGGTCCCTGACAAAGTTCCCCTTAAGGTTGCCGGACGTCTTGGCGACCCTGACGATGGTCTGTACAGACTCCGCCACTTGCCTCTCCAAGACCGTCGCCAAGTCCTCCTCGTTCACCCCGGGAACGGTAGGGAACTTGCGGAACGAGTTCCGCACTGCCTCCATTTTTCGCTGGCTCTCGTCAGCCAGCTCCTCCTCCGAAGGCAGAGTGTCCGCGGTCCTAACGGCACGACCACGTCCACCACGCCCTCTACGCCCCCTCGGAGCCACTTTGGGCGCTGGGGCACCCTCCGTGTCTTCCTCCGAATAGGGGCGCTTTCTCCACATGCCCCCGGCCAAGGTCGGCGACACCGACCTTTCACTGGCGTCGGAGTCCAGCTCACGAGCGCTCAGCTCCGACTCCGATCCAGCCCTCGCATTTTCCCCACTGAGGGGGCTTCTCGACCTCCTCACGGGGTTCAGCTGCTTACGCAGCTCAGCATCTTCTCCGCCACTCGCATAAGTCGGCGTTGCCGGCCTAGCGAGCGGCCTTCCCTTTTTTTTAAAACGGCCTAGGGTGTCGCGGCTACTAGAGCCCGCCGAAACCACCAGACCCAATGCCCTCTCGGCATCTCCACGCGCAGAAGCGCCCCCATCCACAACATCATCATTTTGGTTTTTAATTAAAGGTTCCATATCTGATCCCACGAGTGTGAGGGAACTAAAAAGTCACCCCGGCCGGTGCCCTCTGCAGCCGGGGAAGGGTACATACTGCGGAGGTCCCCTGGTATCCGCAGGTTTTAATCGTGTTTTCTCACGGGTTTTTTATTCGAGCTTTTCCTTGCTCTGGGTCCGGCCAATTAAGGCAACACCCCTTCGGCCCCACGACTGCTACGACATACCCCCTTATCGCCCAACGGGGGTCTCTGAAGTAACAGCATGGAACCGGGCGGAGAGGTGGCGAAATCCTCTCCGACGACCCTGGGCAATAGTGTTAGTACCACCCAGGCCGTCCTCCCACTACCTCCTAACCTAACCTAAGCACTTCATTCATCCACTCATTCATCCAGTCAATCACTCGCTCCATCCACTGCTCCATCTCTGCTAAACAGAGGGATGCTTGGAGGAGCCTGAGCTGATTCATTCATCACCTCCAACCCCAACCCCTACTAAGCCTACCCCACCGACACGTCCTGAGAAGGACGATGCCGGCGCCTGTGGTTTCTGTTACGTCTATTTCAGAAGGAAATAGACCAATAACAGGCGGCACCTCGTGAAGGAAGTAACCACAGACTTGCCTTAGGGATCTTCACGCTAAGTGCGCTCTCCCCTAAGACCATTCGCCTCCCTATCCGTTTCCCACCCCCCCACGGATAGGGAAGGCCTGAGTTTATCCAAAACTCCGAACTGGAGCCAGGCATTGCAACTATTAATGAATAAACCCAGACCCGCCCAACCTTTTTTTTTTTTTTTTTTTTTTTTTTTTTTTTTTTTTTTTTTTTAACGTGTGGAAATGCATTTACGCATCCCCACCCGCCGGGGAAGCGGGTGGGGTATGTCGGACTCGCCTAAAAAACGGCCCTACCGACTAAAACCACACGATGTCCCTCTCTCACGGTAGTAGATGGAGCCGCGGGTCCGTTTGCACACTCCGCGCAGCTCCATCCACCGTCGTCCGCCCTTAGCACTACAGGGCGGACCCGCCTCGGGAGGGGAGGACCCCTCCATTCGGCTCCGGCGACGCACCGGGACATCCAGCGCGTCACCCCACTCTCGGAGGGCCTACTCTAGGGAGCGACGGGTGCCCCCACACCCATCGCCCCAGGCCCTCCAAGCGGAGACGGAGTGCGAGCTCGATTAGCTCGCCTCCGTGTCCGCGCCCTCCGGAGCGGGGGAGCGAGAGAATCTCTCTCCCTCTCCCGCTCCTCCGCCTCCCTCTGCGACATCACGTCCTCGCAGAAGGAGACCACCGCCTCCCAGGACCCCTCGTCTTGGACCATCTTGGCTAAGATGGTCGGCAACGAGAGGTCCGCCCCCACGACCGCGACCAGAGCTCGTCGCGGTCCCTCCGCCCCGGAGCATGCCTCCAGCACGTGCTGCGCCGTCTCCTCCGCGCAGCCGCACTGGTGGCATACCGGGGAAGCTTCCCTCCGGGCAACGTTGCACAGGTACCTCCCGAGGCAACCATGCCCCGTGAGGACCTGCGTCAGCCGGAAGGAGAGCGCCCCGTGCTCCCGGGTAGCCCATTCCCTCAGAATGGGCTGTATCGCCCCGAGCAGGCGGGTGGCCCCAACTCCCCGGCGAGAGTTGGCTAGGGCCAACCGCCTACTCCAGGATGCCAGGGCTTCCTCCCTGGCATCCATCCTCCACTGCAGGACCTCCCGCGCCACAGGCCGGAGGTCCTCCTCGCGGGCTCGCCTCCTCCGCCAGTAGACCGAGGACAGAACCTCGGCCTCCAACTCCCACGGGAGCGAGCCCGCGAGGGCGCACGCCACCTCGTGTGAGAGTGTGCGGTAGCCCCGACACACTCTCACCGCCATGACCCTCTGGGCCCTGTGCAACACGGCGGTCTCCCTGGAGTTGAGGGAGTCCGCCCACACAGGGGCACCATAGAGGGCCATGGAGCGCACCACCGCCATGTACAGGCGGCGGCAGCTCCCTCCTCCACCTCCGAGGTTCGGAAGGAGGCGGCCTAAAGCGGCGGCCATCCTTACGAGCCTCGGCGTAAGGGCCTCCAGGTGGGGCCCGAATCTCCACTTGCTGTGCAGCAGGACGCCGAGATATTTCAGCGTCGGCTGCACAGCAATGGAGACCCCCCCAACCACTATGCTGCTGCCTGCGGGCGGCGCCCTCCGAGGACCATAAAAGCAAATGGCCTCGGATTTATTGAGCGCCACCCCCAGGCCCAGCCGCCGGATCCTGGCCACCACTGCAGCGACCCCAGCGGTGGCCAGCAGGGACGCCTCTCTGTACGACGCCCCCCGGGCGGTAACCAAGGTGTCGTCAGCGTAGCAAACTACGTCGACGCCACCAAGGTTAGCCGCCCGCAGCACCCAGTCATACCCGATGTTCCATAGCAGGGGGCCCAATACGGACCCCTGCGGAACACCGCGGTTGACCGGGCTCCGGCCCTCCCCATCCATCGCCGGGTAGACTACCTCCCTATCTGAGAGGTAGTCCCCGACGAGACGTTGGAGGTACTGGGGCACCCTATGGTACCCCAGCGCCCCCAAAATCGTGCTCCACGGCAGGGTGTTGAATGCATTGGCGATGTCAAGAGACACCGCCAGCATCACCCCGCCACTGGAGCACGCCTCCTCGGAGAGGTCGCGGACGTAGGATATCGCATCCACCGTCGAGCGACCTCTCCGGAACCCGAACTGGACCTCGGCCAGGTCGGGTCCCACCTCCTCCAGGTGCTTGACAAGGCGGGCAGCTACAACTCTTTCGAGGAGCTTACCCGCCTCGTCAAGCAGCACAATTGGGCGGTAGCCGCCGGGCTCGTCGGCCGGGCGTCCCTCCTTCCGGAGCAGGACGAGCCGACCGGCCTTCCATCGCATGGGGAACCTCCCCTCCCGCATACAGCGGTCGAAGAGGTCCCGCATGCGAGGGGCGAGAGCGTCCTGGGCCAGGGCCCAGGCGAGACCGGGAATGCCATCCGGTCCCGGCGCCGTGCTCTTGGCCCTCATCCGCAGGACCGCGGCACCCAGCTCCCCTTCGGAGGTCTCGGGAGGCTCCTCCTCCTCCTCCTCGCCCGGCCCTTGAGGCGCCACCACGGTGGGAGGGACAAAATCGGTTCCCGGGCTATCCGGGAACAGTCCCTCGACCACCCTCTGGAGGACCGGAGGCTGCAGCGTGCTGGTAATGGGGGGGGCCCAGGGGCGAAGCTTCTGCCTCGCCAGCCTGTATGGCCTACCCCACGGGTCCCGCTCCACGGACTCCAGCAGCTGCCGCCAGGCCTCCGCCTTCGCCTCCGAGATGGCTAGGCGGAGGGCCTTGGATGCCTCTCTATACAGTGCATAGAGGGCATCCGCTTCGGCCTCCACCTGGCGCCTCCTCCTTCGGTACCGCTGGTAGCCCCTGCGTCTGGCTACACAGCGGCGCCGCAGCTCCGCTACGTGCTCCGACCACCAGTAGACCTGGCGGCGGAGACGTGGTGCCCCCGCACGAGGCATGGCAGCGTCACAGACGTGAGCCATTGCCCCGCACAGGGCGTCGGCCTCCGCGTCCAGAGCCACTGGCTCAGAGGGAGGGGCATTCCACGACTGGACTATTGCCGCCTCCCTCAGCACGTCGCGGTCGAGCCGGCCGAGCACCCACCTCGGGCCCACCACCGAGGGCGAAGGGGCCCGTGCGACCGTCGAGGACGGGGAGACGCTGAACCTGATGTATCTGTGATCAGACAGCGTCTCCTCGTCCACCAGAACCTCCCAGTCCCGGACACGCGGTGCGATCTCAGGTGTGGCGAATCCGATGTCGATCACCGATCCGCCATTCCACCGCACACACGTGTCCGTTGACCCCCTGTTCAAGATGCACAGGCCCGCCCCCACCAGCCACTCTCCCACGGCTTCGCCTCGTGCGTCCGTCCTCGAAGATCCCCACGCCAGTGATTTGGCGTTGAGATCTCCGACGACGAGCACTGGCCGGGGTCGACTCTGTCCGACCAGGGCCCCCACCTCGTCGAGAAACGTCTCGAACTCAGCGAGGACCCGGTTCGGAGAGAAGTAGACCCCCACGACCACCACCTCACCGATAACCACAGCGACCAGTCCCCTGCCCCTCACCACTCCCCCTAGAGGAGGAGAATGGGCAGGCGACTGTGTGGTGATCGCCACCAAGCCGTCCAGGTCCCCGACCCAGTCTGCTCTAGCCGGGACCCGGTAGGGCTCGGCTACCACCGCGACGCTTATCAACCGCTCCGCCAGAGTCTGGAGTAAAAGATCCTGAGCCCTGGCGGAGCGGTTGATGTTCGCCTGGAGGAAAGTTAGGGACATCCTAACTTTCCTCCATGTTCACCGCCGGCCCCTCTGCGGGGCGAGTCGGCTTGGACTTGGCCTTGGCCTCAGTCCCAGCCTTTCTCCTACTCGCCCCTGTCTTGGTCGGGGGCTTGGCACAGGCCTTGCCCCCGGAGAGGTGGTCAGCCGCCTTTCCCGCTGCTGCACATAAGGTGCAGTGCGGGGCGGCCGAGCAGCCACTGGCCATATGGCCTTTGCCACCGCAGCGATGGCATTCATCGCTGCGGTCCACCTCAGACTTGCACTGGGCCCGAACGTGACCCAGTGCAAGGCAGCGGTAGCAGCGGCGGGGGCGCGCGTCCAGCAGCTGCACCTGCGCCGCCACCCAGCCCACAAGCAGCCGACCGCTGCTTGCCGCCTTTTTGGCTGCCGTTAGTGGGCACCGCACAAAGGCCGTGCCCATTCCCGCCGCTCCCTTCCGGATCTCGCCGGACTTGACGTCCGACGAGTCGCAGCCCCCGGCCTTGGCGAGGGCTTGCACCAGCTCCGAGGTGGTGACAGAGTCATCGAGGCCGCTCACCCGCAAGTCGCAGGTGATGCTCGGCCTCGATATCTTCACCTCCTCTGCCGCCCCCTCGAAGACCTCCCTCAGCTTTTCAGCTAGGGAGTCCGCCTTCTCGCCCCTGTCCACCCCCGGGACCTCTAGGACGCGGGCTCCAGTGGCCGCTGTCCTCATCCTCAGGGGTGGCACCCCCAAAGCCCCCAGGTCGATGCGGCCTTTTGCCTCCGCAAGGACCTTGGCATATGAAATGCCCTTCTCCTCCGCCCCCGGCAGCAGTGTGATTACCACAGCTGCTGTGCGGGGGGGTCGAAGACCTGCCACGCCGGTCCTCGACTTCGGCTCACGCCTCGGAGCTGCCGCAGTGGGCCTCGCTGGCGGGGCCTCTCGTGCGGGGGGGGCCTCCCGCGCCTTCTTCTTCCCCCGCTTTGTCACCGTCGTCCACGCCTCTTGCAGAGGTGGGGGGGGCGGTGGCGGTGCCGAGGGACCTGCCTTCGGGGCAGCCGGGCCTTTGGGGGCCCGCTGGGCCTTTGGAGCCGCAGCAGCTGCGGGAGTGGCACCCTTCGCTGCCTTCTCCGCGTTGCGCCTGTCGGCAGCAAGCGGGGGTCGGAGGCGCTCCTCCGGCAGGAGCCTCGACTCGAGGCCCTCGAAGCGGGCGTTGATCATGGTGCCCACCTGCACCATGACCTCCCGCATCACCTCTCCGAACTCCGGGGCCGGGGCCGAGGCCGGAGCTGGTTGCGGACGAGCGGCCTTAATCTCTGCTACCTCCTTTCGGAGGTCCTGCAGCTCGGCCGTCAGCCGCCTGTTGGCAGCCTCCAGCCGCAGGACTTCGTCCGACTCCGACCGGGACCTCAGCTCTGCGAACGCGGCCTTTACGACTTCTGCCGCGTTCTTGAGGTCCCTGACAAAGTTCCCCTTGAGGTTGCCGGATGTCTTGGCAACCCTGACGATGGTCTGTACGGACTCCGCCACCTGCTTCTCCAAGACCGTCGCCAGGTCCTCCTCGTTCACCCCGGGAACGGTAGGGAACTTGCGGAAGGAGTTCCGCACTGCCTCCATTTTTCGCTGGCTCTCGTCAGCCAGCTCCTCCTCCGAAGGCAGAGTGTCCGCGGTCCTAACGGCACGACCACGTCCACCACGCCCTCTACGCCCCCTCGGAGCCACTTTGGGCGCTGGGGCACCCTCCGTGTCTTCCTCCGAATAGGGGCGCTTTCGCCACATTCCCCCAGCCAAGGTCGGCGACACCGACCTTTCACTGGCGTCGGAGTCCAGCTCACGAGCGCTCAGCTCCGACTCCGATGCAGCCCTCGAATGTTCCCCACTGAGGGGGCTCCTCGACCTCCTCACGGGGTTGAGTTGCTTACGCAGCTCAGCCTCTTCTCCGCCACTCGCATAAGTCGGCGTTGCCGGCCTAGCGAGCGGCCTTCCCTTCTTTTTAAAGCGGCCTAGAGTGTCGCGGCTACTAGAGCCCGCCGACGCCACCAGACCCAATGCCCTCTCGGCATCTCCACGCGCAAAAGCGCCCTCATCTTCATCATTTTGGTTTTTAATTAAAGGTTCCATAACTGATCCCACGAGTGTGAGGGAACTAAAAAGTCACCCCGGCCGGTGCCCTCTGCAGCCGGGGAAGGGTACATACTGCGGAGGTCCCCTGGTATCCGCAGGTTTTAATCGTGTTTTCTCACGGGTTTTTTATTCGAGCTTTTCCTTGCTCTGGGTCCGGCCAATTAAGGCAACACCCCTTCGGCCCCACAACTGCTACAACATACCTCCTTATCGCCCAACGGGGGTCTCTGAAGTAACAGCATGGAACCGGGCGGAGAGGTGGCGAAATCCTCTCCGACGACACTGGGCAATAGTGTTAGTACCACCCAGGCCGTCCTCCCACTACCTCCTAACCTAACCTAAGCACTTCATTCATCCACTCATTCATCCAGTCAATCACCCGCTCCATCCACTGCTCCATCTCTGCTAAACAGAGGGATGCTTGGAGGAGCCTGAGCTGATTCATTCATCACCTCCAACCCCAACCCCTGCTACGCCTACCCCACCGACACGTCCTGAGAAGGACGATGCCGGCGCCTGTGGTTTCTGTTACGTCTATTTCAGAAGGAAATAGACCAATAACAGGCGGCACCTCGTGAAGGAAGTAACCACAGACTTGCCTTAGGGATCTTCACGCTAAGTGCGCTCTCCCCTAAGACCATTCGCCTCCCTATCCGTTTCCCAACCCCCCCACGGATAAGGAAGGCCTGAGTTTATCCAAAACTCCGAACTGGAGCCAGGCATTGCAACTATTAATGAATAAACCCAGACCCGCCCAACCTAACCTAACCTAACCTTTTTTTTTTTTTTTTTTTTTTTTTTTTTTTTTTGGCAGGTGGAAAAATCTGCTCCCAGACGAACCAGCTGCGATAAGGGTCGCAGCTGGACAGTGTGGGGTTGTCGAACTCCGACGACCCACTAAAAAACCACCTGGTGGCCAGCCTCGATGCATGTCAAGGGGCTCCGGGATCTCCATACGGAACGCACCGGTGCCCCTCTCGCATCGTGCTCTAGAGCACTGTCCCGGTAATGGCACCCACAGCCACGCCCGGCACCCTCGCGTGCTACGACGAAACTTGCCACAAGAATCGCCGCCCTCCCGGGATCCGTAGCCGGTAGACGGAGCCCTCACTCCGCTACCGCGGACCCAAAAGGTCCCCTGTTTGGCAGGGGATACCACTCGCCCCCTCACGGGGCAGGCGGTGCGGGGCGGCCGTTAGCGCCCCGCCGCCGCCTCCTCCGAGCGGGATCGGCCCTCTCCCGATCTCGCTCAGCTGCCTCTTTCTGGACCATCACGGTCTCACAGAAAGAGGCTACGGCCTGCCACGCCGCCTCATCTGCCAGCATAGCCTTGACTACGCTCGGCAGAGAGAGATCCTGCCCGATCCTGTTGACCAGGATTCCGCGCTCCTGGCACCACGCTGAGCACTGCTCCAGCGTGTGCTGCGCGGAATCCAAGTCCCACCCACAATGGTGGCATTGTGGTGTCGATTCGCGTCCGATCCTACTCAGATACTCACCGAAGCAACCATGCCCGGTGAGCATCTGGGTAAGCCTATAGGTGACGTTACCGAACTCCCTCCCTAGCCAGGCTTCGAAGTATGGCGCAATGGCGCCGACGACGCGTTGGCGCGAGCATCGCGGCTCCTCGAGCCGCTCGCGCCACATCCCGAGCGCACGCCGGCGCTCTTGCGCCCGCACTTCAGCAGGCGCAGTTCCACTCCCATCATCCCGTCGGAGACGGACGTACACACGCGCGTCCATCACCGCCAAGATGTCCAGGGGCGGAAACCGCGCCAGGATGGTGGCCGCCTCAAAGGATAGCGTACGGTATCCTCGCGCGATTCGGATGGCTATAGGACGCTGTAGGCTATTAAACAACAACCTACAACGCCTAACACCCGCCAGTCTCCCTGACCAGACGGGTGCTCCGTAGAGAGCCATCGAACGCACGACCCCCGCGTAGAGGCGGCGCACGCCCTCCCTGGGTCCCCCGAGATTTGGCAGCAGTCTGTGCAGAGCACCCACTACCCTCTGAATCCGGGGGACGGAGCGGCTGAAGTGCTCCCCGAAGTCCCAGCGTCCGTCCAAGGTGAGGCCCAGGTACCTCATGTACCGCCCCACCTGGACGTCAACGTCACCTACACGAACCGACAAGCTGGGTGGTTCCCTTCCCCTCGGGAATTTGTGGAACCACAGCGCCTCGGTCTTGTGAGGCGCTATCCGCAGACCCAGCTCGTGGATCTTGTCCACGACACATGCCACCCCAAGCTCGGCGAGCTCCTTGGTCCCTTCGAAGGACTCCCCGCCGGCTAGTACGAGAGTGTCGTCCGCATAGCAGACGACTCGTACGCCGGCGGGGAGATCGACGCGCAGGACCGCGTCGTACGCGAAGTTCCACAAGAGGGGGCCGAGTACGGACCCCTGTGGAACCCCACAGCACACCTCCCTCTGGTGCAATGTACCGTCGCCGCCCACGTACTGCACACACCTGTCCCGCAAGTAGGCACCGACTATGCGCTGCAGGTAGAGGGGCACTCCGTGAACCACGAGTGCCTCCCTGACCGCCCTCCAGGGCAGGGAGTTAAAGGCGTTGACGATATCCAAGGACACCGCCAACACCCTCCCGCCCCGGGACACTACCCGGTCCGACAGCGTACGGACGCGAAGAATCGCGTCCACTGTCGAACGCGCTTGCCGGAAACCGAACTGGTAATCCGACAAGTCGGGGCCTTCCTGCGACAGATGTGTGCATAGACGGCCGGCAATTATTCTCTAGAATAACTTGCCGGCCTCGTCCAGCAGGCAAATGGGACGGTACGCAGAGGGAGAATCCGCGGCCCTGCCGTCCTTCTTCAAGAGGACCAACCTTGCCTCCTTCCATTCCTTGGGGAACACACCGGAGCGGAGGCAGCCGTCAAACAGCCACCTCAGCTTGTCCCCCAAGCCGGCGGATAGAGCCAGCACCCAGGCCCGACCTGGAATCCCGTCAGGCCCGGGCGCCGTGTTACGAGCCCTGAGACGCTTCACAGCTCGGTCCAACTCCTCATCAGTTACCCCCATTTCGTCGGCCCAGATGGTCGGGTCCGACGAAGACACGGGGGTAAAGGGACTGTCCTGGACCCTAGGGAAGAGCGTATCAACCACTCCTCCCACGAACTCAGGGTCCAGGGTTTCCGTCAACGGAGGGACCCATGGCCGGAGCTTGCCCAGTACCATCTTGTACGGGCGCCCCCATGGGTCCCTGTTCAGTCCCTCGAGGAGTTCGCTCCAGGACCGAGACTTGGCTTCGGCGATCGCGCCTTGGAGCGCCTTTGTCGCGTCTCGGTATACCCCGTAAACTCTATCCACCTCTTCGGCAAGGGCTCGCCTTCTTCTCCGGGCTCTGGTGTACTGGCGTCGGGAGCGCAGGCAGACCTCACGCAACCGCGCTATCTCCTCCGACCACCAGTACACCGCCCTACGCTTGGGAGGCCTGCTCCGGGGCATCGATACGTCGCAGATCGACGTCATCGTTGCCCGGAACCAGGCCGCCTCCCTCACAGGATCGGGCAGGATCCCTTCGGCGTGGTCTTCCGGCCAGGCCGCGACGATGGCGGCGGCTTCGAGCAGATCCCTGTCGAGCCGCTTGAGGGCCCATCGTCGCGGCGGGCCGCTATTGCGGCGGGACGCACTGCCGGGGGGGCGGAGGGCCACATCGAAAACGATGTGGCGGTGGTCGGATAACGTGACCACCTCCTCCGCAACTCTCCATCCCGACACGAGGTGGGTGGCCGAGGGGGTCGACCACGAAAGGTCCACGACCGACTCCCCCTGCCACCGCACACATGTGCTTACAGACCCCCGATTTAACAACCGGAGGTCCATACCCGCCGCCCATTCCACCATGGTCTCTCCTCTTCGGTCGTCCCGGCGACTCCCCCACTCACGAGAGTGAGCGTTGAAGTCGCCCAGGACAAGCACGGGACGCGGAAGGCACCTGCGTATGCAGTTTCCCACCGCGTCCAGGTACGCCTCGTACTCGACGAGGGTACAGTTGGGAGAGATATAGCAGCCCACAACGGCTAGGTGACCCCATTTCGTCGCAACGAAGCCCTGTCCCTTCTCCAGAAGGGCACAGGGGGGGTCACCTTGGCCACCACCCCAGTAAATGGCGACGTCGCCCAATTCGTCCCCGAACCAGCGAGGATGGTCCGGGACACGGTAGGGCTCCGCCACCACGGCCAGTGCAACCGACCACTGCGCGAGGGTTTGCAGGAAAAGATCCTGCGCGCCTCGGCAGTGGTTCAGATTGCACTGAAGGACTCGTAAGGTGTGATCCATTACGAGGCCTCCATGGCCTCCTGGGGTGGGGCCGGTTGGCCCGACTGAGCGGCCCCCTTTGTTGGGGCCGCCCTGCCTTCCGGTGCTGGGGCTGAAGGGGGAGGAGCTGGCTTCCCCTTGGCCTTAGGAGGGCAGCATTGTTTGCTACCCATCCTGTGGTCAGCCTTGCAGCCCTTGTCCGAGCACAGCGGACACCTGCGCGGCCGCGTGCACTGGCTCGCCCGATGGTCGGGCTCCCCGCACGCGTAGCACACGCTACTGCGGTCCACTGCGCTCTGGCACGTGCTGCGTACGTGCCCGTACTCCAAGCACCGGAAGCACTGGAGCGGCCTCGAGGTCAAGTAATCGACCCGGGCCGAGACCCAGCCGACGACGACGTGCCCTGCCGCTGCTAGCTTCCGCACGGAAGCTAGTGGACAACGGACCCATACCGTGCCCAGGGCAGAGGATGAACGACGAATGTCGCCCACCCGCACGTCGTTGACCGAGCAGCCTCCGGCCTCGGCAACCGCGGTCTGCACCTCTTGAGGTGAGACGCTGTCGTCCAGGTCCTTCAGCCGCAGCTCCCCCGTTTTCATCGGGCGCGCAACACGCGCACCCAAATCGACGAGGGCCACGCTCATGCGTTCGGCCAGCCTGTCGGCTTTGGAGGTGCAGTCAGGCCCAGACACCTCCAAAATCAGTCCTCCAGTGATGGCCTTCTTCGAGCGGACCTGGTCCACTCCGAAGTCGGCCAACCTTATACGGGCCTTTGCGGCCGCCATGACTGCGGCGAGGGTGACGTCCGAACCCTCCGGAATCGTCACCGTTATCGCCGCAGATGTGGGCAGTTTCGCAGGCTTCGCCTTTGCGCCCGCCTTGGCCTTAGCCTTTGGGCTAGCCTTTGGGCCAGCCTTGGGGCCAGGCTTAGAGCCGGCGCCTTTGCCAGCCACGGGGGCGGGCTTGGGGGCGGGCTTTGCCGTCGCCGGGGCCTTCTGTTTAGGCTTCTTGGCCTTCCTCCCCACCACTGTCGCCCAGCTGGACTCGGGCGCCATTGGCGCCCGAGCCTCAGCAGACCGCGACTGCACGGGTGGCTGGGGAGTGGCTGGCGGTGGGCGATTTGCCCGCGCCTTGCCCTGTCCTGAGGGTCCTGGAGAGGGCCCTGGCCCGGAGGGAGCCGCAGGTCCCTGGGAGGGTGGCCGCATTACTGCAGCCAACTTCCTATCCATGAGAGCGCTAATGCGCTCCATGAACTGGCCCTCCCAGTCTGTCCCACCAGCGGCAGGCGATGTTGCCGCCGGCTTGGGACTGGCCGGCTGACGGACTGCCTCCGTCAGCTGCTCCACCTTCGAGGTGAGAGCGGCCATCTGAGCCCGCAGCTCCGCGTTCTCCCTCTCAAGGCGCGCAACGTTGGCGTCCACGGCGGTTCGCTGAGCGAGCTCCACCGCGACTGCCATCGCCCTCCGGGCCGACGTCCGCAGACCCTTTACGAAGTCGCCGCGCAAGTTCTTCGACTTGTCGGCGATCTTCTCGACGGTCTGCAGTTCGACCGTCATGCGGGCGCCCAGCTCCTCCGTAGAGAGCGCCCGCATCTCCGCCCCCAATTCGTCCGCCTTCGGCAATTTGCCCTTTGACCGAGTGGTCATTGGGGCAACTTCAGGGTCGAAGACATCGTCTTCCCCTTTTTCCTTCAGGAACAATGCGCGCGTTGACCCCTGAGGTTCCGAAGCGCCATCGTTCGACTTCCTGCTACGCTTCAGGCCAGCTCGGGATAACCCCGACGCTGTCGAAGCGTAAGAAGAGCAGGACATGGTCGAGCCATCCGACTCCTCTCCCGCACTCGACGCCGCAATGGGCGTCACTGGCCTTGCGAAGGGCTCTCCCTTCCGCTTAAAACGGCCCTTGGAGTTACGGCTGCCTGAAACAGTCGCAACAACCATGCACGCCTTCTCGGCGCCATCACGCGCCGAAGCGCCACCATCCTGTTTCTTTCGGCCAGAAAGGCCGCTGCCACCATCATCATTTTTGTTTTGATTGTTATCCATAACTAATCCCACGAGTGTGAGGGAAATATACGGTCACCCCGGCCGGAGCCCTCTGCAGCCGGGGAAGGGTACATACTGCGGAGGTCCCCTGGTATCCGCAGGTTTTAACGTGGTTTCTCACGGGTTTTGTGTCGAGTTTTTCCTTACTCAGGCCGGCCAATTAAGGCAAGCCCTCATCGGATCCGCACAGCCACAACATACCTCCTTAACGCCAAAACGGAGGTCGCTGAAGCTGGCAGTGCGGAGCCGGCTGGAGAGTTGGCGTACTCTCTCCGACGAAACCGAGCAATACAGGCCGTATCACCCGGTCCGCCTTAACGGCAAAAAAAATGCCCTCCCTTAAAAATCCTGACCACAACCCAGATGTCGCGAGGATTCCAGACTCCGGACGCTGGCAAAGGAGACCCTCCCCAGTGCCGGCCCGACGGCACCTGAATGCGCGCCGAGCACGTCCCGCTTCCTCCACAGCACTCTCTGGTAATCAGAGGGGCGCGCGGAGAAGCCACTTTCCATTTGTTCCCTTAAAACTCCCGACCACATCCCACATGCGGCGAGGAGCATAAGGGAAACCTCCCGTCTCATCTCACTGTGCCCTCTGCTATTCAGAGGGACACGCGGAGAGACCCTCCGTGTCGGGTTATTAGCCACCGTGCGACTGCACGATGTTACCAGGGTACACCACGAGGAGGTTACCCGACCAAGTACCCCAACCTAACCTAACCTAACCTAACCTAACCTAACCTAACCTATACATTTATTTAATTTTGCGTGAAGTCACAATCTCCATGGTGGTATGGTTTCGTCTCACCCTACCCATGGCCAGGGTATGACTGTTATTTCTTTTAATCAGGTTCAGGACGCTTATTACCTGGTACAGCTGCTTCGAAGATCAAATAAAGAAAGAGGTTTGTGAGAACTAATTCAGGGTCCAAATCTCCCCTGGAGGGTCACATAGCTATTCCTCTCGCTATCACTGCACATCAGGTGTTACGCTGAAAGATGAAACAGTTCTCCGGACTACTAGGGCCGGGATTGGCCTATAATTTTAAAGGTATAATTTTAAATCAAACTCAAGCTGAGCTGCCCCTCTCATTCTCCCATTTTTCATTTTTCCTGTCAAACAGAAGCTGTGATTTGGAACTCAATTTAAAAAATAAAAACTGGAATCTTAGAATATGTTTTTGAATTACAGAAGAGGTTCTCTTCTACTTTAGGTTAGGTTGGTACCTACAGATTCCTATTCAAATTCAAAGATAAAATAGACTATGTGTGACAGATTTCCTTTCAACAATATCAAAAAACATGTTAAAAGTAAATAAAGGTAATTAATATATGTATCAGCTCAATCAATGAAAATTGCATGAAGTATAGTATACAGATAGATATGTTCAGAACAACTTGGTACATGATAATCATTTATATTTATAACTAGCTGTGCCCCGCGGTTTCAACCGCGTTTTTCTCGTTTCCGTGGAAATACCGAGATAAAATATTGCCTATATTATAGCCTCCCTCAATAAATAGACTATGGCCCATAACTCATTAATAGGTACTACCTACTCTTAACATCTTACACACGTGATAACTTTTAAACGAAATATCCGATTGAGATGAAACAAAAAGTATTTTACTTCTACATAAATACTCTTGATAACATAATGCTTAATTTCGATAAAGATTAATATTACGATACATATTTAACGTAGTTTTTTTTCCTTCAGAAGATTTAATAATTATTTTGAACACAAAATCGGTTTTTGTGATTAAACCATGATAGCTAGATATATGTTCACGCGGACTTTTTTGTAGGTCTTAATGGGATCTACAAACCCGTAGTACATTATTTTGTTCTATTGTCAATAGTTTTTGCAGCGCACGCAAAAATAGGTTTTCGATTTTACACCTTGTGTTACAAAATAGCAATTTTATTACGGATCTCTCCTTTCTCCTCACTGCAATCCTGATTTGTTGGTACACTGATTGATAATAACACTTGATAGCACTTGATAGGCACTGGTTGGCATACGCGGTCAAAGTTCACACTATTTACGTGGTAATTACGACGCGTATGGCCTCTTTATCGAAGGACCATTTAGATGTACGGTGTCTTGTTAACCAGTACAACTAGATTGATAAATGATAACGCGTTTGTAGAGCAATAATTAACTATATTACAAACGGTTGATGAATAGGCTGTTAATGATGATGATGACGAGAACGCGCGCCCTTGGTGGTCGAATGCGAACTGATCTTAACTGATAAATTGAATAAAATGAAATGTTGGTAATGATTGAAGCTGGGTCGCGCGGTCAGCGCCTTTCTGCTGACCCCAGGAGATGCACGGTTGCTTGTACCGTACATACCCAACACTGAAAGAATCATTCAAATCGGACCAGTAGTTCCAGAGATTAGCGCGTTCAAACAAACAAACACTGCAGCTTTATAATATTAGTATAGATTATTATGATCAAACGATCTCATAGAGTGAAGTTCGATGGATCTTACTTCTTACTTATTATATATTACTAGATGGCAGCACCGGTAAAATTAGTACGCGCTATCGTTGCGTTTTGAGCTTTACGCCGGTAATTTCAAGCAAACTAAGACTTTTCAAATTTATAATATAAGTAAGAAGTAAGATATATATATTATTATATATTATTATATTATTATATATTATAAATGCGAAAGTTTGTGAGTTTGGATGTTTGGATGTTTAGATGTTTGGATGTTTGGATGTTTGGATGTTTGTGCCTCAATCACGCCTAAACGGCTGAACGGATTCTAATGAAATTTGCTACAGAGGTAGATCATACACCAGAATAACATATAGGCTACTTTTTATCCTGAAAAAGGATCCCAAAATGGAAAAAGGATTCAAAGAAGTAGTCAGGATAACACATAAAACCTTCATTGATTTGAATTTTATGACATGACATTTAATCCGACTTATGAAAAATTTTGACAATTCATATCAATCAAAATTTTGCAAAGAAGGAAGAAAATCATCGTATTTCTGTATAAATTACACATTACTTTCTTAAAATAACATGTAAATTGTTTGTTGCTGAAGGGGCCATCCCACAAATCGAATACAAGGTACTATTTGCCCAGAATTAAAAGTTTTTTTTCAGATCTATTTTATCAGAGTAAGTTGTAACGACTTTTTTGGAAGTCTTGAAATACAGGAAGAAGACTGGAAGCCTGTGAACCCTGGAAGCATTAAGTGCAGTGCTAAAAATCTGTTAAACCTATAGAATTCTGCGTCGAGGCCTGGCTAGATAAATCCACGGGCCAATGATCCTGAAGGCGTATAAAAGTCTTATCAGGGGATGTCAGTCAACCTGCGTTTTAAAATCGAGCTTTAATTTATTAAGTACTTTCAAGTTGTTGATAAGTTTAATAAAGGCCTTTTAAGTATTCCAAATATTTTTATTGTATTTACATGTAGGTAATCTATTGTACCTAGGTCCCCGAGCCAACAAAGAGGACCTCTGAGGACCCTTGTAACGGGTAAAACAAGCTAAGCTGGATCTTCACATAGTATGCCTTATTTAAGGATAGTATCCTCTCCAACATAATGGACCACCTATATGGGCGATGGGCTGATCACCTGTCACCATGGTTCACTATATCCATCTTAGGACTTTAAATCAGAAGTGGCTCCAAGTTTTCATTTGTTTACTTGTGGCTCTGCCCAAACCCTTTAGACATACGGGCGTGATAATTATGTAAGTAATAACTAACAAGAATTAAATTGAATTGAATTAAACTGACGAGTTTACAGTTCGAAGCAATAAAAATAGTAAGTAAAATAAGAATAGGTATAACAATACCTCGAAAAAGCGAGCGAAGCGAGCCCTGTCTTTTATTTTAAGCTACTGCCGTTTTATAATATTTCTTTTTTATAAGTTGTTTTCTAATCGTGAAAACCTTTAATTGGCTTTCTATTTTTACTGTGTTGTCTATTAGTTATCTTCCGCTGTTGGTTTTCCTATAAATAAATAAATAAATAAATAATTCAATGTAGCTTTAAAACCACCTGTAGAAGTCTCTGGAAATTAGCTAGCGTAGTGAGATTTAAACCAATGCGAGCGAAGCGAGCTGAATTTTTTGACTCAACGTAGCTTCAAAACCATCTCTAAGTCTCTAAAAGTTAGCGAGCGAAGCGAGCTGTAAGCCAATGCTAACTTCTAGAGACTTCTAGAGGTGGTTTAAAGCTACATTGAGTAAAAAAATTCGGCTCGCTTCGCTCGCATAGGCTTGAAGCTCGCTTCGCTCGCTAACTTCTAGATACTTCTAGAGGTGGTTTAATGCTACATTGAGTTAAAAAATTCGGCTCGCTTTGCTCGCATTGGCTTGAAGCTCGCTTCGCTCGCTAACTTCTAGAGACGGTTTAAAGCTACATTGAGTCAAAAAACGGCTCACTTCGCTCGCCTTAGGTTGAAGCTCACTCCGCTCGCTAATTACTCAAAAACATTGTTTGACAATACTTTAGTCAAAGTCAAAGTCAAAAATTTTTATTCCATAAAATCACTGGGATCACTTGGACACGTCTTAAATCTACGTTGCATTTACACCTGTTCGTAACGCGACCAGGCGTGGAAGATACAGGCAAGAAACCACGCTTGGCTATTTTTTTGGAAAATGATCCTGTAGCGGTGCGGGGTTCGGAGGAAAGAAGACGCAAATAAAATTGTTAAAAACTTTAATGAGACACGCTTACGCGCTAGCGCTCAGTCGCAACTGAAAACTTTCCAGAACTTTCTACACACAATGAAATAATAATTCTAATAAAAATGCCCCCTCTTCCGCGCTGTTTTGCGCATGCGCTAGGCACCACCCACCGGCCAATCAGACGCGCGGAAGTGGCTTGGCGGTAAATTTAAAAATATGTACATCGAGGTAGGTTACCTACCTAAGTAGCTAGCTACAGCGCGGATAATAGTGCTACTCGTCAACACCACCCCCCAGTTAGAGGGTTCAGCCGATAAATGATCCGTCCGTGGGTAGCACTATTATGCGCGTGACGGGACGGCGCAGCGTCCCAGAAGACGTACTTATATCAACTACTCGTACGGCACCCGCACTGCCTTCTAACACTTTCACAATTTTGCCGCGGGGCCACATATTACGCGGTTGATTAACCTCACATATCAGCACCACATCACCCACTTTTACAGAGTCCGTCGTAGTCAGCCATTTCTGCCGCTTCTGGAGAGTGGGCAGGTACTCTTTGGTCCACCTACGCCAGAAAGTGTCGGCCAACGCGTTCGCCTTCTTCCACTGGCGGCGTGCATCGCAGTTTTTAGGGTCGTAGGGTGCGAAGGGAGCGTCCCCCGTTGGTGTGCCAAGCAGCAGGTGATTCGGCGTCAGCACCGTTGGCTGGTCGGGGTGCAGCGCCACGTACGCCAGCGGGCGGCTGTTCACAACCAACTCGGCCTCCAGCAGCACGGTGTGTAGCACCTCCTCCGGCGGCGCACGCTCCTTCAGAGTGGCGCGCAGCGCGCACTTCACCGAACGCACCAGGCGCTCCCAGCAGCCGCCCATGTGCGGCGCCGCCGGTGGGTTGAAGCGCCACTCGATGCCTTCAGCCAGAGCCTCGTCTCGGAGCCGGCCTGAGTCGAGGTCGCGCAGAGCGGCGCGGAGCTCGTTGTTAGCGCCGACAAAATTCGTGCCACAGTCGCTGAGCACGACCGCAGGACGCCCGCGGCGCGCGGTCAGGCGCCGCAGAGCGAGAATGGCAGAGTCGCTACTGAGCGAGGCGGCCAGCTCGAGATGAACAGCGCGTGTGGCGAGACACGTGAACAACACGCCCCACCTTTTCTCCCGGCGCCGTCCTATGATGACTTCCATGGGACCGAAGTAATCGACCCCACAGTTGACGAATGCTCGCCTTGTGGTGGCGAGCCTGACAGGCGGCAGATCACCCATCTTAGGTGGAGAAGGTTGCGCACGCTGCACGCGACAATATTGACAGCGCGCGACGACAGCTTTCACGGTGGGTCGGAGGGCCGTGACCCAATATCTCTCGCGGACATTATTGACGACTGTTTCGTGGTTGGCGTGCAGTGCCCTCAGGTGATAGGAGTGCACTAAGAGTTTTGTAGTTGGGCACTTGCCATCAAGGATGATAGGGTGCTTCTCCTCGAACGACAACTCGGTAGATGCGCTCAGACGTCCCCTGACGCGCAGCAAGCCGTCGTCGTACAGCATGGGGTCGAGCCGTAGCAAACGACTCGTTCTGGGGAGCGGGCGGTGTGCTCGCAGTGCGCTCAACTCATCCTGGAAGGCACGACCCTGCGCCTCCCTTAGCAAGAAGTCCTCAGCTTTCCGCAGCTCATCCCTAGTCAGCGCCACCCCCGGCGCCGTGCTCCGCTTGGCCCGGCATGCTTTTACAAAGGCCAGTACGTACGCCGTGACACGGACGGCCCGCGTCCACGTGGAGAAGCGAGTGACATCGATGAGAGGCGGTGTTGCTTCGGTCACCACAAGCGTCCGTTCTATGCGTTCTGGGTCATTGGCAGGCAACTCCCCGTCGTCGACGGCGCAAGTCGGCCACGACACCAGTGGATCACAGAGAAAAGGGGGACCCGAAAGCCACATACCCTTGTTATTAGGCCAATCCATCCTGGTGGCCTCGTCTGCGGGGTTAGACTCCGACGGAACCCAGCGCCAGTCGCTTCGCTTGCTCACATTATCAATTTCAGCTAACCTATGAGACACGTATTTCTGATAATCGCGCGCGTCAGAGTTTATCCACATGAGCACCGTTTTTGAATCTGTCCATAAATACTCATTTGAAATAGCAATATCAATTTCAGACTTAACAGTTACCGCCAATCTACATGCCAACACTGCGGCCTGAAGCTCCAGACGGGGAATAGATACTACCTTAACAGGTGCCACCCGGGCCTTACCTACCACCATCGTACATACCCTATCGCCAGATTCGTTTGTGCCTACCAGATATGCTACCGCCGCGTAGGCTCTTTCACTGGCATCCCCAAACACGTGCAGGTCTACGTTAGTCAGCTGAAGTCCATACCATCTAGGTACGGCTACACTACCAAGAGCTTTGAGCTTTTCCAACCACTGGAACCAAGTAGATGCTTCGGGATCCTTGATGCGATTGTCCCAGGCTATGCCCGACTGCCAGACACGTTGCATCAGAACCCGCGACTGAATCACACACGGATACACAAGTCCCAGTGGATCGAAAATGCTCATTATGAATCTAAGAAATTCACGCTTTGTGGGCGTAACCCGGCCTTCTATCAAATCTGTAGGTAGACGTTTAAACGACAGGTCAAATTTCATGCAGTCACTCGCCGGGCACCAGATCATGCCCAGAGTGCGCTCCCCCTCCGTCCTGTCTAGCTTGACGCGGCCCGGCACCACAGACGGCAGCTTTTCACGTAGCTCAGGTGAACTCGTCACCCACCCCCTGATATCGAATCCGCCCGCGCGATGTATGTGGGTGACGTCACTGATCAGCTGTTGTGCTGCTTCGACGCTATCCACGCTATCTAAATAGTCATCAACGTAATGTTTGCGCTTAATAGCGTCTACTGCCACCGGATGCGTTGTTATAAATTCTTCTGCGTTCTTATTCAAAATATAGATAGCCGACGTAGGCGAAGAAGTCGCTCCAAAAATCATTACATTCATCGCGTAAATATCGGGGTCACTGACCCGGCCTCGGCCGTCATCACGGTGGTGGCGATGTCGTGGGTCCCGCCACAGAAACAGCTGCGCGCCCTGGTCAGCTTCCCGGATCTTTACGCGCATGAACATGTCCGCTATATCAGCTGTAAACGCTATTTTTCTCATCCTAAATTTAATTAATACGCCCATTAAAGAATTCAGTAAATCGGGCCCACTTAACAAATTATCATTGAGCGAGGTACCATCGAAGGTAGCGGCGGCATCAAAAACAAGTCGTAACTTGCCCGGTTTATTTGGATTTGTCACTCCGAAATGTGGCAGGTACCATACTGGGCTGGCCTTTATACCGTTGACGACTTTTCGCGCGTAATTTTCTTCTAACAACCTATCTACTTGTTTAACATACGCACTCGCAAATTCCCGATCCCGTTCCATTTTACGCTCGATTCCAGCTAAGCGTCTACATGCGTACTTAAAGTCGTCTGGCATTTCTATGTCATCGCGGTTCCACAATAAACCTACCTCCCAGCCACCCGACACGCGTCGACTTGTACTATCTAAAATACGCAAGGCCCGCTCAGAGTTATCATTTTTACGTGGTACTTGGCTAATACCTATCGCCTCTAGTTCAAACTGAGCTTTTACAATGTCGTGCAAATCGGGCCGCAATGTTGACATGCAGTTGACGGACTCGTCATCGTAGCTACTCGCGCCTATTGGGCCATGCACAACCCATCCTAACGAAGTGAGCGAAGCGACTGGACGACCAGATTTACCTTGTCTTATTTCCCTGCCGACGATGAGCTTCCAGTTGTCTTGCCCCAGCAACACCATGGGTTTCGCATCCCTCATCTCACTGCAATCCAAGGTTCGTAAGTGCGCATTGTCGTCGAGCACTCGCGCCGGCAGCGTTTGCGCCGGTAGGTTCACGTTGCGCATGGTGCGCGCACTGATGCCGTGACACACTCCGTTCGGGCCGCGCACTATCATTCGAACACTGCGCGATTGATTGTCACTAGCTAGCTGTCCACGCGCGGTCAATAACCTAAGCGGCATCACAGGTCCGTCTATGTCACTTACGATACTATCGTCTATGAGCGAAACTGACGCGCCATCGTCCAACAGTGCATAAGTAGATCGCTCCTCGCCACACGGCATCACTATTGTCACTGGTATCACTTTTAATAACGCTCGTGCTCGAAATTCGCCCACGTTAGTAACAGTTTCAAAGTCTATCAGCGGTAGCGTCGCACTCGCGGTGGACGGGAGAGTCGGCGCAGGCGCGGTAGTAGACGCGACCGGCGACGGCGTAATCGGCGGTGGCCCGAGTGAAGACGAGTTTGCGGTCGTTTCTAAGTGCAAAAGTTCATGATGCGGCCATTGACATTTACCGCATCGTTTAGCGCGACAAAATCTACTCGAATGAGTTTTCACAATACACTTAAAACAGATTCTATTTTTCTTCACAAGTTCCCATCTTTGATCCACTGTCAGCTGTTTAAATTGATCACACTCAGTCAACTTATGTCCTTCCGTGCACATCAAACATTCAATCCTGTCTTTGTCTTCTATGGCAGTGGCAATTGTTTCAACTTGACTGTGTACTCGATGTGTCGTGGTCGCACGCACTGGGGCCGCACCCTTATCTCGCCGTCCGGTGACCGCAGACTGCGAAGGCGATGCGTCGAGTGTGTATGACGCCACGCGTGTTATTTTGGTGAGAAATTCTAACAATATGTGCATATTTGGTGATACGCGTAAATCAACGCCGGTACTCTGTTCTTTATGCATCGCAAATTCACCATATTGTGTGCGTTGGTGGGGTGTCAATTTACTCATCACTTCGCGCACCAACTGTGGGCTGTTTAAGTACCCATCTGCCCGAATACTATTTAGAGTAGAAATACAGTTCCGTACGACATTCGTGAACGACCTCAGTTCGCGGCCACTCTCAGATACGGTCGGCAACTCGCGCACTCTTCGAAGCGCACATTCCAACAGTTGGGCAGGATGACCGAACTCTTCTTCTAAAGCCTTCATGACCTCTTCCGGGTCAGAAGAAGTTCTCACCAGGTCATCTACCGCAGCTTTGGCGCTCCCGATGAGGGCGACTCTCAGACGTGACATATTTTCATAGGGACGAAACTGATGTATTTCGGACGTGCTCCTGTAGGCCTTTTCAAATCCAAGCCAATCTGCGTGGTTTCCGTCGAAAGTAGGTATCTCGTACAATTGTCGCGGCAGCGGTTTGTTACGCGCTAGCTTGCCAATCGCCTCCGCTAGGCGCTCGATGTCTGAGGGCGCGGCAGCGGCGTCGCCAGCTCCCGCGGCGGCGGACGCGGTAACAACGTCGGCTCCGGAAGGCGCGGGCGCGGGGCAGGGCGCGGGCGCGGCGCTAGCTGGTAGTGCGGCGGCGGCGCCGGCGGTGCTTTGCTGCAGCCACCATTCCACATGGCCCGGGGGCCCGCTCGCTTCACTGCGCGGCAGCGCGTCCAGCCCCTCGGCCTCCGCCTCGGCCGCCAGCTCAGCCATATCGAGGGCCAACTTCTTCTTCACAACACTTTCTCGCAGCTTCATGAGTTCCACCTCGGCGTCGTACTCGGCGCGTATACGACGCGCCTCGTACTCGGAGCGGCTCAGGCGGGACGCGCGGGAGGTGCGGCTGCAGACGCTGCGCGTGCGCGGCGCGCGTAGGGTGCTGACGGAGGCGGGCGTCGTCGTGTCCGAGGGCGGCGGCGGCGTGGGTGCCGGGATGCCGACCGTCGGCGTGTCGGGCGCACGTATGTGTGCTGGCGCCGACTCCTTGTCGTTCTCCGCTTTCACGTCACTTTTCACAGCCTTAACTACGCTGCGCGTCGCGTACTTCTTTTCCTCCATCCTGTCCGGCTCGGAGGACCAATTTTGTAGCGGTGCGGGGTTCGGAGGAAAGAAGACGCAAATAAAATTGTTAAAAACTTTAATGAGACACGCTTACGCGCTAGCGCTCAGTCGCAACTGAAAACTTTCCAGAACTTTCTACACACAATGAAATAATAATTCTAATAAAAATGCCCCCTCTTCCGCGCTGTTTTGCGCATGCGCTAGGCACCACCCACCGGCCAATCAGACGCGCGGAAGTGGCTTGGCGGTAAATTTAAAAATATGTACATCGAGGTAGGTTACCTACCTAAGTAGCTAGCTACAGCGCGGATAATAGTGCTACTCGTCAACAGATCCCTTTACAATCATGTTATAAAAGGAGTTGGAGCATTCAGTCCCAAGCATTTTTATCTTCTATATAATCGGATTTAAAGTGATAAGCAAGTGCGCAGTGTGTGTAACATTTTTATGTTACTTACATTTAGCTGCAAACAACAAGACACAACAATTTGCCACTAATCATCGGCATAATATCAACGTGACCTAACACATACTCAAAACGGTGAAGAAACCTGTAAGTTTTATTAGCGATGGCTGACTTTCAATATCAATAAAAAATACTTGGAGTGGTAGGTAATGTTTGGACGTGCATCTGTTTGCTTAGCCCTTTACATTGATAAAATAAGTAAATCGAGAGCCTCAGGATGATTCATTGTTTGCTAGGTAATCTACTATGACTTGACAGTAAAGTCATGAAGGTGTATACGCTTTTTCCGTTTTAAACCAATAGATGGCGTTAGGTGTATTGAAAACCCCGAAAAACTGGAATTAATTTCATACTAACTATTAGGTAACTGTGTTGTGTATTGACTGTGTCCAACGTCTGAACTTGTTAATAGGTTTTTATTTCAAACTGTTGACGTTGTCTATCACGCAGACAACGTCGCGGGTTACAGCTAGTATTAAATAATTTTTCAGATATAAACCATCACTGTAGTCCTTTTATTCTGCTGGCACTTATGCTCTTTTTTAGAAAATGTATAGAAGGCATTTTTAAGATAGAAAAAGTGAAGTGAAGTGAAGTGAGTGTCGCGAGGGGACTACGTCAGCTGCACGAGGACTATGTGGGCTCTACGTCGAAAACGCGTCAGACGAGCTCCCCGTCACTCTACGTCAGTATGCGGGTTGTGAAGAGTTCAATAAACGTCATCTCGGAAAACCAGTCGCTGCCGTAATCCCGTACCTACCCATTTCCGTAACAATACTTTCGTTAACTACATACAATAATCATCAACACCACCTACAGCCTCAACATCATCGAGGATACTGGAACGCTGCTGCCAACATCCCAAGGTCCTCCTCCGGTACTTCAAGGAGTTGGGCTGGCTGGGGGAGGGTTAGCAGGGGGGATAATGCACAATACACCCCACCGCGGGATGTCAGTGCAGATCTTTGATCCCCTAACCATAATTAGAATTAGAATTAGAATTATCTGTAACTTGCGGGCTTTGTTTCTCCGATAGGGACATTGATAAAAGACTTATCCCGTTTTGACACCTTTATTAGTTAAGTCCTTCATACGTCAAGATCGATCTGTTAAACGACTAGAGTGAATAGATAAGCAGCGGTCATGCCGGCTTACGACTGCGTCGTCATCGTCAGGATGGGCTCCGGCCGCAGCGCCTGCACGCAGCGCGGCGCGCGCTCGGCGCCGCATGAGTTGCGGATCACCTCCGCGAGCTCGGCCACTTCCGTCTGCGCCTCCTCGGCCGCCGGCACCTCCGCCACCTCCGCTACCTCCGCCTGCCCCTCTTGGGACACCTCCATCGTCGTCTCTGAGATCGAGTGCTCCTCCTCCACTCCCCTGGGAACCGGCTCGCCGGGGTCGGCGGCGGGAGCAGGGCAGAGGGGCGGCGCGCGGCGGCGGCGCACGCGGCGGCGGCGGCGCGGCGCCGCTTCCTGCTCCTGCCCCTCGTGCAGGGCCAGCAGCGAGAGCGCGCGTTGCTTCACCTCACGCAGCCGCTCCACCTCGCCGTCGCCGTCGGCGTCGGCGGGAGCGGGGGCGGGGGCGGGCGACGCGAGGGGGGGCGCTCGCCGCGCGACGCCTGATCCGCATTCCTCATCGGAAGCCACGTCCCGCGACACATCCACAACATGGCCAGAGTCGGGTATCGCTCTGAAAAGAGCAGGTTATAATTCTATAATAACATAAGTGAGCTTTCACATGCATCTAGCTGACTCGTGCTCTGTACAAGACCGTAGTCAGCTACGGTCATGTACAGAGCCCTAGTGACAAATCATTAATTCATTCAGTCTGCACTAAGCTTTATGTACCTATCTCTACAAGGAACCTAGCTGTTGGGAAGAAAATTAAATATACAATTTTATTCATCAAATTAACCTACACACAAGGTGAAGTGCAGTGAGTTGCAGATGAGGGCATGCATGGGGCAAATAAACCTGTGGTAGAGGTAGACTCACTCGAGCTCGTCGTCGGGGAGCAGCAGCGCGAGCGGCTCAGCGGGCGGCAGCAGGTGTCCGCGGCACAGCAGCGCCGGGCGCGCCGGCAGCGCGAAGGTGCGCCGCAGCCGGCGCGCCAGCCAGCGCGCGCGCCGCCCGCGCGCCACCGCCATGTAGCAGCGCGCGCGCTCGTCGCTGAAGTAGCGCGCCAGCGACACCGCCACGCGGAACGTGCCGCTGCCGCTCTCGCTCTCTGCCGCTGCTTTCGCATGCATCGTCCCGCCTCCAGACGATCACGATCACTTCTGCTCCTCCGACTAAATCCAAGCAAAAAGCTATTTTTTATAGGAACCTACTTGGTGTTCTAAGACATGACGGAGTGGGTATAGCGTTCTGTCGTATATATGTATATAGGACGGTAAATGTGGTTCTTCTATGTGTGTTTGGTAACAGGGTAGGTAAGGTATTATTTACTGATTAATAATAAATAATAACTATTCTATTACTTGTTTCCTGCCGACTATAAACAAACACAATTTCAACGTAGATAGAATTTCAAATGTCAATGTCAGACTTTCTGACTTGACTGTTTTTTGATTTCTTCTTTAGGACAAGCGACAGAGCAAAAAATTAGAAGTCAAGTCTTTTTGTTCGTGTGGTGCTTTTGTGTGGTTACTTTATAAATACTATAAAAATTATAGTATTGTTTAAATCCATAACTTGTATTTTGTTCTATTTGACACGACGCCGACGAGACCTATGATTAAGCAAAAGTATTTACAAAAAAAAACTTATGCCAAAAACTAACAACTGCAATGGTCCAGTACACAATGGACCATATGCAGCAATGAACCTAGGACTCGCACCATTGTGTGAACAGAACACTCGCTGACTGAAGTACAGGCAATGCAGGCAATCGTGCGTGGCGTAGACAGAGAACCTATCGTAGAGAGAGCATGTCATAGAGTTATCTTATACAAGTAGTGGAGCATGGTATCGATGTATTGTGTTGTGTTGAATGGAATAGTAAAAAAAAAGTCTATATTCTGAATCTGACACTACTGTCAGTTAGGCATCTGTGTTTGTTTTGTTTGATCTACTGTAATGCTTACTAAAATCGAGACGAGAATATCTAATTTTCTCAAAATATAACCAAAATATCGTAGTAAGTCGATTTAAAACTAAAAACGACAGCGTGTTATTTTTTTTCTAAATAAATATTGAATCGTGTCGGACGTACCCTGTAAGTTGAACTCTGACTAGATTAGATAGAAAGAGCGCGATGGCGATGTGAAGGGAAGGAGCCTGGGCCTGCAGCGATGTCGAACGTGGAGAACGTGTGTCCGCAGACGCTGCGCGGCGTGGCGCGCGAGCTGCGCGCGCTGGCGGCGCGCCCGCCCGCCGGCATCAAGCTGCAGCTGCGCGACGACGACCTCACCGACGTGGTGGCGCACATCGACGGACCCGGTCAGTGCTGTCCCGTCCCCACCCCCACTGCATCCCACCGCCCACCCTTCAGTTACTGATGCTACCAACATTACTCATTGCCTCAAGCTACAATTTGTTCAGATAATGTTACTCAAAAATAGAGATGAGCAAAATATCAAATAACTTCTAGACATTAACCACGATTCTAGACATTATTAAAATCTTGTGCCATTTGATAACCTGTGGAGAATAGTTATTGTTTACTGTTTGTAGAACCCTACAAGAAGTTTGCTGCAATATCCATTTTATTATTGGACGCTCGAGATTGAGAGTGTAAACTTTGAGCCTTATTTTTGTTAAATAAACTTTATGAATGAAAGCCTCTTCAGAAAAAAAACGAGGTTCTAGACTAGACAGTAAGCTGGTGAATACCATAAAGAAAACAAGTAATCAGCTCATTGCCCATATAGATGGTCCATCATGTTGGAGAGGATATACATCTTAGTGGACTTTTACAACATGCTTGGGGAGAGAAGCAGATGGATGCATTCTATGTTTTTTCTTACTCCCAGTTGAGCAGAGATGTAAAAGAGAACCTAAATTCAAAAAATTATGAGCAATAATTATGATACCATAAGTATTTTATGATAAGTTTGTGTCTGTCTGTACAGCGGACACGCCGTACGCGGGCGGCACGTTCCGCGTGCGGCTGGCGCTGGGGCGCGGCTTCCCGGCGCAGCCGCCGCGCGCGCACTTCCTCACCAAGCTGTTCCACCCCAACGTGGCGGCCGACACGGGCGAGGTGTGCGTCAACACGCTGGCGCGCGACTGGCGCCCCGAGCTCGGGCTCGAGCACGCGCTGCTGGCGCTGCGCTGTCTGCTCATCGCGCCCAACCCCGAGTCGGCGCTCAACGCGGAGGCGGCGGCGCTGCTGCGCGACCACTACGACGCCTACTTCCAGCGCGCCAAGCTGCTCACCGACATCCACGCGCGCCCGCAGCCCCCCGCCCCCGCCCCCGCGTCCGCGCCCGCGCCGCGCCGCCGCGACCCGCGCCCGCCGCCCGCCGCGCACAAGGACAAGCGCCGCATCCTGAAGCGGTTATGAGCGGCATCCGACCCCCCTGCGGCTCAGGGGCATCGTCGTGACATCTTGGGTCTGAATCTAGATAAGTCCCCCGTTGATTAGTGATTTAGCTTGATTGTGTGGTGTTCGTAGGTAAGGTAGGTGAGGTCCAGAGCGCATCCGGCTGACGCGATGCGACACGACTGTGATGTGAATGGAGGCCGACGCCGACGACGCCGCCTCGCGCTCCGTTATGTGTTGTTAAAGTAATGCTGTTGGGGTCCTGCCTAATAGAACTGCTAAAGTTTAAGTAGATAGTGCTCGGAATTGTGTTCATCTCGGTGATCGAACAGATCGTCCCATCAAAGTAATGTGTTCTCTTACCTAAGGATAGAAAATTCATTGTTACTAAGTTCAAGTATAAATACTTCTACTTGCATATAAAGTGTTTAGATTGATTAAGTAGTAAATACAAGCGGAGCATGATTTGTGCTTCTCGTCATTAGTTAGAAAAATAATGTTGTACCCATCATGAACCTTCCTTTGATGTCGCTTTACACTATCAGACTAAAGTAAATAAACTAAGTTTTTTTAATATGATTATTATTATTAGTCCTTAGTCTCCCTGTGTTTTTTACTATTTTATGCGATTAAAACAATTTTGGCGTACCTAGTTTTTTTGAGTTATGCTCATTGAGTCACACTGACTGAATGGGAAAAAATATTTCGTGAATTTTATTTTAAAGTTACTCTTTATTTTACCTACTGAACGGAAAAAAATTTGCTTTGTGTCATAGGAGTAACCGAACGGGAATAAATATGGCGCGTTGATTCACACAAAGTAATTATTTAAGTATGTTTTATTTAAACCCATTCATGAAATTATTTGAACACAATTACAAAACTTAATATTAAAAACTTGCTGCATTTGTTGATTCTTTACACGTTTTAATAATGAAAGGCCCCAAGGAAGAACCATTTAATGTGATTTTTTATTAGTCTAGAAATGTAGGTCTAGAATGTATACAAATTACAAAATATTTTTAAACATCACATTACCTAATTTGTTTTTACAAAATTTGTACCCACCTGAAAATTAGCTTTTAATAAAATTGCATTTATCCAGCAACGGTGTGACTGATCTGATCGGCAAACATAATATGTAGCGTTGCGTCACAGTGTAACACAAGAGGAATTATATTTTCTGTTCGGAAACACTTATAAAATCAAAAAAAAGTCACGTTGAGTTAAAGTATTAGATACTCAAGAGGTTGTGGTGTGACTTAATGGACATAACCCAATCTTTTGCCCATGATAATGGGTGATGTTAGCAAAAATATTTTTTCAACAGACTGCAGAAATTGGTCACTATCTATCTAGTCGTGTCACACGCAACACACTGGTTCGAGTGCACTATCTACGTACCCATCTACATTCCAACCAGTGTGGTGAAACGATTCAAAGTGCGCCTCAAAGGCTCCTTTCGAGTTTCGCCCTCTTGACACGTTTTCTTACTTTCTACGGTTCTACGACATGCCGGTTTACTTACGATGTTTTTCATCACCGTTTGAGAGTAACCTAGCACACAATTTTTTTGAACAGAAAAACCATTGGTGCACGACTGAATTTGAACCCACGACTTTAGGATCGGAAGGCGGGGCCGCTACCGCTAGAACACCAGTGCTCTGCTCTCTAAGTCAAAGTCAAAAATTTTTATTCCATAAAATCACTGGGATCACTTGGACACGTCTTAAATCTACGTTGCATTTACACCTGTTCGTAACGCGACCAGGCGTGGAAGATACAGGCAAGAAACCACGCTTGGCTATTTTTTTGGAAAATGATCCCTTTACAATCATGTTATAAAAGGAGTTGGAGCATTCAGTCCCAAGCATTTTTATCTTCTATACAACGTGTAACATAATGTCCCTATAAGCCCGAAACGGGGGTGTTCTATACGTCATTGCGAACAACGTTTGTTCAACGACTTTTAAAATTTCAAAGGTTTTCATTCATGAAATGTCTCTTAAACTTTGCTCCAATACGTAACTTGACACAACATGAGGCATCCCTATTTACAGCTGTTTTTTGACCTTTAAGTGTGAACTCTAGATGAAACAGGTAACAGAACAGACACCATTAGTAAAATGCCTACCTACTTACCTAATAACGAGGTGACCTTGGTATTTATTGGTAATTAAAATGTAAGGTCACATCACGACTAAAATCCCTAGGCACCGTAAACATCCTTTCAGATCTCTTTGTTAAGTACCTAGTATAGGAGATAGGTACCTTACCTACTCAATTTTGTACCTACCTACTCGGGCCTTAAAGGTATCCTCAGTGGGTGCCAAGGAGTATGAGAGGATGTCTACCGTGCCTGAGGATAAAGCCGTGATACCTACTCAATTTTGTACCTACCTACTCGGGCCTTAAAAGCATCTTGAGTAGGTAACAAGAAGTATGAGAAGAGGTCTACCGTGCCTGAGGATAAAGCCGTGACCCTATTCCACTTTAGTTTTTCCAACGATGTATTATTCCAATATTCATTGGAGCATTTTTCAATGCAATTTTGTACCTACCTACTTGGGCACTAAAGTCAAAGGTTGTGACTTATCTGTCTTACTAATCTTCATTTTCATCGTGAACAGCCTATTTGTCATTGGTTGCATTGAAACAACAACAACAATAAGTGGGATGGCACCTTGCCCTAATTGGCTGTCGGTGCCTTTGCTAAATTCAAAATCCGCAACCGTCAACCGACACCGCACCGCAAGCGTTTGTTTAATAAAATCAAATTGGTTCCGTAGGTTTATTTGTTTTTTACTTTTCTTGATTGAACTACGTAATTGTTGGTAGGTTATTATGTAAGTAGGTAGGTACCTAGTAGCAAATGGGGATGGAGCACATGGTAGCATATTGGTATGAACCCCGCCTTCCCATCCTTAAGTCGTGAGTTCGAATCTATGGATTTTTCGATTCGAAATTTATGTGTGCAATATCAATGCTCTCAAGAGGTGAAGGAAAACCTCGTGAGGAAACCAGGCATGTCATAGACGTGTGTCAAAGTGTACGAAAGGAACCTTCAAGGTGCACACTAATCCTTCCACCACACTGGTTCAAAAGAGCTAGCGACACGGACACGGACACGACGACAGTAGTAGTAGTAGTAGTAGTAGATGTATGGTGAAGTTTTTTTTCCTTTTTTTTCCCAATCGGTATTTAGTGGGTTACCCCAGACAAGGAACCCTAAAAATTCGGCTTTCGGCAATAGGTACCTACTTTTGGTCGCAAAACAGATCGGTTTTTATCAGTCGCAATTAGCATTCGTTCCTTGCAACAACTGCAACAAGCAATCTCTCGGTTCGCGTAACTAATTAACGATACGATGTCGGCTTTGTACTCAAACGGTGAGTATTATGATATGGTGTTGTGTGTGTGTGTTAGTAGCTACTTAGTAGCGGCGCGTCAGCTCTACAGAGAGCGTTATCCAGGGCGGCCATTGCCATCTTACGGGCTATTTTCTGGGATTGGTGAACCGTCTTCTCTCGACGGGATCTTTCCACCGGCGCACCAGTGAGGGAAGACCGGGAATTCGGTGGTGTGTTGTACCTACTTCCCTTTGATGGATACCGAGTGCCTACTGTGTGTGTCAACAGTGAAAAAATTCAGTGATAGGTAGGTATGATGATAGGTACCTAACCTATCACCCTACCTAGTAGGTACCCCATTAGTACCTAGCTTACTAATAAAAAATGACAAAAATAATTTTGTGATTGTGAATGTGAATGTGTACCAGTAATACCAACCTAGGTACCTACATACCTACCATGTCAATTAGCCGTGTTCCGAGCCAACCAAGAAGAAGGGAGAAAAGGTATAACTTAACTTTTCCTGTACCTAATGTGGTAGGTAGTTGTTTTTTTATGTGTGAAAGATATCGTGATTTTAATCTTCGACTTTAATTTCTACGTAGAATTAAAAAAATTGCAAATTCTTACGAAAACTTTGGTGATTACACCTAGGTACTTTTTGAAACTTGCCGCGCGTTCAATTGTCTGCGTATGTGTGGGTCCGACGCGATAGGAGGGTGGGCGTGTGTTTGTTACCTACGCAAATGGTAAACAAACACATAGGGTTGTCACAAATTTCTCATGAAATAATTTGTTTTTAATTGTATTGGAATTTCAAATATGATGTATTGAACTTTTGCACACGTCAATGTATTCAAGTGCTCGGTCTGAATACACCCCTTTCGGGCTTATAGGGACATTATGTTACACGTTGTATAATCGGATATTTTATAGTAAGCTTTTTTATACAACTTTTGTTTTATTAGTGTTTTGAATTTATTAACTGACAAATTTGTCATCTCGCTTGGGACTTTGTTATAGAAGCGTACACATTGCCCTTTAAATGATTTATTAACTTTACCTAGCCTAATCGTGGGTACAGCAAGTTTGTACTAAATGTGTCTGTAAATGTGTTTGTACTATGTGCTTAGATATGATGTGACATAACATAAGGCGCTAGTGGAACGCCCGCGGATTCGCTCGCGCAGAGTAGATTCTCTTGGGTGCATCTCGCTCGTGTATGAACAGCCTCGACACCCCGTTGCACTTCTTTGGTAAGCCTCTAAATTCGTTATACTTTTGTAAGAATCCAAATCAAGTTATTAGGTAACACAGACAGATCGAGTCTCTGACTGTTAGTGCTAGTACCTACATAGTTATCCTACTTATAATATAAATGGAAGTTTGTGCCTCAATCACACCTAAACGGCATAATATAACGTGTGTTGAAATTGCATAATTATAGGCTACCTACTTTTTATCCGGGTACAACGCGAGCGAAGCCGCGGGCGGCAGCTAGGTAGTATAACATATTTCAAGTTTTTCTGATGATTATCATCTATACCTAATCTGCGACACTTCTCAATTATTATATTTGTGATAGCAAGACTACCCGTTAACTTATTTTACAAATAGGTATCATTGTGCGAAATCGTGGTTAAGGTAAGACGTACCTAAGGTAAACAAACAAACAGTTAGGTGCAACAAAATAAGTATAACTTTATTAAACTTAATAATGAGAATCGCGAATTTATGTTTAACGTATAGGGGAGGGGCGAACCGCTCACGGCTTATCGTCCAGCGGGAGCGCCTCCCCCTCCCCCGCGCCCTCCTCTGCGCCCGCGCCCTTCGGCGCCGCCAACGCGCGGTGCAGTAGCGCCGCCAGCGCCGCGCCCGCCAGCGGACCCGCCCAGTACACCCAATGGTGCTCCCAGTGGCCGTGCAGGAGCGCCGGCGCAAAGCTGCGCGCCGGGTTCAGGCTGGCGCCCGTCGCCCCCCCGCCCGAGTACACCAGCCCCGCCACCAGCAAGCCCAGCTTCATCGGCACGGCGGGGTCCGGCGCCGGCGCCGCCCATGCGCCGCAGCATGCCAGCGCTAGCAGCCCCGTCAGCGCCGCCTCCAAGGTGGTCGCCGCCACCGGGCCCACACTCGCCGCCGGCAGCGTGAGGCCGAGCGGCGCTGGCGCCGGCAGCGTCGCCTGCAGCGCTGCGAACCCGAGCACGGCGCCCAGCGTCTGCGCCAGCGCGTAGGCGGCGGCCGCGGCGGCCGGCAGGCGGCCCGCCAGCGCCGCCGCCAGCGACACGGCGGGGTTCATGTGCGCGCCCGACACGGCGCCGAAGGCCGCGCAGCAGCCGACCACGACGAAGCCGAAGGCGCAGGCCACGTGCGCCAGCGGCGGCGGCGCGGCCGGCGGCGGCGCGGCGGGCACGGCGGCCGCGATGCCCAGCCACACGAGCAGCGCCGTGGCGCACGCCTCGCTCGCCAGCGCGCGCCACCAGCGCGCGCCCCACGCCCCCAGCCCGCGCCTCTCTGGAAACATAGCCGGACCTTCTACTCGCGTCACTCGACTACCTACTACCTTGGTAGTACTGATAACTTTCATCTGTTTTCTTGTGTATTCTGTCTTCATCCAACCGCTGCGTCCTCTAGGAGTACCTTTCTTAATGCTCTCCTGCACCACAAGAAGAACATTATATCTTCCACGTTTCATGGTCTTTCTTTGTTAGGCTGTGTTGATTGTCAGTCGGTCGGTCAGTCAGGTTGGTTTTTATATTTAGATAAAAAAATAAGATAATTTGATGACTGTTCTTATACTTCTCTGCTGGACTGGGAGTAAGAAAAACAGAAGGCACCCATCACCTCTCCTTAAGCATGTCGTAAAATTCAACCAAGGGATAGTACCTATCCTCTCTAACGTGGACCATCTTGTACTGTACCTATGAGTTCAGGGTAGTTGTAGCCGTAACTTCTTCACATGGGCGATAGGCCTCACCCCCTTTAGGGATTATCATCATCATTAGCCTGTACACATCTATTATAGATAGGGTTGCCATCCGTCCGGGTTTCCCCGGATTTGTCCTAGTTTAGATGGCGTCCGGGGAGCGTCCGGGCGGGGTTTCATTATGTAGTCAGGTCTTGGGCCGCCCAGGACACACGACTGCGCCCGCGCGCACACTGACTATGTTTAAAAAAACCTGTTGACATGTCCGGGTTCCGGGGTTTTCAAGCGTCTTGTCCTGGTTGCCAAATTTTAGAGATGGCAACCCTAATTATAAATGATTTAGGTGGCATCAGGTTCTAGATCAATTAGAGCTAAATCACTTTTTTCATGATGAAAAAAGGCCATGCGGGAGCGGCAGCCTCGACCAAACTTCCTACAAATAAAAGACTCCGGGGATGCTACAGGCAGGGCTCGTGTGCTACCTGGTCGCGCCAGGCGTGGACTGGACACCGAGACAGCGCGAAACGCGACATGGCAACCTTCAAAATGTATCATTCTAACCGGGAGAGTCAGGCTGAAGTCCGTGACGCCTAGCGTCTAGCGCCTAGCGCCTGGAGGAAACCCGATAAGGGCGCGATAATAATATGTAGGTGTGTATTACTGCGCCTATGGGTTCTATAGATAGGAACGAGCTACTTAATCTACTCTACATGCTTCAAGGCAAACCGGTCAAAGCTCATCTAATTAAATGACAACACAACGTCTGCTTCACACATGTGCTAAAAGTAATTTGAATTATTTTAAAATAAACAGACTACGCTTTGAGGTTATAAAGACGAAATTCGTCTCTCACTCCTCAAGTGTTGGGGGTTCTTTATCTTTCTTCCAGAGTCGAGGAAGAGCCAGCGAGTCGGTGACATCGACGCACGAACAAACCTATAGATAGGGGTTATCAACTTATCACAGAAAAACTCGCTCGATGTGCATCGCGCGCCCTCGGCCGGTGGCGGCCGGCGCGCCGCGACCGTGCTCGGCGACAGCGACAGGTCGCCGCCTGCTGCGCCCCGGATGCAGACGAGTGAAGGCTCAAGGTAGCGCAAGCTTCACAGCCAATGGTAGTAAAAGTAGAGTGTACTGACCGTGTCGCGGCATGTGTGTCGAGCGTACGGTGGGCGGTCGGCGGTCGGCGTCGTCGGCGCGAGCGGTCGCGTCGGCGGTCGCGCGCAGACTGTGCGCCGGCGCCGGCCGCCCGCCGCCCGCCGCCCGACAGCTTCGTCGCTGACGACGTCCGTCGGACCGATCGATGTCAACAAGCTTCCGACCGCAGCTTCGTATCCGTGTGTATTTATAGTGTAATAAATTTTATTAAATAATACAACAGGATGAACAAAACTAGGACTAAATAGTTTAAACAACTTGACATCAGTAACAATAACTGTTACGTCAGTTACGATTGTGAGAATTTAACATTATGACTAAAATGTTTTAGGACTAGCATGGTTATGTGTTGTGATAATATTAGGACCAAGATCATTTTGTCAATCGACAGAATCCCGATCGGGGGGCGCGGGCGTTGCGTGCGCTTGCGTGCGACCGACGGCCGGCCGGCGGCGGCGCGCGGCGGCGGGGAGGTCGGCGTGCGGCACGGCGCTGGCGGCAGGAGCAGCGGGACCGCCCTCGGGGCTCGGGCCTCGGCCAGTCTTACAGTAGAGTACCTACCTACTCGTAGTCGTAGGACACATTGTCGCGCGCGGGGGGAGGGGAGGGGGCGGGGGTTCACTTAGCCGGCGCGCCCCGGCCGCGAGCGGCGCGCGGCGCCCCGCTGCTCGCCCGCGACCTGTGACCGCTGCCGCGCCGATAACAACATCACATCCTATCCTACTAATATTATAAATGAAAAAGTTTGTTTGTGAGAATGTTTGTTAGGTACTTACCTACCACGCATCTCCGTAACTACTAACCGAATTAGATAAAATTTAAAATTGTTTAGATTCTGGTCTTGTTTACTCGTAGGTCTACTTGTGGCTCTGCCCACCTCAATAGGGAGCGTGTTAAGTGCGTGTACCTCGAAAAAGGGCAAAATGGGGTGTCAAAATCACGCGAACGAAGCCGCGCAAGTAGACTAGTCTAACAATAAGTAGGCAGTTAGGTTACCTACCTGCCTACGAACTCCAACATACCATAGTAGAAGGCATAAGTATCCATACACCACCGAAGGTATTATTACGCAGAGAGCGCGGCAAGGCCTTTTCGCGGGTACGGTAGGTAAAGAGGGCACCACTCACTTACGGCCCTAACGAGTGGCCTTCGAGTGGCCTCGTGTGTCGCGGGCGCGGGAGTCGGGAGTCCCGACTCCCGCGCCCGCGACACACGAGGCCACTCGCCTGAACACCTAATTAAACTCCTGCGACCTGCCGCCGCCGGCCGCCGTGCCGACGAAAACAATAAGGCGGAGTAGGTACCTACCTACCTACCCAGCCAGGTACCGCTGTCAGCGTGCTATGTAATCTAAAATAATAATAGCTTTGCATATTGAATGTGGCTCACCTTGTCCGCTAGCTTCCGCCGAACGCCACAACATTTACATAAGTACCTACCTACCTAATATAATATTATGATTAGCTCCACGAGTACATTACGCATGGGTACCTAGCTTAGATCATGTACCTATGTATCATACTGATAGCTTAGCTCACCTATGTCATGTACCTACCTATATATTACAAGTTAGAACGCAGAGCCGAGCTGCTAATCGTGCTAGAGACGTGAGCCATCAGCCATCTGGTTCCCATAGTAAGTACAATTTTTGCTTGGTTTGGAGCTAGATGGTGCTGTGTGAAATGTCCACAAATATTTATTTATTTACTTTTATTACATATGGCAACACAATTTATAATAAGTTACCGAAGGTAAACAGAAAAACGGCTTCTATCAAAATGATTTTACTCAGTTGATGATTTTTTAAGTGATCTGACTTTTAGATTGTAAGAAATTAGAATATTATGCACTACGCAGCTAAATTTGGACATAAATATTATAGTAGGTACAGTCTAAATTACAGGTAGGTAAGACCTAATCACAAAGCACATTATGTTTCCGCAAATAAATTAATTCTATTCAAATTATAAGTCCCGTAAGTTATAGGACATAAAAGACTTATATTGAACATCTGTCAATTTTATTAATTGCTCCAGCTAGCCCTACCTATACTCTTTTATATTGGTACCTAACTAGACGAGTAGGTATAGTTATAGGTAGAGCCGGGTCGGGTCCGGGAGTAGTGTAACCGAGCGCGATAACGATGAGCTCGGCGCGGGTTATCGACTTATCGGCGACCCCCGAATCTACGCATCAACTACGCAACAATAACTTGCAATGTACATTACATACCTACAACTAGGGTAGCTGCTAGTTTCATGTAATTAGCTGTATCTAGTAGGTACCTTCTTAGGTAATTTAGACATCACAGATCAGGGTGTTTTTCTTTTTGCAACGTCAGTCTGTGTTAGTTCTCAGTTCTTATCTGTTTTCACGAGCGTTCACTACCCACTAACTAGGTAAGTACCTACTCGTAAGTATCTATATAGACCTATTATATACTATACATACATACCAATTATGTAGATCCGTTATATTTTAATTAATTGTTGTGAATTAATGTGATTATTTGTTACCTATTTTATACTTTACTTTGTGCTCTAACCGCCGGCGGCCGGTCATAAAACACCTTAGCCAAAGCTCTTACGACCCCACATAGAGTGGGACATGGGCAGGAGGATGATGATGCTTATTATTATATTGCATCATCTCATCATCTTCCTGCCCTTATCCCACTCTATGTGGGGTCGGCACGGAGTTTTGGCTAAAGTATTTTATGACCGGCCGCCTGCCTGACGTCAACCCTCCTTGGGAATACTTGCTTATCGTATCTCATCTCATCATGTTGGAGAGGATACTACTTATCCCTTAGTCGACTTTTACGACACGCTCGAGGAGATAAGCTTATTATTATATTGCATCGGCAGGAAATAAATCAGGACAGGACAGCAGAAATTGGTCAAAGTGAATAGAACTCGATGATTCAGTAGGTACATTGCATTATCCTATTGTATTGTATGAATCCACCTTTTCTTAACTTTGACCAACTTCTGCTGTCCTGATTTTTTTCTTAAGTATACCAGTATATGTCACAGTAAAATTGTGAATACTGTTAGATTATAACCTCGCGAGATTGTAAACTGTCGAACATCTGCTTAGATCGAAATTAGTAGGTTAGGTTAGTAGTGAAAAACTACGCTGAAGCGCCAGAAATTTAAAGCAGTATGTTACGGTTCACAATCTTTTACAATCTCGCGAAATAGATTATAATCTAACGGCATTTGCAATTTTTTGGTGACATATACCAATTGTTGTATGGATAAGAGTGGCTGTAAGAAAACCATCAGGTTTCAGTCAGTATTTATTAATGAATGGTGAGCGACAGCGGCTGTCAATCGACAGTAACATTGATTGATATAATGTTAACATTTAGTGGCCGCCACACCGCCACACCGCCACACCGCCACACCGCCACACCGCCGCCACGCGTAGAATAAATAGTACCTACATATTTTTATGACAGTGGACTGGCCACGGTGTTAATAAAATATGGCGGGTTAGATTATTAGTCACCACGGAATGTGGGATCACTCCTTCACTCGCTGTCACCTTATAAAATGCATCGAGTAAATAAAACATAATAAAATAATTTGTTTGAGGGTCTTTCACCGGAGCGCGCGGAGAGCAGGCGACTCCGACTCACGAGCGCGTCGGGACTTTAAAAATTACGCGCATTCGAGAGTAGGTATCCATTGCCGATATCTCAACAATAATTGGTAAGAACAGGTACATACCAACTTAATTTTTAACAATTATTTTTATGAGTATCTAGATCCGTTGGCAACCGTTGACTGTTTTGGCAAGAAAAAAAGCAAGCCCTATTTTAAGTTAGTCATGTGCGAATCAGGCTCACGGCATCGGCACCGGTAAGAAATGATTGATCGAGCGAGCGAACATGTCCGTGGCAACTTGGGCGATTTGGCGTTGTATGTTTGTGGATATGTCTGGAGAGCACTGGTGGTCTAGCTGGTAGTGACCCCGCTTTCCGATCCTAAGGGGGTGTGTTCAAATCCGGTCGTGTTGATACCAATGGATTTTTCTGTGCGAAAAATTTATGTGCGCTATACCAGTACCTACTCTCAATCGATGAAGAAAAACATCGTGAGGAAAGGAAACCCGCGGCTTAATCAGCTCCGCACGTATTGACCATGTCTTTCCTGTAGACAAGGCGGCGTGGCGGGCGATTACTCGGCAGAGACGCAAGAGGCGAAGGTTCGATTCCCGCTGCGGAAGAAATGTTTGCATGTTCTGCAAATATTTCTTCCGGGTCCGGGTGTTGTGGTACCATGGTACTCGTAGTTTCTGATACCCACGACACAGGGAATCCTAATGTGGGGTCAGGACTGTATGTGACTGTTGGCTGTTATTTATTTATTGAATTCGGTCAGCACAACATGTACCGATTCCTCTTCCATTTCTCTCTGTCAGAAGTATATATAGTATAGATTTGGTTTTAGATATAGTTTTTTTAAATTTAACGAAAAAAGTAAAACTTTGAAAACCGTTGTAACCTGATTTTAGATCGGATTAACAATTTGAAAGTTATGCTCTAACAAACTCTCTCTAAGTACAAACATACAATGCCAAATCTAAATTTCCACAGGCATACAAACATACAATGCCAAATCTAAATTTCCACAGGCATACAAACATACAATGCCAAATCACCCACGTTGCCACTGAGATCTTTACTCGCTTATATTATATGGGTCAGGCCGTAGATTTTGCCACTTTTTTTTTTTGAGTTTTGTCCCGGCAGGTTTAAAAAAAATCAATGCAAAAAAAACAAATCTCGGTGAACTATTAGTATAGAGAAATGATTTTACTTGCTATTTTCATTATCACTTTATCGAAATTAACAAAAACAGCTTCAGAATTAATTTATTTGTGTAAAAAAAAGTATGAAATCGGCCAAAAATAGCGTGTCCGCATCCCGAAAACATAGATTCAAACTAATCTTGTGTAACATTCTGAATGGCTACCAGAATATTTTTTGATTTCTGGTAATTAAAGGATTGTTGTTCTGCCTAAATTATCAAATTAATAAAGTAAAGCACAGATTTTTTAATATTAATCTTAATTTTAAAACTTTGTCCCCATTATTTTGCTTTTACGTAACTTTAACTTACGTTACGGTTTAAAGATCAATGCGTTTGTATTATTTCATGGTAGAATATTTCTTATTATGATGGCAAAACAACCAATGAACGAGTAGAAATTAAAAATAAACAAACGGTCATTTTGTCTTTAGAATTTGACAAAAAAGTTCCGGTGGGAGTTTGGTAGTGCGAATTAAAATTGGATTTTAAGTGATTTTTAAGCTAAATACTTGTTTATAATAAATTTTTATGGCACGATACTCTGTGTTTACGTTTTAAATAGACATGGACAACGATTTGGGTTCAATTTCATGATAATTCGGAGAGATAACCTAGTTTGTTTACACAAAATCGGTGCATTTTCGCGCTTTTACGTTACTTTTATGTGACTGAAGACATAAAAGTAACGTATAAGCTATTGTAAGGATCGATGCATATTAGCTAACGGTTAGTGGCTGGTGATGAAAAATCAGAAAATATTTGTGAATGTTAACTACTAAATACTGGATAGAGACACTAAAATAAATTAAAAATGCCTTATAAAATAATGTCCTAAAGCGTCAGGTTCCTATTCAGAAAATATGTTTTTATATAGTTATTTTCAGCTGTGAATATCTCAGGAATCTGACGCTCAAAGTACACACGATCTAAGACCTTTTAGATGATTTTGATCGTGTGTACTTTGGTTAACTTTTAAGCGGCTTTTTTCGTGTTATGATGGGGGTTCTAATTACAGTGGATAATATCTACCAGCTAAAATGGTGATGATAATGATGACGAGTTAAACATAAATCAAATAAGTACAGATATTCACCAGTATGTCATTAGCTTTAGGACAGTTTTACGTTACTTTTACGTTACCGTAACATAAAAGTTGCTATTTCACTATTATGTTACAAGCGGCAAAATCCGCGGCCTGACCCATATATATTTTTAAAGAGTTCCTTTGTTTAGATCACCGAAAGATGGGTTAGTTAAAGAAAAGTACTTATCTGGATGTAGAAATTGTATTTCAATAAAAAAAAAAACTAATGTCTAATTTACATTTTACTAAACTTAGGGGTATCCACGCGAAAAGACAATAAGTTTGACACATGAAGCTAAAAGTCGATCAGCTAGTTTCGGCTCTGCACTCAGACAACAACCGTGCAGCCGTCTTCTGACGCGTCGTGTGAAAACATACGCATGTCGGACATAGTCGGATGTAACTTAGATAAGTATATCGCTTTAATAAGATCGTTAGGCTACCTCCCCACGTCCAGCAGGTGGAGGGTCAGGTGCGGCGCGGCGCGGGGGCGGTGCGGGGGGCGCGAGGGGGCGCGGGCGGACGCCAGGCGCGCTGCAGGCCGCAGGCGGCCGCCGCCCCCGCCAGCGGGCCCGCCCAGTACACCTGCACCCACCATACCCGTCTTAGCTCACATCAACATAGCCACGTGACGGCTCAAGCTGGCTCCTTCTCATCACTCGGGATGTGAAGGCGTCAGTTATGTCCGATATGTTTTATGAAGTTTTAATATGCTCATGCTCTCGAGCATGCTGCTGCTCACCCTGCAGCTGCATCGTCGCGACGCACGAGTCACTCACCCAGTGGTGGTCCCAGTGCGCGTGCCACAGCGCCGGCCCGAAGCTGCGCGCCGGGTTCATGCCGGCGCCCGTCGCCGGGCCCTGCGGAGACGCACGAGTCACATCACAACCGCTCCACGCTACATTATTAATATCCAGGGATTATCTCGGGACGCTGATCGCTCCGAATAACATTTTGACGATTCGTCTTATGTTTTTTGTCTACACTAATATTATAAAGAGGAAAACTTTGTTTGTATGTTTGTTTGTTTGTACTGAATAGGCTCAAAAACTACTGGACCGATTTTAAAAATTCTTTCACCATTCGAAAGCTACATTATCCACGAGTAACATAGGCTATATTTTATTTTGGAAAAAAATAGGGTTCCGTAAGATATTTGGGTTTTTCGGACACAAGGTGTAAAAAATCAACCAGAAAAGTTACTTATTTTGCGTACGCTGCCTAAACTATAAAAGATAGAACCATAAAATGTTCTAATTAATTGTAGATCTTATAAATATCTACAAAAAAGTCCGCGACACACTATACCCATCTATGTCGAGTGAGGCACAGCAACCATTTTTTTATTTAAAAATCTTGAATTTTTTTTGGACTACATTTAAACGCGTTTATTTTACTCATGCTATTAATCCTTATCAAAATAAATGATTTCATCACTAAGAACAGTTTATGGAGATAATATTTGGTCTTTGAATGATTAAAATTGGACGTTTGGTTTTGAAGTTATGGCGAAATTAAAATATTACGATTTCTGCTGCACGGCCCGTTGCGAAGTGGGCGTCACCAAGGCGGGGGTGCGCGTGCGGGAGGGGAGTTTAGATCTATGAGTAAGGTACCCGCGCGGCTCAGTCGCGAGGTCGGCTCCCTACGCAGCGGTCGTGCGCGAAGTCTATATAGTATAAAAATGAATCGCAAAATGTGTTGGTAAGCGCATAACTCAACAACGCCTGGACCAATTTGGCCAAATCTTTTTTTAAAATGTTCGTTGAAGTTCAAGGATGGTTTTTACGGCGAGAAAAATTAGAATTATTGCTGGAAAAACCCTAAAAATAGCCCTTTTCTTTTTCCCATACAAATGATTTGTAACTAAAACGTAGTCAATTTGAGCTTTATTGCTATGGTATAAAGTTCATATTAAATTACAAGCACTTGAATTATTAATTTTAAGGCGATACGAAGTTCGCGGGGTCAGCTAGTAAACAAATATAACTAAATATGAATAATAAACTAAATATGAGGAGGGAGCGCGCGTTGCGATGCCGGCCGGAGGCACTGCCAGCCAGCACGGAGTAGATGATGCACGCGCCCTGTACGTACCGCGAGCGCGGCCAGCGCGGCCACGACGGCGCCGATGCGCAGCGGCCACGAGTGCGCGCCCTCGGCCGCGCGCCACTGCGCCATGTTGCACAGCACCACGCACGCCGCGCACAGCGCCTCCACGCACACCGCCTGCCAACACGCCAACACACAGCTCAGTCACACCGACCGACCACTCCCCCATTCGGCAAGGAAGTAGATTCACCTTGTAGAGCGGGTAGTGCGGCGCGGGCAGCGTGAGGCCGGCGAGGGGCGCGGGGCGCGGCGCGAGCGCGGCGTGCGCGGCCGCGCCCAGCGCCGCGCCCGCCAGCTGCGCCGCCAGCTCGGCCAGCGCGCGCGCGCCGCGCATGCGCCCGCACCACCACGCGCCCAGCGTCACGCACGGGTTCAGCTGCGCGCCCGACACGCCGCCGAAGCACTGAAACATTATCACATTCGGCTTCATCGCTCATTCTCACTCTCACCGGACCTGCCCTCGCGCCACGATCTGTCTCTCCGCCGAACTATTATTTTAGGGATGAAGCCCCTGCGCCCGTTACTCACGTACTTATGTACCTACGCGCAGGGATCGCTCCGGGCGGGATTCAATTCAAACACGAAGCGTTCTTTCGTACTTTCGCGTTTACACTCGCTTCGAAGTTCACTTTCTTTCTTGTGCGAGAGAGATGAACGCTCACTCTAGTGTTCGGATTTATTGATACCAATGATGCCTACTAAGTATATTTACATGCGTAACTAATAGCTATTGTGTTGATCTGATAATGGTATCGGAAGGCGGGTAGTGGCATCTTATAATTCACTCTTTACGTCTTAACGAGTCCCACACCAGATGATGACCTGCTTATGGAACTAAGAGGAATGGACGGACCATGAAAGTGGATGGATTCGCGGCGAACCGAAGCAGGCCTTCGCCTTGCAGTATAGTGCGTGAATATGAAAGTACTTGTTTGTTTACTTGCAAATCACGCGGTTGCTCCAGCGCATTATCTCAATCCCTATAAACCCTTCCGCACATAATCAAACAAAATGGGAGGTAACAGAATCATAAGCCCGCAGCTTAACAGATAACTATCGGAGTGCTCAGTGCTGTTTGTCTACCAACCGGATCGCGTGAACGTTAGCAATAACTGGATGGACGAAAATGAACAAGAAAAACATTTTTTTAAACCCACGATGATTTATGAACCTTATGTAAAATGGTACTAACAATACAATAAGCAAGTATCCCAATGAGGGTTGACGTCAGGCAGGCGGCCGGTCATAAAACACCTTAGCCAAAACTCTTACAGCATGATCAAAGGTTCATGCTGTGTCGACCCCACATAGAGTGTGATAAGGGCAGGAAGATGATGATGATGTAAAATGGTACTAACAAATGCAAAAAACTACATCGAAATTGATTCAGTATCAGTAGTTATTGAGTTTCTGAAATGCAAAAAACCATGCTAGCTGCTGCAGCGCCCCCTGGCGAGCTAGGGCCTGCACACACGAGCGAGCCATCACCCACGACCACTCCTCACGTCGCGTTAGGTACTCGCCTGCACGAGCATGGCGACGGCGAGGCCGGCGTACAGCGGCGGCGCGGGCTCGCTCGCCAGCAGCACCAGCAGCGCCGTGCCCAGCGCCTCCGCGCCCGCCACGCGCGCCACGCACGCCCAGCGCGCGCACTCGCCGCCCGCTGCACACACGAGCGGGCCATCACCCACGACCACTCCTCACTGAGGTCGTGGGTGATGGATATAGGTGATGCGAGGAGTCCTCACATCACCTGCCTATACAGATTGGACTCGGCAGGGTAGGATCGCTAAATCAGTGATATCGAGAGACATCTCGATAAGGTATCGCACGATCAAACTACATTTTTTCGTGGAAATGACATGGGTCATTGTGTTCGTCTCGGAACAGCCTGCACGCACAGGGCCTGCGTTATTCTCTTTCGCTATTCGAAGGCCAGATTTTACGTTCGATCGCACCGAAGATCACGGTGCCATCGTAATCTACCTACGTGGAATTAATTATCATTAGGTAATTGTCTAAGATAAAATGATAACAGGATAATAAATATTAACCAGTGAGTTGTAGATAATTTTCGAACAAAGGTGGAATGTTCCGGGAGCGATCTGAATCGGATGGTAATAAGGTAGTAATGAGATACAGACGGTGGATGTAGGGGCTGGGCTCGGGGTGGAGGCGGTCCGCGGCGGGCACGAGGCACTCGGCGGGCGCGGCGCCGGCGCCGGCGGGGGACTGCATGGGAGCGCGCGGCGCACGCCGACTGCCGCCGCGCGCCCGCGCCGGCGCCCGGCCCGCGAGCCCCGCGCCCCGCGCCCGCGCCCGCGCCGCTACGTACACAACACGCCGACTGATATCATAATTATAGAGGTGAAGTCACTTCTACTGTTTTGACAATAATTAGCAAAACCGTCACAATGAACACATAACACATCATCAAGGACGTAGGCAACAGAACAGAAGCTAATACACTGTGTAACTAGCAGTTCAAGTTTATCTTAAAACTTTGATTAAACCAGGGCACTCACCTGATCAAAGTCCGCATCGTCAACCGACAGTCGGCCCTCCATAAAGCTCTTCTTCGTTAACATCTTGTAGCGATTAAAATAGGATAAGTAAGGAGATGCGCCAGGCAATAAAACGAAGTATTAGATCGGATGAGTTTAATGAGTGAAGCTGTGGCGCTAGAGGCGCTGCAGCTGCGGGTGGTGGCGCGCGTGCAGCGCGGCGTCCAGGTCGCGGCGGCGCTGCGCCACGCGCGCCTGCAGGTAGCGGCTCACGGCCTCGCCCGCCCACGCGCCCGCGTACAGCGCGCCCAGCCGCTCCTCCTCGCCCGCCGCGCCCGCGCCCGCGCCGCCCGCCGCGCCCATCGTCTGCAACAAACACCGCGCGCCGCGTGTACCGACCTCGTCACGTTCGTGCTTCCTTACTAGTCTTTCACCTAGCCCTCATTCATTATGTTTTTTGATTTTATTTGGTACTAGCAGCCGCCCGCGGCTTCGCTCACGCGGTACCCAGATAAAAAGTACCTTATGTCCCATTCCAGCACACGTAGGTACCTACTAAGCACAAAAGAGTCGAGCAGTTCAACTACTGCCCTGCTCTAAGACCACATAGTAACCCACCTGCAGTGTTAACAGTCCAAAATATTATCGCAACAATTTTTTTTAGACGCTAATGAATGTACTGAATGTAGTGTAATTTGACATTGACAATTCCTTTTCCATGTTTTGTATCATCTATTACTAATCTGTGGTATCATCGCTGTCATATTATTATGTCAAAATAAAAGTATTCTATTTTTCATGAAAAACATGCCAAAAATTTTACAGGTAATTATGACATCAACTAAATGAGAAAAATCGGCTCTAATTTGATATAGGTTATGTGCAGTTTTAGACCAAAAATTGATTCCAGGTTATCATCCCTTTTCACCCTTTTAGAGGTTGAATTTTGAAAAATCCCTTCTTAGTACACCCCTATGTACCAAGGTTTGCCTACACTGAAAATTTCAAGTCTCTACGTCCAGCGGTTTAGGCTGGGCGTTGTCTGTCAGTCAGTCAGTCAGTCAGTCAGTCAGGACAAAGATTCTTATTCGTTTATCCGTCCGTCCAAAGTCAGAGGCGTATAACTGGCAAACTATTATTAGTACAACATCGTTCAGAAAATTTGCCGGATACGGGGGTTTTTGTTTCGTCAAAACTCACAGACGTACGTGATTTTGGAACGAGCGAGTCGAGTAGTGTAAGATGGGGTACCTTGAGATCCCTGGACTGGCTGACGAGCCACTTCTGGATGAACTGCTGCGGGTCCTTGCTGAAGCTGAGGAAGAACTCGCGGTTCGTCTTCAGCTGGTTGATGGTGTCCACCTGTAACGCACCGCGACTATCAGCTTATTAGCAAGATTATAATTATTAATAGATGTCAGTGTCAAAGAGACAAGCTAGTGCTTTCTGGAGTATTGTTATGTTTAATTTTATATATGATTTATTTATTTATTTATAAAAATGTATGTATGTATTCTTGTTGCGGATTTTATATTTTATTTTATTTAAATTTTAATAGTTTGTGACGTCACCCTTCTCAAGGTCTTGACTGAAAACCAGCGCTACTTCACCTGGTAGGTACCAAGTGAAGTAGCTCAAAGCTGAGTCAGGACCTCTTGGCAACTCTTTTTAATTGACAGAGCAACCAGGACATGTGCTATGTAGGTTAGGTCTGTTTATGTATTTTCTTCTCCTTTTGCCTCTTTTTGCCCTATTACTCTGTCTTAATTATTGCTCTGTCTTTTAATTTTAATTTTTTCATTTCTGTATTTTTTGTGTACCTACCTAGGTTGCCAATAAATCATTTTCTTTCTTTCTTTCTTATAAGATTGTCTCAGAAGGACTAAGCTAGCATGCGATCCGTACAATAGCATGAAACGTAAGGTGACTTACAGTCTCGTGGATCTTAGAGTCGAGCCCCTGGATCTCCTGCTGGTTGGCGGTGCTCACGAGGAAGCTGTTCATCTGCGTCTTGAGCGTGTCGTCGACCTGCGGGCAAGGGCGCAAGGCTGTAGTAGCGCGGGCGTGCCGTGGTGACGTGACCGTGCTGACGTCACCGCGGGGGGCTCACCTCGACGTCGATGTCGTAGCAGGCGGTCTGCTTGGCGTCGTGCGGCGGCTCGACGGCGATGACGTGGTTGATGACGATGGGGTCGGGCGCGTGCAGCAGCGCGCCCAGCCGCGCCGGGATCTCGGCCAGCTTGAGCCGCGGCGCGCCGAAGATCTGCTCGAGGTACTTGTCGCAGGCGACGTACTCGCGCTCGTGCGGGTCCTGCAGGCGGTGCGTCTTCACGTACTGCCACAGCGCGTTCACGATGACGGGCCGCGCCTGCGTGTGCACGCCCAGCAGGCGCGCCAGGCGCTGGTCCAGCTTGAACTGCAGCGGCTGGTAGTCCAGCAGCAGCAGGATGGTGCAGCGCACGTTCTTGTAGCCGGGCCGCTTCACCTGGAACCCGTCCGTCTCCTGCGTGGTGAGCGTGCGGTGCCACTCCACCAGGTGGTTGTCCGGCCCGTACAGCTCCTTGTCCAGCTCGATCACCAGCGACTTGAAGAACGACGAGAACTTGCGCTTCACCTGCGAACGAGGCCACACGGGGTCGGTGGGCGGCGGCCGCGCGGCGGCGGCGGCGGCGGCGGCGCCTTCCGCCGCGCCCGCACTCACCTTGTGCGGCTCGCCCTTCGCGTCGTCCAGCAGTCGGCCCTCGACGCGCAGCTCCCACGACGGCACCGCCGCGTCGCCCTGCCCTGCAACCCAACCACAGCTCGTCTCACTCACAGGCCGCTCGCCACCCCTGCCGCCGGCCCCGGCGCCGCCCGCCGCACTCACCCGGGTAGAACGTGTTCGAGATGAAGATGCGCAGCTTGCGCTTCTGCTTCATGGGGCGCTTGAGCGCCTCCTGGATGTCGAGGCGCTTGCGCATGATGGTCGCGTCCAGCTTGCGCTCGAAGGCCAGCAGGTCCATGTAGGCCTGCGACTCAGGCACCAGGTCGCGCACCTTCTGCGGCAGGATCTTGTCGGCGAGTCGCTTTTTGCGCTTGCCGCCCGCGCCGCCGAACGCCTCCCTGTAACAGCCGGCAGCTCATCGAGAGCGCTCGCCGCGGGGCGGCGCGGCGAGGAAGGGCTCACTCACGGGTTGTATAGCGCGGGCTTCATCTGCGGCGGCATCGGCGAGCGCGCGTCCGGCGCCTGCCGCTTGGCGGGCTGCGGGGGGGGAGCGGCGCGCAGCGCGGGCGGCGGGGGCGTGGGCGCCGGCCCGCCCCCCGCACCGTACGCGGCCCGCGCGCCTCCGCCGCCCGCCCCCGCCCCCGGCCCCGCACCGCCCCCGCCGCCCGCGCCCGACGCCGGCGGAGGCGTGAACCCGCTGCGAGCCTGAGACCATTTCATTGACACCTTTTACTTCATGAATGCGATCAGTGGAAAGTACCAGTAGTTTGAAGTTCCCCCAGAGTTGATCCCAAAGTAGTGCTAACACAGAGAAATTGAGATTGTCAGATCTAGGAGCGCTTTTAGTGCCTTTACGCCCAACATAAGTAAAGTTTAATGACACTTTAGAGGTTTTAGAAAAGTTACTATTGTTTTTTTATTTAATATTGTTGTTTATTTGTGATCTTATTTTATATAAACTTGATTACACTGTAAAGTTAAGCAACACTAGGCATGGTCAGTAATTGGATGGGTCGAGTGACTTTTGGCAAAAAAATTGTAGTATTTGTGTTTATCTTTTTCAAACGATCTAAAAAAAAATGTAGGTACATGTACGATGATATGGAACCTTTTGTGTGCTAATTTGACTCACACTTGACAGGTTTTATTAATTTCCTTGAGAACCAGCATATGAGCCCAATAATACAAATGGCTAATAATACTAATCAAATGTACCTACCATTCTTGATACAAATAAGAAAAAACATGTATAATATTAATGTTAAAATGCTTTTTTACTTCATTAAGTACAAGTTATAAGTATGTACCTCTACAAGTGTATCCTGAAACCCATTTGGTCGTACAGAGCTGAACTGTGGGGAACAGTGGCTAACTACAACCTAGAGATCATCCAATGCTTTCAATCTAAAATACTACCAATGATAGCAGATGCCCCACGGCACATCACAAACAGCCAACTACACCTAGATTTGGAGATACCAATGGTTAAAGAGGCCATAACCCACAAGTTAGGATCCTGCCCCAAATGCATAGAAAAACACCCAACCGAACTTGCTGCAAATTTAATGAACAAGTCCGCAACCTTCCAGCAATTAAAGAGGAGAACCCCTCAAGATCTCATATAGCCCGCGACGAGAAGGGAATATGTGACCATATGGATATGCTACTGGGCCCATTCCATGCACGCCAATGACGGAGTAAACTTCAAAACTCTAGCTCAATGCCCAGAAAGGCAGATAGCAAAAGAGATGAGAAAGTCGCATCTCTTTTCTTCCCAGGGACTTAAAAAAAAGGGAGGAAAGTCACTAAAGCTGGTCAACCTGCCAAGTACAAGCAACCCTAGGAGAAACACAATTTGCCAAACCATGTCATTGACCTCTGGAATAGGCTACCAAAGACAGTGATCAGTGCTCCATAAATGAACTCTTTCAAAAATAGACTGGATAAACATATATAGTGCACTGATTATTGATTGATATACACATATCAGCTAATGATATACACACACACAACATGTAATATATGCAAACACAACAAGCAGAAACAATGTGTTAGGAGTATGTTGTAACACCTGGATGTCGGTCGGGCAGGCCGTGGTCACATTATAACTTGTTAAGCTTAATGTAAGGCAAGTAAACAATTGTGTGATCTTAGCCCATAGCCAAGTAATTTATTATTATTATTATTATTAGCCCATATCGTCTCACTGCAGGGCAAAGGCCTCCCTATCCAAGTAATTTAGTGTCCAAAAAATTTGAACGAAATGTCTTGGCTACAAAAGGCTCTTTAGAAAATAGTGGTGTTAAAGGCAACTTACAGGGAAGTTAGGTCCTGGATAGGGCCTGGGCGGCATGGGCGCTCCCTGCGGCGGCGCCGGCCCCACGCCCGCCGGGTAGCGCGGCGCCGGCAGCGCGCCGGGCGGCGGCGCCGGGCTGATGCCTCCCGCGCCTCCGGGGAACCGCTGCGCCATCTCTACTACCTACCAACTGTCTACTTCAACACCGATTAGTAGGTACAGATCCACTCCAACTGTCTCACATCACTTTCGTGTACTAAGTACTTCTAAGTAAAAAAAGAAACAACCTTATGATCAAACAATGCTGCTCTGAGGTCACCGAATGTTTGTTGGCAAAACAGAAGCAGCACAACGAAACTAAATAAACTGACAAAACAACATGAATGGGTGGAGTTGTATTGAGAAAGAGTGCTGCTAACTATTGCTACTTATGATAAACAAAACCCCAAACGAACTGAACTAATGGTAAGTAAACGTTAGGTAGCGTCGCCGCCGAATTATATTTTATGATTATTCTTGTCAACAGTATAAAAATTTACTCTCACTGAGAGGAGAGGATAACTTGGTTTAGCTCACAGACTAGGTAGGATGCATGCATAACGCAATGCAACGGTTTGGCTTGGCATGACATTCTTCCAAGGGCTTGGCAGTCCAGTTAGCGCGTCAAAACAAGACAAGAGTCAGTCCAGTCAGGCAGTTTTTTTTTCCTGGCATGGTTTTTAAACCCTTTGGCCTTTTCGTAGATTTGCAGCTCAGAACAATAAATACATGCAGTCAGTCAGTCAGTTGGTTGCAGGGTTGCCAGGTAAAGGCTCAATCAAATCGCCAACCTTTTTATGAAAAGTAGGTAGCCTAAATATCGCCCAAATATTTTTCCCCACTAATATAGCTAAGAAGCCATAAGTGCCCCAATATTCAATTAATAAAACCGGTCAAGTGCGAGTCGAATTTTACATAATGTTTCTTGTTTGTGCAAAAAGTCACGCAACCCATCCAATTACTGACTGCACCTAGTCAAAGTCACAGTCAAGATCAAAATTTCTTAATTCCTTATGATCACGGGGATCATTTGGACACGTTTTAAATCTACGTTGCAATTTACGTCCGCACCGGCGCGGCCGCAAACAGACGTGACGTGCCACCCGCCTAAGCTAAAAAGATCCCGCTTGACGAAGTCCACGCTTCGACCTATACAGATCATGGCAGGCACGGAGAAGTTTCATCTTCATCATTGTGGAACCCTGTAATGTAATTAGAAAAGCTGTAAGACCGCTTAAGAATGAAGCAAACATTTGAAATGATTTTAAGGAATTAATTATTATGCAAATTCATCCAATTTTAGATAAAATCAAATGCCTACCTTCTTTTTAAACTGTTTCACCTATAAACTGCAATTCTATGCTATTAACACGTAAATACAAATTTTGAATGTGGCAGCGCTTGAAACAGTATAGCGATACGAGAACGACGACTAGTGTGGTTTGTTCAGAAAAATTAACTCCTTCTTATTGGAAATGTTGAATTTCGGCTTGAGCGGTGTTATTTGCTAGCCGACGACGTAGTCTATGCGTTAGCATTATCATAGCATCCCTACTGTAGTAAGTATGTGTTTGGTCCTCAGAACTCTGTTAGCTTTAGTGAGAGACCATGTTGGGCAGCCGCATGTTAGGACTGGTAGGATTCAGGTATTGAAGACCCTGCTTTTGTCCTTGATGGGAATAGAATTTGTTCCGTACCGGAATTGATTTTTTTTCACATTTAGTTTTCATTTGTTGATGATGATCATGATCATTCTTAAATTCGTTGGTGTGGGTATCAAAATATTTCATAAGCAAGCTGTCACAATTTGGAGGGTAGGTCAAGAAATCTTTTTGATTTAGGTACGACTGGTTTGACGACACCTCTCACGTGCCCTCTCGTGAAGGAATTGGCTAACGATCATTCCTCGCTCCACCACCATTGGAGACGAACGTTTACGCATTTTGACTGCTGTTTTGCCCCGATTTTTCCCACACGCCCGCGCCGATATGCTATCGCGTTGTGTGTGTTTTTACGATCCTTCTTTTCGAACAGATGACACGATCTGTGAGACCTCTTTCACTAGCCTTGTGGATTTTCACAAGCAAATAAATAAGTCTCGAAAATATTAAGTACGTAGGGTATAAACATTTATTACTTGTATAAGATAGGTAAATATTTTGATATCATTTATTGAATTTAGAGGTCGTCTACTATGGTTGCCAGATGCCCCATACTTTATTCCCCATATTGAAAAATAGGGTGACCTGACCACCCCGTTTTATCAGGGTATAAAAATCAAAGAACCCCTAATACCTGGGTATATCAAAACAAAATGAAGGGTAAATAAAACTTCCATATTTATTACAAAATACGGTGTGAGTTGTGGGCAAGTAGCAAATATTGTGTGTTTCTGACTACCCCAATAGACACCATCAACGATCTCGAGAGCTTGGACCTATTAGAGTTAGACGTAGGGTTGCCTGCCACTGCCACTTCTTGATTGGGACCGGCATCAAAAATACGTGTTTTCGATTATTTTACTGGAAGCTTAATAAAACTGCTTCACGACTTCACGTCTTTATGGAGGACCAATCTTCCGATTCGTGTACATGTAATACAATGGAAAAAATATAAAGAAAAATACCTAAGAATACATCACAGAGTACCTTCTAATAAACTGGAATAAATGGACAAGAATGGGTTTTTTAGTGTATATACCTAGAAGAATATACTGTAGGTAACGTTGCTGTCCTGACGTTAGAGGAAAGCAACTCCCAACTAGGAAAGAGCCAAAGGGTGTAAAAACTAGGCCAGGAAAAAAAACGAATACCTTTACATTGGTTACATTATCCAAGCACTATTCATTTTAGAAAATCAATAATTCTGAAAAGAAATGGACTACCTACCTTACGTACCTCTAATACCTTGGGATAATTTGATTGGAAATGCGTTAGGAGTCAAAGCAAGAAGAGACCATTCAGACGGGTAATAAAATCTTTTAAATCTAAACTTGATTACAATTTTACACTTGCAAGATATTTTTATAGCTTATGAAAGTAGCGATGCCTTTGTTTGGTGTAGGTGTAGGACAAATTCGTAATTCGGCAGGTTCGCTACTCGACAGATTCGTGAATTGGGCAGATCCTCGGATTCGACGGATTAGTTATAGGTACCTACGACAGAAAATGAACACTTGTGCTCAGAATACTGATCTATGCTGTCTTTTCTGCCTCCCAACTTGACACATTGCTAGGTTCTTCGTTTTTTTCCATGAGTCCCATTGGAACCCTGAAATAAAGTTATTTAAATTCTATGATTCAACTTTTCTCACACTTATTTGTCTTTCATTAGCTACATTATTTTATTATGAACTAACAAATTAACACAACAAATGAATTACTTAGTAAGTTTTCACATCTTACCAAAAAATGTTGCATTATGTTGTACAGGGTGCATAAACCATAACTGAAGCCTTCTCAGGCAGGCAATGGAGGCTGTGGTATACAAGTGCCTGAAATGTTCCTTTTTAGATAACCATTGGTGAGCTTGATAAGGTTGCACTTCTGGCAATGCTACTTTTTGTATCTGTCCTCAGGTAAACCAGGGATAGCGTTTGTGATTGGAGGCTTAAACCACTGTTCCAGTGCCATACCCCTAAAAATAAAATAAAATATATTACTTTGTTACAGATTGCACAGATCCCGCATGAAGATGATACCATTCCTAGGACATAGGCAATAAACATTATCAGAATAAATATGTATAAATAAATAAATCCACCATACAATTGATTTCCAATTAATAAACATATATTGAAGTAGTACATGATATTGTAAGTATAATAGAGATAAATGTTATTGCCTAGATACTTAGTTGGATGATATCAGTAACAGGCTGGTGGAGACTGTCCATATGGTTGGGTTCAAGTTTTACAAAACCCGCTGTAACAATAGACTTCAAATGATATCTGATTGAACCTGAAAACTCGCGGCAGATCACCGCACTATGACACTACAGACTTTCTACAAAATGAAGTCATATCGGCAGCTCAACAGATGCATTTTTAGATCCTTGCAACAATATGTCCGGTCTTCTAATTCTAATTAAGTTAGGGGAACAAAGATCTGCACTGATGTCCCGTGGTGGGGTGTATTATGCATTATCGCCCTGCTAATTCTCCCTCAGCCAGCCTAACTCCTTGAAGTACCGGAGAAGAAGCTAAGGAGAGGGCTATGCTTGTTATTTCTCTACAAAATTGAATCAAAAATGAGGAGATTCATAGACAAACCAAAGTCGCCGACATATCCCAAAGGATTAGTAACTTGAAGTGGCAGGGGGCGGGGTGTATAGCTCGAAGAACTGACGGCCATTGAGGCAGAAAAGTACTTGTTGAGTGGAGACTGTTGTTATTGATTTCAGCCGTGGGGTCTGGGCCTAGATTTGGATCCTATTTCCTCCCCATGGATTTCGTAAGAGGCGACTAAGGGAATAGACACCTAAAATATTAAATTTTAAAGGACTATAGAATTTATTTTAGTAGGTAACAGGTACCTATGTATTAGAATAATTAATCAATTATAAAATATAGATGTTCCATTTTTACTGCTTGTATTATTAAATTATGATTGCCTCCTCAAATTGTGATGTGTATAGGCAAGCAAGGGCAATTAGGTAGATTGGCGTCCCTGCGTCAGGGCAGCGGCGCCGGGGGCGGGTGCGCGAGACCTGTCCCTGTCGTCCTGCTAGGTGGCCACAATGTGTAGCTCGATTGGAGCAGTTTCTCGATCAGTTAGTTGGCGACTGCCAGTACTGTGACTGTGTCATTCTCGAAACGTACCAAATCTATGTGTTTAGTTAGAGGGACGTTTAGTTTAATCTCACTGAACGGCAGGCACGCACGGTGGGTGGTGTAGAGAAATTCCGAAATTGCCCGACATTGAATGAATGAACTCCTGAACTTCATTATTTAAATATAGTTACTTATATTCATTCTCCCGATCGCCATGTACATACAACGTTGCCAGATGCCGGAAGGTTACTAAAGTAAACTTTAGGTGATTTTCAGCTTCCCAAAGTTACTTGGCAGGTTACACAATTCAAAAGGTTACATAAAGGGGATTTTTCAGTGTTAGCAAAATATATTTAGATACCTATAACTACTGCATGAAGCTATCACGAAACACACCTATCTTTTGACGAAATCTTTAATGCAACTGCAAAAAACTTCCTCATTCTTTTTTTCTCATTGTAGGTAGATAGGTACCTTACCTACTTAATGTACTACTAAGTGTTGTATTATTCTATGGACCTGTGTGTGAAATAAAGTTTTTATTCTTTTATTAATTTTTTATTTAATTTCTTCATTTATTTGATTTTTTTCTAATTTCCTCTGGTTTCAGTTACTCGCGATTTTGGTGCGTATCTGGTTCCGGCCGGCGCCGGCGGGCGGCCGGTGGCCGGTGTCTGATTGATTTGTTAGAACTTGGAGTGCGTGCGTAGTCCGTATGGAAGTTTGTTTGGCGGCCTCGGTGGCGGCTGGCGGGCGATTGCTCGGCAGAGACGCAAGAGGTGCGGGTTCTATTCCCGCTGCGGAAGAAATGGTCTGTAAATATTTCTTCCGGGTCTGGGTGTTGTGGTACCATGGTACTCGTAATTTCTGATACCCGCTACACAGGGAATCGGTCAGGACTATGTATGTGACTGTTGGGTGTTATTCATTTATTTTATTTATTTGTTTGATCTAAAGTTTCGATCAGAGTGTTTATTTTGTAAAACCATAGAAAATAATGTAAAAACTAAGTAGAATACTATGTACCTATGAGGCAGGATGCTCGTCCACCTCGATATCCTCAAGCAAAGCTCAACTGCGTAGGTACTTAGATACTGTTCCTTCCTACATACAAACGTAGGTAGTTCAGTACATATATTATGTAACATTTTGTTTTGTGTTGCTGCGTTAAATAAATAATATTTAATATTTAGGTACATAAGTAGGTACCAACATAATAATGCTTACCTACCTATCTAAAAGTAATGTTTTTGATAGGAGTGTGTTTGTAATAGTACTTATAGTCAAAGCTTTTTTAGGGTTCCATACTCGAAGGGTGTCAACGAAACCCTATTACTAAACCTCCGATCACCGTCCGTCTGTCTGTCAGCGGGCTGTATCTCATGAACCGTAATAGGTACCTAGAGGTGTTTTCGAGTGTATTTCTATTGCCGCTATAACAACAAATAATAAAACTAAAAGAGGAACCCATATCTACAACAAAAATTTACGTACCTAATACATACCTACATCCCCTGGTACGGAACCCTTCGTGTGCGAATTCGACTCGCAATTGACCATTTTATTTTGCTTTTCAATGTTGTTTTTTATTGATTGATTAATTATCATTATCATCAAAGTATGGAAGTATATTACTTATGTATATAGGTGTACAACATAGGTACCTAGTTATCATTCAGAAATGAACATCAAACATACATCAAAGTACCTAGGTATGTAGAGTAGGTCAAACCTAGGACGCCGAAGCCCGCTAAGGCTATAATATAATATATAGCTACTCAGAGTAACTACTTATCTATCGGTCAATCAGCGGACGGGCACAGGGCAGCGGCAATCAAACACGATGGACCAGAGGCAGAGGTTATCTCGACTCATACAGTAGGCACCTACCCACCTAACCGTCCGTCGTTCAAACCGACCGATTACCTAACTAACTATTCCAGATCTTTCCGAGAGCTGTCCCGTTGTTCAACACCAGACCCCACCAACTGTTGTTCCACGACCACGAAGTCTCTTGTATTCCCGTTGTATCTCGTTTCCGACCGCGCCTTCCATTTTAGCTCTAAGTGGTTGCTTGAGTTCAGGTGGGCAGGCACATTGTTCTTTTAGTCATGGCAACCAAGTTAGGCGAGCTGATTTGTTGTAATGTAAGACTATACCTGTGTCAAAGAATAATTTTATCGGGCTGCTTGTTACACCTACGAATTGAACGATGTCGGTATGATGATTCGTATCCTGAGGTGGCACATCATGGCACATGGCACATGGCACATGGCACCGTAGCTGGCTGGGTCCGCGTGGAGTGGAGGATGCCGCGCCGGCAGCAGGAGGCGGCGCGGCGGCGGGGGGCGTGAGGCGCGCGGCGCCGCCTCCGCCGCTCCCAGCGCCCGCCGCCGCCGCCAGTCCGCGCCCGGCGCCCGACGCGCGCGTACGTGCTCCGCCATCTCTGCCCGTGTCGAGCTCCATATTTCGCGCGGCGACTTAACTTCATCCAGCGGAGCTACGAAAGGAGTGGCGGTTCGCATCTTACCGGGCAGCATTAGAGTTTCATATATTTCTAATACTGTCAGGTAAAGATGTCGTCCGCGCTCCACTTTCTACGTTCATCGAGGGAAGATCTGGAGAACTGGTTCGCTGGGATCTGAAGGTCGAGCAGCCCGAAGTCTTCGAGAGCCGACGATCTCGGAGCTCATCGGAGCCGGTCGAGGTAACGGGTGCGGCGGCCGCGCGGGCGCCGCGTGGCCGCCGCGTGCGCAACGTGTCCGCGAGGAGCCGCATGTGTCGCCCGGCCCGCTAGACGACAGCGCTGCAGGGACCGCAGGGATGTCGTCTAGTGGATGCGGGTATCTACATACTAACATAGTAGCGGGCCCCGCGCCCGCGCCCGCGCCGAGGCCGCCGACGCTCCGGTGCCGTGCCGTGCGTGACTCGACACGACACCGTTACCGCGCAACCGGTTGCCGATCAAGCCGATGTTCACTCGCACTGCCTACTTTCTATCTGTACCTACGAGGTAGGTATTTGCCTAATCGTAAATGATGTTTCAGTTATCTATCAGACCTAATCAGACCGTGCCCATTGGTTTATTCCATCTTATTTAAAAACTTGATAACTTTGTGCCCTTGGCTCGATGGCGTTATATCGAAGATAATTGAAAACTCCTCATGGAGCTTGGCCAGTAAGTGGAAACAACTTGGGATTTAGTACTGTAGGTTAAAGTTAGCGAAGACTCACGATGCCATGATCGCCGTCCATGGATGCCCGCGCTGTTGCGTTTCCTCGCCGTTCGCATAACGTAACCCACTTAACTAATTAAAATTCCTCGTGTCGGCTATGAGCACGCGTTTTCAACTCATTAACTCGGCGCACAACACGAGTCTCCCCTCGCCCTCGCCCTCGCCCTCGCCCTCGGCCGACTCCTGGCGTCACTCGCTCTTCACCAATATGCGTTGCATTACATGCAATCTGCTGTCTTCTCAAAATCACCGGTAGAACTTTGGACCAAGGTGATCATCTCCATAGGTGATTGCAATCTCTTCCAAGTCTTCATTTCACAAACTGTTGATTATTCTCCTGCTGCATTACCTATTCGTTCGTTGGCGGAAAGTTTTGCTTGACTTTCAGAATATTAAAATGTAGGCCAAGGTTTGCATATCGCAGCAGCAACTTGTGATTTGGCGTTTTCTTACAATACCAGCATCTTAATTATCTTGTATCTTATCTACATTCATTTGCGGGGCACCTTGCCATAAAGTGACCACTGACCCTGCAGATGTACCTACTAAGTAGTTCTTCTGTTGATATGACTAATAATCAAGCCCATCGGTATTTTATGCAGGTACCTACTTACTTCTTAGATTTTTCGTGTCTGCTGTTCTGCAAATTTTCAAGACTAGTTGTTGCCCGCGACTTCGTACACGTTGGATTACTTATAAAGTATCGCACCGCCCACCCTTTATAAAGAAGATACAATAAAAACTTTTGATAGGTACCCCATTTCATCTGTATTTTAGGGTTGCTTTGAAACATCCTCAAACACTTGTCCATCCATTTATTTTGCATTTATTTATAGTTATCCAAACCGAGTTTCAAGTCAATCGCACCGCTCGTTAAAAAGTTTCCATACAATGTTTGACACTCAATTTTACCGCTTATTAAGGCTTATTTGAAAAATCCTGAAACACACGTCCATTTATTTTGCATTTACAATTTTTCGTACCGAGTTTCAAGCAAATCGCACCACGCGTTAAAAAGTTCCATAGAAACGTTTTCATCCCTTTAGGAGTACAATTTTGTAAAATCCCGCCTTAGTAGGTGGTTTTGCTATAAAAAGAAGCTACCTTCCAAATTTGAGCTTTCTAGCTTCAGCGGTTTCGGCTCGGCTCGGATGAATCAGTCAGTCAGTCAGTCAGGTTAAGCTCGTATATAGGTATAAATAATAGTCGGTGCACCGGACGGGCCGTGCCGACATTGACAGTTCATATAATTTTAGGAAAGGGTTTCAGTTTGTCCCTCGGAAGTCGGAACATGTCTGTCTGTATGTCGCGGTCGCTGTCTGTAGTACAATGGCTTTCCAGTGCCCATTAAGTTAGGCACTTGTCTAAGAACAGTGTATAGATTGGCAAAAGTAGTGGGTAGGCATGGAAAATTTTCTGTCATTTTTAACTGCTTCTTTATTATTATTAACTTACGGCACCGCTAACACATAAGTAAGTTACATTACATAATTGTATTATATTATTATATCAGTACCTATACCAAGGAGTGCCTTTAGAGATTGGCTCCTCCATGTGTCCCAATCCCAAGACCTTGTGTAATTATTACTTAACATATAATTATATCTTACTTTTACAAATACTTATTTTAAAACATGACCAACTCCTAAGGCAAGCCCCAAGTCCTTACTTTTATAGCTTTCATTGTTTATGTGGGTATTCAGTAAACAAGTTATATTAATTCATCAAAAACTACTACAAAATATACTCGCTCGGCATAGCTCGCGTGGTGTAAATTTGGACACTCCATTTGACCCATTTTGAAAAACCCTGAAACACGTGTCCATTTCTTTTGTGCTTTTCCACATGAATTTCAAATTAAATCGCACTTCGCGTTCAAAAGCGTACAATACAAACGTTTCCACGTCCACCCCGTTGGGTATAGGTACAATTCCGAAAAAGCATGCCTTGGCTACCTTTCCAGCTTTCTAGTTTCATGGTAAATTTTACAACTTTTGCTGACTTGATTTTTTGATTAAGACACAATGAAATATTGTTAGTAATAACGGAGTCGATCTGCATTCAATAAAATATTAAGAATTTTTAAGGGCAACTCACGCTTAGCTAAAAATTACGATGCTAGAATAGTTTTCACATAATGTCCCCTATGGGAGACCGGTGTGATTTAATGTAGGTATGTATGGTTCCTTAGAAAGTTTTCCTGCATTTCGCATGACCTCTGATTTCCCCATAGTACTATCATAGTAGGTACAAAAACACTTTATAAAATTTTACAGGAAAAGTCGATTGGCATCACGCTTGGCAAAAAAATTTACTACACAAAAAAAGAGCAAAACGGTTCCTACGATACTTTTCTTGTAACTCTTCTGGTTTCAGATTTCCATACTGTCCCAGTTATGCCCGTTATTGTTTTAAAATTAAACCTTTCCTTAAAATGAAATTGCAATTTCAGGAATTGCGAATATACCTAAGTAGAAACCAGTTCCCTGCCCTGCAGAGTCACCGGTCTCTTTTTGATGTCGTCATTTTGAAAGTAGGTTGGTCGGATGCGCTCATCAGCTGCGATGAATCCGAAGCGCAGGTGGAGTGGAGGAGGGCGGCGCGCCGGCGCAGGCCGCAGCCCTGGCCTGGCCGAGAGCCGCGAGAGGCGCTGGCTGAGGCTGAGACGCGCCGGAGAAAGCCACCGCACGTTAATCGGTCAGGTGGACTCAGCTTTCGAATTGAATTTTTATCGGTATCGGAGTGTCGCTCCGGTCGGTCGGACCGGTTCTTAATTTCCTATAGGTGCGCGCAGCGTGCATCTATTTCGGGAGTCGTTGACCGCGGGTTTGGCACTGAGCGCGGCCGGTTTTACTCTGGCGAGCCGAGGCGAGAGCGGCGTCCGGCGCTCCGCATCAGGCGATGACGTAACGCAGGAGCTGCGCCGCGACTCCGCGACTCCGCGACTCCGCGACTCCGCGACTCGCGTCACTCGAGGGACGACACCGCTATTATTGTTATTAATATGCAGGGGCGGGCCGGGACTCGCCCTCGCATAAACTTACTTTATTGCTCGTCGGCCGCATGCGATCATGCGATCCTGCCAGCCGCTAAATATGACTACCACTTGCAAGACCGGCGGCAACGCGATGAATGCCTTGCACTAGCCATTGTTGCCGGTCAGGCTATTAATAATTTAGTTACGGCTTACGGGCCATCGCATCGTGAACTCTGCGTTTCACCGACTTAAGAGAGCACCGTACTCCAATGCCAGAAACCGATGTATCTTAATCATCTAGTACCACCTACCTACGAGTATGCCTACAGCGATCAAGTAGGAATCTATGTGAGCGAAGCGTTCATTGAAGTTTAAAATGCACTTTATGTGACATTACTCGTAGTCGTTGAGCAGAGCAGTACCGATGTCCGGCGGTTGTTATCGGTGACATGACTGTTCCCGGCGGCGGCTGCGGGTAGGGGAAGGGGGGGGGGGGGTTATCGCTGCGATGACCCCGCTCCTCGACTCCAGCTCGAAAATATGCAGAGTAATATTGCACAGACTAAAGTCATTACACATTTGCCTACTTGTCCCATCGTCTTGATACTTAAATTACCCACCAGGAGTTGGGCTGCAGGTGCAGGTACCCAAGTACAAAATTGATCAATATTTTTTTTATAAATACTTAAAGTCTGTCCTGAATGGTGGATATTTACTATACTTTGGCTTTACAATAAGAAAGAAACACAAGATGAGGGACTTATCGAAATGATTCTATCTTCATCGATCTGCTAAAACGTAACCCTCCTTTTAGGTTCGCGTAGTCGTGTAAAAACAGAAGTAATTAGGCAATGTACGCACTGTTTATGCTAATAATGTAAATATGTAGGTTGTGTGGAAATGAGAGGAGAGAGCCTGCGCCTGCGCCTGCGCGTGGACGTGGAAGGAATGTCGCCAAACGTCCGTCGCGACCCGCGGCCGGCGCGGCGGCCGCGGGGCGGGGGGGCAGGGGGGCAGGGGGGCAGGGGGGGGGGACGAGCTCGTTGTTAATCCGGTTATAGTAATTATGGCAATAATTTGGAAACGTGTGTAAATCCGTTGAATTCAAAATCAACTTCATCAGGATCTTAAGTAACTAGTTATTATTTTGTTTTTTTAGTTAAGTTGTAGCATTCAAGCGTGTCGTAGGTATGTAACTATGTACATTGATGATTATATTATAATTATAATTAAATCATAATTACCTATTAATGTCAGATTTTTAAGTGCAATAGTTAAAGTAGGTACGTCCGATTATGACGTCATACATATAGATGTGAGAACCAGTCTTCTTTTTAAAAGCTTTTATTTAACTTGCAATGTTGTGTGTTTGTATGTATGTTGTTTTGGTCAAATGATGAAACTGATTTTAAAGCAATTATCTTACTTCTTACTTCTATTATAAATGCGAAAGTTTGTGAGTTTGGATGTTTGGATGTTTGTGCCTCAATCACGCCTAAACGGCTGAACGGATTTGAATGAAACTTGGAATACACATAGTACATGTACTGGATTAACATATAGGCTATTTTTTATCCGGGTACCACGCGAGCGAAGCCGCGGGCGGCAGCTAGTCCTCAATAATTTACTTCTCTGCTGGACTGGGAGTAAAGAGAAACATAGAATGCGTCCAGCTGCTTCTCTCCCCGAGCATGTCGTAAAAGTATCCTCTCCAACAGGCCCATCAGCCTATATGGACAATGGGCTGATCACCTGTCACCACGGTACACCATATCCATCTTGGGACTTTGAATCAGGAGTGGCTGCAAGTTTTCCTGTGATTACTCGTGGCTCTGTCCATCCCATTAGAGATACGGCGTGATGATATGTATGTATGTATGTATTCTCAACCGATTGAGCTGAAATTTTGCAAACACGTTTAGTTTGGATAATGCATGGTTAGCTAAGTGACGTCATTCTAAATCAGTTAAAAATATTAAAAAAACAAGCTTGTATCAGAAATATAAGTTGTTTACCCCCGAATACTCAATGTTTAATGTAATAAATTGATGAATTTGATTTAATTTAAAATTTATTTTCTTCTTTTTAGATCCTTTAAATAAAAGTTTTCAAAATACATATTTTTTTTTCTATTAATTCATTCGCTCTTCAATTGAAATAAAGTACCTATGTAGTGATTTATAATCCGGTCGTACTCCAATGTTATTTTCTGTTCTAACTAAAAAGTTCGAAGACATGTGTGTCAAGTGCATCAAAGTCACACTCCTTTGAGTGAGCGAGTGACAAGAGTGCAGGTAGAGGGTAGGGTATTGTCGAGTAGTACCTAAACAGCTACATGGTAAGTTTATTTTTTAGTGTTTCATATCCTATTCCGTCCTGCAAACGGAAAGGTTCTCGAAACTTTAGAGCTAGCATGACCGCCCTGTCCAAGCAATGGCGCGCTGTCGCATTGGCTGCGACGCGCACAGAATGGATTCTTGTTTGTCTAGAAGAACTCTCCCGGGAGAAACAGTCGACGCCAAGAGACCTGCTGGCGGGTGGCGGCCCGTGCTACGGTTTACGAACAGTGCAAAGCGGGACCTGATCTCTTTTGATATAGATCCGGCTAAGTATGAGGAAAAGGCAGAGGCCTGCCACAGTTGCGATCGTAGCTGACCGACTGACGTACGCTATTGCTGTCACTCTCATGCCTGTCAGCATTCGCACGGGTCGGTAGCTCCTAAAGCAATGAGTTAGATCCCGTCAACCCGCGGACACAGATACACTCCGGCTCACAGGCTCCAAACGCCCCGACTCAGCACGATAGTCATTGTTTTCCCCTCGACTATTCTTTGGGCGCACTAAGTTAAAAATTTTAAGCGCTGACCAAACCGTGCTACGAGGACACCGTTACCCGAGCGCTCAATGACACCCTTTTTAATTAACAAGGTTTGTTTCAAGAATCATTCCCACATGATTAACTGAATGTTTTTAAAACAAATGAATGATCATTACGGAACACGGAGCGCGACGAGCGACGCTATCACTCCTGCGAGTCGACGGCTCCGGAATCACTAAAATATTATAATGTGGCCGTGAGATGGTGTATTAGAGGAACAATGAACTTGACTATTGTAGTTCTAAAATACTGCTTTGGCTTTAGAATATTAACAGCTCTAATTAAATTCGACTTCCGCTATGGCAACAATATGTTCAGGTCACCCCCCGGCCCCCTCGGCTGGAGCGCCGGTGCGGCGTCGCTAATGCCGCTCTCCGCTGGCACTGCTTGTTTGGACAGCTGCTCGGCGAAGGTGAATTCGCGTGTAACACCTGCCACAAATGCTCCACTCCACATCGAGGAGTCCGTTCCCCACAGAGAGCGGCTCGTGAGGCGGTGTCGGGAGGTGACTCCCTCATTGGCGTACCTTTCGCGTAGGATCGTCGGTTCAGTTTGCGCTGCGCTGGCGCCGACACCGAGCCGCCGCCGGTGAGAAGATTATTAGCGCATTATATTTAGACAACATTGTTATTGTTGTGTGCGTGGTACATACTGGCGTGTTTATTGATGCGGCGCGCGCATGTGGGCGCTCTCCGCACTAAAAATAAGGCGCTTTGTCGCGACCGCGCGTCGTGCGACATCTCCGCGTGCTCGAATCAAGTCCATGCCTTCGTAGCGTGTCCGCTGAATAGCAATCTGCTCTAGAACGGGTAAAACACCTCCTTTGAAATGATACCCTACTTGATCTAGTAATCTCCAAATCATCATCTTCCTGCCCTTATCCCACTCTATGTAGAGTTGGCACAGCATGTTCCGTAGATCATGCTGTAAGAGTTCTGGCTAAGGCGTTTTATGACCGGCCGCCTGCCTGACGTCAACCCTCCTTGGGAGTACTTGCTTATTGATACTATCCTTTAGTCGACTTTTACGACATGCTCGGGGAGAGAAGCAGCTGGACGCATTCTATGTTTTTTTTTACTCCCAGTCCAGCAGAGAAGTAATGAATAATCTAGTAATCTCCAAATACCGGTTTCAAATGGCTCTAACGGATGCGCAGCGCAACAACCTGCAAATGCTGAGGTAGGACCTTTTTGTTACAAAAGGATTAGTTAATTGCTTAGTACTTGTTTACTTTATAATTTATTTTACTTAAGTATTTCTTAATATAATTTACCACAAATTTAGTGGGCCTCGGCAGTTTTCCTTTAGCTTCTGGAATGCGAACTAACGCGATGATGATTATGTAATATAGAGATGTAACGAGTACAATAAATAGATGGATACTTATTTTTTTAAACGGTTGGATCAGTTATTATTTTATAATTATACTAGCTTTCGCCTGCGGCTTCGCTCGCGTGGTATCCAAAAAAAAAGTAGCCTATATGTTAGTCAAAGTCAAAGTCAAAGTCAAAAATTTTTATTCCATAAAATCACTGGGATCACTTGGACACGTCTTAAATCTACGTTGCATTTACACCTGTTCGTAACGCGACCAGGCGTGGAAGATACAGGCAAGAAACCACGCTTGGCTATTTTTTTGGAAAATGATCCCTTTACAATCATGTTATAAAAGGAGTTGGAGCATTTAGTCCCAAGCATTTTTATCTTCTATATAATCGGATATTTTATAGTAAGCTTTTTTATACAACTTTTGTTTTATTAGTGTTTTGAATTTATTAACTGACAAATTTGTCATCTCGCTTGGGACTTTGTTATAGAAGCGTACACATTGCCCTTTAAATGATTTATTAACTTTACCTAGCCTAATCGTGGGTACAGCAAGTTTATCCTTATTTCTAGTATTAACACTATGATTATCACTATTTTTCTTAAACTTACTAACATTTTTATGTACGTACATCAAGTTTTCGTAAATATATTGACAAGGAACAGTCATAATGTTTATTTCTTTAAATTTATTACGTAATGACTCCCTAGGACCCAGGTTATAAACTGCTCGAACAGCCCTCCTCTGCAACACAAATACGGTGTTTATATCTGCAGCACTCCCCCACAACAAAATGCCATATGCCATGATGCTATGGAAGTAGCTGAAGTAAACTAGTCTAGCTGTATCTACGTCTGTAAGTAGACGTATTTTTTTGACTGCATATGCCGCAGAACTAAGTCTCTTCGACAATTTATCTATATGTGGGTCCCATTGAATCTTTTTATCTAAGGTTATGCCCAAAAAAGTAGTAGTGTCCACGAGATCTATATGTTCATTTTTTATTTTTATATGAGAATTTACTTGTGTAACATTTGGTAGTATAAATCTTATACATTTGGTTTTCTTTTCATTTAGCAATAAGTTATTTACATCGAACCATTCTACGACTTTGGAGATTGCATTGTTTACTTCGCCAAAATTAACCTGGCGTCGTTTCATTTTAAATAAAAATGAGGTGTCATCTGCAAACAATACAATTTCATGATCATCCCTAACAAGTTTAGGTAAATCATTAATATAAACTAAAAATAGAAATGGTCCTAATATTGATCCCTGTGGTACACCCATTGTTACTATTGACCCTGGAGAACGTTTTCCATTAACGTCGACTCTTTGTATTCTGTTATTCCAGCACACATACTATGTGTATTCCAAGTTTCATTCAACTGAAACGTTCGAAAACGATTCGTTACGGCGTGATTGAGGCACAAACATACATCCTCACATCCTCACAAACTTTCGCATTTATAATATTAGTAGGATACTCAGACAAATTCGGTTTTCATATAAAGCACGAAGTTTGCAGAGGCGCACAGTATTGGTGGTTAGTTAGTTAGTTCGTACGAGCTAGTGACCATCTCTTGAGCCAGAGTTTTTAGGCCGCCTAAAGGCCTCCGTCATGGCTTAACGACTTAAAAGCCGGGACCGACAATTAAACGTGCCCTCGGTAGCACTTGCGGTCACCCATCCAAATTGTGACCGTGCTCAACGTTGCTAACTTCAACAATCAATCTACGGTTTCTTTCTACAATAGTGGAGCCATCTGCATCACCTTTTTGCTGCTTCGGGACGGAGCCCTTCTGTTGCGGCAAGCTCCTTGGCGGCGACTCGACGCCTAGCGCCAGCGGCGGCGGCTCTGCTGGCGCGCCCGGCGACGGCGAGCAGGCCAGCTCACAGGCGAGCGGCGGCGGCCGCTCATTTACCTGCAAATCAGCGTCATTCGTCGCTTGCACAGACTTGCTGATAGCAGGAGAGTCTGGCATCGTGTCGCTGCGCCTCGCGTGCACGTTTCACGCTGACTGCGGCGGTGTTGGAAGCACGGTATTTTTATTACGCGATGCTTCAAGTTAATTCTTCAAATAACTGGTCACAGCAGGCTGGTCACGTCGACATGGTTGAACGTGACCAGCGGAAGTTTTGACGATTCTCGTGCCACGTAGGTCGAGATATCGTCGAGGTCGGTCTCCAGGAACACTTCGGAGATGCCCTCGAGGACGTGGCTCGCAGCGGTCTCGTAGAGAACCCTCTTCGCTTCACCAGGTTCAGCCTCCGCGTAGCTGTTGGAGCGGTCAGGACTCGCTATTTGAAGTCGCGTTGATGCACAGGACACGCCGCTACGGAGCGACCGTTCATGTTGTCGATAGTCGATACGAATGCGAGTATTAAAAACAATGTCAAATTTCAAATCGATAGCCTTGTAGTTGCTGAAATCATCGGCGCGGCGGGCGTCCCCCTGTACAAATCGTCACGATTACTCATAATACGCTGTATGATTTGTCAGCATGTAACTTGAGAAAATTCATGTATTTTATAAGCAAAGGACCGCCGACCGCCCCGCGAGTTTGTCTGCGTTGAGATTTTTTTAACAAACATCATTTTCAAGCTGCGTCCTGGATACGCCTTGTGAAGATTGTACCGTCCAAGGTTCATGCTTCTAGGTTTATGCGGAGTGCTGATCGTCAGTCAGTCAGTCGGAGAGTGTGGTTATAGAAGCGGTCGTTGCGGCGGGGCTGGCAGGGTGCTGAGGCGGGGGGTGAGGGTTGGGAGGGGAGGGGAGGGGGTGCTAAAGGTCAGTCGGCACCTGCGTAATGCCGCGCTGCAGTGTACGCGCCCGCGCACTCGCACTACATGTGGCTGCCTTGCGCATTAGGCGTACTACACCTCCTCGTAGGAGCGCTTTGTGCAGGACCGGCTCATAGTAAAATTGGTCGAGCGAGCGATGAGCTTACATACAACAAAGCCAAATGGCTTCTCTCACTCGATCATGATTATGCATGTATTAAAAGCTTGATCTAAATTGAATAAGTGAGCCTTGTTCCATTCACTGCACGTGGCGCGACCGGCAGCCCGGCACCGGCACCCCGGCACCGACACCAGCAGCCCGGCACCGGCACCGGCAGCCCGGCACCGGCCACGGCAGCCCGGCACCGGCCGCCGGCAGCAGGCGCGGTCGGTAGCCGCTAGCCATACAAATACGTCTATCATTACTTTATCGTTCCATTTCAATCGTTTAGGTCCTTATCTAATATCTATCCGATAACAGTTTTTGGGTATTCGGTTATCGCCAAATTAGAAGATAAGTCTTGTCGAACGTTGGCGATGGCGACGGACTCGCTCAGGCCGCCGGTGTTTGTGTTCCCCCGCGCCCCGCCCGCGCCCCGCCCGCGCCCCGCCGGGGACCATACAGTGCTGCTGCTGGCGGAGTAGTACGGTGATGGGAATGAAGTCTCAGCCAAAGTCTATTATTACACCTTAGGTAGGTACCTTTTTTATGTAGAAATACATTGTAAAATAAAAAAACTTTTTAGGTTCTATGATATGATGGTTTCTTTACGATGCTTTCCTTCAACGTTTGTGAGTACTCGGATAACGCACATACTTATACATTTTTTGAACAGAAAAATCCATTGGTGCGCGGTCAGATTTGGACACTTAGGACCTTAGGATCGGAAGGCGGGGACCACTACCACTAGACCACCGGTGCTCTCATACAAGAAGATTTTTTTTATGTGCAGTGCATTGAAATATTTTTTTGATTATATAATTGTTACGAGGAGGCATATTATGTGTAACAACTTCCAAATTGGATAACTCGTTGCGTAGGTAAATGTTACCACAGCGGAACGCATGCGCGCGCGCACCGCTACCCGAGCCGAGCCGAGCCGAGCCGAGCCGAGCCGAGCCGAGCCGACCTTACGGGCATATTCGATAATAGGGTATAAGTAGGTATATTATGATTATCTTAACTTTTAGTTAACACGATTTCGAGGAAATATTTATTTAGGCAGGTAAGGCTAGTAAAAATAAAATCAAAATTACTATAGACCGTGTTGTCCTCTTATTGGGCAAAGGCCTCACCCCATTGTCGCCAGTCAAGACGATCCAACGCCCTCGTCTGCCAGCTCCCCTCGCAGGCATGTAGCTGGTCCCGCCCGCGCCGCGCTGCCGTCTCCCTGTGTCAGGGCTTTGGGCCACAGCTCCTTCGGCATGCGGCAGACATGGCCGGCCCAGTCCCACTTGAGTTTCGCGACTTTCTCCCCTGCGTTTTAATTTTGGTTTTGGAGCGCAGGGTCGTGTTTCGGACGCGGTCAGTACTTTTAACTCCTAAGATACTGCCCTCCATCGGCCGTTAGCAAACCTTGCGTCTGAACTTTTGGATGGCTGTCGAAGAGCAAGGTTGGGAGTCAGGGGTAAGGAGGGCAGGATGCACATATCCGTGAGTTTGCGTTAAGTTTTAATGGGAGGTCTTCCTTCATCAGTTCTTTCATCGACCAGAAGCTCCCGCAGGCAGGCATTACCAGTGCGTCTCGCAATTTGTGTATCTTGCCTGCCTGCCTGGAGGGAAGCTACTTGGCCAAGGTATTCATGGACATAGTGCATCGCTTCACCGTTCACAGCAATGTTATGGCACAATAAAAATAAAATAAAATAAAATAATAATATGTATTAAATGCCTGTAAGTACAAGGCATTTATTGGGTTAGCTACGTATGTGGACACGTCAGGGTCCACGGTGCAACTTGTTCGTTGCGTATCGGTTCGGTGTAGGCAGGCGAGCGGCGGCGGCGGCGGCGGGTTCCGCGGTCCCGTTACTTTCTTGCTTTCAGATCTGGTTCGGAGCTTGATTCTGGTTTGACTGCGCCTTCGACTAAAAGCTCCGATCGAAAAGTGTGTGCGTGACACGATTTAAAGCCATGGAATACATAGCCACAAATATATTAGTCACCCTTATAGGTACCAGTGGTGGCTAGATTTCAATATGGCTGACTGGTACTGACTTCTAACAGTGTTGTGTACTAACTGCATCCAAGTTCTTTTTATTTATAATTTACTTCACCTCGCGGCTTCGCTCGCATGGTACCTGGATTAAAAGTAGGCTAAACGTTATTTCAGCACACTTACCATGCATATTTAAAGTTTCATTTGAATCCGTTCAGCGGTTTGGGTGAGATTGAGGCACAAACATCATGTGACATTCAAGTATTAATAAAAACACATTCTTCACATGAAATTTTAAGACAACATCATTAAAAAATATCTTGTATCACGCAGACAACGTCGCCGTTTACAGCTAGTGAGTTCATATATTTGGGAACAATTGGGAACATTGTAGGCAGCCGGTGTTCAAAAAGGCACGACAGGCTGTGCGATGTGCATGGAGGCGACACTTATGTACAGTAGCGGAAGTTGGGTATCTACTCGTAGAGGAAACATCAGAGTAGAGTAAGTGCAGTGGAAATGCGTGCATTGCGATGTATGTGTGGGGTGACTGAGATAGAGTGGCAAATAGCGTATAAGAGAGCGATGTGGAGTGAAAGAAGATGTACCTTACCTAGTGATGAGGATTGAGAAAGGTATGTTAAGATGGTTCAGTCATGTAGAGAGGATGTATGAAAGAAGGTCCTGAAACAGGTGTATGAGGCGAGTGTGAATGGTACCGCTGGCAGCGGAAGACCTCGGTGCTCATGCTTGGAACTAGACCAGATCGCCATGCATGACCCTAAACCAGCATGGATGAAGAATATAATGAGAGTGAGTGAAGCGAAAGAAGTATGTCAGGATTGTTGCAAACGCAGATCTGTGATCCCTGTGGGAAGCAGGCGTGATTTTATGTGAAAATAAAAATGTTTATTGCTTTATTTAAATAAAAACATAAAATAAATATGCTTGTGTTAGGCAGGAGAAACCGCTCTTAAATAATATTTGTTCCAGAGTGTACCTCCATCATATTTAAACCTATAAACATTTATGAGTTTCCTGATGCGCCAGTCTCATGAGAGTCTGGTAACAGAAAATACAACAAAACTATGTGTACTTAAACTATGCATGTGTGTGTGTGTGTGTGTGTGTATGTCATTGCCTAGCTTAGCTATAATATCCTGGCTTGGATCAGATTTTCTAGTTTGTCGTACCTTTGAATCTTTAGCCATTTGGTGAGGGCCTTTTTACAGTTAAATTGTGTCATTGGATACATTGAAAGCTCATTGTTCACCAAGTTGTAGATGTGAGATGATTGTTTTTCGTATTGTCTCCGGGCAAATGTGGTTTTAACAGTGATTATTGAGGCAGCGTTTATCTTTCTCCTGGATCTGTATTGTGGATCATAATAAAGACATTTATGAAGACTTACACAAGAATTCCGGAGATGTACCTAATTAAAAAATGAAAAGTTCATGTACTGCCTGTAGTGCACTGCCTCGGACAGCGCCACCGACTCTTCGATCGACATCAAGAGCATGAGCCAAGCAAGATCCGCAACCGCGGGTTTATGTTCACAATTGACCCCTACTCTACTAACCTATTAGTAACTTACCTGACGAAATGTGGGAAAATCACACGTACCATAGTAGGTAACAGAAGAGTGCTCTCTGATTACGAATTGATGGTAATTTAGATAAAAATAATGAAGTCAAAATATTATTTGTGTAAGTAAACAGATTGGTGATAAAGGCCACGTTACATTTCATAACCCAACGATACTTTTGTTTTGTTCCTACATAAATGTAAGCGATCGAGTAGATAACCTGAACACTCGCACGAGGCAGTAGCTCCCCGATGGAGAGGACTCGTGCCTGAGTTACCAAATAAAGGACGTGCGATAGTAACATTCATAGGCAAGCAACGCTGTATCTTTCTATTTATAGGAACGAGCAGAGTGTGCACGCACGAAGTGGGGAAATACCTGGCCGCCTTCAGCTTAGCTGGTCCGAGCGACGCTCGGCATTCGGCATGACTCCCTCGTCAGCGCGTCTGTCTGCGCTGCACCGGGTGCCGTACTCTACCTAATGCGGCGTGCCTGTGCGAACAGTTGCACGCACACCTAGCTAGGTCGGCCGTACCACCCGAGCCGCGCCGCCCGCGAGTGTGAGCGTGAGCGCAGGCAAGCGGTACAATTGAATATGTTATTGAAATCGCTTACAAAAACAAAGTGTGATGAGCACTTGCGTAAACTTATATTACTATTCACGTAGGTACTTGCACTGCTCGGCGTGTCAAGGAAACGTTCGATGACTTCAAGGTCAATAGTTAATACCTAGGGATTACTTAGGTAGGTACGAGTAGGTGCTTGTTGTCTGTCGGTGTCAACGCGGCCGGAGTAGGTGATGTTAGAGAGCGGTCCAGCCGCAGCGGGGGCGGGGCGGGGCGGGGCGGGGAGAGCTTCGCACTCGTTATTGCATTCATATCGATTAGTATGCAAATGTAGCCGCTATTAGAATACTTTCCTGGCCTCTTCCATTTCGCGGCCGACCAGCTCGACCACTCTATAAAATACCTGAGGCTTCTAATAAAACTGTCCGATGGCTACACTTTGCGTACATATGAAATGTGAAATCGGACGGGCGGCGGGCGGAGCGTGGCGGGGCGCGGCGGGGCGCGGCGCGGCGCGACGCGGTCGCGCGGAGGCTCGCGAGGTGTCGCCGGATAACTAGTTTGCGGGCAAGCGAGTGTCTGCGCTATTAATAGACGCGACGCGAGTACCGGTGCGGCGGGCGGGGCCGCGCGCGCCAGCAGGTGCAGCGCCTCGGCCTTGAGCCCCCTCCCCACCCCCACCGCCACCCCCTCCGCCAGGAGCTGCGGCTACACCGTCGCAATGCTGCGGAGCTTCTCATTTTGCATCCTGGTCTGTCCTGTGTCACAACATAATGACGGGTTCAGCGTCACGCAATAGGTTCGATGAAGACCGATAATGTAGCCGCTGGCTACGAAAATAGCAATAAGTTAAGTACACGCCGAGTGCAGTCGAGCGTTCCCTGCTGCTGGACACGGGAACTGAAATAACACCACAAAAATATAACCTTTCTGACCTGATCTTCCAAACCCACACACATTCGACACATGCCCATTACTCACGGCAGTTTACATTCCACGAGCTCCGCAGGCTGAGACTAGTCGGTTATTAGAATTCAAATACCTACTAGCCGATGTCGAACGCCTGGCTACGAATTTTTTATTATAGGTCCTACAATGTAGGACATCGTGCAATGTTTTGTCAGTGTTCAGTCCTATCTTACTTATTAATATGTCACAAAAGTTCATTATGTAGACGGCAGGTGTCTGACCACTTTGATAAAGTTTAAATGCTTGTAGGTAATTCTTTTAAATACCGCATAAAAAGTATGATTGAACTACTTTTTTTTTCAGACATACGAGTACGATGCGCGATGCAGGTATTTATAAGTAATCCCTGAGGAGCGGTGCCGCTCGCAGCGTCACCAGGCGAGCACAGCCAACATGCAAGATGTACAAACAAACTGCGGCGGCGGCGCGAGTCGCGCGACCAAAAGACATCAACGCGCTCCTGTGCTACGCTGCATCACTTACTGTTTGACACATTTCAATCATACTAATCTTATATTATAAGAATCTTTGTCCTGACTGACTAACTGACTGACTGACTGACTGACTGACAGACAACGCACAGCCTAAACCGCTGGACGTAGAGACTTGAAATTTTTAGTGTAGGTAAACCTTGGTACGTAGGGGTGTACTAAGAAGGGATTTTTCAAAATTCAACCTCTAAAGGGGTGAAAAGGGATGAAAACCTGGAATCAATTTTTGGTCTAAAACTGCACATAACCTATATCAAATTAAAGAGCCGATTTTTCTCATTTAGTTGATGTCATAATTACCTGTAAATTCTTTATTTTTGGTATGTTTTTCATGAAAAATAGAATACTTTTATTTTGACATAATGACAGCGATGATACACACAGATTAGTAATAGATGATACAAAACATATGGAAAAGGAACTATCAATGTCAAATTACCTGTGAAAGGAAGCATAAATTATTACTGGTCTAATAAGTTTCCAATCTTGATTATTCATGGAGTTCTGACGTAATTCTACGTCTGATAACTAGATGTTTGTTACTCTTTCACGCAATAACTACGGAATATACTTACATACCCTATTATTCATATTCGTTCGTAAAAGTTAGCCATTGCTTAAAGTTAGCCCTGTCACTGTTTGTCATTATGAAATGGTAAGAGATGGCAATACTTTAGTCATCGTTTAGCGTACACTATATTATAATGAATAATGAGGATAGTAGGTACCTACGTGTGCTGGAATGGGACATAGGGTACTTTTTATCTGGGTACCGCGTGAGCGAAGCCGCGGGCGGCTGCTAGTAATACTATAAAGAGGAAAGATATCTTTGTTTTTTTTGTTTGTTTGTAACGAATAGGCTCCGAAACTACTGGACCGATTTCAAAAATTCTTTCACCTGTAGAAAGCTATATTACCAGGGACCAGTATAGGCTATAATATATTTAAAAAAAATTAGGGATCCGTAAGAAAATTGCAATATTGTAACCCAAGGTAGAAACCCATAATAGTTTTTGGCGTGCGCTGCGAAAACTATTGATTATACATAGAACAAAATAATGTACTACACGCGTACGAAGTCGCGGGCAACAGCTAGTAATTTCATAAACATACAATTATATGCCTTTTCTCTTTACATTATATAGTATTATAATGCGCATTATATGTTTGTGAGGATGTTGAGACGTTCCGATGACGCCTCAAAAATATCGCCGTAGCGGCTGAACGGGTTTTAACGAACTTCTAATAAGCATATCATGTAGAGCAGATAGTAGGTGTACTGGAATATCATATAGGCTACTTTTTATTCGGGACCCTGCGGGCGAAGCTGGTACTCACTCAAACATTGATGAGTGAGTTATGATCATGGTGAAATTAATGAGTAATTATTATGGCTCTTCTATCAATCTGAACCTTTAGATATAAAGGTTTGTAAACGGCGATAGCCACAAGTATAATCGCAAGTGCCTTCGTGGTTCTTCTACTAAGTTAGCGGCTTGTGGATGTGGCTCGGGAGGAGCGCATCACACTTTGCATACATTACGACCAGCTCGTTTAAATACCACCTGAAGATAACTGTATCGTGCGGGGGACGGAGACTTGATAAAAGTGCGCTTTTCTCTTTCATGTAATCAAAGCGGTTTGTGAGGGATGTGCTTTTTCTTCTTGAATTGGGTCACCGATGTTTGAAGTACTCGTAGCAACTAGCAACATCAGATAAGGGTTATCGTCATCGGAATATGTCACCCGACGATCACTTCGTTCGCAGACTCGCAGGCGGCAGGCGGGTGCCCTGCGCTGCGCTGGCTGTCAGGCGACCCCCTGCACTGCGACATCTAACGAATTATTTTACGATTGAAGTGCAATTACTTCGACATCCACGTTAGTAATTTTAGTGAATTCATAAATCACGTGATAATAAAGAGTCAGGAACTTCTGTTTGGAGTCCTCCCACGGCGGATGACGGAGTCGAAGAGGTTCTGCAGTTGTTTCACAACTGGAGCTCCTCCTGCCTTCAGAAGCTCTGAGGTGTTTCCGTCTTCCCCGGGGGCTTTTCCATTTTGAAGCTGTCTCAGAGTCAACATGGTCTCGTCTTGTCTGATGTCTTGGCAGTTCATCGGTGTAGTATCGGTGGGTGAGGGTGGCTCTAGAATCGAGATCTTCAGGTTGGGGGCGGGGGGCATGTGCGGCATAGGTACAATCTGGCATAGAAATCTTCGATTTTGACGTACAGTTCTGCCATCTTAGGTTTTGAGCTTCGTCAGGTGGTCCTTCCAAGCTGCTGGTATTCACCAGCTGGTACTCACTTTATACCCTCGGTTTCGCTCTATTGCCTCTTCAATAAGGCATTTGTTGGAGCTCCGAAGGTCGCGGCGCATCATCTACGCAATCTGCTTGTCAAGGTCTGACCTCGCTGACGATTTCGCTTGAGTGGGTTCCCGTCTTTTCGTCGTAAGCCTTTATGCCGCGTTTTCCATAATTTGATGCCGTCTTCCCTCAACGCGTCAGCCAGCGCCATCTGTGGGTTCCGTAGCAACGAATCCGTCGAAGTTTCTGAAAGTTCTCGGTGTCCGCCATGACCTGGAGAGGATTAGGTCGGAGCGTGGACTTCATCAGACGGGATCTTCACAACTCATTCCCACTCACAACTTACTGCAAATGTGCCTTCGGCGAAAGCCAAATCTGTCATACTTACATTTATTTTGTTATCAAAATCAAGAAAACCGGTTTTCACGAGGGCCTTTCTTGAAAGCGAGCTGTGAAAATATTTACATTTACAGTTATTATTAGGTAACGAACGGTTCAACGGTTCAAATTTGGGGCGAATCGTTAATATGTTGTTGGAAAGTAGTTCAGCGTCGAGTCCGTATCGAGAGCGGCCGCCGGAGCCGGCACGGGCGCCGGCTCCGCGGCGGGCGCAGCCCTGCCGCTGAGCCTGAGCGCACGAGTGCCGGAGCGCGCCGAGCCGGCACGCGGCGCACGTCTACTGGCGAAGCTTTCTATAACGACGTGGGCGGGATCTTCTACTGCGGCCCACGGCCACGTTACCGTGGTGTAGCAGATGCCGGCCTACTGTACTGGCGCGCTGCGCGTGCCCCCTACCCGGTATTCTATCAGCCATCTGGTTCCCATAGTACAAGCTTTGCTTAGTTTGGAGCTAGATGGTGCTGTGTGATATATCTTCAAATATTTATTACTAGCAGCCGCCCGCGGCTTCGCTCACGCGGTACCCAGATAAAAAGTACCCTATGTCCCATTCCAGCACACGTAGGTACCTAGGACTTTTTTGTGCTTATTTGTTCTGCATAAGGTTCAAAATGGCACAAAAAAATCGGGCAGTACAAATACTGCCCTGCTTTAAGACCACATAGTAACCCACCTGCAGTGTTAACAGTCCAAAATATTATCGCAACATTTTTTTTTAGACGCTAATGAATGTACTGTAATTTGACATTTCCTTTTCCATATGTTTTGTATCATCTATTACTAATCTGTGGTATCATCGCTGTCATATGTCAAAATAAAAATATTCTATTTTTTATGAAAAACATGCCAAAAATAAAGAATTTACAGGTAATTATGACATCAACTAAATGAGAAAAATCGGCTCTTTAATTTGATACAGGTTATGTGCAGTTTAAGACCAAAAATTGATTCCAGGTTTTCATCCCTTTTCACCCCTTTAGAGGTTGAATTTTGAAAAATCCCTTCTTAGTACACCCCTACGTACCAAGGTTTACCTACACTGAAAATTTCAAGTCTCTACGTCCAGCGGTTTAGGCTGTGCGTTGTCTGACAAGTCAGTCAGTCAGTCAGTCAGGACAAAGATTCTTATGATATAAGAAGATTATTTACTTATATTTCCTTTACTTTCTTGAAAGTTATTTTTTATTAATTTCAAGTCAGTTTTTTGCACCTTTAGTAGGTACATTAATTAATTAAATGCTTAAGTTTCAACACCACCTCATACTACCAGCATTCTATTTGGTATAATAACAATAATACCTATCTATCCTATCTAAATATGTACACATTTGTTTAAATAAAAATTAACTTATTTACTACAAATACAGTTGTAGCGCGTTGGAAACAATTTGTAATGATACATATATTTTGGAATAAATAATTAGATAAAAATATGTATGTACACTTGAAGTTTTAGGATTCAAACATAAGAAAGATTCAGACCTGTTGATACCGTACCGGCATTCTTGGCTTCCTTTGTCCGAACGTTGGTCACCGGAGGCTTCAGGAGACGTGCTTAATGTCCCGAGCGGCGGCGGCGGCGGCGGCGGCGGGGAGTGCCTGCTGGTGTCATTTCACTAATTAACTCGTTGGGCGCGCCGCCACTCCATTACCGACTGTTTATTGTGACAATTATTCCTCCACCCCGCCACCCCCGCCGCCCCCGCCACCCCCGCGCCCCGCACCCCCGCCGGGCGTGACGCTCATCATTCAGCAGGCCTGTCCGCCGCCGCCCTGCCTAAACACGAAGCCACCAAATTATGGCTAACTTCCATTTAGACTTTTAATTTATTCCTCTAGGAAATAAAAGATAATATCGCAGGCGTGGTCGCTTGGCCTCTCGTTACGCAGACGCAGCCCCACACCTACTGCCTGCCTGCCTGCCTGCCTGCCTGCCTGCCTGCCTGCCTGCCCGCCCGAGCCTGCCTGCCTGCCTGCCTGCCTGCCTGCCTGCCTGCCTGCCTGCCTGCCTGCCCGCCCGCCCGCCTGCCTGCCTGCCTGCGGTGGAATGGACAACATCTACGCAAACTCCTTTACTAGATTAAGATAAAATAAACAAGTAAAACCACACGCTTATTACAATATCAATTCACCTATCTACTTTTTGGAAGGAAAATTTTGCATGCTCGATAAGAGGGTGAACTCCGTAACGTCCAATGCAGAACACAATTGCTCCGCATGAGTTTATTTTGTATGGTTCCCACCGTCTATAACGAAGCCCCAATATCTATTCGTATGTTGCCCATTAATGAATTTAAAATACAATTGAATGACATTAATTTTACTCAAAAAAGCTTATTGTTCCATTAACGAGTTCTTAAATGATTCGAACATAACTTTTTAAGTCGGTACCCAGGGTTATTTAATTTAATTTCATTTATGTTTGTTATTTTATTAAATTTCTTTAGCTTGATATTTTGTAAAATAAAATTGATTAAGTACCTATAATAGAATAGAATAGAATAATCTTTATTGTGAACTTTTGAGAGAATAAGTTGTTAGGTATAATAAAAAATACAAACAGTTTGCCCTTTTCGGACGTACAGTCAGTCAGACAAATCACTACAAATAAATTCAGAAAGAACATAAAAAAATATTGTTACTTTCTAAATGTTTATAAGGCCTACCGGCAGAATCTAGAGGTCTAATATCTTAAATCTAACACCTACTTATTATGTACCTAGGTTCACGGACAAATAAATGATTTATGATTTAGAAATGATTTATGATTTATGCTGTGAAAATATTCCTTTTGGGTTTGGGTATTGTGTTATTTTTTTAGGTAGATTCTGATGAAGGGGTCATTGGTGTCGGTCTTAGTGTGGTAGGTAACAGTCGGGTATATTCATTTATAATAACAGCTCCTCTAGCCAGTGCGTATCAAACAAAAGCCACTATAGCTAGACAGGTAGTCGCGCAGCGCAGGTGCGTGGACGTGGTCGCGCGGCCGCTGACCCCGGGCGCGCGGCGCGGTCGCGGTCGCCGCGGTCCGCGGCCCAAACATGCGAAAATATCGCAAGCCACAAACAAGGCCTTCGCCAACACCCCTCGCGTCTCATGAACTCAATAACGCACCCGCACCTACCTACTGAAAAAAAAATTGTTTGACATAGTACCTACATAAGAAATTGTGGTCGCCAAGTCACGTGGTGTCAGACAGTCGCATCCATTTTTGCACGCAGTGTCTTGTGACTTTGATAGACGCAGTGTCTTGTGACTTTGATAGACGCAGTGACTTGTGACTTTGATAGACGCAGTGACTTGCCTACAGGCTCGGCTCACGATAAGAGCGGCGCTCATCGCTTTATTCCTTCGTGGCATGGTGGTGTGGTAGCCGGCAGCCGGCACACACACTCGCTGGTCCCTTCTTTGGATCATTGCAAACGTGCTATGAATTCAATGAGAAATTACTCGTAAAAATAAATAACATTATGCTAATAGACCTAGATAATTTTTTACGTATTATTCACATATTACCAGATAGATGTTGTAGTAGTTACAAAGTCTTCAAATAATTATTTGCTTAAGAAAGAATAAAAATGAAAAAGTATTTATTTTTCACCAAACACATTAAACAATATGAATAGAATTTTTACTTAACTACATACTTAAAAAACTACATTCGCGTACTTCGCGTTAAGAACCTCATCAAAAAGTTTTAGTTGTAGCGTTTTATTTGCTCATCTGGATCGTGTTGAGCAATGGAGCATTGCTCAAGTCCATCTGTAGACTAAATTAATTACGCATTCGAGACAAGTATGTACCTACCTACCACCGTTCATACGTAAACCGCTATTTTTATCCGGCTATTCCATATTTAATGCGATCTTATAAACAGCGCGATGACATGCGCCGGTGCACACCGGCGGCGGCGGCGGCGGCGGCGGCGCGGGCACGGGCTGCCTCCGCACGCTCTTACTTACCACTACAATTATGTACGAGTATTACTTTACAATAAATATTGTAACTTTTAGTCCAGTGTGACAAAACAAATATCTCGGTAGAATGATAGTAAGACTGGGTAGAGAAACGCGTTAATTGACTTAGTTACGTACCTATTGGTTGTGCGTGTGCGGCTCCCTGCCGACCGCGCCCCGCGCCCTCACCGCTACCTATTTTATTTTTTATAAAAACTGCTGCATTTACTACTACTTTTACTAGTACGTAGCAAACGGATCAAAGTGCGCCTTTCTAACGGAGAAAACCGTCTGTGCAAGACTGGGTTCGAACCTGCGTCTTTATGATTGGAACGCGGAGTCACAGTGCCCCCTTTTTATGGCAGCTGGTAAAATCAACTAGATATTATTTTTTCTACTCCACTCCTTATTACTAGGTCACATCTGTGACAAGCTGGCCGGCCGCGGCCGGGGCGCTCACTTACGATCAGATTCACGAGAGAGGGTCGACTGTACCTAATAATTAAAGTTCTACTAGTTTCAAAACAATAGAGCAGGAGATGGAGTAAACGAACATACGGCACCGGATGCCATCGGCTCCCCGGACTGGATGGCGACAATAAAGAGTTCCTTGCTCTAATTACATCTGGCGACAAACGCGACCCATTTCTGGTGGCTAGGCACGAGTACACGGCCGCGCTGGCGCTGTGCGCGCCGATAAGAGGTCGCGCGATAACCCGGCCCGGCCCCGGCCCCGGCCCCGGCTCCCGGACCCGCGGCCCGCTCTCGGCTCTCTCCCTTCGGAATAAGGCTGGAAATAAGTGCGAGGTGTCCGGTGCCGCCATGTCGCTGTCGGCGAGTGCATAGCGACAGGCGGCGGCGCAGCGGGAACATCCTCCTGTATTCTGTGGCGCGGGTCGTGATCCCTGCATCTGGCTTATTTAAAGACCACCGATAAGAATAACGCGAGCAGCCAGCGATCGAGACGTAAGCCTGGGTCCGAGCAGATGGTGAACTTGCCGATGATGACCACTTTAGCGCTTCGTGGTGGAGCTTGCCGCTCCGTGGCATGTCGGACCCGATGAGGATCCATGTCGGCTCACACACACGCACACACACGCACACACGCACACGCACACACACACACGCACACCCCCGCCACGTCCTCGCATGTGGCGGACTCGCGCCACGTGCACACAGCAGCGCTAGATGAACACTTGTTATCACTACACCAAATATTTTAGCTAAATTTAATTATACCCATTTTGTGAATGAACGAGGTAAGTGTTGCTTGTTGCGAAACAGAGATCAGTATTAGTATCAGAGTTAATTAGACGAAAATGATCTTGGGTAATATTTAGCTAGGGTCGGACTCAGAGCACGCGATGACATAGCACCTACCTACCTTCGTGTCACTCCATGACACTATCCAAGAGAGATACGCAGAGCCCTTGATATTGAAATAGGAAAGTTGCGCTCCAGCAATGTCACTACACCATTTTGAGCAGCGCATAATCTTTGAAACAATTGAACGATTTGGCGCTGTAGTGCAGCACGACTGTGGGCCCGCTGCGCTGGCGCGGCTGATGCAGTCCGCGGGCCGCGACCGACGGCGACGGGGCCAACAATCAGTGGTGGTGATAAGTTTCGATGACTCTATAGTTCAGTTCAGTTCAGTTCAGTAGTTATCTATTTAATATTAAGGACGTTGTGAGACTTGACGCTAACCAACTGTTAGGTATCATGAGAATGTCGTGCGCTGGCGTCGCGTGACGCTCCTTGTCGCAGCGAGCGGGGGGCGCGTGGAGGGGGAGGGTGAGGGGTCAGGGGCGCGAGGGACACAGGGGGATGATTAAGGCTTACTGCTAATGAATTTCCCACTCATAGGTCTATCACAATTAAATTATGCCACATTTCATGTGACGGGCAGTGCTCACGAACTTTCCGTTGGGAATTGGAACAAGTAGAAAATAGCACACGTCATAGCCATACCTTCGTAACGGGCTGGCTTGCCCGTTACGAAGGTTGCGGCCGAACAAAGTTAGTCGATTTATTTGAAAAAACCAGAAAAAAATCTTATGAAATCGGCTGATCCGTCAACTTTTCGAATAAATTACAACTGCAGGTACCTAGGTACCATACCTTATCTATTTTTGGTTGTCAGATGATAGACGGCGCTCGCAGAGGTCAGCGAGGACCCCACACTAGGATTCCCTGTATCGTGGGTATCAGAAACTACGAGTACCATGGTACCACAACACCCGGACCCGGAAGAAATATTTGCAGAACATGCAAACATTTCTTCCGCAGCGGGAATCGAATCCGCACCTCTTGCATCTCTGCCGAGCAATCATCCGCCACGCCACTGAGGCCGTCCTTCACCTGTATAAGTTCAGACAACTAGTGCTAAGATTCAAGTTACATTACCTTCGCTTTCACAACTAGAGTTGACTGGACACTATAGACGAGCTGTCAACGTAATTCAATATCTAGCCGAGGTAATACTTATGCAGCGCTCAGCGTGATACCGCCTTCTGTTTTGGAGTTGTGTTACTGCGAATCAATGCGTTTACGAAGGCATTTCAAGTTCACGGCGAAAACTAAGTAAGTATCAATTTGTTGGTTTGTGTGAGGCCACCTACACCTTGCCGAAAATTCAAAAGGTTTGCTCAAAACGTGTCACTAAATTCTACTTTTTCATGATAAGTCCAAGCCATAGAGTATATCATCATCAGCCCGTTTGCACGCACTGCTGGCCTCCTCTTCATTATGGCATCCTCTCCGGACCCTCGCGAGTCTCATCATCCTATACTGAGACTGAGTCAACTATGTCGGACGGCTCCCTCTGGGCCGCTGAGCATCCCGGGGCTAAATGCCTTCGTCCATCTCCCGTCATCCCTTTTAGGGTATTAATAACTATTAATGATGTTAGTTATGTTGATGCACATTGCAGTTTGAGTTCGGGTGCCCCCTGGCTCGGCCGCAACGCAACCAGCGACGCAGCGCGGCTCCGGCTGCAGCAGGCACCAGCGCCCTCATCGCAGACGACCCGTCCGGCTGCATAGCCCCCTCCGCACACACATGGAATGTAATCAACATGAAAACTATCAATTAACTACAAAGCTTCGTGTATCACACGAATTAATAGTGCCTATAATATTTAAACGAAGAAGGGCAGTAGTGCGTGGCGAAACGTGTTTTTTAACCTTTAATTAGTGCGAGCGGGGGTGCGGGCCCACCGCCGCCGCCGCCGCCACGCCGCCACGCCGCCACCGCCTCCGCCACAACGAGCAAGACCCTAACATTGTTCACCACTGTTCGGACGAACCGTTATAAATCAATAAACTGCTGATGAAACTAAACGATGAGTAGCTGCAATAACATTTATTTTACATTCGATTGTAACGAGTTCATCCGGCGCCCCCACTTTCTCATTAATGAAGGCAGTTGGCGATGCGGTGTCGGCGCGTCCCCGCAGCGGGCGCGGCGGGGCGCGGCGGGGCGCGGCGGGGCGCGGGCGGGGCGCGGGGTCGGCGATCGATGGCTCGCAAGTCGCATGCCGGACACACCTCGGATTTGTAAACCAAAAACTTCCAGAAACGCCCTTAAATAAACATGGCTATTTCAAATGCATTTATTCGCCATAAATATTTATTTATTTCCAAGGTCAGGAACCGGAGGCGATGTGTGAAACAATGTGAGTACCTACCGTGACTTGCGACTGTTGGACGGAATATTCAAATGCTGGTGTCAGCAATAGTACAGCCAGCTCACAGCACACAGCACACAGCTCACAGCACACAGCACACAGCACACAGCACACAGCACACAGCTCACAGCACACAGCACACAGCACACAGCACACAGCACACAGCATGCCGTGCCCGCAGCAACCGGCGACATGTCACCAGTCAGCAGCGAGTTGAATTGTTGTAAATCAAGAAAAAGTTTGGGTCCAAGATTGTCTTGATGTCGCTGAACTAGGTGGGTACTTTGTTTGTCTAGGTAAACAAATAAACTGTGTGTAATGATAGCCTGTCAATGGATGCTTTGCTTGAACCATTCTTTACCTTTGTGGATAATGCAAACGCTACTGGGGATGTCGAAGTCGGAGACGCTGCACTAGTTGCACGACACGATACATTGTTCTAGTTTCACGTCACAAAAACTGCGTGAAGCGCATTGAGATCATTCGAAGCAGGCAGCACTAAACATTTGAAGCCGTCGACGTCGCCAAAACAGAATAGTCTGCGGAACGAGAATATCGAGCAACTTTGAGCACTTGCGGTACTAGGTAGTGGGTCCTCGAGACACACAGCACACTTCGTAGCTGATACAAGTGTGCAGCGGGACACCTGTGCGCTACCAGCTGGTGCGTGTTGCTCGCGCACTCTCGCGTGGATAACCAGGGCCAGTCATTGAACACCATCCTTATCCTCTTTATTGACACAAAAGTTAAATTATGCCGGTTTGTTTGGTACTGTTGCCGTGAGGAGTTCCGGGGGCGCCGGCGGCGGTGGCGCGCCACAGGTCGCGGCGCGGTGCTACAGGTGGACCTCCCCCTCCCCCTCCCCACCGCCTCCCCCACCCCCGGCCCTACCTACTCGCTCCAAATTGGGACATTCCCGCGACATGGGACGTAAACATTGGGGTTAATTTAATAGACAGAGCTGATATGCGCTAATACGATGACCACCATTAATGTGTCGGTCGGCTGAAAACTTTACCGTAGATATGGTTGTATTGTAATATCAAGAATGTTTAGAAACAGAAGCAGACTTCGTATAACTTCCCTGATTAAGTAAGTTATTTTATGTTAGTTCTTTTATGTAAGAACTTGTAAACTGATGAGCGATAAAATTATCAACCGTAACAGCTTTTAAACAGAACATTTAGACCATGGGAGACCAAGAGTTAATCGAATAGATCATTGGACAAGTATCAGTAGAGGTGTCTAGGTATCCAGCTAGGCAAGGTGTAGCTGTAATGAAATTCTGTGTATTTTCCTTATAGCAGAATGTCTGTGAATGGCGGGCCGCGGCGCTCGGCTCGGCTCTGCTAATTAGAATGTTAACGAGCGCCGCGCCGCCACATCGCGCACCCACAGCACCACAGCACCGGCCGCAGCACAGCACTTCATACAACCACACGGCTACTTCATGTCAATGAATAATGCATGTCGCGCCCCGACCCTACGCTCGCACACATCATTTCAGTTATTCGTCAGTGGATGGAATCCGGCCTTATAGTATTAGTAGTGGCCTTCGCCCGTCGGATTAGGACAACTGGTGCTCTCCCTTCGCCTTCACTCAGCTTTCACACCCTCGACTCCCACTCAGCACCGAGTCGAAGTACACAGTGGCATCATGTATACAAGTACCAGGTGCATTACATTAACCTGGCCACATGCTTCAGCATGCTATGCTCAGTATATACTCGTACATAATGCACGGCTCAGCAATGTTGCCGAGTACCTACTCTACATTGCTGAGCCGTGCTGCTGGCAGCAGGGGCCGGCGTCGGCGTCGTGAAACAACGCATACAAAAATCGGCACCTAGTAGTTGTCTAGATTATAATATTTTATTCAAATGGCTAGGCCCCCCCCCCCCGCCCCGCCCCGCGCCCGCGCCGCTCCACAACATAATTAATTCAAAAGTGGCTAAATGCTAATTACGAATGTGATGCTTGCCTTGAACGGAGGTTTTTTCAACAATTGAATCATTTTTTACTCTCCCAAAATATTTACTAGAAGTTTCTAACCGAGTTGCTGCGCTGTCAATATTCTGGATCGTTTACTTACTCAAACGAGTTTGCATGAATGTAGGTATCCGTGATAAAGGCACGTAATGTAGGTATTTTAGTAAAAAAAGATAATGAATAGTTGGGGCGCGCGCACGTTCCCCGCGCACATCCCGCATGCATTATACATTGCATATCATACTAATGTAATTAGTTTAGAAGCTGTCCGCAGTGGGTTAATGGACGCGGGTATAAATACACCGCGTGACTTGACAACGGAGCGATTTTTGGTGAGCACGTTTGATGTGTATCACAACAAGACGCTTTTCGATGAAATCATTATCATAAAGTGCCAGTTATACCCACCTACTTAACCTAAGTACATTCCCATGGACAAAATATTCTGAATAATATAAATATTTTAATAATAAAATATGTAAAGACCAGAAATATTCAAATAAGGGGACAATGTGAAAACGTTGCCTAGTTCTAGGCCCACTTCTGATGAGTTCGTTTAGTGGAACTATAGAATGCAGCTGCTGTAGAAGTCCTCACCTAGCTTTTAAACATATAATATCTGGAACTGTAGGTTTGTGATTATTATGTTATCTACCTATTCTGTCAGTCATATATTTTTGAGGCCAGTTTATCATTTCAAATCTACCATCACAAACGGAAGAAACTGATCAAGTTGGTTGGTGTCTTGTGTCTAAAGAATAACTTGCTACTAAAGCACATACTTGGTAGGTATGTACCTTGGACGAATAAACACTCTCCAAGGTATGTAATGTACCTAGTACTACTCGTAGGCGCCTGGCAACCAAAAACAAATTATACAAAACATGCAAATGCTCCGTGTAAAGTACGTTTGTACAAGGTTGGCATTGAACGCTGGGCCGCCGCCGCCGCCGCCGCCGCCGCCGGAGGGCCGTTTGAAACTCAATGCGTCCATTTGAATGTGGTCGCGCTCCAGCTTTGTTGCAACCTCACACACAGGGGGTTATCTATCGATGTCACGAACAATGCTATGCACAATTTTGAAACCCAGAAAACGTTCTATTAGATCTTTCATTCACTTTTTTTTCATAACACAGAAATTCTAATTCCATAATTTTTATAACCCAGATTTTCATTTTGTTTTTTTTGGTGCCTCGTGTGCGACACTCCTACCGATCCTTCTAATCGCCTACCAGATGGTACTAGCCATCTAATAGGTCTATCATCCTGAAAAAATCAATGGAAATTGACCATTTTGGTGACTTTTAATCACTCGGTGATTTTCAAGAATTGAAACCCAGCTTTTAATCATTTAGTAATGCCTATATAAAACTCACCTACTTTTGGATTTTAATATTTTGTAGGTATTTTATTTACTAATAGTTATATATAAGTAGGCAGGTAGGTACCTACTTAATGCAAATGTAATCTGCACGTGGAAACGACGGAAACGACCAAAAAACTGATGACTAGCTAAATAAATTTAACAAGTACTTAATTAAATTATTTTGAGTAAGTCGTAGATATCGAAGTTATTTTGAATCTTCCGTATTCTATGAAAAGTTTGTGCAATACATAGAGTCCGCTATAGTTAGGAGGTACTTTACCAGTCGTTGGGTAGGTATGCAAACCTTGCAAAACTGAATATACCGAAAGTACTCTAAATAACCTAAATAGCAAATTTAACTCAAAGGAAAAATTCCCTTATTTTTAAAAATAAGCAAAACTGCATTTAAAGATTTTTCAAAATAAGCTTGCCACACCCGGGATTCGAACCTAGTGAGATCAGCAACGCAAGAATTATTAATTAATAAACGTTCTGTATGTTGATGGCACTATTCGATAGGGTCTAGCATAAGGATGAAACTCTCCAACAAACACGGTCAAATTAAAGGAAGACTATGTAGGTATGTACCTAATCTAAATCTATAATTTAGATAAATGGGAACTAAGGTCATAGCTCACTAGAGCCACCTTGATCGTTGTAAAACATTTACAATTCTTTTATTTTAGCAGTTCTTTGGACTCGAAAACACGATGGACCCTTGAATAAGTGTACTTGAATGTACTATACATGCATTAGAAAATTCCAACCTGCAGGTATAGTTCTTGACCTTTACTTCCCTTCCCTAGAATGCAATTACAAGCGGTCGGTTGTAGAGTAACCTACTGGAGTTATGTCATTTTATCATCTTGAATACAAACCTAATTGCTAATAACATTTTGTAATGTCTGTGTCTAAACACGGTAACCGCTAAACGCATTTGATTTGAACTTTCAACCGAATATCGGCTATTTTCGGGGGCAAAGTTAAACCGTGGGTGGAAGTTAGTCTTTTAAAATGATGCGATGTGATGGAGGTGGGCTAGTCGCCTAGATCCGGCGGGCCAGGCCGGCGGCGGCTGTTTGCTCGGCAAAGTGGAGTAATGGTGAGTGGTGTCGCGCGACACAGATCCCTGTGTTTGGTCAAGTGCACGCGCCCCCCGGCCCCCCGGCCCCCCGGCCCCCGGCCCCCGCTCCACTCCGCGCCTCTACACTAATGTATTGAAAGGCAAACACTTACCCGCGCGGTTCGGTGTTTTGTCTTACAATGCAGATTTAACAGGACAGCTAGTACACTAAGCCACAGGAACTTCTTCCAAGGAATATCTCTTAAGTACAGTACTACAGAAGTATCTCATTTTAAGTACCTTCTATGGAAGATTATGACCCCTCAATCTCACGAACACTATCAACCCCCTGAAATCTTTCAGTACTCGTACCCTTCGCTCGATATCTCCATCCTTTAATTTAAAGAAGCCACTTACACGGCTCATAATCAAAAAGTGGTCTGTATAAACACCGCAATAAGCCCTAGTGTCTAGTGCCTATATTCTTTCTCAATCATACTTTTTCTGACATTCTGCCTATTGAAGTAGAGGTGTGTAAGATGTATTGCGGCATTTAGGAATAGCAAAGGATTGAATGATGAGATGACAAGTGATACCTAGGCTGGAATGGAGACAAAGATCACGTGGGTCACACACAACCGTACGCCACCGCGAGGTTTAATATCAAAAGCCGCAGTTAGGAGCGCGCTCGGGACGGGACACGGGACGGGACGGGACGGGACGGGACGGGACGGGACGGGAGAGAGTACCAGCTGCGGCTCGCACGAGCTGCGCTCTACAAACAATCATCGTTTAATATCGAATGCAGCATAATGATGCGTTGTTAGACAAGCACTCGCACACGCGCGCCCGCCCCCGGCCCCCGCGGCCCCCCGGCCCCCGCGGCCCCGCGCTCCCGGCCTTACGCACTTTACGAGCACTCGATACAATCACGTAGATCATCGCCTACAAAAGCCTTCCTTCTAAGCACTAAGCTCTAATCCTTACGTACCGATTCCTTAGAACTAGCGATAGTATTGCTGGTAACTGCTGGTGACATCCAAACATATGCATTTAGTTTGTCAAAAGGATTAGATAGGAAATGGGATCTGTGAAATGTATCATCATTATCTTAAATTGAAGTTTTAGTCCCGCAAGAGTGTTCATTGGAGGTCGCGTGGTGCGGGTTATCGGCGTCGATTGCGCCATATTTCGTGTGACGGTCGCGGCAGATAGGACGCCCTCGGCTATCGCGGCTCGCAGGCCGCGGGTCGCAGGCCGCGGGCCGCAGGCCGCAGGCCACGGGGCGCCTCTTATCATCTCTTCCAATACCGACCGAAAGCTTACTTTAATTTCGAGAGGTTTAGACGCAAATTGGTGTGAAGTGATTTATATCGTCGAGAGGTCGCGCAGTTATCTGGAGCAGTTTCGTTATTTTCCGATTGTGGTGATTATGTCGAGGGTGTTTGTGTCACTCTGCCTGACAGCTCGGCGACGACGGGGGGACGGGTCGAGGGGCGCGGGGCGCGGGGCGCGGGGCGCGGGGGGGGGGGAGAGTGATAACGAAGCTTATCGCTGTTTGTAGGCCGCGCGCGGCCGAGGGGCTGCTGCCGTCGAACGCTGCTCGATATATTTACTTCGACTCCTTGCGCAGGCGATAAATTATCATAAATTTAAAAAAACAGATAAGAAACCGACTTCTTAGACGAACAGAATAACAACCCCTTAGGCCCATCATATAGGAGCTAACAGGGCACTGCCATTTCTGAGCGTAAGCGAAGTCACGACAGTGAATTTACTCTGAATGACACTAGCAGCATATTCCTTCGTGTAAAAAAGTAAATTCGTCTAAGTCGTGATTCCAAAACGTTAGTTTTTTTTAGTTTTACCGAAAACTTAGCAATTTTCGAAAATAAAGCATAAATAGGTAAAATAAATATTCTCTACACACTGACTTGACCGAGATATTATGTACATCATACGTATTATCACACCCGTATTCCAAACGGGGTGGGCAGAGCCACAAGTAGTCATAACAAAACTTACAGCCACTTCCGATTTAAAGTCCCAAGATGGATATGGTGAACCATGGTGACAGGTGACCAGACCATTGTCTTCCATCATCTTGGTCCATCATCCCTTAGTCGACTTTTACGACATGCTCGGGGAGAGAAGCAGCTGGATGCATTCTATTTTTTTTCTTTACTCCCAGTCCAGCAGAGATAATTGTGTTACTAAGGAAAAAATGTTACATAGCGTTACTGGCTGGAGGGTGTTCCCTAGAGTCAGTCGGATCTAATGCATTTTACTGAGTTACCTCCTCACCTAAGGTTTAACAGGTAATCAATCACCGTAGTGCATCAGCTCGTATAAATAAATAAATAACAGCCAACAGTCACATACATAGTCCTGAGCCCACACTAGGATTCCCTGTGTCGTGGGTATCAGAAACTACGAGTACCATGGTACCACAACACCTTGACCCGGAAGAAATATTTGCAGAACATGCAAACATTTCTTTCGAAGCGTGAATCGAACCCGCGCCTCTCGCGTCTCTGCCGAGCAATCGCCCGCCACGCCACCGAGGCCGTCTAACTAACTTTTAATGATGTATGTCTAAAGTAGAGTAAGAGATAATGCATGCGAGTTCTAATTACATGAATGTCTCTACGCGCGCGGACAATGTCGGCATTACAATAGAATGGCGGCGCAGGGCGCAGGGCGCAGGGCGCAGGGCAGGGGTCAGCGCAGCGCAGCGCAGTCCTGTCCTCCATCCACCCGCCAGCGCCAGCGGAGCGAGGCCGAGGGCGCGCGGCGCGGCGCGGCGTGTCGACCAACACGATGGCCTCCTGCTCTTTGCAAACTCACAATTGTATATGAATGGAGGCCCACTTCGTTTGACTACTTCGGTACTATTTTGTCGTTTCTTCCTATGAATTCGGACTTTGTACCGCCCGCGCCCGCGCCCCGTACAACTGCTTGGAATGGTGTCGTCATCCATATATCGTTATTTCTATGTCTAGTTAAAAGTGATGATCTCTCATCTCGGGACATATTCCCAGTGTCCCTGTGAATGGGGTAGCGTTATGGTGGATGTCCCAAGATATGACATTTGAGACAAATGGATGTTCGAACCTTCTCTGCTTACTCTAGCTTCTATTCATTCTCTCTCTCTAGCATTAGGTACTTCAGAGTACATTTTATTTATTTATTTATGAAGGCAACGCCAACAGAACACATAATTCACATTTATAAAAATACTTCAAAATTTAAAACAAAATTTAATCAAAGAAAGCTACAAAATAAAAAAATACAAACAATTAAATGAAATATAATAACAATACATAATTAATTACACACCAGACTTAGACTGTTTTAGGTGACCCGCCAAAAAGAGTTTTTAAACAATTTTCTTTTAAAAATATTCAAGGAGGCACCAAACGGATCCAAATCCAAGATTTTTTGGGAATCTAAAGTATAACCTTTCACTGGTTTCTGCGCCAAAATCAAAACGTCTCATCAGATGTGTCTGTCAGCAGTCCAGCGTACGTACTAGTGCATAATAATGGAGGTCAGTGGTTGTGGCTGTTTTACCTAAATGTCAGAGTAGCCTAGACCCCATAAACATGATATGAAATTCTCTGTGGAAACGCAGCGCGATGTCGACAGCTTTTACGAGCTAATCCGCGTTACTTCATTTGGATCAGCAACAGCATGTCTGCAATTGCTTCATAGTTGTTCAATATTCTGGCTCCAATTTATGTGGAAGGTAAAACAGACTGGTTTTGGAGAAGCGTGTCGAGGTGATAAGTTTTGTGTGTTAATGGTTCAATCAAAATGATTTAATAAAGCAAACTATTTTGTTTTACTAAAAAAGGAAAAAAATAATGCCAAAAACCATATTTATTATGTAAGACTATCCATAATATATTTAGTTGTCGGTATAATTTCATGATATATCAACGCGTTGCCTTATTCACTTATTTAAAGTTGGAGGATTCAAAGTTCGACATTCCGGGCGGCGGCGGCGGCGGCCGGCGGGCGGTGGCGACAGTTCATGCTCCACGATAAGCGATAAGTTCATACCCGGCGATAACAGATTCGTTCATACTCGCTAAACTAGTGAATAATTCAGCGCATACGTGGCCTGAGACAGCACTCCGGGATATGACTCCCTTATCCATATTAAACTACACTACCTATGTATACCTACTCTTTGTCTCGCACTAATTGCATTTTAAAGTTATAATAGTCAGTAGGTACTCGTACCTAACACATCCAAGTCCTCAATATAAATTTCCATTATCACTCTGCAAACTCAACAATCTACCACATTACGGCCTACGAAAACCCACATTACAATTTCCTGGAACTAGCGGAACAATAGTAGCACTTTCGAAAGTGGTCAACAATAATATTATTTACCTAATTTCTTATCACAAGGTGAGGTTGCTTGGAGCCACGTGTTTGTTTGATTCGGCGCCAACAGCGCCATCTGCTGGTCGCGGCCGGTAGCGCTTGCGGACTGTGTTCGCTGCCGGTAGACATCCGCGGCGCTCGCTCTGCGCAACCTGGCCAGGCCTGTTGGTACGAGGCCGGACGCATAGATGACGCTGTATTACTTTACTTCCATAATGCATGGAGTTGTAACACCATGATAATCAAAGAAGCATAAACTCTAGAAACATTAAACTTAGAGGGTATAATCCTCTTATGGCGTATGAGGAAATTATCCTCAATTTGGTGATGATGTGACTCACTCATTACTTAGACGTCTGTAGCATTTAAAGTAGGTTCCTTATTCTTGGATAGTTTAGTTAGATATAATAAAACTTAAGAGAAAAGCTTTCCTATGAAGGTTTCTAAATATTGCCAGTAATTTAGTTAATTTCCGGTAGCATGTCGGTGATAGTTCCTCGCTAGCGGGGTCAGGCGGCGTCGTCGATCCTCCGCCAGCGAGTCCATCCATCAATTAGGAGCCCAATCACTGCGCAACGAGATCACTATTTACTGCTGATTAATTCCGCTGAGATTAATGTCATGGACTTCTTAATTGCAATTTACTGATTGGAAGGTCTGCGTAGGTATTGAATACCCTATTCAAAACTGTATTTAAGGCCAACCTATTCATTATTTGCTCCTTTCAGAGTTTGTCGAATATCGTCCCTTTGACACCTCCAATAATAGCTAGGCAAGGCACCCACTGATGTACTGTATGTTGAGCGCCCCCATTCCACAGGCTCGTAACCAAAATAAAGAAAATGTTGCATGTGCGAGATGCGCGCGTGCCGGAAGAACAAACCCGTCTGTAAAGACACAGATAATCATCTCACGAGGACAGAATGCGGGCGTACTGTTCAGGGTGACAGGTCAGCGGGTTACTTAGTATGAGTATTTCGCAAAGGCTTCGGTTAAATTTATATTTGAGGACACAATAGGTACATTGTACCTGGAAGCCATGTCCAGGAGCAGTGTCCTCTGGAGGCTGCCAGGTGATCATAATGATCTCACTACCCGCTCGTAGCTACGAGTAAGAAACAGTTTGTTCCTTAGATCCGACGTTTGCCCAAACTTTTCAAGAGTATTACGGCACAAATCCATTGAGATTTTCCTCGCATTTTGGGCTATATTGGAAGTCTATTTTTGGGCGTATTGTTTGCCGAGTAAGTAAACATTAATATTGTAATGCGGTTGTGACGTCCGACAGCTGGCCCCGACGCCGACGCCGACGCCGACGCCGACGCCGACGCCGACGCCGACGCCGGCGCCGGCGGCCGCTCGCTGCGGAGTGGTCGCGTGTCGGAGGTGTCGGGTGTGTCCGCACCCTTCCTAGACGTTCCATTTCCAAATAATGAAATGACGAACATCATCTTTCTCCTTGGAAAGGTTTCATGCAAACATGTTAACCCTTTTAGCTCTTTTTAGACTCAGAGAATGCAAACCGCGAAAGAAAATATTTTAGCATGGGTTAATGCGTGCAGGTAAGCATCCACTGCCTGTACCACGTGAGTGGGGCAGAGAATTGTTGCTGCAGCAAGCTCCTTGAATCTTGCTTAGAAACAGACAAGATAACCAGTGAAAAACTTTGAGAGTGCTTAGATTCAGCAGCTGGTGAAGTCTGGGATGCAACACCATTGATGTTGATGAAGCGACGGACTGAGATGCTTCACCGTCACCGCCATTGTCTCGCCGCACCACTCTGTCGTAGTTTTGGCGCGTCTCTGTTTCGCCTGTAAAGAATTATGCTGCGAATCTAATCTCGAAAGCATTCGGCAATAAACGTGTTTATAAGTAGGTACTTGTAGCCCCGTCTTCACTCGTTAAAGGCCTATTACAGAACAACGTAAAGTAATTTTCCAGCGCCTCCACAATTCAATGACACACGCGGTAGCTACACAGGTACAGGTGTCTTCACCTGCATGTGGGCGTTTTTATTAGTTTCTTTAGTGTACCTCCTACTACCACACAGAAGCGTACGAGCGTACATGGATCTCCGTCTACGGCCCGTTCCATAACCGGACAGTTGCGCGTTGGGATCACGTCACAAAAAAACAAAGTTGTGTCATGTAAAATTTTTTTGATTTGCTTTTTTGTGTCGGATGATGATGACGCTCCGGTTGTGGAACAGGGTAGTGCTCGAAAACCCTTATGTTAGGATTCATATAACACTTATAGCCCATCACTTGCGGTTGAGAGAACCTGCATCCAATCATGTTTTTAAATACATACATGTTCCTTTCCTCTACCGATGTAGCACATAACATACCTACAGAAGGACAGCGAGTACTCGTGGATCCGGACGGGCTTGCCGCCGCTCTGTCAGTGTAAAGCTGTAGCTCAAGTCTCTCCGTAATGTATCAGAAGCCGTCGTTAATCAGTTAATATTGTTTGGAGTAGGCGCGAACCACAGTCTATGTACAGCAGTAGGGCTTCCTTCCAACCTTCCCAATCAAACATTCAGGGAAATAATATACTGTAGGTACTTAGACTTACCTCCTTGCTAGAAATATGAAGGCTTTCTGATTATAACACCTATAAATAAATAAATATTTGTGGACGGACATTTCACACAACGCCATATAGCCCCAAACTAAGCGAAGCTTGTACTATGGACACCAGATGGCTGATATAATACTTAAATGAGTATGACAATGTTTAGGGCTAACAGCAAGCAGATGCACGTCCAATCCAAACGTCACGTTGAGCACAATCATGCCCACTCCAAGTATGTTTTATTGATATTGAAAGCCAGCCGCCGCCGCCGCCGCCGCCGCCGCCGCCGCCGCCGCCGCCGCCGCCGCCGCCGCCGCCGCCGCTTCTATAATAACAGGTTTCTTCACGATGTTTTTCTTTATCGTTTTGAGCATGTGTTAGGTCACGTTTATAATTATTACGCTTATGATCAGTGGCAGCTTGTTGTGTTTTGTTGTTCGTAGTTGTTAATGTAAATAACATAAAAAATGTCAAAGAAACTGCGCTTCAAAGCAATTTCTAGAAGAAATTGGCGAGCGAAGCGAGCCGAATTTTTTAATCAACGTACCTTAGTTTACTCGCGGGCTCAGCGAGTTTATCCATATTTCTATTATTATATTAACACTATGACTACCTATCGCTATTTTTCTTAAACCTATGTACCTACCTACGTACATGAAGTTTTCGTAAATTATTATTGTTAAGGAACAGTCATGATGCTTATTTCTTCAAATTTATTACGTAATGACTTCGCATTTATAATCTAAGAAGTAAGATAATATTAGACATTTCCTTAAATCAATTTCGTAATAATGTATTTATGTTTCTCTACTGATGGTCTGGTTTGTCTTTGACGAAGGAAGGGATGGGAGGGCTGGAGGCGGCGGCGAGTGATTTACTCTGTTTACGACTTTACGCGATGTTGGAGGAAGTGCCGAATCAAACGCAAATATTTCGCATTTCCCTTCGTTTTGTATTAGGAAATGATTGTACGCATCGTTCGTGTGCTACAAATACTAGCTCAGTGTTATTTTTATTAGTAAATACCCATGTACTTGCATAAATAGTGTGGGGTTAGGACTATATGTATGTGACTGTTGGGTGTTATTTATTTATTTTATTTATTTAAATATTCTACACATAGGTATATATTTTTGGGGCTCCATGTCCCAAATGGTAGAACCCTCAACTCACTTATATTATTCTGGTTTGATTACCACTCGTAGGGAGCACATGACCGTAGTTCGAGACGTGCCGAGTCAGTTACAAGTAAGTAGGCGGAGAGAGCAGCGGCCAGATCCGTATCTCGAGCCCTCGAGCGCTCCACACCTCACTCGTTGAATGGTTATCTGCGACTTGATCCGGCGCACTAATCACGGGATGTTTTCGGCGCGAGGCTCCCGATCACTCCCTTTAATCTTTTAGTGGTTTGTTACATTAGTTGTTTGCTTGATCATCATCATTTACGAAGCACAAGAAAAGTTTTCTACATGAGTACCTATCCAAATTATTGAAAATTGAAATTAACAACTACATATAATAGCTTATTTATAACAGGTTTCAACGTCCGCTGAACAGGTATGCTGAACTCTTAACAACAAACATCTCTCCCGGGGCGTCTAATATTCATAATAAATCTTGATTACAAATTATTTTTCTTTTTGAAGAAATCCATCACCGCTGGATGTTTTCTGAATAATTTATGAAATAAGCGACTAAAGTTTATCGAGCTAACCAGCTACGGCTGCTCGGCTAACCATCCGGTGAGACGGAGACTGTTATTAACAGGACTGTGCTCGTCCCTGCGCGGCCACTTACCACAGGAAGCTACATTTAACACGTCCATGTTGTCCTTTTCTCTATTGGCCAATTGATCGAACTGGAGTAGGAAAATAATATAAGACTGAAATCTAACAGTAAATAGAAAGTTCAAGAAAAAAACAGTAAGAAACGATTCGCCCTCGCGCTGCAGCGCTGCAGCGCTGCAGCGCTGGTGAACATAGATCTACAAAGTGTACAATGTGAAGGGTGGGCAGGCAAGCGCCGGCGCCGGCTGGAATGAGCGAACATTATTACACATACAAAGTAACGAGACGTCTGACATTGAGCACCCTTTACCAGAGCTCTCTGGTAAAGGGTGCTCAATGTCAGAGTAGAAGTATTTTCTATAGTAGATATTTTATACAGCGTCAGGAGGCAACTTTTACCTTCACAAACGGGACGCTGTAGTGCCCGGGACAAATTAAGATGGAGTAGGCTTGCCCAGCACCTATTTCATCCTCTCATAAATTTTTCGCACAGAAAAACCCTTTGGTACACGACCGGGTTTGAACCCACGACCTTAGGATCGGAAGGCGGGATCCCTACCAACTAGACAACCAGTGCTCTCAGTAAGTATGGTAAGTATCTCTCAACTTTTAGTATAGTAAGCAATTTATATTACAACTAGCTGACCCCGCGAACTTCGTATCGCCTTAAAATTAATAATTCAAGTGCTTGTAATTTAATATGAACTTTATACCATAGCAATAAAGCTCAAATTGACTACGTTTTAGTTACAAATCATTTGTATGGGAAAAAGAAAAGGGCTATTTTTAGGGTTTTTCCAGCAATAATTCTAATTTTTCTCGCCGTAAAAACCATCCTTGAACTTCAACGAACATTTTAAAAAAAGATTTGGCCAAATTGGTCCAGGCGTTGTTGAGTTATGCGCTTACCAACACATTTTGCGATTCATTTTTATACTATATAGACTTCGCGCACGACCGCTGCGTAGGGAGCCGACCTCGCGACTGAGCCGCGCGGGTACCTTACTCATAGATCTAAACTCCCCTCCCGCACGCGCACCCCCGCCTTGGTGACGCCCACTTCGCAACGGGCCGTGCAGCAGAAATCGTAATATTTTAATTTCGCCATAACTTCAAAACCAAACGTCCAATTTTAATCATTCAAAGACCAAATATTATCTCCATAAACTGTTCTTAGTGATGAAATCATTTATTTTGATAAGGATTAATAGCATGAGTAAAATAAACGCGTTTAAATGTAGTCCAAAAAAAATTCAAGATTTTTAAATAAAAAAATGGTTGCTGTGCCTCACTCGACATAGATGGGTATAGTGTGTCGCGGACTTTTTTGTAGATATTTATAAGATCTACAATTAATTAGAACATTTTATGGTTCTATCTTTTATAGTTTAGGCAGCGTACGCAAAATAAGTAACTTTTCTGGTTGATTTTTTACACCTTGTGTCCGAAAAACCCAAATATCTTACGGAACCCTATTTTTTTCCAAAATAAAATATAGCCTATGTTACTCGTGGATAATGTAGCTTTCGAATGGTGAAAGAATTTTTAAAATCGGTCCAGTAGTTTTTGAGCCTATTCAGTACAAACAAACAAACATACAAACAAAGTTTTCCTCTTTATAATATTACTAGCGGTCGCCCGCGGCTCCGCCCGCGTGGATGTCGGTTACCGCTGCAAAAAGCCTACCCAGGAAAGACACGGTCAGTCGCGAGGTCGGCTCCCTACGCAGCGGTCGTGCAGCAGAAATCGTAATATTTTAATTTCGCCATAACTTCAAAACCAAACGTCCAATTTTAATCATTCACAGACCAAATATTATCTCCATAAACTGTTCTTAGTGATGAAATCATTTATTTTGATAAGGATTAATAGCATGAGTAAAATAAACGCGTTTAAATGTAGTCCAAAAAAAATTCAAGATTTTTAAATAAAAAAATGGTTGCTGTGCCTCACTCGACATAGATGGGTATAGTGTGTCGCGGACTTTTTTGTAGATATTTATAAGATCTACAATTAATTAGAACATTTTATGGTTCTATCTTTTATAGTTTAGGCAGCGTACGCAAAATAAGTAACTTTTCTGGTTGATTTTTTACACCTTGTGTCCGAAAAACCCAAATATCTTACGGAACCCTATTTTTTTCCAAAATAAAATATAGCCTATGTTACTCGTGGATAATGTAGCTTTCGAATGGTGAAAGAATTTTTAAAATCGGTCCAGTAGTTTTTGAGCCTATTCAGTACAAACAAACAAACAAAGTTTTCCTCTTTATAATATTAGTGTAGATAGGTAGTACATCTGTGTAGCAGCGCAGCCAGCATAGTGTCAAGCCTTTCTAGAAGTGTTTCATATGCGTGTTCTGAACAATTCATAGCCATCATAATTACTTTCGTTCTCCATGTTGTAAAAGATTTGGCAATTTCTGAAGAATTTATAGCAACAAGCAAAATTTTAGTAGTAAACTGTGGATAAGACCTTGATAAGCCATTACGTCATCTTGTGTATACAATATTGGTAGCTAGCAAATAAAGTGAATGCGCGCGGTCACCTGCCAAGTGAATTGGAAAAGTGATAACATACAGTGTTCGTCGACACATACCCCACTGATGTATGTATGCACGTGTATCTACTGGTTCATTTACATCCGTCCGGAAAAGCACACCTTGCCTCCCTGCAACATTGGCTAACGGTTAACGGTATTGAAACTTTTACTGAGCATGGTGTTTGATGAAATTCATAAACATGAACAAGTTAAAGCTTATCGAGACACTTGGCACAAGCACTCGCGCTTTACAATCTAATGACCTCTATAAAACGAAATTGCCCATAAAATATGACACTACACCAAAATTTAAAGGGGTTATTAAGATGTACTTATACCTACACCTACCTGATTGTAAGTTATAGGAGAATAATTGTTGGTATTTCAAAAGCGAGGACGTACAGCGTTCGGGAAACTATAAGATATCTTCTACTCACAGAAACCAAGGAGCCCTTACCGAGACCACAGAGGGTTATGATCGGGGTTCCCCCCGTGGGACAATCTCAAACGGAGAAATGACTGTACCGGGGAGCCCGAAGTCTTAAGATGATGGTACTTTCTTTAATTTGGTATTCCGTACAACTTTTGATGTAGTTCAAAAGGTGCCAATGAGCTTTTAGCTCTAGCGAATAATTTATGAGTAAAACTTTACCTCCAAGAAGGTATTTCCAAACCCCTTGTTAAATTATACCCAATATTCATAATTTCTATACCGCCTGCTTAATAGCGAAGTCCATAAGGTCCTGTTCCCATGCAGCGAACGCCGCCACGACGGACGTCAACACGAAATAGAAGCATGCAAGCATTTCTCTCCTCCGTCGCAGGAATCAAATCCATCTCTTGCGTGTCATCCGCGCTCGCGCTCGCGCCGGCCAGCCCCAGCGCCTGCCGATGCCGCCGAGCTCGCCGATGGCAGCGCTAGTGCACGGCCGCTGCCACCACGACGGCGGGATCTCGGCGACGGCGCGTGCGGCGCGAGACTTCCGAAGTTTCCTGGCACTTTCCGGCGAGAGCCGAGGGTGACCATTCAAGAGGCTGTATTTAATTGTAAATGGTGAGAGGTTTATTTCTTTTTTGGGGTTCCGAAGTTCAGTATTCAGTATTCAGTATTCAGTATATTTATTCACAGAAGATATGGTATACATTAGATGGAAGATAACAATAATAATAATAATAATTTGTTCTGCACATCTCGCCCGAGCACAGGCATGTGAATGTCTTAATAGCTAATACATTTAACAAATTATACACCATGTCATAAGCACCAATAATGTAAAAGTAATAAAAAATGTCAAATAAATTAAATATTAATGGTATAAAACGTATAATTATAATAAGTCAAAATTAAAATTTAGATAGTCGTCAACAGAATAGAAACAATGATTAATCAATAAATTAAATAACTTTCTGTTAAATACGGGACCCCTTAGTTCTTTAACATCACTTGGCAATCTATTATAAATTTTTATAGCCATGGTATAACAGTTGCGACTATACAATAGAGTTTTATGAACAGGTATTGCTAATCGGTCCTTATGTCTATGGTTGAATTTGTACACCTGTTCAAATGTTTCAAATAATTCCATATGTGATTTGACAAATTTGCACATTTCTAAAATATACATGCACGGCAAGGTCAGTATCTTAAATTTTTTAAATAATGGTGTACAAGGTTCCCAAGATGGCTTGTTGAATATTGCACGTAGACACTTTTTTTGCGCAATAAATAAGGTGCCGGCATTTACTGCGTTCCCCCAGATTATAACATTATATCTAAGTAGGGACGCTATATAACCGTGATAGGCTAGTAGAGCAATATTGTGATCCGTTATGTTTGCAATATTCCATAAAGCGTAAATGAAACTATTTATTTTAGATTTAATATGTTCGATGTGTGGTATCCATGAGCATACATTGTCAAGTTTCAGACCAAGGAATACAACAGTATCACTTTCTTGTATTTCTTCATTTTGATAATTCACCTTAAATGTATTTCCTTTTAGTTTCCTGTTATAAAATTTAATGAACTTCGTTTTCGTTACATTTACTTTTAAGTTATTTTTACTTAACCAGTCAATACAAATTCCGACTGAGTTATTTAAGTCATGAATGTGTTCAGGTTCATTGTCATTAGTTACTACTATAGATACATCGTCGGCAAAAAGTGTACAGTGGTTTTTAGTGATGTCTGGTAAATCATTAATGTACACTAAAAATAAAAGTGGCCCAAGGACACTGCCTTGAGGCACACCTAGTGTATTATGCCGAAAAGGTGACCTGATATAAGTAAGTTCATTCTTGTCATTCAATTTTTTGATTTCTACGCATTGTGTCCGTTTGTTTAGGTAGCTTTTGATCCAATCATGAGCCAGACCTCGTATACCATATAATTCACACTTTGCTAAGAGTCTCTCATGACAAACATAATCAAACGCCTTACTCATATCAAAGAACACTGCTGAGACAAACTTATTGCGGTCAACATTCTCAAGTATAGCTTTAACTAAATTAAAAGCTGCCAAAGTAGTCGATTTACCTTTCTGGAATCCGTTCTGATTACTTTTTATTATGTTATGTTTGTTAAGGTAATTAGTAAGCCTAAAGTGCATAGCTTTTTCAAAAATTTTAGAAAATATTGGTATTAGCGTTATAGGACGGTAGTTATTTATGTCAGTTGAGTCATTTTTTTTGAAGATAGGTTTTACAATTGATTTTTTTAGTTTTATTGGGAATTTACCAGATTGAAATGATAGATTTACTAGATAGGTTAAGACTTTTACCACTTCAGCTGAGCAATTTTTTATTATCTTAGTACATATGCCATCATACCCTACAGATTCAGTCATTTTTAAAGATTTAATAATTTTTAGTATTTCTAAATTGTCACAGGGGTTTAGAAACATAGATGTGAGCTGTGAATGTATTTTAATGTCATTGTTATTAGAATAAGTAGATGTCAGACTAGTATAGAATTTATTGAAAATGTCAGCAACACTGTTAGGCTCAACAATAAGATTGTTATTGTATTTTATTTTTATTTCAGAATTAATAGGATCAAATTTATTTTTATGATTATTTATTATATTCCATGAAGCCTTACATTTATTTTTAGAGTTAGTTATATAGTTTGAGTTGACCAATTTCTGTGAATGCGAAATCACTTTTTTAAGCAATTTACTGTAGTTTGTATATTTTAATTTTTGTAAGTCATTTTGTTTTTTATAATATGAGAATCTTAACTGCCTTTTAGTAGCACATGATTGTTTAATCCCTTTTGTTATCCATATACATTTTTTTATCTTATTATTTACTTTGATTCTAGTATGTGGAAAGCACAAGTCATAAAAGAGTACATACATGTCATAGAAATTATTAAATGCACAATCAATTTCTACCTCTCCGTACACTTCAGCCCACGTCAAATTACATAGACATTCCCTAAATTTTCTTACATTGTCTTTATTATAGTCTCGTTTCCATACATACCAACTTTGTAGTGGGATTTTTTTATCGTCAATATTTAGTTCAAGCGTCTGGCCTGTTTCATGGTCTGAAAGGCCCAGCTTATGGACAGTACCTATTGCAGTTTTTACATTACTAGCTATAAGGTCTAAACATGATTTTAGTCGTGTAGGTTCATTGATGTGCATAAGGTAATCATAGCTTTTAATAATTTCTCTCAATTGGTCAGTAGCAGAGCATTTCTTGATTATATTTATGTTAAAGTCACCCACTATAACTATCTTTTTATTCCTTTTTTGGCGTAGCATGTATAACAAGTGTTCAAGTTTAGATAAAAAAGTATTAACATTAGAAGTAGGAGTGCGATATATGCAGATAATTATTAGCTTGTATTTTGGAATTTCTATACCGCAGCATTCAAATACAAACTCTAGAGCAAGATCCTTTACGTACAGTAAATCTATAAATTGGAGATAGTCCCTACACAGGATACACACACCTCCCCGTCTTTGTGTTTTCCTGGATAAAGAGGATGCTAATTGGAAATTTTTTAGTTGGATATTGCGTTCATCACCAGATTTTATAAATGTTTCACAAAAACACATAAAGTCCAAGTAAGCACCACTGTCATTAAACTGTTCCAAACATACTTCCAAAAGTTCCTTTTTAGATAAAAAACCACTGATATTTTGGTGGAATATGGTTATCTTATTCGCGAAAGGAGCAATTATGCCCTGTATCTTTTTTTTTTGTAGTTGGTTTAGCATTTGGTTCAACTGTTATTTGCGAGGTATTCGATTTTGGCATTCGCATATTTTTACTAGACGGATAATAGTCCAGCAATGTTCTTTGTGCGTAATATTTTACACCTGAGGGTTTATTCTTACATCTAGTATCAATCTTATTAAGTAACTTATTTTTTATGAAATTTAAGTATTTACAGTCATAATCAATAGAGTCAATTTTAGAATTAAGTTTACTACACACATAGTCCGAATAAAAATAATTGTAGGGTTCAAGTTCAAGCTCTATATAACAACAGTTTTTAAAATTATTACATAAAAGTTTTATTCTTTTATTCAACATCTCAGTATTAAGGTAAATATTATTTGTAACACTGACAACAAGGATCGTAGTGTTTTTAAATCTTTTCAAAAATGCTCCTAATTCTAGTTGCATTTTTGTTGGATTTCGGTCGTTTTCCCCAACAAATAGGACAATTTTATCATTCTTCTTCGGTTCCAGGTTCCATCCACTCTGCAAAACTACTTCAGTCAGCGCAAATGGTTTTGTGAAACTACTCACTTGATATTTTTCGTATGACGTATTGATTCTTGATTTTATGAGTTTTTTAGCTAGACCAGTGCCCTGCTGTGTACCGAGTATAAATAGTTGCCTTCTGTCATACTCGGGTTGATGAAGAGATGTAGGTATTTTACTTTTGTCAGTTATGAACCTGTTTTCTGGTTGAAGCAGGCTCCCTTCATCTTCATGGTTTTGCTTTGGAGAGAGTATAAGTTGAGCGGAGTGCGTTGACGTACTAGGCATAGAGTCTAACGGTGGTATCTTGTCTATTTGTGTTGTAGGCTTTTCGGTAAGTATTTCCGCTATTTCGTCACAGGTCTGAGTTCTTGGCCTTATACTTGATTGCAGAGGAGAATTTCTGAAACTTTCAGATAGACGCCGTCTTACACTCTTTTTAGCGCTTGAAGAAGGATTAATAGTCGATTTAGGACTTCTAGTGCAGAGTTGTTTTAATGTGTTTAGCTCTTGATTCTGCAGCGCAATTTGTTTGGTCAGTTCTATGTTTTCTAGAATTTTATTCTCTAGTTCATTTTGAGTTTTTCACACCAAAGCTTTTCCAGAGGACTCCGTGCGTCATAAAATATACACAAGATACAGAAACTTTTGTAATAAACTACTTCGTAAAATAAAGAATAAATATAACTCTCAGCTACTCGAGCAAAGTCAAAATGATCCTAAAAAACTATGGAAGTCCATTAAAAGTATCTGTCAACCCTCTTGTGGTAACAATGCATCTACAAACCTATTAACAGCTAGCGACGATAAAGCTACTTCACTCACCCTCTGTAATCAACACTTTGTTTCTGTGGGTAAATCACTAGCAGATGACATACTGAATAAGTTACCATCTACCCTGGAATCTCTGACAAAAACCTACAGACCTCAGAGGTCTATTGCACAGTCTCTCTTTCTTTGTCCCACAGATCCAAATGAAATCTACAGAATCTTAAATAACTTTAAAAGTGACAGCTCGCCTGGTCTAGACAAATTAACCGTTTCGCTCATCATGAAATGTCTTCCTTCGATAATAGTTCCATTAAATCATATTTATAATTTAAGTCTTGCTTCAGGTACTTTTCCTGATTACTGGAAAATAGCAGCAGTTTCACCCATTTACAAATCCGGTCCAAAAAACGCACCCGACAACTACAGGCCCATTGCATTATTGAGTGTACTATCGAAGGTCCTAGAGAAGATCGTAAGCAATCGCTTAGTTCCTTTCTTAGAAAAGCACCAGCTTATCTCAGATCGACAATTCGGTTTTAGAAAAGGCAGATCGACTGAGGATGCTGTGTCACTTCTAGTGGATCTAGTCTCTTCATATGTCGAAAGAGGAGAAAGATGTATTGGTGTATTTCTAGATCTTGCAAAAGCGTTCGACACCGTATCGGTCGGTCTTCTCCTCAAAAAGCTCGAATCGTCAGGAGTTAGAGGAGTGGCACTAAAATGGTTCAAAAGCTATTTACTAAATCGCAGGCAAAGAGTTAAGATTGGAGATGACTTAAGCGCACAGTTAAATATAGATTTTGGTGTCCCACAGGGAAGTATTCTAGGCCCGACTCTCTTTATCCTTTACTTAAATGACCTTTTACAAATGCCTTTATCAAATGCAGAAGTCATAGCCTATGCAGATGATACAGCTATCTTATTCCACGGCATTAACTGGGAATTAGTTCATAGCTATGCTGAGGCTGGTCTTGCTAAGGTAGGTAAATTTTTAGACTGCAACCTGCTTACACTTAATGTTAAAAAAACCAAATACATGGCTTTTTTTAAGACAGCAGTTGCGGGTCCTCCCCCCAACCTAACTCTTAAACTACACACCTGCTCTCAAGACCCTTTTAACGTTCGCATCCATTGTCCCTGCAATTTAATTGGTCGAACGACTAACCTAAAATACCTTGGAGTTACTATAGACGAAAACCTGAACTACAAAAAACACCTTACAGACTTAGCTGGGCGTGTAAGAAGGCTTATTTTTGTAATGAAAAGGCTACGGGACTGCACTCCATACAACATCTTAAAACTGGTCTATACAGCACTCTGCCAGTCAATTATTCAATACTGCATCTCAATCTGGGGCAGTGCAGGAAAAAGCTTTCTTATAGAGGTTGAGAGAGCTCAGAGGGCGTTGATCAAAGTTATTTTAAAAAAACCCTTCCGTTACCCTACAGATGCTCTATACGAGGAATTCGATGTTCTAAGAGTTCGTTCACTTTTTGTTCTTAGCGCCGCTCAAAAAACACATAAAAATATCGGATCCCGTGCAGATTATCAGGACATTTTAGATAGACGCGCCTATAGGATCCCCCTTCCCAGAACAAAGTCTAAAATAGCAAGACGTAGTCCCAGTTTCTCGCTACCAAATACGTATAATAAAGTCTGCAAAGTATGTCATATCAAAGACTACTCTACTTTCACCTGCAAAAAGATTGTTAAGGATTGGCTTCTCAAACTCTCCTACAATGACATAGAAGAGTTAATCTAAGCTGTCCAAATTTCAAAATAATTATTTTTTGCGCACTCTCTCACACACACATAACCATACACCCACTTACACCTCTACACTTAAATATCACCCTCCTCCCCACACACACACACACACACACACACACACACACACACACACACACACTCATCCTCCCTCATTCACACACACACTCACTCAAGCATTTTGCCAATGTCCATTTACTTTATTTCATAAGTTAAAGCTTTTGTTTTTTGTTTTCTTTTATATGTTATTCCACATTCTTAGTCTTTATATTCAATTTTTTTTAGTTAGTTAGTATCTTTGTCAAAATTTGCTTTAGGTAAAATTTCACCCTTAGACCATCTTGGAACCTCTTACCTGGTAACTCTTACTCACAGAGTCCCAAGATACAGGCATTTACGCCTAGTTTGGGCCTCGCCGACAATTGACTTTTAAAAATGTAATCTCGTGTATCAATTGAATACGGTTTGGCACTATGAAACTTGTTTTTTGGCAAAATAAATATTCTTATTCTTATTCTTATTCTTAGTTATTTCTAAGCTATTTTTCAGCTGGTTTATTTCTTGTTTCATGTCATCCATTCTAGTCGAGTACATATTTGTCGACAGATCTAGGCTTTGTTGTAAATATTCATCGTAAGACATATTACCTAATGAATCAGCCAGGTTGAGTGATTCCAGTGATTTGGACTTTACGATAGTCCGGCGCTTTCTCTGAGTAACATTAGCTATTTCATCCATTGTTCAGAATAGAAGAAAAAAAAAAAAACTTCGAGTACAAAAAGTCACACCTATGAGGATTGATCCTGGGTTCGTTGGCTTATAGACCGGGCGCTTAACCGCTGCACCAGTGAAGCATATCTAGAAGCATTGAAAATAAGTCTCGGTATCTTTGTTCGTCGTTGATTTCTCTGTGTTTCAAAGAAGTTCCTATAGATGTCACTATTTTCAATGGAGTACTTCTTTATCGACAGAATTCAATCATCTGTCACTATCAGCTGTTTGTTTACATTTTTATAGTAATTTCAAACTGTCAACGGTATAAACACTGGGAATTTAGTTATGTTTAGTGTTTAGGGCTTCGGTTCAATAAGAAATGTTTTACTCACAGGTGTATAATTTATGCGTGCGTGCTTGTAATTGAATGAATGTAGTTTAAGTGTCCCGGAGCTACTTTTCTTCAAGTTTTTTACGTAGTGGAACACTTTGCTGTATTTGGTCCAGATCTTGATATATCCTTTTGAAAACACTTGAGCGTAAGATTTTTTTACTGTTTTATATTATAATAATACTGTATTTGTAAAATAGCTTTTCATTCAATTTTAAGATTTAATTTAACACAGAGCCAGTGCGCTATAGACGACTGTCAGACGTCATCCTCTTCAAATGAATCCTTGTAGTTTCGCCATGTCTGTCCGTCTGTCCTTAAATATTCAGAAGCGTTTTACTCGCAGACTGGTCATATCGTGCTCAAATTAAGCAAGGTAGAAGGTATTGGTGACGGGACGAATTAGTAGGCTTGCGGAGCTAACTAAGCCGCGGGTTTCCTCACGATGTTTTTCTTCACCGTTTGAGAGTACTAAGCGCACAATACTTTTTTCGAATTAAAAATCCATTTGTGCACGACCGAGTTTGAACCCGCAACCTTAGGATCTAAAGGCGGGGGAACTACCACTGGTCCACCAGTGTTTAAAATATGGTTGCTAATCATTATAATTTCCCTACCCTTATCCCACTTTATGTGGGGTCGGCACAACATGTATTCATCCTCCATTTCCCTAACTAATATAGCTAGTAATAAAAACTGTCATAAAAATAAAACCCGGTGTATCTGGAAAGGGGCAATACTCATTATTTTTATTTTAGTCTTCTAATGTTTTTATTCCAAACGGCTTCGTTTGGCATAAAAAGCTTCCATGATTAATACGGGGTGCTTAGTTGCTTACCCCGTATTAATCATGGCATTCCCTACACGTGGTCCGACACGCGCTTGCCCACGGCTAGGGGGCGCGGGGCGGACCAAAGCCCGTGCTCGAGCTTTACTAATACTTTGTGGATCATTTTATTGCTTCTGGATATTAGAAACTTTTATATGGGAAATTAATATTATTTGTTAAACTTGAAGTGTCTTCGAACAGACCTTAATAGGTCGTTGCGTGACCTATTTAATTAATGATTTGCTAAGGAGGATTACGCACAAAGTAATTATTCGCAGTCTTTTATCAGTCAGAATGGAGTCGACGTTGTTGCGTCTTGCAAATCTGCCTCGAGGCCATCGTCCAGCCGTTCCATAATGATTTGTAGAGACTGTCCTCTAGGGAGTTTCCGAATTCCTTCTCTGTTTGCAAACACGAAATATTTGCTCAGACCAAATAAAAAGAAAAGACGTCGCGCCGCGAACAACAAAAGTAAAGCCACCTTTTTAACCACACCATGTGTGTGTGTGTCGAAGGTTCTAAAATTCATAGTATAATAATTAAGAAACGATGGTATTTGAAGTATTTACAAGTGAAAATTGATTCCGTGAGACTTTTTATGTGATTTGCTGCTGTTTTTAGAAGTTTTGACTCAAAGGAAGGCATAATTCTATTTTTAAATGTTAAGTTTACTAGACAAGTTTTAGTGTAGGTGTGTGCGTGAGCGTGTATGTTTACTTGCAGGAGCACGGTTTTGTGTAGCTTCACTTTTGTTGTTCGCGGCGCGGCGTCTTTTCTTTCTATTTGGTCTGAGGAAATTTACGACTCGGGTGGAATCAGAAGCTATAGAAGCCATGAATAAGTACCCGCCCCCCCCTCCCCCTCGCCGACACAACGCGCAGGTACTCTAACTAGAGGAAAGCCACACAAACTTGATCAGACGGAGTTGGCGACACCTTCTGCGGCTCATTGAGTTAGTTCGACGCACTAATTCACACAAACATCGCGTTCACCACCGCCCCGCCCCGCACCGCCCCGCACCGCCCGCTAGTCGCAGATGTGCTAACATTACTTCGAGTTACGAGATGCGTAGGGTTCTGTTGAAGGCTTTTGTCATTTGACTTATTGATAATTCTTGTGGTCACTCTATTTTTAATGGAAACCAAATTGATGATACAGATCCATTCGCAACACTGACCGCTGGATAACATGCTGCGCCCGCGCTGGGCAAGTCTACTCCATCTAAAATTGTTTCACTACAGCGTCAGTAGGTTATGCGTCACTTCTTCGACACGGAATTATTTCACGTCGTAGAAATGCAGTATACTTAGTATGTTTTCGTACATCCTCTATCGCAAACGCCACCTGACGACGGACGCCTCGGAACTCGAAACAGAGTTAGTGGGAACAAGCCGTGATTAGTTTGGTGACACCGATGCGAGGGGGGGAGGGCGGCAAGAGGGAGGGAGGGGGAGGCTGGTTGCTTTGCAGTCGATGCGCTCTGTGTTTGCAGCGGCATTTGTAACGCGCGAGCTAATTGGCCCTCGTTCTGGTTGAGTTCGGCTGTTATTAAACACCTCGGAGGTCGGAGGCTGGGCGAGCCCCCCGACCGGTTTCACCTAGAGCTTGCGTTCGGCAGTAGATGACGGAGAGCGGAGTGTTTACTAACATGTACTTGCAAGCTCAAACACTACTCTACTGTCTACTGTCCTCTTCCTCTCTCTTCAAAAAATAAATGTTTACATTTCATTCATATTTTTTAGAACCCCGTAGAGCACATGTTCATTATATTTGTCACAACTATTAGTATAAAAGGGATAGTTTATTTGTGTGTTTGTTTATGTCTACTACCTACTTAATGGATCCAAAAAAATATTGAACTGATAGACACCTAAACTATTCGCAGACTCGGTATGCAACAGGCAATATTTTAATCCAAGACGAGTGAAACCGCGAGCTTTCAACTAGTTATATAAGATTGAATGTGTCCAGTTTTTTGCCGCATTTCAAGCAAGTTCTACAAAAACCCGACACAAAAGGTGTTTGTTAAAATATTTCTCTCAAAAGCTCAAATCCAGAAAAGGGTGCCTTTTTGCAATATTCTTCTTCCCGCGGTTTGTACAAACTTTCACAAAGCACTTTGTAAATCGTTCGTGGAAAAAGCTACTCTATGTCAAACGTTCTAAGGGAGAGGATCCATTGTTATACGGATAAGGGCTCCACTGATAATGTAGCAATTTTTTGAATTATGAACCTGGTTAAAATGATAATAGAACGAGTATTAAAGAACATCATACAATCTTCGGTATTTGCACCACATCAAATGTGATGTGACGACGTTATTGAGTGGTCATCAAAGTTACAAAGCAAACGAAACGTACGGCAGTGTGGTAAAGTAACATAAATTATAAAAATAAAATGAACCAAAATAAACAAAGGTAGGTACTTCGTACTACATAAAGTGTCAAAGTGGATCGGGATTTTCCGTAACTTGTAGCACCACCCTTGCGAGTGCAGCGCTAGGGCTTCAAGCGTATGACTCGGTCTGTGGCGCTGTGAAAGTTGCCAGCTAGTCCAGGAAGTTTGTGGTAGTTGATAACAGTACCTAGTCGATAACTTCGCACCGATTATTTTTTTGTAAAGCCTACGCAAGTGCAGTTGGCAAACTCCCCGCAGCCCCCACTCGGCCTCCAGCAGGCGGCGCGCGGGCGGCGTCTAATCGGCTCGGATTATATTTACTCTGTGGTTTAGCTCGGCTCGGCAGCGCGAGGCCGCGAGTGCCGCGGAGGCGCATTTATTGCGGGCTTAGGAGGAGGTGACTTGGGGATTACTTGAGAAGAACTGAGCTTGCCTTTCGAAGTACGGTCCTCAGCCACTGCCCCGTGAAAATCAGACCGTCACTATTCCGCCACTAAATTAATAGTCAAAAGTCAGTCACATCAGTGTACGCGACTTTCTAAGATGTATTGTATAATGACATAGACATAACATATGTATTACGGTTCGCATCCGCGACAGAAAAAACACATAGATTATCAAAAAAGTATATATTTGTCATTTGGGCTGCGAAATGTTGCCAAAGTATAATTTCTGGTCCGCGTTTGCATCCGAGCGAGCTCAATAACTATTGCGGTGTAACGTCAAGTACAACTCACGATGTAAGCACTTCATTTTCTGATTGCGTTCTAATCTAAATTTGCATCCAAAATTCCATCTCCCAACAGCAATTCAATTTGTAACTTTGATCGTCAGAACGCCATCAGACGACACGTCACCGGCTGACGGACGGACAAGTCTGCATTTTGTGCATTAATAATAATTGGTGGAAACTTTTGTCCGCAAGTGCAGACGGGGCGGGGCGGGGCGGGGCGGGGCGGGAGGGGGCTGCATTACTCGCTTGAATCGAGCGAGACGCCGCGAACCCACGGCCGGCCGGCGTGCCCGACGCGCCGCCACGCATTCAGAGTCACAGGCACAGAACTACAAACAGGAGGTACCCAGCAGTGCCTGCAATGAGCTAAATTAATGATGATGAAACTAGAAAGACACGTTGCTGTCGATTCTGTTATCTGCTTTACAAATATCTTAATTTCGTTTAAAATTTTAAAATACTGCTTTATTATCTGTCCTTGTTATCTCGATATACAAGGAAGAGACAACAGCTTCGAGAATTTCGATTTCGAGAGAATCGACACCATTTTGCAATAACTGCAGCAGGGGGAAGGCAACCAGCGGCAAGTTATTCTAATTTATTTCTTAACTTTTTAATACCTTATACGAGTAGAAGCATGATACCTCTGTGGATGTCGCGGAGGTGTGGAGTTGTGCATGTCCTGCTGCCTCCAGCAGACCAGCAGTTCCGATGAGCTGGAGGCTGCATCAACACCTACAATTAATTTAAATCAGTTCAACCGCTACGCAACATACATGCCTTAAAAATTTTCGGGTCCATATTATTAGTACGAATAAAATTGAGAACAAGAGCAGTGGTGGTCTAGTAGTAGTGGCCCAGCCTTCCGATCCTAAAGTCATGGGTTCGAATTGGTCGTACACCAATGTATTTTCTGTTTGAAAAATGTATGCGCGCCACTTACCAGTAGGTACTCTCAAACGGTGAACAAAAACATCGCGAGAAAACCGGCATGTCGTAGAAAGGAGCCTTTGAGTCGCACTTTAAATCCTTTCACCACACTGGTTAGGTAGAACTAGTGACACGACTAGGTAGATAGCAGGAAGTGGGGATAGTGGAGCCTACAATGCGATGCGACGCTGTAGTTCTAGGTCGATGTCATTTGCATGAACGGGTAAAAAGATTTCCCATCGAAGCCATTGGATTGTGTCCAGTTATAAAGCAGTGGTAGGCGAGGCCTATTTTCATGTCGTTCACAAAACATGTCGCCAGCAACTTCCCGGGCAACAAAACTTTAGTGGCTTTCAAAGCGCCGTAAAGAGGGCGAGGGACCGAACGGCCTAATATGTTTGCGTTTCATTCTGTCTGTCCACACGCAGCACGACTACACACAGTGTAGCCGCAGATTAATAATAGTGGCATGTGTAGCAGCCGCCTCACTCCACTCACACGGATAAGGGTCTCTGCCCACCAACTCGTTCCACAAAAACCAGTACAAAAAACCAAAGTATAGTCTTGTCAACTGTAAACTTTGCTCGTACTTTTTTTATTTGTCCTTTTATTTTGGGAAGGTGAAAACCCGGTTATGGAACGAGGTAGTGGAAGGATTGATTACTACCTGTATTTTATCAAAACGATATGAAAACTAAGCTGAACTTCGAAGTACCCTTCCAATATACCCAATATTGCGTAGCTTTCACTTATTATTAGTTATGATGGAACCGATCTGTCGCTGCGACAGCTCACACTAATGTTCTTCCGAAAGGGTGACCGCTGGGCAAGGTTTTGAGGACAAATATTTGATAAGTAGTTCCAATAAACTTAAAGTGGGAGCAATAGAGTTCATTTTAGATTGTCAGCTGTCTGACAGAGCCACGCCGCCAACAAGTAGAACGAAGGTAGGTCCTACATCAGTCCGTCAGTAAACAGCTATAAACGACGTCCGTGACTAACAATCAGTGATCTTTTCCTGCCATTAACAAAATTGGATCATACATTATGTATTATCTGATAATGTGGCTATACTGCAGATGATCCAGAATGGCTTTCATCTGGTGCAACCGCACCTCGCACCTGGTGGTCTAGTGGTGACGACTCCACCTTCAGATCCTAAAGCCGCGGTTCCCAATACAGTCGAGCATCGAGGGATTTTTAAATTCGAGCACTAATCGAAAATCTATGCAATACGTGCACGGTTTGGGGGTGCTCCCAAACGGTGAAGGAAAGTATCGAAAATGGACTTAATTATTCGAGAAGAGGTCTCTTTGAGGCGCTCTTTAATCTGTAGGGTAAATCACACGACAAGCAATAAGCAAGCGTACAATAAGTTACTGATACCCCTAATTCAGCAGTCGGATTGAAAGCGGCCTCCCATGTCTGAGGCGACGTCGACATCACAATTAAGATAACGGCGACATCCCGCAGACACTCGCATAAACACCATGATTGGATTACATTATTTATTTGCTCCCTACACAACACCATTGTCATGCGAGCTGTTTGTATCAAGTTCACACAAGCGCACGCGCCTGCGCTAGAGGTCCTCGTAGCCGAGGTCTTCCGAGCAGATTCATACATACATAACTACCACGACCACTAGGTGATCAGCCCATCGCCCATATGAATGGACCATCATGTTGGAGGATCCAATCCCTTAGTCGACTTTTAAGACATGTTCGGGGAGAGAAGCTGTCGTATGTTTTTTCTTCACTCTCAGTTTAGCAGGGAAGTATTCTTCTAGATAGATTTTATTTAATTCAGAGCAGATTCCAATTGAATATTTTTTGTCTTCGATCCTGTTGTTCGATGACTATAAATATTCCGGATTCATTTATAAAATACCGAGTTTTAAGATGGAAAGCCTCTGATAAAATAAATAAAATATTGTGCGAAGGTTTCACTGGAAAGGTTTAGAGCCTTCCTTTAATATTTTATAGCAGTCGGTGCTTAGGTACTTAGATAACCGAGTTAGGATACTGTAAAAACAGATTGGTTTTATAAAGGGAGCAAATATCTACCATTTACATCTCACATCGTAGCTTATAAAGAAAGAAAGAGTTTAGTAGAGCCCGGCAGTTATCAGCCCAGGTTCCTCAAACTATTTTGATACAGCCGGACTCAAGCTACGAGCGAGACCAGGTGGGGGCGCTAGTCGTGAATATGCGCAGTAATCTAGAAAACAAGGCTCTTGAATGTGAGCTCGTAAAACTGCTATAAATCGCGTAAAGTGGGCCACATAAAAATGTGCTACTAATCTCGTCGGGGTCCACCTACACTACACTACTCTACACTCTGCGTCTTCAAATATAACGCAATGAGCGACACCAGGCCTGTTGATTGTCCCATAACAGAGATTAATTACTGCGAAGTCGTTAAGTCGTTAGCATTACAGGAGGTACTCGTGTTTAAGTAAGGATAGAATGACAACAGAGAGTGCAAGCCCGATCGAGGACGGAGCGGAGGCGTCGACGCCAATAGTCCATGACGTGCCGCCGAGACCGACGCAGCCGAGCCCGCAGACGAGGCCGGCGCGCCGCCCGCGGGAACTGTTCCCTACCACCGATGTGTCGGCAGGCGCTAGCTATTGTTGAATGTTGTAGTAAATTATCGATATCGAATTGTGTAATATATTACTACTACTAGTCGCGTCATTAGTTCTTTCGAACCAATGTGATTGACCCAAGTTTTCAAACTTTTTAGGTTCATGCCGGTTTCCTCACGATATTTTCCTTCACCTTTTGGGAGTATTGGTGTTGCGCAAAATAGCGTATAATTTTTTCGTACAGAAAATCCATTAATGTGCGACCGGATTTGACCCCACGACCTTAGGATCGGAAGGCGGGGCCGCTGTAATTAGAGCACCAGCGACAGCTCCGTAACGCAGGCATTCCTGCTCTGATGTCTGACCGTCCGACCTGAAACAGTTAGAAATTATGGAGTAAAGAGTTACCTATTCATCGCAAGTGTGAAAAACTTTTCAGCATTTAGTCGGGTCGGGTTATTTAATCACTAAAACAAATTAGAAACTAACTTTCGTTCCATTAGGTTAATTAATACGATGTTCTAGAAGAAATATCGAAATTTAATTCCGATGAACAATACCAGTTTTAGAATAGTCCAACTCGGCTCAATCGAGTTAGGAGCATTTAAAGAAACTTAACTTAGTTTATTTTAAAATGGTTGGGGGTTAACGAGCTTAGAACCTACAATATTTTTAATCTTTGATAAAACTCAACATAACAAAATAACTCCGTAAAGATGTAACAGAAGATTTAAAATTCAGATTTATTTAGTTTACGGTACTTACGCGGATATCTAGCACAAAGATGAAGTGATAAAAAGATTGCTGGGTGTTTAATGGTAGGTAGCAGGCAGGGGTTTCAGCGAGCTCACTTTTAACTAGGACTGTTATATCTACACCAACTCATCTTTGCCTGTATTACAGATGTTTGAAACTAACGATGAAACCGATTTATTGTACCTGTGAATATTGCAAGCCCCCCCCTCCCCTCCACCCCGCCCCCGCCTGCGCGATGAATACCCGATCAGTGGTCGTCGGGAGTTCCTTGTGTATTGTACTCGCCGCATGCATTCGTAACAATTCCGTTCACTGAGCAGAACATTTCAGCTATTTTGCAGCCTCATCTGCCAGTGCCATAAATATAGGCCATTGAGAGTAAATTTGTAAGAATAATCGAAAATAATAAATTTACCCCTTTACCTACCCCGTTAGGCAGGTACTTATAATTTTTACCGAAGGTTCTCCCTGTCACTGTTTTGACAAAAAAAGGCGAGCCAAAAGAAGCGCGACACTACCTACCTTTTCTGGAAGCGTTTGGTCGCATTTTTAAACCGTCATTGCTTCAGTCACGCTAGGAAGCTGTTTTTTTTTCAGGATAAGATGTCCTCAGTAGACTTATCAAACATACCAAGTATCAAATATTAGCTTTCATGGTTTCAGATTTATTGACATCAGAAATACGACGATTTCGTAACTCACTTACTGATGATCATCAATACGTCTAGGGTACTTTATGAAGTCCTAGAAAACTGAAATTTTGTACGAATGCTAGGATTTGCATATGAACAACGAAAAAATTAAGAAATCGGAAAAAAAACTTCGCAGTTTCGCGATAATGCAGCCGCAGGATAATGACGTTTGTAAGTGAACCCCTCGTGCACCACATATCAACAAAGCCGACTCTAAGCCCTGATCAAGACTCGCCTAATCTTAAAAGGAAAACAAACTTTTCTTGATTAAAAATACAATGTTACTTAGCATATTATATTGATAGTATTAATTGAAGTGAATGGCGAGTTCAATAAGTGCACACGGCGGCGTTAAGAACCCTTCTGTATGCAAATGGCGGCAGGTCGCCGGCGCCGCCATCTTGAATACTAATGTCAAATTATATGGCGTTAATACACGCGCCCGCACCCGACCCCGCACGACCTGTGGACTATGCACGAGCTCTTTCATACAATTATAATGAATATAAATATAGCAATAAAAAAAAACACATTAGTTATTCTGTAAGTATCATAGACCATGGAGTCCGAAACAATTGAGATATCTGCAAGCAAGCCATGTGACATGAGTAGTAGTACTAGGAAGAAGCAGTCATGTGACATTTGAAGACATTCGAAGTGACACCGGTGACAGCAGGAGAACACAACACGAATGAAAATAACGTTTACGAGAAGGAGAGTCGCGGCGGAGTCGGGCCCCGGGGCATATTCCGAGTTTACGAGAACTAACTACATTCGAATCTACGGGAGTTGTTAGAATTTTCAGCGCCTTTGCCTCGACTCTCGTCCCTGTGAGCGCCGCGCCCCGGACGCCGGCGCGCTTATCCCGGGGCTATTGTATTTGTATAACATGTTCCATACATGTTCGTATTCAAATATCAGAAAATAGATCATAAAAAGAACTACCTATTGCTAAACATTTTTGGGTATTTCTGAGCCTCGCCCGCGAGGTGACATTTGCCTGCAATAAAAAGTATAATGTTAAAAAAAATGGCGTCAGACAGAGTACATCCAACTAAGAAATACAAAGAACTTAAAACTAGGAAATTGTTTTCGCATACTTTAAAAGGTGTTTTCCTGAAAATCACACCACCATTATGAAAGTAAATAAATTTAAAGTGTATACATTACATTGTAGCTGACTGTATAATGAAAGGTCGTAAAATACAAAACCTTCGTATTGATAATCCTCGTGTATTTGGGGCATGTATTTCATCCAAACATAACATTAATGTAATTACGCCCTCCTAACAACAGTTACACAATGCAAACATAACACAAGTCGTTCATTATAAATCACAGTAGGTAGCTGACTGAGCAATCGCTTGGTGTTTTTATTTGTCTTCATCTCGAAAATGCCTCAAATGATTTTCATACGAGTTTTATAGTTTTGTATGAGTTTAAAAGTTTTACGGTGTCTTCCATCGTCACTACTAGGTGTGTAAAGCTTCATAAGTTTTGCGCGATGGCCTAAACTGTTGGAATGTACGTACTACATGCTTAAGATGAACATAAGCCACTGGCTTGTCAGCCAACACAAACATTACAATGTTAAACAATAGTTTATGTATTTTATTAAAAGGTGTCGTAAAGCAGTGAGCATGCAAAGCTGTTAGTTGGCAACCCGACCCATCCGAGCCGTCGCGCGTCGGCCGCTGGACCGCCGCCAAGCGCAAACATCTGCCGGACGGGAACCTGCGACCCACTACACAGATACACTCCGCGACTAAATATCTTCAGACGCAAGATTTTAAAAGCAAAAACTTTGGTTGTCCCTTCTAAATGAAACTGTGTGACATTGTGTAATTTATGGCGTGAGTCTATGCTATTTTGCTTATTGTTATTGTCAGTCTATAGAAGTCCAAGGCTGGATAAGCCTTCCCTTTATACTTGTAGGAAGAAAGATTACATGCTGCCGCCATCCACAGACCGGTCGCGATCACTGCGACGTGAGGGCGACGCCCGCGGCGACATCCGTAGAGGCGCTACGTCGTAGCTCGCTTCTACGAACACTTCCTTGGAGATTCTCGCTAACTTTTGATGGTTTGGATCAGGAGTGCTATCTGTAGACCATTTGCATCGTATCTATAGATAACCCAACTGTTTATTTTCTATTCTGTAAATACTTGTATCAGTTGTAAGTTTCATTCTGTTATTGAATGTATACTAACTAGAAACATGTTAGCTTTTTCTTCGCTTGTTGATGTCCCAGCCTAGAGCTTTGTGGAACATGTTTTGTTTAATTACCTGACTATAGAAAATCCTTGCGTTTACTCCGGGCTATAAGGTATATAAATGTGTAATGTATGGTACAATACGATATTTTTTCTAACAATAGCCTGATAATTCCACGTCCAAGTGTAAATAAGTAATGTTCGCGGCTCGCGGAGTGTACCTTGCTTATGATAGTTGCGAGAAGTAGTGAGCGCTTTATGCCGCTGCCGCTGCGAGCGAGATTACATTACACTGACTGAAGTAGTAAAGCTACTACGTCTTTGAATAATAATTAAAATGCTTTTGTATAATTGTTTTTGTTCACCGTGAGCGCAAACAAGATGTAATGAACTGTAATTTGAAAGTTATTATTTTGCCCTGCTAGAGCTGTACGCTGCTGCGAGGATTCCGGACGGTAATGTCGCGATGCGATTGTGCGATAATCCGTAAAAATACTAAAAATTTATTATCGCAAATCGCGTACGTCACACATAAATCCAAGGAGGTAGTATTACTACCTAATTGAAATTATCGCAACAGGGTGCTTGTGCCTTTATGCTGTTTACAATTTATATGCATAGTGTAGGCAGTTTAACAGTTTACATTTTATGCCAAAGAGAAAAGAGAAGAGGGTCGCTTATATGCATAAGCGACTCTCTTCTCTTTTCTCTTTGGCAGTTTATCAGTTCTTAAAGTACGTATCTACACACGCTAATGTTTTCGGTGAGCTCCAAGGAATCTTCTCTAGTTACATTGACATAATTTGCAAGTTCATACTTCATTAACTTAAAACGCGAAGTTTTATTTAAAATTGATAGCAGTTGGCGAGTCATAAACAGTGAATAACTGCAGCATAATTGATAACGTAATATCTGCCCGCGCGCGACGAGGAAACTTCGCCGACTCCGCCAGAGTTCTTCATGAACACAAGGCGAGCCTCTCCCACATTCTGTGAGAGTACTTCTCCATTCCAACGCCGTTCAGGTTACGTTCAGCTTCTAGAGAGAAGTTCAAGAGAGCTGACGATTCTAATAGTTTCCATATATATTGACAGCTCCTGGGCTAAGTTTACTACTGAGTAGAAATGCATTAAACTTTGAAACAAAATAATCTTGAAAATATTGTGTTATTTTAACCATCGCTAGTTTAGTAATTTTAATCAAAACTTTTCCCTAATTATGTTGACAATTAATTACTTCGATAAACATGGTTTTGTTCAGCGCTCGGGGACGCAATCAACTTTTTCTTCAGAATCTTCGAAGTTCATCAAAGATGAGTAATCCGGCGAGATGCGACACTGTGAATAACATTATAACGTTGTGAGAGCGAGTGCGGGTGCGGGTGCGGGTGCGGGTGCGGGTGCGGGTGCGGGTGCGGCGCGCGGCGGTGAGCCCAGTTATGAAGTTAAGTGCATTCGCTGAGCGTAGATAAAGCCCTCCCCCCGCCGCCGCCGCCGCCGCCGCCGCGCCGAGGAGCGCCCGGCGAACAGCGAGGACCCGATACACCGCTCACACCCGCCCTCACGCTGCTGCTCCATTAACAGGTTACGAGATTAAGATTTTCTCGAAGATTCAAGATTAAGACGTACACTTTTTTATACGAAATCAGAAGGAATATACAGCTTATCAATAAGATATCAAAAGGTGTTTTTTGATCGAGTGAGCGAAGCGAGCAACTTGGCTGATTTGGCGTCGTATGTTCGTGGATATGTTGGTTAGAGCACAACTTTCTATTTAGACCAACAGATTGTAAATACTGGATATCAGCTAGATAGTGGTTTCGTAATCTTGTAGTAGTTGTGTTTGCTACGTCTCATATCACAAGTTAGAATCGACATAAAGTATTGATTATATCTACTCTTTTTTTTTTATAGAATAGACAATGGTCGAATGAGATCCTTGTATACAAATAAAGTGTGTAAGTACCTCAGGTCGTGAATGCTCCTTGCGGGTAGTGGACAGCGCGCGCGAGGTCTGGGCCAACTACTAGTTCATGTTACATGCTTGTATATATTGTTTGCAGCGGATAATCTCGGAAACGACTAAATTAATTTTGAAATGTTCTAAGCTTTATTGACTTTGTATGGCTTTAATTCAACGTGAGTGAAACCACGCAGGTACAGCTTAAGAGTTATACATCGCTTGGGAATACAACTGTGAACCTCTCTCGTTCAATCGAAAGGCAAAACAGTGCTCGTCTCATCTGCGCTGCGCCACTTGCCTAGTCTTTGGTGTCGGCATGTCGCCTCGGGCGATCATCACCGCGCTGCTAACTGGTTAATGAACTACATTGGCACAGTGACGCACAAACAGCACTGTTACTCCTATCTTAACGCTTACATCCGATTCACAACATAAAGGTGCTACATAACCGAACTGTGTTTGTTGCTTTTTACTTTGTAATTTATAAGTGCGTAGAGCCAGCCAGGGATTGTAAGCTCCCCCCGCACAAGTTAATTGCATGTGGTATTACCGGGATTGTGCCAGCAGTATGTTTGAGACTATCTAATTAACATGACAATGAGTGGGAAAGGAAGTACAGTAAGTGAACAGTATCCAAAACATTAAATAATTTCAATTGTGCAGCCACATTGTAGCGCAGTCGAGTGCACAGCACAGGAGGGTAACTTCGCTAACTCCGCTCCATGCGTACTCCAATGTTCCGAGGGTAATGTTCCGCAAACAGCATTGTGCATTGTTTCTGTTGTTTAAACAATAATTCAATATTCATAGGTATTATGAAATAGAAACATAGAGAGCGTACCTACTTGTATAAAACTAGTCAACAGAACCTTAAGTATTTGTGTGAAATATGCGATCCGACAACTCACAATAAATGTATTTATTTGCTAACATTACATGTCTGCGCGATGGACGTACGAAGTAGCTATATCCAGGCGATCCCGCCTATAGAAGATTCTTCGGCGCCACGTCCACAGCACGTCTCCACCACTAGTGTAATTGGGTATGAACTACAGCCCTCATAGAGAAGGCAATACACAGTTGTACTCTTTGGCGAAGGCATTTGCTTCATTTAAAGTTAGCACGTCTGTCGCACCGCTATATGACGGTCGTCCCTGCAAACGAGCACAAGTTCCTCAGCCAGCCAAGTAGCGGTCACACCGTCGCAAAGCAGCGCAATGTCCGCACTACACCGCCCGGTACGCGAGATGCAGCTCAATACAATGTGCCGGGGAGTGGATATTTTATAGTCTGTGGAGGCGGCCACAATGTCACATGCACTGAGGCGGTTTGTAATGTTATTAGGTAATAGTGTCACGTGATCCGTGGGAAGGCTCCTGGTTCCCATTCAGTCACGGGCAGATGTTTAGCAACGTGACATTGGAAGGCTTCGATTTTTATTCATGGTATTTTTTTACTTGGACTCGATCGGTTATAAATTTTATTTGATACAATAATTTACTCGTCGACCTTCGCCTACTGTTCGGCAAAGATCTTTTCACTTATCCAAAATCACTATGCTGAGCTTTATTAAGGCTGTGAATAAACAGACCTTAAATTATCCAGAAATAGAAATATTTTTATAACATCAAGTATGACATTACGCTGTTCAAAACGTCCGTCCTCTGTGAACAAAGCCCACGAGCGGAGCCAGGTAATTAAACTAGTTATGAGGCGGTCCGACGCCGGAGCTCGCCGCGGAACAAGGGGAATTGGTTTTGGAACAAAAGTCGTTACAAGTCGTGCGTCGGATGAGCGCGGGCGGGACATGCTCGCGCTCGCAGGTGACACCTCTACACCTCTCTACAGCGCACTATTATTACCTCTAGCACGAGTACTACGAGTAGGCACCGCGCCGAGGGACATCACTAATCTCACATCTATAGCGACTCTACTCTACACTAAAACATCACATTAACTCATTTTTATCCTATAGTTGCATCCTTCTAATATTATAAATGCGAAAGTTAGTGTGGATGTGACGATGCTTCTGTCTCAATCACGTAGATACTTGGAACATACATGGTATGTGTGCTGGAATAACATATAGGCTACTTTTTATTCTGATACCATGCGAGCGAAGCCGCGGATGGAAGCTAGTATTATATAAATGTATATATATTCTGTATTATATTAATTCTGTAGTACCTATTTAAGTGTATAATAACCACATCAAGGAAGAGATCGCTCTTAGCGATAAGGCCGCCCATTGTACTGTTTTTTTGCTTTTTTTCTTTATTTACTTTCTGTGTTTTGTGTGCAATAAAGTGTTTATTATTATTATCAATTTGCCCCTTCTATGTATTTGTTCCATCCAATTCATCCTAGGTTGCCTGGTAGAGACGCTATTAGCAATAAGGCCGCCCTTTGTTTTTACGTTTCTTTATTTGTTTGTATGCTTAATTTAAGAATGTTTGTATGGGAAACAATAAAGTGCTATCTATCTATCTATTAACTACTCGTATTATATTGATGTAAGTATCTTGAGAATTCGAAACGTAAATAAAGGGCCAAATAAAAATAAGATGAAAGTGTATTCAGAATTGGTAACGATGAAAGTCATAACTAAGATAAAATCAATGAAGATGCCTCGATGAAGTAGTTGGGTACATAAAATAATTAATTGAATAAAGTCTGTCTGGCATCGAGTTTGTTATCTCAGAGCTGAGCTGTTATTAAGAGTGCTTTCATCTCATTCTCATTGCTTGATTACACCCTAAGATTACAAAATGTACTTTATGTTAAAAAAATAAATAAAAAATATATAAACGAACTCGGAACTCCCACTTTTTAAGTCGTTTAAATGTAAAAACAGTTGTTGGTTTGGTCTTAACTTGAAAGCGTCATTTGTTTGGCCGCATAAACACTCTGGCACATTTGAATCATACTAACATTACAAATGTGAAACGTTGTGTTTGATTGTGTGTTGAGTGTGATAGTCCCCCGTTAGAGCTGAACGGATTTAGCCAGAATTTAACAGTTGTGCGGCAGAAACTGTCGTGTGGACGCACAGTTGTGGGCTGTGGACCGCTCGCATGATGCGGCTGGTGTGGGTGTGGGTGTGCTGCTGTCGCTGTGTCCGTGCCGGAAATCAGCGGCTGGAATTAATCCGAACAATTCCTCAGAAGACTCCCCATTGTAAATGCGGCACATGATGCATAGGGATGCAACATCTCTTCGCAGAGCCTAAGGTTGGCCGCGGTGGCGTGGCGGGCGAGTGCTCGGCTGGACGCAAGATGCGCGGGTTCGATTCCATCTAAAGGAGAAATGTTTGTATGTTCTGCAAATATTTCTTCCGGATCTTCCGGAAAGGACTTGGCCGTTGACAATTCGAGCGGCTCTTCGTTGTATGGTGTGAAAAGGGGGAAGCTGGTAGTGAGGTGCCCCGGCCTCAAGGTGAGCTGCGCTTGTACTGGCGCCTTATACAGTAGCAAGCGGCGAGCACGAAATACTGTCTAGCCCCTTTAAGCACCCCAAGTTTTTGGAAAGCACTTATAGTACTTTTATCAAAGTAGGAGCAATGCAAAATCACGGATGGATAATAATTATTAAGGTAACGGAATATCCTTCAATGTTCAATAACTACATAATGACGTTTGTCAGAAACTAATCTCTGAACTCATTACGAATGCAAATGTAATCTTCGCTGGCGACTTGCACCCGGAGCTGCTGCGGGACGAGTGAATCAGCGCACATTTTGTGGTTACAAGAATAACTGCTGCAGATACTAATTGCCGTATCATCATCATCTTCATCATTTGGTAAAAGACCGTCACCGACAAAAATAAAAGACTGTCTTATCATGTTAAGTGCTAATAGTTTCACTAAGCCTCCCTTTTATTTGTGCCATGTAATTGGCGTACACTTAGCATAATGTTGTAGCGGTGGTCGTCAAAACGTCACAATGTTGGCCAAATCTTTCTATCATGATCGTGACCATGATCGATGGGCTACAGTTCGATATTTATTGATGAGGGCGACAGTGCGGTCCGTCAGGCCGCGATAGAGCGCCCCCCATCAATCACTCTTTCAAATTTTTGCTAGTCTTTTCGCTTATGAAAAATTGTCTTATTGTAATCCACACGAGTGACCTGTGTCAATATTGTTCTAGTGGTGACTGGCAGGAATGGATGAGCTTTTGCCCTAAGTATATTTTATACTTATTTTAAAACTAATTATATATCTGGATAATAAGACGACCCTACTAGATCCTCGTGCCGGGAGTCAATGGAATCAGAGTGGTGAGAGTATTAAAATATACCTCATAGATTGTTGTTTCGTAGGAATGAAAACAAAGCCTTCTTAGCTGCAAAAACATTAGCAGCGGACACATGGAAGCGGGCGGGGTGAATGACCGAGGACGGCGCCGCGGCAGCCCTCAGCGTGATCACTCTACTCATGACATTTTGATAATTAAGAGTTTTTACGCCTAATAATTTCTTTTATCGTCTTTAATCTGTATTGCTTGGCTCTGTATTCCATTCTATTCTTATTTCTTATTTTATTTGTTGATAATAAGAAAAAACTATTTACTTTTATGCTGGGACTATTCTATTAGCCATCTGGTTCCCATAGTACAAGCTTTGCTTAATTTGGTGTTAGATGGCGCTGTGTGAAATGTCCATCAAAAAAAAACTTGGGGTTCTTGGATCAGGAGTGGCTGCAAGCTTTCTTATGATTTTTGTGGCTCTGCCAATCCCGTTAGGGATACAGTACCTAAGGCCTTTTACAATCTTTATTAGATGATTTATGCAGCGTCAGGAGGCAACTTTTACCATCACAGACTGAACGCTGTAGTGCCCGGGACGAATTAAGATGGAGTAGGCTTGCCCAGCACCTACTCCATCCTCTCAGCTTAGTCGGCCTTGTCCACAGGAAAGACATGGTCAATACGTGTGGAGGTGACTAAGCCGCGGGTTTTCTTCACGATGTTTTCTTCACCGTTTACGAGTACTGGGATAGCGCACATAAATTTTTCGCACAGAAAAATCCTTTGGTACACGACCGGATTAGAACCCACGTCCTTAGGATCGGAAACTAGACCACCAGTGCTTTCAAGGAGCTCGTTAGAGATGGGGTCGTGGTAAAGTGTGGATACCCATGTCGATCAGTCCCACGCCCTCCCTCACCTCCCCTCCCCCCGGCTCCGTGCTCGCGTCCGGAGTAACGAGAGCTGTTCCAGGAATAATTCCTATTTAGACGTTTATTATTGTCGTAGTTATGTTACGTATTAATTTTCCAATAACAAGAAAAGAAATGAGTGTAAGACTGAGGACTTCTGCTAGAGCGGTCCGCACATCCGGTGGGCGCCATCCTGTCGCATCCGGTTACAGGCGATATTTGAGTTTGTTATTACCTATCGCCGGAAGCACGCCTTCAACATCAACGGTCATTAGTTCTCACTAAGGAGCCGTTCAATGAAACTATGTATTATCTCATTTTATTAACTACTAGATGCCGCCCGCGGCTTCGCTCGCGTGTTCTTGGATAAAAAGAATAGTCTACATGTTAATCCAGCACTTGTACTATGTATATCTCAAGTTTCATTCAAATCCGTTCAGCCGTTTAGGCGTGATTGAGGTAGAAATATACAAACATCCTCACAAACTTTCACATTTATAATTTAGTAGGATATAAGTATTTACAATATAAAATATTGTTATTGTTACATTATGTATTATATTATCCATCGTATAAATATATTAAACTCTCACGTTACTGATCACTGGTCTCGGAGGTGGGCGTTGATAGTTGCGACACAATTTTTAACTACTGCAGCTATTATCGTGTACTATTATGTTATTTTATGAACCTATGTATATTTTGTTCCAAAATAAACTATTTGTATTTGACGGGCTGACTGACAGTCAACGGACAGCTTCAATTAGTTAAATAAGCCATAGGGGGTATATGGCTGCACTAAGAAAGGACCCGAAATTTCATTCGAGTATTACATTTTATAAAATACAAAGTAAACAATTGGCTTTTGACTACAAATAGCTGAAGTGATCGATGGCATGTTGAAATAGTGTCAGTCCCAGGCACGAACACAGAAAGTGCTATCTTTGTGAAATAGAAGCTGCGTTATGAATACGGATCGAGTTAGCGCATTATGTCTACTAATAGACATTGCTAATCGACTTGACTTGTAGTTCGCCCCGAACTAAGATCTCAATTTTTTCGATCAAATGATCCTTAAAACTAACTGAGTTGATCAGCATCAAAAAAATTTGGCAACATCACCTATTTTGATGGCCGACTCACGCTTGGCCAAAAATTTACGAATCCAAAATTTGATTTTACAAAAAAGAGCAAATGGTTCTTAAGCCACTTTTCTTGCACTTTCCTGCCACTTCTCCTCGGGTTCGGATTTCTCCAGACTTATATCCAGTCTAACCTGAACTCTAACTACTGGTTACGTTTTTCTAAATTTAACTATATCAACTATACATCCTAGAATAAAAAGAAAAACCATTTTGGAATGTACTAATAAAACCCTTTCATGTGGCACTCCACTCGATATTATTTCTAAAACTTTTGACTTTCTTGAGAACCCAATATATTTACAACCCTGCACGAAAGGAGCCTTTAAGGCGCACTTTAAATCCTTTCACCACACTGGTTTGAAAGAACTAGTGACACGATAGATAGATTTACAACCCCCTCACCGATTAAGCTCACATGCTTCTCAGCAAATCGTCATAGCACACTCTATTAGCGGTTGGAAAGTAATGCAAACATATCCACAAACATACGACGCCAAATCTCCCAACTTGCCACTGAGATCTACGCTCGGTTCGCTCGCTCGATCAATAAATTTAATTTGTGAGGCTTAAAAATATAGCTTAATTTATAAGTATAATAATAAAAAAGCAAAGTTTAGTTTAGCTGAACACGCAGTTCTCGTAGGAGCGGCAGTGATCCCCGCGTGCTTCATTAATCTGTATGTTACGTACGTAAGAGTCCGGTGAGTGTGGAGCTGGTCCCGGCGCCGGCGCCGGCGGCTGCGGGACGAGATAACGTCGCCGCTCACCACTGCATGCCGATTGGGGATTAAGTGACTTGGTAACTGGCCGACTGGCTACGAGCCGTCCTGGCCGACGGCTGTCGTCCGCTTCAGGCTAGGCTGATGCCGGAGCCGACATGGGTAACGTGAACTACGGAACACGAAAGTACTCAGCTGGTAGTGTCCCGGGTCACCCACACATATTGAGACATCGATAGAAGCGAAAAATTGTATCATCCTGCTAAAATTATAATTGTAACCCTATCGAATGGTGTAATTACAGTGTTTTTTTTTCAAAATCCATAGGTTGGATTCTTGGCTAGGAATATTGATTTTTCAAAAATTCACCCTGTATAGGCATATAACTTATTTAACCGGGTACCAGGCGAACAAACCCGCGGTTAAAAGCTAGTATAGTATATTTTATGCAGTTGTGTATATAGCTATCGGGGAGTTGCATTGCATTTGTAGGTGAAAGCGGTTCACGGCTCACACAGGGTCCGGTGAGGAGTGTTTGTCTTCGTAAAGCAGCTCGTGTGTTTCCGCCGCATGTTCGGCGCACTCGCCACTACTCGCCAGACACAAATAAACGAAATCATAGAAAAATGATATTCTTGGAAATGATTTAAGTGCTTTTAAATTGTTGTACAAATAGAAAATTGTTTGTGACATTGCTAGGTATTCGTTCCTTTAGTTGTGAACAATACGTTGAACTATTTAGTTTTAGTACACAAAACCGACAATGAAAAATAAATAAAATTTTCTTGGTGCCATCCTGTAGAAAAAAACAGGTGGTTGGTGTTTACATAAGTCAAGGTGTCAGTGGCCATTGACACTGTTTCGAATAAAATTGAGTAAGAAAATAAGTAGGTTAGTTCGTATTTATGAAGCTAGACGAAAATTGTCGAGGCGCACAATATTAGTAGTGTACACGGTACTTAGAACATAGACGTAGAGCAACTTGTCAGGGCTAGTTTACGAGGAGGAACTTCCTCGCCATCTACATAAAAGCAGAGCCCGCAGACCCACATCATAAGTGATATTGCCGCGGCACCGCACAAGGACGTAACATGAAAACGAAAATTTATCTTTAGAGTCCTCGGAAGAGCTTCGAGCTCTTACTGAAATTGTATTAAGAGTGTAATTGAGAAACACTTACAAAAAACAAACATTTTACGTTCTTATTCAAGTAATGCTTCAGATTTTCGACATCTTTTCGAGGAAATGTGATCTTGTTTGCGAAACAGTAACACTCTAAATTGAGTTGATGTAAGTGATACTCCCACACTCGTCCGCTTCGTTCTACCTAAAAGATACCTCGCGGGAAGCCACTCGATCGTCGTCAATGTTTCATTATCTACATGTTTTTTCTTTTATTGCGTAATACGCGTAAAGTAACAGATGGTTTAAATTGTCGGTCCCGGCTTTTAAGTCGTTAAGCCACGACGGAGGCCTTCAGGCGGCCTAAAAACTCCGTCCGAAATGTCCCATGTTCTTATACAACGCAGAAGCCGCTCGCTCAGTCGGTACACGCTACCAACAGTATTTTTATATAAAAAATATGAGTACTTAGTGCCTTCTGCCCCAGCTCCACAGGATAGTGAAAGTATGTCGGTCTGTCTCGTCATGAATACTAATAGCCGAGATGAATTTATGCTTCCTCGAAGAAAGGAAAAGTTATATTAAATGAGAGATAAGTTTGTCCGTAAGTCGTCGTAGGTGAATAATGGCGCTTTTATGCCGACCGCGTAGCAGTGGAACTCGCGAGACTCGGACATGCTTACGTTTACAAGGTGCTAGCTGGCCGCCCGCGACTTCGTCTGCCTTCACGCAACCTTCATCTTTCCGCTGCTTCTTGTAGGAGTTACATTTCCAGAGTTCCTTTCGTAGTGCATCCCTGCACCACGAGAGGAACAAACTCTCCAAGGTTCATGCTTCTAGGACTTATGCGTTAGGCTGTGCGTTAACTGTCAATCAGTCAGTCAGTCAGTAACGTAAGAGTTTTGTATATTTATAGATATAAGGCAGGTAAGAAAACGTTGTTATGAATCAGACAGGTCAGGAAGACAATACGTTGGGACAGTGAGCCTGTCGGAGTGTATCGCTGATGGAGTCGGGTGGACGTGATGAGGTGCTGAAGGATTCGCCGACAGTAATACATACACAATACTTTTTATGCCGATTTCTCACAGACAGGTGAACATGATGGGATTTCGAGAAAACTAGATAATGCTATCATTATATTATTGTATTACTAGCTCCCGCCGCGGCTTCGCTCGCGTAGTACCAGGATAAAAAGTAGCCTATATGTTATTCCAGCACGCATACCATGTATATTCCAAGTTTCACTCAAATCCGTTCAGCCGTTTGGGCGTGATTGAGACACAAACATACATTTATAGTATAGCAGGATCGTGTGGGTAGTTTTACTGAAAAACTAAATTGACATAATACGTATACTAACTACATAACTATGTATACATAGTTGAGAAGAAGGATTGTTCCAGCTAGACTGTTTTCTTTCTATGATTTCGACAAAGTTGCCATATTTAACATTAAGATTTTGGTCACTGAACCGCTTCTAAGTTCCTTCTCAGACATTCCATTAAAAACCCTTATTTACTATAATGCAAACAAGAAATTTCCATTATAAGCGAAATCTAAGGAACGCCTGTGGACTACCAATTCATTAGGACCAAATAAAGGAGGAAATACTGTCTTATTTAGTTTATTGAGGTAAGTAATGCGAACGATTACCTACATTAAATTCTTTCGAACGATGTATATTCTGTTTTTTTTTTTTAAATAAATTAAAATATTGTTGTAAGCCTCAGATTAGAGGGATCCTAGTGGAAACAAACAATCACCACGCCCTTATCTGAACAGTGATTCATATCATCATCCACAGCCCATTTTTGGCCACCTGGTCCTGTGCTAGCCTCATCCACTAGGGCCCACCATCTTGACTACATCGCGTGTCCATCTCGCTGCCGGTAAACAAGTACTACAACAATATATATTGAAAGTGTTTTAAAGTCGCAAGCATTCCGCTAGGTAAATGTCAGGATAGTCTATTTATAGACAGCCGTCAGTTGCAGCGCGCGGCCGCGAGTGGAGTCATGCGACACCGCTTGCTGATTCTAGCTAAAAAACTTTACTTTCACGTATTTATCGATTACAAATCGTGATTTTACCCTGAAGCTGCCAGACAAGCTACAAAATAAATACGTGGGACACTCAGAAACTTTAGAGAAACTATGTATGTAGAAAAAACATGACTTATTACCGAAAGTTTCATGCATCTGAACCAATATTCGAAACACTTTTTCCAGTATTCCGCAGACACCTCTTCTACGGCCTTCTCGAACGCTGTTAGCGCATCTTCCGGCGATAAAAACTCCCTATCGGTGAATTTTTATTTTGAGGAATAAAGGCTATTATCCACATATGCCATTTGAAGTCTATAAAACGACTCGTGCGGTTTCAAGGCCACATTTGAAATTATAAAAAATCATCGCTCGAAAAAGTTCCCGACGCAAATCCATTTTTAAATGAGACACAATAATTCAATTGAGTTCTCAAAAAATGTGGAGGGCAACTGGAAATTCGAACGATGGTATTCTTACTTATAATAATATTCATATTTTTTAAGATAGTTACAACCGGCCAATGCCTCGTACATAAAAACTTTTTTCGCTTAACTTTCTGAGTAGGCTGGCATGTAGTGTAGGTAACTCCGAAACATGCTAATACTTTGTCCAAGAAAAGCGAAATATCGATCATTGCAACAAGACGCATAAATAAACACTTTCTTAAGTCACTCGAGAGAGTTCGCGAAGTGATTTGGTTTATTTTATGAACGACGTCTCGCGGCATGTCTATAGTCGGAGCAGGCCACCATAAAACTTAAGCAGCTACCAATTTATAAATAACTTGTCAAACAAACAAACGGATTCCTTTAAAAACAAACTAATCAAAGGAAACAGAAACGATTTGTTTTCGAATTACGGCATTGTTTTTTCCGTTCTTTGAATATAGGAGAGCGATGAGCCGCGGCCGCGACACGAACCGCAGGAAATATCTTTATGACAAATAAACTCAATTGTTAACTCTGCGCTGGAGGGAATGAACCTTTTCAATTTTTATGCGCGAGTTCACCTTTTAGGGTTCTAATGTTATTGGCGGGGTGAGTACCACTTCCGCAGGTTTTAACGATTCATATATTTTTAAGATTCTAAATCGGGCGCTATATATGTGTCTCAAGCGTTTATACATATAACCCCTAATTCACATATACACGTAGATGCTCCCGAATGATGGCATCTCTTTGTGTTAACATGGGAACCCCATGACTTGTCCGTGGCGGGAGTGCGGCGCGGCGTCGGCGCCGGCGCCGGCGTCGGCTCGGGGGTGACAGGTGACAGGTGACAGGTGACACGTGACAGTGGTGCTGCACTGGGCGCGCTCCCGGGTCGCCGACACTACACATCAAACGAAGCGTCGCGGAATGCACAGAAGCCGCCGCCGCAGGTTGTGGCGGAGCTCGCGTGTGACGTCATCTCAAGCGGCCTTGTAAATAAAGTTATCCGCGTCCGAACTGTCGTCCTATTTATAAAAGGCTAACTCACCGCCTATTCAAGAATAAAATACCCGTTTAATTTCCTGTTGGACACGACCAGCCGTAGGAAGTGTTTGTGACATTTTATGAACATTTATAGCTTGGAGTTTGTGTAAAAATTGCTGCGATTCTCGATCAATTACGACTCGATGACACAATGTTTTGTAAGCTTAACATGTTAACCTCCTTACTTTTAAACGCTGCTTAACACTGTTTAAAACTTTTTAAGATTCGTTCTTTCACTATTTGCTACAGATCTAACAATCGAACAAAAGGGATGGCACTACTTTATACGTTTAACTTTTGAAAGATTTTGAGAGGCGTTTGTTTGTGAATCCTTGAACGTCGAGGACACTTGACGCCACAACGATTGCAACAGTTTATATATTGCACTTACATTATATTATAACTTTGCTAAACTTTGAAAAAATAAAGTTTTCGTTTGTCAAAACTAAGAAGGAACCCGCACCTCTTCTGTGAAGCAGCCAGGCTGCCGCGGGGTCAGACGATCAGAAGTGACATCCCAGGCCACAGCCTTGGGAGTCGTGATGGTGCTGGCGGCCCGCTCGAAGGAGCGCCACGCGCCATTCCTTTGCCGTCGTCGCTTTCCTTGTAGTTTTTGTTTTCGTATTTACAAAGTGCCGACAGCCTCGGGGCTTCGGAAGGAGACTCCATTTAAACGGAGACTTTTGAAAATAGTTCTGTTTTAAAGCTATAAAAAGTTATGTTTGTAGGTGAATGCTTTGTCTACCTAGGTACCATAAACAAATGCCCTTAGTTGTTGTCGATGACAAGTTGCGATGAGAGGTGTGGCACGTGTCGATGGGCCGGCGGGGCGGCGGCGGGTCGGCGGGGCGGCGGGGCGGCGGGGCGGCGGACGCTGTGAATAGATTGACTAGTGGAGTGAGATAATGACATCGTGCTGCGGCCGTCTCAAGCAGGTGCGGTGCGCCGCTACTGCCCGCGATAAATGATTCTAATGCCTTTTTGAAATCTCGTAACAATAGCTAAGTGCAATGCCAAACGTAACATAGGAAATGGTACGGTATTTTCAACGTTTGAAAAGTGATGTTCCGAAACCACATAGCAGCGGCGTGGTGGGTTAATGCCCACGAAATGTTCTCATGTTCTGCAAACACATATTTCTTCGGGGCATGTGGCACCTCCATAGACTTGTTTTGTTCCGGGTACGACGCTAGAATGAGATAATGATTATTTATTCGGTAGAAAATTGTTGCAAATTTATCAGTCTCAATTAGGTACGTTTCAACTATGTTCCATAATTGGACTATCTTGCTAGATGAATGATGATGTGAAATGAGGCTAGCAAATGAGCAGACCGTCAGTAGCGTAGCGGTGCGCGGTCGCTGTGAGTGCGGCCGGCGCCGGCGACAGGCGTGCGGGCGGCAGCCGTCACCGTCCCGTCAGTGCAGCGGACGTGGACTTACATCATCATCAGCCGGTAGATACCTCTTCTGCTCATAGTTTCTCTTCGACGACCGCCTTGACTTAGGATATCCGCTTAAATGAAACCGCTGTAATATAGCGGGTGAGAGTTCGGCTGAGACGCAAAAGGTTTATGCAAACATTTCTGCACCCGGGAAATATTTGCACGTTCTGCATATAGTTACTCCAATGTTTAGGGGTTATGGTACCATGGTACTCGTACATGTAGTTTCTGATGCCCACGATACAGGGAGTCCTAAGTCCATATGAGCTAGTGGCCAACTCTTGTGACGGAGTTTTTAAGCCGCCTGAAGGCCTCCGTAACGTGCCCTCCGAAGCACGCCAGGGAGTCCTAGTGTGGTGGGGTTCGTTGGTTTTCTTTACCAATCATAATTCCAAATTGTACAAAGCCTTTTGAAATTCCCGCTTCCATTTAGTTTAGAGCCTATAAGTTATTCAACGACGACGATGTCGTCACAAGTCATACAACAGCAATGACGCCGGCGACGGAGTCGATTGCTAACGAGCCAGACGCCCCGATGCCCTCTCCATAGCGTCGTAATAATCTCTATCTCTGCTCTAAATATATTAAACTCTTACTTCACTGACTGACAATAAACGCACGGCTTAAATCATATGAATATAATGAATGAATGAATAAAAACACTTTATTGCACATCTTACAAATTAAATAACTAGAATTAACAAAATGCAGATAATGTAAAATGGGCGGTCTTATCGCTAATAAGCGATCTCTTCCAGACAACCTTTGGATGGAAAGGAATTTAAAGAAGTTGAAGCATGAAACTTGGAAAGTATATTTTTTTATGGCATTGAGGTTTGTACAAAAATCAACCCGTTAAGTCATAGCGGAATGCGCAGGGCGTTAATAATTTATCATAGACTTAAATTCGAAAAATATCTAAAGTACGTGGATGTTGCGAGGATCTAAATCGCCGACACTTTTGCCCGATTAGTACTTGCACTGTACTTGTGCGGAGCCGGGCGAGGCGCTAGTGCTACAATAATTGTTGTCTGGCGGGAAGCGATCACACTTCGCATAATGAGATGTCCGCCGCCGACCCCGCGGTGCACGGAACCAATCCGATTGGTTCGCTTTCATTGATCACGTACAAATCGGATTCGATATGATTCAATGATCTAATAAACATGGTCTATTTATAAACATTAGATGACTTTCTGATATAAAAAGCCAGATCGCGCGATACCTACATACGAGTAATATCACTGTCACGCTGTGTAATCAAACTGTAAGAAACTATTTTCAATTCATTATTTTGGCTGCCTCTGTAGCCGAAACGGCTGGACAGATTTTGATAAATTAGGTGTTGTTGGCTTCGTCTAGATAACGAGAGTGTCATAGGTACATGACACTTTTTTGACACTAAAAATGTGAAAATCCAATATGGCAGGTTTAAGGAGCCAATTGACTTTCCAATTGACTTAAGATGGTACATAATTAAAAACGTAAACTAAAATGATACAAATTCTTCGCCATCATTATCAGCATTATCATGTGTCACAAAATCAAATATATCAGACCTACTATGCTAAAAGTCTACGAAGTCGGGTTTTTGTTTTTTTAAATAATAAATACTTATTTGATGTCTATTAAATTATAAACAAGAAAGTGTTTATGCACACTTGTTGGTCTATTTGTTTGTCCTGCTTCGCGCAGCAACAGACAAACAGATCGACATATTTTTTGCATAGAAATAGTTTCTAGGTCGAAGATCGTCACGGGCTACTTTTGATCCATCACGCGAGCCAATCCACGGGCGGAGGCTAGTTAATTTATGATGTAGTACAACCGGACAAGTGTGACTCGAATTCGCACGCGAAGGGTTCCGTACCATCGTACATGTACTCATAAATGTTCCTTATATCTGCTATAGAAATACATACTCAGTGAAAATTTCAGCTCTCTACCTAACGGTTCATGAGGTACAGCCCGCTGACAGACGGACAGCCAGCGGAGGCTTAGTAATAGGGTTCCGTTGGCACCCTTCGGGTACGGAACCCTAAAAAGTATAAAAGCGAGTGAAACTCGGCTGCGTATTCGCGGGAAACATCGAAACAGTTCCAATTACGTCTAAAGTTTGTCAACTAGTTGCCCAACAACTGCCGGGGGCTCCCATTTTTGATGCGAACATGCAACTGGAGTTCTTTCAGCTTGTTTCTACCCACTTCAAGCATTTCACTGTTTGCTATGAAAATATTGAAGAACTTCATAAACTACTGCCACTAACTAATATAAAAACGACTGCTTCTAACGATTACTAACTTTTACCATTTATACAAATTAATTTTAACATGTCAATTGGAAACTTTTACATGAACTAACGGGTGCTGCAGCTCTCAGGACGATTTTATAATTGTTTTTAGACGAATAGAGTGGGCTTGCTGTACATCTACCATCCTGTCAGCTTAGTCGGCCTTATCCACAGGAAAGACAGCAATACGTGCGAAGTTGACTAGGACACGGGTTTGTTCACTCGTTTGAGCACGTGAGCACGTATGCACGTGCACAATCATTTAAAGAATCCATTGGAGCACGGCCGGGATTCAAGCCCACGACGTTTGGATCTAACTCCCACTAGGCCAACAAGGCTCCTTCGTATTTCATATGATGGGTTAATATAGTAAAATCCAGTCAAGACTTGAGAGGCGAGTGAACTACTATATCACAGACAGATCCGAGGCAAATTTCACACATAACACTAAATTATCTCTTAAAAAACTAAAAAGAGCAGCTCCAGACATCGCATACCAAACAGCTGCATCATTCCCTCAGACTAGTGTGAAGGGATTCTTTGTTTTGGATTATTAGTGGTATCCTAGCTGATTCATTTGAGCTGGTTCGGGTTCACGACCATAGCACTTGCTACGCCGTAGACTGCGTAGCGCTTGCTACGCGGCAGCTTTGCTACGAGCATCCAAATATTGTATTTTAAACTCACGAGCTTTAAAACATACTTTACTTCTTCTTAAAACTTATAACATTTCAAATAATAACGACAGCTCCGTATTGTCGTGTAGTGAGATGACCTTAACACTGGAAATTAAGATCTTGTGTAATAGCTGCTGCACTTAGCAAGAAGTTGCCAAATGAGCGGTTGCCAAGCGCACCATAATGCACAGTTAGCTATCTCGAGCGCAAACATTAACTCAAGTTAGATTTATTTGTTGGCAGCGTCGTCGTACTTTTGGTCAACTTGAGCCTGTTTTGGAACTTAAATTAATTTATTGGATACCTTTTAATGAGTTTCCAAGGTTCACTCAGCATAGTTCAGGCCATTGCATTCGTATAAGTGGATAAAAAATACAGGCTCGCGTTGTCAGGAAAAGCCTATTCGGTACAATATCTCCTTAAATTGGGTGATCGTTAAAATGGTGAATAAATCATTTAGATGCCGACGCTGAAATCCTGACACTGACGTTCTGACGCTAAAGACGAAAAAGTAAATGGTACCCTTGCCTACGACGTCCCGACACCGACGGACTCTCGATGGCGACCGATGTCCTGACGCTTACATCCCGACGCACGTCGACGCCCGACGCCTGCACTGACATTCTGACGTCATCATCACAATCCATAAATCACCATTTTTTTATTTAGGCACTCAATACACTTACAAAAAGGTAATAAGGTATGTTTAAAGACCAATAAACATAAACATGAAACTAAAGAAAAATAAGGTAAAAAGTAACACAATAAAGTAGTGAATGAAAAAATATACTATTTATAACCTGTAATCTGCTACCTTTTCAGCGGATTATATTTTACTTAATGGATTGCAGGGTTAAGACGCTACTATTAGCATATAATTTTCCGTTAAAATGGAGGATGCTTTCAATTATTAGAATAAATATTAAAAGTTTTATTTTATTCTTGCTCTAGGTCCCGTCGGAATCCACGACGTATATTATGATCTACACCATATAATGCATGCCATCAGCATAACATTATCATAAATAATATTGTCGAAACAATATGTTTACAAAATCCTTATAACATTAGAATTTGTTAATATTTATGGTCAGTAGGAACACATTACGTTTGGCCGCTGAACCAACGAGCAGGCAACCCCTCGCCACTCAATATGCAAAGTCCATTCCGATTCTGGAGCGAGTGTCGTAAACAAACCACTGCATTTAAAGTGATTCTAAGGCAACGCGACACCTATCTACGACTTCTACGACTTATAAAAGTCTATGAAAGTCTCTCTCAAAAATTAGCCGATGTAATGTTTTACAACACAATAACTTTAATTCAGACATTAGAAAAGTTACAGATCTTATAAACTTAATCTACGTACGAAATATATACCTTAAAACTAAAATACATACTATATACGAGTACATGGTTAAAACCGACTTCTCTTGTCCGGGTCTTGTAGGACGCGGACGCGGCTGTAGCCAAAACCCTTCGGCCAAAGCTCTGCATCATGAAGGTCGAAGGCGAGCGGTCGGTACTTAAGATGAGACGTCTACTGCACCACCCTCATGGTGAGCTTCCTCTTCAGGTAATCAACGACCGCCTCGGTTTTGCTTTGCTGCCTTGTCCCGGGACAGTGACGGTCCGGTTATAGAATAAAATAGTGGACAGAGAACCTTTAAAACAAATCTATTTCACGTTAGAATAAGTTAGTAAGAGTAGGTAGTGATCCATAATCAAGCCACGATGTCTACTACGTTTTTATGAGTAAATTTTACAGTCGCTGGTCGCGCGGCTCGAGACGCTTCCTTAACGAATATCTGATTCACATGCACATTATCATATTCATCGACAATGCGAGTACATTGAATGCAGATCATTTAAAGAAGTGGCTGTTGAACTTCGAATAAAAGTTTTTGTTAAAAAACTTTAAGTTATAGCGCTATTCACCAAAGCAAACATTTACAAACTCAATATTAATTTACTTGTTCAATCTAATAACTATTTTTAGGCGGCAGTGCGGTGAAAAAATTAAAGGCGTGCACAAGCCTCGCTTGCTAATATGACAAAAATAACACAACATTACTTATTATTTGAAAACTCTACCGTATTTAGAAAATTCATCTTGAACTTTTTGACCAAGAATTGTTCCAAAAAGCTACAATTTTTTTAGATTTTGACCAAATGATAATAATACCTATATGATTTAGTGATTTAGTTACATTATATGATTTAGTTCCTCGGCACGGATTTCCGAAACCTTCGATTTAAAAAATACGGTTCATAAGATTTTAAATGATATGTCAAACCGGGCTCAGGAACACTCTTGAAGTGTGCCTCAAGTGGGCTCCTCTCCTCCATTATTTGTAAGTTACTGATACGACCGAACTATAAGGGTTCCGACAAGACTTGAAACCCTAAAAAAGAACACGATAAGAACAAACATCGCACACACCATCGACTTCAGGAAATGATTCCGCAGTAAAATTTTATTAATATTAGTCCCTCTGCAGACTGGGCAGTACTACCGCGCGTTTTTTGGTACAAACGCCTGTTTCTAAAAATTATGGTTACTAGTACTTAATATACTAGTGGCCAGTTTGGTCAAAAAGAGAGAAGAATTAGATAAACTAACGACAGGTAACTTACATTAGTTTATCCATCTTTTCTTGCGCCTTCCTATACTTGTGGATCCACCCACAAGCAGAATCATCGCTTTTCTTGTAAAATGAATTCTGCATACGAGTAACAAGCACGCATCCCACGCTGACCTGGCACTCCTTATCTTCTCTGTTAGTCTCACTCTCACGACTGATATCCGCTGACGTGCGTACAAAATGCGCGTTTATACTTTTTAAAGGTCCAATATGCAGTAGCGTTTATACAGTCATAATATTTTACGCGAAAACATTTGACGTTATCAGCGCGGAGTATTCGGCTCGTAAACAACAGGCGTGGGGGCAGATTGGCAAGTTTTAATTGTTACCCCCAAACAGCGGTTTTGGAAATAGCTGAGATTATTTGCCAAGGTTGTTTAGCGAAGGAATAAATAAAGTAGTCTCTATCCTAGTAGCTAGACCTTCACCGCCCCGATACAAAATAGCTAAGCGTAAAAAATGACAAGCAGACTTTTGACAGCACGTAGCTTTGCTATTTTGTGCCGGAACGGTGTTAGTCCGGTTATAAAGTGGGCCAGTAGGAGGAGAATCTAATCTACAGTGTGAGTTCAAAATCACAATGTACATTGTAAAGGTATAAGAGGGTTTTCAGTTCCGTCATAAATAACAGACGATGCCTTTTGGAAACTCGAAGTTTAAACTTAGGTTAAGATCAGATAACAGTCGTTATTAGACGAAATAAAGCAACGTCGGAGGCAATCAAATGGTGATTTTACAAGTTGTAAATTATCAGATCAAATTAACTGAAACTTGAAACGAGGCGCCTGAGTTAACTCAAGTGACTCGAATGTAGAATAGATGATGTATTTAACGTTCGGTCGACATCAGTCGTGTATTTTACTTAGTACAATACTTGGGTACAAAATAAAAATGCTTTGAAATACATGTCACTGGTTGGGTTATTGGTTCTTTATGACCTTCGAAGAGCTTCGTGAATGTTGTCTTGTTTTGTCAAACTAGTGGAACGCCCGGCGGCTTTGTTTGCGTTCAGTTTCTTTTTCATACAGACTTTGTTCATCTTCTTTCAGGAATTCCTTTCCTAGTGCACCATATAAACCATAAAAAAAATATTACCCTCCATGTTTCATGCTTCTAAGATTTATGGGTTAGGCCATGCGCTGATTTTCAGTCAGACAATAACATAAGAGTTTTATATATTTGAACTAGCTTTCACCCGCAGCTTCGCTCGCGTGGTATGCGGACAAAAAGTAGTCTATATGTTATTCCAGCACACATCCTATGTGGTAATGTTGGATATTCCAAGTTTCATTCAAATCCGTTCAGCCGTTACGGCGTGATTGAGGCACAAACCATACATCGTCACATCCTCACAAACTTTCGCTTTTATAATATTAGTAGGATAAAATGTGGTTTATATTTCGTGTGAATTTCCTAGTGGTGTTGTTTGATGGAGTGTCGGTTTATAGATATAGTCGAGAGCGTCGCGCGGAGCCATTCCGCCGAGTGTGTCTGAGCAACGTGTATTCCATAAAGATACGCAGTATCAGTAAAGCCCCGGTTTCCCAAGATCTGTTATACGAAATGAGGCCGCGCGGCCTGCTGCTATGCTAAACTAATATACCGTAAATCGCGTGGAATCGTGACTAGTACATAATATGCGAAAGCTGGGTCTCTGCCATCGCAACATCGTTAGTTAAATGAAGTAGTAAATAACGCCCAACAGTCACATATATAGTTCTGATTCCACCCTGGGATTCCCAGAGTCGGATCAGATATATTTTAATTTTTATCACTCCCTATAGTTTCCGTGCGTCAGTGCGCTTGTGAGTTTTGGAATGCGTCACCTCGAAGATTGCTCTTTTTCATCTCGGTTATTTTGGATTGTTTGTCCGCAAAGAAGGAAACAGTTGTGTATCTTTGATATATTGTTATAACTTATTTGAGTGTAGTGAAGCTGAAAAAGGCTCATCATTTCAATATTATCCTTTCTTTGCCTTCTCGAGAATGAAAAAATCATAACAGGAAGAAAATAAATAAGCATAGGCACTTCATCTATCAACAACAAAGTTCACGACTAAAGATAATGTGGCCATGAAATTTATGTACAAGTTTTCATTCGACCATTGTCTATTCTATAAAAAGTTATTATGTCTTGATTATGTGAAGTGACTTTTGTCGGCACTAACAAATGCGTTCATCAAAGGACCCGTTCAATATTTGTTATATTTATATCTAACAATACTACAAAAAAAAACATTCGCTTCGCTCTCATCCATATGAGCTCGCTTCGCTCGCTAACTCCTTCTAGGGATTAATATGGCGACCAGATCATTTTTAGAATTCTAGTTTAAAAAAAAACGGCTCGCCGTTTGCTTATTTTTTTCTGTTTTGTTTTAGATTGCATCCGATAGACTTTGAACAGGCAGCTCACACGGCACGTTCGCAGTTTGCGGACAGAACAACAACTGATAATAACAGAACTATCCGCTGATGAATATGAGCGTGATTTGAATATAACAGAAAGTACTCTTTTATAGCAGCAGTTATAAGTTCCCAATACCAACTCAATAATTACTACATGAAAAAAGCGCATGGGTTAAACATTATGTTAGGACGTGCATCTGACTACTTCCGTAACTTGAAGGGGCCTAGAGATTTGTTGTGACCTATGGCTAGCTTGCCGAAGAATAAAGTTGTGAATTTGATTTTAAACCAGTAAATGACGTAAGCAAGCAAAAATCAGTGTTTGAATCTGACTAAATGTTTAATCTGTGTCCAACTTCAATTGGACAGGATAGTAAAACTCACTGGTCGCATTTTTGTGTGTTTTAAATCAATAGATGGTGTTAGCTGTTTTAAAATTCTGAAAATTTGTATAATTATATTTTTCCCTACTGACTATTTATTGATTTGTCCCACTTCAACTGAAGTGGTAGATTATTATTGTTTGGCGAACGATTTAATAACGAACACGTTTCTCGCTTTAAACATAAGTAACACAAAAACACAATTATTGTAGACGCAGACAACGTCGCGGGATTCGGCTGGTTGTAGATATCATTAAAGAGATACTAAGATGTGTAATTAAAATATTATTTTAGCTTGAGTGGGAGTCGTATTCAGATTTCATAACATTATTATAAACGTATCTTTGTAATGAGTTCCAAATATAATTCTCACTTAGCAATAGCTTTGTCTTATAGTCAATTATTTCTTGTGTGTGTTTAAGTGCTATATTTTTCAAATATTGCCGTTGTATTAATAAAATTGTAAACAAAAGAAATTAAAACCACATTCAATCTACACAGCAAGAATACTTTAGTATTAACTACTACTACCAGTCGTGTCACTACTCACTAGTTCTTTCCAAGTAGTAGTTCCACGAATTGCTGGTTCCACGAACCAGTGTAGTGAAAGGATTTAAAGTGCACTTTAAAGGTGCAACTTTCCTCTCATGGAAACTAAGAAAAAAATCGTTAATGTAATGTTATGGCAAGGGGTGGTGGGAGATTGCGAAAGACCGGGATCTGTGGAAGCTCTTGGGGGAGGCCTTTGCCCAGCAGTGGGACAGAATAGGCTAAGTAAAAAAGTGGCTACATTATAGAGCTTGGGCGAACTTGTCGCGACGTGCAGTCAAATGAATATTTTGTCATTATGATGACAAGTCGCGGTGATTAGAGATCGCGGGAGGCTCGGGGTCGGGGAGCACCAGTTGGCGGGCGGCGGCGGCGGCGGCGGGGGCGGCGGCGGCGGCGGCCCGCGGTGCACTCCAACTTATGATTAACTCCGCAACTCTCATTGTTTACACAGTTCAGTGCCAAGAGGCTTAAACAGAAGCGACAATTTTTTATCATTTTAAATTTCGAATAAAAACGCGGAAACAAAACAAAAGCATGTCACCTTCAATAACCCCAACAATGTGTTTTGCGCAATCCAGCGGAAATATGCCCCTAGTTCTTTCAAACCTCTGAAAATTTACTTTTGATAGAAAATGATGTGGATTTACTTGTAAAGCAGGCGATCGGGGATGGGATTCCATTGAACGAGTTACCTTTTTTTCAGACTTGGCTAAATTATGTTAAAAGTCATTGTACTTACAGATATTTGACAGGAGTACTTTGATACCAGATTCCCTTTTGATACCAGATTCCGGTATCTGGTATAAATATCTCATCTTTCAGAGATTTATATCACCATGGTATTCAAGGAATTATTTAAAATCTGTTCTTGGATTGCGCTCCGGTCATATCCCTTCGAGAAAAGTCACTTTTCTCATGAAAAAAGTTCAACATCACCAAATTGTGATGAGTGTGGTGATATTGAGGATATTCACCAAATTTTGTTGGAGTGTGTCGAAATGCTTCATTTAGATCTACATGTTTTGTACAAAATCGCTTGATAAGAAATAGGTTATGGAAATAGTGTGTTATGAGACCTTTCTTTATAAGAATGCAGCTACTGTACTGCTGTGCATTCTCTGTGGCAGTGGAACGCCGCAGAAAGTTCAAAATATATGTAGATTCAAACGCATTCATTCGGCGCGATCGCCGCGCTGTATGAACTGTGTCCGCCTGCCTCCGCCTGCCTCCGCCTGCCTCCGCCTGCCTCCGCCTGCCTCCGCCTGCCGCGCTCCATGAAGTAACCGACGGTGCGAGAGCTGGCGCTCAAAGATATTATGTTGCATTCTGAACATTCCCTATTGTAATTCAATACACGTCGGTTTGACTTCTGCTAGGAGAAGCACAGCCCTCTGTTCTATAATACTCATTCCATCCAGTAACAAAATAACAATTTCAACACGTATTCACCAAAAATGTTTTGTCTAAAACTCATTTGACGATGGAGACGATAAAGTAAACAAAGCGAACATAATTAAAATAAATAAATAACTGTAGGCTTTTTATACAGCGTAATCTAGCCCCGAACTAAGCAAAGCTTGTACTATGGCAACCAGACGGCTGATATAATATACTTAAATACTTTTTTTGTAAATACATACTTATAATACACAATATTATGACACCCAGACCCAGAAGAAATACTTGCAGAACATACAAGCATTTCTCCCGCAGCAGGAATCGAATCCGCGCCTCTTGCGTCTCAGCCGAGCAATCGCCACGCCACCGAGGTCGACAAATAAATAAAATTGGTGATGATAATGTCAGGCATCAATTTTGTAAACTTGTATTTTATGTTATTTGGCTGATTTTTTGTTATTATATCTCGCCATCTGATCTGTGTTGTTTTAGTAATTTTTCGTACCGAATCAAATAAATGTCATTCATTTATTGGCTGAGCTTAGATTTCGTTACCTATAAAACTTTATAAATGCTTTGTAGAATATATTTTTTAACTAAAACTAGTTCCACCTGAAATATATGTTATCTGCTGGACTAGCGGATCCGCTTCCAAACAGCCATTGTGTTCCGGTTCGTATGGTAATCTGATTCGATATCTGAGCTTGCTTATGTCTCGATCCCAGCTATTTATGATACTTACCAAACCATTCCAATGTTATCGCTAGGTTCTACACGGTTTTCATTTTTTTTAATTTAGTAAAAATAGTTATAATTTTAGATTTTTAATTTGCGTTAAGGCCCCGTGTACTCAGAAACACTACTTATAATTATATTAAAACAAAATTGCATGTTGTTAGAAACGAGCGAGAATCGACAGCGACAGTAAGTGGTATGTAATTCAAAGTTTCGTTTTACGACTTGGCAATTATTATTGCTGCTTTCTTAAACAACTCGTTCCGAGCCCCGAACTCGCTATCATTTTAACTGCGACATTACAGTGGTGGGGCTAGATAAAAATGTCAAGAAAGGCAATTAACTCGGTCTAATTGCGGCATATTGCTGTCGCGGTGGCAGGCAAAGCCGGCTGCACTATCTGAGTTATGTTTGATTCGTGCGTCGCTGAGCGCTCGCCGAGCCGGACCGGCCGGACGGGCCGGACCGGGCCGGACCGGGCGCGCCCGCCGCGTGCTCCGACTATTAACGTACCTAGCGACATCAGCTTCTGCTCGGACAATACTGCCTGTCATGCAGGTAAAGTTGTAGGTAGACCAGAAATCACGATGAGTTTGAATGATTGATATAACTAGCTAATGTAAATTTTCTCGGCCAATAAATTATTCTGATACCATATAGCACTTGTACAATTATTGTTTTTATACGCAAATTGCACAATTCACACAGTGCATGCTGTGCACTTTTTAGTTCAATAAAGCAGTACACTTTTGGCCTCCGCCGTGTATCCATGAGCAATAAATCAGTCTTATCATTTAATCAAATCATTACATTATTATCATTTAAAGTTGTAGGGCACAAACCCTTACATCTTTATGGTCCTTCGAGCCGGAATGCCTTTGAATTTCGTTTTCAGATAAAGGGATATACGAATCTTTTTGTATATTCAGTGCTAAATATTCTGCTATCGGCGAGATAACGACCATCTCTCTTCCGTGCTGATGAGGAATTGGTATGAGCTTGTATATGTCATAACTTTCTCTGGTGATCAACGGGATTTTTATTTCAAATATGAAGTATAGCTTAGTCTTCCTTGCTTTCACCTTTAATAAATGATATATGCTTGATAGTTCTGTTTGCATATTGCTTACAGGTATAGTCAAATCCTTTGAAAGCTGCCCTGATATGATATTTAGTTCATCCCGTAGTTGGGCAGGAGTCAACAAATGGATATTGAATTTCCCATAGTGAATATCAGTGATGGTATCTACTAGTGTTTCCTGTATACTCTTCAAGTTCATAAGGATGCTATTAGCAATAATGGATGATAAGGCAAAGTCATTATTATTTGTAACCACTTCGATTTGTTTTGATAGTGTGTTTGAATTCTTTTCGAGAATGATAAGTTGCTGGTTAATTAATTTGTGCTGATTATTCATCGTTTGTTCCACTCTTTTTAGTAAATTATATTCTGATTCTACTACTGATGTCTGATTTTTCCATAAAAGTGATAAATGTTTTTGATTGCTTCTAATTAAGTTGATATCTTGCTCATATTGCTCTGCGAATTGTTCGTCAAGTACTCCAAACAGACTATGCGCCAGGTATCCAATTCCATTGATGAGGCCGCGGCGGCGTCTGGTTACGGCGCGTGCCCTTTGTTTACCGAGCATCAGGCTGTTATAGTACTCTAAGTCTTCGAGCCCATGACGTAACTGTAATAAGACCACGTCACAGTGTGTTTGTTTTGATGTCTTCGAACACATGTTTTCAAGGTGTTTGATGTATTTGCTAAATAATTGCAGCCCTTGCCAGTAGGGGTCCATATCATAATAAACAATAAGTTTCCACTCATCTCGGACAAGGTGCATATTTGATAGTTTATCGAAATAAATGCTTTGATTGTTATTGATATTTGATAGCTTGTAATCACATTGGACGGGCGCTACAATTAACATCATTGTAAACATCAACAGCCCTACGAAATTTACTGTTTTAGGTAGTATTGATCTTGATTTTTTCTTTAGTGATTCTTGTTCATTCTGTTTTGGCTGTTCAATCTTTTCTGGAGGCTCATCAACTGGCAGCTTTGATAATTTTACTACAGGTCTTTTCATAGTCCCATTTTTAGTTTTGAGTGTGACTACACGAACATATCCATCTTTGCCGGGATGTAGTTCTATCACTCTTCCCATAGCCCATTTCCCAGCTGGTATGTTTGCGTCGTGGATGATAACGATGTCATTTACTCCAATGTTAGCTTCTGCTTGCTGCCATTTGCTTCGATTTGATATTTGACATAAATACTCTGCCTGCCACCTCTTCCAAATGTCTTTGAAAATCTTCTGTACTAATTGCCACCTGGTGCGTTGATCAGTCTCGGTTTCTACAATGGTAAGAACCGGGCCACTTGACAAAAAGTGAGATGGTGTTAGGCAATTTATGTCATCTGGATCCTCCCTCAAGGCGCATAAAGGTCTGGTATTTAGGCATCCCTCAATCTGCGCAAGAAGAGTTGATAGCTCTTCGTAGGTTAGTTTCTGTTCTCCAATAACTCTACGAAAATGATGTTTCAAGCTTTTGACGGCACTTTCCCATAGTCCCCCAGCACTGGGCCAGGAAGGAGCGTTAAAATGCCAATTGATCTGCATTTCAGCCACTGTTGAGAAAAACTTTTCATCTAGGGTGACCTTTAAATTGATAATTTCCTGATCTAGACGTTTATTGGCTCCGACGAAGTTAGTCCCGTTGTCACTGTACATGTGGCGAGGGGTGCCTCGCCGGGCACTGTGCCCATTACAAAGACCTGTTCATCATATGACATCAAACGACAATCTTTGTGTTATGGACCAGTCATCAAATCAATGTAAAACTTACACTCAAGGATGTGCCGCTACTTGGTCAGAACTAAATCAGTTGAATACGTACCTGTATTTTATTTGTGACCTATATACCATACGAATCATATGTGAGCATCAAGTTACGGCCGTGCAAGTCAGCAAGGCCGGCATAATGACACTTGGTGACGGCTGTATCATCAAAGGGGAAGGCTATGAAATATTCGCTCACAACAGGCAAACTAATGAATTGAGGACTCGACCAGATATTATGCAAATAGAAATTCCTCCTATCAATAACATTATAAACTTATCAATACCTATCAATGCAACTACTTCACACGATTGGGATAATCAGAACTATGAGAAGGATCTACAGAATATGGGCACAGAAATAGAAAAGTTAAAATCAGCTGAAACCGAAACAGAGCTATCAGATCTATCATATCATGATGTGCATCAGTTCGTGGTCCTATATCTCGTGGTTGGCGCAGGGCTTTTGGCTCTCGCGCTGTTCGCGTGGCGGCGAGGGAGACTCCGCTGCTCTGTGCGAGTCGCGCCCGGCCCCGTGCCGGCGCCGCGCAGCGAGCCTTCAACCATGATGAGTGTTCACTACACCCCGACTCCAGAGCCGACGGCAACAGTGAGCACTAGCATCGTCGACAAAGACACTAAAGTGAATCAAAGTGCGCGTAGTAATTCTAGTGTCGTAGACGCGACCACGTCGCCTATTTTTATCAATCGATACATTAAAAGTGAAGTGCAGTGATTGAAAATATCTTAAGAAAGACATTATCAGAGACTTTAGTGTGAATTTATTTTAACTTTGTTTTTATACTTTTTTACTAGTTTGTCTATCATTTTTATGCTTACATGTATCAATTTTAATCATTTTTTATATCTTTTTCCCTCGGGAGCATGTACAATTATTGTTTTTATACGCAAATTGCACAATTCACACAGTGCATGCTGTGCACTTTTTAGTTCAATAAAGCAGTACACTTTTGGCCTCCGCCGTGTATCCATGAGCAATAAATCAGTCTTATCATTTAATCAAATCATTACATTATTATCATTTAAAGTTGTAGGGCACAAACCCTTACAGCACTCATCTTGCTTAACTTAAAATGTAGGACGGCACCGTGTCGCCTTCTGTACGGGGTAGTCTGAAGTGCTCCTACGCTACAGAAGGCTTGGCAGCGCCGCCAAGAGCGTAAATTCATGGCGGCTCAGGAACTATGTCCAACTGTCATGTTGGTAGCTCCGCACCGCAGACCTAGCTGTAACAGGCCTACGGCGATTTTACTGCAGAAGCATGCCAGCGAAGCAACCTAAACATTTTTATACAAGCTTAGGTAGATACGCGATCAGCGCTCGTGTTATGGTAAACTAGCTCCCTCCTACGGTTTTGCTCGCGTGGTACCTAGCCTATATATGAATCCAGTACATGTACTATGTATATTTCAAGTTTCATTCAAATCCGTTCGGCCGTTTAGGCGTGATAAAGGCACAAACATCCTCACAAACTTTCATATTTATAATATAGTAGGATTAAAAGTATTTGATTTTAGTTGCCACTAGCCACAGTCGCGTCTAAACGTCCCTGCCATCAATACAATAAGTAGTATACAATAAGTATTGATGACATTCTTTTCAATTCGCTGTGAACATTATTTAGGGCTTTTGTCAAGTACTCGCGTAGGATGCGTCTATTTGTTAGATATCAGCCTAAATCGGTAGAGGTCGGATCCACGGGCGTGGAATGCGATGTTGGCAAACTTCGCTCGTCAGTTCTAGAGTTCTCGATATCCCCAGTAGCAGTAAGCGGAGCGCCGGAGTGTATGCGTCGCCGATAAAAGCCGTGAGTAGGTTTCCTTGTCGTTTCACTTTTAATTTTAATAGACGTGAGTGGTGGTTTACGAGCTCCGCCAAACGGAATTATAGTTTTATGAAGTTCCCTCCGCGTGGAGAGGGAGTATAATGTGATTCCATGTGGAGAGGAAGCGCCGAAGCCCCGCGCCGGCTCAGGGCCGGAAGCACCTCACAATCAGTATTCCAATTGGGCTAGACGCGTACAGCAGCACCACAAATGTTGTGCGCCTCGGCAATTTTCGACTAGCTTCTGAAATAGGAACTAACGCGATGATGATTATGTAATATAAAGATGTTACAATACTTATGTAGAAAAATATATTTTTAAGGGGTTGGTTTAGTTACTATTTTAATTATATATTCGGACAAATTCGGTTTTCATACAAAGCACAGAGTTTCCCGAGGCGTTAAATTTAATATTATTATTATTTTTTGTGTTCAGATAAAGTTTAACTTAGATTCTAGGTCCATAGCTGTAAGAGCTCTGAGATCACATGATTACTATTAGTTTTTAAGTCTGTTTGTTTCCCTAGGGGAGTAAAAATAAATTATCCTGGGCACTACTACATGGGGTTGAGTTGCGACAGCGCTGTTCGCTGTATCATGCAGTACTGGTACAGGAGTTGAAGTAGGAGGGTACAATAATAGTAAGTGATTTTAGGAATTCGTAACTCGTAGCCGTACAGTATCCGCCGCAGACAGACACAGCTCAGCAATAAGTCTTCCAAGTTTTTGTTATTCGCCGAAGGTATTTATTGTTCCCGGGGATTATTCGCATTCCGCGCGGAACCGACCGATTACTAAATTAAATCTGGCGTGACAAACAGACAAACTGACAGGCGAGCCTAGGGCTCTGAATAATCTTACAGGACTCGGAAATGTACATTGTTACCATTTGTTATAAGTAATAGAATGTAATATTATCTGACAAACTTTTCAAACACCCTGCTCGATAAGCTCCAATGAACGTGTGTTGATCATCATCATCATAACTAGTTTTTCTCTTCCTTTTTCCTCTATCAGCCGTATTTCACCATTTACTCTCTTATTCATATCATCTTTCAGACAATTCACTCATCTCTTCTTCAGTTTACTTTTACCCTCGTCGAGATCCTAAGTGCGACCAAGATAACCGCAAAAAGTAGCAATATTAGCCACCTACAAGCTAAATGCAAGCAGCAGAGCATTATGTTAGTTATTTTAAAAGCTTTTATTTAACTTGCAATGTATGTATGTTCGTATGTACTCGTATGTATGTTTGTTCGGGTTAAATCTTGCAATTAATTTTAAAGTTTTAAAGTACTTAGTAAACATAGTGTATTCTTTTTTTATGTCATTTTTGTACGATTTGCAACCTTTCTGATTTCTCGAGTGCGACACCTAATCGAGTTACTAAGTAAACTTGTATTCGAAGAGTTCATCGTGCTGTAGGCAGTGGCGTGTCCAAAGTGGACTTTCCATGGCTTTTCTACGAACAACATTTGATTTATTGCCAGTAATTGGACAGACAGACACGTAAATGGTTATTACTTATGCAGCAACTCATACTAAATTGAATTTCATCAAGTTCACTCGTGGATCATAGAGCTGGTCGCTGGAGACGTGAGCCAACAGTAATTGAATCTACAAAGGTTACAAGCTTTGATATATAATCAAAGGTTACAAGTAAACTTGTAAATAAACTTACGACGGATTTGCTCAAAAGATAATCGAATAAAGAGATCCTGGTTTATTTTTTACACAGCGCCATCAATGCAAAACTTGTTCTGTGAATCAGAGCTGATAGAATACAATGTATATTTTTTAGGGTTTCTGTTACAGGACCCTATTACTAAGCCTCCGTTATCCGTCCCTCTGTCTGTCCGTTTGTCAGAGCCCGGTCCATCAAAATTTGAACTTTCTATTAGATAAATCGTAACAGAAAGTTCAAAATGAGATGTATTTTTATTGCCGCTATGACCTCCGTCCTAAGGCCTCCGTCATGGCTTGAGAAAAAAGCTGGGACCGACAGTTTAACGTGCCCTCCAAATCACGGAAGCGCTCAGCTCGTGATGCCACTTGCGGTCACCCATCCAAATTGTGACCGCGCCTAACGTTGCTTAACTTCAACGAACAAGCAAGCTACGCCACAAGCGCTACCTCAAAGAAAGCAAATAATAATATGTTCGTTTACAGTTTGATATTGCGCGGCGTGACCGCCGGCGCCGGCGGCGTGTCAGCGTCTGTCGGCGACGCAGGCGCCGCCAGCGCGGCCGGCACGGTGCGGTGCGGTGCGGACACGTTGTTCGTTTGTGCTAAATAAATACCGAATACTTGCAGTGTGTCGACGCGAGGTCACGTGCCGCCACTTGCCGGCTTTGCATCATGAATATGGATAACCCATCTAAATAATGCATCTTGTTAAATTGTAGGTGGATTATTAATCTGCTCCTATAATTTGAAGCGAGATTTCACAAATTAGTAGTAATTAGTTACATTTCGTACTGCATGTATATATATTATCACGCCCGTATCTCTAATGCGGTGGGCAGAGTCACAAGTAGTCATAAGAAAACTTGCAGACACTCCTGATTCAAATTCCTAGGATGGATATGGCGAACCATGGTAACAGGTGATCAGCCCATCGCCCATGTAGATGGTCCATCATGTTGGGGAGGATACGAGTACTATCCCTTAGTCGACTTTTACGACATGCTCGGAGAGGGAAGCAGCTGGACGCATTCTATGTTTTTTTTACTCTCAGTCAGTTTACTTTTCGTACTTTGTGGGATGAAAATGGCACGAAATGAAAAATACTTTATTGTTGTTGGCAAAAGGCGGCTTTAGCGTTTATTGCGATGTCTTACAGGCAACCAGGACTAAAAGTAAATTAAACTAATCTATAACTAAATTAATGTTTATACGCTGGGCACTTTCCATTGACAACAAAGTAGAGTGGTGTGGATTCCTGCCGTCCCTCCAACTAGTGTGGAACTGTATCTCACGGTGTGCGGCCTCACACACGCTGTGACGACCTCGCTGCGCGTTGTGTTGGATGTCGCCAGTACCGATATTCCTGTTCGGTACCGGTATTGTCACCGCAGTGTGGGGCAAAGGCAAAGGCTTCATAGTAAAATATAATGCAGTTTAGACGTACAATGGTAATACAAATATACAAATTTTACCAATAAAATAAATGAATTGTAACAACATTACGTTTGCTCAGCGATGTAATTAAGGCTGAAAGCGTTCGCAACAACGATAACCAAGTTCTTGATTAAAATTTTAGAAATAAAAGCTATTGTGATCAAATTAAGGTACCTACAGTTCAGTTACCTTCAGATCAATACAAGATCAATGCTGTACTCAAATGCTTGTATGCACAAGTGCGAGTCGGACTCACGCCCTGAGGTTCAGTACCTTGTTTTGGTCTTCAGTTTTGCGTTTTAGGGTCTGCCGGCGGGTCCGGCAGAAAAGCAACGCAAAGTTCTGCAAAATGTTTGTTAGAAGCGCTTTGCTCATTATGTTGAAGCTTTAGAAAGCCGTCACGGACAAGCATCACAAAAGAATTCGATGAAAAACAAAATTAATAGGAAATAAAAGTGAGTTATTGGAGCATAATAATGTTTTTATGCAGCCGTTGGGCGCAGATCCTCGCCGGAATGACTCACGTGCGGTCGAAAAAATCTAATTTATACTTCACTCGTTCTGTTTCACTATTTTAGTACTCATTCAGTTTACGAGCTCGATAAATAAACTCGGCTTTTTAGACGCCGATGTTTCGCAGTGAATAAACTTGTTCTCGCTTAATATGCAGATTTTAGCGAAATATGAGCGAAACATGCTCGGGCATTATTAAATTGTTTTCAGAGATATGGAGTCTGGTGCATCCCGGGTTCAAGGTGCTATCTGGAATGTTGTGGCAGCGAGCCCCCGCGCCGCACGCCTGCAGTCTCCCGAACCATCGCTCATCTCAAAACAAAGCGAAAAAAAATCTGCCTCTTCACATAAAGCGTGCTAACAATAAGTGTTGTTTTTGCTTGCGCCGCTGTGGAGACGCGGCTTAGCTGTGCGAACTCAAACATGCTTCCACTAATGAGCTAATTATTAACATACAATTCTATCTATCTAGTCGTATAGCTGGTTGTTTCGAACCAGTGTGGTGAAAAGATTTAAAGTGCGCCTCAGAGGCTCCTTTCGTGTACTTGACACATTTTTGAATTTTTTAGGTCTCCGTTTGAGAGGTATAGCGTATTGTTTGAACAGAAAAATCCATTGGTGTACGACCGGATTCGAACCTACGACCTTAGGATTGGAAGGCGGGGTAACTACCACTAGACCACCAGTGCTCTCGAAGCTTCCATTTACAAAATCTGTTTATTCTGATGATGATGATAGAGTAAGTAGGTAAAATTGGTCCCAACAGAGCATGGAAGGTTCTCTGTTTCTTGCGCGGACTTTATGAGACACGTGTACATTAATATTTTGTAAGCTTTGTCGTCGTTGTGAGCCGCTTTTGTACTCATAAGTACGAGCTCATAACTAAAAGAAAATATTACTTCACTAAAAAGCTAGGTACTCGTTGGGCGCAAGAAGTTAAATATATCTCACTCAAACTCAATTAGAGTTATACCTAGCGTTTTTTTTTAAGAAAATGTTACAACACGCCCCCTCCTCCCCTATATTCTGCTCGACGTCATGGGTATAACATTACCCCGTTTTATAACAGGAGCGTGTCGTCACAAAAAGCAAAACAAATTTGTCAAGCAAACCTTTCATAGGCTTTCAGTTCAGTTTATATTATAGTGGCGGGCCGGTGGCGGGCCGGCGGCGGCCGCGGGGCGGGCGGAGGAGCGGAGGGGCGGGCGGAGAGTCAACTATTGTCAAATCATACTATGTTATCCTTGAACTGACAAGGGGCTGTATTTTCAGTATTCATTCCAATCAATAAGGATTTACGGTCTGGCTGTAATCGGATCCTACTTACTGACGTAGTCTACCACGTTCAGAGATTACCTTCAATCGAGAGTAAATTTATTTTCTGATTTTATTGGGATGGAATAAAAAGCAGGGGTTGAGTTAGAATTTTAATTGTTTCCTTTATACAATCCCCTACAAGTGCTTCTGAGAGACCCTAATTTGTATTTTTGGTACATTTTATATACCTCATGCAACCTGAAGCAAGTCGAGAGTTGTACTTGCCTAATAGCTTGTTTTGCCGGGCGCGAGGCGGTAATGGTCTTACGTACCAGATGGCTGATTGAATACTTACCTATATACTGTTTTTTTTGTAAATACATACTTATTACATAATAATTATAACACCCAGACCCGGAAGAAATATTTACAGAACATACAAACATTTCTCCCGAAGCGGGAATCGAACCCGCGCCTCTTGCGTCTCAGCCGAGCACTCGTCCGCTACGCCAGCGAGGTCGTCGTTAATTAATTTTTTTATGTTTAAGCCATGTGGATATTCGTTCACATAGAACTGAATGTGGCTTTGCTGTTTGATCTAAGAATTTCTGTTACTCTTCGACAAAGCAGGTCGCGGCACGTCCGCGTCCGCCAGACTTTTCTATTTGTTTCGGAAATGTATCGCGATCCATTTCGCCGGGGGGAGGGGCGCGAGGTGGGAGGGGGGGGGGGGGGTCTTGTAAAACCTTCTTAGTGCCGCTCGAGGCAAAGTCACAAGTTGAACTCGTAAACACAAGTTTTAATAATATTCTATTGAACTATTAGAAGACACAAAAAACATAGGGCAGAGCTTTATCACCATAAAGTGTATTATTACTTAATGAACTCGAAAATATAGCGTGTTTGTGTAATGTGCCGGAATATCAAGACTCCTTACTGAGTATTATTGCTATGTTACTTTTTACGGCCTTTTTGTAGTCAAATACTGCCTGAAACTTGGCGATAGACAATAAGATCAGATAGAACAAATAATATCAACAAGGAAATTATACTATTAAAACGTTTTGCATTTAATAATACTTGCGTGTCATTAGTTCTTTCATTTCATCGAAGCGCTCGTGGCGTAGCTTGCTAAGATGTTCTTGATTGATCATTGAAGTTAAGCAACGTTGTGCGCGGTCACAATTGGGATGGGTGACCGCAAGTGGCATTACGAGGTGAGCGCTTCCGTGCTCCGTTTTCTTTTAAGTCGTTAAGCCATGACGGGGGCCTTTAGGCGGCCTAAAAACTCCGTCACAAGAGTTGGTCACTAGCTCACGCGAATTTACTTTTCATTTCATCCTGAAGGCGAACCAATTCAATAATAAAAACATACTTTTTTATCGTGCTCGATTTAGTACAAAATCTCACTTCTTGTCACGTGTAAACAAGCCATCTACGAACAGTTTTTAAAAGCACGAAACAAGGTGGTTCAATTCGGCCCTTCCACTCTAACGGCAGCAGTGGCTCGCGAGTGCCGGCACTTGTACTTGTACTTACAGTAAGTAGGAGAGCTAATGCACTCGCCTGCAGGATCGCTGATCGCATGCTGATAACTACTTATACTTTTACAGCTGACACTAGCTACCCGCCGCGGCTTTGTTCGCTAGGTGCCTGGAAAAGAAACCAACTAATTCTAAAGTTTGTGAGGATGGGCTCAGCTTCGACAGCATTTCAGCATTTTCACTCGCGTTGTATAAAAAGTAGCCTATATATTATTCCAGATCGCGAACTATGTGTATTCCGAGTTTCATACAAATCTGTTCAGCCGCTATGATTGAGGCACAAACATACAAACTCCTCACAAATTCTGTGATTTGTTATATTAGTAGGGTGAGTAGATGTGCGATGGGTCAGGCCACCACTCCGGCTAATTAAATTACATTTTGTAAAAGCTGGGTTCATTCGCAGCCATGCTGGAACAGGGGAACATCTTTTCTATTACTTTAAAACTGCTAACTTATTGTAATGCGATGTGGCGTCGGTTCAACCCTTGACGTTTTACAAATAGACGCGCCATGTCAACATTATTGAACAATAAAACGTAAGTTTGAAAACTAAAACATGAGTAGGTGGAAAATCACGCTATAAAAATAAATAATTTACACAACATCACAATGAATATGTGTATAAAAAAAGTGTAACATACGATTTATTTAATTTTTTTTGAGTTATAATTTTGTGATAAAGTATTTGCAGAGCCGCTTTACATTTATTTTTATTTTGGGTAGGTTTGTTGAGAAAATATGTTTATCTCACGCCGGCGTGATTTTAGAAATTATTCCCAATTATCAGGTGCATGCAAACAAAGCCGCGAGCGATAGCTAATAATATATAAATATATATTTTTGAAATGTGATTCACCAGATTCACCAGACCCTTTTCATTTGATATATTTTTTTAGTTGAAGGCTTTATGTCCTCTAGAGGGCGCCATATTCAATTTAGTGTGATGTCACATAGCCTCTAACTAGCAGACGATGAAGACACTTCCAACGATACCTACGTTGACGACGATATCATTTGTCAAATTATGATAAGTAGTTCAGAAGTACGGAACAGATAACCCTTTTTTTAGCTTCGCGGTAGTCGGGTAAATACATGCACAGTTTTAGGAACCATGTTTCTCACTACCTCCCGCTCTCGACTCCGCTCGCGTGTATCTATCGGGATAGAAAGTACTCCGTGCTGTTCCGGGTAAACCACGTGTGCCAAGTTCCAGCCAAATCCGTTTTTCTGAGATTAATAGGATCAAACACTCACTCACAAACTTTCACATTCAAAATTTCAGTGTGATTGTATTGGTGACAGAGACGAACAGGTGATATTCAAGCTTGGAATTACATTTTACCTTACTTTTATCTCGCCACAGTAGTGAACTATCAACGCATCTATATGAAAGCATCCCAGGTTGAACCTGTAATATCGCTGTAGACTGCTCGTCTAAGTATACTTTGATTTCTTTTGAACTTTCCTAAGTAGATTTTCTACATTGTTTGTCTTTGCATTCAATTTAATACAGCTTTGGTAATATTTGTATGGGTTTTGTTTGAAAAGGGCACATTTGTGTACTTTATCATACTTTCGCAGTTTAAGTTAGTGATTTTGTTTGATCAATCTTAAACGCAAATAACTTTTTACTAATTGGTTTCTTTACTATGTTTTTTTTTATAGAATATTTAAATTAGTCCATCTGCCTCGGCAAAGAAGCGGTTGCTTTAAAAGACATCCTGTAATGATTTTAGTACCGGGCACCATATCCCGTATTGGCCCTGTAGTGGGGCTAATGGTAAAAAAAGATCTCAAAAAGGTCTCCCTTTTATTCCCATCTTCCCAAGCAGCAGACACTCTGTATTTTGTCAATTTGGCGGTCATTTATCAACACAAACAACCGACCAAGTTCGAAACAAATATAAGTAAAAGCCTTCGTCTTGTGGAGTAGTGGTGAGTGGCCTCGCTACATCCATCGCCACGGACGCCGCTGACGTCCGGAGCCCACTTGACGGATGAGGGGATCAATCGCTCTTCAATTATGTATTGCTTCTGTACAAAAGATGCTCGCTCTTAAAATACGAGCTTCGCTTTGTAACCGGATAAAAATTAGCAAATGTATCAATCGAGGCCATTAAGTAATAAATTATTAAAGTAATAAATAATTGTATTTTAAATTTCATTAAAATCCGATGAGCCGTTCCGCAGCGACTAAGGCACAAGCATTCTCCCATCCTATTCAAGGTGCAGACTTTCAGATTTATAAGATTGGTAAGATTTATAGCGTTGCATATTTTACGAAATAATTATACGCAGAGAAAATAATAGCGAGTTATTTTTTAGAACTTGATATTATCAGAGTCGTAGCGGGGCTCGTAGGCGTCTACAGAGCGCTACGGGACCGCCGCCGCCGCCGCCGCCGCCAGTCCGTGCGCGACGCTCGTGGCGGCCACACGTGTCAGCCCTCGCCGACCCAGCGCAAACTTTACTCGATCCCGCGAACTACAAACCTTCATCTCCACTCCAAAGTTATTCTGAACTTTCGGCCGCGTCCAGTGATGCCGGTTGTTGAGTTTTTATGAAATTGTTTCCCGCGGCGCTGAACAACTTGTGAGTACTTTGAAAGCTTTTACAGTTTAGGATAAGAGCCGTTATCGTTAACCGCTCGTATCAAAGAGCGGTTATCGTTTATCGATAATGTTATCTGGACATTATAATTAAAAACTTTGGCTACCTGTTACTACTGTCCTTTTGCTTTGTATCTCGACGCTGCTGTGAGGAGATTCGCGTGGGGTGTCACTATGCCAACTATTTTATTGATAAAAATATGTGACATTTTCTCAAGTCTAACAGGGTCCGGTCGTTTTTAAGAAACAAAGGACACCTGGTTGAAGCCTTTTTTCGAACAAAAGGGTGAAAATTCCCGGCCCCGTTTTGTAAGGCTTCTTAATATTGAATGGGTGTGGAATTTCTTTATTGCAAAAACCTGAGCAATATTGTGTAAAATGTTGTTTGACAAAAAAATCAGAACCTTTACTCAGAGACCGAGAGAAGTGGAAAATGTTATAGGTTTTATTTTCCTCCAACTGTTTCACAAGTTACAGAATTAAATTAAATCTGAATCTAGGCTCACACTCAACACAACTGTCAGATTTTTCGCTATTTTGTTATTTTTACTATCACATCTAGAAAAATTCGAAATATCATCATCATTTAAAAAACACTTCTATGCTGGACTGGAAGTAAGAAAAAGCATAGAATGTGTCCAGCTGCTTCTCTCCCCGAGTATGTCGTAAAAGTCAACTAAGGGATAAAATCCTCTCCAAAATGATGGACCATATATGGGCGATAGACTAATCACCTGTCACCATGGTTCACCATATCCATCTTAGGACAAATCAGAAATGGCTGTAAGTTTTCTTACGTTTACTTGTGGCTCTGCCCACCCCATTAGAGTTATGTGCGTGATAGTATGTATGTATTTAAAAAGTAATAAAAGATAAGCTATGAATCTACAGCCAAGATCAAGGGGTTAATTTTCCAAAGACAACGCTATGCTTTGCAAAGCGAAGTTTGTTAACATTCCACAACAATAATACCTCAGTAAACATTTTAAAGTAAATAGTTTATCTTTTGCTCACAGTTATTTCAAGGTGAGGTAATTCTCACAAATAATTAATTGTTTTAATTTTTGTGTTCTTCTTAAACAAGTATTTTAACGACGAAAGACGATGTCTTCCCTGTGGTCGCGGGCGACTCGGCTGAAACGATCGGCAAGCTATCTAAAATCGTCGCAGTAACTCCAGCCCCCTTTGTATAGACAACAGTTGTCTCCTGATGCTGTACAAATCATGGAACACTTTGTCATCTAGTATGATAAAGGCCTTATTAATAAATAAAGGCCTTTTACCATCTATAGTAGATGATTCATACAGCGTCAAGCAACTTTTACCTTTACAACGGGACGCTGTAGTGCCCGGGACAAATTAAGATGGAGTAGGATTGCCCAGCACCTATTCCATCCTCTCAGCTTGACCATGTCTTTCCTGTGGACAAAAGGACTATGAATAATAATTTGTGCGTCATTCGCGAGTATTTTAAACTCTTTATTCATTGAAATTAATTGAAATCACAATTTTGAAACCTTTGTTGAATTTACGCACGTCCACGACCAAGCGTTAAAGATGGAGGCAAGAAACTATGCTTGGTAATTTTTTAAAAGATCCAAATAAAAAGAATTATTTTTATTTGGTCTGAGGTACAATCGCACTAATATTATAAATACGAAAGTTCGCGTATAAAGTGAGTCTTTCAGAAAGAAGTCTCTGAATTCTATAACTGAGAGTAGACGTTTTGTAATGTGGAACAAAATATGATGACCTCGGTGGCATGGCAGGTGAATGCTCGGCTGAGACGCAAGAGGTGTGGGCTCGATTCCCGCTACGGGAGAAATGTTTGTATGTTCTGCAAGTTTTTCTTCCGGGTCTGGGTGTTGCAGTATCAAGTCAAATGTCTACAAATAGGTATTTACATATTTATTAGGATACATGTCGTAGCTAGGTAGTGTAGGTACCACACGAGCGGAGCCGCGGGCAGATACTGGTTTATAATCATATTGACAAAAGCAATTGGAGCATTATTGAGGCAAACAAGTCGTGACTCAATCACGTGAAGAGATGGAGCGGAATGCTCAGAGATTTGTTCTTTTATGCCGAGTTGTAATATCCTGCACGAGGTAAAAATCGTGTTCATTTACCTTAAATGTTTTTCAAAGATGTTCACACAGTGATTATTTTTATGAACCTTTTAGGTAAATGGTACGTTTATGATAAGTGCCGCCAACTCTGCTAAACTCTTCTTCACCTCAATAACAAATTACAAATTGTACTTATTCTTCGCTTGCTGGTATACTGAAAAATATAATTTTACCCGACGGCCTCGGTGGCGTGGCGGGCGGTTGCTCGACAGAGACGCAAGAGGTGCGGGTTCGATTTCTGCTGCGGAAGAAATGTTTGCATGTTCTTCAAATATTTCTTCCGGGTCTGGGTGTTGTGGTACCACGGTACTCGTAGTTTCTGATACCCACGACACAGGGAATCCTAGTGTGGGCTCAGGACTATGTATATGACTGTTGGCTGTTATTATTATTATCTTATTATAACTGCTACTACACGTGTCACAGGTTCCTTCGAACTAGCGTGTAGATGGGATTTAAGTATTTTTTCAAACTTTTTTGCTTTACGTGCCGGTTTCCTCACGATTGCTTCCTTCACCGTTTAAGTGTGCTAATACCGCACATAAATTCTAAGAAAATCAATTAGTGAACGAATCAGAATCCATTACCTTGAATCAGCTGCCTTCACTCTGAGTAATCTGTGCTCTCCATCAGCTTTGAGTTATCGAAGATATTTTAAGTAGATCAACACCATCGCTTGTGGTTAATGAGCATTTCATGTGGAGCGTGAGGTCGGAGGCGCGAGGCGCAAGGCACGAGGCGGTGGCGCGAGGCGGAGGCGCGAGGCGGAGGCACGAGGCGCGAGGCAGAGGCGCGAGGCGCGAGACTCACTAAACGATAAATTCAAAGCCTTTGTCTGATATCTCTTCCGAGGCTGAATAGTTGGACGCGCGTTAAAACGACGATTTATTGTTAGGTTAATGGGCTACACCCATAACCCCCCCCCCCCACCCCCTCCCCCCCTGCTGCCTCAAATTCGCAATATCACCCAATAACCGTCTTTCGTCAATATTTAACTTAAATTTAGAAGCTTTGACGAGTTTAACTTTGTGTCAGAAAATTACCCACTTTAGCTTTGTTATTTGAGGAGGGATTATAACAAGTTTAAAGTGAAATGAAGTCAGTGGACTGATGGCCTAGTGACGATTTTACCTAGGTTCAAATCCAATAGTGTACCATAATTTTTTTCCAGTCCCCTCAAATGGTGAAGCAAAATATGTGATGGCCCTGAACCTAATAAGTTCAAAGACAGTATCGAGTGCTCGAAAGGAGGGATGTCCTGGCGTGGGCGTGGGCTAGTTAGTACCACGTCTGGGCTTGATAAAAAACGGAATCCAACAAAAATATATAAACACTACACTTTCATATGAACATCTGCATCCTTCGAGAACGACGGTATCAATTCGCAGAGGAATAAAACCCTAAGCTACTTTATCGATGAAAGGAACAAAAGTAACAGCTGTAATGAAATATTTAATGCAAGGGTTGCCTCCATCCTGCCTCGTCTACCTATAGTTGATTAAGGCTCTCGCCCGGCGCTCGGACTTGTCAACAAACAAATCAAACGCAACCCTCTAATAGCGGATCTATGTCACCCTCCCCTCCGCCCCTCCCCGACGCCCCGAACTAACCCTTATTCCCACAGATTAACGCACAATTTCGCAACATGCCAGTCTCGGAATTTGATCCGATATTATGATGGGAACATTGGGGATGTCCAGAGAGCTCATCATTTATTTTCCAAGGGTCCTGCCGAAATGCTCACTATTGCTACGTGTTAAAAGCTTTGAAGTCGACTATAGGTATACCCTTTTCCTCGTGTCGTTACGTTTTGGTAGTTATTGCGTCGCGAGGGCGGGGAGGCAGGCGGAGTGCTCGGATAAGTTCCTAATCTGCCGGCGCCGGCCGTCGGCGTCGGTAATTGGGACGTTAGGGACATTTATACCTCTATAAGTTTCCATTTCACTTGGCGTCGCCGCTGATATGGCAATCACATTACAGCTTCACGTGAAACCACATCTGTCGACGGCTAAAGCTCCGAGCTCACTCCCGCGACACTCCCGCGATACACTACTTGCGACTTGCGACTTTGTTAATTCATTTTTAGTACATTTTGTGTCGTGTCGCACGCGATCTCACATCCTGACACGACAATCCTGTTTTTGCTCTGGATTGTTGCAAATCGATTGAACCGGCTTGGATTATGCCAGGGTGGAAGAGCCTTAAACCGAGCTGGGCAGTTAGGCTGTGGACACATGACAGCTATAAAAATATTCGCGTGAAAAGTCCCTTTGTGCAAAGAATAGGCTCGTCATGAAAGGTGTTACGACGTCAGCCGGGAGGTTAACTCGTATTTCCGCAGCGGATCGTTTTATGGTTCAAGTTTTGTGTCAAATCGGTTATACCAACTTATTTTAGGGTGTAACATACTTTTACCCGACAACGCGATGGTCAAGTAGGATTTTATTTTTAGCGATCTATGTTTATCTGTTTTTTCGTAGCTATCAAAACTACTGTATTCACAAAAGGGGTGTTTTTTCCAAAGATTTAAAGATATTTAAGTTACTAGTTTTCATGTAGTCGGGTTTAGGTTTTTATATACTTGTGTAAAAAGGCTGGGGCGGTGTGTTTCCCTTTTAAATCAAATTAATTGCGATTAGACTGAAACAATGCAGTGACAAATTATCGTGGGCTTCATTGTCTGTTTCGTTTTGTAACTTCGAAAGGGTTAACTTTTAAACAAAGGTAAGTTTTTATGAATACGGCCTTATACTTGCAATGTAGACGCATGTTCGGTGCACGTGTACCCGAAAACTAATCAAGAAATAGGTAACACCCAACAGTCGCATACATATTTCCGACACCACTGTAGAATCCCCTGTATCGTGGGTTCAAGTAATCTAGTACCACAATATACTACAAGAAATATTTGCAGAACGTGCCAGCATTTCTCTCGCTGCGGGAATCAAACCCACACCTTGTTTATCAGCCAATCTATCTATCTGAACCATCGTGGTCAAATAATTAAAGTGCGCCTCAAAGGCTGATTTCGTGCACTTGAAACATATTTCGAACTTCTTAGGTTGTACGACATGCCGGGTTCCTCCCGGTGTTTTCCTTCTCCGTTTGAGAGTAGGTGCTGGTATATAGCGCACATACATTTCTCGAATCGCTACCACTAGACCATCAGTACTCTCGTCTGTCAGCCGAGGTCAGCAAAAGGCGTGTAAATCTTGTCACGCGACTATCTCGCCGCTGCGCTGGTATATTTTAACTTAAACATTGTTTTGTAAAGTTGCCGCGATTTCTGGGCCAATGTTACCCTTCAAAGTGATACCAACTGAAGTAAAGCAAGATCACCTTCATGAACATTTCAAGGGGTATTCTCTCGGATTTTTTTTTAATAATTGCCACATGTAACCGATTATAAGCGGTTTTAGCTGATTTCCAAAAAAAGGAGGTTGTTAATTCAACAGTTTTTATTTACCAATAGTTTCCCAAGTGCGAAATTTCAATATTTGAAAATAAAATCGATGGAGATTGTGCAAATTGAATACGTGAATACAGAGTATTGCAAAAATCGTTATCCTATTAGATCTATTATATAAAAGTTAGCAGTACAATATGATAAAATCAAGTTCACATCATTTTTCGTGCAGGATCAAACATAATGAAACTCATGTAAATAATCTGTTGAAACATTCTTAACCGAATCCTGGCAGGATTAGCTCGTATTATGAGCCGCTCTGAGAATTGAAGTTCGGTAAACAAGCGCCGCCGCCGCCGCCGCCGCCGCCGCGGATGCACCACAAGGTTGTGTTCCTGTACAAAGCTGCTCAGCAACCAGCCCGTACTGGAAGCAGTCACACGCGGCATTCTCTACACTTGCTATCAGGCACTTTACACACACCACGGCTGAACCGCGCGGTTCTCAGGGACACAGAAGGACGCTCGGAGGCGGGAGAGACTGCAGTTTAGCCAATTTTTTGCATAACACAGATTGCCGCCATAAAAAGTGACACACATAACCGGTACCGTGAAACCGCTCAAAGCGCTCTTTTATGTGATCCCCCGTATACATTATTTCTAGAATATGCTAGGGGAGACTTTGATGTTGTGGGTGGCAGATGACCACAGCTTCTTCAGGCGAGGACAGCGCGACATCTCGACAAAGGTTTTTGTGATAACTAGCGCAATCTGTCCAGACCATATTAGAAACTTTTCTGGAAATCGTTTTAAGAAGGTAGGAAGGAAGAAACATGTTTTGAATCGAATTTTTCGCAGAACTTTTGATGGCGGAAAATTTTATTTCACACTGCAAGCTGTTTTTAAATTGATGCGCCCGTGAGTGTTGGAAATAGCTTAAGCCTCGCTTTCTGCAGTGCCATTGCGTCGGCCGCTAACTAAGCTTATTTTCTATAGAATAGTATCAACCACACCCGACTGGACGATAATTTACCCTAACAACCCATCTAGCGTGCCAAATATACCTATAACTAAACTAACTAGTTTATACCTCTACTTACCAAACTAATGGCTATTATTATAGGAGCATTTGGTTTGATTGAGCGTTAAACAAGATCACTAATTTAGTATGAAACTAACCTCCACCCGCGGCTTTGCTTCCTTTGTACCCGGATTCAAAATAACCTGGATCCTATTCCAGGTTACAAAATGTATATTCCAAATTTCATTAAAATCCATGAAGTGGTCACTCCAAGAGGCATAAACATCTTCACATCCTCACAAACTCCCTAGTTTACAGGATTAGTAGGATGATCGAGTGACGTCCGTCGTCGCGTAGGAACGCGCGGCTTAATAGGGCGGCTCCGAGCTCGGAAGCTTATTTGGAGATCAATCGGAGAGCTCATAAACCGACTGCCGTTTGAAGTACGAGGACTGGAGGACTGGCTCAGAGCAACTTGGCTCAATATCTTCACAGGAAACATTGAGTACAGCGAGATTATAGACATTTGAGAACTGTTGGGCGCTCTTTTAACTAATATAATTGGATGTGCCGCTGACAACTTCAAAAATCAATGACTATGAGAACGCATAGTCAATAGTTGTCTTTTGTGGCAGACTGGGTTAATCCCGGCCGGTACAGTGTAGCGGCAGGCGGAGATCCATAAAACAATCATTGATTTAATGAGGCTTTCAATTTGTCAACTAGCTTCTATTACAAGAACCTGTGACTGTTCAAGGCGGTACCCTCACTGCTCGGTTGAGGTTTTTCCAAGGACATTTAACAAGGTGGTTGTAGCCACTTTGTTGGTGTAGTGCCTCCGGCCTCTGTAACTAGATTATTCTGACGCAGCCCTTGATAGGGAAGAGCGGACATCAAACATGAGGCAGGTACGACGACATTACATCAAATTATCGGTTCATAAACATTTTACATTCACAGCAGTTGCGTTGGTTGAAAGTAGCTGATGACATTTTCACGCCGTTTTCTTCATTAATAACATAATTATTTACAGTTAATTTATTCATTAGCGCATTAATCTCGAGCCAAATCAAGATTTGAATCGAGTTTATGATTGTTTTGGTAAACAATTCGCGGTAAAGTGTGTTCGTATGAGCTAGTGGCCAACTCTTGTGACGGAGTTTTAGGCGGTAAGTTGACATTTTGACCTCGATAAAATGATTCGTCCGGATCACCGCACGTTTCACATGTCCGTCGAGCGTGATGTGGAGAGCGTCCCGCGTCGCTGCTGGATGTGTACAATTGCACTGGTGGTACATCGGCCGTGAATGCGCCGGCTGCTAGCGCCATGTTCTCCCTCGAATATAATAAGCAGCTGTGTCCGGTGGAGCGCCTCGCTCCTCGCCGCGCTGCGTTTGTTGTTTGTCAAACAAATACAAATAAATTCAGTATCAGCGATCGCGGCACCCTAATTCCATCAAAATTGGGCACTGGCTTAGAAATATCATTTACGCGTTCAGCGAGGAGTCTGAAATGTCAGTTGATCGAGTGGGAGTGCTAGCGAGATGCAATAAAAGGAGTTACTACATTGATTTCTCAGAAATATTCATGCACGGTTTGGAAGGCTGTCAGCTCCATGAAGTTTATGTGAACTGCCCGGATTTATGAACAGAAATATTTTATTCTGTCTGAGGCGCACTCGTTCGAAGCCTTTAGGATTGATCGGCGAATCTTAGAGGATTTCTATGCAACCTTAGCACCGGTTTCTGATCATCTCGACCGAATCTCCAAGCCATGCTCAGTCAACACCGATGGAGACAGTCTCTGCCTCACATTTTGTTCTTTGGACTTGATGTCGCGTTTTCATCTTGTTTGTTGGTTCAGTAACTGGTGCTAGGGGCGCAGGCCGGAGATATCGCTGAAAGGTCGCCGTTTTATAAGGGAAGGAGTGCTTCTGACAGCTCCGAATATACATACATACTTCGTAAATCTTTCTAACCCAATAGATTTTCCGACTAAATTTTCTTCTTACGCATCGAAGCATCATTGGGAAAAAATACTGTAGCAAAAAGCAAACTTTTCCCTAATCTTTTAAATACCGGACCGAGTTAATGAATCTCAAAATGTTATTAACAAAGTTCCCGGGCATTCAGTAAACGCTTTCAGTGGAATATTTTTAACAATACATTTTTAGCTTCATAATTTAGCTTTGACCTAAGTGCTTCTAATTTTACGTGCGATGAATTTCATTGAAAACAAGTTTGAATAAATTACTAGCCAAAGTCACAGATTATTTCTCTTTCTCCTTTACCGTTTTCCCTGTTGATAGCTAAAGTATTCTCAACCAGTACTCAAACGGTGAAGGAAAACACCGTGAGGAAACCGGCATGTCGTAGAACCTAAAAGTTTAAAAACTTGTCAAGTGCACGTTAAATCCATAAGCAGACTACGTCATGGCTCTTAAAGCCATCAAGTACGTTCTTTGCAGCGCGCTCCTCGGCGTCACGACGTAACGTGCAGGTGGAACATGTAACTAATGAAACGTAGCTCACGCGGGGTCGTCGACCGCCGACCAAACACATGTGAGCCATCACTGTCTGCACGCCCCCCCCCCCTCGCTCCCCTCCCCCCTCCGGCGAGAATTCTTACTGCTAATCTGAGAACAGTAAATAGACTTCGTTTATAATACCTACTAGTCTCTTTAACGCAGATGAGTTGTCATTGCATGAACGTTGGTAAGAAAAAGTACGAGGCGAAATTTTCCATTTTTTCGATGAACGATGTAGCCATTGATTAAGTTGATCGACATCGCAGCTGAGTTTTATATGCGCTGTAAGTTGTAGGTTCGATTCCGAACCAGTAAATATCTGTATGAAATACTTTTATTTTCTATTAGAGTATGTATTGGGACTTATTAAAGAAAACGCGAAAACAGCAGTCGCTTAGGTTTTGGAAATAGAATGTGTGTGGTGTTGGCGAGCGGCTCCGGCCTGAGTCTCGAGTTCGCTGCAGACAAACATTCTCAGCTTTTTCACACTCAATATGCTTTCAACCATCTGTCTGGGACATTCGGTTGAACCATTAGTAATGTACATTTCACTTAAAAATGTCCAGAGCTAAGATATAACGATCAACGCCGCGGGCAATAACAGGGATGGCTCATTCCTTGTCAAATAATTATTGTGCCCTTTCAACAATTTTAATTGAATTCTACATTATTAATTAGGCATGCTAAAAGAATGGTGAAAAAAATAATAATTGAGTACATTTTAGTGTAAATAATCTGTTTTCTTTAATCTTATAATGAATACAGAACGAATTCTTACTAGAACAACTTCTAAGAGGCAATGTTCGCCAAAAACCATATTACAAAAATTAACAAACAGATCGCGTCAAAGCTGTGTTACGTTATCTTTTGGCTTTCCCGTTTTCAGCTAAATTATGCCCTAAAATTTACATGTATATTTTCAGAGGCTTTCATCCACAAAAACTTATTAAAATGAAATAAGCTGGTTTGTTTGTGTATCCCAAAAGAGTCGCGAGAGCGGCGACGCCGACGCTGACGCGGGCCGAGGTGTCGCGGCGCGCGGCGACTCCTCATGCATACAGATCACACCGCGCCTATTGTTTATCAATATTCCGCTGTTCGTCAGACGGCGGCCCTATACTTTCTTACCTACTCTAACAGTATTCACTAAAATACCAACATTATTTGTTTCTTGTAAGTTCATTTTCTAGCGTGAGATATTATTTTTATGAAACATGGAACTGGTATTGTTTTTTATGTTTTGAAGAGTTTATTCAAACTCGTGATGTTAGCGGATAAAATGATGCGCTCGTGGCGTAGCTTGCTTAGACGTTCTTGATTTATCGTTGAAGCTAAGCAACGTAGTGCGCGGTCACAATTGGGATGGGTGACCGCAAGTGGCATTACGAGCTGAGCGCTTCCGTGTTTCGGAGGGCACTTTAAATTGTCGGTCCCGGCTTTTAAGTCGTTAAGCCATGACGGAAGCCTTTAGGCGGCCTAAAAACTCTGTCACAATGTAGTGTTACGTGTTCCACAGTCTCTTCCTCCCGGAGGCATCCGCGACAGAGGCTGCTGTCCGTTGCTCCTATTTTGAGTAGATGGTGATTCAGCTCACAGTGTCCTGTGATGATGCCCATCATTGTGCGAAGGTCTTCACGTTTCATTTTCAACAATGTTGTTGTGAGGCGTTTATTGCGTTCGGGGATCAGTCTTCTGGTGTGGTGACAGTCCAGCCTGTGCGTCCATTGTTTTTGATGTTCACTTTCACAGTGAGTTTTTAGCCTGCTTTTGATCTCCGTTGACGCGGGTTTGCATAGTTTGTTGTCCTCCGCCGTTGGCAGTTTCTTTGAACCCTTCCTAGCTAGAGAGTCTTTGGTTTCCTTTGCAGAAGCCGTGGCTTTTGGTCCATCTAATTATTATTTTTATTACATCCAAACGATACTGTAAGCAATAGTAGGTAGCGTATAAGCCCATCATCGTGATAGGACAAGTCGTCGCGCGTTTTGCTTTGTTGCTTTTGTGCCGGCGCGGGGTAAGTAAGTAGGAAAATATCACTATATCGATGGTGAAATTGGTATATTGACCTAATTACATTTGTCGATTTTACTTTATTGCTTAATACTTACATCACTTGTGGCTCTGCCGACTCCATTGGGGATACGGGCGTGATAATATATTTGTATGTTATAATAAAACGAATGGTAATCTTCCTTCGGCCATTTGAGTCAATTCGTCAAACAATTAAAATGAAATAAACTTTAGCACAAATCTGAATTTGGCTGAGGTATATTAATACACAAAACTTTCACAGCCCAAAGTAAATCCACTTATTATCCGCAACGGCGATAAACAACGACCAGCCGGTGGGCACTGGCGACGGAAAACTTGTAACGACGTTGTAATTACCCGCGCCGTTAATCACGGTGCAGCGTGACCCCTCATTACAATGTTATTAAGCGGATCACATACACGAAAGAGCGATCCGCGCGTTTTCGTCACTTTCTATGTCCGCGCCGGCCGCCGCCGCCGCCGCAGCCGCGTCCCTTCAAAATGTAATAAATTCGTGTGTGTCATGAAACGCAAAACCGCGCGGGTTGCCAAAACTGCAGACTAACTCGCTTGTCTCGTCCGCGCGGCTCGGCGGTGCGTGTGTGAAGTGTACGATCGAGGCCGCTCTCGGCGGGGTAACCGTGGGCTCAGCAGCCCACAGTTGACAAATTGGGACATTCATAAAGCTGTTGTTGTGTTTGACACTAAGTGGTATGAGAGTAGATGGTAATGACCATTACTTGTTGTTTGTTTATGTATCTATACTTAATCTGACGCAGTAAGGATCATCGTAACTTTTATGCCCCTTTCCCAGTAGTGGGGTGGAGTTGGTACAACTTATTTGAAACGTATGTCCTTTTCTGGCTTCTTGTACCATGATTTTCTCTACCTCCGCGTAACAAGTCCGTGTTACGCTAAACTCTCCCGCTAATTTGAAACGTCTACTAATGTACTCAATCATTATTCATTTTCATAGAGCTGCTCGTGGATGGTATCTATATTACGAGCCACATTTTTAGTGGAGCAAAATCTCATGTTGTCTATGGAAGAAACAATCGTTCGAAAAACCACCATAAGGCGATCCCCGCTGTATATGACTCCGGACTGTTGGTAATATCGGTAATTAAAAGCAAATTACTAGGGCTTGTCGACACGCCGCCGCACCCCGCACCCCGCGCCACACAACCACCAATCCATTATGGGCATTATTTACAAATGTATACCGTTGCACTGCCATTACGCTCATTCAAATAAAATGATGCATGTCGATTGAAAGCTTGAACCCATTAATTAAAATAATGTAAACGAGTTTAAACATACACTCATACAATCATAGAGCACCGGCCAGACCACCGGCCAGGAAGTCAGAGGACATATTGTGAAGACGTCCGGAACCCTCTGAGAATGGCGTGCTAAAGAAAAGACCCGCGCCCACTAGTGGCTAAACATGATCCGGTAAATGATGATGATGTAGAGTACTGTCGGTATACTCGCCAAGGGAAATAGATAAACAAAAGAATACGCTATTGATAATAAAACGAGTTTGTCTTGCCTTCATAAAATATCTACTAATCTGTAAAATCGGTTATTCAATCTTGTCGCTGTAACCTCGATGGCTGCCCCTCCCCCCCCCGTCCCCGTCCCTCCCCCCTGACTAACAATTGCGATTTATTTTCCTGCGAGAGTCGTAAACGGCTCACCAGAACTAAATTAACTTAGTTTTTGGGGCGACACTGAACGCTAACAAAATTACTACTTCAAAGCTGAGTCTCATTATAATATGTAGCTACAGCATATTATGACGATGTAGTGGAAATCGTAGGCCTGCACCGAAATTAATAGCGCAAACAGAGTTATGAATGATGATGATGATCACATGAAACAGATCGCTGTTTTTTATAGGTTTTATAGGTAATTTGAGTTCATGACGACGGTTTGGCAAAAAAAAAACATTTTCTTGTCATTGAAGTCATAATTTATGTACCTATGTACTTACGATTGTGTTTTTTAGCATCACAGCACCAGTAGTTTGCGAGTAGAATGCCTCTGACTATGGTCAGACAGTCAGACGGACTTAACCAGTAAGGGTTCCTTGATGTCCACATCGAAACCTTAATAAAACGAGTGCGAGTCGATTTCGCACACGAAGGGTTCCGTACCATCGTACATGTACATGCATAAATGTTTCTTGTATGGGTGCCCCCTTTTATTTCTTTATTTCATTTTTATTACTTGTTGTTATAGCGGCAATAGAAATACACACTCTGTGAAAATTTTTACTCGCTACCTATTACGGTTTATGAGACCCAGCCCGCTGACAGACGGACGGACAGCCGAGGCGGCTTAGTAATAGGGTTCCGTTGGCACTCTTCGGGTACAGAACCCTAAAAATGAATAAAACTACCTGTGCAAACATTTTCGAATTGTAAATTCACAGAAAATTCCTCGAAACACAGAAAAAAGCTTTACCTTGACATAAATATATTCTCGAGCTCTGAACATGTTTCGTATTTTTTTTCATAAAATACAATTTTAGCGTTTCAACCAAAATTATAATGATTCGCGCGTTTCAGCAAAAACACCAACAGAGTTTTGTGAATGACATGCAAACGAGACATTCCTCACTGAGAACCTGAAAATGGTGAAATGAAAAATATCAAATGTTTTATAACAAAGCGACTGTACCCGGCAGTGCGTCCCGTATTTTTATCCAGTTAACCGGTGCAATGCAAACTGCACTACGGATTCAATTACTAGAATTTGCAACGGGACGCGTGATGCTAATATTATTTAGAGCCGACTCTTGCGCGCCGACGGACGCGGCGGAAACAAGCTCCTACTTAGCTTTTTCTTTTTACACTTCACACTTTTTAGAATATTTTATTAAAGAAGGGAAACGAGATTTCTTCATTCTTTTAAATTATTTTACCGTTGACGCCCTCTAGATTCTTTATTAAAATGTAAATTTAAACTAAATGCAAATCCCAAGACAGGTTCAAAACAATTTGTTAACATAACAAAGAAATCCCTGTTGCAAATCCCTATTGTAATATTTACGTTTGAAGGAAGTGTGTTTATGATTCATAATGCTCCATTACCCTATTTGCTTTGATTTGATGAGACGTAAATTGAATAGCTGTAGTCGTCGGGTGCGGTTGAATGGTTTCGGGACAATAAGCGGGTTGAACGCCCTTCAGTGATGACTGGAGTACCTACCGGTTCCATCAACATCATCTTCATCCGAACACATAAGGCCGGTATGCCCTTGGCACTTTCCATAGCTCTGAGCTAGACTATTAATTTTTTTTTTCAAACTTTGGTGTGTTAGTTGTACATTGAGTTGACGCCTATTCTTGTGACTAAGCGTGGAAAATATCATCATCATCATCATCATCATTCGCAACCCGACTTCACTCGCTGCTGGGTAAAGGACTTCCATTATGTGTGACATTCTCCACGGTCCGTTGCTTGTCTCATCCAGGTCCGGCCAGCGACGGATGCTATATCGTCAGCCCATCGCGCTGCTGGTCGACCGACAAGAAGATTTAGACACAATTTTTTTTTTTTCCAGCAATTTTTTACCAACTGATCCTTTCACAATTTTTTATTTAATCTTCACCGACAGGCAAAACTGAGCAGCTCATTTAAAGTGATAAATATTATACCAAAATTCGTGCGTTTCTGAGAGAAGCTTAAGCAGAAGGTAAGTTTAGTAAGACCGGTCATTGTTGAAGTAAGTCAAAGCGGTAGCAGGTTTGGTTTATTTCGAGATGAAAACAGTCTCGCGTTGTTTGGGAAAGGTTTGTTTTAAAACCGTCCACCTGCTCGTCTGTCTGTTAGTCTGTTCGCTCATCGCCAGGTTAATGGGGCCATTTGCGTAACACACTCACTATGTACTATATATCTTAATTTCGTTACTGAGTTTTTCGTGTTGAAGAAAAGAAGTGAAGAAAAGACGATGTTTTTGTGGAAGAAAAATGTTATTGTCAAAAGCATTTTGTGTTTCAAGCTCGAGGGAAGTACACCTACAACGGATTATTTTCGTAGAAAGCGACATACATGTAATACTTACACAACTAAACATATGTACGTAATTGGAAGCACAAACCAACATCCTACTATACTACTAATGTGAAAGTTTGTGAGGATGTTTGTATGTTTGCACCCCACTCACCCCTAAAACTGAACGGACTCGAATGAAACTTGGAATCATTGGAATATACATAGTACACGTGCTGGATTAACATATAGGCTATTTTTCATCCGGGTACCACGCGAGCGAGGCCGCGGGCGGCAGCTTGTTGAACAATAAACGAACGACTACTGAAAAAATCCCAACAAGTTACAGTGTAATTTATGTAGGTGTTACCCGATGGGAACCTTTATATGTTGGAGAGAGTAATTCCCCGAAGCAGTCCCCTGCCTTCATCAGGCGGCTTTGTGGCCCCGCGCTCGCGGCGCGCCGGCGGAGCCCGAATCACCTCTCGTTAGCTCTCAAAGCTGCCGCACGACGCCGACACAAAGACGAACTAATCTTCCCTTGCCAATATTATAAGGCCTTTGCTATCCTAGATCTACCTACAGTAGAAATTTCAAAACAGTCCACAACTTACATCAACAGGAGGCTTATGCCTACGCTAACGGGACGCTGTAGTGCCTGGGACGGTGTTAATGACTTGCCCAGCCTAGCACTTATAACATTATCTCAGCTTACAGCGCAGTCGGCCTTATCCTCAGGAAGGACTAGGCCAGGACGTGCCGAGCTGACAAAGCCGCGTTTACATCACCTCTACATATACGAAAAATCCTTTGGAAACATTTGGATCGAAGGGCGGGCTACCTTCCACTAGACAACCCGCCCTTCATTAAATCGAACCAATATTTATCTTTTTTTTTATATCTGAAATAGGTTTGCGTTTGAGCACACTCTACCTGATGTTAAGTAACAGGATGGTCTAAGATGAAGCACGCTTACCTAAGAAACCTATCTCACGTTAATTCATGTTTACACCAGAAACATATATACGTTTGAGATGCGCGTTTGCACGTGGTGCTTATCAGATTGAGCGTGTGGTAGCGCGGCTTCGCGGATTCACTTACGCTTTGCCGGCGTCTCGGTCGCGTCGAGCGGGCGCGGCGCGACGTGTCGCACTGTAGTCGAGATTGTGCAAATTGCTCCACAACGCTTCTGGAGCTGGGTAAAGTAGAATGGAGGTATCTTTTTCTTGTTATGGTAAGGATTCCGCTTATATTATTGCTATGGAAAAAAATAAGAATGACGTCTTACATACAGCCTATGTGAAACCGACTATTAGGACGTATAATTGGTCAAAATGCCCGGTTCTAATATTCTACCAATGGACGAGACGGATCGCAAACAATGCATGGCGCATTTTGACAGATACCTAACATCGTTTTTATGGTTAGTAGAATATTGAAACCAAGCTGTCATGAATATTCATGCAGACCTCAAAACAGATACATACCGTGGTGACTCCCAGTTCAGTAACACATACATATAATTAAATCCATAAGTATAATTTTGCTCCGCGTTGTTGGTTAAAAAAATATTTCGCTGTACAACTTTCAGTGGATTCAAAAAGTTTTCATTAACAACAGAGACAGAACATAGTTTCCTTAGTGGCCTATTAGTAGGTAACAAATAAAGGGCATTGTGCAGACTTGTGTCGGTACAGACCTGTAAGCTACAGTTAGTGCGCTTGTTGAAGACGAGCTGTATTCAGTGGTCGGCGGCACGCGCCGACCGACGCGACGCCGACGGGGACGGGGACGGGGGCTACTGCGAACGTTGCGCTCGGGACCGCTCGCCATTTCACGATTTAGATCGCTCAAATTGCTTATAGTATTTATTTGTCACGTAGATTTCCTGTTAAGTTTAGCATTGTTACCAATTGTCACCATCTAACGACTTTATTTTTTTTTAATAATTTGTCTTTATTTTTGTAAGTCTTCCGGCAAAGTTAATAAAAAATATCGACAGCTATAAGCAATGTTCGACCTGGGAAGCCAACAGGAACGAATACAAGTGCAGTAAAGCCTGTGGTTTAGTGGACACTTGGCCGATTGCCAACTGCAACTGACCAGCGCCCGGCGCCTCGAGCTATCGACACTGCTAACTTTATCACTTTGCTACTTGTTCTTGTGAAAGTGAGCAAAACCCATCATAATTTTAATATAACGGCATCAGAATTATGTATAATATTAATAATATTATATTCTAATAGAATTATATTAAAATATTATTGCCAAAAAAACCAGATTGCCCATAAATTATGTGACTTTTTTTATTTATTTAATCACTGGCTACCACCCGTGGCTTTGCTCGTGTTATAACCGGACTAAAAGTAGCTTATATGTGAACAGTTCATGAACTACATACGTAAATTCAAAGTTTCATTAAAATCCGTTTTACTTTATAAAGACAAAACATACAAAGAACCTAGTATCATCATAATTTTTCGGATTAGTAATTCATCATCATCATTTGCAGCCTGTCTTTGCTCACTACGGGGCATAGTCCTAGGATATTGACTGCCCATCTCGCCGGACGTCCGACGAAATAAGAACAAATCAATTTATTGACATAATAAGTACCTATGTTACAAAATGAAGGGAGTAAAAACTGTGTTCCAGGAGCCAACGGCTTCTCTCATGATTTGTGACAATATTATATTATTATGTCGACAATAAGTTGTCAGTGTTGTAATAGTTAAAGGTTTACGAGTATTACATAATTCGTTGAAGGAGTTAGAATAGTGAAATAACTTGGAAAAGCCTGATTAATATGAGTTCTTTTGTTTCCTAACTTAGGAACTTGGGAACTTAGCTGAAGGTCGCTCAAGTGATGTACGTCGTAGATAAGTTATTAGAAGGCTGCATAAATCCCGGCGTCTAGCCCGACGACGGCAGCGGTGCGGGGGACGGGGAAATTGAATTAATTTTGCGCTAATCTAAACGGAAGCAAGGAGTAAGATAAAGTATGCTCTACCCGTTAACATGTTTCACTTACAAAGATACCCGTCATCATCATATACGCGCAAAAAACAAGCTTTTTATGTCTGATTTTTGTTGCTTTGTTTTTTGGAAACAGAATCTTGGTTAAGAACTGAGGGTAGTCAGCAGAGATTCTGAGCTATGCTCACTAAGCTGCGAGCACGAATTCCGTAGACTAAAAATATCGTGTAGTATAACATCATGTTTTTAATCTGTGGAGTTTTAATTAACAAGCTTTATAAATACCTAACTAACAAAAAAATATTTGTGGATATTTCACACAGCGCCATCTAGCCCCAAACTAAGCAAAGCTTGTACTATGGAAACTAGATGGCTGATAAGATACTTATAAACTTTTTTTGTAAATACTTACATAAAATACCACAACACCCAGACCCGGAAGAAACATTTGCAGAACATACAAACATTTCTCTCAAGTTAGGATGGTATAGCTCAATTGCAATAAAATTGGTAAAGTTCTGTTTCAATGTCCCGAGTCCCAGTAGTTCAGTTTCAATGCTCTTAGTCCGAGCGAATGTCCTCACGAGGAGGTGGAATTTAATCTACATAGCACAGCCCCAACACTACTTTAAAGTTTTTACCCGGCTGCGAGAAGCTAAGAGAGTGTTATGCGTTTAGCAATCTATGTAGGCATGTATATTACGTTATCTGTTTCCTTGTAGCTTCTAAATTATTTATTAATTAGACCTCGGTAGCGTGGTGGGCAAATGCTCGGTTGAAACGCAAGAGTTCAATTCCGGCCACGGGAATAATATAATAATATTGTATTTATAAAATAAGTATATTATATAGTATATATAAGTATATTCTATCAGTCATCTGGTGCCCATAGTACAAGCTTTGCTTAGTTTGAGGCTAGATGGCGCTGTGTCAAATGTCCACAAATACTTATTATATGAAATGATGGGTTTACCGATTTGATATGACATCAGTATATACTAATGACGTTAGTATTTTTGGTAGAACGGTAAATAAATTAAACAAACTTAATAAAAATTAAATCATTATCATTATTTTCCTGCCTTATCCCACTAGGTGGGGCACGCACCTACTTCCATCAGAAAGTATAAAATAAAAATATACCTAATCGTGTTTGGTATCAAAGGAAAAGGCTCTACAAATGTATGTTGCTAACTCTTCCTAGCGTTACGTGGTTATGTTTATGGGCTTGTTATCACCAACTTGGCACACCGCGGAACCAACAAGGATTGTTGTCGAGTTAAAAATACCTAAACAATCATAATTATTGGCCGCATTATTGTGACTTCTTTGTAAAATTTCCCGCAAACAAGCGACTCGGAGTGACGCAGGGTTCGCAAGATACCTTACTAAGTAAAGTTCTAAGTTAATTTACTTAAGGCTGCGCAAACAATTCAAACAAAATGATTTAGCTCACTTAATGGTCTTTAGACGTTTCAATGATTCGTCTCATCTCGTCGATTATACTTAGGTAAGTGAAAACCCTTATAAAATATTTGTTTACGTGTGTGGTAAGAACTGATTTTCGAACCCTGTCATATGGTATGACCTGGCTGACATAATGGTCCAGCGATGGACTTCTATTTGCAGTTGATAATGAGCTTGCGTCACTTTGTGTCTAACGCAATCGCTAGACGCAATGTCACCGGTACCTGTAGTTAGAGACCTCGGCCAAGCTTCTTAGTGTCTAACGAAGTCGTTATAAACAACGTACAAAAATATGTGGGATTGACTTATGCGATAAAAATGTCATCATGTCACTTTAGTATCGCTCAAGTTGGCCAATAGTCAAGTGGAGTAGCATGTTTAAGTGGCTTTCAGCAAGGGTTGCGTTAACATCATAAGTTGAAGATTATCTTCGACCATGGATTTGAAAGATCTATATCACTAAAAACTCCGTCACAAGAGTGGGCCACTAGCTCATTTGGACTTATTTATTAGGTGACTACATACGTAGTTTATTTTACTTTGGCATATAAGTAGCCTCTTAAATAAATATTTTCGGCCAACAATACTTATTTCATAATCTATCCCACGCGCCGAGACTGAAGATGTTGGCTTTACGCATAAAATATCCAATTAACGTTGAATTTATTGAAGAAAATAATTGGTAATTAACATCAAGTACCTATTAAAAATATTAATTGCTATTACGCGTGATTCTAAAATAACAAGCCGAGTGCTTCATCAAGCAGTACCTACCTACCTACCAGTAGGTATTATAGGTACGTGATTAATAAATATCCAACGATAAACAAGACTCTAGAGTTTTATTATGAGCTTTAAATACAAGAGGCTAAATTTGAATGTAATTTTTTAGCAATAAGAGATGGCGGATCAGAAAATCAGTTGCTATGGAAACTGAAATTAATTTTGATACGAAATCTACGAAATGAGAATACAATTATAAGAATAACTTGATACGATATTTATTCCGCTTTAATATGCCATTTTCTTTGGATAATAATTCTTTAAATTAATGTTGATAGTTACCTAAATTAGCAATGATACCCACTCGTTACTAGTTGACTCGCAACATCATTCTATCGAGTTGCAAAGAAAGCATGGGTAGAGGTGGTCGTTTAGTCATGACTAAACTGAAACTAGCTGTCGTCCGCGGCTTCGATCGCGTGGTATCCAGACAAAAAGTAGCCTATATATTATTCCAAGTTTCATTCAAATCCGTTTAGCCGTTACGGCGTGATTGAGGCACAAACATACATCGTCACATCCACACATCGTCACAAACTTTCGCATTTATAATATTAGTAGAATTGAAATTACCGATGCGCTATTTCATAGAAATGCCTTTGGCAACCGGTTGATCAATGATCGAAAGAGGTAACTTTACTTCGGTCTCCGGCCCTCGAGTTCACACCGAGTGTATGCGGGTTTGTCAAACCACTAACGGGTAAATAGCCAGGTTGACGGGTAAATAGTCGCGTAATATAGGTACGGGTAGATCTCACGTAAATCAGTGCGCTAGCTTTTGTTTCCCGGGCGATTGTACCGACGCCTACATAAGTGAATCTACGCACGTTCTAAGAGCGATTGTTCTGATAGGAGTCACCTACAGAGATAGATCATTACAAGTGCGAGTACAAGACGTGTCACCTGAATAATGCGTCTAATAAAATTGCTCTGTAGTTTAATATCTTCGTGTGCGCTCACATTATTACTAAATGCCAATTTAATTTCACTAATGTAGCTTAGCAACGCAATGTTCAAAGGCAAATTTTAAATAACATTATAAATAGTTGCGACGGTTTGGCTAATTTATAATGAAAACTAGCTGCCGCCCGCGGCTTTGCTCGCATTATATCCGGATAAAAAGTAACCTCTATGTTATGCCAGCACACGCTCTATGAATATTCCAAATTTCATTCAAATCTGTTCAGTCGTTTAGGCGTGATTGAGGCACAAACATCAAAACATTCTGTCAAACTTTCGCATTTATAATAAAAGTAGGATATGCATTGCATATGTTCCAAAAATATTTTGTCCCAAAATCACCACTGGACAGTTCGTCCAATTTGTAAAAAATGTCGTAAGAGTGACGATACCAAAGGCCCAAGGCTTGTTGAAAAAGGCGCCCACCGGTGCGTTTATTTTCAGAACTAAGCCAGTGACGGTTCACTCTGCAAACTGTAAGAGCCGTCTCCTTGCCTGCCGTCTCCGGGACGTAGCTCGATATCATTTAGATTTTAATTTAAAGTCTGCGTCCCTGAAATACTCAAGAAGTTGTTTGAAAAGATGGAAACCTTGCATTTACCCCCACTTGAGCAATAAATCCAGCTGATTCGATATCATGCCACATCTGTCTCCAATTTCAATTGAATACGTTCTTATCTGTGCTTATGTTGCTTTCAGATATTGTATGGATTTCGGGGACTTTGCGAATGGAATAAACTAAGGTAAGACTCACAATACATTATTTCCGAAACATTATAAATAGTTACTCAAGATACTCACAAAGTCAATAGTCACACTGGATTACCATGGGTGGTGGGTTCAGAAACTACGAATATTATTTCCGTTACAACACGAAAAACTCGAAAAAAATCTGCAGAACGTTTGTATGTTAGTAACGTGTTATTATTAATCGGAAGTTACATTACATTTTAAGCGAATCAAATCTGCAAATCCTGAGTCTCAGCCGGACACTTAACTGCTACGTCACCCACGTCCGTCGTCAACAATAATATGTACCTATTAATAGGGAGTATTATTCTCATTGTTTATTTCTGTTATGTCTAGCTTTTCCAGGCTCACTCCGAGGACTTACCCAAAATTATCATGGAAAGATGTTTACATACCTGTTATTATAATCCCTGTAGATGTTATTTTCCATTTACCTAAATAGATTCCGAAGTATTTTCCAGAGAGGGCTTATATTTAAAGAGCTCGGTAAGGAGCTCTAATGGGGAGGCCATCTTACAGGAAGTTTTGGGGGTAAATAAAAGCTAAGTGTTATAAGCATGTTTATCAAGCTAGGTGCCTATTTAATTTGCTTTATACATAGGAGGCTATGTACATTTAAGTTATGTATAAGTATGCCGTCTATTTATTTAGATAGTTAGACATTGACTATTAGTTTTACTGACATTTAGGTCATACTGGATGTCCTTGGATTAATTAATGGATGATCTATTAATTTAATAACACTGTGAATTTATTACTTTATTTGCGTTTAATTATAGTAGTTCTTAGAAACGTCAATCTGGTGGATCTAACATGAATTTTGTCAGAAAACATTCGCTAGCGATCATGGTAGAAATGCACAGGAGCCTTTGAGGCGCACTTTAAATTATTTCATCAAACTGGTTCGAAACAACTAGTGACACGACTAGATAGATAAATAGTTGGTAAAAATATTTAAACTTGTACTATGAACGTCTTACGAAATTGTAGGATTACTTTACGACTGGTAAAGTAAGACGGATCGGTGGAAGAGGGTATCTATTCTGAATTTAGTACCTACCTACTGTTATTTTGACGGTCTTCTACGATTGCTTGGCTGAGACACAAGAGGCGTGGGTTCGATTCCCGCTGTGAAAGAAATGTTAGCTACGAGTACCATCGTACCACAACACCCAGATCCGAAAGAAATATTTGCAGAACATGTAAACATTTCTCTTGCAACGAAAATCGAAGTAGTGCCTCTTGCGTCTCAGCCGAGCACTCACCCACTACGCCGCCGGGGCTGTCTTAGGAACATTGTAATGCAAGTATCCAGCTGTCGTGCTTCGAGAGGCGTGGCGTGACCGGCGGCGAGTGCCAGCGGGACGTTTCATATCACTAATGGTTTATATTTGCTAATTAGCTGACTATCTTGAGTTCTTGAATAAATACTGTTGGTATTTGCATTGTTTATGAGCTTGTTTGGTGAATTGTATAACAGAGGAGCGGTGAACTAGTTTACCTTGTTAACATAATATATTTACTCCACTGAGTCTGCCCGCGGATTCACTCTCGTGGCATGTGAATTGCAAGATTCTTTGCAATCCGTTCAGTTGTCGTGAGGCACAAACATCCTCACTAACTTTTGGGTTTATAATATTAAGTCGAATAAAAAGACCTAAGCCCAATCATGGAAAAAAGCTTACTATTCTAGAAGTTGATTACTATGCTAGTCCCCGGTCCACGCCAATAAAAGCGCGTCGGAAGGTGAACAGCAAATATTTATGTAAATAGTACAAAACCTGCAATAGACCCGCGTCCACATTACGCGTCGACTTTACGTGTGAGGTCCGACCATTACGCGCTACGCTTCTTTTTACCCGGGTAACTGCTCCCCGGGGACCAGAGAATAGTTCCATCCGAGTACAGCCAGAAGCGTCAGAAGTTTATTTTAAAAAGCAACGTTGTTATGGTAGCGGGCGATTCGTCGTTCCTTATTTTTCTTGACAACCTCGGTGGCTTGGTAAGCGAGTGCTCTACTAAGACGCAAGAGGCGCGGGTTCGATTCCCGCTGCGGGAGAAATATTAAATATTTCTTCCGGGTCTGGGTGTTTCAATACTATGTATTATAAGTATGTATTTACAAAAAAAAGTATATAAGTATTCTATCAGCCATCTGGTTCCCAAAGTACAAGCTTTGCTTAGTTTGGGGCTAGATGGCGCTGTGTGAAACGTCCACAAATATTTATTTATTTTATTTATATTTAGTAGAATACGAGAGCAATGGTGGTCTAGTGGTAGCGGTTCCGCCTTCCGATCAAGATCGTGGGTTGAAATTTGGTCGTGCACCAATGAATTTTTCTGCTCGAAAAAATTATGTTCTATATACCAGTACTCTGAAACGGTAAAGGAAAACAACGTGAGGAAACCGGCGTGTCGTACTACATACAAAGTTCGAAAACATGTACCAAGTGTATGATAGGAGCCTTAGAGGCGCCTTCGCGTTACGAACAGGTGTAAATGCAACGTAGATTTAAGACGTGTCCAAGTGATCCCAGTGATTTTATGGAATAAAAATTTTTGACTTTGACTTTGACTTTGACTTCTATTAAATCCTTTCACCACATTGGTTCGAAAGAACTAGTAACACGACTAGTACCTACTAGAATATTGGAACCAGGTATAGGTACTCTTTTGGAATTTTGAAATGATAAATTTTCTAAATAAAATAGTTGAGCTAATTCTTAGTTTATTCTTACCCCTTTGTTATTTTATAGATGAATTTCAATAAAATTGGTTAGTATTCGTTCACAAATCGGTTTTGGGTTATGTTTGAAAATTACTTTTGATGCTGACTGTACCCACACAGCCGCCGGCTCTTGTTCTATTTCTGTGCGAATTCTGCAGACGTTTTGTAACTGATAAATCCGATATTCGGCAAAATATTCTGCGTTTAACAAATGTCACGTTTGGAGTGGCTTCCAATTTATACGCGACTATTTCAGTATTTTGTTTTATTGTGCTGTGCCTTTGATTTACAAACCGCAGTCAGACAGTGCGCATGACAGAATGCTTTTTAAAAATGTAGCGATCTATTCACTGAACCACCACCGCATCGCTGAATATCTCATAGAACTTCCATACAGTTAGTGCTTAGTGTAGGAACATAAAGAAAAAGTATTTCGAATATTTATTATTTTGTACCTAGAATCGGTTCGGAACACAACAAACACAGAACACACAAGTTGAAAATAAATCAATTACTTACACAAGCAAAAATATACAAACGTAATTGGTTTTATTCCGTTTTCATAATGCGGTTTGTCTATGAATATGACAAGAATGGCTAAAAAAGTGTGAATTTTTATCTGTAATGCAAACTACTAATTTATCTGTACCGGCGGGTCAAAAAATATCAGTGCCCGTACAAGCAGTAATCACATAGTACCAAATGGTTTTCTTCCAAACTTTTGTTTGTCCAACGCTCGGTACAATTTTATTGGTCTTTGTAGTTTTTAAACTGTAGTCTGGCAAAAACTGAAAATGTTTGTTAAAAAATTCATGCAAAATGCTTTCAAAGCGCATTTGTGTAAATAGAGCACTTTTAATGGATGTAATAAACAAAACAAATCATTGCAAACCGGCAATTAGGCAAAACTTTACTCATAAAACTACAAAGTGTGTGATAAAAACCGGGAAAATTACAATGTTGGGATGAATGCTCGCTAACGCTGGTCGTCTCTCATCTCTCTGCAGCCGCAGCATTTTCATGTCGTGCGGAAAATGCGTGACTACCCGTCAGTCTTCCCAGTTTATGTAAAAGAAAAGATTGTGATGACGTCACGCGTGATCGTGATCACGGCATCCCACGATGAAATTCTCGTCTTTGTTCATTAACATAATGTACCTCTTTGAAATTGATATGTTTTCATTAGAACCTCATTATGAATATTCAGCCTTTAGCGAGCTAATAGCGAAATTATTCACATTAATTAATATCTTGGGAACTTTACCAGTGTGGCGGAAGTCGATTCCAATCTATAATCACGTGGAGCGAGGAGAATAGAAAAAGTGGCGACTATAATCTTGATCTCAGTTCAAAGTTAACGACCTACTCTAGGACCACGCTTCTGTTAAATAAAATTCATTTAATTTTAACAGAATAAACAAATTAAAACGAGTACGTTTTAAAAACTTTACAAAACCGACTTCAATGAAAAATAAGTTGAAACTCCTTGGTGTCATCCTATAGAAACCAACAGGTAGATAATGCCAAGATGTCAGTGGCCATCAACACTCTTTCGAATAAAAACAAAGCAATGTCATATTTCTATAGGAACGCCGCGTGACTTCGTTCGCTTTGTGTTTTTATACAAACTTTATCTTCCCGCTTCGTTCCTTAGGAGTTCAATTTCGGGAATTCCTTTCTTAGTGCTTAGTGCTTTTTTTTGAAGTCAGTTATAAAATACAACAACAAAAATTGCTGTTAAAAACATGTTAGTTTCACCACTTTGCTTGTATGTCTTTATATACAGCGTAAATTCCGTAGAACTAGTATCGGAGAGGCTTTGAACCGTTCGTTATTCGGCGGCGCAGATGCACCGCGACTGCTTACAACCTCATCCATTAGCGAGTTTACGAGTGACGCAGCGGCGTACGCTACACTTTATGAGTGACGCAGCGGTGTACGCTACACTTTATGAGTGACGCAGCGGTGTGCACTACACTTTACGAGTGACGCAGCGGTGTGCACTACACTTTACGAGTGACGCAGCGGTGTGCACTACACTTTATGAGTGACGCCGCGCTCTAGTTTACATTGGACTTTATGACTCGATGGAATGTTTCCGATGGCGAATGTAAAACGTTTAGAACTTTAGACAAATTGCCTTCGAGGTTTTTTTTGTTTAATTGACGGAAACGGCTGATGGTCCATTAAAAAGATTCTCTGGAGTAATAAAATTGTCAAGGATCAAGGAATAACCGAGACGTGTTTTTTTGCCTGGGTCATCTACAAAAGGTCGCAAAATTAATTCGAAAAAATATAGAAAGGAAAACATATGTAGCCGAATTGAGAACTTTCTTCCTTTTTTAAAAGTCGAATCAAATTGCAGCTGAACTGAGAACCACTTATATTATGAAGTCGGTTAAAAATACAGCCGAAATTGAGAACTACACCTTTTTGCAGTCTATTAAAAAGGTCTATAGGTATACAGAGGAGGTCGCCTAGTCGGAGTGCTCGAGTGGAGGGCGCTCGAGTGTGTGCCTACCGCACTAGCCGCCACTCAGCCTCGGCGGGGAAAGAATAACCTTACTTCAAGATCAACTCGATGCCGATCCTAGAATATTTTTCTAAAATGTCATTTTTATGATATCATCTCGAGCAGGAGGAAATGCGCAGCTTTCAGATGAAAATAGAAATAAAACATTACACTTTAAGTTCATACAAAGTACTACTAAATTATAAAGCATCAAATAAAATATATTATAATACCTACACGGGTTTTCGTTTTTAAAAGCAGAAAATTACGAAATTTAAAGTCAAAATTAATTGCTTTGAAACGCCACCCGAGCGATATTCATCAGACCTTGTCAAAATTGAACCCACCTAATTGAATCATCTGGCCTAAATATACGTAATGGTCAATAACTTCGACGATATAGTTCCAATATCTACCGGTACCGGCACGGGTACGACATGAGCATCATTTGACGGTACCATAGAGTAAAGTGCTTAACACACACACCACCGTACCGCACGATTTCCCTCGGAAACAAGAGACGAGCGAGACTGGGTGATTTGTGAGCCCGAGCGATTTCCCGTTGCATATCACATTGTTCAGTATATTTTGAGCGGCATAGTTTCAAGCGGCGCCGCGAAATCGTAACGCTCTTTCGTGTGTGATTTTCCTATTAATTGGTTTCCCCGCCCCGCCGCGCCGCGCCGCGCCCCGCCCCGCCCCGCCGCGTCGATAAGATAAGCGTTAATTGTGGTTGTACGTGTGGAGTGCCCTCGCCCTCGCCCGGCTGATGTACACACATTTCGTCACTGGAAAGGCAAATTTACGTAAGCGCCAAAAGACCATTTCGATAAGAGAGTTGTTTAAAGTTTTTTTTTTCGTTTTTTAATCATAACTTTTTACCTAATTATCGAATTTTGATGACGTCAACGTAAGAATCTTTTTTTCATTTTCTATGTCCAGCAATTCATATTATGAATTGAAAAAAAAACTTTAAACAACTCTCTTATCGAAATGGTCTTTTGGCGCTTACGTAAATTTACCTTTCCAGTGACGATTTGTAAACACTCAGCCGCGCCTGATAGATACCCCAATCCTATCCTATTCGTATCACACATGTGCGCAAGTTTGTGCGGATGTTTATGCCAAAAAAACTGCTGAATGGATTTGAATTAAACTTGGATACATAGGATCAAGGAAGACGAGTTTTTGTTTGTATAGTCTGAAATTAATATAACAAATTAATAAATAGTAACAGTTTTTAACATATGATAATGTTAGCAGCTTTCTTGTACACCGAAGCAACACAATAACGGATGTAGAAACATAAGACAAGCAATATTTTCTGTAGGTAGGTACTGCGCATCCAAGCCGCAGCCGGAAGCTAGTCAAACATAAAACGTTCGCTTGATGAGATTCCCTCGTCCCTCATTAACCTGTTAATATTATTTAAAGAGGGCTTTCTATTAAAGACATTTTGAAACTAGTGACGTATACCATACCTACATACGTTCTTTCTCTATCTCTATAAGGATACCGTGATACAGCAGGTCATTGGCCTCACGTAGGTATATAAAGATAATCCTACTGATACAAGAAAGATGCGAGGAAAACTAAACTAGAAATATTTCTTTTTAGGGCTCCGAGGTCCGGTCGGGACCCTTATTAGTTTCGCATATCTATTGTCCGTCCGTCCTGAAACAGGCGTTTTACTCACAGACTACCTACCTATTTTTCTTATTAAAATCTTGTTACAATTTAGTGATATAGGGAAGGGGAAGTATACATATTAATCAAAATATTAGTTCAATAATATACCGCCCTACTGACTTCGGCCTTCACTGTTTGTGATCTACACGCGCTTGGCCTTTTTATTTTCCACTTGTCCCGCTGAATCAATGTAGTAGGTATGTACCATGTGTGACTGACGTGTAATGATGGTACCTTTACTCAGTACTTTTAGCATCGCATTGAATATGTTTGCTTATTACCAACAAAGTCTCAAGAACTCGTAGATAATTAAATCCAACGTGGCGTGTACATTGTACGCAATGTACACGCATTTACACGGGTCTAAGCGCCGCCGAACCGCGCGGTTCCGAGGCGCGTGGAGACGAGCGAGATGGACTGCAGTTTTGGCAGTTCGCAGAGTGACGTTTCGTGTTGTTTCGCTATACGATTCATTTTGTGGCGGCGCAAAACCGCGTCGATCTCTCTTTTATGTGTGATTTTAAACTTGTACCTAGTCGCATTTACATTGGTCGATTTCGACAGTTCTTGTTTGCGATTTTAGTTATCGGTGGTCTAGGTTATTGATTTTCACCGCGCGGTCTTGTCGTGCGGCGGATACCGACCCGTGTAAATGTGGCAAAGAGGTACTTAGATTCGTAAACACGCCTTTAGTTTAAATTTCCTATTGTTCGCGAGCCTTCAAATGTTTAGAGAGCGCGTGCATTGTGCTGTCTCATTTTCAGTTTATTTTCATCAAATGTTATGTTTCTAGGTTCAAATATGCTCTAGCGCTTGCGTGGTACCCACATACATAATATAATATGTAAAATGTCATTCCAGGTCACAAACTATACAAAGTATCCTAAGTTTATTTGAAATCCATTCAGTCTTGATTGAGTTACAAACATCCTCACATCCTTACAAACGTGATGAGCAATTTTAAAGGCTTTTATCGACTAATGTTTTAAATATCACAGACGAAAATGTTTTCACGATAATTTATCGTAAAGGACCTTCCCTCGGACCCAAATCACAATTAACGACCCTGAAATACCACTTAAATCAAAGACGCTTCTTAAAAGCGAACGGAATAAACCGTTAAGTAGTCGAGTATTTAATTGTAATCCGGTATTCAATTTGGCCATAATCCGGCATTTCGATAAGTGAGAACGCCATCTCGATTCTGGGCAATAATGACACTCGGGCGGTGAGCGAAAGATAAATGTTAGCTTGGATTAAACGGGTAAACACACCATTTTATGGGCCGGGGCAAAGAAAACGTTATCTCTGGAAATACGAGCCAATTACACCGTCAGAAAGTGTCCACGAATAAGCTCCGCGAGCGTGAGCGATGCCTCTCATTCCCGTCTCTGAATTTCGGCTTAAACTAAATTGAGTTTGGACTAGACTTTTAAATCGACTTCACAATCTTATATGAGTATCTGTTTATTCAAAACAAACGTAGTTCAGACAATGATCTAGAAGATAACGTCAGAACTGTAGATATATTTTAGCGATATATTTTTTAATATAAAAAATACAAATGATTGGCCACTTATACTTATATACTGTTGGAAGGTGTCTAAGCTGTTAGTAAAACAAATAATAAAATATATTGAACTGTAATTATAACAGAAAGTATTTCTTATTCGATTATTTCTCGTCTCATTTTAACAACAGATGTCTCCCACGATTTCAAAGCAATGTCCTGAGCTCACCAGCTCCGTTCAATGACATTAACTCAAACATTTCTAGCAAGTACTCACCTTTGCAAATTCGCTATTTCCACAAAGCAAACCTGACCTTAAAAAGTTAGCTTCCGAAATAACTTCGTAGTACCGTCATAGTTTGTACTAGAATGGCGTTCGGTAGTTCATCGCGAGCCGACTATTCAGGAGGCTGTGGTTTTTGTGAAGTGTGCTCCGGGTACGAGGAGGCTTCTAGGCCGCGCTTTGTATTGACAAACAAACTATTTTAACGACTTCGGTGGATATTAGAGGCGGTTTGCGTCACTTGCTTTTTGTTGACCGGAGAAGGGGTCCATGCCCCAGATAAGGGTCTCCGCCTTTTGTAAGTCAGATTGTACTTAATATATATAATGAGAGCGGCACTTTACATGCTGTGCTTTGACTGGCTTTTTTTGACCATTTGTTTTGTATTTTTATATCCCAAGACTGTTATGAAAATTATCCGTTTTTGGACATGAGAAAAGTTATGCACAAATCTTTCCCCAGACCCTAACATAAATCATTAAAACTTAGTACCTGAAAAAATATTTTTCCAATAATAAAAAAGTCCATAAGCACAGGAACATAAAAATGGACTCATAATCAAAACCAACCAATTTTATGTGGGCGTGTTACGAGCGGTCTGATATCCCGCTACTACTACTGCTCACCACACTGGTTCTAAAGAATTAAGGTGCGCCTCAAAGGCTCCTTTCGTGCACTTGACACATGTTTTCCAACCTTTTTAGGTTCTTCGACGCTAGTCTCCTCACTTAGTTCGCTAGGTATGTTTTCCTTAACAGTTTGAGAGTACTGGTATAGAACACATTTTTTTTGCACAGAAAAACCATTGGTACACGATCGGGTACCCACGGTACCCACGACCTTAGGATCGGAAGGCGGAGTCACTACCAACTAGACCACCAGTGCTCTCAAAACCATCACACACACTACAAAAACTATACATATAAGTAAATTTAGCTAGCAAATTATTGATCTATCATCAATAAATTTATTCATTGATAAGTAGTTATTTTTCAACAGCATAGGTTAAAATAGCGTAGGATAAGACTGATATGGTGATGGCGAAATCTCCTTATACGATACAGTAACAAACCAGAGACCTATCAGTTTTAGGGTATTTGAAAGGGCGTAGACCTCAAGCCCGGGTCCTGAAGAGCCGTTAAACAATTAAACCGTAAACGGTATATTTTCCCCCGTAAAAAATAAATTAACTCAAGTACACAATTACGAGCAATAAGTTTTTATGCCATCCTAATAAGATTGTTAGTTTTACACGTCTGGCCCTCAACTACGTATATTAAAAGTAAAAATATAACATCTGGTCTAATTCAACTTACAAATCTATATTTCTATATCTATATTATCATGTTATTTTCCCGACGTTTTGCACACCTTATTGTTTTATTATCCCAATACTTTGGTGCGGTGTTCATGGTGATGGGTCATGGTTATAAAACTATTATGTTAACAAGTCCCAGGTACTATTATAGCTTCAGAAAGTGCTCCAATTCCGCGTCGTATCGGTTCATAGGTGAATCCGTCAAACGGATTGTGAATGGAATTATCTTGGCTCTAAAAGCCGCTCTATTGGCTTTTAGATTCGGGAGAGAGTCTGCGGACACGCCAATTCTGGGACTCCTCAGTTTCATGTGTCCACGCCCGTGACCAGGAACGCTGCAATATGTCCAAAGCATCCTAAAACAACAACAATACACGCAATTTAGTCACGTTATGGAATTTGTCAATTTTTTATTGGATAATATCCTCTCTTGATGGACCATCTACATGGGCGATGGGCTGAATATCTGTCACCATGGTTCACATATCCATCTTGGGATTCTTGGTTTTGTGGATCTGCCCATCCCGTTAGGGATACGGGCGTAATATTATGTCTAATTTTAGAAAAATCCAGAGAAATGAGCGGATATTTACGCTCGTTTGATGAGTCTTAAAGATCAGCTTTCTGTCTAGACTGTGTAGTTAGAAAAGCGTAAAAGCTTTTCTTGTGGTTGTGATGTGTGTAACTCAACTCCCAGGTCCGGATGTCGCGGCGCGCGGCGTCCCGCGCGGAGCCGACCGGCGCAGAGCCGCGACCCGCGCTCTAACAGCCGAAGTACGGCCAGCATGCTCTGCTCATCCTCTCAGCTCACTTAGCTATCTTAACGTCACCTGCCCACCTCATTGAGGATCCGGGCGTGATAATGTATACGTTGAATTAAAGCCGGATCCCCATTGCGGCCATATGGACCACGACCACGGCCGGGAATTACGCATCCGTGCGTAGCGTGGCCGTGCGTCGCAATCCAGGACAACACATACATTATAACATCCAACGTGAAGCTAAGTAGGCTTAAGTAGCGGAGTGGTGGCTTCACTTTACTCATTCATGGAGTCTCTTTGCCTTGTCTTTCATAATAATTTATATAAATAAGGCGGTCTACTATGAGTTCTGAATAGGAAATGCTATCACGTGACATATCACTCGAATCTATTTCATTTATTTATCAATTTGATGACCTCAAAGACGGAATGGGTTGTTATGTTGACCTTGCAGGTACAGTACATACGATATTTCGCGCTGCATTTACGAATCCATTCTTTTGATAAGGCTTTTAGCGGTCCGCGCTATCCTACTTATACGCTAGCCCCCACAGTGCTTTCATTGCTAAAAGGTCCAAATTAAATGCATTTATATATTGACACGAGTGAATGAGATAACATACTGTGCCGACCCTGCATAGAGTGGGATAAAGGCAAGAAAATGAAGATATTGAAACGACATTTCACACGAGTGAAATGCCCCGCCCTTTTGTTGAATTTTTTTTACACAAAATTCATCTTTTCGCTGCATCCTCTAGGCGTCGTATTTCAGATTTTTTTCTTAGGCCAGAGGAGGAATATACCCTCAATGTTTTTAGTCAGTCCGTAACATAACAATTTAAATTTATTTAGGTTATTGGAACTTCCGCTACTTGATCAGCTTTATTTTTTCATACAAACTTCATGCCTAATGATCTGAAGCGCGAAACTTGTGCTAATGGTTGCTAAAACCGCGTGAATCCCGATATCCAATCAATATTTTACGACTTTTTTATAGTCAGCATTCCGCTTTAATCGCCCAAAGCTATTCCCATCGTTAAGGGGACTCTATTCCTTGATGTTTGATCTTTTATACTCGGCTTTTCATAGGGAAATTGATTTTATAACCTAACTGTGTACTTATGTATATTCTCTTCTGTCCCTGATTATGTTGTATTATTATGAGACCTACGCGTTGTGCGCTGTCACTGGCATTACGAGCTGAGCGCTTTCGTGCTTTGGAGGGCACGTTAAATTGTAGGTCCCGGCTTTTAAGTCGTTAAGCCATGACGGCCTAAAAACTTCGTCACAAGAGTTGGCCACTAGCTCATACGAACTTGCTTACTTACTTTTACCTACGTATTTATTCATTAATTATTTACATTGTACTAGCCTCCCTCGATGTATAAAGTAGCCTGTGTGTTATTCCAGATAAACCTTGTATATTCCAAGTTCCATTCTTTCAGCCGTTACGTCCCCACACCCTCACAAAGTTTCGTATTTATAATATAATATTGGTAAGTGTGGCTTCTTAACTAGCGTGTTGTTGTAACATAACTCAGGCGGTTATATCGAGACGTGTACGATCGTATAACGAACTCTATCAAACGAGGATTTCATGTTGTTGGTTTATTAAAGTGACTTTATCATGAAATTTCACCACTGATGCTTTTGCTCTGGCAAATTGGCAAATTTATAATTTAACACAAAAAGAAACGCTAATTTATTCTTTGCAGATAAGAATAAGATTTTATATTATTATGTATCTTTGTTAATTTTTAGATCAATATATCTAGTATTTAGCTCTTTCAATAATCAGTTTGAGAACCCTAGCAGAAGAAGCGTTCTTATTGAAAGACATACATGTACATTTCTGAGATTGTACGTCATCACCCACTTAGATATATGTCTAACTTGCTCGGTACCCTCTTGGTCCTTTTAGAATGATGACGTGAGTTGTTTCAAAAACTTAACTGCGCCCACGTGGCTTGACCTAGAAAGTTTTAAATGAAATACCGTTGGAAATTATCTTATATTATAAGAATCTTTGTCCTGACTGACTGACTGACTGACTGACTGACTGACAGACAACGCACAGCCTAAACCGCTGGACGTAGAGACTTGAAATTTTCAGTATAGGTAAACCTTGGTACGTAGGGGTGTACTAAGAAGGCATTTTTCAAAATTCAACCTCTAAAGGGGTGAAAAGGGATGAAAACCTGGAATCAATTTTTGGTCTAAAACTGCACATAACCTATATCAAATTAAAGAGCCGATTTTTCTCATTTAGTTGATGTCATAATTACCTGTAAATTCTTTATTTTTGGCATGTTTTTCATGAGAAATAGAATACATTTATTTTGACATATTATGACATCGATGATACCTCAGAACAATAAATACATGATAGGTACCAAAGATTAGTAATAGATGACACAAAACATATGTAAAAGGAACTGTCAATGTCAAATTACCTGTGAAAGGAAGCATAAATTATTTCTGGTCTAATAAGTTTCCAATCTTGATTATTCATGGAGTTCTGACGTAATTCTACGTCTGAAAACTAGATGTCGCTGCTAATTCTGATCAAATTTTGTCGCGCTATCGTTGCGTTTTGAAAAGTTTACCTTAATTCTCAAAATTTTTACTAAATTCACCAAAATTTCTTGGTTTTTAGATTTAGGTATATTTGTTACTCTTTCACGCAAAAACTACGGAATATACTTACATACCCTATTATTCATATTCGTTCGCAAAAGTTAACCATTGCTTAAAGTTAGCCCTGTCGCTGTTTGTCATTGTGAAATGGTAAGAGATGGCAATACTTTAGTCATTGTTTAGCGTACACTATATTATAATGAATAATGAGGATAGTAGGTACCTACGTGTGCTGGAATGGGACATAGGGTACTTTTTTTCTGGGTACCGCGTGAGCGAAGCCGCGGGCGGCCGCTAGTATCTCTATATATTATTTTTGGAAAGTGTGGGTGGGCTTGCTGCCTCCGCTAACTTGTTTTGAAATATAATTTAGTCCTCTACGCACTTTGACATTTGTAAATGAAGAGCTGAACACGGACTAAAACCCAATAAAACCAATATATGTGAACACCTACTGCCTTTCTTTTGAGTTTACCTTTTTGATTCTCGCTAACATGTTAGGAGTAATCAAAGAAAGTAAATACACCAACCTGCCAATATTTGCAAAATTCGTCTGTGGTAAGTTGGTTCTAAAATTAGGATTCTGATTTCTCTCTCTCTATCAACGTCAAACAAAGTCATTATTCGCGTCTGTCTGTTTGTGCGTTTTTAAACTGCGCAACGGAATTTCGTACGTTTTCACTACTATTTAAATACTATCGTTCGGAAGATTTACATACATATTATATTTATAGATTATAGAAAACAAAAAAATTGGATGCTTTGTGATCAAGTCTTAAAAAGTATCTATAGTGCGTGCCTAAATCATGTGGCATATTAGTAAATTGTACCCGTGTGAAGCCGGGGCAGTCATTAGTACTTATTTAAAATAATATCAGCGAATGCGGGTAGTTCCAAGTAATGCTCTAACCGCGTTCGTCGCGCCCCCCCCCCCTCTCCTAACACAATACCTACTCATTAGCCGCGCTTCCTCAAACGAACAATATCAAAGCTTAATGAAATCGTAAACGAAATCTCTAGATTAAAATTCCAGAAAATAAGGCTTTATTTGTTTTAATTTAAAAAAAACCTTGAATCCTAAAGAAATGTTTACTTTGTAAACACAAGCAATGCTTTTATAAAAATAATTTATTCTGTACTTAACACTCAAGTGTTTTTAAATATACTAGTACTTCATGTACATTGACATTATACAAATGGGATTTTTTTTCGAGATTCTTAAAAAAATTGTTATTTAATGAGACATCGACTTTGCGAAATCAGTAGGTCAGATTGTCTGAGTACTTTGAAGGGCGAGAGATGTCAGTTTCAGCTACACAACACCCAACCGACTCATACAGAGTCCGGATCTTGCATTAGGACTCTGTGGCGTAGGCACCATAAACTACAAGTACCATGCTACAGCTCTAATACCTACATACATAATATCACGGCTGTTTCTCATAGGAGTAGGCAGAGATCACGGACCTCCATTTGCTACGATCCTGACATACTTCTTTCGCTTTATTTACTTTCATAACATTCTTTTAGGATACTCTTGACCTGGCCCTTTTCCAAAACGTCGCCGATTTGGTACAGGTATATACGACCAGATCTAACCCTTCCAACGTTCTAATCCTATACGAATAAAAGTAACTCAGACCCGTCAAATTGTACAAAACAAATCTATTTATACTGACAGCTCTTGAACTCAGATCAGAAGCTAAACACAGTTCAGTTTTCATGACAACTACTACAGTGACTGATATCTCAAGGGTTACCTAGAAACCAGGAAGTTTTCTACGTGTTTGTATAAATAACCGTCGTCTTCTTGTAACATGGAGGAGGAAGTTGCTCCTTCAACTTTCGATCGCTAATTATTTGTTTACTTGCGCAAGTTCCCGAGCTGCGTACTTCGCAGCGGCTGGATAAATACTTTCAAGTACTCCGATATTAAACTTTTACACTTTTCATTGTTCGTCAAAATTATGTACCTACCTAGCTTCTCTTTCGCATTGCACAATCAGATCTTTCCATTTTTCTTGTTTTTAAACTGGTAATTTAGGTTTACAGATGCTAACAGACAGAGATGCTAAAGGTCCACAATTATCCGCTGAGTGGACCCGAAATGTCAATCAACCGAGTGTTACATTACTAACTTAGGTTACTCAACTAATTCATACACATATCTATCTATGTCACAAATCCTTATTTTAGCGTGTTTGTATGTCAGATGAACAGGTTTATAATGAAACTATTTACCAACCTAGGCAGTCTTTTATATTCACGGGTGAAGCCGTGGGTGGTTCCTAGGCTTCCCAGTAATAAATAATATACTCCTGTATTTTATTATATCAGGAAATTCATAAAATAATTCAATACTGGCCCCTTAAAATCATTAGTGAAGCTGTTCCTTCTGTAGGATCTGTTTAACTGCCACTTATATTGAAATAATAGGATTTGTATGTATTAATCGCTGCTTTGAGCTCGCACAAGTGCTACTTACTTTGATCGAGATGGAGAGGTCATCTTCAATTAGGTACCTATTATTGAATTATCTAAAAAATTAGGTATTTATTATTTTGTGTTTTAGTGAAAATCTATTATTATATTAAGTATATTCTTTCAAGTCAAAATAATTTCAAAATAATTTTTACTATTGTTTCTAGAGCACTTTGAGAGCACTGGTGGTCTAGTTGGTAGTGACTCCGCCTTCCGATCCTAAGGTCGTGGGTTCAATCAAATCCACTCGTGTACCAATGGATTTTTCTGTGCGAAAAATTTATGTGCGCTAAACCAGTACTCTCAAACGGTGAAGGAAAACATCGTGAGGAAACTCGTGGCTTAGTCAGCTCCGCGCGTATTGACCATGTCTTTCCTGTGGACAGGGCCGACTAAGCACAGAGGATGGAATAGTTGCTGGGCAAGCCTACTCCATCTAAATTCGTCCCGGGCACTACAGCGTCCCGTAAAAGTTGCCTCCTGACGCTGTATAAATCATGTAATATAAGGTAAATTTCTAATTTTTCGTCTTTTTATTTTACGTTATATTTATATTGGCCACTTCATAAGAAATTAGTAAAAATATTCAAGCAAAATCGACTTGGGTTATATAATCGTACGTAAACGGGCGGAGAGTGGCGAGCTCGGCTCCAATCAATTATTTTTCAACTTTTAATCATGACGGTGAGGACGGCTCGCACGAATATCTCTGAATTTGCAAAAACAAATGACAACCATCCAACTTTAAATTGGCTTAGGCCCTCCACAGACGGGCGTTTTACGCACGCACAACTGAACATGCGCCGCGGTCGGCAGTCAGACTCAGAACTACCCCGAAAGGGGCTCACACTCGACGAAATAACGCTCCATCTGTACCTAGTTATATTTATTTCGTTTATTGCGAAAAGTTTTTCTAACATGTATATTCTTTAACATACACGCTAGTTTTCGCCGTGGTTTAACTTGATTTACCCATAGTAAGTAAGTAAGCTCGAATGAGCTAGTGGCCAACTCTTGTGATGGAGTTTTTAGGCCGCCTAAAGGCCTCCGTCATGGCTTGACGACTTAAAAGCCGGGACCGTCAATTTAACGTGCACTCTGAAGCACGGAAGTGCGAGGGTCACCCATCCAAACTGTGACCGCGCACATCGTTGCTTAACTTCAACGATCACGAGCGCTTCTATATAAAAGTAACCTACTACAACAATCAAATCCGTTTTGTCACAAAAAAAAACATTACCTCCGCCCTCATTGAGGCACAAATACAAACATCCTAACGAGTTTACTGATTACCTACCGTATTTTTTTTTTCAATTTAAACATTTTCGGTACAGTTGACACTTTAGAGATTACCCTGACGTGAGGTCATTAACCCTCCCATAACCCTCCCAGACTATACTCGCTGGCGACTTCAGTAAAGTGTTCATGAAAACTTGTCTTACGAAATTGCGATAATTATTTCAATGTTTCTATACAAATTGTAATATTCTAATAACAAAGGGTATACTTTAGCTAAACTGGAGATACAATTTATGTTAACAAACCGCTCATAATTAACCTTAAGTTTACTTTCTGATTACGTGTTTATGGAACTTTTAAGTAGTACTAATATTTAAATTAAGATGTGAAAACTTATGTTGCGAGGTTTATTTACCTAAAACTAAAGTGATTTCATCGTAATAATTAAAATAAATAACACCCAACAGTCACATACATAGTCCTGACCCCACACTAGGATTCCCTGTGTTGCGGGTATCAGAAACTACGAGTACCATGCTACCACACCACCCAGACCCGGAAGAAATATTGGCAGAACATGCAAATATCTCTTCCGCAGCGGGAATCGAACCCGCGCCTCTTGCGTCTCTGCCGAGCAATCGCCCTCCACGCCACCGAGGTCGTCAAATTTTAGCAGCAATAATGAAAAATTTTAGCAGCTGAAGCATATATTTTAGTTTGGAAAAACTGATGGTAGAGCTAGACAGGAGCACGTGTGTGCGACGGCTTGTTTATTCCGTGGAACGGCCTGTCGTAAAGCTGGCATACAAAAACATCGTATAATTGTAGCCCTAGGGCCTCGGGTATATTGTTAGTAAAACTTGGATTTAGCTGTACCTAAACTAGATTGAATCCATCATGTACGAAGTGTCTCTTTTCTATCTTAGTTTGGTAAATAAATATAATTGTTTGTAATTGTAATTGTGTGTACCGACCCCACATAAAGTGGGATAAGGGCAGGAAGATAATGATGTTTATAATTGTATTTATTTGTGAGAAAGCAACAATGAAAACAAAAATAAACAAACACAAAGGCAACACTGCTGCGGCAGTCCCGGACGGTAGTGCCGCATGCGATTTTGCGATATACATTTTAAGGTTATATTGTATAATATTGTATAATAAGCCTCCTATGAAGAAAGAGGACAATTTTGATGTCGCTAGAGGTGTCGGGCGAGGATGGACGGTGTCGACTGACTCTAGCGACACTTTTTCTTTGCATACAATGTTGTGTTGAGATATCTAGCAACGTAGTCAGACATCTCTAGCGACACGTATCATGAGACTTTTGTCTCGAGGCTTCATACGACAAAATACAAAATCGCATCGCAATATTAACGGGCGGGATTGTCGCAGCGGCCTTAAATCATTCCGTTTCATTACAATTCATTATAAAATGGAATGTCTATATTTAACTCGATGAACGAACAAATGAGATTCGCTGATAAATTGAAAAATAAACGGGTTGCAGTTTAATCAGTGGCGATCGCGGCCGCGGCAGCGCCTGCTTCAATTAGTGCACTAGACCACTGCAGAAATTTATGTTCCTTTTAGTTCAATGGATTCGAATGTTTGTGAGGATGTTTGATCCTCAACCACAGCGCAGCAGCTGAACGGACTATAATAATACTCGAGATATTCTAAATCTCAATTAAATTCTAATTATAAAAATAAAAATGAAAACACAAAGAGTAGAAAATAATTTGGTCGGTTAATAAGTAGCCTCGCAGCTTTATGGCCGTTAATTTCCCTATTGTTCGCTAAGCAGAGCGTTCACTTCAATCGCTGACCTCTCAATAAACTGCTCAAAAGAACATGAATAAAAGAGTAGAGGCCGGCGCGGTCTATTGTTTCCTGACCTTTATTTGCCGCCCATTCATCCGTTTTTCGAGCAAAAGAACCTTGTAATAGCATTTATTGGTACGAATTCCTTTAAGCCGCGCTTTCACTAGGAGACATGTCGCAAAGACGTATCGCCGGACTTTAACGTGGTATATATTTGCAATCTTGCGGGACAAATAATATTGCTCGACTTTTGCCTTGTTCCCACTACCTAGTGGTGACTAATATATCGCTAACTATTCAAAGCTTGTCGCACGAGTCGACGCTCGCAGAGCATTGACTAGCGACAAGTCTCGAAGATGTTGCAAGCGACGTCGGGTGGCGTCGCTTGTCTCCTAGTGAAAACGCGGCTTAATCGTTGTCGAGGGACGTCATCCACACACTGTTTGATGTTGCTCCGTAACTTAGTTGGATATTAGTTACCGTGTTTATTATACTGCGAACAAACACTCGTAGTTTCTCGTAGACATGTGCTACGGTTTGTTCGCTCGTAGAGGCGTAGAGGGTCTACATTAGCTACGAAAATGCTTGGATTTTTGATCCTTTTTAGTTTTGTGCTGAAGTTGCCAGTCTCAAGGGCTCAAATAAAATAAATCGTTATACGTTCGTCTGGTTTATTTTTTTCTTGCCCGAAATTCCCTTTTTTTGTGTTTCTACTTTATTGTACTTATCTATTGATTATCACTTATTAAATACAAATATAAATACATTTATTGCCAAAAAGAGTACATGCATAACAAAGCAAACAAAAATGAATATAAAAAAATTGCCAAGTGGACTAAACTCAGCGTTATTCTGCGCACATTGTACGCAGTGCTGGTTTTCAGCCTAGCCACCATACCACCCATTAATAGTTCTGACCTGAAAAAAATATATAATAGGATTCTTATTGAAAAATACGAAAACCATGATACCACAACCCAGAAGAAATATTTGCAGAACATGCAAACAATTCACATATAGAACTGCTAAGGACATAATCCCTCCTCTTGCTTCGGGTAGTCGGATAACAATAGGCTAATGGTTAACTAGGTACTCGCCCGTGACCTCCACACTGGTGCAGTGCATCGATTTGGCGCTGAAACGCGCAGTTTTCCGCCAGTTTGCCTCCTGATAGATCGTCGGGACATCTGCCAATCGGCCCTTTGTGAGGCTGTCCAAGACCTCTCATATTTCTTCGAACGAATTTTAATGAAACTTGGAAGTGACGTGGAATATGCGTGTGCTGGAATAACGTCCTTGTTTGAGTACCGCGCGAGCGAAGCCGCGGGCCAGATCTAGTTTTCTTTTACCGTTCTTTTGTAAATCTTGTTAGTTATAATATTTTTTTCTTCAAACATACAATTAACGAATACTGAGAAACAAAGGTAACTAATGAATAATTATTATTTTCTCTGAAAAACAAGCAAACTAAAGCTATCCACGTAAGGTTGAGTTCACTAAATTAGGTACTCATACTTTTGTTAAGTTAACTTTGCGAGTAAAGCGGAGGCTGAAAAATAAAGAGAAAATGTGCTCCGATGGTGTTTTGTTAGATTCTAATTAAAAAGTTGAAGCTCTGCTCAAGTCTCGAGATTGAAACTCGGTTTTTTGTTTCATTTTATATTTATTAGATTTTGGTCAAAACACTTGTTATCTAAATTAAACCATTAAAATTGTTGTTATTAAACTTTTTTAAGTGGTTTCTACAGCCGGCTAATATAAAAGAAACACCCTGCTCCACTTGTCTATGTGTACCTGTGATGACAAGTGTGGCTGTCGGGGACTCGGGACTCGGGACTCGGGACTCGGGACTCGGGACTCGGAACTCGGGACTCGGGACTCGGGACTCGGGACTCGGGACTCGGGACCTGGGACCCGGGACTCGGGACTCGGGACTCGGGACTCGGGACTCGGGACTCGGGACTCTGGAGTTTAAAAAAGACCAATATCGCAAATGTGAATATAATGGGAGCCAATTTTATCAAGTTGTCGTCCGTTTAGGGCCCTCTATTTTTTATCAGCGCACGAATGGATATCCAAAAATTCTGGGTTCCTGCGGGATAAAGGCATTTTTATTGCAAAGCAATATTTGAGTAGAGATCAATTGTATGTGGTAGGTACTTTAAGATACTACTAATTAGGTGACACTAGTTATTTGGAACCAATGTGGTGAAGGCGTTTCAAGAAGCGCCTCAAAGGCTCCATTCGTACACTAGACACATGCTTTCAAACTTGTAATTCGGTTCTTACATGTCGATTTCCTCACGATGTTTTCCTTCACCATTTGAGAATATTGGTATAGGGCACATACATTTTTCTAACAGAAAAATCCGATCTGAGGTACGAACGGATTTGAACTCACTGCCTTAGAACTTACTTACTTTATTGGAAAAAAACTACAATAAACATAAAATTTTTGTTACTTTTCCAATGAATGCGCTGCTCTTAATGTTCTTTTTGTATACTAGCTTCCAGCTGTGACCTTGCTCACATTATGCCGGAATAAAAAGTACCCTATAATGTTATTTCAAGATAAAAGCTACGTATATTTCTAAGTTTCATTTAAACCTGTTCAGCCATTATGGCGTGATTGAGGAACAAATATCATCACATCCCCACAAACTCTTGTTCATAACATTAGAAGGTAAAGGCAACGAAATAAACATTTTGTGTGTGATCTATGTACAAAATCCAGTTTACTGATTTCTTAATTAAGAGCGTGCGTGGAGTGCGTAAAATTGCAATTACCCGAGCGGCTGGCGGCGGATTGGCGGCTCTTTGTGAGCCGGTGAGCCGGTGAGCCCTCAATTATGAACCTAGCTTTAACCCGTCGCAGGTTTGCGTCTCGAGTTAAATACACAGAGGAGCCTTTAAATTGCTATTTCCTAGAATTCTGGATAGACGAAGCAAGAGTGTTACGCAATGGAAGAGAACTAGACAAATGCAAGAAAATAAACTAGTATCATACTAATATTATGAATCCGAAAGTTTGTCAGAATCTGAGGATGTATGGTGTCAAGGCAGGAGGACGGTAGTTGGATAAAGGTCGTCACATACGTAGCTGTAATATAATATTATGGCAAGGCATATTACTATATATATTACGGTATATTTTCTATAGTAATCTTCAAGTGATCACAGACGCAGCTATAATTATATACTATATAAAAGCACAGTATATTAATCTTGACGACCTCGGTGGCTTGGTGGGCGAGTGCTCAGCTGAGACGTAAGAGGCGCGGGTTCGATTCCCGCTACGGGAAAATGTTTGAATGTTCTGCAATTATTAAGAAATTAAGAATGAAGACCGAAAGAAAAAAAAGTACAAGAGTATTCTATCAGCCATCTGGTTCCCATAGTACAAGCTTTACTTAGATTGGGGCTAGATAGCGCTGTGAAGTCTCTACAAATATTTAGATTTAATTTATTTAATTGCTAAATCCACCTAATAATATAGAAAGTTTTATACACACACGTCTGGTTCTAATAGGGGCACTTTACACACACTAACACTTCCCTAGAGGGGTTTCAAAGTGCAACTATTACGTATATTATAAGCAATTAAGCCGCTCAGACCGCACCACTGAAAGCAGGCTTTCATAATATTATTTTGTATTTTCTGCATTAAATCCCGCTCGTTCCGCAAGCAGAGTTGACTGTTCAACCATTCTCAGAGTATACTCGTCATATGACTACGATGAAGAAAAATCAGCAGTTACTTCAGTAGTACTGAATTCAGAATGGACACTCGCCTCGTCGCTCTTTCCCGCCGATTTGACTATAATACTATTTCTTCGAATATTCCTTCGACAGGTTTTTATACATAGGTATTTGTACCACAGTCACTAGCGAGTAGTCAGGGAAGGGAAGATCCGTATGGTAGACCCACAGGCAAGTGGTCCAGCAGTTCCCCGCGGCAGTTGATGCAAATACAGCATTTTGCATATCCGCTTATATCCTCGCAGCAGATCAACCAGGAACCACGGCACAAACTCTACTAATTTGTACTTTAGAGTTTAGACAGACATACATATATACAGCTACACATAAACATGGACATTTGAGACGTATTTATTTATTAACAAAATGTCCGCCGGCAAACAGAGGCTTCCAGTAAAAACATTACATTAATTATATGCGAGACATATTTTATGTTTTGTCAATCGTGTATCTTCCATTATCCTTTTTGAGGCCGGATGATACAATATGAATTACAGATGCCAAGTCTTTGTACATTTTGATATGTTCAGATTATGAGTTTTATCAGTGTATTATTTTTTTATTTGTGGTTTAGTTGTAGCGGTCCTTTCAATCCTAAGATAGTGGGTTCAAATGGGTTTTTTTTAAATATGTGCGCTAACACCAGTATTCTTAAACGGTGAAGGAAAACATCACGAGGAAACATAACAAACACCGTCTCGGTACGAAAAAGTCAAGAAAAAGATCTGCCAAAAGTTTGTTTGTCATATTGTTATTTTTTGTAGGGTCGATTTTTGTTTCTTCTTTTGACTGCTTGGAAAGGGCTAGTAGAAACAGGAAAAATTGCACTGACTTTGGCAATTTTTTGGGTTTGCATTTCTATGACTGTTTATATAACTATCTTGTAAGAGATATCTTGAAATGAATTAGATTCAATAACCAACAAGTTGAATAGATGAACAGCAATTTGTTGTGTGGAAATAATGTAATACGTTTCTGTATTCTTTTTTCTTTTTTCCGTCAGGGTCTCCTCCCACCCTGTCCCATAGCTGGGCCGTAAGTCCAACACGTGCCGTGCATTTGATATGTAACTTATAAACATTTACTTTTTTTCGGAGTTGAAGGATGACGGTCGTTGGGAGGAAACCCTTGGAATTCATAACTAAATATATATACATATTTGACATCCAACAGTTACATACACAGCTCTGAGCTCACATTAGCTTCCTCCGAGAGGGTGGTGTGGAGGATGGCCACAGTGAAAACACGTTTTACTAAAAAAAGGTCAAGGGTCGGGAGAGGCAGTACGTCCGCGCGCAATCAAGGTTAAAGATCACAGTCGTCAAATAGTTTTGCTAACCGCCACTATGCAAGAACCCCTCTTTATTAAACTTTATTAAACTTACAAACATAATCAAAAAACAAAGTACGTAGCTATTCCTAAGTACCGACGATTTCAATAAACAATACCATGCAATATCCAGGCAATCCTCGGCTAAATACACAGAGCACCGAACCCGCTTCAACCGAACTACAAACTGTTATTGTTTCCGAACTCCGTGCGCTGCGAGCACGAGGCGCTGTGCGCCGGGTCGAGGCGATCGCGCAATTAACTTGGGCTTGGTCAGTATCTGGAATTTCAAGCAGCTACTAATGGCTGTGCATTCAGTATTCAGTTTTCAGCATATTTATTCACATAGGATATCGTACATTTTAATAGGTCAAACTTAAACTTAAGATAGTCGTCAATAGAATAAAAACAATGACAAATTAATAAATTAAATAAGTTTCTGCTAAATACGGGACCGTTCAGTTCTTTAACATCACGTGTGTGAATAAAATGAATATGACTTCCTGTTTGAACCAATAAATGTAAAATTAAACTTATGTCGAAATTTGGACTGAACGGTGGGCAAAGTCCATCCACGAGCATCATTGAAACGAAATAGCCTTTTATTATTTCAATAACAGCCAACATTTATCAAGCCCTTTGTTGCAGTAATCCATAGAAACAATGTTTTACGAGAATAAATAATTGTAATCTTCCATTTCCCCTCTTTATCAAGGCTGTGAATGCAAAGTATTACTCGTTAATCAGATAATTGAATTGCAAAACGTTTAATTACTTACTTCCCGCAATTAAAATGCACCGCAAAAATGATAATAGCAATTATCGATTTGTTCCTTTGTTGAGTCAGTTCGATATAAGGCTGTGGTGACAAACGAGCGTTTTTATAAATGTCGCAAAAATCGCGACTTAATTTTCGCTCGTCTGGCCAGGCACATAGACTGAAAGTGTGCTAGAAACCTGATAAGGAAAGTTTCCTTTCATTGTCTAGAGGTCCCCTAAATTCTATCCCAAATCAATGCAGTAACATTCCATAGAAAATACTTTTAGGGAAGATTGGGGGCGTTTCAATAGTTTCACTTCCAGGGTATCACACGCTCCACAACCGGATTGTCACCGTCCAGTTAGCTTGACCAAACTCCTCCCTAAATGTAGTTCGTCATATTTCCAATTAGCGAGTAGAACCTAATATCATCGGCATTAGGGCTCATTTCGAGTTATAAGTTATTGTGTGAGACGTCCCGCACACTCTCGGAGAGATTACTTTCGGAGTAAAACTAACATTCAATCCAAGGAGCCGCGCCCGCGCCCGCGCCCGCGCCCGCGCCCGGGGCCGCCGCCGCAGACTAACCAGCCTCGCTTATTAGCACTGCCCAGCCTCCTCTTCTTTCACCATTTATTACTTTTTACAGCTGTAGCTTGGTATTTCAAATTGAGGTTTATTACATTTAAAGAAATATCCTTTCCTATAGATCTGAGAGTTTGTGAGGATGTAAATATGTTTGTGATCCTCACTACTACGACGTAACGGCTAAACGTATATTAATGAAACTTGGAATATACATAGTACGTACGTGTGCTGGAATAAGATGTATACGTATTATCTTATGAAGCGAACCCGCGCGTCTTGCGTCTCAGCCGAGCACTCGCCCGCCACGTCACCGAGGTCGTCATTTTATTGTTATCAACAGTAATATTAAGCAGGTGGACCAGGGTCGATTCGATACATATGGCTTTTGCAAGTAGTAGTGCTGTGTCCCGTGGGCTGGCTCACACATAAATCGCGCCTGTCTTCACACTCCGTAATTGGTTCCGAAAATAATGACTTGGAAATATCCTGCGTGAGATGATCCCGGCCCAGCCGCGGGTCAATGAACCGACATCTGCCTTATTGTCGCGATAGACCTTTTCTACCGTTTAGTTGCCCTTTTCATGAACTTAGAGCTCTTTAGTCAAAGACTTTTTCTTTTTAACGAAGGTCCTCGGTCCCCAGCGGACCCAGGTAGTCGTCCAGTTATATGGTCTACCATGAGTTTTTCAAAATGATACTTGTCCTGCAAAACTCAGAATTGATAGGTACTTAGATTCCGATAGATCGGTGGGAGGTTACCCCACAAAAACATTGTGTGTAGGTTAAAAATGACATAGTAAGTAACTTTGAGAAAAAATTAGGTGCACACTGACAATAAAAAGTTCCCGTGATCCACCCAGTGGACTGCGCAAGTAGACCACGGGCCAATGTCCGGGTAATTTTTTTTTAATAATATAGTATCACATAGCACCATCTAGCCCCAAACCAAGCAAAGCTTGTATTATGGGAATCAGATGGCTTATAGAATACCTCTATACATTTTTTTTGGTAATTCATACTTATAATACATTATACTACAACACCCAGACCCGGAAGAAATATTTGCAGAGCATGCAAAACTTTCTCCCGCTGCGGGAATCGAACCCGCGCCTCTTGCGTCTTAGCCGAGCACTTGCTCGCCTCGCCCCAGAGGTCGTCTTTAAATGATTTGTTATGTACCTTTTTACTTACAAAGAGTGCCTTTAAGTAAACGCGGTAAACCTAAATAGGTATCCTATACTCTACAAGCTAGAACAAACAGCACGTTGTCCAGTGGACTACAAACTTGTTGTGATACGCGGCGCCCGGCGCCCGGCGCCCGGCGCAGACAATGCGCTTGCGCAACGACGACGTCTCCCACTGACAGTCGCCACCCGACGCTCCATTTACAACTCACCTTGAGTTCGCGTAATAAAGACTGCGTTTTACGCGCGTTTTATTGCACTGCAGTGTAGATGCATTTGAGTAACTTCACAACACATCATCTGAAATGGAATTTAAAAAATTGTTTACATACATATTATCACGCCCGTATCCCTAATGGGGTGGGCAGAGCCACAAGTAAACATAAGAAAACTTGCAGCCACTTCTGATTTATTCCTAATTTATTCCTCACCTGTCACCATGGTCACCAGACCATGGTGACAGGTGATCAGCCCATCGTCTATGCTAATATGCTTTTTCTTTACTTCCAGTCCAGCAGAGAAGTAAAAAATTGTTTGATGTTGAAAATGCCATACATTAAAAGTATCAAAGAGCAAAATTAAAAATATGACTGTGTATCCATCCACAAATTTTATGGTTTTTAAAATGTATTTGCCACTTTGGCATCAGTTTCAAGGAAAACATCGTGAGGAAACTGCCTTACATTCTAATGCAGATAAATTATATACCACTGGCATGAAATCTATTGGCATATGTAGATATTTGAGAAACTAAGCAAAGCAGACTAAAAAACCAAAAAGCAATTACTTTGGCCGGAAAATTATAATTGCTCGTACAAGATTCATTTTATGCGTGCACACTTACAACCCGGCAGATGGAGCCACTTGAATGTGTTATATTTTTAAACGGTACTCGAATAACTTGTAATAAAGCGTAAAGTGGCTCGTTTTATGTGGCTATTTTATTTTGCACTGCAGTATACTGCAATTGGATATTTCCAGGCACCAAAAAAATGGGTACAAAAAAGCTTTCAGGAGAATTAGTTGGATTTCCGTCCGGCACGGCTCCGGTGGGTTTTCTGTGAACACTTGGAGGCTCCAATAAAAGCCGAGCACTGCACAGCCACAAAAACAAACACTAAAATTAAATGGCGTAAACTCGTTCGACGCTCTCAAATTTTATTTTTAGCAAACTGTGTCAATAGCGTCATGTATTATGTCGATAGTGAAGCTACTTTTTATATTGCTTTTGTAGTAACTACGAGAGCAGTAGTGCTTTTGTCAGAACCATTTAGTATCACCTAATGGTTTTGTCTTCTGACCCTAAGTTCGAGAGATTGAATACGGCCGTGCAACAATCATATTTTCAGTTGACACTACTAGTCGTGTCACTAGCTCTTTCGAACCAGTGTGGCGAAAGAATTTAAAGTGCGGCTTCTTTCGTGCACTTGACACATATTTTCGAACTTTTCAGGTTCTACTATTATGTCAATTTTCTTACGATGTTTTTCAGAAAAAAAAATCTATTTGTGCACGACCTAATTTGAAGCCACGACCTTAGGATTGAAAGGCGAGGCTGCTACCACTAAACTACCAGACCTCTAGTTCTGTTCACAAAATATGCCGATTCGATTTGTTGGTTCCATTTCTGTGCACAATATTTACGGTCGACCAAAAATGTGGTGTACCACCCTAAGCTAGAAGTTTATTTATACGCCAAAAAAACAACAAGGATGATTTTCCCTCGCAATAATATTTCGTCAGTTATCTACTTATGTAGGTATTGTCTTAGCGCGATTTTGGTTAAACAGGAAATTTTGTCGAAACTGGTAGACCGCCTTTTAGGCTCATTCTACAAGTAGGTATACTCTGAAACTTTGTTTAAAATTATGTCGATTTATAAATGAGATCACGTGAACGTTCGCGCGGTACTTCGGTACTGTTTAATTATTCATAATCTCGGCTCGTTGAGCTCGGAGAATGGCTGTACCAGGCACCTACACCACAGTGCTTAAATATAGTTTTTCAAATCCAAATACATAATCCCAATATAAGCCGCATTTAACGCTAAATTATTTAAAAGACTGGAGTATTATTCAATAAAACCTTTTTGAATCGTGTTAAAGCTCAGGTCTTAATAAATAATATGGCACCTATCTACATCGCAACCATTTTTATAAGTATTCTCAGTAACAAAGGTTATCGCACCACACAAAACACGCGCTTCTAATTTATGACAAGATAGCAGCTGAAACATGCGATAAGTGTGGCTTCCTTAGCGCCATAACCTTTTTATTTCACCCGACGAAGGACGGTTTTCGATGTATAATATGACATAGTTTATCTAAAATGTTAAAAAATTAAATATGTTTGCCTAAATTCTATTTAATGCCCAAAAAAACTGAATGCGTCCAGCTGCTTCTCTCCCCGAGCATGTCGTAAAAGTCGACTAAAGGATAGGATCCTCTCCAACATGATGGATCATCTTATATGGGTGATCTTATATGTGATCACCCGATCAAGTTTTCTTATGATTATTTGTGACTCTGCCCAACCCGTTTCTAATACGAGCGTGATAATATGTATATAAACTGTATAAAATTCTCTGTAGTCGGGTTTTTATTATTAAATAAATACTTCTTTTCGGACTTTAATACTTGGTCGCAGATGACCGCCGATAGCTTTTCCGGGCTTTGTCGAGCGCAGAAGTGAATCCCGCCGCCGCGCTTATAAAATGTTTGTTTAACATTTGTAAAGCCCGCACCACACAATGCTAGTCACTCGCACAAAAGCATGTCAAGAGAAGTATTTGCTTTGCCTTTATGCTATTTAAGGCATGAGTCCTATTATTATAGCAGCCAACGCAGCGTAGTCGTTCCTATTTAAATAAAAGTTGAAGATGTCTTTGGGAGACCTTTGCCCAGCAGTGGGACGAAATAGATAAAACAAAAAAAAGTTGAATGAAGTTTAGTGTAGCTACACCAAGTAGATTGGGCAGATTGTACGGGTGGGTTAGACAAAACAACTTTGAGCCGGAGGCTATGAGGAGAATCCAGCTCGGTTGGGTTGGGCAGCATTTGGCAAATTACGTCAAGTTTTCACGTCACGTACCCCACAATGCCTGAAAACCAAAGTATTTACCCAGTGCGTCCTACCTGTCATGACATCCGGAGTCGAAACGTGGACCCTCACAGTGCGGCGTGCACCAGCTCAAATTCGCTCAGCGAGCTATGGAAAGAGTTAGATTCGGAGTTTCCCTGAAGGATAGGATCCGTAACGATGATATCCGACAGAGAACCAAAGGCACTGACATAGCTCAGAGAATTAGGAAAGAGAAAGAGGGGAGGCCCATGGCCCATTTAAACCTATGAACCTGCCATTTTTCGACCAGATTCAAACCTACGAACTTAGGATCAAAAGGCGGAGTCACTTCCACTAGACAAGTGCGCGTTTTCAACAGGCGCGTATAGATCTATTTCTTAATATTACTACACATTGTATGCACCTCTCAGCTTGAGAGCGGTTCGAGGATATAGATAGAGTCTGCGCAAATGCCAAGACAGTGATATACTTTTCCACACACCATTTACCTATCACCTCGCGATGTTTACAAAGACTGCGTTATGAGACAGACGAGATCAGCCCTGGAAGACGAGACTATGTGACCTACATATAGGCGTGAGTATATTATGTCACCGTCAAATTATAAATATCGTTAGATTATAATCTCATTATAAGCAAGTACTCCCAAGGAGGGTTGACGTCAGGCAGGCGGCCGATCATAAAACACCTTAGCCAAAACTCTTACACCATGATCCAAAGATCATGCTGTACCGACCCCACATAGAGTGGGATAAGGGCAGGAAGATGATATTAAATTATAATCTCACGATATTGTAAACTGTCGAAGATCTGTATCGAAATTATTAGATTAGGTTAGTTAGTGAAAAACTACGCTTTAGGCGAGCGAGCATAGCGAGCATGCCGGCAGCGCTAGTTTATAGCAGTTACATTGTAAACAGTATGTTACGGTTCAAAATCTTTCGACAGTTTACAATCTCGCGAGATAGATTATAATCTAACGGTATTTACAATTTTACGGTGACATATATACTACTAGTAGGTACGCATATAGATACATACTAGTAGTTATACACAGTAGGTATATATCTACTCGAACGTAAAGATAATTGAAAAAATTGAAATGTTTATAGAAAAAACAAGCTCCAAAGTATTCGTGAATCAGCTGTTCATCGTTTAATTGAAGGCGCTAGCTTCCGCGCACTGCTTTGTTCGTGTGGTAAGAAGTTGTTTATTGTGTATTCCGGATAATACCTACACATACAAAGACCCGTGGTCCTACTGATAGTACAAACTGGTAAGACCACGGGTGATAAATGATTTTTAAATTTTGCTGGCCAACTCTTGTGACGGAGTTTTTAGTCCGCCTAAAGGCCTCCGTCATGACTTAACGACTTAAAAGTCGGGACCAACAAGTTAATGTGCCCTCCGAAGCACAGAAGCGCTCAGCTCGCAATGCCACATGCGGTCACCCATCCAGCAGTAAGCCACAAACATGCAAACATACTCACAAACTTTAGGAATTCTTTTAAAATGAGGGTTCGTGATAGACTGGGCTTGGTGCAAGGTTCGTGGCCTAATGGGTGACGAGCATTAATACATCAATCGGGGGGTATTGACGGCCGCGGGGGGGGGGGGGGTGGGTTGCTCGCCTGTGCCGCAAATACTTGTTGGTGAGCGTACTTTGCTGCCCTGGCACTCGTAGTTTCTGACTATTGGTGCACGATCGGATTTGAACCTATGACCTTAGGATCCGAAGGCGGAGTCACTAGACGACCACCAGTGCTCTCAAACATAGACGCACACCTGATTTATAGAATCCTGGGCCCCAATTACTCTATTTTAAACTCAAGTAATTACCAAATTTCATCGAACGTATGTTTTATTTCTAATATTATGTGCTTAAAATGTAACTTAAAATGTACTTTTATATTTTAGACGGAGTAGGATTGCCCAGCGCCCATACCATTATCTCAGCAGTCGGCTTTACCCACAGGAAAGGCATGGTCAATACGTGCGGAGCTGACTAAGCCGTGAATGTACGATCCATTAATAGTGCGATTAGCTCACTGAAGTGTATTAAAAGCTTCAGAACAGTGACGAGCAAACATGTTTGAGATGATTCAGATGTATTATATTTACTTATTTGGTTGAGCTAGCGAGTTCGCCGAGGCGAGCCGTCCAACAATTAAAACGAGCTCGCTCGCGTGCGCCGCCCTCGAGCACTCGCGACGAACCTCACGGGAATTCATATTTTACTGAACTTGGTGATATTGACGTTTCAAAAACTAAAAAACTCCTATGATGAATAATATAGTTGACGTTTCCATGAAAGTACGAAATCACGTCATATTGAGTCACCTGGGTCCTTTAAATTAACAAGTATTTATTTAAATGAACAAAAACCCGACTGCCTAAAATTTAGGTCGCATAGTGGGTCTGGCATTTGATTTCGTGACACATGATGATGATGGTGATAAATGTGTACCATTTTAGTCTGGAAATGATTCCTTAAAGCTGCTATATTGGATTTTTACATTTTAGTGTCAAAAAAGTTACATAGGCTATACTTATGACACTCCTGTTATCTAGACGAAACCAACAACACCTAATTTATCAAAATCCGTTTAGCCGTTTCGGCTACAGAGGCAAGCAAAAATTAAATTAAAATTTCTTCTTTCAGCCGCCATGTTAATACACGCAACTCATTATTTTGTCAAAATCCGTCTAGCCGTTTGGACTACAGCCAAAGGAATGCACATATATACATACATACATACACCCCAAACTCATTACTCTCCTATGTACTTCGCAGTCGGTAAATACAAAAGTGAAATCTTCCACAAGAAATATCATCTAGTGTTGCTGTTTCGAGATGTTTTAAGTTTTAAGGTTCTTCTAAGTATTAATCCCTCATCATTTTCTACGCATCAAAAAAAAATCATATAAAATTGGCGGAAAGGAAAAATGCATTAAAACAAAAAAAAAATTCTTTAACTCTATTAAAAATAAATAAACCACCCAATACTCATAATTGAATGTGACAAAAGAGTCGGATGTCGTGGTGTGACTCTGGTATTTCTCTAAAAGATGAGACAGATTAGATTTAAAATATTCCTCTTAGATTATTCATTGAACAAGAAGCACGGCGGCGACCGCGCTGTTAAAGTGCGACAATGCGACAATGGGCCTATTGTCGTGCCCACAATGCCTCAATGCTGCGCACTAAATTTATTGATACATTTAACCTCTGCGAAGGAATTATGCGGTTTACGAGCACAAAAGTGCTTTGTATGTTTGAAAATAAATACATTGTATTCTAGATAATACAGACTACTCTTCGTTTTAGATTATATCTGTGTGTTTTGTTGGTTAGTTTGAGAGCACTGGTGGTCTAGTTGCTAGTGACTCCGCTTTCAGATCCTAAGGTCGTGTGTTCAAATCCGGCCGTGCACCAGTGGACTTTTGTTAAATAATAATATGTCTGCTTTACCAGTACTCTCAAATGGTAAAGGAAAATATAAACTTAATAGCTTCAAAAAAAGTGAACGAAAGGGGCCTTTGAGGCGCACCTTAAAATCCTTTCACCACACTGGTTCATACAAACTAGAGACACGATTAGTAGTATAAGTAGCTGCTCACGGCTCTTGCAACACTTAATTATCTAGTAATTTAATAGTAGAATGGGTTCGCCTGGGTTCACACCGTTCACACATTGCCTAGCACTTAATTGTTTGATTTGACACATCCTCGGCGTTAAGCTTCAGTCACTTTAGCGGATCATCAAGGGTCTTTGTTTAACTTAGAACTTTGCTTAGCGCTTCATGTTTGATTATATCCTTAACAGAAGGGAAGAGGTATATGACGTCCGTAACGTTACTTTAAAACCGTCCAGTGGGATGAAACATCAAAGGTTTTTTGTTGGGAATGGCGGGACTGGAAATACCTACTTCTACCTATCATAAGTTTCATAAAGGAATTAATAAAATTCTGTTCATTCTTTTCGAAATCACTTCACATTTACATCACAACACGACGTTATTCCTTCGAAGCGAGTTTCAAAGGCACTTCACGAAGCTGAAGTCGTAGCGAAGAGCCAATATCTGGAAAGTATACATTTTCGTAAAAGTTTGGAGCCTCAGACAGGATGCATGCGGTTCATTCGATCGTGCACTTTGCCTGAGAACATGTAGCGACTTACATTACTCATATCTACATAGTATATTGTTAGTCGAGAAAGACAACTAGTCACCGACTCGACTTTAAATTTTATGTGTTCACTAGCTTTCGCCTGCGGCTTTGCTCACGTGGTATCCGGACAAAAAGTAGCCTATATGTTATTGCAGCACACATACTATGTATATTCCAGGTTTCATTCAAATCCGTTCAGCCGTTACGGCGTGATTGAGGCACAAACATACATCGCCACATCCACACATCCTCACAAACTTTCGCATTTATAATATTAGTTAGGATTATCAAAGACTCATTTATGTACATAGGTACCTTGTCATGACAAGATAATATGTAGTAAGGTAACTGCATGACTTTCATTTAGTCCTGCATATTAGGCTGTTAATGGAAAACTATAGGAACTAACTAAGGCCTTTTACCATCTATAGTAGATGATTTATACAGCGTCAGGAGGCAACTTTTACCTTACTAATGGGATGCTGTAGTACCCGGGACGAATTAAGATGAAGTAGGCTTGCCCAGCACCTATTCCATCTTCTCAGCTTAGTCGGCCTTGTCGACAGGAAAGACATGGTCAATACGTGCGGAGTTGACTAAGCCGCGGGTTTTCTCAAGACGTTTTCCTTCGCCGTTTCTCTCAAACGGCGAAGGAACACTGGTATGCAAGTTTTTCGCACAGAAAAATTCATTGGTACACGACCGGATTTGAACACATGACCTTAGGATCGGAGGGCGGGGCCACTACCAACTAGACCACCAGTGCTCTCTTCTCTCTAGGAAGTGGTTCTTTGGAAATTCGTTTTATAATAATGATGATGAAATAAGACGCGTTTTTTACTTTTTAATTCAAAATTTTATTCGAAGTTAGCGTACAGATATACATATTTTTCGAAGTTCATTTCTTTCTTCTTACTTCGGCAGTACCATAAGTTTGTTAGCTTTACATTATATTGTTGCAAAGCTCGCATTTGTAAAGTTTGTTTAAACCAGAAGTTAGCAAAAATCACATAATAAACGGAAGTTACAAAGTTACACAACAAATTACTTGCTTGTACAAACGCGGCTACCCCCAGAGACGCGATGAATATTTAGAGAACAAATAACGCGCGTAAAAAATGAAAACACGGAAAGGGCGTTAGGTAACAAAACACACAACGCTAAGCCGACCTCATGAGTTCTTCGGCGTAACAACATGAGCCTCTTCTATTTAAAATAACACTCGAATTCGCACATGCAGGGTTTCACACAATCGTACATCAAATAATAATTCTTGTATCATCATCATCATCTTCCTGCCCTTATCCCACTCTATGTGGGGTCGGCACAGCATGATCCTTGGATCATGCTATCTATGCGATCTTTTACAAGGTAAAAGTTTTGGCTAAAGTGTTTTATGACCGGCCGCCTGCCTGACGTCAACCCTCCTTGGGAATACTTGCTTATTGTATCTCATCATGTTGGAGAGGATACTATTCCTTAGTCGACTTTTACGACATGCTCGGGGAAATAATAATTCTTGTATGGGCCCTTTTACTATTATTTTTTTAATACACTGTGAATATTTCAACTCTCTACCTATTACGGTTCATGAGATACAGCCCGCTGACAGACGGACGGACGGACAGCGGAGGATTAGTAATAGGGTCCCGTTGGCACGCTTCGGATACGGAACTCTAAAAATCTACCCACGGTGTTTTCAAAACTCGTTCAGGGTCGAAGCAATGCTTGATCCAAGCTGACACATAAATTTGGTATGAAAGTGACAATGGCGTGAAAGAATGTGGGTATTAAAATCCCACCTTCAGATATATTTTCTTTTATTTGATCTAGCGGTTAGGTACGGATTGTACCGCAGGACAAAGTCGGATGGCATTAGCATTACGGGAACATGTTCACTGAGTTCTGTATCACTAACGTCCAGTGTAAGAGACTCAAATATATGTTTTCATCTTCGTCTATAGCCAGCAACTTGGCAATAAAGGCTGGTTCATACGGGTGGATAAATAACACCCAATACATACATACATATTTCTTAATGGGGCCACAAGTAATCATAAGAAAACTTCAAAGTGGATGGATATGGTGAACCATGGTGACAGGGGATCAGCCCATCACACATATGGTCCATCATGTTGGAGAGGATCTCCCTTAGTCGACTTTTATGACATGCTGGAGGAGAGAAGTTGGACGCATTCGATGTTTTTTTCTTTACTCCCAGTTCAGCAGAGAAGTTTCCACGAATATTCGTAATGCGTGAACATTATTGATAAACCATGCTTTTTAGATTGTTTAGATAATTCAAAGTAAAAATATCACTAGTAACACCGTTAAATTTTGACGACCTTAATGGCGTGGCGGGCGAGAGCTCGGCGAGACGCAAGAGGTGCGGGTTCGATTCCCGCTGCGGGAGAAATGTTTGTATGTTCAGCAAATATTTCTTCAGGGTCTGGGTGTTGTGATATAAAGTATTATAAGTCAAAAAAAGAAAAGTATATAAGTATTCTATCAGCCATCTGGTTTGCATAGTACAAGCTTTGCTTGGTTTGGGGCTAGATTGCGCTGTGTGAAATGTCCACAAATATTTATGAACAGGGAAAGTCCAAAGTCAGGGATATATATGTTGGAGCGAGTGGCAACCCGCGCGGCACTCCGGGCAGCCTCCCGAATGTTCCACTGATCCATCACGGTCGACCGCCGACTATTGTTGCCGCGTGCGGCTGTACCAACTATAAGGAATTGCTCTAACAACGCTATTGCTACACCTCACACACACTATGATTATTGTCACTTATATCTGGTTCCAACATTCTATTTACGGATGACGGATTATTCCATGAAAAAATAAATACGCTAAAAAGTAACTAAGTTCGTAATATCCATCCTACCCCCGAATACTAAAACGCATCTCAGAGTTGAGCACGTCTCAAGTGACGAGTTTTGACAGATTTTTATCAAAAACTGTCAAAAAACCGTGACTTGAGACGTGCTCAACTCTGAGTCACGTTTGAATATTCGGGGGTTAGGACTTCAGATCAGAAGTGGCTGCAAGTTTTCTCATTTTTATTTATGGTGCTGCTCACTCCATTTCGGATGCGAGCGTGATAATATGTGTGTATTCATGCAACAATTGAAAGTGAGTTAACTTTTGCATTTATAATTTAAATTACACCCAAAAATCCTACAAGGTCGAGACTTGAACCCGCGACCCCTAGACTACCTTTGCCTTACTTTAACCAACTGAGCTGCCTTATATCAACAGCACTAACGAAGTGATTTTAGTAAGAATAGTTAGTTAAAGTCGGTCGCTACAATTCTGTAAGTAAAGCAATCGAGCTTGTTAGTTTAATTAGCTAGAAGAAGCGCGGCAAAAACACATATTATCATTCACGGCGGCATTAGTTACTGTCGCCGCCGGTCACCTGCCCCCTCTGCCCCCAAGGGGGGATGCGACGAGTTGCTACGCCGTAGAGGCACTACGCCGTAGCATTGCTACGCTGACCCACGGCCATAAAACAGAAATAATAAAAAATAATTTTATTTCAACTTACATAATGTTCTGGGTGCCATTCTCACTTTCACTCCCAAACGGTTACTATGCTTTATTCGAGCTACGTATTTGACTTATAAGTTATATAGGTAGCAGGGCTAAAAGTAAGTAAGTTCGTATGAGCTAGTGGCCAACTCTTGTGACGGAGTTTTTAGGCCGCCTAAAGGCTTCCGTCATGACTTAACGACTTCAAAGCCGGGACCGACAATTTAACGTGCCCTCCGAAGCACGAAAACGCTCAGCTCGTAATGCCACTTGCGGTCACCCCTTCTAATTGTGACCGCGCACAACGTTGCTTAACTTCAACGATCAATCAAGAACGTCTGAGCAAGCTACGCCACGAGCGTTTAAGTTTAAGTAGCAGGACTGTTAACTTAAACTTGCTTATTCTAAAAGCTATCTCGATTACGGGTTCCCCGCTTTGTGCCTCTTTCCACCACAGGCTGATACAAAAGTCAATCAACTGCTTTCCTTGACATCCTAGATATGAAATCTTAAACAAAGATTATATCTTAACTCATGTGGCTTTTTGCATAGATAGAAGGAACGACGCTAAATAAATGAGAGTCCCCTTTGTTCCCGACCGCCGGAGATGAGAGTATGTTGCGACTGAAAGCTGCCATTTGTGTATATTTTTTATTGAACCCCACGCCGCCGGCGCAACAAGTGGTTAATAAGCCGCCGAACAAACAACTCTAAGATTGCTCAGAGAGGCAATATTGCGGGGAATAGTATTATCACGGAAACGCAAATATAATGTTCCGGGGAAAAAATAAGCATTTCAAATGTGAATCAATTTACGCAAATAAGTTTCGCTTTATCTTCTATTCGTTTATTTTTTTCTGTATGTAGCTTTTCCTTTTAAATATTAATGATTCGAAGTGAGAGTTCGTGTGAGTCGTTGTATAAGTAATGGGCGTCGCATTACAGTCGCGTCTCAAGTGACTTTTGAGAAACATTTTGGCTGTTACGTGACTCTTATGAACTAAGTACTTATCTACTAAGGACCGTCATTTTGAGAAACAGGCTATCCTCAAGATGAGACATCGAAAAAAAGCGACGGGAATTAAACAAATCATATTAAACTTACGTGTGTTTCAAATTAATTTATCTATGTTAAAAACATTTTAAATTTATACTATGTTATTCGGGATGAAAATAACACGTGACTACTTTGGAGTACGAACAAAGCCGCGTGCGAGAGCGTGTGTCAAACAAATGACTTCCACATCTCTGTTACATGCCCGCCTGCTTCTCGCTTCGAAGTTGAGACGCGTCCTTAACCGGAGTAAGTACTACGCTTTGTCTAATTAAGCGTTTCCTGACGCCTACGCCACTAATAATTACCTTACAAACCTGCACCTACTCAGACACTTCATTTCATTTATCTTTACAACAGTTTTGTGTTCGCTTTTATGGATGAAAATAGTGTTTTTTGACTGACTGACCAATCAACATACAGCCTAAACCATTAGTCTTAGAAGAATTAGATTGAACTAAAATACTTTGAGTACCTACTTCTCTGCTGGACTGGGAGTAAAGAAAAAACATAGAATGCGTCCAGCTGCTTCTCATCCCGAGCATGTCGACAAAGGAATTATCCCTAAGTCCTTATCCCTTAATCCTCTCCAACATGATGGCCTATCTGTATTGGCGATGGGCTAATCACCTGTCACCTTAATTCACCATATCTATCTTGGGACTTTGAATCAGGAGTGGTTGTAAGTTTTGTTATGATTACTTGTGGTTCTGCGCACGCCATTAGGGACATGCGCGTGATAATTATATATGTACTATATAATTCGAGCTCAAAATAAAAAGCTACGTAATTGCTTCGAGAGAACGTCATTTGTTTCAGCTGAAGGCGGTAGAGTACCTAGTTAACATATGGGACATAACAGTGTTTCATACGGGCATGAAACGGCATACAAATGTACAGTTGCTACTTTCAGGACAGCCGCGCTATTTTCAACGTATTTGGTTTAACTTTAGCTGAAATAAAACCTTACACGCTGAAAAATACCTTAGCACTAGGTTTTCGTTTACGTGTTCTGACTTGGGTGAAATTGTTCGACCATAATACATAATATTTATGATTGGTTCATTCAACGTTTACATATTAATCCAGGGTTTATTATAGGGGCTGTATTGTTACCGGGTTTTACTCACAGAAATCGCTCGTGAGGCAAGTGTCGTCCAATTTGTTCCTAAATTATAACGTAACTATAAATCCGTTTTTATTCTAAGGATGCTTTGTTATGACATAACGGTTGAATTTAATTTGAATGAAACTAATGTACAAAGCGAGCATAGCCGCGGCCACACGCTAGTTCGATATGCTTTCAGTAATGTTGTGTTAGTGTGTGCTACACTAATGGAATTATAATTGCTTACAAGAATAAGCATCAGATTCTGAGTGATGGTGTGGGAGCTGTTTAAACTCATTATGAAGTACAAATTAGTTGGCGGCGCGCGGACACTGATCGATTGTACGGACAGACGATAGCCGCACTCACACCGACCTGAGCACTGCTCTTAAGGAAATAAATAAATAAAATATATAATATTTGTAAACATTTGACACAGCGCCATCTATCCCCAAACTAAGCAAAACCTGCACTATGGGAACCAGATGCTACAACACACAGACCCGGAAGAAATATTTGCAGTGCATACAAACATTTCTCCCGTAGCGGGAATCGAACCCGCGCCTCCTGCGTCTCAGCCGAGCACTCGCCCGCCACGCCACCGAGGTATGAAATGTAGAAAGTGAACTGTACTTGTGGACTTCCGCGCAAAAATCACGATAATCACTGCGCTGTCCCGTCCAGCTCGCACAAATCTCTTGATTGAGTGGGTTCAGGAAGGCCGTCAATTACGCCAGTACTGTATAAACAGCCTATTGTTCGGTGTGAGAATTAATTACACATTTTACGGTTGGCAGTGAGAGATTCTTACAAGTCTTTAATTACCCAAATATTTTAGCCGATAGTTTTAAAACACGCGGTTTTGGATAAATATTATGCTTCGCCATATTCAACAACACTAACAGTCATGTATTTATTTATAGCAACTGAATTGATAATCCTCCTCTGTTATTGATATCGTTCGCTGTTGGATCTTGACGAAGAAACGGCCAAACCAAACTTTCTTGCCAAGATGTAGAGTTTGTAGAGTCAGGGCTTAAAGGTTAATACATATTTGTTATTTATTGTAATAAATGTGGTATAGTCAAGAGCACTTAAAGCTATATTCTTTGGACCTGAGACTTCTTTCCAATGATCTGTGAGGAATCGTTTCCTTCATCATTGACGGCTTCGGTGGCGTGGCGGGGGATTGCTCGGCAGAGACGCAAGAGGCGCGAGTTCGATTCCCGCTGCGGAAGAAATGTTTGCATGTTCTGTAATTATTTCTTCCGGGTCTGGGTGTTGTGGTACCATGGTACTCATAGTTTCTGATACCCACGACACAGGGAATCCTTGTGTGGGGTCAGGACTATGTATGTGACTGTTGGGTGTTATTTATTTATTTATCATTCACGGACCTCTCCATCCGTGGATGTCCGTCTCCACAGCTGTCACAGTACAGTGTGAGGGCCAGTTGCCTTAGTAATTATAACAGTGCATGGGACAATAGAGTGCGTGCTCTGCAATAGACGAGCGGGATTACTGCTGATAGACTCTCGGCTGCGATCGATGGCCGCTTGATGCGAGGGTGAGCGACGACAACGACGCATGATGGATGGGTGACCGGTATAGCTGCAATCAAGCGTGTTATGCGAAAATATGCCACGCTCTCCATTGTCGACATATTTATGGGTCATGGTATCATTAGCTAGTGAATTAAAACATAAATCCTATCAAAAGAACAGCTTTCTAAATTAATTAATTATATTTGAATAGATAGTAAGAGTATGGGGATTAATAGAATAAGCCGTAGTAGTCACATGCCCACATTTTGAATTTGAATATTTAAGGATCACATACACACATATGATCATCCCCATATCCCTAATGGGGTGGGCAGAGCCACAAGTAAACATAAGAAAACTTGCAGCCACTTCTGATTTAAAGTCCTAAGATGGATATGGTGAACCATGGTGACAGTAATCAGCTCATCGCTTATATAGATGGTCCATCATTTTGGAGAAGTCTATCCCTTAGTCGACTTTTACGACATGCTCGAGGAGAGAAGCTAAGGATCACGCTAATATTTTTTAAAGATCAGGGGTTGTGTGTTTTTGTTCTTAGACATCTCGGTAACGGCACTTCAATGAAAACTGATTAGGCTAAGGGTAGTTACCACACGAGCGAAGTACGGACAAAACTTTGTTTACAATATCAAAAGCTGGTTTTAGAAAATAACTTATTCAATTTCTTTTATATTGAAAGTTTCCGAGCAAACGCGAGCTAGCAACCAGTTCCAGTCGATAGTAAAAATGGCACAAAAGCCTTATCGACCAGCCGCCGATTAAGTTATAGTTTTTACCGCAATTTTAATGGAATAATTTAATTTCACTTCACGCTTTTCATGCAGCTATTCCAACTTTTTCCCGTAGCCTGTGCACCTCGAGCACGAGTTACCAACTAGTTCTTTGACATTTCGCGTTATTACTAAGCTGGGTTTTTTATATGTACCATAGTTTTTTTTAATGGGTCATCATAATTTCATATAACATTCACCACGGATATATTTTAGTGAAATTGGTGAATTAGACAAAGTTTCAAATGTAAGTGCCGAAGAGTACTCGTAGGTTCTCCGTCTACAATCCCGTTACATATTTGGATAAGGCCGCGCCATGCCACGATAGGTTTGACTAAACTAAGGCATTTTTCCATCTGTATAAATGATTTATACGGCGTCAGGAGGCAATTTTTACCTTCACAAACGGGACGCTGTAGTGCCCGGGACGAATTAAGATGGAGTAGGCTTGCCCAGCACCTATTCCATCCTCAGCTTAGTTGGCCTTGCCCAGGAAAGATATGGTCAATACGTGCGGAGCTGACTAAGCTATTGGTTTGAACGGTGTGAAAATTAAGGCTTTGAAAGTTCGTGCTGTGTGGCCAAATTCCGAAACAGCCGCACCATAAAACGACTGCAGCACAATCAAATGCCTTCGAATAATAGCTTCATTTAACAATAGCCGGGGTTTTCTCGTTAGTAGCACTCTGCTCTTAAAGCGATTGCGGAAACTAAAGGAAAGCTAGTTTAATAACCTTTGTAGTTTGTAGTTCATCATCATCATTCACAGCTTGTCTTTGTCCACTGCTGGGAATATACCTCCCTTTGCTTGTGTTATCCAAAAAGGTAGGTATTCAAGAAAATAATATTTTGGCACTGAAAATTCAATTCAAGTTGAAAATGTAGATGCAATATTAACAACTGTAAAATTGAGTTTCATACTCAAATTCTTATAAGTTAAATATTCATCTGTAGTGTCGCGCATTTGATATTAAAAGTTTGTTCAATTTCCTCTTGAACAAGTTGAAGGTTTTATTGGAACTAGTTTTTTTTATTTTAAAGTGAAATCACATGACTGTAGTCACCCAACATTCAGATCGATTGTCATCATCATCTTCCTGCCCTTATCCTACTTATGTGGGGTCTGCACGATATGTTATACCTCTGTCCTCTACCCTTATAATCCAGATTGAAGTAATAAAACTAACAAAAATGTATGCAGCATTCATCTATCTGTAACTGATTATGATTTACCTATCTGTGACACCCAGTGTCACCCGCCACTGGGTGATAGTCTCTTCTCTATAATACCACTCCTGAGGGTCTTGTGCCAGCCGGAGCCACTGTTCCCCGTCCTCATAATATAGTCAAACCACTGGGCAGGTGGTCTAGACCAATATAATTCTTAATCCGATTTTGATAGAGCTATAAAATAAATTTCCACAAAGCCCATTTTAATAACGAAAAGTTTTTACGCGTGAAAGTTATCCGGGAGTTTAATTATCGGTAGAAGGTACCTTATTCTAGTTTATTCGGCACTTTGGTTTTATTCTGCAGTCGCTCGATAAAAGGTAGTTTTAAGAGGCTCGATTTCTCGGCTTCCATTTGTTTAAAGCCGCGGCCTTTGAGCAACGACCGACGTAACAGAACAACCGTTATACTCGTGGCGTTGCTTAGACGTTCCTGATTGATCGTTGAAGTTAAGCAACGTTGTGCGCGGTCGCAATTTAGATGGGTGACCGCAAGTGGCATTACAAGCTGAGCGCTTTCGTGCTTCGGAGAGCACGTTATATTATCGGTCCCGGCTTTTAAGTCGTTAAGACGGAGGCCTTTAGGTAGCCACTAGCTCATACGAACTTACTTTCAGCAGATTATCATTCCTTCAATCGTACGCATACCCCGAGGATGACGCTTTTTACCTAAATCATGTGAGTATAGATGGTTAGTTATTAATCAGACGCATGAAAAGTGTGGCGGCATTGTATGATGAATATGCATAAATTTTCACTCATAGAGAAATATATGAATAAATATAACGGGCGTGATATTCCGACAGGCACTTGGTGAGCGCTGTCGCAGTGAACGTGGAATGGAATCGCCGAGAGAGCGCGTGCGGGCAATTGGCTCCGAGCTCGTCTCGTGCGAGCATCTGTGATCTGTGCTACACTCGCCATCAATACTCAATGCTTTAAAATCTCTATAAACAAGAGATCAATCTAGAGGCTATAAAAATACACACTCTATAAAAATGTCATCTCCCTACCTGTTAGGGTTCCTGAAATACAGCCCTCTAATAGAGGGACGGACAGCGGAGGCTTAGTAATAGGGTCCCATTGGCACCCATCGGGTACCGAACCCTAAAAAAATCTAATTATAAGTTTCCGTTTTAAAACATCATACGCTATAGGATAGCTATCTTTTTAACAAAACAATTCGGTAGGTGTCTACTTGCTATAAAACATTTCTTCTGAATTCTGAAAAGTTATCAACTTCTGATGCTGACTGTACGAGTGCATGTCTGGTGCACGATAATGCACAATGGGTAACTAACAATACTGATGGCGTAATCGCAGAAGCAGAGTGGAAGAGTGGGTTCAAAGCTAGTAAAGCACTAATATATTTATCAATTTTGTGAAAATGGTTGATAAGTGGCAATGGGTAGGTCATATAAATAGCTCGAAGAACATATTACTATTAGGGTAAAAGGGTAAAGGGGAACATAGGGAGGTTCTCGAATAGCGGCTCATGTATCGGAAAATGGAGCATAGGACGACCTCCACCCCGATGGACCGATGATATTGCAAAAGTTGCGGGTAGTTAGCGAATGGATGCAGCATTCCGCTCGTCCTGGAAGAACATTAAGGAGGCCTCTGTGCAGCAATAGACTTCTATTAGCTGATGATGACGATGATGAGGACGAGTTTACGCCCCGAGTATGGGTGTTGCGGTTCACTCCGCAATCTTGTGTGGCGTCAGGACTTTGCTTGTTTCTGCTGGCTGCTCATTTGTTTACGCCGACAAGATTAATGTTAAGAGATTAAGTGAGGTTTGTAAGAGAAGGACCTATTGGACTCTTGTTTTAATTACTTTTTCAAGCCAAGTAGAGTAAGTACATCATAACAAGTACCACGGCATGCGACCAACCAAAATGAAGAATAATTTTCAAACAAAAATAAATACCCAATAATATTGCTTTGAGTAAACGCATATTATACCGCACACCCCGGGACCCTTATTAAGTGCAAGTGCCATTAGTGCGGCGTCCCTCGAGCGATGCTGGTGATTGCAGCCGCCGGACCCGCCGGACCCGCCGGACCCGCCGGACCCGCCGGTCCCGCCGGACTCAACTGTGGCATTCTGCCACGCTACGCACGGCTTAATACCGATTTCGAATAGAATTGAAAGAGAGGGCTATGGATTTTAGGCGTATAAAAGAAAGACAAAGTAAAACAGAGCAAAATATTGAGATAAAATAATCCGACACATCAAATAATGGATATTTACAAGAAAACTATAGAATTAATCAATAAACTGGTATCAACAACTAAATTATAGTTTATTACCTATCAAAATGAAAATCATCTGAAAATAAGGTAGGGTTCCCGAGATCTATATCAAAATATACGTGGAAAAAAAACATGGATATTTCAAGAGGGATCGAAAAGAGAATTTTAATTTCATTTTCATTTTGAATAATCTGACAACGTGGTCACCGGCCGTGGGTGTGGGTCGTGCCCACGCATCGCACACGAGAATCGTGAAAAAGACAAACATAGTTAATATGTAAATATGTGTGAATCATTTCCCCTGCATCATAAAATAATTGTATTACTTTCAGTGAAAGCATTGTTTAACTAAAAATAGGTCGCTGCGCGGCGCGTCCTAGTCCAGGTATTGCACCTTTATTGGCATCTTTATTGCTTCCCACGCGAATATAATCGTTAATGCCGCAGCAGTAAAGTCCAAAACGATTAGCCGTATACCTGACGATGGATGCATAAATAGAGCAATGAAATATCTCGTTGGAAGAACATTTTAGTGTCCATTGCGCGATTTACTCCCCGGCGTGGGTGCTAATGCATTTATAGCGGTTATTATGGCGGCAAATGAACGTTATTGTCAAGGGGGAAGGGCGGCTCTAGCTTGAAGTAGGATGTCTTTTTAAAAAGACGTCGTACTTCAAGGGAATTCGGGATTTGGGTAAAAATTATTCGTAGTAAAAAATGTAAATAAAATCAGATCGGCAGAAAAGATTCTAAACATTATTTCAAACCATTTTCAAAGTCCAAAGCTAAAAATCTTTTACTCGAAATAAAGGCATTCTTCTGAAAAAAAAACTAATTTGATCAGATGTCATTAACTACTTTATATCTATCATACATAATCGAAATACATAAACGTAAATTGTAAATACTTGCTGATTTTTTTATTCGTTTTTTGTAGAAGTTATAACCTAATAAACTAAGCTCGTTTCAAAATCAAAGATTCGCTGTTTCTGTCGAAAACTGTCAAAAATCCAAGCTCACTCAATATGCGAGACACGCGAGACATCCATCGAATAACAAAACCATATCGGCACCATCCCTTACGCAAAATCATTTTATTATGTTGCTCATAAACTCTACGTTGAAAGCGTTCGGTACGTTTCCAAAAAATCCTTCAACAATAGCGCTCAGCAAACCGCCATTCGTGAACTTATTAATTTATCAAACAGCTACAATGGAGCTCAGGCCACCCGCGCGGTGTCCACTGCTGGGGAGGGCTGCATCTAGCAGATGGCAACCGTGTACCGGTTAGCAGACATTGCCATTTTGTGTTGCGAGTACCACGTTTTGAGGACAATTCTAAAAGGGATGTGAATTTTTAAGGTGATATTTTTATCGATAATTTTATTTGACTGTTTTTTTTATTTGTACATAAATCTATTTTAGTGCAGTGCTCACACTTACTGGGTTAAATTCACGTATTTGATTTAGAATTTTATCTTAAACCATTTTATTTTAAACTGCGATTTTATAGTAATGTTGCTCTGAATAAAATTCAACTGAAGCTGAAACTTTCAAAGATTTCTGCAAAGAGACTTTTCAAGTACCTATGTAGTTTGGACGATCACGCGTTCTTTTCAAGAAGTCACTTTTAGAAGGAGTTCAGCGATTTTGGATCGATGCGATACTTCAGAGTTTCATATTCATAACAATATAATGTTAAACTATGATGTCTATTTTAAAACTTTTTGGCAATGTTGAAAATCATGGAATTGAATTACCTATATAAAGTTATTATTTTTACAAATCACCGGCAGAATTTTCACAAAATATTTCTGAGTTTATTTAACCCTATTAGAGATACCTAACCCAACATCAAGCTGAAGGGCAAACGTGACTGGATCCGCCGGTGTCGATGTTAATCCCAGGTGTGCGAGATCCGATAGCCAAAAATAAATCTTCCACGTCCCTAGCATCCCACTAATTTTACTCATATTATAAATCTGAAAGTTTGTGAGTATGTGTAGTTGTTTGTGTTTCAATGAAACTTGGAATATACAATAAATCTATCTCTAATTATATCTTTTATCCGCGTACACATGGAGTGAAGTTGAGGGCGTAATCTAGCTTAGTATTATTATTATTATTACACGGACAATCTATGACCTCAAATAGCTAGATAAGTATCACCTACTACGGCCGCATTGTGCGCAATTTGCCGGGGCTCTGCCACAAAAGCCTATTACGTGCAACCATTACACCCACAAGCCCTGATTTAAAGTGTGAAAATAGGCGAATTCTGTTTAAAGTGCGTAAATTCGAGGCAGCGACCGCAGTTACCGTAATGACCCCGCGGCCGCCATCGCGCATTCATCGACAGCGGCACAACACTAGGCTTGCTGTACGCGAGTACAACGCAAATGGTTCGAATTATTTAGTCAGATAGAAAGAGCTTAAAATAAAATCGTTTTGCAGAATGTTTTGTTATTTTAGGCTTTTATATTTTTATTCAAATATTAGCATACTTAGGTGCCTGAATGCGTAATTGAAACTGGAATGAATTTGCAGACGTTGCAAATCACAAATGTAAAATATTGAGCTCAGGATTTCAATTTAGGACATTCTGATGAATTCCATACCCGTCTTACATTTTTATAAGATGGCAACTTTTAAAACGTTAACTGGGGGATATTCAATAAGACCCGAGAGAAGACAAGTGTCGCCGTGTTATTGCCGGGGATGCAACCCGGCATTATTGAAACCTTCCCTCGTCGTCAGTCTAACTCACACCTTATATCAACTAGATACGATTTAAATCTGCCTGCACATTTGTTGTAAGTCCAATGCTTTTTCCGCTGCATTTTGGACTTTACTTCTCGGAGTTTAAGGTGAGTTTTATAATGCGCCGTGATTATTCAAAGCATTTAAAGCATCGGAGAAGAAGCGGTGATTTGAAACAAGACGGATTAAGCCTCCGATAAGGCTAACCGTCTCGCCTGAAACACCTAGAGCGGTCATTGAACTCTCAAGTTAAACTGAGAAAAAATGCTCGGGGCTAGATTCAAATGGAAACTGAAATTGAAGCGGTTCGGGCGTTCTAGCCAGACAGACAGACAGACCCTAATTTTGGCTTTTATCTAGGAGCGTTAATAAAATTACGATTCTTTTGAAAATGCACAAAGATTCGAATTAGTTTAACGTTTTAGCGTAATCTATTTTACTTAAATGTTACAATGCTTGTGCTTTTTTTCGTCTGTGTAAAAAGTTACACAGAAGCTTGCATTGAAGTTCAAACAGAAAATGTCACTGTTTAGTGATATTTTGCAGTAATGAGGCGCACATATCTACAATGTTTTACAATATTGAATTACTCCCAAAAAGGCTGAGACTAGGCGTTTAGGTCTTGAATTTTGGAGAGTAATTACTATTGTAAAACCAAATGTGTTATTTCGCGAAAAGCATGCAGAGAATTCGCAATGAGATGTTTATTTGAGTCATTGGAACAAATAATCGAGTTTGCTCATCAAAAGCGGTGACACAATTGACGTCCGTCATCAACGCCGATGTCCCGCGGCCGGATTCCAGTGCAATTAAAATAACTAATTGGATTTCAATCTGCATAACTATATGACATTCATCAATAGAATTTGCTTATATTTCAAATGTAATTGAGTTACCAATCACAGGCTAGTTGTTTGATATCGGCGTATTAATCAAATTTGAATTGAAACTAAATTAATTTCAGTTAGGTGATATCATGATATTTCTAAATTTACTCTGGCAGATCATTTGAAACTACCTTGTAACATGTGAGCAAAGCAAAAATTATACAAAGAGTAGGTATGTACTTACATAAAGACAGTAAAATTGTATACTAGAGCCACGGCTCTACCATAAGTTTTCTCACTGTGGTACCGCCGCCCCAGACCATACCTACTCGCTAGTTAATGGAGTAAAAATAACTATGAAAACTGACCCTACCTCTCGAAATCGTAAGCGGGGTGAGGTAACACGGGGTGAGGTAACAGGGGGGGATTAGTAGCCATTCTTTATTACAAAAGACAGGTAGCAATGTCGCTATCTTATTATTTTAATATAACAGCCAAGAACTTGGCTACTCAGACTGCTTCTTTTGAGCAGTATAATGACCCCCAAAAACAGACTCTGGAAGTTACTCCAAGTCATTTAAATTAGACCTCAAGACAATAGAGATAGCCTCTAGCGCTTATTATTCACCTTTAAAAAAATCAGTTCTTCATTCAAATATAAGAAAATCCGATAATATATTAAAGTCAAATAATAATAAAAAGAGTCAAAATAATAATTTTAGAAAATCAAAGGTTACTAATTTGGTGCATCAAAATATTCAAGGTTTGAGAAGTAAAGAACTACAGCTGGAATTGTACATGACCTCAAACAAAATTGACATAATTTGTATTACAGAACATTGGCTAAAAAATCATGAGCTTATGTTTAATTTCAGTGATCACCAAGTTGGTAGTGCTTTCTGCAGGAACCATTTTGAACGAGGTGGCTCATTAATATTACTAAACAAACAAATTAAATTTAAAGAACGCAAAGATATTATTCACCTGACTGCAGAAAGACACATAGAAATAGCCTGCGTAGAGTTGGAGCAGTTCATTGTTATAAGCGCTTACAGCCCGCCTTGCGCCTCCTTTGATGTTTTTGAAAAGGTTATGGAAGAAATTATGTTCAAATTGTCTAAATCTAACAAGGAAATTATTGTATGTGGCGATTTTAATGTAAATCTGCTTGAAAAATGCTCATTAAATACTAGATTAACAAGTTTATTTAAATCATTCAATCTTGAACCATCATTTATGGAGCCAACTAGAATAACTGCCACCTCAGCTACATGTTTGGACAACATATTTACTAATGTTAATATAATAAGTAAAAATATTATTAATCAACTTGAATCAGACCACCTTGGACAATTTATAAAAATTGAAACACAAACTAGGCAAAATGTAAAAAGGAAAATTACCTATGTACCAATGACCATTAATCGATTGGAACAGTTGAAATCAAATCTAAAAAATAAAATTCCAAACATAATATATCATAATGAAGATCCTAATTATTTGTATAATACATTTTTTAAAGAATTTAATAACGAATTCAATTCAGTTTATACATCCAAATCGATCATGGTATCTAATAAGCCAGGATTTTGTGAGTGGGCAACAGCAGGAATACATAAAAGTAGACAAACATTGTATGAATTGTACAGTATAAAACAATATAATTTCAGTGAAGAGTTTAAAGAAAAAGTTAAGAATTATTCTAAAATATTTAAGAAAGTATGTAAAATAGCCAAATCATTATATTTGAGTTCAAAAATTAAAAACAGTCAAGATAAAATTAAAGCTACTTGGAATGTTATTAAAGAAGAGACTGGAAAAAATATAATTCATAATAACAGTTTTAAATTAAAAATAGATAATATAATTATTAACAAAGATGAAGATGTAGCTAAAGCGCTCGAATTGTTTTTTACTGATATTCCAGTCTCTACTACAAAATCTTTAAACTCTTCCCACATAATCGCAGAGTCAATGTTGAAACAAAACGTACCTGAATGTAAAACAAATTTTTCATTCGATTATGTCAGTTCTAATGACATTGTCAAGGCTTATAAATTAATCAATGTAAAAAAGACCACGGACCTCTGGGGAATTTCTGTTAGCGTCGTAAAACCATTGATAGACATAATTGCACCTGACCTAGCTATGATCTTCAATCAATGTATTGATTGTGGTGTGTTCCCTGATTTAATGAAACATAGTAAAATAACACCTCTCTTCAAATCTGGTAGTCATTCAGACCCTAGTAACTATCGTCCTATATCAGTACTACCGACCTTTAGCAAAATATTTGAAAAACTGATTCTAAAGCAACTTCAAGACCATTTTAACATAAATAACCTACTCGACAACAAACAATTCGGATTTATGAAGGGCCGTTCAACAACAGAGGCTGGTGTCGAGTTAATATCGCATATTTTCCATGCATGGGAAGAGTCTCGTGATGCTTTAGGGATTTTTTGTGATCTGTCAAAAGCATTCGATTGTGTCCATCATGAAACATTAATCAGGAAACTCCGACACTATGGGGTTAGGGGTTTTGCTCTTGACCTTCTCAGTTCCTATTTAAGTAACAGAATACAAAGAGTCGACGTTAATGGAAAACGTTCTCCAGGGTCAATAGTAACAATGGGTGTACCACAGGGATCAATATTAGGACCATTTCTATTTTTAGTTTATATTAATGATTTACCTAAACTTGTTAGGGATGATCATGAAATTGTATTGTTTGCAGATGACACCTCATTTTTATTTAAAATGAAACGACGCCAGGTTAATTTTGGCGAAGTAAACAATGCAATCTCCAAAGTCGTAGAATGGTTCGATGTAAATAACCTATTGCTAAATGAAAAGAAAACCAAATGTATAAGATTTATACTACCAAATGTTACACAAGTAAATTCTCATATAAAAATAAAAAATGAACATATAGATCTCGTGGACACTACTACTTTTTTGGGCATAACCTTAGATAAAAAGATTCAATGGGACCCACATATAGATAAATTGTCGAAGAGACTTAGTTCTGCGGCATATGCAGTCAAAAAAATACGTCTACTTACAGACGTAGATACAGCTAGACTAGTTTACTTCAGCTACTTCCATAGCATCATGGCATATGGCATTTTGTTGTGGGGGAGTGCTGCAGATATAAACACCGTATTTGTGTTGCAGAAGAGGGCTGTTCGAGCAGTTTATAACCTGGGTCCTAGGGAGTCATTACGTAATAAATTTAAAGAAATAAACATTATGACTGTTCCTTGTCAATATATTTACGAAAACTTGATGTACGTACATAAAAATGTTAGTAAGTTTAAGAAAAATAGTGATAATCATAGTGTTAATACTAGAAATAAGGATAAACTTGCTGTACCCACGATTAGGCTAGGTAAAGTTAATAAATCATTTAAAGGGCAATGTGTACGCTTCTATAACAAAGTCCCAAGCGAGATGACAAATTTGTCAGTTAATAAATTCAAAACACTAATAAAACAAAAGTTGTATAAAAAAGCTTACTATAAAATATCCGATTATATAGAAGATAAAAATGCTTGGGACTGAATGCTCCAACTCCTTTTATAACATGATTGTAAAGGGATCATTTTCCAAAAAAATAGCCAAGCGTGGTTTCTTGCCTGTATCTTCCACGCCTGGTCGCGTTACGAACAGGTGTAAATGCAACGTAGATTTAAGACGTGTCCAAGTGATCCCAGTGATTTTATGGAATAAAAATTTTTGACTTTGACTTTGACTTTGATTCTAAATTAACTGTTCTGTGGCACTGAACACATTTTAGTACGTTATTTTTTACTGCTTTACTACCAAATGTAGTGTAAAATATCTACTCTAGGTATATACCACCTCATTAGTTGGCTGCCTAGGCATTAAGCACTCTATTTATGGAATGTTATTTTGTATGTTGTCCATCCAATTTCATCCCTATTGCCTTAGATTGTTTACCCCTCACCAGATACCAGTCTGCTCCGATTTCCGGTACCTCGGTTCAGCAGTACAGAATGATCGTGAGATAGACAGAGATGTGAAAAATAGAATAAATGCAGGATGGATGAAATGGCGACAGGTCTCAAAAAATACGTGTGTTCCTCGAACGCCCCTTTTAAACTTAAGTAAAAGATTTATAAAACACTAGCTTCCACCCGCGGCTTCGCTCGTGCGGTACCAGGATAAAAAGTAGCTTATATGTTATTCCAGTACACATACTATGTATGTTCCAAGTTTCATTCAAATCCATTCAGCCGTTACGGCGTGATTGAGGCACAAACATCGTCACATCCTTACAATCTTTCGCATTTATAATATTAGTAGGATCATAAGACTTGTCTTGCTGTATGGATCTGAGTGTTGGGCAACCAAAGAGTCGGATGAAAGGCGAGTGCATGCAGTAGAGATGCTAATGTTGAGATGGAGGTGTGGGGTCACAAGAATTGATAAGGTGAGGAATGAGTATGTAAGAGGAAGTCTGAATGTACCAGTGACGGATAAGTTGAGGAGCTATTGCTCCTCAACTTATCCGGTTAGCGTAGTATGGACATGTCATGAGAAGGGAAGAATGACATGTTTCGAGAAGAGTGTTAATATGAATGTGGAAGGATATGTGGGTAGAGGTAGGCCAAAGGACTGTGTGAAAGATGACATGAGTAAGAAAGGAGTGACCGTTGAGATGACTTCTGGCAGAGGGAAATGGAAGAGGAATACATGTTGTGCCGATCCCACATAAAGTGGGGAATTACGACATTATTTACTTGTTACCTGCCTGGAATTACCCACAACATACAATAAAGCAGTTGCGTTTATCAGTACCGCAGTTTATATTCAAACAAACAGTCGTAGGAGCAGGCGTCATCGCAAACAAGCCGATAGCATTGTCCGACTGTTTGTTTAGTTTTACGCGGATTCCGGATTAATGTGTTTGCATTGCATGCAATAAATAACACTGTGCAACACGTGATGCAACCTACTTTAATGACTGATTCTTGTATTCTATTTTCAGGATGTTACAGAGTTGTGTTTCTAAGTGACAGTAAGGTACTTTGTAACTCGAGCCATTCGAAGCTTTCAAGCGTTTGATTGCAACAGATTAAGTTCTGTAACTTATTTAGGTACATGAAATCCGTCAGCGGTCGAAGTATCGTCGGATGTCGTCGAGCTAACTCGGCCGACGACTCGTGTCGCCGTTCCATCGACATTTGATCGGCCGAGTTCGGTCGACGACGTCCGCACCTTCGATCGATGGCGGATTTAGTGCAATAGTAGGTACCGTTAGAGTTCGTTCCAAACTGTCAGCTTTCCAAGACAAAAATCAAAGAAAATGGTCCAAAGGTCAATATTAAGTCCGTCAAACAAAGTACGGCACACGCCGGTCCCTGATGTAGTCTGCTTATGGAACGAAATAGTGAGCAGAGTTACTAATAGCTACTAGTTATTTTCGAACCAGTGTGGTGAAAGGCTCCTTTTGTGCCATTGATACATGTTTTCAAATTTTTTTGGTTCTTACTTTGCTTAATCACTCAATAATTAATACATACATATTATCACGCCCATATCCCTAATGGGGTAGGCAGAGCCACAAGTAAACATAAGAAAACTTGCAACCACTTCTGATTTAAAATCCCAAGATGGAAATGGTGAACAATTACTCAATAATTTTGTGATCTAAAACTGACTTCGATATAGGGTTCCTTCCTGTTGCAGTAGTGTTCTACTAAAATATAAATAAATATTTATGTTGCAGCTAGCGGCTGCTCAATAACACGTAGAATTTCATCATAGTGCTCTAGATTCTGCATAATATCACCGTCTCCTAGTCCCATAGCACTCGCCATGAATATATTATTTAAAGAATCTAAGTAGCTCTCCTGTTATTGTTAGAAAAGTTGGTTACTCTACAAATATTAGGTAAACAAAATATTTTTGTGATCTTAGAAAACATAATTTCATGCCGAGCTGCGTTTTAGTTTTTTCGCTACATTCGGTCCGAATTGAATACTTATTCAGAGATCTTTTGTATAATTTAATTCAGTTTCATTATTTTGGAAATGTTAATAATGAACAAAAATAAAACATAATCCATACTTTCATATCAATTACGTTTGTATCATTCGTTCACCATTGCACCTTAGAATATGAGAAGCCTAAACAATTAACAGATTTCAATAAAATTAATATTATACCATATTATATAGTACTTATTGAACCATATTAAATAATATGGTGCTAGACCTTTTGCCTCAAATCAGTTCAATGCGGTCGAAGTCACAAGCAATAGCTAGTTATTAAATAATTAAAAAGGAAAACTGTCCCATTATTAGGAAGTCGTGTTGCCGATTTATTTCATCCTATTTTCAATTAACTTTTTTAACACGGAGCCACCGAGAAGTTGAACAAAAAGCTATAAAGTTAAATTGCCTATAGGAAATTAAAGGTAACAAACAAAATAATACATTCCTTCAAACAATTTATTTAAAGATATCATACAACAAAAAAATATGTTTGATAAATGTGAAATAATTAGATTTTTACTTGTTTTAGATGTCATCATCATCATCATGAGATCATTAACAGTGTCAGATATTCTGGTAAGTAGTATAATCGCCTGCATAAGATGTAAAGATTACATATCACCCAAATTACAACCGAAAATTCTACCTGAACTGAACTTGACTTCACAGCCCTCGTAATAAGTATGAGTTCGACACTATACAATACCAATATTTTGTGTTACATGCTCTAACATGGTTTTCAATGTTTTAAGATATATATCTTACTGCAAAAGACTGTACAAACACTAAGTAAATACTTAAATAAATATTTGTGGACATTTCACACAGCGCCATCGCCTCAAACTAAGCAAAGCTTGTACTATGTACACCGGATGGCTGATAGAATAATTATATACTTTTTTTTGTAAATACACACCTATAAAGAAATATTTGCCGAACATACAAACATTTTTCCCGTAGCGGGAATCGAACCCGCGCCTCTTGCGCCTCAGCCGAGCACTCGCCCACCTTACCATCGAGGTCGTCTAACACAAATACAGAGCTTCGCACAAGCTTTCATTCCTGTTTCATTGGAATCACATTGACATTGTGACATGATAGCAACCGATAAAAAAGAAAAACTAAATAACAAGTCACATTGTAGCCAAAGATCACCCCTTTCGGCACTTGATTCACAGTTCATCGCTTCGAAAGCACTCAAACTTGGATCATTTGTCAGGCGCTGACAATGTCGCCAATACGGCTTCAAGGCTGTAGCCAACTTACTTTGTGTCTAACGAAGTCTCTAGACGTGCAATATGTGTGGGACATAAGCTATCGCAATGTTACGTGACGTGACGGGTCAATTCCAGCATTTAGCGACTTCTTTAGACATAATGTAACTTGGCTAAGGGGTCAGGATCACGTTTACATACGAAGGGATTCACAAAAGAACTTTCGTATTCACGCACAGAAAAGCAAATCACTATCTATTCAAGCGTAACGGGTGACTGACGCGAAAAGTGCGGGTTCAACATTCTGCTCTGTCATTTGACATCAAAGCCTGACAAACAGCATCTCTTGAGAGCGATTCCATATCCACGATTGGCGCATAATTTTAGACTTGTTATTGTAGAATAAACCACTGAAAAATAACGTTCTAAAAGATATGACAAGAAAAAAATTCCATCTGAAATTGTAATGTAGTCAGAGGATATCCGTGGTCATATTATGCCAATCAGCTTGTAATCGCTTACTTCTATTAAAATGTATTGATTTGTTAGGTTAGTTGGCATACGGTCGCCCATCCAAATTGTGACCGCGCACAACGTTGCTTAGCTTTGACGATCAATCAGGCGCTTCTACGTTTTCATTTAAGATCTTGTATAGTTTTCATCTCACTTCTTTTATTACAATCAACTAAAAATAAGCTAACGAGAAAAATAGCGATAGAAATACAAATAATGTATGGCTTATTTACTTTGAACAGAATTTTAAAAGAACCCGCTGTTTTATATCAAAACACTAACGAGCTACTCGGGATTTCTTAGCGCTTTGATAACAAATAAGCTACATTCAAACCGAAGCGAGTAAACGACTACAGTGATAACGTTACAGGGCGACTGTGAAACTCAAAACCATTCCATACCTGGTCACCATCCCGGTATGAAAACTCAAAGTAAAGTATTGCCAAAAGTGTCCGATTTTTTCCGTTGACCTTTGTCGGTCATGGAACAGGTGGGCGGTGGTCTTAAGCATATTCAAAGACATAAGTCTTGGTGAGAGCACTGGTGGCCTAGTTGGTAGTGATCCCGCCTTACGATTCTAGGGTGGTGGGTTCAAATCCGTGTACCAATGGATTTTTCTATGCGAAAAATTTATGTGCGCTCTACCTAGTACTCTCAAACGGTGATGGAAAACATCGTGAGGAAACTCGCAGCTTAGTCAGCTCCGCACGTATTGACCATGTCTTTCGTGCTTCAGAGAGCACGTTAGATTGTCGGTCCCGGCTTTTAAGTCGTTAAGCCATGACGGAGCCCTTCAGGCGGCTTAAAAGCTCCGTCAAAAAGAGTTGGCCACTAGCTCATACGAACTTACTTATGTCAGAGTAAGCTCGCGGAAGACCCACAAAATTACTAATATTCGGTATCAAAGAAATAATGTCGTGGTGCGCACACCAGCGACTCCGGAGAGCACGAAGCGAAATAATAAGAAGTCGCAAATCTGCACAAACGAGCTCGCAGATGACAATAACGACGGGATTTGTACGGATTCAAGGATATATTTAGATATTCATAATGGCATGGCTTCATTCATTCCAGCTCATACGATTGTTTGTTCATAAGACTTATACTTCAGCCATAAGGTATCTCCATACCTTATGTAAACAAACCGACGTATATTTTTCGTTATTACGATTTAATCACTTTAGTTTTGGGTAAATAAACCTCGCAATATAAATTTTTACACCTTAATTTAAATATCAGTACAACTTAAAAGTTCCATAATCATGTAATGAAAAAGAAAAGTAAGCTTTAGGTCAACTGTCTACGTTCGTGAGAAACGGACGGACGGACAGCAGAGGCTTAGTGATAGGGTCCCGTTGGCACCCTTCGGGTACGGAACCCTAAAAATAACGTGCACGATGTTAATGTACTACTTTGCAAGGAAAAACCATTTCACTTGTTTTATATTTCGTTTCTTTTATTTCTATTGACATTGCGAAACTTCAAAGGATCATAAACAAGCTGATACATGCATTTAGATAGACCTGTACCTGCCTTAGATTTACATCAGCTGATAAGGGAATCGGCGCATTAGAATGCAACAATCGAGGGTCGTTACACCTGCAATGTTCTACGTGGCTGCAGGGGATTATAGCCTGCAATGTTTAATCAATAAGGTTTCATTTTATTTGCAACAAAACCATAGTTTTACTTGTTTGCAATATTTGTACGTAAATGCTTGTTGCGAAATATAACAATAATGAGGAACATCATCATCATCATCATCTCCCTGCCCTTATCCCACTTAAGTCGGGTCGGCACAATGAGGAATATATTTTAAATATTATTTCCATTCGCTTCCTAGTTGGTGCTTTATCGGAAAATCCGAGAGGTAAAGAGCAGACGATCACTTGATTGGTTCGATTGTACCACCACAGATAATATAATAAGTAAACCTAGGTTATATTTATTAGTAGTTAAAGTAAGTTCGTATGAGCTGGTAGCCAACTCTTGTGACGGAGTTTTTAGGACGCCTAACGCCCCATCGTGGCTTAACGACTTAAAGCCAGGACCGACAATTTAACTTGCCCTCCGAAGCACGGAAGCGCTCAACTCGTAATGCCACTTGCGGTCACCTATCCAAATTGTGACCGCGCACAACGTTGCTTAACTTCAACGATCAATCAAGAACGTCTAAGCAACCTAAGTCACGAGCGTTTCACGAGTGTGGTGAAAGTCTCTTTTTCTTCTTTATCAATACGATTTTTTACGCATTATCGCCCTAGTGTGAATGTAGCTTTAGATACATACATAATTGTGATTATATTTATGTTTGTTTGCGGTAAGCAGCAATTTACTGAAATATCTGAGCGCCTTATTTAAACATCAAATTGGTTGTTGAATAAACTCGAATATAATATGTCGGATAAGAGTAAATATGTTTGTAAAAATTAAGAGCAATTTCAACATTTTTCAATGGAAATGAAATTGGACGATGCTGTTTTCGAGCAATTTTGCAATATTGGTCCTTCTATGGAACTACTAGTACTTGCGCCTCGGCAGAGGCAAGGCGTGCACTTTGTTGTAAGCTGACGTTTGGAACAAACAGCGGTATTATAACTGTGACTGACATCATATACTGTGTCATTATTTTGTAAAATTTACGTCCAAACACATAACGCACATCCTCTCAGCGTAGGCGGCCTTATCCACGGGAAAGACATAGTCAATATGTGCGGAACTAAGTCGCATAAGCATTAAAAATATTATCAATACTTAATTATAGGATTTGTGACGTTTAAAAAAACCGGTCAAGTGCGAGTCGAATTCGCACACGAATGATACGGAACACCATCCTACATGTACCTATAATGTTTCTTGTATACCCATTATAGGCAGCATGTTCCCTATTAAAATCAAGCAAAAATGCAAAATTAGAATTAAATCCCTTCGTCTCTTCCGACCCCTTTAATTTTTAATGGGGACGGGAGGACGGACAGAAGGAACCGACGGACGGACAAACGGACGGTCAAAAGGACGGACGGACGGACAGCGGAGGTTTAGTAATAGGGTCCCGTTGGCACCCTGCGGGTACAGAACCCTAAAATGATCCTTGTAGTTTCTGTGAATATAATTGAACTGCCCTCTGATCGCTTGTCAGCTTTTGCGACATTCTAAGAAAATGGATCTATTTACTGACCGCTTATAAAAGTTTATATTATATTCTAAGAAGACTTGATATTATATTTGATGCCTGATGAACTGCGGCTTAAGGCAATAGAAACATCGGTTTTATTAAATTCGAAGCCAAAGGAATATTAGATTCCACGTTCTGATTCTTTTTATAGGATTTGCATTACAAATGCGGGAGGCAATAATATTTCGTTGTGTTATCTGAGCCTAGGGGTTTTACTGCATACTTTCACGAGGTTTGAACTTTTGAAAGAACTTTATGCTTTTAAAACCTGGTTGGCATGAAAGATAATCTATTAATAGAGGTAGGTACATAGTTACTGTGGAATGCTAACTACTGAAAAAATGTGGATATCTGCCAAATATAACATTTGATCGTGTCTGATAATCTCCTTAGACTGAACTTAATAACAGATTGAATGCTTTAATATCTGACATACTAGAGGCCACTAACGTTACCTAATTTTTGAAGGATGTTAAAGTCTTTGAGGAATGGAGGCCAGTGGATTTGCAATAGCCAGAGAAACGGTGCCTAATTAATTTAAATAAAAATAGCATCCTTTGTTTTATTCTGTCGCTCTTCTGTATTATACGACAGGAATATGCAGGCTTATCCTAGAGCGGGGTCCATTAAAAATACTGCAATATTTTAAGTTTTCTTTAGTAATCAAATTATTGTGTAGGACAACTCGGAAGGATAGAATGTAAGTCGATGGCTAGCCAGTCTTACACACAATAAAACCACAGAGATCTGTGGATCTACTACTTCGCGTCTTTTCGGCGTCAGCTCTGAACATCTCTCAGCAGTCGCGCACAAAAGTGAATTGTTTACCGCAAACAGGATACATTAGATACATTAGGGTGGTGCACATGATGATGACAGGTCTCTTAGCGCGGAGCCACTGTCAGCACCGCTGGTGTGCGCAAGCCGTGAATCACTACCATCCAATATCTGGGTGCTCCTATCGTATCCATCACGTACAAATCGCATAAAGATAATGTAGCTTAGATTATCCATAAAGAATCCTCCTTGAGCCTTGAGGGGGCTCTACTCTACACCCACTAGATTTGAGTTAGGTCTATAAACTGTCCATTTGCTCTGGACAAGGGTCTGGCGTCAAAGGCACTCGTAATAGTCAGTATTTTCCTAAACAAACTTAACTGGAAGTAATCATCATCATCTTCCTGCCCTTATCCTACTCTATGTGGAGTCGGAGATTGAGATCCAAGGATCATGCTGTAAGAGTTTTGGCTAAGGTGTTTTATGACCGGCCGCCTGCCTCACGTCAACCCTCCTTAGGAATAGTTGCTTATTGTATCTCATCATGTTGGAGGATACTATCCCTTAGTCGACTTTTACAACATGCTCAGGGAGAGAAGCAGCTGGAAGCATTCTATGTTTTTTCTTTACTTCCAGTCCAGCGAAGAAGTAACAACTACACTATTTGGTTTGGGAATTTGATGCACTTACATGAAGGTGGATGTAAACTGTTGGAAAACTGATCGAACCATTGTGTTGTCTTGCAAATGATACTATGTATCAAGTGTCACCACTAGTCCACTGGTCCCAGCTAGTGACGTGAGTGTACAGCTGATAGTATTGAGTATATGTAACCAGCCAGACATCTTTTTGCCCACCACTGAGCAGTCTAAACATTTCTAATGGTACGTCTGGTACCCACACATTAATCATCCATCGGTAAACAAGGCAGGTGTGCGGGTGTATCTCGCATACGGGATTAAAAATATCCCGCATACATTAAACGATTGACATTGCGTTGTGGAAGTCGATTACTGAATCATTAGGTACAGGATTAACATAGTACAAAATAGCTTCAGAACCTTACAAACATTATAAATTTGAAAGCATTAAGGATGCAAAGATGTTTGGGCCTTATTAATGGCGTAACCGCTCAACGGATTTTTATGATACTTTGAATTCAGATACACTCGAGAGCAAGAGTTCCGGGTCATCTAAAAAAGCCTGAATATCTCAGAAACCATTTATGCTAGCTTAGTGAAATAAATTGTATTTGATAGACAATTGAATTACCCTTGCATAAAGGTTATTGTATGAAAGCTATCATTCATGGTTTCCGAGATATTTCTTTTTTAGATGACCCGGAACTTTTGCTCTCGAGTGTAGTTGATGTGACCTGAAATAACATTATAGTCGTACCCAGGTATCACAGAAGCAGAAGGCTGATGCTATTATAAAATGGAAATTAGTCAATAACTTATATAAACAGCTTTTAGTACCTACACCGGGCAATAATTACTTCCAAACGTGCGTGTCAAAATATTTTTAAAGTATCTGGACTAGAATAGATCAAACGATATGCGTAGTCAGAAACAAACAAGCGACATCCGTTTAAGATATTTATCTATTTACTAGCTGTCGCCCGCTGCTTCGCTCGCGTGTTATCCGGATAAAAAATTGCCTATATCTTAATTCAGCACATGTACATTCCGAGTTTCATTCAAATCCGTTCAACCGTTTAGGCGTGATTGAGGCACAAACATACAAACATCGTCACAAACTTTCACATTAATAATGTAATAGGATTTGTTTATTACAGCCGGACGGTTACCGTTTTGGTACATAACAAGAACACTCCATTTAAAATCTTCCCAGGTAATCTTCCCTCATATAAATCATCTAGCATAGCCTTAGTTGAATTCAACAATATTACAGGCAATTATATTGCAATCAGCTGTATGTATGTTTATATTATTTAGCTGTGCTAAGAGATGGTCACTAAAAAGCTATTTTTTTCTAACGTCATTGTGTTGTCTACTTCCTTAAAAGTAGACCTCAGGAGAAAGTTAAAAGAAATGTCTCAGGTTTCTGCGCAAATTGCTTTTTGGTGACCATCTGTTGACTCAGCTGCCTAAATAAGATAAACACACGATACCATCAGCTGCTAGAAATATAATTGAAGGTTATTGCCTACCGTTTGTCAAAGAAACTCTTGCTGTTATTTCAAGACGTTAAAATAACCTTTTGGAACCGGAACTAATATTGGGAGTAATTTATTTGAAAATTTCACACTTTGTAGGCACAAAATATTTTTTAAGGAAACTGAAACAAATTGTGTAATTTGCCTTTTTTTCTTTTATCAATCCATCCTGAATACCTACTGTGTTCCTTTGAAAAAGACTTTGTATTATAATTTTAAATTACTCCCAAAAATTCTACCTGGACGTGACTTGAACTAGCAACCCCGGCCTTACCGCAACTGGAACAAATTAAGCTAACAGCTTTAGCGTCTTAAGCGGTAATACTGTGTATTATAATGGTTAAATCTTTCATAAAGTACTTTTAATATCGCTGTAAAGGTCTCTGCTCGCCGTTTCCCAGCATAACTAACCCCAAAAGTTTTCGACAAGTTTTGTATGCGGGACTCAACTCATAAGTTTATTAACCTTAAGTCCTAGTATCGTAGGGACACTTAAGGTACTGTTATTTCAATATTGAATTTCGTTTGTTACAGATATGACCCCGAACGCAGAGACTTGCAGCATCCAAAACTGAGACTTTAAATATTCGGCTTTCACAAAATGTGAGTAGGAACCCATCCCACTAGGACTAAACTCGACTGGACGGACCATACCATCTTGTCCAGAGATAGCGCTACGGATTTCGGTCAAATAATTGTTAATTACAAGAAAACTACAAAATGAATAAAACAACTGGTTTCAACAACTAAAGAAATAGTTATTACCTACATATCAAAGTAAAAATCATCTGAAAATATGGTAGGGTTCCCGAGATCAAAGCATACTCAAAACATGGACCTTTCAAGATTTTTTAAATCTTTTTATTTATGACTACACAGTAAACACTTCACTCCTAATGATCGGTATCTTTAGTCTAATTCCCGCAATCCTCGCTATCAGATTGGGCAGTCGCTTACGCGTCCTGTGCGGATGATTTGCGAGTCCCGCCCATTCAGCCCCAAAGGTCAAGTGCTTACTCAGGAACCGTACTTCGGACCCGACGTATAATACCTATCCACCCAGTCCGCAGTTCACCCGCCAAATGGCCCCCACTCGCACCAATTGAGCACAGATTTTCGGAAAGAGCTTAGATTGTTATCTTCCCTCAATACTAATTTTTGGAGAACGATTTATTGGTTTTTCCCAAAAAGATTGGGTCGCTCGTATTTTTCTCCCCGGTTTATCTTGATTTATTGCGTGAGCAGCCACCGCGCACCGCCGGCTTTTATTTTGCCGTTTTTAGGGCTAAATAATTATTTGGTCAAGGAAACCTCAGTTTTCACTCCTGGCAACGAAACTCATAAAAGTTTCCTAATTTAGGTGCCTATTTTCGGACAGTATTATGTACCTATTTACCCCTTGTCAAAAAGCAAATTACTAGCCAAATCACTAGTCTGAGTCCTATGCTAATAAACCCACATAAGTTAATAGTAGAACTCAACTGCCCGCTAGCATTATTAAAATTACCTAAACACGTATCATCACTTGGCTTCTTGCCAAAATATAATACAATGTATCGAAAAATTCCTAAAATACACTGACCTTTTACGGCACATAAACTAACAAATGAATCATGCGGTTTTTATCTGAGCACGTGGCTCTCTGTACGAGCAGACACTAAACGTGTGTGATTGTCGATAAAATAGAGCGACCATCACTCATTATGATGGCCAACGCCGCAACGTCCACAACGAGACATCTGACTTCAAACTTCAAATAACAGGTATTATGAAGAAATAGGTTGACCGCAGTTAGCAGTCGTTTACTGTACACTAATGTCTCACGTGAGTTCGCAATTACTTGACGGTATAAAAAATAAAATACCGTTAATGAGCGCGCTAGGTTCTCCACTTACAAAAATACGCGTCTTAAGGTGCATTTCATTGTTCCAGGTGAGTTTCGCCTGAGAAGACGCACTTTTGGACTGACTAGCGCCATGGAGTTGGTGGAGGACGTGGAGCTGTACGGCAGCGGCAACCACTCGTTCGAGGTCAACGGCACCTACAACGGCACCTTCGAGAACTGCCCCAACGTGAACCTGCCCGTGGTGTACGTGGTGACGCAGGTGCTTTACGCGCTCGTGTGCGTGGTGGGGCTGCTCGGCAACACGCTCGTCATCTACGTGGTGCTGCGCTACTCCAAGATGCAGACCGTCACCAACATGTACATCGTGAACCTCGCCATCGCCGACGAGTGCTTCCTCATCGGCATCCCTTTCCTGATCGCGACCATGTCACTGCGCGCGTGGCCCTTCGGCGCCTTCACGTGCAAGGTGTACATGATCAGCACCGGCATCAACCAGTTCACCAGCAGCATCTTCCTGTGCATCATGAGCGCCGACCGCTACGTGGCCGTGTGCCACCCCATCGTGGCGCCGCGCTTGCGGACACCGCTCGTGTCGCGCGCCGTCTCCGCCGCCGCCTGGTCCGCCTCCGCGCTCGTTATGACGCCCATCTTCATGTACACTACTCTCATCCCTACCGACAACGGCCCCTCCTGCAACATCCTGTGGCCGGAGCACGACTTCGACAAGGGCCAGACCTCTTTCACGCTCTACTCGTTCGCGCTCGGCTTCGCGACGCCGCTGACTCTCATCTTCATCTTCTACTGCCTCGTCATCCGCAAGCTGAAGACGGTCGGCCCAAAGAACCGCTCCAAGGAGAAGAAGCGCTCTCACCGCAAGGTCACCAAGCTGGTGCTGACCGTGATCGCCGTGTACGTACTGTGCTGGCTGCCCTACTGGGCCTTCCAGGTGGCGCTGATCTACTCGCCGCCCACCGAGTGCGCCAACCGCATCACCATCACCGTGTTCTTGGTAGCCGCCTGCTTCAGCTACAGCAACTCCGCTATGAACCCGATCCTGTACGCCTTCCTCTCGGACAACTTCAAGAAGAGCTTCCTGAAGGCGTGTACGTGCGCCGCCGGCAAGGACGTCAACGCGACTCTGCACGTCGAGAACAGTGTGATCCCGCGCAAGCGCGCGCGCGCGCAGGCCCGCGCGCTCGAGTCGCGCAACGCGTCGCTGGCGGCCGCCGGGCCCGGCTCCTCGTCCACTGCGCTCACGACGCGCTCGGCGGCCGCCAGCGAGGCCGTGCCGCTGGAGGTGCGCCCGGCGCTGCCGCTGCTCCCGCCCCCGCCGGCGTCCCCGCTGGCGCCACCGCTGGCAGCGCCGCTGACGCCGCTGCTGGCGCCCAACGGAGTCTCGCACTCGCGGCTCTGAGCAGGGGCCGCGCGCCGAGCCCGCGCCGACGCCACTTTCGCCGATGAAGACACGCTCATCGTGTACGTGGACTAGGCGTGCGAGGAGCCCCGCGCGCGGCCAGAGCCCGGCCGGGCGCGGGCGCCACGCCCCGCCACGCCCGGAGCGTGCGAGTGGACTCGGCTCAGGGTTATATCGATGAATTTATTAAACTCTACGTTTTATATCGCCTAGCGAGCTAGGGACCCGCTGTTTGTATACCATTAATTCGCTTGTAAAAAGATTGTACATATCTTGTAAATATTCATAAGTTTGTCATAATGTCAGTTGTAATAAAATTACTTTCGATATGTGTTGGTGGAATCCGAGTGCTTTATTGATGAAATCCCAAAGGAATCGATGTACAAATCGTTAACCCATAGTAATGTAATATAACATCATCACATCCAGTTAATTACACCCAGTGGGAGTTCATTATTTCTTTATTACTAATAAATACAGTTGAAAATAACAGTCATTAGAACTACAAGGCTGTCGATGAACTGCTGCTTCTTTGTGATCGTTGTTTAGTTCGTTGTGATCGTCGGAGCGGCGATGTACCGGATGCAAGGCTTTGGAGCAGGCGCGTGACGTCATCAATCATCCGGCGACGCGGCCGGCGGGCGCGACACATGAACACGAGAGTAATGGTCTTCTGATCCCAATGATACAGATTCACTCACACAAAACTTGACACGGGTAAGGTAACATTGAACTGATTTATGGAATAACAACAATATATTTATGAGAAAAGTCGAATTGATAGTCTGTGCCCCCTGACACGTTCAAATAAATAGGCTGAGAAATAGTAAAGGAGATTAATTACGATTTAGAAAGTTAAAAACCCGGCTTCCATCAAAAATAGGGTCTCCTTGAGGCCGTTGAAGTTTGGAAATGTAGCAACCCCTCAAGAATACTTATAATTTAAATAAGATGCTATCTCAGGATCATACGAATCACTAAAATCGGTAACTAATTAGTGGAGATATTAATATGGACCACCTATATGGGCGATAGGCTGTCACCTTTAGTCACCAGGATCACCTGTCACCATGGTTCACCATATCCATCTTAGGACTTTAAAGCAGAAGTGGCTTTAAGTTTTCTTACGTTTACTTGTGGCTCTGTCCACCCCATTAGGAATATGTGCGTGATAGTAACTATATATGTATGATATTAAGAAGAAACATAGCAAAATAATATTGATGATAAAAAAACTTGTTTCAGTCGAATTCTGCTTGTTTAAGAGTCAGCTAATAAATAAAAATCCGATTCAAATTATATCTAATATTATAAATGCGAAAGTTTGTAAGGATGTGTAGATGTGTGGATATGACGACGTATGTTTGCGCCTCAATCACGCCGAAACGGCTAAACGGATTTGAATGAATCTTGGAATGAACATAGTATGTGTGCTGGAATAACATATAGGCTACTTTTAGTCCAGATACCACGCGAACGAAGCCGCAGGCGAAAGCTAGTTTTACATAAACATTATTTGCAAACATTTAGTAAACAGTGAACTTGAAAAGCTAGCTTTCTATAATAACTATAAATAGCTTGCAATCTTCTTATTAATCTTCATGAGGCAGAATCAACTACGCCGCTCTCGTTCCAAGCTCGCTTGGGTTCATTTGGCGTGAAAGAAATGAAATCTTAACTGGAATGGATATGTCTCTCGGGATGAAATGGAAATTCATTTAGTTCAGCTTCACGTCTGGTTCATTTGATAGTGATTTCAATAGCAATGCTCGTTGAAATTACTGGCTTTAAGTTCAGTGTGCAGTGCTCTTTGAGAGGATTATGAAGTCTCCTAATAGAGGCGAGTCAATAGACTTTAGCTTTGAATGGAAACGAGTAGGTATACTGAAGTTCATGAATATCTATTTGATGATATTATCTTATATGACGACCTCGGTGGCATGGCGGGCGAGTGCTCGGCTGAAACACAAGAGGCGCGGGTTTGATTGTACGGGAGAAATGTTTGTATGTTCTGCAAATATTTATTCCGGGTCTGGGTGTTGTAGTATTATGTATTATATGTAGATATCTATTAAAAAAAAAGTTTATAAGTATTCCATCAGCCATCTGGTTCCCATAGTACAAGCTTTGTTTAGTTTGGGGCTAGATGGCGCTGTGTGAAATGATTATTTATTTATATTATATCTCTGGAACTGGTAACCTAATGATCAAAATCTAGTAAATAATACGTTTTAAAAACAAAACAAAACCGATCTCAATGAAAAATAAGTTGAAACTAATTAGTGCCGCCTGAAAGAAACTTACAGGTAGAAATGTCAATATGTCAGTGGCCATCAACACTTTTTTGAATAAAAAAAGGTAATGTCATATGTCTATAGGAACGCCCCGTGACTTTATTCGCGTTGTGTTTTTTTGGTACAAAATTCATCTTCCCGCTGCATTCCCTCGGAATTGAATTTCGGGAATTCCTTTCTTAGTGCATCACTACACCATGAGAGAAATATACCCTCCCTGCTTCAGTGAGGACTGTAATGTTGATTGTCAGTCAATCAGTCAGTCAGTAACGTAAGAGTTTTATATATTTAGATGATACGCAACGTTGAAAGTTTCCATGACTTATGTCATTACCATAATAAATTGAGTGCTGGATTAAGTGAAAATAAGTAGGTACGTTGTCATTTCAAAGTTTAATTTTAGGGCTCTTGAATATTACTTGAAAATCTAAATCTCTCCGACATAAATTTATATGGGACATTGAGACCATTCTCAATCATCAAAATCGGTGTTCTATTGGCGGAGATATCGGTGAACATTCGTAAAAGCAATCCTCCTTTTTTTAATCCGGTTAAAAAAATATATCTACTTTTAAACATAGTCATTACACAACGAAAGTATTGTATGTAAGTACGCTATACCAGTACTCTCAAACGGTGAAGGAAAACATCGTGAGGAAACTCGCGGCTTAGTCAGCTCCGCACGTATTGACCATGTCTTTCCTGTGAACAAGGCCGACTAAGCTGAGAGGATGGAGTAGGTGCTGGGCAAGCCTACTCCATCCTAATTCGTCCCGGGCACTACAGCGCCCCGTTAGTGAAGGTAAAAGTTGCCTCCTGACGCTGTATAAATCATCTACTATAGATGGTAAGAGGCGTTATTCTATTAGAATAAATAGGTGAAACAGAGACAACAGTTAAGTACTGATCTGACAGCTGTCAGACTAGCCCCTGCCAGCTGAAATACAATAAATATAGAATGTTAGAGTAGGTATGTCAACAAGTATATTGTGTAGTGAATGGATTACGCAGTAATAGAACTGATTTGCATACAAATACAACAACAGGCGTGAGACAATGTGTCTGGAGACCGACCACGGACAACTAGGTCGTAGGCTGCTGAAGGGACAATGGTGTCACTGGTTCTTTTCATGTTGTAGGTCAGTGCTTGCCTCTGCGTAACCAAGATTTGAGAAAGAAAGTAAGAAAAATATCTAATATGTTACCAGACATTAATACAATTATAAGGCACTAGTCATTAAATCATTTAAATTAAATCTTATTTCATTGTGATACAAAAAGTTTAATACTGATAATATTGTAGTTTAAGACGATATACCGATATTTTTTGTTTAGTAAAAACAAAATGCTCACTACAAAAACGATGATACTCCACAGAATTGAGGAAAACAAAGCAATTATTCAAAGCGCGTGCCTTTCAACAAGAAATTCTGCTAATGACACCGCAAATTACTCCAACATTAAGCAAAGGAAAAAAATTACAACACCAGACAGAAAAGTGTGTTTGGTAATTATATAATAAAACCTAAGAGTCTGGAAAAAACACTTAACATATCAGAAGTACCTTGACTTCACCATATAAAGCACTTATTTGTACTATTAACGGTTTTGAACCCACGATCTTCGTCGACGGCGCAGGCAGGCATGCGAATGTACCCGATTTTCTCCGATGCTGCGTTCCTGCTAGCTTTAACTCTAGTACCTAAAGGTATTATTAGGTATTTATTGACAGTAGAAGTACTTATTGATAGCAGTAATAATTAAAGCGTTTCCTGTGAGAATAGGTTGTGTATCGACGAGCGGGGGGTGAGACGAGGGGGGGATAGATAAAGGAGGGTAGTCGGTCGGTACAATATGGGTTAATTAGAGCCATCGATGAAACGCAGCGGGTTGGCGACACACGGGGCGTCGGGACCACCCACACTCCTAATTACTATCCAATAATTTGACGGCCTCGGTGGCGTGGCGGGCGACTGCTCGGCAGAGACGCAAGAGGCGCGGTTTCGATTCCCGCTGCGGAAGAAATGTTTGCATGTTCTGCAAATATTTCTTCCGGGTCTGGGTGTTGTGGTATTGGTACTCGTAGTTTCTGATACCCACGACACAGGGAATCCTAGTGTGGAGTCAGGACTATGTATGTGACTGTTGGGTGTTATTTATTTATTTATTAATACGATTATCAAAATTTCGTCATATTTGAACGTCCAAATTACGGCAGAATTATTTTAGCGCTCTTTACCTTTAGGAAAACTTATGTAGGAAAATTTCCAATATATAAACGAGAATTAGTTTTTACTTTTCTGCTGGACTGGAAGTAAAGAATGAGCATAGAATGCATCCAGCTGCTTCTCTCCCCGAGCATGTCGTAAAAGTCGACTAAGGGATAGTATCCTCTACGAAAGGGACCACCTATATGGGCGATAGGCTGATTACCTGTTACCATGGTTCACTATATCCATCTTAGGACTTTAAGTCAAAGGTGGCTGCAAGTTTTCTTATGTTAACTAGTGGCTCTGCTCACCCCATTAGGAATATAGGCGTGATACTATGTATATGTATGTAATATAGTTTTTATAAAGCAATGTAAACAATCTAATGTACTTTTTTTTGTACCAAACTAACGAGCAGTGCAGCAAATAGAGATCCGTGATGTTTGCGTGGCGTGATCAAATGTATTTGCTATATCCTATAACGTCCCTATAGACTAGTTTGTCGCTAGAGTGAGCAGTGTGTGCGGTGGAAGGCGACGCGTCACACAGAGGCCGTCTGATTGAAATATTGTTTCCGCTGATAACCATGGCTTACAGTTCGATGCGGTTTGTTTAACGCACTGGGTCTTTTAAGGACATACTCGTACTAGCTGCTGCCTGCAGCCTCTTTCGCGTGATACCTTATGTATGTTTAAAGTTTTATTCAAATCCGTTCATATTCTTGTATATAATAATAATATCAGAATCAGAATCAGAATCATTTCAGAATCAGAATCATTTATAACACCCAATAGTCACATACATAGTCCTGACCCCACACTAGGATTCTCCGTGTCGTGGGTATCAGAAACTACGAGTACCATGGTACCACAACACCCAGACCCGGAAGAAATATTTACAGATCATGCAAACATTTAATTTAATTTTTTTCATTTCTGTATTTTTTGTGTACCTACCTAGGTTGCCAATAAATTATTTTCTTTCATTCTTTCTTTCAAACATTTCTTGCGCCTCTTGCGTCTCTGCCCAGCAATCGCCCGCAACGCCACCGAGGCCTTCAAATTCACGGCGTGTTAGAGGCACAAACCCATTTACATTCTTACACACTTTCGAATTTATAATATTAGAAGGTTTTAAAATACCTATGTTTCCATTGCGAAAATTCAGGCCTGGAAAACACAACACAACTTACCGTAAAATTTTCAAATATTTGGGTTAATTAAGTCCTGTTTCCACACTCCTTTTAAATAGGAACTTTAGATTGGTTGCGGCAAGTTGTTTTTATTTAATGGATTAAAGGCAAGTAGCTTTCTAGGACATAATGCTAACATTGAAAGTGTCCGAGAGGTTGTTAATTAGCTCGGTTCTAAGTTGGAGTTAGAAATGCAACGTAAAGTTAAATTGGTGCGAGAACTTTCATTGAATAATGTACTGAGAGCACAAGTGCACTTAGCTATTCATTGGAAAGAAAATGACTTAAAATGCTCTAAAGTTTTATAACCTCGATGATATCATTTGCAAAGTTTGAAGGAACTCTTGGCAGGAAAGATTTAAATGGGTTTTCCGTCATCATTTTACTTCAAAGCAGGATATGTAGATTTTTGAATATGTTCATGTTAATGAAGAGCTTCAAAGCCTCCATGTTTTGTAACCGGACCGTCATCATCGCTGCACAAAAAAAAGGCGACAGGAGAGAAAAACTTCTAAAATCTTCCAAAGCAATAGTTATTATTACGGCCGCGTGCACTGAGCCAAGCATTGCGAAACTTTCAAAATGGTACAGATTCTGAAATATCCAAGTTCTACAACACAACACTGACCGTATTAACATCAGGTAGAGTGTGGACAAACGCAAACCGATTAAAAAAGTACCCTTATTTATTAATAAATTGTGTGAGACTGAATGAAAGACGAAAACCTTCTAACGATAAAACATGGATCATTTCAATACCATCCACTTGTAGTAATGACGTTCGCTGAATAAAACTTTGAATGAAGTGAAGCTCAATCCAATAAATAAATTATTAATATTTGTGGACATTTCACGCAGCGCCATCTAGCCCCAAACTAAGCAGAGCTTGTACTATGGGATCCAGATGGCTTATAGAATACTTAAATAGGTACCTTTTTTGTAAATAAATACTTATAATACATAATACTACAACACCCAGACCCGGAAATGTTTTCAGAACATACAAACATTTCTCCCGTAGCGGAAATCGAACCCACGCCTCTTGCGTCTCAGCCAAGCACTCGCCCACCACGCCACCGAGGTCGTCAATGGACGAACCATTTGACGAACATTCTGAGTCAGACGCTACGCGGCTGTACATCTGCTGATTAATAATTTACGTTATAAACGGGTGTTTATCGCGTGAAATACCTTGTTATTTTAGAAGAAAGAAAGAAGAAGAAACTAGGAGCTACCATTGAAAAGCAGGTGCAGTTTTTGTTGCTGGTTACTTACTTAGTTTGTGTACAACACTCATTTGGTCTTCAGAATTCGAAGAGTCCATGTACACACGTCGCCTACTATCTTTTGTATCATTGCAACAAAAACTGTCAACATGACGTGCACTACTACCTTGGTTATTCGTCCAAGACTACCTATGACAGGGTTCCATGACATTGGAAGCCTACATAAACTGCCTCTGCTCCGAATGGCCTCGTTTCAAAACTTAGGGAAACCTTATAAGAGACAAATTGAGTGGTTTTGTAACAAGGCCGCCCTTTGATGAGAATAATAAAACCTAGACCCCGATTTCTTTTTATAGGCACCCACTATTTTTAGTCAAAGTACATATGACAGACGAAATAATTTAAAAGTGGGGTACTCGGAGGAAATAAGTAGAAAGATGCTCTGAAAACTCGTTATAAACGAATTATCAGAGAAAGTTTGTGGCTCATTCATCTCGATCGAGGACGCTGCGTCAACCCTGGCCGTGCCTTAGCACTGGTTCCTGTTGCTACCGAGTCAGCCGAGCACTGCCAATGCTAGGGTTCTAAGAAGAAGAAGAAGAAGCTGCTGCCCGCGGCTTTGCTCATGTGGTACCCGAACAAAAAATAGCCTATATGTTAATCCAGCACATGTTAGGCGTGAATGAGGCACAAACGTCCAACCTCACAAACTTTCACATTTATAATATAGTAGGATAGTAGGATTGATTATCCTTACGATGGCAATCACTTTACTTGGAGTTTTACTTTTAAATGCAAATGTAGCTCACGATTAGGATCAGTTCAGGTGGGATCAGGATCTACCACTGAAGATCCTAATACGAAATTCAATGTTAAATTCTGCCAGTTTCTCTTCGTAAATTTTGGTAATTTCAACATGATTGACCGTGATGGATGGCATGGCATAAGCAAAGGGAGGCCTGCGTCCAGCAATGGCCAAAGACAGGATGTGGATGATGATGATTGTTCATGGTACATGCATGAAATTGGCAGAAACGGCTGTGGAACTGGTGCTAGGTGCTAGAGGAGAGATCCGACGGAATCAATTAATAAGTTCCCGGCTTAGCTCTCACAATATTAGGGGACTATTATTCAATTAAACGAAAACACAACTTTGGGAAGTCCCCGGAAGTCTCGGTGATGAATTCAAAGTTTTGTGAAGTTTTCTAAAGGACAGAGTTATCCAAAATTAATCGTGATTTTGTAACTAAAATAAAGACTGAACTGACTTTACGCCTTGAAGTTCTTACTAGCTTCTGCACGCGACTTTGCTCGTGTGATATACGGATGAAAAGTAGCCAATATTTTATACCAGCACACTTCTGTATTTTCCAATTTTAATTCTACTTGTACTTAATCTGTGATGCCAGTACTTCGTAGTCCTTTTTAAACCTATATTTTCATCACAAAACAGTAAATAATGACATAAATTTTATAGCCTTTAAAAACATATTTTGACTCTTCACTAAAAAGCAGTGTTTATCCAGTGTTTATTGGGATAAAGTTTCAAAACATAAGCTGTAGGGACAGTTCATGAATCTAGTTGACAATAAAACTCTGAGCCAACCGGATAGAAGTTCACTTTCAAACTTTACTCACATTTTACAAGCGGATTTAAACTCTATACCTTTGTTAATACGTTCGGAACTAGAACAGAGTGCTTGGATCTGCCGGCTACTTTACATTGCAAACTGAATTTATGACTTATCCTTTAAAGAATAAAGTTGAAATTGGGTTGGCTGTGCGCTGTGCATCGGATATGGCGAGCGCGTCTAGACGCGTGTGCTTTATGTAGTTAAACAAAGATTATTATATGAATAAGTGCACTTATCTCGTCTGTCAGTCAATTTGCATTGCAGATTGCGAGTGAGAGTACGAACAGTCATACAGATACTTTGTTTACTTTTAAGAACGTATTTCGTTTACGTTTCTACTCAGAGTGAAAAATGGTAAGCTTTTTTCGTCTCGCTATTTATAAAGAGCAGTATTTGGCTCTCCACCCACTACCGTGCTCGGTGCCAGTCAGGCCGACGACAATCAGCACATTCGGCTTTTTGGAACCTAAAACATTTCAGCTTGCAGTAGGTAAAAATCACGGAGGTAAAAATAACTACTTTCAAAGTGGTCAGCTTTTCAAAAGTTTACAAATCAGGTCTTAGCTTACAACTTATCATAGCTATTATCATCATCATCTGAAAGCAAAGCAAATCACTGAACAGATTAACATTTGACAGAAGCTTTCTTTGTTATTCTGTGGCGGGACAGTAACATTACAGTCCGGTAATGGAACAGACTGTTCTTATTGAAACAACAGCTAGCCACGAAGCTATCACAATGAAATGAACACGCCACAAGGGACTCCAGGATTCACTTCCCAATTTGCGCAACGAATTAGAGACTCTACCTGTCTAATCCTACCACGTCTCTCTCAGTCCCAAACAGACGCCGAACGGAGTAATCCTGTGCCGCCTTGATTGAAACTAAAGGATTCGGCTGAAATAAACTCAATAATATCCTCTAGAAAGTGCGAAACATTCCACACAAATCTCAACATTCCCATCTTATAATTAGGATCCTAACTATGAATTCTGATCGTGAGAGTTTAAAAAAAACACAAGTGGGCTTTCACTTTTATCCACCGCATATTATGTTTTGATCGTTTTATAAATTTTCCCCCTAAGTGTAAAGGAAATCCATTGATCAATGTTATTCAAAGAATTACCGACAATCACTATCGTAATTACACATACTTACACAAATAGTAAGTATGAATTAAGACCTAACACAGATACCTGACTGTAATTTATGCGAGTCAGCCGCATCGTATGGCGGGTGAGCGGGGGTTGTTTAGGCGAGGGTGGACGCAGACACCTGAGTCAGGCGCGCAGACGGGATTAATGGCGATAGTTTTCACTTGAAATATCAGTTTTTTAACCTCTCGAGGAAAACTTTACGTGCCTCGTGAACTTGGACATGTCACGAGTAAAGGACTGTTTTGACAAATCTCCCTATTGAAAAGTAATTAGGTACAAAAAATGTATAGAAAAAAATAAGTATACCTATTTATAAATATTCTATCAGCCATCTCTGGTGCCCATAGTACATGCTTTGCTTAGTTTGGGGCTAGATGGCGCTGTGTCAAATGTCCACAAATATTTATTTATTTATTATTATACTAGCAGCCGCCCGCGGCTTCGCTCACGCGGTACCCAGATAAAAAGTACCCTATGTCCCATTCCAGCACACGTAGGTACCTACTATCCTCATTATTCATTATAATATAATGTACGCTAAACGATGACTAAAGTATTGCCATCTCTTACCATTTCATAATGACAAACAGTGACAGGGCTAACTTTAAGCAATGGATAACTTTAGCAAACGAATATGAATAATAGGGTATGTAAGTATATTCCGTAGTTTTTGCGTGAAAGAGTAACAAACATACCTAAATCTAAAGATTAAGAAATTTCGGTGAATTTAGTAAAAATTTTGAGAGTTAAGGTAAACTTTTCAAAACGCAACGACAGCGCGTTCTAGGATTTGATCAGAATTAGCAGCGACATCTAGTTATCAGACGTAGAATTACGTCAGAACTCCATGAATAATCAAGATTGGAAACTTATTAGACCAGTAATAATTTATGCTTCCTTTCACAGGTAATTTGACATTGACAGTTCCTTTTCCATATGTTTTGTATCATCTATTACTAATCTGTGTGTATCATCGCTGTCATAATGTCAAAATAAAAGTATTCTATTTTTCATGAAAAACATGCCAAAAATAAAGAATTTGCAGGTAATTATGACATCAACTAAATGAGAAAAATCGGCTCTTTAATTTGATATAGGTTATGTGCAGTTTTAGACCAAAAATTGATTCCAGGTTTTCATCCTTTTTCACCCCTTTAGAGGCTGAATTTTGAAAAATCCCTTCTTAGTACACCCCTACGTACCAAGGTTTACCTACACTGAAAATTTCAAGTCTCTACGTCCAGCGGTTTAGGCTGTGCGTTGTCTGTCAGTCAGTCAGTCAGTCAGTCAGTCAGTCAGTCAGGACAAAGATTCTTATAATATAAGATTGCAGAGTGGCGTAGCATGTGCTATGAATAATCGTAGACTTTGTAAAGGTATTTATTTATTTTTATTTGAGGACATTTCACACAGCACCATCTAGCTCCAAACTAAGCAAAGCTTGTACTATGGGAACCAGGTGGCTGATAGAATACTTATATACTTTTTTTTTAGGTACGAAAAGTATACTCAACGTATACGTATACTTGTAGGACAAACTGTTGCTATTGCTGTGGACATGGAGTAGCTTTCGTATTTGCAATTCTGGTCACAACCTTGCTTCCGTTTAAATTCAAAATGACTAATAACTCAGACCAACAAGAACAACAATTTATCAAAACAATAAGCATTATAAAAATCTCGTAAACCAATAATTTATTGTGACAACATTTTTCCACGTTACCATATAAAATGTATTGAATTTGTTACGTGTTAAAGTGGTTTGAAATCATCCGACAATCGGTAAGCTGTGATCCTAACAAAACCACAACCAACGAAATCGCAGCTTTATATATTCATAACTTCCTTATTGTTGCTGTTATTCCAGCACACGTGTTATGTAATTTCAAGTTAAAATCCGTTCTGCTGTTTCGCGTTGATTGAGAGAAAATCATACAAATATTTTCACAAACTTTCAGATTTAAAATATTACAAGAAAAGTAGGATTACTAATGCAAGGTGCACCAGAATGAATGAGTAAAGTTGAACTAAAGTGATATGAAAGACTTTTGTCTGCTGTTTTTGAACAATTGTTTTCTCGAATGAATAAAACATTATGAATTTTGAATAAATGCATTGTCTTTTTAAAATCTCGTTGCATTAAGCAGAGGCAATGGACCGTTCCAAAACTTGGAACGTTGGAATTGTTAGTGATTTTCTAACTCAATTTTCAGTTTAAAACTTAACTTACTGCAAGACTTGGCATTTTTATTAAATTGAATGAGCATTTAAAGTTATTTAACTTGGTGAGGTGCTAATGAGCGTCACAAGGATAATTTTGAAATGCCTTGAATATGCGTTGAATTTTCGCCTGTTCGTAATGAGAAGATGGGAGTCCATGTCATCGAAAGTGAACTAACATAACACCTACGTGATACCTAAGAGGTAGTAGGAGAGTAAATAAGTAAAGAAAGAAAACAGGAACCCGCGGCTTAGTCAGCTCCGCACGTATTGATCATGTATTTCCTGTGGTCAAGGCCGACTAAGCTGAGAGGATAGAATAGGTGCAGGGCAAGCCTACGCTATCTTAAGTCGTACCGGACGTTTTAAAAGTAAAAGTTGCCTCCTGACGCTGTATAAATCATAATTAGATGGGAAAAGGCCTTTATTTATTTTAGTAGGAGAATATGGGCAACATACCTAGCGAGAATCTACTCTCAGAAAACTGATTGAAGACATATACCGATTGTGAAGCAGTTTATGAATCCCAATTTTTCAAAGGGCTGATTCGGAAGGCTCTTTTAGATCCTTTTGATCATGAACCAGCTGAGCACAGCACGCGCGTGCGCGTGACAAGTATAAATGATAATCGCTACCTTCCCATCGGGTGCACAAGGGCAAATATCACAATTGAAAAAAAAATATATGATACTTTTCCTCGGGAAAATACTTCTATCTCCTTTTTTCTCATCCGCATCATCATCATCTACAATCCGACTTCAGCACTGCTAGGTAAGCCCTCCTTTTGTGTGTGACATTCTCCATGGTCCTTTGCTAGGTCCGGCCGGCGACAGATATTATACAGATATCGTCGGCCCATCTCGTTGCTGGACCGTCGTGTGTTTTTCTTCTATGTAGATTATACTCTTTTCACAGGGTTTTTGACCTACTACACCGTTCCGTTTCTAGACCGTAATTAGATCCCGCGTTTCGTGCTTTGAAGAAATTTATACATTTGGTATTTGGCTATTTGCTGAGTGCCGGGGGAGATGTTGAGTACCGGGGGAGATTTTTGAGTGCCGGGGAAGATTGACGTTCCGGTTATGGAACAGGGTAATGGGTGAATACCCTTAGTGACTACAAGTAAACCATAATTCTGCGATGTTTACAGATGAATTTGTTTTGGTTTGAATTCACCAAAAAATCTTATTATAAAAATTGTAGATGTAATTCGATACTGGTCGAACCGATGCGTCTTGGGCACGCTTCCACCGTCTCATGATCTGGATCAGGTGAGCTAACTGTAGACATCTTTATGAATGAATGAATGAATGAAAACACTTTATTGCACATCATACAAATTAAACAACTAGAAATTAACAAAAAGAAGATATTGTACAACGGGCGGTCTTATCGCTAATAAGCGATCTCTTCCAGACAACCTTTGGATGGAGAGGAATTTAAAGAAGTTGAAGATTGGCCGAGGTGCACTTTTAATAGATAATGTGATAACAATTTCTAAACCTACATACATAATAAAAAACAATATACCTACATAAACATACACAAATAGATACCTACATAGAAAATAAATACAAACATATACCTACATAAGATAAATACATAAATAGTTAGATAAATACATATAATGAACGAATCAACGAAGCAATTCAGTATGACACTTCAGATAAATAAAAGTTTTTTATGTTAGCTTTAAATGCAGCTGGTGACGTTGATTTCCTAGTGGAAATCGGCAATGCATTCCATAGTCGGACAGCTTGGACGGAAAAGGAATCCGCATAGAAACAGGTTCTATGCACAGGAGTTTTGAGAAGGAGGTTGTCTGAGGACCGGAGAGTTCGAGCATTCTCGCTGTGGAGGTACTCGAAACGTTCCTTCAGATAACTGGGAGTTGAGGGATTGTGAAGGATGTTAAATAGGAGTGAGAGGATGTGAGTATTCCGGCGAAGACGAATAGGGAGCCATTTGAGTTTTACACGAAATTCTGTTACGTGGTCATACTTACGGAGTCCGAAGATAAATCTAATACAGAAGTTTTGGAGGCGCTCCAGCTTATCAAGTTTTTCTTCTGTAAGGTCGAGATAGCAAGAATCTGCGTAATCCAACATGGGGAGTAGTAGGGATTGTGCAAGCGCAATTTTAGTAGCTGTAGGAAGAAAGTTACGCAGTCTTCTAAGTGATCCGGCAGAAGCAAAAAGTTTTCGGCTCACAGATTCAATCTGCGTGCTCCACGTCATACAGCTATCCATAAAAACACCTAGGTTTTTTACAGTTTTAGAGTAAGGGACAGTTACATTATTAAATTCAATATGTGGCAGTGTTGCCCAATCGATTTGACATATTTTACGGGAGCTGCCAAATATGATAACTTGCGTCTTAGCGGGATTTACTTTTAGCCCATAAGCTTTACTCCAGTCACTAATACATAGCAGGTTGGTATTTATAGTTGTTATTGCGCTAGACAGTTCAGTGAGAGGGGCTTGAGTGTAGATTTGGAGATCGTCTGCATAGAGATGGTAGGAAGAAGTAAGTTGATTAGAAATGGAATTAATGAATAGTGCGAATAGAAGAGGTGATAAAACGCCACCTTGCGGTACACCGGCAGACGTGCAGCACCACGATGAAGAAACATCGTCAATGCGTATTCGCTGCCGGCGCCCGTGCAGATAACTGCGAAACCAGTCAACCACCGATGGAGATATGTTAATTGAGCGAAGCAAACCTAGCAGAATATCAAAGTCTACGGTATTGAAGGCATTACTAAAATCAAGCAACGCAAGGACAGTTAGGTTCCCGCTTTCCATACCCAATCGTATGTCATCGGTTATCTTAATAAGTGCGGTAACCGTACTGTGACCTTGTCGGAAACCAGATTGTAGTGGGTTAAGGAGATTGTTTGTTATAAGGAAGGAGCTAAGCTGATTATGGACAAGACGTTCAAGAACTTTGGATAAAAATGGGAGAATGGAAATAGGACGAAAATCAGAGAGGGAAGTGGGTTTGGACTTCTTGGGTAGGGGAATTATATGGGCTTCTTTCCATAAGGAAGGAACTGAACTAGTTGCAGTGGAAAAGTTCAACAGGTGACAAATTATCGGAAGTACTTCATCAATTATGGGAACTAACATTTTCGGACCGATATTGTCACCGCCCATAGCGTTGGACGTAATTGCTAGAATGCTCTTCTTAACATCACATGCGGTGAATTCACTAAAGACAAATGAGGGATATATAGGAGTTGGCAATGAAGAAAGATATTTAATAGTGCTAGTTTTGTCATCCAAATCAGTATTGGGTGAAGAGGAAAAGTGCTTATTTAGAGAGTCATAATCTAGATCTTTTGAGAAAGTATTGTTACAGGACTTGCCAACACCTAATGTTCTTAGGAATTTCCAGACCTTGGCTGGATCTTTATTACTAACTGAGTCATGAATGTGGCGGCGTTGTGCATCCCTACACACCCTATTGCAACGATTCCGTGCGATTAGATATTTTTCTTTGTTATGGTCCGTAGCATTCAGTTTGTATTTTAATTTTAAAGCTACTTTTTTCCGCATCAGCAACCTTATTTCCTCTGTAATCCATGGAGCTGGCACGTGCTTCATTTTTATTGTACGTATTGGAGCATGTACGTCATACAGCTGCGTTATTATTGAGTTAAAGTGACAGACTTTGTCCTCAATAGTGGTCGCCGTCGCCACTGGAGACCAATCAATCTTCCCAGCATCAAGCCTTAGTCTTTCCACATCCATAGTACTAAAATTGCGCTGCAGAAGAATTTTGGGCTTAGGTTTGGGTGGACGAATTTTGTAAGACAGAAAAACAAGATCATGATAGGAAAAGGCATCAGCAGGGCATTGACCGTGCTTAGCAACGTGCTGAAGAGAAGACACTAAAATTAAATCAAGAAGAGAAGGAATACAATTCGGAAAGTGGTGAGTAGTACCAAGTGGGAGAATATGTAAATTGCTGGACTTTATGATAGATTCAAACTTCGAAGAACGATAGTCACCTTTGACTAAGCATGTGTTAAAATCCCCCATGAGGATAGTATGACTGTATGATGGCAGAAGCTGTTCGAGGAGTTTTTCGAAGGAAGAGAAGAAATTTACGCGCAAGGAAGGGCTATAATAGACTCCGAGAAGAATTTTGGTATGGGAGAGTGAAATTTCAATAAAAAGGTGTTCACCTACATTGGGTGGAGGTGGCTGCGCGGACATACTTACAATGGAGTAAGGAATATGAGCACGCAAGTATATAGCTACACCGCCACAACCACTACCAGTGCGGTCATTGCGAATTAAAATGAATCCTGGAAGAGAATATGTAGTCGATGGAAGACAAGGTTTAAGAAAGGATTCGGAGACTAGAATAGCATGAAGATTTTTTATATCGAATGAGTCTAGCATATCTGGATAGTGGGCCGGAATACTCTGGGCGTTTATGTGGACTACATTGAAGCTATAGGGCCCGTCGCAAAAATTATGCGACAGGGTATCAGAGAGAGAGGGCATGCTTTTATAACTGTCATCACTGCTGCTCGAGCTAAACGAAGAGATCGAGAGAAAGTCATCACTATCACCTGAATCGTTCAATGACTGTAACATAATAAAATATAAGTAATTACATAAAATATATATATATAGATATATGATTATATAAAATAATAACAACGACGTATATAACCTAAATAGCAATATAACAATTTAATTAAATAAGTTAAAGAAAATAAACTAATTAACCACTCCACCCGCCAGCTGTTCTGGAAACAACTTACTACACTCATAACTAATTAAGTACACATCATGAACTTGAGAAAAAAAAAAAAAATGGAAATAAAAATAATTATGAAAATTGTCCCTGCTCAAAAGATTATGTATCCATGCCCGGAGTAAGTATTGACAGTGACAGATGATTTAACAATGAAGTAACACAACACATGACATGACAGAGAGAGAGCAGTGACAAGCAAAACTTGAGAAGAAAACAAAACAAAACAAACTGACTAAATTAAGTAATAAATTGTGGGTGTAAAATGATAGAAAAAACTACTACTTTATTTATTTTATATTTCGTAAAAACATTTGTATTAGTTATATGTTTAGTTCTGTTAAATGTTAATTACATTTATATAGAAAACGAAAAAGCTTAATGTCTTTTTAGTTTTACAACTTTTTTTACACCCGTTCTACGCAAAATATACCTATACACCTGAGTTATTGCCTCTTGTTCGCTTTCTATGCTGAATGGATATTCAGCACAGAATGCGAACAAGAGGCGATAATTCATTGGCTAATTCTCTTTGTATGTTCCACTTACTGGAGCCGTGTATACTGCCTTGAAGACGGTCTTTGTGGGGAAAAATAATTATATCGGAATTACCTATCTACTCCAGATATTTCTTTTAGTTAGGTGTACTTAACCTACTTCTATGTACATTCTACTAGTATCTTATCTTACTGAATATAAAGTATAAATGAGAAAGTTTATGGGGTTTGCATTTCAATCATATCATAACGACTGGACCGGTTTGAATAAAATATAAAATACTAGCTTTCGCTCGCGGCTTTACTCGTGTGGTATCCGGACGAAAAGTAGCCTATATGTTATTCCGGAACACATACTATGTACATTCCAAGTTTTATTCAAATCCGTTCAGTCGTTCCGGCATGATTGAGGCACAAACATACATCGTCACATCCACACATCCTCACAAACTTTCGCATTTATAATATTAGTAGGATATAATTAGTACCTACCTAGTTATACCTTTATACCAGAGCAGCACGGCTGCGAAGTCGCGGAAGAAAGCTAGTAATGTTATTGTGAAAGTTTGATCTCTATTCTAGTCGCCTCACAAGTTCCTTCGAACCAGCACCACACTGACACTTTTAGGTCTTTCAAGCACTTCACACATGTTTTCTTTACATGGTTTTAGAAAAATATATGTACGCTATACCCAGTATGTCGTAGAACCGAAGAAAGTTCGGAAGCATGTATCAAGTACACGAAAAGAGCCTTTGAGGCGCACTTTAAATCTTTTCACCACATTGGTTCGAAAGACAAGACTAGTAGTAGTATAGGAGTGAAAATGCGGGCGCAAGCCAATTCAAAATGATATCGTTCACAAGAGAAATGCGCATAGATTACAGTATTAACTTTATCTAATCTTAACCAATGACACACGTATAAAATTAGCCAGAAGCCATTAGTAAATATGTATGAACTCGCAGCTAATCGACATAACAGTTAAGGCTCGTGCACACTACTGCGACCATCCCGATCCCGATCGATTATAGTATAGCCTTTTACTATCTATAATAGATGATTTATACAGCGTCAGGAGGCAACTTTTACGGGACTTTTACAAACGGGACAAATTAAGATGGAGTAGGCTTGCCCAGCACCTATTCCATCCTCTCAGCTTAATCGGCCTTGTCCACAGGAAAGACATGGTCAATACGTGCGGAGCTGACTAAGCCGGGTTTCCTCACGATGTTTTCCTTCACTGTTTGAGAGTACTGGTATAGCGCACATAAATATAATATCGGCACCATGATATCAGTAATATCGCATTCGATTTTACGCTATTCTCTTCTGGTACGTTTCCAAACCATAATGATGAAACAGAACCCGACTAGTGCGACTTTGCCCGTTCGTCCGTCGGACACGGCTGAATATCTTTACAAAACTATTGAAATATCGTCTTGAAACAGTTTAAATCTTGCTGGCCCGATCTTTTTTTAAATGATAAAATATCAGAACGTCCGTCAATGCAGATCGGTAATAACATTGTAATTAAACGCACGATATTGATTTTTAGTTCATTTTGTATTGTTTCGCACGTGATCTTACTACACACCGCTGCAATTTTGCTAAGATTGTCGCAAAACCTCATTGCAATATCAAAACCGGCCGGGATTATCGCAGCAGTGACTGTGTGGAAGAGCCTTTTCAGTATCACATCGATAGTATCGCACACACACACACACACATACCTAAACATGGTTTCATAACTTGGAACATTAGCTACGAATTGAACACAAATATCCATTAGTTTGACTATTGACATTTAGGAGAGGAAAATTTGGTTTCAGGTTCAATGATAGTTCTGAATGCTATCATTATATTTTGTTTAATAGGTTTTTTCAATTCGTCCCGGGCACTACAGCGTCCCGTTTGTAAAGGTAAAAGTTGCCTCCTGACGCTGCATAAATCACCTACTAGATGGTGAAAGGCGTTTATTATTATTAATAGGTTTTTCAATAAAGCACACATAAACACAAATCCAGGTCGACCGAAAGCTCATTTCGTCGTAATAAAAAGTCGCTGTCTGAATAAAAGAAGCATCGGCTTTTTTAGGCCTTTCGAGCCACGACCGAGGAGGCTGGAAAATTTAATGGCTGCGGTGGGTGATACTAAGTTAAAATAATGTTGATGATTTAGGTATTATCATCATCATCATTGCAAGTAACAAGACTCCTCTATGTACCATTTTCCATTGTCCGTTAGCCGAATATAAATTTTATACAGGTATAATGGCCTTCTACGCAATACAAGTAGTACCTACCTATATACAGGGTGGGATATGTGTAGAAATAAAACTAGAAATATTACTTTATAGATTTATTTTATTTAATTACGCAAACTTTGGAAAACCCTCTGACACATGCTGCGGGGTACTGCGGTTATCACCTCGTTAATGTTTTGCTTCTATTTGGGTATTGTTGTCATATACAAGATATGCAAGGTGTTATTTAGTTCTAAACAAACGTCGTACAGTAACGTAGAAACCGTTGTTTTGTTATGTTTAACACAAAAAGCAGGCTGTTGTGCTGTAAAACGCTAGAACGTGACTAAAATTGCATGAGCTAAGGTATAGTTTCCCGCCCCCCGCGCGACCTAACTTCTAACGACTTTCGAGAAATTAAGTGTTGCTATTTGCAAAAATTTTTTGTCCGCCGTACAGTCAGTGGGCCGTGAACCCAGCCTCCAAATGATTCCACCGATTGCGACTACGCATTATTAATTGTCAGCATTTCTGTGCTTTATGAGCTTTTCACGGCGCCCTTGACTCCAGAGACACTTCAATTATACGGGGATTGGGACACTTGCGGCCGAAGTTACGACACGGAGCGCCTACGGGCTCGGACAGTGACGGGACAGGGCAGTGACGGGACTGGCTTTCCCGTAAGGTTCTATAAAAACAGAAAGCTTATGATTAACTAGCTTTTGCAGCGATAAAAGTAGACTTAGACTGTTATTTCGGGCCACAAACTATTTATATTCCGATTTTATTAAAATGAGTTTAGCTGTAATGCCGTGATTGAGGCACATGCAAACATCCGCACAGACTTTCTAATATACAAAATTAGTGAGATTCAGATATGATTGCAAAATAAAAAGCATTTCTTTTTTAAAACAATGTCTGAAAGTTTTGATTATCTACTTGATTCTTCTAAAATTGTTTGCACAGCATATTTGTCCAGCTATTTTATCAAAAAATACAAAATAATTTCTTTTCAAAAAAATCTTACATTGCTTAATTTAGCTGTATTAGTAATAAAAATAATATTTTTCGGTTGTATTCTATTATATCCTATTCACTTAGCTATCCCGTCCCGTGGTATGTATAGGCCTTACTTTTCTTATAGACTTTTTTCTTGTAATTTTTCTCTTTATGAGTTCGAGAAGATAAGATTGGAACCGGAACATTTATCAGCAGCCAAAATGTATTCAAAATAAAAACGTGATCTGCGGCGGCCATTACAATGAGTTATTAAAGAAAAAGAACTGACGTCTATTTTCTGCAGATTTATGGGTAAAGTTAAGTATCTTCCCACTGATCTATGAACACCATTCTATACTACAGTAGAATATAATAATACTCGGGTTGTATTTGCATAAAAAACTTACTTGTTCCAGGATACAAATGATGTATATATATATTCCAAACTTCATTAAATGCAGTCCGTCTTCACGTAGTGATTGAGGCACAACATTCAGAGATTCTTACTATCTAACAAGCTTTTGAACTTATAATATTGCTCGAACCCTGTAAGATAAGTTGGTACTTAAATTTATTTACGATGAAAGAAAACATCGTGAGGAAACCCGGCTTAGTTAGCTCCGCACGTATTGTCTTTCCTGTGGACAAGGCCGACTAAGCTGAGAAGATGGAATAGGTGTTGGGCAAGCCTACTCCATCTTAATTCATTCCAGGCACTACAGCGACCCGTTTGTGAAGGTAAAAGTTGCCTCCTGACGCTGCTATATAAATCGTCTACTATTTTTATACTTATTTAACAACATGAGGTCTTCTAGCAACCGACGTGGTGATTGTTAAAATATTGTGGCACTAAAATAGAAAAAACCTAAAATAATAATATCCGTATGATGTGGGCGACTAAAAAAACATAGTCCGCCATCTTTGGGAGTCCGCCATATTGGATTTAAATGACTTCACTTAGCTAATCATGCATTGTCATCCATACTAAACGTGTTTGCAATATTTCATCTCAATCGGTTGAGGATAACTGCTTTAAAATTCAGTCGAAAGATTTGACCCGAACAAACATACATACATTGCAAGGTAAATAAAAGCTTTTATTAAAATACCTACCTTCCGAATAATAATAAATAATTAATCTACTTAGGAATGTTTCAACGTAAATAATTGCTGTAAAAGGCGTCTGTTAGATACAATATATTGTCAACACCGACAGATCCATCATCATCAAAGACCTCGTCCGTCCGTCTGTTTACTCGTCGTCTGATCTCCCGTCGATGGCTAATGGAACTACCAATGTGTTTATCCACAGCTAATGCCTAACGCACTGTCTGTGTTTTTATAGTGTCTGATTGAAGTGTGATTATAGCGTTTTACAGAACATACACATAAAAAGTATGAATAGAGAAATCTTTCAGCTAGGCACTAAAGATAATATATTTTGTCATTCCAACTGTCAATGGAATGTATTAGATACAAGTCGGGACAAGCTCGAGTTGACTTGACTCTTGAGGGTTCCCTCAGACTTTTTAGCTTTTCATAAATCAGCTTAAAACTATTACCATTTATGAAAATAAAACCGTGTTGCATAGAATAATTGAATAAAGGGTTTTTAAATTTAAATTAACCTAGTGGTATTTACCAATTTGGACTATGAAAGTGAACATATTTTATATATTTGTATCTAGCTTTATAATATCAGCCTGACACACAGACGGACGGACGGACCGAGGATGTCGCACTGTAAGGGTTTCGTTTCACTGTTTTGTTCGGAACCCTCAATCGAGAAAAACAATATCTGAAGCCGCCGAATATACACGGTAATGGCCATTGATCTGTTATTAAGACGATAAACTATAATTTCTATGCGTCAGGAAGATCCCATTACAAACAAACAGACAAGCCGTGGGTGTGCGCACGTCATACAAACACGCTAAAATAAACAGATATATTTGGTGTTGAAAAACATGATAATGCCGGTGAGTCCCCGAACTTGAATCGCTGATCAAACAATACTCTGTTCTAGGAAGTCTATATTGAGCAAGATACTATCAGTAGATAGGCAAGTACCAGTTCCTCATTTGAGTTTTTGAATCACCAGGAAATCTGAAATAAATCGTGTCCGAAATAAGTAGATACATAAAATTTCTTTTTCTTGTTGGTCCTACGTAATGACTGATATTCACAGATAAGTACTTTGAGCGCTTACTTCAGTCTCTTCTTAGAATAGATTTTCTATACAATTATCTTAACATACTAAGCAACGAAGCGGAAGAACTCTATACTGGGCGAACAGCACTTCCTGAGCTTCCTCTGAGTACCTAGGACTGTATTTCACTAATTTCAGGATTTTCGTAGAATTACCAAGCTTGTGAAGCTTGAAACTGTCTCAAGAATTCACTTGCGGAAATGTTTTATTTCCTGAATGTCGTCGTGAGTAGAAGGCTTTTCATGTATTTACTTAGGGATGATTGTATTCTAATATACTGCCAGCACCGGTTTCTCGCTTTTTCAATCGGGAACGTGATCATCAAAGCCTTAACGGGTTTTTGGGTTCCAATTTTATTATGATGTCTGGGCAATCTGCTAAGAATACTCCTAGGGTTAATCCTAGGTGTATAATCTAAGTTCTTTTTTCAATGTGAGAAATTGCAGACGCGCTGAAGGAAAACATTGTGGATAGTTAAATCAAACGACAATGACCGTGAGTAAACTCACAATTTTGTGTTGTTGAGCTAGATATTTACTTAGCTTTTTTATCTTCTACAAAGCCACTCGTCTCCGCGTTTCAGCTGACCGGGGGAGGGGTGGGGTGGGGGGGTGTAAGGACGCAATTATATTAGTGCGATATAAAGCGTATTGAATCGGGCCGTCCGTCACTCGTGATGGATCACCAGTGTGGCATACTTATTGTGGCTGTGGGGGAGAGAGGGGAAGTTTGTCCTACATCTGACAAATAATAGCCGCTTACCTCGGAATTGTCTGTTTTAGTTTAGATGCTAAAGCTTGTGAAATGTTCACACTCATCTTAAAAAGTTAGTAATAAAAATAGTAATTTTATCGTGTATTAATAAATTAGTAGGTTATAAAAGAAAAAGTGAATGGACTTTGGAAAAGATGACACGAAGAAAAAGGGATCGAGTACAGATAACAATAAATATGGGGCTGACAGAAGGGTGAATGGAGGAACAGAACATGTTGTTCCAACCCCACATAAAGTGAGATAAGGGCAGGAAGATGATGGTGGTATTCGGCCTCCACAACTCGGATTCCACTTGTCTGCCACTCTACGTCAGGTGCAGGGACAGCGGTGTCAGTATTGATAGAGGCATTGGTTGTGATCCAACTGCTTAGTCCACCTGTGTGGAGCACGAATACTTTTTATTACCCGTATAGTAATTTTCGGTGGTGCCAGAGGAAAAAATATTTGACAAATGAAATGAAACGAAACGAAACGAAATAAAATAATTTATTTGCGTACGTAATAAATTAGTGTAAATCTAAGTACTTAATATCTTTTCCTTCCTATCTTATACCCAGCCTTTTCACAATAGGTTATTAGGAGTAGTCAACAGCACCGACAACAGGGTCACAGGGAGACAGGCCCCCCATCAATAACCGATGCGAGTCGCGGCCGGCAGCCGGCAGCCGGCACCGACCGACTGTCGGCTGTCGGCTGTCGAGACAAATCCTTAATCTCTCAACGCGGGAGATGGGAGTGTGAACACACGACACGTATTTCACCAATAATTGTTTGTAGAGAGGAAAGTGTATCATACTATATAGATAGTAAAAAATATACAGTATAAGATAATGCGGATGTTATAGAGAGATGTACAGCAGTAGAGTCAGATACGTTTGTCATAAAATGTATGGCACTAACGACGTTGCTATTATAATTTTATTAAAATTAAATTAAATTATAAAATACAAAAGCAACAGTTGGGCTATCTAAAGGCCATTGCAAACGGTCTAGCCCGACTGTTTCTTTTGTATTTTGTAAATTAAATTTGTAATAATTGTAAGTTTCTTTCTGTTAATAAAGATAATTATTGTTTAATTTTTTTCCATCATCCATAAGTTGAATTTAGAAATCGAGTATCGAAGTGTCCTATGGCCAGTTCCTAGCCTACTTCCTTACTTTTTCTAGACTGTGGTCTAGGTAGAGCTGGACATAGAGGTCTAAGTGTCCAGGTGTGCCTAGACACTAACCTAGAGACATACGTCTCGTGCTGGAGTAAATGGTATGATCAAGACGAAGGCAACTGCAGGCATTGATTGAGTGGGCGGAGTTTGACCAAGTAATCGACATTTCGTGTAGGACGCATATTGCATATCAATGCTATATTGACTTGTGGTCCAATACCGACTCAACACGTTGGTGGAACAATTTGCAAGTTTAGGTAGCAATAAACATAAACTATTCCAAAGATATCCATAACAACGTTATTTATTTTGATACTCCAACATGATGGATTTCTGTCACCATATTTCTCCTTATCTTGGGTGTTTGAATCAGGAGTGGCTGTAAGTTTTCTTATGATTAGGTACTTGTGACTTTGCTCACCCCATCAGGGATACAGACTTGATAATACTTATGTATGTTATTTTGATAATAAAAAATTTGGTATAAATACTTACAATTTTGGCGAAATTAAACGAAATTATTGTTCTCAGATGAAAATGATCTCGATAAACAAACGCCGAGCAATCTATCCTTTAACAACCAACAGTAACATACACAATGACCCCGCAATAAACTTGTCGAGGTCATCAAACTGGTGGTGCTGATGGGCCCCTGTAGTGAGGTGTGCGGTTGGCCCGCGAGATGGCGCCGGCGTCGGCCCCTGGCGACCGACACAACGTAATTTGCCGCTCTCCTACACTAACTAATAACGCGGTTTCGGATGCTCTTGATTTTCCACACGTGCATTCTTTTATTTCACAATTTATTTATTTAACTTCTCTCACAAGGGTTTCTTACAGTAGTAAAACCTGTTTTGTGGGAGACTGGTGTCTGAGGAAGGTTCAAAGACCTGTGTTACAGGTCACCAGTGCTCTTACTCCACGGATCCCATACGGTACGGATAGAATTATCTCATTTCATTCCTATGAACACCAAAATAAAGGATCTTAGGGCGGCATAGAGGTGGTGTAAATTGATTGATGCCATCCTAATTTAATAATTACATTTTGACCCATTTACTTGATTGACTCGCTTTCGCTTGCTACTAAGATTATGTTATACCTACCTGGACACGCACTAAGGCCTTTTACCATCTATATATATAGTAGATGATTTATACAGCGAAGAGGCAACTGTTACCTTCACAAATGGGACGCTGTAGTGCTCGGGGCAAATTGAGATGGCTTGCCTATTCCACCCTCTCAGCTTAGTCGGCCACAGGAAAGACATAGTCAATACGTGCGGAGCTGACTAAGCCGCGGGTTTCCTCACGATGTTTTCCTTCACCGTCTGAAAGTACTGGTATAGAGCACATAAATTTTCCGCACAGAAAAAGAGATTAGTACCTACACGACCAGGTTGGAACCCACGACCTTAGGATCGGAAGGCGAAAGTCACTACCAACTAGACCACCAGTGCTCTCGGACAAGCACTAGGTATCTAATATTGATCAAGATTTATTCTATTTTAATTTCATTATTGAGACAAAAAATCTCACAAAATTAATGACTTATAATGTTAGGTGCTCTTCGCAGAGGATTTTATATTTTTTGCTCATATTTTGATAACGGATGCTAGGTACTTTATCACTCAATATCACACCAGTGGAGTGAACACGTGTGTGAGCCCGGGGCGGAATAATTGCGGATCCCGGGCCGCGTCCGTCCCCGCTAATCCCGGCGTCGCGGGAATACTCTCCTGAATTGCTGAGCTGCTGTGGGAAATACAAGCCTTCAATAGGACTCGCTTGACGATTTATTACTTCATTCCGTCCGTCGGGTTGTCTGCCAGAAATAACTGTTCAAGCCATCTAAATATATAAAATTCTTACGTTTCTCACTGACTGACTGGCAAGCGACAAACAGCTTCTAGAAGCATGGAACTTTTAGAGCATAATCCTATTATGGTGTAGGGGTTCACTAAGAAAGGAATCCCGAAATTAAACTCCTAGAAAATGAACTAGATCAGATCTTTGGAACCAGTGTGGTGAAAGGATTTAAACGCGGACAAAGTTGTAGGACGTCCATTAGATTTTATTATCAGCCTTTTTACCCGATTGCGAAGGAGGGTAATGTTTTTGGGGTATCAATCTATTAAGACAGATATGCTACGTAAATTCTACACAGTCTTGAATATTTGTTTATCCCAATGCTAAGCATTGAGAGTACTGGTGGTCTAGTTGGTAGTGACTTTCGCCTTCCGATCCTAAGGTCGTGGGTTCAAATCCGGTCGTGTACCAATGGATTTTTCTGTGCGAAAAATGTATGTGCGCTATACCAGTACTCTCAAACGGTGATGGAAAACATCGTGAGAAAACCCGCGGCTTAGTTATCACTTTTACCTAAATATACGATCTTTAGACATAACTTCGTTAGTTTGTTTGTCCCAGTACCGTGTGACATACGCCAGGATTATAAATTAAAGGCCCGCATGATGTCCGGAACCCTGCCGGTGTCCGACACTAAACCCTGATCTGCGGGATTATACCCAACGACATAATTTCATCAAAGACTACGGACCTCTAATCACTGACGGTAAGGGTCGAGAAGGTTCTGCGGTCATTATTGTTTGTTCACTCAGCATGAGTAACGTCACGGAATTTCAAAATCAGGTATCCAAATGGATAACTAAGGCTCACTTGTATCCTTTTTCTTTTTTGTTCCCTGTAGGTAGGTTTAGATCACTGGTGGTCTAGTTGGTAGTGACCCCGCCTTCCGATCCTGAAGTCGTGGGTTCAAACTCGGTCGTGTACCAATGGATTTTTCTGTGCGAAAAATTTACGTGCGCTATACCAGTACTCTCAAACGGTGAAGGAAAAATGTTTAAAAACATACATATTATGACGCCCGTATCCGTAACGGGGTGGGCAGAGCCACAAGTAAGCATATGAAAACTTAACAAGGAACCTTTGAGGCGCACTTAAAATCCTTTCACCACACTGTTTCGAAAGAACTAGTGACACAACTAGAAAGATAAGAAAACTCGCAGCCACTCATGATTCAAGAGTCCGAAGATGCATAATGGTGTACCATGGATATTATTTTCTGTTGAAAATGTACCTACATATTTATTTTTTGTATAAAAATGGATACATTATACAATTACTATTTACGTAAGCTTTATTAAATAAGTTGAAAAAGTTTTAGTTTCATCGTGCCGACTGCCCATATTAAATTATTTTTACGATAAACGAGCAAACATTACCCACATAATTTGGCAGAATCTTGGTAGAGTCACAAGATCTAAGAAAAAATAATTAATTAGAGATAAACGAAGTAATCTCGATTCTAAAGAACATTATAATATGAAAACCATCCTCCCAACTTCCCAAGTTCGAGTAGACTGTGTAGAGTGGACAGCTTTTCAATAGGTACTGTTTGTTTTTGTTAAATGCCTCAGCCAAAAGGCTCGATTCCGGATAATTAGGTCATTTTTATCTTTACCAAATAAGACGAGACTTCCGACCACAATAACCAATCACAGCGGCACATTCGAATTTGTGCGCCAAATAGGTTACTGAACGAATCGCCGGAAAACCCAGTGACAGCAGCGCCACCTGACGTTTTTTCACTGAACTATCTCCATCGTTGTGGTGCGCAAAAAAAATATTCTAATCCGAGACATTTTAAATAATTTGTGGTGGTTTTATGTGTAAAAAGGTTTCCATAGTTTCTGACAAGCCGGCCGGCAGAAGATTCGCACCTGGAGAAGGCGTACATTTCAATTAAGTGGCCTATTTATACTGTGTTTGGCAATTTGTGTGTCGTCTCGTCCGTCGTTTCCTGTATTTCGTAGAAGTGATTCATTCAATTCCTTTTCGAACAACCTTACACTTCACCCAAATGTGCAAAACCTTACTGTTTTGCTACAGGTACTGATTATTGAAATTGGCTTTGATTTTCAACAGAAAACAAACTCGCTCATCTCACATCTACAGAGAAGTATCTGCTGATGCTTTACATGTTCAGCAAATATTTCTTCCGGGCCCTGATGTTGTAGTACCATGTAACCCATAATTTGTGGGACCCATTAAAAATAAAAACTATTTTGGAATGACAAACAAAGCCCTTTCATATGACATATTACTCGACACGTTTGCAAAAAAATTTTTAACCTCTTGGGAACTCAATATCTTTACAACCCCTTCCTCGTCCTTTACAACCGATTAAGCTCATATGCTTCCCAGGAAATCTTTATAGCATGCTATTGACCTGCCAAGTTTTATACAGATTGGATTAACAGTTCGAAAGTTATGCTCTGACAAACATATCCTCAAACAAACATGCATACAAACATACAACACCAAATCGCCAGAGATATTCACTCGCTTCGCTCGCTCGATCAATTAAAGTGATATTTATTGATTTTTATCGCGCCCAAAATTGAATACAATAGCGCAAACTGAAAGCAATTTTATCAAGTTTGACTATTTCCAAAAGTTGTGTGGAACTCCTCAGGATTCCATTCCGGCGAGTCCGTGCGAGTGCCGTGTCATTGCGTGGAATGGCGAACTATAATCCTCAGTCGACCCAAAACAAACAGAGAGTTTCTTGAAAGCTTCAACCGCACTATGGCGGCCGTAGCTTAGCGGTTTATTATTATTATTATTCATTTATTTCAGATTATGTCAATCCATAAACACATTACAATATACTTCACTACACTACATCACACACTTAAAACTAAAACTACATACAAACAGCTTAATTTTTAAATAGAGTCAGTTGCTAGACTTACGCCCTTCCCGAACAAAAAAATTATTAGTTTTCATACAAAATTCTTGATGAATACTGGAATCAGTATGGTGTCAGTTATTTTGTAACATCGCAAGGTAAGCTAAGTAAGTTTGTTAATGAAGTTAATGACGTTATAATGCGTCAATTCGTCAAATGACTTAGGTATAACTCAAGAAATTAGATCAATCTATAGCTTGTGGCGCGAAACTGAAATATACCGATCATACTTTCCTGAGAACTTGAGGCCCTCAGAGCGAAGTTCCTACCATTAGTGCCCGAGAGCGAAGCGAGCGGCCATTACGGGTAGACCTTTAGGATTGTCTAGTTTGTTAATACGCACCGGTCGGTACTAAACGATTGTAATTGCTGAAGGAAAATTATTAAAAATAACGTTTTTTTTATTACAGAGTAGGTATAGTCAAAGTCAAAAGTCAAAGTCAACAATTTTTATTCCTTAAAATCACTAGGATCACTTGGACACGTCTTAAATCTACGTAACTACTATAAATACTACACTGCAGAAGTTGTATAAAGTTGCAAGGACAATAATATTTCATACATTGCCTGGACGCCCCAGGTATTCTATACATTGCCTAGGTATTGCATAGAATACCTGAATTATATGGATTGCCGGTAACATATCGTCACTGGAAAGGCAAAATTACGTAAGCGCCAAAATAGGCATATTGAGTTATATATATATTCGGAATCAGCATTTCATTCTGCGTCGATCTGTCTAGGTAGCATTGCGATACGAGCACTTTTTTGGCGCTTACGTAAACTGAAAAAAAGAGGATTTTTCTTTGGCCCGATGTCTGAAGCGACACTTTTTTTGGTGTTTTTTTCGTGACTGTCATTTAAGTAAATTAGGCATTTTGCAGTTCTGAAAGAGGTTATTTATAAGAATTCTTGTCCTTTTGAAAATAAAAATAAAACTTGATATAAGTAATTTTGGTTTGCAGCATTTAGAGTAAGTAGGGTTGTATAAGAAAATTTGTCTGCCCGTGTCTATGCAGTGAATGGCGTATACGTAATTTTGACTTGCAGTATTTAGAATAAGTAAGGCGTATAAGAAAATTTATCTTCGCATTTAATGTAGTAAAAGGCGTGTAAGTAATTTTAAGTACCTGTTATTAAGCAAATTTGTGGACTATCAGTAACTTGCTATGAAGTGCAAAAGTTACAAAAGTAAAATTGAAGTACATTGTAAAAAAAAAATAACATTAAATTAAAACCATGCTACAAAGCGATGCTGCCAATTTCTAAAAAGAAATACATGGACCTCACCAATTTGTGTACGAACAAAGTCATACCATCTGTGTATCGTGCAGAGTATCAAAATACTAGCAGCCCGCCCCGACTTCGCACGGGTATTTAACAAAAATTTCAAAAACTATAAATTTTAACACACACATACTTTTTTCTTATACTTACATTTTTAAACTCGTGATATCGCTCGAATGTAATGTCCGAATTGAATAATTCAGAAAGTTCTATTAATTTATTGAAGCAGTCTTGAATATGAAGTAGGTAATTTATTTTGATAAGGATTAATATTAATGGACAAATAAAGAGCCTTTTCTAGCGCCGGCATTTCAATTAAATTTTTAAAATAAAAGAACACTTATTGTGCTGTAGTTTCAGAGCCTATTCAATGCAAACAGACAAACAATCAAATCTTCCCTCTTTATAATATTAGTGTAGATGAGCCATAATTCAAATATTTAAGAGTATTTGAATGAAACAGACAGAAGACGAAGAATTAGCCGAAGAATGAGTTGGATCTAATTCATCGTATCCGCCTTTTTTTATTTATAATTTCTTGTCATCATTATCATCTTCCTGTCCTTATCCCACTCTATGTGGGGTCGGCACAGCAGGATCCTTGGATCATGCTGTAAGAGTTTTGGCTAAGGTGTTTTATGACCGGCCGCCTGCCTGACGTCAACCCTCCTTGGGAATACTTTATTTATAATTTCTTGTGATTTTTAAAAATTACCTTAGTATTAGACTGGTTAGTTATTTAAATGGGTATTGTTTTAATTTAGAAGATTTTTTTTTATTTTAATTTTGGAGACTAATAGAAACGTTGAATCTCAGTTTTATTTAATTAATATTTGCAAATCTTAGTGTTTCCTAATGGTTCTAACCTGTAGTTGTTAATTGTTTTTGTCGAAGGAGTTAATGGCCATTTGTTTTTATTTATATAATAGATAACATAATAACATAATTTACTAATATTGTTTATTAACTACTTGTTTTCGCCGAAGGTGTTTACGGCTTTTTGTTTATTATACATAAAAGACTAGCTGTTGCCCGCGACTTCGTACGCGTTAGATTTCAAACCAAGTTTCAAGCTATTCGTAGCGCCCGTTAAAAAGATCCCATAATAATTTTGACACCCATTTTAGCTCTTATCAAGAGTTATTTTGAAAAATCCTGAAATACATGTACATTTATTTTTATTTATAGTAACTAAACCGAGTTTCAAGCCAATCGCACCGCCCGTTAAAAAGTTCCAATACTAACTTTGACACCCCATTACACACACCCCTTCTTTAGGTTTGTTTTGAAAAATCCTGCAACACGTGTCCATTTATTTTTCATTTACGATATCTGAACTGAGTTTCAAGCAAATCGCACCACAAAAGTTTTACCATACAAAAGTTTGAATTTCGAAAAGTACCCCTTTAGTGGGTGCTTTTGCTATAAAAGGAAGCTACCATCCAAGTTTCAGCTTTCTAGCTTCAGCGGTTTTGGCTCGACGATGATGAATCAGTCAGTCGGTCAGTTAGTCAGCCAAGTTAAGCTGTTTTAGGTATAGATAAGTCTCTGAAGCGTTATCTCAATTTTAGGAGTTCGAAGACTGAAAAAATGTTTGATTGAAAGCTTTGATTAATAATAAAACTTGGATTAAATAGATACTTAATGTCTATGTCTATGTCTATCTACAACCACTGTATTTTGAATTCATTTGCAAATTAGATTCTTTACATAGGAAATCAGTTAATAATAAAGAATGTGTAGATCAACTCAACTTACTAGCAACTAATTTAATGATTTTTATAATCATTACCTACAAAGTTTTTATTTTTTAAAACAGTAATGGTTTTTACGCTACTATTTCTGTTTTATATAACTTTATTTTGGAATATCGGTATTTTAAATGTCATTATAAATCAATTAAAGGCACAAGTAGTTCAAAAGGAATAATCAAAAATAAATATTTATCTTTTACGCATTTTTACCCAAAAAATTATTACAATACTTACTTTAAAGCATTTTTTGTGAACCAACATAATCAACTGATTACTTTATAAGTCGTTTTGATATAACAAGAACATACGTATTTTAGTCTTTTGTGTCATTTTAATCCACCAATATTACAGTATTCTTATATCTAAGGTAATTTTGTCGTCTTCCTATTCATTTGCGTAAAAGTTATAAGACATTTTGATTGCAACTAATGTTTTAATCAGATGGCGGTTAAGAAAATTTGCTTTACTGAAAAATTGAGGTCATTTTTACGTAAGCGCCATTATATCCTAAAATAGCAGTCCAAATACAATAATATGAATTGCTGGACATAGAAAATGAAAAAAGAATGAAATCTTACCTTGACGTCATCAAAATTCGATAATTAGGTAAAAAGTTATGATTAAAAAACGAAAAAAATAAACTTTAAACGGCTTTTTCTCGAAATGGCCTTTTGGCGCTTACGTAAATTTGCCTTTCCAGTGACGATATACATTTTAAAACTTTCAAATGGTGTCACAGCATTGCACTTCAAAAATATTTGTACCTCCAATCAAGTAATTTAATAGCTTTTGAGTAAGTAGGTACTTCACTTTAAGTCAGTATGTAGGTATATTATAATACTACAGTGCGAGTATGTATCAGAATGTCAACAAAAGTCATATCCAACTGACGGAGCATTCAAAATCAAATCGAGCAAATACATAATAGCAAATAGTACTATGCTAATAAAAATACTTTTTATTGGAAAACATATTTTTGCGATAACGAGTAGAATAATAAACCTTGTAAATTCGTATTGAAACTAGGTACAAGTAAGACATCACAAAAAGCAATTTTATTCTCAAGCAATTTCTGAAAATATGATCAAGAAATAAATTGAACACGATAACGTATTTTCTATTCTTGGTAAAGTCTTGGGTTTCTAAAATTCTGGTCGTCAAATGTTTTCAGTCTTAATCCACCTTCTTTGTAATATTCCGTTCTTTATACTCATAAAGATTGATGCAATTTTACAGCAAATTTGTTTTTCAAGTTGATATGTAAACTTGTCTAAATAAACTACTTGTATGGTATAAATGGTAACCACTTATTAAAATCTTTAAATATCCCGACAGTTTCCTTTGTATTTAGTAAATTGTATAGGTTGTAAGTTTCTTTCTGTTAATAAATGTAATTCTTGTAAAAAAAATATCATGCTTTATGTAAGTAATTGAAAGTTTGAAGAACTTTTATGAGGTCTAAATAAAGGGTAATTTCCCTTTCGTCTAGAGTCTAGCCTATCTGGTCTAGACAAAATTCTTAGTAACACAAACCGCAAACGATATTCGTCAAACCTTATTGTTTTGACCTCATTCAAATACCCCATTGTAAGTAGTATAGCTTTGTTATATTATGTCGGAGCTATGTGAAGTTAGTTTCGGAAAGGAAACTTGCATTGTGGGTACTACGTTTTAGGGCTCCGTGCCTCAAAAGGAGAAAACTAAAATGCCAAGACCTCTCTCTAAGACCTCTGGTTATGGTTATGACATTAGTAATTACTTAGCTTGGATATGTACCTGTTTTATTTTGTTATTTTGATTTTTAAGAGTTTTAATTTTGTTTTGTAGTTTCTAGTTAATTTATTATTTTTATTTTATTAATATTATATGTGCAATATTCTCCATGTACGTAATTCTAGATGTAACGCCTTGGTTAATTGGCTGTAATGTTACTTTTTTGAATAAAACAAAATAAATAAATAAAATAAATCTCCTTTAGATCCCGGTAGAGGTCAAGTTTAAAATCTAATACGAAGGTCTACCGCATGGTCCCTTTGGGGTGAGTGTAAAATGTTCCCATCGGAAATAAAGTGTATAAATGTGCGCCATGGCTCCAGGGACATACAGAGTAATTGCTCGATCACGTCTTAATCTACTTCCCCAAATATTAACCCTCTTATTCGCAACACAATATCGCCCAAAAGGGCGTCCTGATGATATTTGAGCCGGCCTTTGGTCACTACTATAAATGATACAGGGTGAGAAAGATACAATTTTGCTACTTTGGTTCATTGATAAGGTTATTTCTAGGGCCTCTCACATCTATGTTTCCCAGTTTGAATAGTTTATTATTATTATTTATTTATTTGTTTTAAGTTTTAGTTACAAAGGACAATGACCATGACTACGATAATGTGTAACATCAATGATTGGTTAAACATACATTGTTATTGCTCTTTTTTGGTAAGATGAAAGTAAGGTAATTTCCTGACTTTATTATTCGCGCTGGTCAAAGTTGCAGCCACACTATCTCCGTCATTGAAACATACAACAATAAGAAGTAATTCTTTGAAAATCGAACGCGTATGATGTGTTTATATTCAAATGTCATAGGTTAAGCTTATTAATTTTTTTTCTTTGACTGGTTAATGTAATTTGTTTGCATACACTAATTTGTCAGGACATAAAACAAAGAAACCAGTGTCACGGGTAGTGCAATGAATTCTTAGAATGAACCTACCTTTCTGCTGCAGTGTCGATAGTACTGGTGGTCTAGTGGTAGCGGCCTTACGATCCTAATTCCGTGGGTTCAAATCCGGTCGTGCAATGGATTTTTCTATTTGAAAACGTATATGCTCTAAACGGTGAAAGAAAACATCGTGAGGAAACCGGCATGTCGTAGAAACTAATAAGTTCGAACTGTTCAAAACATGTGTCAAGTGCACGCACCTTAAATCCTTTCACCACACTGGTTCGAAAGAACTGGTAGGGTTATATAGGACACCATGTAGTTACCTATATGTACGCCGCCCCGGTCACTGACCTCCCTAAAAGGCTGCACGAAGGCTGAGGACAGGTGTCTACACTTCTTTTGTAATAACAAAATCGTTCTATTTCCTCGAAAAGGTTTTATGACCGATAATCGTGACCACTCACGTCACACCGACGAGAAGTAGCAAATAAATCTGTTAATATAAAAATCTAATTTGTGATAATAAATAAATAAATAATAAATAACACCCAACAGTCACATACATAGTCCTGACCCCACACTAGGATTCCCTGTGTCGTGGGTATCAGAAACTACGAGTACCATGGTACCACAACACCCAGACCCGGAAGAAATATTTGCAGAACATGCAAACATTTCTTCCGCAGCGGGAATCGAACCCGCGCCTCTTGCGTCTCCGCCGAGCAATCGCCCGCCACGCCACCGAGGCCGTGATGATGTTTATATAATAATAATACATGTAAGTACTTAGATATAGAAGTTAACATGATTTGTTTTAACCTGCTTCGTGGGAGTCTGGTGCCTGTAATCTGTAATAGGTTTATGCAAGCCTGTGACACAAGTCACCAGTGATCCCGCTCCGCAAATAAAAAAAATTATATGGTTCACGTATCAGATGAATAAAATTGATTTTGATAAAACTTTGAATGTAAATAGTTTGATAACAGGACTGCTTTTTGTGCTATCAAGCGACCGAAGCCACGAGCGGAAGCAAGTTTACTAAGAAATAAACCCATTTAACACGTCCATTTTTAGGGTTCCGTACCGAAGAGTGCCAACGTCAGCGGGCTGTATCTCATGAACCGTAAAAGGTAGAGTTGAATTTTTCACAGTGAATTTGTGTTGCCACTATAACAAAAAATATTAATTATGGACATGTACGATGGTACGGAACCGTTCGTGTCCCAATTCGACTCGCACTTGGTTCTTTTACCCTACGAGTGAAAAGTCCCAGGCCGTCTTTCCTCTAATGATACGCACTGGTGCCGGGTGTCTGCTGACTTTACTAATTTTCACCCTAATTTCAAGTAATTTGCGCGTGCCCTCAGGCTTCCTTACGTTCCCGAACATTATCTTACAAGTTAATTTAATAATCATTTGAAACACAAATACGAATGAAAGTTTACTTTATGTAGGTAGTATATACCCGGATCTCTAATGGGGTGGGCAAAGCCACAAGTAACAACATAATAATAATAATAATAATAAATATTTGAGGACGTATCACACAGCACCATCTAGCTCCAAACTAAGCAAAGCTTGTATTATGGGAACCAGATGGCTGTTAGAATACTTATATACTTTTTTTTTGTAAATACATGCTTATAGTACATAATACTACAACACCCAGACCCGGAAGAAATATTTGCAGAACATATAAACATTTCTCCCGCAGCGGGAATCGAACCCGCACCTCTTGCGTCTCAGCCGAGCACTCGCCCGCCTCGCCACCGAGGTCGTCAAAGTCATAAGAAAACTTGCAGCCACTCCCGATTCAAAGATACAATGTAACGAATTCCTTGAAGACGTTATTACAAACCCCTGTTTAATGTGTATTTACAAACAGGTACCACAACACCCAGACCCGAAAGCAAAGAGCAAAACATGAATCGTACCCGCACCTCACGCCTGAGACACTCGCCCGCCACGCCAAAGGTTCGTATTTACCTTCTCAACCACTGAGCCGGTTTAGGTAACCACACGACCACATTTCATGGCTCCACCATCTCAAACAGATCGCTATCTTAGCAACTCCTTAGCAAAATTGAAGCCTTTGTAAGCTGCGAACAGATAATCTCAGATAAAAACATGTTTTTCCACCAACCCTCCTAAAACTGATTAATTAATCACTTCTCACAACAAATTCACTCATTTGATAAATTTATATTAATAGCTAAGGATTACAATGACAAAGTGATAAAAGATTTAAGTGTTTTTGAACTTCAAGACAAATGGCAACATGGTTTTAATAATTCTTATTAAAATAACACTAGCTTGCTGAAATACTCATCCTTCGACTCTACCATGAGTCCCCAGACTACCTACCTCTATTTTTCGCTAGCGACTTAAAAAATTGTGGACGAGGTGAGGTAAGATCAGCGGAAGGGGGTGAGTAATTATATCTATTCTGAATTTAGTACTATCGCTTTGATAATAAGTTTTAATATATTTTTTCGAGTATAATAAATATTAAATAAACATTTGTTGACATTTTGCACAATGGGAACCAGATGACTGACATACATAACACTAATGTACATACTTTTTTTTTTAAAAACATACTTATAATCCTATATTCTAAATGTGAAAGTTTGTGAGGATGTTTGTATGTTTGTGCCTCAATCACGCCTAAACAGCTGAGCGGATTTGAATGAAACTCGGAATATACATAGTAAATGTGCTGGATTAACATATAGGCAATTATTTTTATCCAGGTACCACGCTAGCGAAGCCGCGGGCGGCAGCTAGTAAATAATATTACAACACTCAGACCCGGAAGAAAAATTTGTAGAACATGCAAAAATTTCTCTAGCAGGGAGAATCAAAGCCGCGCCTCTTGCATCTCAGCCGAGCACTCGCCCGACATGCCACCGATGTCGTCGCGGAGTATAGTCTGAAACTCATAGTAGAGTATTTGTTATATTAAAAGTAGTGCGGAGGACGTGACAGGATTATGCTGACTATCTCAATATTCCAGCTTCGCTCTGTTACTTGATAGCTACGCTACGTCTTATCCAGGATTTGTTGTCTGTCTCACACAAGATTAGCGAGCGATTACGTCATCTATGTATATACGAGTAACTCCATACGCTACTGACCGTCTGACTGATAAAGCACGCACAGCCTAAACCATAAGCTCTAGAAGCGCGAAACTTCATCATCATCATCATTCTTAGCAGGGACCTAATGCTGAGTAAATACCTCCCCCATTTTATGCCATTGCGTGAAGCTTAGAGGAACATAAAGTATAACTTTAAAGAAAGAAAATACATTTATTGGTTCACTATCATCTACCAACAACCAAATTATAATAACTAATAAACTAAAACTAACTATTACTAAAATACCGTAAAATAAACCAGTAACTAAGCATTGTGGTATTATGACAATGAACCAAAAGGCCCTGCCTCAGCATTGTGTTGCTCAACGAGAAGTTGATGCAACGCTGGTTTTTTTATGGTTTAGAAAATAATCCTGAAATTGATTTGCTAAGACGGAGGGAAGATGAAGTTTGTGTAAATAAACTCAAGACTAAGTCGCGAGGCGTTCCACGTTCTACGTTGTATAATATAACGTAGCGAGGTCAAAACCACCTGTTACTAACAGAGTAAATGTCGATAGAGCGAGCTGAATGAGGTTCAACCAAGAAGAGCAATATCTACCTTAGCTGTACGATAATCCAACTAATATTCCAACGACTACATTGAATGTTTATGATGCTTAAACAGGTGAACGGATTTGAATGAAACTTAGAATATACATAGTTCCTCGTAACATTATGGGCTATTTTTATCCAAGAACAACGAGAGTGAAGCCAGGGGCGACAACTAGTGTTATGTAAAGAAGATCCTATCACGAATCCAAATGAATGCCTTCATCTAGTATTTGCTTATTTGTGCTGTTCTTTTTAGGCTTTAGGTATTTTTCAGCAAACTGTATTATTCTTGGTTGAGATACAAGACAAAAAGATTACAATTTTTTACTATTATAGGAGCTAGTGTATTATAATTGTATAAGTCCTGTATTATAGTTTGCATTTAGTTTACTCTTACGAACGCTGGGTAATTAAAAAAAATCGTTCAACAAGTTAAATGGTAGAAGAATGTTTAAAATTGTTCATTTACTACTTTATATAAATGTGCTAAACTAAAGTAAAAACATAATTATCTCCATAATTGTATCATAATCACCCGGTTGAGTTTGAATAAGTCTAGATGTTTATTTTCAGACTCTACCGTACAATCCTTACAAGTCTAAAGCAGATGAGGAGCGGTTGAGGCTGCAGGTTGTCTGTCTGTCTGTCAAGGCTTTGCCTCATATATTATTAAAGAAGATCCTGAGTGGTTGAACCCGCCCTCGCCATTTAATGACACTTAGATTGAAATGTGGCTAGATTATGATGAGCTCTAATAGAAAATGATAAATTAGAAATGGAGTCGCTTACAAATTATTAAAATTACAGATAAATCATCTATGTTTATAGTATTTAGTAAGTAAAGGCTTTATTTAATTTAATATTCATTTGACACCTACCTTGGTACCTTGGTTCTTTTTTAAATAAATACTTTGTAATGGTAAAACAACATTCCTATGCAAATATTTCTAAGGCTCGCCAAAAACTCCAAAAAAAATCTCCAGAGTATCACCGCCGAGCGCAATGTTTTCACTCACTTTACCAAATTATAATTTCACAGAGTTTGCATTCACAGGGACATCCTGGCTTTATGAGAATCACACACAAAACAATGCTCCGTGCGGTTCCGCGACACAAAGCACTTGGTATTGTGCATGTAACGTTCTATAGCAGAGCGCCCCTCTTCGGGCGTCTGTCTTTTCTCTCCCTGCTTCACCCTCATTTTTGCGGTCTCGTGGAATCGCAGAATCACACGGTTTCAGAGTGTGGGTATAAAGCGCTTTACCCTGATGAGGAAAATGGAACGGAATCGCGCCCAAGCCGCTAATCTAGTTAGGCCATGCTGCCTTTATCATAGCGCCAGGCTTCACTTCGAACCCGCGTGCAATGAAATGTACACTCTATCACGATGATTTAAGGTACAGAATGGAGTAATTCTTCGTATTTTATTTTGCAAGTGGGTGGGCAAGGTGAAAAATAACTCAATTGACTTTGACAAAGTCTATTGAGTTTTTCACCTTACCTTTCACCTTTAAAAAATAAACAATCGTCACTGATTGTGCCAACAAGTTGATTTGCTGTTCTGAAATGCCAACGTCTGCATTTCGTTGAACTTTTCGGAGGACTTGAGCTGACACTGGATTTTACCTACTTATTAATATCTTAGAATGGATCCGCAAACTCATCTTTGAAACAGTTAGCTATATTGTCTGCCTCTTTTATTAACTTTGCACGTTCTCTAGACCATATGACTTCCATTTCTCCAGCGCATTTTGTTCAAAGCAAACCTCACCTATATTAGAAGAAACATTAGAAGTAAACACAAAGAAAAATTAATGAAATCCACTCAAGAGCATAATACTAAATGGACTTGACTAGTTTCCCAAGGCTCCCAAAGAATCGCTTTGAAGCAAATCCCCTCTGATTTTCATCCCATTTCAATTATATTTTTTCCTTAGTCTACTTGGGCTGTTTTCTGTTCTGGGCTGTTACATTTTCCACCCGAAGATATTTCTCTTTTGAATTTAGAGTTCGTGTTTTTCAATAAAATGGTAAGAATAAAGTGGTTTTCATGGTATCAAAAGGTCCTTGACCTTAACCCGTTCCATAAACGAACCGTCTCTGTCCCGGAACAAAAAGTAAAACTCTGTTTAAGCAAGGCACTAACAGGCTTGAAGAGGCTACGGATTTCGGGCGTATGAAAGAAATACAGAGAGCGAGACCACGCAAAATAATGAAATGAAATAACCCACCAAATCAAACAATTACTAATTACAATAAAACTACAAAATAAATCAAAAAACTGGTTTCAACAAATAAAGAAATAGTTATTATCTACCTATAAAATTAAAAATCATAATGAAACTTGGTTTCAAAATCTAGATCAAAACATACTCAAAACATGGATTTTTCAAGTTTTTTTAATCGTGTTTTTTTTCTCTTATCGTATTTTCACTTTGAGGGACCAAATAAAATATTTTGAAATTTCATTTTCTTTTTGAATAAACACATTGCGATTTTGGTGAGCAAATCTATTGCACACTTTTAAGTAGTAGATACTAATAGCTAATGTGGGTACTTTCTTTTACCCTAGTAGATCTAACGAAACTAAGCTAATATAGAGCGTAGAAGGTGTTATGATAGTAACTGCATGCATAAGTAGATTTAATTAAGTCAGGTACACACTGAAGCTCCTACGGCGCGAACGCTATGCGCTCTTCACTAACTGCAAAACTTTATGCGCCAATTGCAACCTGTGTGTATAATATAAGTTAGGGTTGCAAACCTTTCCAACTTATTTTACGAATACCTACTTATAATAACTTGTCAGTAAATGTGTATAAAATATCAATTAAAATAAATAAATAAAATAACACCCAACAGTCACATACAAAGTCCTGACCCCACACTAGGATTCCATTGTGGGTATCAGAAACTACGAGTACCATGGTACCACAACACCCAGACCCGGAAGAAATATTTACAGATGCAAACATTTCTTCCGCAGCGGGAATCGAACCCGCGCCTCTTGCGTCTCTGCCGAGCAATCGCCCGCCACGCCACCGAGGCCGTCAAGTTGTTTGTTTTTTAATGTATAAATATAGATGTGAATGATCTTGAAGTTTATAACTAATGAATGGCAGGCAAACAGCTTACAAGCTCTATAATCGTAATCTCGAAAGTGTGTAAAGTCTATAATTTATTTATAATGTTTTTCTATAAAAATCGTAGTAATTAATCATGTTACATTTGATGGCAGTTGGTGTGAGGCTTTGCAAAGTGGCGACCTAGAATCGAACAAAGAAGTAAAAGTCGTCCTACTGCGCGATAGGTCAACGACATCAAAAACGGCGAATGGCGGAAACAAAGCAAGACTTATACCCTGCAGAAGGATATCATGGGTGGATGAAGATAATGAATCACGTTACGCTGCCCGTAACCTGTTCAGATCACTGAGACCCTTTATGTTCCTCGCATTGTGAGGCACCCCTGCTAGCTTAGAACCATTTGCGTCTGAACTGCATTCACAGAACAGTCCATGCTACTTCTGCGCTCCTGGTACTGCGAACCCTACAATCAAACAAATACTGAAGTAGTATTTAGGCACCTACTTAGCATCAGATGCATTTGGAAAGTGCGCAAATTTTTTCCTCACACAAGTTTTTTTCACCGCTAAAAATTACCAAAAATTAACTCATAGACAAATATTTACTGCATTCAGGTATTGTGTTATACCCTTTCAGAATCCTGTCAAACTCATCAAGCTCCGGCACTAACGGTACCACGTCCTAATATACCGAGGCGTGGCCAAGTCACGTGTAACAAACTTCCTAAATCATAGCATTTTCCGAGTATTACCGTAATTGGATAATGCGTCAATATTTGGAACATCGAAACAGCGATGATAACAGCCAACGCGCCGGGACGTAGGCGTGTATTTGAGGAGGTAATTGGAAACTGGCGACTCTAGAGACGGAATCGAAGTGCCAGTTCCCGTCACGTAATGGAATAACACGTGGTTCAAGTAAAGGCCTCTAACTTGTCAACAGGGTCGCCGCCCAATGAGTTCCATAACGCATCAACCTCTCGGCCAATTCGACCATCAAACTTTTGCAAAATTTTCCTCTCCACTTGTGGAACGAGCAAAAATTTTAACGATGAGATGTGCCATTCCGCTGTATTGTAAAGTGACAAAATATACCAATACTTCAGCCAAACTGAATATACAATTTATGTAAACAAACCGCCCGTACTTAACCTAAAACTTACGTTTTCGCATTACATGTTTATGTAACTTAGTACTAATAGATAAATTAAGATGTGAAAACTTATTTATTTATCTAAAACTAAAGTGATTTAATCGTAATAACGAAAAATACGCGACGGTTTCTTTACATAAATTGTATCTCCAGTTTGGCTTAAATATAGTAACAAGCTGAAAAATAGGAAGTACATTTTTTAATAACTGTGATGATGAACTTCCCTTCTATCGAATGAAAACACCTTTATAAAATACATTCATCAAGGAGCGACGATTGACGAGGAACATATTCAAGTGGGTTCTAGATACTTCCTACATATTTATATTTCTCGAATCGTGTTCCAGTTTTCATATCCGTTTGTTGAAAGCTTCAGGTAACTTTCCAACAATATCTTATTGATCACTTTGAAACGGTTCAAATATGATCCTTGGATTTCACAGCTTCCGCTCGCTGCTACGCTTGATACCCGAATGAAATGCCTAGTGTTCATTCAGTGTATGTATTTCTTACTCAAATTCGTTCAAACATAAACAAGCTTTCGCATTGACGATATTAGTAGGTAATGTGATATGACAGTAGGATATGACAGTGAAGATAAAATTATGTTACGGGTTTTCAGATAACCTTGCCTAGCGTTAGTACACTTTGTACACCCAACAGGTTATCGCCATAGCCCACTATCTGGCGCACATCTTTATTCCATGTTCGTGAAAACTGAAAGCAGCATTTTTTTATGTGTTCCTGATAAATATACTTTTATACGTGACGAGTTTATGAGTTGCCGTAAAAAGGCTTCATATTATTTAATATAGAACGCTCATCATTTTACGTGTTTTATTTTATTTTAAACAAATATTCTGCTGGATTTTTATTACATACGTATTATCACGCCCGTATCCCTAATAGGGTGGGCTGAACCACAAGTAATCATAAGGAAACTTGCAGCCACTCCTGATTCAAAGTCCCAAGATGGATATGGTGAACCATGGTGACAGGTGATCAGCCCATCAGGAGAGGATACTATCCTTTAGTCGACAGTTGCGAGAGAGAAGCAGCTGGACAAATTCTATGTTTTTCTTTACTCCCTGTCCAACAGAGAATAATGGATTTTATTGCGCTTTACAAACCATCTGGCATTTTGTATAGGAAACAGAATTGCAACGAACCTCTAAAAAACTATACGGTTTCAATCAAGTCATCATCATTATCATCCTTTCTCGTACCACTGCTGGACAGGCCCCTTCGCGCTTAAATTGTCTTGCGCCAATTAAGCCCATCAAGACCTGGGGTTAACTAGGTCGTCGACCCATGAATTAAGTATTTTCGTAAAATAAAACATAGGAAATAAATTATAGGAATATCGTCCATCAAATCGATTGGAAGTCAGCTTTATCGGGTTAGCACGAGTTGAGTTCGAACAAGTTAGGAAACAATAATAATATGCATAGATTTTTTGAGAAATCGATATTCCAAGCTAGTTAGATGAGTTTGGTTTGACTCAGTTTGACTTCATAAAGATATCCATAAGATATTTCGGCATTTTTTAAATAGTAAAATACCCTAACCTATGTTAGTAATATTATTTCATAATTCTTTTGCATGTATGCATGACTGTAATGTGCCCATTCTATTCTATTATAGTAAATAAAAAAGATGTGGCTACAACTTGTCAACTAAACTAAATTCAAAAGTATTCGCTGTCAAGTTTCCATTGAAAACTGAAAAAAAAAATCGTCTTGAGTGGCATTCACACTTGCGCATTGTAGAGTTTCAAAAGTGACTATGAGACTCAAGATCGTGGATTGTAAATGGATGAGGCTAGCACAGGGCCTTCTTGGATGGTACACCCAGCCAGGCGTGGTCGTAGCCTGTAATTTGGGGGGGGGGGGTCACTAAAAATAGAATATGTCGAGATAAAACAAATTGACGCCTTCTATTTTTATTGGCATCGCCGCTAGAAGCAAAAAATTGCTTTTTTATATTTTGTAAATTTTTAGATGATTTTTCAATTTGGCATGTATGATTTTGGGGGGGGGGGGGGGGGGGGTCATGTCCCCTGTGACCCCCCCCCCCCCCCCCCCTTCGGACCGCGCCTGCACCCAGCAGTGGGCAATGATGGGCCGTGGACATCGAGCATCCGTGGATCATGACGTTGAAGGCTCGTATAATTAGCTTGGGCATTATCCTTGGACTAACTCGTCTCACCGGAGTTGGTGCTAAGAGCTGTAGAATCTTGCGAGCCGGCCGAATGATCGGGCCATAAACCACGCCCTGAGGTAAAAAGCAATAATACGACGTCAATTGATTGCGGGACTCAAACGGAATGCTACGTCGTTGCTTCGAACCAAATCTATGGGTTTATGGATTTGAGCTTGACAGGTGTGGCCATTCTATATGGGTCAGTGAATTTCTGTGAACTTCTTAAAAATATGAGCTTTTGTAAATATTAAAGATTGTAAATATTAACCCATGACAGAGCGAAGAAGGTATATGCGTTTGGCCTTAGAGGTTGTATGTTTATTTATTTGTGTGTTTGTCTGTTACCATTTTCTGAAAATGGTAATGCGGTTTTTTGCATTTGATTGGTGTAATTTCAGGGAAGGCCCTTAAATTTGTTTTACGGCCATAGCCCCCGTTTCCTATAGGGATAGGCAGAGATCACGGATCTCCATTTGCTACGATCCTGACATACTTCTTTCACTTAATTCACTCTCATAACATTCTTCATACATGCTCGTCTTTTAGGGTAGGTACTTTTGACTGGCCCTTTTCCACAACGTCGCCAATTTGGTCCATCCTCTTTACATGACCAAACCATCTCAACATTAAAATTGTTGTTACTTGTTTTAATAGGATTCAATCCTCGTACTAAAACTGACCACCAAGAATAACAGAATCTATTAAACCAAACGTCCATTAGGTCTGATCTAAATTATAACTTTTGCTCTATGTCTTGTAAATGTGCCTTCCAGTATGTGAAGGCACACAAGTTCTGAAACTTGGCTATCTATGGTAAAGCAGCTCAAGTTAAATCAAATATTGTTCTTATCGTAAAAGGGGATCTCACTACCCTAAACTTCCTCATCTCTTGGGCCCATGTGAATGACGATAACTAGATACGTGACTATTTATAAGTAGCTTTAAGTATCGAAAGAAAATTCTTTATTACAAGAAGTTGTATACCTAATAGTTCAAAATATTGTAAAGGTTGCGAGTGATCGGTGAAAGACAACAAAGAGATAGTTCGTTGAATTATATTAATAATAATAATAATAAACTCTTTATTTTAGGCAACATAGAACAAATTATACAAAAGATAATTGCTGCGGATGTCCAGCAGCATATGCTCGATGCCAGCAGCAGACTTCTAGAGGCCAGTGATGATGATGATGATAATCAGTTTAAATATTGTAAAGCTTTCTTAGTTAGGTACCCCAATACCTAGAGCTTTGCACCTTACGTCCTTACCTCTGACTTTGTTCATGAGCCTAATCCAACTCAAAATTGAAGAGGAACTGTCAAGTATCCTGTCTTTTTCCTAACTACCTGAGGCTAACGCCCGAGGGCACCTACATCTAGCCACGATCGAGCGTCTGTTTGTCTGCACTACGGAGGTTTAGCCGCTTAGGATCCCGAACATTAATCAAACCTACGCCATTGTACCCCCGCACTGCTGCTTATTCTGTGACTATAATGGATTGTACCTAATGGATACGCTGCAAGTACAAAAAATCAGGTGGATACCGAGGTATGATCCGCAGTGATTTATGGAAGGACCAATCACTCCGAACTATGAATCACTTAGTCAATGTGCTAATGGCCCATTTATACGTTTCCATTTAGAAACACAATGAAATACCGTAAACTTTATGGTACCTATCTAAATAAATAAATATACGTGGACATTTCACACAGTGCCATTTAGCCCCAAAATAAGCAAAGCTATGGACACCAGATGGCTGATAGAATAAGTATGTATCATCATTTTCCTGCCCTTATCTCACTAGGTGGGGTCGGCACAACATGTTTTCCTCTTCCATCTTCTCCTATCACTCGTCATCTCAGTATTCACTCCTTTCATACGCATGTCCTCTTTCACACAATCCATCCATCTTTTCTTAGGCCTTCCTCTGCCCGTGTATCCATCCACATTCATATCCAGCACTTTCCTTGTAACATGACTTTCTTCCCTCCGCATAACATGCCCATACCACGCTAACCTATTACTCCTCATCCTCCTCCTCCTCCTCCTCCTCCTCTCTGTCACTGGCGCTACTTATAAGTATGTATATTTTTTGTAAATACATACAACACCCAGACCCGGTAGAAATATTTGCAGAGCATACAAAAATTTATCCCATAGCAGGAATCGAACCCGCCACCGAAGCGAAACGCCACCAAGGTCGTCAAATGAATATAAATGAATTATGGTTTTTTAGGGTCCCGTACCCGACCCGGGTGCCTACAGGACCCTACTACTAAGCCTCCGCGTCCGTCCGTCTGACAGCGTGTTGTATCTCATGAACCGTATGTATGTATGTTCGTATGAGCTAGTGGCCTAGTGACGGAGTTTTTAGGCCGCCTAAAGGCCTCCGTCATGCCTTAAAAAAAGGGACCGACTGTTCAACGTACCCTTCGAAGCACGGAAGCGCTCAGCTCGTAATGCCACTTGCGGTCACCCATCCCAATTTGTGACCATGAACCGTGATAGGTAGAGAGTTGAAATTTTGACAGAAATTTTCACAGAATGTGCATTTCTATTGTCGCTATGTATAACAACAAATAAAATAAAAAGGGTCCCCATACAAGAAACATTAGCGCCGTGTAGCATTCGTAGCAGTCATAGGACGTAGCACTCGCTGTAGCCGGTGGCGTAGCGCGTAGCAGAGGTTGAGACTAGATTCCTGAATTTATGTACACACCATGATAGCCTAAGCTGGTTGTAAAAATTGTAACGCTTTTGACGAACTTTTCACTATTTTTTTTATTACTATGAATTTCACGTTTTTGCCAAATCCATTCAGATATTCAGCTATTACGCAGACAACACACTCACGCACAAAAAATATTCATTTTAACTATGTTTGTTCACCGTAGTCTCAAATTCTCGAGTTTTGCGGAAAAGCTGGGACCAAACTCAAACCATCAATCACAAAGTGCTGAACTTGACATAGGGCGTGTTTAGGTACATGCCTTGAACCTGGCTTACACACTCACACTACATAACTTAACCTATAATGCTATAGGATTAATACATACTCGTAGTTAAAATTTTACCTATAAGGTTTCGCATAGCCTAGTAAACAATAAGATACCTACCTATCTAGCTGGAGGTTCTATAATCGTCACCAGCAGTAAGCACTTAGGACATCTACTTGACCCAACGCTGTGTTCCAGGATCGTAAATCTTCGTTTCCAGATCATAAACTAGCGGGACTTTTATCGTTCGTCTTGGGATACTTGAAGGCTTTCGCGAAATGACTTGACAAGACCACAGCTGTAAAGAATGTGGATGATACGTAGATTTTTTAGTTACAAGTAAAGTAGTAAAGTTTACCACTAAATTAATGCTTTTGTCTTTCACGCCCTCTAGGCTAATTTACAAGAACTGGTTACTTTTCGATATACAGACAAAGTTCTAAAATATACAACTAGATGGCGGGTAACGTAAGTATAGTTTTGATAACAAGCAGGCAGATGGAGCTGCTGTATATATTGTAAAATTGTTTTATCTCTGTTTCTTATAATATAATATTACTAAATAAATATAAAATTTAATTTTATAGTTAGAAATTTATAATAAATCATTTTCTTTGAGCATGAAGGTAATATAAGATTTTTTTATCTGTGTTGTTGTCTATGATTCAATAAAAAGTAAAATAGAGCGAGTGACGGAACGTTATGGTTTTTTATTTGTGTCGGATGGAATGGAAATACGTCGGACGGAGCTACATACATAATACACCGGTGGACAATTTTATTTCAATTATTATGAATAAGCTCACCGGAGACGTTGCATTCCATCGATCACTGTAAAGTAATATCTCTGCTTCAGCGTTTGATGTAAAAAACATTTCTAACCAGTGCCGTGCATCAAATAATGGTTTTAGAAGAACTGACAGTGACGTCTCGCGATTTAGCCTTGGATATTGGTTACGAGAAAAAGTGTATTTTGAAAATATATCGAGTGTTTTCTTGTTGAACCCTTAGTTGAGTGTCGGGTAGACAGTGTTGTGGATTGTTTATTTGGTGCGGTGCTGTCGGATCGGTGTTATGTCGGGCGGCAGGAGCCTGGACAAGGAGCGCAAGTCTCCTCGCGAGAGCGGCGAAGACTCAGAGGATGAGAGCGAGATCCTGGAGGAGAGCCCCTGCGGCCGTTGGCTGAAGCGCCGTGAAGAGGTAAGCCTCACTGCTTTTATCCCAAAGAGGATATAGGCCAGGCCCCTTCAGACAAAAGATATCGTCAGCTGATCCACAAGGTTAGCTGATGTTACACAAATAAGGCGCAGTTGGATCTGTGTTTGTTACGTAAAATAACGTTTGTTTTGTTATTTTCCAGCTCTAAAATATATTAGAATATCTGTTATGTTGGAATGATAGCCTTGAAAATTGAACTTGGATTGGAAACCCTATTGAACTTGGATTGGCATGTTTACTATTCTAGTTGTTCTATCTATTTTATTAGGAAAATTCTGTTCCAAAATATAAACCCAACTAACAAAATTGTCACATACAGATACAATTCTGTGCTTAAAACCTAGCTGAAATATATAATTATAGACTTTTGAACTTATTATTGACTTCAGTAGGTACTGTAACTTTTTTTGCATTGTCTGTTTAATACTGTGCCAGTTATGTAAAGGTGTTTCTGATAATAGGTCTTATTCCGGGAACACTTTTATATCGTAAGTAAATTAGAAGTATTATTTCAAAGCACCTTTTAATCAGTTTATAACACATTTTAGTTCCCATTCTAAGAAAATGATTAAATATTACTCATGTTTTACCAATAATTATCAAAATGTAGTAAGCGCACTTTAATATTTTTATTCTGATTCATTTCATATTGCATAGGTCTGTTTACTGATTATAGTTTCTATAATTATGAATCAGTAGTTAGTTTATTTTCTTGATATATGTTTCCATTTCTACATGGTATCTAGATATTTAATAAATAGTTAAATAGTCATTAAGCCATGACAGAATATCTATAATAAAAACTCCATCACAAGAGTTAGCCACAAGCTCATACAAACTTACTTTAATAAATAATTAACTTGTTGTTATAGCCCAAGAAGGTATTAATTCAGCGGTGACTGTTACTTAAAGTCATAACAGGGTCATAAATAAATAAATAACATCCAACAGTACTGCCACATACATAGTCCTGACCCCACACTAGGAATCCCTGTGTCGTGGGTATCAGAAACATTTCTTCCGCAGCAGGAATCGAACCGGCGCCTCTTGCGTCTTAGCTGAGCAATCGCCGGCCACGCCACCGAGGCCATCGGTAGAACATACACACTCACTAAAAAGTGATATTTGTTACTTAGTTTTTAGGGGGTAATTTCACAAAGTACTGAACTTATAAAAATATATTAATTGGAATAAAAGCTACACTATCCCATGTGCTATATCAATTTTATTCCTATGTGAGTGATACCGAACCTAAGGGGTTCAACTAACTATCAATAGCCAAGGGACACAAATCCTTTCCTAGATATTGATCATTTTATATTTTGTTGAGGATATACCTAAGAAAGACTTTGACTGAGACTTACGCTACATGATAAATATATTCCATGGTTGAATATCATCATGATTTAACATAGCTGTTCCTAATCAAATGCATATTAACTCTACCGACTATCACTGGGCAGTAAAACAGTCGGGTCACAACCAATAATTCTTGACTAACATAGTAACTCCATAAACAGGATGCGGTTAAAACAAGTCCTCGGACCAGCAGCCATTCATAAAACAAGGCTAGCCACCGCTCATCTCTGACATTCGATACAAGAGCTAATTAAACCGTCACTGCCACTTCATACACCACTTTCCCCGCCGGCGGTCGTTGACCCGCGATTCGGCGCTTGCGCAACTAATCACTGTCGCTTTCTAGGCCTAGGGTACTGCTTAGAGATGTATCGATGATAGATAAGTAACTATCTAAGTACCTAGATCTACCCTGCCAAAGTAGGTATCTTCATACTTTCTACTTTCAGAGTTAAAAGGCTCGATAGGTGAGTGGATTCCGATACGAAATTCTTTGTTTTATCGGTGCGAGACTACCGTAGGCCCATCTCTAAATAATATACCTATAAAACAAAGTCGCTACCCGGGTTTGTCCGTTTATGCGCTTAGTTCTTCAAAACTATAATTATTTTGATGAAGATTTTGATAGGTACGGTTTTTAGGCAATTTAATCCAGAAAATTAATGTATTAAATACCTACTTCCATATATTTATAAAGTGCAATCACTTATGCGGCCACATTAGTAGGTACATTGCACCCGTGCTAGACCGGGGTGGGTCGCTAGTATTCTTATAAATGAACGATGATGATTTCACTCATAAGTACCTTTTTACTGCCAAACGAAGTGCTTGTAGATAAGAAATAAGTAGCTAGGTAGGTGAAACAGTTTGATAGTGCTGTATAAGATTTTCGCTTTATTTTACTACACTTCCCGTGGAGGACAGCCGTGTCGTCACCATGTAAATGGCTTTCCTTCTGAGAACACTAATGGCGATATTTCTGGACATTCGCGATGGAACTCGCGTTTATTGCCTCGGCTTCGGAGAATCGGATGAGGAAATATCTATTAAGATCGTGATTTGGTTTTAAACAAATGTACAGACAGCCCATTCTAACTACCTTCTACTAGACTAACTCTGCGGCTACATGGTCGAGATTCGGCGAACGTTTCGCATAGAGTGACAGCCATATGTATAATTGTGACAGGATCAAGGGTGCATCAAATTATAAAATCATCCAAATACACAAACAGTTATGTAAACGAATTGCTACGAACTGATAATAAAAATGCCCAGTAAATATCAAAACAAAATTAATTGTTTTGTTTGCAACAAAAATAAATGATTAGGTAAAGAATAAATAGCCAGAAGCTGTTAATAAACATTAGAAGTTAGTGAAATTCTGCTGATAAATACGTCGCGAGAAATGAGAATAGATGAGCTTTCTTTGTGAACGAGGAATTTTAATTTGCGGGCGACCCCTGTTGTGCGTTCCTTCAAGAAAACTCCATTGGAAATGGAATCGAATGTTGGGAAACGTGACATGCATGGGAAATTTCACCCGGATAAAATGAAGACTGTAAATACTCCAAGTCACAATATATGTACACTCCAAGTTTAACAGCAATCCATTCACAAACATTGATGAATCAAACACAAACATCATTACCTACATCATCATAAAATGAACTGAAGAGTTTCAACCCGGAAGCACAGTAAGAAGGCTCTGAAACTTTCTTTCACACACTATTACTACTCGTATTGATTTGTGAAAGTGTTTCCACTGGGAATTAAGTTCATCGGTCTGAATTTAGTTCGGTGTGCCGCACACCACTAGCACTACACAGAGTGTGACCTTCTGCTGCCAAATGAAGAGATTTCGGAAGCGGATGCAACAGACACAGAATAAACAATATTTTTATGCCGATGCGGCCAGTTTTAAAGGTACACCATGAGGAAACTATTGGACGACAGCGCGTCTCTCGGTCAATAAATCTCTCTCCGCGTAATAAGTTTGGAGATTGTAGCGGCTATTCCCGGGCCGGCCTCGTCTCCGAAAAGGTCACCCATCTTTCGTCAATTGTCGAATTCACGGAGACAATTTTCAATGCCGGATTCATAAAACGTCACTTGTGCCGCAAGATTCCATTCTATAGTCAAATTTAGTAGGTGCAGACATGTTTCCATCAGAGGAAAGGAAGTTATGTTTACTTCAAGAACTGTTGATTAATTATAAGTTCTTTATTTACACCTTATCACATTGGGCCGTCTGCCAGTTCGTCAATTGATTGCATAGCGTTATTTCATTACTAAACTATTTCGGTGTAGCGCAATTACTATAATTCCTACGTCATTTGAAAATACTCCGTGATTTAATAAGCTTCGTTTACGACGGAATAAATGAATCGGAGATTGGAGGCTATTATGTTACCGCACATGGTGTTAGATGCCAAGCCAGATACTGCCGACGTGCTTTAAGACCGGTCTTTAAGGTTTAATATTGCTCAATTTCCTGTCTGGCCAGTCCAACCAACTTTGAACTTAATAGTATCTTGCCAGATCACGTGAACGAGCAAGGCAATGTTTTAGATGTCGCTTTGTTTGTCAATTGTCACGCAATGAATCATCTCATTAGCTATTCCTTCACGCCGTAATCTACGAGCTTGTTTCTGGGATTAAGAAACTTCGCGTTTCTAATGTTATCTCTAGTTGATTATACATTCTGTGAGTGTGCTTAATTAATAGGATTAAATACCTACGATAGGATAATATAATCATCCTAACACGGTGACAAGGCACTTAAGCTGTTTGAAAATTAACAAATTCCCAGCGTAAATTTGAAATTCATAAATTTGAATGCTTAGCGTCTCCTTTCTACACTTAGCTCGAAGTTCGACAATGCGGAACAGCCTGACTCATTCATCATTATAAAATATAGTGTCTCATTTTTTACAAGTTAATATTTTATGTGCTCATTCAACTGAACTATCAGCCGGCTGGTGGAAATATAACCCGTATTACGACGTCATAAGTGTCATAATGTATCACGGTCCCATTGTGTTTAGTGGTTTTGAGCACTTTCAATGGATGGCATCGACATAGATATTGTATGATGTGTTTTTGTTGCATTTTTTTATTGGAAAGTGAAAATTACCCTTCATGACTACGTCAGCGTGGGTGCTGGGGGCATTCGTTTTTTACTCTATTTTGGTAAGTACTTACCTACTTAGAGTGAAAGTCATTTTGGAGTCTTATGGATACTTTGCACTTTCGTAGATTTCATTCAACTGATGTGTCGATTAGTATCTATGAATGTGTGGTCCTATTTTTTTTATTTCAATTACTATATGACTTAGATTTATTGTTTTGAAATTATGATTCATTGTTGTATGATTCGCTCTGTAGTACCTACCTACTGACTAGCGAATAACCTCTTCGTAAATGAGTATCACTTAAGTACCCGTAAGCAATCTCAAAAGTGCCTGAAAGAAATCCCCCGTGCCTTCAGCATAGAGGTCGTATAAAATGACTCAAATCCGGTTTCAAGTAAAAAACAAAATTATATTCATGAGCCGATGACGGTCCGTTAAAACGGAATGTGTCATACGCTCTCAGTAAATGTATTTCTTATAAATCGTTGTTTCACGGCTGCCTACGAGGAACTTTTTTGGTAGCAGATGAATGAAACCGTAAGAATGTCATGTAAAATATATTTTGTGGCATCGCAGTTTTGTTATAAAATCGATGCTTTTGTGGTTTTCCTATTAGTGCTTCATAGTAAAGCCGTATCGCTGCGATCAGATCGTCTAGACGGCATTTGTGGTATGCCGCTACAATAATAGCTCCATGCAATCTGATGCATCCAACGATCTAAAATGGAAATACCTAGTTTATTGAAATAGATACAGGAATACATAATACTCTTTTTACCTTCCTCTATTAGATGGTATGAAACTTAAGAGAGACTTGTTGACTTTGCTAGTTCCTGTGAGGCCTTGACGCCTTTCTACCTGAATAATTCCGCGTGCTTCTACGATTTTAAATGTCATTTCCTGACCGTGATTCTATTTTATGTCTGACAATTTTATGTAAAAGAGCGTACGCCCGTGAGATTAAAAAAAACGCTCTACATTTGTTTGTTGGTTTTCCGGCAATTGCACACATAGCCCTAGAGTCATAGACAAAAACTAGTCGTAGACAAAAATAAGCTACATTTTTAAGGATTTCGGCATTCACTTGGCTTGGCTTCGTTTGCTTTTAGTAATAACGGAAACTTACCTATTTAAATGGTAAGCCCAGACTCGGTGTCGTGATGCCTAACTAGGTAATCTGAGGCCGCGGCCATTAGTCGTTCAAACAAAGACCCACCGACCTCTGGTGGCTTATGGGGGATTTGTGCCGTAAAGTGCTGACCACGCTATAATAGCACTAGTTCAGTGTAAATTGGAAGCATTGGTGGTCTAGTCAAGTGACCCCACTTTTCTTCCGATCCTTCGGTCGTAGGTTCAAATTCGGTTCCGCGCAAATGGATTTTTCTGTACGAAAATATTATTTGCGCTATACCAGTAGGTAGGTAGGTACTCTGAAATGCTGAATAAAAACATCGGAAGGAAACCGGGCATGTCATAATTCATGTCGGATCTTAAAAAAAAATAAAAAAAAGTGTTAAGTTCACGGAAGAAGTCTATATTTGATTCTATTCTATTTCACCACACACTAGTGTGGTGAAATAGAACTTCTTCTTTGAACTTCTCAAGTTCCTTCGAGTAGTCGTAGTAATAGCGTAAAATAGTCGACTTATTCCACTTTTCCGCCCTGAGAAATCAGGGGAACATCAATTAAAAAAAGTACAGAAAGTCCCCCTCATAATTTTTCTTATTCCACAAATCTCTCTTAAGGGAATTCCCTCAGAGGGGATTCAAGGAACTCTAATGTTAAAAAGTTGAGAAATACCCCTCATAATTTTTTTTCTTCCACTTTTCCCCCCTTGATCCCCCTTTTACTAAATCCGGCTAGCCGTTTGGACTATAGCTTCAGCCAAGCCATACCCACATAAACCTCAAACACTCTATCCTCCTTCGCAGTTGAGTAAAAAGCACCGTGCGTGTATGCATTTTCTACAGATTCGTTCAACACTTGGATATTAGATGTTGAAAATGACCAGTTCATCATGACGATCACAACAGCATGACGCATCGAGCACGCTCCACGGTTGACTGCCTAATAAATACTACGCAAATTCAATTTACTTCCCTTGCTGTAATTAACATTATTGTTGCAATGCTTGTTACTTCGTCGTATTGCTCTTTCTTGGTCAATCCTTTGTTGAAATTATTCGTTTCAATTAAGGTCTTTATCCTTTAATCTTTTTGTTGAGTGTGACAGAAGCCTTTTGATTTCAACCCTCGAGATAAGAGGATTTCAATATTGAGTTTATCTTACTTAGTATATTTTTTGTTTAATAAATCAATATCCTTATTGTGAATCTCGTCAATTCTGAGTATTAGTTATCAATTCTATAGATAAGTACCTAGTCCTACAATCTAAATGTTCTTAAAGTTTGACTGACAATCAACACACAGCCTGCAAGTGACCATGAAACTTGAAACTCGTATTCCTCTGGTGGTGCGGGGTGCACTAAGAAAGGAATTCCTTAAATTCAACTCCTAGAGGACGTAGTGGGAAGATGAAGTATGCATGAAACGAAACAACGCGTGCGATTCACTAGTATTTAATATTCATGGTTTCGGTTCTACCTTTCATCCCATTAAACATCCTCGTAAAGTTTCACTTCACATATTAACTTGGTAGATAAATACAGCTCACAGCGGGATAATCTAGATTACTTACACGTAACTAAGGCTCACGTTCACCAACCCATATACCAGCGTTAAGACGTTTAGCCTAGCCACACCTACTTTTGTTCGCTAAAGTTTAATTATGTGTCTTTGTGCAGGTGCCTACTTCGAGAGTACATTGAAATTTTAAACCTTGGTTTGTTCCTAATCAGATGAAATACCGATGTAATGTACAGTGATCGTATGTTCACTTACGTCTTTTACATATAGCCATTTAGCATAAAATATTGGAACTTGTTCCCCGTTGAGTCCAGTGCGGGTTCGCGGCCGGAGTCGGTTATGTTTTTCACCGTCAGATTATCACAGTGAGATCTAATTACAGAGTTAATTAAACGGGTGTGTCTTATGTTACCGCTTTGGAAAGCTACTTCGATTCTGAGAAAGTGAATTTACAGTGTATTGAATCGGAGGCAGGCTGGAGGCGTCGGGTTTCTCAGCTAATTGATGTGACAATCAGTCCTTACCGAAGATTGGATCCCTATTCGGATGATTATTACCTAAGCACGTTTTCGTATGACAACGCTGTTCCAGAAATTCACGGTGCTATCCAGCTGACGGTATCCAATTGGAAAGAATGGCGTATTAAAAAAGACCCAGCAGTTTGTGGATGTGGCTGATATTTATTTATTTATTTGAAAGCTTATACCTACATATGTGCATGACACAAATATAACACTGGCAAATGCTATAATAAAAACTGTGTCGCATCTTCCAGTGCCTTTAGGACTATGGAGAATTTAACAATCAAACAAACAAGTTTAAGTTTAAATAAAAGGCTAAGTAAAATAAAAATATCGAAGGGAGAAAACAAGTAACTCTTAAAAGTAAGGGTTACTTGTTTTCTCCCTCAAAAGACGTGGTGTATGTCTGTGTGTGTGTGTTTTGTGATGATGATAATCCAGCTGGTCCATAAAATTGCTGGCAGTAGTTGAGAAAACTGAAGTTTCGAGGTATTTTAGAAGCTCTCAATATTTGAGTGCGACTACACCTTCGAGGTGTTTGCACTTTACGTCGACGTACCTGTTCGCTGGCTAATAATACTGGTAGTGTAGTATTCTCGTCTGAAAGGTGTTATACAACGCGAGTGGTGGCGCGTCGCCTCGTGAAAATAACATCATTGTTTGCTGGCTGTAGATTACGACACAGCTGACAGCCGACTGAAATGTCAGCGTGTGGATACTGGAGTCTTGGAGCTGCTAAGAATGCTAGTGAGTTTAAGCGGAAAAGTGGCATTCGTTTTTTTTGGATCGCTACATTTGATTATTTGAACAACGTTTTTTAGATGTTGAAAACATGCCTTAAGTATCCTCTTTATCCAAATCTAAAATCAAGATTTGCTTTGCATATTATCCTTACAGAATAATACCAATCGGTATTGATGCTAATCCACCAATCAATCCAGCACTAACCAAAACTACCCCATAAGTTACCTAATTTGGTATCTGCTCGGTCGAGCGAGGCGGCGAGGCCAGACGCCCCGTAGACGAGAGAAAGGTACTCGTAGTGACTCAGGTGATTGAAGTGCATTGATCTCTCTGAGCTAGTTACGTCACTCAACTATGAGGAAGCCTTAAGGTCTCCGCGTTAAAGGTCAACCGATTGAGAAACTTACTGACACATCATAATATTTACCGTTATCAGATTTTTTGTTCCTCATTCATCTTGAAGTAGGTAATCGTTCTTCGATCCCGTAAAAGTTAACGTTGAAATAATCTATTGAAAGGAATGTAATAAGAGAAGATGCGAATTCAATGAGCCGTAGCGTGAAACTATCGGCATGTTTGGTGTAACGAGAAACTGAAGATGCCCCTGCTGATGTACCTGCTTGAAGTATTGATCAGACGTGCGCAAAACTGAAGTGTACGTAAAGGATTGTTTGGCGAATCGCCAAAGAAGAAAGGCTCTGCATGCGATGTTTCATACATATTTGCCTTGAAAGTATATCTTATAGATCATTTCTATCTGAAATATAGATACCTAAGAGAAGAGACGGCAAAAATCAAGAGTTGTATGTAATGTAAACACTTCATAAAGTTGTCGAGTTTGGCTTACAAGACTATTGGCTGCTAAAGTGTTTTTTCTGTGCTTTGGCATTGAACATGTCTAATGGTCCGTGAAGATACTTATATCCGTTCTCAATAGTCTAGACTTGTCTATTTGTCGACCTATATTGTAAACAAATCAATTCAAAATGAATTGACGCTTATTCAGAAGATTTAAATTGGTTGACAAATAGCTAAAGACAAGCTGCATAAGTTTATCAATACTCAAGAATATGCTGAAAAACTTCTTGCGTGCCATCTGCTCAACCAACCGCAAATTTATTTCAAAAATCGACCCAACAAATCGATAGGATGATTCAACAATTTAAATTAATCGAATTCACATGGAGACACAAGACATTCGACGCTCCATAACTGGCAATGGTAAAACGAAAAATGCAGCTGTGCGCTCAACGGCATGCTAGTAACTCAGCCTCGCGATGCCAGCAGTGAACAAGACAAGCAGCTGTAAGTAATTGGAAAACAAATGAGTTGGGAAATGCCTGACTCTTCGAAATAAATTACAGCACATGCCACCTTACAGACCGGAATCACAGACGTCGATGAAAAAGCCAAAATGAAGTCGGATTGGGCGAGACGCGTCAGTTGTATCTATTCTATATGCTAAAAAGAAAGATGATATTCAAGGTCTTATATAACTTATTTGTGGGAGATATTACAAAAAGATTCACAACATTCGTGTAGCCAGGAATGTAATCGTTACTGGTTTCCTTTTTATTGTGGCTGTAAGTTCTGCAGGCGACAAGATGCTTGCACAGATCAAGTTGAAGGGAAGCATAAATCGGCGGTTGCTGCCGGTGCAAATTGCAGCGTGGGCAGAGACACTGCTCTGGCAGGGACTGGTCCAAGTGACATGCTTCTGAAGCTTCACCGAGCAAAGTTTTGTATGAAACATATGGGACTAGTGGGTTGTTAAATTTTCGCTAAACTTAAACACTGATTAAACATTAAATCTTGGACTGAAAGCGAAAGTTGTTCCGCTTCATTCACAGCTACATTAAGAATTTGAGGACCCACAAAATTTAGCCTCTCTTCAGATAAAACAAAGTTTTATTAAACAATTTAAGAACTTTGTCCTTACCTAACTTATTAGAAGCTTTTGTTTCAGACCACAACCTTTGTTATGGTCGGCGATCTGTTGCTACGCGAAAATAATAAGTCTTATATTATGTTATTCTGAACTTGTAGGACTAGGTAGTTCATTGGCATTACCACAACAGAATTGATATTAAGTCACGCTTGCCAACTATTACTTAAATATACGATAACTGTTGCGGTTTATTCTATTTGTGGAAGTTATTGTTGGTCAAAGTTCTTTGTACTATCTGGAGGATTGGCGCGCCCTGTCGCGAACGCGATAGCATTATGTACCACAGCTATACTCGACGGGAAGTGGAGATGGATTTTCTTCGTGTAATTTATCGATGGGGGTCCTATCGGACAATGAATAGTGTAAGCACAACTTTTACTTGTAGTAAAAGTTGTATAAACTGGTTGATTTACTGCTGCAGAATGTTTCTGATGAGGGAATCCTAAATTCATTCTGCATGTGCAATATACATATAAACACAATCATTTTACAATGATGCGTCATGAAAAATTCACCCGCAAGAGTCGCCCTTTCTAAACTCGTATCGAGCGAAATTGTATGCGGAATCCTAATTAGTGCAACGCCAACGAGTGATTTGTAGCATTTGTGGCCTCAGTTCATTTGAACGTAGTTATTTATTGCGTGTCGCCTCATAAGCTACTACAATTTATTCTTTGGCCTTCCACCTCGTCGAGAGCATGATAAAACAGCCTCAGAAACCAGGCGCAGTTCGTACATATATGGATTTTACGAAAATAGGATGAAAAGTTGACAGAAATATGAAGCTTGGCTTTCGTGGTAGCATTATCTTAGATGGAAGTATCGTATTTCAACCCATGCATAAATATCTACCTCACAATTTATAAGCATAATTTATATTTAGTGTAAGACCTTGGCAATAATAAGTACATCTGCACTGATGAATGTATATATTTTTTTGCTCTTAACCTTATTAGACAAACGTCCGAGTGCAAACACCTTTGGTGTGGTCTAACTTTTTGTCGTCAGACTCTGTTGATGTTCCGCTTATTAAGCGTAGGAATTGCCTTTTTGTTCGCTGACCTTTGCGTGTAGGTGGTAAAAACCAAGGGTTCGCCTGCGGGAGGTTGCTACGTAGCTTTTAGCCTTTTAATTATGAGCTCTTGAGAAGGGTGTTATAAATATGTTAGGCGCCGACGCAAGGCTTCCGATTTCCGTGAAAGCCAATTCTTTTCATACTAGTTGCTTTGAAAGCTCTGCTAGTTCTGGAGTCGTGGTGTTGCTTAGTAGCTTGTTTAAGATTATGCCATTATCTTGACGAGCTCATCCTTGTAACTCAAAGCGCTTAATTGTCCCCTAAGTATGGGATCCATTAAGCAGTCGTCGCCCATGAACGCGCGAAGAATGCTAACTCGTTTACAGCCTGTAACTGCTTCGTCGTGTCGTGATTCACCGACAACTCCTTTACGGCGCGTTCGATACATGGCATTGCGACTTAAAATGTTCTTCTCACTTATCCTATTCCAGGATTTCCGCGGGGGTTCTTTTGAAATAGCTTCAATATTGCCAATTATGAGATACGTTCTAATATAAAGTTTATTGACGAGCCTGAAAATGTTGCCGTCCCTGTCATATTTTAATAATTTTATATTTAATAATTATTTGATATTAATAATACACGATAATTTTAGAGCTGTTAAATTATGTTTAATTTAAAAATGCATCGGCAACATTGTATGTTTGTTAGATCCAATCCAATAAAATATCTCAATGTCTAATCCATTTTTAGATCTCAATCTAACTAAGTGTACACTCAGATGATGTTAATGACTCTCTTGGGGGTTGTTAAAAGCCTACTGATATTGTCAGTAATATATGTTTATAGGTTGCCATGACAGGTTAACTATACTTGTTCTGTACCATAAACTTTTCAAATTCTCACCAACACACAACTATTTAACAGATCCATTGGGGATAATCAAAATAATTTTTGATAAGGTTATTATAACCTGAAGCTTTGCGAATTTGGGGATTTCCCAAAATTATCTATCAGCGACACAAGTGATAAGATTTCTTCGTTTTTGTCAACAATAGGATTTCCTGATTCTGTATTGTAAATGATTCGACAATGGACCAGCAGTAGAAATACGTTTAATGAGCAGTGATTCACCAGACGACCCTGGCGGAATACTCGATGCGAATGATTCATTCGGATCTACTGTTATGTGTATGGGTTAGCTGGTAGACGTTGTTTGTTTCTGTTGTTTTATACTTGAACATTGCCATCCTTAAAGTCATATTTTATCACATACATAATGCTGAAATGTAATGAAAAAATTCGACTTAGATCAACCTTTCGTTGATATTTCTTTTCATTATTTATTTTTAAAATACTACCGTTTATAAAAGGGTTAAATAGACTAGGTAAGTTATAATTTTAGTAGGTTGCAAGAATTACAGGAAACCAATTTGTAGAGCCGTCGATTAGATTACAAAACCACTAGTGTTTTTTACAGAGAGAGATCATATTTAATTACACTATTTGCTTTGCGCTGTAATTATATACGTACTCATTTATTACAGACTCATGGCAAGCGACCAACCTACACAAAAACCCAAGTTTCTAGTCTCAATTTTTATGTAATAATATAAAACTCTTGCGTTACTGATTGACTGACTGACAATAAACACAGGTTTAGGTCCTAGAAGTCCATTCCTCTTATGCTGTGCAAAGAAAAGAATTCCCGAAATTCTACTCCTAGCTAGAGGATCCAACGGGAAGTTTATATCAAAAAATACTCAACGCTGACAAAGTCACAGTGCCTGTCACTAGTCTCTTATAAGAAGTCGCGAGACGTGTATCAGACTTTGTGTACCAGTGTTTTTTTCCTTGGCATGCGCAAAAACATTGCGGCGTCGGACGCGGCGCCCGCGCAGCCCGAGCAGCCCAGAGAACGTTTCATTAGAACCGCTGGCGTCAACTATTAATCATTATCATTTTGATCGACGGATTAGAAACGTTTGTTCATCTTTTACTACGGATTTATCTGGCGTATGACGAGTTTGAAGAGAAAAGTTTTTTGTCCTAATTCGTTAATCTTTGCTAATTCGTGGAAAAATAAATATTTGCCATAAATATCCTCCCGACCCGAAACAACTTTGACCTATACCGTAATATGCTAACAGCAATATTATTATCTCCGCAAAAATCCATGATATTAAATACCAAAGCCATAATTTCTAATGTATCCGATGACATTTTGATAGCGACTCTTAAGATCGGAGATTGGGATGATTAGTTTGAGTAAATCATGCTGGAAGATTCAATAGTTCGCATTGACCTAATGAGCGAACATCTTCTGAATCAGTGATTTAATGAGTAATGTTTTCTGTCATATTATGAAGAAAACTACAAAAGTGGAATTTCTAAATCTATCTTATTTTGAGTGGAACGAAGCGAAACCCACAACTCGTATCTTGAAAGTACTTTGGTTCTCTTTGAATTGTTGAATTATGCAGTAAACTGGAGCCAGATTTGCTGACCCGAGCTATTGACATCTGTCACGCTTCAGCAAAGTAGCTGACAGTCTCAACATGTGCTTTCTAAACTGGAAACTTGCTATTTCCGCAAATTCTGTAAGCAACTTAGGTCTGATTTCATCATTTAAACTGAGCGGCGTTTAGCTTCTAAACTAAGTTCAAGAGGTGTGACTGCTCACAGTTTTCATACAATTTAACAGCATTTTCATACAGTTTTGAGCTAAACGCTGTTCGGTTTGATCAGTGAAATCGGCCCTTAGCCTTCTTTTTCCTCGTTTAAGATAGTGATCTTACCGAACAGTGAAGTCTACAATGATTTAGTCCATTATGCTTCGTCATGCTGTGCATATAAAAAGTTACATATCAAAAATCTGCCAACATTTCACTTTATTTCAATAGTTGACTTGTGGCAATCTCTGTCAGAAATTGTTTTATGAGCAACATAAACTCATTTCCAATTCCCTTAACTTTTTTCGTTACTAACTTTTTCATTATTTTCGCTCAGTTGCTACTTTTCGATTCCAAGTATAGTTCAAAGTGAACGTGACATGCACTATGCAATTCCCCTATTCGATTGTGCTGTCGGCTGATAGTGACAAATGATGCACGATGGGGTGCGTCCTATCGCCAGCTCCCGGGCTCATGGGATACGTGACTCAGACCACGGAGTCTGTGGCCTGTGACTAGCACGGCTGTGTGAGATACATGTAAGAACTTTTAATCTAAAAAAAGCTTTACTATCACGAATTTAGAGTAAGTGGCCATATTTGGCTCCATACACAATAAGTTTTCAGTAAAACCAGTTAACTAGCACGACACTATGAATGGAGCTTACGAAGTTACAACAATGACTTATGGTGGCTCATTTGTGCCTCTATTCATTTATTCGCTTGGAAGAATTCTTCTGACGGAATCTATTAGGCACGTTTTATTTAAATCGGCGGTAATCAGTCGACGATTAAAAGCATGCGATGCTGCGATGGTTCAAGATATTCCATTTCCTATCTTATCGTATCGCTATCCGATAGAAAACATAATGTGGTTTTGTTTTGCTGCTGATTTATGTCCAATCGTAAAGTCAGCTGAATCATCACTATCAGCTGATTCATTTTCACTGATAACCTACGATAAGTTTTAATAAGTTATCTATATGCAATAAGGTTTGTGTAATGGAGTTTATCGCGAACACAAAGCCTCTAAAATATAGACGGGAGTATACTGCGAATCTATTTTAGGAAAAGCAATAATCAGCGATATGGCTGACAACTTTCTAAACATTTCCGCCAATATATTTCATTGGCAGGGCTGGACAGGCTGTTTAATACAAAGCAATAAATGGCGATATTCTCACTATTGGTTCACTGATTTCTCCAGAGTCTCTTCGCTTAGTTAGTGTGCTGTACCTATCTACCTTAGCTGATGAACTTTTTTACAACTCTTTATTCAAAGTTCACTTCAAGACACCAATTTAGTTTCAATCAATCTCAAACTGAAAATACAGTATGTTTTACGGGTTAAACTCTTATTACTTATGTAAAAATGTAAAACTAATAACCGACAGAGGTTCGGGTTGCGTTTTATAATTGTACGGTGCCTAATCGTGATTAAACGGTAATAAAGAATTATTTATTGGCTTCGTTACCAGACGTGATCAAGCCGTTTAGCCGAGTCGAGACGAACTATCGTGTGACCCTTGTTCAGAATTATACTCATTATTATACTTATTGCACTTTCAATTTAAACTTTCTGGGTTCTGCTGAAATTGTTATAGCGTTATTATTTGTCAATTGTCACATCAACCTAAAGCTTTGCTCTTACTCAGTGCGTAGTATCTTTACTGTAACATCGTGGTTTTACGACTAAAAACAGTGTCCTGACGTATTTCTTTCACTTCATTCGTTCGAATGAAGTATGACATGGCCGTAGCAAATGGAAATATGTAGTCTCTGATTACCCCTACGGGACACATGCTTGATTTTATCTATGTAATAATACGTTTTAAAAACTAAAAAGAAAATCGACTTCAATGGTAAAATTTGAGCACATAAAAAATTCATTCCCTACTTTTTCATCCCTAGGGGTTAGGGGTTTCTTCAAATTTAAATGGTACGAAACGGAAATTATACCCAAACATAACAAAAACAATTTTCTAAATAGGTTCATAAATGTCTGACTCAGGTAACAGACATAAAAAACATACAACCGAATTGAGAAACTCCTCCTTTTTTGAAGTCTGTTAAAAATAGTAGGTATTTTTAGTTTCCTGTTTAAGTTTTATCTAGAACATAAAAAAAAATTGCCGTCGTCATTTGCTTAATGATAATCCCCAACCAAGGCTCTTCTTCGGCACAGTACATAGTTAAATACCTCTTACTACACAGTCTGTGGCTGGAGGCTCTGCAATGGACCATAAGCCGATTATGTGCGGTTTACGGGATGCCGGAGCGATTATAGCGCGTAAGCAAATTGATTTATATACCATCGCATAGATATGGACACTTTATACAGCATATAATTAAGATAAAAAGAAAATTATTAAATTGTCTGAAATGTACTAAAATTACAACATAATTACTTATACAAAATATACCGTCTATAAGAACTTTAGATATTAAATAATGAAACGATTGCATATATCTTACTAACATTTTGAATCTGGAACCTTGCGGGGATTTTTGTGCCTCACAGCGTAACGGCTGAATAGATTTTGAATAAATCTTGAAATGTGCATAGTATGTACGTGTGCTCGACATAATAGGCTACATATCGTTCGGGTAACCTGTATGCGAAGGCAAGTGTGGAAGCTAATTTCTTGATATGATTCTTGATTTCTTGATAATGCATTTCGCTGAGAAAATATACTAACGTTAAAATTAATTGGGAACGTGTCTTTTGAGCACATCATTAAAGAATGCAATTAAAACAATCAACATCATTGACGTCATAATTCGTAACAGTTGCAAGTTGCGCACGTAAACGCTGACATGCTGTCACACAGAGATTAAGAAATATAGCCGGTCACGTAAAACCCAATTTCAACAATTGAACATCATATGTGGTTACCTTGAGTAAATATATAGGTACTCAACCATTTTCCAAGAACAAAGAGTATATTAGATAGATATATATTAATACATACACATCTTTTCTTTCAGCTTCGCTCGCGTGTGATATCCAAAATGCAAAATAAAACCGGTCAAGTGCGAGTTGAATTCGCACACGAAGGGTTCCGTACCATCGTACATGTATATCAATGTTCCTTGTATACTCCTAACAAAGTAGAAGAAAAAAATATATAAATTTTAGATCGTTTGAAAAAACACAAAAATACATGTTGCAAAAAGTCACTCGACCCATCCGATTACTGGCCGCGCCTACTAGCGTTGCTTAACTTCAATGATTGATTACGAAAGTCTTTTTTATACTCGTATGGGGCCCCCTTTTATTTTATATTTATTATTTATTGTTATAGCGGCAGCAGAAATACACACTGTGAAAATTTCAACTCTAGCTATTACGGTTCATGAGATACAGCCCGCTGACAGACGGACGGACATAGGTACGGACAGCGGAGGCTTAGTAATAGGGCCCCGTTGGCACCCTTCGGGTACGGAAGGTTCATTCCAAATTCAATTCAAATCCGTTTAGCCGTTACGGCGTGATTGAGGCGCAGACATCCTTACATTCTAACAAACTTTCGAATTTAATACAGGATCTTAAACTTTTCTTCTTTCTTTTCACCAACCGCTTCTCCTAGTTTAACGTTTTCGTTATTTCTGTAAGTAATTTTGCATGTGAGCTTATTTTTCTGTTATACTTTCTCGACTGCCAGTATACCTGCAGTTTTATTCGCAACATTCTGACAGAGCTCGGCACGATATCACCAGGCAAGTCATTCACCTCACAATAAGTTACGTCAATGCTTACATAAGTGCAAGGAGAATGTTTAGTGATAATATTATTGCTGCTGATTACACGCTTGTAGCGATAAACCACAATGTTCCTATGATTAATGTTCACGATCCTAGATTGTTTAGCTTCTAGAAACAATTGTTTTATACCTAGTGATTTTATTTGCGCATTACCTCGAACTTTTCCTTTTGTTCTAGCTTTAGCTTTATAACTAACAGTTTCAGGAATTCATATTCTTTCTTCATTTCTAAAATAAAATCTACCTCAGATTCGTAATGGCCATCTGAATAGCGCAAGCAATCAATTAAGCTCAAATCTCCTAAGTGACCGTTTGCCTTGATTAATTCGTTCGGTCATTCGGTCCATTAGAGTTCTCTCTTCAAGGAATTGAGACTTTGATTGGCTCTAATTTCATTAGGAATCCTTAAAAAGGTTATTCAAGCGAACTGACATTTAAAATGGGGTTTGTATTGTTCCATACCTGCGCAGTATCTATCAGTGACAAGAAAAACAAGACTACTCGCACCGATTTGCAAGTTCACTGCGTTTGTGACATTGAACAATGAACACGGGTTGTTATGTCGCACACAGGCAGGTGTTACAGATAGCTTGATTAACGACAACACCTCGCTCTTATTTGCTGTGCTGTTACACAAACACGTCACGAGGCAGGTCAGGGTGAATGTGTCTGTCAGCCATTAGTTCCTTAATTCATTTACACTCCATAATAAACGCAGTGATTTCTTCGAATTGCGAACCAAGAATGCGTTCTTCCTGCCTCTTAAACTTAAAGGAAAATTTGTATATCAATCGTGAAACCCGTCTTAATGTATGGATCTGAGTGTTGGAAACCAAATGGAGGGATGAAAGGAGACTGCATGCACTGCAACTGAGAATGGGTAAGTTACAATATGAATTAGAGGAAGTTTGAAAGTAGTGCCAGGGACCGAAAATATGAGGAGTAATAGGTTAGCATGGTAAGGGGATGTTATGAGAAGAGCTGAGCATCATGTGACTATAAGAATATTAGATATTAATGTAAATACAAGGCTTGAGGTAGAACTAAGAATAAATGGATGGATTACCTGAACGATGGCATGAGTAAGAAGGGAGTAAATACTGAAATGACTGCTAATAGAAAGAAGTAAAAGATAAATACATGTGCCGACCCCACATAACTGGGACAAGGACAGGGAGATGATGATGGATTGCTTTAAGTGGGTAAATTAAATTCAACTAAAAGCTACTAATCCAAAGTTATGACACCAGAAGCGTGTCCATCAAGTTAATTGTATAAACATGCGAGTTTGACGAATCATGATGATCAAGATCTCTTTTGTTTGCCTGTATATGACAGATGGTACCTACATAAACCGCGATCTCTTCCACTTAGAAAGTTCTCTTGGAAACAATGAGCTGGGAAACAAAACTAATCAATACCTTTCATTGTACCCTGAGTTCCGAGCCGTGAAGTATGGCTAGGCGTCGAATGGTCTTCCATTTGTCCTACATAGGTTGGCTAGTGGCTGGACTGTGTGCCTAACGCTATGTATTGAAACACAATGCTTGCAAGTGCGTGCGTGTATTGTTTACTGCGGTCGACAAATCGTATCGAATGCCCGATACTCTAATATTATGAATAAAATGTCTGAAACTACTGAGCTGATTCGAAAATTCTTTCACGATTGGAAAGCTAAACTACCTTAGAATTTATTTAGGGTATACTTCAATGCTACAATAAGCAAGTATTCCCAAATATTGACGTCAGGCAGGCGGCCGGTCATAAAACACCTTAGCCAAAACTCTTACAGCATGATCCAAGGATCATGCTGTGCCGACCCCACATGGAGTGGGATAAGGGCAGGAAGATGATGATGATACTTCATTGCTACGCCCATGAAACTGCGCGTAGAGCTTGTACAAATACTAGCAATATAAAAAAACTGTATGGTGTCGCATTAGATAATTTGGTCCAAAACAATCGATGGCTAAGTCCAAGGACAAGAATGGCCAGTAATGTAATGAGTGAGACTGTGGGAAATAGAACGTCCTCCATATCACTCGACAGGGGTGCCTGACTAGAATTTGAAATGTGAAACTGTTCTAGAATGTTCTAAAATAGGCAAAAGATTTTTATTGATTTCATATTTTGTTAGCCCCGGGCGACGCATTCAATCTAAGCGATTAGTACTTTGGATCGGCGCCTCAGCAATAAGAAGTACTCTACCAAAACTTCAGGGGTTACTCTTACCCCCCGGGGAAGGCGAGTGAAAACTTCCAAGCAGAAACACTCAACGAGGGTATACCACCATACCCGGTGTATTTCAAGTCTTCATAAACCATTCTCAGAAATTACTGTTTCAGGTTTCATGCTGTAGAGCTTGGTCCATGAACTGATATGTTTAATGCACCTTTCAATGCGTCTGTTATTTGAGCCACGGACTGAATCATGGGTGGTGGTATATACGTAGGTATTTTATTCATGTAAAAATAGCTTTTGCATGCGAATTCGTCGATGATTGACCCACAAACATGCAAACATCCCTATGCTTTCGTTTTAAATTAGTAGGATTGGTCTAACTGTGGTTTGCCCATCTGGCTAAGTGTAAGTAGCAAGCTTCATGATCAAAGCTTTATCCGCCTGATACTAACTTTAAGATCATATTGCATTAACTCTTCTCTTTTATAGACCCACTTACATTTTATTACCATTACCTAGAAATACAGCAACATTGTGACCAGTTTTTCAACGGCATTTGGCTTACCTTATCTGTCAATGGGGAAAACTGCAGTTTTATTCACCTATAAATAGCCATTTTCGCTTTAAAAACACAAACCAACTTGTATTGTATTGTATACTCTCAACGGAAGAAAAACAATGAGTACGAGTAATCGATGTGGTCCAATCGTGTTTCCACCGTGGGAAACATATTTTCCCAGGCAAGCCCGCTGTTCGCTTATGGGGAAAACAACAATGGCATCGAATCAAAACTAGTAAAAACACAATAAGGAAGTTTCATCTGACGCACAAATAAACCTGAAGGGTTTCACTTAAAATTATGATATAGTCAGGGATAGTTAGATAAAATATTTTCATATTCGTTGCAGTAACTTTCTACCAACAAACCGGCCTCCCGCTATACAGTCTTGCTTCGTGCGCGGACCACCAGCAATCCCCTGTAGCTGGTGTATTTTGATTATAAATATGTTTGTATTTTGCATTGTATTTTTAAAAGAAACGAATTAACCTCTTGAATGTTTTATGTACACACGGGTGTACGAGAAATTTGAAGGCCCCGCGTGTCGGCCGTACACATGGGTGTACAAACTAGCGTGTCTCCATTGGATACTGTTTTTTTTGTTATTTTATCGCCCATTGGCTGGTTTTGTTTGCAGTCTGTTGTAGCTAAGTTCATTACGAACAGATACACGCAAATTGATTGAATGTAAGACCGGAAGAAACAAAGAAATAAGTGTTTTGGTGAACAGACGCCATCTTTGCGGAACTGAGTTGTGTCGTGAAGTAATTGTGTTTGAGGCGATAAATTACGAAATGTTTTCAAGAAAGAATAGGTGAGTGTTCTAATAAGATTCTTATATGTATTTACTGGAAAAATATTGTCGATTACGTGTTAGGTTATAAAATAAGAAATAGTTCTAAAATTTGGATGAAAAAAGTGGACTAACTTTTGAAAGACAGTTTTTGTTTGCGTCTAAGTCGTCATGCTGTGTACTATTTTCCTTTGAATTATGAGATTTTTTTATTATAGATGGTTATAAATATACATGAATTTGCTGATAATTTCACTAGGAATATTTTGACATATAACATGTATGTACTTTCTATAAGCAAAAGCAGTTTGTAATCGTTTTTCATAGGTATGGGTACCTAGTTTGTTGACCTTTCGAAAAAAATGGCGTTCATTTTATGGACAGGTAGGTAGGTACTGTCGGCACATAAACATCGTGTGCGGAAACAAAGAATTGGTAATTTGATCTGGTATGTGAATAGCTATCCGTGTTTGAGTAATGTGAGCTGATCTAAATGTTATTTTGATTATACCAATTATACAATTGTTTTTGTTTGTAGGTACTTACTAGATAGTTAGATACTTAGGTTAGGTACTTAGTACACTGTATTATAAAAATAACAATAAGTTTGCATTTCGGAATGTTTTTGTCATCTTTTAGTTCATTACCCTAATTTCATAATAATCATCATCATCAACACGTACAATGCGAATTTTAGCGCAGTATTGTTAATTTTTTTAGATTGCAACGCATGAGGTCGGCAAGCTCAGAGTGTGGTCGATCGGTTTCGCCATCTCCAGAACGCCGATCTTGCAGTCATGCCTCTGCGGCTCGTCGAGCCATTATTCTAGGTCTGGTTGACCCTAATGTGGACCCTCAGGTGGAGTCACCACCAAGGCAGCAGTATGTATTATATTTTAAGTTGAGAAGATCAATAATCAGTAATAATCCATTTATTGGTAAATTGTGTGTTTACACGTCAATTAAATTATAATATGAAATCTTCATAGATAAATACTTGTTGAGTTAAAAGTTTAATTTGTAATAACTTTGTCATTTTACAGGAGTGAATACTGAGATGACGAGTGATAGGAGAACATGGAAGAAGAAAACATGTTGTGTCGACCCCACCTAGTGGGATAAGGGCAGGAAAATGATGATGATGACAGTACCTACCTAACTAAAAGTTCTGAAAATTGTGATGTATATTAGATGTAATTACGCTAGTTTCATAAATGATCGGCTGATACATTCAAAGTACATAGGTAGGTACCTATGCTCGCCTGCTATTTACCATTATGGATGATTGAGCAAATAATTTTCATCTAATTTTTTTTACTGTAACTTTTTCATACTAAAATAAAATTGTTAATTATTGTTTATAAGTAATGCTCTTGATCTCCAATAAATAAATAGATGTATAAATTTTGTTTAAGTACTTGTGACCTTACGTTAATTTTTTTGTATATTTAAATAGGTTTTTTTATAATAAATTTTATGCAGTTCATTGTGTTATTTTTATTTATCAGTGTTTTCACAACAAACTTTGCCATTATTTTGTAATATTTACTGTACGTACGTAATTTTTCTAATGCAACAAAGTATTGTAATCTAAATAAAAGTTAGTAAAATGTACCTAATTATGTATTAACTCAATTTGTACCATATAAAATCACAAACAAATTAAATTAAATCACCTACCTAATTTCTTTGCTAACAGTACTTTAGCAGTGAGCCGTTCGCGTTACCATGGCAACGCTCAGTCAGTGCTGCCACGGCAATTGTAATCTCTGTCAATATGGCGGCCGTATTTTGTTTTTGTTTGTAAATCGATTATAAGTGAAATTGTTGTGTTTCAAAGTTAAATAAACTTATGGAATCATGCATAAATATTATGTCATAAAGTTATAGTGTTAGTTTTGGTGAATATCTATTGTGAATTGGTGAAATGTGGCAAAATGTGTCAAGATTTTGACTCGAAATCATGAAGTTGAAAAGAAATCGAATAAATTATCCGTCAAGTAAGTTTTTTTAAAACATTTAGAGGTCATTAGCAGTTAGGGAATTTCATAACGAAAACAATGATGTATAATTTATAAAATATAATTATATTTTAATCCCGTACAATTTATTTTTCCGGTGACCTAACCTAATTAAAATTATAGGTCAAAATTCCTAGGCATTTAGGCCAATAGATGTCTGCGATAGGCTTGCGCGTGACGGGTTAAGAAACTACCTCATAAGTGTATAAAAGTTTTAGTTATTAACATTTGAATATACTGTACCTAAAATAACTAAAATGTGGACTTTTAATAAAACGTTTCCCGAAACAGTTTAAAAAATATTATCACCTCATTTCACGCAAAGTTTTTTTTTCATTCCAAGGTTATGCTTATAAATATTTCATGACTCAAACAATTTGAAAACATCTTGTGATAATTTACCCTATAATTAACCGATTACCAATTTGGGCAAGGCTCATTAATTCGTTCCAGAACAATAAGTAATCGCGTGTACAGCGGTTCGTGATAGAATATTTGCGGCTCATTATAGCAATTTCCATATAATTCATATTAAACAGCAGATAATTAATTTGTTTTGCTATCAATGTGCAAATTGAAAGATTGTAACGGAAGGATAGATAAGATCTAGCAATGCGAAGCGGCGCCAATGGAAAAGGAAAGTCTGACTTTTCGCAGTGCGTTCTCCAGCGTTATGGAATTAGGTTTTGGGCCGCGACTCGTGACAATATTTCATGGCTTTGCGCGAGGCTTTGAGAGGTGAAGCCCATCTCAGAGATACATTTTCATGCAAAAAGCTTATAACTGAGGTCCAAGCTTATAAGCTGGCTGGTAAGCCAACAATGCGGTAACTTGTTCTTTGGGGCCTAGGTTTGTGCTTCAGAGGTAAATACTAGATGACCACCACAGTAAACGATGCTTTCACACGCGAGTACTCGTACAGTCATAGACAGAAGCTAGTGCCTCGTAATCTGATAACGCTATGATTGTAATACGAACTTGGAAGTGACCTGTAAATGCATAGTAAATCACAATGCCTGCACTGAGCATGATTTTCTTAATCCTTGCAGAGAATTACGTCAGAAAAACCTATAAAATCCACAAACAATAGAACATAATTATCGGCGTTCTGTCGTAAAATCGTACACGCGTATACCACATTTTAATACGTAAGGTGAACTTGTGTTCCATTTATAGTTTATGTAGGTACATGTATTGTATATGAGAGCACTGGTGGTCTAGTTGATAGTGACCCTGCCTTCCGGTCCTAAGGTCGTGGGTTCAAATACGGTCGTGTACCAAAGGATTTTTCTGTGTGAAAAAATTATGCGCGCTTTACCGGTACTCTCAAACGGTGAAGGAAAACATCGCGAGAAAACCCGCGGCTTAGTCAGCTCCGCACGTATTGACCATGTCTTTCCCGTGGACAAGGCTGACTAAGCTGAGAGGATGGAATAGGTGCTAGCCTACTCCATCTTAATTCGTCCCGGGCACTACAGCGTCCCGTTTGTGAAGGTAAACCTTGCCTCCTGACGCTGTATAAATCATCTACTATGGATAGTAAAAGGCCTTAGTTAAGTACATGTAGGTGTACGGAGGTGCTACTGTTTCATTAGAAAACCTAGAATTAAAGCAAATGTATCAGCTAATAACAATTCTGACCCACTAAACCTAGTGACTGACAAACATGACAGTTTGAGTCCAATATAAACGTCCTGCAGTCAAGCGGCCGTCACATTTCAACAAAATACAGGAAAAAGACGAACCCGTGCCAAAAAATCATCGGATACGTCGTCTTATTTACACATGAAACACGCTAGAGTAAATAATATCGAAAGTCGTATAGTGTGACGGTGGGCGTGTGCGGACGGACGGTAAACATCGTCACGTGCTGCGCAGGACGAGCGACACGTTCTCAGCTGCACGTCAGCAGAAGACTCAGGTTCCCGTTGATTAAGAGTTCTCCAACTTGCGTCCGTTTTTTTACGGCATAGTTGCATTTGCCGACTTTCCCATTTTTTTTTAATCGTACAAGAATATATTGAATGTTCACATTGTTCACAGTTGCTTAAACTGGTTAGTTAAAGACAAAAGTATTAAGATTCTCTTCCATAAAACACATAACCGAAGCATGGAATACGCGAAATTACAATCGCTTCTATCAGAACACCCCTAGAACCAAGCTATTGTAGTTGTCTGAAAAGCTTTTCCGTCCACTCTTAATCCACCAATCCGATTTTATCTTAAAAACAGCGAACAATGCGGATGAAAATAGAATTACTTATTAAAAGTTTTCAAATAAAACTGCCGCAGTGGCTTAGTGTCGCAACACTGATTAGCGACAGACCAGTATATATCGTGCAGACTGTACTTGAATAAGTAAATTTTATCTATGAATAAAATCTAAGGCGATAATAGCATATTTCACTTAGGAAATTAGCGCACAGCGGTATACCTAAAACGGGCCCTACAGACTATAGGCACGACTGACGTCTGACCTTTGAAAAATAACTACATGAAATTCAGCGCAAAAATTCCTTTTGCGCGCAGCCACTCACAATAAAAGGTGTTAAATATTCTAACCTTTGGGAATATAAAGGTCTCGCTATTCACACCAAAGAAGCAACATTATGAATAATATTATACCAGAAAATCCACAATAACTTCGTGTATCACCTACAAACATCTAAATAATAAGGTAGTCATCATAAGTGAGTCAGACTGAACGGTCGCAGTTAACCCATTCCATTTTATTTCCCCGTATAAAACGGGATAGGAGATTATTCCAGGATAAACATTGTCATGATATGACACATGGAGATAGGGGAGAGCACAATAAATAGAATCATAAGTGAGACTGAGTCACTCATCGAATATTTCGACAAGAAATATGACTCTCAGTTTCGAAACATGTGTGGGTTTCGCTCTGTTTCTGATTACAGGCTTTTGTCAGTATTGCGTAAAAAGGTTTTTGAACCCTTAAATCCCAACGACTCGTATCGAATAGCTAGTGATATAGCCTAGTTAACTTACTTTTTGAATTTTGAACACTAATCAAATTTTATTTACAAGACTAGGTATGCCATTTACAAAGACAAACATTACAAACTTTAAGGTAATCGGTATATAATAAGAAATGAAAATGAGCTCAGTTTTCTATCCAAGTTCGCCTACAGATAGAAAATAGAGCTCAGATTACAGACGGAATCTAATCAAATATCATTTTAATTCCACGTACAAATGCAACACGTTTAACTGCAAATGTCTGAAACACCCATGATCACTACCACAATGTAGTCTTTTTCCGAACTTAATAGAAGCAATGCAACAGCGGCAATTTAAATAGACACCGCTGGAGCAAAAAGCAATATGTATCGACGGACAGAGCCATGCATCACTCGGGCCCTAGACCGTGACAATGCAGCGATACATTCCACTCGCTAGACTTGCGACCACGAATTCTGTCTTACAATTTACACCAGTGATCTATCTCTTCAAATCATAAACGAGTTTTTCCAAATTGTGAAATTGATTGTGATACACCAGAACTTTGTTCGCACTCTTGAACTTGATGTCAGCAACTTTCCTAGGTTTGTGGTTATCTTGATCAATATCATATACCTAATTTATAATTGTAACATTTTATAAAGTTCAACGTCCGACATTGCTAATGGCTTGTACTCAATGCTCCCTGAAGCCGGTGGAAATTGATTTAGGTTTTTGTAAATGAATACTTTTGGGAGTTAGAACACGCCCTTGTATAGCTCTAGGAGACATATTATTTGCATTTGAGTTGGGTTACCTCGTGAAATGTGCATAACACTATCTAAGTTATAGTTATTTGCTGACCCTTTGATTCCTTAAAGTACTTATATTCTATCTATAAATTGACGAGCATGCATGAAGAATGTAATGAGATGAGAGTGAATCAAGCGAAAGAAGTATGTCGGGATCTTACTCCACAAAATTTATATATGTCCGTGATCTCCGCCTATCCCCTAGCCCTAGGGGAAACAGGCGCGTTTTTATATATATCTTTCTATCACCCACAGAACTGATATTCTACCTAATTCATCAGTTCAGCTTTGACATAGCGTTACCTTCAGTTCTGTGTAACATTACTGTCTGCCAGTCACGAGCCGCTTTCATCTGCCTGTGCTATCTTTGGCTCAAATGCTTTGCTTTTCATTACACTGAGACAATACCAATCACATTTAATTTTAGCACAGGATCTTCTCCATAGGTATATAGTTGGAATACGACTTCTAACATAATGTATTATACCGTCATTTACTCTTGCATTAGTAATCATTATAATGTAGCCTCAAATAAATTGTTAAATCTTTGAATCTGTTTTAATGGTCTTGCGCACGCGTCGGTATTTAAGATTAACGTTATACAAATGTATGAAATCATAACATGATATAGATTAATATGTCATGTTAAATGTTCCAGCAGTTTTCGTAAACATTTATCTTTTCATTCGGAATATTTAGTGTCGTTTTAGTTTTACTATGAACTGTTTATTGATTTTAAACACGCTTACATAAAGATTATTCATTTCATTTAAAATGTAAGCCCGGGGCGTTATTCCTGGAATTGTACCTAGAGAGAGAATTCAAGGTTTCCATCGTTCTCAAAAATGATTAACACTGTAGGAATGTAGTTAGGATCATTACTGTCAAACAAATTAAGATATGTACTTATCGAGAAAGCATTTTCAAGTTTGTCTAGTTTTGACTAATCCCCATACCTTATACTTCAAGTAAGATTGTTTTGGTTAAACACGTTATACTTATGAGAGAATATATTAAATTTGATATTATATTCAAAGCCTATTTAATGGGGCTCTTGACTTCCATAATCTCATCTTCGGCAAATAGGACGATGATTCATTTCGACTTTTGTAGAAAATCGCATTACATATGAAACATCTAATAAAATACCTACGCATTAGTTACCTACCTACTGTATTTATCATGAACCTGTTAATCGTTTTGGAGCAATGATGGTTTGGCAACTATAGATCTTATCTGCTCTACAAAACTTATTCTATTAGATGCGTCAAGCTTTCATCTTATTCAAATTTCGCTTTCTGCTTTCAAGATTCTCCTGGCATGTCTGTGATCCCGCTGCCTCGCTATCGATACGGTACGTGAGATTTCGCGCTGCTCACTTCAGCAAGTTTCGCCTATTTGACGCTCCTTTGCATTTCGTTCACAAGGTGCGAATAGGGAAAAGTTGACGCCCGAGCTATTTCCATTAGAACATAAATTAAATTGCTCCTTTGCAGCAACCGTGACGTCATAACATCCGCAAATATTGCTTCCTCGATGTTTGTACTTCAAAGGACGGTGCGGGTGTTTTCGCTAATTTACCGACGAACAAACTTAGGTTTGCGCTCGGTGTGACTATCCTACGTGTTTTCGGGCCAATGAATACTGTCACAGAGTTGAAAATATAATGACAATGTGTTTTGGATTCGTGTGTTTGGTCTGCGTTTGGCGGTTGCATGTGCAGCCGAGGAGTGATGATGTATCGACGGCAAGCGGCGCTTGGAGCCCTGCCAGCTCAGGGCATTGTCGAGCGGAGCGCCAGCTCCACGGTCGACGACACCTGCCAACAATTACGAAGGGAACTATTATATTTCTAGAATCCTTATTCTAAGCAATAATTAAAATAAATGATCAACTCACTCTCGCTGCAAATTTTTCAGCAACTCTACAACATTTTCCCACATACACTTTATTAAATTTTATGCAAGGCCACGTCTTCAAGTTAACATCGCGAAGCCTGGCAAGGATGGGACGCTCCCTGGGGTATCAGCGGATGTTCGCAATTTGTCACTCAATATTAGCATTATTGCGCAAACAAACGTCACGATTCTAATTCTAGATGCGCCTCGCCTGGCCCCTCGAACGTCGTTAATCAAAGCACCGTGACTGTGACGCCGCTGCATCCTACGTCACGTCTCTCTGCACATGTTATTTCAATAAACCAGCTAATTTTTAATATTCTTATCTGGTGAGCGGCGCCGTATCGGCTTATAGGGATCCCCGTGACGCTGATGCGATGACGCAAGATAACATATCTATAAGATAAGAATAGATTCGCTCTTGACATTGAATCGAACGCGTGCCTCTCGCCGGGGTTGATCAATCAGTACCGTTCAGTGGAGGTCAATGCCGCGACCTTCGGATGCACGGATCCACCGATAACTATCTGCAGCGGAATTTGCTAATACGCTTTTAACTGCAGTAGGGAGAGACAAATCGTCGCAAAGTTACCACGCAACTAACTCTATGATCCTCCATAATGTTTTCTATTGCTCGCAATACTGAGTTCCTGTCTGACTGAGTATCGTCATTAATTTTCTCGTCTATAGACGCAGCTAATTAAACCGTGTGAATATTAACAGATTCACATCTAGATGCACTCCATTGCAATTACAATTAAAACTTGTTTCGTAAATTGTTCGTATCTGCCAAGCACTTGCTATTTCGAGTCGTGTCTCGCTGAAGCCAGTCATATAATTACCGTATTTAATAGTTTGATTTGTGTCCCAATTGTACGTCTCGCTAATAGTTATTCGTTGACATAAGTGTCGGAATCATCAGATACGTGTTATGTTTGCGTCTGTGTTTGCAGATGCCGTATGTTTGAGACACGTGCTTATTTCCATGTTACGAGTACGTTATTTTTTTAAACCTGTTTATTAAATCTCCATTATAACAGCCATTCTTAATTTAGCTTGTTGTATGCTTAGGAGAACGGCGGTTCAATAGTTATTGAGTTTCCGAGGTGCAAAAAACTATGCTAGCTGCTGCAGCGCCCCCTGGTGGGCTATGGACGTATAACATATTCAAGAACCTTCCCTGAAATTACACCAATAAAATGCAAAAAACCGCATCGAAATCTGTTCACATTTTTTTTTGGAAAATGATAACAGACAATTACACAAATAAATAAACATACAACCTCTTAGTCCAAACGCATAATTATACATTCTCCGTTTCATCGTGGGTAAAAATATGCTGTACGATTAAGGCTTTGTAAGGGTAAAAGTAAAATAATATTCTATTGCTGCTTGCGCTCTACTATAGGTACCTACCCTTGATTTACCTATTTACCTGGATCGACGTATTAAACGTGTTCCTTATCGAGTTACGACGTGTGTGACAGCTTCTGAAATTATTCAGTTAGCATCGTCTACTTTGGGCTCGTTAATGATTGTCTCTAGTGGTAGTGGCTGGACGCACCCGCACACGCCACCCGCGCATTACCGGTCGCCTCATGCCTCGCCAGTGCCACTCCCACTGCATTTATCACGTTTGCGTCTATCTCTACTGCAATTTTCTATATTTTCTTCAGCTTTTTCCCATTTTCAACCTGAGGCGACGTTGTTCGTTCAGCTGGGGTGGTTTGCTTCAATGGCAGAAAAATGGGAATTTTTATTTAACCTTCTAATGACTTCGATGCCGTTTTTTAGGACACTCGAACTAGACATTCTGTTAGGCATCTGATTTCTTAAAGACCTAAATTATTAAAATAAGCACAGTAAATCTTTTAAAATATAACTTTACCAGCTAAACAACGGATATCGTATAGTATATTTGCTGACTCCAAACAAACAAGTTTGAACTGTTTAAATATGTGTTTGCACTAGTTATATTTAACATTTAGATTGAGCAAACGAATATTAGTGTTGAATTATTCAATTAACGTTCACACCTAGTCCATTGTTGGTGTTTGAGTCTAATGGAAAACTGCGTCTTAAATGTTACAATAGGTTGTCCAAAGGTCCTTCCAACTTGGCAAATGGATATCGAATACCTATTCTGTATTTCGTTATTTTTACAAAATAATACTGTCAATGTCGTGGTTATTCTCATTTTGAGTAATAATAAGCACTCCGCATGTAAAATGAGTTTGCATGAAAACAGGCTGCTTGAAAACAAGACATTTTCGCAGAGCCTCTTCGCCACCCCTCTCGGCAATAGTCACGTTTCATTACGTTTAAACGGCTCACAAGTCCTAAGTAAGTTCGTATGAGCTAGTGGCAAACTCTTGTGACCGAGTTACTAGGCCGCTCAAAGGCCTCGTCATGGCTTAAAAGCCGGGACCGACAATTTAACGTGCCCTCCGAAGCACGGAAGCACTCAGCTCGTAATGCAACTTGGTCACCCGTCCAAATTGTGACCGCGCACAACGTTGCCTAGCTTCAACGATCAATCAAGAACATCTAAGCAAGCTACGCCACGAGCGCTTCGAGCGCTTCACAAGTCCTAAAACGTTTTCGTCGTAGGAACCCTTGCGTTAAACTGGCCAATCCAATTTATTGTCGACGTATCGGTCCCCGACGTCCGAGACCAATTCAATTACGCTACTTTTGGGGGCACTATCAGGCAATTTTTGACCTTTGGAGCCTAAAACTCCTCAAATGATCTATTGAATATGAATAGCCGATGAAGAAACTAAGTAATAAGGAATACGATTATCTGTTCTAGTCTATTTGTTGGTATTATTAAAGAGAACAGAACCCGATCCAGCTTTCTTCCTAAAATCGTTTACCAGCATAGAACCTTTAGAAAGCCTTGCTAGCCTCATAAAGGTATCGGCATACGATAACGTCCGCGAGATCGTAAAGAGGCGTGATTTAAGCGATGGCTAACGAAGCAATAAACCGCGACACATTTTACAATGCTCAAGTCAACTCATAAACCTCGCTGAGCGCACGGCGCGAGTAAATATTGGCGAAGGAGCAGCTCAGTTGCTTGCAGCTCTAAGTAATCTACGTAAAAGGAAACCGCTTGAAAAATATCTTTTTATTTTCACATATTTGGAAGGTTTGGAACAGGGCTGAATACAAAGACATTACGAAAGTATACATACGTACCTTCTCTAATGGGGTATCGGCTTCTCAGATCTTTTGCGTTGTTATCAACAGATCTTTGGTTGTTACAGTATCTTGTTAGTGTTTGTCCTTTTTATATTATTTTTACCGACAAGCGTGCATGAAGTAGGTAATGAGAGTGAAATAAGTAGGTCTGGACCGTAGCAAATGGAGATCCGTGATCTCTGCGTACCCCTCTGGGAAAAAGGTGTGAATTTATGTATGTATGTACATTATTTAACATGATAATACAATGATTTTTCTCGCAGTATTGTCTACGGTATCATAATATTTCCACTATTATCATATTATCATCCTCAGGTCGACCTTCGCCCAGTTTGTCACGAGAAAGAGTGCAAATGATGTCTAAAATTAGCAGCAATAAAGAGACGGACGTTATTTCTTAAGAAACGCGAATGTTCACGCTGTAACGTAAATCATCTTCTTTAATACTGTTTACTTCAACAATTTATTGAAAAACGACCTTGTCAATATCTTTCAAGTGCCTACCGTTTTGCGCCGCAGTCAGACTTTGAAGTAAATTAAATATTTTATTACTTTCTGCAGTTTTTGTCTCCTTGGTCTTTAATTTTAGTTACTTCTCTTTGAAATCAATATAAACTAATGGTCGAGTATATTCAATCATCAGCTTGTGGTTCATCAAAATCATCAGCAATCTATCTGCCAAACACCGATATACCTTAAAAGTCGACAAATAATTTCCGTCTCGGCCTTTACGATGGACCAATTTCCCACAGAGTGAAAGCCCATCGCGCCATTTATTAGTATAGATAATTTAGCTAGCAGAAGTCATTAGTCTTGTCTCGGTTAGTACAGTGGCCGACAATTACGTGCGCGTTCGGAAGGCTATAAATCGCGCGGGAAAGTCGCGCCCACCCTGTAAGCTTCCTTTGCAGTACGGCGTAAAGCAGAAGTCACAAAGCCTTTGGAATTCCATTTTTGAAAACTAACACAATTTGTTTTCTGAGACTTGTTTATTTTATGATGGTTTAAGAGAGCACTTATTGATCGAGCGAGCGAAGCGAGAGAACATCTCAGTGGCAACTACGGCAATTTGTATGTTTGTGGATTGTTTGTTAGAGCATAACTTTCGAACCGTTAATCCGACCTGTATGAAACTTAGTAGGTCAATAGATTGTGCTATGAAAATTTTCTGGGCAGCATAATTATGAGCTTAATGGGGTTGTAAATATATTAGGTTACCAAGAAGGTAAAAAAAGTTTTACAAATTTGATTATGGGAAAGGGCTTTATTTGTACATTCCAAAATGGTTTTTTTATTTTTATTCTAAGATGTACATAATAGTTTTTGAAATTAAACGAAAAAAGTAAAATTTTGAAAATCGTAATCTGAGCTCCCTTTTCTTAGTTTCGATGTCTTAGCTAGGTAACGCTACCGTTGTGATTTATGCGGTACTAGCTGCCGCCCGCGGCTTCGCTCGCGTTGTACGCGGATAAAAAGTAGCCTATACGTTATTCCAGTTCATGAACAGGGGATAATGCACAATGCACCGCGGGACGTCAGTGCAGATCTTTGATATATGTAGAATTAGAATTTGAGATATTTGGGTAAATTTGCATATTTATGAACGAAAACTCAGAACATGGCCTATTTCCACGCAATTTCTGGCTTAACGTTGCTTTTACGATTTCCACTCGACATAAAATAAGTTGAACAGCGCGTGTGCTTGCGCCCTTACTATAAAATGCAACTCTTCGCCACTTTGCACAGAATAATATCAGTTACAGGTTCAGTCGCGAGAAAGTGCGCTAATGGTGCAATGCAAGTGCAAACCGAGATTGAGCCGATATATCTGTCTGGCAACTGGAATTGTAAGGATATTCAATGCTCAGCCACTTAAACATCAGTAACGAACACCTACCGCAGAGCCCGAGAACCATACAATTTAAAAGTCGAAGAGAACTTTAGTAGTGGATTCTGGAAAATTTGAAAATTTACTAAAAATTTATGGGTTATGGTACAAATTTGGGTGATTTGTATGATAAGTCCAAAGTAATTCGTTAAACCTTTGGAAATTATGAAATGTATCGTTAAGTATTCCTCCGGCACGGCATACTTAATCCCCAAGCGCCCACCACAAAATTGCCGGGCGCAGCGTGGGCCTATCATCATAAGCATACCCGGGCCCGCAATGTGTTTATATTCTGACTTGCTTCTGCCTGCGGCTTGGCTTCCGTTGTATGCGGATAAAAAGTAACTCTGTATGTGATTGAGGCACAATACAAACATCCTCACATCAAGAACGTCGGATTTTGAATATGAGTAGAATTAGTGAAACGTACAACTGCGCATCTTTTGTTAAAAATGACATTTTCCTGCTGCCCCATATATATGTTCGTTATTGAGCTCTCTTTAGAATCACACCACAAATAGAAATATATTCGGTTAAACTTTCAGCACAGGTCAGTCTGCATTGATCGACGGACAGTCACGATATATTAAGGTTTATGGACCATAACAGCTAGGTAGCTAACGGCAGTCGATCATGTAACGCGCAGGTAATTGTTCCGATAGCCTAATAATTGGATTTTTATATAGTAAATGCCTCTTACGTTACGTAAGGCCTTGCCTTGTTCAACGAAGCTTTTGTGATCATCATATTGCTGAAACTACACTGCGGAGCATATGCCCAACGCCGTTGGCCGGTGGCCGTGCCGCAGTGGACGATGTCGTCTGTATTTTCACACAAGCTAAGAACGTAGCCATATACGCCAGGGTGTACCTGACAGGTTTGACTACCCTCAAGTCCACATGCGTAGCTCCTGCGTGCACCGCATTGATGCCTGGATCCGTTTACCACAAAGATTTTCTGGAAGCGGGATGGCCAGAGACGTATGAGTGGCGGTATTAAAAAGTTATTCCTCCCGGATCTGCAATAAAATATCAATAAATATCCCCTTATCCTCTTCAAACCACCCGCCTTGGGCGTAGTGATCAATAAGTAAGATTTTTCATGTAAATATAAATAGCTCTCATAGATTAGATTGTATCTAAAGGCACAGGTCCTACATCAGTTTCATGACTATTTATCTGATGATAAAGATGAAAAGAGATGATTCTCTTTTCACTTTAAGGCTGAATAACTTTATTTCGGACGGACTTTATTGTTGCCAATCGTATATGACCGTTGACAGCTTTACTGGGTGAGCTCAGAAGGCGCGACACCTGAAATCTTTTTTTTTTAAACTGGCACAAGGTCACCTCTTACGTACTAACCTCGGCTTGGGCATGTTCTCTTTTCCATTTTCTCCAATCATCATCTCAGTAGGTATACCTACAAGCTTCTCTATAACAAGAGAAGTTACAGAAAGCCTATTGAAAACGCATTTAATATCAATTAAAACACTGAGATAAAATCTAGTTGGAAGAATGGAATAACATCCGTGTAGGAATGAATTCGTGAAAACTGTGCTGTTTCCGCAGAATAGCATCTTGAATGGTCATAACTCATAACGTTTACGAAGCACAAAGAGTCTTTCATTATTGAAATAGCTGTAAGGGGCGGCGCAGACTGAGCGAGAAATGGTTCGAACATTTTCTCACCACACAGATATGAGAACAAACTGAAGTTAACACAGCTCTATGCGTCTTTAACGTCCGCCGCACATACCCACACTTGCACTCGTTCACGATACTGCGCCGAGCACTCGCTCGTAGCAAGTGCCTGCGTCGACAATGAAAGCAAATGCAGTGTTCGGTATCGCCATAGGTTTACACAGTGACACTCGCACGTGGCTTGTGACATGACAACGCGAATGGGCGATGATGGGCGTTAGTTCTGGTTGACCTTAGTACCTCAGTGTTAGCGATCTGTTGAGCACAAGAACTTAAACATTATGATATTGATGCTCTTAGAAATATGCTCTTGCAGTGTTTCTCCGGGTCTGCGTTAGGCTTAATCTAGTATATCATACTCCGGCTGGCAATCAGCATAAAACGCCCGTTGTCTAGGGTTTCCAACTATGGATATTTATAGCGCTATCGCGTTAGGGCATTTCACGCCATATTGCCGCAATTTGTCAAAAATAATGCTAGATGTTTTCTTGACCTTTAGGTTAACTTTATTATCACCATCATATCACCTAAGCCAAGAAAGTACAAGTGACGATTGTACAACGAATTAATTAAGAGCCGTTCCGTTTCATAACTATAACGACACCGTCCCGGCACAAAAAAGCATATTTTTGAGTAGACTTTGCAGACGTAGACCCTGTAAGCCAGACAAATCAATAACATTGTTAGTAGATACACTCCCAACTATTATCCTCATCATTTTAATTCTAGTCTAGTTCCTTAGAATTCTTATTAAAGTTAAATAAACAACTTTAAAGCTCTCAAAATTTTGACTCAAGCTATATTGAATGAATCAAATACTAATCGGAAGAGTTCGCCGAAACACCTGAGATCTGAAGTTAACAGAACTTTGTTTGAAATCACCTCACGCGAAAAAGTAGTTGTAACCAAAAAAAAAAATTTTGGCAACGAATGCATGAAACAGAAAACAATAAAAAACGATGTTCATTGATGTAAAAAAAAAAAAAAAAATTGCGCGCAATAACCCCCAAATATTGCCGGCCGTTAACTGCGCAGTCAGTGTTTATTTGGATGAGCATGCCTTCTGGCATGTTACACAACATTGACGTGTTATGGTTTGCGCGGTTCGATGTTTGATCGAAAACCAATTTTCGCACGCAAATGTCAGACCAGAGGTATAATTTTCTACGACGTGCATGTGTCTATCAAAAGACGGGACCAGAGGCAAGTCGCTTATCGTCTAACGAAGTCGCACACAATAAAATAACTTAAAAATACATTATCACGTGGTAACATCGCTTATGACAATATTTTTAAAATAACAAAGTGGAAAAACAATGTTTTGAAGAAACTCAGAGCTGCGGAATACTCCTCTACGACATGTTTGTGTAGAACTGCTAGGACCCACTATTCGTCAGCTTTAACATATTTAGCGTAAATCACAAAAACAGAAAAGCTCTGGTGGGTTAAAAAGGCCACTTTAACTAATCTGCTGCTGAATTTAATTGCGTTCGATTTACCAAAACTCCGACCATTTTACGGCCAAATATTGGCCGTAAAATGTAAGGCGAATTGCGTACAATTCACCTAAATTCGGACCGTTTTACATCGAAAAATGAATTGCTTAAAGTGGCCTTTTTAGCCCTACTAGACAAGCCTCAGTTGTTTTAGTTTCTTCATCGCAAGCACAAGATGCTATGCTTTGCACCTACCGTGAATTTGATTCATACCTAGTCATATTCTGACAGGATCTGTTGATTGTTGTACCTCTTCTCGATATACCAGTTTGCATACCGTGAAACATCTTTACTGTTCCATTATCTCTAATGAATTAACATACTAATTGATCAAACAAACCCGTGTTATAGATGATTCATTCGCACTATAAATAACAAAGGCCACTTCAAAATAGGTTTGCGCGTCATCGGCGCATCGCTTAAGTACTTACCTATCTTGTAGTTGACATTCTCTAAGCAGCTCTGTTTGTGTTCTATCTAGGATAGCCGTTACAATACGAAGTGTGTTGTATGTATCCGTAACCGCCAGTTGTTTACCTAGCCTGGATTCTAGCAGATAAGCTTCCTAAGCAATGTTCAGCGTGGTCACCATTATGCGTGAATGACCACATCAAGTATCAACTGAGCGTTACTGCTACGTGTCACTAGTTTTTTTGAACTAGCGTGGACTCAAAAGGTTCTTTTCGAGCACTTGTCAATTTTATCGAACTATTAGGATTTCGTGAGGTTATTTCCGATCTTTCCCATAGTTTGATAATACTGGTACCTATTATAGCAGACATACAATCCATTGGTCACGTGCAGATTCGAAACAATGACTTCATACTTAAGATCGGAAATGTAGAAATATATGGAATAGAAATGTATGGAAGGATGTTGCAAAAAAATAGCAACAGTAGTTTTTTAGGTAGGATAGCTCGCGGGCTGGGACAAGCGCCCAGACAGGAAAAAAAATAAAGATCGGAATTCGGGGCCATTACCACTAGACCACCATTGCGTTGCTGAACTTAGAAGTGTACCTCAGTGGCTTTCGAGCTAGCCTTTGAACTAATTATAAGGCCACCAAATGTGAATACTCTACCACATACGAACTTATTTTATTTTATGACCACTTACTTACTTATCACAGAACTATAATTGTTTATTTTCAGTACAACGCATCCTCAATGCACAATATGAGACGAGCCGTAATTAATTCGCTATCGGTCGTCAGCCCCTGCTAATTATATCCATATCAAGTTTGTAATGAACCGACTCTAAACATTTAGTAAACAACATTTACTGTTTTATTATCTGTGGCGATAAAACAAATGCAGTTGTGATGCATGCTTTCCTGTCTCGTGCTAGGATATTCATAATCTATTGTTTGCTACCGACGGACGTGTGATTTAATTTGAAGGGACAAAGTTCATTACCTTTGTGCTCTTCAAAGCATACATTGACTCAATGATACGACAATGAGGATCAAAAGTGGCTTGAATCAGCATTATCTTGATTAATCCTGATTTGACAATCAACCGGATCATTCCAATACAATTTTCCCATTAGGTCTGCAATTCTTTCATTGCGTAACAACTCTGTTATCAATTCATTCTTACTGTGACTACAAAGTCTTCCGTAATAAACTCAGCTCCAAATAGCACCGGGTTATTTTCCATTCAAGTTCACATCCGCGGTCCAGGTCTCAATTGAATGATTGCCGGGATATAGCCACCAAGCCCTCGTCGTCAATTTAGCTTACATCTAGAGACGCCAGGTGTAAATCTAAAATAGTCGGACTCAACAGTCTTAGAACTAGTTTCCTTCACGTGTTAGACAAAAGTTGTTTCTCTTGCTGAGTCTTGTAGGTACATAATATTCTGTAGGTAGTTTTTTGGTTATGTAGAGTCTAGTTTTCTTCAGAAACCCGCCAGTGAATGGCATAGAGTAATCAATCTGATTTCGCTCTCCCATGGATTGGTATCGAAAACTAAAATTCTTAGGGAAATAAATACCTACTTGATAAGTTGTAGCGCTAAAGCCGGAAAATAAGTCGGAAAGCCAACCGTCTGTCCGGCAGTCTCATAAATTGGCTAGATTGCTTTCACGTCCGCCGACTCATCGCATTGTGTGCAAATCGCGCAGATATTACAATAAAACTATCTGCGCATTTAGAGGTGCCTTATGGACCTCGATTCAGGCAGATTGTTCTGGTCATGACATGACAAATTATTGAAGTAATTCTTAGCAAATCTTAAGACGATCGCAAATTCAGAAGTCAAGTCAATGTCAATTTTTTTTCTGTAAATTCACGGGGATCACTTGGACACGTCTTAAATCTACGTTGCATTTACACCTGTTCGTAACGCGACCAAGCGTTCAAGAGTTCCTTCCAATCAAATCATTAATCCACTTAACTCTAGCAAACTTTATCGGACACTTCACAAATCCGCATATAGTTTCTGCCTCACTAATTAAATGAAAACAGCCTTACCAAATATGACTACCCATTGTCCCCATCGTAGACACGTCATCAGGAATGTTCTCCTAGTTTTGTACCTACGTTTTCCAACCAGACCTCTTGTTTCAACTTTTGATGTACAACATACCTAGGTACTGTTTGAAAACCCTTTGTATACCCTTACGAAATAAATGATTATGATTAAAACAAATAAATTTATCTTTACCTTATTCTTGTTCCAGGTCGAACAGCGCGATGTCCCCGGCATCGACGTGGCACACCTCGCGATGGACACAGAAGAAGGCGTGGAGGTGGTCTGGAATGAGGTGCAGTTCTCCGAGAGGAAGAACTTCAAAGCGCAGGAGGACAAGATTCAGATGGTCTTCGATAACCTCACGAGGCTGGAGCACCCGAACATTGTCAAGTTCCACCGATATTGGACGGACACGCATAATGATAAGCCTCGGGTGAGTTTTCACAATGCATAGGGCTGATAATGATAACCGATATCGGTGGTTAAACGATGTCACCTTTTCTAATAAACACTGCTGAAGGTCACGTAGAGGTTTTTAAATGCTTAGCCCTCCCCTCATCCTTTGTTAATTTCCAGTTAGCCCTTCCATCCTTTCGACTGTGATTAATTAAACTGGGTAAGGTCTCCGAACTCGCAAACCAATGCTGTCGATTGTAGTTCCTTTGGATTTTTATCAGCATTACAACTAGTTCCTTAAATGTAAAATTGGTTTTCAAAACGAGTCTTCAACGTTGGTGTTTTCAGGTGATATTCATAACGGAGTACATGTCGTGCGGTTCACTAAAGCAATTCCTGAAGCGAACGAAACGCAACGTGAAAAGGTTACCGCTCCAAGCGTGGAAGCGGTGGTGTACGCAGATTTTATCGGCCCTCAGGTAAATTCAATTAAATTAAACAAAACGACGGCCTCGGTGGCGTGGCGGGCGATTGCTCGGCAGAGACGCAAGAGGCGCGGGTTCGATTCCCGCTTCGGAAGAAATGTTTGCATGATCTGTAAATATTTCTTCCGGGTCTGGGTGTTGTGGTACCATGGTACTCGTAGTTTCTGATACCCACGACACAGGGAATCCTAATGTGGGGTCAAGACTATGTATGTGACAGTTGGGTGTTATTTATTTATTTATTTATTTTATTATTTATTATTTAATTTCATCGCTCAGTATCTTTCAACCGTGTGCTTTTAACTATGTTCTGTTTTGGGAAAAGGTTAGGAGGTATTGTTGTTGTATTCGTAACATATCCTCTCCTTCATGATGGACCATATTTATGGGCGATGGGCGATGTGACCTGTCACCATTGTTCACCATATCCATCTTGGTGCTTTGAATCCTGATTCAAAGCCCCAAGATGGTATAATCATAAGAAAAGTTGTGACTCTGCCAACCCCGTAAGGGCGTGTATGTATGTATTCGTAATATTGTTTTTTTTATCCAAAACAGTTGCAACTCTGTGTATGTGGATTTGACAATCTGATCCCAGGTCGAACCATTGATGCATCAGGTGCGCCAATACCGGTACTCTGAAACTGAAAAACCTCGTGAAGAAACCGGCATGTCAATTGCACGAAATGAGCCTCTTGGGGGCGCATTTTTTCCTTTCATTACACTGGTTCAAACGAACTTGTCCCCGTATCAGAAGTAATAGTGATGTTAATCATCCTTTATTTTTATTTATTGATGTGGTTTTTGGTGCTGCAGCCATTCTCATCGAAATGATTGTGATCCTCATTTGTTTCTGAACCCCTTTCTCTCTGAACCACCTTTCCATCGTTTCTAGTTACCTCCACGGCTGCGTACCGCCCATAGTGCACGGCAACCTGACGTGCGACACCATCTTCATCCAGCACAACGGACTCGTGAAGATCGGCTCCGTGGCGCCCGACGCCATCCACCACCACGTGAAGACCTGCCGCGAGAACATGAAGAATATGCACCTCATCGCGCCTGAGTATGGCAGTAAGTTCAAATAACATGATGCATCAAAATTAGTTGTTATCAATTCTGTGTTTCCCTCCAATATCCTGATTACGCAGAATGTAACGCCTCGATAAAGATTGTCCTGTCCCTTTCCAGCATCACAGACAGTGACGCCTGCGATGGACATCTACTCGTTCGGCATGTGCGCGCTGGAGACGGCCGCGCTGGAGATCCAGGGCAACGGGGACTCGGGCGCGCACGTCTCTGACGAACACATCGAGCGCACGGTCGAGTCCCTGGAGGAGACGAGGCAGAAGGACTTCATATACAGGTGCCGTATACAAAGCTGCCCTTGTCACAAGTGCAGTCCTCTGGAACCAGTTCGAAAGAATTGCACAGTTGACTGTCTGACACAGAATTGAAACAAACTGTCACGAACGCGAACGAATTTTGGACTTCGGTTGCTTTTTGGGAGAGTAGTTCGGGTTTCGGTTTCCGCGATGAAAGGAGTGTTTGATGTTATGTAAATACTTCATCCACGAGACAGGAAATTTTAGCGTCAGACAGAACTGATTAGGTGTGTGATTATTGGGAGCATTCTTCTTCTAAGTATCTGATCGGTGTAATTGCAGATGTATAAACAAGGACCCTGCGAAGCGGCCGACGGCGCGCGAGCTTCTCTTCCATCCGTTACTCTTTGAGGTTCATTCTCTCAAACTATTAGCGGCGCACACTCTCGTCAATACCACAGGTCAGTACTGATGAGGCAAGACCGTAGTGGATTTACATTACATTCGTTGTGTACCGTGACTTCTGGACATGGAATAACATTAGGTTACTTTGCATCCACACGAGGGGATAGTTGCTGATAAATGTTCCTTGTATTTTCAGCGAACATATCTGAGACGATAACGGACGAGGTGTCGTGTGGCTGGCACGGCGCGCTGGCGTCCACCACGCGCGCCGGCGCCGCCGTGCAGATGCGCGCGCGCGACCTGCAGCCGCACCACGAGAAGCTGGAGAAGTTCCTCGAGGACGTCAAGTGAGTACACTCACATATCCTGCACGCACGACGGCAAGTGCACTCAAAAATCCTGCTCGACGCGTGCGAGCGTCGCCGTGCAAGATTCGCGCGTGCGACCTATAATTATTTCGTTAATTGGTGTAATCGTCCCAGGAACGGCATCTACCCGCTGACGGCGTACGGCTGGGGCAGCAGCGCGCGCGCCGCCTCGCCCGCCGAGCGCGCGGGGCTGGACTCCGCGCCCGCCTCGCCCGAGCCGCGTGACCTGGAGACGCGCCGCGTCGTGCACATGATGTGCAGCCTCAAGCCCGCGCCCGACCAGCACGCGCACCCCGACTCACTGGTGAGTCACACGCCGCCACTGACAGCGCGGCTGGAGTTGATAGACGGCTACTAATACGTCACGTCGTGTGTTCCAGATGACCATCCTCCTGCGCATGGACGACAAGATGAACCGTCAGCTGACGTGCGCCGTGTCGCGCCGCGACTCCGCGCCCGCGCTCGCGCACGAGCTCGTACAGCTCGGCTTCATACACGAGGTAATATCGGCCCATCAATCATCCTGCACAACTTACAGCTCTACTCACGTCACTTGGTTGTCAACTTGCCCTGAGCGTCTTAAGCCATGAACAAACTGAGCTCACGTCAAGGCATTGTTACATCTGGAATCTGGAAATTGCATGAAATCAGATGATCTAGAAATATGCTTGTTATTCGCAGCACTTTCACGCAGCCTATCCAACGTCCCCCGTCCAAATAATCCCCATGATTTTAAGGAATAATAGGAAATAAATTTTGACTTTGCTTTGTTCGAACTGCTGCACTAGATCGGTGTCACACGCCTGGGCGTCTCACACGATATCCCACGCGTCAGACAAATATGATTCTGGAAGATCACATTAGCTGTAAAATGTCAGACGCACACCTTCTTAATGCGCGATGAAAGTTCCTGCGTATCTCGCTAGATGGCGATAGGTAACTTACCTTCAACAAATTTAAATTCCAGGCGGACCGCGACAAACTCTGCCGACTGATGGACGAGTCCCTCCGCTCGAGCTTCGGCCCCCCCTCTCCCCCGCCAGCCGCACCCCCCGCCGCGCTCCCGCCGCGCCGCGCCCAGCATGTCGCCAGCTAGTGCACCCCCCGCCCCCGCCCCCGCCCCGCCCTCCGAACTGGAGACGCGGCCAACGGACCGTGCTGTTGTTACTTCTGAACTGCTGCTAGGATCTTCGACCCTGCGGCGCTATTAGGCCTCGGCAGCAGATGCCCCCCCCCCCCGCCCCGCGCCCCTCCACCTCCCGGACAGGCCAAGTGGGTGATGGGCTATGCTATTGTTACTTTGAACTACCGGAAAACATCGATGGACTTTTTGAACAACAATGGCGCAGTGGATCGTTATGCGCCGCAGAGTTGGAACTAAATAATTCGAAAACAGTTTGTCATTCAGGTAGATTTGTAAGGGTATTTGGTATGTTTAATTATAAGTAAATTCAAATTACCTTCAACTTTAGTCTGCTTTAATCTTAGACTGTATTCCTTTAGAATCTTTAGCGTATAAAATATTGGATACCCATACAAAACTAATCTGTATGATAAACTTGACAGATTTTGTCAAAAAACATCTGTCAAACGCTTCAAATAACCTACCATAATCAGCCATTTTGTAGGTGTTTATATTTATCTATCAGTTAACTGAAACTTTTTGACAGATGTTTTAAACTACATCTGTCATTATTAGTCACCTACAAACCAACAAAAAAAACTACCAACTCATGGTCAGTCAGCACGGCAGAATTAAAAATGGCGGTATTTATCAGCTGTGTATAAACACGCTTGAGTATATAGTTAACAATATTATCTAAAAAGATATACTTCCAAAGCACCTGGGCTTATATCGATAACATTTAAACTTAGTCTAGGACGGGGCCGGACTTGAACTTAGATCCTGGGCATGGCTATCGGAGCTATTGACGAAAGCGCTAACATTGTCTAAAGATTGTGACATTACTAGTATCAACTTAGCGTTTATTCATTATTTACAGCAACAAAGGCATCGGTTCCATTTATTTTCTGTCTACGATTTTTCTTCTGTATGGTAAAATGCGTAAGTTGTGCAACTCTGATGGTTCGACGTTTGAAGCCTTATCTCTGTCAATATCTGCCATTCGTTAGCGCTTGTAAAGTTAACGCTCCGATAGCCAATTGTCAAGCATTTTCGATTTAAACCTATCACTTGGATCAAAATCGTACCCGCGCGCGTAGCAAATAGATTAGTTGTAAATGCATATTTATTATAATTATTATCTAGTGAAAGACCTTATGAAGAGATTTTGTATTGCGTTGTGTATTTTTGCAAGTAATGTGACCCCTTAATGTTAAACAAGCCACGTTTGAATGTGATGCATTAGATTAGTACTGCGCCCGTATTCACAAACAATGTCTGACGCTGGCCACACTGTCAATATTCATTGTCCTTGGCCCACAAAGTGAGGGTCTCCGTCCATTATCCCGTTCCGTAACTGGACCGTCACCGTCCTAAGCAGAATAAAGTCTGTCCTGTCAGAAATAAGTATGCTTGTTAATATTTTTCATTCTGTACCTGGACGGTGACTAACAGTCGGTGTAGTGGGCAGAAACCTTATTTATTATCACTGTTTTCACTGTTATTGTTTGTGAATACGAGTAATTCTTGTGACTTGACTGGATTCTGTCACAGATGTGGGTTAGATATTAGTGATATCAAGTCACAGGGTCGTAGCGAGAAATTTATATAAGGAGGTGCGATTACGAGCTGGCAAAAAAAACCTTTGAACTAGATTTTCGGTATCAAGAGGTTAGTTTTTTTGAAAATGGAAGGCGCCATTTTGTATTGCTCTCTCGCTCTTACCTCGTAGGGTAGAAAGAGAAACAAAATGGCGGAATCGCTTTTGTGTCACGTCGATTTAAGGTCACCATGATATGTTGACTCTGAATAAGAAGTGACCGGTACAACCTGACTTTCAAAATGTCACAGCTTCACAATAAAATTTACATAACATAAAATGACGCCTGCTTCCCATATATTGATAGAGGTAGGCAGAGATCTCAGATCTCCATTTACGAACTTGACACATTACTTTCAATAAAAAAATATACAGCAAAAACTGAAAAGTGATGATGTTAACGATTTTTGTAAAGATATTACACCATTTTGAAAGTTATGAATTCGGTATTTTATTGTAGATGAATAGAGATGTTAAAATCGCACCTCTCTTAAAATACAAATCGAGTGTGAATCTTAAACCGATGATGTACCGAATCGTTGCTTATTGGCGCTTTTAGGATAAATTGAATTAAATCGGAGTGTTGCTCTGTTTTACTGTACTGCTCGGCTGTATTCAGAAACTACGCACTGCAAGGGGCATTTCACTCTCAAAGACTGAAAAAAAGCCAGTTCTATGCTTCTTAAAGACACTTAGTGTCTAACCAAGTCGTTAGGCGCTGCGAGTTTAAATGTATAGTCCTGATATAAAACGGCCCTAATGTTACTACGTGATTCAGATTCATTTAATTATTCCATAAACGCAAAGTAACTTGGTATCTCAACAAAAATTATCGATAAACGCCCAACATTATTCCCGTATAATTATTGCAATTACCTTACTTTTTGTCATAGGTACGTACAGTAGTACCGCAAATATTTTGCGCCTCGGCAATTTTCGTCTAGCTTCTGAAATACAAACTAACACGATGATGATATGTAATATAGAGATGTTACAATCATTTATGTAAATACTTATTTTTTTAAGGGTTGGTTCAGTTATTATTAGTTGACTATTCGGACAAATTCAGTTTTCATACAAGTAACACAATACTTGTGGTACTACTGTACTACAGATACTAAATTAGTACCTTTTGCAGTGCGCCGTTTGTGAATACGGTGTATGGGGTGATCGGAGCTGTAATACCATCGAGACCATCGAGATTGCTTTAGTTACGTAGTTTTGTATGAATGTGTATGTTACAGAAATTATATTTCATATTACATATTAATGCCGGGTGTCCCACAATTTTTGATAATTATCCTCAAATAGCGATCGTACAGTCGCTTGCAATAGAATATATGCATTTAAAAACTTTGAAAATCAAGTCAGAGTAGTCAAATATACAACAAGAACTCCAAAATGATGTGTGATTTGATAAATAAATAAATATTTGAGGACATTTCACTCAGCGCCATTTCCAAACTAAGCAAAGATTGTACTCTGGGAACTATAGATAAAATACTATATTCTTTTTTGTAAATACAGTATTCCTATAATACATAATATCGTAACACCCAGACCCGGAAGAAATATTTGCAGAACATACAAACATTTCTTCCGCAGCGGGAATCAAACCCTCTTGCGTTTCAGCCGAGCACTCGTCCGCCACGCCAACGAGGACGTCATTGATGGTTGCATTATATTTTTTTATTGCTATTTATAATTGTAATACTGTGACATAATTTTGAAAGTTATAAAATCTATACGTCCTATTTGCAGGCGACTATACACAGAGTAACAAGCTAAATTTGATGTGGAGTTTGTTGAACATTTTCTTCAAAAACATCATAAACATTATATCCAGTATTGTTCGGATGAAATAGTAAAATGTTTATCAGTTGGCATTACATTACGAGAGAGGTTGTAAAAGTAAAATATTATGTAAAATTAAATAAAAAAAAACAGTTAACAAAATTACAAATTCTCAGTTTTTTGGAAAAATTGATTGTAACTTTCCCTTTCAGGGTATCAAATTGTCGAACACCCGGTACATTGTATAGTGAGGCTTCCTCTTAGAGCTTTATGGATGCGATTATGATAAGTATACGGTAAATTGAACATACTCAGTTTAATCATAAGGTTCTAATTCGTAGCGCACTCGCGTCGGTTATATGTTGAATGGATAAAGTATCGTTGTGTTGTCAGAATGTTATCTGTTATTGTACACAAATATTTGTCTTTTTCTATTGAATAACTTCAGTATACATAATGTATCTTATTTACTGCATAAAACGTTTTTTGGTCACTATTAAGTGCCATATGATCAGAACCAGTCCTTATGTTCCACGTTTAATTCATAAACTATGGAAAAACTGCAAATTTCTTGTCACTGGTTCTTTGTTTGTCAACCTAGGTCAATCAATGACCTCCAATGCTGACCCTGAAAAGGCTAGTGACGGCTATAGGATTCAGTTCGTCTCCTAAGCCCATTTTTATATAGTCAAATTTCGTCATGAATCTAATTTTATGTAGGTATTAACTGCTGTAGCTATTTATTTTGGTGAGACATTATGTATAATAGAAGTTGTTTACATAATGTCGTCCGGTCAGTGCCCCCGCACTTGTAAAGTCAATTGTAATATCGTGTGATCTAAATATTATTCTAAGGGAGTAAATATTTTGCATTTATACACATTTAGTTCCACGGTTATGTATGCCTCGATATACGTACTACCCTCTTGCCAGAAGATGTTATTTAGCTTCATTTTAGAACAGTCAAAAGGTGTGAAGTTGTAAATTTTCGTTATTGTCTTCTGGTATGGGCCATAATGGTGCTAATACGTTCACCATAAATTGGATTATTTTATGAAGTTTCGTAAGGCACTTTGTTCCTAATTTTCGTTTAAAAACGTTAGTTTTTGGTGCTCATTCCGAATTTAAAACAAAAGAAAGCTTAATTTATTTTTTTCTTAAATTTACGTTTGGTTAATGCTAGTGGTGCCAAAAATGCGAGGTGCCAACATGACGTTTAATTCATCTATATAAGTTTTTTGTCCTTAATTATAACTTTCAGCTCTCAATTTTCTGTATAACTATAATCGCTATAGATATAACAAAACGCAACATGTTGCAGTTATTGACAATACAAATTTAACCAATCAGCAAAGATGAGTTCTTCTGATCATAGTCAATTCTGTCTGACTGTCACGAGCCCAATAGCCATGGTATTATTTAGTTCATCTCGCGATGCGATGCAAGTATCGCTAGTATTATTATTGCGCCTTTAGATCTCCGGCCGTCTGACAAGACGTGAACCTACCAAACTAAATAGTTCTCTCAGCAAAACGCATGATCAAAGGTTAATACAAAAAAAACACTAAAATTTATTTTGAAAAGTCTTAAATGTATCATTCCTAAATCTTATCTAGTCTGTATCTGTGGGAGATACAGACAAGAAACCAATATAATTTTATTTTTGGGAATGTTCAGAAAAATGCCGAACAATTTCAGATTGTCAACGGCCATTAAAACAGATCGTAAATTTATTATCCAACAAAATGTTTGCCATAAAAGTCGTTTTACAAAGTTGAATTTGTGTAGGTATATTAATTTACAATGACTATTATCAATTTTACAATCATAATATTATATTCAAGTAGTTCAATATTATACTGATTGTTAGAAGATTGTTTCGGCGTTTGCTGAGTGAACCATCTCAATAGAAGGGTAACAGTCCGCGAGTTACTCAACGCAAGATATACTCTATTCCGTTGTGGTAAGGTATGATGTTGTCTGGCTTGCGGCGAGGTCGGGAGTAGTCTAGTGTAGTAAACGAAAGACTGGCTAAGGTAACGAGTTAAATACGGTTTTGAGAAGGTACGCACTCTTTTAAGCTGTCTGTGATAGATAAGATTACTGAAATCCTTAGAAAACATTTGAAAATTTTAGTCTCTACCCACTGCCCAACCGAACCGGCAAAAAAGGCAGTCATGTCAAGAATTTGCTTGTAAATTTATTGCTTTGTTTCTTTTTTTTTTTTTGCTGTAACGGTGATTCAGTCTGGCCATAGAAAGTGGGCAGGGATTTTGCTAAAAAATTGCTCCAAAAATAGGCAAAACATAATTTAGTATTACGTTTATGATTGTGCTGATGAATTTGTAACAGAGGCAGTTTAAAAGAGTACAAAGTCGGGAGGCAGGTATAGCTAGTAAATGGCGTGTTCTTGTAAATATTAGCGGTTAGTCTTAAACTATTATATTATTAAAATTATACTATATAAAATGTACCTACCACATGAAATAGTTTTTAACCCAGCGCTGTGCGGCGACCCTTATTTATTTTACTTTTTATTTCATACAATTTATGTAATGATTCTTGAAGTAATTGTGTTGAATGCTTTTGTCTAAGCTTGCTTCTAAAATAACTTATAATACCTATACTTATAATAACTTTATAAAATATAAACATGATGAATAAATACATTTGTAATTTTATAATTTACCAGACTAGAAGATACTGTTTTTTTATAATTTTTATAGAAGTTAGCGGTCGACAAAATGTGACTTCCATACATTGAACGAAAGCTGTTAGATATCGTTACAGATCGCAATCTGAGATTTATGTTTGTGTTCTTATTCAGCCGACAAAACCTCTACTTTACAAGGAACAGACTTTATTTATATTCCACATAAAAAGCTAAGTAAAGTCAAGACATTCGCTCAATCTTTATTCATGAAAGTTTATAGGTTTTCAGTTCGTTATTGCACTTTTGTGTGGAGTATTAATAGAGATAGCTGCTCTTCTATCCCGCGGATACTAGCTAGCAAGCAACGCTGTTTGTCTAAAGCAAAGGTTAAGGCGAGCTTTTTCTTATTCTATGACATGTTTATTTCATACATTTTTATTGTTAACCTGTAATCGTTTATGTTCTCTTTTTTTACATAAAAAATGGACACATTAACACGAAGGTAATTTAATTTGAACCATATGTAAATAATACCCGAACAGTGTTCTAGAATTTTGTTCTACCCAAAGAGAGATGTGTTCATTTGTAAAATTCGTCTTTTATTTATGTTTTTATTTGAATCAAGATTGTAATTTATTTATTTGATCCAGAATTGCATTTCCACTCAATATGTTTCACAGCTATCGTTTCGATACAAACAGCCATGTCTCCTATAATATGTTATACTATGATATGCTCAAAATGACATGTAATCCGTAACGTGAAGTGATTGATCGAACGAGTGATGTTTGCATACTACTTTAAATGGAAAATGTCAATAAAATTGTATTTTAAAAAGTAACAAGTGATTTATTTTACATCCTCTGATCTATTTTTCTGTCTTTAAGTACTTAAGCAGGTCTAACTTAATTTTGGAGGAAAATAATATTGAAAGTCATATTTTATGTTACTTTCATTTATTGAATCGTCACAACACAAAATTATCTAAGTATTCCTAATAACCTAACTTAAGATTAAGTACAAAAAATCCTTTGAGAAATATAAATCTTGGGTGCCTATGTATGGAATTGTTCGGAGCACCAGTTAAATTCTTAACTAAATAATTAGTGTCTTTGGTACATAATATAACGCTTGTTTCAGCTAATCAGTAAATAATGGCCGCACAGTCAAAACATATCAAAATGGAATCCAACCTCCGGTAAAACGCAAAACTACAAGGCTACGTGAAATGGTAAGTATCTTAGATATTTACATAAGTCGGATTGCTGTAACTTGAAAACACGCATCTGATGCTTGAGTAGTTCTGTGCAGGTTTGTTTCATAACTTGTAGCGGTAGGGCAGCGCGGCGGCGGCGGCGGGTCGGCGCTCCGCTTCTTCCTTCTCCTCCTGCTCCGGCACGTAGTAGTGCAGCTCGTACGCTGGAGACAGTTCCACCGTGAGCTCGCAGTGCGGCTCGCACGCGCGCCCCCTGCCCGCCTGCGGCGCCCGCGTCGCCGTCGCCTCGCTCCCGTACAACCGCTTCATAAACGTACTCGAAGACGCCAGAACTCTGCCTCGGTCATCGTTCGACCGATGAACCACACTCGTGTTGAACAGAACCGGAAAATCTACCTTGAACCTATCGCTGTTCTGGTTGAAGTTATCCACGAAGCGGCTGAGGACGACCTTTCGGAACTGCGAGTCGTAATCGTAGTCTTCTTCTGTTGTCTTCGCCTTAGCCGTCGCTCTGGCCAGCTCGTCTAAGGTCACGCCTCTCGTCGGTGCCTCCGTGAACGGAACGAAGTCGGGAGATCTGTCTCCGTCCTCATCCCTAGAGGCGTCGTTCAGGAAATCCTTGTAATGCTTGATGACGTACGACCCCCTGTTCAAGTTTCCATCGTTCATGACAAAGTTCTGAGGTTCGGTGACGCGCTGCTCCTCGCTCATGTACACGTGCTTGGTCAGGCTCTCTGGAGATTGCGGAGTGAACATGGTAAAGTCGGAAGGCTTGGCTGCTGGGCGAATATCCGGCCGATCGGTTGCGATAGGTTCGTCTGTTATGACGGGTGGCATCGTTGTCAGTTGCTCCTTCAAAGTGTAAAAGTTGACACGCTTTTCAAAGTCGACATCGTAATCGTTAACATTTACCTTCTGCGGTTTGGTGGTGGGCGGGAAGTACTGCACCGTGGGTTTTCTTTCTGGGAATCGAGGTGGCAATATCCTGGTGGTCGGCGGCGTCATCGAAGGCGATGATAAAGTAGAAAATGTGGACTTAAACGGCATTGTGAACTTCTTTAGATCTATTTTCGGTAGAGTTACATAATCGGCGTCGTATTCGTCGGTCGAGTCGTAGTATTCAGCCAAGTTGTAAGGCTTTTTTGGCTTTTCTGTGGTAAGAATATCAAGTCCAAGGTCCTTGAACATCTCTTCCTTGCTGATTGTTTCCAATTTGTTCTTCCAATACTTTTCCCCTTCAGTCGTTGTCATTGGAGAAGTGACTTCGTCCTCGGGAGTTTTGGATGACAGTGTCGATACTTCTGAAGTGTTTACTGTAGCTTTGGGTGTAGTGGTTCCTTCAGCAGAACCACCTTCTTCGTAATCGGTGTACACGACTTCTCCGAACTTATCAATCCTCTTTTTCTTAGATTTTCTGACCTCAGCTATTTTCTCAAGCCGTTCTCTCAACTCAGGTGTATCCTCTTTGTTGTCCTTCTCTTGTAAATGATTGAATTCTGTTTCAGTTTTGGTTTTCAAAACTTCTTTGAATGACTTAGATGACGAATTTTTCGGTTTGAAAACGATTCCTAATGAGCTGATGCTTTCGTTTCTCCAGCTGTTGTCGTCCGGATCTCGGACAAATGGCTTGGCGGGTTGCACATCTATTCTTTTCATGGGTTTGTAATTTGGTCCTACAGTATACAATGTAGTTCGTCTGTCTTGGTTAATTGGTTGAACGCTAAGAGTGTCATCAGTTACGGCTTGGCTACTATTTAAGTCCACCGACCTTGCATCTGCAATCGGTTTTCCATTATCTTTGCCTTTTTCGTATCTTTTAGAATTCTCTTCGCGGTCATTGATATTTTCTTCTTTTAATAACTCTTCTTTCATTGCGTCCTCGACCTGAAAAATGTAACTATTTAATATCAGATGTTTGGATTGGAATAGTAGCAATAAGGAATAGGAACATTCGATATCTTTCTTACCAATTGACTTTGAGACTCATAGCCATTTACTTTCTTGATTTCTTGTGCTTCAATATCTGTAGCTTCTATGTCGTAGAGTGTCTTATAATCGGTATTCTTGTCGGTACTCGTTTCTTGATGGTGTTCAGAAGCTTTTTTAGATAAATCTAAAAATCCTGCTCGTTTTGATGACACTGTCCCTAGAGTCTCTGATTGAGTATTTTCAATCGATTTTAAGGTTGGCATGCCATCAGTCTGTACTGTTACGCTTCCAGTTTGTGAATGTTGAACTGTCGAAAGATGGTTGGCATTAGACAGGAGATCTTCTCTCAACATCTCTAGCGACGGGATAGGTAAAGTGGTGTGTATCGATTCTGCTTTGGCGGAATCTTCTTTTTCGGTGCCTGAGGATTCTTCAGAGTTTCCAACTCGTTTTCTTTCTATCGTACTATATTTTTTCCATGAAGGCTCTATTGTAGATGAACTTGGATCTTTTGTGACCTTAACTTCTACTACTGTTGAAGCACTTTGGGCCACTTTAGAGTCAAGCCATAAGGGCTTTGGTGTTGTAGACTCAGCATTAGAAGATGAACTAGAGGCTTTGGATGATAAAATGTTTGACTTTACGGTCATATCAAAGGATGTTGTTGTGCTGGATTCGGTTTCAATTTGCTTATTTTCAGTTTCTTTGATATTTACGGTAGTTGCGTTGGTGATTAGCTCTTCCTGAGATGAAAGTTTTTGTGTCGCTTCTGAATCTATCGCAATCTGGTCATTTACAGCTGGCATATCTTTAGTGATTTTTACTTTATCTTCGTTTTCCTCTATATCTGTAATATTTTCTAGCTCCAGTTTTAGTTGTTTAGCTTCAGTTGGTTCTATTGGAGTGTCGGCTTTAGTTGTAGAAGTTTCTGAATTGTTCGTAGGTTGTACTTTGTCAAGGTTTTCCGCAATTTCTTCAAAAGATTCTCTCTTGGAAGGTTTGAGTAAAACTGTACTGTTTGGGGAAGTTACAGTTTTTACCTTATTCATATTGGTTTCCGATAATATTTTTGCAATAGTACCTTCTGCTTCATCATCTAATATAGTGATGGCGTCTGTCGTAGGTATGTTGTCAATGTCTACGGTAGTCGTATCAAGTATATTCGCAGTTTCATTCGCTCCATCAAAAGTAGGAACTACCGTAATTTCTACTGCTTTCGGTTCACTATTAAACCTGTATTTGATCTTTGTTGCTTTGTTCGTATCGGCATCTTCGCCTTGTCTGATATCGTTGGGACCTTTTACGCTTTTGACCTGTAAACTTTCTTGCGAGGCAAGGTCTGTTGTGGGTCCCGGGATTGCTCCAACCATTCTCTTGCGATGTAGGGCAAATCCACATGATGGATTTGCGACGATGACAACTATTATTAGTGTAATAGCGTGTTTTCTGAAAAAAATAATGTCACATTACTTATAGACCCCTTTAGACCAACAAAGTAAACTCTGAGGTATGGACATTGTTTATACCCAAGCACGTGCATATCTCATAACGACTGAACTAGGTACTCCCATTCACCTAACACCTGCGAGACATTATGGCGGACAGACATACCTACAGACAGACAATGGATTATTATTAAACATCGGCGCTTGCGCGAGGTTCAATGTTGACCGCTGTTTAGATAGAAGTTATAACACCGATTGTATTTGGTCCCCTGTTGATTTTGGTTACATCTTTTATAACAAGCTATTGTAATAACTAAGGTTAGGTATCATTACATTTTGTTGAGTAAGTACATATACCTACTGCTTACTTATATTCACAACTTTAACTTTAACTAATTAATAAGCTACCTACCGGTAGCTTATTAATTAGTTCTATGGTATTTCCTGCCTTATTGTTCCTGTCTCCACAGAGAAGGGATTGGTCGTTACTCATGTCATGTCATATTTATTGGTCAGGTCAATAGCTAGGGTCAAATATGACTGAAGGTGACTTTAATGGAGCTCAGAGGAATAATAATTAACATAGTGGAAGAAATACAAAGCCATAGTTCCTCAATCTGACCAAGCGCCTAAGATCATAATCAGACGGTCCGTCCGTCGTTCCCGAGTAACGTCCGATGGTCGAGAGAGAACTAGTGATACGACCAAAAAACTTTCTGCTAGAAACTGCCGTTTGAGAAGGTTTTTAGAACTCATCGATTTTGAGTTTCGCAATAAACAAACGGCAAAGGATGCACAAACAATTTCGTGCGCGGGCGGAATCAATTAGGTACGTTTCACACGTATAAGAAATCAACTACTTGCTAAGTAATGACTTACCTAAGTGTGTGGTACATAGATGATTTCAACTTAATTTGTAATGTTCCTGCTTTTTTATAATATAGGAATTGTTTTTTAAAGGACAGGAAAATACGCTTTAGTTGAACGCTATGTTAAATACAACCAATAAATAAATAAATGTTTTATTGCATTGTGCAACCTACCGAAAGAATTTGAGACCCACTTACAGGTTTTAGCGCTACGCATTCTTACCTACCTACCTACTTCAGGTTTTAGTTAGCTACTTGAGAACACTGATAATTCAGCCTACATACATCAATGGTTCCCTCAGTCAAGCATTAATGATGATGATCTATCTTAATCTGACTTAAAGCAACTTTCGACTGCAATAAACTAAGCTGGAAAATTTGACTCCGTCAACTCTGAACTTCTTGATTTTGCACGCCTGTTTCATGGATGAAAATCCCGTTGGGTACCTCTGTACCTATATTTACAATAATTGTTCCATGGATTATCAATGGCTACCAACAAATGAACTTGTTAGTTCTAATATCCAGATAGATCCATCTGCTATGCCTTTTCCCAAACTACTTTTGCCTTTGTTCATTTTCTGAATTCTTTCACTGATATTGAATCAGTCGTAAACAGTTGTAATGTGTCGCGAGTCGCGTGGTGAGCCGCGGGCCGTGAATCGATGAGCAGTCGGTGACGCGTGAAGCGGATTACCATATCGCTCCAGTTCTTCATTGCAAACTACAAACTGCCTGTCATATTATTGCAGTAAGGGCAATTTGTCACTTTTTCCAACGAATATCGTAAAGTATATGATTTATTTACGCATCTAGACGTGTAAGAAATAAAAAATATTGTTTCGGTTGTATTAGGTTGTACCTACTTGTATTTAGCAACTTGGTATTTTTACTGCGATCGCGTGGTTTTTTTTTGTGCCTGGGTAGGTCGGTTCCAGAGCATAACAATTGTATCACACGGCTGACTTTCGTCCTTCTAAAGGTTTAGTGTAACCTACCAATATTTTAAGTAGGTACTTACCTAAACAGAACTTGAAGACAACGATTAGGTAATAAAAAATCTACATACGAGTCCTTCCTCTGCCAGCAATGACTTCAAACAAAGAGTTTCATGTCGCTACATCGTTCTGTACCCAAACCTCAATTAAAACCCATATTCGTTGTTTTAACAAGAAATAACTGACCTAGAAGAAGACCTATGAACTACGATTAAGAAACTAAAGTATGTCAACTTATAATCTAGTTAGAATCTGCAAATCCAGAGCGAAACCAATCCAAGGTAGAAACGGTAGGTACTGGGATCTTGAGACACTTCCCTCGGGCCACAGCTCTACACAAAACATGAGTGAGTGAACATTGTGAATTGAAAATAGTATGCTTAATTATGGGTTTAGAGAATAGAGACTCGACCCAATGTCCCCTTCCATAAGCGGACTGTAGCCCTCAGCACAAAAAAACACAGCAAAGTTCTGTCAAAAGTTTCCTATAAGGTTTTTTGCTTTGCGTTTTATACATCGAGGTAGTGAATGGAGCCACTTAAAATCTATAAAATTATCGTCAACCACTTTTTTACAGGTTTAATCCCAAGTCTACCCTCCTCTGCTGGACTGGAAGTAAAGAAAAAGCATAGAATGCGTCCAGCTGCTTCTCTTCCCGAGCATGTCTTAAAAGTCGACTAAGGGATAATATCCTCTCCAAAATGATGGACCACCTATATGGGCGATGGGCTGATTACCTGTCACCATGGTCCACCATATCCACTTTAAATCAGAAGTTGCTGCAAGTTTTCTTGTGTTTACTTGTGGCTCTGCCCACCCCATTAGGGATACGGGCGTGATAATGTATGTATGTATGTATATGTATCTACCCTCCTCTATGACCTCTATCTAATTCGCCTTTTAAGTCATGTCCTTCGTGATCAATTAAGGTATTTTGTAAAAATGCCAAATCCCAAACTATTTGTTTTTGCAACTAGGTACAACTTTGCCTAATTTTTTATACGATACGTAGAATACCAAGTACACAGCAGGTACTTTCATATTCCATTATAAGCAGACGTAGACATTGTGTTACCAAACGACTTCCAAATTCGTTAAAGAGTCGTAACGTGGAATTAATAACTCACGCAACGTTGTCAATGATATGAAATCGCACGTGACCACACAACTATGCAAACAAACAAACAAACGCATTGTGCTTTACCCAACTGCGACGAAAGGAAGAACCCAGGGTCATGTTAGCCAATTGAATCGGACATCGAATCTGTCATTATGCATGAGAGGTCAAAACACAACAGAAGCCTTTAGTCATCAACACAAGACATAAAACTAGCAGCGATCCTCTAGAAGCTAATGTAGATACCACCTGATCTTGATTTTTTGCGAACAATATCAAAACAGGCCAGTAGGTACCTAACGATCCTCACGCACACTATTATTGCAGAATGTCCATGCATTAAGGTGTTGTATGGCATTGTGGAGTTAACGAATCCCAGCTTTGTCGTGTCTCAACAATGAGAGCAAAATACAACTTAGGTAGGTACATACCATCGCTTTCAGCTCTGCAACACCACCAGCTGTCCAAAACCTCTACATGAAACTCACGAGACCTCCCCGAAATAAGTATAAAACTAGCAAAAAAAGTTATTCCAGCACACGTACTTATATTCCAAGTTACATACAAATACGTTCAGCCGTTACGGCGTGGCAGAGGCACAACAATCCAAACATCCTCACATCCTCAGAAACCAACCGATTTACAATATTAGTAGGTTGATATTAGGTTTGCACGTGTGCTCACCTGAAGCCAGGGTATGGCATGATGTCGTGCTGGTGACCGCGCGCCACTGCTGCCTCTCGGTTACTGGCCGCTGCAGCCGCCAGGCGCGCGGTCAGCGTGCACGCGGGTGCTACTACCAACACTTCTCTCATCCCTTTGATAAATGATTGGTACCAAGTATTTCGTGGTACAAACGAATATGTTTGTATTGGGGTACCTAAGGTAAAATAAGTTCCGCCTTTTCTGTGTTTCTTTCTCCCGAATACTCAAGCACGTCTCAAGTTACGAGTTTTTGACGGATTTTCATCAAAAATTGTCAAAAAACAGTGACTTGAGACGTGCTCAACTCTGAGTCGCGTTTGAGTATTCGGGGGTATATTTGAAAGAATAGGATGGATGGTAGGTACCTAATATTCCTTCGACTAAACAGGTCAGTATGAAACTATTGATATCGTAGTCCTTCAATCAAATTGAGACATTAAGTACTACGTATCTATAAAAAAAATTGTCCCCAACTCCCCATGGAACTTACCACCATTTGAATTCACTTGAAATCTGCCAAAATAACCTTACCTACGTACCTCCTGTGCGGTGCAAGAGTGCAACTTTCAGAGTAGCCTCTCCGATGTAGCACTGAGACGCTTCCTCCCATTGAGCAACTGCTGAGGCGAAGCGCGAGGGGGCTAAGGACGTCTTCTCCTCATTTTTGTACATCCGCTACTTCCGGACCTCGGCCTTGCGGTTTCACGAGTTTACCGCTAAGTACAGAAGAGAAGATGTTCTCGAGCGTCTCTGCGATGGAGATCTTCAACTGACTGGTTTTATATCACCTGGTGTTGCACAATCAAAATAATAATTATATAAGCATGATGTCAGATTTTGAAATCCCCTACATAATGTAGGTTATGTCTACCTACTATTTAGGTAGGTATTTCTGAAAACACATTATTTCAGCGATTAATTCAGTTTTAACGCAAATTATTGCACTAGCTGCCGCCCGCGGCTTCGCTCGCGTGGTATGTGTAAATTCCAAATCGTTCTGCCGTTTAAGCGTGAAAGAGTAACAAACATCCATACATCCATACTTCGATACAAACTTTTTACGCTTTTATATTATTAGGTAGTAAGAAGTAAGATTATTTTAGTACATACTTAGGATTATTATACTAGGCATGTACTATAAAATATGATCGAAAACGCTCGTGGGTGTCATAAATAAATAAATGATTGTGGACATTTAACACAGCGCCATCTAGCCCCAAAGTAAATAAAGCTTGTACCATGGACACCAGATGGCTGATAAAATACTGATAGGTACCTACTTACCTATACTTTTTTTGTAAACACTTAGGTAGGTAGGTACATACCTACTTATAATACATAATACTACAACACTCAGACACGGAAGAAATATTTGCAGAACATGCAAACATTTCTCCCGTAGCGGAAATCGAACCCGCGCCTCTTGTGTCTCAGCCGAGCACTCTCCCGCCACGCCACCGAGGTCGTCATGGCATCTGCTGTTACGTCACGCAGACTTAGGCGTGACGTCAACAGGCAACTTTTGTCAGCAAAAGTTCGCTCGGCGGGCGGTGATCTCGATTGACATCATAAAGTAGGTAACCTATATAATTACTAAGGCGTGACGTCATTCGCTGTGAAGGGTGGCCGATTGCAGTATTTTTTACTTTTATTTTATTAAAATTCATGTTAGGTAACTCAATTCTAATTGGTCGTATCTTACTAGATTCCTATTGTTTTATTTCCTATTGAGCAATTTGTGTCTTAATGTTTCTTTGTAAAATTCTAAAAATAAATTATTACTATTTCTCCAATCGGGTTTTATTCATCTCCAAGTCTCCACCTTATAATCCCGCAAATAGTAGGTACCTACTAGGTATTAAAAGCTAATTAACTTCTGACAAAAATGAGGGGCATCCTAACGCCATTTGAAAATTAATATTACCCCTATAAATGGCTATTGAAATCTTGTAAGTAGGTACAGATAGGTACTTAGGTAAATATTTCTGTTTTATATTTGAACGTAGTTCTAGCTATGAAATAATGTCGGGTCGGCTTTTATTACTTTTTAGATAAGCAAGGAGCATTATTAGGCAATTAAGTAGTATATTTAGCAAGATGTTGTATCTATCAACCTATCTTATTGTAATGCGGCCAAGCGGGAATGAATGCAGGTTAAAACCTGAGGTTATGCGAAGTATAACATTCGTGGTTTTAGTTAACCACGAATGCTAAACTTCGCATGGATAAAACAGTCAGTGACCGATAAAAGTTGTCATGCCATAGATGTCATTGTCAAGAATAAAACGTCACACGCCAGTTAGTAAAGTCAAATTTCAAATTTTCAAATCAAAACAGTCGCTTTCGTTTGCCCGCTGCTTGCTAACTTGTTTTGTTTCTCGTTGTCGGAGTATAGAAAGTTTATTTGAGGTGTTTTTTGTAAATAAAATGACTGAATTTAAAACACCAGTAAAATGCAACAAACCTATATACGGCGGCGAACAGATAACTATACCACCTTCTCCTTTCTTGAATCGTCTCGGCTATGGGACTGGTATGACTTATTAAATAATTTTATTTCAGACAAAAGCCCCTAAAAGTTTTAATTTAAAAAAGATCTATTAATACACAAGTTTTTAACTTTATCTCTATCAAATCAATAATTTACCATCATATCTTTTATTATTTGCATAACGATTTTAAAAGTGAAAATCCTTATTTTAGGTGTATCAGTGATGCAGCTTGTTCGCTCGCCCAGAGCAGGTCAAATCCGTTCGCCATGGGCTCTAAAGATGCTCAATAAGCGTGTGAAGCCTAGCAAAGTATACACAGAACGACTGAAGGCCGAGGCAGAACTTCTTCAGAGGATGTCTCATCCGAATATCGTGGGGTTCCGAGCATTCAGTGGTGATAAGATCCTTTATTTGGGAATGGAAGCTTGTGATGTGTCTTTAGGGGACATGATTGAGCAGAGAATCGAAGGGACAGGTGACTCATTTACTCCGAGGCAGATGTTGAAGGTAAACTACCTACTACTAGTTGTGTCACTATACTATATCACTATAGTTCTTTTGAACAAGTGTGGTGAAAGGATTTAAAGAGCACTCCAAAAGCTTCTACGACATGCTGGTTTCCTTCACTATTTGAAAGTACTTACTGGTATAGGTAATAGCACACATAATAGCACCATTGGACTTGAACCCACAACCTTAGGATCGGAAGGCGAGGCTGCTCCACTAGACCACCAGTGCTCCAGAAGTAAATAAATTTTGTCTTTAGTAAAAACTTGAATAATAGGTAAAAAAACTGATTTTGAGTTAAAAGTTTTTTATCTAAAAATCTTTTTAGATGACATCAGACATAGCCAGTGCTCTCGACTACCTCCACACCAAGATGCAGATCCTGCACGGAGACATGAAGTCATACAACATCCTTGTGAATGGTGACTTTGTGATCTGCAAGCTGTGCGACTTTGGTGTCACTTTGCCACTGGATGAAAATGGAGTGTTTGATAAGAAGAATAAGAGAGCTGTTTATTTTGGTTAGTTAGTACTGCTCTCTCACTAAATAACTGAGAAAGTTATGATATATCTTATGATCAGCATAGCTGAGTACACAAACCTTAATGAACGCTTACAGGGTTGATTTTACATTTCAAAATGATGTGCTTTTAGTTATAAACTGAGTTCAAGACTCGAAACAATTTCATGAACTCAGTTTAGAACCTTAACACTGTTCATTTCAGTTTGTATTTCTGGCCTCAAACTTAAACACTACTATACTTTATTTCAAATTAAAAACTAATCAATCAAATAAAAGATTTGGTTACTATAGATACATAAAAACCTTTAAAAAATGCAATTATGGACCAATCTTCATTCAGGTAGAGAGGCATGGAGTGATAAGTCCTACCTATGTAACTTCAAAGCAATTCTTATTGGTCATTCATTATTCTAATATCAGGCACAGAGGCCTGGAGTGCCCCTGAAGTGATCCATGGCGGCGAGATCAGCCACAAGACCGACATCTGGCCACTCGGCCTCACTCTCTGGGAGATGATGGCACTCGCGCCGCCGCACTCGCAGGACGACTCTCTGGATGACAGTGTGGTCTGTCTGGATGATACCACCGACTCTGTCGAGAGTGAGGGAGACTTCTTTTCTGAGAGATATGGTATGCATTTTTTTATATAAAGTTCGTATTAGCTAGCGGGATGAATTAGATGTGCATCTTCCAGGCTGGCCCACCGCAGCAAGGGATAGAGTGAACTGGAAAAAAAAGGAGGGAGGCCTTTGCCCTGCAGTGGGAAAAGATGGGTTGAAAATAAATAGATAAGGACTAATTCACGTCACATGCCTTGTATTCAAATATGTTTAGTTGTTAGTGTGAATGACGCATGAATATCCTCACTTTATCAAATAAACTACTACTCTTAAACTTTCAGATTGATCTCTAATTAAATTAGGAATAGGTGTAAGTGTATTTACCCAGTATTTCCGTGATTCCAGGCACGCGGCCGCCTATCCCCGCGTACATTTCAGAGAAAGTATATGCAGCCCCACTAGCTCTGTTCCACGCCTGCACTGAGACTATGGCTACAATGAGACCCTCGGCCCAGCACTTGGCTGCAGCCGCTAAGGATATGCTAGACGAGTGTACAGACCTATAGCCTTATATCCAAGATATCTAATTTTAAGAATCTACGCAAAAGAATCATCTATGACTGTTATCTTTTGGACTATAAGATTACTTTATTTCTTAGAGATTTTATATAAGTTCTTGAATACAATTACAAATAAAACAATGTGATTATTTAAAAACAAATAGTTTTAATAACATTAAAAATAACGTCAACAAGCTTCCACTAAACTTAATTAAGTTTTAACTAGAGAATTTAGTCATCAACTTAAAATACTTGAGATTCAAGTAAAATATATAATTGTTTGGCTGAAACTTAGGAATATTAAAGTTAAAACTGTTTATTTACAGTTGAGCGTTAGTACTTGATACACCATGACTTAATATAACTTACATCAAAAATTGCAAAATATTTTTGTTGCAAGTCATTTTAAAAACTTACGTACTATTTCAATAATGCTTAGCTCTAATAAATATGTACTACAACAATACAACAGGTTATCATATCCTTACCTAATCATTGTGTATGAAAATACTTTACCAAGAGTGTAGTAGGTAGTAAAATAATAAAATTAATTCACTGTCACACATTAAAATCAGACTGCTTACAGACTATTATGTGAACAGAAGCGTGTATCAGAACCATTCTGAGAAGGTATTTCAATGTTTATGTAACCCTGAACAGTTGAACAGTGACTAGTGATATGAAACCTAAAATAAATTGATACAATATTAATACTAACAGCACCTTTATAAACCCAATTGTGTGAGGACTAATAAAAATTATAAAATATGGTATAGGAAGTTAGCTACATTTGTATTTTTCAATATTTAACCATTCATTTTCTTAATACATACGTTTTTCTAATCTTTAATAAATCTTTTAATTTAATACAGGGTGTAAAGGTTATTATGCTTTTAAAACGTGAGGTATTGCTTAAGGCATGTGTGTAAAGCTTATTATAATGGCCAGTAGGTACATATACAATATACAAAATATACTTACTTCTATTTATTACGAATACGAGATTGACCTCAGATCTTAGGAAATTTATGGAGCATAAAATTCTTTAAAAGTTGATTTTTGGGCAATATTCGATCTAGTCTAGTATTTATAAAACTCAATAAGAATGTGTAATTCGTTGTAGTCATCTCAATTGATTTTAGATGATCAAATGGATTGCTCCGAGATGACAGTTTACAAAAATTTGGACAAAAGAGTTCGATGAGTAGGTACCTAAATATGATCTGTCATCCGACAGTCGAATCCTCATGATCAGACAATCCGATACAGGTGTTCCCGGCAGTTTAAAATAGGAGATAGAGTTCGGAACGGGACAATGGTTTGCATAGAACCTGCTTTTCATGATGGGTAGAGCATAGGTGAAGTCCCTCATCGCAGAGCCGGGAAGCGTGGAACGTGGAAGGGGTCATCACGTGTGGTCCAGGGTCCGGAGGTAGGCGACGACGTCGTGCTTGCGGGCGGCGGCGGCGGCCTGCGCGGGCGTGCGGCCGGCCGCGTTGCGCAGGTCGCGGGGCGCGCGCCTCGCCAGCAGCCGCACGCAGCCCAGCGCGCCCCACATGCACGCGCCGTGCAGCGCAGACTGACCGTTCTATTATATTACAAACCATTATATTAACTAAATAGGCTTCACATCTACAACTAAACACAAATGCGAACAACGAATATTTAAACTTAAATAGTCTAACCTTGGAAGAGTTTCGTTCAAGAGTCTAGCGAGTGCAAAACAAAACAACTAGATGGCGGTACTTGTCGCAAAGTGAGTTGTTATTCGACTGTTAGTGTTGACGCTTGTTTACGAAAAGTTGTTTACAATAAAAGTGTCGGCTGGCTATATTTAAAAAAATAGTTTTTCTTTTGTTATAATAATAAATAAATAATAAAATAAAATTCATTTAATTCGGGTACATTACAATATACATGTTTATTACATTGTTAATTGGAGAGATAAAAGTGTTTAAACTTGATTGTATAACTTTAGTTTTTAACGCTTTTTAAGTTTTCTTTTGTTTTTGTTGACAAATACATAAACATACCTAAAGTCCTGTGATTTTCTTTCGAAATAGGTACCTAGTTATAATAAATAAAAAAATACGTAGGTATATTTTATTTTTATCATCCGCAATTAATTCAAAAAATCAAGTAAATCTCATTTCACGAGTGACAGAGGGTCATAAGGTACATTAACGTAAAATAGTGGTCCCAACGTAGGCCTACATATCCCACAGTACCATGGAAATCAGAAGATCAATTATTATTGTACAAAAGAAACGATTTAAAATAACGACTACCTCGGGAGAACTTGGCTGTCTGAAAGAACCCAACGATAGTCATAATTTTAAAAGCAGATTAAAATCGATGCCTACTCACAGGTAACAATCCAAGGTTTGGCTTATACTTGAGCAGCTCTGAAACAACCGCAGCGTGACCTTTGTGGGCCGCCTTGAAGAGCGGCGTCGCTCCGTCCTGGAAACAACACAGAAGTTCCTCAAAAAATAGTCAATTTGGAACAAAAGTCAGGGCTGCTTGCTTCTGCCAGTGATTGAGCCTCCGTCCAGTTTTTATCGTTAACTATAAGGGTATCATCTGCATAAGTTGAAGCAATTAGGAAGAAATTGTTTGGACAGGTCATTTTTGTACATCAGAAAAAGTGTGGGCTCAAAAACACTACCTTGCAGAAAACCAAAGGTTGCATTGTTCCTCGCCACTGAAGGTGCTTAGGATTTTAATAGCTTGCATCCAGTTAGATAAGGTCTCAAACAAATCCTTAACGCTTATTTAGATTTGTATCACTTTATTCAAAAATATAGGAACAAAGACAAAGTCAAAGACCTTCAAAAGATCGAGAAGTGCAACGACGGTTTCCTTTCTACTTTGACTTTCATCAAAGTTTCTTACGGTCATGGTTGTGAGTTCACTGACAGCATGTTCGGTGGATCCTTTTCAACATCGAGTTTGAATCAGGAGTGGCTACAAGTATTCTTATGATTACGTGTGGCTCTGCCCACCCCGTTCGAGATAGGGACATGATAATATGTATGTATGTACCTGTCTAGTTGGTAGGGACCCCGCCTTCCGATCCTAAGTTCGTGGGTTCAAACCCGGTCGTGTACCAATGGATTTTTCTGTGCGAAAAATTTATGTGCGCTATACCAGTACTTTCAAACGGTAAAGAAAACATCGTGAGGAAACCCGCGGCTTAGTCAGCTCCGCACCTATTGACCATGTCTTTCCTGTGGACAAAGCTGAGAGGATGGAATAGGTTCCGGGCAAGCCTACTCCATCTTAATTCGTCCCGGGTACTACAGCGTCCCGTTTGTGAAGGTAAAAGTTGCCTCCTGACGCTGTATAAATCATCTACTATAGACGGTGAAAGGCCTTAGTACCTGTCTGAGCTGGTCGACGTGCGCGCCGTGGGCCAGCAGCACGCGCGCCACGTGCTCGTGGCCGCACTGCGCGCAGATCCACAGCGGCGTGGCGCCGTCGCCGCGCGCGCTGTCCACGTGCGCGCCGCCCGCCAGCAGCGCGCGGCACACCTCCTCGTGCCCGTTCTGCGCCGCTATGAACAGCGGACTCGCCTTATCCTGGAATCACGTACGATACTCTTAGTCGTGGACAGGAACAGCGGTCATGATAGCCGCTGGGATAAGCGGTCGAAGACAAGCCGAAGAATACCAAGTCGTCTGATCTGAAGGCACGTTGGGTTCACGGGACCTGGATGAGACGCACAGCAATGAGTAATGCTAGACTGTAATGTAATGATGTATGAATAGAGAACTTGCTTTGTCCTGAAAGTGACATATAGGTATGCTGTTCATTTTAACAGCTTGGAAGTCTGGAAGACTGCATGCCATCGGGAGCAGCGACGTACTAGAATCTATAGTAATGCAAGTGCCCTAAGGGCGTTGTGGGAACCCGAAGTAGCTGACATGAGCACAGCACGTGCTATAATGAAGGTAAGACTGTGTCATGGAAACACCATTGATGAATATTTTTTAATACTTAGGCAAGTGCCTTGCTAATATCTAATAGCAGGGCGAGCCTAGCTGACCGTTGCTAAACGTGAATGTATTTTGGTCTCTAAGGAATAAAACAAACTCTACTCACCTTCATACAAGAGTTGACGTTGGCTCCCCTTCGGATCAGCTCTTCGACGACTGGTAAATGACCGCACTGACAAGCCACGAACAGAGGCGTGCCACCATCCTGAAACGTCAGGCCATTTCATGTTATTTGGAACTTTGGAAAAACGACGTTTTTTGGCTGCAAGTTCCAAATACCATCATCATCACTATTGTCCACTGTAGGACATAGATCTCTCCCAAGAAGCGCCATTGAGTTCGGTTTTCTATTTTTCTTATCCATTTGCAACCTTGCCGGGCGTCCTACATTACGCTTACCTACCGGTCTTCACTCAATTATCCGTTTGCAAAGGTTGTTGGTTCTACGACATAAATGGCCCACTGCCACACTTGCTGATCTTATGGGTAATGTCAACCTTGGTTCTCTGTGGAATCACCTAAATTCGGATTCTCTCTTTCAGCGGCTCCTGGCATAGCTTGTTGCAATCGCTTGAGCAACTTCAATTTGTGTTCCGACCCACGGTGAGTTCAAATCTCATGGGCCTAAGTAACTTTTAGCTTAAGTAAGTAAGTTCGTATGAGCTAGTGACCAACTCTAAATTACTTTTAGCTTAAAAGTATATTTACCGTGCTGGGAGCGTCAATGGCGGCTCCGTGCTCCAGCAGCAGCCTCGCGATGTCGAGGAATCCGCCCTGTGCCGCAAAGAACAACGCGCTCGTTCCTGTCTGACATACAATTTGTTAGCTGGTTTGACAACTACTGGGTTCGGTTAGCAGCTAACGATATAATCAAAGATTTTACATATTTCTAGGGGCTCCTGGAGACTATAATATTCTGGACTAGCCTCCATAACATTTGCAGTGCAGAGAGTGTAAATTCCGTGGGATACATTGCTTTTTTATGTTTGCTAAGGTTTGCTGCTAGGGTTGTTGCTCCACCGGGGTTTGAGCAGATCCAACTTATTAAAGATGCATGCATAATTTCCTATACAAAGCCTTTACTGTGAGGCTACGCACGTATCAAAAAGCACATACCGTCCTGCAGCAGGCAGGGTCCGCGCCCTGCAGCAGCAGCTCCCTAACGCACTCCGTGTGGCCCATCGCCGCTGACAAGATCAGCGGAGTCGTGCCGTCCTGGAATCAACAGATAACACCATCAAATTAGACGGTAACATAATTAAAGAAACACAGGTAAATCATCTACACAAGCACGGTAGACATTCTCGCAAATCTAGATTAGTCAGAGACACGCCCAGGTATTCGGTACATTCCCATATTTTTACATCGTCTCGCTGAGAAACGAGAGGTGCGGGTTCGATGCCCACGGCGCGGCGGCGGTAGAAATGTGCATGTTCTGTGAATATTACTACTAACTTACGAAGCTTATCAGCCGAATTTCATAAAGTAATGTAATATGAAAAGCTCTTACTCAACAAAAGCCATGTTGTGGAAAGTGGCTTGACTTTCTTCGATTCTCTACACTACCAACTTTAAAATAGAAAAAAACGATCTTAAAGTTTTAAAAGCCGGCGCAAAGAACTTCACCCTTTTCAGTTTGAAAGCTAAAGAGTGGAAAGAAATGAGTTAAAAGGCGCCCGCTACAAAACGGGTCACGGCACTAGAGAGCTGTTGGAAACGCCAAGATTTCAGACCATTAACGTTCTGAAAAGAAATCACTTTGTTTACGTTTTTTGTCGTCTTGAAGAGTAAATATATATGGGTTAGTCAATGAATAATCTGCATGTTTTTCTCAATTCAACAAATTCTTCTTCAACATGAGTTTGTACGATAAGCGGCCCGTAGATGGAGACTGGCACAAGCCCGTGTTAGATGGCAAAAACAGAAAGGCTTATGCATAGCAGTGGGTAAAGTCGGACTGTATAAGTAGATGATGGATGATAAATAAGTAAGGAACATGGCGAATTTTACTTTCAATCGTACCATCCTCCTTGCAAGGTCACTTGTGTGTGTGACATTCCGCGGATGTCAGGTGCAAAATACCAATTTTTAATGGGCGCCAGGCGCCAGGTGCTAAATACCAGTTTATTTCTATTAAAACAATAAGATTTCACAGAACCAGTTACGTTGCAATATAATAGCAATAGCTGGTTATGTTTTCCTTGAACAGAAGAAATGAAATTATTCCAAGCTCTAGGAATAAACTCGTGTAATCTCGGAAGTAGCGTAAACAACCTCGATGGGTAGGTACTAAAATATAATGTGCCCCAGTTTCGTCCATTTTCAATTCTTTACTCACTCGCCATTAGCGGTGTGGTACACAATTATAAGCGGAAGCCGTGAAAGCTAATATAGTCCTGTTGACTTTTGTTAAAAAAAAATATATATGCTCTATTACAATAATGTAGGAAAACATCGCGAGGAAATCGGCATGTTTTCTATTCGGCTTACATGAGCAGAAAGAAAAAAAGTGGATTAAAAAGTAGGAATTTGTAATATTGATACGCTAATTCTTCTTCCTTACGGCACAAAGGTCGAGCGTCCATAATTCCACGGTATGATTTATAGCCTGCATAGCCATTCTCCACTCACACTGAATGTTACGTATACATAATATAATAAGTAATAACTGTGGGAACTACGGACTTCCCTCCCGTGAAGATTTTTTCATATTGAACATCTTTTCGTCATACATAATATTTGGTTTTCTTCTGGATATCCCCATAGTATAAAAAGCTTGGGACTGAACAAAGCTCCAACTCGTTTTATCAAAATCAAAATGATTCTATAGGAATCATAACGGAAAATAATAGCCAAGCGTGGTATCTTGCCTGTATCTGCTATGCTTAGTCACGTTACGAACAAGCGTAAATTCGACCTAGTTCAAAATAATCCTTATTGTGATTTCATTGAATAAAACACTCGTATATAATGTTTGAGAAAGTTTCTATCTAGAAGCAATGCTTGAACCATCGCCTATTTATCTTATCTTATCCTCTTCCACGGGCGGTTGACTCTCCGTGCCAGCGCCTTATAGTGCTACTGTCTTCCTGACAGAAAACTGTCCATAAATCCTTACTTAACGTGCCTCCATAGTGTATTCTGCTCATTACCGGAGTATGTGAAGCGGCGCAATTACTATTCTAATTGTGAAATAACTTCTGTGGAGCATATCTTTAAAATCTGTGATCCACTAGAGTAACTGGCCAATGCTGGTGATGAAGCTAACTATTATAGGGCTTGAATGTTTCCGTAAGTCGAGTAACCAGAATTTCAGTTTTTACTGTGTTTTAAGATATAGGCAATACACTTTTTTTCACGTATGTACCTACATACCTTCGTTTTTTGCTTGATGTTCAGAATTTCTTTACAATTTTACTTATCTCGGTAACTTCGGTCAAGAACAAATTGATCTTAGCAGAATGCTACCGGCAGGGCATTAGATAACTGTTTGTTACTTCGTTGCGTCAATGACATAAATAATTCTCGTAGCTGTGAAATGTTGCGTCTAGCCGCTAATGTGCGAGACCGACCTTTCGAATTGAGATGAGAAACACTTGGAAGTCAGTTAAGTGGCATAAGCATCGCTGATTGCCATAACCAGGCCCTTTGCTATACTTTAGTTCCTGCTACTATGATATCATGAATGAGGAAGCTGCTCATTCAAAAATGTTTTAGTCGATGAAATCAGGAGGACCACTTGTAAGTTTGAGTTTGGTGAGTTTAGGTACCCAGGTATGTATCGTCTCTGTTTTGTGGAGACTACGTTATAATACCGCGGTTTTGATGATCAAAAGGAGTATTTTAATAATTATTTAAGTAAGCAATATCTAAATCAGTTCGTTTTGAATTTTTGACAGACGGACCTGGCCTAGTGAGATTGCTCGTTGAGGACAAGTAACCGTAAGATTATGGACAAGACTGTAATCAACTTGAAGCAATAAATAACTGTATACGAATATGGACAGTTGAAAGAAAAGTATTTAACACCACATTGATTACTTTTCCATGTCTAGTAAAGACTTGCAATGCAAAACTTATTTTCTTAGCTTTTATTTCCTTCTCAGAATCAATTTCTTAACATATCTTCCCAGAAGTTGTAAGCTTGCGTTTAATTAATTGCCAACACGACGGAATCCCAACTTACAAGGAACTCCATGCAAAGACTGCAGTTTAGTCAGTTATGGTAAGTGGCACTTTCGTACCATCTACTAATATGGTAAGAGTACTTAGGTATCCACTTATGAGAGAATAGGTATGTAGGTAGAATCTCTAGGGATTTGATTTCTTCTCACGACATGTTCCTGCTGAACATAGTCATGAAGGAGTACGGTGAAAGAATCGTGCATCTCGCAGAATAATTTAACGTTATTATAAAACCCATCGTATTTCGAACCCATGACAAGGATAGGAAGGCAATTTGGTTGATTGATATGCGTGTCTACTGTCATAAGTTTACTGGGTATCTATCTAGGTATTATGAGTTGTGTGAACTTATTTACGACTTCCCTTATTAGTTCACTGTCTATCAGCGGACTGTTCGCCGTCTGTCTGTAGCTACGCAATAGTCGTAAAACCGTGTGTGGATAGACCGTTCGTCGTAAAACATGATGAGATGGAACTGTTATTGCAGAGGTGGCAATGGTACCTTCATGTTATTTTGTATAACTCCTTTTTTTATCCTCCTCTTTCACACTAAAAGCTCGATGATCTAATTGTTTGGACTAAAATCCAAATTACATTGATTTAAACAATAAGTACCTATTTGCGGACATTATTTTGACACAGCGCCATCTAGCCTCAAACTAAGCAAAGCTTGTACGGGATCCAGATGGCTGATAGAATACTTATACATATGTAACATAATACGCCCAAACCCAGAAGAAATATTTGCAGAACATGCAAACATTTCTCCCGTAGCGGGAATCGAACCCGCGCCTCTTGCGTCTCAGCCGAGCCCTCGCCCGCCACGCCATCGAGGTCGTCAAATAACAATTTGGTTACCTACGCCGATTTTATGTACAAGTAAAAAAATAGGTTACGTAAAATATAACTGTCTTGGTTTAGCCTGGCAACCCTTATCGACGTGCCCTCCATTCCATAACACGAAAAAGCTCACTAATAATGCCATGTAATGAAACGGTCTTTTCGTTGCTTAGCTAAGTAGGTACCTACCTACTACTACTCGTACCAGTTTATTTTTAGGTCACGTTCGGATCTCACTTGTAAGATGTGTAATCGCTAAGGGGAAAACATCATATATATTTCCTGCATCCTCCACGCTTACGTTATGAAGCGTAAATTCAATGTTAAATGTACGTTTAACGATCCTTGTGGTTTTACCGAATAAAAAGATGGAACTTTAAACTTTCAATTGCCGATATCGACATTAAAATATGCGTATTGATATGAACACAATGGAACACCGAATGCTCATTCTCAGATGTGAGCTCAATGACAAAAAGGTTATCTTTACTTCGATTCTCGATCCCACGGTCATTTATAGGGTAGGTACCTTACTAGGTCAAGGTGACTTTAGGAGCAATTGAGGACAAGCTATTCGAAGCCCAAATTATAGCAATAAAACTACAAAGGTATTTATTACACGTAAATGAGTAACCTTATATTCATGAATAGGGCCAAGGAAAATAAAATCAAAGCTTTGCTCAGTAGGCAAAATACCAGGTTCGACCTGAAACCGAAACTATATCCTGGATCATGCCAGTTTCGTTAATTAACCCCCGAATACTCAAACGCGACTCAGAGTTAAGCACGTCTCAACTCCCGGTTTTTGGCAGTTTCTGATGAAAATCTGTCAAAAACCGTCATTTGAGACGTGCTCAACTTTGAGATGCGTTTGAGTATTCGGGGGTAAGTGCTTGACTTTGTACATCCCGCACACTCCATATTCAAAGTCAAGTCATCATGTCTACTAAGTTTTTTATGAAACAGAGGGTATATTTACTCGTAAGCTTTCATGATTAAGATCCTAAGTAATTACGAGACCCTACCAGTCCTTTTGTGCCAACTACTCAGGCAGATTGCTTGTTCCCTTTGTGAGTTCCTTACCCGGTCTCTGGAGTCGATGTGCACCTTGCCCGTGTCCAACAGCTGCCGCAGACGCTCGCAGTCTCCCCTCAGGGCAGCGAGGTGGAACTGCACATCTGTGCGGGACTCTTTCTGCAAAGACACGAAAAATACCTTCAGAGAGTGCAACAATTTGAGGAGTGTGAATTGTACCGATGGAAGAAGACCTAGGCGTACTTGGACCAACCAAATCATGGGCGTTTTAGAAAAAAGCCAGGTTGATAGTGCCTTAAACTAACAAGCATGTATTAGGACTCATAGGAATGTGATGAGTGAATAAAGCGAAAGAAGTTAAGTCAAAAGCTTAGCAGTAGCAATGCAGGTACCGGTTTGTTTGGTCGAATTCGAAATATCTAGTCGCTCTAGTATACCTTTTAGGTGTAATCGCGTGTCTATATCGTTTAACGAACACGGTCCGTTATATTCCTATCTTAGTTTGATTGCGTCTTCAATTGGTTTATGTTTTACGGTGTGGGTGGACTGCGGGAGCTTTTGTTACTTATGTAAATCTGGACTTGTCATGATTTTGAAGATTCCTCATTTAGTACAATAAACAAAAGAATATGTTTAAATATACTATGAATACAATTGTGTTTTCTTGTATAATTTGTGCAATCATTAGGCTTACAAGTCCACAGCTGGACAATAAATTAATATTTACTAAAGGCGCAGCCGAATTCTGAGGAATATATGGAGGAAACAAAGATGTAAGAAAAAGGAAAATAATACGGAAGCAATACTAAAACTGCAAGAACCGCCTTGTAAATCACGGTATCCATGGTTGGAAGATGGCGAGGCAGTACGTGTAATGTGAAATGTGCAATTATCGCGCTTGATGTAAATGTTAATTCAACGGAGGAAACGCGAGCCGCTCTGCTCCATCGACTCCATCTGACCAGGGGTGCTCTGTTTCATTCAATTTTATGTAAATACTACAAGTGAGACTAAAATTAGATAGCATGAAAAGGTATGTAGTTAAGCAGAAAATGAGTGAGGCTTTGGCTAGTTAGTTCTTCAAGAATAAACTTTTTGAGCAAATCTACAATTTAATCTATTATATATAATCTGATAAATGAAATAAAGCCAACGGAAAGGCACTTAGGGAGGGCTTTCGACCAGTAAAATAATTTTCAGAAACGATTAAATACCACTACAAACAAGCAAGCAAATAAAATTACAAACTTTACTTCTCAATAACAATAGTGTAGATCTAGTTAGTCTTTGAACCGCACAAAATTCATTGATTCATGATAATAAAAAAAATCTTCAGATTGGACTGTTTTGCCATACCTAAGCTTATTGAGTTAACAATTAAACTAGTAAACGTCCACACATTTCACCCACATCAGAAAATCCATTTATGTTTCAGGGTTGTAACCCTACTCTGTGCTGTCTATGAATACTGGATATCTCCGCTCTCCGATCGGCATTACCCACCTACCTACATGTCATTACACCGTGACGGGATGTGGAGATAGCAAAAATACCTGTATTTATAATGTGTAATCATTTTGCACATATTAATGGAGAAGACGTTCGAGAAAATGATATTGAAATGAGGGTCTAATCTACCTAGTATAGGCTAACATCACACTGTTATCACATTTACCCATTTTCATTTCCTATTTACCTATAGGTCACAACGTCTTGATTGAAACATCCTCACGATCTTTAGGATTTGTAACCAGTAATATATTTGCTACTGAAACGTTTTGGGATTTTAACAAAAACATTTACTGGCATTTTAAATTAGGCAGAAGTTACTTAACCTGGTTTATTTGACACGTCGGACATCTTGGGAAACAATAAAAATATTTTTGGTAACTAGTACATATAATAGGTACAGGCAGATCACTGTACTTTGTCTAAAACTAGAGCAACCATCTGTTCAAACAAACAGCACAAAGGAAATACTTGGTGATACACGTCACACACGGGTTTGCAAACAAAGCCTGAAAGAAACAACAGACGAATCAAAAAATAAACTAGCTTTCAAGTCAAAATAAAATTGTGATAAAGGCAGCTAGATCTATCCTAAGTAGTCTGAGCACCTAACTTAATCATCATCATCATCGCCTGGTATAACCCAATGCTGGACCTGCTTGATTTTTCCAGACTCCATGGTCCTGTGCATCAGAGTACAAATTACGAAAAAATAGAATATTCTATCTTTTCCATTTTTAGAAATAATTAGAGTGGAAACTTTCTTTGAAGCGAGAAATTATAATGAATAAATATGTCAGGACTGAACGCTATGATTGATCTTGTTCTTTTTATAGGACACAGAGATTTTGATTAATTCTTCCTATGCAAAAATATCCTTTTGCACTTCTAGGCATGACTTCATCAAGCCACAAACAGCTTTCCCATCCACACGGTCCGACCACATCGCCGCCAAATTATCGCGTTCCTCATTACCAGTCATTATCATCATCATTGCTGGCACGCACGCGATGGCGCTCGGAGTGCCACTTGCTTATTGTAATCTTGCTGAGCGGGCGGGAAGGTGCTACGTAAACGTACTGATTATCCATGCTTACTATACCTACCTATTCTTACTTATTATAAGTGCGAAAGTTACTGCCTGTCTAAACCGCCGAACAGATTTAGATAATTGGCAAGAAAAATGTAAGCGGATGAAGTCGCTTGCAACAGCTTATAACAGAACGAAACTACATAATTATTATTGAATATTATTATTAATATAAATTAATAGTTTTGCGTTTGATCACACTCCAACTGATGTTAAGTAACAGTGTGGTCTAAGATGAAGCACACTTACCTAGAAGAAACCTATTGATTCTCGATTTAAAGACACCCATTATTATACTCTTCACGAAAAAAGTTACCTAGGTAGGTAGGTACTATAACTCCGGTCACTGATTCTAGGATATAAATTGTAGGTTCTACGATGTGACGATATCCTCACGTTTTCCTTCGCCGTTAGAGGGTACGGTATTGCCCATATAGAAAAATCCATTATACGAATGGATTCAAGACTTAAGACCTCGGAAGGCAGCGACTACCCTACTACGATACTACGATAAGTACCTAAAACAAAGCTTCTTGAAATAGCTTCCGAAATAATTATTGTTCTGATGGTGTTTGATATTTCGCATTTACAGTTCCACAATCCACATCAAACACCCTCCGAGAACGCGGGCCCGCTAAGACCGTTACAATCACGCTCTCATCTCGTCCCACCTGATTATCCTCACGCATCAGGCGTGTGTCTACATTAAACAGTTATAGCCTCCTGGGGTACTAAAGTGTTGGTTGAAAGTGTGTGTCTATGCCCTATTATTTTCGAGGTAAGGTAGAAAACAGCAAGGTTTAAAAATCCCTATAATTATACTAAGGCCTTTACCATCCTTACCTATGATTTATACAGTGTCAGGACAAACAACTTTTTTCTAGAACGGGTTGCTGTAGTGCCCGGGACGATTTCTAGATGGAGTAGGCTTGCCCAGCACCTATACCACCCTCTCAGCTTAGTCGGCCTTATCCACAAGAAAGACATGGTCAATACGTGCGGAGTTGATTAAGCCGCGGGTTTCCTCACGATGTTCTCGGATTATTATTGGACTAGCAAGGTGGATTATGGGACCCTTCAATGTTTCTTGGGATTACCACGATTATTACGAATATCAAGTCGCATCACGAAAAATACAATTCACAGGGCCTTCCTTTCCAGAAGTCGTGAGTTCCTAACGCAAATCTAATTTTATTATTAAGACTAATTCATACGCGAACAGTATTTGAGCAAAAAGAACTTTGAACACTGTTTCAGTACTCTTTCAAGACGATTAAGAATAGCACATAGGGGTTTAAAACTTTTAGTAAAACAGGAAGATTTAGAAAATGGCTTCACAAATAAACTTAGCTCGTAAAAAGAAAGCGAAGAGATGGAGATCATCAATCATCAGATGGATGATATGTTATTTTAAGCATTGTTTGAATATGAAAGTGGTTTTAAAAGGAAAAGGAAACTAAGACACATTAGTGAGATGATAGATAAGTTTGTACACAAATAGATAAGTTGGTCAAAACACCGACGAATGAAGAATTACGACTATAATATAGAGTAAACTGAATTCTATTAACGGAACCAATTTGAAGTAAATATTATTACGAGTTCTGGAAAATTTAAATTAAACAAACCAGTTTGGGTTATTTTTTGAAAACGCAATTTATTAGAGCAAAACCGGAATTAGCATAAACTTAATCTGTTAGTTCGGCCTCGACTATAAACTTGCTAATTTTTATATGAAGTTACTTATGAATTTTAACGAGGAATCGTAAAACGAGCATTATTTTATACCTAATTTGATGGGTAATTTAAGGTGGGGGTAACCCTGAGCGTGGGGGTTTTAGTGTAATAGGATTTCTACCCACGGACGCCTACCTCGGAATTATGTCAACAGGAATTCGTACGACATAATCGCCAACCCTGGTGTCAGAGTAAACTCCATTGCTTAGTGACTGACAGAAACAGCCAGTATTTAGAGCATAATACTCAGGAGTGGCTGCAAGTTTTCTTATGACTTGTGGCTCTGCCCAACCTATTAGGGATACGGGCGTGATAATATACATACATGTATGTATATTATCATCGGATAAATATGTATGTATACATATTTATCCGAAGAACGTAAGAGTTACAAAAGTATTGAATGACACCGACAATACCGACATAGTAAACTATAGCGTTCATCCCATTGGATATTCCAAAATAATGAAAAGGCATTTTAAGAAGATACAAGTTCTGATTGTCCAATTTATGCAACTGTTCTATTTTTAGGGCTTCGTACCGGAAGGGTGCCAATGCGACCCTATTACTAAGCCTCCGTTGTCTGTCCGTCTGTCTGTCAGCGGGCTGTATCTCATGAACAGTAATAGGTAGTTTATAATTTTCACAGGTGTATTTCTATTGCCGCTATAACAAGAAATAATAAAAATAAAATAAAAGGGGTCAATACTAAAAACATTTTATAATGTACGATGGTACGGAATCCTTCGTGTGCGAATTCGACTCAAACTTGTCCATTTTTTTAACTTACAACCATTGACCGCTTTTTGCCGAAACGGGACCACCGGATGTAACAACTCTCCATTTCTACACCGAGGAACGACCCATTGTTTCTTTTTAATTTTAAACCGCAGATTGGGTTAAACAACAATGGATCACAAATTAAAGGGTATTATGTAACGATGATGGATGGAATTATGCCACATTATGCTATGAAATATTAAGTAAAGCATTCATTAGTTGTAAGTCAACAGTCATTGTTACGGATTAGCTTTTCATGGTGTTAGGTTAGATGATTGATGAACATTTTAAGATTAACAATCAACTCTTCCATCCAACATTATTTTAAACAGGGAAATCTAAAAATACCAAATATTTTGTAGAAATCGGAATTCACCATTCAGACAATTTAAGGCCCCAGAGAATTAGGATTCTGCAGTGAATTATATTGCAAGGAGTGTGCTCTAAATCCGTGAGAAGGTTCAGTCTCAATGGAGTGAGAACGGATTGATTGAAGGATAACGGGATTCAGGATGTTACATAAGATTTTCCTTATTCCTTAGATCGATAATATTATCTGAAGGAGTCGTGGCACATGAAAAGTTGAGATCTTATTCTCTAAGATACACTAACTGTTGGTAGAACAATCATCATCATCTTCCTGCCCTTATTCCACTCTATCAGGGGTCGGCACAGCATGTTCTCTTCTTCCACTACCCTCTGTTAGCCGTCATCACTTCTCCTTTCTTAACCATGTCGTCTTTCACAAAAACCATCTACTTTTTCTTTGGCCTACCTCTACCTCTAAATCCATTCACATTCATACTTATAACTCTCTTCGCAACATGACTTTTATCCCTCCTCATGACATGCCTACACTACGCACTCCTAAATCTTTCTGTCACTGGCGGCGTTAGAACTTACTGCTTCCTGTTGGTAGAACAATTATGTATGTAAAATAAAATAAAAACTTGTGAAATGTAAATAAACTCTCTCGATTGCATGTATGCAATCATTTATAGATTAGCCACAGATAACAAACATTGCAGTCACGCAGTGCCCACTTCTGAGCTTTCTAATGCTTCACGCTCACGCTGCTGATGGCTCATGGAATCCTAGAAATAAAGTTTTAGCGGGAATAAAATAAACAGAAAGTCACTTTTGGTCTTTCAAGCGTAAGTCCTAAAACAGGTCCTGTATTAATATAAATGTGTCCACGTAAAGACTCGTGTCTCATTATCACATAAGATAATTTAATTACATAACCACTTTGACGACCGTACGCAAACACGTAATAAATCTAGCCTTATCACGTGCGCCTGCGCAAGATGCCGTTGTTAGGTGCAAACATTGGAATGCAGCATGTGATGTAGATATAGAATTCTGAAAGTTGGTAAAACTGTGGGTGTAAACTTTGGTTTACACTATCTATCTTAGTCATTACGTCAACGTCAAGCCTTGGCTTGACGTTGCAGTTGCTTTTTATTATCCGTGTCAGTTTCCCAGTATGGATGAGGTAGGAGTGTCCTTGCGTAAGTAAAATATCCTTATTATATTAATATAGGATATTTGATAGGGAATATTTCTAGCCAAAAATGAGGATATTTTTTCAACTTTAATAAAATGCCTCCTGGAGTCCTGGCAACTTCACCACTTACAAGGAGTTGGCTGATGTACTACTTTCTCTCTTGACATCAGTCTTGTCGAGCTAATGTTTCTACATTCAGGCATCTTTAGAAAGCGGTTGTCGTTAGCGCAGGATGTGCTTCTGTGTGTGCACCCAATTTCACTAAAACACTTGTGTTTTCTTTCTATAGATGATGATATCATTTAAGATATATAAATTATTTATATATTTTAGTATTTTCTCTGGTTCAATCCACGCTAAACTGATATGGAAACCTACGAAATGGTAATATGGAGACTCTCCAAAGTGTTCCTAACACTATCGTACAGTAATCCTTAAGTTTTATAAAGTATAGAAGGAAGTATGGTTTTGTCTAGTCCCTTCAATATCTCTATCGAAGTCTGGTTCATATATCCCTCAATTCAATACACATGTGCAAGTGGTGAAGTTTTCCAGTAAAACTGACGTCATCTAAGTCCAAACAAAGTTATGGCAATGTGATTGATATCTTGCAAACAGCATTTAAAACGCGAGGCTTTGTTAAGTTCTTAAAGGATGAGTCACGATGGAAAGTGATCGGTGAATGTTTTAAAGGATCTGGTGGTTTCTGAGTTATTCAAAATGTTTTCTATTCTTCACTTCTTTTATGTAAAACGTTTTGCTAAACAAGGCATTCTGAAGCATGCAATCTAGGAATGGTTTGGCGTAGACATTCGCGCAATATCATTGTAATCTAGTATTACTATTTATTCAAAATAAATGCATCAAAATGCTTTGAAAAACTTGTCTTAAAAGTTAAAAGTCATCGCCCGAGCCAGCAATGCATCGAAGCTTTCGGCAACAATTCAACATTTACTCGCGCTAGTTGCATACCACCATCCATAGCTTTTCTGTTCGATTCTTATCACTACATTTATTATTTGCATTAGTGGTCGGTCTCGCCTTCCGATCCTGTGGTCACGGGTTCGGATTAGGGCGCGCACCGATGGATTTACTGTTCGAAAAATGCATGTCTTCAACGCCTTCAAACGGTAAATTAAAAACATCGCGAGGAAATCAGAAATGGTGTAGAAATTTAAAAGCTGCAACACTGCACTATCACCATCTATAGTACTATGACTTAGCAATGTTTTGGAAGGTAAGATGAAAAGGTCATCAACCGGTAGCCCTGCCCAGTTTCGGCAACAATGTACCTAGCAGCCTAGCACGCTGTTGCATTGCACCATCCGTCCATGGCGCCTTATTGTTTCGTATTCCATCGAGTCATGCTCGTTAAGCAATGCAGAGCCGATGGGGCTGGCTGCAAGGTATTTCACCATTGCTATTGGTTAAGACTTTCGGAGAATGCAGCATCAGCAGTCATTCTGTTGTTGTTTGAATTTGATCAGCGCTATTGTAACACCCTTCATAATTTTCCCTACCCTTTTCCCACTTTTGTATAGGGTCGGCAAGGCACATGCATATTAAAAAAAACTAAAGTAAGTTCGTATGAGCTAGTGGCCAGCTCTTTATGACGGAGTTTTTAGGCCGCCTAAAGACCTCCGTCATGGCTTAACGACTTAAAGGGACCTACAATTTAACGTGCCCTCCGAAGCACGGAAGCGCTCAGCTCGTAATGCCACTTGCGGTCACCCATCCCAATTGTGACCGTGCACACGTTGCTTAACATCAACGATCAAACTAGAACGTCTAAGTGAGCTACGCCACGAGCGCTTCGATTTAAATAAAAATTGGGTGCTGGAATAGTATATTAAGTACCTTTAACCTACTCGGTAACTCGCGCGAGCGAAGCCGCTGGCGCAAGCTAGTGTGTGATACTTTTTATCAGTTTTGCTGCGCTTGGTCAAACGCCATATCATGCCTACTTCCGCATCAAATAAGGGGTCCATTTTGAAGCTATCGTTGTTCTACAATACTGTAGGCATAAAAATCATCCTAAATGATAAGTTTTAAAATCATTAAAGTCCAATGAACAAGTTCAAGGTTAGACATGCACGAAAGCAGTCGACACGCTTCTTTACGTAAGTGTTAGGTATGTCGATTGTTATTTGCAATGTTGTTTTTTGGATAAACATCTGATGACAATTAGCGCATTTAGCTTTGGACGATGAATTAAATTTACGAGTGGTTTGTATTTAATCATAATAAAATTAAAATAAATAACACCCAACAGTCACATACATAGTCCTGAGCCCACACTAGGATTCCCTGTGTCGTGGGTATCAGAAACTACCGAGTACCATGGTACCACAACACCCAGACCCGGAAGAAATATTTGCAGAACATGCAAACATTTCTTCCGCAGCGGGAATCGAACCCGCGCCTTTTGCGTCTCTGCCGAGCAATCGCCCACCACGCCACCGAGGTCGTCATCACCTAGTACTGCTATATAAATGATTTTCTAATAGGAAATTATATTTTTTTTCCTATTTATTCAACGCTTAAAATTGAATACTGCGAAAAACAAACAAAACCATTCAAATAAACAGATTTGCTGACGCTAAACAACTAAGACAGAACGCAACGACCTTGAAACGAAATGCACACTGCACACCTTTCAACTCGTCAGTCGACCTTGAATGCCAAAGGAAGTACCTATGTACAACTCTGCTTAATTATGCTACTGTTATACAAAATCACATGTTGTATCGTCTTATTTTCAGTCACTGATAAAAATAATGGATAGTCGCTTGCATTAATGTACCTAAATGTCAGCGTAAAATTGTAAATACTACCGTTAGATTGTAATCTATCTCGCGAGATTGTAAACTGTCGAAAGATTGTGAACCGTAACATACTGCTAACTTAACTGCTTTAAATTTCTGGTACTTCGTCGGGCGCTGCCGGCACGCTCGCTCTGCTCGCTCGCCTCGCGTAGTTTTTCATAATAATCATAATCATTTATTAATAGTTTCAGGTAAGTACATAACGGTCTTAAACTCACCTAACTAACCTAATTTCGATCTAAGCAGATGTCCGACAGTTTACAATCTAACGGTATTTACAATTTTTCGGTGACATATACGTTACAAACGGATGCCAGAGATTGTACAAAGGGAATTAAAGAACAAAAATACAAAAAAGTAAACACAATTAATAAAGAGTTAATAAATTTTAATAATGTTGTTTGCAGCTGACAGATTGTGAGCAACCAACAAATCTGTTTAAAACCTACAAGCCATTTCAGTACGAGAATTCAATAAAAAGAATAGCAATAACAACAATGAATCAGAACAATCAAACGAGGCATTAGATGCGCAATGAGACCTGCAATTAGTTACCGTTGCAACTGCCTACCGAGAACCGACAGTTACCGACATATCTGACGCTAATGTTCCATTGGCCATGGGCTGGGAATACACCGCTAGAGCAATGGACTAACTCAGTGGAACAAATCAAATCTTAATACCCTTGAAGCTGTTAGAGCATCCTACCAAATAAGTTTGAAAATGTTTATTGCTGCAATGTTATGTGACTCGACATTTTGAAAAAGCGGTATGGAAATTACCGATGTCTTTATTAAGTATCCTTCATAGACTGGGTTTATATTGAGAAAATTTCACTGCTTTAAAATCCTTCAAGTCAGATACTTGACATTTTGTAAAAGTGCTATGAAAATTACTGATGTTTACTATGTAACCATAATGGACTGAAACGAACTGCCTGTGTATTCTTAGCCTTATTTCATGATGTGGCCTAGTTCTGATTGATGATTATGAGGGCTAGATGCGTTTGCGCATATTGAGCGTGATTGAATGCAGACTGCATGCACGATGCACCTAGTTACTGTCTTTTCAAGGCAAGGTAAAACTCATAAGGGAAACTACAAAAACTGATCGGGAATCAAAGGAATAGTCTCCACCCGATGACCGACGACAGTGTAAAGGTCCTAGGTGGTATGTGGAGGGAGGCATCACAAAATCATATGACCTAGAAGTTTTTGGGGAGGCCTATGTTCAGCAGATGACTTGATGATGAAATAAAATGGTCTGTGACTTCAGGTTTATCATACCCATTTAGTTCCAAAAAACCGACCAATTAAAAACCAAGCATTTTCACGGGTTTAATTAAGCTGAAACAAAAATTGAATTATCAACATGGGAAGTTGAAAAGAAAAGTCGTTTACAAAGAAAATATTCGGTGATCGGTATCTTTGTAGAGCGTGAGATGGAAGTAGATAGCGTATGAAATATCGATTGTAGAGTTCTAGAACGAAGCCTTGACATTCAAGACATGTAAAATGAATTACTTTAGTTCTTGGCAGAGCTGCCAACGAAGGATGAATATTATTCAGTGAATGTCTAGCAAGGTCGATACAGTGGCCAGACTCGCCGCCTAGTAGAAAAATGTGAGGATGTTTGTATATACCTTATATTTGGCTCAATTGTGGCGTAATGTGTAAACGGATTTGGATAAAACTTAAGAGTATAATAGTGCTAGCGAATCTAATACTCTCACTTAATACCTTGAGAGCACTGGTGGTCTAGTGGTAGCGATCCCTCCTTCCGATCCTAACGTGGGTTCAATCTGGTCGTGCACCAATGGATTTTTCGGTTGGAAAAATATACGTGCCGTATACCAGTAATTCCTCTCAAACGGTGAAAGAAAGTCGTAGAACGTAAAGATTTTTTGCGTACAGGTGAATCCTTTGAGGCTCACTTTAAACCCCTTACCACACTGGTTCGAAAGAACAAGTGACACGACTAGTAGTAGTATCTAATACCTATCAGGCTAAATAAGTCGGGCACTTCAATAAAATAAGCAAACAGAACAGCTAAAAAAATGTTCATTTCAGTATTATCTCATTCTTCTACAAACGTTTTTGATTTCAACTTTCTTGAAACTTAACACTGATTTACTGTTGCGTTCTATAAAAGTCAAGGAAACATAAAGAGCAGGATATTTAGAAATAAGTAGGTACTTAATTAAAAGAATTACGCGCATCCTGTTGTAAAAGCTATTAAAGTAAAACTTTTGTGGAAAATCAAAAGAACTTTTAATTTGTGATAAAACGAAATTTGACGTAAATAGGTAAAGTACATAGATATCGTCCAAGAACATCGTGAAGAAACCTGCTATTTAGTCAACTCGCACGTATTGATCATGTCTTTCTTGTGGATAAGGCCGACTAAGCTGATCACAGCAAGATCCAAGGATGTGCCGACCCCACGTAGAGTGGGATAAGCGTAGGAAGATGATGATGAAGGCCGACTAAGCTGAGAGGATAGTATAGGTGCTGAACAAGCCTACTCCATCTGAAATCGTCCCGGGCACTACAGCAACCCGTTCTAGACAAAAGTTGTCTGTCCTGACGCACGCATAAAATACCTAGCGTAAATCCCTCAGTAGCATCTTCCTGAGCTCGTTAAGCAGCGGCTACACTAAGGCGATACTGCGAAGCTTCACGTTTTGTGTTTTTGTCTATCTATCCGCGACCTGATCGCCGATGCTCGACAATGTAACCGAAGTATCAGAAGGCTTACCGAAATTAGAGAAACAAACAAACTAATTGGAGAAGTGAGACTGGATAATCTCGTAGGTAAAGGTACTTCATCATAACCGGATATAGTTTATGATTCAAACAAGCAAAAGTAATTTAAAATGAACTCATACTTTTATTACTTAGATATAAAATATTTTATGTAATGAGATTTGGCAATTTTTAGGGCAACTGGATCATTTGAGACTGACAAAAAATTTTATGTTTAAAAGTATCTACACTTGGTTTGACGACCTCCACTTGTAACCTTACATGACCCTCTTTGACAGATCATCAAGACACGATGACGTAAAGATAAGACCTTGTAAACAGATTCTACAAAGATACTTAATTCAGTTATTTACTGAGAACGTACTGTGTAGCTTATCTAAGGCTATAAATAAAGTTTGCTTATATAAGTAATATTACTAATATTATAATCTGAATGCATGTAATGATGTTTTGTTTGTGCCTCCATAATGGCATAATGACGGAACGGATATTAATGAAACTTGGAAAACTTTTATGCTTTACAGCAACCGAAACCACGGGCGAAATCTAGTTCACACCGATTCAGAAGTAATAGTACTTATTCCTTGCTTAAAAAAATAGTTATGAAGTCCAATCGCGAAGCCCTGCCGTACCCTCTCCGAGATCTTACATAATCTCCGCTATTGAACAAGTTTCGCAATCTTCCAGTCTGGGTCTAGCAACCGGTTCTGCTATTCCTAGATCGAAGGACCTCTAGCCTCAGGGCTCACATTACGCTGGTTATTCACAAACTACAGTAGTTTAGACTGGGGTCCCTGATCTTTTTTGGGAAATACAAACTATCCTTTCCTGTACAAGTCATGCCTTGAATTTTTCATTCTAAGGAAGGACGATCTAGTTTCCTCAACGTTTTCCTTTACAGAACACGTTTTTCCTATACTGCCTAGTGTTCGTGCTTTGAAGGTTTACATTGTAATTTTTATAGCAAGGTTTATGGCAAGAATCCATCCTACTAATAATATAAAATTATGCGAAAATTTGTGAGGATGCGACGATGTATGTTGTGTCTCAATCACGCCGTAACGGCTGAACGGATTTGAATGAAACTTGGAATATACGTAGCAAGTGTGCTGGAATAACATATAGGCTATTTTTGTCCGAATACCACGCGAGAGAAGCCGCGGGCGACAGCTAGTATTCTAATAAAAACATGATAATACCAATCTACTGTTCCCACCTTCACTAAACTTCAAACGTTACAATGAAATACAAAGTCTAGCCGGGTTTTCCCCCATGACTGCAGACAGGGCTCAATTTACCATTGTACATACCTACTACATGTCGGGTCGATATCACGAAGCTTAAAGTAGTGTATTCACTACTAGGAAGCAGATGTCACCAGACTTGTGCGATTTCGCCAGACATCGTGTAATATCGCCGACATCGCATATTTATTTGACTGGAAATTTCGACCTGTCTCTACAATTCGGGTAATACTAAAACTCGAGTCACTTATATCGAACTAGTCTGAAAGGTGCTTATCTCTGCAATAATAGACGCATAATGAAAGCTTGCTTGCCTGAGGCAGAAGGCAATGGCGATAAAAATGCCGAACGACATCCCAGACACTTGTGTGTAAAATAAAAAAAAATGTGGACATTTGACACGGAGCCAACTAGCCCCAAACTAAGCAAAGCTTGTAGTATGGACACTAGATGGCTGATAGAATACTTATCTACATTTTTTTTTTGTAAACACATATTTATAATTACTACAATACCCAGACCCGGAAGAAATATATACAGAACATACAAACATTTCCCCCGCAGCGTGAATCGAACCCGCACCTCTAGCGTCTCAGTCGAGCACTCGCCCGCCGCCACCGAGGTTGTCATTCTCTGATATCCTTTTTTTTTTTTTTTTTTTTTTGGCAGGTGGAAAAATCTGCTCCCAGACGAACCAGCTGCGATAAGGGTCGCAGCTGGACAGTGTGGGGTTGTCGAAATCCGACGACCCACTAAAAAACCACCTGGTGGCCAGCCTCGATGTATGTCAAGGGGCTCCGGGATCTCCATACGGAACGCACCGGTGCCCCTCTCGCATCGTGCTCTAGAGCACTGTCCCGGTAATGGCACCCACAGCCACGCCCGGCACCCTCGCGTGCTACGACGAAACTTGCCACAAGAATCGCCGCCCTCCCGGGATCCGTAGCCGGTAGACGGAGCCCTCACTCCGCTACCGCGGACCCAAAAGGTCCCCTGTTTGGCAGGGGATACCACTCGCCCCCTCACGGGGCAGGCGGTGCGGGGCGGCCGTTAGCGCCCCGCCGCCGCCTCCTCCGAGCGGGATCGGCCCTCTCCCGATCTCGCTCAGCTGCCTCTTTCTGGACCATCACGGTCTCACAGAAAGAGGCTACGGCCTGCCACGCCGCCTCATCTGCCAGCATAGCCTCGACTACGCTCGGCAGAGAGAGATCCTGCCCGATCCTGTTGACCAGGATTCCGCGCTCCTGGCACCACGCTGAGCACTGCTCCAGCGTGTGCTGCGCGGAATCCAGGTCCCACCCACAATGGTGGCATTGTGGTGTCGATTCGCGTCCGATCCTATTCAGATACTCACCGAAGCAACCGTGCCCGGTGAGTACCTGAGTAAGTCGATAGGTGACGTACCCGTGTTCCCTCCCCAGCCAGGCTTCGAAGAAAGGCGCAATGGCGCCGACGACGCGTTGGCGCGAGCACCGCGGCTCCTCGAGCCGCTCGCGCCACATCCCGAGCGCACGTCGGCGCTCTTGCGCCCGCACTTCAGCAGGCGCAGTTCCGCTCCCATCATCCTGTCGGAGACGGACGTACACACGCGCGTCCATCACCGCCAAGACGTCCAGGGGCGGAAACCGCGCCAGGATTGTTGCCGCCTCAAAGGATACTGTGCGGTATCCTCGTGCGATCCTGATGGCTATAGGACGCTGTAGGCTATTGAACAATAACCTACAGCGCCTAACACCCGCCAGTCTCCCAGACCAGACGGGTGCTCCGTAGAGAGCCATCGATCGCACGACCCCCGCATAGAGGCGGCGCACGCCCTCCCTGGGTCCCCCGAGATTTGGCAGCAGTCTGTGCAGAGCACCCACTGCCCTCTGAATCCGGGGGACGGAGCGGCTGAAGTGCTCCCCGAAGTCCCAGCGTCCGTCCAAGGTGAGGCCTAGGTACCTCATGTACCGCCCCACCTGGACGTCCACGTCACCTACGCGAACCGACAAGCTGGGTGGTTCCCTTCCCCTCGGGAATTTGTGGAACCACAGCGCCTCGGTCTTGTGAGGCGCACCTCTAGCGTCTCAGTCGAGCACTCGCCCGCCGCCACCGAGGTTGTCATTCTCTGATATCCTGCCTTAGCTTTCAACTAATTTCAATGCAGCCTTGCAGGGCGATGCCGCTTTTTGCAGACAGACATGTAGCTTTTAAGATGTATTTGCACAGTTTTATGACACCAGAGGCGCGACTTACTGTATACGGCTGTTTGCGCCCGGTAAAGGTTTTATTTATGCGTAGATGCATACCGTTTTTTTTTCTGCGGCACAGATTTGGCTCGTGAAAACCAAGTCCAAGATGATAAAGTCTTGAAAAAGTTGAATTGAAATGGAATTGAAACTGAATGGACGTGTTAGGGTTATTAGGGTTCCGTACCCGAAGGGTGCCAACGGGACCCCATGGAAGGGGGGGCTATATCCAGCAGTGGACCAATGAGGCAGGCTGATAATTTACCTACTATCTTTGCAGGAGTAAGAGGTCTGTTTATTCTTAAACCACCAAAAGCTTATCAATATACAACAACATATCCGTCTACCTAGTTCCGAAAATATCATCGATAAACTTAATTAATTCCGAACATAAATTTGAATGCTAATTACAAAAACACCACGCGTTTGGCCCCAGAAGGACATTAAAAACACATAAACAGACGGAACGCACATTCATCTAGACGTACATTACATACCTACTACATGACCAAGAACATGTAAAGTTGCGTAATCTACACGACATCTACTCGTTATATGCGAGAAGACGCGCGTAGAGCAGAAGGCATTGCTTTAGGCGTGATTGGGGCACAAACATACTCGTACATCGTCACATCCACACATCCTCACACTTTCGCATTTATTATAATATTAGTAGGATAAGTATGTATTTACAAGAAAAAAAAAGGTATATAAGTATTCTATCAGCCATCTGGTTGTGTTTGTGTGTACAAGCAATGAAGCGCTCGTGGTGTAGCCTGCTTAGACGTTCTTGTTTGATCGTTAAAGTTAAGCAACGTTGTGCGCGGTCACAATTGGGATGGGTGACCGCAAGTGGCATTACAAGCTGAGCGCTTACGTGCTTCGGAGGGCACGTGATATTGTCGGTCCCAGTTTTTAAGTCGTTAAGCCATGACGGAGGCCTTTGGGCGGCCTAAAAACTCCGTCACTAGAGTTGGCCACTAGCTCATACGAACAAACAAAAAAGTTTTGCTTAGTTTGGGGTTAGATGGTGCTGTGTGAAATGTCCACAAATATTATTTAAGTATTATTTATATTCACATTTATAATATTAGTGAGAAAGTAAGGATTGTTGTTGCTGATCCATTTTCGGGAGCCGTACACCGATCGTGCCAGACTGGCGAGGTAGCAGGTGTAACATGACCGCGGGGCCATGACGACAGGATTATACAAGGGTTTCGGTATACGAGGTAACGCTCGGGACTTGTTATTCAATTTAGAACAATTAGTATTGTGCCCGTTTTATAAAGGTATCGTATTCTGATACGGGTCAAGGATTTCGGCAACAACAGGTCTAATTTTGAAAGGGTAGGCGTATTTTGTATCATTTCCCTGTGAAAAGCTTTGAATAATAGAACGCCCTGAGACATTGTCTGCGTTAAGTTTTTGTCCAGCTGTCAAGAAGAAGGGTAATGTCATCATCTTCCTGCCCTCATTCCACTCTATGTGGGGTCGGCACAGCATGATCCTTGGATCATGGTGTAAGAGTTTTGGCTAAGGTGTTTTATGACCGGCCGTCTGCCTGACGTCAACCCTCCTTGGGAATACTTGCTTATTGTATCTCATTATGTTGGAGGATAAATACTAAAAAGGAGGGTAATGTATTTGGTGTGAATGTATGTATGGTGTGTATGTGCATTCCTTTGGCTGACCCTGTGGTCCAAACGGCTGGAGGGATTTCGAGAAATGAGGTCCTTCCGGACCCAAGGCACAACTACTATGCTCAACCTGGTTGTGCCGTAGGTACCGTACTTTTGATTCCCTTCTACACAATTAATTGGTCCGTTCGGGATAAAAAATGTACCTATGGCCCATCTGACGAAAACTTGAATCCCTGGTTGTGCCGTGGGTGCTTTTGAGACACAACTGATTGATCAGTTGGGCAAAAAAATTACCTATGGCCCAACTGAAGAAAACTGGACGCAAACGGCCGTACACTGTCAATCTTCAAAAGGCCATATCTCTGAAAGAGGTGTCGTTCGATTCGCCTAGATGCCGCCATATCGGATATTTTGACACTTTTGACAAAAAATGAGCCAGCCCTCTACAACCTACGGTGTCGAATAACAAAAGTGAAATCTAAATGCTTGTTTTCATACAATCTTCATCTTCATAAGTCATTTGTATTCATAAAGTCTACTAAGTCTACATACGAGTACAAGTAGGTCAATGTCTAAGATCTACAATCACGACCGTAATAACATCTTATGTAAGCAATAAAAACATGACTTCATCCAGTCACATCTATACTTAGCTCTCGCTTACGAACAATATAAAATGTGGGCAGAAAAAAAATTGTCATGTCCACAGTCAGACTAGTAGGGATGCTAAAGCATGGTCATGTCATAGTGATACAAATGTCATGTAATGTAAATTGTATTTTATGTAATAAGCCAATTAGTTTTGGCCGTCTAATTATACTATGACACGATTGTTTAGTTATGTATTACGTGAATGTATTAGACAAGTCTTACAACTTCTAATTTAGGCGGATTCTTCATATTTCAAAGAAAAAGATAGGTAGCCTTCAGATTTTTGTGGTTTGCGTAAGAATAGGTAGTTGTAAACTAAAATCGGTGTAATTAATAATTAATAACTAGGTTTAAGAGTAAATAACTAGGTAGGTATCTAAGTAATTAAATAGGGTTCAACATCGAAAGACAAGTGATTAGATAGACAACATTCTATGGTTTTCGACAAAAATAAGAGTTAGGTATACGACGCTATACTGTTGCCATGTCACTAGTTCTTTCGAACCAGTGTGATAAAAGGATTTAAAGTGCGCCTCAAATGCTTTTTCGTTCACTTGACACAGATTCTCGAACTATTTGGACTTCTACGACATGCCGGTTTCCTCACTATGTTTTCCTTCACCTTTTGAGAGTACTGGTAATAGAGCACACAATTTTTTCGTAAAAATCCAAAATCCTTTGGTACACGACCGGTTCTAAACCTACGACCTTAGGATCGGAAGGCGGCGCGTCTGCCCGTAGACTACCAATGTTTTACGACAAGCGAATGTTTTTATCAAGTTGATCTCATTGAGGGATGACGTGGGTGGGGAGGGGGGTATTATTTCAGTACCTTCGTGAATCGATACCGAGGGGTTAGCGGACCCATTTACAGAGGAACGTTGGGGTCGCGGAGTAATTGAATTCTAAGGTGCCGGGAATTAAATTAAGAGGTCAAAGTGTTGAGAGAAAGTGAGCGTGAACCCAGGTGTCTCATCATCATCAGCCTGTCTTTGCCCACTGTTGGGCACGTGCTCCCTTTGCTTGGGCCATTTAACACGGTCCTGTGCAGTGTAGTGCAATATTTTTTGCCATCTTATAAATCTTTACATACAAAGCACTACCACTCTCTCTCCAAATTTCACAAAGGTTAGCTGGAAGAAAATGCATTAAGCATTAAGTTTGCTATGTAGGTAGGTACATGTTTTTTATTACCTACGTACAATAAAGAATTATCTATCTATCTAGCCTCATCATCAGTCTTTATTCAATTTATTCCGAAATCAATTCCTGAATGCCACAACCAAGTTAGCAATTAATGTATTCTAAGATGCTTGTTGTTTGTTGCTAAACACCAGAATCGCTAATTACAAAATGCCTGTTATATGCTGCCGGCTGACATACCATCTTTTTTGATCCGGTTGGAAACCACAAGAACCTCAGACTATAAAATTGAGCTTCTCTTGAGTTTTTGTAAATGGAATAGATTAATCTAATTCGTAATATTAAAATGCTTTTTCTCTAACAAGTAACAAGATACCCAGGTAGTAGGTTAGGTACCAACTGGCGATATAAAAACAAAACAGTAGGAACATAGGACATACAAAAATAAAAATAATTACAAGTTAAGACGAAGTACTCAGTATTGGTAATTATAAAGGACAGTAAACAGTAGCTTGTTCTAATTAGAGGCATAGTATGGTCGCTGTCAATTAGCTGGCTTGCTTCCTAGTTCCATAACTACGTGCTAGGCAGGGTCAATGAACTTTCAAAGGTAGGCAAAGCAACACAAGATGATTAGATAGGAACATGAAAAGAACACAGATTAGCTTTTCTGTTCTACGCTAAAATCACTCCGCTCAATTTTAAACCTTTATTCGCCTATTTTGAAGAGGAATGACTATGAAATTCCTTCATTAATCAATGACTAAGCCTTTTTGGTGGCAAAGAAAGCGATTATCGAGTTACCAATAACTTAATAAAAGTAAAGATTATAAACAAATTTAAAACTTCCATGTTATCTGACGCATGTATGATACTTGCCGATACAGAGTATAATACTGAATTTACTATCTTCATCAACATACAGAAGTTCACAGTTGGATATTGGCCTCCTCAATATACTTCCAGAACGAACAGTTTTGTGCTGCCTTCATCCACTGTCCACTCAAAAAATAATTTCATTCTTTCATCATTCGAGAATATTTACTCCCCAACGGTTATTGTTCTTCGAGCTAGGTAAACGAATTTATATGTGCGTATGTATAATAATATTAATGTTGCAACTAGGAAGTAGTTAAAAAGGTAGCCAGTTATCGCGAACAATAAAGCCTGAAGCCGTATAACTGAGGTTTCTATCAGATATTATTTTATTGTACCGATAGAACCGCAAATAATTTCTACAACTTATAATGGAAATAAGCTGATAGTCGGAAATGATGGAATGAAATTGATCAATTTCATGAAGTACCATGATTTCATTTCGAAGGCGGAGAGTGAGCATTTTGGATTAAGTAGGTAGCAATTACAGTACAATTGCTTTTTGATTGTGTTTCAGACCTGTTAACCTCATGAGTATGTAAAGATTTAACTAACTAAAACAAGAAAGAACCAGTGAAACATCACATGAATCAGCCATTCTAAATCTCACCAGCAACTGTTCGCGACACAAATGGGTCGTCTCGAAATATCACTGTCCGAGCAATAAGTCTGGAAAATGTCACCTTCCTTGCCAGTCTGACTTTCAGTCTAGACGTTGCGAAAATATTGCGCTTTTAACTTAGCAAGTGCGAAGTGATCGATAACTTTACTTTGGAAAGGTTGGCGTTCGAATGGAACCAGTGGGAGGATGAAAGACGTTATTTATGATGAAATACGAGGCTGTAGTATGAAACTACCTATTGGTTCTAAATTCTAAACCCTTTCCCTTCATCTAAAACTTAAATAGTAAAAATTACGTAACTCAAATAAAAAGCTACACCCTAACCCTAATAAACGTCAGATAATTTTACTTGCAGAGTACAGAGGTTTATATTACGCAAAGCCTGCTAAAGTTCCCCATTGGATATGCCTTGCAATACGAGCAACTTTTGAAATCTTCAATATATTTGTAGGAGGATTCCAGGGGCTTTGCTTGAATTGCAAACCACACTTATAGCTACTTCTTATGTTTGCGAAATATCTGCGCAGGTGATGGGGGAACATTTAACTTGAGTTCGAGGGGCGATGAAGTATGGGGAGATGACAAAGGAGTATGATTTTTCAATTTGTATTGAAAGCAGGGGGAGCCGAGATTCGTAATTCTTGAGACTTCATTTTGAGGTGTACCTATCGATTTTGAGCAAAGAAACAAGCGAGCAACGAAGTCTTAGAAAATGAGAGAGCAATCAGAATATTATACACGTCTCATGTTTTCTTAGATAGTTTTACTTTTAGTACCTAGGTAAGTCTTTTTAGGTGTTAGGTATGGAACTATATTTTAAAGAGAAAAATGCTCACTAGGATATCATTAGTTACTAATTTTTGAATCGATCCTCTATACTATAGGATCCGTTCTATTGCGGGTCAAAAATATGTCACCTGTCAGTTGCTCAAATAAAATAAACAAACAAATTATATTTGTTAGGGGAAAACCCACGAAAAATGCCTTCTAAGAACAGGTTGTCTATGTAATCATATAAATAAGCTATTGGCGACAATACGAAATCCTCCGGAACCAGTCCCGGTGCAAGATGATACCGGCATGGTTCAGTGACTGGAGGGACTGGTTTGCGCTAAATATGGACGGAGCACTGTGCCAATCCAATCGTAGGTAGGTTAGGCACTAAGCGACCGGTTTGAGGACAGAACATCCGAGGTTTCGTTCGAGGGTGGTTTAATGGTGTACCTAGTAAGTAGGTAGGTAGCTACCGAAATTCTAAAATGGGAATTTGGGTAGGTAGGTAGCGAAAAATTTCGGAGAGTTAGCCGCTAGTGGGTAGTTAGGTAGTACAAAATTAATGAAACAATTTTGTGAGATGGATAGGTAGGTAGGAAGTAGGTACCAAACATGACATCTGTGCTTGATGCGTGGATACCTTGATAGTACCTACCTACCTACCTATCTATCATTGGTAGGTAGGTTGTTGAAATTGATCCCCCAACCGTCAAGACTCAAGCAAGAACCGTCAACATATTTTTTTTTCTACCTACCTAATCTATCTAAATGATTCTATAGGTAGATAGACACAAGAAGTTGTTAGGTAGGGTATGTTTCAGAAGTTTTTGCGAACAAGATTATGCTACGAGTAGGAACCTATCATAAAATAAATATTGCTTCTTACCTACATGCCTACTGCGATAGGTACATAACGTAAACGGATTTTTCAGATACGTACCTACCTAAGTAGGTAGGTAGGTATTTTCAGACTTATAAATAAATGCACCATAATGGACATAGTAAATAAATAACTCACCTTCAAAGACATTATGGATAGCAATCGATTTCAGCTCGCCACGTGAAAACAAACACGCATAATTTATGAAAATTTAAATTCACTGAAAAAATCACCGCTTCTGTAAAACGCCCTACGAACTCGTTACTAAAATAATTTATTGCTGTCTTATTTTACTACAAACAATCGTGTAAACCAGCTACTATTTAATATAATTCATTCAATCGAAATTTATTATTGTCGCGAAACAATCACGATGCAAACAACCACGCACAACCACGGTCGATTTTTCTCTAAAAAATTTTCCCGCTCGCCCGCTCGCTCGCTGGTCGCGCATCAATCGCACGCATCGTGAGCGGCATTTTGACAGCTATGTTCCAAAGTTTATGTTAGATTTTTCAACATTTAAAGCATGAATTAAATGGGGCAAAGTTGAAAAAGTTCTGATTTAAGTAGATATTTATTTCGCAGCTGAATAAACTTATTTACAAATCCAGAATGAATTATTACACTAGATATTCTTCATTAAATGCAGTTTAGCAGCTTGCACGGCAGTTTTTGAATTATATTCCGCTGGATGTGCCGCAGTTAGATGAGTCCGCAAATCCGTAGCCATGTTTGTTTGATAATCACAATGCTTGCAAAGATAAAGATACACGTCCTTGTGTCGCCCGCTGCGAAGCACGTGCTTACGTAGGTTTTCCTGAAAACCAAAATCCGATTAGTTTCACGCTGGAAGCCTGGCAGCGCCATCTATTGACGACCGAAACAAAACTTTTATATCACAAAAACTTGCATTGCACGTTATCAGTTTAGTTTCAAGTTCTAAAGGTTCTATTATTTAAAGATTCCGTCTCAGTCCGCGTCGCGTTGCTTCTCTGAGTTGTATCCGGATAAAAAGTGGCTTGGTAAAAAGTTTTCATAAACTACCTAAGTACATTATTATAATATTATCCTAAAAAATTACGTGCGCTATACCAGTGCTCTCAAACGGTGAAGGAAAACGTCGTGAGGAAACTCGCGACTTAGTCAGCTCCGCACGTATTGACCATGTCTTTCCTGTGGACAAGGCTAACTAAGTTGAGAGGATGGAATAAGCCTACTCCATCTTAATTCGTCCCGGGCACTACTGCAGCGTCCCGTTTGTGAAGGTAAAAGTTGCCTCCTGACGCTGTTTAACTATAGATGGTACCTAAAAGGCCTTAGTTACTCACCAGACTTCCGCAACTAAATTCACAGTGCGGGCAGGCATAGGGTTTGTCACCCTTGTGGCATTGGAGGTGTCTCTTCAAGTGACTAGCTTGTGAGCTCTTGAACGGGCATTGTGGACACTTGTGTCGTTCTGAATTAGTAATACCATGCGATCGTTGGTGTCTGAAATAAAATATACAAAATCATATTGATTATTATAATACGGTAAGTACGAGTATTACCTGTAGTTTGACCAGCCTAAAATATGATTTTATTAAAATTACAAACACCGCCATCTTTCTATTAACGCAACAACTAATGAAAATATGTTAACAACGCCATCTACCGATGAACTGTCGTACTACGTTGTTCACTACCAGTACTAAAACAAAAGGTGTGCGGTCCCATTCCAGTGCTCATTTTTAGAATAAGAGTATTGGACGTTACCGCTAGATGTCACATATCTCAAAGCTTCAAATAATTGAGGAATGTATTACTTGGCCAATTGCAGAGCACCAGCAGCTATAAAGGTGCAGTCTACGATGTCACATTTGCGGTCAGCGCTGGTGAGAACTCGGGAATTGCAAGAATGGCGGGAGAGTGCCGTCCTGGAATTTAAAAACGAATGCGTGAAGTACGAGAGATGCTGCCAAACAGATAGTAAATTACCAACCACCTAAGAGCAGGGGTTAGTATTTAGAAAATCTTGTGCCTATTCCACAGTTTAACAATCAAGGCGAAATTGCTTCATGATAAAGCAATAAAATCCTCAGCACATACAAGTACAAACATTTACCATCCCACATCTCGAACACTCCACATAAACGCTAATCACCCCATTAGAGTGCGAACTGACATTACTGGCAACACCATCGCCGTTAGGAGGCCGTTAGACTGCATGGGCGCAGTCGCAATAATGCACGAGAAATCGCCTAAGTTAGATCATCAGCCAGACCGGAGGATCTAGGCTGGTCTAAACTAGACTAGGACTTTAAGACACTGGACAAAAAAATGCATCGTGAAGTGACTCATTGTTAATCATTCGATTAGTAAGTAAGTTCGTATGAGCTAGTGGCCAACTCTTGTGACGGAGTTTTTAGGCCTACGTCATGGCTTAACGACTTAAAAGCCGGGACCGACAATTTAACGTGCCCTCCGAAGCACGGAAGCGCTCAGCTCGTAATGCCACTTGTTCAACAATCAATCAAGAACGTCTAAGCAAGCTACGCCATGAGCGCTTCGCTTCATTGGTTAAATGATTGGTTTCGGTTTGATAACGGTAAATTTACTGTTGTAGGTGGTAGGCCTAATTCTAAAATCTTGGGGAATAATATTTGCAATGACGTTTCGCGTTAGATATGTATTTAGAATTATTCCCAAACTCCTTGGAATGAATGAAGAAGGGCAGCAATGTTTTTTTATTTGTGATAGACCCAAAAAGCTTACCTACCTAACAAAGACGACTTCGGCAGCGTAGCGGGTTCGGTTTCGGCGGTAAAATGATGGGTTTGGTTCAAGGGCTTTAGGAAAAGTATAACAGAATGGTGACCGTTATAGCAGCACTAGGTACGTTTGAAAGTATGCTCGCAAATTGTATGGTACTATTTATACTTCGTCCATCGGTTGTCTGGAAGGTTGATTGTCCTACGCTCCTAGGGTCGCAACTAGAGACATTCCGCATGCAATCGTCTCTGCAACTTGTGCACTAACTTTAGGATAATCTCGAGTCCACGTGGTTTGGAGGTGGCCAGTAAACTTCCTAACTTGGTATCCAATGACTCTAGTTTCAATGTTTTGAAAATGTGGGTAGTTCCTACTTCCCACTTAGGTACTTGAGTAAAGTCATTTACCGGTAACGTAAGTTCGTATGAGCTCGTGGCCAACTCTTTTGACGAAGTTTTTAGGCCGCCTAAAGGCCTCCGTCATGGCTTAACGACTTAAAAGCCGGGACCGACAATTTAACGTGCCTTCTGTAGCACGGAAGCGCTCAGCTCGTAATGCCACTTGCGGTCACCCATCCCAATTTTGGCTGCACACAACGTTGCTTAACTTCAACGATCAATCAAGAACGTCTAAGCAAGCTACGCCACGAGCGCTTCAGCTTAACCGGTAATGTATTTGTGGTCTAGCTAGTGGTGACGATCGTCGTGGGTTCGAATTCGGCGGAGGAATAGATTGTGCCCGCTGCTTAGTCAGCTTTGCACGTATTGACCATGACTTTCTTATGGATAAGGCCGACCAACCTGAGAGGAGAGGATAGTATAGTACCTATGGGCGTTCTGCATACCTACTCCAACCACCTACATATAGGTATAGGGAAGAGTTACAGAATTACTATCGCATTAAATTTATTATATTAGTATGGATTAGTGAACAAGGGACTATAACGATTAGGTACCTACATAAGGATAAGGTTGAAATATATTGACAATAAGGTCGAGAATGCGTTACAGGTAACGTGTATGCGTCATACAGCGCATACGTTCACGTCAATGACACTAACGAGTGAAAATGTAGCAAATAAACCTATTGTAGAACGTCAATTGACATCAAAACGAACACACGTGCTACCAATAAAATACCTTTGCAAAGATGTCTTTGTGGCGTCTAGGTAAACGCAGACACACATGACTAAACTGTTTAATCAAATAGAGAGAATGTATTCTTAAAATACTTGCTTCGAACCCAGCTATTAAACACAGATTTTTTGTCAGTTTCGAAGGGAAGACAGGGTACCTTATTAACACCCAACAGTCACATAGTCCTGACCTCACACAAGGTTGAATCCCTGTTTCGTGGGTATCAGAAACTATGAATACTATGGTACCACAACACCTAAACCTAAAGAAATATTTAATTTAGTGTTTCATGCGTGTTCATTCACTCATTCGACTAACTGGAAGTAGGTTGTTGTGTTGACCACCAGCTCCTAAGGCGATGAATATTTGACAGGAATATTTGATGCAGCGCTAAAAATAAGAGCATCCGGCGTCAATTTATTGCCGCAGCGCATAAAAACGTCAGCGTTGGCAACACCGACACCAAGGCATGCTCAAAGCCGCGTCAAGATATGAATGCATCCCGATATTTGTGAAGGAGTGGTGTGACAGGTGACATGCGGTGTATCCGCCGCTGTGCAGTTGTCGACTCATTGACGCTATTTTAAGAGCGTCTGTTCTTCTGACTGTATGATGGCTTTATTGCGGTTCAGGAATTTGCTAGAGCAAAGACTATGAGGATATGCTAGCTAGAGCTACTTATAACTATAATTTGTCAGCCAAGATGAAAACCAATAGTATTTAACCAAAGCAAGCATGGTGTAGAAACTGCTTACCGACTTAAATACGACAATGTCAAGTTATATTTTCCAATGGCGCTGTTTAAGTTACATAGTATAGTAAGTTTACTTACTTGTTCGGAAACGTTTTCATACAGTTCGCGCAGTTCCATACGTCCCTCTCAACAGCCGTCAGCACCTTTCGCATCTTGACGTTGTCTCCGTGCTCACACTTCACATGGTTTGACAGACTGGTCTGCCTCGTGAAGTTAGCTCTGCAGATTGAACAAACAAATGGCCTTTCAAAGGTATGCTGCCTCAGATGCTGTCGAAGAGACGCCTTTTTAAAATACTTCTGACAAATCGGGCAGCTGTACTTCTCCACCATTTTTTCCGAACCAACTTTCTTCACCGTTTCGGGGGGTTCGTGTAGAACCTCGTGGAAGTAGCATTCGGCCTGAGAGTCGGTGGTAAAGAGGCATTGGCTGCAGCTCCAAAAGACTGAAGAACTGACGCGGGCTGAAGCTTGGAACTGGCAAGCGTTGGCGCGGATGTGACTGGTCACTTCTTGGGAGAGTATGAACTCCATACCACATTTGGGGCAGCTGCAATGGAGAAATCCTCATGATTTTCTAGTAAAATACAACTGATAAATAATCTTAATTGGTGATAACTTACGTTTTCCTAATATCAGGATGAAAAGACCGGATATGCTCTTTCAACACCAATATATTCTTCATCATGATATCCCCCGGACAATACGGACACTTCTTCCGCAAATCTTTCGTGATCACCCCTTGTTTCATCAGCAGTTCCTTACGATTAATTCTGTGCTCTGATGTCTGGCGATGGTGCTTAGCTTCTGCTGAGGAATCGAAAGTCTTGGAACAGACAAGGCATAGATGTGGCTTTTGCTTGTGCTTAGATTTTAAATGGGCAGCCAAAGTCAGCGATGATTTGAACTTAGCTTTACATTGCTGGCATTGGTGTAACTCTTGATAGGAGTCAGTGGCTGTGTACGCCAATGGATGACCAGTCTTCTGACCGTGCTTCTTAAGTTCTATATTGAACCTGAACACTTCAGAACAGGTTTCACATTTCAGAACAGTCTTCTTCCTGATGATAATAGGCATAGACCTGTTAATGACTGCCACAACCTCGCTGTGATCAGAGCTCGTTAGATGTTCAAGCATTTCTTGCGAAGTCTTGCATTCGAACTTGCAGAAGGAGCACCAGTATATCCCGTCAATGAATGTCATGGCCCATTCATGTTCTTCCGAGTACCAGTGCTGCATGAAGGTCGATAGCCAGTTGGTGTAGAACTTGCACGGACTGCATTGGAAGGGCGACTGATGAACGATAGCATCTATGTTGTCTAAAATCAGTTGCTGGTAGAGAGAATTGGTGACGCCTGCTGCTTTTCTGAAATGGTAGTGGGAGATAAGATGCTTTCCCATCAGATGTTCTCTGACCCTGGACTTGCAGCCAGCACAGTGGACAAAATAAGACTTTCTTTTTCTTTTTTTTATCTCTATCTTTACAGTCAACTTTGCTTTTTTCTCCCGTTTCTTCCTCTGGACTTGTGTATAGATTCCGTCATTCACAAACTTTGAGGGTCTTCCTGCTCGTTTAGTTATACTTTTCATTGGTTCTATATGGCCTGAGTACTCTAGTTCATGTTCTGGAAGCACCTTCTTCAAATGAAGGCTGGACCTAAGATGTTTGTCATAAATGGTTCTAGAGCCCAGTCTTCGGTTGCAGGGGCCACACCAGTATTGAACCGATCCTTTGGTCTGTATGGTTGTTTGCATTATTTGGGTCTTTTCATTAGCACCTGGGACCCATTTTCCTTTGGTGTATCCGGGTGGTGGAGCATCGTAATCTTCATCGCGGTCCACTTCTGGTAACAGCGTTTTCCAAGAAGCTGAAGGTTCTTGGTCATCCCAGTCGTGTTCTGGGGATGCTGGCCTCCATTTTCCTCCAGTGTAGTTCGGAGGAGGCTTCCATTTACCACCAGTATGTTCCTCATCATCATCCTCTTCAAAAGCTTCTAATTCATCGCTTTCTTCATCGGCTTTATAATCATTATAACCGATCGTGTAAGAAGAATTGGTTTCCTTTTTTGCAGCGCCACTGATGCTCGCGACAGCATTTATCAGTTTCGTCTGGTTGTCTTCTTCTGTTCCGCTGATTCTTAGCGTATGTCCTCCGATCCAGTCTTCCCCTCTGAGGTTGGTTTCAAGTGGACTCATTTGAGCTCTTGAAGTAGAAGCAATTGCTAGAGAACTCTTCCTATCCATGCTTGGTTTAGAAATTGGTATCGGTGGTGTCAATCTGAGAGTCTTTTTGACACTGCTCTGTAATTCCAAGGACTGGAAGAATATATCAGCTCCAAGACTGTAGGTGGGGTCTAAAGAGTCGATAGGTGGTAGGTCTTTGTTCTCCGTCTTTTTCCCGCACCTCTCCTTCCTGTGCTTGACGTAGTTGTCAAGGCCGATGATGGTGTTGTTGCATTTGATGCAGAGGTGCGTGTCATCATCGTCATCTTCTCTTGGTGACAGCATCTCTGTCAAAAAGTCAAAATAATTCTGATACCCTTTGAAACTAATGACAAGAAGCTCAAAACATAGAATGCGTCCAGCTGCTTCTCTCCCCGAGCATGTCGTAAAAGTCGATTAAGGGATAGTATCCTCCAACATGATGAGATACAATAAGCAAGTATTTCCAAGGAGGGTTGACGTCAGGCAGGCGTCCGGTCATAAAACACCTTGGCCAAAACTCTTACCCCATATAGAGGGATAAGGGCAGAAAGATGATGTTGATGATGATGATAGGACCTAAAACTCATTTATTTTTAAACCAGATATCTACATAGTTCAAAAATAAATCAGTTTTACATAATGCTTCACAATCTGGTCAAGGAAACCTAAAATTATCATTTAAATAGGTAGAGACCAGCTGTTTTCAAACAAAACCTCGTTACAGTCAATTTAACCCTAAAACGCGAGGTGGATATAACCACAATTCCATCAAAGCCTTCGATTGTAGGTCGCGAACTTCAGACAGGTAGCTAAGGTGAAGATTTACTCCAAGATGGATGGTTGCGGCCGGGGTGGCGGTGACATCGTCAGGACAGACGCACAGTTTACTCTAACAACCAGTATTACTACCTAATTTAATAAAAGCTATTTGTGAGTGAGAGCACTGGTGGTCTAGTTGGTAGTGACCCCGCCTTCCGATCCTAAGGTCGTGGGTTGTACCAATGGATTTTTCTGTGCGAAAAATTTATGTGCGCCATACCAGTACTCTCAAACGGTGAAGGAAAACATCGTGAGGAAACCCGCGGCTTAGTCAGCTCCGCACGTATTATCCATGTCTTTCCTGTGGACAAGGCCGACTAAGCTGAGAGGATGGAATAGGTGCTGGGCAAACCTACTCCATCTTAATTCGTCGCGGGCACTACAGCGTCCCATTTGTGAAGGTAAAAGTTGCCTCCTGGCGCTGTATAAAACATCTATTATAGATGGTAAAAGGCCTTAGTTATTTGTGAGTATCACCCCCGAATACTTAAACGCATCTCAAAGTTGAGCACGTCTCAAATCACGGTACTTGACAGTTTCTGATGAAAATCTGTCAAAAAAAATTGTCATTTGAGACGTGTTTGAGTAACCCCCGAATACTCAAACGCATCTCAAAGTTGAGCACGTCTCAAATGACGATTTTTTGACAAATTTTCATCAGAAACTGTCAAAAAACCGTGAGTTGAGACGTGCTCAACTCTGAGTCGCGTTTGAGTATTCGGGGGTAAGGATATCGGAATTATCAGTATGCAGTGGTTCGTGAGTGTCTTTACTGTACGATATATTGTGTCCGCTACTGGTGACTTATTAATCGCGTGGATATTACCGGTGACATCTCCGTCAACGGCTAAATTATGCGAATATTTATGAATAGTCTTGAATAGTTCCGTGATCGATACTTGCAACAAACCCACTCATTTCAACTATGCCATCTAACTTCACTGTTTTAGCCTAGAAATGCAGATGTAATAAATCTATTTTCAGTATTTATGGGCAGGTTGATAAAATTACAAAGGCTTCATGAAGCGCAGTCATTGAAATTAACAGCTAAGATGTTCGGTTTTTTTATAAGATTTACATTTGTACAAAATGAAAAGTAAACTATGATTTGCCTAAATTATTATACTACTCCTACTATTAGCCTGATGATTCAGGGGATGATTCCCACTGATGATTACACACTAAATGATTACTATTTACTATTATCCCATGTTGTTCCAATGCTGGACAAAAGCCACCCATCCGTTTCCGGCAGTCACGACAATGCGACATCCTTGTCTGCTAGTTCCCCACGTACGCATCTAGCTTGGTCCGCCATCTCATTCGTGGTCTGCCAGGCTGTTATCTCTCTGAATCAGGATTATGATCAAGAAAAATAATCGAATCAATGGAATGATGACGCGACGATCCTACTGTGCATTTCCCCTGACTTAAATTGAGTGTGGGAAGTTTTCTATGTCATTTCGACCTAAGTACAAAAAATTTACAGCAATTTTTTTAGGACTTATCTATTTTAAAATCCTTTGCAGGCTCGACCCTAACATCTCCTCCAAATTGATCCAAAAGTGGCCTTATTCATACTCTATTAATACCCAGCTAAACAACGACAAGTCACTTTAAAGTATTATGTCCAAATCAATATAATGCAGCTTGAAGGTGAGGCGTGGTCGACGCCACGCAAGTGACGACGAAGTGAAAATCTATGTCGTTAATAATTCCAAGATCACCTGTCCACTCACATGGTTAGTATTAAGCTAAGGCCTTCAGCTACCATTTATACTAGATGTCGTATTTATAATTTATGTAAAATAATTTGTAGTGTCAAGAGGCTACTTTTGTCTATAATAAGGCTTACCCAACACACAAGAAAGTTTTTAAAATAATTAATTTTCAAAATCCAAATATAGTGATAACGTTATGAAAAGACATTGTAGACTTTGGTGGCTTGGTGGGCCTTGTAGGTAATTGGAAACCATAGGTTATTAGGTCTAGGGACTCTACCTTCTCCTATCTCAGAGATAGAAAGAGTAGTAGTTTGAGGCTTCAAAAATCCAGAACTGACTGAGACGGTAGTCCAACTCTGATACAGTCTTATGGAGATCTAGCCATACTGGCTACCTGCCTAGTTTTAGATATTAAGACCTACCAGCCCACCATTGTGAATACACTGAATAACCTAGTTAACCCTTTGTAAGTCAGTGATTCTCAAGCTACGCGGATTCCACAAAGAACCATGGTACCCCAATGGCACGCGTCAATCGTCCCTGCGCGGCCTGACACCATCACTGACAAACAACTGACAAAATGACAGCTGACAAATGACTGAGCTGTCAGCGGCGTGTCGTTAACGTCATTATTTTCATTATACCCGATTCGTGGAACTTTTTAATTATTATGATGTCTTTTCGTGCTATTGTTGGATGACCTATTGATTTTTTCGTTGAAGGAAATTGAGGGGTTTCGATGCCCATTCTGACAGGCTTACCTTCACGAAACTGTATTTATTTAAGGAAATATACTACTGTTAATACCTCTAAAATGTAATTTCCTTCTGAAATTGCGAAAGAAATATAAAAAAAAATAGTGATACGAAGCGTTACTAGCTCTACCAAAAGTTCTTAAGCATCTACCTAGGTACCACTCATTCATTATTTTGTTTATCAAAAGTTTACGTCCTATAGTAGGTAATTTCAAATCGTTCTCAATTTCCCGAGACCTACCCCTGCATATCCCCCTTAGAAGCTGAATAAACTTCCACTGCAAGATGGGTATATAGTAATTTTCATGATCACTTAAAGAATAATTTTCAGACGTTACAACGGTTGCAGTTCCTAAAACCCGACTCTTTCACTTGAATCTCAGTTAATTCAAAATTCCTTGAAAAGCATGGAAAATAACCCTCATTGTGACACGTCAGTGGCACACACAGACGCAGTGACATGTGTCAATGGCCGCGTGTGCACAGGACGCGCCTGTGTGCGTCGCGTCGGCGTGTGACGTCCGTCAGTCACGCGTCGCATAGGCGTGGACCTAGCAGCGGTGAGTTCCGCTTGCACCCCAAACGAAAAGATACAAAAGTAAATTTACCCTTACGTCTGCTCTAAGAGAATTATTTGAGTTAGGTCTACTATAAAAGTCTTTTGTGTTTTGTTCAGCATTTTGTAACTTGACGACCTCTGTGGCGAGGCGGGCAAGTGCTCGGCAGAGACGCAAGAGGCGAGGGTTCGACTCCCGCTACGGGAGAAATGTTTGTATGTTCTGCAAATATTTCTTGGTGTTGTATTAAAGTATGTATTTACAAAAAAATAAGTATTCTATCAGCCATCTGGTGCCCATAGTACAAGCTTTGCTTAGTTTGGGGTTAGATACACCTTTGTCTCAGCCATACTCTAGCAGATACCCCCAGGTCCACAAGGACGCCCAAGGTGCCCACGGGAAGGCACCCGCGACGTCGTCAAAGGCTGTCGCCCGAATAACGACGTCGCCATCGATCGGCCCCGCCGCGCCCGCCCTGTCACCTTCGCCGTGCGATTCAACTGTTTCCTTTATTAGAGCAACTGACCAGTGTCGTTGACGGCTTAAATACAATTCAAAGAAATTGTACTTAATGCAGACTACTTCATGTCGAACGTTTGAACCAGAGTGGTAAAAGGTTAAAAGTATGCCTCAAAGATGTTTCTTTCGCGCATGTTTTCGATTGTTTTAGGATATGCTAATTCTACCATAACATGCCGCTTTCCTCACGATGTTTTTCTTCACCATTTGAGAGTACTGATATAGCGTACCTACATAGTATTTTTGAACAGAAAAATCCGCGATCTACGACTTGATTCGAACTCACGATCATAGTATTAGAAGTCGGGGTCACGACCACTAGACGATCACTTATGTTATAGGTAAGCACTTCTTTTGTTTCGATGCACATGAAGTTATTATGAAATGGGTACGCTAAAAACTAAGGCTTTTACGCTGTACACACTGTAGTGCAGGAGGAAACTTTTGCCTACACTAACAGAACGCTAGTATCTGGGATGGTTTTAGATGGAGCTTGCTTACAGCATCTTTACTATCATCTCAGCTTAGTCAGCTCTATACACAGAAAAGACATTGTCATTTGCCGAGCTGACTTCACCGCAGGATTCCTCACAAAGTTTTCCATCACAATGCACGTGTACACCTTTGTACTTTGTTGCTAAATAATTATTTTAAAATGTCTATTGAGCAAATTGAGCCGCGCAATTATAAATTACAATTTCAATATAAGTTGCAAGGTGCATGCATTTTTACCCCCTTTAGGGCCGTGGGCCATAAATCAGTTGTCTCCGCCTATCTCTAATGGGAATTATAATTGATACCCTCCTTCCCTAGGTCGGTTGAGGATTTAAAATATTTTGTAATAGTTGATTTGCTTGTAAGACATGTTGATCGGAATCTATTGCTTCGTTGATCGGAATTAATTGCCAATGTCAGTTACAATGTAAAACGTAAGTAGGCTTCTATAAAAGGGGCTGATAATTATGTCTATCTGTTTTACATTAGGGACCCTGAGTCTACCTAAATAGCATTTCTTTTAAAGTCTCCATTTCTGTACTTAATCGTTGACGAAACTTATATAAAGATTTATTAATTACTGGCTGCCGCCCGCGGCTTCGCTCTCGTGGTACCCGGCAAAAAAATAGCTTATATGTTAATCCAGTACATGTACTATGTATATTCCAAGTTTCATTCAAATCCATTCAGCCGTTTAGGCGTGATTGAGGCACAAACATCCAAACATCCTCACAAACTTTAGTATTTATAATATAAGTAAGAAGTAAAATTTGTAAATTATATTTGTATTAGTTGTTGTGTTAATAAAGTTACTGTTTTAGTAAGAAGTAAGATTTACAAAATATGTCATAAGCTGGATAGCTCACAATATGCTCGGCTCTATCTACCCAGCTATTGACATTATCGGAATCTTAGGGGTTTGTTTTGTCACGTGACATTTCAATAGCTTTATGTCAATGTCACTCCCATACAATTTGGACTTTTGCTATCGACATTGCTGATCGACATTTTGCAAAAGGATACTTTAGCATGGCCTTGAAAAAAAAACCTATTATGTCCTCAGGCATCTAAGTGTTTAGGGATCTAAATGCTTAAATGTCCTCATATTAAACATAAACATATGCTCTTTGAGTCCACATTTTTTATACGCACTCCAAAAATGTGGAACTCCCTGCCGGGGTCTGTATTTCCTGAAAAATATTAGATGGGTTATTAGTAGTATTCTTTAAATCGAGAATCAATAGGTTTCTTCTAAGCGTGCTTCATTCTTATACCACACTGTTACTTAACATCAGGTAAGAGTGTGGTCAACGCAAATCTATTTTGGTTAAAAAATAAAATTATACATAATTTTTGTTGGTCGCTGAGATGATGGTACCTACTTACTAGAGGTCAGACGCGAAAGAAAATCACCACAGAATACTGTGTCGTATTAGAACAAGTTTTTGAATTAAGTCTACGTTTGTTGGCTGTGACTTATTAGAGCTAGACAAACTGCATATTGCAAAGAAAACAAATTCCCTCACAGCATTAATAAATATATGACACATCAATGCCAGCGTAATTAATAGCAACTGGTCAAGTTTTCTGCTTAATCAATTAAAATCCATGCAAATTCCCAACTAATCAATCTTCTACTGCCGATTTTAGATAGAAAGCGGGTTACACGTGCCTTGGCACTGATATTTTTATCAACCCTACGCTTCCCAGATACCGGTACGGATCTTAAGCACTGACTTCTCTCTCTGGCCCAGCTACTCTATCAGGCTTCAGTAATAGCACGTAAAACGTGAAGATTCGCAATACATACATATTATCACGCCCGTATCCCTAATGGGGTGGGCAGAGCCACAGGTAACCATAAGAAAACTTGCATCCACTTCTGATTCAAAGTCCTAAGATGGATAATGGTGAATCATAGTGACAGGTGATCAGCTCATTGCCTATATAGGTGGTCCATCATGTTGGAGAGGATACTATTCCATAGTCGACTTTTACGACATGCTCGGGGAGAGAAGCAGCTGGACGCATTCTATGCTTTTTCTTTACTTGCAGTCCAGCAGAGAAGTAAGATTTGCAATATAACGATGTTATGGCAGGGTAACCAAATACCCTGGCGCAAAGTGAGACTTACGCCAAGCTCTCAATATCCGTACCGTATACAGGAGGTACAAATATCGGTATGGATCTTGAGCGAAAGATCATAAAAGACATCAGTAAAAACTGATGTCCTTTGTGAGGAGACGCTTGAACTGCTTTTTTGAACTATCGTCGTGTCGTATCACAACTGTTCTACAGGAGAATTAAATCTACTTTAATTTGAAAAGAATCTGATGAAGTTGAAAGGATTTGTTGCAGAAAACAGTACAAAAAAAAAGACAAAATGATAACTTAAGATTTCAGAAAGCTTTTTTGACTAAGGTTAATTACGTCAGGCACCAGCTTGTCATGTAAATGGATATGTATGGCTAGTACAGCGCTTCTGTTGGACAATGTATGTGCCCCGCGGGATTGACCGATACATTACGGACGTGGACAGTTGCAAACTTTGACGTGTCCCAATTTAGGGGAATTTAAAGTTAAAGTTAAACTCTGGTAATAGATTGTCAGAATCTTTAATATTCCACGGAATAAGACACTCACTAACTTAATTTTTAATAGTTATATCGATTCCTTTGGATTCCTGTTGCTCGCGAATTTTATATTAACTGAGTAAAAATCTCATCATATGAAAATGCCACAGGGGTTGGAATATAAAAGCATACGACCCCACATTGAGTAGGACATAGGCAGAGAAAGACAGAGATAATTTTCGAGTGTCAAACCATCTGTCATCATCATAGAGAAAGGAATTTGTCCACGCAGGTACCTACGCCAATCGTTGCTTGTATAAAATTCTAAATACATGGACTAAAATCACAGGCGCCTTTGGCTCTGCCCTGTCGAGCGAAATAACCGCTAGCGTGCGAGGTGTTGCTGTTATATTCAGCCAATATCTCAGTTTCAAGTTAGCAATCTCTAGAGCCAGCAAACGATGCCATATTTCAGCTGCGCGTTCTATATATCACATACACAATAGGTTCAGAGGTGCCTATCCGTCATTGGTGTGGCTTACAGCGGTCATTAGTCTACGTCACAATGGTGGTTTGTAAAGGGAACGTCTGCGCATGGAGTCATTACATCGGCCAATGAGCGCTCGGCGCGCGCGCACCCCGCCGCGTGTTTTATACGAGCGTGCGCACGGGATATATCACGTGTCAACTCGGAAAAGGTTTTTTAACAAACGTATCTCGTATTCGTCATCCTTACCCGTCTTGCTCGCGTGTCGTCCAATAAATAACACCAAAAGAGTTATTCGAGCCTGTCCGTACCTAGAGCTTCTCTTTTTAAGGCTTCGATTCTTGACACGGATATGTGGAAGCTTTGTATCTGACATTCTAGCTCTTATTTTGTGAGCAGTAACGTCTGTTTTGTTGCTGTGGTTGAGGACTTGAGGGTTTAATATTCATATAGCGGGTAATAAAGATGTGTCAGTAGATACATAAGTAATAAATATTTTCTGTGACGTGCAAGTAGTATTCGTATGTATTTATGGAGATAATCAAGGATATGGAGACAAGAAACGTGGATTGTGATTGCTTCATAGTTTTGTATGTTAACTTTTGTAAGTACATTATTATGAGCTTCGGTAATAAAACGCCTCGTTTTGTTTATTACGAGGTTCTACTGCATGCAATCTTAACTAAATCAACGTAATAGGTACCTCTGATGATCATAATGATTCAATCACTCTAATAAGGATGTGGATAAGTGACCGGTAGGTATCAGGAAAAATTGCTGTTTAGATTTTAGAGCTAAAAATAGTTCCAGCATTACACCTTCTTGGACAGTTTCATACAACTTATGTAGATCATTTTTTAGCAGTATTTTATTGGGTTATGGGTGATGGTAGTTTCAACTGGAGAAACTAATCAGCCCCTTGCACCTTCAACGTTATTTGTTTTGACCGAGGAAATAAAATGGCAAAAAATTACCACCGACAACGAACCGGTCATAAAAAAACATTCTAATTTAATTAATCCATTTTTATGCCTTGGCTTCGTTTGGTGTCTCGATGTTGTTCCTCATGACTTTTCTAATATTTTTGCCGTAGCATGTCTTGTCATGATATCTAGAGGGTGTTTCTTGTAAGGAACAGTGAAGATCGCAGATCGTGCAGAGGCTAGGTGGCCGAGAGCAAATCAAACAATGTCTATTGTGATTGCGTCCCATGAACTCAGCCATTGCCGAGAGCGATGCCGATCGGGGCACGCCGTAGTGAGGCCTTCATCCTGAGACTGGGCTTTCAACTGCGAGATTTGTCTGTTCGAATGACGTCTTGCGTCAAGGCATTTTCATTTTTAGGGTTCCGTACCCGAAGGATGCCAATGGGACCCTATTACGGAGCCTCCGGTGTCTCTCTGTCTGTCAGCGGACTCTACCTATCTCATAATCTCATGAACCGTAATAGGTAGAGAGTTGAAATGTTTACAGAGTGTGTATTTCTATTAAATATTTTGGGGAGTATAAAAGAAAAATTACATTTATGTTTTCACTCATCTCCGTAAAGGCTGAATGGATTTGGTTATAATCTGGATAACATTATAGGTATCCTTATCCGGGTATCCACACGCGAGTGGAGCGCGGGCTGACTTTAGTAAGTACTTACCTAAGAATCAAAGATCGAAAACGAAAGATCATTTAGTTTAGATCATTAAGAAATTTAAGAAGTCTATAAAGTATTTGTTTATTCATAATTATTTCGTTTCTGTTATCGTTTTTAATATTCAATTATCTAGATTTTTAGAAATCTACTATTTTTATGATTTAACTTGTCTGTTTTAGTTCCTGCTTTTGGCTCCTTAACTTTTATTGTATTTTATTGAATTGTAATAATAAAATACGCCCTTAAATATAGGGTAAGTTATTGTAGTAACAGTGTAACTAAGTTTTGATCTGTCTGTTCATTCGAATATTTTTAACTCTGGCATTATATCGACATGAAAATTTGTCTAAATCAATATCGATGTCACTTTTATTTCTACAGATCTGTAGTCTTAGTCGACAGTTTCCGGATTCACAACCACCCAGTGAGACTGACAGCCTGGGGCATTATTTATCATGACCAAACAAAACGTAACGCGGACAAACGCGGGCACGTTTGTGGAATCACCGTATTATCGTATGCTATGCTATGACAAATTGTATTGCAAAAATGCGACGAGTGCGTTACAAGTTGTCAAGTTTCGTTTGGTCATAGAGAATAAGTGGCCTGAGGATTCCACGACATCAAGGTCGCAGAAGTCTTGATAGTTGAACGTATACCTAGTCTTGAAAGTGGGTTCGCATCCTTACCCCGCACCGAGGCTGTCCGCGGCACGAATAAATCATAGCGCCACAATAAACTCGACGATTTCAATTAGACATAAATCTCCAACGACGTGCAGCTAATCGACCCGATACCTATGTTTGCTGTACTCCCGTGCAATTATTCGTAGCTATTAAATATTTGCAGAATTGTTATTTGATTCTATGAAGACGTCAGTAGTGGACAAGAATTTACGATGATCGCCATTTTCCAGTGTTATTTGCAAGGCACGCAAGAAATGCTAACTGTATTTGAAAGCTGAATAATAATTGTTGACCATAATTTTTATGGAAGAATTTATTTTGAAACAAGAAAAATAAGTCTAGAATATGATAAAACAACTTTTGATAATAATCTGTAAAGCCTACAACAAAATTTAAAAAGTTTACAAAATGCAAAAAGTTTCCTAGCAGAGCGTGGTTTCGATCCACGGACCTCTGGGTTATGGGCCCAGCACGCTTCCACTGCGCCACTCTGCTCTCTGAATGGCTCGTCGAAATTAACGTATTAAAACTACATAGTATGACCGACCACAAAACCTTAAATTGCGATGACGACTTATTGTCCTCCAAAAATAGTGATGAATGTGAATTTTTAGGTTTATCGATGAATCAATTTTGATACACTCATGTCGTGTCTAAAGCATCTGTTTAGTTAATTATGATTTATTTTCATACTTTTAACTCATCCAGACAAATAATAAGAGATACAAAAAAAAATACTTGAAGAAAAAATGTGAAGCAGCAAGTTTTATGCCATAATTTAAAATCGAAGCAATAAAAAAGCTGATATTGTTCTTAGCTGGGGTGACGTGCTTATTAACTGGGAAAATTGAAAATTGACTGAGCAGCATGATTGGCAAGGGAATATTAGCTTAGCTCGGTGCAATATTGCGACGGTTTTAAAAGAAAATTCTCGCATGACGTTAATCCATCATGTTGGCAGTACCGGCGGCGCCATTGTTGGGAAACGGCGGGAAATGCGCTTAAGTTTTTATCGTGTCAATTACTCGATGCGTACCTATACAAATTGGTTTAATTCAGAATTAATTGTGCGTGGTACAAGTTGAGTGAGTCATGGCCGTTTAGTTCTCATTGTTGCGTATAGATGTCGCTTGTTTTACAAGCTGATTTCATTACCTCTGCTGATATATCTGATAATATCGAAACAAAGATCCTTACAACTCATAAATTGGTAGGTTTGTCTTTGTAGTAAGTGTGTAACTTGAATAAAGGCTGTTTTAAAATTATGATTGTTGAAAAGTTTTTTCTTTTTCTTCTGTTAGAAGTGAAAAATAATCCTTTATTCGACATAAATTACAGAATCACAGTACATACTTCAAAAGGTACCTACTTATAAATCAATGAAGTACTTTCAGGTGTGAATGTAGGTAGGCCCGGCCGCGGGCAGGTTGTCTCCTCGGCGCGGTGCCGATGCCGGGGGCCGCAGCTGGCTGGCGACGCTCCCTATTATTCGGTTATTATTGTCGCGTGTTATTTCCAATATTTTTCGCCATCTCATTACTCCGCGACGAGCGCTAATCCGTCGGGAGAAGACGCGCCTTAATGGAGGTGATCATGTGTCCTAACGCGTAACGTATTGAAATATGACGTATTGGATGTACACCAGGGATTTGCCTCTAATAAACAAAAAAAAAAAACACTTCGATTAAGGATCGCCTTCGGCGGACGAGCACGCATCGCAATAATTCTTCGACATGACAGCCCAATGATAAATCAAGGCGACTGAGAAGAAATGCCAATAAATATCGCGCCGAAATCCAATAATTACGATCCAATGAGCCGGCCGGCTACAAATCAACGGACGGACGGACGGGCGCATACTAATGTCTTATCCTAACATCAGATTAAAAACATCAATACTTGTCAATAGAGGTCGCCTCCCACGTAATTATAGCCAACAATATCCCGGGGAGGCTGAGAAAAGGATTAACATATATCAAGGTGGAATAATTGAAGGAATCGATTAAATGAAGAGTATTAATTGCTGATGCGCCCGCGCGAGCCGAGATCCCATCGCGCTACACTTTGAGCGGCCAGAGCCGGCCCGGCCCCGCTCCGGCCCCGGCCCGGCGCCTCAGCGGCCGGCGAATAAACAATATCACGAGTTTACGCAACGCTAACATAGGGTTCTTAGCGAACAACACCGCGATTAACACAGTTAATTCCCCAATTTAAAAACCGAACAAACAAATGTATGTAAATTGCGCAACTCTATGTAAAAGCCGACGATAACCTTGCACGGAGAGCGGCGCGGAGGACTCGGCGATACGGAGTCTTAGCACGCGCGGATAAGGACTCGCCGGGCGCAGACGACTCGCTGGCAAATTGAAGTGAACTCGAAACAAGCACGTTCAGAAACTGCTTACACGAATTAGCGCATCAAAACGGGCGCAGGGGGCGAAATTAGAAAACTCTTCCCCCTCGCCGCTACCCCGCGGCCGTTCCGCACGTCATAAACTGACAATTTACGATAACGCCGGGATTAGCCTGTTTGTCTGTTATGCATTCGAGTGTGAGCGGGTGGATCGTAGCCCCGCGTGAAGCAAAACGCTCCAGAAGTTTCTGTTTCACCCGTCCTTCGCTACCTCTCGGAGATGAAATTGTTTCACATTTACATGCACACGACTCAGGCCTTCATATTTCCACGTGGAGGTAGTAACAAAGTCTCGGAACGATCCTGTGCTCATTTCGTTCGTACATTACTTCAAATTCGTTTAGCTTCGACAGGGTGGAGGTTTCTGGGTCAATTGCTTTTAATTTATGTTTCGACGTTGTGCAGTTTCAGCGTCAATATCACCAAGACATAAGCAAAGCACCTATGCAAAGTGAACCTTAGTGCATGATAATCACACAATTTAGACATAAATCAATCGGCGAATTTAATAACCAGAGACAGCCTTTATAGACCACCGAGTAAGTAGACAAAGTACGAACAACGTTAACTGTCAAGCCATTCTAAACAGAATCATTTATGACTCCGCATAGTCTTGGGGCAGCATGGAACAAATTAATTTCCTAGTAATGAGAATGTTTTTCTATTAAAAGGTTACACAATTGTCATTATAATTAAAACCTATTTCCTGCTGGAATTCACAGTTGAGAGGGCTGGTTTTATTGGCAAATTAATTTATCGCCGAGAAGTCGTTAGCTTTGTCCTTACTTACTAATAAAAGATCGCATTTCTGCATGTATGTCGGCCATTAAGCGTTACTGCGACCATGCTTGTGCTGCTTAATATTCGTCGGGAACATAAAAAATAACTGTTGCGTTAGCTAATGCTCGACACGTTCCGCAATGAGAGATGCCTGTTGTTTGCAAGTACAATGTGTTAACTATGTTATGGTAATATTCTGCGAAAGCTCTGGGAATATCAGAATTTAGCAGCGGCGGGATAAAATACCGGGAGCCGTAAGCCACCCGGAGAGGGCTTCCTCCGCGCTGGATCATTCATAAAGATTTGATGAGAGAGCTGCGCAATGTTACTTAACCCAGTTTATTTAGAGGCTGGTGGCTGTTGGGCCCCCACCGCCTACCGCTAATTTCTTAAAGGGCGAGCCGCGGCCACAAACCGTGAATAATTGTCGTGCTAAAAGAAAACCCACCAAATCTCCACGATTAGCATAAAAACCATCTAAACAGGCTAGAGGAAGCGACCGCCTTCCTTCCGCAATATTTGTGAAAAAATTACACATTTCCTGCCGACATTTTGTCTCGGGAGCCGCACTCGCAGAGCGCTTGCGACGGTAAAAAAGTAACTAATGTTAATTGCACCGCCCGCAAAATAAAACGGTCATTAATGAAGCGAAATTGTAAAAAGAAATTGTTATTACCCTCGGCAGCTCACCGCCTTTTAAAATTAAGCGAATTCTGAAACGGATATTTTTGTCTATGACGCGACATCTGTTACGACCAATAAATGTGGAGGATAGCAGAACGGCAGAAACAAGGAATTTTATGTGTGCCGTGTCCATCATAAAGCATCCCTGGCTGGGGGATGGGAACAGAGGGGCGCATAAAAGTTTACAGGCATTCGGCTAATAAATCGTGTCAAATAAATAAGTGTTGAGTCGGTTGGCGGCATATTGATTCGTCATGTGCCGCCTTGGAGCGGCGCGGGGGGATCCGGGTGGCCATAAAGGTGCGTAATGGCCGTCGTCGGAAGACAGCGCAGTGGCGCGCATCGATTAGCGCTCGTCGCCGCGTCAGCCGCCGACGCAACGCGCCCAACACTCGCCAGCCCAGCCACTGCTCCTCCACATCCACCACACGTCAGCCCACACACCCACACCCATCACCATGCTTAGCTTAGGTACCCTTATCTTGAAAATAGAATACCGCCAAAATAATTAAACTTAGCTGTTGTTTATAAATCTAATGAAGTCGAAGCAGTCAGATGTCAGCAATAAACAAAAATAAAAGATTTTTAAGTCATGATTTTAAAACAATTGACTTTTACTTTATCTGAAAATCTTTTGGATCTAAAACATTCTGTTTGGAAAAGCCGTTATATATTTTCGACTTCTTACAACAGATGGCGCTACAAGTTTGGTTCACAATATTTTTATTCAAAGCTACATTACCTACACAGTGGCAAAAACGAACATACCATGTCTATAATAATAATAAATTTTATTATTAAGCGGATGTTACCTTTTTTGGATCGTGGTAAAACTATGATCTATTGGTTGTTTCGATATTAATTGTCGGCACTCGGCATTGGCCATCGTGCAAGCTTTGGGAACCGAACCCTCTGCATTCAGACGATGATTAAAATCTCTCACTACATTCACACAAAGCCTTACTTTGATATTTATGTATAAATCTTATGAGACGTCTGTTTCGTCCCGACAACATCACAGCAACGCCAAGGGAGAATGGAACCTATAACTATGATGATTAAGTATTAATCAGCGTGTTGAAAATAAACATACCTGACTACCACCTGTCAAGTGATATATTGGCTTTAAATAACATATCTTATTTATGTTGAATCGGAAACAAAATGGTATAAAAAGGTTTTTTATTATAAATCGAGTCCGCAGTGGGTGGATAACTAAATTTGTACGCAGCCTTGTATAACAAGTTATTGTCTGCGTGTGTGTTTGTCCGTCCGAGCGAGCCGGCTGCAGATAAATTGACCGAGATAATGTTTCTTTCTCTGTTTAATAAGCTGATTGTTTGGGGTATCTGCGAATCAATGAATTAATGTCATAAAATGAATTTTGCCAAATGAATTCCTTCTTTCAAGGTTGTTTTTACTGAGCACTACTGCATTTATTTTTTGTAGATAATTCAAAAGGAAGTTTTGGTAATAATTTTTAAAAATTGACTCCAAACAGAAAATATGGTTGAATGTAATAGGCGTATAAAAAAATGAAAATGCAAAATTTATTATACAACACCCTAATCCACTTGTCTCTGCCAATAATATGAATTTAAATCATAAAAATACAATCCTACCAATACATTAAACGGAACCTTTTTCGACATACCGACCGCGAAACCATTAAAAGCGTACATAATTCAACACAGATCGAGTTTTCAGCTCCCGAGTCTATGACACACTCGCTAAATCTCTCGGAAGGCGGTCTCGGAAACCATAAATTTTTATTTCGTAAATAAAAATAATAAAAATAAATAAAAGCGGTGCTGTGTGCGACCGGAAACATTTGTCCCACCGCGTCACGGATAATCCGGCCACTTGATTTATTATTAATTAGCCTAATAGAATATCGCACAATGGACGCGTTTGTTTTTTTTAACACCCTGTAGAATTGCAAGTGGACGGATAAATAAAGCCCATACAAAATATTAATTAAAAAACCACTCGTTGAATTATGATTCATATTTTTTCCATTTCATTTTTGTAGTTAGTTCCGAGTTGCTAGCGTTAATTACAAATGCTTTATTCTATAAGTCTCTACCAACTTAAATCACTGGGAGTCGTTCAAAATCCATTTAAATTTCGTAATAGTTGAGGAACAATAAAAATGTCAGGTTATTGTTTCATTTTTCCACAAATCAAATTCAATGGCCTTTTTAAAATCTCAGAGATTTTATGAATAGTTTTTGTTGCATTATGCAAGTGTCCATAAATATGTCGAGCGGTAATCTCGCCATTATGACGAATGACGCATTACCTGTCATTGTAGTCACTGTCAGTCGTAAATTATCATTATTAGTTGGAAAACATTTTGCTGCATTCATGAGAAAGACGCTGATTATTATTCATAATAATAAGGTATTTTGTCTGCTCGATTCATAAAAAAAGAAGCTGTAAATAATAAAATAATTTTCTTATTTATATGTAATGTAGCCTGTACCTAATCTTTAGAATATTTATGATTTTATCGATAAAATGTGATCGAATCATCACATCCCTAACTTTAGTTCTTTGGCAGTTGAAAGCGGTGGGAGAAATGATTGCATATTCTGTCGTAATATTTCTATCGAGTGGTTTTGTTGTCTTGTATTCGTAGTTTTTATACCCTGGGACTTCCCTAAGCCGGTCGGTAAGACCAAGGGAAACATTTTTGCCCGCGCTACTACTAAGACTACAGGTAAAATTACTGACAATCAATGACCTTTATTCAATTTATACTAAATAAAGTAAATTTAAGTATCAACCAACCTATGCAATTTGATTCACGCATCATACCAGCAAAACCGGTACCGTCAGCAAATCAAATCACTCTCTTACTTACATAAGTATCAACTACTTGTGAATTTCAAAATAATTTTCGACTATGGTTCGTTTTAATTTCCTCGTCTCGTCGCGAGAGGGCGACAGTGCGTAGTCACGCCACGCCGCCACGCACGCCATAAATCTGTCAAACGGCCCCCAACGAAAACTTGGAGCGTCAGAAGAACTTGAGCTTTTGGATTAAAAATATTAAATTCTATCATTTAAAACTGCTCGAAAGGCGTCTTTAAGATTGATCATTCCACTACCATGGTTTCTTCATCAACTAAAATCAAGGTCCTTTCCTGGATGATCTGCAATGATTGCATGGATCAGGGATTGGATAGAAGTTCGAAGAGCATTTATAGCTTTTATGGTGGCATGCTGAACTTTGTTATAAGTCCTAAAAGAGCGAGATAATGGTAGATTATTATGAAGGAATCAAGTTTTTCTTCCAACGCTACATATTTTTATAAGGTTGCTTACATGCAGTGGATCAACGCAATAATATAATACACTGAGTGACATCATTCGTAAAATGTAGGTACCAAATGGTATTTATTTACCCAACTGCCTAGAAGGGTAGGTAAAGTTGTTTTAACAAAGATTGAGGTTATGTTTACAAAAGTCTGATTTTAAATCACACAAACTATTGAATTATGTTTATAAAAGGCTTAAAATGTAGGTAGGTAGGTAGGTAGGTAGGTAGGTACTCGTAAAGGCATAACTTTTACTTATAAATAAAAGTACAGACTTCTTGTTGTCAACAAAAACACAACCTCAATCCTTTTCGATTTTGCTTTAATTATTTCATATCTTTCACAAAGAACATCTAAACAACATTAAAAAAAAAGATTCAAATGGTATTAAAGAACTTACCAGGGATTTTTACGCCCAAACTCACAGAAAACACAAATTATTGTAGATCTGTTATTGTGACTCAGCTCAACTTCAGACGCGCAGCTGCTAACTGAAGTTAGCTCCAAGCGGTCACCGCTCGCCTCGGCCATCTGTGCTGTGCGTAGCTTTTAGTATGTAGTTCCAACGCTCGCTCACTAGATGGCGTTACTAGTTTCAAAATTGTAAAACACCTTGGTAACAAAGGGTGTTTTAGAGTTACTTGTACCCTGTCTACTGGATCTGGATATCAAATGGTTTCTACGGTTCAATGAAGTTCTTGCTGCTACTTTCTTAGTAATTGTTATAGGAACTAAATGATGTTGTTGTCCTCCGTGAAGTATCCGTCAAAATGGTAACCCTGGCTATGAATTTTTGTGTGGTAAATTAGACTTCAAAGAAATATTTGCAAACAATTTTCCCGCTCAGCCGAACACCTCTCGCGCCTCCGCCTCTAAGGCCTTAATCCAATCTTCGAGCAATCACGCCAATGCAACAAAAATCCCCTTGGAAGTGCACAACAAAAATAGCAATTCATTAAAAGTTGTTCGCTGATGATGGCTACCTACCGCCGTGCCGACAACGAGCCAACTTAGATTGCGAGACATAACACGGGACATTGGGACGAAACACTGACAAAATACTTTGTAAATAACATCTCCCACTCAGAATTATAAAAACCAACCCTTAGACTTTATATTCTTCTTACTTAGATACTGCAATAATACTGTTTACTTGTTTCCGCCCGCGGATCCGCTCGCGTTGCACCCGCTACATTAGCCTATTACTATGTTATTCCAGGTCACGAACTATGCAAGTACCTAGGTACTTCATGTCCTAGCGGCTGAACGATTTGGACGAAACTTGGATTAACATAGACGAAAGCTAGTATTTAATATTATTATAATGAGGAACTTTATTCCTCTAACTCTTTCTAGTCACTGGCGGAACAACTCAAACAAACTCGAAACAAAAAAACCGGTGAAGTGCGAGTATAATTCGCACACGAAGGGTTCTGTAGCATCGTACATGTACATAAATGTTTGTTGTATAGGCCCCCCTTTTTTGTTATTTGTTATAGCGGCAATAGAAATACACTTTGTGAAAAAAAATACTCTCTACCTATTACGGTTCATGAAATGCAGACCGCTGATAGACGGACAGACGGACAGACGGACGGACGGACAGCGGAGGCTTAGTTATAGGGTCCCGTTGGCACCCTTCGGGTACAGAACCCTAATTAATGATGGATGAACTAGTTCTAAGCATAATTTAATGACCGGGCTTGACAGTTAAATGATTCAGACTGGGCTTGAAACAGACATCCAAACTTAAAGAGTTATAGTATTAGTACCTAGTAGGTAGGTACAGGAAAAACCAGGCGCTCACTATAATAATATTTTTACCAGATTAGTTCCAATAGTTTAGAACTGACCAGTATGAACTAAATACAATGCTTACAATGTTTAAAAGGCAGGCTATGTCCACAGTAAGAATTGTTACTCTGCCTGCCTTCAATCTACGGATATTTTCGTGGAATCTCCTTGACGCGGCTAATCTCATTTGTAGCTGGTTTTTTTAATAAATAAAATGAGATGGTTTTAGTTGGATGGAGTTTTCCACGAGACGCGGAAGTTTCAAGTTTTTGTATGAATTTTTAGCGACAATTTTTAAACTCCGAATAACTTGAGCAATGCAGACGCCCTTGTCTAAGGAATACTAAAACTAAATACTATTTTGACTCTAGCGGTAGGATTTATTAGGATCCATTTACCCTTGTTTAAAGGTGTATATCCAGGCAAGTTATACCATACATATTATTATCACGCCCGTATCCCTATTGGGGTGGGCAGAGCCACAAGTAAACATAAGAAAACTTGCAGCCATTTCTGATTTAGTCCTAAGTTGGATATGGTGAACCATGGTGACAGGTGATCAGCCCATTGCCCATATAAGTGGTCCATCATGTTGGAGAGGATACTATCCCTTAGTCGACTTTTACGACATGCTCGGGGAGAGAAGCAGCTGGACGCATTCTATGCTTTTTCTTTACTTCCAGTCCAGAGAAGTAAAAAGCAATCAAGTTATCTCAATTATTTTTATAATGAGTAAGTAGTAATGTAATATCCCACTACAGAGCTAAGGCTTTTCCTTCACTCTAATTATCTCGATTTGGGTTATCGTGGAATTGGAACTTCTTTCTATTCTGTGCAACGCTCGCAGAAGCAAGACGTCTCTGACGCGCAGTCTGAGTCAACTTTCCGAGGATGCCTCGTGGAGAGTGTCGAAGATATTGAGTTTCCTTTGTTTTGATGTGTGTGCTGACTCGCATGGTTCATTATTGCGGGCGGGCGGGCGGTGCACTTGTCTTTTGGTATGTTTTTAAGCGGATTTGTAGTACATTATTTAACATATTCTGAGTATTTATCTTTTACTGTGGAACTGTTAAAAAATACAATGCTTTTTTTAGACCACTAAGCTGGCACACAAGCATACGGCCCGCCTGATGGAAAGCAGTTACAGCAGCCTTTTGACGTTTGCAACCCCAGGGACTAACCCTGCCTACCCTGTAAGTCAGGCAATAATTGCTTAGAATTGCTCGTGTGGATCCAACACAGACCTAGGCGGTACCATGTCTTCAAGGCTGATTATAGTTACATAACCAGACTTGTCAAGTTACACTACGAGAACAGTAGTTTCTCCATATTATTGTATCGGGATCCAGTCAATCATTCGCAAATGCTTGTACATAGGCTTCATACTGCTGTAACTATCACGATCGGTAATATTGCGAGACTCATTTTGATTCATTTTATTTTGTAAGTACTAGAGGTTTCTGCGACTAACTCCCGAATACTCAAACGCGACTCAGAGTTGAGCACGTCTCAGATCACGGTTTTTTGTCAGTTTTTGATGAAAATCTGTCAAAAACTCGTCACTTGAGACGTGCTCAACTCTGAGATGCGTTTGAGTACCTATTCGGGGGTTAGTTAACTTTGAAGGTCTTTTTCTTTTGTGTGGAATTTTTGGAATTTACTTTCTTAGTGAACCCCTATACCATAGGAATATACCCTCCAAGTTTCATGCTTCTAACGGTTTAGGCTGTGCGTTGATTGTTAGTCAATCAGTCAGTAACGCATGAATTTTATATAATTAGATTGTTTGCATGCGATCATATCTTGATTTTACTCACTGCTAAATCCCGCTGCAAATTATTGCATTTACAAACCGTTTCGAGACCCATGGAAAACCGAATGGAGAATCCAAATGGCCACAAGATTAGATGGGGCTATCTCATATACGTCAATCTTCAAGCAACCTTCAGCTTATCAGCTGGATGCCAGTCAATGCGTCAGTCATGATACTGTCAGATCTGTCAAACTTTGATGACCACGGATCAATCTATGCATTATCAAACGGGAAAATCCATAGGGAAAATTTAGAAATATGATGCACTGGGTTTGAATTTTTTCCGTTTTTTTGAACATATGCATAGACTTGGTACTGACTAGCTCCTAATCACGCTAATTATAATTACACCCAACAGACACATACCATAGTTAGGGGTCAGCTGTCATGAGTGTCAGAAAGTACGACCGTAGGATGATAAGAAATCTTTAGACAGTGGCGGTTTCACAACATCCAAACCAGAAGTACATTCCAGGTCGCGAATTATATGTATTCGAAGTTTCATTCAAAAATTGTTCAGCCGATACGCCGTTATCGAGGCACAGACATACAAACATAACAAACTTTCTGATTTATAATATTAGAAAGTTTTTTTTTACAATTTGTTTCCATCGTTTTACTAAATCCCACAGACTATAAACAAGTAATTAGCCGTAGTATTAGTAACCCTTAAGGCGGGCTTACACATTGGCCCATCATCGCCTTATCGGCCTATTACCCCGTTTATGGGCACTTAGACCTATCAAGTAATAGAACCTACACTCTAAGACATTTGAATAGATTTTAAGGCAATGAGCATTGGGTTCTTGGAGACTCGCTGGAGATGGACAAGCGCTTAAACTTGTGCTTATTACGTAGGTTATATTGAATAGTCTATCTAGACAGTTTAGGGTATCTGCTCACTACGCTGTTTTGTAATCGGACCGTCATCAAAATCAGAGCAAAGAGCTAATAAATCTATACCACTGAATTTAAAAAAATATGAGAAACAAAATATATTCTATAAAATTACCTCAATAATTCTAATGCATGTATCTTGGAAAGGCTGAAGGCAATTTTTATGTCTTATAAATGTACTAGCTGCCGCCCGCGGCTTCGCTCGCGTGGTACCCGGATAAAAAATAGCCTATATGTTAATCCAGTACATGTACTATGTAGATTCTAAGTTTCGTTCAGATCCGTTCAGCTGTTTAGGCGTGATTGAGGCACAAACATCCAAACATCGTCACAAACTTTCGTACTAGATGGCAGCACAGGTAAAATTAGTACGCGCTATCGTTGCGTTTTGAGCTTTACAAAGGTAATTTCAAGCAAACTAAGACTTTTCAATTTTATAATATAAGTAAGAAGTAAGATTACGGCCTACCACTCGATGAACCGATGACATTGCAAAGGTCGCGGGTAGTCGCTGGATATTACTGACATCACATATTTTGTGATAGTTTAAGGCTGTGTTTATAAAAATATGACCCGCATGAGGCTTTAATTATCTTGGCTGTGAAAGTTAGTTAAAATTAGTTAAGAGTTAAATATATTTTTTGTTTAACTTAGCAAAACAGCTACAAAAGTGATAGTTTAAATTAAAATAATTGTATTTGAGTAAATTTTATTCCATTTTATTATCAATGAATTGTAATGACCCACGCTCAGCTGCTAAATTAATTAAGATAAAAAATTAAGCAGATAAAAGCATCGAATTCACAAATTAGTTTCGCGAATGCATTCGACGAGGAATTATTATAATGAAATTATGCAAATAGATACACAAACATAGGTGATACATGCACCTGTAGGTATTGTAGTTTGCAAAAAACGGTGACCGCTATTTATGTAAATAAATAAATAAACATTTGCGGACATTTCACACAGCGCCATCTAACCCCAAACTAAGCAAAGCTTGTACAATGGGAACCAGATGGCTGATATAATACTTAACTTTTTTTGTAAAATACATACTTGTACTAATACATAATATTACAACACCCAGACCCAGAAAAAATATTTGCAGAATATGCAATGCATTTCTCCCGCAGCGGGAATCGAACCCGCCCGTTAGAGATGTCACCTAACACCTTTTTCGTCCGCATTGATTGCGCGCAATGTTGCCAGACTTGAAGGCGGGCGACGTCGCTGGACTTGAGTGTGTGAGTTGAATTACAATTGACAGATTGTTGAAAAGGCTTCTTGTCGGAAAATTAAGTCAAGAAAAATATTTGTCAAAATTTTCGTGCTACCAACCCCTATCAAAATCTCGTCCAGTTATGATACGTGGTACAGATATTTGCATCTTTTAAACTGATCCTTCTAATGTTGAGTTCTCCTTTTTTTTATTTAACCTACTTCGTCCCACTGGTCAGAAGTATCGTCCTATGGACCTCCAGATATCCCTGAGTTCTTATTTAGACTAACAAAAGAACTGTCATAGCGTTCGGAATTTCTTAAGAAACTATAGCTTCAAAGGATCGGTTCCCTATCAGAGACTATTAAGGGTCCTTTATTTTAATGGCGACCATATAAAAAGATTTAATCGATTGAAGCAGCACACGACTGCTCCCGATGACAGATACCAGCGAAATGGGCTTTCAATTTTCAAAATTGGCAAAGAGCGTTTAACTTTGGAGTGTAGAGTTCCGTGGTATATGTGTGAGGCTTTCGATATTGTTTTAGCTTTATGCTTGTATTTCGTAGATCATGATCTGAGGGTCTGGTGGTGGCGTGGTTGCTTTGGGTTGCCTTTCAATCTGTCTCATGATGGTTGAGTAAAAGCGAAAGTGGACATACTTTTAAACTATGAACTATATTATACGTAATGCTCAAAAGGTTCTTTTCAGAGTCATTATAACAATAGTTCTTGCTGAAGTTAGGCTTGGTGCAGTAGTACCATAAATATTGTGCGCTACTTATATATATTTTTTCAAAAGGTTGGCTCAGTTATTATTTTATATTCGGACAAATTCGGATTTCATACAAAGCACGAAGTTTGCCGAGGCGCACAATATTTTATTCTAGTAATTCTACAAACATCAAATACAGCTTGTTTATAAAGGTTTCTAATTTCACGACGGAACCTTAAACAAAAATGGAGCTGCGTGTGTGCATCTTTAAATTCCGTAATGAGCAGGTGAAACCGGCGGCGGCGCTTGTCTACTTAGTGTCCAGAGTCATAACGACAATAACTAGTGTTGTCCCAACGACACAACACTAGTTATGTTTATGGTAATTGAACCCTGGTCCTACCTCTCAACGCACTGCCAACTTGTTCTGTAGTTGAATTTTCTTTTATTCCATATTCAATTGATTATAAAAAATAAAGGTGTTTTCAAACTATCTGCATCACTATTTAATTATTTACTAACATAATCGATTTTTTATGTAAACCACTTGGGAATATATTTTGTACCTATTCGTATAATTCGTCACAAGAATTTTCCATGCATGTCATGAGTTAAAGTTACAAATCTATTTAACAAATGGCAACGAACGGACAAGCCGGATTCGAACCCACACTTCAGGGTCGCGACGAACAATAAAGAACACTGGGAGTTTTGGGGTATTCAAAATAAAGTATAGGGTGTCTCAGAGGTCGGTATTAGCGAATGCGAGCGACAAAAAAACGTTTTTAACAAAAAAGATGCAAAAATGTGTGCCGCTATCTGCAGTCGCGATCCGACTCAAATAATGGCACGGGAGATCTGTGGAGCGGTCGCTTGCTAAAATTATTAAACACGATGATTTTTAGGGTTCCGTACTCGAAGGGTGCCAACGAGACCCTATTACTAAGCCTCCGCTGTCCGTCCGTCTGTCAGCGGGCTGTATATCATGAACCTTAATAGGTAGAGTTGAAATTTTCACACTGTATTATTTATATTGCCGCTGTAACAACAAATAAGAAAATTAATTTTAACATATGTAATGAATCACTGAAGTTAAGCAACACTAGGCGCGGTCAGTAATTGGATGGGTCGAGTGACTTTTTGCACATTTTTTTTTGTAGAATTTTGATGTATATATCATACAGTCAGTCAATGCGCAGACGTAAAATGTCCAAGTAACACTTGTAACATTAGTGTTAAAAATTCTGTTTTCTGTAAAAACCGACCACGAAACAGTTAACAATTAAACCGCAACTCCACACCCCTGAGTCGCCCGGCCGGACAGTAGAGCACCCGACCGGATCCCGCGTAAATCTACATCAACATTGTGTCGCGCGACTTTTTGCTGCATACCTGTCGCCTCACCTCGACAAGGATACCTGGACAGTAATTAACTGGGGATATTTTTAGTACTCAATGATACTTCGATAGAGTCAATTCTTTGATCAGATTGTGTTTTGAAATTCGTCCTTTTTCTCTCTTTTAATTATATTTTCGTGCATTTTCACGTACTTATTAGTTCCATTGGCCCTGGTATCAGGAAAACAGTTCTTGTGGGAAAAAGTACCATCGGCCCAGGTACCTGTAGCTGCTCTTTAAGTTTTGTTTAAATTTAAAAAAAAGTGTCATTCGACCTGACAAATTTTCCCATATTTATGAAAAACTGGTTTAAAAGTATTTTGTCCTATTGATGCGACCACAAGGTCACAACCCCTAGTAGTATATTTTATAACATAGCAGTACCAGGCAAGCATAACTTCATTGGAGCAGTATAATTATAATGTTCGTCCTTGTCATCATATGCATTCACTATCCGTTCAATGAATTTCAGCAGAACAATATTTTCTGAATCTCTGAAGCATTGATAACTCCATATCACGTTACTGTCAATCACGATTCACGATATTTAAATTTAGAACGCACCGGCGTCTGACGTGCGTCAGCTGATTTTGACGTTGTCTGTCAAAAGTGACGTGTGACGAGTGCCAATTGACGGCTGCCGATAACGCTTGAATGTTTTGAAATACATATGTTTTTAGAAACGGTATTTTATTATTATTTTCACTGGCGCAGTGAGACAAGTACACTGTACTACCAAGAAATTCAACCAGTGACACATCGATTTTGAAATAGTGTTGTGATAGGATCAAAGTGCGCCTCAAAAACCCTTCGTGCATTTAAATTAGTTTTCTCATTATGTTTTTCTTCGCCGTTTGAGAGTCCAATTTACTAATAGAACACGTAAGACCGAACAGCAAAATCCATTGGTGGGCCGCTAGATTCGAACCCACAACCAGAGCATCGGAAGGCTAGACTACTCAATTCAGTGTCCTCAATTCTGAAGCCGAATTTATAATTAGTAAGAAATAATACGAGCTTTATCTTACATTTTAATTTCACCTTATTTGAATTTGAACAATAATAGATAAATCTAACTAATTGAAAACTAATTTATAAAAAATACACATGTTTATCTGACATTAGAAACTTTATTAGTTGCAATTAATATACTCGTAGTAGTTAAAGGTCGGGTGGGCGGTTGGATATTTACATATGCACAGAATCAGAAAAAGTTGGTATGCGCGCGCGCAGAAAAGTATAATGATTATGTATTGGAAGAAATAATTTTGTCTGGCAACTTTGTTGCCTTCTTATATCGTGACGTGAGGTCTATGAATGGTATTTTTTACTAGTAAAATACTGAAAAATGTCCAATTCATAATTTAGATCATGGTAGAGATCGCTTTTAGCGATCTTCCCCTTTGTCGTTTCGGTCTTGTCAGAGTTACGTCGACTGAACTAGAGAGTTCCATGGTATTTTCGTTCGCTATATATAAACATGTAGATGCATTAGACACCGATAACACACAGACACACAATCAATCCCAGCTAGTGCCGCCAATTACAGACTAATTAAAAAGGCAATTACCGGCGTAATGGCGCGATCGATCAAATAATTTGTTGCTTCTAGTGCAGATGTTCATTCTAGAAGTCGTGCCCTGCGCACGCGCATAGATAATTACTGCGAATGACTGAATGCTATGCTTTCATTCAGCACAGTTACCGTTGATAATGCTGTAAGGTGTTCTTTAGCACAAAAAGGGACAGCAGAGTTCCGTCGAAACTTAATCATAATTGCTGTTGGGTCAAATCAAAGACTTAAATTTTAATATCAAACAATATCAACCTGCGTTTGTCTGCTTACTACTTCTAACATACTGAAAACAATAAACACATGAATTAACACCGAAAAAAAAAATTATTTATTTTCTGCGAATATTGGAAAGCAAATCGACCACAGCCTATGATCAAAGCGCGCAGTTTTTGAATGTTTGTAGGGACCAAACGAGCGATATTCAAGGCTTGATTTCGAAATCACTGGATGATTTTCAAAAATCGACCAAGGTCTTGTAATTAGCGTGATTTTGTAATCATTTACCGAAAGGAGTCCCCGGATTAAAAACATCAAGGAACATGCGATTATGGCCGTAACTCAGCCACAACACGATTGCTGCCGATAAAGCTACGCGGATTAAACCTATCCGAGGTAGAACAAAACGAGCTGACGGGAGGCAGGCGCTTGCACACGACGGCGCATGCTGCACGCTATTCTGAAGGATGGTTGCTAATTTTGCACGTTGAATTTTACGGGTGCAGCGAATACTGGATCTATAATTTCTTACAATACGATGTACTTCAAATTTATAAAAGTGTCACAGCATTGCAAAACTATATTTACTAACCAAAAAGTCTGAACGGACGTGCAACCAATTTTATCAGCTAATTTTTGATTCTAAAGATTAGTTGGATCCAAATATTTACTGCAATAACACAATGTTGAAAGTTGTGAAAAAAAATGTATTTATAGGTACTAAATTGCATGGCAGGCGCATTATTAAAAAAAACACAAGAATTGATTTTGTCTATATTTTCGCGGTATCTTTCAAATTTATCCGCGTTACGATAATTTATGACGAATAAATAATATTAACTTTACACAGCGACTGAGATTAAAAAAAACATCGAACTGCTATTATTATTATTAGCTATTCAAAACATCGTCTAGCTCTAGGACCAATGAATTGGAAAATGTCTTGGGACATTTTCTCAACGGCGCTCGTAGCGTAGCTTGCTTAGGCATTCTGGACTGATCATTAAATTTAAGCACAATTAAGCGGCCACAATTGGGATGGGTGACCGCAAGCATTACGATCTGATCACTTCCGTGCTTTGGAGGGTAGTCCCGGCTTTTAAGCCGCTAAGCCGTTAAGGCCTAAAACTCCGTCACTAGAGTTGTCCACTAGCTGATGCGGTAACATACAATTTCCTCAGAGTCGTATGCAAGGATGTAACTACGAGACAGTCTGTGCCGCCGGTAAGTAGTGGCTGTATCTGCGCGGCGTCTAATAAATTAGATCGCCGGCATAAACATGCGGCGCAGCTCGTCATCTGATACCGCGGACATTGTCTCGCGGCGTGTCCACGGTGCCGCACGACACGATACTGTCACACTAACCCCAGAGATGAGAGAACAGCGCAGTAAATATGCATAAGTAAATATTTGAGGACATTTCACACAGCGCCATCTAGCCCCAAACTAAGCAAAGCTTGTACTATGGGTGATATGATGGCTGATAGAATACTTACATTTTTTTTGTCAATACATACTCATTCATAATACATAATACTACAACTCCCAGACCTGGAAGAAATATTCGCAGAACATACAAACATTTCTCCCATAGCGGGGATCGAACCCGCGCCTCTTGCGTCTTAGCCGAGCACTCGCCCGCCAGTCGGCGTGATGTGAGGATCTTTGGTGACAGAGAGGAGTAACTGAAGGTGCCTTGGTCCACTGGTGATCACTGGAGAGCACTGGTGGTCTAGTTGGTAGTGACCCCGCCTTCCGATCCTAAGATGGTGGGTTCAAATCCAGTCGTGTACCAATGCATTTTTCTGTGCGAAAATTTTATGTGCGCTATACCAGTACTCTCAAACGGTGAAGGAAAACATCGTGAGGAAACCTGCGGCTTAGTCTCAGCTCCGCACGTATTGACTGTCTTTCCTGTGGACAAGGCCGACTAAGCTGAGAGGATGGAATAAGTGCGTAGCAAGCCTACTCCATCTTAAATTCGTCCCGGGCACTGCAGCATCTCGTTTGTGAAGGTAAAAGTTGCCTCCTGAGCTGTATAAATCCATCCATCCATCTACTATAGATGGTAAAAGGCCTTGGTCCACTGAGGGATTGAAAGGAATTTCCGCCTTTAGATCCGATAAAGCCGTGCATCAATGGAGCCGGTTCTGAACCGGCTGCAGCAGGCATCGACGGGTGCTTAGCTGGTCGGTGGCAGCCTGACGGAGATCTATAGCGGATCAGGTGCCGGTCGGCGAACTCACGAGAGGGCTACCACTCACCACTTCTGACGTAACTACCTAACCTATATCTGTGCAGATCTGTCCGTGATCGAAGATAGCGGTTTACGACCTCGGTGGCGTGGCCGGCGATTGCTCGGCTGAGACGCAAGTGGCACGGGTTCGATTCCTACTACGGGAGAAATGTTTGTATGTTCTGTTTTTAATCTGTGAGAAATGTCCACTAATATTTATTATTATTAAATACTAGCTGCCACCCGCGGCTTTATGTTAATCCAGTCAGTACATGTACCATGTATATTCCAAGTTTCATTCAAATCCGTTCAGCCGTTTAGGCGTAAAAGAGTAACAAACATCCATACATCCATACAGTTTCGCGTTTATAAAATTAGTAGGATTTATTATGTCTTTACTTAAAAGCAACGGTACCCTACTTTCTGTATAACTAGATGCAATATTCGTTGATAGACACGGCTGACTACCCCGTCCGTCAGCCGGACGTCACCGGCGCCGTAAATAATATGTTTTTGCTGCGCCCGCGCACGCAAATCACCCGACCATAGACTAATACCAATTGTATCGTGTGGCCTAAGTTACTTTTTATATCAAACGTACAATTTGAGCTTTTTACGTCCTATTCGTGTTCAGTTATCGGAGCTCTAAAATGTTTTGTCTATGACATGTCTGTAAAACAACAGATAATAGTCATTTTAGCTTCCGGCTTACAACTGTGCTGACTTAGCTAGGTGACCAGACCACTAAGATGGATATGGTGACCCGTGGTGATAGGTGATCAGTCCATCGCTCATATAAATGGTCCATCATGTTTGTATATCATGTTACTATCCCTTATTAGGCTTTTACTCGGAGAGAAAAGCAGCTGGACGCATTCTTTCTTTACTCCCAGTCCAGCACAGAAGTAATTTCCTATTATTATACCTATTACGTTAAAATTTTTATTGCGATTATAGTTTATCTTTGTAACTGAGTGAAAACAAACAATTAAAGTACATAGGTACCTATAGCGTTTGTTTCTAAATGTAGAAGCTTTCAACATAGATTCGTAGATTCAATTGATTTCGTCTGCACACTTCGGAAGCGATAACTTGAAATTCCGAAACTCCTCAACTGCAGGCTGTGTGCCCCACAGGGTGGGCTAAGCTGAGCTATTAGCATATTAATTAGAAGATAGTCATGCCGCTAGCTCGCGTGACCGCGGCGAGTCTGGCCTAGGTCTCACCAGAGCGAAGAGAGGATATAAACTTTGCTCTCTGCGCCTACCAAAGGCCCGGTAAAGACATCAGCGGTCATATCTCAAACTCATGTAACAGATATCTAGATTCAGATTTATTTGATTTCAAAACTAGACAAAGCTTATATTATTGAGCCTTTTGGGGTCGAGACCGTGATCCAAGAGCTGGTTCTTACTTGGTTCAACGGATCAGCATTGCTATTCAGCGTGGCAATGCGGCCAACGTCTTGGGCACTTCCACAGTGATCTGGATCAAAGTTTTAAAGACCGTTCTTATCTAAAGATGAGAACCGACTGTTTCTTTTGCATTTTGTAAATTATGTTTGTATTAATTATAATTTTCTTTTTGTTAATAAATATTTTATGGTAACAAATAAAAATTTTAATGTAACGGATAAAAAGTAGTCAAAAATTAAATGTCAAGGGACTGCAAAGCAAAGCAAGCGACTGTGCTGATCCTTTTACGGTCCGGTTATGAAACGATACGTTCAAGAGATCAAAATGTCATAGTACAACTCGACCAAATTCTAATTAAATAATTCTAAATAAGTTAGAGGAACAGAGATCTGCACTGACGTCCCGCGGTGGGGTGTATTGTGCATTATCCCCCTGCTAACCCTCCCCCAGCCAGCCCAGCTCCTCGAAGTACCGGAGAAGGACTTTGGGATGTTGGCATCAGTGTTCCAGTATCCTCGATGGTGTTGTTGAGGCCGTTGTTGGTGCCGACGAGGTTGAAGATGATGGTGCCTGGCATTTCTCGATGACTGTCTACAGTCCCTCGACCAAGTGTCTTATGTGCTTTCCTGTCCAACAACCTTCACCCAAGAGGACCTTATTGAGGCCTGTGATAGTACCATAGAGGTGGCTCCATATTTTATAAAAAAATATGAATATTATGTTAGTTTGGAATGAATGTGCCAAATGGTTTATAATTATTTAATGCAAAATACTATCTTATCCAACGGCCAATAGTGTAGCAACAGGATGAGATGTGCCTTAACATCGCTTACCGCGTAGGGCAGTGAGTTATTAGGTCTTCTTAAAAGATATTGTGTTTGTTTACTCGACTGTGATGTTTATGGTAAACCATATTCGCTGAGATGTATAAAATATTATGACTGACAAAGCACATTACAAGGAACCTTATTATAAAACTAGGTAGCGATATCGTTGCGTTTTTCCTACAGTATGTCTGCCAGGATAAATTTTTGATCCTGGCAGACATACCTACATAATATTAAGTGGGAAATTCTCAGCTTTAATAGACAGACAATAGATGGAATGGAATGGAACAATAGACGACATCATAGCCGTCGCCGGGGCCACGTGGACGCGCCTCACTCAGGATCGACAAAGCTGGAGCAAGATGGAGGAGGCCTACGTCCAAAAATGGACATCCCAAATTGAATTAATAAGTGTATTCAGTCAACTATTATTATTTTTCAGTATTATGTAATTTGTATTTTTAAAATTATCACTAATTTGTTTGTTTAAAGTAATTAATTTGCATGAATATGTTAAAATTGTGATAAGTTTGTTGATTGATTGTGTAAAGTGTATTATTTGGAAATAAAAGGCTTTATTAGAAGTAAATAAAAAAAAAATCTGCCAGGATCCAAATTTTTTCACATCAGATTTTTAGTATTAGTACCTAAGTGTATCTAAAAATAACGAGACTGGTAATTGGCATGGGTTATTATGGCATCTCATTAGCTTGACCTTGATAGCTTGACAGGCTGCTCGGTCAGGCTCCGTCAGTCATTCCGTATGCGAGCAGCTATTACTAAAGCGGAAATGAAGACCATCAGTCAGTATGCACGTAGTTATTTACTATAGCGAAAATAAAGATGCAAATATTCTACTAATTATAAACGCCATTTATGAATGTATTGGATGGATGTTTGTTACTCTTTCACGCCTAAACGGCTGAACGGATTTGAATGAAATTTGTAATATACATAGTATCCGGTGTAAGTAGTAGTGTAGTGTGTAGTAGTAGTGTGGTGCGAGCGAAGCCGCGGGCGGCAGCTAGCATTATATTAAACCTAAAAAACCTACTTACTAGTAAGTAAAATAAGCACATAGATTTTTCGAATAGAAAAATCCGTTGGTGCATGACCGGATTTGAACCCGCGACCTTAGGATCGGTAGGCCGCTACCTCTAGACCACCAGTGCTCTCCCGGATCTCTCCAGATTTACAGGAAACGCACGTACCTATACTTATGTATAAGAACTAATATAAGAGTTGGTCTCATTTATTTTGTGCAGTGTTGCGAAATTAATTATTATTAATTATTATTTGTTAATTTTGTTTGTTATAACATTATGAGATGCAATAAGCAAGTATTCCCAAAGGGAGTTTACGTCAGGCAGGCGGCCGGTCATAAAACACCTTAGCCAAAACTCTTACAGCGTGATCCAAGGATCATGCTGTGCCGACCCCACATGGAGTGGGATAAAGGCAGGAAGATGATGATGATGATTTGTTGGTTAGTCGTTCCGTCACGCCGTAATGGAGCATCAGATGAACATGACCTTTTTCCATATAAATAATTTGAGGTCTCGGAGAGTGACAGGCTACTTTTATCCGGGTATCATGCGAGCAAAGCCGCAGAATGAAACTAGTGCTGAAATGAATTTAAAAGCCACAAAACCGTACAATAATTAAATTCTGTCAAACGCACTAACGGAAAATGCGACAGTAATTTTATAAATGTAATTGTGTAGTGATCACAACAAAACGCATCGTTAACCACCCCTGAGGATGTTTTAAATAAATACATTTATATCAAATTAATAATTAGTGATAATAATTATGTGAAGCTGTTACACAAACAGCCTCCAGTCACTTTCAGCTACGTCGATGTCAATAGTCCTAAAGAGGAAACTAGTATCAAATTTTTGTCCGGTCGTGAAACGGTGAAGGAAAACATCGTGTGGAAGGAAACCTGCATGTCGTAGAACCTAAAAAAGTTCCAAAACATGGGTCAAATGCACGAAAGGAATCTTTGAGGCGCACTTTAAATCCTTTCACCACACTGGTTCAAAATAATGTCAATTTCAGTAGGTACATAAAATTACTGCGAACTATTCAAATTCTACTTGTATAGAATTACTACCTATAGGTAAGGGTAGTGGTACAATGTTTATGCAAACATCAGTGGGTGACCTTTAGGGCGCGTCCACACCTGCGGACCACACGGGTGCCAGCGCTGACGACCGACGGACATCAGCGGCATAGGCATATCGACACCTTATGATATGGAATCTTTTGAAATGTCAGTAATCGAAATAAATGTCGAAGGTTTCATGTTTTCTACATCCGTAAACAATCTATGTTACAATCAGTTACCATCAGTACACGACCTTGTTGGCGTAGCGGGTGTCGGTCGACGGACAAAAAGCGCTGGTTTGATTCCCACTGCGGGAGACCTAATTATCACAATCTCCCAGTTTATAACGCAAACAAATTACTAACCAATTAACCTACACGTTTTCATCACCATAATAAAATACTACGTAGAAAAAATATATTTGTTACTCAAGAACGGAAATGGCGTAGTAATTTTTAATAAGCATTGAAATCAGGCAGTCAACTCAGCGGGTGTCCATGGGATAGCTATTTTCATATCATGTCAAGGTGCATGTTACAATGCACACAAGTTCAGTGCAATTATTGCGGCCTACTATTTCACACTTGTTTTCGCTTTTATATGCCTGATGTGGTCTAGGGTTGACACAGACTTATTAAATAAATAAATAAAATGTGTTTATTTCAGACCATCCATATTTTGCTAGTGGCAACTTACAACCTAACTTTAGTACCTAGATCTACTTAAAAATAAAACCTACAAATAACATTACCTATAATAATGCGTGTGCTCTGCCGTAAAGCAGGGTTCCCTAAACGAAAAAAAATAGAGAATCGTTTCAAGTGGGGTGTCTTATGAAAAGACTTTATTTGTACATTTCAAAATAGTTTTTGAATAACAGCGAAATAAGTAAAACTTAAAAACCGTTTTAACCTGAGGTCCCTTTAGTTGGAGTTTCGATGTCTTCGTAGTTCAGGTTAGACTGGACATTAGTATGGGGGAATTTGAACCTGAAGAGAAAGTGGCAGGAAAGTTTATGATATTTTTTTTGTGAAATCAATTTTGGTATAGTAATTTTTTGGCCAAGAAAATGAGCGATGTTGCCAAAATATCTTTTTGATGCTTATCGATTCGGTCACTTCGACGGATCATAATCATTGCATCGAAAAGAAAATCAGGACAACAGAAGTTGGTACAAAGTGTGTAATACAAGAAACCTCAGGGCGCGAATACAAACCTTGCGGGCTGTGGACATCGCTTCCACTTCTCTACTGGACTGGGAATAAAGAAAAAGCATAGAATGCGTCCAGCTGCTTCTCTCCCCGAGCATGTCGGAAAAGACGACTAACTAGGGATAGTATCCTCTCCAAAATGATGAACCAAACATATTTGCGATGGGCTGAGCACCTGTCACCATTGTTCAAGGTTTTCATCATAGGATTTTATATCAGAAGTGGCTGCAAGTTTTCTTATGTTTACTTGTGGCTCTGCCCACCCCATTAGGGATATGGTATGTATGTATATGGACATCGCGCGCGAGATCTCAGTTCGGAGCGAATTACTAGATTCATCATCATCATCTTCCTGCCCTTACCCCACTCTATGTGGGGTCGGCACAGCATGATCCAAGGATCATGCTGTAAGAGTTTTGGCTAAGGTGTTTTATGACCGGCCGCCTGCCTGAATTATTAGATTAAAGTATGTATTCTAATTGTTACAGAAATGCTGCCAGCCCTAGCAGACAATGAATTGATTGATTTATGAATGATCTCTGGGACAAAAAGCGGGCGTCTGCTCACGCATCACCGCGCTGATTGAACCCGCGCCCGCGGTTTGATGACCTGCAGCGCACTCCATGCCGAGTATCATCTTGCCATATTGCTTGCATTGTTCACAGGCCATAATTAAGTTTAGTTGAACAACCCGCGACATTGTCAGCTTTGATCTTTTGATACAAACTTCTTGGATCTTCCTGCTACGTCTTCTTGGATAAAATTTTCGGAAATTAAAATAAAATAAATATTTGAGGACATATCACACAGCACCATCTAGTCCCAAACTAAGCAAAGCTCGTATTAAGGGAACCAGATGGCTGATAAAATACTTATATACTTTTTTTTGTAAATACATAATACTAAAACACCCAGACCCGGAAGAAATATTTGCAGAACATACAAACATTTCTCCCGTAGCGGGAATCGAAACCGCGCCTCTTGCGTCTCAGCCGAGCACTCGCCCGCCATGCCACCGAGGTCGTCATCGTCATCGTCGTCATCGTCGAGATGGTAATGATGGTTCCTGATGGAACTAACAATCAGTGATCGTGGAATGGTATAGGTAAGTAGTATGTTATAAATACCGGCGCTCTCCCACACATTATCATGCGCACATCAATTCAGTGCGCTTGTACTTTTTGCAAACACACCTCAGCACTAGTTCGTAACGTGATCTTTTTGTTGTCACTTGAGAAAGAATCAATTGAAAATTACATAATGGTGAAAAACTAAACTTTTGTTTTGTTGTAATTCGTTACAGTTTATCGAAGATTTTTTTTATTTCAGTTTTATTTTCATATCGAACGAAACTGTTTCACATTTTTATTTTTCGTTTCACCCCTTAGTTTACCCCTGCGTTTCACACCGCAGTCAAAACAAATAGATTTCCCAAGTTATTTTTAAATCTATTCTAATGGTGTAATTTTTTAATAACGTCTCCAACTCCTCAAAACTTTCTTTATTTTCAAATAATTATATATCATAATGCTGTTTAATTTCTATCCTCCAACATGATGAGATACAATAAGCAAGTATTCCCAAGGAGGGTTGACGTCAGGCAGGCGGCCGGTCATAAAACACCTTAGCCAAAACTCTTACAGCATGATCCAAGGATCATGCTGTGCCGACCCCACATAGAGTGGGAGAAGGGCAGATGATGATGATGATGAATGCTGTATTTAAAGTAACTAAATTAAATTGTAATGTAAATACTACCTGCTTTAACTAGTCACTATCGCTAGTTCGACAACAACCTTAGCTCGAACACTGGGCTACACTGAAAACCAGAACTGCGTACAATGTGCGCAGAATAACGCTGAGTGTAGCCCATTTGCTTATTTGTTTATTTGTTATGTATTCTCTTTTTGGCAATCAATGTATTTGTATTTGAAAACAGATGGTTGTAAAGTTAGCTCCCTCGCAAGTAGTTCGAGGATATAAGAAACTATTGCTCGGGGCTCCTGATTGACTTGGAACTGATGGGCTGGTTCCAGCTGGCTGCACCGGCTATTATACAAACAGTTTACATTTTTCCTTCACTCTAGGCTGAGACCACAAGCAGCTGGAAACTTCTCGTGATTCTGATTGAAGACAACCTATGATTTTCGAGGAGAAAGCCATATCCGTCACAATGTGGATGGGTGACCGCAAGTGGCATTACGAGCTGAGCGCTTCCGTGCTTCGGAGGGCACGTTAAATTATCTGTCCCCACTTTTAAGGACGGAGGCCTTTAGGCGGCCTAAAAACTCCGTGCTCGGCTGAGATGCAAGAGGTGCGGGTTCGATTCCCGCTACGGGAGATATGTTTTATGTTCTGCAAATATTTCTTCGGGGTCTGGGTGTTGTAGTATTATAAACATGATTTACAAAAAAAGTGCCATCTGGTGCCCATAGTATAATTTTGCTTAGTTTGGGGCTAGATGGCGCTGTGTGAAGTGTCCGCAAATGTTTATATTTATTTACTTTTAAAGCAGCTTGTGGTCCGTGTGTGAGCAGATGGGAGTAGCGTTCGTCAATGTCGAGTGCATTCGGGTGCGCGCGCTATCTTACGCCGCACTCGCATCCCAACGCATCCATGAGTTTTCAACCTTACTCTGAATGTATGAGCCTTTCCCACCAGGGGCCTTATTCACTATGACCAAACAAAACTTTACAGGGTCTTATTCACTATGACCAAACAAAACGTAACGCGGGCACGTTTGAGGATTCACCGTGTTTTCGTATTCTATAAGTCAAAATTTGTATTGTAAAAACGCAACGAGACGCAACGCTGACAAGTTTCGTTTCGTCATAGAGAATAAGGGTATTATTATATCCATATCCATCTTAGGACTTCAAATCAGAAGTGGCTGCAAGTTTCCTTATGTTAACTTGTGGCTCTGCCCACCTCATTTGGGATATGGGCGTAATAGTATGTAGTATGTATGTATTTATGAATAAGGGTCCAGCTTGTAAATTGTTTGTGACGCGCCGCGTCGCGTTTTTGCTATACAAAATTGTCATAGAATAGAATACGATGACACGGTGATTCCACAAACGTGCCTGCGTTTACCCGCGTTAAGTTTGGTTTGGTCATAGTGAATAAGGCCCCAAGCCCGGGCACGACATTTTGAAATGGGATTAGGAGATAATTTTGAAATCATTTTTATTATAGATTTATTTGCAATAATTCACCTCGAAAGCAAAATAACCATTTAAACTACAACAGAATTAAAATAATATTTATGAAAAAACTCTACGTGGAGTAGGTACATTTCTATTCGGGCCCAATCTTAGTGAAAATGTCTTGAAAGTATGAATCTCATTTAATAAAATGTAATATCTTTAGGGTTCCTCGTAAAATTGTCTAAAATCAGACCCCTCATCCGAACCATCCATCCGAACTTCAACAGCTTCCTAATCCAAGATAATAAAAACTTATCTTAGCGTCAGGGTTCCGCATCGGGGCGGCAATAAGTAAGCCGGTATTGTTTTCCGATACGGAACCCGATGTAGGTCACGGGAGCCGCTGAAGTTTGATTTGGTGATGAGTTTGACTCAAACTGACTAGATAACAGTTTATTGTTAACCGCCCTCGGTCTTGAGTCAAAAATTCGGCCTTTGCCTGATGGATCGATGACATTGTAGTCTCCTTTCAACCTCCCCGGATACCCGGAAAAGCGCCATCTGTATCTACATGGCTGATATACCCTGTGTTCGCTTTGAGTCCACATTTTTCATACGCATTGCAAAAATGTAAAATTCCTTGCGAGGTTTCCTGAAAAGTATAATATGGGGTGTCTTTAAATTGATAATCAATAGGTTTCTTCTAAAGTGTGCTCCATCTTAGATCACACTGGTTAAAATTAATATCAGGCTCTTTATTCTCTATGACCAACGGAAACTTGACAGCTCGTAACTTATTTGTAACGCGCCTCGTCACGTTTTTGCAATACAAAATTGTCATAATTATTATAGAATACGATAACACGGTGATTCCACAAACGTGCCCGCGTTAAGTTTTGTTTGGTCAGAATAAGGCCCCAGGCAGAGTTGGTCAAACGCAAACCTATTTCAGGTTAAAAAAGGTCGTGAGTTTTGACGTTGTTCTGAAGTTTTCACTTGTTTTAGACATAGTTGTAATTGGGCAAGTAGCTGGCGTGAAAACTAGCAGGGAGAGTTACTATCATCTCGTAGGTAATAAGACACCTAGTAAGCAAGTCAGTATGACGAGCTCGGTGGCGTGGCGGGCGAGTGCTCGGCTGAGACGCAAGAGGCGCGGGTTCGATTCCCGCCGCGGGAGAAATGTTTGTACGTTCTGCAACTATTTCTTCCGTGTCTGGGTGTTGTAATATTATTTATCATAAGTAAGTAATATGTGTTTGCAAAAAAAAGTACATAAGTATTCTATCAGCCATCTGGTGTCCATTGTACAAGCTTTGCTTAGTTTGGGGCTAGATGGCGCTGTGTGGAATGTCCGCAAATATTTATTTATTTATTTATTGGCTGTAGAATAAACATAGAATGCGTCCAGCTGCTTCTCTCCCCGAACATGTCGTAAAAGTGGACTAAAGGATAATATCCTCCAACATGATGAGATACAATAAACAAGTATTCCCAAGGAAGGTTGACGTCAGGCAGGCGGCCGGTCATAAAACACCTTAGCCAAAACTCTTACAACATGATCTAAGGATCATGCTGTGCCGACCCCATATAGAGTGGGATAAGGGCAGGTAGATGATGATGATTGGCTGTAGAAATAGTGTCGGTAAGCTAAGGTTGAGGTACCGTTAAGGGCACACCACACCGACACATCGCGGAAGTACATGCTGATGGGGCACGCTACACTTCAATCTGAACTCTACATGGAAGCACAATGAAGCAAGAAAATGTTATTACTATGCCAATTTGATGACCTCGGTGGCGCGAGCGAGTGCTTGGCTGAGACGCAAGAGGCGCGGCTTTGATTCCCGCAGCGGACGAAATGTTTGTATGTTCTGCAAATATTTATTTCGGGAGTGGGTGTTGTAATTATGTATTTTATTAGTAAAATAAAAAGTATTATATAAGCCATCTGGTTCCAATAGTATTTTGGGGCTAGATGGCGCTATGTGAAATGTCCACAAGTATTTGTTTATTTTAATTTGCTGTGTTTTAAAATTTTATGTAAATTCGTTTTGGCGTGACTAAGGCGCAGATAAACATTTTAAAAATAATTATAATAATCAAATCAATTTGTGGTCATTTAAGAATAGGTCGAAAACAACATAAAAATAGTGGGGAGGTGCAACTTCCACGCTAAGTTTTCCACTGTTTTTTATAACTTTTGTAATTTATTTTATTAGGCAAACTTAAATAATAATAGTTGGATAAAGTTAAAATGGTTTTATAGTGATTTCGTTTTTATAAAAAACTAGCTGCCACCCGCGGCTTCTCTATAAGAATAGAATAGAATAGAATAGAATATCTTTATTATCATAGAATGAGACACATTAACAAAATAACTAAATAAGTAGGTACTTATATTAAGTGCACAAGCTATGACTCGTCATAGAACACAGGAAAAAAAGAAACAGGAATTATTAGAAATAGGTAGGACTTTAAATTGAATAAATATTTTTAATATGAAAAGGTACTAAGTACTAAGGTAAATGATGGATTAATTGGCATGTGCAGAACTAGATAAATGGCTATAATCTGAGCATAAAAATTCTTTGACACTGTATAGGGATTTGCTTAAAAGGAGTTTCTTTACCTCGTTGATGAATCTGACGTCGTTTTCTATGGATTTTAAGTTTAGGGGGATTTTATTATATAGCTTTTGTCCCATTAACTTAGGAAGTTTTTCAGTGATGTTCAGTCGGTGGTGTATGGATCCTAAAACTAATTTGTTACGCATGCTACGGGTACTATTGGTGCCTATTACAGTGTACTCGCTTAAATGTAACCTGACATACTTTATAACCTCGAGTATATAGACTGACACTGATGTTAATATTTTTAATTGCTTAAAGAGATCGCGACATGAATCCCTGTACTTGACCCCCGCTAACACTCTAATGGCGCGCTTCTGCAATTTTAAGACACGCTCGTAGTCGGATGAGGATCCCCATAGAATAATACCGTAGGACATAATAGAGTGAATGTATGCGTAATATACTTCTTTTAATGATTTTTCCGATGAGATTGGTCTTAGTTGTTTGAGTGCATATATTCCTCTCCCCATTTTCTTGCATGTTGTGTCAATGTGTTGCTTCCAAGAGAGAACAGGGTCAATTTGAAAACCCAATAGTTTTACTGAGTTGGAAGTTACAATAATGTTTCCATCCATCAAATCTACTGGAAAAGGTTTTTGATTGGGGGATGTAGTGTTGAAAAAAATAATGTTGGTTTTCTCGCGATTCAATTTTAAACCATTTAACTCAAACCATGTTATCACTGTGGCTATTGTGTCCCTGATTCTTGCCTGCAACTCTTCGTTGGTTTCTGCTGACAAAACTATAGTAGTATCATCGGCGTATTGTATTATCTCCCCCTCGATATTTATGTAAGCGATATCATTTAAAAACACTAAAAATAGTGTGTTTCCTAGTGATGATCCCTGTGGAACCCCTATTTCGGAAAATCGTGGCGTTGATCTGAACCGCTTACCTTCAATTTTAACTTCTACGGTCTGTTCCCTATCTTTGAGAAAGGATTGCACAAGTTCTAAGCTGTTATGGTTCAATCCGTATATTTTAAGTTTCTCCAACAAAAGGTTATGATTAACAGAATCGAAAGCTTTGGATAGGTCTAACAATACCGCCGCTACTTTTTTCTTAGATTCCAAATGACTCACCACTACATCGATAAATCGGTGGGTAGCTGATATGGTGGATCTACCTGCTCTATATGCATGTTGACATTCAGAAAGAAGTTTATTATCAGTTAAGTGTTTTAAAATTTCGTCTGCTATAACAGATTCAATAATTTTAGATATAGTGGGTACAATTGCAATAGGTCTGTAATTCTGAACTTTGTCAGTATTTCCTTTGCCTTTGTATAATGGTGTTAATTTGACTTTCTTTAAAACATTTGGATAATAGCTAGATGTTAAAACATTATTAAACAAAAAGAGAAAATGATCACCCAGAGAGATGATCATCTGATATACAAGATTCCCTGAGAGATCGTATAAATCTTTAGTGTCGGAATTGTTAATTTTCTTTTTTGCTAGTAAAAGTAGTTTATCATGTGATATACACTCAAAACGAAGCTCACTCTGATTAGTGACATGGTTACGTAAGAAATTTAGTGCTTGCTGAATGTTAGGGTGATTAGATTTCTGAAGTTCATGAGCAATTGACACAAAATAATCATTAATATAGTCTGCGATGCGTTCACTTTCAATTTGTTTGCCGGACGACTCTTCAACTAATTTCCAATTCCAATCACTTGAGACCTGATTAGTATCCTCTTTTATTATATTCCAGACTTCCTTTTTAGGATTTTTTGCATTTTTAATGCGGTTTTCTACGTAACCTATTTTTACCTGTTTAATTAAGTCATTTCTATATTTAGTTTTTCTATTAATAATACCACTTTGTAATATAATTTCCGGGTATTGTCGTTTCATGACGTATAAATCATTAATGTCTTTCTGTACTTTTATAATTTCGTCATTTATCCATGGACATTTTGGTCTGTTAATTATTCGTTTGGACTTCATAGGACAAAATATATTGTGATTCCATGTAATCTTATCCAGAAACATACATAAAGTGTCATTATTGTACTGAGAAAAAAGTCTGTCCCATTCATAAGAAAGCATTGCGTCGATAAATTCTGTAATTCTATGACTGGTATATGATCGCGTTTCAATGAACTTATATTTCTTTGGATATTGGTTAGAAAGCCTGATTTTTGCTATTTGGGCATCATGGTCCGATAAAGCTGTTAAAAAGGGTACTACATTAATGTCCTTAGTCTCAATGTTACTTACGACGCAATCGATAGAAGTAGCTGAACCATCTTGAATTCTAGTCGGAAAATTAACTAAATTTCTGTAGCCGTTAGGTAGCATCAGATCAATCAAAGTACTCCTATGCAATGAATTTACAGAAAAATCAATGTTCCAATCTCCCAAGAGAATAACTTTTCTCTTTGGAACACTACACAGGAATTCAAAAAGCTTCTTTAGTACTCCTACCATTATCATAAAATTTGCCAATCCTGTTCTGTACATACCAATTATCCATATCGATTCTAATGGTGTATTAACTTCCACCGAAGCTAATTCACATTCGTAATCAATAGTTAGCCTATCAATGTCAGGGATTATTTTACATTTCAAATGACTTTTTACAAATATAGATACACCGCCGTGTATTCGATTTTTTCGTACATAGTAATTAATGTGGGCATATCCATGGATAACAAGGGTATTAACATTGTCAGACGTAAGCCATGTTTCACTCAATATAATAACTTGTGGCGTGCAAGTTTCAACTACTGCCTGAAGGGCCATTACTTTATTTACAATACTTCTACAGTTTTGATGCAGAACTTTAAAGCCTAGTGTTTCTATGTTATCGACACTGACGTCAGTGCCTTGTCTAAAAAAGCACCATGACTTGAGGTGCAGTCTGATTTATATACATTGTCGATGTTAGATAATTGAATTACGTTTTGATAAGTGTGCGTAAATTGGAATAATGAATTGTGTAATATTAATTGACCTAAGTATTTTATTATATTGATTGATTTTTTTCCCTTGTATATCTTATAGTTAATATTTATTTCAATTACTGTCATGCCATTGGAATGGCTTGCTAGCTTGAAAAGGGCAGTATTTATTTTAAATATAGTTTCATTAATCAATTCTTCTCTGCCGTTATGAACTTTTAGGTACGGCACGGTTGAAATTTGAAATTTTATTTTTTTGTAAAAGCAATAGTCCCTAACATATTTAACAGTGTCTAGGTTAAATTTATTATAATCCGAAGCAATAACAATAATGTCATCTCCCTGAGTCAAATTCTTTGTGAGTAGCGGTAGATTATTAACTACTTCTCTAATAGGAGCTCCCGGTTTACATTGAGAGAGGACGGAGTCATGTGTTTTGGTGTTTGCATGTATATATTCAGCAAGTCCTTTTCCACGTGCGTCACACAATATTAACATTTTTTTCTTGTGGTTTTCTTTTCTAGGCTGTGCTGTGTGTTTAACTTTTGCGCTGTAACCATTTATTTCGTTGTTTTCGATTCCAAAGACTGGTACAAGATTGTGTCCATTGTCCTTGTTGAATTTAGTTTTTTTCTCGATCGCTAACTCACTCGTAGATGTGGATCCATTCGTTATCTGAACTTCTATATTGCTGTTCACCTTTTTTTTAGATTCAGTATTGACTTTTTTGGTGAGTTTTTTATTGATGTTCTTGATCTGCGTCCCATACTCGTCTTGTTTTGCATCTTTGCTAATAGTTTTACATGTTTTCGTTTTGGTTTTATTATTTCTAAGTTCAATATTTTCTTGTTGTAGTTCTATGATTTTCTTTTTCAGTTCCTCCATGTCGCTGTTCATACATTTTATTAATATTTCATGTTCTGACTGGGTCGATTTCTGAAGTTGTTCGAACAATAATGAGTTTTTTTCGTGCATTTGAATAATCTTTAATGCCTCTTCATATTCTGACACGTCTTGCGGTCTCATTTTTAATTGGTCGTATAATTCATTTCTTTCAGATGCTAATTTGATAAGTTCCATTTCTTGCCGGGCTAGTGAAGCCTTAAGTGATGTGATTTGGGTAATCAAGGTTTTATACTCATCTGAAAACTCATCCTGCTCTTTAATGAGTTTCATGTTCAACTCCTGTGATTTTTGTAATTCGTTCGTTAAAGTCCTAATTTGTTTCTCAGCTTCTTGCATTATTGACCGATTGCGAGTTTGCGGCATTTTAGGACAGGTAGATTTCACAATTTATGCAATTGTCTAGCTACGCGATAAGCGTAGGTAATCCAGAAATTTTTATTATTATATATACATTGTTGCTCATTAAGTGTGCAAAATTTAGAAAAATTGTTCTTAGCACACTTTATTTTAGCTTCAACTAAAATAAAAAATGTTAAAAAAGTGCAAAAAGATAGGCTGTATCAGGATCCGATCGCGCATCGGCTGTTTGTGAACCGGGTGCACCTGACGCTACGCCAACCGTCTCGTTACCAGTGCGTTGAAATTCTCGACCGGCTCCTTATTGCAGTGATTCACAATGACACTGCGCTTTTGGCACGCAGAGTGTAAGGGTCCAAAGGTCAATCTTGAGCAGGAATAACAAAGAACTTGATTTGTTCTTTTAACGGTAACTTTTTGATGGAAATTTAAAAATTTACTCACTGTATGTCTTTTATTTCTTTTTTTTCACTTGTAGTCCTTTATGATTACTTGTATTGGATGAGTTTATATGATTATTATGCAAAAACTTCACTTATAAACACCAATAAAGATACCAAAAATTGTGCGTTGATATTCACTCTTGTATCTGCACCAATATGAGCACAAACGACAGATGACTTGAGTTATCGAATCTTTATTAGGTTTCTAACACTTTATGTACTCAAACTGAATGTTTTTTTTTTTTTTAAATAAAAGTTTACGGAGCTAATGTTTACAGTGGCAGTAGCGCCATCTTGAAATGATAAGTAAAAGTAGCCTATATTATGTTACTCCAGTACACGTACTATGTATGTTCCAAGTTACATTCAAATCCGTTCAGCCGTTACGGCGTGATTGAGGCGCAAACATCGTCACATCCACACAAACTTTCGCATTTACCTATAATATTAGTAGGTTTAGTAGGATGTTTGGCCAGTGTCATTCACGAACAATAACAATTTTCATCATTAAAAAAACAACTCTACAGTCATTTTGTTAGTTTTCGAAACATAAAAATATACCCTGTTCATTCATGTTAAATCTTCGTAGCTCCTGGTCCCTTGTGACGGAATATCTAATGAATAGTCGATTGACGTGGATCGTGCTAATAGCCGGTCTTGATATACTCACAATTAGAGCGGACTCTTAGAACACGCTGTATACCGCCTCCGAGCGGGTCTCAGAACACGCTGTATATCGGCTTGATTAATTGTGGGAATGAGCGATTGCTTATCAATCTTCTTAGCCTAAGGATCTAGATAAATCTTAGTCTGTAACGGAGTAAACGTTTGTTGATAATCTTGGTGATGACTGGTTTTTTATGAAGCTCTTAGAATCTTAAAAAAATGTCAAGTGCAAATTTCGACACATTCTACAGACTTATAACTTGAGTCGGAGCATATTATCTTGCACCCATAATCACCATAGAGAGCACTGGTGGTCTAGATGGTAGTGACCCCGCCTTCCGATCCTAAGAACGTGGGTTCAAATCCGGTCGTGTACCAATGGATTTTTAGCTCCGCACGTATTGACCATATCTTTCCTGTGGACAAGGCCGACTAAGCTGAGAGGATGGAATAGGTGCTGGGCAAGCCTACTCCATCCTTATTCGTCCCGGGCATTACAGCGTCCCGTTTGTGAAGGTAAAAGTTGCCTCCTGACGCTGTATAAATCATATACTATAGATGGTAAAAGGTCTTTGTTAGTAATCACCATGGATAAGGCAAGCTTGTACTAGTTTCTGGTCAAATATAGCTTTACATGCAACTAGCTTTCGTCCGCGGCTTCGTTTACGTGGTATTTCAAGTACCTACCATTCAAATCCGTTCATCTTTTACATCCCGATTGAGGCACAAATACCCTCCAAACTTTTTTACAATATTAGTGTAATGGAAGGTAAAACAGTTACCCACGTTTGCTTATAAAACCTGAAAGTTATCATAGGTTAGAAGTTATCATAAGGTACTTATGCTCTCAGGTTGTAAAGAGGCTGACTGATTCGGGACCGCTGCTCTGAGATGCAAACCAATAAATATGTCGGCTGAGGGTAGGCGAGGCCCGGTGAATAAACATGAATGTGTTGTACACTGACGAGCATGGAAACTGGGAATCCACGATCGGTGTATCGCAGATCATTGCCTCTTTTCATAAACTGACCGTAGCAGGCTGGCACAGTCTCAGAAACAGTATTTATTTATACCATTTAATACCGGTTTAAGACTAATTTGTGCCTCGTTTGGTAACCGTTCTGCTGCCAGCAGTAAGTTGACAGGCTTTTTGGTAACTCTAGTTTGAGCGACAACAAGCACGCATATCAGCAACAACTTTTCCGTCTCCAAACTTACATGTTGCCGTATTACCTGTGCTGGTCCGGTCAAAAAATGTCACTCAAATCAAATCAGCTGTAATTGTCAATTCGTAGTATTTCAGACAAAGTATATTTTTTACAATATGTCTGTTACTCAGTATACCAACTGCGAAGACACCATTAATGTACATAATATTAAGAATACTGGCGGTCTAGTGGTAATGACGTAGGTTCAAATCCTTGCAATCCGTGCACCAATGGATTTTTCTGTTCGAAACAATTACGTGCGTTATACCAGTACTCTCGAGCAGTGAAGGTAAACGTCGTGAGGAAACCGGCATGTCGAAAAAAAAAGTTTTAAAACATGTGTCATGAAGTGCACGAAAGGAGCCTCATTGAGGCGCACTAAAACCCTTTCACCAAACTGGTTCGAAAAGAACTAGTGACACGACTATTATTATTACCATTAACTTAAAAAAAAACAAGTATTTTTCTTCTCAATAAGAAGTAAGTAAGTTAGTATGAGCTAGAAGCCAACTCTTGTGACGGAGTTTATAGGCCGCCTAAAGGGCTCCGTCATAGCTTAACGACTTAAAAGCCGGGACCGATAATTCAACGTGCCCTCCGAAGCACGGAAGAAGAAAAATATTAATGCAGAAATTTTCAACAAGTCGCGGAATTAGGAAACGTCCTAATTCCGTTGCCGGAAGTGTATCCCCCCATCGGCCCAAAAGACAGGCCTCACTCAATATCGGATATTGTTCGCGCAAATGAGTATTTACGTCATCGTTTGTATAAAATGTGCGCGGAATTCTCGCGATCGCTCGTAGCTTTGTTTATGGAACAAACTTTACGAATATTTCGCCCTTTTTAAGGTTATTTTTCCGGTTCGCTCTTATTGGATCTGTGAGTTAGATGCGAATGGAAATTTTGTTTAAGTGACCGGGTGACGGCCCTCTAACGATGGATTATTGACATTTTAAAAATTGCGGATGGTCGTTGATCCTGGAATTCTATTGGGGAGGGCTATGTCCAGCAGTGGAATTCTACAGGCTGATGATGGTGATGATGTAAGTCACGCAGCGGGTTAAGCTCGGGATTTTCCTAAGTGACGGAATCCGAAACGAGGAAATTGGTAGAGTCATCGACATAGCTCTTAAAATAACGTAAGTTGAAGTGCAAATGGACAGATCATTGTTCGAAGATTAGATAAATGGTAAACTGGCAATGGTGTAAGACCTCACACCCGATGGACCGATGACATTGCAAATGGTAAATGGCGGGTGGTTGGCTGGAGGCTAAACAAAATCGTTCGGCTTGGAAGTATAATCTTATTATTATTATTATTTAAAGCTTTCCGATACAAACTTCGACACCCCATTTTAACCCTTATTAAGGGTTGTTTTGAAAAATCCTGAAACACTTGTCCATATAATTTGCATTAACAGTATCCGAACAGAGTTTAAATCAAATCGCACCACGCGTTACAAAGTTCCGTACAAACGTTTTCACCCCTTTAGGGGTAAATTTCGAAAAATCCTGCCTTATGGGATGGTTTTACGATAAAAGGAAGCTATCTTCCAATTTTCAGCTTTCTTCAGCGGCATCGGTTCGGCGATGATGAATCAGTCAGTCAGTCAGGTTAATAGTTATTTTAAAAGTATATATTGAAGAGGCTTTGTAACGTAGTGGACTTCTGCCTGTAGTTCTATAGTTTAATGATGATGATCATGACTCTTCTGTTTATCTCAAATGATAAAAACGTTTAGTCATTACAGCAATCAAAAGTTTTACTATCGAAGTGTTCAAATGTTCATTGACCAATAAGGTAAGATACTTATATTTATTCACATTTAAGATGACTCATAAAAATGGAAGCTATGTGCAACTGGTTGATTTTATAACACTGGAAATAACTTTATAATCTGTCAGTTAGTTCATTGACTCGTATTTATCGCAACCTTATTGGCCTAGTGGCAGATATTTCATCTACTACTAGGTAGTACGAAAAATCAATTGGTGCACAGCTGGGATTCAAACCCGGATCTTCGGATAGAAAGTCATCATCATCATCATCTTCCTGCCCTTATCCCACTCTATGTGGGTCGGCACAGCATGGTCCTTGGATCATGGTGTAAGAGTTTTGGCTAAGGTGTTTTATGACCGGCCGCCTGCCTGACGTCAACCCTCCTTGGGAATACTTGCTTATTGTATCTCATCATGTTGGAGGATACTATCCCTTAGTCTGATATTATCTTCCTTATGATATTATCCCTTATGATATTATTCCTTATGATATTTCGGATAGGAAGTCTGAGTGAACATTTTGAGGATTTCAAAGTCGCGGATTCGAATCTCGGCCAAGTACCTACATTAATCATTTCGTAGGAAAATGTGTGCTCAAAACGGCGAAGGAAAATCGATGTTTGTACATTCTGTAAATATTTCTTCCGGGTCTGGGTGTTGTAGTCATGTATTTGTAAATTATGTATTTACAAAAAAAAGTAATTTATATATTCTATCAGCCATCCCGTTCCCATACAAGCTTTGCTTAGTTTGGGGCTAGATGGCCCTGTGTGAAATGTCCACAAATATTTATTTATGAGCTGGACCTTTTTTTAAATTACACTGGTTTTATAATCTGCAATAAACACCGATGATACTGATGATAGTGGCAAGAAAGACTATTGAGCGTACCTCCTACTGTTCAAGTCGGCATCAATCGCCTGAGCCGTGGCTATGTGCTTGAACTGAACGACTGCCGTGTTTCACTCGCAACAATTACGATATCACGAAAATACGCCTTTAAAGCGCACTTTAAATATCCTTTTTGACTGGTTGGAAAAGAGTAAGTAAATGAAATGTGTTTATTTAAAACGAATATTCAATTTTACTATTTTATCTTGGTTCTCCAAAGTGAAAACACGATAAAAAAAATAAAAGTTTTTTTAAATCCAAGTTTTGAGTATGTATTGTACCTCAATCACGCCATAACAGCTGAACGGATTTGAATGAAACTTGAAATACACATAGTATGTGTGCTGGAATAACATTTAGGCTACTTTTTGTCCGGATATCACGCAAGCGAAGCCGCGGGCAAAAGCTAGTATGTCAAGTAGTAAAATGCCCCACTTTGTGAGCTTTGTTTTTTTCACACAAACTTAATCTTCCCCTGCATCCTCTGTAAGATACATTTCAGGAATCTGAAAAAAAAAACTGTCTTAGTTCTCAACATAAGAGTATGTAATCTTGAAGTTTTAGAGGCTGAATATGCGTTGAATCAGTCAGCAAGTCAATCAGTCAGTAACATAAGAGTTTTATATATTTATTATTATTACCTACGTACCTCCTACTGTTAAAGTCGCCATCAATCTCCTGCGCCGTCGCAATGTGTTTGAGCCGCGACCACTGCGTGCTTCTTTCGCAATAATTAATTCAGCGGAGACAAATCTTGTAATGTTATGCGGGCTCGGCGAGACTGTCATAAAATCACAAATATCGCCGGATGATTAACAAGATTTTGTGTGGGACAAGCTGCGGGAGATAGCGATTTAATAATTAGGAACGTTCTGTTTCTTTATGGCATCATAGATGGCGCTAGCTTTGTTGCTATTTATTAGGATGAGCCTTTAGGCTACATTCTAGAGGTTGTATAGGCTGGAAACACAAACAACGTCTAGGAAGGAACTAGGAATATTATTGTCAGAATGTCCCTTGTTGATAGAACCATCAATCACAAAGTAAGATCCAGGAACATGACGGGTTGCTAGCCTATCGTCTCGACTTATAACGATACTATTTATTTGGTAAAAACATATTTCTTTCTATATAAATACATTTATTAACAGAAAGAAACTTACAACTAATACAAATATCTTGGAACCTTGCCAAATTATCAAAAAGCCTTACATTCATTATTCAATTGACTTTATTTCCTTTTATTGTTAATTTTAATTTGTTGTTATAATTTATTTTGGTTCTAGAACATGCCTTAACTTTGTAATTGTAAGTCGAGGCTACTAACTACCACGAGTCCACTAGTGGGCACATTTGATATAATTTTACCATATTTAGTCAAAATATAACATTTTAATCATAATCTCGTGGCTCAGTCCACACGCCGCTCATGCCCACTGCTGCGAACAAAGATGGCGGACGTAAAAACAGTTCAATCGTAACTCCTATCGCGATCTCAACAGATTACCATAAATTAATCCAATAAGGGTTTGTAGCCGTCAATTTATTAAGACAGCTATTTGCACGCGACTCTTCTCACTATCAGAACCGTCAGCTCATTTTGAAATACGCCATTTGAGTTAATAATTTTTACTTGGTAAAGACAAAAAATGAAGATCTTCTCATTGGTATTTCTCCATATAGGTCACTATGTAGTTTTAGATTTTTTGGTAAGAAATAATTCTAATACCATAATAAAGCAACGGTTTCAGAATTTAGAAGTGAATTATTTTCAGTGCTGAAGTTCAAGTAAGGAGCCTTTAAGGCGCACTTTAAGGTTTCTAAAGGCGACATGACTGAACTAATAACATTCTGAATGCAGTATTGAGTCAACACCAGTTTTACTGTTTTTGTTACTTTGTTTGACGTCATTTGACGATATCTCGTTAAAATACTGTTGTATTGATTTAATAATTTCTATAAACTATCGAAAGTGCCTACAGACAGACGGCTTGCCAATTCAGTTTTACGATTGACATAAAACCTGCGCGCGCGCATGATAAAATCAAATTGGAGTAAGGTGTGCTAACTTACTTCAACTTATGTCCTCCATTACCGGTAACATCTTTACGCGATTAAAAGGTTAATTTGGGGTCAAAACGACCAAATCGTATAATGGGACCTGTGTTGATGGAAAGGTGTGATTGGTGGCAAAAGTTGCTGAACAACTCAACTGTTCAAATGCAGCTATACACTCATAATGAGTAAGCGGCGCTGACGCGCCGTATGAACATTTGAGTTGAAGCTTTGAGCACTTTTGAACGAGGCAATGTATTATTTGATGACCAGCATAATTTCTCAGATACAGCACACTTATACATAGTTGTTGTTTCATTGATTTTTGTAAAATAATTTGAGCTTTGCTATCCTCGGACTTCGGGCGACCTTCACTAAGTCTTTATGAAGGTTGCCTGAAGATCGTCATCATCTTAGACATCGTATTTTTGCTGTAGTGCTCGGGACGAATTGAGATGGAGTAAGCTTGCCCAGCATCTATTCCATCCATACATTTTTCGTACAGAATAATCCATTGGTACACGACCGGATTTGAACCCACGACCTTAGGATCGGAAGGCGGGGTCACTATCAACTATTACTACGAATGTTACTAGTGTTGAGCGCCTCAAAGAACCTCCTTCTTGCCCTCGATAAATGTTCCTTTTTCAATTGAACAACTGTGAAGCTATATATGACCACTCGGTTGTCACGCTACTTATGACGCACAGGTAACATGTAGGTGGTGTTACCCTCGTTCAGAGGTTGATGCGCTCGGCTTCGGTAACATATTGCATGTTACATCCGCGAATATATTCGGTATAGAAATTGCATTCTGGATTTGCTTATCTTTTCTTCGAAGACATTGGCGGATTCTGATTTTTAAGGACATAGTTCTTTTTTGGAAATATTTTAAAAGTAAAATAAAAATATAACTGTAAAGTTGAATTTTCATGAAAAAAAGTGAAGTGTTTATTACATTAACTTAACTTAAATTTTATATGTGAGTAACCCCCGAATACTCAAACGCATCTCAGAGTTGAGCACGTCTCAAGTGACGAGTTTTTGACAGATTTTCATCAAAAACTGTCAAAAAACCGTGACTTGAGACGTGCTCAACTCTAAGTCACGTTTGAGTATTCGGGGTGAGTGTATTGTTCCCACCTATCTCCGTAATAGCTAAACAGATCTGCTCCGGGTCCAACTGGAGCCGTGGATGCAAGTTTCTACCTACATATTTCTTTGTCTTTACATTTTAACCTTGGCATTTACCTCGGGTACGATGTACGAGTGGGTCCCATTCATAAAACCTCTGAATGAAGTCACTACTTTGGCAGACACCGATTTTGGGGTTTACAATCCTCGCCTACACTCACTTTTTGTGTATTACTGTACCTTTTTTTGAAGGTAGGTACAGTCATGACCTCAGTTTTTAGGGTTCCGTACCCGGAACATTCCAATGGAACCTTATCACTAAGCCTCCGCTGTCCGTCCGTCCGTCTGCCAGCAGGCTGTATCTCATGAACTGTAGAGTAGAGAGCTAAAAGTTTCAGTGTGTACTTCTATTGCCGCTATAACAAAAAATAAAATAAAAGGGGGCCCCATACAATAATTATGTAGGTACATGTATGATATGTAACGTATGCGAATTCGACTCGCACTTGACCGGTTTTTAAGAATTATTTCTCATCGGTTTCTTTACATTAGTTATTTTATGGTCAGAACTTTTACCGATGAAAACTAAAGACGCTATAAGATATTAAAGAATGGTGATTACAGCATGCGAATAATATATAAATAGAAAATTATGTTGCAATGCTTTTTTACCCGACTGTGAAGAAGGAAAGTAATATATTTATTTAATCTTATCCTAAACACCTTGCAATTCTAATTTCTGCGTTCGTCGCATGACAAAGCTCCATCGATCTTTAACCGGCGATTAAACAAACCGCTGTAAATCGATCAATTAATGCATTAATAACAAGATTTCGTGTAAACGCACCGAACACAAATATGCAGATGCGTATGAATATGCCGAGTTCATTAATTTGTTAGGGCTGCCACCTAAACTGGGTGTTATTATAGTTTTATTATATAAGTATGTATTTATAAAAAAAAAAGTATAAAAGTATTCTATCAGCCATCTGGTGACCATAGTACAAGCTTTGCTTAGTTTGGGGCTAAATGGCGCTGTGTGAAATGTCCACAAATATTAAAATATTTATTTATTTAAACTGCTAAATGCTAGTCGTAATGGGTAGAGAGTTGAAATTTACACAGAGTGTATTTCTAATGCCGCTATAACAATAAATAATAAAAATAAAATAAAAAAATCTTGCATGGGGCCTACAACAAATATTTTGTATGGCCGAAGTACACAGGGTATAAATCATATTAAAAAGTACATTACGATGATACCGAACCCTTTGTGTGAATTCGACTCGCACTTGATCGGTTATTCTTCTCATTATAGTTTATGGTAACTTTTGTTTGACCGACTTTAAAATAATTCAGCAAGAATGAAATTGGCAGCCCTAGCAAGTTTACTGGATAATTATGGCAGGCGAGGCAGGGTGCGTCGACTAGTGCAGGTATCAATGAGGTCTACATTGAGTCGTCCATCATACGACGCTCGATACTCAACTCGTGCTGGACAGAGGCTCCCAAGGTATAAACCAGCATTTTTTTATAGAATAAAATGTAAATTATAAATACTAGCTGTTACTTGCGACTTCGTACGCGTGTAGTACATTATTTTGTTCTATCTTATTTATATAATCTTACTTATATTATAAAATTAAAAAGTCTTAGTTTGCTTGAAATTACCGGCGTAAAGCTCAAAACTCAAAACGCTCATAGCGCGTACTAACTTTACCTGTGCTGCCATCTAGGACGAAAGTTTGTAACGATGTTTGGATGTTTGGATGTTTGTGCCTCAATCACGCCTAAACGACTGAACGGATTTGAATGAAACTTGGAATATACATAGTCCATGTACTGGATTAACATATAGGCTATTTTTTATCTGGATACCACGCGAGCGAAGCTGCGGGTGGCAGCTAGTAATCAATAGTTTTCGCAGCGCACGCCAAAAACTATTTTGGGTTTTCTACCTTGGGTTACAATATTGCAATTTTCTTACGGATCAGCAGTCACTGTCCTGTTGTGGCGTTGGCTGAGTGGTAACATTTCATACCACAAATATTGTGTGCCTCGGCAAACTTCGTGATTTGTATGAAAACAGAATTTGTCCGAATATATACAACGTGTAACATAATGTCCCTATAAGCCCGAAACGGGGGTATTCTATACGTCATTGCGAACAACGTTTGTTCAACGACTTTTAAAATTTCAAAGGTTTTCATTCATGAAATGTCTCTTAAACTTTGCTCCAATACGTAACTTGACACAACATGAGGCATCCCTATTTACAGCTGTTTTTTGACCTTTAAGTGTGAACTCTAGATGAAACAGGTAACAGAACAGACACCATTAGTAAAATGCCTACCTACTTACCTAATAACGAGGTGGCTTAATAAGTAATTTCTATTTTTTTTTGAAGGCCTAGTTGGTACCTTGGTATTTATTGGTAATTAAAATGTAAGGTCACACACATCACGACTAAAATCCCTAGGCATCGTAAACATCCTTTCAGATCTCTTTGTTAAGTACCTAGTATAGGAGATAGGTACCTTACCTACTCAATTTTGTACCTACCTACTCGGGCCTTAAAGGTATCCTCAGTGGGTGCCAAGGAGTATGAGAGGATGTCTACCGTGCCTGAGGATAAAGCCGTGATACCTACTCAATTTTGTACCTACCTACTCGGGCCTTAAAAGCATCTTGAGTAGGTAACAAGAAGTATGAGAAGAGGTCTACCGTGCCTGAGGATAAGCCGTGACCCTATTCCACTTTAGTTTTTCCAACGATGTATTATTCCAATATTCGTTGGAGCATTTTTCAATGCAATTTTGTACCTACCTACTTGGGCACTAAAGTCAAAGGTTGTGACTTATCTGTCTTACTAATCTTCATTTTCATCGTGAACAGCCTATTTGTCATTGGTTGCATTGGAACAACAACAACAATAAGTGGGATGGCACCTCGCCCTAATTGGCTGTCGGTGCCTTTGCTAAATTCAAAATCCGCAACCGTCAACCGACACCGCACCGCAAGCGTTTGTTTAATAAAATCAAATTGGTTCCGTAGGCTTATTTGTTTTTTACTTTTCTTGATTGAACTACGTAATTGTTGGTAGGTTATTATGTAAGTAGGTAGGTACCTAGTAGCAAATGGGGATAGAGCACATGGTAGCATATTGCTATGAACCCCGCCTTCCCATCCTTAAGTCGTGAGTTCGAATCTATGGATTTTTCGATTCGAAATTTATGTGTGCAATATCAATGCTCTCAAACGGTGAAGGAAAACATCGTGAGGAAACCAGGCATGTCATAGACGTGTGTCAAAGTGTACGAAAGGAGCCTTCAAGGTGCACTCTAATCCTTCCACCACACTGGTTCAAAAGTGCTAGCGACACGGACACGACGACAGTAGTAGTAGTAGTAGTAGTAGTAGATGTATGATGAAGTTTTTTGCCTTTTTTTCCCAATCGGTATTTAGTGGGTTACCCCAGACAAGGAACCCTAAAAATTCGGCTTTCGGCAATAGGTACCTACTTTTGGTCGCAAAACAGATCGGTTTTTATCAGTCGCAATTAGCATTCGTTCCTTGCAACAACTGCAACAAGCAATCTCTCGGTTCGCGTAACTAATTAACGTACGATACGATGTCGGCTTTGTACTCAAACGGTGAGTATTATGATTTATGGTGTTGTGTGTGTGTGTTGGAGCAGCACCAAATAATTAATAGCTTAGTAGCGGCGCGTCAGCTCTACAGAGAGCGTTATCCAGGGCGGCCATTGCCATCTTACGGGCTCTTTTCTGGGATTGGTGAACCGTCTTCTCTCGACGGGATCTTTCCACCGGGGCGCACCAGTGAGGGAAGACCGGGAATTCGGTGGTGTGTTGTACCTACTTCCCTTTGATGGATACCGAGTACCTACTGTGTGTGTCAACAGTGATAAAATTCAGTGATAGGTAGGTATGATGATAGGTACCTAACCTATCACCCTACCTAGTAGGTACCCCATTAGTACCTAGCTTACTAATAAAAAATGACAAAAATAATTTTGTGATTGTGAATGTGAATGTGTACCAGTAATACCAACCTAGGTACCTACATACCTACCTAATACCTACCATGTCAATTAGCCGTGTTCCGAGCCAACCAAGAAGAAGGGAGAAAAGGTATAACTTAACTTTTCCTGTACCTAGGTCCTTAGGTAACTACCTAGGTAGATGTAGGTAGGTAGTTGTTTTTTTATGTGTGAAAGATATCGTGATTTTAATCTTCGACTTTAATTTCTACGTAGAATTAAAAAAATTGCAAATTCTTACGAAAACTTTGGTGATTACACCTAGGTACTTTTTGAAACTTGCCGCGCGTTCAATTGTCTGCGTATGTGTGGGTCCGACGCGATAGGAGGGTGCGCGTGTGTTTGTTACCTACGCAAATGGTAAACAAACACATAGGGTTGTCACAAATTTCTCATGAAATAATTTGTTTTTAATTGTATAGGAATTTCAAATATGATGTATTGAACTTTTGCACACGTCAATGTATTCAAGTGCTCGGTCTGAATACACCCCTTTCGGGCTTATAGGGACATTATGTTACACGTTGTATAACTTAAAGAATAAGTGAACCAACCTTTAAAAAAATAAGTATCTACAACATTATGCTAATATCTCTTTATTACATAATCATCATCGAGTTAGTTCGTATTTCAGAAGCTAGAAGAAAATTGCCGAGGCACACAATATTTGTGGTACTACTGTATAAAATGTTTTGTGGTTATATAAACTTATTCTATTATCGCGGTTTTATGGGACTCTACCCATCTATTATAGTCTAAATAGCCAACCTAACCAGTTACTGGTAAGCTAATTTCAATAATTTAGAAAAAATAGCTGTAGGTATACTGAACACAGATTCTTGTTATAACGAAGAATAATATAATTTACGACTCATAATTATGTATAAACTTTTTAGTATCCTCCCCAATACGATGGACCATTTATATGGACGATGGGTTGATCACCTGTCACCATGATTCAACATTATCCAACTTTGGAGTGGCTGCAAGTTTTCTTATGGTTAATTGTGACCCTGCCCACCCCCGATGATAATATTTTCTCGGTTCAAACGGGTCTCTATTGCAACTTTGAGAGCCTCTGTGCGAATGCAGTCAATTTACCATCACACCGCTCTGTGCTTAGACCATATTTATCTGTGTACGGGAAATTCAGTGGCTGGTATTGGAAAGACGTACCTGGGTTCACGGCTGACTCGAGTCCGGGGGCCTTCCAAGATAGCACCGATATTGTCCGCACTTGTAGAAATCCACAGGACTGGTGAAAGGGTCTCACAGATCGTGTCGTCTGTTCGAAAAGAAGGACCGTAGACACGCACACACAACGCGATAGAATACCGGCGCGGGCGCGTGGGAAAATCGGGGCAAACGGCAGTCAGGGTGCGTAAACGTTCGTCTCCGATGACGGTGGAGCGAGGAATGTTCGTTGGCCGATTCCTTCACGAGAGCGCGTGAGAGGCGTCGTCAAAACCAACCAGCCAATAAGAAAACAGATAGGTCAAAAAAGATTTCTCGACCTACCCTCCAAATTGTGTCTGCTTGCACAGGAAATGTATTGCTACCCACACCAACAATTTAAGAATGCACTCATTATCATCATCACAATAAATAAAACAAAAATGTGAAAAAAAATCAATTCCGGTACGGAACATAGCCGCTCACCTTAAAAGAACGTGGTTGTTTTAACGAAATATACACAAAAAAAAGTAAGAAATATGAAAGGAAAAGGAAAAACAAAAATATATAATATTTGCTTAGGTACTAACTAAATGCTCAACTAGTAAAGTAGATTTATTAATCTAAAGGAAGCGGACAAATCTTAACGACGGGTCTCCTCGTAAAAGAGTTTCCCATTTTAAGAGTGACAGCACGGGTAATGTTATCACTGCCCGGGTGCAGAGCGTGTACTCTGGCTAACCTCCACTGTAAAGGGGGTAGGTTGTCATCACGCACAACAACAATCATGCCTTCACGGATTGGAGGTCCACGACTATGAAACCATTTTTGAGATTGTTGTAATTCATGTAAATACTCGCAACTCCAACGTTTCCAAAAATGTTGAACGCTTTGTTGAATCCATCGCCATCGAGTAAGCCGATCAGGATTAAAGTCCGTCAACGAAACGTCCGGTAGGGCCGTGATAGGACCGCCTATCAAAAAATGTGCTGGAGTCAGCGGTAAGGGGTCTTGGGAATCAGTACTCAAGACGCAAAGAGGGCGCGAGTTCAACACTGCCTCAACCTGACAAAGAAGAGTATGCATTTCATCGTAGGTTTGTGTGCGAGTACCAAGAACACGATACAAATGATGTTTGAAACTTTTTACACCAGCTTCTACCAATCCACAAAAATGTGACCCGGTAACGGGTTGAAAATGAAAAGTAAGGTTTTGACCGAGTACCTTTTCATGAAACGCCTTTTGAACTGAATCTGAATTTAGAAATGCATATAACTCTTGTAAGTAGTTATTACACCCAACAAAGTTTTTGCCGTTGTCAGAGTAGATGTCCGTACATAAACCCCGACGAGACGTGAAACGTCGTAACGCAGCTAAAAACGATTCAGTAGTAAGATCTGAAACTAATTCGAGATGTATCGCTTTTACACTCATGCAAACGAAAACTGCAACGTAGGATTTTATTATTTTAGCGTTCCTAACCTTATTAGCGCGCACATAAAATGGTCCGGCGTAATCAACAGCTGTTTTTAAGAATGGACGCGCTGATTGTATACGTACGCTAGGTAAAGGAGCCATGCGTGGCTGTGTGTGAGTCGGCCGCGCTCGAAAACAAGAAATGCATTTATGTATACGCTGTCTGATTATGTTTCGTGCCGATAAAATCCAATATTTTTGCATCAACAAATATTGCGTAGACTGGGGACCAGCATGTAAATGGGTGACGTGTGCATCATCAATAATTAACGTAGTTAAATGATGTTTTTTAGGAAGTATCAATTGATGTCTAGATTCAAACGAAAGAAGAGATTTATGCAATCGCCCGCCCACACGTAATAAGTTGTCCTTATCTAAAAACGGAGATAAGCGTTTCAATTGACTTGAGGATTGTTTCCCCAGTGTTATGTTTTTTATATCGTCCGCGAAAACGGACTGTTGAATTCTACCTATTATTAACTTTAGGTTAGAGTTATATTCGGGCACAGTAATGTGCGCAGGGAAAGAAGTTTGAGTTTTTCTACATTTATGATAAAATCGAAAAATGTACGATATGACACGAACCAGTTTTCCTAACGATGAAAATTTTGAAAATACCTCGAGCTCGCCTACAGAAGATGGTGTTGCGAGAAGAGGAGGATTGCGTTTTTCTTCCTGTGTAACAGGACCTTGAATGAGCATAGGCCACAATTTTGGTTCTTCAACTAACCAACTAGGGCCACAGAACCATAAAACGTGTTTGACAAACACCGAGGGCAGCATGCCTCGGGAGGCTGAATCGGCCGGGTTGTCGTACGATGGCACATGTCGCCAACAACCGGCTGGTACTCGTGACAGTATGTCACTGGTACGATTGGACACAAAAGTTTTCCATTCATGTGGTGATGAGCGTAGCCATGCTAACACAATCGTGGAATCTGACCATGCGTAGACATGATCGAAATGAATTCGGTCGCCGTAAGCGAGCATTACTTTTCTTATTAGTTTAGATAACAGTTGGGCTGCCATAAGTTCAAGTCGCGGGATAGATAAACGCTTCAACGGCGCAACACGCGTCTTTGCCAACACAAGAAAAACACGAATCTTGTTGTCGCTGCATTTACACCTAACATAAACACATCCAGAATAAGCTCGTTCACTAGCATCTGAAAAGCCATGCAACTCGATCGATGTAGCCTTGTCGAAAATGTGACGAGGGAAAAAACATTCAGCTAAGAGCGGAAGCTCACTGGTGAAGCTTGACCACGCGTTGACTATATCAATGGGCGGTGACTCATCCCACCCGGTCCCAGCGATCCACAGTAATTGCATAATATGTTTTGCATACAAAATCACAGGCGATAATAAACCTAGGGGATCGTAGATTTTTGCGATTTCCGACAAAATGGATCTTTTAGTACATGTCGAGTCAGAAGATTGAACATTGAATGAGAAACCATCCGAACAAGGGTTCCATTGGAGTCCGAGTACTTTTATTGAAGTATCATTCTCCACTAGTGCGAACGAAACATTATCCGGCCGCTCACCGTGAGGTGAGGGCGCTGCGGCGAGAATCGCCGGCGAGTTACTATGCCATTTTCGAAGTTCGAACCCTGCGCTTGCACAGACATCTACTAATTGTTTTTGCAGAGCGAGTGCCTTGGCCTCGTCGGCCTCTCCTGTAATAATATCATCGACAAAGACGGAGTCCATCAAAACTGCTGACGCGAGCGGAAATTTCTCAGCCTCATCCTGTGCGAGTTGGCGCATCACACGTAAAGCAAGATAAGGAGATGAGCTCACGCCGAAAACAACAACTTTTATTTTATAATCCAGAATGGGTGCGTCAGGAGAGGATCGCCAAAGTATGCGTTGATAGTCCCAATCTGAAGTTCTAACCGCAATATTACGGTACATAGCCTTGATATCAGCTGTAAACACGACATTATGAATTCGAAATTTTAACAAAATATCGACAATGTCCGAATGAAGCTTCGGACCGGTAAGCAAAAGATCATTCAATGAGTGACCATTTGTGGTTTTACAACCAGCATCGAACACTACCCGAACCTTAGTAGTTTCGCTAGACTCTTTGACCACGCAGTGGTGCGGAATATAATAATGAGAAGTATCATCTTTGGAGGGGGGATCACAAAGTTCCATTTGGTTCAAATCTAAATACTCTTGTAAGCACGAGTGGTATTCCCTTTTCAGGGCAGAATTACGTTCTAAACGATATTCTAATTTTCGAAAACGCGAGAGAGCGATGTCACGGGATTGACCTAGTATAGGTGCACTTTTGAATGGAAGGGCCACTACATAGCGCCCGGATTCGTCACGTGTGTGCGATCCTTCGAAAAAGGATTCGCACAATCGTTCATCAGCAGAAAGGGTTTTTTCTTCTGGAACTGCCTCCAGCTCCCAGAACCTTTGAAGGTCGTTGTCCTCGAAAAAGGAGCTATGACACACCTGGAGTGGCGGCGGGTTCGCTACATCGAAAGAAACCTTTCCCATCAACAAATAACCGAAAATACTATTCATTGCAATCGGTGCATCGGGGTGACCTTTGACAATGTTTCCTAGCAAAATGTGAGATAGAATATCTGCACCTAAAAGCATTTCAATGGGTTGAGAGCTGTGAGCATTAAAATCAGGATCAGCTAAATACAAATTTTTGATGTGCGGCCACGCATCTATAGGTACCGGTATTCTAGGCAGGGTCGAAACTAGTTTTGGTAAAATTAAAGCCTCCACTGAAATAGCTGGTATATCCTGATTTCGAGGACTAATAACGCACGTAACTATACCTTTAGGATAAATCGGTTTTTCTTCACCGATACCAAAAATCGGAATATTAATATTCCTAGAGCTCAAGCCTATGCGTCTAGAACAAGCCTCCGTAATAAAACTAGCTTGACTTCCCGAATCAACTAAGCAACGTAATTGATGTTTCACCGTACCAACGTGTATATTGACGAGCGCGGTAGAAAGCATTACGGTCCATTTCCTCGTAGAGGGCGCAATGGACGACTCGCAGTTCGCGCTTATCGCGTGGTTCACGGCGGTCGTTTGAGGTAGCACGGCAGGAGGGCCGGGTTCAGACGCGACAACCATATGTTTCTCCGAAGGAGGGAAAGAGACGGCCTGATTTGAATGAATAGGCTTGTTTACCTGATTCTCAAAGTGCAATAATGAATGATGTCGTTTATTGCACGATCGACATGTATATTTGGAATTACAGTTTACGAGACTATGACCAACATTCAAACAATTGTAGCAAACATTTTTGTTTTTTATGAAATTATACCTATCACCGGGAGACATATTCAAAAACTTAGAACACCTCGGTAGGATGTGCTGCGCATCGCACAAAATGCATTGCTTCTCGCTTTGTACGTCGGATGATTCGGTAGCTGCAAACGAGCGACGCGGACCCGACCCGGAGGGCGCATTCGATCGATATGGATCCACGCTGTTTGCGCGGGAACGAGAACTGCTATCTATCCGCTTTGATTCCTTCAATTCACCACCGGTCATAATTTCAAATGTGGAAATTTCCTGTTCTAAGAACCTAATGAGCACATCTACGTTAGGTATTTCGGACGGTTTTGAAAGAGATAATTCAAAACGCTTACGAATGGTATTAGGAATTTTTCGCAACAAAACGTTCAACAAAATGAAACTCCATTCATTCACTGGGAAACGCATCGTTTCAAGAGCCTTAATGTTTTCCATGTATACATTTAGCAAATTTCGTAGATTGGAATATGACTCATTGGTACAGGTGTTACAGTCCAGAATGCGATCCAAATGTTTCGAAGCAATAATTCGGCGGTTTTCGTACCTATTTTTAAGAATATCTAACGCAACTAAATAGTTTTCGTCTGTAATGGGAATCGATTTTATCAAATTATGAGGTTCGTTTTTTAAAGTTAACAACAGATAACGAAACTTCTCCGCTGGCGTGTAGGCATCATTGTTGTGAATCAACGCTTGATATAAATCAAAGTATGAGGGCCAATCAGTAGATTCACCGCTAAATGACGGCAACGGTAACGTTGGCAATTTATGTAAATGTAAACTATGATTATGTGCATGAGGCATTGAATTAATGTTAGTGCGACTCATGCGCCTAAATTCCTGACTGGCTTCTTTCAAATTATTTACATGAACTAAAATAGCATAATAACAATCATTAAAATCGTTACGAATTTTTAACTGTTCGTCTTTGTTAAACAACTTCGACTTCATCAACGCTTTTTCAATTTTAGATTGAAGTTTACTAAACTTTCTTTGTTGAGCATTTAGATCAGTAGATCTTGATTTGAATTGAACTTGATCAGTAGTAGCAAATAATAACGTTCTTTTAATGTCTTCTAGAATAATATCTCGCTCGAAAATATCTTGTTCAATTCCCGCGTCGTCCGCCATTTTGCGTAGCAAAGATGAGCAAAAACGACCAACGGAAAATTACAAACTGTACACGTAGTGTAGCAATAAAACAAATGAAAGATGACACAATCTGGAGGAATCAAGAAATATATCCGGTTCGAACGGATCAAAAAGTATGTACGGGAAATTCAGTGGCTGGTATTGGAAAGACGTACCTGGGTTCACGGCTGACTCGAGTCCGGGGGCCTTCCAAGATAGCACCGATATTGTCCGCACTTGTAGAAATCCACAGGACTGGTGAAAGGGTCTCACAGATCGTGTCGTCTGTTCGAAAAGAAGGACCGTAGATACGCACACACAACGCGATAGAATACCGGCGCGGGCGCGTGGGAAAATCGGGGCAAACGGCAGTCAGGGTGCGTAAACGTTCGTCTCCGATGACGGTGGAGCGAGGAATGTTCGTTGGCCGATTCCTTCACGAGAGCGCGTGAGAGGCGTCGTCAAAACCAACCAGCCAATAAGAAAACAGATAGGTCAAAAAAGATTTCTCGACCTACCCTCCAAATTGTGTCTGCTTGCACAGGAAATGTATTGCTACCCACACCAACAATTTAAGAATGCACTCATTATCATCATCACAATAAATAAAACAAAAATGTGAAAAAAAATCAATTCCGGTACGGAACAATCTGTAACCCCCCTCCCTCCCCCCTCTTTAGGATTAACCAAGGTTGTAGAGGGAAGGCGATGAGGCTATAGAGCTTATGTCATTAGTTAGGTACCTACTTGATAGCCGTAACAACCTTCAAAACGTAGTCTCTAACATCAAGTTCAGGGGATAGAGGTAATACAAAATCGTATTTTGGGGAAGTACTAGACTTCTATAGTTGATGATGATGGTGGTGATAAACATCATATTATTTTATCGACATCAATATTTTCGGTCGTCATGTGCAGACCAGACTTTTGTATGAAATTGAATACAAACGAAAGCTACAGCTAAACTGAGGCCATACCTTCTATAGTAGATGATTTATACAGCGTCAGGAGGCAACTTTTACCTTCAAAAAGGGGACGATGTATTGCCCGGAACGAATTGAGATGGAGTAGGCTTGCCCAGCACCTATTCCATCCTCTCAGCTTAGTCGGCCTTGTCCACAGGAAAGACATGGTCAATACGTGCGGAGCTGACCAAGCCACGGGTTTCCTCACGATGTTTTCCTTCGCCGTTTGAGAGTACTGGTATAGCGCACATAATTTTTTCGCACAGGAAAATCCATTGGTACACGACCGGGTTTGAACCTACGACCTTAGGATCGCACCTTAGAATTAGGCGGGGTCACTACCAACTAGACAACCAGTGCTCTCTACAGCGACTATACTTATTGATAAAAAGTTTTCAACGAATGCTTTAACATTATTTTAAAAATGGCGTATTTGCCGGCTTGTACTCTGCTAAAGTTATAGTATTATAGCCAGTCATGATTATACCAATGACTTTGATCCAAACTTTTCAGGCTTCCTTCCCTATCGACCGAAGCCCGTCAGAAAGTAGTATTTCCCTTGTATTTGTGTGGTAATAAGCCATGCACCGGCCGCATCCGACGTCGCTTCCTCGAAGTTGACGCCAACAAGCAAGGGGTGACACCGGCCAACAAGTTGCCGCGCTCCGGGGGAAGTACGGACACGGTGGACCTGTCATTGAGAATTATTATAAACTCTCTATGAACTAGTGGACGAGACTTTGCAGCATATACTGTTATACGTAAGGGTTGAATTTTTCCTTTGCCTGGTACCAGACTCCACTTATAAATAAGTATAATATTTTGATCTGTACTTAGGTAAAGGTTGAATTTGGCCTTTTGATACCAGGCTTAGTCATCCGTTTTGCATCAAAAAATATTATCTTCTGATAGTAAAAACAGTACAATGATTAGGTACTTGTATTTTATTGATTAACTCAATATTTTCAAATTGCTTTTTTTGCTGGTTTCTTTTAATGTCTTCTTCAAGAAAAACCTTTAAAATAGATAGGTAATTCCAATCACGTATTTAAGGTCAAGTAAGGTTAAATCAAATCCCTGATTGACACACCAAAACACCGATGATTATCCGGCAAATTACAAAAGTATCCAATTTGCGGTGCGAACCCGGCCGCATCACATGTATAATTTGCCGCCATAAAGAGGATGCGTTGATGACAGATGCAGTGGACTAGCTCGCGAAATTACATATTTTTACGACGCGAAATTGCATGTCCGCAAAATCTCAATCCATTCTTATAAAAAAATAGAGGAATTTGAATCCTATGTCTTCTATATTAAGATTTATAAATAATCATTGGTATGGTAAAATCATCTTCTATGCATTTGTTTAATCAGGTTCTGGGACTTTAGACCTTAGGCTGATCCGAATAAGGTCTAAAAAATAGACTATTCTTAGCTGTGTCTTGAGACGAATGAATGATTGCTGTCAAATTGGTGTATTTTTGTGTTTGCTTTGACGGATGGCAGATGCGAGACCAGCTTGAGGTCTGGCTCTTGCCGCAGGCTTTGTTTGATGTAGATCAAACGACAAGGTCAGATTAAAAGTCAAAGTTTTAAGGTTGCTATTAATGAAAGTTTGAGAACCCTTTGATAAGGGATTAACATTTTTGTTATTGCTGTCAATTCGTTGTGCATTTTGAAACGAAACTTAAATTAGCCGATTTAAAACGATAATGTGCTTCTCTGCTGGACTGGAAGTAAAGAAAAAACATAGAATGCGTCCAGCTGCTTCTCTCCCCGAGAATGTCGTAAAAGGCAACCAAGGGATAGTATCTTCTCCAAAATAATGGACCACCTATTATGGGCGATGGGCTGATCACCTGTCACCATGGTTCGCCATATCCATCTTGGGAGTTTGGATCAGAAGTGGCTGCAAGTTTTCTTATGTTTTCTTGTGGCTCTGCCCACCCCATTAGGAATACGGCGTGATAATATGTATGTAAAACGATAAGGGACAATAGAACACAGCTTTCTCAGCCTAGAACGACATCGACAGGGTGCTGAAAAATAATAATAATAATCATTTATTCATACGGTTTCTTATACAAGAATAATTACAACTATAATATCTAAAATTTGTCTTTATTAACAGAAATAAACTTACAACTATTATAAATATAATTTACAAAAGAAACAGTCGGGCTATCTAAGGGCCGTTGCAAACGGTCTAATGTCTTAAATGTACCTACTTAGATAAGTTAGTAATATAAAGCTCAGGCAATGCTCAAGCAAATCTCAAGTGGGATTGGCCACGTAGTTGGATGCATCCTGAAAAGTGGACAACTGGGATAAGTGAAAGCTGTCGGGGGAACTACTAAGGCCTTTTACCTATAGTAGATGATTTATACAGCGTCAGGAGGCAACTTTTACTTTCACAAACGAGACGCTGTAGTGCTCGGGACGAATTAAGATGGAGTAGGCTTGCCCGGCACCTATTCCTCTCAGCTTAGTCGGCCTTATTCACAGGAAAGACATGGTCAATACGTGTTGAGCTGACTACGCCGCGGGTTTCCTCGCGATGTTTTCCTTCACCGCTTGAGAGTACTGGTATAGTGCACATAAATTTTTCGCACCGCAAAATCCATTGGTACACGACCGGATTTAAACCCACGACCTTAGGATCGGAAGGCGGGGTCACTATCAACTAGACCACCTGTGCTATCAGGGAAAGCCTTTGACACAATAGGCTAGTAATTAAACGATGAATAAATGATAGAGCTGTCCTTTTCTTTGACATAGATGGGTCATTTCAAACACATGTTTGTATTTGTATTAAGATCAAGTATCATCATCATCATCATTATTCGTGACCTGACTTCACAGATGGGTATTGGCTTCCCTTTGTTCGTGCCGTTCTCCACGGCCAAGTAAAGTAAGGTCCTTTTGTATGTATGTTCGTATGAGCTAGTGGCCAACTCTAGTGATGGAGTTTTTAGGCCGTCTAAAGGCCTCCATCATTGTAAGGTTATTGTAATGCGATCTCTAAGAAAGAGGTAGCTGTTTAAGACTCAAACTTTTAGGTCAAAAAAATATAGAAACTGGCACCAATGTGGACTTTTGTTTGTTTTTAAATTGACAACAAAAATTGAGAGTCATATCGGTAGATTAAATAATCATAATCATATCATATCGGTAAATATAATATATAATCATATCGGTAAATTTGAGGGTCATATCGGTTGGTACCTTCTACACGTTTGCTGATGATGATTAGTGTAGAATGATGGTTAATTTATGTACGAGTAATAGTCCCTTTCCCAGATTATAACGTGTCGAGTTTATGACCTTAAACGAAGGGATAGTCGATTTAGAGGTGATTGAACTTGAAATTAGGTGATCATTTTGTGTTTATTGGACTTTATATATTTGTTGAGTTGAATTACTGAAAAAAAAAATATGTTTTACTTGGTTGCAAATAGAAAAAAAATCTTTTACTTAAATAATCAGAAAATCAGGAGATTCTGATAAGCTTTTTAAGAGTAAAACAAGTAATTTGAAGTCTTTAAAGTAAATAATTAATTCGTGACCAGGAAAAGCTCGAAAACAATTCCAATAAAAATGTTTCTGCATATTTTATGAATAGGTACTACGATTACTATAAAAATATCACGCAGGCCTGCATAAAACAACATACAAAACAGCAATCAGCAGCTGACGTTTACTTTAATCACTCCATCTCTACCTGTGTGGTGATAAAGAGCATACTTTATTTGTCCCCCGCGTAGGCAAGCCCTAAACATATCCACATTATGCCCGTAAATAACCAACTTCAAAAAAGAAGCTTTAATAAGTATGATGCGTTTTTAAAATCCGGACACTATAATGTCGGGTTTATGGATATGACGCTAGCGCGATTGAGTTGATCGAGGAACATATTTTATTGAGTATCTAATTGAAAAACTGTGATTATTAAATGTTATGATGGAAATAAAATGAAGCGCTTGTGTGTAAATACTTGTTTTTGTTTCTGGAATAGTAGATGTTATTGGCGGTCATAATAGACAGTATTTCAAGGCTACCACTAGGTGACCAAATATGAACTAATGTGACCACAACATTATAAACTAATTTCTTTTTTTTTTCATACTTAAAACCTTGTATTTTTTACACATTAATAATTTGATCAGAAATTATAAACTGGTTGATAGTGCTTTTGAAAATTAACTAGTTTAGTGACCGAAAAAAAAATACATTGATAGGTACGTATCATGCCCGTATCCTTAATGGGGTGGGCAGAGCCACAAGGACTAACTACAATAACATTAAGAAATTATTGGGTATATTTTGTAGAGTTGGATCATACAATTTTTTTTTCATCTTTGCCCTTCTACTGCTACTTCTACTTAAGTATGTAATCTACCTCTACAATTTAAGGAAGATGTTTTTAACCCCAATTCCACTGACACTATAAATCCGAAAGTTACTTAACGTTAGAGGGTGGTCACTGGTCAAACGCAAACCTGATTCAAGTAAAAAAAAGATTATGACCATGTTAGTATATTTGCTATGAGCTGACATGGGTCAACGGCTAAACGGATTTTAATTAAACTCGGTATCGTTAATACTGTTCGAGAGGCTATACATTCAATGTTACTCTGTTACCTTTAATATATAAACTAGTCTTTCGCTTGCGGGCGCGAGCTGCACGCAGCTCGCGAGGGACGTAATCGCTGCTGTTGAAAAAAAAAAAAAAAAAACTGTCACTTTCGGCATTTGCATCGCGCCATCCTCTACGACATTTGTTCGAGCACTCCATGCCTATCGCTTATAGTTATCGAGATATCGTCGGTCAAAGTTTGTATGGCGGCCATCTTGTTTTCCGCCATTTTGAATTTTTTTCACCGCACACCGAATTCGACCAGGGTGCATGTCCACATTCCGCAAGCAGGAGAGATCTTGGTCTTGTCGTTTCGTCTGGCAGTAGGTGAGGTCCCTGATGAGGAGCAGTTTTCGAAGATTTCGGATTTTTCCCAAATTGGAATTGACTCCCTGAACACTTCCCCCATACATCATTTTGACCCATCTCTACTCCTTCTGGGAGAACAATGATGTCAGTCAGTGAGTGGGTTTGCAGCTTTATATAGTATAACTAGTATTTTCGCTTGCGGGCGCGGGCTGCAAGCAGCCCGCGAGGAGGTTGTTTCTTTGAGGTGACCCTCAAAACCCTTGGAACCAAAATTTCAGCCCAATCGGACTTACCGTTTCGGAGATACGTAAAAGAGGGGGTGAAAATTGGGGGGGAGGGGGGGATTTTTTTATGAAAGTTTACTCGCCATCCCATTCTCTATACGAATCCACTTTAAAAAATCCCATATCACGAGTAGTTTCGGAGAACCAGTTGAAGGGGTGGTCAAAGGGGGGTCGAAAGGGGGGGGGTAAAAAAAATTTGTATTCCTTCGAGCACCCTCTATCCGAATCTACAAAAAAAACATGCCCTCGTCGGGAAGAATCGCGACACCGAACGTGGGGGGGGCGAGGGGGGAGGAAAATGGGGGTTTTCGGATTTTTCCTATACTCACAGGAACACATCGAACACTTCCCCCATACATCATCATCACCCATCTCGACTCCTTCTGGGAGAACAATGATGTCAATGAGTGAGTGAGTCAGTCAGTGGTAATCGAGCTTTATATAGTATAATAATAATAATACCATTTTTACTTTACTTGACTCTTTGAGATTCTAAATTTTTTTGTCCATACTGACCGATAAGAAGCTATTAATTTGAGCATCATTTATGAAGGTTAGTAACGCAAAAAGGTGGTCATATCTAAATGACACTAACGTGGCCGTTTTGTAATTGGACCGGTCCAAGTGACCATGTTATGAGATGTGCGGTCAACTTACCACCTCACATTTGGAGGGTTAAAAGTGTATTTTTATTAGTTTTAGTAGTTATTTACAATTAGTTTCCGCCCGCAGCTTTGCTCATGTGCTGAATGAATAAAATAGCTTAAGTCACTCTCTAACCAGTAAAATATCTCTATGCAAAAAAATCGTTACTGCGTGAGACTTTCAGTCATAGTATTTGTTGGCGAGGGATATTAAATATTACAAAATAATAGTATTATATTGGCCTTATGTTTCGTAGCTCTTTTATAGCTATTTAATTATTAATTTATTTATGTATGAGTATGAAATAAAACGGAGCCATGAATGCATAAAATACTTTAAGAGTTCTTGGGTGTGAATATTTTTTATTAATAAAAAATAATGTATCTATGAATATTTCATTAATACGAGTCTTTTTATTATACTGTGTATTATATAACATTATTTAACAAATAAAAACATTCAGAAGGAAATACTTACACTGAATAAAATGGATTAATTACTGTAAAGTGCTATATTGAATTATTTGCTCATCACGCGTTATACTGATTGGCTATATACTAACTAATTAAAAAAACATGACTACCGTTAAAATAATTAATAGAAAAACATTTTATAGTGATCATAAGAATCAAGAACCTACGCATGAAAAAAAAAACAATAATGAGAGTTAAAGTAAATGAATGCAGAGAGCGTAAGTACAGCGCTGTCAAAGTAAGTAAGTTCCTCCTGTACCGAAACAGCTCATAAAAGTCGCGGCTCGATCGATTTAAGTAAAGTTGAGTTTTGCGAAATAATTCGATCAGCTCACATCAAATGACCACTCGTAAAATGAACCGCATTTTTGTTATTTCGAATATATGCATTAAATTGCACCTACTTACTTTGAGGAATAAAAATAATGAGCTGAGTTTGAATCATCTAAAAATATTTTTCAATAAGGTATGTAAAAAGAATTTACTTTTTTGCATTAAGTTATTATTTATCCTCTAAATTTATATTTTTTATTTTAATAAAATACAATAAATAACTTATGGAAATGGTAAGTCAGTATAAATAAGAGATGGATTGTTTTTATTTATTCGCTCTGGCACATTTTTCAATTATGCAATTTCTTAAACATAAATGCGATTTGAACTAATCCGTGATTTTATATGCTTACAGCACAAAAAGTTAGGAGTAACAAATTTATTTTGTTTATGTTTTTATTTATTTGTATTTTTTTGTATTATATCTATTATTTGGTATTTTGTTAAATTTGAAAGAAATGTGGAAGTTATTGTGTACTCATTTAAAATAATAAAACTTGAAGTCTACTTAATTCATTCATATTTCACGCTACGTAGGAAAAAGTGTTAACTTGTAATTAATTTATAGACAGTAAACTCAAAAGATTCACTCAAAACATTTGCAATGAAAGTGAGGTTATAAACGCGGGAAAAAGGTAAAAAGCGGGTGTTGCGGTGGGCGGGGGGCGGGGCCTGAGGGTCCGCCCCCCGCGCGTGCGAGCGAGACGGCACGAGTCGCGCGACGTCGCTGCAAGGTCACGTCAAGCCGCTGCGTTTTTGCAATGTTTTGACAAGACGCAGACAATTGAATTTTTGGACCATGTTTTTTTCTATGAAAACGTTATTTTGAGTCAGCTGTTTTTCTATGTTGTGTGACTGAAAAAGTGAAAGTTATGTTTTTAAGTTTTAAAGAAATTTCAAACTTTGTGAGTGTAATTTTGTAAATGTTTTATTTTGTTGGAATTATTGTCAAATTATGAACATTATAATTATTTTTATAGTTCTATTTCATTACAATAATTTTACTCAAGTAAATTTATCTACCCACCTATTTATTTAACAAAAATAAACAAACATTTAAATAAACTCATCAAAAGCAGCATAGCTTCAAGGCAATATCGAGAACAATATCTGTTCGCAAATGAAATTCATAAAGGAATGCAATGCAGTGCAAAAAAAGTGCTGCATCTTATCACGTCGGAGTTTGATTGAGTGCGCTAGTTCGGGCGCCGGCCGCGGCGCTAGTGTCGGCGGCCGCTCGGCGCGTCATTCCGGCCGCGACGCGCGACGCAACGCACCGCGCCCGCGCTCGCTCTCCTCCGCGTAAACAACTCACGAAACATACGTCAAGCGATCAACGCAGCGACGCGAGTCACGTGTAGTGCCAAAATATTGTGTACCCCCTAACTTAGTGCCGGTTTTTGAGTGAAGTGAACACGTACGCTGTGCTATCCCGGCGAAAAGTAATATTTGCTCGACCGTCCGAGTCACCGTCGCGGCCCATCTGTTCAAATACGGTTGATTTGTTTAAGTTTCCTATTGATGGATCGGAATGAGGTTCGACGACATCATGCATGGTGTTTGATGTGCTGAGGAATTCGTTCCACGTACGCATAAAACAAATAGAAGTCGGAAAACAAAGGATATAGAGAGCCTGTCGAGTGGCATTGCTTGCTTAGGTGCTCGCCGGGACAGGTGGACCCGAGTGCATTGTCCCTCAAGATTAGAATATTCATCGGAGAAGAAGGTGAGCATACACCATATGTCACCATAACAATACAACCACCATACAACCAAACATTAGGACTTAGAATTGTCATTACTTTTTTCACATACAATTTTGGAACGAATATTTTTCTCTGTATTTATGAAATTTCTTATGTTTATTTCTAGTTAATTTGTTTAAAAATAGTTTTTAGAAGTTTTCTGTGCGTACCTAATGGCTGGCTGAAAAGTTTGGGAGCGATTGTTTGGCAAATTCAGTGGGGATGCGGCGACGGCCGGCGTCGGTCCTGTGCGCGCTTTCGGCCGGAAACAAGAGGAACGTGATGAAAATAACTTTAATGGGTTTTAGTGAGATTTGAACATAATGTTGCAGTGTGAATAACAGGTTAAATAATTGAATTTGGACATAATTTCAATATGAAATTAGATTAAATTGTACTCTCCGAATAAGATAAATAAAATAAATGCTTGACTTCTTTAAAGTTTAATCTAGTTTTGGTAAGAAACATAATCGATATCATTATTACAATTTTCTTAATCTGTGACTTATTTAGGTAAAGTGTTGCTGTGATTTTTTTTTTATTTGGATAGTTAATAAAATGATTATTAAAAACGTGATGAACCTATAAAGGTACAACACAAGAATTTAATGAGTTTTATGTAAGTAACGCTTTTATGAAGTATGATGATTTTTCCTAAATTTACCGCACCTATGTAGTAGGTAGTATGCAAGTGAATTATTTTTTAATTACTTAAGCTTTTTCCAAGTAGTTAGTCAACACCCCTATGTAAATTGCACATATTCGCATGGCATAAAAGGCCCTGCTGCAGGCCGCCATCTTTATTTTTGTAAAGCAGTGCACACACAGTCGTCATTTTAAATAGAGGGTTCGCTGCTTGAGCGTCTGCAACGCGTCTACGCGGGGGGCGGGGGGCGGGGCCATAGACAAGGATGGCGAGGAGTAAATATTGCGTGCGGATTTTGAAAATTGAATTTTTTTTTGGTTTCAAGAGTTTTTTTTACCGCTGATCGAATTGATAAATAAGTATTGTTTAACTGATGTTTTTTTATTTAGTTAATTTTTAAAATTGGTCTATTGATCTATTTTTGTGTGACCATTAATCATAATTACAAGTGTTTAGAATAATATTTACCTTAAAAAAAGCATTTAAGTTTATTGAAAATTATCAATATAAAATAGTATATAGGTAAATTAAGTGTTTTTATACCAAATTTTTTTTAATTTATTTTTCTTTTTACTTTGAAACGATTGTGATTCATAAATCAAAAGTGTTATAGGACATACATAATACACTTTTCACAATTTTAAGTCTAAATCTTATTAATTAACAATGTAATCAAATTCATAGCAAGATTTTTCATACAATTTTAAACAAACCTTATTCATCACACTCATGAATAAACTGTAAGTTCTTCAATGGAATGCCATAATTCCATTTTTTTATAATTTTGACAGGACATAAAACGAATCTACCAAATTTATATGCGCCATATGACGCGACATCTGCTCCATAGATAATAAAATACCATAACATCATGACTTATTTATGTTATCTAGACAATCATATTTCATTTTGTCTGTTTTCAACGTTTTCAAAATTATATAACAAATTGACTTTTTCTATTATAAGTGACAATGAAAGATGAAAAAAATGAAATATGTTTCTAATTTTGTGAAATTATGTAACAAATAAAGATAATTGAAGGATCAACGATTTTTCATCTTATAATTAGTTATTGATCTACAATTTTTAACACAAATGTCAACAGTTTTGCAGCTGCCTTTAGGTAAGTAGGTAGGTACCTACTCAAACTTTATACTTATGACTACTGCCTATATATAACTAAATTCTGAATAAACACTATTACTTCAGCAAAATCATCTTAGGTATTGAATAATGGAATTGAATTGAATTTGCTAAATGAAATTAATTTATTATTACAAAGACCTGTGAGGTACCTACCGGTACAATAATAAGAAATGAAAATGCGCTCAGTTTTCTATCTAAGTTCGCCTACAGATAGAAAACAGAGTTCAGATCACCGACCGCAGGTAAGGTCCCCAAAAGGCTTGCGACGTTGGATAGTTAAACTTATCCTTTGTCCGAGGCAAGCAACCAGTCTTTTGGTCATTGGTCACATCCATAAACAAATAAATATGTTATTATTAACACAAATAATAACCAGGAAAGAACAAAAGGTTCGGCTACGAGCAGCATTTTAAATTTAATAAATATTATACTAGGTTTATTAAATGGATGGGGCACCTGGTGTGTGCCTAAACATATAAATGAAGCAGTCATTTGTACTGGTAAATTTGCACCTGATTTATAATTTGATAATAGGACTCTAATAACTGGGAAATCGATTCTGTTTTCTTACAAAAAGCAACTCAAATTTTCTTGAAGCCAATTTGTTTCTTCGTTTTAGAATCATGAGATACTACTGCTGCTGTCATTAGTTCTGTTAAAACCTGTGTGGTGAAAGAATTAATTTATAAGGATTACTAATTTATCATGAGATGATAATAACAATATAAAAACAAGTATGAAGAGGAACTATAAATAGTTTACAGATTAAACAACGCCAAATATAATTCACGGTGCGATTAAGAAGTGTACGAGACTAAACGGTCTGGTATTCCAAGGCTAACAATTAAAAGTAATCGTTACTAGATAAGCTATGGGAACCTGTTCGAGTATGATGGCAATAAAAATAAATATTACTTAAGCAGTCGGAATAAATATGGCGGATGATTTACTGAGGTATTGACACTGCGCGGGCGCAGACGGCCATCTTGTTCCTAATTAATGGCCCGTCAGTGTACGTCACGCTGAATTTCGGTGATTTTGTTCACTTGTTTTTATGGAATACCATGGTACTCGTTTCTCATACCTACGGCATAGGGCATAGGTAGTGTGGGTTCAAAACTATGCAGGAGGAATTTGGTGTTATTTAAAAAAATGTATAGTGATAATGTGAAGCTTCGCATTTTGCGCCCTTTTCTATCCTGTGACAATCATAATATAATGACACCTGTCACTTTGGCTCGCCGAAGTCTGATAATGTGGCCGCAGAGTAGTAAAAATATTTCTAAATATTACTTCGTTTATTTGCTGCTGCTTTGTTCAATAAAAACAGTGATATTATATAACAATAGCTTCGCTCGCTCGCGTGATACCCGGATAAAAAGTAGCCTATATGTTATTCTAGCACACATACTGTGTATGTTCTAAGTTTCATTCAAATCCGTTCAGCCGTTACGACGTGATTGAGGCACAAACATCGTCACATCCACACAAACTTTCGCATTTATAATATTAGGAAGTAAGATAGTTAATTTTTTTCTTATGATGTCGAAATGCCATTAATGAATAAATGTTTTAAAGTTTTCAATTGAAAGCCCAGCTTTTTTAAATATTAACTGCAAATTTAAACCACATTGCAACGTAGAGGATGAATGTAAGAATACTAATGAAACAGGTGTGTGAGGCGAGTGTGATTAGAACCGTTGGAAGGGAAAGACCTAGGCGTACGTACGTACGTACTTACCTGGACCAATCGACAACGTTTTGGAAAAGGGCCAGGTCAAGAGTACCCTAAACCGACGAGCATGTATGAAGAATGTAATGACAGAGAATGAAGCGAAAGAAGTATGTCAGGATCGTAGTAAATGGAGATCCGTGATTTCTGCCTACCCCTATGTGACACAGGCGTGATTCTATGTATTACATTGCAATTAATTTTTTACATTGCAATTACACTGTCCAAAGTTTTTATAAATAAGCTTTACTGTTCTATAAAATACAAGTTTTCAAAAACTACAATAAAACGATACAGGAAGAGCTGCAAAATGTATTTAGCAAAAAAGTAAAATATCTTATTTACGTAAAATACTCAATTACTAAACCTTGAAACGATTAGTACGTAATTATCACCCATTGAAAAATATCTTATAATGATCTTCATATCTTTACTCATTTTGATAAATAACGTTTTTTAAATTCTGTGTCATATTTATTTATATATGTAGCATATTAAAAACTATTCTATTTATATATTTTTGACACCTTTTTAGGTATAATTCAAGATCATGAGATGGTTGAGGGAATGTGGATACAACTGTTACAATAAACTAGTTCTCTTCACGTTTCACAATTAAAGTTTCAGAGATACCTAGGTAGGAAACAAGCCTTTTCTTAGGTATTTTTTAATAATTATGATGGATGAAATAGTCACATCATAATCTACCTCTAATTTATTATCTTCTGACCACATAAATTGTTACCCACTGTTTATAATAAATTTTAAGGAGGACATTACTTTTTACTCGTGGCGGGATTAAAATATTCCGACGTGAACAGTTGAACACCCGAATTTATCTAAATGCGTTTAGCCGCGTCCTGTCAAACGTCTCTTTTTGTCTATGCCCGGAGCGTCCGTCCGTCCGTCAGTCGCCATTTACATAAATACAACATTAAACTTGAGTTAATTGACACATTTCACGATTTATACCTTAGGACCGAGATGTGAAATCAATTGGAATTTTTACTGCTTCCAAATACCCCTTGGATACCGAGAACACGTTTTTTTCTTTCCATAAATTGTCACCAGTCTCCGACTCCTATTACGCCATCTATCGGCATTCACACGTGATCGTCAAAACTCCCGCTTGATCAAAAGCAATTTGATACGGATTTAAAATTCATTCGTTCATTTTCAGTCAATTTCTCTGGCGCCCGGCGATTGCAGTGCCTTCGCGAGGGCCGTTTCCCGTGAGCCAATCTCATCCAAAATTACGCAACTTTTCACAAGAAATCCATACCAGGATATTGAAGTTCAGATGTGAAATTTCATAACAATGCTTAGGCTATTCATTGGCCTGTCTAATAAAAATAAATTTTTAAACAAAACGTCTAATTTCTTTAACGGCCGATTAAACTCAGTGTTATCAAGGCCGATGCTTCATCTTTGATCGTCCTGCTGGCGATCATCGTCTGTGAAAAACAATGTAACAGAAACAAAAGAAATCTGTTCAATCAAAATTAGCCCGATGAGGAAAACTCTTGAATGTGGCAACACCGGACGCTCGCGATTGTTGGCGCGAAAAAACATGGCTGCCAGCGGGAATCCGCGTTTATCGAAGCGATCTCGCATACGAATTTGCGCCTTAACGTCTGCCTGAGAGGAGCAGAGCTCGCCTATTTGATTGGAATAGATATTTTTGTGATACGACTTTGATCTCGATGGGTCGTAAATTCGTTCAATAATGTTTGTTGAATCGGATCATCTGTTTAAGAATGGCAAGTAAATGTTTGTTTTCTATCATCCGCCCGCCGAATGTTGTTCGATTTCGCTAGTTAGCGTTGTTTTGACAGTCTCAATCGCTGTAGCGCGCCAATAACGCTGTCTTCACTCCGTTCCCGGCCGCGGCCTAAATTAGATCATTCTTTATCCACTTGTTCCTAATTTTTGTATGGCAATTTAATTTATTTGAGGATGATAGTAATTTTGTCTCGGCTATAAAGTAAATGGCGTCGCTCGGAGTGACATTTCAGAAATAGAACGGCTATTAGTTTTGATGGAATTTCGAACCACTTTATGTCACATGTTCCATTCTAATGTATTCTTAGTCGCTAAATCTTTAGGCTAGCTATTGTAAATATCTTATTATCTCACTTTATACCTAACCGATTTATGTTATTGTTTTTGTTTAATACACATTTCACGTTGCGTAAAACAGAATATATGTAATTTTCCAATCGGGTTTGCTCGCATCAAGAAGTTCTCGTCCCAAAAGCGTCAATCCAAACAATTTTAATTTTTCCCCCCACGGAAACTCCGCCGTAGGTTCCCGGGACTAAATCAATATGATATGACAGTTAGGGTCAATTTATGGCCCTCGGTTAATTACAAGCGGGCGGGGCGTCCCGGGGGTGTGGCGGTGGGGGCCGGGAGGGGGGCATCTAATGAGTTGTGAAGACGTTGAGACGGTTGTTTGATGCCAACGGTGTTTATTCGGGGGCAGAGTGCTGGTATGGCGGAAAAGTCGGATAGGATAAATTAAGTACTGACCTTACTTAGCTTGGAATATCTCTTAGTTACAGATGACTATTCCCTACTACCCAAAATAAAAGAGTAAGTCGCTGTAATGTCTTATAAAGAAGTAAAATAAACTGCATTGGAGAGGAAAAATGAAAACTGGATCATTGCACAGACTCTTTTTAATAACAATATTATACCTACCGAGTTGCTAATTCAATATCACACAATTAGTACCATTGTAGTAGGCAGTAAAAAAAAACAGTGCATTCATAATAACAAGACATGGACAAAATAAGATCAGTTGTTACTAAACAATTATTGGCATGTCCATCATTGAAATTAAAATTAATTTCGCGGCCTATTTTACACTAGCGTTGAGCGCGAGTGTTCGCGTCACCTGTCAATCAATCAATCAATCAGTCCAATCAATCAGAATGCTTGAATAGCGACCGCAAGCAAATTAATGTTTTTGTTGTGGCAACATTCTATTTCGGGATCAATTCAAATTTGGAATGAATGTAAATTGAATTTATGGGAATTAATACTTTGTTAGTAATTAATTGTTTCTGTCACTCAGTGACACACTTTTATTATGGGTTAAAAATCATAATTATTATGAAAAACTAGACTTTAGCAGGTCCATCAGTACTAACTTATGACAAACCTAAAATGACTATTCTTAATCTAAAATAGAAATGCATACATACATTATCCATAATGAGGTGGGCAGAGCCACAAGTAATTATAAGAAAACTTGCAGCCACTCCTGATTTAAAGTCCCAAGATGATTATGAACCATGGTGACAGGTGATCAGCCCATCGCCCATGTAGATGGTCCATCATGTTGGAGAGGATACTATCCCTTAGTCGACTCTTACAACATGCTCGGGGAGAGAAGCAACCGGACGCATCTATAAATAAATAGATAATTCCTGCTTGAGACCAGTTTTTTCCTGAATTTAGTTTTTTTCTACTTTGCTATATAGGTTTGAAACTTTGAAACTTAAAGGTATCTAGGGTATAGTGAATAACTAAAGAGACATTTATATATTGTTTCCTTTCACTTCAAAAATAACTTTTTTCCATCAATTTATTCTGCAATTTCATTGGGTACTTACCAACATCAGTTTAATAATCATTGCATCAATCAAGCATTCTATCTGCGCACTAGTCAACTTCAGTCATATCGAATCATCCAGATAATCTGAGAACAGAGCTAGAAAGTGCAGCGTAATTACATCCAATCAGTGTGCCTGTCTGTCTGTCAATCATTCCACGGATGACTGGTCTCTTAGCACTGGTTTCCGAGGTTTCTCAGAGCGCTGGCGAGTCCGTCACAATTGTCATTTTTTGAGACGAAAATCCTTGATTATTATTTTGGGCTATAAAAATTTGGAATGTGGTTCCTTTATGCATAAGTTCCGGACATTTAAGCTATCTGGGGATCAATATATTATTAACTAGATTTTATGGTTTTGTAAAGCCGAAAAGATTGAATTTATATACATACATAGGTACATTGTATATTATCACGTCCATCCCTGACGGGGTGGGCAGAACCTCAATCATAAGAAAACTTGCAGCCACTTCTTATCCAAGACTCCCAAGATGGATATGGGGAATCATGGGGACAGGTGATCAGCCCATCGCCCATATAAGGTCCATTGAATTTAATCAGTTATTTAACATTTTGTAAGAGCAAGTATGTGGGTATCTCTAAACCGATAAAACTTTTGAGTTATTTTTTTTTACACATACAAATATATTTATTTGGAGAAGAAAACAAATTAAAACTAAAACATGAGTAAACGATATTGACTGATTATGACCACACCGCCTAAACCATAAGTCCTTGAAGCCTAAAACTTGGAGGGTTTATTTCTCTTGTGATGTAAGGATACAATAAGGAAGGAATTTCCGAAATTTTACTCTAAAGGACGCAGCAGGAAAAATAAGTTTGTATAAAAAAATTTACTTAGGTACTACAAAGTCCCGCAAAAAAAAAATTCGCAGGACGTCCACTACTCGTAGTGTCTCTATAAAGATAATACTTTTTATCCTTATAACAAAAAATAAGGCCTTTTACCATCTAGGTATAGTAGATGATTTATACAGCGTCAGGAGGCAACTTTTAGGTACCTGCGCAAACGGGACGCTGTAGTGCCCGGGACGAATTAAGATGGAGTAGGCTTGCCCAGCACCTATTCCATTCTCTCAGCTTAATCGGCCTTGTCCACAGGAAAGACATGGTCAATACGTGCGGAGCTGACAGGCTGGTTTCCTCACGATGTTTTTCTTCACCGTAGTATTTTTCGCACATAAAAATTCATTGGTACTCGACGGGATTTGAACCCACGAACTTAGGATCGGAAGGCGGGGTCACTACTGACTAGACCGCCAGTGTTCTCACGTATAACAAGAGCCATTTGAAATGGTATCTTCATGCACTAAAAATCAATAAAATAATTCTCAAATTTTAATGATCTGTTACTAATTTCAGTCGCGTGTCCAATAACTGGCGTTTGGAATAAACTCGTTTAACACATAAGTACCTATACAATACATGTATCATAAGTAGTTACATACTATACCTACATTGTTGGTGTTGTGTGCAGATTGCGTGACTCTTTGCGCGATTGGTTTGTTTTGTTTATACGACACGATTGTTGAACGATTTTTTTTATTTAGTGAACAAAGTTTAATTTGTTTCGTAAACTTTGCTTTAATATCTGAAAATAGTGATTGTTCTTTGTTTATATTTGAATTAATAATGTACTCAGGCATCAATGAGTGCCTATCCAATACATTTCAATCTCTTTATAACCGACATTTCTTGCCGCTTCATGTATCATAATTTATTTACGTACCAATTTTTTTATTTAGTAAAATAAGAAATAGTACTGACAGTAAACATTTCTGACAGTAGGCAGGTACCTACAATCTACATAATTTTTATTATACCTGAAATAAGTTTGCGTTTGTCCACACTCTACCTGATAAGTCTCACAATAAGGCAAGCACAATGAATGTTAAAAAAGTGCTCAAATAATTATTCAAAGGAGATGTTTCACAAATGTATGGAATGTAGGCCTGGTCGGTGTACACTTGTATTTTTTTTTTTAATAATAAATATTTGTGGACATATCACACAGCGCCATCTAGCCCCAAACTAAGCAAAGCTTGTACTATGGGAACCAGATGGCTGATAGAATACATAATATACTTTTTTTTTTGTAAATACATACTTATAATACATAATACTACAACACCCAGACCCGGAAGAAATATTTGCAGAGCATGCAAACATTTCTCCCGCAGCGGTAATCGAACCCGCGCCTCTTGCGTCTCAGCCGAGCATTCGCCCGCCTCGCCACAGAGGTCTTTAGGTACTTACCTAAATTTTGTGTAAAACCTTTTCCAGTTGTCATTTTTATATTATTCTGCTTTATTTAATACATGTTCCTATAATACCTTTCTCACTGAGGGCATTACAAAACAAATTACAATAAGGCGTGTAAGTATTAAGTCAAATGTTTTGATAGCTTTTGACTTTTGACATTTGAGCAAAACAGCTGCATTTCGTTCGCTTTGAATTGAAACTGAAATCTTCGTAATGAAGCTGCCAAACTCATAAAACTGCCAAAATATGTACATTGTGGCAGATATTATATCGCTGCTTTAATTTGATAGTGTCACATAGCCAAATGTGACTATTTTGAGTTAGTAATGCAGTTCGATGCAAAATGTACTTTAACGTACTATATTCAAAGATCATATTTCTATTCCCAAAATTGACGACGTGGCGATAGCAAATGACATTATCTAATTTTTTCAAAATAGATGCCATCTTTGTTGAACACCGACACTTCGCCAGTTACTGCATGATTTTAGAGCATTACGCCACATTATTTTCTAAAAAATAGTCACATCACAAGATAATACACGTAAAAGTGCTGCTTTTTTCTTGAATAGTGGCGAGTTTTTTGTTGTGTCGGTTTCGAAGAAAATTATAATTATTCCAACCATTTCTTTATTCGAAGAAGATAGTGCTTTTAGGTTATGGGACGTTATTTCAAAAAGTAAGTACATGAACATTTCTTCTTATTTAGTTATAATACTGTTTACAAGTAAAATATTTGAATGTTATTTTATCCAAAAAGAAATGTGTCATTATCATACAAATTATTAAAAGAAAATACTGTAACTGATTCCGAAGTAAAACACTGTTGCATAAAATTTGTTGTGATATTTTTAATTGGTGCATTATTGAATTAAAAATTGATATTGTTTTACTAATGAATTATAGAATAATGTGGTAGTCAGATACTGAATATCAAATTCATAATTTTGTTTCAGTGTCGAATCGACGTACGCTACTCATGTTTCAAAATATGAATATGATATTACGGAGAAAACGAGGTAAGTAAACCAGATAAATACAATATTTTACATACAACATCTCAAATACGTGCCTATATAATTTACTAATAATTACGGTTTATATTATTTATTTCAATCAAATTAATCTAAAAAGTAAAAATTCTGTTTAAGTCCCTTTGTATTTTGTTTCCAGAATCCACAATACAATGTTGCCAAGCAAGAACAAGACGCGGAAATAAGCTTGCCACTGTTCCCGATCACCAATGATATTTCTAGGTATAGAAATATCATAGACTTTCTAGGTATACCTAGAAATATCATAGGGAATTACTCAAATCTCTGACGATAGTGTCAAAGATCCCAATTACAAAAGTACCACTGCATGTGAATCCTCTAATTCTCAAAAATTGAGTTCGAGGTCTATTCAGCGTAAAAATCAGCAAATGTGCACCAAAGTCAGAGAATCACTTCATAAAAACTCAACGTTGGTAGTCTCAAGACTTTACAAACCTCACCAAACAGAAAAGAACAAGTTTCAAATTAATATTATTGACTCAAAGTCAATATTTTGACACAGCGTTCTAGCACTGATTTAGATATTGGTACCTACATACATAAAATCAAGCCTGTTTCCCATAGGGGTAGGCAGAGATCACGGAACGCCATTTGCTACGATCCTGACAATCTTCTTTCGCTTCATTCACTCTGATTACATTCCTCATGCATGCTCGTCGGTTTAGGGTACTTTTGACCTGGCCCTTTTCCAAAACGTCGCCAATTCGGTCCAGGTACGTGCGCCGAGGTTTTTCCCTTCCAATGGTACCATTCACACTCGCCTCATAATCCTGTTTCGTTAATCTTCTTTCATCCTTGCTACATGACCGAACCATCTTAACATCCCTTTCTCAATCCTCATCACTACATCTTCTTTTACTCTACATCGCTCTCTTATCACGCTATTTCTCACTCTATCTCTTATAATTACCCCACACATACTTAGATATTAGTGCGCAATATAATTTTTTTATAAACACTAATGAATTAGAGGAAAAAAATCACTGGAATTCATTCAAAATAAGTCAGATCCGATAATTGTATCTCAAAATGAGACCATAAAATTGAGGTCTACAGTCCAAATAATTCATTAGAGCGATCACAACCACAAAAAGTAGAAGTAGCTCATCGGTTTCTAGCAGTTCCTCAAGTTTGATCTGTAAGCTACAATGCCCTGTCCAAGGGGCGATGTTTCGTACTTCTATTCATCATCCCTTCTATTCCCTGCCCTTATCCCACTTAAGTGGGGTCAGCACAACATGTTTTTTTCTTCCATTCCCCTCTATCAGCCGTCATTTCAGTATTCACTCCTTTCTTACTCATATCATCATTCACGCAATCCATCCATCTCTTCTTTGGTCTACCTCTACCCTTGTATCCATCCACTTTCATATCTAACATTCTTCTCGTTACATGACATTCATCCCTCCGCATGACATGCCCATACCATGCTAATCTATTGCTCCTCAACTTTTCCGTCACAGGCGCCACTTTCAAACTTCCTCTAATGTTTCGTACTTCTATTACCTATCGAAAATAAACTGCTGTAACTTCACAGTGAGCAATTAGAAAGACAAAGAGGTGACTTGTTATGTTTGGCATAAGGGCGAAGCTAAAAGATGAGCTATAGAGATTGGAACATGGTGTGCTGAAGTATATTGAAAGCCTTAAAGAGACTGCGTTACAAAGCGTACAAAGTTAATGAATTGACTCATGTTAATACGCTAACTTTTTTAACGTTTACGTTTACGTCGTTAACGTTTTCTGGTCCTGGTCTATACTGATCATTTGTAAAAATTGAGCCTGATTTCAGCCTGTTCTTATGAAGTCTTATAGTAAAATAAGTAAGTTTCTGCACCATCTCGCTCTCTTTTCAAAATAATGACTTCAAAGTCTTGATAAAGCTTTTATAGAAAAAAACTATTCCAAAATCAAAGCGAATAAAACAATGAAGATGATAGACATAACATTTTTCAAAATAGATGGTACAGGGAATTACTCATTTTACTACAAGACTTCCTATGAACAGGCTCAATTCATAAAAATAAACATTAACAAGATAGGAAAGACAAAAAACAGTAACAATAACGATTGAAAAATATGTACAATAATAAGATAACAGTATGTGAGATGAAGAACAAGGTGTTTGCTTGGGTTGATCAGGAAAAAACATTATTACAAGATTTTACTCATCATTCTTTGAAAATATCTATGCATTTGAAATACCTATGCCTAAAATTAGATTCTAGCATAAGTTCTGGCATGCCTAAAATTGGGTTCTGCGAGAATATAAGTTAATTTCTTTATTTTTCTGAAGATTTTTTAATAATGTTACTGGGTGGCGTAAACCAAAATTCGTCATTTAGGAAAAAAAAAACATAGTTTTATTAATTTTTAATTTGTCTTAAAGTGTATTAACCAAAAATATGTCATTGTTTTAACAAAAAAATGTTGAATATTTTGATTTAATTCCAAATATGCCATTGTTCAAAAATAGATCACGATGACCAATTTGTCCTAATCTCAAATATGTCGCCAATTGTTAAAAAATGTTAATAGTATATGTGTCACATTGCATTGTGTGTCAGTATTGTGGATAATACTTTGATAGTTGATTCGACGTAAGTCTGAGAGGTTGTGATTATTTGTATTTTTTTCAAGATTTTGTTATTATAGTGCCTAAATAACTTAGCATAAACGATACTTTGATATGTGTCCTTTATATATTTGTTAATAATGACTGACTATGTTCATTTAAATAAAAGTTATGAGTAACCAAACATTTTCTTTTTTTTAAACCTCTATCCTGAAAAAAGTGTGTTTTTGAGTTATGTCATCGTCAAATTAAAGCAGCGATATGTTACTATTGTATAAAGTTTTCGCATTCCAAACGTTTTTTTCTGAAAATAATTATTATGCTTCAAATTAGACTTAGAGATTCTTTCGAAATTCACTGATTTTTGACCATTTTTCTGCCTGCTATGAAACATCTAATTTTATAATAATTTCACATATTTTGACTCCTTTCGTGAAATCGCTTAGATCATGAATTTATTTTTTTGGTCTACTTCATAAGTTTTCACCGTCAATATCGTGGACTGTAAGTAATACCTAACAGTTGCTGTCTATTTGTTGTAGTTTATGGAGTATCGACATGCGTAATTTACATGAAATTGTTTAACCTTTGGACGTCGCGATGCAAATTGTGTGATCCGCATTGTTGCCTTTGCAAGGTAACGATGAAACACGTTAAAAATAAGCCCTTTGAATAGATTATTCAATTTACAATTTTATATTTAGTTTCTATGCGGTTATAAAAATGTTGGTTGGTTTTTGTCATGTTAGGTCAGTGACTGGCACTAACCTCTTTGCTATTTAACTACATATTTTAGATCTAGGTATTTGATTTTATATTATACTACGTTGTTCTACCATTAGAGAATAAATATATAAGTAAGTAAGTTCGTATGAGCTAGTGGCCAACTCTTGTAACGGAGTTTTTAGGCCGCCTTAAGGCCCCCATCATGGCTTAACGACTTAAAACCGGGACCGAAAATTTTAACGTGCCCTTCGAAGCACGGAAGCGCTCAGCTCGTAATGCCACTTGCGGTCACCCATCCAAATTGTGACCGCGCACAACGTTGCTTAACTTCAACGATCAATCAAGAACGTCTAAGCAAGCTATTTCACAAGCGCTTCAAATTTCAATAAATATATTATTAGTGCTTTTAGAACTTTGCTGCAAGCCTCAAACTATTCATTTATTTGTTAGAAAATTGCCAACACTAAGTAAATTGAACTATGAACATAAATGTAACCTTTATCCTAGTCAAATCGCCTGTTTCCGGCTAACCTGTTAAACCAAACTAGTGATGGAATAAAACAGAGACTTAATCGAAGCTTGATCGAAGCCTATTTCAAAACTATTTGAACTTGTTCAATTTTCACGCCATATTAATAGGTTTTTATGGTTTTATGAATAACCGATTTTGTATGCGTACCTACATATAAATTAACTGAATAGACCGTACCTTCATTAGACAAATCGTGGAGAATTTTAAACGGTGATTTTTTTTCATGTCGATAAAAACTGATTTAAATGTGAACAAAGAAACAATACATGAAAAATAATGTAGGGTGACCAAACATTGCGAAAAACGCAAGTCGAGAAGATTTTTGTCTTCTGATATCCACATAATTTCGGTTTTGGTAGATCTACAATAAATATTAGTTAGTCTTGCCTACACCGCAGGATTCTATTTCATTCTGTGTAAAATATAATAAAGAACCCATTATTATGACACATACCGTATTTTAATTAAAAAAAAACATGCTAGTCATGGAGTCAGTTATTCGCCTATTTGTCACCATGCGCCTGATCGCTATGTCAATATTTTATGTAAATTCTATTAGGGTTACTATTAACAAACAAAACAGGTAAACCGATATCTGTAAACCGGTATGAGGATGACGTTGGATCATAAGTGGTCCACGTAACAAAGTAAACGAAAGTATTTTTTTTATTTGCGATCAATGACTACAATCAAACGACATACCTAATAAATGAAACAAAATGACCATGACATAAGATGCTAGGATAGTAAAATGTGCCTTGAACAATACTGCCCTCCTTGTGAAAAACGCAGTAACTATGTCAAACATGCTTTGATACGTGAGTGAGAACAGAATGTTGTATTTTGTTAAGCGATTCCGAATAATGTATCTAACTGTTTTTTGTCAAAAATGCTAGTTACAGTACTGCGTTCTTCACTAGAAGGGCAGAATAGGTTAAGAGATTTTATCTGTCACACTCCGTAAAGTCAGCGGCAACCGGTTTTCCGTGTAAAGTTGAACCTATGTCAATATTCTATGTAAATTCACACCACACTCATAACTTCACGATTTCCAAACTAAAGTAATTATGGGTAATTATGTTAATACAATTCGATGATTGGTGGCTCTATAATCGTTTATTTATTAGTTTTCAAAAATATTATGAATTTTAATTAATTACCCAGAACTTCCAGCTTTTGATGATCTAAATTCTTGACATTTACATTAGTTTATTAGGATAATGACCTGAATTAAAAATAAATATGAAATGTCAATTTATGCTGCAGAGTACCTACGTTTGCTAAATTTAATAATAAATCAAAAACTACATTGTTTTATTCTAATCTATAGATATTATTGTAATCTGTAAAGTGGAAATCTACAGTACTTAAGCGGATAACAACTCTATAATTAAATACATATAATATAATATAGGTTTAATCTTGTCACACTTCCCCCACTCATGCAGTAACTAAGATCTAACCGGAAACACTACAAATTTATTCATAATATATTTTCAACGCTGCACTTCAAGTACGAGTAGGAATCATTATACAATAGAAACCTACCAGTATGATTCCATTGAAATGCTGTATCTAATAGCAGGATGCAAAGGAAATTATGCTTTGTGAAAAGTCGAAATGAGTAAGCAATTGTAAAATATTAATGATAAAAAACTTAATAAAACCAAGTTTGTAATAGAGTGAGGTATACCGGGTTACAACTGTTTTGGATAAAGTATACTGGGGTACAATTGTCTCGTGTAAGGTATACTGGGGTACAATTGTCCCGTATAAGGTATACTGGGGTATGCCGTCACGTGGCGAGGTGACTCAGCGCATTTTTGTGCCAGGCGACGAGTGAAGAGTGATGTGACTAATTTCGCTATTAGCTGGAGAATGAATTTAATGGTTTTGCTTGATGATTTTGAAACACTTACTTTTTTATGATTTGGAAACTAAATCAAAGGCTATTTTTAGATTAATCTACAACAAATTTACAGGCCATTTATAAAAAAGTATATGTATTCAATCAGCCTTCTGGTTCCCATAAAATAAAATAAAAATAAAACAAATATTTGTGGACATTTATTACAGCGCCATCTAGCCCCAAACTGAGCAAAGCTTACAAGCTTTGCTCAGTTTGGGGCTAGATGGCTAGATGGGTAAGTACTCTATTAGCCATCTGATGCAGTACACTGCATCAGATGGCTAATAGAGTACTTACATACTTTTTTATTGTAAATACATACTTATAATACTACAACACTCAGACCCGGAAGAAATATTTGCAGAACATACAAACATTTCTCCCGTAGCGGGAATCGAACCCGCACCTCTTGCATCTCAGCCGAGCACTCGCCCGACACGCCACCGAGATCATCCAAGTACAAGCTTTGCTTAGTTTAGGGCTAGATGGTGCTGTGTCAAATGTTCTCAATTATTTATTTATTGTTATTGGTGAGGAATTAGTGTTTGTGTGTTTTTATTTATTTTTACCCCATTTATTACAAACTTACAGGGCGGCTTATTTGCCAAGCTAAGTACCTAAAGATTTAAAAAAGAAAGTTTTTATTCCACACATACATTGGAATCTTTCACTTCATAATTCTCACGCTTTAGGATTTTTTGTGGCTTTTATTAAGTTTTGTTAAAAAATAGTCTAATCATAAAAATCCCCAAACACAATTACACAGTGTGCCGTGAGACAAAATCATTTTTCACTGAACACCTGTTTTCGCTGCAGTCGAAAACACTCCGCACCTTTCATCGTGAAGAATCGAAAAGGCAGCGTCATGTCACATCAATAGTGTCTAAGTAGCGAGCAATGGATCAGCGCGCGATAATACATCACGGGCCGTGGCCGCTAGTGATGGGACGAGCTATGTCCGGAGAAAGTATGGAAGAAACCGACTTTTTGACTTAAGCCCAAGAATTGAACTATTATGTTATATTGATACTAAACCAATTATGTACATACATATTACGTACATATTACGCCGTATCCCTAATGGGGTGGGCAGAGCCACAAGTAAACATAATAAAACTTGCAACCACTTCTGATCCAAACTCCCAAGATGTAGATTCCTTGTATATTAATTATTTGTTGGTTTTTTTTTTCTAATATGATTATTTGTTATTTAGGATACTTTGTGCTCTGACCGGCTGAAACACAGGATAATCTAGTTCAGGCTCTCGTGTATCTCTTATCTATGTACATTTAAGACACTGTAGTTGTAATTTATCCTTAAACGTTATTAAATAAATGATTATTATTATTATTATTGAGGGCAATCCGATTTAGCGTTTAAACTGAGGTCAAGAACTGTCATCGTTAACAGTTTTCAAACAATTTGAAAACTCTTAAACTCAGATTAGAACTAAAAGTCGTTCGTTCAGATTGATTAAATCGGACTTTGTTATATAAGTTTATAAAAAAAAGTATGACCTCTAAAAATGAACGTTAATCTAGGAATTTATACTTATAATTGTGAGTAATACTTTGGTATAAAATAAACTGTGTTTAATGCACATGTGTTTAATAATACATAAAAAAATTAAGAAGGTGTGTAAAAGCCGGACGTCTGACTACCCTAAAAGCTTTTCTATAGGCCCATTTTCCCAAGTCCCTTTCTCCTAACAAACAACATCATTTGTTACACTCCAACTTATATTTTTTTCTTCAAATTGATGAAAGCTTGTGTTAATAAAATTGCACTTCATCGTTTTTTTGTCGATCATCGTCACTTAACGCCCAGCTTTTGGGGGTGGCTCTGATTTGTAAAGTTCAGGGATTTTTTTAAGGTATTCAATTAATATTTAACATAATACAAAAGGTACCACTCCTGCCGAAATCTTTTGTATAACTATTTAGTTTAACTAAATAAACATTACATTTAAGTAAAATTTTAATTGTTACTTTGTTTACTACTCTCACTGACAAAATAAATTCTAGTTAGCAGAACTATGTACTATGTACCTATGTGACTGCTGCGTGTTATTAATGTTATATTTGAAAAAATATACTCTCTGTCCTAAGTTAAATATTTTTGTAGCTCCTAACACGTGGTCACCCCGACATTCAACAGGGCCAGACTGTGTTATGCTTCCATCTCGTCCAAATACAAAGATCTTTTTTAAATTTACGCCTAACTTATTTTTAACGCAACTTAGTACTTAAAAAACAGTGTTTTGGGTTTAAGCAGTGTTTTAAGATTTTTAATACAAGGCAGTTCAGGATAGGACTGGGTCTAGGTCACAAATAGGGCTAAATTTGACCTTACCCTATCACGGACGTTAATTTCGTGACATACGCGTGGTCACCCTAGCGTTCAACAGGGTCGACTGTCCCCGCACTCTGTTATCGACACCCGAAGTCTACTGACTATTACTGGTACCTTTTTATTGTATTAATGACATTGATATAAGGCTTTAGATATTACAGGTAAAATGAGTGACGGTAAATTAAAATGGCATTACCATACCCCACCATCCAATCCAACTTGATGGACCTATATGGGCGATGGGCTGATCACCTGTCACTATGGTTCACCATATCCATCTTGGGAGTCTTGGATCAGAAGTGGCTGCAAGTTTTCTTATGATTACTTGTGGTTCTGCCCACCCCGTTAGGGATATACATAATTATCACGCCCGTATCTTTAATGGGGTGGGCAGAAACACAAGAAATCATAAGAAAACTTGCAGCCACTTCTGATTCAAAGTTCCACGATGGATATGATGAACCATGGTGACAGGTGATCAACCCGTCACCCATATGATGGTCCATCATGGTGGAGAAAATACTGTCAAAAAATAAAGACAGAAATATCAATATCAAAATATCAAACTGCCATAATTTGAAGTACTATTTTGTTAATTTCATTTATTATTAGATGAAATTGCATTATACCTAAGTCAATTTAATTAAAAGAGATAGATATGTCTATTTCCAAGGGACTTTAGTTCTACTAAAATTATTGGAGAATAGACAAACATATCACATTAGACAAATATCAATTTCGCTTGATTGTCAAAAGCTCTTCAAGCCTAACATTACTGGTCATTGAACTCACGCATCACCTAGAAAGAACCAGTGACACGCCAGCTGTCAAAAATCTTTACTTCTCCCACAAAAAAAATCTGCAAATCACTCCAGGGTTGCCACACAAAAGTAATAATCGTCGAATAAAAGAACTCACCAAGTCATCAAGGTATCAGAGGATCACTCAATCGAATGATTGACAAAATGACGAATCATAAGCAAAAACACAATGGTATTGAAGCAATCATTTGATGTTTTTGTGTGTTGATAGTTTAATTGTTGTTTTGTGTTTTGTTTGAAAGATTTCTGAGGGTTACGAATGAAAAGAATACATCTGTTGTAAGACGTTGTCTGATCATCTACATTTCAGTCTGGTAGTCACCCATACGATTTTATCAGCCTCCTCAGTCCTGAGATTCTTTAACCCAGGCGCCGCGGGCTATAAGAGCACTGGTGTTCTAGTAGTCACCCCGCCTTCTAATCCTAAGTTCGTGCGTTCGAATAAGGTTGTGCACCAATAGATTTTTGTTTGAAAAAAGGAGCCTCTTTCATCACACATTCAAAGAACTAGTGACACGATTGCATGAATGCTCTTGCTGATGGATTTTCCTACATGATAGAATCAAAAACGACGGCCTCGGTGGCGCGGGCGTGGCGGGCGATTGCTCGGCAGTGACACAAGAGGCGCGGACTCGACTCCCTCTGCGGAAGAAATGTTTGCATGTCCTGCAAATATTTATTCCGGGTCTGGGTGTTGTGGTACCATGGTACTCGTAGTTTCTGATACCCACGACACAGGGAATCCTAGTGTGCATTTCATGTAGCTCTAATAACAGATAACCGTTGCAGTGAAGGTTCTCGAATGTTGAACCACGGACGGGAAACTTACGGCTACACCTGTCACTCTATGCCAAAGCCCATTAATGTAGCTACAGGTATTCAAACCTTCTAATTTGTACCTACCTGCTTTCTTTCTAAGCCTAGACAAAACGCACAATCAAATCAAATGAAATTCCCGCTAACCAACCGACTGTACGAAAGCGTTTAATTTACGAAATCGTGAAACTATCGTTGAGATAAATGTTGAACAGATAATGATAAAGATTTCTCGATGCGGTCAACAATGAGTTTTGGTATCAAATCACACAATTAGAAATGATCTATCTGTTGTCTGTCGGGCGCTTTGTCGGCGTCTGTCATTGGCGGGGCCGTTGCGCTTGGTACCCGAAGTAATATTGTGAGCAAAGTGTACCTACTGTTTATATGGAATTATTTTAACTTTACAATTGATTACAGGTTACATACCCTGATAAGCACAATAAGCGTTTTTTTTTTCAAATTAATGTCAGTAAAAGTAAGTAAATAATTCTTAAAAACTAATTTAAAAATCTGTCTACGACCTAGAAGAAACTAAAACTTATCTGCTCTAGATGATTTATCGACATACATTTGCCTACATTAATGGTACATTAAATCCTTCTACCACACTGGTTCGAAAGAACTAGTGACACGACTAGATAGATAGATTAAAAGGACGTTGTAGGGAAGTTTTGAAAAATATACTTTGAATAATCCTTACTAATAATTATAAACGCGAAAGTTTGTATGTATGGATGTTTGTTACTCTTTAACTCAAAAACGGTTGTACGGATTTGTCTGAAACTTGGAGTATACATAGTGCATGTACTGGATTAATATATAGGCTATTTTTTATCCGGGTGCCAAGCGAGCGAAGCCGCAGGTGGTAGCTAGTTACTAATATAACATTGTGAATTTTAGGGTGCCAAGTGGAACACACTCTCGGTGTTTGCCGTCACGAAACAGACGGGCGATGTCGTCTCAAAGGAATTAGAATGATGGACGTTTCATGACGTTGCGTTTTCGTCTCTGCCAACCCTAGGTCGTGATAGATACATGCCAATGTTAGCTTAAAAACTAAATGAATTGACATAAAAAAAATTGTGATTTTATAAACTTGTGCATAGGGATACCTCTGTAACGTCGTGTTTATATAAGTACTTTTTTTGTAAACATATTTTATTATTATCAGAACGCAATGAATTTTTTGAAAACTTTCACTTTTTATTTCAGTATTCAGTATATTTATTCACATAGGATATGGTACATTTTATGTCATAAAATACCTATTTAAAATTTAATAAATATGTCAATTGAATTAAATATTTAGGGTATAAAATATAGTTTCTATAGGCATAATTTATTTTACTGATACTGTCTGTACGTGTCTGTCTGACCACATTGTGACAATTTGTGCAATTTATATAAGGTGACTTTAGGAAGGTATGTCTATTATCCAAAAATCTAATAAATTTTCATAGCACCAGTTTTGGATACAAATGTTCCGAGTGATGACTCTAAGGCAGATAAATATAGAACAGTAAACTCCAGTGCTGAGAGCGCCTTTATTATTTCAAAATGAAAACAATACACCAAAACAAAAAGACGCGCGTCAAACGCCCGCATAAATCGATCACGGACTTTATAGCCCTTTTACTGCCCTTGCGCAAAAATTAAATATCCCGATGAGCTATCAACTTTAAGTTTAATTAGTCACGTGTTTACGTCACGGGATGACTTATTGCTTATTGGAAATGTTTCAACGACTCGTAAATAATCGTTAAGCCAATATTTCCTGGAATACGAACGGCGGTTTATGCTGGTCGTAATACAGAAAAAGTAAGATTTGAGTTATTTATCGTGACCCTATGTAGCGACAATAGAGGCACGTTAACTGTATATAAATAAAGGTATTTATTTGGACTGGTTCTGGCTATTTAACGAATTGGGTTTCGGAAAAAATCTACATGTTTCCGGATAAATTGTATGGTATCTGGTTTTTGAACTATGTCTATTCCAAATTTCATCTAAATCAGATCAGCCATTACGGCGAGATTTAATCACAAACATAGACATTATACTAACTTTCGCAATTATAATACAAAACCGGTTTCCCTCCGGCCCATAATCGGTGATTGAAACATAATTATCATGGATTGCCTATCTCTTTGCAAATCATAGCCAAAAAATAGCCACGCATCCACGCTTGATTGCGATACGAAGGTGTAAGTTCAAAGTGGATTTAAGACGTGTCCTAGCGATTTTAAGGAATAAAGTTTTATCTATTCATTGCTCCGTTAGGTACTACTTGAAAGAAAGACAAGCCAACATACGTACAGACTTTTGAAAGTTTTGTCAAGTCGTGGGCCATAGATGTACCACAGGATTGACATGGGTGGCACAAACTAAGGAAGTCCAGCAATACCTAGCAGTGGGGAAGTCAGTCTTTGGATGATGAAGATAGGGTTTGAAGAATTGTAGTCGTCAAGTAACGGCGCCGTCTCCAAGTAAATTCGAGCTTTAAGTAAACATCGGCGGTCTTTGAGCGGTGTAATTAAAGTGAGCGATATTTACGCCGACGTTTATGGAGCGGCGACCTGCGCCTGTGTGAAAGCTAACAATTGAAATGTTGATCGCAATTGATTCGGTAATTACTGGTAATACTCATTAATGATTTTTTTCCTCGGTTATAATGGTAAAACCTTCATGTATCACAGAAGATCCAGTGTGGTGAAAGTTGAATTAAAAAGCATTTACATTATAAATGGATTCTCTGTACCGTTGGAGTCAGAAACTACCTAACGACATCAACAACCTGGAATAAATGTTTACTGAACATGTATTTATAGAACCCGTACCACTTGCATCTCTATAATCTCTCTCACTATAATCAAAAGAATGATTATAGATTATTTTTTATCTTTACAGATTTGTTCCTGTGATGGTTTTGGCGTGACTAGCGGACCAACGTAAGTTTAATGACATATAATATCTGTTTTATATTGAAATATCGAAACAATTATAAACAATATGGTACCTAGCTACATATTTTAAACTATCTTAAAAGCATTATTAGAAACATTTCATTCATTTCAAGTTACCTTGTTATTTTAAACATTCGTTTATCAAATCGCATCTTGTCCCCAAATAGCCACCGATCAGCGACCGCCCGACACTTGATCAGATCGACAAAGCACTGATTCTACTTGATTATTCAGTCGTCTTGTCTCGCTATTTCGAGCTAACATACACTGGATGTTAATCTGAGGACAATGTTCTAGGTATTTCATAATTACAAATTACTATAATAGTTTTTTTTCATAAAATTAAGTAAGTTCGTATAAGCTAGTGGCCAACTCTTGTGACGGAGTTTTTAGGCCGCCTAAAAGACTTAAAAGCCGGGACCGACAGTTTAACGTGCCCTCTGAAGCCCGGAAGCCCTCAGCTCGTAATACTACTTGCGGTCCCAACTAGCAAACTAACCACAAACTAAGCAAAGCTTGTACTATGGGCACCAGAGGACTGATAGAATACTTATGTTTTTGTAAATACATACTTATCATACATAATACACCTAGACCCAGAAGAAGTATTTGCAGAGAATACAAGCATTTCTCCCGTAGCGGGAATCGAACCCGCGCCTCTTGCGTCTCAGCCGAGCATGCGCCCGCCTCGCCACCGAGGTCGTCAAATAGACTACACAGACAAACTACAATACTCGACATTTAATTAGCCAGATATACCAAAGGTCTCTGAGTAACACAGCATTGCACTCGCTTTGAACTATCAGATAGACCTGGCAACAAATAGCTAATAGAGCTAAACGCAGCTGTCAATTGGCGCTGTCAGTGTCATTGTCACTTTGACAGAACACGAGTGTTCATAAGGACACGGATAGTGGGTTCAGCCGTGTGGGACGTGTCGCGTGAATAATTGAGCGTGGTCTGGACCGTGTGTGTAAATAGATGGGTAAAAATATTTCTTGCTTACGTCTTGTTTGAAATTCAGTTCGACTGTATCCGACTATATTATCAAAGCAGTTATTTGTGTAATTTATGATTTGGTGTTGCTATTGATTTTGACGATATAATTAGGAAGATATAATTGAATAGAATATAGTTTATTCGCATGTCAATACCGTACCTACATTTTTAACTGTAGCGCCTAGTAACTTCATTAGTTGCAAAGTGACTTGTAGAATCTCAGTAATAACAATGATGTAGGTATGTAATCGTTAGCTGTAATATTTATATATTTACATGCAAACATTTTAGCCGATTTGAGAACTTCCTCTTTTTTAAGTGGACGAATGTTCCGTTGTCCCCTTGTGCCCAGCACAGAACCAGTGTTTTTTACAGTGAACAGTTAATTCTAATGCGGAACTGCGCGGATCCTCGGCAGTAAATCAACGATGATTTACCATCACATCAAAAGGGAGTCGCATGGCGTAAAACTCGAACGATCACTAACTAGAAGTAAGCCACTGTACATCAAGAAGCACTCAAAAGTGGACTTTAAAACTCGTGAGATTAAGTTCAATATCGCTTGGTACATATTTGACGTTTTGCATGAGCAAAAATTTCATCTTCATACACAGAACCCTACATTTGCAACACCTTAAAATATGTTTGAAGTTTATATATTATTTGACACCAGCTGCCGTTTGCGGCTTCGCTCACGTTGTACCCGGATAAAAAGTAGCCTATATGTTATTCCAGCATTAAAGCAAGTATTCCCAAGGAGGGTTGACGTCAGGCAGGCGGCCGGTCATAAAACACCTGCCGAAACTTTTACAGCGTGATCCAAGGATCATGCTGTGCCGACCCCACATAGAGTGGGATAAGGGCATGAAGATGATGATGCTGATGATGTTATTCCAGCATATGTATTATGTGTATTCCAAGTTTCATTCAAATCCGTTCAGCCGTTTAGGCGTGATTGAGGCACAAACATACATCGTCACATCCACACAAACTTTCGCATTTATAACATTAGTAGGATTTTGTATAGGTACTTATTTTATTCACACAGTGCACTAAAGTTCTATAGCTTGAAAGCCACGCCTTTCTAATCTATTAAAGTCGATAGATATTTGACATTATACAAAGATTTAAAAGCGAGAACAGTAAGTTCAAAGTCGGTATTAAAAGTTTAGTGCCCCTTGACATTTGGACCAATCTAAAGTCAAAATGGCTATGTCATAGAAATAACTTCAACAGACGACATTTATTTTCTATTCCCGTGGCTTGGTTTGCATCATTTCCAGAATAATAAATATATCAATTCCAAATTTAATTCAAATCGGTTCAGCCGTTACTAAGTGATTGAGACAAAGGTCCTCACACCCTCAGAAACTTTCAGATTACAATATATACATACACCCGTATCTCTAATGGGGTGGGCAGAGCCACAAGCAATCACAAGAAAACTTGCAGCCGCTCCCCAAGATTGATATGGTGACAGGTCATCGCCTATATAAATGATCCATCATGATAGAGAGCTTTACGACATGCTTGTGGAGAAAAGCAGCTGGAAACATTCTATGTTTTTTCTTTACTCTCAGTCCAGCAGAGAAGTAACCTAAGTTCTAACCTACTAACCTACCCTTTTAAGGTATTCTTACACCAATCAATCAGTCACAGACCCAACACAAAACTAAAAAAGACCAGTGACAGAACATAATCCTTTACGTTGCCGACGGTACACTTTTAAGTCTGTGTCAAAGTGACATTTCTTTGGTATACTAACTTCAATTGCCTCTGTGACTTTACGAGTTCCCGGGACCGTCACACGGACGAAACACTGTCTTATAAATCAATTTAATCTCTTGCAAAGACAATTGGAACATTCTCCTATTCCTTACAAACCCCCTTCGCGAGATAACAAACTCTATTCCCTTGTGATAGGGTTGGGTATCGATTGGCGGATGTTTGGTTCTTACGTCAAAAAGTGCGCGCATAAGTCATTGGTTCTGTTGCAGTATGTTCTGTATTATTGTCTAACTAGTGAACGTCCGCGGCTTTGTTCGCGTTGAGTTTTTCGTACAAACTTAAGCGCTCGTCGCGTTGCTCGCTTAGGCGTTCTTGATTGATCGTTAAAGTTAAGCAACGGTGTGCGCGGTCATAATTGAGATGGGTGACAGCAAGTGGCATTACGAGCTGGGCGCTTCCGTGCTCGAAGGGCACGTTAAACAGTCGGTCCCGGCTTTTGAGTCTTTAAGCCATGACGGAGGCCTAGAAACTCCGTCACAAGAGTTGGCCACTAGTTCATACGAACATACATACATACAAACTTCATATCTCCGCTGCATCTAGGAGTTGAATTTAGGGAATTCCTCACCTCGTGCACCCTTGAATTATAAATTTATGTTTTCAGGACTTATGATTGAGACTTGATTACAGTCGGTCAGTAACATAGAGTTTTATATATTTAGATGTCTAATGCCGCTCCAAAGCATGTAATCGTGTTGACTTTTATACCCGACTCGCTAATGTCATGTAAATCAAACGGACATAATTGTACAAATAGGTCACTTGTATTGGAGACAAATATGAATAATGGTCGCTATGAAGAGGTGACAGTGGAATGGAAGAAGAGAACATGCTGTGCCGACCCCACATAGAGTGGGATGACGGCAGAAAAATTATGATAATGGTTGCTATGAACAAGTTTTAAAAAGTATAAATTTTTCATGACCTCGGTGAAGTGGTGAAAGTGCTTGGCTGGGACGCGAGAGGTGCGGGTTCGACAATACGAACACGACACAGAGAACCATATTGAAAACAATGCAAGAATTGTACAATAAAATCATAAAATTAGTTGATAAATAAATAACACCCAACAGTCACATACATAGTCCTGACCCCACACTAGGACTCCCTGTGTCGTGGGTATCTGAAACTACGAGTACCATGGCACCACAACACCCAGACCCGGAAGAAATATTTGTAGAACATGCAAACATTTCTTCTTGAACCCGCGCCTCTTGCATCTCTGCTGAGCAATCGCCCCGCCACGCCACCGAGGCCGTCAATAAGTAAATATTTCTGGACATTACACACAGCGCCATCTAGCCCCAAACTAAGCACTTGATGTAATACAATTTTTGTTTTAGGTCTGCTTTCTATTGTGATACAGTGAAACCATTAAAGTTTTAGAATGGGGTTAATTAAGTTTATTGCTGAAAACTCTCTGAATAAAATTTCAACGGTTTTGTCTGGCGTCAAAATAGGTCTACGATTTAAGTAACCAATCGGTTCGGCTGACTCTCCGAATCCTATCTACTATTAGACTGACCCGATTCCAATATTACACTAACGGACGGATCGTTCATTATCATAGCAACGTTGCTTTTAACCGACTTTAAAAAAGGAGTTTATATGTTCGATTGTATAGTATATTTTTTTATGTAGATCTGATGATCTGATGGCTGATAGAATACTTATAATACTTTTTTGTAAATACATACTTGTAATTCATAAAATACTACAACACCCACCCGGAAGCAATATTTGTAGAACATACAAAAATTTCTTCCGTAGCGGGAATCGAACCTGCGCCTCTTGCGTTTTAGGCGATCGCAGCGCCATGCCACTGAGGTCGTCAAGATAGACTAAGCAGATGATCAATGCGAGCAAAGCCCCGGGATTAAACTAGTTGAAATAAAAATCAAAAACTTTAGGGTAGTTACAAATAAAGGTCAGCTCACACGTTCTAAAATACGGCCACAATTCCGCCTGTCTCAATCAGGCCATATTAAAATATCTTTGACCCAGACATCAAATAAATAGATCAAGCTAGACAGTCGTCTAATTGTAACACAAATGTCAGGTCAGCCTTTAGCACAATCTTTGAACTGAATGTGCAGTGTGAACCGAGTTTAATGAGTTGTCAAATCGCTAATCATCTTCAAATAACTACCTAGGTACAGTAGTACCACCACAAATATTGTGCGCCTCGGCAATTTTCGTCAGCTTCTGAAATAGGAACTAACGCGATGATGATTATGTAATATACAGATGTTACAATAATTATGTATGTATTTATTTAAAGGGTTGGTTCAGTTATTTTAATGCCAATAGTTACATAGTCATTCGATTTTATTACAATGCACGAAGTTTGCCGAGGCACACAATATTTTTGGTAGATATGCCGATTTCCTCACGATGTTTTCCTTCGCCGTTTCAGAGTCCTGGCACATAATTTTTTCGCACAGAAACAACCCACAACCTTAGGATCAGAAGGCGAGGTCACCAATGTTTAAGACCACCAGTGCTCTTAATATTACGGTTTATGAGATACAGCCTGCTGAAGGACGGGCGAACAACGGAGGCGGGTTCCGTTGGCACCCTTCGGGTACGGAACCCTAAAAACTATGTGGTCAAAGGCGCGGTGCCTTCCTCTAGTTAGGAATTGATACTTATGTCCTATATTTGTCAAAAATAATCAAGTGGGCCTAGTGCTAAGGGTACATACATCTGACAGAAATATTTCGTCGGTCTGAGGCTTAATTGGTTTGTGATATTTTAGATTCTAGCTCAGGTTGCATTTAGATAAGACTAGATTCGATAGATAAAAATTGCGTATATGTTATTCTCGGTCACGAACTGTGTGCATTCTAGGTTTCATTGAAATCCGTACAGCAGTTTTGCCGTGATTGAGGCAAACAAACATGTTGACAAACTCACAACTTTTAGAATTCATAATGAGTTCAGGTGGATAGTGGTAGCAGCATCGCCTAGGTCGTGGGCTCAAATCCCGTAGAGCACTAATACATTATCTGTTCTAAAAATATACCAGTACTCTTAAACGGTGAAGGAAAACGTGAGAAAACCGGCATGTAAAATTTAAAAAGTTCGAAAACATTGTCAACTTCAATAAAGGAGTCAAAAATGTCAAAGTGTCAAAAACTCGTCACTTGAGACCTGCTCAACTCTGAAATGCGTTTGAGTATTCGGGGGTAAGAGTATCGTTATTTCAGACTTTTAAAATATGATGAGAGTTGTCATACACATTTTCATAAATATCTTTGGAAGCCTTCAGTGGTCCGACACGCGCTTGGTCATACAATAAATATGAATAAACAGCGTATTTAAAGTTCAATTTAAATAGCATTCTTTATTAAAGTTACCCAAAGCCATCAAAACCAAACAAACAATCTTTATACAAAAATTGAAAAGCATGATTGACCTCTTCGATCACAAAGAATTTAATCGTCTTGTACGCAAATCTGGCGGCCATTGTGATAGACTATTGTCCCGCCCGGCTTTGTTTGGACTGCGAAAGCGCAGGGAAACTCATTATTGGGGATCCAATTCGTGGTTTGGATACGCACTGGGAGGTTTGACACGGCGACTTTAGAAATAAACGCTGGTGTCTGTTCGTTTTCCGTCTTACTAGCGCCTGGCGGTAGGATCAGATCAAAACTTTTTGCCTTTATTACTACTGGTAGTATAGTTTGTATGATATGTATAGCGTCCAGCTGCTTCTCTCCCCGAGCATGTCGTAAAAGTCGACTAAGGGATAGTATCCTCCAACATAATGAGATACAATAAGCAAGTATTCCCAAGAAGGGTTGACGTCAGGCAGGCGGCCGGTCATAAAACACCTTAGCCAAAACTTTTACAGCGTGATCCAAGGACCATGCTGTGCCGACCCCACATAGAGTGGGATAAGGGCAGGAAGATGATGATGATGAGTATAGCTGGTATGGTCATTGGGTAACAAATGCATAAAAAGTAGCTTATTTGTCACGTCGCGTACTTGACACATGTTTTTCGATGCCGGTTTCCTCACGAAGTTCTCCTTCATCTAGTAGATAGATATCAAAGATAATTCTACGACCATGGTGGGCCATGGTGACATGACCAGCTCATGTTGGAGAGGATTTCATCCCTTAGTCGACTTATAATGCTCGAGGAGAGAAGCAGCTGGACGTATTCTATGTTTTTTTTTACTCCCAGTCCAGCAGAGAAGTAAGTTACTCAAAAATCGCCGCGATATAACAACCCAGTGCGTATTCCTTCTTATCAATCTCAAGTGATGATCTGATAATGAGGTTAGATACGGGCATTGTTTGTTTGACATCACCGAGATGAGTCGATGAGGTTTTTTAAAGATAAGCTATTAGATAAAGGTCATCACTCACTTACACGGAACGCTAATACGTCAATAAAAAATGGGCTTCAAGACGAGCTCTGTAGATACGCTTTACAAGTAGCAAGAAAGTTAACGGTGCGGTCCGATTATGAATTGGGGTAGTGGGCGGAGATCTTTAACTATCAACTTATTTCAATATTTTTTGTTTTCTTTTCGTCGTCTTGTACGTACTGTGCTAATCACTGATGATGATCTAATATCCCTCTACTCAAATATCCTCAAAAAACCCGCTATTACGGTGTTCAATAGAAATAAGTTGCAAATGAGTTACATAATCACTCTCCCTGATGATGTCGATGATGAAAATTTAGTTTCGAAGCAAAAGTGCACGAAAAGAGCCTCGTTGATGCGCACTTTATTCATCACACTAGTAACAAAATAAATTCCTGTCTCCTGTCGGTATATCAAAGAAACTAGTATGCAATTTCTAATATGGCTGACGTCTACGAGCTACGACGAGCTACGACATGCTACGACGCGCTACGCCGTAGCTGCGTAGCTTATAACTAGGCTTCGTTTGGATGCGTACTTGTGACTATTTTGTTTACTATTCAAACCACTGGTCTATTTTTGGTCACCCTTTCTAAAGAAACAGGATTGAAAAATTGTCAATTTTCATTAATACAATTTTAGTGTTAGTTATAAAGAAACTATCTTTAATTTAGATTGTATTGTATTTTCATAAAATAGAATACAATACAATATAAGTTTCTCGTAAAAACACGAAATAAAACCTAAAACGGAAACATAAATTAATTTTTTAAACTTATTATTTACTACTTATTACTTTATCAGCTGACAGAGAGAAAAGGAAAAAATAGACGTCGAACCGAACCCACAAAAAACGGGAAAAAATCATGAAAATGGTGATGAACTTAGTTTAAGTAAAACTAAGTAGCTTAATACATAAAATGAACCTACTCAGGTCAAAGGCCCCATCCGTAAGTAACTGAGCATACGGATAGTTCAGTTCTACTCTATAACAAAATACATACATACTTTAATTCCGATTGAAAATCCTTTTTACCAATAAACTGGCGTATCTACAACACACATTAAAGATATTGTTCACCAACAGCTAAACCAACGGTTAAAGCATTGGTTAATTTGATCCTGATTCACTTTGAGTGTTTACATAGGCAGTGATCGTTGAAATAGTTGGTTGATCACATCCTTAATAATACAGATCCTTTCATACCTCATGCAGGTCATTTTGTGCTGTCTCCATCCAACCACCGATTTTAATGTTGTTATCAATGCATCCAGTAGGCCATCTTACATTTCGATTCCAGTAGGTACCTAAAAACTACACAGATATAGTGTTAAGTGCACTTAAAGAGCTTCTCTGAAGCGCACATCAATCTTTTCACTAACAGGTTTGGAAGAACACCTTACTTTAATTTTTTTTAAATTGAAGTGGTTGTCTCAATAAATGGTTTTTCTTCCTACCTACTAACGGTGAAGGAAAACATCGTGGCGAAACCCGTGGCTTAGTCAGCTCCGCACATGTTGACCATGTCTTCGTAGACAATACCGACTAAACTGAGAGGATGGTAAAGGTGTTGGGCAAGCCTACTCCTAAAATCCCGTTAGTTCTAAAAAGTTGTCTCCTTTATAAATCATCTAGGTTAGATGGTAAAAGGCCTTAGTAGTAACCGTGGGTTAAAGCATTGGTGAACCTGGTCCCTTCAAAGTACACATCTCAGACGTCACGTATTGTCGCAGGTTTATAGCTTGTTTGTCCCCGCCATTAAATAGCTAATCCAAGGTATAAGCGATAGGCGATAAAATTATGTATATATTTTAAACAACTGATAAGGCATTGGTATAACTGTGTCGTGTTCTGTAAATATAAGATAGAACTATGTAGGTTCTAGTTACGAATAAACGGTTTAGTGTCATATTTTATTATGCAGTATGAAAGTTATCATTTTGCAGTAGGTATTTTTGTATCAAGTTTAACTTTAAAGCTTCAAACTGGAATCTAGTCAAAATAACTTGGAAGTTTTAAGTAGGTGTAATATACTTTTTAACCATTAATAAGAACCGAATTTAGTAATGAATTCAGTTTTTTTAGGCTTCTTGTTCATTAGAAACTAATCATCTCACTCTTTCGAGTAAAAAAAATATCAATTTCTCGGGAATCTTTGTAAAGGATTATTTCCTAACCAATTACTAAACTAACAAAAATACCAAAATAGTATACGGTCGTCCTTTTCTGGGACCTTATTCACTATGACCAAACAAACTATGGACAACGCGGGCGCTTTAATGGAATCACCGTGTTATCGAAGTTATATGACAATTTTGCATTGCGATAGCGTGACAAGGCGCGTCAGAAACAAGTTGCTTGCAGCCCCCTTATTCACGATGACCAAACAAAACGTAACGCGGGCATGCTGTGGAATACCGTGTTATCGTATTCTATAATGACAATTTTGTATTGCAAAAACGTTACGTGGCACGTCACAAACAAGTTACGAGCTGTCAGGTTTCGTTTGGTCGTAGAGAATAAAAGCCCTGTCAAGTTTGTTTTATTTTTTTTAAAGCTCTTGTGTCTTGCGTCGCTAATAGCCGCCGACGCACTAGGCGCGGTGCACACTGGCGAGATTGCCGCTGCGCGTGACGTCTTCATCATGCGTGGGCGTTACTATCTCACCTCTATAACAACACTTTATTCAAAACTGTCTATGGAAATCCTACTAATATCATAAATCCGAAAGTTTGTAAGCTGTGGTGAGAGGGGATTTGTGACTCAATCACAACGGCTGGACAGATTTTAATGAAGCTAGGCGTAACAAGACATCTCCCAAATACAGGGGGTGGGCAGAGCCACAAGTATTCATAAAAAAGATTGCAGCCATTCCTGATCCAAAGCCCCAAGATGGATATGGTGAACCATGGTAACAGGTGATCAGCCCATCGCCCATATAGATGGTTCATCATGTTGGAGAGGATACTATCTAGTACTATCTAGTAGCTGGACGCATTCTTTACTCCCAATCCAGCAGAGAAGTTACACTTAAAACATAACTGTATATAATTTACAAAGTTTGTGATCTTTTTCATAAGAATAAGCGGAAATTCATTTTGCCGTTTGGGCCTTATTCAAACACATACAAACATTCTAAATATTAAAACTTTTTATTTATAATATAAGTTAGACAATAATAATTGAATGAGTAATTTTTTTACTTCCTCGGACTTCCATGTTTCAAAATTTGATGACCTCGGTGGCGTGACGGGCTTATGCTCGGCTGTGACGCAAGAGGCGCGGGTTCGATTTCCGCTACGGGAGAAATGAGATAGTACTATCAGCTATCTGGTGCCCATAGTACAAGCTTTGCTTAGTTCCGGGCTAGATGGCGCTATTTCAAATGTCCACAAATATTTATTTTATTTTATTTAACTTAATGGCTTTTATAGCAGCACCAAAAACACGAAGATGCGGCCATTCCAACATCATCCAATAGCCGTCGATATTCCAGAAAGATGCCTTCAGACATAAAATAACTATAAAACACCCCGGTCAGTCCGATGTTAGTTAATCGACCACTCCCAATACCATTGCTTTTGTAATGTCCATATTTTGTGTTTCAAATATGGATGTAAAATATTTAAATGGTCACTTTCGAAAATATTCAATGTTTCAATTAGGATTGCTTTATAAATAAGGTCTATTGACGCGATTGTTTGTATTTATTTATTTAAATAGAAGGCATTATTTTTTATGACAGAACAATAATCGGAATACAATAAATGTATGTTTATGTCTGAGGTTATAACATCCTACTATGGTTTGATGACTCTATCTCGCAAGAATTGACTCATAGTGCGTCTGTATTTGTAAACGTGGTTCTTTTATTATAAAATAACTCTGTCTGTCTGTCTGTCTGTTACCTCTTCACGCCTAAACTGCTGAACAGATTTCGATAAAATTTGGCAAGGAGGTAGATTGCATTCTGGGGAAGGACATAGACTACCTTTTGTTTCTAATAATTTAATGCGGACAAAGTCGCGGGCAACAGCTGGTAAAAGATAAAATAAAAAGAGCTTTTATCATACAACTAAACGAAATAATATTTATTTAACATAGGTACATCATTACTTATCCTAACTTATATTATAAGGTTAAGACTAGTTCTTTAAGAAAACACATTGGTGCGTGACTTAGAACGAACCCATAACCTTACACTACAAAAAAGCTATAAGTGATCTTAAATTAATTTACTTATGCAACTAGCCTTTTCGTTTTTACTTTTAATATAATCAGCAAACCCATGTACACACTGTGGGCGCGTGTGGTCCATTAGCATAGGTGCACACGCGATGCGCCGCGTGTGAACGGCGCGTACGACGCGCATGTGTGTACCCGCCTTAAGCTCACTCGCTATCTGCTGATAAGCAAATTGAGTTTGACGAAATTGGAATATTAAGTGATCCTTATCTCAGCGGTGCGAGGAAAAAGGAAGAATTCTTTGCACTGTTTTACTTGTATTGTAAGGGAATCTAAGAATACGTATTGTTGGTTAAATAAAGCACTGGTGGTCTTGTGGTAGTGGCCTCGCCTTCTGATCCTAAGGTCGTGGGTTCAAATCCAGCCGTGCACCAATGAGTTTTCACACAGCGCCATCTAGCCCTAATCTTATCCCCTAATCTTATTATCTTATCAACTCAGCCTAACTAGATGTAGTACCTAGTATTTTATTATTATTATTATTCTTTTTGTTTGTGGTTTTCTGTGTACCTACCTACTTAAATGTGGATCTCTGTGTCTGAAATAAAGAATTTATTATTATTATTATTATTATTATCAAAGCTTCTACAGTAGTACCACAATTATTGTGATAATAATAACTGAATCAACCCTTAAATAAAAGGTCTATATAATTTATTGTAACACTCTATCTTACTTATATTATAAATGCGAAAGTTTGTGAGTTTGAATGTTTGGATGTTTGTGCCTCAATCACACCTAAACGACTGAACGGATTGGAATGAAACTTGGAATATGCATAGTACATGTACTGGATTAACATATAGGCAATTTTTTATCCGGATACCATGCGAGCGAAGCCGCGGGCGTCAGCTAGTATTACATAATTATTATCATCGCGTTAGTTCGTATTTCGGAAGCTAGAAGGAAATTGCCGAAGAGCACAATATTTGTGGTACTATTGTACTAGAGCTAATCCTAATTCCGGGTTTAATTCTGTGCAATAACACATTGTGTCAAGTGCACGAAAGGAGTCATTGACGCGCACTTTAAATCTTTCCACTATATGTTCGAAAGAACTAGTAGCTCCTGAGCTACGTGATTCATAATAGTGAATGGTGACATAAACAGAACAGCAGTGCAGACAATCGATAACATTTGAGTCGGCCGCCGCTGCGTGGGCGCGCATTTGCATAGCTTCATTAGGGCGCGTCTACAAGCCGAGATGCCGCCTCTAAACCCTTATTTTCTTCTTTTAATTTTTAGGGTTCAACAATATTTTCAACAATTTCTTAAAATAACGTTCAGAAGACTTACCTAGATGAATACGAAACTTGTAAAAAACATATTTATCCCTGATAATTAAATTACGTTAGGCTTTAAAAAGAAAAAGACGTTTAGTTGACGATCTCGGAGGCGAGGCGGGCGAGTGCTCGGCTGAAGTACAAGAGGCGCAGGTTCGATTCCCGCTACGGGAGAAATGTTTGTATGTTCTGCAAATATTTCTTCCGGGTCTGGGTGTTGCAATATGTATTATAAGTATGTATTTACAAAAAAATAAGTATTCTATCAGCCATCTGGTGCCCATAGAACAAGCTTTGCTTAGATGGTGCTGTGTGAAATGTCCGCAAATATTTATTATTTATAGTTTTGGCTGAGTAGATGTATGTAAAATGAGCGACGGAACCCTCTAGATCGGGTGCTACTCACACTTATGCGCTTATTTTATCGTTAATTAACGCGCGTGAGGTCTGACGCCAAGTGTAATTGCGCGCCGATACTGAATTAGTTGCCTCCAATTGACGGCCTTAACGAAGCTTGCGCATGTCCCCATACCGATGTTCAAGATCATTTACATTTTTCAATGTTATTTTGAGAACTCTTAGACTCCCGGGCCGTGCGAGAGGTTATGGGATAAGTGGGAACTTCCAATCGTAACATTTTATTATGATAAAATACAGTAAGTAAAGTAACTTCGTATGAGGAGTTTTTAGGCCGCCTAATAGGCCTCCGGCTTTTAAGACGTTCTTGATCGTTGAAGTTAAGCAAAGTTGTGTGCGGTCACAATTCGGATGGGTGACCGCAAGTGGCATTACGAGCTGAGCGCTTCCGTGCTTCGGAGGGCACGTAAAAACTCCGTCACAAGAGATGGCCACTAGCTCATACGAACTTACTTACTTACTTAGCAAGTAAATACATTGAATAGGAAATAGTAGAACCGGCTTTTCATCACGACATAAGTGAAATCAGCCGATCTATTGCTAATGACGTCTAATACTTGTATTGCTCAAGTTTTGCAACCATAATTAAAGTCTGCTTAGTGCTTAGATCTGCTCTCAAAACTGCTGTGAACATTATATGGTGGCCGTTATTTTTTTTCGGATTTATGCTGTGTCGCAGGCCGCAGCTTTACCGGGGTCTGGCGAGCGTAGAAGCTAAATCCTACAAAAAAAAATTGTGCAAAAAGTGTGCAATAGTCGGACTTGTTGTTTCCTTGCATTGTTTTCCTTCGCAGTTTGATTTTCGAACAGAAAAGTCCATTGTGAATGTCTTCTTGCTTAGTTGATGTAAACAAAATAGTTTGAACTAAAAGTAAAAAAAAAATTCCTTCGAAACACTATCGCTTTAAAAAACGGTCATAAGCCTCTCGACATTATAACTCATTCTTACTAGTCTTACGTCCGTTAATTAACGATCGTCGTTTTCCAGCTGCAAACTACTGGCAGGTAGCCACATCTGGGCTCTGTCAGCAACTTATCAGCGGAGTTGCCTATCTACCTGCCCCTCTATTTATCTCCTGATTTCGCTAAGCATTGACTGAATATTATTCGGTCTGTTAAGCAAGAAACGACTTTGCAACAACTTAAACTGTGGTAAACAGTAAATAATCGCGTCAATTTTTTAAGTTTTATCAAGGCGTCAACACGTTTGTAAAGGTAACACCTGACTGAAACAACTGAGGAATAACGACCTCGGTGGCGTGGCGGGCGAGTGCTCGGTTGAGACGCAAGAGGCGCGGGTTCGATTCCTGCTACGGGAAAGAAATGTTTATACGTTCTGCAAATATTTTTTCCCCGGAATATTTTTGACCCGGAAGAAATATTTACAGATCATGCAAACATTTCTTCCGCAGCGGGAATAAACCCGCGCCTCTTGCGTCTCTGCTGAGCAATAGCCCGCCACGCCACCGAGGCCATCAAGTCATTATATTAGTAAATATGTGCTGTTCTGTTATGCCAAAATGTACTATGTATCTTCTTCCTCTTAAACGAAGCGACCTGGATATGATGGCGGTCCGGAATCAACCCGAAAGGGTTGTGATCGCAAGTCGATGATTATGATGTCACGGTCAGGCGCAGACTCGATCGTCATATCGATAGATTGTCATATCGATAGATCGTCGTCGTTAGATCTTTCGATAGCAGGTGACCGGGACATCGATACGAGATGAGCGCATTTGGCAAAGATTTGGACACAAATGTTACTCAGTTTGAAATAAGTTGGAATTAGGTTAGCCTATAAATAACTACTTATACTTTTCTGCTGAACTGGGAGTAAGTTATTCTGTGTTAAGTAAATTTTACCATATTGGCCATTGCTGAATCAGAAATACTAGATAACTAGTGCCGATTGTATCATACGAAGTCAAAAAACTTTATTCAAAAAAATCAAAAGGATTATTTACATGGGAGATAGAGTGAGAAATAGCATGATAAGAGAGCGATAAGGAGTGAAAGAAGATGTAGTGATGAAGATTGAGAAAGGTATGTTAAGATGGTTCGGTCATGTAGAGAGGATGAATGAAAGAAGATTGTATATTGTATATTGTATATTTTTAATTAATGAATCGGTGTACATAATGTTGGTGACACTAAATTAAATAAATAAATAAATAACGAAACAGGTGTATGAGTATGAGGCGAGTGTGAATGGTACCGTTGGAAGGGGAATACCTCGACGCACGTACCTGGACCAAACCGGCGATGTTTTGGAAAAGGCCCAGGTCAAGAGTACCCTAAACCGACGAGCATGCATGAGGAATGTAATTAGAGTGGATGAAGCGAAAAAAGTATGTCAGGATCGTAGCAAATGGCGGTCTATGATCTCTGCCTACCCCTATGGGAAACAGGCGTGATTTTATGTATGTACGCGAACGTTAAATAATTTATGTATTTTCCACGCCTGCTTGTAACGCGAACAAGTGTGGAAAATACATCATTGTCAAGGTCGGATTATCATACAAGAAGTTGCAACGGACTTCACTTCCTTACACGGCCTGAATTACACCCTCACAAACAAATAAACAAACATTGAACAATAAATAACTTCACACATGAAAAGTATCGCCTTTCAACGGCGATGCATTCACAAATTAACAAAAACGTTACAATTCATAAACTTTTGCGATGCACGCCAGAAGTAGCTGCACATACAATGACCATTACTTCACAAACGAAGACCATAAACACCTTCACAGTAGAATTAGCGTTGCCAAAATTGCTGCGCATGAAAAGGGTTTTATTCCTAGAACACTGTCTTGATAACTTTTGAGTTTTTTTTGTAGGGTAACTGGTTAGTTCAAAGGATTTTCATAGGCATCATAGCATGACGTATAAAATAACTTATCGTATCAACTCCATACGTATATCCTAATCAGGATTGATTATGAAATACTAATAAATGCCTTTTACCAACATTTATAAAGCGTCAGGAAGCAGCTTGGGGGGTTTCCTCACGATGTTTCCCTTCGCCGTTTGAGAGGACTGGTATAATAGCGCACATACATTTTTCGCACAAAAAAATTATTAGTATCGGAAGACGGGACTACCAACTAGACCACTAGTGCTCTCGAAAGTGCCCATGGAACACTATGTACATAATCTAATGATCATAAGGTTCATAAACGATTATAATTTTCAATCTGATGCAGGTTTAAGTCAAAAATAAATCTATAATATTGCCGATGTTCCTTTGTTTTTGGACGCTTAGTTTGTATAGCTGCCATTGACGTTAAGTATAGTGTAAAACAATGTACCTATTCAGGATTTTTTAACGATTCTCTTTCGATCTCGTCTCGGTCTCGAATCGGAATCGAACGCTGTCAAGACGCAGTTTTCAGATAAAGACAACAACAGCAGTGCACGATTGCAGATTGTTTTGAGTTGTAGTCCAGGAGGCAAGGGTACTTTCGTATACCTTGAGAAAACCTTGTACTTATCGAAATTATTCTATCAGCCATCTGGTTCCCAACAAGCTTTGCTTAGTCTGGTTTTCATACAATTTGATATATAAATTCTTGAACTGAGATAAAACTGTTCAGTTTGAACGGTGAAATCGTCACTTAGATACTTATACATATCTACAAACATTTTTTCCATTGAAAAAAATAGATTGACAATGAGTAACATAAAGGTACATTACAAGGAGACACGTGTTTTTAATCTCTGAGGCGCACTTTAATTCCATTCACCACACTGGTTCGAAATAACTAGTGACACGCCTAGCCGTAGCAACTTAGAACGTGTTCATAAACATACAAAGTGTTAAACCAGACACTTGCTCCCGCACTACACTCGAGTTCTCCTGCATACGTCCGGATATGAAGATACGGTTTGGAAAAACGACTAGAATACCCTCTCCCCCTTCACCCGAGGGGAGGCGTTGACTGAGATGAGTTATATGTTGTTCTTCTTGTGTTTTTGTCCTTTTTTTGTCACCCATTGTACGGGGTTGGTATTGATTTGTGTTCAGATGTTTGCACATTGGTTAATTATTTTTCTCTCGAGGACAAGTCATGGAATTAATGAGTATGAATGTAGATGGATTTAGATGTAGGTAAATAACTGAGGAAATAACGGTAAAAGATGAAGTGGCATGAGCCAGGAGTGTGTACAGAGATTTACCCCAAAACAATGTTGTAATGCCGGAAGATGGTGATGGTGTAAAGCCTTGGTTACATAATAAACATCAACTAAGGGTGAGTAGAACTATAATGTTTCTTCATTTTAATATTTTTTTGCAACAATATTTTTTGTTCCACGGGATTTGAACCAACGACTTGGATAAAAAGGGTACCTCCCATTAGTTCTTAACGGCTCTATAAACAACATCCTTGAATAAGGCATGAATTAAAATACTCTCGAAGCGCTCGTGGCGTAGCTTGCTTAGGCGCTCTTGATTGATCGTTAAAGTTAAGCAACGTTGTGTTCGGTCCCAATTGGGATGGGTGATCGCAAGTGGCATTACGAGCTTCCGTGCTTCGGAGAGCACGTTAAACAGTCGGTCTCAGCTTTTAAGTCGTTAAGCCATGACGGAGGCCTTTAGGCGGCCTAAAAACTCCGTCACTAGAGTTGGCCACTAGCTCATACGAACATACATAAATACTCTAGATAATTTTTGATAGTGTCAACCACTTTGGTAAGTAGTTGATCAGAGCACGGATATGGCAAGGTCGAGGTCGCGGGATCAAGTCCCGTTTTAGAAGAGTTTTTATTAGTAATTTAACTTTGGTAATACAGGGTATCAATCCTCGTTTTCCACAGTCAGTTAAAAGCTGATGCCGCCTCCTCAATCATCATCGGATGACGGTCCACCTGCGCAATAAAACCTTTCGCGAAGTCGGCTAAGACACATAATACGGCAGGTGTCGAAGGCCTCTTAATTACTGTCATATATTTACTAATTAAAAATCGCTAGCAAATGTCACAGACGTAAACAGTAGCTTTAGCACTCGTTCAGTAATAACTGCAAGTATGTAGTCATGATAGAATTTACTAGCCATTTTGAATTGTTGTATTTTTAATTTACCCTATCATCAACAATATGAAGTAATTGGCATTTTTTATGTGATGCTGTTGCCATAAACTTATTTATTGGTATGACGTCTAGCACCATAGGATAATAGTTTTAACGTTCACCATTTTACATTCTTGCGTATGGCTTTTCAAGTGATCAAGGAATAAAGTACATTGAACTTTGGACTCTTACCCCCGAATACTCAAACGTGACTCAAAGTTGAGCACGTCTCAACTCACGGTTTTTTGACAGTTTCTGATGAAAATCTGTCAAAAAAATCGTCATTTGAAAAGTGCTCAACTTTGAGATGCGTTTGAGTATTCGGGGGTTACTGTCCTAGTGTATGGAGATGAGAGAAGCTACTGTGATGAATAAATGCTCAAGGCAACCTGGGTGGCGAGGGAGGGGAGTGCTCGGCTGAGACGCGGCAGGTGCGGGTACGATTCCGCGGGAGAAATGTTTGCAGGTTACAAACTAACTAACGCCTTTTACCATCTATCTATAGTAGATGATTTATACTGCGTCAGAAGACAACTTTTACCTTCACAAACGGGACGCTGTAGTGCCCGGAACGAATTAAGATGGAGTAGGCTCGCCCGGCACCTATTCCATCCTCTCAGCTTAGTCGGCAATACTACGCAACAGTTTATAGCTGCAGGATTGATTAGAAAAAGAAACAGTAGCAAACATGGCTTCATACAAAACTTCCTCCTCCCACATACAAGTCGCTGTAGCCGTCAATGCAACTATGACAAACAGACACACAGCCCGCGTGTTATTAGCGATGCCATGAATCAGTCGTTCATTGGCAGTGGCGGGTGACACGCATGAATCTCAATTGTGCCGGACTGCCGGGCTGCCGGCTGCCGGCTGCCGGCTGCCGGCTGCCGGCCACTCAACTTGTGGCGAATCACTCTTTTCAACAACTGATAGAATGTTTGATGTGTTAAGTTGGCAATGGTTTTCTATGTAGCTTTATTGAAACATAGTAGAGTTGGAGAAGAAATAAGAGAAATGAAGTGTAATTTTCTCTTTTGTGTATGTTATAGAGCACTGGTGGTCTAGTTGGTTGTGATCCCGCCTTCCGATCGTATGGTTGTGGGTTCAAACCCGGTCGTGTACCAATGGATTTTTCTGTGCGAAAAATTTATATGCGCTATACCACTCTCAAACCGTGAAGGAAAACATCGTGAGGAAACCCGCGGCTTAGTCCGCACGTATTGACCATGTCTTTCTTGTGGACAAGACCGACTAAGCTGAGAGGATGGAACAGGTGCTAGGCAAGCCTACTCCATCTTAATTCGTCCCGGGCATTACAGCGTCCCGTTAGTGAAGGTAAAAGTTGCCTCCTGACGCTGTATAAATTATCTACTAGACGGTAAAAAGCCTTTATATAAGAAGTGCAAATTTCGGAAAAATATATTATTTTATTCGGGCAACATTCACAAAACACAAAAAATACAAGAAAATATTTAGCTTTGTAAAGACAAATTTCATTTACTTTATAGTAAGCTGTCCGTCTCTATTAACTCTAATGAAAGATACACTATATTACATTCTCCAAGCTCCAGAATCTCAGGATATTACGTCCAGCTCTTACTTATAAATCAGTCCTCATAAACAACTTATTGCCGTCAAGTCAGCGCGTTGCCAAACGGCAACAGGCGACGCAATTTGTCTGTCTGTCCGTCTGATTTGTGCGTAGGTATATAATTGGAGGCGATCGGAGTTGTCGCTGTCAACGGTGAGATGCGTTGGATTAGCTATTTATGCTGTAAATTATGGCTGAATTTACGATATTACATTGATGTAGAGTTGCTACTTACCTATAACAAGTATTCCCAAGGAGGGTTGACGTCAGGTAGGCGGCCGGTCATAAAACACCTTAGCCAAAACTCTTACAGCATGATCCAAAGATCATGCTGTGCCGACCCCACATAGAGCGGGATAGGGGCAGGATGATGATTACTTACTTATAACAAAGTTGTTGGTAAATAACCAGGTTCTATAATCCACAAATGGGCGACGCATAGAAACATTACAGCATAACAACACTCCCGTTCTGTATTGTTTGTGTCTGTCAAATAAAATCATTTCTTTCTTCTTTCTTTCTTTCAACATTGTCAACTGATCCATCCACCTGTCGCCATACATTTTTTGATAGGAAAACAACGTTGCTATGGTAATTAATTCTAAGGTCGTGGGTTCAAATCCGGTCGTGTACCAATAGATTTTTCTGTGCGAATAATTTATGTGCGCTATACCAGTACTCTCAAACGGTGAAGGAAAATATCGTGAGGAAACCCGCGGCTTAATCAACTCCGCACGTATTGACCATGCCTTTCCTGTGCACAAGGCCGACTAAGCTGAGAGGATGGAATAGGTGCTGGGCAAGCCTACTCCATCTTAATTTGTCTCGGGCACTACAGCGTCCCGTTTGTAACGGTAAAAAGTTGCCTTCTGTCGCTGTATGTATCATCTACTATAGATGGTAAAAGGCCTTCGTTTTTTTATTACCATTAGGTAATTAAAGATTCGCAGTCCGTTGGTAGAATATTGACCGGGCATTAGAAACAATAAACCATAAACAATCATACAAACTCAATCAAACGAACGGATCGTCATCTCAAATTGATTCATCACAATCAATTTTGAACTCTACGATTTCGCAATAGAGTCTATAAACTGATAAACATGAAACAGTATCCATCATAATTTTGCCTCATTTTGTAATGCGTAGTATTCATACAAGCTTTTTCCGGTTTTGTTTACTATGTACTAAGATATGAAGTAGCCTATAAATTCCAGGTCTCTGTGTATATTCCAAGTTCAAATCCGTTCTGATGCCACGCTTTGATTGGGGGACAAACCCGCATCCTCACAAACTTTCGTATTTATAATATTAGGAAGATGCGCCATAAGTGAACAGACAATCAACCTTATGCGTCACACGTTAAGGTTGATTCTCGATTGGTTTAAAGTGGCATCTTTGTTTGCAAGATGCGTAGGGACTAGTCCGGTTGTACAAGTTTGAGAAAGCTGATTCAGTCCCCATATTCGCAGTCCTATGGAATTAGTTTCTTCAAGTGGTTAGATTTTGCCGTCATGTGTAATGAAATATTTATAGCTGGACTAGTAGAACGCACGCTACTTTGTCCGAATTTGATAATCTATAGACAAACAGTATAGCGTCAATGCAGTCATATTTCTATAATCGTTGACGCTATTGAACTGTTACATAAAATGTTATGTCCATTTATTAATACTTCTTTGCTGAGAGTAAAAAACCAACATAAAATGCGTCCAGATGCTTCTCTCCCCGAGCGTGTCGTAAAACGACGAAGGACAGTATCCTCCCCAACATGATGGACCATCTATATGGGCGATGGGCAGATCACCTGTCGCCATGATTCACCATACCCACCACCTTGAGACTTTGAATCAGGAGTGATAGGTACATACATCATTTAGAATTTATTGCTAAAAGAATGAGAACGTGTTTTACAGAACTTAAGTGGTTCGGTATTGTCACGTGACATTTCGATAGCTTTTGTCAATGTCAATTGATTTGGACAAGCGCTGAAGCTTGTACGACACTTTCTTGAGTGTTTCTTTGACCGAGCGGGCAGCCAAGTAAATTCTCACTTAGTATGTAACGAAGCCACTTATCGCTTCATGCCAAATTGTTTGGGACTGACATTAGTCACCACATGACTACTATTTTTGCACTAGCTTTAAATGATTTCGTTTGACACAAATATACTTTGTTATGAGTAAACCCTCATATTGAATGTAGTGTACAGCGTGCTTTGAGTTGTCAGTCAGGGATTCAAGTTATATTCACGATGAATATACTTAGTCGATAGACTTTCATGGAAAGTCGAATAGCCCGAGATCAAGGTTTACGAGTAGAAATATGGCTCATTGCCTTATAACCGTAATAATAATTATGAATATTCTCGTAAAATTCCTCCCATAGGTAAATTATTTAAGTATTTATTATTGACGACGTCGGTTGCGTGGTGGGCAGTGCTCGGCTGAAACGCATCAGGCGCGGCTTCGATTTCCGCTACGGGAAAAATGTTTGCATGTCCTGTAAATATTTTTTAGTATTATGTATGTAAATACAAAAAAAAGGTATATAAGTATTCTATCAGCCAGCCGTTGGTTTCCTTCACTTTTTGAGAGTTCTGTTATAGTCACATAAATTACATAATTTTTTCGAACAGAATATCCATTGGTGCACGACTGGAATCGAACCCACGACCGTAGGATTGGGAGGCGGGGTCACTACCACTAGAAAACCAGTGCTATCTATAAGTATTTTACTCATGTTGGTATTATGTTCTACAATGACACCTCAGATGATGGAGAGCCTCCCAGCACGTCAGGCACACAGGTGATCATTGTACAGTTGTGAATCGATGACGCTCTAATTAGGTTCAAGAGCTTTGCTGATAAGCCGATTATTTTGATCTCTATTGTAGATAGAGCTCACACTGCACACGCACACATAGGCACATACTATATGTTTCAAGTTTCATTCAAATCCGTTCAGCCGTTACGGCTTGATTGAGGCACATACATCGTCACATCCTCAAAAACTTTTGCATTTATAATATTAGTAGGATTATTAATCAAATATTGTGAAGCCAGACGCCTGGTAATTGCCCTCTTGTCAACATTTCCATTTGACGTATTTTTAATCAAAATAATTATCTGGCGATCATTCAAATTAATCAGTGACATGCGATATCTTAATTAAGGTTTTATTAATAAAGTCCAATGAGCCAAATAAACTGAACGTTTTTCATGAAAGCCTTGTTGGATGGGGCTGGCTTATATGCGACGATATTTTTATCGTGTCGTCCGTCTGAGAAACAAAGATCTAGAAGTTGTTTGTTTGATGGACTACAGTATAATTTCTTCCACATGTGTCGGATGATTTATATAGTCCTTTCAAGCCATAACCATTCTTTTTACAATTATAAGAACAAGTTCACTTTTATTTTTAGAAAGAAGTCTTGTGGCACAGGCTGGTTTTCTATCTATCTCCATCTGTCTTAAGTTGTCATTAATTGGATGAAAGCCTCAGAAAGAGTACCTTCGCCATTAAATTCCATCAACAGTTCTTACGTTGTTCTTACGAGTTGACTCAGGGAACGCTGGGCTGACGATTTACGTCAGCCCAGCGTTCCCTGAGTCAATTACTTGATCTTTGATTCTCAGGAACGGACGACACGATAAAAAATCGTAATAAGCCAGCCCTATTGAACAAGGTTTTCGTGGAAAAAGGTTCAATTTATTTGGAATAATAATTTTATATTATTCGGACGCCTAATAAAGTGCAATTTAACATTGCACACATATTGATGAAAAGGTAGACTTATCGACAAAAAAGGTATGCGATTCATAATAATAATATAAATGCGATAAAGATTTTTTAAACTAATGGTATTTTGAAAAATCACACCGAATATTTTTGTTAGCAACGATACGTTAAAAAAGAAACTTACAACTAATACAAATATAATTTTCAAAATAGTGATCCAGCTTATCAGACCTTGCCACGCTGAATGACAATACTGATCAGACGATACGATTGGCGAGGATCGTATCCTCAACCGTAAAGTGTCCAGTATCGATATCCGCCAATATCCAGGTAATGAGGGGTCGGTAATTAAATGTCGTCTGTCATAGCCGTCGACGCGTCAAATTATAAATCCAAAATGGCGGCGATACGTGACAGGACGCCGGGATTACTTTGCCAGATTGACTTGTTTATTTAGCTCATTTTAAAATTAATATTTTGACATGATTAACTTTCTCTGCTGGTCTGGGAGTAAAGAAAAGACTTCAGTTGCTTCTTTCTCAAGGATGTCATATTCGACTAAGGGATAGTATCCTTTCCAACAACGATGGACCATCTAATATGGGCGATGGGCTGGACCCTTTCACAATGGTTCACCATATCCATCTTGGGACTTTGTATTAGAAGTGGCTGCAAGTTTTTTTACCTTTACTTGTGGCCTCGCCCTCTCCATCAGGGTTATAAGCGTGATAATGTAGGTATGTTTGTTTGTAAGTATTCCCAAGGAGGGTTGACGTTAGGCAGGTGGCCGGTCATAAAGCACCTTAGCCAAAACTCTTACAGCATGATCCAAGGAACATGCTCTGCCGTTCCCACGATGAATGTATGTTTGTATGTATATTTAAAATTAACATTTTGACATGACTTAATATTTTGGCAGATCTTTAAGGCCAATAAATATAAGTGATATGCAATATTGCGGTAAATGATAAACCATTGGTTATGAAGGGTTATGATGACAGTTAATGTATGAAACATCTGTTGGATAATTGGTAAACGGTTAGTTAATGTGTTAGTGAACTTTAGCCTCATTCTTTTCAGGTTTAAGTTAGTGGCAGTCATTGTAAATAATGACACGAATTGCAAATTGAAATATAACAATTTTATATTACAAAAAAATTATACCAAAAAAAATTGTTAATAGGTAAACTATGCGTCAACTATATCACCTTGGACTTGTGCCATCATGCCTAAGTTACAGAAAACATAATGTTCATAGCACATTTTCATTCTCATCACACCATTGTCTATTTAAGTCCCATGGTTTTTTGCTGGCCATCGCCGGCGTCGCACACAAATCACTCAGAGATCGTCCATAATTTTACTGTTCTGTCAAATTTGACAGATTTATGACGCTTTCTTTCACAAGTTTCGCGTTGTGACGAAATTGTACGGTAGTGTGAGACCCTCGGAGCTGGGGTGAATTGTCGAAAATAGTCTGATGTTTGTTGCGTAGTGGCTCGGTTGGGAACAGACCTGCGTTGGATATGTTTATCGGGTCCGTTGCCATTGGTTTCTAAAAAACACGCTGTTCATTGTATGTTGAATGAAGGTTCATTGGGTGTAAAAGGTAAATTGTGGATTTCTTGTAAATCCCTGTACTCAACATTTTTACAGGGTCACCTTTTTAGGGGTCCGTACCCGAAGGGTGCCAACGGGATCCTATTACTAAGCCTCCGCTATTCATCCGTCCGTTCGTCTGTCCGTCCGTCCGTCTGTCAGCGGGCTGTTTCTCATGGACTGTGGGTAGAGAGTTGACATTTTCTCAGAGTCTGTATTTCTATTGCCGCTATAACAACAAATAATAAAAATGAATTAAAGGGGGCCCCCATACAAGAACTAAAGGTTAACGTTCGTAATCGATCATTGAGGTTAAGCAACACTAGGCGCTGTCAGTGTTGATGATTTTAATAGGGAACGTGCTGCCACCTATAATAGGTGGCAAACAAGAAACATTTATGTACAAGTACGATGGTACGGAACCCTTGGTGTGCGAATTCGACTCTCACTTGACCGGTTTTATTTTGAATTATCTAAGCATTCGTATTTATTAATTGGCGTCAATAATGTTGACACAAGACAAAAGCGATTATAGCAATAACGAAGAGAGACATGGGTCTAGCCTAGCAATAGGACAAGTTACTGATTCTTTTAAAAGGACGTTTGGACGCCCAGTGGTTCTTCCACTGAAATAGCTGGACACAAGTCATCAGTTTAATTGACTTCAAACTATCTGATCGACTACTTCTTGTAACCGATGAGTAACCGAGAATGCCACTAATACCAAAATATTCACCGATAAATTAAAAAGAACCGTCATTAATATGAAGCAGGCACGATACCGAACTCAGACCCACGAAAATCAATTTGAGCTCTGAGCGCTGGTGATAAGGCGTTTATTCCTTTGTTTGTTTTACAGAAAAATCTGGGAACTCAGACGATATGTCACAGAATTTATGAGTTCCGCGCGATGTGTGACGTGCCTCTGATTCGGGGTTCTCGTAATAAATTCGATATCAAGACAATGTCGTAACGCGATACGGACGATGCAATGATACGACCGATTTATGACGGACACCGGCCGCCATTGTTGCCTTTGATTAATCATGTTTTGTTAGGAGACGCGCATGACGCGCGCCTGACGGACGCGTGGGCGAGAGCCCACACACTGGGCAGCGACGCGCCAAAACTGGACATAATAAACTTTCCTCAAAACTCACTTTAAAACCTCAATGATCAAAATAAATGAATATTCAAGAACCGGCCCCTTAAAGGGCCGAATTTATGTATCAATAACATAAACCAATTGAAAGCCCATCAATATGTGGAGTATTTTTTCATTACTTATAAGGAATTAACGCGTCTTGTCTTAACGATTATTGAGTCGGTGGCTCGACGGGGCACATCAAACAGGCCTCGGACATATTCCGCTAAAGCCTTGTAAATCAGTCACTAAGTGCGGACATACGGGCGGATATTGCGCGCACGATCGCCTTTATAGCCGGCAATTCAGCTGTTTTGTAATTGGGGCGTACGATAAATGGGAGGATTGGAATTTCACTGTAAAAACTACTCTGCAAGCCAGCTGTATAAAACAAAAAGTAATAAAAATCGCACTCCAGTGTATCTAGGTCCTAAAATAAGTATAATATATTATAATAACATCTAAACGACACTATAATATCTTTTAGAATATTCGTATAGAAATATTATTGAATATTTTTAACATTAAAAACACTAAAGGATAAAGTGAAAAGTTCAAGAACCTGAAATATCAAGACGTAAAGTCAAACTGACGATTCAAACTTTCGCGACAATATCAATATTTTAGCTGATTATCTGAATTTATTTGTTTTCGGCGGCTGACGGACGGATGGCGCGGCGTAAGAGGCCCGTATGTTTCCACTTTATAGTGTCAATAAAGAATCGTCGTCGATAACAAACTCAAGGGCATCACCATAAACTCTATACTATAGTGTTATTGGTGACTCGATTTATACACTTTTTTTACTCTCCATACGAGCTCCAGACAATTTATTAAGTGGTCCGACTGAGACCGTATTTTTTTCTCGTTTCTTTTGATTCGACTTATTTGATTTTAGTAGGTATTAATTGCTCGTAAATGGATTGAAGAATGCTAGAATGGTTGGGTGCTGTAACTAGTTTACTTTAATGTCCACAAAAGTAATTTACACTTATTTTATTGATTGACCATATACAATTCACTACCGTTTTGAAATCTGTTTCTAATAATCAATATATTGTGATCAATAGTATAAAAATTTCATTAGCGCATGCTACCACAGTCATCATCATCAGCCCAAGAAAATCCACTGCTGGACATAGATTTTGCCCACTTCCAGGATACCTTTCACCATTTACAGTAGATGATTTATACAGCGTCATGAGGCAACTTTTACTTAACAAACAGGACGCTGTAGTGCCCGGGACGAATTAAGATAGAGTAGGCTTGCCTAGCACTTATTCCATCCTCTCAGTTTAGTCATCCTTATCCACAGGAAAGACATGGTTAATACGTGCGGAGCTGAGTAAGCCGCGGTGTTTTCCTTCACCGTTTAAGAGTCAGTACTCTTAAACTCTTAAAATTTATGTGCGCTATACCAGTGTATAGCGCACATAAATTTTTCGCACAGAAACATCCATTGGTACACGACTGAATTGGAACCCACGACCTTAGATCGGAAGGCGGGGTCACTACCAACTAGACCACCAGTGCTTTCAGGATACCAGGACCTTTGCAATAGCAGTGCTACACTTTTTTGGCAATGCCATCAGTCCGTCAGACTGTCGTCACATTTTTTCGTTTTTACAAAACCTTTACAGCATTTATGAAACTAAAACCCTAGGAGAAGCTAGAGCTGGAATGTTCAATAATAAACTCATTTCCACGTTTTAAAAGCGATCGGCGTCACTGCACAGTGGGCAGGTGCCGTTTAGGAAAGCCATATCGGCTGTCAAAAACTTGTAAAATATCGCCGTGGCTCGAGTGAGAGCCGCGGGCGTCGCGCGTCCCTCACAAAGATATCGCCAAGATTTATACAGCCTTCCACAATAGGGTACGTTTTAATTCTTTTCATATGCGACAGATTTATGTACGGACAGATGCGCCGCTCTGACTTGTAGATAACACTTTGCCACCCTTTGCGGGACGCCCGATAATGGAATGGACGACGATTCCAACACTGTTGGTACCTAAAGGAAAGGTAAAGACGTATCAATAGTCTCTTCGAAAACGTAAATAAAGGTGTTTTATTATAACCGATATTTATTATAATCTTATTATAAAGTCAAAGTATTTAATTTTTCCTCGGAATGATATTAAAAAACAGTACAATCATTTTAGTAATATTGAAAAAACGAAGTTTTCTAAAGATATTTAATTGTTGCACATACTGTGTAACTGAACACATTCTCATAAAATGTGGAATAATATAGTTTTTGAACACGATCGGAGCCTACGGCGAGCGGAAGCTGGTTGACTTCACAGAAATAATAAGCTTATTACTCTCGAGGCGTGACGGACTACCTGATTCCTAAGATGAAAGCCCATAGAAAGTATAGTAAGCTTTGTTTCCACCGATTGTTTCCAAATTCAAAAGACAGTTCTGATGCAATGTTGTGCAAATTGCAACATTTGTGTAAACATTTTTTTGTCCCTGTCTTGCGAATTTCCGCCCACTGTTTGAATGGTGGAATAGGAATTCTGAGTATGCAGAATTGAGCGCTTACAATTTTTTTTGTATAAAAATATTACCTTGTCACCTTAATACTAATTTATTCCAGGTCAAGAACCACATTAATTAGAAAACTTACCTCCAGTTGCTGTATATAAATAGTATAGAATAGTAAAGGCCTCAAGAGTATGTTCTTGCATTCATTTATACCCTTTCCATACTTTTTAGACAAACCTAACTATTCCTGTTAATTATCTTTTGTCACATACGAAACTAAGCGACCCCCCCCCCTTCCTACGCCCCCGACCCCGACCCCTCAAACTAAAGGGTTCGGATCACGCGAAAAGGACCCCACTCGACATATTTACGACCCATAAATAATAATTGTCATACATTTTAATTATTATCTAGTATTTTGGGTTGATTTACAGTGACAGCGGGAATCGAGGGCGTTTTTGTTAATTAAAGTACCTACGTTCGGGAATTTAAGATGCTGATTAAAAAATACATTAATTAAAATTAAACAGCAAAAGGAAGCGAACTGACAGACTGACAGATGGCCCGCAGATAGATATAGATAGCCTGTCTATTTACCGGTGTTTTTTATATAATGTGTGTTTTGATAAACTAACAGCTGTTGACTATTTACAACTAGTAAGAATGTAAGACGTGCCCTTAGCACTGGCTATTTGATGGTCTTCTATTGGCACCTATCGAACTCTTTACAACAGACTCTTTTAATTGGCTTTATTTAATGCATGTTTCTAAAATACATTTCTTACAGAGGGCAACACAAAACATAAAATAATATGAAGGGGCAGTATTGTGTAAACCAATTGGTTACAATTGGTTATAATTTCATTTTTCTATAATATTTGTACCTAGCTGTAAGTTCCCCAAAAACTCTGAAAATAAAATAAAATAAATAAAATGTTTTGACCGAGTTTGAATTTGGCATTTGGCAAGTAGGTAAAATGACTGTATTTCATTGGCAGAGCTACAAGTAAACATATAAAAACTTGCAGCCACTTCTGATTAAGTCCTAAGATGGATATGGTGAACCATGGTGATCAGCCCATCGCCCATATAGATTGTCCATCATGTTGGAGAGGAAAGTATCCCTTTGTCGACTTTTACGAAATGCTCGGGGAGAGAAGCAGCTGGACGCATTTTCTTTACTCTCAGTCCAGCAGAGAAGTATGGATGTATGTGTGATTGATGGGTGTTATATATAATTGAATGTGTTTGTTTCAGATGCGCGGCAGTGACGGCGGGCGCTGTTAGAAATGCGCTCAAAGCAGCAACCGCGACCATCCTACCGCTGGCTCAACACTAATGATAACGGTAAGCACCTTATCAGTCAAAAAAATCGTGGCACAGCTTGCTTAGACGCTTTTGATTGATCGTTGAAGTTGAGCAACTCTGTGCGCGGTCACAATCGGGATGGGTGACCGCAAGTGGCATTACGAGCTGAGCGCTTCCGTGCTTCGGAGGGCACGTTAAATTGTCGGTCCCGGCTTTTAAGTCGTTAAGCCATGACGAAGGCCTTTAGGCGGCCTAAAAAATCCGCCACAAAAGATGGCCACTAGCTCATACGAACTTACTTTACTTTAGTCAAAAAAATTGTATTAAGATTGTTTCTGTTATTGGGATTAGATTTAGTACATAACTTCTGTGTTATTATTTGATGAATTTTGGTTATGGAAAAAGGTCTACTTGTGCACGGAAATATATTAGAAATGAGTTTATAGTGGTAATTCCAGCACACTTTAGGTGTAGTCTAAGTTTCATTGAGGTACAAACATGGTCACATCCTCACAAACTTTCGCATTTATAAGTATGATTAGTAGAATACAAAGAGTTATTGAATTTAAAGAGATTTGTTAGAGCCAGTAAACCATCTGCTAGTTTGAAAGATTAAAGCGTGAAGAACTCGCCCTTCAAAATTACCAGTTCGACGTGCTGACACAATAACTGTACAATTATAATATCGTCTCAATTACGTAATCAGAAATCCACGGCTATTTAATCAACGTCGGGTCTTTACAAGTGATAACAATTTTTACTTGAAAGAGCAGAGGTAACTTTGCGTCCCCGCTGAGATACTTTGAACTCTATGTGTTTGGGGTAGAGTTTAGTTTCAGTTTAGTGGTTACCAAACTAATTTGTGTAACAATTGAACTCACCGTGACGTGACGATTCTGAATATTCAACTAAACGCGCAATAAATATAAAGTTATGGCCATAGAAAAAGCGTTTTACAAAACGCAAATGTAAAAACTAATAACTCACAGGTTTTGTATGAAACTAAGGCACCGTGAAACGATAAATAATATTTATTTTCGCTATTATACGCGTTTTTGTCAGTTGTAATGGGTGTTGCAGTGGGGCCACGCAGAGGGCGACTGACGGACTGCTTTCATTACTTTACGGAATATGTTTGGACAATGTTTTTTATGCAAAATGATAAAAATGTGAATCCTGATAAAAGTTCTCAAAGAAAGTTTCATGGGTTTATATTTAGTTTGCGGTAGAATTTCAGAACAACCAATAGAAACCAAGACCGAAAGTAATAAGTGAATAATGAATAAACTAGCAATGCATGACTTTTGATATATGGTTGGTTCGGTTTTCGGTAGTTTCTGTAGTTATTCGTCACCATTTTATCAGCTAATCAGAACTGTTTTAAGAATGTAGGAATTTTCGTCATTGTTACGCTATTTATATTTTACTATTGCCCAGTTACATCCTTAGGTTCCAAGCTACGAAACATATTTCACGACAAAATGACCACAATAATGAAACTATTCAGTACAGCTGCGTCAAATCGGCGTGCCCTACGCACAATGCACTAACTGTAAAATAATAAAAACTGCGGCATAGTTTAGCCTAATTTATGGGCCGTTGGGAGCTTGATTTACAACTGCTTTCACTTTGCTTATTCTCTGACTTTGTGCCCTTTTGTTGAGACTCGGTTTGCGCAAGTTATACAAACTTGGGTTAGTTTTCTTGAATTTTGAGCTTATTGTTTCGCTAGAATGAGAGCCACTGGTGGTCCTTCGGTGCTGAGATAGTTTGGGGAAAAGATTATTTTGAATTGTGAACGTTTAATTATTTTGCTCACGTGTGTTCGCATTTAGATAATCCTAGTTATTTACATTGATAGTCATAAACGCCTTAAGAGTTTGCAATTTAATAACTAACCTCTGTGGCGTGGCTGGCGAGTGCTCGGCTGAGACGCAAGAGGTGCGGGTTCTATTCCCGCTACGGGAGAAATGTTTGTATGTTCTGCAAATATTTCATCCGGGTCTGTGTGTTGTAGTAATAATTATAAGTATGTGTTTACAAAAAAATATATAAGTCATCAGCTATCTGGTTCCCACAGCTTTGCTTAGTTTAGCTAGATGGCGCCGTGTGAAATGTCCACAAATGGTTGGTTATGTAGTTTGGTATATAAAGTATTTTTTTGTTATAAACTTTTTTTCTAATCGCATAAAAATAGTCTAAAAAACACTAACATAATTTTATTATCAGCGGAATGTTTAAATAATCTTTAACATAATAGCACAAGCAATAAAATCATTTACCAACCTCGCTCGGCGGCGTCTGTGTCCACTTTACGCATTTTACGCGTCGGTAATCATTGACCGACAGTTTACGGCCAGTTTTTATTCGTGAGAAAACAATTGTTAGCCGCAAACAGCTCGAGTCTGGGGTTTGATGGTTGTGTCGCTTTTACGACGAACCGCTTCGCTTACACCACACCGGACATGCTTCACGGCGATATGAGCCTTATCACGCCGCATTTAAGTTCAAAATAGCTTGTATGCGAGGAATTCTAGATATCGACTACTCAAATCAAGAAGGTTCTAAATAAAAAAAAATGGGATTTCTGCAATCAATTCTAGTCAAGTCTTAGCAAAGTGAATTGAACAGTCGGTCCCTGATTTTAAAGTTTATTATCCCGAATGTACCTATGTATGTGTGATGTGAGTGATGCATTTGTTGGTAGTAAGTATTGTTTGTTCTGTGATTGACTTCCAGTCTTCACGTTTTATTAGTACAGCTTTAGTGCGACGGAAGTTATTATGGCTCATGATTTGTTAGTTTTACGAAGATTTATGATGGTATTGAAATGACGTCGTATGAAATATTTCGTTAAATTAAACAATTCATATGAATAAATCAGCAAACTGCTTACTCTAACAATACTTATGATTCGAGTTAGTTTAGTACAGATAAATCCACTTTTTAAACCTAGAAATCCAATTACTTATAAGTATTGATTATTTTACTTATTACATATAAGGAACTACGTACTTTTCATGATACCCGGAAGTAGGGTTACCATTTATAAAATTAAAGGTCCTGTCAAAAACTTCTGACACTTCAAAAGTCTGGACATTTTAGTTTAAAAATAATAATATTTTATTTAAGACTAGCTGCCGCCCGCGGCTTCGCTCGCATGGTACCCGGACAAAAAATAGCCTATATGTTAATCCACTACATGTACTATGTATATTCCAAGTTTCATTCAAATCCGTTCAGCCGTTTAGGCGTGATTGAGGCACAAACATCCAAACATCCAAACTCACAAACTTTCGCATTTATAATACAAGTAAGATGAATGAGAAGTTAACAAACAAAGGTCAAAGACTTATTTGATAAATTTATTTATGTAGGTAAGTTTTATTACTCATATTCCATCTAAGCCAAAAATCCGCAAATCCGGACGAAAGTAATATTTACAGATGATGCAAAGATGGCATCATAGAACGCGTATTTCTCGCATCACAAATACTGTACGCCGCGGTAGCCGTCATTGTCTATCAACCCTGAAAATGTGTTAATGAATAGAAGCTTCTTATAATATCGTGTGATTCGCATATTCCAGAACTCAATGAGAACATACAAAGCACACCACAATAACGAAATCAATCACGCCGTTCACTACCGAATCATAAAACCGATCATAAAATAAAAAAAATCTGTCGAATCGACATAAAAGTAGTGTTTACAAACATCGAACGCGTTAATCTTTACGATCGGCGAGTAGGCCCGAGCGCGCCCGAATAGGCCCGAACACTCGATCGAGATTTATAGACTTGGTAATAGCTCCCGTCTTTTAAGGTTCGGATACACTTGCCCGCGTGTTATTGCAATCCATAGTCGTTATTGGAAGAAAAAATGCTTGCAGGTAGATACCTTAAAAACGCTTTTGACAAATCAAGCATACCCAATAGTTGAAGAGATGATTGCATGCAGGCAAATAGGGCTGTAATCTTAAACGCTGTCCAATGTTCACGGAATTTACGGTTGTTTTATAACTGATTTTATAAGTCGTAAAGTTTACAAGGATTGCTACTCATTACGATGTTTTTAGGGTTCGAAGGGTGCCAACGGGACCCTGTTACTAAGCTTCTTCTCTTTGTCCGTCTGTCCGTCGGTCTGTCCGTCTGTCAGCGGGCTGTATCTCATGAACCGTAATAGGTAGAGTTGAAATTTTCACAGAGTATGTATCAAATTGCCGCTGTAATAACAAATAATTAAATAAAATAAAAGGGGGTGAAAAATGTAGATGTCGAAGTCGTATCGTTTAGACTGCTGGCGGCGTCAGTGTCGTGTCGGGTCATCCAATGGAGAAAGAGTCAAAGTGATGTCGTGTCGTTTCGTGTCATTGTCAGTGAATAACGTAACTGTCATTATCGTGACATTCAGTAGTAATGTCAATGTCGTGTCGTGTCGTCCTATGAAGAAAGAGCCAAAGGGATGTCGAGTCATTTCTATCAGTGAATAATGTAACTGTCATTATCGTGACGTTCAGTAGTACTGTCAATGTCGTGTCGTGTCGTCCAATAAAGAAAGAGCCAAAGGGATGTCGTGCGTGTCGTTTCGTGGCATTGTTAGTGAATAATGTTACTGTCATTATCGTGACGTTCAGTAGTACTGTCAATGTCGTGTCGTGTCGTCCAATGAAGAAAGAGCCAAAGGGACGTCGTGTCGTTTCTATCAGTGAATAATGTAACTGTCATTATCGTGACGTTCAGTAGTAATGTAGTCGTGTCGTGTCGTCCATTGAAGTACAGTCAAAAGGAGCAGTGGCAAGTGAGATCTGCACGTATCAATTTGTGCGAGTTGAGTACCGCTCGGGTTTCATTCATAAAGTGCAGCGGACGGCGCGGGTCGCGTTTCGAGGTCGCCACCCACGGGCCTTGTCATCAAGCGTCATTATGATCTGTACGGCAATCGCGATCACTTTGAACGTTTTTACCAAAGCCAGAGCACATCATCATCTTTCTGCCCTTATCCCACTCTATGTGGGGTCGGCACAGCATGATCCTTGGATCAAAGTTTTGGCTAAGGTGTTTTATGACCGGCCGCCTGCCTGACGTCAACCCTCCTTGGGAATACTTGCTTATTGTATCTCATCATGTTGGAGGATACTATCCCTTAGTCAACTTTTACGACATGCTCGGGGAGAGAAGCAGCTGGACGCATTTTATTTTTTCTTTACTCCCAGTCCAGCAGGGAAACCCAGAACACGTAAACATTTAAAAACTTTGCGCTTACATTTTTAGTTGAGATGGTGACATCGACCAAGACAGAGGTAATTAATTACGTGGAAAAATTGCGCGATTGTCGTTCTGAACTCATCATCATCAGGGTATACTGAACATGTGGCAGCTACCTACTCCCCTCATCAAGCGTTTTTTACTCTTACTGAACGCAGGCTCCAATGTACATGGTTCCAAATGGTAGAGCTTAAAGAGATTTGATATATTACGATTTATGGGGTTTCCGGTATAGGTTTCCATCCAAACAAGTCACAATGTAACTCGTTAGGTCTTTTTCCTAACCCTAAGGATACGGTTTCCTAAAGGCACGGTTACTTGTCGCTTTTTTTAACATTGGATTTCCCAACTAGTTAGAGCCAGTGTAACAATAAGACCTGTTGTTTGGTGATTAATGACTTCATCATTATCATTAGCTATTCATTATCATTAGCTATTCTCCTGCCACTTTTCATGATCTAGCGCTAGCCTGATTTTGAACACTACCTAGTATTTTTTATAACTTTTCCGATAAAATTTAGTTTAGTTAGCAAGCTGTAGGTAATGAAGTCATTAAATCATATAAATGCCAATCGATTTATTACTTTTAAATTGCATTTTTAAATCAATATCCGATTTAAAACTGATTTCAATTATCATATAAAAATTTGACAACGATTGAGCGCGAATGTTAGCATCATGATCGATCTAAATGCTATAAAATCTATAAATGTAAAGATTTATTGGTCATAAAAATAAGCAGGTAAATTTTTATGGCCATAAATGATTGACTAGAAAATATGCTTCGCTTTTTTTATTGGGTCAATGACCCTGCAAAGTTTGTACCAATGTGAACTAGCCTTTTCAAATACTACTACGAGTTGTGTCACTAGTTCTTTCGAACCAGTGTGGTGAAAGTGCCTCTAGTCCACTTGACACATGTTTTCGAACGTTTTTTGTTTTACGACTTGCTGGTTTCTTCCTTCGCCGTTTGAAGCGCACATAAATTTTATTTTAAACACAAAAATCTATTGGTGTACGACCGGATTCCAACCCACGTGCTCAGGATTGGAAGGCGGAACCACTAGACCACCAGTGCTCCCTAGACCACAGTGATCAATCAAATTAGGCTTAAAGTTTAATTTTTATTGAAATATTTATGAAATCAATATTTTGACCTGACTAAGGCATTGTTTCAAAAGATTGCGACATTGAGTGATGCAAATTTGTGTAAATTTATGAATTTTGTATTGTAATTGGAATTCTATAACAGCGGTATATTAGCAAATTTAATGGAAAATCACTTGTAGGTAGATAAGTAAGGTGTTTAAATATCCAGTCTTATCATTCGTAAAATAGCTTAATTAAAAAAAAAACAGGTTTCTTTCCATAAATTTTATTGTTATCAACTAATTTGATTGAAAGATTGTAATGAACCATATTACCATTTAGAAAATAAATATCAATATACATCACCTATCTTCGAAGTCGGTTAATTAACGTAACGATTTCCAATTCTCGTGTTCAATAAATTTGTCTAAATGACATTCCATAAGGCAAAGGGTTTGTATAAAACGGTGATCGTTATACCTGTTGTAACGTAGCGGAGATGTAACCTTTGATTGTATGTTCAAGAGTATTTTGTGAAAAAAATCATTTAATTATTAAAAATTAAAAATAAAATTAATAACTTAAAAAAAATTGCATCTTCTGAATTAGTAAATGTCTACAATTTCACTTTTCGAGTCTGAATCTTCTTCTGATCGTTTTTGAACTCGGTTTAGAACTTAACGCTGATCAGTTTGAACTGTAAAATATTCTGTATGTTTAAGAAAATTCGCGACTTTGCGGACCTCTTAAAACAGTCACTGCATCACAAGAACTCAGCTCGTAACGGTAGCGTGATGGCTGGATCAAATAACTCACAAAGTATTTGCATAGAGGAATAATATCCGAATTGAATTCTTGTGTCATTTCAATATTAATGTATCATCGGAATTATAATAAATCAGCCGTTTAAATGAAAATGATTGTGTAAATCACTTCGGTGTGGCGTCACCTTTATGTGACGCGGACGAACTGTACCTACAGTTTTTGATATGAGCCGTTATTAAATTTTATGGTGGTAGAGTTGCGTGGTTATACATTAATCATAACTTTCAAAATTAATTCATCATCATCTTCCTGCTCTTATCCCACTCTATGTGGGGTCGGCACAGCATGGTCTTTGGATCATGCTGTAAGAGTTTTGGCTAAGGTGTTTTATGACCGGCCGCCTGCCTGACGTTAACCCTCCTTGGGAATACTTGCTTATTGTATCTCATCATGTTGGAGGATACTATCCCTTAGTCAACTTTTACGACATGCTCGGGGAGAGAAGCAGCTGGACGCATTCTATGTTTTTTCTTTACTCCCAGTCCAGAAGAGAAGTTCTTTAAAGAAGACGACTTTCAAAATTAATTAACAATAGAAAATAGGGCATAAACTAAAAAAACAATTCAATGAGTTTCATGATTTTGGACTTATCCATGTGTATTGTAGGTTTGAATCTTACTGCAAATGACCGTGCAAACTTGAATATTTTTTTTTATTAAGTACTTCATTTTCTTCTCTAAATAAATTTTTTCACTACATAGTTTTTTTGTTCGAAGTATTTTTTATCTTAAATTACTCTTATTACTTTCCTACACTTAGTCTTCTCTCCTATACTCTACCTTCTTAACCTTTGGACTAACCAATTTATTTATGTTTAGTCAAACCAAATTTATTAATTCTAAAAGGACTGATACTATTTCAAGTAGGGCTAAGATTTATGTCAAATGTTATTATTAGCTGGTCGTTTAATTGAATTACTGTGTTTTTGGAATAAAATTTGAATTTATAAATTTTCGATTACAAGTACAAACATTTAAATAACACCATGTATATTAAATGATGTAATGATATAAAATTCAAACGTTGTAACAGAAAGAGTGATTGTTTTTAAATTAATTATTATTTTTCAATTATTCAATTCACGTTCAATCTTAATGGTTTTGAATATAATAGGCCCTACATTTTTGTGTTGAAGACGTTTTACATTATTGATGTGTCATTAATTTTTAGATTGTTTATGAATTTACAAAATAAATAATCGGTGACATTCTTATTATTTGATGTTGCATTGAATATTGTTCACAGTGTTAAGAAACAAAATAAAAGAAAAACAAGACCCTAAATTAATTGTGAGTGTAATCCCCGAATACTCAAATGCGACTCAGAGTTGAGCACGTCTCAACTCACGGTTTTTTGACAGCTGTTGATGAAAATCTGTCAAAAAATTGACATTTGAGACGTGCTCAACTTTGAGATGCGATTGAGTATTCGGGGGTAAGACAATAAGACATTTGAAACATCCAGTAGTATTATCTTATGTTACACTCAAGGACCGTATGTAAAATTATGTGCATATTTTTATGATCTTAATATTTGCGTAAAAGAGTAGCCGTGGCCGCCGGCGTCGAAACCGGTTCATAATTATTATGTAAAAATAACTGACGAAAGCACTCACGAGATAGTAATTTATCTCCAGATAAGACGATTATCATTCGAAATATCGACTTACAAGCGAATAGCGAAGTGACACGCTTCCGCTCGACATGTTTATCACAGTTTTGTACCTATAAATTAAACAGAAACACGACATTTTAACTGTCGAGTATCGAAATTAATATCGCCTTCTAAGTTGACGCCTTCGAAGACAAACTAAAAATATTCAAATTTCGAACTGATCGAATAGAAAATAAAGCAAGTTTGGGCTTCGGCCTGGCCGGATAGATTTTAAATTTAGAAGCTAGTGATGCGAATAGCGATCGGTAAAGTTAATGTTGTAAGTTTCGATTTTCGATTTGGAGAATCGTTATCGATGGCCTATTCAATAACCGTTTGGTATCGATATAAATTGTTATTGGCGACGTGAGTTACCGTTTCAGAGATGGTATTATACCTTCAGACAATCGCATAAATATCGAATGGGGGTTTATCGTTATTCCTTATCTATTCGCGGAGAGATCGAAAGCTGTTGAAAGTTTGAGTGGGTGATACCTCCTTTTATATGCGGGCGGTTAAGTGCGGTTGAGGTAATCGAATGAAAATACGAGGAAAATGTAATCTGGCTGAGAGAAGTTTGTTTCGAATAGTGCGTGCGTGACCTAGCGCGGGTCACTATTATGTTAAGTCGGCTTATTGCTGAATTTGAATGAAGCCGAGATATAACAATAATAACGAGATAAACTAAGTTAACTAAACTTTAGAACAGCATTTATTTTCGTTCAATTTATTTTATGTTAATACTAAAATTCGCCAGCAGCTTTCCTCGCATTTTACATGGATAACAGTACATGTTATTCCAGGTCCATAACTATATTCTATACCAAGTTTCATTCAAATTCTTTCCATCCTTGCCGTGAGAGTCGACCCATTCACCCACAATTGTTCACAAAGTTTCAGTTTATATTAGAAGGATTATGTCTTCGTATTTTCTTTTAATTCTCCAAACAGCAAGCAATGTTAACATTAAATTATATGTTCAGTAATCGACCATTATTTATTTTTAATTCACTGCGCAAGAAATGCGATCAAAATAGGTACTAACCGATTCACTCGATTCCGACTCGTCTGTATAATCGATTCGAGCTGTGACGGATGTTAATGTCTATTCGGCGGATTGATGGGCCCCTCGTCTAAAATAGTGTGGATTACTAATAATTTATTTGTTCTGTCAGTTTTTATTGCAGAGACTTTGCGATTATTGAGTACTATTTCCTATAACGTTTATATTTAGTGTCACGATGTGTGTGTGAATAATTTGTTTAATGGCGAACCAACTTGTCTCCTTTTCGACTTCAAAACAGGAGGTTCTCGATTACTATTTTTAATTAATTCGAAGTTTTTTTATTATTTTATCATTGAATCACGATAACGCGAACTTGAAGCTGTATTAAAACCAAATTTACATTTTAGCTAGCTTGAATGCTAACCCACTTCTGAGCAGACCTTGTTCATATTGATAGAAAATTGACAATCGTTATAATTACAATCGTTGTTACATAAAGTGACGACCATACATTTTTTTTTCTGACTTCTATCGATTTTGCAATGGTTCCAAAAGTTGTAAAATTTACTAGGATAGATCAAAAATCACATTACCCCTTATTGTTTTTGCAATTCAATATTCAAAATATATTTTGTAGAGTTTTGTGAGATCACTTGAACTATTCTAAACTAGTAAAAGATACTATAGACAAACTAGCAATAGATTGGAAAATTTACTAAGAATATAATGAATCATGGCGGGTAGAGCCCATGCCCATAAAATATCGCGCGAATTCCTCATAAATAGTGCTCGTTGACATAAAAGCTTGACTCATCCGTGTATCGGCTGGAGCCAATTTCCTCAAATGGTTCTTGCATAAATTAGCTTTTATTCATACACTCATGCTGCGATCTTAGCTCAAGAGATTGGTCAATTGACAGTTGTCAATGACAGTGTCATGTGCATGACAGGTTGTATACAAGAACGACTTTAAAAACGTACTTAGTCATAATCGAGATTTTTTGTTTCTCACTCTGCGGCTACACTATCGGTCTTCGGCGAACTTGTGAGGTTGTATTATGATTTGTCATTGGATAAATAAGGACGACGATAGTTTTTTTCTTTCTTTTAATCGAAAAAGGTTTGCGTTCTCGATGTTTGCGTTTGACTACACTCTACCTGATGTTAAGTAACAGTGTGGTCTAAGAGGCAATAATGTCACAAAATTCGAAGTATGTAGTCTCAGGGTAATAGGAACTAAGTGGTAACTTAGTGGAAGCATGGTCACAGGCCAGGTAAATAAATATTTGTGAACATTTTCACACGGTACCAGATTGCTGATAGAATACTTATATAAGTACTTTTTTGTAAATACATATTTACATAATACTACAACACCTGGAAGAAATATTTGCAGAACAAACAAACATTTCTCCCATAGCGGGAATCGAACCCGCGCCTCTTGCGTCTCGAGCTCGCCCGCCACGCCACCGAGGTAGTGTGGAAACCGGGTGGGAAGTCGGGAACTAGCGTCACAAAATAGACAAAGACTATTAGGTGTTAACGCCGGCGCCGGCACGTCAGGCAGTATTTAGCGCATCCATCGGTTCAGAGATTAAGCAAGTTGCAGTAAGACTATTTCAACTCCGGCGGTGGGGGCGCACCTCGCAGGTGTCGCGAACTAACGCGCTCTGACGGGAGATGTCCCTAGCTCAAGTTATGAGGTGTGGTGTGAGCTATAAGCGACGTGTCTTTCAGTGGCTTGATACAAAAAATCATCATCATCTTCCTGCCTTTAGCCCACTCTATGTGGGGTCGGCACAGCATGACCCTTGGATCATGCTGTAAGAGTTTTGGCTAAGGTGTTTTATGACCGGCCGCCTGCCTGACGTCAACCCTCCTTGGGAATACTTGCTTATTGTATCTCATCATGTTGGAGGATAATATCCCTTAGTCGACTTTTACGACATGCTCGGAGAGAGAAGCAAATGGACGCTTTCTATGTTTTGCTTTACTTCCAGTTTAGCAGAGATTTTTAGGAATTAAATAGAAACTATGCCCAGCAGTAAGTAAAAACAGAATGTTCAAAAAGGATCATGCTGTCTAAGCTGAGATGATGGTGTTTGTACTGAGCACACTCATAATATAAGCTATCGCGCAATAAGTTCACGGTCTAATATTTTCTCGGACACAACATCGTATTTGTTAATAAGTATCATAAAATACCATTGATTTTTTTGATAAGCAATATAATGTTTTAAAAATAAATAAATAATTGCAAATGAGGTTTGTGGAACCACCTCATAAGTAGGTGGTCATTACCTGCAATCAATACAAAGATTATGATATCTGAAGGTTAATAGGCCAATAAAAATAACATGTTAGCAATAAATTGTTATTCAAGTCTAATTTATTGCAAATTTAAATCAACACTTGAGCCATTATGGAAACCCATTCCTTCGTCAAATTTAGACTTTTTATTTTTGACCTCTGATCAATTATATTTGACTTTGAAATAGATCAAAAAAATCTTCCTTTTTAGCAATTTAAGTTATCAAAGTGATTTATTATGTTAATTATGCATTTTTAATTACTGTGCTAGCTTCAAATGACCTTTCTGTTTGGCATTTGGCTTGTTGTATTTAAGTAATGACAGGTAATAATGTCTAAAAATAATCGATATATATTTATCTTTTTAGTTCATTCATAATATGAGATGATTGATAATTACACAGGAACTTGTAAAATATGTTCAATTCAAGAGAAAAAAAAGTCAATTTTTATAAACTAAACTTATAATCATCATCATCATAACTTTTGGTCTACAATATTATATTTATTAGTATAGGTCAATGACATAATTTTTCGTATATTTAAAAACTTTGTACGTCATTTTTACCTCATTCATTAGGTACTTTACGTTTGTGAACTCGTTTTGCTCCCCGCTCTCGCTCGTGCCTTGGCCCCACGTAAGCTCGATCGCTGATAAATTCTATCAATAACATTGGCGAGAGGCGTCGGGTGCCTTCAATAGTGTTTACCGCGAGACGCGGTTACACCCTTGCTGTTTGTGTTTAACGTTGACAAATTACAATTAAACCCTGGTTAAACGGTGTATTGATCGGTTTATATAATTCTGATGCTCTGCTCCCAATTTCAATAATGACAACAATGTTTATAAAACGAGTGTGGTTTGGTGCTTGAGTCAAGTTGAAAACTTTCCAAGGATTGGTTTAGATCTATTTAATGGATCAATTTTTTATACTTTGATATTTTGTTTTAAATAAATTATCACATAGTTAATTTACTTTACTTCTAAGCTGGACTTGGATTAAAAAAAACTTAGAATGCGTTCAGCTGCTTCTCTTTCTGAGCATGCTGTAAAAGTCAACGAAGGAGTGGTATCCTCTCCAACATGATGGACCACTTATGTAGGCGATGAGCTGATCACCTGTCACCATGGTTCACAATATCCATCTTAGGAGTAAATCAGAAGTGGCTGCAAGTTTTCTTATGTTTACTTGTGGCTCCGCCCACCTCATTAGGGATACGGGCGTGATAATATGTATGTATGTTCGTAGAAAACACCATCGAAATTATTCCTACAGATACAAAAAAATGTATCAAGAAACAATCAATATCAAGGAAATGGTGTCTAGTACTCAAAAGCTTTATGAGGAGTTTTAACTCTTTCCCAAACTGGCTTGAAACAAAATATTATTTAGAAGTAGTAGTGAACATTCGATCTAGAGCCTGTTTCCAATATTCTACTAACGGACATTGAAAAGCTTACCTCTTTTGACAGCCAAACAGCGTCGCTATGGTGATGTACGATCCGTCGTCCGTTAGTAAAATATTGGAACCGATCATAAAACAAGTTACTCTGTAAAGTCGTTTTCTGTTCATTTCCACAAGAACAAAACGTCAAAAGTATCAAATGCTCGTTAAAACAATACATCAAAGCTACAAAGTAGGGCCCCTAAATCAGTCACCATAAACCAGTCAGCAGGTGAACCGCCGATATATCAAAATGGCGAATGGACTTCACCATAGATCAAAATGGCGAATGTACATACTACGCTATAGATCAAAATGGCGAATATCGAGGTGGCGTGCGTACGCGCAACTCGTGATAGTTCGTGCCAAATGCCGTGATGCCTCTATTTTGTCATGATTGAGTGCCACCTTTTGAATGTAATGTCTCTGTGTCACAGTGCCATTGAACCTAATGTCATTTTGAAAGGTAGGAATGAAATGCCGAATATCATCATCTTTCTGCTCAAATCCCACTCTGTGCGAGGCCTTTTTGAAGTCTATCAAAGCCTGGCAAAGCTTAGAACCCAGCAAATTACCACCAGTTATCTGTAAATCACAGCCACGAATAAATTTTTATTCAAATAAGATCCATGGAATAATGACGACCTCGGTGGCGTGGCGGGCGAGTGCTCGGCTGAAACGCAAGAGGCGCGGTTTCGATTCCGGTTTGTAGTATTATGTATTTTAAAAAAGTATCTATTAAAGTTTTCTATCAGCCATCTGGTTCCCATTGTACTAGTTTGGGGCTCAAAGTCAAAGTCAAAGTAAATTTTTTTTATTCCTTAAAATCACTGGGATCACTTGAACACGTCTTAAATCTACATTGCATTTACACCTGTTCGTAACGCGACCATAATGGCGATGTGTGATATGTCCATAAATATTGATTTATTTATTATTTATAACTAGCTGCCGCCCGCGGCTTCGCTCCCGTGGTACCCGGATAAAAAATAGCCTATAATGTTAATCCAGTACATTTACTATGTATATTCCAAGTTTCATTAAAATCCGTTCAGCCGTTCACGCGCGATTGGGGCACAAACATCCAAACATCCCAACTCACAAACTTTCGCGTTTATAATATAAGTAAGAAGTAAGATTATAATACCAAAACTTGTTAAACTATCGTGAAAGTAAGTGGCCAACCCTACTGGTACCCAATGGTACAGTACGTCTAGTCGAGGCCCGTTGTACGAGACATATTCTGCGCACCTGCGAGTGGAACAGCGAGTCACGACCTCACTACCTGCTGCCGAACAGGAAAGGCATTGAGGCGCTTCGTGCCCTAGCTTTCAGCGCTCCTAACAGATGGCGCTAGTAAGTGTGCAGGGAGTTGTCGAAAACTTGTGTCATGTGAACGAATGGAACCTTTGAAGCGCACTTTGAATCCTTTCACCACACTGATAGTGACTAATAATAGTAATAGTAGGGTGTCATGCTCATCGTCAAAAGAAAGTAAAAGTCAACGTCAGAATCAATATATTGAGTGGTAACTTAAGTATTAAAAATACAAATAATAAAATAAAAGATTTGAAAAAGATACATTATTTTATTGCCTCACATGATTTTCAATTTTGGTGTTGATTGATGGTGGCCGTCAAGTCAGCGCCATCTATCGGGTAAGTTAACGTTTTATATTTTGGCCATACAACACAGGAATAAAGCCAGTGATCTTGGAACCTTGCCGAATGACCAAAATTTTTTGTTTACATGAGTTTATTCTAATTTTATCAGAAAATGCATAAAACGAATTAAAAGGTGCCTATGATTGCTTTGTGGCTCTACCCACCCTACTGTATATGGGATACGGGCCTGATAATAAGATGTATGTATGTAAATTAAAATCGCTACTAGACGCCATAAATATATTTATCTTTACACAAATGTGTTTTTAATTGTTGTCAAATCAATTAGCCGAGAGACATTTGCAAAAATATCGATTTGAGGAATGCTGAGCTTGTATCCCACTGTTGGGCAAAGGCCTTGATTTCTTCCTAACATCGCGATTCAGTGCTGTGTTCTCTGAGTCAGCTAGTTTGTCAAGTTCGTCCAGCCATCTCCATGAAAGTTATAAATTAAAAGAAAAAATAGGAAATGATGATGATGACCGAGCAGACACAAAAAACTTTGCTTATCACGAAAGCCACTAAACTAACCATTTTCGAAAAAAAAAATTTTTCATAATACCCTCAATTTTCGAAAAAGAATTTTATGAACACTCGAAACTTCGGAAACTCCCAAACTCAATCAATGAATCGGGAAGTGGAGAAGTAATCTCGGGGTTTCCGCGTCACCGAATGTCTAAGAAACCAGACTCCTGGCACTGTGAAAAACTTTTTAGAGCAAAAGGAGCTTTATTCTGTTGTCTTTGGGTTGAATATTGCAGGGCTATTTGCGGTTTTAAAGGTTCCAAAGTTCACAAGGAATGGTTATAGTTTCGACCAGCCTATCTGCCTGACTTACCGAATACTCAAACTCATCTCAAAGTTGAGCACATCTCAAATGTCGTTTTTTTTTGACAGATTTTCATCAGAAACTGTCAAAAAACCGTGAGTTGAGACGTGCTCAACTCTGAGTCGTGTTTGAGTATTCGGGGGTTCGATTATTTTTTACACCTAGTGCTAACCACAAACTAAGGGTGATGTCGCGGGTTCAAATCTCGTCTCAGGATTTTTTGGAAATAATTTGACATTGTCTGTTTATCTATCCAGAATCGGACAAACTATTAGTACTTAGGTAGGTAGGTACCTACCATCATGGCAACATATTAGTATAACATAGTAGCTATTCTTATGAAAAAATCTTAGATCGTGAAATTTTAAGTGAAACCTGAATCGATACTAAGTATATAATATTCTGTGGCTCAGTCTGGCTCCACAAAGAAGTCAGTTTACAAAGAACTGAACTGAGAGACAATGGACCCCGATTTCTGATAAACGTACAGACAGATCACGTTTAGATTAGTTCTGATCTCGGATGATTTAATAGTAAGGTAGAATTAACTGATCTTAGAATCTCTAAGCTACCATAACCTTTACTTTGTTAGTTATGAAAAAGAATAAAGTATTCTTGGTAGGTTGCTGGTTACGAAAGTCGGTTACGTACGCTGCCATAATATTTGTGAAATTATTTTACTGGGGGCAATACCTATCTTATATCATTTTTAGGTCGAGATCATTTTTTTTTAATGTTTAAGACATTTTGTAAATTTGCTATTTTATGATTTAACCTGTCTCATTTAGTTCCTATCGTGACTTGATTAGAGTTAAGTTTGTTTTCATTTATGTATTGTATTTTATTATTTTTATCTGAAATAAATTACAATAAAAATTGTAATAATACCTCATTCATCTAAATCCACCTAGCCATTTGGGTACCTACCTAAAGTCTTTGCTGTATGCAATACAATACAAACATACGCATGATAAACATAACAAAAATAATATACGGTACCAATACTTTCTTTTTGTAGACACACAAAAATAATAACAAAAGATAATCAAAAGGATAACTAATCCGCTAAAATAAAATATGTAGACTTCAAAAGGATAACTCTTTAATCCGATCTAATTGAAAATAATATTACGCGTAACGGTAAATCAAGGTACGGTGCCGGTAAATCATGTATAATACCCGTGATCTATCCCTGGTAACTGCTGCGTATCTGTGGATAGTAATTAAAGATAACACGCGCCTTGTAATGCAATGTTGTGGGTAATAAGGGTGGCTAGGTGCGAGACGCACTGGGACTATTACCCTTTTAAATTAAATGCTCCGTTTATGGTATACTGAGAATTTTTCAATAAAATATTATTGTTACATGCCTACCACTAGTTTTAATATCGGACAATTATTATTATAATCAATGAATGAAAAAGTTTTGGTTTGAAGCTTATTTATATTTATGTATTTTATCCTAAAACGTGTTAACATTTTCACACTGCGATCAGTTCTTACGTTACTTGAGCTCTGGTGGCGTCACTGTCCTGGCTGTCCACAGACTATAAACCATGGATAACAATATTGGGAGAATACATTATTCTGTGTTGGTATTAAACACAAATTGAAAATTGAACAGCTTCATTGCAAAATAACACTCCTGATCCAGTACACCTCGACCCTATCTGGGTAATAGCAAGTTTTATCGACGCACACGCATCGAGCTTCTTAGATCGTTCCCGCCATAAATTACCCGTCGAAATTGTCGATAATCATCTACCAGCGGATTTCATTACACTGTTATTGCGATATGCGCTCGTTGTGTCTGCAGCTGCGCTATGAAATTATAACCATACCTAAATAAAGGACCTTATTTCGGTATGCAATAAAAAGGGTATTGAAAGGGTTAATCGCCGGCTTTTCAATTGTCGGATAATGATCAATTTGATGGTTTTGTTTTTGTTACTGTGCTTTTAGTGTGAACTGTTTTGGACGAACGGTACAAGGAATTTTACCTCACAGCTTGTAACTTGGAAGTTCAACATATTTCTAAATTATTTTTACTCACTAGTTCTTTTTAAACTAGCATATTAAAATTATCTAATTGCGCTTCAAAAAGGCCCTTTTTGAAAGACTCTTTTTTGTATTTTTTATTTTCTTCAAAATTTTCAGGTTCAACGACATGTCGATTTACTCACGAACCTTTCCTCACACCAGTTCCAGCTATTGATGAATCACCATACAATGACGTTCAAACCGCAACCCTTAACGAGCAACAAGTAGCCATCCACAGGTTCTCCCCCTCACCCTACCCCCCTTCATCTTATTAGCCCCGGCCGAGGTAATCACACAAGACAGGGCTGAGCTGAGACTGGAGACTGATTGGTACCGCTTTGGTGAGCTAAGTGTTGATTCGGTACGACAGGTATCGATTCGATACCGGCATTTGAAGATACCGGTTCTGAAATAGTAAACGGTATTAATAAAATGTTATTTTGACAGCTGTTTAGCTTAGTTATGTGCCCTTTTTTGATGTTGGGTGGCCAGAGGAACGTCGCAATTGTGGTCTAGTTTGACTATCACAATATTGAGATGGTAAAATCAAAAACTAAATAAATAAATATTTGCGGACTTCTCACACAGCGCCTTAGTAGATATTCTATCAGCCATCTGGTGCCCATAGTACAAGCTTTGCTTAGTTTGGGGCTAGATGGCGCTGTGTTAAATGTCCACAAATATTTATTTTAATTCACCGAAAGAACTGCACGAGTAGATAATTATAAAACCAATGTAAATAACACAAACTTGAGATACGCTTACTTTTCATACCATTTACGGAAGCCAGCTCATAATCTGTATCAAGCCTAGATCCTTTGTCACGGAATTTATACATCCCAGTCCGTCTAGAAAGCGACTAACTCACCAACCCGGGGATAAATAGCAGTTAGTTGCATTCACGCGAGAGTTATGAACCGAACGCAGAATGGACAGTAGATAGGTACGGCGATCCGTAACTCATTGTGTCTCCTACTTTAGAGACTTGACTTTTACAAAAGACGGCCGACGTTAGCTTGCGGTGATCAAGATCATGAACGTGGCTTAATTACGTCCTTATCTCGTTGTCATCACTGGTGATCTAGCGGCCCCGCCTTCCCTTCCTAAGTGGGTTCAAATCCGGTCGTGCACCAATGGATTTTTCTGTAAAAAAAAATTAAGTGTGCAACACTCAAACATTGAAGGAAAATATCGTGAGGAAACCGGCATGTCGTAGAACAAAAAGAATAGTTAAATATGTGTCAAGTGCACGAAGCCTTTGAGGCGCACTATAGATCTTTTCACCACACTGGTCTGAAAGAGCTAGTAACACGACTAGTGGTAATTGCTTACATATTTTGGAGATGATTTAGGTGGCATCAAGTTAGACGTACAATAACATTAGAGATGGATTTTTTCATCATGACTGAAAAGAGGGAAAGTAGATTGCTTGGCTGAGATGCAAGAGGTACGGGTTCGATTCCTGCTACGGGAGAAATGTTTGTATGTTCTGCAAATATTTCTTCTGGGTATTGTAGTATTATGTAGCTATTATAAGTATGTATTTACAAAAATATAAGTAGGTATTCTCTCAGCCCATAAAAGCCAATATTTTCTTTGGTTCATGAAAGTGGAAACACGATATGAGAAAAAAACACGATTAAAAAATCTTATAGGTACCTACAGTTCATGTTTCGTATGTTTTCAAGATCTCGGGAACCCTACCATATTTTCAGATGATTTTTATTTTGATAGGTAACAACTATTTCTTTAGTTGTTGAAATCAGTTTTTTGATTCAGTTTGTAGTTTTCTTGAATAATTTGATTTCAATATTTTGCGCGGTCTCACTCTGTATCTCTTTCAATTCAATTCGGAATTAGTATGATGCGCCACAGAAAAATAGTAGTAGGTACGGAATTCAGAATGGATAGTCGCCTTTTTGAAGTAATGCCCATATCAGGTACACTTCTCGCTATGTTCCGTCGCACCTAATTAAACTAGCTGCAAACTGTGTATCCAAGAAGCGAATTTTCAAAATTTACTGCCCATCTCTGCATTCATAAGTACCTGAGCAGTATAACGACGTCATCAACTACCCATTCTACTTCCCTGGCTACTAATGTGGCTCGGTCCCAATAAATAAACCCTCATCATTTACATTGTTACATCTTCTGTCTCCCTCGCACTGTCTATTGGAGCCGTATGCGAGAGAGAGAGGTGGGATATTTATGCGGGAACGCCCACGGATGCGCCTGCGCGGTTCTTGCGACAGTTTTTCTTCAATAAACAGGCGGCAAAATGAAGGTGGTGCAGAATAAGACATACGATCAATGTGAAGAGGATTCACTCCTAAAGCGAGGTACTCGTGTGCGATATTGAACTATTCTGTTCGTTTAATAAAACAACGGTTTCCCCTTGATGTATGGATGTATGTACATTGGGGTGGGCAGAGCCACAAGTAGTCATAAGGAATGCAGCCACTCCTGATTCAAAGTCCCACGATGGATATGGACCTAGATGGACCTATATGGGCCATGGGCTTATCACCTGTCACCAAGATTCGCCATATCGATCTTGGGAGCCTTGGATCAGAAGTGGTTGCAAGTTTTCTTATAACTTGTGGTTCTGCCCACCCCGTTAGGAATACGGGCATGATAATATGTATGTATTAGCGATCTGGTTCCCATTCCTGTGTGAAATGACAATTTTTTTTATTTCATTTTTCGTTGATACTGCATTTACCTTTGACAACTAACCCCCGAATACTCAAACACATCTCAGAGTTGAACACGTCTCAAGTGACGAGTTTCTGTCAGATTTTCATCTAAAATCTGTCAAAAACTCGTCACTCGAGAGTACCTCATATAAACTTGCAATTTTTAAATGTATGTCTTTAGCAAGATGGCTGTTGCATTTACCCCGCTTTAACATCTTAGAAATCATTGTCCTTTTTATCAACAATACTACATTGAACGTCTTGCAATAAACTGCGTCGTGAATGGACGTTAGACGTTATTGTGGAATCAAAACCATTGAGCATGCATAAAGAAAGCTAATATACTACACCCACAGTGACGGGCGGGGTGAGGTATGGACGTGCTGCTAGCGATTTTTAACAGTCATACAGGTCCCATACATCTATACATTCCTACATAAAAACAAAATTGTGCGTGGTCACAATTGGGATGGGTGACCGCAAGTGGCATTATGAGCTGAGCGCTTCCGTGCTTCGGCAGGCACGTTACATTTCGGTCCCGGCTTTCAAGTCGTTAAGGCATGACGGAGGCCTTTAGATGGCCTAAAAACTCTGTCACTAGAGTTGGCCACTAGATTATTTATTTATTTGTTTATAGGAAAACCAACAGCAGAAGATAGCTTATAGATAACATAGTGAAAACAGAAAGCTAATTATAGGTTTTCACGAATAAAAACAACTTATAAATAAAATATTAAAGTGCAAACACATTGCCAACACGTCACACAAAAGAAATAGATAAAATTAATGATTAGAATTTAAACTTAATAACTCCTAATTTGGCATAACTTTTACGAACACACTTTTTTATCACAAGAATGTTCAAAGTCCCGAGATGGATATGGAGATAATATAAATAATAAATAAATAACACCCAACAGTCACATACATAGTCCTGACCCCACACTAGGATTCAGAAACTACGAGTACCATGGTACCACAACACCCAGACCCGGAAGAAATATTTGCAGAACATGCAAACATTTCTTCCGCAGCGGGAATCGAACCCGCGCCTCTTGCGTCTCTGCCGAGCAACCGCCCGCCACGCCACCGAGACCGTCATATATATCACAATACTCGCTACCGCTCACTGTTTTCACTCTGACCAAACCTTCACTATCACGTCAGATAACTCACAAGCAAGCAGCTTGATGGGACTAATAAAATGAGAAGCCCACGACAAAGATCGCTAAATGTCATACGCCGATGTCATTCCGCGGGTGTTGCTCGGCTGGTAAGGTCAGTACGTTCCTTTCAAAACCCTACCTTTGAGACCTTTCAAAAGTAACTCTGTTACCTTTTCACGCCTAAACTGCTGAATCGATTTTGACGAAATTTGACAAGGAGATAAATTCCCGGGGATGGACTTAAGCTGCCTTTATTACAAAAATAAATTTACTATGGGAACCAGATGGCTGATAGGATGTAAGTACTTTTTTTGTAAATACACACTTATACATAATATCTTATCACCCAGATCAGGAAGTAACATTTCTCCTGCAGCGAAAATCGAAACCGCGCCTCTTGCCTCTCAGCCGAGAACCCACCCGCTACACCACCGAGGTCTTCAATCATGTTTTTACTAAAGTCGCTAGCGAGTATAGTCTTGGAAAAGGCATACTTTGTCCGGTTCCTATATTCAACTAACAGTCGACGGATGGTAAACTATCTTATCAACGTTATTATCTAACAAAAAGAGCGTTGGAATTGTTTTGTCAGAAAAATAACGTTGCTATAGTAACGTGCCATCCGTTGTCCGATAGTTGAATACTAGGCAAAACACGGCCAACACTTGTTCCAAAGAACTAGATAGATAGCTATCTAGCGCTTACTATCTACTAGATGTAAAGTGCGCCTCAAAACCTCCTTTCGTGCACTTGACGGCTGATGATTTCAAGCGCTTTCACCATAAAATGATTTCTTACTTTGTCAATTTTACATTTAATTCTTTCCATTGACTGAATGTGTGTCACAGATATAAATCTCCTGACTGAATGCGACCCAAGTGGGTAAATATGGAATTTTTTATGAGATGCAGTTACTTACAATTTTATTGCAATAAGTCGAATTAAGTTAGTCCGCATGACGTCCTTTATAATCTTCAATTAATTTTCATAAAAATAATATATTTTTTATAATAAAAGTCAGTTCAAAATAAATTCTAAATTTAGTTTAACGACCTCGGTGGTGTGGCGGGCGAGTGTTCGGCTGAGATGCAAGAGGCGCGGGTTCGATTCCCGCTACGGGAGAAATGTTTGTTTGTTCTGCAAATATTTCCTCCGGGTCTGTGTAGTACGAGTTATGAATTATAAGTACGTATTTAAAAAAGAAAAAGTATTATAAGTATTCTATCAGCCATCTGGTTCCCATAGTAGGTACAAGCTTTGCTTAGTTTGGGGCTAGATGGCGCTGTGTGAAACTGTGCGCTCGTGGCGTAGCTTGCTGAGACGTTCTTGATTGACTGTTGGAGTCAAGCAACGTTGTGCGCGGTCACAATTTGGATGGGTGACCGCAAGTGGCATGACGAGCTGAACGCTTCCGTGCTTCGGAGGGCACGTTAAATTGTCGGTCCCGGCTTTTAAGTCGTTAAGCCATGACTGAGGCCTTTAGGCGGCCTAAAAACACCGTCACAAGATTTGGCCACTAGCTCAAACGAAATTACTTATTATTAAGAACTAAATATACTCAAAGTTTCCTTCAAATCCATTCAGAAATCACACCGTTGTTGAGGCACAAACATCCTCACAAAATTTCGGATTTACAATATTAGTAGGATAACTGGATAAGGTGATGTCATGTTCTTCTACGTATATACAATAGTGATAAAACATTATTGTTTGTTTACCTACATGGTCCGAACCTTCATGTACCCACGCATACCTTTTTTGCCACACCACAGACTATAACAGTGTATGCAAATCATTCTAGTTAAATATGTAGAACTAACAGGAATTTAATAAGAGCTTTGATCAATATTCTTGTATATTCTCATTTGGCTCACATATGATGAATAACACAGATAAAAAAATAATATGTATTATTTCGATGTCAAGAATTCATTAATGGAATAGAAACAATTATCTACAAGACAATTTTTTTTGAACTCTTTAAATATAAATTGCGTTTATTTTCTAATATTGTTTTAGGCAAGTGATTATCTCTACATGACATTATGCATATTTATACCGTAGAATAAAATTATATATAAACTAGCTTTCGCCCACGGCTTCGCTCGCGTGACATCCAAACAAAAAGTAGCCTATATGTTATTCCAGCACACATACTATGGTGTATTCCAAGTTTCATTCAAATCCGTTCAGTCGTTACGGCGTGATTGGGGCACAAACATACATCGTCACATCCACACATCCTCACAAACTTTCGCATTTATAATATTAGTAGGATTGAGCACAGTATATCGTAACACAGTATGTTCGTGGGCGATCATCGGAACTGTGACGAAATATAATTAGACAGAAGGCAGATCTATCTTTAGGCGCTTCCATAAACCCCATAACCGCTGTTTATGGGTCCATGTGCGCATCACTGACGTAGGTCGCTTTTATGGTGCTCGGGGTTTGGAAAGTAGATTTTGTATATTTTAATATGGCCAATATTATTTATAACTTATTTAGACTGTAATGAAAGAGCATAGAATGAAGTATGGGATATTCTCTCTCCAACATGATAGACCATCTAAATATGAGTGATGAGCTGATCACCTGTCACCATGGTTCACAATCTTGGGACTTTGAATCAGGAGTGGCTGCAAGGTTTCTTTCTTATCACAAGTAATCGTCATAATAATAGTTGTTATAGCGGCAATAAAAATACTCAATGTATGAAAATTTCAACTCTACCTAAGATACAGCCTACTGACAGACGGACGGATGGATGGCGGAGGCTTAGTAATAGGGTTCTTTGGGTACGGAACCCTAAAAATTACGTCATCTTCTATCAATAGCGCCGTAAATAATTAGGTGGGACTCACAAGGATGATAACAAGTAATGCGATCGGGCTAATAACCGCCATCTACCGGATGGACAGTAATACTCTAACATCGTTGCATCGAGAGGTAATCGGATATGCCCACCCCCCCCCCCCCACCCCCAGTCTACTCCTTTGATGCACTTAGACTCGTCTTAAGCTTACTTTAACCGAATTGGAAAAGGACATTTTTAATTATCGATGTTTCAATTTCCAAGCGAAATTAATTTATTTACGACATTGGTGATGTGGCTGAGACCCAAGAGGGGGAGAAAAAACAAGTTGTCGGTGGTCAAGAGGTCGTTACACCACACGGATATGGGACAATCAACTTTTAAGCCACACCTTTTGTGTCCCTGGCAGTTATTTGGCTAGAAAAAATAAATTTATCAATAAGTTGCTATAATTTTGGCATGATCGTAGTACTAGATAACAATCTGTTATAATAAAAAATTCTCAACACCGAAATACTTAGAAATATATTGTTTTTTGTCGTTACTCTTGTGACTAAAAACTGCTTCCATACAAAATTTTCGTGTCCCCGAGGCTAGGTGACTAAGTAAAGAATGTGTTTTCTTAAAAAAAATGTATGAGAACTATTTTGTTTAGATGCATTATACGTTTTTATTGAAACAAACTTTAATTTGAATTAAATATTTTAATTTATTTCACTCAATTTATATTTATTTTATATCGCTAAACATCTGTCCTGGAAATCGACCAGAATAGCTCGTCCGCAGAGTAACGGCAGAAAGTTGAATGTGGTAAAGAAAAAGATGGCGTTCTTTCGGTCGACGATCGGCTTCTGTTTGATACCAACATCTACGCGTCATTTCACGTGACTTAACTCACTCCCCTCGCCCGTCAGTGTGTGGTGAGCTGCCGAGTGGTGCGCGTACCTCTTATGCTTATCTACAGAGTTACGACTAAAATAGCTTAAGTTTTCAAAATACATCTTTATTATTACTCTAAAATTGTGCCTACGCTGTCTAGGTTCAAGGCCAGGATGTCATAAGTTATCTATTTTACACGTGGAATTATTTATTCGAGTTTACAGCTAGTTTTTCCCCCGCGTAACGCATTACGCTGAGGATAATGTCTCTAGAGTTATTCGTTACGCCAGAGACTGTACGGCTAATTAAAGAGCATTCTTACTATATTATAAAGCTTTTAAAATAAGGTTTGTAGTGTCAACTCCACGGCTAGCCCCTCATGTTTCACCTCCTCGTGCTGCACTTCCACAAGCTGCTTCACGCACTACTGTTCGAGTATCTCCACCTACTACTCCAAGAACTGTTCCACGCATTACACTAAGACAAGCTGCTTCAGATGTTGGTACACCTCCAAGAGTTGCTTCACACGTTGCTCCTCCAGAAGCTTTATGACTAAAATATTCGTCACTGACACCAATAGTTAGATCGCCCTCGCTTTCAAGAATGACTCAAACATCTTGGTTGTCCTCACTTCCAACAACTCCTACAGCAAGATCACCATTATCACTTTAAATAATGACCACAGCACCAAGGTCAATAACACTTCCAAAATACAAATGATGACTTCGCAAAATAAGGCAAGAGTGTATAGAGAAAATGAAAAACTGAAGCAGGACACTGAAAAATTGGGACAAAAGTATGAAAAGTTTAAGAAAAAGGTTTTTGAGCCAAACTGAAAAAAAATACAGATAATAAGAAATTTGAAGGCATGAAACATGGTACACGGGTTTGAGTGGGGCTTTTAAAAAAAAGTAAAAAAAAATCCAGAAGAGAGTGTTTAACCTTAAAAAACATATCTCAACTGTAGAAGTGACAAACGCTAGAATGAAGAAAAAATTATATACATACATAAAATCACACCTGTCTCCCAGGGTGGCAGCAATCACGGATCTCCATTTGCTACGATCCTGACATACTTATTTCGCTTCATTCACTCTCATTACGTTCCTCATGCATGCTCGCCGGTTTAGGGTACTCTTGACTTAGCCTTTTTCCAAAATGTCGATTTGGTCCAGATACGATACGTGCGCCGAGGTCTTCCCCTTCCAATGGTACCATTTACACTCACCTCATGCACCTGTTTCGTTAATTTTTTTTCATTCATTCTCTACGTGACCGAACCATATTAACATACCTCATAAAAATACTCATATAATCCTAATCTAGGAATTGATAGAATTATAGAAAGAAAAGACCGTAATGATAAAAAGATACTATTGCAATGTTCTTTAAGTTACTATTTCAATGTTCATTATACTTAATTTAATGTTAAACTGACTATTTTAAGATCTCTTGTGGTAATATGTATGACCTGTTATTCTATTATTTTAAATAAGTAGAATTCACAGATCATTACTTTTATTGACTTCATAAATTCTATTATTATGAACAGTCTCAATGACGGTGTATGAACAGGGTTACGATTTTTGTCTCAGGCGTTACGATTTGTCTCTTGCGTTATGTCGGCTACGTCTGTTTTTTGTTAGGTTTTTTGAATTTAACTATTCCAAATGATAAATTAAGTAAGACTTTTAGTTAGATTAGTAAACAAGAGATGTTTAGTATTCCATAGAATTGAGTTTTTATCGACTGATTCTTCTAACTAGGGATATACCGTAAAAATTAGCTTATAAAATGACTGACGCTACCCAGTGACTTTAGAATGTTTATATTTCATATGATTATAATTTTTAAGTTAGGATGAGTATATCAAAGAATTGCAATTATGCTAAATAAAAGAATTCTCATCAGATTTTTCGTAATCTGTGGTTTAATTTCATAAACCAATCATTTAAAAATATGTTACGCTGGGGACGTTTTTTCACTCCATGTCAGTGTTTCTTCAATATATCCGTAAAAATAACTTTAAAATGTTGCCCCTATCTGAAATATCAATCTACGATAACTTTTCTATTATTTTATATCATTATTTAGTATAATTTACTTAAATCATAAAATACGTTTTTACTTTTCCAAACATTGCTAAAGGTGAGGCTAAGGAGTTGATTGACCCATATATCCGTCAGGCATACTTAAAATCTTTTCACCACACTCGTTCCAAATAACTACTATCTTTCACTTCTCATTTCCACTGATGATGGCGAGAACTACTTCTTGTTCTTTCTGTAATAGTCAGTAGCCGACCTCCTTCACAGTCGGGTAAAAAGTAGCCAAGCGTGGTTTCTTGCCTGTCATCTTCCACGCTTGCTCGCATAATGAACAAGCGTCATTTACGTACCTATCTACTTACATTTTAAGATTTTCTACTATATTCTTGAATAAGGACATTGAAATTTGAATTTATACCATATAGGTACTCTCAAAAGATGTAGGAAAATAGAGTAAAGAAATCATACGTACATACATATTATCATGCCTGTATCCCTAATGGGGTGGGCAGCGCCACAAATAAACATACGAAAACTTGCAGCTACTTCTGATTAAAAGTCCTAAGATGGATATGGTGTACCATGGTGTCACAAAAGTTCTAAGACGTGTGTCAAGTGAACGAAAGAAGCCTTATTTAAATTCTTTCACCACACTGGTTCGAGATATCAAAAACGAGTGTCAGTACCAGTTATTAGCAAACTGAAAGTGTACTAAAACCTACTCATATCTGATGCGATAACGCAAGAGACTAGTGCCAGCTGTGCTGTGCTGAACAAACCATTGTTCCCACGACTTTTGAATCGATTAATTATAACAAACTATTAATAACATTATCAATATTGATTGCAGTACTTCCCCGTTCAACCCACGAATTTTCTACCCAGTTTGCTCCGTTAGACCCAAAACATTAGATGTGACCCACCCCCCTTCTATCCCCACTACTTATCACTAATTTCTACTTTTTATATTCAAATAAATACGGAATACGGAACTCTATAAATCGACTTAATATTTACGTCCGTCAAATCATTTTCACCGTTTTCACAAAACCGTGGTTTTAGTGAGCGGTTCAACAATACCTGTGTAGTTTTATCTCGAAAACAATTACTAGTGCCCGATAGCATCTAGCACTCAAGTGGGGTCGTTGAACCTGAGTCGAGTGAACGGTCAAGTGGAAGGCATTCAAAAGAGTAGTGGTTGACTGGGGAGAGTTTTAGTAGGTTCGAATCTTCGATGTCAATGAAAGATCTAGAAGGATCTAAAATCTTTAGGATATTCATTGTGAAGGTCAACCTCAAGGACCAATATTAGGAAAAGTATTCAAAGTTCAATATAATTTATTTGAAAGGGTTTTTAGGATCACTTGGAATCTTCTAAATTTCATTTTTTATTCAAGTTCTCATTTAATTTGCATTAAGATCGATATTTATCTCTTATGCCGGGCCCACATCTCATTAATAAATAACAATAAATATTTGTGGTCATTTTACACTATATCTAGCCCCAAACTAAGCAAATAGCTTGTACTATGGGAACCTATAATGGCTGATAGAATACTTATATACTTTTATTTGTGAATAAATACTTATACCAGACCCGGAAGAAATATTTGCAGAGCATGCAAACATTTCCTCCGCAGCGGGAGTCGAACCCGCGCTCTTGCGTCTCAGCCGAGCATTCGCCCGCCACGCCACCGAAGTCGTCACATGAAAAATAACATTATATAATACGCCCGTATCCCTAATGTGGTGGGCAGAACCACAAGTAATCATAAGAAAACTTGCAGCCACTTCTGATCCAAGACTACCAAGATGGATATGGTGAACCATGGTGACAGGTGATCAGCCCATCGCCCATATAGGTCCATCATTTTGGAGAGGATATACTAGGCACTCCTTAGTGGACATTATATTGGTAGTATATTTATTAGTTTTAATTTATCATCACCACCATCCACAGTCTGTTTTTGCCCAAAGCTGGGCATAGGTAAAATTTAAAGAATCTCCACAACAAAGATTGCAAAGGTAGAAACAGTACCTAGTTAAAACCTTTTTCCTTTTGTCTCCCATCCTAATAAATTAAATCCTGCTCGATACTTGGTCACTCTTCATTCGTTGAAGACCATTCATTAGGCAGGGGAGGTAGGGGGTAACACACCCCACGACACATTAACTATTCAAGAGGAAAAAAGTAAGGCTGCTGTCTTGTGATGCGATTTGTCGCTGGTCGCTATTCTTTTGTTTAAAAGTCGCTCATCCTACTAATATTACAAATCGGTTTGCATGTATAGGACAATCTATGTCAATTTATGTGCTTCAATCACGTCGTAACATAGAAGAGAATTTGGTTGGGATCTAGTATTTTTATAAAATGAGAACAAAATAAAGTCCAGTAAACCCGACCTTCCCTCTCGCGTTACTAGATGGCGTTAGCAGTACCTATGAGCCTATGAAATTGAAATGAAAAATCAAATAGAAATGAGGCTAATTTAGGCACTTAACTACCTGATAACAAAATATTAAAACACAAATGGACATTTTTAATAAACTTACCTACTAAGAAGCAAGAGAAAAAAAATAGTATGTGAAGACAATAATAATAATAGCAAAGAGAGACTTTGGTTTCTGACTACCTCTATTGGAAACGAGATATTTTATGTTTACTATGTGTAAAATTACTATAGAGCACTGGTGGTCTAGTTGGTAGTGACCCCGCCTTCCGATCCTGAGGTGATGAGTTCAAATCCGGTCGTGTACCAATTGGATGTTTCTGTGCGAAAAATTGATGTGCGCTATACCAGTAATCTCGAGTGGTGAAGGAAAACATCGTGAGGAAACCCGCGGCTTAGCTACGCACGTATTGACCTTTGGATTGTCTTTCCTGTGGATAAGGCCGATTAAGCTGAGAGGATGGAATAGGTGCTGGGCAAGCCTACTCCATCTTAATTCGTCCCGGGTACTGCAGCGTCCCGTTAGTGAAGGTAAAAGTTGCCTCCTGGCGCTGTATAAATCATCTACTATAGATGATAAAATGCCTTTACATATGTGTAAAATTATACTAAAGCGCATCTCAATATTAGTTCATTGGCGTTGGTTCCATGATTTGAATTTATTTTGAATGGTAGTACTAGCCCGATTATTCACGGTAGTATCAATGGCCAGTAGTCAATGGTACTACTGAATAAAGCTACTTTTAAGAGTGATTGGAGATCGGCAAAGTCGCGTCGTTCGACTCCCTTCAAGAGAACCGCACAAAGAGTAGAGCATAATTAAACAGAGAGTGCCGGACATTCGATTATAAATCCGAGTTCCTTTCTCTGCACTTCACATTAACCTATAATTATTGTGGATTGCTTGGACCCCTCGGATGCGAAATAAGCCAGCTCCATCATTATCATCATCATCATTATAATTTTACTTAGATACATAGATAAACACTTTATTGCACACAAAAAAAACACAGAAAAGCAAATAAAAAACAAACAAAAACTGTACAATGGGCGGTCTTATCTCTGAGAGCGATCTCTTCCAGACAACCTTTAGATAGAGAGGATAAACAAAACAGAGCAGAAAGACGGCGGTGTACAAAAAGTTAATAAATAAATTAATAAACACTAACCTACTTAGTATGCTAGCTTGTTTTAAAAAAGCTTGTAAGTATGGATGTATGGATGTTTGTTACTCTTTCACGCCTAAACGGCTGAACGGATTTGAATGAAACTTTTAAGTCGTTAAGCCATGACGGAGGCCTTTATGCGGCCTAAAAACTCCGTCACTAGAGTTGGCCACTACTTCATACGAACATACATACATAAGAACCCTATAATTTTTAATTCACCATTTTACTTGGCAAATCACACATGGTGAAATGTGTGTTTCCTCCCGAGGCTGGTGGTCGTACAACAAAAGGAGCGTGCCTTCCCCTTCCTGTCACCCCCTTCTTTTTACCATCGTCACTCGGAATGAAGTGCCGCCCGGAAGTGGACAGTCGCCAAGGACGCCAGATTCAATACAATTATTAAAAAACATAATGCCTTAGTCCTTTTCACAATAATTTGATGAACATTGAGACAAGATAGCCTATTAATTAAAAATAGTTTCATAGCTTTTTTTCATAAGATTAGTAACATTCAAAATTGACATTTTAAATTAATAATACTACTAATTTAAACGAAAGTTTTGTATGTACATACATACATTATTATCACGCCCGTATCCCTAACGGAGTTGGCAGAACCACAAGTAATCATAATAAAACTTGCAGCCACTTCTGATCCAAGACTCCCAAGATGGATATGGTGAACTATGGTGACAGGTGATCAGCCCATCGCCCATATAGGTCCATGAAGTTGGAGAGGATACTAGGTAGGTACTCCTCGACTTTTACGACATGCTCGGAGAGAGAAGCAGCTGGACGCATTCTATGTTTTTTCTTTACTCCCAGTCCAGCAGAGAAGTATGTTTTAAGTTTTGTATGTTTGTGCCTCAAACTTGATAATGAGGATAACTTTGCCCAACAATGCGACAGTATAGGCTAGCAGTAAGTCTCAATCTACGAATCAAAACATTTGAACGTCGGTATAATTCACACATCCTCGATTGGCAGCCCTGGCTTTAATTAAAAAAGCGTAAGGTTCTTTGGAAGTTGGCGATCGAAGGTTTTGTAAAGGGTTTAGCTGGTGAGGGGGGCCGTCGGGGAGTCACGAGTGACGTCACGTACCTACCTACATGCTAGTACCTAAGTAGCATGCTGTGTCAAAAGCACAAAAGCCTTTGTGATGTTCATTTTTACTTTGTTTTGGTTCAAAAACATGGCACAAATTTCTTGTTACATAACGGCGATCCATTGTAGGTCTGCGAAATATTTTAATACAGATATTGTATATTTTTTTCTCTGCCGAAGGGAGTAAAGAAAAAACGTAGAATGCGTCCAGCTGCTTTTCTCTCCGAGCATGTCGTAAAAGTCGACTAAGGAGTACCTAGTATCCTCTCCAACTTGATGGGCATATATGGGCGATGGGCAGATCACGTGTCACCACGGTTCACCATATCCATCTTGGGAGTCTTGGATGAGAAGTGGCTGCAAGTTTTCTTATGATTACTTGTGGTTCTGCCCACCCCGTTAGGGATACGGGCGTAATAATATGTATGTATTGTATATTTTATATAATTGTATTTTTCAGTATATAGGTGAGCTATCTATAGACCGTTTGCAACGGCCTTTAGATAGCCCGACTGTTTCATTTGTATTTTGTAAATTATATTTGTATTAGTTATACGTTTATTTCTGATAATAAAGATATAAGTTTTTCAGGACTATTACTAGTCGTGTCACTAGTTCCTTCAAACCAGTGTGGTGAAAGGATTTAAAGTGCGCTTCAATGACTCCTTTCATGCACTATGTTTACGAACTTTTTAGGTACCTTCTACGATATGCATTTTTTTTACAGAAAAATCCATTGATGCACGACTGGATTTGAAGCCACGACCTTAGGACCGCTACTACTAGACCACCAGTGCTCTCAGTTAACATTTTTTTGTGAATAAGTAATATTTATAATTTATTCAAAACGTTTTTGTTGCAGGTAAGTCATCAGCTACCATCAAGTGTTCTAAGAGTTGGTAAGAGAATCGCAACGCGGCACTTCATTCAGTCTCCCAACTGATGATAATGATGATTATTACAAAATGATATAAAAACTTACATAAGCGTTTTCTAAACCATAAGTCTACCCAAAACAGAGTCTACTGACCTCAGGCCCACTCAATATTAATATTCAATAATTTCTTTACAAACCTTTCGGCGCCGTTCTGCATAATTTGCTAATAGACTTCGATTTAAAACTCTATTGTGGCTGACCTGTCGTTATCTCCGTTCTATTGTAAACCGGTTGATGTCTAAATCAAATAGAATTTAAACCGATAAGAAATTGATACCTTGTTTATTTCAGTAGGAATGTATTCATTTTTAGAGATAATCTTAAGCGCACCGAAATAACAAACTTAGTTTTATTCCACAGACAAAAAAAACACACCTTGCGCTCTAGGCGGAGTGAACCCTTTGACAAAAATAATGTCATCCATTTCAGCGTGTTTCTTGAAATCTCAGGGTGAACATAAATTACGATCCAAAATCAAAAATAAATTTGTTATGAAACAGATTAACCCCCAAATACTCAAACGCGACTCAGAGTTGAGCAAGTCTCAAGTCACGGTTTTTTGACAGTTTTTGATGAATATCTGTCAAAAACTCGTCACTTGAGACGTGCTCAACTCTGAGATGCGTTTGAGTAGCAAATAAAGGAATCTGAATCTGAATCTATAATCGCAAGATCCACTTGTACACAGTTAACGTGTCAATAACCTTCTATCACCGGGAACGTTTCCTCGGAGCGCTTGGGAGCGAGCCGGCGACCTGCGTAGGCGCAGGTCGAAGGTGCGATATTTTGTCGGAAGCTCTTCCAATCGTTTTATTATTCACGTATCGGATAGCAAACCTAGCTGAGGTGTGCTCGTAAATGTAGCGACATTTGCATGCTATTTTGCTGGGGATTTTATTGCAACAGTAAGTTAGTATTCACACTTTTACAACACACCACACAAGTAAAAAAAAACAGAATGTGTCCAGATGCTTCTCTCCCCGAGTATGTCGTAAAAGTCGCCTAAGGGATAGTATCCTCTCCAACATGATGGACCATCTATGCGGGCGATGGGCTGATCACCTGTCACCATGGTTAACCATAGCCATCTTCCGCAGTGGGAATCGAGCCCCCGCCACGCCACTGAAGCCGTCAAAAATGTTCACCTTCCTATCTATCTTCTATAATATAAAAATGAATCGCAAAATGTGTTGGTAAGCGCATAACTCAACAACGCCTGGACCAATTTGGCCAAATCTTTTTTTAAAATGTTCGTTGAAGTTCAAGGATGGTTTTTACGGCGAGAAAAATTAGAATTTTTTGACAGGACGAAGTCTGTCGGGTCAGCTAGTTTATAATAAAAATGACCAAATAGAACACATTTCTACAAATACTTCGATCGATTTTACGTTTATACTTTATGGTCGGTAGGTACCAGCTAGTATGGCCCCTCCTTAAATGTCTCATACATATTTTTATCAACCACAAAGACTCGTGTCAATTTGATTTCTTCTGACTATACAAGTTTCGATTATAATTTTATCTAAATATATACCTAAAACTCTTACTTTACTGTCTGAATGACTGACTGACTTCTTTGCATGTCAATGTCTTTTAAGAAACGTGAAACTTGAAGGGTATATTTCTTCTTATGGTTCAGAGGTGCACCAGGAAAGGAATTTCCGAATTCAACTCCTAGTGAACGCAGCGGGAAAGTGAGGTAAACGCGGACAAACCCGTGGGGTTCTACTAGTGTAGGTATAATATAGTTAATAATTGATCGCCTATTTCGACAGCTCCGTAATGAAAGCATTATGAATTATATTGACGAAGCAATAAAGTTCAAATTCAAATGTAATTCCAGCCGTTGACAAAAGTAATGGTGGGCTGTATGGAGATGGGAAAATTTGGGTTTTTATGGCAAATAACACTATGTTATAATGATATTTGTATTTTATAGTATTTGTAAGATGGAATCAATAATTTATTTATGTTATTGTCGATAGGTAAATGGTTAAATGGCTTCACTAATATTTGTTATTCGTTTTAAATAGCATGTTTATAGCATGGTTGAATGTTTGTTTTGGTAACAATAAAATATAGATTCTTCAAATAATTTTTTTTACGTTATTCTTATTCTTGATAATATGAAAAATACACAAAAGAAGTTTGAAAGTAGCGCCAGTGACAGAGAAGATGAGGTGTAAAAGGTTAGCGTTGGATGGGCATGTTATGCGGAGAGAAGTAAGTCATGTTACAAGGCGAGTGATGAATATGAATATGGATGGATACACTGCTAGAGGAAGGCCAAGGAAAAGATGGATGGATTGTGTGAATTGTGTGAAGACGAATGATAGGATAAATGGAGGAGAGAAACATGGTGTGCCGACCCCACCTAGCGGGATAAGGACAGGAAAGTTATGATGATGATGAAAAATACATAAAAGTAAGAGTAAATAAATAAGTTTTGGTTTCTTTCATACTGTAACGCAACAACGGATCGTCATGATTTTTGCAAAGAATAAGTCCGGAGAGTGTTATATTCTTATGCATATACCACGAGCAAAGCCGTGTGCGAAACCTAGCATAAATTCCATAGCATAAGGTTATTAATATTATATAAAAAATATCACAAAATCAATTTGATAAAATAATAAAAGAACACTACAAGTAGATTTGTACCAAAACTAGGATTCCTTGTATCGTGGGTATTAGAAACTACGAGTACCATGTTACCACTACACCCAGACCAGGAAAAAACTGTGGCCGATTAGTGCTCGGCTGAGACGCAAAAGATCGAGGCCGTTGAAAGGCCACAGTCAAAAGAAAATACTGGGTTAATCTTAACCGTTTGACCATCTATATCCGTGACCACTAATAATCAGACATCAAACGACATCGACTGGCGTGCGATGATAAGCCGAGATGACGTCATCGACGTGACGTCGTAATGCACGCGACTGGCCGTGGGCAATCACTGATAAGGGCCAGGGTTACCGTTTCAGGATAGTGATTGTGGAATAAAGTTTGGCTAAATCTCGGTAGAGGGTTTTTTAGTACAATCAAAATGTTTTTGGATGTAGTTAGTTGCACCTCGAATATATACATAAATATTATCACGCCCGTGTCTCTAATGGGGTGGGCAGAGCTGCAAGTAATCATAAGAAAGCTTGCAGCCACTCCTGATTCAAAGTCCCAAGATGGATATGGTGAACCATACCATTTTCTTTGATCCTATAGCCTTGACACCGTCTCGATTCTCGTTTCCGTGGGCAACGGCCCTAAGGACACGCTGTAAGATATCAGGAAGGGAATTGTCACAACATAACCAAATATCGACGATATCACAAAGCCAAGACCGTAATGAGATTTCCCCTAATTAGACGACCATTGCTGGCTGTCCTTCGCCCTGACAGATGCATTAACTTGTCAGCGGGTAATGGATAGCACGCATGTTTCATTGGTTATTGGTGATTGCTTGTAATTATTGTCAAATTACCCGCGAATTATTAGCGGTGGATTATCTGGAGGTAATCGTTAAGAACCTGCAATAGTTAAAATACCGAATGATAAGGGTTTAGTTTTTTCCTCTAGCGGTAGGTACAGAAACCTAGAAACAGAAAGAACAGAAATTTGACTTAAGAACTCTAATTCAAAAAGGTACAGAAATCCCCCTCATAGTTTTTCTTATTAGATTTGATGAGGCTAAGATGAAATCTACAATGGAGCAATCTTTCTCAAAAGATACCTATTAATTTTCTTGAAGGTGACAGTTTCATACGTCAACGGGAACACAGAGGCTGCCAGTGCTGGCAGCTGATTCAAAAAAAAAAATCTATTTATCAGTTCAGCCATATTTCAAGTAGATATTTTTGTTGTAAGAATCTGGATATAGGTAAGTCAATTATGAGTCAAGCGTACATTATGTTGTTTAATTTTGACGACCTCGATGGCTTGGCGGCCGAGTTTGCTGAGACGTAAGAGGCGCGGGTTCGATTCCCGCTACGGGAGAAATGTTTGTATGTTTTGCAAATATTTCTTCCGGGTCTGTGTGTTGTAGTATTATGTATTAAAAAAGTATAAAAGTATTATATCAGCCTCTGGTGTCCATAGTACAAGCTTTGCTTAGTTTGGGGCTAGATGGCGCTGTGTGAAATGTTCACAAATATTTATTTTATTTTTACCTCAGAAACAATGTTCCTATCTGAAGTTTCAAATATATATATGATAACATGAAGCCAGAACGCATGGACGTACGGATATAAAAAGTTTGCCTTTGTCTCTTAGACGAGCATTGTCAATAGAAATCTAGCGATAGGCTTTACTATGCTTCGCCTGACTGTAGACATGTAGGTAAACAACTTAACACAGATGCCTCCCCTTGCAGAGGGGGTGAGAAAGTGGGAGGGGGCGGTAGAACGATTTTGACATATTTGCATTCTGTACAAAATTACCTTCCCGCGCTTCTGCAAATATCTCGGAGAAGCCTGACTTGAGTGATTTAACTGTTAACCCGAATGTCGCCACGTCTTGTGTCTGAAACTAAATAAAAACAAATATTTGTGGACATTTCACACAGCGCCATCTAGTCCCAAACTATGCAAAGCTTGTACTATAATGGGAACCAGATGGCTGATACTTACATATTTTTTATTATAATACATAATACTACAACACACAGACCCGGAAGAAATATGTTTGCAGAACATGCAAACATTTCTCCCGCAGCGGGAATCAAACCCGCGCTTCTTGCGTCTCTGCCGAGCAATCGCCCGCTACGCCACCGAGGTCGTCACTGTATGCGAAATATTTTTGACTGTCTTTATTATCAGGTCATTTTCAGATTTTTTCTCATAAATAAATCCTTCTTTCTACTATTATAAATGTGAAAGTTTGTGAGGATGTTTCCATGTTTGTGCCTCAATCACGCCTAAACGGCTGAACGGATTTGAATGAAACTTGGAACATACATAGTGCATGTGCTGGATTTACATATAGGCTAGTTTTTATTTGAGTACCACGCGAGCGAAGCTGCAGGCGGCAGCTAGTTAGACTATATTTTTAACCATAATTTTGCTTGTGAACTCATGTTTTGTCATGGTAATGTCTTGTTTTATGGAGGCTGCCGGTGTCTGGGAGCGTTCACACTGCGCGCTGCTTCTGACACCGAGCCTAAAGTGACGCAAGTTACAAGTTACAAGCGTTTTAAGCAGACGACCAGACTAGCGAAGGTCAGAGAGAGGGAATCGCCGAAATATAACGGGCGAAAGCTTGACTAAGAAGTAAGAGATACTGGTTTAATTGACTGCGTGATAAAAGGTATTTGTTTCGGTTCCTTCGGAATCCTATCAGAACAATGCTGTATGTTTGTGACTGTTCTGTGTCCTACTAATGTTTCAGAAATTCTAAAGTTCGTGAGAACATCTTTGTATATTTGGTCCTAATCACGCCATCACACATAAGGGGTGGTCCATTACCTACTAGTTTTTATTGTATTATTAAAATAGAATAAGATGCGTTTATACTAAAACTAAATGGACTTACTCAGATGTGTCTCAGTTAATAAATGAATTGAATTAATCACGTGAAGTTTTTAACAACTTTTTTTCAGTATTCAGTGTATTTATTCACAGAAGATATGGTATACATTAGATGAAAGATAATAATAATAATAATTTGATCTGCACATCTCGCCCGAGCACACAAAACGTAGCCTATGTTCCCCGGGATGAAATTTATCTCCTTGCCAAATTTCATTTAAAAACATCAGCGGTTTTGGCGTGAAAATATAAAAAGAACAGATAGTTACATTCGCATTTATATAATATTAGTATGAATAGTATCCTCTCCAACTTGATGGACCTATATATGGGCGATGGGCTGACCACCTGTCACCATATCCATCTTGGGAGTCTTCGATCAGAAGCTGCAAGTTTTCTTATGATTACTTGTGGTTCTGCCCGCTCCGCTAGGGATACGGGCATGATAACATATCTCTCTTCCGCTTGTAACTTGCAGCAATGTTCCAAGACGGAGACAATCGGCACGTCACCGGCAGAGGTCGCTGGCAAACCACCACAAATCACGACGTTGCCGGCCGCGTCGCCGCCGCCGGTCAAACGCCGCGTGTGCACGGGCCCTTAAGCCCAAGACGTTGAATTGTGGTTATTGTTTACCTCTGAATTAAGTGAAATAATTTGATTAAGATACACAGTTTGTATTTAATTTTTATGTAGGTATCTTGGGGCTTTGATTGTGTGTGTCTATCCATTTTGGGGGGGATTGGACCTAACCCACCACGCTGGACCATGGTGGGAAACCGCAAAAGAACGGCATAAGTGGAAGCATTTAAATAAATAAAATAATAAATAAATAAATAACACCCAACAGTCACATACATAGTTCTGACCCCACACTAGGATTTCCTGTGTCGTGGGTATCAGAAACTACGAGTACCATGGTACCACAACACCCAGACCCGGAAGAAATATTTACAGATCATGCAAACATTTCTTCCGTAGCGGGAATCGAACCCGCGCCTCTTGCGTCTCTGCCGAGCAATCGCCCGCCACGCCACCGAGGCCGTCAGGGGGAAGTCTTGGGGGAAGCCTTTGCCTAGCAGTGGGACAGTATAGGCTAAGTAAAAAAAAGTAGGTATCTATTTGTGTATGTTTATGTAAGTATATTGTTTTTGACATGTATGTAGGTTTAGAAATTACTATCACGTTATTTATTAAAAGTACACCTCGGCCAATCTTCAACTTCTTTAAATTCCTCTCCATCCAAAGGTTGTCTGGAAGAGATCGCTTATTAGCGATAAGACCGCCCGTTGTACATTACCTTCATTTTGTTAATTCTAGTTATCTAATTTGTAAGATGTGCAATAAAGTGTTTTCATTCATTCATTCACAGTATTAAGGTACATTTTAAACATGCTAGGCGGTTTTTAGGGATTGATCCCTTTAAAAACATTTATTCGCTCAATTTGTCTACAATAAGATCAAAATACCATAGTTACTTACCTTGAAAGCAGCTAAATCATAGAGATCGCCATAATAGGGCCATCGATGCACTGATTGCCTCTGATTTTTCATATCTGCATACTGAAGTAGGCCATAACTCACGTGCGACTCGGAGCGGATTAGCGCGACTGAGTAAGCGACCGGTCGCGAATAATTGCGTGCCGGTCGTCCGTGTGGTAAGCACCTCATTTGTTACGTATTCTGCGATTTGAGACGCTGACTCTGGATGGGAATAAAGTCGTTTAGATCAATGATCGAGAATCAGATAAGAAAGTGATCAAAAAATAAAGTGATCTTTTATATTTTGGATATTGAGAATGTTGGAAAACAGCTTACTAGTGTTCAAAACCAACTGAGAGGATTTCAACTAACCTAACCTAATATTTTATGTTTTTAAAGCGTAATTATTGGTCAGAAAAAATGTATGATCTAGAAAAGTAGTGATTTAAATTTCACCATATATATTTTTGTGATGCTCAGAAAATCCTCCTAAAATCATTCTCACTTCACAAACTGATCCCTTCTTTCATTCCATCACCTGGTACTACTAACGGACTACGGATCGTTCATTGCCATATCAAAGTTGTTTTTCTGTCAAAAAATCTTTGGGGCTTTTCGACAGATACCAAGTTACCAACGTTAATTGGAACCGGGCCTAATGCCTAATCCATCTACGGCCCACGTAGAAGTTCTCGCTCTAGGAAAATTAGCTAACCAAAATTATTTTTTAATTCAAGCCACCCCTTCAGGACGAATAAACCCTGAGATAAGAAACTAAATACAAAACTTACTTCTCCGAGGTCTTATAAACACTGGCCTTGTCCCACGACGCTCGTCAGAGGGAATCACTGCACGCTTGCATACAGCCTTAGTCTGAGCGAGAGGGACATACACCCCTGGCTGTGGAAGAAAGGGATGGATGAAAAGACGTTTTGCAGTCGTCATAATTTCGCTCAGCAGACTAATAATAAAGATAAAGCCGGGCGTGTGGGGAGGGTAACTTATACGTTATGTACGCCCGCTGTTTTGAAGGCGGCTCACTTATTTTGAGGTTTATGTCCGACCCGTCAGTTTGTTTAAAATGGGAAATTGTAGTAATGAAGTGAAGGATCAAATTTTACCTAGAAAATAACCTAGTTATGGAAGGACTTTGGATGGACCTTGTTTTTGGTCAAAGTTACAAATAAACTGGATAATCTAAGCAGCTTACATTGTTATCATATTCTATCGTGTCACTAGTTCATTCGAATTAGTGTGGTGAAAGAATTTAAATTGCGCTTCAAAGGCTACTTTTTTAACCATGGATTTTCACTCGATTTTGAAGAGTTAAATAAATCAATATTTGTGGAAATTTGTAACAGCGCCATCTAGCCCCAAACTAGATGGCTGATAGAATACTTATATACTTTATTATTTTTTACTACACCATAAAAATTATGTAGCTTCCATGTTTCATGCTTTCTAAATCCTATTTTAGCCAGACAGTTGGTATCTAATGTGAGTTTTATATATTTAGATGGTTGGGTAAGTAAACAAATTTTGCCAAAACTAATATTATTTTAATTTAAATAATATGATTCCACCACAATAGTCTGCAAATAATGTTTAATTTGTGGAATACAGAAGCTACCTTTCCTTTTAGGTTCTATTCAAACTTGTGAAGGCTCGTAAAAACGAGCACGCTGGAATTTTATTCTATATCTATGAGAGTAATGCTTTGCAGACTGAGAGGGCTACGTATAAACAGAATTCTAGTTCGTACTCACGTCAAAAATGATATTTTAATTATCAATACGTGTAATACTTTATTTACAGAAACTTAGACTTACTCTAGAACTTTTCAATAAAAAAACAGTAGAAAATTCATCTGAAGGAGATACTACTACTACTAGAGGATTCATTTAAACTAATTACCTAATTACTTTAAACATAAAACATGTACCTTCTGGACTGGGAATGAAAAAAAAAACATAGAATGCACCCAGCAGCAGTTCTCTTCCCGAGCATATCGTAAAAGTTTACTAAGGGCTAGTATCCTCCCCAACATGATAGACGTATAAGGGCGATGTGCTGATCACCTGTCACCTTGGTTCACCATATCCATTTGGGGACTCTTGGGTCAGGAGTGGCTGTAAATGTCTTATGATTACTTATTATTATGTATGAAAATTTTTAATACATTTGAACAAGAAGAGACTCTAATCAATACTTCCGCCGCCGCCGCCGTTTTGGTTTTCTTTTAAGCCGTAGAATTTACCAAAATCTTAAGTACATGGAGTTTACTGTCACACTTGTAATAAATTGGAATAAGTGTCATTGAAGCGCTCGTGGCGTAGCTCGCTTAGACATTCTTGATTGACAGTTGATGTTAAGCAACTTTGTGCGCGGTCACAATATTGAGATGAGTGACCGCAAGTGGCATTACGAGCTGAGCGTTTCCGCGCTTCGGAGGGCATGTTAAGTTGTTAGTCTTGGCTTTTAAGTCGTTAAGCCATGACAGAGGCCTATAGGCGGCCTAAAAATTCCGTCACAAGCGTTGGCCATACAAATGAACTACTTTTTTTTAGTGGCAATGTTTAGATATTTTACAGTATCTCGGGTATGAACAGGCCGACGATTGTCGTATTTCCATAGCTGATGTTACTACTCTGCCTTGCCCTATGCAGCGAATGCAGGCTGTCTATATGCGAGTTTTGAAGTTCGTCTGTTTGCATAAAGAGGAGATATTAAATACATGTGACTTCGCATTTGAATACAGCTTTTAAAGTAAACGAATTGTAAAATTTAAAGGTGTTTAACCGAAGAAGTAGTTTAACTGGACAAACTTTTGACGTCATTCGAATAATACGTATTTGGTATCCCGAGAAGATGCAGATTCCCACTGTTTCAGGCTGCATCCAATTCAGTGAAATGATCAACTTACCTTGATTATTAGATTTTACTCGGCTCCTAAGTTCAACTAACGGATGTCCGGAGATCATATCAATTAATAGGCGTTTCGTTCATAAAGCTTTTTGCCAGACGGTCATAAGTTACTTCAAGCTTCGAAGTTTACATAGTTTTCAGGGTTCCGTACCCGAAAGGTGCATCCCTCTTACCCTTCGCTGTCCGTCCGTTGAAATTTTCAGTGTGTATTTCTATTGCCGCTATAACAACAAATAATAAAATTAAACAAAAAAAAATAAAAAGTGACCCCATATAAGAATACATTTTTTAGTGTTCGCAAATTGATCGGACCTATATAAAATGTACATAGAGTAAAAGTTTTATATAAAAAGGATATGTACGATGGTACGGAACCCTTCAAATTCGACTGACCGGTTTTTTGTTTTGACGGAAAATATATTGCATGCATTTGTCCAAACATTCTACTTACGAACCTTCTAAGAACCAAGCATTACTGACCTCGGTTAGTCAGTAAATATCCAAATAATCCTTGAAGTAACTTCCCCTGGACCTAACAAACAAAGCCATTCTCAACAAAAGCTGTAAGAACTAAGCTCTGGATCAACCTTCGCTGTTGTGCTAGTGAGACATTCCTATGGTAATGACACCTCCATGGTAATAGCACCTCCGAGGCGAAGTGAGGCGGAATGACTTGAATTTTGAGTTGGAAACTTGGAATGAGACATGATAAATGAAATAGACAAGAGTGAAAACAAAATATATTTCATTTATTAAATTATGTTTTAGTTTTCGTCGTCATAATATTATTGCAGGACACAGGCCGAAGGTAAATTCAATAGCTGTTTTCCTTAAACAAACGTTCTGACTATGGTCTTTAGTAGGTAGAGTAAAAAAAATAGCAAATTTAATTACAAATCAAACACATTTAAACGTTTCTAGATTTTTAAAAAATCTAATATTTTTCATAGAAGAAAACTTTGGCTTCAGCAATCCAAAAAAGATTACAAAAAATCATGTTTCTTTTGTTTTTCCTTTGGTTTTGACATTATTTTGAATTTTCCTAAAAGTACCTACATTTAATTGCAAGTGACTGTCCCTAGTCTGCCTTCCTAATAATTCAGCTCCAGACCGACAAACCCTAAAACTAGTTGAAATAACAGCTATTTCTAATCCCCTTTTGAATAAAATATCTAAGCGCGGCGCACACCGTACTGACACGTCGCATTAATGGCACATGTCGCGTCAATGACACGTGTCACGTCAAATGGCGTCACGGCCTGGCCGATCGAGACAAGTGACTGTCAGGACTTACTTATTCAGGGAAAACTACTGTAATTACTGTTAGGGTATATATATACTGAGAGCACTGGTGGTCTAGTTGGTAGTGACCCCGCGTTCCGATCCTAAGGTCGTGGGTTAAAACCCGGTCGTGTTAAAAAACCAATGCATTTTTCTGTGCGAAAAATTTATGTGCGCTATACTAGTACTCTCAAACGGTTAAGGAAAACATCGTGAGGAAACCCGCGGCTTAGTCAGCTCCGCACGTATTGACCATGTCTTTCCTATGGACAAGGCCGACTAAGCTGAGAGAATGGAATAGGTGCTGGGCAAGCCTACTCCATCTTAATTCGTCCCGGGCACTACAGCGTTCCGTTTGTGAAGGTAAAAGTTGACTCTTGGCGCTGTATAAATCATCTAGTATAGATGTTACCTAAAAGGCCTTAGTAGATGTAGGATATACCTATAAATAGGTACTAAACGTCGGTTTAGTGTCATAATTATACTTAATTGTGTTGTTGCACTAATACTAATAATCATGATATGGTTTTTTATTAGTTTTTTGAAGGTAACCCTGATCTCCTGATCTTGTATTTCGCCTGGTGCGTATAAATGCCTTAGTTCTGTTTGTTTTCTGGACACACGTCTCATTAATGAGACATGCAGATCTAAGACTATTTACTTTGCAATGCAAACTGGCTATACAGCGTACAGACATACAGCGAAACTTCACTGTTTGCGTCCTTGTCCATCCTGTGACAATTCATGTTGCACCTGTTACTCTACCTGACAAGTTCGCCAAGCATAGTGTATCCACGGTTTAAGAACAAGCGAGATGTCAAGATGTCATTGACAGTTTGACAGCAGGCCATGTCTTACCATTGCAGGCCGTTTTAATACAATGGCATTTGGGTCCAGAGCTAATTAGAGCGAACATTACCGGCTAAATCGTTAATTAAAGAGGTACACCGCACCTACGCTCAATTTCCTTAACCGGAAAATCATGTCTATGTTTAATTAGGCGACGTATGCCATCTTGCCAAAGCTCGGGTATATGAAGCCTAATTTAGATTTTAACTAAGGTCTTTTACCATCTATAGTAGATGATTTGTACACGTCAGGAGGCAATTTTTACCTTCACAAACGGGACGCTGCAGTACCCGGGACGAATTAAGATCGAGTAGGCTTGCGCATCACCTATTCCATCCTTTCAGCTCAGACGGTCTTGTCCACAGGAAAGACATGGTCAATACGTGCGGAGCTGACTAAACGCGGGTTTCCTCACGATGTTTTCCTTCACCGTTTGAGAGTACTGGTATAGCGCACATAATTTTTTTCGCACAGAAAAATCCATTGGTACTCGACCGGGTTTGAACCCACAAAATTAGACCGCCAGCTTAGATTCATTCTACGTGTAAAAAACTATTAAAAAGTCAATTTAACAGACTTCTAATTTAGTGTGTAAGAAGCCAAATAAGACTTTTTAACGGACTTAAAAAAGAGGAGACGGTTCTCAATTCAATGGATTATGTTTGGAGTTCGCCAACGTGATAGAATCTGGAGTAAATAATCCATGGGAGAACTTGAGTTAACGATTTAAGTAGTTCATAGGAAAGGCAAGTGGAAGTGACTCGATGGTTTTTGAATCGCGGCAGTGGATCTACCTGTAGATCGGTCCCACCCCGAGGATCGAGGACAGAGGGTGGTGGGTGGTTGGTGCAGACTTCAATAGAGAAGCCCACTGCTTGTCAGACTGCTCCAAAATATATTTCCAGGACAAAAACTTAGTTTCGGCATAGTTTGCCGAACGTACATACATACATACATATTATCACGCCCATATCCCTAATGGGGTGGGCAGAGCCACAAGTAAACATAAGAAAACTTGCAGCCACTTCTGATTTGAAGTTCCAAAATGGATATGATGAACCATGGTGACAGGTGATCAGCCCATCGCCCATATAGGATGGTCCATCATTTTGGAGAGATCTATCCCTTAGTCGACTTTTACGACATGCCCGGGAAGAAAAATAGCTGGACGTATTCTATGCTTTTTCGTTAGTCCAGCAAAGAAGTTTGCTGAACGTTTCTTACAAAAACTATGCAATGATTTTTCTCTTCGTCTATCCCTTCACTACCTTTTAACTAAGAAAGCAATCATGCGAAGCCATTTATATACATAATCATAATGCCTAGGTAAGGAACGGTCATTAATTACGATCCAGTGAAAGGAAGCCAGCTATCGACGTTATTTAGATCAGCCGCCGCTAGATGGCGCTGTATCAGATGCACGAACCGGCTCGGCCGTGCGATATGTGCCGTATATGGCACAGAGGCTCGTTGGAATATACATAGTTATTTTAATAAGTACGTATTTGTTCATGACCTGGGCCTTTGTCAAGGGATCCTTATGGATTAATAGTATCCAATTACAAGTAAAAGAATACGTATAGGAATATCCTGAACAAAATGATTTGAATCAGGAGTGGCTGCAAGTTTTCTTATTACTTGTGGCTCTGCTCACCCCATTGGGATACGAGCGTGATAGTTAAGGTATGTATTATTTTGGATATTTTTTTCGATTTCTAGCTGGAATAATGCTTCTTATTTCTGAACTAGGCTAACACGTTCTACGCCTTATTTTTGTTGAACTAATATTTAAGCACTTTATTATTTTCTAATGTTCTGAAAGTTGGAGTGTATCAAAGGCTGTCACAAAAACTAGCAACATTCAGACAGCGGCCAGCCTCGGCCAGGGCTGACCCCACCATAATGTTCTGTTTTTGTTTCCCGCCTCCATAAATAATTCTAAATCGGGCCCTATTAGATATTCAAAGGTTAAAACGCAAAGCTGGTGCATTTTACTAAAACATTCTGCGGGTCTGATCGTATATCAATCGGCTCGATACCGTCTCGCAGTTTTGTACAGGGTGTCCCAGGTTATTGCCGTATTCAATGAAGATTAAAATGAAATATAGTTTTTGAAACACTTGAAATAGTGACAAAAATGTTTAGTATGCCAAAATACAAAGCAATACCATTTTCGGTTCATTAAATATTGTGACATCGCTTTTCTAAAAATCTGATTTCTTTTTCTAAGCACGTGAAAGTAAAATACAAAATATTCATAAAATATGGTAATTATTAATCTCAACAATTAATTTATTAATAAAATCTTAGAATCTAATTAAAAAGAAGTATAATTAGTTTTGAGGACAAACTATTAAACAGACAAAGATTTTTGACTAACGATTGATTTTACTGACGTTACTCTCATTAAATGGTTTCAGGACACCCTGTATAAGTGAACTAGTGTTTATTCTCTGTGTTCGGTTCGTGGAAACAATGCGTGCGACTGCTGGCCCGCTACCTGTTGGCTGTCGCGAGCGATTTGTGGTCGCGGTCGCCGGTGTGCGCTATCGCTTACCGTCCGCACTAGGGTTGCCACTTGTTTTAAGGTACTTTCTCCTAACTAGAAGTTAAATAATACTACTACATTTATAGTAGGATAGAAAAACAAAACAGTGAGGTCAACCTTAGGTTAAGTTTACGTAAGTATTGAGTTTGGTCTAGAGACGGCTAGAGTTGCGTGATTTTTATTTTCAAAAGAAAAAAAAAATTTTACAAAATCATTTGGACACGTCTTAAATCTACGTTGTATTTACACCTGTTCGTAACGCGACCAAGGGTAGAAGATGCAGGTAACAAACCACGCTTGGCTATTTTTTTTTTAAATGATCCCTTTACAATCATGTTTATAAAAAGGAGTTGGAGCATTTTTCATCCTATTGTAAACAAATTGAAATAAATTAATTCGTATTCACTATACAAAGTTTCATGGCACACATTTTTCTATCGATAAAAACTGCCAAGTTAGCAGCCCTAGCGGTCGCTGAGTGGCGGTCACACGCGAGCGGCACACACGCGCGACATCAAGTCGCTCTCAATGATATCGCCGGATCTCAGTAACGCACGAGATTCGCTTTTGTCCACTCCCTGTCTCACTCACCATCGACTACATACCTCAAGCACTGAGTGATCTCATGTCCTGCTCAGATAGTGCCTTGGAGAGGAACGGCTTCGATTCCCGCTGCGAGATAATTGTCTGCAATTTAAATTAAATTAAGGCCTTTTACCATCTATAGTAGATGATTTATACAGCGTCAGGAGGCAACTTTTACCTTCACGAACAGGACGCTGTAGTGCCCGGGACGAATTAAGATGGAGTAGGCTTGCCCAGCACCTATTCAATCCTCTCAGCTTAGTCGGCCTTGTCCACAGGAAGGACATGGTCAATACGTGCGGAGCTGACTAAGCCGCGGGTTTCACGATGTTTTCCTTCACCGTTTGAGAGGACTGGTAATAGCGCACATAATTTTATCGCGCAGAAAAATCCATTGGTACATGACTGGATTTGAATCCACGACCTTAGGATCGGAAGGCGGGGTCACTACCAACTAGACCACCAGTTCTAAAAACCGTTGCAAATGGTCAGTTTAGAGTGAAACATCTCTATATCAGTACTGCTATTTATTCTGCGTCACAGTTCGCTTTTCTTTCGCGTCCGCAAGATCCTGAATGTATTAAAATATTTTGTGTGTCCACTCGTTGTGCATAATTAAGGCAGTCGCCATTGTCCACTGATGCGATGATACAATGAACTAGTCTTTTTAATATTGGGCTTGAAGCTGGGGAATTTATGTTAAAAGTTGATGTCCGCCATTTGGTACGTTTTTATTCCTTTGAGACAGATTTAGCCTATGTCCTTATCTTCTTGTCTTCTATCAAAAGTCTAGCGGCTTAGGCGGGGAAAGGCAACAGATAGATGGACATTATGCCCGGTTCCAAAATCCTATTAGCGGCCAACGAATCGTTCATCACCCAACGTTGTTTTTCGGTCTTGGCGCTTTTCGATAGACATATCAACATTGCTATGGTAGTGAACGTCCGTTAGTAGAATATTGGAACCGGGCAACAAGCGGCTGCCCGTGACTTCGTTCGCATATTTTTAGCGGTTAAGGTAAAAAAGTAAAGAGTTATTTTCGATTGTAACTAGAAAACTATACCTAAGTTTTTTTTAAATGCAGGTGTCCATTTAGTTTATTATTATAAACATAAATATTACTTTACAGGCTTATTCTAATCGTAATATTTACGGACACATGAATCAAATATAGAAATAAAAACAACATTATAACCATTATGTAGGTATCATGTACAAAAAACAGACTCTAAAACAAATCCTACTAATATAATATAATGTGAAAGTGTGGATGTGACGATGTATGTTTGAGCCTCAATCACGCCCAAACGGCTGAACGAATTTAAATGAAACTCGGAATACACATAATACGTGCGCTGGAACAACATATAGGCTTTTTATCCGGGTACAACGTGAGCGAAGCCGCGGGCGGCAGCTAGTATACATTTTACTAACTTAAACATTCCTACCATCAGACTATATTCAGTGGGCGGCGGTAATCATTTGCCCCCTCTTCCATAAAAAAAACTGTGGATGATGGTGAGTATATGAAATCAAAATAAGAATATTTCGATACTATTATGGTGTCTCCATACGTAAATGAAGACTTAAATCTCGTCAATGTAACCATATCGTTATTGTATCACGCTGTGCGATACACAATCTCAATGTTTATTTAAATACAAATGTCATTACTTACTTTACAAGTACCATAATGTATTATTGAAGACTGTTAGTAAAGCCTAGAAAGAACTAGTGGTCTATTGGTAGCCTGCCCTCCGATTCTAAGTTCGTGGGTTCGAACTCAGCACTACTTAACTTGTAATAGCTTTTCCGCTTCGTATAGTAATATGGTAGAGGTAAACGTCGTGAGGAAATCGTCTTGTCATTGAACTTATTTAAAAGATATACATCAGATGCACGAATGGAGCCTATTATTCGCACTCCAATCTTTTCACCACACTGGTTCCAAAGAATTAGACACAAGTGGTAGTAATTAAAAGTAATAAACATGTTAACTGTTTTATAGAGAGCACTGATGGTCTAGTTGGTAGTGACCCCCCCTTCCGATCCTAAGGTCGTGGGTTCAAATCCGGTCGTGTACCAATGGATTTTTTGTTTCTGTGCGAAAAAATGATGTGCGCTATTATACCAGTACTCTCAAACGGTGAAGGAAAACATTGTGAGGAAACCCGTGGCTTAGTCAGCTCCGCGCGTATTGACCATGTCTTTCCTGTGGAGAAGGCCGACTAAGCTGAGAGGATGGAATAGGTGCTGGGCAAGCCTACTCCATCTTTATTCGTCCCGGTCACTACAGCGTCCCGTGAAGGTAAAAGTTGCCTCATGACGCTGTATAAATCTCTACTATAGATGGTAAAAGGCCTTAGTTTTTAGTATAATAGAGATTGTTATTCGATATATTATAATGAAACATGAAAATGGCAGCAAAAAAACAATTAGTTTCGTTGTAGTAAATCCGAACTAGCAAGTTTCATAATCACCGATAAAAGGCGATGTCGCGGGCAACAGCCTGTTGTGCAATAAAAACATGAGTGATCGTGATTGGACCATTCCGTATCTAATTTGTTACGATATGATGTGTATTATGTATTACTTATGCATGAGACCAGAGATCCCGGATAGTATATTAAAGTAATATAAAATAATATAAATATTAATATTACGTCAGCGCAAGTTATGGCTTTTAATTTAACTTTGATGGGAATGATTTCGTTAATTATATTTTGGTAGTTTATTGGAGCTTAGTTATCAAAAAACCTTATGAAATGATGGTGTATCGTCAATATATATTATTGTGATAGAAATAGGGGGTCATTATTATAATCAAAGACATTATCATTAAAACAATCAGCTTGGAATCATTTAGAGATGTTGATTTCCTGGAAGCGTAAATAAACCTTTTGAGTCGAAATAAGACCGGTTGCCTTATTTTGTAAGCCGTCTCTTACATACTTTGACACAGACTGTGACTTTGTGGCTCTGCCCATCCCATTAGGGATATGGTCTAAATACTATTTTATTACTTCGCTTGCGTGGTACCCAGTTAAAAAGTAGCCTGTAATGTTATGCAGCACAATGTACTTATGTACCTTTATTCCAAGTTTCATTCAAATCCGTTCAGCCGTTACGGCGTCATTGAGGCACTAACATACTCACATCCTCACAAACTCTCGTATTTATAATGTAAGTAAGATTGCAAATTTTCATGTCCATTGTGTATTTTGTCTAGAAAACACTGACTTTGATGCGGTATAAAAGACAATTTTGAGGGCAGTCTTGTTGGAACCAGTCTGGGTTTGTGGCACCATGGTACTTATGGGAAGCCTAGGGTGAGGTGATGCAGAACTACGTATATGTGCCTTGTTAGGTGTTATACTTAAATTTATTCGGGTTTTTCACATCTTTGCTTATTGCTCTTTTAGGCTTTCATATTATCAGAAGGTCACAGCATTTTGAACATTTAAATTCCGTGCCGACTGGACCATCGTAGCACAGGAAAAGGAAGAAGAGAGAGAGTGGGACAGGTATTTGCCCAGCAGTGGGACATGGATGGTTGCTTGTATTATTAATACTTAAAACACTCAAAATAAAGTTACATTTTTTTAACCTATTTCGTCCCACAGCTGGGCAAATGTCTCCCCCATGGATTTCCAGACATCCTTGTCTCGAGCCATCGCCCACCCTCCTTCGAAGGCGAGCTCGTCCCGCCAAGTTACAATATTAACTTATGAAAATAATCTCAAACACAACTGAAGCCTCCCTATAAACAATAAATTCAACTTAGCTCCGAAACTTATTATGTTCGGACATAAGTTGGATGATATAGTAAGTAATAAATGTGTCTGTCCCCGACATCGGAATCTATCGACGTCGACAGGTATCAGGCGCAGCTTACTCAGAACCGCTGGATCACTACAGGCAAGCCGGTAATCTGTTAATAAAAAGCTATTGGTTTGAAAACATAGTACGTCTACGCCATAGATACAGAATGTGGCTAAGTATTACGACAGTCACATATTGTATTAATAAATAAAAATTATTTTATGGCTGTTTCATCCACACGCTTTCACAGTTTTTGCACTTTACATGAACTCAAATAATAGTATTTTTTAATAGTTCCCTCACCATGTATTCCTTTACTGTTTGAGAGTGCTGGTATAGCGCTCATCAATTTTTCGCACAGAAAAATCAATTGGTACACGGAACTTCGGGTACGGAACCCTAAAACCTGATATTGAATATGTCGTTATCAGAATGGAGCAACCAAACTGTTTACCATTGGCTTTCTATCAGAGGGCATAAAATGATAAAATTAAATTATTTTGAGCGGCCTCGCACAGAATATTTATCTGTACTCCGTAGTTTATCTACTTTACGGAGGAGATGGATATTTTTTGTCGTTTACGACAGGAGGCGGGGCTGACTGATTGATCGGAGGCTAGCACTGGTTTTTAACGCTATCAAGAGCTCCCGCGGGAGCTAGTACATGTGTTGTGTTGTGTTACAAATATTGTATGAGACGTAGCTCATCTGGCATCTACTGAAAACCAGCGTTGGGTGTGTACCTGGACAACACTACAATGTGTACCTGGACCTGTGTGTACCATAGGGGTAGGCAGAGGCCCTATGGGAAACAGGCGTGATTTTAAGTATGTATGAAACAGAGAAAAATGTTGTAATAACGTTTTGTCATAGTTTGAAATGCTGACATTGAATCGGGAGAATAAAAAGTGATGCGAAAAGATTAACACCTAAAATGACACTTAAATAATAACATATAGGTAAGTAGCGTGTGAAGTCCCAGTTTTTCAACCCCCGTGGAAAAAGAGGGGTGTTATAAGTTTGAAGTGTGTATCTAAAGAAAGAAAGAAAGGTCTGTCTGTCTGTGGATCGTAGCTCCCAAACGAATGGACCGATTCTGATGCGGTTTTTTCTGTTTGAAAGCTAATGTAATCGGGATGTTTCTTATAGTTTATGAAGATCTGTTAAGGCGTTTGAAGATAGTCAGCTCAATTTCTACTTGACAAAAGGATTTTTCCAGCTTTCACAGGTCCTATTGATTTGTCGCGTTCTGTTCGGGGGTTGGGGGTTATTTAAATATTTAATTTAATAGCTTATTTAGTCCCCTTTTAAGTAGGCATTTAGCTTCATACTTTCATAGATGCATTATACAACAATCTCACTGTGAATATAAAACGTCAAAACTGGTGCTAAGTGTTAAAAAGTGGTGATCTGTTTACGTTATTTACTTTATGAAATGGTAATAAAATTGGTTGTAAAATAGGGATTGGATCTTAGAATAAACCAGTCGGTCTCAAGTATATCTCTTCGTTTTAAGTAAATCTTTCTGATCAATCGGAATCTTTCAAAAGATCTATCGTTCTACGTTTTTATAACCAACTAGTTTTATCCGCTCTTTCATTCGCTAAGGAATAAAAGATTATATAGAGTGTGCATTTGGGAATAATGTAGCCTTCTGTCAATGAAAGAATTTTGAAAATCGATTAAGCATTTTTCGAGATTACCGACAAAAACAAACATACTATTTAATTATGTTCCGTCTTTGTAATACTGACGTACCTCAGTAAAGATGACCTTACGATACTACTAGTAGTGCCACTTGTTCCGTCCAACCAGTGTGGAGAAAGGATTTAAAGTTCGGTTCATGTACTTTACACACATTTTTACGTACTTTTTAGGTTCTTCAACATGCCTGTTTCCTTGCGATAAATTATATTTTTTTCGAACAAAAAAGTCCATTGGTTCACGGATTTGAACCCCCGGCATTAGGATGGGAAGGCGCAGTCGCTACCACTAGACCATCATTGCTCCTGCAGTGACTCACAAAGTGACTAAAAGTCGCACATCATCAAATATGAATTGAAGGGTAAAAAAGTACAGCTTTCTCTTGTACCTATATGAAATCACTATATCAAAATAGTAGGTAACTAAAGTTTAGTATCAGTGTTTGTAGTATGTAAGCTTATATTGCACAAAGTCTCATGCGTTCGTCTAGTTCACACACCAGTTGCCAGGAATCGAACCCATCATGTCAACTTTAATTATTCAGCACTAGGGGCGTTACTTGGCGGCCGCTAGATGGCGCTCTGACAGCTACCTGTCAGTTGGTATTTATGTCACGTGACAAGCAGCAAACTAGACCTGATTTAGTAAGTTTGTGATTGTGATAGGATGACTTTGTGAGGGAGCAGCAAATGTCAAAAGCTGGCACTTGTTTTAGAACGAGTTGGTTACAAGAATTGGTCTTACAAGTCTATAATATCAGTTTGTTATTTGACTCGTTTGATTACTCGATCATACCAGAAACTTTTGTTAAGCGGGTAAATTATGGTATTATAGGAACAAGAAAATGCATTAAAATGTGAACAGCTATTAATCCAGAAGAATTTTTAGAACAGCTTCTTCTCTTGCTGTTCAGTCTTATCCTGCCCACAATTTCATTGGATATTCGATAGGACAAATCATACACATTTTTTGGGTTCCGTACCTGAAAGGTGACAACGAGACCCTACTACTCAGACTCCGCTGTCCGTCCGCCCGTCCGTCCGGCTGTCAGCGGGCTGTATCTCATGAACCATAATAGGTAGATTTGAAATTTTCATAGTGTGTATTTCTAATAGCGCTATAATAAATAATAAATAAAAAGTAAAAGTTAAAAAAAATATATAATATACGTACAATAGTATGGAAACGACGAATTCGACTCGCACTTAACCGGTTTTTCTCTACAGCCGCAAGCGAGTCTGATAAAACTCTAGTTTGACTCAATGAATAAAGATAAAAACACGCTCAGACTACAAATAGACATTACATAAAAAAGATGACAAATAGTCTTGAATTCTCTGCAACAAATAACCTTTCAGCAACTGATCAACTGACCAGGCTTGACGTCAACCGTTCCCCATTTCACTTGTCAATTGAACACACGTTGACTTGTCAAATGTACAGTCGTAAACAACCGTTGAATATCACAATTGCTATCAACGAGTGTACCGAGCGCGTCATAATTAGGGTTGGGACGTGAAAGTTTTGACAGATTGGTTGGGGTTGTGACTTTGTAAAATGAGATTACACGAATAAGATTTCAAGTTTAGTGGAGAAAAATTGCATTTGTGATGAGAGAGGACAAAGCTAGTCGAGTGATTTTTTTTTATAAATGAAACTCTTCAATATTCGACTTAAAAAAAGGTCAGATCAAGGGAAATAATATTTCACGATTTAGGTTTAATGCCAAAAAAATCATCATTGTGCAATCAAGTCAATATTTTCAAATAAAAATAAAGGTGCCCTACGCAAACTTAAAAAAAAAAATCATGTGTATATATTTTACTAATGTCAACTCTCCCTTTCAAATTAGCATCTGACAGCCCTATTTATAATCAAAATGGCGTCTGGCAATTCGCGCGCTAATCGCGCGCCATACATCAGTCGACGCGCGTAATTGCGCGCGCGCACCTATGACACCGGCACTCGGGCCGTGATCCACTGCCTGATTGTACGGTGTGATTTAGAACTGTCTGCTTCATTGTCTCACTAGTTCTATCTTGGGCATCCTGCTTAATCATAGATCAGGTTAATGCCCTGAAAGAAAAACCTTGTGCCTAGAAATACGCGATTGTTATAACGTTATTCTGTCATTGGTCGTATCGTAATTGTTCAGCCAATTCTCAGGTATTTGTGATTTACTTTAAAAACCGTAGATGGATTAGGTTTGAACCCGCAAAAACCCAGGACTTCAGTGCGGCACGTTATTGCATCAATCAAACAATTATGACCGAAATATTTGCTTTCCAGACCGTGTAGTGTCACTTTGATTAAGTCACAGTATCGTCAAACTTCTATAACCGTACCTCTCAAAGGGTTAGAACACGTCTTAAGCGCAGCTGTCATTATGACAGTGACAACTACACGGCAACTTGCGTACCTTGCGGCAAAATTAGCTCGATCACCTCGCATGCGAAATTCGCTGCTATTGTCTGGGGCATAAGAACGATGGAAAGGGAAGCGAGGATCGTAGTATTTCTATCAGAGGCGTAAAACATCTGTCATTGGTTAACAAATGCGGACAGAAATTGATGTGCGCACGGACAGTGAAAAACGCGGAATCTCGCGACAGACGCGTATTTTTAGCGCCAGCTGTCGCGTCGCGTCGCGAGACATCAAGACGGCCGTTTTTCAACGGGTTACGTGGCTTACACTAACCTTTAACAAGCAGGATGTGTTTATTAATAATGTCTTGTTGGCTAAGCATGCTGTCATATACGATAGTTTGTTTGTAGATGTAGCTACCACTCTAGCAAAAATGAATTGAGTAATTGAAATTAAATTTTTTCGGTGACATTGAAACAAATTGGGCTTGCCCACTTGTGTTATGATTCATGTAAATTTTAAAGTACCAGTGACACAAATAGTAAGAAGTATTTGACTTATCTTAATCCATGACAATGTATTTAATATTTTTTTCATTTCAATTTGACAAAAGTCACATCTCTCCTCAAATGTCGTCCTCTTATTATAGAAGAGATTGCTTTTTGGCTAGCGAAGTAATTCAAATTAAGTTAATTCTGGAATCTTTGAAAGTGTTATTTTAGAATGACAATCTAAATGTGACATGTCTAATTATTTGATTGTCTAACAATGAACTATTTAGATAAACTGAAAATAAACGATGTATCTAATTGGTCACTAAAGAGATTTCAGAAACTATTAAAATTCTTTATGAAAGTAATACAATTAGGTTGAAAATTTGAAGAATTCTTCTGTGTCAAATTACTAACATTTTTTTTATTACTGAGTTACGTTGTGACTCAAATTAATGTCAAACAAGAAACATGGTTTTGTCCACAACTGGATCATATTTAACCAGAATTTGTCTATGGTTTTAACTTTGAGATCTCGCTTCCAATTTCTATGTGAGATATGAGATGTTTTTACATAAATCTACGATGTTTTGTATTTCTTTTAAAAACTTTGATAAATACAAAAAAATCTCAAACAACACAACCCGAAACACATAACAGTAAATCATAAAAAAATCAAAGTGACCGCTGAACACCAAATCAGAGAGAAATGGCTTGGAATCTATAAATCCGGGCGTCTTACCATCACAAATATGTCAAAAACGGCTATAAACGTCCTTCGATGTACCCTCAGATAGTTTATTAGAGGAATACAATGAGAAACGGGACAATAGCGATTGATGAAATGAGATGGCTCTCTGGAGTTTTTCTGTGAGCGTGACGGATTTCAGATTTCAAGGGATAGTTTTGTAACTACCCTTGAAAAAACTACTAATAAAATAGACGTTTTATGAGTATTTTCTTCCTACTTAATTGTTATTTCAAGCTTTCTTTTTGCCTGAGAATGTAGATTGGATAAAAGGTTTAAAGTCCATCCAAAGGTTGCCTGGAAGAGATCGCTGTCAGCGATAAGGCCGCCCATTGTATGACGCATATTCATACTTATTTTAATTTTTTTTTTTTGTTTATTTCTATAATTTGTGTTTACAATAAAGTTATATTGTATTGTATTGTATTGTATTTAAAAGTAGCACCTTCGCATGACTGGTCACACATCCCAGTCAGTTTTAGGACTACCTTTAGCTCTGTAGGTTATTTATTCGGACAGGACAAACATTTATGCAATAAACTTGGCTGGTTCTAGCTTATGTTTCTAGGTGGTATTTTGTAGTTTTGTATTTAATAACATAAAGTAAATAATTTGAGGCAAGATGGGGCTGTGTTCAATGACCAGTAATATTTTTTACATTTCTATTTCGCTCTGACATAAATGCGAAAGTTTGTGAGGATGTGAGGATGTGATGATGTTTGTGCCTCAATCACGCCGTAACGACTGAGCGGATTTGAATGAAACTTGGAACATAGGTACATAATATGTGTCCTAGAATAACATAAAGGCTACTTTTTATCCTGGTACCACGCGAGCGAAGCTGCGGGTGGAAGCTAGTCTAACATAACTTTTGAAAAGGAAAATTGAGTGCTCTTAGAAAAACATAAAGTAGGGCTGCAATGATTCACAAAATGGGATAATAATTTCCAAAGTCACATCTCGCAAATGAGATACCAAGTACATAAACTCCAAGACGGTTCACCGGCTCCCATAAACAATATTAATACGGCTCGAATTAACGCAACGAAGCGAAACTCCACAAATTGCTGAAAGTCCACATTTTTTATGGAAATCTGGCAGATTTAGGTATTTGTTACCTGTGCGTAATGAGCTCTTCGTCCTTTGGAATTAGAAGGACTCTAAGATGGATCGGTGTGCTTGAGGGTAATGATAAAGGTCTTCATTAACCGGCTTTTTGACGTTCATTCCTGCAGGACAGTCTTTAAGGAAAAACCGCCATGTAATTGTCACTAGTTCTTTCGATCCAAATGTGCTGAAGGGATTTTAAAGTGTACCTCAAAGGTCGCTTATTATTAGATTCTACGACATGCCCGGTTTCCTCACAATGTTTTCCTTCACCGTTTTAGAGTAATTATATAGCGCACATACATTTTCGAAAATAAAAATCAATTGGTGCGCGATCGGAACCCACGACCGTAGGATTGGAAGGCAGGGTCGCTAGCACTAGACCACCAGTGCTTTCAAATCGCCAATCAATCGCAAGAATGTACGACGATTTCATCATCGATGGTGTTGTGTGTTGCTGAGACGCGAGAGTTGCGGGTTAGATTCCCGCGGTGGGTAAAATTCTGCATTTCGTGCTAATCACTGCTGACGAAACTGAACGTAACGTTACAAGAAACATGAATTAGCTCCCAAAACTAACCAGCTCCCAATATCATAACCCAAAATCGGAATAATATACAATCGCGTACAAAAGTCATTAGCCATCGGCCGGACTTGATAAATATAAATAGGCGCAATTAGCGTTGATTTATCCCCGGGCGGAGGGATTAAACTCGTCGATTAATACCGACATCTGCGGCCATCGATCCTCGGCCGACCTTTAACTTTTCTCCGTGACTGTACTTATCGGACAACTCGCTAAGTACGCGTCATTTGTACTGATAGTTAATCGGACGAGATTTCCGATGACGAAATGAACAATGATAAATAGAGTAGACTATTGTTAATACTGAGGTGGAAATAATCCTGACCCCACACTAGGATTCCCTGTGTCATGGGTAGCAGAAACTACGAGTACCATGGTACCACAACACCCAGACCCGGAAGACATATTTACAGAACATGCAAACATTTCTTCCGCAGCGGGAATCGAACCCGCGCCTCTTGCGTCTCAGCTAAGCACTCGCCCGCCATGCCACCGAGGTCGTTAATATTTGTCATTTTCCGTACATTTAAACATTCTCGTCGCAACGTCGCAACGAGCAAAACAAACATAATGATAAAATGCAAAAACTGTCTCGTGAGGTCGTTGATGACGCCCCGACGAATTAAGCAGATGGGGACACAGCCGGCTATGGAGTAGTAGGTACTATTTTTATATAAATAAATAAATAATAAATATTTGTGGACATTTGTCATTATTTGTCAGTATGTAATTAAAAAAAAGTATGTAAGTATCTATCAGCAATCTGGTGCCCGTAGTACAAGCTTTGCTTAGTTTGGGGCTAGATAGCGCCTTCTCAAAGGTCCATAAAAAAACTCAATACCTATGTGCGATTAAATATAATACAAACAGAAACTTACTTATTATAACGTAGATTTACAATTAGTTTAAGATTACATAATTTCATAAATTGATTTTGGGTACGTAAGTAATGAAATGAACCAATTTTGGTGGTAGGAAGAAAAAAACGCTCAGGCAGTCTAGACGGCAACAAGAACGTAGCGTGATATTCAGATATTGGTTTCGTAAGTTTGTAGTTTTAAAACATCTCTACTCTACAGCTTTCTTGTTGACATTCCTTTCACCACAGTCACCGTATTTGTCACGCACAGTTCGTCTATCCAGCGACATTGTAGCCTCACCTTACATTGTATCACGTGACTAATAATATCTTAAATTAAATGTTTATTATTTAAAACTTAGTATTTATCTTACTTATCTGCTGGACTAGGAAGCTGTTTCTCTCCCCGAGCATGTCGTAAAAGTCAACTAAGGGATATCCTCCCCAACATAATGGACCATATGGGCGATGGGCTGATCACCTGTCACCATGGTTCACCATATCCATCTCGGGACTTTGAATCAGGAGTGGCTGCAAGTTTTCTTATGACTACTTGTGCCTCTGCCCACCCCATTAGGAATATGGGCGTGATAATAATATCGTGAGATATCGTGAATGGTCTATCATGTCAAGTTTTTGAACTTTTTTTACAACATGTCGCTGACTTTATACTAGCTATAAGTATAGTTTACCTACTACATCCGAATATTATAAATCTACTTAAACACTAGAAATAAAAATACATTTAGCAGCAAAGACCGCTCCACCCCACTACAGTGCGCGTCACAGCTCGTCTATCCTAACATTGTATGCGCCAACTTACCGCCGCGCAGTGTAATGTGCCATTCATATCACATGTTTATGTGGGTTGAACGTCGCTTCTGTTGATGGTGTCATAAAATTGTTTATAAATAAAGCTCTGAACGCTTTTCTTGTGCAGTTACCTGGATTTTTCTTGGCATTTTTAGGTCAATGATCGGCTGAAAGAATATATACAAAGAATATCTTCTTTTCAAGGAAATATCCAAGAAGCTTATGGATGTGACCAATGACCAAAGGGCTGGCGCTTACCTCGGACAAAGGATAAGTTTAGCCATCCAACGTCGCCAGCCTTTTGGGGAGCTTACCTGCGGTTGATGATCTGAGCTCTGTTTTCTATCTGTAGGCGAACTTAGATAGAAAACTGAGCTCATTTTCATTTCTTATTATTGTACCGATTACCTTAAAGTTTTTAATGTTATTATAGTTTGTCTTTGTAAATAAAAATTAAGTGACAAAAAAAGTGAAAAGTTTAAATATATCCCTCCAATTTTTATTAATATTCATAGAATATCAATGGTAAAGCGAACAGTCAATCCTGTAGGATATGTTAGTGACAGTTGCATTGTGTGTTACAGCGGAGATTGTGGTCTTAAGACGTCGCCGTGGACTTAAGCCTGTTCCTCGACTGTACTGAACACTGGCCCAAATTCCATACTCAATTGTCTAAACGTTCCTACGCTGTAGTAAGATAAAAATTAATAGGAGAAACAAGTATTTGTTTCAAATAACAAAAAACAAGCCTGCGTAGAATTTAGTTTGATTTTCTGATACAATGATGATGATTTTTACCATTTTAGCTTACGTTTTTAGTTTTGGAATGTTGGTGGTCTAGTTGGTAGTGACCCCGCCTTCCGATCCGTAGGTTCAAACCCGGTAATTTGCCAGTTTATTTTTCTGTACAAAAAAATTATGTGCGCTATTACCAGTACTCTCAAACTGTGAAGGAAAACATCGTGAGGAAACCCGCTGCTTAGTTAGCTTCGTACGTATTGACCATGTCTTACCTGTGGACAAGGCCGACTAAGCTGAGAGGATGGAATAGGTGCTGAGCAAGCCTACTCTAGCAGCCTACTATAGAGGGTAAAAGACCTTTTAGTTTTGTACTATCTTAAGTTAATTGAAAATGGTACTTTAAATCTGCACTTTTATTATACACTATTTAATTTTATATTTTACACGTTTAGTGTCAATAGTCCATGTCTTAGACTCTCCCGTCACCTAGACGAAACCAATAACACCTCATTTATCAAAATCCGTCCAGCCGTATGGCTTTTATTTTTGTTTATTTAGATACAAAATTAACAATTTGGAATGTAAACAAACAAACAGGCCACACATCAATAAAATAATTAGGAAAATCGGATTTCAATGCATCAATTAGCATAGTTCGTTTGCGAAGGCGATAGCTTGCAGTAGATAATACTGGCGTATAGAAACGAAACTCGACTTTAAACTGCAGTCTGAATACAAAAGTAATCAGATTTATTGTTACAAGCTTGATGACGTGACTAACACACCGCATAACGTTAACACAAGGTAATTAACTTTACAAAAGTTGCCTAAACTCTCATTGTCTTGTACTGTTCTTTTCGTGTCAAAAAATAAATACTTATTTGTGGATATTTCATACAGTGCCATCTAGCCCCAAACTAAGGAAATCAAACCAGATGGCTAGTTTAATACTTAAATACTTTTTTTGTAAGTACCTACATACTTATGATACATAATATCACAACACCCAGACCCGGAAGAAATATTTGTAGAAATTACAAACATTTCTCCCACAACGGGAATCGAACGCGTGCCTCTTGTGTTTCAGCTGGGCACACGCCCGATAAGCCATTGAGGTTATCACAACAATATTTATATACTCTTTTAACATTTTCCTCTTTTAATGTTACATGAGCAAGTATGTAAAGTAAATAAAAAGCCAAGAATTTTGCCTAGCAGTCGCATTACTCATAGTCATTTTATTATCGGTTGGTGGATTTCGTAATAAATAAATAATAAATAACACCCAACATTCACATACATAGTCCTGACCCCACACTAGGATTCCCTGTGTCGTGGGTATCAGAAACTACGAGTACCATGGCACCACAACACCTAGACCCGGAAGAAATATTTACAGATCATGCAAACATTTCTTCCGCAGCGGGAATCGAACCCGCACCTCTTGCGTCTTTGCCGAGCAATCGCTCGCCACGCCACCGAGGCTGTCAATATGTCAGTACAGAACTTTTCGTCTCGGTATAAATTGATTAACTCATCATCATAAAGATACCAAACTTTTATACAAGCTATTTATAATTATAGTTTACCTACTAAATATACGACTTATTTTTAAAAACACTGGGCATATATCTATCACCAACGACCGCTCCACACAAACTCTACATTCCCTCGCATTCATTCTTTACTCTTTGTAAATAGCTTGATAATTTAGATTTCAGTTCAGAAGAGTTTCAGTTCTACACACTCAAAAAATCAATTATGTGCTGTGGCAGTTTCGTTTCAGTGCTTATAACTTAGTTTCAGCAAAATTTAGAAGGCAGGAAGTGTCCAGGTATTTTTGCCCCCGTCAATAAGTAATGGCCGTCCTGCAGTCTGAGAGCTAATGTGTGTTGATCTTGGTCCAGCCTTTGTTGTACCGCCGACATGGCTCTTACTGACTAGTTTTCGTTCGAGTAGGGTCGTGTTTGATATTCTAATTTAAATTATATAAAACTAGCTGCCGCCCGCGGCCTCGCTCGCGTTGTACCCGGATAAAAAGTAGCCTATATGTTATTCCAGCAAATGTGTTATGTATATTCCTAGTTTTATTCAAATTCATTCAGTAGTTTTTGCGTGAAAGAGTAACAAACATCCATACATACAAACTTTCGCGTTTATAATATTAGTAGGATATTAGTGAGGACGTTACTGTCTGACTGACTCAACGCTTAGTCAAAACCAACTAGAGATTTAACTCCTAGAGGACGTAGCTGGGGAATGGAGTTTGTATGAAGCGACCGAAGCCGCGGGCGGCAGCTAGTACATACATAAAGATCAAATACATAGCCCTCCTTTTTTGGCTTTGCTCCAGTCGGGTAATAAGAAGGTAGGTAATTCTGCTGGACTCGCGGGTGGACCCGCGGGCTAAAAATATAGGTACAAAATAATACGTGTCATTTTTATTGTCTTGAGTCTTGACAACAATATGAATTGGTATTGACGGCCTCGATGGCGTGGCGGTCGAGTGCTCGGCTGAGACGCATGAGGCGCGGGTTCGATTCCCGCTGCTCTGGGAACCGCTGGGTTTGGGTGTTGTGATAAAAAGTATTATAAGTATGTATTTACAAAAAAAACTGGTTCTCATAGTACTACAAGCTTTGCTTAGTTTCTGGCTAGATGGTGCTGTGCGAAATGTCTACAAATATTTATTTATTTATTGTCGAACTCTATCTGGGTTTTATACAAACAAACTATAATATAAATCTTTAAATTATAACGTAAAGTCGTTAAAAAACTGTAGTTAGTTTAACTGTATTTGGAAATCAACATATTTTTTATATGTATTAATGATCATGAATATTAACGGCGGCGCCATTTTGGCACACGCCACTATTGTTTTTGAATTTATAATTACACCTCTCACCTTTAATCATAGATCGCGAATATGCTGGGTTTACATTGGGCTGGTCACTAAAAGTAAAATTTTATTTAAAATTCAGTTTATTATCAAAAGTGTGCCTTTACTATCTGTAACTCCTTTTAATAATGAGATTGTAAAGGGATAGGTGATTTTCTTGAAAAAGAGCCAAGGATGGTTTCTAGCCTGTATCCTGCATGCTTGGTCGGCAAACGCAGGTGTAAGCTCAATGTAGATTTAAGAAGTATCATACAATTTTACAACTTTTTTCAACATTTCCAGGACACTACAGAGCTCGGGATAAATTTTGATGGTTTAGTCCCAGCATTTAGTCCTCTTTTACCTTTTTTGACTTGTCTTTATAGACGGGAAAAAAATACTAATAATTATAGAAAAGATGAAGACTAAAATCTTTTTAACGGCCATATTCTTATTTTTTCATATCCACCAGTCTACTCTAGTTAGAGCAACACGGACATTGGCAGAATTTTGACGTAACGTCACAGTAGCCACTAATAAGAGCTGAACTGAACTGAAGACTAAAATCTTTATAAACTATCGGTAGTCACCAACTCAATGTAGGCAATCTTTAATTAAAGTTTCATAAGAAAATCTGCATATCCGCGTCCCACATTCAATATTAAATAATAAAGTGTCCAAATGTTTATAAAACAGTTATTTAAAACTCATAAAGTCGCGTTAAACCGTCTAATTTCAGAGTTTATTGTTTTAATGTGATTAGAGAAACTTTAAATATGTCTCGACTGTTTTTGATGCTGTTCTGTGATAAGTAGCGTGGGCTTTTATTGTTCGTTCGGTATTTTAATGGGCTCGATAATTTAGAAGGAACTTTTTGATGTGAAATTTCTTGACAATACCACATTTTACCTATTGATATCTGTTTTGTTATCAAGGTTTATTTGTTAATCGATGGACCAAATCGGCGACGTTTTGGAAAAGGGCCAGGTCAAGAGTACCTACTCTAAACCGACGAGCATGTATGAAGAATGTTTTAAGAATGAATGAAGTGAAAAAAGTACGTCAGGATCGTAGTAAATAGAGATCCGCGATCTCTGCCTACCCCTATGGGAAACAAGCGTGATGTTTTGTATGTATGTTATTCGATGCGATCAAAGCTACCGAAGAATAAAATTCATAATTTAATATTAAAAATCCAAAACAAAAATAAGAAAACAAAAATCCTAGAAGGATAGATCTATTGATTTTCTAAAATAGCATAACTATTTATTCAATGACTTACTGCACCAACATCGACAAAATATTGTTAAAAAAAGTATTTTACGCAAAACTTACTAAAAATAGTACTGCTTATACAAAGTTTGTTGGATTTTCTAAGTGAAGCTAATTCTATGTTTTCCCAAAAACTTTAATTGCAAGCTTGGGTCGTCGGGACCTAGGAGCACCACCCGTCACGCGACGAAACTTAACGGGACAGACAGACAGACTGACGCGGTTTTAATTATACAAGCTCAGGTCGTCTGAAAAGAGAATACTGGAGTTCTGTGTCGAGACCGAAGTCCTTCAAAGAAAATAGAAGTATGTAATAGACAAGTAAAACCCTTTTAAGATGACATAACTATGATTTGCTGGTTTATTCCATTCTGTGAATTGGTTTCACTCATCTCTATGACCTAGGTCTTGTAGATGACGGCCTTTTCTTGGGGTTAAAGGATGGGTGACCGCAAGTGGCATTACGAGCTGAGGGCTTCCGTGCTTCGGAGGGTACACTAAATAGTCGGCTTTTAAGTAATTAAGCCATGACGGAGGCCTTTAAGCGGCCTAAAAACTCCGTCACTAGAGTTGGCCACTAGCTCATACGAATATACAGCATACAAAACGAAAGTAATGAGAGTGAATGAAGCAATAGCATTATGTCAAAACCGTGGCATATTGATATAATAATGTAGTCTCTGTTAACTCGATTGGAAAGGGGCGTACTTTTAATGATGTAGTCTTGTAAATATTGTGTTAATGAAAGTTAATAATGAATTAAAAACTGTAATGAAATCCGTCATGTTATTCCAGTACATGCACAAATTGCAGAATTCGCAGATGCAGCCAAAATTAACTTGTCACGCTAAGCAAGGCTCATGTCTTGAACAATTTGCCTCTACTTCCGGGGGAAAATTACATTTTTGTCTGCTTTATTTGCTTATAATAATGTTTTCTGTTGCAGGTAAGCTTGTTATGAGGGCTGGATCTTCTGGGTTCATTTATGAATAAGTCACCAGTAACACTGTTTATAGGTATGTGTTTTATTTCTTTAAAACAATAAATAGTTTAATTTAGACACCATTATTAGAAAGAAGTAAAGCCTGTAAGTTGGTTTGTTTGTTTGTAGGGCTTAATTTTAAAAACTACTGAGTCTAAGACCTTTTACCATCTTACATGATTTATACAACGTCAGGAGGTAACTTTTACCTTCACAAACGGGACGCTGTAGTGCCCGGGACGAATTAAGATGGAGTAGGCTTGCCCAGCACCTATTCCATCCTCTCAGCTTAGTCGGCCTTGTCCACAGGAAAGACATGGTCAATACGTGCGGAGCTGACTAAGCCGCGGGTTTTCTTTCACCGTTTGAGAGAACTTTTAATAGTGCATATAAATTTTTCGCACAGAAAAATCCATTGGTACACGACCGGATTTGAACCGACGTACTTAGGACACCACCAACTAGACCACCAGTGCTCTCACTGAGTCTATTGAGAAGATTATTTAACTGCTAGGAAGTCACACTATTCCTGAGATCTTTAGGGAGTATTTTGTTCGTATGCGAATGAAACCACGCCAGTTAAAACTAGTATTTTCTAAAGCTGTCTTCCCTCAGACTATTTTAATATTGCGCCCCAGTATAAATATCTTGCGCTGATTTTAATAGACACATGAATACAAACATTTATATTAAACTGTTTATTAAATAGAGCACTGGTGGTCTAGTGGTAGCACCGCTTGGATCCTAAGGGTTCAAATCCAGTCGTGCACCAATCGGTTTTTCTCTTCGAAAAAATTATGTGCGCTATATCAGTCCGCACGTATTGACTATGTCTTTCTTGACAAGGCTGACTAAGCTGAGAGGATTTTATAGGTACTGGGCAGTACTCCATCTAAGGGCACTACAGAGTCTCGTTAGTGTAGGCAAAAGTTGCCTCCTGACACTATATAAATCAACGTACTATATCCTACAGTATTATAAATATGAAAGCTTGTGAGGATGTTTGTATGTTTGTGCCTCAATCACGCCTTAACAGATTAACGGATTTTAATGAAACTTGGAATATTCATAGTACGTGTGCTGGAATAACATATAGGCTACTTTTTATCGGGGCACCAAGCGAGAAAAGCCGCGGGCGGCAGCTAGTCTACTATAAATATAAAAAAATATTCACGCAAAAATCCATCGAATGTCACCATGGAATGGCAACTATAACTTTTACAACATCAAAAACAGTAAAGCAAGTTCATAAAAACAATCGATCCTATTAAAACCATCAAACGAACCGATGTTAAAAGCCACCGAGGCGTTCTGATAAAGTCACTTTCAACATAAAACTATTAAAATTATATTTCTCCTATAAAAATTTATTGAGTTTAAATATTTTCAGATGGGCGGTGTTTAAAGTAGTAAAGTTGCTCGTAAACTGTACATAAAAAGGTAATGGTCAGTGACAGATGTCAGCGTGCGCCGGCGCAGGCCACAGTAAAATATTACCCAGTGTGTCCACTCCGACACTAATGCAATTATTGTCACAGGTGGCTATGGTCAAATTAATTGTTGATTTATAGCTATATCCGGGTATTTAAAATTTTATACTATGTAGCTGTCGTGGAAATATGTGTAAACTAGCTGCCGCCCGCGGTTTTGCTCGCGTGGTATCCGGATTATAAATAGCCTATATGTTAATCCAGTACATGTACTATGTATATTCCAAGTTTCATTTAAATCTGTTCAGCCGTTTAAGCGTGATTGAGGCACAAACATCCAAACATCTAAACTCACAAACTTTCGTATTTATAATATAAGTAAGATCAGAAAACTGTTTTGTTAAATGGCATCTGTATACTAAGCGAATGTAATGAACATATAATTTTTTTATTTTACTTTAAAGAATTTAGATATTTAGTGGTAATCTTTATCGTCTTTTTTATCCTGTGGGAGAGTACTGGTGGTCTAGTTGGTAGTGACCCTGCCTTCCGATCCTAAGGTGGGTTCAAACCCGGTCGTGTATCAATGGATTTTTCCGTGTGAAAACTTCATGTGCGCTATATAATACCAGTACTCTCAAACGGTGAAGAAAAACATCGTGAGGAAACCCGCGGCTTAGTACTTTGAGTTTTTGTATTTTGAGTACTACCCATAGTACCTACTATATTTTAATTCGTCCCGGGCACTACAGAGTCCCGTTTGTGAAGATAAGAGTTGCCTCCTGACGCTGTATAAATCTACTATAGATGGTAAAAGGCCTTAGTTTATCCTGTGATTTTTTTTATTTTATTTTATGGATCCGGCAACTGTCAAATCGTTAGTGCCTTCTATAGTTTCAAACTTGGGCAAACTTATCACTTAGAGTGACATTGTGCAGCTATAATTTTTTGTGGATAGACAACGATATCAAACTCAAAGCTTCGTTGTATCAAGACAGTGTAGCCACAGAGTTATAGATTTTACACTCTGTATTCAAACTACTATGTCAATCTCATCGGCCAATCAGAAACGCAGCGCATACGCGGCCATTTTCCCGCGCTAGTGTTGCTTCCGGGTGTATCGATGTTTCTGTCGATAAATTGTGGCGATAGAGCTATCGAATGCTCTCACGACACTTACGACACTTATTAAGGCGATCCAGTGACGCGATCGAGTGTCCGTTTTGAGTATCATTCCCTTTAATGAGTAGTATTTTGCTTCCCACATATGATATGAATGTTACTTCTGTACTAGCGATACTAAATATGTTACGGCTTATCGATAAACCGATACCGGCTTAGAAACATATTTCCCAACGATTTAAGATAAAAAAACGACTGTAGAACGCCATATTGCAGGCCGTATTTCAATGCCATCTCTGTATCTTGCAATGAATCAACAAAAAGAGCTATATATTTAGCGATCGACGTGGATTGATAGCCTCTCATCACACTACAATGAGGTTGCGCACGAGTCGAAGGGTCGTACATATCAGTTGTCAGTTAAAAAACGGATGAGTTCTCGGCCAATGAGAGCGCGGGATTTGAATAATTGTTCGTTCCGCCGCAGCCAATCGCGAGAGTTCTTTCATATGATTAATGTCTGACGTATTCACGATGATTTGTACGAGTGACGTGTCAGTGCTGAGCCAGATTTACGATTCCAACATAGAATATACTATAGTAAATTCTTAAGGGCAGTACTCACTTCTAAGACGCTTTAACTGCCTTTAACTGGCAAAGGCCAGAAAACCAGCGTTGCATCAGCTTCTTGCTGAGCAACGTAATGCTGAGGCAGGGTCTTTTGGTTCATCACATTAACTTCTTTACCTTCTCTTAGTTTTTGTAAGTTTTTCGTGTGATGAACCATTAAATGTATTTTCTTTCTTTCTTTCTTCGTTCTTTAACCACATTATTATCTGTGGCAGAAACCATTTTGTAACTCAAAGTCAGTTTCGTTAGTTCTTTTTGCTTTGACAGTACACGTTCAAAATGCACGCCACATTGAATCGTACTCCATAGACATAAGGTTCGTTTTACATTGCAGGCGATGCACAGTGACACTGGCGTGTCGTGTTGTGTCGTGCTGAATACGGCTTTTCACGACGGATGGTGGACATTTATCATTATTGTATAATTCCGTGGATAATATGTAAAGTAAGCTTCGTTATTACTGTGTCGATGGATGTTGGAACATTATTTTACAGGCAGCATTAAAAAAAGAACACTATTATAAACTGTATTAAAAACAAAAAAAATAAGCGTTAAATCTAATCTAATAAATAACAAATATTTTTGGACATCTCACACAGACACAAACTAAGCAAAGTTTGTACTATGGGAAACAGATGGCTGATAGAATACTTATATACTTTTTTTTCTAAATACTACAACACCCAGACCCGGTAGGAATATTTGCAGAACATACAAACATTTCTTCCATAGCGGCTTTCAAACCCTAACTTCTTGCGTCTCAGCCGAGCGCTCACCCAACACGTCACAAAGGTCGTCTAAAATAAATGGTATTTCCTTACACGCTATAGCACTGATAGTCATTTTTTACCCAATAGAAATCGAACCCGCACCTCCAGGCTCAGCAGGTTACTCCGAAGAGGTCGTTAAAATATAAGTACTAAAAACGGTAGCGATAGTAAAGTTTTAAGAGCAATATTAAATGGTCATTTCAACACTTGTTCAAAAATAGATAGATAAGGTGTGCGATGGATCCCCTATTAAAATTATTTATTTGTAGGACCGGCGTTATTTAGCGTCCCTATTCTGTGTGGGATTAGCACTATATTTCTAGTTTTCTGATCATTAACAAAACAGACAAACCGAACGATTCTTTATGCTCAAATTATATATCGCGATTCTAATTAAATTACCAGACTAATCCCCGAATACTCAAACGCGACTCAGAGTTGAGCACGGCTCAAGTCATTTGAGACGTGCTCAACTTTGAGATGCGATTGAGTATTCGGGGGTTACTTGTGCTTTTATAACTCTAGTAGGAAGTAGTAGTCAGATATGTAGACCAAGAAAGTTCGGCGCGGGAATCGAACCCGCACCTCTGCCCTCAACTGCACAATCGTCAATTGCCAACGAAGTCAGCTGTAATCTGGGATGAGTATTATAATAATTTTTATTCAATAGGTACCAAAAGTATAGCCAAAGGACGCAGTCCATCAAACCCGTCACTAATTACTAGCTTGTTCTTAAAGTCCTTCGTCCACCACAGCGCGTTAATTATCTAATCGCACACGCAATCGCCACTTTAGTGGACGCATCACTTTGACGGTTGTTATACTGACTGTTTATTATTCTGTGGCGTGTGGAGCGAATTTGAAGCTTAAAGTCGTGATAGAAAGTTCAATTTGACACACATAGAGTGGGATAACGGCAGGAAGATGATGATGACTTAATACTACAACACGGGTCTGAACCCGGAAGAAATGTTTGTATGTACCGGAAATATTTCTTCCGGTAGCGGGAATCGAACCAGCGCCACTTGCGTCTCAGCCCTCGCCCGCCACGTCACCGAGGTCATCAAATTTATAAAGAAAACAAATTTTCCACAAATCAAGAGCAAAAACACAGTTCACTTCACATGTCGATTTGTAGTGAACTAGTGACAGAGGCCAGCGGTGCGGTGCGGTGCGCGGGGGGCGGTCGGCGGCGAGGGGGGATCAGGGGGGGAGTGAGGGGGAGTGGGGGGGGGGGCTGATCGCGGCCGTCCCACATAAATCTGTCAAAGCGCTGCGCGAGCGCACGGTAACGCACACATCTTGATCTACGGTAGGGACGGCCAACCTTTTTTTGTCTCGTAATTGGACGAGCTTTGAGAACAATGTTGGCTGATAAGTGTAGAAGTTGGCTGAAATTTATGTGCGAGCAGACTTGATAAAGGTTAAAAATTTCAATTTATTTTAGTTAGAAAGCAGAAAATAATTAAATTGCAGCGTCTTACTGTAGCAACTTTTATTATAGTTTTCATATTATTTTCTAGACTTAAATAAATATAATATAATAAAAAATATTCAATTAGTACAACGTAAAATTGTAAATAACGTTAGATTATAATCGATCTCGCGAGATTGTAAACTGTCGAAAGATTGTGAACCATAACATACTGCTAACAATTTAACTGCTTTAAATCTCTCCTTCTTTAAATTCTTCTGCTTCTAACTTATACCTAGATCTGTTTATAAGTCTAGAAAAGGCTAAGTCAAATCTTTATAACAATATCCCTAAAACTCACTTGAATATGAGTTAGTCTAAAAGGTTGTCGACGCCTGTTATTTGCGTGCGTGTTACAACGGAAAAGCTGGTGATTTGTGATTAGAGACCTTTGGATTTATGCGACGATTGAGAGCCGTGTGTTGTGTGGAAATTCTTTGTAACTGTTTTATCTGTTGTTTATTGGTATACTGTGGATAATGGGGGGATTACTGATATTTGGGGATATTTGAATAGCTAGACGTAGTGCTCATATCCTAATATTAGAAATCTAGATAAATTCAGTTCAGATTGAGATTTCTCAGTAATAAAATAGCGTACTATGGTAGCCAAAGTTTCCAGTACTAACAAGTCCTTTTCGATCTATACTAATATTTTAAACGAGAAAGTTTATGTATGGATGTATGGATGTTTGTTACTCTTTCACGCAAAAACTACTGAAAGGATTTTAATGAAACTTGGAATATACGTAGTAAATGTGCTGGATTTACATATAGGCTATTTTTTATCCGAGTACCACGCGAGCGAAGCCGCGGGCGGCAGCAAGTAACAGATAAAAATAAAAAAGTTTGTATAGATGTGAAATCTCGTGGTCCGTCCGTCAGTGGGACGTATGGGAAAAAGTGGCATACGCCCAGTGAAAACAGTGTTACTAACAAGTTTAACTGACTCCGGTAGCCCTCTTTGATCACGCTGAAAAGGTTTGAACAGGTAGAATCATTAGAGTACTTTTTATTCAGGCACCACGCGAGCAAAACAGAGGGCAGATGCTACTTTACCCAAAATGTCTGGGGCCACGTGGTCCGACAATGAACAGTCGGACTACGTGAACTTTTTGTTCCAGCTGATGCGATCAGTCGGACCACGATAACTTTCTTGAAAATACATTTGATACATAGATCGAGTAGGTGCATTTATTAAAATATCTCCTCGGGCTTTTTCACATTATTCACAAGTACCTCAGACATCGATCATGAAGGCCGGACCACACGAACCGTCACAAATCATAATATAACTAGAAAAACCACGCCTCACTCCCATTAAAACTATGATTTATATCTAAATGTGAAATTAACTGGCTCATACGAAATATCATTTACAATAACGAATTAGTTGTCTGTGAACAATTTATTAAGATCGTGTGACCCCACCTTAACTCATCGGCAGGCTCAAAGCCACTTTTGACAGATACTTTTCTTTGTACCACTTGTAAAGTTTGTTGAGGTACTGTAAAAAATAAATAGGGACATTTGGATACAATTTTTTTGTATATGCATTTTTTCTGATTTCCATAAAAAACCTTTTCTTGTTTATGCAGCCCAGCTGTCATTTTACTTTGTATCTTGCCGGCATTGTAAATATATCATTGTCCATAGATGGGAAGTAGTTTGTAGTAGAAATAATTACTTACCTACTTACCTACGTGAGAAGAAATTTTAGAGGCCCTTAAGAAAATATGCAAATATCTTGTCACAATCCCATTTGTATTGCCTTGTCAACAATTAAAATTGTAATTTAGTATTTTTTGTTTTTTTCTGAGTGTAATTACTAAGATAAAAAAATATATGATGACGATGGATGGACCATCTATATAGGCGATGGGCTGATCACCTGTCACCATGGTTCACCATATCCATCTTGGGACCTTGAATCAGAACTGTCTGCAAGTTTTCTTATGACTACTTGTAGCTCTGCCCACCCCATTAGGGATACGAGTGTGATAATATACATACATACATTTTCAGCTTAGTCGGCCTTAAATAACTTCAAAAGGGGAAAACTTACCGTATAGTCATTAGCTTCACAAACCAATAGCAATTAAGATATCAATCAAACAGGCAGGATTCGTTAGAACCAGGTTCGTAATAAAATTAGCATCGGAATGGTCACCTCGCATTCCCATAAGATCAGAGGGTGTGGTCGTAGTGATGGGAGACAGCGGGTACATACAGACATACATACATAAAATCACGCCTGTTTCCCATAGGGGTAGGCAGAGATCACGGATCGCCATTTGCTACGATCCTGACATACTTCTTTTGCTTCCTTCACTCTCATTACATTCCTCATGCATGCTCGTCAGTTTAGGGTACTCTTGACCTGGCCCTTTTCCAAAACGTCGCTGATTTGGTCCAGGTACGTGCGCCGAGGTCTTCCCCTTCCAACGGTAACATTCACACTCGCCTCATACACCTGTTTCGTTAATCTTCTTTCATTCATCCTCTCTACATGACCGAACCATCTTAACATACCTTTCTCAATCCTCATCACTACATCTTCTATCACTCCATATCGCTCTCTTATCACGCTATTCCGCATTCTATCTTTCAAAGTTACCCCACACATCGGGTATGAGAAATAATTCATAGAGCGGGTTGTTTTTTCAAAATGATGGGAAAACTAGTGGTATTCCCCGTGACTATTTCCGCGTTGAGTTCTTTATTTCTTCCGGCTGTCCTCTAGGAGTTGAATTTCGTTAATTCCTTTCTTAGTTTATATTATAGTAAGCTTTTTTAAACAACTTTCGTTTTGAGTTTATAAAGATCTTTATTAACAGAAAGAAACTTACAACTATTACAAATATAATTTACAAAAAACAAAAGAAACAGTCGGGCTATCTAAAGGCCGTTGCAAACGGTCTATAGATAGCTCACCTGATCCAGCTCATCAGACGGTGGAGTTTATTAACTATCAAATTTGTAATCTCGCTTGGGACTTTGATATAAATGATTTGTTAACTTTATCTAGCCTAATCGTGGGTAAAGCGAGTTTATCCTTATTTCTAGTATTAACACTATCATTATCGCTATTTTTCTTAAACTTACTAACATTTTATGTATCAAGTTTTCGTAAATAAGTATATGCAAGTTACAATTCTCAGTTTCATGCTTTAAGAATTTTGGTTTTGGCTGTGCATTGATGATCAGATGGTCAGTCAGTAACGTAAAGTTTTATATAATTTAGATTGAAAGCACGGAAGCGCTTAGCTCGTAATGCCACCTGCGGTCACCCATCCCAATTGTGACCGTGCACAACGTTGATCAACTTCAACGATCAATGAAGAACGTCTAAGCAAGCTACGCCACGAGCGCTTCAGTACAACATGCACAGCTTTTAAAAATAGCAAAGGAAAGTCTCATTTGAAGTCGCTTTCTCTTACTTCTTGGGCCAACACACTAACGACGCCCTGAGACCTTGTAGATACCCAGCTCTGTAATGGAGTGTGTTAGCTGCTACCGTTACTGGAGTTGATACATCATGCGTTCACGGACCTATGTGGAACCGATCTTGAAAACTGGAAAAGGTAGAAAAATCTCAAGTACACGAAAGGAGCCTTTTTGAGGCGTACTTGTGGCAAGAGCACTGGTGGTCTAGTTGGTAGTTCAAACCCGGTCGTGTACCATTGGATTTTTCTGTGCGAAAAATTTATGTGCGCTATACCAGTACTCTCAAACAGTGCAGGAAAACATCGTGAGGAAACCTGCACGTATTTCATGTCTTTCCCGTGGACATGGCCTTGTCCACGGGAAAGACTGAAAGACTACTGGGTGTTAGATATTATATTTATAATGACGAGGAAGAATGACGGTATAATCCCGCTTTCCATCTCGTCTTCATCATTCACGCTACTATATTTTGTATGACATGACAAGTCAGAAGGAAATAATTTTATTGTATAACACATCTCACAAAGCGAAGAATCAATTATCAATGATGATGATGACATCCACGCTGCCATCGATATTCCTAAAACTATAGCCTAAGGTAGCAATATACCACAGAGTATCAGCATCGCTCTAATTACAAACATTACAATTGTTTTACTCCACTTCCTTGCTTAAGTTACACTTACACAACTTATCGCACACTTAAACAAGTCGTTGACCCGAGGAACAATACCTAAACACAGAACACAATAGGACATAAATTCAGAAAACGGCCAAAGAACAGAAATCCTGCTAATGAACAGAAGGGCCTTTCCATGTTCTATATTTACCTACCTAATCTTACGACTTGGATACTCAGCTTCGCAAAGATAGTGAAACGCTGTACGCTGATATTGACCATAGAGTATAAACGTCAGAACTGACAAGGAGCGTCCTTATATTTACCTACATATTAATTCAACAAAGACAAAAGAATAGTGCATGGGTTCCATTTTATTCCATTTTTCTATGTACATTTAGACGTTCCGTTCCGCTTTTCCGTTCTTAGGTACTTCAGTATTATGGCAGTTCTCACTCAAGACGATTGGTTGTGTTCTAAGGAAATTTCAAGGAAGTTGTCTATAAATTACTTCTAATACCGGAATTGTTTACTTTCCTCCATTCGATTGTATCATCATCATCTACCTATAGAAGTCCAATGGACATTGTCCTGCGGACCTCAGTTCTATTTTTTCAGGATACCGTCTTTTTACGACGGGCACTTATTATCATTTAAATTATCTATACCCGACGACCTCACAAAACAACGTCGAATGGCGAGTGCTTGGCTAAGACGCATGAGGCGCGGGTTCGATTCCCGCTACGGGAGAAATGTTTGCATGTTCTGCAAATATCCTTCCAGGTTTGGGCGTTGTAATAATATTATGTAGATATTATAAATTTAAGTATGTATTTACAAAAAAGTATAGAAATATTCAGCCATCTGGTTTCCATAGTACAAGTTTTGCTTAGGGCTAGATGGCGCTGTGTGAAATGTCCACAAATATTATAAAAATCAATTCCATTACGTTTCAGAAAATAATTTGACTAAAACACAGCCTCTTTGAAACAACAATGATTTCGTAGATAATGCCATTCACTGTAGGTAATGCTCCGTTCCGGAGCATTGCATCTGTACATTGCTCTTTGCAATAGCCGAGCTATTCCCAAGCCTTTTATAGCAGTTTTCACTCAACGCGATTGGTCGCTCAATGCCGGCGGAATGACCGCTGTTCTAGTGCATTGTCTTGTATGGTATCGCCTATTAGGGACATTGCTTGACGATGTTTAGAGGTGATTGCTTTCTGATTGAGTTGAATGTTGACTGCAAAGTCGGCTTGGACTTTTGACCTAATTTATCCTCTGGTTTTTCGATCTATAAAGGCCGAATGGGTACTGCAGCTTACTAAGGCCTTTTACCGTCTGTAGTAGATGATTTATACAGCGTCAAGAACTTTTACCTTCACAAAGGGGTCGCTGTAGTGCCCGGGAATTAAGATGGAGTAGGCTTGCCCAGCACCTATTCCATCCTCTCATCATGGTCGGTCCCTATTATGACTATTATTATGAATTCTTGGTACTCGTACATGTTATTGTATTTGACTAAGGCCAAATTATGTGTACCATTTTTCAACAGCAAACAAATTTTATGCGTATTATTTGATGGTTTGTATGTATATAATAAATAAATATTTGTGGACATTTCACACAGCGCCATCTAGCTCCAAACTAAGCAAAGCTTGTTTTAAGGGCACCAGATGGATAATAGAATATTTACATACTTTTTTTTTGTAAATCCATATTTATAATACATAATACTACAACACCCAGACCCGTAAGAAATATTTGCAGAACGTCCAAACATTTATCCCGAGCGGGAATTGAACCCGCGCCTCAAATGTTTCAACTGAGCACTCGCCCGCCACGCCACCGAAGTCGTCATATAATGCGTTGTCGCTATATTTTTTATGTTTAAAAACTGCCTTCAACTAACGACGGATGGTAAATGACCTTAGCAAAGTTGTTATTTAAAAAAAAAATAACTTTGCTATAGCAATTTACTATCAGTCGCCCGTAAGTAAAATATAGAAAACTCGCACTTGTCGCGTACGTGTATTTTATATATGTCACCGTAAAATTGTAAAGATCGTTAGATTGTAAACTGTCGAAAGATTGTGAACCGTAACATAATGCTTACAATTCGACTTCGGATTCTGCTCGCTCGGCTCGCTCGTAGTTTTTCACTAACCTAACCTACTAATTTCGATCTAAGCAGATATTCGACAGTTTGCAATCTCACGAGATTATAATCTAACGGTATTCACAAATTTTACGGTGACATTCTACACTATGAACTAGGTATTGTAGGGTTCGAAAACCCGTGGACGTCAAAACAGTATTGAACATGTTTCATTCAAATAAATAGTTTGTACTGGGAAAATTTGTTTTGCTTCATTCAGTACCTTTTATGAAATTCTCCATAGGCTCCAGATCAGTGTTTTCGTGCCTTCAATAGCAAACAATTCCACAGGAACCTCTCTACTTATTTCCTTATGGCATTAGCTTAGAATTATCATTACCGCGCTGGCCTACTGACATACAAAACTGTGCCCTACTGGCGACTAAATAAAGTCCACTTTCAGTCAACGAACCCAAGCTGCCAACTTAGTGTTTTCTCAGCTTTGGGACTTATTGAGTGGAGATAGAGTTGGTTTTTGTTCGGTTGACGGCAGACGAGTTGGTATTCTCTCGCAAGGGATGACCGGTAATGCGACAGTTTGTAAGCATGAGCTCAGAACGGTAAAGGGGGGTGGGGGGGTAATAGTAAAGAAATATGTACAAGTTGTTGTTGTGTAGGCAGGTCGGAGTTTACTGGATATTTTATTTATCCAGTTCTTTTGGGTAAAGTAAACATACATCATCAATTTTTTTTTATGTGCGTCGACTTCGTGATGGCACGTGGAACTGTTATGGCTTGCACAGTTTTTTGTGTACAAGTCACCTTGTATCAAAAATACAATATGAAACTGTGTTTTATTTTTAGTAGAACTATTTCTTATTTATGTGCTCAAAAAACAGATCAAGACGTGCACTATGCGCACGCAAAGAGCAATCTTTTCACCACACTGGTTTCGAAAATTTTGTGAAATGAACAGTACTAGTGGGTATTCCTAATTTCATCTTGAAAATTGTGAAAATTCATTGTAAAATTTTATCAAGGCAACAAATAAGCAAAATCTTCGGTATGGGAGGCATTACATGGGTACCTTGTAGGCAAAATGTGGGTACAACAGAAAACCTCCCTTCTATCTAATTAGCTTCTCTTTGACAATCAACAAACAGAAGCTAGATAATTACGGGCATTATCTAAAATAGGACTGTGTAAAACTGCCTTTATTAACGAGGCTTAAGGGGGGGTGTACAAGGATACAGTCAGTAACAGAAATCGTTCGATTTTTAATTAGCAGACGGCCGCGCGTGATCGGAATGAATTAGTTGCATAACTCTTCTTGCATCAGGTTGGGGGTGCACTCAAATTTGCTCTCTATTTTTGAGGGGGTAAGGGTGGGTGTCGGGAGGGGGGTCGGACGTGGAATTAGCAGAAGAATGTAATAGAGTTAGGTTCGATTTGACTGCGCAATTAGCGATTGTGTCTGATGAGAGCGTGTTGTACAGTTTCAAGATGTTTTCTGGGTCGCTTTCGGTTGGTTTAGTTCAATTTTTTTTGCGAGAAATAGAAGGAAATATACATAAAACTATGGATATTTTATTGGGTACTAGCTTACTCGCGCGACTTCGTTCGCGTTGTCTAAATTTCGACACCCCATTTTTTTTACCTTGAAACACGTGTCTATTTATTTTTCATTTATAGTATCCAAACAAAATTTAAACGTAATTGCACGTCCCGCTCAAAAAGTTTCCATACAAACTGTGACACCCCATTTTACCCGCTTTTAGGGGTTATTTTGAAAATTCCTGAATCACATCTAAATTTATTTTGCATTTATAGTATTCATAAATATATTCGTTCACAAGTTCCATATAAACGTTTTCACCCCTTTTCAGACCTTTAGGGGTCTTACTATAAAAATATGGTATTTTCCAAATTTCAGGTTTCTAGCTTAAGTAGGTTGTCCTGTGCGTTGATTGCAAAAAAATGCTTACTGTTTATATAAATAGATAAATTAATTGTATAACCGACATAGCTTATTTAAAATATTATTTCTTTGACATTTATTGAAAACAAGGCACGCTATTATACTAATTTTAACTAAATTAAATGAGACCTGTAAACGATTAATTTAGTAACAGAGTAGCATGTTATTTAGCTGACCGTTTTAGAATTTTTTCTATTATTTCATTTACATGTAGTATTTCAACTTCAGATTACGAAAGGAAGTGCAAAAAGTGTAAAAAGCCTTCAGAACCCCATCTCATTATAAAGTGCATGCCCACAGTCCAGTTCAAAGGCGGGCCGTCACTCACCCCCACCCCTACGTAAATAGCTAAAAATAACCCCCCACTGCGGGTTTCTTTGAGCTTTGAGGCGATTTTAACTCGCTTATTCCGAGGTGTTGAGAGTTAGCGATATTTGGATTCGCTAATGTGTTTCATGTTTAATTTCGTCTGGTAAAATTGGCAACTGTCAATAATTGTCAACTTCATCTGTCAAAATCGGTAAGAAATTTGTGTGTCAAACATGAATGTGTTCTTTGAGTATGACAAAAACATTATTTTGTCATTGCTATCATTCAAACGAAAGTATTTGGTCTCTGAGATTTTGACAGAAAATTGGAGAGAATCTAAAGATGTTTCTATGTAATAGATTACTGAACTGATTTCAATACAACTTGAAATGTACATAGTTTGTGATCTGGAATAACATAATAGGTTCCCTTTTTAGGGTTCCGTACCCGAAGGGTGCCAACGAGACCCTATTACTAAGTCGCCGCTGTCCATCTTCCATCTGTCTGTCAGTGGGCTGTATCTCAATAATGTATTAGGTAGACAATTTAATAGAGTTTCATAGAGTGTGTATTTCTATTGCCGCTATAACAACAACTAATAAAAATGAAATAAAAGAAACAATTATGAACATGTACGAAGGTACGGAACCCTTCATGTGCGATTTCGACTCGCCCTTGACCGGTTTTTATCAAATACAACTTGAGCAAAAACATAATATTCCAAACAATTTTTAATAATTTTCATTTTTGTATACGCTTATTGACTGTGGTTTGTGTCTATAATTTGAGGTGGCACTTAATTTTAATTTAATTTAGTCATATTGCATGTAATGGTGTTCACTTTGTTGGTGCAACTAAATAAATAAATAAACTACTACTATTATAGTAAATATAATACTACACCTGTCCCTAGTTATTTCGAACCAGGATTGAAGTGCGCATCAAAGAGGCTCTAACTTATAAAACCGTATTTCAAAATGCTATAAAATCGCTTCGTCAATCAACAAGTCCCCAGCCTCTAGGAAGTCTGCGCTCGTCAGCCGGATTGTAAGGGCGCGGGCAGAGCGGCAATGAAGTACTGACGCCGGTGTGGACGCTGCCTTGTACTGACCACTAGGGCTTGCGGTCGTAGTAAATCCTTTAAAGTGCCATACATTTTGTTGACAGAAAAAAATGTGCTATGTAATAACGACTCGTCGTCCGTCAGTAGAATATTGAAACCGGACATTAATCGAAATAAGGCCAGCCACTGTTCAATAGTTTATTTACTTAAGTGTTACATTGCTAAATATAATCGAAGCGAGTCGAATTCACTCGCGAAGGGTTCCGTACTGTTGTACATTTACATTAAATGTTTCTTGTATGCCCCCTCCCCCCTTTTTATATTTATATTTGATTTTTATTATTTTTTGTTATAGCGGCAATATAGATACCATACTCTGTGAAAATTTTACTCTCTACCTATCACGGTTCATGAGATACAGCCTGCTGAAAGACGGACAGACAGACGGACAGAAGAGATTTAGTAATAGGGTCCCGTTAGCACTCTTCGGATACGGAACCCTTAAAAGACCGAGAGGGAGATCAAAGACCACCTGGACAGCTGTGTTGAACCATGATATGAGAGTATGAGAGTTTCCGAAGACGAAGGACTTTTTAGGCCGCCTAAAGACCTCCGTCATGGCTTAACGACTTAAAAGCCGGGACCGGCTGTTTAACGTGCCCTCCGAAGCACATAAGCGCTCAGCTCGTAATGCCACTTGCGTTCACCCATCCCAATTTGTGACCGTGCATATCGTTGCTTAACTTTAAAGATCAATCAAGAACGCCTAAGCAAGCTACGCCACGAGCGCTGAAGTACACTCAGTGTATATTATCCACGATCTCGAAGCAAAGATGTACAGTCCAACCCATTAATAAGTAAGCTTGCGTGGAGACAGAGGATTCAGCTGTGAAAAATAAACACATTGCTATATAGTCCAGGGTTGTCAGTATCCTCGAATATTTTTTTCGATTTTGTACATTATAACAATCTTTATTAACAGAAAGAAACTTACAACTATTACAAATATAGTTTACAAAATACAAAAAAAACAGTCGGACTATCTAATGGCCGTTGCAAACGGTCTGTAGATAGCAAATTTGTACATTATTGACATTTTTCTTAAAATTTATTATTATTTCTTTAAAATGTAAAGAGTTTTATTTAATTTTAAATGTAATTTTTGGGGTTTTTTTATTTACTGTTTTTTTTTTTCTTTTTTATTAGGTACTCGATTTATTACTCGCTTACCATAATTTAATTTAAAATGACTATTTGTTTTTCGCATGCTGTCTATGACCTATGATTGTAATAGCATTTGTCAAGTTTTTATATTTAAGCTGTTTATTGTTATGTGATTGGATTAATGTATAATTATGTTGGTTACTCAAATAAATAAGCCCTCTCCAAAATGATGAACCACTTACGAGTATATGGGCGATGGGCTGATCACCTGTCACCATGGTTCAACATATCCATCTTAGGACTTTAAATCAGAAGTGGCTGCAAGTTTTCTTATGTTTACTTGTGGCTCTGCCCACCCCATCAGAGACGATATGTATGTATACCAGTCTCAAACAAGCATATCTTATAACATGATCCAAAAAATCGACCTAATGAACAAATAGTCTTCAAGAAGCATTTTAGCCCTTTCACCACCCTGGTTCTTAAGAAAAAAAAACTAATGTAGTATCTTTTAAATATTTAACTTCTAACTTCCACCCCTAAAACAACCCCCTAAGCACATTTTAAAGTGCAAATGAAAACAGTAACCCTGCGGGACAAAGGGAATAAATGGCAGCACCTTGCAAAAAGCGTTGTCCGGTCTTGATTTGAAGGGGGAATACAAAGACAGACTTGCTCTGTTTGCACAGTCTCATACTGATTAGAAAGTGTGCACAAACTTTGTATCGATCTGTCTTGTAACTTGGCTTAGGTCACCTTGTAGAAAAATAAATCGTACTAAATAAATATTATAATATCAACATCATCATCTTCCTGCCGGCACTCAGGTCAGTTTTGTCTAAGGTGTTTTATGACCGGCCGCCTGCCTGACGTCAACCCTCCTTGGGAATACTTGCTTATTGTATCTCATCATGTTGGAGGATACTATCCCTTAGTCGACTTTTACGACATGCTCGGGGAGAGAAGCAGCTGAACGCATTCTACGTTTTTTCTTTACTCCCAGTCCAGCAGAGAAGTGAAAATATAATAATCATGTAATAATATAATAATCACGCCGAAACCAACATTAGATATTACAACAGCCTATGACGTTTAACAACATGACCTATGACGTTTAAATAACTCCCGACCCCCAAACAGAACATGACAAATCAATCGGACCTGTGAAAGTTGGATAGATCCTTTTGACAAGTTGGAAATGAGCTGATGATCTTCAGACGTCTCAACAGATCTTCATAAACTATAGCTAAAAACTATCTCGATCACATTATGTTTTAAAAAGAAAAAATCGCATCAAAATCGGTCCATTCGTTTGGGAGCTACGATGACGAGCACAACACACTACAAGCTTAAAAAAAACTTATGAGCACCCCTCTTTTTAGTCGGGAGTTTAAAATAATGCTTGATACGTCAATAATTGCTGAATAATTATTTCTAGACGTGGTTATAAGGTGCTTAAAGAACTATGCATCTACATAATAATTCAATTGTATTTTTTTGTTCCTTTTCCACCCTATTTTATACCAGCCGGATGACTAAAATCAGAAAATCCAACGAATAGTGAAAAAATCCCACAAAAACCAACTAGTACCGCAAATTGGATATTATCAAGCTCTGCCAAAGATAACAAGTAAACCTATACGAAGTGGCTCGATACCGGATCTGACAGTCAGCTGTCACAGTGACACTCGCCGGCTGAATGACACCTGTCGATGTCACATTCGTCACTTCACATCGCTCGTGACAGGCGGGGAATATGATCGTGAAAAATACATGAAAATTCTTGCGACATCACATCTATTTCGTTTAATATCGGTCTCTTGTTCAAAATATATCTTGTTAAATCAATAATATTAGTGAAGTACATTTAAAGTTATCATCATCATCATCATTTCCCTGCCATTGTCCCACTTTATGTGGTCGGCGCATGTATTTCTCTTTCATTTCCCTCTGTCAGAAGTACATTTAAAAATATATTTGGGATTATAATTTAATAAAAGAAAAAAATAAGTATTTGTTAATATAACGGCTATAAAAATACACAATCTGTGAAAATTTTAACTCTCTTAATAATACGGTTCATGAATAAATACAGCCCACTGATAGAAAGACGGACGGACGGACAGCGGAAGTTTAGTGATAAGGTCCTATTGACACCCTTCGGGTACGGAACCCTAAAAACCACGTCACCATCATTTCCCTGCTTTTATTCCACTAATTTGGGGTATGTGTTTTACTTCCAATCCCCTCTATTAGATATCATTTTAGTATTTAATTCTTATTTACTCATAAAAACCAAGTAAGTCAAAATACAACAAAATGATAACAACCTTAGCTAATATTATATCACAATTATTCAACCTCGACAGAATAGACATAGACATAACCAGAACCCCAATAATTCAGCTAACAGCAATAATTTTCCGCGGATTCTCTCTCGAATGACAGATATAGATCACGGAGATGACGTGTAGCTGTCACATGCGTCACGGTGACGTATGGGTGTCATCTCGAAGCGACGTCTATCGAGATGGAGTAAGGGCGCTGCAACACCGGGAGCGAATAACTCGATGAAAGAAAAATAGTGCTCATGTCTTCATTCCTCAAGCTTGATGTCTCTCATGTTTCAGATGTCTCAGATGATGACTCGGATGTCTAGGTACTCAAAATCCGCAATGATAGCTAAGGGGGTTAGGCAGAGGCACTATTCACATTTGGCACGATATTATGTCCATTGTGTGTTTTATATTAATAGTGAGCGCAAAACAAACTTAACACATAATAATATATTTTTTAGAAGTTATTTGTGGTTTTCATTCTTCAGGTTACATAAGGTTCCTCGACATAAGGAAAGAAATAACCTGGTGGGTTATTTGTTTCCTCAGGTCAATCAAATAATTAACAATTACAAGAAAACTACAAAATGAATTAATAAACTGGTTTCAAAAACTAAAGAATTACCTACCTATCAAAGCAAAACTTATCTGAAAATCTGGTAGGGTTCCCGAGATCTACGAGTAGATCAAAACATACCCAGAACATGGTTTTTTCAAGATTTGTTTAATCGTATTTTGGAACAAAAGAAAAGTTTTAAAATGTAATTTGCCTTGGCATAAACACATTTCATATCGTCAAACTTTTACATTGATTTTGGTGAGAAAATCCACTACTGCACATGTTAATAGATCGTGTATTCACGCTCTCAGTGTGCCAAATCCTAATGTTGATTTATGGATTTGTTATACTGATGATGGCTTTATTTTGGTGAATAGTGTGAATGATGGCGAAGATAGGCTCAGATCTATTTGTGTCTAGTTTCCTTGGATTTCATCACGGAAGATTGAAAGAGGCAACCAATAATAAACCTTGGATTTGTTCGATGAAATCTACTTGTAGATAGTAAAAGTCATTCTTTATCCGTTAGTTGTGTCCCCATATCTCGCCCACTCATTATTCCCTCTGATTACATCCCCCCTTAATCACTAATAACGGTCACGTATTCGTCACAGTCACAGGTCTATCTGTCACTGAAGTGACGAACCAAATAATCTCTGCAGTCTAAAGAGCTTTATTCCCTGTCACATAGAATTTACTTTACAATAACACCACTGGCTGGATGAGTTCTCTGAAATCACGCGGCCAGTTCCCCCAGACCTGTGATCGGAAGGTGTGTAGCTGGTGGTAAGGGTCTTCTATGTCTGGATCTATGTCACGTATGTCACGGTACATTATCTCGGCCTCTTAATTGAAGATAATAAGGGGAGACATGTGTCTTTGTCGTATTTTTATGGAGTGTAAGAGAGGGATGTGTTTTGCTTTTTTCAAGTCTCGTTAGTAACTTTGGCTATTAATTTGTGTCAGTCATTTTCATTAGGTGTGAAGGGAAAGTAAGTTCGTTTTCTGCTTTTAATTCTAACGGGGTTATCTTTGATGTGTTGTGGCGGAAATGGTGACTGATTTGTAAAGTAGTATTTTCAACATATAAGTTTAAAAATAAACTCTTCTATGACGTCACGGACCTACAGCGGCGTGGCATGATAGTACTGTCAACATTGTCACGGGCGACATCTCATTGTGTTTCAGCTTAATTTATCTTTCTTTAGATAATAGCGTAGATAACAAAGGGTGTCTTAACTGTTTATCAAAATCTGATAAAGTAGTGCTAAATAGTTAATCTTAAGCTAGGCAAATTGTTAGGGTAAAATAGTGTATAGGTTAAGCAATTTTAGCAGTAGGGTTAAATCTCAGGTACCGAAAGAAAGAAGTAAAGAAATAATTTTCCATTTTTTTAAATTCAACTCTCATCCATTTTCCTTGCTTTCCGATCTTGAAATTTCCCGTTAGTCCAATTAAAATAGTAATCATAAAAAGTCATCCTCTGGCAGTGAGGTACTCCGTAACACACACCGTAAGAAGGTACTTTATAAATCGCCGTTGTTCCAAGATCGCCCACCTGCATCGCGGGGCAATATCAATCTATCTGCTGCGACGTGGGGTGGCGTGGCGTGGCGTGGGGTGGGGTGGGGGCGTCCGGTGAAGTCGACGTCTTGCGAGCTCAGTTTTGTGCAAATGACGTGACGGACAGGAGAATTCTAGATGTACGGGTATTATTACTTTATTGGTGCAACGTGAAGAGCGAATTTTTGAGACTTGGGGGTATGGATCCGATTTTTATATAAACGTAATCATTTTAAATTATATCTTTTTTGATTGATTTTAGAGATCGCCCGATGGAAGTTTAGCAAAATTACAGAAAAATACAATAGTTCAATTTCTTGATGACTTTTATTAGTTTTGAGTATGCGGTAAAGCTGTAATCGAATCTGCATCTCTTATGTCTAAATTTTAAGTTCTGGTCAAGTCACCAAAATAGTGTCTGGACATTCATAAATGAAAGTTAAACAACTAAGTATTATTCGCATTTATTCCCTACATCCCTTTGCTTGTTAGAGCGAAGTAATGATCAAAGCTACATTTCTCAAACATTTGAAAACGCCATTTCAAATACAAGTCCACAAAGATGGCACGACTCAGTCCATAGCCCCCTTATTATCTAGGGTGGGGGTCAATATGCACCCCGCCCGACCCCCTCCGCCCCCCGGGGGGGTTGTCACGTCACTGTCTCCGCCGACCGTCTCGTTTGCGTCCATCGCACTACTTCAAGTTGATGCCTTGTGAAATAGAAGTGCTCTGCTCGGTTTTTAGTATGATGGCGCTTTGTTGGACTTTAAAGCGATGTTTCGTCTTGATAATGGGTAAAAATTTCCTCTCTCTCTGAAATTACTCTTTTTTTATAAATGACAACATAAAAGGGATTTACTTCAAAAATCTTTATACTTTTACTTTTTTCAGTGTTTATTATAAGGTGTTTTACTACTAATCAACTTTATTAAGCAGTTCATAAATTTGACGAAATCATTTTAGTTTTAACTCTAAATTCAACATCTTTTAAGCCTTAATCGCGTTTGGCTACTTTATAAAACACTCAGGTACAGCAATTTCTGGAATTAAAGTCACCATTTAAACTCCAACACAACACACGAAATGCAATATATTTTTTTACTCTCCGTATGCAATCGCTCCATCTTACGTTCCGGCAGCAATATCAATCCGTCTGGCGGGGGGCGCCACCACCACCCCTCGCTGTGTCACGTCACTGTCTTAAATGACTGTCACGGGCGCAGAAGAAGTGGACCGACGGCTTTACAATCCTCGGTTTGAAATTACGTCGTTATTTGTTATTGTGCACTTCACGTTTATGGCGGACTGGAGAGTGGGATGGTGCAGTTAGGTGGAGGGTTTCTCAGTCATGTCAGGTCAGTGGCCATGGTCATTGATCATCATCAATCTATAGAAGTTTCTGGATAACGGCCTTTCCAATAATTTACTTCTAGGACGAACGATTTTGCTCCCGTCCACCGACCACCCGTGACCTTTACAATTTCATCGGTGCATCGTGTGGGGGCCTTCTTACACATTTTTTTTCCGTGGGGTTATTAGTCTTGTTTAAATATCAGTGATTCTATAACTTTGTTGTGAGACGACCGGCGAAAGAACTTTTTTGAAATATAAGAAACTTAAATTTCAAATATTGCTGACAAGAAGTAAAAGCTGTAGAACAAGGTCTAATCTAGTTAGATTGAACATGTTGTTCTACTGTTAGTCCATTGTGAGACGTCAATCTAGCTCGAAGTTTACACAGTTACTAGTGGGTGGGGTGTTTTAAAGGAAAGTATTTATTCCCTGAAGTTTCTCAGCTCTACGGATTAAAAACTCCCAGTAAAGTTCGGTACTTAGTTTCAATGAAAAACACTTTTATTGTAATCTTTGATAGAGACAAATCCTTTAAAAATCTTAAAGTATGTTAGTTTCACTAGGGACCCTATCCAATTCTCAGATCACCCAGCCAGTTGCTACTGAATCTTAGCCCATACGCTCCATAGTCAACAAAAAGCCTATCCAACAGTCAGGCTAAAGATTCAATCCAAAGATCAAGGAATAACAAAGCATTTATTGGCGTACTCAATCAGATACCAGTATCCTACTCGAGTCGATAACGTCAGCTAAGACTGCATTGTCAACATCAAAGCACATTGCAAGTAAAACGCGGCGGCTCGCGTCACGCCGTTGTCGCGCGCACTCGTGTTATCAACTCGCGGCTGACGCTGTCGCTGCCACGGCCTCAAGTTTATGAGGCTGCACTGGAAATTTCACTCTAGACTTACTGTGCATTGGCGGGACAAGTGAAAGGTCTGCAGCGTTTTCATTGCATACAATAAAAAAAATTGTACTCATAATGACTGATGATGGACATTACTAAATTGAGATAATGATGTTTTGCTTACGAGTTGCTTCATTGGTTTCGCAGTGGAATCATTTTAACTTTTTCACATGCATTTGTATCACAAAATAATTTGGTCACCAGTGTACTATTCTAAAACACTCCATGGAAAAACTAATCCGAAAATATTGATAGGTGCTCCAATGGGAACAACTAATTGCTGATTGGTGCCCGTGGAATAATTATTTTCTTCGATTTGTCAGATAATTGATTTTAAACTTGTAGGTTTCACCAACACATTATTATTCTTTAATGATATAAAATCACGCCAGTAACCCACGTAGGGTATACCACGGATTTCTACTTGTTTGAAATTCTCTTATCTATTGTCGCTTGGCGCTGGTCTCTTGGGCCGTCCCCTTGGAGTCAGTCCCGTCACGTCAGGTTGTCTTCGCCGATGACAGCCACGACTGAATTGTTCCGCGGTAGTTTTGACACCCTGCTCCGTCTTAGTTTATTCTAGGTGGTGGTTATTGATTGTGCACCAATTTCCTCAGCTATGTTATGTTGAGGTGTCTTAGACTCAGGGTTGAATATGTTAGAAACTGTGGTTTCTGTGAAGTTTAGATGAAGGTTTTTGTTTTAACATAGCTCTTAATGATAAATTCTTCTTCTTAGTCGTTACACTCTTGACAGGTCGTGGTCGTCCGCTCAGAAGTAGTGGCTCGCTAAATGGAAGAAAGTTAATAGTTACCATTTGGGAAAAATCGCTCCATCGTGTAGCTCTCATCCTTGGCAAGCTTTGAGGTCAAGAGATGACAAATTTTATATTTAAAAAAAAACTGGTTCGCTTGAAAAAGGTCTACATAACTGATGTCATCGATGCATTACGTATACACGTGAAATACTTACTTACTTAACACTTTAAAATAATTTGTTAAAATTAACCTTTTCAAAAGTAAAAAAAATAGACAATGACAAATCAATTGCCAATATTCTTATTTATCTTATGCATATTATGTTAATAAAATGATAATTTGTCACACCTTCAAGTGAGCCTTGAAGTTTGACATTAGGCAAATGGGTTATTGACATATGTTTGACAGCTGGATGAGTTACGTAATAATATAGAATACGTATTTTAAATGTCAAACTCAATCTCTGTCACATTAAATTAGATATAATTTTTATTAGTTATCAATAAACTGCATTTTGTATGTATAAATAAATAATATTATTTAAAATAAAATTTTGGTGACATGGTGAAGATAGAATTACTTAATGATTTATTTTAGTGGAATTGCCAAGTAAAACACAATGATTCAATCTGTAAGTTGAATTTTATTTAAATATTTTAATCATTGACGTTAGTTGATATCATCTTGATTTTAAACATTTTTGATTAACCTCTTCTGAGTTCATCGTCATCATCATCAGCCTATAGCAGTCCACTGCTGGACTTAGGCCTCTTCTAATGAGCGCCATCGTGCAATATTTTCGGCTTGACTCATCCAGTCTCTGTCAGCAGCCTTTCTCGAGTTACCGGATAGTATAGTTTTGAATCTGAATCCAACAATGAATATTGGCAGAATATTATATCAAAGCCAAGGAAAAGAAGAGAAGTGATCGTGAACAAAGCGCATCTTAAAATTCAACAACATTTTTAACCCTGTCAATAACCCAAACATAAAACGCACACTGCACTAGCCACTGGCGCTAGTGGGCGTGCCAGTGACAACTTGTCACGTCAGTCGAGCGCAGCAAGGAACTCGCCTCAGTTCCCAGTAAACATTTTCAAAGGCGAATTTAACCCGTCAGCTCGGGAACAGACGACGTTGACGCGGTCGAACAGACCCGACGATTAAAAATAAAGAGTTAACTCATAGTTCTTTGAAGACAATACTTGAGTTGGTTTTCGCTTCAGTGAACACAGCCCTACGATTACCTGCCGCGCAAGAAAAGCTTTTGCATGCAACTGATGACATCGGTGCATACAATACCCACATTAAATACCAATATCATTTGAATATTTGTAATAAAAATAAAAATATGTTAAAACTACCTTTTTTAACATTATACATGTATAGACTTAACAATGACAAAAGTAAGTTCATTCTAGAAATGTATTGCCATTTTTCAATGTTCACTTCTAAGCCTTTCAAGGTCTTCAATTTCAAAGACTGTGACTGACGAGCGAGAAGTTCAGTTGGTTTTCTTCTGTTCCAACTTATTGTTATCTAGTTGAATCACGTAAATAAGTAAAGACTTATTTGGAATTGCATTATTTTTGCCTTTCATGATAAAAGTAATAAACGAGTACTTACCTGGGATTATATCTTACTTAGTATATGTACCTATATGAAATTGGATATTTTTTTTATGATGTGATGCTTGTGACTTGAACATACGACAATAAAGATTCTATACTACCCTAAAATAGAATTGAAAATTTGTTATATTATACTTTATATTTATATTTAATAAGTTATGTTATAAAACACTTTTATTTTGTATCTAACTATTGTTTATACTCTATACATGGTTCAGTTTCTTATTTTATATTTCTTTTAGTTTACCTGCTGTCATTAAACGATTCTAGCTGTATAAGTTGTCGCATTAGGTATGTAATATTAAGTTTTGTGTTTTTATTTTTCATAGTACCATTTATACATCCTGTCTGCTCTGCCTAAGGAGGGGAGAGCTGCCTTGCCGTAACACAGTTGTTAACTAGCACGGGAGGCATGTTCCTCACTTCATAGTGCTGAACAGTCAGATATAATTATGTTCTAACCATTATTATAGCTTAAGCACTATGTAAATGTATAAGTTTCTTGTTGAAAATAAATTTATTATTATTATTATTATTATTATTATACAAACTTCTATCGCTACGAAAATCGAACCCACCCTACTACAGGCGAACATTAGCCCTTCACGCCACCGAGGTCGTCTTGATCTCAAGTCTTTCAGACTACAGACAGTGTTACAGACAGTGCTCAACTCTGAGTCGCGTTTGAGTATTCGGGGGTTAAACTTGTATTTACAATATAAATTACTTACATACATTATTAACACGCCCGTATCCTTAATGAGGTGGGCAAGGGTGGGCAGAGCTATTTATAAGTGATCATAAAAAAACTTGCGGCCCCTCCTGATTTAAAGTCCAAGGTGGATATGGTGAACCATGGTGACAGGTGCTCAGCCCATCGCCTATGTAAGTCCATCATGTTGGGCAAATACTATACCCTTAGTCGACTTTTACGACATGCTCGGGGAGAGAAGCAGCTGGACGTTCTGTTTTTTCTTTACTCTCAATCCAGCAGAGAAGTAATATAAAGTAAGTTCTGTATAAATTCTTCATTATTGATTTGAGCTGATTATTGCATATTTTTTGACGACCTCGGTGGCTTGGCGGGCGAGGACTAGGCTGAGACGCAAAAGGCACGGGTTCGATTCCCGCTACGGGAGAAATATTTAATCCGGGTAATATACTATAATATAGGCTTTGCTTAGTTTGGGGCTAGATGGCGTTGTGTGAAATATCCACAAATATTTATTTAATTTATATTTATTATTTGTATGACTTATCATGTTAATCAATTTATTAAAAATCGCTAACATTGTCCTTGCCTATGTTCCTTTTTATATTAACCCCCCACTGCTGGGGTACTAAATGTCGTGAGTAAACAAGCCTCATACGGCAATGAGCACTAATCAATACGGTAGAAGGTGGCGAAAAATAACGAATGTTGTATTACCGATGCTCGTGTGTTTCCGTATTCCGTCCGCACGTACGGTACCGATTGCAGGAAAAGGTTATTACTTGAGAAGTGGAATTATAGCTCGTACGAAAAAACAAAATAAGTTTTTTGGTAGAACAGGTGTTTAAAAGTTTTTTTATAGCTCGATTTTTTTAAAGAAAACTGTCGAAATTGATGAACATACGACATAAAAAACTTTTATTTGGAAATATGAACATTCTGTACAGTTTGTAATATGATAAAAACTTACACAGAGATTAAAATAAATATAATAATTAATATTTGTGGATATTTACGATGCGAAAACATCTAATTAGTAATTAGTCTTTTAAGTTGTTTCCTAATTTAGTTTTATTCTGTTTGTTTTCCGAATAAAATAAAATAAAATAAAAATAAATTTCACAGCGCCATCTAGCCCTAAACTAAGCAGAGCTTGTACTATGGACACCAGATAGCTTGTAAAATACTTATATACCTACTTTTTTTGTAAATACATACCTACAAAGACCCAAATAAAATATGACAAACAGAACATACAAACATTTCTCCCGTAGAAAAAATTGAACCCGCACCTATTGCGTCTCAGCCAAACTCTCGCCCGCCAAATTGAAATCTAAGAAAAATGAAAATACTTATGTTATGTTGAAATATTCGTGCATTGACCGGCCGACCGTACCCAGGCGTATGCAGCCGCGTCCGTAATCGACGGGCGAGCGGGGACGTATTGGGCCGTCGCGGAGACGCCGACTCTGTTTTTAAAGCTTTCTTCTCCCCCCTCCCACCCCCCAATCGATGGACGCCGTCATGTTAGCAGCGCCCGATCAAGTGCATACGTGAGGACTTTTCTTTGATGCGTCTTTGTGTGGATTGTCGGGGCCCGTGGGCGGTGGGGGGTTAATTGTTTTTTTTTTTCTCGTGTTGGCTGTCTGTTTGAAATATTGATGAGAGCTAATGCAGGGTGATTTTATGGAAGTTAATTAAACGTTGCAGTGTGAAAAATGTGCAGGTTCGTTATGGAATAACTTTCTTGATTAAAGAACTCGATATTAAACTCTTCAGGTTTTTGGACTACTATCCTGTTTTATACAGACCACCAAACTTTTGACAGAACTTTGCTTTGATTTTTAGGGATCCGTACCCGAAGGATGCCAACAGAACCCTATTACTAAGCTTCCGCTGTCCGTCCGTCCATCAGTGCGCCGGTCCGTCCATCTGTCAGTTGCATGAACAATAATAGGTGGAGTTGAAATTTTCACAGAGTGTGTTGTGTATTATTATAGCCGCTATAAAAAATAAAATAAAAAAGGAGGCCATACAGAAAATATTTATGTACATCTACGATGGTACAGAATCCTTCGTGTGCGAATTCAACTCGCACTTGACCGGTTCGTCAACGAGAGCACCGCTGGTTCAGTGTTAGCGATTCTGCCTTGCAATCTTAACTGAGGTGGTGAACATTTTTGTTTACTCTAGAAACCGGTATGTTGTAGAACCCTAAAAAGTTCGAAAACATGTGTCAAGTGCACGAAAGGAGCCTTTGAGGCGCACTTTCAATCCTTTCACCACATTGATTTGAAAAAAAAAACGAGTAATCCATTTTGTAGTAGCTTGGTGACTAAAATAACCTGTAAAACGAATGAAAATACTGAAAACGAAATGAAAACACTAAGGTAAATTTTTGATTGAGTTAAAATAATTAGTTCCACACTGGTTATGAGATAAACATTGTAATTGTAAACACAAAAGCGCTAATTACAAATTATTTCGTGCAAGCGACTTTTTGCAAAGCAACAGAGTTAACACGAAACAGCTGTCGTAGACAACTCGCGACCAAGTTTGTGATAGCAAAACGAAAAATCCGGTAATGCAGCTCATAAACGTGCTCGCAGACGAGCGATTTAAATCGCCAAATCGAAGGCAACTTCTGACATAAGCGATTTAAGTTGCCACGTCGAGGGCATCTCTGTGAAAGTCCTAAACACGATTGTAAACGACGATATTGCACCGGGAGAAGGAATCAGGCATAAATAAAAAAAATCTCGCCTAAAAATTGTCTACTAGCTCCAACTGTAGAAAGGATTATACCTGATATTAGTTTACGGCAACCCAACTGCAGACAGCCATCACTATTCATAATTAAAAAGCTTCAATATTGGAATGGCTCGATTTTATTAAAAATATATTTTTTGTATCACTTCCACTCGTTATACAAATATATTAAAATAAAGCAATTGTTTCCTGTGTTATTCTGATACTCTAATTTTTTTATGTCATTATTGACTTTCTCTATTTCATATCAGGAGGAATGCGTTGCCGGGCAACTAATTTAAAATCGCTCGTCTAAGGAACTCTTTAGATGGACAGACAGACGGGACAGACTTACACGTCATGGTTTATATTAAGTTTGCGTTGTGCAGTTGTTTTGATGATAATTTTATTTAAGAACAGGATTGAGTTTTGTATGTTGCATTTTTATACTAACTTGTGTTACGATTATGTAAGGAGATACATAGATAATACAAATATAATTTACAAAATACAAAAGAAACAGTGAAAAATATAAGTAAATAAACTCCTTATTGTGCATTATAAAATAAACTTATGTACTTATTTATTAAAAAATATTTACTTTGCCAAAATACGTGCACTGACCTTTCGTTCAGATAAATAAAAATGTTTACGATCTTTTTCCCAGTGCCTTTTACGTTTGGAAGTTTTTGTTTCGAGAAGCATTCAAATTCAAATTATACTTTCTGATATCCGGTTTACAGTTCATAGAAAGGCAGGCGAAGTCACGGCAGTAGCTATAGCTCATGAGTAGTTCTGAAACAGTTAATAAGTGGGGTGCTATTTGGCATATTTCAGTACTATTTCTTTACGTTCGACAGTTTCCAGCGTAGACGGCGTTGTCGTGTGGTTCATGTCATAACACTGCTGCTTCAATTTCACGTCTAGGCCTTTTACCATCTATAGTAGATTTAAACAGCGTCAGGAGGCAACTTTTACCTTCACAAACGGGACGCTGTAGTGCCCGGGACGAATTAAGATGGAGTAGGCTTGCCTAGCACCTATTCCATCCTCTCAGTTTAGTCGGCCTTATCCACAGGAAAGACATGGTCTAAGCCTGACTAAGCCGCGGGTTTCCTCACGATGTTTTCCTTCACCATTTGAAGCCTCTTGCGTCTCTGCCGAACAATCGCCCGCCACGCCACCGGGGCCGTCAAATGTCTGAGGATAAATTAAAAAACATGGTTCATTTACGCTTACCATGACATTGAAAATAGGATTTAATGTCACAAAAAAAGAGGAGAGAAATGATAAAATAAAAATTCTACCTCGAGTCAATCTGTGGTGTGTCTATCAATCAAATAAAAGTAGGTATCAAAGGAAACAACAATACCAACAAATGTAGTAGGTACATACAGTTAAGAATCTTCATCATCATCTTTTATAATGACATTACACAATTGCATAGAGATATAATTAGGGGCTGAAGAGGCTTTTTATCTAGATACCATGCAAAGCAGCGGCCAAAAGCCATAACTTTTAATCATTTAAATTCATCATCTTAAAGCGGTGCATGGCTGGACATAGGCTTTCCAGTCTCTATCAGGAGCCTATCGTGAAACGTGAAATCGCTCCAACTTGCCGCCTGCACCGAGCATCGAACCCCGCTTTAAATCTCCAACTTTTCGCTGTTTTAATTAAATTGACGTCGCAGTTACAACTGTGTTGATTTGTTAGTTCGAATTCCCGGTCTTTTCAATGCATTCCTTGACTCCACTCCACTCAGCTCGACTCCGGTCAACTTCTGCCATCGGCGTTGACGTGTTCAAACTGTTTGTTGAAAGTTTTCGTAATTTCGAACTGTTTTGAGAAGTTTTTCGCAAATCCTTTTAATGCCTTCTGGAAAATATCACCTATTACTACATAGTGTGTCTGATTCTTTGGAACTGGTGTGGTGAAAGGCTCGTACAAGACAGTGACGACTTAAAGAGATAAATTAAATGAATGTTGGACATTTCACACAACGCCATCATACCTCAAAATGTAGTTATACTTAATCGTTTGTCCAAGCAAAGGAATATAATTTAACTCTCTTGACATTACAAAAAAAAAATTATTATTAAAATCACTTGTCTAGTGGTAACGGCCCCGCCTTCCAATTTTAAGGTCATGGGTTCAAATCCGGTCGTGCACCAATAAATTTTTTCTGTACTAAAAATGTATGTGCTAATACTCTCTAACAGTGAAGGAAAACATCGTGAGGAAATCGGCATGTCGTAGAATCTAAAATGTTCTAAAACAAGTGCCAAATACATTAAAGGAGCCTTCGAGACGCACTTTAATCCTTTCACTACAATGGTTTGAAAGAACTAGTGACACGACAGTAGTATTAAACTCGAAATGCCCACTCAGCTACCTTACCATTGATCAAAAACACTCGTAACTCCCACGAATGATTCCAAGTTTCATTAAATCAACCATCTAAATCAGAGATATTATTTTTTATGAACTCCACAAGTTGTAACGTATTCCCCCATTCTGAACCGCTGCCAATAGCGGTTGAGCGTGACATAGTAACTGTTAGCCAATCTATCGAGTATAGAAAACTACCCTCAACTCGGTAAAAGTTAAATTACGGTGTAATTAGGGTGGAGCTTATTAGCTAATTATTTTGTTGGTTGAAACGTCGAATTTTTAATTGAAATAGTTCCTAAAGTTTTCAGATTTTTACTGTGATTTGAAGTAAAAATCCATATTTAAAATGATATGTATCAAAATGATACAAAATTACTTCAAGGAATAGATAACAAGCTTATGGCTCATCTTATTAATTAACAAATAAATCGTGTCAAATACATATCTTGTATTAATTTATACAAAATGAATAACTAATACGACGCTACATCTGTCACTTTTTTTCCACCTCTTTTTCTGCTTCCATTTTGGATACCAAAACCGCAAGTCAAAAAAGTTTAGCGAAACCAGTTAAACTCCGATACAGAGTAACTTATTTTACTTAGGCACTCACTACACGTTACAAAGAAAAAAGAATAAACATATAACTAAAACACAGTTTCGATCTAGTTTGTAACTTATCAACTATGAGCGCACAGCTAAACAATGTAAATAGTGTTCAGCGAATAAAAAGGCAATAAGGTATGTTTGAGGACCAAATTAAACATTAACATAATACTAAAGAAAAAATAATGCAATAAAGAAGTGAATAAATTAAAATTACAAAAATACTATTAATAAACTGTAATCTGCAAATTGTCGGATTCAAGACTCTATTAGCATCTAATTTACCGTTGAAATGGAGGATGTCTTTCGTAAAACAAATCTTAAATAGGTACTAATTTCGGTTATAATGGATAGGCTGCCATGTTATCTACAAACTGACTTCCGAATGGACAGGCTACTTAAACCGAGCCAGTTTTTCCTTTCAGACTTCAAGCTTTTTCGGTTTTTAACCACTTTTTAGTGTAGCTACGACAGATCTCACTACTCAGCGAGCTGGACATTAGGAGTAGATTTTAGTTCTGTGTTCGCTTGATAAGTTTCTGGAGTGACAATTTGATAGGCGGGTTTGTTTAACTTTAAACGGTTTTTGGAACTTCTAGTTAAGAGGTTTAAATGAAGTTTCCATTACGTTATCGACAGGCTAAAACCGACTTTTATGAAGTCGGTCTCAAAACAGACCCGACATTTTTCTACCTATAAATTTCAGTGTATCTCATCTCGGTCTCCATTGACATAATCCAATATCACGGATATTGGTGCAACAAAATAGCCAAAGAAAATCCCTCCAAAAATAGAAAAAACAGCTGCGTAAAAAATCCCTTCCTCCATGAATACAACATACTTTAATTAACACTCACAAAAACAGTTTGACCCTCCTGAAAGATACCTTCAAAATAAGTAACTTACCGAAGACATAACCCGAAATTGGATGGCAGTACAGAGGCTCTCATCGTGGGCCGTTCATAAATATTTTAAAAAGTTGCCCCTCCAACCCTATCAGTGATCTCTTAACCCCAAAAAGGCACACGTACGAGTCAACCGATATTGGGGCCAGGTAGACCCGTTGAATCCCATCACAGTATTGCGAAAGAAATCAAATTAGATATACAATAAGCGGGGTAGTGGTCCGATTTACATAAGTATCCGTGCTATTTGGTCGGCTGATCCGAGATTGCGGGCACAATATTGCCCGTGTAAAGGCGTTGTCGTGACTGCCGCTGTGATGTGGATACGGCGATTTGTTTTTTCTCCCGATAGTATTTGCATGCTAGGCGATTCAATGGCCTGCACCTGGTTACAATCAGATTGCCTATAGACGCGAATTATCGGAGACGATATTTGTCTCAAAGAAACACAAAGGGATTCGTGAAACAGGCTATATACAAATCGATATACACGTATTGAAAAGTTGGATGTGATTGACACACATTAGAATATTTCAATACATCAACTCAGAGCATCGAATCAGTTCATACTGACGTAAAATTGAAGTAGTGTAATAAAATAAAACTGATTGTATCGTACCCCAATTTAAGGGAAATAATTTCCCACTCAATAAAAATTTAAGCGATAATAACTAACAATACAGGAAAGGGTTAACCCATAACCCAAAACTATCGGAGAGTGGGGACGGAATCCATGCAGATCCAGAATGTATATTAAATAATGTATAAAGTGAAACCTCTGTAACTGGGTCCAATGGGTTCAATAAAAAGTTGCCAGTACGTAAAATAAAATTTGGCGGAAGATGGGCTGGATTCACCGCCGGCGGTCGGTGCAGAGGTTAAGTTGATGTGGGGCTACACAGACTACGCAACTTAAAGTTTACCGTTGCTTATTCCGTTTTACTTGCATTTCGAATTACTTGTATTGCAATAGACATCAAAAGCAACATTTACTTTTATACCCGACAACATCATCATCATCATTTTCCTGCACTTATCCCACTAGGTAGGGTCGGCACACCATGTTTCCTTCTTCCATTTTCTCCTATCACTCGTCATCTCCGCACTCACTCCTTTATACCCGACAACAATAGGCAATAAATTTATACATGTATTGCTATAAGCTAATGATCTAGACTAGTCTTTGTTGTGTCACTAGTTCTTTCCAACCAGTGTGGTGAAAAGATTAAAAGTGCGCCTCAAAGACCTCTTTCATGCTGGCTGAGGGCGATGATGATGAATAATAATAAAACGTAAATAAATATTCGTGGACATTTCACACAGCGCCGTCTAGTCCCAAACTAAGCAAAGCTTATACTATGGGCACGAGGTGGCTGATAGAATACTTATATAATTTTTTTTTTGTAAATACATACTTATAATACTACAACACCCAGACTCGGAAGAAATATTTGCAGAATTCTCCAGAAACATTTCTCCGCGGGAAGCGGGAATCGCACCCGCGCCTCTTGCGTCTCAGCCGAGCACTCGCCCGCCACGCTACAGAGGTCGTAAATAATTACAGACCTTTAGTGAATAATTAAGATATAATTAGAAAAATAATTACAAATCCACAAAAATCGCCCCCTTAGCATCTAACTACATGTAGGGGTTCTACATTTAGTACTCGGCCAGTAAAATTATTTTTGACCAATATCGAGCATTTAATCAAAAACATCAGTTGACAGCGTATAGGTCGCTGAATTCGAAGTGTTAAATAGCGCCATTGCCTTCAGAATGTCGTAAGACCAATGACACAAAATCTCCTCAATCGGCGACAAAAATCGCCCGTCTGCCGCCCCCTCCCGTCGGACACTATCTTTCGATGCGACATTCCGGCCGATATTAAATCCACTTCATTGTATAAAGAATTCCAATGGACTCCCCTGTCCCTTGTCTGGCGCGTGCGATACATAACTGCGGTTCTGATGTCGGGTAAATGTTGCCAGTGTGTGCTTACATTGTTGTTCATTCTGAAACTCGCTGTAAGATGCTTTCTGAACTAAACTTATCCTGTCAATATGAGAAGTCCAAAAGTGTGACTTGGAATAAAATATTTAAACCTACTTTTTATCTAAATACACTGGTACAATGAGTGCACTGGTGGTCTAGTGGTTGCGGTCGTGGGTTCAAATCCGGTCGTGCACCAAGGGATTTTTCTGTTCGAAAAATTTATGTGCGCTCAAACGGTGAGGAAACCGGCATGTCGTAGAACCTAATTACTTCGAAAAACTTGTGTCAAGTGCACGAAAGGAACCTTTGAGGCGCACGTCAAATCCTTTCACCACACTTGACCAGTAGTAGTATCCAATTACAAAATGAGAGACAGTGTAATTGTAAATACATATTTAATGTTTTTATTTTGTTTCAGGTATGAGTGATCATATTTTCAATGGCTTGAAATTCTACAGTCAAATTAATCGTAAGTTACCTATTCCATAACATTTTATTACCAAATGAATAAACATTTTCAAAATAAAACAGAGAAATATAACTTTATTCATCATAACATCCCAAATCGCTCATAGATCAAATCTACATTTGTCTAAAACAACTAAAACTCAACATTGCTAAACCACACATTGGAACAAGACTCTTATTACCAGAGGTCGGATCCCGGGTCCGTGATCCCGGGATGATTGGCAATCCCGGGATAATGCGCCAATTTTAATGGGATTCGTCACCTTGATAAGTTCCAGCTCGTGCAGACAAGTGATTAAAATACAGCGTTGAACTCAATTGGTGGTAGTCCTCTTATAGATAAACCAGTTACCCAACTGCCAAGAATGGTGATGTTTTCGGGGTTTATGGTACCTTTGTGTGTGAATTCCTTTGGCTGTCGGGGTAGCCAGGTAGATGGATTAGCGGTCGTTAGTGAAGTAAATGAAATATATAAATATTTGTGAACATTTCACACAGCGCCATCTAGCACCAAACTAAGCAAAGCTTACAACACCCAGACCCGGGAGAAATATTTGCAGAACATACAAACATTTCTCCCGTAGCGGGAATCGAATCCGCACCTCTTGCGTCTCAGCGGAGCACTCGCCACGCCACCGAGGTCGTCAAATATTCGTGGATATTTCATACAGCGCCATCTGGCCCAAAACTAAGCAAAGCTTGTACCATGGGAACCAGATGGCTGATATAGGTAATACTTATAACTAGGTATACTTTTTTGTTAATCAGTTTCAAAACTTTTGCAGTCTCATAGTTTAAATTTGTCCCTAATTGTTTCTGTTCTGAATAAACAATTTTTAATTTATATTTTTTTTATTTAAATACATAATATTACAACAGCCAGACCCGGAGGAAATATTTGTAGAACATGAAAACATTTGTCCCTCGGCGTGAATCGAACCCGCGCCTCCTTCGTCTCGACCTATGATTAACACTTTGCATTGATAAGGTACAATTATGTATGTGTACTTATTCGGTAGACTGAGCTAAGGCCTGCCTTTGACGTGTCTTCCCTCGGACAGTCTGTCCGTCGCAGGACGACTTCAGACGACTTTTACCGCGATGAATAATTCCTGACTTGTTTCATAAACGCTGTAAAGAAAAATTGTTTTTCTATATCTACTTTCATGTCTTTTATAAAAAAATACGAACGTAGAATATTTGATTTCGGCATTTAATAAGTGATCGATTCGATTCGATTCGAGAAATGTTGTATATAAAGTTGTTTTTACTCTTTTAAAATGAGATTGTAAAAAACCGGTCAAGTGCGAGTCCAATTCGCACATGAAGTGTTCCGTTCCATCGTACATGTACATTATGTTACTTGTATCGGGACCCCTTTTATTTTTATTATTTGTTGTTATAGCGGCAATAGAAATACATACTCTTTAAAAATTCCAACTTTACCTACGGGTCATAAGATACAATCCGCTGACAGATGGTCGGATGGACGGACGGACAGCGAAGACTTAGTAATAGGGTATTGTCGAAAATAAAAGCCGAATTGTCATAACAGAATCTACAGTGCTTCTGGTAAAGCTGACGTTAATGAACAGCATCAGTTTTAGACTGACTAACTGACGCCACAACTAGTTAAAAAAGTTTTTATGCTTGGTTTTTCTTTCAGATTTAAATTGGTTATGGATCAAGATTACCGAAATCGCTAATATTTCAACGAGAATCATTTTTCCGTCGAAACACGTAAACAGTGAATGGCCGCATGGAACCTTCGCAGAAAATCTCTTTATGTCTGACGGACACTCCTGTATTATAATACCTTGGGGTGGCACCTGGCTAGCACTGGACTCTGGAGCTATCGATTCTTGCTTTTTGTCTAGCTTATTGAAACAAGTGTGATGAAAAAGAGAGAAAATTAAACAAATTCAGTGCTATATCGTACGACCCTTTTATAAAATTTGAGAGGATACAGAAGGAAAACATCTTGAGGAAATCAAAATATCGAATAACCGAAAAATTCGAAGACTATTGTGTCAAGGGCAGAAAAGAAGTATTAATTCCCATCTAGTAACACCCAAACGAGTCGTAACTCATTGGTATTTTTTCCCAACAATTCACACTCTGGCTCGTTGAGCTATATCGAGCCGCACTTACCTCACTAGCTTGAATTAATCAGTGATATAATGGATATTATGATTTAAAAAAGACTTGGGGAAGACCTCAGTCCACTGTGAGTTGTAACGTACTGTCATTACGAACAGGGGTAAATTTGACGTACATTGAAGACATGTAAATGGTGTCTAATTTTTATTCATCAATAAAAATCGGCCTCCTTTTAGTCAAAATATATTCAAAATGGTTGAAACATTGACTCAATAGAAGAAGAAAAGAAGAAGAATAAATTGAATTTAGAATTTCCATAAAAGTAAGTTCGTATGGGCTAGTGGCCAACTCGTGTGACGGAGTTTTTAGGCTTCTGTTAAGCCGGGACCAACAATTTAGCCCTCCGAAGCACGAAAGCGCTCAGCTCGTAATGCTACTTGCGGTCACCCATCAAAATTGTGCTTAACTTCAACGATCAATCAAGAACGTCTAAGCAAGCTACGCCACGAGCGCTTCTAGTAAATTCAAAATGGTTGAAACATTGACTCAATTGAAAAAGAAGAAATGAATACTTTTAAATTTAGAATTTCCAAAAATAACAGACTCGCTACCATTGACCTGTGCACCCGTGCTGGAGGTCCGGAGGGGCGGCCGGGGGGCGGGGGCCGGGGGCCGGGGGGTGACATAATTGGGTATTAACAGATAGAGCCTGTCACTCAAGCGGCTAGAATTGAATGGATTCAATTAATTTTTCGTTTTGAATCTCGATTGTACATGATATGGCTTAACTGTGGTCTTCACTGATTTCAGGCTGTGCTTTTGTTGGAGGAATTATATTTCCTAGACATCGTGGTCGTGGGTTCAGATCCGTTCCTGCACCAATGGTTCGAAAAAATCATTTGCGAAATCACCAGTAGAAAAATTTTTTTTTTAAAATCACTGAGATTACTTGGACACGTCCTAAATCTAAGTATATAACTATATAAGTAGGATCTAGTGTATTAGTCAAACTTCGGTAAGTTAGTTCACTCGTCACAATAATTCCTAGCAAAATCCCAAAATTACCCGTAATCCCTCCTAACATAAAGGCAAGCGCACACATAAGGCGTCCGGCGGACCGGAACCGGCCGGCCGCCGGCCGTCCGTCCGTCCCCACGGAAGCGACATTAAAACTTTTGAGTGATTTCGCTCAGTCAAACGGAGGAAGACGGTCGGGTGGCCATACCTTCTGTGTTTATGTGGACATTCTCTTCACATTGGAATTAGAGTTGGGGTATAGACTTGTTTATTTTGTTTTGTTTATGTTGGTAGTGTAGGCTGGGGAGTAAGTAAGTTCGTATGAGCTAGTGGCCAACTCTTGTAACGGAGTTTTTAAAGCCCGGATCGACAATTTAACGTGCCCTTCGAAGCACGGAAGTGCTCAGCTCGTAATGCCACTTGCGGTCACTCAACCAAATTGTGACCGCGCAGATCATTGCTTAACTTTATCGATCAATCAGGAACGTCTAAGCAAGAGATGTAAATCTATTTATTTATTCAGGCTGATACTTAAGGTTCCTAATAGTATGGGGAAATGAAAAGGTATCTATTTAAAACAACCCCTTGCGGTGAAAATGCTATATTATGATTAATAAAACTTCAATTTATTTGTATGAATTATCATCCGCCTGCAGCATTATACCGGATCTGCTACCCTATCTCTGCAATTTATCACTACATAGTATAAAGCAAAGTCGCTTCCCTCTGTCTGTCTGTCCCTATGTATGCTTAGATCTTTAAAACTACGCAATACATACTTACATAATACTGCAACACCCGGACCCGGAAAAAATATTTGCAGAACATACAAACATTTCTCCCGTAGCGGGAATTGAACCTGCGCCTCTTGCGTCTTAGATGAGCACTCGTCCGCCCCGCCACGCGCCACCGAGGTCGTCAAACTTCCAAATACTTTCTTCAAAAGAGCTAAACACAAAGCAATAGTACGATCAAATTAATTCCACCTGAAATTTTATATCAATACCTAAAAGTCCATTTTGTCCCGTCACTAATATGATATTGGCGACCCTAGCGGACGGGTCCAGTGTGGACGACTAATTTGTGAATAGTTAGTCGTTTGATTCCAAGTTGATAGTCGTTTTCTGCGCTTCATTACAATACATTGTACTCCTTTGTCGAAAGTTCGGACAATGTACAGGGAATGGACGGAATTATCCAGCCGTTTTAAGTTTTATTATCTAAATTATTTTGAGTTTTCAAAGGGTGGCCTTGGTGTCGTAGCGGCCAAGTGTCCAGCAGAGATGCGAGTGCCCGTTCAATTCCCGTAAAGGAGGAATATTTGCATGTTTTCAAATTTATTACCACTACAAAACATCATATGTTTTTTACAGACATAATGTTAGCATTGTAGATGAGTTAGTGTTGAAGCTTTCCCAAAATAATTCAGTCTACAAGAAGATCTATAAGCCAAGATCGAAAATAACTTAATTCTATAATCCTCAATATCCAATCTAGAATCCATTTTAACATCTCTAATTAAAAGTCGAGCGCACTCTCAATCCATTAAGCTACAATTCCATTTCAGTTCCATTTAGCTCAAAAAACGAGACACCATTATCAATTCGACATCGCTAAGCATGTCCACACGTCCTTACGCCCGCCCCCCGAGTGGGGGGTGAGGAGGAGGGGGTGACGTCTCCATAGTCCGGCGTCACCAGCAGATCAATGCTGGACAGCCCCACCTGCACTTTTAATTCGCGAGACGCCAGTGTGCGCACGAATTTGTCTCAAGAGTTTTTACTTTTTAAAGTGGACTATGCGCTTTCTTTGATAAATTTATTTTGGCGGTAGTTAATTAAATACTAGCTAAAAAATAAGCATATAGTTAATCCAGTACATGTACTACGTATATCCCAAGTTTCATTCAAATACGTTTCGCCGTTTGGGCGTGATTGAGGCACAAACATACATCATCACATCCACAGTTCCTCACATCCTTACAAACTTTCGCATTTTTAATATTAGTAGGAATAATTAATCCTTTATTTTATCATTCAGCTCAAGTAGCTAGATTTATTTGCTTTATTGTATTTTAATCCGTCGCATAAACGTAGTCGGCAAATACTTTATCAATTTCTTGTAGGTATTTTTATGACTTTATGTGTTCTGAATTTGACACAGAAACTAATCATGATGGACCGATGACACTGAAGAGGTCGTGAGTGGTCAGTAGATGAAGCCAGAACAAAATCGTTCACCCTGGAAATATTGAGATTTAGTTATATTTGTTTATGTTTTTAAGTTAAAAATATGATTATAATTTATGATAAAAATATTGGTATTATGGTATTCTACCTTCCATCATCCGTTAGTTGAATAATAAAAATCGGGAATTGGGAATTTAAACTTTCACAGTCTTGTTTGGTTTTCCTGAAATTCACACCAACACTTTTGGATATAGATTAAAAACTTTAAAACGTCCTTCGACATAGAATCTGTCCGAACTCCGCATTGTTTTTCAACTTTCAATTGATTGTTGACAGGCCCTCGTCCATTGTCCCACGGGTGGGAATAAATTGAAAGGATTTAACCCAAGTTTGACTAGTTGGAAGTTGTTGGGTCCGCTTGACATGTGCTAAGTAGTTTCTCGACATTTGGTTTAGTTTTATTTTTATTGATGTGGAGTGGACTTTTCAAATAGTGACCGAAAGAGTTTTGAGTTTACTTCGATCTGACAGGTCATTTGACATTTTCAATTATCTTTGGGCGTCAACTTTATAACGATAAAAAAATGTTTGAATTTTAGATAACTAGCGATTAGGTATGTTTTTAGGATGCGCTCACCGAATAAGTGTTGAAAAAGTTCAGTGTTCACTCGAGTGAATGCTTAATTTTTGCATAGATTCGGCACTTTTGCTTCATTCCGAGTTGATGGTTTATTTCTAGTCATCATCTTCCTGCCCTAATCCCACTCTATGTGGGGTAGGCACACCATGCTCCTTGGATCATGCTGTAAGAGTTTTGGCTAAAGTGTTTTATGACCGGCCGCCTGGAAAGAGGAAATATGAAAAGTAAATAAATAATTAAGAATGACATATGATCTTTAACGAAATAATTTTGACGATGGTGATTTAAATTAGAAAGTACAATAATCAAATACTTTCTTGTAAATAAAGGGTTAAATTCGAGTGCTGCAGAAAATATCCTTTCAAAAATATTTCGTATTTTTCTTGTTGTTTTAACCTTCCAGACAATCACGTCGCTCAGAGAGATAAGAGATTTAATTTTGACATCACTTCGTTTTTTTCAGCGGAACTCAACCCGTTTGACGTTATCTCGTGACGTCACGGGCCCACCGGAAGCATTACATTGTACCTAGGAACCTTTGTTTCGAGCTCTGATAAAAATGGCCTAGCCTGTTTTTTCTCAACTCTTTCTCTGATTTCATAGAAATATTCTCATTTTTTTAAATCGTATAACATTTTTTTTTTGTCAGTTTCACTATCGTATTACTTTGACTATCGTGTAGTAAAATAACTTATACGTGTGAATTAAATAGACGTTTTTCCCTTTACTTATGGCTTGTTGTTAGCGTTTGAGATTTTCTAGTTTTCTTTTTGTAAATGCCATCATTATAATCACCCACAGCATCACTTTACCAACTGTTGGGCAACGCCAGTCTTCCCTCTGTTTGTGTCATTCATCACGGTCTTGTATATTATTATTATAAATTAGCCTCTGTATCCCACCGCTAGGCAAAGGCCTCTCCATTCGCTCCACTCTTGCGTGGTCTTGTGCTCTATTGGTATTGTATATACAATATTTTATAATATTTATGTAACATAATAAGCATTTAGTAGAATCATCCATAAAGATGCCTAAGAGAGGGGTGTTGAGAGGGGTGGTGGGGTGTTGAGTGTTGATTAGCCATGTTTTTATTTAGCATCCGGAAATACCATCTATTATTTCCATTGTCTTTCGTCGGAAATGTCCGTCATTTCATCAGCAGTAAGGCAATTCAATTATCACGAACCTTCAAACTCGCTTGGAAACAATACGTACCCCCCCCATCTCTCCACCTCCCCCTATAGTCCGCCCGGTTCGTTATCACGTCCCGGACATAATTTAAGACGGACACCGGACGGCGTTCTGTCGCGTCAGTTTGCACGCGTCTGATTGATTTTGAGTTCTTGTTCTGTTGTGGACAATTTTATGGACAATTTCATACTTGAGCTCACTCGCAACTTATTTTCCGCCTTTTTGACTTTGACTTTGACTAAAGTAATGTAACAAAAATTGCCTCCTGACACTGTACCTATAGATAAAGGTAAAGGCGTTGGTTTTTAGGGTTTCGTACCCGAAGGGTGCCAACGGGACCCTATTAATAAGCCTTCGTTTGTCCTTCCGTCCGTCTGTCTGCCTGTCTATAATTATTCTATTTCTTAGCAATAAATAATGAGCGTCATGACACCTTACCTTCTAAACCACAATCAATTTAACACAACTAATATTAAAGCATAAATAATATATTAAACCCTGTTTCACTAAAATCCGATCGTAATAACGCGTTGGAATCAATCTTTAAAAAAGTTAATCTATAGACTATATCATCCACACGTTGGCTACATACTTTAATGACGTCATAGTCCATACATTTTATATTTCGACTAGTTTAAAGCTAAGTAATGAGGAGATCCATGTCAGTTGACTAAACAGCTAACATAATGTGCGTCGGCTTAAAATGTAGTCCTCAATTTAGCAACTAGATTTTTGTACATATTTTTTAATAAGAAGAATTATGAATTATTTGTACAGAAATTATTATTTTCTCTTTTTTGTTCGGCTTGAAATGTATGAAATACATACATGCATACATATTGTCATGCCTGTATCCCTAATGGGGTGGGTAGAGCCACAAAGATAAAAAAAACTTGCAGCCACTGCATTCATTTAGTTCTAAGATAGATATGGTGAAAATATTCAAAAATACGAGTATTTTAAAATAGTTACATAAATACAATCTTTAGATAGCTCGACAGGTGTTTTTTGTATGTAAATTATATTTGTACTAGCTGCCGCCCGTGGCTTCGCTCTCGTTGTACCAGGATAAAAAGTATCTTTTATGTTATTCCAGCACACGTACCTATGTATATTCCAAGTTTCATTTAAATCCGTTCAGCTGTTCAGGCTTGACTGAGGCACAAACATTCAAACATCCTCACAAGCTTTCGCATTTAAATAAGTAAGTTTCTTTCTGTGCATAAATGTTATTCGTATTACTTTCAATCTAAGTTTTTAGGCTCTATAGATAAATTAAAGGGACTGTTAAGAGCAACGTAGGTTTATTATGGTCATAACATAACGTTCGTAACTTCTTAAGAGGTCGTGCTTATAAGCACTCAAAAAGGTAAACATGAATATTTATTAACTTTGCAAATGGGATCCGTCAATCGAACGAATGAATTATGTGACACTTTGTGAATTATTGTATACAATCTATAGTATGTTACTACGTGACATTCGTGAGTTATTGTACACACTGTGACGACCTCGCGGCGTGGTGAGCGTCCGGTTCAGACGCGAGAGGTGTGGGTTTGATTCTCGCTGCAGGCTTTTTGTTTCTGCATAATTTATTTCAGGTTTGCGTGTTGTACCCATCCCATCTTTCCCACAATATTTTAGGTATTGCAATATTAGTGTATTAAAATTCTCGAACTACACCCATAACTTTCAATTTGCAGTCTCGTCAAAACTTTTCATTATCAAAACGGCTTTCAAAATGAATAAATAAAAACTACGTGCATTGGATTTACTCATTCCCGGTTCAATTATTATAAATATGGCGGCGATGTGGGTCAGCTGGATGCAGGGTGGGTGCCGGGGGTGGGGGAGGCTGGGGGGGGGGACACCCGTCAATCGATTGTCAAGGAGTCTAAGAAGTGTGCATGCTCAGGTGGAATGCAAGAGTTTTGATGCTTTTCAGAACTGGTCGATAAACTACTTATGTGTTTAGAGCTTACTTATACTTATGAGAGTACTGGTGGTCTAGTTGGTAGTGACTCCGCCTTCCGATCCTAGGTCGTGGGTTCAGAAAAAAATTATGTGATCTATACCAGTACTCTCAAACGGTGAAGGAAAACATCGTGAGGAAACCCGCGTCTAAGTCAGCTTCGCACGTATTGAGCATGTCTTTTCTGTGGACAAGGCCGACTAAGCTGAGAGGATAGAATAGGTGCTGGGCAAGCCTCTTAATTTGTCTCGGGCACTACAGCGTCTCCTTTGTGGAGGTAAAAGTTGCCTTCTGACGCTGTATAAATCATCTACTATAATGGTAAAAGGCTTTAGAGCTTACTTATAAGTATTTAGGAATTGATGAAGGATAAAAATGATCTAAACTATTAGGTATGTATTATTCTATTTGTATTAGTTGTAAGTTTTTTCCGTTAGTAAATGTATTGTTTATACTTAAGATCTCATCATTATATCTTTCTTATTTATCTAAGAAAAACCCAGTGTGACATAACACCGTATCTACTCAAACATCACGTGACACACATCACAGCTAAAACTATTCCCGACGCTATAAATATAGTTTATAGCTCAATCAATCCATAGACAACAGCTGGGACACTCGTTAAGAAACCGATGATTGATCTCGCAACTTCCCCTGACACTTCTACGTTATTTATAAAAGTTGAAGCTGAAGTGACACGGCGGTTTAGAACTAATGTTTAAATTGCATTATTGTTGCAAATACAGGACTACATAACTCGTGTAGGTTTGGAGTGCCACTCGGACCGGTGTGGTGAAAGGATGAAGCACTTAACTTGTCTTCGAACTTTTAAGGTTGACATGACATTCCGCATTTTTTATTCTGACAATACTTTTATTAGTTTTTGTAATTTAGATTAGCATTATTTCTTTCTTTTTAAAATAAAACCCATAAGTAATAGTCAACTCCAAACTAGCATCATTGTATCTTGGGAACAACTTTTCGTAGTTTCTGAAATATATATTTGCAGAGCATCCAAACGCTTCTCCCGCCAAATCGAACCCACTCCTTTAGCCTCTCGTCACGCCATTAACCAAACAGCAGGCAAGTAGATTATTTTCAAGTAAAAATATGCGTGTTTTTTATAAATAAGACCATCTCAAAATATTTCAGTCTAATAATGTCGAAAACGTTTGAAAATGTGACAAGATTTTTTAATGTTCTTTGTTGGTCCATAAATTTGGCTTTACTCCTGATCTGATGATATGTGATGTCGGAGATATATTGTTTTTACGAGGGTTTAATTAGATGTTTGTGTTGGCCGGCGGAGGTGTGGTGGAACTTTTTGATGGATCCCTGGCTATTCTTGCTATTTTTATTGCAGTTCCTGGGAATTATCATTCGTTTTTAATTTAAAATAATCATTCAGTGAGTTGGCAGATGGAGGCAGCCCAAAATCGTTCAGCCATATGCTTCCGGGCTGGATTGCAGAAGCTTTATCAGCAGTGGAATTCTAATGGCTGATGATGATGATAACGGGAGCAAAAGCAAGACTTTCAAGGTTAAATCTTTGTTGTAGGTACAGTCTGCGTCACTAATTCATATCCCCAGGTTTAAACCAAGCCATATCTGTTAATGCTGGACTGGGAGTAAAGAAAAAACATAGAAAACGTCCAGCTGCTTCTCTCCCCGAGCATGTCGTAAAAGTCGACTAAGAGATATCCAACTCGATGGACCTATATGGGCGATGGGCTGATCACCTGTCACCATGGTTCACCATATCCATTTTGGGAGTCTTGAATCAGAAGTGGCTGCAAGTTTTCTTATGATTACTTGTGGTTCTGCCCACGGGTGTGATAATATGTATGTATCTCTGTTAATGTAGCGTTTAAAGTTCAAGATTTTCCCAGTCTTAACCCACAATCGATTTTACATATTTTCCTAAGTTTACAAGCCACAAGGCCGAACAACTCACCCTGAGTTGTAGGGTACATAAACCCGAGACAGTATGAGCACTAATTCTGCTCGCATTACCACACAGAAGAGTTTACATAAATAAGTCATATTTGCACGCACGCGGCACCCCTTGCCAACTTGGGCGAGCCCGCCCTGAGTTAGGACTTTTGGCATGGACCGGGATTTTTAAACTAAGGGATAAATAAGGTTTTAAAATAAAATATAGAATGCAATAAAAATGAAGATAGCTAGAATGCGTTTCAGCTTAAATTCAGGAAAAGATGGCATTGATTTTATGCAGGAATACTAGCAGTTGCCTGCGGTTTCGTGTTACCTACCCGGATGAAAAGTTAACTATGTATGTTCTAGGTTCTAGAAAGCTGTTTACGTAAACGAATGAAAACTAACCTACTCAAACACTCACATTTATTAATTATTTTTGTGATTAGTAACGAATTTCACTGTTTTTAGGTCGTCAGACCTCGGTGGCGTGGCGGGCTCGGCTGAGACGCAAGAGGCGCGGATTCGATTCCCGCTGCGGAAAAAATGTTTGCATATTTTGAAAATTATTTTTCCGGGTCTGGGTGTTGTAATGCTATGTATCATAAGTCACTTTAAATCCTTTCACCACACTGGTTTGAAAAAACTAGTGACATGACTAGATAGATAGATAAGTAGGTATGTATTCACGATCTTGACTATATCTAATTATCTTGCTTCTAGACGTCCTACATTTGTAAATCATCTTTCAGCCACTATTCAGTAGTAAAGGGTTAAAAACTCAAACAAAAAAAGTCTCAACCAAAACAAGCCCGATTATTTCAGTCGCGATGTCGCGCTTCCGGCGATGTCGCGCGACGTGACAGATAGAAGTCAGATTTATGTGTTTACTGTATAAATCACGACTTAGACGTCACTTTTGAGCTTCTTTTTTGGAGCCGGAGCTCGGCTATACGTCATACTCTGTCAAGCGAGTGGTTTGTGTCTTCTGTGGGTTTGAAGTTTCAGCTGGTGTCATATTTTCTGGGTACATGTGTAAGATAGTTTTAAATTGTCAGATCGTTTTGATTGGTCGCATTATTTGTCTCGGGTTTCTGTGAGAGTAAGCGTAAATAATAATAGATATTTGTGGATATTTCACACAGCGCCATCTAGCCCCAAACTAAGCAAAGCTTGTACTATGGGCACCAGATGGCTGATAGAAGTCTTATAGACCTTTTTTAATATACTTATAATATAACTACAAAACCCAGACCCAGAAGAAATATTTGCAAAACATACAAATATTTCTTCCGAAGCGGGAATCGAACCCGCGCCGCTTGCGTCTCAGCCGAGCACTCGCCCGCCACACCACCGAGGTCTTCAAATTAGCTTACTATTGAACATGGTTTTAATATCTCTCTATCATCTTGGTCTAGTGATAGAGACCTCTCCTTCCAATCTTAAGGTCGTGGGTTCCAATCCAGTCGTGCACTAATGAATTTTTCTGTTCAAAAAAATTATGTGCGCTATACCAGTACTCTCAAACAGGGGAAGAAAAAATCGTGAGGAAACAGGCATTTCGTAGAACCTAAAAAGTTCGAAAATATGTGTCAAGTGTACGAAAGGAACCTTTCACCACACTGGTTCGAAAGAACTAGTGACAGGACTAGATAGCATGATAACAGACGTGGACGTAGTTGATGAAAATTGTTTCTTTTGTATAAATGAAATAGGATTATAGTCCCATTTTGTTTTGAAAAGGGTTCATAGCGAGATTTTTATAATTTTTTTTTGTTTCAGGTAAGAATCACAGGTGTCAAAAGGTGAAGTTCACAAAAAATAAAATTCACCCCAGTCGTGTCACTAGATCTTGCGAACCAGTGTGGTGAAAGGATTTTAAGTAACAGTGTGCTTCATAGACAACACTGTTACTTAACATCAGGTAGATAGGCTCCTTTCGTGCAATTGACCCATATTTACGAACTTTTCAAGTTCTACGAGATGCCGGTTTCCTCACGATGTTTTCCTTCACCGGATGACTTTCAATACCTAGAGTTTAACATAAAAAATATGTTTACGTTTACAATTTCAACACCTCTTACATAAGAGACATCCATGAAGTCCACAAATACTTAGGTAACGTACGAGTAACGTGACGTTAACGAACAGTTACTACGTAACGTTACGTAAGGCTGTATCTTAAATGATTCACGTTCGAGTTTCATAGCCGCCTGTAACGAGGGCCAAAGATCAGTTCATTGATACAGACGTGACATAATCATTTTATACGTTACCTACATAGTACGATATCTTGTTCAATTTCTTGAAATATGTTTGTCTTTTGTAAATACAAGAACATACATACATTATATCACGCTCGTGTGCCTAATGGGCTAGGTAGAGCTACAAGTTATTAGTAAAAAATAATAAATAAATATTTGTGGACATTTCACACAGCGCCATCTAGCCTCAAACTAAGCAAAGCTTGCACTATGGGAACCAGATGACTGATAGAATACTTATTTTTTGTAAATACTTATAATAATAATACAACACCCAGACCAGGGCTATACCAGTACTCACAAACGGTGGAAAGGAAACATCGTGAGGAAACCGGCATGTCGTAGAACCTAAAAGCATGTGTCAAGTGCACAAAAGGAGCTTTTGTGGCGTGAAATCCTTTCACCACACAGGTTCATAAACATTAAAATTATAAGCTTTAACATAATCAAAGCTTTGTTTTTACTAAAACTGGCTTATCTTCGCCTGCACCCCTGATCTTTGTGCCCTGTGAAAGTGCAATAATCGTAGACGTATCGTTATTCAGCCACCCGGTGGGATTTACTGTTTTTTACTTAGCACTGACCTATGGGCTCACTCCGACTCCGAGCTGCACTGACGACTGATAGATGGCCAGCCTCAGTGAGGCTCGCTGTACGCAGGTGATTCTGGAAATTGTGCCTTATCTTTTTATAGAACAAGTATGCTTGATTAAGTTTAATATAAATATTTTTAGCAGAAACAAAAGCTGGGAAAATGAAAGGAAGGTTGAAATAATGATGAAGATTAGTTTTTATGTTAGTTAAATAAACAGTGCAGTAGCCCTTTTATTCATAATGCCTTCATTAAAGTGACTGACGGTGACATGCATGACAACTCTATGAAGCCTTTGTACAATTTTCATTTCATAAAGCTTAAGGCTAAATGTCTCATTTTATCGAATTTAAATATACTTAATTCATACCATAAAAGTAGGTTAGTCATTTTGAAATCATTTAAACTTTGTAAATGGCTTGTTGTAAACATAATTTAACATTATAAAGGTAGAGTCACCATACAAAAAGTTGTCTCAAACATACATTATTTCAATAACGTTTTCCATAATGAAATACCTCTACAGATAACGCACACCTTACGTCCAAGTTGAACCCGGCGTAGTTCCTGTAGTTCGCTTTTAATTATAATACTTTATAGCCCAATAAATCACGCCCCCGCACCCCCTCACCCCCTTTGAAAGGTATCAGTTCAATTCTCGCGGTCGCAATAATTTATAAGAAATTATTCGCTTTTCGCAGGGTGAGTAGATGAGTATGGCTTCTAACCGACTTGGAAAAAGTGGGTTGTTGAATAAAAATGAAACACATACTTTTTAGTTATGCTCAATGGAAATTATTTTGTCAATAATTTAGTATGGGTTAGAATTTTAGTACATTTTTTTCAACAGATTGTTCTAAAGGTCTTGATTATATTTTTTTCTTGAGTATCTACCTACCTAAGTTTCTAATTAATACAAACATAATAAAAGTATGACTTTCATCTATTTATATTTTACAGTATATTTTTAAAGTATCCTTTCTGACCTATAATGTAACTTGTTTCAAACAGCAAAAACCATCACCTACAATGTAAGACGACCTCTCTGTTTATTAAAGTCAAAACATAATGGGGGGGTAGTTGTAAATCATGCGCTATTGTCCCCCCTCCGCCCCCCTACGGCCCCCCTACGTCCACTAATTTTCAGGAATGGCCACTGAGGTTCAGACGGTCCGCGCTTTCAAATCTGCATGTGTGTGTTTTATTTCGTGTATGTCGGGCTGGATCTATGTCTTTTGGCATTGTTTTGGTTTGTTTTGTTGGTACAGTTTCTCAAAAGATGGCGGAAATAAAATCGAAAATTTGTTCAATTGCCGATTCTTATTAGATTAACTTTTTAAATTCTTCTTAATCTTTTCTTTTTAAAGTAGATGAGAAAAATATTGTATTATAATTATTTTACTCTAACTCAAAGTCAATATACTTCTTTATTCAATAGGATCGGCAAGGATCACTTGAAATCGTCTTAAATTACCTCTAATTGAAAGTACTACAGAGAAGCGACAACATAATAGATTTTCTTTGATAGGCGATAGAGTGGTTTTCATTAAATCGATAGATAAAAATGTTGTTTCTGATTAGACAAAATTACTATAAGTAATAAATAGTTGTTTGGAAGAGAAGGCCGGTAGTTAAAATATTGACATTTGACATCCGAAGTTGGTCACCATCTGATAACTATTCAAATTCCTCGTTTTATTATCCGTCATAAAAAATAATAAGTAAGAACAGTCCGATTTCAGATCTTCCTTTCATAATTAGATAAAAGCATAAATTATTTATATTTTCGAAGTAATTTGAATACAAATTGATTAATATACAAAAGATCAAATACAATTAAAATTTTAAATGCCATAAAATCATTTTCATCGGCGCCTTAACTTGACGTTTATGTAAAAACCTGTGGTTTTATTATTGAAAAACAAAAGAACAAGATGGCCGCTAGAGATACCGATGAATTAATTGCATAAACATAGTCATAATCATGTTACTACTGACTAGGATTTGGTCAACTCTTGCCGAGACATAATTATGCATTTTTTCAATAACTTCATTAAATTAACCCAATGCTGATCACATAACACTTTCGAATTCAATACCAACACAGATTAAATGATGTTTTCTGATCATCTGATGATGGACAGTGGCGCCATCTTACGAACGGCTCGCACCGCGGTGAAAAAACGTAACACGTTTTTAGAATATAAACATAAAATAAATTATTCTAAACCAAAAACAATCTTCTTCTTGCTTACGTCTCGCACACCTACGAGTATTGTCAGGTCTATTTTTTCTTACGATGTTTTTTTTTATAAAAGTCAATAACAGTTTTATTCAAAAAACACGCATAATTTTTGTCATGTTCGTAACGCGACTTAAAATGAAAGATATGGTTATTTTTTATGAAAAAATCTGCCCTACCTGAATTCAATTCAATCCTACGCCTTATCAGTTTGTGTGGTGATGCAGACTGTTTTTTAATTGAGTATACCAAATTCACAATGAATCATTAAAATAATCTAAGGATCCAACGGCCACCTCAGCGGCGCAAAATTAAATTCTGTCAGATCGCGACAACAAATCATGTTTATTTAGACCTAAAAATACCTCGGGCGGCCATTACGGACAAACGCGGAGTGTCGCCCGCCGAGGAGATTAGGCAAGAAGGGACATTAAAGTGAAAATTATTTATTTAGGGCCCGCCGAGCTAGATTACATTACTCCATACACATAAATAACGAAAACAATAAGAGCTATTCTAATAAATTATCTTTTTATTGCCGGATTGTGAAAATTTTAGACACTTATCCGGAGGGGGTAGTCCCACCCCCCTCTCCCCGTTTTTGTCCCAATTATTTATGGGCACGGAGACACAGCGTTTTGAATTCGTCCGTCGGCGTCGCCGCCCGCCATTCTTATGGAAAGTTGCGTTTTTTTAATTAAAACTTTCGTGTGGGTTAATTAATGGGGGTGTGCTGACGTCACTGACAGACGATTATCGGAATGACTTCCGGCGGGGATGACGTGTCGCAGGTATTGACCGTCCCGGATGTCAATTATTTATTATCTAAGAAGTTTCCCACTGTTATGTAAGTCTTAAAAATTGGATCAATAGTTTTTTCTTGGACTATTGCTAAGACTAATTATTTTAAAACGAATTAACGATTTCACTTGTAAATGGTTTTAGCTCTGAAAATATTTCTCAGTGGAAAACTTAAATTTATTTCAAACTAAATAAAATCATTAAAAAAATCTCTATGTATGTAGGTAGGTACATACAAAAACTAAGAGAATAAAATTGTCGACTAACTTCTATAAAAATGCCTCTTTCTTCGACAGGTTCCAATGTTGGTTCCAAAGGCCTTTTAAAATACAAACCACAGCTCATTCACAATCAGTCGTTCCAAATTCAAAAACAACTACCACCATTGCCGTGTCCGCGCGGGACAGATACGCCACAAATCAATCACTCCCAAAAAACGTCTAAAACAACAATTGGGACATTATGTCCCAACCAATACGCCACGAAATACCATGAATAATCCAATAAACAATCTTTTCAAGCGTAATTTATCTGCTTACATTACCGCGGAAGCCTTAGACGAGCGAGATAGACATAGATCTCCGCGTGCGATAGAGGGAGATAGGCTGATGTCATAAATAACATCGGACAAAACAATGGACAATGGATGCGGTGGTGAGATACGTCTTCTTTAGGAATCCCCCCTTTTTGGGGAGTATTCAAAATATGGACAGGAGTTACTGTTCGTTTTGTGGGACGCGTGCGCATAGCCATTCTGTATATTTATTAGGCGAATGATCGAGAAATTATAAACGCCTTTTGATTATTTGAAAACAAAAATAAACTGTGATTTTTCGACAGCTTACCCGAAATTGAGGGTGCTACCTAACTCGTATCAGTACTCTTTCAAACCAGTGTGGTTGTGGTATTTTTAAGTGCGCTTCAGATAGGCTCCGAACTGTTATTTTGTATGCAGAATTATGCGTAATTCTAGTATTCTAAGAATCTTACAAACATGTCTTTAAAAATACTCGCTACTGACTCGATAGAGTCAGAAATCAATGCTGTCAAAAACCAATCTCTATCTATGGTTTTATCTGAATACTGATTAAACATGTTGCAAGAAAACCACACAAATTAGTATGTATGTACGCAACCGACTTGCTCATTGGCTAAAGGTTATCTAGTTAATTTTATTGTTAAAAAAACCACCCAACCCACGATAAAATGTCCCAACAGAGGAAACATAAGTCAGTAAATCTCCTTTTACGGCGCTTCGTGAATTTCACAAATAAAAAACTAGATAATTAAGTCAACACGGCTACCTTACCTGCGCGTACGCAGCCCTCACAGGTAGCGCATTAAAATTCGAATTTGGAACATGAAAAGTCAATTAGTACGCGGCGTGGGGCTCCAGCGCCATTTTTAATTGCGTTTGACAGCTGCGCCCGCGCATACCCGCTACGTGGGCGTTACAGAGGGTAGTAATGTATTAATTAGAGGGAAAAAACAGCACTTGCTAAATACAGTGACATTGTAACCTAGTGGTAACATTTCCTTTCATTGTTGTACCTCACTTCATTATTGAAAAAAAGTTCTTTTTTTTTAATCACTGTCGAAAAAATAATGCCTATGCTACTTTATTGTGTCATATAAAGCTTTTCAATGCGTGCAAAGTAATTCGCTGGTAGAGTTTACTAAAATTAGATCTCTCTCAGATTTGTTGATTGATTACCCATTAATAATAAAGGCCTTTTAACCATCTATAGTACATATTACAAATCCCTTAGATATCAAATTTATATGTGACCTGCTTGGGATTTTTTTCTATACACCAGTGAAAGAATCATCAATATCGGTTAACTATTGACGGAGATATTGGTGAACATACATAAAAAAAATACAAACAGTCGAACATAGAAACTCCTCCTCTTTTGAAGTTGGTTAAAAACTAGTGGCTAGTAAAAGTCTGCATTAAAACACAAAGTCACAAACCTATGTCCCGTGAGATACCACTCAAAAAGCTATTTCTAACTTTACGAGTGACAGACAGACAGACTCGATATATCGACTTTAAATTCCGCTTTTAAGAGGTTCCTGAGTGATGTTATTAATTAGGGTACCGTAGGAAATGGACTCTATTTACGGAGGATGTTTTTGTGATTGAAATATCACTCTGTGATGTTGATTTACCGTGGTTTTGATTAGAAAAGCATTTGTCACAGTCTTTTCTAAGCTTCTACGGCTCTCTGGAAAGTCTCGGCCGTCTTTTGAAAACTGTAAGATCGAAATAAAACTAAAACCCGGTCAAGTGCGAAATGAATTCGCACATGAAGGGTTCCGTATTATCTACATGTACTTTTTAATATTAATTTAAAAATAAACTTGTATGAGCCCCATTTTATGTCATTGAATTTTTATTATTTGTTTTTGTAGCGGCAATAGAATTACGTACTCTGCAAAAATTTCAACTCTACCTATTTCGGTTCATGAGATACGCACAGTTTGAGGCGCACTTTATATCCTTTCACCACACTGGTTAGAAACAAGTACTTAGTTAGTGGCACGACTATGTAGTACAAAACGCAAAAGGTGCGTAGTACTTTACTCTCTGAACTTATCAGGATGATCTAAAATGGACCACAGATATATCAACTGCCATCATAATTTCCCACCTTATGTGGGGTTGGCACAACATGTATTCCTCTTCCATTTCCTCTTGTCAGAAGTCATCTCAACGTTCACTCCTTTCTTACTCATGTCATCTTTCACACAGTCCATACATCTTTTCTTTGGCCTACCTCTACCCACATATCCTTCCACATTCATATCTAACACTCTTCTCGTCACATGACATTCTTCCCTTCTCATAACATGTTCATACCACGTTAACCTGTCAAAGTAAAAAAAAATATTCCTTAAAATCACGGGGATCATTTGGACACGTCTTAAATCTACGTTGCATTTACACCTGTTCATAAAACATAAAACACCTTAGCCAAAACTCTTACAGCATAATCCAAGGTTCATGCTGTGCCGACCCCACATAGAGTGGGATAAGGGCAGGAAGATGATGATGATGATGATTTACACCTGTTCGTAACGCGGCCAAGCGCTATTGCTCCTCAACTGTATTATTAGTCATTAGACCATGTCTTAGTCACAAGCTGGCCAACTATAAAACCCAATATTTAATGTGTCCCACATCTGACCCAATAAATGTCAGTGCATGATGGATCGGCGGCGTCATGTGTAGCAATTTTCGTCTTTTATTTAAATCCGACGCATTTTATTGACGAAATTTAATGATTCACATCCACACTTCTTGTGTTGAATGATGATTATTGTGTGGAAAGCTTTCCGAGTTTATTTCTGTTTTCATGACAAGCGGACATGACATATTTCTGGTACGTCAGCTTTAGATTATTTGGGGATTGAAAATGTTTAGTTATTACGGTTGAGTAGGTATGGATATGTGACCGTAAGATTGTGAGTACCGTTAGATTGTAATCTCGCTAGATCGTAAACTGTTGAACATCCGCTTAGGTCGAAATTAGTGAGTTAGGTTAGGTTAGTTAGTGAAAAACTACGCTTTAAGCGAGCGAGCAGAGCGAGCTTAACACGGCAGCGCCCGCCTCAGCGCCTGAAATTTAAATTAGTCAAATTGTGAACAGTATGTTACGGTTCACAATCTTTCGACAGTTTACAATATCGCGAGAGGGATTACAATCTAACGGTATTTACAATTTTACTGTGGCATCTACATAGGGCGGTATATTTCACCAAACGAAAAAGCCCAAAAATGGAGTTACCGCATGAACCAAGTTAATCGCATTGACGGGACATATTTTAAAGAAATAATCTTTAAAATGTAAATGTCAAGAATCATTCTTTCATTATGATAACAATAAACTGATTATATTTTTTCTTTATTTATTTTAAGTTTAAAAAAAAAAACACCAAATGAATCACCCGTTGTTATGATGAATTTATGAAAAATCATTTTTGATGTATTGATGACAAGGCCCACCAGCCGTGACATCGATTAATGCGTAAGTAAAGACAATGTATCTACAAATAAATTACATATAAATTTTCCATACATAGTACCTACATCTTAGTATACAAAATAAGTACACGAAAAATATCTTACATAGCCACAAATGACATTCATCCGTTGACACGAGAATACATCACTTTAACACTTTCATATATGTTTATTATGCATGTTTCAAAGTGATCTCACTCATATTTCTGTTCATATTGCAACACAATCATCAGTAGGCGTTTGACCGCGATTCCGCCGTCATAATTATTTATCATCGTAAAATCATACGCGATGTCATTTAACATGAAAAATAATGCGTCATTTTGGCATTTTATTAGGTCGTGGGCGAACAATGCGGGGTGACTGATGAAGGATCAAGATGCATCCCGGTTACAATATTCTACTAACGGGCGACGGATCGTTCCGATCAAACGAACGTTCTTATTTTTCGAAGAGCGTCATACATTTTTTGACAGAACAACGTGTTATAGTCAATATTCCTCGTCATTTAGTAAAAAATGTAACGCACCAGACGTGAACACATTACCACTGGAAAGGAAAAAACGCTAAAGAGCCAAAATGGTGTCGGAATAACTTTAGTAATCAAGTTCGTATGAGCTAGTCGCCGACTCTTGTGACGCAGTTTTTAGGCTGCCTAGAGACCTCCGTCATGGCTTAACGACTTAAAAGACGACAAAATTTCGTAGTGGACATTTCAGCCCATGGGCTGAGTGAGGTGTGGGCTGAGTTGACCCAAAGAATCAATTTAAAGTGCCCTCCGAAGCACGGAAGCGCTGAGCTCGCAATGCCAATTGCGGTCACCTTAACTTCAACGATCTTTCAAGAACGTCTAAGCAAGCTACGCCATGAGCGTTAGCTGTGAAGACCATACCAAGATGGACTGTGAGAATAGATCCATCTGCCTAAACCACTTTGGAGTACTATGGACACATCGCGAGATGCAACCCAGCTTCCAACTGACAGTCCCTGGGAAAATTGAAGGCCGAACCAGAGGACAGTCCCATGCGCTGGACAGACCAAATACCCACCAAACTCAACAATCAATTTCACAAAGCCACCCATGTTCGGTATCCAAATACGCGAGAGAAATTATCGACGAAGAATCGACGCGCAGAAAGAGTGATATTTTTATGGTTCCGTACCACAAGGGTGCCAACGGGACCCTATTACTAAGCCTCCGCTGTCCGCCCGTCTGTCCGTCCGTCTGTCAGCGTCTCATGATCGGTAAAAGGTAGAGTTGAAATGTTCACAGAGTGTATATTTCTATTGCCACTATAACAACAAAATAAATGAATGTACGATTAAATTAGTATGTCAGAGGTTTGAAGGTGAAAATAACGTCACCTGTACGAACAAATATTAGAACTTTACTAAACTTCTCTATCAATGTTTGTGGAAATTTGACACAGCGCCATCTAGCCCAAAACTAAGTAAAGCTTATACTATGGGCACCAGATGGCTGACAGAATACTTTTATACTTTTTTTTGTAAATACTTACATACTACATAATGCTACAACTCCCAGACCTGGAGCAAATATTTGTAGAACATACAAACATTTATTCCGCATGGGGGGGAATCGAACCCGCGCCTCTTGCGTCTCAGCCGAGCAGTCACCCGCCACGCCGCCGAGGTGTATATTGTAATAGTGAAATCCGTTATCTAAATTATTTTCAAACTAGCGAATTGACCGTTTCGCAACAAATAATTTTATTAATAGCGTTATTATCGTAAATCATTATTATTCAAAAGGAATATCAAATAATAGCTACATTAGTTTTTATGATTTTGATGGACATACATATAATTCGGATCACTAAACTTTAGAAGCGTTAAAACTCTGCGAAGCGATGGCCGTCATAACCCCGTCCCTACATTGTCACGATACTGCGAACTTCCGTTGCGTGACAGGCAGGTGTGACTACTAACACCTCTTGGTTTCAACGGAAGAACTTGGTCATAACAACATTGTTTGACAACCTCGGTGGCGTGGTGGGCGAGTGCTCGTCTGAGACGCAAGAGGCGCAGCTTCGATTACCGCTACGGGAGAAATGTTTGTATGTTCTGCAGATTTTTCTTCCGGTTCTATTCTATGAGCCATCTGAATTTATCTGGTGTCTATAGTACAAGCTTTGCTTAGTTCGGGGCTACATGGCGCTGTATGAACGTTTTTGCGTCCTAAAATATTTATTTATTTATAACAAAACTAATGCTGGGTTGGACGTCAATCTGCAAATGTAGGTATAGATGGTCGATACCAGGATATACACATATTGGAAGAATCTCTGCTGGACTGGGAGTAAATAGAAACAAAGAATGCGTCCAGCTGCTTCTCTCCCCGAGCTTATCGTAAAGGTCGGCTACAGGATAGTTAGGTATCCTCCCCAACATGATGGACCATCTATATTATGGGCGATGGGCTGATCACCTGTCACTGTCTGCTGTTCTTGATCGCACCTGTAGTTGCTTAAAAAATAGTAGGTAAAATGACTTAACGCTAAATGGCAGCCGTCATTTTAAGAAACTTCAACAAATGTGATGGAAAGAGCGTAGGTTGACAGGTCAGAGGTCGGATTAGTGATATAATTCAGAATTTCTCGCTAGATTTTGACATAATAATCTAAATCTGTATAAATATAACATTATAATGTATCAATATGGTTGCAATGACAATGGGCTAGACATGACACGCTACAATTGGCTGGGAGACGCCAATAAAACTAATAACAGAACTGTTATTGACATGATATGTATATTGAACAGGTTTTGGCAAATGTCCGATTATATGACAGACTGGGTCTGGCTTCATTATTCGACGTCAAACGTAATGTTAAAGACAATCTATCACAAATTAAATTGGTTACAGAGCCCTGTTTCATAAACCACGCGAAAGGTAATTTAACCAAAAATCGACTCATTCTCTTGTATCGTTAAATTAATTTACTTACTTTACCGCACTGCTGGGTAAAGGCCACTCTTCGATTTTGCCTATGGCCTCTGTCTTGCACCAATCTAGTCCAAATTCCGAACACGACCTGGGGCCTTATTCCAAACAAAAGATAACGCGGGCACGTTTGTGAATCACCGAGATAACGTGTTCTATATGACAATTTTGTATTACAAAAAAGACATGTTTCGTTTGGTCATAGCGAATAAGGGACATGTAGAATTAACTATATCGCTAAGAAAAAGCTAAAGGATTTTATCCTAAAAAATATTCCAATTCTTTAAGAAAAGTATATCTTGTCATTTTTCTATGTCACTTTACTGGCTGCAACCAGTACACTATGTACATACTTACAATAACTATATTCTCTGTAAGTGAACTTTGTTCTTTGAGAAATAAATATCTTTAACCACATATCGTCAACCTATCTTGCCTCAACTTTTCCAACACCTGGCTCCTCTGGACATCACCATGCCTAGCCACGTATCCTTTTGTAAACATACCTATTAATGTATATATTTAATTGTATTTCCACTCCCACTGACTAACTTTGCTTCCGTTTTTAATACCACATTCCATTTATTTGAACATCCTCGAAAGAAAACTTTTGTCCAGCAGTGAAATGAAAACTTAGCAAAAGATGACCGCATTTCTAAAAAAAGTTTCTAAAAAGCCCATACAGGCGTATCAGTTTCAATCATACCTATCCAATGTAGTTTGTAAGCTATGTGGAGCAGGCCCCTCACCCTTCCATGAAAGTAGCCAGGTGTACATAAATTACAATGCTGCTGATGTATGCACTCCGTGAAAATGTGCAGCTATGTAAACCAATCCGATAGCAGTCACACAGAAAGCAGCTGGTAGCCTTATCCTCCGTAGACCCACGCTCTTGGCGACCCCGATGGCGACCTCTGCTAACGCGGAGGGTCAGAAATTTAGGAGAATCAGTATCTATTCGAGACCTCCAACAAGATGAGACCTCCTCCAACAAGATGAGATACAATAAGCAAGTATTCCCAAGGAGGGTTGACGTCAGGCAGGCGGCCGGTCATAAAACACCTTAGCCAAAACTCTTACAGCATGATCCAAAGATCATGCTGTGCCGACCCCCACATAGAGTGAGATAAGGGCAGGAAGATGATGATGAGATGATGAGTTTTTTATTCGAGACGGCACGTCACGGTCATGGCAGCCGCCTGATTGACTATTTACAAATTTTCTTACTACATAATTAGTATTTTAATAATTTCCTTTTACTGTAAGTAGAAATACATCGCTGAACCGGAAACCAGCGCCGGTTATCCGGTTTCCGGTGCAAGTGCATCCGGTCAATCAGCGAAGTGATCCGTTAATGTGCATCTGGAGAGTGTAGAGCAATTAATGGCGGGAAACAATTGTTGAGGAATTGCACCAAGTCGACGAACTCTTAATGCTTGTTCCGTATCCGCTTTCATAATGAAATTAAATGAAAAAAACTTTATTGTAAGCAAACAGAACTGACAATTGCTGGCAAATGGTGACCTTATCGCTTATGCGATTTCTCCTAGACAACTAGTATTCCCTAATGTGGTGGGCAGAGCCACAAGTAAAATAAGAAAACTTGCAGCCACTTCTGATTTAAAGTCCTAAGATGGATATGGTGAACAGGTGGACATGTGATCAGCCCATCACCCATATAGATGGACCATCATTTTGGAGAGGTATATCCCTTAGTCGACTTTTACGACATGCTCGGGAAGAGAAGCAGCTGGACGCATTCTATGCTCTTTCTTTACTTCCAGTCCAGCAGAGAAGAAATATATATCGCAACACACTCTCGAACAAATACTAACCCATACACACAGCATTCAGAATCTCTTCACAATGTTTACAAACTGCCGTCGACTCAACATTATTATCATCTCCAAGCCATCAACAGCCATAAACTCGATTTCATAACAGTCATTACGATAGAACCCGCTGGATTCCCCATAACTCAGCTTTGGTATTTCCTGAAAGGCCTGGCGGTGGGCCAGCTACCTTATGACATTAGATGACCGACTGACTGATCTATGAGACGATACTCACATGTACAGTAGTACCACAAACATTTTGCGACTCGGAACACTTCGTGCTTTGTATGAAAACGAAATTTGTCCGAATATGCAAATAAATTAACCCTTTCAAAAAAAAAGTATCTACATAATTATTGTAACATTTTTAGATTACATAATCATCATTCGCGTTAGTTCGTATTCCAGAAGCTGGACGAAAATTGCCGAGGAGCACAATGTTTGTGGTACTACTGTATGGAACATTGCGAATGGCATCTGGTAGAGGTATTATACCTAACTATTAAGTAGGTGCTCACTGGTGTCACTGGTTTTGGTATCGTATTGGTAAATAATAATAATAAATATTTGTGGACATTTGCCACAGCGCCATCTAGCCCCAAACTAAGCAAAGCTTGTACTATGGACACCAGATGGCTGATAGAATATTATTATAATATTTTTGTTGTTAAAATATATTTACCATTACTTATGGTATGTTTTTACTACAACACCCAGACCCGGAAGAAATATTTGCAGAACGTACAAACATTTCTCCCGTAGCGGGAATCGAACCCGCCCCTCTTGCGTCTCAGCCGAGCACTCGCCCGCCACGCTACCGAGGTCGTCGAAAATATGTCGGTTTGTAGCAACAGAAAAAAATCAATCTTTGCATGGATTGGAGGTATGAAGTTTGCGTGGTAAAAAACACAGCTTTTAATAGGTAGTGCATTGCTTTGCATTTTGGTGAATTTTATAGAAGTGTTAAGCGGAGTAACTACCAGATCTTCCTTCCAATTTGGTATAAGTAAAATACCTACCATAAACTTCGGAACGAATGCGTATAATACAGTAAATATAGTAGTAGCTACTGATTGAGTTTTATGTCAGATTGTTTGAAACGTTAACTTCTGTTTAGCGTCTCTGGTTCGATTATTTGATAATTTACTGTATTTGTAGATGAGCAGTGCTTTAGTCCTATCTAACTGGTTAAGTCCTGTAGATAGAAAGTAGCTCTATCTATCTAGTTTTTTTTTGAACCAGTGTGGTGAAAGGATTTAAAGCTCCTTTAGCGTGCACTTGACACATATTATGTTTTCGAAATTTTTAGGTGCTATGACATGCTGGTTTCCTCACGATGTTTTTCTTCACTGTTTGAACAGGTACCTACTGGTAAAGCGTACGCAAATTTTCGATCAGAAAAATCCATTGCATGACCGCATTCGATCCCACGACCTTAGGATCAGAAGGTGGGGTCAATACTACTAGACCAGTGCTGACTTATTCTATGTCACGAACTATGTATGTTCAAAGTTTCATTCAATTCAGTTCAGCCGTTACGCCGTGATTGAGACAGAAAGATAAAACATCCTGACATCCGATAAGGTATCCAATAGTATGTCAACATTTTCGTACGATTTTGTAGCCAACGATTTAAGTTGATGAGAAAATTAAATAATTCCTTAGTAGTTTTGAAATAGTCGAGTTTCGGCGCCAATCGGTTATCTTCCAAATTCAAACGTCTTTTTCTATAATTTGATTTATTTTATGACATTTCGCAAAACTTGTTATGACTAGAAAGTGTGATTTATACCCCGCAGCGATAAGGTCGATCATCGCTTGAGTCACATTAAAAATTGCTACAAATTGTCTTGAAGAAGTATAAATAATTCGTGCTAATCTGATCCTTGTGACATTGATTTGGGACGTATTTTCCACGATACGTCAGCTCGGAATGACACCTTGTCATTTAGGGTATTTATAGTTATTTTTGGTGTGTGTATGGAAATGTGTGCAGTTTCTATTAATTATTGTGATTTGTATTTCCACGGAACATTAACGCTAATAATTTACGGCCGGTCAACAACATTTTGTTTAATTTTAATAAATATTTAATAGGGTTTCTTTGTATTTTACGACTTCTTTGCCATTAACTGTTCGGCCACCTGTCTAGATAAAAATGAGTGAATAATAGACTGACTCTAGAAATACACTTCAACAGAGATACAACGATAAACAAGTTTTTTATGTTTACTAACACAGACAATTATATTTTTTAATGATTAGGTACCTAAGGTTACCTAATTTTAAAATGATCCCAATTTTTTTTGCTGAAACAGGACTTGATCCCGCGACCTCAGCATCACCTAACGGTTGCATTAGCGTTATTTTTAAGTCAAAATGTTAACTAGCCGTAGACAATTCAATATCGCTTAAAAGCGTTCAACGCCGGCATTAAAAAACGAATTTATTTCCGCTCTCACCACTCTAATGAGACACACTGCAATAAACTGATAGTTTTGTGGCGGCGCTTATTAAAAGAAATAATCGAACTACCACCCTGTCACATTCTACTGACTACTTCTAGGCTCCAACGCAGAGAAAGACCTCCTCTCACGTTCAACAGCCATCCGAAAGGGCGTATATCAACTCTCCGCGCAAACGAAATTGAACTTCAAACTCCTAAAAACAAGGCAGAGATTCCCGCGAAGCGGCGGAGTCGGTTTAGATTAAAATTTGGAGCGGAGCATCGCCGTCATGACATTAAATTGTAATCGAACACTTTACACTGACGGTCGCTGCGAAATATCGCGTTCGGATAGTATAAATATGCACTTATCTTTCTTTTTAGTTAACGTACGTTTGCATTATGCAGGCCGGCTGTGCCCACGTGTGCTGCGAATAAAATTTTAGTATACCTCGTATTGTTCTATGGAGGGGTTTTGGCACGGGAGACTTGGTACGGACCGTTCTGTGAGGCAATATCGAAGGGACGTAAGTGACTACGCTCAAGCGACGTAACTTTACGAATGGCGTTTTTTTATCGGGCTTTTTCGCTGCAAGTTGGAAGTGTTAATAGGTAACTATTTCTTGATCGAAATAAGGATTGTTTAAGGTTTTGGAAAATTTGAAAAGTATTTTAGGATGAGGATAGGAAAAGTACCGGCGGGAAGGAAGGTTGGACAAAACTACTCAATCGCTATACCTAGGCTTGTTAGTGTAAAAAGTTGCCTCCTGGCGCTGTATAAATCACCTAGTAATCTATACCGGTAAAGGATTTTGGATGTAACATGAAATATCTTCTTCTTCTTGAACTACTACTACTAGTTGTGTCACTTAGTTCTTCATTCACTACCAGTGCTCTTGAACTTCTAGAACAAATCTTCTAGAAAAACATGACTATTATATTAATGTACCCAAATGTAATCAGATTATTGTAATTATGAAAGGTCCCTGATTGACATATTAAAATGTAAGCCAAAAAGCGTCAGCCCCTATCAGTCGCGTGATTGACAGATTCTTGCCGTAATTGACATAAAGCATATTAAATTGCACGCCTCGGTTTTTAGGGATCCGTAACATGACGAAAAAACGAATCACTTGACTACTTATATCTTTTAAATCGTAATATAATTGAATTTAGTTTGTTTTACTATACTGTTTTTTTATTCAACCTATTTCGTCCCACTGTTGGGCACAGGTCCTCCTATATACTTCCAGATATAAACACATAATATCGAATAAAATGTACCTTCCTAGTAAGTACTTTTTAATTTAGTAGGTAGCAGTGGTACTTCTAACAGATATCTATACCATGTATAAAAGGCGGTTCTTTATAAGTAACAATAACACAATGTTATTATAAGTGCAATTATAAAGCTTCATAATTCAAAGCAACCTTGAATTGCTGTAATTGAACATCGTAACACAAACTCGAAATTATGTCAAGTGCAGTGGGCCAATCAATAATCAACCTGTGAACATAGAGCTAAATATGCACAGAACGGACGTGTAAAATGTAATCTTGCGTCTATTTTACTTCTTTGCTGGACTGAAGGTAAAGAACAAACAAAATGCGTCCAGCTGCTTCTCTCCCCGAACATGTATAAGTTGACTAAGGGATAGTATCTTCCCAACATGATGGACCAGCTATACCATGGACCTACATGGGCGATGGGCTGATTACCTTTCACCATCTTGGGACCCTTCAATCAGGAGTGGCTGCATGTTTTTTTATGATTACTTATGGCCCTGCCTGCCCCGTTAGGGATACGGGCATGATAATGTATGTATGTAGAAAATACATAGAGCTAAGCCCGCATAGAGCCGACGTTTGGATAATTTAATTTTGTGAATTTATATTTTTATGTTTTCTGAAAAATTCACTTGCAATACACATAAAAAAATAAAGTAAGGACATATAAGACCAGCGAGCTTACAGATACAAAGAATTTTCTTCCACCAAACCTTCGAGACCACTGTATCTTTATACTATTACTGGGATGTTAGGTAGGTAGTTTTTGATGTAATGTTACCCATTCACTAGGAAATCAAATAAATCTGAACTATAAAAGAGCATCCAATGGGGCGTATCTAAATTTACCAACCTAGTTTGCGTAGATTCTAGTTAGAAATTGATATTAACTTAACAGAATATCGATCTGTCGATAAGCCAAAAGGGCCTCTTTACGAGAATTGACCACTAGAAACAAATTACCATAATAATGGCCTATAAAAGTGAGGTGTCATAAATCGCCAGTTCACTCCTAATTTCCCAAGAAAATATGATCAACATTAAGACGCTACCAGCCATCCATCACCCGTCAAGGCTGACATTGCGAAGTGAACGCGACAGGTCAAGGGTCCCCCCCACCCCCTGGCCCCCAGCGCCCCCCGTGGGGGGAGGTCCGCACTTGATTGATTCCACATTGACGTCTACACGTATTTGGTTAGGTACTCCGATACAAATGTCTTGGTCATTATGCACTCATAATTTCTATTACACACTTCCAAGCCGATCAAGAATATTCACAGAATAACTACAAAATGAATGACGCTTTTACCACTAGGAGTGTAGGAAACTATCCCGTTGCATAACCGGCCCGTCATCGTCCTGGCACAAGAAGCAAAGGAAAAAGGTGAAGCAAACTTTTTCAGGATTTGACAGGTGCTCTTTGAATCTTTTCACCACACTGGTTTGTAAAAACCTAACCTTGTAAAAATTAGTGTGAGATAAGGCCTTATATGAGTTGCAAAATTAAATTAAATTCATTGGAAGGATGAACTAAATTTGAAGGACGATTTGAAGGATTTTGCTCTGGTGCCGTGTGTTATTAGTTTCGTTATAAGTACCTGCTTTATAATAATTACCATCCTAATACCCTGTCTTCATCTAAAACATTTCCTCTAATACAGACATCAGCCTCAAGTACCAAGACATCTCATTCGCAATACAACCGTGGTGAAATATTAATTCTCATCATACCGCGGGTGATTGACGGCTGTCTACGCGGGATATATCCGTCACAGGCGGTAAACAGCCCCCTTACCCCCTGCCCCCCCCCCTGTCCAGGGGGAGGGGGTCCGTCTGCCCCACGAGTGGAATATCTCAATCTTTAGCGTATTGATTGATAGATTGATTCCTCGCGGTCCAGAATGCGAAGTTATGAACGATGAGTATTTTTTATATTTGGAATAAGGTTTTATACAACCTGAAATATACTGGCATTAGACAAAATTTCTTAAGGATTTGAAATTATTGTAACTTGTGGACTCCAATTGGAAAGTTATGAATCAATGCTAGCTACCTTCAATTTTTAAAGGGTTTCTTAGGAATATTTTGACATTTTAACCCTCAAACCACCTAGTTTTGCAAACATTCACTTTTTCCCATTAAGGCCACCTAACTGACAATTCCAAATTTACCATTTAGAATCGCCCTTGACTATCTCTTTAAATAATAGCTGAGAATGATTCCAATTCAATAAATTTGAAGATTGACGGCCTCGGTGGCGTGGCGGGCGATTGCTCGGTAGAGACGCAAGAGGCGCGGGTTCGATTCCCGCTGCGGAAATTGCATGTTCTGCAAATAAATGTTTGCTATTCTGCAAATATTTCTTCTGGGTCAGGGTGTTGTGGTGCCATGGTACTCGTAGTTTCTAATACCCACAACACAGGGAATCCTAATGTGGGCTCAGGACTATGTATGTGACTGTTGAGTGTTATTTATTTAATTCTATTTACGTTGAACATGATTACTGTCATGAAACTATCTAAATAGTGCATCGCATGGTGGGCCGAAGTTGCAAAAAGCGGGTCGCCGCCGGTGCTGACATCTGTGAGCTATTTGTCAAACATCGTTTACTATTTTCGTAACACACTCACTTTGTCAGTTCAGTTACATAGGTTTCAATGGCGAAGGTGGAAAGAATTGTGTTGAAGTCAATTATTTACTAAATTCCCGATACTTATTGGGTTATTGTGGACGTATCGTTTTGAGATCGTGGGTTCAAATCCTGCTTTAATAGTCTATTTAGTACACAATATTTCAAATTATCTACGTATGTGGAAGAATAAATTTCAACTGTGACAAAGATTTTCATTTTCATTGGATATCTTGAGTCGCAATTTGCGCTACATTAAGAAGGAGAAATCTGCCGAATTCTTTTTGCTCGCTTATAAGGCTTATCTGACGAGTACAGCAAATTTTTTGTCTTAAAATTTATCAGACATGCTTCGATAACAAAGCTACAACAAAATATTGAAAACATAAGCATGGTATAATGCGCTACAGAATGCAGTCTTTATTTTCTCTACAATTTCTATCAACGTACACTCGCAGACAGAAGCGTCTTTTCTTTGACATTTTCCATTGTGATATGTGACGTTTCCCGTTGACAGCTGCACATCTTGACAATACATTTCTATTCAACTCTAATCCTATAACAACAAAGTTCAATATACCTTGTATTTATTACTACTGCATTATGTTCGCTGACGAGATAGTTCTGCAAATTTTTCTTTGCAACTCTCTTTATTTTAATGTTATTCATTTAAAGTTCAAAATAGATTGATTTCGTTCTGTGCAAGTTTGTGGAGTTTATGCTTGTTTTGATGGAGTGGGCCGTCAATTAAATAGTGGAGGGATCGGTACGTCTTGTGATTGAGTGCAGTCATGCAGATTTACTTTGAAGATAAAGTTTTGTCGTGTTGTTTCATGCGATGGGAAAGACCTTTTTGTGTTATCTAATTTTACTGATACGACTTACGCAAAAATGACATTTATTATTGAATTTAAGGAAAGTAATTGCCAAACGGTAATATAGATTTGAATTTCTATAAGTGAGAATTACTGAGCAAATTTCTATACATATCCAAATCATACAATAGGTTAGGTACCACTAAAAATCTGGGCACTTGTCGTGTAAATTTAAACAATATTGCAAACGGCTCAAATGAATTTTAAAATCAATACAATGTTATAAGTTCATTCTTTACTTTAGCTGCCTAAATAAATCATAATGAATTTTGTTGTAAATTTACTTGGTTTAATCAAAAGCCAAGGTCATCGAAACATTTAAATTTAGGGTTGCTACAGCTGGGAGATGAATATTTGTGTTGTACAAAGTTTTAAGAGTACAAAAAATTGCATCATTGATTGACTGGTCGTTGTTGAAAAATTAGGTTGTGGGAAGAAATAAAACATATTAGCCCTAAGCGTGCTTTGTAATAAATTTATACATACTCCAAGAAGTGCAAAACCAAATTTAAAATATATTTAATTTATAAAGCAAGTTACAGGCGTTGCAATAGTCTTTGGCATGTACAGACTCAGAGCCCGGGTCCGACCCACATCGACTTTGAGCTGTCACGTTTGATTGAATCAACTCTGCGTAGACTCGATGCTTTGACAGAACTGTCATTGTAACTTTGTATCAAAAGAACGGCGTCTATGTTTGCATACTATATTATTTTAATCAATACAACTTATTAATTTAAGAATTGAGTTTTGCATTATGAAAAATAAGTATATATTTTTTTAAAAGCTTATAATTATTTTGTAAGGGCAGGAATTAAACGTCCATCAAACGCCTAAACAAAAAACATTTTAATTTCTCACACAAGAGCTCTCTTAATTAGGCGTTCACAAAAACGCCGCTGTCACTTCTACTCGTTCCAAAGGCACTGGAGTAAATAAAGCGACGGTCGACAAAGACGTCCGTCTGCTGGCGACGTTTGAGCGACGTGTGTCGCCCCCCCCCTCCCCGGCCCCCCTTCTCCCCCGCGCCTTGGGGAGGAGGGGGCAGTCCGTCGCCGATAATGATGTTAACTCACCGTTTGAGACTCGGGGAGCGTTGTTGCGTTTTTTATCGGGACAGTGTGATGGTGATTTTGACTTTGATGTGATGTTGATTGAAAGGGGGCCCTCCACTCGTGCCGTCTAATTTGGTTCGACAATGGTGTGTATTTTCATTCTGATTTTGTATAGGATGCTTAGTTTACGAATCGTGCTAAAAGGATATAATCCTAAAATCGAAACCTATGCTAAAGCCAGCAATCTACACGGACCTGTTGGCCAAGCACACCATAAATTCGCTGGTGACCCTGCGCATCCAATATGATAACATTTTCAGGATGTTGGGACTGCCTCGTTTCTGCAGCGCTTCAGGGATGTTTGCAGAGTACAAAACCGACGGCTTTGACGCAGTAATACGTAAGAAATCTGCATTCCTGATCGCCAGGCTAAGAGACAGTCACAACAACACCCTGAAAACCATGGCTGACAGGCTGAAGCAGCCTACCCTTCACTCTGATAACCACTCTTTGTATGGGAACTCCTTTTGTTTTTGTATGATGATGTCTAAAACTTACATTAATTTTAAGTTTTTGATTGTTACTAACCCATAATATGAATCTCTTAGTTGTCTGAATTAAACAGTTTTTCATTTTCATTAAAACATAACTTGTTTAAAATGACTGCTAGGAGAATTTCGTTTATCGTAGGAAAATTCTAAAACGTTTTCCAATTGAAATCTTAAATCTTATTTATCATACCGACGCATGCCATGCATTGTCCGCTGTTCTGTAAGTAAACGACATTCCCATTTCAAATAAGGTTTTATCCTCACTGCTGCAGTCGTCATGGAAATCCCATAACGCGGGTGCAACACAAGTTGCTTCAAATAAATTTCATCAGCGCACGAATCCCAGCCGGACTCGACTTGTTCAGTAAATTGTCTTCAAGAGCTGACCACCCCCCTCCACCTGCCGGGGGTAGGGGGTAGGTGCGGGCGCGGGAGGTGGCTCAAAGGAGGCCACCGACATTCCCCCGTTCGTCTTGCTTATGACTGACGTCTGGACAGCTTGAGTGATTGAGAGTGACTGGAGACTTAATGCGCGCGAGCGCGATAGGTCCCGCGCGCCGCGAAACGTTCTAAATCCTTGCCGTGTCTGGACATAGTGCGCTCTATGGCGACAGTGCACGCTCGGGATTCGCTTGCGGCGCACATCAGTTGCGTTGCACTGTAGCTTGCGATAATTCCGCACATGATATTATTATGAATTAAAATAAGCATTGCATCGTTTTAATACGGTTTTGTGCGAGGTGTGCCGGTAATTAGCGATGCGAGCACGCCCGACGTTTGATTGATGGTGGAACACTGCGCTCGATATTTCACTAGGAATTATAAATCCCTCGGGTTTTGAGTGAAATTGTTTGTGATTTGCGGAAATTAATAAATGTGCTGTGATGTGTATTGAAGGTATATGGAGATGCAGGGACCGGTCGGCGGGGAAGGCAAGTGGGGGCGGGGGGTCAGAGCGATGTGCTTTGCAAACTTTTCCTTGTATCGAAAGTTGCGGGAAATGTACTACGTCTAGTTTTTAAAGCTTTGAGCAACTAAGGTCTGAGCTATTCCAGGCAGAGCTTTTTTACACTCCATTTAGTAGGTATCTACTAAAGCTTTAAGAAAGTACTTACCGACTACACTTTGTCGTCACACTCTCTTATCAGATAAGTGAGGACTTCATTTGTAACTTATTACTTTAAAAGATACTTTACCTATCAAATATCGATATCCTTTCCCTGTGACTACACTATTACGATACAGCGACCTAGTTTATCCTGTGACAAATTATATGGCTGTCTAGAGTGACATGACGAATTCGTCAAAACATGATAATGTAGCCGCATCGAAATTAATTAAAAAAACATACCTACAGCCGGACTTTATTGAGAACCTCCGCCATTTTTTTGAGGTCGGTTAAATGTTTTTCAAAATAATAATCATAGTTCTAACTTCTATCATACACCCTTAGCAACTATAATACAAAGTATAACCTCGCATTAATTCGGATAACAATAAGGTCGGATAAACAGAATCAAAGAGCACGCATGTCCGGACAGACGGACAGACAGGCAATCAGACGGATCCCGTCCATCATGCGGAACATGTAATTTTTGCTCATATTTCTGCTTTGATATGCTCTTGCTGGCGTGGGCTCTCGCTCTATGATTATGTTTTTTATGTAGGTAATTGCAGAGGTGTTTGTAATGATTTTTTTACTAAGCTAGCTACAGCTCCTGGCTTTATTCGAGTTGTGCTTGGACGAAAAGTAACACATACCTAGTGTTATTCCCTAAGAATAACACATACGGTACTTTTCATCCTAACTTGTCCTACAAGAACTATAAATAATTCAAGTTTCATTCAAATATCTTCAGTTGTTATTGAAGACACAAATATCCTAACATCCTCTCAAACTTTATTTATCAATTGTTCGTACTCAATAAGATTATCATAAACTTCGATGAATCTTTTAAATATATTTACGGTCTTCGCCCACTACGCTTTTCGAAATAAAGCTTGACAAGCAAACTTTTGACAGAACCTTGCTTTGCTTTTTTGTGAAGGCACTGTGTCTGTCCGGCATCGGGGAAGTGGGTAGAGATCTTTACGTATCAATCAATCTCTTTTAAGTATCGACAAGTCGCGAATTTGTGTACCAGGAAAGCATAACGCATTAGATGGTCGCAAATTATTCAGCGAGACAACCGTTAAGCCAATATACACCTTATTAAGTTGCCATAAGGTTTATTTTGGCTTGTGTGAATAGTATAGAGCTGTGTAGGAGTAGACACGATGATCGGTCGACAATTTGATTCGGAATATATAGTGACAGCGCGGCTGTAAACATGTGTTGTAGGCGCAGGTTCAATTCTCGAGTTCTGTTTAACTTCATGTGTGGTGCTAATAAAATTGCCAGTAACTTAGAACATGTATTAACTTATGGGGATAACGAATTATGGGAAATGTTTCTTTGGTTTATATCACTTAAGGATTTCAGGCAATCGATAAAATACAAACAAGGTGAGATCTGATATTCAACATCATCATCAGCCTTCAGAAATTCACTGCTGGACATAAGCACCCTCAATAAAGATCCGGATGAACGATTCGTGCTGCCTCCTGTGGCCTTTTAGATGTCATCGGTCCATCGGCCTGTGACCGGAACAAGTTATGACAACACGGAGTCTAAACCGATGGTCCTAGAGACTTGTGGAATGTATATTCCTTATTATTTTTAAAAACTCCGAATTCTAAAGTTCCATACAAACAGTTTCATTCTTTTTCACCCCTTTAGGGGTAGAATTTTTTAAAATCCCGCCTTAGAAATCCACCGCCTTTGCTATAAAACAAAGCTACTTTCAAATTTCAGGTTTATCAGTAGATTGTCCTTTGCATTGATTGCAAAAAAATGCTTACTGCTTTGTATACCAGCTGTAGCCCGTGGCTTCGCTCGCGTTGTACCCGGATAAAAAATAGCCTATATATTAATCCAGCAAATGAGCTATGTATATTCCAAGTTTCATTCAAATACGTTTAGCCGCTTGGGCGTGATTGAGGCACAAACATACATTGTAACATACTCGCAAATTTTCGCATTTATATTAGTAGGATAGGTGATTAACCTCCAAATACTCAAACGCATCTCAGAGTTGAGCACGTCCCAAGTGACAAGTTTTTGACAGATTTTCATCAAAAATCCAAAAACTGTCAAAAAACCGTGACTTGAGACGTGCTCAACTCTAAGTCGCGTTTGAGTATTCGGGGGTAAAAGTATTCACCGTCTCCTAGACTAAAAACCAATAGCGTTAACAAATGCAAATTGAGTTTAATTTCGTCAATCATGTGTCAGTTCTGTCAGTCCCCGCTGATTGAATCTTGATTGAAGAGGTCAAGGGGTCATTGTCATTGCATGACCCCATTTGTTACCTACATCAATTAGATTGGACCTACTTTATATTGAAAATGTATTAATTTGATACTATTAATTTTAGGGTTCCGTACGTGAAGGTTCCCAACGAGACCCTATTACTAAGTTTCCGCTGTCCGTCCGTCCGTCCGTCTGTCAGCGGGCTGTGTCTTATGAACCGTAATAGGTAGAGAGATGAAATTTTCACTGTGTATTTCTACAAGAATCATTTATGTACATGTACGGTGGTACGGAACCCTTCGTGTGCGAAGTCGACTCGCATTTGACCGGTTTTTTACATAATTTTTTTCACCATAAAATTGAAAACAATGCGTCATGAAAAAACTTAGAATGTGAAAATTATATTCCATCTAATTGGTACCAGTCAACCAATAATTTTGGCAAAAAAAGTTTTCTTTTATCATTTTCAATAGCAGTGGCGAAGTAGAATATAAACGATTTAGTTCTTAGTTTCTTAAATAAGTAAGTTTGTATGAGCTAGTGGCCAACTCTTGTGACAGAGTTTTTAGGCCGCCTAAAGGCCTCCGTTATGGCTTAACGACATAAAAGCCGGGACCGACAATTTAACGTGCCCTCCGGAAGCACCTCGTAATGCCACTTGCGGTCACCCATCCCAATTGTGACCGCGCACAACGTTGCTTGGCTTCAACGAACGATCAGTCAAAAACGTCTAAGCAAGCTACGCCACGAGCGCTTGTGACAGACGGATGGACAATGTCGAATCGTAAGGGTTCTATTTTAACATTTCGTTGCAGAACCCTAAAAATATAAAGGAGTAAACTCATTGTTTAGTCCATTTCTCTGGGATTGTACAACAATATTGCAATAGACAGAAATAGTAAGTGTCTGTCTGTCCGTATAACTGTTGTGACACGAGAAGACTTCCTGATTTGCCGCGCAGGTGGGGCATTGCACTTGCATTAGGGATGGTGGAAGGTGATGAGCGGAGCGGGAATAGACCGAGCGATTTAATGAAAATAATCAAGATTTTACTTCTCTGCTGGACTGGGAGTAAAGAAAAAACATAGAATGTGTCCAGCTACTTCTCTCCCCGAGCATGTCGTAAAAGTCGACTAAGGGATAGTGTCCTCCAACATGATGAGATACAATAAGCAAGTATTCCCAAGGAGGGTTGACGTCAGGCAGGCGGCCGGTCATAAAACACCTTAGCCAACACTCTTACACCATGATCCAAGGTACATGCTGTGCCGACCCAAATAGAGTGGAATAAGGGCAGGAAGATGATGAAGTCACTTGGCTTATGCAACACGGACTTCTGATTTTTGAATTAAATCTACCTCTCGCCTAATCTGCGACCTAGCGCCGGCCGCCTGCCTGGGGGATGCCCGGGAATCCCCGTGCGTTTTCGTCAGCGCGATCTAGGATAATATCCTAACATGTTATGTCATCTTTTGATCGCGCCATCTAGTTATACATTTAGGAACTAAAACGATAACAACTAAGTTAAACACCTTTAATTGGCTCACTGTTTCTATCATAGTTATTATGGACATTTATTGCCGTTGGTTTTCCGAAAATAAATAAATACCTAAATAATTTATTAAATATAGCCCTTTTCCTTTACGATATTTACCTTCATTTCCAAGACTCAGAGCTTAAGTCAGCTGTCACTCATGACCGTACCCAACGCCGCGTCATGGATCTACCATAATCTGACTTCGCTGCGCCTGCGCAGATCGGGCGCCAACGCATGCGCTAGCTGTAAAGGAATTATTGCGAACTATACGATCGCCTCGTGACTTTGATCGCGTCGAGTTTTTTTAAAACCCATATTATCCCACTGCTGGGCAAAGGTCTCCCACAAACACTTCCAGATATCCCTATCTGAGCCTTCTCCCACCTCATGGACCACCTGTATGGGAGATGGGCTGATCACCAGTCACCATGGTTCACCACATCCAACTTAGGACTAAATCAGAAGTGGCTGCAAGTTTTTTTATGTTTATTTGTGGCTCTGCCCACCCCATTAGGGATACAGGCGTGATAATATGGTGCCTATGTATATATGTATGATACAATGTTTCCTCACCTCTACAGCATAAAAGGAACATATCCTCCAAATTTCATGCTTATAGGACTTATGTTTTGGCTGTGTGTTGATTGTCAGTCAGTCAGTCAGTCAGTCAGTCCAGTAACGTAACAGTTTTATGTTAACTTTTATACTTTTATTTTGTTTCAGGTATGTTGGTAATTACAGTGCAACAGTAATTTAAGGTAAAAGAACTGATCTTATTATTTAAGTAGTTAAGTAGAGCACCGGTAGTCTAGTGGTAGGCGAGACCTTACTATCCTAAGGTCGTGGGTTCAAATCCGGCCGTGCACTAATCGATTTTTCTGTTCGAAAAATTTATGTGCGCTGTACAAGTTCTCTCAAACGGTGAAGGAAAACATCGTGAGGAAACCGGCATGTCGTAGAACCTAATTAGTTCGAAAACACGTGTCAAGTGCATGAAAGGAGCCTTTAAGGCGCACCTTAAACCCTTTTACCACACTGGTTCGTAAGAACTAGTGACACGATTATCAGTAGTATTATTTAAAGGTTGACTTCAAATTATGTTCGAAAATAATGGGAATATGCACAAGAAAATTAGAATTTGTAAATTACAAGGTTACCTCCTAAAAACAAATAAAATACAGGTGGGATTTGAGGCTTTGTTATCGAACGAGGAGGATTATCTAACATTGTTTTCAAAATAACAAAATTACCCCAAATGGTCGGCCAATCAATTTTAGATACTAATAATTACTACCCTGCTGAATGCGTCCAGCTGCTTCTCTCCCCGAGCATGTCGTAAAAGTCGACTAAGGGATAGTGTCCTCCAACATGATTGACCGCCTATATGGGTGATGGGCTGATCAACTGTATCCATGGTTCACCATATCCATCTTAAGACTTGAAATCAGAAGTGGCTGCAAGTTTTCTTATTCCTTGTGGATCTGCCCACCCCATTAGGCATATGGGCGTGACATTTTTTTTTCCTAATATAAAATCTAATAAGAATCCTGTTCTTATACCTATGGACCATTTAAGAGTTTCCTCTGATAATAATGTACCTATGTATGATTTCAAGTAACTAAACAGTATTGAAATTAGTCTCACATCAAATCAAATTATCTTTTTACAATGAACGCTTCAAAAGCTTATAATTCGCCACAATAAAACGAGTCGCGTATTAATCGTATCAGTATCTCGGATCGCACAAAGGAATCGAACCCGCGCCCCCGGCCACGGCTGATTGATGTGTGCAGGCTTCGTAAAACCCGTCTATGTTCTTATAATGTACATCCTGCTATTATAAATGTGAAAGTTTTGTGTTTGTTTTCACTGATCTTTATAACGGCTGAACTGATTTGGCCGAAGCTTAGAATACAAGTAGTTTGCGACTTGGAAAACATATTCGGGATTTTTTCCAAGTGGACCCGGAGGCTAGTGCTCACATAAATGTGAAAGTAACTTTGCCTGTTACGTATGAGCGCTGAACTAATTTTGATGAAAGAGAACTCGGGAAAAATATTAGCTACTTTTTTAAACCGTAGTTTACAAAGTCTCTGTTTATTTTCTGGTTTCAAGGTAAACTTTACAAGTGATAGCTACAATAATATTTTCGTCGGTCGCTTACCTTGGGCTTTATTCGTTATGATCAGACAAAATGTAACGCGGTCAAACGCGGACACGTTTGTGGACTCTCCGTGTTACCGTTTATATGACAATTTCGTATTGCAAAATCGCGACGCGGCGCGTTACAAACAAGTTACGAGCTGTCAAGTTTCATTTGGTCATCGACACTAATATTATAAAGAGGAAAGATTTGATTGTTTGTTTGCATTGAATAGGCTCCGAAACTACTGCACCGATTTAAATAATTCTTTCACCGTTGGGAAGCTACACTATCCTCGGGTGACATAGGCTATATTATTATTTAAAAAAAATTAGGGATCCTTACTAAAACTCCAATAATGTGACCCGAGGTGTAAAAAAAAATACCTTGATTATCAAACCTTATCAAAATAAATTATTTCATATTCAAGACTGCTTCATTGACTTTATATAACTTTTTGAATTTTTCAATTCGGACATTCCATTCGGAAGATATCACGAGTTTAAAAATGTAAGTATTAGAAAAAAGTGAGTGTATGTTTGTTAAAAATTTTAATATTTGAAATTTTTGTTAAATACCCATGCGAAGCCGGGGCGGGCTGCCAGTTGTGAATAAGGGGCCAATTCGTGGCGATTGACAAAATATAAGGTCAACAAGCAAAGGATATAATATTGATCAGTCCATATTTGGACGCCGCTCACTGACATACGCCTGTGTAAGTGGGAACTGGCCTTTACGTCAATCATCGTCTGTCTGACGATGAATTTGTATATTCACTGGCAATATTCTCGTTTAAATTCGAACTGTATTGATAAATAATATGTGATCAAACGAACTAACAAAGTGAAGTTCGATCGATATTATAAGAGTCTGCTTCATTCGAAGTTATAAAACAAATTAAAATTGGTAATTCTCTGCTGGACTGGAAGTATAGAAAAAACATTAAATGTGTCCAGCTGCTTCTCTCTCCGAGCATATCTTAAAAGTCGAATAAGGGATAGTCCTCTCCAGCATGATTACTCAAGTATCAGGCTTTCTTTTCACAAACACTTTACTTAACTTGTACAGTGCAATCTGGAAAACTCATTAGCCCACCAGTCCGACTGCAGGTCTCACAGACACCAGACTTGCAAAAGTCACTGAGGCCACCTCAAGCCCAAATGATAGATTAGTTTGCCGGCCCGTCAGACGTCTCTCAGACTCCCAGACCGACAGATCCTGAGGCTGTATTGCTCTTGAGGGTTTCCGCCCACAAGCTACAACAGAAGCGTCATAATACCAGCCAGGTGCAAGAAAATGGTCTAAAATCAAATGTCGAAACGGACCACTGCTGTGGGAGCGGCCTTGCCTTCCGATCCTGAGGTCGTGGGCTCAAATCCAGTCGTGCACCAATGGATTTTTCTGTACGGAAAATATAAGTGTGCTCTCAAATGGCGAGGGAAAACATCTTGAGGAAACCGGCATATCGTAGAATCAAAATTCTAAAACATGGTATCAAGTCCACGAAGGGAGCCTCTGAAGCGCACTTTAAATCCTTTAATCACCCTGGTTCGAAAGAAGTAGTGACACGACTAGATAGAATACAAGGCCAGTTTTTAGTACAGAATTATTTGAATCAGCTCGATCGGTTCCGAAATCAAACTCAGACATTGATTTCTGGCCAGTGACAACATAAAGTGCTACAAAAAAACAAAAACCACTCAACTGTCAACATTCAAAAATGGAACTCGCTAGCGTCAATCAATCACACGGCAGACCAATCAATCGATGACGTCACGCGTCATGCAATCAATTAGTGATAACATTCAAAGCAGGAAACTGCGTTTCAAATGTACTTTGGAGTTGATGGGAAATAAAGGTTGTATGGCACTGGTTGCTTTTAGGCACGTTTTTGATAGGTATCGTAGCTCAAGTTATAATCTATTTTTAGTCTATTGATAAAGAAAAATACCTAACAGTCACATACATAATTATTTATCCCGACTTCACATAGGGATTTTGTGTCGTGGGTTGATACCCATTAATATTAATTTAGTACTGGTTGTTTCTGATGAAACAACCAGTACTTACCAAATTAATATTTGAAGAAAATGCAAGCAATTTCCCTTGCCACAGGATTCAAACCCAGCTTTCCGTCTCAGCCTGACATTCACCCGCTACACCACTGAAGTCAATACAAGTATTTAATTTAAATCATGTTTTAAGTACTTACATTCTTAATATTTTATGTAAAAAAAAATCAGTACCAGTACATTTTTTTCGGTGCTGTTTTTTACTAGGCAAAATAATTAAATTTGTTCTACATTGATGCAGGTTCTACGTCTTAATATCAATAAAGGAAAATAGAGCAGGTAGTCAGGGGCAAGAACAAACATCAATCAATCAAATCGTGATGTGTTGAATTTGAGCAAAAAGTTTGTTAGTAAAAATGTGGATACACCCAATATTTTATTGTGGGCGTTAAAACAAATGAAATAAAACAAAAACCAGTCAAGTGCGAGTTGGATTCGCACACGAAGGGTTTGATACATTTTGTTATTTTTAATACCTATGACTTTAACTCTATGTATATAATAAATAGGTAGCTTCGATGATTCCATTTTATTTTTATTATTATAATGTTATTGCGGCAATAGAAATCCATACTCTGTGAAATCATTAACTCTCTACCTTTAACGGTTCATGAAATATAGTCCGCTGACAGATGGACAGACAGACGGACGGACGGACGGCGGAGGCTATGAATTGGGTTCCGTTGTCACGTACCTATAGAATTAATTTGAAACAAAGAAACTACTGAAAATTTCTAACTTTTATTTTATTTTATAAATTTTAGGAAAACTAACAGCTAGACAAAAACAATTGGTAAATAAATAGATAGTATGCAGCAGGAAAAAATTTAATATAGGAAGTGGTGGTAGGAATGTTGAAATTATAAATGGTCTTGTCCACTCGTCTACTATCTATATATTAAGATGAAATCTGTCTGTGTGACAGTGATCCGATGAAGTGTAGGTAGAGACGCGTCAGTTTATTTATTGTGATCTGACGAGAGGCCCAGCCTCCACGTCATGATTCAGCAGAACTCCAAATTAAGATTTGCTTATAACTCAATCTCAATATATAAAAATCTTTCGTAGCTGACTGACTGGTAATGAATTTTCAAAGCACCTAGGACCCCAGGGTATGGTTTAAGGGTTAACATATTTTGTGATCACTTTAAAGTATAAGTATTTTTTTTTTAAATTGAATTATCTGGATTAATGTTAAAGGGAACATTTTTTAGTCTAGTTGTATTAGCTATATTAAAAGTATTTATATTGTGTATATTTTTTTATTCTTGTTAATGTTTGTAATAATATCTTAAACCTTAACACCAGTGAAAGCACTGGTGGTCTAGTTGGTAGTGACCCCGCCTTCCGATCCTAAGGTGTTGGGTTAAAATCCGGTCCTGCACCAATGGATTTTTCTGTGCGATAAAAATATTTGCGCTATAATAGCACTCTCAAACAGTGATGGAAAACATCTTCGGAACTGACTAAGCCGCGGGTTTGGCTTAGTCAGCTCCGCACGTATTGACCATGTCTTTCCTGTGGACATTTAAAATTAGTCAATATTCACGAAATAGTTTTGGGACATGTTTGATCATCATTTACTTTTTATGACTTATTTATATAACACATTTTTTACATTCCTATAATTTATATTTTACGTATCTACCTACTAATGATATAATTAAAATGATGTTTATTCATATGCTTTAAGATTTTTTATTATTCAATATTTATTCGTGACTCCTATTATGAACTTTGTTCTCATTAGAACACGTCATAATTAAAACTTTAAGCTTCAATAATCACGTTCAAACAAGCAAGTAGCCCATAAAAAAATCATAATAAAACCATCAATAATAATCAAAATAACAGACGTCTTAAGAAGAAGACGACTTACTAATGAACATCGCATTCAGTACTCCCACACTATAAATACGATGGACCTTATCATAAAGGTATAAGGTCCATATTCGAAGAGGATGGTAAGGTGAGGGTACGTCAATAAAGATTAAGCGGAATCCCAGAGTCGGACAGACAGACAGACAGATATCCACTCGATGACGTGTGATTGACGGGACGGGCTATTTGTCGTACTAAAATAACTTTTATGTTTTGCTTGTTTTTGAGGGAATGACCATCTTCTATATAAAACTATTACGACTGACTGACACAGAGTTTCCTACTAGTATTATAAATGTAAAAGTTTGTGAGGATGTGACGATGTTTGTGCCTCAATCACCCCGTAACAGCTGAACGGATTTGGCTGAAATTTGAAATATACATAGTACGTGTGCTGGAGTAACGTATAAGCTATTTTTTATGCTTGTACAACGCGTACGCATATTGGAGGGTAATATTCCTCTTACGCAGATGTGCACTGTACTCCAAATTAAGATTTGCTTATAACTCAATCTAAATTATATAAAAATCTTACGTAGCTGACTGGCTGGTAATCAAGTTTAACATGTTTTGTGATCACTTTAAAGTATTTGTTTTTATATTTATAGGAATGAAAAATAATAAAACAAAAAGAAGATATGAATTATGTACAATTTTGCAAGTAATTAAGTTTTATAGTTCGGTCCCTCGAAGGTCGTCAGAGTTCTACTTAATAAAACCAAACTATAACAATTAGCTAAATAGCCAAGTGCTTTGGTTCCTTAAATTGAACATAGAAACCAAAAACTTCACTCTACAGAGCCATACAAGGGCCATACAACAAGCACTGTCCCAAACTTTGAACTTATTTCAACAAAAGGTTTTGCGAAAGGCATTTCCAAAGGACGTTAGTTTCTGAGCTTATGATTCGTTAGCAAGTTCGTTGTCGACTTAACTCAACTAGTATTTCAAGGGGTTGTTTAACACATCATAGCCGAGACGTTATTGGACAAAAAAATGCTACTTTCTTGGTAAGAGACGTAGAACTGCGACAATGACAGTAAGCTGAGTGAAAATGAGGTAATAAGCTTGCTTTTCTCTTAGCGAAACCGATTGATAAAACTGCATTTTCGCTAATAACAAATGTTACGCAATCAGTTTCTTTTGTCTAATTTCTATTGTGAAAGTGCTGTTAGATTTGTTTTGGTAGATTTGTGCTACTCTGGTGCTACAATATCCACTACGAAGCTTTGGGTTATCCCGATAACGAAGTCGAAGATCTCAAACATACCAATACAACAATTGTTACAACTTGTGGGCTACGATTCCTAGTTGAGTTGGACAATACAACCGCTGCGGGTATCTCTCAATCCAGCAACGGGTACAATAACGCAAAAACTCCAAACAATAGACATTAATAAGACGGGGAAGTCCCGGACATAACGGCCGGCGCGTCCTGGGATGCGCTTATTAAAACATTTCCAGTATGGCAATATGTGACGACGTGCTACAATATGTGGCCCGCAAACTCTGCCCGCATGTGACGACCTGTGGGAATCGCGTCGAGAAAACTTCATTAACTCCAACGACCCCCCCTCCCCCCCCCCCTTGACGGACCCCGGACGGGGGTCTCCCGCTTATTACGTCTCGAACGTGCCGCGAAATCGAAGAAATGTGACGTAAATACGTGAAGCGTTTGGAAAGAATCGTTCCGCTGATTGGCCACTCTTTGTGCTCGACTGACCGTTAATTTGATCTGTATCTGAGGTTCCATTTTTCGGTTTATTATTGACGTTGCGTCATCGCCACCGATGGTGAGGCAGTAATCCTTTCGCCGTGGTACCTACTTTAGAAGCGCGAGTGTGATAAGTGAAGTGTGGCGTCGATTCAAAGAGGATGGATGACCGTTTAGTTGTTTCAACTTACGGTTGAAAGCATCCGTAGTTTCAAATCTGTCCGGGAATAGGATAGTCTTTAGTCTACGTACTGGATACAAGCAGCTATCTGAAAAAAAATGAACTGATTTTTTCAATGAATCGCGTCGTCAAGCTAGAGGGTGATGGAGAGTCTGTATTAAGTTGTTATTGCATTTGGTGGCAACTATAATTGATTTGTGCTAGTTTTGTCCATCCACGGCCCATAGTTTTGACTTTATCGTAAGACCTACATTACATTTATATAACCCCTCCTCGGCCATAATTCAATCCTGCTCTTAGTAAGTTCGCATGAGCCAGTGGCCAACTCTTTTGACGGAGCTTTTAGGCCGCCTAAACCTAAACTGCTTCAATGGCTTAACGATTTAAGACCCGGGGCCGGCAGTTTAACGTGCCCTCCGAAGCACGGAAGCGCTCAGCTCGTAATGCCACTTGCGGCCACCCATCCAAATTGTGACGGCGCACAACGTTGCTTCACTACGCCACGAGCGCTTCTAATCCTACTTTAACAGTCGGTAATCTACAAACTAGCAAGTCAGACTTAAAACTCCCAAGGCTACTGGTTCTTTAAGAGCCACTGGCCGGTCATAGACCTCATGGTCGTCACTGCGTTTGATCTTGGCGATGGTTTCCGATTGAGTAGGCTCGTAGATAGCGCATGCAGCCTTCCGACTCAGTGGGCATTAGACGTGCCGCTGACGTGAGCAAATCCTGTCAAATACGAGTAGATACGTTCATGGTGACTTAAGGCCCCCATCTTCTACCCTGTTTCAAAGTCAAAGCAAAAACTCTGGAACTTCTGGAAGTAAAGAAAAAGCATAGAATGCGTCCAGCTGCTTCTTTCTAAAGGATAGTATCGGACGGACCACCTATATGGGCGATGGGCGGTCACCTGTCACCATTGTTGACCATAACTATCTTAGGACTTTAAATCAGAAGTGCTTGCAAGTTTTCTTATGTTAACTTGTAGCTCTGCCCACCCCATTAGGGATACGGGCGTGATTATGTGTATGTATGTAGTTTGAGCTCATTGACATGATGTATGAAAGCCGAACATTAAACGATATAGACACTAAAAAAAGGCACTAGAGTTGGTTCCGATAACATATCCGGTAGAAAAACACGTTTGTATGAAAACTAGTATTTCCTCTACATTTCCTAGAACCGTGAATCTCACAGACCACACACGACCAAGTGCTGATGTACGAACTGTGTAATCTTTGGGCTGACAGACGGACAGACGAATTATCTATGTCATTGGTTCATTTAGAAGGTTGACGTCTTAACACCTCAGCAGCTGAGGATCCAAAAATACCTTCACACTGTTGTCTTAAATGTCTTTATGGCTTCAGTGGCGCAGTGGGCATGTGTCCGGAAGAGATGTGAAAGTTGTGGGTAAGAGTTCCGTACCATCGTAAATGTATGAAATGTTTCATATGGGGCCCCATTTTCTTTTTATTACATACTAGCTGCCGTCCGCAACTTCGCTCGCGTGGTACCCAGATAAAAATAGCCTATATGTTAATCCAATACATGTACTATGTATATTTCAAGTTTCATTCAAATCCGTTCAGCCGTTTAGGCGTGATTGAGGCACAAACATCATAACATCCTCACAAACTTTCGCATTTATCATATTAGTAAGTTTGTTGTTATAGCGATAGCGGCAATACAAATTATACTCTGTGAAAATTTCAACTCTGCCTATGGTTTATGAGATACAGCCCGCTGACAGACGGACAGACGGACGGACAGACGAACAGCGGAGGCGTAGTAATAGGATCCCTTTGGCACCCTTCGGGTACGAAACAGAAAAAATTGAGACAGTTTTTAAAATAACTAGTTGACCGAAAGTAGGCTGTCGTGACAAACTGTTAAAATCTGGCTTATAAAAACATTTCCAAAGAAATATAAGTCAGCTATCAGAAAACAATTAGGTCAACAAAACACAAAACTACTCAGCCAATGACATTCCGTTGACAGGTGAGTGACAGGCACGGCCTGCCAAAACTAGCAGACGTTCAGTAGCGCAATCAATCACTTGTTTCACGTCAAGTGTATAATTTTGTTTTCAGCGAGTGGAAAAATGTTACTAGACGGTTTGGCTTCGCCGTCTGAAGAGACGAGTTGACAGTGACGTTTTAAAAATTTCAGTTGCGTTTTAACAGTTAAGTTTTAATAGTGCTAGCCATTTTAAAGTGCGCGCTATGGAGCGATTCCGTGCTTAGGAGGGCACGTTAAATTGTCGGCCCCGGCTTTTAAGTCGTTAAGCTATGACGTAGGCCTTTAGGCGGCTCATATAAACATACTTACTTTGTAATTTTAAGGAATGTTTTGCCAATGTGATCATATAAATATTTCAAAAAGGTTATAAAACGAAATTGATTTAATTTAACATTCTTTCTTAGAACCTTAAAAGTCACATTATGTATTTTTATAAATACTGTAACTGAAACCACTGAAAAAACCATAATTATGCAGAAAATAAACTGAAGGAATTAAACGTATAAAATAATTCAGTTGAAAAGTAATAGTCTTGCGTAGTCGGATTTTGACTTTTGAAAACATGTTTTAAAGCACTAAGTTCATAAATACATACCTACAGATAATGTACATAATTACCTTATCACAATCAATTAGAATTACATAAATATGCACTCTATTACTTTTCAATAAATATCTAAGTTATGGATGACATAAGTATGTGTAATACAGCGATAAATAAATATAAACTGATGAATATAGAAGCCAAGCTCATTATGACTTTACAGCCCATACATTAGAGATATGATCGCTCGTAATGTATCAGAAGTACCTAAACGAATCGGTAGTCAAAAATCTCAGTACAAAACTAAAAAAATCTTACTACTCAACATTAACTATTACTAACTAACCATAAATAAACAGTATAAGCAAATGTTTGAAAAACAGTAAAAACAAGACAGTAACTTTAATTGATTAAACATTATTTTTAACTGAAATCACAAGGACAAAAATCAATCGCAACCAGAACTGCAATAATAGTTCGTGTTAATGTTTGAAACAGTATCACCAACTGAAACAATGCCTATTTAAACACAGTTTACTGTCATGACAGTAATATTTTGCCTCAAGACTACTATTTTTGGAACAGTAACAATTAGGTACTGTTTAAATGGTTGGCTCATGTAGGTTTTTACAGTAAACTGGCCCCATAACTCAGTTGGTAGTAAATTTCCACCAAAAACGATTAATGGTAACCAAAAAAAATCACAAGTAATAGTACAACTTTGAATAGTTTGGGGCTGTGTGAAGTTTACATCAATTGATTATTTCTAAAGTTATATTATTAGTACCATCAATGGTACTAGTCAATGGTACTACTGCGAATAAACCATTTATAACGTACTTAAAACTATGTTTGATCTAGTATTTCCATAGTTTAACGTTACATTTTGTTTTTATTCATTTTGGCTATTGTAACTTGGTCTTAACTTGTTGTAGTCTATTTCTTACGGTAATTAATTGTAAGACTCATATTTAAATTAAAATGAGGTTTTTGATGGCGATCGTTTTACTATGTGAAGGTATTTTTGACACCACAATTGCTCAGCTTCTTTTGATGTCAACTGAATTTATTTATTCCGTAGCTACGATCATAAGTAGATATGTTTAATGAGTGAGTTTACGAGTCTCAGACAGAACTTGAATTTTATAACCTTCATAAAAACTTTTACGGAATTTCAAACTGTCGGAAAGTGGGATGGCTTAGTAGCTTAATAGCTTAAGCTAAGTCCTTGTGGCGTGGCTTGTTTGGATTTTAAACATTAAAAAAAAGTTATGGAACGTTCAACCCGGTTAAAATCTTGGATGATAATAGCACAATATGAGTGAGTGCTTAGTAATTTCTTAATTTTACTTGATTCATGGGTTTTTAAAGATAAACAAAGTTATCGAAAGGATAAAAGTGCACAAATTCTGAAAACAGCTTGAACACATACATCACATATTATCACGCCCATATATTATTGGGGTGGGCAGAACCACAAGTGAGCGTGAGAAAACTTGCAGCTACTCTGATTTAAAGTCCTAAGATGGATATATGGTGAACCATGGTGACAGGTGATCAGCCCATTGCCCATATACGTGGTCCATAATTTTGGAGAGGATACTATCTTTGAAATTATAAAATATGTTGAAAATAGTCACAAAATCCAAAACAACAGTAAATTCATCTGATTGTCAAACTAAGTTGGCAATACACTGAAAAAAGCTTTATTCTACTGAAACTTTATTCAGGCAATCTAAACTTGGACGACTTGTATTAGGAGCCAACTTTCACATCAGAGTACCCAGCCGGTCTGTGACTCTACAGACGCAATACCAGTGCCAAACGATGAGAGAACAGTGAGGGTCCCCGCTCACTGCCCTGGCCTGCGCTCCGCAAAAACCAATGAAAGTGACAAAAGTCCGTCTTAGCAGAGTCATCATAATACGATACTATATCTTTATTGTAAAACGCAGACAAACATGAAAAAAGAAATACAAAATTTAAACAAAATAGGTACAAAATATGAGTCATACAATGGGCGGCCTTATCGCTAAAAGCGATCTCTTCCAGGCAACCTTTGGATGGACAAGACAAAACTTTAAAAAGACAAGGACGGCGGTTACATTATTGGAAAAAAAATATCATCATTATCATTCGCAACCCGAGTTCACTCACTGCTGGGTGCAGGCCTTCCTTTGTGTGTGCCACTCTCCACGGTCCGTTGCAAGTCTCATCCAGGTCCAGCGACGGATGGTTTCGTCAGCACACCTTGCTGCTGGACGAGCGACGTTTCTGTAACTGGTTCTTGAACGCCATTCGGTTACCGCCTTACTTGCTCTCTTAATATATGGGCTGACAGCCTTATGTTTTGCATAATTTGTTATTACAAATAATTTACCATTATTTTGAAATAGAATAGTTGCCGGAAACCTTTTCCCTGTACGTTCTAAAATGTAACACGATGCAACTTTGAAAATTGACCAAACGTATAACACAACTGTAATACAATGGGACCCATTTACTCGCGTAGGATTCAATAACCTCCTAACTGGTGCTTGGAGTCCTGACCTCATTGACCTATCGATGTCCTATCGCCCTTACAGCTTCGAGCACTATACCCCCCGGGGCGCAGTGCATTAATGACATTTTTCGCATGTTTCGCCCCCACTTGGGGGCGGGGGTGGGGGAGGGGACGTCTCCCGTCAATCAGTTCAGTACGTGCCGTGAATGTGGAGCTGTGTTAAGACGTTTTCATAGTGGTCGAGTTAGCAACGATTATTCGATCACGTTATTTGGGTGGATGGGAAATCTATTAATACAAGAAAAAGTATTTGTGTTTGAAACTTGGTCAATAGTTTTTATAACTTACTAGCTGCCACCTGCGGCTTCGCTCGCGTGGTACCCGGATAAAAAGCAGCCTATATGTTAATCCAGCACATGTACTATGCATATTTCAAGTTTCATTTAAATCCGTTCAGTAGTTTTTAAGTGAAAGCGTAACAAACATCCATACATACAAACTTTGGCGTTTATAATATTTTTAAGGATTTTATTTAAGTTTTAAAATAAAAGAAGTCTGATAGAATCATCTGGTCGAAGCGTTGTGTGATCCAAGAGCTGGTTCTTATTTGGCTCAACGGATCAGTATTGCCATTCAGCGTGGCAATGCGGACAGCGTCTTGGGCACGCTTCCAGCGTCTGATGATCAGGTGAGTTATCTATAGACCGTTTGCAACGGTCTTTAGGTAGCCCGACTGTTTCTTTTGCATTATGTAAATTATATTTGTATTACTTGTAAGTTTATTTCTAGATATTTTTTAGGTAAATCTGGATAGGTCTGAACGGAGAACTAATACAACCAGATAAAATTATCAAACTTGGCATACATTTTAAAAGCAATACGACTAAATCAAATAGCACATTCCATTCCAAAACCTCGTTGGATAATAGCAGTTTTCTCATTTCGGTTTCATTATAAAAAAGATTTTAAAGAGAAACTTCGAAAGTTACAGTTATTGTAACTAATCTTGATCCTTTATGACACCTGAAAATAGCTTAGCTTTTGAAAGTTTTATCCAAAATAGGCTTTCATTATTTTATAGATCAAGATATACTATATAATTGATAGAGTACTGGTAGTGACTCCGCCTTCCAATCGTAAGGTCGTCGGTTCGAATCCAGTTGTGCACCAAATTATTTTTCTGTTCGTAAAATTTATGCGCGCTTTACTCCCGTACTTGTACTCTCAAACGGCGAAGGAAAACATCGTGAGAGGACCGCATGTCGTAGAAAAAAAAATCGAGAAATATGTGTTAAATCAGAAGTGGCTGCAAGTTTTCTTATGTTTACTCGTGGCTCTGCCCACCCCATTAGGGATGCGGACGTGCTAATAATGTAAAAAATATGTGTCAAGTGCAGGATAGGAGTCCTTTTGAGGCGCACTAAAAAATTCTTTCACCACACTGGTTCGAAAGAACTAGTGACATTAGTAGTATTCCAGAACCTAAACTATCTACATTCTAAATTTCATCAAAATCGGTTCAGTAGTTACAGAGATACGTGGTAACAAACATTCAAAGACTCACAAACTTTCGCTTTTATAATATTAGTAGGTTTAAACTGACAAAAGAAGATGGTTATTAATTACGTTCTTAATCCGATCATCATTATCATCCACATCATCTTTGCCCACTTCTGGGCCAATTCCCAATGAGAAGCCAATGCTTATTGAAAGTTTTTTTGAAGTTTACATGTCACTTTTTAAAATCAATATTTACAATCTCCAAGAAAACACCTTACTTTCAAGGTAACTATTGACACTTCGTGCGTGACAGCGCACTTGTCACATCGCCCTGTCATCCTCGTCACCTGTCATCTGTCACCTGTCACGAGACACGGAGACCACACAGGCACAGAATAAATACTGCAAATGAAAACGAACGTCCGGCTGAGCGTATTTACTTAAATTTTACTTTTATTGTACTTACGTCGATATCCTACTAATATTATAAATGCGAAAGTTTGTGAGGATGTTTGTGCCTCAGTCACGCCATAACTGCTGAACGGATATGAATGAAACTTGGAACATACGTAGTATGTGTGCTGGAATAACTTATAGGCTACTTTTTATCTCAGTACCATGCGAGCGAGGCCACGGGCGGAAGCTAGTTATTGAATAAAAATGACTATTTTCTTCAGAATTGCTTCTTTTTCTCCTTTTTATACAAAGAGAACAAAATATTTTGAATATTCAATTTTAATCCACTTTTGTTACCGACGTCTAAAAATCTAAACATATAAAACGTTACTGACTGACTGACAATCAAATTAGGTAACGCACAGCCATAATTCGTAGAAATATGAAACTTGGAGGGTATATTCCTCTTTAGGTATTAATAATTTAACTCATAGAGGACTATCTATCTAGTCGTGTCACTAGTTCCTTCGAACCAGTGTAGTGAAAGGATTAAAGTGCGCCTCAAAGGCTCCTTTCGTGCACTTGACACATGCTTTCGAACTTTCAACGATGTTTTACTTCACCGTTTGAGAGTACTGGTATAGCGAGATTTTCTATCAGAAAAATCCATTGGTGCACGACTGGATTTGAACCCACGAAAAACTCAACAACGGACAAAGTCACGGGGCGTTCCTCTAGTATTTTATATTTCACTTTTAAAAGAGTGATAAAACTTAACCAATCCACAAATCCGAAAGCCGTAAAAAGAGAACGAAACAGCTAAATTAATACCTCAAAAATAACCCTCAAAAGCTTTGTTCCTTTTTCGAATCGGATTTCGCATAAAAAAGGCACGTAAGGTGATCAGTGATCACTCGAAACCGACGGAGTGAATGAATGAGTGAGTGAATGAGTGAACGAGAGGGCGGCGGGACATCGGGACACCAGTTGATCAACCACGATGCGCCCGCTGTCTGTCAAAGTCGGGTTAGGGAAGTATAGAAGGGGCTTTATTTGATACAGCTTTATTTATATTTTTAAGTTTGAAAATATCTATTTTAAATTCCGAGCCGAGCTCTTCCGTGCTTTGGAGGGCACGTTAAATTGTCGGTCCCGGCCATTAAGTCGTTAAGCCATGATGGAGGCCTTTAGGCGGCCTAAAAACTCCGTCACAAGAGCTGGCCACTCGCTCATACGAACTTACATAATTTCAATTGAAATATTTATGATTTAATGAAGAGTGTGTTATATTCACAATATCTTGTTAAAAAGGAATGGTCTTTAATAAATTTAAAACATTATAAAAAATATAAATTATTAATAATAAATATAAAGGTTTGTAAACATAATAAATTCCACCACAATAATTAATAATGATATAACTTATTTGCCAGCCTGCTTTAGTATTTCATAACTAAGCACACATCACACATCTGTTCACATAATTAGTAAATTATATGATTAATATCTATTCCACATGAAGTCCATTATTCGTAACGAATAAATTATATTAAATAGGCACTCTGTACGTCGCTCGAACGTATAAATTTTGCAAACGACGATTTAGTAGCTGTACGTCGAGCTTGTCCGAAACACGTGCCTACGTTATTGTTTTAGTATTTTATACCAATTTATTATTTACAGATCTCTATTTATGAAATGTCACAGCTCTAAATTATTGGAAATGCGACAGGGAGCTTGTCGATGTCACTGTGAGCAACGCAGGCGGTACTGAGAAAAACAAAGATTTTGAGCACTTCTGGCACTAGTAGAGTCGTCAATATAATAATTGTTTTTGTGTGTTCTCAATAATTTATTTGATGTGAGATGGAATTTATTTAATCGCCGATTCTTAGAATGACATTTCATTCTGCAAACAGAAACAAAAATATAAATAGCCTGGTAGTAAAAATTTGGTTAACTAGTTTTACGCATTGGCAGAGCCATTCATCGTGTGGAACACAGATTTTTATTGATGTAGACCCCGGCTTACCGTAGTGATTAATAAATTAAAATACGCACCGAAATAGTGTTGTTGTAAATCAAAGGGTCATAAAACGTCACTATTCGGCAAAAGCCGTCTCCATACTAGCGTATCGGTTGATTTATTCGCCGGCCAGTGTCGGTGCGAAAACGTACTTCGTGACGTCACGAGTTTTGTTTTTTAAAGGCTTTTTTATTGATGGCGTTTGGATAAAAGTCGGATAGGGTTACCAGCGGCCTTCGATTGGGAGCTTAGTGCAGACAGCTGGCAACATTTTAAGAGCTAAGTTTTTTCTGCGAGACAGATTTGAAAATAGATCTCGTAATCTTGCTAGCTTTGGTGTCAATCATTACGCCCGTATCCCTAACGGGGTGGGCATAGCCGCAAGTAATCATAAGAAAACTTGCAGCCACTCCTGATCCAAGAGTTCCAAGATGGATAGATGAATCGCCCATATAGATTCATCATGTTGGAGAGGATACTATCCTTTAGTCGACTATTACGACATGCTCGGGAAGAGGAGCAGCTGGGTTCATTCTGTTTCTTTACTCCCAGTCCAGCAGAGAAAAGAAGCAAATTATTGAGTAACAGCCCAATTTAAAAAGATCAACACGATGTCATGATTCAGTGAGCCTGAGTAGTTCCATTGACGAAACTCACAGTACCCTTTCTGATTTACTAACAAACATTTTAATTTTTATTGTATATAGTGATAATAGACTGACTGCACCTGTTAATTGTTCGAAGCGCTCGTGGCGTAGCTTGCTTAGACGTTCTTGATTGATCGTTGAAGTTAAGCAACGTTGTGCGCGGTCACAATTGGGATGGGTCGCAATTGGTATTACGTGCTCAGCGCTATCGTGCTTCGGAGAGCACGTTAAACTGTCGGTCCCGGCTTTTAAGTCGTTAAGCCATGACGGAGGCCTTCAGGCGGCTTAAAAACTTCTTCTCAAGAGTTGGCCACTAGCTCATATGAACTTATACCTATAGTTAAGCTGTAATACTAGTCAGGTTATGTGACAGATTGTAAAACCGCTGGTAAGATTGTGACTCAAATCAGACTGATGCCCGGTTCCAATACCCTACTACTATTAGTCGCGTCACTATTATTTCAAAATTTTCTAACCAGTGTGTTGAAAGGATTTTTAAAAGGCTCCTGTTATACATTTGAAACCATGTTTTCGAACTATTTAGGATCTCCGACATGTCGGTTTCCGCACGATGTTTTATATCACCGTTTGAGAGTACTTACCGGGCCCTTGTTTGCTATGACCAAACAAAACGTAACGCGGGCAAACGCGGGCACATTTGTGGAATTACCGTGTTATCGTGTTCTAAACAAGTTACGAGTTGTCAAGTTTCGTTTGGTCATAGAGAATTAAGACCCTGGTACAGTGCAAGACTGGATTCGAACCTACGATCTAGAATCGGAAGGCAGAGTTACCACTAGACCTCGGCTCTAATACTCTACTAACTGACAAAGGTTCATTCACATTCACAACGTTGTTTTCTTTCAAAATATATGCCTATAGTGCTTTTTGACAAATAAAAACATTGTTATGGCAATGAACGAGTCGTCGTAGGATATTAGAACCAAGACACAGTCAAAGTCAACATGTTTTACTCCATAAAATCACAAGGATCACTTGGACACGTCTTAAATCTACGTTGCATTAGTATGAGGGTCAGTGTCAGTGACAGGTCATCGAAGTGGTAGCCCTGGGAGCTGTGGAATCGGTGAATGATTTTCGGCTTGTAACGCGCGCCTCATCCCTCCATTTTATAGCCATTTGTCAGTCGGCGGAAAGATGCATGTACCTACACTACTCGAGTCGGCTTTTTTCATTATTTTTTCGGCCTTTTTCGGCATTTTTTCGGCTTTTTAGGCTTTTACCCGAATCCATCGACACGTGAAAGTGTGTTAGCGTCGTTGCGAGCTTATAAATCTAACAGTTTGTGAGCGTTTGTAGTTGGTGTTTCAATTTTAGACTGTGTTTTAAAATTTACATCGTTTTGTTTTTGAACGTGGTTTTTTACTGGCTTTCCGGATGAGTGACTTTCGTGAATTGTCACAGGAACTGTGGGTCATTTATAGCTGAACTATTTCTATTTGTTGTGTCTTTTGCACTTATTCTAAAACGTATATCTTTCTCTGCTGGACTGGGAGTAATGAAAAACATAGAATGCGTCCAGCTGCTTCTCTCTCCGAGCATGTCGTCAAAGTCGACTAAGGAGTACCTAGTATCCTCTCCAAATTGGCCTATATGGGCGATGGGCTGATCACCTATCACCGTGGTTCACCATATCCATCTTGGGAGTCATGGATCAGAAGTGGATGCAAGTTTTCTTATGATTACTTGTGTCTCTGCCCACCCTACTAGAGATACGGGCGTGATAATGAATGTATGTATGTACATCATCATCTTCCTGCCCTTATCCCCTTACTCTATGTGGGGTCGGCACAGCATGATCCTTGGATCATGCAGCAAGAGTTTTGGCTAAGGTATTTTATGACCGGCCGCCTGCCTGACGTCAACCCTCCTTGGGAATACTTGCTTATTGTATCTCATCATGTTGGAGGATACTATCCCTTGGTTGACTTTTACAACATACTCGGGGAGAGAAGCAGCTGGACGCATTCTGTTTTTTCTTTACTCCCAGTCCAACGGAGAAGTATTAATAAACAACGACAATTAATATATATTGTTTTACTAAGGATCATGCTGTGTCGACCCCATATAGAGAGGGATAAGGGCAGGAAGATGATGAATTAATATTATATTGTTTAAGTTATATGTTATTTAAGAGCTAGATCTTGTCGTTGTAATATAAAGTTTCCTCCATTTTGACCTCTCCAATGCAGTTTTTTTTACTTCTATATACATGACAGCGACTTTCTCCTTTAGCTGGCTGATTATAATTAATTCTTGGACTTCATCTTCTTCGCTCTACTTCCTTCTAAAATCGTCTTTATGAAGCTGTCATGTCGTATAAGATGTCCAAACATTTGCCCTCTTCTATTTTGAATCGTATTTATTAAAATCCTTTTCTCTACTCTTTTTAAAACTTCCTCGTTAGTTAGGATGACGACCTGAGTAGCCTTGTGCCTACCCCTACCGGACTTGGACCAAAAAAGTTACCAATGTATTAATACTGATTATTAATGACTACCTACAGTAATCAGCTCACGATCACATTGCCAAAAATTAAATTACCAGCTCGTCATAACTCCCGAAAATCGGGGAAATTTAACCTGCACCCTTCACAGGCGCGTAAACTCGCGTAAAACGCGTGATTGAAGCGACCCGCAAAAATGTCGGCCAATAGTCGCCGGCGCCAAACCGCACCCGATTTATATTTCACTATTATACGACGCAGCCCCGATTTACGATTTCATTATGCACGCCTCGATTTCGCGGGACATGCAGCTTTTATTTTGTTGGGACTGCGATGGGCAGCTATATGGTTAAATGTTTTATTTATAGGTATTTAACGCGTAAGAAATAAATGCTAAGATTATAGTTTATAGTTTTGAATTATCGTTATTACTCTCTTATTGAGTTTAAAATCCAATATTTTCAATAATAAAGCGCACTTTTCGTATTTTTTTCTAAACCAGTGATTATTTTGATAATAAAAATCGTACCTACCTCGTGTCCATCAAAACAAAAACTGTACAAAATGAAATTTAATCAGCAATTTCCTCGTTCTATTATTTTTGCAATAAGTTCCACTACAAAGGCAGAAGAGAGGGACAATAAAAAATAATTTTCACCCCCTTTTTCCCCACTGCCACGCTACATAAATAATCATTACGAAACGCATTCAGTGGCAATTACATACTTGAGGATGGCTCGTTAAAAATCATATTCTGGGGGGTGAGCAGACGAGCGAGCTTACAAGCCAGCTTACACCACCTTTATGTAGAAATAAAATAGTTTTTTCATAAATTTATTAGCCACTAAGCATACATATTATCACGCCAGTATCCCTAAGGGGGTGGGTAGAACCTCAAGTAATCATAAGAAAACTTGCAGCCACTCCTGATTCAAAGTCCGAAGATGGATGTGGTGAACCATGGTGACAGGTGATCAGCCCATCGCCCATTATAGCCACCAAACTAAAGTAATGTTATGTTTTTGTTTTATTTTTAAAATTATCTTTTTAATTTTACCAGTAACTACACCAAATTTTCAGCCTAAACAAAACCTTCTCCACAAAATAACGGTATGTACATAGTTTCAACCACTAACCAGTTCCACCGAAATGACTTCGTAACTAAAACCTTGCCCTAATAAAGCGTCAAAACAGTTCGTCTGTTACCCCTTATCACGCGCGGTGTGGCCAGTTAACACGGCTCATAATAGGCTCCTTACCCACCTTACCCCCTCTCCCCCCGCCTTATCTGCAGTATTAAACCATAAAACATTATAATTTACAACACTGTGTCGTTTCGCTATGACGCCGGGGGTGGCTCTCAAACTTTTCATAAGTTATTGTGTAGCTCTGTTTTGTATGGCCCTGGCTCTCAAGAAACAGTCAATGTAAATGATCATAATATTTTTATTCTCATTCACGTGATTTTTAACTTTTAGACACAAAGATTGTCGCTTTGTTGAGGTGGAAATAAAACGGTCTACAGTTTAAAGTCCTATGTCATGTAATAGATTATATCCGTTTTTCTTTCTTTTTTAATGTTGTGGTGTAAAACATTTATATTAACCTACAAATCCAGTTTAGCTACTTCAAAAAATAATCTGTAAATTAACAAAAATATTGTTATTGTTATCTGGCTTCCCTCACGTTGTATCCGTATAAAAAGTAGCCTATATGTTATTCCAGAAAACGTATTATATAAATTCCAAATTTAATTCAAATCCGTTCAGCCGTTTAGGCGTGATTGAAACAAAAATACCCAAACATTCTCACAAACTTTCGCGTTTTATAATATAAGTAGGAAGTAGGATTCAGAAACTGAGATACCATCAATAGAAGGCATTGCGTGTGTAATTTGATATCAAAGTTAGACCAAAATCCAATTTAATAAACGATCATAAAACGTCATGTGATACGCCATCCCATACATCACCCGCCCCCAAAATTTGAGAACCGCAGACACAAAGATACTTAAAAATAACGAGATCCTTGCAAATATTGTAATAACCGCCCCTGTCCTGTATTTAGCTCAACCATTGTTTTAATATTCTTTGCTGACTCCAACCGTCGATAAAATAGCGTACCGCTGTACCCCTTTACCCCACTCTACCCTTTGTTTACATTTCATCGATATTTTGCAAAGTTCACTTCACATCCCTAAATTTATATGTGTTAATAGACTGAGTTAACGATAATGGTGTGGAATTAGTGTTGTTATTGTTATTAAAATATTGTTATTGTATTGAGGACTGCTTTTGTAATAGGAAGGGTGGTTTTACAATATTGTACAAGACTGTTTACTTATAAAATGGTGAATTTTCAAAGGCTTCTCTATCTGTGTGATTTTTACAGCGTCAGAAGTCTTTTTACAAAACCAACGGGACGATGTGGTGCTCGGGGCAATTTTTGACGAAGTAGGTTACAGGACCTATATGGTGAACTTATTCAGCTTAGTCAGCTTTATCCAAAGGAATATCGTAGTAGTAGTTCAAATAAAATAATTTGTTTCTGCTTGAAGTATGGTAGGTACTTATTAGATGTTAAATAAATTATAAATAGGATCACACACTCCGTTGTACTCACTGCAGCATCACAATAACACATTTTTATTACATAAAATTAATAAATTATTTCAAAATGTCACTTATTATAAAATGATTTGTATTTGAGCCAAAGTTAAAGTTTGGTTTTAAATTGTCTAATTGGTGATTCTATAATTGATCTTGGAATTCTATTATATATCTTAATTGCCATTATATAACTATTTTTACTTTTGAAATTGTACTTCAAGCCTTGTTGGTTCTCTGTTCATATACCTAGAGTTAACATTATCAGCATACTTATATTTACACGACCGGATTCGAACCCACAACCACTACTAAACTACCGCTACTCTCAATTATTCTATTCAAGGTGACAAAGCTTAATTCTCACTTATCTCTACAAATAAAATCATACGCACACAATCACCTAGGCATTGAGTCAATTTGCACAAATATACACAAATATTACCTTTATCAAAGTAACTAGTTTAAGATTAAGAAAGAGGGAAAATTAAACCAAGGATAAGATAACACTATAAACAAAGTAGATTAGTACTTAGAATAGTAGGTATTACTCGTTCGTGAAGCGGTCGTGGCGTAGCTTACTTAGACGTTCTTGATTGATAAATAATAAATAAATAACACCCAACAGTCACATACATAGTCCTGACCCAACACTAGGATTCCCTGTGTCGTGGGTATCAGAAACTACGAGTACCATGGTACCACAATACCCAGACCCGGAAGAAATATTTACAGATCATGCAAACATTTCTTCCGCAGCGGGAATCGAACCCGCGCCTCTAGCGTATCTGCAGAGCAATCGCTCGCCACGCCACTGAGGCTGTCATTATTGAAGTTAAGCAACGTTGTGCGCGGTCACAATTTGGATAGTGTGACCGCGGGATTTTATTTATTTAATCATACTTTGTTTCTCGTTAGATAAAAAAACATTGCAAGGTACATAGCTTGTGTACGAAGCATTAATTCCTGGACCAATAGCGGGCAATCAGTAGGTCTGCGGTAATCTCAGCGAGCATTGGGCGATAAACTGTACGATGTGCGGAGGTTTAAGCTATAAGCGGAAACGGGTTAAATTAATTTTTACATAATTTTTCGGTAGGTACCTCATAAAATTTTTTAAGAAGAGATTCAGAGGAATATTAGGTACACAGTTTTCGTACGGGTTTCAGATTGGATATCAAGCTTAGCTTGGAAAGCCACTGCCGCCGCACACGGATTAAATTAGACACACAAATAGGCGTATAAATAAAAAAAAATAGAAAGAGAATCAGTAAAATCCATTTCATATATTTAAATTAATATTTGTAGACCAAATGGCTGATAGAAAACTTACCTACATACCTTTTTTTTTGTAGTACATATTTCTCTGTTGGACTGGAAGTAAAGAAAAAACATAGAATGAGTACAGCAGCTGCTTCACTCCCCGAGCATGTCGTAAAAGTCTACATGATGGACCATCTACATGGGCGATGGGCTGATCACCTGTCACCATATTCACCATATCCATCCTGGGACTTTGAATCAGAAGTGGCTGCAAGTTTTCTTATGATGACTTGTGGTTCTGCCCACCCAATTATACGAGCGTACGTACATACTATTAATACATAATATCACAACAAGACTCGGAAGAATTATTTGCAGAGCATGCAAAAATTTCTCCCGCAACGGGAATCGAACCCGTGAGCCACGCCAACGAGATCATCAAGCCATTCTTAACCATTCACATCGATAACAAAACATTTTTTCAAACTCTCTCTAATAGCTCCATTCTTGTACCAAACATCATGCAATATTGATACAAGTAACAAAGCGTCCCACGTGACCTCTGTATCTTCATAACATACGATAAGTATTAGGAAAGATCACATGATCCCACTGATTATGCAAAAGATGTTTGTATCTTTGTAATTATATCCATGCCCGGTACCAATATTCAAATAACGGACGATTGGTCGCAAAGTTGACAGCTGTCGATAAGCATCATACATTAAGCAGTGTTGCTATACTTATTATCTGTCGTCCGATAGTTGAATAAAAGAACAAGGCATTCAACAAAATGGCTAAATTCATAAATAAATATTTGTGGACATTTCACACAGCGCTATTTAGCCCCAAACTAGGCAAAGCTTGTACTATGGGAACCAGATGGCTGATAGAAGACTTATGTACTTTTTTTTTACTTTTTACTTACTTATACTAATACATTAAATGACATAGCGATACCATTGCACAACTAGTCGATAAGAACACGATTTTCTAATATCATCATCATCTTCCTGCCCTTATCCCACTCTATGTGGGGTCGGCACAGCATGATCCTTGGATCATGCTGTAAGAGTTTTGGCTAAGGTGTTTTATGACCGGCCGCCTGCCTGACGTCAACCCTCCTTGGGAATACTTGCTTATTGTATCTCATCATGTTGGAGGATACTATCCCTTAGTCGACTTTTACGACATGCTCGGGGAGAGAAGCAGCTGGACGCATTCTATGTTTTTTCTTTACTCCCAGTCCAGCAGAGAAGTATAAGTATACGATTTTACTAATATATTTCCAAGAAAGATCCATTGGCGCACGACCGGGTTCAAACCAATGATCTTAGGCCACTACCACTACGCCACAAGAGCTCACAATCCGTAATCAACCAGCATAACACCATCACAAACATTTGGATTTATTGTATTAGTATTTTAAGATGGGACCATATTTCCAACATCCCGTAGAACAATTGACAAAGAAAGGATTAACTTTATTGCCGCGCGGATTGCCGCTATTTACTTCTTTATTAGGTCGTTATTGCTGTGCAAAGAAACCGATATCATTCGGACCGTAATCTGCGGCCATTGCGGCCTTTGCTATGTAAACTTGTGCCTTTATCATGGTAAACTACTAAATACCATTTAGCTACTATAAAATACTTATCTACGATTTTACTTATTTACGATGTATCTTTCGGTTGACGATTTGGGGGAGACCTTTGTCCAGCGGTGGGACGACAAGGGTTAAAAAAACATCTTTATGTGATGAAAATTCCAGTTTTGTTATAATGTGTGATGAGAACTTAAATTTTTTAACTAAAATTAGCTTCCAACCACGGCTTTGCTTGTGTGGAACTCAGATGTTGCATATCTGTTATTCCAGGTTACTACACCATTGCTATATATTATTAGTATACATAATTACAAGTTTCACACAAATCTGCTTAGCCGTTATGCTGTAATTGGTATTTAATAACATGTTCACAAACATTTCTTTTCACATCGAGTAATTTGATTTAAAAACAATCCTTTTTTAATTCTCAAGTATTTTACATGCTTCAAAGTGTGATTAAAGTAAAGTGCGCCTTAAAAATTCTCCATAATTATAAAATTGATCAACAGACTCAACCAATACACATTAAAATCAAAGCCGCCAGAGACCACTAAAACTGAACTCCCCCAATCCACTCAAAAAACTCAATACAGATCCACTCAGATAAGTATAGCAAGTATCAGACAGGTATCATTATGCGGAATACTTAGCCGGAAGGTAAGGGGGGGGACAACCGAGGGGGGAGGCAATTTAATTCTGTCCACGTTCTAATAATGACCGTCATAATTCGTTCAAAGTGTCCGGTCTGGGACAATTTCGCCCCGCCGCCCCTTGATTCCTTTGCATTTTACCCCCCCTTAATTCCATTTTCATGCTACCTTGCACACATTTGCGCTTCATCTGCGGGGGTGTGTGTGTGCGGTGTGAATTCTTTGACGTTGTAATGAAAAGCTTGGAGCAGTCGCATGCATGGCCAATGGTTTTTTGTACTTTCCGTACAATGAAGTGTGTTGTTAACCGATATACGTTACGTTTTAAACAGCGTCTTAGGAGTTTTACGGAAAAGTGTCCTCAGAAATAAAACTTGTAACGTTATCTACCTACACATTGTCGAGAATCAAAACATCAAAACTGATGATAAGTACATAGATTAAAAAAAAACAGGATAAAATACAACTAAATCAAAAACTACTCATTTTTTCAGACAGAAAAAACATATGTCGCCTGTATACAAAAAATATGTAAAACTTTTTCAATAATTTTTACACAATATAAAATTTTTCAACTTCAAAACATCGAATCCCAGAAAACCCGTAAACATCCGTCATTTTTAATCCCATCCTTACCCGTCGCCATCTTGGATCTGCATGTGTGCGTTATCAACACGTGTAGCGCGTATTAAGTTTGATTTATACCTCTTATATCGTAAATGGATTAGGGAAGCGTCCTTTTGCAGCCACTTGTATAGTCCCCTGGAGGAGAAATTTGCTATAAAGTATGTCTATGAGAGAAGTAAAACATAACGTTGTAGAAATCATCCAAACACATTATTTCGGCCTACAAACAAAACTTTCTATAGAAGTACCTACCTAATATTAGGAATTTCATGCTTCCAGGGTAAACGATTTTATGTAGCCTCAATCCACTGTCAATTTTCTACATACTTATATATTATCACGCTCGTATCTCTAATGAGGTGGGCAGAGCCTATTCGTGGCTCATCATAAGAAAACTTGCAGCAACTAAAAATAAAAGCTTTGCATTTTTTTAAATCAATATGATAATTTAGAAATGAGAAATATTTAAAATGGGACCAGACCCCCTCAGTTCGAATCATAACTTTATTGAAGGATACAGAAAGCGCGACCGAGTGGGTACAAAAATTGTGCTTACTGTTCATAGGCGTTAGAAGCGTCATATATCTTGACTCTCCCGAGGGTGGGCCATTGGGCCCTAATGCCTCCGCTTTATGGGACTCATAATTGGCGACGCCTCGGCCCGTAAATCTATGGTTTTGTAATTAACAGGGTGCACTTGTTAATGTTTGTGTTTTTGTTTCAGGTAAGTGTTATTTGGAGTCAGACGTGGGTTTTGAATACGGACGTAATGAAGCAAAAAAGTTAAGAGAATTAACATACATACACCAGCCCGTATTCATAACGGGGTGGGCAGAGCCACAAGTAAGTAAGAAAACTTGCAGGTACGCAAAGTCTGATTCAAAGTCCCAAGATGAATTAAATTATAAAATATTTATATTTTGCCTTGTCGAAGCAGTCAAGATCGTGGATCAAAGAGCCGTGGGAGATAGCGTAAGACCGGGATCAGTAAAAGCCTTTGCCCAGCAGTGGGACAGAAAAGGCTAATAAAAAAATACATACCACGTTTTGTTTCAAAAATAACAATGATCAATTTTTGCAACTTAATCATAGTAAGTATAACGCAATATTGTAAGATGAACTATCACATGTGGTAGGATTTTTATCCCGGGGCCAATCACCCGCTACGCCACTAAGTCGTCTTAATAGAAAGTTGCAACACTCTTCGACCATAGGCACGTTTCACACTGTCGCGTTAAAGCTTAATTAATTTCTTCGTTTGCATAATGTACTTCGTATTGGTCTGCGCACGCCCTTATTGAAAAAATGTTAATTTGAAGATACAATTAGTTTTACTGTCGACAATAAGATGTCTTGTTGTTTGTGATCTGAATCTTTAGTTTTAGATTAATTTAGATTATTTTAGATGTTTTTCGAAATCCAAAAAATATTTATTTTTTGAAACCTGATAACATTATTAGCTTCCACCCGCGGCTTCGCTCGCGTTGTACCAGGATAAAAAGTATCCCGTATGTTATTCCAGCACACATACTATGTATGTTCTAAGGTTCATTCAAATCCGTTCAGCCGTTACGATGTGATTGAGGCGCAAACTTCGTCACATCCTCAAATCCTCACAAACTTTCGCATTTGAATATTAGTATGTTAGCAGCAACCAACGTTTGCAGAGTTAAAGAATTACTCAAATGACTTACCATGTTTTTCATATCAGGCGTCAATTTTCTGTACTTACCTGGCCCATTATAATCTCCGCCAATGGCAATGTTGATGGTGGCTCATTCTGTATTATCTTTCAGCGTGGCAATGCAAAACAAGCTTCCACGAGCTTCCAAGCTTGATCTGGCTTAGGTAATAGGTATCTTTAGATAGCCCCACTTCTCGGCCGTTTTCTTTTGTATTTGACAAGATTTTGTGAATACTTTTATACAGTAGTTGTAACAGAATTACCAACAAAAAACTCCTCCGCAATCGTCCAAACGAATTGCAGTGCATCTGAAATGCCAAGTTCATCAAAAGAATCCCGGCCAGACAGCCATCCGTCGAATACAAAGGAGTAGGGGGTGGGTGGGCCAAAAACAGCTAGGACACTTGAGTATTTTGAAATAACAAATCAGAGAAATAGAAAAATCTGTTTACAATAATATTTTAACAAACACAGGGAAAAATTACAATTTTCTTAGAACAAATCGACACCTGATATGAAAAATATATTTACTCATAATCGAGTTATAATAATATACTCGATGGTACTCACTTATTTGAAAAACTTGGTAACTCAATTTAGGTACATTTCGTGTGAGAGATTAAAAAAACCATCGGATGAGCAGGCAATAATAGAACCTAGGATTTAATATTATCTAAAATCTAGCTTGACTAGATTTTAAATTTGAGCACAAAATAGTAACTGAAATCAATGTTTAATAAATAAATAGAATTAAATGAGTCTTTGAGGCGCATTTTACATCCTTTCACCATATTGGTTTAAAAAAACTAACATTGCAATCAATGCAAATAAAAAACAGCGTACAGTGCTTGAATACTGAACTAGCTGTTCTTAAGGATCTGGAAGGAGAAATAGGGGGGTACGAAGTGGGGGGGAGCAAAAAACATTGCTTCCTCTAACGAAACAATCGCAAGCATAATTGATTTTAACTCAGACTTGACTGCAAATTAAGTTAAGGGCGTCTCCATGTGGGGACAGGTGGCTTGTAGTTTTGGTTTCTTCGCTTGTTAGCGAAAATTAAGCTTGTGAAGATTCCAGACGAACGTACAGACAGACGTAGTTTTGTATTAGTTTCGCTGGGGTATCTTACTTATATTATAAATTCAAAAGTTTGTGAGTTTGGATGTTTGTGCCTCAATCACGCCTAAACGGCTGAACGGATTTGAATGAAACTTTAAATATACATAGTACTTACATGTATTGGATTAACATATAGGCTACTTTTTATCCGGGTACCATGCGAGCGAAGCCGCGGGCGGCAGCTAGTAATAAATAAAGCATTCAGGAAAAGTGTTGCTTTTTACTAATAAACTATTATCAGAATCGGTTCAGCAGTTTCGGTTCATCTCTACAAAAAACAAACGAAGGAACTTACAAAACGAACATAACTGCACAGTTTAGTTTAATATATTATATTCTCTTTATTATAATGTTGTAGGAACCTAACTGAAGTACTACAGCGTCCCGTTAGTGTAAGCAAAAGTTGCCTCCTGATGCTGTATAAATCATCTAGTCTAGTTGGTAAAGACCTTAGTAGTTTTTAGTAGGTACATATAACAAATTTAACTGTTTAGAAACTTATATTTTTATCAGGATATTGTATTTTGTAAAATATTTGTTAATATTTTTTTTTCCATTTTCTATGACAATTATATAATTATTCAGAAGTGGCTGCAAGCTTTTTTATGACTACTTGTGGCTCTGCCCACCCCATTAGAGATACGGATCGTGATAATATACATACATACATGACATACAATTCCGGTACAAGGTTATAAAGTATCAAGAAAATGACAAAGAACTCTTTCGGATTCAAGATGAGGAGAATTTTGAAAACGCTAATGCCATTTTCAAATCTGCAGTCTGAAAATCAAGATGCACTATCTCGACTACCGACCCTCTTAAGGTCCGAGTCTGTCCTCACAGAAGCAGACGCAGGCGACTCAGATTACCATATCTCGGGCCCGATCCCCAGTCCGGCAAATAGGCTATCAACAGCATGCATCGCGACTCGAAGCGAAGAATCGAAATATTTAGGAGGTCGTGCCGTCTGGAACCGCCCTTATTTAGACACTTGATGTTTGGCTACTTGGATTCTACTTTATCTCGGGTAGGAATAGGGAAATAGACGGTGCTTTGCAAATAAACCCCTTCACTTTACTTGAACACTTCTAAGATTTGCGTTTTAATAGAATAGCTACTTTATATAAAAAACAGTAAATAATTATAATAACTTCTCTGCTGGACTGGGAGTAAAAAGAACATGGAATGCGTCCAGCTGCTTCTCTCCCCGAGCATGTTGTAAAAGTCGACAAAGGGATAGTATCCTCCCCAACATAATGATTCACCTATATGGGCGATGGGCTGATCACCTGTCACCATGGTTGACCATATCCATCTTGGGACTTTGAATAAGGAGTGGCTGCAAGTTTTCTTATGACTACTTGTGGCTATACCCACCCCATTAGGGTAGTATGTATATGTGTAAATAATTATAAAAAATATAATATTTATTAGCAGCTAGAAATTTAAAAGTAAAAGAAGAGCCATATTTATAATTAACCCTCCTTTTTGCTAAATTTAAAACTGCTTTTAAAGGTTCTGAACATAATATGTTAAGAATTTACTTTTCTTAATTATACGTGAAGTGGACAGTTTTTCCTGAAACACTATTTTGTGAAAACCATGTACCTCTATTTCTTTTGTCTCGAAATATCACTTGGAGATTCTCCCATTATATTAGTAGAAGAAACTTAGGTTTTAATCAAAATAAGGGATGATGCATTTTTCTCTTCTTATCAGATCTTGGCATAATCCAAACTTTAAAACAAAACGAATAAAACTACCGCTTCTTATCCAATCTCGAGTTTTAAAGCAATAATCGTTGAAAAACTTTGAGAGGCTCTTATCAGGGGCATGTTACTGATTTGAATATGCTTACGAGTGCACTGCACAGGGCGATTTTTTTTATTCATGCAATACGGAACGAGTAACGAAAATCCTGATGGAGTTTTAAGTATCTTGTAGGTATGTTATCATTAGATTATTTATTGAAGTAAACTGTTTCAAAATTGTAAAGTAGACTAGCTTCCGCGTGTTACTTTAACAAAAAAATACCTATCATATTCACACACATTCACAAACAAACGTTTGATGACTTTATGTGGTTGAAGATATTTATTTCTCAAAGAACAAAGTTCACTTACAGAGAATATAGTTATTGTAAGTATGTACATAGTGTACTGGTTGCAGCCAGTAAAGTGACATAGAAAAATGACAAGATTATACTTTTCTTAAAGAATTGGAATATTATTTGGATAAAATCCTTTAGCTTTTTCTTTAATAACGTTACCAATTTACCAAAGCAAGTAACTTTACCAATTTAAAACACTCTTTTAAATTAAAAAAAGAACCTAATGAGTGGGATTCAATTGAGTTGAATCAATCGATTTATAATCAACCTGTATAAACGTAGGTGTAGCTGAATATGCAGTGGCAACTGATTCATTAGTGTTCAGTGTTCAGTGTTCAGTCAGGTCTTGTAGGGTCTTGTTTTCGGATTACGGATCTCTGAATAATAAGACAATTGAATTAAAAGGGGGTTAAAAAGGTTCAATGATGAGAATACGCAGTACGGTTTTAGAAATTTATGCAAATAAAGTTTTTAGTTTATTTTATTTGAGAGTATAGTTTAGAACAGGTTAAAATGACGGTGATAGCTAAGCTGAGTGACGGTGCTCTGAACTGAGTTCAAGAGCTGTCAAATTGTATGAAAACTATTAGCAGTGACAGCTTCTGCACTCAATTTAAGAGCTAACAAATATGCAGTTTGAATGGTGAAATCGGTTTATAAATTTAAAACATAATGTCTCATTACCAATATGAATGTTGAGCAACGATATGCGCGGTCACAAATTGGGATGGGTGACCGCAAGTGGCATTACGAGCTGAGCGCTTCCGTGCTACGGAGGGCAAATCAAACAGTCGGTCCCTGCTTTTAAGTTGTTTAGCCATGACGGAGGTTTTTAGGCGGCCTAAAAACTCCGTCACTAGAGTTGGCCACTAGCTCATACGAACATACATACATAATAAAACTTTGATTAAATTATAAAAATTTGAAAATTAAATAACCTGACTTTATTAACAAAAAGAAAGTTATAACTATTACAAATATAATTTACAAAATACAAAAGAAACAGTCGGGCTATCTAAAGGCCGTTGCAAACGGTCTATAGATAGCTCACCTGATCCATTAAAATTAAAATTAAAATAATTAAAATTAAACCATTGATATTAATAATGAATATTTTTCTATACTATTATCGTGATGTTACTCTGTTGAAAACAGTATCTATTTGAAACTAGCTGCCGCCCGCGGCTTCGCTCGCGTGGTACCTGGTACATGTACTATGTTTTTTCACCGTTTAAACCTTCCCTGGACTACAACAAACATTTCAAAACCAAAATCACCTAAATCGCCCCAGCCGTTCTCGAGTTTTAGCGAGACAAACGAATAGCAATTGATTTTTATATAGATAATCAAATATGACTTTAACAACGGATTGATGAAACCTGTTTTCAACAATATCACCATACTGGGTTCTTCACTTGAAAACAATTTGCTATGAAAATCCACCCATTGCTATTGATATGGAGTTTTGTCCATAAGTTTGCGGAGGGTGGGGCTAGCCAGAGGCGGTCTTGCGGTAGGTCAGAAATGAATAATTTATATTGAATTATGCTAATGCAATGATCGGTGCCCGGTCACTTACAGATTGAAATCTTGGGTCGAGTACTGAGTCATCCAGTGTCTTTCAAACGGGTTGAATATTAGTACCTATTGGATTGTTATTGTTCCGATGTCAGATGCTTCGTAGCCAGTTTATCTATTTCACAATACAATATTATTGTGTATTGATTGAGTCACTGGTAGAATTAATTAATATCAAATCTCGTATATCTTATATTTTCAACAGTTTACGATATACTCGTGACATTTTCAAAAGTCATCCTCATTGTGATTCTAATGAATTAACTTACATAGTAACCTATATTTCAGAACTGACACTAGAGCGATTTTATTTTATTTTTGCAATTGCATTTCACATTATCATAAATATTGAATGCCAGAGATTCATAACGTCATGAGTTTTTATATCGTTAGTACCTACTATAATTTGTATCCCTATTTTTTTAATTACTTAATAAGATTTCCAATATCGACCGCTAGATATTTGACCCTTCCAGCTTGCCAACAATGTAACTAATGCATTGCAATTTGAGCTGTTCCATAATCGCATCAGGGTTCATTTTAAATTCAAATTCAGTAATTACAGCCACATCACGTCCCTCCCAAAGGTTACCAGTTACCATCTTATGTCAATAACAGACGTCTTGGAGACGTGCTGACGCAGTCCTCCCCTCCCCTCACCGCAGGGGGTCAGGGGGGGTCAGGGAGGCACGTAGGCTGGACAGTGGTCGAGAGGAATACTAATTATCAATTAGGGGTCTTGGCAGACGGTCAGGGAGGTTTTTAATGAGAGGATTTAGTTGGAAGTTTTTGATGATGTGTCTTTTCGGTTTTTTTGGAAAGCAATTGATTACGGAATCATTGATTTGTAATGTAAACTATTTCATTGTTTCCAAATTAATGTACGTAACCATTTTTTAGCCTCCGACGAAAAATAGGGGTGTTATAAATTAGTAATGTATTTCTGTGTATCTGTCTGTGGCATCGTAGTTCCCAAACGAATAGACCAATTTTGACACGATTTTTTCTCTTTGAAAGCCAGTGTGATCGAATTGGTTATTAGCTTATAGCTCATGAAGATCTTTTGAAGATCATCAGCTCATTTCCTACTTGACAAAATTAACTTTCTAATTTACACAGGTCCGTTGTGGTGCTATGTTTGGGTGTCGGGGTTATTTTAAGAGCTTGTAGAATGATACATTGTTTCAATAACGGGTTTTAATTCCATTAAAATTTACTATCGCAAGATGTTTCGAGTATATGCCGTTTTATCTGTACTTTGAATGATAAATGAGTGCAATAGCGTCGTATAAAAATGAGTGCAAAAGCCTTCCGCTGATATAACGTTACATTTTAATTACTTACTTTCAAGAATCCATAACCTGCCAAATAAAATATTGAAATACGTTACGACAATAAATACTCTTAGTACGTATTGCAAGTTGCAATTAATTAAATATGTATAAGCAATAAAACTGAATCTCTTTGAAATACATAAAATGTCAGCGTATGTGAGGATCTGAGGCGATGAGAAAACTTATTTTAATATCGTTTTGATTGTCCACATCTAAATACTCTTAAGTTATCATTATAAAATGGCCAAGTTATGAGTAAACGTTTTATAGTATATTAATTGTGTTTTAAAGGCATAAAACAGAAATGAAGTTGAATTTATGAAAAATAAGTCATTACGGTTGGTGATAAAAATTTACTGTTTTATTATGATTTGAATAATATCCGGTTTATAAATAGCATTATGTGAATTTTATACAGCAGTTCGAAGCTATACAATGACATATAAATTATGTTAGATGAGAAAATTTACAAAATTTAATTATTAAATTTGGCAACTTGTTTGACTTACATTATTAAAGCAATTAATCATACAAAACCGCATGATACATGGCACAAACAGAGAGAGACATACGTCCAGCATAAATTTAGGCTGTAAAAGATATGATGATGATGACATACCTTTTAATGTCAGTCTGTTTTGTATGAGCTGGGTTTTACCTTTACAAAATCTCTCACTTCTCATCACTTGCACATGACTAATAAACGTTCAACCAGCTCAAATTGAGCCCGGTAGGTACAACAGCCAACAGATATTGAACCCTGTTAAGTTATTCACCACACAGTGAACATCTGACGTGTGCGTTTTGAAATCACTACTCCATCACAATGTTGTTAGCGCTAAATTGTCGTATGTAAATTGGTTTTGAAACTTGCATGTATAATGGCCCTTTTATCACCGAAATCTTTAATAAATTTAATCCTTTAGCAACCAGAAAAGTTTATAATTGAAAACTGTAGATAAAACAGAAACTGACCCCCGAATACTCAAACGCGACTCAGAGTTGAGCGCGTCTCTAGTCACGGTTTTTTGACAGTTTTTGATGAAAATCTGTCAAAAACACGTCACTTGAAACGTGCTCAACTCTGTGATGCGTTTGAGTATTCGGGGGTGAGTCTCTTTCTATAATGTCGATTCCTCATTACTGAGGGTCGAGACCTCTCATTAGAAATTTCTCCGATACTATGGTTTTCCATCTGGTCCGATCCTTTGCAACATGGAGGGCGTTCTGGAGCTAAGTGCCGCGTATGGTACGAATTTGGTCAGTCCAGCGCATGGCGCTGGGACCTCTCGGTCGTCGCCCTTCAATTTATATTAAACTTTATTAACAGAAACAGACTTACAACTAATACAAATGTAATTTACAAAATACAAAATAGACTGTCGGGCTATCTAAAGGCTGCTGCAAACGATCTATAGATAGCTCACCTGATCCAGCTAAGAATGGTAAGTAATCGAACGTGTTGCTGTAAATTGCAATATATTTTGGTAGGTACAATATTTTTTTTTAGGTAACCTACTTTCTTGTGCAATTGCTCATATTTTTTTGTTCTTATGTTAGTTAAAGTTATACGGTTCAGTCTTGGTGTGTTCAGAATCATGGTCCAAATATCATGATTGCTCGGCTGAGATGCCAGGACCACGGGTTCGATTCCCACTGCGGAAGAAATGTTTACATTTTCTGCAAATATTTCCTCCGGGTCTGGGTGTTGTGGTACCATGGTACTCGTAATTTCTGATACCCACGACACAGGGAATCCTAGTGTGGGATCAGAACTATTAATGTGAATGTTGGGTGTTATTTATCTAATAAACTAAAGACAGGTAGGTACTTTCTGTTATGTAAAACATCGGGTAAAAGGCTTTGTGTCAAAAAAGTTATGACGCTTTTCGATAGTTGACTACGTTGCTGTAATGAATCCGTCGTCAGTAGTATATTGGAACAAGGCGACGGAGTCTCCGATGGAACGCATCTTTGATTGATGTCCGTTCGTCTCTCTATCCCTTCCGGCCCTTTCAACGCGTTTTTGCCTTTTTTCATCAACAGATTCATCATATACGAGATGAAACAGTTTTTTGTTCCCGGCGCCACCTTACCTTTTGATTTTTTACTCTCCTGTATGATTGAGTAGCCGGAGCTTCTGTCATAATTAACTCAATTTTGAAGATTTATACGTGGGTGTAAAAGATCTAAGGTGGAATTGATTTATTTGAATGAGGTGTATTTTCAGTTATGTAAAAATATTCGGAACATTGGTTTATTTTCTCATTTTTTTTTTTTCGGACATTTTTTTTTGAGATCTGGACTTAATAAAAACATGACTAAAAGATAATTACCTGTTTTATAAAACCGATCTTGCAATACCTAAGTACATGGTATTGAAATAATACTGACCCAAAATTTTTGAACTTCTGATCTCATAACACAGCCATAGGCACCAATAAGATTTACATTTTAAACTATAATATTATAACTAAATGGTTAATAAATATATATTTCGATTAATATTTGTCAATAGGATTATTAAAAATATTAAATTTGAATTCCAAAACAGCGCGTTCTTATTTGATAATTTGACCATTTAACAGTTTTATTGTAATAACTCAATGTTTATTTGAATGGAGTTTCAACGCAAAGTTTAATTTAATTTAATAGCGGTTACCGCTATATAGCGGTGACAGACATCAAAACTTTATCCTACTTCCTATTATATAAGAAATGCGAAAGTTTGTCTGATAGTGTGCGTGCGCGATAAAAACGTTTTATGATCTAAATTATGAATTCTGGTAACCAAAGTTTAAAAATGACTACCTATACACCATTTAATTTCATTTTGACCTTAATTTTATTATAAAATACAAGTTCTTTTTTCCGGTTAGCCATGCAAGCGAAGCTGCAGGCAGATGCTAGATTCATCACTTCCGTATCCCTAATGGGGTGGGCAGAGCCACAAAATAAGAAAATTTGCAGCCACTTCTGATTTACTTCTAAGATGGATATGGTGATCCATGGTGACAAGTGATCAGCCCATCGCCCCAGGTGATCCATCATGTTGGAGAAGATAGTATCCCTTAGTCGACTTTTACGACATGCTCGGGAAGCGAAGCAGCTGGACGCATTCTATGCTCTTTCTTTACTTCCAGTCCAGCAGAGAAGTTATGATTGAACATTACGTAAAAAAAATACGGTGATTTTTTCTTAAAAACCCCGAGTTAGATTTGTTATAAATAAGAGCATTTGAATTGATTAACAGCACTGTCAATGTGTACAAATTAGATTATTATAATAATCAAGACTTTGACGCTTTAGAGGTTGTTTCCTACTGTTTTAAATATGTATTTGCTCGATTGATTAATTTTCATGTCAGAAAAAAAATTGTATAATACCTGTATATTACGCATCTACTGATACGTTATATATTATGTAGGATCAAGTGATCATAAAAACCCTGTGAAATAAAGCCTATTGCACTTTGAACTTTGAACTTTACAAGACTGGACCAAAAAGGAGGACAGATCATAAATATTTTCGGATTTTTAGTTTAAACTAGTAGGACTAGATGGTGCCACACGCACGCTTTGGAAAATCATTCCGTATTTCGGTCAAACTTCTGTCTTCCTCACAAATTTTCGAATAGTAGGATGATAGGTAACGAAGGATGATTTGATGCTACAGTAAAAGCAGAAGTAACTCGCGACGTTGACCCCATTACTAACATGAATGACAGTATTAGTTCCGCATCTTATGTTTTATGAGTATTTTAGAAGGACATTAAAAGTCAGTCAAAAACGTTTTATTGCTGTTTTACGATACGAAATCGGATAGTCCGTCTTTTTAACAGTTCCCAATGATTTTATATACGATGGTTTTACTGTCGCGTATGACGGTATTAATTTTCATTGTTATTAAAATTGTTTTAATAGGTGTTTAGTTTTTAAACTCTACGCTTTTGAGGTACTCCGATTAATTTATGTCTAGTTAAATTATACTTACTGTCAGATACGATGAATATTTTACGTCATAAGTTATCTTATTATACTTACTGTTTAGTGTCGACTTATATCGACATAGATCAAGCTTTTAATTGTGTTGTAGGTAATTAAAATTAGTAAAATGTTTCTTAAACCAAAATATTTTAATAGCTGTTACTGTATTGCATACCAGTAAGATAAACGGCATTTTGAATATTGCAATGAAAATATTTTGCTATATTTATCAATCAATGTCATGGAATACCCCAAGGACCGTAGTTTGGTCCACAATCCTTTCTATTATGCCTAAACGCAGCTCTCTCCTCGAAATAAATTCCTCATGAAGACGACCTCACGTAAACATTTAAAATACACTCCGTAATATATATAATCTGTTGTTCTCGGACATTTAACACGTCGTATTTTGACGTACTTTATCGTCGGCTGCGTCAAATGTACGTTTAGTGTAAGTCCATTCGAATTTACGATCGAATCGGTTCAACTATAAAAAGCTAGCGTCCTACGATTGAGTTGAAGTATTAAATTATTTCCGATATTGAGATGTTCGGTTTCGGTTTACGGTCAGTTGTGTCAATATTTGTGTGGTTTTATTGGTACAGTAACCTAAACAACATTTTATTTAGGTTTAAAGGGTAATTTGTTGCCAATGATAGCCCATTCTGTTAATCCCATAGTACAGGTTGTCCAAATAGCTACTTATGGAAAATTAGAATACCACTTGTGAGGTCTCCGTAATGTAGGTACTGTTTATTTTATGATTTCTGTTTATATCCATTCACTAGTCTGAGTCCGCGGCTTCGCTTGTGTGGTACTCATATAAAATGTATCCTATAAATAAATATTGGTGGACATTTAACTTATAATACATAATACTACAATACCCAGACCCGGAAGAAATATTTGCAGAACATACAAACATTTCTCAATCAGTACCTATATTATCCCAGCACACGTACTATGTATATTCCAAGTTTGATTCAAATCCTTTTTATTTTCCGATGTTTTGAACGCGTTGCAGCAATCGTGGTAGCGTACAATATTTGTGGAACTACTGTACGCGATTAGGTCCCGTTATAAAACTTTCAATATGATTCAGAGTATCCTTACAAACTTTCACACACACACACATTATCACGCCCATATCCCTAATGGGGTGGGCAGAGCCTCAAGTAAACATATGAAAACTTGCAGCCACTTCTGATTTAAAGTCCTAAGATGGATATTATGGTGAACCATGGTGACAGGTGATCAGCCCATCGCCCATATAGATGGTCCATCATGTTGGAGAGGATACTATCCCTTAGTCGACTTTTACGACATGCTCGGGGAGAGAAGCAGCTGGACGCATTCTTAAACACAAACTTTCATATTTATAATACATATTAATAGGATGGTAGGATTTCTCTCAGTCACAGAGGAAGAGTACTGGTAGTAACTAACAATATTTACCACTGGTAGTAACTGTCATCTTCATCTGATAGTTTGGATATATTCTCTCTTCTAATGTTGGTATTACATACGTTTACTACTGTTCGACATTTAATTTAATTTGGTAACCATTGTTATGACATGATTAATATATTACAGTCAACTGTATATTTACTAATCTATTCGAGGACAATTGATAAGTGTTAAAATATAACCAGAAGTTAAACATCATCTGAACTCTACAACTATAGAAAAAGGCTTTGAAATTGTTATATCTTAACTTTTCTTTACAAATACAAACTATAATCACCTTAAAATATAATAATATGTAATTAAAATAAGCTCAGTTTTCTATCGAAGTTCGCCTACAGATAGAAAACAGAGCTCAGACTTATATATATTATGCCATAAAACAAAGTAAATAAATTTATAAATACATATATTTTTTCTCTTCTATTTCTTCCATATATCTCTCACCAAAGCTATAAATTGCAGTTCTAATCATACCTTTCCTATAAAAACTCCACTAACAATATATTTGAGGTGGTTGGCATACCTTCATTTAGAACGTTGGAGTGGGTTCGAGGCCAGAGTTATGAATGACGTTGTTGAACAGTTCAACTGAAGATAGTTACTATCTTCAGGACGATCAAAGATACTTGGATATGGATTTATGGTGTTCTTATCATCCTGTAAATGTAATATGGGATTGACTTTGACATTAACATAAGCTCGAAATGTCTCGTGCACGCCGAATTGCAAATATTTCGTAAATGATATTCATATTCTATTTGCACGAAAGATTACATTTAAAAAAATTGTGAACAGAAACAAGCGTTAACGACTGTAGAAGTCGAAATACTTTTGCGATAAAAACAATTCAAAACTGTTTGTGTACAGGCTTAGGAAAGCAATCACATTATTTTTGTACTAGTAGGTATTTGATTTCGTTCTGATAGATGACAACGTCTCACACTGAATATTTCCTCGGCACGAAGTTTTCACATTATGCACGAACGTTGGTAAAAACGTTCAAAATTATAGCGATTAGCCTTCAGGTTTAGGAATCTGCTGACCAAGTCAAATTTTATCTCAAGCAACAAGTGAAGGACTGAAGTTAAAGTACCACCTCCATTCACAAGGATCACCTTCGACAATAATAACAATACGTCAACGTCACACCACTATCTAAATGGCGTTTGAAATGCTTCCATCAATAAGACGCTGAGTGTGGATCGGTGTTGCCGCGTCCGATCTTCGTTTTTCAACAATTTATTATATCCGTGGTCGTGACGACTTTGGCTGTGTGGGTGAATTTTTAAGGTGTATTCCGAATGCGAATCTTACCATCTGAAAATAAACCTTCGAGCATACACTATGTACTTTTCTAATTGCTTTAAAATATAGAAAACGGCTTAGCCATCAAAATATTCGCTTTATTTAGAGAGGTAATAAGATAAACACAATTTTATGTACGCGTTGGATATCATATTACGCATCGCAATAGCTGTGGCAACATAGAAACATGTAAACAGGGAAATTCAATATGATTTTGAGTTTGCTCATCGTTGTCCTTGTTGCAAATCATTTATGTGCCCTAAAATGGGTCCAATGACGTGACGTGAAGTGTATTATCGTTTGAAAGCCACCTTGGGTTAAACTTGGACTGCATCTCAAACATATCGCACCTTCCTCCATCAATTTGCGTGGGCAATAGGGTGACAAAGCATCGCATGTCCGCGCGGAATGCCCGGACACGCGGACAGGGACAGCGTGTTCACACGATCAGATTGTGCTGCTTTATGGCATCGGCCCGCCATTAGCGCTCGCCGCTGCTTGAATTGCCTAATTAGAATTACACGGGGCGACGTGTACCGAGACCGGTTCCTGCGTCTATTTGTGGGGGATCTAGATGGGTGTTTTTGATTTTTTTATAGCGTGTGTTGCACGTCAATATCAAACTTATCTTGTTTTGCAAGTTCACGTTCACTAATTATGTGGAAGAGTTTATGAGATATCTCGGGATTTCAAATCGTAAAACTTGAGAAAGGTCTAAGGTCCAAAGTATGCTATCACAATAAATAATAATTATCAACATCAATTCAGCATCTTATAGCTTTTACACAGAGCCCTCAAACGCTATAAAAATCTAACAAATGTACGCATAAAAAGTATCTTATCCGCTGACAATAAAGTTATCGTTGAAATATCGATACAATTTCCTTGATCCGTAAAATAAAATCGGGCGATCTTGACGTTTGTGTGGAATTTATGCGTATGTACAACGCAAGGTTGTCGTAAAGTTGAGGATGTTATGTCCACTGATAAGTGCGACGGGTATCGGACTGTCTCGCTGTGACAGGTTTATTGTGGACACCCTACCGAATGCGGTGTCTTGCGAAAAATGCCAATTGATCAGGAATTTAGACGATGAATAAAAGTTTATGAATCAACTTTATACGAATAAATTATCGCGTTTTATTGACTCACAGCCGGAGAGCGAGATAAACATCAGCTCGCCTGTACCATGAGTCCTTTTGAAACTAATACAAGTACAATTTCTTGTAATATTTAGCTAGGTAACTATCGAACACGTCATCTAAGGCCTCTACCACTTTCATTGTTTTTTTCTTAAAAGCTTCTATTGTTGTTTACTTCAGAAGTTCACCCTTTGCTACTTATCTGGCAATTGGCGCCAGTCGATACAAAAATTACTGACAAATCATCAATCATTGCGTCTGCTCGGACGAATCCATCATTTTGTTAATTAATTTATCAAATAACTTATAGCAAAACTTGTTCGATCCTCGGCCATTCGATGATCGACCTTACTGGTTTGTAATAAAGGTTGTTATGTGTTTTTGGGGATGAATGTCACCTTTGGTAGGTGTCACCGAATATGGACACCAATTAAGGGTGCTATGTTTACCTGTTCAGGTGAGACTGATCATTTGCGCAGGCGCCGATCATCTGATAAGTAATCGTCGGGTTATGATATTTTGGAAACAAAGTTATTGATTCATTATTGAAGCTTAATTACCTGCTGTCACCGAGATATAAATAAATTAATATCTTTGCGGACAATTACTTACAGAAATCCATGATACCTGGAGGTAGAGCAAAGTTGTTCCTGCTGTTAGGTAAAAAGTTATATTTATGTTATGAATAATTTTTAAAGTCAAAGTATATTTATTGCTTAATTACATGTCAAAAAAGATGTCACAGATAATAAAGATTCAATTTAATTTGCCCTTTAGGGGAGTGCAATGATTAATTAGTTACAAAATTATAATAATAGTAATAAATTAATTTATACTTGTTTTATTAGTTTTTTTAGTACATGACCGAACCTATTTGGTGCTCATTTGAACCTTTTCACCACACTGGTTCTAGAGTAAGTGGCATGAGTAGTAGTTTTTAATCAGGAGAGTTATCTTTATCATAGAATTCATCAAAAATATTAATCTTGAAATAAAATTGTCATTGTTTCTAAACCGATACGGCACATTGAGTCGTGCCGGTGGTCCGAGCTGTCAGCGCGTGATGAATCGCACGATTGTCCGCCCGTCTGTATCCATCATCTAGGGTTGTCAAACTTTATTTATAGATCTCAGATATCGCTTGTGTTCTTGAATCGATTTTACGAGTATTTTCCAAGACTTTCGATAAAATCGAATGATTATTTTAAACGTATAATATCTTAAAACTTTCACATACAAAGAATGATATCACTTAAAATTAATTTTCATCTTAAATCAGTTGGACCAATTAGCTAAAAAATGTAAGTCATTGAATTTGTATAACGATATTTTTAGTACAATTTCGTCTACAGAAACCGCAAAAGCTCGATAAAAATGACACTTAAAACTTAATACTTAACTTTGGAGATAAAATAAAATTACAATTAATACGTAAAACATGTATGGTGATGCCCGTTGTCCGAAGTCATTGCATAATGAATTGTGTGATTGTCTGACTGTGTATCCATCATCCATAGGGTTGCCTAGCGGTCAGTTAGTAGATCCATGACTTACTGGCGGTATATAGAGGTCAACTTAAGTTTGATCATCATTTCCCTGCTCTTCCCCTATTTTGTGTGTTATTGGCATAACATGTAGTTGGTTTTCTAGTTTCCTCAGTCAAAAACTCTCCCTTTTCTTACTCATAACATCTTTCACACAGTCCATCCATCTTTTCTTTGGCCTATCTATATAAACTTTCATTCTGTAGCGTATGTATAAATCTAACAATCTTGTCACGTGACATTCTTCCCCTTTATGAGATGACCATACCTTAGAATTGAAAAAAAACCCTCAAAACAACAACAAAAGTTAAACGAGTTGGTATTTTCAGAGTTTTTCGAAGGCATGACAGTAGGTTTCATTGTGAGTGGTAAATAAAAAAAAAAATCGTTTATAAAATCTTTTTTGATAATGACGTATATAACTTGCGCCGATATATCGGGAAACTCAAAGAATGTAGAATCATGGTAATATATCCCTTTATTTTAGATCATTCTTTGGAACAATGATCTTGTTCTGTTCTGGAGGCGGGCGGTGACTCTGCTACACAGTTTTTACTTTTGCAGTCGTCAACGCGTGCCATTTGTTTTATGTACCTCTAATGTTGTTGTTCCAAATAAAAAAAAAAGAATTTTTTGAATCCCGTTATGAGTGCTAATGTAAAATGATGGGTTACAGGGCAGCCCTAAGTTTCAGCGGACAGTCGCCCGCCAGTCGGCCGACTGTGACGTCTTGATCGATCATAACCCTTTTAACCGGGAAATGGGTATCCTCTCGATGTTGTCCAATGACGGAAGCAATCGCTTAGTCGGTTAATTGGTTTAATTTGGTTTATCGAGATCAAAGCTGTTTATCTTGAAGAATTTTCTTGAAACCTCTTAAAGAAAGAAACTATTTATTTGGTTCACAGACACTTATAAAAAAATAATAAAATTACATAGTTACAAAAATTATAATAATTAATTGTGAGCCAAAAAGACAACCACTCAGCGTGTGCTGCAGAGTCCGGAAGCAACTACAGCGCAATTCTTCCGTGGGACCTTTCCTCAGAGCGCGTCACTGGCCAACACACACTCTTCATATCTTTAACATGTTCATCATCATCTTCCTGCCCTTATCCCACTCTATGTGGGGTCGGCACAGCATGATCCTTGGATCATGCTGTAAGAGTTTTGGCTAAGGTGTTTTATGACCGGCCGCCTGCCTGACGTCAACCCTCCTTGGGAATACTTGCTTATTGTATCTCATCATGTTGGAGGATACTATCCCTTAGTCGACTTTTACGCCATGCTCGGGAGAGAAGCAGCTGGACGCATATCTTTAACATATTATACACGTAATATTATGTTTACATAATAAATGATGCTCAAAACTAACATAACACAAATTCTACACTGTAAAGTAAATAGGTACCTACAGTCATTTGCAATAAGATGTATTGTATATATATGTCACCGTAAAATTATAAATACAGTTAAATTATAATCTCGCGAGATAGTATTGTGTGTGTTTCTGACTATACAAATGAATTGTAGAGTCAGAAATTATATTATGTCACGGTAATTCATATTTTTTTGAGTTTTTTATTTGTATCTTTTTAGTGCTATTCTGTGCTAAAACTGTACTATCGTAGGTTCCTATTTAAAACTCGTATTATTCTTTGACAAAATTTCATTTTTATTATTAGCTAATTCTTCTTAGTCTTAACATCAATCGCAACAAAACCAAACGCAACACCATGCTAATCTACTCGTACTGTCAAAACCTTGCTATCAATCTTGTCAAATAAATAAATATTTGTGGATATTTCACACAGCGCCATAATTATAGCCCCAGACTGAGCAAAACTGGGAACCATATGGCTGATAGAATACTTTACTTTTTTGTAAACACATACTTATAATACATACTACAACACCCAGACCGGGAAGAAATATTTGCAGAACATACAAACATTTCTCCCGTTGCGGGAATCGAACCCACGCCTCTCGCGTCTCAGCCGAGCATCGCCTGGCGAAAAGACTTGCACTTAGGCCCCTTTCCTAACCTTAAAACGGATCCAAGATAAAGCAGTCCTAGTTCTCGTAAATCCACTTGTTCCCTATTTGTCAATTACCTATTCCATATCGCATCTGGCGGCCATCTTGCATGTAAATGTCATTGCGGCCGCGCGGACCAATTACAAGGCTGCGCGTGCGCACGCTGACGGCGACAACGCACTGCCGATACCATAAAACCTCTCGCCATTTATAGAAGTGAAATCTGCGCCTCTCAGATCGGCAGAACCAATTAATGCAGCTGTGTGGATCAGATAGTGCTGTGCGTGGACGTGCCTTCGTCTTTTTGTGACAGGTCCCTTTGGTTTGTTCTGTTTTTTTTTTTGCTTCCGTGGTGATCGTCACTGGTTCTCTCGGATAGTTGTTGTCTTCTGGACGTTCAGTTGGTTACTCTGTAGATAACAGTTTTATGTATAATACTTATTTGTTTTTCCTTGATTAGTCAGGTTTTTCTTGTTACCCGGGCTGTCGATGTTATGAGGTAGAATTTGAAATGACCCCAAAAATATTACTTGCATGATACTATACTCGGCTTTATCGCTAATTAATTCAATAATAGGCTTTTCGAAGAGGAATTAAGACTATGTAGTATTTACTCTGACAAGGTCTTTGGTAAAAATACATACATACATACATCACGCCCGTATCCGTAATAGGGTGGGCAGAGCCACAAGTAAACATAAGAAAACTTGCAACCACTTCTGATTTAAACTCCTAAGATGGATATGGTGAACCATGGTGAAAATCTAATTTAAAAAGCCAGTGCGCTCTCATGCACGCTAGAGAAATAGATTATGATAAGGAACTTCCTAAGCCCTGAGGGTGGATCGATGGTATTAAATCAGTCGATAACCGTGAATTACTGAACTGGCGCATCTGATGGTGTGGGCACCACCCGCGACCACCCCGCGGGCACTGCATGGCGTTTGGAGCCAGGGTTTTTGAGAAACGACCGTCATTTGTCGACCGTCATTAATAATAAATAATAAATAACACCCAACAGTCACATACATAGTCCTGACCCCACACTAGAATTCCCTGTGTCGTGGGTATCAGAAACTACGAGTACCATGGTACCACAACACTCAGACCCGGAAGAAATATTTACAGAACATGCAAACATTTTCGAGAATCGAACCCGCGCCTCTTGCGTCTCTCTCTACCGAGCAATCGTCCGCCACACCACCGTATTATTAAATTACTCCCATAATATTTACATGGACTTGAAATCACAAACCTTGATATCGCTACGGAATTTTACTGCGGTTACGGGGTAATATTTTTTATGCAAGTGAAAATTAAAATTGAAATGTTTCATTTCTGGATCAGGTATACGAGTAAATTCAATCACTTTATTTTTGTCTGAAATAAAAAAAGAACATAGTTTCCTTTAGGTTATATGCTTGAAATTAAACCACGGTTTAACATGGGAATTAGGGAGTTAACTGAAGGAATTGACATGAGAACCAGGCGTGATTTTATGTATGTATGTAAACCACGGTTCAAAAAAGTTCACTTTACATAATTTTCTTATAAAAACAGCGGCCGCTTCTTAGAAAGCGTTGAGGGGTGCTCACGACCTCATCTTCGCCTATCGTAGCTCCTTGCCATGTTCAGCCCCAACTTAATATGTGCATCACGACGCACGCATATATGGCCTGGTCCCGCCCAGCACCGCCGGCCAATACCATAACCCATCCTACCGCACTTAAGACGCTATTGTATGTATATCGGCTCGAATAAATTGAGTTCGTGATGATAGTCCCTGAACCTACAAATCAATCGGACGAACCACTCCATAAATTAAGGAAACAATGACCCTAAATTATTGGGTCTTTTTCGTCCTTTTTTCGGGCACAAATGAGACGGCAGCGACTTATTAGGATTCGGTATTCGGGCGATCGAGCGATAGCGGAACGGGCTCGCTTCGAGTTAAAGACGATATGGTTCCGAGCCTTTAGCAAAGTCCCTTTACGTAAAGTTGTTAAACGATTGAATTTGGTAAAAAAAAAAAATTGAAAAAACATCTTTGCACTTCTCTGCTGGACTGGGAGTAAAGAAAAAACATAGAATGCGTCCAGCTGCTTTTCACCCCGAGCATGTCGTAAGAGTCGACTAAGGGATAGTATCCTCTCCAACATGATAAATCTATATGGGCTGATCACCTGTCACCATGGTTCACCATATTCATTTTGGATCAGAAGTGGCTGCAAGTTTTCTTATGATTACTTGTGGCTCTGCCCACCCCGTTAGGGATACGAGCGTGATAATATGTATGTATGAGAAAACATCTAATTACTACCAAAACCATCAAAGCTTTATTACAATTCATACACACATACATATCACGCCCGTATCCCTAATGAGGTGGGCAGAGCTAAAAGTAAAAATAAAACTTACAGCCACTCCTGGTCAAGTCCCAAGATGGATATGGTGAACCATGGTGGTGATCATCGCCCATATTGAAATTCAAGCTCTTAAATCTGATTTAAACTTCTAAGTCATTCCCATCATGATTAAACCCTGGCATCACCGAATCTTTTCAAGTACTTGTCAAATAAAAACTTTCACATCACCCTTATTATTCAGGGCGAACAATAGCGCGAACTAATTGATGCGATCGCCTTTATCTCCTCCATCACGTTGCATTAACATAAAACAGAGTCCATATTTCCGCGCGTCGTGATGCTCAGTATTGCGATACTAATCGGACATAGGATCCTTAAATTCGTTTGCATTGTCCTTAATTTTGCGTATGTCATCGCCTTATTAGACGATTCGTGACTTTACGAATTCTTTTTTGTAACTACCCTTAAATGGATCAAACCATACTTACTCCAGACTAGCTTCATTTTTAGGGTTCCGTACTAGAGAAGTATCAACGGGACCCTATTACTAAGCCACCGCTGTCCGTCCGCCCGTCCGTCCGTCTGTTAGCGGGCTGTATCTCATGTATCTTATCATCATCAGCTTTAATAGCGAGAGGGTTGTAATTTTCAGAGAGTGTATATCTATTGACGCTATAAAAAACAAATAATAAAAATAAAATAAAAGGGACCCCATACTAGAAATATTTTTTAATGTAACTTTTGCTAACTCGCTCGCATTTTTTATTAATATGGTATTCTAGATCATGAACCAAACCTAAGTTTCATTAAAATCCGTTCAGCCGTTACGTTTTGATTGACATTGCATAAACATTACAACACTCACATCGAACATTCAATGATACATCCTAATACCGCTTAAAAAAAAACAAATTAAAACTTGAGTTTTTACTCAAACTTTCAACAGATCAGTCTCGTCACCTTTCATTCATCTTTACTTCCAGTCCATACAAATCTCTGGTCTACAAATCTACAAATCTAGAAATCTCCCAAACTTACCCTTACAATATTCAGTAGGATAGGATGTCACCAATATTGTCTGAAAATTAGGCACCTCATTTCAGACCATAGGTCATTCACTTTTAGTTCATTCGACGACCTCGGTGGCACTTGTCTGAGGCGCAAGAAGTGCGGGTTCTATTCCCGCTATGGGAGAAGTGTTTGTATGTTCTGCAAATATTTATTCCGGGTCTGGGTGTTGTAGTATTATAAGTATGTATCTACATAAAAAAGTATATAATTGTTCTATCGGCCATCTGGTGCCCATAGTACAAACTTTGCTTAGTTTGGCGCTAGATGGCGCTTTGTGAAAAGTCCACAAATATTTATTCCATCAGCTCAAAGCATTCGCTCCACGGCATCACTGCATAACATCCAGGTAATTACAGAAGCCGTGACGCGCAAACAAAAGACTGTCAAGAATGCAGCACCCACATTTTATCTCCTAACGATCTTCACGTAATGAGGGGACCGTGGCTGCCCGCTCGCAACCAATAAAATATTTATGAAACCATCCCGGCGGTAATGGCCGCCGTCAACTTACTCCGCGGAATTATCATTAAAGACCCAGTGCATTCTCGTTAGCTCAATGAACGAAGCTGACGGCGGGAGTGTGTGGCCGGGGCCAAAAAGGTTTTCGTGTGAAAGCTGTATTTTGCTGTAACAATATGATGCTATTATCACTTTTGTTACAAGCCATAGGGGTGAATGTTCGTATGAGCTAGTGGCCAACCCTAGTGACGGAGTTTTTTGGCCTCCGTTATGGCTAACGACTTAAAAGCCGGGACCAACGTGCCCTTCAAAGCACCGAAGTGCTCAGCTTGTAATGCCACTTGCGGTCATCCTTCCCAATTGTGACCGCGCACATCGTTGTTTAACTTAAACGATCAATCAAGAACGCATAAGCAAGCTACGCCACGAGCGCTTCAATCAGTTTATCTTGGAAATCATTAAACGGCTATTTAGTTAAAATAATCAGATAATTTCCTACTGCAAAACTATACTCACTAGTTATTGTCATATTTTGACAATATTTTGTCAACTGTTGTTTGAAAACTTGATTCATTCCTATCGGCTGGTGTAAGTATCCATTCTGAATTAGTTCTATCGTCTGTTCCGTGGCGCTGTACAAATTTTAATCCATAGTTTTACGCTAGCAATAGTCTAGTAAAGTTACCTGAAAATTTCAGCTTTCTGTCAACATCTGGACCGAAGCTATGACGGTTCAAAAACACAACGAAATGCTTCTGGAAAAGGGATGTAGTGCCGCGCTTCTTTTGGCTCGTCTTAACGCCTCAGACAGTAGAGCTATAGAGTCAGAAAAATGACAAGGTTTGTGACGAAAGCTCTTCGTAAATCCTATCTAGATGTTGTCGCTGCGGCCAATCACCGCAAAGATCAAAGAAAGCCAGCTCAGCGTTTCCAGCATTTATGATAATGAGTTCACTATCAAGCGCCAATGCTCTAATCTTTATTCGCGTATGTGGTGGATACAGTCGCCCTCAGAAATAGAAATCGGATAAAAAATGCGAGTACCATGGTACCACAACACCCAAACTCGGAAGAAATACTTGCAGGACATGCAAACATTCCCGCCGGGAATCGAACCCGCGCCTCTTGTGTCTTAGCCGAGCACGCCGCCACGCCACCGAGGTCGTCGATGTCATTGACTCTATATTTTTGTCTTATAGCACCTGAAATAAATTAAAAATTGTTTTTATTTAATTACATTCTTTTTTTAACGCAATTAGTTCTTTAAGCAACTCCAAATACGTGTTCAAAATAATTAAAGAAGAAAAAAAAATAACAAAGATTGGGAAAAAAAGGGAAAAGTACTTAAAATAAAACAATATTCACCGAGGTCAGCTACTATCTGATGCTGAGTGTACTTCGTAGAGAACATCTCGAGCAGACGTGTTCTATGTATAGTGGGGAGTTGAGGCTGTATGGTAATGTACCCGATCACTGCCCTCTTAATGCGCATCTAAATACTACATAAAATAGTCCGAGTGTCGGTCTGCGCGACACACGGACCAGCTACTGAATTATTTTATGCTATTCTGTGGTATAAATTCAGTTTTATTCTTTTATATTTCGATTTAGGTAAATAGTAGGGACATCTGATAAATAACTGATAATAAAATGCCACTTACGTTATGGCAAATGAATTAGACCCAAAAAATCCTAGTTACCCAAGCTATTTGACATTGGCATCTCTTGTAAAAAAAACTTTTATAAGAATCAATACATTTACTGACATGTTTAAATTATCATCATCATCATTTATGCAATACCATCCCAGAAAGTTATTTAGAAATAAATTCAGCTTTTGTTGTATCCCAGGACGGTAATTCAGTAGAGCTCCGCATTTCTCGGCGACAGTATGTTCGCGACCGCACGGTCCGGTCGCCTGCGTATGGTAATGTGATCGCATCCGAAATTGGACGCAGTGTCGCCGCTGCCAGCGTATTCGATTTATATTTACTTATTGTTCGCTGAAGAGTTGGTTCAATAATGAGAAGTGTATACAAGAAAACATCTTTGGAATTCTTGATACGAAAATGCGATAGACAAGGTTACATTTTTTAATTAGTTGTGTATATTTTTGTTATTTGTGTTGGTTTTTAGTAAAAAAGTTACAGTTTTTAGAACGATAGTAAAAAATCAACAAAATATTTAGCAGAAGTTATTAGATACAATTTCAACGATCAAGTAGTGAAAGGTCAGGAAAGACTGATCAGTGGAAGTACTTGATGGATACCTTTGCTTATTAGTGAGATACTTTAGATTTCATAAAAAGTAATTGTGTAAGAATTTTCAAAGCTTTTTAGCTTGAAGTTAAAAGTTAGATTGTAAACAGGCTAGGTTATATTTGTTTATTTTTTAATAATGTTTTATTTATAGCAAAAGCTTAATATATCATTGAACATTAATAATTTTGATTTTAATTTGACAGCTCCCTCTGTAGTTATAGAAAGACAACTCTAAAAGTGTCACTTTAATTATAAATGACGGTTGACATTTGTCTCAGTGGACTTCCTGAAGATACTCTTACTAATCAGATCTAAATATTGTGATCTGACCGACCATTGTTAATACTTATATTTAAAGATATGGTCTTATATATTTTAGGATTGAGGTATTTCTGTATTATTCGTTCTGCAACAGAAGCAATATAAGAATAGTTAATAATAGTCCTAGTTATCCTAGTATATGCTTCAATTACGGCGTAATTACTGAACAAATTTGAACGATACTTGGGATATACATAGCGCGCGGACTGGAATAAAATATTATAAGATACTTTATATTCGAGTATGACGCGTTTCAATCCGGGAGCTATAGCTAGTACAGTACGGAGTAATATCAATAAATATTTTATATCCTCTCGTATAAGTACCCTTTTGACAAAAGTAAACATCGAAAATAAGTTTTTATTACAAAAACATTAGCCACATGCAGTTCAGAGGCGGGGGTCAACAATCGAAGCTCGACAATAATGCTACAAAGTCACGGAGTGTGGACCCGCCTTAAGTGACGGGAGAGTAGCGAATGCAATGACAACACCCAGAGGTTTCTTAAATACTAGTAAACTTTTGTAATAGTTGCTAATAGCGTTTAGAAAATTATTTATTTTATTATAGAAAAATCTTTCAAGATTTTTTTCTGATATTATTTTTAATTGTTTTTATATGTGTAGGTTTATGAATCAAATCAGAAAGATGTATCCAAAGAAATTAAATTCCCCTTTGCAATATCTCACAGTGATTCCTGGTAATACTGACAAGCATTGTCGTCAGTTACACACCGACAGTCGCTTATCACTGGTTGTCGCTATCACAAAATCATTTTTCATAATTGCGGGCGGCAATCAATCTTGCGTCGGAAGCCACTCGACCTCGCCCGAACCCCTATTTTGTATTATTTGTGTTTAGATCAAAAATGTGTGGTAATACACAATTTAATGCCTACACTTTTAGCTTATTTTAAAAATACAAATCATGTGATAGCACAATGGCGTTACGAATAAGAGTAAATTTAACGTAGATTTAGTTCGTTTAAAAATAATCTCAGTGATTTCAATGGTTTAGAATTCTTGTTTTTTTTCATCAATTTAACTAATATCATGAAAAGGGTATTTTTTTTAGTTTTAACTAAAACTAAGGTGTATTGTTGACCGAAGGTGGCCTGGAGGGAACATGATCGTTAGATCGTCTGTCAGCAAGATGAGGCAATACAGTGAAATACAAACATTTCTCCCGTAGCGGGAATCAAACCCGCATCTCAGCCGAGCACTCGCCCGCCACGCCACCGAGGTCGTCAAAGTATTACCACACCTTTGTACACGTCACCGTGTTAGCACATTTAGTATTTCTGTTTATTTGTGAGTGACAGGCAGTCGGCACCTGAGCGCTACTAACTACTCTGTGACTGACCTACATAATTCAACACGCGATTAACCGTGAGGTCCGAAGATGACAAATTTGGTGGAAGTGGGGTGTTTGCGTGGTAATTGATATTTTTGTTTTTGTTAAACTGATTGAAAGGTCTGATAATGGCTTGGAATTAAACCCTTGTTTGGTCACTTAAGGGCTTCGACAAACGAGAAAGGAAAATTAACCATATTGCCAAAAAAAAATACTTCGCAGTGATTTAATGAGCGTAGCGTAAGGTACTTTCAGTACGACCTTAAGTAATTTAAGTTAAAAGTATAAAAAGCCTCAATGACTGATGACGGTCAGACTCTTAAACCACCATACCTGGATTGAATCCCAATAAATCGCGCGAAAAACGAACAAAACACATAAATCTCTCAGGGAATAAATATCTCAACTCCCGGTACAGCATTCGGATTCCACCCGAAGAAAATATCGCACCCGAATTCCGACAGTTGACGGAGAAAAAAGTTAAAAGAGTGCCAAAAGAGCGGAATCCAGGCCCCGCCCCCTTGCACGCGCGCGACAGGTGAATGCGAGATGCGCGCACGCAGCTGCCTCCACAGAACTAGTATAGTAGGCATTCGACAGTTTCAATCTGACAAGTAAACTGATACTAGACGGTACCTGTGGTAAACACGCGACTGCAAGGGTGACTGTTTATCATTACTTCCACAGTACCTACTGGAAAGTTTTGTTATATTCCTTTTCACACAATCATAAGCTGTCGAGCACAGTTTTGGGACATGACTAAAATCCGACAAAAAAAACTTTTTTAGACGATCTTTGATGCGTTTTTTTAAACTGAACATAGTTTGATAGACCTTAAATCATTCATATAAACCGCTGCGTATAAAAATAAGCATTTAGAGCACTGTTTTTTTTTCATCGTAAGATTTCGAGTGCTCGAGCCATATTAAACCCAAAAGTTGGTAACATAAGGGTAATTTTACAACAAAAGGCAGTTAAAAGTGATGCAAGCACCTCGCCGGACGCACGGTTTTGCTTTATTTTTACGAATACATTATTGATATACAATGGAATGACAGCGCGCGCGATTTCTGTTACGTCTCGGAAAGGAATGAACTCTTTGTAACTGTTTGTTTGTCTGTCATCTCTTTTATTTTGGCTGCCTATGAAATGAGGCTTCGCCAGATGAATTCTTTTCTGTTTTTTGCATATTTTGTTCGAGATCTTCGTTGAAGTCACTATGCTGACTCTAATATGTATATACCATCTGCAGTGTCTGTTCTGGTACACCTTGTGGATGTATTTTGATGTAATTATCTTTAATAATGTCAATTGGATTATAATAAAGAATGTTTTATCAAAAACTGTATAAAAAATAGCCTATATGTTGATCCAGCACATGTTTTACGTATATTCCAAGTTTCATTCAAATCCGTTTAGGCATGATTGAGGCACAATCATACAAACATCCTCACAAACTTTCACATATATACATAATACAAATATATACATATTTTATAATATAGTAGAATGCACTGATAATTAAAATTTGAGTTGATTATGTCAGCTTATGTTGTAAGTTCATTCGATAGTGTATTTACATGCATCAATAATAATAAATGACCATCCCAAAACCAACAAAACACAAGTAATTACCATCAGCAAAAAAAATTTAAGCATCAAGCACGAATACGGCACGAGATACAATGGACAATGGAAGCATAAATCAGTATAATTAGTTTTGCCCGAACGCAGAGAAATCATTGGTCAAAACCAGGCCCCGCCCCTTTGCCGAAGAGCGTTAGAACAGGTACTGTATGTTCAATTGGATCAAACGTAGCGTCAGCAATGGGAATATCTTAGGCACTTGACACTTTGGTCTCTCTAGTCGGCAGTGGACTATGAGTTTCAGAGCTTTGACAAGACCTATTATCTGTTTATCATTAGATTGTCAATGATCGTAATTATGTCAAAATATGGCAATAAAGAAGTTGAAGTTTAAAAAAATAACATAGAAATTACGTCATCCTTCAAGGACTAGATTGAAGAGTGGCCCTGAAGTGCAGGTTTTTTCAAAAATCGGATTCCTAACGTGTTATACCAGTGCATGAAAAAATAAATTATTGCCAGTTTAATGCCAAAAAAGCTACCAGAAGGGACCACCATGAAAAAATTATAGCCAAAAGCTCCTCTACACAAACCCATAGCCAAATATGCAATAGCTAGGCTTTAAATAAGATAATTAAAATTATTGCTTTATAACTGGACTTATTACTGTGTTAACTAATTCCTCGGAAGCTAGTAACTAAGATGCTATTTATATTATAGTTTTTTAAGTCCTTAATATCACATAATATACTTAGTTCTATACAGTTACCTGATCCGTGAGTATCAGAAACTACGAGTACCATTTTTTTATGAAGTATGTATACAAAATATACCTTAATATAATATAATTTATTTCATAAAAAAAACTTAACATACAATACAACATACAATTAATTATCACTCTTAGTGTATTCATACAATGCTAGAGCACTGGTGGTCTAGTTGGTAGTGACCCCGCCTTCCGATCCTAAGGTCATGGGTTCAAACCCGGTCGTGTACCAAAGGACTTTTCTGTGCGAAAAATTTATGTGCGCTATACCAGGGGGTCTAGCCAGGATCATTTCTATTCTCTTTCCATTGTAGAAAACGATTGGTGTTGCCACCTTGCATTTTTTTAAAGCGCTAGGTCAAAAATAAAATGTCATCAGATTTCAGAAATTTGGATTAAAAAAAAAACACTAACACTAAACATTATACAATTTTACGTAGGTAAAATACCTACGTAAAATTGTATAATTAATAAGATACTAAGTACTATTTTTTCTGCATCTCATACATACCTACTTGTTCGTTCGTTTTTAATTTAAACTAGGGTTTCTTTAATATGAAATAATTTAGCGGAATTTGGTGTTTTTTTTAATCCAAATTTCTGAAATCTGATGACATTTTATTTTTGACCTAGCGCTTTAAAAAAATGCAAGGTGGCAACACTGCTCGGCTACCAATCGTTTTCTACGATGGAAAGAGAATAGAAATGATCTTGGCTAGACCCCCTGTACTCTCACAACGGTGAAGGAAAACATCGTGAGGAAACCCGCGGCTTAGTCAGCTCCGCACGTAATGACCATGGCACAACAGCGTCCCGTTAGTGAAGGTAAAAGTTGCCTCCTGACGCTTGTATAGGTAAATGCTTATAGGAAAAACAATTACTTGTAACTACCATATTTGCAAATAAACTATTTCCATTTATCTAGACAGTAAGTATTTTGCAATCAGTACAGGTATCAGGGTCCAGATGTACTTACAAGCGAAGTCGCGCTATCTTACAGCGCTGATGGCACGCCAAGAGAGGTCTGCAGATAAATCTGTGCACAGCTAAGTAATCGAACATTGATTGTCCTGAGACGTGGTACTTTTGAGTTTGGATAGTCCTGTTTAGATTGTGAGACAGAAATCACAAACCAGTGGAACTACAGCGACTAACGTGATCTTGAATATAGTTTTATTATTGTTATTTTTTACATCGTGAGGAAACCCGCGGCTTAGTCAGCTCCGCACGTATAGACCATGTCTTTCCTGTGGACAAGGCCGACTAAGCTGAGAGGATGGAATAGATACTACTCCATCTCAATTCGTCCCGGGCACTACAGCGTCCCGTCTGTGAAGGTAAAAAGTTGCCTCCTGACGCTGTATAAATCATCTACAATAGATGGTAAAAGGCCTTAGTTTATTGTTATTTTTTGTAATAAGTAAAAAAGTGGTATAAAATTCCTGTTAGTTGTCTATATTCAACTTCAAAGTCCAAAAACCAGCATCCGTGATTCTTAATCTTTCGCGACCGATTCTCCTGTCAACCGGCTATTACTAATGGGGAATAAAATCAAATTTTAGTTTTTGCTTCCCTTTGAGCACCACGTTAAAATATTGATTGGTGCTCAAATGGGAATGCCTTTGGCGCTCAATGCATAGGAGCTCAAACGGGAATACTCCGAAAATTCTTTATTGCACACCTTAAATTGACTTAAAAAAAATACATAGCCTAAATACGTCAAAACAAGAGTACAATTGACGGTCTTATCGCTTAAGATATTTAATTGTATAGTTATTAGTCAGGTTTAATTCGTTTATATTTAACACAAACAACATTTTCGGCACAAAAAAATATTTGTGTAAACTTTCTCCTTTAAAGAAATATGACTATAGGATTTTTTTTAACAATAGAATCACGTCCACCTACTGTTTACAAATGTAGTAGAAATTAATTTTATTCGAATAGTCTAAATTATATTGTAAAAGGAAACGTTATGTACAATAAATATATTAATAAATGTGTGGACCATTAGAAAGTGAGCATTCCTATGCTAATGTCAGGAGACATAAAGATGTTTATTTATTGTCTACATTATCACCATTAGAACACAATAAGATCGAATAAAAATACACTGCACCTAATACTTTTTATTTAATAGAAAAAGTCCTTTATATATTTGGATTTTTATTACATATAATTGTTAGAATCGCAAAACGAAATTTTAATTTTTGACGCAAACCATCAAACGGTTTGCTTGTGCAACTGTGATGTATAAATTAAAAATAATTAACAATTTATGGATATTTTTCGATTTTAGCATAAAATTAATATCTACGATTTTGTTTATTTTTTTCTACAATCTTTAGTAATGACCTTATTTAGTTGTTAATGGTGTAATGAAGGCAATTTATGGGTATTACATCTTCATTTGTCGGCGCCGGTGGTCCATGCGAGATGCTAATAGAGTGTTGAAGAGCTAATCAGGTAATTTATAAAATGAATTTAATCTATAAGTACCAATCCAATGTTTTATTCATTGACCATTGTGGCGTGGCAGGCGAGTTCTCGGCTGAGACGCAAGAACCGCGGGTTCGATTCCCGCTGCAGAAGAAATGTTTGCAAGTTCTGTAAATATTTCTTCCGGTTCTATTATGATATAATCATCTGGTTCCCATAGTATAAGCTTTGCTTAGTTCGGGGCTAGATGGCGCTGTGTGAATCCTCAAATATTTACTTTGTATTTCTCTTCAAAAACCTCACTCAATACATTTCAATCAACTTTATCGGCCGAAACATTAGTAACAATGGTAAATGTACGGATTTTGAGACGTGTGTATTTAAACATTAGTACAAATGGATCTGTGTCTCGGAGCTAATGAAAATGATGTCTGCTCGTCGGGCAGTGACGTGAACGGATCGAAGCGGCCGCCCGGCTGATGTACGGATTTCTCACGTCGCTGTAAGCCGTCCCAGTGGGGTTCGACCCGATTGTGAAAGTGACACGAGCGATTTAGGGTTAGGTTTTACGCGAGCGCCTACAACTTTATATTCCGAAGCTACACATATATTTTAGTTTGTTTTTCGGACAGTGTTGGAAAAATGTAGTCAACTTAAATTATGATCAAAGTGTAGTTAAAAACCGGTCAAGTCTGAGTGTTGTGGTAGCGGCTCTTTAGTCGACTGGCCCCGCTCGTAGTTTCTGATACCCACGACACAGGGAATCCTAGTGGGGTCAGGACTATGTGTGTGACTGTTGGGTGTAATTTATTATTATTATTTAAGTGCGTGTCGAATTCACATACAAAGGGTTCCGTACCTTAAGTATATTATGTACACAATATTTTTTCTTGTTTATGGGCCTCCTTTTTTATTATTTGTTGTTATAGCGGCAATAACAAATACATATTCTGTGAAAATTTCAACGCTCTACCTGTTACGCTTTATGAGACAGACGGATGTACGGGCAGTGGAGGCTTAGTAATAGGGTTCCGTGGGTACTCTTCGGGTACGGAACCCCTAATGAAAAACTTTAGGTAGGTACACTATCATACATAATCTTTTTAGTCTATCATACAAAAACTTTATGACTTATTCCTATGCGTTTGATTAAATTATACCAATTTAGGAAAATAATAAATACATATTAATTCATCGAACAAGACATTTACTATTAATATGTATAATTATTTTCCACATTTGGCAGACGGTAGACATTTTAGTGAATTGCCATTTTATCTCAAATAGATAAGGATGACACTAATGATATTAATTAAATATTTATTTTACGACTACCTAATATTTTATTGTTATTGTGCGGAGTTGCGACAGGATCGCGAATGCAGCCCACGCGTGGACCATAATCGGTCATAATGCTAAAGTGGGCAAGTCGTAGGTCAAACGTACATCCTCAATCGGTCATTAGTTCATTATAGTCTAGTCTAAATTGGTATGGCTATAAGACCTGGTAAATAGCACCCTTGCCCTTGTCAGGCAGATTAAGATCATCATCTTCCTGCCTTTATCCCACTCTATGTGGGGTCGTCAGTTTTGGCTAAGGTGTTTTATGACCGGCCGCCTGCCTGACGTCAACCCTCCTTGGGAATACTTGCTTATTGTATCTCATCATGTTGGAGGATATTATCCCTTAGTCGACTTTTACGACATGCTCGGGGAGAGAAGCAGCTGGACGCATTCTATGTTATTTCTTTACTCCCAGTCCAGCAGAGGAGTTGTCAGACAGATAAAGATGAAGTTTACAAAGTCAAAGTCAAAAAAATTTATTCCATAAAATAATTTGGATCACTTGGACACGTCTTAAATCTACGTTGCAATTACATCTGTTCGTAATGCGACCAAGCGTGGAAGATACAGGTAAGAAAACACGATTGGCTAATTTTTTGGAAAATGATCCCTTTAATTTTCAGAAAATGGTTTTATTGTTTGGTAGTAGAATCCTCGCAAATATGAATAAATATTTGTGGTCAACACACAGAGCGTCATCTCGCCTCAAACTAGGCAAAGCTTGTACTATTTGCGCGTTGTTTTTTTAGGGTTACGTACTCGAAGAGTGAAAACGGGACCCTATTACTAAGCCATCGCTGTCCGTCGATCCGTCTGTCAGCGGGCTGTGTCTTATAAACCGTAACAGATATTGAATTTAATTTTCAGTAAGTATGTATTCTATAGCCGCTATAAAGATAATAAAAAAAAAAACAAAAATGTGCCCTCATACAAGAAACATTTGTGTACATATACCATGGTACGGAACCCTTGGTGTGTGAATTCGACTTGCACTTGACCGCTTTAATTTTTCATACAGACTAATTCATTTTAACGAGTTCTCTAGGAGGTCTCATGTTCTCATCTCCTAGAAGATGAATTTCGGGAATACCTTTCTAAAAGTAAGTAAGTTCGTATGAGCTAGTGGCCAACTCTTGTGACGGAGTTTTTAGGCCGCCTAAAGGCCTCCGGCTTAACGACTAAATGCACACCATATGAGAAGTGAAACTTGCCTAGTTTTATGCTTCTAAGGCTTATAAAATAGGCTGTGCGTAGAATTCCAGTCAATCAGTTAGTAACGTAACAGGTTTATGTAATTATGTAGGTATATAGAAAGTTACTTACACTAGACTAGGTACACTTTATTTGATTTAATTTATTTATTTCAAACGTTTCAAACCATAAGGCCCTTATAATTATGTAACAATTGGTAACGTTATGAGGCTAGTGTGAATGGTACCGTTGGAAGGGGAAGACCTCGGCGCACGTACCTGGACCAAATCAGCGACGTTTTGGAAAAGGGCCAGGTCAAGAGTACCCTAAACCGACGAGCATATGAGAGTGAATGAAGCGAAAGAAGTATGTCAGGATCGTAGTAAATGGCGATCCGTGATCTCTGCCTACCCCTACGGGAAACAGGCGTGATTTTATGTATGTGTGTAATTGGTTACATCAATTACTTGCACAGTTTAATATTAATACCTCATTTTTTTTAAGTTGATCTTACAATCAAAATTCAAATAGACACCTTATCGCTTAAAGTGATCTCTGCCAGGCAACTTATAATAATGTTCTCTATGAAGTCTAGTCCAAATAGATTAGCATTAAAACCTAGTAAATAACCCTCGTGAACTTGTCAGACGAGCATTTTGTGTTATTTTTTATATTAATATCAGGTCTCATTCTGTCATTCAACTTTGCATCGAAATAAAATTTTAAATGTCAAATAGAAAATGCAACTTTGACGTCGCGAAGCAACAATCGAAATAAAATAAATCTATTGTCTAACATTACAAAATGAATATGTAAAGCAATAGTTTCACCATTTTATCTATACTACACGTAGTTTTAATATAAGTTGATTAGTATATCATATCAATATAATATATTATGTAGAATGCGTCCAGCTGCTTCTATCCCCGAGCATGTCGTAAAAGTCGACTAAGGGATAGTATCCTCTCCAACATGATGAGATACAATAAGCAAGTATTCCCAAGGTGGGTTGACGTCAGGCAGGCGGCCGGTCATAAAACACCTTAGCCAAAACTGACGACCCCACATAGAGTGGGATAAAGGCAGGAAGATGATGATGATTATGATGATATGTATGTATGTATATTGTCACGCCCGTATCCCTAATGGGGTGGGCAGAGCCACAAGTTGTCATTAGCAAACTTGCAGCCACTCCTGATTCAAAGTCCCAAAGTCGATATGGTGAACCATGGTGACAAAATCAGTTCATCGCCCATCATGGAGATGGATTTTTAGTATAGTTTACAAGAATAACTATACATGGTACGAATATTTACGGTTATGTACGGCTTGAAGTGCTCTTGGCGTAGCTTGCAGTTTGCTTAGACGTTCTTGTGTGTTGATCGTTGAAATTAAGCAACCCTGTGCGCGGTCACAATTTGGTTGGGTGACCGCAAGTGGTATTACGAGCTGAGTGCTTCCGTGCTTTGGAGGACACATTAAATTGTCGATCCCGGCTTTTAAGTCGTTAGGCGGCCTAAAAACTGCGTCACAAGAGTTGGCCACCAGCTCATACGAACTTACTTTTCATCTGAAAATTACATGAGCGAAACCGCGGGCCAAAGCTAGTTAACATTTTTGATCTCATAAAAACAGTTCTTTTTTCTGTGATCTCATAAAAAGTACGTAAATATTAACCCTTTTTTTGTCCTTGCCTCCTTGACTACGGTAATCCGTAGTCGAGTCATAAGATAAATAAAATCAAAGAGTGACATACGTATTACCTCATCAGAGCTCGATCGGTTTCTATAAATCACAGCAATGTCACACCAAGGACCTTCTCGCCGTCATTAACAAACATCATTTTTTTGTACCACTAATGATTCGTACCTTTTTAGTGGTCAAGGTCGACCGGCTAGACGTATTGTTGATTTTATTATTTTAAACAAAGCTATAATAACTAGTCTTATTTTATTTCCGTTATTAATATTTTATTACTGTTTCAAATATGTTTTTTTATCATTATTTGCCTCTGTGAAACAAAGAAATATAAATCATCATCATCTTCCTGCCCTTATCCCATTCTATGTGGGGTAGGCACAGCATGATCTTTTTTGGATCATCATGGTGTAAGACTTAAAATACAAAGAAATATAAATATTTTAATAAATATTTGTGGATATTTCACACAGCGCCATCTAGCCCGAAACTAAGCAAAACTTGTACTATGGACACCAGGTGGCTCATAGAATACTTATATATATATTTTTTTGTAAATACATACTTATAATTACACAATACTACAACACCTAGACCCGGAAGAAATAGTTGCAGAACATACAAACATTCCTGCCGTAGCGGGGATCGAACCCGCGCCTCTTGCGTCTCAGCCGAGCACTCGCCCGCCGCGCCATAGAGGTCGTCAAAATCACTGGTCATTGACCATAAAAGGAAGACCTTGCAAGAACCGGTGACCAGAGCTATCTAACCCTGAGAATGGTTAGAATTAAATAGGTTTCATTGACACTACTAACCAGGACGTTCCTTTGTTAATGGGTCGCTGGCCATTGACCTTCAAGCAATGCCAAGAAGGAACCAGTGACAGAGCTACCTAAATCCATCCCTGATAATGATGGATGCTAGATTTTGTTTCGGTGAGTGACACCACTAATCAATCAACGGCTGATGGATGGTGACGACACTCGATTCCCGCCATATTAATTTAACTTCTGACATTGATTGATATTTTACGATATTACCGATATATATACCGATATAGATATAGGAGTGAACACGTTGGGTTAAATAAATAAATAAATATTTATGGACATTTGATAAAGCGCCATCTAGCCCCAAACTAAGCAAAGCTTTGTATTATGGGCACCAGACTTTTTATTTTGTAAACACATATTTATACTTATAGTACATTTCCATAAATATTTATTTATTATTATTTATCTAAAATACAATTTAAAAAAAATATATTAAAAGAGAAAATAAGCGTGAACTTGAAGATTTTCGTAAGTTAAGTTCAGTCCAATCAAATTTGACAGTACCATGACGTGACACGTAGGGATGTGTCAGTCACTCTGACGTCTTTATAATTAAAATCAGAAGGACAACAGAACTTCAAGTCCCACTAATATTATTAACAATCCAAGAGTTAGTAATAATTTGTATTTCGGGTGTTTGTCACATAACGATGTTGCTTCAAATTTCATTTGAATAGTTTAGCTTTATTCAAGGCACGCAAGCGAAGTCGCGATTAGAAACTGGATTTTATCTTCTAATTATACTTTTATCTATACTGTGGCGAAAATATTTGCAATAGTGGATCCGTTTACTGCATTGTTAGGAAGGCTGTAGGCCCGGGCCCGCTTCGAGCGCTCGTAATCCAAGCGTGGCTGGTGACAGCGACGAATGTAACTTGTTGCTCACACTTTATATTCTAACAGTTCGGCCATTGTTCGCTTGTGGTTCTTTTCTAACTGATACCGGCTGTAACCGGTTACAAAATCATTTTTGTATCCGAGCTAAATTTCATTTTTACAGCTTGTGAGCTTTCCCCTTAAAAACCTTGTAAGAGGACTTGTTGCGGGCAATGTGTTGACAGGATTTATACTACCAATACTGTATACTTTTTTATGATTGCCTTTTACCTTTGTATATGATTTATATGTATAGCGTCAGGAGGCAACTTTTAACTTGACAAACAGGACGATGTAGTGTCCGGGACGAATTAAGATGGAGCTTGCCCAGCGCCTATTCCATCCTCTCAGCTTAGTCGGCCTTGTCCACAGGAAAGACATGATCGATACGTGCGGAGCTAACTAAGCCACGGGTTTTCTCACGATGTTTTCTTTCACCGTTTAAGAGTACTGGTATAGCGCACATAATTTTTTCGCACAGAAAAAACATTTGTACATTTATCACCGGATTTGAACCTACGACCTTAGGATCGGAAGGCGGGGTCACTACCAACTAGACCACCTGTGCCCTATCAATTACCTAATTTCATCATTAACGTACAATAAGCCGATTCTACGAGTATGTTTATTCTTTTACAGAAAATAACACTCAAATTATGATGTGACAATGACGAACTTCCAGTGCCGTGTAGTCGAGTAGTCGAGTAAACCGCTGTGATGTAGTCCTAAACGGGGATCACTTGTTGCGTGTGACGTTACGAATGATTCGTCATTGTCGCGTCGTGATTGCGGGAATTTGGAGGCTTCATTCGATTGAGCAGTGGCAGGGTTGATGTTGAGTTTCGATTGAGCTAACCGATGCGAATAGTGAAGCTAAAAGTTTTTTTTAAGAGATTTGTTTTGCATAGCCCTATGTAGCTAATGCATAGGGCATTTTTATCTACTAACGGGAGACGGCTAGATTAGTAAGAATAAGAATAATCAGTTGGCACTTTTCGGATGTACAATCCTTCAGAAAGAACATAAAAACACAACAAATGTACTTAGTTGAGTAATAATGACATTGCAATAGTAATTGAGCATAGTCCATTACTTGATATAGGAACCTTTAATTTTACAAAAATAGCATTTTCGAGGTCACAAGCAGCTGTTCCATATTGGTGGGGAAATGCTTCATCAAAAACTTGTAAAATTTCAAAATAAACTCTATTTATTTATACTTTACTACATAAAGCTAATCTATCCTGCTAACCGCTATCAGTGGCGTCTCGCAAAACGCGGTATCTGACATTTTACGAGCTGGGGCCAGCGTATCTTAGATACTACCGGTCATGGAGTACAGCTGGAGATATGGCTATAAAGTGTTATTTTAAGTTCTGAAACCCTTTTTATGTTACAACAATTAATGCTCAACACACGGGTGTTCAATAATAATTTTGTTAATCATTTAAATAGTACAAAAACAACATATATGATGATATTTTACTAGGTTATTTCATTTTCCTAAAAAAAGATTATAGTCAAATAATTAGTACCTCAGTTATTTGAAGACGTTTCTTTTAAGACGGCCTAGCTGGCGTGGCGGGCGATTGATCGGCTAAGACGCATGAGGCGCGGTTTCGATTTCCGCTGCGGAAGAAATGATTGCAGGTTCTGCAGTCCGAGTGTTGTGGTACCATGGTACTCGTAGTTCCTTATACCTACGATACAGGGAATCCTAGTGTGAAGTCAGAACTTTGTATTATGACTGTTGGGTGCTATTAATATTATTAAATACATCCTACCCGTTATAACCTATGCTGCAAAAGCATTTACAGTGTAGTCAAAATGCTCACAATTATAGTACCTACTTACACCTGAATATCGGCAGTATATACCGATTAGCTATTAAAAATAGCATGCGTTAGCCATGGGGGCGGTAAATCGTCAGTTAGCGATAATTACAGAGATACTCTATCTGCGATCGTAAATTATATCCTTTATTACCTAATGTGGCTGCAATGGTGTTTTGAAATCTAACCTATTTGTTTCTAGTCTAGATTCTATTTATCTTACCTGTTTTGATTTGTTTTGTTTTTGCTATAACATCACAAGCCACGGATTCACTGATATTATAATTTGCTACTGCTTGTTTAAACATAATTAATTTAATATGAATATATAATTTAGATTTTAATGCAAAACATCTGTAATGTAAGTACTTATTTATGTTTTTATTGAAAAAAAAAGCATTTAATAAAAATATTTAATAATTTAAAATTATGTGCTCGATAAAAGTGTCAATGAAAAAACCATAATATTTAATGCGCAAATTCATGCAAGGTGTCCCAATTAATTTCTTGATCGGACCGACCGGTACCCCGTTTTGGATCACGCGAGGCGCGCGTCGGTTCCGATGTACGAAGCGATTGATAAGAGAGATAACGAGCTTGCCCAATTTGTTTGGATAATTTGGGAATAAATTATTTTTGACACGATACAAAATGCTCCGCTAAGATGAATGGATGATACAACACGAGCGAATCCGCAGGCAGAAGCTTGTAGTCGTATAAAGGTTTATAACATGAACTGGGTATTGTTAACCCTTATCTCAGCTTATTTTTTGCATGCTTTGACGTCTATTTTGACAGCTGCACTTCTATCATGTTCTGTCAACAATGACAGATGACGTTTAAGTAGAAACTGTTGTGTTAGTAGTAAGTAGTATTAGCGTGTGAGCGGCCATTTTTTTACTATTTTTCTACTGAAAGTTAAACAAACAATTTTCCTACCAATAACGAAAATCAATTTAAATGCTGACTCAGAATACAAAGAGTGCATTATACTGGGAGACGATGTCGAGACGATTCTGGGACGATCACAAGATGATAACAGATAGAGCATGCGTTTTCAACGTTGAATTTTATGTCAATGTCTTAAAATTATTGAATTGAGCCGTCAGTGTTTTGATTTTTGAGTAAGTAACCTAATTGTTTTTAACGAAAAAGAAAGCTATGAATCGCAATTACTTATAATACATAATGCGTATTTAATATTGATTAAATACCTGTTTTTCTTCTTTTAATTTTTGCCATAATTGTGCCAAATTGTCTATTTCATTTCATTGGATTAAAAATAATTTATTGATACGCTACAAAAATCTAAACATGAAAGCTGTCATTAGCGTTATTTCCAAGCTTAGAAGTTTCACAGGTGTATTCATTTCGTGACATCCTCAAGATTTGATGGCACTAGTAACTAGTGCTCACTCTGAACGCTGCAGGGTAGAAGGAAATTGAATGAACTGATTGAATGGAAACTTTGTATAAATTATGTTCATGTTTTCTGAAAATGAATAAGTGTTGTTTATGAGCAACTGTCTTCTGCAATTCTTTCAATCAACACACAGGTCAGGCTAATGAAGCCAGAAAGTTGAAATTTGGAAAGTAGCTTCCTTTTACAGCAAAACCACCCACTAAGGCAGGATTTTTCGTAATAACCCCTAAAGGAGTGAAAAGGGGTAAAAAGTGTTTGTACTTATCTAACTTTTTAACACGTAGTGCGATTTGCTTGAAACTCGGTCTGGATACTACAAATGGACACGTGTTTTATGATTTATCAAAACAACCCTTAAAAGGGGGTAAAAAGGGGTGTCAAAGTTTGTATGAGAACTTTTTAAAGAGGGATGCGATTGGCTTGAAACTCGGTTTGGATACTTAAAATAAAAATAAATGGAAACATGTTTTAGGGTTTTTCAAAATAACCCTCTAAAAGGGGTAAAAGGGCTAAAATGGGGTGTCAAAATTTACACTCCGGGAGTGACGCCGCTCATGTAAGCTACATAGTTCGAGCATAATAACACTATGCATGTTCCAAGTTTTATACAAATCGGTTGAGGCGTTTGACTGTAAACCAAACATAAGAGCACTGGTGGTCTAGTGGTAGCGACCCAGCCTTCCGATCTAAGGTCGTGGGTTCAAATCTGTATGAAATTTTCTGTTCGAAATTATGTGCGCTTATCAATGCTCTCAAACGGTGAAGGAAACGCCTTTGAGACGCATTTTAAATCCTTTCACCACACATGTCAGATTTAATGTCGTAAAATATTGCTTAAATATAAGTCTTCTTAAGAGAGACTAAAAAGTTAGTTACAAACAGACAAAGAGGGCCTGTCTGTTAGTGATTATGTATAATCTCACATTTAATAAACTATTTATTCAAGTAGTAGATAAACACCTGTATTTGCAAAATGTGTTTATCACAAACTATTCAGGACCCTTAGCACTAGTTTCTAATAAATAAAATTTCTAGTAAGTATTTAAATAATAATCCATTTATAAGTGAAAAATATAAATGGAAGTGTTAACTAAAGATATTATTTTCGGTTTCAAGGTCAACCACGGTACCACAACATCCAGTCCCGAATAGAGCATGCAAACATTTTTTCGGCGCGGGTTTGAACCCGCACTCACTCGCACTCAAAACCTAGCATCTCAGCCGAACACTGGTCACGCCATCGAGTTCGTCAAAACTAAAGTTCTAAAATGGATATCATAGACAGTAACAGCAAGGTCATTATAACTAAAAATCTAGAATCGAGGTCGTCAAAACAAGTTCTAGAATTGAGTCCGTTAAAACTAAATATTTATAATCGAGGTCGTCAAAACTAAAGTTCTAAAATCCAGGTCACCAGCTAAAAAAATATGTTAGTTATCAGTATTTCTGTTATTGATATGGCATTCGAATAAGTCGACCAGTGCTAACTCCATAGGACAACGGTTAGCGTTGCTAAATTAAAGCTTATCTGACAGTAACCATCGATCGATCATCGGATAGCCGCGGTTGACTGATCACCTCAGATAGGTGAGCTTCGATTGAATATTCCTTCCTTGCTACCATTACCTACCATGTCATACAGGCAACTTTGAATCGGCATCATGATTAAAACTAAATAAATCAAAATAACGAAATAATTTTTATTGTATCCTTGATGATTTATACAGACAGCATCATCATTAGATAAAGTAGATTTTACTAAACCAAGAGGATGATATGGGTTTGAGGAAGCGCTCGTGGCGTAGCTTACTTAGACGTTCTTGATTGATCGTTGAAGTTAAGCAACGTTGTGCGCGGTCACGATTTGCATGGGTGACCGAAAGTGGCATTATGAGCTGAGCGCTTTCGTGCATCGGAGGGCACGTTCAATTGTCGGTCCCGGCTTTTAAGTCGTTGAGCCATGACGGAGGCCTTTAGGCGGCTTAGAAACTCCGTCACAAGAGTTGGCCACTAGCTCATACGAACTTGCTTAGGCACTGACTTTCAACTGAGGAATATGATAAATTTGTAATAATGATGTTTTTTCCATATTTTTGAGTCAAAAACCGTGAATGGGCTGAACCCGTAGCCCCCTTTTTGTATTCCAATAACTTTCACAAAATGACACAAAAATCCATCCATTCAACTCGATACGGATTCAGAACGTTCCGCAAAACTGTAAAATAGTCTTAAGTTAATAAACTAGAGAGATGTTTGATTAAGATTATCTTAAAACCCAAATTGATCTCGAGAAATCGAGTTAAATCGCTGGAACTATTTTGTCGCGGTTCGATACAATCGCGAATCGTCGTGGGTTTGATTCGAGTAATCGAGTAACAAAGGTTTAATCGATATAATCGGTCATCGTATCGGTTTCACGGTTTGGGTGAGATTCGGCCATTGTCTCCGTGATTTCTGTCTAGTCAGCCTTAAGATGAAATACTTTGTTAATGTAACAAGCAGAGTCTTTGTAGAGCCTTTGCAGGGTGCTTTGAACCCTACCTGACACTTTCACGCAACTGTGACAAAATTATCAAAAAACATAATATTTGATGCTAAGAACATCAAGTACATACATACTTCAAGAAGGCTCCTACCAGATTTTCGTAATAAAATTTGCCTACGTGGCGTGGCGGGCGAGTGCTCGGCTCAGACGCAAGAGGCGCGGGTTTATTCCCGCTACGAGAGAAATGTTTGTATGTTCTGCAAATATTTCTTCCGGGTCTGAGTGTTGTAGTATTATGTAATATAAGTAACGTGTCTGTCTATCCAAAAAAAGAATTATAACATTATTCTATCAGCCATCTGGTGTCCAAGCTTTGCTTAGTTTGGGGCTAGATGGCGCTGTTTTAAATGTCCACAATTTTTTTTTATTTATCTCAGAAATCTCGCGATATATTTGACAAACCGATGGCTATATAAAAAAAACTGTTAACCTATTGCAGCGCACATCAAAAGCAATCCAGAGAGAGAACATCACGAACGTCAGTCACAAACATCCAGCCAATTGGTCGATTGTTTGAGTTCGTTTGTGGCTTTGTCCATTCAATTGGTCCTATCACCACACTGGCTGTCGGGCGCTGGTCAGACACAGGTCTTTGAAGTGGATGCACCGGCGCTGCCCTCCAGGCGTAGTGCAGGAGCTGGCCGGATGTTTTTTTACGCCATACAGTTGAAATATGTTTTTCGTGAATGACGTCAGTTTAATATGGGACAGCTATATTGCGCACCTAATGATTTTATGTTATTGATGTAAAAACAATCAAAAAAGGACGATAATAACAAATGAAAATGAGTAACAGTAGGTATTTAGTCGTGGGTCATGATTATAATACTGTGAAGTTTTACAAAATACTGTCTATAATTTATTTCAAACCTTTTTCTAAAACCAGTCCTGTATACAATGTGCGCAGAAAATAGTACTCCTGTGAGACTCTTATTTTTTTTATAAAATATAACGCAATGTGCTAGTAAGTAAGTAAGTTCGTATGAGTTAGTGGCCAACTCTTGTGACGGAGTTTTTAGGCCGCCTAAAAGTCCCCGTCCTGGCTTAACCACTTATATAAAAGCCGGGACTGACAATTTAACGTGCCCTCCGAAGCACGGAAACGCTCAGCTAATAATGCCACTTGCGGTCACCCATCAAAATTGTAACCGCGCACAGCGTTGTTTAACTTCAACGACCAATCAAGAACATCTAAGCAAACGAGTGCTTCAATATGCTTATTTGACAATACAACTTAATCGATATTGTTCTAAAACTAGGCAGAGAATGATGTAAGAAATCCATCACCAGCTCTTAACCTAGCATCTTCACCAGCGATTGACACGGTGCGTTTTAATCAATTAGCGCGGAGCACGGATCAGTGGGCAGCGAAATAAACGGACCACACCGCCCGCGATTTTCGGCTATCCAGTTACGGTTTTTTTAGCGAGTCTGCGCTGTTGTTTTTACCGGTTAGAGCCTTATTTGACTGAGGTATGGAAAGTCAACCATCGTCGTATTATGGTAACAAACTTTGCGATACACATTGTCGACATTGTTCTTTTTTCTTGTCGTTAAAGTCGACTAAGGGTATCCTCTCCAACATGATGGACCATCTGTATGGGCGATGGGCTGATCGTCTGTCACTATCATTTACCATATCCATATTAGGATTCTTGATCAGGAGTGGCTGCAAGTTTTCTTATGATTACTTGTAGCCCTGTCCACTCCATTAGGGATGGATAATTAGGTATGTATGATATTTTCTGAAAGTCAGCAGTTCTTCTCCTTTTAAAGTCAATTCAAAATAAAGTAAAAAACGTCAAGCAGGTTTTTCATAATTTTTTTGAAATAATTTTTCGTTATCAAAATACACAACATTGTTTGGTAAGAAGCAGCTGAAGTGAGAAGTTTGAATCAGTATTTTTTTTAACGCGGACAAAGCTATGCCTACCTCTAGATATTATTTCACAAATTGAGCCGGATCTGTTTATCAGGTACTATTACAATTCATCATCATGATTTGATATCAATTGACAAATTTTCATAATTAGTAACGCGATTAGATAGTATTCCAAGTAGGATGACAGTTCTAATTCAGCCATGATCTAATAAAGTCTAGAGCATCTGATGAAACTTTTGTCTATAAGCTGTAACATTATAACAATTCTTAATTTTAAGTTTATAACTTCACTAGCTGCCCTAATAAAAAATAGCCTATTGTTATTCCAGCACACGTATTATGTATAATATTCTAAGTTTCATTCAAATCCGATCATTCGTTACGGCGTGATTGAGGCACAAACATACATCGTCACATCCTCACAAACTTTCGCATTATATAATATTAGTAGGATTAGTTCCTGAAATTCACCTGAAGCAGATGGACCGAAGGACAGACAAAGACTTTTAGGGTTTCTATTTACCATTTTGGTTCGGAACCTTAAAAATATATCGTACAAAATTGTAACAGCACGTTGTTTAAAAAAACACTATTTTTACTCGGATCGTACCAGCTTTTAAAAAATTTGATTTCAAACGATAGGAAGGCATTGAGGGATCCTTTTTTTCCGAAGTGAAGTATGGAGTTCTACTAAGTAAACAGCGGACAGGACTATCAGTTTATCCATGGAATTATGTCAGTAGATAAGTCACACTTATTGATGCGGTGACTAACAATCAATCATAAACATTTGTTTGCGCAATATGTAGGTGCTTTTCGTAGTGTTATCGTGTAAATTGTTACTGATTAATCGATTATCTAGTATTATCTATATATCAATATAAATACAATTTTAAAGAAAAACCTTCCATAGTGATTATTACAAAATGTATAGGTAGGTAAAATCTATGTGCGCTGTACCAGTAATTCTCCAAAGGTGAATTCCACATGTTGTACCTGTTGACCATGTCTTAAGACTCTAAAGTCGGCCATGTTCACTCTAAAGTTTAGAGTGAACAAGGCCGACTAAGCTAAGATGATGGTATAGGTGCTGGGCAGGTCTATTCCATCTAAATTCGTCCCGGGCGCTATAAGGTCCTGTTAGTGTTGGCAAAAGTTGCTTCCTGATGCTGTATAAATCTTCTAGTAAAAATGAATAATAAATAAATAAAATAAATATTAGTGGGCATTTCACACATCGCCATCTAGCCCCAAACTAAGCAGAGCTTGTACTATGAACACCAGATGGCTGATAGAATACTTATATACTTTTTTTTGTGAACTCACTTATGATACGTCCAGACCCGGAAGAAATATTTGCAGAATATTTCTCTCGTAGCGTATATCGAACCCGCGCCTCTTGCATCTCAGCTGAGCACTCGCCTGCCACGCCACGAGGTCTAATACTAATGGCGAGTTGGTATTTGTTCGAGCTTCTTTTCAAATTAAATTTATAACTTTTTGGTCTAAGAAGAACTGGTGGTCTACTGAAAGTGATCACGCTTTTCGACCCTAAGGTCACATCGGATGGTGCACCAAAGGACATGTCAATAAAGCACGAAAGAAGCATTTTTGAGACTGCAATCCTTTCTCCAAACCTGATGACACGAGCAGTTTGTAGTTTATCAATTGAAAACCCTTCTAACAGTATCATCTCCTTGTCCACAGAAGAGGCCAACAGTCCAGAAGGAAGCGTGAAGGATCGCAGCGATCGGCAGCGGGGGGAGGAGGCGTCCCGCTCCGCGTCCCCCGCTCCCCACGCCTCCCCCTCCCCCGCGCCCGAGGGGGACATAGAGCACAGCATCCCCGCGACGCTCATCCAAGATCCTAATGCAGAAAGGTGAGATCACACATCAGAGAACTTGGTCTTCTCGAACTTTGCCTTTGCAATAATAGTTCTTCCACCAATAGGCAAATCCATAGATCCTAGTGCAAAAAGGTGAGGAAGGGCATCAGAAGGCAAAAACCCCTTTCGCAGCACCAATCCTTCCACTGATAGGCAAATCCACTGCTATTTCTGTAAAGACTAAAAAGCTTGAATAGCCTACACTTTTTTTGAGCATTTTTAAACTAGGTACCGTAAGACCGAAAATGAAATTAAACGTCACGTTTTTCAGTGGTTTACACAAAACTAGAGAAAATGGTACCGAAAAATAAGGTCCTTGAGTCATCTGTGGGTAAAAATCTGGAATTTGAATTTGTTTATTTAATATCTCTCACAAGATAGCATAAACAAGCTATGTCTAGCATCATGGGTTAGGATCAGAATGCTTATATTATGAAAGACCTGATGGTTCATATAAACATTACATGTATGGTGGGCCAAGAAAGTGGTGTACCAGTTTTGACAAAATTTCCTGAGAAACCAAAATCGCGCTAAGACAATATTAGCTCCTGTTAGAATATTATTGCAAGGGAAAATAAACCTTGTTGTTTTTGTTTTATGACGTGCAAATGAAATGGGTGGTAGACCAACATTAGGGTGGTTGTTCCGTACCGGAATTGATTTTTTTTCACATTTTTGTTTTATTTATTGTGATGATGATAATGAGTGCATTCTTAAATTGTTGGTGTGGGTAGCAATACATTTCCTGTGCAAGCAGACACAATTTGGAGGGTAGGTCGAGAAATCTTTTTTGACCTATCTGTTTTCTTATTGGCTGGTTGGTTTGACGGCGCCTCTCACGCGCTCTCGTGAAGGAATCGGCAAACATTCCTCGCTCCACCGTCATCGGAGACGAACGTTTACGCACCCTGACTGCCGTTTGCCCCGATTTTCCCACGCGCCCGCGCCGGTATTCTATCGCGTTGTGTGTGCGTGTCTACGGTCCTTCTTTTCGAACAGACGACACGATCTGTGAGACCCTTTCACCAGTCCTGTGGATTTCTACAAGTGCGGACAATATCGGTGCTATCTTGGAAGGCCCCCGGACTCGAGTCAGCCGTGAACCCAGGTACGTCTTTCCAATACCAGCCACTGAATTTCCCGTACATACTTTTTGATCCGTTCGAACCGGATATATTTCTTGATTCCTCCAGATTGTGTCATCTTTCATTGGTTTCATTGCTACACTACGTGTACATTTTGTAATTTTCCGTTGGTCGTTTTTGCTCATCTTTGCTACGCAAAATGGCGGACGACGCGGGAATTGAACAAGATATTTTCGAGCGAGATATTATTCTAGAAGACATTAAAAGAACGTTATTATTTGCTACTACTGATCAAGTTCAATTCAAATCAAGATCTACTGATCTAAATGCTCAACAAAGAAAGTTTAGTAAACTTCAATCTAAAATTGAAAAAGCGTTGATGAAGTCGAAGTTGTTTAACAAAGACGAACAGTTAAAAATTCGTAACGATTTTAATGATTGTTATTATGCTATTTTAGTTCATGTAAATAATTTGAAAGAAGCCAGTCAGGAATTTAGGCGCATGAGTCGCACTACCATTAATTCAATGCCTCATGCACATAATCATAGTTTGCATTTACATAAATTGCCAACGTTACCGTTGCCGTCATTTAGCGGTGAATCTACTGATTGGCCCTCATACTTTGATTTATATCAAGCGTTGATTCACAACAATGATGCCTACACGCCAGCGGAGAAGTTTCGTTATCTGTTGTTAACTTTAAAAAACGAACCTCATAATTTGATTAAATCGATTCCCATTACAGATGAAAACTATTTAGTTGCGTTAGATATACTAAAAAATAGGTACGAAAACCGCCGAATTATTGCTTCGAAACATTTGGATCGCATTCTGGACTGTGACACCTGTACCAATGAGTCATATTCCAATCTACGAAATTTGCTAAACGTATACATGGAAAATATTAAGGCTCTTGAAACGATGCGTTTCCCAGTGAATGAATGGAGTTTCATTTTGTTGAACGTTTTGTTGCGAAAAATTCCTAATACCATTCGTAAGCGTTTTGAATTATCTCTTCCAAAGCCGTCCGAAATACCTAACGTAGATGTGCTCATTAGGTTCTTAGAACAGGAAATTTCCACATTTGAAATTATGAACGGTGGTGAATTGAAGGAATCAAAGCGGATAGATAGCAGTTCTCGTTCCCGCGCAAACAGCGTGGATCCATATCGTTCGAATGCGCCCTCCGGGTCGGGTCCGCGTCGCTCGTTTGCAGCTACCGAATCATCCGACGGACAAAGCGAGAAGCAATGCATTTTGTGCGATGCGCAGCACATCCTACCGAGGTGTTCTAAGTTTTTGAATATGTCTCCCGGTGATAGGTATAATTTCATAAAAAACAAAAATGTTTGCTACAATTGTTTGAATATTGGTCATAGTCTCGTAAACTGTAATTCCAAATATACATGTCGATCGTGCAATAAACGACATCATTCATTATTGCACTTTGAGAATCAGGTAAACAAGCCTATTCATTCAAATCAGGCCGTCTCTTTCCCTCCTTCGGAGAAACATATGGTTGTCGCGTCTGAACCCGGCCCTCCTGCCGTGCTACCTCAAACGACCGCCGTGAACCACGCGATAAGCGCGAACTGCGAGTCGTCCATTGCGCCCTCTACGAGGAAATGGACCGTAATGCTTTCTACCGCGCTCGTCAATATACACGTTGGTACGGTGAAACATCAATTACGTTGCTTAGTTGATTCGGGAAGTCAAGCTAGTTTTATTACGGAGGCTTGTTCTAGACGCATAGGCTTGAGCTCTAGGAATATTAATATTCCGATTTTTGGTATCGGTGAAGAAAAACCGATTTATCCTAAAGGTATAGTTACGTGCGTTATCAGTCCTCGAAATCAGGATATACCAGCTATTTCAGTGGAGGCTTTAATTTTACCAAAACTAGTTTCGACCCTGCCTAGAATACCGGTACCTATAGATGCGTGGCCGCACATCAAAAATTTATATTTAGCTGATCCTGATTTTAATGCTCACAGCTCTCAACCCATTGAAATGCTTTTAGGTGCAGATATTCTATCTCACATTTTGCTAGGAAACATTGTCAAAGGTCACCCCGATGCACCGATTGCAATGAATAGTATTTTCGGTTATTTGTTGATGGGAAAGGTTTCTTTCGATGTAGCGAACCCGCCGCCACTCCAGGTGTGTCATAGCTCCTTTTTCGAGGACAACGACCTTCAAAGGTTCTGGGAGCTGGAGGCAGTTCCAGAAGAAAAAACCCTTTCTGCTGATGAACGATTGTGCGAATCCTTTTTCGAAGGATCGCACACACGTGACGAATCCGGGCGCTATGTAGTGGCCCTTCCATTCAAAAGTGCACCTATACTAGGTCAATCCCGTGACATCGCTCTCTCGCGTTTTCGAAAATTAGAATATCGTTTAGAACGTAATTCTGCCCTGAAAAGGGAATACCACTCGTGCTTACAAGAGTATTTAGATTTGAACCAAATGGAACTTTGTGATCCCCCCTCCAAAGATGATACTTCTCATTATTATATTCCGCACCACTGCGTGGTCAAAGAGTCTAGCGAAACTACTAAGGTTCGGGTAGTGTTCGATGCTGGTTGTAAAACCACAAATGGTCACTCATTGAATGATCTTTTGCTTACCGGTCCGAAGCTTCATTCGGACATTGTCGATATTTTGTTAAAATTTCGAATTCATAATGTCGTGTTTACAGCTGATATCAAAGCTATGTACCGTAATATTGCGGTTAGAAATTCAGATTGGGACTATCAACGCATACTTTGGCGATCCTCTCCTGACGCACCCATTCTGGATTATAAAATAAAAGTTGTTGTTTTCGGCGTGAGCTCATCTCCTTATCTCGCTTTACGTGTGATGCGCCAACTCGCACAGGATGAGGCTGAGAAATTTCCGCTCGCGTCAGCAGTTTTGATGGACTCCGTCTTTGTCGATGATATTATTACAGGAGAGGCCGACGAGGCCAAGGCACTCGCTCTGCAAAAACAGTTAGTTGATTTATGTGCAAGCGCAGGGTTCGAACTTCGAAAATGGCATAGTAACTCGCCGGCGATTCTCGCCGCAGCGCCCTCACCTCACGGTGAGCGGCCGGACAATGTTTCGTTCGCACTAGTGGAGAATGATACTTCAATAAAAGTACTCGGACTCCAATGGAACCCTTGTTCGGATGGCTTCTCATTCAATGTTCAATCTTCTGACTCGACTTGTACTAAAAGATCCATTTTGTCGGAAATCGCAAAAATCTACGATCCCCTAGGTTTATTATCGCCTGTGATTTTGTATGCAAAACATTTGATGCAATTACTGTGGATCGCTGGGACCGGGTGGGATGAGTCACCGCCCATTGATATAGTTAACGCGTGGTCAAGTTTCACCAGTGAGCTTCCGCTCTTAGCTGAATGTTTTTTCCCTCGTCACATTTTCGACAAGGCTACATCGATCGAGTTGCATGGCTTTTCAGATGCTAGTGAACGAGCTTATTCTGGATGTGTTTATGTTAGGTGTAAATGCAGCGACAACAAGATTCGTGTTTTTCTTGTGTTGGCAAAGACGCGTGTTGCGCCGTTGAAGCGTTTATCTATCCCGCGACTTGAACTTATGGCAGCCCAACTGTTATCTAAACTAATAAGAAAAGTAATGCTCGCTTACGGCGACCGAATTAATTTCGATCATGTCTACGCATGGTCAGATTCCACGATTGTGTTAGCATGGCTACGCTCATCACCACATGAATGGAAAACTTTTGTGTCCAATCGTACCAGTGACATACTGTCACGAGTACCAGCCGGTTGTTGGCGACATGTGCCATCGTACGACAACCCGGCCGATTCAGCCTCCCGAGGCATGCTGCCCTCGGTGTTTGTCAAACACGTTTTATGGTTCTGTGGCCCTAGTTGGTTAGTTGAAGAACCAAAATTGTGGCCTATGCTCAATCAAGGTCCTGTTACACAGGAAGAAAAACGCAATCCTCCTCTTCTCGCAACACCATCCTCTGTGGGCGAGCTCGAGGTATTTTCAAAATTTTCATCGTTAGGAAAACTGGTTCGTGTCATATCGTACATTTTTCGATTTTATCATAAATGTAGAAAAACTCAAACGTCTTTCCCTGCGCACATTACTGTGCCCGAATATAACTCTAACCTAAAGTTAATAATAGGTAGAATTCAACAGTCCGTTTTCGCGGACGATATAAAAAACATAACACTGGGGAAACAATCCTCAAGTCAATTGAAACGCTTATCTCCGTTTTTAGATAAGGACAACTTATTACGTGTGGGCGGGCGATTGCATAAATCTCTTCTTTCGTTTGAATCTAGACATCAATTGATACTTCCTAAAAAACATCATTTAACTACGTTAATTATTGATGATGCACACGTCACCCATTTACATGCTGGTCCCCAGTCTACGCAATATTTGTTGATGCAAAAATATTGGATTTTATCGGCACGAAACATAATCAGACAGCGTATACATAAATGCATTTCTTGTTTTCGAGCGCGGCCGACTCACACACAGCCACGCATGGCTCCTTTACCTAGCGTACGTATACAATCAGCGCGTCCATTCTTAAAAACAGCTGTTGATTACGCCGGACCATTTTATGTGCGCGCTAATAAGGTTAGGAACGCTAAAATAATAAAATCCTACGTTGCAGTTTTCGTTTGCATGAGTGTAAAAGCGATACATCTCGAATTAGTTTCAGATCTTACTACTGAATCGTTCTTAGCTGCGTTACGACGTTTCACGTCTCGTCGGGGTTTATGTACGGACATCTACTCTGACAACGGCAAAAACTTTGTTGGGTGTAATAACTACTTACAAGAGTTATATGCATTTCTAAATTCAGATTCAGTTCAAAAGGCGTTTCATGAAAAGGTATTAGGTCAAAACCTTACTTTTCATTTTCAACCCGTTACCGGGTCACATTTTTGTGGATTGGTAGAAGCTGGTGTAAAAAGTTTCAAACATCATTTGTATCGTGTTCTTGGTACTCGCACACAAACCTACGATGAAATGCATACTCTTCTTTGTCAGGTTGAGGCAGTGTTGAACTCGCGCCCTCTTTGCGTCTTGAGTACTGATTCCCAAGACCCCTTACCGCTGACTCCAGCACATTTTTTGATAGGCAGTCCTATCACGGCCCTACCGGACGTTTCGTTGACGGACTTTAATCCTGATAGGCTTACTCGATGGCGATGGATCCAACAAAGCGTTCAACACTTTTGGAAACGTTGGAGTTGCGAGTATTTACATGAATTACAACAATCTCAAAAATGGTTTCATAGTCGTGGACCTCCAATCCGTGAAGGCATGATTGTTGTTGTGCGTGATGACAACCTACCCCCTTTACAGTGGAGGTTAGCCAGAGTACACGCTCTGCACCCGGGCAGTGATAACATTACCCGTGCTGTCACTCTTAAAATGGGAAACTCTTTTACGAGGAGACCCGTCGTTAAGATTTGTCCGCTTCCTTTAGATTAATAAATCTACTTTACTAGTTGAGCATTTAGTTAGTACCTAAGCAAATATTATATATTTTTGTTTTTCCTTTTCCTTTCATATTTCTTACTTTTTTTTGTGTATATTTCGTTAAAACAACCACGTTCTTTTAAGGTGAGCGGCTATGTTCCGTACCGGAATTGATTTTTTTTCACATTTTTGTTTTATTTATTGTGATGATGATAATGAGTGCATTCTTAAATTGTTGGTGTGGGTAGCAATACATTTCCTGTGCAAGCAGACACAATTTGGAGGGTAGGTCGAGAAATCTTTTTTGACCTATCTGTTTTCTTATTGGCTGGTTGGTTTGACGGCGCCTCTCACGCGCTCTCGTGAAGGAATCGGCAAACATTCCTCGCTCCACCGTCATCGGAGACGAACGTTTACGCACCCTGACTGCCGTTTGCCCCGATTTTCCCACGCGCCCGCGCCGGTATTCTATCGCGTTGTGTGTGCGTGTCTACGGTCCTTCTTTTCGAACAGACGACACGATCTGTGAGACCCTTTCACCAGTCCTGTGGATTTCTACAAGTGCGGACAATATCGGTGCTATCTTGGAAGGCCCCCGGACTCGAGTCAGCCGTGAACCCAGGTACGTCTTTCCAATACCAGCCACTGAATTTCCCGTACAGTGGTTAATCACATCTTTGGCCAACCGTACCTACTAGGATGATGATCGGTTAACATCTCTTTATTAAAAGAAGGAAAGGAATACATTGAGATCCACTTTAAATCCTTTCACCACGCTGGTTCGAAAGAATTAGTGACGCAAGTAATATGTACCTGCTCTGCTCACTGATGTTTTGAATGATAGCTTAAAATGAATTAACAGGTAACAAACTAAGGGGTTTGATATGATTGATTTTCTATTTCAGCTACCAGGATTTCCCGTCACACAACATTTCGTACAATCTAATACCTACAATGGGATCCACGTGTATGATTGATTTAATTACTGTCCTATCATTTGAATCATGTTGAGTACAAAGTTCTTTTACACAAATAATCAATAATTTGTGATAAAATCTAACTGATTAATATAGGCACCTTGGAGACTTATACTTTGTAGTCTTTTGTCTTTTAAACGACAGAGCATTCGCCCTAAGGTACTTATCTAGAATGTGCGTGGTGCGGGTTCAGTTTCATCATTGACATTGTTTGTACCTGCTCGCTATTATTTTTCATGACGAACTATTTTGTATTTGTTTCATTCACCGACCACCCTCGACCTTTACAATGTCATCGGTTATTAGGGCCTTCCTATACTTAGTTCTTTGGGCAGTTGCTGCAATTCGAGAACTAGCTCCCCTATCCCTAATCTGTTCTTCTGCATGATCTAGGCATTTATCATCAGCATATAGCATTCCACTGATGGAGATATGCCTCCCTAATGAGCGTCATTGCACTCTGTCTTCGACTTGATCCAGTCTCTGCCAGCAGCCTTTCACAGATCGTCACTCCACCTAGCTGGACGGCGTTCTACATTACGTTTGCCGAGTCGAGGTCTACCCCAGCGGTTGTCGGTTCTTCGGCAGATATGACCAGCCCATTGCCACCTTTTTTCTAATTTTCTGAGCTATGTCGATGATTTTGGTTAATATCAGATAACATCGTTACGGATCCTATCCTTCAGAGAAACTCTGAGCATAGCTCTTTCCGTAGCTGAGCGGCTTTGAGCTGGTGGACTAGCCGCACTGTGAGTGTCCACGTTTCGGCTTCGTATGTCGTGATAGGTAGGACCTGGCCTGTCACTTGCTTATTCTAACTTATCATATTTATCATGATCTCGTAGCTTGATATTTGTTAATTGAAGTGAGATTCTTGTGTGGTCTGCTTAGTCTCAATGCACACAAACATTGGTTATATTCTTGTACCTACATATTCATACGAGTTCTGTCCCATAACTTTAGTGACGACATATTCTCCATAAAATGGAAAAATATACGAGGCTAAAAGCTTTACTGTCCAGTATCGGATCAAGTGGACGACTTAATTCGCCCACACCTCTCGATGGATTGCACTCTCCAATGCGGTGGTCCAGCCATCACTCCACACGTGACCACTTTAACGATCCCATTGTTTTCCACGATCACTTGTCATCCTCTCCACCAGCAGTTCCGATAGCTCTTATGCTGATGTAGTAGGGCCGAATTTTGATTGGCTTTGGAATGGTCCTGATATCTAAATGTAGATTTGGTAACTCTTATATCAAAGTTGTAAAGATGAATTTCGTTTGAGGGGATAGTGAGGTCGGCTTGAAAGAAAAATGGATTGATATGGTGTAGTGACAGTTATGGTAGGTGTCATAAATGATCTAGAAATATATTTTGACAGTTCATCGATCCTAAATAAAAAAACCTGCACAGATACAAAACTAAGATCTTTTCTTTTCTAGTAATAACAGTTTTTATCTTAGTAATAACTGAACTGTTCTTTGAGCTGTGTCATAAAAACTTATGGACAATACAATTATAATGTCTTGATTGTTGCCGGGTTCATATATTCAACTAACGGACGACGAATCGTTGACCGTTGTTATAGAATATAGAAACTGAGTTGATTTATTTGCTCTAATTTTCCCATAATAGAGATACGTTTAAATTTTCATCATTTTTACGGTTCCGTATCGGAAGGGAGCCAACGGTATAAACCACCGCTGTCCGTCCGTCTGTCCGTCTTTCAGCGGGCTGTATCTCATAACCGTAATAAATTGTAATTTTCATTTAGTATGTGTATTTTTCAACAAAAAATAAAAATATAAAAAGGGCATACAAGAAACATTTAGGTATGTACATGTACGATGAATACGGAACCCTTCGGCGCGAATTTAATTCGGTTTCGTAAACATCATAGTTCTGTAGAAAAATAATATTTTCAAGGTTTATTTGCGCATTTGAAATGAATTGCGGTCATTAATTATGATGTTTTTGATTATGGTGATAAAACCAGATGTCTCCTATTCAGGTATTTTAAGTAATGTATCCCTTCGCAATAGCTATGTTGTACAAATATGTACCTTCTTAACTAACACATCCTTTCATAAAGTATAGATCATATCTGATGATAAATATCTCAAACAAATTATTTTTGTCAGTCATGAGCTATACAGCGTCAGGAGGCAAATTTACGTACACTATGGGATGTAGTGCATGGGAAAATTTTAAATGGGGTAGGTAGGCTGTTCCAGCCATTATCAATTCATACGGAACTGAATAAGCCGCTAGTTTTATATAAATTTTAGATAAGTACAAAAAAACAATTTAGTTTAAGTTATCCACATAATTAAAATCCAGTATTAATTAGAATAGAAATCTGTCATTTCCTTCAAATGTACAAATCCTCGTCTTATCTCACATCCGTCCATATGTCAGGTGCGATTGCCATTACAACATTAACTAAACCATCCGTAAAATCCCGATCAATCAAAACAGAACTCTATTTCATTCGGAATAGGGGTGCTAAAGTTTTCATAGGCTTGCGATAGGTTAGTTCCGTTTGTTCGTTGGCTGTTCCATCAATGTCAATTAGCTGTTGTGAAGAGACTTCATCAATCATACAGTCTACGAGCTTTGGTGCTTCGTCCTGAGGGTCTATTGTTAAGAATTTTGGATTTACAGATATTTGTTGGACTACCGCTGTAAAGCCACCTACATTTACATCTATTTTTATTAACAAGTCATCATCATCATCTCCCTGCTCTTATCCCACTCTCTGTGGTGTCGGCAAAGCACGTTCCTTGGATCATGCTGTAAGAGTTTTGGCTAAGGAGTTTTATGACCGGCCGCCTGCCTGACGTCAACCCTCCTTGGGAATACTTGGTTGCTTATTGTATCTCATCATGTTGGAGAGGTCTATCCCTTAGTTAACTTTTACGAAATGCTCGGGGAGAGAAGCAGCTGGACACATTCTATATTTTTCTTTAAGAGAAAAAACTTACAAGTAAATACAAACATAATTAACAAAATAGAAAAGAAACAGTCGGGCTATCTAAAATCATTGCAAACGGTCTATAAATAGCTCATATGAACTCTCCGTTGTATTTGAATGGATTTACGTATTTTCAACAAATTCAACTTTAACTTTCACTGACAGTGGTTTCTGCATCTTGTGACTATAGGCTGATGATGACGATGATATCGAATATATTATAGTTAATATCATATAATAATTATGTATACTTTGTCAAAACTATCATCAGTATCAACAACAAGGCGACATCGCAATTAATAATCTTTGGAAACCACGTGTTTTATACATGTTGTTGACTCAAACAAGTTTAATAATTATCCATAATAATAATATAAATGCGAAAGCAACTCTGTCTGTATGTCTGTTTCCTTTTCACGCCTAAACTGCCTAACAGATTTTGATTGAAATTCGGCAAGGGATAGATTCCACCCCGGGGAAGGACATAGGCTACTTTTTGTTGCAAAAATAATCCTGAAGGGGTGAAATAAAGGATGAAAATTTGTATGGGAAACATATCATTATAAATCTGAAAGTCTGTGTAGATATAATATTTGTACTTTAACCAGCTGAATTGAATTGAATTGTTTATCAAACTCTTAAAATCGTGACCAACATTTAGGCTATTTTTATCCAGGTACAACTCAAGCAAAGCCGTGGGCAAAAGCTAGTTCAACATAGTAGTCTTAACGACAGTGCTACTACTAGTGCTAAAAGGATTTTAGGTGCGCCTCAAAAAGGCTTATTTCATACACTTGGCACATCTTTTAAAACTTTTTTTTCTACGACACGCCGATTTTCTCACGATGTTTTCCTTCACCGTCTAAGACTACTAGTATTAGTGCACATAATATTTAAAATGAAAAATCTATTGGTGCATGACCGGATTCGAACCCACCCAGCTCTTTTCTTTATGACAACGTGATGAAACTTCGTAAAGTGTCGTCTCAATCAGATAATAAGATAAATATTATTGATGTTATTTGGCTAAATGTTATGAATCACCTTTTAATCAATAACTTTCCGATGTCCTCGTACGATGAATAAGGTTGCCTTAAGAATGTGACGCATTCGGAAAGCACGATTATTGACATCTTATTTGTTAACTTAAGCCTTTTTATTTAGACTTTATTTGTTTGATTGTGAAATTCTCCATAGTTCTTAGGCTGGAAAATTCGACATAGTTTTTACTATAACATTTTCCAGTGTTGTATTTTTCCAACTTCTCTCCCCGAGCATGTCGTAAAAGTCGACCAAGGAATAGATCTCTCCAACATGATGAGATGCAATAAGCAAGTATTCCCAAGGAGGGTTGACGTCAGGCAGGCGGCCGGTCATAAAACACCTTAGCCAAAACTCTTACTGCATGATCCAAGGATCATTATAATATTGCCGACCACTCATAGAGCGGGATAAGAGCAGGAAGACGATGCGCATATGTATTATACTTCAAATAAATAAATAAAATCTGCTCATTTGCTTACATCATGATTATCAGTGGCCATTCCACCCACTGCTGTCCTGTCCTTTGCACTTGTAATTTCACACGGCTCTGCGCTAGTCTGATCCACTGACCCGCTTAACATAACATTATCATAGGATTATCTACCTACACACTTACCAAGCCAAAACTGTCTTTGTTAAATAGGTAATTAACTAGTTCTTTTGAACGAAGTGTCCTAAAATCCTTACTATGGAAAGTTTGTATATGGACGTTTATTACTCTTTCACGCAAAAACTACTGAACGGATTTAAATGAAACTTGGAATATACATAGTACATGAGCTGGATTAACATTTAAGATATTTTTTATTCGGGTACCACACGAACGAAGCCGCAGGCGGCAGCTAGTGAATAGATATTTGTGGACATTTCACACAGCGCCATCTAGCCCCAAACTAAGCAAAGCTTGTACCATGGGCACCAGTGGCTGATATAATACTTGTATACTTTTTTTTTTAAATACACATTAATAATAAGTACCTACTAAATACTACAATACCCAGACCTGAAAGAAATATTTGCAGAACATATACAAACATTTCTCCCGTAGTGGGCATCGAACCCGCACCTCTCACGTCTCAGCCGAGCACTCGCCCGCCACACCGAAGTGGTCTAAGATTTAAATGCGCCTCAAAGGTTCCTTTCGTGCACTTGACACATATTGCATAATCCTAGAACCTAAAAAGTTTGAAAATTTTTAGGACTGTAATAGAGTATGTATATATCCTTTGGTATACTTGGTATGACTGGTATAATGGTAGGTATTTGGTGGACGGGTATAATGATAGACGGTCTTCATGTTTGGATGCGTGTTTACTGGTCTGAGGTGCGATGAGTTCCTTTTTACAATGTATATCGTAACTATATTATAAACTGTGTTGAGTAACAAATATGCTGAGCTAAGCGCTCACACCACAGGACAAGCCGGTTTCCTCAGAATGTTTTCCTTCACCGTTTGAAAGTACTAGTATAATAGCGCACATAAATTTTTCTCTCAGAAAATTCCATTGGTACACGACCGCATTCGAACCCACGACCTTAGGATCGGAAGGCGGGGTCACTACCAACCACCAGTGCTCTATGAACTGTAAAACCATAATAACTAGGTGTAATCAGAAGCAAAGGGAAACAAGGTCACACCATCCAATAAATAATCATAAAACTGATGCAGTTTTATGACTTTCACGACATCTGGGCTTTAAAATTGAATACGTTAGTGCAAATTTATTCGGAATGCCAGGTGTCCCCTATGCCAGCCCGCACATAATACCCGACTTTGATGAGCTGGCATTAGGCCCAGAAACCACTGGAGATATGCTAAGAGAAGTATCGAATTCAACAAATAATATCATGACAATATCCTACTCATCATCTTCCTGCCCTTATCCCACTCTATGTGGGGTCGGCACAGCATGCTCCTTGGACCATGCTGTAAGAGTTTTGGCTAAGGTGTTTTATATCCCTTTAACCGATTTTGATGAAATTTTGAATGTAAGTTTAGGTTCTGGAACATTACAGGTTAATATAATTTTTGAAAATAACCCACAAATTAGTCAAATAGGGTGGTAAAAAAATATTTCTTGGTTCGATTCGCTCAAAACAAATAAACATACATACATACTATCACGCCCATATCCCTAATTGGGTGGGCAGAGTCACAAGTTAACTTAAGAAAACTTACAATAAATAATAAATTAATAAAATAACAACAATGTTTTTTTTTTAATTACCTTCCCCCCAAGAGGGTTCAAGAAGGTTTTAAAGTTAGTATGGAAACTTTTTAAAGGGCGGTAAATTCCTTGGTTGTTTGATTTATCTGTTTGGCTCTCTTTGTCTAAAACATTAAATACACAATAAATAGGAAAATTTTGTCTTGCAAGTTCCCAATATCCTTTGATACCAAATTCACGGTTTATTTTTCTGTTACAAGAATACTTTGATAAATAAATTTCTTCCGAATTTCCCAATTAGCCTTCAGACGAGTCTTCACTTCAGTAACCCCCAGATCTCCATTGAATACCTACGTCGCTCATGTGACATCTGTAGCCATTGTCGTCGACAAGGCAGTTCGTCCTTCCCGACTCCGAAATAAAATAAGCCCGAGAATATTTTCCTTTGTCAGAGCAGGAAATCTGTTCATGATACGCGTAAATCCGTGCTCGTCCCCTGTCTGTCCCTGAGTCGTTAAAAGGACTCGTCTCGGCGTTTTGTTAACGCGCCATTTCCTTGTCAACGCCGTCAACCCGGTCGGGTAATCTTCGCTAAGCCAAGACTTCTTTAGTGCGGCCGACGCGAGCAAACAACTCCCGTCTAAATGGTATTCAGCAAACAGACTCGTTAAAATTATATTCCGCCTATTGGATGTAAAGGATCCTCGGTACATCTTTCATTGGTCTCGAAGTGAGTCAGCTAATGCGGAGTAGCTTCGCCGCGTCAGTCGCCTGTCATCGGAACGATCGGCCGTCACTGCATGTCCACCTCGCGCATCGCACGCACGCTTGCATTACGCAGCGCCACCCCTCGAAGTTGATACGTACAGCCGTCTCTGTCTGTCGCACTGGCTTTGCGCCTGCGAGAGCGGCTATCTCGCTCGGCGGAGGGGCGGCGCGGGGCGGGGGCGCTGCAGGCGGGTCGTAAATCACGCGGCGTCTCATTCCACGCGGGAGCGTCGCCGCCGCCGCAGGCACCGCGCACTTCCCTCTCGACCGCCGGCATCGCGCCGCGTCTTTCGCGACGTGTAAACATTTTCAACTATCTTTGGGAAGTCCCTATTGTCTTTTTATCTGTGTTTCTAATGTAAAGTGTTGAATTGATGGATCCGGGCGTTCTTTCGCTCTCGCAAACTGGACTATTTTGAGATTTTATCGAAAATGATCGTCGAGACCGACCACGTGAGGTATGTTTTTTATTTGTTCAAGTGTTATATTGTTTTTGAGCGGCACATCATAATTTCCCATTGTTCGTCCTTAGTTCACATTGGATTCCTTGTTCCGTTTTTCCGTCCGTTAACTTGTTTTCCTACTTCAGTGACCTCAGACGAAGTTTGTTCTAAGTGTGTAGAACGCGACATGTTCGTGACTTATTTTCAAATGGACTTGTTCATATCTATCCTGTTGGATCTATTATTTCAATTCATAAATATCTTGTTTCTACTTTGACGTGACATCAATACAAAGTTTTTGATTTCTGTTTGAATAATTTTGTTGCCAAATACTGTCTCGTACAACAAGAAGGAATATTAATTAGTTAATTAAGAATAAAGTTTTATTACTTATGTAGAAAATCATTTCGAAATATGAACAAATTATTATAATAATCTGTTTTTATTAACACGGTTTTAATAATTCATCTTATTCCAAATTCTTAGTGGCTAGGTCGATTTCTCGAGTGGTTGTGGACTTTATACTATTATTAATGCACCAAGAAATTGGATGTTAGGAATACCCACAGCGAAAGGAAGGGATTAGTTACAAAGTTATCTATTATTTAGAATAATTTAGTCGGGCCATAAACATCGATAAGTAAGCTTGGCTATCATGCAGGTTGATTATAGATCAAGATTATTATCAGGATTCTCTGAATAATTGTTTTCGTAATGCTATTGATTTAGTATGTACTCTGTCTGCAGCTATAAACGTTGATTGCAACGTTTTATTACAGTTATTATTTATCTTCTCCATTAACTCTGCGATTATTCATATCCTTGATCACTTGACCTATTTGCACATCTAACTAGAATTTGTATGGACTTGTCATCAAGTATCTCAGCACGGTATTATCATTATTTGGTTGTCAAATAGCACAATGTAAATATCAATGTGGGCAGAAGTAGGACAAATTTAAAAGAACAAACATTTTAAATTTCTAACAATTCATTACAGAATTTTATCGGAAACACATAATTCTGTCAGTAATTTTATTGCTTTTCAAAATTCAAATTCGATAACTTAACTTATTAGCGTCTGTTTAATATTCACAATCGAGCCATTAATCTATTAGAAGAGCAATAAAAAAACGTGCATTCGTTTTGTTTACTGTCGATATTCAAATGCGAGTAACCGGTTCACGAGCGACAGCCGACAGGCTTGATGGAAAGCGGCAGTTTCGTTAATTGAATTACTTCGGTGTCGGGTCTGACGTTCGTCTTTGTCCACAGGGAGAGCCCGAGATGTCTGTCGCGGGAGTCGTCGGGGGCGCCGCGCTGTCCGTCCAATGACTCGGTGTACTCGGGGCGAAGCGGCGCGGGCGCGGGGCTGCCCCTCCCCGCCGCGCTGACCGCCGCCCTCCCCGCGGCGCTCCTGCCGCCGCACTCCGCCGCCGTGGCCGCCTACCTCGGCGCCGCCGCCGCCGCCGCCGCGCAGCAACGACTCCTCATGTCCTGCCACGAGGACATGACCGACCCCGACCGATCCAACGCGATCCTCGACTTCAGCAGGCGACGCAGTGAGTCCCCGCCGCAGGACGACGATGATGTCGACGATAACGACGATGCCGTCAATCTTAGCAAAAATGAAAACGGCCCATTGGATCTGTCGACGGGTACGCGGAAGAGGGGCCCGGCGCAGTCTCCATCCCCTGTACCAAGTAGAAAAAATTCTAGACCATCAGAGTTCAAACCCAACCCGTCGCCTTGGTCCACGCCGGTCGCGCCGCACTTGCCTTACTTCGCAGCCGCCGTGGCCGCTGCGAGCCAGCAGCTGTCGCCAAAAGGGAGCGGTCATGGAGATTGGAACGGTAAATTAAAACATGGCGGACCAACTCCCAGCGACGCTACTAAAGCGCTGGAAAAGATGAGCGAACTGAGCCGATTAGGTGGAGAGGAGCTATTCAGGTCAGTTCAAAGCGCAGCCCTTGGTGCTGGACTTGCACCTAACGCCGCCGCTCGTCACTCCGCTTGGCAGTCGCACTGGTTGAACAAAGGCGCCGACCAAACTAAAGATGTCTTGAAATGCGTCTGGTGCAAAAAGAGTTTCAATTCACTTGCGGAGCTGACCGTTCACATGAAAGAAGCCAAGCATTGTGGCGTGAATGTTCCCGTTCCGACGTCGACTGGCGCTCCTTTGCCGTCGTCTCTGCACCCACCATCCAGTTCTCCTTCGACACCCTCTCACCATTCTTCATCTTCCAGTGGCTCCTCCAAACCAAACCAGAACGATCTGAACATGTTGATCAAGGAGAACATGCCTATCCCTAGAAAACTAGTCCGAGGTCAAGACGTGTGGTTAGGAAAAGGTGCCGAGCAAACGCGACAAATTCTGAAATGCATGTGGTGCGCAGAAAGTTTCCGCACACTGGCCGAGATGACCAGCCACATGCAGCGAACCCAACATTACACGAACATCATATCACAAGAGCAGATTATTTCATGGAAGTCTTCAGACGAGTCGAAAGGCGGGTCTAGCTCAAGCGCACCCGGAGCTAACAGCGCCGCCCCTCCTACAAGCACCAGCAGTCACGTCAGCGCTGTCCTAACCTGCAAGGTATGCGACCAAGCATTTAGCTCATTGAAGGAGTTAAGCAATCACATGGTTAAGAATTCACATTATAAAGAGCACATCATGAGGTCAATCACAGAGAGCGGGGGCAGGAGACGCCAGACAAGAGAGAAACGAAAGAAATCTCTACCGGTCAGAAAACTTCTCGAGCTAGAGAGAGCACAACACGAGTTCAAAAATGGAGATGGTAATGGTGTTCCGATGGGAAAGCCTATTAGAGATTTTGGCACTGGAAGCCGAATCACATGCGAGAAATGCGGCGACAAAATCGAAACCGCCGTGTTTGTGGAACACATCAGACAATGTATAGGTGCACCGATGTCCAATAGTCAAAGGAACTTTTTGAAAAGCGCGCTACTCTCCAATAACATAATCCCACCTGATGTGTCTGGCCACATCACTCCGACCGGCCGAGACGGACGCAAAAGCATCAACGAAGAGTTGCCATCACCTGGCTCCGGCCACCACCGCTCGCCTTCTTTAGCCAACGATTCCTCCCCAAGTTCCAAAGACCCGAACGCTAGCAACGACAAGAGTTCTTCACCATCTGTCCTCAATGCCATCGAGCAACTGATCGAAAAGAGTTTTGACACAAGGTCGCGGCACTCCATGCCCGGCATGCCCGGCGCGGCTCCTCACGCGCCCATTGGTTCTAGTATTCTAAAGAGATTAGGCATAGATGAGAGCGTAGACTACACCAAGCCACTGGTGGACCCACAAACGATGAGCATGCTGCGTAGCTATCACCACCAAGGCTACGGCAGACGCGAGCGCAGCGGTAGCGAATCCAGCTCGATGTCCGAGCGCGGCGGTAGCAGAGTCGAGTCCCTGACTCCAGATAGAAAACTAGATGCGTACCACATGACTCCGAGAACCACGCCCGATACTCGCGGCTCCCAAACCCCAGCTTCCGAGGACCGCCCCGCTGAAGTGCGAATAAAGAAGGAGATCGAAGACGACGACCGCGAGAACGGTGTCGATCTGAGCAGTTCCGGGGTTCGCGTTAAAACTGAAATGGAAGACGATGATGAGCCACCGCGCCCGAACAGCAGCCCCGACGAGGACATCAAGCCGACCGTGCCAAAGCGCGAGAGCGAAGGCCCGAGCCCCGCCGCTAGTCCCCGCAGCCCAGGCAGCGACCGCTCGGGCAACACGCCCGGCTCCGATAGAAAACCAGCTTCTAGCCTCGGCGCTCTCTCGTCCATGTTCGATAACCTGGCCGGCGGGGGGTCGTCTAGCGAGCCGGGAACCTCCCGCCGCAGCGGCAGCCACCCTCTGGCTGCGCTCCAGAAGCTCTGCGACAAGACGGAGACGAACCCGTCCCGCGCCCCCCCGCCCGCTCAGTCCCCCGCCGGCCCGCCGAGCATCCTGACTTTCAGCTGGGCATGCAACGATGCCGTGGTCCAGGACTCCATCATGAAGTGCGCGTTGTGCGACACGCCGTTCATATCCAAGGGTGCGTACCGGCACCACCTGTCCAAGATGCACTTCGTGAAGGACGGCGCGCTGCCGGAGCCTGTGCCGATGAAGGCGCCGGCGGGCGCGCCCTCGCCCTCGCCGGGCGGGCACAAGGGGTCGGGCTCCGCGGCCGCGTCGCCGCAGGACCCGCGCAGCCCCGCGGGCTCGTTCGACGAGAGCCCGCACTCCAAGTTCCTCAAGTACACGGAACTGGCCAAGCAGCTCTCCAGCAAGTACGTGTAGGGCCGGGGCGGGGGCGGGGGCGGGGGCCGGGGCCGGGGCCGCCTTGTGATCATACCATATCCGCTACGTTGAACCTTGCTAGGGTTAGGTCGCCGTGGCGACGCTAAGTATTTCGAAACTCTTTGCCAATTTAATTATTTAGGTGATTATTGTTAGAGGTCGCCGCATAGTTCGGATAGTGTAATTACGACTAGCGACTTAAGTATACGCCAAACGTCTTAACGTTCGTTTAGAGTAAGAGAATATTTTGAAAATATTGCCTATAGGTGATCGGTTGTTGAGTCTGGGCTTATCTTCCACACTACTTGTAATTCCATTTCGATAAATTGTAAATATAAGTCACCTTAAGTCATGAAAGTTCGATTCGATCTCTTTGTAAATGTATATTTTTTGCTAATAATTCTTAAAATAATGTAAAATTACTTTTGTAATTTGAATTGCAATTTGCCTTTAGCATGTGATGGAGTGGAGGCGCTGCTGACTTTCAGTATTTGTACTAAATCGTTGCAATATCACTTTGTGTTACTTAATTTTTATGTAAATCGGAGTTAGTTTAATGTGAAACTAGTTTATATTTATGTATATTTTGAATATTTCTTGTTTTTTTTTTAACTGTGAATCGGAGATCCGTCGAGGCCTGTAATCTCGGGGATTCAATCTCATTCGGTTCGGTTCGGTTCGGTTCGGTTCGTTGTACATACAGTTCAACCAGAATGCAATATAATACAATCTCCTTAGTGTAAATTCGCTCTAGGTACGCTCTCACTGCGAGGAAGCTATTTATTATTTAGTGATAAGTACATAATATTAGATAAACCACGTCTGTGACACTTGTATACCATTATACCAGCGCATTATTCGGTTGGAATTCAACCACTATTTAAAGTGATATAACGATATACATTTTTCTTGTTTATTTGAGAAAGGAACGAAAACATTAGTATACGTTTTAGAGCATTCAGATATTTGAGGTATCTTCCAATTGAAACAGTTATACGATCTGTATATACGGCATTTGCGAGTGAAAACTCTTTTATATTTAATTATAAAATATTGTAAACAGTCTATTGTAAGGTCGACTATATCAAATTAAGAAAATTGTGAACGAATATTCGTGATACGATTACCTTTGATCCGATTGAAGATTACTTGACAGTAATCGACGGACAGCTCCGACTGTCGTAAATGTTATTTTGATTATTCTTGTAGCACCTGCGCGTGTGTCGCGAATATTCTGCATAATATTGTCAAAATTTTAAACGAAAACTATCATTTTATCGATAATAACGAACATACGACAAATATAATGTATACGCTAGCTCTCGAGGGAGCGTTTTGCTCATTCTTTAAAATGGTGTTGAATATTGATTTTACCAAATTTAATAATCTTATTTAATATTTTATGTTGTATTTCAAAATGCAATTAAAAGCTCAAAGAAATATATATGTTACATACTTTAAAATGGTTATTTTTATTTATGAATACCTCGTTAACCTGTAGGCATCTATTTTATTTATTTATTTAAGTACACACACATCATATATTATAACATTTAAAAAACACAATCATGGAAGGTACATTTCCGATATATAGGACAATTACGGTGTACATAACTTACACTAAGTAATTTTTATTATAATGACCTAGAAATAGTCTACTTAAAATTCGACTACTCAGTAAAATGTCTTCGAAATAATTCATTATACAGTAAAACCTTCAGTGGAACATACACGTCAAGTTATAACGTGGGAGGCACTCAACTTCACCAAAATATTAATCAGACGACCTTAAACACAACCGCATCTTAATCCGTCCCTCCAAATCACTCACGATTCAGCAGCGAGTCTGGCCTTAATCATGATAATGACATCATTCATCGCCGTAATGCGACACGAGGGGTACACAAAAGTTTGAATACATTGCTGGTTTTGTGCGGGGCGTGAAAGCAGGATGGGGTAAAAGCGGCAATGGTCGGCGGCACGGCTAAAGGGTTGCGAATGGCGCCGTCAGTCAAAACGTCGCGTTGCCACAGGTGATGGAAAACACGGGGTGGTTTTCCCGACGTCTGCGAACGGATAAGTATAATGTAATAAAAAGTAAGTACAGTTAGTCAGGCTTTAGAGATTTAAAGTGCCAATGGGCAAATAGATGCATGGAATGGCAGCAAAAGACCTTGAAACCGATGACTCCAATGGACTGAATACATTATAAGGGTCGCGTCGTCTGTGAATGGAAACAGCACAAAATATGTACCTAGTTGATCCTGCAAGGGTGCCCAGGGAGGCCCATGTTCAAATGGTCATCGTGAAGCTGATGATGGAGTATCAAAAACTAGAGCTGACAATAGGTCTCATATCATGTATATACAGAACATGCAAACATTTCTCCCGCAGCGGGAATAAAACCCGCGCTTCTCGCATCTCAGCCGAGCACTTGCCCGTTAAACCACCGAGGTGGTCATACAATATTCATTTAATACTAGAATTTTATGAAATCGTATTATCTATATTTCAAGTTTTATCCAAATCCGTTCAGCCCTTCCGGCGTGAGGCACAAATATAATCGCACATCATCACAAACTTTCACTTAAAAAATATTTAAAAAAATTATTTTATAATAATAAGATTTTTGCTGTTGTTGTCAGTCTGTATCATGGTCATCCCACTATTGGGAAAGGCCTCCCCTAGAGTTTCCCAGGTTTTGAGATCCAACGTTAATGGCTGCCACTGATAATCGCTACACAAGTTTTTTTTATCAAAATTCATAATTATTATATTTTGCATTGTGATCCAAATAAATAACTTTGACTACTAGTTGCTTGGTTTGTTTTCTCAACATACAAAACTAGATTAGGTACAATAGAAGGAATATCTTCCACGCTTGGTCGCGTTACGAACAGGTGTAAATGCGACGTAGATTTAAGACGTGTCCAAGTGATCCCCGTGATTTTATGGAATATATTTTTTTTAACTTTGACTTTGATTTTGACTAGAAGAGGTACTACAGTTTTCGTCCCCGTATGTTTTCTCAACCCCTCGGCCTACAAGACAAACGTGGGCTGTCTGTCACCATCTCATAATGGCGGCTAATTAAAATGACGTTTTGTTTTATATCATCAAATTAATGAATACCACAACCCCTCACCCCGCCTTGCCTCAGGCTACCCTGATATTTATGACCAGGAGATAGTGATATTTCAAAAATTTCGTGGAAATAATTTTTACGGGATTTTCGCTCATCCTTTGTCCTGAAAAGCTAGGCTTTAGGATATTTTCATTGATCTTAAGTAAGTAAATACTATTACTACTACTACTACTAGTCATGTCACTAGTTCTTTCGTACCATTGTGGTGAAAGGATTTTAATTGCCTCAAACCCCCGAATACTCAACGCATCTCAGAGTTGAGCACGTCTCAAGTGACGAGTTTTTGACAGATTTTCATCAAAAACTGTCAAAAAACCGTGACTTGAGACGTGGTCGCGTTTGAGTATTCGGGGGAAAGGCTCTTTTCATATGTATTTTCATTTTTTTCCGAATAAGCAAACTTATCACAGAATTTTGATTTTGACTCTTTAAATTATTATTTTGTTATTTATTTTTGTGGCGGTCTTGGTTATGGGAACAGGGCGCCATTGAAACGCAAGAGGCGCGGATTCGATTCCCGATTCGAGAAATGTTTGTATGCTCTGCAATTTTTTTCCGGGCCTGAGTGTTGTGGTACCATGGTACATGTAGTTTCTGATACCCACGACACAGGGAATCCTAGTGTGGGATTAGAACTATGTTATGTAACTGTTGGGTGGTATTTATTTGTAGATAAAAATTTAGATTCACATTGTTTACTCAACCGTTTGCAACATGTTTTATACCATCAAATTAACGAAAACGGCCTTTAGGGTAGGCTGGGGTAAGGGGGACAGCCCCAGGCATTACCCCGCAATTTACGACCGGACGAGATGGATAGTTTGATTTATTCGCTGTTAATCATATTTTTATGGCACCGAATGAAATAATTCCTTGTTTTTTGTTTAATTACAGTTCTGTTTTAAAATTTTAATTTATTTGTATCGAGGTACGGTGGCCACCAAAGCAGCTATCTTAATAAAGGTTTCTAAGGATTTTAATAATACAACTGATTATTTAATTGAGGGAATTTTTAAACTGTATTTTTTAACACAACATTTATACCAACTTCATATAAAAATAATGAAACTCTTACTAGTTTCTTTTCATCGAACAGACAGACATTCAGAAAATCTTACGTTGCATTAAATATGAGAGTATTTGGAAACATGGCCCAGCACTACTTGTTATCGTCATAGGAGGCTTGAAGTTAGAATTTTCATTCTATTAGCGGACTCGCTAGTGACTCGAAAGCTACAGAAACTGGTGCTAGCGGTTCAGTCTACCTTATTATTAATCGGATAGTAGGTGGAACCCTTCAGTTTTAGTGCTCTTATTGATTTATGCCTCTGAGCGCTGTCTCTCTGTTTTTGTTTTGGGATTTTGATTTGTGATTGGACGAATAATTTAAATGGATTTTTGTTTATTGATCTGGTCCCGGATGCCGGCTAAGAATGTGACCTGGCACAGAACCAGTGTGATGAAAGGAAGGACTACTTTTACTTGTGTCAATAGTGTGTGGTACAAGATCGAAATGCGCCCTAAGGATAATCCTTTCATACATTTACTTGTCATACACCGTGAAGAAAGTTGATTTAGCGCAGATTTTTTGAACAGGATAATTCAAACCTACGATTTTAGGACCTTAAGATCAGAAGGCAAGGACACTATCACTGTACCACCAGTCACGAAAATATAAACTTCTTTTTCTGTAAAACTCATTCTTCAATTGGACAAATCATCGTGTTACCAGTAAAATTAATAAGCACCCCATTTTTAAACAATCACCTCGGAAAAACAGTTCACTCCACCCCATGGCCTGAATCGCGAGACAAATGACGGCCTCTGAGCGGCATCAATCCACTTATTACCCGACCTGCAGGCTGCCTGTGTCACTTCCGTTGACATTTATAGTAAAAATGAACTTTATCTTGTTGGGTTTTGAGGATAAAATTAGTGGCAACCAACCTTGGGAATGTCGTAAAGGGTTTTGTATTTGATGGTAGTAAGTGCAGCATTGGTACAAATATATATTTATAACATAAATCTAGGCTGATATAACGAAGTGGTAGAAGATAGAACACGGAAAGATGTTGAGCTGACCTCATCTAGTGGGATAAATAAAGAACATTATTATGACATAAAGCTAAAAAAAGAGACTACCCTTTCATTTTTTTTTTCGCTGTATTTGTCGAGCACCGCTATGATTCAGATTGTGTGTAACAGAACTTGTGTGTAACTTGTATATTATCGAATTAATAATAATAAATAGTATATCCTACTTCCTACTATATTATAAATGTGAAAGTTTGTGAGGATGTTTGTATGTTTGTGCCTCAATCACGCCGTAACGGCTGAAGTTTCGAAATGAAACTTGGAATATACATTGTTTGTGTCCTGGAATGACATATAGGCTACTGTTTATCGGGGTACCATTCGTGTGAAGCCGCAGGCGCCAGCTAGTTGAAAATGAATAGTAATAAAAATAAAAATCAGTAAATATCCAACAAAAAATATTTAACACTATAAAGATTAAATGCACAAAGCAGCAAGCAATGCTGCCAACACCGTTTATTACTACTACTGGTTCTGTGCAACTAGTGTGGTGAAAGGATTTAGAAATAACGGGCCTTACGGCTGAACTAACTCACACAATCTGACCTTTACAGTGAAATATCCGCAGCTGTAGTTACCAGGAGTAGAGAGAAGCGAGTAAATCATTTATTGTGCGATCCAAATCTGGCTATTTGCTCAACGAGCGGGTCAGAGGGCCCATCACTCAGCCGATAGCAGCCCGATCAATAGCTATTATTAGATTTACGTTTTTCTATTAAATTAGAAATGATGTAGGGCAGTGTAAAGCATAGTACATAACTCAAAAAGAACCGGAAATTATGAACACTTAGGTAATATTCAATTTAAGAATTAATTAATCCATGACGGAAGCTTTTAGGCGGTCTAAAAACTCCGTCACAAGAGTTGGCCACTAGCTCATACTAACATACATTCATATAATTGAATTTTTCAGAAAACTTGCTTCTTCTATTTCTTATCAGGTAACTAATATGTGGTTTTGTAAATAATACTGTTAAACAATTCAGCAAATAGACTTAAAATTAAACATAGGTTTTGGTAACAGCTTATCACCTTCCAACAACAGGTTCTGAAACTGGTACCACAGTATTTCAAACGAGCAAGTTGCAACAAACCGCTTCAGCAGCCTGCTATTGAAAACGAGCGACGTCTATCTCGTCCCCGTGACTGTCCCATCCCGTGACGGATGACGGGTCTGTCCCGCGGGTGACGGATGACGGGACGTCTGATAGATGGCGAGACGAGACCATTATCGCCAAAACGCATTTAGAAAAGTGAGCATTTGGAATTTTTGCAACTTTTTGACTTACGTACTTCTCTGCTGGACTGGGAGTAAAGAAAAAGCATAGAATGCGTTCAGCTGCTTCTCTCCCCGAGCATGTCGTAAAAGTCGACTAAGGGATAGACCTGGTGGCTCTGCCTGATATGGGCCGTATGGGCGTGATAGTATGTATGTATGTATGTATTTTTGAATGACCAGGAACTGTAGGTATTGTAAGATGTCATTGAAGTTACAAAATATATATAAAACAATTGAAATCTAAACACATAAATCTCTTGTGCTGACTGACTGATTGGTTTATTGACTGACAGTCAACGCACGGCCTAGAAGCTTGAAACTTGGAGAATATATTCCTCTTATGGTGTAGAGGTACCCTAAAAAAGGAATTCCCAAAATTCACTGCCACGGACATGCAAAAACTCACGAAGGGCAAAATTGCGAAACGTTCCTCTAGCCGAAGTTATAAAAGGACTTACAAAACAAATTATAAACGTCTCAAATGTTATCTCAAATATTAGGTAGTTTGTTATTGTAATTGCTGTCTCAAGAATTGAATTGAATAGAAGTTTATTGAAATAAGTAGTCCTATGGGTTTTAGTAGCATAATACAGAATACGAATTGTCTAAGTGTCAAGTGATGTCGTCTAGACAGTCATATCTTCAAATATTGTATAATCTTTAGGTACGCTTTTCAGGGTACCGATAAAATGAAGTCGAAATCTTTAAGTCGTGAGTTCAAATCTGGCCGTGGACTAATCGATTTTTCTGTTCGAAAAAATATGTGTACTATTACTAGTACCTAATCGCATAGCCCTACTCGGCCTTGACGACCTCGGTGACGTGGCAGACTAGTGCTCGGCTGAGACGCAAGAGGCGCGGGTTCGATTCCCGCTACGGGAGAAATTTTTGTATGTTCTGCAAATATTTCTTGCGTATCTGGGTGTTGTAGTATATATTAATAAGTATGTATTTACAAAAAAATATATATAGCCATCTGGTGACCATAGTACAAGCTTTGTTTAGTTTGGGACTAAATGGCGCTGTGTGAAATGTCTACAAATATTTATTATCTAATTATTTACTCAACAGTGAAGAAAAATACGGTTTTAAAACATGATTTCAAGTGAATAAATTTGTATCTTTTCACCATACTGGTTTGAAAGAACTAATGACACGTATTTATAAAATATATCTTTGTTATAGCAGTTGGATATCGTGACTCAAGGGAGCAGTGCTTGTATTGAAGCGGAGTGCACTCGGGCACGGCCGTCCACTAGACATCTGTCCCGCTGATGGATGACGCGACACATGTCCATTATCCCCCGCACTTCCTCACCGTCACCGTCCCGCCACCGTCACAAAGACGACAAAAAATGTGAGAGTGACACCATCATTAATCAAATTATATGCGATTTGGTGCAATAAATTTGCACGGTAATAAATTAACGTTTTTGAATGGCGTATTGTGTTTTTGATGAAATATAGGGGTTTATTCAGTTCGGTTTCGATAACGTTTCTAAAATTATATTATTTTGTTTGCACATGTTGCTTCTTGGCTGTAAATTCAAAGAGTAAATAACACTTCATATTTACTTACATAATTTTTCTTTAAAACACAAAATAAAGGTAATTTTTATTCGATTAAAATATAGAGGTGATATCAATGTTATTCTTTAGGATTCCGTACTCGAAGGCTGCCAACGGGACCCTATTACTAAGCCTCCGCTGACCGTCCGTCCGTCGGTCAGCGGGCTGTATCCCATGAACCGTAATACGTAGAAATTTGAAATTTTCAGTGTGTATTTCTATTGCCTCTATCATCATCATCATCTTCCTGCCCTTATCCCACTCTATGTGGGGTCGGCACAGCATGATCCTTGGATCACGCTGTAAAAGTTTTGGCTAAGGTGTTTTATGACCGGCCGCCTGCCTGACTATTGCCTCTATATATAACAAAAAAAAGGGGGTCCCACACTAGAAACATGCCGTACATGTAGATAGTACAGAACGTAAATGAACTGAGTTTTGTAGCTTAATTAATCAACCTAGTCCAGATCACCGACCACTTAAGGTCCCCGTACTAATCTTATATTATAAGAATCTTTGTCCTGACTGACTGACTGACAGACAATGCACAGCCTAAACCGCTGGACGTAGAGACTTGAAATTTTCAGTGTAGGTAAACCTTGGTACGTAGGGGTGTACTAAGAAGGAATTTTTCAAAATTCAACCTCTAAAGGGGTGAAAAGGGATGAAAACCTGGAATCAATTTTTGATCTAAAACTGCACATAACCTATATCAAATTAAAGAGCCGATTTTTCTCATTTAGTTGATGTCATAATTACCTGTAAATTCTTTATTTTTGGCATGTTTTTCATGAAAAATAGAATACTTTTATTTTGACATATGACAGTGATGATACCTCAGAACAAAAAATACATGATACCAAAGATTAGTAATAGATGATACAAAACATATGTAAAAGGAACTGTCAATGTCAAATTACCTGTGAAAGGAAGCATAAATTATTTCTGGTCTTATATTATAAGAATCTTTGTCCTGACTGACTGACTGACTGACTGACTGACAGACAACGCACAGCCTAAACCGCTGGACGTAGAGACTTGAAATTTTCAGTGTAGGTAAACCTTGGTACGTAGGGGTGTACTAAGAAGGGATTTTTCAAAATTCAACCTCTAAAGGGGTGAAAAGGGATGAAAACCTGGAATCAATTTTTGGTCTAAAACTGCATATAACCTATATCAAATTAAAGAGCCGATTTTTCTTATTTAGTTGATGTCATAATTACCTGTAAATTCTTTATTTTTGGCATGTTTTTCATGAAAAATATAATACTTTTATTTTGACATATGACAGCGATGATACCACAGATTAGTAATAGATGATACAAAACATAATGGAAAAGGAACTGTCAATGTCAAATTACACTACATTCATTAGGGTCTAAAAAAATTGTTGCGATAATATTTTGGACTGTTAACACTGCAGGTGGGTTACTATGTGTGGTCTTAGAGCAGGGCAGTAGTTGAATGAACTGCTCGACTTTTTATTATTATAAATGCGAAAGTTTGTAAAGATGTTTGGATGTTTGAATGTTTGGATGTTTGTGCCTCAATCACGCCTAAACGGCTGAACGGATTTAAATGAAACTTGGAATATACATAGTACATGTACTGGATTAACATATAGGCTATTTTTTATCCGGGTACCACGCGAGCGAAACCGCGGGTGGCAGCTAGTTATTACTAAAAATAGAATTCTTCTCTCCCCGAGCATGTCGTAAAAGTATCTTCTCCAAAATGATGAACCGGATGGATATGGGCGATGAGCTGATCACCTTTCACCATGGTTCACCATATCCATCTTAGGACTTTAAATCAGAAGTGGCTGCAGGTTTTCTTATGTTAACTTGTGACTCTGCCCACCCCATTAGGGATATGGACGTGATATCATGTATGTATGTAGAATGAGATACCTAAAAAAAACTTTAATTCAGGCATTATTTTCCAAATCCTTTCATAACACAAAACACCTGCAAATGTTCCTTTTGTCCACCACCCTCCGATTCCTGACGATGACGGATGACAGACGAAGTGGGGCCCGCAAGACTAGGTATATACCCGTCCATCAATCTGACGTTGACATTGACGGGTTGCATGAAACGGCGGGTATTTTCGAGCGAAGTTGACGTTTTTGTTTTGGTCTAACTGGAGTCGGGTTTGCTTTGGTTTAACTCTACTAGTTCAGTAACAGGGATCAGTGTAATAGATTGCGCCAGATTTAATTGTTTGAGATCGTATGATCTGCTTTTATTCTTAGAACTAAGGATGACTGTAATTTCCTAGACATACAAATGAACCGTCAACTTCCCAGAAAAAAAAAAACATATTCATGAAATAGTCTGTTGAACAAAATAAAATAAAATATTACTTACTAGCTTTCGCCCGTGGCTTCGCTCGCGTAGTATCGTAACAAAAAGTAGCCTACATGTTATTCCAGCACACATACTATGTGTATTCCAAGTTTCATTCGAATCCGTTCAGTCGTTACGGCGTGATTGAGGCACAAACATACATCTTCACATCCACACATCCTTACATCCTCACAAACTTTTGCATTTAAAATATTAGTAGAATTAGTAGGATAGTAATTTTATCGACAGTTTGTCATCCAAAGACAACAGATTACGAGATTGTGAATGTCTGACAGCTGTCAATACGCGTCAATCAGCGCACGCGTTGACATTTTGACATAATGATATTTTCGTATGGAACACTCTAGTTACTTATCTCCATTGGTACTAGGTACTCATGTCACTAGTTCTTTCGAACCAGTGCGATGAAACGATTATAGTGCGCCTAAAGGGGCTCTATTTGTGTTCTTGAGATATGTTTTTGAACTTTATTATTTCTACTATTACAATTTATTATCAGTACAATGTATGAGAGCACTGGTGGTCTAGTTGGTAGTGACCCCGCCTTTCGATCGTAAGGTCGTGGGTTCAAATCGGTCGTGTACCAATGGATTTTCCTGTGCGAAAAATTTATGTGCGCTATACCAGTAGGTACTCTCAAACGGTGAAGGAAAACATCGTGAGAAAACCCGCGGCTTAGTCAGCTTACCATGTATTTCCTGTGGACAAACGACTAAGCTGAGAGGATGTAATAGATGCTGGGCAAGTCTACTCCATCTTAATTCGTCCCGGGCACTACAGCGTCCCGTTTGTGAAGGTAAAAGTCGCCTCCTGCCGCTGTATAAATCATCTACTATAGATGGTAAAAGGCCTTAGTTTTATACCCAGATGCATATTGTTGAGATGATGCCTTTTGGGTAGTGGTACCTACCTACCTATACAATCAGTTTTTGCACTTAGCCAGTTTACAAGTCCAGTGAATACTACAAAGGCTGCATTCATCCGATATCAAAGAGTTACCTTTTGAAAAACCATGTTAAATGTACTGTACCAACCTATCACGAGCATACCTCATGCTGTACGCTCATTACCCGAAACAGCACTTAATCGATTGAAAAACTACCCTCATTCATACGCAATTTGAACCTTAGTGCGGGGGAATAAGGGCGATGGGGCTGTAAGGGGTGACCCCTGAAATATGAGTGGTACAGTCGTGTTGAACAGTGATTGATGGGTAGTGACTGACGCGTCACGAAACAGGGTGCGGTTGTGTGGTGCAAGCTGTAAAATGAAAGGTCCACTGGAATAATGATGAATGTCATTCGTCTTTTGTTTTAAGATAATTGGGTTAATTTAAAAACGGTATAAAGAAACTCAGACCTGAAGATAATAAAATTGGGAGAGAAGCAGCTGGACGCATTCTATGTTTTTTCTTTATTCCCAGTCCAGTAGAGAAATATACAAAATACACAGTGTACTGAATAAGAATATCGCATTGCGTTTGGGGCCCTATTACCTTTAACTTAAATAGACATAGACATAACATTTATTTGCTAAGATAGCACACATAACATAGAATTTTAAGAATATAAAATAATAAATACCTAGGCAATTGAGGAAAAAAAAAACACATTTTAAACATTAAACACCACTAAAATTATAATATTAAACAAATTATGATGTGTGCTACAGCAGCAAATTGGTTCCGACTCAGCATTGTGTCTGCTGTTTTAGCAGCAGACGCTGTTATTCTGTCGGAACCACTTCCTCTAGCCATCAGACCCTGTGAGACTAGCGTACAACAAAATAGCCAAAAGCAAATTCAGGCTGCAGTCCAGGGTCAGTTTTTGACTTGCGCCCTACCGATGGAAGTTTGTTTTGTACAGAGCAAGCAGACGGCCATTACACTGGCGACTCCAACTCTTTCGGTTTCAATTTACAACTGTATTGATTACTTAATGATTATACTATTTGACGACCTCGGTGGCGTGGCGGGCGTGTGACCGGCCGAGACGCAAGAGGCGCGGGTTCGAGTCCCCGGAGAAATGTTTGTATGTTCTGCAAATATTTCGTCCGGGTCTGTGTGTTGTAGTAATTTGTATTATAAGTATGTATTTACAAAAAAAGTATTAAAAAAATTATAGCTGACTACATGTATGGAAATATAAACTTATTTTTTTATTGTATAAATATAACAGTCGTGTCATCAGTTCTTTCGAACCAGTGTGGTGAAGAGAACGAATTTAATGTACAAATTCTTCAAATGTTAAAAATAATTGAACTCTATTTTTGGAATCGGCTGAAGAGTGAAATCAATCGTTTCTAACTTTACAATCGCTTATTGACGTATCAAAAAACCTGGCCTTATAAATCTCAGATCAGTGATTTCTGTTCAACGTTCGCCTCATGAACTCATCAAATGCACTCATGTGTATAACAACTGATAAAGGTTATAACGACGTAACCTTGTAACGCCGCACTTGCCTCCCAACCTTGTAATGCCGTAGCACTTGATTCCCGGTAACCTTGACATGTGCACATGACATCACTCGAGAATCGATCCCACGGCCGTAGATAAGGAGACGCTGTGCCTTTTTGTCGGCACCACTTGGCTTATTAAGCGGTGTCTCTCTAAGCTCTTGAGTTAGTAGGTAGTGTGGATAAGACTTTTAGTTGAGAAATTTTAGGATTGTATGCTAAAAGGCAGTATTTGGATTACTTGCCACTGTTTTAATATCTGTTTATTCTATAAAACAATAACCATTTTTCTGCAATCAACGCACAGGCTAAACTAATGTTGCTAGAAAGCTGGGAACATAGCTTCGTTATATAGCAAAACCATATGGCGGGATTTTCCGAAATTCGACCCATAGAGGGGTGAAAACGTTCGTATGAACCTTTTAACGCGCAGTGCAATTTTTTGAAACTCGGTCTGAATACTATAAAATGTAAAAAAGACTTTTTTTAAAATTTGTCAAAACAACCCCTAAAAGGGGTTAAATGGGGTGTCAAAATGTACACAACGCGAACGTAAAATATTGTTATGATTGATAAGGTATAAAACTAAAAGATAAATGAAAGTAATTTTGTATTATTATGATGTTGTCAAAATGACAAATTTAAGAATTCTTGTTGTAGGTGTTTTTGTTAAGTATGAGATATGCTCGAGTAATTGAAAGACAGGCCATTTCCTTGCTTTTCTCATGCTAACAACGCATCTACATAAATTATAATTCAAGCATTATAAAGATACTGAACAAATAAATAAAGAAAAATACAAAAGAAACGGTCAGCTAAAAAAAAATGCAGATGTTCTAGAGCTAATTGTAAATAACTTGTAATTTATCTGTTAGGTGCTCAGACCAAATAAAAAAAAGACGCCGCGCCGCGAAAAACAATAGTGAAGCCACACAAAACCGTGCTCCTGCAAGTAAACATCGTTTCTTAATTATTAAACTATGAATTTTAGGTTACTTGGAACACAAAACCTCAAAACACACACACACACACACACACACACACACATAAAAAGGTAGCTTCACTTTTGTTGTTCGCGGCGCGGCGTCTTTTCTTTTTACTTGGTCCGAGGTTAGGTGATATCCACACTATTCTGTCACGCGCCATGTCTCCCGCGAGATTGCCGCAGCTCATGACAATTGATTTATGTCAGTCACGTCTCGTCACACAGGCGGCTGCGCCTGCGCATATGCCCAAAGAACAAGTGTGCAAATAAGACAAAACTTAAGTTTTGTTTTATCTCAATAAGTTTTGTCTTATGTCAAAACTAAGGCCTTTTACCATCTATAGTAGATGATTTATACAACAACAACAACAACAAACAAATCAATTTATTGACATAATAAAATGGTTACAATATAAATGAATCCTTAGGCTCCTGAACTAGTAAAAACTGTGTTTCGGGAGCCAACGGCTTCTCCCATGAGATAGGACAGTTATTATTATGCCGACAATCTAACTTAAATGTATAATATTACTCAATATAAAAAAAAATATGAAAGGTAAAAAAAAATGAAAGCTAGAAAAAAAAGAAAGTAAAACATCTCTGCTACATTTTGTGTTTGTCTATGGAAAGGAATTATTTGTGTAAATATGTTGTGTTTATTTTGTACCTCATTTTGTTTTAATATTAAACAGCGTCAGGAAGCAACTTTTATCCTCACAAATGAGACGCTGTAGTGCCCGGGACTAATTAAGATGGAGTAGGCTTGCCCAGCACCTTTACCATCCTCTCAGCGTAGTCGGCCTTGTCTACAGGAAAGATATGGTCATGGTCAATACGTGCGGAGCTGACTAAGCCGCGGGTTTTCTCACGATGTTTTCCTTCACCTTTTGGGAGTACTGGTATATCGCACATAAATCATTACGCTCAGAAAAATCCATTGGTACACGACCGGATTTGAACCGACGACCTTAGGATCGGAAGGCGGGGTTACTACTAACTAGATCACCAGTGCTCTATTATTTTGCCTACACACAGCACTTAAATAGAGATAGTTATTGTGACTATTTTTCATTGCGGACACATTTCAAAATTATTAAAATTAATAATTTAGGTACAAAATATAATACGAAGTCCGTTTAAGCAAGCAATGAGTTTTTTTCTAATCAGAGGTTACTAAATGAGTTTACAAAATTAATGATTATTTACTGATTTGATACTATTTATAATCAGAGCTTGATTGATTACAGTCTTACTGGTTTATCAATAAATGGTTTTTAATTTTGAGAAAAGGGATATTTTTACCCTTATTTTCCTTATACAAAGAGTTTTAATAATTGTTGAAATTTACTTGCTAAAATCGTCAAAATCCTACTAATATATTAAAAAGGCGAAAGTTTGTGAGGATGTAAGGATGTGTGGAAGTGACGATGTATGTTTGTACCTCAATCACGCTGAACGGATTTTAATGAAACTTGGAATACACACAGTATGTGTGCTGGAATAACGTATAGGGTACTTTTTGTCCGGATATCACGCGAGCGAAGCCGCGGGCGAAAGCTAATCGGTAATAAAATAGTAATATAATAATAATAATAACACCCAACAGTCACATACATAGTCCTGACCCCACACTAGGATTCCCTGTGTCGTGGGTATCAGAAACTACGAGTACTATGGTACCACAACACCCAGACCGGAAGAAATATTTACAGATCATGCAAACATTTCTTCCGCAGCGGGAATCGAACCCGCGCCTCTTGCGTCTCCGCCGAACGATCGCCCGCCACGCCACCGAGGCCGTCAAGTATAAGTTTATTATCGTAGTAGATGTAGCTTTTTTTTGTAAAAACAATGTTAAAATTTAAGTTAGACGACTTCTGTGGCATAGCGGACGAGTGCTCGGCTGAGATGACCAGTTTCAACGTTATGCAAAGTACAGAGTCTATCCCGTTAATAGTTTATGTAGTTTCGCCTAACAATACAGTCATTCATCACTCACGCGTAAGGTACCGTCAGAGCGGCGAATCTTAGCTCCATCTGTGCATTTGCAAATCTTTGTCAACAAAAACTCGAACCCGGGAAACTAAGTAATATTACATCAAAACATAAATAGACTCCGCGGGAGTTACTTTAGCGAAAAAAGACACTTTAACCTAACTCTACTCTTGATTACTGCCATGTGGTGATAGTAATGGTATTTTGCTCGTAAAAATACTCATAATGATTAACAATTGATTTATGGTTAAGTGATATGGTAACACTTTGGGATGGTCGTGAGAACATTTTTATGGTGGCACTGGTTCTTTTTCAGTCTAGAATAAAGTCAGTGACCTGTGGAAGGTCTGAAAGCCGAACGATGATGATGAGGAAATTCACCACGAAATCATTTTTTCCATAGTTTCAGAATATTGTATCGTCACGCATGCGAAGATTTTTATTAAAGAAACTAGATGCTTTGTATGCGTAACTGTCCAACTTTACCTTAGTCGTAGTTATTGATGTGGCTAAAAGTCCCTACCAACAACACATATATACATAATATCACGCCCGTATCCCTAATGGGGTAGGCAGAGCCACAAGTAATCATAAGAAATCTTGCAGCCACTCCTGATTCAAAGTCCCAAGATGGATATGATGTGCCATGGTGACAGGTGATCAGCCCATCGCCCATATAGATGATCCATTATGTTGGAGAGGATATCCCTTAGTCGACTTTTACGACATGCTCGGGGAGAGAAGCAGCTGGACGTGATTTTACGAAAATTCGCTCTGTGAGGGACTCTGTGACATGACTTATACAGCTAATGTACTTATAGAATCTTGAAGCTGCAATAAAGGTAGGTACATAATTAGTACCCAAACTTTCATCAAAATTCAATTGACTTACTACTTCTATTTATCGTGTCACTAATTCTTTCGAACCAGTGTGGTGACAGGATTTTGAGGCGCCTATCTGCATGATATCTTTGACACATGATTTCGATCTTATTAAGTTCGATGTGCCGGTTTTCTCACGATGTTTTCCTTCACACTTTGAGATTACTGGTACAGCGCACATAAAGGAGATGTATTCGTAGCAGGCCTGGTCTATGCATACCAGACAGAAAAATGGTGAAAGAATCAGTGAATTTAGAAAAAATACTCCCAACTATAATTGAAGCATACGAGTAACTAGCATAACAAGTATTTTGACAGTTATACAATTTTGACAGCTTCATTACGAATATTTTGATTAGGCGCGAACGAAATGCAGCCATTTTCCCTACTTGTCAATGTTGACAGCTGTCAAAACCATTTAATAAATACCGCCCAGCCATATTGTTTTGTGTTGCCCTCCGCGAGATAAGTATTTCAGTAACATGCATTAAATAAAGCGAACTAATACAAAATGCTGATTAGAAAAGGTTTTACTTATATTTAGCTATGTTTATACAAGTGTACACCAGGCTTAAGTCCCATACATTTGTGAAATATCTTCTTTTTCGAACAGAAAAATCCATTTGTCCACGACCGGATTTGAATCCACGACCTTAGGATCGGAAGGCGGGATCGCTACCGCTAGACTATCAGCTCTCTTGTCTAGTAGTAGTAAAGTAACCCAGCTGACTTCAGACCCAAAGATCATTTGTTCGAAACTAATCCTGTAACAATGAATTTTTCTGACGTAGAGCCTACAACTTTGCCCACATAGCGTCAAATGCACGAATGATACCCCTTGAGGCTCACTTTACTCCTATTATCAAACTGTATATCCAATATAACTGCTATTAATACTAGTACTTACATAGTATTAATAAAGTAACAGACAAAGTTTTTTAAGCCACACAGAAATAAATTCTAACTGAATATTCCCGAAAATCTCTCTAAAACAAAAACCTTACTCAAATTCTTTTACCTACCTAATACGTTATGTTACAGTCTAATTAACAAACTGTCGCTCGCAAACGTGGCAGGTAAATGACGGCGGACGCGACAGTGACGTGACGTTGACAGTGACATGACGTGACGTTGACGTGACGGTGATGGCGCCGACGATCGTGAATGTAATGAAATTGTGACATTTGAGCGGCGTAAGACATAAGCTGTGAGCGTGTTCTATGTTATTTATACTTACTAATATTATAAAGAGGAAAGATTTTTTTGTTTGTAACGAATAGGCTCCGAAACTACTGGACCGATTTCAAAAATTCTTTCACCATTTTATATAATTTTGTTTACCTAAACTAACTGAAACACAGGTATGGAAGGCATTTAACAAATAGACGTGTGATAGACATTTTACTAAATTCGCTCAAGAGATACCTGATTTTAACATCATCCGTTTGTGCTTTCCATTTTCTAATGTCGAAATTTGAAGCTACAACACATTAGTTATTATTTTGTGGACGATATTATTACAATATGTTTTAATAAACATATTTTATTTAGGAGACCTGTCTGTGGTGCCCTATTGGGGCATAATTAAAAATGCCCCCTTCCTTCTCTTCTGTTATACTTGTTCGGGGTCACTGTGGACCACTGTCCTTTTATTTTAATATTTTTTTAGGTATCCACATACCTAATATTTATTAAATTCAGGTTACAATATCCAACATAGTTAAATCGAAAAATAGTAGGATAACATATTTTTACTTTAAATACGTTAAATATTGGACGAAATCGCCTGTGACTTGACTTAATCGCCTGTGACTTGACTCCTCGTTTTGCTTATGGATTTTATGATTATGTAGAGCGGGTTTCAAATTCCAAACCGATATTAACAAAACAAAATAAACAGTATAAATCTTGGAATGAAAACATAAAGGCGAGATAAAAGACATTTTTAGAGTTACTTTTACATTAGACTATGTTATACTATAATCTTTTTTTAAAGAGCATAATTATATTTGGCCAGAGAAAAGTAAGGCAAATACCTGACTTTCACTTACACGCACTGTCAATGTTGCTGCTACAAATCCCTAATAAGTACACAGAATTCTTTGGGATCACAGAAATCATGTCTGAGTTTTTAGTACAAAGATGTTGACTTTATAGTATACTAGCTGCTGCACGCGGCTTCGCTCGCGTGGTACCCCGATGAAAACATACATAATATCACGCCCGTATCCCTAACGGGGTGGGCGGAACCACAAGTAGTCATAAGAAAACTTGCAGCCACTTCTGATCAAAGACTCCCAAGATGGATATGGTGAACCATGGTGACAGGTGATCAGCCGATCGCTCATAAAGGTCCATCAAGTTGGATAGGATACTAGGTACTCCTTAGTCTAAATTGTAATCTTCTGTTTTCTTTTTGGCAATAAACGGACGTTAAAAAACGTCCAAAATACATGAATTAATCGTTAACATACCCAAATAGACTCATAAAGTTGTTTAAAAAGCCTTTCATTGTAACATCCTCGCAAATTTCTAAATGGAACATATTAATTTTCAAAAATACATCAGTGTACGTACATAGTATATGAACAAGGCCGCTTTAAAGCGGTCTCTGTTTTTTAGGATAGATCAATTCACCAGCATGGGGATACGAAACCTCAACAGGACATCATTTACCCGAACAATGGCCGGCCATTTAGGAAATTTCCAAAAATTCCCTATTCCGCATTCATTTCGCTACACCGCCCACGGTCGTTAGCTCTCCAGCACAACGCTATAACTGCAAAACTACAATAAATCAATTTTATACAAAAACTACGCGGAACACAATGACGAGTCCGTGCTAGTCCCGACAGGATTTGCATTAGTGATTGCATTAATCATTTTCTCGTACAATTCGAGCAATAAAAGCCATAAAACTTTGTATAGGACGTCATTAATTGTCATTGACAGGATGACAGCTGACGGAGGGGATGATTGACAAATGTCAGACGCGGCGCGGGCGAAAGAACTTTTATTGTGAGCTTCTGTGTTAGTTTTTTGGATTTTAAATGATGCATGCGTGACTGGCGATTTCGTTGACGTTTTTATCTATCGCTTTCGAATGATGCTTTTTAAGTTTTTTTGTGATACTTAATGTAAGGTTTCTTTTATGATATAGCGTCCGTCACAAGAACATTCGAAATATATAATAAAATATTTTGAAAACGTAATTTCGATTTAACAATAAGAATCCTTGACTTGGGTTGAAAAAACTAGAAGTACACAACACCGAAACCTGGAAGAAATATTTGCAGAATCTGAAATGGAAATCGAACTCGCAGTTGTAACGATTCAGCTGGTCACTCGCCCGGAACGCAACGAGGTCGTCGAAATTGAAACAACAATTTTTTTTTCTAACAGTACCCACTGAACTAGTTTGTGAATCGTATTAGTAAATTCAATTCTATTTTCAGCTGAACAATTACTGAAAACGTGCTCAGTAACCAATCAGAATGAATCTGTCTATCATACTATCTTTATTCGTAAAAGTCCAAAACGTTTCTAAAATTAAATAAAGCAGAACCCTATCTCGTTTCGCGTCTATCACGCGCCAGAAGGCGGTATCTGCAATTGTCGATCGGTGATCCTTCGTCAATTGTCAGTTACGATGTTATCGCTGACGTACGTCACTCAACTATGGCTGGCTATTGAATAAAATGTCAATTTTGTGCTTACAGCTCTTTTAATTTGAGCTTAGGAATGTTTTTTTATGAGCATTGTGACTTTGAATGGGTTAAATTTTGTTAAGTTATTAACTTTTATTTGAGGTTTGAGATGCGATGGACTACGTTATTACTTTTATCGAGCTATACATCTACAAATTAAAATTAAATAGTGTTCTTCAGACCGTTGTTGTATGAACTTTTGGTCACTTAAATTAATTAGTTCACTCTTTTGATCAAACTGCATAATATTTTCAACGTATTAGGTAACTGGTATCGATTTAACTGGTACTGTTAAGGGATACAAGCGTGATGATTATATGTGTACCAGGTCATGAGTTCCCTAAACCCGACGAGCATACGTGAAAAATGTAATAAGAGTGAATGAAGCGAAATAAGTGCGTCAAGATCAAATGGAAATGGTCACAGTCTACCCCTATTACAGGAGACAGGCGTGATTTTATGTTTGTATGTTATCAGTAAGTAGTCCGGTAAATTAGTTCGGTGTCCGAACTGTTGAGACTTTTCCATCTCAGTATTATGTTAGGTAGATCGTGGAAAAACATTTTGACAGTTCCGTCAAGATGAAGTGCGCGTCACTGATAAGATTCGTAGAGAACTTGGTCGCCTAGAATGACAGGTGTATGATTTGTCACAGGTCGGATAAAAACGCAAAGCGCGAAGCTTCACAGAGTTGCAAAATATAGCGAAAGCAACACATCTACACATTATAAAACCATCTGAGAGAAAACTCACATAAACATGAACAAAGCAACAACTGGAACAAAAATTAGGTTCGTAAAACATAGCCTCGGCACCCTAATCAACAATATTTGGCCTATTACTGCGCCCTATGCCATTGATTTATAGGTTATGAATCAACCCCCCTCCTGACGTATCGCCCTGATAATGAATCTGTATTTTTGCCGGCAACGTGTGATGGAAATATGAAGGAAGGGAGAAGGGGGGTAAGTTATGGAGCTTGGTGGTGGCGGACGTTATTTAGTGCTGCTTAGAGGGTGGGCTTTATGGGCCAGTCTGTAAGGGATGTATCGGGTGATTGGTGATGATGGAAGCTAAATGTTTTCGGGTATTTTTGTCTGTTAGGAATTCTAGTTTGTTTTTATTCAGTGTATATCAATTAATATTATTATGATTGCATATGATTGAAAAATAGCTTAAATACCTTACTTTATTTGTCTCTTACATAGTTAGCAAAAAATGAAAATAAAAAATAGTAAAACAATATTTAGCAGAATTGGTGAGAATAATTTTAAATCATCTTAAATCTACGATGAATATAACTTGTCCTACATGTTCGTATCGCGACCAAGCGTGGAAGATACATACAAGAAACCACATTTGGTACAACAGCAATAGGTACTTTACCTATTAGCAGTGCATTATAGTAGCTTCAACAAAATATAATGATTTATATTCATAATTTCGTTTTAATTTGTCCAATTAAAGTTAAACAAGGCCATTTCGTCAGTTTTACATTTTCCCTCCGCATTTGTCACACGCCATCACAACTTTTTCAATAACCACCATGTTAATCCTCATCTATTAATTTCCCAATAAACCGGCATTATTCTGGTAATTTTTCACCCAACTGTGTTCGCAGTCAGAACATTTGTCACTTGTCAATGTAAAAAAAATCAATTGAAAGTTGTAAAGTTTGGGTTGTGATGTTTCTTGTTTGAGATGTAGGCATAGTCACGTGACTTATGTATTTGGTATGAGGGTAGTTTGCTGACAGCCGTCTATTGACAGTACTGTCCACTAAAGGTGAATCATTAACGGTTTTTAGATCAATGTAATATAACTTTTAATCGTTAATTAATCGGTTGACCCAACTGTTAATTTATAAATGGGTTTTTTATTTTTAGATTTCAAGAAATAACTGAAGGTGCACACGTCGTGACTATACAACGGATGAAACAACTCAATGTAGGTACATTTATAAATTGACCTTTTTTATTAACTTATTAATATTTTTTATTTAGCTGCTTCTCTCCCCGAGCATGTCGTAAAAGTCGACTAAGGTATAGTATCCTCCAACATGATGAAATACAATAAGCAAGTATTCCCAAGGAGGGTTGACGTCAGGCAGGCGGCCGGTCATAAAACACCTTAGCCAAAACTCTTACACCATGATCCAAAGATCATGCTGTGCCGACATAGAGTGGTATAAGAGCAGGAAGATGATGATGATGATATTTTTTATTTTTTACTATAGCACCACGAAAACAACTAATATTTATTTTGTAAAGTAGATGCTACATACAGTATTAATTTTACATAACAGCTATACTGTCTAGAGAAAAAAAATTAAGGCCTTTTACCATTTTGTAGATGATTTATACAGCGTCAGGAGGCAACTTTTACCTTCACAAACGGGACGCTGTAGTGCCCGGGACGAATTAAGATGGAGTAGGCTTGCCCAGCACCTAGAGAACAAATCAAGTATTTCGTGATAGTCGAGCACCTTCATGTTTGAAGTAGAAAGAGTGGGAACAGATCTTTGTAGGTAAATTTTCTAATCCCTTTAAAATAACGTCACATACGCCACGGAAACAATCAAACTACTATCAATAGAGCCCCCAATCAAATAGAAACATCAAAAAAGCCGTCAACATAACGAGGGCACCCAGTACCTACATTCAGTTCCGCAGTAAAGTTATTAAAAACCATAAAATAACGTTTTTATAGTTACTGTTTTGTACACAAGTCGGCTTGACTGGCACACGGGCATAATAAAATGAAATGAAACAATCCTATGATTTATTTTATACCTGTGGTCGGCTTTATGCAATATGGCGTCAGCAATTTTACTAATTAGACCGTTGCGCGTTGTTGCAAACTACATTGTTGCTAGTTGTTTTTAACCCCCGACTAAAAAGAGGGGTGTTTAAGTTTATACTCTGTACATCTGTAGTATCGTAGCTCCCAAACGAATGGACCGATTTTGATGCGGTTTTTTTTTGTATTAAAGCTAATTTGATCGAGATGGTTCTTAACTATAGTTTATGAAGATTTGTTGAGGCGTTTGAAGATCAGCAGCCCATTTCCTACTTGACTAAATCATCTTTTCAACTTTTACAGGTCCGATTGATTTGTAGTGTTCTTTCAAGGGCTATTAAAATTTTAAATTTAATAAATTGTTATAGTATTTATGAGTGCATTCTTGTTTACCCCTAAATGTCAACGATTAAATTGAGAAAGCAAGACTTCTGCCAGAACCGTATCTATTGGAATCCCGTGATCTACCTACCCCTATGGAAAATAAGTGATATTACGAGTATGTATATAGATTGAGACAGAGTGGCCTAAGACCTTGACCGTTGTAGAACTCCGCAGAGCTCTTTCATACACAATAGCAATTCCAACTTTTTGTTTTCGTTTGGTAATAAAATAACTCCTTCACCCCCAGAGCTCCCCACGCTCCCCAAAGACTGCTTTACGTCATAAAGTGCAATGGTAACTCAAATAAGAGCACGTCTTTTATTGAAGTTTATTATTGAAGGGTGAAACAAGAGCATCTCGTTTTATTACTATACGTGTTGCGGAAGCTGGAGACATGGTATTAAAATATAAAGGAACATTAAGAACGTTAAATTATAGAGGAATGTCATATTATTTCAATAAGCTAAAACAAAATAGTTAGATTTATGTTAAAAATATTTTTCTCATTTTTATCCTTAACATAATAAGTATTGTAGTTGAAACTTGAAATTAATAATCCTTTTAAGCTGGATAGGAACCAAACGTCGAAACAAAAGGAAAGCTTGCTCAAAACGTATTTGACCTATATTCTACTATCGGACGATAGTGACCATAGCTTTTTGACAGATGACCACGTTGATAAGGTAATTTAGCACCCATCGTATGTGGTTGAATACAAGAACCGAGCATAATCGTTTCTTCGCTCGTTATCAATTGGCTGGTGCGTACACGTGTAGTTAAGATTTTTCCGTGCATAAGTGAGTATCACGACGATGAACAAAAAACGCAATGTTGCTGTTTTTCCTGATGCAGTGTGGCATACTGCTGCCCAACAATCGACAGGCTGGCATTATTTATTTCAACTGAAATGACACAATGACGTGAACGCCTGATGTATATCCCTGAGTGCATCAGTGATCTGGGAACGTATAATGTACATGTATCGTGTTACTGGTTCTTTGTTACACTATCCAGGCCAAAAACCCGGCTAAGAAAAGCCTCAAGGTGATCATTGGTTAGCCTGCTCAGTTCAGACTGGTTAGAAGCTTTGCCTTTTGTGATGTAGTTTGTGAGTTCAATTCTCATCCAGTGAAACAGTTATACTAGTTTTTCCTATGGTCTAGGATAACAAAAATAAAAACAAGATATAATCAATTACAATTATTTAATAAGAACTCTAAGTATACAAACTCAAGGGCGTGAGTCGAATAGAAGGTCGTATCCGTATTTGTTTGAAGAACCAATAAGTATGCCACTGGCCTTAGAGCGGAAGTCGTAGGCGGTCCGAAGCGGAAAGCAAGTAGAAACGCCGACTCAAGCTTCGACAGTTCCGTCGACCGGTGGATGATGACGATGATGATGGTATCAGAAGTAAAAACGTAGTCTTCAGAATACTGCCCGTAGGAAGAACCATCTAAATATTCTATCCAGTTTAACACTCACCCAATCTGGGGTTTCACAAGTTCCGGGTAATTTGAACACAAAACTTAGGTAAATTGTGTTTATTTGTAGTTTTAGATAAAAATATAATAATTAAGTTCGGCAAGCCGTTAGCCGTTCCACAGTGCAAGTCATTGCATTCTCGCGAACCAAAAAGAACGAATGTATCTGTCCCTAGCTGTCATTGGTCGCTTGCTGCCATAACTGAGGTGCGCCGCTGTCACTGTCATGAGGCGTGAGAGCGCGGGAAATTTTAAATGGTAGATACGCCACGAAATACGATCGTACCTATTCGAGTATAATATTATGTTTAAGTACAGAAATGTTACATACCCCCCTTTTTAGGTTTGGATTTTTCCTAAGGAAAATCCGATGAAAAAAATCATGACAGCTTAAAATCTTTGACATGCCAGGTTCCTAGATTATGACCTGTCATGTCTTCGAGTTCATAAACGAGCTTTGATTTTTTTGCTACAATGCGACATTTTATGAATTTCGGAGCTAACTTCTTTGAGAATCTTTTGTCCTTGTCACTGAGATAGAAGGTTCGTTTCCATACAATATCACCTAAGTTAAACTCAACGTTTTTGCGCCTTAGATTGTAATGCGAAGAATTCCGTGAGTGCGCTTTTAAAAGGGATAATTGCACTTTGTCGAAAATTTTGTGAAGTACACCTAAGTTTTCCGCATAACTGTCACGTGGTGTGAATATAATGCTATCTTCTAAGTCAGGATTAACGTAGTGTGATCCGCAGCTAACTAACTCCCGCCCGAAAACAAGAAATGAAGGAGTGAACCCTGTAACTTCATTTACGGCGCTATTAAGAGCAAATTGTATTTTAGGTATGTTAGTATCCCAAATGCGGTGGTCACTATCTATGAACGTGGAGACAGCGGTCATAATAGTCTTATTGTATCGTTCCACAGTATTTACCTGTGGAGTATATAAAGGGGTAAAACAGATGTTGGGAATTTTATAACTATTCAGCAGGGCCTTCATAGTATGGCTAGCAAACTGTTTGCCGTTATCCATGAGGATTGTGCTAGGAATACCATGGACTAAGAAAACGTTTTCCTCCAAGATACGGGCGATTATCTCAGCAGTTGCTCGTCTTATTGGAAACAGCAAACAATATTTCGAAAAACAACAAGTTATGACCAGTAAAAATGTGTTTTGCTTCCTAGTTATAGGTAAGGGACCAACTAAGTCCATACTAAGCATTTGGAATGGTCGGCTACAGTCTTTAGGACGACCCATTGTACCGAGCGTGGCGTGGGTAGGATGCTTGTGGGACAGGCATACATCGCAGCTAGTGACAAAATTAGTTACGTCTTGATGCATTTTTGGCCAAAAATATTTTAGACTGAGTCGTTTGTAAGTTTTGAAAATTCCAAAATGACCTGAAGTTGGTTCTGAATGGTTTTGCGAAATTATCTCTTGGCGTCGTTCAAGCGGAATTATCTCTTTCCATTCAAATTCTCTAGTAAGAGGATTTAAGGATTTGATGTACTTAAACAGACTATCATTTTCGACGCGATAATTTAAGAACGACGTAGGAGACTTTTGGCAACCTTCAAATAGTTTTAAATACCAAGCGTCACCAGTCTGAGGCATAGAAGTAGAGCCAATAGCAACGACCGGAACAGCGCGAGATAAACTATCTGGAACCACGTTCTCGGCACCCTTCCTATGCTTAATCTCAAATTTAAAAGCCGAGAGACGAACTCCCCACCTAGCAAGCCTACCTGTTGGGTTATTAAGATTTAAAAACCATTTAAGTGAGGAATGGTCTGTGTAGACAGTAAAGATCATGCCATTTTCGAGGTAACAACGCCAGTGCTCTATCGCTAGTAAAACAGCTAAAGCTTCGCGTTCTGTGGCACTGTAGTTGCGTTCCTGCTGCGTGAGTGACTTGCTCATATAAGCTATAACTCTCTCCTGACCATCCAGATTTTGAGTAAGTACAGCTCCGATACCATAATCACTCGCATCAGTATGTACCTCGAAAGGCTTAAGGTAGTCAGGACAGGATAAAATAGGCGCAGACACAAGATGAGACTTAAGTTTACGAAAAGCATCATCAGCATCGGTAGACCATGCAAATGGTGGAGAATTTTTCTTCTGAGACGTTAACTTATTTAAGGGAGAAGCTAAAGCGCTAAAATTAGGTATAAACCTACGGTACCAAGACGCAGTTCCAAGGAAACGTCGTACCTCCTTTCTGTTTGTGGGTGCTGGATAGTCCACGATTGATTTCACCTTATCTGGGTCCGCCTGCAAACCGTTTGAATCCACAACATATCCCAAATATTTAAGCTGGCTTCTAAAAAATTGGCTCTTTTTGAAGTTAATTGTCAAGTTGGCCAACCTAAGCTTATTCAGGACACGATTAAGCAGAGAGATATGTTGTTCAAAGCTATTGGAAACAATGATGACATCATCAACGAAGACGAAAACCTTGTGCTCAAACTCTGGACCATAGAATAAGGCATCCACTAACCTTTGCTGAGTAGCTGGAGCATTTGTTAAACCGAAAGGCATTGATTTGAACTGGAAGGTGCCTCGGGAAGGGATGTAGAATGCTGTCTTTTGCCTATCTTCCTCTCGGATAAGGATCTGCCAGAAGCTTTTGGAAAGGTCTATACTTGAAAGGTATCTAGCATCACGAAGGTTATCGAGGATTTCGGAAATATATGGAAGACTGTACGCGTCCTTTTTAGTTACAGAGTTGAGTTTCCGGCTATCCAAGCAAAACCGCAACTCACCATTCTTTTTAGGTGTTAACAAGACTGGCGATGACCAAGGGCTTTCGCACGGTTCTACAACGTCCTCTTTAAGCATCTCGTCTAACTGTTCTACCAGAATGCGTTGTTTTTCTGGAGACATTCTATAGTACCGTTGACGAATAGGAGTGGCGTCACCGGTATCAATTTCGTGCATGGTCATGCTAGTGCGACCAAGTCCGCGTTCCTCATAAGAGATTTCGTGGAATCGCTGTATCATTTGATCTGCAGTAAACTTTTGCTCATCTGACAAATTATCATAAGAATTAAGATTACAAGTTTCCTGCGTAACAGAATCAGCAGTGAGGATTTCGTCGGAATCTCTGTAGTAAGCAATTCGATCCAGATATTTTGGGAATAAACCATAAGTTCTCCAAAAATCCATTCCCAGTATGAGAGAATGTTTTATATTGGGGACAACAAACACTTTAAGTGTGTGCGTTTGATTTTGGAATGTCATGGGGAGTTCCAGAACCCCAATAGCCTCAAGTTTGTTACCGCCCGCACTCACAAAATGAACTTTCTCGCATTGTGACAATTTAAGACTAGCACTAAGTAAGCATTCATGACTTCCGTTACCAAGGATAGTGGTAGAAGAGCCGGAGTCAAGAAGGCCGATAAAAGGTTTATTACCTATATTCACTGCAACATACGGACGAGACTTATCAATATTATGTTTGTCATCGCGGATTGAAGAGACAGCATTGTAAGTGGAAAATGAAGATATGAAGCTTAACCATTTCTTCCACTCATCAATATCAAAATTTATATGGTGGTGTACACTATCTTTACAATCCTGACTAACTAGTTTTTTGGCTTGTCCGTTTTCTTACAATCAGGGCATTCTGATCGACGAACACCCTTCTTTCCGCATTTAAAACAGATAATAAAGCGTTCTGCTTTGCAGTACCTTAAGGAATGGTCATTAGTTCTGCATCGCGGACAGAATCTGGCTTGAGCAGAATTTGAAGCCAAAGCTGCAACAGTTTCACCTTCGTCTTTTTCTAAAGATGAGACACCTACTTTTTTATAGTTGGAAAAATTGGAGCCACTGTCAGAGCCCTTATAAGCAAGGTCGGGAGCTATGGTATTCGCTGACGCTTTCGGTGGTTCGCGAAACTGAGAAAACCGCGCCTGAATGTTCTCATAGTTACGACATGTAGATTTCAGCGAGTCGATTGTTTTGATTTCCGGAGAAGCTAACAAGGAAGTAGCGTAACAGGGTCGGATGTTATGAAGAAGAATATCTAGCTTTTCATTTTCGGAAAGATCCCTACTAAGTCGAGAGAACATACCTTGCATGATAGATAGGTAGATGGATATACTTTCCGTTTCCCCCTGAGTGCGCGACCTGATTTCTGCAGCCAGTCTGTAGTCGTAATCACTACTGCTAAAATCCTCTTTAAGTAGCTCGCAAAGCTCATTCCAGTTTTGAATTCTATCCCTATTACAACGATACCAATGCAAGGCGTCATCAGTGAAAATCTCAAATGCCAAGGACAAAATTCTCTCATAAGTAATGCTCCTAGATTGAACAAATTCCTCAACCCTTTGTATAAAAGATCGCACGCATGTTTTACCGGAAAACTTCAACTTCCCAATTTCTGATGTTACGCTACGCTCACAACTAACAGTGACAGCAGTGGGCACTGACGACTCCGAAGTAATACTGGATGTCGAAGTGGAGGATAATGCTGTTCTAGGCAATGGTGGCCGTAGTGCTGACAGTTCCTTATACAAAGTCTCAAAAATGGAAAAGCATTTTTTATAGCCGCCTACTATTGATTCAGTGCTACTTAACCTGTTGACCCTATGATATATATGGTGTAGCAAGGTTTCTGTTCTAGAAAACAGATTTTTTTCAAATTTTTGTCTAAGAGAAGCCAAATTACTCTGAGCCTTAATTAAGCTTTCGTTTAGCTCTATGAGGTCTTGTTCTGGCTCGAGATGAGATTCTAAAATGTCCTCAGAAGGTAAGCCCGGAGCAAGTTTAACAATAAGTTTGCGTAACTCCCCTACTGAACCCTTGGTACCACCACGAAGTTCCACCTCGTATTCTAGTTCCGACTTTTGAAGTGAGAGGAACTTTATGATGTACGCCATAATGAGTGAGTGTTTTGATAATAATTAGAAGCTTATCTAGACTCAACTACAGTTAACAATCAAATATAACTTATATGTGGTATCGTAATTTTTACAAAAATATATATATATATATATATGTATAAATAATAAATCTATACAATCAATAAAAGGTTTTAAGCTAAACAAACAATAGCCACATATAAGCTTAAAGCAAAAATCAACTTAAAACTAGTAACTATCTATAAATAAATCAACTAAGCCAACACCAAAGAAAACTACTTAATGCGTAAAGCTTTTCAACATAATACGGATACGACTATTACCTTATTGGGCGCCAATGAAACAGTTATACTAGTTTTTCCTATGGTCTAGGATAACAAAAATAAAAACAAGATATAATCAATTACAATTATTTAATAAGAACTCTAAGTATACAAACTCAAGGGCGTGAGTCGAATAGAAGGTCGTATCCGTATTTGTTTGAAGAACCAATAAGTATGCCACTGGCCTTAGAGCGGAAGTCGTAGGCGGTCCGAAGCGGAAAGCAAGTAGAAACGCCGACTCAAGCTTCGACAGTTCCGTCGACCGGTGGATGATGACGATGATGATGGTATCAGAAGTAAAAACGTAGTCTTCAGAATACTGCCCGTAGGAAGAACCATCTAAATATTCTATCCAGTTTAACACTCACCCAATCTGGGGTTTCACAAGTTCCGGGTAATTTGAACACAAAACTTAGGTAAATTGTGTTTATTTGTAGTTTTAGATAAAAATATAATAATTAAGTTCGGCAAGCCGTTAGCCGTTCCACAGTGCAAGTCATTGCATTCTCGCGAACCAAAAAGAACGAATGTATCTGTCCCTAGCTGTCATTGGTCGCTTGCTGCCATAACTGAGGTGCGCCGCTGTCACTGTCATGAGGCGTGAGAGCGCGGGAAATTTTAAATGGTAGATACGCCACGAAATACGATCGTACCTATTCGAGTATAATATTATGTTTAAGTACAGAAATGTTACACCAGGACAAATTTCATGCGATGAATATGAGATTCTTTGGCATCATCATCATCATCGGCTTAGCTTGTTATGATCGCTGGACGAGCTGGACACATCTAGGAGTGGATATGAAGGCATTTGCTCCGCTGGCTATGGTACCAAAAACGGCAAAATAATAATAAGTGACGCTGACGACCTCGGTGGATTGGCGGGTGAGACGGCTGAGACGCAAGAGGCGCGGGTTTGATCCCGCTGCGGAAGAAATGTTTGCATGTTCTGCAAATATTTCTGACGGTTCTGGGTGTTGTGGTACCATGGTACTCGTAATTACTGATACCCACGACACAGGGAATCCTAGTGTAAGGTCAGGATTATGTATGTGGGTATTATTATTAAGTAATACTGAAAATCCTGAAATTGTTTCGTTTTCTATTTATTTAACGCACTAAAAATTTATAAATACATATATTTATTATTATCACGGCCGTATCCCTAATAAAGTGGACAGAGCCACAAGTAATCAAGAAAACTTGCAGCCACTCCGGATTTAAAGCCCCAAGATGACTATGGTGAACCATGGTGACGTCGATAAGCAAACGCCCATATAGATGGTCCATCATGTTGGAGAGGTCTATCCCTTAGTCGACTTTTACGACATGCTCGGGGAGAGAAGCAGCTGGACGCATTCTATGTTTTTTCTTCATCCAGTCCAGCAGATAATATTTACCACACTTGTTTATCAAGGTCTTCATATTTTAATGTTTCGTATTATTCAGAAAGACGTGTTATTTAATAATATTTTCGTTACATAGTTGTAGTCATTCATCACGCGAATGTAATTAACGAAATTTATGTTATACCATAAATTTTATGTTGTTTATATTGTAATACGTGGATCTCGAATGGGGTCATCGGTTTTATGTTTATTAGAGTTTTTTGTTTTTAAAGTATTGGCTCATTTAAATGTCTACGGGCTTTTTGTCTCTCAGCGACTTGTACATGGATGCTGCCATTATTTTTGTGCTAATGATCTGGGTCTATTTGTGGAGTCCATTTTTTAGGGTTCCGTACCCGAGGGGTGCCAACGCGCTGTATGTCCGTCCGTCCGTCGTCGGTCCGTCTGTCAGCGGGCTGTATCTTATGAACCGTAATAGATAGAGTTGAAATTTTTACAGAATTTGTACTTCTATTGCTGCTCTAACAAATTATAAAAAATAAAAGGGGACCCTAATACAAGAAATATTTTATGAACATCTACGATGGTACGGAACCCTTCGTGTGCGAATTGGACTCGTACTTGACCGGAATTTACTTCTAGCTTTCCCCGTGGTTTCGCTCTCTTTGTGCAGGGATTAAAACTACTTAGTCTATCGGTTTAGTGGTTAGAGCGTGATTGAATCGTAAACATTATTACAGACATTGTTACAAATCAGACTTATAATAAAATATGGTGAATTTTGAGCTTACATTGTTATGGGTGTTATGTTAATCTCAGAATCCACTGAAAATATACTTAATAATTGTATCACGGGCAGAAAATTACGCTATATATAGCTAGTATAGAGACTATGTTTTTCACGAGACATGTTTTGCTTAAGATAGACATAAATTTAGGTAAATTGTTAAAGAGTTATAAACGTAGTATATCTCTTTGACATAAATTAAGCTAAAAAGTATACATTGGGTATAGTTACATACATACAATTTGTCACGCCCGTATCCCTAATGGGGTGGGCAGAGCCACAAGTGATCATAAGAAAACTTGCACCCACTCCTGATTCAAAGTCCCAAAATAGATAATGTGAACCATGGTGACAGGTGATCAGCCCATCGTCCATATAGATGGTCCATCATGTTGGAGAGGATACTTTACGACATGCTCGGGGAGGGAAGCAGCTGGACGCATTCTATGCTTTTTCATTACTCCCAGTCCAGCAGAAAAGTATTGTGTATGGTTAAAAGTATTTTTATAGGTAATTGTTGAAATATCACGATTATCGAAATATAATTTTCAACATTAAAAAAAGAATATGCAAAGTAACCGACCGACAAGACCTACACTTAATAAATTCAAAAATTATCTCATGACACACTCCCTACCAGATACGGGTGACATATTTACGACGACGGTTTAGGGCATAAAACTAATCCCTGCGACGATGAGGGGCTGGGGGGGGGGGGGGCAGGGGGGCAAGGAGGGACCTTTATTTCTAACATTCGTCACATAGTAGCAGTAAATTATCATACTACGCTATGATATGACGTGGGCCGCCCATTAAAACGCTTTTGATTTAGATGGGGCTATAAAATTGATTTATGCCTTCACGCCAACAAACCCGTAGTACTGAAGCAACTATTATATTAACATTTTCGTGGATAACCTTTTCGATTTTGCAAGGTTCTACGTGAACTTCACTCAAGAACAAACTTCGACCCTATCACAAGCGAACCAGAGTTCAAAATCGCTTGGCTGTACCGAAATAAATTAAGTCTTTTGTAATTGAAAAAACTTATTCACTCGTATAGTTGCATGCGTCCGTAAAAACATCAAAAACGAGCTCTATGTCGGTGGAGTAAAGCCGAAAATCGTTCGCGTTTTTCGTCTGATCGGGGCATTGTTTTTGGATATCGGTCCTGTAATTTGGACTATTTTATGACACCGTACTTGGGTATAATATGTTTCGTTAAGTTAGATGACAGCCCGGCAGACATTATGAGCTGGTTGTATCGCATTTTGCGATCTAGATTGGCGGACAACTGATGGTGCGGGGCCCTCGGTCATGCGGGACCGTCAATGTACGAAAAACAATGCAAAACTATTGTTTACGATAGGAAAATGTTCATTATCAGATATTGGATCAGGTTGGACGGACAGTGTTTTCGCTTTTTGCTATTATATTTTTGTGAGGGGCCTCGAAAAAGGTAAGGTTGAATTAGGTATCTGCTTTCAGAATGGGAAATGCGAAATAGCGAGATCTGGGCCTAACTTGTTGTTTTGTTATCTTAGTTTATTTTTATGATGAGTGAGTACTATTTCAGTCTTATTTATACTTATTCTAAAAACGTAAGTTATTCGTATTAGCTAGTAGCCAACGCTTGTGACGGAGTTTTTAAGCCGCCTAAACGCTTCCGTTATAGCTTAACGACTTAAAAGCCGGGACCGACAATCCGAAGCACGGAAGCGCTCAGTTCGTAATGCCACTTGCGGTCACCCATCCCAATTATGACCGCGCACAACGTTGCTTAACTTTAACGATCAATCAAGAACGTCTAAGCAAGCTACGATACGAGCATTTCCTTATATCTACACATATGTCACTTCTTTTTGGAAATTAAGGTTTTCGGTTTCATTTTTCTTTCGATTGTTATTTTGATCTCATTTTAGAATTGCAGTCGTTAGAAATGATAAAACATCAGTTTCAAATCACAGCTTCAAAAATTAAAATATCATAAAAGCGACCCCCAGGTGGTCTAGAAACTTCACTTTATCATGCTAAGGTCTTATTCCATTCACAAAGTTGTAAATGACAAACAGCATAACATAATGGCTGTATCTCCTACCCACATTGGTCAAGGAATTCTTTTTCTAATCGGATAATAAAACGAGATACTGACAAAAAGCATCAGTCTCAATAAAAACTGAAGACATTATTTATCTACTTTACGAGGTACATCAGTTAGGATTGGTGACGCGAACCTCACGAGACAAACCATAAACCAACCGTCTCCTCATTGGGCACATGACTCTAAATCCACCATTTTTATTGTCTATGCATTTTATAGACTATAAAATTTGGAGGTGACAATTGCTCGAAAAAGTTTACATGGTCCATTTAAATTAGGTGATATGTAAAATATGCTTTGGCGGGCCCGCGGCTGTAAAGTTTTTAGTGCTGTTTCTATTTTGAATAACATGTTTGGAAACAAAACAATATAATTTAATGCAATACTAGACGGGGACTTTGGATTTTCTTGCATTAAATCCAGAAAGGTTTGAAAATAGAATGTCAAACTTAGGTTTTAAACCTAATAACAAAAACTCGCCTCATTATTTTGTTTTTGTAAAAAAGGTTTTTTGTAAAATTTAAGTCCAAGTTTAACAGCTTTTTTAGGCTATATAAGTCTATCTAAAAGCCCCACGTACAATGATTTAGCGCCTCATCGTGCCATACAAAACATTGCATCCCCCCAAAACACATACCTACCAAAAAGTTTCTGACATAAAAAGTTCCAAACTCAAACATGTCGCGGTATACGCTCACAGCCGGACGAAACGAGAAGTTGCTAGGAGTGTCCCTACTTATAAATCAACTTGTCACTGCACACGGACATAATTTGTATAGTATGTCTATAGCATATAGCTCGAAGAACTAACGGCCGTTGGGGCAGAAAGATTCTTAAGTGGAGACCACGCACCGGAAAACGCAGCGTAGGACAGCCCCCCACTAGATAGAAAGAAGAACTAGTCTCTGGTAGCCATTGAATGCAAGTTGCACAAGATCGGTCGCTCTGGAAGTCCATGGGGTAGGCATATGTTCAGCAGTAGACGTTATGGCTAAAATAATAATGATGATGATAGTATGTTCTTCATCTTTTTTAGTATTGGCGTTTAAACTAGTACATACACAAAAATTTGTAACGATTGTGAAGTAAAAGTACAATAGTTTTTTTTTGCTTTAGAATAGAATTTAAATTAGAACGCCCATCCAATAGTGATCCAGCCTATGATAATTTTAATCTAATCGTTTGTTATTTATTTTATCTCATAGAATTTTATGGACCTTATCAAGAAATATTTAGTTGTGTTGTAAATAAATACAATGTTAGAAAAAGTGGAAATGAACAAATTACGTCATTATCATCATCAGCCTATTGCAGTCCACTGGTGGACATAGGCTTCCCCAGTCTCTGCTAGCAGTCTTTCACAAATCGTCACTCCACCAAAGCACTGAAGAGCACTGATGGTCTAGTAGTAGCGGCCTCGCCTTCCGATTCTAAGGTCGTCGTTCAAATCCGGTCGAGCACTAATAATTTTTTCTGTTCGAAAAAAATATGTGCGCTATACCAGTACTCTCAAACGGCGAAACAAAACATCGTGAGGAAACCGGCATGTCGTAGAACCTAAAACAGTTCGAAAATATGTGTCAAGTGTACGAAAGGAGTCTTTGAGGCGCACTTTAAATCCTTTCACCACATTAATAATAATAAATAAATAAAACCCAACAGCCACATACCTACATAGTCCTGACCCCACACTAGGATGTCCTGTGTCGTGGGTATCAGAAACTACGAGTACCATGCTACCACAACACCCAGACCCGGAAGAAATATTTGCAGAACATGCAAACATTTCTTCCGCAGTGGGAATCGAACCCGCGCCTCTTGCGTCTCTGCCGAGCAATCGCCCGCCACGCCACCGACGCCGTCATTAGTTTCGAAAGAACTAAATAGATAGATAGAGACTCCACTAAACAAATTACAACCCACTGAAAACTGCCCAAAAAGTCTAAAAAACATGTAACAGACCGCGCGTACATTCAGAAAAAGCCCGAACTCGATCGCAAGACGAGCGCCCCTACCACATAAATCAATTTGTCAGTTACAACGTGACGTCAACTCACGCACATTCGACTCGTACTTCTCGATTCTCGAATGTGAGTTATTTCACGTAGATTTATTGATTGAATGCTTTATTTTGTTGATTTATAGACTTTTTTATTTTGATTTACAACCTTTGTGTCAATGCCAATTTTAATATTTTTGTGTTGTGGAAAAAAATAACGTTTTTTAATACGTCTTATTTTGTTACCATTGTGTTTAACAAGAATTTATATATTTACAAGAATAAAAAACTCGAAAGTAGGTATTGAATTTTTTTCACCTTACCGTCAAAAAGTGTTATAGACGGTACCTATAACACTCTCATTATCTTGACGAATCCAACGACACCTCACTTGTCAAAATCCGTCTAGTCCTTTCGGCTACAGAGTCCGCCAAAGAAATAAATGGAAAATGGCTTCTTACATCCTTACATCCGCCATATTAGGTTTTGTACACTTTATAATAAACTATGACACTCTTGTGATATAGACGAATTCAACGACATCTCATTTGTCTAAATCCATCAAGTCATTTTGAATACACCTTCAGTCAAAATAACGCATGTACCTACCCATTTACACACACACCCCAAACGCATTACATTTCTTCTTTGCAGTTGGGTAAAAAACAGGATATTGATGATTAATCAATATTTTTGTTACAGTAAGGCTTGAAAAAATTTACATTTTTTTTGAACTGGTACAATCAATCAATTACGACGTTCTCAAAATTATCGTCATCACAGTTAGAACAGATATCAGTTTATTAGCAAGATAACACTATATTAGGAAAAATAAGACAGTTATCACTTATTGATACAGTGAGGTTAAAATCGGCTGCGATCAAATCATACATTTTCTGTTATTTTCGTAAATTTTAACTGTTCAATAAAAATAACACTTTTAAATTAAAAAAATTAACCTTTGGGACAAAAATATTACACAAAAGCTATTTTTTTTCTTCAAATCCTATTACTAGAAATTGCCCGTGATTATTAGAAATATTCCTGTCGATATTTCTTCGATACCCTTACATTCTAAATGAAACGATCCCGCGATTACGTTGCCTGTTTACTCAATAATTCGATACAAGCTATTTCTTGGTACGTGTGAGAAGCTTATGCGAAAATAAGTCGATATATTTCACTAAAATAGGTTTTCTTTTTCAAGGGTTTTCAAAGATACTTATGATCTTTAAGTCATCATGAGCCTAAAATAAACTTGTACAAATAATAATAATAACACCCAACAGTCACATACATAGTCCTGACCCCACACTAGGATTCCCTGTGTCGTGGGTATCAGAAACTACGAGTACCATGGCACCACAACACCCAGACCCGGAAGAAATATTTACAGATCATGCAAACATTTCTTCCGCAGCGGGAATCGAACCCGCGCCTCTTGCGTCTCAATCGCCCGTCACGCCACCGAGGCCGAAGAAAACTAAAGTTTTGACAGACGTCAAGACTTTAGTTTTCTTTGAATTGGGCCAAGCGAAGTATCGTTTGCGATCCGGCCGCGACTCGTCATTTCTCGCATTGTCGTAATCCGCTGATTTACTAGCGACATTAATCAGGTTGACGGCCGATAGGGCCTAAATCACTGCCACGCTCACATCTGCCCCTGACAACCACCTTATCACGACGGCACAAGATCCATAATCCACTGACAAGACTTCCGCTTTCTTGGGTAATATTAACACTACTGCATGTTATTGCTTGTAATTCTTTTTGCGAATTTTGTGCAACTTTTTTTGTTTCGTTTTATTTGTCTAGCGCCAGTTGGTATTGATTTATTGTGGTCGTTTCCTGTTATGCCCGCTTTAGGGTTTGACTGCAACTTGAGATTGAGGATGTGTATTGAGTGATATATTGAATTTATTTTTATGTTTTCACACTCTGGACAATGTGTAAGATGAAAGTGTGAAATAAATCAAAATTTATTTGAACATTGAATTCTTTATGGCTCAAAACATTGGTCACACGTAGCTCTGTTTCGGAAGTATCTTCAAAGTAACAAAAATAAAGTTATGTGTTATTTATTGGCCAAGTTTTTTTACTGTTTAAATATCTTGTGGCCTCGTGGTTCGACAGCATTGTCCAATCAATCGAATTATGTTAACTTTGTCAGGGTTCCGTACTCGAAAATTGCCTACGGGATCCTATTACCTACAAAGCCTAACCCATCCGTCAGTCCGTCTGTCCGTCTGTCAACATATATCATGAATTATAATAGGAAAAAAGTTCACAGATTTTGTATTTCTATTGCTGCTATAACAACAAAGCAATAAAAAATAAATTAAATTAAAATATGAAAACAATCCATCATCAAAGTTAAGCAACGCTAGACGTAGTCAGTACTCAGAAGGGTCAAGAGTTTATTTTCATTATTTTTGTAGTAATATTACAAACAATACACAAATAATAAAATTAAGTTAACTTCATAGAAGAGACGTGTTTCATTTTGCAATTTTTGCTTGTTTTAAACATGGAACGTGCTGCCATAGGTGGCAATAAACATTTATGTACATGTATAATGGTACGGAACCCTTCGTATGCGAATTGGACTCGCACTTGACCGGTTTTTTACATCTGACCTGAGAAACGAGAGAACAAGCTAAGCTTTGCTTCAAAAAATGTTCCAAAAGTCTGGACATTTATTTACTGTCAAATTCAAATGTGGAAACTAATCTGCCTGATTTGCCAATCAAGACATCGTATATCACAAGGAGGTACAGTCGGGGAGAAAGTGCAGTTTATTTTTGAAGGTCTCGGTGGCGTGGCGGGCTAGTTCTCGGCTGAGACATAAGGGCGGGTTCGATTCCCGCTGGGGGAGAAATGTTTGTGTGTTCTGTCCGTCCGTCTGTTAGTGAACTATATTTCATGTATCGTAATAGGTAGAGAGTTGAAATTTTTACATAGTGTATATTATTGCCGCTATAATAATTTTAATCTTACTTATATTATAAATTTTAAAAGTCTTAGTTTGCTTGAAATTACCGGCGTAAAGCTCAAAACGCAACGATAGCGCGTACTAATTTTACCGGTGCTGCCATCTGGTACGAAAGTTTGTAACGATGTTTTGATGTTTGGATGTTTGGATGTTTGGATGTTTGTACCTCAATCACGCCTAAACAGCTGAACGGATCTGAACGAAACTTGGAATATACATAGTACATGTACTGGATTAACATATAGGCTATTTTTTATTCGGGTACCACGCGGGCGAAGCCGCGGGCGGCAGCTAGTATTATGATAAAAAATAAAAAGGGGCCCCATACAAGAAACATTTATGTACGAAACGGAACCCTTCGTGTGCGAATCCGACTCGCACTTGACCGAATTTTTATATATCCAGGCTTTATCACAGGTAAAGTAGGTAACGTGATCGATTCCACGTTTTTTTCCTAATTTTCTTCACAATTCCCATAGATTTATAGCAAATTGTTTCCCCAGAGTACATTATACTTTTAATTCTCGCTAGGGCCCGGCCGGCACTAATACATCAGGGTGATTTACAGAGAGATTGGCGCAAAAGTTGCGATTTATGGGCCGACTCGATGCCATCTTGTGGATGTTTATCCTGATTGAGCCACTCAAGGACGGGCTTTGCTCATTCTGACTTCGGAGTATGAGGATTGGGTAAGATGATTTGCTATTTGCCTTGGGTAGGCCTAGATTTTTTACCCGACTGTGAAAAAAACACTGCACTGGTGGTCTAGTTGGTAGTGACCCCGCCTTCCGATCCTAAGGACTTGGGTTCAAATCCAGTCGTGTACCGATGGATTTTTCTGTGTGAAAAATTTATATGCGCTATACCAGTACTCTCAAACGGTGAAGGAAAACATCGTGAGGGAACCCGCGGCTTAGTCAGCTCCGCACGTATTGACCATATCTTTCTTATGGATAAGGCCGACTAAGCTGAGAGGATGGTATAGGTGCTGGGCAAGCCTACTCCATCTAAATTCGTCCCGGGCACTACAGCGTCCATTTGTGAAGATAAAAGTTGCCTCCTGACGCTGTATAAATCATCTACTATAGATGGTTAAAAGCCTTAGTTTGTGAAAAAACATGGTATTGGTTTCGGAGTGTGTTTCCGTAGGTATAAAGATTCACTGGTAATGATGACCTGTCACCATGGTTCACAATACATTTTGGAACTTTGAATAAGGAGTGCTGTTAGTTTTCTTGTAGTTTTTTGACAACGTTATTTTTCTGTCAAAAAATGTATGCTATGGTAATGAACGGACCGTCGTCTGTTAGTAGAATATTGAAACGGTTCATTCATAGTACAATCTCAGAACAAATAAAAAAAAAAATTATTTGGTCTGAGAGTACAATTTAATGAATGAATGATTGATGAATAATTAAGTGATGAATTATTCACTCTAGTACCATTGTCAAAATGACATTAAAATCTACTTGCCAATGGTACTACTGCGAATGAACCGTTGAAACTGGGCACAGTGTTCCGTACACAAAATGTGCCAACGGGACCCTGTTACTAAGCTGTAACAGAGTCCGCCTGTCAGCGGGCTGTATCTCATGAACCTTGATAGGTACAGTTGAAATTTTCAGTATGTTTTTCCTTTGCCACAATAATAACAAATCCAAGAATTATTTTTGAATGTACGATGGTACGAAACGCTTCGTGTGCGAATACTCGCACTTGACAGTTTTTATTTTTTATTCTAGTAATGGTAATAAAAGTACTCCCAAAGATAAAACACTTACACAGAGAAAACTTCAGTGAAAAATATATATAAACTCCTTGGTGCCATCATATAGATTACCTATGTACTAACAGGTAGTTGGTGTTTATATCTTCCACGCTTGGTTGCGTTACGAACAGGTGTAAATTCAACGTAGATTATAAGACGTGTCGGAATAAAGAAATTTTGAATTTTTGAACATAATTTCAGACATAAAATTTACCTATATGGGATCACTTTGGGATCATTTTCTGCATATCAGTGAAAGAAACATCACAATCCATTCATAATTGGCTGAGTAATCGCGTAAGAGTTATAAAAAAAAAAACAGTCGAATTAAGAACATCGTCCTTTTTGAAGTCGGTTAAAAAGCTATGACAAGCAAGCTTTTGCAGACTTTATTTTTTTCGCGCCTAGACGGTATCGATCATGGTAGTGGGTAGAGCCCCTAAACAGTTGTGCATTTAAATTCAGAAAGTTAATACTACAAACTGCACTCATATTTATTCATAGTCAACTATGATCATCATTTAATTCGTCAGATGCAAACAGGTTGAGTTCACTTTCATTAGAAACCAATGGGCCTGTTTTAATGGTTAACCCCTCGGTGGCGGGTACAGGTCGAACGTACCCAATATTATTCATTGTGTTTTTAACACTCGCGCCAGAAGGCCGCGGCGAGCGCCTCAGCTATGTCGTAAAAATTGTGAAGGGAAAGGTGTGGAGAGGACTACATTTTTCATCGCACAAAGTTTTTTGGGTATACTACATTCAATAACAATTGTATTTCCTGAAAACTATAATATGGGTGTCTTTAAATCGAGAATCAATAGGTTTCTTCTAGGTAAGCGTGCTTCATCTTAGACCACACTGTTACTTAACATCAGGTAGAGTGTGGTCAAACGCAAACCTATTTCGGTAATAAAATAATAGATTAGTAGTAGTGGTAGATTAATTTGCTTTACAGCTTAGGTCTCCCTTAGACTCTTCCAAAGTTCGTGGTCGTGTGTACTTCTTCTACATAATGCGCCTTAAAATCATCTTCCTATTTCATAAGGGTATATACTACATAAGATCTACATAATAATAAGAACGATCTTATACAGTATCTGTGAGCTCAGTGGATCTAAAAAAGCCACTTTGAGCAATTCATCTATGGCAATTCATTATTTGATTTTATAGAATATCCTAAGCGATTCCAGTAATTTTCATAAAATGGTCCGAATGATGAAATAAACGCAATTTGATTCAGCAGCAGATTCATATTTAGCTCTAAAATGGTCATAATTTTCGTAAATCTTACGGAATTCAATTCAGCAGCATTTAAACTTCTTTACCTAGTGTAAAGCACATTGTACATTAATGTGATACTGGGGTAAGTTCGACCTGTAAGGATCTTTTTCAATCATAATTTTAATTGAGTTGTTTTTTGATACACCCGTTCAGAATACGATAGACTCTACAGTTTCCGTGGCGCGCACCCGGGCACTGCCATCTCCTGACTTGTTAATGCCGCCAGCCTACTATCTTAGCATATTGCAACACTCTAAATAACACCATTATTCCCGCCATCCCGGCCAAATACAGAAACGTTATCGCGAAGAAAATATTTGATGGCAGCGAAGGCAAATTGAATTTATTATTTAAGTGTAATCAGGGGGGCGGGTTGAATATTTATGAATCGGCCATTGACGAATATGAGAGTGGGTAAAAGTGTAAGGAAACTTTTTTTGAGGTTATCCAACGGCAGGCTTGGGACGCGTTGCGTAGATGAAGTTTGGGAAACTACCCGCTGAAACCTCTTTTACTTTGGCGCTTAGTTTTACAGCCCATTGCGTACAGCGTACCCTAATGGGGGTCCCACATAGCTGCGTGTACGACACCTATTTTGAAAGTATACGCTTCCATTTTTTAGGAAATGAGTGCAGTTTTCAATGTCAGTAAAAGGAGGAAAAAATCAAACAAAGGTCACGGTTCGGACAGTTGATATAAACAGCACAAAATCATATGGAAATATATTGAGGTCTATGTTTAGCAATACCTAGACTTATCCTAAAGACTGATGAAGATGATGATGATGATACACTCTCTAGAAACATCATACTAATACAAATACAAAGCACCTAAAAATAGCACGCAATGTAAGATTCACGTCAGTATAAGTAAATAACAGCAACACAAAATTGATTTACGAACAAAATTAACGAAACAAAATCCGCAGTCTATTATCCCCAAAGGAAAAAAACATTTCAGCTCCACCCCAAACCAAATTTACAGGCAAAACGTAATTATAAGCAATAAATAACTGTGTACACACATACCTACTTAAAAGGAGACACTCAAAAAATTTATGGCCTATTCCGTTACCAAAGAATGGAAGTGAACTGCGAAAAAAGAAAACAAAAAAACAGGATCACTCAAGGGCGGGGGTGAATCAAGTCTGTGAGAAAATAAAGTGAATTTATTTGCGTCATTGTAGGGGTAAGTTGGAACTGTTTAATTCTAAGATTCCATTCCACCCTTTGAGTTGGAGGCTGTATTTTTCTGTTTGAAGTAGCCCCGGGTTGGGCGCCAATAAAAGACTTTTGTATCGCAGCGTTTAATACAGTGACCTCGTTTACTTTCCACGAGCTGTTTGCTTATCTTAAGATTGTAGGTGCGTATCCTCACAAACATCGATTACTTTTGGAGACTACCCTCAAAACAAAATATTTTTTATGGAAGAAGGGAGCATAAGAGCAAGCGTCCCACCTGATGGTAAGACAACTGCAACATCAGAGGAGCTGTAAAGGTAGGAGTAGGCACCCTATGTATGTACCTATGTATGTTCGTATGAGCTAGTGGCCAACTCTAGTGACGGAGTTTTTAGGCCGCCTAAATGCCTCCGTCATGGCTTAACGACTTAAAATCCGGGACCGACTGTTTAACGTGCCCTCCGAAGCACAGAAGCGCACAGCTCGTAATGCCACTTGCGGTCACCAATCCCAATTTGTGACCGCGCACATCGTTGCTTAACTTTAACGATCGATCAAGATCGCCTAAGCAAGCTACGCCACGAGCGCTTCGACCCTAAAAACGGTAGTCTCATTTCCCCACAAGCTAATCCCTAAGCATCAGACCAATTCTTGCGTGTATTTACTTCAAGTGGCAGATCAAAGGCGCCGCCCCGGCCGCCATGTTGACTCGGCACAGATCCTGCGCTTGCGTCGGCAAAGGCGTGTTTGTTGAGGACTCAAGTGGATTTGGGCTGAGTGGGCGGCGTGCCTGTGGTAATCATTGAAAGTGATAAGAGGATGGCTTTGTTGAAATGCGGTTGAAGATTCGAAGACATACGCGATTAGTAATGTTCCGTGATATCCCAGTGATGTTAAGAAATACACACTGTAAAAATTTCAACTCACTATGGCTCATAGAATACTTATAGTATTTTTTTGTTAATACATACTTATAATACATAATACTACAACACCCAGACCCGGAAGAAATATTTGCAGAACATACAAACACTTCTCCCGCAGCGGGAATCGAACCCGCGTCTTGTCTAAACCGAGCACACGCCCGCCACGCCACCGAGGTCGTCAAAAATGAAACAATAAAAAAAAACCAAAAACTTTCCAAGTTCAAATTTTTTTCTAGAGTAACTATAGCCCAGTTTCAATATTCTACTAACGACAGGAGGACATCAGAACTGGGCATATAACGAGTGCTGTTTTTTTAGATATTGCTTAATATTGGTATATTCTACCTTCTTGAGCTATTAAAAAAATCGCTCGTTTAAAGCGTCTGAAGTTGGCAATAAATTACAGTATGGTAACGCAAACAGTATGTTATGACGAACAGTCAAGCCAAACACATCTCTTGTCAGCATTTTGATTTAATGCTTATCACATCTGCTCGCCATATTATGGGTAATCTATGGCGTTTCTACGTAGGGGTTAGGGCTAACATATGACTCTTACAGTTAGTAAATATGTGTTAGCTACGTTAGGTTATATCTTTAACTAACTAAGACCTTTTAACATCTATAGTAGATGATTTATACAGCGTTAGAAGGCAACTTTTACCTACAATAACGGGACGCTGTAGTGCCCGGGACGAATTAAGATGCAGTAGGCTTGCCCAGCACCTATTCCATCCTCTCAGCTTAGTCGGCCTTGTCCACAGGAAAGACATGGTCAATACGTGCGGAGCTGACTAAGCCGCGGGTATCCTCACGATGTTTTCCTTCACCGTTGTGAGAGTACTGGTATAGCGCACATAAATTTTTCGCACAGAAAAATCCATTGGTATACGGCCGGGTTTGAACCCACGACCTTAGGATCGGAAGGCGGGGTCACTACCAACTAGACCACCAGTGCACCTTTATCTAAGATGTACTAATATTGCATTTTAACACTTTTTCTTTACGCATTGTCATAGATTATATAATAGTTACTTCATTATTCTCATACATGCCGCCTCTTTGGTGGAATGCCCAACTAAAGCCTCCTCGGTCTTGTTCCAATTTCAAACTGTCAGAAAAACAAAAGAATGTCAAGAGTTCTTGAAATGATATGAAAATGGAAAGATGCTAATATTATAATTTTCTTTATTTTGATGTATTTTGCTGAATGGACATTTCACATATCTATCCCCAAACTAAGCAAAGCTTTTACTGTGGGCACCAGATGGCTGATAGAATTCTTAAATACTTTTTTTTGTAAATACATACTTATACTCGTAATATAATACTACAACACCCAGACACGGAAAAAATATTTGCAGAACATACAAACATTTGCATTCCCGTAGCGGGAATCGAACCTGGGCCTCTTGCGTCTCAGCCAAGCACTCGCCCGCCACGCCACCGAGGTCCAATATAATAGGTGTGGTATGGTGTTCTACGAATAGAATTCCCGAAACTCAACACCTAGTGGAGAGAGGATTAGATAAAATCGTGAGGTGAAGTAAATCATTTTCCAAAAACACCCAGACTACAAGACTCAATGGCTGATGAATTTTTATTTAATTCAAAACTATCTCTAATAGTATCTATAGCTACTAAAGTAACCATCTGTCAGTTTGTCACAAAAATTACAAACTTTCTCTTGCAATTTCACGGCCAATTATAAAGGCGGGCGCACACGGGACATTTGGCGTCGCGTTCGGCGATCCCGCGTGAAGGAAGCCATCAATCACGTCATTAACTCGAAAAACTGTGACATATTGTTTGCAGTTGTGGCTTTGAATAAAATTTAACAAGCTTACCCCCGAATACTCAAACGCGACTCAGAGTTGAGCACGGTTTTTGACAGTTTTTGATGAAAATCTGTCAAAAACTCGTCACTTGAAACGTGCTCAACTCTGAGATGCGTTTGAGTATTCGGGGGTTATATTCCTACTTCTTTTTGAGTATGTTACTATACTTATGAATAAATTCATTCAAATTTCGGTGACCGATTTAAAGTTATATTCTTTTCGAGTATATTTTTTTATAACTTGGTACAATTCTATTAATGCATTTTTTAAACCCTAATTCTTGATCTCAATCATAACGTGACAACTGCAAGGTTCTTTTCTGAAAGTTGAAGTGTTATTGAACTATTGTTGAAGTGGCATGGCGGGCGAGTGCTCGGCAGAGATGCAAGAGGCGCGGGTTCGATTCCCGCTGCGGAAGAAATGTTTGCATGTTCTGCAAATATTTCTTCCGGGTCTGGGTGTTGTGGTACCATGGTACTCGTAGTTTCTGATACCCACGACACAGGGAATCCTAGTGTGGGGTCAGGACTATGTATGTGACTGTTGGGTGTTATTTATTTATGATTTAATATAATAACCTAAAATAACATAAAGTTTACTTTATGGGCAGGTAGTCCTAAAAATATTGGCGTCCCGTTTTATACATTGAGATAACAGCTATAATTTTAGAGATATTACACAACAAAATCGAACTGAATATCAACTTCTTTAGTATTCAAATAAATCAAAAAAATTACATACTGGTAAACTGTAACAAACTCTGTTTTCAACACAAAAGCAGATTCAGGGACTCAAAATATTTTTGTGCTTTCTTACAAAAAGCAAACCATTTAAAACCAGTAATACACAAAAATCCACAAAACAAAACCTTAAAACTGTTTCAATCAGCCAACGCACTTTCGCCCTCATCCATCGCACGTCACAAATCAACAAGACACATGCTTTCCGGGAGTCGAACCCGGGACGCGGCGCCGCGCGATTTATTAACTCCACTACACGGTAATGTCGTTAGCGTGACGGAAAAAACAAGTGTGCGCTTAGCTTAGTTAGTTATTTTGAATAAATTAGAGAAAAATATATATTTCTTAATTAAAAAGCTTTCCTTCAAACCTTCAAGGAACTTAAAAGAGAAATCCAATTAAGTACCTACAGATTTTATTTTTTCAAATCAACTCCGTTTTATTTCTTTGAAAATCAATTTCAGTTGAAATGTGTTTATTTTTGATAGACCACTGATGGACTAGAAGAAAGAATACATATTTTATAACACGATAATATGTCGGTATGTAATAAAAAAGTACTTAGGTATTCTATCAGCCATTTGGTGCCCATAGTACAAGCTTTGCTTAGTTTGGGGCTAGATGGCGCTGTCAAATGTCCAAAAATATTTATTATTTACTAGCTGCCGCCCGCAGCTTCGCTCGCGTGGTTCCCGGATAAAAAATAGCTTATATGTTAATCCAGTACATGTACTATGTATATTCCAAGTTTCAGTTAAATCCGTTCAGCCGTTTAGGCCTGATTGAGGCACAAACATCCTCACAAACTTTCGCATTTATAATATAAGTAAGATTTATAAAGTTTTATTTTCTTAAATAAAAAAATTATAAATTTATAAGCACTTCTCTTCATAACTATACAGTGTGTGTCGGAATATCTAAAAGCGCCTCATTATTGTTTGTGTGCTAAGTGCTAATACTTATCTTCGTTGGCGTGAATCTATGTGTTTATATCCAGTGTGCACCTCACTTTACATTCACTAACTTTGTACAAGTATATTAATGATAAAAAATTACGTCAATAGAGCACTGGTGGTCTTGTGGCCGCGCCTGCCGATCCTGAGGTCGTGGGTTCAAGTCCGGCCGGCCGTATCTCAAACGGTGAAGGAAAACATCGTGAGGAAACCGGTATGTCGTAGAAGCTAAAAAAATTGAAAATTTGTGTCATGTACGAAAAGAGCCTTTGAGGCGCACTTTAAATCCTTTCACCACACTGATTCAAAAGTGCTAATACCTATACTTTTATTTATCAGCGTAAAATGTGACGTTATAATAATTAAAGCAAACCCAAAAATTGCTCACGGGGTCACTGAAATCATCCATAATTAATTTATATAACAAATATAAATCATTAAAATAGCCTTTTACATCGAAACCTTGGTACATTACCATCAATCAGAATTAACGAGGGTGGCCAAACTTCGCGCATAACTAATCATTAGTCGGGACAGTATCCGAAAATATAATAAATACATCCCAAAGGTGTGGTCATCCTACGCGACTTCGCGAGGGTCTCATTTAAAACATACAAATGCATTTCCCAATTATATATAACTGGAAAGGCAAAATTACGTAAGCGCCAAAATAGGCGTATTGAGTTATTATCCTAAAATAGCACTCCAAATACAATAATATGAATTGCTGGACATAGAAAATGAAAAAAGAATGAAATCTTACGTTTACGTCATCAAAATTCGATAATTAGGTAAAAAGTTATGATTAAAAACGAAAAAATGAACTTTAAACGGCTTTTTCTCGATTACGTAAATTTGCCTTTCCAGTGACGATATATAACTCTACTTCTGTTGGACTGGGAGTAAAGAAAAATCAGAATGCGTCCAGCTGCTTCTCTCCTCGAGCATGTTGTAAAAGTCGACTAAAGGATAGTATCCTCTCCAACATGATGGACCATCTATATGGGCGATGGGCTGATCACCTGTCACCATGGTTCACCATATCCATCTTAGGACTTTAAAGTGAACTTAGAAGTGGCTGCAAGTTTTCTTATGTTAACTTGTGGCTCTGCCTACTCTAATAAGGATAGGGGCGTGATAATTAGCACCATCTAGCCCCAAACTAAGCAAAGCTTGTACTATGGGAACCAGATGGCTGATAGAATACTTACCTATATGCTTTTTTTTTGTAAATACATACTTGTAATACATAATATTGTAACACCCAGACCCGGAAGAAATATTTGCAGAACATGCAAATATTTCTTCTACAGCGGGAATCGAACCCGCGCCTCTCGACGAGCACTCGCCCGTCACGCTACAGTGGTCGTGTATGTATGTTGAATGAAATTTAGTTTAATTTTAAATAATAACCAATCAAAAACACTAAGAATAAAAAATTAGAAATGCACAGACAAAACTAATCGATTCACAAAAAGAATACTGAGCTGAGTAAGCTCGCAAGCCGATTGATTCCCATTGTTCTAAGCCATAGACAATGGCTTCCAAATCATCGAATGGCGTCCGATTTGATCGTTCAATTTAACCTGAATGGAAGAAAAGAGGTTTACACTCAGAAATCCGAATAAATCAAACTGGCTGATAATAATTGCTTTTGATTATGCGGCCTTTTTTGAGCAGGATATCTTTGGCTTATTCGATTTGGCGTTCTGTTTTTGAATTTCAATTTTGTTCTTTTGTGCGATTCGAAAGAATAGATAGATAGGCAGAAGATAAAACTAATTTGATTAGTAATGACGGCCTTGATGGCGTGGCGGGTGAGTGCTCGGCTGAGGCGGAAAAGGTGCGGGTTTGATATAGTTCGATACTAATAAAGTCAACTAGGTGTTCAATAATTAAGTCAGTTAAAACTTAATATTTACTTTTAGTTTATTTTAGCTGCTTGAAGGAATTTAAGATCGTCCTTAGGTAAGGTTTGTCTTTAGTCAAGAGCAAGGTTATTATTTATGAAAAGGTCTAGTGAGTTGATAAAAGAATACCTTCTAACGATGAGTTAAAGATCGTAGAGACTCTTTTTGTGTACAAAATTCTGAATAAATGTTTTTTTCTGTTTAAAATGTCCGATGTGACATTTTTCCTGCCCCAAGAATCGAACCCGCACTTCTCACGTCTTAGCCGGGCACTGGCTCGCTACACACAAAGATGAACAATTTATTCAATGAACGAATAAATCTGATCATTTTGTTTTGTGTAGTTACCCATTTCTGCTTTTTTTACATTATGTAGATTGTATAAATTTGTAATTTTACGAATTGAGTAAATCAATATTTGTCAATTTACTAATGTCTTAAAATAGTCCAAAAAGTCCGAAAAGTCCTATAAGTGTGACTGGACTGTGGGCGTTTGAGGCGTTCAGTAATCGCTGAATGAGACGGGATGAAAAAGCGTCTTTGATATATTTATTGAGGTTTTTGAAAGGTCCCGACGTTTATTTCGAATAAACATAACTATTTAGTAGCTTTTATAAGGTTTTATACGAGGATAGGTTAGTACGGATATAAAGACGGCGGACTCTTGATTACAAACTTTTAAATGAAAAATAATTTTAAAAACATATCTATGAGGTTTAACTAAAAAACATAAAATGCGTCCAGCTGCTTCTCTCCCCGAACATGTCGTAAAAGTCGACTAAGGGACAGTATCCTCCAACATGATGAGATACAATAAGCAAGTATTCCCAAGGAGGGTTGACGTCAGGCAGGCGGCCGGTCATAAAACACCTTAGCCAAAACTCATACAGCATGATCCAAGGATCATGCTGTGCCGACCCCACATAGAGTGGGATAAGGGCAGGAAGATGATTTGTGATGTGATGAGTTTTGGCTAAGGTGTTTTATGACCGGCCGCCTGCCTGACGTCAACCCTCCTTGGAAATACTTGCTTATTGTATCTCATCATGTTGGAGGATACTGTCCCTTAGTCGACTTTTACGACATGCTCGGGGAGAGAAGCAGCTGGACGCATTCTACGTTTTTTCCTTCCAGTCCAGCAGAGAAGTCACAATTGAGTTTATTTATGAAAATAAATTATTGTTATTTTATTTATACATTTTTATCTAAATACATACTTATGTGTACTTTATTCGACACAATTCTGTTTTTTCTTTACGCCCAGTCCAGTAGAGAAGTACGTAATATAATAATTGATGTCAAGATACTTAGCTAGTCTCTTTCCACAACAACCTACCCCGCCCTTCGCCTCAACCAACACACTCAAAACACAACCTATCACATATTTCCATTGAATTTTACACTCAATAGACGTTTTTACGATTTCTTATATAACTCGGCGGAGCTGTAAACCATCAAAGTTATCGCGAATATACTTTTTGATCGGAATTTCGAATTGATAAGCTCATTGTCGGGAATATAAAATTGTACCGGGAATTATGCTCGTAAAAATAATAATTTTGTGTGGATTTTGACCACCAATCTTACCAACGTTTACGGTTACCTCGTAAACGTACCGCTTTACTTTCATTTAGATTTTTTGATATATTTTTGGGAGCACATGTTATGACACTGAGGTAGGTAGGATAATAAAAATATTTGTGTAGTGCACTGGTGGTCTAGTGGTAGCACCCCTGCCTTCTGATCCTAAGGTTGCGGGTTCATACCCAGTCGTGCACCAATGGATTGAACTGGTATGTCGTTGAACAAAAATAAGTTCAAAAACAAGAAAACATGTGTTGTGTCAATTACCTTCACAAAAGGAGCTTCTTTGAGGCGCACTTAAAATCCTTTCACCACACTAGTTCAGAAGAAGAAACATACCTTTCTCATTCTTCATCACTACATCTTCTTTCACTCCACATCGCTTTCATAACACGCTTATTTTGAATATCTTACATAAATCATAATGCGAAAGTTTGTGAGGATGTTTGTATGTTTGTGCCTCAATCAGGCCTAAACGGCTGAACGGATTTGTATGAAACTTGGAATATACATAGTACATGTGCTGGATTAACATATAGGCTATTTTTTATCTGGATATCACGCGAGCGAAGTCGCGAGCGGCAGCTAGTAAATTTAATAAAACTTTTACAATAAATTTTACAAGCTAATAAGAGTACTATACTGCCCTCCTAGTGAGGAACGCAATAGCTATGCCAAACATGTTTTGAAAAAAAAATGAGAACATAATGTTATAATTTGTTAGGCGATTCCGAATATGTATCTAACTAATTTTTGACAAAAATGTTAGTTACTGCGTTCTTCACTAGAAAGGCAGTATTGCTAATGGTTGACAGCTTCGATGTCAAAACCGAAATGAAGTATGCTTATCAGCAGATTCCTTCGATGTAGGTACATTCTCTCTATTTTATGTCATAAATAAAGTAATCCTGAAGTTCGGCATATTGCAAGGAGTCTATATAATATAACTAGTGTGTATTCCTATTGTCGCTATAACAACAAAATAATAAAAATAAAATAAAAGGGGGACCATTAAAGAAACATTTTGTTGATGTACTACCTGTGTATGGAATCCTTCGTGTGCGAATTCGACTCGCACTTGTCCGGTTTTTATTTATGACTGAATCTAAATTACTCTATTTGCTAGCTACAGAAAAGGATAATGTTATATATAAATGACTATAATTTTCAAAGCAATAAACTCTGAATCTCAATCACAAATTGATTTTTTGATCAGAATGAGCTTATCTGAATGTCGGAATTAGTAAAAGGTTCGAAATGGATCAGTTATTGTGTAGATAATCCAAATAGAGTGGGATCGTAAAACGTAAATGAGATCAATGTATGGATTCGTATCGGTCCTCAGGTTTTATTACATCGATTAATATTTCTAAAAGAACATAAAATAGTCAGATAAACGTATAAAGATATAAATACTACTATATAGGTACCTAACCTACTGGTACTAGTCGTGTCAATAATAATAATAATAATAAAGCCCTTTATTTCCCAAAAAACGCTAATCTATCATACATAAATTTATGATTGCGTTTTTTAAATGTTATAATGTATATGATGTGTGTGTACTTAAATAAATAAATAACTGATCGTGCAGATTAGTCGTGTCAATAGTATTTTCGAATCAGTGTGGTGAAAGGATTTATATATAAGTACCTAATTCTAATTAGTGTTAGAGGATCAAAGATCTGCACTGACGTCCCGCGGTGGGGGGGTGTATTGTGCATTATCCCCCTGCTAACCCTCCCCCAGCCAGCACAACTCCTCGAAGTACTGGAGAAGGACTTTGGGATGTTGGCAGCAGTGTTCCAGTATCCTCGATGGTTGATGGTCGATGGTAGATGAAGTCGATGGTGATGCCGTATTACTATCGATGATCGTCTGCACTCCCGAATTGTCTTATTTAAATAAGTACCTACGTACTACTAGCTATGAAATGAAATGAAAAGGCTTTATTGCAGACAACCTAACAATTTGCTGGCAAAGGGTGGCCTTATCGCTTGATGCGATTTCTTCCAGGCAACCAAACCAGGACTGAAACTAAATTATTCGTGAAACTTGTCTGTTTCAAAACAGAGTGGATTGAATTGGGCGCCAAAAATTCACACATTACTAGTACCTTTAATAGTACACATATTTGAACAGAAAAAATAATTAGGGCACGAAAAAAGAACCCACAAATTTATAATCGAAAGGCTACGCCTAGTAGGTACACCATTCCTCTAAACACAAAAATAAGACCAAGATGAAATTGCATTCCTATTTTTAGAACTACAGAAAATTTAAATTAATATATTTTTTCTCAGAACTGCAATCTTACAGTTCTTAATGTTACATTCACCATTCATAGCCACCATAGGTAATTGACCCATGGCAGTGTACTTAAAAGAACCAGTACCTTATTAATAATAACCAAAAACAGATGAAACGCAAGCCCCCAGAACATCAATCACGCATATTTACTGCTCGGAACTAAAGCGCTCTTTTCAGTATAAACCGAATAAATTAGGATGAAAGCTAAATATTTAACCGACTTGTATACGACGGGCTCCTCCTAAATGTAACGCATAAATTCGGCCAAGTAAAAAGTCGTCAACAGTCTAGCCGTCAGCGTTGTATGGATGCGACTTATATTTTACTCAAAACGCCATCCAAAAGAACTTTGTGTGGCGGCCATCTTGAAATTTGGTGATATCGAATAATCCTAGAGGAACGTTCACAATCGTTGTTTGCTGTTTTGTTTCGCATCTCCAGTGATGGCTGTATTGATTTCAATGGACTTCACTGGTGGTCCAGTGATACACCGCCTTGCTTGGATTTAGCAGTTTGAAAAATTTATGTGCGCCATCATACCAGTACTCTCAAACGCTGAAGGAAAACATTGTGAGGAAACCGGCAAGACCTAGAAAACATGCGTCAAGTGCACGAAAGGAGCCTCTTTACAGGGCACTTTTAATCCTTTCACCACACTAGTTCGAAAAAACTAGTGACACTAATAGTAGTAGTTGTAGTAATAATGGACTTAAATATAAGTTTCGATATGGAACTGTAAATAACTATTTTATATTAGTTTTCATACTAATAAACCACCTTAGGAAATATTGAACTATCAATTTTTGTTTAGTGGATGTTACTTTAAACCTTTGGTAGATTTTAGAAGATTTTATAAGTGAACCTCATAATGTTAAAATTATGACAACCATTATTTAAAGATCTTCAAGCTTTTTATTAAATATACAGGGTTAATTTTTCAAGTGAATGTGCATGGCTAAATCCTAAACTACGAGGAATAGCGAAAAATACTCAAAGGAGTCTGGGGCCTGATTTTGATGAAAACTAAAATTGCATCATTGGATTTTTAAAACATCAATATTCCTAGAGAGGAATTGAACCCGTTGATTTCTGAAAAAAAAAACACCCTGTATTATTACACCATTCGATAGTGTCGCTATTAAGGAACGAATTCTGGAAAGTAATAACATACGGAAAACTTAGAGAAACCACAATAATTTGACATAATCACTATACATTTTCGTATCAAGCTCACACTGAAGTTCCAACAAAAGGTATATCCACACTAAACTGCCCCGCTATTGCCATTAAACGCGATAGTTACGGGTCCAAAATTTATTGTTTTTCATCTTTGAAATCTTAGCAGAGTCAAGTTGTATAAATCATGCGTTAATGCCCAAGCATTATACAAATTCAAATTTATAACCCGATAAAATTACAAAATGGGCGAGGGTGGGGTGATTACAACTAAATGGTACTGTTTCATTAGATATCGGACGGTGGGACGTGTGACAGAGACAGAGTTTGTTTAGGAATAAGCATTCCATATTCAACATCATCATCATCATTAGCCTGTAGCAGTCCACTGCTGGACATAGGCCTCCCCTAATGAGCGCCATCGCGCCCTATCTTCGGCTTGACGCATCAGGTTTCTGCCAGCAGCCTTTCGCAGATCGTCACTCCAGCTAGCCGGAGGGCGTCCTGCACTACGTTTGCCGAGTCGCGGTCTCCACTCGAGAACTCGTTTACCCCAACGGTTGTCGGTTCTTCGGCAGATATGACCAGCCCACTGCTACTTCAGTATGCTAATTCTCTGAGCTATGTCGGTGACCTTGGTTCTTCGTCGGATAACATCATTACGGATCCTATCCTTCAGAGAAACTCCGAGCATAGCTCTTTCCGTAGCTCGCTGAGCGACTTCGAACTGGTGGACTAGCCGCACTGTGAATGTCCAATATTCAACATCAAGTCACAAATAGGTCCTGTGAGTGACAAATACTGGGTGAAGTGCAGCGTGTGAGAAACCTGAGAAAAGCATGTTTTATTAAATTGAATAACTTTAAACAGGGCAAACTATTTACCGAGATTTACTGTTGAAGCGCTCGTGGCGTAGCTTGCTTAGACGTTCTTGATTGATCGTTGAAGTTAAACAACGTTGTGCGCGGTCACAATAAGGGTGACCGCTAGTGGCATTACTAGCTGAGCGCTTCCAAGCTTTAGAAGGCACGTTAAAAAGTCGGTCCCGGCTTTTAAGTCGTTAAGCCATGACGGAGACCTTCAGGCGGCCTAAAAACTCCATCACAAGAGTTGGCCACTAGCTCATACTAACAGTTGACCTTGCATTACAGTATTTACGTCTGCTCCGCCCTTTATCTCAAAAACGTTTGAGCGCATGAAAAGATGTTTTGAACAATATTTGTCCCAAATTTTATTCTCTACAATTTTTATTAATGTTACCATCATTGGAAGTATGGAAACCTAGATAATCGAGAAGAACCGATTTTTGTGACCTTGAATAACCTAGTTTTTAGGAAATGAAATGAAGGGATATACGACGTTCCAGCTTATTACTCTCATGCAAGACCGATGATCCGAGGTGAAACCTCTAATAAAGCTGGATTATACTGTCAAAAGCACTGCTGGTTTAGTTGGCAGTAACCCCCGATCCTAAGGTCGTGGGTTCAAATCCTGCCATGTACCAATGGATTTTTCTGTGCGAAAAATGTATGTGCACTATACCAGTACTCTCAAACGGTGAAGGAAAACATCGTGAGGAAACCCGCGGCTTAGTCAGCTCCACACGTATTGACCATGTCTTTCCTGTGGACAAGGCCGACTAAGCTGAGAGGATGGAATAGGTGCTAGGCAAGCCTACTCCATCTTAATTCGTCCCGGGCACTACAGCGTTCCGTTAGTGAAGGTAAAAGTTGCCTCCTGACGCTGTATAATAATAAATTATTATATATGGTAAAAAGGCCTTAGTTTATACTGTCAAACGGCGAAGGAAAACATTGGTAAAGGAAAACAGGAAAACATTCGACGACCTCGGTGGTGTGAACTGCCTCCCATCCGATGGACCGATGACATTGCGAAAGTCGCAGGTGGTCAGCGGCGGGAGATATTACAAAATTGTTCGCTCAAGAAGTACATTAGGGAGATGTCCTTCACTTCTATTTTAATATGTTGATGATGATAATGATTAAGAGTACCTAGCGATAATAAAATTATTTAATGAAAAAAGATACTGCTACTGTGTGTCTTACAACTCTAGCAATAAAGTTCAATTTGAAATGACAATATTTTAAACTGACATAGGGATGTTAATAGCACGTCGTAGAAATAGCAACTAATAGACAGAGACGAACCGACAGACAGATTGATCGTTGTTCTGTCGCGAATGTGATCTATGGACGTCATTACCTATATATAAATCAGAAAGTTTGTATGTTCAGATATTTTCAGGCCAATCACGTGATGACTGAAAGGATTTGGATAAAACTTGTGTCAAACTTAGTTTGTGATTTGGAACATTGTAATCTACTTTTTCGATGGCCTCGGTGGCGTGGCGAACGATCGCTCTGAGACGCAAGAGGGGTTCGATTCCTGTTTTGGAAGAATTTGCATGTTCTGTAAATATTTCTTCCGGGTCTACGATAATACATAATACGAGTGAAACCAAAGGTAAAAGGTAGTTTTCACATATTTCGACCATATTGATCATTAAATAGAACGGATGTACGGTTTGAATCGTTTTAAATGATGCGATTCGAGCTCGTTCGTAATAATCGACCTGGATGGCGTGGTGGGCGATTGCTCGGCTGAGATGAAAGAGGCGCGGGTTCGATTTCCGCTACGAGAGAAATGTTTGTATATTCTGCAAATATTTCTTCCGGGTGTCATAATATTAATGTATTAAAAGTACAGTATTCACAAAAAAAAATTATATAAGTATATCAGCCATCTGGGTCACAAGCTTTGCTTAGTTTGGGGCTAGATGGCGCTGTGAAAATGTCCACAATTATTTATTATTTATTTAGTCGAGACCCTAGGTCCGTGGGGCACGGGTGCCCACCGCGTTTTCAAAATTCTTTCAGGGCGTCTGGTCGAAACGATGCGCGATCCAAGAGCTCGTTCTTATTTGGCTCAACGGATCAGTATTGCCATTCAGCGTGGCAATGCGGACAGCGTCTTGGGCACGCTTCCACCGTCTGATGAGCTGGATCAGGTGAGCTATCTATAGACCGTTTGCAGTGGCCTTTAGATAGCCCGACTGTTAAAAAAAATCTAGGGTATTTAATGGCGAATTATGATTCTCTGAGAGGTCACGGGGCGCACCCGTACCGGTCGGTACCTACTTTGAGTCGTTCTTTATAACAAAACATTTTGAATGAGGGCTTGCTTTGTTTGTTGATTGATTTATCACATTCTTGAGTTGAATAAACTAGTTTGTTTCTAAAGAATTGCTATTGATTCAGCGAAATATGTTTTTTAAGTTATCGATATAGTAGTACCAGAAATTATGTGCGCCTCGTCAATTTTCATGTAGCTTCTAAAATACGAATTATGATATGTAATATAGAGACATACAATAATCATGTTTATAATTACTTGTTTTTTTTAAAGGCCTCGTACAAGAAACATTTTTAATGTACGAAGGTATGGAACCCTTCGTGTGCGAATTCGGCTCTCACTTGATCGATTTTATTGATATACAAGTGTTTTAGTGCCTTAAATCGCAAAGCGCTGCCCCCCGCCCGCCCCCCGAATACCTGACAGCGTGCAACTGTTTTCAGGAAGAAGAAATGAGCTGTTAAATTAATTTATCTTTATATTTTTAATAATAAATAATTCAGTAGCCAATAAGGTTCACGATCTCATATAAGCACAATAATTCAATTTAAACAGTATGGACGATAACTAGTTACACTCAAGTTAATGAGATTACACCTACTGTATATTATTTATTGTTAATAGTACAATATAAACAGGCGAAGCAATTATCGAGATTCGATCGATTTTCATTTAAACTTCGCGTTTTAATAAAGTGGTGAGCGCTATATAGCGTCCGTAATAACGTTAAATGTCTTGGAAATAATGTAACTTTTACTAATGTTAAATTAACTGAAAGAAACTTACATATAAATATAATTTGCAAGATACAAATGAAACAGTTGGGCTATCTAAGGACTGTTGCAAGCGGTTTATAGATAGATCGCCAGATCCAGCTCTTCAGACGATGGAACGGTTATTACTACACAAAAAAGGTCCACGAATTAAGTAACAAATAAAGATTGTAAATAAATATATAACACCCAACAGTCACAAACATAATCCTAATCCCACACTAGGATAACCTGTGTCGTGGGTGTCAGAAACTACGAGTACCATGGTACCACAACAGTCAGACCCGGAATAAATATTCGCAGAGCATGCACACATTTCTTCCGCAGCAGGAATCGAACCCGTGCCTCTTGTGGCTAAAGCGAGCAATCACCCACCACCAAGGCCGTGGACTCATCATCATATTTTACAACTTGGAATACAAATACAATCGAGGATTGGTCATGAGTTGGTTTTCATCCAACATAAAAAAAGCAGAAGTCATTTTATTATTTTATCGTGCAGTCAGTTACAGTCCGGTTATGAAACGGAGTACTAGACCTAGACCCTAACCCCTGAATACTCAAACGCATCTCAGAGTTGAGCACGTCTCAAGTGACGAGTTTTTGACAGATTTTCATGAAAAACTGTCAAAAAACCGTGACTTGAGACGTGCTCAACTCTGAGTCGCGTTTGAGTATTCGGGGGTCAGTCTAGAAAAAATGCTTACGGTCATCATATGACGGTCACTATTTTAGCAGACTATTCCTTAACATGGTAAGTTATTCGATATGTTTTGTGAGATTAGGTGCAGCCTCCCGATGGCAAATTAGAAATGCAGCAAAGATGTACTACTATTCATGTTTTATTCTATAAAAAAGTTTTTACAATATGTAAAAATGATGTTAAATAAAACAAATAGTCTACTAGAACAGATTTTTACAGAGCAAGTTACATTTTTCCTGTTCCGTATTAACGGAACCCCTCGTGTGTGAATTCGACTCGCACTTGGCCGGCTTTTCTCTTTTCTAGTCGTAAAGTGGTAACGCCTTGATAACCGTAATCTGTAAATTTGCTCCTTATTCATTCGTAAACCACCGCACACATAAGAAAATTTAATAATGCAACCGTACATAGCTAGAAAAATAATAACATAAGTAACAAAATAAATGTTCAACTAGAAAAATAAGTCAGATAATGCTTTCAGCTCAGCGTTGTGGCCAAAAGTATATTTTTTTCATTTACACGAAAAATTCGTATTGTAATGTGTGAAAGTGTCATCATATTTCATTTTGTGCCGGATCACTTAGCTCGGGACTGTTTTCATTGTAACACGATATTTTATCGTACTATATTTTATTAAGTGAGTTTTAAGTCCTAGTTATTCATTGTTTTGTTTATGTCTATTTGTAGTGATAAACAAAAGTAATTTTATCAAGTCAAAATCGGTAGGGACCCTATTGGACCTCATGTTTTTTCGTCTTGGCATTACAAGAATACTATTTCAGCAATGAGGAAATGGTAGAATTGACTATTTGTATTGACCACAGCCATAGCATTGAAAAACTACTTTTCTTCAAGCAATTGACACATCATCACATCTGTTAGTTTTAAAAAATAACTAAAAACGTCAGTGGTTTCATTCGCGAGTACCTAGATATTTTTGGGTGTATCTCGTGTTTGAATAGCATTGACACCCCGTTACACTTCCTTAGTGAGTTAATACGCGAGATGATCATAAAAAAATATACAATTTTTTTGCTCCTAACAAGTTACGATACATTTCTAATCGTTTCTAAATTCCCGTGACGTATATAACAATGGACACCGCAGCAACACTAGTAGCCAGTGTCCGGCCTGCGCCGTCCTGATAGTGGCCTATGATTTAACGCTCAACTTTTGACACAACTAAGCTTTTTGGACACGGCTGCCTATGCCTATAAATAACGTCTTACGCGAAGTTGAAGAGTGGTCTGAAGACGGCGGGTCTAGCGATTTTGAAGACCAGTCTACTTCTATTAGAAATACTTAAACAACTAGGCCTTTTACCATCTATAGTAGATGATTTATACAGCGTCAGGAGGCAAGTTTTACCTTCACAAACGGGACGCTGCAGTGCCCGGGACGAATTAAGATGGAGTAGGCTTGCCAGCACCTATTCCATCCTCTCAGCTTAGTCGGCCTTATTCACAGGAAAGACATGGTCAATACGTGCGGAGCTAAGCCGCGGGTTTTCTCGCGAACTTTTCCTTCACTATTTGAGAGTACCGATACGCACATAAATTTTTCGCACAGAAAAATCCATTGGTGCACGACCGGATATGAAACCCATGACCTAGGATTGGAAGCCGGGGTTGATACCACTAGACCAGTACTTGATGAAAATTGGAGATTGGAATAACTTACACAATATTTTTAAAGAAAACTTGTACCACGCGAATGTTTTGGGTGTCCATGATAAAGGCGAGTGTTCATATTTCACGCATTTGTTTGAGGGCAGTCCCATGATTTGTTGTCCACTGACAGTTGACCCTTCGTAACCCACTTCTTTTGGACTCTCCACTTGTTCAGCTGTCTAAATAAATACCTAGAGGCTTTAAGAAATCTTTCAACTATCAACAACTTACTAGAATTTCAGGTCTTCATTCCTAAATCATTTCTAAGTGTGGTTTTTTGCCTGTATCTTTCACGCTTGGTCACGTTACGAACGGCGTGCATTTAACGTATATTTGAGATGTTTCTCTTTCTCTTTTCATTTGAGAGCACTGGTGGTCTAGTTGGTAGTGACCCCGCCTTGCGATTCTAAGGTCAGGGGTTCAAACCCGGTCGTGTACCAATGAATTTTTCTGTGCGAAAAAATTATGTGTGCTGTATCTCAAACGGTGAAGGTGAACATCGTGAGAAAACCCGCGGCTTAGTCAGCTCCGCACGTTTGCACGTTTAGACCATGTCTCTCCTGCGGACAAGGCCGATTAAGCTGAGAGGATAGAATAAGTGCTGGGCAAGCCATCACTCCATCTTAATTCATCCCGGGCACTACAGTACAGCATCTACTATAGATGATAAAAGGCCTTAGAGATGTTTCTAAACGGTCCTAGAAAGGCGCACTTTAATTTTTTTCACTACGCTTTAAACCCTTTTGCATTTCAAAAGAACTAGTGACATGACGTAGGTAGTGGTAAACCATGGTGACAGGTGATCAACCCATCACCCATATTGATGGGCCACCACATTGGGGAGGATTATCCCTAAGTCAACTTTTACGACATGCTCGGGGAGAAAAGCGGTGTTAGATATTCATGAAAAAAAAAACGTTACCTAGTAAAATAATATAGACATACAATAACGTTGATAAAAACACTTCATTTATTATCTAAATAGCGCAATACAATTGTGTATGTCGTAAAATTATAACGAACTGCGGTGATGTCCATTCTAGTGTCCATCAGGCCTCAATAGCTTCATTTTCCTTGAGAATGTGCAAAGATCTACGAAATGGTGAAAATATAGATTAAAAATGAAAAATAGAAAAATCTTTAGAGGATCAATTTGATATCAAATCAAGTTTTGATAGTAGTTGCAATGTATGCCCAAGGAGGGTTGACGTTAGGCAGGCGTCCGGTCATAAAACACCTTAGCCAAAACTCTTACAGCATGATCCAAGGATCATGCTGTGCCAGCCCAACATAGAGTGGGATAAGGGCAGGAAGATGATGATTATGTTTCGAGATTAAAAAAAAACATGGGAACTTTTCAACTGGTGGATAGATTGGCTTGAAAATCGCCTAATTTGGGGCTGGATAGCGTTGTGTGAAATGTTAAGAAATATTTATTTACTTAATCTTTTCTGATCTTAATATACCGTAAAATAAGAGGCGTGCAAGACACTCGGCAGTACACCGTCGCCAGCGCCGACGACGTTGACAACTGACAGTTATGACACCAGTATTGGCAGACAATGGTGCAGAACGTGAGGCGAGGACTGGAAGAACGGCCTTACTCTTGGAACTTACTGTGCTATAGGTACCTACTACACTAGTTATGAGAACTACCTTTAAATAGAACAGAATTACGGTAATACCACAAATATTGTGTACCTCGGAATACTTCGTGCCTTGTATGAAAGTCGAATTTGTCCGAATATGCAACTAATAAATATATTAATAAAGATTTTTCAAAGAAAATATGGATGGATTGCATGAAAGATGACATGAGTAAGATAGAAAGAATAATTACATTATCATCATCGCGTTAGCTTGTATTTCAGAAGCTAGACTACGACCTTATAAAAAAACTTGTTAAGGTTCATAGACGACAAATCTACTTAAGGTCTTCGGGTTTGATTTCGCTGTGATATTTCAGGATGGAGACTGGAGACGTGTTCGAACATCAAGTTACTTTCAAAATCGTTTGCTGACTTACTTTTGTAACTTATATGTATTAGTTGTAAGTTTCTTTCAGTTACTTTCTTCCAACATCCCAAACAAGCAAATCTATTCCACTTCTTTATCTCCAATGTTATATCAACTTTCTCGGCCTCTCCTGATGACCAATTCAAGCACAATAAAAGCACATATTATTACAATAAAAACGCAATCATTTCGGACTCAGCCGTTGAGGAGCGAGCATGGATTTTTACTGGCATTATGAATATAGAATGAGATGTTGAGGGGGTTCCGTGTTTTTATTTTAGTTGATGATGGTTATAAAATTTGTAACTTCCCGCAGGGAATTGAAATGTGGATGGATATATGCTTCTGTTTTGTTTAATCGACTTCTTCAATCTGAATAATGGACAAGGTTCCTCAATACCCCTGATTCAAGTTTGAGCCCTATACAAAAACTTCCGATGTGGAATGTAAGAAGATGTGATGAGGATTGAGAAAGGTATGTTAAGATGGTTTGGTCATGTAGAGAGGATTAACGAGATAGGTATGCCCTCCTTCTTTGCAGTCGGGTAATAAACAGGTACCTATAGGTTTTTTATGCAACGTTATTCAAACTGAACCCTAAAATCGTGTTACAATAAAACTTTACGATGCGAATGTCCGTCAATGGCGAAAATAATTCTTGAATTACCAACTGTTAGTGTCCTCAGGTCAAGCTAATAAGAAAATAAGGAGAATCCAGGAAATGTTTGGATCTGCATGACTTTCCAGTATAATAAAGATAAACAAGCTTGATTGCTTATCATTTTGAACGAAATGTGAGGTCCCAGTATTTCTACATGGTCAATTCTACATGCCAAAATGTAAGTATTTTATTACTCTGACACTTCTGTTTGTAGGTGTATCTTATTTTATTATCCTTTAAAAAATTACCGACAAGGTACTTTCTTGGATGTGTCATAGTTTTTTGACTTGATTATTTGGTTTTTGTACAAAAAGAAGATATACTTTAGACAGTAATTTGAAGCGCTCGTGGCGTAGCTTGCTTAGACGTTCTTGATTGATCGTTGAAGTTAAGCAACGTTGTGCGAGGTCACAATTGGGATGCGTGACCGTAAGTGGTATTACGAGCTGAGCGCTTCCGTGCTTCGGAGGATACGTTAAATTGTCGGTCCCGGCTTTTAAGTTGTTAAGTCAAGGCGGAGACCTTTAGGTGGCCTAAAAACTCCGTCACAAGAGTTGGCCACTAAGCTCATACGAACTTACTTTTGGTAATTTGATTTACGTTTTTGTGCCAGTCTAGTAAACAGTGAGCGAACACCCTTTTTGTTTATACACAAGTGGCAAAGAGATGTCGTGGACATGGTATGGACATTTTCCACTCGAGTAAATTGTAATCTGATCACATGTCACCACGTTTCACCATATCCATCTTAGGACTAAATCAGAAGTGGCTGCAAGATTTCTTATATTTACTTGTGGCTCTGCCCACCTCATTAAAGTGTAAGTACGCTCCATAGATCTCAGCCTTAGCGATCATGACTTGCCTACGTATTATATGAGATCACGTTCAATATCATTAACTTTTAAGATCCTGTATGAACTGATTACATCAATTTTATACTTTGTTGCTTTAAATTATTTCCTGAATCACCTATAACGAATTGGTAATGCTCAAACTTAACAAAGGTTGAACTAAAAATATATTATATTCTCGGCTTTGTACGTATGGTACCTGATTGAAAAGTAAGCCATGTTATTCCTGATTACCAACTATGTATATTCCAAGTTATATTTAAATCCGTTCAGCTGTTACGCAGTGATCGAGATCTAAAAGTCTTCAAGAAATTTCATATTGACTTTAGGTTATTTTTGTATCATCATCATCAGCCTATAGCAGTCCCCTGCTGGACATAGGCCTCCCCTAATGAGCGCCATCGCGCCCTATCCTCGGCTTGACGCATCCAGTCTCTGCCAGCAGCCAGCAGCAGGTCGTCACTCCACCTAGCCGGGGGGCGTCCTACATTACGTTTGCCGAGTCGCGGTCTCCACTCAAGAGCTCGTTTATCGTAGGTTTAATATTTGTATGTATAATATTTATTGTAGGTATTTCTCTAGATATTTTTCCAATATGTAAGAGAAGGACTGCACTTCTCTTTTAAAAGTTTTGTCCTGTCCATCTAAAGGTTGCCTGGAAGAGATCGCTGTTAGCGATAAGGCAATTGTATGAAGCATATTTATACCTATTTTAATTTACTTTGATTTTTTATTTTTATGCTTTGTGTTTTTACAATAAAGATAATATATTGTATTGTATTGTATTTATCCCAGCAGTTGTCGGTTCGGCAGATATGGCCAGCCCACTGCCACTTCAGTTTGCTATTTCTCCGAGCTATGTTGGTGATTTTTATTTATCATCTTCTACATTTTGGCTAGAGCATAATTGTTCTGTTCATGAAGGCCCATAAAACGTTGCGTAGACATGTTTACACCGTCTGTCAAAAGGAACTGCCTCAGGAATCACCTGTCCCATAAAGTATGAGCTCTAATGTCTGATAACGATTCTGACGTTGACGTGTGATTACGGGGTTATCTTGGTTTATGGTGTTTGCCCTTTTTTATTTTTAGTTCGTGTAAAAGAATAATAAACTTCTAATAATGTGATTAAGAAATAAACGGTTAAGTGCGAGTCGGATTCGCACACGAATAGTACAATAATACAATGCACTTTTTAAATAGTAGCTTCGATAACGCATATTAAAAAAAAATCTTGCATGGGGCCCCCGTTTATTTACTCATATTTATTTGTCGCAATAGAAATACACATTCTGTTAAAATTGACGTTCTACGCCGGTTTCCTCACGATGTTTTCCTTCACCGTTTAAGAGTAGGTACTGGTATAGCGCATATAAATTTGTCGTACAGAAAATTTCATTGATACATCCGGATTTGAACCCACGACCATAGGATATGAAGGCGGGGCTGCTACCACTAGACTAGTACTCTCAGCTCACCCTAAAATGCAGTTTTGGTGGAATAGTGATGGAAAATTGAAATTTTACATAGTAATTTTTTAAATGAAATCTCAATTTGGACATGTTTATGTCCATGTTTTAAATTTATAATTATAGCCTTCTGTATTACCTATTGTTTACACTTTTTTGCATGTGACAGCCTTTATGACCGAAATGTTGTAAAGAACATCGTAAATTGCAATTTAGGAATAACGTTTTACCGCTTCGATCAGAACACACTGGGCATTTACGTTTAACCCATTGTCCTACGTGATTGATATATGAAAATCTCAAATATAGGCCCCTATAATATAAAATTGGCGTTTTATATGAAAAATCAAATATTTTTTTTTATAAATTATATTATGAATCAAAGTATGTACCATTGTTTTATGCACTTTTGCCATTTTATAGGAAGTTCATTGATTCCTTTGTTGAAAAAATTGTGGAAGCGAAAATCAATTAAATCTTTGAAGGCGGTTTTGACTGTCTCATCGGAATTGATTTGTATCGCGTAATGTTCGGCTTCAATATTCTACTAACAAACAACGGATCGTTCACTACCATAGCAACGTTGTTGTCTGTTGAAAAGCGCCATACATTTTTTCATAGAAAAACCCACTGTTTCCAGTTCCCACGAAATAGGGAATCCTATAGGTACTTCAGCCAAACTAGAGATACAATTTATATAAACAAACCGACGCGTATTTTTCGTCACTACGATGAAATCACTTTAGTTTTTGGTAAATAAACCGCGCAACATTTTAACACACTTAAAACTTCCATAAACGTGTAATGAAAAAGTAAGTTTTAGGTTAAGTATGCGCGGCTTGTTTACATAAATTATATCTCCAGTTTGGCTTAAGTATAGTGTGAGGTCAGAACAGTAGCTATGTATGTGCCTGTTGTGCGATATTTATTTAATACTAGCTACTAGCTCACGTAGTACCCCAATAAAAAGTAGCCTATATGTTATTCCAGCACATATACTACGTATATTCCAAGTTTCATTTAAATCCGTTCAGCTGTTACGGCGTGATTGAGGTACAAATATACAAACATCCTCACAAACTTTCACATTTATAATATAGTATGATAAAATTTAGAGCCGGGCATAATTTATCTGTTTTCGATTTGACAGTTTAAAGAGTCGCATCGCATAGCATCGCTCCCTCACCTAGGGCAATAGTAACCAAAATCATTTACGTCACCGTCATGAAAAAAATGTATAAGCAAAAAAACAATCTTTTGACAGATCATTGCTTTGTTTTTTATGTTGGGTGATGGTCCAGTTGCGGAACGCGGTAGTGGGCGGAGATCCTTAGCTAATACTTTCGTTTTAGATATAAAAAAAAACACATTATCTCATAGGTACAGCTGAGCAGCAAGTTTGCGAAATTTGTTTTCGTCTCAAGCATTACCAATCGATTCTAGATAAAAAAATATGTGGTCCTTCGAGCCGAATACATTTGACCAAGATCACTTTTGTCCTTTCACATTCATATAACTGTGATTATTTTACTTTACTTTGTAATAAACCCTGATGAGGTAGCTCGTCATTCGAATACGTTTAACGGGATCAAGTGTTGGTTTTATTGAAAAATGCCGTATCAACTTGTAAATTAGTGCTTAAATCGCATTTTAGTGGGTAACTTTACCTCATTATTGGATAAAATTTTCTATAAAAAGTTGGCCGTTATAATTACGTACAAAAATATTATGATAACATTATAGTTATTAAATAGTTTTTTTAACCTACTTCACCCCACTTTCGGATATACCTGTATAAATTACTATGTATAAGGAGATATTTATTAATTACACTTGTACCCCTTTTTTACTAGAGGTATTTATTTCAGTCATCACACCAATTTACCTGTACACATGAATAACAATAAAATATAATATTTTTAAACAGATACTGTTTTGTGAGTAGAATGTAGATGGATGCATTGGTCAGTCATTGAAAGGAGTGGCTACTAGGATAACGAGTGACAAAAGAGAATGTAAAAGAAGAAGATTTTATCCAAACGGCTAATAGAAATACACACTCTGTGAAAATTTTGACTCTTTACCTGTTTGGTTCATGAGATATAGCTCACTGACAGGCGGACGGACGGACGGACAGCGTACGCTTTTTGATAGAGTCCCGTTGGAGAGGATAATATCCCTTAGTCGACTTTTACGACATGAGACATTGAGGCACAAAAATCCGCATAAGAAATAAGACTTTTATGCTTTTTTTTAAATATCTTAAATGTGTTCATATGCGTAGGCTTTTTGATAGGAACCCGTTGGCACCCTTCGGGTACGAAACCCTAAAAATACCAAATTCAAAGTGTGTAGCAATCGATAAGTTTCATTAACAATTAAACGCAGTCGCGTTAAGTGATCTGCGGCATTACGATAATCGATTTTGAAAATATCTCGATGGTTTTTCGATTCTTCGATATAATAAAATGTTTACGAGTTTTAAATTGACAATCGCGCGGCGCCTGAACTGATCCTTTCGAACTTTTGACACGTTCGGTTTTGACCTGATTGGGGCCTGTTTCCATTACCTTAGCTTTCAAATTGGAAGATTAATTTTATTAGCTATATTTTTTCGACCTAAAATAGATAGATAAAACCAATTTTCTGAAACTTTAATTAAATAAATGGGTTTTTAAGGGCCCATTTTATAGGGCTTTTTTCGTAATTTCATATTGTTTACATAATTTTAATTGACATCACAATTATAAATTACAATAACCGTGTGTAAATATTGTGTCTAACTTCAATGAAATAGAAAATTATTTAATCTATCTATCTAGTCACAGTATGTAAATAAATATTTGAGGACATTTTCCACAGCACCATCTAGCCCCAAACTAAGCGAAGCTTGTACTATGGAAACCAGATTGCTGATAGAATACTAATATACTTTCTTTTTGTAAATACATACTTATAGTACAACAACACCCAGACCCGGAAGAAATATTTGCAGAACATACAAACATTTCTCCCGTAGCGGGAAACGAAACCGCGCCTCTTGCGTCGCAGCCGAGCACTCGCACGCCACACCACAGAGGTCGTCAAATGCTACTATTAATGCAATTATTTAATGCTACTGTTGTTATCATAATATAGTGGAAACGCGCATATGACGCGTCTGCGCGCGCGCATCAAATATCGTCCAGTTGCAACACGATGCTCGTTACTACGAGTATAATCGCCGCTGTGAAAGGCATTGCGAATCGAGCATCAGTGTGAAAGGCAGCCAATACGAACACCTAAGTCGTGGTTTTCTAAAAAACGTAATCCGTGATTACCGCTGGCTCCGTGAAGCGCTCGTGGCGTAGCTTGCTTAGACGTTCTTGATTGATCGTTGAAGTTAAGCAACGTTGTGCGCGGTCACAATTTGGATGGGTCACCGCAAGTGGTATTACGAGCTAAGCGCTTCCGTGATTACGCAATATTGTCGGTTCCGGTTTTTAAGTCGCTAAGCCACGACGGAGGCCTTTAGTCGGCCTAAAAACTCCACAAGAGTTGGCCACTAGCTCATACGAACTTTTACTTTACTTGTTCTGTGTTGTTTCTGTTCTATGCCAGTGCTCTCAAACGACGATGGAAAACATCTTGAGGTAACTAGCATGTCGTAGAACTTAAACAGTTCAAAACAGGTGTCAAAGTGATTAGTAGTAGGTACTTCTGGTTACTTCTAGGTGTCTCCACCGATCAATAACGGGTACATCACCAACAACCGAACAAAAAAAGCTATTTGTAAAAGTTAGCTTGGCTTTTTGGCTTTGCTCTTTTGTGCCAGGTCAATGACGGTGGAGACCCTAAGTGATTGTCAAAGAACCAGTGTACCTTTCCTGCAGTTATGGACATATAATTTGTGTGAGAAAATCGTCGCGTATTTTTCGTTATTACGATGAAATAACTTTAAGTACCTTTATGGATAAGTACTGACCGTTTGTTTACATAAATTGTATCTTCAGTTTAAAGTATAGAGAATCATCGGGCAGGGGTTGTTCATTAACTCCAAAACCATTAAACTCAGAAGATTTAACTCGAAGAGTCAGTGTTTACGAAATGTTTGACCTGTTTCACAGCTGTATTTTTTTTTAATTGAAAAACGTTACTATCAAAGTATTTGACACTGTCATAGCTCAATTTCCCTGCAGCTACATTAAATAAATATTTTTGGACATTTCTCACAGCGCCATCTAGCACATACTTATGTATAATACTACAACACCCAGACCCGGAAGAAATATTTGTAGAACATACAAACATTTCTCCCGTGCCATGACGGACGTCATATGACGGCCATTGTTCTTATAAAACAGTGGTCTTAGTAAGAGGTTATATCCGTGTCTTTGGGAATTAATTTAAATACTGAAATTAGCGAGTTGCTTATTGTTTTTTTAAATATTGGCCATAACAGTTACTATTTAATATTGTAGATCGTTTTCATAAAAAAACAATAAAGTTTATACAAGGCTACGTACAATATACAAGTAGGTACCTATTAGTGAATACCAGTCAGTACTTACGTACCTAATTTATATACATACAAGACAGAACCAATACCAACATAGGCTCACTTCTGCCTGGATCTTATAATCTACTAATTTTAAATTCTTTAAAGAGATGCGTGATCCAAGAGCTGGTTCGTATTTGGCTCAACGGATCAGTATAATTCAGCGTGGCAATTCAGCCAGCGTCTAGGGTACGCTTCCACTGTCTGATGATCTGGATCAGGTGAGCTATCTGTAGACCGTTTGCAAAGGTCTTTAGATACCCCGATTGTTTCTTTTTTATTTTCAAAATATGGTCACAATTTGGATAGGTGCCCGCCCGCAAGTGGCACGTTAAATTGTCGGTCCCGGCTTTTAAGTTGTTAAGCCACGAAGGAGGCCTTTAGGCGGCCTAAAAACTCCGTCACAAGAGTTGGCTACTAGCTCATACGAACTTACTTTACTTAGTTGTAAGTCTCTTTCTGTTAATCCTACTAATATTATAAACGCGAAAGTTTGTACGTATGGATGTTTGTTACTCTTTCACGCCTAAATTGCTGAACGGATTTGAATGAAACTTGGAATATACATAGTACATGTGCTGGATTAAAATATAGGTTATTTTTTATCTGGGTACCATGCGAGCGAAGCCGCGGGTGGCAGCTAGTAAATGATAATTATATATTGGGTGCCCACTCATCTTGCGTCTTCTAAATGAGCCAATCAAATGATTCAAAATTACCTATCTATTGTTTAGCTATCTTAATCTAAACATAGCAATATTTCAAAATGACGCCTTCACCAATAAGTTAGCTCTAATCACTATGGATTTAAACTGGCAATTATTAAAATATAATGTATATTATTGATGGAGTTTGTTATACCTCGGGCTGTATTTGACTTTAAGCTTTTTGGATCGATATTTCGTTGAGATAATATTTCATTATGCACGCGATGTTTTAGAGTTCCTCTGACAAATAAAAAACCAGCAAAACCAATATATACATAAAATCACGCCTGTTTCCCATCGTTTTAAAAAAGAGCCAAGTCAAGAGTACCCTAAACTGACGAGGATGCATGAAGAATGTAATGAGAGTGAATGAAGCTAAAGAAGTATGTCAGGGTAGTATCAAATGGAGATCCGTGATCTCTGCCTACCTCTATTTCTTTAATATCATCACTTTACTTACTGGGAATAGGCTTCCCTGTATCTGTCCATCATCCTGCTCGTTGGTTTAGAGTACTCTTGACCTGGCCCTTTTCCAAAACGTTCGATTTGGTCCAGGTACGTGCGCCGAGGTCTTCCCCTGCCAACGGTACCGTTCACACTCGCCTCAGACACCTGTTTCTTTAATCTTCTTTCATTCATCCTCTGCATGACCAAACCATTATCACATACCTTTCTCAATCCTCATCACTACATCTTCTTTCACTCCATGTCTAAATGTAATTTAGAATTTCACAAAGAAGTACAAAACAGAACAATATCGAGTGGTTACGTCATAAAGGCACACATACGCCCGAGTTGCCTCTCCGTTGGATGGCCAACAAGACTGGTAATTATAAGAATAATAAATAACAAGACTTAAGGCGTGACTTTTTAAGGCTATGGATAGAAGAAACACTTCGAGAGCATTGGTGGTCTAGTGGTGGCCTCGCCTTCCGTTCCTAAGGTCGTGGATTCCAATGGATTTTTCTGTCCGAAAAAAATATGTACGCTTTATAACTCTGGGTGTTGTAGTTATGTATTATATGTATGTATTTACAAAAAAAAAGTGTATAAGTATTCTATCAGCCATCTGGTGCCCATAATACAGGATTTGCTTAGTTTGGGGCTAGATGGCACTGTGTGAAATATCCACAAATATTTATTCCTGCATACATTGCAAGTTAAAAGCTTTTCAAATATCTATATTTTATTTCTGATCGTGAGCACCTGCTTTATCCATGAATCATATCGAGTTGAGAGTGACACGGCCGTTCGTTAATTGCTATGAACATAGAAATTTCGAGAACAGGAAATTTATCACGTTTTGTTCAACAACAATGCAACAGACGCCTGGTGGAGTGACGCTGGAAAATGAAAGTTTGATCCCGAACATAGATAACTAGCTTTATGTAACTCTACCTAGGAGCTTAGCGTAGCGTAGCTAGGAGGACGGACAGACGGACAGACTGACAGACGGACGGACACCGGTGGCTTAGTAATAGGGTCCCGTTGACACCCTTCGCGTACGGGACCCTAAAAGGAAAAACTTGAAGTAATCTGTCCCACTGCTGGGCAAAGGCCTCCCCCAAATGCTTCCACTCACTTCACCCCCCAAAATGGATAGATTATAGAATACCTATGGTTATAATTTTATTTCAGTAAATAACTTGGTGTTCTGACATAAATTTTCTACTACTATTACTAATTCTCGTTTCACTGGTTCTTTTGAACCAGTGTTGTTAAATAACTGAAGTGCGCTTCTAGGAGGCTCCTTTAGTGCGCGTATGTCACATGTTTTCAATTTTTTTAGATTTTACAATTATATCAGTTTAAGGGGTCAAATGGGGTGTCTAAATGTACAAAACGCGAGCAAAGCCGCGCGGGTAAACTAGTACCTACTGTGTGCTTTGCTATAGTTTACACAAACAGATTAATAAAAAAAAGTAGAAATTAAGGGAGATCCAGCCATTTATCCTCTAGGAAGAGCTAAAGTCTAGACTTTGCATTACATAGTTTAGGAGTTATAGCTAATAATATCGGCCATTCTAATCCCATTACCATTATAACTGGATACTCTAATCATTACTAATAACATTTCATATCATTACTCGTCAGCAATGGAACACCAACTCTATTTACTTTCTAGTAGAGTTCAATTTTGTCTATCAATTGCAAATCTATACAAATTATCAATCACAAATCAATACTGACACGGCACTGCCCACGAACGAATGAACGAACGAAATGAACGAATGGAACTTAATTGTCGGGTGCGCATTATTACGCCGCATTTACACAGAAAACAGGCTACTCATCTGTATTTTCTATGAAAACTTTTTAGTGCTTGCTTTTAAATATAAAAGTTTAAGCTCATAAATAAATGATACTCAACGCTTGAGAGGATGGCCTGGTAACTTTCCTACACTGAAACTGAGGACACACACACACACACCCACACACCCTCACACACACACACACACACACACACACACACACACACACCATACACCTACGTAATTATGTTTTTATTATTTTTGTATTTCTTTTTCTTTCACGTTTCGACGCAGATAGTTTTATGAGTATGGCAATCCCAAAAATTTTAGTAGTAGCCTATAACTATGTGAACACCGTGTCTGATTCGTGAAGGTTTTATTATGTATCGAGATACGAATCTATTTATGTAATCCTTTTTATTTATCAAGTAAAAAATACCCTGAAAAAAATATCTTATAAAACTTTGAAAATAGGGAACTTTCATGACAATACATTTGTCGGCACCATCAAAAGTGCCGACATACGATCAAACATACTGGTGACAATATTGTCATTTTCTATAAATTTGCTAAGTTTTGGGGAAATTGAGCACATGAATAGATTATTTTAAAATTCAATGACTTGTTTACTTCCATTAATATTTTGTTTCTAATTTTATTTGGAAATTTGATTGGGATACCTATATGCCCCTGTGGCGTCGGACAGGGTTTTTTTTTACATATTGTATAGAACCTTCGTGCGTGACGTATGTGTCCTGGTTTCTGTATGATAGCTTACGGCGCGCGGGCGCAGTCGTTTTGTTCCACCCTTAGATTCTATCGGAGATTATAAATTAGATGGTCAGTGATGGGAGGGATAGTGGGATTTATGGTGGCCGGTAGATGACTTGTGGTGAAGCATATGTTTTATGGGAATTACGCATTTTTATCGATCGCGATCGCCTGTCGATGGATTACATACCTACATTTTTTATCTTTGTATTGTATCTACTATCTTATGTTATGTATTCGCTACAGTAACTTCGATTATGTTGTTTTAGGAATTCTGTACTGCCCTCCTAGTGAAGAACGCAGTAACTAGCATTTTTGGCAAAAAATAGTTAGATACATATTCGGAATCGCCTAACAAAATACAACATTCTGTTCTCACTCACGTATCAAAGCATGTTTGGCATAGGTACTGCGTTCTTCACTAGGAGGGCAGTGTAAATAACGAGTGAAAAATAGTGGCACTTTTCAAGTCTTGGTAGGTACCTAAAGGCTTTTCCAATTCATAATTATGTTCACATGATCATAAAAAAGAATACAAGGTAAGACTTTTCTAGATAAGTCAAAAGTATACCATTTATTTTAGTTGATACTAAAATATGAAACAACCTTTTTATTTAAACTATAAATATTATTAAAAGAGCATCCTACAACCCTACAATCCATGCCCTACAATCCAAAACAATGTTTCCAAACATTTCCTTACTTAAAACAAACATATAAAAAGTCCTGGGTCTCGTGAAAAACGACGACCGTCATAAGGCAAACATAACTTGACATTTTCTGTCAAGTTAAATATGTTCTGTCATGTTCTGATATTGCATCATTAGAGTATGATTCCACCTATCAGACTGAACGGTGTTTAGCTTATAAACTCAAAGTCAAAGTCAAAGTCAAAAATTTTTATTCCATAAAATCACTGGGATCACTTGGACACGTCTTAAATCTACGTTGCATTTACACCTGTTCGTAACGCGACCAGGCGTGGAAGATACAGGCAAGAAACCACGCTTGGCTATTTTTTTGGAAAATGATCCCTTTACAATCATGTTATAAAAGGAGTTGGAGCATTCAGTCCCAAGCATTTTTATCTTCTATATAATCGGATATTTTATAGTAAGCTTTTTTATACAACTTTTGTTTTATTAGTGTTTTGAATTTATTAACTGACAAATTTGTCATCTCGCTTGGGACTTTGTTATAGAAGCGTACACATTGCCCTTTAAATGATTTATTAACTTTACCTAGCCTAATCGTGGGTACAGCAAGTTTATCCTTATTTCTAGTATTAACACTATGATTATCACTATTTTTCTTAAACTTACTAACATTTTTATGTACGTACATCAAGTTTTCGTAAATATATTGACAAGGAACAGTCATAATGTTTATTTCTTTAAATTTATTACGTAATGACTCCCTAGGACCCAGGTTATAAACTGCTCGAACAGCCCTCTTCTGCAACACAAATACGGTGTTTATATCTGCAGCACTCCCCCACAACAAAATGCCATATGCCATGATGCTATGGAAGTAGCTGAAGTAAACTAGTCTAGCTGTATCTACGTCTGTAAGTAGACGTATTTTTTTGACTGCATATGCCGCAGAACTAAGTCTCTTCGACAATTTATCTATATGTGGGTCCCATTGAATCTTTTTATCTAAGGTTATGCCCAAAAAAGTAGTAGTGTCCACGAGATCTATATGTTCATTTTTTATTTTTATATGAGAATTTACTTGTGTAACATTTGGTAGTATAAATCTTATACATTTGGTTTTCTTTTCATTTAGCAATAGGTTATTTACATCGAACCATTCTACGACTTTGGAGATTGCATTGTTTACTTCGCCAAAATTAACCTGGCGTCGTTTCATTTTAAATAAAAATGAGGTGTCATCTGCAAACAATACAATTTCATGATCATCCCTAACAAGTTTAGGTAAATCATTAATATAAACTAAAAATAGAAATGGTCCTAATATTGATCCCTGTGGTACACCCATTGTTACTATTGACCCTGGAGAACGTTTTCCATTAACGTCGACTCTTTGTATTCTGTTACTTAAATAGGAACTGAGAAGGTCAAGAGCAAAACCCCTAACCCCATAGTGTCGGAGTTTCCTGATTAATGTTTCATGATGGACACAATCGAATGCTTTTGACAGATCACAAAAAATCCCTAAAGCATCACGAGACTCTTCCCATGCATGGAAAATATGCGATATTAACTCGACACCAGCCTCTGTTGTTGAACGGCCCTTCATAAATCCGAATTGTTTGTTGTCGAGTAGGTTATTTATGTTAAAATGGTCTTGAAGTTGCTTTAGAATCAGTTTTTCAAATATTTTGCTAAAGGTCGGTAGTACTGATATAGGACGATAGTTACTAGGGTCTGAATGACTACCAGATTTGAAGAGAGGTGTTATTTTACTATGTTTCATTAAATCAGGGAACACACCACAATCAATACATTGATTGAAGATCATAGCTAGGTCAGGTGCAATTATGTCTATCAATGGTTTTACGACGCTAACAGAAATTCCCCAGAGGTCCGTGGTCTTTTTTACATTGATTAATTTATAAGCCTTGACAATGTCATTAGAACTGACATAATCGAATGAAAAATTTGTTTTACATTCAGGTACGTTTTGTTTCAACATTGACTCTGCGATTATGTGGGAAGAGTTTAAAGATTTTGTAGTAGAGACTGGAATATCAGTAAAAAACAATTCGAGCGCTTTAGCTACATCTTCATCTTTGTTAATAATTATATTATCTATTTTTAATTTAAAACTGTTATTATGAATTATATTTTTTCCAGTCTCTTCTTTAATAACATTCCAAGTAGCTTTAATTTTATCTTGACTGTTTTTAATTTTTGAACTCAAATATAATGATTTGGCTATTTTACATACTTTCTTAAATATTTTAGAATAATTCTTAACTTTTTCTTTAAACTCTTCACTGAAATTATATTGTTTTATACTGTACAATTCATACAATGTTTGTCTACTTTTATGTATTCCTGCTGTTGCCCACTCACAAAATCCTGGCTTATTAGATACCATGATCGATTTGGATGTATAAACTGAATTGAATTCGTTATTAAATTCTTTAAAAAATGTATTATACAAATAATTAGGATCTTCATTATGATATATTATGTTTGGAATTTTATTTTTTAGATTTGATTTCAACTGTTCCAATCGATTAATGGTCATTGGTACATAGGTAATTTTCCTTTTTACATTTTGCCTAGTTTGTGTTTCAATTTTTATAAATTGTCCAAGGTGGTCTGATTCAAGTTGATTAATAATATTTTTACTTATTATATTAACATTAGTAAATATGTTGTCCAAACATGTAGCTGAGGTGGCAGTTATTCTAGTTGGCTCCATAAATGATGGTTCAAGATTGAATGATTTAAATAAACTTGTTAATCTAGTATTTAATGAGCATTTTTCAAGCAGATTTACATTAAAATCGCCACATACAATAATTTCCTTGTTAGATTTAGACAATTTGAACATAATTTCTTCCATAACCTTTTCAAAAACATCAAAGGAGGCGCAAGGCGGGCTGTAAGCGCTTATAACAATGAACTGCTCCAACTCTACGCAGGCTATTTCTATGTGTCTTTCTGCAGTCAGGTGAATAATATCTTTGCGTTCTTTAAATTTAATTTGTTTGTTTAGTAATATTAATGAGCCACCTCGTTCAAAATGGTTCCTGCAGAAAGCACTACCAACTTGGTGATCACTGAAATTAAACATAAGCTCATGATTTTTTAGCCAATGTTCTGTAATACAAATTATGTCAATTTTATTTGAGGTCATGTACAATTCCAGCTGTAGTTCTTTACTTCTCAAACCTTGAATATTTTGATGCACCAAATTAGTAACCTTTGATTTTCTAAAATTATTATTTTGACTCTTTTTATTATTATTTGACTTTAATATATTATCGGATTTTCTTATATTTGAATGAAGAACTGATTTTTTTAAAGGTGAATAATAAGCGCTAGAGGCTATCTCTATTGTCTTGAGGTCTAATTTAAATGACTTGGAGTAACTTCCAGAGTCTGTTTTTGGGGGTCATTATACTGCTCAAAAGAAGCAGTCTGAGTAGCCAAGTTCTTGGCTGTTATATTAAAATAATAAGATAGCGACATTGCTACCTGTCTTTTGTAATAATTTGAAAGGTAATACCTACCTTTAGTCAAATAATATTTTTTACTAACAACACTGTTAGAGTCAATTACATGTATATTATTATTATTGCATGATATTGTATGCAAAGTCATATTTTACTTATATCTAAGGTCATTTTCTGATTGTGGCAAACTGTTGCTATAGGGGAATGAGAACATTACAATTTTGTTTATCTGTAGAGCACATAAAGTTTCACAGTATTTTATTAATTCACTCTTGCTCACATTACCCCTGAACTGAGTTCAAGATGTGTGAAAACAGTCAGTTTTCATACAAATTGACAGCTCTTCAATTAAGTTTAGCTTAACGTCGTTTAGTTTGAACGGCGGAATCAACCCTAAAAGTTATTAGACGACATTTTCACATCTCGCATTGTGATGGTCAAGTCACAAGCCATTGAAAGTCACAATAGAGTCAAGTGTTTTTATAGCTCCAAATTCAGTTCGGTTACATTAGGTACTCTTAATACTAGCATTGCTGCACTCATAATTACCAACCTTTTAAGAGTCCCGTCTTCTCCCGATCCATAATCGGACAAATTTCAAGACTGCTTTTTTGAACCATGATAAAACTATGATGTCACCGTCACCCTTATAAAACTTCCGTCATATGACGGTGTTCGTTTTTCAAGAAAGCAGTTCAGACGTAACATTTCACGTCGGTACAGGTAGACGCCAGGTTGCGATGACAGGGGGGTATACATGTTTGAATTTTGATGAGCTCCATCTTGCATTGACATTTTGTCTTCCCTGATTTATTTAATTCCTATTCCGGGTTGTTTACGGGCGCTATTGATTGGGACTTATACAGTTCTGTAGGAGATATTTGACTGAAGGGGTGGATTGGTGGAGTCCACTGAAATACCACACAATCTACTTGGATTTTCCTTAAATTGCACACATATTAGTACCTAAGGTCATGAAATAGTAAACTTAATATGTTAACATAATATGATTTTTAGTTTTTTATAATCTGTTGTATATATTTCATAAGCTATTATGTGGTTTTATCTATCATACCATACAGCAGGTAGCACCCACTGTTTGAGGACTGTTTGAGTAATAGTATGAGTGAAGATTGAACAGAAAACATCATAACATCCTCACAGACTATTGCGCTTATAATGCTAGTAGGATATTGTATTCCAATTAATATCAAAGCCACGGTCTGCCCTCAGAGTGGCTCAGAGATCTCCCTCTTCGCCCGAGGAGGTTGTATCGGAGTAGTGCAGATTTAGAGGCCGCGCGATATCCACTGATGTACTAGCTGATAAAAGGAATCATGCGTTTTGATGTTAGAATCATTTAAACCTTTTATTGTTAAAAAAGCAAGGTAAATTATGTGAAAAATCTATATAATGTGCGTATATCAAAGTACTTTGAAGCTTTTGTGACTCCGGGCGGTCACTTCTAGTTCTAACACATGCTGATTGGGCTATCATTCGCTTTGTTTTTTATAACAACATAGGTACTCAATCAAAATTAGCATCAATATGATTTAGGATATTAAATTTGGTTTGATCTATAACACTAACCTTGTCCAGCTGTAAACTGGAGAATATCTTATTTGAAATTTATCTGTGAACATCTGACAGGTTACATTTTGATGAAATTGAATCAAAATAATGTACAAAAGATCAAGATTGTTATTCCCATGCATCCGATCGGGCAGACGAGCCGAACACTCACATTACAACAAATCATTCAGCCAGTCCCGGTAACGATTCCATTCTTCCGTTGATTTATTCCACATTATTATTAATTTTTATTATAAAATACAGAAAGAGTTATTTACTCGCTTCATCTGATAAACCATATTTATTGCTGGATTTCTTTTGAAGTTTTTTAATCGACAGCTGCTCAGGATTTGAATTTAGATTGAGTTTAGAAAAAAATACGTTTTATAATTGTATTTTTTTAATACCTAAAGTAATAATACACCTGAGCACTGGCGGTCTTGTCCAGTCCCGCATCGTGGGTTCAAATCCGGCCGTGAACTAATGGGTTATCCTGTTTCATTTCGAAAAGTTTATGTGCGCTATATCAGTACTCTGGCAAAGGAGAACATCGTGAGGAAACTGACATGTCGTAGACCCTTAAAAAGTTTGAAAACATATGTTAAGTGCACCAAAGGAGACCTTGTTGCGCACTTAAAATACATTCATCACACTGGTTCAAAAGAAGTAGTGGTAGTAATTAGGCCTAAAGGAAATAATCTTGACCAACGGCATTGATAGAGTGTCAATCCCCTGGAGGGTGACATTATGCTTGGCTCAGCATCTAGGTGCCCTACATAAGTTGAGATGAAGAAAAAATCGGTCTAATAAGCTATAGTATCTCTGCTGGACTAGGAGTAAAAAAACAAAATGCGTCCAGCAGCTTCTCTCTTGAGCATGTCGTAAAAGTCGACTGAGCGATAGTATCCTCTCCAACATGATGGACCATCTATATAGGCGATGATGGGCTGGCACCATGGTGACAGGTGAGTGACAGGCTGCAAGTTTTCTTATAATAACTTAAGGCTCTGCCAACCCCATTAGGGATACGGACGTGATAATATTATGTATGTATAAACTAAATTTTACGTGCAGTGCTCTTGTAGCAATAAGTGGTATTTTAATTTAAATATTATATTTATTTGATAAACAGTAGGCCAGCGTCTAATATTTTGGACTTGCTGACTGTTTCTTTGGACAAAATAACGAAATTCTCTTCATTGGATAGTCTTCCTAGCCGATTTGAAAGAATATTAACAGTTCTTGGAGATACTGCTACGTTTTTACAAAATATGGTACAGTGTAAGTACATTGATCCAGCTCAATAATAAAGTGTACAATATCGCAGACGCCTGACAGCCGAACAATTGTCAACAAACGCCATTCACAATCGACACCTGAGTAATGTATTCCACATCGAGACAATTTCCAGAGTATTCTAAACAGAGATCACACCTCCGAATAAAACACGTCTACAATATGTAGTTGTCACCGGTTGATAGGAGCTGTCTCTCAAACTATCTACTCTACTACTTTTCTTGATTCACCCTTAAAACCTCCATTCAACAGACAAAAGTAAACCTTATTACTATAGCACACAGATTGATTTTCTTAAGCGAAAAATTTTGATATTGCTTTTGGGATTCAAGTTTTAACGCGAAGGTACCCTAACTGATATTGATAGGAGAGATACTCGCAGCGCTCGAAACACTTTGCTCGTTTTGCTTAAGCCTAAAATAGAAAGGTCTTATAAAACCAGCAATGGCATATACGGGAAAGTTGAAGCCGCTGTTGTTTCTAGTAAAAGTAATACAGGTATGAGTTGACGTCCCACGGGAGACAGGAGCTAGGTGTTGAGGTTATCCTGCTGGATAGATCAATGATATGTCAAAACCTTGTTATACTTGTGGGATTTATGCAGACTAGTTTCAAAGACAGTGATAGATTCTAGCGAATGCGGAAGACATTTCCCTGAGGTTGCATTGCCTTGATAGATTTGATTTTATGCATTTGGGAATGTGAATTTGGTTGCTTTTTCTCTTATAAACGGGCCAAATAAGAAATTCATCATTAAAATATTTTTTAAAGAAACTATGGCTACGACTGAAGTTTAGATTTGAGAATCTATCTCTAGATAGAATATAAGAACAATAATAGATGAGTGAGAAAGATTAGAAATATTTAATCAAAGAAGAAAACAAAGTAAAGACATAGATCCAGAAGCATTAAAACATATAGAGCAAGAGCCTTTCAACTCCATTTTGAAGTCGGTACCTCACCCACAGGTTCAAGAATAATTAAACTCTTCCGCCAAAGCCACTTACGAACAGGGACAAAAGTTCCCGTTGATTTAACTTTAGCTCCAAATTCTAAATTATGATCCATAAATTCAGGCCATTAAAATCAAATGAATCAAGATTATAATCTGAATCATTGCTATCTACTATCCTACGTATGTAGGTAGGTGTCATAGCTTTCATAACATTAAATTACTTTCATTGTCTCAAAACTTATATCGGATCGGATCGCAAAACAGCGTACCTGAATAACCCAATAATTGTGTACATAAATCATTTGAACGACTCCTGATAATTCGCCCTCAGTAGCAATTGTTTGGTGTGAGTGAGGGGCGCTGGCAACTTTAGGTACTACTGTTAATTACTGCACACTGCTTGGTATTACTTCGTTTTCAACTCTGACTCATATAGGGTTTTTTTTCTATTAGTTGATTCTCAATGATTGTAATTTCAAATCCATGTTTTCAATGTAAGTCTTCAAATACTCTTTAAGGCTGAAACTTTGAAATTTTCTCTTTAAAAAATTCAAAATTTTCTTCATCAGAAATCTTGTCGTATAGCAATTGCCTCAAGAGAGTTTGAATTTTGTGCTGTTTTATTATGTACCTTGAACTTTTGTTTTGTTTCTATGATTTTAGTTATTCTGTTTAAAAAAAATTTCGCTCTCTCGCTTCCCACCTACACTTTAACCATAGACATAATTCTCTCTAACGTAAGGGTTCGAACAGACGATAGCGAGATACGTGAACCGCGACTTTTCAACCTTTTGTGGGCCGAAGACGATAATGTCGTAATGTATGCGCTTTGTTGGGACATTGCGTTTGTCATTTATGTTTTACTATAAAGCCCATGGCTTTGTTGAAAACTCCCTAAATAATTTCTTTAGAGGCTCGAAATGAATACCCTCATAGTTGAATTTGGTAGGAAGTAATCAGGCAGCCAGTACAAATAAATTGCATATAGTTCGGTGCGTACAAACTATAGGTACCTATTAAAGATTTAATTTTGGTCTTTTGAAAACCTTTTTTTTCACTTTGGACTTTCTGTTTGTTTCTTTGTGCGATTTCTCTAAAAGGTTTTTTTATATACCGGTGATTTTAATTTATTTACATCAAATTAGGTAAATTTGCGATACGGTATTAGGTAAGTTTGTATTCTTCTGCTACGATCGTTTTTTTTACTTAATCAATAAAAATTAGACTACTCTGAGCAGATTACGAAAAGGTAACAGAAGTACCACAAAGTATTAAAAATGGGGAAATATTTTTTGTCAAAGAATAAAGACACAATCCTTTCTACGTTCAAAACAAGCATTACAACGCGGTCAAAATATCACCCACACAGATGGACAATAAGCAGAGACATAATATAAATCAAACTTCATACTTCTAATAGATTCTCCTAAGTGCTCTCACAATTTTATGAAGAAAAAAACTTTTTGGGCAGCGCTTCCATTCATTAAGGCCCACGTACCTACATGGCACGTCAAGTGATGATTTAGACCCGCGTAGTAATGGCGCGATAAATAACGCGGTCACAACGCCAAGCTTAAGTACCTAAGTATAAGCGGAGCGCCACTTACCGCCATCTAGCGGCGAAAGAGGCAACTCACATAAATCTTTCTCTGTACGTTGATTACTCTGTACTTTGCAACAAGAGACAATTCTATTTTACCTTCACTTTTTAACAAAATTATGAAGTTCATACAAAAGAAATAAAAATATATGCGAGAGCTTAATAACCTAATAACTTTAATTATAAAATCAATTCGATTCATCCATGGAAAATTCTAAGTGATCAGCATCAATAGAACCTTATGGCTTACAAATAAGTTCAATTCGTAGCTAATAGATGACGCCACTCAAATGGTCATCGACCCTATCTGCGCAGGAGATCCTTTCGCGTCAATATTGGCCTAAAAGTTTTATTATTTTAGTGTAGATGGCGTTTGAGTCGCGTTTACTAAAAATTATCATTATTTTGTACACTATCATTTTTGTGACCATAATAAAGTAATTCTTAATAAGTAATTAAGATGGCGCTGTCACTCATTTTACCAGCATTTATGAACCCATGTGGTAGGAATAGAGATAGGTGTTGGGGTCTATTTAGGTATCAATTTAATTTTGAACGATGGGTTTTTGAAATGTCCCGTTGTCTACCTGCTGTATGGTGCCTATGATAGTGAGCAGAATTTTACTTCATTCAAAATGATTACTTTGAATTTGGTTCTGTGGTTTTTTTTTAGATTTTCAATAATCTTTTGGCTGGATCTTTTTAGAAGATTTAGTTTCAGACGAATAATCACGAAATATTTCCATTCCAAGTTTCGTTCAGAAAACCTGTTTAGCCGATACGCCGGCCGTGATTGAGACACAAAAGTTCGGATGATTATGGAAAATTTTATTTTCAAATTAGCCTTTCTTATTTTATTCAGGTACTTACTATCTACCTACCAGCGATATGATTGATCACAGTAAATAAGGGGCATCTACAAACGGTCATCAACTCGGCCCATAATTTACCGCAATCGTAATCGATCTAAGACGTTATGATTTACGCGGTTCCGTGCCGGTATCGGATCGTCCCGGTATCGGGTCGTCCCGGATCGGCGTCCCGCGGATGGGTCGTTATCGTCCCGATCTCACGTCGGTGCGGCGACTCGTTAATTTGTGCGGATGTCACAGACCGAGGTAAAGGGTGGAGTGTAACGGGAGCTAATATAATCTAATGGCAAACATTTATCTTCTGAATACGTTCATAATAAAATTATGAATGTAACTATCGCTTACCTTTGATAGACTTCTAGTCATAGAACATAAAAAGTTCGAAAACATATGTCATGTGCGCAAAAGGAGCCTTTGAGGCGCACTTTAAATCCTTTCACTACACTGGTTTCGAAAGAACTAGTGACTCGACAAGAAGAAGAAGAAGATTGACTTCTGATCGAATCCTCGATTGAACTTTTCGTCGTATCCTACGAATAAGGGCACAAACGCCATTAGGCCTTTTTATTTTTATTGCATTTTTGGAATCTTCACTATCATTTACATCTAATCAGTTCAAAAAAAGTTCAAAAATAAATTTAAATCAATAAGTTATTTAAGTTTTAAACTTGGGGCACAATTACATTGCTAAGTTTTGCCCGGCGAATAAGGTTCCAAACGCCACTGGTAGCTGTATTCCACGCGCGAAATGAGTGATAAACGCAACTGGGACTTTGTTCGTCGGAGATTACCGTGAAGTGCGGACATGCGTGTGCTGCGTATTGTTGTGAATATACAAGATATACAAGTTGCATTTTTATCAAACCTAATCGGAAATAAACTGGATTTTTTAAGTTTTCTAGTGTAACTTTCTTCATTTGCCTATCGATTTATTACTACAAAATATAAGTACAGGCTGTAAAAAGACTACTCCCGACAACATTGGAGGGTGAAAGTACTCATCAATCTAAACTACTTTTCATGGAATCAAACCTTTGATCACGCTGTTCCATACGTCATGTTGACTTAGTAGGTCATCATCAGCCTATAGCAGACCACTGCTGGACATAGGCCTCCCCTAATGAGCGCCATCTTTTCGTGCCTTATCATTGGGGGTTAATGCCCATAATCCCCACACTGGGCATGCGGGTTGGGGATCGCAGAAGCACAGCTTCTCGCATCGCCGACGCTGCTGCCCGTCGACGACCCTGGAATTTAACTGTGCCTTAAGGGCTGCACTATACCGCAATCAACCGGTCGCCAGAGCCTCGTTTGTGATTTAGCAGGATGTACCACGGGCAGGTGAGGTTGGCTTGGGTCCCTAAGATGTGAGTCGGAACCCCATACACCCCAGTCCAATGTCTGCTTGATAGCAGCAACTGACGCCGAAATTAAAAATCCATCACAAGCTCCATGGTTAGAAGTTCAATATCTATCAGTGTATTCTCATCATCTCATCATCTATCTGCCCTTATCCCACTTATGTGGGGTCGTCACAACAATTGTTTTTCTTCCACTCCTCTTTATCAGTCGTCCTCTCAGTATTCACTCCTTTCTTACTTATGTCATCTTTCACGCAATCCATCCATCTCTTTTTCGGTCTACATCTACCCTTGTATCCATCCACATTCATATTTATCAATCTTCTTGTCACATGATATTCATCCCTCCTCATGACATACCCATACCATGCTAACCTATTACTCCTCAACTTCTCTGTCACAGGCGCTACATTCAAACTTCTTCTGATATACTCATTCCTTATCTTATCCATTCTCGTCACTCCACACAATCCATGTCAACATTCTCATTTCTGTTGCATGCAATCTTCTTTCATCCGTCCCTTTTAGTTGCCCAACACTTCGATCCATACAATACGGCAGGTCTGACTGATTTGTAAATTTTCCCCTTAATTTTAAGGAGCATTCTGGAGTCGCTAGTTGTCCCCGTGACCTTTTGCCATTTCATCCATCCCGCATTATTCTATTTTTCACAATCCCGGTCTATATCGCCGTCGTTCTGGATTTATGAGCCGAGGTATCGGAAGTCGGAGCAGACTGGAAGGGATACTCCATTTAAGGAAATAGAGGAGAAACTGGATGGACCACCGAAATCACAGAACAGGTGCTCAGTTTTTGTTCTGCTGATTTTCAGTCCGACACTCTCCAGTCTCTCTTGCCATTTTTCCAGTCTACCCTGGACCCCAAGCGCATCATCTTCGACAAGCACAATGTCGTCGGCGAACAGCATGCACCAGGGTGCTTCCTCCTGTATGTCTGACGACAACGCATCCACCAGGAGGCTAATAAGGGCTTAAAGGCGATCCCTGGTGAAAGCCTACTGCCACATTGAACTTATCGGTAACTTCAGCTTTGGACCGGACACGTGTGTTTGCTCTATCATACATAGCACGTACAAGTTGCACGTACTTCTCAGGCACTCCCTTCTCTTTCATAGCCCACCACAGAACCTCACGAGGCACCCTGTCGTATGACTTTTCTAGGTAAATGAACATCATATGCAAGTTTTTATGTGCACATCTATTATTTCTCACTAAGTTGGCGAAGAGCAAATATGGCGTCCATTGTTCCGCCTCCAGGCATAAACCCGAATTGGCTCTGTGATACCTCACTCTCTTCTCTCATTCGTCTCGCTATTATCCTCTCCCAAACTTTCATACTGTGTGACATAAACACAGTTCTGTACATCACCCTTGTTTTTGAAAATGGGCACAAGAGAACTGTTGCACTTTTCTTCCGGGATCGCCTGTTAAAGAATAAAGCTAGCCACCACCATGCATCCACTTTCAAAAACTTCCATACTTCAGCTGGTATGCCGTCTGGCCCTACAGCTTTCCCATTCCTCATACCTTGCACCGCTATTTTAACCTAATCTACACTTATCTGTTTCACCACAGCCATGTTTGCTGGTGTTGTAGGTAAAACACCATTCCAATCATTCTCCTCATTCATCAGCTTTTCAAAATATCCCATCCAACCTGTTTTTATTTCCTCATCATTCGTCAAAACCTTTCTTTTCTCATCTTTTATGCATTTAATATATATAATGTCCAAGTGATCTCAGTGATTTTAAAGAATAAAAAGTTTTAACTTTGACTTTGACTTTGACTTTGAATGTCCCTTGAACTCTTTTCTCTCGCTTTCGCTAGTTTGTAGAGGTCTTTCTGTCCGTCAGGGCTTTCAAGAGACTGGTACAGTTTTTCCTTGTACAGTTTTTTGGCCCTTGCTACAGTGACAGCTCTTTTAGCATTTTTCTTACACTCAACATACATCTTCCTCTTGATTTCTTTCATTTCCATAGTTTCAACATTTTTCCATTCCTTAAACGCATTCTTCTTAAGTATCTAGTAGGATACTCGGAGAATATAATTATCTAAGGCAGTAGTCAGAAGCACGTCCAAACATAACATTTGGCACATGCTCACATTTTGCAGAAGTATTCCATATGTGACAGGTTGCAAGCCCATGACCGCTGCTAAAATTTATAATTTTGAACATGACGATAATCTTGAAAAACCATAAAAAATATTTAACTGTCATCAAATCGTCCTTCACGCTCCTCTCATCACCTTCTACTCATGACACCACAGCATAACACAAATTTCTACACTCTTCACTGTTAATGCGGTTCGTATGTGGAACTCTATTCCAGTACAAATACGCCAAGCCTCATCCACGGGAATCTTCAAGTCTAAAGTAGATCACCATTATCTTGCTCTGCAGAACAGTCATCAAAATTGAGCACCTGTAGGTTTTTTGTATAATGTTTTATAATTAGGTAGATATTATTTGTATTTATTTATATCTTCTTACTCCATTGTCCCGTTTCCAATATTATATATTGCCTTTCTGTTTTTCCCGAGAAATTAGTATTTTTTTTTTTTTATGGCAAGAAAGCAGTTATTTATTTATTTATATTTAATAGTAGGTACACTTGATACATATATATATATATATATATATGTATATATTTATTTCTCCTTCTGTGGTTGTATTCTCTCGCTCGTGTAGTCACCACTCCAAGGCCCAGTCTGAAAACCAGCGTTGCTCTGCGCTTAACGGCGCAGAGTAACATAAAGCTGAGACTGGTCCTTTTTGACTCACCGCAGCAGCACAGACCTTGCACCCGCCTAAATTTTAAACTTTGTGTTTGTTTTACTTCTTTTAGTAAATAATTCGTAGGCATTGTTAGTTATTAGTTTTTTCATTTTATGTGTTTTTTGTTTTCTTCTCCTCTTATATGTGTCTGTGTAATGTTGTTGTTGTCAAATAAAGCTCTTATCTATCTATCTATCTATCTATCTATAATAATTATTTTTCTTGTAACTTTTCTACAAAGCACTAATTCCGTTTTTTTTCCAAACTACACAAAGGTTAGCTGGAAGAAAATGCTAATTAGCATTAAGTTTGCCTGTGTACATGTTTATCTTGTGCAATAAAGAATTTTCTATCTATCTATCTATCAGCACCCCGCCAACTCCGGGCGAACAAGGTCATCAAGGCGTTTAAGTTAGCGTCGATAAACCAAATCTCCGTGGAAAAAGGTTACTAAAGGCGCTTAGAACCAAGCGAACAAGAAAATTATACACGGAACAAGGTCCTAAGCGACAAAAGTGAGGGAAAACGTAGTATTATATTAAAAAAAATACTCAGAATGGTAAATAGAACGTTATGAAATCAAATAAAAAAATAATTTCATTAAAAAGTTTAAAACTCATCGAAATAATAAGAAAAAACCGCCTCCTGTAAAGTTGGTGTTTTGCAATTGTGCCCTTATTCGTAGGATACGACGTTTTATCATACTATTCAAAGGATATACTGCAACGAAGATGATGACATAATCTTCCATAATTTTCAAAGTAGAGAGCTTTTTCAACATAATATTCTTTCAAATAACTTTTTAATTTATTTACTTAGTACCTTGATACCTATATCTAGTAAAGTGCAGTGGGCATATTCTTGCTAGCAACTTTTCGTATTTCGTTCCTTTAGCTTTTGTCACCAAAGCGTTGTCACCGCAGCGTCTGTATAATTGAATTTGAGCAATGCAACTTGCCCTAAATAGCAAAATTTATCTCGCTCTCAATGTGTCCTGCTCCCGATGCCATCCCAAAGTTAATGCCCTAAAGTTGGTTCCCAAATTTTAATAATAATATATCTTTGTAATTTATTCGATTCGCGTCTTTGGAGATGAACGTTTGTTACGATTCAGCGTATTACCGATAATTTTATGATTATGGCTCTATTTTGTGAAAAGTTCTTTGAACTAGGTATGCAATTTTTGCAATGAATTATTATTTTTAGTAGTACAGTAGGTAGTACCACAAATATTATACGCCTCAGCGATTTTCGTCTAGCTTCTGAAATAACAAACTAACGTGATGATGATTAAGTATGTATAATTCAGTTATAAATAGTTGACTATTTGGACAAATTCGGTAATCATACAAAGCACGAACTTGGCCGAATGCGTAGGCATATTAAATTTGTGGTAGGTAGGTACTGTAAGTATGTACTGGCGTGATAGAGAAGAGGCTTTCCAGCGATGAGTGTCAATGACTATTGATAGAAATAAGTAATGTTCTGAGAGCGGATTTAATTATTGATCAAATTATAATAAAGGTAAGGTAAGTATTAGTATATTATTGACCTACCTAACATCAAACAGGTACTTTCTCAGTACCTATCCATAATATTCATGTTTCGATTCTTGCTTTATGCAGCCTGACCAAAAATAACCAGGACGATAGAACGAACATTTTTCAGCCTATCAAACGTCAATACAAACAGTACACCAAAAAGCTGTAGCCACTGCCAAAGAAGTGACGTCATTGGTCGCGGGCCGTAAATTACCATTATCTGCAGACGTACCGCTAGTATTTATTATTTATGGGCCGAAACGCCGCGGGTGATGTGGGCCGTTTTTCCCCATGGCCCCGTGTGTAGCGACCTAATGTAGTGAGGTGTCGTTTTGCGATCAGTTGGTTCGATGCTTTGCCTTTTCATTTTGTGTTTACGAGAATTTTTCGTTTCGTTTCACAAAGAAAAAATCCTTAGTACTTAATATGCTTTATGTACCTAGTCTATCTCATTAACCGAGGTTTGTAAGGTGCAAACAAATTATAAGCGCGGTTTCTAATAAAATTGGATGAGTTTGATGTTAAATTCTAGCATCAGAGCTTTTAAGTTTTTTGAACAGTCAGTTAATTTTTTGTGTACCTAATCATATTTTCATTCACATTTGTAGATATTAACTTGATTGCACTATTGATTTATGCCTGGAATATCTTACATAGGGCATCTATAGAAATCAGTGAAATATCAATTGGAAGCAATCGACTATAGAGCTACGCAAACTTTATAGAAATGCCTTATTCAGAGGTTGAAATTGTTCTTGAGATGGTATAAGGCAGTGCTTCATTGAGGACAAATTTATGATGAGCGCAGTTTTTGCCAACAGCCACCTCCCGCCCTCTGTTTATGGCGTAAGTTGTACTAATTAGTTCCCGAAGATCTTTGATTGTTTTTATGAAATGGATCGGAGTGAACCACGCGATATCAGTATTAATTTTTCTATCCTACTAAGGTCTAAGCCAACTACCCCCTTAACCTCTTTCTATGCCTCCTCGGACTTGACGGTAACATGACATGACTGTCTTAGTGCCGGGTCAAAAAATCGAAGCAAAACATTTTTACAAATCATTGCTTTTCTTTTTTTGTGGCAACATTTTTGTAGTGAATGTTTGTATGTTTAAAACTCGTATGTTCAAATCCGGTCGCGCATTAATGGATTTTTCTGTAAGAAAAATTTTTATGCACTATACCAGTACCTACTCTCAAACTGTGAAGAAAAACATCACGAGGAAACCGGCATGTGCATGAAAGGAGCGTTTGAGGCGCACTTTAAATCCATTTACCACACTGGTTCGAAATAACTAGTGACATGACTAGTAGACTAGGTAGGTACAACAAATATTTTTCATTCAATATCTCTCCGTCATTAATATCTTACCGACGCTGTGTAACATTATTTAAAACAGCGAGTTTCATAACGCTCCATCATAAATCGCCTTTGTCCATTCATAGCTCTGTTTAATTGAAATGTTAACGACTGCTGAGATCGGAGTTGAGAGCTGTTACTGAATACGGTGTCAGCTGAAGGTTGGTCGTGCTGAATACGGTCTACGGTGGTGACGATTCTGTAGCGCATTTCCTTAAACTATGTAATTTGAGAGTCCTTTTAGATATTTTATTAAATAATGAGATTACAAGAACAACTAAAATTTTGAGTTCAATGTTCGACCATTTTTCGAGCCTTCAAATTATGGTTTGCTTCATGAAATTGAACAACATAATCATTGTCATTTTGAATTGAAAATAATGATATAACTTCCAAAATCGACATCAAAGAATATCAGCTGATTACCATCAAAATTATTCACTGCAAACGAAAACCAAAACATCCGTGAGAAAAAATCTGTTAATGTTATGACAACACATCAAAATGGCGTTTTAAAAACTTCAGCGGGTCGATTTATCCGTCAACGCGTGCTGCCATCTATCCGCGGGCGCGGGCAGCGCAAAGGTGTAATGCGCGCTAGTGATTGACAGATGGCGGTAGTGAGCGAGAGTGTTTTCCGATTTGATTTAGAATGTTTATTTTCACCTGATTGAGAGAGTATTTTAGTGCATTGCATGTTCGTAAAGCTGATAGATTTATTGCAGTTTAAAAGTAAACAAGCGCATAAAAACTAAAACCCGATTTTGTAAAGATCATAACTTACCATTAAATAATCAAAGCAGGTAACTTATTTTCATAATAGTTGAGAGCACTGGTGGTCTAGTTTGGTAGTGACCCCGCCTTCCGATCCTAATGTCGTGGGTTCAAATCCGGTCGTGTACCAATGGATTTTTCTGTGCGAAAAATTTATGTGCGTTATACCAGTACTCTCAAACGGTAAAGAAAAACATCGTGAGGAAACCCGCGGCTTAGTTAGCTCCGCACGTATTGACCATGTTTTTCTGTGGACAAGGCCGACTAAGCTGAGAGGATAGAATAGATGCTGGGCAAGCCTACTCCATCTTAATTCGTCCCGGGCACTGCAGCGACCCGTTAGTGAAGGTAAAAGTTGTCTCCTGACGCTGTATAAATAATCTACGATGGTAACAGGCTATTGTTTTTTTTGAAGATAACGTGGGAACGGAAGTCAATAATCTAGGCTGCTAAAAACATAAACCTCCTAAGAGACGGGTGAAAACAGATTTCTTACCTAAAAAATTCCGGGATAATATCCTACTACAATATTATAAATGTGAAAGTTTGTCAGGATGTTTGTATGTTTGTACCTCAATCACGCCGTAAGAGCTGAACGGATTTGAATGAAACTTGGAATATAGGTATCTACGTACTTACGTAGTATGTGTGCTGGATAGGCTACTTTTTAACGGGGTATAGCTAGTATCATATTTTATTTCTTAACTTTCGATACCCTACTATTTTTATTGACCGTTGACCTGCAGTCATAATCTTTTTGAAAGAAAGAAAGCAAGAAAAAGCTTTTATTTCATTCCACCACTTAGGTACATACTACACTTAGTACATACTTAGACTTACATAGGTTTATTTACTTATCACCAATTCTATAATCTCGCTCCCTTTTCTAAAAATCCTCGTTTGATCAACAAAATGGCTGGACATGATAGATTGGATCAATAATAGCTGAGCATGATAGATCCGGTCAATAATATCTGCTCGTGATGTACAGGGCGTCTATATTTCAGCTAAGTTGAATCTTGAAAATTATCGGGGCTTAACGGGTGCAGTGAACTGACTGGATGATGCTCTACTTATAAAATTACACATGAAAAAAAAATTGCTTGTGTAGTCTAGAGTTTACACTGTGTAAAGATAATAATATTCAAGGGTATCTAATCTTCACCCAATGACCCGTCTTATAACTAAAATGTTACTTTCCGACTAAGTAAAGTCTTAAAATAATAGATTCTAAATGATGTTAAATGTTTAGTACTAATCTCCCATTTGTTATTTATTTTAAAGTATATTTGTACCAAGTTTTGAGCCAATTGAACTAATTTTTTTTTTCATAGAAGCTTAATAACCCTGTATAACCCCCGCAGTTATTCCAGAGCCTAAACTATTTACATTATTTTCATTAAAATCGGTTAAGTTAACAAACCTGTTTGTGGTCTAACTCATAATGAGCCTTGCGTGGTTTTTTATTGCGGGTAGGCGCGCGGTGCACTGTCCGCATTTGTACTAACTGACTAAGCGGATTAGTAATATAGATTTAACATCTATTATCGTAACGTTATGTTGAGAAAAATACACATAGCAGAAGATTACTGAAGTAGAGCAATACCCCTTTCTTATCACAAGCAAGTAGCCAATCTCGTCCAAAGATAATTTATTTCCCGGCGTCACGAGAAGGTTAGTATGAAGGCCACAGATACATTCATACTTACATACACAGTGTAAAGGAATTACTCTCGAAAAGTACAAGACGAGTTCAAGCAATTTATCATCGTCATCAACTATAAAGATACTAGAAATAATGATGATGATAAATTATTTGTTAAAGTCAAAGTCAAAAATTTTTATTCCATAAAATCACGGAGATCACTTGGATACGCCTTAAATCTACGTTGCATTTACACCTGCCCCCGTATTCTCGATGACCAAACGAAACGTAACGCGGGCACGTTTGTGGAATCACCGTGTTATCGTATTCTATATGACAATTTGTACTGAAAAAACACGATGCGTCACGACACAGACAAGTTACGAGCTGTCAAGTTTGGTCATAGAGAATAAAGCGGCTGTTCGTAACGCGACCAAGCGTGGAAGATACAGGCAAGAAACCACGTTTGGCTATTTTTTTGGAAAATTATCCCTTTCAATCATGTTTATAAAAGGAGTTAGAGCATTGTTCTGTCAGTGTTATGTACCCAAAGGCTAAAAAATTAACTCTACTTACACTACACCTAGTAGTGGGTAAAAAGTCATTAAATTCATAAACATCCGCTCCTGGATGTATCTATTACGTTGGCCGTTTGTTGTCGAATAATCGAAGCTTTACTTTTTAAGCACTAGCCTTTTACGCCCTGTTTCAAAGCGTGGCATAACTTACAGTAGGTAATATTACAGACAGACGGATCGATGTATCGATACATCATACATAGGCTTGAGTTAATTGACTCTAGGCTTTATAGGAATTGCTTTGAGAAGCGCTCGCTAAGTAATTTTGTGCTTGTAGGTAGGTACATAACAACAATAGCCTATTAGTTATAAGTAATATAAACTCGAAATTTTCAGGATGTTTGGATATTTGTAGCTCAACCATTTTTTTTATATTTTGACTGACTAATCTTTCTAGCTATTGGGAGAGCACAGAGCTGGATTGTGATATCTGGGAGGAAAGGGAGAGCTTTTTGGCCACCAGAGACACAAACTGCTAAAAATAAGAATGGCTAATGGTTAATCACTCCAAGATTTTTTTAAGTAAAAATATTGACTATGTTATGAATCTTGACTAACATTATAGTGGCGAAATCGGATAGGCGAAATGGGACAGTCAGTTTTCATTATCATTTCATTATTAGTTTTGATTTTATTTCTATTTTTATTACGCTGTATGTAGTTTAAGTGTGTGTTATAATGTTTTATGGGTGAATATGATCTGAAATAAATGAATAATATGTAATAGATAATAATACCTGCTTCAATTCAATTTCTTGACGTTTGACATCTAGTTTTTCTACTCTGTTTGGAATACATTTTACTGCAGGCGACTGCACTACGTGCGAAGTCGAGGGCGGACGGTTAGTGTTTTGTAGGAATGTAATAAACATAAAGTTAGTATGTGTAATTTGCGAAACCATTTTGATTGTGAAATTGAAAGCCTAGTCGTGTTGCAAGGCAATATTAAACACTCACAAACATAGTTCTATTATACTTAATTAACTTTAATATTATGTATTTTAAATATTCTATCGGCCATCTCGGTTCTCATAGATAAACATGAATAGTATAAACTTAGGTTGGGGCTAGATGGCGCTGTGTGAAATGTCCATAATATGAAAATCAGTTCTGACCCCGCTCTAGGATCCCCTGTGTCTTGGGTATCAAAAGCTAGTAGAATTGCACCCCCGAAAGCAATAAGTAAGTTCGTATGAGCTGGCCAGCTCTAGTGACTGAGTTTTTAGGCCGCCCAGAGGCCTCTATCATGGCTTAACGACTAAAAAGCCGGAACCGACAATTTAACGCGCCCTCCGAAGCACGGAAGCGCTCAGCTCGAAAGCTATATTATACAGAACATTCAACTTTTTTCCGTATGCGGGAATTAAACCTGCACTTCTCGCTTCTCAGCCGATCTTTACGATTTCAGCGTAGAGGTGTCAACTCGATGCGAGCCATGCGGAGCAATATATAATATTTATACTAATAAGTAGGTACCTTGAATACCGTTTATAGAAAAAATACTGAGAGGAGACTTCATCAATTTTAAAAACAATTCGAACTGCATTCAACTAACTGATTTTTAAATAACCGCCTGTCTGAACCGAGAATCGAACCCGCCAAGTGTGAATAAAACAACACTTGTAATTTTACTATACCTACCGATCGTAAGGCTTTTTTCTTCTGAATTACATAACTTCTTCAATAAAAGAAAGACCATATTTAACATTCTATTTCATTTTTTTAATGGTTCAGACTGGTGATTATTTTAAATATCTTTGATGTTATCAAAATAAATAAAAACTATTTGCAACGGCCTTTAGATAGCCCGACTGTTTCTTTTGTGTTTTGTATATTATATTTGTAATAGTTGTAAGTTTCTTTCTGTTAATAAATATTATGTAGATAAAAAAACCTCAATATTTAATATTTTTCAGTTAAATTATTTGTATGTAAATATGGAGTTACAAATAAATTATATGTATTTGCGTACACTAAGTTAAAGCCAAGTCCTTTCAGCTGTTTTGGAAACTGGGAACACACATTTATTCAATCACCATCACTTGACTATTTGCCTTCTTCCAAAGGCTGTCATCGGTCAATCAGATGATCGTCTAACTTAAATATTTCCTCAATTCTCCCAAATCAGAACATTCCAGATCCGTCGCTTAAAAGCCAGTTCCGTAGTACCGGGATTGATGAAAGGCTCCCCCGGGTGCGCCCGGATCACTCACTCATGGTGCTAGTTCGACTCCCAGACTGCATTTTGGATCAGATGAATCTATCCGGAGGAAATAAACGACAGATCTAAACTTAAACTAGAACTAGATTCAAATATAGCCTTGGGGTTTCCACTATGCAACACCAGACCGTCAAAAAAAAAAATCCTACTAATATTATAAATGCGAAAGTTTGTGAGGATGTAAGGATGTGTGGATGTGACGATGTGTAATTTGAGCCTCAATCACGCCGTAACGACTCAATCAGACGTAGGTAAAAAAGTAAAAAGTATTTATTCAAAATTACAAGTGTGTAAAATACAATGGTTTGGGATCCTTTTAAGTAGTGTGACCTGTATTAAGGAGAGTCCCCTCTTTTACACCTCCTCTAGTACAACTTAAATTAAAGCACTTGTATTACTTAAATGTGAAATATAATATTATATGACAAAATAATTATTTATATACATACATAATTATCACGCCCTATATCCCTAATGGGGTAGATAGAGCCACAAGTAAACATAAGAAAATTTGCAGCCACTTCTGATTTAAAATCCTAAGATGGAAATGGTGAACAATGGTGTCAGGTGATCAGCCCGTCGTCCATATGGTCCATAATTTTGGAGAGGATACTATTCCTTAGTCGACTTTTACGACATGCTTGGGGAGAGAAGCAGCTGGACGCATTCTATGCTTTTTCTTTACTCCCAGTCCAGCAGAGAAGAAATTATTTATGTGTGTAGGAAACATTTATAGTGTATGAAAGTAGATATTATTATAGTTATTGTTAGGTAATCTCCAAAACCACGTTTCCACGTTTCCTTCCAAACTGAACATCTAAAAAGGGCCGTAAACAACAGCGCCCTTATTATTTAACATCTCGGCGTCTGTCCGAACTCCCGCCGATATATCAACATTAGCGACGTCCCGCGTTGAGGACCAGACATGTGGACCCTGGCGCTGAGCGGACTGGATGTGGCATCGTGTGAACAAGAGATCATCTCATCATCTTCCTGCCCTTATCCCGCTCTATATGGGGTAGGCACATCATGATCCTTGGATCATGCTGTAAGAGTTTTGGCTAAGGTGTTTTATGACCGGCCGCCTGCCTGACGTCAACCCTCCTTGGGAATACTTGCTTATTGTATCTCATCATGTTGGAGAACAAGAGATATTTATAAATAAATAAATAATTGTGGACATTTCACACAGCCCCAAACTAAGCAAAGCTTTTACTATGGCAACTAGGTGGCTGATAGTGGTACTTATATACTTTTTTTACTACTACTTTTTTTGAAAACAACTTATAATACATAATATACGAAACCCAGACCCGGAAGAAATATTTGCAGAACATTCAAACATTTCTCCCGTAGCGGGAATTGAACCCGTGCCTCTTGCGTCTCAATCGAGCACTCGCCCGCCACGCCACCGAGGTCGTCAAATAGACTCGGATATAGCTTCCTTCCCCGAGCATGTCGTAAAAGTTGACTAAGGGATGGTTGAGGATGTCTTACTATTTGCAGCGATAAAAAACTATCTTTATTAAACTGTGTTTATTGCCAAATTATTACAATTTTTTGAATATAAAGGGACCGACGAGCGTTATTGTGGTTGGTTGGTAACAGGATAGTATCCTCTCCTAAATAATGGACCATTTATGGGCGATGGGCTGATCGCCAGTCACCATGGTCATATCCATTCTGGAAGTCTTGGATCAGGAGTGGATGCAAGTTTTCTTGTGACTTGTGACTCTGCTCACCCCGAGGGTGACTGACAGCGTGTATGTATTAAAGAGGTACTTAGATACATACCTTTAGTTTTGAAAGTCTATAGCCACTTCCACCCGCTCTACATCGCTGAAACACCCGTGGGACGTCAAAAATGAAGATTTAGTCCCCCGCCGCGTCATACGTTAAACCCGCCTAATGAAAACACGGTGGCCAGTGACGTAGCGGACACACTCTTAAACCTTGAGCATCTAAGACGACGGCACCGTCCTCTGACGGCCGTCACATCACCTGCAACATCTTCATCATCCACAGAATAACCTTACCCACTGTTAGGCACAAGCCTCCCTTTGTTTTGGCCATCCACCTCAAAGTCAAAGTCAAATTTTTTATACCTTAAAATCACTGGAATCATTTGGACACGTCTTAAATCTACGTTGCATAATCAGACGTACGTTGCAGATTTAAATCTGTTCTATGCTTCTTCTTATAATGTTAACGATTCTAAGGCCTTTTACCATCTATAGTAGATGATTTAAACAGCGTCAGGAGACAAATTTTACCTTCACAAATGGTACGCTGTAGTGCCCGGGACGAATTAAGATGGAGTAGGCAAGTCCAGCACCTACACCTTTGGGACGCTGTAGTGCTCGGAACGAATTAAGATGGAGTTGGCTTGCCCAGCACCTATCCTACCAGCACCATCCTCTCAGCTTATTCGGCCTTGTTCACAGGAAAGACCATGATCAATTCGTGCGGAGCTGACTAAGCCGCGGGTTTCCTCACGATGTTTTCCTTCGCCGTTTGAGAGTACTGGTATAGCGCACATAAATTTTTCGCTCAGAAAAATCCATTGATAGGATCAAAAGGCGGGGGTCACTACCAGCCATATTGTAGAGTTCAAAAATACACATAAAACAGAAAACAAAAATATTGCCAATGCTTCTTAAAGGCAAGTCCAAATCCAGATCTCCTATAAGTCGCAGGAAACTGTTGGAGACGGCGACATACAAACGTTTTCGTATGAAAAATCATATGAGCGAATTGACAGGTTGGCTAGCTTATATAATTTGTGTAGATAAATAATTTAGAGGGTAATCGAAAATGACAAATTCATGTTATAAACTTGACGTCTGACATTTGACAGATAAATAACGTCTTCAAATTACGGTTCCCGTCTTTAGTGAACTGCGTTTGAGAAAGGTTCACCTACTTACAACCCTTGGAAAATGTAGTCATTGTGTGAAATTGTCCTCATTCTTGTAGAAATGTGACGCAGTGTCGTTGAAGTGTACGGAAATGTACGGAAGTCAACCTTTATAGTGCGGTTATAGGGTTGGCTGTGATTAGAGAGATACAGGTTCGATACTTGGGGTAAAATATAAAAAGACTGAATTTGCTTCTAAATCTGAATATATTTTTTACTACCATACTAGTTTATGCTCGCGGTTTTGCTCGTTTTGTAAATGAAAATGAAATCAAATCTGTTTAAAGTTACTTAACAGTTTGTAATTTGATAACAAAGTAGAAGTAATCTATATTCTACATACATACATATTATCACGCCCGTATCCCTGACGGGGTGGGCAGAGCCACAAATAAATGTAATGTTGGAAAGGACACTATTCTAGGTCACGAATTATGTATATTACAATACATAATAATAATAATAAATAACACCCAACAGTCACATACATAGTCCTGACCCCACCCTAGGATTCTCTGTGTCGTGGGTATCAGAAACTACGAGTACCATGGTACCACAACACCCAGACCCAGAAGAAATATTTACAGATCATGCAAACATTTCTTCCGCAGCGGGAATCGAACCCGCACCTCTTGCGTCTCTGCCGAGCAATCGCCCGCCACGCCACCGAGGCAGATGTTTCATTTAAATCCATTTAACTGTTCGTATTTATGATATTGGTAGAATATCGATCTAGTTTCAGTAATTGAAGCTACATCAAGCATCAAAAATTATTGCAAAAATATATTAAAATTTTCCACCTCGATAACTACCCAATTCAGACAGACCCCATTCAGTTCTCATTAAAAACCTTCAATAAAACTCCCGAGCTCACCCACTATTTTTCGCTATCTTCCTTCATAAACAGGGATCAGATGCCTTACCCTTTCGCTATAAATCTGGTGACCCCCCTCCCCTGAGCCCCCCTCGCCTCAGTCGAGGGGTGGGGGGGGGGGGGTACCGCGAGGTGGTTTTGAATGGAGATTGAGCCAATTAAAGTAATCGCCGTAACAGTCGGCGCTGGCTTGGATTAGTTCTGCGGCGGGAAACATGGAGTCGCACGGAGATCACAATTCTTAAAGGTTGAAGCATAGAACTAAGAGCGCATGAACTAGCGCATGACATGGGATTTTTAAGCTTTTATTTTTAGTATTTTTCGGTAAAAAAAAAATAACTGTATTGACTACTGAACTGAACCATAGTGTTTAAAAACTACTATTCAAAATTAAATACTATTCAAAACCACCATAACACAATAAATTATTTACATACATACATAATTATCACGCCCGTATCCTTAATGGGGTGGGCAGAGCCACGAGTAAACATTATGAAAACTTGCAGCCACTTCTGATTCAAAGTCCCAAGATGGGTATGAACCATGGTGACAGGTGATCAGCCCATCGCCCGTATTAGATGGTCCATCATTCTGGCTGGAGAGGTCTATCGCTTAGTCGACTTTTACGACATGCTCGGGGAGAGAAGCAGCTGGACGCATTCTAGGTTTTTTCTTTACTCCCAGCCCAGCAGAGAAGTACTTACTAAATAATATAAATTATAATAATATTAAATATATTTAATTAGTAAATACTAAATAATATATTGTGTTCTCCCTATCTCCCTATCCATCCATTTGTGAACGGGTTGTATCTCATGAACCGTAATAGTAATAGTATGTATGTATTTCTATTGCCGCTATTACAACAAATAATAATAAATAAATAAAAAATTTAACTTCGTAAAAATTGAATCAAAGCAACACTAAGTGCGGTCACTAATTGGATGGGTCGAGTGAATTTTTGCACACATTTTTATTGTAGTATTTTCGTGTATTTCTTTCTCAAACGATTAAAAACTAAAAATTAAGGGGTTCCTTATAGAAGAGACGTTTCATTTTGCACTTATAATGGGAAAATTTACAATAAATATTTATGTACGATAGTACAGAACCCTTCGCACTTGACCTGACTCGCACTTTACCGGTTTTATTATTCTATAAACATATAATTGGTTTGGCTTGAAAACTTTTAGCTTCGTTCGACTCCACGCCACCCGCCGCAGGATTAGCATCATACAATACAAGCAACGAGTGAATCCTTTTATTTATTGCTATTTATTATTATTGCATTCTGCGTTCATTCCTCTCCTAATATTGTCTTGGTATAAATTCCGCTTAGCGTTTCGGATGTTTGCTTTTAATATTATTGCTAATTAGCTGTATTAGCTCTTTTTAAATTATTTCATTAAATTTCATTAAGTGCATCACATTCAGTCATTTGTCACGACATGCAAATAATAATTATTATGAATAAACTATGAATTATGAATTATTATGAATAAGGAGTGCTTCAATGTCAATTATTATATTTAATTGTAAAGATAAATTGATTTAAATTAATACAAAATATTATTATTGATTTAAGTTAGTTACCGTCTGATGAGCTGGATCAGGTGAGCTATCTATAGACCGTTTGCAACGGCCTTTAGATAGCCCGACTGTTTCTTTTGCATTTTGTAAATTATATTTGTAATATTTGTAAGTTTCTTTCTGTTAATAAAGAAAATTTTATACAAAATAGTATAAAAAAAATCAAATAATATTGTTTGAAGTCGCTGACGGCTCTGTCAATCTCCACAGCTCCATTGAAACTGAATGATCAATTTTACATAATTTGCAGATTTGGCCAAGGATCTGAAAAGGCGCAAATATGGAAACCTCACGGGACTTATGTATTTGAGCCTTTTGGGGTCGAGACAACGACTTAAAAGCCGGGACCGACAATTTAACGTGCCCTCCTAAGCACGGAAGCGCTCAGCTCGTAATGCCACTTGCGGTCACCCATCCCGATTGTGACCTCGCACAACGTTGCTTAACTTCAACGATCAATCAAGAACGTCTAAGCAAGCTACGGCACGAGCGCTTCAAGGCTTCCCATTGGCATTCTTCGGGTACGGAACCCTGAAAATCTGAGTAAAAGTCTAGTTTACGTTACTAATTTATTACACGCGTAATTAGACTCCAAAATATATATCATAATCTGTTGGCACAAAATTTAATTCGATAAAGCAGTTCATTCATTCATTCATTCATTAGATTATAGATTATAGTATATATTTTGGCGTGTAATATTATGCGTGTAATAAATACGATCAGATGGGAACAACCCCTAAATTCAAGTGTACGCTTAGTCTGTATGAATAAGAGGGTAATTCTATCACCATTTGAAAAGACGCAGTGAAACTAGTGTAGAAACAAGGCTTATCAACTCACATGTTCTCGAGTCACAATCCAAAAGCCATCAATATCCCAGCCCCGCCCGCCCTATAAATCTGCCTAATCATTAGAATTACAGCGTCTCTTAATAACGCGACGTTTGGGCGGAGATATGCGTGAGTGATGGAGCAATCCAAGTTTAATAGCTGGAGCCTTTGCAAATTCTACGTGTTCTGTTTGTTTCTCTCACCGTCATCGAGAACACAGGGCCTTGTTAGATATAATAGATAGATAGATAGATGAACTCTTTATTGTGTATAACAATATTAAATTAAAACAAAATAATAAAACTTAGGTGCTAACAAAAAAAAAACAGAAATACCCAAACGGCGGCCTCTTCCAGACATTTTCCAGGCAATTTCTTGTTCACTATGACTAAACAGAACGTAACGCGGGCATACGCGGGCACGTTTGTCGAATCACCTTGTAGATTTTATATGACAATTTTGTGTTTCTAAAACACGATAGCGTTCGTTTGGTCATATGGTCATAGCGAATAAGGTGCCTGGTAGTTTAGGTAGTAACACTGCCTTTTAATAAAAAAGAAATACAAAAATACATAAAAAAATTAGAAAAAAAAACACTTGATCCAAAGGGCATTACGAGCTGAGCGCTTCCGTGCATCGGAGGGTCCCGGCTTTTAAGTTGTTAAGCCATGACGAAGGCCTTCAAGCGGCCTAAAAACTCCGTCACAAGAGTTGGCCACTAACTTATACGAAATTACTTATTTTTAATAATAAGAGTATGCAATTTTTTGTAAAACTTTACTTTCCTTATCCATGGAACAGAGTAAAACCCTTATTCCGATATAACCCAAAATATCATCCGATTTACGTCCAGGAAGCAATTAGTAGAAACTTAACGATATTTATCTTATTGTAATTATTATTATATCAATTACATATTCGAGGCATCCAATACCAGGTAATGGCGAACATGTCATAATTAACTTTAATTATATGATGACATGGACGAAGGTAATAAGTTTATCTTCATCAACTTATCAAGGGCTTATCTACACTGAAGGCACGGTTTGTACAGAAGCGGCAAGTAGCGCGAACTTGGCTCATGAGAGCACTGGTGGTCTAGTTATTGCCTTCCGATCCTAAGGTCGTGGGTTCAAACCCAGTCGTGTACCAATGGACTTAGTGAAAAAATTATGTGCGCTATAACTCAGTATACCAGTACTAGCCTAAAATCGAATTTTGACTAAAATTTCTTAAAAATCTGAATAACTTTTGAACCTATGAATATCGCAGAACACACTAGCATTTCAATCGGTAGGTATTGAGGTCTCCCATCGTCCCGACACCGATGATGCACCCTTTCTGTATACATTTACGTAATAATAAGTATGACAGTACACAGTGGGTTTATTATTTTACGCTCTAAAGGCTTTTATTTTATTTTTCTTCTCACAATATAACAGATCCTTACTGACCCACGTGGTCACATGACCTCAGACACATGTGGTCCTACCATGAGTTTTCTTATACGGCCATGATTGCCAGTAAGGTAGACTGCCTATATGTCCGGCACTGTGCGATAGTCGCGTCCCCAGTGGCATCTGTTAGTCAATTTTAAATAGATTAGATTTTGTTGTACGTACAGATTTTTAGGTATAGATTTTGTTACTTATATATTTTTTAGTTATTTGTTATATTGTTCAATATTGCTAATTTTTGTTATTTCGTGTCCTCTGTATTTTGTAATTGTTTCGTGTAATTTTGTTGTTGTAATCTTGATATGTTAAAAAAAGTGTTTGGTTGGACACCGGACTGGGGCTCTCTGGTTTGTGTTAAGGTTAAATAAATTTCCACTGCGTGAAATCGAGAAGTCCTCAAAGAAGGTAAATATACACGTCTCACAGCTTACCTTGACTCAGGGGACTCCGAGTTCTTCCACTGGTACCAGGGATCACGAAACACAGTAGGGAAATATAATTATTTTCACTCTTTTATGTTTTTTCACATAATTTTCCTTTGACTTTTTTTTGACAACTTCTAGTTCTTTTTCTTTAATGTCTCTCTCGAGTCCACCCGAAAGAGGTTTGCCGTGGAGGCCGTAACATTTCCCCCCACTTGAAATCGACCCGATTTCACGCTTAAAATAAGGCCGAAAAAGAATACCTATTAGGGGAATTTGTACTCGGAATAAATAAACTAACTAAATTAATTCTAATAATAAAAACTTACAGGAAAATCTATTCAGATGGTACAAAACATGACTTTACAGTTGGTCTTTTAAGAAGACCGGAACTGGTTTTAACTAGTGCCACTCTTACGACGTTATCTTTCCCTGGATAAGTTTCGGTTATTCTTCCGAGTTTCCAATGAACATCGCACTCCGCAGGCGATGTTGACAGAACGCACAGCGGTCGAGAGTTGAGCATAGCCTCTACTTTCGTTAACACTGTACTCATTTCTTCCAATGTTAAAGTTTGAGTGCCTACAACGCGTTTTAAATGATATTTGGTAGAACGAATCCCACCTTCGAAAATTCCACCAAAATGTGGAGCTCCTGGAGGATTATAATCCCAAGAGATTGATCGAGTTGTAAGATAATCCGCAATTTGAGTTTGGTTACTACTTACTAAATGGAACATCTCGTTTAAATATCGTTTTGCTCCCACAAAGTTCGTTCCATTATCAGAGATAATTCGTTTACATAGCCCACGTCTTGCTACAAATCTGTCTAGTGCCGCAATGAACGCTTCAGTTGACAGTTCCGTCACTACCTCTAAGTGGATTGCCTTCGTGGCCAAGCAAACAAACAAACAAATGTACGCCTTGTATGTTCGAGCGTTACGCCGTTTGCTTTCTTTCAGAAGGAAAGGACCACCGAAATCGATACCTACAGCTTCAAAACACCTTGCCGGTTGTATTTTGACTGAGGGCAGATCTCCCATTACAGTTGAAGAGCAGATAGGACGAGCTTTAAAACAAGTGACACACTTGGATAGTCGCGATCGAATTGCGGAACGAATCCCTAAAATCCAATATTGACGTGCTAACAAAGACTGTAGAGCGCGAGGACCAATGTGAAGATACGACTTGTGGAGAGATTCTATAATCACATTCGAGAGATGACATTTAGGAAGTAGAAGCGGATGTTTTGCTTCCTGCGGTAGGTTTGAATTGCGAAGGCGACCCCCCACTCGCAATAAACCAGATGAATCTATAAAAGGTTGTAACTTTTGAATAGATTTTACACAATTCAAACCTTTCTGGATGTTCAAGAATATTTCAGGATAGTGAAACCTTTGAACCTCCTTGATGAGAAAGGAATGAGAATCTTTCAATTCTTTCAATGAAAGAGCCAAAAAGTTTCTTTCAGATGCAATCTTCTTGGCATTGCTACTGAACCGGCGAATCCAAGCTAAAGTACGCTGCATCTTCGAGAACGAAGAAAACCTTTGTATAAAACTTGAAATGAAATCCTGAGAAGTTGTAATTAGCAAACTTGACCCCGTTTCAATTTCAGGCTTATCTTCAGGTAAGTCTTTCATCGGTATATTGTTATATCCAATGTCAACAACATCATTCAATGACTTGTTGTTCGTGGTTTTGCAGCTGGCATCAAATACGACTCTCAGTTTAGTCGTGACACTGCTTGGGCGCACGACGCAATGATGAGGTATTATGTAAGCCTTGGAGTCTGAAGTAGCTATAGGCTGCTTGTGTCCTAAGTCTTCATACTCTTTCATGAAGTCTGCATAACCTGTCTTCAAAACAGGATCGCGAGCAAGGCGCTTCTCCATGTTGTGAAAACGATTTAAACTGCGATGGTATGAATCGCCCAACTCCTCATTCTCTTTCGCCGGAATAGGCACTACATAGCGGCCACCTGCTTCGCGATATACATGCTTGGTGTATAGCGCTTCGCAAACGTCATCGTCGGGATGAGAAGTATGCACGCTAGGTGGCTCCTCGACTTCCCGAGACCGCTGAATAATTTGATCTAAACTCGAGGTGACTAGCAAAGTCGAACGCTCGCGTTTTTCTAAATGGATGGATGCCTTACCTGTTATAACCCAACCGTAGATACTATGTAGAGCCGTAGGAAGACCTGGTCCAGGCTCATAGCGTCGACCATCGTACACTTTGTCAAAGACATCGACTCCTAACAAAATGTCAATCGGTCCCGGTTTCTCGAAGTCAGGATCGGCTAGGTAAATATCTTGGTAGCATTCACTCACGTTCGTTGGAACCTCCTCTGCAGGTATGTCCGTAGTGATGACAGGCATGACTACAAATTCGAGATCAAATTTAGGATCGTTGTTATCCCTAGGAAGAATTCTGCATGCCGTCACTCCTGAGATCTCACTTACCTCAGCAGCTCCTATACCGGACAAAGTTTCGCAAGTTGGCGTAGGACGAAGCCCAACACGTTTAGCGCAGGCGGTAGTCATAATACACTCATGAGAACAACTGTCGATCAGAGCGCGAACCTTAAATGTACTACCCTGCTTATTTTGTAGTCGCACTACAGCTGATCCGAGCAACTTCACATCTCGCTTTGAGCTGGCGCATAAAGAGACAGCGGGATTCACGCAAGCGAGACTTGATGTGGGATCATCAGATTTACTCGATGATGAACCGCTAGATGTTGCCTTATCCACTGTTGAACTCGGTGTTTCACTATAATGCAAGAACGTGTTATGTCTTTTTCCGCAAGTCAAACAGTTTGTTTTAGAATAACAAGAACCTGCTGAATGCCCTGAACGCAAACAATTAAAACAAAGTTTCAACTCTGCTACCAATTTTCTACGCGATTGTACATCCATCGAATTAAGTTTTGTGCATTTATAAATGCTATGTTGCAATTTGCAGCATGGGCAAAGATTGCAAGTTGCGGGTTTCGCATCACTCGACACTACGAAGGACCTTTTAGTAACTTGTTTAGGCGGGGTTGGGATATGGGACATTTTATTAATTTCAGAGATCCTGAGTTGATCCTTTAAGAAATTTAGCAATTGATCAAAACTGGGTAGCTCGAGACTTCCTATTCCGCTTAGCTCTTCGAACTTTTGCATTGTTGCAGAGTCTATAGATCGCGACGCGAAATAGAATAGAAGAAAATCGCTCAAATTGTCAATCTTCATCGCTGTCAACGCATTGACACATTCCCTTAGAGTACCGGTAATACGTGACAGTTCATCGTATGACGCAGATGACATCGGTTTGAGTCGCATTATCCTATCTAAATAGCTCGTAGCTAGAACCCTCTGGTTATCGTAGCGCTCGCGCAACGCGTCAAAGACCACCATGTAATTCGCTGATGACAGCGGTACGTTTTTCGCTATGCTCAACGCTGGACCTGACAAGCATGACACCAGATAGTGAAACCTTTCGATATCCGATAGCGATTTGTTTTTGTGAATCAACGGAAGAAACGTATCTATAAATATCGGCCAGTTTTCTAAATTACCATCGAATTTCGGTAAATCTATCTTTGGTAGACGCACGTTAACCCTTTGATCCCCACTAACAGCACTAGAAGCAGCGTCAGATATTTTTGATTCCGACTGTACCTTCTCCAATACTTCTAGAATGCCATAGTACAGCTCATCAAAAGCTGTCAAAGCTTTGAAATCACTATTCTCCTCAGGATGCAATGACAATGCTAGCAGACTAATTTTCTCCGTTTGCTCATAAAATTCTGCTTTCAACGTATCTAAATGTTTCGCACGCACAAGAAAAGAGGTGACACTAGTTTTGCCTGATCGAACCCCTTGTGCCATATTGTAAATTAGATTCACTGAGGCGAATACATGCTCACGTTTGCCGAGGAGAACTTTGCATTCTGCCTCCTTCTTCGCCATCTTTGAATCTACTTCCGACACCCAACGCCTAACAGAATACTATTAACAATAAATGTATCAAAATAAAATAAAACTGCTCATTAAAATCACAAAATATGTTTCCGAGTACAAAGTTCCCTAGAACACGAAAAGAGAGAACCCAGTCGACGGTGCAACCCTATTACCCTCGACAGTAGACCGATCACCAGGCGCGGGAACCATCCGGCTCGCACGGACCAAACAATGGTTGGACACCGGACTGGGGCTCTCTGGTTTGTGTTAAGGTTAAATAAATTTCCACTGCGTGAAATCGAGAAGTCCTCAAAGAAGGTAAATATACACGTCTCACAGCTTACCTTGACTCAGGGGACTCCGAGTTCTTCCACTGGTACCAGGGATCACGAAACACAGTAGGGAAATATAATTATTTTCACTCTTTTATGTTTTTTCACATAATTTTCCTTTGACTTTTATTTGACAACTTCTATTCTTTTTCTTTAATGTCTCTCTCGAGTCCACCCGAAAGAGGTTTGCCGTGGAGGCCGTAACAGTGTTTTTTATTGTTATTATTTTTACTCGTTGGCAACTAGTGATGAAATTAATAAGTATTAAAAGACGTTCAGCTCCATAGAACAGTATATTAATTTTCATTTGCAGTCACTAGCAAGTATAATTTGTGAAAACTCATGCTAGAGCCACTGATAGTGTGCCCGGGGCGATCACGCTTGACCCAACAAACGGACTTAATTAATTAACAGAAGCTGGTGATGCTGATGCTTGATGGATACGTTTTGTCAGTTTTTCGACAGTCGGTTTGATGTACGGACTTCTTGTACTTACTTTCTAAAATATAATGTAAACTCAATTTAATATCAAGTTACCTTGCCTACATAGGTACATAATAATTAGCTATTCAACAAAATAAATTGTATAAAAGTACATTATGTGTAATAGGTACTTGTATTTCTAGTAATAAATTTATTTGTTTGTGTATTCTTAGTAGGTACTATTTTTAAAGTAACTTAAAAAGAAAATTATCTTATTTTAGTACAGAAATAAACTTCAAAACAGCATTCATAGAATGCGTCCAGCTGCTTCTGTCCCGAGCATGTCGTAAAAGTCGACTAAGGAGTAGTAGTACCCTCTTCAATATGATGGACCATCAACATAGGCGATAGGCTGATCACCATGATTCGCCATATCCATCTTGGGACATCTTTGAATCTGGAGTGCAAGTTTCCTTATGATTGCTTGTCGCTCTGCCCACCCCGTTAGGGATACGGGTGTGTTAATATGTGTGTATGATTATAATTATTAAATTGTAGTATTTTGATGACAAAATCTAAGTCAAAACTAGCTTATTAACTTCATCAAACACTTTCCCTCTCCTTATAACCGATTAAGCGAATCGCTAACTTTCACATCTTAATTGAAAACGCATCAAAATATACAAATTTAGCATTTCCATGTATCGACGAAAGTAATTGTTATTATCTCTTGCAATATTAATGATCATGTTCAAAAATACTGAGAAAATACATGTAATTCGTATTTAATTTGTTGTAAAAAGAGTTTTGATACGTTCGGACAAATAAACAGATGTACAAAAAGGTTTTTTATAAATGTAATACATATAAGACGACCTCGGTGGCGTGGCGGGCGAGTGCTCGGCTAAGACACAATTGATGTGGGTTCGATTCCCGCTACAGGAGAAATGTTTGTATGTTCTGCAAATATTTTTTCCGGGTCTGGGTGTTGTATTAAAAAAAAAGTAATATAAGTATTCTATCAGCCATCTGGTGCCCATAGTACAAGCTTCACTTAGTTTGCGGCTAGATGGCGCTGTGTTTAATGTCCACAAATATTTATTTATTAATACATACATACATATTATCACCCCCATATCTTTAATCGGGTTGGCAGAGCCTAAAAGTTTTAATATTGATCGATACTCAAAAAACCGGAACTCTTCATGTACGAATCCGACTCTCACTTGATTGGTAATTTATTAATTTACATGTGAATGAAATTTGGTTTTCAGTCTAGTGGAAAGACAATATCAACTTTTATTTTTTTTACAAATACTTATAATCGAGGTGATTTATGAGCTGAGGGATGCCTCAGCTTGGCGTAGTCACTAATTGGATGGGTGACCGTACGCTTTGCTATGGAATGATTTTCTTATCAAGTTTAAAATTTGAAAATCACATTCAATGCAAACGAAGTCGCGGGCAACGACTAGTAATCTAATTAATATACAAATAATAATAATAATTCATTTATTTCAGAAAAGTCCATGCAAAAAGCTATTTAAAAAGAGCCAAATAACAAAAAAAAACAATACAATAATTCTAACCCTAACGTATGTTAAATATTATTACAGGCACCAGACTCTCACGAAGCAGGTTAAAATAAGTTTTTTACTTCTAAATCTAAGTACCTACAACATGTACCTAACCTTTTGTGAGAGCAAATAAATACTTATTATTAATATAGATGTTCTGTAAGCCATGTGTATGACGTTCCATTTGCGTACGATAGGACAGTCAACCCTGTCCTATCGGTGACGAGGAGATTATTTGCCTCGTACGCAGCGCATCTCAATAAATATTTTGTTTTTTCCACAAAATAACAAAGTCCAAGTTCACATGCTGGATGAGGAGCGGTTGCGCAACGCCGCGAGCCACAAGTTCACCCACTGCGCTTGCGCAACCGAAGTGAATGCTGTGTCCGAGATCGAGATGAGAGTACCGGCGCCGGCGAGCCCAGTTATGTAGCCTGCTACACTCAGCTTCAAAAGTCAATCAAAACCATGTATAGTTTACTATAATATATAACCATATATAGTTAGCTGCCTAGAACTTCTCTGCTGGACTGGGAGTAAAGAAAAAACATAGAATGCGTCCAGCTGCTTCTCTCCCCGAGCATGTCGTAAAAGTCGACTAAGGGATAGTATCCTCCAACATGATGAGATAGGTACCATAAGCAAGTATTCCCAAGGAGGGTTGACGTCAGGCAGGCGGCCGGTCGTGAAATACCTTAGCCAAAACTCTTACAGCATGATCCAAGGAACATGCTGTGCCGACCCCACATACAGTGGGATAAGGGCAGGAAAATGATGAGTTTACTAGCTGCCGCCCGCGGCCTCGCTAAACTTGTACCCGGATAAAAAGTAGCCTATAGACTACTACATTATAGATATGTTATTCTATTTCACCAGTTAGACCTTCAGTTAAAATGTTATGTGGTCTGGTAAGCATCTCAAAATGTATTATTAAATAATTAGATTAGATAACCGTTGATCGTTGAAGTTAAAATAACTGAAAAAGTGTTAAAATTATTCAATTGAAAATAATTGCCCCTCTTTGATTAATTGTATCCCCGCAACCAATAGACCTAGAGAACACAAGTAAGGCTCATATTATAGCAAATTTAGTTATCTTTACAGAAAAGTAAGTAAAAACTACTTTATTTCTTTTTTTTTACCTTCACAGAAATTTGAAGCAAAGAAACCTGAAAAACGCTTCCTTAAGGTAGTTTTTTCCGAAAAAACTAGAAAAAGGGTCCAAATTTTCTCAATATCTCGGGCAGCGCAGTTTTCAGTGTTGCAAATATAGGTATACTCTCAAGGGACCTTATAATATAATTATAAAAAAATCGTAGATAAGTTGGCGATGTTTGCCTTTTTGTGTATATTGACGAAATTAAACTCTTAGAGGATGAACTTTGGACAAAGTCGCGGGTCATTACTAGTTTACTACTTGAAACTCAAAGTATTAAAAAAAATAACACCCAATAGTCTCATACATAGTCCTGATCCCACACTAGGATTCCCTATGTCATGGGTATCAGAAACTACGAGTACCATGGCACCACAACACCCAGACCCGGAAGAAATATTTGCAGAACATGCAAACATTTCTTCCGCAGCGGGCATCGAAACTGTGGTTCTTGCGTCTTAGCTGAGCAATCACCCGCGACGCCACCGAGGTCGTCAAATTGTTTTACTTATGTCTTCAATTTCATTTCATAGCCTTCTTTTGTGGTAGTCGGTTAAGCAGTGATACCATTTCCTTAGAAAAGACATCAACGCGCATCGTTAAAATATTTTATGACCGGTTTTGAAAGGACAATCGTGGTGAAAGGAATTAAGAAAGTATTTTACTTATATTAAGAATAAAATTATCATCAATATACTATTTGATATTCATCGATATCATCCTGATATCGCGAGGAAACCGGCATGTCGTAGAACTTAAAAAGTTCCAGAACATTATGTCAAGTGCACGAAAGGAGCTTTGAAGGCGCACTTTAAATCCTTTCACCACACTGGTTCAAAAGAACTAGTGACATGACTAGAAGATACCTTATATCGCCCACTACTCAATACCACTATTGCAAGCAAACAAACAAAAACTAACAATTGCTAGCAAATGGTGGCTTTATCGCTTGATGCGATTTCTCCCAGGCAACCAAACTAAGACTAAAAGTTAATTAAAAAATGTAAATATAAATAGGATTTAATTAAAAACTAAACTAAACTAACGTTAAATACACTCTTGGACCTTTCCATTGAAAACAAAGTTGATCGGTGAGGATTTCTGCTGTCCCTCGAACTACTGTATCTCGAGGGTCAGATTCCATCCCCACCACACAGTCCTTATCGTCTATAAATAGTATAATGTACGTAAATAGTTAGTAAATAAATTAATAACATCGAATACTCACAATCATAGTCCTGACCCCACACTGGGATTCCCTGTGTCGTGGGTATCAGAAACTGCCACAATACCCAGCCCGGGAAGAAATATTTGCATACCATTTGACGGCCTCGGTGGCGTGGCGGGCGATTGCTCGGCAGAGACGCAAGATGCGCGGGTTCGATTTCCGCCGCGGAAGAAATGTTTGCATGTTCTGCAAATATTTCTTCCTGGTCTGGGTGTTGTGGTGCCATGGTACTCGTAGTTTCTGATACCCACGACACAGGGAATCCTAGTGTGGGGTCAGGACTATGTATGCGACTTTTGGGCGTTATTTATTTACATGTATACATTTCTTCCTTAGCGGTAATCGAACCCGCACCTCTTGCGTCTCTGTCGAGCAATCGCCCGCCACGCCACCGAGCAATAATAAGATATACTAGATGAGGAGATAGTGAGCGGAGAGCTTTATCAGTGCAGATGTCAAAGATATAATTGCGTGTCCTAGATAGTAAGTACGGTATGCGTTTAGTTATTGCAGCTTAGCGTCAGTTTTATTGTAAAACGTGTGGCAACCGACGCGGGTCAATGCGGGTGGTGCATGCTAATGGTGAGGGTATGTGGGGCAGTGGCTTATTTTATTGTCATGGTGAAATCATAATCAAAATTATACTAAACTAAGGCCTTTTACCATCTATAGTAGATGATTTATACAGCGTCAGGAGGCAACTTTTACCTACACAAACGGGACGCTGTAGTGCTCGGGGCGAGTTAAGATGGAGTAGGCTTGCCCAGCACCTATTCCATCCTCTCAGCTTAGTCGGCCTTGTACACAGGAAGGACATGGTCAATACGTGCGGAGCTGACTAAGCCAGGTTTTTTGTTCTCTTAAATAAATATTTGTTTGTTGTTTCTACATTCACATTGAATATAAAAAAAAACTATTGCTTCTGAATCAAATCATCATCTAGATAGCTGGCTATGACTCAATGCTTTTTTAGGGTTCCGCACCCGAAGGATACCAACAGGACCCTAAGTCTGCGCAGTCAGTCTGTCATTGAGCTGTATCTCATGAACTGTAAGAACCGTAGAAACTTCTTCTTTCTAAACATTTTCTAATGTATGATGGTACGGAACCCTTTGTATGCGAATTCAACTCGCACTTGAGAGGTTTTAAATGTATTGCATAACTCGCTTCCAAAGTCGGTCTAGATCTGCCATCAATCCATACTGGGTTTATAGGACAAACATTAAGATAGTTGTCGGCCCATTGTACTTAAAGTAAGTAGCTCACTTTCATACGTAACGTCTTGACCATCATTGTTACTCAATACTACTTTTATGACTGGTTTTATTAATCAATGTGGTGGAAGGAGTAAAATGCGTTTTGGATTTGGTCCAAAGTAAAAGTTTTTGTAAGTAAAATGTTGACTGTGTTTGTTTCGTTTTTTTGTGTTGGACGTTTAAATTTGGTGAAAGGTTTAAAGGGCGCTTGTGGAATGCTCAAGAAATTTTGTTAAAAAATATTTAGAAGTGAGAATTGATTTGGGTAGAGACCAAAATTTACTTTATCGAACTTGGCTTCGACCTAGCTTGCCAGTTTTCTCACAGTTTGAGTCGGCACATATTTTTAGGGATCCGACGCGAGCCTACGGAACCCTAATACTAAGCCTCCGCTGTCCGTCCTTCCGAGTATAATGTGTTTATTTTAAATAATAATAACAAGAGAGACGTGTTACATTTTGCAGTTTTTTTAATAAATAATAATAAATAAATAACACCCAACAGTCACATAATAATAGTCCTGACCCCACACTAGGATTCCCTGTGTCGTGGGTATCAGAAACTACGAGTACCATGGTACCACAACACCCAGACCCGAAAGAAATATTTACAGATCATGCAAACATTTCTTCCGCAGCGGGAATCAAACCCGAGCGTTCCGCGTCTCAGCCGAACAATCGCCCGCCACGCCACCGAGGCCGTCTAAGACTGGAAACCGTCTAGTTCATCTCGTTATGTAACTTCCACGCAATACTACGCGAAAATCACGTTTATTACTTAGAAATTAGATCTTAAGTATTTGATAATTCTGTCACGCGAAATCAGATCTTATGAAGGTGGCATAAGGTCTATTACGTGCGTGAAACTAATGTGTGTCAGGAATGCGATGAATACTAAAGTAACCTGCGTTTAGAATGGAACTTAACTAGTGTTTACTAGACGATTTCGATGGTGTGGCGGGCGATTGCTCGGCTGAGACGCAAGAGGCGCGTGTTCGATTCCCGCAACGGGAGAAATGTTAATAATATGTTCCAAATATTTCTTTCGGGTTTAGTGTTGTCATTATTTACATAATTAAAAAAAAGTCATTAAAAATTCATCTGGTTCCATATTCATAGTACAAGCTTTGCTTAGTTTGGGACTAGATGGCGCTGTGTGAAATGTCCAAAAGTATTCATTTGTAAATTTAAAAATCTTCAAAACGCATTAAAACTTACAACTTATAAAAGTATTCACAAAATCTTGTAAAATACAAATGAAAACGGCTGAGAAGTGTGCCTATCTAAAGATACCTATTTCCTAACCCAGATCATCAGATGGTGGATGGTGGATTGTTTTCAATAAAACCGTTTAACTTAAAAGTAGTTTAAAAGTTGTTATAGCGGCAATAGAAATACATACTCTGTGAAAATTTCAACTCTCTACCTATTACGGTTGATGAGATACAGCCCGCTGACAGACGGACGAACGGACAGACACTCAGACAGACTTAGTAGTAGGGTCCCGTTGGCACCTTTCGAGTAGGTACGGAACCCTTATAATGGTTAAAAGAATTCCATAAGCAACCGGTCGCAAGTTCATTGGCTTTGTGAAAACAACGACCATTTTTTCGCTAAATAAAACCATTTAAAAATTCATTCATTCTTCACCAAATTACCAGTTAGCCACACATCTCACTAAAATGAAACACCAAATTAAACCCGCTTATAAAGCCCCGGCTACACACGTAATCCGAATCAAAATTGGCGTAATATTGACATAATCACACAGCGTACGACTAGAGAAGGAGTGATAATATTCTATGCGAGTAATTGTATGGTCATGTACAGTGAGATGAGAAAGTGTTAAGAATGTGCCATAGCGGATTTGTTCAACAAAATCGATGTAGAACTCTGTTATTGGTTAATGAAATGTGCTTATTTAAAAAGAAAATGAAATTATAACATTTTTTCTTCGGTCCTTCAAAGTGAAAACACGCTAAGAGAAAAAAATACGATTGAAAAATCCATGTTTTCATGTTTCGATCTAGATCTCAGGAACCCTAATATAATTTCGGATGATTTTGACTTTGATAAGTAGGTAATAACTATTTCTTTAGTTGTTGAAACCAGTTTTTTGATTCATTTTGTAGTTTTCTTGAAATTAGCAATTATTTGATTTGGCGGGTTATTTGATTTCAATGTTTTGCGCGGTCTCACTCTGTCTTTTTTTTATACACTCGAAATCCGTAGAGCTATCTCTTTCGAAATCTGTCTAAACGCAATAGTATGGTAGCCTCTTAAGGTGTTTCTGCCCACAGCCGTATATTACTGCTTCTAGTCAATCAATCCGTCCCGCACCCCGCGCCCTGTTACAAGGAGTGTACTACTGAATGGAAGGCAAATAAAGGAGCGGGTTCGCTTCCCGCTGCTGGAAAAATGTTCTGCGAATATTTCTCCCGGGTCTGGGTGTTGGAACTTTTAGTTTCTGATACCCACGACACGAAGGTATTCCTGTTATTTATGATCATTTATTCAATACTACTCGTGTCACTAGTTCATTAGAACCAGTGTGCTGAAAGGATCGAAAATGCGCTTCATAGACTCATTTCTGTTGGCACATGCTTTCCAGTATCTAAAACTTAGTGCTTAAAGTGCTCTTCTAGAAGAATTAAGCGGAATAAGTACTAGATACTTGTAGTCTTACCTTTCCATTATTATGAGATATTTTAGTACTTATCATAAAATGCTCTTTAACTCAGTAATAAACGCTTGATATTTTATAAGTATTTTGTAATTCAACTTTCAAAACACATTATAGTAAAAGTGGGTAATTTGTCACAACAAAGGTTGCATTTCCAAATAGTCCGCTTACCGTCTGTCACTTACGGCTCTTACCGGCGGACATTATGCGCCTGCGCAAGATTGATCGTTCACCTGACGCGCATAGACCTACAACACTGTCAAATAGATCAGTAAATAATAACTAAAATGTACTGTACTTTTTATATGTGATGTATTTATTTAATTAAAAAAAACAATATTAAATTTTTCAACTTTTTTTACAGCTCTGCTGTGAAATATCACAATAATAATGAAAGTTCTTACTTTTCTTCCACTGTAATTACACTAGCCTGTAAATACAAATTTACTACGTAACTATTTCTTATTAATAAAATAATTCATATACCTAATAATATACTTTGACTTAGGTACATTTCATTTAAGTAATTTTATTAATACAATCAACTAGCTTGTCAGACACAAGAAAGACATCACAAGCCTGGTAATTACTTACGTTCTTAACTCTATGGCTCCACATTAGCTTTTTGCCGCCTCTCCCGCTTTCCTAACCAGCAGATAGGAAGTGCATCGGTCAAGTGAAGGCACTCGGATACAATCTGTGTTATGTTATTAGCGATTCCGTGCTCGACTGTACATTGTACACAGCTGAGAGCAGTCGTGAAGAAAATACTTAACTATTTGAAGGTGTCTACGTAATTTTTTGGTGTTGGATTATATTTAGAGTAGGTAACTGAAAAAATCGAGACTAAATCTAAACTTAGATAGAAAACAGAGCCCATTTTTATTTCTTATTATTATACCGATTACCTTAAAGTTTTTAATGTTATTGTAGTTTGTCTTTGTAACTAGTTAAATAAATCTTTTAAAATGAAAAAAAAAACTGAAAAAATACTCACATCAAAAGTGTCTAGGGATCAAGCAAGTTTGAGCTAGTTGGATGTCAGATTTTTTAATTATCCTGCTATATTATAAATGTGAAAGTTTGTGAGGATGTTTGTATGTTTGTACCTCAATCACGCCGTAACAGCTGAACGGATTTAAATGAAACTTGGAACATTTATATAGTACATGTGCTGCTAACATATAGGCTATTTTTCATCTGGGTACCACGTGAGGGAAGCCGCAGCTGGCAGCTAGTATTTTTATAAAAGAATCAACATTTCGATACATTTATTTTGACGAATGGTTGAATGCAATTATGAGAACGTAACAAGTGATTGTTTCAAATTCTTTTGTTTTTGCTTTTAGATATTTTCCATCGCCATTTGGGAAGTTTGAGTTGGGTACTTTAGTTGCGTGGCGGGCGTGCTCGGCTGAGATACAAGTTGTGTAGGTTCGATTCCCGCGGTGGGAGAATTTTTCTTATACTTCTGTTACCCACGACACAGGGTATCCTAGTGTGGGGTCAGAAATATGTAACAGTTTGTTGCGTAATTTAAATCACCTATTGCCTATTTGGAGGTTTTTGTATATAAGGTTTATTTCCACTACCTCATGGTCTTTGACCTCAAAGGTGACCAATACTGATTTGCATTGAATTAGACAATACAAGGTTGGCCTTTCCCAATCAATAATGTATCTTCGAAACTCAATAATTTTTCAACATTTTCTCTAAAGATCGTGTGGTCGAAACTAAATCACAGAAGGGATTATTTATTTCATCACTCCTTTCACCACACTGGTTAGGAAAAACTCGTGTCACGAGTGGTATTGTCAGTAGTAAGTTTAGCTTAGTTTAGAAAAGTTTGTTAAATTAGTGTTCACATTGAATAACTATTCTAGTAGGTACTATCAGTGAAAACCTGTAATTGGCTCTCTGTTTCTATCATAGAGTTTTAACGATATTTATTATAGCTGTTGGTTTTCCGAAACTAAATAAATAAATAATTGATATCCATGTCGCGGAGTGAATGGCGGGCAAAAACGCGTGAGGTGTGGGTTCACTTGACAAGACGAGTCTGCAAGTTTCGAGCTTTGGAGTTGTAGTATGAAACGATTTTTATTGAATACACATGTTTTTAACCGACTTTAAAATTAGAATGTTTTTATATTGGGCTGTACTGAGTGTTGGAAATCTTATGTACCTGTGATGAATAACCAATCAGAATCTAATTGCTCGCTAATTGGCTAATATTGTTCCCTTATCTCTGTATTGAGCTTTTGAATTATTACATTCGCCATTGTTTTTGTCAAACTAGAACATTTAGTTTTTAGGGTTCTGTACCTGACGGGTGCCAACGGGACCCTAATACTCAGCCTCCGCTGTCCATCGGTCTGTCTGTCAGAAGGCTATATCTCAAGAACTGTAATAGATAGAGTTGCATTTTTTTACAGAATATGTATTTATATCTATTTCCGCTATAACAACAAATAATAAAAATAAAAATATAAGAAATATTTTATAACGTTCGTAATCGATGAGCAAAGCTAAGCACCGCTAAGCGCAGTCAGTAATTGGGATGGGTCGAGTGTCTTTTTGCACATTTTTGTTTTTTTGAGAACGTGCTGGTGCTGACACCTATTAGCTACGACGTTTCGAAATGTTTGCTATAATAGCGTACCTACAAAGTAACAGCCTAACGCTTTTGGATTGACGATTTTTTGACTTTGTCTTACAAATCTCGCTCACTTTTGAAGCATTAGATGTTTGATGTTTTTAGAAAAACTAATTAAAAACAAGGATTATCGTTTTAAATAAGGAGTTAAATAAACACGTCCTGTTATTGCTCAAAAGTGAAATACACGCAACAGTTTACATAAGAACCACCTGTTTAGTTACAAAACAAGGGCCAGCACATAGGCCGACGTAAATGGATGATTCACTGCGAAACACCTACCAAATACCTTATTTTCTTATGTAATACTTACCCACTCTATGAAATACCAAAGCAACACCATCAATACGTCCACTGCTGGACATAGGTCTGAATGTAATCCTTACTAATATTATAAACGCGAAAGTTTGTATGGATGTTTGTTACTCTTTCACGCAATAACTACCGAATGGATTTTAATGAAACTTGGAATATACATAGTACATGTGCTGGATTAACATATAGGTTATTTTTTATCCAAGTTACCATGCGAGCGAAGCCGCGGGCGGCAGCTAGTTTTAAAATAAAATTCGGCTTTGTCAACCATATTCCCTCACATTAACGCTAGTTAGCTAACAAGGTTCTTCGTTGACAAGCCCGTCAAATAGGACATCATTATCATCATTATATTTAAATATCTTGAACAATTTTGTGCTGTCTCCATCCACCGATCTCACCAGGAGGACTTTTGACTCCGGCCATGACTTTTAGACATGACTAGATAGCCACTGAACTTGAAAAACTTAACTCAATAATCTGACGGTCATCTTTAACAAATTGGTCATTCAATTTAAATTAATCTACAGAATTTAGATGAGTTTCGCAATATTAATAAATAAAAACCATCTTGTAACCAACTTTGACCTCTTTAGCATACAAACATAATTCCGTAGGTATCTTAAAAGCACCATTATCTACTAGGTTGTGTGATGTGTCACTAGTTCATTTCGTTCTTGCTTGGCGTAGCTTGCTTAGACGTTCTTGATAGATCGTTAAAGTTAAGCAACGCTGTGCGCGGTCACAATTTGGATGGGTGACCGCAAGTGGCATTATGAGCTGAGCGCTTCCGTGCTTCGGAGGACCCGTTAACTTGTTAGTACCGGCTTTTAAGTCGTTATGACGGAGGCCTTTAGGCGACCTAAAAACTCCGTCACAAGAGTTGGCCACTAGCCCATACGAATTTACTTACTTATCTATTTATATTTTCATGAAAATTTGTGGGTCAATAGGTTGCACCAGAGAAATTTTCTTGTTTTTTATATAGTCAGAATTTATCAAAACGCCAAAATTATGCAAATTAAAAGTGCATTACATAAAAACGTAATTTTTATTAGCTTTACATAATTAGCATAAGTTTTATTCAACTCATTGTCTGTCCATCTAAGTTCACCTTCCGCCATTTTGTAATCTCCTATTGTATTATCGAGATTATCCGGTCATGACTTTAATTTTTTACCAGATCCCAGGAAATATTCTCATTTTGTTTGTTTTTTGATAAGTATGTCACGCGATATCTCTGCCATGTTAACTGATTTTAATGATTATTTGACGTCAGGCAGGCGGCCGGCCATAAAACATCTCATCCAAAGATCATGCTGTAAGAGTTACCGACCCCACATAGAGTGGGATAAGGGCAGGAAGATGATGATGATGATGAATGATTATTTCACTGGTTTAAAAAAGTGATGTCGATAATGTCCAATAAATTTATTTTCTCGTAAGTAGGTTTTTATGAGCTAGTGGCCAACTCTTGTTGCGGAATTTTTAGGCCGCCTAAAGGCCTCCGTCATGGCTTAACGTCTTAAAAGCCGAGACCGACAATTTAACATGCTCTCCGAAGCAGGGAGATGTTCAGCTCGTAATGCCACTTGCGGTCACCCATTCCAATTGTGACCGCGTACAACGTTGCTTAACTTTGACGATCAATCAAGAACGTCTAAGCAAGCTACGCCACGAGTGCTTCAATTAATAATTAAATCATGTAATATTAAGAGAGAAGAAATCCCTTGGAATCACGATTTGACGAAACATTGTGAATTTTATTAACCGACTTCAAAAAGGAGGAGATTCTCAATATAACTGTATGTTTTAGTTATGAACTGATTTTGTTAGTTCTTTCACTGATGTATAGAGAATGTCCCAAGGTCCCGTATAAACTTTATGTCTGAGGAATTTACGAGATACTTTTAAAGAAATATTTAAAAGCCGTCAAATAAAATTTTCCAATGACAACTTACCTAATTATTTTCTTACTCAATTTTATTCGAAAGAGTGTCAATGGCCAATATCCACTGACATCCTGACATATGTAAATGCAAACTACCTGTTAGTTTTTATACTATAGGACGGCACCAAGGAATTTTTATTTATTTTTCTTCGAAGTTGGTTTTGTTTCCAGTTTTTAAAACGTATTATTTCTGTTTTTATTCAAAAGAGTTCAACCAATAATTATCATGCATTAGTGATCAAAATGACGTGAACTTGTGCATGCGTGAATGCGAAACGCAAACTACAAAAATAGGTACATGTTACCTTGGCTAGTCTGCATGGTGCCTGGTTGTATGTCTATTAATCAAAAATACAGAATTTGTCAATCGTGTAGAAATAAAAGGCTGTTATCCATACATACCTACAATAAATCAACGTTGCATATTATTCAAATATGTGTAGGTATTTATGAAACAAATGCAAAGGACAATTTTGATACATCTTAAATTTACCCATCAGCAACAAAAACAGCAATGAATGCTTTCGTGGGTAGCTTTTATGGCGGCCATTAAAAATGTTAATAATTATAATTATAGTTTAATTATTTAAATCATTTCTTTATTCTCGATTAATATTATAATCATTATAAATATGTTGAGTAAGAATGTTAACAGAATGTGCTAATGTTTTTGTCGGTTTGGTTTTATTACGAAATATTTATGTTCAAACTTTCTAAATATTATTTTTAGACAAGGACTAGACTTTCCATAGCACAATTGCTAATATATTATTAGCTGCCGCCCTCGGCATTACTCGCGTGGTACCCGGATAAAAATACAGAGTTACTTTCGCATATAGTATAAGTATGGATTAAGTAAGATAACTAAAACTGTCAATATAATTTTGAAGCTGATTGTACTTGCAACGAGTGCTCTTGGTAAAAACGACCACATAAGTGATAGACATGGTCAAAGTTCAACTAGGAAAGTAATTCTACGTTCAATGGTCATTATCACAGCAAAATCGTTTCGTTACGTAGTAGTGCGAGTTATAATGTATCTAAAGATAAATGACCCACATCTAAGGCCTTCTATATATAGTAGATGATTTATACAGCGTCAGGAGGCAACTTTTACCTTCACTAACGGGACGCTTGTGAAGGCTAAAAAAGAACGCTAGTGCCCGGGACGAATTAAGATGCAGTAGGCTTACCCAGCAACTATTCCATCCTCTTAGCTTAGTCGGCCTTGTCCACAGGAAAGACATGGTCAATACATGCGAAACTGACTAAGCCGCGGGTTTCGTCACGATGTTTTCCTTCGCCGTTTGAGATTACTGGTATAGCGCACACACATTTTCCGCATAGAAAAATCCATTTTCATATCTCCACATTTCCACATCTACCTATCCACATAAAACCTACCTGTAACCTTATCTATGGCAATGGAAGAGCGGGATCTTTTAACAGAAGTATATCTTAAAAGCAGTTACTAACCCAGTTATATAATTGTAAACTGTTGCAAAAATAAAAATATTTTGTTTTTTAAAATATTTAGTTTTCAAAATTTCTGTGCAGCTTGACTTGCAAATGTGCCTATGACACTTTTTTGACACTAAAGTCTAAAAATCCAATATGGCAGATCTAAGAAGCCATTTTCAATTAACTAAGATGGTAAAAAATTAAAAACAGTCAAGTTTTTAGTTATATATATATAGAAATAAATGATCACAAATCCATCACAATCATTATCATGTATCACAAAAAAAGAAAGAAGTCAAAGACACGATCAAGCAATAGCTTTGGCGTATATTCAAATGCTCTTCATATAAAATTAACTATATTTATTCGGCTACTGTATAAACGGTTCCATTGACATATAAGAGTATCTTTTGAACCAAAAACTAGCGTTACAACAATCTAATATGGCCGATTGCACAGGGCTATGAGATATGATCGATTGACCAATTTTAATGCTGATCAAAATCAAACGCCCAATAAAAGTTAAATGTAAAGATGATAGTTCTGACACTATCGCATTGCTAGCGAAGACCACACGACATACCACAAGCACCTACGTTGGTGTTGTCAATCTGTATAATCCCACAGCTGGGCAAAGGCATCCCCTCGAATATTCCAGGTTTAGCGTTCCAATACTAATGATGTGACAGACGTGCCCTGCCTAGCGACAATACAACAAAGAATAAAACAAGCTAATACTTTGTGGCAATCTAAAAAAAACGGACTAGGGGATATATCCTCTCCAACATGATGGACCATATGGGCTGATCACCTGTCACCATGGTTCACCATATCCATCTTGGGGCTTTGAATCAGTGGCTCCAAGCTTTTTTAAGCTACTTGTAGCTCTGCCCACCCCATTAGGGATGCGGGCGTGATAATTTACATACACAACTACGTCTGTGATGGCCTTAAATGGAATTTATATAAAGACTAGCTGCCGCCCGCGGCTTCGCTCGCGTGGTACCCGGATAAAAAATAGCCTATATGTTAATCCAGTACATGTACTATGTATATTCCAAGTTTCGTTCAGATCAGTTCAGCCGTTTAGGCGTGATTGAGGCACAAACATCCAAACATCCTCACAAACTTTCGCACTAGATGGCAGCACAGGTAAAGTTAGTACGCGCTATCGTTACGTTTTGAACTTTACGCTGGTAATTTCTAGCAAACTAAGACTTTTCAATTTTATAATATAAGTAAGATTTGTGTATATTTTGCGTATATCCATGCACTCCTTACTTTCTCTTGCACCTGCGCCCGCGCAGGCAGATCTTCTGTTACGTAAGTGTGCGTGTACCGGCCTGCCGATCAAGTGTGTTACTTTGATTATCACTTAGAATTTTTTTAGAACTAGACGACTTTAATTTGCTAATCTTAGCCTTCCAAGACGTCCAAGTTCGATATTCAGGGAGAAAAATTTTTGATTCTGCAATTTATTTTTTGTTAGTGTCCGGCCGAGACGGAAAAAATGCGGGTTCAATGCCCTCAGTAAGAGAAATGTTTGTACTTGAACTTAAGAATATGCAAAGATTAAACAAAAATCGAACCAGCACCTTTCGCATGCCAGCTTCTCACACCATCGAGGTCGTTTACCTTAGAAATGAATAAAAATATCTTAGATAAAACATTTTTCATTAAAGGGAAATGAAATATGAATAATTCATAAAATATCTTCTGTAATTGCAAATAATTGGAATTCATTTTCTAAGACAACAAATTCACATAACTCTTACATAAGAGTGTAGGAAATAAAATAATGCGTTGATTGAATAAGAACATAAACACAGTAAATAAAGAACGTCCGGTTTTTCTGAGATCTGCTTTTCTGAAAACAGGTGACCGTCACTTTACGGCCGTTAGAAAACAGCTGGTCAAGTGCGAGTCGAATTCGCATACGAAGGGTTCCGTAACATCACATCGTACATGTACATAAGTGTTTATTGTATGGGGCCCCCTTTGTTATTTAATATAACAGCGGCAATAAAAATATACCCTGTGAAAATTTTTACTTGCTACATGTTACGGCTCATTATAAATGCGAGTTTGTGAGGATGTTTGGATGTTTGTGCCTCAATCACGCCTAAACGGCTGAACGGTTTTCTATGAAACTTGGAATATACATAGTACTTACATAATTATACTGGATTGACATTAGGCATTTTTTTTACCGGATACCACGCGAGCGAAGCCGCGGGCGGCAGCTAGTATCCTATAAAACCAAAAAAAGTCCGAAAGTATCTGTCAAATTTACGAAAGACTCTTTGAGTCAGACCTTTATCCTTTCTCCACACTGGTTCGAATAAATAAGTGACATTATATCAGTATCAGTAGTACCATGACTGTCAGTTTTCGGTCATGGCTTTCTAAGAACCATAGAGTATTTGAAATACATTTTTTGCGCAAGAGTTCATAAAAATCATGAGTCATCTTGAGATGATGTTCCAAACATACGTTACATACAAGTTTGGAACATCATCACAGGTTTGGTTGAGGCGACGAGACGTTCACTTTGAAAAATACTATTCTGATACATATCTACACTATAATTCATACAGGCAAGCATTCCCAAGGAGGGTTGACGTCAGGCAGGCGGCCGGTCATAAAACACCTTAGCCAAAACTCTTGCAGCATGATCCAAGGATCATGCTGTGCCGACCCCACATAGAGTGGGATAAGGGCAGGAAGATGATAATTTATTTATTTATTTATTGAGGCACACAAAACAGAATACAATCAGATACATTCACAATAGTAACAAAAACATGCATAATTTTATAAACTAGACTGTATCCTAAAAACATGTGTACACAACATGATTATTAAAGCAGTAGGTACTTAGTTTAATAATGACATACATACATAATTATCACGCTCGCATCCCTAATGGGTGGGCAACGCCTCAAGTAAGCATAAGAAAAGTTGCAGCCATGGTGACAGGTTATCACTCCTTTGCCCATATAGATGGTCCATCATGTTGGGAAGGATAGTATCCCCTAGTCGACTTTTACGACATGCTCTGGGAGAGAAGCAGCTGAACGCATTTTCTGAACTCCCAGTCCAGCAAAGAAGTTGTCCATTAATATAACATTGAAACCGGCTATTAAAATGTAAGTGTGGTTGCACAAATGTATAAAACTAATTATATTTGTACATCGGAATTTAACCTAGGTTTTTAAGAGCGAAAATCACTTACTTATAACTGGACTACTAAACTAAGGCCTTTTACCATCTATAGTAGATGATTTATACAGCGTCAGGATGCTACTTTTTGCCTTCATAAACGGGACGAATTAAGATGGAGTAGGCTTGCCCAGCACCTATTCCATCCTCTCAGCTTAGTCGGCCTTGTCCACAGGAAAGACATGGTCAATACGTGCGGAGCTGATTAAGTCACGGGTTTCCTCACCATGTTTTCTTTCACCGTTTGAGAGTACCTACTGGTATAGCGGGCATAAATTTTTCGCACAGAAAAATCTATTGGTACACGACCGGATTTCAACCCACCGCCTTAGGATCAGAAGGCGGGGTCACTACCAACGAGACCACCAGTGCTCTCAACTGGACTACTACAACAGATGAATTTGTCTCTTATATAATCGTGGGTAGTTAATTTGTAAGACTGGTAAGACTAGCTACTAAACTTAGCTCATAGACGTGATCTGAATATGTGTGAATTTGGTGTAACTAGATTGCTTGATCTAGATACGCTTCCTTGTTTCACATACACAGACACAGTACAGTTAGTAACATCCTAAAATACGGAGTCTTAGGGCTAGTCAGAGGCAAATCCTGGTTGAATAAAACTTGGCTAGATGACAATTATTTATTTTCTTGTTTTGTATCTGAGACCCTTTATGATGCATAATTTGCTGTCAAGTTCGAAGGCTTCGCAGACATAATGCCATGTTAAGTGCACGAAAGGAGCCTCTCTGATGCGCATTTTAAACCTGGCATTCCACGAGCAGGTTATTAGTAATATTTATTTATGTTATTGAAAATTACAGCAACACTTTTTGTGTTCAGGACTTATTGCCTACACGTAAGAAAAGTAAATCTTGTTTCTATAAAAACAGAAGCTTTGCAGATGCTTTCCCACTCAACACCTATGACCCTAATTTGGGCATGACGTCACCCAAATTATAAAGCTTTCGGCAACAGAAGGTGCTTTATTTTGAAACCTGACTCACTTGGAAAGTAAAAGTGAGGGCAAAAACAATGGCTGCCGAGCTCCGAATCAAGTCATGGTCCAGTCCAGTCCACCTTCACTGGCGATCTGATCTCACCACTTTCATTTTACGGCATGGCTCAGCGAGAGAGCGTGGCGCGGTGGTATCGGCCCTGCCTGCCATTCCTGAGGTTGTGGGTTCAAATCTCTGCAAAAAATTCAAATTTGTTTTCGGTATTGTACATATGAGTAACAGTTACGGCGTTCTGACCCTAGGATAACCTGTTTTATGGGTAGAGACAACAATGTACCATGATATTAAAACAGCCAGACCCGGAAGGAATATAAAGCAACATTCAGACTCTTCTCCCAGCGAATTGCCCGTCACCTCAATCGTGTCTACAAATTTGGTATTCATGATTACAGAAGGTGCTTTTCACCACTCATGTTTCACCTGTTACAAGGTCCATTTTAGAGCTACCTTTCAACCTACTTGATGTTAGGTCAATACATAAGACCAAGGAAGTAAGCACCAGTGAAGAATGAACTACTTTCGATTATAATGGCATAACATAACTCATGACATGTGTTTATTGAGATCTACTTATGGTTGGCTAAAGGAAATTGCTGCTATGCGCTAATTCGCCTTGCAATTCACAAAATATTTAAACAACTTATTTCAATATGATGCAAAATCCAGGTTACTTAGCTGTATCATTAAAATTTAATTTACTTCAGTTTGACATTATTATTCTTACATCAATCATCACGATTTTTTCTATTAATCAATACAAATGCCTTCCATATAGACCCAAAAAGAACCATTGCCTAGAACCATGCCTAGAAGGTTTTTGGTATTCAATGAAGGAGCCGTTACAAAAAAGGAGGATTTTATTTACAGAAACTTACAATAATATAATACATATTACATCTAAGATGCGATCACATGATTTACATTAATGAGATGACTGTTTTAATGGTGAGGGGCGCCGTATGAGGAAGAGGGGGAGGGAATGCCGTAAGAGCCGGATGGGACTCCGATGGTCGCGTAACCGATGGAACCACCGTGACCACCGCTGGAGTAACCACCGCTGGACAATCCACCGTGACCACCGCTGGAGTAACCACCGCTGGAGAATCCACCGTGACCACCGCTGGAGTAACCACCGTGACCACCGCTGGAGTAACCACCGCTGGAGTAACCACCGTGACCACCGCTGGAGTAACCACTGTAACCAGATGCGTAACCTTCCTCAGCCTGGTGGTACTGCGCGACCTGGATGCCCTGCTGGATGTGGTCGAGCTCGACTCCTACGATCCTCTCGTGGGGAACGCCGTAGACGGGGGCAGGTGCGCCGTAATGGGATGAGATCTCGTGGTGTCCATGTCCTGAGGAGCCGCGGTAAGCTTCGTTCTGGATCTCGTCCTTCAGGATGATGTGCCTGATCTTCTCCAGTAGATGAGGGTCTACATGGTAGCCCTCTGAGGTCTGGTGTCCGACGGGGACGCTGGAGTAGTGGCCTCCGGAAGACAGGCCAGAGGAGTGGCCTCCAGAGATGACCAGGGCTGATGGAGAGGAGTAGGAGTAGCCTACTGGGGGCTCGGCGACGGCGCAGCCGATGAGGGCGAGGGTGACCTGGGGAAGAAGAGAAGCTTTAGTGGACATGTTGCTTGAGATCTTATGTGGGAAAGTTTATTCGCTACTCATGGTTTTTGGACCAGTTTATTAACAATGGGTGTGAACATACTCTCAAATAAACAAATCTGAAACAGATTCTATGAGTAGAGTTTAAAGTTCATCAATCAACAATGTTTGTTTTATTTAAATTGCACTGTTAACTACACTATATCACGTTTAGATTGACGATGGACTAGATGTAAATGGACTAGAAAGAATACAATTTCATTGCAGTTATTATTCTTTGAGGAAGAACAGATGAAAGTGAATTGAAATTTATTGAGGATAAGGATTTGCGATTTAATTGGAGAAACTAGAATTTGAAGATGGTATTATAATTTGATTTATAAAATATTCAGATTAGTTATGAATTGATTGGGCTGATTTGAAAGTTATAGATTTGCAAATATCATTTGAGATGCAGTGACGGAGAAAGGCAGCTGGTGAACTTCGAAAGTGGAACAGATCAACATCAAATGCACTGAATTGCGGAATATGGATATTTCGCAACAGTGAATGTGGTAGATCAACAATCACAATGACCAAAAAATCCGGGTCCACTGAAAAGTCCTTGTTTCCAAATCCGTTTTGTAATCCGATTATTTCACACCACTTAACCCTTTCACTGTCACTGCACTGTACTCCGAAGCACGAGGACTTACAATGCTCCACTTGGCCATGTTGTGTGTGGTACCGACAGAGATGCTCTGATGCTTACAGACCGTGCGTCGTGGCTTTTATACGAGGGAGTCTGCCGACACTTTTACTTTAGGCTATCATGCTGGACGAGGACGATAGTGGGTTACAAATGAACTATTTTTTTATTTTTACTGAGGTTAGGTGTGGTCTGATTTGTTTTGGTCATTGGTAATCGATTTTTGGTTCTTTCTAAGATACATAAAATTGACAATTTAAAAGGTAGTATAATTCTGTAAATGTTAAAAAGGATTGGTCAAAATTAGTGGTCTGTTATGGTTCTTTTATCGATAGTTGTGTTTTTTTGGTTCTTTTAACGTAATCTATTTAAGATTAACATTGTCATTGTATTATGGAAATGTGTAGGATAGGTCAGTTTTTGATTTGATGTGGCAATAAAAATTGCGTGTCATTGTATGTAAATTAAATAGCGTCTATTAAGAGACCCAATTTCTTCTTTTGAAAATAAGTACCTAATGATATCTATTTATGTAAATTCAATTTGTAAATATGTAGGAGGTCAGTTAGTTTGTGCTAAGTTTTAGTCGTTATTTGGAATAGTATGTAAATTAAACAGCTTTTCTGTAGATCGCTAATTTCTACTCGTTGAAAACTGGTTAGATATGGACTAAGCGAACGAAAACGGACGAAGGCTACTAAGTAAGTAAAGTAAGTTCGTATGAGCTAGTGGCCAACTCTTGTGACGGAGTTTTTAGGACGTCTAAATGCCTCCGTCATGGCTTGGCGACTAAAAGCCGGGACCGACAATTTAACGTGCCCTTCGAAATCCGGAAGTGCTCAGCTCGTAATGCCACTTGCGGCCACCCATCCAAACTGTGACCGCACACAGCGTTGCTTTACTTCAATGATCAATCAAGAACGTCTAAGCAAGCTACGCTACGAGCGTTTCATTGAGAGAGTAGGAATCAAAGATCCTTAGGCGACGAAGTTCGCTCGCCTATTTTAGCGTGTTAAAACATAACAGGACGGAACTCTTGATCGCTTGATTCGTACACATTTGCACGAACCCTAAGGTCATGGTTGACGACCTCGGTGGCGTGGCGGGTATGTGCTTGGCTGAGACGCAAGAGGCGCGGGTTCGATTCTCGCTACGGGAGAAATGTTTGTTTGTTCTGCAAATAATTTTTCCGGGGCCGGGTGTTGTAGTATTATGTATTATAAGTATACATTATGTATTTACAAAAAAAAGTAATAAGTATTCTACTATTTTATCATCCATCTTGTGCCCATAGTACAAGCTTTGCTTAGTTTGACGCTAGATGGCGCTGTGTGAAATGTCCACAAATATTTATTTATTATTTATTAATTATTTTATGATTCAGCCATGCACAAATTAGTAACATAAAACCAAGGAAACCGGCATGCAGTACAAAGTGGAAGTAACTGGTATAAATTACTTTGGTACCAACAAATTACTGTTTTGTTTATCAAATGTTCTACTCCCATTATTGTACTCTTGTAAGCTTATATTTGGAGTAATCTAATTTAAATCTATTTAAGCGAGAGGTTATCTCTAATTCACAAGTGTATGTCAAGTTATTATATTTCAACATGTATAGGTTACTTCAATAAAAGCATATCTGAATAAATATTTCATAATTTATTACTTTTTGCCAATCATCATTAGTTAAAATCAGAAGTGGTAATTATAGGCTTTAGATAAAACCACATTAATATTATTTATTCGAAACTTTATAAGTGTGTTTGTTCCCACTCGTCTCCATAACGGCTGAACGGATTTGAATAAAATTTGTTGTAAATGATTATGCGAATTCTAGTTATAAGTAAAATATTGTAGAAAAATAACTTTTGCTGTGTTTCCCTATCTATGCTATACCAGGACTTTGGCTGATCCTGATGCAATGTGGCTAAAAAAGAACCAGTATCAAAACAGAGTTCATAAGTCCTTCCATTCAAACATAGCTTTGAACCTACCAAATGTACATCCCCTAAAATTTTGTACCAAAATCTACATACTTAGGTTCTACATACTTGCTTTTTTTATCTAAATAAGTTGAATAGTTAAAAAGTGATTAATTACAAATGGTGGGTTGCAAAGGTACCATTATGTAATTCATATTCATAACATAACAATTTACAACAATTCTTAAATTAGTTGTTCAAGTCGAATGCCGTAACATCGTAAAATGTAAATTTAAATCATTGCGGTGACTCAATGAGCTCCAAAATTTGGCATCCATTTTATGTAATATGCAGACTTTTTACATAATTAATAGAAAATATTGCGAAGAGAGTTAGAAACTTACCATAATAAGATAATAATAATAATCATCATCATCACTGACCATCCAATATTTGTAATAAATAAAAAAATGGTTGTTTTTGCCAAAACACATTTTCATAAACTTTATAAATAAGTACATACTTTATAACTTATTATTCGATTGATTGAACTTATAGAGGTTTAAGTAACAGTCATATTGAACTATGAATAGTCATGGCCGAAACACCAATAATCAAACCCACACATGTCGCGTCTCAGTCAACCACACGGACCACACCATGTTTTCATGTTTAGTATTTTTTTTTTACAGATAAATACTTTGCTAATAGAAAATAAACGGCATATAAAGCCAAATAAATTCTTCAAAGTAATTACCAGAAAAGTCTTAATAGACTTATAACCTTGACACGAAACTCGGTAATAAAATTAAGTTAGTGAACAGCTAGTTTTCTTCTGTATAATTATTCAAAATCATCCATAGTTACGTTCGGTAATGGATTTATTTATGTGCAGTTTACACTAACTACTCAAAAGACATTGAACTTAGACCTGGGGTTACATCGCCGAACTCAACTTATAACAGTAGGTAAATGTCATCTGTCAAAATCACATTGTCACTGTCAAAAAAAACATGCCGCAAAATGGGACGAAATGACTATCTTGAAAAAAAAAGAGAATGTTTATCTTGTCTATCCCAATTTAAGTTACATTCAGTACAGTCAAAATATTTAGTCCTCTCAAACCTCCAACGTTTTATCGTTAAATCTTTTCGACTTTGACATTTGCAAAATTCTGGCAAATCAGCATACAAGATAGAAATTTAAAGATGAAAAACAGGAATAGTCAAATATATATTATGGTGATAACGTATTCATAATAACCAAAGAAAGCTCTACAAAACATAGCCAAAGAATCTAGTTCCGCGTCCGTCGGCAAATATTACGAAATCTACAAGTTCACACAATGTCATCGCGTGCAAACATGGCGTGTGGCATAGGGTTGGCACTTATATTTTCAACTATTTTGTTTGTATTTTTAACTATTTTGGTTGAAGCCAACTTGTTAAGCCATCGTTGAGTTTTTAGGTTACTACTGTTTCCTTTTCTAGTTTTGGTTTTAGCAAACAATCAAGATAAGAGCGCATTGCGTTATACTACTTATTATTATTATTAATGAATACACTTATAAAAATACAGAAAGAAAGTTTTTGTAGAAACATTAGGTATAAGACACCTATCAGATCAAACCCCGACAAATTATAAAATTGTCCAAAATTATAATTAGCATGTTGAAGTGGCAATTGCCTGGTTATCTCAAATAACAGATAACTGTCGAGGACAAAGGTTCTTGAATTTATTGTAAAATGGCCCCCACCCAATGGACCGATGATATTTTAAAAATGTCGCTGATGACAGACCGAATAGAGGAATCACAAAATCGTACGTTCAAACACAAAATTGGCCACAACGGTTTTGACATTTGGTGGGCTGCCATCTTTTGATGAAAATTAAAAGTCATGTGAAACTTAGCTACTCACTGAACTGAGATGTCCACCGGTGGAATTCTGCAAATATACGCTACTCCTACTACTCGTATTGCTATTTCTTTCGAACCAGTGTGGTAAAGGATTAAAGCGCGCCTCAAAGAGGGTCCTTTGGTACACTTGATGTTGCTCCAGATGTCTTCAAGCTGATGATGATGTTAAAGCTATAAGTAGGTTTATGCATACTAAATTGAGACAGAATCGATACCTTAAGGGTCATCATAGCTCTTCATTATGCCAAACCATGAAAGGATGGTGAAAGTCTACGCATTAGGAGAACGAGGAGTGACGGAACACGCTATAAATATATCAATTATACTTAAAATATCCATAATTATCAACTTAAACACGCGTGTAAATTGCAACTTTTTAAAATTTTTGGATTCTTCGAAGCTATAGTTCGACCCAGTAATGTTTTGTTTTGAAAGTAGCAGTGTTTTTTCAGGGTTCCGTACCCGAAGGGTGTCAACGGGACACTATTACTAAGCCTGTTGCACTGTGCGCCCTGCAACAGGACCTTTAAAACCAAATTCGGCTTTGCAAGCCACATTCGCTCACATGTCCGAAGCTAACAGGGTTCGCCGTTGACGGACACGTCAAGGAGGACATCATCATCATGATCATCATCATTACTAAGCCTGTCTATCCGTCCGTCCTTGAGAGTTGACATTTTAGAGTGTGTTTTTTGATTGCCGCTATAACAACCAATAATAATGGGCCCCATGCCAAGAAACATTCATACATGTACGATGGTACGGAATCCTTCGTGTGTGCATGGTTTTACTTTACTAATTCCAAATAAAATTATTCTGTACCATAATAAAAGAGCTTAACCTGACTTACTGACTCTGACTGAGTCGAGTCGAAACTGTTGAAGCTAAAAAGCTGAAATTTGGAAGGTAGCTTCCTTTTATAGCAGAAACACTCACTAAGGCGGGATTGTATTGTATTAAAACTTTTTAAAAAGCAATGCAATTGGCTTGAAACTCGGATGGATACTACAAATGCAAAATAAATGGACACATGTTTCAGGATTTTTCAAAACTACTCTTAAAAATTGTTGTCAAAGTTTGAATGGAAACTTTTTAACGGGCGGTGCGATAATAATTATCCTATCAATATACAATATTGCTATCATTATTTTATAAGCAATGAAGGTATAGGTAAACCTAATATAGCAGTAAAATACTTACTCACATAAGTTTCTAAGTTTCTTACTCAATACTAAGCGCTGTGTACTAAGTACTGTGCATTTACGACAGCCCTGTACATCACTTGCTTTCAATGTCAAAAGGTCATTGACAGGAGGCTTCAGTATAATAGGTTTCAATTCATAATTTTGATCTGATGGGTTAAAAAGGCCACTTTATCTGATCTGATACGTTACGGCGTGATTGAGGCACAAACGTACGTCGTCACATCCAGACATCCTTACAAACGTTTGCCCTTATAATATTAGTAGGATATATTAATCTAATCATCATCATCATCATCTTCCTGCCTTTATCCCACTCTATGTGGGGTCGGCACAGCACGATCCTTGGATCATGCTGTAAGATAATCTAATACAACACATTATTTACGCATACATAATATCACGCCTATGAACAGAAAACAAGCGTAAATTCTATTTGACATACTGCTCTCTTGCGTTCTCGTCAGATTAGGGTGCCTGGCACAGATTTATTTTAGCGATAAGTTTTTATCATTATTTTTGTCTGTTTTTATAAGTTTAATGTTGTGTGGTAAACAATAAAGTGTTATTTATCTATCTAGGGTGCTCCTTGACTTGGACTTTCTATAAGGCATAGATAAATAAATATTTGTAGACATTTCACACAGCGCCATCTAGCCCCAAACTAAGCAAAGCTTGTACTATGGGAACCAGATGGCTGATCATCATCATCTTCCTGCCCTTATCCCACTCTGTGTGGGGTCGGCACAGCATGATCCTTGGATCATAAGAGTTTTGGCTAAGGTGTTTTATGACCGGCCGCCTGCCTGACGTCAACCCTCCTTGGGAATACTTGCTTATTGTATCTCATCATGTTGGAGAATACTATCCCTTAGTCGACTTTTACGACATGCTCGGGGAGAGAAGCAGCTGGACGCATTTTATGTTTTTTCTTTACTCCCAGTCCAGCAGAGAAGTATGGTAGTAACCAGATGGCTGATACAATACTCATATACCTTTTTTTGTAAATACATACATAAAATACATAATACTACAACACCCAGACCCGGAAGAAATAATTGCAGAACATACAAACATTTCTCCCGTAGCGGGAATCGAACCCGCGCCTCTTGTGACTCAGCCGAGCACCAAGGTTGTCAGTCAATTAGGTAGTACTCAGTAAATAGTGTTAACCAGTCAGTATAAAAACGCATTTAATTACATTGTCAGTTTAACCAGCGATTAAAACAACCATTCAATTGTGTTGAACTGTCCTAAGGTTAACCTTACTTACACCTAGATAATTAATTCGTCAGACAGATAGACGAACCGTGTTAGATGTAACCCAATGTAACCGGTTAAGCAGCTTTCATAATACAGTAACTATTCATCTGCTAACTCAAGTGGGAGTTTTAGCATTTTTACCCGACCGGGCGGTTTAAAAAGAATATGTTTTACTTGTTTATTCGTAGATTCAAAACTACTTCTCAGATCTTAACAAATTGGACTGTCAACTCTTTTTTTTTTCTTGTATTGGGCCTCCTTTTATTTTATTTTTATTATTTGTTGTTATAGCGGCAATAAAAATGCATACTCTGTGAAAATTTCAACTCTTTACCTATTACGGTTCATGAGATACAGCCCGCTGACAGACGGACGAACGTACGGAACAGCGGAAGTTTAGTAATAGGGTCCCGTTGGCACCCTACGAGTACGGAACCCTAAAAGGTTTTGCGCTGTTCATATTAGCGAGTCTAACCGCTACGCAAATAGTGGGTTAAGTATAGTTAAAATGGTTTCCAACAATTGAACATGATTTACTTTCCAACAGGAAAACATAACCTTAATACACCAATCGTTAAACATGAACCCATCGTTTCATAATCAACGATTAACATTAATTCTTACATTCTATTACAAAAGCTATCGATCGATGCAACACACCCACTACCGTTCAAAAGCTACGTTTCAACTGGTGCGGGCAGTCATTTTAATGTGACCTTCAATCAATCTTCTTTTTAGGGTTCCGTACCTGCAGGGTGTCAACGGGACCCTATTACTAAGCCTCCGTTTGTTAACGGGCTGTATCTCATGAACCGTAATGAAATTTTCAACGTGTGTATTTCTATTGCTGCTATAACAACAATTAAAAGGGGGCACCATATAGGAAACATCTATACGTACGACGCTTCGACTCGCACTTGACCAGTTTTTTTTTCCTGCGGATAAAGGCCTGGCGCTATATATCAAAGAAACAATGACACGAGACTGTCAGTACTGTCACTATGGGATGGAATTGTTCCTAGAACAATTTATACTAATATTATGAATGCGAAAGTAACTATATCTGTACAATGTCGTAGAAGCTGATCAAAAAAGTCAGCATCAAAAGTAATCCCACTTAGCTAACTTCAAAAAACGCTAATTGCCATAAATTATTTTTACACAAAGAAATTGCATTGAGTTTCAATCAAATGGAATGTTTTAAATCGGCTTAAGGTGAGCTCAGGCAGGATTACAAACATATAAATAGCACCTCTCATTCATAACTGATATTACGTAGCAAACAATTATCCGAAGAGCTATCGTTCATATCTGACAGACAGGGAAAGGCGCGATCGCTGACGTTTTAGAGCTTATTATATTTGTGTCCATTGTGCCTAAAGCCTATGGTACGTCAATCCTACTTACCTAATTTGATATTATAAATGCGAAAGTTTGTGTGGAAGTGTGGATGTGAGGATGTATGTTTCTCTGTTAGCTTTCGCCTGCGGCTTCGCTCGCGTGGTACCCGGATAAAAGTTGCCTATATGTTAATCCAGTGCATGTACTATGTATATTCCAAGTTTCGTTCAAATCCGTTCAGCCATTTAGGCGTGAAAGAGTAACAAACATCCATACTATAAACTTTCGCGTTTATAATATTAGTAGGAAAATGCAAATTTTCATTCTTTCAAAAACTAGATACTTTTTTTATAAAATCGTATCGTACAACAATGGAAACAGTCGCCATACATTATTGACCTGCGCAGGCGCATACATTCACCCCACAGAGTATTCGCTAGTTAGTACCACTACCACAGATCAAACAGCACTAACAAATCAGTCTTGCGTCAAGCGCGAAATTCCAATTCCTTTCATAATTTATTTATTGAACTGACCCAAATGATTGATATTATTTTATCTGTTACATAGAGGTAGGTATTTTAATTTGAGACTAAAACCCCACTTGACTTAGTACACGTTGAGTTATTTCGTAAAAACTTCATCTTAAACTGCGTCCTTTAGGGGATGACTTTCGGGAATTCCTTTCTTAGCACCCTTAAACCTAAGGCCTTTTACCATCTATAGTAGATGATTTATACAGCGTCAGGAGGCAACTTTTACCTTCACAAACGGGACGCTGTAGTGCCCGGGACGTATTAAGATGGAATAGGCTTATCCAGCACCTATTACACCCTCTCAGCTTAGTCGGCCTTGTCCACAAGAATGACACGGTCAATAAGTGCTGACTAAGCCGCGGGTTTCCTCACGATGTTTTCTTTCACCGTTTGAGAGTACTGGTATAGCGCACATGAATTTTTCGCACAGAAAAATCCATTGGTACACGACCGGATTTGAACCCACGACCCTTTGGATCGGAAGGCGGGTCACTACCAACTAGACCACCGGTGCTCTCACCCCATGAAAGGAATATGCCCGCCAAGGTTTATGTTTCTTTAACTTACCTGTGGTTTAGGCTGTGCGTTCTTTGTCAGTCAGTCAGTCAGTAACGTTTTATATTATTTAGATAAAAGTAGGTATTTCAATTTGAGATTGGATGAGCAGAAATTAAATGATTAAACATGATCATTGCTTCGAGGTATCAGTTTAAACATTCTATTACTTTGATGACGGTCAGAATGACAATCAACTCACGGGTTTGTCTGTATTTTTGTGAAAGCAATACTTAATTATAGCAGTAATACTCGTATGACATGTTTTTAAGTTTATAATTTTTTAACTTTATTGTTTTTTTAAATAAGTACTAATAAGTATGTACTACTAGTTTTATTTATAATTAAACTTCAGAAACGATTGAAAGTCGATTTTGGCCGCAGTTTCATTGTAGCTTAGCTTACGTTTTGTAATCTAGCCTTTAAGGAAAACCTAGAAGAGTCATCTGAAGTCTATAATCTTCCATTCACCGCTCTGTATCTAACCGGAAGTATTTTGATTGCATATTTAGGTAAGTCCTCATGTAGTCTGCAACATTATGCAAAGAAATTCGAATGTTGAGATGGATGTATGGGGTAATAAATAGATATATATGGTAATAATAATAAAATAAATAACACCTAACAGTCACATATATAGTCCTGACCCCGCACTAGGATTCCCTGTGTCGTGGGTATCAGAAACTACGAGTACCATGGTACCACAACACCAAGATCTGGATGAAATATTTGCAGAACATTCAAACATTTCTTCCGCAGCGGGAATCGAACCCACGTCTCCGCCGAGCAATCGCCCGCCACGCCACCGAGGCCGTCAATGTAAGGAATGAGTATGTAAGAGGAAGTAGGGCCTGACGGATATGTTGAGGAGCAATAGGTTAGCGTGGTGTGGACATGTCATGAAAAGAGAAGAATGCTATGTGACGAGAAGAGTGTTAGATATGAATGTGGAGGGATATGTGGGTAGAGGAAGGCCAAAGAAAAGATGGATGGACTGTGTGAAAGATGACATGAGTAAGAAAGCAGTGAGCGTTGAGATGACTTCTGATTGCTGAGATGCAAGGGGCGCGGGTTCGATTCCCGCTGCGGGAGAAATATTTTCATACTCCGCAAATTTCTTCCGGGTCTGGGTGTAGCCTGAGTGGTGTGTAGAAAAATCCCGGGATTTCCGAACAGTTGCACGCAATAGTAAAACCAAATATCAGTTCATTAGTTTTTTATTAACAAAAAGTTGTGTAACGAATTGAGTTCAAGTTAAAAATAATTTTGTTATTAGATGATGCACTCTAATTGTGTGGTCTGTGATCTAATCTGGCTCATTATTTTGTGTATTTTGTTGTTTTGCGTGTTACATAAAACGCCAAAGATAAGATGGTGAGATGTGGAAGAGGATAAGCAGCTACCACACTGGTGGTGGCGTCAAAGAGCATTGTACACGCCCGTACGCCGCAGTGGAGACGCAGCTTTATGGTTAAGAAAGAAAAAAATATATATAACCAGTACAAAGACTTAAAAAACACTATTATAATAATTATATTAGACTTTTTTTTATATTATTTCAAAAAGTGAGAAGAATAAGTTATACTGGCCAATCAAAATCGTTCAAAATTGTTTAGGTATATTTAATTCAGGCCACTACCGCAATGTTCACAGATGCGGTGATGATTTTGAACTGAATGCGTAATGTGTCGATTTGAAAGCCTTGTAAATATTCTTGTTTATAAGTGCCAAATACTTTCGGCCATCAGGAAAATTATGTTTAGAAATAGTATTAATAAATTAAGAGATTTTGCATAAGATTATAACCGCGACGATCAGCGCGCAATCATTGCAAAGTATATTTTATTTCTCAATACAATACCAGATCTATATATAAAAAAAGATGTGACTGTCTCAATGAACAACGCCTGAATCTTCATCCTGAAAAATCAGCATCAGCCTATAGCAGTCCACTGCTGGACGTAGGTCTCTCCTAATAAGATCCGTTCCATAAACGGACCGTTTTGGCGTTATCACCGACACAGTGGAATATTGTGTGATACCCGGATAAAAGCCTGTATATTATTCTAACATTGAATTGAAATCCGTTCAGCCATTTTTGGTCTTATTGATGTATCCTCAACATCGTGAGAAAACCCCCGGCAGTCAGCTCCGCACGTATTGACCATGTCTTTCCTGTGGACAAGGCTGACTAAGCTGTGAGGATGGAATAGGTGCTGAGCAAGCCTACTCCATCTGAATTCGTCGGCAAAAGTTGCCTCCTAACGCTGTATAAATCATCTGATATAGACAGAAAAAAGTTTAATTTAAATCAATTTAGTCGTTGAGGCGTGATTGAGCCAAAAGCATACAAACATAATCACGTTTTTTTGCATTTATAATATTAGTAGGATAGGCTTCGCGGACAAAGTCGTGTGTTTTAGTATTGTATTATTATAAGGAACGTGTTATTTAGTGCGTATCGCCTGAACCGGATTTCATAATTCTGTAACTCATTTTAATCGTCGTAAGATAACTGACATTCTCAATCCATCTCGTTGCTAAATTAAGTAAGCACGTATGAGCTAGTGGCCAACTCGTGTGACGGAGTTTTTGGGCCGCCTAAAGGCCTCAGTCATGGCTTGACGATTCAAGGCTCAAAACTCATGGCTCAACGGAGGGTGCTAGCCTATTACTAAGTCTCTGCTGTCCGTCGGCCCGTCCGTCTGTCAGCGGGATATGCCTATTTCATGAACTAATAGGTAGAGATTTGAAATTTTAACAGAGTTTGTATTTTATTGCCGTTATAACAAAAATGTATAAAATTAGAAAATAAAAAGAGTCCTTGTACAAAAACAATTTTTTTATGTACGAACCCTTTGTATGAATTCGACTCGCACTTCATCAGTTTTTCTTTACCATATATTTAGATAGAAAACTGAGTTCATTTTCATTTCTTATTTCACCATATTATTTAACCATAGGCCAAATAATTTTTGACTACCAAATAGGTAATTACGGAAGCATAACCCACATTTAAATGTGCAGTCGGCTAAATCTCCTTGTGCAATGTGACATGTACCTAGGTACGTGTGTTGTGTTGGCAACTAGATCGCACTTATGTAACTATTTATAATAATTTCTAAATAATATGGTGAGGGCGTGTTTATGAGAGGTAGCGATATAGAATCCATATTAATATTGTAAATGCGAAAGTAACTCTGTCTGTCTGTCTGTTACCTTATCACGCCTAAATTGCTGAACAAATTTTAATAAAATTTGGCTAGGAGATAGATTCCCGGATAAGGACATAGACTAATTTTTATCTTGTAAAACGATCCCAAAATGGAAAAAGGAAGTAAGTTAATCCATTTTTGCTTGTACAAGATAACGCATAAATCCTTTTTAGACATTAATTTATGAAAATGCCATTCATATCAATCGGGACTTCAGCAGCTCTCTTTTTGTTGCAAGGGTGAGGGCCTCTAGATGATGCTAAAAACATTTTTGTTGAGCATACAATGTTACGGGTCACAGCTAGTATCTCATAGTTGTAGAATAATTCTACTAATATTATAAATCCAAAAGTTTTTAGGGAAATTTCATCATCATCAGCCTATAGCAGTCCATTGCTGGACATAGGCTTCCAGTAATGAGCGCCATCGCGCCCTATCTTCGGCTTGACGCATCCAGTCTCTGCCAGCAGCCAGCAGCAGATCGTCACTCCAGCTAGCCAATGAAATAAATAACACCCAACAGTCACATACATAGTCCTGACCCCACACTAGGATTCCCTGTGTCGTGGGTATCAGAAACTACGAGTACCATGGTACCACAACACCCAGACCCGGAAGAAATATATGCAGAACATGCAAACATTTCTTCCGCAGCAGGAATCGAACCCGCGCCTCTTGCGTATCCACCGAGCAATCGCCCGCCAAGCCACCGAGGCCGTCAAATAAATCAATAATTTAACTTACGTATGATTCCACCTTTTCGTTCATAGCGTTGCAAATTCGCTTTCGCTCATGCACCACAAGCGCAACCTAATCCACATAAGTCTTTAATGTAAGGCAGTGGTGTGTGCCATTGACCTGCATGGGCCACCAGAGTAAACAGCAGTGACCACCGATAGGATGGCAACATTAGTTCGTAGAATTTTTATGGTGGGTTTATGGTGATTAAGTTGCAATGGTATTGCGGATTTATTTTTATTTATTTTTTTGGTATTCCCAAGAAGGGTTGACGTCAGGCAGGCGGCCGGTCATAAAACACCTTAGCCAAAACTCTTACACCATGATCCAAAAAAGATCATGCTGTGCCGACCCCACATAGAGTGGGATATGGGCAGGAAGATGATGATGATGATGATGATATTGCGGATATTGTAAGTTTTGCCAACGGTGAAGAAACAACGTAGGAAAATTTGGTAGGGAAGTACCTAAATCCAATTTACAGATTCATGTTCCATTGAAATTTTTAGGTTGTCATGTCAGTTTCCTCACGATGTTTTCCGACTCTTCAGAGTTCAGCTATGGCGCACATAATTAGAATTCCGTACCCGAAGGGTGACAATGGGATCCTATTACTAAGCCTCCGTTGTCCGTCCGTCTGTCAGCGGGCTGTACTGAACCCTATTTCGTAGAGAGTTGAAATTTTCAGTGTCCATTGCCGCCATGACAACAAATAATAAAAATAAAGAGGCCCCATACAAGAAAAATTTACGATGGTACGAAACTCTTCGTATGCGATTTAGACTTCACGGGTTTTTTTATCTATACAGCAGATGACACCTGCTGGATAAAAGCTTCATCATCACGCCACTCCTGCCGGTCTTGTGCCAGCCGGATCTACTCCTCCCATCCTCACAATGTCGTCTGATCGAGAAGGTGGTCTATCTCAAGCATATCTCTTCGTCACCATTCAGTAACCGATTTGGTGCATCGCTTGTTGTTGGTCATGGCTTAACGACTTAAAAGCCGGGACCGATAATTTAACGTGCCCTCCGAAGCACGGAAGCGCTCAGCTCGTAATGCCACTTGCGGTCACCCATCCCAATAGTGGCCGCGCACAGCGTTGCTTAACTTCAACGATCAATAAAGAACGTCTAAGCAAAAATCGTTATTAAGTAGTAATAAAGCTATGATTCAAACGTTACAAAACTACCTATCTAAAATCGCTCGATTTCGCCACACTTGATGCAATTGATAATGCACTTTAAAAGTTTTTGAAGTGCAATTCTTTTAAGGTTATCTTACTTAAATCCTCAAGAGTCTTAAAGTTGACTTTAATCAAAACTGAGTGGTGCTTACTTAATTGTATTACAAAAGAAATTACAATAAAAGTAAGCAAAGTGCAGTAAAAATGTGTATGCGTACGTTTTTGACCTCTGTAGAGTGGCGCACGGGTGCTGGGCTGAAACGCAAGAGGCGCGGGTTCGATTTTCGCTACGGGAGAAATGTTTGTATATTCTGCAAATATTTCTTTCGGGTCTGGTTGTTATAGTATTATGTATTATAAGAATGTTTACAAAAAAGTATATAAGTATTCTATCTTCCATCTGGTGTCCATAGTACAAGCTTCGCTTAGTTTGGGGCTAGATGGTGTGAAATGTCCACAAATATTTATATTTACTTATATTACTGAGTTTGTTTTAAGCTAGAAAAGTACCTAAGCGTCAATGACACTGCGTTAGTGACGCCGCGACGGAGTTACTACTATTCAATGTCAATGACATGGCCAATAACATTCCACACCTTAAACTATAGTTTAAAATGTGAAAGTTATTATAGAAATGTCACTTGCCCATATGAATTCTTAAATTCGCCATAAAATCTTAACAAGCTTAAAAATGCCACGACTAATTTTACCTATGCCCGGTACCAGTATGATGACGGACGACGGATCGTTATTACCTTAACAATGTTATTTTTCTGTCACAAATATGAAGGCACTGAGCCGATATTGTTGTGGTCAGGAAGCTACTCCATATTTTTCTTACGATAAGGGTAGGTATAGATAGATAGATAGATAAACTCTTTAATATTATGTATAACAACAACAAACGAAAACAAGAAAAAACAAAAACAGATATACATAAACGGCGGTCTTATTGCTATACATACATTGCTCTGAGCAATTACTTCCAGACAATCTTGGGATGGAGAGGATAGAATAGAAAAATGGGCGATGGTGTTATCATCGCTAAATAAATAAATATAATACTTTATGTACCTAAATAAATATTATAGTAGGTATATTGAGTAAGGAGAATAAATAAATACCACCCAACAGTCACATACCTACATAGTCCTGAGCCCACACTAGGATTCCCTGTGTCGTGGGTATCAGAAACTACGAGTACCATGGTACCACAACACCCAGACCCGGAAGAAATATTTACAGATCATGCAAACATTTCTTCAGTAGCGGGAATCGAACTCGCGCCTCTTGCGTCTCTACTGAGCAATCGCCTGCCACGCTACCGAGGCCGTCAAATTAATAAACCGTCAATAAAATAACAGATCCTAACATGCATCGAAGGACTGTTCCGAATTAAGAAACGATAGTCTATTACAACTCAAAATGTAGACAATCCACGGAACACGTAACGTGCCTCCGTGATGCGAACTGATTGCAGTCCGTTACGATTTGTAATATAGGCCTCCAAGCCGCCGTCGCGTATGCACCCTGGCGTCCGAGTTGTGTCACAGTCGACGAAACGTCAACTGTCATTAAATGAGTTCCTTGTCACTGCCATAAAATAGTCGAGGAGCCTTCAAGTATATAGTGCGGTGTCCATATCAGAAATGCTATCATAATAAAAACACTGACGATTCCAAAAGGTTAGCTCTTCACCTTTAAATTAAAATATCTTTAAAACGAGCGTGAAAATTCCAAAATTCTTGCATAATAATGTTTTATACGCATTGTCGTTCAAAGTACTCGGCTACCACCCACTTTGAACATCAAATTACGATTCCTGAGCTCATATTACATAAAAACTATACAGGATGTTACCACTACTCGTGTCACTGGCTCATTAAAACCAGTGTGGCGAAAGGATTAAAGTAATATTTCGTTAAAGTCAACTAAAGAGTATATCCTCTTCAACATGATATACCATTTATATGGGCGATGAGCTGATCACCTGTCACTATAGTTCACCATATAAATCTTGGAACTCTTGGATCAGTGGCTGCAAGTTTCCTTATGCTTACTTTTGGCTCTGCCCACCCCATTAGGACGTGATAATATGTTATGTATGTAATATCTTATCATAATAATATAACTCGTTAATCCAAATCTTAGAAGTTGTAAGTTTGCGTCTCAATCACGTAGAAGTAACAAAATGGGTTTGTGGCTGACACAGGAAACTTGTAATTTACGCAGTTCGCGATCTGGAATATCAATTAACGAAAAAATGCTAGTTCCACATAATTGTGTGCTTTTTCAGGTTTTTTTTTCGTTGTTGCAGCCTTCTTCATTGTTTGTATATGTCACAGTAAAATTGTAAATACCGTTAGATTATAATCTATCTAGCATGATTGTAAACTGTCGAAAGATTGTGAACTGTAACATACTGCTAACAATTTAACTGCTTTAAATTTCTGGCGCTTCGGCGGGCGCTGCCGCGGCACTCTCATTCTGCCCGCTCTCCTAACCAACCTAGCCTACTAATTTTAATCTAAGCAGATGTTAGACAGATTATAAACTAAGGCCTTTTACCATCTATAGTAGATGATTTATACAGCGTCAGGAGGCAACTTTTACCTTCACTAACGGCACGCTGTAGTGCCCGGGACGAAATCCAAAAATAGTGTCCCAAACAGATTATAATCTAACGGTATTTATACATATTTTCAGATCTTTCAAAACGCGTCAACCATTTCTTTTTTGCGACAAAGCCCATAAATAAATAAAAAAAATATATATTTAAGCACCTTGTACTTACCACCATGCCAATATGCCTACCATATTAGCAGAGGGTATTTTCATCTGGTAAAGTCGTTATTTTAAAACGATACAATCTTACGTCACAATATATAAGTACATCGTAACAGATGCACTTCTTTGGATATCTTAAATTTGTTTGTGAAACTTTGATCCCTTGTCTGGCTTTGATACCTTCTTAAAAAAATACCGGTCAAGTGCGAGTCAAATTCGCACACGAAAAAATCCATACTATATTTTCCCCCTTTTTTTTGTTTATTTTTTTTTGCATTCTATACATTTAATAATAGAAAGAAAGTAATTTTTCTTTGTTGTAATAGCGGCAATTTCATACTAATTACTCTATGTAGTAATTTTCTGTGTAGCCAGACATATTTTTCTAATCTATGTAAAAGTCAGATTTGGGCTTTGTTGGTTGCCAAGAAGTCGTTTAATCGTTTTAAAATAAACAAAATCACCCCAATATCCAATTTTTCTAATTTTATAGTTTTTAAAATATGACATTCTTCCGAGCTATACAAGTTTTCATCAGTTCATCACAATCATCAGTAAACCCCATGTCATAAATAAATAAATTACAGATCATTCTAAATTCATCTCGCAGCGGGAATCGAACTTGCACCTTTTGTGACTTAACTCCCAACGCCACTGAGGTCACTAAATGCATTCGACATGAAACAAAACAATAAATACAATTTTATTTCATTCAGCTGATTAATAACTAATTAACATTATGTCGCCAGCATTGTAACATTAGATAGGTAATTAATTTATTTTAAATCGCGTTTATGTTAATATTATAATGTGATAGTTTTCTGGTCAAGGATTTATAGTTTTTTTTAGTTTTACGAAATACATAATTAATGTTAGATATTACATGACTAAGTAAAATATGTACCAATCATTTAAAACATAGTAATAACTGACTTCTGCCCCCGGCACTACTTGCGTGCTAGCCGGATAAAGGAAGCTAATGTCACTATCTTAAAATTACAACTGCAAAATAACGACCTCGGTGGCGTGGCGGCCGAGTGCTCGGTTGATAGAATAGAATAGAATAGAATAGAATAGAATAGAATAGAATAGAATAGAATAGAATAGAATATCTTTATTATCATAGAATGAGACACATTAACAAAATAACTAAATAAGTAGGTACTTATATTAAGTGCACAAGCTATGACTCGTCATAGAACACAGGAGAAAAGAAACAGGAATTATTAGAAATAGGTAGATAAGCAAGAGGCACGGGTTCGATTCGCGCTGCGGGAGAAATGTTTGCATTTTCCTCTGTCCTGTCCATGTTGGGACCGCGCACAACGTTGCTTAACTTCAACGGTCAATCAAGAACGTCTAACCAAGCTGCGAGCGAAAAAAAAGTATATAGGTATTCTATCAGCCATCTGGTTCCCATAGTACAGCTTGTACTTACCCGGCCATGACAAGCAAAAGGAGGTCTATGTATGTGTAATTTTGTTCATCTGTTCTTTTGACGGCCTCGGTGGCGTGGCGGGCGAGTGCTCGGCTGAAAAGCAAGAGGCGCGGCTTCGATTAAATGTTTACCTACCCTTTAAAAAAATAAGTATCTAAATAATTATTGTAGCATCTCTATATTGGGTACATTATCATCGCCTTAGTTCGTTTTGAAGCTAGACGAAAATTGCCGAGGTGCACTTTAGGTACCTAGTTAGATTTTTTTAGATGCCGTAAGTGGCCAATTGGCCATAATCTATACAAAATGTCATAAAATCCAATATGTCCACCATGTAATCCAAAATAATCCGGCTGTTAGAAGACATTTTAATTTTTCGATCGTATTTAGTACATTTTATTAGTCATGATCAAAATGAAGGCCGTCTTTACCGCTGTTGTCATGGATACCGCAATTAGTTTTTTTTAATTAAATAAATAGATTGCAACAGTGGTCTACTGGGTTCGAAGCCGGTCGTACATCAATGGATTTTTCCGTACAAAAAAAATTATACGCGCTTTACAAGTACTCTCAAGCGGTGAAGGAAATCGTCGTGAGGAAACTGGCATGTCGTAGAACCTAAAGAGTTTGAAAACATGTGTCAAGTGCACAAAAGGGGCCTTTTAGACTCACTATAAATCCTTTCACCACACTGACTGGTTCGAAAAAACTAATGACAAGACTTATAGTTGTAAAAATAATAAGTAAATTAGTACGAAGATGTTAGATATCCAATGGATTCAAAAAGTTTCCTCAGAAAATACCGATGTATAATTTTCCAGCCGATAAGTTCAACTTTTTATCAAACCAAATCAATCTTAGGGCACGAGCACACTATTAAATCAGACCCCTAAGGGCTCTCCACACGAGATCCCGCCAGAGATACGGCTATGTAAACACACACGATCTATACCTGATCCCGAAATTCACATACAAAGTTATGGAATTAGTCATAAAATGGATTCGTGACTCAAATATCTAACCTATGCAATGTGCCTTACTATTCTCGACGTAACCACCTCAACATTTACACGCAAAAACGAACCTTAGTTCCCTGAACTTAGAGTCGAAATTCCTTTCGTTTTTTTTATAGTTAAGGCATGTTATAGTTTTTGGAACTAAACGATGCCAGTTGACATTCGATAGAGGGCCTCGTGTGACGTCATTAAATCAGTAAGCAACAAAATTTAGGGCTTAAAGGGGCTTACGATAGTAGCTAGTGAGCATTCACATGGAACATCACGCGTTGCTTTATGGGTGATGGCGGGAGCGTACGAAGATTGGCTAAATGATGGTATTTGCATGGGCCTGTGACTTGTCAATGATTAAAGTCAGAGTTCACGTCGAGGTATATAAAGGAATTGACTTTCATCATCATCATCTTCCTGCCCTTATCCCACACTATGTAGGGTCGGCACAGCATGATCCTTGGATCATGCTGTAAGAGTTTCGGCTAAGGTGTTTTATGACCGGCCGCCTGCCTGACGTCAACCCTCCTTGGGAATACTTGCTTATTGTATCTCATCATGTTGGAGGATACTATACCCTTAGTCGACTTTTAAGACATGCTCGGGGAGAGAAGCAGCTGGACGCATTCTATGTTTTTTCTTTACTCCCAGTCCAGCAGAGAAGTAATTATTTATTAGTATATCGTCAGATAATAACATATTACAAACAACGAACCCATAGTTATTTTAAATAAACATTTCTCAGTAATTTATCCAATTCTACAAAACAAAGGCCCCTACGCAAACAAAACGAGCTCAAAAGAAAAACATTAATTTAAAATCTTCAACAATGGTTCTGATAGACACATTTTTCCCTAGAAAAGGAAGCTTACTAATTTGATTACCGGTTCAAACGGACGTCATGAGCATAGATCCTTTGATCGGCAAAAATACAGATGTGTGGTGTGGTGTGTACCCTGCCTTATGACGCGGTGTGAGCCTCGAGAGGTAGCGGCTTGAAATTAAAAGAACTGCTAAACATAATAAGTGAAAATTGAGTCAAAATCACAATAAAAATAATGAACAAATTCTAGTTTGAAAAATTGCTTATCATAGCAAAAGAGATATAACTAGGTATACCCCTATTCGAATTCAAAGTGGCCACAAAAAATTTAATTTAACTAAATTTACAATGACATCTATCTGGTCATGTCACTAGTTCTTTCAAACCAGTGTGATGAAAGGATTTAAAGTGCGCCTCAAAAGGCTCATTTCGTATATTTAGTGAATTTACCATATGGTATTTGTCTAGAAATAATATGTGAAATATATGGAAATCAATTATTTTGTCGCTTCTTTAGTTTTGAAATCAGTTAGTTATATATATTGTTCACTAGCTGCCGCCCGCGGCTTCGCTCGCGTGGTACCCGGTACATGTAGGTACTATGTTTTTTCATCGTTTAAACCTTCCCTGGACTACAACGAACATTTTAAAAAAAGATTTGGCCAAATTGGTCCAGGCGTTGTTGAGTTATGCGCTTACCAACACATTTTGCGATTCATTTTTATATTATAAGATTAGTGAAAATATGTTTTTCTTTACGGAAGTGATAGTAACCACTAAGAAGCCAATATTATAAAGCCATTATTCTACATATTCCATCGGGCTTTGGCGAAGGATTGCGTACTTATCTAGCCTATAACTAATCATAAAGCTTTACCGCTAACAATGTGACCACAGAATGTAGTATTTCAAAAGGAAAAAACCTCGATAAATAAATAAATATTTGTGGACATTTCACACAGCGCCATCTAGCCTCAAACTAAGCAAAGCTTGTAATATGGACACTGGATGCCTTATAAAATACTTATATACTTTTTTTGTAAACACATCCTTATAATACATAATACTACTGAAGAAATATTTGCAGAACATACAAAACATTTCTCCCGTAGCGGGAATCGACCCCCGCGCCTCTTGCATCTCAGCTCAGTACTCGCCCGCCACGCCACCGAGGTCGTAGATATACCTGAGCAAACAAAAGATACATTAACAAATTCTGTACACTGTTCAGTTGGAGTCGCTTCCGCTCATGACTCGAGCCGGCGCCCGATTCCGCCCGAGGCGTATCGTTCCCGCTAAGCTAATGAGATGTCAGTACAATCATTTGTGCTTTAACCTTACACGGATGAGGTTTTTGGTCTCCCATACAGCCTTTAATTCGCGTTAATTAATTTGAGCCAACGCAAATGATGCCTTTTAACCGGATATTGACGAAAATTGCTGATGCATAAAAGTTAATTAATTTTTAATTACTTACATACTATATGTTTCCTCACGATTTTTTCCTTTGCCGTTTGAGGGTACTGGCTTAGTCTGCTCCGCATGTATTGACCATGTCTTTCCTGTGGACAAGGCCGACTAAGCTGAGAGGAAGGAATAGGTGCTGGGTAAGCCTACTCCATCTTAATTTGTCCCGGGCACTACAGCGTCCCGTTTGTGGAGGTAAAAGTTGCTTTCTGACGCTGTATAAATCATCTACTATAGATGGTAAAGGGAGAGGGTAGGTACTACAAAATTCTATTCATATTTTTATTTTAAATGTTCTCTTTTTTATTTTGTGAAAGAAGACATGCGTGTGATAAGAGTTAATACTGGGACGACAATAAAATTTGTGAGAGTAAAATGGTGAGGAGAAGATGGAAGAGAAATAAGATACTTTTTTTCTTTTAATATTTCTCATTTCCATGCATTCACCTAATAGGAACATAAAGATTACGAAAAATAATATTAAAAATAAATTGTTTTTGGACTTTATTTTACAAGGTTATCGACTATAGACGAGTTTACTCAAAAATGGTCGTGTTCGGTCAAATTGTAGAGCAAGATTAGGTCAAGGTACATGTTTAACTTTTTACAGAAACATTACCTTAAAAAGGCCAAAAATTAACCAACATTATGATAAGTAATACTTACTTATAGCCAAGCAGACCTTACTTTAACCAGTTACTAAAAGACCAATTGCGCTAAAAAAATAGCTAGATTGTAACTGTATCGTACACCCCCAAATGTCATTGTAATAGTAGGTACCTTACTTGAACTTATTATAATTTATTTTTTTATATTTTTGTATTTGTGAACATTTCACATAGCGCCATCTAGCTCCAAACTAAGCAAAGCTTGTACTATGGACACCAGATGGCTGATAGAATACTTATGTACTTTTTTTTATAAATACATACTTATAATACTACAACACCCAGACCCGGAAGAAATATTTGCAGAACATACAAACATTTTGCTCGTAGCGGGAATCGAACCCGCGCCTCTTGCGTCTCAGCCGAACACTCGCCCGCCACACCGCCGAGGTCGTCAAATTATGATTACGTTTTTGATAATGCTATAGATAATAATTATAATCTATCTATCTAGTCATGTCACATTTGTGATAATGAGTTGTGTCAAATAATTGATCACGTGATCTAAGTAGTTCCGGAAGATCGAAGTCATTTGCCTGCTTCAATCATGGTGCAGTTGCAAGGTCTAGCTATATGTATACACTGTAGAATCAAATAAAGAAAAAAAAACAGCTTAAGGTAATTTAAATTGTCTCGAAAAATCTTATAACAAAACTATCTTATATTATCTTATTCCATAGTCTGTTTTATTTGAATAACATAACATTATAGTTATGATTTTATATTTAAAGATTTAATTTATTGTTTAAAACGCATAAAGATTTTTTTTATTTCAATTATAAAAAGTTGAAATTCAATAAAGTAAGATACACAAATGAAAGCCTTCTTCCCATTTTAATATTTCAAAGACTGTCCGTATCATATTCAGAAGCTCTGTAGGCGTAGCACGAGTTTTTGTAATCAGTCTAGTTCTTGGTGAAGCAATAATTTAGACAAATATGGCTCGTAAGATGTGCTTTCTCAATATATTACTAAAGGTAACTTTGTTATGAAAAAAAATAGAGAATTATGAGATTACACCAGTTCGCGCGATGGTTTTACTCGCACGACTAGATTTCAAACACACTGACTAAAAAAGTGACCTAATAAACTTATGCGGGCGCCCCCAGCCTCGCGTTATTATTGTATTACTTTGTGATGTCATTTCATTGTGTCTTAAACATAATCGATCTCAGAATAAGAATTAATTTAGGGAAGTAAAAATTCAACGGAACCGAACCGGTTCTATAATCGTACCGGTGCCGGAGCTAGACATAAGACTAATTGAATAAAAAGTAAATATATTTACTACAAAGCTTGTGCGGGCGGGCGCCCCCGGCCTCGCGTAATTATTGTATTACTTTGTGATGTTATTGTTTCATTGTTGTGTCTTCAACATAATCGGAATCTCAGGTATATTTTGTTTGGGAAAATGTCATTGCCAAGTGTGATAAGAGTATTCATAGGCGCCGTTAAAATATCCAGGGTCTTTGTGATCTTAAAAATCATCATCATCATCATCTTCATGCCCTCATCCCACTCTATGTGGGGTTGGCACAGCATGATCCTTCGATCATGCTGTACGAGTTTTGGCTAAAGTTTAATAGGTAGGTACAGAGTTTTTTTTTTCACCAAAAAAAAAAACATGAAAGAGCATGTCTTATTTAATTCTTTGAGCATATTACACATAGGTTTAATTTTAATTTATTTATTACAATATCCTACTAATATTATAAATGCGAAAGATTGTGAGGATTATGACGATGTATGTTTGTGCCTCAATCACGCCGTAACGGACGGATTTGAATGAAACTTAAAACATAGATAGTATTCATTTTGGAATAACATTATAGGCTACTTTTTATTCCGGTACCACGAGAGCGAATCCACGGGCGGAAGCTAGTGATTATAAAATCCCTTGTTTTTTAAACTCTACCCTATTTTGAAGTCGGTTAGAGACCCCATCCCATCTGTCAGGCAGATCAAAGATGTCATATTAAGTGGCCTGCGGGCATGTGAAGTTGACAACTGCCGTGTGCCGTGTAGGGAGATACTCAACTCATTACGATATGTTTTTAAAAATGTTATAGATACATTTTATAATCTATAAAGTCGTTTCACTCTTGCAAACCAGTGTGGTGAAATAATAGGTTTTGTGACACGCCGGTTTCTCACGTTGTTTTCCTTCACCTTTTGAGAGTTCTGTTATAGCGTTCATATTTTTTTCAAACAGAAAAATTCGTTGGTGCTCGACTTGATTTGACCCCAACCATCTTATTTTAAGAAGGCGAAGTCACGACCACTACACCACCAGTGTTCTAGATAATATAACATTAAAATATTTTTAGTACCTAAAAAAATTAGAGTACCTATCCGTCTAAAATATTGCAAACTAACTGCTGCATTAATTTTTAAAAAACCTTATTACATGTTCTATTATTATTTTGTATTATATTTGGGACGTCTGGCAGCGAAATGGGCAAAAGATGTAGTTTCGGGTCCTGCAGGATTCTGGTGATACCCACCTACGCATTAGGTCCAGGTTATCATATTTTGATATCATAAACAAGTGACAGGATTTCAAATTTCGAATTGATCAGACCTGTGGAAGTTATTTATATCTCTTCATCATCTACATATAAAAAAGGTGATGATCTTCAAACGGCTGGGCAGATTTTCTTAAAACATAACTAAAAACACTCTCGATTTACCCTCGAATACTCAAACGCATCTCAAAGTTGAGCACGTCTCAAATGATGTTTTTTTTTTGACAGATTTTCATCAGAAACTGTCAAAAAACAGTGAGTTGAGACGTGCTCAACTCTGAGTCGCATTTGAGTATTCAGGGGTTAGACACCTTTCAAATGAAAAAAAACTTAGGTAATCGAAATCGGCTCATCAGTTCAAGAGCTATGATACCCTCTTTTTCGTGGGGTTAAAAACCGTGGACCGTGGATGAAGGAGACTAGTACAGGACCGTGATGAATGGCACAAATCGGTCCAGCAGTGGGCAAATATAGGCTATAAATGATGATGCTGATGATAATTTTATTCATGAAATTACAATAACTAAGTTACAGAACGGCAATCAGTAAAACTGCATGGACAAATAAAAGGCCAGTGTCCACTATAGCCCTCAGTGACGTCTGTCAGACGCTCTGAAAATATTGACAGACATTGCACTCTGCGCGCTCCATAACGGACAAGATAACAGAGCGGTAAGCACTAGTTACTTGCCTCTTCACACTACTACTGAAAAGTCATTGGAAAATTCGATAAATGGTTTCCCCGTTTTATGAAATTTAGAATTGATATTTTCATTATAAATATTAATCGGGACATCACACTTTTTATGACACATACTGAAACTATGATATTGTTGAATTCAGGGTAGATTTTTTACCGTATTTCTCTTTCCATCACTTCTTTCATGGTCATGTAAAAGTAAAATCATGGAGAAGCAGTAATTTTCAAATGATGAGTAATTTTTATAGCATTTTTTTTATTATTTGACGCCATTCAATTGCTAAAGACTGGACAGCATCAAATACTAGTGCTAGCTCCTCGGATATATAGCTGACAAAACGTCCAATGCTGTGGTCAGGAGCAAAAAATAAAGCTTTCATAAAAACCGAATCCGTCGATGAATATCAAACCTGTCAAGTTTAGGGATGTGACAATGTCAAATGTCAATGTCAGTCCCAAAGCTAGATTTACGCTACTCGTTTGTCAGAGTGAGTGAGGGTACCTACCTTAAATGTGATTTAATCCTAATATTGTATAGTAAAATTCTTTGCAAAAAATGGTTTTTGATCATCAATTAATATTATAAATGTGTGGCATGAAAATTTTTGGCTGGCTGGAAGAATTTTCAATATTAAAACAAAAATAACGTTATTTTTTTAAGCATCCACTGCTTGAGCAATCGATAAATAGTAATAGTAAAATTTTATTTTCTGAAGAACAATTTATTATAATTATGAATCTACTAATGTTTAATGTCAAAACACCGTCTTGCGTGCCAACTGTCAATGTCAAAATGACAACTCTAAAGGTATAGAGTGAATAACTGACGGGCGCGCTCTATTTTATTCCCCACTCTAACCTCGGCCAAACGTAGGTACATACAAGTGACAATTCGAGCCAATTTGTAGCTAGGGCGCATTTACACCGAAGGAAAAGGGATTTTTGATGGTTCAATCATGATGAATGACTGAATCATTATGATTAAATAGTTATTTTTGATTTAGTTTGTTTAATTTGATATTGTAAATCTAAGCATTGCATCGCTATGTAGTATGTAGAAGAATACATTGATCTAGATGTAAGCGACACTGCTATCAAATCTCTTAAGTTCCTTCTTAGAAAAAATAAATACTTAGACTTTGACTTAGAATAAGGGTGTCTTCAAATCGAAAAACAATAGGCTTCTACTAGTTAAGCGTGCTTCATCCTAGATCACAATTTTACTTAACATCAGAGTGTGTTCAAACGCAAACCTATTCCAGGTAGAAAAAAGATTACGTAGGTACGTATCAAAAAGGTTGGTTGGTATTAGTTGCATTTAGCTGCCTGAATAGACTATGATAAGATCTATGTTGAATTTATGTTGAATTTTATAAAAATTAAAGAGTTATCATTTGACGACCTCGGTGGCGTAGCAGGCGAGTGCTCGACTGAGATACAAGAAGTGCGGGTTCGATTCCCGAGAAGATAATTTGCTTATTCCATAAAATTACTTGACGACCTCGGTGACAGGAGAAATGTTTGTATGTTCTGCAAATATTTCTTCCTGGTCTGGGTGTTGTAGTATTATTATAAGTATGTATTTACAATAATTAAAGTATATAAGTATTCTTATCAGCCATCCGGTGCCCATAGTACAAGCTTTGCTTAGTTTGGGGCTAGAAGGTGCTGTGTGAAAATATGTCTACAAATATTTATTTTTGTTATCATTTTCCCACACGAGTAGTAAATGGTAGTAGGAAATTTGAAAAAAAAATCCAAATATCTACAATCAGATTTAAAGTCTTCGTCAGAACGGAATGGCAACTTAACTTTTTCTAAGCTTCGTGATCCAAACGGTGTAAATCGGATTTTTTATCGAAAAAAATGACATATTCACATTTTACGTTCTAACCGCATACATTGCTCACCAGCCACTGAACTTTTCGCGATCCAAATTACAAACGAGCAATGTATAGCGCGCAACTCGATTCACACAGCCAAGTTAGCAAATCTGACAATGTTAATTTAATTACTTTATTGATAGGTAAAGAGAGTTTTTCATAAATAAATAAAAGCCATTGTTTGTTTGTATTGACGGTTAGCTTTAGCACAAGTGATGCTCCCTTTATTCAAATCGTCTCTTTTTTTTAGTTTTAGACAAATATTTCGACTTTTCCCTCCGGATCGAGCTATTTCGGTGAAACGGTAATGGAGTTATTGAATCATTTCAGATTTAGCTATTCTGAAAACAAATCACAACTTGCACTGGTATATTTAGATTTATTTAGATAAAAATACTAGCTAACAGGTTTAATACATCTGGGTAAATATGCCGTTCCACGTTCTAGTAATATCTACTACTTTATAAATAAATAAATAAATAAATAACACCCAACAGTCACATACATAGTCCTGACCCCACACTAGGATTCCCTGTGTCGTGGGTATCAGAAACTACGAGTACCATGGTACCACAACACCCAGACCCGGAAGAAATATTTACAGATCATGCAAACATTTCTTCCGCAGCGGGAATCGAACCCGCGCCTCTTGCGTCTCTGCCGAGCAATCGCCCGCCACGCCACCGAGGCCGTCGTTTTAAAAACTTAAAAAAACAAAGAGTAAAGAAAAAACATAGAATGCGTCCAGCTGCTTCTCTCCCCGAGCATGTCGTAAAAGTCGACTAAGGGATAGTATCCTCCAACATGATGAGATACAATAAGCAAGTATTCCCAAGGAGGGTTGACGTCAGGCAGGCGGCCGGGCATAAAACACCTTAGCCAAAACTCTTACACCATGATCCAAGGAACATGCTGTGCCGACCCCACATAGAGTGAGATTAGGGCAGGAAGATGATGACTTTAATAACTTAAATAGGTACGTAAATACGTTATTAACAGAAATAACCTTACAACTAATACAAATATAATTTACAGAAGAAACAGTAGGGCTATCTGAAGACTTGCAAACCGATAGCTCATCAGACACGCTGAACGGCAATACTGATCTGTTGAGTTTAATGAGAACCTGCTCTTGGATCGCGCATCGCTTCGACCAGACGCCCAAGTATTTTCAAATAGCGGTGGACTCCCGTGCCCCACGGACCTAGAATCTCGACCCCAACAGGCTCAAATACATAAGCCCCGTTGAATACCTAAATTGATAATAAATAATAACCAATATCACATCCAGACTCGATGATAAAAATGATGCATACTTCTTAAGTTAATTCAGAGTATGCTTTCGACCTCGAAGCATATACACAATACGTGTGCTAGAATAACTTATATGCTACTTTTTATCCGGGCACAACGCGAGCGAAGCCGCGGGTGGCAGCTAGTATACTATATAATGTCACTTGTTCTTTCAAACGACTGTGGTGAAAGGATTTTAAAATGCGCCTCAAATGCTCCTTTTGTGCACTTGAAACATGTTTTCGAACTTTTACGTTCTACGACATACCAGTTTCCTCACGATGTTTTCCTTCACTCTTTGAGAGTATTGGTATACTACACATAAATATTTCAAACACAATAATCCATTGGTGCGCAACCGGATTTAATCTCAGGATCGGATGGCGGGGGTTCCACTAGACCAGCAGTGCTCTAGTTCTTGTGAAATAAATCTTGAAGATCTCAACGTATCAATCAAATACAGCATTTTTGAACAATGCAGCCTGTTACGATTGTATAACGAAATAGTCTATTGTTGACGTCTGACGAATTTCAAATTACATCTTGTAATGGACGATTGTTTCTCACGCTGTTAAAGAAATGTTTGCTAAATTGATTCTAAGGAGGAATTATGAATTATGTAAGTGATAATTTGTGGAATTACTAGTTAAACTCATGGGAAACTCAGAAATCATACACCTAATGTTACGAAAAACATAATTATTTTGAGATCTTGACATTTTGTGGTTTGGTCATTTTGAGATGCGGTCGTTTTGAGATATAATTTAATTAAGATCTAGTCGTTTACCTCTATTTTTGAAACCATTTTTTTTAATTAACAAAGACAAACTATACATTACATACAAACATTAAAAACTTTTAGGTAATCGTTATAATAAGAAATGAAAATTTGCTCAGTTTCCTATCTAAGTTCGCCTACAGATAGAAAACAGAGCTCAGATCACCGACCGCAGGTAAGCTCCCCAAAATTTAAAGGCTGGCGACGTTACCTCGTTGAATAGCTATACTATATATTTTTATAGATTCACCAGACGTCATCTATGTTGGGTTTCACTAATTGAAGGAGAATTGACCAAGAATTAACAGTTTTGCGATATGAAAACGATATTTTAAAATCAAGCACGAAATATAGTAGGTACTGTAAATACAATTCTTAGATGTTGGCAGCCATAGCCGCATTCGTGGTTCGAATTATTGAACTCCTAGATGTTGAATTTCACACATACTTAATAGAATAATTAAATCAATTTGTACGTGTGAAGTATTTTTAAACTATAACTAAAACTAACCAGTCGTAAAAGTCGACTGAGGAGTTAGGTACCTAGTATCCTCTGCAACTTGATGGACCTATATGGGCGATGGGCTGATCACCTGTCACCATGGTTCAACATATCTGGTTGGACACCGGACTGGGGCTCTCTGGTTTGTGTTAAGGTTAAATAAATTTCCACTGCGTGAAATCGAGAAGTCCTCAAAGAAGGTAAATATACACGTCTCACAGCTTACCTTGACTCAGGGGACTCCGAGTTCTTCCACTGGTACCAGGGATCACGAAACACAGTAGGGAAATATAATTATTTTCACTCTTTTATGTTTTTTCACATAATTTTCCTTTGACTTTTTTTTGACAACTTCTAGTTATTTTTCTTTATTGTCTCTCTCGAGTCCACCCGAAAGAGGTTTGCCGTGGAGGCCGTAACATTTCCCCCCACTTGAAATCGACCCGATTTCACGCTTAAAATAAGGCCGAAAAAGAATACCTATTAGGGGAATTTGTACTCGGAATAAATAACTAACTAAATTAATTCTAATAATATGAACTTACAGGAAAATCTATTCAGATGGTACAAAACATGACTTTACAGTTGGTCTTTTAAGAAGACCGGAACTGGTTTTAACTAGTGCCACTCTTACGACGTTATCTTTCCCTGGATAAGTTTTGGTTATTCTTCCGAGTTTCCAATGAACATCGCACTCCGCAGGCGATGTTGACAGAACGCACAGCGGTCGAGAGTTGAGCATAGCCTCTACTTTCGTTAACACTGTACTCATTTCGTCCAATGTTAAAGTTTTAGCGCCTACAACGCGTTTTAAATAATATTTAGTAGAACGAATCCCATTTTCAAAAATCCCACCAAAATGTGGAGTTCCTGGAGGATTAAAATCCCAAGAGATTGATCGAGTTGTAAGATAATCCGCAATTTGAGTTTGGTTACTACTTACTAAATGGAACATCTCGTTTAAATATCGTTTTGCTCCCACAAAGTTCGTTGCATTTTCAGAGAGAATACGTTTACATAGCCCACGTCTTGCTACAAATCTGTCTAGTGTCGCAATGAACGCTTCAGTTGACAGTTCCGTCACTACCTCTAAGTGGATTGCCTTCGTGGCCAAGCAAACAAACAAACAAATGTACGCCTTGTATGTTCGAGCGTTACGCCGTTTACTTTCTTTCAGAAGGAAAGGACCACCGAAATCGATGCCTACAGCTTCGAAGCACCTTGCCGGTTGTATTCTAACTGAGGGCAGATCTCCCATTACAGTTGAAGAGCAGATAGGACGAGCTTTAAAACAAGTGACACACTTGGATAGTCGCGATCGAATTGCGGAACGAATCCCTAAAATCCAATATTGACGTGCTAACAAAGACTGTAGAGCGCGAGGACCAATGTGAAGATACGACTTGTGGAGAGATTCTATAATCACATTCGAGAGATGACATTTAGGAAGTAGAAGCGGATGTTTTGCTTCCTGCGGTAGGTTTGAATTGCGAAGGCGACCCCCCACTCGCAATAAACCAGATGAATCTATAAAAGGTTGTAACTTTTGAATAGATTTTACACAATTCAAACCTTTCTGGATGTTCAAGAATATTTCAGGACAGTGAAACCTTTGAACCTCCTTGATGAGAAAGGAATGAGAATCTTTCAATTCTTTCAATGAAAGAGCCAAAAAGTTTCTTTCAGATGCAATCTTCTTGGCATTGCTACTGAACCGGCGAATCCAAGCTAAAGTACGCTGCATCTTCGAGAACGAAGAAAACCTTTGTATAAAACTTGAAATGAAATCCTGAGAAGTTGTAATTAGCAAACTTGACCCCGTTTCAATTTCAGGCTTATCTTCAGGTAAGTCTTTCATCGGTATATTGTTATATCCAATGTCAACAACATCATTCAATGACTTGTTGTTCGTGGTTTTGCAGCTGGCATCAAATACGACTCTCAGTTTAGTCGTGACACTGCTTGGGCGCACGACGCAATGATGAGGTATTATGTAAGCCTTGGAGTCTGAAGTAGCTATAGGCTGCTTGTGTCCTAAGTCTTCATACTCTTTCATGAAGTCTGCATAACCTGTCTTCAAACCTGGATCGCGAGCAAGGCGCTTCTCCATGTTGTGAAAACGATTTAAACTGCGATGGTATGAATCGCCCAACTCCTCATTCTCTTTCGCCAGAATAGGCACTACATAGCGGCCACCTGCTTCGCGATATACATGCTTGGTGTATAGTGCTTCGCAAACGTCATCGTCGGGATGAGAAGTATGCACGCTAGGTGGCTCCTCGACTTCCCGAGACCGCTGAATAATTTGATCTAAACTCGAGGTGACTAGCAAAGTCGAACGCTCGCGTTTTTCTAAATGGATGGATGCCTTACCTGTTATAACCCAACCGTAGATACTATGTAGAGCCGTAGGAAGACCTGGTCCAGGCTCATAGCGTCGACCATCGTACACTTTGTCAAAGACATCGACTCCTAACAAAATGTCAATCGGTCCCGGTTTCTCGAAGTCAGGGTCGGCTAGGTAAATATCTTGGTAGCATTCACTCACGTTCGTTGGAACCTCCTCTGCAGGTATGTCCGTAGTGATGACAGGCATGACTACAAATTCGAGATCAAATTTAGGATCGTTGTTATCCCTAGGAAGAATTCTGCATGCCGTCACTCCTGAGATCTCACTTACCTCAGCAGCTCCTATACCGGACAAAGTTTCGCAAGTTGGCGTAGGACGAAGCCCAACACGTTTAGCGCAGGCGGTAGTCATAATACACTCATGAGAACAACTGTCGATCAGAGCGCGAACCTTAAATGTACTACCCTGCTTATTTTGTAGTCGCACTACAGCTGATCCGAGCAACTTCACATCTCGCTTTGAGCTGGCGCATAAAGAGACAGCGGGATTCACGCAAGCAAGACTTGATGTGGGATCATCAGATTTACTCGATGATGAACCGCTAGACGTTGCCCTATCCACTGTTGAACTCGGTGTTTCACTATAATGCAAGAACGTGTTATGTCTTTTTCCGCAAGTCAAACAGTTTGTTTTAGAATAACAAGAACCTGCTGAATGACCTGAACGCAAACAATTAAAACAAAGTTTCAACTCTGCTACCAATTTTCTACGCGATTGTACATCCATGGAATTAAGTTTTGTGCATTTATAAATGCTATGTTGCAATTTGCAGCATGGGCAAAGATTGCAAGTTGCGGGTTTCGCATCACTCGACACTACGAAGGACCTTTTAGTAACTTGTTTAGGCGGGGTTGGGAAATAGGACATTTTATTTATTTCAGAGATCCTGAGTTGATCCCTTAAGAAATATAGCAATTTATCAAAACTAGGTAGCTCGAGACTTCCTATTCCGCTTAGCTCTTCAAACTTTTGCATTGTTGCAGAGTCTATAGATCGCGACGCGAAATAGAATAGAAGAAAATCGCTCAAATTGACAATCTTCATCGCTGTCAACGCATTGACACATTCCCTTAAAGTACTGGTAATACGTGACAGTTCATCGTATGACGCAGATGACATCGGTTTGAGTCGCATTATCCTATCTAAATAGCTCGTAGCTAGAACCCTCTGGTTATCGTAACGCTCGCGCAACGCGTCAAAGACCACCATGTAATTCGCTGATGACAGCGGTACGTTTTTCGCTATGCTCAACGCTGGACCTGACAAGCATGACACCAGATAGTGAAACCTTTCGATATCCGATAGCGATTTGTTTTTGTGAATCAACGGAAGAAACGTATCTATAAATATCGGCCAGTTTTCTAAATTACCATCGAATTTCGGTAAATCTATCTTTGGTAGACGCACGTTAACCCTTTGATCCCCACTAACAGCACTAGAAGCAGCGTCAGATATTTTTGATTCTGACTGTACCTTCTCTACTACTTCTAGAATGCCATAGTACAGCTCATCAAAAGCTGTCAAAGCTTTGAAATCACTATTCTCCTCAGGATGCAATGACAATGCTAGCAGACTAATTTTCTCCGTTTGCTCATAAAATTCTGCTTTCAACGTATCTAAATGTTTCGCACGCACAAGAAAAGAGGTGACACTAGTTTTGCCTGATCGAACCCCTTGTGCCATATTGTAAATTAGATTCACTGAGGCGAATATATGCTCACGTTTGCCGAGGAGAACTTTGCATTCTGCCTCCTTCTTCGCCATCTTTGAATCTACTTCCGACACCCAACGCCTAACAGAATACTATTAACAATAAATGTATCAAAATAAATAAAACTGCTTATTAAAATCACAAAATATGTTTCCGAGTACAAAGTTCCCTAGAACACGAAAAGAGAGAACCCAGTCGACGGTGCAACCCTATTACCCTCGACAGTAGACCGATCACCAGGCGCGGGAACCATCCGGCTCGAAGGACCAAACAATGGTTGGACACCGGACTGGGGCTCTCTGGTTTGTGTTAAGGTTAAATAAATTTCCACTGCGTGAAATCGAGAAGTCCTCAAAGAAGGTAAATATACACGTCTCACAGCTTACCTTGACTCAGGGGACTCCGAGTTCTTCCACTGGTACCAGGGATCACGAAACACAGTAGGGAAATATAATTATTTTCACTCTTTTATGTTTTTTCACATAATTTTCCTTTGACTTTTTTTTGACAACTTCTAGTTATTTTTCTTTATTGTCTCTCTCGAGTCCACCCGAAAGAGGTTTGCCGTGGAGGCCGTAACAATATCCATCTTGGGAGTCTTGGATCAGAAGTGGCTGCAAGTTTTCTTATGGTTACTTGTGGTTCTGCCGTGTTATGTATAATATTCTTTTTCATTTAGCCCTCTATCCTTCCATACTGCGGGCGAAGCTTTCTAACTGAACACGTCCAGAAAGTGCAAGACAGCGGAACTCGGTCCCAGCTTAATTTAGTGACCGATAATTAAACCTCCCCCCTCGCCCCTCGCCCCTCGCCCGGTCACCCGCCGGACATAACCTTTGAACATGCTGAGACGTGTATTTTTGTGTAAGACTGGATTTTGTTGGTCGGTACATTGGTTTTGGTGTTTAGGTAAATTTTGGTAACGAAATATTAATTTTGATCAATATTGGCATTTAATTTTGTCTCTTGTTATTATAATATTATTTTGCATAGTTAAAATGATGATGATAATGTAGGTTTCATTGTATTTTAACTCAAGTACTAGGTATTATTTTTGGTTGCGCCTTTCCAAATATTTGATTAGACAGCACTGGTGGACTAGTTGATAGTGACCCCGCCTTCCGATCTTAAGGTCATGGGTTCAAATCCGGTCGTGTACCAATGGATTTTTCTATGCGAAAAAATTATGTGCGCTGAAAACATCGTAAGGAAACCCGCGGCTTAGTCAGCTCCGCACGTATTGACCATGTCTTTCTTGTGGACAAGGCTGACTAAGCTGAGAGGATGGAATTGGTTCTGGGAAGAATTAAGATGGAGTAGGCTTGCTACTTCATCTTAATTTGTCCCGGGCACTGTAGCGTCCCGTTTGTGAAGGTAAAAGTTTTCTCCTGACGCTGTACAAATCATCAATTACAGATGAAATATTTAAATAATATATTTAAGAATGTCTTTTTCACTATATTTTAAGAGACCATTAGATCTGGCTATAGCTAAGCCCTGTTCCATACGAACATGAATTAGCCATAATAAAAAAAAAACAGTTGTCAACGGTACAGAAAAGGCATAACACGCAAATATCAGTTTGTAGAGACAAGTGTCAAGCAAAATATAAGATGTAGTTACAGTTCTCTAAACCAAAGGCAGGAAAATGCGACAAACCGGGTACAGTCACTGACATAACCTCCACAGCTACAAATAACTCAAGCGGCTAGATTTGTTGATGTCACCATCCATTGTAGACGCGACGCGGCAGTAATGAAAGCCGCTTATCTCCGACTGTACCTCACTGTACTTTATCTCACGACTGTACCCTCAAGGCGGCTAATCGGGACACTTGAATTAAGGTATTTTTGCATTTATATATTATGTATACTTTTTTCTTAGGAACGTTAATTGCATTTAATAAAAAAGGAACAAAACTTAAAATCTTTGTAAAAGCAAAAAGTAGACAAATATTTTTCGTCTGGGTGTTGTAGTATTATGTATTATAAGAATATGTTTAGTTTATAAATAAAAGTATATGTACGGGAAATTCAGTGGCTGGTATTGGAAAGACGTACCTGGGTTCACGGCTGACTCGAGTCCGGGGGCCTTCCAAGATAGCACCGATATTGTCCGCACTTGTAGAAATCCACAGGACTGGTGAAAGGGTCTCACAGATCGTGTCGTCTGTTCGAAAAGAAGGACCGTAGACACGCACACACAACGCGATAGAATACCGGCGCGGGCGCGTGGGAAAATCGGGGCAAACGGCAGTCAGGGTGCGTAAACGTTCGTCTCCGATGACGGTGGAGCGAGGAATGTTCGTTGGCCGATTCCTTCACGAGAGCGCGTGAGGGGTGTCGTCAAACCAACCAGCCAATAAGAAAACAGATAGGTCAAAAAGATTTCTCGATCTACCCTCCAAATTGTGTCTGCTTGCACAGGAAATGTATTGCTACCCACACCAACAATTTAAGAATGCACTCATTATCATCATCACAATAAATGAAAATTAAAATGTGAAAAAAATCAATTCCGGTACGGAACATAGCCGCTCACCTTAAAAGAACGTGGTTGTTTTAACGAAATATACACAAAAAAAGTAAGAAATATGAAAGGAAAAGGAAAAACAAAAAAAATATAATATTTGCTTAGGTACTAACTAAATGCTCAACTGAAAAAGTAGACTTATTAATCTAACGGAAGCGGACAAATCTTAACGACGGGTCTCCTCGTAAAAGAGTTTCCCATTTTAAGAGTGACAGCACGGGTAATGTTATCACTGCCCGGGTGCAGAGCGTGTACTCTGGCTAACCTCCACTGTAAAGGGGGTAGGTTGTCATCACGCACAACAACAATCATGCCTTCACGGATTGGAGGTCCACGATTATGAAACCATTTTTGAGATTGTTGTAATTCATGTAAATACTCGCAACTCCAACGTTTCCAAAAATGTTGAACGCTTTGTTGAATCCATCGCCATCGAGTAAGCCGATCAGGATTAAAGTCCGCCAACGAAACGTCCGGTAGGGCCGTGATAGGACCGCCTATCAAAAAATGTGCTGGAGTCAGCGGTAAGGGGTCTTGGGAATCAGTACTCAAGACGCAAAGAGGGCGCGAGTTCAACACTGCCTCAACCTGACAAAGAAGAGTATGCATTTCATCGTAGGTTTGTGTGCGAGTACCAAGAACACGATACAAATGATGTTTGAAACTTTTTACACCAGCTTCTACCAATCCACAAAAATGTGACCCGGTAACGGGTTGAAAATGAAAAGTAAGGTTTTGACCTAATACCTTTTCATGAAACGCCTTTTGAACTGAATCTGAATTTAGAAATGCATATAACTCTTGTAAGTAGTTATTACACCCAACAAAGTTTTTGCCGTTGTCAGAGTAGATGTCCGTACATAAACCCCGACGAGACGTGAAACGTCGTAACGCAGCTAAGAACGATTCAGTAGTAAGATCTGAAACTAATTCGAGATGTATCGCTTTTACACTCATGCAAACGAAAACTGCAACGTAGGATTTTATTATTTTAGCGTTCCTAACCTTATTAGCGCGCACATAAAATGGTCCGGCGTAATCAACAGCTGTTTTTAAGAATGGACGCGCTGATTGTATACGTACGCTAGGTAAAGGAGCCATGCGTGGCTGTGTGTGAGTCGGCCGCGCTCGAAAACAAGAAATGCATTTATGTATACGCTGTCTGATTATGTTTCGTGCCGATAAAATCCAATATTTTTGCATCAACAAATATTGCGTAGACTGGGGACCAGCATGTAAATGGGTGACGTGTGCATCATCAATAATTAACGTAGTTAAATGATGTTTTTTAGGAAGTATCAATTGATGTCTAGATTCAAACGAAAGAAGAGATTTATGCAATCGCCCGCCCACACGTAATAAGTTGTCCTTATCTAAAAACGGAGATAAGCGTTTCAATTGACTTGAGGATTGTTTCCCCAGTGTTATGTTTTTTATATCGTCCGCGAAAACGGACTGTTGAATTCTACCTATTATTAACTTTAGGTTAGAGTTATATTCGGGCACAGTAATGTGCGCAGGGAAAGAAGTTTGAGTTTTTCTACATTTATGATAAAATCGAAAAATGTACGATATGACACGAACCAGTTTTCCTAACGATGAAAATTTTGAAAATACCTCGAGCTCGCCTACAGAAGATGGTGTTGCGAGAAGAGGAGGATTGCGTTTTTCTTCCTGTGTAACAGGACCTTGATTGAGCATAGGCCACAATTTTGGTTCTTCAACTAACCAACTAGGGCCACAGAACCATAAAACGTGTTTGACAAACACCGAGGGCAGCATGCCTCGGGAGGCTGAATCGGCCGGGTTGTCGTACGATGGCACATGTCGCCAACAACCGGCTGGTACTCGTGACAGTATGTCACTGGTACGATTGGACACAAAAGTTTTCCATTCATGTGGTGATGAGCGTAGCCATGCTAACACAATCGTGGAATCTGACCATGCGTAGACATGATCGAAATGAATTCGGTCGCCGTAAGCGAGCATTACTTTTCTTATTAGTTTAGATAACAGTTGGGCTGCCATAAGTTCAAGTCGCGGGATAGATAAACGCTTCAACGGCGCAACACGCGTCTTTGCCAACACAAGAAAAACACGAATCTTGTTGTCGCTGCATTTACACCTAACATAAACACATCCAGAATAAGCTCGTTCACTAGCATCTGAAAAGCCATGCAACTCGATCGATGTAGCCTTGTCGAAAATGTGACGAGGGAAAAAACATTCAGCTAAGAGCGGAAGCTCACTGGTGAAGCTTGACCACGCGTTGACTATATCAATGGGCGGTGACTCATCCCACCCGGTCCCAGCGATCCACAGTAATTGCATAATATGTTTTGCATACAAAATCACAGGCGATAATAAACCTAGGGGATCGTAGATTTTTGCGATTTCCGACAAAATGGATCTTTTAGTACATGTCGAGTCAGAAGATTGAACATTGAATGAGAAACCATCCGAACAAGGGTTCCATTGGAGTCCGAGTACTTTTATTGAAGTATCATTCTCCACTAGTGCGAACGAAACATTATCCGGCCGCTCACCGTGAGGTGAGGGCGCTGCGGCGAGAATCGCCGGCGAGTTACTATGCCATTTTCGAAGTTCGAACCCTGCGCTTGCACAGACATCTACTAATTGTTTTTGCAGAGCGAGTGCCTTGGCCTCGTCGGCCTCTCCTGTAATAATATCATCGACAAAGACGGAGTCCATCAAAACTGCTGACGCGAGCGGAAATTTCTCAGCCTCATCCTGTGCGAGTTGGCGCATCACACGTAAAGCGAGATAAGGAGATGAGCTCACGCCGAAAACAACAACTTTTATTTTATAATCCAGAATGGGTGCGTCAGGAGAGGATCGCCAAAGTATGCGTTGATAGTCCCAATCTGAATTTCTAACCGCAATATTACGGTACATAGCTTTGATATCAGCTGTAAACACGACATTATGAATTCGAAATTTTAACAAAATATCGACAATGTCCGAATGAAGCTTCGGACCGGTAAGCAAAAGATCATTTAATGAGTGACCATTTGTGGTTTTACAACCAGCATCGAACACTACCCGAACCTTAGTAGTTTCGCTAGACTCTTTGACCACGCAGTGGTGCGGAATATAATAATGAGAAGTATCATCTTTGGAGGGGGGATCACAAAGTTCCATTTGGTTCAAATCTAAATACTCTTGTAAGCACGAGTGGTATTCCCTTTTCAGGGCAGAATTACGTTCTAAACGATATTCTAATTTTCGAAAACGCGAGAGAGCGATGTCACGGGATTGACCTAGTATAGGTGCATTTTTGAATGGAAGGGCCACTACATAGCGACCGCATTCGTCACGTGTGTGCGATCCTTCGAAAAAAGATTCGCACATTTGATGTGCGGCCACGCATCTATAGGTACCGGTATTCTAGGCAGGGTCGAAACTAGTTTTGGTAAAATTAAAGCCTCCACTGAAATAGCTGGTATATCCTGATTTCGAGGACTGATAACGCACGTAACTATACCTTTAGGATAAATCGGTTTTTCTTCACCGATACCAAAAATCGGAATATTAATATTCCTAGAGCTCAAGCCTATGCGTCTAGAACAAGCCTCCGTAATAAAACTAGCTTGACTTCCCGAATCAACTAAGCAACGTAATTGATGTTTCACCGTACCAACGTGTATATTGACGAGCGCGGTAGAAAGCATTACGGTCCATTTCCTCGTAGAGGGCGCAATGGACGACTCGCAGTTCGCGCTTATCGCGTGGTTCACGGCGGTCGTTTGAGGTAGCACGGCAGGAGGGCCGGGTTCAGACGCGACAACCATATGTTTCTCCGAAGGAGGGAAAGAGACGGCCTGATTCGAATGAATAGGCTTGTTTACCTGATTCTCAAAGTGCAATAATGAATGATGTCGTTTATTGCAAGATCGACATGTATATTTTGAATTACAGTTTACGAGACTATGACCAACATTCAAACAATTGTAACAAACATTTTTGTTTTTTATGAAATTATACCTATCACCGGGAGACATACTCAAAAACTTAGAACACCTCGGTAGGATGTGCTGCGAATCACACAAAATGCATTGCTTCTCGCTTTGTCCGTCGGATGATTCAGTAGCTGCAAACGAGCGACGCGGGCTCGACCCGGAGGGCGCATTCGATCGATATGGATCCACGCTGTTTGCGCGGGAACGAGAACTACTATCTACCCGTTTCGATTCCTTCAATTCACCACCGTTCATAATTTCAAATGTGGAAATTTCCTGTTCTAAGAACCTAATGAGCACATCTACGTTAGGTATTTCGGACGGTTTTGAAAGAGATAATTCAAAACGCTTACGAATGGTATTAGGAATTTTTCGCAACAAAACGTTCAACAAAATGAAACTCCATTCATTCACTGGGAAACGCATCGTTTCAAGAGCCTTAATGTTTTCCATGTATACATTTAGCAAATTTCGTAGATTGGAATATGACTCATTGGTACAGGTGTTACAGTCCAGAATGCGATCCAAATGTTTCGAAGCAATAATTCGGCGGTTTTCGTACCTATTTTTAAGAATATCTAACGCAACTAAATAGTTTTCGTCTGTAATGGGAATCGATTTTATCAAATTATGAGGTTCGTTTTTTAAAGTTAACAACAGATAACGAAACTTCTCCGCTGGCGTGTAGGCATCATTGTTGTGAATCAACGCTTGATATAAATCAAAGTATGAGGGCCAATCAGTAGATTCACCGCTAAATGACGGCAACGGTAACGTTGGCAATTTATGTAAATGTAAACTATGATTATGTGCATGAGGCATTGAATTAATGTTAGTGCGACTCATGCGCCTAAATTCCTGACTGGCTTCTTTCAAATTATTTACATGAACTAAAATAGCATAATAACAATCATTAAAATCGTTACGAATTTTTAACTGTTCGTCTTTGTTAAACAACTTCGACTTCATCAACGCTTTTTCAATTTTAGATTGAAGTTTACTAAACTTTCTTTGTTGAGCATTTAGATCAGTAGATCTTGATTTGAATTGAACTTGATCAGTAGTAGCAAATAATAACGTTCTTTTAATGTCTTCTAGAATAATATCTCGCTCGAAAATATCTTGTTCAATTCCCGCGTCGTCCGACATTTTGCGTAGCAAAGATGAGCAAAAACGACCAACGGAAAATTACAAAATGTACACGTAGTGTAGCAATGAAACCAATGAAAGATGACACAATCTGGAGGAATCAAGAAATATATCCGGCTCGAACGGATCAAAAAGTATGTACGGGAAATTCAGTGGCTGGTATTGGAAAGACGTACCTGGGTTCACGGCTGACTCGAGTCCGGGGGCCTTCCAAGATAGCACCGATATTGTCCGCACTTGTAGAAATCCACAGGACTGGTGAAAGGGTCTCACAGATCGTGTCGTCTGTTCGAAAAGAAGGACCGTAGACACGCACACACAACGCGATAGAATACCGGCGCGGGCGCGTGGGAAAATCGGGGCAAACGGCAGTCAGGGTGCGTAAACGTTCGTCTCCGATGACGGTGGAGCGAGGAATGTTCGTTGGCCGATTCCTTCACGAGAGCGCGTGAGGGGTGTCGTCAAACCAACCAGCCAATAAGAAAACAGATAGGTCAAAAAGATTTCTCGATCTACCCTCCAAATTGTGTCTGCTTGCACAGGAAATGTATTGCTACCCACACCAACAATTTAAGAATGCACTCATTATCATCATCACAATAAATGAAAATTAAAATGTGAAAAAAATCAATTCCGGTACGGAACAGTATATAAGTATTCTATCAGCCATCTGGTGCCCATAAGTACAAGATTTGCTTAGTTTAGAGCTAGATGGCGCTGTGTGAAATGTCCACAAATATTTATTTTTAAGTTTTTAAATAACTAGTGACACAACCCAGAAACCTAATTTTTTCATCAGAATATTTATTTTCTACATAATCGGATTTTAAAGCAATAATACTTAGTAAGATTTATTTACAACAATTTATTTTGAAGTCTTTATCACGTCATAAAATGTAATTTACGTCTTCACAAAATAAATCGTCTTAAATACTACCATTTTATCACTTCCAATAATTTTGTCAATCAATAAACGTATGTCAATGATGTGGCGAAATAAAAATGGCTAAGACGTAGCAAGACACAATTTCTTATGGTTCCGTCTAAAGAGACAAATATGACAACATCGGCGGTGTGACGAGCGAGTTCTCGATTGAGATGCAAGAGGCGCGGGTTCGATTCCCACTGCAAGAGTTCCCGCTGCTTCCGGATCTGGGTGTATGTGTATGTATTTGAAAAAAAAGCCAGATAAGTATTTATCAGCCATCTGGTTCCCATAGTACAAGCTTTGCTTAGTTTGAGGCTAGATGGCGCTGTGTGAAACGTCCACAAATATTTTTTGACAACTAGCTAGCCCCGCGAACTTCGTATTGCCTTAGAATTAATAATGCAATTTTTCTAATGTTTTATTAGCTAGGTTATTCTTCTGTTCGGGGCGGAGATAAATCCAACAAATCAAAAATCATTAAATCGGTCCAGCTAGAGGCCCTTACTTACCTACATCCCTGCAAGAGAAAGAGAGCTGCTGACGACTCAATTGATATTAAATGAAATTGCCAATTATCAACTTCATAATTCAAATGAACTGTCTTGTCATAAATTAAAGTCTAAGAAGTATTTATGCGTTATCCTTGTTACATTTTTTTTTCACTTTAGGATCGTTTTACAGGATAAAAAGTAGCCTATGTTCGGTTTACTTTTGACTCTGCCCACCCCATTAGGGATACGGGCATGATAATAGGTATGTATGTATATTAAAGACAATATCGAGTTTGTATGTATGTTCGTATGAGCTAGTGGCCAACTCTAGTGACGGAGTTTTTAGGCCGCCTAAAGGCCTCCGTCATGTCTCGACTTAAAAGCCGGGACCGACTGTTTAACGTGCCTTCCAAAGCACGGAAGCGCTCAGCTCATAATGCCACTTGCGGTCACCCATCCCAATTTGTGACCGTGCATATCGTTGCTTAACTTTAACGATCAATCAAGAACGCCTAAGCAAAGCTACGCCACGAGCGCTTCAAATCGAGTATTTGAAAAGTAATCATAAACAGGTCCTAGGTACTATGGACCGATGAAGTTGTAAAGGTCGGTGGATGCAACACATATCGTTTGTCCTGTGATTTTGGAACGTCCTAATAGGCTGACTATGATCTGCTTTAACGAAGGATTTTACAATTTCGCCACGGAACCCTAAAATGGAAAGTAAAAATTATCAGCGCGATAAATCGGCGCGCGGCGCGTCTCGTAAATACAGCACAGGTGCGGGTAGTGGCGTGTTTACGCAATCGTAGCGCTATTGCACACTGTGGACGAGGCCTTAGCCAGGGCTCTCCTTATGTTCATACACGAATACATACATTTACAGTTGTACCACAAATATGGTGAAATACTAAATAAATTTAATTTATTTTAACTTGACATTTTATACTTTATAATTTTAGAATTTTTTGACAATTGTAATTGTCAAAAAATAATTATTTTTTTAGATAATGTGTGGTGTATGTAGGTACTTTATTTATAATATTTTATGGTACTACTTCTCTGCTGGAAAAGTATAGAATGCGTCCAGCTGCTTTTCTCCCCGAGCATGTCGTTATGCATGACTAAGAGATAGACCTCTCCAAAATGACGGACCATCTATATGGGCGATGGACTGATCACCTGTCACCATGGTTCACCATATCTATCTCTTAGTAGACAGCCTCGGTGGCGTGGCGGGCGATTGCTCGACAGCCTCGGTGGCGTGGCGGGCGATTGCTCGGCAGAGATGCAGAGAGGCGCGGGTTCGATTCCCGCTGCGGAATAAATGTTTGCATGATCTGTAAATATTTCTTCCGGGTCTGGGTGTTGTGGTACCATGGTACTCTTAGTTTCTGATACCCACGACACAGGGAATCCTAGTGTGGGGTCAGGACTATGTATGTGACTGTTGGGTGTTATTTATTATTATTATTATTATCTTAGAACTTTAAATCACAAGTGGCTACAAGTTTTCTTATGTTTACTTGTTGCTCTGCCCACCCTATTAGGGATACGGGCGTGATAATATGTATGTACTACTGTACTATTGAACTACTATCAAAGCGAGAACTTTAACACTCAAGAGACCTGAAGTAATCATCATCATCATCATCTTCCTGCCATTATCCCACTCCATGTGAGGTCGGCACAACACGATCCTAATATCATAAGAGTTTTGGCTAAGGTATTTTATGACCGGCCGCCTGCCTGAAGTAATCCTACTAATAAATATCCGGTCCCAAAATGGAAAAAAGCATGCAAAGGACAATATTGTTAAAAAAAACTATGACTAGAGTGAGAACAATATATCTGAAGAGAGAGAGTTAGAGAGGTAAAGACAAAAGCACTCACATCACTTAAAAACCTTCGAAAGACAACAGTAACATTTTCGTCGCAAGGCTAACGATTTCCAAGTGAGCTGCCACATAAATCAGGCCAGCCTGATTGATACATGGCTGCGGGTTGACGCCCATCGAGTAATTTAGTGCCGCCGCCCGCCCACCACCAGATAGCGGGACTTTTGTTTTGCATTAATACCTCCTCAGCTTGAAGGAAAGTTGCTCTTTTTCGGTTCAGTTGTTCCGTTTCCCTGCGCAATATCCCCTTCCGGAACTGAACCGTGACAGACCTGTGACAGGGATGATTAAAATAAGATCAAAGTTTTCCATTAAGTAAGTAAGTCCGTATGAGCTAGTGGCCAACTCTTGTGAAGGAGAATTTAGGCCGCCTAAAGGCATCCGAAAAGCCGGGACCGACAATTTAACGTGCCCTCCGAAGCATGGAAGCGCCCAGTTCGTAATGCCACTTGCGGTCATCCATCCCAATTGTGACCACGCACAACGTTGCTTAACTTCAACGATCAATCAAGAACGTCTAAGCAAGCTACGCCACGAGCGCTTCAAAAAAAGTTTCCATTCATGATCGGAGAGTCTTCGTCACAAAGCAAAGTTAAGTTAGTAATAAGATTTAATCTTAACTGCTATCTATACTTATTTTTAATAAGTCAACGTCTGTCTCCTCTAATACTAAGGTTGGTTACTGGAAAGTACTACACAGTTTTTAATTTATATCAAAGTAGCCAAAAAAGGAAATGCAGTGAGGCATGAGAATAATAAGTTAATAGGTTTAAAATAATTCTGGATGATTCTCAACTGGAAGTAGGAAAAAAAACTAAGGCCTTTAACCATCATAGTAGATGATTTATACAGCGTCAGGAGGCAACTTTTTACCTTCACAAACGGGACGCTGTAGTGCCCGGGACGAATTAAGATGGAGTAGGCTTGCCCAGCACCTATTCCATCCTCTAGCTTAGTCGGCCTTTTCCACAGGAAAGACATGGTCAATACGTGCGGAGCTGACTAAGCCGCGGGTTTCCTCACGATGTTTTCCTTCACGGAAGTAGGAACTTATTATAAAAAGAGCAATGGACAAACAAACAGATATATCCGACAATGACGTGTCTTTTGCCTCCGCCCTCGCGTCAACCTGACACAAGTGACGCGGTGACAATGACAATGACATAAATGGAAAAAAGCGTCCACACCGGGCGTAATTTCCGCTCAACGCATGTCCAGCTTTGTTTTCCTAAATCACGAAAAGCGTCATTATGATGTGGAAATCATTGGATAAGCCACGGGATTCGAGATCACATTTCCTTTGAGAGTAAATACCATTTTACAAATCTTTTTAGATAATGAAACGGTTTGTATATTATAGTTAGTGGACGGAGGCCTTTAGTTTTAAAAGACAGATCGAATAACTTATTAAATTGAATAGATAATTTTACATTTAATTAACAGGACTAAATACTTACAACTAATCCTAATCCTTACTATATTATAAATTTGAAAGTTTGTGAGGATGTTTATATGTTTGTGCCTCAATCACGTCTAAAGGGCTGAACGGATTCGAATGAAACTTAGGCTATATATAATACGTATACTGGAATAACATATGGACTACTTTTTATCAGGATACAACGCGAGTGAAGCCGCCCGAAATATTTGCAGAGCAAACAAACATTTCTCCCGTAGCGGGAATTGAACCCGCACCTCTTGCTTCTCAGCCGAGCATTCGCCCGCTACGCCATTGAAGTCATCAAAACCTTGGTAAATAAAAGTAAATATCATGAGCAATCTCTCAAGCCAGCCTATTCAACTACAAAAGCACAACCTAAACGACAAAGAATCACAAAACTAAAAACACGACAGTAGTAAAAACCCTCATTTGCGAGCTGTCGGGTAATTCCGCACACAGGGCCGTATTAAGGCTTTCTTGAAAGCTAATCTTAGGACAAAAGGCCCGCCCCCGGGTGTGGGCCGCGCTATTGTTTATTTTAATTTTTACGCGAGCGCAGCGAGGTTACTGTAAGACAATGATACAGCGTGCGCTAAATAATATTTCGGATTTTGATGACAAAGATTTAGATTACCTATGCAGCCATTTTCAATGTCAAATGTACATCCGTCCGTCTGTCAGCGGGCTGTATCTTATGAACCGTAATTGGTAGAGATTTGTATTTTTCATAAAGTGTGTATTTCTATTAACAACATATAAAAAAATAAAAGGGGGCTTCATACAAGAAATATTTATGTAGGTACATGTACGATGGTACGGAACCCTTCGTGTGCGAACTCGACTCGCACTTGACCGGATTTTACTTTAACTAGCTGTAAGAAGATTGTTATGTTCCTCTGTGTTGGTAATTATTTGGTAGTTATGATCTGTCGACTAAATTTTCAATACTTTTTTTTTCTAATAATGAAAACTCACATAGTAATTAATCAATAGTTTTAGGTATTACTAATCTTCGTGGACTATGTTGTCTAAATAAATTAATGAATTATTATTAAGCGAACTAAAAGTTCCTTAGCATAGTTTAAAGCGTGATTTACAAGAAAAGATAAGAACAATAAGTTGTCACTAATTTTATTATGAAACAATTTCTAAAGAGGCATAAGCGGCGTTTTATCCTGCTAGACTTTAAACTGGAGCACCCTGTATAGCGAACACAGTGATATGCAGCTCATTTTCAGCTGAGGAGTGAATGTTCGCCGACGCGTGAGCTGCGCTGGAGTGCACCCCGCCTTATTAAGACTTCCTACTTTTATAATGAAGATGATCGTATGAAGGCGTTTTGCATCATTTTTAGAGAAACTTTTAGGCGCACTTTAAATTTTTTCGACATTATTATATAGGACCAGAAGACTAAGGGATAGTATCCTCTCCAACATGATGAGATACAATAAGCAAGTATTCCCAGGAAGGCGGCCGGTCTTAAAACACCTTAGCCAAAACTAGGCCGCCTGCCTGACGTCAACCCTACTTGGGAATACTTGCTTATTGTATCTCATCATGTTGGAGGATACTATCCCTTAGTCGACTTTTACGACATGCTCGGGGAGAGAAGCAGCTGGACGCATTCTGTTTTTTCTTTACTCCCAGTCCAGCAGAAAAGTTTAATTACATATTCGGACAAATTCGGTTTTCTTACAAAGCGGGAAGTTGCCGAGGTGCACAATATTTAGAAAGAAGAAAGAAAATAATTTATTGGCAACATGAGAATAAACAGGAGTAAAAAATTAAATGACAAAGCGAAGGACAAAAGGAGAGAAGAAAATACATATTATACGTAGACAGAGAAAAAACATTCTACGATATACGACATTCTACGATTCATGTCTACGATATTATACAAGCCTAACCTACCTAACACATGTCCTGGTTGCTCTGTCATTCAATAAATGTTGCCAAAAGGTCCTAACTCAGCTTTGAGCTACTTCACTTGGGTACCAAGTGAAGTAGCGCTGGTTTTCAGTCAGGACCTTTAGAAGGGTATATATTTGCGGTACTACTGCACATCTAATCCGCCAAAAAGAATGCACTAGGAGCTCATCATGTGAATTATGTTGACAAAAATCCCTGTCACGTGGTCGCGGCTCATCAGCTCAAGAACAATGGCTGTTCACAGTTTTCAGAGGCTGCTCTGTTGATGCACGTCAGTGCCTGAACATTCGGGCGAGATGGTAATTACACGTCGACTGGGATTCCAAGGAGAGCGCTAAAAATCTGAATTAAAATACTGTTTTGATGTTGGTAGATTTTTACGTAAGTTTGTATTTTTACTTTGTTTTAATAATAATAAAAATAATGTTTGTGGACATTTCGCACAGCTCCATCTAGGCCCAAACTAAGCAAAGCTTGTACTGTGGACACCAGATGGCTGTATATATCTAGGAAGGTGAATACTTATACTTTTTTTTGTAAACAAATAATTTATTAACCTATTACTGTAACACTCAGATCCGGAAGAAATGTTTGCAGAACATACAAATATTTTTCCCGTAGCGGGAATCGAACACGCCTCTTGCGTCTCAGCCGAGCACTCGTCCGCCACGCCACCGAGGTCGTCAAGTGATAATCCTATGGATCTTGGCCTATGGATACTGTTCTGACAAAGTCCTGTGAATCATTTGATTGACAGTTTCATCTTAACGGACACTGGCTGAACTGTGACGAAATGTCATAAAAACAGTAAAGAAGAAGTTAAGAACAATGGCTTCTCAGTTTTTAGAGCTTGCTCTGTTCATATACGTCATTGCCTTAAACTTTCAGACGAGATGTTAATTAATGGTGAGGTTTAAAAAAAACTATGCTCGTAGAATAATGCTTTGAAACTCAAAATTGTTTTATCTCCGTCCCGGCAAAGTCTTGTAAAATGATTGTTTGTATTTTTTTACTTTGTTTTGTTTGAGAGACGGTGACGATGACTTTATTAAATGGGGTAGTGGGTTCAGTTCAATACATACGTACATACATATCATCACGCTCATATCCCTAATGGGGTGGGCAGAGCCACAATTTTACCAGAAACTTGCAACCACTTCGGATTTTAATTCCTAAGATGGATATGGTGAACTATGGTGACAGGTGATCAGCCCACAGCGCATATAGGTCCATTAAGTTGGAGAGGATACTATAGGTACTCCTTAGAATAATAAAAAATAAAATAGTCGACTTTTACGACATGCTTGAAGAGAGAAACAGCTGGACGCATTCTATGTTTTTTCATCTTCCACTAAACCCAGTATATTCCATCTAACCCATACCAATCACTAAATCAGCCCATTGAATTCAGCAAAAATCACACAAAACCTATCGGTACTTGCCTCAAAGGCTATCAAAGCTAACATATCTCACGTAGCGACTCCAGGTGTCCCGTAAATGCACCTATCTCTGCGGCAGAACCTACTAATATCTCAAGAGCGACTGTCCAATAGCCTTTGCATCTTTACAACCTTACGCATTTCACTCGGAAAAGGCGCTCCCGGCTTTACCCCACTGTAATAAGGTTCGGAATCGAATGACGCAGGTAAAGAGCTAAGGTGGTCGGTGGTGCCAGAGATAGCGTTTACGAAGAGAGCCGTGACCGCGTCGGTGAAATATGCAGAGTCGTATTGAGAAGACCTTTATAAAGCAGTAAGGCTGTTCGTGTGGGACGCGCGAAGCATGCAGGCGTGGTGGGTCTCCATTGACAAGTGGGATACGGGAATTTATCGGACGATCCTACTAATATTATAAACGCAGAAGTTTGTGTGTATGTTTGTTACTCTTTCACGCAAAAACTACTAAATGGATTTTAATGAAACTTGAAATATACATAGTACGTGTGCTGGATTAACATATAGGTTATTTTTTATCCGAGTACTACGAACACCACAATAAGCGAAGCCGCGGGTGGCAGCTAGTTTGTCATGTTTCTAAGCGAATTTTGATGGCAGTCAGGTTCAGTTTGACGTATGTTTTTCTTCATAGATTTTTATTTTTATTTCGTCGACGTGGAAACTGCTCAGACATCAATACATACAAATCAAAAGCTGTTGTAGATACTAATTTACAAAGCCATGGTCATAATATCACGTCACTGCTACAACTAAATCCACGCCTGAGGCTTTATTCGTATGACCAAATGAAACTTGACAGCTCGTAACATGTTTGTAACGCGCGTCGTCGCGTTTTTGTAATACAAAATTGACATAATCTATGTATCTAAATGGGCGATGGGCTGATCACCTGTCACTATAGTCCACCATATCCATCTTAGAACTTTCTTAATCAGAAGTTTCATTAAATATAATGACCCTTTGTTTGGCCAAGGCTTCCCAAAAGAAAATATAAATTGAAAACTAATTCAAATCCATACAATGGAAACACACCGCAACACCTTCAAAAGCCCGCCCTATGGGACCGACGTGTGTTCAAAGTGACCGCCATTAAGCATTAATGCCATAAGTAACGTGCTAAGTCTGCAATGCACTTCAAATTACCCGTAGACATTCGGTTAGGCAAGTACTACACAGACAAAGCAAGTAGCTACCACTAGTCTTGAAATTAGAAGCAAGTTGCTAGTTAAATAATTACAGAGAACAGCTATTTATGGCTTCATCTTATGGTGTTCTCTTTGTTTCCTTAACTTCCTAATACAAGTACATATATACATACATAAAATCACGCCTGTTTCCCATAGGGGAAGCAGAGATCACGGATCTTCATTTGCTACGATCCTGACACACTTCTTTCGCTTCATTCACTTTCATAACATTCTTCATGGTTTAGGGTACTCCTGACCTGGTCCTTTTCCAAAACGTCGCCAATTTGGTCCAGGTACGTACGCCTAGGTCTTACCCTAATACAAGTTTTTAATAAAATAATAAAAATCGGTCAAGTGCGAGCTGAATTCGCACACGAAGGGTTCCGTACGTATATGTGCATAAATGTTTTTCGTATGGGGTTCCCTTTTATTTTACTTTTATTATTTGTTGTTATAGCGACAATCGAAATACATACTCTGTGAAAAATTCAACTCTACCTATTACCAGAGACTTGCAGAGTTTTGGCTGAAGGGTGTAGTGGTAGAGACGCTTCCGTGAGCGCCTACACTACAAGACACCTTGATATTGTGTAGCACTGCGCAGTCAAATCGTGTTAACTAGTTTTGTTTTATTCTTGTATATTTGATATGTATGTCAGTTTTAAGGTATATATTACTAAAATCAACTAGACTATTGATTTGCATCCAAAATGGGGAATGTGAGCATCTAAACATAAATTAATTATCAAATATTTGTGTACCACATTCAAGCAAATAAATGATTATAATTATGTGCCGTAGATTAAGTTTATAAGATATGTAACTTATCTAATATTGCTTGAAATAAAGTTATTTTATTTTATTTGTTTCCAGGTATAAGATATTTATTGATTTCCCATAAGAATAACAATATTCACATAATCAGAAGTAGCTGCAAGTTTTATTATGTTTTACTAGTGGCTCTGCCCATCCCTAATGGGGTGATAATATGTATGTAAAAAGTGCGTTTAAATCATGACAAACAAAAAAGTTTCCTCCAAATCAGTTCCGCCATTACGAAGTTGAACCACCTCACAAACTTTCATATCCTTTTAAACACAAACTGTCAGTTTTCAACGTAAAATGAATGCAAGTCCATTTTGTGACAAAACCAACATAGACTCAAGAAAGTCCCATCCACTCAATCCAATATGACATGGACATTACCGTCCGAGCTTCTTTCCAATATAAAATAAACAAGAGCACAGGATTACTGGCCGCAGAGTATGAAACAGAACTTTCAGAGATATTTCACTTCGACAAGTTAAAAAATAACGGCATATTAAAATTTGCTGATAAAAAGTCTCAAATACAGATTTAACTTATAAACTGAACTTTGTAATTATTGTATGATGCAATTTTCATTTGACACACATATTTATGAAAAGGTTTATCAGAAAGCGTCGGTAGGTACCTCAATATTTTCCAAAGTTTACGATGCCCCCCTGATAAGACATTAAACAAAATTCAGTTTTACCCCGAAAAATGTTTTTAGTGATTATTTTATCTTCGAGTTTACCAATATCTTACGAATATTCAGCATAGTACCTACTAATAGTGTGCGAGTTAAAAACTACTGAGTCTAGACGGACGGACAGATAAACACAACTTGTGGACTTTGGTAGGTACTTCTTGTAAAGTAAATGTAAAAAAAATTTAGTAGCAATTAGTTGATAGATTTTGAGTCTTAGAGTCTGAATAAGTTTTCTTTTTTGACCGAATTGTTTGAACTGCCAGTTTTTTTGAATAGTAATCCGACGATAGATATTGAGTCTTAGTAGATTTGTATAAAGATATTTTTTTGTGTGAGTTGTTTGAGAGTGACAAGGGTGTAGCGGGTCGAGTGGACCCCGCGGGCGGGGTGGGGCGGGGGGCGCCGATCGATGACGTTTGACCCCTTTACCTGCACCCCTGTCCGTCCGTCCGTCTTGAAATCCGCTGCAATCGGGTTAAGGCGAGGCTGCTCTCTTGAAGGAATTAAAAAAAAATACAATACACTTTTTGGTAAGCTAGTAACTAAATACAGTACAAACCATGTTGCACTGGAAAATTAAAGACAAGTCGTTTTTGATGCAAATTGCGTTTAAATACAATCTTTTATTTAAATCATACAACTTTAAGCAACGTTGTGCGCGGTCACAATTGGGATGGGTGAACGTAAGTGGCATTGCGAACTGAGCGCTTCCGTGCTTCGGAGGGCACGTTAAATTGTCGGTCCCGGCTTTAAAGTCGTTAAGCCATGACGGAGGCCTTTAGGCGGGTTAAAAACTCAGGCAAAAGAGTAACGAACTTACTTACTTATTACAAAAAACTTTAAATAAGCTTATATAATTTAAACCAAATTTAAAAATACTCTAATTAATACACTAGATACGCCAAATAAATTACCTCTATGCAAGATGTTTGAAAATAGAGGCAATTTTCCCATACTTTCAAATAAACGCTTCAAGTAAAAAAACCTCAAATTAATGAAACTCTTTACAAAATCTGTCTGCATAACCATAAAGAGAGCTTAACTGCACCTAGCCCTACCTGGAATGAATTACCCCTTAACTTTCAACAATAACAGTACATCACCTCCCCTTTAAGGGGGTATTGCAATCCCCCTTTTGTCCGTCTCGCGTCACCCGCCGTCTTCACTCAATACTTTACATTGCAACTGTACCTACCTTTATTTCTTTTAATTTATTTTATCGTTGTGTTTTACTAGTTTCTGTTTGCGGCTCCGCTCAACTCTACGCGGATACTACGACTACTCGTCTCACTAGTTAAAGTGTTTCCTCACGATGTTTTCCTTCACCGAGAGTAATTAGCGCACATACATTTTTCGAACTGAAAAATACATTGGTGCACGAACGGATTTGAACCAACGACCTACGGATCGGAAGGGCTGCTACCACTAGACCACCAGTGCTCAACATAAATGTATATGTTATAATATACAAATATGTTATTTATGTTAATTAGATGTCACTAAGAATGAAATATTAGTTTATTCCATGTTTCAACAAAATATACCAATCCGAACGTAATGAATTGAAATAAACACAGACACAGACACACACACACACACACACACACACACACACACACACACACACACACACACACACACACCACCCTCACATTATTTAAATATAAGTGTGTGTTTTTTCATCAAACAGTATGGTAAGTTGCTACTGGGCATATACTATGAAAACAGTTTATTTAGCCCATTCTAAGTACCTACCATTAAAATTACCAAATAATACAGAATTGCTTAAACAAAGTGGTACCTAAAGACGTCATCACACCATTTGTCTGAAAAAGTTTACCTCTAGACATCTCCACTAATTCCCAAGTAAAAAGATCGCTAAGCCATCAGTCCCCAAAAGTCACCAGTACTAACCCAGCTCATATGAAGTCCCCCCTCCTACCCCAGGGTGGCTGCAATCCCCCCCTCGTCCGTCTCGCGTCACCATCTTCACTCAATACTCTTTATATCAGAACTTTATTTCGTTTTCTTGTTTCTTTTAAATCGATTGGGAGTTAGCACAAGTCTCGACCGTTTCAAATATTTCTTCCACGCCTGGGTTTTGTGGTGCCATGGTACTCGCAGTTTCTGATACGCACAACATCCTAGTGTGGGGTCAAAATGTACCTGTATGACTGTTGGATTTTATTATTGACTAGTTTATCCGCGCGACTTCTCTCGCGTGTTGTAAACTTTGAGACCCCATTTTGCCCCTTTTTAGTGTTATTAAAAAAATAACCCTGAAACACGTTTTCATTTATTAATAAAAATACTCTTTTCTAGATGAATATTCAATTTAATCGCTCCCCCGCCCATTCAAAAGTTTCCTTACAAATTATGAAGAATACATGTATAACGTATTTTATAATACAAAGTTTATTTGTACCGAGCTTTGAGCGAATCCAACCAAGATATATTTTTCATAGAAACTTTACCACCCTATTTAACACCCTTTGGGGTTGATTTTCGAAAATGAGATTAGCTTGTGTGTTATTCTAGAGTCAAAATTATCTATATTTTAAATTTAATCGAAATCGGTATATGAAAGTCGATGCCTAATAGTCAGATTGGACTTTTAGTCACGTGATGAGTTCCATCTTATACCCACTATCCAACTTCCATCAACAACCGAGACCAAACAAACTAACTGAAACTAGTCCGAAAAATCCGATAAAAACCGCAGTAAAACTTGCTTATTCCATAAAAATGGATGTCCGTGGCTTCTTCAGAAACTTGAAACTCATTTTCATATTTTCCGACTATCGGACCGGCAAAACAAATCCACAACTCACGGTGTAATAGTTACGTAGAGTCGTAGTGCATTAATGTGCAGTACCAGGGAGCTCTGAATCTCACTGGATGAGACAACTTGTCTGTTACCCGACCACGACGAACAAAAGGAGGTATACGTATGTGTAATTTTGTTCATTTGTTCTTTTGATGACCTCGGTGGCTACGGGAGAAATTTTTATATGTTCTGTAAATATTTCTTCCGGGTCTGGGTATTGTAGTATTATATCAGCCACCCCAACAAGCTTTGCTTAGTTTGGGGCTAGATGGCGCTGTGTGAAATGTCCACAAATATTTATTATTACTATTAGTAAACTTCTTTTCAGATTTTGAGAAATTACGTCGGCAGCTAGTATTATAGTATTTCAAAGATCAAGAAGTAACTGCCCACATTGAAATCTTTTAACCCATCACCGCTTCCAGTTCTCATATTCCTCGTCAGCTATTTATGACTACTGCTTACCGCTGCATCCGGGGGTCTCATAAAATTCTATCGCCCGGATTGTGCGCCACTGATCCGTCTGCATCGGGGGGGTCGATTATACCCCGCACCCCCTCCGTACCCCCCCTCATTACATAACCTACGGAACGGGGCGTTAATACGGGTTATGTCAGGTTTGAAGTGCTTGCTGAAATTAGACGTGCTTTATGTGGGGGTTAACCTATGATGGTCTACGCATGTTTATTTGTGGTTTTTGGAAGAACTTTTTGGTCATAGCTGCCTAAGCTATCAACAAGATTTAAGACAAAGTAGATTTCAGACAATTGAATAAAGTTGATTCAAAATTAAAATTTTCCGTTGAAAATATTTTGTTTCATATACTTCATAGACTTTCCTTCACTTTCCAGCTATTTGTAAGCATGCTTTTGGTAACAATTAGTTCTAATTTCAACCGATTACTGTTGCTTTATTTGTCCTCAATGACGTCACAGTCCCAGGCAGCCAATAACAGGACCTAAATGAAAAAAAAAAAAACTGAGAAAACCAAACAATATAAGCCCAGCTTGGCTCTCGTACAGTTTCCAAAACAAATTACATGGAAAATCTCATAACTGTCTAATACAGTCAGCGAACGTACAATTCTGTATATGAACAAAAAGTGTATTATCTGTGGAGCTTGCCAAATCGGAATCTAAGCTCCTACAGCCATGAACCGTAACTTTCTGGTATCTGTGACGGCGCAACTTCTGTGTCATTTGCACAACAAATAAATAAAATTCAAACTGTTTAGAACTCACCGGTCTTGGTACAAAGGACTCTATACATGTCTCTACCTAACTAAGGCCTTTTAACATCTATAGTAGACGATTTATACAACGTCAGAAGGCAACTTTTACTTTCACAAATGAGACGAATTGAGATGGAGTATACTTGCCCAGCACCTATTCCATCCTCTCAGCTTAGTCGGCCTTGTCCACACGTTGACATGTCTCTATAGTCTTGATATTTAGTATTACTGACTATTGAAACTAATATTATGCATATTGTCATTGACATTGGCTATCAGATTAGTATGTACATACAATACGTAACAATTTTTTTTTTTCTAATAATTACGTCTTGTACAAAATTTATAAATGTAAACTAAGAAATCCGATATAAAAACAAAAAATTCAAATAAAAAAACATACAAACACTACAGTTTAAAAAACCTCACCGTACCAAGAAAAACGACATTAATGACATCTAAACAAACAGCGAGTGTACGGTCAGTGGCGCAGGTAAACAAAGCGACACATTAAGAGGGTAGATTAGCAGAAAAAGCGGGTGAAATACGGCGGTGCCTGTAAATTTTCTTACGGCACCCCCTCTGACGGGCGGTGCTTCGACAGCGCGCTGACACAAGTACGGCTAGCAAAACAAATTAAATTATTGTTTTATTTTGCAAAGTACTACGTCTACGGTTAGGTTTGAGGGGGGGGGGGGTTTGGACAAAGCACAGGACAGAGAAAGGTGGAAGGGGGATAGGGAGGCCTTTGCCCTGCAGTGGGACGATATTGGCTAATAATAATAATGTCTAGGGTTAAAATCCGGTCGTGTACCAATGGATTTTTCTGTGTGAAAAATTTATGCACACTATACCAGTACTCTCAAACGGTGAGGAAATCCGCGGCTTTGTCAGCTCCGCACGTATTGACCATGTCTTTCCTGTGGACAAGGCCGACTAAGCTGAGGGTGGAATAGGTGCTGGGCAAGCCTACTCCATCGTAATTCGTCCCGGGCACTACAGCGTCCCGTTTGTGTAGGTAAAAGTTGCCTCCTGGCGCTGTATAAATCATCTACCAATCGATGGTAAAAGGCCTTAGTATGTCCAGTATTGGGTATAATCTAGCTTTGAATGATGATCATGATTTGTAAAGTTAAATATATATATGATTTAAAGACATAGTTAAGTCGGTACCCAGGGTTATTTACTTTAGTTTTATTTTACGTTTGTTATTTTATTTATTTTCTTTGCTTTGCTTTGAACGAATCAACTGAAACTTGGTGTTATGCAATGATAAGGATCTTTTTCGGAGGAAAATCTAACCTTTTAAAAAGCTAACCTAGGACTGCTTGATTAATATAAAAGTATTAATGTATTTGAACTAAATACTGTCAGTATTGTATTGCTTTGCGCACGGTACACTCGTCTCCCGATTCGTCCCACCGAAAATTTTCGTTCGAGCCGTTTCTAAAGCGCCTTTTTTAATCTCTATAAATCAAATTTATGACTTGTGTAAGCTTACTGTTTTATTTACCCTTTATAATTTTGTTGTGTGCTACGAACTGCTACGAGTGCTACGATAGATGCTACAGAGCTACAGATGTGCTACGCGCTTAAGTCGGGATTATTACACGTACTTATGACGTCATTGATTTGTTTAGATTTATATTGAAAAAGGTAGCATCACTTCTAACTCAAGTTTTTTTTATTGCAGGAATATCAATGATGTAGCCGAATCCACATTTTGTTTGTGTGCTTGTTTGTTTGTTTGGTATGATTATAGATTATGATACCTTGAACATTTTTTATTTGGGTACCAGGGCGAGAAAGAGGGGTCCGAAGTATCTTGCCTACTTTTAAATATTCCCTACCACCCTTAGTATTGCTTAAGGTGATATACACACTCTTGACCATGACACTTATAATCCACAACCCACTTGCACTTAATCCCACCTATCCTCACGTTAAACAACCCTTACAAACCAGCTGAACTCTGCATAAAATTATGTTAACTAAGCTACGCAATAGGGGGTAACTTTTTGTTTGATATTTCAAGGGAACTTTGAACAGGGTAAAATTATCGTTTCATACGTTTAAACACAGCAAATAAAGCAGAAAGCAGTGGCTGTGCCGGCACACGTCACAGACTCGACTTTGCAATACATCGCCTTGTTATACTTAGGGTTCCGTCTGGAAATGGTAATAATTACGATTTTTAAACAAAATTTTAAAAAATGCAATACACAAATTAAAATATAAAAGTAGGATAATATATTTAACACTGTATTCTTTATTTATTTTTTTCAAATACGCCATCACTTGTTAAATTACAGCATTAAACCTAGAATAGTGTTACACAAAACGTATCATAGTCATCTCTAAAATACCTAAACATTACTTGACAGATTATTAGACTATAACAATGTCTATACGGAACCCTCGAGCGAGGCCGAGCACCGCTAATACGTACATAAAAAGTTTCCTTTGACGGCTCTCGTTACGTCGTCCGCACAAAGCGCCCGATTACATAGAAAAACGCGCGAAACGCTTAAAACTTAGTATACCCCCATAAGGGGGGCTACAGAAATGCAAATATGAAATATGAAAATGAAGATGGCATATAATAAAAGTGATATAGTGGGCTCCATAGGGCCATTCCGACGAGTCGTCTCGTCAGGCGGGCCGCCGTCCATCATGCCCTGACATTGTGTGCTTCTGGGGCAAGTGGGGTGTAGCGGGGCACGCTGGGGTACAGTGGGGTACAAGTGGGCCACAGATTTATTATTTGAATGCTGACGTGCGATGTTTTATGTGGAGTGGTGTACGTTTGGAGGACTTTTAGCTGCTGGGGATGTGCTAAGTTTAAGTTATTTTGGACGGAATTGTGGATTTATGGCGGCTCCGTAAATTGCGTCGCGGAGCCAATCCTCTTACTCAGTTTATTGCGAGTTATCTTCCGAACCAGTGTGGTGATAGGATTTAAGGCTCCTTACATGCACTTTACGAATTTTTTCGTCTATTTTGTATCTATTCAACAAAAACCAATCTTATAAAATAAATCTTACTTCTCTGCTGAACTGGAAGTAAAGAAATAGCATAGAATGGGTTCAGCTGCTTCCCTCCCCGAGCATGTCGTAAAAGTCTACTAAGGGATAGTATCCATTCCAACATGATGGACCATCTATATGGGCGATGGGCTGATCACCTGTCACCATGGTTCACCATATCCATCTTAGGACTCAATCATGCATGTTCTCTTATGTTTACATGTAGTTCTGCCCACCCCATTAGGGATACGGGCGTGATAATATGTATGTATAAAATAAATACCTGATATACTTAGATAAAACCATAATTGGATGCCATCGATATTGTATTTAGTATTCGACACTCTCACTCATCGAAAGCAAACATCGTTGCCGAAAAAATTAATTACCATAAAGTGTTAGTGTGTGGGGTCAGCAGGAGGCGGTAATCGAGCGGCTAACGCGCCGTAAGCTTTTTGATATCTCCGATACTGTGCGCCGCGCAGATTCTACGTACCGTCCGCAGAGACATCCAACAAAATATCACTAACAAATTTAATAAACCTAGCAGTCGCCCGCCACTTCGAACGCGTTAGATTACTTTTATAATAACAAATAATAACAGTCACTGTGTTCTGACCCCACACTAGTATTCTCGGATAGGAACGTTGCTTGACTTCAACGATCAATCAAGAACTCTATTATAATTTGTGTTTTATGCAATTCTGTTTACTTCTCTGCTGGACTGGGAGTAAAGAAAAAACATAGAATGCGTCCAGCTACTTCTCTCCCCGAGCATATCGTAAAAGTCGATTAAGGGAAAGTATTCTCCAACATGATGAGATACATTAAGCAAGTATTCCCAAGTACCTAGGGTTGACGTCAGGCAGGCGGCCGGTCATAAAACACCTTAGCCAAAACTCTTACTGCATGATCCAAGAATCATGCTTTGCCGACCCCACATAGAGTAGGATAAGGACAGGAAGATGACGATGATGCAATTCTGTTTAAATGGTTATGGTTGAATAAATGTTTTCTATTCTATTCTATCCTAATTCTAGTTAGTAGTAGTTCGTGAAATTGCTATCGGTACAAGTTTAAAAGTGTAGCGGAGTACGGTTAGCAAAGCCGGGAGATGTTTACGGCGGTTGGGTCGCGTACGTCAGCGCGACAATGCACTGCCAAGGTGCCTCTTTAAAACGCTCCCAATGGGCAAATGCTTTGTTTTGGGTATAAGTAAACTAGCCTAAGCCCGTGGTTTTAGTCACATTGTACTAGGATAAAAGTACCAATGTATTGCAACGTTCCATTGAAATCCGGAATACGAAAGGAACCATTGAGGCGCACTCCAAATCCTTTCACCACACTGGTTCTAAAAAACTAGTGACACGACTAGATATATATTGAAATCCAATCCGTTTCGTTGTGAGACCAATTATAAAACATTCACACAAACTTTCTTACAACTTCCAAACAATAACGATTGTGAAAATTTATTTAGTTAAGAAGTTTTTAAACATCGATTAAGAGTATGTAAGTAAAAAAACACAAATATCGCTCATTAAATTCAAAAGGGCCACATTCCGAAAAAAACCAAAATCGTTTTTATTGCATAAAACGTATTAAAATTGGTAAAATTTTTATATTCGAAAAAGACACCCATTGCTTTAGCGTTTAAAATGGTCCAATCACACAACTGCCCGTTGGCCATTTTGACACTTTGACGACTAACTTCAGAGCAAAACGGCCATCTTTTTAGTTGTGACCCAGCAGTCTGCGTGAGCGCACGTCATCTTTATATAAAAGGGCCACATTCCGGAAAGCAACTGGTGTTGAAGTGATAATTTGTAGTGAAAAGAGCCATATTTTGAAATGTGACCGTCTTTAATACAGAAAACACGTGAGTACAATATTATTTAATAAGGAAACTTGCCAATTTTTTTGAATGCGCTTCTTTTGATTTTAAATACTACAATTTTGATAATCATTTATTGAAACAAAAGTGCAGTATTTGGAATATGCCAGTTTGTGATGCTATTTAGGTAGGTATTTGGTAACTTGCTGAAGTTACTTTTGGGGTTTAAGTATCTACAGTGACTGATAATTTATTTTTCTTTGTTCATAGAATGAATAGTCACGCACATCGGATTTTGAACATGGTCATAACAAAAAACGAAGATCTTCAAACTTCATCATCTTCCTGCCCTTATCCCACTCTATGTGGGGTCGGCACAGCATGAACCCTGGATCATGCTGCAAGAGTCCTGGCCAAGGTGTTCCATGACCTGCCGCCTGCCTGGCGTCAACCATCCCTGGGAACACTTGCCTATTGTATCTCATCGTGTTGGAGGATACTATCCCTTAGTCGACTTTTACGACATGCTTGGGGAGAAAAGCAGCTGGACGCATTCTATGTTTTTTCTTTACTCCCAGTCCAGCAGAGAAGTAAAGAAGAAGAAAAAGAAGCAGAGAAGATCGTCAAACTTCAACACACAATAACACAAAGTTTGGCTCTTCTTCCAACTTCGCCGATCAAAGCTTGCCGTCACCGTCATTCTTGTCTGATAGTTCTTGTGATACAAATTCCATAGCAGACAGTCAAAGTAATCTACTGTATGTAGTACCTACTGTATGATGAAAGTACTGTATCTGATGTGAGAAGTCCAGAAAAAAGAGCTAATTTAGTTGTCGAGGAAAGTATAGAATGTGAATCAGATAGCAGCTCCAGTGAATTTTCATCTACGAGTTCAAGCAGCAGTACGGAAAATTTGTCGTCAGATGATAGCGTAAAGGATCCTGACTTCAATCTTCAACCTGACGCAGAAGCTATTTCAGACTCTGGTGAAGATTTATCACCAAATGCGGGATGTTCCGTGAACCTTTCTAGCTTCATTGAACAATCAATGAATCTTGGAAGGAAGAAGCTTAAAGCAGTCAGGAGTCAGACAAATATATACACCAAGCAACGATATGCAACCACCTAGCTTTGAAGATCAGCCAACAGGCATTGAATCGTTATTTTTTTTTTGATGAATTTTATTTTGAGAACCAATGTGCCTGTTTGAGTCTTTTTATCAGTTATTTTAATGTGACATATTCTCCTTTATTGAGTTATTTCATTGAAACGTTAATAACATCACAAACTTGACTTACAGAGTGTCAGAAATAGCATTTTCATAATGAAAACAATTACTTTTTAATTTCTTACCATGTTTGTTTTTTCAATTAAACCATTTTTTGTGATTGATTTTGCATGTTTGTATGTTTTTTGGTTATAACGCAAGTGTGTGATTTTTTATTTCAGGTTTTTCTAAACATTTAACGAAACTACGACGTAAAATTTGAAATTAAACTTATTTGTTGTATGATTTGTGGCCTTTTATTTAATAAATTCATATGACATTTTGACCATTTTTATATACAATAGGGACTTATTTGACTTTTTACGTTTCTGGGTGAAAGTTACAGTAAAAATTATACTATAGGTAAATAACGGTTTAAAATACGCATCGAATGATATCCCACATGTATAATATATAAAATATGATCTACAAAATAAAACGAAAAAACGACGGCCAAAACTTCAAAACGCTCTCCTGTAAAAAATGTAGTTTTTGGAATGTGACCCTTTTGAATTTAATGAGCGATATATCTAATGTAAGTAACAAAATTACATATATTTTAGTCGTAGGTATTGATTGTATTTGCACCATTATATTAAAAAGTTACAATAAAATAAAACTTCTGTAATTTAAAACACAACTAGTGCTGCCATCTCTGGGTTCGAACTAGAGTTAGTAGAACAAGAGACTAAATAATAAGTTTTAAAGTGTTTCAACCTTACCTCTATTTTGCGTTAGTTATGTTATATTTCATTGATAATGAATATGAATGTCTTTATAATTTCAAGATAAGTTGAAATATTAACAAAACCATTTTTTCGTTTCTCCATACCTACAAGTAAATATTCTAATAATGAAGTGGAATGAAAAAGCACATCCAATATCTCTTGTACTACTACTACTAACTACTAAAGTCGTCTAATAGTTATTTCGAACCAATGAGGTAAAAGGATTTAAAGTGCGCCTCAAAGGCTCCTTTCGTGCACTTGACACACATTTTTGAACTTAATAGGTTCTACGACATATAATATCGGTTTCCTCACGATTCACATCATTTTTTTATAAGAAAATACATTGGTGCACGATCAGATTTGAACCCACGACCTTAGAAACTCTCCGAGCATGTCGTAAAAGTCGACTAAAGGATAGTATCTATCCTCTCCAACATGATAGACCATCTATTATGAGCGATGGGCTGATCACCTGTCACCATGGTTCACCATATCAATCTTGCGACTTTGAATCAGGAGTGGCTGCTAGGTTTCTTATGATTACTTGTGGCTCTGCCCACCTCATTCGGGATACGGGCGTGATAATTATATATGTAAAGAGACTTTTTATACCACTCTAGCGAAACTGTAGAATAGAATCACAATATAAGTAAATCAGTTTAAAATCCCGTTGTATTCGCATTGTCCAACAATACTCCGTAAAGCCTTAGATTGTCCGCACTAGGAAATTCCTTTAAATACTACTTCTAAAACTGCTTACCCTAAAATGCTACTTACCCTAAAATGCTACTTACCCTAAAATGCTAGTAACTCTAAATGATACTGCTACTAGGTAGTATCAAGCGGCGTAATATCGCGGCCAGATCGGAAGCCTCTTAAACACACGCATATAAATAGTTAGCTAAATACCTGGCCAACTGTTAAGGGGAGGCATTTTGAATTATTATTTTTTACTAGCGGGCTGTATCTCATGAACTGTAATAGATAGAAACCTGAAATTTTAACAGAGTCTGTATTACAATAAAGTTGCCGTTATAACGGTCAATAATAAAAAAAAGTAAAAAAGGGGACCCAATACAAATAACATTTTTTTGAACGTTCGTTATCTGCCATAAGGAAGCAACCTGTTAAAAAAATACTTAGAGTAAGTCATTAAAAAGTACATGTACGATGGTACGGAAGCGTGTGCGAATTTGACTCGCACTTGATCAGGTTTTTTTAAGTTACATTTCCTTCAATAGCGCAACCGTATGACGTATTGGAAAAATGTTCCTAACGATAAAAGAATTACTGAAAAAGTTAATAATGTGTAAACATAGTTTTAAGTAATTAAAGCCACCTGCCCTTAAGACTGCAGTGACCACACGCTCGCAAAAACTGCAAGAACCTTTACGACGCGGCGTCGCTAGAATTATAAGAGGTTTAGCAACGTCGCTAAACAGATATTAAAGTCACACAACAGCCTGCTTTAGGAACTGCTAAATTCTGTCTGGACCATTTTATTCTAACAATGGAAGGTGAATTTCATTTAGCTTTGAATTAATAATTTTAACATGAATCTTATCTAAATTATATTATAAATGCGAAAGTCTGTGAGAATGTCTGGGTGTTTGGATGTTTTTGCCTCAATCACGCCTAAACGCCTGAACGGGTTTGATTGAAACTTGGAATATATTTAGTACATGTACTGGATTAAAATATAGGCTATTTTTTACCCAGGTACCGCGCAAGCGAAGCCCGGGGGCGGCAGCTAGTATGTTTAATATTCCTATGAGTTTAGACTAGACATATAAAAGTCCTAGTAGCATGAAACTAGGAGGGTATATTCCTCTTATGGTTTAGGGGAACTAAGGAAGGAACTCCTTGACAGTAAGTAAGTTCGTACGGCATGGCCGTGCTTTGGAGGGCACGTTAAGTTGTCGGTCCCGGCTTTTAAGTCGTTAAGCCATGACGGAGGCCTTTAGGTGAGTTAAAATCTCAGTCAAAAGAGTTGGCCACTAACTCATAGGAACTTACTTACTTATTTATAATTATGAATGTAGAAGTACATTGTTTGATATAGCAACAGCCGGTGGATGCACAAATATAAGTATAGGTTAATAACTGCCGCCTGCGGCTTCGCTCGCGAGGTACCCGGTACATGTACTTTGTTTTTTCACCGTTTAAACCTTCCCTGGACTACAACAAACATTTCAAAACCAAAATCAGCTAAATCGGGCCCAGCCGTTCTCGAGTTTTAGCGAGACAAACGAACAACAATTGATTTTACATTTATATAGATATATGTATGTTTATGTGAATCATGCTGTAATAAATCCGTTGGCGGCTCAGAGTAAAACACTACATATTTTTGTTGTACGATTTAAATCAAGAAACGGGCGAGATGCACGGTGACCATGGTAAATGACAAAGAACAAACGGTCTTACAAACTTTGAATAATCATAGTAAGTTCTTCTTCTATAGTGTCACTGGTTCTTTCGAACCGGTGTGCTTAAAGGATTTAAAGTGCCCCTCAAAGGCACTTACTGAATGTACACGAAGTACCTACCACAAAAGGGAAAGACATAATAATTTACAAATGCCTGTGTAACGTTAAAAGTAATAAAGAATTTAGGTAAATAAAAATAAGGAATATGCATTAATAAAATCCATATAATACCTATGTAACTTACAAACATGAATAACACAAAAATCTAACTCAAAAAAAAAAACAGTATAAGTACATACAATCCATTTAAAAATGCATAACAATTTATTTGATTTTTTTTAAACAAGGGGATTAGTTCGATTTAGAAAAAGTATTTAAATGACGACCTCGGTGGCGTAGCGGGCGAGTACTCGGCTTAGATGCAAGAGACGTGGGTTCGATTCCCGCTACGGGAGAAATGTTTGTATGTTCTGCAAATATTTCTTCCGGGTCTGGGTGTTGTATTATGTATTAAAAGTAAAGTATGTATAAACAAAACAAAAGTATATAAGTATTCTATCAGCCATCTGGTCCCCATAGTACAAGCTTTGCTTAGTTTGGGGCTAGATGGTGCTGTGTGAAAAGTCCGCAAATATTTATATTTTATTTATATTTATTACTATCATAATGTAAGACTTTAATGATGTTTGATGATTTTAAGATCTTGTATGTTTGTATGTTTGGACTATTGAATACTTTGGCTGTTGTTGAAGCGTGGTCGCCCTACCGCGGAACAGTTGTGTCGAATGTTTACGCTCTCGAAATCTCGGCTACAATTCGTCAACGCGTGAATGAATCGCTCATCGCTGCCCGCAGTGTAGATGCAGCTTTATCGTAGACATGGCACTACGAATATAGTTTTGTTATACGCCAACAAATGCACTTATTATTGACGACCGCGGTGGCATGGTAAGCGGATTAGGCTATGACGCAAGTTCGATTCTAGCAGCAGGTATTTTCTGCAAAAAAAAATCCAGGTTTGGTGGTGGGTATCATGGTGCTTGTTGCTTCTGATACCTGGGATATGGGGATATGGGGGTCAGAACTATGTGGATTCTTTTTATTAGGGTTCCTTACCCGAATTGTGCCAACAGAACTCCGCTGTCCATCCGTCCATCTGTCAGCGGGCTGTATCTCAGGAACTGTAATAGATAGAGTTAAAATGTTCAGAAACTCTTACCTCGACCCCACATAAAGTGGGGTAAGGGCAGGAAGATGACGACGATTTCTAAGCGCTTGTCTGCTGGACTGGGAGTAAAGAAAAACATAGAATGAGTTCAGCTGTTTCCTCTCCAACATGATGGACCATTTATGAGCGATGGGCTAATCACCTGTCACCATGGTTCGCCATATCCATGTTAGGACTTTGAATCACGAGTAGCTGTAAGTTTTCTTATGATTACTTGTGGCTCTGCTCACCTCATTAGGGATACGGGCGTGATATTACGTAAGTTTGTATATAAGTTTGTCTCAAGCCAACTCCATCTTAATTCGTCCCAGGCACTACAGCCAGCGTCCCGTCTGTGAAGGTAAAAGTTGCCTCCTGACACTGTATAAATCATCTACTATAGATGGTAAAAAGCCTTAGTTTTTTTGTATATAAGTATTAATTGCCGTTATAGCAGTAAATAGTAGAAATAAAAAAATAAAAAGGGGGTCCATTACAAGAAACATTTATGAAGGTAACTACATTGTACGATGGTACATAACCCTTAGTCTGCAAATTTGACTCGCATTTGACTGGTTTTTTATTTCAATGTCATTTCTAATTGTTCCTAGTCAATGTTGCCATGTGAAAGACGCAATGATTGGCTGCTTTCGATCTGAGTCGTGTCACTCTGCGCCCGCGCACCCCAGATGCAAACTGACAAACACACTGACAGGGATTTTAATAATAATAAGTCTCACAAAACGATCATAAACATTGTGACGGTTGTCAATCTCTTGGATAAAAAAAAATAGCGTCGCATATAGTGTGTCAAGTGCACGAAAAGAGCCTTTGAAACATCACACTGGTTCGAAAAAACTAGTGACATGATTAACATTATTAGCATTTGTATGCTAGTATTAGTGGTAACGCCATCTAGATACACATTTATACAACACAAAAATATATATTTATTACAGCGCCATCTAACGCCTCAATTTCGGCAAGTACAAATTTTATTGATTGTAATATGCATGGTTCAAGATTTTAAGTCGTTTAGTTATGACGAAGGTCTAAAGCAGCCTAAAAAAACTCCGTCACGCCACCAGCTCATAGGAACTTACTTACTTTAGCATTTTGTATAAGATAGACCACACCAGCGATATGTATTTTTGTTCTTAGGGACTGGCCAAAAGCACTTCTTTAACCGAGATATCCTTAAAGATTACGACAGCAGCACCGTTATATATTGTGTATATTTTGAAATATTTTGAGAGCACTGGTGGTCTAGTGATAGCGGCTCCACCTTAAGGCCGTGGGTTCAAATCTGGTCGTGCACCATGTTCAAATTTTTTCGGTGCGCTATATCAGTATGTACTCTAGTCGGCATGTCGTAGAATCTAATGGGCTCGAAAACATGTGTCAAATGCACGAAATGAGCTTTTTAAGGTGCACCTTAAATCCCTTCACCACACTGGTTCGAAAGAACTACTGAAACGATTAGTAGTAGTTAGTAACTACGGACATGCGTTATTTATGCAGCAACCAGCCGGACTTAAAATTTTCGATTTCAAACCTAATTTTGTTTGAATGCTGTATTTAATTTTGAGGTGTTTGAAACCATTTATTTATTAACCAAGCACTCTATGACCATGCTTCTGGCAAAAAAAATAATTTCATTTAAATATTTGTGGACATTTCACACAGCGCTATCTAGCCCCAAACTAAGCAAAGCTTGTACTATGGGCACCAGATGATAGAATACTTAAATACTTTTAATAACAAAATTTTCATTTCATTTAATTTCAGTCAGCGAACTAAATCTACAACTTTTACATACATCCTATATATCTGGTACGCCCTGGTATATACCAGGGCGTACCAGATATATAGGATGTATGTACCAGTTACCAGAGTCTATATAAACTGATCAGAGTGGCCTCGTCTCCGTCTTGTCTACAACCATCATAATGAATGCTCTATTAATTCCCTCACTAGCTGACGCGACGGAAACTTATCCGGGCCTCTTTCACGGACACCTTGAGGCCATTAAGGCCCTAATGACTGCCTGTAAATTGGCCATAACTCAGGCGGGGCCGTAAATAACCGCGGGCACTTGATAAGGGCCGCTGAGTCGCGACTGAGACATGCCCATCTCAGTTTAGCATGCAGAGTTATAGGCTGGCCTTTTATTGAGTTTAGTATTTTGCTTCTGAGCACTGTCTTACTTTTTTTCTTGAATAGACTACGCTATCTAAAACATTTAAAAATTAAGAAGTAATAAAGTCAAGTAAACGAAAAATTTGTATGGATTAATGTCGTTTTCAGAACTCATCATCATCATCATCTCCCTGCCCTTATCCCACTCTATGTGGGGTCGGCATTGTAAGAGTTTTGGCTAAGGTGTTTTATGACCGGCCGCCTGCCTGACGTCAACCCTCCTTGGGAATACTTGCTTATTGTATCTCATCATGTTGGAGGATACTATCCCTTAGTCGACTTTTACGACATGCTCGCGGAGAGAAGCAGCTGGACGCATTCTGTTTTTCTTTATTTTTTGATTTCTGTAAAGTATTACTATGCGTTTTGGGAAAAGTCTTCATTCAAAAAAACACAATGCCTACTGTTTATGGAGAGAGGCCTTTGCTCAGCAGTGGTAGAGTGCTCATAATAATAATAACAACAGTTACTGTCTTTGGAATTAGTAAGTAGGTAAATAAAACATAGTTAACATAATTTCCAAAACTTGTAAGAAGAAGCATATTTTGTATAGTTTTATTTATCAAATCCTTATAAAACTTTGAAAATTCCAATGAACACATCAATGAATTTTGATTACAAAGAGCAATAAATAATATCAACTACAGCGTCTCTTTGTGAGTGTGTCACATTACGATAATAAACGCGCAAAATAGCCGACACAATAGCGAAATTCATTATAACGATGCATCCTGCAAATGATAACCTCATTTTGGCCGGGAATGAATCAAACGCACATTAAAGCATTGTCATATGGGAGAATTATAGTGACGCCTCTCATGCTAGAGCACTTCGACGCTGGCGGCGCCGCTGGGAACGTCGGACCCGTGGAGTCGGACGGTCCTCGTAGTATCACTTGTTGGCGATATTTTGATCAGCCATAGATTGGCCTTTTTGATTCCAACAGTACTCGGTGCTGAAAGGTTAAAAAAACCGGCAAGCACGATACCATCGTCGACATCGACTTCTTCGCTGGACTGGGAGTGAAGAAAAAACTTAGAATGCGTCCAGCTGCTTCTCTCCCCGAGTACGTCGTAAAAGTCGACTAAGGGATAGTATCCTCCAACATGATGATATACAATAAGCAAGTATTCCCAAGGAGGGTTGACGTCAGGTAGGCGGCCGGTCATAAAACACCTTAGCCAAAACTCTTACAACTCTTACACACTCTTACAGGAATCGAAACCGCGCCTCTTGCGTCTCAGCCGAGCACCCACCAAGCCACCGAGGTCATCAGGTATGGGGACCCTTTTTATTTTTTTAATTATTTTTGTCAGTTCCGACTTTTAGTCGCTAAGCCATGACGGAGTCCTTCAGGCAGCCTAATAACTCCATCACCAGAGTTGGCCACTAGCTCACACGAACGTGCATTACATTGTATCATTCCAAAAATCTGTAATCAAACCTACTCCACAGCTTTCCAATACCGCAAATTTTGCATTATCGCCCAACATTATGACAGGCCGTGATATATACTCGGACGTATTATAAAAGCAATAAATAAATAAATTTTGGCGAAATTTAGAACGCTACCGATTTTATTGTCTGCGATAATATAATGAACGGCGTGTCCGCCATTTTGTATTGTCAACCGCTTTGTTTTCATTATCGGCAGGGTAGGGGTGTGCCTTTATTTGATTTATTCTATATTCTATGTTTAATTAGTGGAGTTCGCTTGATGCAGTCACAGAAGATGCCCTGTGGCTACACTATCGTGGTACTGTGATGCTACATTTGTGAACTACTGACATATCATAATAGGAAGTTCGTATGAGCTAGTGGCCAACACTTGTGACGGAGTTTTTAGGCCGCCTAAAACTTAAAAGCCGGGACCGACAATTTAAACTACAGCGCTCAGCTCGTGATGCCACTTGCGGTCACCCATCCCAATTGTGACCGCGCGCAACGTTGCTTAACTTCAACGATCAATCAAAAACTTCTAAGCAACACATTCCCATATCATAACGGCTACACTTGTCACTACGCGACAAGTTTTCCGAAGCCTGATAGATAATGTAGCCACAGGGTTAAGCTTATACGCATCGAGTATACCACTACTGGTCGTGTCACTAGTTATTTCGAACCAGTGTGGTGAAAGGATTTAAGGTACAAGGGCAGAGCCACAAGTGGCCATAAGAAAACTTGCAGTCACTCCTGTTTCAAAGTCCCAAGATGGATATGGTGAACCATGGTGACAGGTGATCAGCCCATCGCCCATATAGATGGTCCATCATGTTGGGGAGGATACTATCCCTTAGTCGACTTTTCCAACATGCTCGGGGAGAGAAGCAGCTGGACGCATTCAGTTTTTTCTTACACCCAGTGCAGCAGAGAACTAAGAATTTATCAGTTTTAATTTGATTTCTCATGTAAGTAGCGCAGCGTTGCTAATCCAACAACAATTTCCAGCTATTTGCAGATTGTAATCGCTTTTTATCTAGTTTTTGCGGTAACTGACAGCGCCGCGACATGTTGCCGCAACGTGTGGTGTTGTCGCAAATAAATACACATTTTTGTTGTTAATTAATAATTGTTTGAGGAGCTGGCAAACGGGAGACATACATACATAAATCTTACTTATATTATGAAATCGAAAAGCTTTAGTTTACTTGAAATTACTGGCGTAAAACTCAAAACGCAACGGTAGCGCGTACTAACTTTACCTGTGCTGCCATCTAGTATATTATAGATGTGAAAGTTAGTGAGTTTGGATGTTTGTGCCTCAATCACGCCTAAACGGCTGAACGGATTTGAATGAAACTTACATAGTACATGTACTGGATTAACATAATATAGACTATTTTTTATCCGGATACCACGCGAGCGAAGCCGCGGGCGGCAGCTAGTATTACATAATATCACGCCCACATATACCTAATGAGGTGGGCAGAGCCTCAAGTCCTAAGAAAACTTGCAGCCACTCCTGATTCAAAGCCCCAAGATATGAACCATGGTGACAGGTGATCAGCCCATCGCCCATATAGATGGTCCATCATGTTGGAGGATACTATCCCTTAGTCGACTTTTATAGAATAAAGTTATAGGATTCCTCAAAAATTTTCAGTAAATAATATTTACACAAAATGTTAGATATTTTAAGAGTTTTAATCTTATTTCGTAAAAAAAGAAAAAGAAAACACCAGTTTTTTTTAAATTATCGAAATTGTATTCGAGACTATTAATGATAACAGATATAAGAGATGAATACAATATCAAACAAACCAGTCAAATATGTATTGCCACAAAATAGTTGGCCGATTGAAAGTTGCCAGTGCGCCAAGCTCTTAATGCGCAACTCTGTGTTTGATTGCGGTGAAAGGAAACGCTTATGGCGTAATTATTGTTTTAATTCACGCGAGTGGGCGCGCGGCTTCATTTTAATTTATTCCACTTTGTCAAATTGTTTTGGACATGATTTGGTTTACAAACCAATGAACTTTCTATTACACGAAATTATCACATTTGCATCTAAATTAATGTTTAATTAACCGTTTTTCTAGAGCAAAATGATTTCAGACCATGGTTTACCTACTAGAGATCATTATTTAATTATCTAATGTTGCCTGAATTAAGGACATTTAATTATAATTAATTCAAAAAGCACCAAATGAAAAGACATCAGAAATGTCATAGACTGAATCTGAAAAGGACTAACTTGAAACAAATGAACGTCGTATAGAATCATTGGATACTATTTTAGACATTTATGTTTTTTTATTTATAGTGATATTATTTGATTGAATCCTACTTCCTACTAATATTAATAAATGCGAAAGTTTGTGAGGATGTACCGATGTTTGTGCCTCAATCACGCCTAAACGACTGAACGAATTTGAGTGAAACTTGAAATATACTTAACAGGTGTACTGGAATAAAATATAGGCTACTTTTTATCCGGGTACAACGAGAGCGAAGCCGCGGGCGATAGCTAGTAGATAATAAATTTTGATGTTGATGTTTAATTGATTTTGGAAACTTTACTAAATTGTGTAATAATTTAAGTGATTTTGTTTATAAGTTTCATAGTTCTGTTTGTTTTTCCAAATATTATAAATAAAAACAGTTTATTTTGTAGTTTTCGAAAGTCCTTATTAAGCAGGCAAATAGTTCTTAGACCATACTACTTTATATTTTTCCAAATCATATTGTGTAATCAAAGAGAATAATAATACATCACCCAGGTAAATAAAAAGTACCTAGGTTATTTTACTTACAGAAACCTTGAAACTATCACAAAACAAGTCCACGATCCCCCCCCCCCTCGCCCCTCGCCCTCCCCCCGGATTACTCGGGGGGGGGAGGGGGGCGTTTAGTCGTGACATTCCGAGTATTTATTCGCATAATAATAATTCCTCAGTGCCGACGGCCGCCGTTAAGAATTATTGCTCCAGGAGACACCTTAAAGGTGATGTTCGACTTGGTTGGATTAGTGTGGATACGATGGAGCATAGCTAGTTCCTATCATTACATACATAATATCACGCCCGTATCTCTAATGGGGTGGGCAGAGCCCTTAAGTCCCCTTAAGAAAACTTGCATGGTGACATATGATCAGCCAATCGCCCATATAGATGGTCCATCGTGGAGGATACTACCCCTTAGTCGACTTAATGACATGCTCGGGGAGAGAAGCAGCTGGACGCATTCTATTATTGTTTATAAAAGCATGTAGTGTCCCACTAAGGGGCAAAAGCTCTCTTCCTTCTCTCTAGTCATCTCTATTTTGGGCTACTTTGAACTAATCCTTTAGGTACGCATCAATCAACCTCTCCACCTTAGCTGTGATCTTATCTACCTATATCTATATCTACCCGGAAAAAATATTTGCAGAGCTTACAAACATTTCTCTCGTAGCGGGACTCGAACCTGCGCCTCTTGCGTCTCAGCCGAGGCGCCCGCCACGCCATCGAAGTCATCAATTAACGTAAGTAATCCTAAATCTAATCTGCTAAAAACCTCCGGCCCTCCTTAAACATCCAGAAAATAAACAAAATCCAGGGTTATCCACTCAAAGCCACCGGTTAAAGTCCACCATCTCAAGATTAAGGCATTAACCGTTACTGCGCTCTGCCGTCTCGTGCCGGATTACTATCGACTGCCTCTGGTATATTTCACTTCACGTATTGAGCCTCTGTTTAGCTAGTTTTGACAGTATTGTCTCCTGTTGGCAACACTGAGAAACGTGTGCAAGATTTTGGTAGAAAAACAAAATCGCCATTAGACTTGGGTTCCGTACCCGAAAAGTGTCAGCGGAACCCTATTACTAAGGCTTGGCTGTCCGTCCGTCCGTCAGTCTGTCAGCGGGCTGTATCTCATGGGCCGTAAGAATAGAGTTGAATATATCGCTATATCAACAAACTAGCTGACCCGACAGACTTCGTCCTGTCAAAAAGATTTGTAATCATTTCTATGGGAAAAAGAAAAGGGCTATTTTTAGGGTTTTTCCAGCAATAATTCTAATTTTTCTCGCCGTAAAAACCATCCTTGAACTTCAACGAACATTTTAAAAAAAGATTTGGCCAAATTGGTCCAGGCGTTGTTGAGTTATGTAAATAAAAAAATGGTTGCTGTGCCTCACTCGACATAGATGGGTATAGTGTGTCGCGGACTTTTTTGTAGATATTTATAAGATCTACAATTAATTAGAACATTTTATGGTTCTATCTTTTATAGTTTAGGCAGCGTACGCAAAATAAGTAACTTTTCTGGTTGATTTTTTACACCTTGTGTCCGAAAAACCCAAATATCTTACGGAACCCTATTTTTTTCCAAAATAAAATATAGCCTATGTTACTCGTGGATAATGTAGCTTTCGAATGGTGAAAGAATTTTTAAAATCGGTCCAGTAGTTTTTGAGCCTATTCAGTACAAACAAACAAACAAACAAACAAAGTTTTCCTCTTTATAATATTAGTGTAGATAATAAAAATGAAATAAGATAAATAAATAAAGGGGGCCCGTTACAAGAAACATTTATGCACATGTCCGATAATACGGAACCCTTCGTGTGTTTTATTTTGATTAAAATAATCATACAAAACAGATTCAGAACCCTCTTTTAATAAACCCTATTTCACTGCCGATTAATAAAATAGTTTCAACTTTCAAGTTAGATGGAGGTTTTCTTGACGAAATTCTCTTCTTTTTCAAAGAACTCACATGTCCGCTGGACTGGGAGTAAAGAAAAAACATAAAATGCGTCCAGCTATGTCAAAGTAGCAAAATCTTGCCAATGATTATTTCTTTTAACTTCTTCTCTTCATAGTAGCTAAACTTTCTACGGCTATACGACGTATCGGTTTTCTCGCGATGGTTTCCTTCACCGTTTGAGAGTACTGAAAAACCTATTGGTGCACGACTGGATTTGAACCTAAGACCTCAGAATTGGAAGGCGGGCCCACTACCACTAGACCACCAGCGCTCTCAAATTGAACTAAATCAGATGAAACTTGAAAAGCTATATTTGAAGATGTTCGGAATAGTCACGCATAGAATAAAACAAATATTTGTGGACATTTCACACAGCGCCATCTCATCATAGATAGATAGATAGAAAATTATTTATTGCACAAAAGAAAAAAACATGTGCATAGGCGAACTTAATGTTAATTAGCATTTTCATCGACCCTTAGGTGGTAAAGGGCAAAATAGCTTCTAGCCGAGATTCATAATACCAAAGCGTAAACTATTCGCGTTTGACCGACTTAATTAATCCTTTCTTGAAGCCATCCCAAGATGGAATAAAGGGCTGGTGACACAAACAAGTTAATACAACCTTAATCTATGCTCTATGTTATGGTTTAACTTGATGAGGTAATCATGGTATAAAGGGACAATGTATTTTATGTAAATTAGTTACAGGAAGTTTAAAGTTGCGTTATGTATGAAAGTATATTGCATTTCAATCTGTCATCAGATCTATATTTGAGTAGCATCAATTATGGAGGTAATATTTGAAATAATGTGTGGACCTTGTCGGCTGAGATGCAAGAGGTGCGGGTTCAATTCTCGCTGCGGGATAAATGATTGCATCAAATATTTCTTCCGGGTCTGTGTGTTGTAGTATTATGTATTTACAAAAAAAAGTAAGTATATAAGTAAAGTAGAAGTATGCGTTCAGCTGCTTCTCTCCCCGAGCATGTTGTAAAAGTTGACTAAGCATCCTTTCCAACATGATGGACCATCTATATTAGCGATGGGCTGATAACTTGTCACCATGGTTGGATGAAGAGTGCCTGTAAGTTTTCTTATGATTACTTGTGGCTATGCCCACACCATTAGGGATGCGTGAAATGTGTGTGTGTGAGAGATAGATACAATATACCCGAAAAGCTCAAAGCATCTGCGAAAATATCACCACCAAAAGCCAGACCGCCTGAAAAAAGTATCTATACATCCTTAGATATTGGCGTGTTGACATATTTACGGCCTCTTCGACTATTAAGTGGTGATTTACTGTAGGCATATCTGGATGGATACGTTTTTATCGCCAGCAATATATCCTGAAGGCTTTTCGCTTTATTATGTGAGCATTGTGAGGGTTAGATATCCGCTGTTCCCGGATGCGTATCTGATGCTGTTTCAATGGATCCTTTGGAACGTTTAGAGCCGCGACTGTTGAAGGAACAAATCATTTTACCGTTCAATTTTATTGTGATACCCGAATGTATAAAACATATTCATAAATGAGAGCACTGGTGGTCTAGTTGGTAGTGAACCCGCCTTCCGATCCTACGGTCGTGGGTTAAAATCCGGTGCACCAATGGATTTTCTATTCGAAGAACTTATTGGCGCAATAGTACTATCAATCGGTAAAAAAACATTGTGAAAAAACCAGCATGTCGAAAAACCTAAAAGTTCGATAATGTCAAGTGCACGAAAAGAGCCTTTGAGGCCCACTTTAAATCCTTTTACCACACTAGTTCGTAAGAACACTACCAACAAACTTAGTACACAAAACATTTACGAAAAAAAAAACGAAAAAATGATCATGGCTAAATGGTTTATGAGTAGGTATCCCAATCAAAATAAATAAAAAATTGTACTATTTTGAGATAAGTACTAGCTAATTCTAGATTTAAGAAAATCAAGTTTCAGGAGATTTTCCTGCTAGTGGGCCTTAGTTAGCCGGTTAAGTTGAAAACACCGTATAAAACAGTATTAAGAGTGTAACCTCATAACTTCATAGAACCACTGTACTGCAATAACAGAACGCAATCAAGCCTTAGCACTTACGTTTCTTGGAAACACACTTCAGCTAATTTCCCGACGCTCGAAAATCCGTCGAACAAAACAATGCGCGGAACTAATTAAATTCAAATTAATCGTAAAAAAAGGATTCACGTCAAATTGACCGTAAAATTTCAAGAAAGAAAAACAATGGGTTCCTGCGATAACGCCGGACTTAAATTAAATCGCAGTCGTTTCGACGAACCCTTCACTTTTGGAAACACACGGGAGGATACTACGGGGACTCTCGCAGCGATATTAATAAATAACTTTTAATTTATTGTTAAATAGTAGGTACCTACTGTTTGTTTCCGAAATTAAATTAAATTATTTTTTTTGTCATTTTGGAGTTTTTATACATAGCTTATGACCAGGAATAACATATACAACGTGTAACATAATGTCCCTATAAGCCCGAAAGGGGTGTATTCAGACCGAGCACTTGAATACATTGACGTGTGCAAAAGTTCAATACATCATATTTGAAATTCCAATACAATTAAAAACAAATTATTTCATGAGAAATTTGTGACAACCCTATGTGTTTGTTTACCATTTGCGTAGGTAACAAACACACGCGCACCCTCCTATCGCGTCGGACCCACACATACGCAGACAATTGAACGCGCGGCAAGTTTCAAAAAGTACCTAGGTGTAATCACCAAAGTTTTCGTAAGAATTTGCAATTTTTTTAATTCTATTTAGAAATTAAAGTCGAAGATTAAAATCACGATATCTTTCACACATAAAAAAATAACTACCTACCTACATCTACCTAGGTAGTTACCTAAGGACCTAGGTACAGGAAAAGTTAAGTTATACCTTTTCTCCCTTCTTCTTGGTTGGCTCGGAACACGGCTAATTGACATGGTAGGTATTAGGTAGGTATGTAGGTACCTAGGTTGGTATTACTGGTACACATTCACATTCACAATCACAAAATTATTTTTGTCATTTTTTATTAGTAAGCTAGGTACTAATGGGGTACCTACTAGGTAGGGTGATAGGTTAGGTACCTATCATCATACCTACCTATCACTGAATTTTATCACTGTTGACACACACAGTAGGTACTCGGTATCCATCAAAGGGAAGTAGGTACAACACACCACCGAATTCCCGGTCTTCCCTCACTGGTGCGCCGGTGGAAAGATCCCGTCGAGAGAAGACGGTTCACCAATCCCAGAAAATAGCCCGTAAGATGGCAATGGCCGCCCTGGATAACGCTCTCTGTAGAGCTGACGCGCCGCTACTAAGCTATTAATTATTTGGTGCTGCTCCAACACACACACACAACACCATATCATAATACTCACTGTTTGAGTACAAAGCCGACATCGTATCGTTAATTAGTTACGCGAACCGAGAGATTGCTTGTTGCAGTTGTTGCAAGGAACGAATGCTAATTGCGACTGATAAAAACCGATCTGTTTTGCGACCAAAAGTAGGTACCTATTGCCGAAAGCCGAATTTTTAGGGTTCCTTGTCTGGGGTAACCCACTAAATACCGATTGGGAAAAAAAGGAAAAAAACTTCACCATACATCTACTACTACTACTACTACTACTACTGTCGTCGTGTCCGTGTCGCTAGCTCTTTTGAACCAGTGTGGTGGAAGGATTAGAGTGCACCTTGAAGGTTCCTTTCGTACACTTTGACACACGTCTATGACATGCCTGGTTTCCTCACGAGGTTTTCCTTCACCGTTTGAGAGCATTGATATTGCACACATAAATTTCGAATCGAAAAATCCATAGATTCGAACTCACGACTTAAGGATGGGAAGGCGGGGTTCATACCAATATGCTACCATGAGCTCCATCCCCATTTGCTACTAGGTACCTACCTACTTACATAATAACCTACCAACAATTACGTAGTTCAATCAAGAAAAGTAAAAAACAAATAAACCTACGGAACCAATTTGATTTTATTAAACAAACGCTTGCGGTGCGGTGTCGGTTGACGGTTGCGGATTTTGAATTTAGCAAAGGCACCGACAGCCAATTAGGGCGAGGTGTCATCCCACTAGTTGTTGTTGTTGTTTCAATGCAACCAATGACAAATAGGCTGTTCACGATGAAAATGAAGATTAGTAAGACAGATAAGTCACAACCTTTGACTTTAGTGCCCAAGTAGGTAGGTACAAAATTGCATTGAAAAATGCTCCAATGAATATTGGAATAATACATCGTTGGAAAAACTAAAGTGGAATAGGGTCACGGCTTTATCCTCAGGCACGGTAGACCTCTTCTCATACTTCTTGTTACCTACTCAAGATGCTTTTAAGGCCCGAGTAGGTAGGTACGAAATTGAGTAGGTATCACGGCTTTATCCTCAGGCACGGTAGACATCCTCTCATACTCCTTGGCACCCACTGAGGATACCTTTAAGGCCCGAGTAGGTAGATACAAAATTGAGTAGGTAAGGTACCTATCTCCTATACTAGGTACTTAACAAAGAGATCTGAAAGGATGTTTACGGTGCCTAGGGATTTTAGTCGTGATGTGACCTTACATTTTAATTACCAATAAATACCAAGGTACCACTGGGCCTTCAAAAAAAAATAGAAATTACTTATTAAGCCACCTCGTTATTAGGTAAGTAGGTAGGCATTTTACTAATGGTGTCTGTTCTGTTACCTGTTTCATCTAGAGTTCACACTTAAAGGTCAAAAAACAGCTGTAAATAGGGATGCCTCACGTTGTGTCAAGTTACGTATTGGAGCAAAGTTTAAGAGACATTTCATGAATGAAAACCTTTGAAATTTTAAAAGTCGTTGAACAAAAGTTGTTCGCAATGACGTATAGAACACCCCCGTTTCGGGCTTATAGGGACATTATGTTACACGTTGTATATATAATAAATGTATTTATTAACAGAAATAAACTTACAACTAATACAAATATAATTTAAGAAATACAAAAGTAACAGTCGGGCTATATAAAGGCCATTGCATAAAGCAAACGTTAGCTGACCTGATCTAGCTCATCAGACGGTGGTAGCGTGCCCAAAACGCTGATCGCATTACCACGCTGAATGGCAATAGGTACATAGGATTGCCTACTTTTTATCTAGGTACCACGTGAGCGAAGCTGACCACTGGCCAGATGGTCTGATGGCATATTGTGATGATGGCGTAATAAAGATGAGGCCTATGTATTGTATAACCAGCAGTGGACGTGGGCTGATATGATGATAAATAAATAAATATTTGTGGACATTTCACACAGCACATTCTAGCCCCAAACTAAGCAAAGCTTGTATTATAAGCACCAGATGGCTGATAGAATATTAAAAACTGTTTTTTTGCAAATACATACTCACACTACATACATAATACTACAACACCCAGACCAGGAAGAAATATTTGCAGAACATACAAACATTTCTCCCGTAGCGGGAATCGAACCCGCGACTCTTGCGTCTCAGACGAGCGATCGCCCGCCACGCCACCGAGGTCGTCAAATGATCACGTCAGACTTACTTGCTTGTAAAATGCGTTGTCCGCATTTTGGCCCCGTGTGTTTCCTCCTGTGGAGGGTTAACTCTAAACTCCATCCAAGGTATGAATATTTACGAAAGCATTAATTATTTTTTAACTTTCTTCCCGGTTTAAGAGGCTTTTCTTAAACTACAGTTGGCTCCCGGAAAAAGAATACATCAATTTCTTTTACGTTTTCGATTAGTTTAGTTTATGTGAAAACTTTATTATTTGAAGTGTGAATATAAAAGTAATAGTAGGTAATTATTATTAATGGTGGTTTTTAGTATGTACCATTGAAGTGTTAGCTATATGTATAATATACTGATGTGTTTGTTTAGCCACATAAAACTTTTGAGAGAAAACTAAAAATATACAACCATTTCTAAAATTTCGAGTCTACAAAAGTCTAAAAGTATTAAATCTATTTTAGATGGCTTTTACATTTTTAAATAGTATTGCAATTACACACGTTAGCGAATCTTTGCGCAGATGCCCAATTGTTTTTGGGCGGCCTCGTTGGCGTAGCGGGCGAGTGCTCGGCTGAGACGCAAGAGGCGCGAGTTCGATCCCCGCTACGGGAGAAATGCTTGTATGTTCTGCATATATTTTTTCCGGGTCTGGGTGTTGTAGTATTATGTATTATAAGTTAGTATTTACAAAAAAAAAGTAAATAAGTAATTAGTTCCCATAGTACAAGCTTTGCTTAGTTTGGGGCTAGATGGCGCTGTGTGAAATGTCCACAAATATATATATTTTTTATCAATCAAAAATAGTATGGTGCTTCCGAAAACTTTTCCAATTAGTTCTACAGAAAAGATTATAATACAAAGGAGTTTGCTGCATTACCAATTCCATGTTTTATATTTCAAAATAGATTAAATGATTATAATAAATGTAAGCAAACATGACATAGTGAACGTAGTTGGCAATCAGTAGATGAAACTAGCGAAGGATGGAAAGAATGGCGTAATAATGAGGACAGCTACCGAACAGTAGGTGAAATCGGACTGAAATGATGACCACGCTTTTCAAGAATCAAACCCGCCCCTCCGGCCACACGCCAACTACAAATCCTCAAACTTATAGTCCACGCCTGTAAATATAATTTAAGTTTATTTTTCTTATTACCGAGTTAACAAGGGGCGCGTTATCGGGCGAAGGCCTGCTTGCGCAGTTAAAACGAATTTATACTTTCGATTATACCGCCGGTGGATGAATAAAAAACAAATGAGCCGGGAATTTGTTGGTGCTGTGCTGTGCCGCGGGCTAGTGTGGACAAGCCCTTGGGTTGCCAGCCATGGTATTTTTAGAATGACACGATAAAAATGCTATGGCAACACAAATTTTAATAAAATTTCATTCAAATTTAGATAATGTAGTTTTATTTACAACCCATTTGAGGAATTCTATTTTATTATATAAAATAGAAAGGTATATCAGTTTGTTTATTAATTTCTAGTCTTCTTATTAACAAAGAGCCATAGATTGAGAAACGAAGTATGTAACGTTTTTCGACCCAATGGAACGATGCCCACCCTGTTTACAAAATTATTTCAGGGCGTCTTGTCCAGGTGATGGGTGATCCAAAAGCTGGTTCTTATTTGGTTCAACGGATCAGTATTGCTATTCAGCGTGGCAATGCGGCCAGCGTCTAGGGCACGCTTCCACCGTCTTATTATGCGTTTTGTTAATAATATAAGTTGTGTTATTTATTTCTATTAGTAAACTGTTATCATACCTACTCAGAAAATGTACCCCCGAAATTCGCGTTCGTTTGTAAGTCTCTTCCACAATAATCTTTCGTTTTCATCTTCAAGGCGCAGAGCCAGCTATTATATTTAATGTGTATGCTGGCTTGATTTGAACGTAGTATCCAACTCTGGGCATTCTTTGTCTCTTATTATTACTAATTTGTCGTCTTTTCTTGTTATCGTAAAGCAGAGGAATTAAGTTTTACGATAGCTGCTGTACTGCTAGGCTGCAGTGCTACGAATTTCGTAGATACGTGGGCTGTTTTATTAGGTAAATATATATACATACGTACGTAATATCACGCCCGTATCCCTAATGGGGTAGGCAGATTCCCAAGTAGTCATAAGAAAAATTTCGACCACTACAGATTTAAAGTCCCAAGATGGATATAGTGAACCATGGTGACAGGTGATCAGCCCATCGCCCATATAAATGGTCCATTATGTTGGGGAGGATACTATCCCTTAGTCGAGTTTCACGACATGTTCGTTGAGAGAAGCAGCTGGGATTCTATGTTTCCCAACATAGAATATAACAGTCTATAATAAAATAATTAAGTGGACATTTTGAATACCGCCATTTAGCGTCAAATCGAGTAAAACTTTCATTACGGGAATAAGATACTAAGTATTAGTCATATCGCTAGTTCTATTGAACCAGTGTGATGAAAGGATTTTAAGTGCGCCTCAATGAGACTCCTTTCGTGCACTTGACACATGTTTTCGCACTATTTAGTCTGATGCCAGCCTGTTTTCTCTAATTAAACCATTGGTTACACAAATACTAAAATTTTTGTCACCACTATCAAAATGTTTTAGAGAGCACTGGTGGTCTAGCTGATAGCAACCCCGCTTTCCAATCCTAAGATCGTGGGTTCAAACCCGGTCGTGTATCAATGGATTTTTCTGTGCGAAAAATTTATGAAACATCGTGAGGAAACCCGCGTCTTAGTCAGCTCCGCACGTATTGACCATGTCTTTCCTGTGGACAAGGCCGACTAACCTGAGAGGATTGAATAGGTGCTGAGCAAGCCTATCCATCTTAATTCGTCCCGGGCACTACAGCGTCCCGTTTCTGAAGCTAAAAGCTGCCTCCTCCTGTATAAATCATCTACTATAGATGGTAAAAGGCCTTAGTAGTATGAAAAGGTCCACAGTGTCCCTAATCTGGGCATATCGGGGGAGCGGCTCGCTCGAGCTAGACGCGAACAAATCTGCCGTTGAGCGCTAGTTTACGACGGCCTGCTGATGGACACAGCGAGGATTGACCGGTATCGGGCCTGCCCAGCCACCATCATATTACCACAGACCATGCAGAACATCTGCAACAAACTCAAGGCCATGATACTAGAAACAAAATTCTATATTCAAATAATGCATAATTCTGGTCGAAACGATGCGCGATCCAAGAGCTGGTTCTTATTTGGCTCAACGGATCAGTATTGCCATTCAGCGTGGCAATGCGGCCAGCGTCTTGGGCACGCTTCCACCGTCTGATGAGCTGGATCAGGTGAGCTATCTATAGACCGTTTGCAACGGCCTTTAGATAGCCCAACTGTTTCTTTTGTATTTTGTAAATTATATTTGTAATAGTTGTAAGTTTCTTTCTGTTAATAAAATTTATGCATAATCATCTTCCTATCTATCTAGAATGGCGTAGCAGACTTACCCCTGAATACTCAAACGCGACTCAGAGTTGAGCAAGTTTCAAGTCACGGTTTTTTGACAGTTTTTGATGAAAATCTGTCAAAAACTCGTCACTTGAGACGTGCTCAACCCTGAGATGCGTTTGAGTATTCTGCGGATAGACGTTCTTGATTGATCGTTGAAGTTAAAGGTTCTTTTTCTTTAACTTAAATTCATTGACAACGCTAACGACATTTAGCTGACAGTCTTCATACGATTTGACAGCTCCTAAACTTAGTTTAGACTGAAAGGTCTAAAGTTTTTTACACCTTTTAGTATAAATGGTGAGATCGCCCGTCTCGTTCCTAATGCCTGATTCCTATATTAAATTAACCGTCAATTAACAGGTGATGGATTTTATCGAATTTATGGTAGACTAGCTGCCGCCCACGGCTACGCTCGCGTTGTACCCGGATAAAAAGTAGCCTATATGTTGTTATTCCAGTACACGTATTATGTATATTCCAAGTTTCATTATAATCCGCTAAGCCGTTTAGGCGTGATTGAGGCACAAACATCCAAACATCCTCACAAACTTTCGCATTTATTATTATGAGTAAGATTTAAGACGTGTCAAGTGACCCCAGCAATTTTAAAGAATATTTTTTTTACATTGAGTTTGACTTCATCCATCACCAGTTAATAAAATTGACGTAGTTTTAAGAGACGTTTTTTTAATGTATAGCTTTTTTGCATATAACAACGTTGCTATTATTTCAATTCAACATCCGTTAATTGTATGTATCGACGGCAGAAAGCGGAAATGTCGTATCTCAAAAAATGGCCTAAATGACTTAAAACTTGATTGTTGATAAGCTAAAAAAGCCGCGTCGAATGGTCTCGTCTCGAATAGAATGTCTCGTCTTTCTATGATGAAATATTTTATGATACGCCCTTGATTTTTCCCAAATTTTTTTTACTGTTCACACGACTAATTGCTGTTAATAAAGGTTTTTTGGCTCTGGTGTATTGAATATTTTGAGATACGACAAAATCGCTTTCTTCCTTCGATATAACAGGGCATATAACACTTTAAGAATTCCCTTACAATTTACCAAGTGTACCAGCTGTTCTCGGTTCCCTGGGCCAGTATTACGGTACTTTATACCCTATGGTCGTCGTAGGGTACGTATTTTATTGGTGCTACGTATTGATGGTCCCGAATTTGGATGTTATAACTATTTGTGCACGCTGTGGAAATGTTGGCTGTTCCCGACAATATACTCTTCTGACAGCGCCACTGGAAATATCAATTGACTGGTAGTTTTATCCTCATTTATGTGTAAACACAAAAGTGATAGTCTTGCACCAGCCCTGATTAGTAATAGAGTTTAAATTATCTGGTTCCCATAGTACAAGCTTTCCTTAGTTTGGGGCTAGATGGTCCACAAATTATCCACAAATATTTGTGGATAATTTACACAGCACCATCTAGCCCCAAACTAAGGAAAGCTCGCACTATGGGAACCAGATGGCTGATAGAATACTCATATATAATTTTTTTGTAAATACATACTTATAATACATAATATTACAACACCCAGACCCGGAAGAAATATTTGCAGAGCATGCAAATATTTTTTCCGCAGCGGGAATCGAACACGCGCCTAACTCGCCCGCTCACAGAGGTCAGTAAATAAATAATAAATACATATTTGTGGACATTTTACACAGCTCCTCAAAAAAATACTTTGCTCACTGATTTAAAGTCCTAAGATGGATATGGTGAACCATGGTGACAAGTGATCAGCATATCGCCCATCATTTTGGAGAGGATAGGTACTATCCCTTAGTCGACTTTTACGCATGCTCGGGGAGAGAAGCAGCTGAACGTATTCTATGCTTATTCTTTACTTCTTAATATAGGAAGTAAACAATAAATACATAAAAAATACTTTAAAAAAATACTTGTCTTCTCACTCCCTTTACAGGCGTAAAAGGAGTGAGGAGACAAGTCTAGCGCCGATGAAAACAGAGAACCAAACGGAAGGTCATGGGCTTTTGCAACTGTAAAATGAATAGTAAACAAAACAGTACTTCCATTTTAAATACAACCAAAACGAAGTCATCAAAACCAATTGTCACTTAAACTGTTTAAAGTTTAAACCAAACGTTAACCGGTTAACAGTGGGACGTGCATTGCGGTGATTACCGTAAACATGTACTGTTTATGTATTTTTAATTCCGCAATATATCGGAAGTGCAGCTGGGGCCACACCGGCCGCTCTAATTGCGCTATTGTAAAATGTGTGTGTTTTTTTTATACACACAGACATTTCACACAGCGCCATCTAGCCCCAAACTAAGCAAAGCTTATTCTATGGCAGCCAGATGGCTGATGGAATACTTATTTACTTTTTTTTGTAAATACATACTTATCCTACTTATACTATAAATGCGAAAGTTTGTATGTGTAGATGTGACGTTTGTGCTTCAATCGCGAAAAATACTTTGGTACACGACCGGTATTGAACCCACGATCGGAAGGCGGGGTCACTACCAACTAGACCACCAGTGTTGAAATTTTGTAAAACTTTTATAGAAATAAACATTTTTATTTTTTTATTTTAAATCTATTTTATTTATTTCAAGTCCAGTGTGACGCGAGCCTTACATAATGAACGGAGGACGATTCGGAAATCGCGTACAATAAAGTTATGTAAATGTGCCCGGTGTTACCTATGCTTTATGTTATTAGTGCGTGATAACACTTTTTGTACTATTTCAATAAATAAAAATCACATAGAATTTTATTACATTATATAGTAACAAGTAATGGTACTATTCGATTGTAATTCATTATCTATATTCATACTATTGTAAATAAGGAAGTAACTCTGTCTGTTTGTCTCTCGGTCTGTTACCTTTTTACGCATAAACTGCTGAACAGATTTTGATGATATTTCATTTGAATTTCAACGCGACCAAGCGAGGGAAATACACTTAAGAAACCACGCTTGGCAATTTTTTTGGAAAATGATCTCTTTATAATCATATTTACAAAAAGAGTTGGATCATTATTCAGTCCCAAGCATTTTGGTCTTCTATTCATACATATTTACATAAAATCACGCCTGTTTCCCAAAGGGGTAGGCAGAGATAATCATCATCATCATCATCGAAATAAATATGTCGGGATAGTAGGAAATGGCGATCCGTGATCTCTGCCCCCCCCATTATTCAGTCCCAAGGATTTTTGTCTTTTATTAATTGGATATTTTATAATTATAGATATAAGTACCTTAGCTTTTTGAAGCTTGAGTGACGTACTTTGAATCCCTCGCTGTGTTCTAGATTTAAAGAAATCGCCTTTAGAATTGTTGTTAGCTCCGTAGGTAAACATTTTACTATAACTTCTTCCATTGCCAGTCACAGGGTGTTCTGTAAAACATAAATCAATAGTTTATTTTACTGACAAAACGTCCCGCGAACGCCAACTGTCACCCAATCAGTTGACAGTAAATATCAACTGACAGACCAAATTCAACCGTATCATAAATGAATAAGGTCTAAAATAGAACAAGCGGGATGTAGGTGACAGCGACCATGACGTTTGTTATGAAAAGTGTGTGATTTACTGCTATAGTACTTTGAAAACAGAGTTTTTAGTTGCGAATATGAAATGCTGTCTATTCGACTTTTTCATTATTTATGCGGAAATAAGCTTTAAGGCACTGGGAATAAGATTCACTTCAGAATGGAAAAGTCAGTTGTCATTGATACTATCTGGACAGGCGCTTGTCAAACAAAGTTCTTTTTTCAAATCTGTCGTTTGTTCGAAAGATAGTGGAAACGATATCAATATTTTTGACGTTTCATTACTTTTAGTTTGAGCTTTTTGACAAAACTTACTGAGAGCACCGACTGTAACTGACCGATCCTAAGGTCGTGGGTTCGAATTCGGTAATGCAAGAATGGATTTTACTATTCGAAAAATGTAGGTATGTGCGCTATACTCAAACGGTGAAGGAAAACATCGTGAGGACAGCTGGCAAATCGTAAAACATAAAAAGTTCAAAATATATGTCAAGTGCACCAAAGGAGCCTTGTTTGGACACTGGTCCTAAGCTTTACCCACGCGGCTTCGCTCGCGTGTTGTAAATTATGACACCCCATTTTACCCCTTTTTTAGGTTTATTTTGAAAAACTATGATAACACATATCCATTGTCCACAAACATTAATACCACACTGTTCAACCCCTTCAGGGGTGGTTTTTCGGGTAGCCTTTGTGTTCCAGAACTTAAACTATTTACTTTCTAAATTTCATCAAAATCGATTTAAACACAAACTTTCGCATTTATAATATTAATAGATTATTTATAAGCATTTTATCATAATCTTAGCCTTATTTTACCCACTCCTGGTACAGCATAATAAGTATGCCTTATCTTATTACATTATTTACTTATGCTATATGCATTTACCTAAAAAACATTTTGTTTAGGTTAGTGAAAATTAAAGAAAAAATATGCAAAATTCAGTCATGTCATGCTGCTGGAAACGAACCCGCACTTCTATTCTGACTACTCTTACGTTGGACATCAGTTAAAAACTACATACATAGGTACATTCACAACTTTTAATACCTAATTAATCGAAATAAAGCTTAGTTTCAATTAAAATGAAATCCCAAAATAGTTTCCTCTGGGAGATAATCATTAAAGCGCCATCTTTGGAGCAATATCAATAACATTATCAAAATGCCATCAGTTACACTCATTAGGCAGCGCGCACACGAGCCGGAACAAAACGGCCGAATTAAAACTGCATCCGGTCCGGTAATTATAGGTAATTAGAATCGACGCGGTCAGTGTGGCCATTGCTTTATATTTAGTTCAATTTCATTATGCTTTTGGGTGAATTTATTTAATTGATATTATGTAATTCTGTTAGGTTATTGTATGCAGATCAGATTTGAAATAGTGTGCGTATTTTTATATATTTACAAAATAAAGGCCTTTTACCAACTAGTAGATGATTTATACAGCGTCAGGAGGCAACTTTTACCTTCACGAACAGGACGCTGTAGTGCCCGGGACGAATTAAGATGGAGTAGACTTGCCCACCTATTCCATCCTCTCAGCTTAGTCGACTTTGTCCACAGGAAAGACATGGTCAATACGTGCGGAGCTGACTAAGCTGCGGGTTTCCTCCCGATGTTTTCTTTCAACATTTACTGGTATATCGCACATAAATTTTTAACTCAGAAAAATTCATTGTACACTACCGGATTTGAACCCACGACAGGATCGGAAGGCGGCGTCACTACCAACTAAAACACCAATACTCTCTTTACCTAATATAAAACCGTCATCGAACATAACACAATAAAAATGTTAACAGTAAAAACAGTTCAACAAATCCACAGAAGGTCGCATGTAGCCCAGCGGCTGTCAAACTGTATCGGCGCAATAAAGTGCGTGCAATACGCCCGGTCCGGGTGTCGCCGTGCGCCGTAACTCCCCCGTGCGGTTTGTTACCGGACCACGCACTACAGAGCTGATAATACCACCAGCAACTAAATATTTTTCACCTCTTGCTAAAAAGTCCGTCATTATAGCGTACTAGATCGGGGATAAATTGTCACAGAAACAAAAAAGTCGTTGTACTTAAGTAGAATTATCACGAACTCGACTTATTACTGTTTCATAAAAAAAGAACATTTTATTTTTGAAAATAGAACTAGAATCGGCGATCTCATTGGTAGAATGCGTGCATTGCGTTGCGGCTACAGAAGAAATTAAAAAATAAACGCATTGGCGCGAAATCTTTAGAATTTTTCTCTAATTACAAATTGAATTGTGACCGTATTTAATACTGTATTGGATTATTTATTTTCTCGCAATCGTAGTGAAAAGTAAAAACCCATTATAACTCGGTTTCTATTTACTCATAGATCATTTTAACCCCTTGTATATCAATATACTATTAGAGCAAATTTTAACCCTAAGGCTACAATTATCAGACTCCCACAAACATATCGCTGTATATATCTTTACGATCACAACATAATATGTTATTTAATTTGAAAGTTTGATAGGATGATAGGATTACAAACATATAAATTATCATGCTCGTATCACCGACGGGATGGGCAGAGTATACATAAGAAAACTTACAATTAAGTACTTCTAATTTAGTCCTACCTAAGACGTACATCCCTTAGTCATACGACATGCTTGGAGGGAGAAGCAGCTGGACGCATTCAATGTTTTTCTTAACTCCAGCAGAGAAGTATATTAAAAACAGGGTATTATCATCTCCATATATTTCCAAAACAAACTGACCAATTAAAACAAGGCAAGTCGTCGTCCGCCATCTTAAATCTGCGCACCCGTGCATTGGCAATATCTGGGGTGCACCTATTACTTCGTGCGGACACCCTGTATATTGTACACCCTGTATGTTCAGACACCCTGTATGTTCGGACACCCTGTGCGATTTAGTGCTCGAGATGGTTGCTTTAGTATTCATTAGCTGCAGTTGGCGATTTATATGAATGATCGTGGATTTTAATCCTAACACAATGCGATTTTTTGTAAGGATTTAAGAAAGTTTATGGCTGAATCAAGACTCATATATTTATCGCAGATGTCTGAGTAGGTTATATATTTTATTTATTACGACCTCGATGGCGTGGTGGGCGAGTGCTCGGCTGAGACACAAGAGGTGCAGGTTCGATTCCCGCTACGGGAGAAATGTTTGTATGTTCTGCAAATATTTCTTCCGTGTCTGGGTGTTTTATTTAGGATTATAAGTATGTATTTACAAAAAAATATGGAAGTATTCTATCAGCCACTGGTTCAAATAGTACAAGATTTGCTTAGTTTGAGGCTAGATGGCGATGTGTGAAATGTCCAAATATTTATTCATTATTTATTATTTGCGTATGTTGGTAAAAGCTCAGAGAACCTGCATAAACACCAGAAATTCCATAAATCCTTGCAAATAACCGACTAATAGGGGCCACGACCCATTGCCATTGTAAAATATGAGTGCGAAATTAGAATCTCTGTTTGGCGATTATTTATCAGGCGGTCAATAATATCGCGCGCGATAATGAGCGCTAAATGTGATTTAGTGATAATCGGGGATACACACGCTTGCCCAATTACAATGATTAACGCGCACTAATGTGATGCACTCGTTTTGAACATAACTAAGGCCTTTTACTATCTATAGTTGATTTTTGTGGAGTTTTTAGGCCGCCTAAAGGCCCCCGTCATTGCTTAACGACTTAAAAGCCGGGACCGATAATTTAACGTACCCTCCAAATCACAGAAGTGCTCAGCTCGTAATGCCATTTGCGGTCACCCATCCCAATTGTGACCGCGCACAACGTTGCTTAACTTCAACAATCAATCAAGAACGGCGAAGCTACGCCAGGAGAAAGCTAGGCAGGGTATAATCGCGCACAAAACTATAGCCGCATAAAGTCTAGCGAAGTCACGGAGGGAAGCTAGGCAGGGTATAAACGCGCACAAAACTATAATCGCATAAAGTACAGTCGCGATATAAATTCGTTCTAATCGGCCGCTGCAGCCGAATCACGCGGGCCGTCGCGTCGCACCGATGACGGCTTTACGATCCTATTAATGCTAATATCGTTTGAAACTGAGCGGTTATCGACCGTGTGTATGCACCCTTATTTCATGGTGAATTAAGACTATCGAGTCAGTCTGTCATGAGACTGCTGTCAGTAATAAGGTATACAATATCAGAATTTAAAATCGTTCTTTTGTAAAACAAAATAGTGTTTTCATCTGAATACGAAGATGATAAATCTTTCTTATATAAATAAGAAGTCTATTATTACTAAATAATAATAAATATTTGTAGACATTTCACACAGCGCCATCTAGTCCCAAACTAAGCAAAGCTTGTACTATGGGCACCAGACGGCTGAAAATACTTAAATACTTTCTTTTTGTAAATACATAGGTACTAATAATACATAATACTACAACACCCAGACCCAGAAAAAATGTTTGCAGAACTTACAAACGTTTCTCCCGTAGCTGGAATTGAAACCGCGCCTCTTGCGTCTCAGCCGAGCACACACCCGCCACGCCACCAAGGTCGTCGATATACCGTTTTAAGTTTATCTGTTTGACACTGTTTTTGTGATTTTTCTTGACTAACAAACCTATTGAATAAATGATTATATTAGTATTATTATTACAACTATCTCTTTCTGCATTAAATGTTTGTAATTAGCGCTATCTCTTTCTTGTTTTGACAGTTAGGCTCTACAGTTCTACGGCTCCGTAGCATCCGCGCTACGACAGTTTTGTTGCACACAAGTAATTTTACTGTTTTCATACAAACATAATCATATTGTACTGTTTGTATTGCTACAAATAAAATACTGTACTAATGAGATTTTAACATCAGTAAATAGTACTGATAATCTAGTAGATAGGCAGGCAAAATCGACAGATACTCTGTTTACTTTTAACTTTGATATATTTTTTCGCATGTGTGTTGTAAAAAATACATCATTATATTATTCTAAGGGAGGTCTATTATAAAAAAAATCAGTCAAGTGCGAGTCTAATTCGCACACAAAGGGTTCCGTACGTACGTTAAAAAAATGTTTCTTGCATCCTTTTTATTCTATTTAATTTTATTTGTATGATTTTTTTGGTTATAGTGGCAATCAACTCTCTACCTATTACGGTTCCGCCTGCTGATAGGCGGACAGACGGACGGGCGGACAGGCTGACGGACGGACAGCGGAGACTTAGTAATAGGGTCCCGTTTGCACCCTTCGGGCACGGGAACCTAGAAAACCCCAACAGTCACCATACCTACACAGTTCTAACTCCACGCTAAGATTCCCCGTGTGGTGGGTATCAGAAACTACGAGTAACATGGTACCACAACACATAACCAAAATAAACACTTGAAGAAATTTCTAACATTTCTCCCATAGCGGAGATCGAACCCGCATCACTCGCGTCTCAGCCGAGCATTGCCCGCCACGCCACCATGGTCAAATGTTGAAATCAAGTTATAGATGATCATGACATAAAAAAATCGCAATTTCAACTTAATAATAAGGTTCACAAAAATTTTACAACTACAATAATAAATTCAATTTACAATCAAAGGACGCCAAATCCAGCCAAGCTTTATTTATTCCGCCATTATCAAAACAAATTATCCCCAAAATGCGCCAGTCATAAAACTAGGACGCTATCAGCTCAAAAACTAGCGGCAATCCTACTAATACTAGGAATGAGGAAGTTTGTTTGAGTGTCATTGAAGCGCTCGTGGCGTAGCTTGCTTAGACGTTCTTGGGTGATCGTTGAAGTCAAGCAACGTTGTGCGCGGTCACAATCGGGATGGGTGACTGCAAGTGGCATTACGAGCCGAGCGCTTCTGTGCTTCGAAGGGCACGTTAAATTGTTGGTCCCGGCTTTTAAGTCGTTAAGCCCGGACGGAAGCCTTTAGGTGGCCTAAAAACGCCGTCAAAAGAGTTGACCACTAGCTTATACGAACTTACCTACTTACTTATTGGTATAACAAGTAAACTTCTAATGGTTATTTATATTTAGAATTAGTTCTCAGTCGTGACTTCGCTCGAATACCCGAAGCATTTTATATCACTCAAGCCTATTACATTTTAGAAAATGTTTTGATCCATTTGATACTCTCTGCTGGACTGGGAGGAAAGAAATAACATAGAATGCGTCCAGCTGCTTCTCTCCCCGAGCATGTCGTAAAAGCCGACTAAGGATAGTATCGTCTCCAATATGTTGAACCATCTATATGTATGCAATTGGCTGATCATTTGTCACCATGGTTCACCATAACCATCTTAGGATTTTAAATCAAATGTGTTTGCAAGTTTCCTTATGTTCACTTGAGGCTCTGCCCACCTCATTAGGGATATGGATTATACATATAATGTTTGTATGGTGTTCAGAACCACCTACGCACCAGCGAAAAATTATCTAAATCGGTTAACGATCCGTCTAGATACTATGTGTAAAACACATAATGTGCACACCAAAAAAGTACAGCCGAATTGAAAATCTCCAAAATTCTTTAAGTCAGTTTAAAATTTAAAAAATTACAGCAAATTTCGGTTCGCAAGTCAGAACCAGATCAAAACCACGTGCAGAAGCTAGTGTGGCGTAAATCAAACTTAACAACGGGGTAGAGAGCTGATTAAATTCATAGCAAAATGATGGGTTATTTCATAAATTATGAGACAGGTTGCTTAAAGTTACGCTAAAATTTAACGATTGACTCGAAAATGTTTAATAGTGTATTCATAATAACTAACTTCTCAGCTGGACTGGAAAAAAAACAGAATACAGCTGCTTCTCTCCCAAGTATGGCGTAAAAGTTGACTAAGGGATAGTATCCTCTCCAACATGATGGACCATCTATAAGGGCGATGGGAAGATCTCCTGTCACCATGGTTCTCCATATCCATCTTAGAAGTAAATGAACCTTTTTTGTAAATACATACTTTAAATACATAATACTAATTGTAGTACCCAGACCCGGAATAAATATTTGCAGAACATACAAACATTTCTCCCGTAGCGGGAATCGAGCCCGCGCCTCTTGCTTCTCAGCCCAGCACACGCCCGCCAATCCACCGAGGTCGTCAAACCGAAGTTTGTATTAAAGTATGTTCAAGCTATTCGTATATGGCTGATAGAAGGGAATGGAAGAACACGGGTTCTTCCCGTTTATCCCCAGTCTTGAAGGTGAGACCGTTACCACTACGCAAACAGTGTTCTCATTATAGAAAGCGACCTAAAAGCTACCGTATTTCGATGGGTGACCAGCTCAATAATGATTTGCCTCCCATTGTAATGAAAGTTGGTAATGAGCGCTGGTGTCAATGCTTTGATTTAATGAGTCCAAATAATAGCAATCAATGTAATCACCCCACACTATTATTACCACTTCAGTACAGAGTGATCAAAACGTACAAATATACGGAACAGACTATTAAATGTTTTTATGGTATACAGCATGGCAGTATGGTATATATTCCATCACACATACTCTGTATAGTCAAAGTTTCATTCGAATCCGTTGAGCCGTTACCTCTTGATTACACAAACAAACATACATACATACATCCTCACAAACTTTTGGATAATAGGAATGTGTGAAGTAAGAAATACGCCATTCCGCTGTGTCTGAATGCAAAATGTCTAATGTTTGAACTACAAGTAAATAAAACTACTTTGCTCCATAAAAGTCGAAGAAATTCCTGAGAAAAAAACTGTGTTTGTTTGGCACACGACATTTAGGTTTAACCGACTGTGAAAAAGAAGCTGTTTTCGTCGAAGCCCATCAATCCACATTAAGCACCATGTATAAGCGTTGACGCCGCAGGTAATGGCGGCGCATTATTTTCTCTCTAATTAATTTACGATAATGCACAGATACAGGGTGCGTCGATAAATCCGCGAAATTACATTATGGAAGATTAAAAACTATATTTTTGACGGTGATGACACCAGAAACAATAATTAGCATACCTAATGAAATAGTTAATTATTTTAAAAGAGTTATTGCAAAATTTTAAAATAACAAAAATTACTGTGTATATTTTTTGCCTCGCGAAATCTGTCTTAAGTTATAAATAATCTACATGATATAAATTGTAATAAAACAATGAGCATTTTGTTTTACAATCAACGCCTACTGAAGCTAGAAAGCTAAAATTTGGAAGGTAGCTTAGTTTTGTAGCAAAAGCACCAACTAAGTGCTTCGCAGGGCACGTTAAATTGTCGGTCCCGGCTTTAAGTCGCTAAGCCATGACGGAGGCCTTTAGGCGGCCTAAAAACTCCGTCACAAGAGTTGGCCACTAGCTCATACGAACTTGCTCGCTTACCTTAATAATGAGTTTCATAATAATAATCTACACAAAACAAACTGTATTCATTGGTTTCGTAAGAAACATTTTGATAGAAACTTCCGCTAGTTAGACGATAAACTCCAAACCAGGAAAACAGCCATAATAAGCATACAATATCCACTCAACGCGACCCAACAATCCGTGAAGGAATAAACCAATAAAACAGAAATATAAATAAAAGTAACTGCCCTGTCATAAATAACGTTAGAAGTACTGTACATAGTACATATATCATACGTACATTATACCCTGTATATCACGAGCTCTGGGTGTCTTGTCACAGCTGAGTTATGGCGTCACAGAACATAAAATATACAACAAAAACTGTTGTTCTTCCAACAGTTTTGGCCCATATTAAGAATGAGCACAAACAGAATGTGGATTTGGAACAGTGTGCGGTTGGGGAATGGAGTCGCTGTTCTAACTAAATATATTTTAACTGGATATATTACCTCGACCTTGAACGTTACGAACAGGTGTAAATGCAACGTAGATTTAAGACGTGTCCAAGTGATCCCCGTGATTTTATGGAATAAAAAAAATTGACTTTGACAACAGGGCGTGGGTTGAATTAGCACGAGACTGGAGCAGCTTTGAAGAACAAGGGGAGTGCTTTGCCCAACGGTGGGACATTTTAAGCTAATAGTAATAGGAACTCATCCGCTACGTTACAACTTAGTGATCTTGCGACATGATCTTACTACATTAATAACTTTATTTTGACTGCTTGATAGTTAATTTTCATCATCGTTTGAAATAAACATGTTTTTTGGTAGTTTAGACCGTTATCGTTTTTGACAAAAAAAAGCATAATATAACTAAAAAAATATCACGATATTTTTCATCGTGCACATTATAAATTCGTTACTAAATATCTTGATTTACAGTCGGAATTCAGACTCACGACCTTCGGATCGAAAGCACCTTCCCCTGGACCAACCAATATGTCAAACCAAACCCTTGACCAATATGTCAAAGACCTAAAATTTGAGTTTATTTAAGCTTTTAACAAAGCTTGATCTTGTCGTACCTATCTTTTCATGTTCCCAAACGCGTTGCAGCGATCGAAACGTCGGCAAAATAAAAAGGTACGCGATTAAGTAATACATAATGTTAACAAATTGCGAAAGTTTGAGAAATACTAACATTTCATGAAAATGCCCTTGAACTTTCCAGTTCTTGTATAACTTATCCACGTAGTCGTCTCCACAGAGTCCCCTGAGCGCATCCTCAGACCCAATACGAGGCCAGTTCACGGGGTAATTCGTTATTTTTATTGTTTTTTGTTATTATGAGTCTGTCCCCTAGCTTACGGCGTGATACACGACCGGCGTTGGATGCATTTAATTGCCTAGGACGATTTAACCCGGTGATAAATAATAAGATTAAGGTGCCTAGATTTGCGCTGCTTAAATTTTATGTTTTAATTGTCTGTAGAGTATTTGGGAGTGACCTCCACTGGTGACCTACACCTGTAGTACATTATTTTGTTCTATAATCAATAGTTTTCAATTCAATATTGCAATTTTCTTACGGATCCCTAATTTTTTGTAAATATATTGTAGCGTATACTGGACCCTGATAATGTAGGTTTCTATTGGTGAAAGAATTTTTGAAATCGGTCCAGTAGTTTCGGAGCCTATTCGTTGCAAACAAAAACACAAAAAAAAACTTTCCTCTTTATAATATTAGTGTAGATTGTCTGTAGAGTTTTTGGGAGTGACCTCCATTGGGGGTTTTTCATAATTATTATTATACGTAATTTTTTTCAAAGTGTTATTCAAATCCTTCAGCCGCGTTTAGTTGTATCTTTCGCACTTTATTTAACTCAAAATATTGTCATATTTTGCAACAAGCACGGCATAAATACATGGCATTACTATCCCATCATAAAACACACTCTTGCATTATAATGAGTGTGTATCGTAAATCCCGAAGCTCATATCAAAACAATAATTACCCGGCTGAGTCGTTGAGCACAAGAGGCGCGATGTTTATTATAATAATACGAGCATTCTCATTTGTCCGTATTATTATTGTTTTAATTAGTATTGTGAAATAATTCATTGACATTATGTACATCATAAACTGTAGGTAAGTGCTTGAAACTTAGAAATTCCTAAAATGTTTAATTACCACGTCATTTACTAATTGATAGAAAAACAATCGGTTTCTTTCTTTAACAAACAATACTGAACCCATTAGGTAGCTATTTGTCGATCTTACTTATTTTTCCCAAGTCATTATCCCTTCGACTCGTAGACATCTCTGTCTACGCTTCGACTCGTTAAAAACAATATGCGAGAAAGAGACAGCAATCCCATTAGCTACAACAATGCGCTCGCGACGCATAAAGTCACACGAAATCGCAACAACCTTCAGTCACATCTTGAACTTCGACACGTAAACACGCGCTCAAAATGTCACAAAAGCTTATCGATTCCGACGCGATCCTCTCCATCAACGAGGAGTGGATGAAACTCGAAGAGGAATGGGTGCCCATCGACCTTGAAACCGAAGACGACGGCCCATCGAATCTGAAACCCATGTTCAGTTCACTGGACCTTCGCAAAACCACATTTGACTCGTCATTTCTGTTCAAGAAAATGCGACGGAAGGTTGGAAGACAACTGTCGAAGACAGGTATACCGGACTATAAAGATTTCATCCAAGACCTGGAGAAAGAAGCAGTGAAAGATGTACCTTCAAAAGACTTCTATTACATCAATGGGCAGATAATATCGGCTGTGTCGGTCGAGGATATATGTGACAAAATAGATGATATCTTCAAATCTGTTGACAAACTCTGCTCAGCTACTAGTACCATACGACAGAAGAAGGTGAACTTACCAGCTGTTGTCAATTGCAGCATTTCTACCGCTGATTTGTCCTTCGACGATACAACAGAAAAGGAAAAAAGCGACAGTGATGATATTGATAACTATATAGATGAGGCGTTCCAACAGCTCAGTGTTACAATGGCCAGCATGTTGGATGATGATGCTGATGACGAGCGAACAAGGGAGTCTGTCACGACACTGGTGAAGAGGTTCACTTCTATTCTGAAGACTCCAGCAGTGAAGAGAAGTCCGCGGCGGAAAAGGCAGTGTTGTGATCGGTTTAGAGATTTGGCCGAGTTTTGGAATAACCGGGCGTTTGTAGGTGATAGTATGATCGTTTAGGATATGCAATTTTAAACCTAAAATAGTAGGTAGGTAGTGAATTTTGTAATGCAGGTAAGTACAATGCGTACTTCATAAAATGATTTTGTTAAATTAATTTTTAGGTAAGTTTTCGAATTTTGTATTATGTTTCGTGTTGTAACAAAAAGATCCTATTAATTTTTAATGACATGATATTAATTAATTTATGGTTATTTAATTTAAATTATGAATGTAATTTGTAAGTAGGTACTGCGGTAGATTTAAGCTGTTTTGCCGATGTGTTTGTAAATGTTTATTAAACTGAATTATCAAATAACAATAAAATTGTCAGTTTATTTTTAATATTATTTATCACCTAGGATTTATTACAATATACTTAAATACATTCTAAACCTCTATTCTAATTCTTAAAAATAAAAAAAAAAATATTTAGGGTAGTTCCGTTTTCAGTCCCCTATGCGTATTTTAATTTACTCATAAAGTTTTGACATAAATGACATAATGCTCCGTTCACACAAACACACGTACTTAATTATCTAGTCGGTAAACAAATAGAAATTCATGGTTCATTAGGCAAACAGTGGGCCCGTAGGTCCTCGGACGAGGCGCAAGTTAGAAGCTAAATCACGGTGTTGTGGACCTGTGTGGAAACACACGGGAGGTTAAGTTGGGCGTGACATCAATCATTAGAGAAAGCTAAATTATAAGAATCACACACAACCAACTCGAAGAACAGAAAACTTGGAACCGCTGATGGTCTAGCAGTTGGTTTCGTAGTGGAAACGAAGAAAGGTCATTCAGGCTGGTTTTATTGTTACGCATTTCAGCAGAGCCGTTGGAGCGCACGCGTTCGGAGATGTATGGGGGTAGTAGTTGCGTTTCAAAGTCGCGCGCTTGTGCAGCGCCGCCGTTCAGTAAACGCGCACTGTTCGCCGACGCTGCCGAAGCGTCGCGCGCCGGCGGACAGTTTCACAGTGCACCGCTGTTCAAACGCGCGCTGTTAACAGCGTGCTGCCCAGCGTCGTGACTATAAAACCAGCCTCAGAGTCACTTTAATACGGAGTATTTTCAATCAAAGCCCCATTTCTTCGTGTGTTTTCAAGACATTATAAGGTTTGTAGTTAATTGGTAGATGGAAGCTGGATAAAGTAGGTATATTCTGGATTGTATAGAGCCTGGGTCCACTCTGTCTTCTTGTGGCATTCATATTCACGTCAGTAGAACGCAGCAGAGCACCAATGGCAGACGCTTAGTTCTCACACATAATTTATGTCTTTTAATAAAATAATGAGAGCACTGATGGTCTAGTGCTAGCGACCCCGCCTTCCGATCTCAATGTCGTGGGTTCAAATCCAGTCGTGCATCAATGGATATTTCTGTGCGAAAAATGTGTATGCGCTATACCAGTACTCTTAAACGGTGAACCAAAACATCGTGAGGAAACCGGAATGTCGTAGAACATAAAAAATTTGAAAAACATATGAATCTCTTCTGTGATTTTTGCAACGAACTATGACTACTAAGCGTATGTTTGTAGTTACCGAGCGATAAAGTTATTTTATTGGTTGGTCAGAAACAATATTATACGCCTATGCTATTTCGAAATTTACTTATTTTATCCAAGTACGTAACACGCGAGGGAAGCAACTGGCAAATGCTAGTGACTGCTGCTGAGTGGTAATTATCTTCTATTCTAATAAGTAATTATATTCTACTTGTCAACGTATTCGCGCACAAACCTTCCCCGTGTGTACACAGTATCCCGCGCACTGACCGGAAGCGGGAACTTATTCGTAGCAAGTTGGACAGTTTGTCAATTTATGAGGACAACAGCCGGACTGAAGGAACGTGTAATTGAACAGGCTATAGCCGATAAGCGAGCCGTGGTGGCCTAGTGGGAGGTACACCGACCTTCGAAGATCGCGGGTCACACCGGTTTTGCGGTTGCAATTTTTGATAATTCAACAAATAGGTAATCATCTTTTCATTTTTTTTTTTAGATTCACATCAAATCCTCAAATATGTCATTCAATAGTACAAATAAAATTAGAATGAAGTCAAAATTAATCCAAACAAATTCAAATACACAAACAAAAACAGGAACTAAAGGAGTCAGATTTGATGATAATAATTTATAGAATTGGATTATTTTTATATCGCATCAAATTATAGGATTACTAGCTGCCGCCCGCGGCCACGCTCGCGTAGTATCCGGATAGAAAATAGCCTATTATGTTAATCCAGCACATGTACTATGTATATTCCAAGTTTCATTCAAATCCGTTCTGCCGTTAAAGAGTAACAAACATCCATACTTACAAACTTTCGCGTTTATAATATTAGTAGGATAGAAAAATACATTGGTGTACGACGGGATTTGAACCCACGACCTTAGGATCGGAAAGTGGGGCCGCTTCCATTAGACAATCCAGTCCTCTCAGTGAAATATGGTCCAAGTTTTTCAATATTATCTAAGCTGGTGCACACAGACCTAGGTACCAATAATTTGACGTCATCAAAACTTCACAAAGTTTAATTAGCTCGTAGCCAGTGGCCAGCGGTAAACTTGTCTGAACATTACAGGAGAATTGGTGCTTGTCTGTTGGCCAGTGTGCACCTATAGTTTATCAGAATTCATGTGTGCTGGCGAACCTAGATTTTACCTATATTGTCGGATTCTACCACTAATTGTGTAACTAGTTCCAGAACCAGTGCGGTGAAAGGATTCTAAGTGAATTTGAAGCAAGAGGGATGAATCAGCGTTTCGAAATGACATCACTAGTTAAAACTTCAGTTTAAAAAGGTATTAAGTATTCTATCAGCCATCTGGTGCCCATAGTACGAGCTTTGCTTAGTTTGGGGCTAGATGGCGCTGTGTGAATTAATGTCCACAAGTATTTATTTATAATATATTAGTTGTCAATTACTTTGTGTTAATTATTTTAAGAAGATAATGAGATAGTGTAAACTTCTCTTCTCTAAGTAAGTAAATATAAGGTACTCGACGACAGTTAAACTTTTTTTTATTAAATGTACAAATATGAAAAAAAAACATTTTTTTCCATAAATTTTTCACATAATTAGAAAAATAATTCCACCATAACATAATTGTCGTTAATTCACGGGGCCCATCAAAAAATTACGACTACCCTCAATACTAACGCGGTTATTGAAAAAAAAAGCAACAGTTCCATTAGTGACGTCACAGGTCGCGCTCTCCGTCAATTTGCGAGAATCACCCGCGTGAAGTGTTTTTTAATTAATTTTATGAGTGAATTTCGGAACAGGCTGCCATGGAGTCTGGAGGTGTGAATTTATTTATTACTGTACTTTTTATTGACCGTGTGGTGTGATGTGACTTAAGTGTAATTTGTTTTTAACTAACCCTTATCCTGTCCCACTTTGCATTTTTATTGCGGTTTTTTTCTGTTCGAAAGCTAATGTGATCGAAATGGTTCTTAGCTATAATTTATGAAGATCTGTTGAGGCTTTTGATGATCTAACTGGACAAAAAGAGCTTTTCAACTTTCAGTGCATCGCCCATATAGATGTTTCTCATGTTGGTGCTTAGTAGGACGAACAGAAACTGGTCTCCCTCGTGGTCCTACTAGTAGGACAAAATAGTAGGACCACGAGAAAACGGCCACTTTTACGACATGCTCGAGGAGAGAAGCAGCTGAACGCATTCTGTTTTTTCCTTACTCCCAGTCCAGCAGAGAAGCAGCGACGTATTGAAATGTTTCTTCCAATGGCTCCATTTCACTCCTGTCCGCGCGACATCAGCTTCGTCCACGCACTAATTCAATACGCTCGACGTAAGCCATTTACGTTCGCGCTTGACGCATCGCCCGTGAAAAAATCAATTATGATTTTTTGATAGCTACAGGGACCGCTGTGCAGTGTGAACGCTGCTTTATTTCTCATCGCTCCTTTTTTAGAGCACTGGTGGTCTAGTTGGCAGTGAACCCGCCTTCCGATCCTAAGGTTATGGGTTCAATTCCGGTCGTGTACCAATGGATTCTTCTATGCGAAAAATTTATGTGCGCTATACCAGTACTCTTAAACGGTGAAGTGAATGATAAGCCTTATACTTCCAATATAAATCTGAAAGTTTGTGAGAATGTCAACATAATTATACCTGCAATCACTGCTGTACCGATTTAATTGAAACTTGGAATGTAAATAGTACTTGCACAGGAATAACACGTAGGCTATAAGGCCTGGCCTTTCAAGCGAAGCGACCGACGGCTAAAAAGTGACAACACCAAATTTCTGCCTCAAATAATTTGACTTCTGATTGAGTCCATTTCCATACCAACCTGCCCCATGACCTGTCCAAGGGCCTTATTCACTATGACCAAACTAAACGTAACGCGGTCAAACGCGGGCACGTATGTGGAAACACCGTGTTATCCATATGAATATTTTGTACTGCAAAAACGCGACGCGGCGCGTCACAAACAAGTTATGAGCTGTCAAGTTTCGTTTGGCCATAGCGAATGAGGGGCCAGTTTATATTTTGAATATGCTCGTCATCCGCCACACAGTTGACAGTTCAATCTAAAATGGTGGCAGAATAGTACTGACAAAAGCGCAACCTACTCATATCGATGTTTTGATCAATAAACTGATGGGTATCGATATATCGATATACTGACGGGTATCGATATATCGATGTACTAACTTTTTAGTGATGTTTTAATAGCCTGCAGCTTTTTCTTCAGACCTCTGCTTAAATGCGATTAGTTACTAGGTATTTAGATACTTCTTTGTGTCACTGGTTTGACTTTGAGCACTGGTTGTCTAGTGATACTCACCCCGCTTTCCGATCCTAAGGTTGTGGGTTCAAATCCATTCGTGCACCAACACGACTCCAAGGGATGATATTAAATTAAAAAATTAAATAACTATTTAAATACTACGGTCTTGTTCCAATTTCAAACTATGAGATAAACAGAATGTCAGGAGTTCTTGAAAAAGGTATGAAAATGGAAAGACGCTCATTTTATAAATTTGTGTATTTTTATGTATTTTGTCGAATAAAAGCACATGTGAGTATATTTGTGGATTTAATTAATTAAATTAGACTAGGTAGTCTACACAAGAAACATTTATGTACAATGTACGATGCGATGGTACGGAACCCTTAATGTGCGAATCCAACTCGTACTTGACAGGTTATTTATCTACACTTCCGGTACGCTATATTGGACGTAGATTTGATCTATTGTTAAAAAAACTGAACGCTTACATAACATTGCAAAATCGAAAAAGTATTCGTGACATTGTTCTTTGTTCGTATCAAGTGATTTCTAACTACCCTCAATCGGACTCTGTCAGGTATTACCCGACAAATTGCGGAGGTCCTCGATCAGGTACACGCCCACAAATTAATCCGGTTAGTAGTTAACGGACCTGTCACCTGGCAAGATCAACCTTTGCAGAACTGGATCCACTGGATATAACTAAATAAATAAATATTTGTGGACATTTCACACAGCGCCGACTAGCCCCAAACTAAGCAAAGCTTGTACTATGGGAACCAGATGGCTGATACAATACTTATATTTTTTTTGTTAATACATACCTACTTAAATAATACTACTACACGCAGACCAGAAATATTTGCAACAAACATTTCTTCCATACCGGGAATCGAACCCACGCCTCTTGCGTCTCAGCCGGGCACTTGCAGCCACGTCACCGAGGTCGCCATTGTAGTTGAACTTAACTGCCCATGACTAGACTATCATTACTAAGCCTACTCCATCGTAATTCGTCACGGGCACTGTAGCGTCCCGTTTGTGAAGGTAAAAGTTGCCTCCTGACGCTGTATAAATTATCTACTATAGATGGTAAAAATGCTTTAGCTTAGTAAAGCCGCTTCCAGCATGGTCCTATAAAGGAAAGATCCCATCAATATCGTCTGACGGGCTACAGTGCGAACACAGGCCGTATTAAACCGAGTGCTCACTTGCGGTATCGCCATACGTTACATTCGCCAATCATGGTCGATTCGATTGTGTGCGCATGTCTTTATTTATTGTAATGGAAAGCCTTTCTACTGACAGAGTTAAGTGCTGGCCAAAATTAAATTCAAAACTTCTCTGAGAAATAAATACTTATCTAATTATCCAGCTGCTTCTCTCCCCGAGCATGTCTTAAAAGTCGACTAAGGTATCCTCTCCAACATGATGGACCATCTATATAGGCGATGGACTGATCACCTGTCACCATGGTTCACCATATCTATCTTGGACTTTGAATCAGGAGTGTCCGCAAGTTTTCTTATGATTACTTGTGACTCTGCCCACCCCATTAGGGATACGGGCGTGATATTATGTACGTATATACAAAGGCCATTACTTTTTTCCACTCGCACTTTTACGGCTAAAAGTACCTAAGTAAGTTCATTATAAGTGGCAAACTCTTGTGACGAAGACGGACGGACTCACTTTCAACTGCATCGGCATTATTGCTTATATAAATAGTCCTTGAAATGATTCGGGACGGATAGGCAAGTATTGAATAAATCAGAACTCCAAACAGTCATCAGACTCGCCTAAATCACACAAGCTTATCAATTTATGGTCCCCCAGTATCGAAACTTACACTGCATGTGCATGCCTCAACTACCCAAGTTTGTTCATAAATTAAAACATAGATATTCGAGCTATTGTAGATATCCTGTAACAGGGTTAGTTAGAGCTCCAGTTGCAGATTATACCCATGACTAGGAACCGCACTCGCAGGAATATTTTCATATCTTACAGCACTCACGGTGTTTCAGTTTATTAGAAACATAAATATTACATTACAGAATTATTCTATTTTTTTTTGTATAATTAGTGTACTAAAAATAATTAATTAATTGTTCTCTAATACTATTACAATCTAGCCAAGTAGGCCAATTAGTAATTTAATTTTGACCTAGTTTTATAAAGTAAATTATATCTAAGAATGTGTCCAATAGCACTTTTCTTACTGTCTCTATTAAGGGGAAGACACTTTGTTCTTGTGTTCTTATTGTTTGTATTATTCACTTACACTTTATATTATTTTACACTACACTAACTCGAACGGTTTAGTTCGTTTGAGTCGTCTCACTAAGTCTGTGTTATCGAGGAGCTGGATTGCCTCAACGTTCACATGATGATGAAGTCTTTTTTCGTGAGCTTCTGCGTATTTCTTGATAACTTTAACAGAATTATTCTAAATGATAATACTTACGGGCACATAAATATAATAGTATCATCATCATCTTCCTGCCCTTATCCGACTCTATGTGGGGTCGGCACAGCATGATCCTTGGATTATGCTGTAAGAGTTTTGGCCAAGGTGTTTTATGACCGGCCGCCTACCTGACGTCAACCCTCCTTGGGAATACTTGCTTATTATAAATAAAATTGAATACAAAACAAAAATACTTTACTTCACGTCTCAAATAACGATTTTTTGACAGATTTTCATTAAAAACTGTAAAAAAACCGTGACTTGATACGTGCTCAACTCTGAGTCGCGTTTGAGTATTCGGGGGTTAGTCTTGTAAGGGCTAAGTTCCATGTTCGAAGCTTCGCTTAAAACGGTTGTATCGGAATAGATGTAGCCGTATGTAAATGGCCGTTATTGGTTCGACTATGTTCATTAATTAATTACGTTGTAGCGGATTTCTCCAGGGGCCATACATTCTGCTGATTACAATAACATTTGGGACGAGAATGTACGGCAAAAATAATAAGTGCATAATTTCATTATTAAAATACTTTTTTCAACCGAATTATTTACTTGTGTAAAGCCATGGACTCTTATGTATTCAAAAGCTTCTTACGCTCATTACTTTCCTAGTTGACTAAGGGGTAGTATCCTCCCCTACATGATGGACCATCTATATGGGCGATGGGCTGATCACCTGTCACCATGGTTCACCATATCCATCTTAGGACTTTAAATCGGAAGTGGCTGCAAGGTTTTTTATGTTTACTTGTGGCTCTGCCCACCCCATTAGGAATAGAGGCGTGGCGATATATGTATATAAATAATAATAATAATAATAAATAATTATATTTGTGGGCATTTCACACAGCGCCATCTAGCCCCAAACTAAGCAAAGCTTGTACAGATGACTGATAAATAATATTTATATACTTTTTTTTTGTAAGCACCATATCTATAATACATAATACTACAAAACCCAGACTCGGAAGAAATATTTACAGAACATGCAAACATTTCTCCCGTAGAGGGTATCGAACCTGCGCCTCTTGCGTCTTTCTGTTTAACAACTTTACTGTGTTAACTTTTATTCAAAGAGACACAACATTGTACTAGCGCCGTCCACGTTAAGCGTCACTTACGAGGCGCGTAAATTTTTAACGCATTAGCATACCACGGTGAGTTGTCATAAATCTTTCCTAGCTAGTACCAGGTGCAAAAGACGCACCTGGTAATCCTGTACGGTCAACCTTTTAGGCAGCTTTCATTTGTAATGTTTAAAATACTAGTGACAAAGTCATAGTCAAAATTTTTTTTGCCTTAAAATCACTGGGATCACTTGGACACGTCTGCATTTAAATTAAAGTTCGTAATGTAAACAGCTGGTGAATATTGCAGAGTAAATGCTTCATGCGTCATCATTCCGTGCTTCGGAGGGCATGTTAACGGTCCCGGCGTGTCAGTCGTTAAGCCATGACGGCCTGTAGGCGGCCTAAAAACTCCGTCACAAGAGTTGGCCACTAGCTCATACGAACATTGCATTAAGAAAAAACCGGTCAAGTGCGAGTCTTGTTCCATCGTACATTTACAAAAATGTTTCTTGTGTGGGGTCCCTTTTTTATTTTTATTATTTGTTGTTATAGCGGCAATAGAAATACACACTGTTAAAATTTACGAGTATTATCTCTCATGAGATACAGCCCACTGACAGACGGACGGACGGACAGACAGACAGACAAAGGCACAACAGAGGTGTAACGGGTGTATAACTGCGTAGTGGTACGTATCGAAATAAAATTCTTATTACCTACCTTTTTATGCCTAAATACCTTATAAACGCTAAAAACGCATCTACATATTGTTAAAACAAATTCCTACTTTGTTATTCACCTATCACTATTATTAATATACTATTTATTTATAATACTTTTAACAGATTGACATTTAGTTGAAAAATAATCCCTTCTACAGAGTTCATGTAATGAAACGTATATACTCATTAGAATGTAAACAGTGTGTAATGCGCCTAATTGGGGTGTACCTGCTGTATATCATAATTATATTTTACTTAGTAATAATGTTTTATTTATTACTAGCTGTTCCCTGCGACTCCGATAGCAAAGAATTCTTATTAAAAAAATTTGAGTGCAAAAAGTCAACATCACGCGGTTTTCCCAGGCGGTCACCCATCCAAGTACTGACCGCGCCCGACATTCTTCCATAAAAACTTACGCCCCTTAATAGCCGGCCTTATTGACGGCCTCGGTGGCGTGGCGGGTGATTACTCGGTAGAGACGCGAGAGGTGCGGGTTCGATTCCCGCTGCAGAAGAAACGATCTGCATATATTTCTTCCGGGTCTGGGTGTTGTGGTACCATGGTACTCGTAGTTTCTGATACCCACGACATAAGGAATCCGAGTGTGGGATCAGGACTATGTATGAGAATATTGGGTGTTATTTCTTTATTGTTATATTTTACCCATTTCAGGATTGTTTATGTGAGAAAAGGTAGCCTATGTTCTTTCCCAGGATGCAGACAAATTTACTTTTGTATGAATTAATAAAAACATGCAGACAAATTTACTTTTGTATGAATTAATAAAATTAGTAACTGAATAAAACGTAAATCTTATAATAAATGTAGACTTATTTATAATAGGTATAAACATAAAAAATATTATTCTTCTGAAATCAACGCACATGCCAAATTGCTGAAGCAAGAAAAACTGAAATTTTGAAAGTAGCTTGCTCTTACAGCAAAACCATCTGATTTTACAAAATTCAATCCCTAAAGGGGTGAAAACGCTCGTATGGAACTTTTTAATTGTCGGTCCCGGCTTTTAAGTCGTTAAGCCACGACGGAGGCCTTTAGGTGGCCTAAAAACTCCGTCACAAGAGTTGGTCACTAGCTCATACGGACTTACTTAATCTATTCAGGTACAACGCAAGGGAAACCGCGTACGGAAGTAAGTATGCTAGTACCATTAAGCTCCAAAAACTTTGCGGGCACAACACGTTGAGTGATTGTGGCCCATTGGCCTGACGTAATTAGTCCCATGGGACCAGCTATTAATCAATGGGCCACTCGGTGGCTCTTTATGTCAATCCGTCTCTTTTTGCCACTCAGACAAGTCAAGCTTTGTTTTATTTGGCTAAATAACCTTCTTTGTGGGCCGAAGAAGAAAAACCGTTCAAGTGAAAGACGAATTCGTACGCGAAGAGTTCCGTACCATCGTACATATGTGACCCTTTTTTGTTTTATTTTATTGGTATTCATTATTTGTTATAGAGAGCACTGGTGGTCTAGTTGGTAGCGACATCACCTACCGATCCTAAGGTGGTGGATTCAAATACGGTCGTGTACCAATGGATTTTTCTGTACAAAAAAGTGGGTGAAGGAAAACACCGTGAGGAAACCCGCGGCTTATTCAGCTCCGCGCGTATTGACCATGTCTTTCCTGTGGACAAAGTCGACTAAGCTGAGAGGATGGAATAGGTGCTGGGCAAGCCTACTCCATCTTAATTCGTCCCGGGCACTACAGCGTCCCGTTAGTGAAGGTAAAAGTTTCCTCCTGACGCTGTATAAATCATCTACGATGGTAAAAGGCCTTATTTTATAGCGGCAATAGAAATACACACTGTGAAAGTTTCAACTGCATCATGAGATACAGCCCGCTGACAGACGGATGGACGGACGGACGGACATCGGAGGCTTAGTAATAGGGTCCCGTTGGCACCCTTCGGGTACGGATCCCTGGTTGAATGTTTTCCTTCAACGTTTGAGAGTACTGGTATTAGCGCACGTATATTTTTCGAAACACATTGCTGCAAGACTGGATTTAAATGTCCTTGGGATATTTAAGTGTTTTCATCATCATCACAGCCCACCTTTACCCACTGCTGGGCAAATGCCTCTCTCTGTTTTTCATTATCACGGTCCTGTGTAATGCTAGTCTTATCCATTCTAGGTTAACGGTTTGAATATATTACTACAGGACGCCACATTCTTATAACCACCACCATTAAATTAACGTTTTGCTCCACCATAAAATATTATATATGAAGTGTGAAAAGTTTTTAAGCATGTGTGTATACAGGGTGAACCACGGCTATGCCACGCGGAGAGATAGTACCTTAAATACCGTAGATAGAAAATTTTACTGAAAGAATACTACATTTTAACTGCATTGTCTGTCTGAACTGGGAATCGAAGCCACCAAATGTGAAAAAAATAACACCTGTAACTTTACTAGAAGGCTCGATACTAGTTAGATAGTTTTTCTTCTAAATAACATACCATCATAAATAATAGGAAGAAAATGATATTTTCCATTAAAGTTAAATTTTGTTCAGGAAAATGGTTCAGTCAAGCGACGTTTGAATGCAGTTCGAATTCTTTTAAAAATTGAAATGAAATCTTTGTGCAGTAATTTTTTTATCTACGGTATTTAAGGTACTTTCCCTGCGTTTGGCGTAGCCGTGGGACACCCTGTATATGCCTGAGTACACCATAACATTAAATATTCTTTACTTCAATAACACCTGGGTTTTAGGTAAATGTCTAGGTGTTCTAGGTAGGTTAAACTCAAACCTAGACCATAACTCGACTTAACACGATCCTCATAAGAGTGAGGCGTAATTAACGCGCTCATAAACATGTCCCGGTAATTCGGTCCCAGGTGAGCGCCCCCAGCGTACACATGCTTCACCAACATACATCATCATCATCATCTTCCTGCCCTTTTCCCTCTCTATGTGAGGTCGGCACTGTAAGAGATTTGGCTAAGATGTTTTATGACCGGCCGCCTGCCTGACGTCAACCCTCCTTGGGAATACTTGCTTATTGTATCTCATCATGTTGGAGGATACTATCCCTTAGTCGACTTTTACGGCATGCTTCACCAACATACATCATCATCATCTTCCTGCCCTTATCCCACTCTATGTGGGGTCGGCACACCTGAAGGAAATATTGGAATGGACATACTATCACGCCTGTTTCCCACAGGGGTAGGCAGAGATCACGGATCTCCATTTGCTACGATCCTGATATACTTCTTTCGCTTCATTCACTCTCTTATCATTGACCTGGCTCTTTTCCAAAACGTCGCCGATTTGGTTCAGGTACGTACGCTTCACACTCGCCTCATACATCTCTTTCGTTAATCTTCTTTCATTCATCCTCTCTACATGACCGAACCATCTTAACATACCTTTCTCAATCCTCATCACTACATCTTCTTTCACTCCACATTGCTCTCTTATCACGCCATTTCTCTATCTCTCAAAGTCACACCACAAATACTTCGCAACGCACGCATTTCTACTGGATTCACTCTACTTTGATGAAGAAACAGAAGAAAAATCAAAAACATCAAACAAAGATTTGACCCAACCAAAAAATAACAACAGATAAAAATCTTTCTATTCTATTTTCAAACCATGAAATGAAAAAGTTTGTTGTGTAAACCCCAAAAACATTTTATAATTCATTTTATTTTCACCAATTGTCCTGACCGCATCAAGATAAAATGGACGAAGATACAGCCTGTCAACTGGACACGGGTGACGTCAGGCACGGGATGACGTCACCTAATCCAGCCTTGACTCGTGATGACGTCACGTCACTGATATGTCGCTGTAAGTCCGAGACTGACAAGGAAGGAAATGTTAAGTCGCTTCTAAATAAAAAAGGTTTTTATCCCTTCTGTATCTGTTTTTCTGCTTCGGTTTTAATAAGCGAAATTCAAAATTATTTTAGGACATTTTGTTCTATGGGAACCAGACGGCTGACAGAATACTTAAATACTTTTTTGTAAATACATACTTTATCCCAGAACCTTAACTATCTACATTCTAAATTTCATAAAAACCGGTACAGTAGTTAAGGAGATACGTGGTAACAAACATTCACACACAAACTTACGCATTTATAATATTAGTAGATAGATTAATATTACAACATCCAGAAAAAGTATTTGCAGAACAATCAAACATTTATCTCGCAGCGGGAATTGAACCCGCACCTCTTGCGTCTATGATTATTTCTTCCAAGTCTGTATGTTGTAGTAGTACTATGGGTATTAAAAGTAAGTATCTATGTATTTATAAAAAAAAGTATTTAAGTATTCTATATTAGCCATCTGGTTCCCATAGTACAAGCTTTGCTTAGTTTGGGGCTAGATGGCGCTGTGTGAAATGTCCACAAATTTATTCATAACACTTACGTAATTTGGACCACTCTGTAAGTAAACTTGTATTTTTTGTTATAAAAGAAGCTAAATAAATAAACTCTCAACCTTTTCATCTATAATCCCACTAACCTCTATCGTGTGGTCTCGATTTGTCCGACTCCGATAGTGAACTGCAAGAAAGGTGACCATTAATCATTGCATTGTGCGAGACAGGGTGACTGCGAGTCAGGAGTATTGTGGATTTGTTGACAGGGATCACGTAAACGCGACAGCGGGGGTATTCGGGAACGGCCCATTGAAACTACGCACAAAATAAACTAAAGCTTAAAGGACATACAAAAATGCTTTTAGATGAACAATGGATGTGAAAAAGAAAACGAAGTAATGTTTATTTTTCGCAGCAACGCATACTTTGATGATATATACATACATAATGTCTCTAAAAGGGGTAGTCAGAGATCACGGATCTACATTTGCTGTCACGGGCCCCCTATTATTTTATTTTATTACGCATTTTTATAACGGCAATAGAAATACACACTGTGAAAATTACAACTCTCTTATCAGACAGATGGACAGACGGACAGACAGACAGGCGGACAGACGGGCAGATAGACGGACGGACAGATGGACGGATCCTAAAATGTCTCAGATTCAATTTTTCCAAAGTTTAATCAAATCAAACTTTGATTTGATTAAATCAAATATATTAATATATCTCACGTCAAAGCAAAACAAATCCTCTTCAGAATAGGCCCGCAGAGGTCCCGTCCCGAACAATCGCAAATGAATGGTCGCAAGACAAAGGAGCTCCTTTGTGCTAATGAAGAATGGTCACCCTAACTTGCTGTGGGCATTAATTCAGGGTACTGCGGACAAAAGTGTAAACCGAATGTTGTGCATGCGTTAATGTACGATCAACACGAGGCGTTCATTTATTACTAGAAGAATTGAAAAGCTTCTGTTAGTGGGCGATGACATTTTGAATAAAGGTCGGTAGATGGAGGCAGGACAAAGTCAATAAGTGTATTATATAGAGGCCTTTGTCTAGCAGTTTTCATAATTAGTAGTCTACGTGCTCTTCCAAATCAGAAATCTGTACCTATTTGAGCTTAAACTGACTGATTCATCATCGCTGAGCCGAAACTGTCGAAACTAGAAAGCTGAAATTTAAAAGGCAGCTTCCTTTTATAGCAAAACTACTCACTAAGGCGGGTTTTTTCGAAATTCAACCCCGAAAGGGTTGAAAAGGGGTGAAAGCGTTTGTATTGAAATTTTTAACGCGTGGTACGATTTGCTTGAAACTCGGTTCGGATATTGTAAATGCCAAATAAATGGACACGTGTTTCAGGATTTTTCAAAGCAACCCTTAAAAAGGGGTGAATTTGGTGTCAAAGTTTGTATTGAAAACTTTTTAAACTTTCTACCAACTCGACCACCCGTGCTCAGTTTTATAAATAACGCGAAATTTTATGGAAGTACCTATATTCCTTAAACCTGAATAGTACCTAGTTAGTATAGCACAGAATCAAACACCGTGAAGCAAACCTAAGCCCAGAGCCAAGTTATTAGAAGCTGTAAACCTAGGTAAGACACCGTGAGCTAGGATTCAAGTTGTTTAGTCACCTAACCGCAAAGTGAGGCTAAGTATGTACTAACAACAGACGGTTATTATAAACACCGGTTTGGAATGTGGTGTAAGTCGAATAATCATAATGGATCATGAAGGTAGTTTGAAAAATTTAACTTGTTCAGTTTATTTGTGGATTTTGAAAATAATTGCAAATCGAATAACAGAAGGGTGAACTGAACATGCTCGTAGGTACCTATAATTTTATTGTAACTTCAATCTTCAATCACATCTATCTTTCTAGTCGAGTCACTAGTGTGGTGAAAGGATTTAAAGTGCGCCACAAAGACTCCTTTCGTGCATCTGGCACATGTTTCCGAACTTCATCGTATCGATTCGTATTGATTCGAATCATCAATCAATTCGAGTCAAGATTCGATTTTTTCCGGATGATTAGAGTTGATTCGAATATTAATTTTCGATTCAATTCCCATCACTAGTAAAAGACCTTAGTTTTACGAGTCTTTGAGATCTCCTGTGGCCATCCATCGCTTTGTACTATTAAATCAACCCTTGGTGCAGGTGGAATCCCGCTTGATTTAATATAATGGCGGCAGTATTAGGCGATCATTGCCCATCAATTGTTCGGTTAATTTGCAGTAAACTCCAGTAATCCACACGTCTGCCGGTGGATTCCGGAGATGTTGTCGCTATGATATGTGGGGGTGATTTGGGGTGATTAGATTATGGTGGCAAAGTAGTGGAACCGTTTTAGGTTCGAATCCAGTTTCTATTTTTTATTTATTTTAGCCCGCTCCGATACAGCTAAATTGTTTGTCAATTAAAATATGTAGTAGGTAACTTTTGCATTTCAATATAAATAAATAAAGTATTAGTGGACATGTCACACAGCGCCATCTAGCCCCAAACTAAGCAAAGCTTGTAGGTACTATGGGAACCAGATGGCTGATAGAATACTTGTAGACTTTTTTTTGTAAATAAATGCTTATAATATTATAAACACACAGGCCCCGGAAGAAATATTATCAAAGCATGCAAACATTTCTTCCGCAGCGGGAATCAAACCCGCGCCTCTTGCGTCTCAGCCGGACACTCGCTCTCCACGCCACAGTGGTCGCCCGATTTAACAACTAGCAATAATCTAATCAGGAGTGGCTGCAAGTTTTCTAATGACTACTTGTGGCTCTGCCCACCCCATTAAGGATATGGGCGTGATAATACGTATGTATAATTTAAGTGTAACTAGTGATGACGAACGACCGTTATTGGTGATTGAGAGCACTAGTGGTCTAGTGGTAGACCCCGCCTTCCGATCCTAAGGTCGTGGGTTCAAATTCAGTCGCGCATTAATGGATTTTTCCGTCCGTGAAATGTAGGTATATGAGCTATACAATACTCTCAAATGGTAAAGAAAAACATCGTGAGGAAACCGACAAAGTTCGAAAATATGTGTCAAGTACACCCTTTAAAAGCCTTGAAGGCGCACTTTATTCCTTTCACCACACTGGTTCGAATGAACCAGTGACACGAATAGATAGACATACTTCTGAAATCTAATCATAATACATCACCTGTAAAAATAACCGCTAGAACAATTGAACAGGTAATTCCCCTTCGCCTGTGCAATGCAATAAACAGATCAGTTGGAATCCAATTCCAAAAGATCTCACACGCAAATCTTCCGCACAAAGACAATAATTCGATATTAAGCCGCACTCTCACCTGACTAACGGGGGTAAGGCTGGAAACACATGAGCTTGCTCTATCTATTTATTTAAAAACTTTTAAAAACTAACATAAAATTTTACAAAACAACTTTGTAATTTCTAACCAGTCGTGTCACTAGATCTTTCGAAGCAGAGTGATTTATTTTAAGTGCGCCTCAAAGAGGCTCCTTTCGTGCAATTGACACATGAATTTTACTACGACATGCCGATTTCCTCGATTTCCTTATTGTGTTTTCCTTCGCCGTTTGAAAGTACTGGTACACGACCTGATTTGAACCCACTACCTTAGGATCTGAAGGCTAGACCACCCAGTACTCTACTAAAAATATATCACTAACAAAAATAAGCATGTAATAAATAAATAATTAACAATAATAAATATTTGTGGACATTTCACTCAGCGCCATCTAGACCCAAACTAAGCAAAGCTTGTACTATAGGAACCAGATGGCTGATAGAATACTTATATACTTACTTTTTTATGTAAATACAAACTAACAATACATAATACTACAACACCCAGACCCAAAATGTCATTGTATAACATCCAGTGTGTCCAACGCCTATCCCACCTGACTAACTGCCTCTAACCGGCTGTACCGCCGCGCGCCTCCGATCCGGTTTAATCCGGCCGGAACCGGCGCAATCCGGTTCAATCCGGTGCACAAACTTCGTTCTGTCACGCTTGCTTTGCGGTTAACTTCTATGCTAGTTGTGTTAATGATAACGGATTTTGGCTTAAATTAATTTTGTTAGGATAATTGGTATAATTTGACGTAGCATTAAAGATAGAATGACGTATAAATTAAACTTTTTTCACCATACTGGTTATAAAGAATCAGTGACACGACTACTAGTAGTGGCGTCATCTAGCTTTTTTAGGGTTCCGTATCCAAATGGTGCCAACGGGACCCTCTTACTAAGCCAACGCTGTCCGTCCATCCGTCTGTCTGTCAGAAATGTGTATTTCTTTTGCCGCTATAATAACAACAAACAAAAGAAAGTAAAAATCAAAGGGCCAATGAAACATTTTTCTATGTACGATTGTATGGTTTTTCGTGTGCGAAATCGAATCGCACTTGACAGGGTTTTTTAAATTTATTTATTTAGGTTATTCACTTCAACTGTACTGACTAAGAGCAATCCGGACGTTTTGCTACTAAGACATTTTACTATTATGGACGACTTGAATACTAACCCCCGAATACTCAAACGCGACTCAGAGTTGAGCACGTTTCAACTCACGGTTTTTTGACAGTTTCTGATGAAAATCTGTCAAAAAAAAATCGTCATTTGAGACGTGCTCAACTTTGTGATACGTTTGAGTATTCGGGGGTAAGACATTTCATGATCTTGGCGTTTTGTTAATAATGTTGTTTTGCTACATGGGTATTCTGATGGGTCTGTACCCATTTGGTAGACCAACATCTTACGTTAAATGGTATGGTGAACTAAACTGAGAAAAAGAAAAGTTACAGTTCCTCACGGATAAAACAGAATAAAAAAATAACAAACACATAAGCGTACGCATAATTAAAACAAGAAACTGAGGTAGCAGTAGGTTAGTTTCTACCTGACTCAACAAACTACAAAGTAATGTAAATATCTAAATACCAAAGCTCTAAATTGTAATTGTGGGAGCAGTCAGTATCAGCCGTGTACAGTTTGTCACTCGTGTTAGTACGTATCGTAAATCGGCGTCTCAATTTGCAGTGTATTGGCAAGACGGAGACCTTACCACGGTCCTTATTGATAGGCCGTTGTCGCCCTGAGATATGGCCGGGCAATTTGCGAGCGTGAATTAGTGTTAATCAATTTGCAAATGGTAGGGGTGAAAAATTACCGTTTTAAAATGGATATTGATGAGGTAATTTTGTTGAGTTTACAGTTACACAGTTAGGGGCTTGTCGTAAATAAATTTGTGGCCAACTCTTGTGACGGAGTTTTTAGGCCGCCTGAAGGCCTCCGTCATGGCTAAACGACTAAGCCGGGACCGAGAATTTAATGTGCCCTCCGAAGCACGGAAGCGTTCAGTTCGAAAATATTTAAATTGGTTTTTTTCCCGTCGAATTTTTTAACAAAACATAGAAACTCTTTCTTCTATTCCTCCACTTCACAAATTCCCCAGACACCATTAAAGCATTCACCCAAATCTCATAACCCCGACTAATCAAGCGAACAAAACAAATTCAAAATAAACAGCACTGAGCAGGCGAATTTGAATTTAAACAGGTACCTGTTAGGGACGAACAAAGCCTCCTGATAGTCTCCGTAACTTCAGGAGAACTCATTTGTACACCTCAATACAAAGCACAGATACCATCTAAATAACATCAGCGAACTCATATTAAAATGGCCCAAAATACCGATTAGACAAGTCTATAGAATTTGCTAGAAACGCCTGAAGGAAAGTAAAGAGCAAAATTCTGATCTAAAATTATCTCAAAATTCTAGGTGGTACGGTGGATGGAGGCAGCACAATATTTTAATTTTATTCAAATATTTGTGGACATTTCACACAGCGCCATCTAGCCCCAAACTAAGCAAAGCTTGTACTATGGTCAAAAGATGGCTGATAGAATACTTAGAAACTTTTTTAGATACATACGTATTTAATACTACAACACCTAGACCCGGAAGAAATAATTTGCAGAACTTACAAACATTTCTCCCGTAGCGGGCATCGAACCCTCGCCTCTTGCGTCTCAGCCAAACACATATTCCATCCTCTCAGCTTAGTCGGCCTAGTCCATAGGAAAGACATGGTACGGGTTTCCTCACGATGTTTTCCTTCACCGTTTAAGAGTATGTACTGGTATAGCGCACATAAATTTTTCGCACAGAAAAATCCATTGGTACACGACCGGATTTGAACCCACCTTAGGATCGGAAGGCGGGGTCACTACCAACTAGAACACCAGTGGTAAAGGTATTTTCAATGGTAGAAAATACCATAAATAAACTAATCCAATTTGACCTATCCAGGCGCTGTGTCTCGCAGCGTCTTATTTTATCTGGTATTGAATAGTCCCAGTTAATCCGGCGATATGAGAGGCTGACAAAGAGATCGTAGATACAGTACAACTGACGATTGGGCCCACCGTCTGAGAAGAAACGGAGGAGGTAAGACGAGTAATGACGACTAAAAGTTAGCCTTCCAATATTCTAGTACAACATGTATATTCTGATAATTAATAAATATTTGTGGACAATTCACACAGCGCCATCTAGCCCTAAACTAAGCAAAGCTTGTAGGTACTATTTCAATGATCGATTACGAAAATTAAAAAAAAGACTTATTTCGGGCCCTCTTTTATTTAATTTTTAGTAATGCTAATTAGTTTTTGGAAAGATAGAGGAAGGCCTAAGTACTCTGTAGGAATTTGAAAAAGAAATAAACATTACACATGATACAAAATATCCAGATTAGAAGCAGCTGATTTCAATTATTTCACAGCCAAAAATAATCCAAAAAAACATTTGTATACTTTATACGCATGATTAGCCGATTCTTTGCCATAGCAACGTCTGTTTTTCTATAGAAAAATGTAGCGCTTTTCGACAGATTTGTTGCTATGGTAAATAAAATAACGCCTTTCCCCAATTTTAACTTTTTTTTGTAAAGTTTTAGTTGAATATTTCCTTGTTTATCATAATTTCCTTGAATAAATTGAAGTGGAATGTCTCAAGATGCCTCCTCCCCGCCTCGTCCTTCCGAGATGTTTATCAAGGGCCCCTTACATCCCATTAACTCGAGTTTGAACAAATTCCATTCCAACTCGGATCGAGCACACCTTTACTTGCAAATTAACTGCTTAGAAATATGCCTCGAAACTTGGAACTTACTTCGGATAAATGATCGAAAAATTGATTAATACTTTTTAAGTGGATGTGCTAATCACAGGTACACTATAGCAACAGAGTAGCACTGGTGGTCTAGTTGGTAGTGACCCCGCCTTCCGATCCTAAGGTCGTGGGTTCAAATCTGATCGTTTACCAATGGATTTTTCTGTGCGAAAAATTTATGTGCGCTATACCAGTACTCTCAAACGGTGAAGGAAAACATCGTGAGGAAACCCGCGGCTTAGTCAGCTCCGCACGTATTAACCATGTATTTCCTGTGGACAAGGCCGACTAAGCTGAGAGGATGGAATAGGTGCTGGGCAAGCCTACTCCATCTTAATTCGTCCCGGGCACTACAGCGTCCCATTTGTGAAGGTAAATATGCCTCCTGACGCTGTATAAATCATCAACTATAGATGGTAAAAGGCTAATCACAGGATAGCACAGGCAGTCTTGAAATTATAAATAAAACAAATTTTTGAAATCACCAAATGACTTTAAAGCATACAAAATTAAAAAAAATAATAATGGAAATGAACCTATTTTGTGAATTTTTATCACCCGGTGATTTTCAAGAATTGATACCCAGGATCGTTGCATGACACAAACAGAGGATATGCCCAGCAGTGACTAAAGTCTGGCCGTAGGTGATAATAACGATGATGAATACTTTTTAAATTAGGAATGTTTTTTTTTCATCACCCATATAAAGATAAAAATGTATAAAAAATCAAGAAAAACTTAAACTATACTTATAACAAAACTTAACTACCTATTTACTAAACCTAACTTAAGTAACAAAACTAAAAACTCAACTTCTTTACATAAAGGATCGGATAATAAAATTAGGAATGTTAAAAAAACTAAAAACAAAATCGACTTGAATGAAAAATAAATAAAACACCTTGGTGCTATCCTATAGAAACTAACAGGTAGTTTGCGATGACAATTATGTCAGGATGTCAGTGGCCAACGACACTCTTTCGAATAAAATTGAGTAAGAAACTAAAGTACCTAAATTTTCATTTCAACATTTTATTTTACGGTTTTTAAATATTACTTGAAAAGTACAAATCCCTCAGACATAAAATTTATACGGGACTACTTTGGGACCATTCTCTATACATCAGTGAAAGAATTCAAAATCAAAATCCATTTATAATTGGCAGAGTAATCGCATGATAAACGTGCTTAGGAGGGCACGTTAAATTATCGGTCTTGGCTTTTAAGTCTTTAAGTCATGACGGAGGCCTTTAGGCGTCCTAAAAACTCCATCACACGTTGGTCACTAGCTCATACAAACTTACTTACTTTTTTATCTGTTTAAAAGCGCCTTATTTTTATCAGGAAAACGATGTAGTTACCATAATCTACCATCAATGATCCTATAGTAGAATAAACAACTGGGCATAGAACAAAGAATAAAAATATCAGTAGTTGCAAAGTGTCAGCAAATATACCACCGGCCTATATCCACATTCAAATCCTTTAATAGGTTAAGTTGAACAAAGCTGTGTGTCAGCACACTCAAACAATGCAGCAGAGTCTTAGTACAGATACTTAAGTGGCCTCGTGAGTTATAGTTCAAGTTCGCACTCATATTGTTTACCTTGTCGTGAGAACGTTTACCAATGCTAAGTGATTAAGAATACGAGAGGACAGGGTTGAGTGGAGACGGATATTACGTAACTGACAAGTTGCGATTGGTCGCACGCTGTCAATATTTTTGTTTTATAAATAAATAAATCTGCCCTCGTAATAGCAAATGCAGTACCGTACTTGCAAAATGGCGGTTTCGAGAAAACCGCGGTAATTATAATTTTTAGATATCTCTGCAGCAAGTCTATGTTATATACTTATAGTAAAAATACAATGAAAATTATTTTTTTATGTAGGTATAGATTTAGCCCCTTGGAAATACCATTTCTGTAAAAAAGTGAAAAACTCAAAAATGACGATTACTGCAAGTGCGATTAGTAGGGCAGAAATATTTGTGGACGTTTTACACAGCGCCATCTAGCCCCAAACTAAGCAAAGCTTGTACTATGGGAACCAGGTGGCTGATAAAATACTTTTTTTGTAAACCCGGAAGAAATATTTACTGCATGCAAACATTTCTCCCGTTGCGGGAATCGAATCCGCGCCTCTTGCGTCTCAGCCGAGCACTCGCCCGCCAAGCCACCGAGGTCGTCAATTGAAAATTAATTAATAACGTAACGCCGTGGTTTGAGCTTAAACACAAACTTTCGATTTTTTAATATTTGTACACTCATGTCAAAAGGGCGCCTCACAGGCTCTTTTCGTGCACTATTAATATTGATAATGAGTGAGAAAAAAAGCCGACTCCACAGCGCCCTGTGCCGACCTCAGAAGCCGCGCAAGATACAGTTCTGTACTCAAATTCCAAGTGCTCTAACTTAAACTGAAATAACTTACTTGAATCGGCCAATCGCCTTTGTTCTAAGCTAGAAGGCAATTATCATTAATTATTATTAAATGTGACATTTCTGTGATAAACGGTGGGCCGATAACTTGAGCAAATAATTCAAGTTGGGGTCGAAAGTACCGAAGATGTTGTGTTTGATTTGTGGCGGTGGGATCAATGATCCGATTTTGATAATTTCTAGTTTGGCCGATTTAGATTATGTGTTTCCTTGTGTATTGAATAAACAGGTATTTAGACTTAGTAAAATACAGAGCAAACTAAAGAAATACAAATTCTTACTAACATTATAAGTATATGACCTGAAGACCTCGGTGGCGTGGCGGGCGAGTGCTAGGCTGTGACGCAAGAGGAGCGGGTTCGATTCCCGCTATGGGAGAAATGTTTGTATGTTCTGCAAATATTTCTTCCGGGTCTAGGTGTTGTAATTAGTATGTATTTACAAAAAAAAGAAGTATTTTATTAGCTATCTGGTACAAGCTTTGCTTAGTTTGGGGCTAGATGGCGCTGTGTGAAATGACCACAAATATTTATTTTTATTATTATTTATACCTATAGTATTAATGTGGTATTATAAGAATTAGTTTAGTTGGTAGTGACCCCTAACGACCCCCGAGCCTTCCGATCCTAAGGTGGCGGGTTCAAATCCGGTAAGGGTATTTTCTGTGCGAAAAATGTATGTCCGCTATACCAGTACTCTCAAACGGTGAAGGAAAACATCGTGAGGAAACCCGCGGCTTAGTCAGCTCCGCACCTATTGACCATGTCTTTCCTGTGGCCGACTAAGCTGAGAGGATTGAACAGGTGCTGGGCAAGCCTACTCCATCTTAATTCGTCCCGGGCACTACAGCGTCCCGTTAGTAAAGGTAAAAGTTACCAGCTGACGCTGTATAAATCATCCACTATAGATGATAAACGGCCTTTATTTAATACTAGCAGCCGCCCGCGGCTTCGCTCACGCGGTACCCAGATAAAAAGTACCCTATGTCCCATTCCAGCACACGTAGGTACCTACTATCCTCATTATTCATTATAATATAGTGTACGCTAAACGATGACTAAAGTATTGCCATCTCTTACAATTTCATAATGACAAACAGTGACAGGGCTAACTTTAAGCAATGGCTAACTTTAGCGAACGAATATGAATAATGGTATGTAAGTATATTCCGTAGTTTTTGCGTGAAAGAGTAACAAACATACCTAAATCTAAAAATTAAGAAATTTCGGTGAATTTAGTAAAAATTTTGAGAGTGAAGGTCATGGGCGCCGGCAGAAATAATTTCCAGGTGGTGCAGTTTTCTTACAATCTTTGCCGTGTATGATTGTTAATAAAAAGATGAAATTTTAGTCTGAATGTTCGAGACTTTTACAAATTTCTGACTATTCATTATGAATTTATTATATAGGTACCCAGTCGTCACGGCTCACACCTATTTGTTCACAACGATCGAAATTTAAAAATTCTAAATTGGTGGGCCAGGAGTACCGGGATCGATATTAATCGATTTCCATTACTTCTCTGAACGCACCCTTTAAAGTACCGCTACTCTACACCAGATGGCACCAGCATAAATGGGATGAACTTAACAGAGAAAGCGCAATACAGTTTCAATAATTCCTGTTGATCCCGAGATTCCCAAGGGGTGCAAGTGCACCCTCTGGCACCCCCTTGCCGGCGCCCATGGTTAAGGTAAACTTTTCAAAACGCAACGATAGCGCGTCAAAATTTGATCAGAATTAGCAGCGACATCTAGTTTTCAGACGTAGAATTACGTCAGAACTCCATGAATAATCAAGATTAGAAACTTATTAGACCAGTAATAATTTATGCTTCCTTTCACAGGTAATTTGACATTGACAGTTCCTTTTCCATATGTTTTGTATCATCTATTACTAATTAATCTTTGGTATCATCGCTGTCATTATGTCAAAATAAAAGTATTCTATTTTTCATGAAAAACATGCCAAAAATAAAGAATTTGCAGGTAATTATGACATCAACTAAATGAGAAAAATCGGCTCTTTAATTTGATATAGGTTATGTGCAGTTTTAGACCGAAAATGGATTCCAGGTTTTCATCCCTTTTCACCCCTTTAGAGGTTGAATTTTGAAAAATCCCTTCTTAGTACACCCCTACGTACCAAGGTTTACCTACACTGAAAATTTCAAGTCTCTACGTCCAGCGGTTTAGGCTGTGCGTTGTCTGTCAGTCAGTCAGTCAGTCAGTCAGTCAGGACAAAGATTCTTATAATATAAGATAAGAATTTAAAATGAAAGTATCTTGAAATCCAGATCAAGATAATTGTGAAATTCGAAACAGCTATAAAAATCCTCAAATAGTTTCCACGCTCTCTCACGACACGCGAGCGCCCTCTAGGCGTCCCACGCCAAACCAATCGTTATAAATTTATCTGCAAATAACTCATAGTTATTAATCTCGTCCAGATATAGTGGGACATTTGTTATTTTTATTGTTACTTCTCGCTTATGTAAGTCGGTATTGTGCAATAAATACAGGCAGTTTGTACATCCTCAAACATTAACTTGGGGATTATTTTTTATTTGGCCCAAATTGTCACCATTGACTCCGCTATCGAAGTCATAATATTGTCGTTCTTGGTACGCCAGGCCACGGCTGTGACGCAATTGCAACGCATCAGCAGTTAGGATAAACGTAGCTGTAGACGGTCAATTATTTTGGAAAGAATACTAACTCTTTGTCAATTTTTACGACATGCTCGGGGAGAGACGCAGCTGGACGCATTCTGTTTTTTCCTTACTCCCGGTCCAGCAAGAAGTAACACTTCTCTGTTGGACACTTCTCAAGACTCTCCTATGCCGTGCGGCAAGCAACGGCAAGCGTTGAATATTTAAGGCTACTTTACTTAAATAGCTAAACAGCTTATCTATCACGGCTTAAGGGTAATCATAATAAATACTCGGCAGGTAGGTTCGCACATTAACCGCCGCGCGTCATCCCGCTGAATTATGACGTCTACCCAACATTTAGGCAAACCACCATTACCATTCGTTTTAAATATTATTTATTGTTTCTAGCGTTATTTCTAAGGATCTACTAAACGCGGAGACGTTCCAGATCTACTGAAATAAACATTTATTGCCAGAAAGAAACTTACAACTAATCATCATCATCTTCCTACCCTTATCCCACTCTATGTGGGGCCGATTGATTGGCTAAGGTGTTTTATGACCGGCTGCCTAGACGTCAACCCTCCTTGGGAATACTTGCTTATTGTATCTCATCATGTTGGAGGGTACTATCCCTTAGTCGACTTTAAACTTACAACTAATACAAATATAATTTACAATATACAAAGGAAACAATCGGACTATCTAAAGGCCGTTGAAAGTCTATAGACCTCACCTGATCCAGCTCATCAGGCGGTGGAAGCGTGCTCAAGACGCTGGCAAGAACCAGCTCTTGGATCGCGCAACGCTTCGACCAGACGCCTTGAAAGAATTCTATAAAAGTGGTCTCGACCCCAAAAGGCTCAAATACATTAGCCCCGTCGTAGTTTGCATATTTGATATTATGATTACAGAATACAATCTAATAGATAAGAATCTTGACAAAATACCGAGCGGTAGAAACTCCACCTGGCTGTGGATGATAACTGGCTAATGATGATGATGATGCTCCAAAATTATAAGCTACAAAAAAGCTTCTTCTTCTTAGTCGTACACTCCTGGCGGAGTGGTCGTGGCTATGGATCGTCTGCTAGTTCAAAAAAGCTAAACAAAATAGTGTTTTGGAATTCCTTGGGTGGGTGAATAAATAACATACAGCTGTATTGTAGTCCTGACCTCATACTAGGATTCTCTGTGTCATAGGTATCAGAAACTACAAATACCTACCTATATCTGAACCGCTACCATATATTTTAGATGATTTTTACTTTGATATGTAGGTAATAACTGTTTCTTTAGTTGTTGAAACCAGTTTTGTGATTCGTTTTGTAGCTTTCTTGTTGAATTTTTTGAATTGGCGGATTATTTTATTACAATATTTTGCCACCATAACATAGACCCGAAAGAAAATTTGCAAATCTCGTGAGAATCAAGCCCGCACCTCAAGTGTCCCAGCCGGTGACGCCCTCCACCGTGGTCGTTAATGACTAAAATAATGTTAGAAAATACCATTATACTCTTCGTCTGAAATTCTGCAGCTTCATCTCTCCCTTCGAGAATTAACCTATAATCCCTTAGACCATGGAATTAAAAACTAGCGCACAGTTGTATTCTGAGTTCCATTACATCGCCATGTTGATGATCTCGTTAAGAGTAAGATGACACCAAATGACCGTAATTATACCCAGTTAAGGGGGAGTAATCGTCTCGGTGGCTGTTTTTGGCGAATTTACAGGCGTCTCTTGTTCCATTGTTTATTAAAGTTTTTTTATTGTTATCGCAGGGTCTAATTGGTATCGTGTTAGAGATCGCGCTTAGCTTTGATGGTTACTGAGACATCTGGCGGAACGGTCGGGTTTCGGAACGAGATGATTTTTAATGTGTTTGATTATTTCAAGTGGTTGGATGGTAACGACTCGAATTTTGCTAAAATTACTATCGAAGAAAGTGTTTTTTGGAGCGTTACAAATTATAATAAATGGGTCTAGAATTTTATACAGATTTTGTATTTATTTAATTATATGAAGAGAGCGTTATTGTCTAAACATTTTTCGGTTAGAGCACGATTTTTTTGTTTCATAAATTCCATTTCCGTAAATAAATTCCATAAAATCCAACAGTTTTCCTTGTCTCAATAAACAAAACCCAGCTATCTTTCCATCCATTTCACCTTGCACACATCATAAACCAACGAAAGAGAAACGCTTACCACCTGCCTCTCGTAAACATGGACAAGAAAAGCAAAACGTATGGGCCGTATCGGCGGTAAAGCCTGGTACAAATCTGGCCCGGTACAAATCTGGCCAGTGGATAGCGGGCTGATCGACAAATCCGCCAGATTACGCGCTGATACGCCTCCATGTTTATGAGACAGCCTCGCTGGACCGCCAGGGCTGCCTGCTCCAGGGTTTCAGCCAAATACTTCGTTTCACTGGTCAATGTTTTTTTTTTACAGTCCTTTGTGTACAGTTTATGTCTGAAGTTAGTTGATTAACTGTTTTGTTGAAATCCATTTGAACTCAATAGAAGGGTCTAATAACATACTTCGCTCTCAAGAGACATGTAATAATAATAATAATAATAATAATAAGCCATTTATTCCCAAATTAAAATAAAATATTAAATTAAAATTACATATTATTCCTTAATTAACTAAACTTTAAATGTCAAAATAAATCGATGCAATAATCACTCTTTTTTTTTTTTTTTTTTTTTTTTTTATTCGGGTACCCATTTATGAGTAAAGGCCTCCTCCATCCATCGCCACAGAGGCCTGTCTGCGGCATGTCTAGTCCAGGTAGAGCCGGCAACTTCCTCGATGTCGTCTCTCCAGCGGCGGCGCGGGCGGCCGCGCGCTCTTCGCTCTGACCGGGGGTACCAGTGCAGCACGCGCTCTGTCCACCTACCATCTGACGTCCGTGCCACATGCCCGGCCCATCTCCACTTTAGTTGGCAAGCTAGAATAGCTGCGTCTATTAATTTCGTTTGTAATAGGGGTAGATAAATATCCGTGGACTTCTTCAGGCTGATGATGATAGAACCCCATTGTAGCGAAATGACAAGATATGAAAAAAAAGACAGTTGAACACTTTTCAAACACAACAAAAGCTCGATAACTCTACAAAACTACACACCATAAAATAAAATAAAATTGTAAACAGCTCTTTGGCAGCCCTATTGTTGAAGATAGAAGGTAGTCCGAATAATATTTTGGCTCACAAAACGAGTCCAAGTTTTAATAGTGTGCTCCCATGTTTATGTTATAGACCCTGGAATCGAAACAGTATGAGGCTGTCCTTAAACTGTTCTGATATACAGCTAAGGTGCACGAACTTTGATTGAAGTTTTTTCTTGTTTCGCTGGAGATTTCTCCTGTGACTTTGCCGCTGGCTTTTGAGTTTATGATATTGGTGTTTTGTTCCTTATTTGAGAAGAGAAACAGACTGATTGGAGGCCATTTTGTATAGTATTTATTGATTCAGGTAGACCAAACCATATTGTTTGAAGTTAGAAATATATTATCTATACTTTTTTATTATTAGGATTTTACGGACGGTACGGCATGGCTTCTTGTATGTTAATATTTTTATTCAGTATAAATTATTTGTAGACCTAAAATAGATTAGACATCATCAATTAGTATCTAGATTATCTTCAGTCTATGTTTTCTACGATTACGAGCATTATTATAGTCGTATATTTACATACATACATACATATTATCACGCCCATATCCCTAACGGGATGGGCAGAGCCACAAATAATCTATATGGGCGATGGGCTGATCACCTGTCACCATGGTTCTATCCATCTTGGGATTTTGAATCAGGAGTAGTTGCAAGTCGTATATTTATAAGGTATTTTACAAGATTAATTCATATTCTTTTAGAAATCAATAATTAATTAAACATTTTAAACATCATTTCATAGACACTATCTTTTACTTTTCATACTTTCTAAAATAAAATATCTTTTAACTTTCGTTTATACATTTCAAAATAAATAATTTTATATTAAATAAACAAACACCATGATATCTCGGATATGTAATCCCGTAGTCTAATTTAGCATAACGCATACAGCGGGTTCCATCGGCCGGCTCCCGCCCGGACCCGGACCGGACATATTTAAGCTATTTTATTTATTTTGAGATACAAAAGGCCTTATCGGCGGATATATAGCTTTGGTGCTGTTCACAGTGGGAGACCGGCCTTTCCGAACTGTAATATTTTAAAAAATTATTTCAGTTTTCGTCTGAAGATGGACAAATGGTTACTAGATTTTTGTTCTAATCCACATTAATTCAGAATACCTACACACATTTAAAAACGCCCACATATTTAAAAAATGTACTGTCACTATCCAAAGCTCAAATAAAATAGCAAGAAAATTTACAGTCAAATTTTTGCTTAGCTTTTTTTCATGAAATGGATAGTTGTTGCAGACCTTAAGTTCAGATATCTCAATGTATTTCAGTTAACGTTTTTTTGTATATACAGGCAGACTTGAAAATGGTACTTGTCTAAAATTTGTATATATTGAAAAATAAAAGTATTAGTTATTATATAACATTCTACATATCCTAGTCTGAACGGGCTCGCCTCCTGACGTCCTCAATAAACAAGGCTTCTCATAGCGGCGGCGCTATCAGACTTTGATGTGCGCGCGGGTAGTTTTAAACACGCGCGCTCGCTCTTAATAATTATGGCTTTCTGTCGCAGTACAAATAATACTGACATGTACGGAACTTCCACTAAAACACAGCGAACACACACGAAATTCAACCTTAAGTCAATGAGCGATTGTCAAATTTGCTTTGAAACGTAACCGAGCAAAACGAGCGTGTTTGAATATTACGCGCGCGATTTTAAAACTTATATCCACGTGTGATGTCTTAGCTTTGTTTAAATGTGTGGAAAAATTAAAATTTTGTGCTATATTGTATCTTAACGCGGAGTGATAAAGTTCGTTTTACGTTGATAGTAGTTTGAAGTGATATCCTGTTCGGATATTTTTGGAACGATAATACGTAATGAGGTCCACCGGTATACCTACTTTAATATTCGGACAGTACGTGCTACGGCCTTTGTTTTAAACAAATATACATATTTTTAGAGGAAACTATTGTTAGTTAGGTACATTAACCCTTCCTATCTATGTCACTGGCTTACCTACCTAATCTTGTTTTTCCATCAAAAATTGTCAACTATTTTTTGCCACTGTGATCAACAATTACGTAGGTATAGGGTCAATGACACCGTCATAACAAATTCTAAGATGACAATGGATAATTTCTCATTTCATTGTTTATTTTTGAGAGCACTGGTGGTCTAGTGGTAGTGTGCTCGCATCCGATCCTAAGGTCGTGGGTTGAAATCCGGACGTGCACCAATGGATTTTTCTTGACTTCGTGCTTTAATGAAAACTGAACTTGTCCGAGTATGCAACTACTTTTATTTTTACCATCTATAGTAGATGATTTATACAGCGTCAGGAGGCAACTTTTACCTTCACAAACGGAATACTGTAGTGCTCGGGACGAATTAAGATGGAGTAGGTATTCCATCGTCTCAGCTTAGTCGGCCTTGTCCGACAATCGTGCGGAGCTAACTAAACCGCGGATTTCCTCACAATGTTTTCCTTCACCGTTTGAGAGTATTGGTCCACGACCGGATTTGAACCCGACCTTAGGATCGGAAGGCGGGGGGTCACTACCAACTAGACCACCAGTGCTATGAAGTAATAATAACTGAACAAACCTTTTAAAAAAATAATTATCTACATCATTATTCTAACATCTCTATATTAGTTAATCATCATCGCGTTGTTCATATTTCAGAAGCTAGATGAAAATTACTGAGGCGCAAAATATTTGCGGTACTACTGTATGTATTTACAAAATTCAGTGTTAGACTTAATAATTTTCTCCTACCTGTGACGCAGACTAAGCTTTAGTAAAATAACTGTCAAGTGACAGCCCAGACGTGACAGTTTGACATATCGAACGCGACACAACAACGAACAACTACGTCATTCGTGGCCTAGTGTCAATCTGATCTCCAGCCGACGCTTCGGGGAGAAATTATGAATATTGAATATTCTATTGAATACATTATTTTATTTCTGGAAAGTTACATGTCGCGATAATATTTTCCGTTTTATACCTTGTAACATTCAGGTTAAGATTTGTTTATTTAGATAAATAAGTAATTATTTGTGGACATTTAACACAGCACCATCTAGCCCCAAAATAAGCAAAGATTGTAAATATGTGAACCAGATGGCTGATAGAATACTTATATACTTTTTTGTAAATCTACACTAATATTATAAAGAGGAAAACTTTGTTTGTATGTTTGTTTGTTTGTACTGAATAGGCTCAAAAACTACTGGACCGATTTTAAAAATTCTTTCACCATTCGAAAGCTACATTATCCACGAGTAACATAGGCTATATTTTATTTTGGAAAAAAATAGGGTTCCGTAAGATATTTGGGTTTTTCGGACACAAGGTGTAAAAAATCAACCAGAAAAGTTATTTATTTTGCGTACGCTGCCTAAACTATAAAAGATAGAACCATAAAATGTTCTAATTAATTGTAGATCTTATAAATATCTACAAAAAAGTCCGCGACACACTATACCCATCTATGTCGAGTGAGGCACAGCAACCATTTTTTTATTTAAAAATCTTGAATTTTTTTTGGACTACATTTAAACGCGTTTATTTTACTCATGCTATTAATCCTTATCAAAATAAATGATTTCATCACTAAGAACAGTTTATGGAGATAATATTTGGTCTGTGAATGATTAAAATTGGACGTTTGGTTTTGAAGTTATGGCGAAATTAAAATATTACGATTTCTGCTGCACGGCCCGTTGCGAAGTGGGCGTCACCAAGGCGGGGGTGCGCGTGCGGGAGGGGAGTAAGGTATATTATGAATTCTACGCAGTCGGGTTTTTTGTTCTTTTAAATAAATACCCATTGTGGACGGTGATGTCACTGATCTGATGACCGATGATCCATTTTTGGTACACAAGACTGATAATTTAAAGATTTTTAATTTTGTATAATTGATAAACATTGATAGAATAATAACCCCAAACTAAGCAAAGCATGTATTTATTATTAGAACAAGATGGTTATTTAATACTTTGGAACGTTTGTTTGTAAATTGGGTCCATCGAGCATATATAGGTAACCGATTTTTTTCGGTTATATGCATGATGATTGGATCATTATAATGCCTACCTACTTATCAAACACCCACACAAGGAACAAACTTCTTAAACAAAATGTTAATCCTGGGATTTGAATCCACAACCTATAGCGCAGAAGGCAGAGCGTAGGTTTGGTTATGATTAAGACTTTGTACTTAATCTTATATTATAAGAATCTTTGTCCTGACTGACTGACTGACTGACTGACTGACTGAATGACTGACTGACAGACAACGCACAGCCTAAACCGCTGAACGTAGAGACTTGAAATTTTCAGTGTAGGTAAACCTTGGTACGTAGGGGTGTACTAAGAAGGGATTTTTCAAAATTCAACCTCTAAAAGGGTGAAAAGGGATGAAAACCTGGAATCAATTTTTGGTCTAAAACTGCACATAACCTATATCAAACTAAAGAGCCGATTTTTCTCATTTAGTTGATGTCATAATTACCTGCACATTCTTTATTTTTGGCATGTTTTTCATGAAAAATAGAATACTTTTATTTTGACATATGACAGCGATGATACCAAAGATTAGTAATAGATGATACAAAACATATGGAAAAGGAACTGTCAATGTCAAATTACCTGTGAAAGGAAGCATAAATGAATACTGGTCTAATAAGTTTCCAATCTTGATTATTCATGGAGTTCTGACGTAATTCTACGTCTGAAAACTAGATGTCGCTGCTTTAAATTCTGCTCGCTGCTAATTCTGATCAAATTTTGACGCGCTATCGTTGCGTTTTGAAAAGTTTACCTTAACCATGGGCGCCGGCAAGGGGGTGCCAGAGGGTGCACTTGCACCCCTTGGGAATCTCGGGATCAACAGGAATTATTAAAACTGTATTGTGCTTTCTCTGTTAAGTTCATCCCATTTATGCTGGTGCCATCTGGTGTAGAGTAGCGGTACTTTAAAGGGTGCGTTCAGAGAAGTAATGGAAATCGAATATCGATCCCGGTACTCCTGGCCCACCAATTTAGAATTTTTAAATTTCGATCGTCGTGAACAAATAGGTGTGAGCCGTGACGACTGGGTACCTATATAATAAATTCATTAATGAATAGTCAAAAATTTGTAAATGTCTCGAACATTCAGACTAAAATTTCATCTTTTTATTAACAATCATATACGGCAAAGATTGTAAGAAAACTAAAATCTGCACCACCTGGAAATTATTTCTGCCGGCGCCCATGACCTTAACTCTCAAAATTTTTACTAAATTCACCGAAATTTCTTAATTTTTAGATTTAGGTATGTTTGTTACTCTTTCACGCAAAAACTACGGAATATACTTACATACCATTATTCATATTCGTTCGCTAAAGTTAGCCATTGCTTAAAGTTAGCCCTGTTACTGTTTGTCATTATGAAATGGTAAGAGATGGCAATACTTTAGTCATCGTTTAGCGTACACTATATTATAATGAATAATGAGGATAGTAGGTACCTACGTGTGCTGGAATGGGACATAGGGTATTTTTTATCTGGGTACCGCGTGAGCGAAGCCGCGGGCGGCTGCTAGTACATTCATAAAATACATAATTTGCGAAACAATGGTTACAGTTGTTGGTGGAAAACAAATGTAGGTTCAGCCATTATTAGCATAGCATGAAAAATTCACAAAGTTTTCAAACACACACTTTTCTTATACATTGACGGCCTCGGTGGCGTGGCGGGCGATTGCTCGGCTGAGACGCAAGAGGCGCGGGTTCGATTCCCGCTGCGGAAGAAATGTTTGCATGATCTGTAAATATTTCTTCCGGGTCTGGGTGTTGTGGTACCATGGTACTCGTAGTTTCTGATACCCATGACACAGGGAATCCTAGTGTGGGGTCAGGACTATGTATGTGACTGTTGGGTGTTATTTATTTATTTATTTATTGAGATAACAGGGATCGCTATAATTTTAGTTATATCAAATTATGTTAAACTAACTGCCGCCCGCGGCTTCGCTCGCGTGGTACCCGGATAAAAAATAGCCTATATGTTAATCCAGTATATGTACTATGTATGTAAGAGTTTTGTGGTCCATCATAAAAACACCAGAGTTGTACGTATAGGTTTAATTCCTTTAGATGTGATTCTTACGCTAGGTCACAACAGAATGAATGTTTTGCAAGTCCTTTCCAGTATTTATGGGTGTCTGGGCAGGTACTTTCAAACAATACAACAACTAGAACTTATTACCGGAAATGGAGTACACATAAAATTATAAGAATTCATGAACATTGCTTTTTAAAATATAAAATGATTTTTAAATAATATAACTAAAATAAATTGTAATAAATTAATTATTGTTTTATGACAATCAACTAAAATGAAATGTAAAACAAAGAACTTTCTATAAATTATTTTAACATTAATCAACTTTTTATTTTAAATTATTGTAGCGCTATCACGGCCATGCTGATGAACTGCTCGTGCTCTGAGCAGTTTCGTCATCTAGAAAAAAGGAGAATTATAATGCTACCCAGTTGTAAGACTAAGCTGGTTTTAAACAGCCTGTACAGACAAGTGGCATACAAAGACTATTAGTGCCCAGTTGTAAGACTAAGCTGGTTTTAAACAGCCTGTACAAACAAGTGGCAGATAATAACATTGCCCAGTTGTAAGACTAAGCTGGTTTTTAAACAGCCCGTACAAACAAGTGGCATTTTCAAGACTACCAGTGCCCAGTTGTAAGACTAAGCTGGTTTTAAACAGCCCGTACAAACAAGTGGCATTTTCAAGACTACCAGTGCCCAGTTGTAAGACTAAGCTGGTTTTAAACAGCCCGTACAAACAAGTGGCATTTTCAAGACTACCAGTGCCCAGTCGTAAGACTAAGCTGGTTTTAAACAGCCCGTACAAACAAGTGGCATTTTCAAGACTTTCAGTGCCCAGTTGTAAGACTAAGCTGGTTTTAAACAGCCCGTACAAACAAGTGGCATTTTCCAAACTACCAGTGCCCAGTTGTAAGACTAAGCTGGTTTTAAACAGCCCGTACAAACAAGTGGCATTTTCCAAACTACCAGTGCCCAGTTGTAAGACTAAGCTGTTTTTAAACAGCCCGTACAAACAAGTGGCAGTCATGGTATTTATTCGCTATCATGGCCAGAACTGAAAAAAAACACCACAACCCCGAAATAGGAAAAGGAAACCTAGTAGGCAATACAAAAAGATGGGAAGATGAGTTGAAATATACATCAGGACAAACATGGACAAGAACTGCCAGGGAGCGTAAGACGTGGAAGGAAGTTGGAAGAGGCCTTTGCCAAGCTAGGGCAAACAGATGCGGTCGCTGATGTTAAATTTATTTGTACATGTTGTAAACATAGCATGTGTCTGAAATAAAGGCTTATTATATTATTATTATGACCAAAACTATCATTATTCAGTTGATTGGGTGTAGGGATGTGTTAAACGTGTTCATGGGCCTCTACTATTGTTTTATTATGTTTTTGTTTTTCAGGCTTTTCACTTCATAGCGTTTATTCACTAAAATTTTGTGATTTGATAAGGACCTAAGAATTTTGGACCTCATTTGTCACTAGACCACTGCGTATCTTTACAAAGGATAAAATCATTTAACTGGAATGGAGTGATAGGGGCATATTTGGCGTAAATCGTGTTTTGATTGAAATGCCGTTCGGCTATTCTGGCAGTAGCGTTTTCACGGAGCTCGCTTTTGTTTATGAGATTTTCAATGAGGGATAGTTGTTCAGTTGTTCACCATAGCCAGACAATTATAACGAATGAGATAATACAACATACAAAAAATACATCTGCAAGAATTCTGACAATGATATTTAATGAGATCCTGACAACAGAAAATATACCAACCCAATGGATTAAATAAAAAATAGTACTAATACAAAAAAAATATACAATATCAATAACTACAGACCAATCAGTCTCATCTTATATTATAAGAATCTTTGTCCTGACTGACTGACTGGCTGACTGGCAGACAACGCACAGCCCAAACCACTGGATGTAGAGACTTGAAACCCTCACTGTAAGGCAAACCTTGGCACGTAGGGGTGTACTAAGAAGGGACCCTTCAAAATTCAACCTCCAAAGGGGTGAAAAGGGACGAAAACCTGGAATCAATTTTTGGTCCAAAACTGCACACAACCTATATCAAATTAAAGAGCCGATTTTTCTCATCTAGTTGATGTCATAATTACCTGTAAATTCTTTATTTTTGGCATGTTTTTCATGAAAAATAGAATACTTTTATTTTGGCATACGACAGCGATGATACCACAAATTAGTAATAGACAAAACATTAAGAAAAGGAACTGTCAATGTCAAATTACACTACATTTATTAGCGTCTAAAAAAAATTGTTGCGATAATATTTTGGACTGTTAACACTGCAGGTGGGTTACTATATGGTCATAGAGCAGGGCAGTAGTTGAACTGCTCGACTTTTTTGTGCTTAGTAGGTACCCACGTGTGCTGGAATGGGGCATAGGGTACTTTTTATCTGGGTATTGCGTGAGCGAAGCCGCAGGCGGCTGCTAGTGTCTAATATTTACAAAATTTTCGCGAAGGTACTACTCAGAAGACTTACTAGAGTACTGGACGACAACCAACCTATTGAGCAAGCAGGATTCAGAAGCGGCTTCTCTGTTATAGACCACCTGTTTGTTGTGAAACAAGTGATTGAAAAGTTCAAAGAGTACAACCTACTACTATATTGCTGCTTCGTGGACTACAACAAGGCCTTTGACTCAATTGAACACAGTAAGATATGGCAGGCCCCAAAATAACAGGGAATAGAAAAATAAGTACACAAGGATTATCAAAAACGTGTAACTAAGAGCTCAGCAAAAATATTACTAGAAAAAGAAGGCGAATCTATACAAATTGAAAGAAGAGTCTGACAAGTGGAGTAAGAGAGTTACTGTTTGGTATCCAAAATCTTGTAAAAGAAGCAGAGTAAGGCAATACAAACGATGGAAAGACGACATCGAGAATACAAGAGGAAAGCTGTGGACAAGAATTACAGGCGATAGAGAGGAGTGGAGAGGAGAGAGCCTTATTATTATTATTATTATGATTAGTTGATCAATAGGAGGAGGTGAACATTGTTTGCCTATTAGTAGTTCTAGCTTGGATCGGGTACTATTGATTGATGACGAGTTTCATTCTATGAGGATTTTGGTAAAAACCGGTTTCCTTATCAAGCTTTGTAAAATATTTAGCTTTTCAATGTCTATCTATTTGGTCCTGAATCAGTGGAAGAGGATAGTTATCGTGTATAGTGTTCATGTTAAGTTCTCTAAAGTCTTCACAAAGGCGATCGTCACCTTTTTTTTTAACTAGTCAAATTAGGGTAGGGTTATAATGTAGGGTTGTCTTTGAACTATTTAATTGGGATTTTTTAAATAAATAGATAGTGGTCCAGTTTTAACCCGTTTAGAGCGTCTGAATTTAAGCCAAGAAGGTTTTTGTCAAATCTGTGGAATCAATGAAGTCAATATCAACAGAATCAAAGGTTCTTTTCAAATTAGGAAATGTAACAAATCAGTTGCACAGAAATCCCACATTCGGCAATTGAAATATCGATTCCCGGAATTTGCAAACAATCCCTCAAAGTATAATATCGTAAGGTAAGCAATCTACCTTATGATTATAAGGTTTATTTCTAGATACACTGAGTCTAATGATCCAACAGTGTTAATTACTTCATGGGATGATTATAACATCAATAGAGCGTTTTCCAAGAATCGAACCTACAGACCGCGTTGTGATTAGAGAATACTGACAAGAGAGAAAAGAAAGTTCTACATTACCAAATCGGATTCTAGATGTGCAGGTTTGTGTTTGGCAGAGATTCACTTGCCGTACTGGTTGCTCTGGAGATGTAAAAACACATGTTGCTGTTGATCTTGCTGGTCTCTGTCTCTGCTGGCTGGTATAACCATTTTAGAAGTTCCACGTATCGTCGCAGTAGGGTTATTTCATAAGATTGCGTATTTTCGGTTTGCCGATTCTGTCGGTGAGGTGCCTGATGCTGCTGTCCTGGTTCCTCATCATGGGCGTCGTGATCCCTGTCTTCTGATGTAAGAGTTTTGTGGTCCATCATAAAAACACCAGAGTTGTACGTATAGGTTTAATTCCTTTAGATGTGATTCTTACGCTAGGTCACAACAGAATGAATGTTTTGCAAGTCCTTTCCAGTATTTATGGGTGTCTGGGCAGGTACTTTCAAACAATACAACAACTAGAACTTATTACCGGAAATGGAGTACACATAAAATTATAAGAATTCATGAACATTGCTTTTTAAAATATAAAATGATTTTTAAATAATATAACTAAAATAAATTGTAATAAATTAATTATTGTTTTATGACAATCAACTAAAATGAAATGTAAAACAAAGAACTTTCTATAAATTATTTTAACATTAATCAACTTTTTATTTTAAATTATTGTAGCGCTATCATGTATATTCCAAGTTTCATTCAAATCTGTTCAGCCGTTTAGGCGTGATTGAGGCACAAACATCCAAACATCCAAACTCACAAACTTTCGCATTTATAATATAAGTAAGAAGTAAGATTTAGGAAAACACACAACAGAATCGACATGATTATGTTATTGTATCTTACAATAATAAATAAACGCATTTATTTTGAGAATTTAAACTCATAAAGGTGTACAGGACTTAAAAAAAATAGGTTTGCTGGGAAGGTGTTGCTCCCAGCAGTGCCTTGTATAAAGGCAATCCACCCTGGCGGCTATCATCGCCTTAAGCCAGTTTTTTTATTCACTTATCCTACTATATTATAAATGTGTAACTTTGCAAGGGTGTTTGATGTTTGTGCCTGAATCACGCCGTACCGGCTGAACGGATTTGAATGAAACTTGGAATATACATAGAACGTGTACTGGAATAACATGTAGGCTACTTTTTATTGGGGTACCACGCAAGCGAAGCCGCGGGCGACAGCTAGTCATTGATAAAGTGCAGAGTAGGAGTTGCTCTGAAAATACCGGTGTCAGGAGCGATCAGAAATAAATTGCACCTTGCTAAGGTAGGTAGGTATATTATTATCTAAAGGTTGCCGTCGGCTCGGTCGGAGTCGAGTCTGTCGAATGTTCGTCTCAGTAGCACCTCTGCTCGCGGTAACATACTGCAGCAGTACTGTTCGATATTACTGTTTTTTCTTACTTATTAAAATTGAAAAACTCTAGTTTGCTTGAAATTACCGGCGTTAAGTTCAAAACGCAACGATAGCGCGTGCTAACTTTACCTGTGCTGCCATCTAGTATTATTATAAATGCGAAAGTTTCTAAAGAAAAGATGTTTGGATGTTTGTGCATCAATCACACCCAAACGGCTGAACGGATTTGAATGAAACTTGGAATATACATGGTACATGTACTGGATTAACATATACTTATATTTTTTTTAACATATACTTATAATACATGCACAGCCTAAGGACCTTAGGCTGTGCACTGGAAATGCGACATAGTTTTTACTATAGCGTTTTCCAGTGTTGTATTTGTATCATGTATAAACCTTCAAACTAATAATATAAAAAAAAAAAAAAAACAAATATTTGCAACATCTAGAGAACATTTTCTTTAATATCTACTTACTTTTTTATTAATTATCACAAATTGACGGCCTCGGCGGCGTGGTGGGCGATTGTTTGGCGGAGACGCAAGAGGCGTGTATTCGATTCCCGCTGCGGAAGAAATGTTTGCATGTTCTGCAAATATTTCTTCCGGGTCTGGGTGTTGTGGTAGCATGGTAATCGTAGTTTCTGATACCCACGACACAGGGAATCTTAGTGTGGGGTCAGGATTATGTATGTGACTGTTGGGTGTTATTTATTAAATGCTTTTTGACACAACAAAAAGGCTAGTAGTATAAGGTCCCACTTTCACCTGTCGGCTGGCGCACCTCACCGCGAGCCCCCTGTCAATAAGTGGCGAAGTGATATCGGTTTAATTCCCGCGTCTTGTCGGAATGTTAATTAAACAGACAGACTGATCGCCCGTCTTCTATATACGGACTCGGTTATTTCAACTCTACATCGATTCTAACTGACGACCTCTGTGACGTGGCGGGCGAGTCGGCTGAGACGCAAGAGGCGCGGGTTCGATTCCCGCTACGAGAGAAATGTTTGTATGTTCTGCAAATATTTCTTCCGGGTCTGGGTGTTGTAGTATATATAAGTATGTTTACAAAAAAAAGTATACAAGTATTCTATCAGCCATCTGGTTCCCATAGTACAAGCTTTGCTTAGTTTGGGGCTAGATGGCGATGTGTGAAATGTGAAAAAAAAGAAAACTGAGAAATAAAAAAGTCATTTTTTCTAGCACAATGGGAACTTAAAGGTTCATAATCTTAGTTTGCATGTGTGTCTGTAGAGCTTTAAGTCTCGTAGCATAGCTCGTAGCACTTCGTAAAAAAAATGAGCTACGACGTCAATATGTGCATGTCGTCACTGGATAGGCAAAATTACGTAAGCGCCAAAAGGTCATTTCGAGAAAAAGCTATTTCAAGTTTTTTTTTCGTTTTTTAATCATAACTTTTTACCTAATTATCGAATTTTGATGACGTCAACGTAAGATTTCATTCTTTTTTCATTTTCATGTCCAGCAATTCATATTATTGTATTTGGACTGCTATTTTAGGATAATAACTCAATATGCCTATTTTGGCGCTTACGTAATTTTGCCTTTCCAGTGACGATGTGTATTTGTAGCACACACAAGCACGCAAGATAGTGTGACGTCCGAGCTGTCAACGTCACGCGCATCAACTGAGAACGCGCTCCAAAAAGTTTTTGTCACAAAATTTGAATTTTCGGAATGTTCTAAGGATGTTCCGAATATGAATTGAAAAATTTGGAAAACCTAATAATAAAAAGAAGAACAGATAAGACAATTGAAATTAAGAGAATAAAAGGCGACTCGAGTTTAACTTCTCTGCTGGACTGGGAGTAAAGAAAAAACATATTATGCGTCCAGCTGCTTCTCTCCCTGAGCATGTCGTAAAAGTCGATTAAGGGATAGTATCCTCCAACACGATGAGATACATTAAGCAAGTATTCCCAAGGAGGGTTGACGTCAGGCAGGCGGCCGGTCATAAAACACCTTAGCCAAAACTCTTACAGCATGATCCAAGGATCATGCTGTGCCGACCCCACGTAGAGCGGGATAAGGGCAGGAAGATGATGATGCTCTACGATTGCTACGAGCTGTGCTACGAGATCAAATGTGCTACGAATACATGTACTACGCCGTAACATGAGACAGAATAATAATTTATTATTATCAAGAGCCTGTATATCTCACTGCAGGGCAAAAGCACCTTCTTTCCATTCCTCTATTAAGTTCAAAAATGACTAATTTTTTCTCGAAGTAATCATTTGATTCTCCATCGTCGCCGTTGTCTACCGCGTGATTGTTTTCTGTCATTTAAGATGTCGGATAAGTTGTGGGCAAAAACGACCACAGAGTGGACCCCAAATGGCAGAATAGTAATATTTATTCATAGTTATGACTATGCTCATGACTATCAGTATTCATTTCATTTGGATCATTTCATCTATAAAATAAAGTTTTTGCATAAACTTTTAATTAAAGAATGCTGAATCTTAAAAATGAAAGAAGGGGTGATCGAAAGGGTAGCCGGTAGAAACGTCAAGTCATTTAATTAAAAAATGGTCATTGGAACTTGAATAAATAATTTACTGCATTTCAGTATATTCATTTGAGAAACTTATGGGGTGAAGCTAGTTTTGAACGTTTCTTCCAAAGCTAACACATTTATAAACATCAAAAAGCTTTGACTTTTTACAGTGAATGTTTGAGAAAAATCAAATACCTACGTTTAAAATAACAAGATTGATTTTTACCTAAATTTTGATAATTTTCTTGAAAAGAACTTATCTAAATCCCAACAATTCTCAATAACATATCGAGTAAAACATACAAAAGGAAGGCAATAGCAATGGCTGTTGCTATCACCGGGACGGGAGTATGCAAAAAGGCGCTAATTTCGCGAAACCAAAAAGCGGTAATGGTTATGCGTTGCGCAGCCAGCGCGTTTGTCTCGCGATAACGTGCGCTTACAATTAGCTTGGATAGGTTTATGCAAGACTGAGCTAGTTGGCATAAAATCTTCTAGAACTCAGTAAGACAAAAGAGCTGTAAGCTGATTAAAATTATGCTACATGGAATCTTACAAAAGTATAAATAAATGGTTAATTATTCGACAAATTTCACACAGCGCCATCTAGACCCAAACTAAGCAAAACTTGTACTATGGAGACCAGATAACTGATAGAATACTTATATACTTTTTTTTGTAAAACATACTTATATTAATACTACAACACCCAGCCCCGGAAGAAATATTTGCAGAACATACAAATATTTCTACCGTAGCAGAAATCGTAACCGCGCCATTTGCGTTTCAGCTGAGCACTCGCCCGCCACGCCACCGAGGTCGTCGATCGTATTTCAAAAATAACGAGAAAATGTTTTGTTGGATTATATTTCAGAGAATATTTTTTTTTATTACCTACTTTAATATTTTTTAAGCTGTCTCACGTAAAGTGGTTACCGTAGCCTATGGACGTATGCAACAACATCGGGTTATCAATCACTATCGCATTGCCGACCCTGCAAAATTCTCTTCACACCCTTTTTGAAGAACCCCATAAAACAATATTTTCTTTTCTTATTATTTTTTTTACAGGCCTATCATCTGGAACTTGATGTTTTAATTTACAAATTATTATGCTATAATTGTTTTACCCATTCAAAAACCAAACAGAATCTAAATCGAAAACGCAAATACATTCCTAATACGTGACCAAAATCTTAGCTGGCAGCATCTCGCCGAACCACGTCTACATTCGCAATTAGACGTGACTTTACCATAATCGTTAATGTTTAGTACCGGACACATATTTCTGTACCTTTGTGCAGAATGCACCCTCTGTCTACGGCAGTTATTCGAATCTATGGCACTGCTCTCTCTCGACCAATCAGAGAGCCGGTTACGGTCGGTTTGACAGAGCGTTCTTTTTTTGAAGTCGTTTAAAGGAGCTACACTACAACTGTTAGCTTTGTTCTTTGCTTTGGTTACTCTATGTTCCAACTGTCGCACTTTGGTTTATATCGACCAATCAGGTTTAGTTTTTCTTCTTTTGAAGTTGCATGTTGTTAGAAATGTTCTTACTAAGGGATCGATCAGACAGAAGGCGGTCACGCGTTCACGTTCTGCGTGAGCGTGCAGTAGACCACGAACCCCGCTGTTGGACGGTCTACGCGTCACCACTACTGTGTCCATGTTCCTTGACGATTATTCTTCATCAGAAGACGAATAATTTTGTGGTCATTAGCACGAGCGCAAAATTGACCGCTTGAACGCTTCAACGCGCGAACGCCTTCTGTCTGATAGATCCCTTATGTTTAAGATTTACAAAAAACCTACGGCAGTTATTTAATATAATGACACTTTCTCGACCAATGAGAGAGCCGTAGTTCAATACCCAAAGGGTGCCAACGGGACCCTATTACTAAACCACCGCTGTCTGTCTGTCCGTCCGTCAGTCCGTTATGTAATCAGAAGCTAGTCCAAAAATTCTGGTTAGATATAATTACTCTACGTAATTTTCAGAATTCATTGTTAAATTTCAAATGTATTTTTGGTAATACCATATTCCTATAAGGGAAATACCATAGTCTATTCCCGTGTCTGTTTCTAACCAATGAGTCGAAATAAATTGAAAAGGCATACGCCCGCAGGATGATCCCGGTTCAATTAGTTGAGAAAGGGGAATGTGCCCAATTATGTTCTCATATCGTTGTCTTCGGCGTGATTTCTCAAGGGTTCCAAGCTCGCTCCTTTAGGGTTCCGTCGCACAAATGAAATGAACAATATACGATTATGCCGTAATGAAAGTCAAATGCATTTTTGTAAGGTCTAGCAAAATTGCTTGTGCTCAAATGACATTGCCTTTGTAGCGAAAAACTTGAAAGATAGTGTAAATTAAATTGTTATTAATTCTAATGGTATCCAATAATTCACTTTCGACATACATAAAAAATATAAGCAGATCAAACCTAAACACTTCTATACAACATTTCGAAATTGAAAAGTTTTAAATAGATACCTATTTTCGTAGATTTTCGATTAAATTATATAAAGCACTAGCTGCAACCCGCGACGTTGTCTGCGTGATAGACAACGTAGACAACGTCAATATGTAGTTCAAAATTAATACCTACTATCCAGTTCAGACGTTGGATATAGTTAATACACAACACACTTAATAGTTAGTACGAAATTAAATCCAATTTTTCGGGATTTTCTATACACCTAACGCCATCTATTAGTTTAAAACCGAAAAAGCGTATACACCTTCGAGGCTTTACTGTGTACAAGTTAGACAATGACGAACCTAGAAGAAAAAACAAGTACAAATATAAATACAATAATTATCACACCCGTATCCCTAACAGGGTGGGCATAGCCACAAGAAATCATAAGAAAACTTGCAGCTCCTGATTCAAGAAACCCAAGATGAATATGGTGAACCATGGTGACAGGTGAGATTAGTCCATCGCCCATGTAGATGATCTCCATCACATTAAAAAAACTTTTTCTTATAATTTACAATAATAATAAAATTCTTATCTCACCTTCAGATTAGCATTGATTAAACCTTCAAGTGTCTTGATGAGAACTTATAATTTGATGAGCTCTCGGTTCTTTCTAACTTTTGGCGTATGAATATTAAGAAGCATACTTTGGCGCCCACCACGGGGCTCGTTAATACGCGATTTATTACGCAAGTTCATGGTTTTTAAGTAACTTGATGAGATGTTCTACTAAATAATTATTATTTATTATTATCATCGTCTTTTTTATATTAACATGTAATATGTAACCTAAGTCTCTATCATTATGATTATTATATCGTGGTTACCCACGATACAGATTCACTCTAGTGTGGGAACCATATAGGTAACCGTTCTTTGTTCCTCCTTCTCCTCAGTAAAACTTTAATAATGAACCTAATAAACAAATGTTTGTATATTCTATACCTTGTAGGTAAGTACTTTTAAGGTTTTTATTGCTCGTGGCGTTGCTTGCTTAGGTGTTCTTGATTGATCATTAGAGTTAAGCAACGATATGTGCGGTCACATATTAGGATGGGTGACCGCAAGTGGCATTACGAGCTGAGCGCTTCCGTGCTTCGGAGGGCACGTTAAACAGTCGGTCCCGGCTTTCTAGTCGTTAAGCCATGACGGAGGCCTTTAGGCGGCCTAAAAACACCGTCACTCGTTACACAGAGTTGGCCACTAGCTCATACGAACATGCATGCAGTACTAAAAAATAAATATATGTTTTTCATTTTCATATTATGCTAGATTATAAGGCTGTTAAGTAAGTAAGTTAGGTAAGTTGTGCCTAACATAGAGTGAGAAAAGGGCAGGGAAATGAAGATGTGACTTAAAGTAATCATCATCATCAGCATCTTCCTGCCCTTATCTAACTCTATGTGGGGTCGGCGCAGCATTATCCAAGAGTTTTGGCTAAGGTGTTTTATGACCGGCCGCCTGCCTCACGTCAACCCTGCTTGGGAATGCTTGCTTATTGTATCTCATCATGTTGGAGAGGATACTACCCCTTAGAGTAATATTAAATTATCTAGATATCCAAACCAAACTAGTTTACAAAAACAGATTCGCAATATTGCTTCTTACAGCGACTCTTCCATGAATGGTTGGCAATTAAAAATATTGCTCTGCAGCGTTGTATCAGAAGTCAAGTTAAAATATCTGACATTGCAGTAATCAAACTATCGCTCCAACGTGACCGGCGGCGTCGATCGCCCGGAGCGCACTGACAAACTTTTAATTTCTTCACCGCAGACATTGACGTTCGACGATTGCGATTGGCGGGAAAGTTACATTGCACAGATAACGGAAACTTTTGAATATAGAAGTCATAAAATACGATGCGTTCGCAAAGTTCGGGAGTTGGTGAGTTCGGAGCAAGTGCTTGTTTTGTATTTATTTTTCCGTTTAGAAGTTTTAATGGGGGTTTACTGCCTTGTTGTGTATTTTCATCATGAATTGGTTTAACTTTGTGTTTTATCTTAATATTATAAAACAAGTGCAAGTTTGTTATGATTACTTGTGATTATGCCCACCACATTAGGGATGTTGTGGGCATGATAATATGTACTTATGTTTTATAAAACTCTCACGTTACTGACTGATTGATAATCAACACAGCCTAAAAGATAACTCCTCTGATGGTGTAGGGGTGCTAAGAAAGGGTTTCCAGATAATTCAACTCCTAGTAAACGCAATGCGTAGAAAAAGATTCTATTGGAAAAAAAAATACGAAGTTGTGAGTCATTTCACTAAAATATTTACTTATTAAAATTACGAATCACGACATCGATATCTTAGCGATAATCTACAAAAAATGCCACATTAATCATGTGTTACAAAAACGCTTTACAACAAAACCAGTACAGCTACCTAAAACCAACAATTTCGGAGTAATCAAATTCGAAATCGTTGAAAAGGGCCGTCAAACACAACAAATAGCCTTAAACAATGACGACAATGGAGCGGCCGTCCCATCACGCGTTTTCAATTCTCATCAAAAAGCAAAACGTTATGACAGCTAATAAAAACCGCTGGCAATACGCGCGCAATATCGTAATGAACACCCTGTATACACGCCGGCCATTTCATCTCGCACCTGTATCCCCCTGTAAGGCAATGTTTTAAAACACAAGATTTTGGCATGCTGAAAATGAAAATTTTCTTTGAGACACTTTTTTGATTTTTGTTAATTTTCTAAAAACACGTTTGTTTTAATTATGTTACTTATTTTTTTATAAAGGACATTTAATCAACAGAAAGAAACTTACAACTAATATAAATATAATTCACAGAATACAAAGAGTCGGGCTATCTAAAGACCGTTACAAAAGGTCTGTTATTGGACGGTTTTATTTTCTGTTTGAAAGCTAATGTGACCGAGATGGTTCTTAGCTATATAATAGTTTATAAAGATCTGTTGAGGTGCTTGAAGATCACCAGCTCATTTCCTATTTGACACAAGGATCTTTTTAACTTTCACAGGTCCGATTGCTTTGTGATATTCGGGAGCCGACTCCTAATTTTTTCTTGTGACGCTCGTGGCGTAGCTTGCTTAGACGTTCTTGATTGATCGTTAAAATTAAGCAACGTTGTGCGCGGTCACAATTAGGATGGGTGACCGCAAGTGGCATTACGAGCTGAGCGCTTTCGTGCTTCGGAGGGCACGTTAAACAGTCGGTCCCGGCTTTTAAGTCGTTAAGCCATGACGGAGGCCTTTAGGCGGCCTAAAAACTCCGTCACAAGAGTTGGTCACTAGCTCATACGAACTTAATTACTTTATTTGATTTTTTTATTGATAGCTTGTTTATTAAAGTGAGTATTTACGTCATCATCATCATTCGCGACTCGACTTCACCCACTGCTGGCTATAGGCCTCCGTTTGTGTGTGCCATTCTCCACGGTCGGTTGCAAGTCTTATATGTATTTACAACCGTGTCCGATAAACACCAATCACTGGTCCGCTTCAGCTTCTGCCTCAGCCCCTCACCTCTTAACTGACCAGGCGCTAAACGCGTACCATTTAGCGCGTCCTAAACAAATACCCGCCGAACACGTTGGGCGTTGTTTAACGCTACATGTGTCGTTAGCTAAATCGCTGACTGCAACTGATTGTAATTTTTTTCTTGATTATGTTTAGGGTGAAGTTTGACGAAGAAAATTATGACCTTGCATGTAATTTATGTCACACACAATGTTTTATGGAAACAAAAAAATTGTGAAGGAAATCATTTTTTGCTTTGTTTGAGACTTAAGTCAATGTAATATATTATGTACTGCAACTATAAAATGTTAATTTAACTACTACTATTGCTTCTCGTTCTTTCTAGTTGTTTCGAACCAGTGTGGTGAAAAGTATTTAACTGAAAATAACACACATTAACACAGAATTTCCTGGTACAATGATATGTATATGAAAATAATGTAGCCATGTAGCCCCAAACTAAACAAAGCTTGTACTATAAACTGATGGCTGATACAATACTGATATACTTTTTTTATAAATACATTTTACTAAAACACCCAGACCCGGAAGAAATATTTACAGAACAAATAAACATATCTCCCGTAGAGGGAATCGAACCCACGCCTCTTGCATCTCAGCCGAGCACAAGCCCGCCACCGAAGTAATTAACGACCCGTCGTCCGTGGAATATCCGACCCGGGCATTAATAAGCAGAGATATTTTCACACCCTGTATTATCTTTCTTCTAGTTTTCATAAGTTGAAAGTAACACTGTGTTTTCGTATATTTACCGAATTAAGTTACAGCGGTAGGGTGACGATATCGGGATGTTTCGGTAGGTTTGGGGACGTTATGGACATCCCGTCCAGTAGTCCTTTGCAAACAAACGGATGTGCTGTAGTGATATTGGCTTTTTAGCGTTTCAATGTTTAGTGCGGGTCGGGGAAATAAGGTCCGGATTACGTAAAAATAGGGTAAATAAAGATGAGATGCGAAATTATTGACTTAGAAGATGGTGATAAAAGATTTTGGACCTCTCTTTTTCGACTATTCCAGATGTAACTATTGTACAAATGATATTGTAGTCGATTCTGTTGTGCATTTCCCTAAATTAAATTAATAACAGTAAAATAATACTATACTTTTCTTATGACAAGGAGATCTAACTGCCGAATTAATCTATGAAAATGAAAAACAGAACAATTTTTGCTGATTGTTTTTGATTGATTGACGGTCTGTTGGCGGTGCGGGTGAGTGCTCGACTGAGACGTAAGAGGCGCGGATTTGATTCCCGCTGCGGAAGAAAAGTTTGCATATTCTGCAAATCTTTCGGGTCTGGGTATTGTGGTACCATGGTACTCGTAGTTTCTTATACCCACGACACAGGGAGCCCTAGTGTGGGGTCAGGACTATAAGTGACTAAAAAATATAAATGAAGGGCATGTTCAAATTTCTGCAGCAAGGTGGCATAGCGCACGATCTTGCAGTAATTCACCTGCATCGATGCAGCGTGTAAAATATAACAGTAACTCACCCCGGCAGTAGCGCGCACCTGTTACTGTTATCGATGTACTGCTATAAACATCTACTGCCCAAACTTTAAGTTATTCCGCTTTGAACGATTGCATGATGGCTGTGTTACAAACATAATTGGAAACTTGCTTTGTGATACCTACTTATAGAATAAATGTTTTAAAATGGACTACAATTCATATTCTATTTTTGAAGAAAATGAATAGTTAAAAAAGACTTGTGTGTAATTTTATGGGTGGTAGAAATATACTTACCAATAATGAAGAAAAAAATATATATAATGTATGATGTCATAAAAGTAGACTAAGGGATAGTATCCTCCAACATGATGAGATACAATAAGCAAGTATTCCCAAGGAGGGTTGACGTCAGGCAGGCGGCCGGTTATAAAACACCTTAGCCTTAAAACTCTTACACTCTTACATCCTTGGATCATACCTACTGTGCCGACCCCACATAGAGTGGGATAAGGGCAGGAAGATAATGATGATGTAGAGAAAAAAATCTACTTTTCGATTTAAATCAAAATGTGCAAAAGTCGTGTTAATACTAGATAGTAAGAATAAAGGAACTAAAATAGCCGCAGAATACTATAAACCTGCTTTTTTCAAATGTTACAACCAAAATCGTTTGTACTGATTTAATTTCAAGTGACCTGAACAATAATCCAATTAGATTCGTATACTCATTTGTATTTATTCTCAAGTTGATAAATAAAATTGTTTGTAACGTTTCGCCCGATAACCTTTGACAATAAAATAACCCATTATAATTTCCCCAAACAAAAAGGTAGGACAATAAGTATATTAACATAAACCCGGCCGGGAACTGTCATTTCAGGGCATTAGAACAAAAATAACATTACGTTACGAGACACATCGACCACAGGCCGTGGCTCCAAGCGTCTACTAAAATTTTAATTAAATATATCGGAATAAAATGTGTCACGCTCATGTTTGTACCTTCCTTAAGTTGGTTATGTGAAATCTTCTTTGTAGAAATTTATAAGAAGGGGAAGACCTAGGCGTACGCGCCTGGACCAAATTGGCGACGTTTTGGAAAAGGGCCAGGTCAAGAGTACCCTATTCAAACTTTGGCTGTGAAGCCTACCTACTGAGACAGAAAGAACTGAGAACTGAGACTGTGAACTAAAACTGAGAACTGAAAAACCGACGAGCATGTATGAAGAATGTTATGAGAGTGAATGAAGCGGAAGAAGTATGTCAGGATCGTAGCAAATGGAGATCCGTGATCTCTGCCTACCCCTATGGGAAACAGGAGTATTATTACGTATGTGTGTATGTAGAAATTTATAATTTGGTTTATTATGGTTCCCGTTTCAAAACCAAATCACCAAAAGTCGCAGTATTAAAAAATAGGTAAGTATTGGAAAGTTCTTTCCAAAGTTTTAATGTCATTTTTAGGGTTCCGTACCCAAAAGGTGCCAACGGGACCCCATCACTAAACCTCTGTCCGTCCATCAGTCCATCTATCAGCGGGCTATATTTCATGATCCGTAATAGGTAGTAAAAAATAAAAAGGGGGCCTCCCCTTTTATTTTTTTACATTTATCTACAAGCATGATGGTACGGAATCCTTCGTGTGCGAATTCGACTCGCACTTGACCGGTTTTATTTTTCATTGCTTTCTGGAGCGAAGATCCTTACAAGTAGCTAATGAGTGTATTTTTGTAATGAATGATTACAAAGCCAAGGCAATAGATTACTCAGCTACTACTAATTGTGCGCCTCAAAAGCTCCTTTCGTTCACTTGACTTGCTTTCAATCTTATTAGGTTCTACGACATGGCGAGTTCCTCACGATGTTTTCCTTTTCCGTTTGAGAGTACTGGCATAGCGCACATAAATTTATCGAATAGAAAATCCATTAGTGCACGTCTGGATTGGAAACCACGGCCTTAGGATCGCAAGGCGGCCCGCTACCACTAGACCATCACTGCTCTCATACTAGTATTCGTCAACGGTAGAGGGCTTTGTGAAAAGTTTTATTCGAGTTCATTGAACTTCGAGTCGTCCCTACAGAAATACAAAATATACCAGTACAAGTGTTTCAGAAAACAGACAGCCAACCCTAGTTTTAATTAAATATATCGAAATAAAATCATAAATACAAAGAGACGTAAATTCGTACCTTTATTAAAGCCATTAGGAGGGTACCGAGCTCTCCATCACGATATTATTGTATTTCCTCACACGAAGTGACCCCCCTACGACCCTGGGGGCAAGGACGGGGGGGGGGGGTGTTACATTCGGTCAATACAATTAAGCCGGGGCAAGATTTCACACGTACCATTTGAATTTTAAACAATAGTTTGTCATATAAATTTGATTTTATTCGCTTTGTTTTATAAAGGGTGTTATTATATTTTTATCCACATTAAATACTTTAGGTAAATAAATAGTTTGTTAATAATTAATATTTTTTTCGTTGGGGTCTTTTCGGACTTGAAAAAATATAGAAAAATGGCATTTGTCTCGCTTTTAAGCGATAAGACCGCCAATTGTACTCTTTTTTTTAACGTATTTAGTTTTATATATATTGTTTCTCTATGTTAGTCTAAGGTGTGCAATAAAGTTTATTCATTCATTCACTTGTATTTTCAATTTGTTCACACTTTAAATTATATTTTCGTGTTTATTTTCATTACTCTCCCGTTGGTACGCATCCGCAAATGTTGCGATAAAATAACAACGCAAATAACTATCTATAGATTATTTATAAGTACAAAATAGGTATCATAATTATAAGCAAGCACGCATGCTTTCTACCCACGTACCAGCTCCCATTACAGGAAGTTTAAACAGGCAACATTACGCCTCTATCTGGCGATAGGCAATGGTCGGCCTCGAGGACACCGTCCTCAAACGAGCCATTCAAACGTAATACATCCTGTACATAGCGGTTATGACCAAAATAAATTGTCACTAAAACTAGGCTTAGACGAGGGTTTACGCAATTAACCAGCGGCCGGTAAGGCTGGGCCACACGCGACCGGATTTGCTACAGGATTTAAATCTTTTGTAATTGACTACAGAATCCAAAATGGGTGATTGACTTCGGAATCTATTGCTTTAGTTCCATTTATAAAGCAACTAGATGGCAGCACAGGTAAAGTTAGCACGCGCTATTGTTGCGTTTTGAGCTTTACGCAGGTAATTTCAAGCAAACTAAATCTATTCAATTTTATGATTTATAAGTATATAAGTATAAGTAAAATAAGTACCTAAGATTTTTTTTTTTCAAAATAGTTTTGCATTTGACCACACTCTACCTGATCTTTAGTAAAGAGTAATGTTAGAAGAAACCTATTGATTCTCGATTTGAAGATACCTACCCATATTATTTTCAGGAAATACCGACCCCGTGTTACACATTTTTGCAGTACCTACACTTCCACGACCCTTCACCCACTGCTGATAGGCTAGTATAAAATAAACCGTATAAATTAGTTAGAAACTATTTTATACATCATAATAGCATAGTTGTGGGCCAGCAAAACATTGGTAGCCAAATACCCCGGCATCATTTGAGTTTATTCATTTCAGTGAATTCAGTTAAGCTAAAATAAAAAATAAAATAGCCGAAAAGTAAGCTCAGTTTGAACTATGACTTCATGGTTTATCCGTAGCTTTGTGGATATAGGCATTGAGTACAAATACTTTATGTAAAATGTCCGGAATCCGGCTACATGAAGTCCGTATTTAAGAATAAACCATTCAGAGCTAGCCCTCGCACAGAACAGTCGCTTCGGAAACAACACTAACTTTTCACGGTTAAAGGGACGGACTGTACCAAATTTGATTAAATAATGATTGTTGTGAACGAATGAAAAGTTTACCAATAAAAAGTAAAAACTATGATATTATATTATTAGAAATACGATGAGAAATAAATATCTAATTATAAGGTATTAACGACATCAAAAGGATAAAGGGGATAGTTCTGGATGCGATTGGCTGAATATAGATCTAAATGGGTTAGATATGAACTGAGAATGATGATGATGTATTTTTTATGCATCAGAAGCCGACAAAGACGTAGGTACCTAAGAAACCTTTTTAGTTATGAGAAAAACTGTGTTTATGTCAATAAACTGTCAAAGTCAGCATTCAACGCGCCGGCCGTTCTGACTGTCATTCTTGTAATAGAAGCGGAGAGAGAGGGCGCTGGCAGAGTTGTGTTGTGACGTAATGTCACAGTAGCCAAAAAAAAGAAGTGAAGTAAGAGAAGACGCGCCATGTGCAAATGGCAATAATGATTGTTTGTCTTGTGACCTAATTTTCCTAGTCTCTTATCAAATGTATGAATCTCACAAGTAGGTATTATGAATAGATGAACCTTAGAATATTTTCTTAGATGTATTTATTTCCGTTCTAAAATCTTAAAGGTTTTATATAAATCGTGGTTTCCCGGCTGGTGGTGGCACTGGCCCCAAGCCGGGTTGTTTTACGTTAAACGGCTTTTATCGCCGTACAAAACGAGTCACGCCACAAAATACTAATTTTCCTTCGCAAAACGTATCAAACTTTTCTAATTACTGTAAATGTGATGTCCCAACCGTTTTTGTGATTGCAATTTTGTCAAAGTATTATCGCCGTCGTTAACCCCAAGTTATTGTTTTGCAACAGAACTCAATTTGATAAAAGTTGAATATGATAAGGGCAATACAAAGTCGCTTTGCAAAGTCCCAAATACTTCGACTTGGTAACTAGCGCCATCTATGATCATGGTTTGAACCTAAAAAAATAGTTTCACCAAGTAGATATTTACTACTCTCAAAAGCATCGGAATTGTGTTGGTATATAAATAAACAGTCTTTGAAACCGTCCATTGTTCTCGAGCAGACAAACCCGCGAATGTATGTACAAAAAGAACGATCGACTAAATATATAGAGCACTAACCAACAGACACTCGAAATACCCAAATAAAGATCCAAGCGAAGAGGATAGCCGGCGAGAAATTAATTCAATAAACAACATAACATATGCACAGAGTGGACAATAATTCGCACGCGTTTCCGAACGAAACAAGATGGCGGCTTTTGGCGGGAAATGGGAAGTGTCTGTAATGGCGTCTTTTTACGCTACCTGCTTGCTAATTGGAAATTAGGGGACTAATGTGTAGGATTTTAGTTACGGCGCCTAAATTGTTATTGCTTTTTTCGATTTACGCATTTGTTTGTCTCTCTCGTTGATTATTTAGAAAATGGACGGTTCTGGATGTTTATTTGGTTAATTGTACGGTTTTATTGGTAGTTTTGCTTCCCTTTGTAAATCGCCTCCCTATTCCCATGTGCGATTCAATCAGGGATCACGGATCAACGGTGGTAAATATATGTGTTCTGGGAATTAGGTAAGGACCACTTTGTTGGAAATTCCTAAAAAAAACAAAGGCCTTTTACCATCAATAGTAGAATGATTTATACAGCGTCAAGAGGCAACTTCTACCTTCACAAACGGGACGCTGTAGTGCCCGGGACGAATTAAGATGGAGTAGGCTTGCCCAGCTATTCCATCCTCTCAGCTTAGTCGGCCTTGTCCACAGGAAAGACATGCGCTCGTGTTGTAGCTTGCTTAGACGTTCTTGATTGATCGTTGAAGATAAGCAACCTAGTACGCGGTCACAATTGGAATGGGTGACCGCAAGTGGCACTACGAGCTAAGCGTCTCTTCTTCTTTTCTTTTCTTTTTAGCTGGCCTAAAAACTCGGTCACAAGAGTTGGCCATTAAAACTCATACGAACTTACATTTTAGTAGATATCCAGTATCATAATCATAAAACCAAGAATACAAACTAAAACTAATAAAACTTTTTATTCGTGTTCTGCATTTGTGCTAGTCCGACTTAGTACAGAACGTACTATTGTACAGACACATTAAAGTACCAAAGGTAACGAAGATATCGCAATTATTTGAACCTGAAATTAAAATTAATTTAACCTATACCTGCTAATTGCGATATGAAACAGTAATTTGTACGTAGTAATATAATGAAAGAGCGTTTAATTTCTGCTGTACCTATTGTCCTAATTAGACGTGAACATCGCGAGATGCGAACGCGCCATCTGTCGGCCATAACCCGAATTTATTTATATGTCTAATTGCCCCACACGCCAAATACGGTGCATTCTTAACCTTACCAGTAAAATTATGTATCTGAGCAAATATACATCCACGAGGGTAACCTCCCGCTAAAAATCTTCAGTTCATCGGTCGTAACGCTGAACTAATAGATAAATAAATAATAACAAATATACTTACACACAGTACGTATCACACAGCACCATCTAGCCCCAAAAAGAAGCTTGTATTACCTATAGGAACCAGATGGCTGATAATAAAAAAACATAAGTATATATTTTTTTCTGTAAATGCATACTTATAATACATTATATTACAACACCCAGACCCGGAAGAAATGTTTGCAGAGCGTGTAAACATTTCTCCCGCAGAGCGAATCGAACCCGCGCTTCTTGCGTCTCAGCCGAGCACTCGCCTGCCACAAAGGTCGTCAATAGATGCCCTCACAAGTGGCGACCATGATAGGCACGACTGATATTATAATTATACTAGCTGCCACCCGCGGCTTCGCTCGCGTGGCACATGTACTATGTATATTCCAAGTTTTATTCAAATCCGTTTAGCCGTTTAGGCGTGAAAGAGTTACAACCATCCATACATCCATACTTACAAACTTTCGCGTTTATAATAATTATTAGTAGGATTTACAACAATAAAAAACCTAACTTGTGTCTTGTGAATATTGACGTTTATGTCTTGGATATGAGTTATCAGAACAAACACTCATTTTATAAATTTTTGACTTCTGCATAAGCTAAGTTTGTCGTCATCTTCACTTTGTGTAAATATACCAAGCTGTGGTTTTGTAAGAATCGATAGCAACTGTAAAAAAACAGAGGTTCATTTTATGAAATACAAGGTCTCACTAACTCATAATTTTTATTAATTACTATTTAAAAGAATAATAGATAATTGACACTAAATTATCAATAAAAAAATTATTAATTATAATTTACTTTAGCGACTGAATATTCATATTAAATATTAGAAAATTATGATATGATAATTATGGTCATGTAGAGAGGATGAATAAAAGAAGATTAACGAGACAGGTGTATGAGGCGAGTGCGAATGGTACCTTTGGAAGAGGAAAATCGGCGACGTTTTCAAAAAGGGCCAGGTCATAAACCGACGAGCGTGCATGAAGAGTATAGTGAAAGTGATCGTACCAAATGGAGATCCGTGATTACTGCCTACCCCTATGGAAAACAGACGTAATTTTATGTATGTACATTAGAAAATTCGGGTTAGCCTAGGAACAAAGCTAAATACTCGGCGCGTGCACCTAATTTTGTTAATTTTAACGCGGAAACGATTTTGTTTAAAATAAACGCTATTCTGTGGATAGTCAAGTTGTCTTATTCAGTCATATTGAGTACCTAATCGTGTAGGTCATAAAACACCTTAGCCAAAACTCTTACAGCATGATCCAAGGATTATGCTGTGCCGACCCCACATAGAGTGGGATAAGAGCAGGAAGATGATGATGGTGATGAGTAATCATGTAGGAAGCTGGTTATTTCCTATTCAATAAATAAACTTTTTAGGGTTCTAACGATCACCAGACCTATTCAATCCGGTCTCACGTAATAAAGTTAATAGTAAATAAATATTTGTAGACATTTCACACAGCGCCATCTAGCCCCAAACTAAGCAAAGCTTTTATTACCAGATGGTCCAATGGCTGATAGAATGCTTATTTACTCTTTTTTTTCTAAATACATATTTAAACTTTCAATACTTATGTATTGCAAGTTTAAATATGTATTTAGAAAAACACCCAGACCCGGAAGAAATATTTGCAGAAAATACAAAAATTTCGCCCGTAGCGGGAATCGAACCCACGGTTCTTGCGCCTCAGCCGAGCACTCGCCTGCCACGTCACCGAGGTCGTCAATTTCTGTTCGTCAATCGTCATGTTCTGTTTAGTTACACAATATCCATACAATGCATCCTGTGTTCACTAGTTTGGGAAATTACACACAGAACGTGTTGTTGTAAGTACTAATATGCAATTTATGTGTAAGTACGGTTTGTGAATCAAATAATAAAAATAATAATAATTGCAATAGTTTGCAATTATTATTACTGACTAGTGTCAGTGAAAATCGTATCAAAATATGTGACATTGTTTCGATTAGAATACTACTTTATTTTATACTATTTATAGATGAGACATTGAGTTTGCCAATTTTTTAACCGACCTCAAAAGTAAGTTCTATTTTTTTGTTTGATAGGTGATTATAGGAGTTATTCTGCTAATGATGAGTTGATTTTGATGATTCTTTTACTGATGTGTAGAAAATGGTCCAAGGTGGTCCTATATAAATTTTATGTCTGAGGGATTTATACTTTTCATTATAATTCAAAGACCGTAAATAAAATTTTGAAATGACAACTTACCTACTTATTTGTTACTCAATTTTATTCGAAAGAGTGTCTATGGATACTGACTTCCTGACATATCTAAACGCAAACTACTTGTTAGTTTCTATAGGATAGTACCTACCAAGGAGTTTTCACTTACTTTTCTTTGAAGTCGGTTTTATTTTTAGTTTTTTAAATGTGTTAATGTCATATTTACTTTTCTATTGAGCACTATTCCGAGATAAATAAGGATTTAATTGAAATAAATAACTTCAGAAACAAAATCGATACGGGTTGATGAACAAAAACATATCTCCATTGGGAGTTATAAGAGCGATCCTTAGGTTAGTTTGTAAGGTAAGTTTAGCAAAATAAGACAAGAGAACTGTTTCTGTATTATTGTCTTCAATTGTTTTGTTTACGTGTTCGTTGAAACGATTCTACGAATTTTGTTAAGCTGTTTCTTATTTTATTCGTGAAAACATTTGGAACGAAATAATCTCGCCATTATCCTGAAATTGAACAAATGTCCGCATTAGTATGCAGTAGTTCACTCTCTCTAAAGGACTTCTAGCTGAAAATTAACAATTCAATTCCAAAAATCGCTTTACATCCACTTGGAGGCCAATACCATCAAAACAAAACGTTGTTTAGTGCAAATTAAATGCAATTCAGCCCTCAAAAAGCATTCGACATTCCACAACAAATTCTGTACCAAATTGGCGGCGGATCCGAAACTCCGAGATGTTTATTCCGAGAGGGGAGAGGCGGGTAAGTAAAGTAACCCATTTGAATGCATACTCGTCCGTCAGTCAAGGCGATATCGGGAGAGCGCTGGCGGAGCGCGTGTTGCCAGCCCGCCAGCGACACGAGAGCCCCCCGCCCCCGCGCCGCCGCACGCGCCCAGACCCTGCGAGAGTGCTGCCAGGGGAAATCAGGGGGCTAGCTAACCTGGGTACGGTACGCAAACAGCTAACTTGTCACATATGCGATTAAACCTGATTGTGATGTAGGCGCGGGATAACTGTTGATTTGATTTTATGTAACACCGAAACGTCTGTCTGTGCGTTTATAGCTTATAAACTCTCGTTGGAATCGCTTTGTATCGACAAATAAAATTGGCAGTTAAACGGTTATGATTGTGAGTGGATTTCGTGTTGAATCGCAATGGTTTTTATTTGTTCTTTTAAGTGGTTTATTCGTCTTTCGTGGTATTACTACGAATCGATTTCGACACAATTTTCTCATGAAAAATTAGGGCAATATTTGAAGAGACGGAGCAGAATGCTGCAATCAGTTTTCTTTTATGGGAGCCTGGAAAACTTTCAGCCATCAAATCAAATAAAAGAAAATGAACAAAAACAATCGGTTCGGCGATATCATCAACACCGCACAGAACACATTCCATTCGAACTTTCCACAAAGTTCTTCCCCGAACGAACAATAAATAAGGGGGGCACAACAAAAACTCTCGGAGGCATCACCTCGGCACGTCACCCTGCTCAGATTTCATTACCATAAAGAACTGGAGGCCTTTAAACCCCCGCCAGTGTAAAAGGTGACGAATACCGGCCAGTGAAGCTAGAGCCCGCTCTTGGGCTTCCTCTCCCTCCGTCGTGGCAGTGTTTCTTAGAGTGCGGCGGGGGGTGGGGGGTTAGAGTGAGCTGGGCGGTTGGGATCCCTAAGCGGGCCGGTCCCCGCGTCGAAATGTGATCGTAAATCGTCATAAAACTGTCTGGATCCATGATGTGACGCTGCCCCGGGGTAATTAAAGGGAATTTATAGTTTTGCGAGCACCCCCCTTTAGCCCCTTCTACTTCTGCTTGAAGGATGTAAGGTGCGGGTTTTTATGTTAAAATATTTTTGTATTATGATTGATGGTGTTTTGGGTCACATGATCGCATGTTCTGCAACGTATTGTTTTTGTGCGTTTCGAATAACGATATCGAACATTTTCAAGTAGAATATTACTAAGGTTTGCTTTTATGTTATATCATCGATGATTAAAACAAATATAGTACCAATAGACATTAAGAAAACTTTTTAGACAGTAATTTTAAAAGATTTTTCTAGGTACTGTGGAAGATAAAAAAAAAACATTTTACCTTTCTGTTCACATCCCCTTACATTCTTCAAAGCTATTTATGTCGTTGTCCGCAAGTAAATCTCTTGAAGCCTGATTTAGCATGCAAAGCCTTGAGGACGAACGGTAATTAGCGCTTGTTTACGTATTTAAATATATATACAACTAGCAGCCGCCCGCGGCTTCGCTCACGCGGTACCCAGATAAAAAGTACCCTATGTCCCATTCCAGCACACGTAGGTACCTACTATCCTCATTATTCATTATAATATAGTGTACGCTAAACGATGACTAAAGTATTGCCATCTCTTACCATTTCATAATGACAAACAGTGACAGGGCTAACTTTAAGCAATGGCTAACTTTAGCGAACGAATATGAATAATAGGGTATGTAAGTATATTCCGTAGTTTTTGCGTGAAAGAGTAACAAATATACCTAAATCTAAAAATTAAGAAATTTCGGTGAATTTAGTAAAAATTTTGAGAGTTTAGGTAAACTTTTCAAAACGCAACGACAGCGCGTTCTAGGATTTGATCAGAATTAGCAGCGACATCTAGTTATCAGATGTAGAATTACGTCAGAACTCCATGAATAATCAAGATTGGAAACTTATTAGACCAGTAATAATTTATGCTTCCTTTCACAGGTAATTTGACATTGACAGTTCCTTTTCCATATGTTTTGTATCATCTATTACTAATCTGTGTGTATCATCGCTGTCATATGTCAAAATAAAAGTATTCTATTTTTCATGAAAAACATACCAAAAATAAATAATTTACAGGTAATTATGACATCAACTAAATGAGAAAAATCGGCTCTTTAATTTGATATAGGTTATGTGCAGTTTTAGACCAAAAATTGATTCCAGGTTTTCATCCCTTTTCACCCCTTTAGAGGGTGAATTTTGAAAAATCCCTTCTTAGTACACCCCTACGTACCAAGGTTTACCTACACTGAAAATTTCAAGTCCCTACGTCCAGCGGTTTAGGCTGTGCGTTGTCTGTCAGTCAGTCAGTCAGTCAGTCAGTCAGTCAGGACAAAGATTCTTATAATATAAGATTATTATACGTACGGTGTAGATACCGCTATACAACGTCACTACCTGTCTTATTGGATCAGTCGGAATGGATAAGATGAGGCTAAAACATAACTAGGTACATACAATGTAAGAAAAAATTCAAAAAATAGCCAAAGGCATTTTATATTATAAAGTAAGATATTTGTAAAAACAAAGATATGGTATGTTTGTTAGGTTACGTCAAACGTCCAAATCTGGGCGATGGGCGTTGGCCTGTTAATCTGTCACCATGGTTCACCATATCCATCTTAGAACTAAACCAGAAGTGGCTGCAAGTTTTCTTATGTTTACTTATGGCTCTGCCCCCTACATATTATCACGCCCGTATCCCTAACAGAAAACTTGTAGCCACTCCTGATTCAAAGTCCCAAGATGGACCTGTCACCATGGTTTTAGAACTATGATGAGGTGATCAGCCCATCGCCCACATAGATGATCTATCATCCGAAATTCCGGCCTAAAATATGTTTTTTTTAAGTGAAAAAAATACCGAAACAACCATCAAACACACAGTACTTACAAAAACATCGAAATCCTACAAAATTCCGTCTAATTTCCAAACATTCCAAGCATCCTCAGATCCAACCTAAAATATGTTCGTAATATAGCGCGAATAATCCAATCCGTGGGATGCGCACGTCACACGTCCAAATCATCGTATCAGGGTCGTGACGGACACCCGTCCCGCACGTGACCTGGGAACCGAACCTAACTCGCCGATAAATCGACACCATCGGAACGAACGCCCAATTCGCTTAGAACCGACGAACCCGGTGGGTTGATCGAGGTAGAACAGACAACTTTCCTGTCTTACTGTTCCTTGATATAACCTAACTTGCTGGAAAATCGACACCATCGAAACCTAATTCGCTTAGACCCGACGAACCCAGTGACTTGTTGGAGGTAGAACTGGCAGGGTTCTCATCTTGTAGTTCATTGAAATTATAATAACTAAACCAACTTAAAAAAAATGAAGTATCTAGCTAGATAATTATTTTATTTTTGACGACCTCGGTGGTGTGGCGGGCAAGTGCTTGACTGAGACGCAAGAGGTGCGGGTTCGATTCCTGCAACGGGAGAATGTTTGTAAGTTCTGCAAATATTTCTTCCGGGTCTATATAGGTATTCTACCAGCCATCTGGTGCTCATAGCACAAGCTTTGCTTAGTTTGGGGCTAGATGGCGCTGTGTGAAATGCCCACAAATATTTGTTTATTTATTTAATTATTGTAACATCTATATTATATAATCATCATCGCTTTAGTTCGTGTTTCAGAAGCTAGGCGGAAATTGCCAAGGCGCAAAATATTTGTGATACCTGAGTGGTATATTCAGTTTTCATGTCCTTGTTTGTAACTTCTACTTTGCTTGGTTTCAGCTTCGTCCGTTCTGCCTCGGCTGGTGCACACGTGGCGCGGAGGACCCGGGGTCTCTGCCGGGTGGTGACGAGGCCTCCGTCATTACACAGCACTGTTATTGCCTTTGTAAATAAGGATCTCATGTTATTGTGGCAATATTAAAATGTTTATTTTTGTTAGCAAACTTCCTCTGATGTATGCTATAGGGTAACCTTTATAGGAAATAAAAGTGGATTGTTTGTTTAAGTTGCTAATACAGAGGGTCATCATCATCAACCACTCTTGCCCACTGCTGGATGTACGTTTCCTCTTGCTACCTATTCATCTTCTACCTGTTCATCCATGGCTATGCCAGACGGGGCGGTGCTAGCTTCATTTACGACTAAACTACATTGGAGTATTGCTAATAAAATAAAAGGTATATTTAAAATGATTCAAAGATATTCACTTACTGAAAGTAAGGAAAAGACGTAGAATGCGTCCAGCTGCTTCTATCCCCGAACATGTCATAAAAGTCGACTAAGGGCGATGGGCTGATCAGCTGTCACCATGATTCACCATATCCATCGTTAGACTTGAATCAGAAGTGGCTGCAAAGTTTTTTTATGATTACTTACTGCTCTGCCCACCCCATTAGGGATACGACCGTGATAATATGTAAAGATATTTTTAGATAATTAGATTACTCAAATAGTAGCAAATGTTTAATTATATTCTAAGTAGCTTTCATGTATGTATTATTCTCATGTTACTTTGACTTACGTGCATTGGTTTTTAGTCAGTCAGACAGTCTTCTTAGATATTATTAAGAGTGATTCCACGGTTCTACGTTTTCGTAGCAAGTCTACAGATCCGTAGCACTATGCTACGAAGTAGCGTAGTTTCATAATGATAATCAAATTGTAATGTTATGTAGTTAAAGTTTTGATATATTAAACAAATTTAATGGCTGCCAATAAAAACAGTAGTATTTTTATTAGGAGCATGTAGTGCCCCACTGCTGGGCAGAGGCATCCCTTCCTTCTCTCCAGTCATCCCTGGGCCGCTATAGACAAGATTTTATTTTAATTAGTCATTTTTTTTTCAATAGTGAATCTATAACTTACTTATACCCAAAATATTTGTAACCCATAAAATAGAGTAATTCTCAAAATTTAGTGTCACAGAAGACACTTCATCACACAAAACTTTGTTCAATTAGTCGCAGTTGGGTAAACATTCGCAATAAAATATCACCGTTAAAATCAAACGGAGCAGATCAAATGAAAGTTGCGCGCGTTAATCATGACTTTGAATCGGTCTGTTTGCAGAAAGCAGGGTGGCGCCTGATTTTTTATAGTATACGCTTCTTAGGAGCTTAGGTTCTACGACATGCCGATTTCTCCACGATGTCTTCCTAATTTTTCGAACAGAAAGAAACCCGACCAGATTTAAACCGGTAAAGAGTTAAATCCACGACCTTTGGATAAATTTAGGAGTTCAATGAACAAAATACTTTTGATTTATTGACGTTTGACCTGAAAACTAGACACAAAAAGACAGTTTTCTGTGTAAATGCGTTATTTGAATCGATGAACGATTAATTTTTGACACCATAACCTTATATCAGGGAGTTTCACTTCTGTTCGAGATTTACAGAGATATTAAAAGGCTCCTACTGAATTTCTCGTAATTTTCGATTGTCTTTCTTCAAATTATGAGGCTAATTTAAGAGACGAAGAATTTTCAGTTAGTTTTTTTTATTTCTAGATACTACATAAACTTACGTAGAATCCATTAATAATGTAGGAAAAATCCATTTTATATAGTTTTCCTACACTTTTCATCGCTACTATCAAACTTTATCCATTCAAGAGTTAACTCTCAGATTATTTTAGTGCCTACTGTTATATCGCGTCATAGAAAACACACCTAACAGTAGAATATTAAGGGAATATGAGATGTCCACATCATGCTGCAAAAAGGTATTCCTCCAAATCTATGATTACTAACTTATACACTTATATACAACAACATACAATATATACATAATAACACGCCCGTATCCCTAACGGGGTGGGCAGAGACACAAATTAACATAAGAAAACTTGCAGCCACTTCTGATCCAAGACTCCCAAGATGGATACGATGAACTACGGTGACAGGTGATCAGCCCATCGCCCATATAGGTACCTACATCAAGTTGGAGAGTAGGTATACTAGGATACAACAAGTATATAACTTTATAAGGTAGTATATACATGATTATTATTTTACATTTTAGACTAAGCAGGGGCTTTTTAGGTTTCAAGCTTCATTATATCTACCCGTAACACAATATTATTAATGCGAAAGTTACTCTGTCTGTCTGTTACCTTATCACACCTAAACCGCTGAACGGATTTCGATAAAATTTGCATGGAAATAGGTTGAATTCTGAGAAAGAACATAGGCTACTTTTAATCTCAAAAATATGGATGGGTAGCCGCCTGGGCACGACGCGAGATGTTGACTTTTTGAACTCAATTTTTTTTTTATTCAGAATTCCACGCAGACGAAGTCACGGGCAACATTTAGTCAACTATAATTTAAAGTTATCTGTAATGCGTTTTCCCATTAAGTAATAGATAGACCGCCAAGTTGCAGTTTTAAGTTATTATCTGCGAGTCTAATTGCACCCCGTGGGCCGCGCTTAATGCGCCTTTAAGAACTCAACAGATAACATCTAGTTTTACACAAGCGCAAAACAGTAATTGTAGGTACTACATAACATAAAGAACGAATCCAATCTATTGGGTCATGTCACTAGTTCTTTGGAACCAGTGTGGTGAACGACGCTTAGCTTTTAAATTGAGTTTATGCTTACAGTTTTCATACAAATCGACAGCTTTTGAAATAACTTTAGAGGTAGGTAAACGCCGTTCAATGTGATCAGTGAAATCAGCTCTAGATAAGTCTCATTTTACTTTCATTCACTATATCGAGCTATAATTAAATAATTCCGGTCAGGTGAGAGTCGATTTCGCACACGAAGGGTTTCATACCATCGTACACAAGAATTTTTTCATGTATTAGGGCCCGTTTTATTTTCTTTTATTTTTATTATTTGTTGTTATAGCGGCAATAGAAAATACGCATTCTGGGAAAACTTCCAACTCTCTACCTGTTATAGTTCATGAGATACAGCCTGCTGAAAGACGGACGGACGGACAAACAGCTTAGTAATAGGGTCACCCTTGGGTTGGACCCTTTGGGTGCGGAACCCTAAAAAGGTTAAATTCTCACAAAATGCTTTAATGAGCTTTAAACATAATAATAATCACAAAAAGCTGCAGAAGTTTGGAAGTTGCAGCGTGAGATAGGAGGCACAACTTCGGAGCCAGGGTTCGAGGTCATTACACTTATTCAAATAACCACCCACAGACTTAAAATACCTACAGAGCAACGAGGTAACGAGGTTGATGCAAAAAATCTATAAGATTATGTTAAACTAGACCTACGTCAAGTGTGTACATGTACTTTTTAATATGACTTTTACTCTATTATTTTGGCCACTAGCTCATACGAACTTACCCTTTTATTTTAAAAAAAAATCGTATACCTTATTATTGTTACGTGTATTTATTTTTATTATTTTTGTTGATCAGAATTTAAGTTAGAAAAATCCTTAGTAGATTATTATTTGTCAGTTTTTAGTCAATGTGAGACAGCAGGTAGTTAGGTACCTAATTCACTTAAACCTAATTATATACTTTGTTTTATACACACAATGCAGAATGCCCCACCATCATAGGTAATCAGAATTCACAATCATCAGAGACTCGAACGAATGAAACCTGCCTAAGTTAAATAAGTAGGTACATAATACACAAGAAGTGTGTTTACCTGGTACGTGAGTTCCTTCCAAGGTTATCAAACTTTATTTACACTGACTCAGTTTCAAAAAGTTTTTCATCACAAATTCTCCGAGCCATAAACTTTCCAAAAACTTTATTGGTTCACCAATTTTGTGACTACTACTGCCATCTAGTTAAGACCGTGCGAGACTCGCTTGCTTCAGCAAAGGAACAGATGGCGCTGAATTGCATGTCACACCACGACATGTTTATGACCAAAAAAAGGCTTTTCGCTAGAAAACAGAATGGGTTTTAAATGACTGGGTGAATTTGCGCGCGATCTCACGAATTTGTATGCAGATTTAAGTAGAAAGATGTCTGCGAGGAGACAATGTGTTTCTCGCTCGTGCAGACAGATCCGTTATTTATTCGTCGCGTTCGAGACAGGTTGCTTTTATAAATCTCTCACTTCTTTTATTGCCTAGGGTTTATCTTTCGTGAAATCGTTCTCTTTTGCATGTTTTAATGAGAATTTTATTACTTAGATGCCGAAACAGAACGAATCCAAGACGTTTTCAAAATGACTTGCAAGTCCTGAGTAGGGGACAAACATTTTTGAATCCGCTGGAAATAACAAATACTATACTTTCTGCAGTTTTTTACTTTCAACTTTCTTTTTGTGCGTTCCTTTCATAAGACTGGTTTCTTCCGTGCCTTATTAATTTTTAATTCATCTATTCTCCATTACTATACTTTGCTATATGTTTTGCACAAGGCTCAAACACCTGCATTTTGTTGCATTTTGACCTTGTTTCTACCTGTTTACATAATTAATAAATAAGTCAAAGCGGAACATGATATGCACCGAGCATAGTAAGTAGCTACCTACTGCTACCTACCTACCACCTGAAAGAACTTATGTAGGTACTTACATAGTATCTACTTTGATTGAATAAGCACAATATAAACCTACAATGATTATAACCCCACCATTATTTTACTAATCTTTGAGCACCAAGCACTAAATAACGAAACTTGCTCTATGACAGGCACGTAGGGGGCCAGGGGGGGCAGGGGGCAAGCAAGGCCCCTGCCGAGAGCCCCATAAATATCAGACGTCTGAGACATTGTCAACTGGCCACCCTAATTTACGGCCCGTAATTAGGAGTTTGCACTTTGCCAAAACGATTTGCATCGATCTAGACGCGCGTAGTTGGAGGTTTGACGAGTGGAGCTTGCATTCCACTTTCATTCAAAGAGGGATTTGGATTGAAAAGTTTGACGAAGCTAGCTTGCAGTAGCATGGAAATATTGGACAGAAGTATGATATTATGGTAGAATTGGATTGACAAAATAAAGATTCCGGTGTCTATGTTACACACAAAGATTTATAAGTAGGTAGTAAGTGTTCTATGGTTTTGTAGTACAATACCATACACAGTCTTGAGAAAAGTGAAAAAAGAATAGCGCCATCTAGGACGTATTGGTAGAAATGTTTAATGGAATACAAGGTTTTCTTTTCTAAATCTAGAGATGGCGCTTTGATCCGGAAATTACAACTACGTAAAACTGGGCACTACGTAAAATAAGTTAAAAAAATCATTTTTATCTATTTATTGTTTTGGAAAATAAGCACATAAAATGATATAAAATTATTTTGTATTTTTATTTTCGTAATTTTTTTTCACGATATTTGTCTGTATCATACGTGACGTGACAGTGACAACTGACATTAACTAAGGTGACAAGTAAAGCTTTGTTTGTTGATGTTTTTTGAAATTGGAATTGTAACTTTCGAAACTGCAAACTCGTGCTAAAAAGTGCGTAAACTTTACGTATGCTTATTATAATAACAGAAACATGGATCCATACGAGATAGAATTTATTGGGGAGAACCGCATAATCAGTATAATACCGAACTTCACGTACGAGAAGATATATTTGATTTGTGGTGAATTCGGTCCGTTTCGCGCCGGTCTTCCTATGAACGTACCTATGTGGTTAGCAATGATGTTGAAGCAGAAACACAAGTGCAGGATAGTGCCGCCTGACTGGATGGACATGGAAGTTTTGGAGACTATCAAGGATGAAGAGAAGCGATCCAAGTTTGTACTTATAGCTCTCAAACTCTTGTGTTCCATTCAAACTGCACCTTTATAGACTTTGATTATAAGTTAGATTGAAATGTACATGGCTTATAAGAACTATTTGTTCTGCCATCAAGATGCTACTAGCAATTACGTATTATCACGCCCATATCATAAGAAAACTTGCAGCCAGTCATGGTACTAGCAATTAGGTACTAGTTGTGTCACTAAGTTCTTCCGAACCAGTGTGGTGAAAGGAATTTAACTACGCCTCAAAGGCTCCTTTCCTAAGTAAGCCTCCTTGCCTTATTAGGTACCTAAATAATACCAATACATAAAATCACACCAGTTTCCTATAGGGTAGTCGGAGACCATTGATCCCTTATTCTTTCACTTATTTCACTTTCATCACATTGATGACATTCTTTGTATGCCTGGCCTTTTTTCAAAATGTCATGTATATAAAGGTCTTCATTGGCACCATTCACACTTGCCTCATTCACCAGTTTTGCATTTGTATACCTAATCATAGGTTTTAAGTTTTAAGAAGCAACAACTAACATTGCACCACATATAATTCCAGATTCTTCACTAAAATGCCAAATGAGCACTACATGGTGGAAGCCAAGCTGATCCTCGGTGCAGCATCAGAGGATGTGCCCAACTCGGCAGAGATCAAAACCATCATCAAAGACATTTGGGACATCAGGATGTCCAAGCTGAGGACCTCGATGGATGCCCTGATGAAGACTGGCCAAGGTTACGGCAGACTGGACCATTTAACAATGATGGAAATCAATTCTGTGAAGCCATTGTTGCCGGATGCGATGGACAAATTGCTTAGTATACAGATGGTACGTGTTATTGATATCTTAAAGATGCCATTATGTGAAACAAACATGTACATTCAATATTAATTACTTCTCTGTCGGAATAAATAAAAAACATTGAATCCAGCTGCTTCTCTCCCCGAGCATGTTGTAAAAGTCAACTAAGAGACAGTATCCTCTCCAATATAATGTCACCATGGTTCACCATATCCATCTTGGACTTTAAATCAGGAGTGGCTGCAGGTTTTCTTATGATTACTTGTGGCACTGCCACCCCTTTAGGGATTCGGGCATGATAATAATGTATGTATGTACTATGTAGTTAGTACATCCTATGGATATTTAGAGTGACTGCTTGCCTAATGGACACTACTTGCTACCTAATTCCAGAAAAGCTAAATACCTATGAAATTTGACACTTCAGTAATTCAAAAAATATTTCAACAGATGTCCTTGCCACTCACTACCCCTACTTCATCTGTATAAGAAGTTTGCTTGACAAGTATTTTGCTTTGTTTTTCAGAAAGCTAAAAAGACGACACCAGCAGCCAACCTGAGCAATTCTACCTTCAGTCAAACAGGGAGCTCCTCACAAAACATATGAATTTCTACTAATTATTATTTTCAGTTGGGTGACCTAGCTGAATTTAAGTGGCTTTTGAATTCAATGAATTTGTGTCTGTAAAAATTAAGTAGGTTGAAAGTTTGAAAGGGTTCAGAGTGCCTAGTGCAAGTTTTCCCACCTATTGATATATTAAACTAAAATTTAATCACAAACTCAAAAACACAATCAAACTCAAAGAAAAAATTATAATACTGTTGGATCTGGTGTGTATATTCAAACTATACTTAGTGGTGTTATTACGATGTAAGAAACAGTTGTTTTATTTTTAGCACTGTCGAACTAAGTACGAAAATGTGCAACAGAATCAACATCTACACTTGTTTGTATTAATATTAATTGTGAAATTCAATTTCCCTGATGGTTGGACCAATATGTAGTAATCAAAAGTGACCTTAATAAGTAAACTCATCAACAGGTAGATAGTTATTGCTCAAAAATAAAATATATTTTCATGTAAAAGAAATATATTCTCATCTTAAAACTATGTCTTAACATCTACAGTAAAAAGGTTCATAATCTTACGCTACACCTGGCTTTCACCAGAGATACTCAGAGTTATTTAATGACTCTTAAAGTAAACTGGCAAATTGTCCTATATCTAGGTACATATTTAAAAAAAGGTACAAGTTGGTTTGAGCAAACGAAAAGAGAAACATTCTCAAAAAAATGGTTCCAAGTCGCTTCCTAGATGGCGTTTTAACAAAAAAAGAGCAAACTCATCTTATCTGATTGGGTCGATTGTAGTCCTTTTCACAAAATAAGTCCCGCGAAAATTTTGACTTTCTGTAAAGTTTCTACGGCAACTTTCTGTAACACGAAGACTACACTTGGAACTTTGAATCAAGGCTACAAGTTTTCTTACGTTTACTTGTGGTTCTGCCTACCCTATTAGGGATACGGGCGTGATATTAATGTAGGTATATATGAAGGCTACAACGCCCACCTTCACGGGGCTTTCGTAAAACGGACTCTGTGCTATGGTCATTCTAGCGCCAGCGCCATCTAGTATGCCTTGAGGAACTAAAACTTTTTGATTATTTTCCCTAATAATATTCAAACCAACTTCAAAATCAACTTAAACTGGTTTGTAAAGAGACATCAAGTAATTCTGAGTGAGGCAGTTATGTTAGTCTTATAGTTGCTACAATAAGGTACTAGGTATTAGAACTAGACTAATCTAGCTAGGCTTCCATTCTACAACTAAAAATATAGTACAAGAAGTCATTTTAATACATTCAAAATATAATCTGATAAAGTACAATACAGTTATTATGTTTTATTAAACTTTTGCGAACTGATTTATGTAAATCATGTTTCAAAAATATATTTTAAACAAAAAATCCTATTTTAATGCATTTTAATATGCATATTGGAATGTCAATTTACAGTTTGAGATATTAAAAAAGAAGCAAGCGTTTTAGAGATCCCAAATAAATGTCAAATTAGAAATCAAACAGCATAAATAAAAACACACAGACCATTTTTTATAGACCTCACTAGCACTGCCTCTAAAATATGAACAACTAGCTACCGCTCGCGGCTTCGCTCGCGTGGTACCCGGATAAAAAATAGCCTATATGTTAATCCAGCACATGTACTATGTATATTCCAAGTTTCATTCAAATCTGTTCAGCCGTTTAGGCGTGATTGAGGCACAATCATCCAAACTCACAAACTTTCGCATTTATAATATAAGTAAGAAGATGGAAGATGGATTTGTTATTATTATGTCAAAAAGCGCCATACATTTTTTGACATTAAAACAAGTTAATAAAGGAATCCGACAATAGTTGATTGGACCTTACCATGGTCTTACTATAGGGACAATGCTTATGAAGTCTGTTTAAAAGGCTTATTATTACTTACTATAAGTATGTCTTACATATAAATGTATAATACAGACAGCTTTAGCCGTTGTGATAAACTTTGCTGAAGGTAATTTACATGTTTACTGCAAAGTTATCAAACTTTGGTTTGTCTCCAGCTTAATAAAGTGAAAACTCAGAGTAGGTACAAGCTAGCTATACTGCGCGAGTATGAACATGTAAGCGTTCGCACCTGATGACAACATTGCCTCCAAAATCTTTGTAGAAGTAAAGGTAAGTCTCACAGTTAGTTAGCTTATTTATAAAATACTCTGAGAAAAAAAAAACATACAATTATTTCCAAGATAAATCTACAGCGATGTTTTGAACATGGTTTATAATATTTAGTAATAAGTTATATACAAAGATCTGCCGTTATAACAAACAAACATGTCTCAAAGATACTATTATTTATTAATAATATTTTTTTTTATATTTTTTCATAGCGTTTTACAATAAGCCTTAGGTTTGATCGGTAAAGGCAAATAAAAACGCTTAGAAGCGGCCGGAAGATACACACAATCTTTGCAGAAACCTATAAAAATGTGTGTAAACTATTAGGTATTATCTTTAAGTACTTATCTTCCTCTACCATTACCACATAAAATATGTTAGTAAAATACTAAAACGTATGGAAATCTATCTGGAGAACAAAGGCACGTTTTTGTCTCAAAAAAATCAAAGCGTACGAAGTAGCAGGCAACATAATATAGGTAGTAAAAAGTATGAATGTAATTGAAAAAAATTATGGAAATTATGAAAACCAGATATAGTGATCTGAAACTAGCAATATTACTGGAATGGTATATGTTTTGATTGATTTAACCACTAGAGGCGCTATGCATATTGTCTGGGTTATTTAACTTGCAGGTTATTAATGTGTTAGTAATAGGTTTCGCCTGCGGCTTCACTTGTTCACTTGTACCCAGACAAAAAGTAGCAGTGGTTGAAATACAAACATACAAGCATTCCGCATTTATAATATTAGTAGGATTAGTGTGAAGCGCTCATGGGGTAGCTTGCTTAGACGTTCTTGAATGATCGTTGAAGTTAAGCAACATTGTGCACGGTCACAATATAGATGGGTGACCGCAAGTGGCTTTGCGAGCTGTGCACTTTCGTGCTTCGGAAGGCACTTTAAATTGTCGGTCCCGGCCAGAACGGAGGCCTTTAGGCGGCCTAAAAACTCCGTCACTAGAGTTGGCCACTAGCTCATACGAACTTTGCTTAGTAGGATTAGTTCATTAGGCAGAGGCTAGGAAAAATGGTAGAGGCAATTATTTATAGATATATTATTAGTGGTTTCAATATAAATGGCACTTGAGTAAGTTTGGTAAGTTGTCTTCGAAGGCATGTTTCTTGTTACTCTCCTCGGCATGGAAATACAAGAGATCTTTAGTGAAAGAAAACGATACCACTTACTCGCTCTTACAACTAAACTGTACAACTTAATTTATAACTTAAAATAGTATTTACAATACTCTATGACTTTTATAATTTGTGCGCTGTTCCCAGCTATGTTGTTCGAGGAACTTGCTTGTAGATTTCGGGGTTTCTTTAACCAAGCCGTAGGTAAATGTTACTACCTAAGTACCTACCTAGTACGACTAGTTCTTTCGAACCAGTGTGGTGAAAGGATCCTTTCGTGTAGGCACATGTATTCGAATTTTTTAGGTTCTATGACATGCCGATTTCCTCGCAATGTTTTCGTAACTGATATAGCGCGCTTAATTTTTCGGACAGAAAAATCCATTCGTGCACGACCGGATTTGAACCCTCGGCCTGAAGATCGGAAGGCGGGTCGCTACCACTAGACCACCAGTAATCTGGCTACACTCTTTGAAATGAAAATAGCTTTACTTTATCATGTCCTCACACTGACTACTTCTCTTCTACCACCATAGGTACCTGAAGCTAGTCATTGATCACCAAGAATTAAAAGCAATGGTGATCTAGTGGTAGTCGACTGTTTAAGATTTCATCCTGTAGGTATTATGTGTGAATACCAGTCTCCAGAAAACTGAGGAAACTGGCATGTCGAGTATAGAACCTAAAAATTTCGAAATGATTGTGCACGAAAGGAGTTCTTAATCATTTTAGCACACAGGTTCAAAAGCATTAGTAAAGTCCCAAGTAGAAAGTAAACTCCAAGTAAGTTCCTCGAACAGGATAATCACTTACCTATCTTAAACTAAGTATCTAAACGGCCACAATTTTGCTGGGATCCACCTTTACCCTTAAGAACATGACGTCATCCTTCACAAAATTCCTCTTTTTCAGCATCTCATGGGACACAAACCGCGGGAATCCAAATCCCAGCGCGTCAGGCTCCTTAGACGGCCTTTGGAAGTTTTTCCACGTGGGATCAGGAACGAAGCTCTCGACAATGTTGCATGCTCTGTCTGGCGAGGAGCTCTGGTCGAAGAGAGTGAAAGAGACGGTGTGGGCGAAGGGCCAGCGGAGGAGGGCGTCGTACTCTCCCGGCAGGATCTTGATGTAGACCGACATGTGGCTGGCTTCACCGGCTCCGTTGCCGTTGAGGAAGAGTGACGCCTGGAAAGAAGAGATTTCGTAAGTTTCGGCCTAGTATCTATTTACAAGCATCTTTGAAAGGCCGTTATGAACGAATACTTCAAGTTTTATTCAGCCATTATGTAGACGAGAAATTAATGACTACTAATTCTGGTGTCGGTCAGTCAGAATCAGTGTGGTGAAAGGATTTGAAGTGGGTCTCAGGTTCCTTTTGTGCACTTGACACATATTTTCGAAAAATGCGGAGGAATGACATTTCAGAGTAACCCTCCCCAATCAAACCAAACAATTAAACCCTGATTCATTAAAACAAAAGTTTATTTTAAGCCTCAATCCAAACCAATAAAACGCAAGAATAATGTCCCCAACTCATCCAAACGCCAGAGATATCAAAATAAAGCGATAGGACACAATTAGCTGCGTGAGTAACGTTACGCTCAGTTGTTGCTACCTACATCTGTACGTACCTCTCTACCTACGAGTAGGTACGTCTACAGTATCTGAGTAACTCGGCTAATTCAGTCGACGGACGGTTAGTCATCAAAACGTGAGCTTTGTTTACAAACAACGCTGAGGATTGCGTGCAACTGTGATTCTACTGTTGTCAATTTGAAAAATAAATGTACCTAGGTATTTTCTGGTAGAAAAATTGATGTGCGGTAAAGTGCTCTCAAAAGGTGAAGGAAAAGAAAGTTGTAAAACATATGTAAAGTGCTCGAAAAGATCTTTGAGAATCACTTTACTTCAACGCACAAGTTCAGTCCACGTAAAGGGGTTTTTGAGCTTACAAAGTCATCTACAAGTCTGAGTCATCAACCAACCTGCAACTTATATCCATACTGGCTGGTATAGAACGCGGAGGACACCAGTTCCACGCCATCCTTGCACTTTGCCTCCGCCATCTTCGCTGCCCAGTCGGAGATCTTCCACACAAGGGCTCCGGAGCAGTTGGTAGTGTTAGAGAGGCGCGAGACGGTGGCTCGCAGGGTCTCCAACTGTCGCGCCTGGCGCGTGGCCAGGGCGGACACCATCGCTAGGTGCTGTTGGCAGTTCTCTTCTGTATGACGCTCTACGGCCTGCCGTGTGCCCTGGGAGATGATCGCTGATTAGACAATGGGCTAAATAATGAGGGGATTGTGGAGAACTAACATAAAGGATTTAATACTTATTGGTCTAAAATAATATATTGCGAAAAAATATCTAACAAACACTATTTTTTTATTGGCACTCAACGGGATATTTAAAAACTCGGTCACAAGAGCTGGCCACTAGCTCATACGAACTTGCTTGCTTACGGGATATTTACCACTATTCAAATTTGTTAAGTTTTCCGATATTTCGACGCAGTTGCGTGCGCCATGATCACGGAAGAACTCACCTTGAACCTGCAGCCAGCATCTCTGAAGGCGCACGGAACACCAGCCGCCGCACAGTGGTCTCTCAGGTGTGCGTCCAGCTCGTCTCTGGGCAGGGGCGCGGCGGAGCAGCGCTGGGGGCAGGGGATCGGCGCACGGGAGCAAGTGGCGCCGTGCGCTGATACTGTGTCCTGGAAATAAGACAAACTGGCTCAAACTTTGCTTTGATGATGGTTCTGTAGATCAGGGGAAACTTGAGCAAAAGACACAGAGGTGTGGATGTGTCTTGGAACTAAAAGGAACTTACTCAAACTTCGTTTTAATGGTTCTTTAGGCATAGCGAAAACTTAGTGCCGTGAATGGACCAGAGCTAGTATGACTGATTTAGGAGAATGAAAAAAAACTAAGAAGAAATTTTGTAGAGACCATTTGTTCTGGATCTCCAGTCATCTGAATGCAATCCAGTTTTTCTGCGTTGGCTAGAGTGATGTCCTCCGCGATGTATCCTTTAATGTGTGAATGTGACTTGGCTAGGAGTACCCAGGTGGCCACCGTCGCGCGCACTAAACGCCTTTCAGGGTCACGCATTGACTTTTCTGGCGTGTTGCATATGACCAAGGAAGGGAAAGGGTTATGATAGCCCCAGGTTTGTACCTGAGTATAGCGCTGTCCGCAGTGCCGGCAGGGGACGAGCCGCTTGCTGCAGTGCTGCTGGATGTGCTGCTGAGTGTGGCGCCGCTGCACTTTCGCGCCACACTTGTTCTCGCAGTAGATCGGCTCGTGACCGCAATTACCAGAGTGCTCCTGGAATACGGACAACCACTTGTTAGAAACAAAGTAGAGTGGACTCTTCATGGGAAATAGAATGACAACTGCAGGAACTATACAATTCTTATAGAAACGCTTGTTTCCGTACGCCTCATGACGGCCTCAGTGGCGCTGTTTGGATTCCCGCTGCAGAATAAATTTTTGCCTGTTCTGCAAATATATCTTCCGGGTCTGGGTGTTTTGGTACCATGGTACTCGCAGTTTCTATTACCCACAATACAGGGAATGCTAGAGTGGGGTCAGGACTATGTATGTTACTGTTGGTTGTTAAACGTAAAATGTAGATCAGACAACGCAAGAAACACCCTGACAGTGTCGTGGATAATTTCAGATTATCTGCTTGAATGATCACAACATCTTTCAATTTAAAACTGTCTCATCTATACAATACAATATGAAAACTCCCAACGCTTCAAAAGAGTTTCATTGGAGAAAGCACAATAATTTAACTAAATTCCCGAATTCACAGGACTGAAAAGTCTATTAGAAAAAGTCTCACCTCAAGTGCACTGCCCGAGAACTCCTTATGGCAATGGTCGCAGTTGGCGCGGCGACGCGGGCAGGTGTACCGCAGGTGGTCCTGCATCAGCACGCGAGGGATCATCGCGCCGCACTGCGCCGCGCACAGCACCGCGTCGTGCTTGCATGTATTTAGGTGGGCCTGGAGACAAGGGGATTATCTTAATAATAATAATATAAGCCTGTATTGCAAACACTTACATGCTATGCTTACGATATTTACAAAATAAAGTTATGGCATCGGCGACGGCCGATTCGCCCCAGCTTGACAAAAGCCTCCTCCAACAACTCCTACGTCTTACGCGCGAGTTATCATAACCGAAGAGAAGGAAGAAGTTGTGGCACGGAGATGGTCGGGTAGTTAAGAAATGAGTATAAAATATGCGAGCAAAACATGCAGTGGAAACAGGTGCTGTGGAGTTTTTTAAGGTAGATTATGGGACTAAACCCTGGACACAGTCTTTAGTTCCCTTGGTTCTAATAACTCTTAGGCCTCATAAATAAAAATAATACAAAAACTATTTGCACTTCGTGCAGGATTTGAACCTGTACTAGTGCTGTCGATAAATACATGCTTCTTTTCAGCAGCTTCTTCTCTTTCAGATGGCTAAAGATGAAAATAAGCGTTTGAAAAGTTTCGACATGAATGAAAAATGAAGAGGACGAAAATAATGTAATATGAGTTTACCAAAACAGTCTGAGCAAGAAACACAACTCGGAAAGAACTAAACTAACTGATGAATTAGTTAATTTAGCACCCGTCCCATATACAACCATTAGTAGTATTAAGATCCACATGTTAAACAAACAAAATGGGAACAACGTTAGAAATGTCGCTCCACGTGTGATAAATTAAACCTACTATGCATAGTGGAGGCGATTCAGATAAAGAAATGTGTCAGCCGTGACGTGCGGGTACATGATAGATCGATTCTATTTACCTACTTTACTTTGCTTATCTGTAGCAAATATTTGATATTCTCAGACCTACCTTCAATTTGCGTAGTTCATCCGACCACTGGCATCCTTCCTTGTGGTGGATGCAGTACACCACGGATCCCATGATCGCCTTCTCCGAGTCGGGATCAGGGTATATCTGGAACAAGGACACAGAAATTCAAACTCTGAACTGAGAGAAGCTATGATTGTGAAATTGTCACTTTGTGTAACTTACAACTTTTTTTATCTTAGCGATAATTAATTTAATCATTTTGAATGTTCTGAATGCACTAAAACAGAATACACAACGTCAGAAGCGACGCTTGCTGCCGAGACTGATTGGGGCGCTGCCACACTGGCACAACGGATTAAATAGGACAACGCGATTAAAAATAAACCTCATCTGAAAAAGAGAATATAAAAGCGCGAGCTGTACGCACCGTACTCTCGAATATGGAGCACATCGTCCGGAAATATGCAAAATGGCCGACGTGTTTTTCGCGCGTAATTTATACGACAGCAGTAGTGTTCACCACAAGGGACTGATACGAAATGAATGCGTTCCCGTTTGTACATTTTCGTTATCTTTATGGGTGCAACGAACAGATGGCTGGCTATGGACCACCGTTTCCTTGTGTTGGTACAGATAAGCGTGATTTTTCACTTCCCAAACCAGCTGGGTAATGGAATGCGCAAACACGCTCGTTTAGATGCCTTTGAACGTGTGGCTTTCACACAACTAAGCTAATTTTTCTTTGAACTAGACGAAATATTAGGTTCAAAGCCTGTGTTGACTGACGTGAGCCATTGTGAAAAGATGAGAACTGGTTTGTTGCATCCTAAATTCGAATGTTTGTAAACAAACCATCCAAGCTTTCGCTAGATGTCACTAGATAGCTCTGATATTTTAATCTCGATGCTCGTTTATCACGACATTGATGGTTCGTTATGCATGAAAGACTCCCATTCATAATGCTAACGGGTTGAACTGAAGCTAAGCAGCGATGGATGCATCAAGAGCTACCAACTCTACAAAGTGTGAAATATCGCATCGATTCCATAGTACGCAGTGTTCTATTTACAAACACTGATGCATGTGGTCATCGGCATGGCTGCTGCAACGTACCTTCGCGTCCATATTCTATTCAAGTAAAGCGAAGTGCCATGCGCGAACCATCATCAAACTTAAACTGGTATTTAACGCGAAGGTGTAGGGATGAGAGTCGCGTCCAACTGCTGAGCTAACATAGCCTCTCAATGTTGGTGGTGTATAAATTTACAAATTTAGAATGTTATTTGTGTCGTATTCTAAAAAGATGGACCGCGATGTGTTGAGCTCTCCCGCATCGGTCAATTATAGAACTCGTATCGTAAACATGGCAAGATCAAAACGTAACAGGTTACAGAAGCGAGGCGTCGTTTACGACATTTTACCAGAAACACTTGTTGGAGCAAAAGGATAGACGCAAAATGAGAATATTACACCGCTGTGACTGCTATATGGAGAAACACATTAACTGAGCCAACAAAATGAACAGGGTTATAAAATCTTAAGCAGTAATATTGACAATCATAGACTGGATAACATTTTTGCGAAATTGTAACTTTTAAGTATTAGAACTGCAAATAATAGACATTATCCTCAATCATAATAATCACACATAAAAACCTTGCTTACATAACGCAGGTAGTATTTATAAAGCAATAAATAATAATGTTGACATAACGCCTCCTAATGATCGCGGACAAGGTTCCCAAATTCAATCAAAGATAACAAGAGACCATAATTGGTTTAAGACCTCTTGATACACCTACATGCAGCGCTAAGTAGCTATGAATTAATGAGAAGTGATTTGTTAAATTGTATTGCACAAGACTAAATCAGTTGGAAGACAAAGAATCACTCAAATTGCCATTTGCGCCTAAGCAACTGACATTTGATGCGCAATGGTTCTTAACCTTATTTATCTTGCAAAAATGAAGCCTATGAAGTCAATGGTTAAAAACTCATAATCTCTATTGTATTATGACCGTTCTGAATCCCAGCGAATAACGATAAGCACTTCAAAGGCTTCTTAACGAGCCTCTTTCATACATAATTAACATAATAGCTTTATCAATAATCCTGTTCGGCTTAACTAAGTATGGGAACAATTTGTGCGTTTCGTTACGTCTATTTTGGTGGAGCATTACCACGAAAGCTCTTAATTTGAGCATTGTTTATTCACAATTGATTGGACAGGCGTGTCCGGTGGTAAATTGACGTCAACAACTGTATTTTGTGTAATGGGGATTTTTATTCGGGACATTGTAACAAGGTATGGAAAATGTTGAAACAACGAAAGAGGAAGGTTATGCAAGGGCCAATAACTAGCCATAAAACATTATTACGATTAGGAAAACAATAATAAACTAAAATTCTATTAACTACTCTCGAAAAGAAAATTTGTTCTAAATGCAATTCTTGTTTTAGATGCAATTAAAGATTCACCTTAAGAATTACATTGATGAGTTCTAAGACAGACTTACGCTAAATGTATGATTGCATTAGAAAACTTTCGACAAACCACTGGATCTAGAAGGCCCAACAAAAGGTTACGTGTAGGCGATAATAGAATAAATAGCATTTACTACGGCCATGATGCAAGCTCCTGTAGGCGTATAGAGTTACCTTGTAATCATATAACGTTTTTTATCCATATACGTTTAATGATTGTCGTGGTGATTCTCATGACCATGTTTTTACTTTAAGTATCTACCTTTATCTTATTGCCTATGTAATTTGATGGGCCGAGGGGCTCTTAACAAAGTCACAGGGCCAATAGAATTTTATTCGTTTTACAAGATTCTTTTTGGTCATGTATCGTATTATGAGTTGCTTTCTGCGGTTTCGCAGATAGAAGTAGTCAGGGTATAATTATGTTATTGCGGGTCACGATCTATGTAAGTACCTTAGGTAGGTAGGTACCTATACTAAGTTTCATTCAAATCCGTTCAGCCGTGCAAACTTTTGGACTTATAATATTAATAGAAGGTAGGTTTCTTCCCTCACAACAATTTTCGTTAAATTTTAAAAATTCCTTAAGAGTTCTGTTTTCTTATAAAATATCTGGAACTGCCTCAAGACGCTGTGATCTGTTACTCTCACTCATTAGGGTTCATTTCGAGTGGTTCTTTCTTTGACACTTCCACACTCCCCAGTCGCTGACGCCGAATTGATTGACATCTGAGTTTACAAACCGTCATTCAGTTAAAAAATCTTCGTCTCTATGTCGTTGGTGTTAAGGTTGAGATTCGCGAAGGTTTTGGCTTATCGGGCGTAAGGTTGTTGTCTCAGTTAAGCTATCGACACGCGCTGACGTGGGAATGTAAACAAGACACCAGAAATATACCGGGGATTATTTACAAGTTGGTACTTTGTAACCTGTTAGGTCGTAGACACGAAGTACATCTGCAATTTCAATGAACTCTTTGACTGGATTATCCTTGCGGTTGTGAAATCCAGCTATATATTTGTCCTTTCTCTTTATAGGCCGTCTTTGAGTTTTTTACATCTATTTTGTTAGTTATGCACCAGTGCATGTCTTTATTTATTGTAAACTATTGGGTTATCTTATTTTACATGGCAATAAATATTCTTTATTCCTTATAGTTATATTATCTATGTTATGTATCTTCTCTCTGGTTTCGAAACGATTACTCTCGATTACTATAACTATTCTACGTTATACTTCATTGTAACATTGTTTTATTACTTATCGTATGAACCTTTTATAAACGTATCATGATCGTTATCGAAGGCGTCCAGCGGAAGCTGGTTCAATGCCCGCAGCTGGCGAACCTTACCGTACGTAATTAACATTATTATGCAACTGGTATTTGGGCTATTGTCTTGTTGTATTGTGTATTGACGTTCATAGTGTTCTTATATTTCATGTCGTTTATAATTATCATTGCCTCTGGTCATTGCTCTCTTTTATCATTTGTCTCTGGAATAAAATATTTAGTACGCCTATACAGTATTGTTTAATTTTACTTATTCACTCGTAGGTATTTTCAAATATTCTTATTTCATCAATAAAACAATTCGACTCTTAATTTTTTAGTAATGTGGCTGTTAGTACAAAACTTGTTATAAAAATTAAAACTATTTTTGTAGTAAACTAAAAATTAACTTTTCTAACAAGCGTAAAACTATTAGACCGACAAGACAAGGCAAAATAATGTACAAAACGACGCAAATTATAAAATCTTAATGAACATCTACATCGGACATGGCGTGCTTGCTTAGCTAATAGCAGGAAGCCCTCATTCATTCTATTAAATAACAATAACAAACTGTAATTTTATTGTTACTTTCTTTTACGAAATTGACATGGGCTGGCCACATTGTCACGCCACCATGCTAGAGGGGCGCAATATATCTAACAGTCGTTCTTTATAAAGAAAAATGTACAATAACTAAATATGCGATTAAAGGAATTAACGTGTCAAGCAAGAGCCTGTTTAAAATTTAACAAGTAGTGCGATGCGTACTTGTAAGTAGGTAGTTGATTACAAATTATGAGCGATATTTTCAACAAAAAAATACATACATACATTATTATCACGCCCGTATCCCTAATGGGCTGGACCGAGTCACGTAATCATAAGAAAACTCGCAGCCACTCCTGATTTAAAGTTCAAAAATGGATATGGTGAACCATGGTGATCAGCCTTGATCAGCCCATCGCCCATATAGATGGTCTATCATGTTCGAGAGGATACTATACCTAAGTCGACTTTATCTACATGCTCGGGGAGAGAAGCAACTGGACGCATTCTGTTTTTTCTTTACTCCCAGTCAACTGTCGACTAATAAACTTTTTCAACCAAATTAAGATTTTTGAAACACCTCTACACCATGCTGGGTGGTAGGATTTTATTTGCCGTTCCATTTTGGAATCTTCAATGCACGGCGCGTCAATTAATCATCTTTGCTAATGCACACTTTGTTTACAAAACGTCAATCGGTGATATTTAGAATCGATTTCTCGATTTGGATGTTATGGAAACAGAAACGAATGCGTTTCTGTTATTTTTATGATGGTAAGAAAATAAATAAAGAAGAAACATCAAAGTAGAGTAAATGCAGTAGACATGCGTGCGTTACGAAGTATGTGTGGGGGTTACTTTGAGAGATAGAGTGAGAAATAGCGTGATAAGAGAGCGATGTGGAGTGAAAGAAATTGTAGTGATGAGGATTGAGAAAGGTATGTTAAGATGGTTCGGTCATGTAGAGAGGATGAATGAAAGAAGATTAACGAAACAGATGTATGAGGCGAGTGTGAATGGTAGCATTGGAAGGAGAAGACCTTGGCGCACGCACCTGGGCCAAATCGATGACGTTTTGGAAAAGGGCCAGTACAAGAGTACCCTAAACCGATCAGCATGCATGAGCAATAATAATGATGAGAGTGAATGAAGCGAAAGAAGTATGTCAGGATCGTAGCAAGAGACAGGCGTGATTTTATGTGTATATTATTTAAGAAACTAAATGGCCATTTAAAAATATTCTGATTGAAATCCTAGACTACATTGAAAAAATGTTTTGCCAGTTCTCAATTTGGTTGGATGGTAAAACGAATGCATTTCGATTAAGTATTTTTATGATGGCAAGAAAATAGATTGCCAGTGAAAAATATACTCATTGAAATCCTGGCCACATAGGAAATTAAAAAGTTTTCAATAATAGAACACTTCTCGAAAGAGCGTGAAACACGATATCAATTAGGTTGTCTGTCATCAGAGTGTCATGTTGCCTATTTTAATTCCACATTTCGTCCAGTTGGACTGTTTTCATTCAACACTTTTGTTTATCATAATGATGGCTAGAATCAAATTACGAAAGCTTTTGATAGAGCATAGAATTTTCCTACTTTACGTGGGGGCACAACAAAATGTCCCTCCGTTACCCTCTGTCAGTCATTACCATTCCTGAAACTGACAAGAATAGCTAATGCTTACGGGAAGAAGTCTCTTTTTAGGAATAGTGCCATAAAGAATAAGATAAATTGCATATCTACGTCTCACAAATCTAGAAGACCACAGTTTTGAGCGTGCGTTGAGATCGTCAGTTTGGCACGTTTTGACAATCTGCTTGCCGTTAGAAAACATACTATCTATTTCAAATATGGAACAGATTCGGAATTTAAATGAACAATTTGTGATCGTGAACAACTGTGGACGTGATACCTACATTTTGTGCTGCTTGCATTTTTACTAAAAGAAAAAAAACATGGCTGCCAGTGCTGCCGTGGCAATTCCGATGCAAGAAGCGAGATTGCAGCAATAATAAAACGAAAATAAACAAAACCACTTTATTTAAAGCAACTTTGGCGCATGCCTTTATTTTTTTTATAATTATGACGCCCATATCCCTAATGGGGTGGGCAGAGCCACAGAATAAGAAAACTTGCAGCCACTTCTGATTTACTTCTAAGATGGATATGGCGAACCATGGTGACAGGTGATCAGCCCATCATACATCATGACCGGTGATAATATCCCTTAGTCGACTTTTACGACATGCTCTGTCAGAGAAGCAGCTGGACGCATTGTATGCTTTTTCTTTACTTCCAGTCCAGCAAAGGAGTGTAAAAATTATCATCATCATCAGTCAGCAGTCTATTCTTCATAGGGCTCCCCTAATGAGCGCCATCGCGACTTGAGGCAGTCTCTGCCAGCAGCCTTTCGCAAGTCGTCACTCCACCTAGCCGGAGAGCGTCCTACCCCCAAATACTCAAACGCATCTCAGAGTTGAGCACGTCTCAAGAGTTATTGGCAGATTTTCATCAAAAACTGTAAAAAAACCGTGAGTTGAGAAGTGGTCAATTCTGAGTCGCGTTTGATTATTCGGGGGTTAGTCTATCAATAAATTAAAAGCTTAAAAAGAGAGCTGGTCATTCATCAATAACATCAAACCGCCTACGATCTACATACGGTTATCACAATGTAAGTTTATCATCAAACAATACCGAAGCACTTGAAGTCGATAAATCAAGTCAAAGGCACCGGAAATCGCGTGAGGTCAACTTGTCAAGAGTCAAGAGCGCAGGCGTTATTTCGTAACATCTTTGTATTTTTATCTACTAAAACCTAAATACAAAAATCAAATGGGTATATGGGGTTACTTATATCTACACTCATTGACTTATTTAGAGGAACGCTTCATCAAACGAAAAAAGACTGAAATATGTACAAAAATTGTTTCAGCTCCGATTTATCTCTTTTCTTGTTCCGTTCCTCTAATTATGTCCATGTATCTATCTAGTCATGTTACTAGTTCTTTCGAACAGATGAAACCGATGAAATTTGACAAGGAGATAGATCTCATATCGGGGAAGGACATATTATACCACCTTTACCACCGTCGGGCGCTTTCAGTATTTGGATGGGTGACCGCACTTATTGCACTCCATAGATTTTTTTTCAAGTTCAAATTCTGAAATCATATTCAATGCGAACGAAGTCGGGGCATTCCACTATTATAACTACAGACCAGCATCGAGATGGGCAGCTATGGTCAAGAACGTGGGCCGCAAGACTTACTCCCGAATACTCAAACGCGACTCAGAGTTGAGCACGTCTGTCAAAAACTGTAAATCTGTCAAAAACTCGTCACTTGAGACGTGCTCAACTCTGAGATGCGTTTGAGTATTCGGGGGTTAGGCGGCCTAAAAACTCCGTCACAAGAGTTGGCCACTAGCTCATACGAACTTAGGTACTCACTGAACCCTTTAATCCAGTTAGCGAGTGTGACCGAGGAATCACGGGGCATAGGGCACTAACCGATTGAAGCAATTGGATAATGTCGGCCGCCGCCGCCGCAGATTGATCGATCGCCGGAAGTACTCGGCGAGTGGACTTATCAATTTAAATGGCAACACTGAACAAACAATCAACTACCATTTTAACATGTCATCTTCATCATTTTAGCCTGATAAACTATTACAGCATGATCCAAGGGTCATGCTGTGCCGACCCCACATAGAGTGGGAGTGGAGCAGGAAGATGATGATGATTTATTGACGAATAATAGTCTAGGTTCGTTTAAAAAAATACTTAGTTGAAAAAGTTAGACGTTCTACTTTTTGCAGGAAGGTACGCAATCGCAAAATAACGGTGGTATTCAGATTTTAATAGATAGACTTTTGAAATAATAATGGTTCCTACCTACATAACTGTTAGTCTTATAAAGTTACCAGAACGTATCTCCGGTTTATGAGCAATTAATGTACTACATACCTACTCTTAGATAAGTTATTCATATTGGTCATGCTTTTAAACTAGACGGTATTAAAGTCAACAAAACACATAACATTTCAAATAACAAATCTATGAAACTTGGAGGGTATATTCCTCGTGTGGTGTAAGGGTAAGAAAGAAATTCCCATAATGCAACTTCTAATGGACACATCTGGAAGAAGTAGTAAAAATATATGATTGTTGTGTCAAATTATGACTAAACTCAAACTATGACGAACATTTTTTTTAATTAATCGTAAAATACGTTCAGGGCCATCGTAAATGTACGAACAGCAAATAAAGAATATTAAATGAGTTATCCCAACCATAAGTGAAGCATTAAGTCTTTTATCATATACACTAAAACTCGTTACGGCGTCCGTGTAATAACGTCATGACGCCATTTTGTATCTCCCTCTCTTTCTAACATTACTTGAGGGAAAGAGAGATGAATAGTAAAATTTCGGGAATGGATATAAAGCTGTCTATTTACGTAATTTCTACTTATAGTTTGGTAATTAAGCAAGTTTATTGTTCTGTTCCTCTGCAAGGTGTTTTAAGTTCACGTCAGTGGCTTTAAATAGCTATTTAGGCAGGATATATGTTTAGGCTGGTCATTTCAAAGAAACCGATATTGCAGTTTTATTACAACTCAAACCTTTCAACTTTTCGATTTGTCTTTCGCTTAAGTATTACCTGCGCAGACATTAGCTAAGCGCAAGTTAAGTAGGATGTAAGTTAGTCGTTAAGTTATAGCTGACAATTACGTCTTGTTATCTCTGCGGTTCCCACACTTTATCGGAGATATTGTAACATTACTTATCTTTTGGTAATGCGTAAAGCTTTAGCAATGTTACATACCTACTTAGGTACCATTTGAATATATATTTTTACTTAGGCAGAGGCAGACTTTTGCCCAGCTATGGAGTGTCCCACAGCTGAACAAAAATCTCCCAGTCTCCCCCTTCATTTTTCAATCTTTGCGCTCCAAAGCCAGAATTTGTCATTGCGGTTCGATTTTTTAAATATTACATAAAAAAAAAAAACAAATTCCGAAAGGTAGGTATAATATAAATATGAAAGTTTGTGAGTATACAAGGATGTATGTTTTGTATGTTTGTGCCTCAATCACGGCAGAACAGATTTGAATGAAATTTTAAATATACATAGATCGTGATCTGGAATAACACATAGGCTCATTTTGACTGATGTACAACATCAGCAGGCCGCGAGAGAGAGCTAGTATTCAATAAATGTTGGTTACTATCCCAGGGCATAAATTCAACAAAGCCGAGGAAAAAACTAGTATTTAATAAATGATAAATATTTGTGGACATTTTTCCCGCAGCGAGAATCGAACCTGCGCATCTTGCGTCTCAGCCTAGCACTCGCCCGCCACGCCACCACCGAGGTCGTCGAAATGTTGGTAGCCCCTACTTTTCCTATTGCCAACAGAGATGGCGCTAGCTTGTGTGTGTTGGGGTTTGTGAGGCTATTGCAAAACTTTTAATACTAGGTATTTAATATAGGTACCTATAGCTAGATATATGAGCACTAGACAGCATTCCTAGCACATCTAGATATTCTTGAATTGAGGTCTAGCTATTGCGCACCTACAGACCCTATTTTGAACCTGCTTACTGGGTATGGGTAATGATTATCACGTATTAGAAATGCAGTCGAGAGGATAAAGGTAAGTATTAAATAAATAAATATTTGTGGACATTTAACACAGCGCCATCTAGCCCCAAACTAAGTAAAGATTGTACTATGGACGTCAGGATGGCTGATAGAATACTTACATAAATACTTTTTTTGTAAATACATAATACATGATACTACAACACTCAGACCAGGAAGAAATATTTGCAAAACATACAAATATTTCTCCCGTGGTGGGAATCGAACCCGCACCTCTTACGTCTCAGCCGAGCACTCGCCCGCCACGCCACCGAGGTCGAGGTCGTATTGATAAATGTTGCAAAATGGGAACTTAAATAATAATATTATTTTTGCGTTTCATTATCTCACACCACGTGGTACCTACAAAATTTTTGGTATCAGTTGACGAACGAGCCGACGTTTTTCGAGCAAAACGATAAAGACCTTTTTTTGAAAATACGGTAACCCCCGAATACTCAAACGCATCTTAGAGATGAGCACATCTCAAGTCACTATTTTTTGACAGTTTTTGATGACAACTCTAAGATGCGTTTGAGAATTCGGGGGGTCTTCTAAATCTAAGTCCGTGATTTTGTGTGATTTTTTGACAGCAGCGTGCTGGACGACAGGATGAGGAATTTATGAATTATGTTAGGTAGGTACCTACTGTTAATTTTTAGGTAGGTAGGTACCTAGGTACTCAAAAGATCGTTTAAACATTACAACTAATAACAGTTATTTTTCCATTGAACTTGAATAAAAACTATTGCCAGAATGGCGATAAGGTATGAGAATAAAAAAATAAGAATGGCTTCCTATAAGATTTGTATTCAGCTCATTAGTATGCTACTAGCACAAAAGCTCGAGCTAATATCGGCAGGTTCGGACATGTTACCGAGAAGGTTGAATGTTATTTGATCCCTTTTAGGGAACTTGCTCTATCTAGTCCAAACTGGTCATTACAGAAAAATAATATTGAACTTTTTGCAACTTTTTATTTCTTAAGAGGCTGCCTTATAGCGTTTAGACCGATTTCGAAAGAGATAGCACCTTAGATTTCGCGTGTACGAAAGAAAGAGAAAGAGTGAGGCCGCGCAAAATATTGAATTCAAATATGAAGTAAAAATCATCTAAAAATATGATAGGGTTCCTGAGATATAGATCAAAAAATACTCTACATGGATTTTTTATATTTTATTAAACGTGTTTTTTTCCTTATCGTGTTTTCACTAAGAAAATAGTTAACATTTTATTTTTGAATGAAAACATTTCACTAACTAACAACAGATCTACATCCATTTTGGTGAGCAAATCCGCTATCTATGACACACTCTCAATGCTTTTCCCAATGTAGATGTCACAACATGAAAGAAGAAGTAAGTTACAATGAAAATTATTTCATAATTTCCCCTTTTGGGCGGGCGAATAGTCTGAGAACCAGGTCTTTTGAGATTTTTGTTTATTGATAAAAAGTCTTCCGTTCACTGAGTGCGCCATTTTTTCCTTACATGATGATATAAAATATCGAGAAGCAATGTACTTGGCAAGTTGGGAAGGGACTTAAAAAGTTGCCATATAAAAAACTTACCTCCAACAAATCATAAAGAAATTCCACAAAACTCATGGTACAAAAAAACTGTTCACACTGCACACCGTCCATCAAACGAGTGGCAATGTAAAATTAAGACATTGTTTATGTGGGGTTACCACACCCGCGTCACCCACGCATCACGACACCTGTACCTCTAAATATGGCAACTATTCAACGAGTTTCTTATTATAATCGCCATTCGATAGCCAATTTCAATTTCGAAGAAAATTGTGACGGTTGCTGTCAAAACCACAGACTAAAACGGGTGTAGGTAATTAATAATTGCCGAATAATTAAATAAATTATATTCCAACTATTAATGGCCAGACGAATCATTCATTGCCTTTCCAACATTGTTAGCTGTAAAAAAGCGTTATAGTTTCTTTTTGCTAGTAAAACAACTTTATTATGCTAATGGAGAGCACTGGTGGTCTAGTTGGCAGTGACGCCGCCTTCCGATCCTAAGGTCGTGGTTTCAAACCCTTTCGTGTACACTCAAGTACACTCAAACGGTGAAGGAACACATCGTGAGGAAACCCGCGGCTTAGTCAGCTCCGCACGTATTGACCATGTCTTTCCTGTGGACAAGGCTGACTAAGCTGAGAAGATGGAATAGGTGCTGGGCAAGCCTACTCCATCTTAATTCGTCTCGGGCAGTACAGCGTCCCGTTTGTGAAGGTAAATGTTGCCTCCTGACGCTGTATAAATCATCTACTATAGGTAGATGGTAAAAGGTTTTTTTTTTGCTAATGAATGACCGTTAGTAGGATATTGTAGACGGTCATTTAAGCAGAAAGTTGCTAAATAGGCTCGCATTCCTAATACAATCAGTTTAAAATTTCAGTCGTCCTCTGCACTGGCGCTAAAGGCTGCGCTTAGATTCGCAGATCGTCACAGAACCGGTCTCGAAGTAGGCTTGCAAAATATACCGCTTAAGGACTGTTTGTAATCGCACTTAAGACGTCTCAGCGCAATAGCTGTATAAAAAGAGGCTCCCACCATTTAAAAATGGAATCTCTTGACAAACGTAAAACTGTGTCGGACTAACCCCCGAATACTCAAACGCGACTCAGAGTTGAGCACGTATCAAGTCACGGTTTTTTGACAGTTTTTGATGAAAATCTGTCAAAAACTCGTCACTTGAGACGTGCTCAACTTTGAGATGCGTTTGAGTATTCAGGGGTTAGTTTTTCTATTCAAAATACAGCGTAGTAACGCCGAATGTCCTACGCTTTTACAAAATTATTATTAGGCATTTATAACAAGCGAGAACCTAGTGTTTAGACAAACTTATTCTAAGTTCAAAATCACTAATAATTAATGATTATTAAAGAAACTATACTTTTGTAAACAAATAAAATATAGATAAATAAGTTTATTATGCACTTAGTTCCTAATCTATATTATTTAAGTATGAAACGAGTGAATAGTTGAAAACCAATAAATGAAATAAAAAATAAATAAAATACAGGCTCTAGTTACAGCATAGCTCTAATTTATAAGATGCAATAAACAATGATAAATCACCCCACTTACACACGTCAAGAAGCGCTTACGCACCGAAAGTTCGGTTAATTCACAGTAATGATAGAGAACCACTGCATCAGCAACCGGTAATCAAACGTGAATCAAATGAACAGTTCCTTTCCTCCTTCACGCCCGAGGCACGGAGGTTTTTAAAAAAAAATGCAGTCGCCCTCGCGTGCACTGTCCGTGGGAACGTTGCTTACAAAAGGTTTAGGTAAAGAACCGATTATTCGGGGTTGCCAGTCGTAATTATGCGAAAAATTCGGCCGATCGCCAAAACGCCCGGGGCAACAATTTCAAGTATTTCGAAAATTGATAATCTGTATTCTGTATTGCCCGAAGCGTGCCACGCAACATTCTCATTTTACATTTTGGACAACTTTTGAAAAGTAGGTAATAACTAGGTAAATAAAACATTTATTCTAAGTAATTGTAGAGTTTTGTGTTTGTACTTAACTAAGGCCTTTTAACATCTATAGTAGATGATTTATACAGCGTCAGGAGGCAACTTTTACCTTCACAGACGGGACGCTGTAGTGCCTGGGACGAATTAAGATGGAGTAGGCTTGTGTTTGTGTTGGGACAATTATTATTAATTATAATTATAAATATTTGTTTATTCTACCAATAAAAATAGTAATCATAGTGCTACTAGATATTATGATACGTAACCATTTCTATACAAGAGTACTGGTACAGAAGTTGAAGGAAAACATCTTGATGAAACCGACATATCGTAGTAGGTAGGTGCATGAAAAGAGCCTTCGAGGCGCACTTTTAATCCTACGGCTAGTTGTAATAGTGATTGGTGATCGAAGATCGGATCTTTTGAGGAAGTCCGGCCGGTTATTTCTTCAATACTGCCCACTAGATACTTACAAACAGATAGACATAAAAAAAACAGTTAATAGCGAGGCCACTTCGCACACGAAGGGTTCCGTACCATCGTACATGTACATTTAAATGTTACTTGTATGGGGCCCCTTCGCTTTTACTTTATTATTTTTATTAAAAACTAGCTATCGCCCGTGATTGAGGCACAAACATACATCCACACATCCTTATATCCTCACAAACTTTCGCATTTATAATATTAGTAGGAATAGGATACACACTCTGAAAATTTCAACTCTCTACCTATTACGGTTCATGAGATACAGCCCGTTGACAGACGGACGGACAGCGAAGACTTAATAATAGGCTCCCGTTGGCACCTTTCGGGTACGGAACCCTAAAAGTGGCGGATGTAATGACCTGGTGATTGGCGACTAGTTGCAAAACAGGACGGCGTTAGGCATGGTCCTCGAATTACCAGGTTGATTTTACACGGACATTGTTTGAAGTTGAACTGTTTTTATCTGGTGCTTTGCGCATATCTTATTGAATTATTAACGTGATTTTGTTGTCTTAACCCCGAATACTCAAACGCATCTCAAAGTTGAGCACGTCTCAAATGACGATATTTTTTTTGACAGATTTTCATCAGGAACTGTCAAAAAACCGTGAGTTGAGACGTGCTCAACTCTGAGTCTCGTTTGAGTTTTCGGGGGTAAGCCATGGGATATTTGTTTACTTCTCCGTTCTATGACCGGGTGCGATCACTGGTGGTCTAGTGGTAGCGGCCTCGCCTTCCGATCCTAAATGCGTGGGTTCAAATCCGGTCTTGCAACAATGGATTTTTCTGTGCGAAAAATTTACGTGCGCAATACCAGTACGCTCAAAAAGATCGAAAATATGACTGTGTCACGTGCACGAAAAGAGCCTTCAAGGCGCACTTAATATCCTTTCCGTGTGGAGAAAGGATTTTGAGGTTGTTCAAAATAACTAGTGATAAAACTAGTAGAGTAAAAGGCAGCCAACAACGAGAGATTTTTTAGGGTCAGATATAAATATTTTTGCTTACTAAACTGAAAGTAAGAATTCAGCTCATTAGTGGTTGAACCTTTTGTTATCTCCGGATGACCTTGATAAATCTAAAGATCGCTACTGTTATGACCTCGGGTCGATCTATTGATAGGTAAAATTGTCTAAGGTCGCGCGATCAGATTATTTGCATAACATATCAAAATAAATTATGATGAAAGTTTTTTTAAGTAACAAAATATTATTTATCTGTATTACTAATACCATATTAGATATTAGTGTTATAAAATAAAAATTACTACATAATCTTACTTCTTACTTATATTATAAACTAGCAGCCGCCCGCGGCTTCGCTCACGCGGTACCCAGATAAAAAGTACCCTATGTCCCATTCCAGCACACGTAGGAGGTACCTACTATCCTCATTATTCATTATAATATAGTGTACGCTAAACGATGACTAAAGTATTGCCATCTCTTACCATTTCATAATGACAAACAGTGACAGGGCTAACTTTAAGCAAGGGCTAACTTTAGCGAACGAATATGAATAATAGAGTATGTAAGTATATTCCGTAGTTTTTGCGTAAAAGAGTAACAAACATACCTAAATCAAAATTTAAGAAATTTCGGTGAATATAGTAAAAATTTTGAGAGTTAAGGTAAACTTTTCAAAACGCAACGATAGCGCGTCAAAATTTGATCAGAATTAGCAGCGACATCTAGTTTTCAGACGTAGAATTACGTCAGAACTCCATGAATAATCAAGATTGGAAACTTATTAGACCAGAAATAATTTATGCTTCCTTTCACAGGTAATTTGACATTGACAGTTCCTTTTCCATATGTTTTGTATCATCTATTACTAATCTTTGGTATCATGTATTTATTGTTCCGAGGTATCATCGCTGTCATATGTCAAAATAAAAGTATTCTATTTTTAATGAAAAACATGCCAAAAATAAAGAATTTACAGGTAATTGACATCAACTAAATGAGAAAAATCGGCTCTTTAATTTGATATAGGTTATGTGCAGTTTTAGACCAAAAATTGATTCCAGGTTTTCATCCCTTTTCACCCCTTTAGAGGTTGAATTTTGAAAAATCCCTTCTTAGTACACCCCTACGTACCAAGGTTTACCTACACTGAAAATTTCAAGTCTCTACGTCCAGCGGTTTAGGCTGTGCGTTGTCTGTCAGTCAGTCAGTCAGTCAGTCAGTCAGTCAGTCAGTCAGGACAAAGATTCTTATAATATAAGATTTGAAAAGTCTTAGTTTGCTTGAAATTACCGGCGTAAAGCTCAAAACGCAACGATAGCGCGTACTAATTTTACTAGTGCTGCCATCTAGTACGAAAGTTTGTAACGATGTTTGGATGTTTGGATGTTTGTGCCTCAATCACGCCTAAACAGCTGAACGGATCTGAACGAAACTCGGAATATACATAAAACATGTACTGGATTAACATATAGGCTATTTTTTATCCGGGTACCACGCGAGCGAAGCCGCGGGCGGCAGCTAGTATATTATAAATGCGAAAGTTTGTGAGTTTGGATGTTTGGATGTTTGTGCCTCAATCACGCCTAAACGGCTGAACAGATTTGAATGAAACTTGGAATATACATAGTACATGTACTGGATTAACATATAGGCTATTTTTTATCCGGATACCACGCGAGCGAAGCTGCGGGCGGCAGCTAGTTTAGTATAAAACAAAGTCGCTTCCCGCTGTCTGTCCCTATGTTTGCTTGGATCTTTAAAACTACGCAACAGATTTTAATGCGGTTTCTTTTAATAGATAGAGTGATTCAAGAGGAAGGTTTATATGTACAACACATGCATAATATAGTAGAAAAGCACTGACAATTTTAGAGGTTTCTAATGTAATGTCGTAAATTAACACATTTTTTGCGCTTACATTGCAAACGCTCTCTGAACCCTACGAGATAGATCAAAATAATGTACCTACTACAGTATTGTACATCTTAAAAAGGTCTACAAAAAAGTCCGCGATTGTATATGTCTATCGTGCGAAGCCGGGGCGGGTCGCTAGTAAACAAATAAATAACACCCAAAAGTCACATACATAGTCCTGACCCCACACTAGGATTCCCTGTGTCGTGGGTATCAGGAACTACGAGTACCATGCTACCACAACACCCAGACCCGGAAGAAATATTTGCAGAACATGCAAACATTTCTTCCGCAGCGAGAATCGAACCCGCGCCTCTTGCGTCTCTGCCGAGAAATCGCCCACCACGCCACCGAGGCCGTCAAATAAACGAGAAACGCCAAAACTTTGCCAAACTTGTTGGTAACAGTTTTGCAAATTAAAATTCGAACACAGGTTCAATAAATCGAGACAAGGTGCGTATGCGCATAGCAATACGATGACTAACCCAACCAGTGTTAGACTCTCCCACAAGTTCGATGCTAGAATGACTAATGTCATCTAAAAAAACACACATACATAAAATCACGCATGTTTCCCATAGGGATAGGCAGAGATCGCGGATTTCTTGCCCTTCAGTCACTGTCATTACATTCCTCATGCATGCTCGTCGGTTTAGGGTACTCTTGACCTGGCCCTTTTCCAAAACGTCGCTGATTTGGTCCAGGTACGTGCGCCGAGGTCTTCCCCTTCCAACGGTACCATTCAAACTCGCCTCATACACCTGTTTCGTTAATCTTCTTTCATTCATCATCTCTAATAAAAAATATATTTCATTTAACACTTGAGAAAATTCTCTCACGACTTTACCTACTGCCAGCATTTTTTACGTCTCCAAAGAATAATGAACTCTTAGACCTTGAACTTAGAGCTTATTATAAAACGTAGTTTTTACTAAGGTCACCGGAAATCAACTGCGGTCGGATTATTCGGATCGCGATTGGAGTTCAAATATGGCGCCGCATCCGGTCAATTGAGCGACGATTTTACTAATTAAGAAGGCTTGGCTGGATTCATGGGATAAGTTGATTTACTCTGTTTATGTGAACGTAGCTTAGTTTATATTAGGGCATGGCGAAGGAATATCGTGAGGAAACCCGCAGCTTAGTCAGCTCCGCACGTATTGACCATGTCTTTCCTGTGGACAAGGCCGACTAAGCTGAGAGGATGGAATAGATGCTGGGCAAGCCTACTCCATCTTAATTCGTCCCGGGCACTACAGCGTCCCGTTTGTGAAGGTAAAACTTGCCTCCTGACGCTGTATCCGGTAAAAGGCCTTAGTAGTCCGCACCCTCCAACTTCATTTATTACAATGGCGGGGTATAAAACCAAAAGTAATTCCATTTGGATCTGAACACCAGCCCACATTTCACCAGTTACCATAAAGCTCGCTAAGTATTCTCGGCATGCGATCGTAACCAGCCGATTCATTATACTAATATTATAAAGAGGAAAGATTTTGTTGTTTTTTGTTTGTTTGTAACGAATAGGCTCCGAAACTACTGGACCGATTTCAAAAATTATTTCACCAATAGAAAGCTACATTATCAGGAACAGGAGCTATATTTTCAAAAAAATTAGGGATCCGTAAGAAAATTGCAATATTGTAACCCAAGATAGAAAACGCAAAATAGTTTTTGGCGTGCGCTGCGAAAACTATTGATTATAGAACAGAATAATGTACTACACGCGTACGAAGTCGCGGGCAACAGCTAGTTACCTATAAGTTATATAAATTCCATTTGTATTAAAATTATCTTAACTCTCATTACACCAATTAAATAGGCGTAGGTCCATTTACATAATAATTTTCAATAGACATTCATCACATTGTGAACTAGACAAGACTTCAACTAAAATCTTCTCCCATAATTATTGATACCCTTCATTACTTACTATAATAGCCATGATACTCCCACTATTATTAATCAATTAAGTATCTACTTACTTACTAATTAGATAAGTTCCCACCTATATGATTGATAACAGCTTCTAAAAGGCAATTACTTGAAAATAATTTAATCAATGACTTATATTAACTAGCTTCCACCCGCGTCTTCGCTCGCGTGGTTACAGGATAAAAGTTCCAGCACACATACAATGTATGTTCCAAGTTTCATTTAAATCCGTTAAGCCGTTACGGCATTATTGAGGCACAAACATACTCACATCCTAGTAGTATTATTAATTCATAATAACAACGATGTTTGTCAAAAAGTTTATGGCGTTTTTCGACAAACAACTTAAATGGTAAAATGATGCTAAAGAACGAATCGTCGTCCGCGTTACATTTAGATTTTAAATAGTAGATATAAATGTATTATTATATGACCGATTAAATCCATCTTATCGTCGAAAATTGTTGGGTTGTCCCAGACATTTTTGAAAACCCTTTTTGATTGTTAAGTTTTTTAAATAATTATTACGTAAATATTGCCCATAAACGTCATGTTTCATCTTAAATCAAAGCTAGGTTTCAAAGGTGCAATTTGTCTTTTGTGTTATTTAATAGCTAGATCTTAACTTCGAAGCTTTTTTATCTTTATACCCCTTTTATTATCTAAGGAATTGTTATGATACCTGATAAATTGTATTGAAAACCACGCTTCAAATATTCATAAACCTTCATGAACTACGTTTAGAACCTCCTTTGTGGTTTTAGTTCTACAATCAATAGGTTACTAAACAAAGAGGTTTTACTAGATAACTAATTCTGTTTACAGTACCATTCAAAAGGGTTTGTGGAGGGCTCTAGACACTACCAATAAACAGAAGGCAGATACAAAACAGACTGCTGTTTGTTTAGCCCTCTTATAAATAAACTTGGGCCTTTGAATATTGCTAGGTCTATTAAAAACTGTTTGGATGTTAGTGCATTGAAAAAGATGAATAGAAAAAAGTTTTCGAACTTCGAACATTGGAATGACAGGTCATGAATAGAGGAGTTTAATGACAAACATGCTCTTTGAAATGTCAGAATCTTTAGTAAAAACAGCTGATAAAGTCTCTCATAAAATATTCTATTTAAAACTGAAATTATCTTTAAACTCAAACAAAAGCTTAGGTATTTTTGTGAAAAAAAATACCAGCTGACGAATCAGCTGATCCGTTCTCCATACTTTCACAGCTCAGGTAAAGCTTTTTTGCGTGTTGCTCAGTTGCGTGCGCGTGCGTTCAGAATCTCCCGAATTTCGAACAAAAACGTATCCTTCAATGTATCAAACATCTGCTCAAGCAGGTGCGGAATTTTTGGAAGAACAGTTGGTTCTTTCTTTTTAACTTTAATGTTGAGGTTTTACAGTTCAAGACAAAAAAGAATGTTTGCAAATGAAACTTAAATTTTGAAAAGGATAATTACAAGATAGTATTAAAGCAGCAAGTTAGCAAGTTATCAAATATCATGAATGAACTTATATCCGTTCGATATGCGATACGATAAAGATGATACGGACTCGACCATAAAAAGCGGAAGCGCAAAAAAGTTCTGATAAAATGACGTTTCCGGTCTCTCGTTTAGCAGATAAAATGTGAAAGGATGTGAAATTTATCTCCATGGACTTAGATATAAATAAAAATATAAAAAAGTATTGGTGGAAAATTGACAGCGCCATCTAGCCTCAAACTAAGCATAACTAGTACTATAGGAACCAGATGGCTTATGGAATATTGATAATATCACTTTTTTTGTGAATATGTACTTATAATACATTAGATAAGTATGTTTGTAAGTAAGGATTTTTTGAACTTCGTCCAATATTTTAATTATGCCATTTATTTTTTTTTTAGCTTCGGCATTGGCATCTATAAAATTCGAAGTGAAAAGTCAAAAAAAACTCAAATATTCTACTACAATTTATAACTATTTTTTTTGCAAAGGCACAAAAATAAGGACGTCAAATTATTTGAGAAAGAAAATTGCAATAGATATTTGGAATGTAAGTTTGATCAATTCTCCATTGTGTGGCTTATACATCCGCACCCCGGGTGTATGGTTTCAACAGCTGACGGTACAAAAAACACCCTCTTCCTTTACCATTGACAAGGCCAATGGCCCACTTTTGTGTCAATAATAATGGCTTGACAGAAAAATATTGAAAAGGATATCCTTGACATTTTGACAATAATTAAATGCTATGACAGTTACAGAGTCCACTTTCATTTTAATCTAGTCAGCAAATCAGTTTTTTAAAACTCTTACATTACTGACTGATAGACTGACTGACTGATAATTACCCCACAGCCTAAGCCGTCCTTGAAGCATGAAACTTGTAGGGATAAGTAAGGTACCCTTCTGGTATAAATAAATAAATATTTGTGGACATTTCACACAGCGCCATCTAGCCCCAAACCAAGCAAAGCTTGTACTATGGGCACCAGATGGCTGATAGAATACTTAAATACTTTGTAAATACATAATAAAATACTACTACACCCTAAACCCGGAAGAAATATTTACAGAACATACAAACATTTCTCCCGTAGCGGGAATCGAACCCGCGCCTCTTGCGTCTAAGCCGAGCACTCGCCCGCCACGCCACCGAGGTCGTCAAGTACAAGTTTGAATGAAAGAAAAAAGACTCGTCACGGACAGAGCAAAGACTAAAAAAATGAAATGTTCAAGTGACGTTAGAAGAAATCACCCAAATACAAAGCAAGCATTCCATGATTAAAACTTTATTGCGTGTTTAGAATTAAACAGTCGCTCAACAGACTTCCATTTTCAAATGTAACTTTTTTCCGTGCATGTGGCCACGGTTCGCTTCCCATTCCACCGCACATGGCTCTCAGGAATTTGACACGCAGATGTTCCGTCAGTGCCGACACAATAATACTTAATAAATGTGCCAACGTACATAGAAGCTCAGGACTTTTACGATTATTAGTGCTTGCAACATATATTTGTATATCTGTTTTTTTTTTCTTTGGTTGGGTAAGAAAGTGAGCGTCAAGTTGAGATGACTTCTGACAGAGCGAAATGAAAGAAGAATACATGTTATACCAAACCCAAATAAAGTGGGGAAAAAACAGGGAAATGATAATGATCATGATTGCTTCGTTCGGCAAGATGTTCAGAAATATTTTACCATTGAAAAAATCAAATATGATTAATATCACAGATAAAAAACCGGTCAAGTGCGAGTCCAATTCGCATACGACGGGTTCCGTACCATTATACATTTAAAATTTTATGTATTTTATAATATTATAAATTAAATATACATAATTATGCTGGATTATCATATAGGCTATATCTGGGTACCACGCGAGCAAAACCGCGAGCGGCAGCTAGTATAAAATAAAAAGTAAAAGAAATTGGTATCATAAATGAAACTGCGTGCATAAGGTTTGCGAGCCAACCGAACGGTAACAAACATTGTAAGCGCCGCGTTCCAATCTCAAAACTGCATACCTTGCCATATTTACCGCCAATTAATGACATGCAAACCATGTCAACCTAACTAGAGAATGTCAGACCATTTAATTTAACGTCATTTCAGGAATTTACAATAAAAATAAGAGTATATGGCAACATTGCAATAAAAAATAATTTACAAAGCTTGTCGCTTATTTTAAAGAGTTGCTGTCATAAATCCAATATGGCGGTCTTTTGATGGCTTTCTTTTACGATGAACCAGTAATATCGGTTATTTTACAACTCGATGATGTCACGGAATATGTGCGAAAAGCGATGCAATGTGTTTAAATATCCTTTTAAGCGAATTATGCTGTTATACTTACTTTTAACTGTTAACGAGGTAATAATTGACCGGTCAATAAAACTGGTAATCACCGCGAAAGTAAAAATCTGCGGATCAATCCGTCACAGCTAAGGTTTTATATAATGCTTGTAAATTAAGGTGCAAAGGAACGTAATTTGACTATTTTGCACAGATTTCGTAAGAAATTATGAACTTCTTGTTCTTTTATTAAGTCTTTTTATGAAAAGACAGATTGGAAAGTTTATTCGTCGTAAAGAATCATACCATTTTCATTCTATCTGACACAATAACAAATAACGCGTTGTTTTGACGCACCAAACTAGTGTTGTACAAGATTTTTGAATGTTAAAATTTTATGATAATCATAAAGATTAACGTTACTCTGACCATAACAATGGACCATTTTAAACAATTTTGCAATGAATAGTAAAACTTTTTAGTGTGGGAAATAAATGTTCTCTGATTGATAGGTTTTGGACTATAAACATAACTGTTGTTGGAAATACTTTTTGTGGATACAAGGCAGCTATCAAATTAATATCTCTTGGAATTTCTTTCACCACACAGTCTACTTAGAAACAATTTGCAACAAAATAAGCAACTGGCACAAACACACAGATTATTAAACAGTTTCTGCTTAAGGTGATACTAAGACTCTTCTCAGAATTGAAGAATCATGTTACAGTCCAATAAAAGAAAACCTAACGCGAAACCTAAAACCTAGAAGACTTCAGCTTTAGAAAGGCAGTCTCAAGAGGTGAAAGTCATAATGCTAACATACCTTGCAAAAACTCACATCTCGCGGCCTTGCCAAGGTGAGTGCAAGGGGGACATAACGGGGACTGCGCCGTCTCAGCCGGACCCAAGAAACAGTGCTCAAACAACTCGATCGCAGTCTTGACATCCATCGATGCCTCCACTCAAGTGGAAGGATCGCAGCCACAACAAAACCGTCAAACGACAGCGCTAAATCTGTCCATCTGTCAGAACCCAAACAAGTTTCGATTCATTTCCTTTCAGCGATATCTTTGGATTTAATTAGTCGCCAATAATGGCACGTCGGCAGTAAAATCATTTCAAATTTCATACACGTTTGATGACCCTTTGGGAAAGCAGGTCTAACTGTAAATCCTTAAAAGGGATGTGGCTTATTATTTTTTATTTGTAAACAATACGGTCTGCCTGGTTTCGAAGCGTTATGAAAATTGTTATAGTTGCAATAATGATCGTGAAGTTTCATAACATAAACATAGTTGCATCACAGTGTCATTATAATTTGAAACCAATGGGTTTATTGCAAGAACTAGAAATCTTCTCTAACATTGTTGTGTAGGATGACTATGACCAATTAATGTTTCAAGGACACTTCACTGCCAAAGATTTAGACCCGTAATGTAACCGCAAACCCGCACAAAATTATGAATGGTGAGAAAAGATTGACTATGCACTAAGCGAACTCAGCAACATTCTACCGCGAACAGTTACCGTCACATTTTGTAAATAATGAACTACTTAGCATGCGAAACGTACTGCAGTGCAGCTGCGCGTCCAAATGTCCCTTCTATTTATATTAATTAAACACTTACGATTTGACTGATCTCTGTGATCGGAATGGGGGTAATGGTCTTCTCGGACCCCTGGGGGAGTGAAGAGGCGCTGGGGGTCGGAGACACCCCGGGAGAGCTCGGGCCATTCCCGACGCTCTCCTTCGACGTCCGGTTCGGAGACAACCTGGACGGGAAGCTGAGGGTCTTCGTCCACTGCGATAAGCTACGGACCATCTTGATTGTCCATAGGCACAACACGAATCACTAAAACCGGTATCTCGTTGTGAACGACACGTGCGCGCGAGGCTACGGTCCGCGGAGGAATGACGGCGGAGGGCAACAAAACTTCAGGCTGGCCTGTGCAAGTTGCGACTTGACTGGTATGGAGGGGGTCGCCGCCTGTAGCGATGGGGTTCGATGGTGTGCGTGTGTGTGTGTGCCTCCTGGGCATCTGTGTGGCTGCAGGGACCGGCCACCTATTGGTTTGGGTCCGATTTTCTTTTGTTTATCGTATCGACGACCTCGGCGGACTACTTATTGAAGCCTTGCTTGCAAAAAGTTTTAACGGCTCTTTTACAATATTTATGCAATTTGAAACTTTCCATCTTTGTTTTGGAGGGTTTCGTTAATTAATTAATCTCTTAACTTAAGTAATGGATCATTTTAAAGATCATAAACTTTATTTGCTGCATAAAGATTATTATTAAAAAATTATCCATCCATAATGGTTGATGGTGTAAAGCAGCTTCATTTGAAACTAATGGTCACGGATGACATTTCTAAACTTCTTTCGCCATAAACCAAGCCCATAGCGCACATTCGAATTAGCGACACCCCATAAACGCAGAAAATAACTGCACGTGACTCAATGAGGGTGGGTCCCTATGTACCAACTTCCTTTTATTCCTGTCCTTTTACAAATATACATTCAAGATATTGCAATGCGAGGGGAAATTTATTCCAATTTGAATATCGATCCGATTTAAGAGCTATATTCTGCAGGGAAGGGTTTATTACGTTAAGTATTTTTTACGCATTTCATCAAAAACAATAACATAAAATGACACAAGTTATCAAACTACCTCATTGACTCTCAGATAAAGAACTAAAAGAGTGGACACAAATCAATCTTAATAACAAAAACTTTCGGAACAACTAAGAACAAAAAAAACTGAAGGGCTTTCAAAAGCATCTTTCGAGTTTCAAAGTGCGGACCTACAAACGCGATTACTAAACAATGGGTGCGCAAGCGCATCACGCGTAGCTGGGCCACGTGCGCCAGCAGCTGACGCCCGCAGCCCTAAACTGGGAAGTCAGGAAACGACGCAAAAAAACCTGCTCCTCAAGTTTTAAGGGCGAGAGTACTTTGTAATGTTTCTTGTTGAATTATAGCCCTTGTGCAGAACTGTAGCGGATTAATGAATGAAGGGACAGCAGATTTCTATCTGGCTCGCCTTTAAATTGGCTAAGAAAGACATCGAATATTGGAGTTTGATTTATATTTATGTTATCACTAGCTTCCGCCAGCAGATGAAAAGAAGAATTAAGTTATTCTAAGTAACGAACTTATACTTCAGCCAAACTAAAGATACAGGTAAACAAACCGACCATACTTACTTAACCCAAAACTTTTTCTTCCATTGCATGTTTATGGAACTTTTACTAATAGTTAAATTAAGGTGTAAAACTTATGCAGCGAGATTTATTTACCTAAAACTAAAGAGATTTCATCGTAATAACGAAAAATATGGACGGTTTGTTTACATAAATTGTATCCCCAGTTTGGCTGTAGGTATATTTATTCATCTAAATTGGTTCTGCCATTAGGGTGCAGATTATCTATAATATAAAAATGAATCGCAAAATGTGTTGGTAAGCGCATAACTCAACAACGCCTGGACCAATTTGGCCAAATCTTTTTTTAAAATGTTCGTTGAAGTTCAAGGATGGTTTTTACGGCGAGAAAAATTAGAATTATTGCTGGAAAAACCTATATGTTTATCCCCGAGCGAAGCCGGGGCGAGTCGCTAGTAGGGTTATAAAACCCTCCTAACAACCTTTAGATTCTATCTTTCTAGAGAGATTAGATTCTATATTCTTTGAATCAGTGTGGTGAAAAGATTTTATTTGTAATACTACCTACTTGTAATCACAATAAAAACTGCTTCAAATATACCTCTGTCTTGGATTAAGTATCTGCCAAGGCAATTTTTATCAGCTCCATAATTATTCAGCAATTAGTCCTACTATTTTCGAAAATAACCAAACACATAATTCTACAAATAGTTGCTGCATTGTTGACATTCCCACAACAAGCAATGAATTTTAATTACTGTACTCTTAAATCCCTCTCCTATCCGTCAATCCACCCTTCACCCTCTTAAACTAGCTGGTAGAGTAGATGTATGTATGTATGTATGTATGTATGGGCACGGACAAAGACAAGAGCCATACAAGGGCTGTGTGCCCTAACACAAAGAAATTTAATGACTTTTTTGATGATAGGTTGATGGAATCTGAGTTTATAGTTACCTACTGGTTATGTCCGTTGAAGGGTATTTAGAAATGAGTAGTGGTCTTTTGAACTTCTTTGCTTATGGTATATTGTTTTATTATAAACATATTATGTGAAAGAAAGGAGTGAGAGGTACAGATGACGGCTGACAGAAGGGAATGGAAGAAGAGAACATGCTGTACCGACCTCATATAGAGTGGCATAAGGGCAGGAATATGATTCTTTGCAAGTAAAATTATTTGGTATGCTGACGATCATAAAATGTAATTTGATTCCAGAAACAATAAATTCATAAATAGGTACAGAACTAATTAATTATTATATCCAAATTATTACTGGTTGATCACTTACAAAGTTTTTCAAAGTTTTTATGGTATTTTTATCGGTAACGTGATATTTTGGGGATAATTTAAATTCGTCTCGGGTGCCTTTGCTTCTTTGAGGAAGTGACGACATGAAGATTACAGCAATTTACAACGAAGACAATAAATTGCGCACCGGAAGACATAGAACGTGTTAGTATTACAAAGCCCAAAACTTCAATAAATACATTTTAGTAAAAGTTTAATTGTTTTATCGATTTACACCCGGTTCGAGTATTCTACTAACCCGCGAGGAATGTTGATTTTCTGTCAAAAGATGTATGGTGCGTTTCAAAAGTTCAACAAATTTAATAAATTCCATAATTTTTGATGCACTTTTTCTTCGTATCATCATAAGATAATCTTATAACAATACTAGCTGCCGCCCGCGGCTTCTCTCGCGTGGTCCCTGTAAAAAAATTGGCTAGGCATATGTTAATCCAGCACATGTAATATGTACCTAGATAAATAATAATAAATAACACCCAACAGTCACATACATAGTCCTGACCCCACACTAGGATTCCCTGTGTCGTGGGTATCAGAAACTACGAGTACCATGGTACCACAACACCCAGACCCGGAAGAAATATTTACAGATCATGCAAACATTTCTTTCGGAAATCGAACCCGCGCCTCTTGCGTCTCTGCTGAGCAATCGCCCGCCACGCCTCCGAGGCTGTAGATTCTAAGTTTAATTCAAATCCGTTTAGACGTGATTGAGGCACAAACATACAAACATCCTCACAAGAGATGTAAGAACTTAGACCCTAAGTAATCATAACTGTAATAGGTATACATTAAATGTTGTTTTTTAACACTTTTGACTCTTTAATTAGTTAAGTTACCTTAGTGTTTTAACAGTTAATTATTTAGTGACATGTCCCAATAAACATCACCGATCATAGCCACCCTAAGTCCATGGAGGGGTGCGCGTTATTAAAACATCTACGAAATTAGTACACCATGCTCTTTGTCTCACCTCTCTTACACTTTCACTCTTATTACAGTGACACAGAGTTCAAAATTGCTTAACTGCTATTTTTGTATGTCGTAAATAACAGTGAGTAGCGTAAAATACTCCAGTGGCAGTTTTATAATAAGCTAATTACAACACCCCACTGACAAAGGTAAAATTCAGCTTTGTTCGAAATATCTAAAAATATTTTTGTATGGTTATAATTACTAAGTAACTATTTGAAGACAGTGCCTATAAGTACGACGGTTATTTGATAATTAGTTTTGGACATTCTGTAATTAGGTAATGAGTTCAGCCGGATTTAAACGATAAAGTCAAAGTCAAACTCAAAAAATTTTATTCCCTAAAATAACGGGGATCATATCGACACGTCATAAATCTAATCTGAATAATCTGGACCAATGGCCTATTTATTTTCTGTACCCAACTGATACTTTTGTAATTTGTAAATACATGTTAGTTGTAAGTTCTTTTTCGTAAAGAAATCTCACTTTATTTGAGTTTATGTCGATATGTCTAAAAATAAAATTTCGAATTCCCAGAACACACAATAGATAGCAATAACGACCACTAAACAAAAGCTCATTAATCTAAAGCCGATAATTACTAAAAACAAAAGCAGAAACAATTAGGACTTCTTTATAGTTTAACCCCAGTAGCGGATCCAGGGAGGGGGCCTAAGATACTCAAGATACCCTCCCCCCCTCCTTTCCCCTTCACCCCCCCCCCCCCCTCGTGACTAATGTCGTTCTAATCAAACTTTTTAGTACAATATTCATCAGTCATTCATTACGATCGCATCGCTAAAAGCTACTCGTTCTAAAGAAGAAAGTAAAAAATACGCGTCCTATTATAATTGTAAACTTTAAATAGTAAACAAATTATGAAAGTTTTAAAAAAAAGCTATTATTTTAGTCAAAGCTACTCGAAGAGAGTCACTAAGCGAAACAAAATTTTGTGTGCTACTTTAGTTACCTTGAAGTAACCTTGATAAAACTAACCTTTGCGGTGTCAAGCCCCTCTCAAGCCAAATTCCTGAATCCGCTACTGTTTGGTACACGTGGGCCCACCTCCCCTCACGTTGTATGTGATGTTTAGCGAACGTAGGCCCACCTCCCCTCATGTTTTGTGATATTTTAAGGGTAATTTTGTGATGGCTAATAATTTTTAGGAACAATAAAACTAATCTTTATGGTGGGAAATGCACACGTAATGTATCTAAGTCGAAGGTAAATAATGTTTTTACTAGGGGTAGGGGGTAGCAGAATGGTTGAAAAGTTTTATTTCACATCGTAAAACATACATTTGGAGCTTCCCATAGTTTGTAAAAAGTTACATGGGACATGATGGTGCTATAGATGTATGAGGCGAGTGTGAGTGGTACCATTGGAAGGGGAAGATCTCAGCGTACGTACCTGGACCAAATTGGCGACGTTTTGGAAAAGGACCAGGTCAAGAGTACCCTAAACCGATGTATGAAGAATGTTATGAGAGTGAATGAAGCGAAAGAAGTATGTCATGATCGTAGCAAATGAAGATCCGTGATCCCTGCCTACCCCTATGGGAAACAGGCGTGATATTATATATGTATGTATGATGCTATATTAAAAATATCCTGGACAGTCGTCAACCAAAGTACGTAGTCGAGTAAAGAACCTTCTTTTTTGTAATTGGTTAAAAATAACAACCAAAACTAAAAACGTAGACTAAAATTCTACAAATTCATCACGATCATCATCATCATTATGTCACAAGATCAAACATGTCAGACCTACTTAAATTCTACGCAGTCGAGTTTTTTGTTCTGTTAAATAAATAGTTATTATTAGAAGTGTTTTTATACATCTTTCAAACAATAGTCCAATACGCCATATGTGTCACGAATCTGAAGTATTAATACAGTCAGCAGTGGCCGTCCATATGGCCAGTCCGACCACCGGCTTCGACCATAGCTTTTAGAACCAGATGAACAAACATTCTGAGGGTTTTATGTCGGTTTGAGGGAAGATGATACTCATAAAAAGGATACCTATTCGAAGTTTGCGATATTTTCAATAACTTTAAACAATAGTTAGGTTCAAGTCTGGGATCAGGACTATGTACTTATACTTGACGGCCTCGGTGGCGTGGCGGGCGATTGCTCGGCAGAGACGCAAGAGGCGCGGGTTCGATCCCCGCTGCGGAAGAAATGTTTGCATGATCTGTAAAAATTTCTTCCGGGTCTGGGTGTTGTGGTACCGTGGTACTCGTAGTTTCTGATACCCACGACACAGGGAATCCTAGTGTGGGGTCTACGTATGTGACTGTTGGGTGTTATTTATTTATGTCAATCTCCAAAGTTTGTTTGATTATTCCCGAAAAGCTAAGCCCATAACCATTAGTAGGCCATCTCAGGCCATCTGCAGTCTGAAAACAAACAATTACTTTGAAGCACATGGCGTTTTAGGTCAGCTATTCTGGATCTTCCCTTTGAAATTGTTTACAATGGCAGCGATTGTACTGATGTGATGACATTATCTAGGAAGGGTTTGAAATTATGAGAAAACAGGTTTCATGGCATTCATACGTAGTATGAAAACATGTGTCAAGTGTACAAAAGGTGCCTTTGAGGCGCACTTTAAATTCTTTCACCACACTCATCGGGACCGCCTTTGTCCCGGCACAAAAAAGCAAAGCAGAGTTATAATTAAACGTTTGCTTTTGTTATAGGAACTTATATCAGTATGTCCGTATGTCATTGATATTTCGAAGGCATCAGTGGGCCATTGATTACACAATCGTAAATCGTGCGCTGGGCACACGTTTACTGTGAACTAGAATTATTTAATCACAATATGGAGTATCGGCGCCATTTTTATTTTTGATTGTCTGGACGTGCGCACGAAGTAGTACGTGGCAGGTGAGTGAGGTTTATAATGTACTTACATATAGTTACTGTTATTACCAGCCTGAATTGTCCCACTGCTGGGCAAATTCATCCCCTTGTCCAAAGCTGCTTTCTACTTATAGTAAGTTCGTATGAGCTAGTGGCCAACTCTTGTGTCGGAGTTTTTAGGCCGCCGAAAGACCTCCGTCGTGGCTTGACGACTTTAAAGCCGGGATCGACAATTTAACGTGGAAGTGCTCAGCTAGTAATGCCACTTGCAGTCACCCATCCGAATTGTGACCGCGCACAACGTTGCTTAACTTCAACGATCAATCAAGAACGTCTAAGCAAGCTACGCCACGAGCGCTTTTAATTAGTCTATAGTTTTAGGTCTCCTAATAGTCTGTTTTTTTAACTATCGTGTCATAGCTGTGCAAAGATCTGAGATGATCCTGAGATGGTCCTTCGAGGACCCTTGAAATGTTTTATTACACTAACCCCCGAATACTCAAACGCATCTCAAAGTTGAGCACGTCTCAAATGACGATATTTTTTTTGACAGATTTTCATCAGAAACTGACAAAAAACCGTGAGTTGAGAGGTGCTCAACTTTGAGTCGCGTTTGAGTATTCCGGGGATAATCACTTGCAAAAAAAATATTTTCTTCATTTAAAAAAGTGCTTGTACAAAAGCTAGCTTAACTCTATAGGTGAATAATAAATGTGTGTGAAAGAAAAAATAAACATGACAAAGGTAAACCATAAGATACCGAAATAAGACCCAAATTCAACTCCTAAAGGAGACTGGGAAGATGAAGTTGGTATGATAAGAAGCTAGTCGAGGGGAGTTCCACAACTATACATTTATATTTGTTCAGCTCATTATTTAGTCATTAAACATGCCAAATAAGTGAAATGAAGACATATCACCACAATCAATGTTACGACCCGGATCCTGCGCAGGGGTTTCGAGACAAACCCACACGGACAGACAGAGATACAGGCCATATAAGGCACCTACATTATAGCAATAAATTCTCTTCTAGGTATATAATTATTCGTTTATTTTGGGTATTGGAATGCAATTTTGAACATCGATTAGATGTGAATCTGTCGTAAACCTTGTTTTGATGGACATTTTGTATTAGTAACGCCATTTTAACACTTTGTTTTTGGCGATAAGTAGCCATTTCACGTGTCAAGGTGCGTACCTACTGCTTCGAAGGAAAGTATGTTGATGTTCCATTTTTAAAACTTAAGTACATAAGAACTTACGAATTTCAAAAGTCTTTTGTGATACACAAAAAAAAGACTGCTCCATATTTAAATTTAAGATTTTTAAATTACGTTCTTTGTCGAAAATAAAAACAAATTTTATTGTATTCCATATTTAAAATTTGAAATTCGAAACAAAGAAAGGGCAATGGCATGGTGCTATTAAATCATGGAATAGTGAGGCGACATCGTGAAACAAAACAAAATAAAGCCAATGACACATTTATTAGGGCTGTCAGTTGACGGTGCTCAGGAGTGACAGCTCATAAGTTTAAAACTTTAATTTGTGATAAGGCGAATGTGTGTTTATGGATGGGTGAGCTACTGGGTATTAACTTTCACGTTTTAAATGTTGTGTAATGGTGATGCAAGGATGGGGTATTGATTGATAAGTTGTGTGACGACAGGTCAGCATAGATAACGCTTTAATATATTTTCCTTAACAATATTTATTTATTTCTAAAGTAACCTACGTGGGTTTGGTAAGCTATCATAGGCTGTAGGAATGAGATTTTGGAAAACACATTCGGAATCTCAAGAAATTCTGCAAACATTTATTCAGTCTTTCAAACTTATCTTAAAATATTATTTCAGAGAAAAACAAACAAACCTAAAAACGAATAACTAAACTATATAATATAGATAGCCATTCAAAAGTTTCCGCATAGTTCTACAGCATAGCATAGATTTGACGACCTCGGTGGCGTGGCGGGCGAGTGCTCGGCTGAGACGCAAGAGGCGCGGGTTCGATTCCCTATTTAAAAAAAATGTATATAAGTATTCTATCAGCCATCTGGCTCCCATAGTACAAGCTTTACTTAGTTTGGGGCTAGATGGCGCTGTGTGAAATATTTTATTAAAAAAAAACTTTTTCACACCCCGTCAGTAATAGAAACCAAGATGAAAATTCTCAACACAGCTCATCATTTTCCTGCCCTCCTGCATAACTAAACAGTGATTTGTTAGTGACATACCAAATAAAGATAAGTACCTCTGGAACCACCTACTTATTACCCTTTTATTTTTAGAGTACTTATTATCCATTTAAACGAACTAATTACGCTCGCTGACAGTGTGCTTGGGACATTAAGGCCTTATTTACAAGATATGAGCAGTATTACAGGTTGATACCGGTTATAACTGGTAAGCAGGAGGTATTTAGTACTCAATGTGGTATAAGTTTTTAGTATGCACAATCGTAGAATATGCTTTAGTTTAGAAAAAGGGAAATTCGTGAGATCTATGTCCTAATATTATACTAGCGGGTGACGAATCGTTCATTATCTTAGCAACGTTGTTTTTCTACCAATAAATGCGTCATTTCTATTGTAATGAACGATCCGGCGTCGTTCGTTGTTAAAATATTAGAACCACGTATTAAATGGGAAGGATATGGAAGTATTCCGTTGCGGAATTATCTGGGCATCACTGATTTTGTTTTGCTTGGTACATCGATTATATAGTTTTAACTAACATTATAAACTCTACATTTAAAGTAAAATAAACCATTCTATTCAATTATGACGGTTTAGGAAGAATATAAATACTTTTTGATTAAGTTTTTAGATTTTTCCTGTTTTCTGTCAAAATGCTGTCAGTGGACAGGTAATTTCGTTGACAGTGACAGTCGGGACATAATCGAGGTAATGCCCGTCACTAGTTGACAAGTTATGGCGCCGTAATTACACGCGCACTTATATTTTGTTTTTGACCCTTGGACTCCGTGGACATTTTGTGTCACTTATGATGAAATAACTCATAGGGTAAATGGAGTGACATATTCTAAGGTGAACATTAACTTTTTTATATCGTAATAAGTGTTGAAAATTACATAACAAATACGAAATTTTGAGGGTAAATGAAATAAATTAACGAAATACGAGGCTAGGTATAATATGATTTTAAATATACTATCGCCTGTCCGAAAAGGTAAACTTTAAAACAACAATACGACATTTAACACATATTGCGTATGGACTTAAGTTTGACTATCATAATAAAAATATTTGAGCATACCAAGTATGTAAAAATGGTACCTACTTAACATTACAATTTTTCAAGTATTAAGTATCAGATTGGAAATAGATACAACGGACCGGAAATGGCTATTGCCAAAAAACGTCAGCTGTTCGCAATCAGGTCAAATTTCGTGTCTTTTAAAATTATTTTATTAATTAAATTTTTTATTATACTACTATTTTCATGCGTCCAGCTGCTTCTCTCCCCGAGCATGTCGTAAAAGTCGACTAAGGGATAGTATACTCTGCAACATGATGAACCGGCTATACGGGCGATGGGCTGATCACCTGTCACCATGGTTTACCATATCCATCTTGGAACTTTGAATCAGGGGTGGCTAAAAGAATTCTTATGATTACTTGTGGCTCCGCCCACCCCTTTAAGTATACGGACGTGATAAGAAAACTTGCAGCCACTCCTGATTCAAAGTTCCAAGATGGATATGGTGAACCACCATGAAAGGTGATCAACCCATCGCCCGAATAGCTGGTCCATCATGTTGGAGAGGATTTATCATCCATTTAACCTACTATTAAGTCTTCCTCAAAGACAAATGCCTACTTAAGATTAGCATAAGTACACCGGTAGTGGGACAGTTAGATGAAATTATAGTTAAAATCAGCGGAAGAGCTTTGAGCCGATTTCCGCTCGCAGCTATTACGAGTTACTTGGGATCGTTTTTAATTACTCATTTCATTAATAATCTATATGATTAATAAATAAACCCAGTCAAGTGCGAGTCGAATTCACACACGAAGTGTTCCGTACATTTACATAATTTTTTATTGTACGTCACTTATTTATTAGTGACAGCACGTTCCCTTTTAAAATCAAGCAAAAAATGCAAAATGAAACAAATCTCTTCTGAAGGATCAACTTGATTTTTAATTTATTATTATTTTTGCACAAATCAGTAAATTTTAGATCGTTTGAAAGGAAATACACAAAAAATTACAGAAAAAAATGTGCAAAAAGTCACTCGACCCATCCAATTACTGACTGCACGTAAGTTGTTCAATGATCGATTACGAACGTAATTTCTTTTTTCTTGTTTGAGGCCCCTTTTATTTTATTACGTTATTATAGCGGCAATAGAAATACATACTCTGTGAAAATTTCAACTCTCTACCTATAACGGATAATGAGATACAGCCCGCTGACAGACAGACGGACGGACGGACAGTCGGACGAACGGGTAGCTGATGCTTAGTAATAGAAATGTAGAATATAATTGTAGCTTGATTACTAACAATATTTAACTACTAGAGTCTAGTAGAATCAAGCAAAAAAACCTAAACATAGTAACTAGAATTTTGTTGAAAAAAAAAGATTCTTATTGGATTTAATACATACCGTTGATGTTTTAAGTACCTAACTTAGACCAAATAAAAAGAAAAGACGGCGCGCCGCGAACAACCAAAGTGAAGCCACACAAAACCGTGCTCCTGCAAGTAAACATACACGCTCACGCACACACCTACACTAGAACCATGCTCATCGCTCTAAAAATAGAATTATGCCTTCCTGTGTAGTGAAAACTTGTAAAAACAACAGCAAATCAAATCAGCAAAGTACTTCAAATAACATCGTTTCTTAATTATTATAGTAAGAATTTTAGGTTACTTGGAACACAAAACCTCAAAACATACACATAGATAAAAAGGTGGCTTCACTTTTGTTGTTCGCGGCACGCCGTTTTTTTCTTTTTATTTGGTCTGAAGTATAGGTACCTACCTCAATAACGATGGTCTCAATCACATTCTTACGTTCTACCTTTCGGAATACAATAGGTGTTCAGCCGCGCCAGCTGCTTATGACAGATGCGGACAAAGCAGTCCGCAGTGTCAGTGTCAATGTCAAATGCCAGCTGTCAGCCGTTGGTATGCTTTTGTTGGTATAAAAAACGGTAGCTTATTGAAGTAGAATACATTTATTTGCAACAACAGAAAAATACAGTACAAAAACATTCGGTTAGATTAGATTGATTTGACGACCTCGGTGGCGTGGCGGGCGAGTGCTTAGCTGAAACGCAAGAGGTGCGGGTTTGATTACCGCCACGGGAGAAATATTTGTATGTTCTGCAAATGTTTCTTCCGGGTCTGGGTGTTGTATTATTTAGTATGTATTTACAAAAAATAGTATTTAAGTATTATATCAGTCATTTGGTGCTCATAATACAAGCTTTGCTTAGTTTGAGGCTAGATGGCGCTGTGTCAAATGTTCACAAATATTTATTTTATTTATTTAAATAATAGAAAAAAAGAAATATTGACATAAGTAATCGCAATCTTTGTCAATTACAAAAGGAATTGACAGTTTAGTTGGATTATCGATTACCAGTAATGTTGAAAGAAAAAGATATGATGTTCGTGTGTGTTTCAATAGAAATGTACACTGTGAACAACTCTTTACTTATTACGATTCATGACATACAGCCCGCTGACAGACGGACGGACGGACAGCGGAGGCTTAGTAATAGGCTCCCGTTGGCACCCTTCGAGTACGGAACCCAAGTCATCCAATAATAATTAAAAGTAGAATTCTATCGATGCCAAAACAACGACTAGAGGTACAAAAATACAGGAATTTTCTTTTTACGCCATAACTAGCACCATACAATGCCGTAATTGAAGCTTCACCATGCTTCAACAATGGCTCCCATAGCGATAACTCACAATTAACCATCTACCTTCTGGTATAACTGTCAACTAACTGTTACTAACTGCTGCTAAAGTTCACGCGAATACAAATCTTAGTTCCTTTTTAAATTAAAGAAACTACTTAATACTAATAAATAAATAACACCTAACAGTCACATACATAGTCCTGACCCCACACTAGGATTCCCTGTGTCGTGGGTATCAGAAACTACGAGTACCACGGTACCACAACACCCAAACCAGGAACAAATATTTACAGATCATGCAAACATTTCTTCCGCGGCGGGAATCGAACCCGCTTAAATTAATATTTCATAATATTTAAATAACTTCTCTACTGGACTGGGAGTAAAGAAAAACCATCTGATGCCCATGGAACAAGCTTTGCTTAGTTTGGGGCTACATGGCGCTGTGTCAAATGTCCACAAATATTTATTTATTTATTTACTTATTTTATCTCTCAACTAAACTTCCATCCAATTAAGGTGTTTGTACAGGGTGGTCCAAGGCTGTTTGACCTCCGTCAAGTTGAGTTACCACAATATGTCATAGGGAGCAACGACTGTGCTGAGTCACGTTTTAGTTGGTGTATGACAAAAAAACTAAAGCCTTTTACCATCTGATAGATGATTTATACAGCGTCAGGAGGCAACGAGACACTGTAGTGCCCGGGACGAATTAAGATGGAGTAGGCTTGCCCAGCACCTATTCCATCCTCTCAGCTTAGTCGGCCTTGTCCACAAGAAAGACACGGTCAATACGTGCGGAGCTGACTAAGCCTCAGTTTTCCTCACGATGTTTTCCAGCCAGTATAGCGCACATAATTTTTTGTACAGAAAAATCTATTGGTACACGACCGAGATTGAACCCACGACCTTAGAAACGGAAGGCGGGGTCACTACCAACTACACCACCAGTGCTTAGTGTATGACAGTCACTCTGTAATAATTAGGTATTTAAACAAATAATCTTACTTCTTACTTATATTATAAATGCGAAAGTTTGTGAGTTTGGATGTTTGGATGTTTGTGCCTCAATCACGCCTAAACGGCTGAACGGATTTGAATGAAACTTGGAATATACATAGTACACGTACTGGATTAACATATAGGCTATTTTTTTTCCGGATACCATGCGAGCGAAGCCGCGAGCGGCAGCTAGTATATTATAAATGCAAAAGTTTGTGAGTTTGGATGTTTGGATGTTTGTGCCTCAATCACGCCTAAACGGCTGAACGGATTTGAATGAAACTTGGAATATACATAGTATATGTACTGGATTAACATATAGGCTATTTTTTATCCGGATACCACGCGAGCGAAGGCGCGGGCGGCAGCTAGTATTCTAATAACTCTCTCTGTTCTTCGGTTAGTAGGATAATGAAAGTAGACAAAGAAAAAACTTGCCAGGTGCGAGTCGAATTCGCACACGAAGGGTTCCGTACCATAGTATATTCAAAATGTTTTTGTATGGGGCCCCATTTTATTTTTACTATTTATATCGGCAATAGAAATATATACTCACAAATACACACTGAAAATTTCATCTCTCTACTTTATTAAGGTTCATGCCACTGGCAGACAGACGGACAGGCGGACGGACAGCGGCGGTTTAGGGTCCCGTTGACACTCTTCTGGTACGGAAACCTCACTAAGCGTAACGGTTAATTTTAATCAGGTTGATAAGCAAAAAATTATATGTAATTAGACCATAAATAGAATTTATCACTTTAAAAACGACCTGTCCAATGAATGATCGTTATTCTATCGAAGAAAATAATTATGGATCTGACTAAGAAACTATTTTGACCGTTGGATATTGACCGTTTGGATATTGACTGCTGTTTTATTAGTACGTTAGACAAATATCTTCTTTAAAACTTGATTTCATAATATATTATGCTCCCAAACCGATTTATGATAGTTTAAAAAAATAAATAACAAAGTTCAATCACAAGGCCGAGGCGTCACCGTAAAAGCCTCACATTTTTTCCATACATTCGTCATACACATTCCTCGGTAACCGTCTCGCCTCTCATACATCAGCTCTTTTGTAACAATTTGACGGGTAATTTATTGAAAGACTCGTGGAATGATTTTATTTATTGAGGGAATAAAAAGAAATGAGAAAATTTGATCTTGTGGCTATTTAGAAGCCGAACACGGAAGCGTTTAGGTAAATGAAGAAGGAATCTCAAAGCTTTAGATCACCTAAATTAAAAACCGGTCAAGTGCGAGTCGAATTCGCACGCGAATGGTTCCGTACCATCGTACATGTACATAATGTTTGTTATTATTAATATTATTTGTTGTTATAGCGGCAATAGAAATACACACTGAAAATTTCAAGTCAATACCTCCGGTTCATGCAAGACAGTCCGCAGACGGACGGACGCCGGACGGACGGACAGCGGAGGCTTAGAATAGGGTCTCGTTGGCACCCTTCGGGTACGGAACCCTAAAAAGAGGACGTACGAAAAACAGGCAGCAAGGGGTAACGTTGGTGAGGGTCTTCAAAAATCTCCCAGGATGTAATTCTTGTATAATTTGTGACTAAAAAAAGGTAAGTTCGTATGAGCTAGTGGCCAACTCTTGTGACGAAACTTTTAGGCCGCCTAAAGGCTTCCGTCATGGCCTAACGCCTTAAAAGACGGGACCGACAATTCAACGTGCCATCCGAAGCACGGAAGCGCTCAGCTCGTAATTTGCGGTCACCCATTCAAATTGCGCACAACGTTGCTTAAATTCAACAATCAATCAAGAACGTCTAAGCAAGCTACGCCACGAGCACTTCACTGACTAGAAACTCAAATGAGTTTCTACAAATTTTTTTCCTAAAATGATATTCGGATATTTATCCGAATATCATTTTAGGAAAAATTTTTGTTCGAAAACACATGTACTAAAATCACTTTTCACAATATCCCGTGCGTGTAAACATATAGAATTATGAATATAAATTGTTTAGAGTTGTCTTTTTAGGTCCATAGTTTTCCAATAAGAACTAGGTAATTAACCCCCGAATACTCAAACGCGACTCAGAGTTGAGCACGTCTCAACTCACGATTCCCTTGACAGTTTCTGATGAAAATCTGTCAAAAAATCGTCATTTGAGACGTGGTCAACTTTGAGATGCGTTTCAGTATTCGGGGTTAAAATAGTCTATTTACCTATTTGACAAAAAGACGAGATCTATTTATTTAACTAATAAAAACAACGTTGTTTTTATCGAAATAATCGATTAATCGATTCGAAAGATGCCTGACATCGAAGTCGTGAGAATCGTAACACAATGCTCAGCAAAAAGTCAATGATGTTGAAGAAAGCGGCAGAAAACTCTAATTACTGTGGTAATTATTAAGCTAGGCGCTCACTGATGCGGTTCTTTGTCCCTTTCTTAATGATGTGTGTATGTGTGTGTGTGTGTGTATACATTTATTTCCTCTCATCTTCGTGACAGCGGAAGAGATTTTATAGAAATCTGGAATATACAATACAATACAATACAATACAATACAATACAATATAACTTTATTGTAAAAAACACAAATTAAAGAAATAAACAAAAAAAAAATTAAAATAAGTATGAATATGCGTCAAACAATGGGCAATATAAAGGAAGATGTTATGGATGATTAGATAAGAATACTTCTGTAGATCATTAGAGATCAGAAACTTCATTCACAGACCTTCATGGCCAATGGTAAAATACCAATGGTATAGGAAAAAGGTGAAATTTTATCCCATAACACATATTTTAAAGGTCGCGACAACCGGTCCGGTCATTGGTACTGTCCGTTAATGGTTAACTGGTCGATCAGCTGGCCGCCACACCCATGGAACTGGTTTTATCATCAACGGTGGTGGACATGTCCAGACCTGTACAAAAACGGAAATTTTCAAAAACTACGGTACATCACTACTAGAAGTCGAATTATTCCTTTTCCATTGCGACTTACCTCTTGAGCCTTTTACTATCTATAGTAGATGATTTATACAGCGTCAGGAGGCATCTTTTACCTTCACAAACGGGACGCTGTAGTGCCCGGGACAAATTTAAGATGGAGTTGGCTTGCCCAGCACCTATTCCACTTACCTCAATAACAACAACAATAATACAATGGCCTATAAGTAAGTTCGTATGAGCTAGTGGCCAACTCTTGTGACGGAGTTTTTAGGCCGCCTAAAGGCCTCCGTCATGGCTTATTAATATGGTGAACCATGGTGACAGTTATTTAACCTAATTAATATATTAGTTTCTTAGGTTATTGTGTATATTGTACCTTGTATTTTTAGAATACATAAAATATTTATTTTCTTTTTCCATATTCATTATGTTGTTCAAAATCAGCAAATATGTATAAATACTCCAGTTTTTATAGAATTCCGTTACGCCGTGAACTATGATTGAGGCACAAACTTACATTCTCACTTTTCGGTTTTATAATATCAGTGGGATAGTAAAATGCTTTTTTTGTGAAAAAAATATGTGTCATAGACTTTTGTTCCGATAAGTACCTAGTAATTTTAAGGAAGCATAATAGTATAATACTTTTACAATATAAACATAAAAGAGTCAAGAAACAAACTATTTATTCCAAGTAATACACGGTTCACGACGGCCCTTTGTAGGGTAAAAGCACCAATAATAGACAGTAAATTTTAAAAGCGGCACCTTTATGAGTCATTACAGAGTCTCGCTCGAGAATGTGCAAACATACAGTACGTTTACCATCATAAATAATGTGTTTTATTAGTAACTATAAAATTTTAGGTGGACAAAATGTGTTACGATTTTATATTCCGTGAAATAAGATTGTAATTGACTGACGTGACATGACAGTGGACTTTTATTTTATTTGAGACATTATTATTACGAATGTTTTAAAGGTTATTTATATATCTTTTTATTCAGGCTCTATTTTAAACTTTTTAATGACCGTTAAATCCATTATGAAGGTAATATTAAAGTAGATTAAGTTGTAGCAAGTAATTGTTAATCTATTTAGGTACCTTATAGTAGGAAAAAATTAGTGATGCAACGAATACTACTTTTACGAATACGAATACGAATACGAATATCAAACCTACTATTCGGCGAATACGAATACGAATATCTCACCATGGTAATAAAAGACTTATTTATTTGATGAATGTTTACTCTTCTAATAACTAAAATTTACAACGGGCAAATTTTTATTTAAAAAACATAAAATTCGTAGATTTTCTGGTTTCAGGCGATTTCTTTTTTCAGTCTGGATGTTTCCAGCCGTTGAAAAAAGTCTTTCCGAGGCGACTGTACATGGCTTCAGTGAAAAATATTTTTGAGCGAGTTTTTTCAGACTCGTTTAAGGCCCTCTGCACACGTGCACACGTCATATTTTTACGAGCGTTTTTCAAATCTGCAGTAAATAGAGTTGCGTACAAAAATATTAGTTTTTAAATATTCGTATTAGTATTCGCCGAATACGAATATTCAGTAAATGTCTACTATTCGGCGAATACGAATATTCGTATTCGTATTCGTTGCATCACTAGAAAAAATAATGATTATGTGATTTGAAACGTTTTAAATATCTTTTTTCATTATATGCAATCAGACAAACAAATACAAACAAACATTTATAATAAACTAGCTGCCGCCCGCGGCTTCGCTCGCGTGGTACCCGGATAAAAAATTGCCTATTATGTTAATCCATGTACTATGTATATTCCAAGTTTCATTCAAATCCGTTCAGCCGTTTAGGCGTGATTGAGGCACAAACATCCAAACATCCTCACAAACTTTCGCATTTATAATTATAGTAGAATAGGATAACTGGATGGAGCATACATTGACAAGGTGTTAATTCTTCACAGAATATTCACACAACTAAGCTGAAAACATGCAAAGTGATTCAAATTCCCACGTGTGGTCACTCCCGGGAATCGGAAAAGCATTATCTGCCAAGTAATTTTATCATCCCGCAATCCTCGAATATTTATGTTCTGTCATCATTCAATTGATTTTGTGCATTCCCGCCGCCCTGTGTACAATAACAGGGACATCTACCCTAAAATTTTCTGACCCTTATAACTATCGCATTAGGGTTCAAAATTCTAAAGCTGAATACGCTTTTATATTTGTTAATAATCAACGTTGGTGGTTCTATTAACCGGTATCTGTTTGACACCTTGTTACTAGTAAATGTACACTGAATTTCAAACCATATTTCGTTGTAATACAGCTGAATTTTATTTGCACATTTTGAGAGTTCCCTTAAAGCGAAATTTTGGACTTTTTTGGGTGGGAATATGGTTGAAGATGCGTTGATAATAAATATTGGTACTAATTGGTTGCACCTATCTTGTTGTGTCTTTATGCCGCCTCTATCAGCGGGGAGCAGTCGGTCCGATTGAGCCGTTTCCTCCGAATCCGATAGGTAAGTTTGTTTGTTTGTATCTGCCGAAGCTAATGGGGGGTCCTAAAATGTTCACGGGAATACGGTGTTGATAAAAGGCGCAATTTGTAGATAGGTGGTAACATTTACTAATAAATTAGGTGGAAAAAATGTTGTCTACACTAATATTATAAAGAGGAAAACTTTGTTTGTATGTTTGTTTGTTTGTACTGAATAGGCTCAAAAACTACTGGACCGATTTTAAAAATTCTTTCACCATTCGAAAGCTACATTATCCACGAGTAACATAGGCTATATTTTATTTTGGAAAAAAATAGGGTTCCGTAAGATATTTGGGTTTTTCGGACACAAGGTGTAAAAAATCAACCAGAAAAGTTACTTATTTTGCGTACGCTGCCTAAACTATAAAAGATAGAACCATAAAATGTTCTAATTAATTGTAGATCTTATAAATATCTACAAAAAAGTCCGCGACACACTATACCCATCTATGTCGAGTGAGGCACAGCAACCATTTTTTTATTTAAAAATCTTGAATTTTTTTTGGACTACATTTAAACGCGTTTATTTTACTCATGCTATTAATCCTTATCAAAATAAATGATTTCATCACTAAGAACAGTTTATGGAGATAATATTTGGTCTTTGAATGATTAAAATTGGACGTTTGGTTTTGAAGTTATGGCGAAATTAAAATATTACGATTTCTGCTGCACGGCCCGTTGCGAAGTGGGCGTCACCAAGGCGGGGGTGCGCGTGCGGGAGGGGAGTTTAGATCTATGAGTAAGGTACCCGCGCGGCTCAGTCGCGAGGTCGGCTCCCTACGCAGCGGTCGTGCGCGAAGTCTATATAGTATAAAAATGAATCGCAAAATGTGTTGGTAAGCGCATAACTCAACAACGCCTGGACCAATTTGGCCAAATCTTTTTTTAAAATGTTCGTTGAAGTTCAAGGATGGTTTTTACGGCGAGAAAAATTAGAATTATTGCTGGAAAAACCCTAAAAATAGCCCTTTTCTTTTTCCCATACAAATGATTTGTAACTAAAACGTAGTCAATTTGAGCTTTATTGCTATGGTATAAAGTTCATATTAAATTACAAGCACTTGAATTATTAATTTTAAGGCGATACGAAGTTCGCGGGGTCAGCTAGTTAAAGATATGCCGAAATTCGGTACCTACCGATCTATTTAAAGAAATGGCCGGTATTTTTTATTGGAACCAAAATCTATACTATGACTTATTGATATCAGAATTTGTTAAAATTAGGTACATGTATACATAAATACATATTATGACGTCCGTGTCCCTAATAGGGTAGGCAGAGCTACAAGCAAGCATAAGAAATCTTGCAGCCACTTCTGATTTAGTCCTAAGATGGATATGGTGAGCCATGGTGACAGGTGATCAGCCCATCGCCCACATAAGTGGTCCATCATGTTGGGGAGGATACTATGCCTTAGTCAACTTTTACGACATGCTCGGGGAGAGAAGCAGCTGGACGCATTCTATGCTTTTTCTTTACTTCAGAAACTTAGTCATACGTTTATGTACATACGTTTCATAAAAGCATACGTTTTTTCTTTACTTAGTTATTCATTTTGGTCTACCGTCGTGTCGTGTCTACCTGTTAAAGTAAGTAAGTCCATATGAGCTAGTGGCCAGCTCTTGTGACGGAGTTTTTAGACCGCCTAAAGGCCTTCGTCATGGCTTAACGACATACAAAGCCGGGACCGACAATTTAACGTGCTCTCCGAAACATGGAAGCGCTCAGCTCGTAATGCCACTTGCAGTAACCTATCCCAATTGTGACCGCGTGCAACGTTGCTTATCTTCAACGATCAATCAAGAACGTCTGAGCAAGCTACCAGTCTTACAAAATATTACAGTTATTGGATTGTCATGTTATTCAGAAAGTTCAATTTACAATTTTGTTCTTTTATTGTGGTTTAGTTTACAACGTGCAGTAAAAATGCCCAGTAGCTAATTCAATTGTTTTCAATACTTTGCCTCCCTCTGAAGAAACCACAAAGTATTATTAGTACACTGCCATACGCAACTGTGTAAAAAGTAACATACATACTATTATGTTATTCCAGATAAAAACAATGTACTATATTTAAAGTTGGATTGTTTGTATGAGAGGATGAGTGGAGAAAGATTAACGAGACAGGTGTATGAGGCGAGTGTGAATGGTACCGTTGGAAGGGGAAGACCCCGGCGCACGTACCTGGACCAAATAAGCAACGTTTTGGAAAAGGGCCAGGTCAAGAGTACCCTAAACCGACGAGCATGCATGAGGAATGTAATGACAGTGACTGAAGCGAAAGTAGTATGTCAGGATCATAGCAAATGGAGATCCATGATCTCTGCCTACCCCTAGGAAAAAGGCGTGATACTATGTATGTATATGTAAGGTTTTGTTCAAATCTGTTTAGGTTTAGCCGTTACGCAACGCCGTGATTTAGGCATAATAAACAGACAAACATTATTCATAACTTCCGGTTATATAATACTAGCTGCCGCCCGCGGCTTCGCTCGCGTGGTGCCCGAATAAAAAATAGCCTATATGTTAATCCAGCACATGTACTATGTATATTCCAAGTTTCATTCAAATCAGTTCAGCCGTTTAGGCGTGAAAGTGTAGCAAACATCCATACTTACAAACTTTCGCGTTTATAATATTAGTAGGATTTTAGTATGTAATCTTAATATTTGGCAACTGATAGGTTGGTTATTGATTCTTTGCAAGTAGTTTTTTTTTATGGAAGGGTGGGCAAGTGCCTCACCTGGTGTAAGTGATTACCTCTGCCCACGGACACCTGCAATTTTTGAGATTATGTTGTTGGTATAATGTTTTTATCAAAAGATGCCTGGTGGTCAAAATAAAGCCATTATGTTACCCATATTGTACCCAAATTGATTTGTTTTGCACCCTTAGGTGTATTTTCAAAACTGGGACCATTATTAAGACCATTGCAACTCTTATCTTCCAACAGCGAGACTAAACGCATTTTCTGAAAGTCTTTGGCCGTAATTTAACGTCGGTAATTCAGGAAATTAATGATGTTATGTTCTATACAATTTATAGGCTGTTTAACAGCCTATAAATAAATACAAAAATATTTGTGAACATTTCACACAGCGCCATCTCGCCCCAAACTAAGCAAAGCTTGTACTATGGGCACCAGATAGCAGATAGAATACTTATACACTTTTTTGTGGTTTTTCATACTTATATAATACTACAACATCCAGACCCGTAAGAAATATTTGCAGAACATACAAACATTTCTCCCGTAGCGGGTTTCCTCGCCCGCCACGCCATCGATGTCTATGAAGCAGGCCTTTGTTTTAAACTGTGTTTACAATTACGACCGTAACATGACGGCCGCCGTTTTGTAAAACTCACATCCACACAAGTATTGTGTCGAACACCTCCGTCTCATTCGTCACAGTTCCAGGCAATAAATCTAATTAAAGGTATAACTATTTACTATTGTTACTAAATAACTGTTACTTTCTGTGCTTAGTAAATACTGTTACCTATTGTTCTGAAGGATTCGCGCAATTTTTAACCGACTACAAAAAAGGAGTCTACACAAACACCGCGCCTCCGGTTTCGATGTCGTAAACAGAAGTTTGGTATTGTTTGCTTAATCGTTACCTGGGTTGGGTTGAACAATTGATTTTGATGTCGATGGTTTAAGTAAGCCTTTTCGATTATCAAAATTCAAAATCTTAGTAGGTATACAGAATCTATTTAAATGAGGTCCCAGTAAAACTGTGCTTACATTTGGCTAGGACCAAATATGGAGATTTTGAAGCAAAATATTACAGAAAGCATATAAATTCTAAGAAATAACAAGTTCGCAATAAAAAGACAAAACTCAACCAAGTTACCAAACGACCGGGGTGTCTTGACTCGGCAAGGCCGTACGTTCGCCTTGCCCGAGAACACCAGATCCTGATGACCCAGCACCACCACAAACCTTCATTGAACCCTAGGTCATACAACACTGGACGCAAAGCCTCCGTGTCCAAAATGTATAGACCTCTGATTAGCCTTAGAATTGACTTTGTAGTGGAAATTACGAAAGAGTATAGAAGTGTGACGGGTCAGGATATTCTGGTGGTGTCGTGAAAAAGTGAACCCTTGCAGCGGTCATAATGCACAAAAAGTTGTGTGACTTGTTGAATGATATTTAAGCACTATAAATGGCTAGATCTAATTTTGTTTTAATAGCTACAAGAATTTTATTGATAAGGCAATTCTATTCGTAAAAACACTAAGGTACCCAAATAGAGAACTATTATTATTATTGACTGTGTTTATATCTGAATCTCGAAGCTTCAAATACCAGACAAAAAGGTCAGATCTTAGATTAGCTTATTATCTTAATGAACAACACATCTAAACACATGTCCGCTGAACTGAATGCAAAATTCTGCTTTAATTACACACCGAAATGAAAAATCACAATAAAACTAAGCCCTTTTACCATCTAGGTATAGCGCCCTGTTAATGTAAGCAAAAAAGTAGCCTCCTGACGCTGTATAAATTATAAATCACCTGGTATACCTACATGATAAAGACCTTAGTAATGGAGGCTTTTAAAAATAAACTCCTTTGACGACCTCTGTGGCGTGGCGCGCGAGTGCTCGGCTGAGACGCAAGAGGCGCGGGTTCGATTGCGAGAGAAATCTTTGCATGCTCTGGAAATATTTCTTCCAGGTCTGGGTTTGTAATATTATGTATTTACAAAAAAAAGTATATAATTATTCTATATTCTAAAATCAGCCATCTGATTCCCATAGTACAAGCTTCGCTTAGTTTGGGGCTAGATGGTGCTGTGTGATATGTCCTTAAATATTTATATATTTAAAGGTCTAGATTGATCAAGAAATAACAAACGGTATCATTATTCAAATTATTATTGTTCATTACTTCTTCGCTGGACTGGGAGTAAAGAAAAATCATAGAATGCGTCCAGCTGCTTCTCTCCCCGAGCATGTCGTAAAAGTCGACTAAGGGATAGTATCCTTTCATGATCCTTTCCAACATGATGAGATACAATAAGCAAGTATTCCCAAGGAGGGTTGACGTCAGGCAGGCGGCCGGTCATAAAACACCTTAGGTAGCCAAAACTCTTACACCATGAACCTTGGATGCTGTGCCGACCCCACATAAAGTGGGATGAGGGCAGAAAAATGATGATGATGATGATCATTATTCAAATTCTCCAACAAGTCCACACTTGATAGTTGTTTATCTCATGAATAGCAAACTTACATTTATATTAGGGCGCCTCTAGGCCCCTAATCCATGACAAGTCAAAACATGTTGGATACCTGTTATAAGTCGACCTTGTCACGACCTAGACTCGGCTGGACGAGACAGGTTCAACGACCGATCTTCTGAGAAATGTTTCCGTGGTATCTTCCGCCCGCGAAATTTATAATAAGTCATATCATACCCTACTAGACATAAAGGTGTGAGATCCACACAGCCCTCCTTTCGAGTTCCATATTCATCAAGTAATAATTATGATGATAAATAATTATCTTTATTTCAGACAACTTAAAAGTATCCTACTTATATCATAAATGCGAAATTTTGTGAGGATGTTTGATTGTTTGTGCCTCAATCACGCCTAAACGGCTGAATGAAACTTGGAATATACTCGTACATGTGCTGGAATAACTATAGGTTTTTTTTATCCAGGTACCACCTGAGCGAAGCCGCGGGTGGTAGCTAGTACAACTATACATTTTTATCCATACTAATATTATAAATGCGAAAGTCGGTCTGTTGGTCTGTTACCATTTCACGTCTAAACCGCTGAAAAGATTTCGGAAAAGTTCGGCATGGAGATAGCTTGCATCCTGGGGAAGAACATAGGCTAACTTTTATCTCAAAAATAATACTGAGGGGGGTGAAATGAGGGATGAAAGTTTGTATGGGGAACCCGAAATTTAAGCAGCGTCCGGCGTGGTCAGTACTTAGATGGGTTACCGCCTGGAAACGCCGCGTGATGTTGACTTTTTGCACTCAGTTTTTATTCTACGCTGACAGAGTCACGGGTAACAGCTAGTATTCATATAAGTGAGGTCATGCCGTTGCCGAAATGTGGTTTCATGCAAGCTGAGCTTGAGATATCTAAAATAAATAAATAAAAATATTTGTGGACATTTCACACAGCGCCATCTAGCCCCGAACTAAGCAAAGCTTGTACTATGGACACCAGATGGCTAATAGAATGCTTAAATACTTTTTTTTTTTCACATTCTTGTAATACATAATACTACAATATTTCTAGCTCAGCTTTGCGTTGTTTTGCATTTTGTTATAGGAGTTGAGAATAAGGTATAATACCTGTTGTAATGGGTAACCAACCATGATAAAATCGAATTTCTCCTCGATTCGCCATGGGAATCGAAGCTGTACGATTCGATATCGCTCACGAACAAACACGATCGAACAAAAAATATCGATATTTTGGACAAGATTAGTTTTGCGCTATAGATGTAAACACAACTTACTAAACTAAGGGGTAGGGAATTATCATCATACATACATCATGATGTATGCATGATGATAATTCCCTACCCCTTCTTCATTCAGATCTTTTTGTAAACTTTCTAACGTCATGACGTTAGAAAGTTTACAAAAAGATCTGGTACCCACTGGACCTACAAGATTCGACCCAAAAGCAAAAAGTGCCTATATGCCTCATTTACATGGCCCATTCGACCTTCTTAAAAAAATTACATTCAATGCCCCTATTGGACCTCTTTTTTGAATTCGCCTGGTACCTACTGGACCTTCAAGATTAGACCCTACTGCAACTGTACCCACTGGAAAGGTCTGTAGACGTACCTATGCTACGTGTGTTTCCATTTCATTTCGTAATACATGGATCTTTTTAAAGGCAATATTTTTAAACTATCAAGATTTCGAACCTCCTAAGGCGCTTTTAAACAGAAAATTTAATATGAATATAATCTAAATGATAATATTAAATAATTTTACACCCACCAAAAGCTGAGCATCACGATTACATTATCATTACAGGATATAATAGACAGAACGCGGTGAAATTGAGAAAAATAAAATAATGAGACAAATAAAAGTTTGCGGCGGAACTCCACACGTGCGTTGCCACCTGCCATTTCTTATTGACGGGTTGCCAGCATAAAATAAGTCACCTGAAATCCTGAATGTTTCCTCACGATGTTTTCCTTAACCGTTTTGAGAGTACTGGTATAGCGCACATCAATTTTTCGCACAGAAAAATCCATTGGTACACGACCGGATTCAACCCACCACCTTAGGATCGGAAGGCAGGGTCACTATGAACTAGACCATCAGTGCTCTCCACTGGATTCAAAACGGTTTAAAAATTATGATGGAACTGGATAATGAACATAAAATATGTTATATTGTATGTTGCATTTATTGTAAAATGATGACAAAGTTGATAAGTAATTACCTTATCTTTAATAGAAACAAATAAAGACCTTCGGCCTTATTCACTATGACCAAACAAAACAAAACGCGGGTAAACGCGGACACGTTTGTGGAATCACTGTGTATTCTATATGACAATTTTGTATGGTAAAAACATGATGTGACGCGTCACAAAAAAGTTACGAGTTTTCAAGTTTCATTTGGTCATCGAGAATAAGGGGGCTTATTACTATTGTGAAATAACTAAAGTTAGCCAGTCTACTCCATAAAAAATGTCTCAAAACACCCTAAAAATGGGGTAATCCATAAAGCTCCACGCTGGCAGCCCTACGCAAACCTCCAGTCACCGGAGCATCCACACGTGCGCCCGCACCTTGGGCAGATGCGCCTGCGCAGCTGCCCAGCCACTTTAAATCTCGTACTTTTACACTTACACCTTGACTTGTGTTCAAGTTGTTTCTTTTACATCTTCACTTTTCTTCTTTTTAAGTGGTTTTGTTGCTCATTAAGAGACATGGAGCAGATAATCAAAAAAAGAGCAAAGATAGTCGAATAAATGAATTCGTTGGATACTATATGTTACTGTATAGAGCACTGGTGGTCTAGTTGTTAAAAAAGCCTTAAAAAAGTAAGTTCGTATGAGCTAGTGGCGCTTATTAAGTAAAAGTAAGCTCATACGTACTTACTTTTTACTTAATGTTACTTGTATGGGGTCGCTCATTTTTATTATTTCTTGTTTCAGCGGAATAGAAATACACTCTGTGAAAATTTCAACTATCTACCTACTACGGTTCATGACCTGACAGACGGACGGACAGCGGAGGCTTAGTAATAGGGTCCCGTTGTCACCCTTCGGATACGGAACCCTAAACAACTGCTTCGATTTATTCCCCGTACAAAAGAGAACATCACAATGAGCCAGCCCTTTCTCCTCGCCCAAAAGTAATGTGTGACCTTTGACTGCCGTGAATTACAGTCCATCTACATGTCTGTTTGTCCGCGCTAAGCCGACAGAGGTATGCTGCTCCAAAAACGATTGTATAATCTGATCATCTATTTAAATGACAAAGAGTATGACTTCTGAGCACTGGTGGTCCAGTTGGTAGTGACCCCGCCTTCCGATCCTAAGGTTGTGGATTGACCAATGGATTTTTCTGTTTGAAAAATTATGTGTGCTATTACTACTCTCAAACAGTAAAGGAAAACATCGTGAGGAAACCCGCGGCATAGTCAGCTCCGCACGTATTGACCATGTCTTTCCTGTGGACAAGGCCGACTAAGCTGATAGGATGGAATAGGTGCTGGGCAAGCCTACTCCATCTTAATTCGTCCCGGGCACTGCAGCGTCCCGTTTGTGAAGGTAAAAGTTGCCTCCTGACGCTGTATAAATCATCTGCTAAGTAAAAGGCCTTTGTTTTGTTATTTTTTCAGTAAAATTTTCTATCCACGGTATTTAAGGTACTTTCCCTATGTGTCATAGCCATTGAACTTGTATATCTTTAGTAACAAAAAGCTAGTCATTAATAAGAATAATTATACCTCACAAAGACATCACGTGAAATTCATTGAAGCTGCCGCCATCTATATCATTTATGATCACAAATATTAAACAGCCTAATCTGACAATTCCCAAAACAGCATCTTAATTACCCATCTATCATCCCATCACACAATGGTACTGCCCAGTTCAGTGCCTTTCACCCTTTAACTGAGAGCCACATTGTTCACTAAAGCGTATATATACTTGTGTAACCTATGTATGTACTTACAAATTGCTAATATAGAGTAGATATATAAGCAATTTGTAAGACCTGATCCCAGGATCATGCTGTAAGAGTTTTCGCTAAAGTGTTTTATGACCGGCCGCCGCCTGCCTGACGTCAACCCTCCTTGGGAATACTTGCTTATTGTATCTCATCATGTTGGAGGATACTATCCCTTAGTCGACTTTTACGACATGCTCGGAAAGAGAAGCAGCTGGACGCATTCTATGATTTTTCTTTACTCCCAGTCCAGCAGAGAAGTAATATAGGTACAATATACACATGTACACATAAATCATAAACTTTAGATTCCGCATTTCAGCATACAATCATATAAGTAATTCAACTATAGTAAGTATAGTTACAATAATAAAACAAGCGTACAAACATACATTTCGAACATTTTAATTTGTTATTCTATTTTTGTATGTTACCATCTTCCAAAAATTCCTCAACCTGAACAGTAGAACACTTTTTGGATTAGGATATCATTGAGATTACTTTTAAAAGTGTTTATTGGCAATTTCCTAACTGATATTGGAATCTTATTAAATATCATAACATTGAAGAACATTTCATTCGAATTATTTGTGTTCTGCCCGGCACATTACCTTCTAGGGTTTACTCTAAAGTCCAAAGTCTCTACGCTTTAGCTGACACGTTCCTTCTTGCGCTTGTCCACGACAAATAAAATTCTTCACGTGAGAAAGTCCCAGATAAGTCAACTGGCCGTTAATGCTTAGATAAGTATACTGTTGCTTCTGTGAACTCAACTACAAGCCATTACGAAACATAATGCACTAAATAGTGTATGAATAAAGATTTTTAACTTAAATTGGGTAACATGTGTGAATAGTTTCCGTCGGCTTCGCTTGCGTAGTGACTGGATGGCACCTGTCACCAAGGTTAATTCAAGTAAATCAGAAGTGGCTGCAAGTTTTTTACTTTGTGGTTCTGCCCACCACTTTAGAGATACGGGCGTGATAATTACGTATGTACCTATGTATGTCTCTATAAAATATGTGTATCACAAATTAAATTGAATTCAAAATTAAAGCTCTGATATTTGGAAAACATTGACCTCGTATAAACCTCAGCTTCAAATGATGCTATTGACCTGGTAATTTATCAATAATGAATGAATGAATGAATTATTTGTAACAGCAGCAAAGGTATGAAATAATTAAATTAAAATAAACAAAATATAAACAAAGTAAATATTTTCGTAAAATTTATAAGTAAATAAGTTGTTTTTGCATACCGTAAACGGTCAAGCAAGTTGTTTCTTCCATATTTTATTATTTGTTACCTTTTTTTACACATGTCTTTTGCAAATAAATATATTTATCCTTTAAACGAGTATGTATAAGATTATGGTGTTACAAAAAGGTCTAAACTCAAGACTACACCATTCCTCCACGTCCTTCCTGTCATCTATTTTACATCAAAATAGAAGGTTCCTTTTGTTCATTATGATAATGTGGGAGACGGGGAGCAGACAGGTCCAAAGAACTTTATTCTTAAACATCTTCAAAATAATTACGTTTAAAAACGAAAAAAGACTTCAATAAAATAAATATATAAATATTTGTGGACATTTCACACAGCGCTATCTAGCTCCAAACTAAGCAAAACTTGTATTATGGGCACCAGATGGCTGATAGAATACTTATATACTTTTTTTTGTAAATACATACATAATACTAAAACACCCAGACCCGGAAGAAATAATCGCAGAACATAACAAACATTTCTTCCTAAAAAAGTATACTAAACCAAAAAAAAACTTCCTTTTTGCAAGTCGTAATTTCAAGGGGTGATGAGGTTGTATAGTTTTACACGAAAACAGCAATCAGGGGTAAAATTAAGGACAACTATGACTGACTCAAAGTTTCTGCAACATTTTTACTACATATCTTTCAAGTGGACCGTATATTGTAAGTACATTCGTGAGTCTATATTTTAATCAACATTCCTTATTCCACAGGGAACATTTCGCCATGACTTAACCCTCAAACTGCAGCGAGCGTATGGTAAGCACATGTGACGAATCGAACCCGCTTTACAACCTATTGTCCCGACCCGATCACTGCTTTATGGCCCGAGGATAATGTCCAGACGAGACATGTGGAAATAACAAGAATATGCGCCTCTAAAAAAGTCATTAGTTTCTCTCTTATTCTCAGTTATAACCAACTGAAAAATATTTACAATGTGTGGTTTAAATATTGTACCGATGTAAAAAAATCGAGCCTGGAACGACAAAAAAATGTCCTAGAATTTAGTTCAGTTCTACCTAGAAAAGAGCACTGGTGACCTGGTTGGTAGTGACCCTGCCTTCCGATTTAAATCTTGTCGTGGGTTCAAATCCGGTCGTGTATCAATGGATTTTTTTGTGCGAAAAAATTATGTGCGCTATACCGGTACTCTCAAACGGTGAAGGAAAACATCGTGAGGAAACCCGTAAAAAGGTAAAAAAATCAAATAAAAACCTTTAATAATTCTACTTTAAGAAGGATAAATACTAATCTGTTCCTAAAAATCTCAAATAACTCTCATACATATTTACAAGTCCCAAATACAATAAAACATCACCAAAATTCAAAGAAAGGTCACACACTCACACGGATATTAAAATTAAAATCAAAATAGAAGATAAACATCACAAAAGGAACTCGATCGCCCACAAAAGAACTAGTAGAATAGGAAACCTGATGTATATTCTCCTTTACCCCTTTCCAAATATTTTCACCCCTTTTTAACCCTTTTGGGGTCAGCGATGCGTAATGAGTGCGTTGTTCGGTTAACTTGATCTGTTGATGACAGCCGTATAATCACTTTTGTGTTTATAATTTTTTGATTTTAACAAAAGGATACCTTTAAACGACCGTTTCTTATTTCGTTGAATATGTAATTTAATAGGGCCCTACAAAAGTAAGTTCGTATAAGCTAGTGACCAACTCTTGTGAAGGGGTTTTGAGGCCGTCTTTAGGCCTCCGTCATGGCTTAGCTACTTAAAGCCGGGACCGACAATTTAATGTGCCCAGAGCACGGAAGCGCTCAGCTGGTAATGTCACTTACGGTCACCCATCCCAATTGTGACCGCGCACAACGTTACTTAATTTCAACGATCAATCAAGAACGTCTAAGCAAGCTAATGGTACCTAATACCTAATATGCCTAATAAGGTTTCCAGGCACAATATTCTGGTGTAACAAAGTGTTTACTATATGTTAAGTTAAATAAAATAAATAAATAAATAGCTACGTCACGAGCGATTTGCTTTAGCTACTTCTACTAAAAATAATAAGTATGTTAATGTTTTTAAGATTTAGATCTGTACAGGCCATCAAATTGTCAACAAAATTATGAAATTCTTTTTACTACTTATGCCCAGTTCCAACATTCTAACGGGCAACGAATCGTTTATTATCATGGCGATATTATCTGTCTAAATCGCCATTTTATTGACATAAAACAAGGTTTCTATACTTGCTATGTTAATAGAGCACTGATGGTCTAGTTGGTAGTGACTCCGCCTTCCGATCTTAATGTCGTTTCAAATCCGGTCGTGTACTAATGGATTTTTCTGTTTGAAAAATTTATGTGCGCTATACCAGTACTCTCAAACGGTGAAGGAAAACATCGTGAGGAAACCCGCGGCTTATTCATCTCCGCACGTATTGACCATGTCTTTCCTGTGGACAAGGCCGACCAAGCTGAGAGGATGGAATAGGTGCTGGGCAAGCTTATTCCATCTTAATTCGTCCCGGGCACTACAGCGTCCCGTTTGTGAAGGTAAAAGTTGCCTCCTGACACTGTATAAAATCATCTAATAGAGATGATAAAAGACCACTGTTACTAGAATATTGGACTAGGCATAAATGGCCCTCACTTGAAACTCACAAAATGGAACAACTTAAAACATCAATTACCCTTTTTTAGAAATATCTCCCTACTTTTACGACATCAAACTCTATAGCTAAAGCTTTGTGAAGGAATCAATTCATTTTAAGAAGTATTCAAGGCAGGACAGATGCGAGGTACATTCAAATTAGAGATTAATCTCTTTTGTGTGGAGATACCGGCCGGGCACTGACCTCTGTCACAGTGCAGAAAGAACAGCTGGTGCACTTAATAATCCTGAGAGAAAGGTTCGAACTAGCGTTCTTCCATCAGGTGCTCGATAGTTACGCCAACGAGGATCTAACAACTCCAAAAATCACCACTTATTTTCAGTGAAATAAATAAATATTGGTGGACACATCACACAGCGGCATCTAGCCCTGTAACTAAGTACAATACTCATACGCTTTTTTTTGTACATACGCACTTATAATACATAATACTACAACACTCAGACCCGGAAGAAATATTTGCAGAATATACAAACATTTATCCTGTAGCGTAATCGAACACGCGCCTCTTGCGTCTTAGCCGAGCATATACCCGCCATGCCACCGAGGTTGTCAGTTTGATCCTCTAATCACATTTTTAAAGCATCGATTCCGCACTTTCTTTACGGAATCACTCATATCAACTCAACAGGGCTACTTTTCCCATAACTGCTACTCAGATTACCATCATACCAACCGATGTAAAAGTTTGACAGCTGTTCTCAACCCACTGTGGCTGTCCCAGGTCCACTATACAAACTGATTATACAAGTAAGAAAAGGGTTAATTTCACATATTCATATATACACTTCTAAACAGATCGTATTGTGTGACTAATAGATAAGCCTTTCAATACTTAAATAAGGTTATTTGAATAAGAAAATATTTGACGGTATTCAAATCGATTTCTAGTTACATACAATAGACTTCAACGAGCTATGAGTTTTTTATTTTATGTTGGTAGGAAAGTTGACACGATCATTATGTGGAGCTTCTTTGAGCCACCTTGATCCTTTCAGCACACTGGTTCGAAAGAACTAACATGAGTATAAGTAGTTAGCATTTTGTATTGTAAAATTCATGGTTTAGTTTAGACCTTGGTGGCGTGGCTTTGATTTCTTGGGAGAAATGACTGCATGTTCCACAAACATTTATATTCAACTGGGGTTTCAGTCTTTTCAGTACAGGCAAATTTTTCTCCTGAATCGAACCTCGTGCATCTCAGCCGGACAATTCGACCATTGCCACGAATGTTACCAAAATCATAACATCAAAGATCATCAAGATATTAAAATGTGAAGCGCCACCTGGCATCAACAAATTAACATTATAGTATCCGGTTCACAACAAAAGCTTCATATTGCAACAACTTTCCAAGACAGAGATAGCAAGAAATTGCAATAGCTAGATCCAGTGTGCTAGAAAGAGACGGATATAATGTCGCGTGACCGGTTAGCATTGCAAGGTCGTCTCGAAAGGTAAATGACACGAATGCCTTGCGAATTGTTCGTACGGTTTTATCAACCTTATACCGTTGCAATAAGATTCAATTTAGCACCAAAATTGTGTGTAAATGCGTTTGCGTGCTAATCCGACTTGGTTTGTTATTATTGTTTGATAATTATTAATAACAGTTAAATTGGCGTAGAATAGCTTGGCTGTGTCGAATTTGATAATTTTCTTTACTAAACTTAAATAAAATAGTAAAATTAGACTTCGTAAAACATTAACTATATTCTGACTGATATATCTATCGTCGATATAACTATCGTCCTATATCAGTACTACCGACCTTTAGCAAAATATTTGAAAAACTGATTCTAAAGCAACTTCAAGACCATTTTAACATAAATAACCTACTCGACAACAAACAATTCGGATTTATGAAGGGCCGTTCAACAACAGAGGCTGGTGTCGAGTTAATATCGCATATTTTCCATGCATGGGAAGAGTCTCGTGATGCTTTAGGGATTTTTTGTGATCTGTCAAAAGCATTCGATTGTGTCCATCATGAAACATTAATCAGGAAACTCCGACACTATGGGGTTAGGGGTTTTGCTCTTGACCTTCTCAGTTCCTATTTAAGTAACAGAATACAAAGAGTCGACGTTAATGGAAAACGTTCTCCAGGGTCAATAGTAACAATGGGTGTACCACAGGGATCAATATTAGGACCATTTCTATTTTTAGTTTATATTAATGATTTACCTAAACTTGTTAGGGATGATCATGAAATTGTATTGTTTGCAGATGACACCTCATTTTTATTTAAAATGAAACGACGCCAGGTTAATTTTGGCGAAGTAAACAATGCAATCTCCAAAGTCGTAGAATGGTTCGATGTAAATAACCTATTGCTAAATGAAAAGAAAACCAAATGTATAAGATTTATACTACCAAATGTTACACAAGTAAATTCTCATATAAAAATAAAAAATGAACATATAGATCTCGTGGACACTACTACTTTTTTGGGCATAACCTTAGATAAAAAGATTCAATGGGACCCACATATAGATAAATTGTCGAAGAGACTTAGTTCTGCGGCATATGCAGTCAAAAAAATACGTCTACTTACAGACGTAGATACAGCTAGACTAGTTTACTTCAGCTACTTCCATAGCATCATGGCATATGGCATTTTGTTGTGGGGGAGTGCTGCAGATATAAACACCGTATTTGTGTTGCAGAAGAGGGCTGTTCGAGCAGTTTATAACCTGGGTCCTAGGGAGTCATTACGTAATAAATTTAAAGAAATAAACATTATGACTGTTCCTTGTCAATATATTTACGAAAACTTGATGTACGTACATAAAAATGTTAGTAAGTTTAAGAAAAATAGTGATAATCATAGTGTTAATACTAGAAATAAGGATAAACTTGCTGTACCCACGATTAGGCTAGGTAAAGTTAATAAATCATTTAAAGGGCAATGTGTACGCTTCTATAACAAAGTCCCAAGCGAGATGACAAATTTGTCAGTTAATAAATTCAAAACACTAATAAAACAAAAGTTGTATAAAAAAGCTTACTATAAAATATCCGATTATATAGAAGATAAAAATGCTTGGGACTGAATGCTCCAACTCCTTTTATAACATGATTGTAAAGGGATCATTTTCCAAAAAAATAGCCAAGCGTGGTTTCTTGCCTGTATCTTCCACGCCTGGTCGCGTTACGAACAGGTGTAAATGCAACGTAGATTTAAGACGTGTCCAAGTGATCCCAGTGATTTTATGGAATAAAAATTTTTGACTTTGACTTTGACTTTGACTATAATTTATTCTTTTAAAACTTATGTACCTAAGTATAATAGTTTTCTACCTATTAGGAATATTTTAAAAACACTTAGAGCCCATCTTCAAATAAAAAAGAAAATGTTTCAAATGTACCCATTTTGTTTATGTAAATTACCCATTCGAAAAAAACTTTTACGAGATATAAAACAAGCTTCATCAAGAAGCTCTCTTCGACCACAAGCATAATTGTTCAGCGCCATCTAGCGGTGGGTGGTCGAACTACGTTGACCACACGCGTAGCACCGCGTAGCGTAGCGCGTTCAAATCTTTGAAACTAAAATCAGGCAATCGAATTTGTTTGACCTATTTTGGAGATTGGTGGCGCTGTAGTCAACAAAAATAAATTAATTTTGTTTGGTGTCTAGAAATTTTTTAGCTTACCTTAGCGTAGTCGACCGGAGAAGTGTTCACAGGACATGTAAATAGCCCCTCGCTGAAACAAAATTATATTTATATTGTTTTGGAATTAATTAACCTAAAAATTAGCTTAAATCTTAGATAATTTTACTTCAGTATTTTATTTCTTTGCAAGTTTGAAATGGTATAAATTATCATCATAATTTCAGCTTATCACCTAACTGCTGGGTACAAGCTTCCCTTATAATTTGTCCCTTCTAATTGCTATAGTTTAATTTTCATTACTGTATGTACCTACTATTCGAAGTTGTAATATTTCGTGTCCTAAACAAATAAATCAATGTGTGGGTACCACTGGTACCACCCAGAGTGTGACCAGATGTTTCAACACATCAAAATTCCTTTTCCATCTCTACATACCTAAAGATATTATAAAATTAACACGAACATCCTCTTTTACGGACCATTATTTTCAAATCTCGTCATAATTAGTTTAAATCTTTAATTATAACTGCGGCTGGATATCGCTATGATACATTGTTATTCGTCCCTGGTGTAAACAACATAAAATCAATCTTATTTCTTTACAATAAGATGTAAATTCGTTTGCAATTGGAAGATTAATATAGATAGTTGCAGTTTGTGTAAAAACAGTTTTTTGCATTGAAGTTAGTAATTAGTCGATAATGCGAAGAAAATTATGTGCGGTTTGTTTTGTATGCGCACGCGCATGAGATATGGGCGTGAGAGAGATAATACTCATATATAGATACGCAACTCTCGGTTTTAGGTAAATAGTAATTATCTACATTTAGCCTAAGTTACCATAATATTATACAAAATTGACGTAGCTTCAATTTTTTAGACGTAGCTGGCCAGATTGCCTGTTGGCAGACCAAAAAAATAGCTTACTTTCTCGGAAGAATAACCTATACCTAGATATTATGCAATTAGATAAATAAATTAAAATAGATATGATGTCACTTCTCTGCTGGACTGTGAGTAAAAAAACATAGAATTCGTCCAGCTGCTTCTCTCCCCGAGTATGTCGTAAAAATCGACTAAGGGATAGTATCCTTTCCAACTTAATGGACCATTATATGGGTGACTAGCTGCCTCCCGCGGCTTCGCTCGCTTAGTTCCCTAAAAAATAGCCTATATGTTAATTCAGTACATGTACTATGTATACTCCAAGTTTCATTCAAATCCGTTCAGCCGTTTAGGCGTGATTGAGGCACAAACATCCAAACATCCAAACTCACAAACTTTCGCATTTATAATATAAGTAAGATGGGCTAAACACCTGTCACCGTAGTTCACCATATCATCTTAGGTCTTTGAATCAGTAGTGGCTGCAAGTTTTCTTATGATTACTTGTGACTCTGCCTACTCCATTAGGCATACGAGCGTGATAATATGATGTATATGGTGGTAAAGTAGTACAATAAAAATATAACAATAACTCATAATATTTTTAAGTTATTTTAATCTACTTTGAGTTGTTGCTCTGTATGTACTGAACTGACACCATTTTGACAATCTTATTAGAACTCACTCGATATTATTACAGGCTGAATAAAAACAGTCGTCAGTTTACAGCGCACTTAGAAATTACTCATAGAACCAAGATTCTTTCTTATTAGTTGTGTATTTCATTTTTCTCTAGTATAATTGTGTTGCATGTAATTCTGTTTATTTATGTCATTTCTGTGGCGGTTGAATAAACGTTTTCTATTCTATTCTATTCTATTCAATATTCGGAGTGTCACTTCTAAATTCGTATTTGTCTAGTTATGAGTGTTTTTGTGAATCTGATCTGGATGCTTCCGTCCAAGATCGACGGTTAGGTATTAATCGGTATAATCGGTGTTCTGCCGGACCGCGACGGCTATTGACGTGGATTTATAGGGGACTAGCTGCCGCCCGCGGATTCCTCTGCGCTCACATGCAAATCTGTAAAAAGTACCTAGTACTTAGGTAGGTGTCAACTTGAAACATTCCATGCATGCGAGTCGACAATAATGAAAAAGTGCATAATCATGACATCATCTTAAGATCGCTAATGATTTTAAGCTTGTATTTTTAGCGACGTAAAAAACGTAAAGGCCATCATAAGATCGCTCGTAGCGTAGCTTGCTCAGACGTTCTTGATTGATCGTTGAAGTTAAGCAACGTTGTGCGCGGTCGCAATTGGGATGGATGACCGCAAGTTGCATTACGAGCTGAGCGCTTCCGTGCTTCAGAGGGCACGTTAAATTGTCGGTCCCGGCTTTTAAGTCGTTAAGCCATGACGGAGGCCTAAAAACTCCGTTACAAGAGTTGGCCACTAGCTCATACGAACTTACTTACTTTTATAAGATCGCTTCTAGACCGAATCGAATTCAAAGAGATAGCACAACAGATTTCGAGTTTATAAACAAAAGACAGAGTGGGACCGCGTATAATATTGAAAAAAATATTATTCCCAATCAAATAATTGGTAAACAGGTTTCAACAACTAAAAAAATAGTTATTAGGTACCACCTACCTAAACCAAAGTAAACACAATCTGAAAATATGCTAGGGTTCCTAAGATCTAGATCAAAACATACGCGAAACATGAGTTTTAAAATCGTGTTTTTTCTTCCCGGGGGGCTCATTTCGGGGGGGACGGCCTCGGTGGCGTGGCGGGCGATTGCTCGGCAGAGACGCAAGAGGCGCGGGTTCGATTTCCGCTGCGGAAAAAATGTTTGCATGATCTGTAAATATTTCTTCCGGATCTGGGTGTTGTGGTAGCATGGTACTCGTAGTTTCTGATACCACGACACAGGGAATCCTAGTGTGGGGTCAGGATTATGTATGTGACTGTTGGGTGTTATTATTATTATCATTTACATGCCGTAAACACACGTGCGTATAGCCTCTGAACGCGCCGCAGTGAAGCCGTGCCTTAAAACTGATGACACCCTCTTTTTTATGTCGATTATAATGCAACATAATTCATTGTGTATGACATAACGAACGCGAGATGCGTGCGCGCACGTTTCCTCATTTGTTTATTGATCAGCTTTCTAAGACAACGTCCTGCGGAGTAACACAGTTGCGTGACTTTTCTATAGACTTGCTGTCAATGTGACACTGTCAAGCGAGATTTCCTTGTGAACGATCAGTGGTTTTAATTAAAATAAATAATATAATAAATAACACCCAACAGTCACATACATAGTCCTGTCCCCACAATAGGATTCCCTGTGTCGTGGGTATCAGAAACTACGAGTACCATGGTACCACAACACCCAGACCCGGAAGAAATATTTACAGATCATGCAAACATTTCTTCCGCAGCGGGAATCGAAACCGCGCCTCTTGCGTCTCTGCTGAGCAATCGCCCACCATGCCACCAAGGCCGTAATTAAGTAGGTACAAAATTAATCAGCTTGAAATGCTCATAAACAGCTTACGAGCTCGATAAACACCGTTTCGTTTTGCGAAAATTCGTGGACATTTCACACAGCGCCATCTAAACTAAGCGCCCGAAACTAAGCAAAGCTTGTACCAAGGGAGCCATTTTTGTTCATGTTGTCTCGTGCTATTTTTAAGTTGGGTAGGTATAGTGCAGTTAAATACCAAATTTTAGTAAAATTTCAAGTTTATTTTTAGTTTTAGCATCTTTTGCGCGGTCGTAATTTTTATCAGAGGGTATATAATAGCAATACGCACGTAACGCATGCCGTGTGTTAAATAACAATGTAAATATTCGCTTACATTGCAATTAATCTGACTAATAGGCTGTGAACATGGCCGGTGATTTATTGCTTGTAATAACATAGAAGGTAATAACATACTTAGGTGAATCCTACAAATATTACAAACTATGGTAGCACATTTTTTGTTTACATTATTTACTTAGCACAAAGTTTGCATATACTTGTAAAAATCTCAGGACACTCAAACTTATATTACTGATGTAGGACATAGATGTGATTGTAGCTAATTTTAATTCTAATTCTAATTATAGTTAGGGATCAAGGATCTGCACTGACGTCCCGCGCTGGGGTGTATTGTGCATTATCCCCCTGCCAACCCTCCCCCAACCAGCACAACTCCTTGAAGTACCGGAGAAGGACTTTGGGATGTTGGCAACAGTGTTCCAGTATCCTCGATGGTGTTGTTGAGGCCGTTGTTGGTACCGACGAGGTTGAAGATGTAAAATCACGCCTGTTTTCCATAGGGGTAGGCAGAGATCACGGATCGCCATTGGCTATGATGGATGAATGATGCCTGGGTGATAATAACTATTGGAGGAATGCACGGGCGTAGCCAGGTTTTGGTATGGGGGGGGTTCAAGAAAATAAAACGACTAGTACATAAAATAATCCATAAATAAGAACGAATGCGATCCGATAATCGACGGTGGCGGAGGAATCCAAACCACCGTATATTTTAATGCAGGTAATAGTTAGTAATCAATGAGATACCTATGCCTGTTCTTATTTTAATTCTATGAATGTTAATATCTGAACTTTTCGGGGGGGGTTTGAACCCCCAAAACCCTCCCCCTGGCTACGCACGTGGAGCAATGTGTCTCATTTATGACAAAGACATTAAATTCTATTCTATTTTACCCATTTGATACAGCGTAAACTGCCTGACCTACAACGAAATCGCAGTAAAACAGTGTTTGGAAATGTAATCCGGCAGTGTTGCTGCCATTACCCGTTCAGAGAGTGCTGTAACTGATACCTTTGGGAAACCGCAGGGGTCGTTGAGTTCTGTCGAAGCCACTCTTGGCTATGTCGAACACCATGTTATCACACTGTCCATCCATCTAGTCGTGTCACTAGTTCTTTCACACCCGTTTGGTGACGATTTCAAGTGCGCCTCAAAGGCTCCTTTCGTGGTCTTGTAACGTAAATTTTATAAAATAGTAATTAAATATAATAATAATAAACACCTAACAGTCACATACATAGTCCTGACCCCACACTAGGATTCCCTGTGTCGTGATTATCAGAAACTACGAGTACCATGCTACCACAACACCCAGACCCAGAAGAAATATTTACAGATCATTTATGCAAACATTTCTTCCGTAGCGGGAATCGAACCCGCGCCCCTTGCGTCTCTGCCGAGCAACCGCCGCGCCACCAAGGTCGTCAAACGAATAATAACGAGAGATAGAAAGCAGGAAAAGGAAGTTATGAAAGTGAATGAAGTGAAAAAAGTACCTACATCAGGATCGTAGCAAATGGAGATCCGTGATCTCTGCCTACCCCTATGGGAATCAGGCGTGATATTATTTATGTAGTAATTAAATAATAGGATACTGTCAGGGCTTTATTTCAAAGGTAAATTCAACTCGCATTGCAGTGAAGTATGTCAACGATATGCAAACCTTACGTTGTAACAGAGTAGGTATTGCGAGAAACATGTTAACTGCCGCTTACTTATCTTAAGTAGATACTTAACTTAGCTTAATGTCTAGTTGGGCTACTCGGCAATACTTGAGTGCTTGGAAATAAAAATACAAAAATAGGCTTGTATGACGCAGCGGGCGACTGGCCAGCTAAAGGTCTTCACCCACTTCGTTCCAAAGTCGGTCTGTAACCACCCCGCTACACCGCCTTCCGTGCTAAAGGTGGTGGGTTCAAATTCGGTCGAGAACACATGAACTTCAAAAAAATTCACCATTCTCAAACGGTGAAGGATTATTCAAATTTCGAAAAAAAAGCTCGAAAATTATGTCTCATGTGCACGAAAGTAGCCTTGAGGCACACTTTAAATCCTTTCACCACACTAGTTCGAAAGAACTAGATATATTATAGATCGCCCCGCTTCAAAAAGCAAAGCCAAGTGAAAAGTTTGTCATAAACATTAGATGAAAGAATGAATAGAACTGAAAAAAAAACATTAGATTCGAACCCACGACTGATCAGAAGGCGGGGTTACCACTATACCAACAATTTAACCAATTTATTATTCCATTAGTTACATCAGTCGGTGTAACCAACTCGTAATTACCAACAAATAATCAATTGTTCGTTTCGAAGAATTCTATCGGAAGACAAGCCAACAATGCGCGTACAACACTGCATTTGGCGTGATTATGTTTGCTTGAGGACGATGTCCACTGAAGCCAAAGCCAAGGATTTTGTATAAGAACCCTAGTACCGTAATCTAGGTACCTATTTGCATCATTCTAAAAAGAACTAAAGATGCACTTGAAAACTTTATAGTAAAAATAGGTGGAGGTCCATTTTACATGCATATTATCACGCCTGTATCCCTAATGGGGTGGGCAAAGCCACAAATCATAAGAAAACTTCAACCACTGATTCCAAGTCCCAAGATGGATATGGTGAACCATGGTGACAGGTGATCAGCTCCCCACTGCTAAAGAAAGTGAAGCGCTCGTGGCGTAGCTTGCTTAGACGTTCTTGATTCATCGTTTAACTGTCGGTCCCGGCTCTTAAGTCGTTAAGCCATGACAGGGGCCTTTAGGCGGCCTAAAAACTCCGTCACAAGAGTTGGCCGCTAGCTCATACGTAACTTACTTATTTTATCGTACTCCTGCGCTAACCCATCTAACGGCCACCGACACAATGTAGTCTATCCACCTCTATTTTATTTATTTCATCATCTTCCTGCCCTTATCCCACTCCATGTGGGGTCAGCACAGCATGTTCCTTGGATCATGCTGTAAGAGTTTTGGCTAAGGTGTTTTATGACCGGCCGCCTGCCTGACGTCAACCCTCCTTGGGAATACTTGCTTATTGTATCTCATCATGTTGGAGGATACTATCCCTTAGTCGACTTTTACGACTAAGGGATATTATTTATTTATTTATTTACTGTCAATTATTTTACTAATGCATACAAAGATGCTTCAGTGGGTTCAGACCTTAACGATTATTTGTTACAATGTATTGTTTCATTGATGAATTGCGAATAACCGAGGGTAAACAATGAAATGTGCCATTCATTGAGATAATGGCTATTTAAAGATAATTAGTTCCTGGAGGGACTTGACCCCGCGACTTGTTGTCGACTTCCAGACTCGTTCGTCAAAAACTTACATGGTGTGAGTTGACGAAACGCAAGAAAAACTGGTCAAATGCGAGTCGAATAAAAAATATAAGTATTCTATCAGCCATCTGGTGTCCATAGTACAAGCTTTGCTTAGTTTGGGGCTAGATGGCGCTGTGTAAAATTACCACAAATATTTATTTATTTCTGGAGTAAATTGCGAACGGAAAGTAGTTAAAAGTTGAGCCATGAACAATTATTATTTTATAATAATTTTTGTTATTATTATTATGCCAGATTCCAATATTTTATTAACGGCCAACGGAACGTTCATTATCATAACACAACATTGTAAGCTAATACGAACTTACTTTTACTGAGATGACGAGTGATAGATGAAGATGAAGAGGGAAATATGTTTTGCTACTAGACTACCAGTGCCCTTAGTATCGCGATTTCGCGAGACGGCCTCGGTGGCGTGGCGGGCGATTGCTCGGCAGAGACGCAAGAGGCGCGGGTTCGATTCCCGCTGCGGAGAGAAATGTTTGCATGATCTGCAAATATTTCTTCCGGGTCTGGGTGTTGTGGTACCATGGTACTTGTAGTTTCTGATACCCACGACACAGGGAATCCTAGTGTGGGGTCAGGACTATGTATGTGACTGTTGGGTGTTATTTTATTTATTTAAAATTATTTTTACTGAAAATATTTTTATTGCATAAACCAGTGGCAATATGTCACTATGGCTACAGACGTGCTCTAGTCACGCTTTGCACAGACGTCATAATAAACGAGTTGCTATGTATACTGGGCCGAGTAAATGCAAATAAGTATTTCACAACAAACCGACAGTCAAAGTTCATTGAACTTCTACATTACCTACCGCTCAAGTTGACATTTAAAATGATAAAAATCCTACTATATAAATGCGAAAGTTTGTGAGGATGTGTGGATATGAAGATGTGTTTGTGCCTCACACCGTAACGGCTCAACGGATTTGAATGAAACTTAGAATATACATAGTACATGTGCTGGATAAACATACCTATAGGCTACTTTTTGTCCGGATATCACGCAAGCGAAGCCGTAGTTAAAAAAGAGTAATTACCTAGGTACCTATTATGTATAAGTTGTTCTCATAGTACAAGCTTTGCTTAATTTTGGACTAGATGGCGCTGTGTGAATTATCCAGCATTATTTATTTTATTTTATAGATCAAGTGCACGAAAAAAGCCTTTAATGCACTTTAAATCCTGTCACTACACCGGGTCGAAAGAACTAATTAATCAGTAGTTTATCGTCGACAAGTTGTCGGTTCAAGAATAATAATCTAATTATGAAAAATTAAATATACAAGATGGCGGATCAAAAGCGTAAATGGCGGGATACCTAATGGCCAGCTGGAAACGGTGCCATGTATTAAACTGTATCAACACACTGTAAAATAAATTACACCTGTGATGAGACCGGCTATCCATTCCGAGACATATTACACGTTTCACCGACATCTGTGTATAATGACTACCTACTAGCTAGCTTGCTATAGACAAGGACTTTATAATCTGTGGACGGCTTTGTAAAAAAAATACATAGAATTTTATTGTTGTTGTATAGTTTACCCTTTAGGTCAGGCGATTGTATATTTTAAACCTACTTATTTGTTCATGTGACTTTTTCTAGTGTACGAAATATATCAAAAAGGAATTAACTGATTTGATTTGATTTAAACCGTCAAGTATTTCAGCAATTATTGTTTTTTCAGTTCGTCTTTCGTTCATCAAGCCACCATCTTTGTTTTTTCCTGGCTTGCTGAGCTAACTATAGGATTGGATTATTTTTACTCTTTAGTTAGACGACTTTGTAAAAATTAATTGAAGCTGACATTTTTTGTTTTTGGTTAGTGCAACATCACTTAACAATCCATAAAAATAACAATTTAAAAAACGAATCATTGATATCGATAAACTAATTCTACCTTAAATGTTTGGCTTCCTGTCGGTGTATAAATAAAAAAAAACTAGTCAAAAATCAACAGTTTCAATATCAAAACGATATTTTTTTTATTTATAGTCGTTCTAAGAATCATTATAAACGAGTCAAAGACGCCGATCGAACTAGTTTCGGAACGGAAGATATTAAAATAGTTTCCGACCCACTTAGTGACCGTTTTTTTAGTATGCATTATTGCAAACACGATTCACTAGTTAACAGACTAAAACATAATAAAAACATAGAATACGTACATAGAAAAACTCTAATAAGTTAGAACATATTGACGACCTCGATGGCGTGGTGGGAGAGTGCTCCGCTGAGACGCAAGAGACGCAGGTTCGATTTATATTTCTTCCGGGTCTGGGTGTTGTAGTGTTACGTGTATGTATTTAAAAGTATGTATTTACAACAAAAAAAATAAAAGTATTCTATCAGCCTTCTGGTGCCCATAGTACAAAGCTTTGCTTAGTTTAGGGCTAGATGGCGCTGTGTGAAATGTCCGTAAATATTTATTTAATCTTTTATTGTTTTACTGTTGGTCAAAGGGCTCCAGAAGATTAAAAAAATTGGACATTTTTACCTTTTCGCATAATTTAGCGGCAAGTACACCTTAAACTTTTATAGGTAAAACCATAAAATTACTAAGTGGAGTGAGCATAGTTTATTTTACTCGTAGCTGTAATATATATTACAGATTATCTCACGTAGAAGTAAAGCCAACACGGTCGCCATTTCTTCCTATGCATCAACATCGAGCATGTTTTAAATACATTTGCAACATTCACAGCATCGTTGCACGTCAAACGGACCGTTATCCAAACGCCAAGCAATTAGATCTTCCTATAAAACCTGTCTCCGTAAGAGGATCCTCTCGTCTCGCCATTTACGGCAGAATGCCGCAGCCAGCGTTTGCCTAATTCGAAAAAAATATTCTAACTTGTGTAATGGTAATGTAATCGATCACTCGAATCGATTCCTCGGTTTAGACATAAATTTATACATAATACTGTCACATCAGTATTGAATTATTGTTTTTTTTTTTCAAAATAGTTTTTATATTTTATTATTTAGTTGGTCGTATGTTAGTAAAATCACAGAGTAAAATATAGTTTAAGTGGGTCTATTTAATTATTTTTTTTTGTCTATGGGCACCCTTAGACGTACCTCGATATGGTACGTCCATGATTACTTTTCAGATCCTTCATAGAATGTCACAAACGATGAAACAAGAGTCGAAACAAAGTGAAAGACAAAGTGAAACCCTTCTTGTGGCTTGGATACCGGAAGAAGCCTTATAAATCCACCCCTTCCTTGGAAGGGGTGGCCCTTCCTTAAGGGACCCGAAGACCTTGGACCGTGTGTTAGTGACAAAATGAAATGTACCTACAGACTGAAGTCCCAGATAGTCTTTAGTAAATAAATAAAATATAAAAATACTAATATAAAATCGTTAGATTCAAATATGAGTATTTTTTTTAATTATTAAGCTGCTAGAACAAGTTCTAGCTACTTCATTCTTAGATAAGAACGAATAACTTATATAGCAAAGTTCACATTTGACTAGGTATGCGTTGTTCCCAAAGCAACGAAAACACAACATAACAAGTACCTACAGACCGACTCCATTAGAATACAGAAGTAGCTGTTAACACATCCCATTTCAATATTTAAAACGTCTTCAGTATGGGCATGTATATTAACGACTCAGCGCTAACTTACCTGTTCACTTTGAACAGAAGTCCGACAGGGGTCATCTCGGTTTTCTCAACTCAAGACGAATGACAAAAAAAGCTTTTGCACTTCACTTTAAAAAAAAACTTTTTAGACGTCAAAATTGACAACCAGTTATCCAAAAAGTTATTATTCGAAATTCGAAAACGAATCAAAAAAGTTTCTCAGTCCAATTTGAATTCGGAATTGTAAATAGAGATGGGACGCGTGGTGTCGATGCAAATGCACTCTGCGAAGAGCGATGGATCGACGCGTGGCGGTTGAGCGACGGTCGCGAGCGTTCTGCGACAAACAATAGGTGAGGTTAGTTTCAACTAATTAGAAGTAGCTCCTGGTACCAAGGAACAGGTGGGAGCCCTTTCAACAATGTAGGGGTTATTGTATTACAGTTAGTCGTGTCAAGTACGTTTAGCAATTATTTGTAACAATGCTAACTGTTTTGGTATTAAAAGACTGTCGTGTGTATTCAGTTCTATAAAATTAACTAAGTACACAAAATATTAACTTACCCGTAATTACATAAACATAATTTATTTGATAAAAATAATACATTACAAAACAAACAATTGGAACATGATTGTTAATTACACAATAATTATTACGGGTACCTTACCTAGCTAGCGTGGAAATTGGTGTGTCGTCAATTACCCTGTTATGTCTTGATTCTGATTAGCCGGTGTTATTCCAGAACCTAATCTATCTATCCTACTATATTATAAATGTGAAAGTTTATGAAGATGTGACGATGTTTGTGCCTCATTCACACCGTAACGGCTAAACGGATTTGAATGAAACTTGGAACATACATAGTATGCGTGCTGGAGTAACATATAGGCTACCTTTTATCCTGGTACCATGCGAGCGAAGCTGCGGGCGAAAGTTAGTATTCTAAATTTCATCAAAATCGGCTAAATAGTTACGGAGATCCGTGCTGAAAACATTCATATAATTAGTAGGATAGGATTACTATAGCTTTGCGAAATATAAAACACTTACAAGAGAGTCTTAAATCTAAAGGTAGTAAAGTCTAAGGGTTTAACGAAAGTTTTATTATAGTGTAGGTAAGTACTTCTTATTTATTAAGTTCTTTTTTAGATTCTTTTAGCAAATTATTATTAATCTATTGAAATCAAACAAAAGAAAATAGTCATGATACGAAAATTTACGTATATTTTAACCAACCTCAAAAAAGGAGGACTTTTGGTACCTCAGAATTCCGTCATTTATTTTGCTTATTTGTTTTGGAGGGCATATTTCCCGTTTGGTCTCATTTCATTTGAATAAAAAATACTAAGCGCGAAAAAATATTTTGTGTACTCGAATTTTATCATTGAATTTAAGTTTTTAAAACGTATTATTATAACAAAAACTCTTCAAACGTTTTGGCTATTTCCTAAAAAATTCAATTGTTCATGGATCAAGGAATTTAAATAGTTTAGTTTCGTGTGAGACTATTTCTTCATTATGTATAAATGGCGTGAAGTATGTAGTTCCTATCGCTCAACATTTTTGAGGCTATCGACTCCAGTTTATGGTTTTATACCACATCCGTAGCCACAGGATGAGCTTTACAAACTTACAAATGCATCTGCTGGCAACCTTAAGGTTTAATAAATAGAGGTTATATTGTAATGACAGGCACTAGTTTAAAATTAGCTTTAGAAACTTCCAAATACATTCTCTAGTAACCTTAAGTCGTAGTAAATAAAGGTTATATTGCAACGGCAAGCATCAGTTTAAAATTGTCATGAGAGCTTTTATGATGTCATGGTCATACATTTCCGTGATATAAAGTTAATATTATTTTTGTATAACATAAATAAATAGTCTGAAAGTTCAAGGCTAAAAGAGTTCAGTTTTGTTATTGCTGTCTAAAATAAAACTTTTTGACTTACGCCCGGTTCCAACATTCTATTAACGGGCGACGTATCATTTATTACTATAACTAGCTGCCGCCCGCGGCTTCGCTCGCGTGGTACCCGGATGAAAAATAGCCTATATGTTAATCCAGCACCATGTACTATGTATATTCCAAGTTGCATTCAAATCCGTCCAGCCGTTTAGGCGTGAAAAAGTAACAAACATCCATACACAGAAACTTTCGCGTTTATAATATTAAGTAGGACAACATTGTCTGTCACAAAATGTATATCACTTTTCGTACAACAACGTTGAAATTGAACGATCCTTCGTCTGTTTGTGAAATATTGGAACCGGACATTGATCCAAATCTTTTGCAACAAGTTGGTGGTTATTTAAATGGTGAATGAACCAAGGTTGGCCAGTTGCCCTTTTTAGTAAGAACCTAAGGGCTAGTAATGGATTCGACCTTGTATTCACCGTTCGTTGCATTTGATTTTGGATCAAAATACAAGAACGCGGATATGACCAGACATTCAAAGTACTGTCACAGAGCAAAATAATCACTAGGTTGTAACTACTGTGAGTTTCGATGAAAAAACTTGTTAGATATATCCCAACCCTATTCTATGCTTAACTTTTAATATTTTTTTATTCGATTTTCAAAAAATGTTCTAAATATAAAATTCAAATTCACCTAGTAATGCCTTCTAACAGACTCAGCACGTTATTCTAAATTCGAACTTCATAAAGCTCCACCAAAACAAATCTTCAAACAAAGTTTATTTCTAGTCACCTTCCATAATTCGCTTCTATTTAGTAAGTTTCAATAAGAAAATTAAATGTCAACTGAAATCAATATTATTCCACTGCCATTACAAAATTGAAGCGCTCGTGGCGTAGCTTGCTTAGACGTTCTTGATTGATCGTTGAAGTTGAGCAACGTTGTGCGCGGTCACAATGTGGATGGGTGACTGCAAGTGGCATTACGAGCTGAGCGCTTCCGTGCTTCGGAGGGCACGTGAAACAGTCGGTCCCGGCTTTTAAGTCGTTAAGCCATGACGGAGGCCTTTAGGCGGCCTAAAAACTCCGTCACTAGTGTTGGCCACTAGCTCATACGAACTTACTTACTTTTTACAGTGTAGTAAATAAAGGTTGGGCTACACTGACACGACCGAAGCAAGCTAAAAGTGCTTTGGCGACATACCTAATGTTTTTTTTAACTCATGTGTTGGAATTTTCAAGCTTATTATTGGCCAACTTTTTGGCGGAGTTTTTAGGCCGCCTAAAGGCCTCCGTCGTGGCTTAACGTTTAAAGAACGCAAAGATATTATTCACCTGACTGCAGAAAGACACATAGAAATAGCCTGCGTAGAGTTGGAGCAGTTCATTGTTATAAGCGCTTACAGCCCGCCTTGCGCCTCCTTTGATGTTTTTGAAAAGGTTATGGAAGAAATTATGTTCAAATTGTCTAAATCTAACAAGGAAATTATTGTATGTGGCGATTTTAATGTAAATCTGCTTGAAAAATGCTCATTAAATACTAGATTAACAAGTTTATTTAAATCATTCAATCTTGAACCATCATTTATGGAGCCAACTAGAATAACTGCCACCTCAGCTACATGTTTGGACAACATATTTACTAATGTTAATATAATAAGTAAAAATATTATTAATCAACTTGAATCAGACCACCTTGGACAATTTATAAAAATTGAAACACAAACTAGGCAAAATGTAAAAAGGAAAATTACCTATGTACCAATGACCATTAATCGATTGGAACAGTTGAAATCAAATCTAAAAAATAAAATTCCAAACATAATATATCATAATGAAGATCCTAATTATTTGTATAATACATTTTTTAAAGAATTTAATAACGAATTCAATTCAGTTTATACATCCAAATCGATCATGGTATCTAATAAGCCAGGATTTTGTGAGTGGGCAACAGCAGGAATACATAAAAGTAGACAAACATTGTATGAATTGTACAGTATAAAACAATATAATTTCAGTGAAGAGTTTAAAGAAAAAGTTAAGAATTATTCTAAAATATTTAAGAAAGTATGTAAAATAGCCAAATCATTATATTTGAGTTCAAAAATTAAAAACAGTCAAGATAAAATTAAAGCTACTTGGAATGTTATTAAAGAAGAGACTGGAAAAAATATAATTCATAATAACAGTTTTAAATTAAAAATAGATAATATAATTATTAACAAAGATGAAGATGTAGCTAAAGCGCTCGAATTGTTTTTTACTGATATTCCAGTCTCTACTACAAAATCTTTAAACTCTTCCCACATAATCGCAGAGTCAATGTTGAAACAAAACGTACCTGAATGTAAAACAAATTTTTCATTCGATTATGTCAGTTCTAATGACATTGTCAAGGCTTATAAATTAATCAATGTAAAAAAGACCACGGACCTCTGGGGAATTTCTGTTAGCGTCGTAAAACCATTGATAGACATAATTGCACCTGACCTAGCTATGATCTTCAATCAATGTATTGATTGTGGTGTGTTCCCTGATTTAATGAAACATAGTAAAATAACACCTCTCTTCAAATCTGGTAGTCATTCAGACCCTAGTAACTATCGTCCTATATCAGTACTACCGACCTTTAGCAAAATATTTGAAAAACTGATTCTAAAGCAACTTCAAGACCATTTTAACATAAATAACCTACTCGACAACAAACAATTCGGATTTATGAAGGGCCGTTCAACAACAGAGGCTGGTGTCGAGTTAATATCGCATATTTTCCATGCATGGGAAGAGTCTCGTGATGCTTTAGGGATTTTTTGTGATCTGTCAAAAGCATTCGATTGTGTCCATCATGAAACATTAATCAGGAAACTCCGACACTATGGGGTTAGGGGTTTTGCTCTTGACCTTCTCAGTTCCTATTTAAGTAACAGAATACAAAGAGTCGACGTTAATGGAAAACGTTCTCCAGGGTCAATAGTAACAATGGGTGTACCACAGGGATCAATATTAGGACCATTTCTATTTTTAGTTTATATTAATGATTTACCTAAACTTGTTAGGGATGATCATGAAATTGTATTGTTTGCAGATGACACCTCATTTTTATTTAAAATGAAACGACGCCAGGTTAATTTTGGCGAAGTAAACAATGCAATCTCCAAAGTCGTAGAATGGTTCGATGTAAATAACCTATTGCTAAATGAAAAGAAAACCAAATGTATAAGATTTATACTACCAAATGTTACACAAGTAAATTCTCATATAAAAATAAAAAATGAACATATAGATCTCGTGGACACTACTACTTTTTTGGGCATAACCTTAGATAAAAAGATTCAATGGGACCCACATATAGATAAATTGTCGAAGAGACTTAGTTCTGCGGCATATGCAGTCAAAAAAATACGTCTACTTACAGACGTAGATACAGCTAGACTAGTTTACTTCAGCTACTTCCATAGCATCATGGCATATGGCATTTTGTTGTGGGGGAGTGCTGCAGATATAAACACCGTATTTGTGTTGCAGAAGAGGGCTGTTCGAGCAGTTTATAACCTGGGTCCTAGGGAGTCATTACGTAATAAATTTAAAGAAATAAACATTATGACTGTTCCTTGTCAATATATTTACGAAAACTTGATGTACGTACATAAAAATGTTAGTAAGTTTAAGAAAAATAGTGATAATCATAGTGTTAATACTAGAAATAAGGATAAACTTGCTGTACCCACGATTAGGCTAGGTAAAGTTAATAAATCATTTAAAGGGCAATGTGTACGCTTCTATAACAAAGTCCCAAGCGAGATGACAAATTTGTCAGTTAATAAATTCAAAACACTAATAAAACAAAAGTTGTATAAAAAAGCTTACTATAAAATATCCGATTATATAGAAGATAAAAATGCTTGGGACTGAATGCTCCAACTCCTTTTATAACATGATTGTAAAGGGATCATTTTCCAAAAAAATAGCCAAGCGTGGTTTCTTGCCTGTATCTTCCACGCCTGGTCGCGTTACGAACAGGTGTAAATGCAACGTAGATTTAAGACGTGTCCAAGTGATCCCAGTGATTTTATGGAATAAAATTTTTTGACTTTTGACTTTGACTTTAAAAGCCGGGACAATTTAACGTGCCCTCTTTAACCAGTATTCTATCAGCCATCTGGTTTCTATAGTAAAAATTAGTTTGGGGCTAGATGGCGCTGTGTGAAATGTCCACAAACATTTATTTATTTATCCGTTCAGTTCAGTCGGGCCGCGTCAGTTGAACGCGGCTTAACATCAACTCAAATCCATCAACGTGCATTGTTTGCGTTTACGACAGTGCTGGAATGCAAACAGGAATCGAACCCGCGACACGCTGATAAACTGCGCAATGTTGTTTTATGAACTTCCTGGCAGTTTTAAAACAATGCTCTGAACTCTACGCTAACCCTCAAGAGATTTATTACATCATCATCAGCCTGTAGAAGTCCACTTATAGACACCTAGACCTCGAATTACACAATGGGTGAGGCTATTTGCCTAGAAGCTAGTTTGAAGACAAATGGCGATCCGTGATCTCTGCCTACCCCTATAGGAAACAGGCGTGATTTTATGTATGAAGTTTAAAATTCAGAGAACAAAAGATTTCGCATTGCTGGGACCAAGTCACCTACAATGACTTTTTATACTATGTATATTCCAAGTTTCATTCAAATCTGTTCAGCCGTTTTTGCGTGAAAGAGTAACAAACATCCATACATCCATTATTATTTCGCTCCGTATCAGAAGGTCTATCAAGGAAAATGACGTAGTTTGCAGAACGTCGGCATATTAAAACGTCTTAGGTTGGCAATGTCTTGAGTGGCAAAACGACTTACTAGTAAAACGTCCAAAATGTAAAATTGACAACGATATAAAACGATAGGGATACTCAATAACAAAAACAGAAAATAATTTTAAATATTTATCAACAAAATAGAATGAGAAAAATACATTTTTGCCAATAACATAGAATTTCGTTACCTATAAATCATATATACGTTTTTTTATACAAATTAGTCTCCAAAAATAATTTTCACCAGTAGTAGAAACACTAGTAATATCCCTAAATATATAACTAGTATTATCCCTAAATCGAGTTTAATACCCAAATGCAACTCAACAAACCGCTCCCAATATAAATTGTACTGTCGCAATGTGGTTTGACGAACAAAAACTGGCAAGTTGATATTCTACACATCCACACCTGTCATAATGCCCTTGACAGTACTGTCAGCCTTATAAGGAGTTAGCAAGGGGCGTGAGAAACCAATTGTACTATTTTAATGAATCATTGAAACGCTCGTGGAGTAGCTCACTTAGGCGTTCTTTATTGATCGTTAAAGTTAAGCAACGTTGTGCGTCACAATTGGGATGGGTGACCGCAAGTGACATTACGAGCTGAGCGCTTCCGTGCTTCGTAGGTCACGGCAGTGGCCAACTCTTGTGACAGAGTTTTTAGGCCGCCTAAAAGTCCCCGTTCTGGCTTAACGACTTAAAGCCGGAGCCAACAATTTAACGTGCCCTCCGAAGCACGGAAGCGCTCAGCTCGTAATGCCACTTGCGGTCACCCATCCCAATTGTGACGCACAACGTTGCTTCACTTCAACAACCAATCAAGAACGTCTAAGCAAGCTACGCCACGAGCGCTTCATGTAAAAAACGTCATGATAAAAATTCATAAAATAATAAATTCTATAATTCTCACCTAAAATAAAACGCATTCAACATTCCAAATAGCAGGAAAACCTCAGTTCTCAGCAACAAACAAAGACTCTACATACTGGAAAGACAAAGTGACCGTCGCGGCTAGCGGACCGTGAAACAGAGGAGTAGGCAGTTGATGCATTCTTCCGTGGCAGCGGACATTCCTAGATTGTATGCAGTCATCTTTAATTAGTAGACGCAGAGCTAGGAAAAACAGCACGCTAGGAGACAGCTTAGGCATGAAGTCGAACGTAACCTGCATAAGATTCTCTCTAATTTGATAGATTTTCTTATTTTGACTGAAAACATATCCCTACAATTGTCTCCCGTTATCCGCCAGAAAACCTAAAACATTTTGGATGCCTATTTCTAACACTAAAATTATAGAAAAAATTATGATTCTGAATAGAATATGCAACTATTATAATGATAATTTAGCAAATATTGATATTTTCAACGCCACTTTGCCCAAATTTCGTAGAGAAGTCATGTCAAGCATTGCCGCCAATTTATGATTGCTTTTTGATTTGGTTTTTTTGCGTTTATGTTTATGGTTAGTTTTTTTTTTTACTTTTTTGTCTGTAACGACCACTGTTCACTAGCTTCAATGTAAAATTTAACTTTGGATACTTTATTTGTTTAAGTATTGTTTGATTGTGTTTTTTTATTGTAAATAGTACTGATTGTTTCCCAAATAAAATAAAGTAATAAGCTAAAAAAAATCACTGATTTTTCTCTGCTGGACTGGGAGTAAAGAAAAAACATAGAATGCGTCCAGCTGCTTCTCTCCCCGAGCATGTCGTAAAAGTCGACTAAGGGATAGTATCCTCTCCAATATGCTGAGATACAATAAGCAAATATTCCCAAGGAGGGTTGACATCAGGCAGGCGGCCGGTCATAAAACAACTTAGCCAAAACTCTTACAGCATGATCCAAGGAGCGTGCTGTGCCGACCCCACATAGAGTGGGATAAGGGCAGGAAGATGATGAAAGTGAATGAAGGTTTAATAAAACTTCGTCTCTACCAGACTGCCACTCAAAACTGTCGTTTCTCTGATGTTGGTAAGCTCATCCGGTCAAAGACGTAAAGACTTTGAACTGCTATGGAATACCACCATGGGAACAGGGCACTTACCTAATCGTTTAGCAAAATGCATCCAATTGACGTTAGTGGCAACGCGGGAAGTTGTACGGTTGTGACAAAAGAGGCTCAGGTTTGATTTAGCAGCGGAAGAAATGTTTGCGAATATTTCCTTCAAGTCTAGTTGTTATCATGGTACTCGTAGTTTCTGTTATGTTTATGTTTATTGGGTGTAGTTTTAGTCTACAGAATCAACAACATTGTAGGTAGATAATGAATAGAAGCGGTCGTGGCGTAGCTTGCTTAGACGTTATTGTTTGATCGTTGAAGTTAAGCAACGTTGTGTAAGCTCAGAGTTTGGATGGGTGACCGCATTACGAGCTGAGCGCTTCCGTGCTTCGAAGGGCACGTTAAATTGTCGGTCCCGGCTTTTAAGTCGCTAAGCTATGACGGAGGCCTTTTAGATGGCCTAAAAACTCTGTCACAAGAGTTACTTACTTTAGCAACAAGCAGAAAACTGCGAGTCGATAGTCATACTACTACGTACTTACATTATTATCACGCCCGTATCCCTAATAGGGTGGGCAGAGCCACAAGCAATCACAAGAAAACTTGCAGCCACTCCTGATTCAAAGACCCAAGATGGCTATGGTGAACCATGGTGACAGATGATCAGCCCATCGCCCATAAGATAGTCTATCATATTGAAGAGGATACTATCCCTTAGTCGACTTTTACGTGCTCAGGCGAGAAGCAGCTGGACGCATTCTATGTTTTTTCCTTACTCCCAGTCCTGCAGAGAAGTAACTTTATTTAGGGGGATAGTCACGGATCAGTAACATTATAATAACCCACATTATCATTATCATTATCATTATCGATAGACTGACGTCACTTACTGCTGAGTATAGGATTTTTATCAAGCCTACGTCCACTTTCAATAACCTCATTCTTTGAAGTTGACTAAAACCGTCGGCTTCAAACCCACAAAAGATCATATCACGAATAAGTAATGAATTAATCTGTTTTTAATGAACACGTTAATTTTGAGTTTACTTTGTAAGTTATCTTTAGTAAAGGAAGAGTTGCACCTTTGTATGGTAATTTAATCATGAGATTGTTAGCAGGTTCGAAACTGTGTTGTGCATTGTTTGTCTTGTAAAATGCAGATTTGATTTCTAGTGAATTTTATAAGGTTTATTATCTGTTTATTTTATGTGGGTGTGTGTTCTTTGCTTGTGTGACTTTATTTGCTGCTATGTACGATCGACAAAAATGTGGTCTGCCATCCTATACTCGAACCAAACTCAAGATACTAAATGAAAGACGTTTCGATTATTCGCATTCTCGTAAATGTTACTGATTCGGTATATTTTCATAGAAATCATTTTTGCACCAACAATAATCACACCATCAAAATCAAAGTCAATAAATTGTATTTCATAAAATCACGGGGATCACTTGGACACGTCTTAAATCTCCGTTGCATTTACACCCTGTTCGTAACGCGACCAAGCGTGGAAGATACAGGTAAGAAACCACGCTTGGCTATTTCTTTGGTAAATGATCCCTTTACAATCATGTTTAGAAAAGGTGAGCAGAATGCTCGTTTGCCACCTATAAAAAAAAAATACAGTACCAACTGCGTCGATGACTACGAAAGAATCGCGGGCAAAACTTGGTTCTCTTATCCAAGTTTTGCCCGCGATCTTTCCCGCTCAGGACTGAGGACTCCAAGGAGACCGGCAAAACAACCAAAAGGAGACCCAGCAGCTGAAATTATGATCATAAGTTTCAATTGTATCAATATTCTTAATAACGAGAGTAAGTTGTTGTTGTTGTTGCTAGCCTGTATCATCCCACTGCTGGGCAAAGGCCTCCCCTCGAGTTTTCCAGGTTTTTCGGTCTAAGGCTATTGTCTGCCACTGATAGTCGCTGAAGGTGTCAAGCTCGTCACGCCATCGCTTGCGTGGTCTACCGCGACGCCGTCTCCCTGTCTCAGGGCTCCACTCAGTGGTAGTTTCGGCCCACAGTTCGTCCGGCATACGGCAGACATGCCCTGTTCGTCCCATAAGAAAGTAAGTAAATTATAGGTACCTGTTGATGGGTGAGCTAGTATAACCGTGACAACTGTACATCGCAGAAATCAAATCGAATCTCAGTGAATGGAGAAATTTATCGCACGTGTAGAAACCGTGGGAATTCTGTATGTCTTAGCTCTATATCTATCACTTATATATTATTTACTGTTACCCGCGACTTTGTTCGCATTGATTTTTTACTTACTTACAGAATAGCTAGATTAAGTAATGTGTGATCCGAAATTAGGGTCTTCGCTCAATTGAAATAAATACTGATTGTATTTCAATAATCCTTAAGAAACACGCCATGACTACAATAATTGTACAATAATTGTAATTGTTTTTACTTACTTACTTACAGAAAAGCTAGATTAAGTAATGGGTGATCCGAAAGGGTCTTCGCTCAATTGAAATAATTTTTATTTATTTCAATTGAGCGAAGACCCAAATTTCGGATCACTGAATACGAATAATGCATGATATAAAGAGGTAAAAATACAATAGATTTAAGGGTCTCTGAAGACGAATGTAGTAGGTACTTTTATAGACCCAAACTAAGTCAATTGTCGTAAAGGTTTCACACACAACACCATCTGCGCATAACACGAATGCATCTGACCGTGAAATTATGCAAGATGGCCGACGGATAGGCCTATCCGTAATTAACTAATTTATTATCTGAACCTGCACTATTCATCTAAAATGACCAGTGGAGAAGTAAAATTACTATGAATATTTAAAAAAGTATTATACCACATTAGTTTGTTTGTATGTTTGTGGTCGCCCCACAATGATCTCCGTCTAGTATAGGTATACCGTTCCATAACCGGTGATGGCACGAAAATTGCAAAGCAAAGTTTTGTCAAATGGTTTTTATTCAATCGTTTTGTTGTAAGATTGTCAAAAGTTTGCTTGTAAAATTTTTCCTAATCAATCATATTCTTATCATACCTATGTCGCCGTAAAACTGTAAATACCGTTAGATTATAATCTAACTCGCGAGATTGTAAACTATCAAAAGATTGTGAACCGTAACATACTGCTTACAATTTAACTGCTTTAAATTTCAGGCGCTAACCCCCGAATACTCAAACGCATCTCAGAGTTGAGCACGTCTCAAATGACGAGTTTTTGAAAGATTCTCACCAAAAACTGTCAAAAAACTGTGACTTGAGACGTGTTCAACTCTGAGTCGCGTTTGAGTATTCGGGGGCTAACCTAACATACTAATTTCGATCTAAGCAGATGTTCGACAGTTTACAATGTCGCGAGATTATTATCTTACGGAATTCACAATTTTACGGTGACATAATTATATACTTAGTTACATAAAACTTAGTTTTTTACAAAACGGCATTTATATATTCGAATTACTGCCCATCTTGCAAATAAATTCAGTTTTACAATAAACCGTTGTATTGATTAGTTGATCCAACAAGTTTTGTATAAGGCGTGATCCTAATGCGTTATTATCAGGGCGTAGGCGCACTTTTTGGACTTTTGGGAGGATCGAAATCATAGAACTGACTACCAAAGTTATGGATACGGTGCCTGCTTTGTATTTCTTCAGTCGTACACTCCTGGCGAAATGGTCATGGTTATGGATCGTCTGATAGGTTGGTTACAGCTTTTGCGAGACTTCTCCTCTTTGACGACATTTCTTTTCTTCTTCTTTGTTATTTATTTATTATTTATTTATATATTCTCCATCTCTCTCTATTCATCCATTTATTTTTTGACATACATTCTTATAGTGTCAATAAATTGATTTGTATTTTAATTCGAGAAAAGACGATTATCAGACATCTTAAAAATTCCTTATGCTTGGTTGGTTTTATAACCGTCACACATCGGAACATTTACACAAGATATGTTCAAAAATATCTGAACAGAAAACGTCTTACTGAGAAATTTCCTCACGTGATTGACCAAGGCGCTTATCTTCTAATAATAATAGTTAATTGTCCCACATTCTATTGCCAATTAGCAACAAGAATGCAACCTATATTTTACAAATGAGCAGTTCTATGACAAAACGTTCGTATGAATTACGGACGAAACGGGATCGAATTTTACATGCGATTAAACTTTTCACAAAAAATGATCTACTATTTTACAGAATAGAAGTGTAAAACCGAATCGTTTAGGCATACGCCAATAGCAGTTTTTGTTGATTGATTTCCATGAATAAATCTGTTTTGAAATTGCATTTTTGCATCGTATTAGCCTTCTTACAGTGAAAATATAGTGCGGTTTTGTGTAACTGTCATTCAGAAATATCTATTCGAGAATGAATGAATAATGAATTTATAATCTTACTTATATTATAAATGCGAAAGTTTGTGAGTTTGGATGTTTGTGCCTCAATCACGCCTAAACGGCTGAACGGATTTAAATGAAACTTGGAATATACATAGTACATGCACTGGATTAACATATAGGCTACTTTTTATCCGGGTACCACGCGAGCGAAGCCGCGGGCGGCAGCTAGTAATTAATAAATAACGACATGATGTAGAACCTGGACGATGAGGCAGAGAAGCAACTTAAATATGAACAAGATACTGGGAAGTAAAGTGATGGCCGGTCTCGGTGGCGTAGCGGGCGATTGCTCGGCAGAGACGCAAGAGGCGGCTTTGATTCCCGCTGCGAAAGAAATGTTTGCATGATCTGTAAATATTTCTTCCGGGTCTGGGTGTTGTGGTACCATGGTACTCGTAGTTTCTGATACCCACGACACAGGGAATCCTAGTGTGGGGTCAGGACTATTGTATGTGACTGTTGGGTGTTATTTATTTAAAAAATAAGAACAAATCGAATAATGCCACATCCATAAGACAGCTTTGTGCATGAAATACCCGAAATTCCGAGTAAAAGCCTGCATTAAATTAAATTAAACTTATTGGGTGTGTGGGCGCAGCACAAACAAAGGAGCCAGTGCGTTGACTGCACTGTCTGGCTCTGAAGAGTTTTTTAGTAGGTTACATTATTTATATCTACTTAATAAAATCATAGTGGAAACATTCCGCATCATTTCTTTTTACTTCATTATTTAATTTAGGAAGTGCGCGTTGAGATCTAGTTCGTAGACTGACCTCATCTAAACGTCAAAGGATTTTCCTTTTCTACAAGTCGACTAAGAGATAGTATCCTCCAACATGATGAGATACAATAAACAAGTATTCCCAAGGAGGGTTGACGTCAGGCAGGGGTCATAAAACACCTTAGCCAAAACTCTTACACCATGATCCAAGGATCATGCTGTGCCGACCCCACACACAGAGTGGAATAAGGGCAGGAAGATGATGACTGTCATCGGCCCTTCACAAAAAAGGAAAGCTCCTGTCAAATTATTGCTTGTCAAAAAATTTCAGGAATGTTTATAGTTCCTTACCCGAAGTGTGCCCACGGAATCCTAATTACTAATAGATATAATTTAAAATGAAACGCACACCATGAGTTTGAGTTAACAGACTAACTGCATTTGTTTTTATTTCTTTTTTAAGTTTTGATATACCATAAACAATAACTAAATCTTCATCGTCCGTCCGTCTGTCAGCGGGTTGTAACTCATGAACCGTAATAGGAAAAGAGTTGAAATTTGAGTGTTGAAACATGTGAGTGTATTTCTATTGCCACTATAACAACAAACAATAAAAATAAAATATAATAAAAAATAAGAGCCTAATACAAGAAACATTTATGTACATGTACGATGGTACGGAACCCTTCGTGTGCGTATTCTACTCGCACTTGACCAGTTTTTTTTATTAGGAACTCTAAACAATAAAACTATCGAAAAATACAAACTCAGACCGAAATGATTTTAGGAAACCTTAGAGCTCAAATTGAATGCCTAGGTCAATCAAGTACATACATTTAAGTAAGACACTGTAGTTGGAATTTTTCTTGTCTAACAAACCTTATTGAATAAATGATTATTATTATTTTAATATATCTTTACAATCTCAGCTTGTATGAGAGCCGGCATTATAAACAATGGGCAAGGGCCAAAGCCAAGTGCGCGCTGTTTGATTTTGTGCCCCAGAACTTGGTATCTGTACATCAGTTGAGAAATTATTATTATAATCTATATGAACCCTTCACAAGCAACGTAACAGATGTTGACGCAGGCCAACAATAACAGAACAAGCGTAAGAACAGACTAATTACAGTGAACACCGGACGTAGGCCTGGTAAGTCTAGACGCAGCCTTGAATGACAAGTTGCAGGTGCACAGTCCACTATAGCATTCGCCATTTCCCCATCATCAGCATCATCAGACTGAGTTCGTCCACCAGGATCCCCTAGCCTAGTCCCCTAGGGGACGCCCGTGAACTCGTTAGTCCATCAGAATCCCTGTGTTTAAAATTTATAGAAATTAAGGCTGATGTGAGAAGTGACACCTGTCACAAATGTCAGGTTTACTAAAAAAAATACAGTCCAAAGTCACTCAGCTTTGGAAAGAGCTGTGCTCGAAAATTTGAGGCGCACTCAAAATCCTTTCACCACACAGTTCGAAAGAACTAGTGACACGACTAGCTGTATTAATACCGTCTCAAAGAACACAGCAAAAAAATTGACAACCAAACTTTCTTTTGTCCTGTTAACATGACAGTAGCACTGGGAAAATTTGCAGTAGCATGTAATGAGCACGTAGCTTGTTGCTTTAGTGGACGGTGCGCTTTAGGATAACCCGATTACAATGCTGTATTATTATTAAATACAACTCGATTTAGATAAAAAATGAAGGTGCATACAAATTGTCTTGAGGTTTTTGGCAGCAATATTGCTAGTTTTGGTAGTTACGGTAAATTGAGAAAGTTGTCACAGACTTTCATCCATTTTTGTCATGTTGTAATATGAAAAATTGAAATTAGAGGATCCCAATATGGCTAATGGCTAGTATGTTTCAAGTTCCTAACAGTAATTTTCATATTTGGTAAATTCTAAACTCCGTCACGAGAGTTGGCCACTGACTCGTACGAACTTACTAGACATGTGTAAGTAATGTGATTGATGCATTACGCGTAATATTACGCGACCGAGTACATTACACATTACTCGATGAAATTAAGCATTACACATCACACCTAAGCATCGACTATACCCCCCTCTCTCTCATACACATTGATATTAAATAAGTAGCGATTGCTTTGGCACCGCACCGCACCCGACATTTTAACCCGATCATTTCATTACAATCAATGTGATAGATAAAGTGATGAAAAAATGTGGTGTTTTTATTATTGCACCAGAGCATTTTTATTACAGTGACGCATAGTGTGTCTGTCGTTGTCATTTCAGTATCATTTGAAGTACCTAATGAAGGAATATCATATTACTCGGTACAAAACTTACTTACTTATCATTGCGTCACGCAAAATTTTCATGAGACGTTTGTTTTTCGGTTCAGTACCAACTGGACCTTCATAATTGGACCCTACCTTCACTATAGGACCTATTCGACCCCCTATCAAAAACATGGTACCCACTGGATCTTCAAAATAGGAACGTACCTACACGATAGGACCTATTCGACCTCCTATCAAAAACTTGGTACCCACTGGACCTTCATATAGGACCCATTGGACTATTTTCATTCGGTGACGGTCCGAACCGTCACTCACTGCGACCTTTAATCTACTCCTACAGGTCTAAGTGCCACCTACTTATCGTTAGATCCACCTCTATTCTAGACTTGTGGGAAGTGTGGGAAATACATGATTTAGCGTGTCTGTCGACAATATCTGTATCTGAGAACAATAAATCTAGCCGAGAGGCGGCAAGTGATGACTGCACAGCGCAAAATGCATGGATTTATTATTCCAAAGCTAAATGAGCATGACCAACTTCATCCAGATTAAAACATCAGCAATATTACTGGCGTAGATATGATCTATACTTCTCATGTCGTAAATTCGACTAAGGGACACTGTCCTCTTCAATATGATGGACCATCTATGGGCAATGGGCTGATCACCTGTCACCATGGCTCACCATATGCATCTTGGGATTTTGAATCAGGAGTGGCTGCAAGTTTTCTTATGATTAACTCTGGCTTTGCCCACCCTATTAGGGATACCTACGGGCGTGATAATATGAATGTATGAATGAATAAATGAATGAAAATAATTTTGATCTGAGTGTACACCTTAGCATAAAAAAATATTTAAATAAAACTAAATACATTAAAAAAGAGTACTATTGGCGGACTTATCGCTTAAGAGCGATCTCTTCTAGTCAACCATGAGAAATATGTTAAGCTGGAGAACTACTTTTTATCTACTTTAGGCTATAGATTAGTTACTTTATATCCGGGTACTATGCAAAAGAATCCGCGGTTGGAAGCTTTAAAAAAATAATAAATTATACTTAATTATACATAAGTACTCACTTCTAATTTGGTCGCGCCCACGTCTAATCCTTTTTATTTAATATCCGATCAACTTACAAGATATCTTCTACCTGAGCGATCAATAATATAACCATTACCTAGTCCGATATAATCTTATGATCTAGAATTACCCAGCCGTTAACAATAAACACTTGAGGCTATGAACACTACAACGGTGGTTCGGCAGACCGGATTTCGGATATTCGACGTAAGATTCGGCCGGAGCGCCGGATATCCGGCGCAGAAATTGTGTAATCCCGTGTGACTCAATTCAAGTTTTAAAAGAGTTTTTCTCGGCATTACTCATTACAAAATTGATTGGTAAGGTACCAATCATAAGAATTGTTTGTTTTTTTAACAAATTCAACCATCTTAATTTAACCGATCAAGGATGACCTCGCTGGTGTAGCGAGCGATTGCTCGGCTGAGACGCAAGAGGGTTCGATTCCCGCTCCAGAAGAAATGTCTCCATATACTACAAATGCTTCTTCCTGGACCGGGTGATGTGGTACCATGGTACTCGTAGTTTTTAATACCCACGATTCAAGGAATCCTAGTCTGGGGTCGGGACTATGTATGTGACTGATAGGTGTTATTAGATTTACGGCCGGATAGGCCGGATACCGAATAGTAACCAAATATCCGTTGCATCTCTACCAGACACCATGCCACCGCTTGACTGGAGCATGTAATCGCTTACCTTCTCACACGGTAGTTACATGGTCAGTTACAATAACGTGTAATTTTTCTAATTATCTATGGTTAACATGCTCCACTGTGCCAATGAGATGCTTTCTTCGTGGACTATATCATTTTATTTTCTAAAGAGTTGTGTCTTGTGACCGTGTGTTTTCTTGCGCAGTTATATTGTTTCTTCATAGTATGATTAGTTCTAAAATGGCAGTAGAAAATGAAATGTAGGACGGGCCTTCACCCGATCGACAGGAGACAGCACAAACCGTAAATAGTTAACCAGTAGATAACTAGATACGGGTTGAGAATGATGAAGATGATGATGGTGAAAAGTAGGTATGACGTATTTACAAGAGAAATGTCAGCTTAGGTACATCAGGTTTTACCATTGCTATTGTTACAGATTAAGTACTACTCAGTATTGCCGCTAAACATTATCACAAACCTCACAAACCTACTGTTTGGTAGAATGAAAAAATATTCCTTGGTCGAATACCGATTTGGAAGTGGAAAAAGAAAGATTAAAAAAGGCGGTAGATGTTGTAACAGATTTTAAAGATTATAAATTTACAATATGTAGTGAATGTTAATTTATTGATTTTGATGGATTTTGTTGAATAAACCCACATGTGAGTATAGTTTTGTTTATATTTCTATAAAGTAGATAGGCATATTATCCAAAACCGTCGGCATATAGTGAAAACCTCAAGACATTTATACCATAATAATGAAGTAAGTTATGGCGGAGTACTTAGGCCGCTTAAAGGCCCCTGTCATGGCTTAAAGACTTAAAAGCCGGGACAATTTAACGTGCCCTCCGAAGCACGGAAGCGCTCAGCTTGTAATGCCACTTGCGGTCACCCATCCCAATTGTGACCGCGCGTAACGTTGCTTAACTTCAACGATCAATCAAGAACGTCTAAGCAAGCTACCCCACGAGCGCTTAGGTTGATGATGAAAACAATAAAGAAACTATAAAGCCATTCAAACTGGATATTCCGACAGTTTGCTATATGCAGTTTCATTTGTCTCCGTCCGTGTCACTCACATAAATCACACGTGATGCAAACAGTTCAACACGTGGCCTGGACTTTATTTAATCTGTGCCGAAGTCCCGCTGAAGCGATCAGTTCATTACTTAGGTTCATAATGGTTTTGGTGGGTTTATCCTACTAATATTGTAAACTTGCTGCCGCCCGCGGCTTCGCTAGCGTGGTGCACGGATAAAAAATAGCCTATATGTTAATCCAGTACATGTACTATGTATAATCCAAGTTTCGTTCAAATCATTGAGAGCACTGGTGGTCTAGTTCCGCCTTCCGATCATAAGGTGGCGGGTTCAAATCCGGTTATGTACTAATGGATTTTTCTGTGCGAAAAAGTTAGTGTGCGCTATACCAGTACTCTCAAACGGTGAAGGAAAACATCGTGAGGAAGACCGCGTCTTAGTCAGCTCCGCACGTATTGACCATGTTTTTCCTTTGGACAAGGTAGACTAAGCTGAGAGGATGGGATAGGTGCTGGGCAAGCCTACTCCACTACTGCGTCCCGTTTGTGAAGGTAAAAGTTTCCTCCTGACGCTGTATAAATGGTAAAAGACCATTACCTAAACATACCCATTTAATAGCAAAAACAAACAATAGGCACTTATTATTTTCTTCGAATATTTCCACGCATAAATTCCATTTCCCATTTCGTCTGCATTAGGTAAGAAAGGAAGAAAGAAAGAAAGAAAGAAAATAATTTATTGGCAACATAAAAATACAGGAGTGAAAAATTAAATGACAGAAGGACAAAAAGAGAAAAGAAAATACATATAATACAGGCCTAACCTACCTATCACATGTCCTGGTTGCTCTGTCATTCAAGAAAAGTTGCCAAAAGGTCCCAACTTAGCTTTGAGCTACTTCACTTGGGTACCAAGTGAAGGTAATGTGTATTCATGGCAATAATTATTCGCCATTGGCAAGACACGTGTCGTACTTATGATGTACTTATGCGACCCATCAGTATGTGGGAAGTATCTCGCTGGTGAATATAATGCCAATACAGTGATAGGAATTATTAAGTTATCTGCAGGGTTGGCGAAGAAGATCCACTTTGCTGGGTTTTTTTGGGATAAGAAAACTAAAAGATCTTTTTGAAAAGCTTAGTTATTTTTTTTATTTATAGACGTGTATAAACGCATTACGTGCATGCTTTTGACAGTGAGTACTTTGTCTTCTTTTATAACTAACTAAGGCCTTTTACCATCTATAGTAGATGACTTATACAGCGTCAGGAGGCAACTTTTATCTCCACAGACGCTGTAGTGCCCGGGACGAATTAGGATGGAGTATGCTTGCCCAGCACCTATTCCATCCTCTCAGCTTAGTCGGCCTTGTTCACAGGAAAGACACGGTCAATACGTGCGGAGCTGACTAAGCCGCGGGTTTCCTCACGATGTTTTCCTTCACCGTTTGTGAGTACTAGTATAGCGCACATAAATTTTTCACACAGAAAAATCCATTGGCACACGACCGGATTTGAACCCTTTTATAAATCCTTCTAATTATTATAAACGTGAAAGTTTATAAGTATGGATGTATGGATGTTTGTTACTCTTTCACGCCTAAACTGCTAAACGGATTTGAATGAAACTTGGAATATACTATAGTACAATGTGCTGCATTAACATAAGGCTATTTTTTATCCGGGTAGTATGCGAGCGAAGCCTTGTAACAGTTTATAACTTGTAACAGTTTTGGCGCTTACGTTGTTATAAAATACGTCGCGCGTCTATGACTCTATCCTTCTCACTCACTAGAAAACCATAAATCGCCATCCCACTCATCCCGCTCGTTAGTTATTATGTGAAGACTTCCAGGCTTCCGAGTCTCCAGCCAGCCCTGGACAGCAGCACGTCGCTGCTTCCTAATCGGGAGACAGGAAGCACACCCGGACGAAAGCTTTACGCGTCGGCGCGCGACACCGTTACTATAGGTACCTACTCCACTCAAATTCGATGTACCTATAATAAAGGTAAACAAAAATGTAACCTAAAACGTTGACAAAAACCTAATGTGAAAGTTTGTGAGGATGTTTGGATGTTTGTGCCACAATCACGCCTAAACAGCTGAACAGATTTGAATGAAACTAGGAATATACATAGTAGATGTACTTGATTAAAATACAGGCTATTTTTTATCCGGGTACCACGCGATCGAAGCCGCGGGCGGCAGCTAGTTATATATAACGGGCATTTTAAAAGCGCATAAAGACTTAAAACTATCGTTTACTTGTAAACTGATCATAAAACTAATAATTACGTAAATGACTGTAATTTTTAACTGATTACCGTCACGTGTTCTCCTGAGGGATCTCTGTTCTGAACTTAAAAGATCGTGTTTTGTTATTGTCGTTAAAAAGTTGTAAAGTATCGTCTTAAAGAAAGATGGCCGACTTGAAATAGAACTTCATTTGAAATTGGAAGACTGGCAGCGCTAGGCCGTCTGACTTCAACGTTGAAGACTGGCAGCGCTAGGCCGTCTGACTTCAACGTTGAAGACTGGCAGCGCTAGGCCGTCTGACTTCAACGTTGAAGACTGGCAGCGCTAGGCCGTCTGACTTCAACGTTGAAGACTGGCAGCGCTAGGCCGTCTGACTTCAACGTTGAAGACTGGCAGCGCTAGGCCGTCTGACTTCAACGTTGAAGACTGGCAGCGCTAGGCCGTCTGACTTCAACGTTGAAGACTGGCAGCGCTAGGCCGTCTGACTTCAACGTTGAAGACTGGCAGCGCTAGGCCGTCTGACTTCAACGTTGAAGACTGGCAGCGCTAGGCCGTCTGACTTCAACGTTGAAGACTGGCAGCGCTAGGCCGTCTGACTTCAACGTTGAAGTCGTTGATTCGAATCCCGACTGTTTTCTTGCATGTCGGTTGATAGCGGTGGCTAATACAGAAAAAACTCAAGGAACGGGCACTAAAGATATCTAGAGCTTATCGTAATAAAAAAATAATCAAGTCACGGGCAAAGTTTAAGAATGTTTTATTTAAACTGATTATAATATATACAAGACAATGTCATGTTATGATATAAAAAAGGTACATTGTGGTTCTCTTCCTTAATTATGAATTCTATTCGCCTACACCCTTGTGGTTTAATTGATTAAGTTTAAGATATATTCTAGATTCAATCTTAAGTGAGTGTTGATGCCAAAACATTACAGGAATGAACAGTAAAATTGTGACTTAAACTACACACAAAATTGGTCTACACTCAGCATTATGTTATTGAAATGACTTCTGATATAAGAAAATGGAAGAATACATGTGCTGACCCCGCATAAAGTAAAAAAGGACCGGGAAATGATGATGAATCTGGGTGTTTTTTGTCAACCCATTTCATCCCACCGCTGCGCAAAGGTCTCCCCCAAACACTTTCAGATATCCCTATCCTGATACTTCTCTCACTATCCTCTTTCGAAGGCATCGAGTTCGTCTGGATATAAGCAGAAGATCTTACCTGCTGAGCGAAACATAAATCGGCAGAGTAGCCATTGCTGACTTTTTTGGTTGCCTGAAAGAAAAAAAACATTCACTTCAATTTTTATTCGTAAAACACTGTGTGTGTGGTGATAAATACATACATACCTACATAGATACATATTATCACGCCCGTATCCCTAATAGGGTGGGCAGAGCCACAAGTAAAGATAAGAAAACTTACAGTCACTTCTGATATAAAGTCCCAAGATGGATATGGTGAACCATGGTGACAGGTGATCAGCCCATCGCCCATATAGATGGTCTATCATTTTGGAGAGGTCTATCCCTTAGTCGACTTTTACGACATGCTCGGGGAGAGAAGCAACTGGACGCATTCTATGCTTTTTCTTTACTTGCAGTCCAGCAGAGAAGTAATAAATAATATTTTTTTATTTATAATGATTCAGGCAGGCATTCTAAGGATCATAATAGCTCGTCTCGTATTTTTTTTCTTTCGTGTTCTAATGATAAGGTAGGTTTATCACGGAACAAAACAAATGATAAAAGAAAAAGTATTTTATATGGTCACCGGAAGCGGTAGGTATCGTGACCCTTATCCATAGACAATTGTAGACAATGGCGATAACCACTCCATCTATTGTTCCGATTGAGATAACACAATGGGTGTTTTTATGCCTTTATTTTAGGGTACTTGGGTTTTAATTATAGAAGTTGGAAGTGGGTAGTGAAGCGTAGCACAGCATTTAGGTACATAGGTACTTATCAGTAAGTAGGTATAAAATTGTTCTATGACGACCTCTACCTATCTAGTCGAACCAGTGTGGTGAAAGCATTTAAAGAGCGCCGCAAAGGCTTCATTCGTGCTCTTGACACAATGCTTTCGAACATTTAGGTTCCACGCCGGTTTCCTCACGATGTTTTCCTTCGCCGTTTGAGAGTACTGGTTATAGCGCACGTAAATTTTTTGATCAGAAAATCCATTAGTTCACGATAGGATTCGAACCCCCGACCGGGAAGGCGGAAGGCGGAACTACCACTTGACCACCAGTGCTCTCAATCTCCTAGACCTAATCTTTTTAATTGCCATACCTAGAAACTAAAGCAAATTGATATAAATAGAGGCCAAACTCATCAAATTACTGTTTCGGAAAGTGAAATGTTCTCTCTAGGGGTGAAAAGGGCAGGGGCTGCATTAATCGATAGTTATAAGGCAGTGAGAAGAGAATATTTCAAGGGTGATCCGATCAATCTGTATGACACGCCTAGTTAATGCCTTAACAATGAATACTTAGTCCCAACTTAGTAGTAAGAACTTTCTGAGTTACCTAGGTACCTATTAGGTAGTTGAAGATAATTTCGAGGGATAACTTAAAGAAGACTATGACCACACCTAGTTTATACCTCGACAATACGTCCCTACATGTGCAAGAACACTTTCTGACTAAGCCATATTTATCAGTAAAATCTCAAAAAATAATTTTATATTAGTACCCAGTTGCAACTCACCTCTGGCCACTCACAAAAGCACACACATAGCTCAGTTTCAAACACAAGAAAAGCTTATCACTTGGCGAAAACAAAAAAGAACACGAAAATTCGAAATTTAAATCCCGAACACAAGAAAAGCTTATCACTGGCCGAAAACAAAAAAAGAACACGCAAATTCGAAATTTAAATCCCGAACACAAGAAAAGCTTATCACTGGCCGAAAACAAAAAAGAACACGCAAATTCGAAATTTAAATCCCGACTTGGAAACGGTCCCGCGCGTCAATCAGTCTTTGCTCTATGGACAAAAATGGCGTATTATTTTTATGAGCTCAGCATGGGGTTGCATGGTGTAATTTAGGGCTACAAGTGTTATTATCGTCTCCGCGCATGCGTGCTGGCCGAGTAGGCAAATAGCCGGTATTTGTGGATCATTTCGCGTGGGGTAGAAACTTCGTCATGCATGGAGGTTTCTTGATCATGGTGAAAAGGAGAAATCGCTTCAGCTTTATACTTCAGTTTTATATACCTCTCTGTACAGAGAGGTATATAAAACTGGTAGGTAACATAAAGTACCTAGGTACTTAAAGTAGTGCTAAATTGTCGTTACAAGAGGTACTTTGACACTACCACCATAAAATCGGGGGTTCGATTAGGTACCACGCGCTAAATAAGTCGCTACCTATCTTATTTGTGTCATTAGTTCTTTCGAACCGTGTGGTGAAAGGGTTTAAAGTGCTCATTTCGTGCACTTGACACACGTTTTCGAACTTTCTACGACATGTAGGTTTCCTCACGATTTTTCCTTCACCGTTTGAGAGTACTGGTATTATAATATAGCGCATATAAATTTTTTGAACAGAAAAACGCATTGGTGCACAACCGGATTTGAACCTTAGGATCAGCCAAACTGGAGATATAATTTATGTAAACAAACCGTAGCGTATTTTTCTTCATTACAATGATACTAAAATGTAGTTTTAGTATTCGTAGCCAAACGTTGTGGTATACTTTACTAATAAGTACCTAAGCATTGCTGTAAGTAGCTGTTTGTTTTGCCAATAAAAAAAGAAATAAAAAAGGTTCATAGACAATGACCGAGACTTGCACCAAGCAAAGTTCTTTCGTCGTGTGTCATACATAAGTAATCAGAGCTTTACAAAAAGCTATTGGAATTGCAGATAGCAGGAAGCGCGCTCCGCGGAGCGTGGAGGCGGCTTATGGCGTGGGGACGAGCCCTTACTTAACAAGGAACCAGGTATAGGTGCTAATAAAGTAAATCAACTTGCATTTAACTCCATCTATCTGGTTGTCACTGCTCCGCAGTGCAATATAGCTAGATAGAGATAAACACTTTATTGTTTACCACACAAATATTCTTAAATTAAACTTACAAACAAAATCATCATCATCGTTTTCCTGCCCTTACCCCACTAGATGGAGTCGGCACATCATGTTTCCCCCCCCCTTTGTTCTCAAAAAGACAGATTCTCATAAAGACAGATTCTCAAAATGACAGAATCTCAAAAAGACAGATTCTCTTATAGACTGATTCTCAAGAAGACAGATTCTCAAAAGGACGGGAGCACACGTACCTATGCGAAAAAAGGAAACATGTTTTTTTTTCAAATATTTTTAATATAGGCAAGGCACACGTCTCCATTTAGAAAGGTGTTGCAGCCCTCCTCCATTTTCTCCTATCACTCGTCATCTCAGCACTCACTTACAAAATAAAGCGAGATGAAAACAATGGTGCTGGGGTCTTAGGATAATCTACTCGTTGGGAAAATCCAACAACCCTGTTCTATTACCGGAGTTCTGTCAAAAGTTTACTTGAGTTAGACGAAAATCTATAAACCACTCTGTTAAAAAAATATTCACATTCATTGCATAACATTGCATTGTAGCAGAAACAAATAACATGAAACTTCTAATTAACTTTTTACACTCTGTAGGTACGTAGGTATATTTTATTATGACCATTTATGATCAGGACGCGTGCTACGATTTAATAACAAAGGTCACCAGAGTTCAAATGGCACACGAACCCAGCAAAAACTGAATCATTTGCCACTACGGCCTTATACACGAGACCTGTCGGCCGCCAAGCGTGACTGAAAAAAGTGGAAATCGTGAAATCAAGCTTTAATAAATCATTAATTATTATGATAAGAATATGTAAAAAACTTAAAGAAACACTGTAAGTAAGAAATCTAAGTACAAATTAAAAAAAAAGTGCAAAAAGTTTTGACCTTTACGGGATTTGAACCCTGTTCACCACTGGTTGAACTTAAGATCTCCGTCCGTCTCAAAGTTCCGACATAAAAAACAAAGCAATCCTATACTTACTATTATTATATTAATTTGTGAAAGTTTGTGAGGATATGTGGTGTGGATGTGACGATGTATGTTTGTGCCTCAATCACGCCAAAACGGCTGAACGGATTTGAATGAAACATGAAATAAACATAGTGTGTATACTGGAATCACCATATACGCTACTTTTTAAACTAGTAGTATATAAATAAATATTTGTAGACATTTCACACAGAGCGCCATCTAGCCCTAATCTTAGCAAAGCTTTTCTATCTAAATACACATTTATTATACATAACAACACCCAGATTCGAAAGAAATATTTGCAGAACATGCAAACATTTTTCCCGCAGCGGGAATCGAACCCGTGCCTCTTGCGGCTCAGCCGAGCACTCGCCCGCCACACCACCGAGGTCGTCATGCAAGTAGGTACCCTCACCAAGGTAAAGGAAGCTTTAGGGAAAATAAAGACCAGCTTTATTTTCCCTAAAATTTCCTTTACCTTTGCTCCAACGAACGATCAGAGTGAATTGTTTCAACCTGCATAAATGCTGAGTTGAGTCCATTTTATAACTGTTACGTAATTATATTAAATTAGCTTAGTTTTGTATTTGTTGTTGCAAATAAATGATTTATTTTCTGATTCTGATTCTTTGCTTTAATTTTTCGTGCCGGGACGGGGTGTCATGACGGCGTAATGGACAGGAACCTTGGACGAATAAGAACCGAAGCAGCACTAGATCATCCCCCCCCCCCCACCCCCGTGCCCCGCAAGAATTCTTCGACAGCCTCGACAGGTGATTGCATTCGTATTTCGAGCATTACTAGTCCCGTGTGTGTTTATTCGTCCAAGGCAGGAACTTACGAAATGGCAGGCTCAAATCCCGAGGCTATACTTTTTGCGAGATCCTAGGTACATTAACCCCCGAATACTCAAGGTCTCAAGACACGGTTTTTTGACAGTTTTTGATGAAAATCTGTCAAAAACTCGTCACTTGAGACATGTTCAACTCTGAGATGCGTTTGAGTATTCGGGGGTAAGTCCTTAAATAATACTATTTAAAAGGTTAACATTGTATTAGTATAACACTTTTCTGGACGGCCGAGGACGCAGTCAAGATCATGACAGTAGCAGTCATCCCTTGGGGGGTCTGAAAGGAATTGATAGTCTTACTTAAAGTTTGTGAGAAATGTATGTTTTGTATGCAAGTATGTTTGCGCCTCAATCACGCCATAACGGCTGAACTGATTTGAATGAAACTTCGAATAAACATAGGATATGAAGATATTATATAAATAGGTAGGTAACTTTCACTGGTGGTCTAGTTGTTAGTGACCCCGCCTTCTGATACAAAGGTCTTTGGTTCAAACACAGTGTTGTAGGTACCTATAATTATTTTTTTGTGCGAGAAATTTATGTGCTCTATACCACTACCTAGAGGTACTCTCAAACGCTGAAGGAAATTATTGTGAGGAAACCCGCGGCTTTAGTCAGCCCCGCACGCATTGACCATAATCTTTCCTGTGGACAAGGCCGACTAAGATGAGAGGATGGAATAGGTGCTGGGCAAGCCTACTCCATCTAAATTCGTCCCGCGCACTACAGCGTCATCATAGGGCGTTAGTTTATGCAAAAGTTGGCAAAAGCTGTATAAATCAAATATGTATTATCTAGACTAGACGGTAAAAGGGCTTAGTTAGTTAACTTTCAAATTACTTATCCCCATAAAACTTTGTTCTTGGAAAAGTTAAGGACGCTTTTAATAAAAAAGAGTTTAATGAAAAGTAGTCAGTATATTAAATAAAGTATAAAAATAAGTAAAATCAGTTAGGTACACAGAGTATAAGCTTAAGAAAATTATCGAAAAATCTTCTGTGATCACCATCTTTATTTTGATTCAGGTTCTAAATCATCGATTTCCTTAAATTCTGTAACAGATTATTCAAATCTTGAAAGGAGTCTTTAGATCTTTTTAGGGTTCCGTACCCAAAAAGTGCCAACGGGACCCTATTATTAAGCCTCCGCTGTCCGCCTGTCCGTCTGTCAGCAGGCTGTATCTCATGAACTGTACCTAATAGGTTGAAATTTTCCCACTGTATATATTAGGTACTATTACCGCTATAACAACAAATAATAAACATAAAATAAAATAAAAGGGGCCCCAGAAACCCATCGTGTGCGAATTCGACTCTGGCACACAAGCATACGGCCCGCCTGATGGAAAGCGAATATGAGACACCAAAAAATCAAATATGAGACAAATATGTAAAAAGAACAATGTTGATCTTCCATCCTTCGTCCGTAAAGGTGGACGACCGACGGCGAGACGCCCCGCGACAAAACGACTTCGCAAATGTATGGAAACGTTATTCGAACGCAATATCAAAGACGCGGTGAATGACGTTTCCAAAATTTGTGCAGTTACGCGGTAGAAGAAACCTGGCATAAGTTGATAGACAGTTACCGACCAACCAAAGTGTTGAATTGAAGACGTTGATAGCTCACCTTCAGTCAAATCATCATTAAAATAGATCAGTATGGCTGGTATGTGCAAGTTTTCAGGCAACGCCACGTCACTGAAGCGGTTCCTCTCATCAGGGATGCCGTTCTGAGCCAGCGTGCGCGTGAAGCACAGCGGCTTGCCGAGGTAACGCCACGCGTAGGACATGCAGTGCGAGTTGTGAGGGAGATAGCGCATCATTATCTGGTAGAGGGTCTCTTCGGAGCACACCTCTAAGGTCACAGTGGAGCCTGGGAGATGATTTAATTAGTCTCAACGGTAGGGCGAGAAATGTAGGTACCTACGGCAAGCGAGGCTGTGAAACGAATGGTAAGGTTAGCGGCTCGCTTTGCTCCATATTTGTTTAGTTACAGAGTTATTCTTACAGGTACCTACCTACAAGGTAAATGTACTAAGATAATCAGATGACCATAGGCGCTAAGCTGTTCCATAACTGGCTGTTTTCACCGTTTAAGGGGCTGAAGCTTTAATTTTTCTAGTAGCTGCAAGGCACGAAGCAACCTATCAATGGTTGTCGTATAAGCGGCTCGCTTCGCTTCCCACACCTTTTATTACCAATTGCAAAACTCAAAACGCTGAGTACCTACTGACTCCAATCAAACTAACCTGTCACAGTATTAGTGATCCTGATCGGCCGCGTCTTCTCAGTAGCCTTGCCGACCACCAGCTTCTCATCCTGCCACCAGACCTGGTCTAGCGGCCGCCACTTTGTGCTGGGCACCACTGGCTGCCAGGGCCCGGGCCCGTGGCGGAGGAAGGGCGTCTGAGAGCCGACAGTCGGGTGGGTGTAAGTGATCCAGTCCTCGCCATGGAACCAGGAGCTGACGTCCTTACCGGCGTATGCCACGATTGTCATGGCTAGCTGTGATAATATAATCTTGGATAGTCAGAAGGAATGTGAATACTCGAGTCAATTTTTTTGCTTTAAGAGTCTGAACCGACGTCAAAGCCGACAAACGATTGTTTGCTGCCTTCATCTACCGATTGCTGTCTCAGGTCCTGCTGTAGAGCTATTAAGATGCAATATCTCGGTACCTATCTAAATGATTGCTTACACGTTTTCCATCACAGTAAAAGAACCCAAGCTTGAAGCAGGAGCAGAGCTCCACACAGTCGTCTCCGCAGAACCAGGTCTTCACCTCACAGCTACAGTCCTTGGTGCACTTGCAGACCCTGAAATAATACTTACAAGGTACTTAACCAGCTTCGAAACAACAAAAAACCAAAGATTTAATCTTTGCAAAAAACATGGTAAATATCCCGTTATGAGTGCTATTGTTTATTTAACCATGATAGTTTAAAAAGTTATATATAACACCTAGGCACCTACTTGTTTACTAAGTAGGTATAGTGGCCACCAGAGAAGTTGGCATCGTAGGAAAACAGAGGAAGAAAACATAGGGTATCACCGTCCCGCTAAAAAAAACAAAGGAAAAAGACGAGCAAACTTCGGATAAAACTTTGCTTTTCTTTTTTGTGTAGTAGGTACGATGGCGCAGGATGGCACAGCGGTCTGAACGAGCAGACAGAACCCACGCCTCTTACCTGTAACTCGTAACGTCGCGTTCCTTTTACACGTAGGATACCCACGTACCTACCTACAGACCACAGCGACAAACTCACAAAATAAGTAATCCGGAAGGCACAAGACCAAAAGAGGCCATGATCATCTTCCTGTCATTATCCTGGCCGGCACAGCATGATCCTTGGATCATGCTGCGAAAGTTTTGGCTAAGGTGTTTTATGACCGGCCGACTGCCCGACGTCAACCCTCCGCGGGAATACTTACTACTTAATGCATCTCATCGTTAAAAATAACCTACGTAATTAAGTGCTAAAGCACAAAATTAAATAATAGTAGATAGGAACTCTAAATAGGTATGTAGGTACTTATACTTCTTTGGTATTACTTTCTCGAGGCAATGAAAGGTAATAATGCCATACGTAGATATAACAGACCAGATTAAATAGATGGACAAAAATGGTTCTACAAATTACCTTACCTACCTACTGTCTCCTAATTTAAATATTCTAGATGGAAATACCTACAGATAGTAAAATAACCAATAGCTTCATACCCCACCTGAACTGTTGCTCCAGCCAAGGAGTCAGGTCGTAGACTCGTCCGTTGAGAGAAACCCAACAGTCAGTTACTTTGTTGTGGACGGCCACTTCGGCGGGCGTATACCACTCTTGCTTTGTGTAGATCATTATTATTTTGTGTAAATAAATGTAGAAATGTAATGTTTTGGTGGTTGGACAGGGTTGGACCGATGGATCTGTCAGAGTGACAGTATTTACTTGTCACTAAACGCAGCAGTTTCTAGGGAATCAAAAAGGAGTTTGAGAAAGCACTAGGTAGGCACCTATTTACATTATTTTTAAAACGCATAGAAACTAGCGCCACTCATTGCCGCGGTAGTTACCTAAGTAAGAGAAAACATTTTCCATGGATAGGAGTACCTTTCGTAAAACATTTTTTTGATAAATTGAAAATCATTAGAAAATCAATAGAGCATTTATAAATCATAATATGACAAATTAAACCTGCCTGCCACCTTGAGAATAACATAAAAAAAAACGAGGGTACATAATTAAATAAATATATTTAACAATAATTATGTAACAGAGTTTATTGGCAGTATTAATATAAAAATTGTATCGTTTTCTTCGCAGTCTTTTCAGCTTGTAAGCACAGTTACAAAAAAACCAGTTACCTACTTACAAATACTAGCAGTTTGAGTTTTTTTTGTCTTAATTTTAACTATTAGTACTAGCTAGGTACTTAAAAGTTCCATATACATGTAATGAAAAAGTAAGATGGGCGGTTTGTTTCCATAAATTGTGTCTCTAGCTTGGCTGAAGCATAGATGACAGTGTATTACCACCGAAACGACCGGAAACCGGCAACAAAGGTCATCAAGTCATGCAAAGTCCCGCTCAAGTTGGCAATACTGGACTTCTTCTGACTCTTGTCCATTCATTCTCGGTCTTGGTTTAGTTCGGCAGTTCCAGTATGACCCTACCGCCTTCTAAGAAGCTTAAAATAAAACAATATTTTTTGTCCTTGTGATTTTGTGTTAAAAGATATTGCTAGGCCCTGAAAGACTTGCGTAGCCTTCAATACATAAGCATCCTTGTTATATACATACATCCCTTTCTTATAGATTGAGATAACAAGGTTCGACATCAAATTAAGTTAAGTTTTGAATAATATGCAACAGAATTGACCTGAATATGACCTAAATTAGCTGGTATTGTGTTTAAAACTATATAAATACTAGCTGCCGCCCGCGGCTTCACTCGCGTGTACAGTACATGTACTATGTATATTTCAAGTTTCATTAAAATCCGTTGAGGCACAATCATCCTCACAAACTTTATATGAGAAAATTTCTGTGAGTACAATAAAACATAGTTCTGCAAAGTCAGATTCAATATCCAGTCAAATCAAAGCCTGTAGCCAAGTTACTTAGCATCTAACGAAGTCGCTATGTTACTGCAGTATGGGATTCATATACCAACTGCTAACTATTACAACTTTCACATGCAGCGTTTCAGAACTTTTAGACTACCCCAAAAAACACGTGTATTTTTTTGATACAAAGCATCTTAAATATTTTCAGAATAATATCTTCAAATACAGGTATAATTCTAATAATAGACGTGAAAATAAATAAATACATGTGATCTCAACTCACGTGATATCTCATTACACTACCCCCCCCCCCACTGATATTTAGTGATCCGAACCCCCCCTCTGCGAGCCTGACGTGATCTATGGACGATAGACGATCCCTTTGTTAGATTTAAAGTGGCTTGGCCACAAGCTAAATATTTTTAGCAAATGAATGTAGCAATAAATTCTGCCAGTAAGTATCATGAGGAGGCGGTGACGGGTGGCTGATGGGGAACCTGGGAGAGGTGCCTGACTATGTCGACCCAGTCCCAACCGCGCGGCTTCTCCCCCGCCTTGCCCATCTCCGCCTTGTCCCAGGCGCGCCGCTTCTGAGCCTTTGTCAGTTGCTCCTTCTTCATCTCCGGCTTTTTCTCAGTCTGGAAGTACAAATGGTTTGTGATAATAGCTTGTAGTTGTCGATAGTTTGTAATACATGTTTGGTCTGCGTCTAGACATTATTATAATGTAAAGGGTAGGTATGTAGGAAGTTATAATAAAACCCGGTCAGTCAAGTACGAGTTGAATTCACAAGCAAACATTCCGTACCATCATACAGTAGTTTTCGTCTAGCCTCTGAAATAATAACTATCGCGATGATGATTATGTAATATAGTGATGTTACAATAATTATGTACCTAGATACAAATTTTTTAAAGGGTTGGTTCAGTTTTTATTTTAATAGTTCGGACAATTTTGTAATGAAGTTTGCCGAGATGCACAATATATATGGTACTACTGTTATGTATAACTTATTTGTATGTTTGGTGAGACTTTCATTGTTATCTCCTGGTCTGAGGTGCAATGAATTGTATCGTACAATGTATAATTATTATGGGAACTATCTTCTAAGCTATGCTGAGCTGTTACAAATATGCTGAGCTGTACGCTCACACCACAACATGTATGTTTCTTGTATGCAGTATTGAAACCGATTCAAATAGTTATATACCTCATCAGGATCCTGAATTATAGCCACCTTCTCGACCCGGGCCACTATAGCCTCCTCCGCCTGCTGTGCTAGGATCTCTGACACCTTCTCCTTCAGGTATTCAAAGAGTGTATATGTCATTGCACAGCCCAGCCACTGATCAGCTTCCACATTCACCATCGTCAAGATGGACTCTTTGACTGAGGGTAATCTGAAATTCTAGTAACTATCAATTCTCCTAATATTTAAGGTTTTGTCGCTCCATTATGGAGTAACAGCTGAATGAACTTGGAATATACAGTTTGCCAACTGGACGACTTGACGACCTCGGTGGCATAGTGTCAGAAATTCAAATATTTGCCATACTGTAAGAAGCCATTTTCAATTATTTCCTTTGGCTGTGAAACGGCTGGTCGGATTTTGACAAATAAAATGTTGTCAGATTTGTCTGATAACGAGAGTATCATAGGCACAAAAGCTTTTTTCAATTAACTAAGACTGAGACTAAAATGGTACAAATTCATCATTTTGAGTCAAAAAATCTAATATGGCAGATGTACCTGCTGTGTCACACGGCACACCTGCTATGTACACAGTGAAGTATTTTGTCCTATTAAATAAATAAGTATACTTGTTACTGAATTATTACTATTATAACTAGGAACCTGCCTACTTCTCTGCTGGACTGGGAATAAAGAAAAAACATAGAATGCGTCCAGCTGCTTCTTTCAGTCTGCAGGGTTGACGTCAGACAGGCGGCCAGTCATAAAACACCTTAGTCGACCCCACATAGAGTGGGATATGGGCAGGAAAATGATGACTAGGAACTTGTAGTATCCCACTGCAAGACCAAGGCCTCCCTTCTCTGTTATCCTTGTTTTGGGCAACTGTGGAACAGTCCTTTAGGTAAGCATCAATTTTATCTCTCCATCTGCACCATGGTCTGCCACAAGTCATTTCCCATTCAAAGGTGTCCACTCTGTATTGTCTCTAGCCCATAAACTTCTGACATGGACTTGGCCCCTTTTTTATATCTATTTTTTACTAGCTGCCACCCTCGGCTTTGCTCGTGTGGTACCCGGATAAAAATAGCCTATATGTTAATCCAGTACATGTACTATGTACATTCCAAATTTCATTCAAATCCATTCAGCCGTTTAGGCGTGATTGACGCACAAACGTCCTCACATAGTTTCGCTTTTATAATATAAGTAAGACTGAGTCTTGTCAAGTCTTAACTAAGTATACTCACAAGTTTTGATTATAAAATATATCTACATTGAAGTTGGGTTTGTCCGTTGGATAGGTGGGCCCCCATCCTATTTCTAGTATGAAAGATTTATCTCCATCCACATACTGAAACAAGTAATTTATTATTGTAAGTGTAAGTAAATAAATATACCTACATCAGTATTCGAAAAGAATTAAAGAATGAATTCACTTTACAGACTTTTCAAAAAAAATAATTAAAAAGATAGTGTCAGAATAAGTAGGTTAGTAAGTACCTATTGTATGTACCTATTATAGGTGCATTTATTTTATTGGAACAAAAGAGATGTAGGTATGACTTCCTTTTATTTCAGTTTCTACTTTTAGTTTCTCAAAACTTACCTTATATTGATAGGTATTACTGTTTATTTGTTTAAAATTTTCATCGCCTTCGTAAATAGACTTAAGGACCTCAATTTCTTCTAACTGTTGCTCTGCATCATCAGACATTTTTGGTTGATAAATCTGAAATTATCAAGAAATGATTTTGAGAACTTAACCTCAATACATGAAGTTGAGGAAAATGTAATATTGGTTTAGTTCTAGCCTACAAGGAGATAACAAAATCCTTTGAATGGTAGATAAATTACTCATTTGCTGGTATAATTTCTAAAATAATCAACAATCTAACTCACCTTGATGGTACTACTTACTTATTGTACCTGTCTTATTTTTCGTTTATCTGGTAAGGTAATATAAAATTACTCTAAATACAAATATACAAAAAGTTAAGAAAACACAGCCACAGCTTTACAGTTGCTTAGGAGCAACAATTAGTTTTATTTTAGAGCTCGATGTTTTTTAGGTTTTTAGCAAAATTGCAAGATTTTGCAAGCCAGCACAGAAAACAGCTGGAAGATTGGCATTTGGCATTGGCAGCTGTACGTATCTGACAATGTAATTTTTTGACATCTGTCAGCAAACTATCATGGTTGGTGGTTGGAAAGTAGGGAAAACAGGGGAAAAACTATGTTTACGAAAGCAGCGACGCATAAAAATATTTACATTACTGACTGACTGGTAATCAAATTAATCAAACTAAAGATGGGTTACGATAACTGAAAGTTTTCAATTGTATACTCTAGTTGGTATGTCAAAATAAAACAGGCCTTTAACACTATTGCTGCACTATTTCTGGCTTTTATTGATGTCAATTGATGGTTGTTAAAGTTAATTATCCAAACAACCCTTGTAAAAAAATAAGTTTAGTGTGGCTAGAACATGAGAGATACCCTAATATGGTGGAGTTGTAAACAGTAAATTCCTGTAATTTTCTAGATAGATTTTAATATTTCGGGTTTTATGTGTACTCAGTAAACCTAAAATTATGAATATCCATACAATTAAGTTTAACGTTTATTTATAATATTCATAGCATGATAGACAGAATATATCATATTCACTACCTATTTCTTTTTTAGTCAGTTAAGTTTCTGCTCACCTCTGGTAACATTTTTTCTAATGTTAAGAAAAGCTGGTGGTGGGTAAAGGTTGTGTTTAGTTCGTTACAAGTTTGAATTTCTATTTATTGCGTGTAGGTAATGTAAAATTCATAAAATAAGCTAAAACACTGAAACGCCGTCTTGTGACAAAATGAATGCACAGAAATGTGACTGTAAGGAAAATCGTGTCCCGATCGCTGGTCGGTCCGGATGTGGGTGCTCCAGTAAAGCTGGTCCCTCGAACATTCAAAAAATTCCCATGGAGGGTTTCAAAGTGCCCGCAGTACCGTCCCGTCCACTTACTACAAAAACGAACGCCAACGATAACAAGGACCTTGGCTCCACAACCACTAGTGAACTAAAGAAGGATGACAAGAAAAAGTCGTGGTCCCTTTCCGACTTCGACCTAGGACGTCCTCTCGGCAAAGGTAAATTCGGAAATGTGTATTTAGCTCGCGAGAAAGAATCTCACTACGTAGTCGCTTTGAAGGTTCTCTTCAAAAGTCAGATTCTAGACTCTGAAATCGAGCACCAGGTGCGAAGAGAAGTGGAGATCCAATGTCGCCTTCGTCACCCGAACATTTTACGTATGTATGGCTACTTCCACGATGAGAAACGAATTTATTTAATTCTTGAATATGCAAAGCACGGCGCGCTTTACAAGCTGTTGAAGGAGCGTAAACGTTTTGACGAAAAAACCGCCGCCATTTACGTCAGGGACCTAACAAAAGCTTTAGTGTACTGCCATTCAAAGAAAGTGATACATAGAGACATCAAGCCAGAGAATTTACTTATCGGACACAACATGCAGTTGAAAATAGCTGATTTTGGTTGGTCTGTTCACTCACCCTCATCTAGGAGAATGACACTCTGTGGAACTTTAGACTATTTGTCTCCAGAGATGATTGAAGGAAAGCCGCACAGTTACGCTGTGGACATATGGAGTCTTGGAGTGCTGTGCTATGAGCTACTTGTAGGTGACCCACCATTTGATGCAAAAGACTCCCACCAGACTTACAGGAAGATAAGATATGTGATAATCAAGTACCCAGATTTTATTTCTGAGAGAGCAAAGGATTTGATGGGAAAGCTGTTGGTGATCAATCCGGAGCAGAGACTGCCACTGACCAATGTCCTGCAGCATCCATGGATATTGGAGAATGCCCCTGAAGGAGTTCAACCTGTCTTCAACCCTCAACCAAAGTAAGGCACTTGTCAGGGAATAACTGGTTTTATCACCAATGGACTGCATAATTTTTTAGGAAATTGTTAGCGTGTATTTAATTATTGTACTTCAAAGATATTATGTAGTTTAGTCTGAGTAACTCTTTCATATATAAAATAATTATGAGGAATTTAAATTGGTGCCTTCTAAAAGTTCTTATAAGGAACAGAACAGACTTAAAACTGACTGAACTAAGTTATTTATTTGACAATGTTTCTCATAATCATGTTTATAAATAATTTAATACATTAGTTTCAATTTCTACTGCTTTTTATTTTTCTTTTTATAATACAGATCCATAGCAAACTTATCAAAATTAGGGTCTCTTTTGACTATGAACTTCCAGTAAAAAATCTCCCCAATAAGGCTTATGAAACTCAACATGTAGCCAATACCTAGGGCTACAAAAGCTCCATAAAGTTTCTTCAAATTCATTAGAGCTTTTATTTCTTCTTCATTTGTCTCCAGAGATCTGATCTGGTACATGGCATCATTGAGCCATTTCTCCACAAGCCCAACTTCCACGATTCGTCTCATGTAAATATCTGCTAAGGGCTTCAACGGAGAGTTTTTATGGAACCCTATAGAGATTGGTATGTGGACAACACAGTCAGACATGATATGCAAATTCCTTTCAGACTCCGTCTTAACAAGTGAGCTGGTGTTTGTTGAGTTGCTGATTGATTCCATAACTGATACATTATTTCTAAGCACACCTAGGTACTTCAGAAAATCTTTGTTATCGTAATAAGCGTAGGTTCCCTGTGCTACTCTGTTTGCGGCTTCGATCGGATTGTCTATAGTCTCAAACCGCGCGCCGATCTTCTGTCCTATTTCATCCAAGGAGTTGGTGAAAAACGTCTTTGTTTCCATCCCCCAACCTCCGCAAGTAACTTTGCTGTCCACTAGCTCCTTCAAAGTGTCGATGGTGACTCTGGGGGCTGGGTTAGCCAGTATAGCGGTCATGCTAGCTCTGTACGACACTACTAGAAGTATACAGTACAACCAGTACCACCCAGTCAGGAGTCTTATAGACCAGCCCGTCGGTAGCTTAGGCAGCGACACGACGAGTAGCATTCCATAGGTGTAAAGAATGCTGTTTATTATTTCGCCAAATATGTAGAGGCCGACAGGTTTTGTTACTGCAAAAATAAATAAATCGCTAAATTCTACTTTAAGGTCTTTGAAATAAGAGTCAGTTCTGCTGAGATTTAAGTAGGTACGTAAAGAGATCTTTGTTTACAGTCGGTTACTCATTAGGCATGCATGTCTTTCAGTTATAGTGTGTCCGTTGGTCCATGACCTTACCGACACTGGTTTAGGTACCTACCTATAGCTAGCAGCATTATCAGGTAGGTAATGACAGGTGGAAGGTTAAGTAGGTCAGATTTTAGGCGGGATAGACCTGAGCGATAGGCTGTTTAATTTCTACCTTCATAGTATGGCTCGTTTCCTTTCAATTTATTTGTTTTCCCAGACTCATGATCTTTCTTGTAATCCTGAAACGTTGCGTAGTATCTCGCCAGGCCGTAGAAGATAACTCCTGTTATTAGCAGTACCAAGAGAACTGCTATCCACATGTAAAGTCTGAAATAAATGGTCAGAAAACTAATTTTACAAGCAATGTAAAATGAAGTTGTGGTAGTCACGCATCTAAGATCCAAAAATAGCGGACTAATGGTTTTCGGGCACATCCATGATCTTACCAGACTTGCACCAACATCATTATGACGTAGGTAGGTACTTCAGTCAACCTGTTCACTTATCACCTGACTTAGGCATAAGGGGTAGCCTAGCATAGCTTAAAAGGTCCCACAGTAACGAGTTGTCTTACTTGAAAGGCAAAATGAGTGTCTTCCACGAATTATCAGTCAAGGCTTCCGGAGTCACGAAGGTCCAGCATTGCGAAGTGTATGGGATGCTCAGATCAGTCAGCGCCAAATGGTAAGGGTTGTACTGCAGGTTGCCCAAAGCTACGTCAGCGTGGCCGTTCACCATTTCGCCTAGAAGGCCCGAGTAAGAACCGTTTGGCTGCTTGCTGCCCCACTTGTGGAGTTCAGCGTTTAGGGGCTGGTAGAGCTTCGGCTTGAAGTTCATTTTCTCGGATAGTGTGTTGAGTATCTGTAAATCATTAATGACTATTTACTTAAAAATCACCTATTTGTGAGGAGGATGTTTGTACCCAATCACAGTGTAGGCAATTGCCTACACTGTGATTGAGGTACACATTAAATGAATAGATAATGTAATAGAATACACAAAAGTAACTCTTTTTAGCATTCACAGGTTAGTACTTAAGAATCTATTGAAGAGGAACCCTTCTAGATTTGAGATGGGCAAAATCGTTAATCACTCCTTCAAAATCGATGTTTTTGAGCACATCACATTCTATTGGGCACTTGCCCAGAGTGCCCGGTGGGAAAGAGGGGTCTGTAGCCAACTGCTGAAAGGTTACAAGTTGAAAGCTACGATTTCACCGTTATGTTTATCGTAAGCTCGCCATGTTTTCTACTGATCTGAGGCCAGAATTAACCAGTCACAAAGTGCACAAACCTCAATCTCTACTCCTCCAATCCTGCTGGTATCGTTGCTCTTCACAGCCACCACAGAAGGCACGTGGTCCAGATATACCACGTTCAGAGTCTCCCCGTTCAGGTTACTGGTTTTGTCTTTGAAGAGGGGACGGTTGTAGTGGAACTTGCCGTTGCGCCAGATGTCTACTCTTCTGGGAACCAGTACTCCCTAAAAGTCAACTTAAAAAGAATTATGTGACGTCAGGTGAGGTTTGGGCTTTTTAGACTGGCTCTCTTATTCCAAATTCATAGGCTTTTATTCTGGTTTTTATACACAATAGAACAATCCCTGTCGTAATGGCTCTCAAACATACATGCGTGAAATACTACTAAGCAAGCACTAGTCGTGTCACTTGTTCTTTCGAACCAGTGTGGTGAAAGGATTTGAAGTGCGCATCAAAGGCCCCTTTTGTGCATTTGAGACGTTTTCGAACTTTTAAATTTCTACGACATGCCGGTATCCTCACGACGTTTTCCTTCAACGCTTAGGTAAGAGTACTGGCACAGCGCACATATACATTATACGAATTGAGAAATTGATGCACGATCGGATCTGAATCCAAGCCACGACCTTAGGATTGGAAGGCGGGGCCAAGACCACCTGACCACCAGTGCTCTACTGCAAGCGTTTCCTGATCTACACGTCGCAAAACCCCTTTAACCTTTTGAACGCCATGACAGAAACGCGTTTTCGTGCCCTGTGCGCCACAGCAAAATTTCAACAAAAATACCTACGAAAAAACTAGTGTTGCCAAGAGTCCATAAATCGATAACACATCGTGACTTGTTTTTGTTGAATTTTATGAAATAAATTACTTCTTATAATCTTGGATGTTTTATTTCCCTTTCGTGTTATCTCCCACTCTTTTTTATTTACTTTAAATAGCATAAATAAACAAAATAATTCATAATAAAATAGTTGTAAAGCACAGCACTACTCTCCATCGTGATGACGTCACTGTCACGATTAGATGACTTTGGCGTACCTGGACTAGAGTTTTTCAACTTTTTTAGGGATGTAACCGTGTCGCACGCGTCGCGTCGGTCGCACGCTGTGCATCGATTTCGGAATCGATATCTGCCTATAGACAAGAGTGATGCCGACGCTGCCAAATGATTTTGAGAACCAATACCGATACTTTAAATAAAAAAAACTGCTTAACATACTAATATTATAAAGAGAAAAGATTTTTTGTTTGTAACGAATAAGCTCCGAAACTACTGGACCGATTTCAAAAATTCTTTCAACAATAGAAAGCTACATTATCAAGGTCCAGTATAGGCTATAATATATTTTCAAAAAACAAATAGGGATCCGTAGAAAATTACAATGTTGTAACCCAAGGTAGAAAATCCAAAACAGTTTTTGGCGTGTGGCTCCGAAACTACTGAACCAATTTCAAAAATTCTTTCACCCATAGAAAGCTACATTATCAGGGTCCAGTATCTTACTTCTTACTTATATTATAAAATTGAAAAGTCTTAGTTTGCTTGAAATTACCGGCGTAAAGCTAACCGGTAACGCAACGATAGCGCGTACTAATTTTACCTGTGCTGCCATCTAGTACGAAAGTTTGTGACAATGTTTGGATGTTTGTGCTTCAATCACGCCTAAACAGCTGAACGGATCTGAACGAAACTTGGAATATACATAGTACATGTACTGGATTAACATATAGGCTATTTTTTATCCAGGTACCACGCGAGCGAAGGCGCGGGCGGCAGCTAGTAGGCTATAATATATTTTCAAAATATTAGGGATCCGTAAGAAAATTGCAATATTGTATGTAACCTAAGGTAGAAAATCCAAAATAGTTTTTGGCGTGCAGCTCCGAAACTACTGAACCGATTTCAAAAATTCTTTCACCAATAGAAAGCTACATTATCAGGGTCCAGTATAGGCTATAATATATTTTCAAAAAATTAGGGATCCGTAAGAAAATTGCAATATTGTAACCCAAGGTAGAAAATCCAAAATAGTTTTTGGCGTGCGGCTCCGAAACTACAGAACCGATTTCAAAAATTATTTCACCAAAAGAAAGGGTCATTATCAGGGTCCAGTATAGGCTATAATATATTTTCAAAAAATTAGGGATCCGTAAGAAAATTGCAATATTGTATCCCAAGGTAGAAAATCCAAAATAGTTTTTGGCGTGCGGCTCCGAAACTACTGAACCGATTTCAAAAATTCTTTCATCAAAAGAAAGGGACATTATCAGGGTCCAGTATATGCTATAATATATTTTCAAAAAATTAGGGATCCGTAAGAAAATTGCAATATTGTAACCCAAGGTAGAAAATCCAAAATAGTTTTTGGCGTGCGGCTCCGAAACTACTGGACCTATTTCAAAAATTCTTTTACCAAAAGAAAGGTACATTATCAGGGTCCAGTATAGGCTATAATAATATTTTCAAAAAATTAGGGATCCGTAGAAAATTACAATGTTGTAACCCAAGGTAGAAAATCCAAAACAGTTTTTGGCGTGTGGCTCCGAAACTACTGGACCAATTTCAAAAATTCTTTCACCAAAAGAAAGGCACATTATCAGGGTCCAGTATAGGCTATAATATATTTTCAAAATATTAGGGATCCATAAGAAAATTGCAATATTGTAACCTAAGATAGAAAATCCAAAATAGTTTTTGGCGTGCGGCTCCGAAACTACTGAACCGATTTCAAAAATTCTTTCATTAATAGAAAGCTACATTATCAGGGTCCAGTATAGGCTATAATATATTTTCAAAAAATTAGGAATCCGTAAGAAAATTGCAATATTTTAACCCAAGGTAGAAAATCCAAAATAGTTTTTGGCGTGCGGCTCCGAAACTACTGAACCGATTTCAAAAATTCTTTAACCAAAAGAAAGGTACATTATCAGGGTCCAGTATAGGCTATAATATATTTTCAAAAAATTAGGGATCCGTAAGAAAATTGCAATATTGTAACTAAGGTAGAAAACCCAAAATAGTTTTTGGCGTGCGCTGCGAAAACTATTGAAACAGAGAACGAAATAATGTGCTACACGCGTACGAAGTCGCGAGCAACAGCTAGTCTATATATAAGGCCTTTTACCATCTATAGTAGATGATTTATACAGTGTCAGGAGGCAACTTTTACCTTCATAAAACGGGACGCTGTAGTGCCCGGGACGAATTAAAATGGAGTAGGCTTGCCCAGCACCTATTCCATCCTCTCAGCTTAGTCGGCCTTGTCCACAGGAAAGACATGGTCAATACGTGCGGAGCTGACGAAGCCGCGGGTTTCCTCACGATGTTTTCCTTCACCGTTTGAGAGTACCTACTGGTATAGCGCACGTAAATTTTTCGCACAGAAAACTCCATTGGTACACGAGCGGGTTTGAACCCACGACCTTAGGATCGGAAGGCGGGGTCACTACCAACTAGACCAACACTGCTCTCTAATAAATCTACACTAATATATACTATAACAGGCAAGTATGGACTTGTGTGGATGTTTGGCTGCATATCTAGGTAGATAGGTATGCACCCGGATATCTACCTACGTTCATATTTTTATTTCATTTTTTTACTATTATTGTACTTCTTTCTTTTTCTTTCCTTGTATTGTTTCTATCATTCTGTCTGTGCTGTGTCTTGTTTGCCAAATAAATAATGTATCTATCTATTCTAACATTATAAAGAGGAAAGTTTTTTTTTTGTTTGTAACGAATAGGCTCCGAAACTACAGAACCTATTAAAAAAATATATATATCACCAGTAAATAGCTACATTATTACGGAATTAGCTGTTGCCCGCAACTTCATAGGCAGGTAGTACATTATTTTGTTCTATAATCAATAGTTTTCGCAGCGCACGCCAAAAACTATTTTCGGTTTTCTACCTTGGGTTAAAATATTGCAATTTTCTTACGGATCCCTAATATTTTGAAAATATATTATAGCCTATACTGGACCCTGATAATGACCCTTTCTTTTGGTGAAAGAATTTTTGAAATCGGTCCAGTAGTTTCGGAGCCGCACGCCAAAAACTATTTTGGATTTTCTACCTTGGGTTACAATATTGCAATTTTCTTAAGGATTCCTAATTTTTTGAAAATATATTATAGCCTATACTGGACCCTGATAATGTACCTTTCTTTTGGTGAAAGAATTTTTGAAATCGGTCCAGTAGTTTCGGAGCCGCACGCCAAAAACTATTTTGGATTTTCTACCTTGGGTTACAATATTGCAATTTTCTTACGGATCCCTAATTTTTTGAAAATATATTATAGCCTATACTGGACCCTGATAATGTAGCTTTCTATTGGTGAAAGAATTTTTGAAATCGGTCCAGTAGTTTCGGAGCCGCACGCCAAAAACTATTTTGGGTTTTCTACCTTGGGTTACAATATTGCAATTTTCTTACGGATCCCTGATTTTTTGATAATATATTATAGCCTATACTGGACCCTGATAATGTACCTTTCTTTTGGTGAAAGAATTTTTGAAATCGGTCCAGTAGTTTCGGAGCCGCACGCCAAAAACTATTTTGGATTTTCTACCTTGGGTTACAATATTGCAATTTTCTTACGGATCCCTAATTTTTTGAAAATATATTATAGCCTATACTGGACCCTGATAATGAAGCTTTCTATTGGTGAAAGAATTTTTGAAATCGGTCCAGTAGTTTCGGAGCCGCACGCCAAAAACTATTTTGGATTTTCTACCTTGGGTTACAATATTGCAATTTTCTTACGGATCCCTAATATTTTGAAAATATATTATAGCCTATACTAGACCCTGATAATGTAGCTTTCTATTGGTGAAAGAATTTTTGAAATCGGTCCAGTAGTTTCGGAGCCTATTCGTTACAAACAAAAAATCTCTCGTATTTATAATATTAGTATAGATAACATAGTCCATAATTTATTTTCAAAAAAATTAAGGATTAGTTAGGTTGACTCTGTAGCAGGAGTGGGTGTTACCGAGGTGCGGGAGGGCTTAGGTACGTCTAAATGGATAAGTACCTACATGTTTCAGGATTTTTTCAAAACGGCCCCTGAAAAAGGTGAAATGGGGTACCAAAGTATAAAAGTAATCTAACGCGTGCGAAGTCGCGGGCAACAGCTAGTTGTATAATAAAATCAACAATTATTGTACATTTCGCACTAAGTAATCACAATCAGTCTTAGAATATTATAAATCTTGGTCAGGTAAACTAAAAAGTTGTGAGCCGTCACGGGACGCCTGGCAGATGTGAAACATCGAAATTATGTAAAACACCTTAACAATCGCACTGCACTATTTTTTAGGCTATTCGCCTATGACGTCATTAGTGTGTCGTCTATACTTGACCATGGCGTCCAGAGCACTGATTATCGGTGACGAGCTAGGGATGCGCCAGAGTTGAGTTATCAGATTTATTATGCGAAATTGATTTGATGCCATTTTTTAATTCATGGTAGCGGATGGTATAGTTTTATGTTTATTACGTTTTGTTTTATTCAAATATGCATTAATAAAGTTCAAATTCTTTACATACTAACTATAAAAATAAATAACACAACTTGAATTGTGAATTTGTGAATAGTTTTCGATAAATCTGTTCGTCCTTTACCACCTCACTAGCGTCAAGTATAGACGACTTTGGCGTGCTGGACACAGTATTTTTCTTGGTTATGAGTCCATGTTTTTATTTCAATATTTCTCAATGCTAGTGGCTTTAGGAGACTTGTGAACTATACTTACATGTTGCTGGGTTATTCTATTTTGAGGAATGTCCGGATAAAATACCAGAAATAATTTTACAATGATTTTATTTCATATTATGTGGACCGGGTTTTTTGTCATGTATAGACGACGTTGGCGTACAGAAATCGGAAGTGCTTGTCGTCTATAGGTGACATTGGCGTCCAAAAGGTTAAGAGTCGGAACAAACCTAGATTGCCTTCACACATTTCTTTACCTACTACTCACCTTAATGGGGTTTGGATAGGGAACAGTGGTCAAGTCAAACCAAGCCTTATCCTTGCCAGCCTCTTTGTTATGGTACTTGAGGAACACCACGTTGACGATTCTCTTCCAAAGGTAGTGCAGTTCGCTGTGGAACAACCTGAAGTCGTGGTGCATGATGAACTTGGCTCGCGTGTCTAGAATCCTGTGCCTGTGAGAATTACATCATCAGCCTGTAGAGCTTACCCCTGAATACTCAAACGCGACTCGAGAGTTGAGCACGTCTCAAGTCACGGTTTTTTGACAGTTTATGATGAAAATCTGTCAAAAACTCGTCACGTGAGACGTGCTCAACTCTGAGATGCGTTTGAGTATTCGGGGGTTAGCCGCTTAGAGAGAAGCCCACTGCTACCCTTCATTTATCGGTCTATGGCCGCCATTCGAATGAAATCACCCGATAGCCACATTATCGGGCTTCGAAGAAGTCATTGAGTGAGAGGACGTGTAGCCATAGGATTTCACATACTTACCTACTATAATGTGAAATCTACACAGTATGTCTACATAGGATGCAAAAAGAGAAACTGCGCCGAAGCAGCAAGATAGTGTAGCAGCGAGATTGTAATTGTGGTAGGTAATTCTTACTTATCCCCGAATCTGAGCAGTCGAGACGCCTGGAAGCCGTTCGCTAGGAGTATGACGTAGATATTGCAGTCAGCCCTCCTCACCTCTCGCAGTGACTCCAAGGTATTGAAGTTAGGAGACAGCAAGTCTTCGCGTTCTTCGACTACTATCTAAAATCACTCTCAGAAAATAGTTAATTTGGGCGGGCAACGTTATTAGGATGCTTCCCGAAAAGTGGGCAAAAATCGTCACTCCTTGGGTGCTTGAGGACGGAAGTGTGGTGGAAGATCGCGAAAGACCGGGATCAATGGAAGATCTTAGAAGCCTTTGCCCAGCTGTAGAACAAGATAAGCTAAAAAAGGGCACTGTTCTATGAGATAAAAACGAGTTTTGGATAGACAATTTGTTTTATCTTAGACAGTTCTAAGTCAGTGACTTAGCTGAGATGTAGCATGTCTTGGTTGCCTACCGATTCTGACAAGCAGAGACAGTAAGAAAGACGCAGGGCACAGTTCTAAGTCCTCTTCTTCATTTTAGCCAAGTAAAAGGGCGATGGGCTGATCACCTGTCACCATGGTCCATCCACTCCACCATATCCATCTTAGGACTTTAAATCAGAAGTGGCTGCAAGTTTTCTTATGTATACTTGTGGCTCTGTGATAATATGGTATGTGTGTATGTGAATTCATACAGTATTCATACATATGCCAGTATGTTACGATCTAAAACCTCACCATAACAAAGGGTAAATTGAAGGTCCTCCTAAAGAGCGCCCCTTCGAACACGTTCAGATAGACTGGGTCGCAGATGATCGCCGCGCAGGAGACATCATCACGATGCCGCTGCGTCATCACGTTCAACAGGTCTATGAGCACGAACTCCAGGTCCCGTCGCTCGTGGAGTGAACGAAGGATGGGCGATATGTCAGCTTGGACACTGAAAGTCCCTCTCATAATTTATAATCTAATGCAAAATTATTTTAAATTAGATGCCGCCTGCGGCTTCGCTAGCGTGGGACCCGGATAAAAAATAGCCTATAAATGTTAATCCAGTAGGTACATGTACCTACTATGTATATTCCAAGTTTCATTCAAATCCGTTCAGCTGTTACGGCGTGATTGAGGCACAAACATCGTCACATCCTCACAAATTTTCGCATTTATAATATTAGTTAGTAGGATGATTTGAGCTGAGATTCGGTATTCGGTAAGATGTAGGTACCTATAAGCCTTATATGCTGTTATTTACCTTATAGTATAAGGTAAATAACAGCATAAATAAATATTTGTGGACATTTCACACAGCGCCATCTAGCCCCAAAGCAAAGCTTGTAGGTACTATGGGAACCAGATGGGTAATAGAATACTACTTATATAATTTTCTTGTAAATCCCAATCCATCTTGTAAAACACCCAGACCTAGAAGAAATATTTGCAGGACATGCTAACATTGCTCCCGCAGCAATCGAACCCGCGCTTCTTGCGTCTCAGCCGACCACTCGTCCGCCACGCTACCCAGGTCGTCATTACCTATACCTAACAATAAAATAATACAGAGCGAAACTCAAATAAAAATGCAAGAAAATAAATTATATTTTTTTTTACTGTAGCTCACTACTCTGACGCCATTTTAAAAAACTTAGGACATCATATTGCAGGTGACAGGGTGTGCCCACCCAGTGACTTTAGAACTAAACCTTCTTGGGAGTTAAAAGCTTTACTTACCTAAGTAAATTTAATAAAAGCACAATTTCTTTCAGCATTTTATCCTCCTGCTACGAACATTGGAATCAACTGAAGGTTTAAACTTTGAACTTTCTTTTTGTACAGACAAGTTGATAGACAGATCTAATTTGTAGTTAATTGAATAAGCTGAACCAAAGCATTTTCAATTTGGTTGAATTTATAATTTATTAGGTTAGGTTGCTCATAGGTTTCGTAACCTACTTACTTAAACTATGCTTGTTTTCCGTAGGGGAAGGAGACAAATTTCCATTTGCTATATGGTCCTGACATACTTCTCTCGGCATGTTCTGAGTTTTATTTGCGGAAGATAGGTAATTCACAAAATAAAATACATTTTGTAATAACAACAATTTAATACAATATTACAAAAATATCACATTGACTCAAAAAGTATCTTGTACAAAAATTATAAAAACAAATTTAATGCTTTTTAATACAATGGCAACTCGATTGAATCGTATATCAAAAATAGGTTATTTTCTTATCTATATAAATAAAAACTTGCTTAGTATTAGCCCTTCAACCAATTTACACTTAATTCTAGAATTTCATATAATTAATGTAAGATAAATAATGAAGAGGCGATAAGCCTACACGGAAGTACATTTTACATTATTTATTTTTACCCGATTGCGAAGGAGGGTAATGTTAGGGGTATACAGTAGTACCACAAATATTATGCGCCTCGGCAATTTCCGTCTAGCTTCTGAAATACGAACTAACACGATTATGATATGTAATATAGAGATGTTACAATAATTACGACGGAAGAAAGCGATTTTGTCGTATCTCAATATATTCAATTGTACACCAGAGCCAAAAAACTTTATTTACAGCAATTAGTCGTGTGAACAGTAAAAAAACTAGGAAAAAATCAAGGGCGTATCATAAAATTTTTCATCTTAGAAAGACGAGACATAGACCATTCGTCGCTGCTTTTTTTGCTTATCAACAATCAAGTTTTAAGTCATTGAGGCCATTTTTTGTTAGTTGCATATTAGGACAAATTCGGTTTTCATACAAAGCACGAAGTTTGCCGAAGCGCACAATATTTGTGGTACTACTGTATGGATGTAAACATCCATCCAAACGGCTGGACAGATTTTGACAAATGAGGTATCGTTGGATTCGTCTGGATGACGAGTGTCATAGGTAAAGATTCATCATCATCATAATGTGTAAAAAATTTGGCAGAAGCTACCTAGATTCTACGCAATCGGGTTTTTTGTTCTTATAAATAAACACTTGTTTTAAATAGAAACTATAGCTGCACCTTTGGATTCAAGTATATCGGAATGTGATGAAAGCATTGCTGTAGCGTGCAATGGCGTGACGGTTTGGTTTGACCCATGGTTTACAATTTGGAAGGTACATAAGAATCCCAGAATACAACGTCTCGCCACCACTGGGGGCGGGTCAACGACCCCGGGTACGTCATCACACTGGTCTGGATGTGTTTGTAAGCCTGGAAATAAGATATTTTAAATAGTTTAGGGTTTGCTGGACTGGAAGTAAAGAAAAAGCATAGAATGCGTCCAGCTGCTTCTCTCCCCGAGCATGCAAGAGAAAGAGAGCTACGGACGACCCGATTGATATTGAATGACATTTTCAATGATCAAAATTTTATAAATGTCCAAGTAACTGTCTTGTCATAAATTAATGCTATATCCCGGTTATCAGTTACAGTTACAGGTTAAAAAGTAGCCTATGTCCTTCTCCAGGATGGAATCTATCTCCTTGCCGTATTTCATTAAAATCTCTTCAGCAGTTTTGCCGTGAAAAGGTAACAGACAGACAGAGATACTTTCGCATTTATAATATTAGTATGGATTTAGTGTAAATATGCTTATGATGATTACCTCTCCATCCGCCCTGCCCAGCACGGATTTGATGCAGAAGTCCGGCGGCGCCAGGCTGTCCACCAGCGCCACCGCATCAGGGGTCAGCTCGGAGCACAGCTTCAGGATGCCGTCGCGCAGGAGCACGCCCTGGCTTCCGGAGAAGTAGCCTCCCTGAAACACTTGCTAGTATTATAAATGCGATAACGGTGAGTTTGATTTGTTCTTCACGCAGTAAGGGAACAACGGATTCAGGTTTAAGATATTTATTTCCCATAAGAATTTACATTCACTTATACATGAGAAAACTTAAATTTAGATTTTATAGTGGGCTTATAAATTAATTACAGTTAGGTAGACTAATTACAGTTAGGAAGAATAACTAACGTAGTACAGTACTAATAATAAATAACTAACATAGGTTAATGTAATTTAACAAAACAAAAAAAAAATAATGTATTGGGTAGGTTTGTAAAACATCACAAGATAAAACCGAGCGCAGTTGAAATAACAAAAGCAGTACGGAACAATTTACACAGATCGGCGAGAACTAGATGTGACAATGTTTTAAAACAATATGAGTATGAAATTTGCAAGGAACGCAGTAAGGGAACAACGGATTGACATGCACTTTAGATCCGACTGCGAAGGAGGGTTCAGTTATTGTTAGTTGCATATTCAGACAAATTCGGTTTTCATACAAAGCATGAAGTTTGCAGATGCGCACAATATTTGTGGTACTACTGTATGTGTGTATGTGCCTATGTTTTTATGACACAGTGTAAAAATCTAATATGGCGACTTTAAGAAGCCATTTTCAATTAACTAAGACACAATTAAGAACACTAAAAATGTAGAATAAAATAATACAAATTCATCATCATCATCATCATCATCATTTTCCTGCCCTTATCCCACTAGGTGGGGTCGGCACACCATGTCTCCCTCTTCCATTTTCTCCTATCACTCGTCATCTCTGCACTTACTCCTTTCACACGCATATCCTCTTTCACACAATCCATCCATCTTTTCCTTGGCCTTCCTCTAGCAGTATATCCATCCACATTCATATTCATCATCATCATCATCATGTGTCACAAAATTAAAAATGTCAGATTTTCTATGCTATCTAAATTCTACGCAATCGGGTGTTTTATTCTTTTAAGCAAATTCTTGTTGCAGTGATAATTTAAGGGCCGGAGAGTGACATACATACATTCATATTATCACGCCCGTATCCCTAATGGGGTGGGCAGAGCCACAAGTAAACATGAGAAAACTTGCAGCCACTACTGATTTAAAACCCTAAGATGGATATGGTGGACCATGGTGACAGGTGATCAGCCCATCGCCCACACAAGTAGTCCATCATGGTACTTTCATCCGGGTACGAGCGAAGCCGCGGGCGAAAGCTAGTGGAAATATAATGTACTCACAATATACAACGTCGCAAGATGCTTCTCCAATAGGAAGGCTCCGTAGAGGGACACCAGTTTCAACAACACTTGTCTGCAGGCTGCGTCCTCAAACTCCAATGCGGACTTGTAGAAATGGTTCAACACGTAGTTCTGGAAATAAATCCTATCTTATCTTCTTATATTATATGTGCGAAAGTTTGTGAGTTTGGATGTTTGTGCCTCAATCACGCCTAAACGGCTGAACGGATTTGACTGAAACTTGGAATATATATAGTACATGTGCTGAATTAACAATACGCTATTTTTCTTCTGGGTACCACGCGAGCGAAGCCGTGGGCGAAAGCTAGTTAAATATAAACTGTGTTCCCAAGGATATCTGTTTACTTGATTGATAATTTGTCCAAGTTAAAAAAAAAATAATAACACCCAACAGTCACATTCATAGTCCTGACCCCACACTAGGATTCCCTGTGTCGTGGGTATCAGAAACTACGAGTACCACAACACCCAGACCCGGAAGAAATATTTTCAGAACATGTAAACATTTCTTCCGCAGCGGGAATCGAACCCGCGCCTCTTGCGTCTCCGCCGAGCAATCGCCCTCCACGCCACCGAGGCCGTCAAGACTGAGAATCAAACCCATAACCCACAGAGCACAGAAGGGCATCAACAGTACAGTTACCCACCTCACCATACACGACAGACAGGGTCACCGCGTTGTAACTCTGGGAGTCGTTCTTGGCCTGGAAGCCATCTTTCCCCTCCTGGCGCAGCCGGCCCACCTTCTCACTGGTCATCTTCAGCACTGAGGCCGTCAGCCATTTGTACATGTGGATCAGATCTGTGGGAACATTCAATTCATACAAACACCATATTTCTAATGAGATGGGCAGAACCACAAGTAAACGTAAGCAAATTTGCAGCCACTTCTGATTTGAAATCCTAAGATGGATATGGCGAACCATGGTGACAGGTGATCAGCCCATCGCCCATATAGCTGATCCATAATTTTGGTGAGGGTACTACCGATTTTATTTACTTCTTTGCTGGACTGGGAGTAAAGAAACTTAAATGAGTCCAGCTGCTTTTCTCCCCGAGCATGTCGTAAAAGTTGACTAAGGGTCTAACATGATGAGATACAATAAGCAAGTATTCCCAAGGAGGGTTGTCAGGACGTCAGGTAGGTGGCCGGTCATAAAACACCTTAGCCAATACTGTTACAGCATGATCCAAGGAACATGCTGTGCCGACCCCACATAGAGTGAGATGAGGGCAGGAAGATGATAATGATGGATTTTACAAGTTTCAAACTTACTCTTAGGCTCCAGCAGCTCTTCCACCGTCTTCCACGGACAGCTCTCAGCCAGCACCTGGTCGGCTCCCTGCAGGAACCGCAGTGATCCTAGAGGAGAGTCGTCATCTTTGAGCTGGTGCCTCCTCGGCCACACGTTGAGGAGCCAGTTGCTGGTCTGCTGCAGGAGGAGGCTGTTCTCTCCTTCGTAAGTGCAGTTGGCGTCGTTGTCGTTGCGGAGGTCGCCTAGTGCCGCCGCTGGAATGGAAATGCACCTTGGTTTTTTGGCTTTTTAAGTTTTCTCAGACTGACACTAGCGATTAATACAGTGCCAATGAATGAATAAACCGACCGATATTTCTTCCAGGTCTGGGACCTGGAAGAAATATTTGCAGAACATGCAAACATTTCTCCTGCAGCGGGAATCGAACATCGCCTCTTGCGTCTCGGTCGAGCACTCGCCCACCACGCCACCGAGGTGGTCACATTACTTGTCCCCCTCCCTTAGCCTTCAAGTAGCCTTGTCCCCCTTACCCTTCAGATAGCCGTGTCCGCCGCAGGCCTCCCGGCAGTTCTGTATGGCGTCGCGCGACATCCACCCGAACAGAGGTTTCACAGCGCACGATATGGCGTGGAGTTCGATTCCACGCGCCGCAGCCTTATCGTCGCCACCTGGAGACAACCAGTTAAAAAAATAATAATCTTACTTCTTACTTATATTATAAATGCGAAAGTTTGTGAGTTTGGATGTTTGGATGTTTGTGCCTCAATCACGCCTTAACGGCTGAACGGCTTTGAATGAAACTTGGAATATACATAGTACATGTACTGGATTAACATATAGGCTATTTTTTATCCGGGTACCACGCGAGCGAAGCCGCGGGCGGCAGCTAGTATATTATAAATGCGAAAGTTTGTGAGGATGTTTGGATGTTTTTGCCTCAATCGCGCCTAAACGGCTGAATTGTATGAAACTTGGAATGAAATGAAAACTTTATTTTGCCAGAAGCATGGTCATAGAGTATGTACTTAAAATAAATAAATTGTTTCACACACTTCACCGTTAAATACAGCACGCAAAAAAATAGGTTTAAATTGGAAAATAAAATTATCTTAGTTTGTCAGCTAAAAATATCAACGCAATATAATTTTCCTAAATCAATAAATGTCAAATTAATAATAATGGATCAATAAATGTCAGGTAAATTAATAATAATAAATCAATGAATGTCAGATTTAAAATATATATATACATAGTACATGTGCTGGATTAACATGTAGGCTATTTTTCATCCAGGTACCTGTCACAGACAATTACTGACGTTAATCAAAAATATTCTGACCGGCCAGTGAAAAGAAAAGAGAATCTATGGTATAAAAACTATGGCGGGAGGAAGATTTTGAGAAGCGTCCGCTTGAGTTCAAAATGTTTGCAAAATCGAAATAAATTAAGAAATTAGTCAAATATTACGGTTTGAGATCACAAACATATATTATAATATGCCACCCGCGGTTTCGCTCGCGTGGTTGCTGGATAAAAAGTAGCCTATATGCTAATCCAGTGTGTAATCTACATCTATAGCAATTCTTAATCCATTCAGCCGTTTGGGCGTGATTGAGGCATAAACATACATTGTCAAATCCTCACAAACTTTCGCATTTATAATATTAGTAGGAATAGATGTTGCCTGACGCCATTGACTTTTCGATATTTTAAGACAAAAGGTAACCTGGACCTTTTGAATGTATAATATTAGTACCATAGTACGATAAGAAATTACCCATCATATTTTGTATTGTCATGTTAATGTGAACTTGTGACATCCACACGGAGAAAATCTTCATAGCGTATGTCGCCGCCAAGTACGGCACCAGTCTTATTTGCTAAAACAAAAATAAAATAAAATGAAAGAAGATTAACGAAACAGGTTTATGAGGCAAGTGTGAATGGTACCGTTGGAAGGGGAAGACCTCGGCGTACGTACATAATACATTATCATCATCGAGTTAGTTCGTATTTCAGAAGCTAGACGAAAATTGCCGAAGCCCACAAAATTTGCAGTAAGTAGATACTACTGTATAAAAACCCGCGGCTTAGTCAGCTCCGCACGTATTGACCATGTCTTTCCTGTGGACAAGGCCGACTAAGCTGAGAGGATGGAATAGGTACTGGGCAAGTCTACTCCATCTTAATTCGTCCATCGTCCCGTTCGTGAAGGTAAAAGTTATATAAATATATTGTGGACATTTCACAGCCTCCTTACGCTGTATAAATCATCTACTATAGTTGGTAAAAGGCCTTAAAGGACTGTACAATACCTGTTGTTGATACTCCAACACTGGTGTTTCCTCGGTTGCGTTCTCGGGCCCGAACTGTTTCCTCACAGCAGAGTACCGGAGGGCGATGACTATGGCTTTCAAGATGTAGTGAGTCGATATCGACATAATGTGGACCCTGCCGCCTGAAACATAAGGCAAGTTCGTATGAGCTAGTGGCCAACTCTTGTGACGGAGTTTTTAGGCCGCCTAAAGGCCTCCGTCATGGCCTAACGACTTAATAGCCGGGATCGACAATTTAACGTTCCCTCCGAAGCACGGAAGCGCCCAACTCGTATTGCCACTGGCGGTCACCCATCCCAATTGTGACCGCGCACAACGTTGCTTTACTTCAACGATCAATCAAGAACGTCAAAGCAAGCTACGCCACCAAAGTCAAAGACGAAATTTATTTATTCCTTAAAATCACGGGGATCATTTGGACGCGTCTTAAGTCTACGTTGCATATACATCTGTTCCTAAAAAGTAAGTAAGTTCATATGAGCTAGTGGCCAACTCTTGTGACGGAGTTTTTGGCCACCGTCATGGCTTAACGAATTAAAAGCCGGGATCGACAATTGAACCTGTTCGTAACGCGACCAAGCGTGGAAGATACAGGGTAAGAAACCACGCCTGGCTATTTTTTTTTTTTAGAAAATGATCCCTTTACAATCATGTTTATAAAAGGAGTTGAAGCATTATCCATTTATTATTATTTACTTTTCTGCTAGACTGAAAGTAAAGAAAAAGCATAGAATGCGTCCAGCTGCTTCTCTCCCCGAGCATGTCGTAAAAGGCGACCAAGGGATAGTATCTTCTCCAAAATGATGGACCACCTATATGGGCGATGGGCTGATCACCTGTCACCATGGTTCGCCATATCCATCTTGGGACTTTAAATCAGGAGTGGCTGCAAGTTTTCTTATGTTTACTTATGGCTCTGCCCACCCCATTAGGGATACGGCGTGATAATACGTATGTATGTATTATCCAGTGCTCTTGAGGTCAGTGATATTACTATTACCTGATAGTATGCCGAGAGATGCGCCGAACCTCTTGCTGGGATCTCTGAAGGGCGACTGGTAGTCTCCGTTGTCGTCGACGCCGCCCAGCTTGTCCAACGCCGCCTCCTTCGGCAGGCGATAGTTATTGAACATCACGAACCTGAAATAGTATTTATTTTAACTCAGGGTTTATTTTATTTATTTATTTTATTTATTAGGTTTATCTACAGTTATTACAATTTTACATTACATAAAATACATATAAAATACACAAACTAATTGCACAACTAATTACAGATAAACACCGCATGCAAATAAGAAATAAAAGGATAACATAACAAAATAAGAGAAGAAAGGAACAGATTTATACATAGATTAAAATTAATTAAAATTAAAATTAAATTCAGATTTAAATTTCTAAATAATTGAGTTCGGCAAGTTCTCAGACAAGAACTGGCGGAACTTATTAATATTTGTAGAGAATATGTCTATTTCAGTACAATGACTATGGAGAGCTTTGCTAATCCTAGGCATGGGGGAGTTAATGCCGAGAACAGTAGTGCGGAGTGGTGGGGCTAGGAGTGGGATTGGACGACGAGGAATTCCACGTGGGACTCTAAAATGTAATAATAGGGTTTCCTAATCACCACCCCGATACAATAGAAACAACAAGTATTCATTTAAGAGAACAAAAATCCCGACTGCGTATAATTTAGTTCATTGAAAAGGCTTTTTAAAGTCGCCATATTGGATTTTTTCACTTTAGTGTCAAACAATGTCATAGGCTGTAACTATGACACTCTCGTTATCTAGACGAAGCCAACGACACCTCACTTATTAAAATCCGTCCAGCCGTTTCGGCTACAGACGCAGCCACAGGAATAAATTGAAAATGGCTGCTTACAGCCGCCATATTGGATTTTTTGACACTTAATATACCCTATGACACTCTCATCATCCAAACCAATCCAACAACACCTCATTTGTCAAAATCCGTCTCAGCATTTCCGTCACAGGCACTACTTTCAAACTTCCCCTAATATACATATTAAATTATCACGTCCGTATCCCTAATGGAGTTGGCAGAGCCAGAATTAATCATAAGAAAACTTGCAGCGACTCCTGATTCAAAGTCCCACGATGAAAATAAACCATGGCGACAGGTGATCAGCCCATCGCCCATAAAGATGGTCCATCATGTTGGAGAGGATACTATCCCTTAGTCGACTTTTACGACATGCTCGGGGAGAGAAGCAGCTGGACGCATTCTATACTTTTTCATTACTCCCAGTCCAGCAGAGAATTAGGAGCAATCCTCTAATACAGACATTCCTTATTTTATCCGCTCTCGTTACTTCAAATATGATCTTTCATCCGTCCCATTCTTATAGCATTTACCCATTATCAACGCCGTTGAGGCCGACCTTCTCCCCCAGGTCGCCCACAGTGACGCCGGGGAAGGCCTGCAGAGTCTTCGGGTCTCGAATTGGCACCACGAATGTATGAAGCCCGTGGTTTTTGCCCTTCGATATCAACATCGCATACACTATGGCGTGGGTCGCGCATTTACCTGGAAACATCATGATTTTGTCATCACAGAGCAGTTTATAATTTTCAATTTTTCTATCTGTAGGCGAACTTAGATAGATAGTTGAGCTCATTTTCGATTACCTTAAAGTTTTTAATGCTTAATCTGAACACTTAAAAAAAGTTTATAATAATGTATTTAAAACATAAAACTGCACAGCATAAACGAGATTGCTTAGACGTTCCTGATTGATCGTTGAAGTTAAGCAATGTTGTACGCGGTCACGATTTGGATGGGTGACCGCAAGTGGCATTACGTGCTGAGCGCTTCCGTGGGCACGTTAAATTGTCGGTCCCGGCTTTAAGTCGCTAAGCCATGACGGGGGCCTTTAGGCGGGCTAAAAACTCCGTCACAAGAGTTGGTCACTAGCTCATACGAACCATTTAGTGTGGATTACCTAAAGATCCGACCCAGAACTTGGCGGCTTCGAAGTCCGGCGAGTGCAGGATGAACTGCTTCGTCTCGGGCTGGTACGTCGCTGTTGTCCGCATCCCCTTCGCGTTGGAGCCGTGAGCCACCTCAGTCAGGGCGAAGCAACCACCTAAATACAAATTAAACATTAAAAAAATGTAACCGATCAAGCGCGAATCGAATTCGCACACGAAGGGTTCCGTATTTGTACATGTACTTTTTAATATGACTGATACTCTATGTACTTAAAAAAATGAGACCCCCTTTTATTTTATTTTTTGTCATTACAGAAATACACACTGAAAATTTCAACTCTCTACCTATTACGATTCATGAGATAGAGCCAACTGGCCGACGGACAGTCGTACAAACGGACGGACAGCGGAGGCTTAGTAATAGGGTCCCATTGCGTTGACACCCTTCATGTACGGAACCCTAAAAACGTATTCAAAATAAACAAATTGAAATAACTAAAGCCGTACTACTAGTCGTGTCAATAGTTCTTTCGAACCAGTGTGGTGAAAGGATTTAAACTGAAATTTAGATTCTAATACATGCCGGTTTCCTCACTATGTTTACCCTCATCGTTTGAGAGTACTTTATAGCGCATATTTTTTTTTATCCAACAGATAAATTCATTGTTGCTCATGCTGTTTGAATATTTACCTATCTTAGCTTTAGCAGCGTCCTCAACTAAATGGTAGTGGTGGTTGCGTCCGCTGCCCTGGATCACGTTGCTGAACATACGGAAGGTCAGTGACACTTTGACAGCTAGCGAGCTGTCAAACATGAACATAGCTTCATTCTCCGCTTGGAACACCATCGGGTCATCGGCTATCTAGAAAAAAAAGCCGGTCAAGTGCGAGTCGAACTCGCAGACGAAGGGCTCCGTACAATCGTACATGTGGGTACATTAATGTTTCTTGTATGGGCCCCCTTTTATTTTTATTATTTACTCTCTACCTATTGCGGTTCATAAGATACATTCCGCTGACAGACGGACCGACAAACAGACGGATGGACGGAGTTTTAGTTATCCAAGTTTCAGACAAATCCGTATAGATTGGACGAATTAGAATAGGTAGTTGGGCTTCATAGACGGTGCAACAAATTGAAAGTAACATTTCATTATTAATGCACGATTTGGAGGTCATACAATGTGATACAATGATTTACAGTTTACTGATGTTGTCCGTCGACCTTTCCATTGAACTTAACTGTGTACTAGCACATTTGAATACAAAGACTAACAGACGTTGAGCCATCAAACAATAATTTATGATAAGAAAAACAGATTTTCTGTATTCTTGATTTATTATAGGTATCCTACTTTCGTAGTGTAATCAATAATTTATTGTAATTTTGTTTATATTGACCCCATTATTTTATTGGTATATCTGTATTTATTTAGGTACATAAATTATTATTTTACATAAGCAAATGTTTACTTTGCAGCAGTCATTTTGATTTCTTCTTTGACTGTGCTCCTTTGAGGAGTAAAAAATAAAGACTGCTTGGCTCGTAACACGTTTTTGTTGATGCTCATGAAATCGCTAGCTTCCGGCCGTGGAGTTTAACAGGCCATTGTAATGTAATTGGTTTATGTGTGAATGATACTGACCTAGGAAAATATGAAAAAGTTTTTTTTTCCAGTTTGGTATCAAAGACATTGTACATAATGTTGTCAGTTATGCTTTTAAAATTACAATGTGTATTGAATGTTTTTTCAGCTGAGTACTGTCTAGGTGCCTATTGCATTCAATTGCATCACTTGTGTTTATGTAAATGTATGCATAACTATTTAGTTTAATTAGTTATTTAAAAAAAATATCTTCACGCCACGACATTTAATAACTTTTAATTTTATCATCATCTTTCTGCCCTACCTTCCGACCTCACATAGAGTGGGACTCTATATGGGAATCGGCACAGCATATTCTTTTCTTACATTCCCTTCTACCAGCCTTCATCTCTGTACTCCCTCCTTTCTAATATGTAGGTATGGATACGGGCGTGATAATTGTACCTATGTTTCTATGATCCTAAGTATTAGTATGAGTAGGTGCCTACCTATTATCAGAATTAAGATAATGGCACTTAGATAATGCCTTTTTTTATATCAGCAGATATTATAAAATATTTAAAGTTCATAGTTGCTATTAAATAAAGAACAACTAGTTTACCGCGCTGCTTCGCTCGCGTGAGGTAAATTTTGACACCCCATTTTAACCCTCAGTTAAAATGGGATTTTGTTTGTGTTTAAAGTATCCATACCGAGTTCAAAGCCAATCGCGTTGCCCGTTAAAAAGTTTCCATACAAACTTCGATACATCATTTCACCCCATTTTAAGGGTTGTTCTTGTTATGAAAAATCTAGAAACATGGTTCCAATCATTTTTTATTTTAAGTATTCAAACCTATATGTTATTGTATACTATGTATATTCTAAATTTTATCTAAATCCGTTCAGTCATTTAAGCATGATTGAGGCACAAACATACATCCATAAATCCTCACATCCTCACAAACTTTCGCACTTACAATATAAGTAAGATTCACAAAGCGAGCCGTTAAAATATCTGTATGAGCTGTTTAACACATCACTATTTCATTATCTACACAAGATGGCAACCGATAGTTTGTTGAGTTGTTAGTGTGAGAAAAAAACTTACATTATTATTAGATTTTTTCTCACCCATTATGTGATAACGTAACTATGTCGAGGCCCACCTCCCGTTAGTTCCACCAAGTAACTATTTTATGACACAATAATATTAGTATAATTTATTCTTATTCTCATATAAGTGGAATGTGACTTAGTTTCCACGATGATATTGTTCAATCTTTATAAAGTGATTAATTTTCATAGTTTACAAAAGAATTTTAATAATTGTAACACCTCATATGCTTAAATAAACCAATAGCTCACATAGTGCAAAAGTAACACTGTAATCCTGTTACCACACTGGTCTAAAAGAAATAGTGACATGACCAGTAGTGGGTAGTTACCTCATATCTCATTAAGGGATATTCGGGACTTATGTAGAATTTGATTAATTATGACATAAGGATGCAATGTTCCTTAATAAATATAAAAAAAATTGGTCAAGTGAAAGTTGAATTCGCACACAAAGGGTTCCATACCATTGTACATGTACATAAATATTTCATGTATGCTACAAAAAAATGTGCAAAAAGATACTCGACCCATCTTATTACTGAACGCACCCAGTGCTGCTCAACTTTGATGATTGATTTTTTAAATTTTATTTCTTTTATGGGGCCCCCTCTTTTGCCTCCCTCTGGCAGAAGGACGGAAGGATGGATGTACAGATAGATAGCGGAGGCTTAGTAATAGGGTCCCGTTGGCACCCTTTGGGTACAGAACCCATGTATATAGGTATTACCTTTTCCATAGGGATGAAGTTTTCATTAAACATAGCGTACATGCGCTTTGTGGTGATGTGTCTTTCCTCATCCAGTGGACGGGTGGCCTCTGTATGTTGGAACAGAGGATGATTCTCCATAAACTTCCATATTTCATGCTAAAATAATAAAAATATTATAAGACAACTATTAGTTAGTTCCTTGATTCATCTTCCTGCCCTGTTTCCACTTTGTTCATTCATTTTTATCATTACTTATCTAAGTACATTTAGGACACTATAGTTTTAATTATTTTTGTGTATCAAACATTGAATAATATGATTGTTTATTTAATTTTATCCCCATACCTTGTTCTCATTTTATGTGGGATCGGCACTAAATATAATATTAGGCAATAAGAACAAAAATAAATAACTATTTTAATAAATATCTAGGTAAAGTAGTTGTGACTTACTTTCACTTTGATGGTGTTTAAGTTTTCATAAACAAGTTTCATTCGGCGCCAATCAAAAGATGCATTCTTCCTATATCTATCTAAGGGTCCAGCTGGTAGATCTGGGTAGTACTCCTTCAGCTGATTATCCGTTACGGGCAGATTTTTCGAGGACATAGTTGTATATTTTTTTCTAATGCTGAACACAACACCCGTCTGACTACAGTGCTGTGTGTGGTTCCAATACAAGTTAGCTCGTCGTAATTTAGAACGAAGTACAAAGTACAAACATCGCATCGCAATCAGGCGGTCATTTAGATATATTTATTCACAGCAAGTTTTATCAGATAGACCTATGTAGGTAGGTACTTGGTACCTATATGTTTGCAATATAATGAAATGAATAAGAATGAATAAATAGATAGCGTAGTTACACAGCGGCCGGCGCGTAGTCTTTGAATTGAAATACATACAGAAAGAATGTACTTATGTACCGTAACCGTACCGTAGACACTCATACGTATACAGTACCTACGTACTAGTATTCTCTGTCTACGGTAGGTATGTGAACTGTTTTTTTTTCAGAAGAGGTTGGTAGATAAGTACCTCAATATAATGCCACAAGCTTCATTGATAATAATTAACCGTTTTTTCAATGACAATTAGCAGTTTACACATAATTGATGAGATAAAAGTCGTAGAATTGTTGATTTAACTTCCACCATGCCTACATCAGGACCTCTCCTGGAAGGGCCTCTATGAAGTAGGTACCTAGTAAGAAGATGACGCTATTCAGCGGTTCATTTTCCAGCGTTGTGAAGTGTCATCCAGGGAGATGTCCTAGCGTGACATCTCCCTGGATGACACTTCGTCGAAGGGTTAGGATATTTGAGTGATTCCACAGGGTCTGGCTCAGAACCCAGTGTATTTATTGTTCTGAGGGGTCTGACCTTTTTTTAGGTATCTTTTTTTAAATCATTTCGAGCATTATGGAGTTCCATTATGTAGGCAAAATGTCTCCTACTTCACAGTCTAATAAAATTCATCTACTGGAAGGCCTTAGTTTACCTATCGTTTTGGTATTTACTAACAACCATGGAAACTCACACAAGTGAAATCGCGTGGGCTAAGCTACTCATTGATATCATCATTTCCCTGCCCTTGTCCCATTTTATGTCCGGTTGGGTCGGCACAACATGTGTGTGTTCTTCTAAGTCATTGATAAAAAGCAAAGAAAGTTAAAACATTACGTTGTCCGTAAAAATGTCTCAACTCTAGGAAAGTCTTGATTGTTTGTAATACTGTCAATTAGTCAAGTTTGTCAATGTCAACTTTGTCAAATCAGCCGAATTAGTCAGCTGTTTTGTGTTTTGTTTTGGTTTCGAATGTTTTGGTGTCAATTTGTCCAAAAATCTTTATAAATTACATTTCGTTTATATTTATTACCATCTTAACCATGAACAAGGGTAAGTACATTTTGTTATTATTCAATTTCAACCAAAAATGTTATTATTTCTTACACTAAAATACCAATTTAACCTCACACAAGCAAGTCAACGCCAAAGCAATAGATACCTAAGCTATAGGTACCTACCTACCTCAGTTTATATTACGACCGGCTTTCGCCTACGTACTTACAAGGGCAGGTACCTACCATACCTTATCTCGAGGATAACCCAGTCAATCATAATCATAATCATATAGGTAGGTACTTGTGCTAATGTACCTATTATGAGACAGCCTGGGTGGCGCATCGGGCTAGTGCTCGGCTGAGACGCAAGAGGCACGGGTTCGATTCCCGCTACGGGGGAAATGTTTGCATGTTCTGCAAACATTCTTCTGGGTCTGGGTGTTGTGGTGTTGGTACTCGTAGTTTCTGATACCCACGATACAGGGAATCCTAGTGTAGCGTCAGGACTATGTACCTATTGACTGTTGGCTGTTATTATTATTATTATTATTATTATTATTATATAATGTAGGTACCTACTTCTCTGCTGGATTGGGAGTAAAGAAAAAATTGCGTCCAGCTGCTTCTATCCCCGAGCATGTCGTACCTAAAAGTCGTAAAAGAGATAGTGTTAGTGCCTATCCTCTCCAACATGATGGACTCTATCATTGTACTTAAGTTACTTAATTGGAAATGGCCCCTTAAAATTGCCATATTGGATTTTTACACTTTAGTGTTAAAAAAGTGTCATAGGCTGTATCTCTATCACTCTCGTTATCTAGACGAAGCTACCAACACCTAATTTGTCAAAATCCGTCCCGCCGGCCGGCCGTTTCGGCTACAGAGGCAGTCAAAATAATAAACTGAAAATGGTTTCTTACAGCCGCCATATTGGATTTTTTGACACTTCATGTAGCCCATGATACTCTCGTTATCCAAACGAATCCAACGACACTTCATTTGTCAAAATCAGTCTAGCTGTTTGGACTACAGCTTTAGCCAAAGGAATGCACATACATACATACCCACATACATACATATACCCCAAACACACTACCCTCCTTCTTCGCAGTCGGGTAAAAACTAAACTCAAGCTACAGCTTTAATTTTAAAACAAATAAAATGCACTATCACAGTGCAGTATAAAAACGTTACCTATCTAGAGTACTTTAAAAGCCAATCACGAAATGGAGGAATGCAATATGCAAGTAACTATTAACCTCCAAGTAATAGAATTAACCCCCCCTGCCCCCACTCCCCTTACACTATAAAAGGGGGGTGAATCCTCCCCTTTTATTGTCTTTGCAAAAACTAAACCGTTTTTACTATCGAGAATCGTAATTGAATGTCTAATTGTTTATTTAATTAGCTCGTGGGTCCGCCATGGATGAGATACAGCCAGCTGGCAGACGGACGGACAACAGAGGCTTAGAGCCTGTCCACAAAGCGCGATTTACGCGCGAGTCCACTCGCGCGTTTTGATTTGTATTGCGTCCAGATGCGGCGTTTTCATGCGCGCATGTGATGAGACGGATTTGGTCAGTTATAAACATGAACTCGGATACAGCGGTTGTGTTGTGGCTTGCATACCGTCGATGGAGACGTCGTAAACGAAGAGAAAGTCGACGATTTAACGTGCATCCCATTCTACGTGACAGAATGACGCATAGTATGTTTATAACTTTATACCCAAAACTCAGACAATATAGTGAAAAGTTTTTTAACTACTTTCGGATGTCAGTAGCATCGTTTGATGATTTACTAGAAATGATCAAAGAAGATTTGACTCAATTTCGTTAATAAAAAGTTCCGTGTCAAAGTTTTCACGCTCCATTTTTAGAGCCTGTCCAGAAAGCGCGATTTACGCGCGTGTCCATTCGCGCGTAGGCACTCGCGCGTTCTCGAGATACTAGAGCTACATACATTCCGTCCAGATGCTCTCGCGCGTTACCTTACACGCGCGTAAAACGCTTGCAATGAGCGGGACTCTCGACTCGCTCGCTTTACGCGCGTACGCCGCGCGAGTCGAGATACTCCGGCGCCATTGCAGCGTCCAGTACTACGCGCGTGTCCGTGGCGAGTGGACGTATTTGGTTAAAAATGGAGCGTGAAAACTTTGACACGGAACTTTTTATTGACGAAATTGAGAAAAGGGTAGCTATATGGGATATGGAATCATCAGATTATTCTAATAGAACCATTAAGCGTAGGAACTGGGAAGAAATAGTAGATATTTTTTGTGAAGCTGGTGATTCCGAGGAGAAAAAAAAACTTTAGGTAAGTAAATAATACTTTATTAAATAATATTATTCCTTGCAGAGATTTTACGTTAATAAACTATATCATTTTATCTTGCCAAGGGAGTTTGTCTTCGTTAACAAAATAATCAGCAAATCTATCTCTTGTATTCAATGATCTCGCATTAGGCCTCACTGCCTCAGTGTTCAAATTAATCAGAGATGATTCGTAGAGAGTGTGATCATACCTGTAGCCATCCCTTAACCTTACGTAGTTATGGAGAACACAACAAGCCTTAATGATGTTTTCTGCAAATTCTATGTCCACATTCAACGGTCTATGAAATATTCTCCATTTATTTACCAAGATGCCAAAGCAACATTCAATGTAACGCCGGGCCCTGGATAAGCGATAGTTGAAAATTCTTTTTTTGGTTGTTAGAGATTTACCGCAATAAGGGCGCATTATATTTTCAGACAGACTAAACGCCTCATCTCCTACTATGACATGAGGTAAGGGGGTTGTATCTATTTGTGATATTGGCTTTGGATCTGGGATATCTAAAGTTTTCTCGACAAGTTTTTTATATAAAATAGAGTCTTTAAAAATTGTGGAGTCATTACTTTTTCCATATGCGCCTATGTCCACTGCAATAAAACAATAATTTGCATCGCATACGGCCAACAAAACAGTTGAAAAATAATTCTTATAGTTATAAAAAAGAGATCCAGAATCGTTAGGTTTTATAATACGGACTAGTATTTTCGCTTGCGGGCGCGGGCTGCAAGCAGCCCGCGAGGCGGTAAACCCTTGGAACCAAAATTTCAGCCCAATCGGACTTACCGTTTCGGAGATACAAGCAAGAGGGGGTGAAAATTGGGGGGAGGGGGGGATTTTTTTAACATTTTTTACTCGCCATCCCATTCTCTATACGAATCGACCAACCGCGAACTCGAATCGTGGGTAATTTCGGAGATACAAGCAAGAGGGGGTGAAAATTGGAGGGAGGGGGGGGATTTTTTTATTTAACTTTACTCGCCATCCTATTCTCTACACGAATCCACTTGAAAAAATCCCATTTCACGAGTCGTTTCGGAGAACCGATAGAAGGGGGGGTCAAAGGGGGATCCAAAGGGGGGGGGAGAAAAAAAAATGTATTTCCTCGAGCACCCTCCATCCGAATCTGTAAAAAAAACATGCCCTCGTCGGGAAGAATCGGGACACCGAACGTGGGGGGGGCGAGGGGGGAGGAAAAGGGGGGTTTTCGGATTTTTCCCCCACTCACCGGGACTCCTCGAACATTTCCCCCATACATCATCATCGTCCATCTCGACTCCTTCCGGGAGAACAATGATGTCAATGAGTCAGTGAGTCAGTGAGTGGTAATCGAGCTTTATATAGTATAACTAGTATTTTCGCTTGCGGGCGCGGGCTGCAAGCAGCCCGCGATTTCAGCCCAATCGGACAAACCGTTTCGGAGATACAAGCAAGAGGGGGTGAAAAGTGGAGGGGAGGGGGGGATTTTTTTATGAAATTTTACTCGCCATCCCATTCTCTATACGAATCGACCAACCGCGATCTCGAATCGTGGGTAATTTCGGAGATACAAGCAAGAGGGGGTGAAAATTGGGGGGGAGGGGGGTCAAATTTTTATTTAACTTTACTCGCCAGCCTATTCTCTATACGAATCCACTTGAAAAAATCCCATTTCACGAGTCATTTCGGAGAACCATTAGAAGGGGGGGTCAAAGGGGGGTCCAAAGGGGGGGGGAGAAAAAAAATGTATTCCTTCGAGCACCCTCTATCCGAATCTACAAAAAAAACATGCCCTCGTCGGGAAGAATCGGGACACCGAACGTGGGGGGGGCGAGGGGGGAAGAAAATGGGGGTTTTCGGATTTTTCCCCCACTCACCGGGACTCCCCGAACATTTCCCCCATACATCATCATCGTCCATCTCGTCTCCTTCTGGGAGAACAATGATGTCAATGAGTCAGTCAGTGAGTGAGTGGTAATCGAGCTTTATATAGTATAATATGCTTGCCGTCAATGGCGCCGATGCAATTTGGAAAATTTGTGTATTTTTGAAATTGTTTCGAAATTTCTTTCCATTCGGCTTTCGTTGGTTCTCTCATTACTATATTTTGCAGTTTGTTCCATAGGACGTAACAGGTTTTCTGTACTATTTCTATAATTGTAGACTTTCCCAATCTGTAGGCATAATGCAGGTCTGCAAAATAACACCCTGTAGCCAAATATCTGAAAAGAAAGTAACATAAGAATTATTATTTTATTCCAATCTTTTTATTGTTTACAGGTACTTTATTGCAGAAGAAGTGGAAAGGGTTGCGTGATGGCTTTGTAAGAGAAATGAAGAAGAAGAAAACCACACCGTCTGGATCAGGAGCCTCCGGCAAATCCAAATATATTTATTTTGAACGTTTGATGTTTCTCGAAAGATCGACACTGAATAAAATAACTGAGAGCAACATCAACACCGCGTCTGTTGCAGCTGAAGAACAGGAGTTTTCGGGCGATGGGGAAGATGTTATGAGACCTCCACGTAGTCAGACGAAAAAGAAGAAAAAACTAAATGCGGCCGACGAAGAATTTCTCTCCATCATAAAAACAAATTTAGCATCTGGAAATCAGTCACAGACATCAAACCAAATGGAATCAGATGATGACAAACTATTTTGTTTGTCCTTACACAAAGAGCTTCTTAAAGTACCAGAGGAAAACAGACTTCAAACAAAAATTGAATTAATGAAAGTACTTCAAGCTCAACAAGCTCTGTGTCTTAAATCTGCAGCTGTTCGGTCCGACTACCAACCTTCGACACAATATCATTACCAAACAGGAATGACACAACGTGGACAGAGAGATTATTTTGGAGAAACAGGATATACCGCCACAGACCCTTCAACATCTTCGTTTCCACCTGCAACCTTTTCGACTTACAATCGAGGTTATTGCACTGCGTCACGACCACCAACGACGTCTAGCTACAAAAACCCATCACCGGCATCTACACAAGATTCCAATGAATCTGAACTAATGGAACTATACAATAATTAAAATAAATGTTAAGTACCTACCTATACTCGTATTATATAAGAATGATTCCTAGTTTTTGTTAATTTTGTTCAAATTCTTTATTTTTGTTAATTGGGTCTTAGTTTATAATTATTAAAGCAATAAAAAATATTACCTCAAAGTAATCACGAGTTTTTCTTCTGCAGAAACAGTATCCCGTACCACATAATTTTGACATGGAGTCAAATCTTCTTTGATCATTTCTAGTAAATCATCAAACGATGCTACTGACATCCGAAAGTAGTTAAAAAACTTTTCACTATATTCTCTGAGTTTTGGGTATAAAGTTATAAACATACTATGCGTCATTCTGTCACGTAGAATGGGATGCACGTTAAATCGTCGACTTTCTCTTCGTTTACGACGTCTCCATCGACGGTATGCAAGCCACAACACAACCGCTGTATCCGAGTTCATGTTTATAACTGACCAAATCCGTCTCATCACATGCGCGCATGAAAACGCCGCATCTGGACGCAATACAAATCAAAACGCGCGAGTGGACTCGCGCGTAAATCGCGCTTTCTGGACAGGCTCGAGAGTCCCGCTCATTGCAAGCGTTTTACGCGCGTGTAAGGTAACGCGCGAGAGCATCTGGACGGAATGTATGTAGCTCTAGTAACTCGAGAACGCGCGAGTGCCTACGCGCGAGTCCACTCGCGCGTTTTGATTTGAATTGCGTCCAGATGCGGCGTTTTCACGCGCGCATGTGATGAGACGGATTTGGTCAGTTATAAACATGAACTCGGATACTTATATTACTACTAGCTGTGCTCCGCGGTTTCACCCGCGTTTTTCTCACAGGCGGCCAGCAAGCGCGGCTTCCTCGTCTCGCCCGCCGCCGCGCCGCCAGCGTCTCGTCTTGCTTGCATCAAGCGCGCGTGAATTTCCTTAGCAGAGATTTTATGTTGATAAAAAACTCTATGGCCCATAACTCATTAATAGGTACCAACTCTTAACATCTTACACACGTGATAACTTTTAAACGAAATATCCGATTGAGATGAAACAAAAAGTATTTTACTTCTACATAAATACTCTTGATAACATAATGCTTAATTTCGATAAAGATTAATATTACGATACATATTTAACGTAGTTTTTTTTCTTCAGACGATTTAATAATTATTTTGAACACAAAATCGGTTATTGTGATTAAACCATGATAGCTAGATATATGTTCTCGCGGATTTTTTTGTAGGTCTTAATGGGATCTACAAACCCGTAGTACATCATTTTGTTCTATTGTCAATAGTTTTTGCAGCGCACGCAAAAATAGGTTTTCGATTTTACACCTTGTGTTACAAAATAGCAATTTTATTACGTATCCCTAATTTTGAAAAAAAAACATAGCCTATAGCCTTCCTCGATAAATGGACTACCCAACACTGAAACAATCATTCAAATCGGACCAGTAGTTCCAGAGATTAGCGCGTTCAAACAAACAAACAAACAAACTCTGCAGCTTTATAATATTAGTATAGATAATACTTATATATCGGATATTTTTTCTCCTTGGAATCACCAGCTTCACAAAAAATATCTACTATTTCTTCCCAGTTCCTACGCCTAATGGTTCTATTAGAATAATCTGATGATTCCATATCCCATATAGCTACCCTTTTCTCAATTTCGTCAATAAAAAGTTCCTTGTCAAAGTTTTCACGCTCCATTTTTAACCAAATACGTCCACTCGCCACGGACACGCGCGTAGTACTGGACGCTGCAATGGCGCCGGAGTATCTCGACTCGCGCGGCGTACGCGCGTAAAACGAGCGAGTCGAGAGTCCCGCTCATTGCAAGCGTTTTACGCGCGTGTAAGGTAACGCGCGAGAGCATCTGGACGGAATGTATGTAGCTCTAGTATCTCGAGAACGCGCGAGTGCCTACGCGCGAATGGACACGCGCGTAAATCGCGCTTTCTGGACAGGCTCTTAGTAATAGGATCCCGTCGGCACCCTTCGGGCACGGAACCCTAAAAAATTGCATTTAATGCATGCAGCATACGGACCAACTAAAGTATATTCCAAACATATAAATCCGTTCAGCTGTTAGATTTCGGCATAAATATTTTTTCCTTGTCCCATCGTCACAAACACGGATTTATACCAGTAGGATTTGTCTAGTAGCTAATTTACTTATGCTCAAGGCGTAGCTGGTAGTCCCAGATTAACTATGGCAATATTCAACGCACCAGATATTTTCAATTTCAATTTCAATTTATTTATTCCAGTAACCTTATATTTTAACATAATATCAATGTTTAAGATCCTCTTATAAGTATCCTACTAATATTATAAACGCGAAAGTTTGGATGTATGGATGTTTGTTACTCTTTGACGCCTGAACAGATTTGAATGAAACTTGGAACATACATGGTACATGTACTGGATTAACATATAGGCTATTTTTTATCCGGGTACCACGCTAGCGAAGCCGCGGGCGGCAGCTAGTATTTAATACTTGTGTCAGATCTTAGATAATGGATCTGTGACTGCTAAAAGAGAACATGTTTCAAATTGAAATATACTTAGGTACTTACTCAGTTCGGCCTCGGTTCCATAGCGGGCGAGTATCCTGCTGAGACGCAAATGGTATGATTTCGTTCGTGCGGTCACGCCTTTTCACTATCACTACATAGTATAAAACAAAGTCGCTCCCCGCTGTCTGTCCCTATGTATGCTTAGATCTTTAAAGCTAAGCAACGGATTTTGATGCGAAATGCCTTCCTTCAAGAGGAAGGTTTATATGTATAATACATGCATAATATAGTAGAGAAACACTGATAATTTTAGAGTTTTCTAATGTGATGACGTAAATAAACACATTTTTTTGAGCTTACATTGCAAACGCTGGCTGAACCCTATGAGATACTCGTAGATCAAAATTATGTACTACGATATTGTACACCTTAAAAAGGTCTACAAAAAAGTCCGCGGTGGTATATGTCTATCTCTTATAGCACCCGTGCGAAGCCGGGGCGGGTCGCTAGTTCCCAATAAGTGCAGGAAAATCTAGAGAAAACTTATTGAGAGAATTTGCTTTTCTTTTTGAAGTTCGCTCATTTTTCCTCAAGAAATTGCGGAGCCGGGATCAAACATACCACTGACGGACGTTTAAAGAAACTTACACGTAACTTTGGTTTTGTTATGCTTCATCTTTTAAATTATTTCGTCTCTGGCCAGCCGTTTTAGTGCGGACGTGCATCGTGAAATTTTCTCTTGAGGGTAAAAATGTCAGACATGATTGAGCAAACTATAGAACGAAATCTTGAGGTTCATTCAGGTGAAGTGAGGTTAAAAACAGAAGCTAGCTCGTGCGGACGGTCTGTCAAGTCGCTGCCATAAAAGTAAGTAAAACGCTTTTTCTGAACTCACAAGAGAGAATTAGGAAGTTAATCTAACTAAACCTCATGACTTCACTTCAGTCTTAATAAGAACATGGCGTATGGCGTAATATTTCGGATGCAACTTAAATATTAACATTGGCGTTTAATACCTACATTGTAATAACTGTGGTAAGTCGAATAAGAAAAAGCAAAGAGTGAAAGATAAAGGCGAAAGTTGCTCAAGTCTCCAAAGCTGGACCCAATTTGGAAGCTAAAATATAGTGACTGACGATGACATTATTGTATTATGTTTGTGTCAGCGTAATTTTTGTGAGTACCTAATACACTTAATAACACCCAACAGTCACATACATAGTCCTGACCCCATACTAGGATTCCCTGTATCGTGGGTATCAGAAACTACGAGTACCATGGTACCACAACACCCAGAACCCGAAGAAATATTTGCAGAACATGCAAACATTTCTTTCGCATTGAGAATCGAACCCGCGCCTCTTGCATCTCTGCCGAGCAATCGCTCACCACGCCACCGAGGCCATCTATGTGTGTGTTTGATTTTGTGTGTCCGTGGTGTCCGTTCGTCCATAAGTAGTACTCGTACAGCTCATGCGATGGCTATGTTTGCTACTCTACGATAAAAAATCTTATAAACTCGATGTCGTATCGTGTAGATATTTCTGAAACAACGTTTTATTGCACATTTTCATAAAATGCTTTTAAAATTTTAAGAATATTGCGGGTTTCTCTAGAAAATATATCCTACTATATTATAAACTAGCTGCCGAGCGGCTTCGCTAGCGTGGTACCCGGATAAAAAATAGCCGATATGTTAATCCAGTACATGTACTATGTATATTTGTGTTCCTAAATAAACTATTTGTATTCCAAGTTTCATTCAAATCCGTTCAGCCGTTTAGGCGTGAAAGATTAACAAACATCCATACATACAAACTTTCGCGATTATAATATTATGGTTGGAAGTAGGATGTGAAAGTTTGTAAGGATGTTTGTATGTTGTGCCTCAATCACGCCTTAGCGGCTGAACGGATTCGAATGAAACTTGGAATATACATAGTACGTGTGCTGAATTATCATACTTATAGGCTATTTTTCATCCGTGCCCCACGCGAGCGGAGCCGCGAGCGGCAGCTAGTTTTCTTACATAAAACAATAAGCATTTTTTTGCAATCAACGCACAGGTCAAACTATTGAAGCTATAAAGTTGAAAAGGAAGGTAGCTTCCTTTTATAGCAAAACCACCCACTAAGACGGGATTTTTCGAATTTCAATCCCTAAAGGGGTGAAATGAAAAGGGATGAAAACGTTTGTATGGAACTTTTTAACGCATAGTGCGTTTTGTTTGAAACTCTGTTTAGATACTTTAACTGCAAAATAAATGGACACGTGTTTCAGGGTTTTTCAAAATAACCCTTAAAAGGGGGTTAAATGGGGTGTCAAAATTTACACTATGCGAGTGAAGTCGCGCGTGTAAGCTAGTATTTCTTAATATACCAACTTTATTAGAAGTTGTAGATGGTTTGACTCTATTTTCGTCAGTTTACTGACTGTTCAAACTGAAACGTGTATTTTTTTTAAGTTTCTCGTTTCTGTTTAAAGTATAAAGATTTATTTTATATTTATCGTATTAAAAATTCTTAAAAACACAGACTCTATGCATATATTATTGTCATAGAGAAAACTTGGTACATGAAGAGGGCAAAGTACCGAACAAAATAGGGACAAACAATTCGAAATACATCTCGAAATAAAATAACTAAAAACCGTATTCACGAACCCTCAATTGTGTCCTCTTCAGTACATATTCCGGTCTATTGAGAGCTTTATAAAAAGTCCTATTCTAACCCTGGTACAGTCAGCTGCAAACGCTAGTCTGTCACAAGCTTACGTTTTTTTATATAACAAACTTTTGATTTGCCAATGAAGCTTTCTCTCAACAATTAGACACAGGCTGGTAAAAATAACATTTTATTTTAATGTAAAACGTATCGTTGAAGTCCCCAAAATAAGCTACTTTGAAGCTCACTTTAACCTTTTTGCTACACTATACTATAAGCATAAGGTGATATTATATGGACTTGAGATTAAATTCGAATAATGAAATTTCGTTCGATAGATATCCAGACAAAAAGTAGCCTATATGTTATTCCAGCACATATACTATATATATTCCAAGATACATTAAAATCTGTTCAGCCGTTACGGCGTGATTGAGGCACAAACATACATCCTCACATCCACACATCCTCACAAACTTTCGCATTTATAATATTAGTAGGGTGCTCGGGCGTGAGACTTTAAACAACGATTTTTCTTGTTGACTGTACTTTACTTTGTTGATGGTCCAATTAGCGCGATTGATTTTATACTTGCGGTTTTAAATTGGCTTTTGACTTTTGACTTGTATTGAATACTTTTACATTTAGGCCGTTATTTCGGCAAGTTATTGTGTGAAAAAATTCTAAATTGTACGTTTTTTGTACATTTTGATGACATTTGCGAATTAAGAACTCCTAATTTATTTCCTTTTGATTTTTTTTTTGGTAAACTAGTTTACTTCTGATAAGCAAAGTTTTCGCGCATTTTCCGCTCGTAGCCTTCGTAGCTCTTTTCGTAGACTGCGGAGCTCCGGCGTAGAGGCTCGTAGCGTTCCGTCCGTCAGTTGCTATCCAAACGGCAGGGGTGGCGCACGCGTGGCTCGCCAACTTTTCCGTCATTATGATCGCGAGAGGTAAAGAACCAACTTGAAAAACATGTTTTCCTTTTGACGAAATTATTGTAAAGCCAGAAAAAAATATTGCTCTAATTATAAATTGGTGTTTCACAAGATTTTTTTTTGTTTCAGTTTCACAATTGGTGCTACTTCTCGCCTTCGTACACTGTAATGTGTGCTTTGGTAAGTTATATGAATATAAAAAAAATACTTCTAAGTACTAAAATAGGTACTGACATTAAGAACATTGTAAGCGCTTCATAATGAAATGCTTTACTTACGTAGTATTTATGTGTATAAAAAACGTAAAGTGGGAAAAGGGCAGAAAAGTGATGATGTTGCTGTGTCAAAAAGATATTTTTTTAAATATATTTGTAACTGTCTCGGTAAATGTCATTTTAACTGTAGGTTTAACAGCTTCCAGCTTATAAATAGGGTAACGGCAAGTATTAATCAGATTGTTTTCCGTTCGATTACCCGCCTTTGTCCGATCGACTCTGTACTTGCTAACAGTCCTTATTCCTGAGTCCATAGTCACTTTGCGTCTAACGAAATCACTAAACGCTACTGCAGAAATATGAGGGATAGACATTACCGATCGTCACGTGGTGTTTTTGGTTTGATGGCGTCGGTGGCGTGGCGGGCGAGTGGTCGGAAAGAGGCGCGGTTTCGATTCCCGCAGTGGGAGAAATATTTGCATGTTCTGCTCATATATTTCTTCGAGGTCTTGGTTGTGGCCATAGTAGTCGTATCACTCGTAGTGTCTGAAGCCTACGCACGCCTACACAGGGAATCCTAGAGAAACATCTTTTCTTAAATTTCAATTCCATTTTCAATATTTTTTTTCAATAAAAAGCAATTTTCCTAAAAAAAGCTTTAAAAAGCAACAAAAATGGTTCATAATTTGGATTATAAAACGGGGTTTTATCGCGTGAAAATACCTTGTTATTTTCCCGAGGTTTCCACTGTGTTGCAACTGCCGTGGGTCAATGATCACGGCAGTTAAAAACCCGTTTATAATCCAAATTATGAATACTGATCAGGAGTTTAAAAAAAATTGTTCAAAGCTCCTTTAATACGGATTTTACACGATTTGTCCGTATGACTGCTGGAAGGCACACTCGGGTGAACATCAAATACTCTACTTCGTGTTTTAAGATAACGCTGGTTGATTTGTTCGGTTGGAAATCGCTGAGATTACACTTAATGTACCAGTTTTATGGCTTAGATAAATATTTAGATGAAAATTCAATTTACTAAGAGTCTTCAAAGCGCGTTGAAGGCGAACGAAAATTTTCCTTTAATCAGAAAAAATAGCATCTTTGAAGCGCGCTAATCGGGTGAACTTTTTTTTATCAAAATATTATGTGTATTATAAGAACTTGAGAGCACTAGTGGTAGCCGCCCCGCCGTCCGATCCTGGGGTCGTGGATTTAAATCCGGTCGTGCAACAATGGATTTTTCTGTTAGAAAAATGTATGCCCGTTTTATTAGTACTCACAAACGGTGAAGGAAAACATTATGAAGAATTAAAGGGCACGTGTCAATTCCACGAAAGGAGCTCGGACTCGTCTCAAGTGACGAGTTTTTGACAGATTTTTATAAAAAACTGTCAAAAAACCTTGCATTGAGACGTGCTCAACTCTGAGTCGCGTTTGAGTATTCGGGGGTTATATGATAAAATTAAGATCATAATAAATGTTCCACAGCCCTGAACAGTTTTATAACAAATCGTTCCTATGAGAATTTCATTCGTCTACTCAACCTTCTCGCTTTCAACACATTTAAAGATTACTTGCTACCGCCCGCGGCTTCCTTCCCCTCCCTGAGTAAAAAGTAGTCCATACGAAACGAGCCTACTCCTACCTCAAAGGCCGGCAACACTCTTGCAACTCCTCTGATGATGCAGGTGTCCGTGGGCGGCGGTAATCACTTACCATCAGGTGAGCCACTTGCCCTCATCACCCCTGATCTGTTTCTCTGTTTAACCATCGAATACTCAAACGCATCATAGAGTTGAGCACGTTTCAAGTGACAGATTTTCATTGTCAAAAAACGTGCTCAACTCTGAGTTGCGTTTGAGTATTCGGGGGTCAAACATTGAATTTTGAGTTTGATCTTGAGTTCCTGGCCATTCCGCCATTTGGGTTTGAATTACTGACCGGACATGTTAGATCGATTAACAAAAGCTATCCAAAAACCAAACCAGGCCTTTTAAAAAGCTTTAGCCTTGTAATCCGAACATTTTGTCAAACACACGTAACAAAAGAAGTCTTAAGTAAATTCATTCTCGAGGAACTAGAAAGGAGAGAAGTTGTAGACTCTAAGCCTCTAACTTGCGCTGCGCACAGTATAACTTACCTGTACTTAGTGAACTTGATTTTAACTTGGATGTAGATACATTATATACCTTCATTTACGTAGTCTGCACATTTTGCATGAATAAAGAAACGTGTAGAACTAACTAAGGCCTTTTACCATCTATAGTAGATGATTTATACAGCGTCAGGAGGCAACTTTTACCTTCACAAACGGGACGCTGTAGTGCCCGGGACGAATTAAGATGGAGTAGGCTTGCCCAAAGAGCACTGGTGGTCTAGTTGGTAGTGACCCCGCCTTCCGATCCTAAGGTCGTGGGTTTAAACCCGGTCGTGTACCAATGGATTTTTCTGTGCGAAAAAATTATGTGCGCTATACCAGTACTCTAAACGGTGAAGGAAAACATCGTGAGGAAACCCGCAGCTTAGTCAGCTCCGCACGTATTGACCATGTCTTTCCTGTGGACTAGACAAACTAAGCTGAGAGGATGGAATAGGTGCTGGGCAAGCCTGCTCCATATTAATTCGTCCCGGGCACTACAGCGTGAAGGTAAAAGTTGCCTCCTGACGCTGTATAAATAATCTCCTATAGATGGTAAAAGGCCTTAGTTTTATTATGATGATGAGGATGATCTAGAAGTATTTTCAGTAAAAGAAAAACGGTACACAGTTTCTTCAAGCAATTCTGCAAGCATTCTTATTGCAATTTCTTCGTCAAGTGAGGCAATATTGCGTTGGCGGAGCCGTTATTGCGAAGTGGCCGTCTTGTCGGTTGGCAATTTTGTTAACAAGTTCATAATTCCATAAAGGACATCGGAAACTTTAAACTTATAATGTTACAAGATATTAAAAAAATTACAACATAAAGTATAAAAGCATTCTATCAGCCATCTGGGTTTACATAGGTTACATACAGATGAGTACGAGTACGAGATACAGATGGTGAAATGTTAACAAATATTTTAAAAAAAATTGACCACAGCTTCGTTAGTTTCAAATTAAAAAAAAACTTTGTGACGACACAAAAAAGCAAATCAAAATTTTTTACAATCTAAATCCTTCCTTACTAATATTATAAGCGCGAAAGTTTTTATGTATGGATGTTTGTTACTCTTTCACGCAAAAACTACTGAATGGATTTTAATGAAACTTGGAATATACATAGTACATGTGCCGGATTAACATATAGGCTATTTTTCATCCGGGTACCACGCGAGCGAAGCCGCGGGCGACAGCTAGTTTATAATATTTTGTCTAGTACAGGAATGTGTTGGATCATTGCATGGCACAACCAAAAAGGCCTATGTTCAGCAGTGGGCAAAAACGAATTGTGGATGTTGATGGATGCATCTTTAGACAGGACTTTGCTTTGCTTTTTTGTGCCGGAACGATGACGTTCCGGTTATGAAACGGTATGACGTTTCTAAATAGTTACGTGCAAAATCTGTCAATTAATTTCGTTTGAACGTGGCGTGGTTCTAAAATGCATTTTGCACCTTTAGCACTAGTTCACTGCTTTTTGTGCTGACATAATTTTTTATCGATTTGAGTTATATGTAGGTATATTTTTAATGTTCCCATCATCACCATTCCATAACCGGACCGTTACTGATCCGGCACAGAAAAACGAAGAATTGAAAAAAAGGCGGCCTAAAAACTCCGTCACTAGAGTTGGCCACTAGCTTATGCGAACATAAACTAAGGCCTTCTACCATCTATAGTAGATGATTTATACAGCGCCAGGAGGCAACTTTTACCTTCACAGATGGGACGCTGTAGTGCCTGGGACGAATTAAGATGGAGTAGGCTTGCCCAGCACCTATTCCATCCTCCCAGCTTTGTCGGCCTTGTCCACAGGAAAGACATGGTCAATACGTGCGGAGCTGACTATATGTATGAAACTATTATGTTCGCTGACGAACATACATACATACATAAAAAGCCACCGGTCAGGTTCTTCTTTCTAACTGTATTCCAGCACTCGCTTCATACACCTGTTTCGATGTTTTTCTTGGTATGTCTTATGTCTTGCTATTTGCAATCTAACTAGCGCAAGAAATAATGCGCCAGTGCTATCCATCCTTTTTATCCAATCATTTCATTTGGCTGGACAGAACCATGGTTTCATAATGAGCCTATACAGTCTAACTTCAAAATACGCTGCTGATTTCGCTCTAACTGGCAGACATTGCCACGAATTATGGACTAATTTATAATTGTATTTGTACACTCAATTATCGTATTTGACCGGCTATAATTGAGCTGGTTAATTAATGCTGTGAAAATGCTGTTCGTGCCATTTTGTGTCTTGATTTAAACTTACTTCTTTTTGTGCTTAATGTATGTTTAAAAAATCTATGTAGCGTTGACATGGCGATTGTACCAACAGTTCACTTTTGCACTTACGTAATAGAAGGTCTGTTCGTTTAGAATATTACAAAAATTATTTTCTTCGTTGAAACTATGTACTAAAACTGTTTAAAATCGTCTTAAATCTACGTTGAATGTTCGTAACTTGAGCATGCAAAATACAGGCGACTTATTATCTATGACCAACCGAAACTTGATAGTAACTCGTTTATAACGCTCCTCGTCGCGTTTTTGCAGTACAAAATTATCACATAGAATACGATAACACGCTTGTTCAACAAATGTGTCCGCGTTTTCCCGCGTTACGTTTCTTTTGGTTTTAGAGAATAAGGGGCCACGTGAAAATTAAGGCACAGAAACAAAAACCGGCCCTGGAACGGTGTAGTAGGTCTCAACTTCATAAAAAATATATTTTCCGCGCGTCCGTTTTTACGCATATCAGTAACTGTTATAGCACGAAACGCTATACTGGGCGGATGTCTTTAACACTCCAAACAATTCTAAAATAGCTTCATATTTTTCTCATTATTAAACCCTATTCTCAAGGTTGCATGCAAAATAGTTAGATAAACGAAAACACCAATTTCCGCAAGCAGCTGTACCGAATCCCACTGTGTCGATCGAGCCTCGGACATTGTCAAAAGTAAATACAACAGGAAAATGCTGCAGAACTGTTTGCATGCAGAGATCAAATCTGAATTCGGTGTTGCCAGCTAGGAGTTTTGTGATAGATTCGACAAAAATATTATAAGAGTAATCCTATGGAAATGTCCGGACTATTTGCTTTATTTTTTTGCGGTAACTTTTCTGTTACGAAAGGGGGTAATTCTTGGAGACTTTTACTGAAAAATTTCATCCATTTAATTTTACTTACCGTTAATAACTTTTGAGTTTTAATGTCTAGGAATCTGTTTTTGACTGTTGATTCTCTTTTTAATTATTTCTGCAGAAGCTTTCAGATTAGTCAAACGTAAGAAGCTTTTGATGTTGGCAGCACCAAATCTGACTCTTGTCGATACTTGAAACTTAAATCCGATAAGATTTGTTCGACTATATAACTTTGTTGGAGATTTGATTCCTCGCGAGACGAAAGACCTCTACAGATGAATAGGTACCAAGGGAATAACAAAGAAACATTTATGAATAAAGATCAATAACTTCGAGGCGCGTAGATGACAATCTACTTTTGGGACGCGTAGTTTTGGGAGCGTGTCTAACTATTTATTTATTAAATCAATTTTACAGTGCCATTAAAATACCTGAGCACCAATTAAAAACCTAATTTAATTACCTCTTATTTTTTTAATTTAATTACCTTAAAAATCTGTGAATTTCTTCACGCTAACATTAAATACTTATATCAACATCTTCTATACATAGGCTGTTGATTATTCGAAGGATCAAGGCTTTTGATTTATATTTAACTAACAGGCAACTTTGATGACTAAAGCTTTTAGGTTATGATTAAAGACCGGATTATATGCAATATGCATTATATGCATTTGCATATTTAGCCCCTTTTCAGCGGCAGTTGCGTGTTTTAGCAAACTATTTTGAAATCATGCACATTTAGAAAGAAAGAAAGAACGTCTACAGAATAATAAATAAATATAAATAAATATTTGAGGACATATCACACAGCACCATCTAGCCCCAAACTAAGCAAAGCTTGTATTAAGGAAACCAGATGGCTGATAGAATACATATATACTTTTTTTTGTAAATATATACTTATAATACATAATACTACAACACCCAGACCCGGAAGAAATATTTGCAGAGCATGCAAACATTTCTCCCGCAGCGGGAATCGAACCCGCGCCTCTTGCGTCTCAGCCGAGCACTCGCCCGCCTCGCCACAGAGGCCGTCACAGAGAACATTTTAATTAAATTTACATGACTACAAGATAGATAAATAGACTACCTAGCTTTGATTTTTCTTTTCATCCTCAGAAACTTTTGCATTTGTAATGTTAGTCATTACTCATTGAACAGTAGTCAAGAGCTCATCTACGATCTGTTCTATTAATCAGATCAGCTCATCAACATAATACAACATTGTCATCAGAACTTGATAGCTATGACAAGTTTCAACTCAATCCAACTGTTCGCTGAGGAGTTCTGAGGAGAAACAGCTTCTGAATCTATTCAGAAGCTGTTTCTCCTCAGAACTCCTTGTCACCGGAGAATATTACCGAGTTTCAGATCAATATGTTGGGAGGAACTGGTTTTGAAGTCAGTTGGAAGTCTTGCCCCAAACTTACTAACCTAATGGGAACTACATACCCAAAAAATATTTTCGAAGCTTCGAAGAGATTTTTCCATTTCGCGAACCCTTTTACCATCGCTCTACGAGGAGGGCGAGAGCCTATCAATAATTCCTGTTCACACTGCGCACTCCCAGCCCCTGGGAGGCAAGCGGAGGCTATTCCCTCTGCTCGCGACACTTCCGCTCCGAATCCGTTCCACTATAAATTGAATATCACTTTTTATGGGAAATAGTGCAACTGACATTCCATTAACTTGGTTATTCCTTTAATTTCATACTACGGTAACAGCATAAAGAATCACTGCAAGCTGTGAATTAACGAAAAGAATGCGTAAATTCACGTTGTTTGTGGACCTCTAAAAACTAGTTTCGATACGGATTTTTTGGGTTCCGTACCCGAAGGAAACCAACGAGACCCTATTATTACTAAGCCTCCGCTGTCTTTCCGTCCGTCCGTCTGTCCGAGGGCTGTATCCGTAATAGGTAGTGAGTTGAAATTTTTACAGAATATGTATTTCTATTGCCGCTAACAACAAATAAAAAATAAAAGTAGCCACCATACATGAAACATTTTTTAATGTACGATGGTACGGAACCCTTCGTGTGCCGAAATCGACTCGCAATTGACCGGATTTTTATTATTTAATCGTTTCGTTCGATACAGTCGTATTTCCACGCAACCTCAGTTAATTTACTCCAAACCAAATGCACCAAGCTTTAGACTGGCACCTAATCCTGAGAAACAGAGACTGGCAGTGGCACCTGGGCACTTAATTTGCAGACCTTCGCCGAGCCGGCGGCGACCGCGTCGTCAATCACTATCGAAGCATCGGGGCGCCTGACGTCACCATTGAAGGATCGTGCTATGTGACGCTGATGTACGCATGGACGTCGCTTAGCTGTTCATGTTCATTGCAATATGGCTAGGGATAGATGGACAGCTATAAATTCGGTTGCCTATCTCTCCAGGGCTATTCTCGACGGCTTCTTGACGGCTTCGGTGGCGTGGCGGGCGATTGCTCGGCAGAGACGCAAGAGGTGCGAGTTCGATTCCCGCTGCGGAAGAAATGTTTGCATTATCTGTAAATATTTCTTCCGGGTCTGGGTGTTGTGGTACCGTGGTACTCGTAGTTTCTGATACCCACGACACAGGGAATCCTAGTGTGGGGTCAGGACTATGTATGTGACTGTTTGGTGTTGCGGGTGTTGTTATTCTTAGATCTCCATTTTCACAGATACCCGCTAGCGACTACTAGAGCACTGGTGGTCTAGTGGTAGTGACCTCGCCTTCCGATCCCAAGGTCGTGGGTTCAAATCCGGACCTACGGTGAAGGGAAACTCGTTAAACCGTCATGTCGTAAAACCTAAAATATATCGTACAGATTTTTAGTCGTACGATTCATGTATTTTTACTAGCTTTTATTTCATTTCACTTTTTTATCTATCTATCTAGTCGTGTCACTAGTTCTTTAGAACCACTGTAATGAAAGGATTATAGTGCACCTCAAAGGCTCCTTTCGTGCACTTGACACATATTACTTGTTAACTAAACCGATGGAATTGAAATTTGGCAATCGCAGATTTCTGGGAGAACATAAGGAGATAATATGTTTCTATTACAAACCCTATTGTTCATTGAAACATTCAGAATATCCTGTTTACTTGCAATGGTACGTTTGTGCTCGCATTTAGCAAATTGGTTTCTGGGTTGACTGACCTTCGCAAATTGAATGTTTGCATAATAGAGTTGGAACACAGAAGTAGTTTACAGAATTCTCACTCTGAAGGAGACAGCTGACATCAGACGCAGCAATGGAAACGAAGAGAATATTTTATTACTTTTACCCCCGAATACTCAAACGCATCTCAGAGTTGAGCACGTTTCAAGTGACGAGTTTTTGACAGATCAAAAACTGTCAGGTGATCAGGTGAGCCGCATGCTCGTTTGCCCCTTTTTTCGTAAAAAAAACGCGAATGAAGACCTTGAAAAGCAATTCAGTTAAACACACACATTTGTTTGAAAGCACTAGAGAAGTTGGTAGTAAATGTGGTTTAAAACCAACTTCGAAAAGGAGTACTTCCATCTTAGTCCGTATAATTCGGCGCAGGTCCTAAGTGCATTCTTGTAAAGTAATTTGTTAAGTTACAAAGTTAAAGTATATTTTAGTAGCCGTTCTTTGCTTGAGAAGACGCTCTTCGTAATTGGACGGGAGAGCTTAAAATTGGATGGATCACTATGAAATGCTGTTGGAGAATCACGCTTTACATTTTTTGCGTTTTAATATTTTCTCCCACTTCGTATAACTCCTTCATTCTGCCTCTACCCGGATGATATTATAATTACATCATATTAAATATTCATTATTATATTATATTCATCACCGGATCGTCATCATCACAAAATAAAAAAAGCAAATAAAAAGTTTTGACCGGGACTAGTATACTTATTATTATTTAAATATTGCAGCTGTAAATTCAACGAACATTTAGACTTATCCAAATGATCTTAGCGATTTTAAGGAATGAAGTACTTTTGATTTTATTTTTTTCTACGTTTTTATTCCAATCTAATGGAATGCCCTGCAACTTTTTCCGCGTTAAGTTTTATTTTGACAAACTTTATCTTCTCGCTTCGTCCCCTGGGAGCTGAATTTCGGGAATTCCTTTCTTAATGCACCCTTACACCATAAGAGGAATACTCCAAGTTTCATGCTTCTTTGACTTAAAGATGAAAGAAAGAAAATAATTTATTGGCAACATAAAAATACAGGAGTGAAAAATTAAATGACAGAGAGAAGGACAAAAAGAGAGAAGAAAATACATATTATACAGGCCTAACCTACCTATCACATGTCCTGGTTGCTCTGTCATTCAAGAAAAGTTGCCAAAAGGTCCTAACTCAGCTTTGAGCTACTTCATTTGGGTACCAAGTGAAGTAGCGCTGGTTTTCAGTCAGGACCTTAAGAAGGGTGACGTCACAAACTATTAAAAATCAAATAAAATATATAATCCGCAACAAGAATACATAAATACCTACTTATGGTGGAGGCTGTGCGTTGATTGTCATTCAGTCAGTCAGTAGCGTAAGAATTCTATATATTTAAGATTATAACTATGTGTTCATAATTCTGTTTTTCCTCTGAACCTTCGATCCCTATCAGAGGCATCTGGTAGTCCTGGCGTCCCACAGGACTCCGACAGAACCAGTTTATTTGCGGGGCTCCGAATTATATATGAACTGTGATGCTTTTCGCACGTGCGCGCATACCTGATGAGGGACTGAACTGTTCTTCAACACTCTTTTATCGAATCAATGTTTCAACTTGTTATTGTTATTTTAAGCTAGCTGTTGCTCGTGCCTTCGTCAGCATGGAATTATTATTAAATAAAAAAAAACTGAGTGCAAAAAGTCAACATCACGCGTGTTCCCAGGCGGTCACCCATCCAAGTATTGACCGCATCCGACGCTGCTTGACATTCGTTTTTCCCAAACAAATCATCCCTTATTTTACCCCCTTCAGGATTATAACGAGATAAAAGCTTATGTTCTTCACCAGGATGCAATCTCCATGCCAAATTTTATCGAAATCCGTTCAGCGGTTTAGGCGTGAAAAGGTAACAGACAGACAGAGTTACTTTTACGTTTATAATATTAATAGTAACTACTCGTATATATTATGGATGTGTTTTGCCCAGTAGGCAATGTTTTTCAATACCCTACTGTTGGGTTATTGCTATTGGTTGTAGAGGCAACCTCACGTGGTCTTTTTTGAGATGTTTCGACTATGAGCGTCATACATAATTCATCATTTACGGTTCGACTTTAACCACTTAAAGTCAAAGTCAAAATTTTGTATTCCATAAAATCACGGGGATCACTTGGACACGTTTTAAATCTCCGTTGCTTTTATATCTGTTCGTAACGCGACCAAGCGTGGAAGATACAGGTTAAAAAACACGCTTGGCTATTTTTTTGAAAAATGATCCCTTTACAATCATGTTTATAAAAGAAGTTGGAGCATTATTCAGTCTCAAGCATTTTTGTCTGTCACTGCTGGGCATAAACCTTCCTAGAATAAAATATATGCTACTACTCTATCCTGATGCCACGCAAGCGAAGCTATGTTCTGAACCTATGTATGAATGTTCGTATGAGTAAGTGGCCAACTCTAGTGACGGAGTTTTTAGGCCGCCTAAAGGTCTCCGTGTTTTCATGAACAAATGATTTTCGACCTTATTTCAGTAAACACTCACTTGAAACAACGATTAGATAAAATATCGTGTCAAAGCCACTTAACTAAAAGCTATATTGTGTAAGTTGATTTTTAGGGTTCCGTACCCGATCCGTATATTAAGCCTCCGCTGTCCGTCCGTCCGTCTGTCTGTCAGCGGGTTGTACTTCACAGAGTGTGTATTTCTATTGTCGCTTTAACAACGAATAATTCAAATAAAATAAAAAGAGTGGTACAGAACCCTTCGTGTGCTAATTTGACTCACACTTGACCAGTTTTTTAGTCAAATACAGCTCAAATACCTAAATATTTCCTTTTCTCGTGGTCTTAATTTACTAATCTTTTTAAAAGATGGTCGAAAATTTCTCTGCTTCTGGCGCACGCAAGAAACTAATTAAATTAGTTATATAATTAGGAACGTCCTGGAAGCAGCATGAAAGGATTGCTCAAAGCTGTTGAAAGTTTGCAATGCAATTTCAAAACAGAAAATATTTCGAATGAACGCTGCTACAACTTGGACTCTCGCCTTTTGTAAAGGGTTTCTTGAAAATATTTAACGATCGCATCTAGACCGATTCCAAAAGCGGATTTTGGTTTGGTGGTATAAAAGAAAAAGAGTGATAGAAATATTGAAATCAAATAATTGTTGATTACAAGAAAACTATCAAATAAAAAAACTGGTTTCATCAACTAAAGTAGTAGTAAAGTTATTACCTACCTATCAAAGTAGAGAGCCCTGGTGGTCTAGTTGGTAGTGACCCTGCCTTCCGATCCTAAGGACGTGGGTTCAAATCCGGTCGTATACCAATGGATTTTTCTGTGTGAAAAATTTATGTGCGCTATACCAGTACTCTCAAACGGTGAAGGAAAACATCTTGAGGAAACCCGCGGCTTAGTCAGCTCCGCACGTATTGACCATGTCTTTCCTGTGGACAAGGCCGACTAATCTGAGAGGATGGTATAGGTGCTGGGCAAGCCTACTCCATCTTAATTCGTCCCGGGCACTACAGCGTCCAGTTTGTGAAGGTAAGTTGCCTCCTGACGCTGTATAAATCATCTACTATAGATGGTTAAAGGCCTTAGTATCAAAGTAAAACTCATCTGAAGATATGGTAGGGTTCCAGAGACCTAGATCAAAAAACCCAACACGTGGATATAATTTACATACCTAGCTGTTAAAGTAAAATTGCTCATTGATCTACTTCTGCTTTCTGCTTAGTTTGTGGGACACAATATTCTTTGTATAGGTACTATTCAAATAAAAAAACCGGTTAAGTGCGAGTCGAATTCGCAAACAAAGGGTTCCGTAACATCGTACATTATAAAAGGTTTCTTGTATGGGTCTCCCTTTTCTTTTATTTATATCATTTGTTATTATAGCGGTAATAGAAACACACTGAAATTTCAACTCTACCTATTACGGTTCACGAGACCCGCTGACAGACGGTTGGACGGACAGCGGAGGCTTAGTAATAGGGTTCCGTTGGCACCCTTCGGGTACGGAACCCTAAAAAAGATAACTACGATAACGCAACCATTAGTAAAGCATATGCACCTACAATAATAAAAGTCCCGCAATATCGAATGCCAATTGCTGTTACCGCGAATGTGTCAGCTAATACAAACACATACATATTGTCGCGCCCGTATCCCTAAAGGGGTGGGCAGAGCCACAAGTAATCATAAGAAAACTTGCAGCCACTTCTGATCCAAGAGTTCCAAGATGGATTATGGTGAATCATGGTGACAAATGATCAGCCCATCGCCCATATAGATTCAAATATATTGTCAGCTAATCGAATATTCGCAAACATGAACTTTCTAACTGCCATTATCGGCTGAGGCACATGCCTGGCGCCTCCGAGCCCGGGGCTATAAAGCACCCCAATGAGATTTTAATGTGTCCCACCTCGATCCCCTTTGCATTATGCATGGAAGCCGCGACCCGATAAGATAGCAGATATTTTGAAAAAACTTGTCAAGTGCGAGTCGAATTCGCACATGAAGCGTTCCGTAGCATAATAAAGGTACGTAACAAAGATATGTATGTTCGTATGAGCTAGTGGCCAACTCTAGTGACGGAGTTTTTAAGCCGCCTAAATGCCTCCGTCATGGCTTAACGACTCAAAAGCCGGGACCGACTGTTTAACGTCACGGAGCACGGAAGCGCTCAGCTCGTAATGCCACTTGTGACCGCGCACATCGTTGCTTAACTTTAGCGATCAATCAAGAACGCCTAAGCAAGTTACGCCACGAGCGCTTCAGGAATAAAGGTTCCAAATAATAAAGCTTTTTTTTATTTTTATTTATTTATTTATTATTATGGCTTGAGATAACTACTGTCATCTTCCTCCGATTCTAAAATGTATTCCTCTTAGAAGCCGCCGCGAGTCACGAACGCCATGGTTATTGTATGAGGCTTTTAGATCGAGCAGAGAAAGCTCCTTGGCATCGTTTGACACTTCGAGGTTTTGTGTCGAGTTATAATTTTCCTACTGATCCTGTTGTTGAACTGATCATGCAGAGGCGAAAGATACGTCGAAACAATTTGTGAATGAATGAATGAATGATGAATGAAACGTTTATTTGGTACACAAAAACCTTAAACTACTCGTAACTTATATACTACTTAACTAAAAGTGTAGGTGTCAAAAAGGCGTCCAGCTCAGCATGTGTTGGAAGGAAGTATAACTTACAACCGACGCCGATTTTCGGCTGTAACCTAGTTAGGGTAGGGAAAGGGAAATTTGTGAAAAATTTTAAGTATTTACCTAAATATTTTTCCAATAATGTAATTGCCGTCCTTATCTTTTCGGTATTGTCCTGTCCATCTAAAGGCTGCCTGGAAGAGATCACTTTTAGCGATAAGGCCGCCCATTGCATGACGCATATTTAAATAACTATTTTTTTTCTCGTGCTTTTACAATAAAGCTGTATTGTATCGTGAACTTCGGTGCAGGGTGGGTGGAATGAAAATAGGTCAAAAAAACTCTCAAACGATGAAGGAAAACATCGCGTTGAACCTAAAATGTGTCAAGTGCACGAAAGGAGCCTTTTGAGACGCACTCTAAATGCTTTCACCACACTGGTTTGAAAGAACTAGCGACAGGACTAGATAGATAGATTTGTAATTTGCAAACCTATCAAGTAACCTTAGGAGAATCTGTGTTCAGCGTTTGTCTAATTAGTTGCCCCAGACCCTTCCTCATAAATCACAAAACAATGCTATGACGTCATCGCAGCCATCAGGCTCTGTCCCTGAACATTGTTGTCTATGGTAATGTTGAACACCTTGATTGATGCGACTTGACTGCGGTTGACCTTGCTATTGTACCTTCAGTCATAATACTGTACGTATGTTTACTTTGAGAGCTCTGGTGGTCTAGTTGGTAGTGACCCCGCCTTCCGATCCTAAGGTTGTGGGTTCAAATCCGGTCGTGTACCAATGGATTTTTCTGACCTCCGCGTTTTCAGTTTCAGGAAGCCGGACGAATTGAATATTATTATTTCAAACATTTGATTAAGCCATTTGTTTGCCATATCAAAACTAAGCAAATATGTATTACTAGCAGCCGCCCGCGGCTTCGCTCACGCGGTACCCAGATAAAAAGTACCCTATGTCCCATTCCAGCACACGTAGGTACCTACTATCCTCATTATCTTATATTATAAGAATCTTTGTCCTGACTGACTGATTGACTGACTGACTGACTGACTGACTGACAGACAACGCACAGCCTAAACCGCTGGACGTAGAGACTTGAAATTTTCAGTGTAGGTAAACCTTGGTACGTAGGGGTGTACTAAGAAGGGATTTTTCAAAATTCAATCTCTAAAGGGGTGAAAAGGGATGAAAACCTGGAATCAATTTTTGGTCTAAAACTGCACATAACCTATATCAAATTAAAGAGCCGATTTTTCTCATTTAGTTGATGTCATAATTACCTGTTAATTCTTTATTTTTGGCATGTTTTTCATGAAAAATAGAATACTTTTATTTTGACATATGACAGCGATGATACCACAGATTAGTAATAGATGATACAAAACATATGGAAAAGGAACTGTCAATGTCAAATTACACTACTTGTTCATTATAATATAGTGTACGCTAAACGATGACTAAAGTATTGCCATCTCTTACCATTTCATAATGACAAACAGTGACAGGGCTAACTTTAAGCAATGGCTAACTTTAGCGAACGAATATGAATAATAGGGTATGTAAGTATATTCCGTAGTTTTTGCGTGAAAGAGTAACAAACATACCTATATCTAAAAATTAAGAAATTTCGGTGAATTTAGTAAAAATTTTGAGAGTTAAGGTAAACTTTTCAAAACGCAACGATAGCGCGTCAAAATTTGATCAGAATTAGCAGCGACATCTAGTTTTCAGACGTAGAATTACGTCAGAACTCCATGAATAATCAAGATTGGAAACTTATTAGACCAGTAATAATTTATGCTTCCTTTCACAGGTTATTTGACATTGACAGTTCCTTTTCCATATGTTTTGTATCATCTATTACTAATCTTTGGTATCATCGCTGTCATATGTCAAAATAAAAGTATTCTATTTTTCATGAAAAACATGCCAAAAATAAAGAATTTACAGGTAATTATGACATCAACTAAATGAGAAAAATCGGCTCTTTAATTTGATATAGGTTATGTGCAGTTTTAGACCAAAAATTGATTCCAGGTTTTCATCCCTTTTCACCCCTTTAGAGGTTGAATTTTGAAAAATCCCTTCTTAGTACACCCCTACGTACCAAGGTTTACCTACACTGAAAATTTCAAGTCTCTACGTCCAGCGGTTTAGGCTGTGCGTTGTCTGTCAGTCAGTCAGTCAGTCAGTCAGTCAGGACAAAGATTCTTATAATATAAGAAGATAAGAAAACAGTACAATAAGATTCGTTTTAAAACTTTAAGCATAAATAGACTGCGTGTTTTGTTTTCGTTCTAGGATTTTATAAAACAATATATTGAATCAATACAAAATTTTGAAAAAAAAAGAAAATATCAATGTTTTAAATCGAGATCGAAACTTCTTCTTAAATAAAGTCTAGCTATCTAAATTCCACTTCTCTAGCCTCAAAGGTTTGCTGGAAGAGATCTCTTTGTTTGGTTAAGCTCGACTTTGTACATATCCTTACTTTATGTCTGTGTTTTATTCGATTTATATATGTGCAATAAAGAATTAAGAAAGTCAGTTGTTACTCGTATAAGAAATCGAAATCGATGACTACTAAACGACAAAAATGGTTTGGACGAATTATAGTCATAATTTGACGGCCATCATGACATGAGATTGAGCACACGACTCGCCGGTAATCATGACGCCAAAACTGCGCCAGAATACCAACAAAGGCATACGACTCTGATTGATGGTTGTACGTGGCAGAATAGCGTATAAGCAAATAAGTTAGGGCTGACTATAATGTTCGCTGAACGATGCTATCGCTCTAATGCAATGCCAATAAACGATAAGCGAGTGGGATATTCTCTGCCGTGCGCCATTTTACTCCCAGCTCGATATTGTGGGGAGTAATGTCACACTCCACTGACTGTAGTCGAGATTTACGAACGAAAATTAGTAAAGGCTAACGAGTGGGAATCGGCGACGTGCATGATACCTCGTCTCCTTTGGTATTTCAAACGAAACAAAGTATTTTCGAGCTATAGTTATTTGAGAGAACGGTGGTCTAGTTGGTAGTGACCCCGCCTGCCGATCCTAAGGCCGTGGGTTAAAATCCGGTCGTGTACCAATGGATTTTTCTGTAGGAAAAATGTATGTGCGTCATACCAAAACTTTCGAACGATGAAGGAAAACAGCTTGAGGAAATCCACGGCTTAGTTGGCTCCGCACGTATTGACCATGTCTTTCCTGTGGACAAGGCCGACTAAGCTGAGAGGATGGAATAGGTGCTGGGCAAGCCTATTCTATCTTAATTTGTCCCGGGCACTACAGCGTCCCGATAGTGAAGGTAAAAGTTGCCTCCTGACGCTGTATAAATCATCTACTACAGATGGTAAAAGGCCTTTGTTTTTGTTTTCCTACAATTTTGAATTATAAAAGATGATAAAATTGTTGATATTTAGTTCATATTGCGGACGAGAATATAAGTAAAAACACCCACTATGCAGAACAGAACTAGATCAGACTCGCTGTCGCTGGTTAAAACTTACTCATTGATTCGTTATGAGTTCCCTCCGCGAACCTTCGCTTGCTTTCGTTGCTTGCTGCAAAGCATTGTATTGTTGGGCCTTTCTTTAATCTACTTTTAATTTGTTACAGACTCTAGAAACGTAGTATTTACTATAATAAGCCAGCCAGAGCCGTACCATGCGAGTGTCGCGGCGAGACTAAAGCAGGACATCGAATCACAAGTGCAGCGGCTGGAAAAGGTTTGTGGAACATCTTGTGACACACTGTTTTGCAAGTTCTAGTGGTTCTTCTCTTCAGGGTAGCCTACCTTCCTCCTGTTTAGTCTTATCTGTTGTGGACCTCTGAGAATTAGAAATAGGCATCGATTTCATCCTTGTATCCCAGCCGTATCCCTACTTAAACGCAGTGGTTCTTAATGTACATTTATCCCTGGCAAACCAGGGGAGAATCCTTAACTGCTCACTTGATTTGCCATTCAGCAGTGACCCCATCAATAACATTGAGATCCTACTTTACCACTTATAGCACTCGAATATCCAATACTTCCGAAACAATCTTACCCCCCTTCTCTTAGCATGTACTTTTCACCCAGCGTCGTCCAAACCTCCACCTGACACACGAGGACTTCCCCTCCCCCGGCGCGTGGGCGATCCTCCCCCTACTGGGGCCTCTCACGGCCAGGTACGCCGGCAGCGACGTCCGGTGGGCGCTGTTCGTGGAGGCGCATACTGCTGTGAGATGTGACAAGCTGTTTGAGGCACTGGAAGCTGCTGATAAGCAAGACGTAAGTCTTATATACTGTCTCTCTTGCTTCGTGAATTAAGAATTTATAAGTACAAATTCATTCATTCATTCATTCCATTGCCGTGGTGGCCTCGGCAGAATAGAATCCGTCCATTTTCTCCACCAGGGGATTTTCAACATTTGGAATTAGTATTTCGTACTCAACATAACCATCCTTCAAATGTGGTGACTAAAGCGACCGCCAGTAGAGTTGCGATTGGTCAATGGACGGAGAAAGCACTTTGGGGTTAGCCTAGCTTATACTTACATACTATCTCAGGACACAATGTGGATAGGCTACCCTCTGACCGACGAGGAGCCGACCATCATCCACCACTTCAGCATCTACGAGGAGTTGGAGGAGGAAGGTGGCTTCGTGTATCCCAACCTCGCAAGCGGGTTCGCAATGAGGATGGAACTTATCAAGAAGTAAGTTGTTTACACTGTGTAGTTCATGGCCCGATCATCCTGACTGTAAACCTTGCTAGGTCTTATGAATCATATAATTTGTGTTCATCTTCATGAACCATAGCCTAAATTCAGCCACTGTCCTATCTCGCTGCTAGACGTACTACTCAAAACCATTATTTCATTTTAATCCAAGCAAAAACAGTCTCAATAGCATGTATCCATTTTATTTAATCTTGCCGATATCGCATTTGACTTCCTCGTAATAGGGCCGATCCATGATAGTATTAAGGCCACCGATGCCTGTAATGTGATGCCTGTGATGATTGTAATGTGATGAAATTCATGCAAAATATATTTAGCACTAGCATACGTCCGCGACTCCTCTGGCGTAGTACCTACCCGGATAAAAGTAGCCTACGTGTTATACGTATGTTAGGTCATAAAAAGGCTCTTTTACTCGCTCTTTCAAGGCCTTTCATAAAGAAAAGCATTAATAGAGGAACTTGCTTACTTTTATCGAAAAGCACACAAGGCCATCTTCTCCTATCCAGGCTTCTGAATCAGATAGAGAGTGGCCAGCGAAAGCTGGAAGCCGACTTCTCCATAGACCCTGGGTACGAGCTGGCTCAGCTGGTGTACGGAGACGCCTCGGACCCCGGACCCCTGCTTACGCCAGATCTGAGCTTCTGCATTGTGTCTGGGGGTAACTGCGCTACCTATCCGAGACAGTTCGACATATGTGTGAGTATTAACGAGATCTACTTTTAAAGGTAACAGTTTTACCTGATTTTATCCACATAATATTATGGCGAATACATGCAGACCTAACTAAACTACGGATTTATCACGATATCTTCTTTCACGTTCCGTTTTGAGTGGGGCCGAGATTTTAACCCACAACCGTCTTGACCGTGTCTAAGAAATGAGTGATTAGGACAATGCAAATGACGCTTTAATCTCCGAAGAAGAATACTAAATGTTTCACTGTCGGCAGGGCAGTGCCATTCCTGAGGAGACAGTATTCTTCGCCGTGAAGACCTGGAGCGGATTCCACGAGACTCGCGCCAGGGTCGTCAAGAAGACCTGGGGCCGGCACGTCACCAACCTGCAGTTCTACAGCGATAGAGATGGTTAGCTATAGGATAGGTTTATTACTAACCTCAAATGCTAAGTCAGACTGAATTTCACGAATATTTACATCGATTTTAACATCCTTCCTGTTATAATTTGTTTCCATTTCCAATTGTTGGATTACCATATTCCCCATTTCCATTGCTCCAATCATTGTTTCGTATCTATTCTTATCTGCCTAGCTCTCAGTTCTATTTCAAGTGCATTCCCATTTGTCTTGTTCTCATTTGCTCCATCCATAACTGCCATATTATCCGCATTTGCCTCATAAGGGCTCGGTCTTCACCAAAGCGGAGATGTTCGAAGCGGAGACAAAAAGAGATGTTTTTAAGCTGTTGTATTCAACTGTGCGGAGATGCGTACTGGCTAGACTGGAGCGGACATGTGCAATTATCTCTCGATCTGCCACGAAAGGCAGACGCCTCAGTCATGACGCGGAGGGAACTAGATGCGCCGCTCACTGCATACCGCTCACATCTTTCTCATCTGCGCTGCGCGCCGTCAACGGCTTGCAAGGCACATCTAACATCTCCGCTTGGTACCGCCGAGCTCTACCTCGGCCAGGCACAACTCACATTACAAATATGACACATCTACTCCGTTCAGTGATATCCACTGAAGCTGAGTGAAGATGAGATGTGTGAATAACGAAATTCTATTGGTTGTTTAAAACAGTTCATTTCTCTTTTCGTCTCCGCTTTGGTGGAGTCCAAGCCTCACTGTAGTGCCTCCTTTGCCATAATTCCCTTGGGTAAATTCCATCTTTTTTCTATAGATCCATCTCTGCCAGCGATCAACACAGGCATACCCAACTCCAAAACCGGGCACTGCTCCAAAACAGTAGCGATACTGAAGCTAGCTGTGAAGCGAGTCAGGAGTCTGCCCCATATCAAATGGATCTTCTTAGCTGATGACGACACTATACTGGGGTAAGTACTTTAAAGCCACACTAGTTTTTAGCTCTTTTAACCATAAAAGTAAAGTTCTCGTGCTTTGAATTGAACATTTGGATGTATTTTTTCCTCGAAGGCCTTCAAGCGTAAAAACTTCGTCTCCTTGTTGACTATGATAATGTATCTTCCGTCAGTCTTCTCAATGACCCTATATTTTGACCTATTCGTGTCTGTCCCAGGTTCCCACTGGACCCATGTTTTGTAGACTTCTAATTTGGTGTTTTTGTCCAGCGTTCAAAGACTCTGCGAGCTACTGAGCTGTTACCGCGGCGGTGGTGACGTCACGATACTCGGTGAGCGGTACGGATACGGATACGGAAAGAAGGAGACCGCTGCTAAAGGTAACTAAACCATCATTTGTGACTTTTTGCTCTTAAAATCTTGAAACAATTAATTTAAATAATAAGTTTAACAACAGCATTTATGGTAAAAACGATGTTGTTTTAATGTCTGTATCTTAAAAGTAGATCATCTGATTTGTTTTTATCGTTTGGTATAAGTTTATGGGTTTTACGGTATCTTCACTGTTACTTGGTCTAGGGCGCAATGTAGCCTTACAAGTTTTTCATAATGGCCTGGTCTCTTCAAACGACTGACAAGATAAAAACTTTCCTTTACTTAACTTTTCCAATAGAGCTCGGGATTCCTTTATATTGGATTTTTTTGACATGTGACCCTCCCCTCAGGTTACGACTACATAACTGGCGGGGGAGGCACTGTCCTCAGCGTCGGCGCTGCAGAGACTCTTTCTCATTGCGCGTGCGCCGGCGTGTCCGCGCCTGACGACATGACGCTCGGCGCCTGCGCGCGGCACAGAGCCAACGTGTCCGTCACACACTCGCCACTCTTCCACCAGGTCAGTGTCGCTACACCACTCTTAAACCAGGTCAGCGTCACTACTACACTCTTCAACCAGGTCAGCGTCACTACTACACTCTTCAACCAGTTCAGTGTCACTACTACACTCTTCCACCAGGTCAGTGTCGCTACTCCACTCTTCCACTAGGTCAGTGTCTCTACTCCATTCTTCCACCAGGTCAGTGTTGTTGCAGCAGAGTCGCTTTCTGACTCTGTGCTACTACTGGCTCTCACAGTATTCAACGTAGATGACTTGTAGATGACGTAGACTTTATAAATGGTCATAGTGATTTTAATGGTTGCATACTCAAATCTATACAGTACTGCAGGTCTTATGATTGTTTTGTAAACTTTCCCCTTAAGTTTAAGGGGCACTCGGGGATCACACGTTGTACAGCTAATGTACAGGGTTCAATCATAAAAATATTTGCTTCAGGCTCGTCCTCAAGACTACGCGAGGGAGGTGCTGGCTCGCGACCGGCCCGTGTCCTTCCACCGACACTCGTCTCCTGATCCCCTCAGGGTGTACTCCACCTGGTTCCAGCACGACGACCTGGCGCTCAGGAGGCGGAGGAAAGACGAGCTGTAGATACTTTTATACGTATCTATATTACGATAGAAGTTCTTACACAATTTGACATGATAAAATTACGCAAAAAAATTGTTAATAAATACAGAATAACGAGTCAGCGTTATTATGTAGTTAATCTGTATTTCTGTAGGACGTGTAAGACAGAGCATACATGGTGGTGTTCCAAAGTTCAAAGACATGACTATTTTCTCTAACTAAAGTTTTATTAATAATCTTATGAGGTTCTTGATTGATCGTTGAAGTTTAGCAACGTTGTGCGCGGCCACAACTTTACGAGCATTAAGAGCTGGCGAGGGCACGTTAAATTGTCGGTCCCGGCTTTTAAGTCGTCAAGCCATGGCGGAGGCCTTAAGGCGGCCTAAAAACTCCGTCACAAGAGTTCGCCACTAGGTCATACGAACTCACTTAAGGAATAATTCCCTGGAACACGCCTTATAGTGCGATACAAAATAGGCTATAGTTAAAGTTATAATACTTTGGTGTCAATGGGGACAAAAAGCCCCAGTTACCATTCCACCGGTTGTGGAATGTGTTAAATCTTTGTAGTTTTCATGCGAAAGTGATAACTGGAAATAAAAGACAAAATGTCTCCTAAACTTTTATTTAAGTTATGTACTTTTTTTGGCTTGACCATGTTAAGAATTTGCCAAAAATCATTATTGTAGGGATAGTTAATTTAGGGCTTATGTTAAATGCTCTCTAATAAGAAAGTAATGTTGTTTAAATGCTAACATAGAATTTTTATTGTAATAATTATACATCGTGACTTGTTATAATGTAGGAAATGTGCATTTAAAAGTTAGTTTAGATGCCTTTATTGTAGTAAGCAAACTAACATATCAGAATAAATTTAATATTTTTGTAAAAATACTGTCTTTTACTTTCCTTGTACTGGAAAAAATAGGAATTCTTGAGTATCCTTATAAAATGCAACACATCTTTCTAGTAAAAAAATACCTATTTATTATATAGGTATTTAAATATGCGTCATGCAATGGGCGGCCTTGTCGCTAAAATCGCTCTCTTCCAGACGTTTATTTAGGCAACTTTTTTCGTTAACCTCACACTGGATTTCAAAAGTCGTCCCAAAAACTATTGCATGGACGAGATGAGGTTCTTTTGAAAGTACTGGTATATAAATTATTCGAACAGAAAAATCAATCGGTGCAAGAACGGAACCCACAACCGAGTCGGAAGGTTGGGACCACTACCACTACACTGCACTCGAAACGTATATAGTACCTATAAAGTAGGTATATGTATATAGGTCTATGACGACCTCAGTGGCGTGGCGGGCGATTTCTCGGCAGAGACGCAAGAGGCGCGGGTTCGATTCCCGCTGCGGAAGAAATGTTTGCATGTTTGCAAGTATTTGTTCCGGGTCTGGGTGTTGTGGTACCATGGTACTCGTAGCTTCTGATCCTACGACACAGGGAATCCTATTGTGGTGTCAGGACTATGTATTTAAAATAAAAATAAAAGTAGTACCTTCCTACCTATTTATACCTACTAAAATATTTCCAAAATCGTGAGTAAGCTGTTTCCAAACCATTAATTAGGGTTCCGTTGTCTTGGCTAATGGAAGTATCGGTTGCAATACTACAGAACCCACAAGTCATCCAAAATAATAACTTAAGATTGTGTAGCCGAATCCCGGTAATCGTAGTCAGGACGAAGCCTTGAGTAATATTTTAATGTCCGACGACTACCCTGATCTATAACAGGGTCGTTACCGTTTCGACACAAAAAAAAACAAAGTTCTGTCAAAAGGAGATGTTCCACAAATAAATAATAATATTTTTTATCACTTAATATCCATTTATCTAATTTATATTTTTAACCGCCGTTTTAAAAACTCAATCACCAAAGAACGTATGCACGATTATATCACCTAACTTTTCCAACCTCAACCAACTTTCAAGTTTCACCGCAAAAATTCGAAGACTCACCTGTATTAGTCACATTTTTCCAAAGCTACCCGCAAAATTTTCAAACTGAAACTTTTTAAGTCCTCAAAGGATCAAAGGGGGTTAAAGGATGGCCATTTGTCATTCAACATGCAATACTCGGTAAGTACGCCTTGAACTCTACACCAACTTACATTTTTCATTACGAAAAACTTTTGAGTGGTGACCCTAGAATTTCCCAACGCCTCACTGCAAAATGAACCTTATCTTACGTCATTATGATTCATTTTGGCAGTGTGGATCTGTAGGGCTGTTGGCTGAGATTTTTCTCACTTCGGGGCTGCATTAATCACAAATATTGGTTTGCGAAAGGCTTTCACTGTTTCGAAGGTTCTTCAACTTTTCTCGCGCTAAGGGAATGTACTTTGGAATCTTTGGATTATTCGAAAAGGATTATCGTGTCGATTATTAAACGACTCGGATGAATAAAGTGTTTGGTGAAATTGTTTTCAATAGAACTTAGATTGTTTCTTTTATACGTATTTTTGCTCTGTTTCTGCTTCTTTAATTCTGGTACGCACTTGCTTAAGTTTTTTTAACGCCACCTACCTAAATTTAGGTACTTAAATACCTACGCATAGTCTTGAAAAATGCAGATGATTTTAAATGGATCAAATTTATTCTGAATAACTATATGATAGCAAAATTCTTGACTTTGAATAGACCAGTTTATTCTGAATTTTAGGTCACAAACAATGCACTCAACTTGCATCCTATTCGGTCTAATCGAAATAATACAAAACTTTTACATAACTGACTGACTGACATTCAAGCACATACCATACCTCGGTAATTTTATTCAACTCCTAGAGGACGTTTGTGTTCATAACATAGATAGGTACAATTACCTATATCACGCCCGTATCCCTAATTGGTGGGGCAGAGTCATAAGTAATCATAAGAAAACTTGGCTACTCCTGATACAAAGAACCAAGATGGACATGGTGAACCATGGTGACAGGTGATCAGCCCATCGCCCATATACCTATTGGTCGACTTTTACGACATGGAGAGAAGCAGCTGGACGCATTCTATGTTTTTTCTTTACTCCCAGTCTAGTTTATTAAGTTTGTATAAGTAGACAAAAAGTGTTGCTTTGATTCTATATTTTTCATACACACTGCAAAAATGTGGAACTCCCTGCCTGGGTCTGTATTTCCTGACAAGAATAATATGGGTGTCTTCAAATCATCCTGAGGAAACCCGCGGCTTAGTCAGCTCCGCACGCATTGGCTATGTCTTTCATTCGAAGCTGAGAGGATGGAATAGGTGCTGGGCAAGCTCTACTCCATCTTAATTCGTCCCGGGCACTACAGCGTCCCGATTGTGAAGGTAAAAGTTACCTCCTGACGTTTAATCGTCTATTATAGATGGTAAAAGGCCTTAGTTTTTTCTTCAAATCGAGAATCAATAGATTTCTTCTAGGTACCTAAGCATGCCACACTTTTACTTAAATCAGGTAGAGTGTAGTCAAACGAAAACCTATTTCAGTTAAAAAATTAACTCGACGCGGGCGAAGTCGCCGGGCATTTCACTAGTCTAAACGATAAAATTCCATATCCCGTCGGCTCTAGGCTTTGGCTCTTGGCTTGAAGCGTCTTGAGCCAAATGCGGATAAAACGATGGTAACCACATCGTAAATCAAGCCACTCCGAGTCGTACCTACTCTTGCACGACTCCATTGAACGGTCGCTTAGCTAACATTATTGATATGGAATTTGTTAGAGCAAAACTGTACATTCTTTGGGGCTTTGCAATTGGATGTTTACTTGTTTAAATGACGACCTCGGTGGCGTTGCGGGCGAGTGCTCGGCTGAAACGCAAGAGGCGCGGGTTCGATTCCCGTTGCGGAGGAAATGTTTGCACGTTCTGCAAATATTTCTTCCGGGTCTGGTCGTTGCAATATAAGTATGTATTTAAAGAGAAAAATATTCTAAATCAGCCAACTGGTTCCCATAGTACAAGCTTTGCTTAGTTTGGGGCTAGATGGTGCTGTGTAAAAATGATGAAGTGTATTAAAGCTGTTGGTTTTCCAAATAATTAATAATAACAATAAAATGTATTTGTCATGTGCAAATTCGTCTCGCACTTGGCCGGTTTTTTCATTCGTAGACGCTTTATTACTTCTACGGCGTAGTAAGGATAGACTTTTGTAAAAATTCTTAGATGGTAATATTATTTCCTAATTCTTCCGTGAAAAGGCAAGAAAACTCTTTATAGCTTGTCAAAGTCAATGGAAAAACATCAAAAATAAAGTGCAAATATTTTATCAAACCTCCCGCTGTGAACACGATTGCCACGTGTGCGACAATTACTAAAATGAAAAACAAAACCTTTGGAACTAACTAGCCCTTTTGGCATGGAAATGTCGAACGTGAAAATTATATTTTGCCTCTGTGATGAAGTGTTGAGGTAAATGAAGCTGAAAAATATTCACTGCTCTGCTTTAACTGGACTCCGAAATTATCCTTTGTGATTTACAGGACACATTTTTTTACAATTTTATAAAAAAGCAGGAAAATTTCAGTAGCACATATTATTAATCTGTGGTAGGCATGCACAGTCGGCAATGAAAGTTACAAAACTAAATCAAAACCAAACGAAAAAAGTTTTAGTTTATTTATGGTCATATTTTTCAATATTGCATAGATAATTTGCCTAAAAATTTAATTCTGATTCTTATTATACTTACACCCTTTGATTATCAAAGCTTACACCAATGTTAGTATCTTCTATTGGATTATAATAGGTACCTACCTGCATAGGTATTATTACAAAAAAAATGTAGGTTCCTTCAGACTCAAACTTCTATCTTCCCAGAAAAACAACATCGGCTATGTTTGAACATCTTCAAAATAATATTGCGAGGCTAAATAGAAGCAGGCGATAAAGGCCTCTGCTTCAGAAAAGCGTAGCCGTTTTATAGCGGTGATTAGGTATGTCACATCAACAGCTTAATTAAAACGGTTATAAAATTATGTCACCGTAAATTTGTAAATACCGTTAGATTATAATCTCGCGATATTCTAAACTATCGAACATCTGCTTCGATCGAAATTAGTAGGTTTGGTTAGGTTATAGTTAGTTAAAAACTAGAAATTTAAAGCAGTTAAATTGTAAGCAGTATGTTACGACTAAAAAATCCATCGCAGAGAAAATGAGTTATTGACAGTTGTATAAACGTAAAAGACGTAGCCCTTTAAAACACCGTTCTAACGTCAGATCAGGGTACGCTAAATGTCAAAATTTTGACATTAATATACAAGTAGAATTACAAGACAATGACGGCCCATAATGTTTTATAACGGGGTAGTGTTGGTTGTAATATTACGGTCCTCGTTTTTCGAGATGCCGTAGTGCCTATAGCCGGTCGGCGAGTGTCCAATTTATTTTATTGCTCCTTATATCGCGATGTTCTAGCCACTCGTAAAGATGGAATCTTATTTGCCTTATGAAGAGGCCATCTTAACTTTATATCGCGGGGAAAATCAAAGCTTCTCCGAATTGAGGTGTTATTTTTCTTTATTTCTATGATGATGTTCATTTACACGGCTTACGAAATTCTTAGCGCAAAGCGCAAACCAACGGTCTCGGGTCACCAGTCCAAGAGCCGTGGAATCAACGGATTAACCGAACACGGATGCAGCAGCTATTGTAAGAAGCACACAGACTGAACGTAGAAGGTATCTTCTAAGGAGCTCTTAAAAGTCTCCACGATCTGCTTCAAAATCTAATCGATCTCCTCAGCACGAAAAAGCAAAGCTTTTGTCAGAAGCTTGCTTGTCGAATTTTTTTTTCATGGACTTTTCCCAGTTAAAAGGTAGTGTAATCTTGACGTAGGTATTTATTGCAATTACTGCAAATAGAAAAAAAAACTGATAAAGTGCCTGTCGAATTCGCTCATGAAGGGTTCCCTTAGTCGACTTTTAAGACATGCTCGGGGGGAGAAGCAGCTGTTGACACGTTCTATGTTTTTTCTTTACTCGCGGTCCAGCAGAGAAGTATTCTTTACTTCATCCTAAATACCGAAATATTCACAATTCACGCGTTTCATAAGCCCACAGAATATTATTCATACAGCTCTTGGCTTTTATAATAACATTTTACCCGGTTGTCCGGGTTCTTTATAAATACACCCGGATCACGGCGCAATCTCGTAAAAGCGTGAATCTTGTCTTGGGCTCGGATTTAAATGTTATTCCGACCTACTATCTGTGATAAAAATGTAAGAATTTAGTAAGAAATATAGGTATTGTATCCGAGGTTCGATATTAATATTACTTACCGATTTAACCGCCCGACTTCGCTCGCGTGGTGTAAATTTTGACACCCCGTTTTACCCCTTTTTGAGGGTTATATTACTACTACTGATTAAAATTTAATTAGCCTATGTATTATTTTAAAGCCTAAGTTTGCATTATGAATTTCATCAAAATTGGTTTAGTAGTTACGGACATACGTGGTAACAAACATTAACACAGTAGGATGTAGGTACTTTTTTGAGCACTCAATAATTTGGAAGTTGTAATAGTATAGAGGAACAACTATTGGTTAAGGAGGTGGGCGTTGGTAGCTGCGACACAGTTTTTCTAAAACTACTGCAGCTACCATCGTTTGCATTAGTTTTTATGAACCTGTGATCATCATGTTCCCAAATAAATATATTTGATATTTGATTTGATTTGTATAATTCTAACTCGGTTTGAGTTGGATGACCAAACATCAGGGGTCTTATTCACTATGACCAAACAAAACGTAACGCGGGAACGTTTGTGGAATCACCGTGTTATCGTTTCCATATGTCAATTTTGTACTGTAAAAAACGCGACGAGGCGCGTTACAAACAAATTACGAACTGTCAGGTTTCGTTTAGTCATAGAGAATAAGGGTCCAGGTAAAGTGTGGTCGAAGGCAAACCTATTTCAGGTAAAAAAAAATGAGATTGTGATGTGATTTTAAATTCTTAGAAATAAACAAATAAACCACTTTAATCATTTCACCGAAGTCGCCCTTCACAGAAAGCGTTGTAGGTGGTTTTCTGTCTAAATCCTACTAATATTGTAAACGAAAGTATGGATGTATGGATGTTTGTTACTCTTTCACGCCTAAACCGCTGAACGGATTTGAATGAAATTTGGAATATAAATAGTACATGTGCTGGATTAACATATACGCTAATTTTTATCCGGGTACCACGCGAGCGAAGCCGCGGCTGGCAGCTAGTGAGAAATAAACTCCCAAAAAATTTATTCCACAACATTGCCCAAATCGAACGAGTGCGCTTATTTTGGCTTACTACAAAATGGCAGTTTAACAAAAAGCTGGCTGCTATCGGAACTCGTTAAACACGGCAAATTGCCGGCGGTCAGCGCTGTGTTTCACTTACCTACAGTTTGTTTTCCTATTAGGGTTCCGTAAGATTAAAACAAAAACATTAAAAAACACAGCGCTTGGATTAAACCGTGTTTCCAAGCGTTATATTTCAAGTCTCTACGACGTAGCGAAAAAAGTTAGTTTGTTAGTTATTATGTTTGTTTGATTTTGGAGGAACTCAGAAACTGCAAATATATTTTTTTAGTGTTACGCTATACGCCGAGTGCTTATCGTACTAGCATATTTAATTACTAGCTGCCGCCCGCGGCTTCGCTCGCGTGGTGCCAGGATAAAAAATAGCCTATATGTTAATCCAGCACATGTACTATGTATTTTCCAAGTTTCAATCAAATCCATTCAGCCGTTAAGGCGTGATTGAGGCACAAACATCCAAACATCCAAACTCACAAACTTTCGCATTTATAATATACTAGCTGCTGCCCGCGGCTTCGCTCGCGTGGTGCCAGGATAAAAAATAGCCTATAATGTTAATCCAGCACATGTACTATGTATTTTCCAAGTTTCAATCAAATCCATTCAGCCGTTAAGGCGTGATTGAGGCACAAACATCCAAACATCCAAACTCACAAACTTTCGCATTTATAATATAAGTAAGAAGTATATTTAATTATGTCCATTCTCCATCCAGAGACTGTCTAGTTGTCTGGCTGATTATAAGTCATTCTACTATAGTATAAATGTGATAGTTTTTGAGGATGTTTGTGCCTCAATCACGCCTAAACGGCTGAACGGATTTGAATGAAATTTGCAATATGCATAGTACATGTGCTGGATTAACATATAGGTTATTTTCCTTCCGGGTACCACGCGAGTGAAGCCGCGGGCGGCAGCTAGTATTCAGTTAAAGTGTGTAACGTTCGATTTTTCCCCCCTTTTTATTTGAAAGTTCCGTTCAGCGAGATAGGTAATAATTTTGGTTTTTGCTGGTCACACTCTGGCTTGGCACGGGCGATTTGTGAGTGTCAGTGTCCCTATCAAGACGGATCGAACTGTCAATGTCGTTTGAGTTCTTTCTTTCGTCTCGCTCGGTCAGAGCGAGAGGGCAAGGATCTTTTTGACGGATCGATGTGGAGAACGTGGCGTGGAGCTTTTGATGAAAATCGTATTTGCTGGCTAATATATCCTGGCTTCTGTGTCTGGCGTAGCGGGAATCATCCACGGGAGAGCCCACGCGTGTGATTCCTTCGGGCGCACGTGTTTTGTGCGTATTATCAGCTTTGTGCCTCTGGTAAGAGTCTTGAACTTTTGATCTTTGATTTTTGTCTTCCTCGATTGCCGAGCGGAGCTCGTGGGACATCCTCAACCCTGTGCATGAATACACAAGGGCAGATTTGCTAAGGTTGCACCCCGCTTCGCAGGCTAAAGAGCACTTTCGCTTACGCCGGGCTATGAATTTTCCAGAAAAGAGGTGCTCCGTACGGGCGCGACCACGTGGCGAGCACGTGTCGCAACCTTTCTACCTGCCGCCTTCTGGCGCACGCTGTCGTCGGCGAGGGTCCAGAGCGCCAGCGTCCCCTGCTGTGCTGCTGTGACAAGACCGAAAGTCCTGGTGTGGCGTTTCCCTGCCTTTTTGTGACCTTGTGGTGGCTGGTGTCAGTCGAGTGAGTGTGTCTGATAGGGTCGTTAAATCAAGCGTTCCTGTAGGTTCGCTCGCGCGAATTTCGTCAATTACGGAATTTAACAAACCAAATATAACCAAAAACTCTATTTTTGTGGATCGTTGAATCAGCGGTGAGGTGCGGTGGACTGATACTCCTGAGTAGGCCGTGACTAAGTGGGCATCCGGTTGATTTACAAGGCAGAGTAGATCAGGGCAGGTCATTAAACCCGTTTATTGTTAATTTACATTTTAATTTTTACCCGTTGTGATGAACCAAGTGTTGGAGTGTAATTTTTTGATCGTGGGATATGTCAGAGCTGACTGACGAAAGTAAATTACAGTAGTATTGTGTAGATGAACGGTGGATGTACTGTGAATGACGGCGTTGTAGTTTGTAATAGTCTCGTCTATGAATTGTAAGCGTTTCAATAAGTTTATCTTTTATTTATTTACTCATAGTAACTAGGACAGTAGTGTGTAATAGATGCGGCTAAAAAGAACTGTAAAACCTTTCGATAATTTTCTTCCTTTTCTGGTAATAAAATTCCTGTAATAAACACTTGATAATCAACACTTTAATCTTTATATTTTTGTGTAGCATCCTTTCCTACCTAGGGGGGAAAAATAGCTCACAATTTGGCGCCCGAACAGGGACGGGTGACCTGCCGACATAAGGTAAAATTTTGTCTATTCTCTGGTCTATTTCGCTCAGTGAAGACTGACCTCTCTCGCCTCAACCGGATGGTAACTTGGTTTTAACTTATTTTGATATTAGGACTAGGTTTATACTGGGGAATCTACCCTGTAGTCATTCTAGAACTAGCTGGGAGCCCTAGTGGGCGTTTTACTAGCTGATTTTCGATTTTTTGTATTATAATTTTGTGCCGAGTAGGCCACTTATAAGAAAACTTAATTTTCAATTGTTTTTGGTTTGGAATTAGCTTTATGCTTGTAAGTGTGATTTGCCTCGATCCTATTACTGCCTAGGGGTAGCTGGGGTTGATTTTTCCTTTATTTTACACAATAATTTAGCTATTTTTTGTTATTTTTTATTTTTTTTTGATTGTTTTCACTCAGCACCATGTTGGAAGAAAGGCCTATTGCTTTCAATGTGCTGGCTAAGGATGAGTTAGAGTATGAGATTAGGATCCGCGGCGCCAAGCCTACTGCTGATACTGTCGCTGCTCTTAGGACTCAGGTTCGTGCTCTCAACAAAGAGATACCATCCGATGAAGTGGTATCGGTCGAATTAGAGGTTGCTTCGGAGCTTGAGGTCGTTCGAGCCAAGCTAGAGAGTCTCTCTGATCTTATATCTGGGGCTGCACAGAAACCTTGCTCTCTAAAGATATTGAATCGTGTTCAAGCTTTGGGTCATCACCTCTTTCATAGACTGGGTCGACTAAACCTTCCTAAAGAGGGAGAGGACTTATATTCACTTTATACTAACCTACAAGAACGCCTAGATAGATTGCTTAGGAGATTGGATAGGATCCTATGTAATTTCAAAAGTAGCATTACCCAAGCTGATGATGATAGCTCAAACACAGAGTCTAGTCCGGGGGTAAGGGCGTAACTCTGAAAAATTGTCCGAACTGTTCTCTTGGTATAACCACAGGGTCTGCGGTTCCAAAAAACTCTGTAGCGTGAACCAGCGTTTTCGTGCTGGGGTGGCTCCTAGCGGCCAGGGGCAGGCTGAAGATGATTGGCAATCTTGGTTAGGTTTTATCAAAGACTTCTTTGCCAATAGGTCTTCTAAGCTGGTTCACGAAGTAGAATATAACAATGACAAACGCCCCTTTTTAACCATATCAGTTTACGATTTGAAGTTCAGAGGGCTCATGGATTCAGGGTCTGAGATTTCAATTATAGGTAGCGACGCGATTAGGCATTTTGTGAATCTGGTCTCTTTGCATAGATCTGTGGATTTGCAGTATATTAGGACGGCGAACGACTCCCTGTCTCCCGTTACAGGCTATGTGTATCTGCCCGTCACGGTTGCTGGGAAGACGTCCATCGTCAAGTTCTATGTAGTTCCTGGGGTCTCCACTGAGCTCATCTTCGGGATAAATTTCTGGAAGGCATTCAAAATAGCACCAGACATTCTTTCTTTACTTTCTGATAGTAAATATTTTTCATTGAAAGACCGCGTAGACGCCATAGTGACCACGGACAATTTCCTCCGTGATTTCGAATCTCTGAGCAATAGACAAAAGCAGCTGGCGGAGAGTTTGATCAAGCAATTTGAAGACATTTCAGCCGAGAAGAAAGGCTTAGGCTTGACGCAACTAGTATCACACAAAATCGATACGGGAGACCATCCTCCCATTAAACAGCGCTATTATCCCCTGTCTCCGGAAAGGCTGGCGGAGGTCAACAGGCAAGTCGACCAGATGCTACGCGACGGCGTCATCGAACCTAGCAATAGCGCCTGGAATAACCCGGTGACCCTTGCGCCGAAGTCTGACGGCTCCTTCAGGTTCTGCTTGGATAGCAGGAAACTGAACGAGGTAACGAAGCATGACGCGTACCCGCTGCCCTACGTCAACCATATTCTGGACCAGCTGCGCGACGCCAAGTATCTGTCTTCGCTAGATCTAAAGGCAGCCTATCATCAGATTCCTCTTGACCTGGAGTCCAGGGAGAAGACGGCCTTCACCGTCATGAACCGGGGCCTGTTCCACTTCAAGCGATTGTGTTTTGGTCTTACGTCCGCTGGTAGTACACAGCAGCGTCTTATGGATAAATTGTTTGGTCCTGAATTCAGCAATAAAGTATTTATCTACCTTGATGATATCATTATAATTTCCCCTACCTTCGAGGAACATGTTGATTTACTCGTACGAGTCAAGGATCGTTTACGTGATGCTGGACTTACAATCAATATGGGTAAATGTAAATTTTTTAGGGAGCAATTGAAGTATTTGGGTCATGTCATTGATCAATTTGGGTTGCGTACAGACCCCGATAAAGTTAAAGCTATCGTGGATTTCCCTACGCCGGTCTGTAGAAAGGATGTAAAACGTTTTCTGGGGACGGCTTCATATTACCGTCGATTCATTAAAAACTTTAGCCACCGGGCGGGACCATTGAATGCTCTCACGTCTACTAGGAAGGGTGCCCCACCTTTTAGCTGGTCGGCGGAGGCAGAAAGGGCTTTTACCGATCTAAAGCTAGCTCTCACGAGTGCACCGGTTTTGGCGTGTCCCGATTTTAGCCTACCGTTTTCCGTGCACTGCGACGCGTCAGATTTCGGAGTAGGAGGATCTCTCACGCAGACTCTCGACGGTCAGGAACATCCGATCGCGTACTATAGTAGGTCTCTGACCCCGACCGAACGTAACTATTCCGCCACCGAGCGCGAGGCGTTGGCCGTAGTACACGCAGTTGAGCATTTTCGTCCTTATATCGAGGGTAGTAAGCCAGTCCGCGTTGTGACGGATCATGCTAGTTTAAAGTGGTTTTTCAATCTCAAAAATCCCACCGGTCGCCTGGCGCGATGGGGTTGTAGGTTATCCCCTTTCAATTTGATTATCGAACATAGAAAGGGGGCTGAAAATGTTGTCCCCGACGCGCTGTCTCGAGCTGTTCCTGTAGCTTCCCTGAATACGACGGATACCGCTGATACGTGGTATCGAAATATTCTTAAGCGTTGTATAGATACCCCGAACGCGTGTCCGAATTTTCAATTGATCGATGGTAGACTTTATCGTTTTACGAAGAGTAGTAATAGGCTCAATGGAGATTTCCAGTGGAAAGAGGTGGTTCCTTTGGAATGTAGGGAGAGTATACTTAGGGAAAATCATTCTGAACCTGTTGCAGCTCACCTAGGTGTAGCTAAAACTTATAAACGTTTAAAGTTGAGGTATTTTTGGCCGGGTATGTACCAGGATACCGTGAATTTTATTAAATCGTGTTCTGTTTGTAATGCCTATAAGCACAGCACACAAGCAACTCCAGGTTTTATGGGGGAACCTAAAATCTGCAGCCGCCCCTTCCAGTGTATCAGCATCGATTTGGTTGGCCCACTGCCTATGTCGCGACTACAGAATACTTATCTGCTTGTAGTGGTGTGTTGTTTTTCTAAATATTGTTTGTTATTTCCTCTGAGGCGAGCCACTGGGAAGGTTATAACCCAGCGTCTCGAGGATCACGTATTTCTAGTACATGGGATTCCCCAAACTATTATTTCGGATAACGGTTCTCAATTCGTCGGTCATGACGTGCAAGATCTGTTTTCAAAATACCGAGTACCGCAGGTCCACCTAACACCCGTTTATTCCCCGCAGGTCAATTCTGTTGAACGTTATAATCGTACTATTATGACCGCGCTCGCGTCGTACGTAGAAAACGACCATAGAACTTGGGACGTAAACGTTCATAAGGTCCAATTTGCGATAAATACGGCTGTAAATGATTCTACCCAATTTACGCCGTTCATGCTAGTACATGGTAGGCAAGCGGTCACAGACGGTAGCATTTATAAAGACTTTCAAGATATTGAGGAGCTGATTTTCAAATCCCGCAGCGAGTATGTTGCTAGTTTGAGTCCATTGCGAGATATTTTTAGAGAGGTACAGGATTCCCTTAAAAAGGCTCATAGTAAAAACGCAAAGTATTACAATCGCAGGCGCAGGGACGTTTCGTTCCAGGTAGGCGATTATGTCTGGAAACGTACCTACAAACTTAGCGCCGCTCATAAACATTTTGCAGCAAAACTTGCCCCTAAATATGAACGTTGTAGGGTGGTTCGCAAACTCTCACCGTTAGTCTATGAGTTAGAAAATGAATCCGGCAAATCTCTAGGTAAATGGCATGTTAAGGATTTCAAATGTGTAGATTCCCATTTAGATTGACACTTTTAAGTTCCCCGTGGGGACCCGGGGTTAGAATAGGCCACCCACCGTTACTTGTCCAGGTGTTCCGTAGGAGGCGGATATAGGCGCGTTTTTATCTGACCATAATTGAACAGCATTTGGTTTGTGTGTTTTTTTTATTTTTTATTTTTTTTACCTTTATTTGTATACATTTTTGCTCATTATGGGGCCTAGGGGCCATTTTTTTTTTTTTTTATTTTTTCTTTCCATTTATCTACTAATTTTAGTTACTAAGTAGTTATTTTAGTTGTAGGCGTTAGTCCTATTTTATAGGTATAATTTTTGTTGTTCCCGTAGTAATGGTTGTTATACTCTATGTTTTTTCCTGTTCCACACAGTTTGTAGTCTGTTGCATGGGCTCTCGGCGAAAGCCACCTCAGGAATTTTCCCCAGTTTTAGGGAAAATATATGTCTGCTCGGTAGTGAGTTTGCAAAAGTAAATTTTTTTTTTTTTTTTTTTTTCTCTTTTTTTTTCTTTCGTTCTTTTGTTTTTTTTTTGACCCGGCGATCTTCTGGAATAGAATATTCGACCGAATATACTATCTCGATCTGAGGATCAACATAGCGCCCTCTACCGGTAGCTGGTTACCGTCGAGTGCGTCTATATTTTGGGGTTGTTATGATAGGTTTTGCAGTGAACGGGCAGATTTTGTACGTAGAAAACATGAGGTGTTGCCAGATGGCGTCGGTTAGGTGTTTTTTTTGTTGCTTTTTGATTTTCTTTTTTTTGTTCCTCCGGGAGTAGGTAAGGACGGGGGCGTCCAAAGAATTCCCTGCGTGAATTCTTACCCGGGAAAGGGGGTGCTGTAACGTTCGATTTTTCCCCCCTTTTTATTTGAAAGTTCCGTTCAGCGAGATAGGTAATAATTTTGGTTTTTGCTGGTCACACTCTGGCTTGGCACGGGCGATTTGTGAGTGTCAGTGTCCCTATCAAGACGGATCGAACTGTCAATGTCGTTTGAGTTCTTTCTTTCGTCTCGCTCGGTCAGAGCGAGAGGGCAAGGATCTTTTTGACGGATCGATGTGGAGAACGTGGCGTGGAGCTTTTGATGAAAATCGTATTTGCTGGCTAATATATCCTGGCTTCTGTGTCTGGCGTAGCGGGAATCATCCACGGGAGAGCCCACGCGTGTGATTCCTTCGGGCGCACGTGTTTTGTGCGTATTATCAGCTTTGTGCCTCTGGTAAGAGTCTTGAACTTTTGATCTTTGATTTTTGTCTTCCTCGATTGCCGAGCGGAGCTCGTGGGACATCCTCAACCCTGTGCATGAATACACAAGGGCAGATTTGCTAAGGTTGCACCCCGCTTCGCAGGCTAAAGAGCACTTTCGCTTACGCCGGGCTATGAATTTTCCAGAAAAGAGGTGCTCCGTACGGGCGCGACCACGTGGCGAGCACGTGTCGCAACCTTTCTACCTGCCGCCTTCTGGCGCACGCTGTCGTCGGCGAGGGTCCAGAGCGCCAGCGTCCCCTGCTGTGCTGCTGTGACAAGACCGAAAGTCCTGGTGTGGCGTTTCCCTGCCTTTTTGTGACCTTGTGGTGGCTGGTGTCGGTCGAGTGAGTGTGTCTGATAGGGTCGTTAAATCAAGCGTTCCTGTAGGTTCGCTCGCGCGAATTTCGTCAATTACGGAATTTAACAAACCAAATATAACCAAAAACTCTATTTTTGTGGATCGTTGAATCAGCGGTGAGGTGCGGTGGACTGATACTCCTGAGTAGGCCGTGACTAAGTGGGCATCCGGTTGATTTACAAGGCAGAGTAGATCAGGGCAGGTCATTAAACCCGTTTATTGTTAATTTACATTTTAATTTTTACCCGTTGTGATGAACCAAGTGTTGGAGTGTAATTTTTTGATCGTGGGATATGTCAGAGCTGACTGACGAAAGTAAATTACAGTAGTATTGTGTAGATGAACGGTGGATGTACTGTGAATGACGGCGTTGTAGTTTGTAATAGTCTCGTCTATGAATTGTAAGCGTTTCAATAAGTTTATCTTTTATTTATTTACTCATAGTAACTAGGACAGTAGTGTGTAATAGATGCGGCTAAAAAGAACTGTAAAACCTTTCGATAATTTTCTTCCTTTTCTGGTAATAAAATTCCTGTAATAAACACTTGATAATCAACACTTTAATCTTTATATTTTTGTGTAGCATCCTTTCCTACCTAGGGGGGAAAAATAGCTCACAAGTGTGCGGTAAAATATTTCTCTATGTGCATAATAAATGTATTTTATACGGAACCCACTGAGTGTTATAATGGAACCTTGTGGTTTTTATTCTTTTGCTTACACTATTATTCTCTACAACCCCTTCATTTTAAACTTTTTATCCTGGGGAAATTGCAACTATATTAGGTAGGTAAGCAATGAGCGTGCAGTCAGCTACAGAAGTTTATAAACATTTGTTGTGATTTAATCTTGAATATTGTAGCTAACGTGACTAAAAATAATGTTTTGGAACAACTTACATTGCGAAGCTTTATCTTTATGGGTTAGTAGATATGACTTGGTAGCCGGAACGACCAATTCGCAGTTTGACTAAATCTTTATTGAACTTGATCTCGATTGGACTAGATCAATATTTGCATAGATCTTTATTGGATTATTTATCAGATTGACCACATATCTATAAAAATAAAAGCCTATTACCATCTATAGTACATACCTAGCAATTTATTCAGCGTCAGGAGGCAACTTTTACCTTCATTAACAGGACGCTGTAGTGCTCGGGCCGAATTAAGATGGAGTAGGCTTGCCCAGCACCTATTCCTATTCCAACCTCTCAGCTTAGTCGGCCTTGTCCACAGGAAAGACATGGTCAATACGCTAAGTCGCGGGTTTCCTCACGATGTTTTCCTTCACCGTTTGAGAGTAGTGGTATAGCGTACATAAATTTTTCGCAGAGAAAAATCCATTGGTACACGACCGGATTTGAACCTGCCTTAGGATCGGAAGGCGGAGTCACTACCAACTAGACCACCAGTACTCTCACATATCTGTATGACGTACAATTTCATCAAAAAGTTTTTACTCGCTGTAGGTATGTTATCTTTATCAAAAAGTTCACTGGCAACTTCATTCAAGAAGTTCTAGGTACTTCATCATCATCATCTTCCTGCCCTTATCCAACTCTATGTGGGGTCGGCACAGCATGATCCTTGGATAATGGTTTAAGAGTTTTGGCTAAGGTGTTTCATGACCGGACGCCTGCCTGACGTCAACCCTCCTTGGGAATACTTGCTTATTGTATCTCATCATGGTGGAGGATACTATCCCTTAGAAGAAAGAAGTTCTAGGTACTTATTATTACTATGTTAACAAAACTTACAGTGATTTGAAAAACGCCATATGTTTGAGCTTCTATCGCTCACTGTACCTACCACTTGATTGCTGGAGGGCGCAATCCACGAGATGGTTAGGTTATACCTTAGTTAGATTGTATGTAGGTACCTAAAACGTCAATTTTGTTTTGCGAACAGACTATACAACGATCTCTGTTTTTTCGCTAATCAAGAATGAAGATCTGAAGTCCTGAAAATCTGAGGAGAGAGTGAATGAAGCGAACGAATTTATATCCAATAGTGGTAAATATCTCCAATTGCTCGGCCATAACACACTTCTTTTCGCTTCATTCGCTAAAAAATCACGAGTTAGTCACTACATAGCTGTAGTATAATATATAATATATATATATATATATATAATATTATAAAGAGGAAAACTTTGTTTGTTTGTTTGTACTGAATAGGCTCAAAAACTACTGGACCGATTTTAAAAATTCTTTCACCATTCGAAAGCTACATTATCCACGAGTAACATAGGCTATATTTTATTTTGGAAAAAAATAGGGTTCCGTAAGATATTTGGGTTTTTCGGACACAAGGTGTAAAAAATCAACCAGAAAAGTTACTTATTTTGCGTACGCTGCCTAAACTATAAAAGATAGAACCATAAAATGTTCTAATTAATTGTAGATCTTATAAATATCTACAAAAAAGTCCGCGACACACTATACCCATCTATGTCGAGTGAGGCACAGCAACCATTTTTTTATTTAAAAATCTTGAATTTTTTTTGGACTACATTTAAACGCGTTTATTTTACTCATGCTATTAATCCTTATCAAAATAAATGATTTCATCACTAAGAACAGTTTATGGAGATAATATTTAGTCTTTGAATGATTAAAATTGGACGTTTGGTTTTGAAGTTATGGCGAAATTAAAATATTACGATTTCTGCTGCACGACCGCTGCGTAGGGAGCCGACCTCGCGACTGACCGTGTCTTTCCTGGGTAGGCTTTTTGCAGCGGTAACCGACATCCACGCGGGCGGAGCCGCGGGCGACCGCTAGTATAATATATAGTACTAGCTGTTGCCCGCGACTTCGTACGCGTGTATTACATTATTTTGTTCTATTTATAATCAATAGTTTTCGCAGCGCACGCCAAAAACTATTTTGGGTTTTCTACCTTGGGTTACAATATTGCAATTTTCTTACGGATCCCTAATTTGTTTAAAAATATATTATAGCCTATACTCTGATATAATGTATGTCTGTCCCTGATATAATGTAGCTTTCTATTGGCGAAAGAATTTTTGAAATCGGTCTAGTAGTTTCAGAGCCTATTCGTTACAAACAAACAAAAAACCTTTCCTCTTTATAATATCAATATGATACGCCGCGGAGCGCTCGTGGTCGTGGCGTAACTTGTTTAGACGTTCTTGATCGATCGTCGAAGTTAAGCAACGTTGTGAGAGGTCACAATTTGGATGGGTGACCGCAATTGGCATTGGCGCATGAGCGCTTCCATGCTTCGGAGCGCACGTTAAATTGTCGGTCTCTGCTTTATGTCGTTAAGCCATGACGGAGGCCTTTCGGCGGCCTAAATACTCCGCAAGATTTGGCCACTAGCTCATACGAACTTACTTACTTGCAGTATAATGTATCTAAGTAGTGGAACAGCAGACGCTGGGAAACTTAGTTCCAGCATGGTTATGAAGGATTGCCTCTAAGTTAGACCGTTGCTTAATTACATGCAAGACGTGGGACACGTGGGAAACTTAGCTGGTTAACTTGGATGCCTAGGTTTCAGGCTCAAAGATGTCACAGAAGTTGTACATTTAATTCAGGCCACTCCTATGGCTACAGAAGCGGCTGATTTTGTATTGGATGCTTTCGATGTCAAACTAAGGCCTTTTATCATCTATAGTAAGATGATTTATACAGCGTCAAGAGGCAACTTTTACCTTCACAGACGGGATGCTATAGAGCCTGGGACGAATAATGATGGAGTAGGCTTGCCCAGCACCTATTCCATCCTTTCAGCTTAGTCGGCCTTGTCCACAGGAAAGACATGGTCAATACGTGGGGAGCTGACTAAGTCGCGGGTTTCCTCACGATGTTTTCCTTCACCCTTTGAGAGTACTGATATAGCGCACATAAATTTTTCACACAGAAAAATCCATTGGTACACGACCGGATTTGAACCCACGACCTTAGGTTCGGAAGGCGGGGTCACTACCAACTAGACCACCAGTGCTTCGATGTCAAAATAGCCTGTAACCCTCGCGGTCCGTGCTCTCTTGACGTAGGGAGACTTCTGAGTTATCAGACATCATATTTAGGGTTCCGTACCTGAAGGGTGCTAACGGGACCTTATTACTAAGCCACCGCTGTCCGTCTGTTTCTATTGCAGCTATAACAACAAATAATAAAAACAAAATAAACTTAAAACATAATTTAAAAGGGGGCGCTACAGGAAATATTTATGCAAGTAAGCACAAATACGATGGTACGGAACCCCTATGTATGAATTCAAATCGCACTTGACAGGTTTTTTTTAAATGTAACTCTTATTTGAGTTGAGATGCCTAGGTATACCTAAGACAACCATCATCATAAACCGATTCATGAAGAAAATAGTGTAAAATAATCATAACAATTTAGTTTACACTACGAAAGGAGCCTTTGAGGTGCACTTTTAATCCTTTCACCACACTTGTTCGAAAGAACTAGTGACACGACGTAGTTCAGTCTACATTTGATTACTAATAGGTTTCATTAAACCGAGCAAAGCAATTGGCGATTCGCGAATATCAAACAGACGAAAAGTAGATAGCTATCGTGTCCAAATACTTATTTCACCAAACCAATACATCCGATCCATTTCCGCAAATTGTCTCCTTCGGATCAGTATGCGCCTCGCAGAGGGCTCGGGCCTCTTTATTTAATAACTCTCTTAATACCGATATCATAATTTGGTGTGAGCTGGTGGCCAGCAGGCAGAATATTGACAATACGAAGATCGGGACTTGAATATTCGATGATGGTGGAGCAGTGGGTTTCCATTTACACACGGCTTTTTTGAGAACCTGTGAGTATTTGTTATTGTTTTTTTGGGAAAAAAATATATCTTTATTAACAGAAAGAAACTTACAGCTATTACAAACATAATTTACAAAATACAAAAGAAACAGATCGAAACGATGCACGATCCAAGAGCTGGTTCTTATTTGTCTCAACGGATCAGTATTGCCATTCAGCGTGGCAATGCGGCCAGCGTCTTGAGCACGCTTCCACCGTTTTTTTGGGTAATTTACAATACAATCTCCGTCACAAGAGTCGGCCACTAGCTCATACGAACTTACTTTTTAATACAATTTGAATCCTGAGTGTTTTAATTTCTAAATTCTTCAACGTATATTTTTATTGATGGTTTAACGAACCTACTCTGAACGTTTTTAAACATTGATTAAAATTGATCCGTTTATGATCGGATCAACCCAATTATTTCATCTTTCACACCGTGTTATTAAACTCATGTTTAGACTCACGGAAGAAGAGAATATACGTCGAATCGAGAAGAAACGATATATACATTATATTACGGGTTTACACGAGATTTTACCGCATGAAGTGAAAATGGAAACAGCCGCAAACCATGAACACAACACAAGGGGAATCCCAAACGAGCTCTTAATAATACCTCTCTATGATATCGCCCGAATTCGGTAAATGGTTTTGCTAACTTATTTCTGATTTACTTCCCAAATATTAATTTTGTGCTCTAGCTGTATCGTAATAAGGGTGGTTTTGGCGTGAAAGATGCGGTCTCTGTAGTGGTAATAGCGACTGAAATTGAATTCTGGAATATGTTGCGATAACTTAACGATGTGCGAACGAGATTGTGGCGTGGTATGATATCGTAGATGCTATAGGTGATGCAATTTTATTGCTGATGCCATCATGCTGATTGAAAAATTTTTTCCTATGATCGTTTGTCTAGCTTTTAAGGCCATCACAGACGTAGCTATAATATTACTGTGATTTTGTATGCAGTTCTATAATGTATATTAACGCTACGTCTATGATGGCCTTTACCGCCACCGGCGGTCCTATTTAAAACAATAATAAATTATTATGTTAATTTTATTGTAACACTTTTGAAGTGTAAAGTTTTATTTACATTCTAACACTTTACAAGAATATAAGTTAGAATAAGTCATTACTTGTAATTGTAGTAAATAATTAATCTACACAATGGTGTAGATTAATTATTTATTGTTTTTAAATTTGGTTTTAGGTTCTTTTTATTTTTTATTATGATCGTTTGTCTAAGGAAATATGTAAGTATTATTTAAGCTGTTTGTAAAACGAATGGCAGCAGGGTTCCCAATAAAAAGTAAAAATGCGTAGAGCTCGCTTTATAGTCTTCCTAAACCTTCTTGTAGAAGATTTCACTATTCAAACTGAAAGGCTTTTTCTGTCTTAACTAAGTTCAAGAGTCGATGCTAACAGTTTTCATACAATTTTTCAGTTGGAACTTCGAAATCGGAATTTTATTTATTTTCCAATCTCAATATACTCGTAGTAATACCGAGTGTGGATAGAGGAATAAGTTTTCTGTTAGTTAGTAAGTAAGTTTTCAAAATTCTTTCAAGGCGTCTGGTTGAAGTGATGCGCGATCCAAGAGCTGGTTCTTATTTGGCTCAACGGATCAGTATTGCCATTTAGTGTGGCAACGCGGCCAGCGTCTTGGGCACGCTTCAACCGTCTGATGAGCTGGATCAGGCGAGCTATCTATAGACCGTTTACAACGGCCTTTAGATACCCCGACTGTTTCTTTTGTATTTGGAAATTATATTTCTGTTAATAAAGATTTGTAGGTACTCAAAATAAGGTTTATTTATTTAAGTACACACAGTTACAAAGACAAACTACTATAACATTAAAAACTTTAAGGTAATCGATATAATAATAAGAAATAAAAATGAGCTCAGTTTTCTATCTAAGTTCGCCTACAGTAGAAAACAGAGCTCAGATCACCGACCGCAGGTAAGGTCCCCAAAAGGCTGGCGACGTTACTTCGTTGGATAGCTATAGGTACTTATCCTTTGTCCGAGGTATGTATGGGATATAACTAAAGATTTGTTAGTTATATCCCAAAATAATTAGTTAACAAGAATGCGATCAGAGTGGTCGGTGGTAAAGTTTAGGCAAGTTACAAGCAATACGTGCCGGCCGATCCAGTTGGCAGGCCGCCAGTAGGTACATAGACTGTGTTTAATTTGACCACTCTAATGAAGGCCAGTGATAGGTTCGGTTTATACACATGTGACGGCGACGTGGTGAAGAATTAGAAAAGAAAGAAAGAAATAACATTTACTTAGCACACATACAAAACAAACAAATTAAATAAAAAGCGGGGAAGGAACTAAAAATTGGAACACAAGAGAGGAAGAGAAGGCAAACAAATAGCGACAAACATAAAAAACTACCTATAACTAACCATTAATCTTTTCCGCGAACCAATCGGCGATGTTGTGTGGCCAAGAAGGTTAGATTTCAGCATGTGCTTCTTCCAAATTAAACTGAAAGTAAAGCTGGTTTTCAGATTTAACCTTTAGGGCAATTATGTGAATGAATTATGTTCACATGTTCTCATTCGGAGTAAATTACTGCTACATACCTACACGGTGATCTAGCGCGGACACCACTCTGAGATGTCAAAGTGTGTAGGTACGTGTAGAAAATGTCCGCATCACGAGTACGATAGTCCCCGTCACTCATGTATAAACCGTGGCAAAGGCTTGCAATAAAAAAAACTGGCTACTTTTGAATTATATTATTATAGCACTTTATTTAGGTTTTTATAGGTATACATATAGTTACGTACCAAAGTCCAATATAAAAACATCTGTTTGTGCACGGAGAAATCTAATTAGTCACCCAATTACAGTTCAAACCTGATTAACAGACTAAACTATTATGACTCAGAAGGCAAAAAGGTCAAGATGATAGATAAAATTGTATAAATAAGCAAGGCCAGTACTATACTTGGCCAGTATCAGAAAATACGCGTTATAATCAACACATAACTCGGAAAAATGAATATTAATGCACTAAAAATAAGCGCGGTACTGTTATTGTTGGTGGTAGAAAGTCACGGAGGTGTCATCGATGGAGTCTATGAAAGGATAAAGAACACGACAACTGGTCTTCGGCAAGACGTAAAGAATGCTTGGTCCTACGGCAAAGGACTGGTAGGAGCCGACGCAGGGGAGCACAAGGAAGAAGAAAGAGGACTTATCGGTGGTATGATACATTCAGCTCACGAGAAAGTGCATCATCTTCATGAGCAACTCTGGGAGGTTGAAGAGATTCCTAATGACCACGGACTACTCTGGAACATGTACTGCTGCTTGAAACAACGCCTGGCTAAGGCTAAACACTTCATACTAGGAGATGGAAACCAACTCGAGGGTACCACACAAGCCCCAAACGCTGAGGCGATACTCATAAAAGACTCATTAGAGAAGCTTTTCAACGAAGATGGAACGAGAAAGATCGTTGGAGAAGCGTTCGACCAGGCTATTGAGGATTTGAAGAAGAAAGTGAATGAGATGCGAAAGAATGCAGAGTCCAGTACTCTAGTGAATGACGGTGAAGGCATCATCGACATAAGGATGGGTGATGGTCACGGGAATTCGAAAGAACAATTTGCTGGTGCTGTAGACATTTCTGACAAGGTAAAAGACGATATAGATGCTGCAAACGATAAAGTTATCAGAAACGCCAACAGCGGAGTGGAATCGATTCAAAATGGTCTTGATAAAGTACAGGATGACGTCATTGGACTGAAAGATAAGGCTATAGATGCTGAAGCTAAGGAGAGAGAACTCTTGAACACTTCATATAATAAACTTAGTGAAAAAGCTAAAAACGTGGGTGAAAATGCAAAATTATGAGCCGATTTAAAATGGTAATGTTGCTGCAAATTCACATAATCGTGAATTTATATTAAGTAAGATATCATATAAAAAATAAAGATAACTTTTAAAACACAATTCAAAGAGAATTCGTATTTTTTTCAGTTGATGATTTGTTGTTGTCCTAATAAAGGATGTAGGTTAATTATACAAAAGCCTAGTTTTATATTCTGTTAGCTTATGCCCGCTTGTGTGGGACCCGGATAAGAGTTAGCCTATTATGTTATTCTAGTTAACGTTCTAATCTATTTAAATTTGTTAAGTTAGACGTTACGTAGTTTTTACAATAATCGTTTTAACGCAGCGCACCCAACGCACAAAGAAATGTACTTTTGTATTTTCGTGTCAATCCGCCATGTTTTGTTTATGAAAGTGTCAGACGTTCCATGTGGTATTCCAATAGGGGTATGATTTATATCGGTTTCGTGTCTCCGCTGGCGCCTGCAGAGACAACTTTATGAACTCGAAGGCATTGTTTAGTCGGTGCCCGGTACCTGCGTCCCGAGATTTATAAGGCACTTTACACACACCACAGCAGAACCGCGCGGTTCCGAGCGTGACGAGTGGAGTGACGACTGAAACAATATGAATGTATTTTTTTCAGCTTCTGAAATTCTACGCACCATTCCAACTATTGTTTATTACTGTCATGATGAATGCGAGAAAAAGATGGCTGTATACACACATAGTAAATGATTTATGCAGCGTCAGGAGGCAACTTTTACCTTCACAAACGAGACGCTGTAGTGTCCGAAACGAATTAAGATGGAGTAGACTTGTCCAGTACCTATTCCATCCTCTCAGCTTAGTCCGCCTTGTCCACAGGAAAGACACGGTCAATACGTTCGGAGCTGGCTAAGCCGCGGGTTGCCTCACGATGTTTTTCTTCACCGTTTGAGAGTACAGATATAGCGCACATAAATTTTTCGCACAGAAAAATCCATTTTTACACGACCATTTTTGAACGCACGACCTTAGGATCGGAAGGCGGGGTTACTACCAAGCAAGACCACCAGAGCTCTCATTCGACATAATACAGGAGGAAAAATGTGCCTTACACACATGACTGAGATCATAGTCGAGCTTTAGTTGAAACGTCAAACAGTTGAAAATAATAGAATCGCGCAGGTGCGTCAAATCTTCAGTCCGCAAAGTTTTGCGTTTAATACACATGACTTGACTAATACATACCTAATAGTCCGCAAAGTTTCGTGTTTATACACAGTCATGACTATTACATATTAAGCGAGGCCGCCATATAAATTGACACGCATAAAAGCCGTGCCGGTGCCGTGAAACCACGCGGCGCGTTGTTTCGTGTGTGTGATGAGACTTCATAATGGGAAGTTTTCCAGTTCGGGGGTTTTATGATTGGAAATTGTTGTCGTGTCGATAAAGTGCCGTAGATTTTTCAAACTATGAAATAAAGTAGGTCTATTCAAAGACATAATAACCCCCGAATACTCAAACGCGACTCAGAGTTGAGCACGTTTCAACTCACGGTTTTTTGACAGTTTCTGATGAAAATCTGTCAAAAAATCGTCATTTGCGACGTGCTCAACTTTGAGATGCGTTTGAGTATTCGGGAGTGAGAATTAGAAATTAGCTAAGCACCTGCCTTATTCTATTATATGTTGGAAACTTTGCATGTGTATAGTTTTCAGGATTCCGTACTCGAAAGGTACAAACGGAACCCTATTACTAAGCTTCCGCTGTCCGTCCGTCCGTCTGTCAGTGGGCTCTATCTCATGAACAGTAATAGGTAGAGAATTAGAATTTTCACAAAGTTTTCCGCTATAACAACAATTAATAAAATAAAAGGGGACTCCGTACAAGAAACATTTATGTGCATGTAGGTAGGTACTATATGGTACGGAACCCTTCGTGTGCAAATTCAACTCGCACTTGACTGGTCTGTTTTTTTGACGACGGTGGCGAAGGCCCTTAAAGAACGGGGTAGTGGGCGGATAACTTTAGTGGTGTAACTACCCCACGGAGGATTAATTAACCGTGTTAGGGATGGGCCGCAACGCAACGATGTGGTCTGCTTTTATGTCTGCTGGTAATTGTGTTTTGTTCTTTACCGGGCCATATAAAGACGTGGGCAAGGGAAGGATAGTGAAGGAATGTGTATATAATACTTAAACTTTAAATTTAAAAAATAAAGTTACTTTGCGAGTGACCTTAAGTACACAATGAGTTCACCAGGGTTCACCAGGCCAGGGTGTTTAAAACAGGCCGCATGTGTAAAATTTCCTGTTCTCAATGTTATTTCACACAATATTGGGATCAAAAACAAAATATGGGATAATATCACTGAGATACATAGCAAATGCGATGTTGAGTAAAAACCTTCGTTTAAAAAGCTTATTTTTTAACAAGTCGAGGGCAACAGCTAGTATATTTATAAAAATATTATTATTCACTTTAATAATAAAAAAATGATGATAAAATGATAAAAATCGACAAAAAATTATATACATTTTAGTAATGTACACATACCAAAAGGTTTAAAAAAAACCGTTCATTGGACCGTTCCGAGATTTAAACCTTATGTTTTTATGTAAAGGGGTCAGTAGTAACACACCTTATTCAATGTTTTGGCAAATAAATACTTCATATCATATATTAAATTAACAGCTATGTTGTATTTAAAAATGCCTCGGTAGTAAAGTTTAGCGGTCACCCATCAGAATGCTAACTGCAAAGTTACAGAGCGTTATACTGGTAACGGTCATTGGGTAAGGCTGAGTAAGGTACCTGGGGCGAGATAGACCGACTAAGCAAACTGTATTAAGGAGTATCTGTATTTCATTTCCGTCGGCGTTCGATCAGGCAGACAGACGTCGGACCGGAGATTTACGAATCCTGCGACGTTGTACGGTCAGAAAATAACGAAAGAAAAATACTTCTAGAAAAGAAATAACGCTAACGCTCCTAAACAGCATTTTCGAGGAAACTTTTAAGAGTTTGAACTTGAAGCCCGTTTTTTTAATACAGTTTTTTTGGTGTATTCTTTTTTGCATTTTTCCCTTTCCCGGTGTCAACTTACTTTACTTTACTTTACTTTCAGTAAAGAACGAAAGCTTACAAAAACCTTACGGATTGTAGCTTCAGAGTAATTTGTGTAGTTCACACATTATGTGACATTCTACACTATTAATTTATTTCGGCTGGTCTACTTAGTTTAATTCTAGCCCGTTCCATAATAAAATAAAACCGTCAATTTCGTACATGAATTCCGTACCATCGTACATTAAGAATTGTTTCTTATATAGGGTCCCCTTTTATTTTATTTTAAATAGAAATACACACTCTGTAAAAACATAGAATGCATCCAGCTGCTTCTCTCCTCGAGCATGTCATAAAAGTCGACTAAGGGATAGTATCATCTCCAACATGATCAGATACAATAAGCAAGTATTCTCAAGGAGGGTTGATGTCATGCAGGCGGCCGGTCAGAAAACACCTTAGCCAAAACTAAACCGAAACACTCTATGTGCCGACGACCCCACATAGAGTGGGATAAGGGCAGGAAAATGATGATGATGATTCTTTAAAAATTTCAACTCTTTGACACTCTTCGGGTAAAGAAAATTTTTGAAAAAGTTTGCTTGTCAAGTTGGGCGAAGAACCAAAGACTGAATTTTTCAGTCTATCTTTCCCCGTGCTTAAGTTCCACTATGCTCCCGCTATTGCGTAGCTTGGTTAAAACAATGTAATTTTGCCAACGCTACATCTAAGTTAGTTAATTTAATCTGCAAGCGAGCGATCCTATTTATCTCCTTACCTAATTTAAGGCGAACAATGTACAAGCTGGTAAATTGTATAATTATACGAGGTACGGTCAGTGCAATACATGCACGGGATCGATAAGTACGAGATCCGAATGCTAAGGAGCCATTTGACGGCCTCGGCGGCGTGGCGAGCGAGTGCTCGGCTGAGAAGGAAGATTGCAGGCTCAATTCCGACTGCTGGAGAAATGCATGTTCTGCAAATATTTCTTCCAGGTCTGGGTGTTGTATTGCTATGGTACTCGTAGTTTCTGATACCCACGACACAGGACCTGCGTTGTGGGTATCAGAAACTACGAGTAGTAATCCTAAATAATAATTATCCAGATCCAGACCCAGACTTACCTATTACGCAAAATAAAAATGAAAATAAAATACCTACATATTAGGTGGCAATTTGTACCCAACGTCTGTACGTTGCCATCTGCTAGATTCCTAATAATAGAGTTATTACACCTGTCAACTCTGGACATGAAGCAAGCGATTCTCTTCCTTTAGATGGCATTGAAGGAGTCTTGGGCTTCAGCGTACATTTCTGAACTGCTTTAGGCCCATCAGTATGTGTGTTGGGGTAAATTGTATAATTATACGAGGTACGGTCAGTGCACGTATGATACGTACGAGATTCGAATCCTAAGGAGCAATTTGTGAGCAAAAAATATTATATGAGTGGAGTGTTGAGTGGTACAAGTTGATTTGTTGTTCTGAGTGGTACAGAATAAAGGCTTCTCCAAACTGCTGCGATTTTTCATCAGTAATATCGCATGTAATTTTGCGATATTCACTTTAAGTAAATAAGTGTAGTGTCATGCAACTGCTATAAAGATCTATCTCACTACGATTTGCAATGGGATTTTTGAAAATCGTATTGCGATTTTACCGGGATTGTCAGTGATTGATTATCAGTCAAATTGTATCAGGTCTAATTTAATAAAATAATCTGATAAGTGATAAAAGAAAAATATAAAGACAAAAATTAAAAACAAAAATTTATTACGAGTTCTTTTTGGTAAATGCAAAATTATTACCGAGAGAAAAACAACCAAAATGTAACCATTACATAGAGTTTATGGCATCTATAATTATAATTAATTAGTAAAAATATCTATAAGTAGAAGCGCTATCTTTAGTTTTGTAAATAAATAATTAGAAAATAATTACAAAATGTACTTTTCATATTGTTAGGACCTGACATTTTTTCACAGAAGTTTATTGATATTTTTTATATATAAATATTTATTTCTAAAATTAAAAAAAATATATTAAATAAGAATTAAGTACTTATTTGAAGATTTAAAAAACAATGAATTATACCTACTGACATACAACTTTAACCAAAAATAATATAACAACCTCAAAAATATTTCTACGATATTCAAGATGATTCTGTGAAAAAATGTCTGTTAAATTAATATTTACAATTTATTTAGTAACTGGCAGTTTCAGAAGGCACTTAATTTTATTATAATTTATAGAAGGATAATATTGATTTAATAATTATTTTAAAAGGCACCATTATTTAGATATTTATTTTACTTACTTGCTAAAATCTGTTTACTTATTTTTTATTTTAAGCTGCAATAAAATTTGTTAATTGACTTCTAAAAAGTAAGACGAGAGATTCTTTATAAAAATAAATTTTACGGTGCCCTCAAACTTTTTTTTAAATTTAGCTTTTTAGTATGTGAATATCGTCCCATGGGATTATATTGGTTCATGTCCTGTTCCAATATTCAACTAACCGACGATGGATCGACTATTAACCATAGCAATGTTGATATCTGTCAAAAAGCTTCATAATTTTTGCTTTAGTAATGTTCTATCCGTCGTACGTTAGTAGAGTAATAGGAACCCTGTATTAGCAAAACATACCTTATTATTAATTAACTTAGATCACATTTCTCAACTCCCATACATTAAGACACACTTGACAGTATCACACTTTCGAGATTTAATCTTTGTTCGTCACTTCTGCGCTGATCGGTTGTAATTGATTATTTATTGAAATTGTATTTAAGAACTAATTTTAATTCTAACAAAAGTAAGTTAGTACGAGATAGAGGCCAGCTCTTTTGACGGAGTTTTTAGGCTGCCTGAAGGCCTCCGTCATGGCTTAACGACTTAAAAGCCGGGACCGACAATTTAACGTGCCTCCAAAGCACGGAAGCGTTCAGCTCGTAATGTCACTTGCGGTCACCTATCCAAATTGTGACCGCGCACAACATTGCTTAACTTCAACGATCAATCAAGAACGTATAAGCAAGCTACGGTACGAGTGCTTAATTCTAATTTGTTTATTAATTTGTAACTTTTATTTGTATTGCCGTGTGATGTGTAACACCTATTGCAATAATATAAAAAAAGTATTGAAACTTCGAAATTCAGTTTGTACCAACGCAGAATTCATATCTTCATTCATTACAATTCTTAATGAATTCACCACGATTTAATGTAATTAATGTAACGTGACTAGTAGTTATGTTACAATTATTACTAATTATTTTACAATTTAACAAACGCCTTGGAATATTTTTATATTAAAAATATTTAAGGTGTTTTTGTCGTAAAGTCATGAGAAAAAAACTTTTCTAACAATTTTGGATCGATTTAAAAATTTACAAATTGATTTTACTTTGTTTTATATGAGAATGATGCAAAATGTATTTACATTTGGAAAACTACAATAATAGCAACCTTGGACAACTAAAAACTCTACTTTGATATTAGTGCTCTTCATTTTTTTTTATCTTTTTTTGATTTCACTCATATTTACACTTTTTTGTGCAGAATATCACTCAAACCAACACAGCTAATAAACGTCACTGAATCTAATTAAAACTCTAAAACAGAGTCATTTCTACCGAATCATTGTTTTTTTATGATTTTTAAGGCCACCTTAGAAAGTGTCTTATCTCTCACAGATTTTGCATCTCACTCCAAAACTTATGTTTTTTAGAACAAGGGCTCTCTCACACTTCTACGACAATCCCGGCAGTAAAATCGCAACACGATTATCGCAGCAGTGTGGGCGAGCCTTAAAACTTGCGGCTTGAGTAAGTTTCCTTCAGTGGCAAAATATCCGAAGATTTGAAGTTCTAGAACTTATAAACGATAACTTGATGTCTTCGTCAGTAGCGATCTAAGCTCGTAGAGTCTCTGCTAGTGATGTCACTGGCCGCGTCGGTCGAGGAATCGCTGGAGGGGTCACTGGTGCCCCCGGGGTCGCTGGTGCCCCCGGGGTCGGTGGCCCCGGTGTCAGTGGTCCCGGGGTCGATGCCCCCGGTGTCACTGGCGACTCCGAGCTCGGTGGTCGGATATCAAAGGTGTTCGTCGCGTCCGTTCAGCGGCTGGCGCTCGGCGTGGTCGGAGGGACGGTTGCGCTTGAAGAATCCGCACTGGAAATAACGTTTGAAATTTTAATCGATATATAAATGAATAATAATAATAAATAACACCCCACAGTCACATACATAGTCCTGACCTCACACTAGGATTCCCTTTGTCGTGGGTATCAGAAACTACGAGTACCATGGTACCACAACACCCAGACCCTGAAGAAATATTTGCAGGACATGCAAACATTTCTTCCGCAGCGGGAATCGAACCAACGCCTCGTTACATACATAATTACCACGCCCGTATCCCTTATGGGGTAGGCAGAGCCACAAGTAAACATAAGAAAACTTGCAACCACTTCTGATTTAAAGTCCTAAGATGGATATGGTGGACCATGGTGACAGGTGATCAGCCCATCGCCCATATAGGTTACGAGTATTAAAATTGACAAATCGCTTTAGCTACAAGATCGACTTACTTTGTAAAGCGCGAAGATCAGCAGAAGCAGTAGCAGAGTTCCAATGACAGCGGCCAGGATCACCACCCAGAGTGGGATGGAACCGTTCTCCAAAGCCTCCAGTTGCTGTGTGACCACTGTCTGCGCCTCTGCCGTATGCCAGGCGGGGTCGCTGGGTCGCTCTATCATGGGCAGTCGAGAGACGCGGGTCGCCGCCAGGGTTGAGAGGATCACTGGACGGTCTTTGGATATCTGGAATAGTAAGTTTTTGAGAACTACGTGATCGGGAAGTTGTAAAACATGTTTTTTTTGTATTTTAAATTTTAACCCCTAGATAGACACTGGACGCCAAATCATAGACTATTTTGATATTCTCTATGGAAAGTTGGCAGTGAAAAAAGCATCATAGTACCTTCCTACAGGGAATTTGGCTGAAAACTGAAAGAGTCCCACGCGATTTCCTCATTTCGGAATGTATCACAAGGAAACCCTAACCATATCCCTACATAAAATGCACAACTTTAAGCTTAGGAGTAAGGAAATAGGACCTATTTTTTGTTGGAACAACTTATGCAGTGATACTTGGAGTAGTACTAACCTGGCTAAGTACAGTGGCGTTGATCCTGGATCGCAGCGCGAACCACACCTCCTGTCCCTTCACCATGCGGCCGGTAGCGCACCGCAATACTTCACACTTGTACTTTTCCTGGCACTTCTCTAGGATCTCTTTCAACTGCTGGTCAACCTGAAAAATACTGATAATCAGACGAAGGTATACACTTCTGCCCTATCTACACCCTAAAAATTAGGTTAGGTACCAACGATTGCATACTTTTGAACAGTGAATGAAAACAAAGGCTTAAAAAAAGAATTAGAATTAAAAGCCCCTAACTAAGCAAAGCTTGTACTATGGGCACCAGATGGCTGATAGAATACTTATATACAATTTTTTATAATACATGATACTACGACACCTGGACCCGGAAGAAATATTTGCAGAACATACAAACATTTCTCCCGTAGAGGGAATCGAACCCATGCTCTTGCGTCTCAGCTGAGCACTTGCTCGCCACACCACAGAGGTCGTCAAATCCAATTTGTCGCCTTGATTCGACTTGCCAATGGCTATGTAGTAAATTTTCTTTCAAAGAAGTTGTCAAAGGGAGTTTAGGATTCAGAAAAAAATAATGTTTGAGATTTGGATTCTTACCTGAGTATCGGTCTGTCTTCTTCGTCTCGTGTTCTCGCGGCTTTCACTTGAGGAACTGAAGGTTCCACCAGTTTGTCTGTGATATGAACCTCCTGGAACAGTAAACAATATTATAAGCAAATTCAAGGAAAGCTTACAGAAAGCTTATCGACTGAATACCCGAAGCAAAATCAAAAGCAGCCCAAACTCAAAGGCATGTTTAAAGTTGAGCTATTACAGTTTTTGCTGGAGTTTTTGTGGATCGGAATAGTTTTATTATATTGCTTTGGAAATAAGTGTATTTGGATGAGGCAATTACCTGATCGCGAAGAGTATGCGTATCCTTCGTTACCGCCGGAAGAACTGCCGTAAGACCCTCCAGTTCTTTGGTAGCCTGACCCTCCTTGGTAGCTTGCTCCACCAGCCTGGGCACTGCCGCCGGATTGATAACTGCCTCCACCGGATTGATAACTGCCACCACCTGCCTGATAACTGCCTCCTCCCGAGCTAGCTCCAGTCTGTCTTACTCCAGCTTGGCCAGAACTAGACCCACTGCCAGTCACGTCGGCGATTCCATATCTGAACTCATTGTTAGGGTTGCTGGCAGCATACGTTCCGAAACCCTCAAGTTTATCCTCTTCCTCATCACCGACCACGGTCACGGTGCCGGCGCCTCTGAAGGTCGAGGATGCAGCCTTCATGACGTCAGAGTTGACAGTTTCTGTTGTAGCCCAGTTACCATGAACGAAGCCTTGACCTTGAGATCCTCCCTGGGCTTGTCTGTTCGCATTGTACCCCTGGGAACCTGAGGAGTATCCACTTTGGGACCCCTGTCCATATCCACTTTGGGAACCTTGAGAATATCCACCCTGGGAACCTTGGGCGTACCCGCTTTGGGATCCGTATCCACCTTGGGATCCTTGGGAAGTTTGGGATCCCTGGACGTAACCTGAACCGGTGTAAACTTGGCCTGATCCGTGGTGGCTGTTTCCCTGGCTGTTGGCACGACTGAAAAAATGTAAATAAATGAAGTACTCGTATTTATCAATATTAGTGTTCATGGATAGAAACGAAAGAAACAATACGCGTAATAGTAGTACTTTACTTACATATTGAAAGAGCTGCCTTCTTCGCCCTCATGTCCCAAAGACCCGTACTCAGTGCTCGTCTCCGTCTGTTTGATGATGTTATGGTTCTCATCATACACAATAGTCCTGTTCTTCACCCTCACAATTTCCCTTTCTTCATACCCTCCTTGGGCGCCTGACTGGTAGCCCGCTTGACTTCCAATGTTTTGAAGATTCTTCCTTATTTGCTCCTGTTCTTCCGCAGTCAGACCCTGGTTGGTGCTCATCCAAGTTTTGTTGTATGACCGGCTTCCGTACCCTCCGTTCTGCCCATATTGTCCAGAACTTGAACTTGACCCCTGGCTGCCGTACTGGACTGAACCCTGGCTACCATACTGGGTTGAACCCTGGCTGTTATATTGGCCAGAACCCTGGTTGGAGAACTGGCCGCTAGCAGAACCTTGGTTCCCAGCGAACCGGTTGCCTCCGCTCTGTGACGTCACTTCGCCGTTGACGTTCGTGTATTGCTCTTCCCAGAACGCTGGAAATCATAATAAAATATATGTTAATAATATCTATTAAATATTTAGTTAAGTTGCTTTTGTGAATAGTTATCATAATATTGTAAACAGACATCAGATATGAATAAATTATTCTTATTTATCCAAGATCATATCGATCTTTTCATCTTATCCATTTATCTCTATCAGCCCTCATCCATCCAAATTAAATCCAAAAATGTCTGAATCTGTAGACATGATTATCAGTTCAAACTAATTCATCCTTCACTAACTCTGGTGCAAGACTTACTTTGTCCATAGTACCCGCCTCCGCCGGACATCTGTGAGGCGGTGTAAAGGTCGCTGCTCATCATGGCCTCCTTCTCCTTAGCGAGGAGGAAGGCGTAAGGGTTCTGCACGAACAGGTTCTCAGGGTTCACGTGTCGCGCCACGTCGCACTTCACGTCGCCGAGCCACTGCGGCTGGACCAGCATGTACATCAGGTTCTCGCCTGGAAGTAAACAATAAACGAAATTAAAAACAGTATTTATTAAACCTTTGCTATTTGTTAACACATAACATATTTAAAGTTTATAACGGTTCGGTAGCTTCTCTGGACTGGGAGTAAAGAAGAAATATAAATTGCGTCCAGCTGCTTTTCTCCCCGAGAATGTCGTAAAAGTCGACTAAGGGAAACCAGCTACCACAAATGAACTGTAATCTAAAGAATCCTTACCCTCAAGAGTCTGGTAAGGCCACATGAAGTATATTTCAGCCTCTTCCACGGTGAAGGGTCCCTCGTTCTTGATGTTATACTTGTGGATAACCTGCGGGCCTAGCTTGGTGTCATCTTTGATTTCAGACGTCTCGTAGAGGGACGCGTTGTAATGGAGTTCGGGTGGGTCCGAGGTGCTGTGGAGAGAAGACTTGGTTAATGACGGCAAAAAGCCCAATGGCAAGCCCGAGGAGGTCGTGGAGTATCTGAAGCGGAAGACCTAGTACACAACACTCTTCGGCCAAAACTCTGCTTCCATGAAGGAGGAAAGACGGGCAGTCGGCACTCTCACCCATCAGCCCATCGCCTATATAGATGATCCACCATACTTTAACAGTTTACAATAAAGATTATACTGATTCTGAAATAGAGCACTTAGAGGGCTTAAAAAAATCCAAACTCACCCAATAATAGAGAGATGTGCCTTGACAACGACCCCTATGAGCATGGTCATGGTGTTGTCGTACTCAGTGCCCTGCTCGGGGTTGGTGGAGTTGGCCTCCATGTCGAAGGTCAGGGCGGTCACCCGGGCGTCAACTTCCAGGATTACGCGGAAATTCACCTGGAAACAGAACTCTTTAGCAACATAACTTTTTTGGCATACAGGCCTGTTTCCAATAGCGGTAGGCAGAGATCACGTCATCGTCACATTTGTACCTAGTTAGAAAGTGCTAGCAATACACCAATTTTTTTCTAATGAAACGAGAATCAAACACGAAGTCAGAGTTGGAGTATGATGTCCAATAAATAACAAAAAATTACGTGCGTTAGAAATTATTTTTAAGCACATATCTGTATTCTGTTGTTAACCAATTTTACTAACTAAAATAAATATTGTTTGATGTCTTTAGTATTCAGAACTGTTCCTATACTCATTCCTTACCTTCTGCCCACTAGCCATAGGGTTTCCCAAGTCACACTTCAGAGAGCTATTCCCTGATCCATCCCTATTAGAGATGGAGCAGTAGATGGGTGTCTCAGCGTTGTCTAGTCTCTCCATCTTGGAGTAAGTGACTCCGGCAGGTATCTTTAGGTAGTAGGCGGCCTCGAAGGCGTCCTCGCCAGAGTTGACCACTTTCACGTCGATGTGGACGTTCTCGCCTGAGCCCAGGACGTAGTTCACTGTTGGCCTGGAAAGAGGTAGCAAGGTTAAGAAATTAATTGAAAAACCACTTTATATTAGGAAGTCCCGTAAGTACCCGTAAGTACTTTATATTAGGAAGTACGTAGCTACTCTTTTCTAGAGGATAAATGATCAATTTGTCCAATGAACACGGCCAAAAGAGATATGGCAAAATATGACTTTGAATTTTAAACAATTGTCACGTGTCAGTACATACATAATATATGATATATATCATACCGTATCTCTAATGGGGTGGGCAGATCCACAAGCAATCATACGAAAACTTGCAGCCACTCCTGAATCCTAATTCAAAGTCCCAAGATGGATATGGTGAACCATGGTGACAGGTGATCAGCCCATCACCCACATACATAGATGGTCCATCATGTTGGAGAAGCTACGGCAAACAGCACTTACGTGGTAGCAGACATCCTGAGATCCGGTATGCAGATGTTATCAGGTCCGCAGTTCTTCTGTATGTTGAGAGAGTCGGCGTGGCTGATGCTGGTGGTCTGGTCAAGAACTGGCGGTACCACGTCTCCGGAGGGCTGCGTCGTCAGATTGTACGTCATCTTCACTTCGATCGGAGTCAGCTTGTCGCGGATCTCCTCCTGGAAATTAATAGGGGTACTTCACATGTTGAAAAGGGTACTGCAATAATCATAATGGTTCCTTATGAAAGATATGGTGCTTTCTAAGTGGATGTGAGCTAAATTGGGAAGAATGTTTATTTACATAATATATTTAGGTGATGTAACGTTGACTGCTCATTAAAATTCATCATTATCATCATCTTACTCTGGTATCATCCAATCTCTTTTCACTTTTGCCAGACATTGGTTCAGGGCTTCTCCGATTTATACATACATACATATCTGCCTGCGGCAGGCAGAGCCACGAGTTATAATAAGAAAACTTGTAGCCACACCCAGTCCAGCAAAGAAGTACCTGCGATTTAATTGACAGAAAAATGGGGATAAGGATAAAAAGATGATGATGTTAGGTAGAAGTGAGGCCTTACGTCCAAGAAGACGGTGACATCCTTGCACTCCTCCTGTCGCCGTGTGAGCATGATGTGCGTCGTGTAGGTGGTCTCACGGCTCTCCGCCAGGAACAGACGCTTTGTGGTCTTCTGCCGGGAGTCCAGCTCCAGGGTCACTTCGAAATCTGGTTTTTAAGGGACCACGTTAGATACTTCATGATTTAAAAAAGTGCAAGAAATCATCGATCACAACTCAATTGTTCAACTTCAGAAGTAACAATTAAGGACCTGGTTACACCTGGGTGGTGTAATTGTGTCCATTGCGTGATTTTTTATGATATAGTGGACTTTTTCAGCGCATCTGAGTTCAGAGGGTATATTTTTTTATTTAAAATGAGTAAGCTCTTGATATCAAAGCTTGCCTAGGTTTTTTTGATATTCGTTTTTTTTCCAGACATTGCAGCGTCTCGTAAGTATGGGCACTAAAGCCATGAATCATCTTGAATAGTATAATGTTTATGACGTATGAAATGTTATAACATAGAACAATTATGGTGCTGCTAGATTCACACAGCTAACACATAAAACGAGTGTCGTCTAACAACAACTGGCTACTGAGTGGACACTGACACGTAATGTTTATGTACAGATTTTGGTGAAATGTTCCGATTAGATGGCTACTCCACCACTCACCGAAGAAGCAGATATATCCCTCCGCTTGGAAATAAATAATGCATTATAAAACATACGACTATTTCGAAATTATCCATGAAAAAGTGAAGGATCAGCTGTTCAGCTATATCAATCATTTTACAAACACAGATATCACAGAAAAACACACGACAATAAATAACATACAAATATATTACGCCCGTATCCCTAATGGGGTGGGCAGAGCCAAAAGTAATCATAAGAAAATTTAGAGCCACTCTTGATTTAAATTCCCAAGATGGCTGTGGTAAACCATGGTGACAGGTGATCAGCTCATCGCCCATATAGATGGTCCATTATATTGGAGTTTCATGTTTTTGAGGTTTTTATGTTTTTTCTTTACTCCCAGTCCAGCAGTGAAGTCAAACAGACGTCGGAATATACGATAAAACACTCACTGATTTGCTGGTCCACATTGATCCCGTCATAGGAAAGGCAAAACTTGAGATGTGCGCAGGCGACTTTGGTTCCGTTGGCGAGGGTGCAGCTGCGGTCATCCAGAGAGATAAGCTTACTCTCTCCCATGAACTTCACGTCTGCAGTTACTTTCACCACAGGACGAGATCTGGAAATGATTGTGTATAGAATTTAGCACTGGCCAATCAACAGCTTTTTTTCCAGATGGATTTTCTTGATTGTGAGTGACCGAAGCCTTTTAACAGGGCATGGATCAAAATAGCAAGAGACCGGAGGCACTTAAGAAAACAAGATGAGCCTTTGCCCAGCAGTGTGATCATTCAGGTTATTAGAAGTAGTAATAGTGACCGAAGAGTCACTGGCAAAGTCGAAAGGAAGGTGCTTGAAACTTACTTCAAAAACACAACACTATCCGACTTGTAAGATCCAACGATTAGATCCGTGTAGTGATTGTCGTCCAAATCCACTCCTCCGGAGAGAGAAAAGCCGAAGGTCGTCAGGGAGGGGGAGATTTCCTCAGCAGTGATGGCCTGGGAGTACTTCTCAAGGATTCCGAGCTCACTGCCGTGGTAGATGTAGACAACACCGCGGCCATTCTCCCCACCGTAAGGAGCGCCTACTGCTATGTCTGAAAATAAATATAAATAATTAATAACACCCTACAGTCACATAATCCTTAGTCCTGACCCCACACTAGAATTCACGCAACGGTAGTGGTTATCAGTGACTATGAATACGAGCAACATCCAGACCCAGCAGACCCTGAATAAATAATTGGAGAGCATGGAAACACTTCTCCTGCCCCGGAAATCGAACCCTCGCAACGTAGCCGGGCATTTACCTGTTACGCCATCAAGATCGTCAATAAAGATATGAAGGATTTTACATTCATAGGAATCTGAGTGACAATAGAAAAATCAATGTTGATTTTAGGTGGTTTACCTCCAAATCCATCGTAGTTGATGTCTCCAAGTGAAGTGATAGACAATCCAAATCTGCCTTGAGATATTTCGCCAGTCCGAGCGTGAGTCTTCATGAAGTTCTGGAATTTAAAGATAATCATTTAGGTACCGCTGACCATTAACGCAACGCGTCACCTCATACATCTGCAAGAGACGATTCATAACCAACGGCCTCGGATTACCAGTCTAAGAGCCGTGGAATCACCGGATTAACCGAACACGGATGCAGTAGTTATTCTAAGAAGCACACTGACCTGGTACGTAATTCATTATACAATTTTCAAAAATGCAGGCATTGTGAAAACAAACACAATGCGGCACAAACGATTTATTTTTACATTGTGCTTTTTTTCACTCGTTTGTTCATAAGGCAATTTGCGTATTATGTTCCTTTTTTGTCGCGCCATGAATAATGAAATTGTCATCTATGACCTCTTTTTACGACTATTCTGCTCATATAACCTGTAGGTCATATGAACAATTCGGTTCAAAAACCTCTTTCGAACTGTTGACTCCTATAAACTATCATATTGAACGTACCCTATCCTTTCCTTGATAGATAACATAGATTCTTCCGTGTTCATATCCATCGCTCTTCGGCTTTGTGAACATCGGCGCGCCAACGATAACGTCTTCCGCACCGTCGCCATCAATGTCGCCGGAAGCGAGACTGTAGCCGAAGTAGGCGCCGATCTGAGAGCCACTGATGTTTTTGATGATTTGGAGTTCCCAAGTGTAAAGGACCACCTAGAAAATAAAAGCTAAATGCTTAGCTAAAGTCAAAGTTAAAATAAGTTTATTTGCAAACTTAGAATAAGCACGAAACAGAATAATATATCAAATACAAACAGGCTGAAAATTGTAACACGAGTATTTCTAGAGTAGCAAAGAGGTTGATAAATGATATAGCAACTTACAAGTCCTTTCAAATCAGAACCTCTCGGTACACCAACAGCGACACTCTGGATGCCCTCTCCAGCAAAGTCTCCGACAGTGATGGAGTAACCCATGTAAGAGTCGTCGTACCTAGCGCTAGCTTCAGGAGTAGATACCAGAGCAGGTTTACCACTCAGAGTCTGAGACATCAGCTGACCTACAAGAAATAACAAAGTTTGAGTTTGTTAGCTTTAGTAAAGATATCATGTTGTTCTCATTCGGACTGTTTAAGTAAGTACTGTAAGGGATTGTTGAGATTGGATGAATTATTGATAAGACAATGAATTAATGAAATAATAAATAAATCTATACGAAAAACAAGGAGTATGTACAAATGAGAACAACAGTCTTGATTCAAAATATGAGGAACATTTAAATGAAAAGCATCTGAAATAAATTAAAGGTAAATATGATGCTGATGTCGTGTGTGCATCAGTAGATTAGATATTATCAACACCGATATCCACCATGTATAATGTATAGCATGATGATAGTAACTTTGTCGGAGTAACTTCTATTAAATCAGAAGTCAAAAATGGTAAAGCATAAGATTTAGATCAATATTACCAAATCCTCGACCAATTAAGATAAGCCAAATGAGTTCTTGTTGAATGTTCAATTAGTCCTGAAGCGTAACACAGTCGTGTCACAATATTAAGCATTATAAACCTGATCAACCAATCCAAATAATAAATGTAACGGAGAATTCGACATTCCTATTTACAAATTAGAAAATGGGAGTCCAGGGGTCGACACCGGTGGAGAAAAGAAGATCATAATGTACAAGTATGGGAGGGCGAGTATGAACAATGAGATCATCCACATACAAGTTAGCACAGATATGGGCATGATCTATGGCAATGAAATCTAGAAGTGTTTTCGTGCACGGTTCTATTTCAAAATACATCTACTGCTACTTTTCTATGGGCTTGCTTATGGGAGTTTTGAACAAGTGCTGACGGAGAACAGGGTCTGACATCTAAGGTTGATGCCATTTAAACCATGATTAGCAGGATCGCTAATGATATATTCGTCTACGATATCATCGGCATCAGAATGATTGATGAAATCAATAGATGAAATTGCAGTTACAATTGAAATGTATTTCTCCATGATCAAATATAATTATCATACATACTACTTCCAATGGCAATGTTGGTACCATTTTCGTCATTTGTGAAAATGAATAGACCTTGTAAAAAAATTTGGCAATGTGTTTTCGTAAGTAATTAAAATACTAATTAGTTCATATTAATAAAAAGCAAAATGGTTAGAAAACAGTTTTTATATTTCAAAGCAGTGATCGTTTAGTGGATTCTGGTATAAATTCAATTATACTTGATCATGATTAAAAATAGCATTTGAATTACTGCATTTTAATGGTTTATCAGGATTAGGCGCTGTAAGCCTCTCACTATGTTATTGCGGTTATGAGTTAGGATGGTCAATCGTAGATTTTACCTTCCTCTGGAATTTTCGGCATAAAGTAGAAGAACTTTTCGTTTGAGTCTATGGATAACGTTCGTCCTGTGAATCGGGAGTAAAATCGTCAATATCATACTTACGTCTTTCTTTCGTCTTTCATCTCAAATATTTTGGAGACTTCAGGCTAAGAAAAATAACTTTTTATGACCGTTTACATTCGTGCTCTTCCTTTTAAGACATTTGGCCGCATGTTTTTGGTGAAAACACAATGAGTTAATCCCATTTAACCACACAGAAGTTACACCACCCACCAAATGGGTACGACAGTTTCATGGTGATTTTTTTTCCATAACTTAATAACTATTCGGTGATTGATTATAAGTAAGGCCTACCTTGCCAGTAGAAACTGCCTGGTGCTCCCATAAACAGTCTTTCTCCATCCTGAAATAAAATAAAAGACAGTTACAGACAAATACATCATAGGTAAGTACTATTTTTCACACTCTAACTTTGTTACGATTTAAGTAAAAGTTGGTTAACCACCATTACAAAAAAAAGGTGTCAGTCACATCCAGTTTTTTTGTAACAGCTGTCCATAATAATATTATAAACGCGAAAGTCACTTTGTCTGTCTGTTACCTTTTCACGCCTAAACCTTTAAACAGATTTTCATAAAAGGCAGGGAGATAAAATAATATCTTAGGGAAGGACATAGGCTATATTTTGTCACGAAAATCAATGCAGACGAAGTCGCGGGCAATATCTTTTATATTTTATCAATTTTGACCCCCATTTAATTTTAAATTTTGTTGATTTTCTTGAGACTAAAACATACTAAGGACTGTCAAATAAAGATATGATAAAAATAATCTGAACCTAAACATTAAGAAAGCAATTTAGTATGATGAGAATGTAATAAGTAAATATTATATTACAAAGGTAATGACAGAATTTGATAAACATAACTAGGTAGGAAGAGGTCCACCCATTTCATTATTTTAAATGGATGAGTGAGAACTATTTCGATCACAAAAATTATGCTTATCATTATCTGAAGTACAGTTTGACTCGAATGCAACCGAGCCTAGCCCAGTAGATGCTTAACAAGCAATAAAATCGTTCAAACGGCATGTCACGTTGTTTATTTATAAAACGATCTTTACGACCTATCCCATATATTCATGGGGCACTTATGGTAATGCAGTAAAAAGGTCTCTAATTGCAGGACTGATAAACAAGAGCTAAGATACATTTACTCCTTTAATGGTCCGATTATGTGTTGTTTATGTGGTGAGAGATCACTGTGGTGAAAAAATTTGGTGATAGGAGCATAATAAAAATACACTTTATTAAAAAATATCATTATTTTTATATAATAATATAGATATAAACTTTATTATTTCTTCCTACAGGTTAGGATCTTTGCCCACTACACCGTTTAAAAACCAGACCACCATCTTGGCGCAAATTACCTAGTTAGGTATGTACTCTTAAAAGTTTGCTATGTCGATAACACAACTTGACCGTTTTGCTTTGCTTTTTACGCTAAAGTAAGTTCGTATGAGCTAGTGACCAACTCTAGTGACGGAGTTTTTAGGCCGCTTTAAGGCCTCCGTCGTGACTAAACGGCTTAAAAGCCTGGACCGACAATTTAACGTGCCCTCCGAAGCACGGAAGCGCTCAGCTCATAATGCCACTTTACACTGCACAATGCTTTTTACGCTGACACGTTAACTACATGTTTTCTGTATAAGTAACTTTAAAAACTGCTTGTATCTGTTTTCAAAGTCCGTTCAGTCTCAACAGCGGCTAACAGATCCGACGACAGCGGGGTCGTGTGAACGCTACAGATAACACGGATGGCTCCAGTTACATCTTATCACAAAAACTACTCTGTCAAAGCATTAACATATGTTGTGGCCTGATGTCTGCGTCTGATTGCAGCTTGATGTGTCACACACTGTCTGTGTTAAGATGCTTGCAAAATGCGAAAATAAATGACATTGTTTGCTTTATTTGCAGTAATGCTCATTGCTGTCAGCTCGAAGTTTGTGGTACCTGCAATTATATAAGTAGTCTAATGCAGACTTCTGACGGAGAGCACTTACTGGTGGTCTAGTGGTGGCGGCCTCACCTTCCGACCCTAAGGTCGTGGGTTCAATGGATTTTATATGAAAAATACCAGTTCTCTCAAATAGTGATGGAAAACCTCGCGAGGAAACCAGTATGTCTAATAAGTTCGGAAATGGTGTAAAGAGCGCACTTTAAATCCTTTCATCACACTGGTTCGGCGGCACTAGTGACATGACTAGTACTGTTGTACCGTTACATTAACGAACCGTTATAGGAGCGACATATCGCTTGACGTGTTTTGACAAACTTTTGTCTATTTACTTAGCTCTTATTCTTATGTTCCGGTACGGTGACGGCCCGTTTATCGAATGGTGAGGTGGGTGAATGCCTTTAGCTTTCCAAAGTGACCGATATAAGCTTTCAACACGCAACTTCTCAACTACTATTTAGATTCAAATTGCAAATAAAGCTAAGGATAAAAACTAGATTCACTTATTCTAGTTTCCCTACTTTGTAAACAAATTCTTGAAAAAGTGGCCTTTTGAGATACGCTTGGCCGTAAAAGGCCGCGGCCCTAAAATAAGTATGAATGCAGACTTAGCATTGAATCAGCATGGTGGGCAAGACAGGTCCTTTATTAGGAAAATGGGGTTCCGTAAAAAGATTGATTTTAACGGGTTCATTTGTGTCTAAAAGGCAGTTATTACTAGCAATGTGAGGAGGAAATAAACTATAGTATTTTGATAAGGCGCAATCAAAATCTCGCAAGCGAAAGTAAATCAGTCATCATGATGGTTTTTCTGCCATTTCCTGCCGTTTTGTACAATATTTTTTATCTTCTATCTTCTTTTATCAGTCGTCATCTCAGTCATCAATCAGTCCTTTCACATAGCGCCATCTATCCCCACACTAAGCAAAGCTGGTACTATGGGAACCAGATGGCTGATAGAACACTTATATACTTTTTCTTGTAAATACATACATACTACAAAAACCAGACCCGGAAGAAATATTTGCAGAACATACAGACATTTCTCCCGTAGCGGGAAACGAAACCGAGGTCATCCAAAGAAATATTTTACTTGGGCGTAAAGATCTTGTAGGTAATCTCAACCGCATAGGCGACAAAAGGCTTTATAAAAACAAAAGGCTTAGGTATAAACGTTCAAGAATAGCACCGTGCTCTCCTGGTTACTTCTCTGGCAGGCAAATGCTGGGCAATGAATAAATAAGCGCGCACATCGACATACGCCTTATAAAGCACGACGGGCCCCGCGCACGCCCCATTTCCACGTCACGTGGGGGCAGAATGTCACAATAGGTAAACTTCTTTTGTTCCGACGGGGATGAGCAAAACGTGACTTGCTGGAGAATATCGTGAGGGATTCTCACAATTCAATAAGGATTTTCTAATATTTTCTATTGAACAGCAAGTCCAAAGAAGATAGGGCCAAATATGTACCTTTTTAAATATTTTGTGGCTGCATGTTTTCTTATCTTGTGGCTCTGCCCACCTAGGGATACAGGCGTGATGATTATGTATGTATGTATGTACCTTTTTTTAGAGTTCCGTAACCTATTACCAAGTCTCATGAACCTTAATAGGCAGAGAGTTGAAATTTTCACAGAGTATTGTATTTCTATTGCCGCTATAACAACGAATTATAAAAATAAAAGGGGGCCTCGTACAAGATTTTTTGTCGCTAAAGTAGGGTGCACTACATTGGGTAAAAATCATCATATACTATGGTACGGAACCCTGTGTGCGAATTTAATAAAAAATAAAATAAAATAAAAGTCATCATGTACTATGGTACGGAACCCTTTGTGCGAATTTAACTCGCAATTGACCGGTTTTTATTTTACTTTGTGTACAATGTCCCTATATTAAATGTGCTTATTTGAGTACCACTTAGAATGGGCTTTTGGAATAATAAATAAGTGATATCTAACACAGTCACATACATAGTAATGACCCCACACGAGGATTCCCTGTGTCATGAATATTAGAAGCTGCATAGATACTCAGAAGAAATATTTGCATTACAAACATTTATCTTGCTGCGTGAATCGAACCCGCACCTACTGGTCTGAGCTGGACCGCCACGCCACCGAGGTCGCCGGTAATTCTGCAATAACTGTCACTCAGCATATTCCGGAAGGGGCTTTGTGTGAAGTTACAGCGTTTCGGCCGCCATTAAACACTTACTATAAGAATTCATAATTGCGGCTTTACATTTTACACCTAAGTCGTTATTCCTCGCCATTCTTCACTTCGAGGCATAGAGCCAAAGAAAGTTACGGCGTGGAATAATTGAATATTCAATTAAATTCGCATAAGTACTGGGAGCGTTTAAAACCCCATATAATTTGCATACGCGCTGTGGAAACAGAGACAGGTGAAACGAATGCGAAATAAAGCATTTAGTCCGACATTGGCACATTGCTAAATTAATTTAACATTTTTCGAAAAGTAGTACGAGGTACTAATTTCACGTGTAAATGCAGAGGTATTACGAAAATGTCATAAAGTAACTTGATATGTTCCACTTAATAAATAAATAAATCGGCACTCTTCGGGTACGGAACCCTAAAAATAATACTGGCCCCTTCCCGTCGACCAGTCTTTCCTCACCCCACTATTTTGTAAGACGTAGGTATATATGACCAGCTTTCATACAGATTTTTACGACAGTCCAGATAGTCCTTGAAAACTTCTTAATTCGCATCATCAAAGATAAAGAGAAAAATGTTTTAGGTACATATCTACATACCTTCGAATACGCTCCAAAAAATAAATCAGACAATGTTAAACAGCAACTGAATAAAAGAACGCAATAACATCAAAACAAGTTGTTTCAATAAGAATACGAAATCGTAATTTCAGCGACAAATGCGCGGGAGACGCCATTGTCTGCAAATGGCTGCCGTTCGCGCATGCGTACACTGGACCCATGTTTGGAACCTCTTTGGAACTATTGGAATTTGAGGTTGCATAGCGTGAGCATATTTTTGAGAGAATGTTCTTTTTTTCGTGTGGCCGATTTATTTTTAAATCTGCGAATGTCAGATCCAGTATTCTTCGCCATAGCACGTCAGGGGCTAATTCTTAGGAAATAGATATAAAGCCACTCACATTAAATAAATAAATCGCGAATATTGTTAAAATGCCGTGTAGTATTTTGGCAGTTTCTCTACTATGATAATAATGTCTATCCAAGACTTAAGTCCCGGGTTAAAGCGCAAGAAGAAAGTGTTACAAATTGCAAAACATATTTCAAGCAATCTTTACTACCTACTAACAAAAATAATATATTTCACGTCAAGTTATAGAAAGTTGTTATAGTGGACCTTATACGTTGCCATATTGAGTATTGAATCGGCTCAGAATCGCCTTGTGCCAATGAATTCATAATGAATTGCTGTTCGCACCCACCCGCTAATAGAAAACGAGGGACATATTATTTGTACGTCTAGTTGACACTTCTATATAAATTAAATATTGCAATTGGCTCGTTAAATTGTTTGTTGCAATATACTGGCTACCTGGTACAGTGGTCCCTAGGTGTTGCCATTAGGCTGAGATAATGTTTCAAGAGAGTTTTACCTTTATGGTATAATGTAGCTACGGAATTCGTTCACTCTTTCAAAGTGTAGATCCAATAATTACGAAAAAAATATAAGTTGTATTTTTGCTATGTCTGTCTTATATAATTTCTTAGGACATCTAGTAAATTCAGTCTGTACCTACTGCACAATGTGCCAAAGCTAATTTATAATCTAGGCACGTACAAGATTTTACATCTCCACGATTCACACAATAGTATTATGTTCCCTTTTCGAGGAACGAGATTCATCTTGCCCACATTTTGCTCATTTTATCTGTAAACTTTTTAATGGATCAAAAAAGTGTTAAGGGTGAGCCATAAAAATCCATCTTCTAAAAAGCCCAAGATAAATATATTTTATGATAATTATAATAGGATGTCGTATTTTGGTAGCTGTCGTAAATAACACACCTATTAGTTTGATTACAATTATTTTACCGACCTAAGTAAGTAAGTATGTTTTTGTAAATAAAACATAACCGTATGTTGTGGGTTTTAATTTAAATTCCCAGCAGCTATTTACAAAAATGGCAACACTCAAAAGCAGATTAAACCCTCAATTGTCTACCAAATAAGTAACAGATAAAAAAGCAATAAAATCAGTTTCTATTTTCAAAATAGGAATACCGTGCGCCATTTTGGTTTATTTTTTGCGCGCGGGACAATAAAACTTTTTAATAATTCATAAGCGGAGCGCGCGGGCGCATGCGGCTCACGCGCTCGCTTCGATCGCCAAGATAACTCTTACAGTGTAGGACAGCTATTATTCTTTTCCCACGATCGTAAAATCACAGTTCTATGATAGAAACTTACATTCTTACGACATTTTGTATGTACGGTAGAGAAAAAATAAACTGCTTGTAAAATGTGTCCGCGTCCCGCCATTATCATATGATTCGGCGCGAATAAGACGAGACAAGTAGTCGAAAAACTTTTATCACCTCAATTAGCACAAATTAATATCAATCAAAACACAATCACCGTCCGAATAAAGCAAAAACAAAATAAACTCCCGAAGGGTATTATTAATTTAACAACCCGTACCGTACGGTGTCACCAAAATTATTAAGCCGATTACGATTTTCCCTGGAAATTATTCGTATCGAAATATAATTGGCGTGGCAAAAATGATAAATGCCTTCTTCTTGTGGATTTCAATTGGCAAAATTACACTGAGTATTATTGAGTACTTATTACCTTCCTCCGACATCAACATTTTTGGTGTTTCTTTACCATAATGACGGGCCACCTTTACTTTAAGTGGAAATGTGAATTAATAAACACTTTACAAATTGTTGTTTTGTATAATAATAATGGTATAAAAGATGCTATTACAGTAATTTTGAAAATAATGATTGGGGAAAAGTTTGATTGAAATTTTTATTCAATAACTTTCCAGGGTCCATTTATGCATGGTATTCAAACAATTATAGCTTCTTCATTTTGCAATATCTGTCGCGTTTGCATTACAACGCTACGTCAATACGTGCTGAGCTGCCTAAGCCGCGGGTTTATTCACGATATTTTCCTTCGCCGTTTGAGAGTTCTGGTATAGAACACATAATTTTCGTACTGAAAAATCTATTGGCACACGACCGGATTTGAACCCACGACCTTAGGATCGGAAAGCGGGGTCACTACCAACTAGACCACCAGTGCTCTTTACTTTTTTACCAGTAAAATGAAGCGAAAGCTTGCTTAGACGTTCTTGAAGTCAAGCAACCCTGTGCGCGGTCACAATGTGGATGGGTGACCGCAAATGGCATCACGTACGTTAAATTGTCGGTCCGGGTTTTAAAGCGTTAAGACATGTTGGAGGCCTTCAGGCGGCCTAAAAACGCCGTCACAAGAATTTGCCACTAGCTCATACGAACTTACTTACTTACTTTATCAGTAAAATTATTCAGAATTATTATATTTTGTGTACAAACCTTGGACATAGTAGCAGAGAAACCGGCCTGGCACACGCCTGTTTTGCGTTGACCGTAGCTAGCTGAAAATAACAAAAAAACTGAGCACTCGTACGAAAAAATCACAAAAAAAAAACAAAATCTAATACAATAGGTTAGTTAATGGCGTGCCTATTATATTTACAGATATTGTGTCCTAATAATTATTATAGTGCATATGAAAATAATTCTACTGTGTTCAATTCACATCCCTCTAAACTCACCCTCGTCGTCTGTACGAAATACTGATATATAAATAACAAATAAATATTAATACTTAATTATAATACGTTTGTACTTATTTATAGAAATATAGTAATAAATATAATGCATTATGTTGAGTATATTTGTAGTGCACGAAAGGAGCCTTTGAGGTGCACTTTAAATTTTTCATCACACTGGATCGAAAGAATTAGTGACACGACAAGAAGATTTTGTATTTCTACTCGGGTACCACTGTGACTTCCTGGTTCGAAAGTACGCCTTAAAGAGGCTTCTTTTGTGCACAAGACACATGTCTCCGAGGTTTTTAAGCTCTACGGAGAAATACTCGTTTCCTCAAGAGTCCGTTTTGGCCTTTTACCATCTATTTATATCACGGTCAATACGCGCGGAGCTGACTAAGCCGCGGGTTCCCTCACGATGTTTTCCTTCACCGTTTGAGAGTACTGGTATAGCGCACATACATTTTTCGAACTGAAAAATCCGTTGGTGCACGACCGAATTTGAACCCACGATCTTCACGATCAGAAGGCGGGGGTGCTACCACTTAACTAGTCTAGCCAACAAGTGCTCTTGCTACAGGTACCCATATTTTGTGCACTTAAATTTTTTAGCGCATATCATCGATGCTCTCGAAAATGTGTCTTTTTTGGTATTATTATACTACGTCAAAAAGTATAATAAACTGAAGAGATTAGGTAACCAAACTGTAACGCTACATTTTAAAATATCGCTTTACAATCGTAAATCAAAGTCCGTCACGGCAATTTTCCCGCGCGCGCCATTACCGGCGGAAATGCCGGTTTCGCGCGCTTTTACAGACGCCATTGTCCGCCATATTGGTTTTATGACAAAAGCTGTCAAACAAAATGAACTTCAAGGAATAACAATTTTATTTTGATGTATAAAATGAGTGGGATCATAAAATGGCGCAATGAACTAGCTAGAAAAGTTTGTCACACACAAATTTAAGAATCGTTCATAAAATCGAGATCATTTTATATCTTATTTATTCAATATTTTATCCTTAGGTACTAATATTATACACGCGAAAGTTTGTATGTATGGATATTTGTTACTCTTTCACGCAAAAACGGCTGAACGGATTTGAATGAAACTTGGAATATACATAATACATGTACTCGATTAAAATATAGGCTATTTTTTATCCGGGTACCACGCTAGCGAAGCCGCAGGTGGCAGCTAGTTTATAATAAAACAACTTGTGGACCAAAAAATGTGGCGATTTACGTATGAACTGAAAAGTGAAACAATGCCTAAAAGAAGTAATAATAATAATAAATTCTTTATTTGCAGACACGAGAAGTGTCATCATTTCTTGTTAGATAGTAACAAAGCAGGGCGAATCTTTTATAAGTAACCCCCTAGGGTTTTAAATTATTATTTACACGTATCAAGTTCTAACTCCAACCTCAGACAAAGGATAAGTATAACTATTCAACGAGGTAATGTCGTCGGCCTTTTGGGGAGCTTACCTGCGGTCGGTAATCTGAGCTCTGTTTTCTATTCTGTAGGCGAATTTATATAGAAAACTAAACTGATTTTCATTTCTTATATTATACCGATCACCTTAAAGTTTTTTATGTTATTGTAGTTTGTCTTTGTAAATAAAAATAAATTAATTCAAGTTCAATAGTTATACTTACAGGTCCTGCAAGGCGAGAACTCCGTGATGTCCTGGAGGCTCGAGGACTTGGCCACGAAGCAGGTGCCCACCGGGTCTCGAAGGTTCAGCTTCGCAGACACGAAGGATACGTAGCGAGGGGCGCAGGCCTAACGAAAAGTAACAGTACATTAGCTAAATCATCATCTAAATCATAAACCACTTTTACTTCTCTGCTGGACTGGAATTAAAGAAAGAGCATAGAATGCGTCCAGCTGCTTCTCTACCCGAGAAAGTCGTAAAATTCGACTAAGGGATGATTTATTTACTTATTTGACGACCTCGGTGGCGTGGCAGGCGAGTGCTCTGCTGAGACGCAAGAGGCGCGGGTTCGATTCCCGCTACGGCAGAAATGTTTGTATGTTCTGCAAATATTTTTTCCGGGTCTGGGTGTTGTAGTAGTATGTATTAGAAGTATGCATTTACAAAAAAAAGTATATAAGTTATTCTATCAGCCATCTGGTGTCCATAGTTCAAGCTTTGCTTAGTTTGGGGCTAGATGGCGCTGTGTGAAATGTCCACAAATATTTATTTATTATTATCTTAGCTTGCTTTTACATCGATAAAAAGTGGAGTATGTGATATGTAATATTTTTGGTCACGAACCGTATAATAAACAAAGTTTCATTGAAATTCGTTCAGCCGTTACCCCGTCATTGAGGCCGAACTATACTTACAACCTCACCAGGATTGTAAAAGAGGTAACAAAGGACAATGGCCAAGCTACTATGGGGTAAGCCCCATACGATACTAAGGTATAGTAAGTTTATAGAACTATGGAATTATAAAATATAACTTATACCAAGATTTCAGTTCAGAATGATCACAAACATGGATTAGCAGAATAAATAAATAAAACCGTTCAAAGAAACGAACTGACGCGATGCTTACTAAAATAAACTGTAGTAAATATGGTGTAAATGAACTTGAAAAGCGTCGGTTAAATTTAACTGACGTTATAACATAACACGCGCCAAAGTTTAGGTAATCCATAGGGCTGCCATCACAAAAAAATAAGCCTACGATCAGCAATAGCCAATAGGTAAAGTCAAGCTACGGATGACAAATTTGTCGAAGCAAAGTCCCAAGCGAGATGACAAAATTGTCAGTTCATAAAAAAGCTCTATTAAAACAAAAATGGTTTAAAAAAGCTTACTATAAAATATACGATTTTGAAAAAGACAAAAATGCTTGGCACTGAATAATGCTCCAAATCCTTTTACAAACATAATTGTAAAGGAATAATTTTGAAAAAAAAAATAGCCAAGCGTTATTTCTTATTGTATCGTCCACGCTTGGTCCGCGTTACGACGTAAATGTAACGTAGATTTAAGTCGCTTTCAAATGATCCCTGCGATTTTAAGGAATAAAGAAATTTTTACTTTGCCCTTGACTTTTATGAGGATGAAATACGCTTTTCAGTCGTTTTATTTTTCGCTTCCGCGCTTCGGAGGGCACGTTAAATTGTCGGACCCGGCTTTTAGGTCGTTAAGTCATAACGGAGGCCTTTAGGCGGCCTAAAAACTCCGTCACAAGAGATGACTACTAGCTCATACGAACTTACTTATCGGCGCAATAATGTGAACGAATGTGGGCATGTGCGACGGGAGATAAAAACTATGTTGCAAACCACCAGGCAACCCTATCTTCCGCCCGTCATCTCCGAAATGGAAAGAAAACAGTCTCATATACCCTCCAGGGTTAACGAAGGTGATGCTGTGAGATAATCCTCTATCAAAACAGAGCCATCTGCCGGAAACCAACGGAATTACATTTTTATAATTAACTAAACTAATCCCTTATGAAGTTTGTGGGAACTGCTGAAAATATGTTTCTCTAAGTTGATACTTCGTTATTTTTGGGTTTAGAACCTGAACTGGCTTTTTTGCTATCATCATCATCATCTACGGCCAGTTCTTGCCCACTTCTGGATTCCCTTTGCATTATTTTGTAAAGCAGCTATGATCTTGCAACCTGTCAGGTACGGAATGCGTACGTGTGCTAGGCTTGTAATGTTTGGAAGTGCCTCTGACTACTCTCTGATATGATATAAATTCTACCGTCTCAGGAACTTTTTTTTGTACACTCTTAGGCATTAAAATAGTCTTGAGAGGAGATTTGAGATGTTGTTATAAAACTAATATCTTTGACTGAATAAATCAACATAGTAATTAAAAAAACCAGTCAAGTGTGAATTGAACTCGCACACGAAGAGTTCCGTACTATGGTAATGTAAGTACATAAATGTTTCTTGTATGGGGCCCCCTTTTATTTTATTATTTGTTGTCATAGTGGCAATAGAAATACACACTCGGAAAATTTCAGAGTTGAAATTTTCAGAGTTTCATGCAATACAGCCCGCTGACAGACGGACGGACCGACGGACGGACAGCGGAGGATTAGTTAGGGTCCCGTTGGCACCCTTCGGGTACGGAACCCTAAAAACAAATACGGTCAAAAGGAGGTAAGATGGACGCAAGGTAAGATGAATCATTGTATTTGTCATGAGTGAGTCATCGTTTACTCGATTATGAGCATATTGGTCAACAGAGAGTTCTTAAGAAATGATGCGGATTTCTTAGTCATTGGTACACAAAGGATTTGAGGTCCTCTGGACCTGTCCACAATGACCTTGTTTATACCTACTTAGAGTGAGGTCAATACCATATTTAACTGACTTCAAAATGGTAAAGGTTCCTTCTGAATTCGTTTACATTTTTTTTTGTTATCAGCTGCTTTTCTTCCTGAGCATGTCGTAAAAGTCGTCTAAAGGATAGTATCCTCTCCAACATGATGGACCATTTATATCGCTCATTAAATTCAAAAGGGCCACATTCCGAAAAAAACCAAAATCGTTTTTATTGCATAAAACGTATTAAAATTGGTAAAATTTTTATATTCGAAAAAGACACCCATTGCTTTAGCGTTTAAAATGGTCCAATCACACAACTGCCCGTTGGCCATTTTGACACTTTGACGACTAACTTCAGAGCAAAACGGCCATCTTTTTAGTTGTGACCCAGCAGTCTGCGTGAGCGCACGTCATCTTTATATAAAAGGGCCACATTCCGGAAAGCAACTGGTGTTGAAGTGATAATTTGTAGTGAAAAGAGCCATATTTTGAAATGTGACCGTCTTTAATACAGAAAACACGTGAGTACAATATTATTTAATAAGGAAACTTGCCAATTTTTTTGAATGCGCTTCTTTTGATTTTAAATACTACAATTTTGATAATCATTTATTGAAACAAAAGTGCAGTATTTGGAATATGCCAGTTTGTGATGCTATTTAGGTAGGTATTTGGTAACTTGCTGAAGTTACTTTTGGGGTTTAAGTATCTACAGTGACTGATAATTTATTTTTCTTTGTTCATAGAATGAATAGTCACGCACATCGGATTTTGAACATGGTCATAACAAAAAACGAAGATCTTCAAACTTCATCATCTTCCTGCCCTTATCCCACTCTATGTGGGGTCGGCACAGCATGAACCCTGGATCATGCTGCAAGAGTCCTGGCCAAGGTGTTCCATGACCTGCCGCCTGCCTGGCGTCAACCATCCCTGGGAACACTTGCCTATTGTATCTCATCGTGTTGGAGGATACTATCCCTTAGTCGACTTTTACGACATGCTTGGGGAGAAAAGCAGCTGGACGCATTCTATGTTTTTTCTTTACTCCCAGTCCAGCAGAGAAGTAAAGAAGAAGAAAAAGAAGCAGAGAAGATCGTCAAACTTCAACACACAATAACACAAAGTTTGGCTCTTCTTCCAACTTCGCCGATCAAAGCTTGCCGTCACCGTCATTCTTGTCTGATAGTTCTTGTGATACAAATTCCATAGCAGACAGTCAAAGTAATCTACTGTATGTAGTACCTACTGTATGATGAAAGTACTGTATCTGATGTGAGAAGTCCAGAAAAAAGAGCTAATTTAGTTGTCGAGGAAAGTATAGAATGTGAATCAGATAGCAGCTCCAGTGAATTTTCATCTACGAGTTCAAGCAGCAGTACGGAAAATTTGTCGTCAGATGATAGCGTAAAGGATCCTGACTTCAATCTTCAACCTGACGCAGAAGCTATTTCAGACTCTGGTGAAGATTTATCACCAAATGCGGGATGTTCCGTGAACCTTTCTAGCTTCATTGAACAATCAATGAATCTTGGAAGGAAGAAGCTTAAAGCAGTCAGGAGTCAGACAAATATATACACCAAGCAACGATATGCAACCACCTAGCTTTGAAGATCAGCCAACAGGCATTGAATCGTTATTTTTTTTTTGATGAATTTTATTTTGAGAACCAATGTGCCTGTTTGAGTCTTTTTATCAGTTATTTTAATGTGACATATTCTCCTTTATTGAGTTATTTCATTGAAACGTTAATAACATCACAAACTTGACTTACAGAGTGTCAGAAATAGCATTTTCATAATGAAAACAATTACTTTTTAATTTCTTACCATGTTTGTTTTTTCAATTAAACCATTTTTTGTGATTGATTTTGCATGTTTGTATGTTTTTTGGTTATAACGCAAGTGTGTGATTTTTTATTTCAGGTTTTTCTAAACATTTAACGAAACTACGACGTAAAATTTGAAATTAAACTTATTTGTTGTATGATTTGTGGCCTTTTATTTAATAAATTCATATGACATTTTGACCATTTTTATATACAATAGGGACTTATTTGACTTTTTACGTTTCTGGGTGAAAGTTACAGTAAAAATTATACTATAGGTAAATAACGGTTTAAAATACGCATCGAATGATATCCCACATGTATAATATATAAAATATGATCTACAAAATAAAACGAAAAAACGACGGCCAAAACTTCAAAACGCTCTCCTGTAAAAAATGTAGTTTTTGGAATGTGACCCTTTTGAATTTAATGAGCGATATGGGCGATGGGCTGATCACCTGTCACCATGGTTCAATATATCTTAGGACTTTGAATCAAGAGTGGCTGCAAGTTTTCTTATGATTACTTGTGGCTCTAATTATCACGCCCGTATCCCTATTAGGGATACGGGCGTGATAATATATAATGTATGTGTCTGTTTTATTATTATAAGTGAATTGATGACCGATTTTGATGATTCCTTTTCTGATATATAGGGAATGGCTCCAATATGACAAATAACAGATCATCGATGTATTCTAGAGCGTTAGAATTATAGTTTTCAGGTATTTTAAGTGAGGCACGGTTAATACAGATGTAGCGCGGACGCATTTCCTTTGATAGGTATGGAGTAAATTATACATAGACGACGTAACGAAGACACCGCTCAGAGCAGACAAAGTACTAGTGTTAAAAACGACACGTCGCCGTCACTTCTGAATAAACCTAATGCAGTTCTTTCTGGCATCTTGTAACTCTATTTTCATTCAGGATACAGCTTTCAAATGAGAGCCGAAATCAAAAGCAACAATCAGAAGACTTCCATACTGTCTGTAGCAATTGACAGCGGCCTACTTACAAGAATAGCCCCGCCGGTACTAACTACATTGTACACTGTGGCTGGAAATATCGGTCGCTGAGGCCCCGGGGAAGGGAAATGTATTGTGAAACTTGGCCTATAAAGGATTTATTGCAATAAAAACGTACTCAAAATGTCAACGGATATGATGTTGTTGATAAATTAAAAGTGGGAAGTAAAATTGAACGACGTTGATATTTTTGGAATAGTCTAGGTATAATATTGAGATTGAGGTACAAGATTGAGATAAATAAAAAGTTGAAGTGAGAGCAGACTGATCTCATTCTTACAATATGTATGGTAGCTATTAGGTATCATCATCCACATTTACATCACACATGATTACTGATGGGCATAGTCATAGCTTTGTTTATGACGTCTCAGATTAGTGAAGGTATACAGGGTGTCCCAAAAAATAGTGTCAAGCAAAAGTCCAGAGATAGAGCATCCTTTGGGGTACCCGAATAAAATAATAACAATAATTAATTTTAAGAGTTTGGTATTTTAACTAAATTTGGGATTTAATATTTTTTGTAGCGCAATGGTATCAGATCTTCCCATAATTGACATTGTCTGCAAGGCATACTATTATTCACCTACCTATTTTAAATGTGTAGTATAAGCTAAAATTTATCAAAACTCGAAAAAAAATCATAACTCGATAACTACGAAATTAGAAACATACATAGGGGTGATTCGGACACCCCAAGGGGTGCTCTATCTCTGCACTTCAGCTTGATACCAATATTTAGAACACCCTGTATATTACATACCTATTAATAAATATTATTATTTGATAGCAAAGTTAGAGTCAACTTCAACTCCAAGAACATAAAAGGACCCAATATCCAAATCAAAGTTTAGGGCCTTTAACCTGTTTAAGAGTCTGGACACACAATAACCGTGGATCCCCGACCTCGTAACTCACTGACCTAAACGATGGCACACGTCAAACCACCAAAAATATGTGACCATTCGCTGTAAATCAGCCGCGATGGAACACGTCAAACAACTTTATTTAGCCGTATTGTTATTTGATTTACGACACGCGCCGTGACATTTGACTGTGATGCATAGCCCGGGAGTCAGAGGCGAGTTCATTACGTCATACCAATCAAGCACAGAGATTGCTAGTTCTAACCATTTACGGGCAGCGTGGCTTTCAGTTCGTAGACTTTATGAAAGTTGTTTTTTCTTAGGAAAAAGGTTAAAATAACGACTACGTAAATAGTTATTATTTTTGGATGCGATATCTTTTTTTAAGTTTATCTTTATTTTATTTATGGTTTATCAACGATTGTTACAATATTACATTAAATAAAGACATACAAAATATTTAAACTAATTGCAAAAAAAATGTTAAATGCAAACGTACAAATCATGAAACAACAACAAAATAAGATAATACAAAGTGAGATAAGAATATAAATTAATTTTGTATGTACCTACAGATAAAAGAATAAAGTTAAATCTACAATCAAAATGACATACAGTTATGTTATCTATGCAATATAACATCACTGTCTAAATAATTGTGTTCGGCAAGTTCTCAGATAAGAACAGAAGGAACTTATTAATATTTGAAGAGAATATGTCTAGTTGAGCTGAAGAGCTGAAGTTGAAAACAGTATATCGGTATGATGTAATAAAATCCTGATTGTCTCTCGGGCTAGCCTTGGACACTAAGCTATTGTACTGTAGACACAGAAGGGGACATAGGGAACATGTTAAGCGTTTCGCATCTTGTTTGTATGTTTGTTTGGTACACTTTGTGTAAGTGAGTGTACCAAACAATTATTTGATAATTTTGGGTCATGCTCAAGTACTTGCGTGTTCTGGAGTGCATATTATTGTAATAAGTAAGTAGGTTCGTATGAGCTAGTGGCCAACTATTGTAACGGAGTTTTTGAGGCCGTCTAAAGTCGTTGAGTTTAAGGCGTCTCAAACTATGAAGGAAAATATCGCGAGGAAACCGGCATGTCGTAGAACCTAAAAAGTTCAAAGACATGTACCACGAAAAGAGCCTTTAAAAAGCACTTTAAATCCCTTCACAGCACTGGTTCGAAATAACTAGTGCCACGACTAAATAGATGGAATCTAAAACATCAAGCCCTATTTACGGGACCAACGGTTCTTCATTCCAGCTATCTATGCCACTCCCGATACAGCCAGTCCAGTTCGCGAAACAAACGTACCCAGGCTATTTAGAGAGACCAGGAAAAAACTGGAAATGCCCGTCGCTTATAAGGACCTCGGGCGGATTTAGCAGACCCAGATAGCTGGCAATGGTTAGAAAAATCTGCGTGACCGTTAACCGGCAATGGATGCGGGACATTCGATCGGGGACACCCCACAGCAAGACGTCAGTGCAGATCTTTTTTTTTTTATCTGAGATAGGTTTTGCGTTTGAGCACATTCTACCTGATGTTAAGTAACAGTGTGGTCTAAGATGAAGCACACTTACCTAGAAGAAACCTATTGATTCTCGATTTAAAGACACACATATTATACTCTTCAGGAAATACAGACCCCGGCAGAGAGTTCCAGATTTTTGCATTTTTATCTTTGTTCCCCTAACTTAATTAATTCAATCGGGCGTAGGTGATATAATAGTTAGGCTCTCCGGCCACTATCCCGGACCGTTCCTTCACTAAAATGCAAGGCGAAAAGACAAACAATGTTTTGTCAGAAGTTAGTTTTACTTCTCTGCAGGGCTGGAAGTAAAGAAAAGACAGAATGCGACCAGCTGCTTCTCTCCCCGAGCATATCGTAAAAGTCGACTAAAGGATAGTATCCTCTCCAACATGATGGACCATCTATATGGGCGATAGGCAGATCACCATGGTTCACCATATCCATCTTAGGACTTTAAATCAGAGGCTGCAAGTTTTCTTATGATAACTTGTGGCTCTGCCTACCCCATTAGGGATACGGGCGTGATAATATGTATGGAGATGGTCCGGTTATGGAACAGGGTAGGCCCTTATAAAACTATGGACTTACTCCCCACCGCATCCGTTTCGGTATAGTATGGTTAAAAGTCAACAGAATTTTGTACATCTCTTAAACGTTTATAAGTAACGTTTATAAGTAAAACCGCAAAAGAAACAACTAAACATTGCTATCAAATAAGGGGATTTGTTCACTCGACCATGATGACGAAATTAAATCATTGTTAGGGCGATTAATTCAGTTTTATCGGCCGAGTCTACACCATCGATAAAGCATCGCAGTGTAAACACTCCATAAATAGCGCGCCGTGTGAACAGCACATTCCACTTTATGCCCCGTGTAAATGGGCCCATATCTGCGCACGCGCACGTAATCGATTTTAAAAGTTACTTTCGCCATTGAATTACGACAATAACCTGAGTTATATCTGTGAAAGTTTTATAGAAACTGGGCGAGCAGTTGGGCGGTTGTAAAAGGTCGTTTAAGCCGTTAATTACTGTGGTGAATAAGCAAATGAGCAAAATTATGCTTGTTTATACTTTACTAATACTACTACTGAGTGCGTTCATATAGCTCGAAGAACTGACGGCCGTTCGAAGAACGTAGCGTAGGACTGCCCCCCACTAGATGGAAAGACGACTTAGTAAAAATTGCCGGGAGCCGTTGGGTGCAAGCCGCACAAGATCGGTCGCCTGAGGATGATGATGATAATGATGAGTGCATTCGCAGTAGTGACATTGGCCAGTACCACCCATGTTACTATGGTGCCAATTTTTTCTCTCTAGTACCGAAATTCTAACGAAATTCAAATCATGAAATTATCAGAAAGCAATGATTTGAAATTAGTTTTAGTATCATTGCACACGTCATCATACTCATTGACGAGTCGTCAATGAGCAATTTGACGAGTATAACAGGGAAGCCACATAACTCAGGCTACTCCCTACACATATGCGGGGTAAGAGAGAGGGAGCATCACGTTGATATCATGTATTATGTAAAGTATAAAAACTTAGATGTATTTATTTATAGGAAAACGAACAGCAGAAGATAACGTATACAAATATGATGTACGAAACCCTTCGTGTGTGAATTCGACCTGCACATAACCAGTTTTTTTATTAGTTAAATTTACTTAAAATAATTTACCTTTTTGATTTTATTGAATTCAGAGTTATGTTTTTAGTACCTACCTATGCACAATCTATTAAATAATAAAATACAAGGTATCTATACTACTTGTAACATCCAGTGAGCAGCCGTTACCCTCAATGACATCCCTGGAATTTCTCAATAGGGACATACGTTTTTATACCTCTATATTTGGAATTACCGTTCTGTACGGTTGCCTGTTGGCTGAGTGCTAAGCACTGCAAATGATGTTAACATCGATTTAGAATTACGTCCATTTAATTTATTGGTCCATCAACATAGCAAGATAATTTAACGCTAATTCTAATTGATTTAAAAATATAAAAATAGTACATTATAGCTCAGGTCAGAAATAAAGCAAGTTACGGCCGAGTCAATACTCGTAAGGACGAGGCGAGGCCAAGTCCTTCCTAAGTGATTTTAAAAGGACGACGCGATAGCCGTTTCGTTTTTTATCAAACGAGGCCGCTCATTGCTATTTCGACCGAGATTTGTATTGTACTTTTATCTTATTTACGAGGAAACAGTAAAAAAACTAATTCAAGAAACAGAAGTTTAATAATTAAACTTCTGTTTCCGGAATTCGTTTTTAACTTTAATTCCCATCAATTTGACAGTCGGCCTTTGTTTTTTTTTTAAATTCTGAAAGGTTCTGAATGCCTCAAAATAAAAAAAAACTGTCCAGCAATTTCCATTACTGTCGTGTTGCAAATTGCTTGCGTGTTATTTCATAGAATACATAAAAGAGTTGATTGCGGTAGGTACTGATATATTTTTTAAATATTGAAGCATAAAATCTTTTAAATCCATTATTTAATTAGTCATTTAATAATCCCGCTGTTGATACTACCTGAGCGAATGGCGGGATCAAAGGGAGGCCCCCTTTGATTCCGCCATTCGCTCTGGTCCTGTGACACACAACAAAAAACTATGGCCCTTTTCGATGTTGTCGACCCAGTGGGATATTATGTGCTGTGGTGTGGATGATGATTTCAATAATACGTGGAATTTATTAAATAGGTGCGAGATAGACTTATATTGAGTTCTTTACATTTTAGAAAACGGAAGGCATGTTACTTTAGTCTACAAAAGCCAACCCACAACTGAGAGATGCCCCGCCTAGTTAAGATTTTTAGACTGGGAGTAAAGAAAATCATGTGTCCAGCTGCTTATCTGCCCGAGCAGTCGTAAACGTCGACTAAAGGATAGTATCCTCTCTAACAAGATGAACCATCTATATGGGCGATGGGCTGATCACCTGTCACCTTGGTTCACCATATCCATCTTGGGACTTTGTATCAGGGGTGGCTGCAGGTTTTCATATGATTACTTTTAGTTCTGCCCACCCCATCGGGCTTGATAATATTGTGTTGATAGTGCTGTTCATCAGGTACTTAGACATTGTTTCACTTTTCAGTTCATACGTAAATCGCCACATTTTTTGGCCCACAAGTTGTTTTATTATAACCTAGCTGCCGCCCGCGGCTTCGCTCGCGACGTACCTGGATAAAAATAGCCTATAATGTTAATCCAGCACACGTACTATGTATATTCCAAGTTTCATTCAAATCCATTCTGTAGTATTTGCGTGAAAGAGTAACACACATCCATACATACAAACCTTCACGTTTATAATATTAAGTGAGGAATTAATTCCCTGAGCACAATAGTTAAATCAAGCATGTGATGGGTATCGGGAATTTGCCACAGACCTGCGCAAACGCATCGCCGCGGGACAATGGAGTGTTTATTAGTTACAGAGCTCGGCACTGGTCTGACTTAGCCCATGGGTTCGCTGTGGGCCAAGTTATTACCTGACTGAATACATATATATTTTTTTTGTAAATACAATACCAAAACTACACATACAATACAATACTACTAAAACTACAACACCCAGACACGGAAGAAATATTTGCAGAACATACAAACATTTCTCCCGTAGCGGGAATCGAAGACCGCCTCTTGCGTCTCAGCTGAGCACTCGCCCGCCACGCCATCAAGGTCGCCAAATATCTTGTCACATACAAACATGCAAAAAAAGATGGATCTCTTTTTTCTGAAGTTACAGTTCCAATAAAGCTCCTAATTCTTCCAACACGCACCACACATCACAGGAAATGCATCTCATTCGCTATTTATAATGTCGATGGAACAGACGGGAAACGATCGTCTCATGGAACTCAATAGTTAAATCTATTTGCGAATACATTTCATAAACATTATGGCGTTATCCGAACTCTTTGATGCCGACGATACATAACTGAGTAATAAGTGTTATATGCCATTTGATATTATGTGGAATATCCTGAAGTACTAATAGCAAACAGACACAGCGGAAAATGGCATCGACGAGACATGATATTGGTTTTTGAATAATGGAACAGCGCGTTGAAATCTTTTGTTAAAAAAGAATATCATCAAGTATCGGAAAGAATGAAAGAAAGAAAAATAATCTTACTTCTTACTTCTTACTTCTTACTTATATTATAAATTTGAAAAGTCTTAGTTTGCTTGAAATTACCGGCGTAAAGCTCAAAACGCAACGATAGCGCGTACTAATTTTACCGGTGCTGCCATCTAGTACGAAAGTTTGTAACGATGTTTGGATGTTTGTGCCTCAATCACGCCTAAACAGCTGAACGGATCTGAACGAAACTCGGAATATACATAAAACATGTACTGGATTAACATATAGGCTATTTTTTATCCGGGTACCACGCGAGCGAAGCCGCGGGCGGCAGCTAGTATATTATAAATGCGAAAATTTGTGAGGATGTTTGGATGTTTGTGCCTCAATCACGCCTAAACCGCTTAACGGATTTGAATGAAACTTGGGATATACATAGTACATGTACTGGATTAACATATAGGCTATTTTTTATCCGGGTACCACGCGAGCGAAGCCGCGGGCGGCAGCTAGTTAATCAATATAAAGAAAAAACACGGCGATTCGAATATAATACCTGCTACTTATAAAAGAGTGTCTACCTTTCTGAATTAATTTATTTATTTTTCAATAAAACATACATAATATATATTATCACGTCCGTGTTCTTAATTAAGTGAGCAGAGTCACAAGTACTCATAAGTAAACTTGCAGCCACTCCTGATTCAAAGTCCCAAGATGGATATGAACCATGGTGACAGGTGATCAGCCCATCGCCCATATAGTCCCTATGTATGCTTAGATCTTTAAAACTATGCAACGAATTTTGATGCGATTTTTTTAATAGATTGAATGATTCAAGAGGAAGCTATTATAATGTATAATACATGCATAATATAGTAGAGAAATACTGATAATTTTAGAGGTTTCTAATGTGATGTCGCAAATAAACACTTTTTTTGCGCTTACATCGCAAACGCTGGCTGAACCCTAGTTATAGAGATATATCAAAATAATGTACTACAGTATTGTATACCTTAAAAAGGTCTACAAAAAAGTCCACGATGGTATGTCTATCCCCGTGCGAAACCGGGGCGGGTCACTAGTTCACAATAAACTATACCTAAGGTACTATACCTAAAGTACTTAGAGTAAGTACGTAGGTATATGTTTTAAGCCTGTCTATACCTTAAGTATGTAGGTACCGGCCCCTCCCGATGTGATGATAGAGCGATATCAGTAGATCTCTATCTGGTTAAAGTGTGCCGGCCGCAAATGGACACTGAGACGAATCGGCCCGATGGTATGTCCGATATAAGCACAGTTACTTCTCAAAGGAACCTCCATTAGACTCTATTTTTGCCCTTTTTATTGGACAAATGAACAAAGGAAACAAGGGTTCAATTATGTTCTATCTTTAAAAATGATATAGGATCATTTTCTATAGATATGCGGCCAATGATATAATGATGCGGCAAAGTTCTGGATGCGATTGGCTGAATCCAGAGATGGAAGGCATAAAATGGAGGAGGAATATACCCAGCTGCTTCTCTCCCCGAGCAGGTCATTAAATTCGACTAAGGGATAGGGCTGATCACCTGTCACCATGGTTCACCATATCCATCTTTGACTTTGAATCAGGAGTGGCTGCAAGTTTTTAATAATTTCTTGCGGCTCTGCCCACCCCATTAGGGATACGGGCATGATAATAATGTATGTATGAATGAATATACCCTGCAATAGCTAGATGATGATGGAAAAAAATGATAAAATAGTCATCTCCATTTAATTGAAATTAAAACGTGCAAATTTGTAAGCGTAATGGTCCAACATGGCGGATCGTTTAAGGCGCTAAAATTGAGGTTATTATTTAATGAACAAAAATAAATGATGAACAGGTTATTATTGAAAAATAACAGGACTTGAAATAAATACACAATGACTTAAATATTATAATTATAGTAAAAACAAAAAATATTCTTAAAAATCAATTCCAACAAAAAACTATACAATAATTCAATTTAGTGTTACACTGAACCGTGAAAAAGGGTTTAATAGTGAAATAATGAATGGGTTCTAATGAAGGTAACCCAAGAATGTTAATAGTTTTATTCAGAGTTCCGTACCTCATGAACTGTGTATATCTTTTCTGTTATGAATTAACAACCGGAACATTTGCAGAGTCATTTCATCATAGATCTTTACAATTATCTCTTATTGAAAAGATATCTTGTAGGCTCAGTTAACAAGCTATTAGCAAGTTAAGCTCAGCTAAGGCTTGCTTTAAAATATTATACTGATTTATTGTTCAGAGCACCGGTGGTCTAGTTGGTAGTGACCCCGCTTTCCGATCCTAAGGACGTGGATTCAAATCCCGTCGTGTGCCGATGGATTTTTGTGTGCGAAAAAATTATGTGCGCTATACCAGTACTCGCAAACGATGAAGGAAAACATCGTGAGGAAACCCGCGGTTTAGTCAGCTCCGCACGTATTGACCATGTCTTTCCTGTGGACAAGGCTGACTAAGCTGAGAGAATGGAATAAATGCTGGGCAAGCCTACTCCATCTTAATTTGTCCCGGGCACTACAGCGTCTCGTCTGTGAAGGTAAAAGTTGCTTCCTGTATAAACCATCTACTATAGATGGTAAAAGGCCTTATTGTATTGATGGCATGGATGTGTAGCCATGACGATGAAAAGTGCGCGACTAAGTAAAATATGAGCTAAAAGATTCTTACATAGAAGTATTATAGTTTTTGAGATATTTGAGGCGTTTTTTATCGATTACTATTCACACCTACAGAACCTCCATCTGGCCGACATCTGTTCTCAAACGTCGGTCTTATAGCTCGTGCGTGACTGATTCCAGATAATTGCTCTGCTTTAGTTTAACGATAATGGGATATTAAGGACCGTGTTATTAATGTCTGGCTCACAACAAGACGTGATTAACTTGGACTTTTTAATTTTGGACATTCGTCTTCATTTGGCTTTCAAGTTAAGGCTAGATAATTAACTATAAAAACTTTTTTGTATCTGTTTTGTGTCGCTACGAAAAGATCATGAATAAAGCCAAAATAGTATAAAACAAGAGTTGCTCTCCGCACCTTAGTTCGCTTAATTCCTCTAAACAACACAAATAATCATTATCTTCAAGCCAATCCAATGAGCCGATATGTCATTGGTATTTTTACTGATCGTATATATATTACTTTTTCTATAATCTACAAAACTCACAGATCATATAGAAGTAACCTTAAAACATGGCGCCAACGTAATTTAGTAACAAAAAAGAGGAATAAAAGGCAACCCTACGTCGTAACATAGCATATACGTCGGTATCTGACCTGCCCACAATTACCTCCAAAAACCTCAACAATTCGCCATTTTCCCAAAATGGCGGCTAACCAATACCTGCCACATGTCTCATATTCTGTTAACGGTTGCCCAATAAACCTGGCATGCCGAAAATTTGCCGCCAAAAAACAAATACTTCACAAATGGAGACAATAAAAGCTACGGCTCATAAAAGGAGGTAGGACCAAAGACGGGTGCAGCTTATTTAATCTGTGGTGTAGCTGTCAAGTGCCGGCGGCCATGTAGGGTGCGCGCGCGCAACAAAAACGAAAGTCCCGCGACGCTGACAAATCACCGGACAATTTGTTATTTAGCTGAAAATTCACAGGCTGTTCTTTTCCTATTCGTTCATTTTATAAAAATAAATTCTTCAACGTAAAGAAAATTAGAAAAAAAGCTAATTTTTATTGAAGTTTTTTACTAGTTACTAGTTATTTTGTCTTAAATACACGTAAGTATAACAACATCTATAGGTACTCCTCATAGTTTTTCAATTGTCAGAACCGTTTACATTTGAGGAGGTTGGACAAATACAGCCATGCGTTATTAGAGCCATTAAATTGGAAATTTATAAGTATCTCAATAAGAAAAAGCTCATTTAGTCTCCTTAAAAAGTACATCAGGCTGTGCACGTACTTTTTACGTCTGAATCTAGAAAATTCCTCTCAAGCATACCATCAAGTAATAAATATTCACCACCACCATATCCGAAGCAAACAATGAAGAAAATATCCCAAGAAGTGGCGTCACAGTATAACTAACAGAATCGTAGGCATCAGTTGCATCAATCTAAACCTACGATATCTTATTCCTTACATAGAAGAGTCATAGATGAGGCAAAAAACAGACGAGACGAACGATAAGACTTGGAAATGCGCAGTGACGTTTTATAAATTACTTTTTGCGATATTGATAAATTAGTATTGGCTATTGAGATAGCAATTCTTTTATTTATCGAACCATAGATCACAAGAACTTAGTTTTCAATCCATTTGCACAGTCATGATTAATCTAAAAGCTACTTAAAGTAATACAGCGCGAGAATGCCTTGCCAAAAGATCAAAACATTTTTCGTTCACTTGAATTTATTTTCTTTAGTATTAATTTTACTAAATAAACTTATCAAAGTTTAATTAATGTTTTACTAAAATTGAAAACATTTATATTGTACTTTTTTTCTTACTTAACAATATATTATACTCGGATTACTTTAGAGTTAGCTCTTGTTAGTGTAACGATGAAGTTTCTTAAATTTTTCCCTCTCCAAAGCGGTTTCTTTTACTTATTTCTTTATACCTCAACTTTATACCTACGACATGACAGCGACTTTCTTTTTTTACTTGACAATATCCTACTAATATTAAAAATCAGATAAATATAAAAATAAATAAATATTTTTGGACATTTCACACGATATGAGGATATTTGGATGTTATGATAATCAATAAGACTTGAAGTTAATAAAGTTTGTGGACTGGAATATAAGATACCATTTTTTATCCGGGTATACACGATCAAAGCCTAGAGCGATCTAATATAGACATAACTAGCTGCCGCCCGCGGCTTCGCTCGCGTGGTGCCCGGATAAAAATAGCATTATGTTAATCCAGCACATGTATATTCCAAGTTTCATTAAAATCCGTTCAGTAGTTTTTGCGTGAAAGAGTAACAAACATCCATACATCCATACATACAAACTTTCGTGTTTATAATATTAGTAAGGATTTATTTAATTTCTAGCAAAAACTTGTATTTTAAAGAGTCATTCTGTGCATTACTCATTGTGATAAGAGATGCGTATGCGCATGCGAATGTTTCGAAGCACGTCAAGCGCAGATACGTCGGACCGGGATATCTTGCGATTTATCCGCAGCATCTATTTGCAATTATAATATAGACAATGCTCAGTTAAAATAAAAAGTTTTACTCCTTTGTTTATCAGTCAAGTTGGGATTAAAGGTATAAATACTCCTAGATTAGTTGTTATAACAATGAAGTTTAAAGATATAAGCACAGGACCTTGTTGGATGGCACTAGCAAAGGGAGGCATATGCCCAGTAGTGAGCAAAAAATGCCTATGGGTAATGACGGTACTATTAATCGTGTCATTAGTTCCTTGGACATAACCGAGGTGGTGAAAGGATTTTGATGTGCGCTTCAAAGGCTCCTTTATACATACACTAGCGACCCGCCCCCGCTTCGCGCGGGAATAGACATAATACCATCGTGAACTTTTTTTGTAGACCTTTTTAAGGTGTACAATACTGTAGTAGATTATTTTGATCTATCTCTATATCTAAGGTTCAGCCAGCGTTTGCAATGTAAGCGCAAAAAAATGTGTTTATTTACGACACCACATTAGAAACCTCTAAAATTATCAGTGTTGCTCTACTATATTATGCATGTATTATACATTATAAACCTTCCTCTTGAATCACTCTATCTATTAAAAAACCGCATCAAAATCCGTTGTGTAGTTTTAAAGATCTAAGTATACATAGGGACAGACAGCGGGAAGCGACTTTGTTTTATACTATGTAGTGATAAAATCACGCCAGTTTCCCTTAGGGGTAGGCAGAGACCACGAATCTCTATTTGTTACGTTCCTCACATACTTCTTTCGATTCATTCTCTCATTTGCATTTCGTTTACTCTCTCCTCATGTATTTTATGTCGATTGTGGTTTTCAAAATGGCGTCAATGAATCAGGCCACATAAAGTTCAAGCCCCTTTAGTATTCTCAGCGCAACAAGAAAACAATTACTTTGAATTCTAAATACGGCAATCTGTTGTTATAAATAAATCGCATTAAAAACTAGCGTTCTGACTCGTACATACAATTGAAAGCCAATTAATTAACGTTATCTATTTATTGGTGATATCAATATTGGAAGTGTTGAGTGAGATTGATGTGTGGAATGACGAGAATGGACAAGATACGGAATTGAGTTGTAATAGGTTAGCATAGATATGAATTTGGATGGATACAAGCGTAGAGGTAGACCGAAGAAGAGATGGATGGATTGTGTGAAAAATGACATGAGTAAGAAAGATTGTATATATCGTCACTGGAAAGGCAAAATTACGTAAGCGCCAAAATGGCGCCAAATTAGGCATATTGAGTTATTATCCTAAAATAGCAGTCCAAATACAATAATATGAATTGCTGGACATAGAAAATGAAAAAAGAATGAAATCTTACGTTGACGTCATCAAAATTCGATAATTAGGTAGAAAGTTATGATTAAAAAACGAGAAAAAAGAACTTTAAACAGCTTTTTCTCGATTGGCGCTTACGTAAATTTGCCTTTCCAGTGACGATATAGTATTGAGTGATCAATATCCTAAGTATGTATTTTAGAAACATAGATTATACATAGATTTTCAATGAGGAAATACCTACCCAAAAAAACTTACTATTATACATGGAACCTTGTATTTTAGTCCGATCATAAAGTTCAGGAATAACATTACCATTAAAACAGTAGTATTCAATATTGGTAGAAAATGTTCCTGTGCTAACATAATACTTGCAATTATTTCGTATTCGCATTAACCGACTCAATAAAATCGCAATTAAAATTATCAGTCATTTATCGGTACAGCCTATGGAGTGGGCATAATGGATTCTGAACACGCCTCGCTCGTCCATTGCAAATGGAACAAAATGCCTAAACAAATTGCAGACAACACAACAGCCCTGAGAGACTTGGCTTTTTGCACTAATTCGGCATTCCGAAATAAAAATTCCGACTCCTTATAAAGGAGGATGGCAAAAAGTGGCGCGTTTCTGAGCGTCGCCGCGCGGGAGCTCTTCAGGGAAGGCTGGGTTTCCAGCTATAGGTAAGTAAAAATTTAAAAAAATGTGGCATGTTTTGAGCATAAAAAATACTTTTCCCGTGTTAAGATAATTCAAAATTGACCTAGAGAAGCTTGTATTGTATCAATATTAATGATCAAATATCAATTTGCTTTTTTCATGACTTTAAAATCAATATAGCCTCTATGGTTAATAAGCACAGACACATAGTATATCACACGTACATCGGTACATTAGTAAGTACAGTTGGTAACATTGCCGATGACGGGTTTGAATGATTTCAAATATGGAAGAGCGGGAAAAACGTTCTGAAACTGAGACGCGAATATATTTGTATTGGCGTGAGTAATGGCGGCGAAAGCCAATAAAATTATAATAAAAAAGGTAACGATCACAAAACATAAATATTATGATGGATAATGGATGATAGGAGGTCTAGGTATTTACTTTACACCAGCTTAGAGACACATTAAGATTACTAATTCATACTAATTGTTTTTTTTTTGTTAGAAGTTTTAATAAGCTCATTAATATGGAGAAACGATTTTATATATTTGTGTATGAATAGAATAGAAATCATTTATTCAACCACCACATAAATATAAATAGACAGAATTATATTAAATACAATTATACTAGAAAAAATAAAATAAATACACAACTAAATAACTGTGTACTGTGCTTTATGTAAAGTGCTATGGGGAACTTGAATCACTTTTGGATCACTAGTTTCTATCATAACCTTGCAAAGTAAGAGGTTGATAGTACAGCGACCCAAATAGCCTTTCCTATAAACCCATTTCCAGACCCGATTGTCCGTCGTAAAGGCGGTCCCCTGACCTAATGGTGCCAACCCTTGGGCCTTGGGGTGACCCTGGTGGCCCAAATATCAACCGTCTCGGGTCAGCTTGGTGTTTGGCAAACTAATTTGGCGGCGGGGAAACAAAGGGCTAATGAAATATTTGAAAAAGAGCAAAGTTTTAGAGCCGTAAAAAATTTAGTTAGTTTTAAATGGTTCTTTGTTTCTGAGATTTAAATACCATAGACAACAAAGAAGGTTTATTGTTGAATGAGTCAGATAATATGTAGAAAGCTGTTTTTCTACTTAAAACTCATCACTGCCACAAAACAGATCATCGCCAGATCTCCGTTCAGGGCGAACTACTAATTTAGTCCAACCTGATTTGAAACAGGAGTATGCGCCTGTACAATTATGTATTCATGAACCAAAATCATCATCATCATCATCTTCCTGCCCTTATCCCACTCTATGTGGGGTCGTAAGAGTTTTGGCTAAGGTGTTTTATGACCGGCCGCCTTTTACTTCTCTCCTCGAGCATATCGCTCGGGGAGAGAAGCAGCTGGACGCATTCTATGTTTTTTTTTTACTCTCAGTCCAGCAAAGAAGTTTTCATGAACCAAAATATGATTTGAATTATGGTACCATGGCATGGTGTGCTTTGATAAGAAACCAGATCAACGAAAATAGAAAACATAGTTATGTTTTTTTACGTTACATCAATAACCTAATTAATTGTAAGTGCGTGCGTACTATGTATCTACAGATTTACTGATTGTAAAGTACCTACCGTTATAGACTATAACAAATTTAATTCCCTTTCAAAGATAAAACAAGCCAGTCTGTCTTGCCAGCCGACTGCCGACGTTATAGTGACATTATGTCGATGAAGGTGTAACCGGAAGGGTGGGCCGGCCATCAAGACGTCCGTAAACTTTATAGGTCACTATTACAAAGTAGGTGACCCGCAGGACAAAGATATTACTCATTTACTAAAGATATTTTTAAATCAGCTTGAATTAAGCTTTTATTTATTCTACTTATATAGTAAGTCTCAAGCCTACTCTATTTTAATTCGTCCCGGGCACTACAACGTCCGTTTGTGAAGGTAAAAGTTGCCTCCTCACGCTGTATAAATCATCTACTACAGATGGTAAAAGGCCTTGGTAGTAATATAATAAGTCTGGAAGCTCGTGAGGATGTGAGAATGTTTGTATATTAGTGACTTTATTACAGCAAAAAGGCTGGACGAATTTGAATAACCATAGTTAGCATTAGAATACGACGGCCTCGGTGGCGTGGCGGGCGATTGCTCGGCAGAGACGCAAGAGACGCGTGTTCGATTCCCGCTGCGGAAAAAATTATTGCATGTTCTGCAAATATTTCTTTCGGATCTGGGTGTTGTGGTACCATGGTACTCGTAGTTTCTGATACCCACGACACAGGGAATCCTAGTGTGGGGTCAGGACTATGTATGTGACTGTTGGGTGTTATTTATTTATTAATAATAATTATAGCGTGAAAAATATGCAGAAGGAAGCTAATTATCTTCGTCGATTATGTAAAAAAATAAGAATGGAAATACAAAACTTCAATCCAAATCGCTTAGTTTTGGCCACTTTTGCCCTATTTCCTTCATATAAAGGTAACTTACCACAATGGGTCCGTTGCGGCCGGTACTGGCGAGAGTGGCTCCAAACCACTGATTCGACTTCTGGTCGATCTGGTGTCCATGGGTGTCCATGTTGTTACCTGAAAAGAAGGTAATCATGTAGGTACTACTCACAGTTTGCAAATTAAAATGATGCTATAGTTCATACTATGGGAAAATACTTACAACGAATCCTACTTAATATTATAAATGCGAAAGTTTGTGAGGATGTAAGGATGTGTGGATGTGTGGATGTGACAATGTATGTTTGTGCCTCAATCACGCCCAAACGCCTGAACAGATTTGAATGAAACTTGGAATATACATAATACGTGTGCTGGAATAACATATAGGCTACTTTTTATCCGGGTACAACGCGAGCGAAGCCGCGGACGGCAGCTAGTACAAATATAATTTACAAAATACAAAAGAAACAGTCGGGCTATCTAAAGGCCGTTGCAAACGGTCTATAGATAGCTCACCTGATTCAGCTCATTAGACCAAAAAGAAAAACTATTGTCCGATTTTTAACAGTTCAAATACTAGGTATACGGGCGTGATATTATATGTTTATCCAGGTAAAATGTGAACAAAACCGCGGGCAGGAGTTAGATAGAGATCTATAAAAGTTTGAAGATGGTAATGGAATATACATTTGAAGATGGTAATAAAGATAAAGAATATTCATACCTCCCCGGAGGTGATATTCATTTCAGTTCAGAGAAACTTGACAGATTACAGCGTCGCTGCACTAAAAACGACAAATTGCCGTTTTCCCAAAATAACACATCACTCAAAATAAAGGAGACCTTACATTTATGGCCTTAAACGTCTGCCGTATAAATAACGATTATTATCCACCAAATACGGCTGATGTGGTCAAATAGCCTGGGATATGGTCATGTACCATATTCAATGTTGCCAGTGAGATGGACTGTAATGGCTTAATTTTGGACGATGGTCGTTTATCACTGAATTCAATTTCGTAACGGGAAAAATGGCGGGAATGATAAATGTTCTTGACTTTTGTTTCCATTGTTGCTGTTGAAAAGAAAATGGCATAAAAAGTAGCCACTGTTTTTATTCACAATTATATTTTATGAAGGCAAAAAAGAAGTTTATAACGGGGCTTTAGTTCAGGTTTTTAAAAGATTCTAATGCCTGGTTCCAATATGATACTAACTTAGTATTACTAAGGGACGACGGATTATCGTCCATTACCCTAACGAGGTTTGCTTTCTGTAAAAAAATGTATTGCGCTTTTCGACTGGTAACGACGTTGCTATGGTAATAGAAGATCCCTCGTCCGTCACCAGAATATTGGAACAGGGCATTAAACTTACAATATTTTTATAAAAAGTAAGTTCGTATGTGCTAGTGGCCAACTCTAGTGACAGAGTTTTTAGGCCGCCCAAAAGCCTCCGTCGTGGTTTAACGACTTAAAAGCCGCGACCGACAATTTAACGTGCCCTCCGAAGCACGGAAGCGCTCAGCTCGTAACGCCACTATCGGTCACCCATCCAAATTGTGACGCACAACGTTGTTTAACTTCAACGATGAATCAAGAACGTCTAGCTACGTCACGAGGTTGGATCCAAAGATAGAGGAGATAGTTTGTGTGTGTTTATAGTAAATGTCTGTAAGTGTTTGCGATTAGATGCAGATGGATGCAACAGGACACAGGCATTGGATTTCAGAAACAGTTAGGACACAGATTAGTGAGTGGTAAAACTTGCAACGACTGGTAACTTAAGTTTATAACCTTTTGTGCTATTTAATACGCTAAGGAAATAGCTCATGAAATTAGATATTGGATAGTTATGTTATTTAAAATTATAACTTAGTACGTAGAAACGAAGAATTTTCATAACTTAACTTTATATAACATAAAATAATTCCCAAAAGGAAGACAGTTTCCCCTACTTTTTGATTGTCATGTCTTTTCTATTAATTTGATTCAAAAATTCATAACCTCGTAGTTATTTAATTGTAGAAATACTATAAAATATTGTTACACCTAGGTACTTATATTGTTTTATATTGTAAAATGTAATTATGATAAGTAGCGTTTATACTACTTTTATATTGATCTTTTACACATGGTCGCATTAGAAGACGTTTCAAAATGATCTTTATTGTATAATTAAAATGTATATTTAATAGTACACACAAAATATCGTTTCACAATGGAGTCGCTACCTGGGCGTGTCGTGTTCATCAACAAAACCGTCGTATGTCAAAAAGCAGGCGAAACATAATTTTGACAACAGCAATTAATATGAAAAGAGAAAGAGCCATTATTTTTAACTATTCTGATTTCTGTTATCTACAAGATTAATAGGGGTATGGATTGTAATAAATTAATTTGATTTTAATCTTATTCGAATTGAATAGTTTGCTAGGCCCATTTTCTTACAAAAAATAACGTCATCCTTTAAGGCAAATATTTTTTAAAGGAACTAAGAACAAAATCGTAATCCATAAAGTGACCACAAACGAATTATTCTTAGAATAAAACAGCAATACTTAAAAACGTCATAATGACTTCTGTCATTAATGAGTTAACGAACTCCAGCGCTGCGTCTAGTCTTACCCCACAGGGGTTAGGCTTTTAATGTAATTAAATTGTATGCATACTTTTACAATAAATTAGACGGAATAATCTAATAATTCAGTAACCAAAAACAATAATTTAATTACATATTAATCCTACTATATTATAAATGTGAAAGTTTGTGAGGCTATTTGTATGTTTGTGCCTCAATCACGCCTAAACGGCTAAACTGATTTGAATGAAACTTGGAATATACATACTCGTATCTGCTGTCATACATGTGCTGGATTACCATATAGGCTATTTTTATCCGGGTACCATTCGAGCGAAGCCGCGGGCGGCAGCTAGTTTTAAATAATTTAGACATATAATAATAAAGTCAGCGAAAAAATATTTCAAAAAAGATTTATTACATTCATTTAAAAAACCTTCAAGGTAGATTTTTTTACTTAAATAAAAAAAACACGATGTCATGAATACTGTGGAAAATATCGGTATTTTAAGTATGTTTTTTTTCTCGTGTCACAATAATGGACGTGTCATGTTACGCTACCGAATGTCGCGTGACCCTTTTCTTTTTGTCTCTAAGCATTAGTGACCACTTAACGATCCGTAATGACCACAACACTTACCGATGCATTTTCTAGTTATTTATCGGTTCGATGAAGAAATTTAAAGTGAATTCGGATGAGGAAATATCTACTATGAGTCACTGATTAAGAATTCCTTGGGTGGGTTCTATGTTGTAATGAGTTTTTTACTTAAGTTTTTTTTTCTTCGATAAACAATAGTGGTTCTTTTGTTATATTTATAAGTGAAAAGCCGTGGTGGTCTTCACACAGAATAGAACCCCCATATTTTTCTGAATGACATACTTCTCTGCTGGACCAGGAGTAAAGAAAAAAACATAGAATGCGTCCAGCTGCTTCTCTCCCCGAGCATGTCGTAAAAGTCGACTAAGGGATAGTATCCTCCAACATGATGAGATACCATAAGCAAGTATTCCCAAAGAGGGTTGACGTCAGGCAGGCGGCCGGTCATAAAACACCTTAGCTAAAACTCTTACAGCATGATCCTAGGATCATGCTGTGCCGACCCCACATAGAGTGGGATAAGGGCAGGAAGCTGATGATGATGATTTTTCCGGTCTGGGTGTTGTAATTATGTATTTATAAAAAAAGTATATAAGTATTCTATCAGCCATCTGGTTCCCATAGCACAAGCTTTGCTTAGTTTGGGGCTAGATGATGGCGCTGTGTGAAATATCCATAAATATTTATTATTATGGCTGATGATGAAAACTGGAATTTACAATTGGGGCTTATAATCAAGCTTGGTAAGCCGTCAAGTCAAAAAATAGTCATTAAACCCCTTCATGATTGAGACGTTATGTTCCGCCATCAATACAATGCCACTGCCAATACATCTTGAAACTGCCCGCCCCCTGTTTGTTTTTTCATCGTGAAAGCCTTCCATAAGCGTACAGTTCGATTTTTATCTCCGTTATTTACATCCGTTACCCTTAATGGCCTATACGTCTTGCCTTATATGCGGCACAATCATACTCAAATTACAGTCCTCGAAGAGATGATACGTCGTTGAAAACAAACGGTGTAATCTAAATATATAAAACTTACTGACTGTCTGACCATCATCACACAGCCTAAACAATAAATCCAAAAAATATGAAACTAAAAAGTAGGTAAGTTCGTATGAGCTAGTGGCCAACTCTTGTGACGGAGTTTTCAGGCCGCCTAGAGGCCTCCGTCGTGGCTTAACGACTTAAAAGCCGGGACCGGAAATTTAACGTACCCTCCGGACCACGGAAGCGCTCAGCTCGTAATGCCACTTGCGGCCACTCATCCCAATTGTGACTGCGCACAACATTGCTTAACTTCATATAAAACTTAGGTTAACACGGTGTAGGGTGCACAAAGCAAGGAATTCCCGAAATTCAACTGCTAGAGGACGAACGGGAAGACGAAATTTGTATGAAAAAAAAACTCAATGCAGACGAAGCCGCGGGGCATCTAGCTTGTCTCCACATATGATTGACATACGATCCATAATTAGCAGTTTTGCATTAAGACATTATAATCGTACAAGTCTTATGGTTAGTGGCCGTAAAATGGAAGTAAAGCCTAATATGGTTGGACGTACTATGGGTGAAAAATTTTGGTAAGTTGAAACGTGTCGGACGGTGGTTTTTTGTAAGATTGACGGCTCATTAATAGTCGTTTGTCTTCGAAAGATTTTACGGTGGTTCGGTAATGTTCGATGATTTTGTCGTGAGTACCTATAACCAATTTATCGACATACACTTTATTGTTTTGTAATAATTGAGTTCCGTTTATTTTTTATGAAATTACTTTTAATTCGAATCGTTTGGTTTTACTAGGGACCAGAAGTTGGATTATTATTAAGATGCTTTAATATTTTTTTAACTAAACAATAACATAAAAATATATCGACTTTTCTATCGATCGGTAGTCAAATTTACACAGGGCAACAGGAAATAATCATCAAAATCAGTTAACAATTGGCGGAGATGGACGAACACAAATACAGAAATAAAACCGCCGAATTGAGTATAATATCCTCCCCATTTTAAGTCTGTTAGAAACTGTAAATAACGAAACATGGCGTGACAAGAGTGCTTTGAAAACAGACAGGTTCAACAAATCACACATCCCTTCATACAAAAACCCCTTAAATTTGTTCCCCTTATTAAAAACAGTAATAATTTCCTTTTTGAATCAAAGACATCAATGGAGCGCTTCAGTGGGTGTGGGGCTCGTGAGTTACGAATATTGATAACTACACGATATAACGGAAAAATTCAATCAAAAATTATAATGAGGACATGCTCCAATGGTTTAGTTTATCAGGGTGGCAACTGGGGAAGAAAAAAGCATAATCTTTGAGTCTAAAGACTGACTAGCTGGGCCTTAAATGAATCATATTTAAGTAGTTTTGTAAATCACTGGATGAATTCCAGCTTTCAGAATTTTCTGAATCGCTCTAACCGATACTGAGATTACCTCTACAAAGAATATCTAAACTTTACATATTGGGTGTTATTTTTTTATAATATTACTAATATTAGTCTTCTCACTAGTTCTTTCAAACCAGTGTGATGAAAGGATTTAAAGTGCGTCTCAAATGTGCCTTTCATGTTTTCGAACTTTTTAGATTCGGCATTATCGATGTTTTCTTTCACCGTTTGAGAGTTCTGGTATACCTACGCAGTACGCACATCAATTTTTCAAACAGAAAATCACGATTTTCTGTTCGAAAAATTATAGTGCACGACCGGATTTGAACCCACGACCTTAGGATCGGAAGGCCCCACCTACTGGACCATCAGTACTCCATTGTTGATTTTTATACTGTTTTATTCAGTCACTAGTATGCAGGTTATAGACCGCTAAATATAAGTCCAGAAATGTTACCAATATGGCCATTCTCCTTTGATGATAAAATGTTATGACAGAGATGTTGAACTAATTTTAAGGCCAAAGAAGTCACACCTCAGTATGTTGATATCACATCAATTACTCCTAATCAGGAAGCACCCTTTATAAAGATCAAAAGCGCCGAAAGTTTCCGGTTCGAAAATAGATAAAATCATGCAAGTTCATAATAATTATTCATCATTCGTTGTTCCGAGGGCTTGGCTGAGTACAATATATTATATAGTACACGGCACAACACAAAATGCACCCTTTAATACCTCAACTGAAGTTTCTTCGAGTTTTGAGAGGAGTTTGCAAAACGGAACACGTTTACTAGAAACAAACGTCAAAGAACACTACGATACCAACTTGATTGATCTTGTTCTTGTGCCATAGCAATAGCCGAGGAGTGTTTATAAAATGCATTTTACAACCCATTAGAAACAAAGAGGATATTATAAATTATCGTAATTTATAATATTATAAGACATTAATAGGGTTCTATTATTTATCAATAGTGAGTAATGAATGCTGTTCTAGTTAAAATTGCCGATTTCAATAACATAACAATACACATAGGCCTCGGTGGCGTGGCGGGCGATTGCTCGGCAGAGACGCAAGAGGCGCGGGTTCGATTCCCGCTGCGGAAGAAATGTTTGCATGATCTGTAAATATTTCTTCCGGGTCTAGGTGTTGTGGTACCGTGGTACTCGTAGTTTCTGATACCCACGACACAGGGAATCCTAGTGTGGGGTCAGGACTATGTATGTGACTGTTGGGTGTTATTTATTTATTATTATTCTTTGAAAATAGGCCCCAGTAAATATGGTGACGACAAACACACGCTCCGACTCTATTGTGTTTGTCCAAACCTGATTCCGTCCGAATGACGTCGATGTTTGAGTGATCTCTCCAGATGTGATGTTTGCTCTGTAATCGAGTGCTTGCCTACATTGTCGTGTTGTATAACTCCATTTGTACTGAGCCCTTTCACATTTACACATTCTATAAAATCATCATCTTTGACTTGCCATTTTCCCTTATCTTATAATAATCGAATTTACTATGGGAACCAGATGGTTGATAGAATACTTATTACTTTTTACATACTTACTACAACACCCAGACCCGGAAAAAATATTTGCAAAACATACAAACATTTCTCCCGTAACGGGAACCGAACACGCACCTCTTGCGTCTCAGCCGATAAATAAAATAATAACAATTTGGCGACCTCGGTGGCGTGGCGGGCGAATGCTCGAAAGAGACGCAAGAGGCGCGGGTTCGATTCGCTGAGGGAGAAATGTTGGTACCTATGTTCTGCAAAATTTCTTCTAAATCTGGGTGTTGTAGTATTTACAAAAAAAAGCAGTAGATGGCGCTGTGTGAAATGATTAAGGCACATTCTCACATACCTTCGGAATTATAGTTGCATGCTGCTTACTTGCAGAGAAGTGAACAGTAGTCTGGAAGACGTGTGCATGTGACAAGGCTAGGTTAGCAGTACGTGAAAACCTAAACATAATATTGGTAAAAAAGGTGGAATAGGAAATTCAAGTGGCTTCTTGACAATGAATTATTGACTTTGGAAGAAAACACCATCTTGCCGAATTGAATCAAATAGGCAGCTAATTTGTTTTAGCCTCTACGTATGTATATCTAGAGATACATCACACTAATATTATAAATGATAAAGTTTGTTTGTTTGTCTATATTTGTTCCCACTCGTCGCCGTAATGCTTGAACGAATTTGACTGTTTGAAATATTCATAGTTTAATCTTTGTTTTTTAGTTGTTCCTAGCAGTAAACGTATTATTAGACCATGGATAACTACTGGTGTACTAAGATGCATTAGGAACAGAAACAAACTTTATAAAAAGACTAGATTAGACCCATACAATGAAATATTAAAAATAACTTACACAAGATATCGTAACTACTGCAATAAATTAATAAAAAAGCTTAAGCGAATCTACGAGAGGGGAAAATTAACTGGGTCTCTAAAAAACTCTAAAACTCTTTGGAAAAATATCAAATCAATAACTAATATGAATAAATCTAAACAGGATAACATTAAACTATTAAACATAAAATCTTCTCCTGCAGAATCAGCCAATTATATAAATAACTTCTTCGCTAACATAGGCAAAAACCTAGCGGAAGAAATACTACAGGATACAGCTTCAACAACCCAAAAGCACTTTGATCACGTTTTGCCTCAATCAAATTCTTTCGTCCTTTTGGAGACTGACTATACGGAGGTTTATAATACACTAATGAGTCTTAAATCAGACAGTGCCCCCGGTTGGGATAATATTTCAACAAGTTTTCTAAAAACAGCCAGAAATCAATTAGTTCCTGTTATTAGCCATCTGGCCAATCTCTGTTTTACAAAAGGTATATTTCCCGTACTTCTTAAACAATCTATTATAACACCAGTTTTTAAAAGCGGTGACATGGACGATGTTAACAACTACAGACCAATATCTGTTTTACCTGCTATATCAAAACTATTAGAAAAATTAATAAACTCTCGTCTACTTAAATATTTAGATAAATACAATCTCTTATCAGAATCACAGTATGGTTTTAGAACATGTAGATCAACTGAAGACGCAGTAACAGAATTCACCTCATTTATTGTAGATCAAGTCGATAGCAAGAAAAAATGTCTTACTATATATCTAGATTTAAAAAAGGCATTTGACACTGTCCATGTACCAATTCTTATTAAAAAATTAGAGAACATTGGAATTCGTGATACTCCATTAGCCCTGTTTAGAGATTATTTAAATGACAGGAAACAAAAAGTAAAAATAGGCAACTTTATCAGCGAAGACGCGAATATTTCCTATGGTGTTCCCCAGGGAAGTGTCTTAGGCCCAACACTATTTCTCATTTATATTAATAACTTATGCAATATGAAAATAGATAACGCAAGAATTTTCTCCTACGCTGACGACACAGCAGTGGTCTTCACTGATACGTCTTGGGATAAGGTTCGTGAAAGATCAGAATTAGGACTAGCCAAGGTTTATCAATGGTTAAGAACTAATTTACTTACCTTAAATGCCTCAAAAACTAATTATATGTGCCACACTATATACAATACAACTCAACCTGACATTGACTTTAAACTAAAAATACATAACTTCAAAAACCATGATACTAATCACAATGTCTGTTACTGTCCGATCATACAAAAAGTAACCTCAACTAAGTACTTAGGAGTAGTCATAGATCAAAAACTGACGTGGTATGCTCAAATTGAAGCTCTATCCAGTAGGCTTAGGAAATTAATTTGGGTTTTTAAAATGCTAAGACATGTTGCACCCGAGACTCTTTTAAAAAACATCTATAAAGCATTGGCTGAATCTATTATTAGATATTGTATTCCTGTATGGGGTGGAGCTGCTAAGTGTAGATTTATAGAGATAGAAAGAGCCCAAAGGTCTCTGATTAAGGTTATGTACTTTAAACCATACAGATTCTCTACAGATTCATTATACTCCACTTGTAACTTACTATCAATAAGAAAAATATATATCTTACAAACTATATTACGAATGCACAAGAACCTTGTCTATGTCCTGGAAACTGCAGGAAAGAGAAGAAAAGGCAAGGCAGTAAAAATACATATTACAAAAACCACGTATGCTAGCAACCAATACCAAAAACAGTCAGAACACCTATACAACTTAATCAATAAATCCTTAGATATATACCCAAAGCGTTATTGTCATTGCAAGACAATAATTTCTAATTGGCTTTTAACGAAAAACTATGAGGAGGCAGAAGGCCTCTTAGAAATAAACTAAAATTAAATGCTTTACACACACACACACACACACACACACACACACACACACACACACACACACACACACACACACACACACACACACACACACGAACGCACAACATTATACATACCACAACAGATAACACAGAAGCACAATTATTATTATTTTTTTCTTTTCTCTTTCTTATTTTGCTTTGTTTTGTATAAAAAGTATATACTACATATAAAACTTTATATCAAGCCTTAAATTTTTACCACTTAAACAGATACGTGAGAGCAAGATCCTCTGACACAAGTATTATAATACTTAAAAGAGGGTCTTAAATACTGTAAGCTACGTTAAAATATAAGGTTATGTACTGAAATAAATAAATTGAATTGAAAAAAATTGAATTAATCTTCTGTTGGTATTGGGTAGGTATCAGCCAGCGAAGTCACGGGCGAATATAGGTATCCAAATAGTAGACCAACAGTATGTTAGACCTCTTTTGGTGACAAAAGATGCCGATGTATTTGCCCTTCTGAAGAACAACGCAATAAAACATTATTTACAAACATAATGGTGTGTCCCGAAACAAAATATACAATTCAATTAGCCCAGAGTCTTGTCCAGAGGAAACGGAGGAACGTGGTCGAATCAATCAAACAATCAGCGGCCAGCTATCAACCACTTTGACCAATCAGCGACAAGTGGCGAAAGCGTAGGGCTACCAAAACAGTACAGCAGAAATTGACGTCGTCGGTGGTGTGGCGAATGTCCGACTGGGACGCGAGAGATGCGGGTTCATTTCGAGAATGTTCACATATGAAACTTAACTCGTAATTCCTGTCACTTAAGGCAGGGAATCCAAGTGATAATGATAATACTCTGAGTGATGATCAATTTTGGGTCAGCTCCTGTTGTTGTTTGTATGTTGTTTTAATTAATTTGTATTTAATACGGACCGAAGTGTGTATTTTTGTACGCATAAGTTTTCTGAAATAAAGTTTTTTATTATTAATTCTTAACCCAAAATCAACTTTTTTCTGTAGTAGGTATGATATTCTACAATTTTCTTTTTGCCTTTAATTCCTAATGGTGCCGGACAACCCTGTTGTGAGGGACTGTGGCCACGCTGGACCACTTCGACCAGATTGATGAGTCTTCGTTACGGAGACATAATGGTTTTATATTAATGAATGAGTCCCCAGATTAATTTACGATAGATTTGGTCTGACGGCATACTTTTTAATTTCCCATCGATTTCGTTTCACTTTCCCTTCTAGATGACATCTAACAAATAATCTTATTGATCTATGGTTATAATTAATTTCGATGGAGACATTTTTGTTTCTGGATAAAACTTATAGCAACTATGATATCTCAGATATGTCTACGACTTAGCTGCCTCCTGCGGCTTCGCTCGCGTGGTACCCGGATGAACAATAGCCTGTGTAAATCCAGCACATGTACTATGTATATTCCAGGTTTCATTCGAATTCGTTCAGCCGTTTAGGCGTGATTGAGGCACAAACATACAAACATCCTCACAAACTTTCACATTTATAATATAGTAGGAAGTAGGAATAATTAAGGTACCATACACAACACTCTCCCCCACCCGCCTCCTTTGGTCTACAGACAGCCTTAACATAAGTTATTGTCATAGTAACTACAAGATGTCAATTTAGTTACAAAACATCTATATTCATAGTTATAATTTCACGAGTCATCTTGTTATATCTTGTCTTGTTATATATGAGAGCACTGGTGGTCTAGTTGGTAGAGATCCCGCCTTCCGATCCTAAGGTTATGGGTTCAAATCACATGCCCTTCCTGTGGACAAGGCCGACTAAGCTGAGAGGATGGTATAGGTACTGGGCAAGCCTACTCCATCTTAATTCGTCCCAGGCACTACAGCGTCCCGATAGTGGAGATGAAAGTTGCTTCCTGACGCTCTATAAATCATCTACTATACCCGTAGATGGTAAAGTAAAAGGCCTTGTTATATCTTATTTCACCGACCTATCAAATAACTTATTTCATGAATCCAGCACGAGGCGGATTTCCGAGGATCACGACCACCACAGACACTTCATACAAGAGTGTTTTAGTACATTTTTACAGGCTGAAACAAAAGTGCATTTGTTGAAACATGTGCCGCGGCCGTTGAACCCTCGTGCGCATCAAATGAAATAAATGACGCTTCTGAAAGACGACCGTGCTACGATCGCTACTGAGAGGTGTGGTGACCAAGATATTTGAACCTCTTGGTATAGAAAATTACGCTCTTTATACATTATTTGTTTATTTATTTATTTAAATCAATTTCACAATGCCATTAAAGTACCTGAGCATCAAAGCGACAATGAAAAAACCTACTTAATTACCTGTATTAAATAAAAAAATGTATGATCATATCTGTGAGTTCCGTCACGCTAATCCTATTAATATTATAAACGCGAAAGTTTGCATGTATGGATGTTTGTTACTCTTTCACGCAAAATCTACTGAATTGATTTGAATGAAACTTGGAATATACATAGTACATGTGCTGGATTAACATATAGGCTATTTTTTATCCGGGTACCACACAAGCAAAGCCGCGGGCGGCAGCTAGTATATCATAAATGCGAAAGTTTGTGAGGATGTGAGATGTTTGTGCCTCAATCACGCCGTAACGGCTGAACGGATTTGAATGAAACTTGGAAAATACATAGTATTTGTGCTGAAATAACATATAGGCTCTCAGCTTAGTCGGCCTTAATTTAATTCGACTCGAAAGTTACACTATATCTCGGTTTATCCATAAACACAGCCACCCTACACAAATGCATCGATGGTACATTGATTTACGTGTATCAGAACGACGCGTTAACGCAGCGGCGCGTTTGCGATTCCATTGCGGTCTTACATCGCCCGCACTCACCACTAAATCTAATAAACGAACCGATGTACCGACATAGCTCTGGATAGAAGTGCCAATGATCAGCTGGAAGAAATAACCGTTCAGGGATGAAGCTTCTCGAGTTGAACCCGGACCAAATGAAGTGTAATTCCCTTATTTGAAGACCGATGGTGTTCATGAATAAAAAAAAACATGAGAATTGGACATTTCGCGCATTTCGTGTTTGGTCAATGCGAGAATTCTGAATTATTTGGTCATTATGCGTCAGAACCCATGATTTCAATAATGGAACTATTTTGGACTCATAACCAAAAAATCATTTAAATAAATAACATCCAACAGTCACATAAATAGTCCTGACCCCACATTAGGATTCCCTGTGTCGTGGATATCAGAAACTACGAGTACCATGGTACCACAACACCCAGACCCGGAAAAAATATTTGCAAATCATGAAAACATTTCTTCCGCAGCGGGAATCGAAACCGCGCATCTTGCGTCTCTGCCGAGCAATCGCTCGCCACGCCACCGAGGCCGTCATAATTATGTGTCACGTCATATGTGTTTCTAGCTGCCGCCCGCGGCTTCGCTCGCGTGGTATCCGAATAAAAAGTACTTATGTTATTCTGGCACACATACTATGTATATTCCAAGTTTCATTCAAATCAAATCCGTCCAGCCGTTACGGCGTGTTACGATGTGAAAGTTTGTGAGGGTGTGTGGATGTATGTTTGTGCCTAAATCACGCCTAAACTGCTGAACTGATTTAGATGAAACTTGGAACATACATAGTATGTGTCCTGGAATAAGATATAGGCTACTTTTAGTCCGGATACCACGCAAGCGAAGACGCGGGCGGCTGCTAATTTTATATAAGAAATAAGTTTAGTCTACTCCGACACCATTATCAAGTTTTTTAGAGTACCTAGTTACCTATGTTTATTTTATTGGTTTCCCTTCAAGTCCCTTCTAATTTGACGACCTCAGTGGCGTGGCGGGCGAGTGCTCAGCTGAGACGCAAGAGGCGCGGGTTCGATTCCCGCTACGGGAGAAATAGGGCTAGATGGCGCTATGTGAAATGTCCACAAATATTTATTTGAATGCGGCTGAAACACTATCTTCATGTCACGCTGTAATTGGGTCACGTGGTTGTGCAAGCTGTCTGTCCAGCTGCGTGCTCGCGCCTGTAATCCGCGGTTGTGGTTCACCAACATTACGTCACTATACATTGGTGATATATTGATAATCATCATCATCTCCCCGCCGCTATCCCACTTAAGTGGGGTCGGCAGAACATGTTTTCTTCCATTCCCCTCTATCAGCCGTCATTTCAGAATTCACTCCTTTTTTACTCATATCATCGTTTTCGCAATCCATCCATCTCTTCTTTGGTCTACCTCTATCCTTGCATCCATCCACTTTCATATCTTACATTCTTCTCGTCACATGACATTCACCCCTCCGCATGACATGCCCATACCATGCTCTATTGCTCCTCAACTTTTCCGTCACAGGCGCTACTTCCAAACTTCCTCTAATATATTCATTTCGTATCTTATCCATTCTCGTCACTCCACACATCCATCTTAACATTTTCATCTCCGTTGCATGCAGTCTTCTTTCATCCGTTCCTTTGGTTGTCCAACATTCTGATCCATACATTACGGCAGGTCTTACGATTGATTTGAATATTTTTACCTTAATTTTAGGATTCTATATTGATTATATTTTGTTTTATTAATAGGCTAGGTTAAAAATATATTTGTTTCTGGTTTTAGGTAGTACATACATTAGGTTACACATTAGCACATCTTATTCGTAACTCAGTACAGTTGTATCTACCTACACATAACTCTGGGTATCATCATAATTTGAAATTAAAATATAAAAACATACATATATAAAACCAGTTAAACGATTACAGAATACAAATTAGTGATACAACAGTAAAACGACGTTGGTAGAGAAACCTACACGAATATTTGTGCCTAGAGGATAGTAGCTCTGTATTCAAATGACAAAGGAACAAGTTTCGCCAAATTAATTCGCGAAAACCTGTTTGGTGACGGACGCAAAAGTTTCCAAAAACGTTCGAATAGGTTTGTTAACCTGCATACTAAACTTTTATTTTGGGAGCACTGGTGGTCTAGTTGATAGTGGTTTCAATGGATTTTTCTGTGCGCTATTCCAGTACTCTCAAATGGTGAAGGAAAAACATCGTGAGGAAACTCGCGGCTTAGTCAGCTCCGCACGTATTGACCATGTCTTTCCTCTGGACCGAATAAGCTGAGAGGATGGAATAGGTGCTGGGCAAGCCTACTCCATTTAATTCGTCCCGGGCACTACAGCGTCCCGTCAGTGAAGGTAAAAGTAGCTTTCTGACGCTTTATAAATCATATGCAATAGATGGTAAAAGGCCTTAGTAGTAAACTAATTTTAGACAAACATACTTGTTCAACAAATATTCATCTACAAACATAAATACTATGCCTAATCGCTCTTCAACAGACCTACAAAAATGAATGTTTGAAAGTTAAGAGTAAAAGTAATGCCTATGAAGTATTCTATGGTTGAATGACAGCTCTGTGCTATGTGCCGGAAGTAGCTTGTCCAAGAATGTAGCGCCCACGCAGGCTAATTTGCCGATGGACAAACAAACAGTGAGAATTGTGTGTACACATTTGATTGTCGTTCGTGGGTGTCGGAAAAATCGTACTGTTTTGGGTAGAGACAACAATGTTAGCCAAAAATGGTGGGACCAAACTGGTTATTGGAATTTTAGCAACACTAATGTTCCTAGTATTGTTGAGTATTTTATTTAGCTATTTTTTAGTTGGGGTTTTAAAACAATGTAAAACGTAATGCTGGATTGGTTATTGAAACGTGCCGAAAGCGTTTTTTTAATCCAAATGTTCAAGGCAGAATTGAATTAAGTTAATAGTAAAACATATAAAAAAAAACAAGGTTTTATTTAAATGTTCTACAAAGAAGAAAATAAACTTTAAATAAAATCTCGCGACAAGCTTTTGTAAAATATAAGTTGTGTAATGTTATAAATTGATGGGTTTGAATAAAACATTTAAATAAAAGCTTGCTTGATCAGTATAGCCCTTCAGCGTGGCAATACACTTCCACCATCTGATGATCTGGATCAGGTGAGCTACAGCCTCCTAGATGAGGTCTATAGACCGTTTGCAACGGTCTTTAGATAGGTAGAAAAAATTAAGGATACGGGCGTGATAATATGTATGCATGTAGTTGTAAATTTATTTCTATTTATAAATGTAAGTTACTATGCCGTTGTCCGTTAGTAAAATACAGGAACCGGACATAGGTCGATCTCTTTGGGAGGTCTCATAGCAATATGATGGAGTTAAACCAACAATGCTAAGAACCACCATAACGTCACAATTTTCAACCTCACAAATTGAACATTAGTTCATACAATTCAAAGTATCCAAACAGACCTGTCCCATCCAATCAATAACGATATTAGAGTCCAATAAAACTGAATAACGTTATAACTGGCATATTGTCGGGAATTGAGAATCGAACCCACGTTCGGCCTCGCACCCACACTGGCTCAAGTATTTGACCCAGGCCTGTATTAGTAACTTGTTATTTGACTACCTACTGACAGTCAAATGTTAAGTTTGATAGAGTACCTACTTTAGGTACCTACATACATCATCACCATCATCTTCCTGCCCTTATCCCACTCTATGTGGGATCGGCACAACAGATCCAAGGATCATGCTGTAAAAGTTTTGGCTAAGGTGTTTTATGACCGGCCGCCTGCCTGACGTAAACTCTCCTTGGGAATACTTGCTTATTGTATCTCATCGTGTTGGAGAGGATACTATCCCTTAGTCGACTTTTACGTCATGCTCGGGGAGAGAAGCAACTGGACACATTTTATGTTTTTTCTTTACTCCCAGTCCAGCGAAGAAGTAAATAAGTAAGGTACATACATACATATTAATAATAAATAAAAATAAATAATAAATATTTGTGGACATTTCACACAGCGCCATCTAGTCCCAAACTAAGGAAATTAAAAAAGTTCGAAATGATCTTCATTGACGACCTCTTTTGTCCTTATCTGTCGTGTTCGTTATCAGGATTGCAAGATGTTTAATTAGCATGATGCAAATGAAAGTAGGACTAGATACGTTGCATGATTAGATAATTTTGTTTGATTTCTGATTATTTCTTGGAAAAATTTCTTCGGTCGTGTACCAATGGATTTTTCTTCGCTGTACCAGCCCTTTCAGTCGGCGAAGGAAAACATCCCGATGAAACCCGCGGCTTAGTCAGCTCTGCACGTATTGACCATGTCTTTCCTGTGGTCAAGGCCGACTAAGCTGAGAGGATGGAATAGGTGCTGGGCAAGCCTATTCCATCTTAATTCGTCCCGGGCACTACAGCGTGAAGGTAAAAAATTGCCTCCTAACGCTGTATCAATCATCTACTATAGATAGTAAAAGGCCTTAGTTTTTCTAGGAAGAAATACGAAATTACCTAAGACTCCAAAATGCTAATTGTTTGGCTTTCGTAATCTATGTCGTCCAACCATCATATAGGCACTAAGCATATCACTGTGACCCTTTGCGGATTTGTCGAACAAAAGTGTGTCAGCCTCTATGTTACGGAATAACGAACCCGCACCTCTTGCGGCTCAGCTGAGTCGCCCGCAACGCCACCGAGGTAGCCAAACATTGACAGGGCGAATGATAAACAGTATTTAAGCTTTATAAGAAAAGGGATATTTTCTAACAAAGCAGACGAAGTAGCCACTTAAAGTTAATGTGATCACATTGTACACAATGAGCTACCAACAAGCAGATAAATCTCACGTGAGGGGTCCAAACGGACTGATAATTTACCACATGCCACAACCTTAAAGATGATACTATGGCTCTACCGAGCTTTGCAGTTCAAAGATTAACAGGTAATACTTGTAGTCTATCTAGCCGTGTCACTAGTTCTTTCGAACCAGTGTGGTAAAAGGATTTAAAGTTACATTTTAAGTTTAACCAGGACTTTCTTTACTAACTTACCCCCGAATACTCAAAAGCATCTCAGAGTTGAGCACGTCTCAAGTGACGAGTTTTTGACAGATTTTACATCAAAAACTGTCAAAAAACCGTGACTTGAGACGCGCTCAACTTTGAGTCGCAATTGAGTATTCGGGGGTTAGCTAGGTTTAAACCTAGACCAGAAAGTAAAAGTCGACTAAGGGATAGTATCCTATCCAACATGTTCAGATACATTAGCAAGTATTCCCAAAGAGGTTTGACGTCAGGCAGGCGGCCGGTCATAAAACACCTTAGTCAAAACTCTTACAGCATAAATGATCCTTGGATCTGCTGACCCCACATAGAGTGGGATAAGGGCAGGAAGATGATGATGATGATGATGAAACCTAGACCAGAAAGTGTTGTTTAAACCTGAACTACCTTATTTTTTGTAACAAGGCCGTTTATTGAGTTTAAGTTTTCTATTCTGGTCACTTAGTTCAGAATGTCTAAGGTCATTTAAAAGCACCTTAAGTTTTATGTCTCCGAGAGCCAAATAAAGCACGGAGTACACGGGTGCACGATGCTCGGCGGACAAATTCGTGCGCTATCGTCATCTGCGAGCCAAATAGAGAATGCAATGCCCACGCGCAGTGATCAGAGATTTTTAGTTTACATTTGAATGGGTGTTAATCCATTGATGGATGTTATGGGATTTTACTGAGCCGGTTAAACAAATATGGCGACTGGCGGAGACGTGGCGGAGACGTGGCAGAGACGTGGCAGAGACGTAAAAATAAAAATATAAAAAAAATGTTTTATTGTTGTTCCAAAAAGTACATCTTACTTCTTACTTATATTATAAATGCGAAAGTTTGTGAGTTTGGATGTTTGGATGTTTGTGCCTCAATCACGCCTAAACGGCTGAACGGATCTGAACGAAACTTGGAATATACATAGTACATGTACTTACTGGATTAACATATAGGCTATTTTTTATCCGGGTACCACGCGAGCGAAGCCGCGGGCGGCAGCTAGTAATTATATACATTGATAAAATTTTCTTTTCAGTAAGAAATACTTGTCATAAGTGATTTCGCTTTTGCATAGGTCTTGATAAAAAAAAATTCTGAAGTTTTACAATATTAAAACATCCTGAAAATTTCAAATTTCTAGAAACATCTGGACCGAAGCACGACGATCGAAAATACGGCTTCCAGACGAAAGGCTTCTAGAAAAGGAGACCTTCCTTTTCTAGAAGCCCGCTTCTTTTCTTTCTTTCTTCTTTCTTTACCCCCAGATACGAAGGTACTATACTAGGTAGACGTGGACGCAGTCTCCTCTATACAACTCATCTTATTCCCTTTTCATAATTATTACGGTTAACAAAAGGCGGAAGCTGCACTTTACCTTGGTGAGGAGCTGGGATGTAATCATAGGTTTATTTTGACAGAAAGTCATCGGCAATATAATATAGCAACTGAAGTCGCTGACACAAAGCAGACGGTTCATGCCGCCGCGAGCAACAGTGTGCTTGTGCAATACTGATAAGATAAGGGCTAATAGAGTTGGGATGGGCTGGAGATGTGGCCTTACATTAGCCTAAATTATGAAACTGTTGAAGTTAAGCAACCCTGTGCGCGGTCACAATTTCGATGGGTGACTGACCGCAAGTGGCATAAGAGCTGAGCGCTTCCGTGCTTCGGAGGGCACGTTAAATTGTCGATCCCGGCTTTTAAGTCGTTAAGGCATGACGGAGGCCTTTAGGCGGCCTAAAAACTCCGTCACTAGAGTTGGCCACTAGCTCATACGAACATACATGACATTGTTGTTGTTCCTAGCCTGTATCATCCCACTGCTGGCAAAGGCCTCCCCTCGAGTTTCCTGGCTTTTCAGTCTAAAGCTATTGTCTGCCATTGATAGTCGCTGAAGGTGTCTAGCTCGTCGCGTCTACGCCATTTGCTACGATCCTGACATTTCTTTGCTTCATTCACTCTCATTAAATCATCTATAATAATAATTAAATAATGGCAAAAACCTTACCTAAGAAGTTGTTTTCGTCATATATTAAGTGTCCACTGTCATATGAGTATGTACTTTTTTTTGTTTTTTATTGCCTCCTATTTCAAATTCAGGATCTTACTTAAAAGGCAAAGATTGTGTGAAATTCAAAATATCTGAAAAAATATTTTTTTATTAATATCTCTACTCTATTTATTAGCAGGTTCATCACCTTCCTCTTATCTCCTCACCTCACTTCACCCTCTTATCTCTTACTTCCTGACTCGCGACCCCGGTGACCTCGAACCAATAAAATGCTCTTGTCGGCAACTTCTTACATCGGGAATCTGGTAAATTCTTGTGCAATTTCTGAACTTGAGTCCAGGAGCGGCCAGCCAGTAATGTGTTTCGGGGTGTGTGTAGCAGCTAGACAGATTTTATCAAATGAGGTCTCGTTGGATTCGTCTAGATGACGAAAGAGTTATAGGCTATATACTCGTAGTATCAAAATATACAATATGGCGGCTATAAGAAGCCTTTTTCAATTTATTATTTTGGCCGCCTCTGTAGCCAAAACAGCTGAACGGATTTTGGCAAATTAAGTGTTGTTGGGTTCGTATAGATAACGAGAGTGTATTAAATGCAGTCAAGTTAAAATAAATATTTGTAAAAACTTGCATAAGTTTTAGGTTTATTAGTCAATAAATAAAAAATATGAATATCACGTTCATTATTTAACTATCGGTTATCCGTCGGTAGCGGATTCCACTAGTCATGTGATGAGTCAGAGCGTATCTAATGTCCTGCAATTAGGCGCAGTAGCCATGCTTCGTTCTTCGATGAGCTCATAACTTCCACTTTCCCTAAGACCCTGGTCTTCCAAATATCGTCACATCGTATTACGGTCGTAACGCATATAACCTTTATAGCATTAGAAATACGTCCAGCTTCTCCTTTATGGCTAAGATTGGCAATATTTTGTTAGGATGTTTGGAAGTTAATGTTTAATATCTTGTTTTTCAATTGCTAATTGTTTTTAATTATATTCTTAAATTCTATGTTATGTGTGCTATTTCAGTAAATAAAGTTATGTCTAAGTTTTTACATCAATCACGGCGTAATTTTAATGCAACTTCAAATATTCATGGTTCGTTATCTAAAACATGTAGGCAACTTTTTATTCAAGTAACAATCAAGAGAAACCAAGAACAGAAGCTAGTTAAAGGTATCATTATAAAAGTAGGTAATTGTGTTCGAAAAAATTATGTGTGCTATACCAGTACTCTAGCATGTCGTAAAAATTTCGAAAAACCTAAGTCAAATGCGCGAAAAAAGCCTTTGAGGCGCACTTTTAATCCTTCTGCCACACTGGTTCGAATAAACTAGTGTCACGACTAGTTGAAGTAGTAGGTAACTTTCATCTTCTGACGGAATAACTTGAAGAACTTTGACGCAAGACTGACAGCCGATCACTGCCGTTTTTACGGTTACCGTTTCTCATAAAACCGATTTAACCGATTAATACCGATTAAACTAGTGACCTGCATCCGACACATTAGCAATCGGTTACAAAACGCGTGCGTGGGCGCGCGCGGGACACCCACCTGAGCCCTTTGTGAAGGCATGGCAGTCTGAGCTGCATATTAAGACGTAAAGATTGTGATCAAGGTATCCGAGTGCTATTTTATGACTTTTGGAGTCAGTTACTGCTGGATATCGGCTTTTTAGGGTTCCGAACCCGAAGGGTATTAACGGGACCCTATTACTAAGCCTATTACCATTTATTGACATAAGTAAGTTCGTATGAGCTAGTGGCTAACTCTTGTGACGGAGTTTTTAGGCCGCCTAAAGACTTCCGCCATGGCTTGGCACTTGACATAATAGAAAGAAAGAAAGAAAGAAACTATTTATTTGGTTCACAAAGAAAAAAATTACACAGCTAAAACAAAACAAAGAAAAAAAGAAATAAATTTGTGATCCAAAAAGGCAACCACTCAGCGTGTGCTGCAGAGCCCGGAAGCAACTACAGCGCTGTTCTTCCGTGGCACCTTTCAGAGCGCTATAGTAAGCTAATAGGTAATAGGTTCCTGAACTAGTAAAAACTGTGTTTCTGGAGCCAATGGCTTCTCCCATGAGTTATGAGCGTCTGGCAGCGGGCTGTATCTCATGAACCGTAATAGGTAGAGTTGAAATTTTCACAGTGTATTTCTATTGCCGCTATAACAACAAATAATAAATATGAAACCAAATAAAAGAGGGCCCCATACAAGAAACATTTATGGACATGTAATTTAATTATGATGGTACGGAACCCTTCGGGTACGAATTCGACTCGCACTTGACCGGTTATTTTATTTCATTTTTATTATAGCGGCAATAGAAATACACACTCTGTGAAAATTTAAAATAATACAGCCCGCTGACAGACTGACAGACGGACGGACAACGCAGGCTTAGTACGGAACCTTATAAAGCAAGCTTTTTCCAACACATACAACCACGGGTGGTACCTACAAAGCCCTGCTTAGTAATTCCAGACATATGTAGGTGCAAGAACACGTCGGCATTGCGCATACGCATGTGCCAATTTGTTCCCGGCCAGTAGTGCGTCCGTCCATTGTCCTCCGTTTGGGTGCGAATCGGCGCGCCAGTGCTTAGGCATCCTGTCACTCTTGCTATAAGACTTAGGTGTGTCACACACTTTACTAAAAATGGGACGTGAAGACCTTCGGAAAATGGTGGGCATCATCACAGGACACTGTGAGTAATCACCACCTTCTGAACATAGGAGCAACGGACAGCGGCCTCTGTCGTGGATGCTTCCAAGAGGATAGGTAGTTATTGGTATCGATTCTGTTAGATCATTTTCTTAAACTCAATTTAATTTGACAGTCCCAAAAATATTGGCGTTCCTTTCTAATACATTAAGATAACAGGGACAGCTATAATTATAGAACTGATAAATTAAGAAAAGCTTACAAAAATATACAACAGAATCAACATGATTATGACTATCAAAGTCAAAATAATCTGAAATGATTGGTGGGGTTCCCGAAATCTAAATAGCTTAGTAATAAACTTTTTGTACACCGCAGTCTTTCTGTTTTTGTTTATCATTTCCATCTAAAGGTTGTCTGGAAGAAATCGCTCTTAGCGATACGGCCGCCCATTGTACTGTTTTTGTTTGTTTTTTTTTTTAATTTAATTTTCTGTGTTTTGTGTGCAAAAAGTATTTATATATCTAACTAAATAGATCAAAACATATGCGAAACATTGATTTTTCTTTTTCTCTTATCGTTGACGAACCAAAAAAAAAGGTTAAAATTTCATTCTCTTTTTGAATAAACACATTTGAATTAACAACAGAATTCTACATCGATTTTGGTGAGCAAAATCAGCTATTGCACACTCTTAATTCTTATTGGTAGATTATCTTCCTCGCTCATCTGCTAGCTACATAACACATCTACAGTGAAAACGCTGCCTTAAGCAAATTGTGGAATTTAAAAAGCCCAGAGCCAAAACCTGTGATTCACGGCCCAGTATTGTTGCCTTTCGACTGCCTTTTCTGTATTTTCGGGTGTAATTTAAATAACATTTTTGGATCAGAATGTACTTTACTGCATCGCTACACAAAAGGTGCTAAAACCACGCGGTTCGTAAATTCAAGGACTTAAGAATTCGCTTCTTGTTTTTCACTGCAAAAGGTTTTAAATTTGCTTAAAGCTTAATCCGATCGCATACTTAAAAGGCTCTTTTAAAATGCTCGCAAGATATGATTTATACACAAGGGACGAATGGTGGAGACTTTGCGATAACCTGGTTTTGACTCATGTCTTCCCCAATATTCTTTTATGAAGTAGGTAAATTACATATAGGCGACCATTGAAGCGCTCGTGGCGTAGCTTGCTTAGGTGTTCTTGATTGATCGTTAAAGTTAAGCAACGATATGCGCGGTCACAAATTGGGATGGGTGATCGCAAGTGGCATTACGAGCTGAGCGCTTCCGTGCGTCGGAGGGCGCGGCAAGTCGGTCCCGGCTTTTAAGTCGTTAAGCCATGACGGAGGCCAAAAACTCCGTCACTAGAGTTGGCTCACTAGCTCATACGAACATACATATAAGCGACCAGAGGCAATCAGATTTAAAGTCACCAGTGGAAAGGTCACTGATTTTTTTTTCTAAAAAGGATCATCTGGCTCTATTTCACTAGTTATTTGTAGAGCCGGTTCGTTCCCAAGATGCACTTAAGTAGTGTATTGTGACATGTCTTGCAGACGAGTAGCACGACCAGCGTGACGTCACGCGCACGCGCACGTGATATATTCACATGTGCTACCGATCAGGGCAGGGGTGGGCCAATGTTGTTTAGAGCTGTTTCTATGACTTCTCTGCTGGACTGGGAGTTAATAAAAATCATTAAATGCGTCCAGCTGCTTCTCTCCCCGAGCATGTCATAAAAAGCGACTAAGGGATAGTATCCACCAACATTATGAGATACAATAAGCAAGTATTCCCAAGGAGGGTTGACGTCAGGCAGGCCGGTCATAAAAAACCTTAGCCAAAACTTCCAACCCCACATAGAGTGGGATAAGGGCAGGAAGATGATGATGATGATGATGTGCTGGATTAACATATAAGCTATCTATCATCCGGGTACTACGCGAGCGAAGCCGCGGGCGGCAGCTAGTTAAAAATAAAATTTAATAAAGGACGTCACCACTCAGCTGTGCTATTGTAGCGCTGATTTTCAGTAGTACCAAGAGTATGCAGCGATAACTGCAACACGTGATTCGTAAAACTACCTCAATCGTATAAAATCACATTCTGTGTTACCGATCGGGATTGTCGTAGCAGTTAGATGCAGTCCTGACTACACCCCTGCGCCGCTACTGCAGATGGATGCAGGAGATATATGTGATACAAAGCCAGCTTTGTTGTGGCTTTATGTTCGCCTTTCTAGATTCACAAATGACTCTTTTTATGTGTTCGAAGTGCACTGAGGTGGTCTTAGTGTACCTTTAAAGTTTTTTCAAATTTCAATTAATTTTGTCAATAAAATCTTACAAGGATCTTTTTGAAGAATTTGGTTTCCAATCGTCACTTTATTTTCAATCTATCCTGTATGTGACGTACGTAATATTAAGTACGTCATGACATTTCATATTTACATTGTAACTGCATATGAGATTTCATAGATCACCAAGCTCTTTGCCACGCAATATATTTTGTCCCATCCAACTATGTCTCAAATAGGTACTACAATGTAAATTGATGTTTATTCAAAAGCAAACCGTACTTCGGTTCCTCGCCCTCATAAAACTACCGTAGGAGGCACTCCATCTTCATCGAGGAAATAGACATCATCTATCATCTGTCCCCGCTGCCGTATGCCATTTCCAATACGAGTCTTATCGGTTATTAATAATTATACTTATTTATTGTTCATGTATCATTCTGGATCTGATATGGCAGCTTTACTGCCGTCTGTGGAGTTTATTGTAGCTAATAGAATTGTTTTATAGCGGTTTTATAGCGAGATAGTGCGGTTGTCCATAAGGGGTTTGCTTATAGAAACAGAAGTAGCAATCAGATCAGGCTTGTTCAGAATAGATAACTTGAAGGACCTACTTGGTTGTAACCTTTCTAAGATTAATAGAAATATGACCATGTCATAAATAATACTTTGTAAAATGTATAATTTATTCACTTTGTATAAGCTTATTTTTGAGCTATCTGCGAGTCTTAGCAGAAATAACTTTAGTTGGATACTATTACTGTCGTACTCTGTCAACACAAAAGATTAAGATGGAGTAGACTTACCAACAGCTAACTATCCTCTCGAGTTTAGTCGGCAATACGACTACAGAAACTACACTCTCAGCCATGATGAGTTATAAGAGTTCATCCCTAAAAATTGCTCCACTTTTTAGAAGTTGACGGGCTTAGCGGTGAACTATAAACCTCTACTAGGGGTGATATCAACACAAATGGCGATCACAGGCCAACTGGCCGCAATGGTACTATAATACATACATATTATCACGCCTGTATCCCTAATGGAATGGGCAGAGCCACAAGTAAACATAAGAAAACTTGCAACCACTTCTGATTTAGTCCTAAGATGGATATGGTGAACCGTGGTGACAGGTGATCAGCCCATCGCCCTTATAGGTGGTCCATCATGTTGCAAAAGGATACTATCCCTCTATCCCTTAGTCGACTTTTACAACATGCTCGGGGAGAGAAGAAGCTGGACGCATTCTATGCTTTTTCTTTACTTTCAGTCCAGTATGATGAGAGAAGTATGATACAGGCGTGATACTATAAAGCTATAATTTAATGAAAGATGTTTTGTGGAAGACAGACTCACCATGCTTTCTGTCGAACAGCATCTCCTGGCAGTTCCTCAGCGGCTGCTGGCCGCGTGCCTCAGCAGAGTAGTCCCGGTATCCCGGTGTGCACGAGTACACCGCGCCCGGCCGAGTCACGTTGTAGAACCGCGTCGGAGGCTCATCCTCCGGAGCACCCACTAGGATCCTGGAACAAGGAGAAGAGATTTAACACCGGCTGGTAGAGAAGGCGAAGATTTATAACCTGGAATAGGCCTGGATCAGGTTTTAGAAAGGTATAAAATCACGAGAGAATCTTGTCTAATTGCTATTGTATTTCAACAGCAAAACTTGCTCCTCTAGAGATTTCAAAATAATCCTTTAATTTATTATTGACAACTTGTCTTTACTGATAAGTTGTCAAACTTCATTTCACAGAGTAGGTACTTTGTGCTTCAGTTTTTCAGAGACACCTAATACCTAGAATAATGCTCTACATTTCTGTATTGCTTCTCCTTTCTGTCTCAAGGCCACGATGGCAACAACATCAGTTAAAGCTAATGGAACTCTAAAGCAGCGTATTCACCGCGACCAGCACAACCCGGAGGAAGCAGGTCAACAGTCAGACCGCTGGCACGGCGCCAGCACGCAAATAGTGCGGGTTCAAACTCGGTCGGTTCCTCGCCAAATCGTATTTCTATACCGCTGAGTCAACTGTGGCGAGTATTTGAATCAGAGGGTAAACAATATACAACTGTGATGGAAAATGTGTTGCCATGGCAACGAGGTGGCAAAAAATCAAACAAGATTATCATAGTCGGACCAACTAAAGGAGTATTAATAAATTGCTAGAGCTGACTAACCCGTTGTCAGCGCTTGTAATTTTTAAAGAGAAATGTATGGTAAAGGTAATTTCCCAACCTTCACGTCATCAATGCATCTGTTACCGAAAAGTCGTCCAGTTTCGCGTAATTTTACATACCTATGTATCACGCCCATATCCCTTATGTGGTGAACAGAGCCACAAGTGATCAAAAGAAAACTTGCAGCCACTCCTGATTCAAAATCCCCGTAATATGGATATGATGAACCATGGTGACAGGTGATCAGCCCATTTTCGAGTAATTTTGAATACTATAATAGGCGTATGACGCGTCTATTTGTTAAAATTCGTAGGCTGGCATTAAGAATTATAAAAGGTAATTGCTGTGGAAGACAAAAATGCGAAATATCAACTTTTAGTCACTATCTATCTGCGTAGCTACTGTGTATTATAGAATAGGTAAGTTAAAGCAGTGAGTAGCTCTGTTCGCACAACGTACACATAGGTGAGACGACAGAAATAGTCCCCTATCCGGCGACAGAAATACTTCGTCACCGTCGAGCATCGGATAGTCTGAACCGATCGTTCTTAGCCTTGCTTATACATCGTACTGATACCTACCTTCAAAGGAGAATAGGAAAACGTAAGCAAAGTTCACCTATAAGTTTTTGATGAGCTTTTTAGTTGATATTTTATGAAGCATTTAGCTTGGTTCAATATTTATTCAATACTAGCTGCCGCCCGCGGCTTCGCTAGCGTGGTACCCGGATAAAAAATAGCCTATATGTTAATCCAGTACATGTACTATGTATATTCCAAGTTTCATTCAAATCCATTCAATCGTTTAGGCGTGAAAGAGTAACAAACACCCATACATACTAACTTTCGCGATTATAATATTAGTAGGATAACACCTCATTTTATGGTGCCCTCAGATACCATGACGTAATTTTACACAGTATATTTGACCCGGTTATTAGTAATTGACATTTTTAAAGTACGGTAAATACACTGATGATGTTTCATTGCAGTGTGGCCACATACCGTACTGTGCGGTTTTGTACAGTAGGTACTATCTAATAGGTACTGTTTAAGTACATTTTCGGTAAATATTTTCCATCAAACTCCTTGCTGAAAAGTACTTAAAAACAACATAATAACTTGAGTGCGATTGCTTGCGGCATATCCGGCGCGCCCTACGGGAAGTATTTTACGGTTTTACACCAGCAACTCACTAGGCTAACTTTGTAGCTGTCCCTGGCTAGGGATACTTTGTAGAGGGGGAAACTTTGTAGATATAATCAGACGGATGGTGTAAAATCATAATTTGTAACGCATAATCTACGGATGGTCGTTTTTACGGTTGAGTTATTTTGTGGGTAAAAACTGCCAATTAAAAATCGCCAGTTTAAATGAATCAGCTTTAAAAAGATAAAAAGGCCACCAGGTGCTTTGCCAGAACCTCGGAGACCAGATGACTCGCCACCTGCCGATGCCGACCCGATGTTATAATTACTCAGTCTGATTAAAACAAACGGTTGGAACTGATTTTAGTTTTGTGTGGCTTCACTTTTGTTGTTCGCGGCGCGCCGTCTTTTCTTTTATTTTATCTGAGCCCATGAATCATGGCACTGGGATTCAACCCTATAGTTTATTTAGCTCGAATGCCGTTCTATTGGTACTAATTTGGCTGAGGCCGCTCCTTGAATGCGATTCGACATGCACTTTGCAGCCACAGATGGTCACAGACCTAATTTGTGCCCTGACGTTTCAACGCTGTATCAATAGAAGATATATCTAATGCATACCACTAGTAACATATCTACTTTCTTCTATTAAGACTATGCGTAACAGTCTTACTTCAAAAACATTGAGCTCGGTGGCGTAGCGGACGAGTGCTCGGCTGAGACGCACGAGGTGCGGGTTCGATTCCCGCTATGGGAGAAATGTTTGTATGTTCTGCAAATATTTCTTCCTGGTCTCGGTGTTGTAGTATTATAATGTATTTACATACAAAAAAGTATAAAAGTATTCTATCAGCCATCTGGTGCCCATAATAGTACAAGCTTTGCTTAGTTAGGGGCTAGTTGGCGCTGTGTGATATGTCCACAAATATCTATCTATCTAGTTATTGAAATATGACAACGGGGTTCAGAGCAGACCCGCGTCTATGACGTCACTGTCAAAGGGATTAAAGGTAAGAAAGACTATTAGCCCCTAGATTAATCATATATCATTTGGTATTTAAGTATGTGTACTTCTAACTACAGAAGTTCGTCAAAACGCCATAGTCCAACGATTTGACGTAATGAGACGTTGAACTTCATCAGAAAGCCATTGTTTAGCACAATGGAATCAGTGGAATCCGTTCCATACACCCATAGATACAGTAGATACGTAGGTAAGGTAAGTTTTGATGTAGTTTTATTGTCATACAAACAATGAACGTCGCGGTATTGTCTAACGCAACAAATATAATATTTTTGTTGTGATTCGTCGAACGGTAACACGCGAACAGAGCCCCGGGCGGTTGTGGTCCATAAACTACTAGTGTGGTGAAAGGATTTAAAGTGTGTCTAATGGCAAAACTGATCCGTTGAGCTAAATCACAACCAGCTCTTGGATCGCGCATCGCTTCGACCAGACGCCCTGAAAGAATTTAAAAAACGCTGTGGGCACCCGTGCCCCACGGACCTAGGGTCTCGACCCCAACAGGCTCAAATACATAAGCCCCGTCGAGGTTTGCATATTTGCGCCTTTTGAGATCCTCGGCCGAATCTGCCGCCTTGCCGGCCCTAACTGAAGTCAAAAGCATAGTCAAATTCAACATTTTTTATTCCTTAAAATCACGGGCATCACTTGGACACGTCTTAAATCTACGTTGCATTTACACCTGTTCGTAACACGACCAAGCGTGGAAGATACAGGTAAGAAATCACGCTTGGCTATTTTTTTAAGAGTCCCCAGAGTCCCCGGCAAATGAGAACGCGCAAGGGTATCTTCGCATGTGGTTTCCCACACCAAAGGCCTTCCCCTCTCCCAAGGAACTAGAAATAATTTATTAATTTGTTTATTCGTTCTGATTTTAAAGGAATCATTTTTAATCTAGCATGAGGTTAGTCGCTGTACAAAATAGGTTATGTAAACTAGCAATGTCATTATCAGCTAGGTATATAATATGTTTTGTTTGCACTAAGATACCCAGTTTACTCAACGTTGCATCAGAAAAAAGCAATCAAATTAATATGACGAAAAACTAGATAAGCGAGGTAACGTCTCTGCTGGACTGGGAGTAAAGAAAAAACATAGAATGCGTCCAGCTGCTTCTCTCCCCGAGCATGTCGTAAAAGTCGACTAAGGGATAGTATCCTCTCCAACATGATGGACCATCTACATGGGCGATGGGCTGATCACCTGTCACCATGGTTCACCATATCCATCTTAGGACTTTGAATCAGGAGTGACTGCAAGTTTTCTTAGTTTTATATGCTCTGTCCGCGGCTTAATGTAGGTATGTATAAAAATATATATTTTTTACCCTTAGAAGTTGCCCTGGAAAAATGATTCCATGTTCTATAAATATTTCTAACGGGTCTAGGTATTCCGCTCCTCGGTACTAAACTCATAGTTTCTGATACAGAGAATCCTATTGTGTTAAAATATTTAAAGCACTACTATGCCAGTGTATAGCGCATATACTTTTTCGCACAGAAAAATCCATTCGTGCACGACCGGATTCAAACCCACGACGACTAGACCATTAGTGATATTCATTTATATGAAAAATAGATAGGTAGGTACTACTGAAACAATTCTTACTAACTGCATACTGTCTGACCGTGCAGCTAGTCAGCACCTGCCCAGCTTTTGGATAATTCTGTAGCCCATTCATAAAACTTTCATCTCCTTTCAATACTTCAAGTATTGCCAAAAAGCAAATAAGTTACAGCCAGATTTTGGTACTCTTATCTGGTTACATATTCAGGACGAGATAGCGCGGGACATAAACTTACTTGTAAGTCGTACGCGCGGGCACATGCGCGATTTGCATAGCAATCGCGCCGCCCCGTACGGCCCGAGTTTCATGTACATTAGACCGGCCCTCCAGCGAAACATATCTTATATATAGCTATATCATAGCTTTTGAAGCGCTCGTAGCTTGCTTAGTACGTTAAGCAACGTTGTGCGCGGTCACAATTGGTATGGGTGATCGCAAGTGGTAATACGAACTGAGCGCTTCCGTGCTTCGGAGTCATCTTGTTCTCATAGTACAAGCTTTACTTAGTTTGGGACTAGATGGTGCTGTGTAGAGCACTGGTGGTCTAGTTGGTAGTGACCCCGCCATCCGATCCTAAGGTCTTGGGTTCAAATCCGATCGTGTACCAATGGATTTTTCTGTGCGAAAAATTTATGTGCGCTATACCAGCACTCTCAAACGGCGAAGGAAAACATCGTGAGGAAACCCGCGACTTAGTTAGCTCCGCACGTATTGACCATGTCTTTCCTGTGGACACGGCCGACTAAGCTGAGAGGATGGAATAGGTGCTGGGCAAGCCTACTCCATCTTAATTCGTCTCGTACACTACAGCGTCCCGGTAGTGAAGGTAAAAGTTGCCTCCTGACGCTGTATAAATCATCTACTATAGATGGTAAAAGGTCTTAGTTTTTTTTGTAGTTTATTATTATTAAACCCTTTTAAAGAGCTTGCAGTGGTCGACAGCCCTAGCCCACGGCATTATTGTAGCGTTATGCAAAACGTAAGACAGGTGCCCTATATAGCGCAGATCTGTGGATGCGCGAGCGCACGTATTCTTGCGAAATGCTCATAAATGTCGTACTTGCAACGCTAAACTGCTGTCATTGCTGTCTTACTGTTTATGTCAAGTGCTATTCGTGTTTTAGAAACATTTGCAAAATCACCATGTTGGTACTAGTGCCATAAATAATGTACGCTTCGGCAAACTTCTTGCTTTGTATGAAAATCGAATTTGTCCGAATATGCGACTAATGATAACTGAATCAGCCCTTTAAAAAATAAGTATCTACATAATTATTGTAACATCTCTATTCTCTATATTACACTAGCTGCCGCCCGCGGCTTCGCTCGCGTGGTAGATTGATGAAAAATAGCCTATAGGTTAATCTAGCACATTTACTATGTATATTCCAAGTTTCATCCAAATCCGTTCAGCCGTTTAGGCGTGATTGAGGCACAAACATCCAAACTCACAAACTTTAGCATTTTTATAATATAAGTAAGATTATCGCGTTAGTTCGTATTTCAAAAGCTAGACGCAAATTGCCGAGGCGCTAAATATTTTTGGTACCTACGAGTACTACTGTACCTAGATTTTACTTCAGGTTTTGTTTCATAGATTTTGTCATAGGGTATCTGTATCTCATGAATCGTACCTAATAATAAAAAGAGAAATAAAGGGAAGCTCCATACAAGAAACATTTTACGGAACACCTCGTCTGCGAGTTCGACTCCCACTTGACCAGTATTTTTTTAACTGCCAAATGTTTAGTAAAACGCACAAAAGAATCAAAGTTTGTTGATCTCAATCATGTCAACGACCTCAAAGCTCAAGTTAATGAGATGTTTCGAATAATCAAACACTGACTGAGGTTACAAATCGTTCTGACCCCACCCTTGTTTGGCTTCTACATATTAAAACCGCGTTGTCTTCCCTGTCATCCGAACATTACCCTATCACCGTCCAAGGATATACAAAATAGGGAATCCCTACAAAGGATTCCCTATTTTTAATCAAACTAAGGATTCCTTAGTTTTCTTAAAAAATACTATCTACTAATCATGTCACTAGTTCTTTCAAACCAGTGTGGTGAAAGGATTAAAAGTGCGCTTTAAAAACTCCTTGCATGCCGACACAAGATTTTCTAACTTTTTGTATTAAAAAATACTGAACTTTTAGAGATATTTATCTCTAAAAGTTATAATAAATTTAAAAATACAAAAACCTCGGGTATCATCATCATCATTTGAAGTAAAAAGTGGTACTTTTGGGTGCAGAATAAGGTAATGCCTATGTTGTCCTTTATGTATTTCTTTTGTGATTTATGATTCATTGATATTATGGTTTATGATTTTACTCAGTAGGTAAATGAAATACCAACGGATTAAAATCTAATATCGTACTCAGAGAAGGAAAAGATTTGCAACTACAATCCTTTACCCCTATTGTAAAATCCGCAAACTAAAACGTAGTCAAGGAATGACGAAGATTCACATTTAGCGAAGTTTATTTACATTTCGCGTGTCGGAGAAAATTCGAGCAAGTGGGCACGACTGCAATCTTCTCATTCAGACAATCAGCGGATAGCAGGGTGCGCCATGTGGGCCCCACTAGCCAACGGATAGTTACGTCAATCCTATTTTTCGACGCTACATCAAAAAAATATTGTGTTGTGAATGTAATCATCATCATCATTATCATCTTCCTGCCCTCTCTATGTCGGGTCGACAACGCTATTATTATTATTATTGTTCCTTTTATTATAAATCCTTAATAAATTAAAATAACTTTCACGAGCAGCATTTTACTTTATTTATTAGAATAAACAAACAGTAATACACTAAAATAATACTTAAAATATATTTATTGTAGTGCAACAAACTCCGTTTACCACTGAAAAAAATAATAGGTAAAATATTTTTGGACATTTCACACAACGCCATCTAGCCCCAAACTAAGCAAATCTTGTACTATGGGAACCAGATGGCTGATATAATACTTACAAAACCCCGACCCGGAAGAAATATTTGCAGAACATACAAACATTTCTCCGGCTGCGGGAATCGAACACGCGCCTCTTGCGTCTCAGTCGAGCACTCGCCAAGCCACCGAGATCGTCAATCGAATTGTAATCTAAGTATAGGTTAACCAGGTACGAGAATAGAAATTTCTAGATAATGCTCTGTTTCATCACAGAAAGCATGTAGGAGCACGTAGGTAAGCAAGCCTCTCATCAAGTCATCATGCAATCACATCGCATCAATAAAATAGTTTCATTCCCACAGTTCCAATAAACATACTGGTATCAACAATCGACGAAACAATGAAGTGCGCGGGCGCAGCGGTATCGCATGTCGCTCACCTGAGCCTGTAGCCAAGTTCCTTAGCGTTTGACGAAGTCGCCACACCAAAAATGTATGGCTTACTAGATGGCAGCACAGGTAAAATTAGCACGCGCTATCGTTGCGTTTTGAGCTTTACGTCGGTAATTTCAAGCAAACTAAAGCTTTTCAATTTTATAATATAAGTAAGAAGTAAGATGTCGATTCTTTAGACACAAAGTGGCATGGCTAGAGATTCTGTTGCGTAACCGTAGGTTTATGGACAATAGGGCTGGCAGATAGACACAAGATTTGTTTTATGACCATTTTGCAAAGAACGTACGAGATCTGGAAAGTAATCGTTTTTTTCAAGGTATTTGCTTTTGTTTTGGCATAATATCAACGTCTCAACCTCACACTGTGAAAAGGACACATTTATTTATTTTATATTAAAACTCTATTTGTTTACTACTATTTGTTTTTCGCATGCTGTCTGTATATTATGTTGGTTGCTCAAATAAATAAATGAAATAAACTCTACTGCTGGATATTAGCCCTCTCCTATACCTACACCAAATTAATTTCTGGCTTTGAAGCATCTCTACTTATGTCTTCAATAGAGAAATAATTTCAAAGTTAATTTGCTATTCTAAGATGTCTTCAGTGTTATTAAAATTATAATACAAACGAATAAAATGTTTATTTACAAGAACACAGTTACAAAAACAAACTATAATAACATTAAAAACTTTAAAATTATTGTTTTACCATCGCTAAACAATAGAAATACCACAATGCGTCCATCAGTAACATCGATACCAGGGTGTGGCCCTACTCCAATGCAAAGTAGGAGAAAGTCGTGTAGGAGAGTTTTTACTAGGACCTACGCGAGCTCAGACGGATTTGCGAAGGCGCTGACGTATGGTTGTATGAGCTAGTGGCTAACTTAGGTAGGTACATGTACGAGGGTACGGAACCCTTCGTGTGCGAATTCGACTCGCACTTGGCTGACTTTTGATTATTTTTTAATTAATACGTTTTCAAGCAATATGAAAAGCTGAGGAAAGAGGTATGTCTAAGAAAGAGAGTAAGGAAGGACACATTCATAGTGCCACCTACTCCAGCATAAGTTATTGTATTAATACCGTCACAGATGACGTTTAATTAGAGCAGCGTAGGAGGCAACATTTGAGACAAGATTGAAATATCAATCGTGGGTGTGGTGGCTTTATGATTAACAATTGAAAGTGCAGTATGTTACCACACGCCTACAGATTTCTTGGTCAAGAATGTTGATTTTTGTAGTAGAGTTTTCTTTCATAACGCTTGGGTTTGTCAGTTTTATATAGTCTTAAGATTCGACTGCGTGGCGGTTGAGACAGATAAATAATATTCCTGAGATGATGAACTGAGACGATATTTTTTCTTTTTGTTCAGTGTCCGGCGTTATTGTACTTGTAGTTTCAAATACACATGTCACACAGATTCCTTGTGTAGGATATTTTTATTATTTATATGTTCAGCTATTTATTTATTTATTTTACTTATTTTATATAGAAAGGGTCGTCGCCACCCATTTCATAATATTGCAGTATAATATTGTGTAGTAGCTTTTTTTTATTTATAAATGCAAACTAAAATCACAATAAAAACTTTTAGGTAATCGGAATAATAAAAAGAAATGAAAATGAGCTCAGTTTTCTATCTAAGTTCGCTTACAGATAGAAAACAGAGCTCAGATCACCGACCGCAGGTAAGGTCCCCAAAAGACTGGCGATGTTACCTCGTTGGATAGCTATACTTATCCTTTGTCCGAAGTAAGCGCCAGCCCTTAGGTCACTAGTAACATCCATCAGCTTCTTGGATAACTCCTTGAGAAATCACGGCTTCGTACCCCAGGGTCCTAAAGTTTCCACGGCAAAAGGCAGTTACATTAGTTGCGTAGTTAGATTATAAATTGAGATATGCTGGTACCTACTATCTATAAACCAATATGTACCCTGACTAAGCATCGTTATTCCATCTTGATAAGCAAGAATTATTCTAATGACATGAACATACAAAGCAAATACATGTAAATAGGTGTATTATACAACAACCACGACATTGTAACAGCAGAAGTGGAGATAATGTCGACTGATGATCTTGATGATTAGGTATGATAATATTTTTGAAACCGAGAAACCGATTCATGAACCAGGGTACCCTAGTAAATCCTACTAATATTTTAAACTAGCATAACCGCGCGGCATTGCTCGCGTGCTAAAATCTGGCTCCCATTTTAACCCTTCTTGAGGGTTATTTTTGAAAAACTAAAATATGTACGTGTCCATTGATTTTATCACACTACCCATTAAAAAGTTCCCATACAATCTATAAACTACTTGCATGCCCCCTAGGGGAAATCTTGTTAAAATTAAAAAAATGCGTTTAATTACATATTTTAAAGTTTATTTGCACTTACCGAGTTTTGAGCGAATCGAAACAAAGAATAATTTTTTCCACAGAAACTTCATTATCCTATTTAACCCCTTTAGGAGTTAATTATTGAAAATTAGATTAGCCTATGTGTTATTCCAGAACTTAAACTATCTCCATTCTAAATTTCTTCAAAATCACTTTAGTATTTTACGGAGGTACGTGGTAACAAACATAGACACACAAACTTTCGCATTTATAATATTAGTAGGATGTTTGTGAGGATGTGACGATGTATGTTTGTGCCTCAATCACGGCGTAACGGCTGAACGGATTTGTATGAAACTTGAAATATACCTACATATACATAGTATGTGTGCTGGAATAACATAAAGGCTTCTTTTTCATGGGAGCGAAGCCGCAGACAGAATAAAAACTTTCTAAGAATACTAGTTATTTAAAGTATAGACATTTCGTCCGTAGCATTAAGCTAGATTATAGAATCAACACACCATAAAGACCATCGCCTTAAGCCATCACTTGTACCTAAGTTTACGACTTAAGTATGGAAATTTATGGCAAGGCTTTGTTTATTGTGGACCATGCAGCGGACCACCCTGCACTCTTTGAGGGCTCGCCGAGATCTATGGTAGGCTTAAAATTCGTTCAGCTTATAACACGGTGATTAAAGTTATACTAACTGTTTGTATAATGTTTTTAAGGTGCCTAGGTAGCTTTATAAACTCAGTTTTCTATTAAGCGTTTGCCGTAACATGACGGTTTCAATAACCTAATCCTTACTAATATTATAAGCGCGAATGTTTGTATGTATGGATGTTTGTTATTCTTTCACGCAAAAACCACGAATGGATTTTAATGAAACTTGGAACGTACATAGTATGTGTGCTGGAATAACATATAGGCTACTTTTTATCCTGGTACCACGCGAGCGAAACCGCGGTCGGAAGCTAGTATAAATAAAATAATTTTATTTCAGGCAACATTAGGTATGTTACATAACTTAATTAACTTACGGCCCATAGAAACAGGTAATAGAAACTTAAAACTACTTAGTTTCCACGCATTGTCAGTGCCGTGTTACACACTGTTGTGATGTCTTTCAGAAGCGTCTGTCATAACACTCTTCAGCCATAACTCCATGAGGGACGAAAGACAGGCAGTCGGCACTCACACGACAAAAGAATTCACATTATGACGGGATGTCAACTGTAAAACCCTCATGGTGAGCTGGATCTTCCGCTTCAGATCCTCCACGACCTCCTCGGGCTTCACCAAGGTGCAACGGTAGATAAGGAAGCCCTCGTGCCGAAATCAAAACGGGACCGTCGGCCGTACCGACGACCGAAACGAATGTGTTTACTGTGTGTAGAGATTCCCACCACTCAACTCTACTTTGAATTAGGGGTGACTGCAAGTTTTCTTATGATTACTTGTGGCACATGCCAGACGCGGTCGCAGCCTGAAATTTTGGAGGGGGTCACTAATAGAGTATGTCGAGTAAATCAGATTTTATTGCACAATACACAATCTTATTGCACACATTATAAAACAAATGGAAGCCTTCTATTTTTATCGGCATCGCGGCTAGGGGCAGTAAATTGCTTTTTATTTTTGTAAATTTTTAGAAGATTTTTTAATTTGACGTGTACGATTTTGGGGGGGGTCATGTGAGGGGGGGGGCCTTCAGACTACGCCCGGCACGGGGGTGATAATAATGTATATTTGTATAAGCGACGATTGTTTTCTTCTGAAGTTTAAAATAATCTGAATTATGTTTTGTATTTCTCGTTTTCGATAAAACAACTGAACTGATGCAATATCTATTTCTGTCTTCCCCTCATTCGGTCCTCCTCGGCCAGATTCGGCTCATAAACCATAATCAGTCCAGGAATAGCACAGGAAGGGGACTTCATTACGGACGAACGCTGTGCTTAAGAAACGGCAACCGTCATTTGACATTTAATTAATGTACGTTATAAAGCTTATGCTGGTTAAAAACGAAGCTGTGATGAGGTTGGGAGGATCACACGGCCCTTTGAGTGCTAATTCGACTCGCACTTGACCGATTTTTATTTTTTCCATATTTTACACACTTTATCTCGCAAATCAACTTACCATACCAAGAAAAAGCCTCCTTCGCATTCCTGCTAAAAAATAAAGACAAAGAAATAAAATACGTCTCAGACACTCCCAGGTCCGAGGAATCTCAATCAAATTGCAAGAAGAGGAGCGTGAGCGACGTGACAACTATGTTCCTGAGGTCTCCCTGGAGCATGACATCATCGAAGTAAACACCAAGGAGATGTTGAAGATGCTCGACTTTAACAACATCAACAACTGACGGCTACTCAGGGTGGCTATGGTGGCAGACGTAATTAAGGATAAATAAATTTATGTAAACTTTTCATTAATTTTTTATGGAACATTTAAGTACCTAGTACTAATAGTTAATCTTCAGTTTGGCTGAAGTATAGCTACATTTTGTAGAAAATTGTGTCTACACACTTCCCTTACGGAAGTTCGGCCTGCCGGCGGACAACTCTTTCAAAACCTTAACAGAGTCGCTAAGGAAGGTATTTTCGTTAGTCTAGCAGTTAATAAATCCCTCGACACCTGTCCTGTGCGGCAGGGCTGTCTCTCAGCTGTCGACTGAGGACTGTATCCTGTATCCTTCCTGCTCAGAAAGGATTATAGCAGTAAAGCGGAATCAACAATACTAAAACGTAAAATGTGTTACCCCCGAATACTCGAACGCGACTCAGAGTTGAGCAGTTTTTCTGATGAAAATCTGTCAAAAAAAAATCGTCATTTGAGACGTGCTCAACTTTGAGATGCGTTTGAGTATTCGGGGGTTAGGTTCCTTATTTTGTTACCCGACTACGAATCAAGAGGGTAATGTGTTTGGGTGTATGTATGTAGATGGGCTGAAGCTGTAGTCAAAACGGCTCGGCGTATTTTGAAAATGAGATGTCGTTGGATTGTCATAGGCTATATGAAGTGTCAAAAAATCCAACATGGCGGCTGTAAGAAGCCATTTTCAATTTATTATTTTAACTGCCTCTGTAGCCGAAACGGCCGGACGACTGTTGGTTTCGTCTAGATGACGAGATTGTCTACAGCATATGAGATCTATTCCTAAGTTCAAAAGCGAAGTTCGTAATACAAGTAGGTACGTACTACAATCTCAAAACAAATGCCTTAAGAGTATTTTCTCTAAACTTTATCACGATTGTGGCGTCATTTCACGGCCACCATTTCCCAAAGAACTTTACTTTTGCCGTTTGATTGGCCGGGTAAACATCAATATTTTTTTTATGTTTTGGACAGGTGGTAGCCCTACCTGCCTCTCCCTGCTCTCTCCCGCCCCTCCCCGCGGGATGCGCGTGCGCACGTGCCCGCCCTTATTATGATATCGCTCGGTTGTCGATACTGAACACTTTAGATTATCTCCTAGTTTACACATAACGTTTTTATAATCCCAAAATGATGGCTCTAAAGGTTGGAGTTAAATATGAGATAAGAATTTATGTAAAACTAGCTGCCGCCCGCGGCTTCGCTCACGTGGTACCCGGATAAAAAATAGCCTATATGTTAATCCAGTACATGTACTATGTATATTCCAAGTTTCATTCAAATCCGTTCAGCCGTTTAGGCGTGATTGAGACACAAACATCCAAACATCCAAACATCCAAACTCACAAACTTTCGCATTTATAATATAAGTAAGATTAACGGTCAGATTGTTTATTCGGTTGGTTGAATTCTTGACTATCTGATTTGGCTTTTATTTTTGATAAGAATCGTAACTAGTAGGTTTATTTTCATTTTACTAAAAGTGAAGTTCTCTCTCCGAGCATGTCGTAAAAGTCAAACCTAGTATCCTCTCCAACTTGATGGATCTGTATGGGCGATGGGCTGATCACCTGTCACCATGGTTCACCATATCCATCTTGGGAGTCTTGGATCAGAAGTGGTTGCAAGTTTTCTTATGATTACCTGTGGTTCTGCCCACCCCGTTAGGGATACGGGCGCGATAATATGTGTGTGTGTGAAGTTGTATCTCTTTTCCTAGAAAACAACAACCTGAACTAGGAAATTCACACATAAGTTCTAAAAACAACTTAGAAAGTGCATGATGAAGCGAAGAAAATAGAAAGTGATCGAATTTTTCACATCTTTATATTAATTAGAGCAGAAGTCATGACATAGAATAGGCGCTATGATTAGACAAAGAATTCCGTTTAGCCCTTCCAGTTAGAGGACTTTCTACATGCACTCGCTAGTCTAAACCACACAGGTACCTAGTTACTGAGCCAGTAGATGGACATACCTAACCAATAACCTGACTTATTGCAAGGTAATTTTAGTCCATATATGTTCTCATTGTTGGAAAAATGCAGACAGTTGTACACCAAGTGATAATTTTACATTGAATTATTATATATTATACATGGAAACCACGAACTTTAGCTGTATGTAGGTATTTGGAACCAAGCCAGTAGCCAAATACATGTGAAAGAAAAGTCGCTAATGAACTAGTTGTCACCAGCATCTTAAGTTCTTAACAATGTGCTGTTAGAAAGGTTGGTAGCTTGAAAGGTGCTTCTTTTAGGAACTCCTTGTTGCATGGTGGTATTTAAGTACTTTCGATACAACAAAGCAAAAATAAATAAAAAAAGAAACATTTTTAGTCTTTAGATAAACTTCCATGAATACTTTTCACACCCTTTTTCGTTGTTTCGCAGTGTTTGCTAGCTTTAGTCCAAAGTCCTACTCTACCGACAAAAACGTAGAATTTTCTTGATATTTAAAAACATAACTCTTGGCATCACGATTCGTATATTCGTAATAGTCTAAAATAAGTGTGAATCCGTGTCGAGGTGAGCGGCGCCGCCCACGCATGGCGCAGGGAAGGTAGGCGGTACGCTCATTCATAACAGAACATCTAATGGATTCCTTACGTAGCTAATTATCAATGTAGGTAACTGGGTAATCATCATCGTCATCATCATCAGCCTATAGCAGTCCCCTGCTGGACATAGGCCTCCCCTAATGAGCGCCATCGCGCCCTATCCTCGGCTTGACGCATCCAGTCTCTGCCAGCAGCCAGCAGCAGATCGTCACTCCAGCTAGCCGGAGGGCGTCCTACACTACGTTTGCCGAGTCGCGGTCACCACTCAAGAACTCGTTAACCCCAGCGGTTGTCGGTTCTTCGGCAGATATGACCAGCCCACTGCCACTTCAGTTTGCTAAAAGTGGGTAATATTTTGATACTAAAAGCAATTTACTGAAATATATATAATATATGTTTATCTAAATAAAAGTGTTAAATCATTTACCGAAACGTACCGCGGCAGACATTTAGAAAGCCATAGGGCATGTGCATGTGAAAAGATGCTTGATCTTGTAGTTTGATGATGATGATTCTGGTTTTTTTGGCCTGGTCATCCATTAATTTTATGTGAGGTGGTTTTGGCCATTTTTCGACAAGGTTTCAGCTAAGAGGTAAACAATGAAATAGCTATTATATAAAATACCATAATCATAAGCAATGGTACCTCATAAGCTAACTAATGCCCCACCTACCGACTCTTAGAGCACTGGTGGTCTAGTGGTAGGAAGCCTTCCGATCCTAAGACCGTGGGTTCAAATCCGGTCGTGCATCAATGAATTTCTCTGTTCAAAAAATGTATATGCGCTATCCAGTACTCTCAAACGGCGAAGGAAAACATCGTGAGGAAACCGGCATGTCGTAAAACCGTAGAAAATTCGAAAATGTGTGTCAAGTTCACGAAAGGAGCCTTTGAGGCGCCCTTTAAACCCTTTCACCCTTTCACGATTAGTAGTAGTAGGTACTTAACCTACCGACTCGTAAAGTACTAATTTAGTTTCAATAAAATGTACGATCATTATACCAATAATGTGTTAAATAAAAAGGCATGTATCAGTGTCACCGGCACGGCATCCCGCCTCTGATACGGAGATGTTTGCCGAGGGGTCGATGACCTGCTATCTTCAGCATTGTTTATGGATTAATAACTCTGTACTATAGGATACATGGAATGTTTTGATAAGCTCCTTATGAGTTATGAGGGTTTCCTATAGCTACGTCTAAGGAATTCAGGCCACAGCACCGTATTATGCCGTATTATGATTGAAGATGTGACAATTGTCTGCACCGAATACTCCAATATTTCGAACATGTCGCGCGTAGAAACCCTGACAACATGGAGAAACTCATAATTACAGGCAAAATAGATGACAAAAGACCTAGAGGTAGAAGTCCCAAACGCTGGTCCGATCACGTGTCTGAGCAGCTGAAGATCGCTGTAAGCGTTGCTCTTGCCCTTGCACGGAGTCACGATCCTCAACAGTGAGGAAGCAATGATTGAGGAGTAGGAGGACAGACAAACAGCGACAGAATTGTCTCACGCTACCGACCCGGTGGTCCAGCCGCCGCCATCGTCCGCTGAAACCTGAGCGTGCGCAACCCGACACCGCTATCAATACTCTGTTGATCTCTGAGTTGTTGAACCTTTGATTTGGCGAAATCTATTAATAACAGTGTTATTGAGAAGGAATTTCCTATAGACTTACAACTAATACAAATATTATTTGCAAAATACAAAAGGAACAGTCGGGCTATCTAAACACCGTTGCAAACGATCTTTATCATCTGATTCAGCTCATCACAGTGCTAGCGTGCCCAAGGCCGCATTGCCACGCTGAATGGCAATACTGATCCGTTGAGCCAAATAAGAATCAGCTCTTGGATCGCGCATCGCTACGACCAGACGCTCTGAAAGAATTTTAAAAACGCGAAGGGCACCCGTGCCCTACAGACCCATGGTCTCGACCCCAAAATGCTCAAATACATAAGCCCCGTCGAGGTTGGCATATTTGCGCCTTTTGAGATCCTCCGCCGAAACTGAGCTCTCTATTAGACCCAATGAGAACATTTTGTTACATGATACAATCTTTAATACTACTACTTTCATTAGTTCTCTCGAAACAGTGTGAGGTAATAGGTATATTGGGCCTCAGACTTCTTTTGCGCATCTGACACACGTCTTCGAGATTTTCAGGTTCTTCGACATATTCCTTACGATTTTCCTCCACCCTTTCAGAGCTGTTATTGTGCCTAATGTATGTGAGTGTTATTATTCTAAAGTGTTGCAAAATCAAAGACAAGGCAGCAGTGTAGGCCTGCGGTGGTGTTAGCACGGTCACGGTTTGCGACCGCCATATGGTGTTACGTCATGCGCGTGGGCAGACTCGCCTACGACTATAAGACTTGCTTTTGAGTGCTAAGAGACAATCTTGTAAGAATTTACTTATAAAAGTATGGAATGGGATATCCAACAGAGATATAAAAAATCGTAGTCAATCAGCCCAGAATACACGATAGATCACATAAAGGAAGACCTGGGGTCGGATAAAGCATGCAAATAATTTTTGTGCAAACGAAACTTCGTAAAACCTCTAAGACAATCTTTTTGTAGTCCATTCCACAAAAGCTTAGGCAGGCATTAAAGCATTTGAAAGCTATTTATTGCCGAGACCGTTTTAGAAAATCATTAAAAGCGAAACTTAGATCTAAAATTAAAGATGCAATAGGTAATTGAAGGCATCTAGCAAAGGTTGAGCTAATTGTTTGAGAGACGGCATACTCATCCAAGAAAAGGTAGGCACTTAGGTAGGTAGGTACCTAATGCAAAAGAATAATAAAGCTCAAACAAATCAGCTGTGTGACCAACTTCAGACAATGGCTTTCAAATACGTCAATCGATCATGTTCACCACGAATCAATAGTTGTGGTTCGTGGAACACGAAGGTGTGAAGTGAAGATGAATCAGCTGCATTGGAAGTCACGTGCGATGCATGAGGCATAGGATATGAGTGAGGTGTCCTATAAACACCTCATGTTTATGAAGATACATGTGGTAGACTAGTAGGTAACCGTCATTGTAAAATCCCTGAATATTTGCACATAGACAAACGTGCTGCTAAGCACATAACCCAATATTTTGCATCATAGTATCAATTATAAAATGCTTACCTAGATAGGTTATACCTAACTAAAATCACTCGAGGTCTTTCTCAAAAGAAATCACTAGGACAGAATACCTACTCTTTGTTTGCCGTGTCCAAAAATGAGTAGAACAAAATTTATCGAATGGCTTGTTTTACACAGTTTATCAGCGATTTATGAATAAAGATACTGCAAGCTTGATATTAAGCTTGCAGTATCTTTATTCGTAGGAGGTCTTGCTCCAAATTACATCTTTCACCATGATACCAAAACGGCGATCATTCCATACTCATCGTCAAACAAAACAATGTTTACCTTCCCACTCCAACTTTGCATCACAATCTCAAACCAAATAGAGTAACAACAGCGTGTGACAAGAGCCCCCTACTTTGGTAGTGAATGGACCATGACGTCATTGTCACAGACCATGCAGTAGTTACACTTGTAACCACAGATTACGTAGCAGTTTCTACGAGGAATGCCCACGCGCATTCTCGCCATATGGCCACTGCTCGCGGCATTACGACCCAATCATTATTTTTAAACCTTTAAAAATAATTATCGAGGTATCACACTCATAATTCATTTTCATTGAGCATTATTCGTTATCAGTTGCATCTATACTATACTTACCAAAAATATTAAAAACGGTGTTGTATTCTTCAAATTTATTGTCAGCATTTTTGGAGTTTTTCTCTTAACTTGATAGCAGTATTTTTTAAGGAACATTATCAACGAACAAGCAGTTAACTAATGAGTAAGTAGGTAGTTAAAAAGCTTAGCATTTATAGGTACCTAAACTCATTGCATAGTTTGATTTGTGATTCACACAAAATTCCCAGGGTTGGCGTGACCAGGTGCTCCAATACACACGCAATGTGTAGGTACAGGTGATTCATTCATGACTCTAGCTGTTGATCTTATTACGAGTACTTTTGCTACTAACATCTACTATGTTAGGTCTTACCTAGGTAGATATAGGCACTTACTTAAATATAATTTTTTGGGAATACGTTACCACTTTTTTTTAAACCCAATTTATTTACCTATTTTAAGTACGATAAAAAGTATGTTCACAATTTTCTAAAATTGTCAGTAAAATAAATATGTTTCTATTTAGGTATTTAAGAAAATTCTATGCAAAGTAAATTTAATATAGGTTAAAAATATTATGTAGTACAGTACAAGTAATACCTACCAAAGCAAACTGGCTAAAATAGGTACTTACTTAAGTGATAAGGATAACAGATAACATAGGTCTGAGTACTGAACTTAGTTTACTTATTTAATTGAATTGAAAATACGCCGCCGGGCACTTGAACCTAGGGTTAATCTATTCGCCTATCGCTATCGTAATTACTATTTATTCCTAGATCTAATTAAAGTGCATTAAATCAGTCGCAAACTAATCACTCTTTAAATTAAAACACTGATAATCTATCTCCCTAAGTAAGTAATTGAGACATTCGAGTGACTGTCTATTTAAAAATCAATTAGGTGACGGTATCCTGTGACTTCCGGGCATGGCGTAGCTTCCGGCATGCGCGCGCGCATACAAAGCCTACGCGGCGCCACATGCAACACCTCGGTGCATGGTCGTCAGTGGTCACCACTGCGATGCATTTTGTGTCCGGTCGGCTCGCTTTAGGGACAATAATTTATTACGTAGGCTCGGTCGGCATAAAACTTTGATGAGCCACCTAAGTTACCTACTTACCTCTATTGTTCGACTCGACTGACTTTGGGGGAATGTGCGTGAAAAGATCTTCTTGAAGTCCATTGAATTCTTTCGACACACTGGTTTTATTACTGTCGGTCACAATCACAATACGTATGTAATAATAATAATAAGTATGTAGGTATTTACAGTTATATGCCCAATAATGCCCATAGTACAAGCTTTGTTTAGTTTGGGGCTAGATGGCGCTGTATGAAATGTACACAAATTTACAAAAATTGCTATAGGTACCACGTCTTTTCCTTTGATAAGGCCAACTCAACCTAGAGGATGGTAGGTATGTACCTACCTATAGGTTTTTTTTTTTTTTTTTGAGATCCAACTGCCATTGTTGTTAAATGCTTGCTCGCGATTTTATACGGGCTTAGTTTTTAGAATATTATGGAATCTGGCAGTTGGATTAAAATTTACACAGAGTAATAAAATACAATAATATGACAATTTGAAAAATAAACATTACTAGAAATTACAAGATGTTTTTTTTTTTTTTTTTTTTTTTTTTTTTTATACAAATAAACTTAAGAATTAAATTGTTTGAGATTATTTACAATGTATTTTACAAAATTTACGAAGGATTCTGTAGCGCTCTCTTTATTGAGTAGAGCCTTAAGATCGAAGGGTTGCAAATTGATATTGCGGCATAACTGGATGTGGTGATGGCGCTTAGCACCGAACCGTGGACAATCATTGAGAAGATGCGAGATACTTTGTATGCTTGAATATTCCAAAAACTCATGTTGGGCATTATAGCCCCTGCCTAAATTGATTTGTAAGATTTTGAGGTGACTATGAGTGACTTGGTTGGGATGGACAGGGGCGTTATAATCCATAGTCGATCCTCATAACAAGCTTGTTTTTCATTGATGTGTGAATGGGGCAGAAGTTTGAAGTGGCGCCGTGATCGACCCTCTTGCTGGTACCATACTTATGGTTGTGCTCGGTGCAGTTGAAGCAGGTGGGAGTTTTCTTCTCCTTGTTAGCGCACTTGGCGTAGACGTGGTTGTTACCACCACAGTGAGAGCACGCGGTTTGTTCCGTTGTGCACCTCTTTTGAGTGTGTCCGAACTGCAGGCATTTGTAGCATTGGAGCAGGGGGACGAATTCTCCGACCTGAACACGCTGGTGGTCAACGTTAACAGCGCCCATCTGCATCATCTTGTGCCAGATGGGCGGCGTGACCATCAGTACAGCATTGTAAAGGTTTGGATTTCTATTGCGGCGTTGGAATTTGTAGACAATGTCTGTATCATTTATGCATAGGGGCATAATGGTCTCATTCTGTCGCTTAATCATGCTGATCAAGTCGTTGGTAGGCGTCTCCGAGTGGAGTCCCTTGAGCTCTATCATGGGCTGCAGGCGCTTAGCGGGTTCAGCTTGAACCCGGCTGTTGGAGTCGTTGAGGCGATTGAGGGTGTCTGCCTGATGTTCGGCACAGTCGAACTCGACTCGAATTTTGTTGTTCGAGACATGCTGCACCTTAGCCGGGGCGTAGTTCGAGTTGCGGAACGTGATGCTTTTCCGCCAAGCCTGAAGCATCTCCTCCTTAGAGGTGCAGGTGTCTTTTGCAGATACGATCAGTGCTGGCTTAGTGGCGGGTCGTTCAACCGGCTTCGGTGGAGTAGCCTTAACCATGTTGGCAAAGGATGTTTTAGGTGGAGTCGGTCGCTGCTCCTCTTTTAGCGCCTTGCTCACCTCCTCCCTGATCACCTTCCCGATCTCATCACGGAGGCTTGAGACGTCGATGTTGTTCTCTTTAGGCACGCGCTCGGTACCAGCCGGGCAAGAGGAAGATAATGTCCCGGTGGATTCCATAATGGATTTTGCCAGGTCCACTATCTTCCTCTTGTTAGTACTGGTGACACTTTTGCCTTCAGTGACAGCCGAAATAATCGACGCAGCATCGGCCAGTATCTGGGCAACGATCTCCGTAAAGCCTCGAGGCTGTGAGGATCCAGAAACGATCCAGAAATCTAAGCTAAAGCGGCTTGGGCAATTTTTTGCGATTTTTGTCGCCCGATCCGGCTGAAATTTGGCAGGCAGACGCGGACGGTGTGTAGATGCCTATATGGATGCAGGAAAAAATTCCTCTCGGACGAGTTTCGCAAAAATTTGAAGAAAACCTATGAAAATGCACCAAAAGCGACGATTTTCGGCTCCTAACTCACGAATGAGTCGGAATACTGCTGGGAAATCGTGCCAAACGGCTTCAGGCGCACGCGGGTCACTCAGAACTACTATAAATGGGGTTTAGAAAAATTATTTGTTAAGGGAATCTAGTGAAAATCGATGAAAAAGTGAAAATTTTACAAGTTTCTTGAAGAGATTAGTGGAGTTGGTGAAAAACTGTGAAAAACTAAATACCAGAAGGGTTCAGATGATGGGGAAAAGCTATTTTGCTGTTAATGTACGCTAATAAAGATATTTGGAAGAAAAAACGAGAAAGTTAGTACGATTTTGGAATTATAGGTTAGGTTAAGTTAGTTTAGGTCCCGAGACAGTCCCTTACTTTAGTGGAGGCAAAAGTTGCTTTTGTCGCTGTATAACGTCTGGTATTGTAAAGGTGTATTTTTTTAGTTTTAACAACACGTTTTCTGATTTACGATTAGCTCCGTAACTAAACTTGTAGGTATGTAAGATGTAGGAATCTAATGTTTATCTACCTGCCTCACCTTGACTCAGCGTTGTCACTGAACAGCCTCCGATGACATAATGCTTCCCCGTGGCAATGGACGTTGTAATCTCTATTTTAAAACACGCGAGAATTTTCATAACAACGATATGAACATAAATAATGGTCGAGTGAATCATTGAGTACGAGTCTTTGTATGAAAGGTAGGTAATCTTGTCAAGATTTTGAGATAGGATCCTGAGAACATAAAGAATCTTCTTAAAAGTGTTTTAGAACGTATAGTTTGGTTCAGTTTGATTATAAACGATACATAACACTTGTTGTAACATCTTAAAGCCACTGTAGCTGAGCCACGGAACACTATTACATTTAGATATATATTTTTTATGTATCTATAGGGTAAATATAGATATAAAATGAATGGCCATTTCATGAAAAGCAATAATCGCTTGTTCGTGCATGTGATTATTAAGAATAATCGAGTGAAAGTAAAAATCGAATTCAGAGCATTATTGCTAAAGAATTAATCGTTTTTGATAAAAAATACGAGAGAGAGGTGGTTTTACTACTGACATTTGGACTTATTTTCGTTAAATTAAATGGAAATTAATTACAATTTCCAATCAATAGATTCATTAAAATCACATTAACAGTGCTTCCGTTGAGCTTCGATTGGTCAATTTATATGGATTGGTAAACTAAGATGCTGTTGGTATCTTGGGAGAAGCTATAGTCTACAACCTATGGTTTTCCTGGTAGCTCAACATTCCACTCCTCTATTTAAGTGCGTAGGTAAGTACCGAAGCCCATAACATAGGTACTGTTCAAAGATAAGGTACGCTCTGTTGCAGCTGTTTACAAAATATCAGAGATATTCCGTCGAATCGTATCTGACAGCGAATTCTTATTAGAATTATTCTAACTGGTTCTAATAGTTTGATTTCGCAGTATCTCTTAATCCTTTACTCTGGTCACCTTGGGACGCACCACAGTAAGTACAAACAACAGTTGATTTGTAAAGCGCATGTCGATACTATATTATTCTTACTACCTAGGTAGGTACTTACCTACTCTTACATTTCAGGTCAAGGAGAACAATGCATAATAAAGGGACTGGACCACCTTCTCGGAACGAACACTGAACAGTCATCAATACGTGAAACTGCGGAAAAAATGCTGTTTATTGGTCATGACCTAGAAAGAGAAGATATATCGTTGGCGTGGCATGTTTGTAAAAGCTAGTCATCCAATTCATATTAACTATTCGTAAAGGAAAACAGGGATAGGTGGTAACCTTTTTAAAACTTGATTGAAGAAATCTATGAGCGCTCTTCTTTTGTCTCTAAAGAGGTAAATATTTTGGTTTTGAGATGAAATTGAATATGCATGTGCAAAACTAAAAAGTACACAAGGTCATTGTCGTTTTAGTCATACATAATGACCAATTAGTTAGTCCATCCAGTTGCGAAATAATTCAGCAATTAGCCAAAGGATGAATTAAAAGCATACTGTTAATAGCTCGCACCAGTTAAACTTTATTTGAATTATGGCCAAGAGAGTGTCAACTTAGCGAATTGAGAGATGAGAAAGTGAGGATTGTAAGGTCTCTTATAGAAATATAAACTCTTGAAATGACTTTCAAAATGGTTTAGGTGGCTTCATGCATGAGACGAAACTCCAAGTAAAACTGTTTATTGTTAGGATAGCCTCGAAACAATACAAAAACAAAAAAAAAACAATAATGAATAAAAATGACTTCATTTTTTTATTCATCATTGTTTTTTTGTTTTTAAAGAGTGTATAAGTAATAGATCTACGTCATGGTGTTTGTCATAGAGTGGATCTACTGTTCTGAATCGTTTGATTTCCCTGTAAATTTAGTTAAGAGAGCTTTCACTTTAAACTGTCATATAAATACGGTAAATGAAAGACTGAATTTGAATTCGTAATTATTCTGAGCACAGGGCTGGACTGAATTGGGAAATATTTTTATTGGCCAAAGCCGTAAATTATTGTTAACATACCCGCTCCATATTGGCAATCATCACACAACCGACAATAGCCGTAAAGTAAACTCAGACGGAGGTCGGCGCCGCCCGCAATGAGGTCACGGATGCGCCCGCGCACGTCTCCGACATATCTGCAGAACTGAGCCATCTGCTTCATGTCATGGTAAAAAGCTCGAAAAATACTGAACAGGTAGCTGAACTATTCATAGAAACGGATTTTTTTATTTAGGTGTCCCTGGAGTTTCTTGCATGTGTGAAAGATGACATGAGTAAAAAAGGAGTGAGTGTTGAAATGACTTCTGACAGAGGGAAATGGCAGAAGAATACATGTTGTGCCGACCCCACATAAAGTGGGACAAGGGCAGGAAAATGATGATGGAGTTTCTTGTTTATTGATATTTTGCATTCCGTTACAAATATCAACAAGCAAAAAAAATGGGCTTGGAAATAAAGATATTTCGCTAAAATGAAATAAGGACTGAACTTTACCAAAGAAGGAAGACTCGAAAGAGGTTCTTGATTAGTATTCCGCAGGTTTTGAGCAGGACGCTGGGAATTCTAGTTAGGTACTTCACGCGGTGAATGAACAAGCGTCAAATCTTGGCAAGATCTACAGGTCAAGTCCTTTGAAGTCGCAATAAAGGTAATATATACCTAGATAGAGTATTCATTTCCATCTGCTATCCGGAATTCCTACGCGTTAATAATGTAATGAAGGCGATAATAACCTTATCTTATAGTGTAGGGGTAGAAAATTGTGAAGAGTAAAAGACTAAGAAATTAATTCACGTAATTTAGCTCCTAAAGGACGCAACGGGAAGATGGAGTTTGTAAAATAAAAACTCAGCACGGACAAAGACAATGGGCGTTCCACTAGTGGCTTATAAAAGTAGATTCACATACAATTTAGGGTTCACTATAGCAGAGACGAAAGGGCCAGTGATAGTAGCAGCTTGCTTAGACGTTCTTGATTGATCGTTGAAGTTAAGCAACGTTTTGCGCAGTCACAAATTGGATGGGTGACCGCAAGTGGCATTGCGAGCTGAGCGCTTCCATTCTTTGGGGGGCTTTAATTGTCGATCTCGGCTTAAAAACTCCGTCACAAAAGTTGGCCGCTAGCTCATACGAACTTACTTACCTAGTAGCAGCGTTCTTTCATTTAAGAATCGGATAATTGTCACAGCCCTGAGCTATCCCAATGTGTGTCAGCGTGATGCAGTACTTCTTGATAGAGACAGACACAGGGGGGTCACGGTTGAAAGGTCAACGGTGACAAATGTAAAGATTGAGAACACTATAACCGAATAGAACTATAATTATATAGCACCGTAAGGAATATTATGCATGAGGTATATAAAACGATGGAGTAGAATGAAACAGGATATTGATAAAGTTCGTGATAAAATAAAATTTAAAATAATACTGTAAGAATAGGTAGGTATTCTACAAATTAATAATGTAGGTAATGGAATTAACGCAAAACCTTAGGTAACAAGGCTGGTGAAATAAAACCCGATAAGTAAAATAAATCATAAGTTGGTATACCTATAATGAAATTGTTTATGACCACTGGTGGTCTAGTTGGTAGTGACCCGCCTTCCGATCCTAAGGTCATGGGTTCAAATCCGGTCGTGTACTAATGGATTTTTCTGTGAGAAAAATATATGTGCGCTATACCAGTAGGTACCTACTCTCAAACGGCGAAACAAAATATCCTAAGAAAACCCGCGGCTTAGCTCCGCACGTATTGACCATGTCTTTCCTACGGACAAGGCCGACTAAGCTGAGAGGATGGAATAGGTGCTGGGCAAGCCTACTCCATCTTAATTTGTCCCGGGCACTACAGCGTCCCGTTTGTGAAGGTAAGTTGCCTCATGACGCTGTATAAATCATCTACCATAGATGGTAAAAGGCCTTAGTAATGAAACTGTTAAAACAAAGCTGTTATCTAAAAATACCAGTTTGGGAAAATATCCTGGCGATAGTGTGCGATGAGCAGGGTCGGGGTTATCGTCCGCGCACACCGATCACTTGTCGACGCATCCAACTGATAAATGTTATGTTCATAAGATGAAAGCTTCCAAAAAAATTTATAAAGTTCTGCGTGAAAGATAAATCAGAAATCACTTTTTCTCTAAACTCCTATCAATCAACTTCACCGATGAAAACATTTCAAGTCGCGTCAATCAATAAATCAATAAAAAGCCGCAGATGCATGCGGCCATCTCTTATCTCCTCTCCATAGGTCCGCCGTAAGTGGCATAAAGGCCCGTTGTGATGACTGCTCTAATGACATCTGAACCTAAAGAACCCTATTTACATGTGAGCGAGTGTAATCATAAATCAACCCGAAGGCACCCTACTAAAATAGCCTTAATATAAAAAGTTAAAAAGGGCGTCGGTCTGCGCGGGCGCATGTGTACAACATGTGTCGTGCTGTTTCCGGTTCAAATAGAAATTTGCGTTATTGTCTATGGGGATGGGGTGTCAGAGATAATAAACTAAGTTCAAAGTCAACAATGGAGTAGATAGACATCGTAAATTGAGCACTCGGCGTGCGGTGATGCACAAAAAGTGTGGAACAATGTGAATCGACGTAAATTCACCATCTCTTTTGATAACAGTAACCTTTGTAATACTTATTTAAAGTTAATTATGCTTTTAATGAATAAGGGTTCATAACTGGTCGAAGCTTAATGAGTACGGTGAGTTATGTGCGCATTAATCATTCGTTCCGGCAGTTGCATACACTGAAAAGGATCTGCAAATGTAAGCTTCTACAGTAAAAAAAATAGAAGCTACAAAAGCATTGGTAGAACATCCATTATCTAAGGCTTAGATGAAAGTGCTTAGATTCTAAGCTGTTGTTAACAAAACGGGGAAAAAACTGCTTTAAAACTACCTAATCTAGGGAACAAACAATGTAATATTATACATAAGCCTACAGAAATGGACACTACTCTTTCAGGACAAACTGATTTTGTGCTGTCTTCAGATCACTGATGACCCTTACTCATCAGTGCATTGTGTGAAGTACAGTCCTAATTATATGTTGAAAGTAGGACATGGACAGATTCATTAATTTGCTAATTAGGTCATTTTAAAAACGATTGTCTCCCGCTAAGCTGACGATAGAAATCTATCATAAAAAGATGACTCTACAAAAAAGTGATTAGACAAACTTTATCAAAATTGAGAAGTCTATTAATTTTAGCACTCAACACTTATGCTCAGAGTAGACAAGCTTACACGAGCGGCTTCGCGCGTATTCTGTAAATTTTGAAACCCTATTTTGCCACTTTATTATGGTGATTTTGAAAAACTCTGAAACACGTGTCAATTTAGTTATTATTTGTATCCAGACCGAGTATCATGCAAAACGCACTACGCATTAAAAGTTCCATACAAACGTTTTCACCCCTTTATGAATTGAATTTAGAAATAATCCCGTCTTAGTGGGTGGTTTTGCTACCTTCCCCAGCTTTCTAGCTTCAGTAGTTTGGCATGTGCGTTAATTGCGGAAAAATGCTTATTGTTTTATAATATATAGAAGATTTGAAGCCTTGACTATGAACCGTACACAAGTCAACTCTAAGGTATTTATGAATATGACCCCATATCACCAACAATATTTTTGCAAGTTGTAAGACATTGAAATTCATTGTATTCGTTAACGTCTCAAGCAATTAAATTATATTATTGATAAGCTTAATAAGTTTGTTTATAAAGAGTGATCTTAGAACTCACTCAAGGCCTGAGTACAGTCATCTCAGTGTACCAGTGTTGCCACAGCCGAATCAATTTTATTGCATGCTAAAATCGCACTCCTTTGCCGGTGACATCATCGATATGCGATCTTGAAGCTTACGCTATAGTTTGTATGGACATACTATTTTACTGTTTTGTAAAGGTTACAGCGACCTTATCATACTCGTAGCTATGTGAGTTAGAGTAAAGGGGAGGTAAGCAGGGCGATATTTGATTCACTTGTAATGTCTATTACGAGTTGTGATTCACGACGAAGGCAGATCATAATCATATTCCAGGTAGAGTATGATGTTATTACCTATCACACTAATCATTATGATTATTCCGATGTTATTCGTTCTCATTCATCCCCGGCTGAACAGATTTCGTTGAAACTTTGAATACACATTAATTGTGAGCTGGAATAACTTTTAAGCTATTTTTACTTCATATAGGTATCATGAGAGTGAAGCCGTAAACTGAAGCTAGTGGCTTATATAATAAGTATGTCCAATAATGTGCACAATTTTACAACTTTTTAAGTCGAGAAATTTGTGTGAACGTATAATTATCCTGTTTTAAAACAAGCCAACACAATCTCAAAGGCAACTACTTTGGCAATAAAACTACTAATTTGTGAAGCCTGCTCACATTTAAAATTAATATTAGATCGACGCGGCGCCTCTAAACAAACCAACGTAACGTCTCTAGATATTATACGAACCATTAGATCATAGCCGAATAGGATAAACAGCGGAAACCATTTCCAAAACATGATCTCACCTAAACAACGCTAATGTTTGCTAATACAAACAGTGCGGCTATAAGAAAAAACTTATTTCCCTGAAAAATTTAATAATTAAAAAATATTATGAAAACTTACATTTTCCTGCCTCCATCAACATGCGCCTGCACAGTGAATCCAAACATAGAATTCTCATTTCCCTTATAAACCACCCTCGAGGGGATGTCCACATTGAACCCCAGGGTTCCGACGCACAGACACGCAAACACAAAAACTACAGCCATTGTTATAAACACTCACAACACTGTAAAAATAAACTATTTGTAAATTATATAATTCGTCCTCATGATTCGTTCGGCGTTGCGAGTTCGGAACGTGCGGCGGCGCGACGCGAGACGTCCGTGCGGGTCGGCGGTCGGCTCTACACTGACTTGCGTGCACAGCCGGCTTTAGCGAGGTGAGTCCGTGGAAATAGCATGGAAAACTGTGTTTGTCCGCTGCTTTTCACTCTTTTCTCGGTATGTTTGTGTTGCAACGCTTATTTTTATTTCAGGCGGTTGAAGGACTATGACACAATGTGTTTACGTTGAGATTATAGACAGCCTTGGTGGCGTGGCGGGCGATTGCTCGGCAGAGATTCGATTCCCGCTGCGGAAGAAATGTTTGCATGATCTGTGAATATTTCATCCGGGTCTGGGTGTTGTGGTACCATGGTACTCGTAGTTTCTGATACCCACACAGGGAATCCTAGTGTGGGGTCAGGACTATTATGTGACTGTTGGGTGTTATTTATTCATTTATTATGTTCTGCAAAAAGCAACTGTTATATTAGTAGTGCCATAAATATTGTGAGCCTCGGCAGACTTCGTGGTTTGTATGAAAACCGAATTTGTCCGAATATGCAACTAATAACTGAACCTTTAAAAAAATAAGTATCTACATAATTTTTGTAACATCTCTATATTACATACTAGCGACCCGCCCCGGCTTCGCACGGGTGCAATGCTGATACTAAATATACTAATCGCGGACTTTTTTGTAGACCTTTTTAAGTTGTACAAGACTGTAGTACATTATTTTGATCTATCTCGTAGGGTTCAGCCAACGTTTGCAATGTAAGCGCAAAAAAAGCCTTTAGGCGGTCTAAAAACTCCGTCACAAGAGTTGGCCACTAGCTCACACGAACTTACTTGACATTAAATACAGACAAAGACAAAGTAGAAATAATTTAAGTCTTTTATTACACAGATCAATTGAATACTGTCTCAATAAATATAAAATATATAAATACACTTACAAAACTAACTGCGTCCTCACTGGGTCATACAAATCTCTTACATAAACATACATCTATACATAGCATGTCATAAAATACACTATTTTCACAGCGCGCTACAATTTGTGCTTATTCAAGCTGGTTAAATTGATTAAATAGTTTCATTGCAAGCTAACCTCATTAAAAATTTCATCAAAATCGGCTCAGCTGTGCACACATCTAAACATTCATTGATAGGAAATAGGATCAGAATTGTATAGTAGCACTGTATTTCCTATGGAAAGTATTTCTCACTCAGATTGGAGGAGTAGTCAGAAGCAAATCCATGAGAAGCAACATTTGGCACACGACCACTTTTTACTAATATTACAGGTATTGAAAATTACATCATCAACGCCATAATTACCAGTTCCTTTAAAACAGCGAGTTACAATTATACAAGCTGATTTTACAAAAAAATAACACGCTATTTATATTTTCGAAACTATATTTACTTATGACGAAAATCCCACGGCAGTTCATTGCTTCGTCACCAGTTTTTCAATTTCGTCATCAGTCTCATCACTATTTCTGTGGCCGGCAGACAGTGTCATTGACCTTCGAAGTGACCAAGAATGAACAATACTTCATGGTAATTTTGCTATGAGTGTATAATTAATTAATTGACTTTGTATAATGTAAATGATAAATGAAATAAAGAACATAAAAAACTCTCATTCAATTCAATTCACTTAGTGGGAGCGTCAGGCAGGCGGCCGGTCATAAAACACCTTAGCCAAAACTCTTACACCATGATCCAAAAAAGATCATGCTGTGCCGACCCCACATAGAGTGGGATAAGGGCAGGAAGATGATGATGATAGTGGGAACGTGGCCTAGGGGTCTTCGCCTCGATCTATAAAGGGATAGTTACCATCCGAAACAACAAAAAATTACAAGTCTCCAGGACTTTCATGACAGTGGCCAAATAACCTGACGGTATTATCAGACGGTACACTTTTCTGCCATTCCTAGCTTCAATTCTTCTAAATAAACTTCTGAATTGCAATTAAAATCTTAAATATAAAAACCTAATGCACCTCTATAAAATATATTTTGCATACATTTAAAACAGAATATAAAATTATCAAAGAAAACAAAACGTAAAACTAATTATAATACCTATTGCACTTGAAAATAAAACAAAAATATAAGGTAAAATACCAAGTCATAAATTATGTGAAAATGTTCCAATCCACAAAAATGGTTCAAAATTGAAATAAATGCAATTTTGTGTTTTTATTTGTTTTAGACGTCCACTTTTTTGTTTTCGCTAGTATATTATCAAAGATTAGGTCTTATTGTAGAAATATATAAATATACATACATACATATTATCACGCCCGTATCCCTAACGGAGTGGGCAGAACCACAAGTAATCATAAGAAAACTTGCAGCCACTTCTGATCCAAGACTCCCAAGATGGATATGGTGAACCATGGTGACAGGTGATCAGCCCATCGCCCATACAGGTCCATCATGTTGGAGGATACTATTCCTTAGTCGACTTTTACGACATGCTCGGGGAGAGAAGCAGCTGGACGCATTCTATGCTTTTTCTTTACTCCCAGTCCAGCAGAGAAGTAAATATTTAAATATGTAAATATTTTTTAATATTGTATTTTTTTTTTAATATATTAATTTTCAATTTTGAACCATTGTGGATTGGAATATTTTCGCATAACTACGTCCGTTTATACTACAGCTTAGCGCTTAACTAAGGCTCCCGCACCCCTACTACCAAAGGAGCCTCCTTAGTTAAGTGCTAGACCTATAGCTGGGGTACTTCATTGACTCGTATGTATGAATGAGTATCATATCGAATACTGACCTTATATTCACTTAAATAACTTTATTATTATTATAAAATTTGCCTCTATGTTTACGTAACTGCACCAGGAAAACCGTGAACCGCAAAATTATCCTAATTAATACCTATTGCATTAACTTCCGCATACGGTTCCTCTCATGATGCAGACACTATTGTGTTTATTTCATGTCAATCTCTTGGAATACCTCAAGGAGTCTAGTTTCCTTAGTTCTTCGTTAAATGCTTTCACGATTTGGAGAATTTGAAGACACTGGGCGTCGTCTTCTTTTGTGGTTTGTTCTCGGCCACCTAAATGAGAAAGATAGCTTTATACTTATTCAAAACTTGGGTACACTATACTCAAATCTGAAATACTAAAAGCTGTATATTTTTCGGATCTCTCTATTTTAGACCTCCTTGCATTAAAAACTCCTTGACGACCTCGGTGGCGTGGCGGGTGAGTGCACGGCTGGGATGCAAGAGGCGCAAGTTCGATTCCGGCTACCGGAGAAATGTTTGCATGTTCTGCAAATATTTTTTCCGGTCTGGGTGTTGTAGTATTATATAAGTATGTATTTATTTAAAAAAAAAAGTATTATAATTATTTTATCAGCAATCTGGTGTCCAAAGTACAAGCTTTGCTTAGTTTGGGGCTAGATGGCGCTGTGTTAAATGTGCACAAATATTTATTATTAAAATACATTATATACTTTTTTTTTAAATACATACTTATTATAATACATACTACAACACCCAGACCCGGAAGAAATATTTACAGAGCATGCAAACATTTCTCCCGCAGCGGGAATCGAACCCGCGCCTCTTGCGGCTCAGCCGAGCTCGCCACAGAGGTCAACTAAGAGGGTAACTTCAATGTTTTTTGGTATACAATAAAGTGTTGTCTTATCTTATCTTAAAGGTGCTCACAGTTCTCTCTCCGAGTAAAAGCCTAGCCTTGTCTTCCTCGAGCGGCTCAGGCGCGGTTTGAGCCCTGCGATGGAGTTGCAGCTTCTGCCTGATAGCCTGCGACAGGATCACCCTGTGTACAATAATAAATAAATGTAAAGAAACAAGAAATAATTATTTTTTGGTAATTTATCGTTGTTTATTTTTATTATATTCTGTTTTATTTGAATTCTTTCATAAACAAAGGTTTCACAATTATTTTCACATCCTCTCCAACATGATGGACCATCTATATGGGCGATGGGCTGATCACCTGTCACCATGGTTCATCATATCCATCTTGGGAATCTTGGATCAGGAGTAGCTGCAAGTTTTCTTATGATTACTTGTGACTCTGCCCACTCCATTAGGGATACGGGCGATGTGATAATATGTGTATATGTACCTATGTATTGACATAATGGCAGAAAGACAAAATTTCTAAGATAGTTTCTCTGTTTCTGTCCCAGTAAAAACACACTGATAAATTTTCATTAAAATTTGATCAGCCGTTACGCCAAAATTCAGCCATAAATATCCTAATATCCTCATAAATTTCCGCACTAAGCATGATCATCAGAGATAAGCAATAGGTGCCCACCTCCTGGTATCACTCTTCGTAGCCAGCAGCAGATCCAGCCAGGTCCAGGTGACGTTGTGGTACTCGAGAGTGGGCAGCACCAGAGGGAGGTCGCGCACATCTTCTAAGTTCTTCTCTTTGCTGCCCTTGTACGACACCCGCACTGGCACCTCCGGGATCTTTATGTAGATGAACAGTTTGTTCTTCTCCGCTCGCTCCTAGAAGAATAGTGAAGAATTAATAGGTAGAAGATAGAAATTAAAAGGAGTTATCGAGGGCGCTATAGGACCTATAGTAAATATTTAAAATGTCATGTCAGTAAAGATGAAGGTGTATGGAATGAGCAAAGGTAGTCCAAGGAAAGGAGTGAATACAGAGATGATAGAAGAACATGGAAGAAAAAACTTGAAAAAGTACAAAAACTGAATGTTTTGAGGTTATCTGAGCGTCTAGTAGTCATTTAGACCCAATTCTAGCAGTTCAGCTTACAAGCCTCCAAATTACCTTCATCTTCCCCACATCAACCTTGTCCTCCTTATCTCTCTTCTCGTAGAAGTTAGAGTCCTTGTCGCCCCCCTCCCCCCACGAAGCGTGCCCCCCTCCTCCATAATTACCGCAAATACTCCACCAAACTCCCAAATTACCTTCATCTTCTCCACATCATCCTTGTCCTTCTTGTCCCTCTTGACGTAGAAGTTTGAGTTAGAATCTTTGCCCTTCTTCTTGATCTTCTTGGAGCCGGTGTGCACGAGCGCCGCCCCCCCACGCAGGGTCCCCCCTTCGCCTTCGTCCTCGCCCTCCTCCATAGTGTCGGGGTCGCGCTCCGGAAAGCAGAACTTTAGCATCGTGTTGAAGAACTTCTTTGTAAGACCTGGTAAAAAAGATTAGTTATATATACTTAGTGCCCCTTTATTCATATCCCTGAATATAACTAAAGAATAGTCCTTCTGTTCTTTTGTAATGAAAAAACTTGTCCGTAACACGAAGATCAGAAAAAAAAGACAGACGAAAACCAACAACTAACTTAAAAAAATATTGTACAATATAATTATGTAATAACTTAATTGTAAACAATTTTATTTGATTTTAATTGTAAATTTTTGTGTCTTTTTTATTCAATACTTTATTTTTTCATTATGATTTTTTACTCGCTCGACCATATTTTAATTCTATTGCATGCTGTCTGTAATCTTTAATTATAATAACATTTGTCAAGTTTTTATGTTGAAACAGGTTATATTAGTGATTAAATTAATGTTTATTATGTTGGTTACTCATACAAATAAATGTATATAATACAAAATCATATATCAACTAAACTACTGGGAATTCGAAAAGGCTCTTCCATTAATCACGTGATGCTTTTTAACCCCTCCTCCCCCCTGGTGATACGTGGTAAGGTTTGAGACTAACCCCTAATCTCCCCTATTAAATACACCTGATATCTCACTACACCTTCTCCCTTGAGATATTTACCAATCCTCCCCTCTCTCCCCCCCTTTCGAGCCTCGAGTGACCAATGGACGATTCCTAGACAGCTGGCTCGTAAAATCAATGAAAATTATGAATGACGCGATAATTTTAGTTGGAATAATATTGACGCGACTTCTTGCGACAATGACCTCACGTTTATATTGACTCACGGTCTCAAACCAGTCAATTAGTATACATTTGAAGCATCGCCCAAAACCTCATCCAATGATGTCATTTAAGTGCATTATTAATGTTTTAAAATGAAAGTAATTCTGTCTATCTATACCTATATGAGAGCTTAACCTGACTGAATGACAGACTGACTGATTCATTATCGCCGAGCCAAAACCGCTGAAGGTAGAAAGCTGAAATTTGGAAGATAGCTTCCTTTTATAGCAAAACTAACCCACTAAGGCGGAAAGGACCCCCCTAAAGGAATGAAAAGGGGTAAAAACTTTTGTATGGAACTTTTTAACGCGTGGTGCAATTTGCTTGAAACTCGGTTCGGATACTGTAAATGCAAAATAAATGGGCACATGTTTCAGGATCTTTCAAAACAACCCTTAAAGAGGTGATATAAGGTACCTATCAAAGTTTTTATTTGCTCTTTTTAAAGGACGGGCGGTGCGATACTTATAAAAGTAATATCTAACGCGTACGAAGTCGCGGGCAACAGCTAGTCTTTTCATACAAAGACATAATATGTCGATATATTTATTATATCGATATTTGGCAAGGAGAAAGATAGCATTCTGAAAAAAGACATAGGCCGCCTTTTGTTGAAAAAAATCAATGTGGACGAAGTCGCAAACAAAAACTAGTCACATCTACAAATTTGTGTCAAAGTAATATGGGGCCTTCTATTTTCCTCGAGACTGATTTTAATTCATTAAAAACATAAAAATAGGGATATTTTGTGATATTTTATCATTATCAATCAGGCTTGGAACTTTGTATCAGGAGTGGCTGCAAGTTTTCTTAAGATTTCTTGTGGCTCTGCCAACCCCATTAGTAATACGGGCTCGATAATATTGTACGTATGTATTTACTTTTATGGTTACAGCACAACGCAAGTAGCCAGGAATTAACAATAGTATAGTACAAATAGTATAGCTATCGTTAGCGGGTTCAAGACACACCCAAACACTTAAAACATTTAAAGAGACGTAACCCCAATGAATATTAATGAGTAACTTCAGCAACTGTGCAAATACAAAGGCGGAATGTTTGCATGTGCTTACGCCTGGCGGTCTCTTTGGACATTGTTAATGGCGATTTTTTTCATGGCCTTAATTTCATTTAAGATGCTATGTTATTTAGAAGAAAAAGACATTATTATTGAGCCATTCGATCGGTAAAATTACAGGTGTTATTTTTTATCACTTTTGGCGGGTTCGATTCCCGGTTCAGACAGGCGATTATTTTTTGGAAAAACATTAGAATTCAGTTGGAATTATTTGTAAAATGAAAATTCAGTAAAATTCTCTTTGTTATTCTCTACTTGTGGCATAGCCGTGGGACACCCTGTAAACAGCCTCGATGGCGTGGCGGGCGAGTGCTCGGCTGAGACGGTGCGGGTTCGATTCCCGCTGCGGGCGAAATGTCTGCATGATCTGCAAATATTTCTTCCAGGTCCGGATGTTGTAGTATTACGTACGAATATTATAAAGTATGTATTTACAAAATCCCGTTCAGATGCTTTGCTTAGTTTGGGGCTAGAAAAGTGGCGCTGTGTGAAAAGTCTACAAACATTTATTTTATTATATGTATGTTCGTATGAGCAGTGACGGAGTTTTTAGGCCGCCTAAAGGCCTCCGTCATGGCTTAACGACTTAAAAGCCGGGACCGACAATTTAAAATGCCCTCCGAAGCACGGAAGCGCTCAGCTCGTAATGCCACTTGCGGTCACCCATCCCAATTTGTGATCGCGCATATCGTTGCTTAACTCTAACGATCAATAATTTAACAATTTTATTTAAGACGTGTCCAAATGATATCCGTGATTTTAAGGAGTAAAGAAATGTTGACTTGACTTTGACTTTAGAATGGAAATGAATACAGGCGCGGTCGCAGCCTCAAATTTTGGAGGGGGTCACTAAGGGGGTAAATCAAATTTTATTGCACAATACACAATTTTATTGCACACATTATAAAACAAATGGAAGCCTTCTATTCTTATTGGCATCGCGGCTAGGGGCAGAAAATTGCTTTTTTTTATATTTTGTAAATTTTTGGAAGATTTTTAAATTTAACGTGTGCGATTTTGGGGGGGGAGTCATGTCCCCTGTGATCCCTCCTTCGGACCGCGCATGAATGAGTAGGTAACATACCTATCCGTATGGGCACGATGTTGACCTCGAAGTGTTCTTTGACGGCGATGCCGCCGACGGGCGGGCGGTCGCGGCAGAAGACGCGAAGCGCCGCGCGCCGCGCCACGGGCGCGCGACCCATCGGCGCGGCCGGCGCTAGCACCTGTAACAACCATCCAATTAAAAACTGACATTTATAAACACCTCTGTGGCGAGGCGGGCGAGTGCTCGGCTGAGACGCAAGAGGCGCGGGTTCGATTCCCGCTGCGGGAGTTTGCATACTCTGCAAATATTTCTTCCGGGTCTGGGTGTTGTGGTACCATGGTACTCGTAGTTTCTGATACCCACGACACAGGGAATCCTAGTGTGGGGTCAGGACTATGTATGCTATGGGTGTTATTTATTATTATTATTAAACTTTCTCAACAGTTTTGTGTGTTAAGAAAGTCCAGAACCAAATAACTTACTTCTGGGAAGGGTTCGTTGGGCAAAAGGTTCGTAACTTGCACATATCCGACTTCGAGCTGATGTTCCACCGAGTCGTCTGACCGTGAAGTCTTCGTATATCTGTCACAAATAAAAAACAATATTTATATATTGATTTTACGAACACTATAAGTACTTATTGAGTTGATTGATGATAAATGATTACGATTAGTTGGTAAGCAAAGCGAGCCGTTGATAAAATCACCGCGAAGTAGAACCAAATAAATGGTGAAAAAAGCGAGCGGCTTGCAAAACCCGCTTTTCTTAAACTTGAACTTGAAGCAGGTCTCGCTATTTCTGAATCGAATATAGCTTAAGGAACTCACAGGAAAGTAAGTGAGCAGTAGATCTACGATACCTAGCTTTGTGTCTACATCGCCATCAGCTCGCCGAAGCAGGACCCTTGAAGCAGATCTCACCCCCACACCCCCTACCCCCTCGCAGCATATAAACTTACAGAAAGTTGGTGAGCAGTAGATCAGCGATGCCCAACTGTCCATCCGCATCGGTGAGCCGCCAGCGCGCCGACTTGAAGCAGATCTCGTTGTACCGATGCGGGGGGGCGGGGAGGGGCGCGGGCCCCGCCCCCCGCCGCGCCCCGCGCCGCTCCTCCCGCCAGCCGCGCACCATCGCGTCCAGCTCCTCGCCGAGAGACCACACGCTCTCTTTGCATTCGTTCACCTGACGAGAAGAGGCAAAGCACATGACCTCGCGCGATAATGGCTACCAAACTTTGCATACTGGATTTCCTAGTGACGTGTAAGAATTTTATAATGTGTTTTTAGATTTTAATTTCCACCATCCTTCACACAAATAAATTATTTTTTAAGAAATAAAGTAAATATTGACGAGAACAACCTAGTAACGGTAACGGAGCCTTGATAAAACCGATAAAAAGTATGTATAATTTAATGATTACACAATTTCCCAAATAATGTATATTTCCAATGTAATTCAAATCCATCGGTGAAGGAAAACAGCGTAAAGAAACCCACAGCTTAGTCAGCTCCGCACGTATTGACCATGTCTCTCCTGTGGACAAGGCCGATTAAGCTGAGAGGATGGAATGGGTGCTGGGCAAGCCTACTCCATCTTAATTCGTCCCGGGCACTATAGTATATAATATACGTTCAGTTAGTGATCGTAAAAGTTGCCTTCTGACGCTGTATAAACCATCAACTATTTAGATGGTAAAAATCAAATCCATTCAAACGTTAAGCTGTCCGTTATTGAGGCACAAGGGTACAAACATCCTCAACTTTCAGATTTATAATGTAAGTTGGAAAAGAGGATTTAAAGCTATTATCCAATGTGCAGAAGGGTTACCTGGTCATCGAGGCTCTTCAGCTCAGCGATAGCCACAGGATCGTCGTTTGTGATGGATCTATTCTTGAGGTAGTATTCTTTCTCCAGCCGCCTCAGACGAGCCAGGGACTCTCGGACCTGGTGAGGAGAATACCTTTGAATAACCTGAAGAATGTCATGTGACGAGAAGAGTGTTAGATATGAATGTGGAAGGATATGTGGGTGGACTGTGTGAATGATGACAAGAGTAAGAAAGGAGTGAGCGTTAAGATGACTTCTGACAGGGGGAAATGGAAGAGGAATACATGTTGTGCTGACCCCACATAAAGTGGGATTTTGGATTTTTCTATACGTAATGTATGTGCGCTGTACCAGTACTCTCAAACGGTGAAGGAAACCGGCATGTCGTAATACATAAAAAGTTCGACAATATTTGTCAAGTGCACGGAAGGAGCACTTTAAATCCTTTCACCACACTGGTTCGAAAGAACTATTGACACGATTAGACATTGTAGAAGACAACATGCTGACATTTCGTTCAAACGCACCAAACAGTCTATAGATCACAAAAACTTGAATCGTTTTATTCCATGTAATTCAAGGTACGGAGAATAGTTGTTTTGTGTGTTCTATTTACTTTAATTTTATTATTCACAGAAAAGCCTTGAATTAATTACTAACAGTTCTTGTAAACATTACTTATAAAATTAATGTCTAGAAATAAATAATCCAACATAAAATTCAAGGGTAACACCGTCATATACCAAGAAACATTGTATGTATCTATAATACATATAAATGAATACCAAATTATCTCTACGACCTTTACGAATGACGTGACAAAATGAATCAGACTGACGTCAGCTAATAGTCTGTTATTTCGAGACAACAAGTACAATCTTCGGTAGTATAGTGGTAAGTATCCCCGCCTGTCACGCGGGAGACCGGGGTTCGATTCCCCGCCGGAGAGATAACTTTTTTCATTTTTTATTTTTCAGTAATTTTTCAGCGTAATTTGTAATAGTGACAGCTATCCTTGCTGGCTTTCAGAGGTTTGCTAATCTATTCTTTGTTGTAAGATTCTTGTATGTGACCGTTCTTCTTAGGGTACCCGAAGGATGCCAACAACGGGACCCTATTACTAAGCTGCTGCTGTCCGTCCGTCTGTCAGTCCCCCGTCTGTCAGCGGGCTGTATTTTATGAACCGTAGAAGGTAAAGAGCTAAAATTTCAGTGTGTATTTTTATTGCCGCTACAACAAATAAAAAAAAACGTAGGATTTTCTTCAATATAAGATTTTTTTTAAGTACTTTGAGTAAGTCTATTGGACTAGCACTTGACCGGTTTTATTCGTTTCTTTACTTTTGGTACCTATATTTTCTCAACATCACATAAATCTTCAACTCTCAAGTCATAGCCTGGTTGGTTTGAGACTAAATTCCACATAATATTATATTCCTAGCAAAGTCAGATGCAAAAAGTTCACTCTCCGGCGGGGAATCGAACCCCGGTCTCCCGCGTGACAGGCGGGGATACTTACCACTATACTACCGAAGATTATGATGCACTAGCCGAAATTACCGGTTCACTGACGCAATTATTGACGACCGATAACACAGATAAAATAAACGTAAACCTCACTTAAAACCACCGAATGATAGATAATATGACTGTGTTCTATTCAATTAACAATAGTGGTAAACAAAAAACAAACCGGTCAAGTGAGAGTCGAAGTCGCACACGAAGGATTCCGCACCATAGTGCATCATACATACATAAAATCACGCCCGTCTCCCATAGGGTTAGTCAGATATCATGGATATCCATTTGCTACGATCCTGACAAACTTCTTTCGCTTCATTCACTTTCATTATATTCCTCAAAGTTACAAAGATTTGCACTGACGTTCAGCAGTGGCGTGTATTGCGCATTATCCCCCTGCTAACCCTCCCCCAGCCAGCCCAACTCCTTCAAGTACCGGAGGACCATGGGATGCTGGCAGAGTGTTCCTCCTCGATGATGTCGAGGCTGTTGGTAGTGTAGATGAGGTGGATGGTGATGCCGTATAATTCTCGATGACCGTCTGCAGTCCCGAGTTATGTCACCGTGTAAGCCAGTCTGCAGATAAGTGTGTACCTGAGTCTGCAGCTTGTGGATGAGGTGCCGTGGATCCTGGTCGTGGCGGAGCTGCAGCTGGAAGCGCATCCTGGCGCGCCTCTCGAGCGTCCGCCGCCTCTCAGGCTCCACGTGTAACACAACGTTGTTGATCACGTCTAGCAGCATCGCGTACTGCAACAAACATTTTATTTGCATATTCAATAACGTTATTTTCTCTCACACGCTCGGATATAGCTTCCGACTGAGAAACGGGAGTGCGCGTCCCCTCTACCCCCGCGCCGCGCCCCCCGCCTCCTCCGTCGAGATGCAGTGGAACTAACAATCACGCGTCAGTATCTCACCTGCAATGAGTTGGTGCAGACGTCGAGGTCGTGGTGCATGAGCGCGAAGGAGTCGTAGGGGGGGTGCGCGTCCCCCCACCCCCGCGCCGCACTCCCCGCGCCGCCCGCCTCCTCCGTTGACACGTAGTGGAACTCGCACGCGCACCGCGACACTATCCTTTGCAGCTGTCGATCAAAGACGACAAGTTAATAACATTCACATACACAGTTCTGACCCCACACTACGATTCTCCGAGTTGTGGGCAGTAGCGGATCCAGGGCTAAGGGGCTCAAACCCCCAACCCTCCCTCCAAAAGGTACGACTTTGTGTGCTACTTGTTTACACAAATACAGTGTTTACCAACATAAATCGGTGTCAAGCCCCTCTCAAACCAAAATCCTGGATCTGCCACTGGTATCAGAAACTACGAGTAACATAATGAAAACATATACCCATGGTACCAAAACACGGCAACTTGAAAGATGTAGTCAAAAACTTGCAAACATTTCTCCTGTCGCGAGAATCGAACACTGTCCCGCTACGCCATTATCCCCAAAATGGGTACAACTGACCTGTGCCAGAGAAGAGTCCTGGCTGGGCCCCACGGTGGAGCCGATGACTCCCCCGGCGGAGTGGCCGCTGCCGACCAGCCGCGGCACGTCCGGCAGAGTGCTGATCTCCGCGCTGCCGCCGCCACCAGATATCTCCTCCACCGGCACCCATTGGATGTTCTCTGAAAACAACATACAATTTTTTTTTGACTACAGACTTCGAGGCCCATCTGTGAAGTTTTGTAAAGCCACTAGTAATCCACCTAGGCATTGGTCCCTGTCGACCGCTCTGACAGTGGCATAGTTCTGCATAACAGAAAAGCTCTAGGCGGTGCTGGACGACATCTATCTACCATAATTCAGTCACGTCTTTCTGACCCTTACCTTCTATAGGACCTGCTGTAAGGTCTGTAAGGTAACTGGTACTACCTGGTAGCTGGTCCCTATCATCTGCACTGACGGTGGCGGGAGGAGTTCTTCGAACCCTCAGCCCGTGCAGCATATAGCACCACGTAACCTCATAGTCACCACGTCTCTCTGACCCTAGCCTTTATGACAACCTCCTGTGAAGGTTGATCTACCTGGTTGCTGGTTCCTTGAGGCTTCACGCTGTATGAGGTCTCTCAGCCGCATGTCTAGTACAGTACGTACCTGGCAGCTGGTCTCTATCGGCCGCGCTGACGGTAGCATAGTACTGCATAGCAGAGAGTGCCCCGCTCCAAGCGGTGGCAGGCGGAGTTCTTCGAACCCGCTGCCGCACCTCAGCTCGCGCCGCACACAGCACCACGTAGCCGCGCGTCTCGCACCCTTTCAGCACCACTTGCGAGTTCACCAGCTCAACTGGAAGACACAACCATAACTTTACATACATGGTGAAGTTTAAGAACAGTCCATGAGGATCTACTTAAATACGCCAGATACCAAGCGTAAGCACCGATACTATAGAAGAGGTAGCACTAGAATTCACTCAGGCTGTCTCAGCTTGTCGCTGAACATCACGGGCGTAGTGACGCAGTGATGTAGTGACGGCGCTAGAACTCACTCAGGCAGGCGGTGTGCGAGTTGTCGTCGTCCAGCACGTGGCGCACGTGCGGCTGGTGCGGCGGCTGCGCATCCTCGGCGCCGCTCAGCTCGTCGCTGAACACCACCGGAGCCTCGCCACCTGCCTCCGCCACCAGCGCCGCCAGCATTCCACCGCCCAATGCGCCGCCACCGAGGCCACCCTGCAAAGAGCTGGTGGTAACTCAGGTGGTTAAAAGCCTCCATCGAGCCGAGCGTTAGCAGGTGAGGAAGTAATGCCGCACCCCACATGACAATGTCCTCCAAGACCACCTCTGTAAGAAGAGCTGGTGACTCTGGGGGTTAGAAGACTCTGTACGTTCTGTGTCCTACATTGACCTAAGCTTAAGCCAAGCAGTTTCCCCACCACGCCCCGAGGTCGTCAACAACTTAAAAATAGAAAGAATTAAGGTGTAAGTACACTTCTCTGCTGGACTGGGAGTAAAGAAAAAATATAGAATGCGACCAACTGCTTCTCTCCCTCTCTCGAAGTCGACTACGGGATAGGATCCTCTCCAACATGATGGACCACCTATATGGGCGATGGGCTGATCACCTGTCACCATGGTTCACCATATCCATCTTGGGACTTTGAATCGGGAGTGGCTGCAAGTTTCCTTACGTTTGCTTGTGGCCTGTTAGGGATACGGCCGTGATAGTATATACGTGTAAGTACGGTTATATAGGTAGTGCTTACTTGAGTGGATGTAGAAGGGGGTGGGGATATGACATCAGACTCCCTTTGGTGTTTTGGAGACGTTGTCGCCGGCTCTTCCTCCTTGAGCGCTTTTGTGGAGAGATTCTTTTTGAGTTGCTGGAAAAAAATATTCAGTTTATTTAAGACCCGACCACCAAAGATGCAAATACCCACTTCCACCTCCAGCCCATACGACAAGCTAAAGACAGAGACACACACCTGCGTTTTGATATAAGTATCAATAAGCGCGAACGCCAGGTCTCTATTGAGCTTGGTCCAGGCGCCCCGCAGATCGTGCACGGCGAGCCGGTGAGTGGCCCCCGCGCCCCCTGCGCCCCCAGCTCCCCCCACCCCCACGCCCTCCTCCCGGCCGTACGATACGCGCCGGACGGAGAGGCAGTAGCACTTCTCCATAGCAGTGGCAATACCGCCGCCGCCGAATATTGACGCCGTCTATAACAATAACGTGTTTGTTAGGGGCTAGAGCACTGAGATTGGAAAATTACATGACATTGACATGGGTCTTAAGCTAGATCTTCGCCGTTAAGATCCAACGTGTTCCAGCGCTATGAATGGATAAGGAAAACGCAGGACGTTTCTGTAGAGATGATACAACTCACTTTGTCCTTGTCGTCGCCGGCGGAAGACGAGGGGGTAATGTTAGCTAGAACCTTCAGCCAGATCTGTGCGTCGTTCAGATAGCTGTAAAGATGGTCACATTGTAGAGATGATGATACAACTCACCTCGGCATCCTTGTCCTTGTCATCGCCGGTGGAAGATGAGGGGGTGATGTTGGCAAGAGTCTTGAGCCAGATCTGCGCGTCGTTGAGGTCACAGTTCATGTAGAGCGTGCCCCAGGCGGCGCGCGCGCGGCGGCGCAGGCCGTCGCTGGCGGCGTGCAATGCGAGCCGGTGGCGAGAGCCTAGTGTCACCCGCCCGCCTTCAAGCTCGATCCCGCGCTGGAGGGATGACGACGACCAGTAGAACACCTAAAAGAAACAGCTGTCATCCACTGTTGAAGGGCTGATCTGATCAGTCCTGTCCAATCAAGGTTTTGTGCCAGATCAATGGATCAGCTGGAATGCTTACTCGGGGATGAACAGACCCCCAAAATCCTTATTATTGGGACAGTATACTTAATTCAACCGAGTTAATTCACCCAGGTGCGCTGAGTACACTACTTAGCAGACTTAATTCACCCAGGTCAGTTACGGGTGCATTAAGTACACTACATTACAAGTAGACTTTACTCACTCAGGTGAGTCCTCGGTGTATTAAATAAACTGCATGGTAGACTTAAGTCACCCATGAGGTTGATTGATTTCAAATACTAGAAAATCCCCTTGTTGGCCATTCACTTAATTTGTGTCACATTAGAGGATAGTTTAGATGACGGAATTTGGTTATTCAAAATACAACCTTGACTTCTGACAAATTAGGGATGACTTTGTAAATAAAATACATAGATTGAATTCGTCGAACATCGCCTGAATCGTCGTCGTAAATCGTTACGGGCATTCCATACCCTTCGAAATTAGATATACCTATGGACTTCATAGGTTACTAGCAGCTGTATCAATGTCACTGTACCTGTAGATTGTGCAATGTGACAGACACGCTGACGTTTCTGTAGTGACGTGACAGCTGCTGCTTCCTCGGCCGCACGTGGTCGAATATGCGGCCGCGCCGCGTCGGCCGCGTTATGCCAGACAGGATCAGTTTCAGGCTCTCGAACCATCTGCAAATCGAATTAAACTATGCTTTATGGGTAAGTATGTATTACTGAGTTGTCCACTTTAGCAGCACATAATGTTTAAAAGTTGCGTACAGGCAAAGAGCAGAAGTAAAAATTTACACCATGTCGTGAGTAAGGAAAAGTAAAAGGAGTAAATAGCCCCGATTAATCAAATGTAAGAGTCTTCATTTTTAGGCTGCCAACGGGACCTTTTACTAAGCCTCCACTATCTGTTCGTCCGTCTGTCAGCAGGCTGTATCTCAAACTGTAATAGGTAGACTTGTTTTCAGAGTGTATGTCTATTGCCACTATAACAACAAATAATAAAAATAAAATAAAAAAGGGACCGTACAGAACTCTTGATGTAGGAAATCGACTTGCACTTGAATGATTTTTTCAATATCAAAAGGTCTTTCGAATCGACAGAATACCAGCGCCGAACTACTTCTCAGTGATAAGGTATAATAAGGTACCTTTTGAGCAATACAAAGTTTAAAAAAGATGAAAGAGTTAAAGTAATTCATCGTGGTAGTAATTCTTACCGGAGGGTGCTTCCATAGAGTAGAATGACGGGTCCATATCCATCCTTGTCAAAGGGCTTGGTCTCCAGGGTGAGGTGGATATCCAGGCCTTGCGAACGGAAAGCACGATATGAATCGTGCTCCTGTAATAAAACAGATGAATTTAAGAATAATAATTAGATTTAATTTTATTTCAAATTGTAGACTAGCTTCTGCCCTTCGCAAGCATGGTACTTAGATAAAAAGGTTGCGAATGATTAGGTGGATGAGTCAAGGAGTGATTGAAAGGGTGAGAGAATGATTGAGTGAGCTAGGGAGCGCTTGAGTAAGCGAGGGAGTGATTGAGTCCGCGAGGGAGTGATTGAGTAAGCGAGGGAGTGGTTAGTGTATTGTAAGCGAGGAAGTGAGTAAATGCTATGCGAGCTAACTTGTGACCTGGTTGCTGGAGTACTCGGGCAGGCGCGTGGGCGCGCAGGGCGCGACTGCGCGGTGGTCGCGCGCGTCCGCGACGCACGTCCAGCCGAGCTTGGCGCTGAGCCGCAGCGCGGGCACGCGCGCCACGCGGCAGTCGTCGTACTTGCTGGCAGTGCGCACCAACACCTCCAGGGAACCAAGGAAGCACAGCTTACCTGGTACATCAACACATTTTCACAATCGTCTATGAAATGCGCAAAGGCCGTTTTGTAAACTTTATGGCTAGCATTTGTAGATTTTATCATCTATTTTTGGTCACTCTGATAGTTAAATCAAGTCCAGTCCAGGACCAGCTTACTCCATCTCAGCCCCATCTCCTTCTTGTTGTTGTATGGGTCGAGAACCTCGAAAAGTGACTCTACTAAAAAATGTCTGCTTCACGTAAAGCACACGCGAGACATTCCACCAGCAGAACACTTAGCATTGGTCCAGTCTAGCACCAGCTCGCTCCAGCTCAGCTCCATCTCCTCAGTGGTATTGTACGGGTCGAGTGACACGTGTAGTAGACACGTGGAGCGGTCACATCGAGCTCACGTGGAATGTTCCGAGGAATATCCAGCTTACCATTGGTCCAGTCTAGCACCAGCTCGCTCCAGCTCAGCTCCATCTCCTCAGTGGTATTGTACGGGTCGAGTGACACGTGCAGGAGGCACGTGAAGCGAGTACAGCGAGCTGTCACGCGGCCGTGGAGTATTAGCCTCACTTTGTCCCACCAGGAAAGCGGGGCAGAGGGGTCAAGGGACGGCCGGGACACTTGCTCGAACGCTGAGGAATTATACATACAGATATAGTTCTGGGAACCAGTGTGATGAGCAGATTAAAATGGGCCTCAAAGTGATTCGTAATTTTCAGGTACTATGGCTTGCCGGTTTCCTCATGATGCTTTCCTTTGCCGATTGAGGGTACTAGAATTTTTCAAATAGAAAACCCATTAGTGCACGATCGTATTTCAAAAACTAACAATGCACTCCGAACGTTTAGATTGTGAGTGAATGAATTCTGAACAGATTTTTATGATATCTTTAGATAACCAATTTAAACAGCTTACCAAGATTACACTGTGCGATGACCGGCTCCCAGCAGGGTCCAAAGGCGTAGCTGTACTCCGCCATCTCGCAGCACAGGTCGTGGTACCACTTGAGAGGCATCATGCTGCGCTCCAGCTCCACTTCTCCCCAGGGGGCGCCCTGGTCTACTGTTACTGTGCGGACGGCTGGAAGGTAAAGATTACTTTGAGATATAGCCATTGTTTTATTGGTATTCATGGTTTCTGATACCCGCACAGTTGTGAAACAACACCCAGACATTTCTACCGCGGAAACTGAGCCGCTCCTCTAAGTCTCAAACGGTTCCACGCCACCGATGTCTTAAAATATGAATTTAAATAATAAATAATTGGGTACATTTTACACAACGCCATCTAGCCCCAAACTAAGCAAAGCTTTTTTTTGTAAATACATAAATTATGACACCCAGACCCGGAACAAATATCTGCAGAACATACAAACATTTCTCGTAGCGAGAATCGAAGCCGCGCTTCTTGCGTCTCAGCCGAGCAATCGCCCGCCACGCTATCGAGGTCGTGTTCACTAGCTCTGAAGTGAAAAGTTGAAACTTCCTAGAGCGTGAAGGGCTTGTTACTTGCCTCGTGGCGGAGGCGCCTCCTCGGCCGCCAGCAGCGTGCCCCACATGCGCAGGCGCTGCAGCCTCAGCAGCGGCTGGGGGAAGTCCCTCAGCGCCAGCACCCACGCGCCGCACGACACGCTTATACATCGACACCACAGCGTCGTGAACTCCACGCCCTCCTCTGGCCACGGACTGCGAACAAGGGATCTCTATCACCTTGTGCTGCATTATCAGAGGCCTTAAGTTACTTAGAGTACAAGTTAAAAGTACCCTAAACCGACGAGCATGCATGAGGAATGTAATGAGAGCGAATGAAGCGAAAGAAATATGTCAGGATCGTAGCAAATGTCAATAGTGATCTCTGCCTACCCCTATGGGAAACAGGTGTGATTTTATACATGTATGTGTGTCAAGTTACTTTGAAACAGACAGCAGGCGAGTGCAGAGCGGGGAGACGACACTGCTCTACAAATGAAGTCTACAGAACATGGATGGACAAGAACCAGGATGGATGGTACAAGCAAAAGTAGGCCTACGCCCAGCAGTAAGAAAAGTCGGGTTGTGGATAATGATAATGACAACACACAAGGTTCATATTCGTAGCTGACTTAGCAAACTCCCTCATCCTTCTCACAGTGTTGTTCGTGCCGTGTTTAGTGGGGCTCGCTAAGTGCTATAACCTGAAGGCGGGATGGGCAGCAGGCAAGTGCGGGGGGGGGGCACCATCACTCTTCTAAATGAACTCTACGTCACGCGCTATAAGGTATACACTCGTTTGTCTCACCTATCATAATCGATCTCCCTCATCCGTCTCACAGCGTTGTTCGTGCCGTGTATAGTGGGGTCCGCCAGCGCTATGATCTCAAGGCGGGACAGGCAGCAGGCGAGCAGGCGGGTGCGGGGCGGGGGGGCGGCGCGACACCGCTGTACGTAGATTTGCGCATCCTTAGCGCGTAGTGCTGCGTATAACTCTTCTACCTTACCGGCGGGGAGGAATAGATGTGGTTTGCACAGCTCTTGCACCTGTCGAATTAATAAAAACCGGTAAGTGCGAGTCGAATTCGCACACGAAGGGTTCCGTACCGTGGTATTTTTATTATTGTTATTTTTTTTATTTAATCTATTAATTAGTACGGTACAACCAATTACACTAGCTAAATCACAAAAACATACGAAAATAAAATCACAGTAACAATAACAAAATTCATAATAAATGTCACATACCTTAGCGTCAAGCATGGTCCTTCTCCTCTGGCTCTCTTTATATTCGTCTTCCAACAACTCATAGTTATCTCGTAACTTCACTTCAAACGGATCATCGCTCATTTCTATCAGTATATCTTCAATCTGCAACAAAGTTATTATTTATACAGCACATTACATCCCACAGACGCACACAAACACATCGTAAGAAAAACAATATACCTTTATATGCAAATCGCTAGGCAGAGGGCTCTCAGCTGTGAAAGATTTCTTCTTGATACCATGTACTAGTTTGATCCACTTGAAGAGCGAGACAAAGTCGCCTTGCACAGCGTCTGCGAAGCGATGTTTGTACGGGAATATCACCCTTACTGCATCCACGTTTACAGACCTGCAAGAATAAAATTTATAATAACTTTATGGTTGCTTATTGCTTGAGCCATGAAACCCCTACCTTTCAATGGTGCGACCCTATCACAAATATATTTTATCTGCTTGAGTTTTTACATGACTGTGAAGGAGGGTAACGCTTTGATGGATAAGTGAGTGTGTGAGTGTGTGAATGTGTGGGAGTGAGTGAGTGTGTCAGAGCCAGAGTGAATGATTGACTGAGCAAGTAATGAGTAAGAGAGTAAGATTGACTGAGTAAGCAAGAGGGCATGAATGAGTAAGTGAATAAATGATTAATTGGTTGTAGAACTAGGTACAACTTACCAAACCTTGTTCCAGGTGAGAACGAAGCCCTCATTGGCCTTCCTCTCGACCCTGACCTCCGCATCATCAGCGGCCCGCTCCTGGCTGTAGCCCTCCACAGAGATGATCTCGGCTCCATTCAGCACCATGGTCAGCTTGCTCCAATGGAGGGATAGCCCGGTCTGGTGGTCGTACGAGATGGTCATGTCATCTGTGATGGACAATTTAAGGCTTTTAATGGTAAAAAATCATTAGATCTTTGTAGAAAGCACTAGTGGTCAAGTGGTAGCGGTCCCGCCTTCAGATCCTAAGGTCGTGGGTTCAAATCCAGTCGTGCACCGATGGGTTTTTCTGTTCGCTATACCAGTACTCTTAAACGGTGATGGAAAACCTCGTGAGGAAACCGGCATGTTATAGAACCGTAGAAAATCGAAAGGAGCCCTTGAGGCGCACTTTAAATCCTTTCACCATATTTCGAAAATATAATTATGTACTACATCCATACACTTACCTGTCCCAAAAATCATGTTATTCTCTGCCGATAACAATAGCAGCAAATTCGTATCCCTTTTAAACGAAACCCTCCAATCTATCGCCCTCCCTTTCGCTCTCACCGGGTCACTATTGCTATTTCTCTTCAACTCAGATCTAAAGCCCTGCACAGCTCGGACAAACGTGAGTATCTTCAGATGCAAGTTAGCGCTCCACTCAAAGTCTACGCTCTCCAGGAACTGGAAGTCTAGGAGGGTTGAGTATCGTTCCTTCGAAGGTACCAACTCGATTCGAGCCAGTTTCACGTGGAAGAATGAGGTTAGGATCTCATCTGATCGCTGGCAGAGCATGTTACCTGGAACAAATACCTTGAAATATGAACTTTGTCGCGCCGGTCTTAAGTTTCAATTTCGAAAGTTGAACTGACCTCTGTAAGGCACGGTATCCACAATCTTCAGCCCCGATATAACGGCTCCGGATTTTGCCACTGTCTTTTCCAAGGTGACCGCATCAATCCTGGTCATCATACACACATCCTCACTCACGATGAGGAACAGGTTGATGTGTGAGAGGGCCACGTTCACCGTGATGTTGCAGGCGGAGTCAGAGGGAGGGGGAGAGGGGACTGAGGCGGAGGGGGGCCCGTAATCTTGCACGCAGGAGTACAGGGAGATGATGGTTTCCGCGATGGCGGTGCTCCATTCTAAGCGAAGGCAGTCCATCATTGCTTCTACCTATAATGGAAGAATGAGGTAATCAGTTTTGAATTACTAAACAGTCAGTTAGTTATCTATCTAGTTAAGTTAGTTATCTAGTAGTTAGTTATCTATCAGTCAGCTTATCTCAGTCAACGTTGTGAGATAAATACACCTGTAAAAAAAACTGTAACCTTGCGATGATAAAAAAACAGAACTGCATAAAAACTATGGGATTGATATAATATTTGAAGCACGTCATGCGATGGCCTATGTGTCTCGTCTTCGTTAGACGCAAAGTCACATGACCAAGAGATTAGGGCTGGTGAAAAGATTTCCAAAAATACAGGTTTCAAGACTCTTTCATACAGTTGCTTTAGTACCTTGGAATCCCTGGGTCCGTGGCTGCCCCACTTGACCAGCGCCACAGCTAACAGCGCAGAGCCCCAGGCGTGGTGCCGTCTTGGCGGGGGCTCCCTCACGCCCCCCGCAACCCCCGGCCCCGCGGCGCACCAGCCCCCGTCCACTAATAGTTCTGTACTCCAATGCCGCGCGCCAACTACTAGGCGCGCCATATCGGATCTGTACGCTTCTTCTGTAGACAAAGGGACTTTAAAAACTTTGTTGAAACTGAAAAAATTGTTTTAAGTATTGGAGTTTTGAATCTCTGGGAAGTCCACTGAGGCACTTTTTATTCAAGTGCGATAGATTTATTGTTATTTTGTGCCGATACTTTCATGAGCGTTATGATTAAACAAGAGCCTCAAATCACTCTTGTTCCTCACTACCACCAAACCTAGGCTGCAAAGCCGACTGTGTACAAACCTCTAGTGTCCAGCAACTGGTCTAACTTGACCTTCACCCCCCCGCAGCCGGCAGCAGCCCTCCGCCCCCCCTTCAGCGCCGCATGCACGCACACGCCGCGCAACTCAGCGCAGCCCTGCACCACGCACGAAGAGAACACGTGGGAGATCCACGCGGGTGTGGACGCTGATAGACATAAACCAAGCACATTGTAGTGAACTTTCAAAAATAATGGGCCAATAAGGCACAAGACCACGCAGAATGGAGAGAGAATGGTCAAAACTCTATATACAGGGTAAAAGTAAGGATGTAGGTACACGGTATTTAAAGTACTTTCCCTCCATGGGGCATAACCGTGGGACGCCCTGTACAGGACATCAAGCCATCAGGCCGCAGTGATATTCTTGCCGCATATATTAGAGCTCATAATAATATTGTAGTGTCAGACAATATCATCACACAACACAAACTACAGTTGGGTGTTTTAATTGACTTAACACAGTCACATACATAGTCCTTGCATAACCCCTCTAGGATTCCCTTTGTCTGTATATTTTTTTCGGAATAATAAAGTAATAAAAATACTTACGTTTTATAGATGATTTCTGAATTTTCAACAGCTGTGTCTTCTTAAGTTTCTCTTTAGTAGTTAGGTACCAGAACAAAACATTCTTATGTGTGTATGTCATGTTCAATGTGCTTATTATTAGGTACAAATTGAGCACCCCTTTCTCTAACTGCAACAAAAAAATTCAAGTTATAAACATACAGTACTACCACAAATATTATGCGCCTCGGCAAACCTCGTGCTTTGTATACAAATCGAATTTGTCCGAAGATGCAACTAAAATAATAGCTGAACCAATCCTTTAAAAAAATATCTCTATAATTACATCATCGTATTAGTTCGTATTTCAGAAGCTAGACGAAAATTGCCGAGGCGCACAATATTTGTGGTACTACTTTACATAGCTTAGCAACAGATCAGGAACCACTAAATACCATCTATTAAGTAAGATAACTAAGGCCTTTAACTAGGTTCTATACTAGATGATTTGTACAGCGTCGTTAGGCAACTTTTTTTTTTTTGCCTACACTAACGGGACGCCGTAGTGCGCGGGACGAATTTAGATGGAGTAGGCTTGCCCAGCACCTATTCCATCCTCTCAGCTTAGTCGGCCTCGTCCACAGGAAAGACATGATCAATACTTGCGAAGCTGACTAAGCCGCGGGTTTTCTCAAATACAAATGCTCCGTCGAGGTTTGCATATTAGAATTTGCTTCATAGTTATAGCATTTAATGAGTCCCTTAATGAGGACTATACCTTGGCATCCAGTTTAAGTTTATTGAGGAACAGCAGGTCTTCATTGGCAGCCTTGAGCTGATGCTGGTCCATCTGGAACGCCACATACACCTGCGGGAGGCTGGTCACCTCGCGACCTCCCTCCGTCTGCACTGATGCTGCACTGAATCTTGAGTTCACCTGCGAACGCAGAGTTTAATATTGTAGGAACATAGTTGTACGTGACTGATAAGTACCTACTCACATTGCCGGTTCAGCAAAACTTGAGTGGACCGCGCCAGTCGCCACCAGTGTTGCCATACAGATACAGATTTCAGACCACCAATATCTGTGTGTGTGATGGTCTTCTATTGACCTTTTTTTCTGTTGATAGGGGGTAAACTGTTGTCGACTTCTTGGCAACATTAATGCCTTACAGATAGGGGAATTCCCGAAACACATAATTTGCCAATGAAAGATCGATTCGAATGAATTAATTGTTTGTCAACTACGTTTTGGGCATAGATGTGATGTTTATTATTCTCATACAGATTTGATGCAAAGTTTTTGACTTTTCTATTCAGATTTATCGTATTAGAATGTGGCAACATTGGTCGCCACCCCGCAGGCACGGGGCACAGGGCATAAATACTTAAATTTGTAACTCCATGTAAGACTTACGAGAAAATAGAGTTGAGTATTTCTAGTTATCCACCATAGCATAGTGAAGTCAGAACATCATTACAATATAATATGTACTAAGGCCTTTTACCATCTAATTTTTAAGAAGCTAGTGTAATATATGTCAATACTTACTTGTAAACTTTGTAATAACATTTCAAAATTCGTATTACTACTTTTACACGCGCAACCGATTTTCGTGGCATCTATTCTTAGGCTAAAAATCTGTAAAGAGAAAAATATTCTTGGCTGGAATTACAACTATAATAACAGGAAAATTGGAGAGATGTCTGTTGTATTAGTTGTTGAGTGAGTGAGTGAGTGTGAGTTGTATTTATTAATTTATTATTATTTATGAAATATTTGATTACCTTTGGTATGACAGGCGAGAGCCTTGTTACGATAGAAGCAAACTGCTCCTCTATATCTGAACACAGCTTGACAGGTTTCTTCTGCGCTTTATGTTTCTGCACAAAATGGTACAGTTCATCTTGGAATGTTATCACTGTGTTACTTATTGTTGCATGGATTTTCTGAAAAAGTGTAATTTTCTTAGTTTAACTTACTATTTAAAAACCGAGACAGACTATATAAGTATTCTATCAGCAATCTGGTGGCCATGGTACATGATTTGCTTAGTTTGAGGCTAGATGGCGCTGTGTCAAATGTCCACAAATATTTATTCATTGCCATAAGCCAAAGTGGCCTAACTCAACTACATAAACAAAACTTTAATAGAAGCTGTGATAAGTTTATTCAATAACATTGATCCATGAATCTTATACATTTGTGCATTGATCATATTAGTACTGCCATCTATAAACAATAATGATGTTATTAATAATTTTAGGTCGTTATGGCATTTTTACTGTTATTCTTGATAAAAAATGGTCAAACAAGTTTTAAAAAATCCTGTAAGGCCACTCTGGCTCTCATGGCCTCAATTCAAAGCCATATTAATATTATTCAGTCTTCATGACCACACATTTCAAGGTTAAGACATTTCTCATCGTTCAATTAGACTAATTATTATCGGATACTGTATGGCCTTCACTAGAGTGAATCAGTAAACATAATAATTAAGGCCCCCAGCAAAAATTACCTCCATATTCAAAGGTCACCATGGTCTGTTCACCATTCCTAAATCTCAAAGCTGTAGCTATATTCGGCTTCCCCAAACCTGTCCAGTACTTATTTTACTTTACCTCTACATTTAACGGCCCATCTGCCTTCACCGTTCCCTCGATCACAAGACTACATTCAGCTTCTCCCAGTCTGTCCCCTGCCCCTACCACCATGAGCCTGCCCTCCACGACTTTGGTGGAGAAGACCAGGGCGCGAGCCGGGCCCCCCGCCGCGCCGTCCGCGTGGACCTCACGGGCGGTGGCGTAGGTAATGTAGGGCTCCGGAGTCCTGTTGTTCAGTGTTATGCTAGCATTGAATATGTGGACTCCCATGAACTGAAAATAAACTATAGTAGATAGAATAGAAGGCTGTATCTCATGAACTGTTAGGTAGAGTTACAATGTTCATAGAATGTGTATTTCTATTGCCGCTATAACAACAAATAATAAAAATAAAAACTTAAAAGGGGGCCCCCATACATGAAACATTTTTTTATGTACGGAACCCTTTATGTACGAAATCGACTTGCACCAGTTTTATTTACTACATATTGGTATAAGGGACTTACTTGAGCAAACATAATCAAACTATGAGGTAGCTTTTTATCCCTGAAATCCAACTTTGTCTGTGTCAGACTCGTTTCCAAATCCTTCATTCTAGAAGCCACATCCTCCATCCCATCTCGTGACAATGAGTTCTGCTTGGACAACAGAGGCTTGAGTATGGTCTCCACAACAACACTCCTCTTGACCTCCACATTATTGTTGACTTGCACTCCTCGTATGACGACCGACACAAGCTTATTGATGTCAGAGTTGAAGCAACTGCTTTGAAATGATATCTCTTCTATATGCTGGAAATATAATATAATAATAATAAATTCTTTATTTCTGGCTTTTTACAAACAATATAAGCAATACATAAAGTTGTTAGCCCATATTAATAAATACCTTAAAGACTAACATACATATAAAACATATACTTAAAGCTAATAGAAAATTAGGGCACTTTCTTTATTTGTGGCACTTCCCTACATCTACAATTTCCTGCTGTCCAAAAGTCCGTAGCAAGGAATATGTCTTACTTAGCAGCCACTCACTATATAGCTTATTAAGTTTTGTCTCATAGACCTCTGGTTCAGGCATCATACTCTACTGGCTTGCATACATGGTGATCAGAATAATTTTACCATGGAGCTCACTATGGACAGACATGGTTATTATTCAACAAATTATAAAGAAAACATTTTTTCTACTAATTTAATCACAAAAGTATTAATAAATCTTTAATTACCTAAGTACGTAATTAATTTAAAATGATTGTGTTACTTACTATGAAATATCTATCTTTCGACAGAGTCACATCCTTGAGTATAAGTTTCGGCACAGCGATTCTGCCGATCTTCAGCTTGATATTAAACTTTCTCATGAACAGCCATGCCAGCACGGTCGGCAACAACCTAAATATATCACCAATAAACAAAACAAGCAGTCAGCAAAACCAAAACAAACAGAAATGAAATAGCGGTGTCAACAGTACCAATTTCGGACTCACCATGAAACGCAAGAATAGATCACCGCGAAAATCAAAACTAATATCAATAACACATGCATTTTTACACGTTTATATCATTGCAAGTGGTTAATTTTCGTAGTAATCACCGAAAGGTTTCATTTTATAAAACGATTGAACTTTACACTTCACATTCACAGTTTCACACAAACACACGATTTTGAATCTGTCAAGTGTCAACACAAACAACAACACAACTCGCTGTCACTGGCTGACTGAACTAGGGAAGAGAAGTTATTACATTTCGCAAGATATTGCGAAAAATAGGTCCCATTTTTTTTTAGTTTTCTCGAAAATACTATCCCAGGGAAGCACTTTTCAGGTATCTTTGCTACAATTTGAGCCTAGCCCAAAAAGTACTCTAGACTAAGGTCCATTGGTTGCAGGGATACAGATAGTCAAAGATGGGCAATTTTTTCAGAAGTGAATAATTTTGGCTTTTTTTCAGTTACCTATTTTGAAAAAACTACCGGAAGAATAGTATTCGAATATCAATTTAAGTTTTTATTGTCTATCATCATCATCATCATCTCCCTGCACTTATCTCGCATAAGTGGGGACGGCACAACATGTCTGTTATTCATGTTGTAAAGGGTTTGGCTAGTTGTTTTTACGACCGGCCGCCTGCCTGACGTCAACCCTCTTTGGGAATCCTTGTTGCTGTGTCTAGACGAAGATAATAAAGCCCCTTTTTCGCTTTAAGGCCGCCCACATTGCCCTGCTACCTCGCCATCGTAGGTGGATTGCTAGTTGCCGAGGCAGACTTAAGTGCACTATACGCGGGGAGCAACCGCCAAGTCTGACTCAAAGTCATTCAAGCTCCCCTCACCAGGTTTAGCCCACTAGCTGACGTGGTTTCCCGAGGTGTGGCCGCTGCATGCAGGACAGCTGCTTGGAGCCACTGGTGAGAGATTAGGAGGTGACCACGAATTTAATTAGGTACTATTCTACTACCTAAAAGGCCGACTGGTAGAATAAATCGCTATACACCCCACTACACCCCTATCTTACTACATAATATTTAAATGCGAAAGTTTGTGAGGATGTTTGTGCCGCAATCACGCCGTAACAGCTGAACAGATTTCAATGAAACTTGGAACATACATATACTATGTGTGCTGGAATAACATAAATAAATAAATATAATAAATAACACCCAACAGTCACATACATAGTCCTGACCCCACACTAGGATTCCCTGTGTCGTGGGTATCAGAAACTACGAGTACCATGGTACCACAACACCCAGACCCGGAAGAAATATTTGCAGAACATGCAAACACTTCTTCCGCAGCGGGAATCGAACCCGCGCCTCTTACGTTTCTGCCGAGAGGCTACTTTTTATCCTGGTACACGAGTCCACACGAGCGAAGTCAATTATAGATAATTTATTCAACTTTATTGTAAAAATAAAATTGAACATCCTAAGTAAAAAATAATGCCATGAAAGGAGACAGGAGTAGAGTATACCTCTTAACCTCCTGATGCTGATTATCAACACTTTTTCTCCATACGATGAACCAAATAGAGCTTTTTTATAGCTTATGGACATCCCTAAACACGTCAATTTCAAGTTTTTTTTTTTCAATCAATGTCATTGCTAATACCTCAAAAGTAATTCGCCCAGATCAGATTGTTTCCGGATCCGGTAGGTAGGTAGGCACTTAGGTATTTGTTAAAAATAAACCTTTATTTTGTCTTGTTTAACTGAAGACTTTACTATATACTATACAAACAACATTTACACTTTTAAATTACTTAATTTAAATTTTATTATGTTCAAGGCCATGATCTCTTGGCAGTGAACCCTTCATACTTCTTCCTCGTCTTCAAACCGGACACTATGGTGGAGCTCTTAGGGAACACTGTTGCTCCATTGGAAAGGGTGTCTTTGTCTGAAAAAAAAAAACATTAAAATGAATCTCAAAAGGTTTCTTATCAATGTTTTTGAGGCCAAGTAGTAGTTCTGGGTGTATTACGACTACTCCTGGAAACTGGAAAAGTGTATTCAAACCATGATTCGGAATACATTAAGGATTTTTTTTTATTTGTTTCTGACTATATAATTTTGGTATGTCATAAAACTACTTTGTAGATAACATAAATTCACTAATTTGTAAAAAAAGATGAAATGTAAGTGATTTTTTTTAACACCCAACAGTCACATTCGTAGACATGACCCCACACTAGGATTCCCTGTGTCGTGGGTATCAGAAACTACGAGTACCATGGTACCACAACACCCAGACCCGGAAGAAATATTTCCAATTCCATTGAATAAAGCATATTGAGTTTTCATGTTGCGCTGACCCCACATAGTGGGACGAGGGCAGGAAAATAATGATGATGATGTAAAGTGAAATAATGATGTTTGTTCTGTTGTTTAATCTTGAAACAAGCATTATTGATAATGAAAATAAAATGTCTTACCAGGATGAAATCTCACATAGTTTTCCTGTACATGCATATTCTTCGGCAGTTCCATTTTAGTTAGTGTATCAAATGGTGTATTTGTTTCAACCGGAGTCATGTAAAAGGTTTTGAGATCATCTGAAAACATGAGAAGGCATTCAGTTCAAATTACATCCTTACGATGATTATTGTACCTGTTATTTATAGTTGCATAATGAAATTAGAAAGCACTGGTCGTCTAGTTGGTACCCCGCTTTCCGATCCTAAGGTTGTGGGTTCAATCAAACATGGTCGTGTAGCAATGGATTTTTTGTGTGAAAAATTTATGTGCACTATTTACCAGTACTCTCAAATGGCGAAGGAAAACATCGAGAAAACCCGCGGCTTAGTCAGCGGAGAATTGACCATATCTTTCCTGTGGACAAGGCCGATTAAGGCGAGTGGATGGAATAGGTGCTGGGCAAGCCTACTCCATATTAATTCGTCCCCGGCACTATAGCATCTCATTTGTGAAGGTAAAATTTGCCTCCTGATAAATCATCTACTATAGATGGTAATAGGCCTTAGTTTTTTTTGTGAAGTTAACTGAATTTTGGTAGTTCAGTCTATCCTTAAGATGTGTATGTATAGTGTATCTCACCATCTTAATGACCTAGAAACTTCAATCTAGCAGAATGGTACTCACCGACAGTCTCAATAGTGTGCAATAACGAGTTAGGTACACTGTGTCCAGTTTCCTCATAACATGCCTTCAACACAGCAAACTTAACATCAAGGCCTTCAAATTCTGAATCAGGTTTCAATCCATTATCTGCACATATTTGACTGATTGTATTCTCAATGGTTGCAGGTGGAGCCCATGCTTTAGTAGGTCGCAAAAATCTGAAACAATTTAGATTTGATGACAAAATCAATAAGGCAATTATTAGTGTAAATGGAGCATACTGTTAACTTTGAAGGAATTTACCCTCTCGCTGCCAGTGATTCTGCATTTGCCTGCATCTTCTTGTCAACTTTAGGAAATTTCTTTTGATAGTTCCTGATTGAATTCACCTGTTAAATCAATTAGATATTTAGAGTAGATGACAGGAAACCTATCTTAATCACACTAATATTATAAATGCAGTTTGTTTGATTCCACTTATTTCCGAAACGGCTGTTAGGATTTGGATGAAACTTGAAATTCTCGTAGTTTATGAACTGAAATAAGATGCATATAGAAGCCAAGGTTAAAAGATAGTGATTAAATTATAATTATTGAGAATATTCGGACAACAAAACGAAAGACCCAATAACCTAAAATTATGACCTGCACATTTGTTCGTTGCAAAACTGAAAGCGTGTTTCGAAGCATTTTGAGACAATCAAATTAGTTGATACTATGAAAAAACTAGTATTGCAGATTCTTTTTGTAGAAATTTATTGTATTTTTCCGAAACTTCCACAACAATGTTTTTTGATTACTACTACAATCAGACACTGACAGGCACTAACGATTCTTTACACGCACATTCTAAAAATGTTTCGTTCCTCTTAGAAAAAACTACATAAAATGATTTCAACACACTCATAATTAAAAACGTATTTGATAATCCCAACAAAATACTGACTAACTTATTGTATACTGTAATATAGAGGGATTCAAGTTTTCTAAGATAACCATTATTAATTTGAGTAATGATGGTAGGTAAACGGAACGTTTCAAATTTTTGGACGAAATTTGGTTCCAAGTTTTACCGCTAGTGGCAGCACTATCGGCTTGGGTTGTTGTTTCCTATCCGCCATTTTCCAGTCGCCATTGGAAGGTGAAAACTTCACTAAATGTCGGTGATGATTTTAAGATTTTGAGTGGTTTCTTTAAGATTGGACCTGTTATTTAGTGTTGTGAAATGAAAATGAAGTGTCCCGGACTACCATGACGCATCAAAATCACCAAACAAACGGTGCAAGTCTCGAGGATTGCCACACAAACTTCTTCGCCTTGGTAAGTCACTTTTACATTGATGAAAGAACTCCGTATGTACTTTTCTTTCGAAATCATTGTGATTTACGCGATGTCAACTCTTGCGCTGTTGTTCTTAGGTATCTTGCAGTATGTTTAGGCATTTCTTTTACATTGAGTCCACTATTACCACAATAAATGATGATTCGGATTATCGTTATTGGACGCTGCTAGACGAAATTCGCCTTATTGCGATGCTACTATACAAAATCGATTTATTGAGGTAATGTTTTCATGTGAGACAATTTAAGTTTAGGCAGCTAATGACGCTCAGCCGTTAGTCATCCTGGCATCGTTCTCAACGTTACTCCGAATCAGCTCGAGTTGCTAACCCACAAAATGTCAACGCTTTCGGCGAGCGAGGCCACTAGATGCCACCGGCCCATAGAGGTCATTTTAAATTCACCTGGCCGTAACACGAACCGTAATGCGTTCGCAAGACTAGTTTCGCCGAGTTGAGGAAATACTTTCATATTACATTTTTGAAATGGTTCGCTCCGTTCGATAATGCGACACGATAGCGAACCTGAGGATCGCGTTTGTTGCGAGCGAGCATGCTGAAGAAACGGTGGGGTCATTCATTATCGCCGTGTTGTAGTGTCGAGTGGCTTTGCGTAATGTTCATAGCTGGCGCGAATTTTATCAGATTGTGTTCTGGCTAGGATCAGCGGGTGTGGGGTGTGGGGTGGGGTGGCGGGCGAGGGTCGCGAGAGCGCCACTTCCACCTGACGCGTCGCCGTATCTCCGCGGCGGCGCGCGCCTGCCTGCACCCGCCTCCCTGTGCGCTCCGCCTATCGAGACACGATACAAATTACCGATTTCTTGCCCTGCCTGCTTATTGTCTAATTATTTATGCGTGGTTGCGGCCATCGAGCCTTTTGTCGAGTGGAAATTTACTCGTTGTCGTATTACGGTGTCGCATTGGCTAGGTCGAGAAGTTCAATACACTCTGAGTAGGAGTCGTCTTTCGTAAACCTCCCTATTTCCATGGTGTCGTCACTTATCGATTCCTACTCATCCCTGGTAGTTTATTTAGGTCTGGTGCTGGTATGCGGGCATCTGCGTGGCGACACAGATATCGAGGGTCGGTGCGCGCGCGCCCGCCGGCTGCGCGGGCGTCTTGCGCTCATTCAACCGTTTATGAATGGTTGTAATGATTGTAACTTTCCCATAAGCGGGCCTCCGCCCAAGTATCATTTGCGTGAGCCGTGATTGCCTGCCTAGGCTGAGCTGGCTCCGTTTCGCCTTTGTTCTCTTGCTTATGTTTTGTATGCAATAACTATACATTGATGCGCAATGTGCATGAATAGAGATGTTACGTAGTGTGAGTAGGTATATTGTTTTACGTAAGTCTTTTTCCCTTTGCTGCGTGGTTCTGCGAGACGGTTGCGTCTGATTTTGTCGATATTTTATGATAAGTCGATTTCACGGTCTCGGAAAAAGCGTATTTTCATTTCCTAACAGTACCGACAAGCTGGTCATTCAGTGTCGAAATCGACCACTAAGGTATTCATGGCATCCAACACGTACTACCACCGAGCTCGCGACCGCGCTGTCCACCCTCTTATCTCCCTCTGTGCACACAGAGCACGACTCCAATTCCGCCCTGAATGTGCCCATTCCCGCGGTTATGAATCCTTTGCCTTCTAGGTCACGTTAAAACGACTCGTAATAACGCCGACACGCCTTGTCTTTGGAATTTTGACTCAAATAATCTTTAAGCAACTTCGTTTATCATTGCTAAATCGCGTCTTATTAAGCCATGGTGGTAATTTATAACTTGCTAGAGATCTAGCATGCTGATATTTGTCATAATGACATTGCTTTCTTATTTACAGATTAATACGTAACTGATGAGTTTAAATCTTCGTATTCGTTTGCATTGTCATTAGGTATCACTCTGAAGTATAAATTTCGCCCCGTCCCTTTATCACGTGAACTCATAAAACATCGCTGAAGTACCTCTGAAAATAGCTATAGTTGACTTCAACTTTCTTACCTGTGCAAATTGATTTCTTGCTTGACAACAGCGCCAACGCTTAATAGACTCATTGTATCGGAATGACGACAAAACATAAACAGTAGAGCTACTGTAGCACCGTCTTGTAAATAAGCAATCATACAAGAACATTCAGAACTTGCTCTCGGTCCAAGGTCGCCAAAAAACTTCTACCTGGCTTTGACGAAATCTGTTCCTTACTCGCCGGAAACGAATTCAAAAGAAACTGAACTTTATGTCAATGACCTAGAGCTGTTCATACAATGATTCCATTTCGATATGATAAGCAAGGTGACTGTTATGACCTCTCACTCGTTAAACTGTTGATTTGTTTCACATTATCGCAATACACGAATACTGGCTTGTTGAAACAATGTAATTTCAAAATGCTGATCGTTATTTTGAAGGTCACGCTGAAAGTATACCGACCGCTTCCCTTATTTCTTGTATTCAAATGCAAAAATGCTTGCGAAATTGAAGAAACCCTTACGCGCAACTCCATAAATAGATGACGAAGTAACAAATCATCAAACATTAATTGTGCCAGATCATGTTTACTATTCCAATGCCATCAGGTTAATTAGGAAGTCGTCGATAACTATCAACATTTTCCACTAACCAAGTATTAAAAGAATGCTCTGCATAATATAACTTCTGAAGAGGAATGTTTTCAGCCGCATTACTTTTGTGACGACTTGCGTATAAAAATTCCATTTGTACGGAGTATGTTGTGGTGCGGGGGTCCTTATCGCCTGGTGATAAGTGAATTATCACCGCGGCGCACTATCAAGGTCCGAGCGAGAGCGGTGGCTATCTCCTATCGCTATCTGCCACTAGAATACCGTCTAATTACTTCATAAACTTCACAATGTACAAATTGACAAAGACGGCGGCGCGTTTGTTTTGAAAAAATATTGTAATCTTTTGACAAGAAAACCTAGATAGGTATTTAAATAATGATGATAAAAACGTGCTGAACTTCAAATTTCGATTGAAATGATGCGTGACGATAACTAAATAACATTAGTTAATCACTGTCGGTGATGTTGGTGAAGATGATGGAAATGCTCAAAATACCATGCTGCAATATCACGTAATGACGCTGTCTGAATTATAAAATGAGGAGCAAATGTGAATCCTATGAAGTAAGAAGACCAATCGGCATTCAAGCAATTCGTTACGTCACTATAAAACTACTGATAAGCTTGTTATCTAAGTGCCTTCATGTTTCATCACAGTATATTTTGTGTGTATTTTATAAACACGGAATCATTTATGAACAAAACTAAAGAAATATTGACTAGTCGATCCATATTCACCATAATAATAAATAAATAACACGCCAACAGTCACATACATACATAGTCCTGAACACTAGGATTCCCTGTGTCGTGGGTATCAGAAACTACGAGTACCATGGTACCACAACACACGGACCCGCAAGAATTGTTTGCAAACATGCAAACTTTTTTCTGCAGCGGGAATCGAACCCGCGCCTCTTGCGTCTCTGCCGAGCAATCGCCAGCCACGCCACCGAGGCCGTCTAATAATGCGGCAAATGCTTATCAAATAGCTAGTATATTAACGCGCTATCGTTGCGTTTTGCAAAATCAGAATCAGACAAATTTTCGCAAATAATTCGTAGAATTATGACCAACATCACAGTTAATAAATATTTGTGGACATTTTACACAGCGCCATCTAGCCCCTTACTAAGCAAAGCTTGTACTATAGGCACCAGATGGCAAATTTACACAATGTAACAGTTGATGTTACATTATGTGTAACAGTTAAAATACTAACGAAACTGGATCTATATGTCTACAGCCGTAAAAGGAAAAGTTAAATTTTGCCTGAAAATAAGCGTTAAATTGACTACAGAGTGAATGACGTAACCTGTTTCATTTTGGAGTATTATTTTGTACCTACATATTGACCATATTTGGAAAATCATATTTTATTCATGTCGTTATTTTCGTCAATGTTCTTATCGTGGTTTATGTATAGCACCTACCAAGATAAAGATATCTCGAGGTCGCGCAGTCCTTGAAAGCTAGTTGCCAACGTCCTTCGCCTAGATTGTCCTTAATCGGCATATCTAGCGCTCTTGCTTAACCTACATTGTGGAGAAAGGACCGTTTCAATAATTTGTTTTCTAAACGACGTTGGTACCAAGCTGTACCACAAGTAACAAAACATTTTTTATTACAAACCCACGACGATAAAAAGTACTACAATATATCTAAAATGGAACTAACATAATGCAAAACTGCATCGAAATCGGTTTAGTAGTTATTGAGTTTCCGAGGTGCAAAAACTATGCTAGCTGATGCAGCATCTCCTGGTGGGCTATGGCCGTAAACGTATCTAAGAATCTTCCTTGAAATGACACCAATAAAATGCAAAAAAACCCCATCGAAATCGGTTCAGTAGTTTTTGAGGAAAATGGTAACAGATAAACACAAACATACCTCTTAGGCCAAACGCACATACCTTCTCCGTTTCGTCGTGGGTAAAAATAACGTATAAGCCTTTAGCAACGCTACATCGCAAGCAATAACACATACAAAGTTGGTATTGATAGAGGCTAGGCTATTCCTATATTATGTAGTAAAACTAGTTTGAACACATTATTAGTTTTGAAACTACATAGTAATAGTACCTAACCTACTCCTAGTAGGACTAGTAGACTGCGATTTGCCTTTACTATCGAGAATTAAAACACGTTTCTCGATTGCAAATCGAAGGTTACCATGGAAGGATACCAAATAAGTACCGCAGAAGCCGTAAGGATTCTTCCTTATAAAATGATTTATGAAAAATTGGAAAGCTGAGGTGATATAAGGCGATCAAAATTGTTACATAACAGCCCTGCTTGCCCCTGGCACAGTAACAGTACGAGAGTCCTTTTCCTCTTAACGTTATAAGCAACGCATTCTGGGTCAAGGTTCTGTTTTGATGACACTGTCTCGAGGAAAATATACAAAACGTCTTGTATCGTTTTTTTTATTATGAACATATTTGTAATTATATGCTGACATCAAAATATCCTTTAAAATAGGCTTGGTGTTGGAACAAATAGTTGCAAATATAGCGTTCCCAGCTACTTTGCTGCCGTCACACGGTTGGTTTCCTTCTTAACTTTGTCTCAACTGTGGAAACTGCGTTTTCTATAATTGATTTTCCCTTACGAATTTTCCCTAAGATCAAAATTAAGGTCTTCCGCTATAGTAGAGACGGTGCGGGTCGGCCGCGGCCGCGGTCACGATATGTGGGTCAAGATAACAGAAGAGCGCTCGCCGTTCCACATTTGATACCGCGACAGGCACATTATGACGCCAGGCTTTATCGCCCAACCCGTCATCAACTACAGTAGTGATTTAGGATTCATTTACCTATCTCGTATCCGTAGCTCGCGTGCAATTATGCTTAGGCCATAAAACTAATCAGTTCTTATTTCGGCATTATTAGTCTGAGGTGTCCGTGGTGTAGTATAAATTAAAATAATTTGTTCGTGTTTACACTTCATCGATCGACGCAAACTAGTCTTCAATAGCCTTGTGCTCCACTTTCGCTTTTACTAAGGGTAGCTTACACTACAGTTACTATGTAATTCAGTGGACTTAAAGACATGCACTTACCTATGTACTGCCAGACACTATTGACTTGATTAGGTACTTAAATAAATCGTATTGATCAATGATTTATTCGTTCATCGTTTTACTGCTTTGCTTTACGATTCGCTTATCAGTTAATCTAATTACATGCCGCTTAACACAACCTATTCCTTTTATGTTCCTATTTTGTTATTTTTAAACACCTGAACGTGTTCGTAGTTTAGGAGTTTCGCTTTGTAGTTGTAGATTGTAATTTTGTATGCTAAATTCTAACAAAGCTACAGGTGAAACAGTATGGAGGTGAATACAACGAACGTCGCTTGTGATCGCCGGCCCTTTGCGTGCAGGATTTGGCCCCCGTCTCACGGAAAACAAGTTTCATCTGACGATTTACACATACAAGACGCTTGTAAAATGCCTTCACTTACTGTTTGAATATCACTATTTACAACACAATCAAACATTTAATAAATTTTGTTTTAATCTGTTGGCAAACTTCTATTGCATAATAGTTTATTGTCTATTCGCCTATAAGTTGACCTTATTTCAATCTCCAATCAACTACAATTTACCTACAATTTAGTAGTTATGTAAAAATAAAATCCTACGGTCTTATACAAAAAAATGACGATATTGCAGGTTTATACCAAGACTATCTAAACTTGGTTTTTTGAGAACTAAAGTTTTAAAAATGTGTTCCTATTACAAAACGTAAAATTAACTGAACTAACGTACAGTAAACCATGGTTTAATAATCAACACATTAGTAATTAAAAATAGTACGCAAATAAATCGCCATCTAGTGTCGAATAGCAGCAAAATACGAATAATGTTAGTAAACTGGCGTAATGAAACGTAATTTTCGGGTAGCTGACACGTACACTGACCATTTAAACCAGGAATATCTTTAGTCTACGTTTTGTAATAAGGCCACTAATATGTAAAACTTTGTGTCCCCAAATCTTAGTGTCATCAAAAATGTCTGCTTGCATTGCGAAAGGTATTTGTTTTAAGACAATAGTAAACAAGGGCCTCTTGATATAGCCGACGGAAACTCGGTCGAATGCAATGTCTGAGGGCACGCGATTAAATTTAAAACGCTTTCACTCTGTACCCCTCCCGTCTGCTTCCCCCACTGGCCGCTGAGGCCGCGGCGACGACGAAGGTGCGACGCGACGTTCCAACTTAGTGATCGCCAAATCATGGTCCAATTATTCTGTAAGCATTCCAAGCGCTTTTCTGTTTAATCTGTACCTTAGTCCTCTAGCCTAGGTATGATTGTTGACACAAACTTTGACTGATCAACGTTCGGTTTCCTTTATTCTAACTGGAATTATGACTTTGATGATGCTCAATATTCCGAAGAACAAACTTCGTCTCAAGTACCTCCTCAATATATAATTTGCATGACAATTAGTTGTACCCGTCAATCTGGTAGTTGGCCTTAATTATTAAGTATGAGTATAAAAGTAATCACATTGTACTTATTCTGGTCTATCTCTCGTTAGGTTTGTGCATAGTGGACTAGTAATCAAATGTAATAGCTTTCGTATTCAAGTATAGCAACGCGCGTCTCGTTCCACTTGCTGAATGTTGTACAGACGGCGCAATGTTTACGTGTCACTTCACCAACCATAAAGGCAGCGGTCTATATTAACGTGCTCTCGTTTCTTCGCTGACAAAGATTGTGGAAGTGAAATGTTGATTTGCGCAATTGTCTCTCTATCGGCATCCACTTTTTTGTTTTTCACTTTGTGAGTACAAAGCCTATGTAGTTCTTGTTTTAATCCAGCAGTCTATTCTGTCTCCTCATCATATTATTCTTGTCGCATCAAACGTTCAAAGTTATGGATTCACATAATGACTACTGACACCGAGTCATTCTTTGTGTTTTTTTAACAATCATCTGCAACATTGACAAATATATCCTCACATATATGTTCTCAGTATTCTCACTTCATTTTTGATCTCTTACTTTTTCTTGTTGTGTATTTGTATGCAAGGTTTCATCATGTTTTGATGTTGGCTCAATCACACTATCTAACATGTAGCTTGTCGCAGAAAAACTATGGTCCGCTTCTCCGCCGTTCATTGCACAATCTAAACACTTATTTTTGTAAAACTAGGGCAAACCTTCAAAAATTCTAGACTACACTTAAGGTCGTCGAGTTCGTTGACCGCCGCCGCTGGCGTGTGCCTTTACCGTTACCGGTGGAGCGTATACTTCGAATCGTCTACCTGCCTGCCCTGTGCCCTATCCAAGATAAGCAGACTAGCAAGGATGATCTTAGGTTTTGGCCGCGGAAGCATAAGCGAGATTTGATTCGTTTTTAGTATGTCTTTGCTAGTGACCTCATCCATCTGTATCTTCTCCAATGTTGGTGATTATGTTCACTTAAATATTAATTACATTCAGTTTTTGGGACCGAAAGATTTCTATAGTGTATCAAGTTCACACCTTATATCACAATCATGTTACTTCCTTTTCTAGGTACGTGTTTACCGATTGACACCGATGCAAGCGGCCTCGAAGCTCAATGTGGCAATTTTATACACTACACTCACGTCACACAAGTCATTGTCCCACCGCCTAAGTCGACGAATTTTTATTATTGTCAAAACCAACAGTTACGCCTTTGCGAATCCGTCGTTATCTCTGATGAGTATTTCTGCTGTCTAAGATTGCTGCCTCTCTATCTCCGCAATCCTACCAGCCTGCACAGGTAGCGTTCTTAATTGTTACGAAAAAGCTCGCGATGATTAGTTGTAATGTAGAATTATGTTTATTCTTCTGTCTTTTACAACTATACAAAGTCACATAAGACTTTGTAAGGGTTGTCAAACGCAGCATAAAGTCATCATTGTTGGATCGACCTAAGCTTGGTATTGTGTTGAGTTTACATGCGCCAGCGCCAGTGGCCTCTGAAACGAGCCATGGCGCGTGCCTCGGAACGCGTTAGCCGCATAACAATTCCATTTTAATTCCTACACACATGCAACATGATAGGTACCTACTTACATTAATATGACCAAGGCCTGGCCTCTGGTTTCACCGAAAATGTTCTTGGTGTTTTGATTGACCTTATTTAATTGGTTATTGGTTAAGTACTTGTGTGCGATGCATGGAAACTTCTAAGCACAAATTACCTACCTGCCCTGATTGATAGAATATGGAAACTTTGTCGAGTTTCAATAATCAATTTAATTTTGTTATGTACCTTACCTACCGACTTAATCCAATGAAGATTTTAAACTTTGTTCTTAAACTCGTGGTAATGAGACAAAAATTGTACCTATAGTAGGTACGTGATAATGTTGTAGAGTTTATATTATACACGCGTAATTATTCATTTGTCCTCGCCCTTGACGACAAATAAGCAAACTGGCAATACAAGAATGGAAATCTTGTTTTACCATCAAGCGTTCCTACAGTCTGTTCGTTGTAATACTTTATGTGCCTACGTATTTATTTTTGCTGGGAAATAATACGTCTAAATTTGTTTGTTTAGCATTACAAAAACTAAAGCAAGTATCCACATACCCATTTATTTATGTAGGATCAATGTCAATCTGAAACACGGGTCAGAGGTACCTAATTATTTTATCACAGAAGCGATACTTGTTTGTAATTTTTTGTATTAGGCTAGTCTTTTATTTCTTTCGCTCTTCTGTTGCTTTTTGTTAACTAGACTGAGCAAGAAATATCATTTGGCGTCTGCCTAGTTGGTTGACGCCCACAGACTCGCTTCAAGCTATTTGATGTCACTGTCTTAACATCTTAGCGTAGCATAGCATGAAATACACCTACCTGTATTTCATGCTATGCTACGCTAAGATGTTGTGCTTGAATATGTAATTCTAACATTGTTGTCTTAATAGAACCTCCTATATTATAAGTTTTACTAGTAAATATTTGCATGGCATAGCCATTGTGTCTTTGAAGTTTTATTATCTTTAGGTACTTCAATATTTTGATAACACTATTCGCGTCTAATAGGCAGTCAACAACCCTATTTCTGATTAAACTTAATAATCCTGTTATTACCAGTGTGTATCATAAGCATTATCACCTAATATTTTATAATAGTCTCACTCTAATTTTCTTTATGTTCGTTCGTATATGAAGATCCTCCCTCTATAACATTATATTTTTTTATGAAACATAGGCAATGTTCTCAGCGACGACAGCGACTGTCGATGACAAGTTGTTAAACGCGCGTGCGTTCCATAACAACGATGACGATCGCGGAAGCAGACGCTGGACACGACAAAGCTGATGGCTCATTATTAAGTGCTTGTATCACAAAACGAGCATAACTTTTTCTCAATTCAGCTAGTTTGGTTTATTCTTACCTATCCCTAATCCTAGTGATGGATGGTCTACTCTTTCGATCTATCAGCGCCAGTTTCTTAACAAACCAGGTCGCATCATTGTTTTTATCTTCTTTTGTACTACGAGTCTAAACGTAGGAAATGTTCCTTGCAACCTTGAATTTCTGCAGGCTGCAACTTTACTGTTTACCTACAAATTATAGTTTTTCAGATAAAGTAAAGCATATTCATTGTTACATTCCTGGTTCTTGAAGAATGTCACATAGAAATAAGAATTTTGTTATTCTTTATTCTCACAGTGACGTCAGATGTCAAAAAATGCAGTAGCGAAGTGCACGGCCGGTCGGGGGCAGTCGCACGCGCAGTGCCGTCACATCGCATATCCCCCATTGTTTACCCCGCTCTGCCGCCGCTAGTAACGTAACCGTGCGATGTTGCCGCTCTGCGCCTCGCCTCCTCTCACTTTCGCGACTCATTCCGTTTCATTCGTACCGAATACGTTCGTCTTGCTCACTCGACTAGCGGTGCTCGACTTTTTTGGACATGCAGTTTTTTCCGTTCTAGGCTATAAAAGCTTTACGGGATTATTTGTCTAGATTTATTATTTATTTGTTCTAGGGAAGTACTGACCAATTAATTGTAGGTAATCTTCCAAATATTTATAAATGGTCGGGGTTAAAAATATTAATTTTGTCATCTTTGTATAAGGCTGCTCTCCCGTGGGCAGGAGTCGTAGACAATAACGATATCCGGTAGGTTATTTATCTATCGACAGATCTAGAGGATGCATTATTTACCTAATAAGTAAAAAAATGCCATCAGAACTCTGCTCTTTATCCATGCCTCCAAAGATTTCGTATAAACGTGGACTTCAAGTGCCGCAAAGTTAACTAAGGCTTCTGGGCAGGGTGCGGTGGTATTTTCCGGAAAAGCTCCGCCTTTCTCCCGTCTACATTCGGGTGTTAGCGCAAGCCGTCCATTCGTCGCTCGTTTTGCATTTTAAATTCGAATAACCTCGCAGACTTTTACCGACAAACTTCGGCTTCCCGGAGCTCTTTGTCGATGAATATGTTTGCGTAATGCACCGCTCGGATAGATTCTTACTGTCACAGTTCAGCATCTTACTCGTTCTGCGTTTGGACTATTAATCCTGCCGTGCACGCCAAAAAAGTGGTAATGCTTAGTCTATGTTTGATGTGTGTCAATATATTGTTTGTTACCTCAATTCATGAACGCTGAAATTATCATAACTTGCGCTTTCATTATAAGCGTACCCTTCATATCGGGATGGTATCTGTGCTGCTGAATGAGTTAGCATTCTTAAGTATTTAGCTTGAATAACTTTGAATTGTTTCAAATTAAGACAAGCTAGTCGTCACGTTGTACAATAGAAAGTGAAGCGGGCCTGCGCAGGCGCATCGGACGCGTTAGAAAGCGGCTAGCGCGGTGGGCCGCCGCGCCGAACGCTCTCAGCCGTCGGGCTCGGCGCATTCTTTAATGTAATGGGCTATGTTGCCCATTACATGTGAACTTGATGTGAGGAATGTGTAAAAATAACTAAGATCCTGACTGTTTCTAGATTATGTATATCTCACCGCATAAACCTTTCTCCTATTACAACTAACTAACTCTGTCTGGTGATCGGCTCCAATAATTTTACACAACAATTTAACAGACCGGATTAAGTACTCTACCAACTTTTATTTATTGGCCGTTTCATGTTCTGCGATTTGCTATAAACATTGCTCACACACAAATGTTGGAATGAAGTTAATACTTACGCTTAGTAAGAAGCATCAGCCGACCAATAAAAACACAGTAAACCTCGGCTTCCAAACAAACGAGCAACTATAACATTCCATTAACAACCATTTATAATTTTATATCTAAGGAGCGTTTAACACAGTGGCATTATGAGTATCGCGTGCAATAACCCCTCGTTTGGAAGTTTACACTAAACTCGTTTAGAGGCGATCCTCCCCTCGGCGCGCCAGGTCGCGGCGACCCCACGCGCGTCTGCCAGGTGCGCACAGCCCCTTCCGCCGCAGATGGTCGTGCTGCTCGCTACGCGCCAACACAATAACCCACACTGCACTAGAAACTCAAGATAGCTTGTTTCTTTGCACGCAAATGGAAGGATCAAACTTTGACTTCACCCCTTTACTAACTAACTTTTCCTCAATGTAAAAGTATGTACCTAAACTGCAGGTGGCTACATTCTCGCGATTGTCCTGAGCAGACGGAGGGCGATAGGTTTATGACCCGGTGAAATATTTGCATATTCAAGGTCGGCTCACCACCTGCCGCTCGCTCTTACGCGTCGTGGACATTCGTTTATTTGCACTCTGTTCATAAATCTACCAACGAAAGGGACAGCGAAATTAAGTTGTTAAAATAATATTTGTCAACGCGTTATTGTAACCATGACCTCGTCCGTATGGAAATTCGAAAATAAAAAAATAAAATTTTATGACTGTGTCATTCTGCTTGCTATAGGAATGTATTCGCCATCTTCAACTGACTAAACAAGACATTCTAAATTCTAATATTTGTCGAAACCAATACATATTAATAAACACATAATACGAATCGCACTAACCGTTCTGCTTTGACTATGCTAATTCACAATTTAGTCGTCGAACTCAAGGCGTAAGATTACACACCTTATCATGTTATGTTTGTTGTTCTATTTCAAATTCCTAAATCGTCCATTCCGTTTACCGGTACAGCCAAACTAGCAAAGTACTCTTCTCTTCCGGATAGCGGGATAGCCTCGCCTTGCACCTTCTATGCATTTGAGCTTGAGCCAATAGGTCTTTGTTTTTTTTTTCTCTTTGTTATTGTTGAGCCGTGTCAAATAAATGTTTTTCGTCTCATTTACTCTGAGAAACAGTGTCGAGGTCTTGTCGGGTTTGTGTTTTCGTTTTAAAAAACTTATCTGTGTGGTGGGAACTTAATATTTACCGTAATAAGCTTAGCGAATGCTTTGTTGATGACGGAAGACAGTTGTGATGGCATGATTTTATTTCATCATCATCTCAGCCCGATTGCACCAACTTCTTACTCCCTCGCGAGTCTGAACCACTGAGATTTTAAGCATTTGTAATATTGTTCCAGACGGAGCTGTATGGCATAAAATGGCGTAAGCTCGTTTGGGGCGAGAGCGGCGGGAGCGAGGCGGAGGAGGGCGGCGCGCCGCTGACGGACCCCGTGATCAGCAGCTACGCGCGCTGCCTGGCCGGGGACATCCTGTGCGTGTGGCGGCGCGTGCCCGCCCCGCAGCCGCAGGACATCTACGAGACCAGCTCGCCCGCGCCGCCGCCGCTCTCGCTCCGCGCCGCCAAGGAGCTCTGGATATTCTGGTACGGCGAAGAGCCCGACCTGAACGGACTCGTCGCTCCAGAGCTCATCGCCACCGCCAGCCGTGAGTACCATTATCACTTTTTCCGACTTGATCTAAAAAGTGTTGCAGCGGAACCAGTGTTATGTCAAGTACTGTTGTAATCCGAAAGCCCGTAATATTTAATTAATTTCCGAGAAACTTGGTTTATAGTTCTAACAATTAGACGTTTCGATGATTCAGCGTTCTGTCAGCTCGATAGGGAACAAAGTGAACTGTACCAGATTAAAAGCGATAATGTTCCCGACTCTGAACGCGAACAATAGCTCAAGTTTACAGCTCGTTAACTAGAGCCGAGACGTTGTATCCGCGACAATTAACGGAGAGATAAGATCTCGCTGCGACATCTCGACGAAAGCCCGACGACTAGACGACGACGTCAAGGAACAAAAATCCGGCAGCCGGAGTGCGGAGTCGCGCGGAGTAATCAACTTAATGAGTCGCTCTCAAACTTACCCAGACTTGGAGTTGTGGCATCTTTATGAATAGCTCTTGGTACATAGTTTTCATTTGTCTCTGTTCTTTTGTGATGGTAAAACTTGGATAATTTGAGACACTTCCAAGATGGGTACTGACAACTTGGTATCTATAGGTACCGAAATCGAATTTATATTGGCAAATATCGAAGATCGAGATAAAAACACGAGAAAGAAAAATATGCTTAAAGATTCATCCTTGAACATAATTCCGTGTCGATTTACTGAAAGTCTCATCGTGAAATTTGATCACAGCAATCGTAATACAAAAGGAAATGTTCATTTGTGCCGCACAGCGACAATACCCTCGGCGTGAGTGCGGGGCACGGGCGACATCTCTGCGGTTACAAGGAACCGCCCGCCCAATTCGCGCCGCGCAGGGCGGCCGGTGTCGTCGGCCTCTTTAGTGGCTCTGCTCTGCTTGTTAGCTTTCTTGGATATCTGGGATAAACTTTTCTCGCACAAAATGTGCCCTTATAAACGTTCTCGTAAAATTTCACTACGGTTATTTCACCGTCTGACTGAAAGAGCTGAATTTAGAAGGAAAGAAAGAAAGAAATGATTTTATTTGACAGACACAAACAACACAGAACAGGAGAGTAAAAAGGTAATAAATTAAAAGTAAAAGAAAACGAACAGGAAATATTTGACAAAAATACAGACTAATTTTTTTTGACAGAATTTGCCGACTATTGACATAAACTGTGAGACCATTTAGAGTTTCTGAAGTTATTAAGAAAGATATTGACTTATTTTATGTTTATGCTCTCTCATACATACAAATACAATAATTTACGAGCATATTCGCAGCGCATTGTACAACAATTTGGTGCCGGTGTAATATGTGTTTTATTAGTTTCTGATATAACATTATTGCCAACCGCAAGTGAAGGGTCGAGTTTACGATCTCTCGCATCGTAACTTCATTCAATAGATAGACAGCAGCGCAATTATATTCTCGGAAAATCGTAAAGCACCCAGTTTAGTGCATACTACTAGTTACTAGACCTTATTATATTTGAAGATGATTCGCAATACTTCGTACCAAACGAAACTACAAATTACCCACTGGTAAAACTGCTTTCGAAAGGAGACCTATTCTGCTCTCCTAGTGGAGAACGCAGTAACTATGTCGAAACATGTTTTGATACGTGAGTGAGAACAGAATGTTATATTTTGTTAGGCGATTCCGAATTTGTATCTAACTATTTTTTTGTCAAAAATGCTAGTTACTGCGTTCTTCACTAGGAGGGCATTACCCAGCAGTGATACCAGGCTAAAATGAAGACTGCTTTGACTGTGTATACCGTTATAGTATTTTATTTGGTACTAGCTGCCGCCCGCGGCTTCGCTCACGTGGTACCCTGATAAAAAAATATGTTAATCCAGCACATTTTTACATTCAATAAGAACACAAGAACAAAGTGTCTTCCCCTTAATTACAGACAGTAAGAAAAGTGCTATTGGACACATTCTTAAATATAATTTACTTTATAAAACTAGGTCAAAGTCAAATTACTAATTGGCCGACTTAGCTAGATTGTAATAGTATTAGAGTACTATTAATTGATATTTTTAGTACACTAATTATAAAAAAAACAGCACATGGAACAACAGCACATAGATAGTAATCCATGTATATTCAAAGTTTCATTAAAATCCATTCAGCCGTTTAGGCGTGATTGAGGCACAAACATACAAATATCCGCACAAACTTTCACATTTATAATATAGTAGGACTGATAATATGGTATTAAAATTACTCTGTTACAATACAAGTACATATTACTCACAATTTGAGAGCTTCCATTGGTCTAGTGGTAGCATCTCCGCCTTCTGATCTTAAGGTCGTTGGTTAAAGTCGTGCACTAATGGATTTTTCTATGCGAAAAATTATATGCGCTATACCAGTACTCTCAAACGGTGGAGGAAAACATTGTGAGGAAACCGGCATGTCGTAGAACCTAAAAAGTTCGATAATTTGACACTAAATTATTATTATTGTCTAATTATCACCGTCCACTACAATTTTCTTTTAAAGTCAATGTTCCAAATTGTGTCTTAGTGTTTTTTTTTTGTGAGGAGATTGTAAATAAAACAATTTGTATAGTAAGACTCGTGAGTTTACAAAACAATACCTGATGTCGACTTTCAGTATTGACAAAATCGCTTCTTGTATGACTAACACCTTGTGTTGACCGAACAGCTTAGTTTTCCTCTGAATATTAATATATTTAAATGTAACAGCGCTCGCGCAACATTTCTTCAGTGGCGCCCTCTGGCGTGCAAGTTCACGCGTGACCGGCCAAATACAAAAATAGATCGTGACATAAATCTACATAAACGGACTTTATTTAGCTTCTGCCATTGTTTTCTTTGGTTCGTTTTCGTGCCTTCTTGGTGAAGTAACCGTTCCAAAAGCACGTCTTTTACTTTTGGTTCAAAAACTAAGGCGTTTTACCATCTATAGTAGATGATTTATACAGCGTCAGGAGGCTTTTACCTTCACAAACGGGACGCTATAGTGCCCGGGACGAATTAAAATGGGCTTGCCCAGCACCTATTCCATCCTCATCATAATCGGTCTTGACAGGAAAGACATGGTCAATACGTGCGGAGCTGACTAAGCCGTGGGTTTCCTCACGAAATTTTGCTTCACCGTTTGAGAGAACTGGTATAGCGCACATAAATTTTTCGCACAGAAAAATTGGTACACGACCGGATTTGAACCCACGTCCCAATAGATCGGAAGGCGGGGTCACTACCAGCTAGACCACCAGTGGTTCAAAGCGGATCCTTTACTCGCCAATATTGGAGAAAGTTAAGGTGCAGTCTTCAGATTGGCGAGAGGTCCAACTGCGGTATTCGCGTGCGGTGCGCCGTGGTCGTGGCCGTGATCATCTCAATTGATTCGGCCTTGCGATTCTATTACGTGCCGGTAGGTTGATAACCATTCGGCCGGGAGAGATTCGTTAATCGTACTTGTGATGTGATTGTCTTACTATTGACCGTTCGATCGTGTATTCAAAATTTTATTTTCGTTTATTTAAAAAAAATCTGTTAATAATTTTGTTATTGAAATAATAACATTAACACTATTTATTATTGACGGCCTCGGTGTCGTGGCGGGCGAGTGCTCGGCTGAGACGCAAGAGGCGCGGGTTCGATTCCCGCTACGGGAGAAATGTTTGCATCTTCTGCAAATAGTTCTTCCGGGTCTGGGTGTTGTATTATTATATAAGTATGTATTTACAAAAAAAAGTAGTAAAGTATTCTATCAGCCATCTGGTGGCCATATTACAAGCTTTGCTTAGCTTGGGACTAGATGGCGGTGTGTAAATTGTCCTCAAATATTTTTTTATTTTATTAATTAAATTCAACTAAGTCAGAGAGATTATTGCATAATTTAACATTTGATCTAAATCTCTAATGAATCTTCCGTAATCATTGATGAAATGATTACTGCATCGGATTTATCACATGGGCGTCACAAGACGTAGGAAAAGTTGTGTAATATCGCACCCATGTGCTAAGTGCCCGTAAACGCTGCCTTTTAGTTATCAACAAAACTAGACGTATACACGAGTCTTACGTCTGTCTGACTGAGCTGAATGGCCGTGTTTACGCACGCCTTGGAAACTGTCGAAACTTCAGCATTCGCTATGACTCATTGAGTGAGGGCAAGAAGCCACCTTGAGTCAAACCATGTCGTATTGACAACGAGCTTGTCTAGACTTGACAAAATCAATTCTAGTAAACCTCGAAGGGTAGACGTAAACGGAATCGTAAGTGAAATTTTTCAATACACGATTAGCAACAAACGAACGCGATCGTACAGCGATATCGCGTGTCTGACAAATCCCTCGCACAATGGCGGCGGTCGGGCGTGGGAAGGCTGCATTATCTGCCTCCATTTCTATAGGGCCTAATAATACGCTACTTGGTTTACATGCCCCTGAAGATTGCCGTCCCGCCCGGTCAAAGGCAACGCGCCTCGCGATGTCACGCTTCAGGGGGCAAGCATTCCTTCCAATAATTGATAGTTCGCTTCTGTATCTTCTTTAACTTCTCTGCGTTCTCTGTAACTCTCTCTGCTGGACTGGGAATAAAGAAAAAACATAGTATGCTTCCAGCTTCTTCTCTCCCCGAGCATGTCGTAATAGTCGACTAAGGGATAGTATCCTCCAACATGTTGAGATACAATAAGCAAGTATTCCCAAGGAGGGTTGACAGTCAGGCAGGCGGCCGGTTATAAAACACCTTAGCCAAAACTCTTACAGCTTGATCCAAGGATCATGCTGTGCCGACCCCACATAGTGGAATAAGGGCAGGAAGATAATGATGATGTATCTTGCGAAGATTCAATTATAATTGTTATCGAGTAATATCTTGCGAAGATTCAATTATAATTGTTCTGTAAACATCTTTCAGAGCTTCAAGCTGCTAAAGAATTCGAGTCAAATATTTACTTGTTAAAGTAAGTTCGTATGAGCTAGTTGGCCAACTCTTGTGACGGAATTTTTAGGCCGCCTAAAGACTTCCGTCATGGCTTAACGACTTAAAAGCCGGGACCGACAATTTACCGTGCCCTCCGAAGCACGGAAGCGCTCAGCTCGTAATGCCACTTGCGGTCACCCATCCAAATTGTGACCGCGCACAACGTTGCTTAACATCAACGATCAATCAAGAATGTCTGAACAAGCTACGCTACCAGCGCTTCTCTTGCGCTACTTTTATATGCTCAAATAGGTCTAAGATAAGAACTGGAATCCTCGTTTTGCTAAAAATAACCACTGTATTGCTCTATAAATCTCTCGGTCACCCAGTTTCCGCTTATATGGAAACGGAGACCGCAAGGACACTCGTTCCCGTTAGATGTTCCAGCATCCCGCTCTTATTACAAACATCGATAACATATTGACAGTCATTAAACAAGCTTGTTTTATTGATTGACACGCGCGTGCATGACATAGCTGGTATCGAGTGGCCAGTCAGACACCCTTTAGTAAGATTATCTCATCAGATTAACTTCTTCGTGTATTCACAAGCATTTACGACTTAGGTTTTTTAGATTTTACTGCTGCCTGTGGACTGTAAAAGTAACAGTGTACATCGTAATCGTTATCTTAGTAGCTTTACTTGAATACTACAAAGTTTTTAATGTCTTTGGTATTTATTAACACGTGGATGTGCAGCCGCTGGAGTGCATTTATTCGAAGGTCAGCGTCGCAGCGACTGTCGACTGCCGACGGACGGAAATAACCGAGCGTAAGGCAATTTCCCGTTTTAACAGACTGCCATGTTTTAACGAGTTAATTAATGAACCTTTTGATTAAACTCGATAATTGCCCGTATAACCTAGATGTACTGCCCAGATGCTAATACCTACGTGTATATTTAAAATATCGATTGATATCTATTTATTCTAATGAGAGAACGTCTCAGAATCCAGGTGTCTAACCAAATAAACCAAATTTGATGACCTCGGTGGCGTGGCGGGCGAGTGCTCGGCTGAGACGCAAGAGGTGCGGGTTCGATTCCCGCTACGGAAGAAATGTTTGTATGGTCTGCAAATATTTCTTCCTGGTATGGGTGGGTAAATACACAAAAAAAAGTATTTGCATATGTATTCTATCAGCCATCTGGTGCCCTTAGTACAAGCTTTGCTTAGTTTGGGGCTAAATGGCGCTGTCTCAAATGTCCACAAATATTTATTATTATTATTAAATATTAGTAGATATGCTCATTAAAATAAATGTTCTGTGATCCCAATTATCACAGCGTGTCTTATTACGGGCTGAGCAGCCCTATACAAAAACAAAGATTAGCATAATATCTCGGCCGGAGATCTCCCTTATTTAAGCAAGGTTTTGTATCTGTTATAATTTTTGCGGGTTCCCCCACGATCATACCTGCTTCGCATCGCAGTGGTCAGTACGTGATGCTATTCGCGCGGAGATTAACGGGCGGTAACCGGCGGGCTGGGAGAGACACAAGGGATAATCTGTTTAGGCCGTGCTCGAGCCGGGCGTACGCCGCGGGCCCTGTAGTAGGGGGTTGCGGATGCTGCCGGGAGAATCTGTTTATTTGCCGATTGTAATCTTCAGCAGCAGATATGGATGAATGTAAAATATTTAGCAATTATTGTTCAGAATAACACCGTAACTTCTGTGCTGGACTGGGAGTAAAGAAAAAACATAGAATGCGTCCAGCTGCTTCTCTCTCCGAGCATGTCGTAAAAGTCGAATACGGGATAGTATCCTCGCCAACATGATGAGATACAATATGCAAGTATTACCAAGGAGTGTTGACGTCAAGTAGGCGGCCGGTCATAAAACACCTTAGCCAAAACTCTTACCCCACATGAGTAGGATAAGGGCAGGAAGATGATGATGTTCAGAATAACACCGATTTTGCACTTCCAGCTAGTTTCAAAATTCTGGCGAACGCTCTCTGATTATACTTATTAATTTAATAAGGAATGAACTATTGGGTGTTTTAAATGGTGAGACATTTTACCATGCAATTATGAATAGTCGCAAGCATCGGCTACTTGATACTGGGCACGGGCACGAGGAGGCGTCCGAGGTCGCTGGGCGGGACGGGCTGCAAATGTCACGTTACCCACCCCGTGTGGGCGAGGCTAACCTAACCCAGGCCAGGCACCAGCTCCACACTGCTAATCATTACTAATTAATGAAGGTCACGCTTCTACACCGATGGAGTTCATAATTGACTGCTTGAGTCCTTTGCGACCGTCCCTTTGCCTCATTTGTGAACAAATAATGTCGGTCGATATCTGAAACCTCCTGGAATCCCGTAGAAACCCTTAAAGCCATAATCTAGCGAGCGGAGACGGTACGTTTTAAAATAATACATCGCAAAAGCGCCGAAATATACACCGAAACATGATATTCGCGCGTCGTTACGCGATAAGTACTGACTCTTTCAAATGATTACATTCCAATTAGTTTAAATTGACCTTTCAATAACTGGTTCATCACACACCTGGTCGCCGGGCGGGCATGCAAATGGGGACGGGCGGGCGGCGGCTTCGGTTCAAGGGGTGTCAAGGTGCACCCCCTCCCCTGCGGGCCGCAATACCGTTAATTATTAATATATATACCCGCCGTACTCCGGCCATCGATGGACTTAATCGGCTTTATTGTATTGTGGATAACAGAGCGCTTTGCATTGCAATGCTTCATTGGAATAAACGTGTTGCGATCAATTAAATGAATTAAGTTGAATCAGTGTTCTATTGAAACAATCGTTGAGTATTTTAGCATAATAGTCTCAATCAAGCTTTGAAGGCGTAATCATGAATCAAGCAGAAATAAACCTCTATAGCTAAAAACAAAAAAAAAAACAGCGCGTCCCCTAACAAGCGCTGCGGAACTCTCAGGATGTACAAATAGTTCACAACTGCAAAGAAGATTGCTTTGCGCTCGACGTGCTGTGAAGTCGTCCGCAAAGAAATCCGACAGTCAACAAGGCGCTTGAAGACACTCGAGTACGGCAAAGGGCGGAAAACCGCCGTAGCTGCATGCGGGCGGGGCTTAGGGCTTGCGCGGAGTGCGAGCGGACGCGACGCCAAAGGCCTTAGCCATATCACGTTTTACGTGTACAGTACAAGTGGTGTGCATCTAAGCGATTGCAATGTCACCACATGATTTAGTGATAGCAATGATCTAATGATCGCAATCCTATACATTTTCTCAGTAGCGTTTAGCGTTATCGTTAGGCGCAAAGTGAGTTGGCTACAGGCTCTGGCCGCTATCGATCGCACCCCTTGGCCGCCTATCGGTCCCCTCGGTCCCGCGCCGCGCCCGCTCCACTTACACGAGTACCACGTGTCCGACCGACCTTCACGCAACCCGCAACCATACCAACAAATAACATGCCTATTGTAAATTAATTTATAAATACAATCTTGATAAGAAAGTTGGCCTCATTAAGACATTCATCGCTCACGTATGTGCCTAGAACAATGTTGACACATTTTTTTACTGTTTATATTCCCAATTTTCGTCCTTATTTCAAAATCGAGCGAGTTCTCCTTTGCCATTAAATGTAATAGATATTACTATACATCAAAAACTAACTTACCGGCATGAGTCTGATACCTTATCGCATTTATGCGTTTATAAACGTGCACACAAAAACGTACACAAACGCTATAAGGAGCATCATAACTGTATAGAAACATCGGCGTAGATTGCGACACGCGATAAATTGGGTGTGAAGACGGCGATAAGTGGCAGCTACACCTCGCGGGAGCTTTCCTGCACCGCCTCAGACCGCGACTCCGCTCGCGCTGATCGATACCGCCCCCGCGGCGCCCGCTGCACGCCGATTTGTGTACAAGCGCCCCGCTCCTACACGTTTATTGATATTCATCCCTAGCCTCACATACATACCCATGCTGGGCTGTTGCTAGCTTACGTAACCGAGCTCCAAGAATGCCAGAGGCTTTGCTTAGCACGGTTCTAACGGAGCAATGTTTATCTGCCTTATTTATGATATCCTTCCAGTCTTTTTGAGCTGTTACTAAGCCCTCAAATGTTGTTGCTATGCCCTTTTGTTATATAACAAAGCTTTAGGGTTTTGTTAGTTAAGTGACTTTAACATGTACTTGTTAAAAGCTCTCGGAGAAATTATCCTTTGCTTGTAGAGACTGGATTGCATAGGTATATTCAATGAAACATCGCCGATGCCAGACCCTGTGCTACACTTATGTAACCAACCAGCGCAGCGAACCAAATTTTAAGACTGGTTCATGTTAATTAAGTTACGTCAAAGCAAATAAAAAAGCTATGTAGATGCTTGTTTCTGTTCGGCACTAAGAGCGCGGAAGTAAACCTACAATAACCTCAAAATTCAAAATGTACCTAGTAATTATTATTTTTTTGTCTTTTAATCTTAAGACACTATAGTTGTAAAATTTATTCTCGTTTAACAGACCTTATTGAATAAATGATTATTATTAAAAAATATATATTATTAAAATTCGTATAGATTCAATTTGACCGTTATTGAATCTGTTAAAACATAAAGTCACTAGATGCCACCCGCGTCTTCGCTCGGTACCCGGATAAAAAATAGACTATATTTTAATCCAACACATGTACTATGTATATTCCAAGTTTCATATAAATCCGTTCAGCCATTTCGGCGTGATTGAGGCACAAACATCCTTACAAACTTTCGGATTTATAATATAAGTAAGATTTGCGGTAATAGATGTAAGTCAGGTACACAAAGCTACATTTGCAAATATACCATTCATAAAATAAATTTGAGGGGTGCGGAAACCGAAGTGACCGCGCGCGAACCCGCAATATCGTCACAAAACTCCGGAGTGACTGCGGCAACCCCAAGCCGCCGAGAACCCTCGTTATGGTGTCCTGCCGTCACGGCCGACAGAGTCCCTTAATAATTGACACGTTTAGATATCACCCCGGTCGTTATGCAGCGTTATACATCTCATTTACGGCTTCGAGCCACCAATAACCGATCAAATACACGCCTGCCATCTGCCGGATTGAGCCACGTTACAGTCTCTTGGACAGTTGGAACGATGCCAGCTCCTAGTAAAATTTCCCAAGTTCATTGAGGAGGTCAACATGAACTCTACTTTTAGTATTATTCATCGAAACTTTACTGCTTTATTTGTACACACTTGTGCAGAAACGGTCTGAAATAGTTGTAAGCAGTAATTTTGGTATTCTAAGTAGGTACCTAATAATGTTCACTTTGTTTTGTGTTTGGAATAGTATTTTTCGAATGCCATGTGTATTATTCTGAAGCCAGTACAATCAGTGTAAAAGCTCCATCAGCTCGTGTTCATAATCTCTCAGGCTTACAACAAAGGCGGAATTCGTCTAGACGTAGTGACTGTGGGGTACGAGAGCCGACTAATTAGCCGATTAATGCATGCGAGCTTGCCTCTTGACTTGTGACACTCCGAGGCGCGTGCTTTCCTCTAATCAGGCTAACTATTACAAACCAACATTGTATTATTCTCATGTTGGTTTGTAATAGTTGGCCTGACTTCTTTGCTGGACTGGGAGTAAAGAAAAAACATAGAATGCGTCCAGCTTCTTCTCTCCCCGAGCATGTCGTAAAAGTCGACTAAGGGATAGTATCCTCTCCAACATGATGAGATACAATACAAGTCAACAAGCAAGTATTCCCAAGGAGGGTTGACGTCAGGCAGGCGGCCGGTCATAAAACACCTTAGCCAAAACTCTTACAACATGATCCAAGGAACATGCTGTGCCGACCCCACATAGAGTGGGATAAAGGCAGGAAAATGATGATGATTGTATTATTCTCATCCCAGTCTTATAAATTTCCTCACTATTGTATTATGTTCATAGCTGTCTCATAGTGCATATTTTTTTTGCATTTGCTACGGTCTACGTTCCTCCCAATGGACTCGTTTAAACAAATCTCTTAAACCGTTCAGTTAATCTCGATTGATTCACGTTCAAATTCTGCAGTAACGCGAATGCAACAGGTTGTTTTGTAGGCTAATTGTGAACGCAATTAAATCGTTTCTTTTCGCCTTTGCCTCAGTGGACCGCTCGTTATCTGTAACGAGTCTTACTTTTACCATACCTTTTTGTGCGTGTAACATTGTTCACTTTGCTTCTAATTGTCTCATGGTGCCCGTTTTGTCTCTTTTGCTTGCGATCCTGATGGCTCGGATCGGTTAAATCTGTCTTGTAGTGTTTTTACTGTATCGGTAGCGTGCTCCTCTGTTAGATGTTTTGAAATATGTGCTTTTTACTTTCTTGTGTGTCGGTGGCCTGCGCGGCCGCGACGAGTGTCCCGATAACCCGTTCCGCCGGGTTTGCCCGCGGTCAGTGCGGCGCGACACCTGATCCCCGCCGCACATGTCCTCCCTACTTGGTCGCCGGATTATTATGTAGACAGATGTCTACATGATAATCCGACGGATTGCTTCTACAGGTTTCAGAGGTCTTTTCTCTTCATATAAAGATATAATGACTCTAAAATTTCGACTTTAAAATAATCTTTATTGCCCTTCTAAAAGCAATAACTATCTTCTGTAGTGGGTTTTAAATAGCTGAGTTGACGATAGAAACATTATGCGTCCGTCTCTGTCGCCTCGTCGCCCAAACAAAATTCCTGACAATGACTCTGTTGTTAGTCGTTAAAGTTGTTGGCCTGTCACTGAACCCTGCTTATTTTGTAACGATTTTATCAGAACATGTCTGGCTTCCGTGCTTTCCAAATTCACACAAATCATGGTGGAGTTGTTTTATTGGATGAAACACATGTAGCTCAGCCATCAATAATTATGATGTGAGGAATGCGTGAGTGAGGCGAGGTTGAGCATGTCGGGGCGGTCGTGTCGCGTTCTGGCGGCGATGGCGTCCCGCACCCGTGTCGAATGGACTAGATGAATTATTTCACCTCAGGCTGTAGCGTAGCGACCAGGGCGCAGTCGTTGACCCTCCGCACTGCGCGCCTGACCGTTCGAAGCCCATACGCCCTCCACAATTAAGGGCTCTTATCCTTCCACTATGCGAAAATAAACATATTCACATCTCTCATACTTTAAACTCGTTCTTTGGGTGTTTTTTTAACTATTAGAATCTTTATTATGGTTGTATTATGTTCTGTTATCTAATTTAAACATTTATGTCATCATACAATCTGTTAGAGATGCTGACACTGTGAGATAAGGCTTCTTCCGTTGTTAAGTGACATCATAAGCAGCACATTCCAAAATGTATTATAGGATGTCTGTTCATGATTCAGTAGAGCATCACTGACACCAACAAACGCACAAAAGTACTTGCAGATTGGACGCCTTTGTATAATTTTGTGATATTCTAACATTACGCTACGAGAAACGATTGTTGTTCCACGGCATCCATGTCGTTCTGCTCTATCAAATAAATCAAGAGAGTGTGGAAACGAGCCCGTTAGATTTATTAATTAGTAGTTAGGGCTGCGTGGGTTGAATGCGCGCGCGCTCTTCGCTGTTATTGTGGGAATCGTATCGAGTCTCCGCAAGTGAAACGCATGCATTGCATACCTCTCATTTTCTGCTTTCTATGAACTGCATTGCTTTGGACATTCCTAAAATTGTTATTATGTTTTTATAATCCAAAACTAAACAACTCCTTTAAATGTTGCTTAAGATGCTTCGAATTTTCTTGTTTTGTCTAACATTGTATACATCAGATACAGTGTCATCATATCTCCACACCTGTACCTAATGAATTCGATTTGGTTGGACTTTCAAGTCTATCGGATGCCAGATAGTGACAATACCATCAGCGTACGCAGGTTTTGCAATTCGCGTAGGTTGGCTCTGAGGCCGTGGGAAATCGCTTCCTTCTCCCTTCTATCTTGAATCTTATATGACAACCTCATGCATACCGAATGGAATATTCTAACGTTTTGGCTTCTGACTGTTATTGTAATTTTTGTATGTATGAGGAAGAATCGAGTTTGTAGATCAGGTCAGAGCTGTGTAGGTGATGTAACTATGTAAAGAGCGTACGTAAGAGACGCGGGTAGCGCGCGGGGTTGTTGAACGTTCGGTGCGCCCGCGCGCGGTTCGGTGTTTTATTAATAAAATGTTCGTGACGCGTATCGACGGGCTATTTATTGATGCGCGTGAACAAGGCAGCCCGCCTAGCGACTAGTAGTCCTGTATCGATCGATCGATCGGCATTACATCCAAATGCATTGAGATATATGCCGGACCGTATTGCTGATCTGACGATTTTTCGATCTATTTGCATTTTTTACAACACCATGACCCCAAAAAGGTAGCTGTTCTCATTGCATCGCAGATTTTACAGAATGTACGCAGTTTACTTGCCACGTTGGCCTTGCCGCGTAATCTTACGTAAAACCAAACCGGATTCTTTATGATTATGATGATATCAAAGGTCCCTTCGCGTGAATTAATTTTATGATCCTTCCGTACAATTATTCAGTTTTTTTTTAAGAAATTGTAAATATTATGCATTAAGATGGGGGTAGGAAATGGGCCGGCTGGGGTGAGAGAGATCCGGAGGGCGGTCTGTGACGTCGACGGGATGGGAGACGAAGCTACGCGCTCGTGACGTCACACGCACGTGGGCCCGCGCGCGAGCGAGAAGGCACGATCCAGCAGGCGCCGCGCAAAAACGGTCGCTCTCCAACCCGTCGTCGCCGTACAGGGCGCACGCAAATTGACAGATTTCAACACGCTCAATACCATCTTGTACTATTATCTTCCGGTGTATCTGTCTGGGTTAAATGTCCTTTCTATCTCGCTTTATCATTTACTCTAACAAGATTTTATCAAAACGCTTATAATCAATTCAAAATGTTCAAGTATTTTAATTATATTTATGTTTTCACTATATTTATATACCTAGTTAAACTGATTGTTTTATTAATTGTTCGTGAACCAGTCATCTGTTTTTATCGGCGAATAGATAAACTTTCTTCAGCTTGTTGACGTTGATAAGCTCTACCGCAGCGGCCTCGCCCGCCCTCCAACGGGTTGTAAACAAAGCGCGCGCAGATACAATGCGACGTTGCCAATTCGCTCGCGCCGTTCTACTGGCCGTGTAACTGTTAATGAAAACATTACCTACAAAAACTTTCCTGAAAGTATACAGCTTCTCAACAAAACATATTCGTAAATATTACTTATATTGCCATTCATAACTTTTTCCACTCAACGCTCCATGTGGGTAAATATAATCCTCGGGACTTGTACCCAAGTAGGTGGTACCACTAGTACTATATTTGTAAGTTTATTTCTGGTACCACTAGTAGTACGCCCCGAATTAAGATCTCGCGCGCTTTGTTCTGAATCCGCAAGTTTAGCATTCGCGACCTGAGATTTCTTGAAATAGTACAAGTTCTCATTAAACCTTTGTTTATTTTATAAAAATTAAGAGTAGATACAGTCTTGATTACAGTACAAAATCAAGACTATGTCGACTCTTAACATGTTATACCGCTATCTAGCTAATATCAGGTCTAACCTGAACTTCAAAGACATCAAACTCTCAAATTACTTTTCCGTTGTATTTCAAAAACTATACTTCCTAGGATAAAAATAAAAACTATTTTGAAATGCACAAATAAAGCCTTTTCATATGGCACCCCACTCGACACATTTGTAATTTTTTTTTACCCCTTTAGGTACCCAATATCTTTACAACCTCTTTACCAATTAAGCTGCTTATCAGCAAATCTTCAAAGTCAAATCTATTTGTCTACCAAGTTTCATACAGATTGGATTAACGGTTCGCAAGTTATGCTCTAACAAACTATTCACAAACACACAACGCCAAATCGGCCAAATTGCCACTGAGATCTTCGCTCGATCATAGAATACTGATTTGAATTTGTTGCTAAATGCTTATGTTCAAGCATTATCGCAATAAAATAATGATGCATAATAGTTATGTTGGCTATCATGTTTGACAGGCACGAGCACGACGCTCACGTCTCTCGCGGAGTACATGCTGTCAGAGGATGTTGTACACTGTACTGCTTGTTTCCAAGGTCTTAAGCCATGTTTACTTCATTGGCCGGCATTTGTTTTCGTTGCATGTGAGCAGCGTTTCAGATTATCCACTCGACTGCGCTGTCGATAATTCGATACACTTGAAAGCGTACATTAATTGGTTGAATTGACGCAGTTTGCTCCTTAAATACAACTAGTTTCGGATATTGCGAAAGTATGCAGTGGAACACGACGAGAGGCGTACAAATGTTTTCGAAAACACTGGCGAGAGAAAGGGACGCCGCTACAATGCAGCAGCAACCCACGTGTGGTGCGATAATGTTGTTGCACTGTCGCCGTCAGAGATAAATCTTCCCCTTCCACTGTCAGAACTCGACTGGCCTAACGTTAAATACCATATTTTATCGCTTATGTATTGTTGAAACATCTGGATGCATACCGTACAGAAAATAACATAAAAACATAGGCAGTTATAGTACCGGATAACAATCGGAGGTTCTTCATCTAATATGAAATGGATGATCATAGTTACTCTCATTAGTGTTATCAAAACAAACGTTCCAAGTATAATTCTATCAGATCGAATCAGTAATTCGATATCAACTCCTTCGATAAAACGGTCCGTCTTGGGCAGTGATACTCGTAATCTCAAAGTGATTACTGCGCTCATATTGGCGCGGAGGCGGGTATGAAAGGCGCGGCGGCGCGCGTCGTCTACCCGCTATCGATCCCGGCGCAAGGTGGTGCCGACCACCGCACTTACACCACCGCTAAATATGCGACCTTGAACCTTAAACTATCCTCATTATTGCACGCTGAAGAATGCACTCTCACCACCAACAAATATTTTACAATATAATCTCAACTTTGCTCAAAACATTCGCCTAAATCGAAATCATCTTCAGCTTCAACAAATAATTGTCGTTCATGCACGAAACTGGTTTCAATATCACCACTGCAATTTGATACTACATTAACAATTCAAATTAAAACATTGTCGACACAATACCGCAATAATCCTGTTCGAAACCGTTCGTAAGATAATCCTTGAGGCTTTCTGTGTATTCGCATTCGATGTATACTGAAAACTTGTGAACCATGTCGGCGATTGCTCTCCGAATGGGTTGGATCGTGACTGGCTCCGGTTATCGAGCACTTACCTGTACAGTAAGCGTACCGTTTGTTGCCTTAACGGCCTTGAGAGCTAAAGCTGATGGTGTCGGACACGGTGAATCCTTATTATCATACCTGCGTTGCGAGAACTTACATTTATATGAGAACCTTTTCTGACCCCCACTCAACTACGATTCCATGTCTATTGAATCTATCGTCAATGCGTACAATGAATATCTCTAAAGAAATAAAAATAGAAACTTGAGGGATACAACAAACGCAATAAGTAATCCAGACTACACTATACTAGTCACCGCCTCCATTCCTACGAACTTCTCGTTATCTGTAGAATCGATATTCTTGTAAATACATTATACGAATAGAGAACATGGTGCCTCGTCGTTACATCGATCCCAAAAGACTCGAGCGAATCCACGCTGTCAGATTCATTTGTTACGGTCAAATTACGGTGCGATCGCTTCACTTGGCGCCCTTGACTAGCTAGTAGCTTAGCTACTCATCTGACAATTATCTAACCTGTTTTATAAACTTTAGTCTCGCTTCGTATGTATTCAATTCAATTCAATATGATTCTACTGATTGGTCACAAATAGTATGGTGTTTTTCCTACCTTAACATCATCATCATCTTCCTGCCCTTATCCCACTCTATATCTTGATCCTTGGATCACTCTGTAAGAGTTTTGGCTAAGGTGTTTTATGACCGGCCGCCTGCCTGACGTCAACCCTCCTTGGGAATACGTGTATCTCATCATGTTGGAGAGGATACTATCCATTAGTCGACTTTTACGACATGCTGGGGGAGAGAAGCAGCTGGATGCATTCTATGTTTTACTTTACTCCCAGTCCAGCGAAAGTACCTTAACAAGAGTATGTAAATCTGACTGTATTTGAAGAGGTTTGTTATTGTAGGTAGAGTCCTCAGAACTAGTTCATTTTAAACTGAGAAAGAGATGGCACGCGTACACCTGGAGCGCGAATGTCAAGGCTGCCGGTTTGGAAACTCTCCAGCGACTCTGATATTTAAAGGCAAAGTAAACCTAACGTTTTTGTTCTTGCACCTACTCTACATCCTTTGTGTAACAATTATCTTAACCTTTTAAAACGGTATCGACCGTGATATAAAATATTTGTCATAACTAAATGATTTTAAGAGTAAAGGCAGGTAGTACATTTTTGAACGATAACATATTAGCAGAAATTTTAATTTAATAGCAATTATCAATATCCATCATTAATTGTGTTGTTTGTACAGTTGAGTTTGAACTTTTCAGTACATAGTATACCTACACTATGGAACATGTGCAAATCTTTAATCCGTCGCATCGGAAATTCAATGTCAATTAAATTGTTAGCGGATGCTAACCACCTCTCGCTTGTGTGTCTTGCACGGCGCGCGCTACAAACACAAGCACGTGCGTTGCGAACGACTGCCTGTCGTCTGACGTCACACAGGTCGCCCCGCCCCGCCCCTTTGCTAGACAAGGACGACACGCTTGCACGAAGCGGCAACATTGCGCGCGCCTTTTTGTTTTCGCATCTAACGTCGTCGGTGATAGGCCGAGTTTATCATCCGATTGCGAATGCAACAACAGCTATTTCTAGCGTTACTTACCATACAGCCTCATACAAAGATTATCTTTTGACTCTGACGGGAATGTCCTGCTACTGCATTTCATTGTCATCGTGACGACCTTGAATTGTACAAAACAAACAAAAGTTTTATTGGAATTTCAAATGAATTCGCGATAATGCGAACTTTGTTATTATCTTGATAAATAAATACTTAAGTGTCTATTTAACTTAGTACAGAACTGAAAGCATTCAATGTCGAGGTTTAACGCTACAACTAGGAAAGACAATAGCAAGGTCAAGGATAACAATAATACCTATACTAGGATATTTATGCTTTAACAGCTTATATTATTTTTTAGGTATTTTACGGTTCTTAGAGCACTTCACATACTTTTTATCTCTTTTTTTACAGAAACCGGTGATCAGGGATCGTGGGAAAGCGGACTGTCCTACGAGTGCCGTTCTTTGCTGTTCAAGGCCTTGCACAACCTTATTGAAAGGTAATTTTTTTTTCAAAGATAATTAAATTTAAGTAGTCATCAAAAGTGGAACATATAACAACTTCAAATTATGTCTTTGTATCCATCGAGAGCATAGGATCAAGTTGCTGATCCTAATGAGCATTTTAAAACTTGTTAATGTTAATCGATTTCCTTTAATTCCAATTAAAACATGGTCCGTGTGTGATTTTAATTTATTTATTGCGTAAAATTTGTTTAAAATGGCCATTATTATATTTACGAAATAAGTGTGTTTCAAGGCTTATTTCTGGGCCCACAACTATATAAGGTATTCAAGTGTCTTGGAAATTTTATTTATTCAGTTTAATAAAAGCAAAGATCAGTATGGTTTTTGACAAAAAAGAAGGAAATCAGAATTACAAATAGTTATGATTTTAAGAAGTTGAATTAAAGCTTACTATCTCATTATTAGTGGTGTGATGGTGTGGTCTTGTGAAATACGTGAGTGACGTTTGTAATTTGCTACGAAGCTACATGCACCTGGTCGGGTATGGATGGATACTGGTTCGGCTTGCCGCGAAGGTCGATGCATCGCGCCGTCTCTCGCCGGGCGTTCTAATGTCGTTTTTTGCTGCACATTTCGCGCAAATATTGCTGCCCGTGCCTGTTGCCCGCGGCTAAGCTAGCTTCTCGTGAATGCCAATTGCCCAGTTATTATACGCCAACTGAGAACCTGACGATAATTTTGTATTCTCTGCTGCTGGTTTGCAATAAAAAGTATTTTACATCAGAGTACTGATACTTGCTTTACATCAAATGCTTAGTCGTCAAATCATCTCCTTCAAATATTATAAGATAAAAATGAAATAGTTGATTAATTAGCTATAAACAAAACTGTATAGTGTTTCAATATCGATATGGTGATGCAAGGCGATCATAGCAAAGCATGCACTCTCCAACATTACGGCGGCAGAATCTCTGTATATGAGCGGAATCCAGACGAGTCGTTGACCCCGGTCGGCGGCACGTCAAAGTAACAATGCGTTCGTCGCTTGGTCGAGCTCGAGACGCGACCAAGATGAGAACCTGCGACGATTTTACGATATGCAGCCGAACGCTTTCCTGGTAATGATGGCAACAAAAAACGAACACAAAGACGTCGCGCCTGTTCATAAGTCGAGTTAGTTCATACATGCGCTTAGCTTTATCTCCCGTTTCATTCCGATCGCCGATTGAGTCAATATTTTTATGGTGTGTTTCACGGTCGGCGGCTTGTTTGCGGCTGGGAGGATCATTGCCGTTTATGTTTGTTTGTAATATTATGTTGGCTGGTATTTTTAGTGCATTTCAATCTTTTTAATTTTAATTTGCAAATCAGTCACTAATTAAACTAACTGAGTAAATCTATTTTTCAATTACCTTAAAAAAATACTTACGACTAGTAAGTTTATTCGTTCATTGCATTTGATACTTTTCTATTGGCAGCTATTTGTACTTGCACTCGCCACGGACCAGTGATTCACGTAAGGAGATTGAGCATTGTTTACAAAAGCAGTGCTACCGGTAGGTACTGCGTTATGAAGTGCGCCGGTACAAAGATAGTCGCTCGCACAACGCTAAATATAAACCGGCGTCCAATTATATCGATCCTTGGATCGAACCGCTCCAGATATCGCTAACACAGTACCTACCGGGTCTAAATAAATATGTGTAATCCACAGACGATGTGTGGGTTAACTATGAGGAAGCCCATTTCAATCTAAGAAATACGATTAAGTATGCTGATAAATTCCGAATTTATGATGCATGAAAATATGAAATGTCCGTCATACATAATCGATTTCATAGACCATTTACTTTCAGCTAGGCATCTTTGAAACATTTAAAAAATGTTGAAAGCTTTAGTCGCTCAAACATTACTTCCTATGCCTACGTTAACAAATTACTTATTATAGCAAAAACATGTGTAGAACTAATAGCGCTTGTGCAATTCTGATAAATACCCAACGGAACAAATAATCCTGTCATAGAAAATTCCTTATGTCAAAGTTGACGAGTCATTACAAGACCATGTAAGGAAACTACCTCGTTGACAAATCACAGGCTACGAACTTTCATTATATGAACCAGTTGAGACTCTATGTCCAGTGAATACAGTTGCGTTTAAACTGGATTGTACGTAATATACGAGTATCATAAATGTCGCATTACACAATTGCTCCGTATAGGTAACAACGGGCGATTATTCATGTGTTCACGCCTGACAATAAATACAAGAACTGAAGCACGTACAAGCCTGGTTACGGCTCGATACAATACCTATTTGATGTTCGATAATGTTGCATGACTACTCTCAAGAATCGATTAAATATCGTGTTGAAGCTAAGCTTAGCTAAAACTCCCCTTTGTTCGGTTTCTTTGCACAATGTTGCTCAACAAAAGAGCATCAACAACATTAATCTATGTAAAACACAGCTACTTTACTACCGCCGATAAACAATTCGCATTTCTGCAGAAGCATCATTCTGTCTCGCCTAACGTAGCAATGGCAGTAAGATGTAGCAATACTCGACTTCATGCTGCATTATCTTTGTATCGCGAAATATGATCGTAAAACTGAATATTCGAATAATACAATCGAAAGCGTCGATCGCAGTACATTTACGACATGCAGTAGGAATAGCACATAGTACCAGGCACGATAGGAATGACAACATTGCCGGCGCACGGTGCGTCGATACGTGCTGTGCAGACCGACTGCTCACTTATCTAGGATACCAAATACTCTGGAACATAGTCTGACCAGTAACAGACCTTATTTCTTTACATTCGAGTTCGTTTGGCTTTGATTCGCACTATTTACCATTCGTTGTCTCAAGGCAGTCGTAAATTCCAGTGCAAAATTAATATGTTGGCTAGCGTTGTCTTCATGTCTCTTATTATTTGGTACAGCTTCAGTCTCATTCGTATACATTCACAAGCAGACATGAAAATGTTATGAATTGTTTTCGTATCAAGTTCTTGCTGCGAACATGCTCATCGCAACGTAGAAGGCATTCCAATAAAAGCAAGGCGATACAGTCGTAAACTGGCGAAATGTTGCCAACTACGGTCGGGTTAAGTTGCTCCGCCGTGAAATCAAATAGTTTATTGTGAGGTTCTACCAGGTCTGTGTCACCGAACATCAGCTTTTAATTCCGAGTAAGCTTACAGCTCTGAAGCAATGTGTCCAAGCGATACAAGAAACCTTACCGACTAATTTTTAAAAGTGTCTGCCGAAGCAGAATTCTGAAGTCTACGATTACTGCGCTTGTTTCAATCAACCATATTCATACCCAGGTGTCAGTTTTAGTATCGTCGGAAGTATAAGTTCGGTACCTTACTTCTTTCTGTAATAATATTTATTTTGTAGTATTCCCTTTAGCGTTTGTCGTTCAGACGCCCACGGGAAGTAGGTAGCATATTCGAATTCCAACAAAGTTAATTTTCGTTTTGTTTGCTCGGTAATATTGCTTTCAAACATCAAATGAAATGAAACTAAGTTTATCTTACTCATTATAAGTCGAAATATTTTGACCGAAAACTAGTAAACAGTTGTATAAAAGAACGCTGACCTAGTTAATCAAAGCAGCAATTATCTTAAAAGTGAAAGCACTTGAATATCTAAAGAAGTATCCACTTGGCGTGCCTGTATAAATTTAGTGTCGTGGTATAAAACTACCATTTATTTTGTTATTGCCATGTGGATTATCTAAGAGTTACTGCGGTGGCCGACTCTCGAAAAGTGAGAGGGTCATTTCAGCCTCACGCGTGGAGTATGTGTGTGGATGACACAATACTCAGCTTGAACCAAGTCGAGGCTGCATTGTATATGATTTCTGTTCTCAAAATTTATTGTTCCTTCATTTCAGATGTCTTCTTTCACGGGATTTTGTGAGACTCGGCAAGTGGTTTGTCCAACCTTACGATGGCGACGAGGAAGACGTCGGAAAAAGGTAATTAATCACTCATAATGATATGCTTACATAATTGGGTTCAATAAAGGGCACAAGAAAGTGCATGTTGATACCTCAATTGTGTTTAAATGGGTCATTATTGTATCGATTTGCATCAGGTTCGTTGCACAAGTTCAGAACTGAGCAATATGGATCATCAACAGTTCCCGCTTGTTGAAATGGCACATTAGTTTGGTAGTGTAACTCTTCCGCAATAACAAAAGATTTACAACAACAGCTCTAAAGTGGAAGTTGAATTTGATGTGGTTCGTCTCAGTGAGCCGTCAGCAAATCAAAACCCGTGGTGACACAGGTTTAACTTCCGATAGCAATGTGAGGATCTCTGTGTCGCATCCGTTAAGACATAAGGATGTGACTTCGTTCCCCTTCATACATTTTCATTACAACTGATGCTCGGATCTTGAACGTTGACTCTCTTACCCTTGCGCAACCCCCGGCTTTTTCACCTAACGCTTATCATTCGTGCCTGTACATATCTATGAGTTTTATTGATGTCTTTTTTAGGTCCTGTATTGATTTTTACCTGTTATATTCCAGCCCTTGGCACCTGTCATTTTCGTTCGCGTTCTTCCTGCACGGCGAGAGCACGGTGTGCGCGTCGGTGGACGTGCGTCAGCATCCGCCAGTGCGGACGCTCACGCCCAAACGCCTCGCGCGCATCAACTCGCCCGAAAACCACGCCAACGCTAAAGGTAACCCATATGGCATCCCTGAAAACTCGTAATGACCTTTCAATAAGGTGAAGTCTGAACTAACCTAATCCAAAAGACATCAGTGAAATCTCATTCAAAAGTCATCGGTGACAACTCAAAGTGACATCATCATCATCAGTAGTGAAACTATGCTGCTCTGGGAGAGTAGTTTTAGTTAGGTACTGTTGGTCATGACACGACAGATCTTGGCAGATTCTGTCAGGTCATCCCTTCTTGCTCCCTTCGTTTACCAGCATTACGTGCCCAAGATATTCGTCAGACATGTCCCAGAAACTACTATTTGTTATATGTTAAATATCTCTTTAAGTAAATTATTAAATATCTCTCTAATCTCTTTATCTTGGAGTGACGATCTGCGAAAGGCTGCTGGCAGAAACTGGATGCGTCAAGCCAAAGATAGGGCGCGATGGCGCTCATTAGGGTAGGCCTATGTCCAGCAGTGGACTGCTATAGGCTGATGATGATCTCTTTTTCCAGTGATTCTACCTCTCGATTTATCTAACATGTTGTTTCGTTTTCCAGTGATCCTAGCTCCGTTCGGGTTGGAAGGCACCCTCTCGGGGCGCGAGTGGAGCGACGCGGACCCTCCCACCTCCCGCCTGCTGGACTCGTGGCGCCAGCTCTACCCGCTCGAACAGGGCTGTGGGGCCGTCGAGGTAACCACACTCCAGCATCATAATCATCATCCTGCCCTTATCCCACTATGTGGGGTCGGCACAGCATGGTCCTTGGATCATGCTGTAAGAGTTTTGGCTAAGGTGTTTTATGTATGACCGGCCGCCTGCCTGACGTCAACCCTCCTTGGGAATACTTTCTATCGTATCTCATCGTGTTGGAGGATACCATCCCTCAGTCTAGCAGAGAAGTACCATACCAGAGAAGTATCATAATGCCTACATAGAATTAGCCATCTCCTGCATGCATCCTGAGCTTGACGCCAGGTTAATTTGTGTCTTCGAAGTCTCTATACGCGATTGCAATGTCACCATGTGTCAATTTTATACATTAAAACAATATCGTTTAGCGACTTCGTTAGACTCAGTGAATTGGCTAAAGGCTCTGAGATGATATAGGTAAAGTCCATAAAATGGGCGTTTGTTTCATTTCAATGTTATACAAACGATGTATTTCGCTTGTTTGCGCACGACCAAATATGATGTAAACAGCCATTGAGTCGAGTTACTTCAAATAGACAAACAGGAAAATACCATACCAACGTCACGGGGTAATGGACGGCAGTGACACACAATAACACGTCTGTTCTCGATGATGTCATGTGACGCTCGTCACTCACTTGATACACAAATAAATTTCAATCACCATTGCACCTGGAAAATGAATGGCAATATAAATTATTCAGTAACATTTATGTTTAAAAGACAGCATAGACTGTAGCATACTCTTTTCATTTAGCGTGGGTAGGGTGACATTATTATAATCACTTTGAAGTTTTAGGTAAATGAACCTCACAACATAAGTTTTTACACCTTAATTTAACTATTAGTACTACTTAAAAGTTCCATAAACATGTAATCAAAGAGTCAGTTTTAGTTTAAGTACTGACGGTTTGTTTATATAAATAGTATCTCCAGTTTGGCTGAAATATCTACACTAATATTATAAAAGGAAAGATTTTATGTTTGTAACGAATAGGCTCCGAAACTACCGAACCGATTTAAAAAATTCTTTCACCAGTAGATAGCTACATTATTACGGAATAAAATTGGCTATAATCTATTTAAAAAAGTTAGAGATCCTTACTAAAACTACAATAATGTAACCCGAGGTGTAAAAATTTTACCTAAAAAATCCTAATATGTTAAATACCCGTGCGAAGCCGGGGCGGGCTGCTAGTAGTGTGTAAGGCAATGTGTGTTGTGTTGCAGGTGGTGTGCGGGTCGGCGCGCATGCGCTACCCTCTGCCGTACGTGCTGGCGACGGAGATGGAGGCGCGCGCGGGGCCGGCCGCGCCGCCCGCCGCGCTCGCGCACCGCGCGCTCACCGCGCTCACCACGCCCGCGCCGCACCTGGTACGCACCCCGCACCCCGCACCCACTGGCCCTCACCGCCGACACTGTCGGCCAGGTGAGGGCCACTAGGTGCCAGTGTTGCCATATATACAGATTTATCTGTACCTATACCAGACTGCAGACCACCAATACAGATAAAAGATAAATCTTTTATCTGTATTGGTGGTCTTTTATTGACCTTTTTTCTGTTGATAGGGGGTAAATCGTTGTCGACTTCTTGGCAACATTAATAAAGAGGGGAATTCCCGAAACATGTAATTTGTCAAGGAAAGAATGAATTAATTGTTTGTCGACTACGTTTTGTGCATAGATGTGTTGTTTATTGTTCTCATACAGATTCTATAAAGATTTTTTGACTTTGATCTGTAATAACATACGGAGCCGAAACATGGACACTCACAGTACCGCTAGTCCACCAGTTCAAAATCGCTCAGCAAGCTAATCATTGATTCATTCATTCAATTGTTCAGATATAGTAAAATTGTGTTTGAACTTAACTTAACCTAGAACAACTAATTAGGAAAATTTAAATCAATAAAATCAAAAACAAAAATAAAATTAGTATACCGAAGGATCACAATAAGTATCGTTTAATTTATAACTTGATACAAATCGTAATAAATACCTTGCGAGTAGCCTACCCTATGGGGTATAGGTGTGTTGATGTTTGAATGAGTATTTGATGAGTATGACGGCCTTGGTGGCGTGGCGGGCGATGGCTCGGCAGAGACGCAAGGGGCGCAGGTTCGATTCCCGTTGCGGAAGAAATGTTTGCATCTTCTGTAAATATTTCTTCCAGGTCTGGGTGTTATGGTACCATGGTACTCGTAGTTTCTGATACCCACGACACAGGGAATCCTAGTGGGGTCAGGACTATATATCACATACATAGTACTGACCCCACTGTTGGGTGTTATTTATTTTTTATTTATTTAAAGTGGAAGTGGAAACTGAGCTATGTCATAAACCATACATAGTTTTGAGTAATCTTCCAATATTATGAACGAAATTAGCATGATTTACCGTTGCTATTTTTAAGTCTGATATAGCAATCTGAAATGGTTCGAACATTATTCTAATTAAGTTAGGGGAATCGTCGTGGGGTGTATTGTGCCTTATCCCGCTGCTAACCCTCCTCCAGCCAGCCCAACTCCTTGGAGTATGGGAGAAGGACTTTGGGATGTTGGCAGTTCGAACATTATGTTTACCTTTTCTGTGTATCTTTAACTCAATTGTTGTTGAAAAATCCTATTGGTTCTTATCAGTGACTTTGTGTGGTTCTATGCATATTTATTATCACGCCCGTATCCCTAATGGAGTGGGCAGAGCTACAAGTTGCAGTCACTCCTAATTCAAAGTCCTAAGATGGATATGGTGAATCTGGTGACAGGTGATCAGCCCATCGCCTATATAGATGGTCCATCATGTTGGAGGATACTATCCCTTAGTCGACTTTTACGACATGCTCGGGGAGAGAAGCAGCTGGACGCATTCTTTTTTCTTTACTCGAGCGGAGAAGTAGGGCGTGTGTACGGGCCAACCCGCACATTCAGCACAAAATGCGTTGTAATTTAGCAAGTAATTTACTAATTACACAATAAACCCAGTTCAAAACTCACTACGGCAACGTGCGGTCGTTTTTATTATTATCATTTCCCGATCTGATCAAATCATATCAATTTTATCATAGTTATGTTTAGGGTCCGCAACAGACCCTACAGTGTGGTTCTATTAGTTTCTTAATTGCAAAATATGTTCCAGACTCCGGAGTTAAGCTATGCGGACGCGGCGGGCGATAAGGAAGACTTCTTGGATCCCACCAGAAAAACACCCTGTACCTGCGCCAAGTGAGTGCACAACTACCTTAACTATCCCATACACTTACATACATCATGCACCATAGAAGCTGCAAGTGGAACCTTGCTTCGAAACCCAGCTTTATTCTAATGAAAATAAAGTCTTAGATCGCTTGTGACGCTTTATAAGCAAATGACAGTACCGGTTTGTCGATCACATAAACAAGGAACGTGCAGCTTTTATGAGACATAATGTCAATACTGTATCTAAGTATTTGTTTAATAATATTAATACAGTAGATATCAGCCAGTTTATAGCATTATGTAGCTGTACGAACGTTGTGTGTTTTGCCTTTATAGTAGTAAGTATGATATGTATGACAGATTTTATTATAACTAATTTTATTTGTATTGTTTGTTTTGTAAAATTGCATTTGAATGAAACTGAGCGTCATTCACGGTCAAAAGTGAACCTTATTTGTGAGTGCATGAGGTGCAAATTGGCAGTGATTGACGTAATCGAGCGATTTAACCGGGTTAAGTTGCCGTGTAGATCGATAGGTAGATGTTATGTGAATGATTTGTTTATACTAGTTCTTATCTATAGTAGCATTAAGCCAGTAGAAGGGTATACAACCGCTTCATCGGTAGACGTGAACTTGTCCGTTCACTAAACTCGCAGGTCAACGACCTGGTCGGGGTATGGTGATAGGGCCCGAGAAAGAGCTCGCTTTGTGAAAATATTTGCATCTTGACAGACATAGAGGGTAATTCGACATAGTCTCACGTCTACTGATGTATTCGCAGCCGTGATGAATGAATTTGGACGAGAAAATTCAACCAAAGAAAGTTAAAGCATCGCGCTCAAATTCTTTCATCTCAAACAACGCGCGCTGACCCTCATCACACTTTATCCGGATCAGCAGTTAGCTTCCTTTATTTATTCTTTTGATCGTAATCGTAAGCTCGGCCCTCCGAATACAAATCAACGGCCTTCGCAACCGGATAACGATTCGGAGTTGGAAGGTAGCTCTGTTTATTGAGTTAGGAAAACCTCTACTGTGGCGCACGGATATGACACACGTCCATGGTCAGTAACAATCGACGTAGCGTGGCCGTGGGCCGCACTGGTTGCCGCATACATTCTCATACGAAGCGAAGCCAGGGTACATCACAAAAATTTCGCGCGTCACGGATTGCGGAAGACCACGGTAAGGCCGAGGCAACGGGTTCAAGTTCGACGAAGAATTTTTGGGATGAATAAAGCGAACCCAAGTAACACCCGCGCAGCCCGCACGTGCGCCGCAGTGGAGTCGCGGTTATAGTCCCAAGATAGAGTAGTGTTGGGATAAAGTGTGAGGGGTGAGGCGGTGGTCCCGGGTAGCGGCTAGCGTTGTGTTGGTGCAGGTGGCGCCGGCGCCGCGCCGCCCGCGCCCCGCCCTTCCACCGCCGCGCCGCGCGCGCACCGCCGCCGCACCGCGCCCGCGCCGCGCGCGCGCCCCCCGCGTGAGTACACACACACCCCCCCCCACACACTGCCGATGCCGCCCTGACTTTGTAACACATTCCAGACGTCGCAGTCCCTACGTCATCCGTCCCTTACACCACCACTACGATCACACCGGTGCCGTGACATAAAACTTTTGACTCATTGTAGTCGTCTATGTCATCTGCCCCTTAGCGATCGTCCATTCATTACGTGAGGTTCAAAAGGGGTGGAGGGGGTTTGGAAAAATATCACTAGGTCGGGGGTGCAGTGAATATCACATGTATTTAATTTCACGTTTATTATCTTTTTAAAGTTAAGTAATAAACGAGTCGTTGGGAGTGAGTGAGGGTCTTAAACCTCACCAAGTATCCACCAGGGGATAGAGGGTAGTTAAAAATTTGCTAAAAACATCACGTGACTAATGGACGACCCCTTACACACACCAGTGGAAGGCGTGATTTTGTAGCAAATTCGCGTCGGCTTTGCAGTTGTCTACTTCATCCGCCCTTACAGACTGAAGTTATGATGACGTAGACGACTACGTCTCGAACGTGTTACAAAATCGCACAACGAGGCCACTTTCATCTGGTTCTCTTCAAAATTATTCACAACTTTTGGTAGGTCGTGGTGAAAATACATTTTCGTACTAACCAGTCTAATACACTTATCCACTTTAAAATCGCATCGTATATTAATGGATCATTCGAAGCACGACACGTGTTTGAATAGATTCGATAACATATTCTTCTTACATGTCTTGTAACGTCGATGCAAGCGATGTCTGATCACGTAACGTGCACAGTTACAAGCATCATAACACATGGAACGCTACACACACATACCCCTGTACCAGAAAATCTGTCTTAATATTTTTTAGTTCAAGTTACGTCTAAAATGAACAATAATATTGTCGGTTTAGCTAGAGGCACGATTTTCTGGTATATAATCGAGCCACAAATAATGCAATGGAGCTTGAATAATGCATGCTATGATGCCTACACAAATTATCATTTATTTATTGCATTGTAGACGAAATGACGCATGCTTATACCATAGCGTTTGTTATAAAGATTGCATGTTTTGTGTCTTTACTTATCGTATTTATCCTGTTGTTTACTATTGAAGATAATCTTTACTCAGCAGCCTTCTATTTTCGTCCTAATGGTTATAACAAGCTGTGGAGTAAAATGGGGCATTGGGGACACATTTTAGGATAAAAACAAATGAATATTATTATCACTGTGAAGTCGTGCCAGTCAAGGCGCGTTTCCCCTTCACATCTTATTACACATTCATTCACCGCTTATAACTGTATTACATTTTTCACCGCCAAGGTTATAAGAGGTGTCGTGATCGTGGAAAGCATTGTTAATAGTCATGGTGCATTATAACATCTACCTTTCATCTCGAGCTCCTTGATCTGTTATCTCAATCGATTATTCCATTATGTCACGGTCATTCATTGCCATGTTTGTGTTTACGTTTGAAAGCAGGTCGATAGCAGCCGATGTTTTATTTCAAATTGAATTGTAAACTATTGCTGGTATGGTTTCGATCGAATCAGGTTACGTTACGTACCAGTACGGCGTCTACTTTTGTATCGATTTTCGATCAAATTCCAAGGCAGCAGCATTGATATTCAAGTTTGTTTAGTTTGTAGTTTTAGAAAGACAACTAAATTTATATCTATGCCAGCAATATTACTATTCTAAAACATAAATTAATGGGCATAATATTATAGACCTGGTTTTAAGGAGACCCACACTATAGGATCGTTCTAACAGCTGGTAATTTCACTCATTTGAGGTTTCGTCTGATGCAGTATGTACGGCATGTACTATTTTTTTTACAACAGCATTTAGGGACACATCCAGCTTTGATCATAGTTAACCAAAAAAAGGAACCAAATAATTACAGTAGTATTACTTACCCGTTAACGTAACTTAAACATTAAAAACTTCAGGTAATCAGTTCATGAAATCATCATCAGCATCATGTTAACTTGACAAAATGAGTGAAATTACAAGAGATTATATCGTATGAACTTGATGGACCATTTATATGGGCGATGGGCTGATCACCTGTGACCATGGTTCACCATATCCATCTTGGGATTTTAAATCAGAAGTGGCTGCAAGTTTTCTTATGATTACTTGCAGCTCTGCCCACCCCATCAGCATTAGCATACGGGCGTGATAATATGTATGTATGTTTGTATGTTAAATCGTTTTTCGTTATTTCTTGATAAAAAATGTCAGCGAAACGACTTTGATTCACGCTACTACTACTAGTCGTGGCTCTTTCGAACCAATGCGGTTGAAGGATTTAAAGTGCGCCTCCGTTGCTCCTTTCGTGCACGACATAAATGTTTACAAGCTTCTCTGTGATGTGATACATAGTGTAAAGCTGGGTACTCACCTAGCCGTGTAGCATGTAATGTATCTGATACTGTATCAAGTGAGTACGTAGGCACGAGCCCGCTGCGAGCCGCTCGCGCGTGGAGCGCAGTAAGCTCGCAGTGACCCGCCGAGTGGTGGTATCGCTGCGAACACAAAGGCGGCTCGCGGTGCGCGCGGGAGCTCGTAGCTAGATACGCAGACGAGCCGTACACACTTGCAGGTTGATACAGTATCAGATACATTACATGCTACACGGCACGGTGAGTACCTAGCTTAATGGTACGTTGTGATGTTCGTTAGAGCCGGCGGCGGCGGCGCCTGCTCGCCCGGCAGCTGCGGCGGCGGGTCGCCGGCGGCGGCGGTGTCGGCGCCCTCCTCCGCCGGCGCCGCGCCCGCCTCGCCGCACCCGCACCCGCACCACGCCACCCACACGCCCACTCCCAACCAGGTAACCTCCCACCCTAGCTAAAACCTCCCCAGAGCATGTCAACTCACTACACGCTACGTGAGAATAATGGGACTGCATGGAAAGTATTTTTAGGATTTCGTACTCGAAGGGTGCCAACCGGGCCCTGTTACTAAGCGTCCGCTATCCGTCCGTCCGTCAGCAGGCTTTATCTCATGAACTGCAATAGGTAGAGAGTTGAAATTGTTGCCGTTATAACAAGAAATACATGTACGATGGTACGGATGGACGGTACCCTTCGTGTGCGAATTTGTTTTTTTTAACTTAGCGTTTCGACTAGAAGTAAAATAAAAAACATGGAATGCGGCCAGCTGCTTCTCTCACAATGTTGCAAAAGTCGATTTATTGATATCCATTGTGTTCTCCCAAAATGATGGACCATCTATATGGGCGATGGGCTGATCACCTGTCATCTTGCTTTACCATATCCATCTGGGGCTGCAAGTGGCTGCCAGTTTTCTTATGATCACTTGTGGCTCTGATCACCCCATGAGAGAAAGGGGTGTGATAATATGTATCAATGTTATGACATCATTCCGTCAACAAGAACGCTACATCGCGTTCGGAATATACGGAACGCTGGTCAAGCCAGGTGCTGTGTCGTGTTGTCAAATGAAGAAACGGTCATTGTGTCAAACGGACGCAGGTAGAGAAAGATTCGTTTCAACAATGTGTTCTGTTGCAGTCGTCGATCGCGGTACCGACGACGTTGCATACGCCGGCTCCGACGCCCGACCCGCACGCGCCCCCCACCCCCGCGCCGCCCTCGCTGCCGCCCCCCAAACACAACCAGGTATGAACAGCAACGATGACCGTCAACGAGTCATAAATTAACAAAAGACGAAAAACAAATTTACAAATGACTAATTAATAAGGTCTCAGACTATAGCCTGCCTGAAAGGAGAAACTGTCAAATAACAACCAGGTTTAAGAACAAACTCCATCAAAATGGAAGGTAAATCTCTCACCATTTTTTTGGTCTAGTAAGTGATAAATACGATGTTAAAAGCCTTGATACAGACAGAAGATTGTTTAAATTGTGGTCATTCTGGGTGATTTCTAATGCTGCTATTATAAAAGCGAAGGTTTGGATATGCTCGTTTCTTATTTGAATCACGCCCAAATAAATAAATAAATAACACCCAACAGTCACATACATAGTCCTGACCCCACACTAGGATTCCCTGTGTGGGTATCAGAAACTACGAGTACCATGCTACCACAACACCCAGACCCGGAAGATATATTTGCAGAACATGCATACATTTCTTCCGCAGCGGGAATCGAACTCTTGCGTCTCTGCCGAGCAATCGCCCGTCACGCCTCCGAGGCCGTCAAATGGCTAAAAAAACACAAATTTGGATAAGGAACTTCCCGATTGGTGATTGTCGTAGGTCTGATTCTAATTCTAATTAAGGTTAGGGGAACAAAGATCTGCACTGACGTCCCGCGGTGGGGTGTATTGTGCATTGTGTATTGTCGTAGGTATTGTCCACGTAAATTTGTATAAAGATTATCTTCGTTTTGGTGTGTGTCAGGGCGACTCCCCGGCCGGTTCGCTGTGCGGCGTGGAGCTGGCGCGGCGGCCCGTGCTGCCCTCGGCGGTGAAGCGGCTGGACCCCCTGGAGGACGAGCATTCGCTGCACATGCTCTACGACTACACCACCGTGCATGCATGGTAATAAACTGATCCGTCACAAATTTGACAAAATCTTGAATACGAATGTAAAAATTTGTGGAAATCTAAATTAATAATAATAGTAATTAATATAATCTAATGGCTGGGTGTTTATTGAGATGGAAAAGGTAAAGCAGGAATATTATGATGTCAAATTTACACTTCTGAGATAAGTAACTCGTCTTGTTTCATTTTGTATCCAATATGGTTACTTACAAGGAAATTAAGTAAGAATAAAGTGAACTGTAAGTTAGAAATGAACGGTCCGATTCCGCCAGAATTTGTAAGAGTCAATAACTCGAAGTATGTGAGGCCGTTTATTGTATTCGCGAGTATTTCACGGACATGTCGTCAGTTAAGATGACTGCGGCGTGCATCTATTGGCTCGCTACATTACCGGCGCACGCGCAGCAACACTCTTTGAGCTTGCGATTGTTGTGTTCGTGTTGCGGCTACATTCCATCTAAGCTTCCACTACTATTTCTCTCCATAACCGGACTGTCACTGTCAAAGTGGCAGTCCGGTCAGTGAAGCGCTCGTGGCGTAGCTTGCTTAGACGTTTTTGATTGATCGTTCAAGTTAAGCAACGTTGTGCGCGGTCACAATTGGGATGGGTGTCCACAAGTGGCATTACGATCTGAGCGCTTCCGTGCTTCGGAGGGTACGTTAATTGTCAGTCCCGGCTTTTAAGTCGTTAAGCCACGACGGAGGCCTTTAGGCGGCCTAAAAACTCCGTCACAAGAGCTGGCCGCTAGCTAATACGAACTTACTGTCAAAGTTGCGTCAAAAATATGAGTTTTAGTCTATGAGGGCTGTGATGTGTCCGCAGGCTGGAGCACCCGGTGAAGCGGTTCAAGCCGGCGGAGGCGTGGGCGCGCGCGGAGCCGGCGGCGTGCGCCGACGCCGACCTCTACGCCGGGCACGAGCACACGCGCCTGCCGCCGCACCACGCGCGCGACGACAGGCACGACCACGTACGTATCCAGGACGTCCACGGCCACGCCACGCTTCCGGGTGGTACACTGCCCAGGCCGGTAATACAGCCATTTACGGCAGAGTCATAGTGGAAGGACATTGACTGCGCGCGGTTTTTAAATTTATGAAAAGCTATGCGGAATGCGCGTTTGTATCGTATGTACTAAAATCACTTCCTCGTTAGCACTATAAAAATATTTAAATAAACTGTCCACTAATTTCCATTACTGTCATGTTCAAAATTGCTGGCATATTATTTCATAGAGTACAGAAAAGAGCCAATTGACGTACTGTTTTTTTTTCTGAGTCCTTAAGAGAAAAGTACTAAAATACTGCTTGAGCAAACATCCCCATTACTTAAGTAGCGGGGCCGCTACCGCTACACCCCCATGGGATTGGGAACGGGGGTCACATCACTAGACCTCCACTCATATTATTCTTTTGCTAACAGGACGATTCAAAAGAGTACAAGAACCTATTCACGTCGGACGGGCTGTGCGCGACCTTCAAAGACCTCGACCAAATATTCGACAACTCTGACGACGCGGCGAGCGGCGATGAGACGGTAAGACTTGTGAGTGTACCCTTCTTTACTACTCCTACACCTAAGTGTTTTGTTCTTTTGCTACGCACGCGGACTTGCCTTGGCCTGCCCAGTGTCTGACCCAGTTATTATTCCATAATACTCCAGCCAAATTCGATGTAGAATAAAGGTAAACAAAAATCTAAACGTTGTCAAAAACCTAATAAAACCGTAATCCAATTATTTATATTACAATTTCGTGAACAAGATAGCTCGTATCTTCTGTGCCGATTTGTTCACAAGATTTTAATTTAAGTAATCAGGAGACGTTTTTAATTAGGTTTTTGTCAACGTTTTAGGTTAGATATTTGTTTACCTTTGGATTTGGCTAGAGTATAGGTCTTTTACTATATGGATATGTTAAAAAGCTGCCTTTAAAAGTTAGAAGGCTTTTAAAATTCAGTCAGTATTAGCTATAAGCTTATACCTAGACTAGTAAGACTTTATTTCTGTGAAATCCTTAAGTCACATGATAGACATTGTAATCTGATAGTCGCACTAATGACATCTGGTGCTAATCTTTCAATGTGGGTAAATATTCTGTGCTGTAAACCTTTTGTTTATGTTTTTATCTGATAAGAATGGTGATAAGAATGTTTTTTAATGTGACTCGACTCATCAGTCTGTATTTACACAACAGCATAATGTTTATTAGTAATATTGATCATTTTTGGGCGAGCGAGTTGACTGTCTTGACTTTGAATATATACCAGCTTTCATCTAAATGAACGTAGCAAACACTTTTTATTTATCATTCAATAGAATAACGCCAATAAGAAATAAGTCTAATTCAATAAGAGGCTTCGCACACAATCCCCTTTCTCAACCGGACTGGTTTCGGTAAAGAAAATGTGCTTTACATTAGCTATATTTTTAATTGCTGAAATAATTTAATCTTACAATATTCTATTAACGGATGACGGTTCGTTTATGTATCATGTATAGCGATTTTCGATAGATAACAATGTTACTATCAACAATCCGTCGTTCGTAAGCACAATATTAGAACTGGACACCTAGGAGCATGCCTGTGTTACTTTCGTCATTCCATGTTGGTTCAACTCGACGTAAGGAGCTCGTTAGCTGCATGTTTAAAGTGTTCGATATATTCCAGCTGCAGGCGCAAACACCGCCCGACTCGAACAAGTCTGGCGAGGAGGCGCGCTGCCGCGTGCGCGCCGAGGAGCTGTCGAAGATGTTCCCGACGCCGCCGTCGATGGAGGCGCACGCGCAGCCCTCGCCCGGCTTCACGCTCCCCGACGAGCGGTTACTGCTGGCGCCGCCACCGCACCAGGCGCCGCCACCGCGTGACCAGGGCTCGCCCGCGCCCGACCAGCCCATCGAGGTACGCTATCCACCGGCTGCGCCAGTTATTAATGCCATCCACCGGCTGCGCTAGTTATATATACTGACGAAAAAGTTCCTTAGATTAAGTCCCGTTATAAACTTTAGCTATTTCTGTTTGTAAACTGAAAGTATCTGCGAAGCTAAAACTTGACATTTAAGTCAGCAGGCTCGAACAAAAGTCATTGAGGACGACGCTGGGTAACTGCCCGAAGTGAAAAAAAAACAAAATGGCGGCCAAAAAATTAGTTTTCGGTGGCTTTCGATGTCGCTGATGCCGAATAAAGTCTATCAACATGATGACATGATTTCTAAACTTTACCCCCACAGGACTGGTCGTACGTGTTCAAGCCCCCCACGGTGTGCAAGTACGTGGGCTCGTCGAAGTACGCGCCGCTGAACAACCTGCCGAGCCAGCTGCTGCCGCCGGTGGCGCTGCCGCCGCACGCCGTGTACCGGCCGCGCGCGCGCGAGCCGCGCCCCCCCGCCCCCGCCGCGCCGCGCACCCCGCCGCCGCGCACGCCCGCGCCGCCCTCCGCGCCCGTCTCCGCGCCGCCTTCCAACGACCCCGCCAGGAACGGTATGTGTATCCCGCGGCTTTTCTATCGCTTCGATTTTGCTACCTTTGGCGCTAAAAATACCACTGAGCAATTCATCATTTTTCGATTTTATAGCAAATCCTAAGCGATTTCTGTAATTTTTTCGTAAAATGGTCCGAATCGTAGGTGAATTGTACGCAATTCAGCAGCAGATAAAGTGGCCTTTGTAACCTATCTTGTCTATGCTGTGACTAATTGTATGACATTCTATCACTCTACGCGACAAGTTTTCCGAGTCTCCTGTATTGAATAACTGACTAAGATTTCGACGATTTCAATATTCAAGAATGGCGTTTAGCTTCTAAACTGCGCCTGTATTATCTAACTTCGGCAATGTTTCGGGTTTTGCGTCCTTTTCTATTGTTTGACAGATAACTTCTCACTCTGCATGCATACCAAAAACCGATAATGTAGTTGCAGGCTTATATAATGCACATTTCAAATTCCTAGCACTGTGGGTTAGATTGGTGCAGGATGCCCAGCTGCGGAATGAGAAAGGCTATTGATAATTATGATATTGACCATAGCCGGTTCTCATGTTCTACTTACGGATGAAGGATCTTACATTATTTCCACAGATAATAAAGTTTCTATTGTAATGAATAATCTGCCGTGGAATCGGACATGGCACACACGTTAACAATGAAATACAAGAAGTGCTTCTATCAGGTATAAAGCGGTCGTCGTCCCCGGAGGCGCGGCGTGGCGCGACGCGGTCGCGGCGCTCTCCCGAGTCGCGCCCCCCTCCCGCGCCCCGCGCTCGCCCCGCCTGCCCGCTGCTGCTCAACGTGCTGCTGGCGGACACCGTGCTCAACGTCTTCCGGGACCACAACTTCGACAGCTGCACGCTCTGCGTCTGCAACGCTGGACTCAAGGTAAGAAGACAAGCCTCCTTCACGGTATCTTATAGGCTTACGTCCCGCAGAGGTTCGCTGAGTGCCAAATGACCTGAAGAGTTTAAATCTCAGCCAAGTATCTTTGCATGCAAATGTATGGGACTGATATTATACGATCCCAGTCAGTCCCATATATTTTTTCACGTAGCGGCTGGCGTGAGTGAAGTCGATTGGCTACAGGCTTTTAACAAGGCAGGGTTATTATGTAATTTTTAGACAATTTGCAAATGTTAAATGTTGTCAAAACACGCATCTGCACATCATTAAAAGGTGCGCAGTCGCTTGTTTTGACGGCATCCGACAATCGTAGTATCTTTTTTTTCTGAATTAATTTTTTTGTTATAAAATAGTATTGACATTGTTTGTATCAGGTTGTGGGCAACATCCGCGGCGCGGACGCGGCGACGTACCTGAACGAAGTGTGCGCGGGGTGGGGTGAGGGGGGCGACGAGGAGCCTCCCAGGTGTACCTGCGGCTTCAGCGCCGTTGTCAACCGACGACGCGCGCATCGTGCCGGACTATTCTATGAGGTGAGAGCGCTGCAACTATACCTGTCAGACGCGCGTCTAGCTGTCGAACGCGCCGTGCCGGACTCTATGACGTGACGAGGCTCTGCCATACTTTTCTCTACCATAGTCGTCTCTGTCTGACGAGCGTCACTCCGGCACTTTATCAGCGGCTGGTACCCATAGCTTCGCTTAGTAAAGATAAAGATAAAAAAAGATAAAAAGACATTTATTTGCTTTGAACATGGTAGGTGGTAGTTTCATGAAGTGCATCACATTCAGTCATTTGTCACGACATGCAAATAATAATTATTATGAATACAGAGTGCTTCAATGTCAATTATTATATTTAATTTTAAAGGTCAAATTGATTTAAATTAATACAAAAAAGTCAAAAAATAAAATAGTATGTGGTTAGATGGCGCTGTGTGCAAGTCCACTAAGATTGTTTTGTTTTTCAGGATGAGATGGAAATAACGGGCCTGGCGGAGGAGCCGGGCGGGGGTGGGGGCGGCGGCGGACTTGCGGGCGTGGCGGCGCTGGTTGTGGAGCAGTGCGCGGGCGCGGCGGGCGGCGGGGGGGAGGCGCTGGCGCGGGCCGCGCGCGCCGCCGCCGACCACCGCCCGCACGACCCGCTCGCGCTCAACCTGTTAGAGTGAGTACATGTTGCACTGTCTGAGACCACTAATGCCCAAGCCTGGCGGGGGAAGGGAGGGGCGTAGGCGGGGTGGCGCCGCTGACAACCGCCCGCACAACCCACTCGCGCTCTACTTAACAGCCCATAGAATCCGACTGTTTGGTGCGGGCCTCTACGATACTGGCTGCGTTAGAATGTCGCTCGTTAGACCATTTCGCGGAACACAAAGCGACACGCGTCTTCAGTAAGCAAAACCTGTTGGGCGACTGTCGAGGGACACGAAAGTCACACGTGACACGTAGACATCGAGCATTTAACTGAATAGAGGGGTAATGTTATTCGTTTTGTTCGAAAAATAATTCCGCCAAAACAGATCAGAACAGTGGGCCCGCCCCTGCGCTCTGATTGGCCGACTCAATGTCAAGTATTGAACTAGAGCTGTGCAATAAAATATTCATATCGATATCTATTCTAATCGATTCTAAAAATAAAAAATAAAAAAATATCGATAGCAATGTTTGTTTAGTGGAATACAAATAAGTTTAAATGTATTATGTTTATGTGTGTGTTTGTGCGTGTGTGTACGAAATAATAACTAGAAACTTTATAAAATGGAACTTCCATACTTAAAAAAAATATAGTAATAAATGAAATAAATTCGATAATCAAAGGAATCTTAAATTTCCGCTACGCTGCATCGAAGTGTTGGAATAACATTCCCCCGCCGATAAGGAACCTGCAGAGTAGCTTTAGTTTTAGGAAAAAGCTCAAATTGTATTTGATTGACTGGCAGAAAGCGCAGGAAAGCCTTTTGTTGGATACAAGTGCTATATAGAAACAACGTCTTTTGAATGTCCCTCTGTAATGTCCCTTTGTAATATTATTATTTCTTTCCTTTTTTTTATGTTAGTAATGTTTGTAACTTTCACATGTAGGTACACCTTTGTTTGTTTGTTTTTTTTCATGTTTCATGTCCGCTCTCCAGAATCGGCCCTAACGGAAGACCAGCGCGGTTTGTTTTTACAAACTGCATAATGCTGAGTTAGGGTCCGTTTTTGCAGCAGCTTACAATATTATGTATTATGTAGTTTATAAATGTTGTTGCAAAATAAATTCTATTCTATTCTATTCTATTCTATTCTATTCTATTCTAAATATATATAAATATTTGTGGACAATTCACACAGCGCCATCTAGCCCCCTAAATAATACTAACTTTATTTATTAAGGAAATAATAAGGTATAGCCTATCTATACTTTCTATACTAATATTATAGAGGAACGATTTTTTGTTTTTTTGTTTGTAACGAATAGGCTCCGAAACTACTGGACCGATTTCAAAAATTCTTTCACCAGTACAAAGCTACATTATCAGGGTCCAGTATAGACTATAATAAATTTTCAAAAAATTAGGGATCCGTAAGAAAATTGCAATATTGTAACCCAAGGTAGAAAACCAAAAATAGTTTTTAGCGTGTGGCTCCGAAACTACTGGACCGATTTCAAAAACTCTTTCATCAGTAGAAAGCTACATTATCAGGGTCCAGTATAGACTATAATAAATTTAAAAAAAAATTAGGGATCCGTAAGAAAATTGCAATATTGTAACCCAAGGTAGAAAACCAAAAATAGTTTTTGGCGTGTGGCTCCGAAACTACTGGACCGATTTCAAAAATTCTTTCACCAATAGAAAGCTACATTATCAGGGTCCAGAATAGGTTATAATAAATTTTCAAAAAAATTAGGGATCCGTAAGAAAATTGCAATATTGTAACCCAAGGTAGAAAACCAAAAATAGTTTGTGGCGTGTGGCTCCGAAACTACTAGACCGATTTCAAAAATTCTTTCACCAGTAGAAAGCTACATTATCAGGGTCCAGTATAGGCTATAATAAATTTTCAAAAAAATTAGGGATCCGTAAGAAAATTGCAATATTGTAACCCAAGGTAGAAAACCAAAAATAGTTTTTGGCGTGTGGCTCCGAAACTACTGGACCGATTTCAAAAATTCTTTCACCAATAGAAAGCTACATTATCAGGGTCCAGAATAGGTTATAATAAATTTTCAAAAAAATTAGGGATCCGTAAGAAAATTGCAATATTGTAACCCAAGGTAGAAAACCAAAAATAGTTTTTGGCGTGTGGCTCCGAAACTACTGGACCGATTTCAAAAATTCTTTCACCAATAGAAAGCTACATTATCAGGGTCTAGAATAGGTTATAATAAATTTTCAAAAAAATTAGGGATCCGTAAGAAAATTGCAATATTGTAACCCAAGGTAGAAAACCAAAAATAGTTTGTGGCGTGTGGCTCCGAAACTACTAGACCGATTTCAAAAATTCTTTCACCAGTAGAAAGCTACATTATCAGGGTCCAGTATAGGCTATAATAAATTTTCAAAAAAATTAGGGATCCGTAAGAAAATTGCAATATTGTAACCCAAGGTAGAAAACCAAAAATAGTTTTTGGCGTGCGGCTCAGAAACTACTGGACCGATTTCAAAAATTCTTCCACCAATAGAAAGCTACATTATCAGGGTCCAGTATAGGCTATAATAAATTTTCAAAAAGTTAGGGATCCGTAAGAAAATTGCAATATTGTAACCCAAGGTAGAAAACCAAAAATAGTTTTTGGCGTGTGGCTCCGAAACTGCTGGACCGATTTCAAAAATTCTTTCACCAATAGAAAGCTATATTATCAGGGTCCAGTATAGGCTATAAAATATTTTCAAAAAATTAGGGATCCGTAAGAAAATTGCAATAGAAAGAAAGAAAGAAGAAAGAAAAACATTTTATTTGTAACAACACACAGGGACAAAAAAAACAATAAAAATACACTCAACACAGATACAAAGAAAAGCAGAAATATGTTAAAAAAAAAAAAAAACCTACTTAGAAATGGAGTGTCTTGTAAAGTCTTAATGCGCTGCTACAAATGGGGTCCGACTCAGCATTATGTTGCGTTATATAGTCGGAACTATACAACGCAACGCTGATCTTCCGTCGGAACCAGCAGGGTGAGTCACGGATAAAGATAAATATAATAATAATAAGCTACTGTAAGTACATTATAAATACATAATAAGATCATTAAACAATATTAGGACATAACTACCATGACAAGCACACGATAAATTAAAGAAGTGGTAAGAGGGTAGAGTGCGGGCAAAAAAGAAGTAGTAGAGCCATGGGAACTTAGATCATATAAAAAAATTTAAAATTAAAAAAGGAGAGTTATTCAACAATAATACAAATAACATAAAACAATGCAATAAACTCAAGAGATAATTAAAAAAAAAAAAAAAAAGAAAATATAAATAATCAAAGTGTAGTAGGACAGAAGTAAAATGGTGATATTATTACTATATAATGGAGATCTCATTTCTGAGATCTTCATGCTCTTTTTGAGAGTCAGTTAGAAACTTTTTAAGACTTAATTTAAAACTATATATGCTTTGTAGGTTTCTTATTGGTGGGGGGATGTTATTCCAACATTTTGACGCTGCATACCGAAAACTGCCTCTAAAAGCTGCCGAGTGGTGACGCTGGGTAGCTATCTGCTTAGAGCACTTACGTAGTGACCTAGTATTAGAGACCCATGTAAGTTTTTCAAAGAGGTATACTGGTGACTTATGTTTGATCACGCCAAAGAGCAGACAAGCAAGATGAAGTTTTCGCCGCGCTTTCATCTTTAAAATAGACATCCGATTTAAGAAGGGAGTGACATGAGTTCTTGGTGGAATTTTGAAACAAAAACGGGCGCACGCATTTTGTACTCTCTGTATTAGGCGCTGCGTTCGACTAAGTAACCGTGTACTAGTCACTGTGTCCACATAATTTAGTTTGGATAGCACAAGGGATTCAACTAATTGGGTCCGTAGTTCTTCACTTAAGTAAGGTCTTATATTATAGAGAACTTTAAGTTTATAAAAACAGGATCGCACAGAGTCAGTGATGTGTTTCTCAAACCTTAAACCAACATCCATATAGAGTCCTAAGTTCCGTGCTACATAAACACGTTCAATAGGCTCTCCCATTAACCTGATGTCCATCGGATAAGAAAGTTTGTTAAGCTTGTGCTTACTTCCAATAGCCATATACTTCGTTTTAGAAGGATTGAGGACCAAACTATTGGAACGTGACCAGTCGGCAATTCGAGTTAAATCCTCGCTAAGACCAAGGATTGCCGCACTTGCATCTTCAGGTTTAAAAGAAATGTATAACTGTACATCGTCTGCGTACATATGGAATCTACAGTTCTTTATGCAATGCGTGATATCCGCCGTATAAATAGAAAATAGAATAGGCCCTAAAATAGACCCTTGGGGCACGCCTCTCTCAACCAGAACTTCATCTGAGGATGAATTAGTACCGTCAGCATTAGCTAGCTTAGTGTGTTGACGTCGACCGCTCAGATAACTATTGAACCAATTAACAGCGTTAGTACTAAATCCGTAGTAGCTAAGTTTGGATAGCAATAGGCAGGTGTTCAAAGCGTCAAAAGCACGAGAAAAGTCAAGTAACACAAGCAAAGTAACGAAGCCTTTATCTTGTGCAGCGAGAATGTTGTCGGTAACATCTAGTAGAGCAGTAGCGGTACTACGGCCCTTCCTGAATCCTGACTGAGCTTCCGGTAGCAAGTGGTTTTTCTCAATAAATTCAGTAAGTTGGTTGCAAACAGTTCTTTCAAGGATTTTAGACAAACAGGGAAGAATGCTAATTGGACGGAGATCTTTCATCATGGTAGGCTCAGGTACCTTAGGTAGAGGGCGGACAGTAGCCGACTTCCAGGCATCAGGAAAGATAGTGGTTGAGATGGAAGTATTAATTATCGAAGTGATCACTTCAAGCGTTACCGGTAAGGTCATTAACAACATCTTAAGGTTGATATTATCGGTACCTTGGGCATTAGACTTAAGCGAAGTGATGATTTTAATTATATGCTCACTACTGACTGGTGTTATATTAAAAACTGCGTCACTAAATCTATGAAATTCGAAAAAAGAAAGCAGTGAAATATCATTTAAGAGAGTGCCAGGTAGTTTTAAAAAATGATTATTTATAGCATTAGGATCATTAAAATGTGGCGGGAGTTCAGTGGATTTTGAAGGTAGAACTGTTGATTTTAAATTATTCCATAACTGTTTGGGATCCTTGATTTTGTTATTAATATTATACTTAAAGTAAGCAACCTTTTCAAAATATAGAGCTTTATTTACCTGTGACTTAAGTTCCTTATAGAAAATCATTTTAGCCTCAGTCTTCGTTTTACGATATTCGAGAAGTGCATCATCTCGTAATCTCATCATCTCCTTAATTGTGAAGGTGATCCATGGATATGAACAATCTCTTATAATGGTAGTTCGTACAGGTGCATGGAGGTCAAATAAGGTCAGAACACTCTGACTAAACCACTCTACCATTTCATTAACATCCGCAAGTGAGGCAATCAAGTTCCAAGGTATAGATATCAGATCATAGTTAAATAGATCAAACAAGATATTGTTCAATGGTCTGTAGGTAAGATAAAGGGGGGGGATTTTATCCCGTTTAAATTTAAACTCACAAATTATTAGATTATGTCCAGTCGAGCGTCCAACTGGGTCATCAATGATCTTTTTAGCCGGTAAATTAGTGCAAATTACATCGAGAAGTGACTGAGATGAATTTGTGAAATGAGTTGGCATAGTAACTAATTGGGAGAGTCCTAGGCATTCTAAGAATGTTTGAAACTTATCTAACTTACAATTATCATTAATGTTAAAATCACCAAGTAAAATTATATTGTCGCAGCTCGGTGATGCGTTAATAGAGTCCGTAAGAGCGTCAAAGAAAACATCGACGTTAAGACGAGGAGGTCTGTAAGCAGTCCCTACCACAAGCTTTTTACCTTTAACCGATAAAGTTAGCCACATTTGCTCTACAGAGGCATGGAGGGGGTCAGAAGGGTGAGCCCATGTTCGAGCTGCTACCCCTTTCTTAATATAAAAACCGACACCGCCGCCTCGCTTTGCGATAAACGAAGGGCGCGGGGTATGCCGCAGTTTGTAGTTAGGTATGATAGGAGCTCTACCATCTTTATTGGAGGTAACCCATGTCTCATTTATTGCAACTAGATCCATCGAGTGTCTACAAAAAGAAGTAACTATGTTGTCATGATTCGTGCCTAGTGAACCAGGATTGTACAAACCTATTTTAAAATTTCCATCGAAAACTGTTATTTGAAAAAATTCTGTCTATGGCTATATGAACAAGTTTTTTCATAAATACACATTTTAAAATTGTAAACATCGTCAATTTACCCACAATGTAAGGCACGAAATTAAATGCACACAAAAAATACAAAAATTGTTTAAGTAAAACTGTAAAATACGATATACGCCGATTACATATACGTAAAAATGTATAAAAATATTTAAATAATAATAATAATTCTAAAAATATAAAGTGAAACATCACATAAAACACATTAGACTTTGAGAGACACCCATGAAAGCACTTAACAACAAACAATAAGAAATACAGTAAATTATAACAAAAAAATGAGATACAATAAGATTCGCCCAATTTATCTGCATAACTTTTAATTATAAAATTGACAGTCAAACTGGTTTGGACCCAAAAACCCGTCTTATATCTTCTTCCGATCGAAACGGAAATGCATCCTTGCCGTCGGCTTGCCTCGCGTAGACTCGGCCTCTCTTGGTCCAGGAGTACCTCCATTGAAGTCTCCGGCACTCCTCGCGGACTCTATGAAAGAGCTGCCTGTTGACACGGGTCAGTCGCTCATTTAAGAAGATACGAGCCCTCGGCTGTGCTGTAGCCCCCGCGATGGCGCTAGGGTCGCGACCCGCGTCAGCCATAGTGAGTGAGCGACGCACACGCGCGCTCTGCAGCATCTGGTCGCGTAAGTGTCGGCGTGCAAACCGAACCACAACACGACGAGAGCGCGGCGCCTCGCCGCCAGCACCCGCACCTTGCGCCGCACCTACTCGTTCCGCAAAGACGATGTCACGCTCCTCCAATGGCACTCCTAGCTTCGCAGCCAGCACGGTGACCGTGTGAACCACGTTCTCTCCTTTCTCTTCCGGCAGTTGCCCTATCTCAAGATCGGACAAGAGAGAGTCTTGGTCCCGATCATTCAACTCCTGTTGAAGTAGGACGATCTTACACTTCAGATCAGCAACTTCTGCTGGAGGATTTTCACGACGCTGCTCTACCGCTTTCAGTCGGCTTTCGAAAGAGTCCATGCGATCAGATAGACCACTGATGGAAACACGAAACTCTGCCATCTCTCGGCGAAATTCGCGGATTTCAGACATCCATTCTGCGAGTTCGTGGTGCATGTCCTCCAAGTTGACTGAGGAGGCTACTCTTTGCGACGATGCGGCTCGCACTGGCATCAGTGTATCATTCGTAGTTTGCCTGACAGGGGTATTATCGCCCTTACGCGTTCGTGTTGTACACTCAGGGCATACCCATCCTTTAATGACTGGTGACGACTCTGGAATCGTGACACAGGCTTTGTGAAATAAAGCATGGCAGATGCTGCAGCTCGCGGCACCAGTCGACGAAATATATTTTCCGCAGGCATTGCAGGATTTCGGCGGCATGATCGGTATGGACTATAGACCTTAGAGATGTAGTGTACTGTCCCGGAGGTAGATGGCGTCAGAAAGAGTTTCAGATGTACACCGATAGATGGCTCTGGATGACACGGCAGTGAAGTTCCGCTACTCGACAGTAGATGGCACCACAAACACCAGCTTACAAGTCGGTTCTCGGTTACGAAGCCAAGTGTTGAGTTGTGAGTAGCTTAACTACCCTCCAAGGTGAATTTAATAGTCTAGCTCGGAGATAATATTACCCAATTGTAGATGTCTTCACAGCCTCCACGCTCACACCCACACTCGCACACGCTTAACAGAGGTAAACAAACTATTTAACGTAAAAAGGATGCGTTTCTAGACGTGTTTGACACAGTAAAAAAATAAAAATATAGGAGACAGTATTGATCGATTTGCGTCCGTGACGACACTCTTCTGTCTTCGACGACAATATTGTAACCCAAGGTAGAAAATCCAAAATAGTTTTTGGCGTGTGGCTCCGAAACTACTAGACCGATTTCAAAAATTCTTCCACCAATAGAAAGCTACATTATCAGGGTCCAGTATAGGCTATAATAAATTTTCAAAAAGTTAGGGATCCGTAAGAAAATTGCAATATTGTAACCCAAGGTAGAAAACCAAAAATAGTTTTTGGCGTGTGGCTCCGAAACTACTGGACCGATTTCAAAAATTCTTTCACCAATAGAAAGCTACATTATCAGGGTCTAGAATATGTTATAATAAATTTTCAAAAAAATTAGGGATCCGTAAGAAAATTGCAATATTGTAACCCAAGGTAGAAAACCAAAAATAGTTTGTGGCGTGTGGCTCCGAAACTACTAGACCGATTTCAAAAATTCTTTCACCAGTAGAAAGCTACATTATCAGGGTCCAGTATAGGCTATAATAAATTTTCAAAAAAATTAGGGATCCGTAAGAAAATTGCAATATTGTAACCCAAGGTAGAAAACCAAAAATAGTTTTGGCGTGTGGCTCCGAAACTACTGGACCGATTTCAAAAATTCTTTCACCAATAGAAAGCTACATTATCAGGGTCCAGTATAGGTTATAATAAATTTTCAAAAAAATTAGGGATCCGTAAGAAAATTGCAATATTGTAACCCAAGGTAGAAAACCAAAAGTAGTTTTTGACGTGTGGCTCCGAAACTACTGGACCGATTTCAAAGGCAAAGGCTAGTGTGTTATAATTAATGAAATAAAGCTTTTTTTATATTAAGGAAAATAAAGGAAAAACTTGCAAAAATTTTCTGGAAGTTTATTGTAAAACAGTTCAGTAATTCCCCATAATATCTTACTGTGTTACTGTTACTGGTTTTTAAAGTGAATTAATTTCGTATAAATTCTTCTCACTGCTTGTTTCTCGTCATATTCAATAAAAGGTGAAAAATAATTCAGGTTTCTTTATTACAAATATGTCTTCCGGGTCTGGGTGTTATAATATGGTGTATAAGTATAAGTACCTACCTAGTACCTACCTAGTATATAAGCATTCTATCAGCCACCTGATTCCCATAGTACAAGTTTTGCTTAGTTTGGGGCTAGATGGTTCTGTGTGATATATCCTCAAATATTTATTATTTATTTATTTAATTACAGTCATTAATAGAACAACCATTATAAATTTTAATTCAAGTAGCTGACTGAAATTATATTAATACTAGCTGTTGCCCGCGACTTCGTACGCGTGTAGTAGGTACATTATTTTGTTCTATAATCAATAGTTTTCACAGCGCACGCCGAAAACTATTTTGGATTTTCTACCTTGGGTTACAATATTGCAATTTTCTTACAGATCCCTAATTTTTTGAAAATATATTATAGCCTATACTGGACCCTGATAATATAGCTTTCTATTGGTGAAAGAATTTTTGAAATCGGTCCAGTAGTTTCGGAGCCACACGCCAAAAACTATTTTTGGTTTTCTACCTTGGGTTACAATATTGCAATTTTCTTACGGATCCCTAACTTTTTGAAAATTTATTATAGCCTATACTGGACCCTGATAATGTAGCTTTCTATTGGTGGAAGAATTTTTGAAATCGGTCTAGTAGTTTCGGAGCCACACGCCAAAAACTATTTTGGATTTTCTACCTTGGGTTACAATATTGCAATTTTCTTACGGATCCCTAATTTTTTGAAAATATTTTATAGCCTATACTGGACCCTGATAATATAGCTTTCTATTGGTGAAAGAATTTTTGAAATCGGTCCAGCAGTTTCGGAGCCACACGCCAAAAACTATTTTTGGTTTTCTACCTTGGGTTACAATATTGCAATTTTCTTACGGATCCCTAACTTTTTGAAAATTTATTATAGCCTATACTGGACCCTGATAATGTAGCTTTCTATTGGTGGAAGAATTTTTGAAATCGGTCCAGTAGTTTCTGAGCCGCACGCCAAAGACTATTTTGGATTTTCTACCTTGGGTTACAATATTGCAATTTTCTTACGGATCCCTAATTTTTTGAAAATATTTTATAGCCTATACTGGACCCTGATAATGTAGCTTTCTATTGGTGGAAGAATTTTTGAAATCGGTCCAGTAGTTTCTGAGCCGCACGCCAAAGACTATTTTGGATTTTCTACCTTGGGTTACAATATTGCAATTTTCTTACGGATCCCTAATTTTTTGAAAATATTTTATAGCCTATACTGGACCCTGATAATATAGCTTTCTATTGGTGAAAGAATTTTTGAAATCGGTCCAGCAGTTTCGGAGCCACACGCCAAAAACTATTTTTGGTTTTCTACCTTGGGTTACACTATTGCAATTTTCTTACGGATCCCTAACTTTTTGAAAATTTATTATAACCTATACTGGACCCTCATAATGTAGCTTTCCACTGGTGAAAGAATTTTTGAAATCGGTCCAGTAGTTTCGGAGCCACACGCCAAAAACTATTTTTCGTTTTATACCTTGGGTTACAATATTGCAATTTTCTTACGGATCCCTAATTTTTTGAAAATATATTATAGCCTATACTGGACCCTGATAATATAGCTTTCTATTGGTGAAAGAATTTTTGAAATCGGTCCAGTAGTTTCGGAGCCACACGCCAAAAACTATTTTTGGTTTTCTACCTTGGGTTACAATATTGCAATTTTCTTACGGATCCCTAATTTTTTGAAGAAATTTATTATAGTCTATACTAGACCTTGATAAAGGGGCTTTCTATTGTTGAAAGAATTTTTGAAATCGGTCCAGTAACTTCGGAGCCACACGCCAAAAACTGTTTTGGATTTTCTACCTTGGGTTACAATATTGCAATTTTCTTACGGATCCCGGATTTCGTTACAAACAAAAAAACAAAAAATCTTAATTCCTATTTATAATATTAGTATAGATATAAACTAGAGGACGCCCCGTTCTTCAAATGTACTTATTCAATTTATTATATCTGGGTACTTATTTGTTTGTCATAAATAACCTTTTCTGATAAATATCGATACTAATTTTGATTATGACAGTGCAGCATCACTAGTAACACGTGTAATGAATAAAAAGGATGGCATAATATAGGTTACACCTAGGTAAGAGCAGGACGCATAGACAAGCGTCCATTGTTTCGTTTTATTTGACCAGTTTAACTTGAGCCGTGATAAATGGTTGTAAATTGAAATAAAATTATAGTTTATTGATGCTTACCGATGAAACGTGATTCCGTCTGTTTTAAAATTCGATGTCCTGCTGTTTTTTCCACACCACGGAATAGAACAATACGGCATTATGGGTTATAAAACCAAACTTTGAATATTTTCGAGTATCGGGAGACGGACACACACACAGATCACTTGTTGGTTTGGTACTGATTCAGTGCGAGCGTGAATTGTTATTATACAGGTGCATATCATCATATCAGTTGTGCAATTGGATGGCTCATTTTACTACTCTATTAGTTAAATGCTCGATGCACGTAGATGTCCACTGCGTTGTCGGGCTAAGACCCTCGCGACTGTGTCCGGCACGTACAATTTGTGAATGTCCGCTAGTGAAAACGGGGTGTTTACTCTGTGTTTCAATGTGGAGCGCATTGTGTTGTTTGAAGTTGAGACTAATAAGTTGGTGTATTGCAGGTATAGTGATGGAGGTGCGGCGGCGGCGCGTGCCCTGCGCGCGGCGGGCGGCGGTGCGGGCGCGGGGCCGGGGGCGGCTGGGGGCGGGGGCCTGGCGGCGGGGGGCGCGGTGCACCGCTGGCCGTTCATTGGCGCGCGCGCGCCGCGCTCCTCGCGAGACGTGGTGCGGCTCATGCGCCGTCTCCGGCCGCTGCTTCAGGACGCTATACAGAAGGTACTTACCAAGGCCCAGGAGAAGTGGGGGTTCTGCATTCTAGCGCTAGGGTTCGGGGGACGTCTCGAACTCATAACCAAGGCTGTTTACCCATGGGTGCCAGGTGTGACCCGCACTCGGTGATCATGACCGCATTGCGTCGAGGTTCAGGAGACCCCTTGAAATGTTTTAGCGTCTAACACCAGTAGGTAAGTCAAGTTAGGGTGCCTAGCAAAGCAATTAAAATAAAAAATTTGAAAGGCACGCGCAGCTTATTAGCTTCTGTGGATCAGAAGTCAGAATCTATATTTACGTTGTAAGTCTGTACCATGAAGTCTTAAAGTGGACTCAGAATCGATTTTCTTTTGGAACCCAAAAGGAATATGAATTCCACTGTTGGGGAGATTCTAGCTTTACCTATTCGAGTATTAGTTAAGTCTTGCAATTTTTGTAATATGATATCGTGCGGCGCACTTGTGGGATGGCGTAAACTTTACCTCTCACAGCTTGCAATGGTTATAATGCGGCATTGTTTGTGATTAGCGTTGCTGCGGCGCGCGCATGTGGGACGGCGTGACGGGCCCGCTGACGTGGCGGCAGTTCCACCGGCTGGCGGGGCGCGGCAACGAAGACCTCTGCGAGCCGCAACCCGTGCCTCCGCTGCTGGTGGGCCACGAGCGCGACTGGCTGGCACTCGCTCCCTACGCACTGCGCCACTGGGAGCGCCTGCAGCTCGAACCCTACTCCTACCCCAGAGACGTGGCGTATGCCGTGCTGGCGCCCGCGAACGAAGCCCTGCAGGTCAGTACTTACTGCACAGCAAGTGGTCTGATCCTTGGATACGGAACTCTGTTGAAAGGTGTTAAAAATTGAGGTTTGATTTTTGACCAGATGTGTAAGTCACGAGGTCAGGGATCACAAAACTAAAGCAGAGACAAAATTGAAGGCATATCAAAATGAATATAATATAACGTTTTCTAGGATCCTCTACGAGCTTTCTTCCGCGAGTTATCGGCGGCGTACGAGGCGTGCCGGCTCGGCCGACACCGGCCGCTGAGGCGGGTGGGCCGCGACGGCATCCTGCGAGCACCACCCGCCAACAACACCAGCGGCGACGACGAGTGGACGGGCCCGCTGCCCTCGGGCCGCGCCAGCGCCTACCTAAGGGGGTAAGAGATCACTATGGGCTAGGTCAAGGTCACTCGCCATTGACCCAAATGTCTAGAGATGACTACTGATAAATTTGGGTTACATACATCTTTTTCTGATTATAGTAGTTTGATGATGACTAATTTTAATTGTTTAGGTCAAGGTCATCTACGCATCATCATTACCAGATTTAGAAATTTAGTAGGGTATTAAAAACCTGATTACTTATCTTAATACTTTGTTTGACCAGATACGTAGAAGCTCTGCGAAGCTCACTCGTCCCTCAACTAGCGGGCATCACGGTGGACCGCACGCTGTTCGACGGCGAGCGGGGGGACAGCATGAGGCCGCCGGCGGAGCCCGGGGCGCCGCATGATGAGAACGAGGGCGGGGTCACCGCGCCGCACAACGCGCCCGCCTGGCACGAAGAAGACGAGGGCGGAGCCCCCGCGCTTGTCATCTACGTGGTGGAACCTCCGGCGTCGCACGCGGACCGAGCGCGCACGCTGCATGCGCTGTTACGTATAGCCACGCGGACGCATCACCATTTACACCATCATAACCCTTTAGTCAAGGTACGTTGAACATGTTATGGAGATTATAGAGAAGGGGACTCAATCACCTTCCACAAACGCTCTGCTCAAGAGTGTAAGGTGGATGAGACCTATCCCTTCCACTTTCCCGTTCCTTCGTCGAGCGCTCAACATTATATCGGTGTTACCTAGGATACAACTATAAATTGTCCAAATAATTTAAAATAATTATCTCCAACTAGAGCGGTGTCTCCTCGCAACTACCTCAAGTTATACACTCCACCCTGCTCCACCAATTACAGAAAGAATTTGTTCCTTGTGCGCGCTACTGCACTGTTTACACTAAGCATGTTGATCTATTCTTGGACGAGCAGAACTTTAAAAAGGTAGCATTATAACATTTTTTTTGTTACAAATCTTTTGTTATTGGCTTGATACTAAAATCTAACGATAAAACTTGTTTTAATAATATTGATCCTAGGTTTTCTCGTTCTTAAGATAAGTAATTGACTTGCATAATGGTTTCTGGACAACTTACATCTACATGCTAGTGAGAACTGACAAAAAGCAATCGATTTTCCCACTATTTGTAACTTACCATAACGCTAGAGTTAATTTTGTTTGTTTTTCAAATATGTAAAAATAAACTAAAATAAAAATAATTCGTTATGGCTTTCCACAGATAATATCCCTGGAGAGCGTGTGCGAGACGTGGGGCATGGGCGTGGGGTCCGAGGACGACGTGCCGGCCGGCAGCGGCGGCGCGGGCGCAGGCGCGGCCGCCGGTGCGCGCGCCCTGGCCTTCAGCGTCTTCACCGGCGCCAGGAGGCTGCTCCAGCACAGGGCCGACGGCAAGTCGCTCACCGGCTTCGGCACCGCCGCCGCCGCCAACCTCTTCCTGCACTCCAAAGATGTAAGTACTGCAACGTCTTACCGGCACCAGGAGGCTGCTCCAGCATATAGATAGACGACGGTATTTCGCTCTTAAACCAATGTGGTTTTAAGGTACGCCTTTCGAACCTACAACTTCGGGAACGTAAGGCGGTATTCTTGAGTGATTGCTTATGGAAAAGTAGATACGTACGATATAAAGTTTAGAGTAGGCAAGAGTGAGAAGTGTGAGAATCTCTGATGATTTCTTGCGAAAGCTCGTAAAATTTGGCTGTTTAGTTATTGATATTAACATGCCATGCTGTTGTTGTCCTCAGGAGAAGAACCGCGCGGCGTACAAGCTGTTCTCGCCGGCGTGGGTGCTGGCGGCGCCGCGCGGGCCGGGCTCGCGCGAGGCCGCGGACGGCTGGGGCCAGCCCGCCGACCAGGGCGCCGTGCTGTTCCTCGCCTACTGCCTCAGCCACGACCAGCGCTGGCTGCTGGCCGCCGCCACCGACGCGCGCGGCGAGCTGCTGGACACCGCCGCCATCAACATACACGTGCCGCACAGGTAATACTGCCTCACACGACCAGCGCTGGTTGCTGGCCGCCGTCACCGACGACAATCCGACGAAACTCCTAACCTGCAAAACCCTGGCCAAGATTGACACAAGCATCAGTAACATTACCTTGATAACAAAATGAACACACAACAGAAGCTAAATGTGTCGTATGTTACAGGTCGCGGCGGAGACGCAGCGGGCCTGCGCGGCGGCTGGGGTTGACCAAGCTGATGGACTTCACGCTGGGCGTCATGAGCCAGGCGGCGCAGCCCTGGCGCCTCGTCGTCGGACGCGTCGGCAGGATCGGACACGGCGAACTCAAAGGTACAACGCAACATCACCGACAGCCATAGTTGATAGACTACGCTGGGTGTCAGCCATGTCCCAGTGTTGAATGCGTTCGTCGCCCCAGGCAGGCTGGAGCTGGCCGCTGTCTACAAGCTTTGGAGGCTAAATGGCAATGTGTGAAGTGTCCACCAACGTGTATTGTTGTTGTGTATTAGGGTGGAGCTGGCTGTTGTCGCGTAAGCACCTGTCACTGGCGTCGGGCACGCTGCGCGAGCTGTGTGGCGCGTGCGGAGCGCTGCCGGCGGCCGGCGCGCCGGGCCTGCTGTCCGCCTGCCTCGTGTCCACGGAGCCCGAGCCGGCGCTACGCCTCATGGCGGACCGCTTCACACCCGATGAGCGCTTCTCGCAGCACTCGCTGCACAGCGCGCTGCACACGCCGCGCGACGTCACCGCCACGCACATCCTCGTCTTCCCCACCTCAGGTAACGCCGACTGCCTATTATGTATGTATCCACTACATTCCCGCTCCAGGAATACCCTACCAATCATCATTATCTTGCCTTTGTCATCCACATTCATATTCATAACTCTCCTCACAACATGACTTTCATTACTTCTGTGACATGCCCATCCATACCCCGCTAGCCAACTTCTCAAACTTTTTGTCACTGGCGCGCTACTTTCAAACTTCTCTTGATACACTCATTTCGTATATTAGCAATTCCAGTCACAAATACACTATCACTATAATTTAAAATAATTCAAGCTATCCTCGTTCACAGCGACAACTCAGTCTAACCAGATGCCGTTCGAGCCGCCAATGGCGAACGGCGAAGATAACGACATGATGTTCCTGAACGTGGACATGGGCGACGAGGACATGGGCGACGACCAGATGACGGACATCTTCAGCACGGATATGTTCAACTCGATGTTCGCGCAAGGCTCGCCCGCGCGCCGCCTGGACGAAGACGGGGCGGGGGAGGAGGCGCCCGCGCCCGCTGCGCACAAGGCGCGCGACCCCGACCTCAGCGAGAATGTCGGCACGGTGCTCCAACAACCGCTCGCGCTAGGGTGAGTCTCTTCGCATGGATATGTCAGGCGCAGATCCACGTTGTGGGTGCTGTAGGCATGCCCACAACCCTAAATTGATATAGGTAGGCTGATAAGTTAAATCACACGAAAATTGTTGGCAAAATTTCATCTTCACCAGGGATGTTATTATGGAGCTCCGTAACCGTAACCGAAACTATCGGATATCCGAAATATAAATCTATTCGTAACCGTAACATGTTACGAAAATCACACTCGTATTGCTTAATCCCGATGTTAGCGCGGTCTCGATCACCCTGAAACATGCTCAAGCGCGTCGCGGCCGCGTCCCTTTTGTCTGTATCGCGCCTTAATAATAAATTGTTTGAAGGTACCTGGTGTCGACGGCGCCGCTGGGCGGAATGCCGGCGTGGTGGTGGGCGGGCTGCGGGCACCTGCGCGACGCCTGCCCCGCCTTCCTGCGCAGCGCCCTGCACCTGCACGCCGGCAGCCTCACTCAAGCTGATGACTTCACCAGCCTGCTGCAGAGACGAGACCACAACGCGCACCCGCTCGACTCGCAGCTCACCACCGACGTGCTCAGGTAACCATCGCGACTCGTGCTCTAACTAGCAGTGATCATGCTTACTACTGGAACTCATTCTCTAATTACCGGAACTTATTCTCTAATTACTGGAACTCATTCTCTAATTACCGGAATTCATGCTCGTTACTGTCAAAGTTTGTACTGTAACTGCGGACCTCATGCTCAGGTAACTTCAAGAACTACCTAAACTCATGGATTTCGGATGGATTTGAACGGTTTTCACAGTGACGAACTTTTGTTCCACACTGGTGTTTTAAGCTTCCTTTGAAACTTTGACCTGTCCAACTGAATGAACCTTGCAGCAAACATTTAAGATATTAAACAGTTCTATAGTTGTTTATTATAATTTCAGATATGTGCTGGAAGGTTACAACGCGCTATCCTGGCTGGCTCTGGACGGCAACACGGCCGACCGCGTGTCCTGCCTACCCCTTCACGTACAAGTCCTAATGCAGCTCTACCACACCGCCGCCGCGCTCGGCTGAACTAATATCTCCAGCTATACTGAAACTAACTACCACCACCACTGGTCCACCATTCAAAAGGCTATTCTAAAGCCCTGAAAATTTGAGTGTGATAGGCTACAGTGGTGCCGTAACCAGGATTCGCCGCTAACAAAACTATGGAATACGCGGAATAATCCTCAACTGACCAGTACTTCTAACCGACAGTACATAAAAGTAATATTTATTTTTGACTGAACAGTTTCGTGCCAGAGTTACTTGCCGTAACCACAATACAATTTTTATCAGTTACTCATCATGTCACCGGTTATTACTTAGCAACTTAGTTATGCTTACTGAGAGCCTTGTGACCGATAGGAGAACCAGTATGGAAGGTTTAATGCGCTTTGTAGAGGCTCCTTATTCAGAATCAAGTGCAAAACAAGAAGTTATTATGAAGATATAAATGAGAAGTAATGGTGAATGAAGTCTTGTGTTCAATAGTGAAATATTTGTTGAAGCGAAAGTGTTTGTGTAGTGAAGTAGCTAAATAGTGTGATCAAGCAAGTGATAATATAGTTATGACGGACCTTTGAGTCTGTTAAAAAATTATCAGAATACCAAAATGATCAGATCAGTTTTCTCATCAACATTTTCATTTTAAAAATAAAAATGTATGCTTTTGGCTTAGAATGAATTAATGACTCTTCTTACATGCAGTATTGTATGAAGCCAGGATAATATACCAAAAAATATAAACGAAATGGTCCAAATTGCGATTGTAAATGTATTTTCACGGTTTAAGAATTGAGGAATTTGTAACTTCCTGCATACTATTAGTTTGGTATCTGCTATGTAAAAGGAGTAGGACTTTTTAGTGACTCCTTTCAAGGTGAGTCCCAGAGCTGTGTTCACAAACATTTTGGACCTAATATTATATGAATGATGAGTCATGCGCACTTGCTAGTAGCGTTGACATGTTAAGCGCAAAAACAGGGTAGCTCTGGACATCCCTAAAACCCTTTTCTAGAAATTATTTAAGCACACTTCCAGTTCAGACTCGTCTGTACTTCCTTGATCTTTTAAAACCTCATTTTATGTAGTCCAATATTTTATGTAGTTTCAATTAGATATTTCCATTTTTCCCTACATACAAACATCCCAAAATTTTATCTGAAGCATTTTTGTAATGCAAAGATTCTTCTATAAAAACCTACTTGAATGATTCTGAGCCACCTGACATCACGGTTGCTTGAGGAATAAGTACCAAACTGTTGTAGAATAACAATGTTGAAATGTTTATATATTATTTTTCGTTATTATATTTAAACCGGTATGAATTACCAAAGGTGTTAGATATTTTGTAGTGTTTTAGATATTTTTACCAACAATTTTTTAACTTTTGTATTCAATTGTCCACATCAACTCATAATTTTTTTTAAATGTACGCCCATTATTGGGCAGAATTAAATATTTGTAACTCATATTATTTTTGTATTAATTATTTAATTATTTATGATCATAGAATATTTTAACTTCTTTATAATTTTACCACAATTTAAATGCAAATGCTTTATGATTTTATAGAGACAATTATTTATAGGTGAATTAACTTATGATGTTGAGAAAGGTATACTCATGTACAGATTTTATACAAGGGAACAAAAGCTCAAAAGTTGCTTCACAGAACATTCCACAATGCATGGACGCTCGTCGAACATTATTTATTTATTTAATTTGAATCACAATCCATTGTGTCCATGCACTGCGGCCTACAAACTGAACTCTAGAACATTTCTTATGATAAAAACTAAATTCTCCGATCAGGAATAATTAGTAACACCAATAGTTTATGGAATAGTTGATTAGTTATAAAGAGAGTTTAGAACATGTTTGATGTAGCATTTGTAATTAGACAACTTGTCGTTTTATAAAAATATTATATTAATAATTAAATGGAACTTCAGAGGCAACTATGCTGATGTTGAGTCGTCGAATCTCCGACAGTAGATATATTGAATTTTCTATTTTAATATATTACTTAAAGAGTAAGAGTAGGGAGTGTGTTGTAAGTAGCGTCCGCCGTGTCGTTGACCTCGAGATATCCCGTTACTGCATTTGGTTCTGTTCACTCATTTCAAAAATTAACTCTGTTCATTGAACAAAAGACTCAAACAATTAAATTATTTTTTGTTGCCTAGTATGTTTATTTAATGAGTCTTATTTGAGCGACTGTAGGCAGTATGTACAGGTTTTGGTAGACGTGTGGCACACACGTAGATTAGAAGAGGCGCGTCCGCCACTTGGTTACGTCTAGTTGATTATTATGAAATGTTTTAAATGTGTTACAGCATTTGAGAATATATAACGATGTTGTATATAGTTTATATTTGTTTTGTAAAAGTGACGCAATGTATATATAGTGGGTAGTGTTATCCTGTTAATTATTTGCCTACTTTGCCGAAATTTAATTGAGCACGTTTTATAGAAACCACTCTTAATCGTGTACAGTTGTTGAGCGAGATTCTTTGTAGAATTAATTAATTTTAAGGATTTCGTTTTGACATTTTTTTGTTATTGTGAATTTGTCAATTTTTTAGGGAATTGGGAACGTACTGTAAATAGACCTCACCATTTTGTTTTATATTATTTGTAAGCTGCAAGTCTAGTGATTGACATGGAAATCAAATTTTCTGAATGGAGCAATCATTAGAGAATCGTAAAACAAATTTAGTATAATACTTGATATTAATATAACTTTATAAATAACTGTGAAAATAGGTAATTATGAATAAAATATTACATATTTATAAGCATTGTTTTATTTGAATGCGAGTTTTCTAAGAATTACATGCATGAGACGGATAATAAAATAGGCCAAAGTACGTCCCATAGTGCCATCGAGCATATAATATAGTGCCTACCGCTTCTGTACGCGATAAACGCTCGAGCAGTTCAAACTGATTCGGGCCCCTTATTCTCTATGACCAAGCGGTACTTGACAGCTCGCAACTTGTTTGTGACGCGACTTGTCACGTTTTTGCAATACAAAAATGTCATAGAATATGATAACACAGTGATTCCACAAACATGCCCGCATTTCGTTTTATTTGGTCATAGTGAATAATGCCCCTACCGCTTCTGATATGTTCAACTGGTTATACAAATAGTTGAACATATTGGAGTACACGCTTCTGTACGCGATAAACACTCGAGCGGTAAAACGGCATTGCATGCGGACAGTTATTGTATGAAGTATCAGAATCGCGCGATAGGCTACGCATATTAACACAAGGTTTGTGTGGAGATTAGCAACGACTTAGTTATAGGAAAAAAGATCGCAGCCAGCGTGGGTACTACGCGATCCGAAGTGAAGTTTCAACTAGTTAACTGTATTGCAGTCACCAGCCCTCTGTAATAACTTTGTATGAGGCACGTTGAGATGTCAATAGCGTGAGAGAATTTGAGGGGCCACGGAATAGGGATGGAGAAAAAATAGATGTTTTAAAATGTACTCAATAATTTAATGATTAACTTCAATAATAAATACTTACAAATTACATTCATTGTCACTTACACAACTAAAAGTACAGGCACATTCAAATGTTATTATTTCACCATTCAATGTTGTGTCAATTCATGATTTTAAAGATATTATTTATATTACAAAATAATAAATTAATAATAAACATGTTACACTAGCTTATAACTATATTTTAGCGGCATCAAGAATAACACGGTCACACATTCAGTTTATGATCTTTTTACAGTATCGCAACTTTTTACAGTTTTTTCTTTACAGGAAATACAATATAACGGTACAAGCAACGCTCAATGTTTCAATAAGTACCTACCTACCTACCATACTACCACTACTTGTAGTCCAGAGGTTTTGTTTTTAAGTTTTTTGTTGCTAAAAACACTAAAGCTAAAGCTCTCTGCCCCCTCTTCGTTTCGTAGCCGGGACACGCACCATCACAAATAAAAAGTTTTAAAAACTGAAAACAAAACCGACTTCAATGAAAAATAAGTTAAAACACCTTTGTGCCATCTTAGAGAAACTAACAGGTATTAGTTGGCTTTTCTAAGTATGCCAAGATCACGTCAAATTGATATGTAAAGATGTCAGTGGCTATCGACATTCTTCGAATAAAAAGCAAAGTAAAAACATATTTTCTAAGTTGTCATATAAAAATTTTATTTCAAGATTCTTAAATATTACTTTACCAGATATAAAATTATTATATGGGACAACCTCGGAACCATAATCTATACACTACGTAGTGAAAGAATCATCAAAAACGGTTAACTGTTGGCGGAGATATCGCGTAACATACAAAAAAAATCATATTGTCGAATTGAGAGGCCTTTTTGAAGTCGGTTAAATGGGAAAGCAAATGTTCAACATTCCAACGTTAAATCCAAAAATCGTGATTAATTGGCTGCTCAGGCTAGTTCGACACACCCACACTACGGTTAAAGGATCTGGGCATTCGTGAAGTTAGCCGTTTGACATGCGCATTGCAGCTTTTTTATACTAAATTGTCTACTGTGCATCGCAGCGGCTAACTTCACGAGTGTCTAGATCCGTTGACCGTACTGTGCAGTGGGCCGGCGGCTGATATTAAATTATAATAATAAATATTTGTGAACATTTCACACAGCGCCATCTAGCCCCCAACTAAGCAAAGCTTGTACTATGGACACCAGATGGATGATAGAATACTTATATACTTTTTTTGTAATTACATACTTATTACATACTACACTACAACACCCAGACCTGGAAGAAATATTTGCAGAACATACAAACATTTATCCCGTAGCGGGAATCGAACCGGCGCCTATTGTGTCTCAGCCAAGCACACGCCCGCCACGCCACTGAGGTCGTCCCATTAGGGGTAGTTCCCATTTGTTCTATGGAACATGACACATTTTTCCCAATTTTTCCATAGAACTACATAAGTACTAGCTTTTCCCCTCAAGTTTCATGCCATAGTACAAAATGGGATTCAGATTTTCCCAAAATCTTCCATGAGAAGCTAAATAACACAGATAATGTGAATTATTCTATTTTAATTATAACCATGAATATAACATAGGCAATCGGTTTTATAGTAGCGAACAACCATTACTGCCAATCTAATTGCCAATAAAAATAATCACATTTCTCATAATGCGACAATCAAGTCAATCAAATTGGTCACATTGACAAGTGCCACAATAAACTATTATTATTTTCTAGAGGCCAGTATGATAGATAATCATAAAGAGGTCTTATTTACCTTGTCCTATAGAACAATATGAGAAATAAAAGTATTACATGTTCCACAGGACAGAATAAGAAAAATATATCTTATTCTGTCAGATGACATCATGTTTCATAGAACATAATGGGAACTACAGGACATTAGTAGGTGAAGATGATGGAGCGGATGAGTCCATCCCGCACGGAGTCCGAGCTCTGTCCGATGCAGAAGTTGAAGAAGACGGACTCGGCCGCCACGTGCTGAGCGCATGTGCCCATCGGGTACCACCCCACCTTGTTGAACACGATGCCCACTTTGTACACCTGCAACATACAATATTGCTTTAAAGAACTTGCTTCAACTTGGGTTGTTGAAGGAATTTCCGTTTATTATTTATGCAAACCTTGAAGATTGTGAACATCGCGCGCGATATTTCAGTTCGGGGCGAACTACTAGTATGTATTATTGTATGTATGTATGTATGTTCGTATGAGCTAGTGGCCAACTCTAGTGACGAAGTTTTTAGGCCGCCTATAGGCCTCCGTCATAGCTTAACGATTTAAAAGCCGGGACCGACTGTTTAACGTGCCCTCCGAAGCACGGAAGCGGTCAGCTTGTAATGCCACTTGCGGTCACCCATCCCAATTTGTGACCGCGCATATCGTTGCTTAACTTTAACGATCAATCAAGAACGCCTAAGTATGCTACGCCACGAGCGCTTCGACTAGTATAAACTATTGTAACATTGTTAACATTTGCAGGACTACTAATATATAATACTACAACACACAGGCCTGGGAGCAATATTTGCAGAACATACAAACATTTCTCCCGTAGCGGGAATCGAACCCGCGCCTCTTGCGTCTCAGCCTAGCACTCGCCCGCCACGCTACCGAGGTCGCCAAAGCTTGTACAGCGGGTCGGAGTATTACCTTGTTCCGTTGGATGTAGACGGGTCTGTTGAACATGATGTCCAGCAGATGGCGGTAGGGCACGCGGCAGGTGTAGTGCGTGTAGGTGAGCCGCGCTCCGTCGGCGTCCAGCAGGTGTGCGTACAGCAGCTCCGAGTAGCCGCCGCCGCCCGCCACGCCGCCGCCCAGCCCGCCCAGCGCGCACACCGAGCTCTCCTCGTTCGGCGCCTGCGTCGGTACCTGCCAACAATCATACTAATATTATAAAGAGAAAAGATTGTTTTTTTTTTGTAACGAATAGGCTCCGAAACTACTGGACCGATTTCAAAAATTCTTTCACTAATAAAAAGCTACATTATCAGGGACCAGTATAGGCTACAATATATTTTCAAAAAAATTAGGGATCCTTAAGAAAATCGCAATATTGTAACCCAAGTTTTTGGCGTGCGCTGCGAAAACTAATGATTATAGAACAAAATAATGTACTATATAATATAGTTGGAGAGGGTAGTATCCCTTGGTCGACTTTTACGACATGCTCGGTGAGAGAAGCAGCTGGACGCATTCTATGTTTTTATTTACTCCCAAAGAAGTATGTAATTTCAAAATCTAGTGAAAGTCTCTTTCGCTAACACCTAAGAATATACAGAGGATGTAGTTTGAATTCGATAGCACAGGTACAGCCGAAATAGCTCAGTTGGGAGAGCGTTAGACTGAAGATCTAAAGGTCCCTGGTTCGATCCCGGGTTCCGGCAATCGTTTACTTTACTTTACTCCCAGTCCAGCGAAGAAGCAACCTAAACCTAAACTGTTGACAATACCCTAATAAAAACATTCCCTGATTATTAAGTATAGTATGAAAGGTAGTTGTAGATACAACTAGTTGTATCAGAACCCTTTTCAGGTGACAAGTTGCAAGCCCGGTATAAACAAGCACCTGCACTCCCAGAAGACAGATGTTCTTGTCCACCATGAAGGTGACGGAGCAGTCGAGCACGCTGGTGTTGAGGCAGTCGGTGTGCTGGATGATGGCTCGCTGGCAGTAGATCTTGTTGAACTCGGGGCCGGCGCGGTCGAGCCGCTCCAGCGGGTCCGCCAGCCCCGACAGGCTGCCCTGCACGGTCGACGGAAGCAGCCTGCCTCCTGCACAAAATCCACCATGCACATTTTACTCATCATAGTTGGTAATGTTGATGAATATACTGCTAGAGGAAGGCCAAAGAAAAGATTGTGTGAAAGAGGATATGCGTGTGAAAGGAGTGAGTGCTGAGATGACAAGTGATAGGAGAAAATGGAGGAGGGAAACTTGGTGTGCGGACCCCACCTAGTGGGATAGGGGCAGGAAAATGATGATGAGTTCGCAAACCAACTATGCCCACTGGGTACGGTCTCGGTACACCATCCTCGACAGTCTGTTGCTTGCCTCATACAGGTTCAGAAAGCGACGGATCGTCAGCCCATCCCACTGCTGGACGAACGACGCTATTTTATTCATAAAGCTTTATTCTTTAACGTTCCATTCATCCGCAACCCGATTTTACCCACTGCTGGGTATAGGCCTCCCTTTGTATGCGCCACTCTCCACGGTCCATTGCAAGTCTCATCTAGGTCCGGTCTGCGACGGATGCTATATCGTCAGCCCATCTCGCTGCTGGACGACAGACGTTTCTATAACCGGTTCTTGGACGCCATTCAGTTACCGCGAGAAGTAAGGTAAAGGTACAGTAGCACCACAAATATTGTGCGCCTCGGCAAACTTTGTGCTTTGTATGAAGACCGAATTTTTCCGAATATGCAACTACATACATAATAGTAAAAAATAAGTATCCACATAATTATTGTAACATCTCTATATTACATATGATCATCGCGTTAGTTGATATTTCAGAAGCTAGACCAAAATTGCCGAAGCGTACAATATCTGTGGACTACTGCACATAAGCTGAAATTACGGCGCAAGCAAGATAAGAGGGCAGAGATATGGTGGAAACTATAACAAGGTATATATCTTACTTATATTATAAATGCGAAAGTTTGTGAGGATATTTGGATGTTTGTGCCTCAATCACGCCTAAACGGCTGGACGGATTTTAATGAAACTTGGAATATACATAGTACATGTACTGGATTAACATATGGGCTATTTTTTATCCGGGTACCACGCGAGCGAAGCCGCGGGCGGCAGCTAGTAGTTTTAAATAATAGTTACCGTCGACTCGTGGCAAGTTCGTGCGCGACCCCTCTCCAAAGACCTGCTCCACCATCACGGGGCTGGGAGTGTCCACCGTGAACGTAGCCATCTGTACGAACACTAAGTTATAGTCAACATTTTTTATTCCATAAAATCACGGGGATCATTTGGACACGTCTTAGATCTACGTTGTATTTACATACACATACATACATAATTATCACGCCGTATCTCTAATGGGGTGGGCAGAGCCACAAGTAAACATAAGAAAACTTGCAGCCACTTCTTATCCAAACTCCCAAGATGGGTATGGCGAACCATGGTGACAGGTGATCAGCCCATCGCCCATATAGGTGGTCCATCATTTTGGAGAAGATACTATCCCTTGGTCGCGTTTTACGACATGCTCGGGGAGAAAAGCAGCTAGACGTTTCTATGCTTTTTCTTTACTTCCAGTCCAGCAGAGAAGAAGTTGTTCTTAACCTGTTCTTAACGCGACCAAGCGTGGAAAATACAGTAAGAAACCACGCTTGGCTATTTTTTTGGAAAATGATCCCTTTACAATCATGTTTATAAAAGGAGTTGGTGCATTATTCAGTTCCAAGCTTTTTTGTCTTCTATATAATCGGATATTTTTATAGTAAGCTTTTTTAAACAGTCCACAGTCCAAATTGCTTGACACACATTATTTGACGACCCCGGTGGCGTGACGGGCGAGTGCTAGCCTGAGACGCAAGAGGCGTTCGATTCCCGCTACGGGAGAAATGTTTGTATGTTCTGCAAATATTTCTTCCAGGTCTGGGTGTTGTAGTATGTATTATATTATAAGTATTTACAAAAAAAAGTTTATAAGTATTCTATATTTAGCCATCTAGTGCCCATAGTATTTACAAGCTATGTCGATAAAAACAATTGGAACATTATTCACATATTAAGAAGTAATAATACTAATTGAGTAAAGAGCGCTATTGTTGCGTTTTGGGCAACCCTGTCAAAATGTTACGGCTACATACTACAAATATTATAACCTGAGGGACATCAGTTTAGAAAATCGGTACCGACATCTCTAACTCCCGATGACGGGCCGCCTCCAATCAGCTGCTTCCTGGGCACGCGGCACACAGAGAAGCCAGCCGGCATGGCCACGTCGCTGTTGCTGGAGAGGATATTCATGAGGACCGCGAAGGCCTCCGACTCCGTGAGGAGTGACGACCGAGCCGGGCCTTCGGCGAACTGCTGAGGAGTTAGCGTCAGGAAGCGGATCTTTTCAATTGCTGAGCGGATGGTCAGTTTGTCCTTTTCTTTGGTTTCTGCAAGCCACATCGAAAATGAAAATGGTTCAAGTGGTTGTACTCATGAGTTGAAGTATGAAGCGCTTGTGGCGTAGTAATTTGGATGGGTGACCGCAAGCTCTTCTGTGCTTCGGAGGGCACGTTAAATTGTCGGTCCCGGCTTTTAAGTCGTTAAACCATGACGGAGGCCTTTAGGCGGCCTAAAAACTCCGACACGAGTTGGCCACAAGCTCATACGAACTTGCTTACTTACTTATGAGTTGAATTTAGAGATGTCATTAATATGTGCTGGGATTAGATATAGACTTACGACCTGTTCCGGTGCGAGCTGAGGGTAGCCGTGGTAGAAACGACATAGCAGACAGTCAAATGGATCTTTAATGATATATTTATTCTTTTTCTTACCATCTTTCCCTTTTTTGTCATCGTCATCAGTAGGGTTAGATTCAGGAGGCACCTCCTCTGTGATCTCATCTGGTTTCCTAGTCTCGAGGACTGCTGCGGGACTGTTTTCAGCACTGCTGTCTACATCCACCACCTGAGAGAAGTATGACAGTTTGGTTTTTTGACCACCTTGGTGGAGTGTCGGGCGAGTGGCTCGGCTGAGACGCAAGAGGCACGGGTTCGATTCCAGCTGCGGGAGAAACATTTGCATCTTTTGCAAATACTTCTTCTGGGTTGGATGTTATAATATTATGTATTACAAGTATATACTTGTATAGTTTCCTTATGATTACTTGTGGCTCCGCCCGCCCCGTTAGGGATACAGGTGTGATAATATGTATATTTGCTGGAATAACTACTTTTTAACCAAATATTAGTACTGAAAAGTGAAAGTTAGAAAATAAATTACCTTTTCTTTAGAAGTAGAAGGTTCTGGACTTTTGGACCGTTTCTCTGATGGAGGTCCTACATCTACCGGTGGACTGATGCTTCTCTCCTGACTCCTCTTTTTTTGGGCCTTGGCATACCGGGCAGCTGCATCAAACAGATCCAGCTCACTATCAATGTTCAGGTGATCAAGTGAGAATACTGTTATGACCGTGTTCAACTCTACATCTTCAAAACTGCTGTCGTTGAGAACCTCTTTGGTATTTGTACTTATTATCTGAAATCATTATATCGTCACTGGAAAGGCAAAATTACGTAAGCGCCAAAATGGCGCCAAATGGGCATATTGATTTATTATCCTAAAATAGCAGTCCAAATACAATAATATGAATTGCTGGACATAGAAAATGAAAAAAGAATGTAATCTTACTTTGACGTCATCAAAATTCGATAATTAGGTAAAAAGTTATGATTAAAAAACGAAAAAAAAAGAACTTTAAACGGCTTTTTCTCGATTGGCGCTTACGTAAATTTGCCTTTCCAGTGACGATATGAAAACCATCAGAAAGTCATAATAAAAAAATGTGTATTGAACAGAATATAATTAATATATTTTCAAATGATCAAGTTACCTGAATACATTTGTCCATGAGCACATTTTCTTCAAACAAGCGTGCAAATTCGTATGCTCTGCAAGCATTCCTAGGGTACAGATCCGACCAGAGATACCTGGTGCATTCTTTCACCAGATGTGGCAACATATACTTCTTGGCTCCATAACATAGTTCACAGGCTTTGTCAAATGAGCATATGTTTATATTATCGGTGTAAATGTATCTGTAAGAATAAGTTTCAAAAATGTTTTTATTTCATTCTATATTTGACAGATGTTTTGGTAATTTGAGCACTGAGAAAAAAGGTAAAGAATTCTTCGGAAGATATAACTTATATGATCCAGATGTAATACCTATAGTATTATACGAGTAAGAACTTCAAAATAAAGCTAAACCTTACTCCAGAAGGGCCCTAAAGGCCTCCGGCTGCACATCAAGTATGGGTATGGGCTCATTCCGCTCAGCCATTCCACCATAGAACATCGCCTCAAAGACGGGCGAGGCCATCGCCAGTATCAGCCTGTGTCCTGGCACCACCACCTGGTGCGGCTCCGAGCCCACTACGAAGGTGCAGTCGGACCATTGTCCCGACTGCAGCAAATAAGCCCCTCTCTGCTTCACCTCCACACACTCAAGTTGCCAATCACTCGCCATTATCACTCCTACGGTTCGTTATATGAGCAAAGCAATTAAATCCGCGGGACATTCAGATTCCACATAAATCCGACCGAATCCAAGATCACTAAACAAACAATTACTTCGTTATATCCAAAATTAGGTGATATTGTTTTCCAAATGATTTGAAAACGACGAACGAAACGAACGAAACTAGAATAAAACTTGACAATTGACACTGGACAGAGATCGTCATATCGAAAATAATCTGTTTTTGTGTCACTGTCAATAAATATTATGTCACTGTCATCTTTCTTTTGTTTATCTCAGAAATACGAAATTCTGGAATTTTATCAACCTACCTACCATGAAATAAAAATAATAAAGTTCGGTCAATACAATAAGGCTCGCTGAAATATAACGAGCTTTCCTTGTTTGATTGCATGTAATGTATCAACTTTACTTGAAAGAGTTCATGAATTGTGTATGAGAATCGCCAAATGTAATATTTGGCGATATCTAAGTCAGTTTTCGTTGTAAAGAGTGTGATAAAACAGTCCTCGATGACTATGAAGATTAATGAGAAAAATCTCTGTTCCTTCGCGTCGTCCTCCACGCCGGTGGACCGCGAGGGCTGGCTGGACATGCGAGTGGAGCCCGCCAAAAGCTATCAGCGTCGCTGGTTCTCGCTCAAAGGAAACCTCCTCTTCTACTACGATAAGAAGGGGGATAAGGAACCAACGGGAGTGATCATCCTTGAGGGATGCACTATCGGTAAGGAACTCCATCATTATGCAGTTTTAGACCAGCAGTGAAGAAAGTAAATAAACAATAGTGAACTCCAAACTCTCAATTTTAGTTCACTTTCACTGAGAAATATAGAAAGTATGTAGTTTCATGGTACACTGATTCAGTCAGACTGAATGAATGAATGTTTGTTGCCGGTTCCCATAGTACTAGAACCATGGTTACCATGGATATAAGGCCATAACACTGTTATTGATTCTATTTCTTACAGCAGAGTAATTATACAGTGCTGCACTTTTGAAAAACAGGATATTGAATATTATTCCAAAAATTGTGAAGAAAGTAGGATTCTTGATGAAATACGAAAAGATTTCCCAAAACACAACAATAGCACAATCTGATTTACCTACTAGTATTGCATACATACATACATATTATCACGCCCGTATCCCTAACGGGGTGAGCAGAGCCACAAGTAATCATAAGAAAACTTGCAGCTACTTCTGATCCTAGAGTTCCAAGATGGATATGGTGAACCATGGTATACAGGTGATGAGCCCATCGCCCATTTAGATTCATCATGTTGGAGAGGATACTATCCCTTAGTCGACTCTTACAACATACACGGGGTGAGAAGCAGTATAGTATTGCATATATTGTGTTAAAGTACAATAACTTGTGATATTTCAGAACTGACAGAAGAGGAAACATACGGTTTTAAGATAGTGTTTCAATGTGTGGGGGGGCGAACATACTACCTGTGTACCAGTGCCCATGGCTCCATGGAAGGCTGGATGAAGGCGCTGGCGTGTGCAAGCTATGATTATATGAAGCTGATGGTTGCGGACCTGCAGAGGCAGCTGGATGAGATTCAAGGTTGGTGCATGGATTTAAAAAAAAAAGTATTTCTAGAATGCTAGAGTTACCCACTACCCAGTACTACCAGTTACTCAGTATTTCTTAATTGTTCCTGCTGATTTCAAACATCCTACTAATATTATAAATACGAAAGTTTGTGAGAATGTGACAATGTATGTTTGTGCCTTAATCACGCCATAACAGCTGAACGGATTTGAATGAAACTTGGAATATACATAGTATGTGTGCTGGAATAACATATAGGCTAATTTTTGTCTGGATATCACAAAGCCGCGGGCGAAAGTTAGTTAATGTGTAATGAATAAAAATGTCCCCAAATGCTAATCTAAATATTGCAGTCTTGAACATACAATGCTGTTTGGTTGTTTTTTAGGGTTCCGGAAAGGTGGTGATGGGATACTAAATGAGGCATAGTAGCCTCTGGATGCCCGTCCGTCCGTCCATCTGTCTGTGAGCGCTTTGTATCTCATGAACTGTAATAGGTTGAGTAGAAATTTTTAAAGTGTATTTTTCTATTGCTGCTGTAACAACAAATAATAAAAATAAAAGAAACATTTATGGACATGTCTAATGGTACAGAACCCTTTGTGTGCGAATTCGACTCACTTTAATTGCGCACTATAACAATCAAGCCAAATATAAAATTACAAAATGATACTAGTTTTCCTGTTTCGTTGTCCAATACCAAGCTGGATAAGGATAGATTTTATTACCCAGTACTACTACTATTAAAAACCTAGTAAAACATTATATCACTGGTCCATATCTTGAGGTGAGTTTGTTTCATTAAATTGCCGTGGAGTGGGCGTTGTAGTCTTTGTATAACAAAAAAATGCCCTCACGTTTTAAAGCTTCTTTTTTCACAGGACTACATTTATGAAATGGACTCTACCTAGATATGATAGTAGAGAGCAATGTCTACCAAGTACCTCCAAAAAATCCTTTCACCACACTGGTCCGAAAAAAGTAGTAACAGTAGTAGTAGTAGTGAATACTTCGCAAAACATATTTTACCAATCTATAGGTATTTCACAATAAATGGCTTATGATTTGTCTTTTAGCAGAGGCGGCCAACGTGACGGTGACGCCGCCAGACGGGGAGCCCAAGGTGCCTCCTCGTGGCCAGCGGTACAACCCCTTCAACAAGATGAATGAGCCGGATAAAGCCGTGCAGGGCAGCAGGCATCGTAAGTACACTTTGTAATCTTATCATGTCACTGTTTCTGTCAGTGTGACCAGATTTAAATTGAACATTCTGCTAGATGCTCGCCTAAATTCTGCTAAAGTGTGCTAACTTTATTTTTAATAGGTAAATGCCAAAATTCTATTGTGTCTTTGTCTAAAATTACGAAACGAATGTTATGTTTGAAAAGGAATGTTATGTAAAAAAAAACAAAAATATTATTTAAAAATATTTAATAATGAAAAAATAACACGATTATGCAGAACATTCTGTAGAACGCTGCATTCTGCCATGTCGCGATTCACCATAGCTGTCCAGGTGGTCTTTGGTCTCCCTCTTGGTCTTTTGCCAGAGATAGATTGTCCCAGTATCTGGTTGCCAACTTAATCGGGTGATCTTCTGACATGTCCATGTTTGTAACATTATATCTTTTATTATTTTCTTTCAGACAAAGAAAGCCTGAGAACGGAGCTTCCTCGCAAGCAGGTCCCCTTCAGAGACATCCACGCGGCGCACGGGCGGCGCATACTGGCGGACAGGAGCGAATGGCGCGCGCAGTTCACCAAGCAAAAAGAAGTCCCACTTATAGAGCTATAAGGTCCCTTTTGGAATACCTCGGCTTTGATCACGTGGTCTCTGGGGTTAACCCATACTGAGTGTCTTCAATTGACAATAGGGAAAGTGAAGTGTCATTGTCCAACAAACCAAACTAAGAGAAAGCTAAGAGCATGACTGGGTACCTAATGTCTTCTAATTTAAGGGTTGGCACATATCCTTCTCCACGTATATCTTTCCAGGGCAGACTCCTTGACCTCTTTATGCGGCATGACTTCTCCTTTACTCATCTCATATAGCTGATCATCAGTCTTCCTCTTCCTCTCCATCTCTCTACTTTCCCTTCTATGATGATTAATGAAGCTATCATGTCGTATAAGATGGCCGATCATCTTTCCTCTTCTGTTCTCCAGCTATTTGCAAAAGGGGCCTTTCCTAATCTGCTCTATTCAAAAGTTCACTGAATGTCACCATCGGTATTTAAACGAAAACTGTGAACAAACTATACAATATAAAATAGTGAATAATTATATTTCGCGGTCTCTAGAATCTAAATGCTCCTTTTTAATCTCTAGGGGGAAAGGGGAGGGGGAAGGGTCACTCCCCCAGCCCCCCAACCCTCCCTGCCCCCTCTCATCATTGAGAGTTCTCTCCGATAGTATGAACAGATGTTGTGAAAGTGATCAACTGTTAAGTAAGTAAGTTCGTATGAGCTAGTAGCCAACTCTTGTGACGGAGTTTTTAGGCCAGCTAAAGCCATCCGTCATGGCTTAACGACTTAAAAGCCGGGACCGACAATTTAACGTGTCCTCCGTTACTTCACTATTCCTGTTGTCACAAGGGACTCACCAAGCAAATACATAATATCCCATTCATACAGCTATAAGATTATTTTTTGACTACAACGGTTTTCATCACGTGGTCTCTGGAGTTAACCCATACTGAGAGTCTTGAATTAACTGTTGGGGCAACCCACGTCAAAATACTAGTCTAACAGCCTCGCGAGGCAAGTGTTCTCTTAGTCAGGACGTGCCTCGCCCGAGGCTGACGCGTAAACTGCGCGTAAAGCGAGCACTTACCTTGCGAGGTTGCTTGGTCAGTCAGTACATAGCTATTTATTTATACATTTTACGTCAACATTATTGCGTAATTGCCGAAAAGGCACTAGATACCGACTTACTACTAGAATTATTTTACTTGGTCAATGAATACTTCATATTACGGCTTACTTGGTCAATGGTCATATGTTGATGTTATAATTATCGGAACCTCTCAGAATCTGTCTACTAGCTGCCGCCCTCGGCTTCGCTCGCGTGGTATCCGGATAAAAAATAGCCTTATATATGTTATTCCAGCACAGGTACTATGTATATTCCAAGTTTCATTCAAATCCGTTCAGCAGAAACATATTAGTAGGAATCAAGACTTTGAGTAATACATACATTACATAGACAAGTACATAACAGTGCCTATATAATACTAGCTCTGTAAATATCAAATACATAAGTGGATTTCGGTTGATTGTAGATTGAGGAGGACGTAGTTACGCTGAAAGGATTCAATTCACAAAATGTCACTTTGGAGATATGGCGTTTTAATGTTTAGACGATGATTCAAAAATATTATTGCATTCGGAAAAAAATTAAATTATTGTGTCAGATGACCAAAAAACTATTAGTTTTATGTGTCTAATTTGGAGGACGTACGAGTAGTAACGCTAAAAGGATTCAATCCACAAAATGTCACTTTGAAGATATGGCTATTTTAAAGTTTAGACGATGATTCAAAAATATTATTGCATTCGGAAAAAAATTAAATTATTGTGTCAGATGACCAAAAAACTATTAGTTTTATGTGTCTAAATTTATTACAGAGACTATCGTTTTTTTCGGTTATTGAGAAAAATAGGGAGTTGAGTCGTTTCTGCTAAATTTGTTTTGACATTACGGATTATTTTTTATTTATTTCTCCAACATGATGGACATATATGGGCGATGGGCTGATCACCTGTCACCATGGTTCACCATATCCATCTTGGGAGTCTGAAGTGGCTGCAATTTTTCTTATGATTACTTGTGGTTCTGCCCACTCCGTTAGGGATACGAGCGTGATAATATGTATCGGTATGTATTTCTCTAAAAGGACCTAAGCGACAAAAAGTAGTAATAAAAGTGATATTTATTATTAAAAGAGTTTTATTATTGCGCAATATATCATTTATTTAAAAAAAGGATGATCTTAGATGTCATCTACAAAGTCCTCACCCTGATTCACCGTAAAATCTAGTGACCCATGTGTAAGGTTTGCGCCCTACAGCTTTAAATGATAATGATTTGATTGACTGATAAGATTTATTTATTGATGCTAATGAATACACTGCGGAGGCTAAACGTGTACTGCTTTACTTAACTAAAAAGTGCACAGCATGCAATGTGCGAAATGTGCAATTACTTATAAAAACAATAATTGTACACCATGCATCCCTTTTAAACTCTTATAAAAACCCTGGCAGGTTTTTGGAATCAGGTCCATCATTGATTTTAGGTCATCTATTTTAGTCTGGGCAATTTCTTTGCCCTCAGGCCAAAGACGAACGAAATCGTTTTCCGTAATATCGGATATTATTTTTCCTTTATGGGTTTTTTGAGTCAATCTCTTTTTCTCCCCATCTATTTTCATAAATATGGAAAGTTTACAATGTTTTTTTTTTATCAAAATTTCTTTGGTTTTTATCCAGTTGACTTTTTCTTTTGTTGTAAATACTTTTCTATTTTGGATGTTCCGAAGAAATCGTCCTGCATTCTATAAGGTATAAGAGGATTTTTTTTTAGCAGGATTTTTTTACATTTATATGCTCTTCGGCGGTATATAACCTCTCGTGATATTTTAGCTGATACTCGATTTTTGAGAAGTCTGTGTCATCCGGGAGGAATGCGTACTCAGACTCTAAATATTTCAAAAGTATTGTTTGCAAGGTCGGGTGTGAATTTAATAGAGCTTTCAGCATCAATACTATTTTGATGTTACGATTTGGCTTCCGCAACAATCGCTCTAAACTCCTAAGGCCCAAGCATATTTCTTGAATATCTTGATTACCGCCCAAGTCCATTAAAATGGGCGAAAAGATTATGAGCAATACCGCCCAACAATAATTTTATGTTTTTTTATAGTTAGCCGTTTCCGATGCTTTTAATATTTTTTGAGGATACTATTAACATATAAAAGAGGCTGACTGCACTCTTAAAAGTGAAATATCTTGTATATTATGTGAATTTCAAGGAACATTGGGCTTTAAATGAAAAACGAAATTATTTAATCACAAACTTTTATTACCTTTTTTTGCTTATGTCTAACCAAAAAACAAAACTGTTTTACAATTTTTACAGCCAACACAAGTAGCCTACACAATGTTCACTATGAAAATCTGCAAAATAATTTCGCAATTTGGTCACAAACGAACGTTACATGTTGTACATGCAAAATACGTCTTATTTCCATGACATTTTCTGCATCTGCCCTGTGTTGTGAAATTCGGCATATGTTTTGCGTGGTGAACACGTTTATCTTGTGAAGGGAGTGGTACAGCAGGCAATCCCCTCTTCCCGCGTGAAGGCGGCGCTGAAGATGTCTCGCCAACATCGTCGTCTGAATCAGGAGTTGACTGCTGCACTACTCCTCTAATCAATGTTTCTCCAAGCTCAATTTTATAAGCTCGCAGCTGGCTTATCTTTCTCTTCGGCGTGCTTCTGGCGATCTGGTCTTTTTTATACTGTAGCCAAGAATTACACACAAATAAGCAAATAAGCCGGTTGAGTAAGATGCAGAGACTTCGGCGAAAAAGTTTTATTTGTCCAGTTTGAGTTTTCAGTTGGTCTTTGCTGTGAAGTTGTATTGGCAGATCCATTACCTTGTCTTCCTCGACTACTGGATTGACGAGCACGAACACCACGAACTGCCCCGCGAGTAGTAGCACGTCCACGTCTTGATGCCCCTCGACCACGATCGCCTTGTGTTGCTGCCGTTTCTAATTCAGAATCAGACCCGGTGCTGTCGGACTCAGGATCTACAATGGAAGGAATAGTGTACACCACGTCACCGCAGTCTTCGTCGCTGGGTATAAAGTCTCCAACATCAGAGTCATTTAGTAGTTGCTCTAATATGTCTTCACTTAGTGGTCCTGTAAATAACGGCCCGATGTCAACTGGATGACACAAATAAAAATGTGTTCTTCTAAATTACTTAAATACACACTTCTTTAAGATTGGATTTCTTAAAAAGGATCCATGTAGCCTGGGTTATTATGCAGCCTATGTGGCTTGGTTCTCGTATTTCAAAAAACCGCCTTAGCGTTATCCGATTACGGATCTTTTTTGCGAGGTGCTAGAACCGACCTTTGGACCATTTTGGTACATTTAACTAATTTTTGACCAAAGTGTGGATTGAGTCCTCTCAGCGTAACTACGTCCCATTTTGATATAACAATTATGTCTGTATATAAGACATTAATATCACAGTATTATGTACGTACATAAATATTTTTAGAACAATATTGATCATCTCTAAAAAAGTTTAGTATTTGTGATTCAATTCGTGTGATGTCTTGACATGAATTTACACAAATGATAACGCAGTAGGGCACAATAGGGTAACTTTCATCGGTAATTTCATTGTTGTAATAAATAAAATGTCCGATTTCAATATTCTAGTAACGGAAGTCGGATCGTTACCATAGCAACGTTGTTATTTTTGTCAAAAAGCTCCGTGCCGTCATCCCTTAGTAGAATAAAGTTTTATTTCTCTATTTCAATACATACATATTATCACGCCAGTATCCCTAATGGGGTGGGGAGACGCCACAAGTGATTATGCAATAAGAAAACTTGCCACTTCCGATTCAAAGTCCGAAGTATCGTAATTTTGGACTCAACACTAGCATATCGATATCGATTTGTTTATGCATATTGGAACCGGGCATTAATGATTGTACATCAGCTACCAAACCAATAGAAGGCTGTATCTGTTGTATGTTTTAAAATATGACTTAGTTATTGTTAAGTCACTGCTTGCCTTTGTTAATGTTTATATGTTAAGGTTGCACAGATCTGGTACGGCTGAGGTGTGTTGGGTATACTCTGTGTTCCCAGCCTATAGTCTGGACAACTAGAAACTCATGGTAGACCCACAGGCCTCTGTGCTGAAACTGCATATTAATTTGTAATACAGAAAAAATAAATTATTATGAATTCTTAAAACCAGTTTTTTTCTTGTAAGGACATTAAAAAAATTCGTAAACTAAGGCCTTTTACCATAGTAGGTAGATGATGCGTCAGGAGGCAATATTTACCTTCACAAACGGGACGCTGTAGTGCCCTGAATGAATTAAGAGGGAATAGGCTTGCCCAGCACCTATTCCATCCTCTCGGCTTAGTCGGCCTTATCCACAGGAAAGACATGGTCAATACGTGCGGAGCTAACTAAGCCACGGGTTTCCTCACGATGTTTTCCTTCACCGTTTGAGAGTACCTACTGGTATAGCGCACATACATTTCTCGCGCAGAAAAATCCATTGGTACACGACTGGATTTGAACTCACGACTATAGGATCGGAAGGTGGGGCCACTACCAACTAGACCACCAGTGCTCTCTGGTATTATACTGGTATTATAGCGCACATCAAAATCTATTGGCACACGACCGATTTAAACCCACGACCTTAGGGTCGGAAGGCGGGGTCACTACCAACTAGACCGCTCTCAAGGGCATGAACAACATTCAAAATTCACACAAAAAAACATTGAGAAACAAGATTTAAATTGATTATTTGCAATTCCTTGTTTAATAATGTAATAAAATACCGCCCCATATCGCTGGTCCCGGCGATGAGCAAGGTGTTTGAAGTATGTAGGACTCAATATAAGACTTCTCGCGTTTTTAGGGAGTCGCGACGGCCGGCGACGACGTGTCGAGTAACAGATAGTACGAAGGCCGTCTTTAACCTATTGGAGGCCCTGGGCATATTAGGATAATGGGGCCCCTATGACTTTGAAAGAACACTATTTTGTTAGAATCTCAGAACAATATCTTCCAAGGTTAGAATAAACAAAGAAAGTAGATAAGCAAGCTTCTACATTTATTTTTATTGACATTAAATGAATAGATTATGTAATATTAGCTGCCGCCCGCGGCTTCGCTCGCGTGGTATTCGGATAAAAAATAGCCTATATGTTAATCCAGTACATATACTATGTATATTCCAAGTTTCATTCGAATCCGTTCAGCCGTTTAGGCGTGATTGAGGCACAAACATCCAAAGTCACAAACTTTCGCATTTATAATATAATAGACTAGCTGCCGCCCGCGGCTTCGCTCGCGTGGTACCCGGATAAAAAATAGCCTATATGTTAATCCAGTACATGTACTATGTATATTCCAAGTTTCATTCAAATCCGTTCAGCCGTTTAGGCGTGATTGAGCCACAAACATCCAAACATCCAAACTCACAAACTTTCGCATTTATAATATAAGTACATAATCTTTATGTAATATAATTCACACACTTGAATCCATTGAAGAGGAACCCTTCTAGATTTGAGATGGGCAAAATCGTTAATCACTCCTTCAAAATCGATTTTTTGAGCACATCACATTCAATGGATATGGATAAGGGCAGGAAGATGATGAATGCCTACTGTATTGCAAAAGCCGGCAAAATGCAAAAGTGGGCACTAAGCTACTAAATTGCTGTGACCTCTCGCGTGCGTTCGATACCGCTGGCCACGCCCTTATCGCGGACAAACCGCGTTACTACGGGATCCGAGGACCGACCTACTCGTTTCTTTTTATCAAAAAGAACACAAGTGGTGGTTAGGGGACGCGAAGCCTCGGCTGAGGCTGGTTTTATTGTTACGCGTTTCGGCAGCGCCGTTGGAGCGCGCGCGTTCGTAGATGTATGGGGGTAGTGGTTGCGTTTCAAAGTCGCGCTTGTGCGGCGTCGTTCAGTAAACGCGCACTGCGCTGCCGAAGCGCCGGCGAACAGTTTCACAGCGTCAGTGCACCGCTGTTCAAGCGTGCTGCCCAGCAGCGTGACTATAAATCCAGCCTGAGATTATGTATGTATGTTCGTATGAGCTAGTGGCCAGTGACGGAGTTTTTAGGCCGCCTAAAGGCCTCCGTCATGGCTTAACGACTTAAAAGCCGGGACCGACTGTTTAACGTGCCCTCCGAAGCACGGAAGCGCTCAGCTCGTAATGCCACTTGCGGTCACCCATCCCAATTTGTGACCACGCATTTCGTTGCTTAACTTTAACTATCAATCAAGAACGCATAAGCAAGTTACGCCACGAGCGCCTGAGATGGAAAACATCATGGGGGTACCACAGGGATCCTGTTTGTCTAACACCCTATTTAGCCTCCTGTTAAACGATCTGCCCGGTGTTATAGATAACTCTGAAATCTACATGCACGCTGATGGTGTGGCTGCAGTGATCCCTGCCCCCTCCCGCGTACAACTACAATCTAATCTCAACTCAGTGGTGCGCGGTACCAATCGTGAACGACTGGGATGATTTACCTTTCAAGCTGAAGGTAGGGAAGCAAGCTTTTTGTCGGTTTAGGGCGAGCCCGTTCGATTTGAACCAATTCTCTAGCACGTTGACTGTCCCGTCTATTTAGGGTAATTTTCTGGTACGTCCAAAGGGTTTTTTTATAAACTGCTTTATTTTGCACCGACAGGCTCGGTGGCGAGGCGGGCGATTGCTCGGCATAGACGCAGAGAAGCGCGGGTTCGATTCCCGCTGCGGAAAAAATGTTTGCATGATCTGTGAATATTTCTTGCGGGTCTGGGTGTTGAGGTACCATGATAGTAGTTTCTGATACCCACGACACAGAGAATCCTAGTGTGGGGTCAGGACTATGTATGTGACTGTTGGGTGTTATTTATTTATAACTCTTCGTCTGCGAGTTCGACTCGCACTTGACCGGTTTTTTATAAAACCCCATAGTTCTGAAGGAACTGCTGAGAATTTGCAAAAAAATCCAAATTAACGAGAAATGAAGTCACCTCTATGGCCCTATCAGAAGCCGTGGGTAGTTTTTGAATAAAACAAACGTAATATTAAGTACATAGTTTATTTAAAAATCTTTGTTATAATAAACTCAACACTATACAGGGGCAACTCATACAATCAGACTTACGTCATTGATTACATTGAAATCTCGTCGTAATATCGAGACTGCATTCGTCACATGGAATAACATAAATAGTATGCTATAGTCAGGATTATAAGGATTTTGGTATAGTTCTATGCAACTAAATAACATTGAGCAATCCTCTGGTACAAAAATCCCATTTTAAGACAATTTCCTCGATGTGGCACTATACATAACAAAGTGAAACGTGGAAGACAATGCCCATGCGGGGTATCTGGTAACACGGCCAATCGGACAGCTAGCATACGGGTTAAATTATGAAACTTATCCTAAACTAAATTATATATGCCTCATGTTACTTAAATGTTTAATTTTCTAGTATAATTTCGTTTGCGCTGGGTATACGGTGCTTCTATATAAAACTGTTATGAAGATTAACTTCTAGTTTAGTAAATATGTTGAAAAGGTTATAAGGTGTCAAGGGTTAAATATGGTTCATGATTTCTACAATCCAAAATATTTCCCCGTTACAAGTTTTGACGTTGGCGTTAGCCTCGTTCTAGCGTTGTGTCTCTCTTTCTATCCTTTGAGAAAAAAAGAGAACGTGATCCGAGGCTACGCTCATAACCAGGGGCCTTATTCACTATGACCAAACAAAACGTCAATAAATAACACCCAACAGTCACATACATAGTCCTGACCCACACTAGGATTCCCTGTGTCGTGGGTATCAGAAACTACGAGTACCATGGTACCACAACACCCAGACCCGGAAGAAATATATTATACAGATCATGCAAACATTTCTTCCGCAGCGGGAATCGAACCCGCGCCTCTTGCGTCTCTGCCGAACAATCGCCCGCCATACCACCGAGGCCGTCGCACACGCGGGCACGTTTGTGGAACCACCGTGTTATCGTATTCTATTATGTAAATTTTTGCATTACAAACAAGTTACAAGCTGTCAAGTTTCGCTTGGTCATAGAGAACGAGGTCGGACTGAATATAACAGGACTAAGAAAGAATGCTTACAAAGTAATAAAATATTTAATTGAAATTACAACGATATATTAATTCAACAGTCGTACTTCTACTGGAACTGCACGCAATAAACAAACTCTGTTAGGTTAAAGGTCAATACAAAAACAATACACAGGGTGCGTCTTACCCCTTAATAATAAGTATAAAATATGAAAAATATTTGGTAACAATTTCATAGAACAAAAATACACTATTTACAGTGTTAAATATACAAATCACTAACCAGAGCCGGGCTACACTAGACTAGGGTACAAGCAATTAAATAGTTATAAAATTAATCCTTAACTTGCATATACATCGTGTGGTGGGGTGAGTTTGTCTGGCCACTATTAAACAACTTTATTTGGTGTTATATAAACGTACATGCTTACTCTAGTGCAATTTATAAATAACATACAAAATCAGTCGATTATACGAATACCGGGGAGGATGTGGCCAGGAGCTAGCGTGGTGGGTGTACCTTATCTTATTTACTTTGGACCTTAAACTTGGATAGGGTTCGAAGTGGACTTGTTACGTCTCGAATCTCTTCTTTCTCTCGGCGACCATGCCCGCCAGGGGGCGCGCCGTGCTCCGCTCGCTCGAGTCGCGTCGGCTCTTTAGTTCTGTCAATCAAACACACACATTTAAACAAATACTTATTTAAAAAGAACAAAAAACCTGACTGCGTTGAATTCAGGTATATAGTAGGTTTGACATATTTGATTTTGTGACACAATGATGATGGTGATGATGATGAATTCGTACCATTTTAGCCTATTTTTGAGTTATGTACCATCTTAAGTTTATTGGAAATGGCTCCATAAAGCTGCCATATTGGATTTTTTTACACTTTAATGTCAAAAAAGTGTCATAGGCTATAAACACTCGTTATCTAGACGAAACTAACAACACCTCATTTGTCAAAATCCGTTCAGCCGTTTCGGCTACAGAGGCAGCAAAAATAGTAAATTGAAAATGACTTCTTACAGCCGCCATGTTGGATTTTTTGACAATTCATATACACTCGTCCAGACGATTCCAACTACACCTCATTTGTCAAAATCCGTCTAGCCGTTCGGACTACACTATATGACACTAACCTGCACGGGAGACAGCTGGAGGTTCCTGGTAGTCTCCGTCTTCGCGAACTGTATCTTGGCTCGCGAGGGCCGCGCCGCCTCCAGCAGCGGACTGGACCGCTTCGCCTGAGACATAGCCATCATCAAACACCAAGCCAATGGAACGTTCGTATAGCGTGCGTTCACTCTAATAAAACGTGTTATGTCGTCTCCAAACTCACGGCGAAAACCCCCGAGAACACCCGAGAAGCGTGAATGTGATAGATTTCTCGCCGTCTCGTTCTCGCGCTCGCCTGTTCTCCGTTCGGTGTCGGTTTTTCTGCCCGAGACAAAGGATTTCTCGGGCGAGAAGAGAGAAGACTCCTACACTCACGTTTTGTATCTGTGCAGAGTGAGCGGCGTAACGTTCATATTATGTTTGCTATTTTGCTTGGAATAATGAATTAGAGTTGAAATTTATCGAATTCTTTCAATCTGAGCCTATTTTATTACTACAGTCAAACCCGGCTGCAGTTTGAATATCGTCGTCCATACCGGATAAGAAACAGATCATGAGTGAGAAAATTGAGAGTGTGGATAATTTGTTTGTTCTTCGAGAAGTCTCGGCGAAACTTCTCGCCGTGAGTCTGGAGGGGCTATTAAGATACTCCACTGAGGCGCACGCAGAGGCTACGCACGTGTACACGTGTTTATTACATACTAGATGGCGTGACTAAGTTCCGATCCTAGAACGCGCTATAGAAGCATTTTAGGGGAATGTTTAGTGCTATAGAAATAGTTGCAATCTAAACAGAACACAATCAAATTAAAATAAAACGACAAACAACACGCTTTGTATGAAAATGTCAATCGTCCACGCTACGCACGGATGCGTTGTGTGGACGTGGACGTGGGTCATATTCGTGCGCCACAGTGGAGTCAAAAATCAGAGTAAGGTCATATTGGTCTCAAAAAAGGACAAGAAATATTGTAATTTTATTCAGGTTGGGTGGCAATAATTCTAAAGTCTAAATAAAATCTAGGGCACCATAATCAACTAAATAAAAAGGTGAGGTTTCATTATTTACAGTGTATCAATAAAAGCACACACAACACCAATACGGAGGGAAAATATGCCAGAGTTAATTCACTTGAAGCTCAGAAATACAGTAACTCAACAAGCAGGGTTGGGTTACAGTATACTTTCCCATGATATTAACCCTGATGGGCACACGGATCCGTTCCATAACTGGACTGGATGACAGCAACCAGCAGTTCTGTCTAAAAATTGCTTTTTTGTGCTGGGGGCGACAGCCAGGTTATGGAACGGCGGAGACTATAAGGGCGCCTTCAAATCAATCGCTATGTGCTGTATTGACATTTCCTACAAGACATTTACAGGGCTATATTCCACAATATCCACCTATGTTTAAACCTCTCCCTTGCCTCAAAGATTTGCTGGTAGAAAACTCTTTAAGAGTTAAGCTCGCCTTTGTACATGTATTTTTTAATGTTGTATTTGTAAGTGTTTCGTGTACAATAAAGAAAGAATTTCAGAATATTTTCGGCGATTCTACTCTAGGCGATTTTGTAATGAGCCAAGCGAGAACACTATTTTTTCGGCGAGCAAAGCGAGTGATTTTCAGGAGCCCTTCGGTAGATAGTTACCTGGGGGGTTCCGCTGCCAAGCCGCTGCCAGCTGCCGCAGGTGAGCCCACAGCGGCGCCTCCTTCCCATGCTGTTAGTGCACCCATATTACCAACACGCCAATATAGACAATCGCAAAAATTATACTTTAACAGTTACAGCGTATTGTGTTTTGTGGCACCATTTGTGAGGGTGTTCTGTATGTTCGTGTATCGCGGCTGAACGGATATGAATGAAGCTTGGAAAATAGTTTGAGCAAAGCGAAGGGAATTTTTATTATATTTAGCGAAGCTACTATAATAAAAATAAACCGCAAATGAATAACGAGGTCCTTTCAAGCAGGATTCCTTGGCGGTCAAAAATATAGCATTTGTCCCGCCGCGGGAATCGAACCCGCAGCTCTTGCTCAGCCGAATTCGCGCGCATAAAAGAAGCAGAATTTTTGCGATCGAGAAAATTTTCCAAATGATAACTTATATTCACAAAACCAAATACATGAAAATCGAAAATTCTAAAGAAAATACACAGAATATCTAGAATACATGAGTGTCTTGTTACACGAATTGTTATGTCGTGCCAAATGTTTACCTACAATATTCAAACTAGCAATCTATTTCAACTGGGATTTGGCGACCGTGACAATGAGGAATATTACTAAAAATGATTTCTAGTCGCTTCCTAGATGGCTTTATAACGAAATACCCGAGAGCTATAGAGAGCCAGTTTGTACCTATGAGATAATGTACATCAGGATACTGGCATCATTATAGGATGCCTTAAGAAACTATAATTTTTTTAACATTGGTCCTCATTTAAGTCGATAATTACCAGTTGAGTTAGACAATGAAGAATGAAGGTTGGCGCGATTTAATGCAATGTCCATGCCAAGCGCGAGGCTAGGTTGAAACGGTGAATGGTTTAGATTTAAGTACTAGCGAAGATTGAACAAGCGTGTAGAAGACTTAAGAGGTGATAATACCATAATTTCGAGTTGTCTCTCAACTACACTATAGCTAAATTTTAAGTCAACTAAATAAACATCATATCTTGTCAAAAAATCCATTCTATATTTCAAAACACACTTTCAATGGAATATTGTTAAAGATGCAACATTTGCTCTACATAATAGGTAGTGTTTTAGAAATCGCGTCGCATAATTACAATGGCGCGTTGTTCTTGATGGACGAAGTGATTTGTAGGTATTTTGGCAAGATTTACCGCAAGATCTTATTGTGTTGACTGGATGGAAAAGTTAAATTCCCTCCCATGTTCTGAGCGAAAAGCAAAAGTGATGGTTTCTAGCAACACTGCGTTGAAAAATCAAAGAAAGGCGTAATAGTTGTACTTTCCTTGTCTCTCTGGTCTTAAAACTTCCGTTTTCAAGACCATTATAACTGATAATCGTTATCGCTTCATCAACCACAGGGCGATTGTCAAAACAACTGTCATTTTGATAGTTTAATTTCCGGTACCCATCGTATAACTTATGTCCCTAGGTAGCGTTATCCGTCAAAAACCGCTGTACATTTTAGAGACGAAATAAAACGTTACATGTTTGTTAACTAGACATCCTTTAGTTGATGACAGAAATCGGACATCAAATAGTCAAAATGTAAGTTTTTGCGATTACGATTACCAGTGTCGAACAGTGACCAAGGAAGGACCAGTGAGGTGAGGGGCTAGTGAGTACATACCGGCGCAGTCTCCTCGATGAGCTGCGAGAGAGAGGATCCTTCCGAGTTCTTCATGTCATTCGCTTCGGATATCAAGTGCGCGCGCAGTTGCTTATTCCTGGAATGTAGATTGGCTATTAGAACTCAAGTTGTTTTTGTTCATTGAAATTGTGTACTTCAGACTCATACGCTTGAGGCTCAACCGAGTCTTAGCTAAGTCGCTTTGCGTCTAACGAAGTCGCTAAACATTACGACTTTTGACGACCTCGGTGGCGTGGCGGGCAAGTGCTCGGCTGAGGCGCGAGTTCGATTCCCCCTGCGGGAGAAATGTTTGAATGTTCTGCAAATATTTCTTCCGGGTATTGTAGTATTATGTATTATAAGTATGTTTAAAAAAAAAGGAATATAATACGTATTCTATCAGCCATCTGGTATCCATAGTACAAACAAGCTTTGCTTAGTTTCTGGCTAGATGGCGCTGTGTGAAATTTCCACAAATATTAATTTATTTAACTAAATTTTAAGCGAATTTCAAGTGGCCTTGCGTTTTTACGTGATCCGACAAGTAATTTAATAAAGCTCTTTAGTTCGTTCCGCGTTCTACTCTATTTTACTAAATCATGCCTGTCCAAACGTGTCTAGTGATTAGCCACGCCCACCAAAATCCTAAACTGGCGGCTAAATTGTAACTTGCTACTTGTAACCACTGCACTGAGCAAATAATCACTGCTTGTTACTAAATTCATCGTTTACACGTAATAAGTCGCTTATAATTTAGTTAAAATCTAATTATCTATTTGACAGCTTGATACGTGTAAACTAACATTAAGGTGATTGAATATTCTTTATCGAATACTTCTCCGCTAGACTGAGAGTAAAAAAAAACATGGAATGCGTCCAGCTGCTTCTCTTCCCGAGCATGTCGTAAAAGTCGACCAAGGGATAGTATCCTCTCTAACATGATGGACCATCTATATGGGCGATGGGCTGATCACCTGTCACCATGGTTCACCATATCCATCTTGGGGCTTTGAATGAGGAGTGGCTGCAAGTTTTCTTATGACTACTTGCGGCTCTGCCCACCCCATTCATACATACAAGGGGGCTGAAGAAGCGCTTATTATTATTATTAAAGTTAACAGTCCAAACATATTGAGCACTATGGCAATATACGTCCCGGATAAGTATGTGCGCTGCGGCCGTCGTCGGCACATGCTATTTTCTTATCATCCGGCACGAACCCTCCACGCAAATAACGCGCCAACATTGCGAGCGTTGGACTTACTGAATGCTTTCCTCCACGAGTTCCAGCATATCGACGTCTTCAATGACAGTCTATGCTTAATTTATGGTAGTCTTAGATTATATTTGAGTTATGTAAATTTAAGGTAGGTAGTTAAGCGTTTTGGGTTCCCTCCTGTAAGCTTATCTGCATTTAAATAAATCATTTCATTTCAATTTATTATTGGAGACAGTGTCACCTGGAGTCGAGCTGCATGATGTGGTTGTGTGCCTGCGCGAGCTGCGCCGTGCAGGTGGCCAGGCGCTCCTCCAGGGCGGCAGACTCCACGCACTTCACAGAGTACTTCTCCGAGAGGGACAGGATTTCGCGCTTGATCTCCTCCATCTCCTGTCTGCTGAGAGACAAAGTACATTAAGTAAAGGTTCGGCAGCTTCAAGTTGGTTAGACTGTACGGAACCGTACGCGGATATATAAGAGTGGAATGATGGATTGATACGAACTCAGCTTGTAATATAAATGCTGTATTTAAGAACTTGAAGTTATGCTAATGATACTGATGATTTATGCTGATATGAGTGCGGATCGCTCACTGTCCGAATATGCACCAGCTAGGTAAACTGCGCGATGCACCTCGTGCGACCTACTTAGCCGAAACTGCTTGCTAAGGTGTTCGATGTGTATCGAGAATAGACGTAGGTTTGACGTGAAAAATGCACAATCTTCATAATGGTTGGTCATTTACTTCTTTCCTTCTGATTTGTGACGAATAATGGAAAGCAGTGGCTTTATTCCGCCAATCGTATTGGCCGCCATTACAATCCATTGGTGATCCCTAAAGATTGTAGATTCCAGCCAGAATATGAGTAGATGACCATAGTCATTTTACCAGAGGGAAAGGGGTGCTGGAAAGGAGATATAAGAGTGAACTTCATAATTACACGAGAGTGAGTACTGACTGGTGGCGCGAGCTGAGGTGGCCGAGGTCGTGCTTGGCGCCGCGCGCGAGGAACTCCGCCTTGAACTTGTCAACTTCGCGTCTCACTTCGCTCTCGTGCGCCTTGCGCATCGCGTCGAGCGCAGCGAGGGTCGCGCGCGTCTCCTCCGCTAACGCTTGTTCCTTGTCCAATCTGGAGAGATGTAACTTATTAACTTTTCTAATTAAAGTGGCCATGGAATGGAAGCTTTTGTGCCTTTTATGGTTATCTTCCCTATTATGTCGCTTCTGGCTGCCTCGTTTCAGTCGAAACCTTTGTCAAGCGTCAAGATTTGAAATTTTTCAAAGTACGGAGGCAAAAATTAAGAAGCTAAGGTCAGAAATTAGATTGCAATGTAGTCTTTCTTCCGGACGGATTTCGAGTACTGATTGATCTCTTCGTTTAGCAACAACAATAACATGTGGATACCATCCCGTTCTCCCTGGTTACCTGAGCTGTTCCCTCTCTGCGCGATGCTTATCCTCCATCTCGCGCACGATGCGGCGGTGAGAACTCTCCATGGCCAGCAGCCCCTTCTCGCAGAGCGCGCGCAGCTGTTCTATCTCCTGCTGGTAGCGCGCGCGCAGCCCGTCGCCGTGCGTGTCCGCCGCCACCGCGCTCTGAAACACCACGACTGGCTTGAAGACCTGTTCCCATGTTGTAAGTCACGCGTAGTTCTAGGTTGGGGAAAATTGTAGAAGGAACTTACAAAAAATTTTGTACAAAAGTGACATTCGAAAACTGTCTGAGATTCTATCTCATAGAACAAGGCTGAAAGGACAATGTGGTGTGAATATTGTGTTTTGAGAGGTATGAAGATTCAATACATAGTCGTCTCTGAGATATTCATAACTGACCTGGTAAGCAGCGCGAAGACTGTCCAGCTGCGCGGAGTACTCTGAGTCGAGCGCGGCAAGGCGCCTCTGGAGCGTGCGCGCTCGCTCCCGCAGCACGCCGCGCTCGCGCTCGTGCGTGGCGCCGAGCTGCGCGCGCGCGCGCCGCGCCGCCGCCAGCGCCTGCGCCTGCTGCGCCAGTGCCTGCTCGCCGCGCGAGCGCTCCTCCTTCAACCTGAGGGGGAGGGGGAGTTAGTAGCCTGCTATTTAACGATGGTGTCCAACTCGGTTGGGTCACGAATGTAAGTAGCGTTCGGCTTCTCACCTGTCCAACGCGTCCTGCAGCTGCTTGCAATGCTGACACGGGGCCAGCTCGTGCAGAGCCTCGACGCGCCGCCGCAGCGCGTCCGCGCGCTCCGCCAGCCCCCCGGGGGGCGCCCCGCCCCCCTCCGTCTCCTCCGCGGCCCCCAGCCGCCGCCGCAGCTCCTCCACCGCGGCCTCCGCTCGCTCGAGGCTCTCGCCGATCTTCATCGAGTCTTCACTGTCGCCGGAACAGTCACTGGAGAAGAGCGCTCGGCACTCGGTCGAGAACCGCTGGAAGAGGAACACGAACTCCGCCTCCTGCGCGGGGTCCGCCGTCAGCGAGCTCACGGCGTCCTCGCGCCGCGGGCCGCCCTCCGCGCCGCCCCCAGCGCCGCCACCCGCGCCCGCCGCACCGCACGTGCCCGCCAGCACGGCTACGCGCGCCGCCACTAACGCGCGCAGAGCCAGCGCCTCGCCCAGCTGTTGCAGAAGCGCGCGTGGCGAGGCTGGCGGGGTCGTGCCAGCGACGGCCGCGGCGCCGCTCGCCGCCCGCCGGTACAGCTGCGCCACGTCGCGCGCCGCCGCGTCCATTTCGCACCGCAGGTGATCATGTGCCGCGCGCCACCACAGCTCCAGGTCAGCGCGCTCCTGTGCCGCCAGCGTGAGGCGCGCGCGCCGCGCATCGTCCAGCTGTCCCTCGCAAGCGCGGGCTGCCCGAGCCAGCGCGCGCGCCACCTCCGCCTGCACGAGCTCGGCACCGAGCGCGTCGCGTGCGGCCGCCCACGCAGACCTCACCCTGGCCGCTTCGTTCGCCGCGTCGTCGTCCGCGTCCCCCAGCGGGCCGGGCGAGGCGGAGCACGCGAGCGCGGCCGCCAGCTCACCAAGCTTCTCCGCCTTGAAGGCATCGACGGCCGCATCCAAGTCCCGCTGGGCTGTGCGAAGCTCCTCGAGGTCGGCACCGTGTGCCAGCAGTGCGGCGCGACGGGGCTCCCTCGGGTTCTCGTCGGCCTCCACCCGCCTGGACAGCACTCGAGCCAGGTACTCTAGGGAGTGGCGGGTGGCGGTATCTCCGCGATGTTCGCCGCCCAATCTTCTCCGAAGGTCCTCGATGAGCTGGCCAGTCTCGGTGATCTCCGATCGGATCAGCCTCGCGAAGAACCCGTCGCCTCCGGCGGTTTCGAGAGCGTCACGGATCCTCCCAACTATAACCGCCTCGTACGCCAGCTTCTCTGCCAGGAGTTCTAGAGACCGGCGCGGGGTCAATTCGCCAGCCTCGTACAACGCCGCCTTTCGTCGCGAGATGTCCAATAGCTTAGCGCGTAGTTGTTCTTCGAGTTGAGCGACAGCTTGCGCTACGCCTTCATCTGGCTCAGGTCCTCGTTCCACGCACTTCTCTACGCACTCTTGCAGCCTCCTACTCACATCCACCAGGCATTTCTCCATGGACTTAACGCTATATTTCTTCTCTAAGCTCGGTGACGGTGAGCGCCTAGTTTTGGCAGCTCGCATGTTGCTCATCTGGCAGAGACACTCGTTGACTTTATTGCGCGAGTGGATGACTGCACTTTCCAGATTGTGGAGTCTCTCTAGAAGATGTCTCGGTGCATGTGCGGTGGTTACGGTGGTTACGGAAGAGTCTGGACTGTCGTTGAGCGAGGGGCTCTCGGTAGACCGAGTCGCTTGAGCGAGCGACTCACAGGAGTTAGTCAGCTCCTTGCGGATTTCTAGCGCGGACGCCACTTTGGTTTCTAGCGAGCTCAGTCTAACTAGCATCTTCATTGGCTCGGAGCTGGTGGCACTATCTAAGGACTTTCTCCTAAGTCGAGCTGCCAATCTTTTCATTCTCTTTTCTTCCGTCGACTCGAGTTTTTTGTTTTCTTTGGCGGGTGATGCGCTCTTCGACGGAGAATTGATGATAGGCACTGGTTCTCCAGACTCTAGCATCGTAATTTTCTGCTCTAGCTCTGACAGCTTTTCTTCGACTTCCTTTCCAAGAGTAAGGGACTCCCTACCCTTCAGAGATAAACTTCTTCTTTTCTCTCGTGATTCGGTTTTCTGGATTTTGTGCTTTAACGTGCGCACTTGCTTATCCGACGCCGTTAACTTTTGAGTCAGGTCTAAGATGCGAGCTGCCATTAGATCTATTTCTGATCTGCTGCACTGTTCTCTTAACTTCATCTCGTTACGTAGTTTCATGTTGATAACTTCAAGTTCGTCATAAATACTGTGTGAATCACGAAGCTCCTTCTTCATGGCTTTGATTTCCTGTATCGCTTTGAGGAATCTGCCTCTTAGCTCGTCATACTCCTCGATTAGTCTGTTTTTATCCAAGGATTCAAGGTTTAAGTCAGTGTTTATGTTTGTGAGATCGCTCAAGGAACCTACGCTTTTTCGCTTCTCTCTCGTAGGAGACTCGTTCACCACTCGTCCTTCCAGGTCCCTGATCTTCGCATACAAGTTGTCATTTTCCTTGACGCTCTTGAGTAACCTGTCGTTCAGTTCGTTGAGCTCTCGTTGAAGCTGCGCGATGGTCTCCTGAGCCGAAGCAAGCTGTCTCGTTAACAGTTCACAATGTTCTGTGGATTCTTTCAGGAAATTCTGCGTTTCCGTCAGTTTCGTTTCCCACATCGTCTTATCTTGATTGTAAAGCTGTTTGATAGCGTCTAAATTTTCGGCTTCTTTGGTCCTTATGACCAATTCTTCCTCTTTCTTCTGCAGCTCTATAACGAGATCTTCCATTTTCTTCTCTTTCACTGCAGCGTCCGATTTTATTTTGTGTAGCCTCGTGAGTTCGTTTTCTGCCGCGCTGACGTCGTTGAGCGCCATCTTTAGTTGTTTGCGCAGATCTTCTATTTGTATCGTCTGCTTGTCGATGGTGGAGATGTAGCTACGTTTGCGCGGCTCGTTCGGTTTCTCGTTTTCGTCCACTTCGGGAGGGCGATCTTCTTTTTCTTTGGTTGCGTCGATTTCGTCAGTTTCAAATGTCGTGGTGTCCGATAAAGGAGGAGATTTATAGCAGCCTCGAGCTCGGACTTTTTCTTTGACTTTGGATATGGGCGTGCGAGTGAGGATGGGGGAGGCAGGCGGTTGAGATCCCATCTCTCCCCAATCGGCGCTGTCTCGTCTGCCGCCTTCGGAAGCTGTTCTGTACTCTTCATCTGAAGAGAAGGGTGCTGACTTGCCAGTTAAAGGCGTCACTGGGGTGATCGGTGATGTGGAAGATTCTGACGCCCGGTCCACAGTGTCCTCTCGTAGGATGAGTGACAAAGGTCCTGTGTCGGGGAGTCCAGCAGTTCTTCGCATTGCCGACACCCAATTAGCTCTGATACCTGCCGTCACCGCTGATAGAACTATATGCTTACCATCCCAAGTCTGTAAAGAAAAAGAAACATTTTATTATCTACTTCCATTCAGTAATTATAATTAACCTTGGAATGATTACTTACTTCAGTCTCAAAGGCATATCCGTTGGTGGAATTCGCTGTTGGCAGGTCAACGACTCTGGAAATCCCGCTCAGGTCGATGACTCCATCCATCAACCCCCTGTGCTCTGCATGAGGATCCCTGAAGTAGAGCAAAGCTGCGCCTCTGAGGACGAACCAGTGGCGAGACCAGACGCCCCCCGGGCCGCGCCTCTGCAGCCAACCTGCTCTTGCGTGGAGGAGCCTCTCAGCTGGTAGCTCCACCCGGCCTGGTTCTGCACTTTCCGTATTCTCCACGGCGTCTGTGGTCTCACTGCCTTCGCTGGCTGAACTAGAGACGCCTTCTTCTGGAGGTGCGCCCCCATCAGGAGAACCTCGAACCTGGTTTACAATACAGTATTATCATCACGGAACATGCCAAATATTTGTACGGCATATCTCGGTTAATGCGAGTCTGACTTTTTCCTTAACTTTTAAAATACAGAGAAATGCAATTAGCAAAATTTGACCGATCGAAAGCAAGAATATTGATAAAAATAAAATCAATTAGTAATTACGTCGAAAGTATTGAAGACCTGTTTCATTCACGATTGGACTTTCGATTCAATTAATTCATAATTTTTCATTCAAATCTCTCCAGTTCACACGCTTCTTAGTCAAGGTCAAGGATTCTACGAAATAGCAAACTATTATTTTAATAGGCTTACATCACACGTAGTTTTATGCACATTGTTTTAAGTTAACTTTTTTTTACTACTCAGTGTAGGTATTTGGTAGGGCTTTTTGATATAGTCAAGATTTGAGTATATAACCTACTGCCTATTTCTATAAACTCGATTTTAATAGTACCTAATCCGTGTCGTTTTTGATTCAGAATTCGCCTAAATCTGTACAATCGCTGTCGCTTTGGCCGTCGGCAGTTGTTTGCCGACCAAAGGCTACCTGAACCACTGAATAAAGAATGTTACTTCTTGAATTATCGGTAATCCTTTTCGTATGTGTCCAAAAAGTTGACTCATAAGATTTTGTATGGACTTATAATTTGAGTGATGGGTGACGACTTTAAATTGGGTATATGTATGTACCAACTCAAAATTAGTTTATTTGCTTGTGTCAGGTATAATAATACATAGGTCTTACATTCGTTTGAGACTCACATCTCCACAGAGCTTGATATTCGTTTGAGACTAGGATACTCACCGGCAGGCGGTCGGGCGGGGGCAGCCTCGTGGGGCGCTCCAGAGGGGGCGGCAGTGCGCGGCGCGAGCGCGGCCGCGTCAGCGACGCCGCGATGTCGCGCAGCTGCTCGTCGTATTGTTGGTGCTGCTGCTGGAGTAGGGGGGAGCGAACTCCCACGCCGGCTGAAAGACGGGGAACTTTAGTATCTGGAAGAATATCCAAATTGTCAGTTGTTTTAGGTCTTGGAGTAACAAGGAAGATCTCGACTCTCAATTGACACTTGACTTTCAAGGAACACAGACAGCCTCCAAATCGAGTAGTGTAAACGATTAACCCCCGAATACTCAAACGCGACTCAGAGTTGAGCACGTCTCAAGTCACGGTTTTTATGACAGTTTTTGATGAAAATCTGTCAAAAACTCGTCACTTGAAACGTGCTTAACTCTGAGATGCGTTTAAGTATTCGGGGGTAAGGGCTTCAAATAAATGTTATGTCAGTGACAGAGACACGTTTTGAAGGGAATCTCGCACAATTACAAGCAATCTATGTAGTTTTCATGTTAGCTAGCAGTAGCAGCTGGTTTTTTAAGATCAAGCTGAGTCTCCATGGCAGCGACTTCTGTCATCGGCTAATCGTGAATATTGACGTTTACACGGTCGCCAGCTCACAAGCGTGTCATAGGTGACCAGTCGCTGCCGTAAAGACGCAGCTCATTCCTGGCAATGACACTTCTCCAACTTGGAGACTCCAAGTCCAACATTAAAATTGAGGAGCTTTCTACAACTTTAACCTTATTGAAAAAAAGAAAGAAAATAGTTTACAACATACACATAATAAATACAGAAATGAAAAGTTAAAAGACAGCATAGGGCAAAAGAGTGAAGAAAATACATATACAGACCTAACCTTATGGGGCTAGTAATAACATATTTCCTGGTAACTGGTTGCTCTGTCAATCAGATAAAAGTTGCCAAAAGGTCCTAACTCAGCTTTGAGCTAACTTCACTTGGGTACCAGGTGATTACACTTTATACTTTTTGTTTCCGTTAACTTGATGGAGCGAATGATCAAACACATAGGTACTTCATGGTACAGTTACCTTCGTCAGCTCCCTGGTTGGCGGAGGGCTCCGGCCAGGTGTCCCGCCGGCGTGAGCGCGCCTTCTCTTCGCCGTTGATCTTGTCCCTGGTGGGCGGAGATGCGGAGGACACTGGCTGGTCCGTGTATACTGGAATAAACGTTCAACATAAGTAACTTCCCTGCTGGACTGGGAGTAAAGAAAAAACATAGAATGCGTCCAGCTGCTTCTCTCCCCGAGCATGTCGTAAAAGTCGACTGAGGGATAGTATCCTCCAACATGATGAGATACAATAAGCAAGTATTCCCAAGGAGGGTTGACGTCAGGCAGGCGGCCGGTCATAAAACACCTTAGCCAAAACTCTTACATCATGATCCTGGATCATGCTGTGCCGACCCCACATAGAGTGGGATGAGGGCAGGATGATGATTACATTTTCATTCAATCAAAAAGATTCTGAAATCCTTTCGTCACACTAGTTCAAGAGAACTAGTGAGACGAGTGATAAAGGGGTAGTCGGGGGACAGGAAATGAAAGGATCACATTTTGTAATGCAGCATATTGATACGAATCTCTTTAACAGAAATTCACAGACCAACGGCAGGACCCAACCTCAAAATTAAATAAACAAACATCTGTTTACAATCTTATGGGTATTGTTTCACGTTGGTTACAAAAAGTTACAAAGATAATTACGGTTTTATTTTACCCGCAACTTCTGTGGGTAACCATCCAATTAAAAGCATCTCCTAAAGATTTAATACCCCTAAATGAAATCAATTTAACTCAACAACGCCTGTCGGTTTTAACCAATACTTTCCGCCTCAGCCAAAAGGAGTAGGTATTTACTTAAGCCCATCCCGATCGCATCGTCCATAATTGAGCCTAACTTAACGACCAGATCGCATGCACCAAGGTCGACAATAAGACCATGAGGCACGCTTAAGGTGCGGTACACGGATGTGGAACACACGATTTAATTCTGTTCTCGTTCTAAAGTTCAGCTTAAGTTTGTCACGAAAACGCGCGTAAGAACGGTAGTAGTATCGTCAAAGAGTGACAAATACAAGTGTACGAATTTTAGCACTAAAACTGACTCAAACAAAGGTAAAACAAATGGTTTGATCATAGACTGACCGTGAACAATACTTATGTATTGTATGTTTCATTCTGTTTAGTTTTGAAGCATCAACATCTCATTAACATTTATTTCTTACGTTCCACATATCCTTTACAACACGCCCTTATAACCAGCTATCTTCCGAATCTCGCCGTGGCGGTCCGACCGTCAAATAATATAAAATGTGTGTGTCATTACTAAGAACCGTACATGTTTCTTTGGAAGCCTTTAGCTGTCTGCACGCGACCATTTAATTATGCCAGATTTGCTTGCCGAAAGGAGAGCAAATGTGGAAATCTGTACTTTTTGAAGAGGTATCTTTAACATCTTTGGAGAGCTTCCGACCTGGCCCTGGCGACTGGCATTGCCGATGTGGGGAACAAAACAGCAAAGCTCAAGTGGGACTGGGCAGTTCACGTTAATAAGATGCATCCCGATAAGTGGGCAAGGATCATAACTCCTTGGGTGCCCGAGGACGGACGCGACGATGTCGACTGCTTCGACAAGAAGTGGTGGGAGATCGCGAAAGACCGGGATCAGTGGAAGCTCTTGGGACCTTTGCCCAGCAGTGAGACAGAATAGGCTAAGTAAAAAAAAAATTACAATGTCATCGCTTTTGGGTGGATCCTACACTTGGTTTCACTACACTATGTTTAAAATTCTTATAAACCTTCAAACTGGAATATCACCTCCTATAATGAGATCAAATATTTTATTAATTGACAAAATAAACAAAGATGGCGCACGGCTTACACGCTTTGTCGGCGCGGGCGCTTTAGGCGGCTATACATTAGGCTATTTATTCCCTCTATTATATTTATATGATTATTTTATTGATATCATGCCTGCGTAATTATATAGGATTAAAAACCGGTCAAGTGCGAGTCTAATTCACATACATAGGTTCCGTAAGTACCCCTTTTCATTTTAGTTATTTATTTTGTTGTTATAGCGGCAATAGAAATACACACTCTGTGAAATTTCAACTCTTTACCTATTACGGTTCATGAGATACAGCCCGCTGACAGACGGACGGACAGCGGAGGTTTAGTAGTTGGCACCCTTCGGGTACGGAACCCTAAAAAGGATTAGGATTAGAGAAACTATATATATGTCAGTTTGGATTTTAATAGTTTGCTTATTCCTAAAGGGCCACCTTGTGGGTTTTACCAACTTTAAAATTGTCACTGGAAAAGCAAAAAAGCCAAAGTGCCATTTTGGAGTTTCAGCTTTTTCCCAGTCATATGTTGTAGAACAAAAACTAAGGCCTTTTACCATCTATAGTAGATGATTTATAAAGCGTCAGGAGGCTACTCTTACCTTCACAGACGGCACGCTGTAGTGCCCGGGACTAATTAAGATGGAGTAGGCTTGCCCAGCATCTATTCCATCCTCTCAGCTTAGTGGGCCTTGTCCACAGGAAAGACATGGTCAATACGCGCGGAGCTGACTAAGCCGCGAGTTTCCTCACGATGTTTTCCTTCACCGTTTGAGAGTACTAGTATAGCGCACATAAATTCATTCATTACCAACCCATTGGTACACGACCGGATTTGAACCCACGACCTTAGGATCGGAGGGCGAGGTCACTACCAACTAGACCACCAGTGCTCTCAGTAGTAGGACAAAAACACAATTATACCTAGTACCTAATCTTTCTTTGGTACAGTAGCTAGGTAAAAAGAAAATGAATATTTAAAGTATTGCTGAATATCAAAAAGTTTTTATTCTGTTTTAAGAATTTGTCTAAACCTTGCATTTGTTTCTGAATGAATTTACATTCGAAATTCGAAAACGCATTTTGAACGAACACTTTCTAAACGCCAAATCATAGTAAAATTAATCATCGTTTGGCAATTATTTATCAATCCAGCAACGATTCATATTTAAACCGACCGCCGCATGATCCAACCAAACCACCAAACAAATAACTTCAAAGAAAATAATTTGTTTTGCCATAAAACCAATCGTAAGTAGCTTTACAGCTCAAGCGTAAGAAATAGCTGAACAGACCTAACAGTGATAACCATTTAGCTCAAAACTTCCTGAACACCCAACGTAGGCATTTTATAGAAAAAACAATGAAGATGTATCTTAAAAATAAAAAGCGTAATCTAGTCAAACTGAATAGTTAAGGCTGCTTGTTAAAGTGTGAAGCCATTTTGGCCGCAAAGATGTAAAGCATTACAAATGCGTACAAGGTACTCCACAGCCGTGTCGAGGTGTCCCGTACATCATGCAGGCAAGATTTAGTGTTGAAAAAACGCGGAGTTTAATAAATATGAATGAAGCGGTCGCAGGCGCTCCGCCGGCGTAAATCATCGACACCCACTGCGCGCTATTGTGCCGGTAAGGTGGCCATCATTTAGTAAGAACCCTGTGACTTCAAAGAGAATGACTATAACATGTAGGTACTATGTAGGGTACTGTGTAAGAAAAACTTTATGAAGATTTATACAGCGTTAGGAGGCAACTTTTGCCTCCTACTACTTACATACTTAACATACACACACACACAAGTATTCTACTATATTATAAATGTGAAAGTTTGTGAGGATGTTTGTATGTTTGTGCCTCAATCACGCCCAAACGGCTGAACGGATTTGAATAAAACTTGGAGTATACATAGTAAATGTGCTGGATTAATATTATAGGCCATTTTTATCCGGGTATTACGCGAGCGAAGCAGCGGGAGGCAGCTAGTATCGATATAATACAACAAAAGTTATTCAAACTGACATCTCGTTATACCCCTCTAGGGGTACTATTTCCAAAAACTTTATATTTACGGGAAACATAATGGGAAGATACCCTCCAAGTTTTATGATTCTAGAACTTATGGTTTAAACTTTCAGTTGATTGTGAGTGAGTCAACTTTATACGTAAGGATAATTTTGAAAAAGTCTTCCAATTTTAAATGCTTCGTCAAATAGTAATAATGTACCTGTGTACATAGATGTCATAGTAATAAAGCATTGACCTACTTATTATACCTAATTATAATTTAATATCATGTTTGTAAGTGGCTGTTTTTGTTTAGTTAGATTCTGAGTGAACAATTCCCAGTATTCAAAATAATGGTATCTCTACTCCATCAAAGCAAACGCTTGAACTACGCAAGTCGAACCGCAAGTTAGCATGCTTAACTAGCAGCTGGCAACTCTTTTAACTTATTGGAACTGACATAAATAACTAACAACTGGCAGATATGCAATGAAGGTTACACAGTTTTGAAGCCTTTGTGTTGGCATGAAGTATATTTTGCCAGAGGCTCTTGGCAGAGTTAGGTATATCTGCCATTAGACTTGGATGCCATTTTGTTGATGGTATTGGATTTGTTTATCAGTATTGATTAAAGAATTTATCTAAAAGCTAAGGCTGTTTTGACTAAGTGGGATTAATGTTTAGCATGTAAAAATGAAAAGTTAAAGCATCTTCGAAGATGAATTCCATGTTTTATAAGGTAGTCAAAAATCGTTACTCTTACGCTTACTACCTAGCTACTGGTCAATTATGTTGGTCACACACAGCATGCGCTTTCCAGTTAGATAACTATTTCCCTGAGAATTTTTGGAGCAAATTCCACCTTGCCATCTTTACATGGAATTTTCATCTATGAGAGTCTCGATGTTCGTGAGCATGTTTTCGGCGAAAGGCATCATTGGCTGCACCATCACTCATGTCATGACTAATGGGAAGGTCAACGTCCTGCCCGTAATGGGTTTTTTGGTGGCCATTTTCGATAGTTTTTTGCTAAGTGGACTAGCCGCATTTTTAGTTAAGACATATTGTGGCTATGTATGGACAAAATCATTATTTTGGTGGCAGACGGAGATTGAATGTGAGCTCCATTCGGTGACTGGTAAATAAATTACACTCACAACCACGAGAATGACAGTAGTTTTTATGCTGAAGATTTATAATTAACCTATCAAGTGTGGTTTGTCAATGGTTTGTGAGATGCATCTACTCAAGATACTTTCTGCTTTAAGAAATGTAAGCTTCAATATTACGAGCGCTATGATTATGCGAATAGCTTAATGTCCACTTCACCACTGCGATATCTCGACCATCAAATAAATTACCCAGCAGTTTTACCACCAGTTCCAAAGATGAAAATGCCGATAGAGGCTTCAACGTAAGAAATAATTATATTTATTATGTAATCACAGTGATAATTCACGCGGATTTAACTCCTGTTAATGCAAACGTAAATTCATAAATCGGTGTCATAATATGCAAAAGGCATACCGTTGTGGAATAGTGGGTATAACTCGCTGTCTTATCTCAAGCGAAGGACTTTAATCTCTTTCTTTCTGCTAGGGCTAGGATAGTAGAAAATAATACAAATTATCACGCCCTTATATAAAATAATGGGATATTATAATGGCGTGGGTAGAACCATAAGTAATCATATGAAAACTTGCACCCACTCTTGATTCAAAGTCCCAAGATGGGTATGGTGAACCGCGGTGACAAGTAATCGCCCATATAGATGGTCCATCATATTGGAGAGGATACTATCCCTTAGTCGACTTCATTCATACGACATGCTTAGGGAGAGAAGCAGCTGGACGCACTCTATGTTTTTTCTATATCCCAGACCAGCAGAGAAGTAGAAAAGAATATACTAGGCACTTTAAGCGCATCAAAAGTTGCCTATGTGATAAATGCTATTCCGGGTCACATTAAGTTCCTATATTCCAAGTTACTACTTCAATTGAGCCGTTATGGGGTTAATACTTGGCAAGATACTAAATAATTTGTGCTAAAATTAAACTTTTCTTAAATTATAACATTAGGTACATTTTCTTACCAAATTACGAGCGCTGACAACGTATCTACGTGAGATCTTACATTATGTAATACTTTAATCTGTTTATGCAGAGGCGGGTGGTAATATTTTTACTGAGAGGACATTATGTGGGCATGTTACACGACAGTGTTTACGGACTTGAAATGTGTTCCTGATTACATGGGAACACGATGTTCGAGTAATGCGTAGAGGAAGCTCTGATTCATATTTAAATTGCACTTACCGTGATTTGCATAAAGCCTATGTTACTTTCCATTTGTAAATAAATAGAATGGTTTATTTCCTGTGATCCATGTTTTACGCTCGCTTACTGCGAGGTTTTTATTTTGTTTGATAAGATGGAATGGCGTAGAGAGAAATTGTTTTGAGACATCAAGGTATTTATGACACTTGGTGTAAACGTTAAGCAATTATTGTAACGTTTTATATAGTACTTGTCATAGACGACTGGAGTTGTCAAGTTACTTCAGATTGGTTAACGATTTTGCCCTGTCCCAGCGGAAGGAGGGTTTCTAAGTACCTTTGTTGTTTTTTCTCTGTATTTCTTTTGTGTATTTACAATAAAGATATATTGTAATGTATTGGGTCATATTATTATTTTTCATTTTCATTTCTACTAATATTATAAATTTGAAGTTTCTGGGAATATTTGTATGCACACATACATAAAATCACGCCTGTTTCCCATAGGTGTAGGCAGAGATCACGGATCGCCATTTGCTACGATCCTGACATACTTCTTTCACTTCATTCACTCTCATTACATTCCTCATACATGCTCGTCCGTTTAGGGTACTCTTGACCTGGCCCTTTGCCAAAACGCCGCCGATTTGGTCCAGGTACGTGCGCCGAGGTCTTCCCCTTCCAACGGCACCATTCACACTCGCCTCATGGTGTATGAGGCGAGTGTTTCGTTAATCTTCTTTCAATCATCCTCTCAACATGACCGTACCATCTTAACATGCCACATATCATAACAAACACTTTTGTATGTTTGTGTTTGAATCATGTTCAAACCTGAATAGATTAATATGAAAGTTGCAGAAGTAGAATATACCTTGAAAAAACATTACAGGCTATTTTTATAGGTACTATAAAACTTTTTCAAACTTAAAAAAAGGTTGTATAACTAGAATTCCGCATAAAACCTTCGTCGACTTTAATAAACCCAATAATGTGACCTAATCAGTGTTTACAAGTGAACACCAACTACACGAGCGACCTATAGAAAACAGCCGGTTTCACATTCCATATCGGAATCAGCAATTAAAGGTTACCCCCCATTAGATCTGCAATTAGGATCAGCCAGGTGCACACGTGAGTTTCTCTACGAACTATAAGTACCTATGTACGTAACTTCTATAATGTACACAGGTATAATAATACTCTAGGTCTAACTAAATTGGATGTGAAATAAAATGTCCATTGAATTAAATTGAATAAAAATAAGAATTACATAAAAATAATTAGAAATTATAAATTACTAAACCTAGTAGGTACTTATTGAGAATCAGAGTAAAAAAAGGAGGAATGGATAGCAATTACGAACTGGTTTTAAATTGGATATTTCCTCACGATATTTACCTTCGCCGTTTCAGAGTACAAAAAATATTTTTGAACAGAAAAATATCATCGCTGCAAGACCGATTTCGAACCCACGTCCTCAGACTCAGAAGGTGGATACGATCACAAGACTACCAATGCCTATTGGCATACGACTATCAATGGACTATTGATTCTAATGAATAAAATGGAATACTTTCGAACTTTTTCTCCTCAGCACTTCACACAACACCTCATAATTTCCTTTCCTGTGGATCTCGCGTGCCTCCAGGAGTACAAACCCATGTCCTCGGGCTTCGCATTATTTATAGTCCTAACGGTGGGAAATTTAATTGACGCTAGATATCTGGCTTCGAAATTCTAGTTAAACTGGTGTTTGGCAGCTTTGAGGGCGAAGGTATGGGAGAATGGAGGTTTGAAAATGTCAAAATAAAGTTACCGTAAGCTTTACTTTCAAGTAAAGTAAAGTAAAAGTTTATTGCCTAAGTAAAAGTTTATTTAATACACATACACAGGCATATGTTCATACTTGCATATATACATATCTAGTTTCAGTGTATTTTGCCATGTTATGGCGTGCAAACTGTCAAATTAATTTACATAATACTATATTATAATAATTGTATTAATTTGGCAAGATGGGCAGAGATGCGGAGATTTAGTGTGAACGAACAGACTGTTTCTGCACGCGTATATATGTATAATTTACTCCATACCAAGACTATGGTGAAGACATGAGCCCACATCTTCACATTTTCACCACATCTCCGTCACCCGCCATATCTGAATAAACCGCGCTTCCAAGATCCATGGTTATCATTAAATTTGAATGAGACGGGTATATGGGATTGACAAATGTTAATCCTATACATACATATTAATCACGCCCTAATGGGGTGGGCAGAGCTACAAGTAATCATAAGAAAACTTCCAGCTACTCCTGATCCAAGAGTCTCAAGAGTGTCAACCCCATACATTTATAAAATAGCATCTATTCTATTGACTTTGATAGAAATGAGCGGTTCCAATATTTTACTAACATTTTTGCAGGTGGAAACAACCAGCCCGCTCAGCTTACCCCCTCGACCAGCCCCGAAGGTTAGCCGTCTCCGCGCTAACGGACTTTAATTAGGTCTAACACTGTCGCCTTCGCGTGGATTTACGGCCAGGCCGGGCAGGCCGGGCAGGCCGCGACAAGGCCGCCGATAGGCCACTTTGCAACGGATGCTTAGCGACACAATGAGGTGTAATGCGCGATTGCACTGATAGCTGCGGAATGGTGGCTATTTCACGGTAGCACCATCGGTCCGATGTTTAGCTGAGGACGCTGAGGTGATGAATTGTAGCTGGCAGGTGTCTGAGACGAGGGTTTTTCAAACGACAGATGTTTCAGAATACATATTATCACGCCTGTATCCCTAATGAGGCGGGCAGAGCCACAAGTAAACATAAGAAAACTTACAGCCATTTCTGATTTAAACTCCTAAGATGGATATGGTGAACCATGGTGACAGGTGATCAGGTGGTTCATCATTTTGGAGAAGATACTATCCCTTGGTCGCCTTTTACGACATGCTCGAGAAGAGAAGCAGCCGGACGCATTCATGTTTTTTCTTTACTTCCAGTCCAGCAGAGAAGTAAACGTGTGTGAAAAGTAAGAATGTTTAAAAGTAGAAACAAAATTCGACTCTGAATATATGTCTAAGCATTATGTTTAATACGTTGTCATCTCTACCGCTCTCAATTTGACAAACAGATTTTTGGGAACGTAGGCGAATGTAATGAGTATTATGATTGCTGCCGACTAGATATTTTCAAATCATCTTGAACACCTGAATATGTCATTCTTAAAGCGACACCATCATACATAATCAAATCAAACATCAAACACATCATTTATAATGGTCGCCACTACAGAGATACGGTACCCTAACTAACTAAGGCCTTTAACCATCTATAGTAGATGATTTATAAAGCGTCATGAGGCAACCTTTTACCTTCACAAACTGAACGCTGTAGTGCCTGGGACGAATTAAGATAGAGTAGGCTTGCCCAGCACTTATACCATCCTCTCAGCTTAGTCGGCCTTGTCCACAGGAAAGACATGGTCAATACGTACAGAGCTGACTAAGCCGCGGGTTTCCTCACGATGTTTTCCTTCACCGTTTGTGAGTACTGGTATAGCGCACATAAATTTTTCACACAGAAAAATCCATTGGTACACGACCGGATTTGAACCCACGTCCTATGGATCGGAAGGCGGGATCACTACCAACTAGACCACCAGTGCTCGGTACCCTAGATAGGTAGGTAGTTAATCTTATTGTTATGATCGTCAAGTTACGTCTCAGTATTTCCAGAATCATCCCATGCCATTTGTAATGCAAATACCCATCGCCATGTACAGTGGGCCGCTGAAATTGATGGCTCTCGTCTGCACCATATCTGATGCATGCCGCCGGGAGGGCGGGGAAGCGAAAGTCAATGAAAGTTGACGTATTCCAGAGATTGCTGCTGGCTTTGATGGTAGCGGCGACTGAATAATGATGTTCTTTTAAAATCGAGGAAAAATTGGTAAGTAGGTATGAAATTACCTAAAACATACTTCTCGCGTGCTGTTTGAAGACCAGTAAGGGGTTTATTTTGTATTACTAAATGGTGTAAGGATTTTAACTTGCGTCAAAGAGGCTCCCTTCAGGCAATCCTACTAATATTATAAATGCGAAAGTTTGTGAGGATGTGTGGATGTGACGATGTATGTTTGTGCCTCAATCACGCCCGAATGGCTGAACGGATTTAAATGAAACTTGGAATATACATAATACGTGTGCTGGAATAACATATAGGCTACTTTTAATCCGGGTACAACACGAGCGAAACCGCGGGCGGCAGCTAGTTGACACATATTTTCGAACTTATTAGGCTCTTCGATATGCAGGTTACCCCAGGATGTTTTCCTTCACCGTTTGAGAGTACTGGTATAGCGCACATCTATTGGTGTATTCATCAAAATCTATTGGTGCGCGACTGAATTTGAACCCACGACCTAGGATCGGAAAGCGGGACCGCTACCACTAGACCACCAGTTTTTCATTTTGAAGGCATAGAAGGTGTCAAATTCGTACCACCTCCCGCCCGTGCTCCAAAAACGCCGCAACTTCTATCATGATACACTTAAACGAAATCTAGACGGTGTTTTATTCCATGTTAATAAATATGTTTGTAGGCCTCCGTGGCGTGGCGGGTGGATGCTCGGCTGTGACGCAAAAGGCGCGGTTTCGATTTCCGGTGCGGAAGAAATGTTAGCAAGTTCTGCAAAAATTTTTTCCGTGTATTGTGGTATCAGTTCCTGATACCCTCGATTCAGGGAATCCTAGTGTGTGATCAGAACTATGTATGTGACTGTTGGATGTTAACTGTAACTATGTATATTCCAAGTTTCATTCAAAACCATTCAGCCGTACTGAACCGCACAAATATCCTAACACTCTCACAAGCTTTCGTATCTACACAATACATATTTGCAGAGTTGCGAAGATGAAATAAAAGGATGGAAGCTTCTAAGAATGTAAGAAGTTTCCACCCTCAGCTATATTACGGTCGGCATAGCAGAACAGCTAGTTGGGACCGCGGTTATAGGACGATCACGATATGGAGAAAGCTGTGGTTTCTAGGATTGTTGTGATGCAAGTCTCGGATCGGGCGTCAGCGGGATTTATTGATTTGTTCTTGAAAACGTTTCACTCCATGGAGAGTGCTTGGTTGTTTCGTCAATGTGCATGTGTATTGTCAAAAGAAATCGAACCAAATGCAGTAAATATAAATAATAAATAAATAATAACACCCAACAGTCACATACATAGTCCTGACCCCACACTAGGATTCCCTGTGTCGTGGGTATCAGAAACTACGAGTACCATGGTACCACAACACCCAGACCCGGAAGAAATATTTACAGATCATGCAAACATTTCTTCCGCAGCGGGAATCGAACCCGCGCCTCTTGCGTCTCTGCCGAGCAATCGCCCGCCACGCCACCGAGGCCGTCAAGACGCAGTACCTAGACGGAGATTTCAGATAATAAAAAATCGTGATCATAGAATGCTGAAGGTGTTTTCATTCACGCGTGACGTCAATTACTCGGGGTTGCGAGTGGAACATTTTTAGAGCAGGCTACGGTAAGGCCGGGGCTGTGGGTTCAAGTCCAGTTCGTGTACAATTTTAGTATTTCTATGAATTTCTGTGTGAATTTTTCACAAAGGAAAATCTACTATGTCCATCAAATATAAAGTGCACAAAAGGTGCCTTTTTGGTTTAGGAAATACTTTCACTGAACTAAACACGAGTACTTCTAGAAGTAAAATATTAAATATATGACATAGGGTCACATAGTGTGGACATTGTAAATTGGGTATTGCACTGACCAGAGTTTCAAGAGCAAGCAACAGGCTGCTTTAAAAAGGCGGTTCTATAATATTGTACCCTTTTTTGGGGCGTTATTGCAATAATTCATTGCTTGTTTAAGTTAAATCTCAATCAACGGTCCCAAAAAGGAATATGTTTTAATTGCTATCTTTAGTTTTGGTTAACTTTTTGCCATACGCAGTTTAATCATAATGAACGACCCTGAACGTGTAGGTCATGAATTTGTATTGCGATTGTAGCAAGTCCCAAGCACAACAAAAACCCTCTCAAATCTTTAGATATATCTAAGTTCAGGAAGTAGGGCAGTAGGAATTAATTTCATTATATTCATGTTGCGAGGAGTTATTAATCTGAATATGGATGGATTTGGTTAAGAAGTGAGTGCAGAGATGGCAGATGAGAAGTTGCTGTGCCATTATTGACACTACAGACAAGGAACATAAGGTACCTTTGGTATCGATGGGCGTGGGGGCCGCCAGGCTGGGGATCTCGGCTTGCGGGGGCTGCACCCGGGGTCCGGGCCAGGTGATGGTCCCGTCGGAGTACCGCTGCCGCGCTGGCCCGCAGTCCGCTACGTCGCGCAGCGTCGACGCATCTGCTGAGTACTCTGGAATTAGCAGTGGGGCGTGTTTCAAGAGGTCTAGAAATTGGGATGGTCAATGAGTTCTTCCTGTGTCAAAGTGACTTTTGGGTAGAACCTGTGGCGGGGTTAGGAAGTATCACAACTACGACTACATTCAGGCTTCGGCGAAGTTGTCTCGTGGAAGCACAGTGTAGCCACAGGTTTCTAGAAACGCGAAAGTTTAGGTGTGTGAATCAGTCATCAATCGCTCATCTCCGTAACGGAACGGACTTGGAACTTGGAATACGCAGAGTTTATGACCTGGAATAAAACAAAGGTTACTTCTTATACGAGTTGGTCAAACGCGAGCGGAGAAAAAGCTTGTAAAGAACAATTGACAATTAGGTTTAGTAGTGGGGACTGGGTCCAATTTTACGAGCAAAAGCCTACTCAAAGGACCATATTCCCGAGTATGACAAATAAAACTTACTTCTTGTTGTAGTAGAAGACTGCAGTAGACTTGCTGTTTGGCCTCCGGGGAACGTAGCATTGCGTTTGTGCCGACCCTGGCGACAAGAATCATAAGATTGATATATAGCACTAATACTTAAAATACTAACAATAGGAGTTTTAGACTACATAACAAGAATAAATGTAAATGTAGATCAGCATATTCTATCGACAGGTCTATCTAGTCGTGTCACTATTTCTTTCGAACCAGTGTGGTGAAAGGATTTAAAGTGCGCCTCAAAGGGTCCGTGCACTTGACACGTATTTTCGAACTTTTTAGGTTCTACGACATGCCGGTTTCCTCACGATGTCCTTCACCGTTAGAGAATACTAGTATATCGCACGTAATTTTTTCAAATGTAAAAATCCATTGGTGCACGAACGGAAATGAACTCACGACCTTAGGATCGGAAGGCACTACCTCTAGACCACCCAGGAAATCGCGAAAATCAACTGCTGCGTTTACCATAAATGCCTAGTTTTAATTTCCTCTAAAACATTAGGTACAATAATTCTTATTGACAATCCAATTTTCCCCTGCGAAAAGGCGGATATTACTCGATCTTATCACGGGGCCATAAAGTCCACTTTCGCACCAGCTAGGGGAAATGCGGTTAGAAAACTCCCAGGTATCTTTTAATTGTTGGAAAGCTCATACCACCAGGTTGTTAATGTCTGACACAATCGCTTTACAGAATCGCCCGAACTGGCAATGTTTAGAAACAGCAACATTATGCCTTTTTGGCTTAAACTGATTATGCTTTTTTGGGACGTAATTTGAAGAAAGCCGTTAAAAGGTTTGGGAAAAAGTTTATCACAGCATTAGAGGCACACAGCCATTTAGATTGAGATATCGAATTTAGGGATTCTTGTACCATGAAGTTGCTTTCTTTTGGTTTTAGCTCTCCACTGTGTAAAATAGTAGATTGTTATTTATGGGGTTAAAATGACCCATTTATACCCAGGGAGAGAGTAATATAAACCGAGCTATAATGAGATTTTAGCGCCGTGTACTACACTCTACTTTTTACTACGATTGCGAGAAAATAAAATAATTAAATACAATATTAAATACGGTCACCAATCCAATTTGTAATCTTACTTATATTATAAATGCGAAAGTTTGTGAGTTTGGATGTTTGGATGTTTGTGCCTCAATCACGCCTAAACGGCTGAACGGATTTGAATGAAACTTGGAATATACATAGTATATGTACTGGATTAACATATAGGCTATTTTTTATCCGAATACCACGCGAGCAAAGCCGCGGGCGGCAGCTAGTTAGAGATAAATTCTAAAGATTTCGCGGCAATGCCTTTTTTTATTTCTTCTGTAACCGCTAGGTGTCGCAACGCAATGTACGCATTCTATAAAAGAGATAACCCCTTTTTGTTCCATTTTCAAAAATAAAATATTCTCTTTTTATGAAACAGTAATAAGTCGAAATAAGTCTTTATTCATGACTTTTTGTTTTTGTAGGCTCGTTTGTAACAGACAAAAAAAAAGACTTTTTTCTTCTAGAGGCAAAATATGCTATTTTATCCCTAATCATCGCCTTTGGCCTCATGATTCTACAATAAACGTAAACAATTAAAGAATACTTCATCAAATCATCAGGTCAGTGACCTGCAGACTGCAATAGTCACGATCTCCTACATGCCTTGCTATGAGAGGTAAATGTGTTACAACAGGTAATTATTTTGTACACCATTGTTTTTTTGAAGGTGAAGGTAGAAGTTGCCTCCTGACGCTGTATAAATCATCACTATAGATGGTAGAAGGCCTTAGTCTTAGTATTAGTGACGTGTTGTATGTGACGTCGATGATAGGACTGCGCTGCGTCATTACTACTAACATCACGATCGTGTTTGTGCTCGAAACTTATGGATAAGACTTTTTAGCAGATAATTTTGCGATATATACATAACTGATTGTAGTATTTATTCGTCTGATAGTAGAATTTAGGACCCGGACAGTAGTGATTAACGTTAACGTAGTAAAGGGTTAATTTGAAAAACTCTAAAACACGTGTCCATTGTTTTTGTAATGAAAGTATCCAAACCGAATTAAAAGTCAATCGCACCGTCAAAAAGGTCCCACACAAACTTTGACGCCCGATTTTACCCCTTTTTAGGGTTATTTTGAAACATCCTGCAACATTGTGTCTATTTATTTAGCATTTATAGTATCCAAACCGAATTTCAAGCAAATCGCAAAACTGGTTTCGTAATAGTGGTTTTGCTATAAAAGAAAGCTACCTTCCTTTCAGATTTTTGTGTAGTTTTCAGCTTGCGTAGTTTGAACTGTGCGTTGATTGCAGAAAAAATGCTTATTTTTTTATATAATGTCACGATAAAATTGTAAATTGTCGAAAGATTGTGAACCGTAACATACTACTTACAATTTAACTGCTTTAAATTTGTGGCGCTTACCCCCGAATACTCAAACGCATCTCAGAGTTGAGCACGTCTCAAGTGACGAGTTTTTGTCAGATTTTCATCAAAAACTGTCAAAAAACCGTGAGTTGAGACGTGCTCAACTCTGAGTCGCGTTTGAGTATTCGGGGGTTAGGCGGGCGATGCCGCGGCACGCTCGCTTTGATCGCTCGCCTCGCGCGTAATTTTTCACTAACCTATCCTGACCTACTAATTTCCATCTACAGATGTTCGACAGTTTACAATCTCGCGAGATTATAATCTATCGGTATTTACAATTTTACGGTGACATATATAGTACATATAGATAGATGCATGTCGAAGCTTGAAATACAAATGAACGGCAAGCATAAAGCTTTTTATCATCTCGAAAACGAATCACCTATCTGTAAACAAAAATCTAACCTAAAATGTTGTCAAAAACCTAATTATTTAAATTACAATTTCGTGTACAGATAGCTTCTCTCCGCCGATTTGTTCACAAAATTGTAATTTAAATAATCAGGATACGTTTTTGTGAACATTTTAGGTTAACTTTTTGTTTACTTTAATTCTACATCGAATTTGGCTAGATTAAAGTGTTTTACTGTTCATAAAATAATTAAAAAGCGTAAGGGCGTATCCACACTATGGTGACGAGTGAGGTTTTCAATATCTCTGTTACATATTTGTAACGAGCCGATCTCCATGATACGGGTTCTATGCCGGCCCGGCGCCGACGAGGTCAATGCACTCTTTTTTTGTAATTCATACTTCTCGCATGCTCTTGTAATTACAGCGGTTATAGAATATGTGTGAATAAGCCATTACTTAGGTAACATTGACTTGAGTGGGCAGTGGCGTGGTGGGCGAGGCGTAAGAGGTGCTGTTTCGATTCTCGGGGCGGGAGAAATGTTTGCAAGTTATGCGAATATTTCCGTGTTAGTGTTTTGATACCATGGTACTCGTAGTTCCTGATTAGGGTTGCCACCTGCCACTTCTTGATTTAAGGGTTGCCAGCATGATAAATATGGGTTTTTGATTTTTTACGGGAGGCTTAAAAAAACAGCTTCGCGACTGTACAGGCACGGTAGACTACTTCTAAAATCTCCAAGTTCTCTAAATAATTGATGGTTTCTATTGGGGTAGTCAGCGGCATGTCCAAACATAATATTTGCTATATGTTAGTTCGCACCGCGGCATTAAAGCCCCAATTAGATGACGATGTGTCAAATGTCCACAAATATTTATTTATCTGGCCATCCTATTTCTGATACTCACGACACAGGGAATCCTAGCACGGGGTCAGAACTATATCATCTGTACTGTACTGTATCATCTATACCATCAGAAGAACTGTAATATGTTCCTGTTACGAACTGGCATAAATTCAAAGTTTCAAAATAATCTATGTAACAGGGTAAAAAAGGACCTTTTGATGCCTTATCGTGGTCATTGACCTGCAGTGACATTGAAAAGACTGGTACCCAGTCAAGTGAATAAAATAAGAAATCTTCTCTGTATCTACGTTTCTCTATAATCGATTCTGCAAACGAAAGCAACACCTCATTGGATTTAATTAGTAATTTCCTCCATGGTGTTGGTGTTGAAGGAGAGTAATGGTTTCCGCGATGGTGGACACCTTATTAATTGTTAATAACGCCAGGATAAAGTTGTAATTTACTTCCGCCCGCGGCATTGCCGGACAAAAAGTAACTTAGGTACCTGTTATTCCAGTAAGTACATGTACTTATTACAGTTTTATTAGTTAAGCAACGATGTGCACGGTCACAATTTGGATGGGTGACCGCAAGTGTCATTACGAACTAAGCGCTTCCGTGCTTCTTGGATTGTTCTCGCCTCAAATGAACGCGTAGGGAACTGGCTGAGTTATGTGAATTATGCCAAATCGTAAATATCTTATTTCAAAATGAAAATTAATTAACAATAACTTCAATGCAATGCTGTCTTTTAACTTGCCGTCTGTAAACAGAGAATTTCCTACGAAATTCTAAATTAAAGCGTTCCAAAAACAGTACAATGTACCATCTGTGCTTTTGCCGATGTTCCATTACGAAAGTAGACCACACGTGGACAGATGTTCCCAGGAATTGATCCCCGATTACAGACTATTGGGTAACTAGGCTGATTGGGCATTTGGGAGCAGGTCACTGACCCTAGCGAAGTGAGTGCAGTTGGTTATATCAGAAATCTATTGTATTAAGGGCACTTTACATACGTAAGTTGCATAAAATAATTTGCTTTCCGCGTCTGATCACACTTATAACGCCACATTGGCTTCGTGCGAAGCCGGAACGGTCGCTTGTCAGTTTTCAATATTGTATCATCATCATCTTCCTGCCCTTTTCCCACTCTATGTGGGGTCTAAAAGTTTTGGCTAAGGTGTTTTATGACCGGCCGCCTGCCTGACGTTAACCCTCCTTGGGAATACTTGCTTATTGTATCTCATCATGTTGGAGAGGATACTATCCCTTATTCGGTTTTTATGACATGCTCGGAGAGAGAAGCAGCTGGACGCATTCTATGTTTTTTCTTTACTCCCAGTCCAGAAGAGAAGTTTCATTGTATATTGGGACAAATTATAGTAAGTAAAGGCCTATAAAATTGACATAAATGTATCAGAATGCAACCTTATTTTATAACCTCTTTTGTAACAGTAGATAATGTCAGCCGATGGCGAACCTTTTTGTGATTAAATAAATAAAATATATAAGACATATTATAATTAAACCAGTATAATACTTGAAGATTCCACTTCCCCCTCGGTGAAACTGGATACCGCGTCGACCTGGCGACCTCGCCTGCTCTCGCCCTTGGCCGTGGCTCACCTTGGCACCTACCACTGAATTGTCTCATTAACTGCATGCCACACAGACCCTATAATAAGACTGCATAAGGGATTGTAGAACCACCGGCGCGGCGCTTACCGGCTACCCGCGTACATTCTATAAGCCAAAGTCGATTCCCGCTGTCTTTCCCTATGTATGCTTAGATCTTTAAAACTACGCAACGGATTTTGATGCGGTTTTTTTAATAGATAGAGTTATTCAAGAGGAAGGTTTATATGTATAATACATGCATAATATAGTAGAGAAGCACTGATAATTTTAGAGGTTTCTAATGTGATGTCGCAAATAAACACATTTTTTTGAGCTTACATTGCAAACGTTCGTTGGCTGAACCCTACGAGATAGATCAAAATAATGTATGACAAATCTGGAAACATTTTCTACAACGCATTTTCTCTAGTGTCATGTGTCGCAGGACTTTGGGCTGAAATGTTTTCACGTCACGTTACGGTAAGTGTAAGTCAAGGTGACATTGCGATGGTTAATTCAAACGATAGAGAAATAAGTTGATTTGCTTTTCTGAGAGTCAAACCGTACGTTTTATCATGTAGTGCTTAGCGACTTCTTTAAACTCAGGTTAAAGAAACCAGGTAGCTGAGTCTGTTTTCTGCCTGAAGTCATGACGAGTTAACATGTCCTCTGTACAGATTTAAATTGAGGAGTAATTATATTTTTTCATAAAGTCCAGAGCGGACCTATTTACAAGTCCTCCAAGTTTTTCCTGCGTATTTACCTTTTTATTATTTGCCCTTTAAATGCAGAAAGTAGATTATTGAGCGGGCACATTCAAGTGCTTATTACCTGGACCCTGGGGTACCGACCCTGGTACTAGGTACTTATTATTCGTTTAGTAGATATTTTACTTAAATTGCTTTAAATTACATATCCACAAGACTGTCTTTGGAGGACTGGTTTGTACAAAAGTGATTTACATTTTTAAACAATAATGATGCTAGAAGTACGAGATCCTAGGAAGCTACAAGGTCAAAAATATAGTGAATAAAATATTTAATTGAAAATCTCACTATTAAAATACGTTTTGAGTTAGGTTAAGGTGAGTACATAACATCATAGAATATATTAATCATTTATTCACAACTATATTATGTATTAACTAGCTTTCGCTCGAGTAAGCACTAGTAGCTGATATTTTATTCCAGATCTCGAATATTTATTCCAAGTTTCATCAACATCTGTTCAGCGGTGACTGAGGCAGGCGCAAACATACAGACATGATCACAAACCGTCGGACTTATGATATAAGTAGGATTTAACTTTTAAATAATAGCTTGAACCAACTAGTTTGTAGGGTTGTCCATTTTTAGGGCAATCATCGTATTAAGCGCACGCAGGCGCAATTTTTTACCCCCTTTTTGTTTGCATTCTTGACTTGATTGTAATCATCACACGTATTTTCTTGTTTAATACTACCTGTAAAAATCCGCGTTTAAGTACTTACATATTATCACGCTCGTATCCCGTATGGGGTAGACAGAGCCAGAAGCAATCGTAAGAAAACTTGCAGCCTCTCCAAATTCAATGTTCCAATAAGGATATGGTGGACTATGGTGACAAGCGAACAGCCCATCGCCCATAGATTGTCCATCATGTTGGAGAGGGTACTACCGCGTTTAAAATAGCTTCTATTTATTTATTTCACTCAAATCATCTCAGCCATAAAGCCAAGGTACATATTCAAATATCCAACAATCCTTATAATTCTTGGATTTTAATATTAATAAAGATACTGGTTTGGACGAGTAAGGAGTAGTATGATAAAATACGAATTAATACGATTATCCGATTGAGGGACTTCACTCAGCACCCCGTTCCATAACGAAACGTTACCATCCCTAAATCCAAAAAATTTTACAGGATTTCTTTTTTTAATTAAAAATGGGCTTACTCTTGACCTCAATCTGACCCGGAAGAGCTAAGATGAGGTCTACGATGTAACAAGGTCACCGAGAAGCAATTCACTCGAGACTTGAAGAGTTTCGGGTTGTACGACCTCGGAAACACAGACGCAGGCGGCGAATTCCATTCCTTAGGCGGAGCGCATTATAAAAGTTGATGAGAAGCGATTAGTGCAAATCCACTAAGTAGGGGTGATTATCAGCAGTGCGTCTGGAAGTCCGATGGTAGAAAGGAGAAGACTTCGCGGGGGAAGATCGCTTTTTGTGTCCGGTCGGTGACAGTCCAGTTATGAAGGAGAAGTGGGTGGACATGGCACAGCCGCCAAAGGCCACTCCCTGTTTCTTAGAAGGCCTGTAGCCTGTAATTTTATAGATGTATTATCTAGGAAGTGGCGTATTAGCATACTCTCTTTACCCCCTCGAGTTTAAATTGCGTCGGTTCAGTTGCTCAGCGCACGCACCGCTTTCGCTCCAGGAACTTGGGCCTCTGTCACTGCAACTGACTGATGAGGCGATAGTTTGTGGCAATCAATATTATAAATCCGAAAATGGCGAGAAAGTTCACAAGTAGATTAGAAGTCGCGGGCGTTATGCTATGGATAGCGAATGATTGTCGGCGAAATCTTTAAGTGTAAAACGATCAGCACAATTTATTTTGGAATATCTGTAGACCCTGATTTACCTTTCAATATTTTATTGTATAAAACAAAGTCGTGTTAGTTACACCATTTATAATTCGAGAACGGCTGGAACGATTTTTATGATATTGAATTTTTGGATTTTTCTCTGCCCTGATTAGCAAAATAACTACTCGTATTAATAAAAACTATTGTATATAGAACTGAAAATTTACATAATTTAAGTTTTAAAGCGGTATTCTAAGGCGGCAGGAAGTTCGCCGAGTCAGGTAGTACAAGATATTTGACATCCGAGGAGGATACAAGAAATCCTTTTGGGAGAATTTCTGACAGTCCAAAAGTCAGTCTTCTTCAGATAAAACAGTTTAAATGAACAAGATTTTGTCCTATTACTACTGCCTACTCGAGCCATTAGCGCGTCTCAAAAAGGCTCCTTTTGTCCTGATATGCGATCTAGCATTTTATGTTTCAAACCGAGACGCTGACGCAAAACCTTTGACGGAGGAGGCATCATCAGTTTTCAGAAGAAACGTGGACGAGGGCTTGTCTGGGACAGTTCCAATACAAGCCCTCGTATCGAGTGAAACTATTCCATTGCAGTACTGCAATCTACGTCTTATTACCAACGGCCGGCCGACAGTTTACTAATACAAACACAGTGCTTGACGGCAAGTCGGCGCCGTAATGAGGATGTGGGCAAATTACTCAGCTATTTATGTCAAACTGAGGTTGGTGTTGGACTTCCTATTAGTTCCACTTATGTTACATTTCGCAATTGGCAGGTTGCTGTCGCTTTCGAGAAAGGCATTTATGTAGAGCGTACTGATGTCCGAGGGTCGTGGATTCGAAGCCTGGCCTTGCACAAATGGCCTCATGGCCTGGAAACTGATTCGTGATTCTTTCATCTACCGACAACCCGCGACCTTTATAATGTCTTCGGTTCTTCGGGTCGACCATCATACATTTCGATTCGCAGTCATTCGAGAACCTTTAACGGCTTCGAGCTACACGACCTGCCCAATACCACTTCAACTTACTGATGAGAATTGACTGGTTCTCCTACGGATTTCCTTATTAACTAACCTTACTCCTCGGGTAGACGCTGAGGACGTCAGCCCACCAGCGCGCCTCCTCCCTGCAGGTGCCCTTGACGAAGGTGACGCGATCGGGCGCCGTGATGGCCAGGCTGTGCTGGTGGCCGGTCACGGAGTCCGCCTCGCTCACCTCCAGGACTGCCGTCATGTCCACGCTGGCTTGGGGCACCGTGTCGGGCTGTGGACAAGAGGAATAAATCTTTAGATATTTCTCTAAACGCAATATTTTTGGACGACATTCTTGGATATGAAGTTTACAGAAAAACAGAGCTCAGAAGGCTACATCAAGGACCCCTTAAAGCGATAAGATAATAGGATAAGATAATAAGATAAGTAGGTAAGATCGATAGGAGGTGATGACATCTCCACTCACTATGTCGTTTCATAACCGAATCGAACCAAATAGGCACAAAAAAGTAAAGTATAAAAACAACACGGCGGGTGAGTTCTCAGCTGAGACACAAGAGGCGCGGGTTCAATTCCCGCAGCGGAAGAAATGTGTGCATGTTCTGCAAATATTTCTTCCGGGTCTGGGTGTTGTGGTACCATGGTAGTCGTAGTTTCTGATACCCACGACACAGGGAATCCTAGTGTGGGGTCAGAACTATGTATGTGACTGTTGGGTGTAATTTATTTTAACAAACAGACTTATGACAGAACTTGTTTTTTTTTATTGTTCGTCGTAATGGGCGTGGTAATTTGGGTTGGGAAAACCTTACAGAACCCATCATAATCTTTCTAGATTTTAGGCTATTATGTTTTTGATTGTTAATATAGCGCGTAAGTATTAATATCTTTTAATTTATCGAAGTTTTTCGCAATAAAGCGTGTGACACGTTTATTTGCACATTCAGATTAAATTGCATAGCATAATAATCCCAATAAATGTGCTGTTTTCAAGTTTTGTTATTATCGATTTGAAATAAATGTAAAAGTTATTTATTTATCTGTTTAATTTAATAACTATGCTATTCGTGTTGTATGCAATTTCTTGGGTTAGTAATAAAAATAATTTACATTAAAATGTAGTATTTTAAGTTTAAGTTCAAGTTTATTGCAGTATATTTATAACAGAAAATAATAAAAAGCGGATTATGGGAAGCTTAAGCGCGGTATGGAGTCCCATTGCTTTGTAATTTTAAGATAAATAATAAATAAACAAATATTGATGGACATTTGACAGCGTCATCACAGCCCGACAAGCAAAGCCGAATGGGAACCAGCTGATGTATAGGTACTTTGTTTCGTAAATACATTGTAAATATACGACATTTACGGCTTGTCGATTGTAAATATTGTAATTTCCCGGGTTAGCTGTGTAGCAAAAAGGTCGACAAAGACAATATCAACAAGTCTTAGATAAAATTGGACATACACGCGCCCTATAACTTTTTTACAAGTCATTATAAGTAAAAGTTATTATTGAATCAATATTTGCTACTTTATTTGTTGAAGCGATATGAATAAATAAATATTTGTGGACATTTCACACAGCGCCATCTAGCCCCTAACTAAGCAAAGCTTGTGCTATGGAAACCAGATGGCTGATATACTTATATACTTTTTTTTGTAAATACATACCTGCACCCAGACCCGGAAGAAATATTTGCAGAACATACAAACATTTCTCCCGTAGCGGGGATCGAACCCGCGCCTCTTGCGTCTCAGCCGAGCACTCGCCCGCCACGCCACAGAGGTTGAATGTTGGATATTTTAGCATAGGATAGGATCATTAGAATACGGAGGCTTTTTGTTCAGATATATATTTTAAACGGCGACAGGTCTCAGGAACAACATGTGATCGGCGAATGCCCCTTAAACTTAAGGGGAAAATCTACAAAACGATCATAAGACCTGTCGTACTGTATGGATCTGAGTGTTGGGCAACCAGAGCGGCGGATGAAAGAAAAGTGCATGCTACGGAGATGCGAATGCTGAGATGGATGTGTGGAGTTACTAGAGTGGATAGGATACGGAATAAGTACATTAGAGGAAGTTTGAAAGTAGCGTCAGTGACAGAGAAGATGAGGAGTAATAGGCTAGCGTGGTATGGGCATGTTATGCGGAGAGAAGTAAGTCATGTTACAAGGCGAGTGATGAATATGAATGTGGATGGATATACTGCTAGAGGAAGGCCAAGGAAAAGATGGATGGATTGTGTGAAAGAGGATATGCGTGTGAAAGGAGTGAGTGCGGAGATGACGAGTGATAGCAGAAAATGGAAGAGGGAAACATGGTGTGCCGACCCCACCTTGTGGGAGAAGGGCAGGAAAATGATGATATATTTTAAACGGCGGCTACTTCAGACAGTACCTAATAAAGGAATAATATAGGACTGCATAGGATCTGACTAATGAACGTATTAACTAGTACCAGCTCCTGGCTTGGCTTGAAATATGACCATCGATCCGGGACACTGCTCAACGTCGCACTTATAGGGCGGAGTATTACTCCAACTTATACAGCACACGATCACACTTTACAATCTTCATAACACGTTTAATTAAACAGTTAATTAAAGCATGAATTTTGAAATGGAAGAAGATAATGTGATTTTGCGAGATTGATGAATGAATGAGTTAAAATTTTTACGTGTTTTTTTTTTTTTTTTTTTTATTTAATTTGTTATTATTATTTTAGTTTATGATGATAATTTTTAATGAGGAACCTAATTTGTACATAATTAATTTTTTGTGTAATATGTTAATTAATGTAATTGGTTTTTTAATCGTACTAATTAATGAAAATATATGTGTAGTGTATGTGTCATAGCATTTTCTCGTTTTAAGCGTTGTGTCATGAGAAGGGAAGAATGTCGTGTGATGAGAAGAGTGTTACATATGAATGTGAAAGGATATATGGGTAGAGGTAGGCCAAAGAAAAGATGGATGGACTGTGTGAAAGATGACATGAGTAAGAAAGGAGTGAGTGTTGAGATAACTTTTGACAGAGGGAAATAAAAGAGAAATACATGTTGTGCCGACCCCATATAAAAGGGAATAAGGGCAGGGAAATGATGAAGCGTTTGATTTTCGTAACTGCTAAGTGTAAGTACTGAACAGATTTGTACGTCGCCTTTAAGTTTAGCATGACAAACCAAATCTTCGTTTTGAAAATTACGTGACGTCATCGCTAGACGAAAGGTTCGTCATTACACCGACGTCACGTCGTTTCGGCTATTTAAAAAACATTGCGAGCGTATTTAGCCGAATCTTTTATAAATAAATAAATAAATAAATAACACTCACCAGTCACATACATAGTCCTGACCCCACACTACGATTCCCTGTGTCGTGGGTTTCAAAACTACTACCATGGTACCACAACACCCAGAACAGGAAGAAATTTTTACAGAACATGCAAACATTTCTTCGAATCGAACCCGCGCCTCTTGCGTCTCTGCCGAGCAACCACCCGCCACGCCACCGAGGCAGTCCACCTTTGGCGCTGTACATTCAGATATGCCGCGGCACTAAAAGCGAATGCGTGCGGTCCTGTGAGGGCGAACTTTACCTATAATCTCGCTGTCGGTTTATATTACTTATCATGGCTCATAGTGACTCTGGTAATTAGTTAAAGGGTCGTTAAGAATTGCTATTAAACAGGTAATTATAGAGACAGGCAAAGGATTGAGGAAGCTGAATTATTTATGGCACTTAGAGGCATACAACGAAACAGCATTCGTACTTTTAATCACCGTTTCATTTCTGGTTTATTTTCAGACGGGATTTTATGATTGTGAAAGTTGACTAAGGAGTACCTAGGATCCTCTCCAACTTGATAGACCTATATGGGCGATGGGCTGATAACCTTTCACCATGGTTCACCATATCCTTCTTGGGAGTCTTGGATCACAAGTGGCTGCAAGTTTTCTTATGATAACTTGTGGTTCTGGCCACCCCGTTAGGGATACGAGCATGATAATATATATGTATGTATGTATGAAGGGCAATAAAAGTGCCTGTGATACAAGTGCGCGGTTTGTAAACTGAAGAAACAATAACTACACCAAAATGGTGTAGTTGAGATTAGCTGTTGCTCTATGGCTCACTGAGCGTCAAGACAAGTCGTGACAGGTGTCATTTTTTGGCAAATTATGCCGTGTTGTGTTGTTCCTACCTGTAAAAATGTCGGTGGCTCTACAAAAAAGCAGGAGGGGATCACATTTCATGTGTAAGTAACATGTTAAGATTTCATTTCCTTTGTTAATTAAAACTGTTTTGATTAGACCCGCCTATTTTAAAAATGGGCGAGTCCATTCTTTTAAAATAACAAAAACAAGTCATTATCTTCCTGCCCCTATCCCACTCTATGTGGGGTCGGCACAGCATGTTATCTTCTTCTATTCCCCTCTGTTAGCCGTCATCTCTGTACTCACTCATTTCTTACACATGTCCTCTTTCACACAATCCATCCACATTCATAACTTTCCTTGCAACATAACAATATTATAATTTCATAGCTCCAGAGGAATGTCATGAAGCGCTAGTGGCGTAGCTTGCTTAGTTTTTGATAGATCGCTGAAGTTAAGCAACGTTGTGCCCGGTCACAAATGGGATGGATAACCGCAAGTGGCATTACGAGCTGAGCGCTTCCGTGCTTTGGAGGGCACGTTAAATTGTCGTTCCAGGCTTTTAAGTCGTTAAGCCATATCGGAGGCCTTTAGGCGACCTAAAAACTCCGTCACAAGAGTTGGCCACTAGCTCATACGAACTTACTTTTATAGCTCCAGAACATTAAAAGGTTTATGTCCCTAACTAAAATAGACCTAACTGTGAGGAATGCCCATTCAAAGAGCCATTTGCAACTAAACCACGGGCATAGAAATTGCGCAACGATTTCGCGCACAAGCACCCAAACGTCAAATTAGACCATTCGGGGATACGGCGAAAGTTATGTTATAAATCAAGACAAGACTTGAGACTCGTGCTGTATTGTCACAGCAGAGGACATTAATCAGCTGAAATACATTATTTATACGATAGGATTCTGTATTTGTCTCATTGATAAGAGAACAATGAGCGGTCAAATAAATTATCCAAATGATAGCAGATCAAGTCCAATTTTGATTGATGGACTATTTAAAAGGGTGGTATCATAGATCTGTTATCTTTGGTTAGTGTTGATAGCCTTCGAGGCACACTTTAAATCCTTTCACGACACGGGATCGAAAGAACTTGTGACACGATTAGTTAGTTAATGAAACTCAAGTTCGATAGCGTATGATGAGCATAAAAAATAGCACGATACATAAGAAATGCACATAAACGAAACGTTACAAATGTAATTTCTTTAATTACGTTCAAAATAGCGCGATTGCCGCACAGTTAGAGCAAATGAACAACATATTGACGGCAGAAAGCGGAAATGTCGTAGGTATCTCAAAAAATGGCCTAAATGACTTAAAACTTGATTGTTGATAAGCAAAAGACTTATTGCTGTAAATAAAGGTTTTTGGCTCTGGTGTAAAATTGAATATTTTGAGATGCGACATTTCCGCTTTCTGCCGTCGATATGCAGATCGTAAGACCTTGGACCGTATAATCCAGTGTTTATCATCACCGCTTGACCTGATGTTTATCCTAGCGGTATGCAAATCAGACAGTTACGTCTGGTGCAAAGCGACGAACCAGTTTAACATAACTCTCTAAGAGCGCCCGTGATTTTTCTGGCTCCAGTGAGGCTCTTTTTGTGCACTTGACAGATGGTTTCAACCCTTTTTTTGTTCTACGATATACCGGTTTCCTCACGAAGTTTTCCTTCACCGTACACGTTGGTATAGCACATTTTTCGAACAGAAAAGTACATTGGTGCATGAGGAAATCGGCATGTCGTAGAAGCTAAAAAGTCCAAAAGCATATGTAGAATGCACGAAAAGAGCCTTTGAGGCGCACCTTAAAATCCTTTCACCACACTTGTTCGAAAGAACTAGTAATACGATTAGCACATCAACGACCTCGGTGGCGTGGCGGGCGAGCGACTAACTGAGTAGTGAGATCTGCGGTTTCGATTCCCGAAGCGTTGCGGTAGGTACTCTTACTTCTGTCACTCACGACACAGGAGGTTGTAGTGTAGGGTTTGAACTATACATACAATATGACTGTCGGCTCCAAGAAACAGTGTAGTGACAATTTTTATTTGCCCGTTGAAGCGCAGTCAGGTTTCGAACCCAAGACTCCACATCCCTACATCACGAGCATCATTGAATGGGTCAACAAATCAGAATGGCTTATTTTCAGAAAGCCTTTACTCGACCGGCCTCAGGGCATTGTTTATTGAGCCACTGTCAACCGTTAAATTAAATATTCCAGCTATAACTGCTTAGTACGCTTTAGAAAGCCGTGTCCAGCACATAACGTTCGTAAGCAAAAACTATATAGCCAGTCAGATTTTTAGGGTTCCGTACCCGAAGGGTGCCAACAGGACCCTAATACTAAACCTATTGAATCGTAGTAGGTAGAAAGTTGAAATTTTCACAGAGAGTGTATTTCTATTGCCACTATTACAACGGACCAAATCTTAGTCTCACTTAATGCTTGTTTTATTAAAAACAAGAGAACAAAATACTTTATTCTAATACCTATTTAAACTTTTAACGCTGGGTACATAAGCTGGAAATATCATAATATTCTGCATAGGCGATTGAAATTGCTCAATTGCTCAATGTGTATAACACTGACGTCATGATCACACCTTACAGAAATGCCCGCGAGGCAATACTTGAAATATGTACTTTTCAGAAGTTTTAAAGTACCTAGTTCAGGTAAAAGAGAAGATGGGTAATAGGTTAGCGTGGTATGGGCATCAGGCATGTTGTGCGGAGGGAAGAAAGTCATGTTACAAGAAGAGTGATGGATCATAATGAATGTGGATGGCATAACTTACGTCCGCATTATAACGTTCACGGCATTTTGTGATACAAAACCGTTATTATTACGACTTGTTAGGTTTCAACAGATATTGCTATCAGGTTTATGTGATTCGATGTTTGTTGAGCTCAGGATGGTGTTTATGGGCGTTTAACAGTGCCTGCAAGCCTAGAAGCCGCACATTTTACGTTCATATGCAAAGCATGCAACAATCACAAACAAAGTCCTGACTCCATACTAGAATTGCCTGTTGTGGGTATCAGAAACTACTAGTACCATGGTAGCACAACACCCAGGTGAGATATTTCATTTCTCCCGCGGCGGGAATTGAACTAACAGTCGCGATTCAGTCGGGCACTCGTCTGTCACGCCACTGAAGTCGTCAAAAATGAATTCCTGTTATTCTAAGTTTGTCGTCCGTGCCGACACGAACCAATGGTCCTGCCAGAAAACCAGCGTTCCAATTTTAGTGTATGTACTGCCGAAGCAAGTACGAAAACCAGCGTTGCATCAGCTTCTTGCTGAGCAACATAATGCTGAGGCAGGGCCTTTTGGTCCATCACATTTATTTCTTTACCTTCTCTTAGTTTTTTAGTTATTGTAAGTTATTTGTGTGATGATGATGAACCATTAAATGTATTTTCTTTCTTTCTTTCTTTCTTTCTTTTATTCCTGTATGTCAGAATTAGTACGAGTTGAAAGTGCCATCTTCAACCCGGAAGTAGCGTGAATCGTGACGTCATAAATCTCTTGGGGTACGAAACAATTAGCCTTGCACCTTAACGGGCCCTGACCAGCTTACGCAGACCTCCCGCTGGCTTGCAGCCGCATCTTGAACCATCCGATCTTTAGGGCGAGGGAGGGAGGCGGTGGCTCAAGTTGGCTGGAAATGGCAGTTGGCGCATTAGAGATTTGTCACGGTGAAGCACCGTTGTGATTAGGCTGGATTGAGGCCGGTGGATTGGATGCTAATGGGGTACACAGGTGGCTTGACTTTGTAACGAAACAATTGGATTTATCTTACGAGGAATCTTCATGTACAACTTCGCGAGGAGATCCTGTTGACTAAGCGAGAGCCACTTTGTGTCAGCTTTCATTATGTTTTACCTCCTATTGTCACAGATTAATTACTACTCAGTATTGCCGCTAAACATTATCACAAACCTCATTCGTTTGGTAGAATGATAAAATACTCCTTGGTCTTGTACTGATTTGGAGGTGGGGAAAAAGATGAAAAAGGCGGCAGATGTTGTAAAATAGTGTAAATATTTTGGAAGAGAATAATATCTAATGAATGTTAATTAATTTGATTTTGATGTATTTTGTTGAATAAACCCACATTGTGAGTATAATTGTGAATTTTATATATAACACTCGTTTAAAAATATGGTCCATAAGCACCCTTATTTTGTAATTTTACGACCGAATCCTACGTGGTATAGACTGGAATCCATTGTAAAGTAAATAGTAAAACCTTTATCTTAATCTTTGTTAGCGTTCCAAGTTGGTGAAACATTGTAAACTCCTAGTAAACATTGCATATGACGACCTCTGTCATGTGGCGGCTGGCGGGTAAGTGTTCGGCTGAGACGCAAGAGGCAGGTTCGATCTCCGCCACGGAAGAAATGTTAGTATATTCTGCAAATATTTCTTCCGGGTCTGGGTGTTGTAGTATTAGGTATTATAAGTATGTATTTACAAAAAAAAGTATATGGGAACCAGATGGCTGATAGAATACCTTATAAGGTATTCTATCAGCCATCTGGTTCCTATAGTACAAGCTTTGCTTAGTTTGGGACTAGATGGCGCTGTGTGGAATGTCCACAGATGTTTATTATTTATTTTTTGCACAACATGATGCGAGGAGTCGAACCGCATCTCCTAGTGAACATTACATTGCACAACTGCGAGGAGCTGAACCGCCTTCCTGTTCAGATAAAATTATCTTCGATAGCAGCAGATCTTTACTGCCATAGACCACGATCACCGTTTCAAATCCTGATTAGTGCATAAATTAAGGTAGTCAAGTCCCGGCACCGTAAGACAGCATTTGTAATGTAAGATTGTTCACGCTGGCTTATGAAACTAGTCCGCTCTTGGTCACTCTAATGCAGTATCATAGAGAAGAGAAGTGCACGGACTGGAATTCATTGAAATCTCTATAATCATTAATGTTGAATTTACGCCTGTAATGCGACCAGCGTGGAAGATACATACAGGCAAGGCAACAAACCACGCTTGGCTATTTTTTTTAGATGATGATATTAGATTCATATAGCGTCAGGAGGCAACTTTTGCCTAAATTAACGTGACGCGGGGCGAATTTAGATGGAGTAGGCTTTCCCAGCCATCTTTGAGGCGCACTTTAAATCCTTTCAACACACTGGTTCGAAAGAACTAGTGACACGACTAGATAGATAGAGATTCATACCATCCTCTCAACTTAGCTTTATTCATAGGAAAGTGCGGAGGTGACTAAGCCGCGGGTTTCCTCACGACGTTCTCCTTCACCGTTCGAGGTGCTGGTGTAGCGCACATACATTTTACGAATCGAAAAATTCACTGGACCTAGACCACCAGTGCTCTCAAGCTTTATAGATAATCAGATATTTATAAGTCTTTCTAGTCCATTCTCTTTTTCTTACAGTTAAAGTTGCGACACATTATATAACTTGAGTTTTTAAAGAAGCCTATTTCAGGCGCTGATCCACCTGGTTTCCATCTGAAGTAAGCTATAGAACAGTTATACGTGTCACGCCCACGCCTGCATGCGATTATCCCTGGAATTATGGAGTGGACCCCACGCCACCTAAATACCTGAAGGTCACCTTAAACTACAGACATGACTTTACATAGAAAATTGTAATTGGATGGGTTTTAAAACCGTTTTCACTTGGCATAGACCTTGGTCAAAAGTTACTAATTAAAGCGCTCGTTGTTTAGACATTCTTGATTGATCGTTGAAGTTAAGCAACGTTGTGCGCGGTCACAATTTGGATGGGTTACCGCCAGTGGCATTACGAGCTGAGCGCTTCCGTGCTTCAGAGGGTACGTTAAATTGTCGGTCCCGGCTCTTACGTCGTTAAGGCATGACGGAGACCTAAAAAGAGTTGGCCACTAGCTCATACGAAATGTGACCATGTTTCTAAGATGCACGCGGGCAGCGCAGTTCGTGCGCGTGCGCAGATGTGAATCGTTAAGCAGAATGTTTAAGCAGTCCATAAAAAAATCGCCCAATCGTGATAGTCTAGATGTTGATAGTCTGATACTACGAACTGGTAAAACGGAATAGTTTTAGTACCGCGACCAGAAGCTCCACAAATAAAACATTAAGATTATGCATTAAAAACACGTTTAACACTAGATTTATAGGCAATGAATATATTCCATTAACTTATAGTATTAAGTACTTAATATTTCCGAGCAATTGATCATTTATGTACTGGAAACCTGTTAAGCTGGTAACACTGTAATTGGGTTGGCTTATTCGCAGGGTGATCCATTAAGTTGGCAACACCGTGATTAGATTAGCGGTCCAGTGTGTCACCCGGGGTGGTTTGAGCAGGATGTACATTGCAGGTTATCATTACTTATACTAAGTAAACAAGCTTAATCTCCCCTACAGTAACCCCCGTTCCATAATCGGACTGTAAAACTGCTAATAATAATGGCCAATCGTGCCGAACAGAGCTGTTATTTTACTAGTAGTTTAGCGCCATCTATTGGCTGTAGGTAGAATCAGTATGAATAGGAAACGTCAAATCACTGTTTGTCTTTTGTTTAGTTTAGCGCCATCTATTGTCTGTAAGAATCAATATGGATTGGAAACGTCAAGTGTCACTTGTCTGTCACTTGGGTGAAGGTGGGTCAACACAAGGTGGGGAAGAAGGTGATCGTTGAAGTTAAGCAACTTTGTGCGCGGTCACAATTGGGATGGGTGACTGCAAGTGGCATTACGAGCTGAGCGCTTCCATGCTTCGAAGGGCACGTTGAATTGTCGGTCCCGGCTTTTACGGAGGACGGAGGCCTTTAGGCGGCCTAAAAAATCCGTCACAAGAGTTGGCCACTTTAGCTCATACGAACTTACTTACTTACTTTGTGTAGTGGAAGCTTGCTACCCCGAATAAAATAGCAGTAGACATCATAACTCAGACTAGTGTTCCGCGATATGTCTATATCTTACCGATTATATTGAACGGTCTGATAGTAATGTAGACGTTATACGGCAGTACAACATCAGTAGCTTTGGTCTGTATAGCGGTGGCCGTCATAACTCATCCGTAATACATCGTAGCATACCTCTACCCACATTCCTTCCACATTCATATCTTAACACTCTTTTCGTCACATGACATTCTTCCCTTCTCATGACATGCACATAACACGCTAAACTATTGCTCCTCAACTTCACGTCACTCCTTACCTTATCAATTCTTATTACTCCACACAGCAAAACCTACTTGGAAGATTTTTTTGTACTATGTCGCTCTCGTTATCGAACGGATTTGAATGAAACTTGGAATAAACATAGTACATGTGCTGGATTAACATTATAAGCTTTTCATCCGGGTACCACGTGACTAAAGCTGCAGGCGGCCCACAAACCCCGCTGTTGGACGGTCTACGCGCTACCACTACTGTGTCCATGTTTCTTGAGGATTATTCTTCATCAGAAGATGAATTATTAATTTTGTGGTCATTAGCACGAGCGCAAAATTGACCGATTGAACGCTTGAATGCGCGAACGCCTTCTGTCTGATAGATCCCTTAAAGCTTCAATAGGGTAATCACTTTGTAGAGACTCGGGTTTAAGAACAGTTTGGTGGTTGGCGCGATGTGGCCAGTGGCCGGTATTACGAGCACTGTGACGGAATGGCGGCCTATTATGGCGTGGTGTGGCTTACAAGCTGTGGCGGATGTGAGTTTAAGTAAGTCCGGCTACTGGCCATCAGTTGGGACGGAACACTTTTTTTAACATTCGTAAACGATCATCGAAGCTACGTATTTAAAAAGTTTACAATAAATAAATAATAAATAAATAAAGTCATATTAATAAGTCATGTACGATGGTATGGAACTCTTCTTGTTGTCTTCTTCTTGTTTTATTCGACTCGCACTTGACCGGTTTTTTACACTCCCCTCTATCGGGAGTTTTCTCAGTACCTACTCACTTCTTTGCTAGGTAAGGACTCATACCATTTTTCACATAATCCATCTACTCGTATGTCCAGGTCGTACAAAATTCAACCCGCTCTAACTTAAATGGCGATTTGGCCCAAGGACTCCCCCATTATGAAATCTATTGCCAACGCTGGCGCTCACAACTTGCTCTGCTACGAATTGACGCGCATTTCCTACCTGCGGCTTTGTTTGCATTATTGTGTCTTTGCGCTATTCTATGAGTCGCAACTATTCCGTATTCTCTGCTATTCTGATATTAGTCTGCATTTACATAGGAAGCTGGTTGGAGCCTAAAATCACAGTATGGGGTATCAATATGTGGGCACATTGACCTTCGTACATCTAATAAGAAGACTTTCAGCCACTCCTGATTCAGTCCCGAGACGGATATGGTGAACCATGGTGACAGGTAATCACCCCATCGCCCATATAGATGGTCTATCGTGTTGGAGAGGATACTATCCCTTTATCGACTTTCACGGCATGGAGAGAAGCGCCTGGATGCATTCGGTTTTCTCTACTCCAAGTTCAACAGAGAAGAATACATCGCACAGAAAAATCCATTGATGCACGACGGGATTTGAATCCACGACCTTAGGACCAGGGGTCATTGCCACTAGACCAGCAGTGAGCACTGGTGGTCAAGTTAAGACGTTGAATGCGTTCGGTGTACATTGTGTGAGGCGCTTTTTGCCCGGCATAGCGGGCCGGCCGCCGCGGGCCAGTCCGACCCAGCCGCGGTCGCATTTCAACCAATTTACTCATTTCCTATTGCTGTTATTTACACAATTTGGTGTGCATTCGCGAAAGTAAATTGCAGTTCTGATGTTTCTAGATCAAATGGGTTTTGGAACTGGCGTAAAAGTCATTCGTGCTCCAATTGTAAGAGGATATTATGATAATTTTATAAAACGGTGTACGGTTATTCTATCTTGCTATGGTCAATTGTGTGTGGAAGCATTCACTGAAATATTGATTGACTAAAAATGAGATTTTTTCGTGTTCACCCCATTTTTGGACCATTTGATACGAAATATGAATCCGGAGTCAATGCATTTTTAACCATGCGCAATAGTTTTATCTACACTTCATTATAGTACGTAGATTTTTTTCACCCCTTTTTAGGTCCATTTAACACGAAATACGAATACAGAATAAGTACATTTTTCTTTTATCTACACTTCATTACATAACCAGTTTTTTTGTATTCACCTCATTTTTGGCGTTTTTTCACACAAAACACAAATCCGGAATAAAGAATAAATTAATTTTACGCGTTACTCAGTGATGAGTATTTTTTTAAGTTTCAGAATAACCCACATAATTTCACTACGGAAGCCGCAAGCGAATTTGAACATTGCCATTAAAAGCCTTAACAAAGTTTCTCAATCGTTCACCGAATACGATATACGAAACCATCATTCACACAGATACGATCACATAATGAATTCCAATGCGAATTGATTAAATAAAAGATTTTTAATCGAATTTGATTATACGAACGGTAATTACAGAGGTCGGTTGATTTATATTTGTTCTTGCAATTTCGACAATTTCGAGTGAAAGTGGCAAATGTTGGCAAATCTTACGATTTTATGTTATAGAGTTATATAACTACAAGTTAATGAGAATTATGCAATAAAATTACTATTATAACATTTGTATATTGGACAGAGCCACAAGTACCTATGTACCTATAAGAAAACTTGCAGCCACTTCTGATTCAAAGTCCCGTGATGGATATCAACCATGGTGCCAGGTGATCAACCCATCGCCCAAATAGATGGTCAATCACGTTAGGGAAGTTACTCTTAGTCGATTTTTACGACATAATTCGGGGAGAGAAGCAGCTGGACGCATTCTATGTTTTTTCTTCACTCCCAGTCCAGCAAATACGAATACAAATAGAAAAACTGATTTAGTTAGATTAGTTCAAAGGGTTTTATTTTCACAAGAGATAAACAAACATAGTAGATTCAAATGACAAACTTTAATCATCAAAGAATGTATTAATTTCTACTTTATAATTATAAATGCGAAAGTTTGTTTTGTATGTTAGTTAGTTTGTCTTTCTTCTTGCTATAAGTAAAAAAACCGTTGATCAGGTAGCAACAGATTATTTTTTTGCAATAATGTTTTTCCACACAAATGGTTTATAAGACTGCAGATTGGCATAGGTTTGCCCTTGAGTAATTTATATAGGCATCAAGCAAGCGTAGCCGCAGTATTTGTCTTATAAATACATAAGTCCCTAACTATTAGTAATTCCATTACATAACTTAGGAGCAATTACAGTATAAATAACTTATGAATAACTAACTTCCACCTGCGGCTTCGCTCGCGTGATACCCGGATAAGAAGTAGCCTAATCCCCGAATACTCAAACGCATCTCAGAGCTGAGCACGTCTCAAGTGATCATCATCAAAAACTGTCAAAAAACCGTGACTTGAGACGTGCTCAACTCTGAGTCACGTTTGAGAATTCGGGGGTATATATGTTATTCCAGCACACATACTATGTATGTTCCAAGTTTCATTCAAATCCGTTCTGCCGTTGCGGCGTGATTAAGGCACAAACATCGTCACGTCCTCACAAACTTTCGCATTTATAATATTAGTAGGCTAAATGTGTTATTTGTAAATTGCTTATTGTATTCTAATGTGACAAATAGCGGTAAGGGCGCACCCGTGACAATGGGGTTATGTCATATTTGGTTGTGATTGTCACGCCAGACGGCTTAGATAAGGCTGATATTCTACTTATCTTTATCTTATCTTTATCAAATGTACTAGCAACTACTAGACCAGAAATTAGAAATATATCATGTTGGGGAGGATAATATAAATATTATTTTGACAAGTCTTCGCTATACTCCAAGTATTTTAAACGTCATTTAAAAAAGCAAATTAGCAAAAGTTATGAAAGCACTAATCTGGTGTCAACTCTACGATGACGCAGTATCCGGCACAGGTAGCCACAATAGGGCATTGTTTGTGACACGCCACTTCCGGTCCCGCCCGCGCATCGTAGATCCCAATCTCGATCATTGTTCGACGCGTTGACCACAGATAATACGTCGGATGTCGCTTTTGTGTAGGTGTTATTATGTCGGTTTTGTAACAGAGGCTCTATAATGAGTTTTTCCAGAGTATATCACGAGCGACGACAGTCGTAATATGTATGAAAACTTGTACGAATGACGTACGGCATCGTATTCGGGGTAAGGTGGCGACGAGCCCAGCCGCCACAGTGGTGGTTGTAACTATATAATCTTCAATCAGAGGAGCAGGTGTCGTAGTTTCAACGCCCAAAACCTCCTTAACTTATACACAGTTCTGCTTATTAAAAAACTTACAAAAATGAAAATTACCTTATCGTACGGTAAAATTATATGATATCTAGGTAGGTAAAAATTAAAACTAAACTATTGATTAAGTAGTAATTACTAGCCGTGTGTGTGTGTGTGTGTGTGAATGTGTGTTACGTACATATTTTTAACTACAGTCGTTAGTGAGTATACTCCAGCTTCAAGCAATATATGGCTGAGCCACTGATTATAAATGCCATATCTTCATGTATGTAGCAAAAATACCTGGTTTAATCACCTGGAAATACAATAGACCACTTTTTACGTAGGTACCACGAGCAGAGCCGAGGGAGAACTCTAGTAAGGTGCACAAGCTGAGCCTCTAGTGCTTCAGGAAACATGATAAATGACTGTCATTGTGACATCTGTCATAACTGCGTGAGTCAGCAAAACAGGCAGACAGTTAAATCTGGTAAGCCGCTTAGTGCGGATCAGCTGATTGGACACCGCGACACAGATTTCCGTGTAATTCATGTATGAATGCTGTTTAGGGGATAAACAGGGCTTAGATGAATAAGCTCCGAGAAAATCATAAGTGCTAGAGCAAAGGGAGGCTATACCCAGCATTGGGTATGATCTGACAGCAGATGATGATATCCAAAGAAGCATCATTCAGTTTTGTGCAGCTACTTGACTTCATCCACTGGATAGGCTCCCGTTGATGTAATTTTGCAAAATAATTAACCAGCATTGTGTACTTCTCAGATGGATTAGGAGTAAATAAAAAACATAGAATGCGTCCAGCTGCTTCTCTCATGTCGTAAAAGTCGACTAAGGGATAGTATTCTCCCCAACATGATGGAGGACCAGGTGATCAGTCCATAGCCCATATAGATGATATGGGCTATGGACTGATCACCTGGTTCACCATATCTTGAACTTGAATTAAGAGTGGCTGAAAGTTTTCTTATGATTACTTGTGGCTTGTGATATGTATGTATGCATAACCCAATCCGTTTGTGGAATGTGAAAAACGAAAGAGAAACGACTTCCAGTTTTAAAATTAAAAATAGCCCGAAAACTCGTAGTCTCTGGAGCGTGAAGTTCGAGACATACTTTCGTTTTTATTCAGTCCGGATCTATAATGTGTGCTAAGGGCCGCAGTCGATGCCGCCGAAACGATTCAGATGTCAGATTTGACATTTGGACCGGAAAATGTAGCTCATGTGGTACAGACTGGGACTGGCTTTAAAGAAAGACCATTTCTGCAACCTGACTTCGTGTCACTGGAACCAGCGTGGTGAAAGGATTAAAAGCTCGAAGAGTCAAGCAAAAGTCTTTTTATTCAGACGTCTGTTCGTACGAAACGCGACCAAAAGGATCTACTCGTGCACTTGACGTTTTCAAAGTTTTTACTTTCTACGACATGTCGATTTAACTGTGGCCATGTAGCCTGACAGCAATGTCCGATCAATCAGATTACGTTAACTTTTTTCCAGCTGGTGCTACGGTCTCCCAAATTTCAAGACGGGGTGGTGTGGGCGACAAAATAGTGGCAGAACTACGAACAGTCCTCATTTCATTGAAGTTTTCAGTATCCTCTCAGTATTCTCGATGTTTTCAGTGAGGAAGACGCTAGCACGCCCCACTTGCACCACACCACCTCCGGTTAAGATATTCCATTCAAGGGCGTCGCATCGCTGATTTACCACTATCCTCGTAATTGGTCGCCATGTCACCAGGGTCGTAGTTAGGATATTAACCAAAACGTCCGATAGTAAAAGTGCTTTTTGGTAATCATTGTAGTTGGAAGTCTATGGCAAAAATCCATAACTATTTTATTAAAATTTATTTGATAATGATGACTAGATGATGACTAGATGATGGTTCCATCAGTCCCTGCATTAAATTGGCTATCAACTGGTATCATAGACAAGTTCTGTTCGAAAAATCACTCAAACAGGAAAACATCGTCAGGAAACCGGTGTATCGTAAAACCTAGAACAAATTGTTAGGTGCACAAAAGGAGCTTCTTTGAGACTCACTTCAGCCAACCTGGAGGTAAAATTTATGAAAATAAACCGCCAATACTTAACCTAAAACTTACTTTTTCATTACGTGTTTATGGAACTTTTAAGTAGTACTAATAGTTAAATTAAGATGTGAAAACTTATGTTGCGAGGTTTATTTACCTAAAACTAAAGTGATTTCATCGTCATAACGAAAAATACGCGACGGTTTGTTAACAATATTGTATCTCCAGTTTGGCTGAAGTATATTTCGTGATTGCACAAATTCTAGCGTCTACCAAGAGTCCTAAGTCCACCCCTGGTAATAGAACAGCCGATAGAGTGCTAGATAGTTGATGGTCAAGCGAAGATTACCATTTGACACAGAAAGCGAGGAAACATAGCTCAAAATCGACGCTAAACGGTTAATGGTGGCATGGAGAAGATTGAGAACATGATACTAAGATGGTTTAAAAGCTTAGTTTCCACAAGAGCAAAACAAACAAACAGCATCCTCCCCAACACGATGGACCATCAATATTGGCGATGGGTTGATCACCTGTCACCATGGTTCACCATATCCATCTTGGGACTTTGAATCAAGAGTTAAATATATATCAGTGGAACCGGGGATTTGAATATTATAATTATACATGTGTGTATTTTAATCCTACTAATATTATAAATGCGAAAGTTTGTGAGGATGTGTGGATGTGACGATGTATGTTTGTGCCTCAATCACGCCGTAACGACAGAACGGATTTGAATGAAACTTGGAATACACATAGTATGTGTGCTGGAATAACATATACGCAACTTTTTGTTAAAGTAAAGCTAGTAATTAAATAAATAAATAAACATCCGTTCCGCTGAGGAGCGAAAGAAATGGAAGACGAGACTTATGATGAGAGAACACGAATCTCTACGGTGAGGAATCGACGTAGAGAGAGAGGGAGATGACTGTTTCTACTTGCTCCTACTCGGTTCTCCTACTGGTAGGAGCACGAGGACCTGTCGTTATGGTCCTATCGTAACCTTATATGCAGTTAGTACACTTAAGACATATGTTGAAACCAAAATGTACATGGTTTGAATCAATAATACCCGGCTGTATTTTTACCTGCTATGCCTACATTTTTGTAAGCAGTTAATGCTATGGGCGGATAGCCTTATCTACCGTCTGGGCCCTAGTGAAAGCCACAATAATCTGGTAAAACGAAAACGTAGATAATTCGCTTTACAAATCGTACACATTCCTTTGTGAAGTTAAAGGTTAAGTGTGTTTTAAATGGAAAAAATACACAACTGTTATTGAGACGTATTTAGGATAGGAACGAGGGACTCTTTAAAAATTTTCTTCAATAGCTAACTAAATGGCGTATGACCATGTTAGCAGTTAAATGTAACAGCGTGAAAATGTAACAGACAGACAGACCAGACAGAGTTAATTTCGAGCTTAATTAAGTTTGGATTTTCAGTCTTGGTTTCATTCCTCATTCAGTATGATCGCAGCGCCTTCTAGGAAACTTTTTTAATAGTGAATCCAGGGGAATCCTTAATAAGGAACCAAGATAGAAAGTAAATACAATTTTACAAAAACAATTTGTCAAAAGTGGGACAATATGGGATGGTAAGCCATTTAAGTCATACTAACCACATTGTCGACTACGTTCAGACGCGCGGAAGAAAAATTTCAAATCAGTTTCAGGTTTCAGACTTGTCCAAATGGTTTCTACCCCCCGTTCCACATTCCCCCAGATATTGCCTCTAATCCCATTTCCCGGCGCCCATTATCGACACCCCACGGCATCGGCATGCCTAAGGACGCCTAAGGAACCCTTGGCAGATAGTGGGTGCCGGCCCTAAATGAGAAAGTTTGGATGTGGTCTGATTTTTGTGCTTAAAATACCCAACTGAACACAACAGTAGACAAATAACTTCATACCTACGGAAACAATTAGTAACTTTCTCAATGTCTACTTTCGCATTTAGTCACACTATCACTTTGATAAGTCATAAAAATTCTTTGAATCGTCAAGTTTTGAGGAAAGAAATTGATTATGTCGATGCCGGAGGGCTCGTTTCGAACAGACGGACCATTTTTGAGTGTTTATAAAAAACTGGTGGCGGAAATGCGTTCTTAGGATCCAACCTACTTATGGTAAAAACCGGTCAAGTGCGAGTCGAATTCTTACACGAAGGGTTCCGTACATAAATGTTTCTTGTATGGAGCCTCCCTTTTTTTTTGTTATTTTTTTTATAGCGGCAATAGCTATACACTCTCTACAACAGAGATAAACCTAGGTACAAACTCAACATGCAATTATTATGTTAGTTCTAGTTACTCTAAAAATGAAATTACTCTGTGTAAATTTTAACTCAACCTATTACGGTTCGTGAGATACAACCCGCTGACAGACGAACGGACAGACAGCGAAGGCTGCTTTTTTGGCACCCTTCGGGTACGGAACCCTAAAAAACGAGACAGGCTTGGGAAGTGTGATTTCACACGATGACTTATTAATGAACACTGTTTAAGCACACACTTTTTTCACCCGAATACTTAAACTACAGCATTTTGCAAACATGTTATACGAACTATAGCGGAGCCTCTGTAAATCAAATGAGCATAAATACTTTTGGAATAATACGTGACCGGACTAATGCCCGACGGATAATGGACGACGGAACGTTCATTACCATAGCAACCTTATCTTTCGAAAAGGGTTATTCCCATCTGATCGTATGATCAGTTCGTGGTTGCATCTAATCAAACAAAAAGTTCCCGAATCATTGATCCGATGCAACCCATTTTTTAACAGATAAACAACGTAATCTGAAGTTCGTCTGTTAGTAGAATATTAGAACCGGGCGCGTAAGTAGTCAGCGGTTCAAGAGCTGTCAGCTATTATTAATTATAGACCGTTCATATGCGTTGAGTACGCAGTCAGCAGCTGTCAGACGGAACAAAATCTGACAGCGCTAACTGTAAACGTGTGTGAACACAACGGTTATCGCTCACTACTCCGTCACGGCACAAAAAACAAGGCGTATAATAAACTAGCGACCCGCCCCGGCTTCGCACGGGGATAGACATTATACTATCGCGGACTTTTTTTACCTTTTTAAGGTGTACAATACTGTAGTACATTATTTTGCTCTATCTCGTAGGGTTCAGCCAGCGTTTGCAATGTAAGCGCAAAAAATGTGTTTATTTACGACATCACAGTAGAAACCTCTAAAATTATCAGTGTTTCTCTACTATATTATGCATGTATTATGAAAGCCAGTGCTCTGAGATCTCGAGAATAAACACAAAATATTTTTTAATAAAACCTACAACGATAAAAAAATATCTATAACATAATCTAAAAACCTTATCTAAAATGAAACTAACATAATGCAAAAAACTACATCGAAATCGGTTCAGTAGTTATTGAGTTTCAGAGGTGCAAAAAACTATACCATGTCCGTAAAACATATCTAAAAACTTTTCCCTGAAATGACATCAATTAAATACAAGAAACCGCATCAAAATCAGTTCAGTAGTTTCTGAGGAAAATGGTAACAGACAAGCGCACAAACATACAATCTTTTAGGCCAAACCATCGGCCAAACGCATAACCGTTACGTCGTGGGTAAAAAGGACCATTCTCAAACGACAAGAGTGTTGACGACCTCGGTAGCATGGCGGGCAAAGACGCAAGAGGCGCGGGTTCGATTCCTGCTACGGGAGAAATGTTTGTATGTTCAGCAAATATTACTTCCGGGTCTGGGTGTTGTAGTATTACGTATTATATGTATGTATTTACAAAAAAAGAAGTATATAAGCATTCTATCAGCAATCTGGTTATAAAGAAGCAGCTTTGCTTAGTTTGGGGCTAGATGGCGCTGTGTGAAATGTCTAGCATAAACATTAAATGTAATGTCGGTTTCGGAGTATGATATATTAAAGTAATGGCCGGTAAACATTATCCGTACATGGAGACATCGCGATAGGTCACATTCGAACATACCCATAGACAGGTTACTAAATGGTAGGTAGCGGCCATCTAGATAATGATCAAACAGCTAGCGAAAGTGTTTTAGATACTATCTTATGTTTTGCTATAAAATAAAGCTGAAATGAGTAAACTTTTATTGTATTAACAAACTAGCTGCCGCCCGCGGCTAGCGTGGTACCCGGATAAAAAATAGCCTATATGCTAATTCAGTACATGTACTATGTATATTCCAAGTTTCATTCAAATCCGTTCAGCCGTTTAAGCGTGAAAGAGTAACAAACATCCATACAAACTTTCGCGTTTATAATATTAGTAGGATTTTAATAGGAACGCTCATAGTTGCCAAGATGTCATAAAGATATAAATATGATTGACATAACATATTATCACGCCCGCATCCCTAATGGGGTGAGCAGAGCCACAAGTAAACATCAGAAAACTTGTAGCCACTTCTGATTTACTCCCTAGATGAACCATGGTGACAGGTGATCAGCCCATCGCCCATATAGGTGGTCCATCATGTTGGAAAGGATACCCTTTAGTCGACTTTTACGATATGCTCGGGAAGAGAAGCATATGATTGGTATGTTTTACAAAACCTGCCAAGTGGGCAAAACCAAGCGCTATAAGTGGGGTAATGGTACCAATTATTGGCCGTGTCGTAATGAGGACGAATCGCGCGGAATGCTACAAATCAAGGCGATTCCTATCGCGTGTTTACATCATCGCGCGATCGCATAGGGCTAAGTTCACGTAGGTACCCTTACAGTGTGCGACACGATTGTTCGTGAATCGTGAGCGTTTATAGCAGTACATTCTATCCAGTCGTGTCACTAGTTCTTTCGAACCAGTGTGGTCAAAGGATTTAAAGTGGACATCAAATTTCCTGCACCTGACATGTTTCCGAACTTAGAGTACTGGTATAGCGGATATATTTTTTTCGATCAGAAAAACCCATTGATATACTGGATTTGAACCTACGACCTTAGGATCGGAAGGCGAAGCTGCTACCACTAGACCACCAGTGCTCTCAGCAGAACATTAAAACAGGGATTGTAATTCTACACATACAATTCTGGATTAAAATATGATAAAAAAGACTGAAAAAGAACGGATGTTACAAAGGATATTTCAGTTTGCAAATATCATTCACCTGGCACTAGCTCTTCACTTCGTAAGTGCAAACGAGCTTATCCTCCGCCGGCTTTTGAAAATAGAGGAAAGACAGTCAAAACAATGAGCAGAAGACAATTATCACTCCCGCAAAAACCACAATTAGCAAACTAAAACCATTTGCCGAACAAAGTCTTTGCAAATATCATTCAGAACCGACTGCACTTGAAGAAAATCCCATCAAATAGCGGAAATACACTTCATTCGGTAAATAGTCGACAAGCGACACTTGAAGGTAAGTACGCGACGAGATGTGTCCGTGTGGTGTAAACAGGGTCGGTGTTGGGCAAGTGCACACGGAAGCGCAGACGCAGGTGAGTCGTGGGTGCGCCTGCGCCGATTGCGCAACGCATTCCTTACGTGGGACGAGTGATAGCATTGTTCGAGATTCACCCAATGATGAGCAGAATTAGATTTCCAACAAGATTAAACACCCAATGTTATCTTTATTTCGATATCAAAAATCGAAAGTGCCCACCGTGGTGCTATTCTGTCTATCGTCTCTAAAATACAAAAGCAAAGAGCCCGAAAGTTATTTTGGTGTTCGAATTAATTAATTACACATTAACGCCACGCCCGTATCCCTAACGGGGTGGGCAGAACCACAAGTTATCATAAGAAAATTTGCAGCCACTTCTGATCCAAGACTCCCAAGATGGATATGGTGAACCATGGTGACAGGTGATCAGCCCATCGCCCATACAGGTCCATCAAGTTGGAGAGGATTTACAATAGTAACTAATATGAAAACAAAATACAAAAGAAACAGTCGGGCCAGACAGACATAAAGGCCGTAACGGTCTATAGATAGCTCACCTGATCCAGCTCTTGAAATCAAATCGTACCTAAATCTAAAAAACAAAAAAGTCACTATAAAATATAATTTTCCTGACGGACTAAGTTAGGGGTAGGTAAATAGTAGATACTCGTACCTACTTAATAAAGAATACAAATAATTTTCTATAAAATGTCTGACATGATCGACCAATTAGTTTAAACTGTAGTCTACCCACAGTAAAATGATCGATTTGTTATCAGCAGTAAATTAAATCGGAAATTGTTAGCTTAAGCATTATGAACTGGTGCATTTGTGCATGCCAATATCATTGTTCAATTCATTGGCATAGTCACTCAAATATAGATATTATCGACCCACGAATGGCGTGTACTATGACTTAGTAATTATAAACAATAATTCCTTATGACAGTGCTTGGCTGTCTCAGTAGGTATTATCTACAGCCAATGGCGGTCACTGGACAAGCGGGGGTGGTGTCAACATTAACGCAAGTTTATAAATCATTCATCAGCATGTCGAGTTTAAGGTCCGGACTATTTAAATAAATAAATATTTGTGGACATTTCACACAGCGCCATCTTGCCCCAAACTAAGCAAAGCTTGTACTATGGGTAGTAGATGACTGATACATACATACATACATACATACATATTATCACGTCCGTATCCCTAACGAGGTGGGCAGAGCCACAAGTAATTATAAGAAATCTTGCAGCCACTTCTGATCGGAGACTCCCAAGATCGTTGTGGTGAACCATGGTGACAGGTGATCGGCCCATCACCAGATGACTGATAGAATACTTATATACTTTTTTTGTAAATACATAATTATAATACGTAATACTACAACACCCAGACCAGGAAGAAATATTTGCAGAACATACAAACCTTTCTCCCGTAGCGTTAATGGAACCCGAGCCTCTTTCGTATCAGCTAAGAACTAGCCCGCCATGCCACCAAAGGCGCTATTTAAGGGCATAGACATTTTTTTCAACACTACGCAAACGAAAAATTTCAGTAATAGCAGCAAGTTGTGTGTACAAGCGCTCGCCCCCGCCTTGACTTGTCTCGTTGCGTCAGTATGACAGAGCGCTTAAATATCCCCCTTAGGGCCCAGCGGGCCACAGGGCCAGTAATTGGCACATGCCAGTTGGGTGCAATTACCCAATTGTGGGTTTGAATTTTAATCTGTGCATGGGTGTTTAATAAGCGCTTGGACTATATTATAAGAAAACTTTACTAGCTTCTTCCTCCGACTTGGCTTGTAGTTCCACTAGGAAATGTAGTCGGATATCTAGCCAGGAACACCATGAACAGTAGTGGAATAGTTCGTTTGAAAATGGAATGGAAAACTTCTAAAAAATTCCAAGTAATGTTGTCAAGTGCACGGAAGGAGCTTCTCTGAGGCGCTTTGTTATCACCACACTGGTTTCGACAGAACCATAACCAATTCTCTGCTGGACTGGGAGTAAAGAAAAAACATAGAATGCGTCCAGCTGCTTCTCTCCCCGAGCATGTCGTAAAAGTCGACTAAGGGATAGTATCCTCCAACATGATGAGATACAATAAGCAAGTATTCCCAAGGAGGGTTGACGTCAGGCAGGCGGCCGGTCATAAAACACCTTAGCCGAAACTTTTGCAGCATGATCCAAGGATCATGCTGTGCCAAGCCCACATAGAGTGGGATAAGGGCAGGAAGATGATGGTTTCGACAGAACCATCTCACGAATAGTAAACCATCACAGGACCCAAAGCATTGATACAAGTAGAAGACGCATTATAGGCACTTATACCTACTTGACTATTGAAAGGGAAACCGCAATATAACCACAAGAATGTCTACGCCTCTACTGACCACTTTGTGGCCCACTTGCTTATCATGTCTCTAGTTCTTATCCAACCAGCTTTTAATGAATCAGCCATATAAACCTTTGGTACTACATAGCAACGATATGCGCGGTCACAAATTAAGATGGGTGCAAGTGGCATTACGAGCTGAATGCTTCGGTGCTTCGAAGGGCACGTTAAACAGTCGGTCCCGGCTTTTAAGTCGTTAAGCCATGACGGAGGCCTTTAGGCGGCCTAAAAACTCCGTCACTAGAGTTGGCCACTAGCTCATACGAACATACATACATACTACCTTTGGTAGCTCATAAAAAGGGTTTTGGGTTCTCAGCAGCTTAATTTTGTAAGCATGTCGCTGTCGTCAGGACGGGATGTCCCTTACCCGCACTATTAGTGTGAAATAAATAATAAATAAATATTTGAGGACATAATATCACACAGCACCATCTAGCCCCAAACTAAGCAAAGCTTCTATTATGGGAACCAGATGGCAGATAGAATGCTTATATACTTTTTTTTAGCTAATACATACATGTAGTACATAATACTGCAACACCCAGTCCCGTGAGAATTATTTGCAAACATTTCTCCCACAGCGGGAATCGAACTCGCACCTCTTGCGTCTCAGTCGAGCACTCGCCCGCCTCGCCACAGTGGGGACAATGCGATTATTAGCGATAGGACGAAAGCGATAGGCTACTAAATAAGAAAAGCGGTCATTCCAAAGTTAGCTATGTTTTTTTTTATTTTGTTTATGGTACAAGTGATCATACGGCCGTCATAAAGTATGCCAGTCGGTATTTGTTAGGAAATCGTGGCAAGTCTCAGACCAAATAAAAAGAAGAGACGACGCGCCGCGAACAACAAAAGTGAAGCCACACAAAACCGTGCTCCTGCAAGTATACATACACGCTCACGCACACACCTACACTAAAACCATGCTCATCGCTCTCGAGTCGTCGTCTAGTAAACTTAAAATTTAAAAAGCCAATCACATAAAAAGTCTCATAGAATCACTTTTCACTTGTAAGTACTTCAAATAACATCGTTTCTTAGTTATTATACAGTGAAAATTTTAGGTTACTTAGAACACAAAACCTCAAAACTTCGACATACACAGATAAAAAGGTGGCTTCACTTTTGTTGTTCGCGGCGAGCAGTCTTTTCTTTTTATTTGGTCTGAGTGGCAAGTGTAGTTCCGACTCACCGGATAAATGACCTCGGGGATTCAAACCGCTCGTCTAGCCACGCTGTAATTTCCTCGGAAGCCGAGGTCGCCTTATCAAAATGACCAACAATTTTACCATATCTGAATATCTCGACACACCTCTCTGGAATCCCTAATTATTCCTAAAACAGCGATAAAGGAATGCCATTTAAGTCAGTTTACTCCTTCGATGTTTACAGACAGGTGGTAATTATATATTGAACGCATACAAAAATGTCTCTATCTGTGACGGCCTGGGTGGCGTGGCGGGCGATTGCTGGGCAGAGATGCAAGAGGCGCGGTTTCGATTCCCGCTGCGGAAGAAATGTTTGCATGTTCTGCAAATATTTCTTCCGGGTCTGGGTGTTGTGGTACCACGGTACTCGTAGTTTCTGATACCCACGACACAGGGAATCCTAGTGTGGGGTCAGGACTATGTATGTGACTGTTGGGTGTTATTTATTAAGTATGCCAACTGATATAAAAAGTGAACTTTTTCACGACAAATGTTATATGACGGTTGCCGTTTCTCAGTATACCTTAGCCCTGCCGGAACACATTATAATCCACTTACCCACACGCCATCAGCAAGGCATCTAGTTTAGGGTGGTCCATCATGCCTGTATACAGAGCAGGGTGGTCTAGTCTTACTTATATATATCCTACTATTATTATACAAATAGTTTGTTTTGACAAAATATACACAGGCTCATAAAATAACATAATTAGTACACGATGATAGCTGCAGTAGTTAAAAACTGTGTCGCAACTATCAACGCCCACCTCCAAGACAAATTAGTTTTAATACAATTTAAGTACAAAAAAATAATAATACATAAAATAGTTACAGAAACAAAATATAGAACTAAGTTATGTGCATGTGAAAGTGTGTGTGTGTGTGTGTGTATGTGTGTGTGTGTGTGTGTGTGTGTGTGTGTGTGTGTGTGTGCGCGCGCGTGTGTGAGTGTGAGAGAGAGTAGGATATTACACTAATATATTCACAAAAAGTTTTAAGGGCTGAGGTTATTAGTGCCTTTATGACGCCGAAAATTAAAAAAAGATGTGACAAAAGAATCCACTAATTTCAGGACTTTATGACACCAGTTTAAAAGTTATGAAATATTAACCTACATATTATTGTAGGCAACTGAAGAAGGTATTGCGAAATGCGAATAGGTCACCACCGGCTTGTATGAGGAACTTGTAGGTCTTTTAATCCAATAAACTCGGGGCTTCATGATGTACTAGATTTAGGTAGGTACAAAAAACTGTGTGAGAAACATAAAAATACACACATACATATTATCACGCCCGTATCCATAACGGGTTGGGCAGAACCACAAGTAATTATAAGAAAACTTGCAGCCACTCCTGATTCAAAATTCCAAGATGCATTATGATATGATTATGATGAACCATGGTGGCAGGTGAAAAGCCCATTATAGATGCTCCATCATGTTGGAGGACAAAAAACTATATTAATTTATTGACCGTGGTGAGTGAGAACCCGTGATGCTAAAAGGAAATAAAGCCAACCTATGATGTTTCATAAAAATATGCGTAAATATACTATTCCAGACCATAAGCTACTCTATTCCAATTGTACATTAAATTCGGTTGAGCCCATTTTAATGTATTCAAGAATACAGTGCCAATCTTTTGCTTTACTACCCTTTTAACTTATGATTTAGGTACAAAACCCAAAGATTGGCACTCATAAAGTTATGATAATTTAGAACACATTTAGATGAATGGCTGGCTTTCGTAAATACGTCCACATTGATTCGCTCGATGCCGTTAGCTTGGCACGCAAGCTTAATAAACTCCATCCAATAACATACACAGTCCCAGAACTAGGATTCCCAGTATCCTGGGTATCAGAAACTATGAGTATAATACTCCAGAACAACATGCAAACATTTTGCCCACAGCGGGAATGGAATCCGCGTCTCTCGCGTCTCAGCCGAACACTAGCCTACCACGCCAGCGAGGCCGTCAAAACACATTACTCCATAAATATAGTGTCGACACCGCTCAATGTGTTTCTGATAGACCATACAATACATCCAATGGACAAACAGTAAAACTTTATAGAGTCGTTATAGACCTAAGAAAAAATACTTGGAATTTTAAACCATGTTTGTAAAGCTACTTTATTTCTTCCTCAATCAACGTTCTGTTTATTCTAAGGTCTTGGTTTAATAAAAACTGTGACCGTCAAGGGATCTACAGAATTTATCTTCCTTTTTTTAGAATTTTGTTGTCTCGATTTTGCGTGATTTTTTCTGCTTTTCTCAACATGAGCGAGATTCCTAAGCGTATGCCACATATCTCAGGCGCCTCCCTACGTATTTGCGAGGAGGAATCGATATTTTCAATGGAGTGTCGTAGAAATATCTTAGGTATAGATAAACTTGTCACCTCTTGTTAGATCTCCTGTATTCAAATAATAATTGCATTGACTTTGTGTTGATGGTACAACAGTAAATAAAAAATACCATAGTACCATTAATGGTTCAACGGCAAATAAAAATTACCACAGTACCATCAGTGGTACTATCTAATGGTACCATAGTGAAAAAACGGATGTGTTCTAGTGTATACATTGCTCTAAAGGTAACGATGGACGCCCATTGTGTTTTGCTGTATGGCCGCCACATTACGGTAATCGCTTTTAAGCCACAGATGCTTTTTACATTTGAATAAATTCAGTTTTGAATAAGGCATGGTTTCCGTCAGCTGTGTTTTGCATTCAAGTTGATATCTTTAAACTCAACATAAATATCTCAGCGAAGATGGCCGGTTTGCCCAACTGTCCATAAGAAAGGTAATGTATTTTTGGGCATATCTCTTTGGCTCATTTAGTTTGATGAATTTTCACTCGACTACGCGAAGCAAGGTGGGCTATGTGATTAGCAGTTGTATTATTAATGTAACGTACGTCTTGTTCTATCTACTAGTCAGATAGGATTTTGATAAATAAGGTTTCAATTTTGACATTTTCATATTCCACCCACAGACTATAACTTAGCTTAGTAGGCTATTAAATGCTAATGTACCCTAGAAGCAATAAATAAATTAGTAATTTTTAAATTTGTTTCGTTTTTATAAAAGAACTAGCGCGGTGAGAGGCGAGTCGTGGCCGTGAGTCACATCCACACTTGGCCCGTATTCCACGTTCGACTCTCATTAAATTATGAGTGTTTGCATATGCATGCTGTATGCATGGGCCGGCCTACGGGCCTTGGGGTCTAGGAAGCGATATGTGGGCGGTGCACTTGTATCTGAGCGTTGTAACTAGGCAGTTGAAAGGTATGTCAACGAAATTGTACAAAAGCTTTATATCCCTTGCAAGTCACTAGCGCTTGTGGCTTCGCTTGCGTGGTACTTGCTTAAAAAGTAATTTGTCACTCTCTAGCCCATAAACTACGAGTCATCATCATCTTCCTGCCCTTATCCCACTCTATGTGGGGAAGTAAACCATAAACTGCGAGTATCTGTATGCAAAAATTACGTCAATGTATGGCTCTGTTGCTGCGTGAAAAAAGGAAGAGGTGATATCAATGCTAAGCTAATTATGACCGCGCTCTAAAGCTTTTGGACGAAATTGAAATGAGATACGATACGATACTTCTGATATAGGAAAATGGAAGAAGAATATATTTTGTGCCGACCCCATATAAAGTGGGAAAATGGCATTGAAATGATGATACGACACGATAGTTTTTACTGAAAAATATTATCATTTAATTCTTACAAGAATTAAACTTCACACGTCAATATAAATGGCGAGCACTATTTAAATCAACGATTTAATTTTAAAAAGCTAATTAACAGCGCATAATGAAGTAATAATTAAGGGTGGATCCAATTAGGCACAACGCCTCTATCCATTCATTACATTTCAATGAAACCAATAAATAAAAGGGAAGGAGTAAAACTATAAAATTAATGAATAAAATGAATTTCAAAAGCAATAAACTTGGAACGATCGTAAATAATATTCAACTTTCCCGTAACATAAACCCTCCTTCGACGGTCGGGTGCGCACGAACCGAGCAAATGTGAGCGAGGGCGAGCGCGAACGAATCAATGAAGACGTTTTATCGAAAATAAGCGAGAACCATCAAGGTCCCATAAAAGGAGTAACTTCAAAATGTATTGTTGACTAGCTGCCGCCCGCGGCTTCGCTCGCGTGGTATCCGGATAAAAAATAGCCTATATGTTAATCCAGTACATGTACTATGTATATTCCAAGTTTCATTCAAATCCGTTCAGCCGTTTAGGCGTGATTGAGGCACAAACATCCAAACATCGTTACAAACTTTCGAACTAGATGGCAGCACAGGTAAAGTTAGTACGCGCTATCGTTGCGTTTTGAGCTTAACGCCGGTAATTTCAAGCAAACTAGGACTTTTCAATTTTATAATATATAAGTAAGAAGTAAGATGATATAGTCGTATAGCCGCCAAGGAACAGGCTGTGCCAAACCCACATAAAGTGGGATAAGGGCAGAAGATGATGATGAAAGACGTATAGCCGGGATAATGACTACTGCGCGAAAAGTCGGGCAGTTGCCTTACTTACCTGCGAGATTTGTATTATAATCTCGAGAGGCTTAACAGGATATCTACCGCGCTTCTGGATCCCTTCGGCATCCGATGTAACAGAAATTTAATTCTAAACCAACGAGTTAAAGCCGCTTTTGCGTTGCAGCCTGATTTAAAGTGACACGCCTAGTGCTAGCCCCCCTAGCCCCATTCACAGTACGTGTAACGACTAAGTTTATGACCTGACTTTGTTCTAGATACCGGTGTTTTGTTTATTGCTTGCAACTTGTCCGTTGGAAAGTACTCTTGATAGGCAGACAAGGGGCGCACCAGTCAATGTGTCTCATGAGAGTTATCGATGCAAAGGCGATGGGATATCACTGGCCCTAACGAACACCCGAAGGCGTAGAATCAAGTTTAGTGAATAAAACATAATTGACACAAATGAAATTAACTTAAACATTCAAATTGGATAAGACTTTGATCAAGATTTTGATTTCTTTATGGCATATAGCATCTGCCCGATCATAAAGAATTTTTTATTGTTCATACATACATGTTATCACGCCCGTATTCCTAACGGGGTGGGCAGAGCCACAAGTAATCATAAAAAAACTTGTATCCACTTCTGATTAAAGTCCCAAGATAGGTAGAACCATGCTGACAGATGATCAACCCATCGCCCATTATGTTCATCATTTTATTGTTCATGCACTTTTTATGATTTTCAGGCCTTTTTGTACAAATATGTTAAAGTTTAAGTAACAAAGCAAAAACATAGTTAAAAAGGAATTTTAATGAAATAGTTTTTTTAAATAAAAATGTTACTTAGCAACTAAAAACCACTAAGATTTGTGTTATCACTAGTTTAGTTTACAACTAACAATGATAAATATAGGTAGGTTATGGTCAGGCAATTAAATATATTTGTTATGTCAAATAATGCATTAAAATGTATAATGTTGATCAGAAACAAAACTAACAACGCAGCCAATTATAAAAGGCATTAAAAGGAAATAGATACAGAAGACTGCCTCGAAAATAGAAAAGTGCACATTTATAATAAAAATACATAAAAACATTGTATAAACTGGACGTAATTTAGCGAAACGAGCCGTATTTCCGCTAACAAGTCAATTACGACGCGTTACCCTATGCGGTGGTTTCAATGCGGCCGTGTAAGGATGCGGATAAACGGACAGGTTTGAATTTGTACCGCTGTAATAGTTCAGTTCATGGCTTTTGCGGCACTTCAAATCAGCAATGTAAAATGAGCCTTATCGCTTAAGCAACACGGCTTATCTGCTAATCGGAGCTTCAACAGATTCATGTAAACATGAAATTAGCTCATTCTGCCTGACATTATTTCCAAGATCGAGTACGTATCACAGATTTACAAATAGTACTTTGAATACTCAAACGCGACTCAGAGTTGAGCACGTCTCGAGTCACGGTTTTTGACAGTTTTTGATGAAAATCTGTCAAAAACTCGTCACTTGATACGTGCTCAAATCTGAGATGAGTTTGAGTATTCTGGGGTAAGAGTCACTATCCCGTTCCATAGCAAAGATCTTTAAAAAGTTTGCTCGTGATTTTATTTATTTTTTGTTTTCTTAGGTGACACGAAGGTTTGATTTTGGATTGGAGAGTAGATGGCGGAGACCATGGAGAGCACTGGTGTCATGCACCAATGGGTTTTCCTGTTCGAAAGATTTATGTGCGCTATATCAGTATTGTCAAACGATGAATGAAAACATCGTGAGGAAACCGGCAATTTGTAGAACAAAAAATAAAAAAGTTCTTAAACACGCGTAAAGTGCACGAAAGGAGCCTCTTTGAGGCGCACTGAAATCCTTTCACCACACTGGTTCGAAAGAACTAGTCACTCGACTAGTAGTATTAGTAGTGACGGAGACTGTTAGTGTAATTTTCCTCTTAAATTTTCCTTAAGAGGTGTAACAAAATTATAACGGGCACGCTAACCTGCGTGATTAATGTTCATGTGACTAATAAGGACTTAAGGTACAAAAAACCGGTCAATGCGAGTCGAATTCGCACACGGAGGGTTCCGTACCATCGTTAATTCAAAAATGTTTCTCAAATGGGGACCCTTTTTATTTTATTTTTATTATATGTTGGCAATTGAAATACACTGCGAAAATTTCGACTCTGCCTATTACGATTCATAAGATACGGCCCACTGACAGACGGACGGACGTACGGACGGACAGCGGAGGCTTAGTAATAGGGTCCCGTTAACACCCTTCGGGTACGGAACCCTAAAAGCAAGATGTTCTCGCCGTAAAAGTGTTCGCGGAAGCGGCGGTCGAGCTTTTTTGAATGATAATCTAGTCGGAAGCGAAGCTAGTAATTGGATGTCGTCTTCCTTTCGTGATCATAAAAACTATGTCTACTGCAATTTCAATGACGGCCACGGAATCTCTGAATGGTCGAATGATTTATGTTGTTGCGAGTACTTCAACCTTTCTCAGGCGTTCTTACATTTGCTTAGTGGATTTTACTCACCAAAATCGATGTAGAAGTCTGTTGTTAGTAATAATGAAATTTTCACAAATTTTCTTCGGTTCCTCAAACTGAATACACGATAAGAGAAAATAAAACAAGATCGAATTTCTTTTTTAAAAATCTACGTTTCGCGAAAGTTTTAATCTAGATCTCGGGAACCTTACCATATTTTCAGATTATTTTTACTTTAATAGGTAAAAACTATTTCATTAGTTGTTGAAACCAGTTTTTTGATTCATTTTATAGTTTTCTTGTAAAAATTACCTGTTATTTGATTAGGCAGATTTGATTTCAATATTTTGCGCGGTCTCATTCTGTCTTAATACATCCAAAATCTTGCTCAACTTCAACGATCGAACGAATCGTAGGATAGTGAGGGAAGAACCTATTTAAATTGGATTTATTTAAAAATTGTCTTCCTTATATTATAAATGCAAAAGTTTGTGAGTTTGGATGTTTGTGCCTCAATCACGCCTAAACGGCTGAACGGATATGAATGAAATTTGGAATATACTTAGTACATGTACTGGATTAACATATAGGCTATTTTTTATCAGGGTACCAAGCGAGCGAAGCCGCGGGCGGCAGCTAGTATTTTATAATTGACGGCCTCGGTGGCATGGCGGGCGATTGCTCGGCAGAGACGCAAGAGGCGCGAGTTCGATTCCCGCTGCGGAAGAAATGTTTGCATGATCTGTAAATATTTCTTCCAGGTCTGGGTGTTGTGGTAGCATGGTACTCGTAGTTTCTGATACCCACGACACAGGGAACCCTAGTGTGGGGTCAGGACTATGTTATTTATGTTATTTATTATTATTTATAATTACGAGTAATTAATATGCAGCTCTAAAGATACTTACGTGTTCATCGAGTGAGTAGGTCAGCTCTCCATCATCGTATAAGACGAACCACCTCCGCTGCCATCTCTGGAACAATAAAAATAAATGTCAAAATATAGAAATATTACAAAGAAAAAAATAATTGAAAAAGTAACAAATGTGGATGTGCTGAATAGAATCAAAGAGAGAAGAATACCATCTGTTTCCTACACTAAGTCTACAAACCCTGTAGGGTATAGATAAAATCTATCTAAACACATTTTAACGACTTTTAAACGATACAGAAAATCAGCGAAAGTGCATTGCACTTCATAACGTCGTACTAATAAAATTAGTGGAGGTGCAAGCGAGACAGACAATCAACCTTACATGTCTGCACCTACAGGACCAACAAGATTACAACGAATGCCCTTAATGTCACTCCAATTAACCTATTACTTGAGCTGATATTGTTCCTTGCAGTCTGAGATCATCGCGGCTAAATTTAGCTTGAGCCAGAATTGAACAGAATTCATTAAAAGTGACTATGAAAGCACCTACTTTGATATTCATAGTGGATAATGGAAAGTTAGTAAGAAGATTAAAACAAAATAAGTAATCATACTAATATTATAAAGAGAAAATATTTTTTTGTTTTTTTGTTTGTTTGCAACGAATAGGCTCCGAAACTACTGGACCGATTTCAAAAATTCTTTCACCAATAGAAAGCTACATTATCAGGGACCAGTACAGGCTATAATAATATTTACAAAAAAGAATAGGGATCCTTAAGAAAATTGCAATATTGTAACCCAAGGTAGAAAACCCAAAATAGTTGTTGGCGTGCCCTGCGAAAACTATTGATTATAGAACAAAATAATGTACTACACGCGTATGAAGTCGCGGGCAACAGCTAGTATTCATATAACGAAGTTGTAATCGCTATGGAGGACTTTTTTATAGTTGTTACTGTTTGACTCATAAGAAGTCTTCAACCAAGATTCAAGTTTTACATCCATGTACCTATAGTCTATGTAAATGCATTGTATTAGTTAACTTATAACTTCTCTGCTGGACTGGGAGTAAAGAAGAAACATAGAATGTGTCCAGCTGCTTCTCTCCCCGAGCATGTCGTAAAAGTCGACTAAGGGATAGTATCCTCCAACATGATGAGATACAATAAGCAAAATATTCCCAAGGAGGGTTGACGTCAGGCAAGGCGGCTGATCATAAAACACCTTAGCCAAAACTTTTACAGCATGATCTAAGGATCATGCTGTGCCGACCCGGATAAGGGCAGGAAGATGATGTACCCATAGTCTATGTCAAATCATAATGGCAATCGTAATCATATGGTAATAATAATCACATGTAATAATCAATATACGCGACAAATTCACCGGTAAGGTGTGAAAAATCAGATAAACAACACAAGGTTAAATTGAAACTGAAAGTAATCCCGATTGTCTTGCTTACCCTTTCAATCCCGATAGTAAATGCCAGGCCGTATCTTGCATCAACGTAATTAGGTCCTGAGAGCTCTATTTCGCCACACCTCGACGTGAGTTGATCGCTTGATATGCCAATAATCGCGACATGCAAACTATTAGTGAAACATACCAATTATTGCCAGGGGACAAGTCTGCCCTCCTAGTATTGTATGTATGTTCGTATGAGCTAGTGGTCAATTCTGGTGACGGAGTTTTTAGGCCGCCTAACGACCTCTGTTATGGCTTAACGACTTAAAAGCCGGGACCGACTGTTTAACGTGCCCTCCGAAGCACGGAAGCGCTCAGCTCGTAATGTCACTCGTCCTCCTTGTGCAGAATGCACTAACTAGCATTTTTGTCAAAATTAGTTAGATATATATTCGGAATCGTCCAACAAAATACAACATTCTGTTCTCACTCACGTATCAAAACATGTTTGACATAGTTTCTGCGTTCTTCACTAGGAGGGCAGAAGTACTGGGTTGTTTACCCTAACATCATGTTTGTCATCAACTGATTTACATGCTTAACACTTCTCTGCTAGACTGGAAGTAAAGAAAAAGCATGCGTCCAGCAGCTTCTCTCCCCGTGCATGTCTTAAAAGTCGACTAAGGAATAACATCCTCTCCAACATGATGGACCATCTATATGGCTGATGAGTTGATCACCTGTCACCATCATTCACAATTTTCATCTTAGAACTTTAAATTAGAAATGTAAGTACGGAACCCTTAATGTGCGAATTCGGCTCGCACTTGGCCGGTTTTCTTTCTATCAGTTTACAAGTCAATGACCTAACAATTTCTTATGGTCGTAGGGACTGACAAATGTGGTAAAAGGGATAAGACCAAGTTATTATCATGCATAGATGAACGTGGTTCAAATAAAATAAATAAATAACAGCCAACAGTCACATACATAGTCCTGACCCCACACTAGGATTCCCTGTGTCGTGGATATCAGAAACTACGAGTACCATGCTACCACAACACCCAGACCCGGAAGAAATATTTACAGATCATGCAAACATTTCTTCCGCAGCGGGAATCGAACCCGCGCCTCTTGCGTCTCAGCCGAGCAATCGCCCGCCACGCCACCGAGGCCGTCCATAACGGAGTATCATGAGAATCACGACCTCTAATTGGGATGAGCCATCATTAATGTATCAAACTGAGAACTTCAGAAGGTACCGGCGGAAGTGATCGAATACCTGAGTCTATTCAGCCAAGTACAGTCAACATCAGAAGATCAAAATGCGTACAAAAAATAATTTTGAACGTTTGAACTTTTTGTTGAGAAAAAGGTTATCATTGATCGTCTAGAAAAGGCAGAAACATTCCATAGAACTGAGGTCTATGATATCTAAGTAGTATGGTAAAATCTAATTTCAGCCTGTCTCCTCTCATTTGGTTATTTATCGAGTGAGCAAATGGAGACGATGCTTATTTATATGGCTTTTTTTAATTCATTTTCTATTACATGGGTGTTGTAGTAATATGGCTTCCTGATCAGAAAGTCTAATTTCGAAAATGCCTAGGAAGTAAAATGCCTAAAATGAGTATGTATTTAAAAAAAAGTATATAAGTATTCTATCAGCCATCTGGTTCCCACAGCACAAGCTTTGCTTAGTTTGGGGCTAGATGGCGCTGTGTGAAATGTCCACAAATATTTAATATTATTTTATTTAATAATATTCAAATAAAATAAAAGTAGCTTTTATTCTATGTCAATATTTAAATAAAATATAGAATAAAAATAGCTTTTATTCTATGTCAACCGACTGATAGAAGGGCATTTTCACAAAAATGTTTATACCCCTTTTTTGGCTGTCCCTCGAATTCAAACGCTAATAATTATGAAGTTATGGCTAATCTAATCGTTTTGAATTATTACGATGAATATACATATACTCTATTTGTAATTTAAACACAAACCATAACATAATCTTCAATACATTTTAATAAAATAACAAAATTAAAGTAAAATGTGCGTGATTTTGTGCTGTCCCTCACGAAATATTAAGCATTCAGTGGCTTATTTCATAACATTTTTGTATGAAAGATGCCCTCATTTTTAATTTTATCTTATTGAATATAATCAATTCTTATGTTCTCAAATGAAATATAATTAAATATAATGTATTATATGCTTAAAAAATCGAAAATAAAATAAAGTCAAAATCATGTAATTCCCGGAACATTCAGTTTTGTGACCAGTTTTCTAACAAATATAATATCATGGATGGAAAAGTTTAGTTTTACTGGGAACTTCATGGTTAAGTGTAACCAATAGACAGTTATTTCAAAGCCTTCAGTGTAAGAAAGTGCTCAGAAAGAGGAGACGTGTTTCAAGCCGGTCCGTGGTCCAATTTTTTGATTCAGGTAAGTGACCATATTTTGTTGTGTTCTATGTTATTTTATCTTGTGGCTTATAACAGAATATGTTGAGAATTTTACTCTTACTCAGTTTAGCAAAAGTTTTAACGAATAAGTATCGTAAATAATTTGTAAAACAGTTTTTTATAACAGAGGGTACTTAAATGTGACCACCATTTGGTGACTATTTGAGCGGTCACGTATAGGTGGAACAGAAAGTCACTACATGCCTGAACCCGTAAAGCACAGCTTACATGGCGATTTTCTTGACCTACAAAAAAAATTTTTGAGAGGTTTTGACCGAGTAGGTACCAAGACAAATTTCAAAAGAATAGATAATTATTAAAGAGCGACTTTGATAATGACGACCTGTGATGTTTGAATACCGTTTAATTATGATTGTTTTACGTTTATAGTGTGAATGTTCGAGTTTGTTTATATGAATGTATGTTTTGTTTAAGGTACAAAGAACTACTATTAAAATGCCTCTTAATTGTGCTGAAAAGACTAAGCGTTCTAGAGAAAAATTCAAAAGAGAACGCCCAGAAGAATTAAAAGTACAATGTAAAAGGAATTTAGAAGGAATCAAATGCAAAAAAAAAGAAAATATCAGAAATGACACCCACAGAAGCAGAAGACAGCGAAAAAAATGGAGAGAGCATAAAGAAAAAGCAATAAACAGAAAAAGAAAAGCAACCAGAATCAACCAGACAACCAAAATCAAGGAATACAGTAGTGAGCCTTCTGTAATCATGAATGATTTAAATAAAACGAAATTATTATATTTCTCTATGCTTGCATTTTCGCGCCATGTAAACTCACTTTTTCTGTTTTTCAGTTTTCGGTAAGGTGACTGTCCCCCGATTTATGGAACAGCATATGTTGATTATTAAAGTAGATTTTGCGTTTTATGCTTTGTAAATTACTTTCTCCAGTGCAAAATTTTTTTTTTTAATAGTAGTTAAAGATTTTTCTTTAAAAATATACCTTTATATTAAAAGAAAAGAAAATTACGATAGGTGCAGTAACGGAGGTCACAAAACTGAATTGTTTTTTGCGTGATTAATATGCTCAAATATAAAAAATGAGAACATTTTGTGTTTTTTTAATTAAATTAGCATTAGCCGAGTTATTAAACAAACAAAAATAACCTTATTCTACTAACTATTAATGTTTTTTCTGGCATTGAATGTAGTCACACACCTGATGTAAATTTGCTAGACATTCCCTTTTGTTTTGATATTTTGTACAGTATTCCTGTTCTGAGCCTAAAACAATTGTTTTTTTCTAAAAATATACTTATTTCCCACCACAAAGATACCAAACACAACATACAACGAAATACTTTAAAAAATACATACTTTTTTGAGATAGGGAACATTTTTTTGAAAATGCCCAGAAACATATTGTAGCAAAGATACAGACATAATTTTCATGGCAACGGCAATGATTATATTCCTCAATGAGGATTCGTTTGTATAATCGATAACGTATTGAACCATTCTTCAATGATCTGATAACTCCTGCATCATAAGAGCATTATCCTTCAGTTTATCATCTGCGTGCTTCCTCTACATTGTGTGAGCTATCGAGATACGAAGGGGCAGGTTCGAATCCAGGGGTAGAAAATATCCCTTACAGCATTCTTACACAAAAATTCATTATTCACTCATTATTGGTTGTCAGTCAGTCAAATAGCTTTATAAAAGTTTAGTAGTAGATAATACGTTCAGACACAATACCCCAAACTGCTGCCATATTTTGTAAGGTTATCGCTGTCGTTCGCGTCTGCCTATCACATCAACAGTGCGTATTCTAAGGGAGTCATAATATCAAATCCTCCATAATGCGCGCAAAAACCGGCGGGTTGGAACGTCAAATTATTGTAAGAAAATAAAAAAAATAAAAACAGCACCTAAACAACTTCTGATTTGGTTGTTTGGATAGTTTCATGCTAGTTGGGTGTTGAAAAAAATGTTGCCCATTTCTTAAGAGTATTCCAAGTACACCCCAGTCTTTACAGAATTCGATCGAATACCCGAACAATCTCATGTTCCGATCGAGCTCTGCGGCGCGAAGCATTCGCGCGATGCGATTGGTCGATATCATTCACGTGCGTTCGTAACATACGATCCGAACTGCTTCTAATTTGAAAGTTCGATAATTCGATTTTTGAAAATTGTTTTGACAGTTTTATTCTTCTGTTTGCGAATTTTTTTAAGTTGCCAGTTTTATCCCCGATTACTCAAACGCGACTCAGAGTTGAGCACGTCTCAAGTGACGAGGTTTTGACAGATTTTCATCAAAAACTAGTAGTGCTAGTGCGGGGGCTAGTTTAGTAATTGTCTACGCTTTAGCGATTGTCTTCTGGAATATTTTGAACATCATCTTAGCCCAGGAACACCATCTGCTGTGTCATCATTTCTTTCTGCTAGCATTATAACCCAAGTGTTAACCGCGATCTTTATTGAACAACAAGCAAGAAAAACAACCCATTTAAGACCTACATATTGTGCTAAATGTTATGTTTGCAGGTTGGTCTGACCACCCACTTAGAATCTACAGCAAATATCTATGTACTAATCGCGGCTTAGTCAGCTCCGCATGTATTGACCATGTTTTACCTGTGGACAAAGCCGACTAAGCTGAGAAAATGGAATAGGTGCTGGGCAAGCCTACTACATCTTAATACGTCCCGGGCACTACAGCGTTCCGTTTGTGAAGGTAAACGGAGCCTCCTGACGCTGTATAAATCAGCTACTATACATGGTAAATGGTCTTTAATTTTTTAGACTTATCAAAAAAAGTCAGATTCTATTAAGTCATATTTTTTGTAGGGTAAATGCGCCAATTTCGGGCTTGTACCAGTATTAGACACCAGTGACCAGATAAAGGGTATCTTATCTAGTTGTTGTATCGCAAAGCCAGAGCCATTAGTGCGGCCGACTTTCCCTGCGGGGTAGCCGCGATTGTTTGACGATTGTCCTATGATTGGACAAGGAGTTTGGAAAAACTAAGGTTTGGTAAATGATGATTCATAGCTGACTAGAGTCAAGGGAGCATATTATTGATACCCCAGACTAACGTGTATTGGATATTTTAGAAACTATTTTTGGCATCAATATTAATTTTGGAATGGTACTCTACAAACGCCAGCTGCACGAAATTACAGTAGGTATCGCAAATATCGAATTAAGCATAGAATACAGATCCGTCATTTGTATGAAGTACCGACATCGCTGGTCACGTCAGCACTTACTCGCTACTCGACTAAATGAACCAGTAAAACTTATGCCTCATCCAAAACCACATACTCCAGGGTACTATCGCGAATTGCGCCTATTTATCCAATAGTTACTTTCCACTGACACCCGGCTCCTTATGAATTGTATAGATATTTATAATAAGCCCTCTGATTCATGATCTCGCTTTTAGGGTCAATTTATTCAGCCTTTTATGGGAAGTTTGACGTAGTGGCCGATATTCGGTGATGTGCCATTCATCACTGCTTGGCTTGTTTGGCCTCAGTACTTGCCATCTCCAGTATAGTCATTTCATCTTCACGCTCTCTTATTTGATTGCACACATTTAATAATTCTAAGTAGCATTTAGGTAAAATACTGATATTATACGGACCTTTTAGGGTACTCTTGACCTGGTCCTTTTCCGAAACGATGCCGATTTGGTCCAGGTACGTGAGCCGAGGCCTTACCCTTCCATTGGTACCATTCACACTCGCCTCATACATTCATACGAGCATGCATGAGGAATGTAATAAGAGAGAATGAAACGAAAAAAGTATGTCGGGATCGTAGCAAATGGCGATCCGTGATCTCTGCCTACCATATCCCCATACCCATATCCCTAATGGAGTGGGCAGAGCCACAAGTTAACATAAGAAAACTTGCAGCCACTTCTGATTTAAAGTCCTAAGATAGATATGGTGACAGGTAATTAGCCCATCATTTTGGAGAGGATAGTCTACCCTTAGTCGACTTTTACGACATGCTCGGGGAGAGAAGCAGCTGGACGCATTCTATGCTTTTTCTTTACTTCCAGTCCGGCAAAGAAGTTTTCAGTCTAAAATACAATTATATCTTTTTATTTTTTTATAAAATTCTCCAATGTTCTAAATAATAATCATAGACAAGCTTCACCTAGATTTATTGGTTATTGATTAGAGTGATACCCACTATGGGCGCGCTAATAAATACTTGATCGCAGGTAGCTGTTGACGGCCCACACTGTGACAAGTGGGCGACTGTACATGGAATATATAATACAAATTCATACAGCAAACTCACTTCATCTAAACACCGAATATTAATATTGTAATTATTCATAGTCATGAGAGCACTGGTGGTCTAGTTGGCAGTGACCCCGCCTTCTGATCCTAAGGTCTTGGGTTCAAATCCGGTCGTGTACCAATGGATTTTTCTGTGCGTAAAATTTATATGCGCTATACCAGTACTTTCAAACGGTGAAGGAAACCATCATCGTGAACCCGCGGCTTACTTAGCTCCGTACGTATTGACCATGTCTTTCCTGTGGACAAGGCCGACTCCATCTTAATTCGTTCCGGGCTCTACCGCGTCCCGTTTGTGAAAGTAAAAGTGGCCTCCTGGCGCTGTATAATCATCTACTATAGTTTTTATAGTCATAAGAATTATTCAAGAACGATAATTGTTTGTTTTGAGTATGTCTGTTTTTCAACTGAATCAAAAAGATTCAAGTTACTTTTGTCCATAACTACAACCATACCGACCTTTATACTGGTAATTGTTAATTTTGGTTCCAAATACTAAGGGTAGGTAAGTACCCCAACACCTCCCATCACATATAAACCTTTTTGAACTTACTCCCACGGCAATAGAGCTTATTATACTTTAACAGCTGTTGTAAGAGCTACAGGTATACAGATATTAGGTAGGTATGCCAATCTGTGATTCTGCATAAATTTGCTTATAGAATAGTATAAACAATGAAATTACCACTCATTATGCGTACAATCGTACATTATGCCACGGAATTATAATTTAGCACATAATGTCGTCAATATCATTGACCTAGTGGATGGGTGTGTAGGCGGCATTTTTAGCTGGATGAAGCTACGATGTTCGATTCCATGTCTGTGCTGATTGCATACATTTCTATTCATCATTTTACTATTTTATAAATGTGAAAGTTTGTGAGGATGTTTGTATGTTTGTGCCTCAATCACGCCTAAACGGTTGAACGGATTTGAATGAAACTTGGAATGTACATAATACGTGTGCTGGGATAATATATAGGCTACTTTTTGTCCGGATACCACGCGAGCGAAACCGCAGGCGAAAGCTAGTATCATTTAAATTATATAGTACCTACTTAGTGTCAACTTTTGGTGCTTTTACCCTATTGTAGCAGGTAGCTTAGATTTCACGGACAAGATAATTTAAATTAAATAGTAATGCTTCTTTCACTAAAATTATTCTAGGTATTATAGTAAACTACATCGTAATGTTGGACGCCCTCCGGGTAGGTGGAGTGACGACTTGCAAAAGGCTGCTGGCCAAAACTGGATGCGTCAAGCAATTTCGACGACCTCGGTGGCGTGGCGGGCGAGTGTTCGGCTGAGACGAAAGAGGCGCGGGTTCGAAGCTACGGGAGAAATGTTTGTATGTTTTGCAAATATTTCTTCCGGGTCTGGGTGTTGTAGTATTATGTATTTTATGTATGTATTTACAAAAAAGTATAGTATTCTATCAGCCATCTGGTGCCCATAGTACAAGCTTTGCTTAGTTTGGGGCTAGATGGTGCTGTGTGATATGTCCTCAAATATTTATTTATTTATTAGGGAAGGCCTATGCCCAGCAGTGGACTGCTATAGGCTAATGATGATGATGAACCACACACTCAGGGAGCAATGTATACTAACTCAATTTTGCCTATCAATGCATAAATTTAATAAAGCAAGCAACGTACCTACCCAAAAGTGTAATTACTTCTAGGTTAGGTACCCTATTGCAAAATACATAATTGAATGCAAGACGATCTCTCATCAATCAACTGATTCGAAACAGACAGATTCGGCTCTAAGCACAATGTATTTTTCAGGGTCACCTCATCAAATGTATACTTCTCTGCTGTACTGTGAGTAAAGTAAAAACATAGAATGCGTCCAGCTGCTTCTCTCCCCGAGCATGTCGTAAAAGTCGACTAAAGGACAGTATCCTCTCCAACATGATGAACCTATACGGGCGTGAATTGTCACGCAATGAGAGAGAGAGATATATATATTGATATATATCTCTCTCTCTCTCATCTCATCAAAGGTTACAAGTAAGAAACGAACCTGAAATACAAATTATGCAACCAGTAATCAAAGCTCAGTAACCAGTACAAATCCTCAAACGTCAATCCCGTATCTCCAACGGGGTGGGCAGAGCCAAAAGTAATTATAAGAAAACTTGCAGCACCTTCTGACTTAGTCCTAAGATAGATATGGTGAACCATGGTGACAGGTGATCAGTCCATCGCCCATATATCTAACATATTGGAGAGGATACTATCCAATAATCGACTTTTACGACATGCTCGGGGAGAGAAGTTAATTTTTATAAGTACGTTCCGAACCGAGAGGTCTCGAATCGCTGTCTGATTGTTGGTGATTACTGTTTGTTTGTTCTCACGGGTAGTTCAGTGCGTGTTGAAATGTGGTATTTGGACTTCATGCGTGTTTTGCTATTGCTAGATGCCAAAAATTTGAAATTGCTTTATTTCCTTTCTCTGGACCAACTACGAACTAAACAAAATATGGGCCAACATTGTATCTTTTTAAATGAATAATGCTCTAACTCCTTTTATAAACATGTTTGTAAAGGGATTATTTTCCAAAAATATAGCCAAGCGTGGTTTCTTACCTGATCTTCCACGCTTGGTCGCGTTACGAACAGGTGTAAATGCAACGTAGATTTAAGACGTGTCCAAATGATCCCCCTGATATAAATGAATTTTTTTTTACTTAGACTTTAAACGACTTCAAAGGAGGTACTTATGTTCGACTGTATGAACAGTACAGAGAAGCAGGTGGACGCATTCTATGCTTTTTCTTTACTTCTAGTCCAGCAAAGAATCTAGTGCTTATAAATTGAATTTGGCAGATAATAAAAAACAACCATTAGAATTGAAGAGTCCTAGATGATTCCAAAAATTGTTTACCGGCGAAATTTTTCGAAATCAAAATTCTTATAATTACAAAGAAGTCCTGCAATTATAATTCAAGTATTCAATAGAATCAAGTTACGTACTGAAAATGAAAATTAATAGATTATTTCAATCGAATCACATAGTTAGATTAAATTTATCATTCTGTTCTGTAGCGTAGCAAAATACGTTTTTTTTACTACAGTTGAGTCTGGGAAAACTAAAAATGGTATTGTGTTAGAATTCACAAGCAATGAGACCTCATAGTTTTTATAACAACATCTACGGCGAAAGTGAAAATGATTTACAAATGGACGTATTATGTTAAACGAAACATGTTTGGAATACATAAACCTTTTTTGATTGATTAATGTTTAAATACCAGCTTCTTAGCAACTTTCCCTACATGATAAAGTTTAATTTTCGAGTTTATCAACTTGTCTTGTATGAATGGTTTATTTTAGCGCGTTATTAAGTAGGTAAGTTAGTAAGTTAAAATTACAAACTTTACTTCACTTACTTACCTTTCACGCATAAACTGCTGAACAGATTTTAACGATTAGCAAGGACATTCAAGCAAGGACACACAGGCACAAATTTCATTCAAGGGGAAGGATAGCTTTATTTAGGATTTATTTATCTTTATTAGGATTAGCAGCTCTCTTTTTCTTGCAGGGCTGTGGGTAAGGGCTTCTAGCTGGGCCGATTTCATGATTTTTGATTTGTTGGATTTGTCTCCGCCCCGAATAGCAGAATAATTCGAAAATTTTCATTATTAATTCTAAGGCGGTACGAAGTTCTCGGTGTCAGCTAGTTTCATCATAAAATAGTGCAGCTGGTTAAAAATGGTGACTATTAATAAAATATCGATTCCTATTCGCCATTTGCAATCCGTCTCGAACATTTATTAACACAGGTGCTTCGATCGCCCAGCGGGGAGTCCTAATGTGTATTGTAATCGATTTTCGTGGCCGATTATTCGTTACATAATCGAGTGACCACTCGATAGGAGTATCATGACCGTCGATTTGTTATAGCGGTTGTCTGCGTACGGGAAAATGATAGTAACCATGGCTTTACTACGGGTTTTCCGAGCCATCCGGTGTCCATAGTACAAGCTTTGCTTAGTTAGGGGCTAGATGGCGCTGTGTGAAATGTCCACAAATATTTATTTACTTGTTTATATTTCGATTTTAAATTCTTATAGGTATATCAATTACCTGATATTTCTAAAACATGGATGGAAGAGTCTTTGAGGCGCACTTTAAATCCTTTATTCACAGATCTTTCACCACACTGGTTTGAAAGAACCATTGACACTACTGGTAGGTAGTAGGCAGTATCGGATAGAAAACTGACTTTTTTTAGTAAAAATGTGAAGAATATCATTGACCTCACAAATCAAAGGCATGATGAGATCTTGAACCAATTACGCTGCAAAAAGTTTCATAACACAAAACAAAAACTGTGCATTTCATCACAGTATCCTTCACAAATATAATTAACCTATCATACGGTCACCCGACCATGTAATTATGACAGCACCGTTATTAATTAAATACTTCGTAATAGGTTTACAGTCGACATAACTGTGGATTCATTTACGCTCAGTGGGATTAGCGGGTTGAAGGCAAACTGGATGAATTACGAGAAAAATCCACCGCAACTTGACGTGCGGGCGGGATCCTAAGCCTCCGCCGTCCGTTTGTCCGTCCGTCCGTCTGTCAGCGGGCTGTATCTTATGAACCGTAATAGGTAGAGTGTGCTAATTCGACTCGCACTTGACCGGTTTTAGTTCTTCAGCGCAAGAAAATATATGGCACCCTAGATAAATAAATATTTGTGGACATTTCACACAGCGCCATCTAGCCCCAAACTAAGCAAAGCTTTTACTATGGAAACTAGATGGCTGGTAGAATACTTATAATACTTTTTTTTGTAAGTACATACTTATAGTACTACTAGTTATTTATTTATTTCACATCAGGGGCCTTATTCACTATGACCAAACCAAACGTAACGCGAGCAAGTTTGTGGAATCACCGTATTATCGTATTCTATTGTCAAAAAAAAGTTACAAGCTGTCAAGTTTCGTTTATGCATAGCGAAAGCTCCAATTATTATCGATTCTTTTTAAATAATAAAGTTACATTTTTTCCGCGAAGTTCCTTCCCCATCTTTCATGCCCATTACCACAATTTATCGATACATAATCGAGAACATTCGTTAGCACACGGAACACTGGTATCTACAGATAGCACCTTACAATCGATTCATTAATTTTGATCGATGCCTTGCCGTACGCGATACCAAAGGTTATTCTATAATTTATTCAGAGCTCGATCAATTACTGCGGATAAATAGATAGCATAATGTAAATTGCAAGTTAAGCAACGATGTGCGCGGTCACAATATGGATGGGTGGCCGCAAGTGGCATTGCGAGTTGAGTGCTTCCGTGCTTCGGAGGGCACGGAAAACAGTCGGTTCCGGCTTTTAAGTCGTTAAGCCATGGAGGCCTTTAGGCGGCCTAAAAACTTCGTCACTAGAGTTGGCCAGTAGCTCATACGAACATACATAGTGTAAACTTCAATGATTATATTCAAAGATGGCTTTGGATAGTGAAAACACTAAATACTGTACATCGTTTTATAGATACCTTACTGCCGCCCGAGGCTTCGCTCGCGTGGTAACTGGATAAAAATAGCCTATATGTTAATCCAGTACATGTACTATGTAGATTCCAAGTTACATTCAAATCAGTTCAGCAGTTTTTGCGTGAAAGAGTAACCAACATCCATACATACAAATCGCGTTTATAATATTAGTAAGGATGGGTATAAAACGATGGATTGGACGATAAAACATAGCTCATAGTGAGTCGCAAACTGGGACCATAGGTATTGTGAACACGCCCTAAGATTACGTTTTGTACTTACGTCAAATTGTCAAATGTCAAAACATTTGTGAAGCTGTCACTTCTAGAACAATCAAAACAAATGCTCGTGACTATAGTCAACGCAGCCAAGCCAAGCGTAGGGACTATTTGTAAGGGTAACAACTTGCTTGCCTCCCAATACTGCCTTTGTATTTACAATGTTTCTAACATTTATTACGTTTGCTGCCAAGAATGATGCATTGTTTTAATGATAACTCAAGTGACCTCTACCATTACGGCCCGACCCGAGCAACGCAAATAAACATTTATTAAATCGACCAATTTGTTGCGGCCATTTTAAAATGTTATTTCGACAATTTGCAACTAGTTTTGCAATGCATTGTTGTATGATTGTGATGTGATTGAGTTGTTTGAATTTGAGGCTAACTTGAAGCTTACGAAAGTACCTAAAAGCAAGGACAAAATAAGATTCATCATGAGACCAAATAACAGATTATTTAAGGTACTTACTTGAATAAATAAATAATTAGTAGTATAAATAATACCAGTACTCTTAAACGTTATAGGAAAACATTGTGAATAAGAACGATTAAGCTGAGAGGAAGCACCACACCAGCCTACATCGTCTAAAAATCATTCCAAGCACTAGTTTCCTGACGCTGTGTTTCGAATTATGAACTAAACCTACCTATCTAATAAGAAGGTACCTAAATCTGTTGCCCTGCTCTTGGAACGCGAAGCAATATTTATAAACCGGGACCCTCAAAATAAGGCCTGCGTTACACGTTTCCATCATGCTGTCAGGCAGTGACGCAACGCACGCAAATGTCAAAGTCTACGTTTGCGGCGCGCACAGACGATGATGGATCGAAGGACGGACAGATTTTAAAGTTTTTGTGATGTTTTGTTCATGTTGTTATGACTTGCGAGTTATAACTATCATGTTTTGTATTTTATTATGTTGTAGTTTTGGAGTGGACGCCTCTGAACGGAAAACTATCTCGCGGCAGACCAAAGCTGGGTCACAGGTGCGGAGGGACCAAATTGAGGTCTACTTAAAAGACTGTTCCAGCACAGGGATGATTGGAGAGAAGGTAGAGATGCTTTGGCCCTTCAGTGGGACACTACAGGCTCCTAATAATAATATTTTGTTTTAAGAAGATAACAATGAGACCCATCATTGGTAAATACTTCTCTGCTGGACTGGAAGTAAAGAAAAAGCATAGAATGCGTCCAGCTGCTTCTCTCCCCGAGCATGTCGTAAAAGTCCACTAAGGGATATTATCATCTCCAACATGATGAACCACCTATATGCGCGATGGGCTGATCACCTGTCACCGTTGTTCACCATATCCTTCTTAGAAGTAAATCAGATGTGGCTGCAAGTTTTCTTATCTTGCGGATCTCCCGCAAGAACAACACTAATACAAGTATGTATTAGTGAATATTAAGATGGTACTCAAGGAATTGACGTACTGTATTGACAAATGACCAAAGGGCTGGCGCTTAGCTCGGACAAAGGATAAGTATAGCTATCCAACGAGGTAACGTCACCAGCCTTTTGGGGACCTTACTTGCGGTTTGTGATCTGAGCTCTATTTTCTTCTGTAGGCGAACTTAGATAGAAAACTGAGCTCATTTTCATTTCTTATTATTATACCGATTACCTTAAAGTTTTTAATGTTACTGTAGTTTGACTTTGTAAATAAGTTGGTTAAAGGAACTGTATTACTTAAAGCTGATGCTAAGTTGAACGCCACTGCGTGAAGTGTCGACACAAATTATATTGAACTTATCTCGAACATATTGAATAATGGCAACACCATAACTGTCAAACCATGAGCTTATACGGGCTGTGCCAAGTCAAGGTTACGCAACGCACCAAAACCAAATAGACAAGCTCACAACAGTGATTGATTAAAAACTTTACTCCTATTGTTTTCGAACACAAAGGCCGCCTGTAATTATGTGAAATAATACACAACCTAATACCGAGTGTCAAAATGTCTGTCTTTATGTAGATAAGGGCGTGAAAGGTCAAGTAAAGGTTAGGTGTGGCTCGTCCCCGAAATGCAGGGTGAGGGCCTCAGGTCTAAAGCACTATCCCCCACTTCACACCATGACTGACAAAAAAATGTTGTTATGAAAAAGTTTATTGTCTTACGTTACAGTTCATGCTAAATTAAATCGGTTATTTAGAGGAGACTGACCCATGAGAGACAATGTGAGGGAAACATTGACCCCTAGACAAAAAAACTAAAGCCTTTTACCATCTAAGTATAGTAGATGGTTTATACAGCGTCGGGAGGCAACTTTTACCTTCACTAACGGGACGCTGTAGTGCCCGGGACGAATTAAGATGGAGTAGGCTTGCCCAGCACCTATTCCATCCTCTCAGCTTAGTCGGCCTTGTCCACAGGAAAGACATGGTCAATATGCGCGGAGCTGACAAAGCCGCGGGTTTCCTCACGATGTTTTCCTTCACCGTTTGTAAAGCGCACATATTTTTTTCGCACAGAAAAATTCATTGGTGCATGATCGGAATTGCACTCACGACTCATTTGATCGGAAGGCGGGGTCACCAACTAGACCACATCATAATAACGAAGAATACACGACGGTTTGTTTACTTCTCTGCTGGACTGGGAGTAAAGAAATAACATAGAATGCGTCCAGCTGCTTCTCTCCCCGAGCATGTCGTAAAAGTCGACTAAGGGATAGTATCCTCCAACATGATGAGATACAATAAGTAAGTATTCCCAAGGAGGGTTGACGTCAGGCAGGCGGCCGGTCATAAAAAACCTTAGCCAAAACTCTTACAACATGATCCAAGGAACATGCTGTGCCGACCCCACATAGAGTGGGATAAGGGCAGGAAGAAGAAGAAGTATTCTCCAGTTTGGCTGAAGTATAGAAAGCGCACGACGACGGTTAAGCGGTTGCGGGTTCAAATCCCGGATGAATTTAAAAAGTAATAACCAGTTGGATACCAAATTCTCAAACAAAAGGCGAAACTCTCTCTCGAGTCCGAACAAAAAGGAAATATTTCGAATTTGTGTTTGTCAAAGAATTATCTGACAAAAACCTGTTGGCAGTGCGTTAGCTGACTCGTGTAATTACTTAGCGGAACAATGTTGACTTGAGAACACGTGCACGCGCCGGGATTTGGAGCCGGCTTTTAATTGAGTGTAATTAATGACCATCAGTGTAGCTGTCCGACATTGCAAAATAATTCCGAAAAATTATGAGTACATACATAAAATCACTCCTGTTTCCCATAGGGGTAGGCAGAGATCACGGATCGCCATTTGCTACGATCCTGACATACTTCTTTCGCTTCGTTCACTCTCATTACATTCTTAATGCACGCTCGTTTGAGAGTACTGGTATAGCGCACATAAATTTATCGAACAGAAAAACACATTCCTGCTGCCACTAGACCACCAGTGTTTTTCATCACACTGGTTCAAAAGAACTAGTAAGTAAGTAAGTTGCTTAACAAAAGAACTAGTGACATGATATTTAGTAGTATACAAAAACAAAAAACAAACCTCCTTGGAAGTTGCTTAAAGAGTGTATAATAGCTTTTTTCACACTTCATAATTAATTATTGCGATTCAGGCAAGCGATTGTATCACCTTTAGACGTCCTATCGCTCTAATTCATCAGCTTCCAAGAAGTACTACTGATAAAAACACGTAATCAACAAAAAAATACGGTTTGGGCAAAGTTTAGGTCGCGCTACATATTCAGTAATGTTCCAGCACGGAATGGAAGTAGCAGAAGATTCTGATTGTCCGGTTCCGATAGACCCAACTGATGACGTATGGTAGATTGCCATCATAGCAACGTTGTTTATTGTTAAAAATAGTAATTACATAAAATAAAATTCATCTGCAATGTCCCTTTTATGATTTTTGGGATGTAGTCTGGCTCAAAAATAAATAATAATGAATAACACCCAACAGTCACACACAGTCCTGGCCCTACGCTAGGATTCCCTGTGTTGTGGGTATCAGAAACTGCGAGTGCCATGGTACCACAACACCCAGACCCGGAAGAAATCCAACCCGCGCATCTTGCGTCTCTGCCGAGCAATCACCCGCTACGCCACCCCGAGGCCGTCCAAATTTGTGAAATAGCTCGCTGTTGTATAAAAAGCATTTATTATAAAAAAAAACTTTACAGAAGATACAGATACTTGTGTATTTACTCAATTTTAAATGGTCTCCTATTATTTACGTCTTTCCTTATAACAAGCTGAAGCATACTCACATTGTAGCTTGCCATTGGTGTATAATCTGTGGCAACGTATTCAAATTACCCCCAAGGGGTAATGATTGGGCAAAATGCGAAATCTTCCATATTGGGAGTTCAAAAAGAAAAAACTTGGGTCCTACCGAATTCGGAGTTAAAAAACTGCAATCATCGTGATATACGTACTTGATATGACTGAGCGTATTTCGGACAAGCTGTTAAAAAGCTCTAATAAAGGCTGTCAAGTGCGAATCGAATTCGCACACGAAGGGTTCCGTGTATGTTTTTTGTATGGGGCCCACTTTTTTTTTTTGTTATTTGTTGTTATAGCGGCAATAGAAACACACTTCTATGAAAATTTCAACTATCTACCTATTACGCTATTCCTCATACTCCCGAATACTCAAACGCATCTCAGAGTTGAGCACGTCTTGAACATCTGTCAAAAACTCGTCACTTGAAACGTGCTCAACTCTGAGTCGCGTTTGAGTATGGGGGGGATAGTTTCGGATTTGGCCATTCACGCCCACTTGAAAAATTCACCTGAATAGGCGAATTTAATTAATTTTTTCGATGTAAAATTAACCTTTTATAATTTTTTTTTGTAAATTCTTATCCTCGTATGTAGGTAAGTATAACATTACTCCGCAAGTCGATAGTTTTAAAAGACTGATAGACAGACGAACGAAGTCAAACAAAAGGTTTTCGTTTTACCATTTTGGTTCTGAATCTTAATCTAGTGACTTTGGGTCAGAAACTCCCAAGAAGAATTTTATTTTTATGGGGGCAAACGAGTAAGCGTCTCACCTGATGGTAAGTGATTACCGTTACCCACGGACACCTGCAGCATCAGAGAAGCTGCAAATGCGTTGCCGGCCTTTAAGGAGTAGGCTCGTGTCTTGAAGGTCCCTAAGTCGTTTCGGTCAAGAATTACCCCGCTTTGTACTCCACCATGTCTTTGATCATGATGCAGCAGGAAAACTCCTTACAACGTGTAATTCTGTGGAGAAAGCCCATTTCTAAAGCCCAAGCTGAACTATAGCATTAATTGCCTGCGCATATTTCAAATAATTACTGTGTGATGTACACTCAGCACCAATTTATAACGTTTTTAGGAATAAGAATAATCTTTATTTACCTATCTACCTATAAGTGCTTCAGCCAAACTGGAGATACAGTTTATGTAAACAAACCGCCCATACTTAACCTAAAACTTACTTTTTAATTACATGTTTATGGAACTTTTAAGTAGTACTAAAAGTTAAATTAGAGTGCCTAAACTTATGTTGCGAGGTTTATTTACCTAAAACTAAAGTGATTTCGTCGTAATAACGAATAATATGCGATGGTTTGTTTACATAAATTGTGTTTTCGGTTTGACTAAGTATTGATAAAAATACGGTTCGCTATGAAATGTTTGTTACTTTATCTTTATTACGAAAGTATCCTATACTTGCTGAACTTTTACATTAAAGTTACAACACCCAGACCCGGAAGAAATATTTACAGAACATCTAAACAACAGTGTCTTCTCCTGTCACGGTAACTAAACGTCAACTATCTGTCATTGTCATTGTCATTGTGTCAATGAAAACCGACAACAACCTTGCAATTTTTTTTGTGAGTTTCCCACAAACTTTTAAAAAATTTTAGCAATATTTTGAAAAAATAATTACTGTTTCTCATCATAGTTTTTTTCGTTTAAATATTTGTTTCTCAAGAAGCGCTCGTGACGTAGTGAAGAGATGGCCACTAGCCCATACGAACTTACTTATCAAAAAGAAAAGGTGGCAACCCTACCCCTAGGCATCTTCAAGTAACCAAACTTCTTATAAAAAGGCTTTCTTCACACCGCAATACTTCAGGCACATATAAATCATCTGCTATTGGTGTTGAGTGTACCTGTCGGTCCATTGACCCGGCCTTTTGATGGTCTAATGAAGGGTTTTTATTAAATCAAAGTCATAAGTCCATTAAAGCCTGCCATGTTATTCGAACCATCACTTTGTCCTTGCTACATGCAAACACGAGTTGCGCGTTAGCCTACAAGTTGTATTTTCAATTTCAATTTTGAATTTATTTATTTCTTCATTGCAAGCACACATAGAACAAATTCACAATAAAATTACAATTAACAATTTTTTACATAGTAGGCTTGTACATTAATTAGTTACAGACAGGATGTTACAGCTACTTTCAAATGGGGAGTACTGTTAAATTAAACAACTTTAATTTCTTATTAAGTAAGTGTTTTTTTGTATTGTTTTAGGCAGACTTGTTTTGTCATCTATACTAATATTATAAAGCTGCAGAGTTTGTTTGTTTGTTTGTTTGAACGCGCTAATCTCTGGAACTACTGGTCCGATTTGAATGATTCTTTCAGTGTTGGGTAGTCCATTTATCGAGGAAGGCTATAGGCTATGTTTTATTTTTTCAAAATTAGGGATCCGTAATAAAATTGCCATTTTGTAACACAAGGTGTAAAATCGAAAACCTATTTTTGCGTGCGCTGCAAAAACTATTGACAATAGAACAAAATAATGTACTACGGGTTTGTAGATCCCATCAAGACCTACAAAAAAGTCCGCGAGAACATATATCTAGCTATCATGGTTTAATCACAATAACCGATTTTGTGTTCAAAATAATTATTAAATCGTCTGAAGAAAAAAAAAACTACGTTAAATATGTATCGTAATATTAATCTTTATCGAAATTAAGCATTATGTTATCAAGAGTATTTATGTAGAAGTAAAATACTTTTTGTTTCATCTCAATCGGATATTTCGTTTAAAAGTTATCACGTGTGTAAGATGTTAAGAGTTGGTACCTAATAATGAGTTATGGGCCATAGTCCATTTATTGAGGGAGGCTATAATATAGGCAATATTTTATCTCGGCATTTCCACGGAAACGAGAAAAACGCGGGTGAAACCGCGGAGCACAGCTAGTTTATTATAATGCTGTGTACCTACATATGTTTTCGGATACAGTCTAGCTCTAAATTGTGTTATTTGTATTCTTTTTATATAGCTGGGATTCTGTGACTTAAAAAAGCTGAATAACCTAACACACAAATACATGCTACCGGTGACTCGATCACGTGAAGGAAAAGGTTTGGAATACCCAACTGGTTTGTCTCGAGTGACCGGTCCCATCAATCAAACGCACCGAAAGAAACTTTTTGGATCCTGATTTGAATAGTGGTTTGGTGAGGGATCCTGAGCACTTTGCTTAGCTTTTTTAAGGAGTTGATAAAAGGAGTAGTAATATTTCATTGTCGTTGGATGCTGGTAATGAAATATTGTTCTTTTTTATCAGTTTGAATACACTGGTTTAAAAAAGCAGTAGCTAGTGTAGTGTTAGCCCGGCAGTGGGTTCAAATTCGGTCGCACAATAGATTTTTTTTCTTCGTAACATTTATGTGCGCTATACCTACCTACTACTCTCAAACGGTGAAGTAAAACATTGTGAGGAAACCAGCATGTCGTAGTACCTCATAATGTTCGTCAGAATGTGTCAAGTGCACGAAAGGAGCCTTTGATGTACACCTTAAAATCCTTTCAGCACACTGGTTCGAAATAACTAGTGACACAATTAGTAGTAGGGATACAAAGCTTTTGGTTTCAATTCTTTGTACACGACTGTCAAGGAGGGTAATGGTTTTATAGAAACACATTCTAGAATACATAAAGAATGGAAGCTACAAGATAAACCATTAATAATTTCCTACCTTAGTCCATCTAATCTAAGTGCCTTTCAACATGTACACGACTCACAGCGGCACGTCAGAGACATAGTACTAATACTACCAGTGTCAAGTGACACTTCTTTCGAAACAGTAAAAGTGCGCTTCAAAGAGTCCTTATTAGTACACTTGTAACATATTTGACTTTCGAACTTTTTAGGTTCTACGACATGCTGGTTACCTCACGACGTTTTCCTACACTGTTTTGGGTGTGTCCCTCTGGGTAAAAAAGGCCACTTTATCTGATCTGCTGCTGAATTGAATTGCGTAGGATTTATCAAAATTTCGACCATTTTACTGCCAAATATGAATCTGCTGCTGAATCGAATTGCGTAAAATTCACCTACTAATCTGGTGCTCAAAGTACATACAAGCTTTGCTTAGTTTGGGGCTAGATGGCGCTGTGTAAGTTTTATCGGAGGCTGTTTATCAAGTTTTTTTTTAATGTCAAAACATAGTATGAACCGCTCCATAGAAGTATGTTAGTGGCTCCCATGCGCATGTCAAAAGGCACTGATCCTACTAAAAAAGCTCAAAGTTCAAACCAGTTTCAGATGCAGTAACAAATTGACCACAATCTTACCCTTATCGAAGGAATGTCTACGTCTAGAATAGGGGCCACTTTGGTTCGTCAATCTTCACCCTCTAAGCCATGGAATCCTTTTAAGCCTGTATCTGGTTTGGGTCATTAGAAGAAAAAAAATATCCTATTCCCTAATCTCTGGTAGACGCCATTTTGACAGTCATGGAACGTGATTTTGTAGTCATAGAAAATTATGGTCTGGTCTCAGAACAAGGGTCTGGTGAATAGACAGAGCTGTCATGTTGACAGCTGTCAGTGTCATTGACAGATGATTGATAGATAACGTTATCTCGGTAGTACCTAGCGCACGTAGGTACTTACAAATCTGGAGGGATCTCGTTCTTGAGGATTTTACCTGTCAACAAAAACAACATTTTTTTAATTAAAATAAAATGAATGGTAGTTTGTCAGATGATTGAGAGAGTAAAAATATTGATTTCTATAAATGTACTTTTAGGGTTCCGTATTCGAAGGGTAACTGTACAGCGGGCTGTAAAGCCAAGAAACATTTTTGTACATTTACGATGGCAAGGAACCCTTTGTGTGCTAATTCGACTCGCACTTGACAATTTTTTATTTTTTTTAATTAGTCTTCTTTGGTAGTCGAAGATAATTTAGTCATTAAATAATTTCATAACTTAAAACGTAGGTAATGGTTGCCACCTTCCCGCCTACTGTCCTTATCCTGACCGGCATAGTTTCGGGGCAAAAAAGTAAATACGTAGGTATGTAGATAGGTACAATACTACAACGGTATGATTACACCAAACCCGTCATCGACCGAAGTATACTCGGGCGTCATCGGCCGAGCTCGACCGATCGAATCATACGTATGCTGAAAGAAGATAGTGCCTAGTGCCTCTAGATACACTACTACAGCCGACATTAAGTACCTAAGACACTGTCTGAAATATAGTTAGGGGGGCCTAGCTCATATTGCCATGGTATGGTTCTTGTATATATTATGTAGTACTAGCTGTCGCCCGCGGCTTCGCTCGCGTGGTACCCGAATAAAAAATAGCCTATATGTTAATCCAGTACATGTACTATGTATATTCCAAGTTTCATTCAAATCCGTTCAGCCGTTTAGGCGCGATTGAGGCACAAACATCCAAACATCCAAACTCACAAACTTTCGTATTTATAATATAAGTAAGATTGTTTTTAATTAAGGTCAGTCAAAGTAGATGTAGTACCTAACTATTTGTGATTTATTTTATGTTAAAATTTAAGTGTTATTGAGTATAAGTTGAATACTGTCTGTGCCATAGGTTTATAAGATTTTCGTTTATTTTTTTTAGTACAATTTATAGGAGTAACGAATTGGATTTTTCTGCAATATTGTCCCTAAGCGCAATAAATAATTTCAATCAATTTTTGATCGGCCGAGTTCTGTCGACGACGTCCGACCATACTTCGGCCGATGACGGATTTGCTGTAATCGTACCGTTAAATCGCACGTCAAATCGGTCGTGCGATGTTTCGCGCTTAGTCAAGAGAATGAATTAATGCATTATTCGCAGCCACAGAGCTGTTAATAGGTAGTTAAATGGAGCACGGATTTTCAAGGTGGTGTAGTTATATCTATTTTTGTTCTCTAAACTGGACATTACAAGTGAACTTCAAATATTCTAACTTATCGATTATTTGTATAACATTGTATGTAGATACAAGAGTGTATGACCTTCTAGAAAGGGATTTATAACATACATACATTATTATCACGCCCGTCTCCCTAATGGGGTGGGCAGAACCACAAGTAAACATAAGAAAACTTGCAGCCACTTCTGATTTAAAGTCCTAAGATGGATCTGATGAACCATGGTGACAGGTGATCAGCCCATCGCCCATATAAGTGGTTCATCATTTTGGAGTGGATACTACCCCTTAGTCGACTTTTACGACACAGAAGAGAAGCAGCTGGACGCATTCTATGTTTTTTCATTATTCCCAGTCCAGCAGAGATGTAAATGATAAAATGATTTATAAACTCCCTTTATAGGATACTAATAGGGTAAGTTAAGTTGTTATACAAGGTTCGGTTCCCACAAACCGCGGGTCGTAACGTACCATAACGGACATACCTACAATCAAAAACGTTACATAACAAATGAACATAAGATCGATCTGTGCGTGACTATTCCCCCGTGGCTACGTGTTAGGCCATGTTATCACTGGGCAACAATTGTCCTGCAACATGTTGCTCATAAGAACTTTTATTAATTTTATTTCTTGTTCCCATTTGAACACCATGTTAATATATTGATTGGTGCTCAAATGGGAATACCTATGGTGCTCAATGCATAGGTGCCCAAAAAATATATTCCCTTTTATTTAGCAACGTTGTCTATGACTAGACCTATGCAAGAGCGAAATCTCCTGTGACAAATATTTTTTACTTAAAAGGAGATTTCATCCATGGTTTATGATATGTAACTTTGGAAGCGCAATAAAACATTTATTATTATTAGGTCTGCCCATACATACGTCGTCATCTGGCAACGTCGCGCGCTGTTGTGCAACATGCCAAACATGTTTAAAGCCACGTACTTAATTCCTTATGGCATCCTAGATGGAGAAAGGATTTATCCTCGTGTATCCCATAGGCACAGACTATAAATCGATGATCAAATTCGTACCAATCAGATTAAAAGTTCGCTCTATATTGCTTTCTGAGTACTTATCCATTAAAACACCATCTAGGAAGCGACTGGGAATTTATTTTTTTATGCTCCTTATTTTTTTTTCGTCTGCTGCCTACTGACTGACCGAACTTCGCGAGAATGCTCGGTCAGTCAATACCTACACAACTATAATAATAATAATAATACCCAACAGTCACATACATAGTCCTGACCAAAGATTACGATTTAAATCTTTGGTCCTGACCCCACACTAGGATTCCCTGTGTCGTGGGTATCAGAAACTACGAGTACCATGGTACCTCAACACCCAGACCCGGAAGAAATATTTGCAGAACATGCAAGCATTTCTTCCGCAGCGGGAATCGGACCCGCGCCTCTTGCATCTCTGCCGAGCAATCGCACGCCACGCCACCGAGGCCGTCATCAACTAACGAGGAACATCATCATCATCATCAGAGTTTTGGCTTAGGTGTAACTAACGAGGAACCTTGTGAGAAAATATTGGCTAAAGGCTAGAGGTGAGACTTTTTTTTAAATAAGCGATAAAGTTGCCTAGTGAATGTATGGCTATACTGCGCACGCGTCATTCACGCACGAGCCTCGCTAACCTTACTGTTATATCATTTGTCATTACGAGATCGATATCGGCACTCGGCAGTCGTGTTATTAATTATTAAAACGGTACAATGATTGCTGGTACTGATTCGGTGCGTACGATTCGGCTGACGAAGTACGGATATTCACTGTAGGTTTATTTCAGGCGGGAAATATTATTTTATTTATTATTACTAAGGCACACAAAGCAGAAAACAATCACATAATAAGCAAAGTACAAATAAAACAATTTAAAACTAGATTGAATTCCAAAACATGTGTACACAGCATGACAATTGAAAAAAAATACACAAAACAATTCTATGCAACACAAATACAAATATATATAGTTAAAAATTTTATTTATTTAGGCACCAAAACAAATTACAAACAAAAATACATTATAAACTAGAATGCAGTTTTGATCTCGTTTGGAACATAACTTTTAAGCGGACACACAAAAAATAATAATATGACAAACTAGCTATTTTTCAGAATTAAAAATTAATAAAAAAACAGTGCAAAAAGTGCGGTCATCCAAGTACTGACCGCGCCCAGTGATGCTTAACATTTGTTATCTCGGTTCCCCATATAAACTTTCATCCCTTATTTCACCCTCTGTGAGTATAAAAAAATTGTTGACTATATCTTTGTCCGGGATGCAATCAATGCAAATAAATAATCCTTGCCAGATTTCATCAAAATCTGTTTAGCCGTTTAGGCGTGAAAAGGAAACAGACAGACAGAGTTACTTTCGCATCTATAATATTAGTATAGATTAACAATGTTGAGTGAACAAAGTATGTTTGAAGACCAAATTAAACAAAAAAAAATAAGTAGAAATTAAAATATGTTTCATTAGGATAAGTATAAAATGTATTTACAAAAAAAAGTATGTAAGTATTCTATCAGCCATCTGGTTCCCATAGTACAAGCTTTGCTTAGTTTGGCGCTAGATGGCGCTATGTGAAATGTCCACAAAAATGTATTTAATTTTGTTATTATCTAACGGCTCGAGATGAGAGACAGGTAATCGATATCATAAACCGCAGGTCCTGTAAATTGTATTAAAAGACCCCAGCCATGTGAAACTTCCTTCGTTCACCGCAAAAAGGATAGAAAAAGAAGTAAGGAACCCGATCCTCATCCTTCGTCCTACACCTAACTGCCAAAGTACGTATAACCTCAAGTCAACGTGCCATTTGTTTTATGTATTACCTCTAATGTTTTTGTTCCAAATTTTTTTTTTGAATTTGAATTGAATTTTGAATCATTTAGAGTGCCCGCCTCTATTGCCGCGATTTTGTGTTTTGCTAATTTCAGAGTACCTGAGTAAGTTCGTATGAGCTAGTGGCCAACTCTTGTGACGGAGTTTTAAGGCTGCCTAAAGGCCTCCATCATGGCTTAATGACTTAAAAGCGAAACACGGAAGCGCTCACTTGCGGTCACCCATCCAAATTGTGACCGCGCACAATGTAGCTTAACTTCAACGATCAATCAAGAACGTCTAAGCAACACGAGCGCTTCAGAGTTATGGGGTAGTTTGGTATTATTTGAAATAAGTCGAAAACTACTACTAGTTTACTCGCGTGGCTTCGCTCCCTTTGTGTAAATTTTGATACCCCTTTTTGAAGGTTATTTTGGAAAATAACAAAAATAATTAAATACTGAAACACGTGCTCATTGATTTTGTATTTAAGTTATCCTAACCAAAATTCGAGCCAATTGCACCACCCGTTAAAAAGTTCCCATACAAACTTTGACACCCTATTTTGCGGACTCTTTGAGGGTTATTTTGAAAAATGTGTCAAATTATTATGTAAATTTCCAGACGAATTTTTAAGTTAATCATGGTGCGAACTTTAGAACTCCTTGTCCCCCCCGGGTGTAATAAAAAAAAAACTTATTTTATAATTTATTTTAAATTCCTCCCCTATTGATTGATTTTCGAAAATTAAATTAACCAATGTGTTATTCCAGGACTTAAACTATTTACATTCTAAATTTCATCAAAATCGGTTTAGTAGTTCCGGAGATACAGTCATGGTATCAAACATAATAATTGGTTCGGCAGGCGCGGGGAGACTGGCGGGTGGCGGGAGGGGGGCGGCTCGAGCGGCGCGGATGATCGGCGGGGAGCGGGGGGTGAAAAGTGGTTTTTACAAAAAAATGTATAGCGTCTGGATTATAGGACACTAGCTGCCGCCCGCGGCTACGCTCGCGTGGTACCCGGTTAAAAAATAGCCTATAGTTAATCCAGCACATATAATGTACTATGTATATTATATTCTAATTCTAATTAATGTTAGGGGAACAAAGATCTGCACTGACGTCCCGCGGTGGGGTGTATTGTGCATTATCCCCCTGCTAACCCTCCCCCAGCCAGCACAACTCCTTGAAGTACCGGCGAAGGACCTTATGTATAATTTCAAGTTTCATTCAAATCCGTTCAGCCGTGTAGGCGTGAAAGAGTAACAAAAATCCATACTTACAAACTTTCGCGTTTTTATTTGTAGGATACCTAGTAGGATTAAACGTCTAAACGATATCCCAATTCTCATGCCGAACCGCGTGCTCGTCGTCAATGCCACGCCCTGCCGCGCCAACCGACTGCTATGCTGACCCCCCTCACCCCCGCTCCCCGCTGTTCTGAGCGCGCGCGCGCCGCCCCCCGCTCCCCGGCAGTCTCCATGCGCCCGCCGCACCGACCGCGCGTACGTTCTCCACGCTCACAAAATGTCCGATATCGACAAAGACAACAAGAACAGACAGTTCTGGACAGAATTCTTCCAACTCTACAAAGAAAACCCCTGCCTTTGGGACGACTTTCGCGACCCTAAGAAAAAATCCCTGAGAGAACTGTCTCTAAATTTGCTCCTAGAAAAATATTGGGAGCTAGACGTCGACGGAACTATAGACGCCATGAAGCGAAAGATCCAAATCTTCCGATCGGGGTTCAAGAGAGAATACAGAAAAGTGCAAGAAGCTAAAAAAGCTGGCATCTCTTTCACACCAAAATTGTGGTACTACAATCTACTGAAATTCCTCAGCGTCTCACAACAGGTACGTGCACTGAGTAAATTGAACTTTATCACAATGACATAAAGAATGAATTTCAATGTCAAATAATATAAACAAACTACAAAGATGTAAAATTACTAAATGCGGCAAACTATATTTATCATAGCAATAATTACACTGTGAGAGCACTGGTCTAGTGGTAGCGGCCCCGCCTTACGTTCGTAAGGTCGTGGGTCCAAATCCGGTCGTGCACCAATGGATTTTTCTGTTCGAAAAATTATGTGCGCTATACCAGTACTCTCAAATGGTGAAGGAAAACATCGTGAGGAAACCGGCATGACGTAGAACCTAATTAGTTCGAACATGTGTCAAGTGCACGAAATGAGCCTTTGAGGCGCACCTTGAATTCTTTCCCAACAGTGGTTCGAAATAACTAGTGACAATTAGTAGTAGTAGTAGTACAAAATAATATTTGTTCAAGCGTAAATTATTATTATAAGTGAAGATACAACATTTATGACAACGACGTAGGTATTTCCGAAACCTGTTGCTACCTGACAAATAACGACTAGGTACACGTTATTTGTCAGGTAGGAACATCGGACTTAAATAGGTTCTCAAATAATCGTTCAATGAATACTGAACTCAATCGCACCTTGGTACGGTCGATTATTGCTCAACCGATATTCATTCAGTGAACAATCGCTTCCAGTATTGTGCAGTCTTTGTTGGCTATAAATAGATTGCGCGCGGGGTGAGCGTGCGCGGGGTGAGGGGAGGGGAGGAGTCGCTCTGACGTCACTCAGTCAGTTCCCGCGCGGTTATCGGGCGGTCGTACGTACTACGAGTGTTCTGAATTCAAAAATTCAAGCGTGTTCTTTTTTTTATTTATTCGTTAAGATGTGGTCTATGCGTGCTAAATGTTCGATGTACGGATGTATGAACGCTACGTACAACAAACTCGGTAGTGGCATGCTGTTTCATAGATTTCCTAAGAACCCAGAAAGGTAAGAAACAAAGCTATTAGTTTTTGTTGTTTTAATTCAAAACTTGCCTTGATTCGAATAATGATTGTAAATCTAACGGCATAAATGCAAAATTTCGAAATTAAATGCTTACCTCCGTCGTTCATTCACCCGTTAACAAATTGTTTCTTTTTAGGCAGTATTTATGGAAGTTGCGATGCCAAAATCCGAGGATCATGGAAAAATATCACAAATGCCTTTTTGTGTGCGGCGCACACTTCGATAAGTCAAGTTACCACAGCCACAACCAACATCTAAAGTCCGATGCCATTCCCTGTATCAATTTGCCCATAGTTGGGAATGGATTGATGAGCTACGAACAAGCGAAGAATGAAATAGAAATCAATTCTTCCTTCACGTCAGCAGACGAAGAAAGTGGCCTTTCAAAATGTAGCGATCACCGAAAAAACTTAGACATTAGTAGCAGTGAGGTGAGAAATGTTTTTTTTAACAGCGTATATTTTAGATGAATTAATAAACAAACTTTGATAATCTTGTTTTATTAAAATTCCCAAGGTGATTGCTATAAGAGTATTTTTTACGTATTCAAGTACTACGAACGAAAGTGGCTAACGTAAGGGGATCATTATCAGCTCATCATCTTCCTGCCCTTATCCCACTCTATGTGGGGTCGGTGCAGCATGTTCTCACCTTCCATTCCCCTCTGTCAGCCCTCATCTCTGTACTCACTCCTTTCTTAATCATAATCTTCTTTCACAGGTTTAAATCTTATATGCATTGCCCATTTATTAGGTACATACCTAACCTACATCAGAGAGTTAGCGTGGACTATATGGCCGTTGGCTGTTTTTTAAAACCTCTCATCTCTTGCAGGATGGAGACTCTGACGATGAAGTTCAACTGGATCAAGAAGAGTATGAATCCATCAAATTAGAACCTGGGATATCCAGGAGGAATAGTCAGCATAGTCCAATACCGAGTACTTCGCCTCCAATGCCAGTAGAGCCCGTCTATCAGAACCTGCCCGTGATATCGCATGTGCATACAGTAGCTGAGACACCTGCGCTGCGGCCCATTTCAAGAGCAGGGGCGTCCATGGTTGTCAATTACAACAGGAAAAGTCAGCATAGTCCAGGACCGACTGTATCGCCTCCAGTACCAACTGAGCCGGCTTATCAGACCCTACCTGACATATCTAATGTGCACCAACCTACACAGCCTTTAAGAGCATCAACTACTGCGATCAATGTAGGAGACATCGATGAAACAGAAGATGATTGTTCCACATTCGCTGCTCATGTGAAAATGAAGATGCGTAAATTCGATACAATACAGAAACATATCGCTCAAAAACTAATTTCAGACATAATGTTTATGGCCGATACTAAACAATTGCAGTTGACAACAGCTATCATAAACACCCAGTCTCCTAGGATTGGTCCTCACTTAGTCGTAGGTGATTCTAGGCAACTGCAGATTACATCGAATATGATAAACAACCGACCACAAGTTCCACAAGCTGTTCAAACTTCACAGATTAGGCAGGGCTCTCGTGCGCCTCCCCAATTCAAACCAACATTCCCAACGATTGTACCAACAGCCCAACCAGCTCAAACTTATCAAGTTGCCGAAGTTAAGGAAGAGCCTAAGCCACAAACAGTCAGTAATGGTACTTCTAAATTGAAGACAGGCTCATTCACTGCATATTTGGTGGATTCTGAAAGCGACGACGATGACAAGCCTTTAACCAAAAAACGGAAAAAATCAGTTTTTGAATGAATACTTCTTTCGTATCAATAGTACACATTATTTATACTACTTTAGAGAGAGGAGACACGGTGTTGAGATTGACACTGTTCAAACAAACCGTCTTTCATGCAGAGTCAGCAAAAGTTGGGTTACCATCAAGATGGTATACAAGTAATAAAACTTACATAAGTATTTAATCTTATTATGTTAGCTTTTCATTCATCTCAAATAAAATATGAATTTTGTTATTAAAATGTGCGGACTTTGAAGTGTTAGGTTCATTGTTAGGACTTTTCAACATTGTAAATGGTAACAGGCACAACTGAGTAGGTGGGTCATTGGGGCCACAGTTGCAGTGGGTCATGGATGCGTCCGATGGATACTGAAGACTGTGAAGACTGAATATTCATAAGAAACCTAGGCTAGTTCAGTCATCAACCGACCTATCGACAAATCATGTGGTCCGCTGGTTTCACGCTGCTCGAACAGACAACGCATAGTGTAGTTGTAGTATATTTGTAACATTATTGTATACGACGCTGGAATGATTATTTATAAGATCAATTTCAGTTAAACTGATGATTATGATTTTAGTGCAAGTACTTTTATACCAGAAAATCGATTTACCTATTTTCCTACATACCTATATACAACTAAGCGTGGGTAAGTTATGCTGGTTGTTACAAGAGGTTACAATTAATAAAAAACCGGACAAGTGCGAGTCGAATTCGCACTCGAAGGATCCCGTACCATCGTACAAAATACATCAATGTTACTCGTATGTCTCCCACTTTTTTTATTTGTTCCTAGCTTTCACGCGCGGCTTCGTTTGCGTGTTATCTAAACAAAAATTAGCCTATATGTTATACCAGCAAACTATAAAATAAATAAATAAATAAAATAAAAAGATTTTATTTCGGACTACAAGATCCATAATTTGATAGTAAATATGTACAAGCACTACTATACACTACAATACTATGTGTATTGCATTCCAAGTTTCATTCAAATCCGTTCAGTTGTTACGGCGTGATTGAGGCACAAACATCGTCACATCCACACATCCTTACATCCTCACAAACTTTCGCATTTATAATATACAGTAGGATTATAGCGGCAATATAAATACACACACTGAATACCTACTTCAACTACCTATTACGGTTCATGAGATACAGCCCGCTGACAGACGGACAGACAGAGGAGGCTTAATAATAGGGTCCCGTTCAGGTACGGAATCCTAAAAAGTCGAGTGACTGATTTGTAAAATGACCCCAATGACCCAGAAATGATTGACGACCTTGGTACCTAGCGTGGCGGGCGAGTACTCGGCTGAAACGCAAGAGGCGCGGGTTCGATTCCCACTACGGGAGAAATGTTTGTATGCTCTGCAAATATTTATTCCGGTCTGGGTGTTGTAGTACTATGTATTTACAAAAAAATATATAAGTATTTTATCAGCAATCATCTGGTGCCAATAGTACAAGCTTTGCTTAGTTTGGGGCTAGGTGGCGCTGTGTGAAATGTCCAAAAATAATTATATTTATTTACCTACACCGAAGTGCACGAAATGAATCTTTGAGGCGACATAAATCTTTTCACCACACTGGTACGAAAGAACTAGTGGTGGTAGGTAAGTAAGTAAGTGCCTTTATGGAGCAGTATTGCGGTGACCATAATCTTGTCATTGACCTGAGTATGAAGTTAAAATTTTTAAAAAGAAAAGTTCGTAACCACAACTGCACCTGTCGATCGAAAGTGAGTTGCATACTGAGTCTACAGACAAACAATATCATTTCAGACTGATTTATTATTCGTGGCGTAGCTTGATTGAAGTTAAGCAACGTTGTGCGCGGTCACAATTTAGATGGGTGACCGAAAGTGGCATTACGAGCTGAGCGATCCGTAGTTCGGAGGTCACGTTAAACTGTCGGTCCCGGCTTATAAGTCGTTAAGCCATGACGGATCCTGACTCTGACAGCGGTCGCGGTTCCGGCGATGCAGAAGGTGCTAACTGCTGAGGCGGCTATCACAAGACCGTGAGAGTGGTATGAACAAAAGGAGGCGTATATACCCAGCTGTGGATGAGATCTGACTTCGTATGAAGCTAAACTAGAACTGCCAAATACTTATCCCAGCTACAGTCAAAAGTTCTTGGTAATGTAACGGCGTTCGTTTTGTAGAAAACCGGCTAAAGTTAACGAACGAACACAATCAACTGAGGAATGCCGCATGAATATGATTAGGACTTTGAAGGCAATTACACGCTTTTGATTGAATTTTATGCTCAAGTGGACGAATAGGAAGGGAAAGGAGTCTGTTATTCATAAATGAGTGATCGATTTCATTTTATAAAACCTGTACATTAATAAAAAAAGTTTCTGGCCACACAACCTTTGCTTCACGAAAGCCACAAGTTATACAGTGTGTTTATTTTCTTCATACATCTCTACAGGACTGGGAGTAAAGAGAAAACATAGAATGCGTCCAGCTTCTTCTCCAACATGACAGATCATCTATATGGGCTATGGGATCATCACCTATTACCATAGTTCACCATATCCATCCTAAGTCAGAAGTGGCTGCAAGATTTCTTAAATTTACTTGTGGCTCTGCCCACCCCGTTAGGGAGACGGGCGTGATAATATAATGTATGTGCCTTCGTGTTACTCAGAAACCGTTATTAATACTATTTCCAAAAATACGATCGGATGTATCGGATCATACAATTCAATTGTTGGTTATTTTCATACAATATTAGGGATAGGATGGTAAAATTGTAGATATGAGCCTAAACTTGACAAGTTAACTTTAGGTACACTGTACAATTCTGGAGATCAGATATCAAGAACACATCAGAGAGCGTTTACGTACCTACCAGAAAAACTTACAGAATATTTCCGTAGCGAGTCTAATCAGTAAAAAATATTCAAACTAACTCACTTTTTACATGAAATCGGATGATAAAGACTGTCAGATGACGGTGTTGGATATCTACGTAGTAATACGAGCGTGCATTCACTGCTTCTCAAGACCAAAGGTTTATACAATAGGCAGTTGCTTTTTATCGACGTGATTAGGAAAATGCGTGCAAATTGAGATGGTCTATATAGATACTAACTAGTGTGTGAATTCACGACGCACGGATATGACCCACGGCCGAGAACAGTCGACGCATCCGTGCGTAGCGTGGCCGTCGTCAGCTGCCCATGTTTTCAACCATAACAAAGCTACACGTGCCTAGTTTCTGCATGTGCTCAAACGTGCGGTGAATTCAGCCACTTGCACGACGCACGGATATGACCCACGGCCCAGAACAGTCGACGCATCCGTGCGTAGCGTGGCCGTCGTCAGCTGCCCATGTTTTCAACCATAACAAAGCTACACGTGCCTATCCTCTGCATGTGCTCAAGTGTGCGGCTTTATACATGGATCATCTAATGTGTGAAGTATGGCGTGGGCATGGTATATGCTCAAGACATAATTATGTGTTAAATTACATAACATTCCAAATACGAGCTATTGTTTGTTTTGAGTTGGATGGTGTCAATTTGATGCGAGGATTCTTCGTAAGTAACAATGAATAACCTATCCAAGGTATAACGTTCTGAATTTCTGATGTCTAGATCACTATGATTTCCTTGTGTATCAGATACAACAATATTTTTTTACAAAACCAAATAGTAAGTACAAACATCCATACATACAAACGTGTTTATGATATTTGTATGATATTACTCGGCTGTAAATTGTTTTATTACCGTGACTTCAAGTATATTTCCCGAGAATAAGTTTCCAGAGCAGATTCACCTTCGACTCGACAGCCCTGCGCGATGACATTTGCGCAGGTGGGGTTGCGCAAGCGCATCCGAAACTCGCGCATCAGCCGATAACGACCTTTAATTAAACGTAATGGCTGATACTGTATGTTTTACTCAATTACGATTCTTTTATTGATGGGAATGTTTATAGCTGTTTTTGTAGAGGTCATGGGTAAGTTAATATCCTGAAATTTGGTGAGGATATGGCAATGTATGGATGTGTGGATGTGAAGATATCTGTGTTAACTTCGGACCAGTGTGGTGAAAGGATTTTAAGTGCGCCTCAAAGATGCTCTTTCGTGCACTTGAAACACATGTTTTAGAACTTTTTTTGGCCTACGCCATGCCAGTTTTCTCACGATATTTTCCTTGGTAGTGCACGTAAATAAATAGTCCATTGGTGTTTTCCGGATTCGAACCCACGACCTTAGGATTGAGAAGCGAGGTCACTACTACACCACCAGTACTCTAATCCAAATCGCAATAAATATAAATAAATTATTGCTAACAGATACCTACTTACTTCGTTCTAAGTGTATCAAAAGCTACTACAAAGGTAATCGTGCCAAATCGTACCCTTTTTAAAATATTTGCAAACATTTCACCCGCCGCGGGAATCGAACCAGCACCTCCTGCGTCTCAGCCAAGCACTCGCCCGCCACGCCACCGAGCTCGTCAGAATGATATCAGAAACATCTAGATTTCACTATACGATAAAACTCTTAGATACACGCTTACTATATTGTACAAAAACATGTAGAAAATCGATTCAAACACGGAATAGAACCCGCGCTATTACGCTGATTGCTATTAGGATGCGCGCGCACAAAGGCGCCGACGCGGAACCCAATCCAGGATTAGGGATCAGTGAACCCGATCCTACTTACGAGATTACCGTGAGTAGACATGCGATAAGCTCGCGTTTTCGCAAAGCGCCAACCAGAAACTTGGTATTTTAAAATGGTTTTTTTCAGTAACGCTTTTTTCAGCCTCTGAGGTGATCCAAATGACAAATTAAGAGTGTACCGTAGCGAATTTGCTCACCAAAATCTATGTGGAACTCTAATGTTAATTAATATAAGTAAAGTGTTTATTCGAAAAGAAAATAAAATTGTACTTAACATTTTTTATTTGGTTCCTCAAAATGACTCATCAATTTTATTGTTAGAATTTTATAAATGTCAAATAAACTGTCGGATTTGTGCGTTATCTCCTTTTACATCCTTTTTCCATTTTGGGATCGACTTACAGGATAAAAAGTAGCCTATGTTCTTCCCCGGAACGGAATCTATGCTCTATCTATCCTTGCCAAATTTAGATAACGATAACAGAAATATAAAGATAACAGACAGACAGAATTACCTTCGCATTTATAATATTAGTATGGATACTGAATACTGAATTGGATCGCGCTGATCTGATTCAACCGCTTTCGTTAAATAGCTCGCACGAGCCATTTGTCTAGTAGTTCCGGGAGCAACAGGGATTGCTTTCCGGGATTTAAGGGTCGTGGTATGTGATATGCGCCTATTATGAATAACAGGGAAGTACTTATAAGTAGATAGTAAGTCTATAGGTATTCTAAGGTGCCATTTATTGACGACCTCGGTGGCATGGCGGGCGAGTGCTCGGCTGAGACGCAAGAGGCGCGGGTTCGATTCCCTGGGAGAAATGTTTGTATGTTGTAGTATTGTACTTATGTGTTTACAAAAAAAAGAATGTAAGTTTAGTATTCTATCAACTATGGACTCCAGTCCATAGTAAAAGCTTTGCTTAGTTTGGGGCTAGATGGCGCTGTGTGAAATGCTCACAAATATTTATTATGATCAAGACAGAATTTGTGATTCGTAAGTTACGATTCTTTAATTTTGTACAGAATTATTCAATTTAAAAGTGCAGTAAAACAATATAAAAAAAAGTTTTTTTAATACTTACCTATTTTATGCTTAGGTTAATTCGATCCCTTGCTTTTAAAAATATTTTCTGGTAAGATCGCCGACATAAGTTTGAGCATCCCTGTCCTAAAGTCTAGGCTATTTTCTCGGGCATTGACCCCGCCGCTTTGCATTGTAAATAAACAAGCAATGTTTTAATCGTATTCCGCTCTCGTCAGCGACAATAGACCGTGAGCTGGCTGCTCAAATCCTACCTTATATTGTACCAAGATTTCTCTATAATTTTTATGATTAAAAAACCAGTAGCACGAGTAGGTACTGTACCAAACATATTACGCCATTAATTGAAGAAGTAATAAATGTTCAGAAAGTAAAAGATTTATAATTCTGGTTTCCTGAATTACTGTCAAGGTACAACATAATGTAGATTCTATTTACCGAACAGTTTTTTTATTAAGAAGCAAGTAATAATATGATAAGTAAAAGTAAGTAATAATAATCAGTATTTCTTGATCGTTGTACACACGTGCCGTGCGTAGAGATTTTTATATCAATCCGTGATGGAATTTATTGAATATAAACATTGCAGGTATTTATGCAAATTAACGTGGATATTTTCTTTCTACAGGATTTCCAAGGAACTTTTATATTCATCGAAGATTATGTGAAGAATATTTGATTTATATTATACTACCTGCATCCTGCGGCTTCGCTAACGTTGTACCAAGGTTAAAATATTTCATCCCACGTACATATTTCCAAATTTAAACAAATTTAATTTAAATTAATTTATTAATTAATTTAAATTTAATTCAAATCAATTAAGCCGTTACGGCGTGATTGAGACATAAACATACAAACATCTAAACATTCAAATATCTTTGGCCTTAGAGTGGCAAACACCAGACTAGAATTGATTACCATCATTGAACTTATTAGGCATTAGGTTAGATTCACAAATTAGGACTATTGCGAAGATTGGACCTATCGAACGTAACTCTAAAGGTTTACACACCAAAGCCGCTAGCCCAGCAGCACATGCCGCTGGCTTGATTTTGATGAAATAATGCGTAAGCGGACTAATCCGCCAGCTTATACCCTTGCCGTGTAGACTAGACTAGACACCCCTAGAAATAGACTTTCTGAGTTTAAACTTAATTTACCATACAATTCATCATAATCATCGCACAGCCTGTCTTTGGCCACTGATCCTGTGCTACCCTTGTCTAATTACGTCCTACGATCTTGACAATATCGTTTGCCCAATCTATATGCATTTATTATACAATTATATTAAACTAAAATGTTATGGCCATTCACACGTAAGCTATCACTACTAAGTAGGTATTTATAATCCATAGTAAGTATTCTTTGACTGTGGCTGGCTGGTTCGCAACCAGCAATTGCAAATTGGATATATGATCGATGGTGTTTAAGAAAAATAACTCAATTCATTATTTATTTGTATTCTAGATCGTAACTTTCTATGGCGATTGGCAGCTCTGTCTAAGAGAGTAATAATATATTTGAAGTTGTAATTGATGACCTAGAAGCGGTGTGGTCGAGTGGCTGAGAATAGAGGTTCAGTAAGGTGGAACAAAATATTTTAAAATAAATGAAAACTACTACACTACCTGCTCGTTCTATCTCAAACTAGTGTCTTGGAAGGACTAAACTACACCTTAACAAGGCTCCTTTGGTGCACTTGTAACAATTTTGGGTTCTACGAAATACGGTTTCCTCACGATGTTTTCCTCCATCCTTCCCAGTGTGGTCTGATGTTGAACAATTTCTGAACTGTTTCACTTCACCATTCGCAAGCGCAATGTTTTGTGTATGTGTAATTGTACACAGCTGATGCTAGTTTTAATGTCTGTTACAAAAAATAGCTGATTGCCTAGGAACAGCGCCGTGTAAGCCTAGATAGTTAGCGAGGAGGTCAGCCAGTCGATTCGAGAGCAGGTGTCCCACATGCTGTATACTGGTTAATTTAAACGTTTTAAGGCTAATTATCGATTATTAATCAATATTTAACTTAAGCCACTCAGTCTATAAGTTATAGTCTATTGGTTATAGACCGTGAAAAACAAGACCATGGATTATCTCAGTTTTTAAAGCTCGACTCCTCACGGCCTCATCCATTATAATTACATTTATGTAAGTACTTATAATAAACATAAAATAAATCCACAAAAAGCCAGGTAAGATCGATCTTTGCAAAAACCGCATTATTGTTAATTTAACTTCAATGCGGACCTCCAAAAGTGGCCGACATTTTACATTCAAGTCGGACGTATTCAGGATTTCTTCGAATTTTTGTTATTTTTAGGATTTTAAGCATTTTTAGGGTTCCGTACCCGAAGTAGGCTAACAAAACCCTATTGCTAAGCCTTCGCTGTCCGTCCGTCTGCCAGCGGGCTGTATTTTATGATCCATAATAGGTGGAGAGTAGAAAATTTCACAGAGTGTGTGTGTATTTCTATTGCCGCTTATAATCACAAATAATAAAAGTAAAAAAAATAAAAGGGTCCCCATACAAGAAACATTTATGTACATGTACGACGGTACGGAACCTTTCGTGTGCGAATTCGTCACGCACTTGACCAGTTTTAATGTTACTTAGACTTTTTTAATGCATAAAAAGCACAATGAAAGCTGAATAGACGAAAGTTATTAAGCTTAAACTATGTACTGGTTTTATGACACACAGCGTCTAGAACGATGAGTCACCACCACGCGTTCGCAATAAAATAGCAACGAGGTGCGAGGATTGGGCTTTCAAATGGTTAATTGTCATTACCTCTACTGGCTACAGCCCTGCACAGCGCGAGCAAAAAGTTAGGGAGCCTGAAGCGTTTTCGTAAATTGTAGATGCGCGGGCGCACGCTACCCTTATACGGCACTTATACAGCCGCAAACAATCTCATCCGATAAGAAAAATTGAATTCACTCCTGGACCCCATAAAATTTTAAGGGGACCATTTTCTGTTGATTTATTATTATGAAAATCGTGCGATGTGGTCGATGTAAAATGCTTTCCTTTTCAAAATAACAAGGTTTTTGCGATGTAAGCTACCAAGCAGCACATTACAAGTGGAATAACGCGTACGATCCAAGGTGTAATTTCCCAAAATATGCAATTTGAACAGTTTATGAAACCTCTGCTGGTAGTTAGCGGCGTAATGGTGCCAGTTTCATGTTAACTGCTCAGCTAATGACACTTTTTCTTTAGTTTTAATGCCGCTACACTTCGAAAAATTCAGCAACCTTGTCTTTAAATTACTTTTTAACCCCTGACGAAAATGAGGGGTGTTATAAGTTTGTAGTGTGTATCTGTTTGTCTGTCTGTGGATCGTAGCTTCCAAACGAAGAAACGCGGTTTTTTTTCTGTCTATAAGCTAATGTGATCGAGATGGTTCTTAGCTATAGTTTATCAAGATCTATTAAGGCGTTTGAAGATCATTAACTCATTTCCTAGTTGACAAAATGATCTTTGCAACGTTCACAGGTCCGATTGATTTGTGGTGCTCTGTTCGGGGGTCGGGGGTTATTTACATTTTTAATTTTAATAGCTTGTTACTCCCACATTAATCCCGAAACTGTCAAGTGGGTGTAGTTGCTGCAACAGTTGTAACTTTGACAAACACCGTGGGCAGGTTTAACCAACTGTAGGATATTGGTTGCATCACGGCAATAAAACATGAAAATTGAGGTTCTAAAAGTAAAAGTGTAAACATATGGAAAACCTACGGTGTCCGAATTCGGAATAAGACATCGCCCACCAGCAGGCGCCAAACACTTTCTACTAAACGACGCTTGATAAATAGCCGATTTTGGAGGTCAATGCTATATTTTGGATGAATCACTAGTCTAGTTGATAAAAGTCGTAAAATGACTATAAACGTGTACAAGCCAAGCCCAGTGTTATAATATCAGGTGAACGCTAATGGCTTTATAGATTGGTAGTAGATAGTTTACCAACATATTCTTATATGGTTGCAGACTTTTAAATGTAGGTTTTGTTTTGACTCGGTTTTATGACTTATGAATTGGTTTTATAGACTATAACTAGACCGACCGTAATATAAAATCACTTATCCGCGGACAGAGTAGAAAAACATTGCTGTATCCCAGAGACATTATGAATGCATTAATATTTTTATGCATGGTTTTATACCATAAGAAAGTATAAGATGGTACCAGTCGCTCGTTAAATATTCTATTAAATGTAATAAATGATTATTGATAAAACATTATAAAAATAAGTGCTATGCTATTGGAAATTGGCAATGCCCTGGACCAAAGAAAGGTAGGTTGTTAACACTGAGTGTTAAGCCATGAACTATAATAGAATAAAAAATAAAATCTAGTTTAATATAGAATGAACATAATTAACCGGAATCGATTACAAAAGCAATCGAACATTAAACATTGGGACCAATTAAATTTTTAATTAAAGCCGACCGGAAGACGTTTATATCTTACACTAGCTGTGCTCCGCGGTTTCACCCGCGTTTTTCTCGTTTGTGTGGAAATACCGAGATAAAATATTGCCTATATTATAGCCTCCCTCAATAAATGGACTATGGCCCATAACTCATTAATAGGTACCAACTCTTAACATCTTACACACGTGATAACTTTAAAACGAAATATCCGATTGAGATGAAACAAAAAGTATTTTACTTCTACATAAATACTCTTGATAACATAATGCTTAATTTCGGTAAAGATCAAGTTCAAACAAACAAACAAACAAACAAACAAACAAACTCTGCAGCTTTATAATATTAGTATAGATTTTCATTATAATAGTCAAAACATTGTTTTATCTGACTCTAGAATACTTACTTATCTGTAAAAGTTAACGAGTCGATAAAAATTTGTAGTATATTGATTAAGAAATCAGTGTGTTCTCAAGTTTCTCCCAGAAATTTTATGATATCTTTGTGACCAAAGATCAGATAAGATTAAAACATTTTTATTATATTTACGAGTAATTACAAACTCCTACTTACTCATGAGAGCGAGTACATATTAAAACCGAGTACATTCTTACGTATATTTTCAACAGCGAGCTCCTTGACTATTGATGTATCAATTACCTGTAACAAAAAATATTTTGTTTAGTAAAATGCTTATAAAAAAGCATCCAATGGGCTAAGGAGAAGCTAACATTTGGATGAAGAGATTTTTTTAGACATTATCCTTTTCAAGACTAAGTTTGTTTGGCCTTCTCCATCCTTCAACATTGCAACCTTTCTAAGCTTCGACTTCTCTAGTGGTCTAGTGGTAGTGACTATCTTCCGATCCTAAGACCGTAGGTTCAAATCCAGTCATCCACCAATGGGTTTTTCTGTTCGAAAAAATTATGTACACTATGCCAGTACTCTCGAACGGTGAAGGAAAATATCGTGAAGAAGCCCACATGTCGCAGAACCTAAAATTTCGAAAACATGTGTCAAATGCACGAAAGGAGCCTTTGAGACGCATTTTAAATCCTTTCACCACACTGGTGCGAAAGAACTAGTGACACGACTAGATAAATAGCTAGTGCATGACCTACCTACTACCTGCATACATACTTCTATAGAAAAACTAATTAAATGCTTTGCGACTTCATCTGCTTCATCCTCTAGAAGTTGAGTCCTTTCTTAGTTATTCCTCTACAAAGGAAGAACCTACACTACAACTTTAATTCTTCTAGGAAGTTCTAGGACTTATGGTTTAGACTGTGTAAATAAAAGTATTCTATTTTTCATGAAAAACATGCCAAAAATAAAGAATTTGCAGGTAATTATGACATCAACTAAATGAGAAAAATCGGCTCTTTAATTTGATATAGGTTATGTGCAGTTTTAGACCAAAAATTGATTCCAGGTTTTCATCCCTTTTCACCCCTTTAGAGGTTGAATTTTGAAAAATCCCTTCTTAGTACACCCCTACGTACCAAGGTTTACCTATACTGAAAATTTCAAGTCTCTACGTCCAGCGGTTTAGGCTGTGCGTTGTCTGTCAGTCACTCAGTCAGTCAGTCAGTCAGTCAGTCAGGACAAAGATTCTTATAATATAAGATTTCTCAGCCAATCCACCGTGAAAGTGGTCGCGATCGCCACAAAGCAGTAACATCTCATTTGTAGCGTAACATGCAAGAATGTTGTATCACAACATTTTAATTGTAACTATTTAAATAGTTCGATATTATTGCGTTGAATACGTAACACCAAAACGAATCGACAATCCACTATTACTCCATGCATTCAACCTAAATTGAGACTTGAAATTGGAAGGATAAAGCACAAATTCCTTTGAATGCACTAGCCTAGACACTCAAGTGCTGTTTTAAGCCGTAAATCAATGTAAGAAGAATCATTTTAGACTGGAGGCGATGCACAGTGGTCCGGCTCGGTTATTGGATAGCAATAAATAATAATAAGAAGAGGGTTGCGTGACGCACGCTACCAAACAGCAGCGCAGCCCTCCGGCGCAGGTTAAATAATAGTTCCTTTGCCTCGGGCTCGTGTTTCCATTAGCTGCCTCGTGAGGCAGACGCGGGACATGCGTCAGAGCCTCGCTCGCTTTCAGACAAGGCAAGACTCGCGCGACTGGTTCGCGAGGCTGTTCGTTCAGTTACTACCCAGAAGCACAGAATCCTTTGGTCAATAGCAGATATTGACCAAAGGACTCTGTGCTTAGAGATCTAGGTGTATAGACACGTTCCGACATATTAAAAAAAACAGTAAGTATATAAAGTATTCTATCAGCCATCTGGTGCCCATAGTAAAAGCTTTGCTTAGTTCGGGGCTAGATGGCGCTGTGTGAAATGTCCACAAAATATGCATAAGTATAGTTACATATGCTAAGTATTCCTAACTAAGGTAAAGAAGATTACGTTGTGAGATTTGTTAGTTATTAACAGGAATTTTTATGCTCTGGTTTCGTATTTAAGTTTAAATTAACACGCAGACTGCAGAATATATAAAACGGTACAAGTAAACTAATTGTCTCAACTATGCGTTATTACGTTTGTCTTTCGTCAAGCTCTACATCAAAAGAAAATCACCTACAATGAAAACACGCAAGGGCACATATTAGCATGTGAATCTCAATTGTAAATCTGCTATCACCCAGGCGAGACGTGAACGCTTTCAAGACATATTTACATGCGCAGAATATGCATTACTATGCACACAGTGACATGCGACAATGGACACAGATCACGCTCCCATTGCAACTACTCGATATAAATCACCCGCTTAGATCAGACGGAACAATCCGACCGCACGATAAACAAACAAAAACTTGAGAGACTTAATATTTAATCATCTAAAAACTAGAGCATATCTAAAACATAAATACCAACTATCAATAAAACTATTCGTAAAACTTATGTACAAAGACAAAAATACTTAAATATATCTTAAATAATGTAGCTTATTTCTTCTTTTTCCCTTTCTTGCCTTTAGGCTCCGGCGGCGGAGGGGCTTCTTCAGGGGGCGGAGGGGGAGGGAGCTTCCGATCTGGCCATTTACGCTTAATGTAGTCCACCAAAGCTGCTATATTGATCGTCTTTATCTTCTCAGTGCAAGGACCGCGGAATAGATTGAGTATTTCTAACACCAGATCATCGTCTAGATTAGCGCCTCGACTCCTAACAGCGCGAGTAAACATTTTTAATTCCATCGGCTCTCGGTCCAACCTGAACAACTCAAGCACAATGAGAGCTATATCAGCCGGGTTTTTCTTCGACTGTCTACCGATAGCGTCCGCTCTGCTCAACGCAATATCCCTCGGATCAGGACCTACAGGTATGTACTTAGCTTTAATTCCTCCATAAGTAATAACAGTATTCTTACGATATTTCAACTTAAGAAATTCCTCTCGAACTTCTAAAAACTCCAAAGAAACAAACACGTTTTCCATTATCAGATTTTGAAGCTTAACAGCTCGATCCTTGAACCGAAGCAGTAGGTTCATGGCGTCCACCGGTGTCAGGGGATTGTATGAGAGATCTAGGGTTTCTAACTTTTTGGCTTTCGGAAGGTTGAACGCTATAGCAGTGATGGCCGGGCCTTCGAGCTTGTTGTTGGTCAGAATTAGTCGCCGAACATTCGGGTTTTTCAATAACATCTTAAACGCATTGCCTACCCGCTGTCCGCTCAGAGAATTCCAAGATAGGTTCAACTCTTCAAAGTTCAAGTTCTCTGACAATCTCTGACAAAGCACAAACACCGCGTTCGGCGACAATATAGAGTTCCATGATAAATTGAGGTGAGTAAACTTGTTATTTGTTTCCAAAGCTTCAGCTAGACTTGCAAGGCACTTGGCAGTGATGCTGTTATAACTAAGGTCTACATTCTCTACATCAGCTCCTTTGAAAACTGCGACAGCGAAATACTCAACGCCCAGATCGCCCAGCTGGTTCTTGGATAGATTCAGAATCTTCAGAGATCGATTCAGGGGCAAATTGAGAAAAAGCCTCCTGGCTCCATTAGCACCGATTCTGCATCCAGACAAATTTAGCTCCGTTAATGTAATGTTATCAACCAGCATTTCGCCCAAATGCAAACATCCGTCTTCACTTATCCAGTTGTCTGTCAGATCTAAGACCTTAACGATTCTATTCAGCTTCATAGACATCGCGATGGCTCGGAACCCCGCTGGGTTTATCCCATAGTACTTTAAGCTTATAGTTTTTTCCAACAGCTGTTTGTAAAAGCTTCGGATGGGGCAAAGCCCCATCTCCTTGCATAACGCTAAGTAGAGCTCTTGTCCATCGTCTGAGTAGATAATCTTCGGGATAGGATGAAGCAGAGCTTCTCTGATGCCAGGGTCCAGGACCCCCGGGTAGTTGTAATAAGGGTGTCGCAGCACTGAACTGGCTGAGAGCGCAATGTACTTGGAGCATATTTCTCCGCTGCCAGGGTCGTACAGATTTTCTGCACATTTGAGCCGCTTGACGTTTCCCTCCGGGATCTCGAAGATAAGCGAAGACCATTCTTCACGAGGAGGTTCTTCTGAAGAGGCGTCCCAATCTTTTGTAAATACCACCTCGAAGGCGGGCGCTTCTTGCTCTGAATTTTCACTTGAGGACATTATTATAAAGAAAAATAGAAAAAGACAATATTTTGTTCACAAAGGATGTTTGTTTGATTTTTTTGACGGAATATAATCCGTCTGTCAATAAAAGGCACTTCTGAAGAGGTCAAACAGCAAATCACTACAAAGCGGTACGAGTCTTATATTGGGTTGTGAGCATCATCAAATAGAGTTTTACGTTACACCGTAACCTGCAAGCCACTGTATGGAATAGGTACGTCATATACGAGTACATGGTAAGCCTGCCTTTTATAAACATTTGCGTTTGAAAACATGTTACAGGTAGAGGGCGGAGATGGAGATCCTATATATAGTGAATATGAAAACAGCGAACTTATAACTTAAAACTGAACTTTAATAGAGAAAGTAATTTCTTAAAACAAAGTAAAATACAAGTAATCCAAACTTAAATTATCCAAATCATAAAGTTATACCAAGTTTAAAATCAACTACCCGTAAAAAATAAAGTAATCTAAACGATCTAAACGATAGTTCATAAATCTTAAAAGTCATCGCTTCTTCCCTTTGCCTTTACCCTTAACGGGTTGAACGACAGGTACTGGTTCTGGTTCCGGTTCTGGTGGAGGAGTTGGAGGAAGCTTTCTCTCGGGCCATTTCCTCTGCATATAATCAACCAGCACTCTTACATCTATAGTCTTGGCTTTCGGTGTTCGTGGCCCAGCGAATACGTTCACTATCTCGTCAATCAGATCATCGTCCAAAGGCGCGCCAGACGCTTGTATGGCAGTTGCAAAGTCTTTAGCTGGCATTATCAAGTTCTTATCTTTCAGTAGTTGAAGCGCTACTAAAACTATATCCACTGGTCGCCTCTTCGGCTTCTTCGCCAAGAACTCGGCTCGGTTCAGCACCAAATCTCGCGCATCAGGTCCTATAGGAGTGCAAGCAGAAACGACTCCTCCGTACGTTAGAACAAAGTTTTTTCTAAATCTCAAGCGTTTGACTTGCTCCAGAAGCTCTAAAAACTGTCCATCAACAAACACATTTTCCAGATACAGTTTCTGAAGTTTAACAGTAGGTTGTTTCATCTTTTCCAATAGAGTCAGAGCGTCTTGAGGCGAAAGTGGGTTGAAAGATAAATCTAGCATTACTAACTTTTTTGCTTTATTGAGAGAAGGAATGAAATTAGCTATAGCATCTCCTGCTAGCCTGTTATAGCTTAAATTAAGATTCTTTAGATTTGGAGCTTTCAAGAGGTTCTTGATGCCTGTCCCGATGCGTGGACTTGCCAGTGAGTTCCACGATATGTCAAGATCTTGCAACGCTTTACTTTCTCCAAGTTTTGTCAGTAAATTGTACGTAGGGCCAGGGCCGTAAAGATTGTTCCACGATAGATCCAGAACAATGAATTTACTGTGCGTTTCAAATGCCTCAGATAGAATGTTGGCAGCTTTGGCTCCGATGTTGTTCGAGCTCAAGTAAATCTTTTGAACGTCGAGGCCCTGGAACACTGACTTAGCTATGTGCTCCACACCACCGTCTCCCAACTGATTCCTGTTCAAGTTCACAACTTTCAGCGCTCTGTTCAAAGCTAATCCTCTGAATAATCTCCTTGTCCCCTCAGGGCCGATCCTACATCCGTCGAGATTCAGTTCCCGTAATGAAGAGTTAATCATCAGCATGTCTCCTAGATGATAACAGGCGTCGTCGTTCAAGAAATTGCCCATGAAACTTAGGAGCTTCACCATCCTGTTATATTTCAAAGCCATGGCCATAAGCCTCACTCCTTTAGGGTCCACACAGTAATAGCGTAAGTCAATCTCTTCCGCCAGTAAACCTCTGAGGAACTTTCTCACTGGACACTGCCCCATTTCCTTGCACATTGCTATGTATAACTCTTGACCGTCATCAGAGTATATAATAGGAGTTTCGGCCTTCAATAAAGCCGCTCTGATGCCAGGGTCGGCAACCGCTGGGTAGTTGTAGAAAGCATGTTTAAGAACCTCACTGTCGGACTGTGCGACGTATTTCGCGCATACATCACCACTCCCGGGATAATAAAGTCCTTTGCTATAGAACAATCTCTTTCTGTTCGTTTCGGGAATTTCGAAGATCAGGGAAGACCACTGCTCCATGGGAGGTTCCTCGGAACTCTCATCAAACTCAGCCTCAAAGAGAACTTCCGTTTCCTCCACTTCCTCACCATAATAAGAGCCGCCAGACGACATTTCGGCAGATTTAGGTGAAAAATTATAAATAAATATAAAAATCTACGATATCCACACAATATTCTACAATAGCAAACATCAATAATGACAATGTTTGTTTTGACAGACGACAGGCAAATGAATTTAAAAAAGTTTAAGTAGATCCCTACTGTCGAGGTTTTATGCAAGTGAAACTCCGGGTGCCCCAGGTCAGTGAGTCGTATTGAATGAGCAACAAATGTTGAAGCAGGTTGTGAAACCTGAAATTTAAATTCATTTCGTAGTTTACGAGCACCTAGTACTTACTGGACTCGAAAGAGCCCGTTTAAACTCAGACCTAATGGCTTTAATTGCGGCCGGGGTTCGGATGCGCGTACGCCCGTTTACGATACTTTAATTATCATGGAACCCTAAGTTAAGATGAACGTAATTGTCCGTTTTAAAGGGGGGTAATTTATGCGCAACTTGGGAGCATCTTTGTGTCCTCTTAGAACTCTAACAATTCTAACACCCAATTTGTCGAAAGTCAGGTCATAAACCTACTTACTTCGATAATTAATTATATGTTGTAGTTATTAGATAGGTATTATTATTAGGTACGAGTATATAAGCAGATATTTTTTTGCAAACCAAAAATTAATGACTTGGTGGCCATCGCTTGCTGTCGTATCACTAGTCCAAACAACGAATGTCTTAGAAATAAAAAAGTCATGTGCGAGTCGAGTTCGCATGAAGGGTTCCGTACCATCGTACATGTACATAAATGTTTCTTGTATAGGATTCTCTATTATTTTTATTATTTGTTGTTATAGCGGCGATAGAAATACACACTGTAACAAAAAAATCAACTCTCAACCTATTAGGGTTCACGAGATTCAGCCTGCTGACAGACGGACGGACGGAAGGACAGACAGACGGACGGACAGTGAGGCTTAGTAATAGGGTCCTGTTGGCACCCTTCGGGTACGGAATCCTAAAAATGGATAAAATGATATTATCATTATAATTTATTCATGTTATTAATGGTTATTTACATAAACCGATCGAAAATAAGATCGGGGACTGTTTGACGAACACTGTTCTAAGGTCATCTGGCAGCTTTCGTCCTATTAGTGAAAGTCTACCTCCAGGGCACAGAGGGCAAGGCCGAGCCGGGGCTCTTCACACCTGGTGATAAGGTCGGGAATCGCTCAGCCCGACGAGGAATGTTGATGAGATGGTAAAGTCTGGTGCTGATAGTTCTGAGGTTATGGCCTTGCCGAGGGTATGAGAGAAATTTCTGGTATGCATCCATCCCAGTAAAATATATCTAGCTTCAGACCGCGTCTTCGCTCCAGAATAAAACACATAAAAACATGCTCCTTGGATCAGGAGTGGCTGCAAGTGTTCTTACAATTACTTGTGGCTCTGCCTACCCCGTTAGGGATACGAGCGTGATAATATGTAGGTATGTATGTAAAACATGCTTCTGTTTGGGGTCGTTTATTAATCACGTGATGTTTTTAGCAACTTTTTTGATTCCCCTCACCCATTACCCAAAATCACGTGTATTTTTTTTAATACAAAGCATCTTAAAAATAAAATAATATTATCTTTATATATGGTTACTAGCTGTTGCCCGCGACTTCGTACGCGTGTAGTACATTATTTTATTCTATAATAGCGGTCGCCCGCGGCTCCGCCCGCGTGGATGTCGGTTACCGCTGCAAAAAGCCTACCCAGGAAAGACACGGTCAGTCGCGAGGTCGGCTCCCTACGCAGCGGTCGTGCAGCAGAAATCGTAATATTTTAATTTCGCCATAACTTCAAAACCAAACGTCCAATTTTAATCATTCAAAGACCAAATATTATCTCCATAAACTGTTCTTAGTGATGAAATCATTTATTTTGATAAGGATTAATAGCATGAGTAAAATAAACGCGTTTAAATGTAGTCCAAAAAAAATTCAAGATTTTTAAATAAAAAAATGGTTGCTGTGCCTCACTCGACATAGATGGGTATAGTGTGTCGCGGACTTTTTTGTAGATATTTATAAGATCTACAATTAATTAGAACATTTTATGGTTCTATCTTTTATAGTTTAGGCAGCGTACGCAAAATAAGTAACTTTTCTGGTTGATTTTTTACACCTTGTGTCCGAAAAACCCAAATATCTTACGGAACCCTATTTTTTTCCAAAATAAAATATAGCCTATGTTACTCGTGGATAATGTAGCTTTCGAATGGTGAAAGAATTTTTAAAATCGGTCCAGTAGTTTTTGAGCCTATTCAGTACAAACAAACAAACAAAGTTATCCTCTTTATAATATTAGTGTAGATAATTTCATTACAGGCGTGAAAATATACACGTGGTATCACACTACACCCTCCTTTTCTACGGGACCCTCTTTTATTTTTATTATTTGTTGTTATAGCGGCAATTTTGCACACTGTAAAAATTCCAACAGCTCTACCTATTACGGTTCATGACAGCTCGCTGACAGACGCACGGACAGCGGATTATGTATGTATGTATATACCTATGTATGTTCGTATGAGCTAGTGGCCAACTCTAGTGACGGAGTTTTTAGGCCGCCTAAAGGCCTCCGTCATGGCTTAACGACTTAAAAGCCGGGACCGACTGTTTAACGTGCCCTCCGAAGCACGGAAGCGCTCAGCTCGTAATGCCACTTGCGGTGACCCATCCCAATTTGTGACCGCGCATATCGTTGCTTAACTTTAACGATCAATCAAGAACGATTAAGCAAGCTACGCCACGAGCGCTTCATTCAGGACAGCGGAGGCTTATTACTTCGGGTACAGTACCCTAAAAAGTCTTAAACAATGCGCAAGAGATGGTTATGAGAGCCGCTGTCGTCGGCCAAGCGCGCTTCAGATTTACGACCAACGCCCATGCGCCTAACCAATTTATTTCGATTACAACTCAAGAGGGGTAAATAGTACGATATTGATGCTAGGCGGGCAATAAAACATAGGCAAATAATAAAATATACCTAGACTCTGCCCTAAGGTTTTCTGATTATTCTTTTTTACTACTCTTCCATCATCTATCTATATATCATCTTCCTGCCCTTATTCCACTCTATGTGGGGCCGGCACAGCATGATCCAAGGATCTGATAACTTAGTTCTTAAATATTTATGGTAAAATGGTAAAAATAGTAGAATGGTAAATGGTACGAGCGCGCGGGTGTCTCTAGGACTGGTGATCGCGAACTGACTCAATTGCCAGTTTTGGTAACTTAGGTTCGCGGCAAAACTGCACACCTATGCACTACGCATAATTGCTTCGTTGTTCGGTTTACTCCGAACACATACATATTTCTTTTTTACAACCAGCGACTTTGTTCTAACCTTCAAATCTACTAGGATTAGGGCTCCACTGGAGTTCCAAGGCATGCTAGGCATGTCAAAGGGCTAGGTTACCTACCGCAGCCAAGAATTTGGCATTTACAAGCACTAGATCATAGATATCATCTAGTCAATACTGTTATTATTCTTTCTCAATAACCGCCGTATTGGCTCTGATGTTAGATAAAGTTTAATTGATTGCTGGGTGCGCCCTCTGGATCGCTAATTGTGCTGAATTATTCGTATTTGGTTTCAAATATTTAGTTGTTTGAATTTATAGTTCAACTAAGGCCTTTAATCATCTATAGTAGATGATTTATACAGCGTCAGGAGGCGACTTTTTACCTTCACAAACGGGACGCTGTAGTGCCTGGGTAAATATTTGTGGATATTTCACACAGCGCCATCTAGCCCTAAACTAAACAAAGCTTGTACTATGGGAACCAGATGGCTGATACAATACTTAAATACTTTTTTTTTGTAAATACATAATGCTACAACACCCAGACCCGGAAGAAATATTTGCAGAACATACAAACATTTCTCCCGTAGCGGGAATCGAACCCGCGCCTCTTGCGTCTCAGCCAAGCACTCGTCCGCCACGCCACCGAGGTAGTCAATGGAACGTTATTTGAGAGAAGAGATTGATGCGGCGACTCTGGACGCTTACTTAGAAAGTTTTCAGGAATAATTTTTTACTAGAAACAAGGCATAATGTTGAAATGCAACAAAGTTACTAAAAAACACATAAAGAGAAGACAAACCATTAGTTTAACGATAAAATAGATGGAAAGCTGCACAAACATTCCCAAAGCCACTTAAAACCACCAAGTAGGTTCATAATCTTGGATTTCTATCATAATATCAATACCAAATCGGAAAGTAGGCTGCCAAGACTACGCTGTTTAGAAAAAAACTCAGTGTATTTGGCGAGATTACCCCATTATTGGGGTCAGAGTCGATATCTTGACCCCAATAATCTACACTAATATTATAAAGAGGAAAACTTTGTTTGTTTGTTTGTACTGAATAGGCTCAAAAACTACTGGACCGATTTTAAAAATTCTTTCACCATTCGAAAGCTACATTATCCACGAGTAACATAGGCTATATTTTATTTTGGAAAAAAATAGGGTTCCGTAAGATATTTGGGTTTTTCGGACACAAGGTGTAAAAAATCAACCAGAAAAGTTACTTATTTTGCGTACGCTGCCTAAACTATAAAAGATAGAACCATAAAATGTTCTAATTAATTGTAGATCTTATAAATATCTACAAAAAAGTCCGCGACACACTATACCCATCTATGTCGAGTGAGGCACAGCAACCATTTTTTTATTTAAAAATCTTGAATTTTTTTTGGACTACATTTAAACGCGTTTATTTTACTCATGCTATTAATCCTTATCAAAATAAATGATTTCATCACTAAGAACAGTTTATGGAGATAATATTTGGTATTTGAATGATTAAAATTGGACGTTTGGTTTTGAAGTTATGGCGAAATTAAAATATTACGATTTCTGCTGCACGACCGCTGCGTAGGGAGCCGACCTCGCGACTGACCGTGTCTTTCCTGGGTAGGCTTTTTGCAGCGGTAACCGACATCCACGCGGGCGGAGCCGCGGGCGACCGCTAGTGAGGTATATAATCCAAATTAATTTTAGAAAAAGCGATGATTATTTGGCGAGCAACAAAACTTGACTCCAATAATAGGGTACCTAATTAATAAGAATAAGTTTTAGAAAAATCTTCGGGCAATGAATCTACACACATTATTATCACGCCCGTATCTCTAGTGGGGTGGCCAGAGCCACAAGCAAACATAAGAAAACTTGCATCCACTTCTGATTCAGTCTTAAGACGGATATGGTGAACCATGGTGACAGGTGATCAGCCCATCGCCCGTATAGATGGTCCATCATGTTGCAGAGGATATTATCCCTTAGTCGACTTTTACGACATGCTCGGGGAGAGACGCAGCTGGACGCATTCTATGCGTTTACTATTCATTCTTTGCTTCCAGTCCAGCAGAGAAGCAACGAATCTTGACCTCAATAATGGGGTAGGTAATTCGTCAAAATTCTCCACACATCGGATTTGGACATACGATTCGTTTCAGTACACCTACCTAGGTACTTATTACTGCCATTCATGCCACTGTTTTTCAATGTACCTACATATCGTAATTATAGTGTTTTAACCTTTATAGCAGACACTGAACTTGCACTTGTATCCTCTTATTAGGTGGTTTATTAAAATCCCTGGTTTGAAATATGTATTTTATTGCGTATTGTAAAATTATACAATTTTTTTTGTATTGTATGTTTACAGAAATTTCAAACAACTTATAGTTTCCAGGCCCATTTCCCTCTTTATGTGGGATCGGTTCAACATAATTATTCTCTTCCCATTTCCCTCTGTCATCTCAACACTCATTCTATTTTTATTCTAGGGTTGCTACTATAAAAGATCATAAGTCCGTAATTTATCCGTACATTTCGGAAGACACGGTAAAATCAAATTATTATAATACTAGCGAATAAATATAACCAAAAGTTCCTTCAAAGTTAAAATAAATATTATGGCAACCCTAAGTTTTAATATTTAAAACGATTATAAATTGCAATCGCGATGACAGTATGTTTTATGTAACTATCCCATGATTCTTTGGACATCTTATAAAAATAGTAAAAGGCTTAGGGCTTGACCGCTTTGTCGTAGGATGTCGTTGAAGGTGGTCCGACCATTCCTACAGTAACTGTTATAAGGTCTACTACCATAAAAAAATGTCTATGTGAATGCAGAGTTTAAGAGTCATTCATCATACCTTGACCAAGTTAATGTAGGATAACTAACAAATAGCCAGTGATACGACAAATCAACCAACCAGTTCATAAAATAAATGAATTAGTAAATATAATTTTTTTTTCAATGGTTATTTTTATCTTCCCCGATCGAATAGTTTTATGACGTCCTCGGTGGCGTGGCTACGACGCAAGAGACGCGGGTTCGATTCCCGCTGTGGGAAAAATGTTTGTACGTTCTGCAAATATGCATTCCGGGTCTGGGTGTTGTAATACGTATTCATTGTGTAATGTCCAGAAATATTTATTATTTATTATCGGCCAATACAAAAAAGATACACATAAAATTATAATAAAATTACGTCTTGATAGTCGGCAATAACTTGAAATTCAAAGCCAAATCGGTCAATACTTAAGCATTGTTTCGTAACCTTATATGTTACAAAAGGGCTCATCTTGGCAAAAATGCAGTCCGAAGACAAACAAACGAGACTGACGAACTTATCTGACAAAAAGTCCGAAGTCAACAACGTGTACGCATCCAGCTGAGACGGATGGGGAGTACGGTCGAGAACTCGAAATGATAATTACTCACTTGTTGTAATTCGGCGCGTGCGCATATCGAGGAATAGGGATGGCCGGACGTATCCGTACTTATCCGTAAATGCGAATCGGATAATTTGAGTGCCGATTTCAAATTAATCGTTTTATAGGTAAAGATCGAATGAAAAATGTAGTGCTCGGTCTATGTTAGGAAGAAAGGAAGGCTAATTTAATTAAATGACTAAAGATTTTAATTTACCCAGTATCTGAATGGAATGTGGCCGGAGTCTCAGAAATAAGAAAAAAAATACGTAAACAATACTGCCACATCCCCTCCCTAATACAAAAACTAAAACAACCGTAAAAGGTGGGAAGCATAAGCCCACAAAAGAAGCCGAAGAATTCATGAATAAAAATACCGAACCAAAAACAAGATGGCGCCAATTAAGGCGCGTTCAGATATCTCTAAACTCAAAGTTCGATGGCCCGTCTTTGTATCGACTGTAAACTTTTTGTTTTCCTTTTTCGCGAATACCTTAAATAGACACAATAGAATATTTCGAAAAATAAAAAAGCGTCTTTTACCACCTATGCTATATTGAAAGTCTCACGCAAATGATAACTAAAAATAGATTTATTGGGAAGCAATTCAGAGGCATTCACACATGCTTTCAAAAATTTCTCCCACACTTGTAGTTCTAGCTTAAAACGCCTCGAGAAACCGAAGGCATCCGTGCGTGAACTAACATCGCACGCGCGACACTCAGCTGTCTAATTATAAGAAAGAAAGCAACTCATCCACACAAGCTCAATCACCACCGTATTGTCATCACAACAGAGTTGATTTTAGTCATCGTGTCGTATGCCCCGAGGAGCATCGTGACGCAGACCGTAATGTGGCATACGATAATACTATCAACAATGGGTATTTAGCGAAAGTGGATGGAAGATGAAAGCGAAAATTTCATGCTACTCGATCGTAGGTTCGAATCTATTACGATAAGTAGGTAAAAGTACTTGTACTCAAGACGGTGCATGGTTGAATTCAATTTTGAAAGTGAAAATTGAGAACAACAAAATATTCCAGGTTTAAAAACATCTCTGCTGGACTGAATATGTATGTTAAAAACAGTAACATCTAAATATTTTCATTTTAATTTCAAATCGATCTAAATCGTGAAATCCACACATGTTCCCGCGAAATCAAATAACTTTCATAGAGAAAATCAATTTCTTGCAGAAATGGCCGCCAATCACTTTCTATTTAACGTGCGGCTGACGGAGTTATTACTGTGATTACGCTATTCATGTGCTTTATGGGAAAATACGCGTTACAAGCGAGTTTGCATATTATTATATTCACAATGGTACATTATTACATACTTAGATAGCTACTTCCCATTTTATTAGGTGCTTTCACAGAACATTTATAATAAAACTAGCGGAACGCCTCGCGACTATTCCACTTTAAGTTTTCAGGGTTCCTATTACTAAGCCTCCGCTGCACGTCCGTCTGTCAGCGGGCTGTATCTCATGAATCGTAATAGGCAGAGTTAAAATTTTCAGTGTGTATTTCCATTGCCGCTATAACAACAAATAAAAAAAAATAAAGTTCATAGAGTACAAGTCATATTAGCGACTCGCACTTGACCGGTTTCTTAACTTCATCTTCTCGCTGCGTCCTCTACCTACCTATTGAATTTCGGGATTTTCTTTCCTTTTAACAGGAATATAAGATTTACCCAAATGTCTTCCTTCTGGGATCTACTCGTATGCGTTATCGGTCAGTCAATCAGAAACTTAAGCGTCAAAATATTGATTTTGAGTTGATTGATTCATTGATCCTCTCCATCTTAATGGACCTATATGGGCGGTCACCATGGTTCACCATATCCATCTTGGGAGTCTTGGATCAGAAGTGGCTGCAAGTTTTCTTATGATTACTTGTGGTTCTGCGCACCCCGTTAGGAATACAGGCGTGATAATATGTACGTAACGTATGTATGATTCAACGAAATACGTTGAGAAGAGTGACTTCTAAGAAGGATAGATTGATGTCTTAATCTTCACTAGAAAGAAAAGAAATCGAACTATGCCAAGGCTAGCCGATCCCATAATCAACTTTTTGCCATTGATCAATCCCACCCAACAAAACAGTTACAGAATGCTTTAAAACAAATGCTATTCACACGATAGTTTGCACCTGATCACAATTGGATGAATGAAATCACTTTGTGTCTATCGACCTTAATTATTTGTGAACGGTTTCACAATGTTCTATCAAATGGAGACAATTGAAAGAAATTGTTTAACAGCTATTGTAAAAGACACTTTCCATCTTACTTCTGATAACTTGCAATGTAATTCTGTGACAATGGAACGGAGATAGATTCTCACAATGATTACATTTTCTTATAGATTTCTTTGCAAGATTGTATGATTACAAAACTGATGTAGGTATTGATGATATAGTAGTATATAATCGGTTACTTTTCGAGTGACTGGAAACAAGAGAGTAAGATATGAGCTGTACGGATTGGTCCCTGAAATGTAACGCTACCTTTCTGTGTACCACTGGAGGTACAGATCCGACCGTAATTGTAAGAATTATTCCATGGAAAAAAGAAAGTAAATACTGTCGTTGCTTGAGTTTACGTCAATCAAAAGGCATCGCAATCCAACCTGTCATAGCGAGCGAGACAAACAGAGACACCTGTTATCTGGAGCAAGGTGAAATGATAATTATATCGCCACATTGATTTTTGCAGTTACTCCATCACAGCCCTTTTACGCTCTTAACCAGACCACATAAAGCTTAGTTTCCAACGGAAATTTCTAAATTCTAAATGCACGATACTAGCGTGGGACACTATTTTGAGGTTACAAAGGTACTGTCCCGTATTCTGTGGTTATCGGGTTCCCGCAATTAATTATCGATTCAATAGAACGCGTTCGATTCCAAATCGATACGTGTAAAAACTGTGAATGGTCGGAATTTGTATTAGATTGTGTAGGTTTTATACGACATAAAAGACCGTACAAAATACGTACTTGATCAATTAGAAGGGCACAAAAATTTACGGACTTTAGACCTTAAGTACGGATTAGTACGGATAGATACAAAGCGAGATAAGAAAAGGCGATGATAAGATAACAAGGCATCAGTAACATTGGATAGATTAACAATTAGTAGTTATTTCATTCTTTATCGATAACCAAATGAGCAATCGATTTTGATGCAGATTTCATTCGCTGATTTGAAACCCACGAGGGTCTATTATTAAATAAAAAAAGTATACGATAAGACTGAAATAACGACAAAGATATCGACAAGGATCTCATAATAATACCCTGTGCCGAAATAAATTTGAATATTCAAAGGCTTTTGTTGATTCAAATCATTCAGACTACTGAATACGCCCAGATGCGAAATGAATAAGGTTCCTTATAAAAAGGAAATGAGTTGAAAGCGGTTGAAGTACTAATGTACTTGCTGATTACGCCTTTTTAAGGCATTGATCTTAATAACCATAAGGAACTAGGCAGAGGAATAGATTTAAAAGCTTTGATATCCATAGCTCATTATTTATACGCATATAAAATATTTTATAGCTTAACGCTGCCGGCCGATTTCAATAGATGTCTATGAGAAACCTAGTAGCTATAAAGTTATATCTCCATTACAAAAACTTCCCCCGGGGTCGTGTATCGAAGATTGCAAGGGTATTTCATCGTTCAATAAAAATATAGTTGGATGTACCTTAATAAACTTGTAGCGTAAAAATCCTATATACATGCATACATGTTATCACGCTCGTATCCTTAATGGGGTGGGCAGAGCCACAAGTAATCATAATAAAACTTGCCACTCCAGATTCAAAGGCCTAAGATGGATGTGGTGAAGTGAACCATGGTGATAGGTCATCGCCCATGTAGATGGTAAATCATGTTGGAGAGGATACTGTCCTTTAGTCGACTTTTACGACATGCTCGGGGAGAGAAGCAGCTGGACGCATTCTATGTTTTTTCTTTACTCCCAGTCCAGCAGAGAAGTAACGTAAAAATCAATAAATAGAAACTTAACTTTAGGACCTTTATTGCTGATGGATGTGACCAATGACCAAAAGGCTGGCACTTATCTCGAACAAAGGATAAGTATAGCTATCCAACAAGGTAACGTAGCCGGCCTTACTTGCGGTCGGTGATCTAGGCTCTGTTTTCTATCTTTAGGCAAATTTAGGTAGAAAACTGAGCTCATTTTCATTTCTTCTTCATATTTTACAGATTGCTTTAAAGTTTTTAATGTGATTATAGTTTGACTATGTAAATAAAGAAAAAAATTATATAAAACTTCATAAATAAGAGATATAAAACTTCAAGTTATACCATTGGCAGTCTGTAGGTACTTAAAAGTCAGTATTTAATTAAAAGTATAGTAGTAATGGCGCCATAAAACCAAGTCTCAACTAAACCGTACACGCACTATTATTACGGTCCGATGTTACGGATAAAATAGGACATCCCTATTCTATTCAATTTCAACATACGATCAAGAGTATCCGTTATAAAAATTAAAAATAATATATTTGCTAGATGTACAAACAAACGCCTTAAGCCTTAAGGACTCCTTTTGTGCAATTGAAACATGTTTTTCGAACTTTTTTCGAACAGAGAAAACCATTGGTGCACGATCAAATTTGAACTACAACCTTAGCATCGGAAGGCGGAGTTACCACTAGTCACCACTAGACCTTCAGTACTCTCGGTGGTGTAATATATTAACACTAGGTTTCGCCCGCGGCTTCGCTCGCGTGTTATCCGGACAAAAAGTAGCCTAATATGTTATTCCAGCACACATACTATGTTTCCAAATTTCGTTAGGCACAAATATACATCGTCACAACCACACATCCTTACATCCTCACAAACTTTCGCATTTATAGTATTAGTAGGATTTGAAAGACTTTACACCCAATTTAATGGAATTGACTTGAGCAATTGCAATTAATTGCGTGAGTATCCTTATGTAATTGACGTACTTAAGGTTGCCACGCGGGTGGCAGTGGGATGGCCATAAGTTAGACTGAGTGAGGATAATAAGGAATTACCCAACTGCGAGAAGAAGGGTACCTAATGTATGTATGTGGGTATGTGTATTCCTTTGGCTGAAGCAGTCCAAACGGCTGGATGGATTTTGACAAGAACCACTCCTGCGTTTTGACAAGAACCACTCCTGGCCAGAAGCAGCCACTCCTGATTCAAGACCCAAGATGGATATGTTTAATCATACTAACACGTGATCAGCCCATCGCCCTAGATGTTCACGCTGGAGAGGATATTATCCCTTAGTCGACTTTTACGACATGCTCGGGGAGAGAACCAGGCTGGACGCTTTCCATGTTTTTCCCTACTCCCAGTCCAGCAGAGAAGTTGATTGCAAACGATCCTACTAAACTTTTATTTATTCTAGTGAGCAATGGGTATGAAACAAGCGCATCTAATTTGCTGACCTTGCGAGTCCATCGCACAAAATATGAATAATTGATAACGAACATTAATTAACTGACAGATTTGATTAGCTGTGAGTAACGGCTGGCCGTGACACACTGAACGCAGCGGCTGACACGCTGGTCAACTGTGAGAACTGATTTATTAGCGATGGCTGATGAGACTGGCCTTATTTATTGTTATTTTATATACCCAAAGACGCAAAAGAATACGTTAAACAGTCATTGTTAAGTGAAGCCTCATATTCAGCGGGGAATAAATAAATAGTACTTATGGTACATAATACTACAATACCCAGACCCGGAAGAAATATTTGCAAAACATACAAACATACAAACATACCTCCAGTTGCGGGAATCGAACCCGAGCCTCTTGCGTCTCAGCCGAGCACTCGCCCGCCACGCCACCGAGGTTGTCGAAATGCCCCAAGACACGTGTCACTAGAGTGTGACAAGTCTGGCAATATTTTTCGCACACTATTTTCGTTCAAATAGTTTGCGGATCACTATTATTTCAAGTGAAAAATAGACTTAGTTGGGTGCGACGATAAAGATATTAAAGCGAATAGGACACCCTATAGATACGTACGTATTATCACGCTCGTATCCCAAATAGAGTAGGCACAGCCACAAGTTAACATAAGATAACTTGCAGCCACTTTTCATTTAAAATCCTAGATGGATATGGTGAACCATGATGACAGGTGATCAGCCCATCGCCCATACGGTCCATCATTTTGGACGATACTATCCCTTAGTCGATTTTTACGTCAAGCTCGGGGAGAGAAGCAACTGGGCGCATTCTATGCTTTTTCTTCACTTCCAGTCCAGCAGAGTTCTCTTAAGCACTTTTTAAACTAAGCCGAATAGTCAACCCATATGTGGTATTGACAGCTTATCATGGTAATGTAGCATCGGTACTACGATACGGCGTTATATTTTGGGGTAACTCTACCAATAAACAAAAAGCTTTCAAAGCACAGAAGCGTTGCATAAGATCGATGAATCATCTCACAAATAAATATTTCATTTCATTTCAGAGAAGTATAAACCCAACATTTTAACTCTCTGAACACACACCGAGCCGATCGATACAAAGTTGTAACTCATAAAATGCTAACAAATCTAACTTTTCCTGATCCGTAACGGATATCGAAGTTATGCTTCAACACGCTAAGTGACTGCTAAGGGAGTGAGCTAAGTGGTAAGCGAATTCAACTTACCAACAGATTATTACAAAAGCAAAGTTGTTTTTCTGCCAAATCTAACGATTTTTCAAAGATAACAATGTTGCTTTACTAAACGATCCATCGTCAGTTAGCAGAATATTAAAACCGAGCATTACTATCTTAATAATAACACTACGCTTCTCTGCTGGACTGGGAGTAAAGAAAAACAGAATGCGTCCAGCTGCTTCTCTCCCCGAGCATGTCGTAAAAGTCCACTAAGGGATAGTATCCTCTCCAACATGATGGACCGTCTATAAGGGAGATGGGCTGATCACCTGTCACCATAATAATAAATATTTGAGGATATATCGCACAGCACCATCTAGCCCCAAAGTAAGCAAAGCTTGTATTATGGGAACCAGATGGCTGAAAGAATACTTATATACTTTTTTTTTAACCATGGTTCACCATATCCATCTTGGGACTTTAAATCAGGAGTGGCTGCATGTTTTCTTATGATTACTTGTGGCTTTGCCCACCTCATTAGAGGCGTGATAATATGTCATCATCATCTTCCTGCCCTTATCCCACTCTATGTGGAGTCGGCACAGCATGATCTTTGGATCATGGTGTAAGAGTTTTGGCTAAGGTGTTTTATGACCGGCCGCCTGCCTGACGTCAACCCTACTTGGGAATACTTGCTTATTGTATCTCATCATGTTGGAGGATACTATCCCTTAGTCGACTTTTAAGACATGCTCGGGGAGAGAAGCAGCTGGACACATTCTATGTTATTTCTTTACTCCCAGTCCAGCAGAGAAGTTTTCTTTAACCATTTTAACTATTATAACTCTTACTAAAATCGCTATATCGAATGAATCAATCAAAATCGCCACAGTCCAGGGTGCGGTCACGAAAACGGTGTCCGTCGTTAATTGCAATTAGTTTAGTTACACCCGCGGCTTCGCTCGTAAAGTCATCCCACCGCGTTCTGTTTCAATTACCTGGAAATAATAGAAATGACCGTTAGAGGTTTTATAGCCATATTAATTAAGTATAGAGGGGTGGTAAGAAAAGATAACTGTGTTACCCACGAATACTCAAACGCGGCTCAGAGTTGAGCACGTCTCAAGTCACGGTTTTTTTGACAGTTTTTGATGAAAATTTTGATGAAAAAGAAAATGTTTGCATGTTCTGCAAATATTTCTTCCGGATCTGTGTGTTACCCATGGGTAGTCGTATCTGATTTCAGCATTATTCCGATTTTTTTGTCAAAACACATTTTACTATACTACACAAACATAATGCAAATCTTCTAGCCAAGCCCTCAAATACCGATCCCAGCTACAAATATCTTCCATCCCTCTCGCACAGCTGGAGAAAGTACCAGTAGAACGAGACGGGTGATTGCTAATGAGCGGCGGAAAGCAGTGAAAGTGACGATTGGCTACTGGGCGGGCTGTGTAAATTAACTGTATAAGAAAAAAGGATTGTGTTGGCTAGTAACTTGAAAATCATTGTTTTCTATTAATATAATCTCATTATAACTCCACAATATTGGAGGTAATAATAATACCTTCTAATTTATTCCCTTAAGGTTCCAAAAAATAAGTAAAATGTCGGCTATACCAGTAGTTTAAAAATGGAGAAAAAAAATCGTTATCAAAGCGATACGTAGAACATAAGTTCGAAGGCATTTATCAAGTGCACCAAAAGATCTATCTAGCCTATCTGAGGCAAACTTTGATCCTTTCACCACACTGGTCGAGTGACAGTGTAGTCGTAGTTTATCATGTATATATGTATGACAGTGTAGACGAGTGCTCGGTTGAGACGCAAGAGATGCAGGTTCGATTCCCGCAACAGGAGAAATGTTTGTATGTTCTGCAATGTTTGTATGTTTGTATTTCTTCCGGGCCTGAGGGTTGTAGTTATTATAAGTATGTATTTACACAAAAAAAGGATATAAGTATTCTATCCGCCATCTTGTGCCCATAGTACAATCTTTGCTTAGTTTGGGGCTAGATGGCGCTGTGTGAAATGTCCACAAATATTTATTTATCTTTTCATTGTACTACAATAATAAGAAATAAATAACACCCAACAGCCACATACATAGTCCTGAACCCACACTAGGATTCCCTGTGTCGTGGGTATCAGAAACTACGAGCACCATGGTATCACAACACTCAGACCCGGAAGAAATATTTACAAAACATGCAAACATTTCTTCCGCAGCGGGAATCGAACACGCGCCTCTTACGCCTCAGCCGAGCAATCGCCCGCTAAGCCACCGAGGCCGTCTCAAGAAAAAAAAAGTAACAAGAGTGGTAGTACCTAGTTGAATATACATTACGGGAGTAACTTGAACGTCGTCGAAACCAAAGCTCTGGTCCAACTACCGGTTTCCGAAGGCTCTAAGTTAACGTTGCACTAACAGAATTAATCACGTAACGCCATATTTCAATGTCAATTTGCGCTTTCAATATGTCGCTTGCAGACGAGCGATTAAAATCGCCCAATATGCACACAGTCGCGTAACGCTACAAACGCGCCACCGAAATGACCAATCTGTTACAAAATGTTATATAGAAATTGTTCGATTGGTCATTTCTATTCTTCTTTGCTTAAAGTCAGTGAGTGGCAATGTCAGTTAAACTGGCACCGTGAAATCAATGAACATCGTAGACGTCTCTCCCTTTGTTTATGTTCATAGCATTCTGCAACATTCCGGATGTTCGTTTTTATCACGAAAACGAATTTTGAATTTCGTAGTTTGCCCACCGTATTAGAAGTAATAGGGTCGGGCGGCGAGCGGCAACATTCCGAAGAAGCGTAAAAGTAATAAATTCAAAACGTTGGTGGTAAGCTCACTTTAAATATGGTACAGACTCTAGATGCTCTAGGCAATGATCTCTCTAATCTATTCTGTAGGTATTTTTACACTATCAAATGTCGCCATGAAAAATTGCTCAAAGTTGCCCGTTTACCTCGCACCGATATCTAATAACGCGACATTGAACCACGTTCACTTTCGAAGTGCTGTGCTTGTTCGTTTGACTGATCGCTTGTCAGCGCTCGACAAATCAAGATCGATTTCGATACTATTCTTAATTTGAATCTGTCTTCCGTCTCCCTCACACAATAAACGTGATGATTCCTTTTAGAATAACAAAGTCTATTTACATGCAACAAAAACAAAAACATCTAAACGAAATTAGTACCTGAAACTACAAAATGACCACGCTTTCTTATGTCAAATCTTGTTTAAATATTTATATTTTAAGTTTTATTTTTAAGTTAAAGTTTTAAAAGTAATATGTACTTACCTGAAACTACAAAAATGACCATCTTTTTTTAAGCCAAATCTTGTTTATATACCTACCTACTTAAATTTTAGAATTTTTCTGTGCGAAAAATTTATGTGAGCAGTACTCTCAAACGGTGAAGGAAAACATCGTGAGAAAACCCGCGGCTTAGTCAGCTCCGCACGCATTTACCGTGTCTTTTCTGTGGACAAGACCGACTAAGCTGAGAGGATGGAATAGGTGCTGGGCAAGCCTACTCCATCTTAATTCATCCCGGGCACTACAGCGTCCAGTTTGTGACGCTGTATATAATCTACTAGCTTTCGTCCGCGGCTTCGCTCGCGTTGTACCAGAGTAAAAAGTAGAATATATGTTATTCCAGAACGCATGCTATGTATGTTCCAAGTTTCATTCAAATCCGTTCTGCCGTTACGGTGTTAATTTTCGCATTTTTACGTGATAACTTTTAAACGAAACATCCGATTGAGATGAAACAAAAAGTATTTTACTTCTACATAAATACTCTTGATAACATAATGATTAATTTAGATAAAGATTAATATTACGATAGATATTTAACGTAGTTTTTTTTTCTTCAGACGATTTAATAATTATTTTGAACACAAAATCGGTTATTGTGATTAAACCATGATAGCTAGATATATGTTCTCGTGGACTTTTTTGTAGGTCTTAATGGGATCTACAAACCCGTAGTACATCATTTTGTTATATTGTCAATAGTTTTTGCAGCGCACGCAAAAATAGGTTTTCGATTTTACACCTTGTGTTACAAAATAGCAATTTTATTACGGATCCCTAATTTTGAAAAAAAACATAGCCTATAGCCTTCCTCGATAAATGGACTACCCAACATTGAAATAATCATTCAAATCGGACCAGTAGTTCCAGAGATTAGCGCGTTCAAACAAACAAACAAACAAACTCTGCAGCTTTATAATATTAGTATAGACTATAGATGGTAAAAGGCCTTAGTAACTTTAGGAAAAGGTTTGGTATTTCATTACTTACTTTTTTCATATAAATCTTTCACTCGCTACAAGCCCGACCACACCTCAATAATGCAAAGCGTGTAATGAAAACTCTGTTCCTTGTTTTAAAATATGCAAGCTCATGTTACTTGTACTGTATGAGTTGTTGCTCGCGAATTAAAATATTACGTGTTAAACTTGCAAATGGCGCGTGACAGGCGAAAGCATTTGAAACTTTTAATTTATGTCGTAACTAGCTGCCGCCCGCGGCTTCGCTCGCGTGTAACCCGGATAAAAATTAGCCTATATGTTAATCCAGTACATGTACCATGTATATTCCAAGTTTCATTCAAATCCGTTCAGCCGTTTAAGCGTGATTGAGGCACAAACATCCAAACATTCAAACATCCAAACTTTCGCATTTATAATAATACTAGATGGCAGCACAGGTAAAGTTAGCACGCGCTATCGTTGCCTTTTGAACTTTACGCCAGTAATTTTAAGCAAACTAAAGATTTTCAATTTCATAATATAAGTAAGAAGTAAGATACTAGAATACGTCCATTTACGTATATGGGCGATATAAATCTAACCTTAAAACATATGTTGGAACTAGTGTTGAAAGGAAGGTTCACATACCAGCTACGGAGGAGTTATGTTGGACTCGTTGGACTTTAAGCCTCAGGTGAAATTCCGTGGCGTAATAGTAGGAAAATGTTGGGTTGCGCAGGCGCATCTCTGAAATGTCAGGTCACGCGAGTCTTCCGCCCTACGCTCGCAAACGCGGACCGAGGATCCATTACATATTAACAACACAACAAAACAAAAACAAAAAATATGAAGGCACTGAGCCAACTAAACTAAGGCCTTTTACCATCTATAGTAGATGATTTATACAGCGTCAGGAGGCAACTTTTACCTTCACAGACGGGACGCTGTAGTGCCTGGGACGAATTAAGATGGAGTAGGCTTGCCCAGCACCTATTCCATCCTCTCAGCTTAGTCGGCCTTGTCCACAGGAAAGACATGGTCAATACGTGCGGAGCTGACTAAGCCGCGGGTTTCCTCACGATGTTTTCCTTCACCGTTTGAGAGTGCTGGTATAGCGCGCATAATTTGTTCACACAGAAAAATCCATTGATACACGACCGGATTTGAACCCACGACCTTAGGATCGTAGGCGGGGTCACTACCAACTGGACCACCAGTGCTCTCAAGGTACGATAAGGGTAGGCGTAGGTATATTGAGTGAGGAGAATGTATGTATGTACGTTCGTATGAGCTAGTGGCCAACTCTAGTGACGGGGTTTTTAGGCCGCCTAAACTGTCAAAAAACCGTGACTTGAGACGTGCTCAACTCTGGAGTCGCGTTTGAGTATTCGAGGGTTACTCAATTTTATTGGAAAAAGGTGTCGATGGCCAGTGACATCTTGACATAATCCAAACGCCAAGAACCTGTTAGTTTCTATAGGATCGCACTAAGGAGTTTTGACTAATTTTTCATTGAAGTCGGTTTTGTTTTTAGTTTTTAAAACGTACTTATTAGTTACTGGTTCGTGTTTGCACTATGCTTTTCAGTACCACTCAACCTCAGGGTGTAGAAAGTCTAAGAAGTATGTTTTTGTGCTCCTAGTAAAAATTACGAGTGTTGGCACTTTCATTTGGCCGTAAAACAGAAACATTAAAGTTACAAGGCATTGTTTGACAACGGCGAGGAAAAACAGAAAGCATAAAAGCTTTAAAGGGTTCCGTACTCGAAGGGTGCCAACGGGACCCTATTACTAAGCCTCCGCTGTCCGTCCGTCTGTCAGCAGGCTGTAATCTCATGAACCGCAATAGGTAGAGTTGAAATTTGCACACGGTGTATTACTATTCCCGCTATAACAAATAATAAAAAGAGGGTTGCCGTAGGCATTCCATATCTTTAAAAAATTGGGAACTATTAGTGACTCAACGAAATAATAAAATAAAAGAGGGCCCCATTCAAGAAACATTTATGAACATGTACGATGGTACGGAACCCTTTGTATGCGATTTCGACTAGCACTTGACCGGTTGTTTATTTTGGAGAAGAAATGAGTTGCGTAAGTACCAAACATAACTATAGAAATGTTAGTTTACAAATAAACCTGCCTTAGGCTATTTACGATACGTTAAAATAAGGCATGTAAAATTAATAAAAAATGTATAAACAACCTGAAAACTCGAAAAGGAAGTTCGTTTTTCATTAGTGTTGCCATGTGTGTTCTTTAGATTTGGCTATTCCGCGCTAAAATTGAGCAGTGTACCTATGTTATACGTTTCGTGTCAAAAGTGTACGACCTAAATATTTCGCAACGTTTTTGGCAGGCATCTAGGAATGCTGAAAAGGGCGGGGCGGGGGTGCGCGCGCAGCCGGCGTGGCGCCTCGGGCGACTTTCACTGCGCGCGGGGTCAACGGCCGGAGGAGCGCCAAAAATACCGCGCGTTGACGTTACGTCACGCGCACGCGTCGACACCACAGACTAAATACCACTTCTGTGCTGAAGTTTCACTGCATGACATTACGTCAGAACTGAGTCTGGATAAACTGATTAATTAAATTAAATTAAAATATTTTATTTCGGACAACATGATCCATAATTTGTTAGTAAATTATGTAAGTACAAGCACTTATAATTAGGGTTAGTTATTTGACTTAATACTCGGTACTTAAAACTAAACATTTTAGTAGATCACCCTCCTCACGAAAAAATGCAACAATGCATTTATGTTGACAAAACAGGAGATCCATAAAATCTTGATTCTTACACCGTACCTAGCTACAGCCACTAGGCCACCATGTCTCAACCGAAGATTTATTTTCCACGGTGACGAAGTTTCATGATTCGAACCGTAGGTTTACAACAGTGTTAGCATTAATAAAATGAATGGCTGTTGAATTTTCAAAGCTGTAGAGTCAATCGACCATGCGATACTAAATCTTAAACCTGTGCGATAAAGTTCAATTTGCGTATAAAGCCACTAAGAGTGACGGGACTACGATTATTTGAAAATAGAACGCATAGCTTCCGCAATATTTGCCGCGGTTTTGTAAAATTGCGTACAATCGTACAAGCAAGTATTTTTATATTTGCTATGCGCTTGGGAAAGATGTGACCGACCAACCCACTGCCTCGATTCTTTAAGTAAAAATTGTGGGAAGATTTTTTGTTGGTATTTTAATTTGTGGTCTGGGGCTTCGCCCAGTTAAAAGTATTATGTAATGTTGCCATAACTCGCTTTATGTAAGAAATTATAAGTTTTATACCAACTGTTTTTGTATAAAAATAATATTTCGAAAATGATAGACGTACCTAAACGTAACTTCTAAGACTACGAAGTAAATGATACTATGAATTTCAAAAGTAAAAGTTGACCAAATAAAATGACATTGGCACTAAAATCTGATACGATAAATTACCAAAGACAAGAACCATAGATAAGTAGAGACAATAGAGAGAGCGCTTGTTTGGCGCGTAACATGCGCAAGCGCACTTTTGTAGTGATCGATTACAAATGAAATCGAGAAGTAGAAACGATCTTATCGATAATCGGAAGTCACGTTAGCAGACAATTATGTGAATTGTTAAAATGAAATTAATTGGCATATTATGAGCACTTTCATTTATTATATTTTGATGGTTCAGAGATTAAATAGAAACATTATTTTGAAGTATTTCTTTACGTCAAATAAATACATGTTTTGTTAATATCTGCCAATGTCATCTAAATCACGCATCCACTTGAAGAGTACGTGCAGTAGGTACCTATACGCTATCAACTGACTGTGTTTACTGATGAGTAGAGACTACGGCATTTTAGGAACTCAGAACTTAACTTCATGTAAGGAAGGTGTATTTTCCCAATAGCAATACAAATTCAATGAAAACAATATGTTTTTTTCATAATACGTGGGAAAATATCTAATTCTTAAAAGTCCGTTACGTAGTTCGGAATTAATTTTAAAATCTATTTAAGATTTTATTACAAAACTATACCCGGCTACCCGGGTGTTTCTGTCAGCAAATGCAACACCCGGATTTATCAATAAGTCTGTGTACCTTTGATTCCCTAATAGATAGTATGTTGTTTGGTAACAAATAAGATTGAAAGGGCTTGAAAGTCCCTAAAATGGTATTATGTAACTTCTATATAATCGTGTTTCAGTTTTTATGCACTAGTTATTTAAGGTTCAGCACCTTGACATACTTCTAATAAGGCAGGGTAATCGATGACCTCGGTGGCGCAGCGGGCGAGTGCTCGGCTGAGGCACAAGAGGAGCGGGTTCGAGTCCCGTTACGGGAGAAATGTTTGTATGTTCTGCAAATATTTCTTCCGAGTCTGGGTGCTGTAGTATTATGTATTTATAAAAAAATATAAGTATTCTATCAGCCATCTGGTTCCCATAGCACAAGCTTTGCTTAGTTTGGGGCTAGATAGCGCTGTGTGAAATGTCTACAAATATTTATTTATTTAACTATGGAATGTTGATAAATATATAATAATTAATAAATTTAACGGTGTTTCTTGCATTTCATGGCTTCAAGTTATCTAATAATAAATCAACAAACAGACAGAAACGTCAATACGCGCGTGTCGGTGGCCGCATGACTGCCGTTCCCATACGACCAGTCGGTACAGCCACCAGCAAAAGCGACGAGAGAATACATTTTTCAAACCTATATTAAGCTTAATATAATTATATTAAGCTTTAAAGGCACGCAGCTCCTTTATTTTCGAACTTTTTCTACGACATACCGGTTTCCTGACGATGTTTTCCTTCACCGTATGAGAGTACTGGTAAATTTTTCGAAAATAAAAATCCATTGGAACACGACCGGATTTGAACCTACGACTTTAGGCTCGGAAGGCGGAGTCACTAACACTATACCACTATTGCTCTCAATCGCGTAATAAAGAACGGCGTACTAAACGGAAAGGCCTGACAGTGGATGTAGGCTGATATGATTTATAATGATACTAGCTGCTTCCTGCGGCTTCGCTCACGTGGTACGCAGATGAAAAATAGCAATAATTATCAGGGTCCAGTATACGCTATAATAAAATTTAAAAAAATTACGGATCCGTAAGAAAATTGCAATATTGTAACCAAAGGTAGCAAACCCAAAATAGTTTTTGGCGTGCGCTGCGAAAACTATTGATTATAGAACAAAATAATGTACTACACGCGTACGAAGTTGCAGGCAACAGCTAGTCACTAATATAGGCACCTGCGAATTGGAAGATTCACATAACACTTGTGCGCTCGCCAGTAGCAATCGGCACGCAACGCTTGTCCCTGACTTACATAGCCCCACGATCCTCAGTTATTAGCATTTAATTGCGCCGAGTAGCTATTAGATCGGCGATACGACTGCATATGGCAACTCTGACTCCGCTGTGTCGTTGACCTTTTTAGGGTTCCGTGCCCGAAGGCAGCCAACGGAACCCTATTACTAAGCCTCTGCTGTCCGTCCGTTCGTCAGTCAGCGGGCTGTATCTCATGAACCGTAGGTACCTAATAGGTAAAAAGTTGAAATTTTACAAAAAACATTATTATGTACTACGGAACTCGTGATGTGCGAATTCGACCGCTGACTTGACCGTTTTTTTTAACATCCTTTGAAATTGGAATAATTTGTAAATAACTCTGATTGGTTTATACGAGTTCGATGTCTATTTTTATGATGCTTTAGCTTGAGCTTCTACCTAGTTATCTCGGTCAATACCTACCTAGAGGTCAGATGATTTATAAATATTTGTGGTCATTTTACACAGCGCCATCTAGCCCCAAACTAAGCAAAGCTATTATGGGCACCAGATGGCTGATAGGATATATAATTACTTACATTTTTTTTGTAAATTCATACTTATAGGTATATACTACAACACCCAGACCCAGAAGAAATATTTGCAGAACATACAATTTCTCCCGTAGCGCGAATCGAACCCGCGCCTCTTGTGTCTCAACCGAGCACTCGGCCGCCACACCACCGAAATCGTCTGCGTAGATTTGACGCCAAATAAGAATGTAGGCTCTTTTAATAAGTAGTATTAGATTGGACCTAAAGTCCGACGTACACTATCGGCACGGTGGCATGCCGTGCGGTGCCGATAGTGTGCACCGGCCTAACTAATATCCTACAATGAGCTGCAATGTACTCCATTGTTCACAATTTGCTGCAACTTGTCCGAAATCGTGACCATCTTTATTCCACGTGTAATCTTTACGGGTAATTAACTCCTAAAATTATACTGAGCACTTTCCCTTTTCACAAGTTTATTTACAAAGATAGACCATAAAGATCTTGAAGCACGGCTATTAGCCATAGGTGGGATGTTATTAAATTAATATACACGCAGATATAGCTAATTAAAATTCTAATGAGCCAAAAACATGTTCTTATGTAAGTTATGATAATAGCTGTTCGAAACTTTCTCTACAAAGGAATGGATTTCTGAGTTATGTATATTATGAGGTTTGTATGATTTATTTATAAGTACATACATAATTATCACGCCCGTATCTCTAATGGGGTGGCCAGAGCCACATTTGATCAGAAGAAAACTTGTAGCCACTCCTGATCCAAGAGTCCCAAGATGGATACTGTGAACCATGGTCCATCATGTTGGAGAGGATACTCCTTAGTCGACTTTTACGACATGCTCGGGAAGAAAAGCAGCTGGACGCATTCTGTGTTTTATCTTTACTCTCAGTCCAACAGAGAATATAATCTATTTGAAAGAAAAAAAAACATTGGTAGTATAAACCAAGGTGGTGAGGTAAGACACGGTTTTTATTCCTGTGAGAAATAAAGGTAATAGGCAGCTTATTCAAAAAATTAAAAGAAACTACTGAATTTGGGTATTGAAGTTTACAAAGGTGTATGAATTTTCAAAATATTATAATGTTGCGTTGAATAAAGATAAATAAACAAATACATAAGCTATTGTCTTCAGTTACACTAGCAAAAAAATCTGTATTATAAAGTTAAAAATACAAAGAAATATTATTAAAGTAAATTATTCTCATTATCTACATCTACACTAATATTATAAAGAGGAAAGTTTTTTTTGTTTGTAACGAATAGGTTCCGAAACTACTGAACCGATTTCAAAATTCTTTCACCAGTAGATAGCTACATTATTACGGAATAACATAGGCTATAATTTATTTTCAAAAAAATTAGGGATCCTTACTAAAACTCCAATAATGTAACCAGAGGTGTAAAAATTGACCTAAAAAATCCTAATTTGCTAAATACCCGTGCGAAGCCGGGGCGGGGTGCTAGTCATGAATAGAAACAAAAGGGCAGATAGGGGAGTGGTGAGTCACAAATGGCAACCCTAATGCCTATATCGCATGGGCACTCACGGGCATGACTCGTAATTCGTTGACATCGATCCGACCTTGGCGAGTTAATCCGAAGCATTCCGAACTGACCCGAAGGTCAATCGGCCTTCCAATGTTGAATTTGAATTTGGAGCCTCTTATAAGGACAAAGCTATGCTCCATCTTGCATATTTATCATGCAATGACCTTTACATACAGCTTGTGTAATATCTACAGTTTTCCTAGTCTCAAAACAAATCTAGTTGACATTTTGAAATCATCTACTTGCCTGCCAGCCCTGACCACCATTATCCGAAGGTGAAAGGACGAATCTTGAAGTCTTCAGCGCAAACGAATAATTACCCTACATAACTAAGACCTTTTACCATCTATAGTAGATGATTTATACAGCGTCAGGAGGCAACTTTTACCTTCACAAGCGGGACGCTGTAGTGCGATCAAACTTTATTTATTTTTATTACTTATTAATTTAAAATAAAATTATAACGCGAGCTAACGCTTGCTAGTTGTCTTACAATACCTAAATAAGTAAGTTCGTATGAGTGACCAACTCTTGTGACGGAGTTTTTAGGCCGCCTAAAGGCCTCCGTCATGGTTTAACGGCTTAAAAGCCGGGACCGACAATTTAACGTGCCCTCCGAAGCACGGAAGCGCTCAGCTCGTAATGCCACTTGCGGTCACCCACCCAAATACCTAAAGGAAGCTAAGTAGGAACAAGAAAGAAAGCTAAGAAAGTTGACTAATAATAAGACTAATAATAATAGATTCCGACTAAGAAGTTATGACGTAACCACTGATTATCTTGATTGAATCGGCAGGTTATCAATTCAAGTTTCCATCAAGTTTTCCATCGCACCTTCGGTCGTTGACCTTCGAGCCTTTCCCAGCTATTTTTCTAACTACCTACAAGTTTTTCTGGTTTTTTCATTAGCACCTTACATTTGATATACGAACTAGCTTTCTTACAACTATATAAAAACCGGTCAAGTGCGAGTCGCCTTCGCACACGACGGTTTTCGTAGGTACCATAGGTAAGTACATGTACTTACCTATGGTACCTACGAAAACCGTCGTAGGTATATTTTTATTTTTGTATATCCTAGAAACATTTTTGATGTATCAAAAATGTTTCTAGGATATACAAAAATAAAAATATACAAATATTATAAATGCTAAAGCTTGTGAGGATGTGACGATGTTTGTTCTTCAATTTGTTGCCGCCGTAACGGCTGAACGGATTCGAATGAAACTTGGAACATACTATACTATGTATGCTGGAATAACATTATGACTACTATTTATCTTGGTACCACGCGAGCGAAGCCGCGGGTGGAAGCTAGTATTTTTATAATTTGTTGTGATACACTATGAAAATTTCAACTCTCTACCTATTACGGTTCATGAGATACAGCCCGCTAACAGACGAAGTCACGTTGGCACTATTCGGGTACGGACTCCTAAATAGTCTATAATGTTATTTCCAGGTCACAAACTATTATATTCCAATTTTCAATGACTTCTCTCCACAAACTTTCGGTTTTATAGTAGGAAGCAGGTACTTATTAGGTTATGGCGAAAGCTAAGGGCGAAAGAAACGTAAGTACTGTATATCATGATTATTTATCTATCATGCTTCACATAAGGAAGCTCATGAATACCTACTTCTTGCTGCATTATAAATTACAACATGAAAGTGAACTCATAAATGTTATGATTTAATAACACGTTGATCTGCGATAATGGTTTTCCACTTTTCCCGCCATTCCGGCCGTTGACCCGCACGCGGCCAGTGTTGCCATGTAAAATTGTACAAATACGCCACTCTCGATCTTCGCCTTCCGCTAATTAGAAACTTACTTTCGATCGAGTTTTTATAGCTTCCCTAGCACCTGTATGTAAACCAATTTTCCCGCGCGATAGCTCCGTTTTATCACGCGTTTACCTTTAACTTACAGGGTTACCATCCTCCCGTATTTGTCCGAACTTTTAGACTTTTCTCAGAAATTCATTTGGCTTTTTAATTTGTCCGGATTTTACAACTTAAACGAAATAAGAGTAATAAAACATAAGTAACATTAAATAAGATTTAACTTTTCATCTCAAGTAAAATATGATTCTTGTCTCGCGATGTTTGCATTTTGTGACTCAAATGTCCGACCTTTTATTGATGTGTCCGGCTTTTTTATTTATTTCTAAATGGTAACCTCGACAGGGAGTGGCCTAAGTTCACTATTACCATCTCTACAGCCCAATTTAACCCACGGATTTATGCTTATCTCTGTGCACGGACCACAGTATTTTCGGCATCCAAAAAACATTTGTAAGTTGGTACGGACCACCACTTCGTGTGCACGAATTCGATTCGCACTTGACTGTTTTTTTATTCCTTGCTATCAGTATCAGCCGTAAGGCCTTCTAAGGCCACCATTCTGATAACCAAGAGGGAACCAGTAGATAAATAAACACTAAAATGAAGGACAAATTCTATTGCGGATAAATAAAATTACAATTATATCAAAGGAAACAATTAGAAAATAAGGCCAAGTATATAAATAATGACAGCCTTGCTATGTAGTTCAATGTTTTTGATATTCGTTTAATTAAACATTTACATTTGTACTCGATTTTGAATTATTGCAGCCATTAATTCAAATGTACAAATAATATTACAACGTCAAGTCAAGCAAATACATAATTATCACGTCCGTAATCTTTAGACGTGCTTGTGACTACCCCTTTTAAGTTTTAGAACACAAGGTTTAAAGGTTTAGATTTTTAGAACACAAATAATAAAACGGAACCCTTAGTGCGACTTTATCCGTCCTTTTACCTGGTCATCGACCTAGCAGTGACAGTGAAATGACCAGTGATACATCGTGTGTACGTGGTATTTAAAAGTATTGTGTAAGTCTGGGAACCACTTTCTACATCGCCTTGGTTTCCTAAAGAGTGTTGACCGTCATATCGCTGTCAACATAGCTTGTCAGTTTTGACGTAATATCTTATCTTATTAACTACTAGCTGCTGTGGTAACTCGATTAAAAGTAGTCTATATGTTATTCCAACATGCATACCATTTATATTCCAAGTTTCATTCAAATCCGTTCAGCCGTTTGGGCGTGATTGAGTCACAAACATACAAACATCCTCACAAACTTTCACATTTATAATATAGTTGGATAGGATATCTATGCATAAAATCAATCATGACGATCTATTTCTCCTTTACTGCGTGAAAAAAGGATAAATGAACAAACGTACGAACGCACTTTACAGTAAGGATTTTCCATAATGTTGTACCAACTGCTGATGGCAGTTTTCGCGTCTACCCTCAATAGAAAATATTTTTTAAGAAAATTCCCAAATCATCAGAGCCAGACGAAGAAATAGTTTAAAACATTACGGCCATAATAAGTCTTTGGTAGTTTTCCAAAAGCATTTATGATCGAACCGATGTGAACCATCATAGTTCTGCTGGTCATCGCGTTCCCATCTATTATATCAACTGAATTTGAAAAAAAAACTTGATGCCTTCCATTTTTTGAGCTATTACCAGTGATGCTGGTGTGATTCACAAAGCATAGATGAGTTTCATAGAAGTGACATACGTACTACATCTATCTACAGTTCGGGTTCGATTCCCGCTACGGGAGAAATGTTTGTATATCCTGCAAATATTTCTTCCGGGTCTGGGTGTTGTAGTATTATGTATTATATAAGTATGTATTTACAAAAAAAGAATATTAAGTATTCTAATTCAGCCACGTGGTTCCCATTGTACAAGCTTAGCTTAGTTTGGGGTTGAAAATGTTCAACATATTTTATTAGTGTTTGAAATGCTTTATTCAGATCTTCATGTTTTGTACAAAATCGCTTGTTAAATTATAGGTTATGTAAATAGTGTGTTATTCGACCCTTGTAAATAGGTTCATGTAACTGGTTAAGTTTTATTTAAGGATTAAGTTTTTCTTGGTTATTTTTTTTTATGGGTGATGTGTTCTCAAAGCGACAAAACCTTTAATAAATTGAACAAAAAACTATCTACTGGTGAAATCGTAAACAGTCGACAAATTAATATGGACGGTTCAGTAACCGCTATGGGTTCGTTTTATACTGGATACTAGCTGTAACCCGCGACTTTGCCTGCGTGTTAGAAGATTTTTTGGAATGATATTAGGTATCTGGTAGCGCAAAAAGTAAACACCACGCGCATGCAAATTAAGGCCGCGCATAAAATGGCTTGACATTGCTGATATAGGTTACTTTCATCCTTTATTTCACCCCTTCAGGATTATTTTTGCAACAAAAAGTAGCCTATATCCTTCCCCGGGATGGAGTTTATCTCCTTGCCAAATTTTATCAAAATCTGTTCGGCAGTTTAGGCGTGATAAGGTAACAGACAGACAGACTTTCGCTTTTATAATATTAGTACGAGTATATGGATTATTTAAATTGAAAAAACAACACCTGATTTAATCATTACTAACCCACGATATCTGATAATCTGTACACTTTAATTACTTTAACTTGATACTTTGAATATTGATCATTTGAATATTTATTTTTTCAGATAGTTTATGAACGTATTTTGCATCTTTAAATATGACTAAATCAGGTGTTGTTTTTTTTTACATTCCTATTTAAGACGAATCTATTACAGACTAGCTGCTGCCCTCTGCTTCGCTCGCGTGATATCCAGACAAAAAGTAGCCTCTATGTTATTCCAGCACTCCATACTATGTATATTCTGAGTTTCATTAAAATCTGTTCAGCATTTACGACGTAATTGAGGCATAAACATACATCGTCACATCCACACATCCTCACAAACTTTCGCAATTACAATAATAATAACACCCAACAGTCACATACATAGTCCGACCCCACACTAGGATTCCCTGTGTCGTGGGTATCAGAAACTACGAGTACCATGGTACCTCAACACCCAGACCCGGAAGAAATATTTACAGAACATGCAGACATTTCTTCCGCAGCGGGAATCGAACCTGCGTCTCTTGCGACTCTGCCGAGCAATCGCCCGCCACGCCACCGAGGCCGTCATAATATTAAGTAGGATACTGAACCAATTTGTAGACTGTTTGCCATTTCATCCTGTATATAAATCTCTTTCGTTACTGACAGACAATCAACGCACTGCCGTTAGTCGATTAGTCCTAACGTGGAACTTGGAAGGTTCCCTTATGGTGTAGTGGTGCACTAAGAAAACAATCCCTGAAATGTAATTCCTAGAAGTTTGTGGCAAAAATAACTCAAAGCAGACAAATCCCGGGGCATTCTACTGGTAACATTTATTTGGGGTACGTACCCACCTGCTATGCGTCTTCTGAAGGCAAACTTCCCATCAAGCTATATAATCTATGACCCAAAATTTCCTCACTCTCGGTATTGCTAAGTGCCGACTCATTGTTTTCAGTAGCTAACAGTAAAAGTGTCAAATTCCAAGAACATCCGTAAAAGCCAATTCTGTCTTTTATAGGGTTCTATACCCGAAGTGTGCAAACAGGACCCTATTACTAAGCCTCCGTTGTCCGCCGTCTGTCCATCCTTCTGTCTGTCTGTCCGTCCGTCCGTCTGTCAGCGGGCTGTATCTCATGAACCATAATAGGTAGAGAGAATTTTTTACAGTGTGTTTCTATTGCCGCTATAACAAATAATATAAATAAAATAAAAGGGGGGCTCATACAAGAAACATTTATGTACAGTATATGTACGGTGGTACGGAACCCTTCGTGTGCGAATTAGACTCGCACTTTACCTGTGTTTTGTTTATTTGATCGTTTTGAGAAATTGGTGAAAAGTCGATGGATAATTATACGTACATTTTTTTAGTTTGTACGGAACCCTCAGGGCTACTAGCACTTGTTCCTGAGAGATCATAGTGTCTTCTAAATCTTAACAAAATAATTTTAGCTCTTGAGTTATTTTTACTCGGTAAATTAATGTTCTCAGAATCATTAAGATCCTGACGCATGACCATCTGATTCTGGTATAAATAACGAAAGCTATTAATGAGTCTACTAAAGGAAATTCCAACCGCAATCTAGTAGAAATCTATTTTCTATGAGCTAGGGATGGAGCGCGTCCGACCTTTTTGCTTTTATCCGGCTAAAACCAAAAATATTTTACGGTGAAATAAAATTCAAATTGACGGTTGCAAGAAGATATGAAAGATAACTAACTAAACGTGTTTTTTAAATTAGTAATTATGCTACTTTAAACGTCAGTACAAGAAGAAGTAAATGTTTTCGTTTGATGACATTTTGTTTTGTTTTACAGCCAATTTAAGATATTTCGGCCATCATAACGATCACCATCAAAGTGAAGAAGTGCTCATTACCATCAAAGCAACACTACCCATCGCATATGGAGAGAAATTCAGAGTGGACTTGGATACGTTTAACGTATGTTAGGTTTCCTTTCAAGTTCACACTTTTTAAGGCGAGTTTTCTATGGGCAGGCGATGATTCACTTTTATTACTCTTTAAATCTACGTTCAATGATTGGTAGCTTTTTTAACTATCTTACAGAGCAGGTTTCGTAGATTCCGGACTTACACACTTCTGGTTTTACCTGTAACAAATAAAAACAATAGTAATAGAGATATTTAATTTTTAATAAATTAACAGTTTAATTCTGACACCACACTGGTTTGAAAGAACCAGTGCCCAGAGCAGTATTAGTATAAAAGGTAATACAAAACACAAAAAACCTGACCTTAGATATAAAAGAATCGAGAACAATTCGAATTATTTCGAATTATATGAATTTTAAGTGGTCAACATTTTATTTTAAACAAGATTTGCATTATAATGCAGACATGTAAATTATGTAGGTATAATAAAACTTGTCGCACAAGAAAAAATAACACTACGGCATTATAAACGAGGTTTGCGGGTTACAAAATAAGTGTTGTGTTGACAAATGCAACTTTCGCTGCGCGGGCGCAGGTGGACGGCGGAAGCTCGGGACTGCCACCGGCCATCGTAAATAAAATTACACGTCTTCGATACTGAGCTGTGTCACTGATTTTAAAACATCACTCAATGGACCTTAAAGTTAGTACACAAATTAAATTAATTTTGTAGAATAAATCGTGTTTGGCTTTTCTGACATGACGTCATATCATGCATTGCTCAATGTTACTACGTGTTATAATAACGTCGGTGATGTCATTAGTCTATTAATCGTCTTTATCTGCAAAATTCACATTGGTTTTGGATAAATAATGAAAAATAAGTGGCCATAATTATACTGAGTATCTAAAGGTGGAGGCACCTTTGCGAACAATCAACGGAACTCTAAAGTTGTTTTTTTTTAGAATCTGATACCTAATAATCATAATTCAATTATTTTATCACCGGAAATAGTAACTTTCCATTTCGATTCGCATTAAAAATGGACTAAAACAAATATAAAATTAAATCCTTGCTCATATCATTAGCATTATCAAACGTATATAAAGTCGTTGGTAAATGACTCAGATGGGATCGTGCGATGAAGACGATAAGTATGACGAGAAACTACTTTCATTACCAGATAATAAAAATGGTTTTTATGAACAAAAAGCCTGGACATACTAGTTTTTCGCTTTACTGATGACACACACTTTGTCAATTTCATACCGACTAAAAAACAAAAATGCTCCCGACCAGTGGCAATGATGAATAGAGGTCCTTTAGCTGCTGAAGCACACAAAACCATTATTGTCTGTCTGTTTTTCTTCGTAAATTATTTTGTTTATTAGTTATTGTTCTGTTGCAAAATGATTTATAAACTATGACAAAATACATCCAATTTATGCGTTCTTTCAAAGTGCAGGGATTTCAAAGAACTTTAGGTATATAAAAATCATTATATAAACCAGGATGCATGACTATCTCGATAACCTCTCCGCCCTCGGGCTAAAAAAAGTGATATGTGAAGTGTAGATACGCCGTTATGTAGCGAAAGTGAGAGGTGGCAAATGATGCTCGCGACATACCATAAGGCCTTATATCTATTTAATAATGGCTTATACCGTGTCAGTACCAATAAAATTACAGTAGATAGATAGATAGATAGATAAGAGCTTTATTTGACTAATACAACAACATTACACAGACACATAAGAGGAGTAGAAAACAAAAAACACAAAATGAAACAGTAGACAATTTTAGACTGAATAGTTAAAGCAACTAGACAGCTATATTCATCGGAATTTATCAAAACGTAAGAAATGTTGGTGAGCGACAAACGCTGATAAACGACGCGTTTAAATATCAAACAGTAGCTGTACATTATCGCGTAATTCAACTTTAAAATTTGTTGGAAAAGTCGAATCACGTCGCGTCACTTGTCGTTCAGTCGCTCACGTGGGACAATGGGTAAGCCGCAGTTTCCTCAAGATGCGATCGTGCGAGAGCCTATGTCTATCTGATTTATAACATAGATCGCTATTGCTTTAACATTGATGTGATAAAAGCTGTAATTTCAGAATGCATTGATAATGCATATCAACTTTTTTCCCCGCTTCAAGTTCACGCCACTTAGGGCTATCTCGATTTGATAACACGAATGACACTAGATATGAAAATCCTATTTTATTTTCTGTAATGCGGTGCTACAAGAGACTCTTGATTTTGTATGTTTAAAAAGCTTTTTTCCAAGAATGTATTCAAATTGATTTTTTCTTTTAATTTGATTTAAATAATTGTCGCCAAGAAAGGGCGTAAGTAAATCCAGTTAGTTTATAAGACATTTCTAATTGTAATTATAATGAATAAAATTATCTTATTAATTCATTATTCATTTATTATCAACATAAACTCTCAAATATGTATTTTGTCTAATTTCCAATAGTTTTCAGTTTCAAGCCATAGTAGGTACTCAAATATTGACCTCATATTTGATAAAAGAATTAGTATTAAACACCGATTCTTATAAAGCAAAGATTCGACGGAGCCTCATAGACTTTCCTGTGATATGCATTGCGCAATACATCCAAACAGGCTCTGTTACTTAATAGAGAAATTTCGAGAACATTAACTAATTAATACGAGTATCTGACGGATGGCGCGATAAGGTGCTAATGTTGTGTAAAATTAAATTAGTGTTAATGCGATTGATGGAACTCTGTTTTATGGTGTTAATTTAAATTAATTCCTAAACTAGTCAATAGATTCTAAAATATTAAGATTTATAGCTAATCTCAATTGTATTAATATTTGGTTTCCTGACACTAATCCTTTATTATTTACACATTATATGAATAATCGGCGGCTTTACTTTGTAAGCCAGTAGCGGTCGTTCACTTCAGCACCTTTTTACGGTGCGACCAGACAAGGGACCTCACGACGCAAACGACAGCAGACGACAGACCATTATGTTAAAAAAGAAAGTAAAATAATTATGGTTCAAATCCCGGAAGCTTAATTCTGCATGTTGCGAGATTCGGTGAATATTTACTTTGCGTCATTTTCCATCCTGTGTCGAATATGGCTACACTTGTCACCCAACGAGAGCAGCTCATAAACCAATAATGTGACTGCAGGGCAACAGATAATCTTGCAGTTTACAACCTTTCAATGTTTTTGATATATTCACAGTTCAAAACATATTAATGACCGGACGTTAGGTTCGGTCGCCATTTTACTAACACCACATACTTAAATTTAATAGAGGTAATTCAAGCAATCTGACAGGGCCATGCTATTACGCCCAGTTACAGTTGCTTATTTAGTATTTACACACTATTTCATTTAATCTTAATAAAGAATCTTTACCATTTCCCTTAGAAATAAAATTACGCAAAACGTTACCTACAATTAAAGCAATGTCCATAGTGATTTTTCCGTCTTTTTAAACATTAAATACTTTCGTCAACTTAAATCGTAAATAAAATGTATGATAATTATATCCGGCCTTTTCCAATGACTTTTTTTATGCGTCTTTTTTTTTAGATGACACTTCTTTCGACACACTTTTTATCCGGCTTTTTCAAATGCTTGAAGTCCGTCTTTATACATTACGCCTGGATTTCTAGCACCAATAGTGAGTAATAGGCGTCGATATATCAGATAATTCATTTAATTTCCTGTGAAAATGGATTCTTGTTTTCTCTTCTATCGGAACTTGAATGAAAGTGATCGTTCCGAGGAAAGATTATAGTTATCACTCATTTATTTATTTATTTTTATTACTAGTACTTGCTACTGCCTGGTTCCTCATTTAACTTACGGATGATCATTCAATATGATAGCAATGTTGCTATAACCAAAGCGCCATACATTTTTAAGAAGTTTTTATGCTCGGCTAAGACGTAAGAGGCGCGGGTTCAATCCCCGCTGCGGGAGAAATGTTTGCATGTTCTGAAAATATTTCTTCCGGACCTAAGTGTGAAATTACAAAAAAAAGTACTTATATAAGTATTCTATCAGCCATCTGGTCCCATACACGCTCTGCTTAGTTTGGGGCTAGATGGCGCTGTGTGAAATATCCATAAATATTTATTTATTATTTATTTACTATCTTCATTGCAAGTATTCCCAAGGAGGGTTGACGTCAGGCAGGCGGCCGGTCATAAAACACCTTAGCCAAAACTCTTACAGCATGATCCAAGGGTCATGCTGTGCCGACCCCACATAGAGTGGGATAAGGGCAGGAAGATGATGATTTATTTACTATCATCATCTTCATACATACAGGTCAAACATATATAACCCTTCGTTTTGTCTTCGCCGAAGTCTGACAAAAAAATCGAGTCTTCAAAATATCCCAACAGAAAACTTTGCATGGTCACATAACTCTTTAGTAGGTTAGCCCTACCACAGAGATAATAACAAAGCAAAACATTTGACCCTCAGCCCTCGTTACTCCAACGACTCAATAAGCGACTAAGTGGGTACTAATTGCATCACTTATGGCCTCTCACGGACCATCTGGGACGAGTAACTGTGCTTCGGGGTGGGACAATATGACGTCCATCGCACGCAAAGCACGGACGACACGTCATCATCATCATCTTCCTGCCCATATCCCATTCTATTTGGGGTCGGCACGGGTCATGCCCCTTGGATCATGCTGTAAGAGTTTTGGCTAAGGCGTTTTATGACCGGCCGCCTGCCTGACGTCAACCCAATCAATGCTTCGGGGTTGGGACAATATGACGTCCATCGCACGCAAAGCACGGACGGCACGTATCGAACACAGTTGAGCAAACTAAGGCAAAACCTTTTACCATCTATAGAAGATGATTTGTACAGCGTAAGGAGGCAACTTTTACCTTCACAAACGGGATGCTGTAGTGCCCTGGGACGAATTAAGATGGAGTAGGCTTGTCCAGCACCTATTCCATCCTCTCAGTTTAGTCTGCCTTGTTCACAGGAAAAACATGGTCAATACGTGCGGAGCTGACTAAGCCGGGGGTATCCTCACGGGTCGGGTTCCGTACCATACTACATTAAAAATGTTTCTTGCATGGGACCCCTTATTATTTTATTTTTATTAAGTGTTGTTTTAGCGGAATTGCACACTCTGCGAAAGTCTTACGGACGGTCAGCGGAGCTAAATATGCAGCTTTCAGCTAGCAAACTAAATATTATAATTCTAAACAGTAGTCTCGCATTTTCTCTTAAACCTAGCAAATTATTTCAGTATAATGTGCGGAATTCGTTAGGAGTTAATATCTAACAACTGGTTATGGATACCACAGTAAGAACGCGGAATAATCTGTGGGACACACGGCTGGGGAGAATGGCGAGCGGGGGAGAATGGCGAGCGAGTAAAGTTTGTCACTCGAGGACTCCCTGCGACCTGATTATAAAAAAAAACCGGTCAAATCCGAGTCCAATTTGTACATTAAAAATGTTTCTAACCCCCCCAGCCTGGTAAGCCGAGCAATCGCCCGCCACGCCACTGCGGTCGTCAATATAAAACATACCTTCCTTTTTTGTTTGTTTGTGCTTCTCACCCCGAGCATGTCGCAAGAGTCGACTAAGGGATAATATGCTCTCCAACTCTACCAATTACGGTTCATGAGATACAGCCCGCTGACAGGCGGACGAACGCACAGCGGAGGCTTAATAATATGTTACGTGTACGTATATACGTTATGCGCGCCTGGTAGCTGAACCGCGAGGGGCCTGACCAATAAAATACAAACAAGGTGCCTCAAACAAACGCGTAACCTCGTGTCAGAATTTGTGTGCTCCTTACTCAACTGAGTGCCTGGTATCTCGTTTAATATTTAACGCCTTCTTCTCAGAACTACGTTGATTTACAGTACTACTAAGTAACCTTACCCATTACTGCTATGTCCGTTCGTCGTTCACCTCCGGTGGAATCGGTGAATTTAATGAAGACACCTCCTCCTATACACTATAGCTCGGATTCGGCGATCAACACCTCCGCCAACGCTGATAATTTAAATTTAAATAGTTTTTTGAGTACTACTAAGCGTCAAAAGCGCTGCTACGCAGACTCTGTGGACAGCGCTTCGCCTACCAACAATGAAGTGAAATCTATGTTCCTCGAGATAAAAACTCAGCAAGACCAAAAATTTGAAACACTCAGCAATGCTATGAACATAGTTATAAACCAAAACGAAGTAATTCAAAAATCTATCGAGTTTATGACCAGTCAATATGATACTCTGCTGACAAGAGTGAACGAACTGGAGAAAGAAAATAACGTGTATAAAAAGCAAGTTTCCACTCTTGAGAAACAACTAGAAGTTTTGGAAAAGCACTCATGCAGTTCTAAAGTTGAAATAAGAAATATACCCAAACAAATCGACGAATCGAAGCAGGCAATCACAGATATTGTCAAGGATATAGGTTTGACTCTGGGACTGAAGACGCCCATTACAGACACGGAAATTAGAGATATCTATCGCTCTAAAGCGGAAGCTATAGTGGTCGAATTTACATGCGTTGGCAGGAAGGAAAATCTAGTGGCTGAGTATAAAAAAATAAACAAAAAAAGACGAGAAGAGAAGGTACAACCGCTCAACACTACACAGATCAACCTGGTTGGTCCCCCTAAAGTTATATACATTTCGGAGTTCTTAACGCTTAAAGCTCGACATCTGTACTACATTGCACGTGAATCTGTTAAAAACAAAGAACTGGTGGCAGCGTGGACCTCCTATGGTAAGGTCTACGTAAAGAAAGAAGAGGGAGCAGCTCCAGTACTTGTTACTGAAGAAGCAGATCTACTTAGAATAGTCAATTAATCAGTGTTTCTATAGGAATATTTTACTTGCATGTAGTTAAAAATATTTAATCTAGTGTTCCCTATTTTAACCATTTTTTATTTTTATATTAAACTAATCTATCTAATAGCTTATATTTCTATTATTATAATTAGCAGTCTCATCTACACTCAATCACATTCATTACACTTTTATTCTGCGCAACAAATACCATTATCTACGGCACGCGCTCTTAACAATAAATACTTACCTTCGAACTAATAATGTTTGACACTACTAATATTGAAACGATCAATCTTGGCATTGACTCAATTTCTGTTGCTAAATCAATTAGGTGTGATATTGATGAAATTGAAAGTCATCTACTACCTGACAAACTCCACAATCTCAATATAATCTCCCAAAACATAAGAAGCATAAACTGCAACCTAAATTCTTTTATAACTCTTCTCCAAAGATCTAAGATAAACTGGGACGTAATAGTGCTCACTGAGTGCTGGCTCCCCAAAACAAACGTTATCCCCAATCTTGATGGATACTGTCATGTATCTACATCCTCAAATAATACTCAGAACGAAGGGGTGGTCATCTACTACAACAAACACTATAAAATCTCATTTGAGGAACCCACTATCTGTGACGCAAACTGTCTCTTACTAAAACTCAACGCAGAGATCTGCATCATTGGGGTATATCGCCCACCTTCTCAAATAAATTCAACGAACTTTAATCATTCTATCGATTCCATTCTTTCCAATTTGTCTAGTTTCAAAAACATTATATTATGTGGAGATATTAACATCGATATTCAACCGAATACAAAGGATAAACGTTCTCATGAATATCTTAATATTTTGGCTAGTCACTGTTTACTTCCTGGTCATACTTCTCCCACTCGTAATGATCTAACATGCTTAGATCATATGATGATAAAAACCAAGCATAATGCCACTTGCTTCAATGTCGAGTCTTCTATTACTGACCATGAGTGCGTCGCTCTTAGTATCAAATTGACCACGAAATTGGTAGCTAAGAACAAACCAATTGTCCGCGTTGATTATGAACTTTTAGATTCGGAGATTTTAAAAATTGACTTTAGATCGATTCTAAGCTGTAGCGATGTAAATATTTCCACCGATCTTCTGATCAGCAATCTTACCTCAGCAATCAAGAAAAGCTCCAAAGTGGTAAATTGCAGCAAAAGAAAAAAGATAATTAAACCCTGGATTACAGTAGGACTTTTACGGTGCATGAAAAACAGGGATAACCTTTATAAAAAACTTAAGAAAGACAGTGACAATGAAATACTAAGAAACACGTTTAAAAGATACAGAAACTTCTGTAATACTCTCCTTAAAAAAACAAAAAGGAGTTATGAAAAACAGGAAATCGAAAACGCTATGAGCAATAAGAGGAAACTTTGGGACGTTATTAAAAGTATTAGCGGTCAAAAAGGGACAGTCGACCATTCATCCTCACTAATCTCAGCATCTAATCCTATAAAAAGTGTCAATGACGTGAATAGCTTTTTTGCAGGCATTGGAAAAAGTTTAGCCGAACAAATAAATCACACATGCTTACCCAATACTCAGAGTATTCCCGACTCTTATACAACTAGCTTAAGATCCTTTGCCCTTGTACCTACTGATGAGCTTGAAGTTGCCGAGCTAATTAAAGGCCTTAAAGATAACTGCGCTGTGGGCCTGGACCAAATTTCTGGTAAAGTTATTAAAAGATACGTACATGTACTTATTAGTCCCATCACGCACATTTGCAATCTCGCCTTTACCAGCGGTGTTTTCCCACGCTCGTTTAAAACCGCACTCATCAAACCCATACATAAGGGGGGTGAGAGAGACTGTGTCAATAACTTTAGGCCTATATCAATTCTACCTACACTCTCTAAGATCCTGGAAAGGCTAATGAACAAGCGCTTAGTTGATTATCTAGAAAAAAATAGTCTTCTGTCAGAATATCAGTTTGGTTTCCGCTCCGGCAAGTCAACAAACGATGCTGTCCACGAACTAACAAACTCCATTATAAATAACCTCGATGCTAAAAGGAAATGTTTAACCGTCTTTCTAGACCTAGCAAAGGCATTTGACACAGTCTCAATTCCCTACCTCCTTTGTAAGCTAAATGATATGGGTATCAGAGGATTGCCTCTGCAGTTATTCGAAGATTACCTTAGCGATCGTACACAGCTTGTTAGGATCGACCAATGGACGAGTGAAGAGCTGCCTATTAATTTTGGTGTGCCTCAAGGCAGTATACTCGGCCCTACGCTCTTTCTCATCTACATCAATAGTTTGTGTAACATGCAACTTGTAAATGGCAAGATCCTGACCTTTGCCGACGACACTGCACTTTTCTTCGCAGGTAGCAATTGGGAAAACGTTTTTGCTGATGCGCAAATCGGTTTTAATAAAGTAGGGGCTTGGTTGCGGAGAAACGCTCTGACTCTTAATATATCAAAAACTAAATTCATAGCCTTTGCTTTTCGATCCAATCTCATGCCTCCAGCAGATTATACAATTACTGCTCATTCCTGTAATTCGGAAACAACCCTCTGCTCCTGTCTATCTCTTCAAAGGGCAACTACAATAAAGTATCTAGGTGTTACTATAGATCAGACCCTAAGCTTTAAGCCCCACATTGATGTACTTGTAATCAGGATGCGCAAACTGATCTATATCTTCAAAAGTATGAGGCATGTGGCAGACCATAAGACCATTCGTATGGTTTACTTTGCCTTATGTCATCCGATTGTTGAGTACTGTATCTCCTCATGGGGCGGGGCAGCAAAGACTCATATACTCGAATTAGAGAGAGCTCAACGTGCCATTCTGAAGGTAAGTGCTAACCATCCTTACAGCTTCCCCACTACCACCCTATATAAAGAATGGGATGTTCTTACTGTCAGACAAACTTTCCTGCTACAAATTATTCTAAGAAAACATTCTCAGCTTGTGTATGTGCCAGAACTACTAAATAAACGCCGTAGTTCCACTGTATGCCGCTCTCAAGCCTTTCGTACAAGTCTCTCTCATAACTTCTTCTGCGTCCTCGGCCCATATATTTACAACAAGATAAATAAAGTCATAAATATTTACCCACAGAATAAGGCAAGATGCAAAAAAAATGTTACCAAATGGCTTAAAACATTAACCTACCAAGAAACAGAAACTTTGTTATGCCTCGCAGAATAACTATAGCACACATTTATCGCAGTCATAGCAGCTACATACTTTTACACTAATAGTGTAAATAATAATATACATCGTACAACTTTCATACTTACACAAACACGCCCAAGGACCCATACACTCACTCACTCTCCCGCACAGCATACATCCACACGCACCTAAATAGCCTTCATAAACACGCGCGCGCACACACACACACACACACACACACACACACACACACACACTCACACACACACACACACACACGGACACACACACACACAAGCTCGCACGCATGTTCTCTCTCAAACACGCACATACACTCATACGCGCGCGCTGCTTTTGTACATCTTTATATTCATAGTACTATTGTTTGTATTTTTATTTTTAGTTATTTCTATTTTTATTTTATTTTTTAGTCTTAATTTTCTCTGTTTAATTTTATTTTTCTTATAAAGTTTTGTAATGGTCTGAAAACCGTTGTAAGATGGCCCTTGGAAGATCCGTGGCGTGGGGCGCTGGTGACCTGTATTACAGGTTTTTTCTAAAACCTATCTCAGGCACCAGCTCTTCATAAAACAGGTTTTCTTGGCCTAGCCTATATTTACTTACTAACCTTACTCTGTGTCAGCTTGAAGCCAAGAAACTTTTTTGTGAAGAAAAATAAATATATTTTTATTATTATTATTATTATAATAGGGTCCCGTTTTCACCCTTTGGGTACGGAACCAAAAAAGAACAAGTGCTCGACAACCGTGGCCACGGGAATAAAAAACAGCAACCATTATCTAACAAATGTGTGCCGTAAAACATCCCTGTGTAATCAAAGAGTACAGCATTCTCCGTCAAGTCCTGAGGCATTTCGATCAAGACGTAAAAATTACAGGCAATTAGAGAGGGCGTCGACCCCGAGGTGAACCTTCAGATAAACTGGAGGTGAGATAGTCCTTAAAAGGACCTCTACCTGATTCAAAAAGTTCTGAAATTGACATGACAGGAGACAGGAAAATTTATAATTATATTTTCACGCTTACTTGTTCTCACAATTTTTGGTATTCTTGCTCAGAAACTTCCTTTGTTAGTTAAATAAATAACACCCAACAGTCACATACATAGTCCTGACCCCACACTAGGATTCCCTGTGTCGTGGGTATCAGAAACTATGAGTACCATGGTACCACAACACCCAGACCCGGAACAAATATTTGCAGAACATGTAAACATTTCTTCCGCAGAGGGAATCGAACGCGCGCCTCTTGCGTCTCTGCCGAGCAATCGCCCGCCACGCCACCGAAGCCGTCAATATGTTGCTCTTATTTATTAGAAACTAGCGACTCGCCCCGGCTTCGCTCGGGGATAAACATATAGGTTTTTCCAGCAATAATTCTAATTTTTCTCGCCGTAAAAACCATCCTTGAACTTCAACGAACATTTTAAAAAAAGATTTGGCCAAATTGGTCCAGGCGTTGTTGAGTTATGCGCTTACCAACACATTTTGCGATTCATTTTTATATTATAGATAGACTAGCTGCCACAAGAATCACTTCCCAGTTTCGAACTTACGACCTTAACAAATGAGTTTTACGCCACTCTAGTTAAATAACTCTGCAATTCCGTGCCAAAATCTTACAGCATGGTACAAAAGCAATTTCAATTAGTTTTACCGTATTGTTTCAATAAGTAAGGGCTGCGGTTCGTAAATGACAGAACCAATAATAACTTACAATCTCTACATAATCAACATAATGGCCGTCTTATGTCCTTGTGATTCAGATGATTGTTTCAAATTATTGAAATTATTTACGAATTTGTGATTATTGTCTTTTCCAAAAACCAATCTTCTATATAGAATCAAATGATGCGAAAACTTGCAAAAACAACGGACTAAAAAATATCTACATCTAAATTGGTCAAATTCAACATTTAACAGTCATTTAGTTAATTGTACGCCCAAATTGGATATGCCTACTACCTAAAATATTAATAGCTTGTAAACACAGTTGATGATTAAAATATTATTATTCCTTTTGGAAAAATAGGAAATACCTAAAGGGTATTATGCATTTAAAACATCGTTTAGAAAATACTAATAAAACAGACGTGTTATCTATAGATATGTCAATAGATCCAGATCACTGGTAGAAAGAAGTGAACCCGACTGAACGACTTGCACTGTGATCCCAGTGATTTTTAATGTTTTTTTTTTACTTTGTTCATACATTGATTCATAGCATATGTACAGTAGGTATGCCTGAAAAAGTTTCAAAGACCGAAATGAAAATCTTTTTAATTGGTTGGTGGATGATTTGCACCGCGCAGCAAAATTGGTCGTCCTGAAGGCCTATGATGATGATAATGATGATGTGTCTCATAAAGGCTCTATCCGAATGGTATTCCAGCAATTTCACAGTCACATCTTCCTAGGAAACGCAGTAATAAGCAGAGGGTTTAACTACAGAAGCCGTCACCGTTAGACGCCCGGCGACACCAGTTAACTGAGCGGACACGGAAGCGCTCAGCTCGTAATGCCACTTGCCACCCATCCAAATTGTGACCGCGCACAACGTTGCTTAACTTCAACGACCAATCAAGAACGTCTAAGCAAGCTACCTCACGAACGCTTCAAGTGATTAAGAAAGTAGTTTTCATTATAAATCTGTAGAGTGAGTAGCAAGATCAAACACAATCACAGAACACAGGCTATAGCTACAGGGCGTCACATAGTTAAAGAAAAAGTACAATAGGGACGACAGAGGACCCAGAATACAGGTTATCATCATTTTCGTGATAATGACAAACACGATCAATCATTTTTTTATCAGGAAGATAAGACTCAAAGGAATAAAGATTACTTTGTAATCAGAGAGAATATTAATAAAAGGCAAAAACATTAGCATTTTAAAAAGTAATATGATTTCCACTTGTCATAAAAATTGCGGAATCTCCTCATCTTTCTTGTACAGTACTTTTTAAAATAATTACCTGTTCAGTTAAGGATGCAAAATCTTCGTCGTTTAGTATGTTTTTGTTTATTTGCTTTTTAAAACCAATTTCACCCGCTGTATAAATCATCTACTATAGATGGTAATGGCCTTAGTTATAATAACTAATATGAATATTAAGAATTAGTTATAATTATTATCTTTATTGCTAATTATATATTTTTTGTTTGAAGAAATGTTCCCTACTGTCGTTACAAATTCTTTTGTCCATGTGTAGACTACTCCATTTCTTTGTGGTAATTGAGGGTTCATCAAGCGTTTCCTAGTTGTGTCCATAATAGGGTACGGCGGGGTCCGGTAGACCAGTCGGGTAACATTGTGCCGAGAAAAAACATTATAATCAACCTCTGAGTCAATGCGCCTGCGCACAGGGCTGTGACCAGGGATACCCTTTAATGGGGATCAGAATACTATCAGAAAATGTCCTAAGTCCTAAAAGAGGACTGAGAAAAGGCCCAATATCTTTAATGCAGCAAAATAAACCCTTATTCTTTTTGAAGACACTAAACGGATACTTCCAAAATCACGACAAGCATATTTTAATTTGGCTTGGACTCAGAGAGATTAAGACTCGTTGAGATCATCAGTCTAGTATCCACTAGTCGACATAATACTTCAAGGACGAACGCTCTTGTGCCGCCTTCATTCACTGACCACCCGCAACCCTTACAATGTCAGAAGGGTGGGGGTTGTCCTTTGTTTCACGATTGTAGCTGCCATTCGATTACCTTTACTGCCCAACGGTTGTCTGTTCTTCGAGCAATATGACCTGCCCAATACCACTTTAACCTGCTGATTGATTGTTACAAATAGACTTTGGTAGAATTATCGCTTTTCCTGACTACAAGTCTGCTACCAACGACAGTGAACGATAATTTAATAAAAATAAAAGGGATTCAGGTAATCAAACCTGTAATGACGTTGTTTTGATATAGTTCGCTTCTACACTGGAAGAACAAGGTATGTTCGTTAGTGGCTATCATTATTATGTTGGGATGATAAGACTTGGCTTATGCTAGGGCTACATAAGTGGCCATTGGGGACGATGTGGTGTATGTCACGTTCCTATTCCTGTAGAAAACGCTTGAACCACGTCACCGGTGTATAAACTATAATAAATTGATTCTAATAAATATTAAAAACTATCAATCTCATATAGTCTGATTTCATTAGATTATATTTGTAAGAAGGTAGGTATTATAGTACACAAGTATCTAATCACGATTTACTAGTACGATTGTAAATTAATAATAAGTAATGGACTCTTTAAAATTATTGTCCAATAAAAAGGGTGCAAAAATTATCCTTGAAGCACTCCTGAGTGAAAATGAGTGAAGACTAGATTTTCTGCATAATTTTTGTCTGGGAACATTAGGTAGGTAACAGTATAGCATAGGCAATATAGCATAACAGTAGGTAAATTTATTTGAAATATAAAAAACAAAACAATACATACATATAAAAAAGAGTAATGTGTCTGTGTCTGTATTCTTTGTTGAGATATAATTGATGCAATCAAATGCTTATTATGAGTCGAAATACTCATCCCATATTTTTATATAATAACATGTTATTCTGCAAACTTCCGGAACTGGTTGTTTTGGTATTATAATAATCGTAGTTCTTGCTACCCACGACACAGAGTATCCTGGAGTAGAAATGACAGCCGTGTGTTATTTATATATTAAGAGCATTTGAAACAATTTAGATTCACCAGATCATATGATCTGATGATAACATATGTTATTAGATTCATTATTGATATTGTCCTAGCCATAATCTTTATTGACTGTGTATTTTTAATAAATTGTCACAGTCGCAGTAACACGGCTGGTATTGTATAATATGCCCATTCTGGATGTAGAGTGATGTAAATAAGAGAGAAATGTTGTAGTTAGTTGCAATCAGCGGACTAAAATAGCTGGAATATCTAAGCGAATATGCGAGTTCGAGGACTTGTGTCACTGCTGTAAGCTTTTAATGGAAAATGAGCTTAACAGCTTCCACTTTAGGGACGAGTTTGCTGTGGACTTCTAATGTCTCTTATGTAAACAAATTGTATTTTATATCATTTATATGTATTAAATTGATTTCATGATATTTTACCTGAGGCATTACGAGCTGAGTGCTTACGTGCTTTGGAGGGCACATTTAGTTGTCGGTCCCGGCTTTTATGTCGATAAGCCATGACGGAGGCCTTTAGGTGGCCTAAAAACTCCGTCACAAGAGTTGGCCACTAGCTCATACGAACTTACTTACTTACTTTTTTTACCTGAGTAATAAAAAAAGGTACAAAAATATAGTCATTTGTTTTGGTATCGCAGTTAATTTTCAGCAGTAAGGCGTTATTTTTCAACGTATTTATCATTGTTTAGAATAATGCTAACATTTAAACCCTACAATGCGAAAAGTTAGTAATAAATTTTTTGACGTTTATAAACGTTATTGCTTTGGTAAAAACATTCAAAATTAGCGTCTCAGTGATAGAAAGTTTTGCACGCAAGTGTTGTTATTATCTGTGGTGGAGCTCCGTATATACAATCATGTTTGTGTCTGTCAGTCTGCGGTAAGCGGTAGGGGCTTCCGCATTGCATTCGCCGCACGCAGAAAGAACCATTTTGTACTTTGTATACAACGGTACAATGTAGCTAGATACCGAAATATTCATCGACGAAGGAGGGTGTCAGGATGTATGTCATGTATGTGTATAATCAAAACGATTTTGACAGATGAGGTGTCATTGGATTTATCTAGATGACGTGAGTGTCATAGGCTATATATAAAGTGTCAAAAATATCCAATATGGCGGCTGTAAGAAGCCATTTTCAATTTATCCCTTTGTCTGCCTCTATAGCCGAAACGGCTGGATGGATTTTGATTAAGGTGTTGAATTCGTCTAGTTATCGAGTGTCATAGGTACAGATTCATCGTAATAACGTAAAATGCGCGACGGTTTATTTACATAAGTTTTATCTCCAGTTTGGCTGAGGTATAGTGGGATAAGGGCAAAAAAATGATTATTATGATGATGATGATATAGAAAATCACATACCTAAGTAAGTCTTACAGAAAAGATTACTTACTAGCTCGTGCCTCTAATTCTTAGAAGAAAAAAATTATCGAACATTAATGAATAATTTGAATACAACGGGGTAACGTCGCCAGCCTTTTGGGGACCTTACCTGCGGTCGGTGATATGAGCTCTCTTTTCTATCTGTAGGCGAGCTCAGATAAAAAACTGAGCTCATTTTTATTTTTTATTATTATTATACTCATTACCTTAAAAAAATTGAATACATAATATATTATACCGCCCTTATGCCAAATGGGGTGGACAGAGCCATAAGTAAACATAAGAAAACTTACAGCCACTTCTGATTTAGTTCTAAGATGGATATGGTGAACCATGGTGACAGGTGATCACCCCGAGGATACTATTCCTTAGTCGAGGAGAGAAGCAGCTGGACGCATTTTATATTCTATGTTTTTCCTTTACTTTCAGTGCAGCATAAAGTATAATTTGAATAGACTTTGTTTAATAATGCTTCTTTACTACATTACCAAGGGTAATGTATAAAATGGGTGTCTTTAAATCGAGAATCTTCTATTTAAGCGTGCTTCATCTTAGACCACACTGTTACTTAACATCAGGTAGAGTGTGCTCAAATGTAAACAAATTTCGGTAAAAAAAAAATGCCAAGGGCCTTAAAACTTTACATAAAGAAATGTTAGCAAACATCAAAACTAAAAATAACAGCCGAAGTCATTACTACAGGTATATATATCTGTAGAACAAGCGGACACATGATACTGTCGTTACAAAGGTGCGCCCGCGCAGCGTGAAGCGTTATTAGACTAGAACGGGACTACTAGTGAATGCCCCCGTATTTCTATGCTATTTTTACTTCATTCATGCTCGGTTCCAATACTCTTATAACGGACAACAAATACAAGCACATAATTTTCATTCGCAACCCGACTGAGAGCACTGGTGTTCTAGTGGTAACTCCGCCTTCGGATCCGTAGGTCGTGGGTTCAAATCCGGTAGTGCACCTATGGTTTCTTCTGTTCGAAAAATGTATGAGCGCAATACTCTCAAACGGTGAAAGAAAACATCGTGAGGAATCCGGGAAATATGTGTCTTTGAGGCGCACTTGAAATCCTTTCACCACACTGGTTCGAAAGAACTACTGATATGGCTAGATAGATAGATAGCCACCTGACTTCACCCACTTCTGGGTAGCTACTGCGATTCCACGGTCCGTTGCTAACCTCATCCGGGGCCGGCCCTCGACAGATGCTATATCGTCAGCCCATCTCGCTGCTGGATGACAGACGTTTCTGTAACCGGTACTGGGATCCTTAGGCTTCCTTAGGTATGCCGAGGAGTTCTTAAGTATGCCGAGGCGTTCCGATAGTCGGCGCCGGGCCACGCTGCCAAAGCAACCCGAAGATTGCCGAGGCATCCTTAGGCATGCCGTTCCGTACTGATAGTGTGCGCAGGGCCTAACCCCCGAATACTCAAACACGACTCAGAATTGAGCACGTCTCAACTCACGGTTTTTTGACAGTTTCTGATGAAAATCTGTCAAAAAAAAAACTTAATTTGAGACGTGCTCAACTTTGAGATGCGTTTGAGTATTCGGGGGTTAGACTTGTTGAATTATACGTAAGCTTCATTGTCAAATTGCTATGTTAAAGTCATTGCATGAGGTAAAACCTATGACTATATATTATAAAAAATTTAGTTAACTATAAAAAAACATCAATAAACAGACCAGAGCGTCTATTTATTTCCAAATTCCCACAGACTTTACGGAATAAAATTATAATGGATTTATTTTGAATTTATTGAATGTATGATAGTTAGATTGTCCGACTAACAAACGGCTCATGTGTTTTTTACGGATTTTGAGTTAGCAATAAAAAATAAAACAACAGACAACAATGAGGCATCTATTTTTGACCTATTGGGAATGCGTGAAATTTCGATGACCTAAGTAAAATCTAACAGATTTTGAGTTTGTAATAAAAAACATGATAAATTCTACAATTTGTTATCATGACATTGGTCTGTCATATCTAAAACGTAAAAACCTTGAAAATCCCACTAAGCTCCAGCGAAGCGGATCCAAAGTCATATTCAAGTAGAATGCATTCGTGTGATGACAGAACAAACAGCCGTACCTATCATTTTAATAATAGATAGTTACTGCTCCCGCATGCATTTCAGCCACTTGCCATGCAAATTAGCGGTGCTCTACTTTCTAAATGTTTTGTTTCGATTCAATTGAACGTTAGTAATTTCAAGCCTATTGCATTACCTGCTTTTTAATTACAAAATTATGCATAATTCATGCAATATCTTTCCGCCATGCGCATTCACTTCCTAGGTTGGTAATAAATTTAAGCTTTGCAAATTATGCCATTAAATAATTATACATGATAATTCTTTGCAATTTCTTAATAAGTTATGAGTTCACACAACTTGTAATCTATTTGTAGCAGGTACATTTCTATTCATATCTTATCTGTGTACAGTTTTTACGTTGTACTTTGTATAAAGTCTCCATCTGATCCTAAGGACGTGGGTTCCAATCCGGTCGTGTACCAATGGATTTTTCTGCGCGAAAAATTGATGTGCGCTAGGTGAAGGAAAACATAGTAAGGAAACCCGCGGCTTTGTTAGCTCTGCACGTATTGACCATGTCTTTCCTGTGGACAAGACCGAATAAGCTGATAGGATGGTATAGGTGCTGGGCAAGCTTACTTTATCTTAATTCGTCCCGGGCACTACAGCGTCCCGTTTATGAAGATAAAAGTTGCCTCCTGACACTGTATAAATAATCTACCATAGATGGTAAAAAGCCTTAGTTTTTTTGTATAAAGTATCAGTAGATAAACAAGAGTTTACTTAGCACTGACAACTGTATGTTAGCCACTTTGATTCAACGGCTGTATTTATTGTTCAGAGTTATAGGCTAAAATACATACATACATATTATCACGCCCGTATCCCTAACGGAGTGGGCAGAACCACAAGTAATCATAAGAAAACTTGCAGCCACTTCTGATCCAAGACTCCCAAGATGGATATGGTAAACCATGGTGACAGGTGATCAGCCCATCGCCCATACAGGTCCATCATGTTGGAGGATACTATTCCTTAGTCGACTTTTACGACATGCTCGGGGAGAGAAGCAGCTGGACGCATTCTATGCTTTTTCTTTACTCCCAGTCAAGCAGAGAAGTAAGGCTAAAATAACTGTCAAAAAATCCAACATGGCGGCTGTAAGAAGCCATTATCAATTTATTATATTGGCTGCCTCTGTAGCCGAAACGGCTGGACAGATTTTGACAAGTTAGGTGTTGGATTTGCCTAGATAACGAGAGTTTCATAGCTTAAGACACTTTTTTGACACTAAAATGTAAAAAAATCCAATTTGGCAGATGTATGGAGCCATTTCCAATTAACTTGGTACATAACTTTGGACGACCTCGGTGGTGTGGCGGGCGAGTGCTTAACTGAGACGCAAGAGGCGCGGGTTCGATTCCCGCTACGGAAGAAATGTTTGTATGTTCTGCAAATATTTCTTCCGGGTCTGGGTGTTGTAGTATTATGTATTGTAAGTACGTATTTACAAAAAAGTATATAAGTATTCTATCAGCCATCTGGTTCCCATAGTACAAGCTTTGCTTAGTTTGGGGCTAGATGGCGCTGTGTGAAATGTCCACAAATATTTATTTATAACTAAAAACGTAAACTAAAATGGTATAAATTCATCATCATTATCACATCATCATAGTCTACCTAAATTCTACGCAGTCGGATTTTTTGTTCCTTTAAATAAATACTTGTTTAATATTTCTATACATCTATGAGTTAGGCGACCATAAAGAAAGAAGATATTTTCTTTTCTATAAGCTTGTTTGATTCACAAATGTTCTTCTATAATAAATTGAATTTGTTTCATTAAAATTCCTCTTACCAAATATAGCATGGAAATGTGACGGAGAATTACAATTTTAAAATAATTAAGTGCAGCTGTTGCTCCGTTGTATAAATCACGTTGGTTATGGCGTTATCAACGCGTTATTATCAGTGTTACATCTGATGCACGGGAGCAGCAATTCGCGATGGCCTCAACACCACAGAATTGTACTCAGGATACCACTTCTTGCAAATCATCGAGTCACCAAAATAATCCATTTACATTCTTTTTTATCGATTTCGTAGTCTTGAAATTCATTTGGTGACTATAAAATAGTTCAAAATTCCTACTAATATTATAAATGCAAAAGTTTGTGAGGATGTGACGATGTTTGAATGAAACTTGGATTACACATAGTATATGTGCTCCACACGAGCGAAGCCGCGGGCGAAAACTAGTACTACATAATATTACAACACCCAGACTTATAATATATAATATACTAGCTGCCGCCCGCGGCTTCGCTCGCGTTGTGCCCGGATAAAAAGTAGCCTATATGTTATTCCAGCACACTTATTATGTATATTCCAAGTTTCATTCAAAATCGTTCAGCCGTTTGGGCGTGATTGAGGCACAAACATACATCGTCACATCCACACATCCTCACAAACTTTCGCATTTATAATATTAATAGGATTATTGATTATCGCCACTGAAAAAATATACTTACACTATTTAAAAAAAAGCTTTTTTTGTGTATTTTTTTAACATGTGCCCTTTAGCCCCTCTCCTGAGTACGTCCGCAGACTAATGTGGACATTATTTATGCATTAAAGGATATCATTAAAACGACATCATCCCGAACCTGTTAGGTACATGGTGTGAACATATTTTATTATGAGTGAAGCGCCGCGCCAGACCTTCACTCCTGAATCCTTCTGTTATCTTCACTATACTCTAGCCCAGGGATCCCCAAACTATTTTGGACAAGTGACCCCTTTTCCAAAATGAACTGTTACCTCAGACCCCCATGGCCTAGACCTACTTTTAAGATCAACCCCCTTATTCATAATGGTCCGCTAACTTAAAACAGCTGCGAGTTTTTCATCTTGTACGAGCTTGAGACTTTACATTACTACAACAATGCTATTTCCTACAAAACTATTAATTATTTTTAGTACACATGACACAACATAAACAATACAGTACCTACCTATCTTGAAAGTTTTAAATAAGAACTTGTGTTAATTTAATAGGGGTCGATTTTTAGACCTCGTCGACCCCCAAAATCAGTTTTCGTTTATGTCGACCCCTAGGAAACCGATATCGACCACTTTGGGAATCCCTGCTCTAGCCAAACTCAAGATACTACATACATACATACATACATAATATCACGCCTGTTCCCCATACGGGTAGGCAGAGATCATGGATCTCCATTTGCTACGATCCTGATATACTTCTTTAGCTTCATTCACTTTCATAACATTCCTCATGCATGCTCGTCGGTTTAGGGTACTCTTGACCTGGCCCTTTTCCAAAACGTCGCCAATTTGGTACAGGTACCTACGTGCGCCGAGGTCTTCTTCTTCCAACGGTACCATTCACACTCGCCTCATACACCTGTTTTGTTAATCTTCTTTCATTCATCCTCTCTACATGGATACTACTTACTGAAGGAACGAAATGGAAGACGTTCCGATTATTGACATTCTCGTAAATACTTTACTGCTGGACTAGGAGTCAAGAAAAAATAGAATGCGTCCAGCTGCTTCTCTTCCCGAGCATGTCGTAAAAGTCGACTAAGGGATGGTATCCTCTCCAACATTGACGACCTCTGTGGCGTAGCGGGCCAGTGCTCGGGTGAGACGCAAGAGGCGCGGGTTCGATTCCCGCTACGGAATAAATGTTTATATGTTTTGCAAATATTTCTTCCGAGTCTAGGTGTTGTAGTATTATTATGTATTATAAGTATGTATTTACAAAAATAAGTATATAAGTATCCTATCAGCCTATCTGGTGTCCATAGTATAAGCTTTGCTTAGTTTGGGCTAGATGGCGCTGTGTGAAATGTCCAGAAATATTTAATATTATTTATATCTAATAAGTTTTTTTTACATGTTTGAGCCAAACAAGCTGAAAGCTTATACCTTGAATCTATGTTAACCAACAATCATCAGATAACTCATTTAAACCTACTTCCAGAGGAACCGCTCGCTATCGCCTATCGATTTCTAAGTTATTAACTTGCCTTGTTAGTTGTAGCACTAATTCATAACTTGAAGGTACTCTCGAGCACGCAATCCCTGATTAAAACTAATTGTGAAGGTATAAATAATTACTTATGTATTTAGCAGTCTTACTGAAGTAAGTACATGCTCGAAGCGTATCTGTAAAAACCGGTAAAGTGCGAGTCGAATTCGCACACGACGGGTTCCGTACCATCGTACATGTCCATGAATGTTTCTTGTATGACGTTGGAAGCGTGCCCAAGACGCTGGCTGCATTGCCACGCTGAATGGCAATACTGATCCGTTGAGTCAAATAAGAACCAGCTCTTGGATCGCGCATCGCTTCGACCAGACGCCCTGAAAGAATTTTGAATACGCGGTGGGCACCCGTGCCCCACGGACCTAGGGTCTTGACCCCAACAGACTCAAATAAATAAGCCTCGTCGAGGTTTGGATATTTGCGCCTTTTGAGATCCTCGACCGAATCTGCCGCCTTGCCGGCCCTAACTGAAGTCCCCGGCAAATGAGAACGATTAAGTTATTTATTTATTTATAGGAAAACAAACAGCAGAAGATAACTTATAGATAACATAGTAAAAGCAGAAAGCCAATTAAAGGTTTTCACGATTAGAAAACCACTTATAAAAAAAAATATTAAAGTGCAAACACATTGCCAACGTGTCACACAAAATTGTACACAAATCCTTTTGTATTTACGTAATGTATGTATATTATCACTCCCGTATCGCTAATGGGGTGGGCAGAGCAACTAGAAGTCATAAGATAACTTGCAGCCACTCCTGATTCAAACTCCATAATTCAAATTTACGTAATACATAATTCTATTGTCTTAACATTCCGAAGGACTTAAGTTATTATTTGTTATTATGCCATCGCCTGCCGACATCTTCAAACAGAGAAACATGTTGTTAATTTCATAGTGTACAGCGAATGGCGAATGTAATGAGGACAATGACATAGGGGCGATAAGTTATACCAGCGATACCTTTGTGACAATTTTATATTCACTGGAGAACAAATTTTTTTATTGAAACATTTAAAAAATGCCAAATTTGATATTGATCCTTTTTCTCGTTTCCGTACCTGGTCGCCTGTGTATAATTTACTCCTTACACGTCTGTGGAGGATATACGCGCCACGTCTCTGTCATTCGCCATCTGTGTTAATCCTGCCATAGATTACCAGTAGTACAAGGCGGTTGGTGTAAGTGGCCCGGTATCAGAAAATAACCCAACCCTGAGTTCACGTTACCTAAGCTGGGCCACACCTGTAGCCTCTAGCTACGGGCTTGGCTGTGGGTTTTAAAGTTCTCTCTAGGTAGCTCGTATGAGCTGGCTGGATATCAAAAAATGACCCAACCCTGAGTTCATGTTAACTACGCTGGGCCACACCTGTAACACCTAGCTACGAGCCTGGCGGTGGGATCGAAAGTAATCTCTAGGTAGCTCGTATAAGCTGGCTGGGTATCAGAAAATGACCCCGCCCCGAGTTCACCTTAAGAACATGCGATGGGCCACACCTGTAGCCCCTAGCTACGAGCCTGTCTGTGGGACCGACTCCTGCGCATTGCAGTCACGACTCGGAGTTATGATATTAAAATTTGCCTATTTTCGAACTCCTGCTATTGGGCAACTAAGGAGTGGTGCTGCGCGGATTCTAACCACCAACCCTGGTATTGTAGTTAAAGATATATTTCGCTAATACTACAAAAAAGAAAGAAAAGAAAGTCTTCAAAAAAACCAAACTTCCTCGTTTAAATGACATTGGAGGTGGTTTAAACACCAGTGGAGACATTTATAGCTTAATGAGCTGCCGCCCGCGGCTTCGCTCGCGTGGTACCCGGATAATAAATAGCCTATATGTTAATCCAGTACATGTACTATGTATATTCCAAGTTTCATTCAAATCCGTTCAGCCGTTTAGGCGTGGAAGAGTAACAAACAATCGTACATACAAACTTTCGCGTTTATAATATTAGTAGGATTTTCCAAATGAGCAGGAAAACCGATTGATATTATAATGAATAAACAATTAAAATAATCTTTTTCACTGATTGTTCAAATCGAAGTATAGAGATATTTGTGATGCTTCATTTTGTCAATAGCTATCAAATATTTACGTGAAATACGTAAAAACACTTGAATAAATCTACGTGCCAATTTGGCAACAAAACTAATAGTGTCAAGTCTTTCATTGACCGTCACTGACCGGCACAATAAAGCAAAGCATACTGTCAAAATTCACTTGTCTTTGAATGTCAAAAACTGACACAATAATAATGACAGTTTTTTTTTCTTTCTACGCTATTTCTTTGACAGAACCAGTAAACATACAATATGTTCTGTGGTATAGCATTATGAGTACACAATCCTTATCAAGGTTTGTTTGCAGGGCGGTATGAAGCAACCGGTGATTTCAAGTACCTATTGAGAAGTTTGTGGGAACCAGACTGTTATGATCTAGACTCCATTGATGCTTGTATGACTGGTTCTTTCGTGGTCCCTCATGTTGAAGCGAATAATAGTCTAACCCGCGAATACTCAAACGCGACTCAGAGTTGAGCACGTCTCAAGTCACGTTTTTTTTGACAGTTTTTGATGAAAATCTGTCAAAAACTCGTCACTTGAGACGTGCTCAACTCTGAGATGCGTTTGAGTATTCAGGGGTTAGTCGACTTTTGCGACATGCTCGGGGAGAGAAGCAGCTGAACGCATTTCATGTTATTTTCTTTAATCTTAGTCCAACAGCGAGGAAAATAAATTAAAGTTATTTTACTACTGAAGGTAAACTACAAAAGTTCAACAAGTTTCCAAAATAGACAATCGGTCGTGAGAACCAAACGCGACGTAACTCAAATTTTGCGTAAACTGAACTTTTTATACCGATTTTACAATGATACGGTCAATAACTAAATTGAATAATAAGTGCTACGCGCTAGGGAGATTATTACTTCATTCAACTATTTGCCAATTCTATCATACAACATTTTAAAATTAAAAGTTACTAAATGAAGACGAAGACGTAAACGATAGGCAGTATAAAGATGATTTAATTTTATTCATTCATTAGCAACTCTATTTACTGTTTTTTATTAAGAATTTAAACGAGAAAGCCATTAATATTTTGTGATAATAACAAAATCACACTTTATAATCTTTTACTGATACAGCCAATTACAAATAAAATGATGCCGTAAAATCTGGTAAATTGAAAGTGTTGGTTAATGCTAGAAAGTAAACAATAATTGTGTGAAATAAGGAAACTTTACGATCTCTGAGATTTACGGACTTCCTTCTATAAAATTTATATTGTTATTTGTTATTGGCACAAATAAAGTGAACGTTTCTTACCTTTCCATCCGTTGATTCTCAATTATTGATACCGTGTGCATAATATGTAAGAAAGAAAATATCAGAGTCGAAGAGAAATCAATATTTTACACAGTACCATCTAGCCCCAAACTAAGCAAAGCTTGTACCTATTATGGGAACCAGATGGCTGATAGAATACTTAAATACTTTTTTTTTGTAAATACATACACATACTACATAATATTACAACACCAAGACCCGGAAGAAATATTTACAGAACATACAAACATTTCTCCCGAATCGGGAATCGAACCCGCGCCCCTTGCGTCTCAGCTGAGCACTCGCCCGCCACGCCACCGAGGTCGCCGCCAAATAGAAGATAAAATTGCCGTATAAAACACCAATAGTGCACAAATGTCACTTAAGGAGTTCTTTTTCCTTTAACTTACCGAGAAAGAATAGGCAGCTATTTTTGAGAGCGAGCGGATGAAGCAATAAAATAATTCATTTTATTATTACAGTAGCTGCCGCCCGCGGCTTTGCTCGCGTGGTACCCGGATAAAAATAGGCTATACGTTAATTCAGCACATGTACTATGTATATTCCAAGTTTCATTCAAATCCGTCCAGCCGTTTAGGCGTGAAAGAGTAACAAATTCATACATCCATACTTACAAACTTTCGCGTTTATAGTAGGATATTATACCATGCTTAATGTTTATTCCGATCAATATGCGATATTGGCGCCTAAATAACTTGAAAAAAAAAAATAAAGACACACTTGATCCGAAGGAGTCTAGAACTGCATAAACCAGTCCAACTAAAAATATGACAATTTAATTAACAACCCGTCATAACGACTTCTAAGTTACATATTTACCAAGACTTGCATACCACTTAACAAGCCCGGATGATTGTTGCCGTTGGGCAATATTGTCAGATCTAGCCCCTTTTGAATGTCAATTATTCAAACCAAATCTTAAGAGGCAAATCTCATTCCGATTTTAGTATCAATATAACATTTCTTATGCACATTTTTTTTTCGGATTAAACAATCAATTATTCCAGTCTAGTCACGATTCAGCTATTACGTTTGAATCACACGTTTACAGGGAAAACTGGGAACTCGCGAATATCTAACCATATATTTGACTCGGGTTACATTATTGGAGTTTTAGTAAGGATCCCTAAATTTTTTGCAAATTAATTGTAGCCTATGTTATTCCGTAATAATGTAGCTATCTACTGGTGATAGAATTTTTTAAATCGGTTTAGTAGTTTCGGAGCCTTTTCGTTACAAACAAAAAAAATCTTTCCTCTCTATAATATTAGTGTAGATAAGTATGTATTTACATAACAAAAGTATATAAGTATTCTATCAGCCATCTGGTGCCGCCATAGTACAAGCTTTGCTTAGTTTTGGGCTAAATGGCGCTGTGTGAAATGTCCACAAATATTTATTATGTATTTACATATTTGATTCGAATCTAGCCAATATAATTGTAGCAGCTGGCAACACTGTCCAGCCAGTTGGCCCTACTCAACACCTGAGAAATAAAAAATAAAACCGTATAAAGTAGGATCAGGCCGGATCAGGCCGCTGATTACGTATCTTTTGATAGCCGCGTATCTTTTAGATGCAAATAAAATGTTGAACTAACGTTAATGCACTCGGCGATGACAAATGCAATTAAGTGTCGTACCTGTGGGAATCGATAATATTGTGTTTGGAAACTATTATTTGATTTGCTTGCAGATCTAGTTTAATACAATGTAAAATCGCTGTTTTGGTATTCTTCGGATACCTTGACTTGATATTTATTTTTGAAATCAATTCCGTATAAACGTCTTGGGGTACATACATATAATATTATCACGGCCGTATCCCTAATGGGTAGAACCACAAGTAAACATAAGAAAACTTGCACTTCTGATTTAGTCCTAAGGTGGATAAGATCAGCCCATCGCCCATATCCATACCCGGTGGTCCATCATGTTGGAAAGGATACTGTACCTAAGTCGACTTTTACGACATGCTCGGGGAGAGAAGCAGCTGGAAGCATTCTATGCTTTTTCACTTCCAGTCCAACAGAGAACTCCTTGGTGTTTTTCAATTTTTGATATCGTGACTAATGGAACTTGTTCAATAATGTTCATTATCTATTATTTACTACTAAAAACATTTTAATCACTTCGATCGAATCCGCTTGCGGCTATAATTTGCTTGCACAAAAACACGATACACAAAACCAATTTATCATAATGACAAACCTTTTCAATGGACTATGCTCTTAGCTATGATTTAAATGTTCTAAATCATCTAAAACAAGCAGACGTAACAAAGGAAGTCTATTAAAATCCACTTTAGATGTAGAAGATTATAGTTATTAATGGAAAATTTGTTACTGAGGTCAACTTAGCGCAACGAAAAATATTAAGTGAGGTTTTCGCGTTGGACTGTGTACTTATTTATTTTAAAGTAATTCAATAATGTGAATATGAATAAGTTATTATATGAGATTTAATCACAAATTTATACGTTTAGGTCTAAAACTAAGACCTTCTACCATCTATAGTCGATGATTTATACAGCGTCAGGCAGAAGGCAACTTTTATCTTCAAAAACGGGACGCTGCAATGCTCAGGACGAATTAAGATGGAGTAGGCTAGCCCAGCTCCATCTCTCAGATGTCCACAGGAGAGACATGGTCAATGCGTGCGGAGCTGACTATGCAGCTGGTTTCCTCACGATGTCTTCCTTCACCGTTTGAGGGTACTGGTATAGCGCACATAATTTTTTCGCACAGAAAAATCCATTGGTACACGACCGGACTCGAACGTTCTCAAGATCGGAAGGCGGGGTCACTACTAACTAGACCACTAGTTTAGGTCTGGATAATGATCAAATGCATAGTATAAGCAAAGCTAAGTTGATAACCGACCATGATTGAGATCAACATTAAGCAGAGTATGGACTTGGAATGCCTAATCATCAGCTTTCTCAAGTAGATGCGTTCGCTAATGTTCATGTCTCCTATTCAGAGAAGATAAGAATTGGTATCGTAATAATGAGCAATGCGGAACCTGGCTTTCTACGAGGATTTCAACCGCACCTGGCTGCCAAGTAGTGCGGAGCGCACGCACGACTGATTCTAAAGATGTACTTTTTACTTTGTTTTCCGTACTATAGAAAGGCTCTTTTACTATTTCGCTGGACTGGGAGTAAAGAAAAAACAGAATGCGTCCAGCTGCTTCTCTCTTGGAGCATGTCGTAAAAGTCGACTAAGGTATAGTAGCCTCTAACATGATAAGATACAACAAGCAACCAAGGAGGGTTGACGTCAGGCAGGCGGCCGGTCATAAAACACCTTAGTCAAAACTCTTACAGCATTATCCCAGGATCATGCTGTGCCGACCCCACATAGAGTGGGATAAGGGCAGGAAGATGATGATGATGACTATAGAAAAGCTCACGACTCTGATCAGAGAATCTGAAAGCACAAACTTTTGAAAGATTTTATTTTGTGTTCCAGGGTCAAATCGGCGAGAAATCCAGGACTTTTTTCAAAAAACATGCAACACTTTAGACCCTAATCGTGTTTCGCAGAACTGAACCTTCATATTTATTACCACTAAAGGCTATTATCCTTGAAATCCTAAATCTTTGATGCTCAAAATGAAAAGGGGATAACGCTCATTTTGTAATTCTTATTTAAAAGAAACCTTTAAAATTTACAACTCAAGTAGGTATTTATTTTACTTCACAGCCAATTTCTGGTCGTAACAATTTATCATCGTAATTATTTCATTAATAATTGATTCCATTCTATCAGCTCAGCTTTAATAATGACCATTTAAATCTTAAAAAATGATGAGGGCTATTAAAAATAATGTCAGGCTGATGAACTGCTAATTGAAGTATAGCGGAAACAATTTACATCAATTAGAATATATTTACTCACAAACGTCTTTTTATCTTCTTATTAGACTTAATGCCAACAAACTTCAATATATAACAAAAAATATTTAGTAAGAGATGACCTGTAACTCAGTGGCTGTATTGGTTGACTTTTTCGTCTTAAATTACCTGAGTGCATTACCAATTTGTTACCTGTCAAAAGTTATTAAAAATCCGTTTACTCCATTTCTCCGCAAGACAGCCGACGTCCCGATTAAAATCCAAGCTATCAATAAACCATCCGAGGAGTAATAATTAGTAAACCTTGAAAGCACCAGTATGCATGAACATAAGAATTAATGTATGGGTTGATTCTGCCAAAAAAACTTAAGAAAATAACAAAAGTTGTTTCTTCAAGCTCTATCGATATCTCTCTGAGAACGTATCGTACAATTTATCGTTCGATCTTAAAACTGCCAATTTTGTTCAGAAAATATCGAATTATTCGTGTCGTTCTTATTTTGATGACGTTAAAATTTATTTTACAATACTTTTATTACATAGAGGTGTCGAAGGACTGAGTCGTATGTCAAGGGAATAATTAATAATAATCAACTGACAGGTGTCCGTTATGGAAATATCATGATTGTGATAATATAAGAAATGAAAGGTAAATTAACTAAAATGCGTCATGGGTATTATTAATATTGTCTTTGACATTAAAAATTAAAACTTTCACAAACTTTGTATAAATGTGACATTATTGTGTAATAAAGTTTTACATATATAACTCCCAAAAGGAGCAAGGTCCTCAAAAACTGTAAATCCTGACTTACGTAAGTATTCATTGAGGCCGGCGATATCGCCAAAATAATTTTTCGTCCAGCCCCTTGAAATAAAATGCATAAATACTATTGTGAATTCTTTTTTTATAGGCCAAAAACTCGATAAGAAATATTTATTCACAATGAAAAGTCTGCAAAAGACTCGAATCGCAAATTTCGGAGATTACGATAACGTCCCAGCAGGAGGTTTTGGTTTCGGCGCCAAAAAGTGTCAAAAAAATACGCAAGCGAAATATTAATCATGGTTTGGGACAAGTTTTGGTTACTCAGTTATTTTTAGCTGGAGAATTATTAATAAGAGATGATATTACCTGAATTAGCTGAGAGAATATAAGTGGTGGCCAAGCTAAAAATTTCACGGGGACTGTAGTGCTCCGTAAGTGTAGACCAAAAATGAACAAGTTATTCTTCTTATTTTCGTTCAATTTTTCAAGTGTGATCCTTGTTTTATCTCTAGATCCCAAACTCACTTAGGAAGCATATAAAAACTTTTTAAAGAATATTCAACAATAATCATAAAGGGGAATGTGTAATCTTGTGCAGTAATGTGTACCAATGAGGACCATAACAAAATACCCACAATCGATGTAACATAACAGTACATGGATATGACATTCGGGAATTGTAATTACAGAGTATACTATAATTTATTCTCTGATGTGCGCACGCGCATCCCATTGTACTGTCGCAGCTGCAGGATTTGCATTGAAGAGCGGGTGTGGTGTTCATATATAAATAGGTCACAGAAATGACAGTTGTCGTGTATAATGACACTGGAAATAGACCGACCATTGTTACTTTCGAATGTTCAAGATTTACTGGTTGCATAAATCGGGCTGCTTTGGTGATATGTCGCATATTTTGACAGATATTGACAACTTCGGTGGCTTGGCGGGCGAGTGCTCGACTGAGACGCTAGAGGCGTGGGTTCGATTGCCGCTGCGGGAGAAATGTTTGCATGTTCTGCAAATATTTCTTCCGGGTCTGGGTGTTTCAATATCAAATCTGGGTATTACATGTATGTATTTACAAAAAAGTATATAAGTATTGTATCAGTCATCTGGTTCCCATAGCACAAGCTTTGCTTAGTTTGGGGCTAGATGGCGCTGTGTGAAATGTCCACAAATATTTAATTATTATATAGCCATCTTGGAACTTTGAATCAGGAGTGGCTGCAAGTTTTCTTATAATAACTTGTGGCTCTGCCCACAATAAATATTTGTGTACATTTCACACAGCGTCATGTATGTATGTATAGTCGTATGATTTTTTGCGGGTAGACGAAGACTGAAGATGCGAACCTTCGCCGAATAAAGATAGTATATAGCCGCAGGGTTTAAAAGTATGGTTTTCTTACCTTTGTTCTGTAGAGCGGATTGGAAAAGTCCCAGCCCGGCGCCACGAAAAGATATCCACATTTTGATATCTTTCTGCTCGCCTGCAACAACAGAAAATAATATAAATAAAAAGGTTCACAAAAGTGCATATTCCTTTATCTAGCAGACAATATCCCCAGTTACCTAATTCTTGAGAACTACACATAAAGTCACATTAGATAATTTTGGCAGAAAAACTATTAAGGTTAAGTCAAAAAAAAATATTCCATAAAATCACGGGGATCACTTGGACACGTCTTAAATCTACCATAGCCATAATACCATAGCAGAATAACTTCCTTTTGTCAGTTTTATTCACTGTTTATAGTTATGTCTATAGAATAAGGCCCGATATCTCTTAATTTTGTAGCTTGTTATTTAAAGTAATAGTCAGAGACATATTTTGCATGTACATGTCATTTGCCATAAAACTACTAGGACGTGAGCAATTCGCTTAATCAATTTTTTGCAATCCCAATGGTTTGAAACAGAAGGTACGCGAACAGTGACGAAATAATAAACGAAAGTCGTAATCCGAAACAATATTTTACTTTTTACTGCGCAGTTTTCGTAAAAACGGGAACTTGAGCCAAATGTTTGTGGGTCAGGTGTATTTGTTTATACCTACTTTCTGAATAATGGCAGTTACTCTGGTTCTTGTTAGTGGTTCATGTGTAATGTCTACTGTTCTGTTAGGTCAGTTCTTAACTGGGTTAACAGGTGGACGATGTTGGCTACCCAGGTAAATTGCTAAAGTCATACCACTGCCAAGATGTCCACGAAGGGATATTTTTTATTGAAAGCAATGTCAAAATCATCCCTGCCGCCTGTTACCCGCTCACCCCACGCTGTAAGGCGGATATTAAGTCTTCACCATGATATTAAGCAGATTTTGATGTAGAAAACAGATATATATTAATTTACGTTACTTTAATTTCTGTATATTATTAGTAACAGCAGAGGCCAATTATATTACAAAAATGACACCTCTCCTTTATGTCATAGGTACCGAGCAAAATAATTTCTTTATTTTATTTATCTTGATCACAATTATGACTATTTTATGGAATCTTTCATTACTTCGAGATTATCTCAAGGATTCAACATTGTACAACTTATCTTCTTAATAAAGATAGCCGGAGTTCATTTGAAATGCGACAAGTTATATTTTAATTTTATGCTTACTCAAATGACTGTTACATTGTAGATCCAAGTATGCTTGCACTGTGGTAAACTACGGTACTTATCCGGGTTGGTACAACGCGAGCCCTGCTAAATATACATAGGCCTTATTAGGCTAAACATTAGGTACTTAGTTTTCATAAAATGACAGAGACTTAAGGATAAATTATAAGTGAAGTGCTTGTTTCAAATTACTCTATTAAAAATGTCTTCATTCATATTTCTGCCCATATTCCACTAGATGGGGTCAGCAAAAGTTTCCCTCTTCCATGACCTCTTGATACCCTACTATATAAATGAGAAAGTTTGTGAGGACGTTTGTATGTTTGTGCCTCCATCACGCCTAAATGGCTGAATGGATTCGAATGGTGCTGGATTAACATTATAGGCTATTTTTTAACCGGTACCACGCGAGCGAAGACGCGGGCGGCAGCTAGTAATATACAATGTAACGAGTGAATTTAAAAACTTCATCAAAACAACAGGTATTTATTTAAGAAAACAAAAAACTCGACTGTGTCGAATTACAGGTAGCGTAATACATTTGCCGTATTAGATTTCAACGGCACCTCATTTGTCAAAATCCGTCCATTCCTTTTGACAGCCTAAGCTAAAGTGACAGCCCAATTTATTAATTGAAAATGGCAAGCCGCCATATTCGATTTTTTTTTTGGCATTTTATATAGTCTATATTATGACACTTTCGACACCTCATTTATTAAAATCCGTCCAGCTATTTGGACTACAACTTCAGCGAAAGGAATGCACATACACACATACATTTGTACATACATACATACATCCCGAACACAATAACTTCCTTCTTCGGAGTCGGGTAACAAGGTTACTTAAAATACCGCTAACTAATAAAAACTGAAATCGGTACCTATTTCTCACCATAAGTAATTCTAAGCCCTATCACGTCAACATAAGATCCACTTCCGCGAAACCACATCAGACAAGACGAGTGATGTAACTGTTATTGAATCTGTGGCAATAGGTCAATGAACCCGAGATAAACAAAGATTTCAGCGATTGTTCTGATGACGATAAATGTTTTATTGGTATAACATATTCCATGTTTATGACTGTGATGTGAATTCATTTGTATGCAATTTACATTTCTTAACAGAAATAAACTTAAATAAATAAATAAGTAAATATTTGTGGACATTTCACACAGCGCCATCTAGCCACGAACTAAGCAAAGCTTTTACTTGCTTACAAATATATTTATTTACCAAAAGCATACCATTATGTTGTATGTTAACCTGCTGGACTGGGAGTAAAGAAAAAACATAGAATGCGTCCAGCTGCTTTTCTCCCCAAGCAAGTCGTAAAAGTAGACTAAGGGATAATATCCTCTCCAACATGATGGATCTATAAGGACGATGGGCTGATCACCTGTCCCCAAGATTCACCATAATCTTGGGACTTTGAAACTTAATTTTGATTTGAATTATTATTATTTGTGGCTCTGCCTACCCATTAGAAATAATATGTACGTGTGTGAATATGTCTACGGTAAAAGACAGACAGTCCTCTCAAAGAAAGTAAAACTACTGTCAAAGAAAAGAAACTTGGCAAATGTATTAGCATATTTTCACTTAAACAATGAAGCAGGGAAACATTAGTTGATGATGTTGAGGGAAACGTTAGTACTAAGTATTGACGACCTCGGTGACGTGGCGGGTAAGTCCTCGGCTGAGACGCAAGAAGCGCGGGTTCGTATCTCACTAAGGGAGAAATGTTTGTATGTTCTGCAAATATTTCTTCCGGGTCTGGGTGTTGTTGTATTTTCAAAAAAAGAGTACATAAGTATTCTAAGTATTTTATCAGCCATCTTGTCTCCATAGTGCAGCTTTGCTTAGTTTGCTAGATAGCGCTGTGTAAAATATCGACAAATATTTATTCAATACATGAATATTATGTTACTTGTGCACATAGTGCTTAAATAACATATATTTACACAAGAGACGCGGCGAAGCCACATTCGAAATAAATTCCAGCGAAATAACACAAAATTGACAACCATGACCTAAGCCGACAAATCCTTGTCTCCAGTAAGTCCCCGATCCCCGTGTCAAATCGTCAACATATAGCCCGGTAGTCAACATTCGTGAACCTAATCTCATTTTATGGCTCGGATTTTCAAACGACATAGACCAACATGATGGGCCATCTATATGGGCGATGGGCTGATCACCTGTCACCATATCCATCTTGGGACTTTGAATCAGGAGTGGCTGCAGGTTTTCTTATGATTATTTGTGGTTCTGCCCATCCCATTAGGAATAAAAAGGCCTTTTACCATCTATAGTAGATGATTTATACAGCGTCAGGAGGCAACGGGACGCTGTAGTGCCCGGGACGAATTAAGATGGAGTGGGCTTGCCCAGCACCTACCATCCTCTCAGCGTAGTCGGCCTTCGGAGGGCACGTTATATTGTCGGTCCCGGCTTTTAAGTCGTTAAGCCATGACTGAGGTCTTTAGGCGGCCTAAAAACTCCGTCACAAGAGTTGGCTACTAGCTCATACGAACTTACTTACTTAGTTACTCACATCATGAGAAGAATACACCCTCCAAGATTCATGCTTCAAGTACGCATGGTTTAGGCTGTAAGTTTATTGTCAGTCAGACAGTAGCGTAGCATCTTTATATATTTAGAAGATAAGATTTAACGTTGTACGAATCATTTGTAGCGTCTTCCCACGAATATAATATTTAATATTTGTTAAAGATTTTATAATAACGATGGAAATTTCATTTTGAATTGAGCTATCAACACACTTGTTGGTGCCATTTGAGAATTTTAGTAGTTTTGAGATTAGCCCAAACGGTTACTATTTAATACTCCCACACAACTTTATCCCGTTATCCAAATCACCTGGATTTATATAAGGTAAGATAAAGACGCGTAAGATCTGCTGGACTGGGAGTAGAGAAAGAGCATAGAATGCGTCCAGCTGCTTCTCTCCCCGAGCATGTCGTAAAAGCCGACTAAGGGATAGTATCCTCTCCAACATGATGGACCGATATATGGACGACGGGCTGATCACCTGTCACCATGGTTCACTATACCCATCTTGGGATTTTGAATTAGGAGTGGCTGCAAGTTTTCTTATGACTACACTCACGTGGTCACTAGAGACATCAAAAAAGAAGTTTTATTTTTTATATTCCGTAGTTCGTTTACAATATTTATTTAGGTAGCATTCTGTACATCCCTACGGCTAAATAGTTGTGCATTCTCCAAGCTCCATAGCTTAAATGAATAAAAAAAAAAACAGTGTGACAGTGACACTTGATTAACCAATCGAGTGCAAAAAATGGCGCCTTTTTTATACAGTGAAAACTTCTGTTTCGTGGTCTATAGAGTCTAAACTTTACTTTCCCTATTATGTCAGTGCGAATCTATACGTCGATTGCAACAGTCTTCTGATTGTCCGACTGTTTCTTTTGTATTTTGTAAAAACTTGTATTTGTTGTTGTGAGTTTCTTTCGGATATTCATTCATCGCCGTAGAGTCGCTAGTTTCTCGGTCTTTTATCGGATTCATTTCGGAGAGTGTGCACAGAAACTGTACAATTTAGTTCCGCCGTCTCCCTTCTTCCATCGGACTTCCAGATACCCGGAAAGGCACCATCTGTACATGGTTGACATACCAAATGTTCGTACTAAGCGCTTTGAGTCCACATTTTTATACGCACTGCAAATATGTGGAACTCTCTGCCGGGGTCTGTATTTCCTGAAGAGTATAAATCTGGGTGTCTTTAAATCGAGAATCAATAGGTTTTAGGTAAGCGTGCTTCATCTTAGACCACACTGTTACTTAACATCAGGTAGAGTGTGTCAAACGCAAACCTATTTCGGATAAAAAAAAATCATTAAGTCTCCCAGAGTACATCATCGGCAACCCTACCGTATCTAGTACCACGAGGCATCAGTTTTAATATTTTTTACAGAAGAACTCCATTTAACTGTCCTATGCACCTTTTGAAGTCGGCTTAAACCCATAACAGCCGTAAATATGTCCCGTGTCAGCAGTAAAACCACTGCAGCACGGGATCAGACGTATAATATACGATTATCTTCTAAAGTCGAAGTTGTGAAAGTACAGCGATATTTACAAAAATATAGCCTATTTTTTGATCAATTCGTAAGTAGTGGATTGGCCTTCCCTGAGCTGGAATATGCGATCGCTTAATCACGTGGTACTGTTATTTCTATTTAGATTTTGGATATAGACCTGGTTAATCGAAAAGTGACATGATCACAGGAGCGACTTCATTATAACCTACAAAATTGTTGTGTTGTATATTAATTGTCTTTTAATTTTCTATCGCTGTCAAAAATGCCATAAATAAATAATAGAAGATGAAAATGATAATTTCAGACGTAAGCTCTCATCATCATCACCATTGGCCCTTACGTCTTGACGACCTCGGTGGCGTGGCGGGCGTTCGATTCCCGCTACGGAAGAAATCTTTGTATGTTCTGTAAATATTTCTTCTTCAGAGTATGTATTTATAAAAAAAATGTATAATAAGTATTCTATCAGCCATCTGGCGGCCACAGTACAAGCTTTGCTTAGTTTGGGGCTAGATGGCGCTGTGTTAAATGTCCATCAATATTTATAATTTATTATCTGTTACAGATGAGAATACAAGCCAATATAAATAAAGTAAAGGACTTCCCAAAAACCGCTCGCGTCTTGTGTCTCGTCCCTTTACTAGAAGACAACATTCAAAAAACAGTTCCGAGTCTAATATTATAATTTACGAGGGAAGATGACACCTAACACGACGTAAACCAACTTAACGATGACGCATCACTTCATCAATCTGCCATGTTTACTGGCTTCCTAATTAGTAGTTGATTGTTATTTAAACTTTACTCCTCTGCTGGACTGGGAGTAAAGAAAAAACAGTATGCGTCCAGCTGCTTCTCTCCCCGAGCATGTAAGATAGTACCCGCGACACGCGCGACTTTCGTGTTACTCGATAGTCGCCCGACAGGTTTAGCTTAGAGGACGCGTGTGGCTTTGTGTTCCGCGAAATGGCAGTAGTGTGGTCCAACGAGTGATATACTTATCACCACTGGTAGTGAACAAGGCATATGTCGAGCGATATTGTCCCGCAAAGTCGCATAGACGAAAAATTATTATTTGCGGACATTCACACAGCGCCATCCAACTCGAAACTAAGCAAAGCTTGTACTATGGGAACCAGTTGACTGATTTTTTTGCAAATACATACTTATAATTACATAATACTGCAACACCCAGAGCCGGAAGAAATATTTGCAGAACATACAAACATTTGTCCTGTAGCGGGAATCGAACCTGCGTTTCAGGAGCACTCGCCCGCCACGCCACCGAGGTCGTCGATGTCGTTAATGCAAACAAACATGGCGCCTCATTATTAGACTTGCATGTACAGTCTACTCGAAAGTGTAAATAATTGTTACGATAATCGATAGTTTCTCAAGTCTACCGCCAGATAGAGGGAGAAGGGAGGGGTCGCGGGGGGGGGGGGGGTCGTGGGAACTGGGGGACTCGGGACTTGCACTTTCGAAGGCGAGACGCGCGGGCGCCGGGAAGTCTGCGCGCGCGCACGAATGTCTAGGGCACGGATTAACCATTCATCTGTAACCTGGAGGTATTTTCCAACTACTATAAGTTCATATGAGCTAGTGGCCAACTCTTGCGACGGAGTTTTTAGGCCGCCTCCTTTTACCATCTATAATAGATAATTTATACAGCGCCAGGAGGCAACTTTTACCTTCACAAACGGGACGCTGTAGTGCCCGGGACGAATTAAGATGGAGTAGGCTTGCCCAGCACCTATTCCATCCTCTCAGCTCAGTCAGCCTTGTCCACAGGAAAGACATGGTCAATACGTGCGGAGCTGACTAAGCCGCGGGTTTCCTCACAATGTTTTCCTTCACCGTTTGAGAGTACTGGTATAGTGCACATAATTTTTTCGCACAGAAAAATCCATTGGTACACGACTGGATTTGAACCCGCGACCTTTGGATCGGAAGGTGGGGTCACTACTAACTAGACCACCAGTGCTCTCAGGCTGCTTAAAGACGACTATCCGGAACAAATCGGCGACGTTTTGAAAAAGAGCCAGGTCAAGAGTACCCTAAACCGACGAGCATGCATAAGGAATGTAATGAGAGTGAAGGAAGCGATAGAAGTATGTCAGGATCGTAGCAAATGGAGATCCGTGATCTCTGCCCACCCGTATGGGAAATAGGCGTGATTTTATGTATGTTGGTGGACGCTAATGACACAAAAGTTATAACAAACTGATACAGATCTATGTAATTCATTAATAGCTACTAATAAACATTGTCAATCAGATACTTAACGATTAATAAACCCAATCAAATCCAAATTATCTGCCATAAAGTGACTTCCTCATTAATAAACGCTTATGAGCTAATCGAACATCGAATACTATTAAAATATTATTTAATAATGATAACATTTCACAACAGCCATATTGTAGACATTTATAATCAAAGAATCCCTCAATTGGAATTTAAAATTTCTAGAAATTCTTTCGAACCAGTGTGGTGAAATGATTTGAAGTGCGCATCAAATAGGCACCTTCGTGCACTTGATATCGGTTTCCTCACGATGTTTTCCTACACCGTGTGAGATTACTGAAACGGAAAAATACATTGGTGCACGACCGGATTCAAACCCACGATCGTAGGATCGGAAGGCAGGGCCGCTACCACTAGGCTACCAGTGCTCTGTTTAAAACTGAACGAGAGCACTGGCATCTGAAGTCCGCAAATTGAAAAGATGCAATTGTCAAATCACTTACTCACCAAAATGGTGACGTCGACAAAAAACTGGTCAAGAACGAGTCGAATTCGCATACGAAGGGTTCCGTACTATTGTACATTTTTACGAATGTTTCTTGTATGGGGCCTTATTATGTTTTTATTTGTTGTTATAGCTGCAAAATAAATACCTACACATTCTGTGAACACTTCAACGCTCTACAAAATGAGATACAGCCGGCTGACAGACGACGGACGGACAGCGGCTTAGTAATAGGGTCCCGTTGGCACCCTTCGGGTACGGAACCCTAAAGCGACACGAAATTAAAATCTCGGCAGTCACGAGTTGCAACGCTATACAAATAAATAACTACCAAATAAAAAACTACAAAGAAAATGAAAAAAATACGTTTAAACCGACTCACGATATCAGAGAACAAAACAGCACCAAAGTCACGTCGGTGGATAATGCAAGGTTTCCACTACTGAGAAGAATAGGTGCTGGGCAAGCCTACTCCATCTTAACTGTCTTGGGCACTACAGCGTCCCGTTTGTGAAGGTCAAAGTTGACTCCTGACGCTGTATGAATCATCATACTTAATATTATAAAGAGGAAAGATTTTTTGTTTGTTTGTAACGAATAAGCTCCGAAACTACTGGACTGATTTCAAAAATTCTTTCACCAATAGAAAGCTACATTATCAGGGACTAGTATAGGCTATAATATGTTTAAAAAAAATTAGGGATCCGTAAGAAAATTGCAATATTGTTACCCAAGGTAGAAAACCCCAAATAGTTTTTGGCGTGCGCAGCGAAAACTATTGATTATAGAACAAAATAATGTACTACACGTATGAAGTCGCGGGCAACGGCTAGTCTGCTATAGATGGTCAAATGCCTTAGATTTTTATTATCATCATACTGTCCTTATCACTATGTGGGGTCGGCACAACATGTTTCCCTCTTCCATCTTCTGTCACTTGTCATATCACAATGAGCTTGCAATAATCATCCTAAAAAGCTTTCTCATTCGTGACATAACATACTTGTGTTTTGTTTATGAATGACTCTAGAGAATGACATGAATGGATTTCTAATTCTGCTTGGTCAAGATAATTTATTCACAGAAACGACTGTGTTGTTCCAACTCATCGACCAAGTGGTCAAGTTACGTTTCTAAGTACCTTTATAAAAGCTAAACCAATTGCCCGCTTCGTATATTCAACTAACGGACGACGTAAGGAAGATTAGCATAGCAACATTGTAATCTATCAAAGAGCGATATCGTTTTTTGAAAAAAAGCTAGTTGAATTTCGAAACTAAGCAAATGTAGTTCACGAAAGGAGCCTTTGGGGCGCACTTTAAATCCTTTCACCACACTGGTTCGAAATAACTAGCAATACGAAAAGAAGAAAATGACGTCAAGTTAAACTTCTGACACAGACATCTCTCCGTGTGCGTTAGAATTGCGGATGTCTTCATAAATCGAATGAGTAAGGTCGTATGAGCTAGTGGCCAACTCTTGTGGCGTAGCTCTTAGGCCGCCTGAAGGCCTCCGCCTTGGCTTAAAAGCCGGGACCGACAATTTAACGTAGGTACCCTTCGAAGTACGGAAGCGCTCAGCTCGTAATGCCACTTGCGGTCACTCATCCAAATTGTGACCGCGCACAACGTTGCTCAACTTCAACGACCAATCAAGAACGTCTAAGCAAGCCACGTCACGAGCGCTTCAAACTATCAACTTGCACTATCACAAGTTACTAGGTGTCTTTGTCTTCCATAACAGTTGGTAACCGCTTTGAACTCTTCTTACAAGATCACCACCAATCAAGATGATTGATGACGAGCAGTGACGTAGAAAGAACCAGTAGTGCCCGGAGGGCGTCACGGCACAGTTAAAATCTAGACCACTCTCACTACACAGTACATCGCAAAGAAAGTAACGCCGAACAGGTGCGCCCCCATTCTCTTTCCATCCTCAACAATCACACGAAATTGAACTCTATTCAATAGGCATAAAGGTTAATTTGGTAATGAACGAAAGACAGTGAGTCAGAAAGCATTTTATTGACTTATCTTCGGCTGGCATGTCACTTCAGTTCCGCTTGCAATGCAAAATGAACTTTATCGTGATCGGTTTAGAATTCACTTTCAATAATACATAATAATGAATATGGAAAACAGGTGCCATGGGTGATAATGCTGCAGTGGATTGTCTGCTTTCTTCCAAAGAGCTGCAGCTTATTTTAGATTGCAGCTAAGTTGACTCATTCATTAAGCATGTTATTTCAACAACTTTACTTTGGTTGTGTAATACACCTTATCACTTCAATTTAAATGAAAAATAATGATTAGACGTATGTAGTAATTAACAAAACACTACGTAAACTAACTCAGTACTACTAGGTTTAGGTACCCTCATTTGAAAAATTACTCAAGGTAATAATGAAACAAGTGATGAGTTGATGACGCAATCAAATTTTATTGAAAAAAAGGGGTCGAGACCATAGGTCCGTGGGGCACGGGTGCCCATCGCGTTTTCAAAATTCTTTCAGGGCGTCTGGTCGAAGCGATGCGCGATCCAAGAGCTGGTTCTTATTTGGCTCAACGGACCAGTATTGCCATTCAGCGTGGCTATGCGGCCAGCGTCTTGGACACGCTTCCACCGTCTGATGAGCTGGATCAGGTGAGCTATCTATAGACCGTTTGCAACCGCCTTTACATAGCCCGACTGTTTGTTTTGTATTTTGTATATTATATTCGTATTAGTTGTAAGTTAGTAAAGATGATAAAATAAAATAAAGGGTATACCCAGTCAGTGGTCGGAACTCTGAACTCAAATTGCCAGATGGTCCTAAAGTAAGGATTGAATATTTGCAATCATCATTCAATAATTCTTTGAATTTAAGGCATAATTCTATTTTAAGAACTCGTGACGTCCTAAGAGCGATGAGCATGTTTTTTTTAGGTGTGTGCATGAGCGTGTATGTTTACTTGCAGGAGCACGGTTTTGTGTGGCTTCACTTTTGTCTGAGCGATCAGGTCACTAAAAAAAGTCATGGGTTTCAAATTCGACCAAAGGTTTTGTATGTTCGAAAAATATAGGTATGTACACTACCAGAGTACTCAAATGGCGAAGGAAACTCTCGCTTCTATACGAAAGAATTAGTAACACGAAACGTTGTAGTACCAGACGATGTGAACTAAGCTATTGCTTACATCTCAATTGAGGTCTGCGCGGCCATTGTTGACGCGCAAGAAACACTAATGACAGACCATTTAGCACAATCACCTCTTCCATTCAATTGAGACGTCTTTTTTACTTACCATGTAATGGAGGCACTGGTGGTCTAGTTGGTAGTTACCCCGCCTTCCGATCCAAAGGTCGTTGGTTAAAATCCAGTCTTGTACCAGTGAATTTTTCTGTGCGAAAAATTTATGTTCGCTATACTAGTTAGGTATGTACTCTCAAACGGTAAAGGAAAACATCGTGAGGAAACCCGCGGCTTAGTTAGCTCCGCACGTATTGACCATGTCTTTCCTGTGGAGAGGCCGACTAAGCTGAGAGGATGGAATAGGTGCTGGGCAAGCCTACTCCATCTTAATTCGTCCCTGGCGCTACAGCGTCCCGTTTGTTTAAAAGTTGCCTTCTGACGCTGTATAAATCATCTACTATAGATGCTAAAATCAGCTATCAAACAAAAAACCCCCATCAAAATTGGCCCATTCGTTTGGGAACATCCCTCTTTCTGCGTCAGGGGTTAAAAAGAGGAATAATCTAGGCCGAAGCTACTCTTGCTAACTCCAAACCGGACTTAAGCAAAACATTATAGTCACTTTTAGTGTTAATAGCTGTCTATTGTCCGCTATTAACACTAAAGCACAATACAGCACTCGAAGCTGAAATATCGATAAATCACAATTTCTCCGAGATTAATCAGAAACCAGATTAGTCAATAGTTTACAGGATCAAAGGCGGCGACACTTTCGCCATTACGCGATAAATCGAACGCCCACGACGTGCGTATGCAGTGTGGCCATTTCTGTTCACTTTTATTTCTCCTTTCTTGGCTAACCTGCTTCGACCAACTTAGAGAAACAGCATCTATAGGTTCTTTATAAGCATTCTTATCAGAGGTCATGACGATGATGGAAATACAAGAACCATGGAAATAGAAATACTACGTGAATTTTGATTACTTTACCCATAAATCCAACGTAATGCGGTGCGTTAGCCAATGATATCTGTCAAAAAGCGTCATATATTTTTTGACAGAAAAAGAACATTGCTATGGAAAATTTAAACCAGGTACAAGTGTCTGATTACAGTTGTACCTAATAAATAAATAAAAAAGTTGTGGACATTTGACACAGCGCCATATATTCCCAATCTAAGCAAGGCTTGTACTATGGGCACTGCATCATCATTTTCCTGCCCTTATCCCACTAGGTGGGGTCGGCAGACCATGTTTCCCTCTTCCATTTTCTCCTATCACTCGTCATCTCCGCACTCACTCCTTTCACACGCATATAGGCACTGCAATGGCTGATTAAATACTTATTTACTTGTTTTTTGTAAATTCATACTTATACTACAACACCCAGACCCGGAAGAAATACAGAACATACAAACATTTCTTCCGTAGCGGGAATCGAATCCTCTTGCGTCTCAGCCGAGAACTCGCCCGCCACGCCACCGAGGTCGAGTTGTATTTATAGTGATCTAGATCACGTCACTTGATGCGCAGTCAAGGTCTGCCTGCATCCCATTATCCTATTAAACCTTGTTGGTGCACCTATTGTCGACCGCCAGCCTGTATGTGTCAAGGATTTAGTTAATATTCCAGTAATTGTGTGAACGGAAGGATACAATCATCATCACTGAACAGGACCACGACTGAACAGTTGGCAGACCTCTCAATTCTTCAGGTATTTAAGATCATCCAAATGACAATGAGTAAGAAAATGTAAGTACCGCCTAAAGGCCTCCGTCGAAGCTGCTTATTAACTCTAATATTTTCTGAACCTTGCCTCATAAAGAGGGTAAAACTAGGCAGTAGTTGTCGAATGCCCCCGGTTCTACTATTCTACTAAGTTTGTATGAGCTAGTGGCCAACTCTTGTAACGGAGTTTTTAGGTCTCCGTCATGGCTTAACGACTTAAAAGCCGGGACCGACAATTTAACATGTCCTCCGAAGCACGGAAGCGCTCAGCTTGTAATACCACTTGCGGTCACCCATCCCAATTGTGACCGCGCACAAAGTTGCTTAACTTCAACGATCAATCAAGAACGCGTTGATAGAAAACTATATGTATCTAGACGTGTCACTAGTTCTTTAGAATCAGTGTGGTGAAAAGTATTAAAGTGCGCCTCAAAAGCTCCTTTCGTGCACTGGACACATGTTTTCGAACTTTCTACGGTTCCTCTACGAACTTTCTACAATGTTTTCCTTCACCGTTCGAGAGTACTGGTATAGCGCACATAAATTATTCGAACGGAAAACACAATGGTGCACGACTGGATTTGAACCCACTAGTGCTCTCCTAACATTAAGATCGTCAACGCCAAGGGTAGTAAGACTCGAATCGACGATCGTGGAATGGTAGGTAAGAACAGAGATCCATCTAAGGTTGGAGATATGTTGGAAACCAGGCAATTCAGCGTTTCAATGTACCCATAACAATAAATTCCCACAATTCAATATGACATCATGGTGATTAGCTCAGTTTTCACTGTTTCCCGGCACTTTCCACTATGAGAACGCTTTCTAGTAAGAAATTGCGATCCAATCAGCTTTGACACCTGAGAATACCACTGTTGTAGCTGTAGAGTAATTGATCAACTCAAGTTGACTCAATATTCAATTGAGTACAATGCAAGGCAAGACAATCTTAGTTGATTTTTCAATACAATACCAGCTAAGGTCTGTAATGTCGTCCTAATTTACAATGCAAAATTCTTTCTCCATTTATTTATCTACATATTTATAATCACGCCCGTATCCCAAATGATGTGGGCAGAGCCACAAGCAACCATAAGAAAATTTGCAGCCACTTCTGATTTAAAGTCCTAGGATGGATATGATGAACCATGGTGACAGGTGATCAGCCCATCGCCCATATAGGTGATTCATCATTTTGGAGAAGATACTATCCCTTAGTCGACTTTTACATGTTCGGGAAGAGAAGCAGCTGGACGCATTCAATGTTTTTTTCTTTACTCCCAGTCCAGCAGAGAAGTATTTGTATTCATTTATCTACAGAAACAAAAAGCAAGCACATTACTTGAGTTCGCTTTCTAACACCAATATTTGGAAGTTCATTGCTAAAATTTTAACTACTTCAATAACCCGCGGATGAAATAATCTTTTTTATCTGGCCTTTAGGCGGTCTAAAAACTTCGTCACAAGAGCTGGCCACTAGCTCATACGAACTTATTTACTTTTATCTGTAAGCAATGACAAGATAGGTCTAGCCACTACAATACCCCTTTAAAATGTACCCAGGTGTCTTTCCAACTGGTTATCGAGAATGGTATTCTTTCCCTAGGTCATTAGCTCCAAGTAATTGTCCATTGTTCTAAATGAGGTTAATGTGGGTGATAAGTTGTTGGATGCGCACGCGCACGAAGATTGAAGGCTTTTCGAACTGTCACTAAGTTTAGTGTTCAATAGAAAATAGATCTTAGTGCTCACGTTTTGATTCAAAAGTTCAATTTATCTACGTAATAGCTGCCGCCCGCGGCTTCGCTCGCGTGGTACCCGGATAAAAAATAATCTAGCACATGTACATATCTACTTACTATGTGTATTTCAAGTTTCATTAAAATCCATTCAGTAGTTTTTGCGTGAAAGAGTAACAAACATCCATACATACAAACTTTCGCGTTTATAAGGATTCTGTTGGGCACTGGATTTTACTATTGTTCAGGTGTAATGTTTATTTTACGAAAAAGCATAAAAGTCCGTAACAAAACAAAAACGTGTGATTTTTTTACCGTGGATCCATCCTACGTAGTACGAATACGTAATACGTAATTCACAATAAACAAGAATATAGTTCCAAATACAACTTTGACCTTTAATTTATTTATTTACATTACACATACAAAAAAAAATAAAACTTATGAACTAAAATTAATATTTTTTTATAAATACATACTTTAAATATAATACTACAACACTCAGACCCAGAAGTAACATTTAAAGAACATACAAACATTTAACCCGTAGCAGGAATCGAACCCCTGCCGAGCACGTCTTAGCCTAGCACTCGCCCACCACGCCACCGAGGTCGTCTGGTTTGAAATAACTATTGAGATGACTAGACAGCTAATAAAATTATAAAACAGAAAGTTTGTGAGGTAGTTTGAATGTGCCTCAATTACGGCGTAATATCTGAAATAGTATGGATAAAACTTCCTGGCATTAAGCATCCTGCACCTTTATTACTGTACCACGCAAGCGAAGCCGTGTGGCAGCTAATGTTCACAAATACCGAAAAAAACTATCAAAAAACTGCCGGCAATTCTCAGCTCAAAACCAACTTGTAAAATACCTATGGAGACCATCCAATTGGATGAGCGATGCGTCTGACTGAACCCCTGCAAAAACAAAGGATTGGCTAACGAGGCTAAATTAAGAAATTGCAGGTGTCATCAATCGAGGCCAGAGTCATTGCAAGGATTAGCGTCTTTGGTTCCTTCATTGTCCTGCTGTAATCAACTAACCAATGTCCGTAAGTCAACAGGGCAACATTGTTATTTTTGACAACATGGGGTAACGTTGGTATTGTTATGTGCGTGCCTTGTCTAATCCGTTAGTTTATTATTGATGACCTCTGTGGCGAGGCGAGCGAGTGCTCGGCTGAGACGCAGGAGGTGCGGGTTCGATTCCCGCTGCGGGAGAAATGTTTGCATGCTCTGCAAATATTTCTTCCTGGTCTGGGTGTTGTAATGTACTATAAGTATCTATTTACAAAAAAAAAAGTAAGTATTCTATCAGCCATGTGGTTCCCATAATACTAGCTTTGCTTAGTTTGGGGCTGGATAGTGCTGTTTTAAAAAAAAAAAAACATTATAGGAACCGGGCATGTGTCATTGATCTCGAGTTGCAAGAGGCTTCTTTGAAGTAGATATCTGTATAAAAACATTATTTTTATTTACAAAATGTGAAATGTACAATGTATCTTACTTATATTATAAATGCGAAAGTTTGTGAGTTTGGATGTTTGGATGTTTGTGCCTCAATCACGCCTAAACGGCTGAACGGATTTGAATGAAACTTGGAATATACATAGTACATGAGCTGGATTAACATATAGACTACTTTTCATCTGGGTACCACGCGAGCGAAGCCGCGCGCGGCAGCTAGTTTTTTTATATTTCTTCTTCGAAAGATAGTCGAAAAGCCTCTGATGTGTTCATTCTTCAGATGAGTTCTGATGTGCCAGTTCCCTTGCACCGACTCTGGACGTGCAGAGGTGACAAACGATTGCCATCCTGCTATTATCAACGCGTGTTGCATCTCTGCTTTTTAAGGGCCAGAAATGAAAAATTGGACCTGATATTGAACGCGTCGTCTGGCCGATTATCTTTATTGGTAAACCCGTTTGGGCGCCATTTAGACATGCGTCGGATAATATATGTTTCCCGGCGGGTAAGAAACAATTTAAATGTGGAATTTCGTCGTTCGATTTGATTTTGGAACGGTTTTTTTTAGTTTGGGAATGAAATTGTATTCTACTTTGCCTTATTCTACGTGTTGCCAGTTGTATTAAAAAGGTTTAGCATCTATTAATTAAATTAACTCGAGCTTAGGGCCTCTTTCACCAGCTTAAAGTTAGTTAAAACAATCAGTAGCTTATAAGGTCATTTTCACGACTATCGAGTAGCGCAAAATTGACAGAAGTTACTCGTAACTTTACCTGCCAAGTAACGTTTCTCAGGAATTAACTTTACTTGAAGATGGTGAACAAGGCGCTTAAGGAGTTATGCTAGCCGAGAGAATTAAAGCGGTATGAGTTCCCGAACGAATTATGCTTTTTATAAAAAAATATGAGGACTATTACTTCTGTAAATAGCCAGCGGTGCGCGGGCGGCGATGTTGATGTGAATACATCTGCGCGAACTGTGTGCTATGCTGTTTTTTCTATGCAAACCGGCTGTGGAACAAGTTACAGTTGATGGCGGGTTTTTATTATATTGCATAAGGCACCTGTTACAGCCGCGATCGAGCTACGTGCGTGTTACCGTTTTTGGCGAATTTCACGCATTTATTTTTTCCGGGTCTAGGGTTGTCACTTACCTACTTGCTGAGTAAAGTTGTTAAGTATTTATATGATTCAGTTTATTTAGTATCGACGACCTCGGTGGCGTGGCGGGCGTGTGCTCGGCTGACAAATATGAGGCGGCGGGTGCGACTCCCGCTACGGGAGGAATGTTTGTATTTTCTGCAAATATTTCTTCTGGGTCTGGGTGTTGTCCACAAATATTTATTATTGTTTATTTCATGATACCATCACAATCGCAATTGTAGTATTGATTGATTGTAGTTATTTTTACTAATTATTGTGAAGTATTTTTTATTGAAGCGCTCGTGGTGTAGCTTGCTTAGACGTTCTTTATTGATCGTTGAAGTTAAGCAACGTTGTGCGCGGTCACAATTTGGATGGGTGACCGCAAGTGGCGTTACTAGCTGAGCGCTTCCGTGCTTCGGAGGGCACGTTAAATTGTCGGTCCCGGCTCTTAAGTAGTTAATTCTAGAAACGCCGTCACAAGAGTTGGCCACTAGCACATACAAACTTACTTTACTTATACATGATTGAAATACTATTTAGGTTAAAATTGGAGCTTTAGATTTGCTGCGATTCGCGTGCAAAGCATTCAAAGAAGTGCCAACCCTGAAATTCAATTGTGACGAATGTATCGCGCTCCAGAGATTTATGATTCGCTGTGATACGCCATTTTTATGTAACAAAATATAATCCATTAGAAATTTTAAGGTTGAACCGTGTAAATGGCCGGCGAGAGTTGCATAATTCATGTGACTTTCTAAGATGGCGTCCGAACACAGGTGCGACAGTTAGCAAATAGAAAATATCGTTACGCAAACTAATAACTTGGACGTTTTTGTTTGTTGAGACACAGAGTTGCAGATACGGAATACTGATTTGTTCTTGGCATAGTTTTGATGGCGCTTTCGGTTTTACGAGCCCTTTTGGAGAAACTGAACACGCCTCCCGATTTCACGTTCGCGGGTTCTAATCCCAGCGAAGTCTCATTAGTTTTTACCCGACTGCGAAGGAGGGCAATGTGTTTGGGGTGTATGTATATGTGGGATATTTGACTAATTCGAGACGAAATTTTGAGCTCTTTCACAGTTTATTTTAAGTTTCATGTAAACAAAACATCTTTCACCGTAACTCTTACTTGACAATCTTACTACTGACTTTGACATTGACATTTCCCTTCATAGACTTAAAACTTTAGGGTTGCTACAACAAAATAAAAAAACATTAAAAAATATTCTTCCATTACCAAATAATATTCCGTATATATGTGGTTAAGTATGTGCATTCCTTTGGCTGATGTTGTAGTCCAAACGGCTGGACGGATTTTGACAAATGAAGTGTCATTGGATTCGTCTAGATAACGAGAACGCCATGGGTACAGCCTATAACACTTTTTTGATACTAATGTGTAAAAAATCTAATATGGTAGCATTAAAGAGCCAATTCTAAAGTACTTAAGATGGTTTATAACTAATAAAACCGGTCAAGGGCGAGTCCATTTCGCACACGAAGGGTTCCGTACCTTTAAAAAATGTTTCTAGTACGAGGGACCCCTTTAGTTTTAAATTTATAATTTGTTCTTATAGCGGCAATAACATTCTGTGAAAATTTCAACTCTCTAGGTACTTATCACGGTTTTTTTTGTAAATACATACTTATAGTACAACACCCAGACCCGGAAGAAATATTTGCAGAGCAAGCTTTAATTTTTTTTTTTTTTTTACTTAATAAGTGCTTAAAATTATCATCTCTTTTACTCCTCCGGATAACAATCAATTACTCGCCAGACGCTAATAGCGTCGTGATGGACATGCTTTATGGACACAATAAATAAACTTATTTATAACCACAAAAAATCTCGCAAAAGAAAAATATTATGATTTTCTCGTCCATCATCAACTAAATTGGATTTGTGTCATAAGCAATAATAATTTACTTACACGTTGGCGCCTTTTTGAACCAGGCTCCATTTTGACGATCGATTTTACCGCGAATTCGTTCATTCGATTTTCATTGCTCGTAAATTACAATCGAACGTAAGCGAGTGATTGAGAAAGGAGTTTTTCGGAAAATAATTAAGGAATAAAAAACGTATTGCACCAGTTTTAAAACGTTTTTATGTTTATCTTACGGTTCGTCGTTGCTGAGTACAATTTATGGCGTCGAGTTAAACACTTTTGTCAATTGTAAACCAAAACTGAAAGGTAGTATAATAATCGTTATTTTCATAAGTTAATTATAAACTGCAATTATTCTTTATCCACGACCTCGGTGGCGTGGTGGGCAAGTGATCGGCTGAGACGCAAAAGGTGCGGTTTCGATTCCCGCTACGGGAGAAATGTTTTTATGTTCAGCAAATATTTCTTCCGGGTCTGGGTGTTGTAGTTTTATGTATTGTAAGTGTGTTTACAAAAAAGTATAAAGTTTTCTATCAGCCATCTGGTGTCCATAGTACGAGCTTGGCTTAGTTTGGTTGGCTAGATAGCGCTGTGTGAAATGTCTACAAAATATTTATTTATTCATTCAAAACGCACATTAATCGTAATTGGAATTTAGGTAAGTATAGGTACATACATTATCATCATACCCGTATCCCTAATGGGGTGGGCAGAGCCGCAAGTAAACATAACAAAACTTGCAGTCACTCCTGATTCAAAGTCCCAATATGTTAGAAAGGGTACTATCCCTTAGTCGACTTTTACGACATGCTCGGGGAGGGAACCAGCTGGACGCATTCTATGTGTTTTCTTTACTCTCAGTCCAGCAGAGAAGTAATAGGTTAAATAATAAAAGTATAGTTATGGTATGGGTAATATAATTTAAAAAATTGTTTAGCATGTATGAAAATCCTATACTGTTTTACCAGTAGCCTACTACATTCATAATTTTCTTTGGGTCAAGAAAACTACCAATTTAAATAGACCCCTCATTGTCGCAAGTCTTGCTTAGAACTTAGTGCTGTAAGGGTGTCTAGAAATTTTGGATGCGTAGAAGCACGTCCCTTTCAAGATGGCGCCGCATACGTGACGTTTCTAAAGGCGGGAAACAATAGTCGTCCCGTTATGAATATTGAGAGCTTGGGATAGACAAACACACTGATTTTTACCTCGTAAAATATTACAGGGTACATGAGAGCACTGGTGGTCTAATGGTAATGGCCCCGCTTTCCGATTTTAAGGTCTAGGGTTCAAATCCGGTCGTGCTCCAATGGATTTTTCTGTTGAAAAAAAAACCAATGGGTACTTCTCGTTTACTTCTCTTCTGTACTGGAAGTAAAGAAATATCATAGAATGCGTCCAGCTGCTTCTCTACCCGAGCATGTCGTAAAAGCCGACTAAGCGATAGTATCCTTTTCAACATGATGGACCACCTATATGGGCGATAGGCTGATCACCTGTCACCATATCCATCTTAGGACTAAATCAGAAGCGGCTGCAAGTTTTCTTATGTTTACTTGTGGCTCTGCCCACCCCATTAGGGATACGGGCGTGAAAATATGTATATAGGTGCTCTTGTTGAAGGAAACCGTGAGGAAAAGATCGAAAACATTGTATCATTTCTATCTCTATCTATCTACATTGAAACGCACTTTAAATCCTTTCACCACACTGGTTTCAACGAACTAGTGACCCTACTAGTAGTAGAAACAGGGTACACATGACATGGCCTACTGCGCTACGTGAGGCGTAACAACCGGCGCCATGTTTCCTCGCGTTTTAAATTCGAAATGACTTTTTAAGGAGACCGCACTAAAAAGGTAATAAATTTAATCCTTAATGTTGGTTTAATTTGCAAAAACTTAAATCAGATTCAACGGTAAGATGTATTTCGCGATTTTACGACCCAATGCGGGCCGGAGTCATCTAGAGTCAATCAAGTGGTTGTTTAACTCAGGTCCATAACCTCTCAAGTAACAATATAGGCGTATAGTTAATCTGTTTTTATTGAAGCACTGGTGGTCTAGTTGGTAGTGACCCCGCCTTCCGATCCTAAGGTCGTGGGTTCAAATCCAGTCGTGTACCAATGGATTTTTCTGTGCGAAAATTTTATGTGCGCTATACTAGTACTCTCAAACGGTGAAGAAAAACATTGTGAGGAAACCCGCGGCTTAGTCAGCTCCGCACGTATTGACCATGTCTTACCTCTTTCCCTGTGGACAAGGCCGACTAAGCTGAGAGGATGGAATAGGTGCTGGGCAAGCCTACTCCATCTTAATTCGTCCCGGGCACTACAGCGTCCCGTCTGTGAAGGTAAAGTTGCCTTCTGACGCCGTATAAATCATCTACTATAGATGGTAAAAGGCCTTAGTTTTTTATTGAAACTAAATAGTAAGATGTACCTAGGTAGTCTATTGATGTTGCTAACTTGCTTAAAATAAATTTGTTAATTGAATCGTTTGAAATGCTTGTTTTACTACAGTTAGAATTCCTAGGTACTTCTTTGCTAGATATATCAAAAGAAAGTATTTAATGATTTGTAATCTTTAGGTTAGGTTAGGTTCGGGCGAACGTAGTTTTCTATCAAATGAACAAGTATTTATTTAAAAGAACAATAAACCCGAGTGCGTAGAATTTAGGTAGCATAGTAGGTCTGACTTATATTTGATTTTCGGACACATGATGATGATGATGATAATGAAGAATTTGTACCATTTTAGTCTACGTTTTTAGGACATCTTAAGTTAATTGGAAATGGCACCTTAAAGCTGCCATATTGGATTTTTTACACTTTACTGTTAAAAAGATGTCATAGGTTGTAGCTATGACACTCTTGTTATCTAGACGAAGCCAACAACACCTAATTTGTCAAAATCCGTCCAGCCGTTTCGGCTACAGAGGCAGTCAAAATAAAAAATTGAAAATGGCTTCTTACAGCCGCCATGTTGAATTTTTTGACACTTCATATAACCCAGTCTATGACATTCTCGTCGTCCAGACTGTCTAGCTGATGGATGACAGCTTTAGCCAAAGGACGCACATATGTAGGTACCTACACATAAATACACCCCAGTCGGTTAAAAATGTATGGCGCTTTTCGACATAACAACGTTGCTATGTATTGAACGATCCGTCGTCGGTTGGTAGAATATTGATATAGTCTACCTACGTACAGCCTGGTTACGAACATAATGTTTAAGGATGATAAAGGACCAATCATACCAATACTTTACACTGACTCAATAAATTCGCCTATATTCTAATATCAGCGATATTCGGAATCCAATGAGTCAAAGACTTATGTATTCAGTTGGCATTGTGGCCACTGGAAATAACATTTCTTGGAATAAAGATTAACCAGAGCGAAAACAGGAAAATTTAATTTAAATATTGAAGTATCTAATTCAGTTAATGAATTAAGTCTCTTGGTGTAGTTTGCTTAGACGTTCTTGATTGATCGTTGAAGTTAAGCAACGTTGTGCGAAGTCACAATTGGGATGGGTGACAATTATGGCTAGTGACATTACGAGCTGAGCGATTCCGTCCGAGGGCACGTTAAATTGTCGGTCGAAAAATAACCTTTTTGTACTATACCTAGGTAGGTAGGTTACGTAACAGCACAGTTCTAAACAAGTAAAAATAAAACCGGTGAAGTGCGAGTCGCATTCGCACACGAAGGGTTCCGTACCATCGTACATGTATGTACATGAATGTTTCTTCTATGAGGACCCCTTAATTTTTTATTTCATTGTTTTTTTTGTACAATTCAGTAAACATTAGATCGTTTGAAATTGAAAAAAAAATTGTGCAAAAAGACACTCGACCCATCCCGATACTGACCGCGCCTAGCGTTGCTTAACATCGATGATCGATTACGAACGTTAAAAAAAATGTTTCTTATATTTTATTTTATTTTTATTAATTTTTGTTATAGCGGCAAAAGAAATACACACTCTGTGTCAAAATTTCAACTCTCTACCTATTACGGTTCATGAGATACAGCCCGCTGACAGACGGACGGACAGCGGTGGCTTATAGGGTCCCGTTGGTACTCTTCGGTTACGGAACCATAAAAACGAATGCCGCAACCGAAACGGTCACATTTAGAAACTGGAACCGATACGGGCAATTAGAGCAAAATAACAATAAATAAGGCATTAACTGATTTATTCTCTATTTAAAGCTCAATTATTGGCCACATGTCAGTAAAAGTGATCCAATTTGATTAAACAGTGTTGACATTGAAACAAATTAGTTTCTACTTCTTCATTAATACATTAAGAGGAAGTCGTAAACCCACTTTCGGCATTATGACTCATCAAATTGAGTTTCCAAACATATAAAAAACTAAGGCCATCTAAACTAGATGATTTATACAGCGTCAGGAGGCTACTTTTGCCTACACTAGTAGTGCGCAGGATGAATTTAGACGGAGTAGGCTTGCCCAGCGCTTATACCATCCTCTCAGCTAAGACGGCCTTATCCACAGGATCCATGGGACACATCCACATGAATAGGGGACTGACTAATCCTCACGATGTTTTCCTTCGCCGTTTGAGAGTACTTTTAAAAGCACACATAATTTTTTCGAAAAGAAAAATTCATTAATGCACGACCGGATTTGAACCCACGGCGACCACCAATGATCTAAATGGCTAAATAACAGCGTAATTATTCAAAGCAATCTTTGCAAAATAGAAGCCCAATAAAAAGTAGCTGATTACATTAAACTAGGTACTGTAGTAAACGTTTACACAACGAATGTTAATTACAATTAAAAAGCCGCTGATTTCTCATCGCCATTGTCGCAATAAACGCAGGCATGCTTCGTAAACTCGCCTCTTAGCAAATTACCCAGAATGTGGGACCATAAAATTATTACCTGACAGCTAGAGTCGACGATTCGGCCTTACTTTTAGAGTTTATGGTGCAAATTACAATTCATCGACGTAGTTTTGCACATAGCCTCGAGGGATCAGACCTACATCAAAGTGTTCGTGGGAAAAAGAATGTTTCTTTCCATGTCCTCAAGTTACAAGACTCAAGTGACATTGTTTTTGAATTCTCAAGTCTTATATCGGTTGAGATTTAGAGCCACAAATCGGAGACCAAAGTGCTTTTGTGGGGAAAAGAACTCAGAATTACTCTTCTCAGACAATTTTCTCAGACATTATCTATATCTATACCTAAAGCATGGCATTCTTTAGTTGTTCTTCAGATCTGTCCGCACATTTCAGTGGAGATTTGAAAGCCGAAAAAAGATTTCGGCTCTTTTCGGCTTTATCTTCGGCAACTCTATCAGTTACGCGGCAGTAGATACGTTTACGAGTGTTACATAGAAGCTTCTGCGAAGAATGTGAATGTAGCATTTTGTCATCACTGGCATCTAGCATTTCCGAGATAAAACAAAAAATGGGTGTTGTAACTCGTTTTAATTGGCCATTGCGTAAACGAGAACGAACGAAAGTAAAATATACCGGGTTTGTTGAACTTTTGTAGAACTTGATTTACTTGAAAGTTTAAGTTCGGACTTGACTGAAAACTTTCATGAAGCTTTATGGTTGAAACACGAATGATGAAGTCATGCGGAACTCAATAAAAAACATCTGATAAGTTTTTAATAAGAAGAATATATTTTTCCTATCTCAAAGTCCAAACTATAGAGACAGGAACCTGACAGAAATCTCACACAAATTACACCTAATAATTCTGTATGAGCACACGCTCTAAAGCATTATAAGGACGTCGCGTGGCACGACACGGTGCGGTGCGGCGCGATGCGGTGCGGCGCGGCGCGTAGGCAAATCGATGGCTAATTGCAGCCGCGGGCGACGTCCGACAAAAAATAACGTCGCCTTGTTTCCATTGACCCACGATTCTTCGTCAGACAAAAAGTCGCCTATACCATGTCTGTTTCAAACTGCATCCAAAGGAACTCGTACATACACAAACTATCCATACACATAATAATACCAGTAGCCTATATGTAATTCAAGGTTACAGGCTCTGTTTGAAGGCATTCAGCTGTTACGTCGTGATTTGAGCCTTTTGGGGATGAGTTTTTTGTACGACGCGAGTGAAGCCGCGGGTGGAAAGGTTATTTATAATATACTAGCTGTGCTCCGCGGTTTCACCCGCGTTTTTCTCGTTTCCGTGGAAATACCGAGATAAAATATTGCCTATATTATAGCCTCCCTACCAACTCTTAACATCTTACACACGTGATAACTTTTAAACGAAATATCCGATTGAGATGAAACAAAAAGTATTTTACTTCTACATAAATACTCTTGATAACATAATGCTTAATTTCGATAAAGATTAATATTACGATACATATTTAACGTAGTTTTTTTTTCTTCAGACGATTTAATAATTATTTTGAACACAAAATCGGTTATTGTGATTAAACCATGATAGCTAGATATATGTTCTCGAGGACTTTTTTGTAGGCCTTAATGGGATCTACAAACCCGTAGTACATCATTTTGTTCTATTGTCAATAGTTTTTGCAGCGCACGCAAAAATAGGTTTTCGATTTTACACCTTGTGTTACAAAATAGCAATTTTATTACGGATCCCTAATTTTGAAAAAAATAAAACATAGCCTATAGCCTTCCTCGATAAATGGACTACCCAACACTGAAAGAATCATTCAAATCGGACCAGTAGTTCCAGAGATTAGCGCGTTCAAACAAACAAACAAACAAACAAACAAACAAACAAACAAACTCTGCAGCTTTATAATATTAGTATAGATTTCACCATAATCAGCAATACCCCAGCTGTAATTGAGGTCCATCGCAGTTTTCAAAAGGATAATTTCCCCGAAACAGGCTGTCAAAATCAATTTGATACTTGGAATACGGTTCAATGCGCACACGCATGCCCAGCCTCTCGCCCAAGATTACTCCTCCCAGTAATTCCCTTAATTCCACACTCGGTCAATGCCATCCTCACGTTAATTCCCCCTTCGGACCCTGATGCTTATGCCACGGGAATTGTAAATTCGAATTCTGAACTTACCTTAAAAACAAAGAAGTTTCAATGCGGGTTTTTTTCTATTCTTTCTGAGTATTAGACATTATTATCAGCTATATTCTTAGAATTCTTTCCCTGGTGCACAGATAATTTTTGTCTCCATATGAGAGGTATTGATACTTATCCTGTAAAACTTAAAAGATGACATAAATTAACTTCTTCAATTAGTTTCTTCTAAACAATTTTACTAATAATCTCTTGAAGTCATGAGTCACAGTCTTTTGCATAGTATTACTTTTGTTTTTATTCGAAAGAGAAGGTGGCTAGTGTCATTTTGAATCCTCCAACCCCGTCATGGCTTGATGAGTTTTTTACCCGAAAAGGGCGATTTTGACCGGTATGTATGTATGTATATTCATCTGTTCCCTTATAACTTCTAAACTACTAATCATAATTTGACAAATGATGTATCGTTGGATGTGTCTTGATCGTCCGCTGGTTATAAGCTATGTGACGTCACATTAAATTGAATAGGGCGCCCTCTAGAGGACATTATGTCATGAACTAAACAAATAAAGTTATTTTAATGATGCCGTGTTGATACGCATCAAATTAAAGGTCTTAAGTAGTGCATTGCAAAAATATATTATATTGTTAGCTGTTGCAAGAGGTTTTGCTAGCATGCACCCGATAAGTATGTGTAAGTTTAAGCCATGACGGAGGCCTTTAGGCGGCCTGATATCTCCGTCACAAGAGTTGGCCACTAGCTCATACGAACTTACTAGTTTGGTACGAGTAGGTACACAAACGAGAGGTATTCAAATTATTGCTACTGTACTTACATACTGTAACTTTTTATTTTGTATACAAATCTGTGGTTTTGACAAGGCAGGAGTGTACCTATAGGTGTGGACAAACATCTATTGCCATCTTGAGTCTTATTTCACTGAGTTAAAGCTTATTTTCTATTGATACTGGCTAAAAGTGATAGCATGGTCCTACGTGTTCATATGCGCCCTTTTATTTTCGTGCTGGGAACGTACGATTGTTGACGCGATACAGGGAAGTTGTTTCATTGTTTAGTGTAATTGGTCAATTTCTAAAATACCTTTGCCGTGTCAGGAGAAATATTGTTTTTTTTGTACTTATCATGACAGTCGCTATCAAAATTATAATACCACCTAAAATCTAGCAGGAACAAACGTAAGAAAACATAGTGAAATGTCCACAAATATTTATTCATATCCTACTAATCAATCACGCCCCGTAACGGCAGAACGGATTTGAGTGAAACTTGGAATATACATAGTATGTGTGCTGGAATAACATATAGAATACTTTTTGTCTGGATATCACGCGAGCGGAACCGCGGGCGAAATCTAGTATGTATATAAATAAATAAATTAAATATTTGTGGACATTTGACACAGCGCCATCGGGCCTCAAATTAAGCAAAGCTTGTACTATGGGCACCAGATGGCTGATAGAATACTAATTGTATGAAAACCACTTGTTATTTTCTGTGTCTCCAAAACGGCGCCAGTTGTAGTACGATGGGAGGCCTTCATAAAATAGCTGATGAATGCGCGCCAAATGCAAAGTTTCGAATCTCGGCCCCGAAGTTCACACGGTCGTGAATTTACGACCTTAGGCCAAAAGGTTTCGGCAAGTGGGGCGAGTTTAAACACAAATATTTATTTACCAGACTAGCAGGCTCGACTTTTTGGACACAGCGTGTAAACTATCTGAATTAAGATCATTGCCCTCATTGAAAAAGTACATATGATTACTTATTTTATTATGTACACATTTTCTTCTTAATAAAATCATTTTACTTATCCTATTCATCTTTAGCTGTCTAACAGAGATTCCGGCTGATATTTGAAGACGTACCTGCAAAGAAAAAATTTGACATGAGTATTTTTCAAACAGATTTCGCACAAAAAAATAAAACTTATGATAAAACATAATTTTGTTTGTTTTTTTAACCCTGCAGCTACACTTTTGGCCTTTGGCTAAGCTTCGCCTTTGCGTCTTTCTCTATCCTGTGGCAAATCATATGCGACGCGACAAATTCGCCGAAGCCTGATTGTAGCCACAGGATAACAAGTTAATAAAATGTTGAAAACCGAAATAAATAAATAATAAATATTTGTGGACATTTCACACAGCGCCATCATCTAGCCCTAAACTAAGCAAAGCTTGTACTATGGGCACCAGATGGCTGATAGAATTTTTTGTAAATACATACTCTTAAGAAGAAATACTTGCAAAACATATCTCCCGTAGCGGGAATCGAACCCGCGCCTCTTGCGTTTCAGCCGAGCACTCGCCCGCCACGCTACAGAGGTCGTCAAATAACTGTAATTTTAAGATTGGTAGGTACTCAACAAACAAAGGGCCCACAAAATCCTAGTCACCTAGCCTTATGTCAATTTAACCCCAAATAAAGATTTTACTGGTCATTTTACGAGGTTTCAAACCAATTTGTGACAACGTGTAGGTTATAAAACTGTTTTCACGTTTACGATCCAAAACAAACGATTTAAAGTTCGTCAACCTTCCAACCGGACATAACCTAAGATATCTCTAGAGTTAAGACAGTTTTTCAGTTTGCACATTCCTATTACTTTTGGCGTTTTTTTGTAAAGGCTATACCGATTAGTATCTAGAAAGTAGTAGTAGCAGTTCTTTTGAACTAGTGTGGTGAAGGTATTAAAGTGCGTTTCAAAGAGGCTTCTTTTGCGCATTTAGCACATACTCTAACTGCTAAAGATCATCATTGAAGGAAACAATGAATCATTCAAGGTAATGACTGAAGATCCAACTCGATGACGACATGGGTCCAATGTCCGACTAAGTGGAATAATTGTACAATGATGATGATGGTTCCAAGAAACTCATTTACTTTATGGTACCTAATCTAACCTGCGAAGAATTCCATTCAATGTTACCAGAATAAATGTGGATGAGCGAGGGGGGAATTATTCCTCTACTGGACTGAGAGTAAAGATAAAAAATTAAGAATGCGTCCAGCTGCTTCTATCCCCGAACAAGTTGTAAGCCGTCTAAGGGATAGTGTCCTTTCCAATCTGATGGACCATTTTCTATCTAATGGGCTAATCACCTGTAACCATGGTTCACCATATCCATATTGAAACTTTAATCAGGAGTGCCTGCAAGTTTTCTTATGATTACTTGTGACTCTTCTCGCCTCATTAGGGATACGGGCGTGATAATGTGTCTGTAGGTTGGTATGCGTGAGGGAGATTTGGCGGTTTGGAATAAGAATCTGAAAAAGTTCTTATTTTCTTCTTTATCGTAAACGTATAACTCGTATATCGGTTATTTAAAAGTGTAAGTGGTTGGGTATAATAAAGATAGTAAAAAAAGTTTGTCCTTCTCGGATGTCACTACTTTTTATGCAGGTAGGCTACGCGAGCGAAGCCGCATTCTGATGCTAGTTCATTAGGGACCTACTTACCTACAGATACTTTAAGAAATTTTAGGGGATCCATACCTCAATAATAGTATACGTAATATAGTGTATACTCAATAATAGTAAAGTTTTCGTACCTAACAGTTAAGTAAATCTAAGACTCATAATAGCATCTACTTTACAAACCTTAGTGGTTTCCGTGGTGCTATTTTAGATAAGCATTTTTGTAAACTTTTTATTATGATAAATAAATTAAAAAAAAAAAAAAAAAAACACGTAACGTGGACGGATGAGAAAATCAGACACACGACAAACAACCCACATAATACTATTTTAGTCTAGCAAAATATGCCAAGTACTCATTACGCTAAGTAAAGAGTCGCTGTGTCGATTTGTCAACAGACAGGTTTTTTCGCAATAGGTACTAATAAGTTGAAATGCCGTGAGCACCTTGTTGACGAGTGAATGAAATACCGCCCGACTGTGATTACGTCATCGATAACTGTGGGTGCAGGTTCGAGACCAATAGACAGTGAAGGAAACTCATAATGATCCATTCTAGGATTTTTGGTTAAACTTTTTATTCAGTTATCTGATAATGCTAAAAAATCTTCTGGCTAAAAAGGGCGTTGTAATTTTACAATCGTACTTTTATTTCTTCCACAATCTTTGCCAATTTTATACAACACTGGAGTACTTCGAACCGACAAGCTAGCATAAAGAATTTGATGACAGTCGATGAAGCGTAAGAAGTACGTCAGGACCGTAGTGTGCCTAGCCTACCCCTATAGACATTCGATGGAAGGTACGTAGCATTCTATTGATTTCCATTGTTTTTATGTAATGTCTCAGCAAATCAACTTCGTTTATAATGTGTTCTATACGAGTTAGTCTTATATTTTAATCGTCGTTTCCCCGCTTATTTTCCTTTATATGAAAAACCTTTCTTTACCTACAATATCTCCACCATCTGAACAGAGTTCAATAACTCTAAAATACAGATGTAATAAAAAGCTGAACGCAACAGTTTCGCAACACACATCTCGTATGATTTAACTCGCCGTGCAAATGCCATACACTCATTCACTGACCCACTGACTTTTTTACTACCATACTGCGATCAGAAGTCCAACAGTGTCGCTTTTAAACTGTTATCATATATATAAAAAGTAAAACGCCTCTGAGTCTGGAGTGACGGACAGACGGACTTGGCAATACTATGACGGTTCCTTATGGACGTAGGAACTCTGGGAAACCAATGGACTAGAAATCCTGACTGACAGTCCTCACTGACAATAATTTGCGATTCCTCTATTCTACTAACGAGCGCTATTTGCAAATAAGGTTGCTATGGTACCTATGTACCATAGCAACCTTATTTGCAAAAATGTATCATAATTTTTTGATACACAATTACGTTGTTATAGTAATTGAGAAACAATAATCAGTCAGTTGAATATACCAGGCGCAAGACGTACTGTAATCCGAGAATCTTTAAATATATTTTTGATTTTGAAACAAAATAACCCAAATTTAACCTCTGAAAGAGCGCATCGGGTAAAAACAAACTGGTTAAAAGCGAACGCAGTCACGGGAACAGCAAGCCTGACATACAGTTGATACGAAGTATGAAACCGTTTTCCCAGTGCTTTTATTGGGTCAAATGAATCAGCTGGGCAGACCTGATCGTTCCACTCAGACAGGCTCGCCATAAATCTGTTGAGTGGTGCTTTATTTGACACGGACGGAACTTATGAAATCAGAGATAGGAATTAATGAAATATCATAAAAATAATACTTTATTAACAGAAAGAAACTTACAACTAATACCAATATCATTTACAAAATACAATAGAAACAGTCGGACTATCTAAAGGCCGTTGCAAACGGTCTATAGATAGCTCACCTTATCCAGCTCAGCAGACGGTGGAAGAGTGCCCAAGACGCTGGCCGCATAAAAAAATGACAGTGGGAATAATTTTCCAGCGAAGTTGAAAATTTACAGTTGTTTCTAAAGCTACGCGTATGCCAAGATCGTTGAACAAAAATGGGTGATTTTCGGAAAATCCCTTCTTTGTGTATTCATGGTAGGCTTGCGTAGCCGCAACAATGATTAGTGAGGGACTAGAATAGAAATTGAAAAACTTACTGTAATCTTGACAATTACCAACGTTTACATTACGTTTGGTACGTTTGTTGGTTTATCATTTTAGCAAGGAACCGATATGATTTATTTTCATAGATAGTATAAAGTTGGGAGAGTGACACAGGCTATTTTAACCCGGATAATAAAGCGAAGACACAGATGAAACCTAGTAGATTATACTCGTAAATTTTCAGCAAGGTCTTGCTTGCAACATCTCAATCTCGATCCTAAATTAGTCGAACCTTCAAGCAATTACCCATAAAAGTCGGACTTCCTTTTCGGACTTAGCGAAAGTGAACGCTGCCTTTTAAGCCGTATCCTAGACTATGTAAATGGAGGTTCCACAAACACATTTGTTCCACTTACGGCCTTTGATTTATGCGGGTTAATCGATGTTTACTTGATAAAGATATTGATGCAACCGAGAAACCCGCAGCTTAAGTCAGCTCCGAACGTAATGACCATGTCTTTCCTGTGGACAAGGCCGACTAAGCTGAGAGGATGGAATAGGTGCTGGGCAGGCTTACTTCATCTTAATTCGTCCCAAGCACTACAGCGCCCCGGTAGTGAAGGTAAAAGTTGCCTCCTGACGTATAAATCATCTACTATAGATGGTAAAAGGCCTAAGTCTTAGGGTACCATACCCCAGCAAGTGGGTCGGCGGTTTAAGTTTAATACCTCCAGGAAATGCAAAAATCTAGATGTATCACGTTACGCGTAAACCATGTTTCAAATATGCGCAACGCAATATCCCAGAAAATCCATAAAAAACATTGTAACTATACTTTAATATAAATGATTATGATTTTAGTACACATAAACCGCTACCACAGTGCCTGCCAACATTGTAAAAGGGCTTTATTCCCATAAATTCAGTATTAACATGAGAATACAGAATTTCGGCAGTCACGATTTCACGGGGCCATTGTATGTTAATTCAGTAATGCCAGTTACCTCTCGCTAGTTGCAAAATAAAAACACTGTTACGTCTTTATCGATTGTACCGACCTCCTTGAAGATCAAAGAGACTGGTAAGAGTATCTCAGTCTCTAGCAAAGTCCACTTCATCTCTACATAGAGATGTATTGGTCGCGTTACGAACGTGTAAATGCAACGTAGATTTAAGACGTGTCCGAGTGATCCCCGTGATTTTATGGAATATATTTTTTTTGACTTTGACTTTGTATATTCACTAACTCTTCCTAAACCACGCAACCGATTTTGATGCGGTTTTCACCATGAGTTAGATAATTTTTCACGGAAGGTTTATATATATAATAGAACGCAATTAACTAATCGCAAAATCAGACATTCAACGTTGCGTGCTTAGACTTGAGTGTTGAGTGCTTTTCCCATGGACGCGCGTCACTTCCAAACAAAATTTGATCGTTTTGTGTAATGAAAAGTCTAACACACAGTATATTCAAAGGCACTAAACTTCACTATCCAACGAGTTAACCAGCCTTTTAGGGACCTTACCTGCGGTCGCTGATCTGAGTTCTGTTTTTATCTGTAAGCGAACTTAGAAAACTGAGCTCATTTTAATTTCGTATTATACCTAAAAGCTTTTAATGTGATTATAGTTTGCCTTTGTAAATAAATAAACCTTATCAACAAATAAATCCCGCTATTGTGACAAACATATTAGGCCCGTTATACACCCGAGACCACGAAATTATGGTCGCGCGAAAATCGTAAACCAATGTCTGATAGCCCAGACGACACATTGCCACTTGCCAGTAAGTGTGCTAACAGTGTTGCAGAGTGTGTCATAGCGGATCTGCTCATCATCTTTAAAATAAATTTAGTAGTTTAGTTAGTAGATTTTTTGAAGGAGAAAGAAGTTTTCAAAGTAAAGTCAAAAACTTTTATTCCATAAAATTACGGGGATCACTTGGACACGTCTTAAATCTACGTTGCATTTACACCTGTTCGTAACGCGACCAAGCGTGGAAGATACAGGCAAGAAACCACGCTTGGCTATTTTTTAAGAAAATTATCCCTTTACAATCATGTTTATAAAAGGAGTTGGAGCATTGTTCAGTCCCAAGCATTTTTGTCTTCTAGAAGAAATTCAGAGGAAAAAGGCTCAGTAGACGAGCCTTCTTAATCTGCAGTTCCCTCAAAAAAGGAACTACTGAGATCACCTATATTTCTACTTCGAGTGCAGGAAAGATTAAGGTTCAAAACAAGTGGCTGGATCTATCCACTGTCATTTGTTTCCCGGATCACAGTCCGTTACAAAACGAGCGGTCTCTGCGGCCTAATTTCTACGACAGAGACAGCGCGTGCGCAGTCAAGGTGATAAATGCATTGCTTGTTGTTCCATCTTGCAATAGTTACACCAGACGCTATTCAAATGACACCTGGACGCACTGGTAGGAATGTGGATAGAATATATGAGACCAGAGCCTTTTAGTTTATTTTAGACTAGCTGTCGTCCGCGGCTTCGCTCGCGTGGTACCCGGATAAAAATAGTCTATATGTTAATCCAGCTCATGTACTATGTATATTCCAAGTTTAATTCGAATCCGTTGAGCCGTTTAAGCGTGATTGAGGCACAAACATACAAACATCCTCGTAAACTTTCACATTGTAGGATATAGGATAGGATTAGTTAGACTATAAAGAAACAATAAAGTAGAGTGAATGCAGTAGAAATAAGTGCGTTGCGAAGTATGTGTGGGGTAACTTTGAAAGATTAATATTATAATTAGCAATTTTATTCGCAGTACTTCCATTTACTCATAATATGATGGAACTAGCGCGAATTTGTTCCGCTCTAGTACCATTTTCTTCACCGTTTGAGAGTACTGGTATAGGAAACCCGCGGCTTAGTCAGCTCCACACGTATTGACCAACTCTAGTGACGAAGTTTTTAGGCTGGCTAAAGTCCTTCGTCATGGCTTAACGACTTAAAAGCCGGGACCGACTGTTTAACGTGCCCTCGAAGCGCGGAAGCGCTCAGCTCGTAATGCCACTTGCGGTCACCCATCCCAATTGTGATCGAACACAACGTTGCTTAACTTTAACGATCAAGAACTCCTAAGCAAGCTACGCCACGAGTCCAGCAGAGAGTAGAGGGAAGTCGATTAGTTCATATGTTATAATAGTCCAGGAACAGACGAGTAAAATTATGATTAGCATTAACACCTAACCTGTATGCACCCCATGACCACCATACTTTCATATTACACGGAAATCCCATAAAACCGGCCTGCGCCCTTCCTGAAGCATTTGCTTTGAACAAGAATACTAAGGTACACTGTCTACTAATATTAAGGTACACGTACCTGGACCCAATCGGCGACGTTTTGGAAAAGGGCCAAGTCAAGAGTACCCTAAACCGACGAGCATATATGAAGAATCTTGTGAGAGTTAATGAAGCGAAAGAAGTATGTCAGGATCGTAGCAAAGTGAGATCCATGATCTCTGCCTAAAAACTAAGGCCTTTTACCATCTATAGTAGATGATTTATACAGCGTCAGGAGGCAACTTTTACCTTCGCAAACGGGACGCTGTAGTGCCCGGGACGAATTAAGATGGAGTAGGCTTGCCCAGCACCTATTCCATCCTCTCAGCTTAGTCGGCCTTGTCCACAGGAAAGACATGGTCAATACGTTCGGAGCTGACTAAGCCGCGGGTTTCCTCACGATGTTTTCCTTCACCGTTTGAGAGTACTGGTATAGCGCACATAAATTTTTCGCACAGAAAAATCCATTCGTACACTGAATGGACTGAACGGATTTGAATGAAACTTGGAATACACATAGAACATGTGCTGGATTTACACATAGGCTACTTTTATCCTGGTAATACGCGAGTGAAGCTGCGGGCAGCAGCTAGTAGGCTCATAATAGTGAAATACGCTTCAGTGGCCAGTGCACTTTACCTACATAATTACTGATACATACAAGTTTGAGTGTAGTGTAGGATGTTTGTCAATACATTGCACTGTGATTGAGCTGCGGGACAACTTTCTAGAATATTCTGCGTGCATCGATAAGTGATTAGTAATCAGTAATTTACACGCTGGAAATAGAAGCGTGTTCTAGGATATAAGATGTACTTGAAAGTACCTACGATGTACCTATGTACCTGCTCGCAGCTTTGTAGGTAACTCTTATACTACTATTAACTACTTTTTAGGTTCTCCGACGACATGCCGGTTTCCTTACGATGTTTTCTGTACTTTATATGTATGTTCGTATGAGCTAGTGGCCAACTCTAGTGACGGAGTTTTTAGGCCGCCTAAAGGCCACCGTCATGGCTTAACGACTTAAAAGCCGGGAACGACAATTTAACGTGCCCTCCGAAGCACGGAAGCGCTCAGATCGTAAGGAGCAAATATTAAACTTTGCATTTTTTAAACCTGAGTCATCATGTTTTTGATGTTGCTGACAAAAACAATGACAATAGCGCCGCAAGTTGATTCCTCGACCTGCATCACTTATGTACTCATTGACTTGGTGAGTCATCGGATGGTCATCGGAAACACATCAATAAAAAAAATATAAATTCTAATAACTATTGAGAGCACTGGTGGTCTAATGGCAGCGGCCTCGCCTTTCGTCGTGAGTTCAAATCCGGTCGTGCGCCAATAGATTTTTTTCGAATTCTCAAACGGTGAAGGAAAACATCATGAGGAAACCGACATGCCGTAGAACCTAAAGTTAGAAAACGTGTGTCAAGTGCACGAAAGGAGCCTTGAATGAGCATTTTAAATCCTTTCACCACACTGGTTCGAAAGGACTAGTGACACGAGTAATTGTACTATTGTCATTCGGATAATGATTAACAGTGAACACTTTTGTGCTAAATATACTCGACAAGCTGAAATAAAAGTGGGTTCAGTTAACAACCGTAATGTATTTTGTTTTTTAATCGTCAACTGAACCCACTGAGACCTGTGGGTCGAGATGATGACCGGAACGGAATTTTACATGTCCTACCCTACTTTATTCATGGCGTAGCCCTCCTACTAATGTACATCGACATAATATATGTACATAATATAACACCTGTTTCCCATAAGGGTAGGCAGAGATCACTTATTCCATTTACTGCGTTCCTGATACTCTCCCTTCATTCACTCGCATGACCATGAGGTTTCAAAAATTCGAAAAATTGTGATGTATTTTGATCGGAATAATGCTGTATTTGACAAACGCCCGCCATTTGTAAAACCTGTCAATTACTCTGACATTCGCCACAATACATTACCGTTATTCAACTGACAGCCACAGAAGTGATAACTATAGAATAGTCCGGGACATATTGTCCCATACCAGCTACTATGTAAGGTACAGTTATTTTCACCCATTCATGTTTATAACTCGCTATTCACTAGACCGGGGGCCAGCGGTAAGCTGTCTTACAACATTCAGTACCAGCGAACGCGCGTTGCCTGCAACTTAATACCTTTTTAACACATTCCTTAAGCTTTCCCATATAGCTGGTATCTTACGATTAAGCCTTGTAAGACTGCCACTTGCCATAATGCTGCTGTAAACTGTAATAAGACCAATAACTGTATGAAGAGGTAAGTATATTATATATGTCGGCACAAAGGCGTTATTTGTATCTACGAGATTCGTCAGACCACGTGGAATCATGCGTTTTAGAATTAATTTGGAGTCATTGCATTGTTAATTTAATTAAAATATACACTAATTTCTCATTGCAGGCAGGGCAGTAATTTTTTTACAATATGACGTTGATATTGTTCTAAGATAGACGAAGATATGGTTGTGAACCGAGTGACAGCCTGACCCGGTGCAATGGCGATACAGCAGATCAAGGAGATGGTGGGACGAACTAGACCTTCTAGCTGAGCTGACTGGGAGAACTAGATCGCACGTGACAAAGTTTATTTAGTTACTTGCACATTCCATTCTACTCCTCTTTTACCTAAATAAATCTAAAAATATGGTACACGATAACATGAAGTTTATTACGCTCGCTTCTCGGTCTATGGATTATCTGCAAATGACACTCAACCTAGACGCAGATGAAAAGGTCGCGGGTCAACCACGTGTTTACACCTCCCGTATTATCAGGGGGTTAAAGTTTAATGGATGTAAACACTTTGTGTCTAAACAGTGATAACTGGGTGAACTTGATAGCCTGGCGTCAGGAAATAAATGCTATCCAGTACTAACCTAGTACTAAAGTATAACTAATGGTGGTCGAAGTTATAGGAACGCTGCAAGTTGCTGCAAAATGGGAAAAGTGCGTACCTAAAAAATCTCGAAATGGATGGTAGAATCTGGGAGAGTGACATATGCCCAGCACTGGCTGAAGCCGATCTGTTGATGATGGTAAATATATAAATGTAGGATTTGAAAACACACGGTCATTGACCAATAGTGACAGAAAGATTCAAAAACAAGTTTAATAATACTGATTGTAGATAGATCAAATATTTACAACGGAGAAACTATAATCATAAGTATCATCATTTTATGACCATAATCTTAATAAAAAAGTAAAAAGTTGTGTAAAAGCAATTATTTATTTCAACGCCGTCAACTTAACTTTCTCGATGTAAAATATACATAATGTTCACTTGTATACAAGATGTCATCAGATAAAGCTGACTATTCACGACTGCCTCATTGAAAACTTGTTTCAATCTCTTCATAACTTACTCGATGGCATCATCATCATCAGCGTTAGGCTGATAGTTGACAACTTTTGACATTAATTTTGTTACCAATAAATAAACCAGTTGACGAAATGTTATTTACCTAAATTTTTCATAACTTAGAAAAAATGCTGAAACCAGCAGGCTAGGGTCCATTCCGTCAACAGAATAAGGAATAACCATTTCTAATTTTTGGCTCAACTAGGTTTTTTATTAATAAAATTGCACCAGGTACAAAATAACATTACTGGTACTACCAGTACTGATATTACCATGTAGTACTTACTACCACTGCACTGGTAAACCTTTGAAGTCTGTAGTTTGGCTACCAATGAGACTTGCCAAAATCGTCTCTGCCCCTCCCCCTCTTATCTCAAACCCTTCAACTGCTACGGGGTGGTCAAAATACCACTGTGGTGTGGTCTAAGCTATATATTTCACCTGTACTGATGTCTCTGACATAACAGGCTTCAGTCCAACGTGTCAATCGTCGCATGGGACCGCTGGGGGCCATTTGCATGCTCAGTCCAACGTGTCAATCGTCGCATGGGACCGCTGGGGGCCATTTGCATGCTACTGTGTTGCATTGTAACTGGACTGGTCAAGCATTGAAGATCACTGAACTCAAGAAGTGATTTATGTTTTTGCTCTGGTCAAACATGAATGAAGGAACATGACAACTACTCGAGGCAATACTTCTTCTGAACCAGTGTGACGAAAGGGTTAAGGTGCCCCGATTAAACTACTTAGTACACTTGAAACACTTGATACAAACATGTCTTCGAACTCTTTGTTTTAGTTTGTGCGATATGCCAGTTTTCTCCAACATTTGAGAGTGAGTACCTAAATGCATAATAGTAAAGTTTTCCGAACAGAAAAACCAATTGCTGCACGACCGAATTCGAACCCCATTCTGGATGACGAGGTCACTACAACTAGACCACCAATGCTCTCAATACCATGCTTGACATACCAGCGACGACTTCAAGACCCCCAACAAACGTCACATTCCCAACAACAATAGAAACCATTCCATAGCCACAAGTAGTTCACCATTGTTTTTTTTTCCGATCTAAAACAGTTGTTACTTGCTACAAATTGGGCTATGAATGGCCGGCACTGTTTTATTGACCCCGGCGTGAACTGTCATGCTGTCACGTACGTTTTATCACTGGGCTAGGGTTGTCAGCGAGCTATCTCAGCGTACGCACCGCTAATTGAGATAACGGACAACCCTAGGACATGTTTTATACAATAGCATTGTGTAAGGGACTCGGTCATCATCTGGACCCACTTTGGGCACGATAGGATCCAGTTGACGACATAACGGGAACTACTGGCTCTTATTACATCGTGAAAGAATGGCTGGATCATGCTTATGATAGTAATGTATCAGTTTTTAAGCAGGTAGGTACATAGTTTTTGGTTACGTTTTAGATAAATACTTTCAGATGTCTGTATTTATTCCGTTATTGGGATTGCAGAATGCCTTTTAGTCAAAGTACCTTTGACAGTCAACAAGTCATTGACACGCTAGTATACCATTTTTTTTAGGTAGCTCTTATGCTGTCCCGCTTCTGGGCAAAGTTTCCAACTCCTGCCGTACACCATATTCATCCTAAATCCTACGTAATAAAGCTTATTTTCCAGTTAAGACTTGGTTACAGTGACATTGGCTAGCAGGATTTAACGGTGGCTCGCTCACTTGCGATAAGGGAATAAGGTACGTGCGTTGTCTCATTTTATAGCATGCTTCTATCATATTTAAGTTGCATGTGAGTTGGATTAACAGCATTCTTCAGATAAGCCTTTTATGATCACATCATGAGGAACGGCTTTGGGTCTCTTAAGTTACGCTATCTTTGGCATACCTAGCGAAGAAGTTCACAAAAATCTTATTGAGTTTCTTTTACACTATGAGAATTCAAAGTTATTGAAGACGCTTACAAAATCGTTGAGAATATTTCAAAACGACAATTCCCTTCCCGCAAAAAACATTACGATCTATTTCTTATACCTGAATTTCAATGGTTTCTAGTCATTTTTGTTTTTTTCTTTTCTATAAATTATAAATTACTAGCTTTCGCCCTATGTTATTCGCCTATATGTTATTCCAGCACACATACTATGTATATTCCAAGTTTCATTGAAAACCGTTCAGCCGTTACGGCGTGATTGAGGCACAAACATACATCGTCACATCCACAAATCCTCACAAAATTTCGCACTTATAATATTAATAGGATTTCCTCGAAAACTTTCCCCTAAGATAACCCACCTAGACGCATCAAAAGAACTCCGGAATAGTAAATCTAAAGTACAAATTGCAATAGAATTGGTACAACGTACGTTGTTATCGCTCTTGTCAGTACGTAGGCATTGGCACTTGACACTCTCCAGACAAGTGCGGCGTGGGCCCTCGTCGTGGTGGTCCGAGCCCACCGTTCCCAAGCCAATACATGCGTTACATACTAATGCCTTCATACTGGATGGGCATTTCATTACAAAAGCCTACTAAATTCCCATACTAAACTTAGGTATATTTCACTGGAGTCACTTATTTTAAACACATGTCTGGTTGTTATAAGAGCACTGGTGGTCGGGAGTTATATGTTAATACAATACATGTACTATCTATATTCCAAGTTTCATTCAAATCCGTTCAGCCGTTTAGGCGTGAAAGAGTAACAAACATCCATACATACAGGAAGTAGGATATAAACTTTGGTTTTAATTTATTGTGGGTTCCTTTCAGGGAATCAAAGTGGTTTTTTGTCGAGTACGGAAGAATTTCTAAAGCAATGTAACGGAGAAATTACCTACGTAAGTGATCTTATTACCAAACGTTTCACATTGAGACTTCCTAACAGAATCTAGCGCGAGTCACGCAATCTATAATAGCACTTGCGGTTTGGTAGGTAGTTAACGCTGGTACTCGTAACGTTGCGTGTGTACCGCAAAAAGAAGCATCGAGTTAATAATATGTTCTATTTCTGTAAAAGTACTTACTCAGAGAGAAACATCATCAACATCAGCATTATAACAGTCCACTGCAGGACTTCGCCTCCCCTAATGAGCGCCATCGAGCCCTATCTACACTAATATTATAAAGAGAAAAGATTTTTTTGTTTGTAACGAATAGGCTCCGAAACTACTGAACCGATTTAAAAAATTCTTTCACCAGTAGATAGCTACATTATTACGGAATAACATAGGCTATAATTTATTTTCAAAGAAATTAGGGATCCTTACTAAAACTCCAATAATGTAACCCGAGATGTAAAAAATTGACCTAATTTGTTAAATACCCGTGCGAAGCCGGGGCGGGCTGCTAGTCTTAAATAAAGAAACTTCACACAAAAGATGTACAATAATTATGGAGATACTTATTTTTTTATGAGAGCACTGGTGGTTTAGTTTGTAGTGACCCCGCCTTCCGATCCTAAGGTCTTGGGTTCAAATCCGGTCGTGTACCAATGGATTTTTCTGTGCGAACAATTTATGTGCGCTATACCAGTACTCTCAAACGGTTAAGGACAACATCGTGAGTAAATCTGCGGCTTAGTTAGCTCCGCACGTATTGACCATGTCTTTCCTGTGGACAAGGCCGACTAAGCTGAGAGGATGGAATAAGTGCTGGGCAAGCCTACTCCATCCCCGTTAGTGAAGTCAAAAGCTGCCTCCTGACGCTGTATAAATCATCTACTATAGATGGTAAAAGGCCTTTGTCTTTATTTTTTATTAAGGGTTGATTCAATTATTATTAGTTGCATTCGGACAAATTCTGTGTTCATACAAAGCACGAAGTTTGCCGAGTCGCACAATGTTTGTGGTGCTGCTGTACATTGCATCATACTCGTAATAATAGAGGACTGGCCTCTCCACACCGGATTTCCCAGTTTTATAGTGCAATATAAAAAATATAGACACGCAGGGACGATTTTAATGGACGAGACCTAGCGTTTCCTCCCTGTTGTCCTGTCAGTCAACTAGGTTTTGTTCACAGATAATAATGTAACAACACGTATAGTTTATACAATGTCGGCTTTCCAATTATAGCAACTTTTTAAAGATGAATGTTTTATAGTGTTTTTTACTTAGAGTTGCCAGGTGCCCTGTAGTTTCCGGGTTACCCCGTTTTTCAGGGTACAAAAATCTAAGAACCAGTAATTATCAAAACAAAATACGGGGTAAAGAAATCTCTCTTTATTCCAAATACCGCCCGGGTTTTGAATTCAGTGCAGTGCTAGCTGCAGGCATGCACCAAATATTATGTTTGGACGTGCCTCTAACTACCCCCTTGGACACCATCAATGATCTCGAGAGCTTGGAGAGTTCAGTAGTGAAGCTGTTCTTTTTTTCAAGTCTCCCGTAAAAAAAGTCCAAAATCCGTATTTTTCATACTGGTAACCCTTAAATGAAGTGGCAGGTGGCAACCCTAGTTTTACTATAGTAGAAATACGGTCACTAATTCTTTTAGACCAGTGTGGTCTGAAAGCATTCAAGTACGCCTGAAAGGGGAAACACTCCTTTCGTGCGCATCGTTTTCACTATATATTATTATAAAAAGCCTGTCTGTTTGAAAGCGATAATCTTCAAAACTACTGAATTGATTTTCATACGGTTTTCACAAATGAATGGAGTGGTTCATTAGAAAGGTTTTGGTGTATAATTCGTTAGGGTTTTATGTAAATTAGCTTAGCACACGCCAGTAAATAGCGCGCGCCGCGTAAATCAATGGAATTACATGAAAACAATGTACTACGGAATATTATCTAAAAATATTTATTAAACTGTAGCTATGCTATAATGCTTATTTTTTAAGATAAAACACAACAAGAAATAAACTACGACGAAAATATAAGGCATTATAATGCTCTGCTACCCGTGCGAAGCCGGGAAAGTTGCTAGTTAGGAATAAAATATCACTTATACTGTAAAAGGTACTCAAATAAGCAGTAGTTTGTAAATGTCAATCGCCTGGTTGACCTATGTCATCACGCATCTCTTGTTTGCACATAACTTAGCCATCCCATCATAGTTTTATTTACAAAAAATAATCGAACGAGAATATGAAATCCTAACCTAATATTATAAGAGGTACTTTTTATGTTTATTGACAAATAATTACGTCATCTGTCATTCATATGTCAATGGCTTGTTTTAAGGTAAAAGCACACTTATCTGAGCTGAACAAGTCGAACGAATCGGAGTCAACGAGGCATCCCAGAAATTCTTCCAGATTCGGACGGGCAGGTGTGCGAGATTTCATATAAGGAATTACAGAAATTGTTGTACTATGAATTCGAGAAATTAATTGTTTTAGATGAATTGCTCAAAATTGCCTTTTTAGACTTGCAGGGTTGCTTTTACTCTCACAGGGCGAAGGAAAACATAGTTATTGAGAAATCGGCATATCGAGGAACCTAAGTGTCACGTGTCAAATGCACAAAAGAAGCTTGTACTTCACGTTCAACGTAACTTGATATTCGTGAAGTTTGCCGTTTCGATGCGCAGTAGACAATTTAGTATGAAAAAGCTACACTGCGCCATGTCCAACAGCTAACTTCACGCAGGACAAGTTACGTTGAGCGTACTGTACTTGTACTATAATCCTCTCGCCACACTGCTTGCTTAGCAAGAGTTCCGAGAAAACGCTTAACTCTACGGTAGAATACAATACAATGACATTTGAGTATAGATAACATAAACTTTTCTACACCCCCGAACATGGCGTTACAAGAAGAAAGAGTTTCTAGATAGACAAATCCTTTCCATAGCAACGGCGTACCCATTAGTGTTGTACTTTTTTGCTCACTCACTCAGAAATTGCTCTTTCTATTATAGGAAGAAAATAGGTCTTTCTATTCTAGGAAGAAAATAAATTCTCGGTGCTCATAGCAGTTCTCATGCTCATAGTAAGCAGGAAGAGCCAGAGTTTTCCTCCTTCGTCCCTACATTGCACCACATCCCCGTGTGATTTGTCTATGCGTGTGAGCAGTAATTATTGGCGCGACAGAGATGGATGCAGACTAATGACGGCCTGTGGCCCTGGGATCCTGACTGTGGCACTTGATCGCTGGCTATTGTGAACAAGAATGAATGATTGTCGATTCCGCATCTCTCTAGCATTAGATAGTTTGCCTGTTCGCCTGTTGGATGATATAATCTGGCATATAGACAGAAAGTGCTTAAGTAGGAAGCTAGTTTCCGCCTTCTTCTCAAAGATGATCCACCTTACGCAGATAATCAAGTTGAACATTCCTGGGTCCAGGCGAAAAGGGAGACCAAAAAATAAATGAACAGACGTCTATTCATTTATTTTTTGATATTTTGATGTTTCTGACGACGCGTTGGATAGAGCGAAGAGGGTAAAAACGAGGAAAGCAGAAATTCAGCATTTGAAATACCGCAAATTATTAGCTTACTTATGATTTTCCTTTGACAGCTTTAGCACCTTCCAAGTTCTAAGATATGTTGCAGTTTCATTGCAAATCGCATGAAACAATTCTCAGATAGTCTATATCAAAGTATAAACTGCTGGTAGTAGGTAGACTATATAATTAACGACGATAAATAATAAAATAATTGTAATTATATGTTTTCGTCAAATGAATAGGTTATGTATAATGAATATGAATTATTCATAGCATTTGACTAAGTAGTTGCAAAAGAATTTATCCTCGAATAGGAATAAAAATCTAAATATTATATTATAAAATTTTCTAAGCGAAAATCTTGGATAAGAAAGGAATTTTTATATTCTAAATAATGCTCGGTGCCTATATATATTCAAGTTACAGACAACGGTATATTTTCGTTTGGTCATGATAATGATATACTTATTGCAAATCAATCATCATTTCAGAAAACAGTTTTCACCTCAGTATCATAAATCTTATGATACAGATGCTTACTTTATCTCGTTCAAGATAACTTCCATGCTCCGATACCCTCGTGCAAGTCCAGGGTCCGTGCAGCACGCGAGCTCTGTCCAAATACTGATGCTGGCATCTCAATATGTATAACTCTTACGGTACTGACTGACTGACTAATCAACGCACAGCGTAAAGTTCTAGAAGCGTGAAACTTGAAGGGATGTATTCACGGTGTAACCTCAGACCAAATAAAATAATAATAATGGGGTGGGCAGGGCCAGAATAAATCATAACAAAACTTGGAGCCACTCCTGATTCAAAGTGCCAAGATGGATATGGTGAACCATGGTGACAGGTGATCAGCGTATACATACCCGGTCCATCATGTTGGAGAGGATACTATCCCTTAGTCGACGTTTACGACATGCTCGGAGAGAGAAGCAGCTGGACGCATTCTATGTATTTTCTTTACTCCCAGTCCAGCAAAAAGTATGTATATTATAAAGTTTGTAAAAGTTTTTTTCTTTTTTTTTTAATTTTAGGAAATTCTTTCGTACTTCAGCCGGAACTTGGCCGAACTTCCGTAACGCCGGCCGTATCTTCCTTGGAAACATTTTAAGTTATAAATATTAGTAATGTAAACTTAAAGCGGATAAAGTCGCGTGGAGTTCCATTAGTCTGGAATGTAAATAAACGGTACGCTCTGCCTAACACCGTTACAATTAACGTTAATATTGATAGCACGCGATCTCTCGTATCAGAACTTCGAGAGTTGAGTTTGACAGTCTACGCAGCATCAAGTTCACCTCTACTGCAGGTACTCTCAAACGGTGAAGGAAAACATCGCGAGGAAACGGGCATTTGATGCACTCTGAGGAAAGGTGTCACGGAATAACAGCGCTGTAGTTGCTTCCGGGCTCCACAGCACACGCATTTTTGGCTCACAATTTAATTATTTTTTCTTAACTGTAATTTTATTTAACTTTTTTTTATATTTGTGAACCAAATAAATAGATTCGTTCCTTCTTTCTTCATTTCGTAGAATTGTAAAAGTTCGAAAAACATGTGTCGAGTGTAAGAAAGGAGTCTTGGATGCGCACTCAGATCCTTCGCCAGTGTGGCGTTCGAAAGATTTAGTGATACGTCTTTGAGCTTTAACAGTTTTCTATGCAGACCAAGTTTGACAGTACTGGGCTAGTTGGCTAAGGATTTTTTACTTATAAAACCCAAAGTTTTTGGCACAACTACGGGTTAAAGATCGCTGAAACAAATACTAACAAAATACAAATAGTTTATTTTGGAACAAATACATGGACTCATAAATATTGTAATGTTATGTTTATTTCTTACTAGCTGCCGCCGCGGTTTTGCTTGCGTGGTACCCGGATAAAAAATATCCTATATGTTAATCCTGTACATGTACTATGTATATTCCAAATTTCATTCAAATCCGTTCAGTAGTTTTTAGGTGAAAGAGTAACGAACATCTATACATACAAACTTTCGCGTTTATAATAAGGAGTTTAGAATCTTAAGTGGACTACTCTTGATTTTGGTACTACACAGAGGATGGAAGCCAGTCATGTGGGTCCCTTATAGATCTTGCAGTCGAATGATCTTAGGCCAAACTTCTTCCACCAACAACCAACTTCGAAATCCATCAACAGCATTCCTTCATCTTCATGTTTCTTTTTTTACCTGGAAAATGAATAAAATGTATTACGCTTATCCCTTGGGGAGAGACTTAGGCGTAACTTAAATCGGTGTATCAATATCGTAGATCATTATTTCCGTCCGACGCCCAAAGGTGGCGTTGATCATGATTTGTGCGCTCTATCCAGGGTTATTTAATTGCTACCAGCCACTGTACACAGATGATTTAAATCACGTCGACGCTTCCTTGATTACACGGACCATGTTTATTGAAGCTATTATATCGAGATACCATACCAATGCACTTTATAAAACTTTATACCTACGAAATATTCAAATATGACAAGTGTTTTGAATCTATATTTTACTAGCTTCCGCCAGCGGCTGCGTTCTCGTGGTACCAGGATAAAAAGTAGCCTATATGTTAATCCAGCACTCATATTATGGAAGTTCCAAATTTCATTCAAATCTGTTCAGCCGTTACGGCGTAATTGAAGCACAAACATCGTCACATCCTCACAAACTTTCGCATTTATAATATTAGTAGGATGTGACTCTAAGGTAGATTTGTTTATAGTTATTTACACAAATTTTATTGGTCATTTCGATTTAACGCTTAATAAATTCGGCTCACAGGCCATTTTGTGCATTGCTACTTTGCAAAAGGAAATTGGTGACATTGGTGGTCTAGTTGGTAGTGACCCCGCTAAGGTCGTGGGTTCAAATCCGGTCGTGTACCAATGGATTTTTCTGTGCGAACAATTTATTTGCGCTACACCAGTACTCTCAAACGTTGAAGGAAAACATCGTGAAGAAACCCGCGGCTGTGTCAGCTCCGCACGTATTGACCATGTCTTTCCTGTGGACAAGGCCGACTAAGCTGAGAGGATGGAATAGGTGCTGAGCAAGCCTACTCCATCTTAATTGCGTCTCTTTAGTGAAGGCAAAAAGTTTCCTGTATAAATCTTCTACGATAGATGGTAAAAAAGGCTTTATTTATAACCATGATGGACTCTTGGAGTATTTTTTTTACCTTCTTCAATTCTTGGTAGCTTACATAAGCGCTGTTCCCGGAACACGCTCGTAATAAAGCAGTAAGAGTGGGCAACCAATTTAATCGAATCTGGTTCGCAACGTATTATTTCCTCAATGTTATCGTCAGAGTATCATTAGGGCCCCTGCGCTACAATTAGAAGCGATACGGTGCAATCAGGACCTGTTTTATCAATGATCTATTTTCTAGCGAGCGCGGTTTTATAATGAAATTTCTCGGGATCCTTGTGGTGGGGGTATGGGAATAAAGTTGATTAGATTTAGCCAACATTTTAAATGAATATTTGTTACAGAATACAGACAATACCAAGGTATATTGAGTAAAAAAAAGCAACAGAAATTGATGACTTTTTTCAGTGTTCAATTCGGTTTTTAAATAATTTATAGACTGCAATACTGAGTTTAAATTAGTGCTAATATTTAACTAACGAAAGTAATTTTTATTATAGAATTTGTTTCCTATTTCTGTGGTAAAAAAATATATTTTTGGACGTTTTATGATCATATTTACGTATTTTAGTATGTATAATCCCTCCTTTTTATCGTATTTAGTCAGAAAGGTAATAGTTTGAAGATATTTTTGTATAAATCTCAGAGAGCGAAAGTTTATTTGTAAAAGTGATTCTGTTTGCTTAAAATATAGACCAAGGTGAGCTTTCAATATATATTTTATTGGTGACCAACTAAAGCCCACACATTAGACTCCAAAATAGATAAAATGTTCTCAATTCGATTGGTAAATAATCAGCCCACGGCATTAAAAGACCTCCTTGGCGTGCAAATGGTCAATTTATGACTCGACTTATTTAAATAATTAAAGTAGCTAATTTGAAAGCTACTATAATACTACTAGGTACTAATCGTGTCTCTAGTTCTTTCGAACCAGTGTGGTGAAAGGATTTTAAGGTGCGCCTCAAAGGACTTGACACATGCTTTGGAACTTATTAGGTTGGTTCTACGACATGCCGGTCTAATAGCGATGTTTTCCTTCACTGTTTGAGAGCACTGGTAGAGCGCACATACATTTTTCGAACTGAAAAAGCCATTGGTGGCATAACCGGACTTGAACCCACGACCACCTAGTGCTACTAATAGACTACCAATGCTCTAAGCGAAGGGAGGCCTATGCCCAGCAGTGGGCAAAAACAGGCTGTGGGTGATGATGATGATCATGTTTAAAAAAGGAGTAGAAGATGATATAATTAGAAAGGGAATGATGACATGAGTTTAAGAGGAAATGGAAAACCCATTTTGCCGACTCCACATGGGTGGGATAAGCACCATGAGATGATAAGATTTATGCAGCCTTAACTACAGATATAAAAAGCTAGCAAGATTGGAGTTACCTACTATGAAAATAAAATTCAAAGCTAAAATACATGAATATGAAGTAGCGAATTAATTGTATAAATAGAGGAAAATAAACCGTACAACTTAATTAAATTACCGAGTGAAATAGACTATAAATTCATTTATTCAGTTTCCACACAGTAAGTACTACCCTACCGGTAATAACTATGTTATTACGATAAACCCACACGGGAAAATCATATTCTATAATACAAGTACTCTGTTTTCTGAGAAGTTATTGCGATTATGACGGCCGTAATAAGAATTGAAAAAGTAGTTTCCATTGTTAACCAGACGGTGTAACATATCAGGATTAAGACATTCTGAAAAACTGTATAAGAGGGCATAGTCAGAATAGTCACTAGTCAAAAGTAAGTCATCGAAAAATCCAAAATATGTACATCAATGTCAATCCTATGATTGACGTTGACATAAGATAAATCAAGATGGCACGTGTCACCACCGAAAAAAATCCCTGAAATACGATTGTTTTTATTCTATTCGTGAAATTAATGTAACAATTTTATTTATTTGACAGTTTAAAAATCTGGCAGCAGCGATATCAAACTTATAACAAGTTTGACATAAGTAGGTACTTTTAACTCGCATTTTCTGTAGTTATTATGGTCGTGATAAAACGGCCAATTCTTAATAACTAAACCTTCAAACTGGACCAATTCATGAAATATCCGGTGCAGCATAACTTACAAGCTTAGATCATATAATTTTAAAATGTTACGAAATTTTCTCCTACATTTGATTTAACTGTTCGTTACACAAATTAAATTGAAATATTGAAAAGGTGTTTTATGAGAAAACTAAGTATTATATTTATTTATTTGCTGCTTTTAAAATTTATTTCTCTACTTAATTTTATACTTAAACTTTTAACACTTTGGTTTATTTTTATAATTGAAATTAAATGAAAAATACTTTATTATGAACAACAATGCAGGAGTACATTTTTATAGTAAAACAGTTGTTGGCAAAAGGCGGCCTTATCGCTTATTACGATGTCTTCCAGACAACCAATTTACTAGCTGTTGCTCGCGACTGTTCACCGCGACTTTTTTTTAGGACTAAAGATATCCTATGTATTTGCCCATGATCTATTCCCCAGGATGCAAAAATAAATTTTTTTATCAAAACCTGTTCAGCGATTTAGGCATGAAAAGGTAACAGACGGGCTGTCAGACAGAGTTACTTTCGCATTTATAATATAAGTATGGATTTTGGCTACTAAGGCCCATTATTCTGACTCATTCAACTTTTTTTTCTTTTTTTTACACGTTAGCGCGTGATGCCGCTACTGACACATGACGCATCTGTCAAAATCCGTTAGAATAACGACTCTCGCCTTAGCTTACAAATAGGCAAAGGTATAAAAAGAGTTACGGAATGCGCGCATACAATCACGAACGAATCGATTTCCTAGCCGTCAATCGGTTGATTTATTCGATTCACACACGACATCGATTCGAAACGAATGTGGAACGATATTGCACTTAAGTATTGCTTATGCTTATGTGTGCCGCGCATGCATAATTTAAAGCGTTCAAATCATTGGAAAACGTTTAGATAACCTGGCTATTGTTTCAAATAAGTTACCATCTATAGTAGATGATTTATACAGCGTCAGGAGGCACCTTTTTGCCTACGCTAACGGTAATTTAGATGGAGTAGGTTATGTCAAACAATGTTTATAATATTGTCATTTGTTTTAGTTAGTATCCTACTTCTTACTTATAGTTATAAATGCGAAAGTTTGTAAGGATTTGAGTATGTTCAATCGCGCCGTAGCGGCTGAACAAATTTGAAAGAAACTTGAAATATACATAATACGTGTGCTGGAATAACATATAGGTTACTTTTTATCTAGCTAGTAAATAAGTAGTATGTTTCTAGCAAAAACCGGTCAAGTGCGAGTCGAATTCGCACACGAAATTCGTACAATGTACTTTTAATATTACTTTTACACTTTGTACTTTTTAAATTGGTAGCTTCGATGATCGATTACGAACGTAGATAAAATGATTCTTGTATTTTATTTTTATGATTTGTTGTTGTTACTGACTCCGTGAAAATTTCAACTCTCTATCTATTATGGTCCATGAGATACAGCCCGCTGACAGACGAACGGACGGACGGACAGCGGTGGCTTAGTAATAGGGTCCCGTTGGCACCCTTCGAGTACGGAACCCTAAAAAGGCATGGTCTGAAAGCACATCCAATCAGTCAAAGGGCTCACTTCACTGGTACTCCAGGTACCGTAACGCAAGCTACTAAAATAAAATAGGTACTTGTAAGACTGCGGTGGGCTCCATTGAACTAGAGAAGCTGGAAAGGCGCTGTGTCAGGAACAGAGGGCCTATTCAAAGTAACTATCGACAAACTACTAGACGTGTCACTTCGACGACCTCGGTGGCGGGCGTGTGCTCGGCTGAGACGCAAGAGGTGCGGGTTCTATTCCCGCTATGGGAGAAATATTTGTATGTTCTGCAAATATTTCTTCGTGGTCTAGGTGTTGATGTATTTACAAAATGGTATATAAGTATTGTATCAGCCATCTGGTTCCTATAGTACAAGATTTCCTTAGTTTGAGGCTAGATGGCGCTGCGTGAAATGTTCATAAAAATTATATTTATATTATATTCTTCCGAACCAGTGTGGTGAAAGGATTTAAGGTGAGATTGAAGTGTCGAACAGCGATATCGCTAGTTAAACTCCTAAATGCATGAGACTGACGTTGACATAAATTATCGAAATTATGACTTAAGCTAGACTGATTTATAAGCATACATAGATATCGATGGTTCAAGTCATGTTACAAGGAAAGTGCTGAATATGAATGTGGATGGATACACGGGCAGAGGAAGGCCTGAGAAAAGATGGATGGATTGTATGAAAGATGACATGCGTATGAAAGGAGTAAATACTGAGATGACGAGTGATAGGAGAAGATGGAAGAGGAAAACATGTTGTGCCGACCCCACCTAGTGGGATAAGGGCAGGAAAATGATGATGATAGATATAGATGGTAAATTTGTAACCTGTAACAATTTGGTGCCTTTCTTGTCGTATCTAGTTTTAGACGGGTGTCCTTTTGTAAAGGCAAGTTTGTATCCCTGTTTGATGTCCATCGGAATGTATCTAAATTGCCATCTTTACCGATACCGTCGGTAATGCGGCAATAATACCGAAGACGTTTAATTTCAGTATTACCGGTCGTTAGGTTAGCTTAGCTCCTCGTTCGGCTAATGGCGGACGAGACTGGGAGATTCCTTTAATGGCTTCGCTGTTATGAAATTGAATTCATTACTGTTATATTTGTGGCGAAGAGTTTCAGGATGGAATATACAAATATTTTATTTTAAAAAAACCTATGCCTACAAACTTAGTGATGATCTTCTACCTGTGTTAGTTTGCATATTGACGATTTATCCTACTCCTACTAATATTATAAACGCGAAAGTTTGTAAGTATGGATGTATGGATGTTTGTAACTCTTTCACGCCTAAACGGCTGAACGGATTTGAATGAAACTTGGAATATACATAGTACGTGTGCTGGATTAATATATAGGCTACTAGCTGCCGCCCGCGGCTTAGCTCGCTAGGTACCCGGATAAAAAAAAAAAAAAAAGAGGCACAAATATCCAAACATTCAAACATCCAAACATCTTTACAAACTTTCGCATTTATAATAATACTAGATGGCAGCACAGGTAAAGTTAGCACGCGCTATCGTTGCGTTTTGAATTTTACGCCAGTTATTTCAAACAAACTAAAAGTTTCAATTTTATAATATAAGTAAGAAGTAAGATTTTTTATCCGGGTACCAAAGGCGGCAGCTAGTTTAACATATAGAACGGAGCAAGTATTGAGTTGGCTTCTGACAGGGAAATGGAAGAAGAATATATGTTGGGCAGATCCCACATAAAGTGGGAATAGAGCAGGGTAATGATGATGATTGATCAAATATAAGTACAACTAGTCGTGTCACTGGTTCTTTCGAATCAGTGTGGTGAAAGAATTTAAAGTACGCCCTTCGTGCACTTAACATTGGGATAAATAAAGAGACGGGGTGATAGCTCCTTAGGGGGTTTTTAGAAGCAACCCCCTTTGTCTGCACAATTCATCAAACTGACAGATTTCTTCCAATTTAGCAAGAAATCTCGAATCCCAACTCTTAACAAAAGTAATCAATATTACTTCATATACACCGACCTCACCACGCCTTATTACACGAAGTACGTTCTCGTCTTGAAACCCATTTGGCATCGAAAAACATACCTGAAACAAAAAAGAAATCATTAAAAATGTGTAAAAATATCATGTCCCCACAAGTTTTTTAAGAAATAGAATGTATTTTTATTAGTGCCAGCAGTATGTAGGTAACTAATTGTAGAATAAACGTCAGAAGTCTTAAGCTGGGTAGGCACAAGCTACCGATCAAACGCGAACAAATTAATGTGGATGTTTCAACTTTACAGACGTTCTTGATTGATCGTTGAAGTTAAGCAGCGTTGTGCGCGGTCACATTTGGGATGGGTGACAGCCAGTGGCATTACGAGATGAGCGCTTCCATGCTTCGAAGGGCATATTAAACAGTCGGGAGTCGAGGCCTTTAGGCGGCCTAAAAACTCCGTCACAAGAGCTCGTACGAACTTACTTTTAACATTAAAGAAGACGAGCGAACATCGATACTCAACGCTGATTCAAACTCACTAGCCTTTACTCTTTTCGTTCGTACATAAAATCACGCCTGTTTGGGGTAGGCAGAGATCACGGATCTATATTTGCTACGATTCTGATATACTTCTTTCGCTTCATTCACTCTCATACATTCCTCATGCATGCTCGTCGGTTTAGGGCACTTTTGACCTGGCCCTTTTTCAAAACGTCGCCGACGGTACCATTCACACTCGCCTCATACACCTGTTTCGTTAATCTTCTTTCATTCATCCTCTCTACATGACCGAACCATCTTAACATACCTTTCTCAAACCTCATCACTACATCTTCTTTCACTCCACATCGCTCTCTTATTACGTTATTTCTCACTCTATTTCTCAAAGTCACCCCACACATACTTCGCAACGCACGCATTTCTTCTGAATTCACTCTACTTTGATGTTTCTTCTGCCATGCCCATCTTGTCTAGCTTTATTTTTTGACAGAAGATTTGGCTTGGCGATTGGAATATGACGGTCATCAGTATAAGAAACGGGGGCTTAAGCAAAAACGAGAAAGAGTGGATCCCGTTAAGATAGTTCTAACAGAACCTGTCCGCTTTTGGTTCATTCACAAAAAGCCGCTGCCACAGTAACCACTCATCTGCACAATTCAGTACTAACTACATTATCTGTGGACTACTCAATAGCAACAGTTCTTACATCTGTGACACCCTTTAGTAACTGTTTATGATAATCTGTGACGTTTCCAGAAGTATTGCATAGTCTGTGGTTCAAGCACACGCCACGGTGACCATGCTATTGTCACGTACTTTAATATAAATATTTTTGTTGTTTTCATTTTGTCGGCGCGGTTTTTGTATTTGGAATTGGTTCCGGTGTCCGTTTCAATGGAGTGCTATGATTTAGTTCAGTGGTACGCAACAGCGTGCGGTGTAATGAAAGTGGTTTTTTTTTGTTTTTTGTACCATGACCGCAGTAAATGGCTAGCGGGTCCGAAATAGGGCTACGTAGCAACAAGTTGAGGCACAGTCATTCTCACGTTGGGCAGCTTTTATAATTCGCCTTCTCATCCTCTGTACCTACTCTTTATTGCACTTCACTTCCAAGGCTACTATGACATTTCGTCACAATTCCGCCAATATCCGTTGAACAAATGTCATAAAAATATGGCCAGTAAGTCGTTTTATAATTTATGTTTATATTGGCGGTTAAGTTAATTAAAATCTGTAACTCTTATTGTCTTAATGTCGTCCGAAATAAGGTTATTTTGTTCTTATTATATACCTTTCTTATTATATTAGATACTTTATTGAACCGGTAAATTAATAAGACAGTCTTAACAAAATTGCAAAATTATTGTCACCCGATTAAAAACAATCCGAATTCAAATATCGAACTGTAACTAAATGCTACAGATAAAAAATATGTTAAGCCCCAGAGTTGAGTTATCAAAATGATAATCATTCATTTGTAAATTGCAAAAAATGCATGCAAAAAAGCTAATTGCTAAGTAGCTGTGTTCCACTTACACTCAATGACACTTTACAGATATATTGGTAACATATCTAAATATATTAAATACTCTTACAGGCACTGACTGACTGACTGACTGACAATCAACCCACAGCTTAAACCATAAGTCCTCGAAACATGGAGTGTATACATGTATATTCCTCTTCTAATATTATATTAAGGTAGGTAGATGAATAGGTACTTATTACTTTTGTTTCGTTTTGTAGATATTTTTATTTTTGTTTTTTAACTCACTGTAATATTTATTTTATTGTCTGTGTTCTTTTAATTGTATGTTTAAACCACCTTGTATGAGCCAAAGTTGCTTGAAATAAAGTGATATATTTATTTTATAATTTATGGACACTAAGAAAGAAATTTAAAAAAATACCGCGGGAAGATAAAATTTGATTGAAAATCAAAATCAACGAGAAGGCAGTCACAGCGCGTTCTACTAGTACAGTTTATAATAGATACGGTGCTGTCATCTCTAATGGATGTTTAAAATGCAAAAATCCCAGAACCGCATAACTATTCAAAACATGTTACTTCTCGCATAATTTTAGAATCAAAGCATCCTTAACAGTCGCAAATAGCTAGTCAAATGTCCCGAAAAGATACAAATTGGGTTTTAATCTATAATTTATTTCATCACGCACCAAATCGCACGTATTTGACGTTTCAATGTCAGACGTCAGATTGACAGGTATCTATGTTCAAACGAGTTGAACTCTCGGCGACTTTGACCGCGATGAGTTCTATTTATAAAAACTTCATTTTCTTGCTGCGTCCTAGGAGTTGCCTTTTGGGAATTCCTTTTTTAGTGCACTTCTACATCATAAGAGGAATTGAGGAATTTATCGGTCAAGTTTCATGCTTCTAGGACTTATAATTTTTTCCTTGATGAACTATCCATATGGGCGATGGGCTGATCACCTGTCACCATGGTTCTCCATATCCATTTTGGGACTTTGAATCAGGAGTGGCGGCAAGCCTTCTCCATTGGGATACGGGCGTGATAATATGTATGTATGTAATAAAAATAATTGTTATAACTATACTTCGAAATATAACTATCGCCAAACTCTAGATACAATTTATATAAACAAACCGTCGCGTATTTTTCGTTATTACATTGAAATAACTTTAGTTTTAGGTAAATAAACCTCGCAACGTAAGTTTTCATACCTTAATTTAACTATAAGTACTACTTATAAGTTCCATAAACATTAAAAAGTTTTAGGTTAAGTATGGGCGGTTTGCTTACATAAATCAATTTAGTTGCCGTTTTTGGTAACTTACCCTACATACTATTCCTCCTACAAACGTTAATGTGACAATTTCACCTGTCAATCTGCTTCAGGTCAATGAACTGAAACACTGTGATAATAAAATTACCAGTGTGTTCCTAAGCTCCCTTTAACATAACAAAAGTATTTACGTGAGTCGAATAAGATTTTGAACTGTGCGAAGTCCGTTATTTTATTGAATTAATACTGCCATACAATAATCTACCTTCAGTCATAGTCTTTAGAGTCGAACTTACTTAACAAGCTTTTAACTACTGTATTTTATGTTTGTAGGTATAATAAATGACAATATGGATTCTAGTCCATTACCTTAACACCTGGCGTGCTAATTGGAATGCAAATATTACTTTACAGCACGGTGGGACTTCACTGACCCCGAAATGGGGATTATAAGAGAAATAGGCAAGTAGATACGGTACACGGCATTTTTACTGACGTGTTTACGAAATTTATTTACTAAATGATTTATATTTACGTAGCTTCAAAAGGCAACTTTTGGGACGGTGTTTTTATGTACCCAGGAAGATTTCAAAAGTATGTATGTATGTTCGTATGAGCTAGTGGCCAACTCTAGTGACGGAGTTTTTAGGCCGCCTAAAGGCCTCCGTTATAGGATTATGACAGCGGCAATAGAAATACAAACTCTGTAAAAAAAACATCTCTCTACCTATTACAGTTCATGAGATACAGCCTGTTGATACGCCTACTCCATCTATGTTCGTCCCGGGCACTACAGCATCCCGTAGGTGAAAGAGATGACAAAGGACTTTGTTATTTTTCTTATTTAGATAGAGGTTCGCAGAGATGCGAATGTTGAGATAGATGTGTGGGGTAACAAGAATGGATAAGCTAAGGAATGAGTATGTAAGAGGAAGTCTGAAAGTAGCGCCAGTGACGGATAAGTTGAGGAGCAATAGGTTAGCGTGGTATGGACATGTCATGAGAAGGGAAGAATGTCATGTGACGAGAAGAGTGTCAGACATGAATGTGGAAGGATATGTGGGTAGAGGTAGGCCAAAGAAAAGATGGATGGACTGTGTGAAAGATGACATGAGTAAGAAAGGAGTGAGCATTGAGATGACTTCTGACAGAGGGAAATGGAAGAGAAATACATGTTCTGCCAACCCCACATAAAGTGGGACAAGGGCAGGGAAATAATGAGATAAGAGGTTCGCAACGGCAGCATTCAATTGCCATCACTCTAGCCAGTCTTATGAAAAGTAAGCTTGTTTTACGATCAACATAATTAATGATTTATTGAGCGAGCTCGACTCATGTCGGATTCAGGGTCGCCTTTTTATGTCCGCTATAAATGCATTTTGTTGGATTCGCTTATCGGATTTGCTTGTGACCTACGATTAGTTTAATTCCGTTAGCTGTGCTACTAATAAAAACATCATCATCATCATGACGATGATGGTAATCCTATAATCAAAATCCTATCCTACTAATATTATAAATGTGAAAGTTTGTGAGGATGGGTGGATGTGTGGATGTGACGATGTATTTTTGTGCCTCAATCACGCCGTAACGGCTGAACGGATTTGAATGAAACTTGGATTATACATAGGATGTGTGCTGGAACAACATATAGGCTACTTTTTGTCCGGACACACGCGAGCAAAGTCGCGGGCGATAGCTAGTACCTATATATATATCCTCCTACTCAACTAACCTACTAAATGTAACAATAATTAATTATTCAATTCAGGAAGTTAAAATAACACAATGACCTACCTGGCTCCCCATTAATATTTTCTATAGATGTTTTAAGCTTTGAATCAATATGATTGGTAAGTACTCTATATAATTAAACTTAATTATATTCTAACACTTGCTAAGAATGCACAAGGCCGAAATGAATTGCGATAAATCTTTTATGATATTCGTTAATACAGATTCTTAAGAATCGGTGGACGTAGTCTGACAAAAGAAAGGAAAACACTATCTATATGTATACATAGTACTCGTACGTACGATTCAACTCGCACACCATCATCATCATCATCTTGCTGCCCCTATCCCACTCTATGTGGGGTCGGCACAGCATGATCTTTGAATCATGGTGTAAGAGTTTTGGCTAAGGTATTTTATGACCGGCCGCCTGCCTGACGTGAACCCTCCTTGGGAATACTTGCTTATTGTATCTCATCATGTTGGAGGATATCCCTTAGTCGACTTTTACGACATGCTCGGGGAGAGAAGCAGCTGGACGCAATCGTATTTTTTTACTTCTAGCCACATTACGTCCATGATAAGATTGTCCCCGCTTTTCATAAAACTAGCTAACTAAGTAATGTTGCGATTCGGTTGCACACGTGACTGCGCACGACCACGTGAACGCCGCACGAGGTGCTACGCCAAGGTACTTCCGTCAATAATCCACAACATACAATAAGCTAAGCTACCTAATACCTACGCCACCCATAAACAGGACTAATTTAATTTCGTGAATGTTTAAATTGTATTTTAACTTATTTTAATGCGGCCAGCGTCTTGGGCACGCTTCCACCGTCTGATGAGCTGGATCAGGTGAGCTATCTATAGACCGTTTGCAACGGCCTTTAGATAGCCCGACTGTTTCTTTTGTATTTTGTAAATTATATTTGTAATAGTTGTAAGTTTCTTTCTGTTAATAAAATTACTTATTTCATATTACAGATACTTCTCTGCTGGACTGGAAGTAAAGAAAAAGCATAGAATGCGTCCAGCTGCATCTCTTCCCAAGCATGTCGTAAAAGTTGACTAAGGGATAGTATCCTTTCCAACACGATGGACTACCTATATGTAAAAGGTAGAGAGATGAAATTTTTAATGTGTATTGCTATTGCCGCTTTGACAAGTAATAAAAATAAAATTGGCCCCATACAAGAAACATTTGTGTACATGTACAATGGTACGGAACCCTTCGTGTGCGATTTCGAGTCGCACTTGACCGATCTTTTTTTAGATCTGTTGTATAGTTAAAACAAAAACCCCTTTTAATTAAGCCCACCGAGCAAGTGAAAACGACCTTTAATGACGAAACGGCTCGTATTTCAGGTGAGGACAGCCGGCTCCCTTACAAGTATCGATTCAGGGTAACTCGATAACCTGTCACAGAGGTCACGCTGATCGGTGTCGGAACAGAATACATTTTTGTCACAATCGCATGAACAGGTCCGTATTTCATCTTAAAATAAAGGAAAATGGTATCGATTGTGTTGAGAATTTTCTTAAACTTAATACATAATAACAATGTATAATTTGACAGCCCTAGAAATATTGGTTATACATTGAGATAAACAGGGATCGCTATAATTTTAGAGGTATCAAATTATGTTTTAAAATACAGAACAGATCGACATTATTGCTAGATTATAAACAAATGTTGAATGTCATCTGTCAATGTCACTTGTGGGAAAATGTAGACCCGAGTATGTCTGCAATAAATTACCGAAGTTAATCCATTAAAATCCCACTTTATTCTTTACTAAAAACCAACAGGTAATGGGCCTAGCACGTTTCCCGGTTCCGGATATCACGGAATTTTGCAACAGTTTCATAAATAAGGAATTTTTATACGGTTCATTCGGTAGGCACTTTCGGCCTAGCCCTAATCGGTTTTGATGACAGCTACCGGATACCGAAAATCCGGGTTCTGCATTTCCTAGTTCTGTCAATGTTTTACCAGTCTGTAAACATTTTCGAAGAAACCATAATACGTAAAAATATCATTAAGTAATGTGTCTGAAAGTTTGTCGTATCCATAAAAGGATTAAGTACCTACTTCGATCTTTTATTCCGGAAATATTATTTATGGTATCCGAGGATATCCACTGGATTCACAACTTCTTTAACTTTGCCGCCAAAAATCACTTGTCTCGTCGCGAGGTCAAGGTATCGAGGTTTTCGCAATTATCGATGTTTTGATCGATGTCGTGAATCGAAAGAATAAAAAGACCGACTGACTTTTTTGGATGTAGGCCGCGCCGGGATACTAAAAAGGCAATACGATTATTTGTATAGCAAGAAATAATTGCCGCTTTTATTTTATTACCCCACCTACGTAAAAAAACAAGGATTTCAGGTCAAAAAGGTTCGTTTGTTTATCGCTAAAAACGTCAAACGAAAATATTTGACAGGCAAATCGAAATGTCATAACTTTCAATAAAAACATCGATGAAATCGCAAAAAGAATATTAACACAACGGTGTCGGCGAGTTTTTTAATCGTCTTCGCTATCGAAAACCAGTCGGGGATTATAAAAAACAAATTGGCCTACATATTGTGGACACAAATAAAAGGAATTTACACAGTTCGATATAGACAAACTGGTAGAACCGTTTTAAATGTATTGTGTATTTCAATGTCTCGAAATTGGGCACTTTTCGGAACCTCTTCAATTTTAAGAGTAGAATTTTATGATGAAAGATGGCTTATTAACAATTTTGTAATTAAAGGTTAATGAATTAGCTAATTTACATTGGAAAGAGGTTGGATTGGAACCTTTGGTGTAGCGGTGAGCCCTAAATACAAGGTAATAAATTTAAAATCTATGAATGTCTAATAATTTAATTGGTTTTGGTCAATAAATTTAAGATTGCACTTTGTCTTCACTCTAACTTATGGGTGTTCCGTAGCTATTAGATTAATGTTATACCTATTCCAACTTTAAGCTACAGAAAGAATAAACTCAGATGATCCTATAAAGTTAAAATACTTTGATTTTTCAAACCTAATTTTATGTACGTAAAAATATTAAAACCAGAAAATAGAAATGTCATAATTTGAGGGAATTATGAATTTGAACTGGTGTCATAGACACGTCAATTTTGAACATACCAAAATTTCACACTTGCCACTTTATTGCAATAATAAAAATTCCGCGTTGTACCGCTACACTAAATTCTAGGAACATATTAATTTAATTGCGTCAGACTATCGATAACTTGTCGCGACACTGGTCACGTATAGAGTCGATATGCGCTGACAGGTACGCACTAGCACTAAACATTAATCTCAACATGTAAAAAAAATATTGTCTTTGGAAGCAAAACACGAAAAATAAACAAGTTAAATAAAGAAATAAATATTTGTGGACATTTCACACAGCGCCATCTAGCCCCAAACTAAGCAAAGCTTGTGCTATGGAAACCAGATGGCTGGTTAGAATACTTATATACTTTTTTTGTAAATAAATACTTATCTACGATAATCTATACTAACCCGCGCCTCTTGCGTCTCGGCCGAGCACTCGCCCACCATGCCACCGAGGTCGTCAAGTCACAAGTTAAACTTTTCCAGTGGTTTTCTTGTGTAGAACGAATTATACCTAGGTATAATAAAACAGCGGGAATTCGATAATGACATTTTATTGAGGTCACTGCCCTATTAAGGCCGGTATAGGAAAGAAAAGAGTAATTTTCAGATGATAGCAAATAAGATAGTTGTCCCAGATCATGACAATAGCGACCCGGCCGGCGCCATGACTCGTTCGATTCTCACTCGATACCGTTTACAAATATTTCGACATCGATAACCATCGCTGATACGGCTGTTGAGAGTTTTCACATAAATAGATAAACAAAATGACTTAAGCTTACTGAGAATCGATTAGAGTCATCTATGAACTATTTTTTTATCTTTGGTCGGACAACGATTGTTCATAGATGACGCGATTTGCAACTGAATATATGTATGAGTCCTTAACATTTTAATAATCAATAATTATCTACTTACCATCTCCAAAACACTAAACCATGTTTAAAATACTTTAATGTCCATCAACTCTTAGATTTATCTCTCAGATGAAACATGACTTTCATGTAACTTTAACATTTACTTTTAGGTCCAAAGATTAAACCCCTCAATTTGCACTTTATGGACATGATAATAAGGGTGATGGATCGATAAAGGCATGGTACAACTTTGACTTTAGCAATTGCGTGTGTCGCAATGAATCACAGTGCAGTGAATCAGGTTTAGAATCTGTTTTATAAAACACCAAGGTCCTTGATATTATCGAGAAGTTATTGTAGCAATTCGATTAGGCGGCAAATCGATGCTGTATTAGATAAATCAATCACTATGAATACTCTTAATAGACAAGATTTTTTCTCATGCACGACACACTGTTTTGAAGGTTGGCGTAACTAAGACTCATTTAAGATCTGTTCAAGTTTTCTAGGGGGAAATCACAAGAAAAGTGGCTAATATATTCTGCGTAGTCAAGTACAGTTGCTAGCCTTAAATGGCAAAATACAAAATGTATCCACTTCAGCTTCAATGGTGGACATGTCATTGGAACTTGGAGACTTGGAGTAATGTCGGTATTACCGTCCGTAGATGGGGCACGGCGCAATTTGTATTGTCCCTTTTTCGTAGCAATTACTTAGTGCCTTACCAATCGGGGTCATGGTCCTTTAAGGGACACGTGGTAGACGAAATTAAACTTTTTTCAATGTCATTTGAAATCAGGTCAGTCTTCAAACGGTTTGGTGAACTCTATGGGCTGTGCATGTGGTCAAAATATGCGCATAATAATGTTTTGATCTGATATTATAAATTATTGGTCTGACCTTGATTATGAGGTCCGTATGGCCTCATTCATTAGTTAAATATAGCACCGGTAAAAAAGAATAACAGCTCAATTAGCGGGATTAATCATAGGGACTGGCCACAAATAGTCATTTTGGTATATTCTGTCGTAAACAATGCTGTGCTGAAAGCCTCGTTTAAACTGTCACGTGACATTTCCATATCTTTATGTCAATGTCATTTCCGTATATTTTACCACCAGCGATATTAAATGGACACTTTGTCGATTGTTGCTTTACTATCAATCAAGATAGCCACAGAAATACTACTTTTTTCGACACCACTTTAAAGCTTTTAAGCTCAGCAAAGCGATGGAAGTGTCAAGAAGTGACCACTTCAGCAATATTTACTCTCTTCTAGCATAAACTCAAAAGGCGTTTTCTGTGATGCCTCACACAAAGCTCGTACTTCATTTGTATGCGGTGCGCAAACTTTTGTTTCTACATTTACTTTGGCACCACTCCTGTTTGCAGCGTTTGTTTGTCCCTTTGTTTGATGGACGGCTGGTTTCAGATGTGGTGGAATAAGCAGGAAATTGCATTCAAAATAAGCCTCACTTCACGTACCTACTACTACTAGTCGTGTCAGAAGTTCTTTCGAACCAGTGTGGTGAAGTGCTTCTCAGAGGCTTCTTTCGTGATAACGTATTTGTAACAAACTGATAGATTAGCCATTACGAACTAATTTTCATCTAGGTCTAACTCTTCACTATTGAACTAATCGACTTCGGATCAATATGGACTTGTCACTCTACGCAACAAGTTCATCGAAGCCGCTGGATAAACTTCGAAGAATTGTTAAAACATTTAGCCAGGGCGGAATGTCACGGTCGCTTAATATCACTCTGTCACTGGTCTATGTCCAGCAGCAGACTCCTATCGGCTGATGATGAAATATCACTCGAAAGTTGCCAAGGAAATATGAGTATTCAAGGAAATGTGAAGACTGAATCACCTACGTTTATTTCGTATTCACAATATTCAGTGTCTTCAGAAAAAAACAATGGCGTTCTAAGTGAACGGAAGACTTAAAAATATACAAATAAAATTAAATTAACGAAAGACTAGGCGGTAACTTCTTTGTTACCACCGCCTTCGCATAAGGGGAAATTATTTAACAATCGGTGCCTTTAGAATCGTTTTAAGCTTATCCCTTGCAACTTTGACAGGCCTTATGTTGGTGAATCGCGCTGAATGTTGAAAAGCCCTGGGTTTACTTAGAAATCTATTGAGTTTTGTATTTAGTGTACGGCTTGTAGGTAAAACTTGTTTTCAGTTTTGTCTGTATGACTCAATACAATGTTGTTACAATGTGTCTTTACTTAGAACAAACATAGATCCATGCTTGTTGTTTTGACAATGTTCCACTGGAAAATATTACGAGCTCCTTATCTAGATGGTTGTTAGATTTAGTTGATTCCCTTTGTCGAGGATATCCTAGTAAAATTTTATAATTAAAAGCCTGTAGTGTCTCACTCCAGAGGTATTCCTTCCTTCTCTTCAGTTATGTCCATGTCGGCTACTGTAGACAGTCTTTTAGGTACAAAATTATGTTGCTTAATTCCTCAGAGTCTAGCGATGTCGTCGCTAGCATAAAAGTCCAAAATGTATGAGCTTGACGTTGACATTGACGTAAAGCTATAGAAATGTCACCAATGGAAATGCAATCCCTATGAAGCATAGAAAATGCTATAGCTGTGTCATCATCGTGAGTCCGTGAAAAGTTAAATGGTACCCTAAACAAACTAATAACAAATCCAGTCTCACCTTTTTTTTTCATTGACATGAAAGTACGAAATGTCACCGATCGTACACATGCAAGTCGAAGCGATGCTATAGCTATAAGAAAAGGACATCATCACGAATCAGTGAAAAACAATCGTACCCAAACCAACCGAACAACAAAGCCAGCCTCATCTGACTTTTTCATAAACATTATTCAAGACAAGGGTCCACGGCTTTTCGCACAGTCATCAAGTAATCAACAGTCATGATCGCTGCTTTCAATTTCACTGACTTATTTTTACCTTTGTTGATTCAGGGCTCGCTCGGTAACCCACAGAGGTGTTAAATGCATCCTTATGATAGCACGCATGTACAGTTCACGAGTTATACAGGGTTTTTATGTTTTTATTTGTTTTTCTTTTAGCAGAAGCATTTAAACCTTAAAACAGTTCTTGACATGAATTATATCCTTATTTGTTTTAATAAGACGTCCGTCACTAAAATCTAAAATAGCTAAATGGAACATCATTATACACTTCAGTTTACAAATGCATTACATTGTAAAGTTCTTACATGGTGAAATATAATTTATGAAGTTCATTGCCTTCAAAACAGAAAACACAAAAGCTAAAAGTAAAAAGTGAAAAACAGAAAATAGGTTCCCAGTCCATGACAAAATCAGATATATTCTAAAGAATATATTTTGATCACGGAATCGAAATCCAATCCTAGTTTCACAAGATTTCTATTCAAGGTCAGGCCAGTGTAACCTATGCTCTCTTGACTCAGGTGAAAATGGCTTTCAACTACCTAGTGCTTCTAGGTTTCCTAAGAAGCTGTTTGTGTGCCTAGGGGAAATTACGGCCGTATTTAAGGGCCATTTCACCGGTTAACTGAACGGCGTTACTACTAAACTTCTTCAAGAGATCAAGGGTTGTCAAATTGCATGGAAATTGTTAGCAGTGACAATTCTTGAACTCAGCTTAGAAGATACATACATACATATCGCGTATCCCTAACGGGGTGGGCAGAACCACACTTTCTGATTTAAGACTCCCAAGATGGATATGGTGAACCATGGTGACAGGTGATCAGCCCATCGCCCATGTAGGTATATCAAGTTGGAGAGGATACCAGGTACTCCTTAGTGCCATTTTACGACATGCTCGGTGAGAGAAGCAGCTGGACGCATTCTATGCTTTTTCTTTACTCCCAGTCCAGCAGAGAAGTAAGCTTTTATAAGCTTTTACAAGCATTCATAATACAAAATGGCTTCAAGGAGTTCCACAATCAAAGGAATGAATGAATGAAAATTGTTTATTGCACATCTTACAAATTAGATAACTAGCTAACAAAGTAATGAACAACGGGCGGTCTTATTGCTAATAAGCGATCTCTTCCAGACAACCTTTGGATGGAGAGGAATTGAAAGAGAAGAAGAAATCAAAGTACCTAATAGGTATAATAATAGTTGATGTTTCTATTAATGTCCAAACTCAATTCATTTCGGCATGACACCGGCCATTTCACAGCCGTAATAAATGGCGACCGTTTTTAGAAAACTGTCTTCAACTTGTCTCTATTCAAGCAAACAGGCTACCGAGCCTACTGACCATGACCACCTGAAGTTTTACTGCTAATTGTAACTAAGATTGCCCCTTTCAGAATATCAGCTCATTTTAGAAAGATTCAACTCATTTTTAGATGAGAATGGCCGACAGAGCTGGGTCGGTTAATAGCTTAATGAAATTCTGCATGCGAGTCTGCTTTCTGATGCGTTTGTGCAGACTTGCGAAGTTCGGAGGCTCCATAGACATCATCATCATCATCAGTGGCTATATCGCACTGCTAAGTACTCGTATAGACCTTTGCTTTTGTCTTATCACCTTTCTGATCCACTGACGGCAAGAGACGCTGACAATGTTATCGACCCATCGTGACGACGATCGATCATCCCTAACTAAGACGTGTGGAGTGAATTATACATAGGAGACATGCAGCAAACATCGTCACTGTTCATAGGAGGCAACTAATTAGTACTTACTAATACCCTAAACGAACGTCTTCGCCACTTTTATACAAACGGCGCCCAACTTAGACCAAGTTATCGTTTCCGAAAGTTACTGTTATTGACAAATGTTAATTACTTCTCTGCTGCATTAGCATATGCTCGGGGAGAGAAGCAGCTGGCGGTAAACGTAATTTCACTAAACACTAACGAAGCGCTCGTGGCGTAGCTTGCTTAGACGTTCTTGATTGATCACAATTGGGATGGCTGGCCGCAAGTGGCAATACGAGCTGACCGCTTCCGTGCTTCGGAGGGCACTTTAAATGGTCGGTCTCGGCTTAAGCCATGACGGAGGCCTTTAGGCGGCCTAAGAACTTCGTCACAAGGGTTGGCCACTAGCTCATACGAACTAACTAAACACTAGGATACGCTTATACAAGTCCTCAATAACAAATTGATAGGCATTAAAAGTAAGACTATAAACCGAGGAGGACGCGATCCGGCGACCGCGACGCAATTTTATGGTCACGACTTGGGCACGCGCACTCTTCAGCGCACCTGCACTTCGACATGGTGGAAATGGTGGTAACTTGTAGGTTAGCGACTTCTTAACTTAAATATAAATAAATAAATGTTTATGGACATTTCACACAGCGCCATCTAGCCCCAAACTAAGCAAAGCTTGTATTATGGGAACCAGAAGGCTGATAGAATACTTAGATACTTTTTTTTGTGTAAATACATACTTACAGTACAATAAATATTTGTGGACATTTCACACAGCACCATCTAGCCCCAAACTAAGCATCATCATCATGTTCCTGCCCTCATCCCACTCTTTGTGGGGTCAGCACAGCATGATCCTTTTATCATGCTGTAAGAGTTTTGGCTAAGGTGTTTTATGACCCGCCGGCTGCCTGACGTCAACCCTCCTTGGGAATACTTGCTTATTGTATCTCATCATGTTGTAGCCCCAAACTAAGCAAAGCTTGTACTATGAAAACTAGATGGCTGGTAAATACATATATACTTTTTTTTGTAAATACATACTTACAGTACGTAATACTACAACACCCAGACCCGGAAGAAATATTTGCAGAACATACAAACATTTCTTACGCAGCGGGAATCGAATCTCTTGCGTCTCAGTCGAGCACTCGCCATGCCACTGAGGTCATTAAAATAGAAGAACCATTCAATAGTTCAATGTACTTTTTACCCGGGGACGTCAGCGAAGCCGCATTCAGAAGCTAGTTAACAAATGTGTTTTCAAGATTATGAATATTCAAATAGGTTTGGCTAATGAGGTTATTATGCTACTGGGGCTCCGAGCAGCCGGACGCAAGACCGGTACCAAACCATAAGTTACCAAGGCTGCTCACATATACCTGATTATTTGCAACATTTGGTAGTTCGTAAAAACCAGACAAGCGCGAGTCGGTTTCGCACGCGAAAGGTTCCGTCGCACATGTAGATAAATGTTTCTTTTATTAGGCCTCCTTTTATTTTACACTAGCGGCCGCCTGCGGCTTCGCTCGCATGGTACTCGGATAAAAAATTGCCTATAATGTTAATCCACATGTACTATGTATATTCCAAGTTTTATTCAAATCCGTTCAGCCGTTTAGGCGTGTAAGAGTAGCAAACATCCATACATCCAATCCAAGCATCCAAGGAGGGTTGACGACAGGCAGGCGGCCGGTCATAAAACACCTTAGCCAAAACTCTTACAGCATGATCCTTGGACCGACCCCACATAGAGTGGGATAAGGGCAGGAAGATGATGATGATGATTTGTTGTTATAGCGGTAATAGAAATACACACTTTGTGAAAATTTCAACTTCCTACCTATTACGGTTTATGAGATACAGCCCGCTGACAGACCGACGGACGGAAGAGAAGGCTTAGTAATAGGGTCCCGTTGGCACCCTTCGGGTACGGAACCCTTAAAAGGGGCAAATAATCTAGAATTCCAATCAATTAAAGATTTTGTTTCCAAAATTGCAGCGCATGAAATCAGTTGTTATCAAGGGGTTACTAACTAGCTACAAACCATAGGAAATTGAAGAGTCCCGTATCAAATTAGCCACATTTCGTCCCACATATCTAAGTAATCACAACATACCATACAGTTACGTAACTAGTTACTAACTGAGCGCTGGTTAAAATTCCGAACAGGGCTGCCATGGTACGTTGACCAGGCGACCAATGATCATGAGCGCTGATAGGGAAACCATGGGTAACCAAAAATGGCCATGGTCCAGTCAGATAGTCCAGCTGGAACCAATACCCGGTAATATTCAAGTATTTCTTGAGAGCACTGGTGGTCTAGTTGGAAGTGACCCCGCCTTCCGATCCTAAGATTGTGGGTTCGAATCCGGTCGTGTACCAATGAATTTTCAATGGAAGAAAACATGCTGTGCCGACCCCACATAGAGTGGGATAAGGGCAAGAAGATGATGATGACAGTTCGCTGGATGGAGAGGCTTGCCCACGCCCAGCTCCTATAGGGTACTTTAAGAAGGTACTTTCTATCCTCATAGCTAGAAAACGTATCGTAGTACGTAAAAAGTTCGATAAAAAAACATGTCTAGTGCACGAAAGAGCCTTCGAGGCACACCTTTCACCACACTGGTTCGAAAGAACTAGTCACACGACTAGTAATTAATACCTAGAAAACCAATAAAATGTTACAAAAAAGTAACGAACAAAAATTTCGTTTCAATCGACTTTCACTGACAACTCTCAAGAGAAATACTTGGAAAATTGACGTTTTAACGTTCATGATTACTTAACAAGTTTTGTAGCTGTCATAAAATCTGTAGCACATCGTCTAATCGATACACATCTATGGCGTTACATCACTAATTACCTGACGTGCGGTAGTACGCAGACCGTGTCGACACTATCGACTATCGATAGTTGAAAGTTGTCGATAACATCTACTCATCTCGACCTTTCTCAGCATCAGGTATCGATATTTCATATCGATATCGTGCAGAGGTTTACACTGGCCAGACGTATTCATTTTACTGGGAATGTATTTTGTTTTATCTGTAGTATATATGCGAATGTTGCCAGTTTGAAATAAAAATAATGCCCTGGATTTTATCCTGTTCTGAAATGGCACAGCTTAATAATAACCCTAAAAATAAAGTTTAAGTCATCTTCTTTGGAATTTCATGTTTTTCCAAAGATCGTCTCAGAATAAACCTCAGTAATTACGGCGGCGTTCATTGTAGCTAACTATAAAAATCAGAGTAAATAAACATAGTTTTTCATCCATCAATCTTTGAACAAAAACTACACCCTCCTAGAGTGAATTTATTGGACACGCCGGCATTGGACATGTGCTGGCCACAGTGCAGAAAATGCAGTAGTTTACCTCCACACTCCACGGTAACCACACACCACAGCGTCCCATTCATTCATTCATTCATTCATTCACTCATACATATTTAAATAATAAAAATCCGTAAATGATTATAGGAACCCCCCACCTCTTGTGTGTTGCTGGTAGGACATACGTGGCGAGGTGTCTGTCTTCACTTTACCAATATCAGAACATATTATTTAATGTATATTTTCTTTCTTTCTTACTTATAACACCCAGAAGCGAAACAAAAAATATTTATCACATAAATGCTTGTCCAGGGTAAGAATCGAACCTACAATCCACAGCGCAATTAATGAGTTGTGTAACTGTACTGAAATCTACTATGTCCAGCTCTATATCGGGCGTGCCGGACGCCCCTGGCTATATAAGTCGAGATGCGCCCGCGCATAACGGGCGACCTTCTATTAATTACCGTTCGCTCTCTATAGGGACAGGCATTTCTTTCTATAGACCAACTTGTCTATTCCTACATTCCAAGGCAAAAACTGTTCATTAGATGCATTAAAAGCTGGAAAATATCAACTAAACATTAATTAATTCGGACAGATTTCATGAAGTACTTGTCCAAGTACAAAATAGGACTTCGACACAATTCGAGTTTCTAAAGGTACAAATTCAAATTGGTTAACAGTTTTACAGTCATTAAATCTTATATTATAAGAATCTTTGTCCTGACTGACTGACTGACTGACTGACTGACAGACAACGCACAGCCTAAACCGCTGGACGTAGAGACTTGAAATTTTCAGTGTAGGTAAACCTTGGTACGTAGGGGTGTACTAAGAAGGGATTTTTCAAAATTCAACCTCTAAAGGGGTGAAAAGGGATGAAAACCTGGAATCAATTTTTGGTCTAAAACTGCACATAACCTACATCAAATTAAAAAGCCGATTTTTCTCATTTAGTTGATGTCATAATTACCTGTAAATTCTTTATTTTTGGCATGTTTTTCATGAAAAATAGAATACTTTTATTTTGACATATGACAGCGATGATACACACAGATTAGTAATAGATGATACAAAACATATGGAAAAGGAACTGTCAATGTCAAATTACCAGTGAAAGGAAGCATAAATTATTACTGGTCTAATAAGTTTCCAATCTTGATTATTCATGGAGTTCTGACGTAATTCTAAATCTGATAACTAGATGTCGCTGCTAATTCTGATCAAATCCTAGAACGCGCTGTTGTTGCGTTTAGAAAAGTTTACCTTAACTCTCAAAATTTTTGCTAAATTCACCGAAATTTCTTAATTTTTAGATTTAGGTATGTTGGTTACTCTTTCACGCAAAAACTACGGAATATACTTACATATCCTATTATTCATATTCGTTCGCTAAAGTTAGCCATTGCTTAAAGTTAGCCCTGTCACTGTTTGTCATTATGAAATGGTAAGAGATGGCAATACTTTAGTCATCGTTTAGCGTACACTATATTATAATGAATAATGAGGATAGTAGGTACACCTACGTGTGCTGGAATGGGACATAGCGTACTTTTTATCTGGGTACCACGTGAGCGAAGCCGCGGGCGGCTGCTAGTTTAAAAATATGAAGGAACGACCCAGCTATTACTCCTCATTATAAATCAAATTGCGTTACCAGCCAAGTATGGCGTTGGAAAGCAATGAGCAAATCACATTAATATTGTTCCGAGTGACCGATAAAGCCAACAATCTGTATCGGGTCCGTACGCTATGAAATCACGTGTGAAATGACTGGCCATCGGCAAACGGAGCTCGGAGTTCTGTTGCGCTTGCGTGCACAGGCTGGTATTGTAACGTAGGAATGTACATAATTTTACAAGCTATTTTTAAAGATTAGAGAAGAGAAGATTTAGACTAAAACCCAAAGAGCAGGAGACCTTTGCTCAGCAGTGGGACAATTTAGGCTAATAGTTATATTACTAGTAAAAACTGACAGGACGCTGTAGTACCTGGGACGATTTTAATAGAATACACTTGTCTATACCATATCTGCGAAAGTTATCAGATTTCTTTGGAAATATTCAAGAATATCAGACAGATAGAAATCCCAGAATGCAGTGTCCGCTATAATCCATTAACAGGCACAAAACTTCAAATTTTGTTTCCTGCTCCACCCTCCAAGGCCACAGCAACCACATTCCTCAAAGACAATGGCTTACCAATTACCACAGCCACTTACGGTAATGTCCTGGTCTGAAGGTACTGTTAGGGGTTGTAATAGATTGCCCCATTGTTTATTACCCTAATTCGTTGCGATAAGTGCCTGATTGTCGACTTTCTACGCTTATATCCAATACCAAATCACCATCGTACTGGGTGTGGTCGTTTGCGGATTTCCTCTCGTTGTTTAAGATGTACCATAAAGGGTAAGATGTAGATAAGATCAGAATGGTTGTTTGATGAAGAGCTTCCTGTTCGAAACGCATTCCTCCATCAGAAGCCCATCTCTACAGACGTTATTTCAGACACCTGCGGCTTACTGGTCAGAGATACGAAGATTAAACCATTCTACGCTATAATCATAAATTTTCTGCTACCACTCGTGTCACTGATTCTTTGTGACACAAGATTCACTGAAGACGTGTGGTGCAAGAATTAAAGTAGGCTTCAAAGAGACTTTCACGCCTTCAAAAGACAGTGTCTCCGAACTTTTTTAGGCTCAACGACTTGCCAGTTTCCTCAAAATGTTTTCATTCACGTTCGAGGATACCTACAGTAAAATATGCAGTATAGGGTAGCGCACAAAAACAAAAAATCATTAGCGCCTTCGAACCATGATCGGAAAGCGGAATGAAATAATGAGGTGAAAATTACTGATCGTCCTTTTCCACACACCCTGTATAAGGTACCAACAGTTAAGTTGAATGCATTGTTACGGCGCAGAATAAGCACCTCCCGCTGGATAATTAGTACAAGTGGGGAAGATAATTGCTAATTATAGTACAAATTAATACTTCGCGGTGTATTCGCAGGGAAATCGCCTTTCCATAGGAATTATATTTATAAACATGGGTTGTGAGTGCTGTTACTGCAGCGGGTCTTTTCTACAGGATGCTGCTTTGATTTACGCCATATTTAGGTCGTTTGTCAATGTCACTGATTTTTTAAATCCTTTCCTCTTTTCTGGGCTCTTTTCGGGGATTGCATATTTTAAGCAAGCTATTGAGCACGGGGGTAATGACTTGTGACATGTCAAACGACCGAAATATTCCCTAAACTAAATTAATTATGTATTAACTGTATCTTATTCAAACATTAGCTCAGAAAAGTATCAATATGTAGAACGTCACTATTCTGTTTGTAGGTTATTGACTCATTCAAATATTTTCTTAGAGCAGACAGCTCATAACAATAAATCAAACCGAAACATCTTAAAATTTACGTAAAGCATGACTAGTTTGAGTAGAATCAGATTTTTCTCAAACATGTCCCCCCAAATCGTGCTATCATAGCGCCGAGAGATTTAACCGATACGTGTGCTAGTTGCCGTGTGTTGACAGCTTTATCTCGAAACTTAGGGTTACCATAACTAAAAAACAAAGCTAGTGAAATATTAAACTGATAAGCGTCAAAAGTGGCGATTTTGCGGAACTTATGCAGAATTTATTAAACTAAATATTATTGTTAAGTGGTGATTATAGTTTTTCAAAATCTTAATTTAGGCATTGATAAACACAATTTTGGAAGAGGCTAAGAATTTGTTCTACATGTAAAACAAATTCACCACTAATATATTTTTTATGCTATGCTGTCTTGCTACAACCTGTTTCTGAGAGCCAAGCTTACGGGCTAGCAGCAATAAATCTTAGAAAGCATAAAACCTGACCTCTCACAAAAAGCCGCAGATCACAACCCTGCATCCGTGCCATATGGCTGTATTCGCAATTAACAGCTATTCCACGAACCAGTCCGTCGTTTGTCGTCGTTCCTGAACGCACATGTACTACCGGGAACGAACGTAAAAACGGCGCGTGTGTCTCTAGCTTTATGTTTTAAAAATCACTAATAGCGAATATTGGGATACAGAACAACAGGGAGATAGAAAACGATGTTATTGGGCCAACATGTAGAGAACAAACGTAAAAGACTCGTGTGTCGCAAACTTTATGATTTTAAAGTTATCATTCATAGAAAATATTGGGTTACAGAAATACGGCCCGATAGTAGATGATATCATTGGACCAAACTGGCTAAATACCATGAAGGAAGATAGGAAGTGACCACCCAGATGTGTGTTAGGCTGTGATGATAATGTCAGGGATAGACTTTGAGGATACTTCTCCAAGTTTTCTTAGATATAGGTATTCCGTTAGGGCCAAAAATTTCTAAAAACGACGTTCTTCAGTCAAGTATATATAACTCAAGGTCACTTTACCATCATACATTTCTGCTGATGCACTCTTCAAATGCAGCAAAATATAACCAAAAGTGGCTAAACATTTCAAGCCGTTTCGATGCAATTGAATAAGTGATTTACAAAGCACAAGGAGAATACCCAGACGGACAGAAGCAAAACAACGTCTGGGAAGTCTCAGTATTGATTTTGTCTGCACTCGAGTCTAGATTAAGCTCACGTTCCTGAGCTCACTCGTTTTATTCCTTTGGCAGACACAATAAAATTACTTTCATTGCTCGATACGTCCTAGTTTAGTGCTAAACATTATCTAGAATTAGATTGCCTGCGCGGGGCTGTGCGTCGGTACTTGGTTTAAGGCAGCACTTTCGCAAAGTGTTTTATTGGACACCGAGCTTTCGATGTAATTTTGATCATAAATTGATTTAGTACTCCGTGAAGTTATTGTTTATAGTCGATGATAACATTACTCAATTTTCGTGTCAAGCTAAAAAAAAGTCAAATCAAAATACCCGACATTTTGTACTCGTTCGAGGCCAACCAGAATGCACATATCGAATATCCCTAACCAATTTATCGATATCGATATCGATACTCACTAGTTTTAACATTACACGTTTTGTCCTGTCAATATGACAAAACAGTTTCGCTGAACGTTTATCGATTACAACAGAAATATCATATTACACAATTTAATAAAGTTTTACACTGCGTCTTGGACCTTAGTCCATTTTTATTCAGAGATCTTCTTGAAATGGATGTACGTACGGAGATTTGCCGTCATAAAAGCCCTGAATACTAAGAATCGTTTAACGATACAAAATAAAGTTGATAGGGGACGTAAAATGAAAGGTCAACTCGCCAGACGTGGTACATTGTCCTTAGTTCCTCATTCTTGAGGGACGAAACGAAATATAGGGAATAAATTATTTTAATCTTCAGATATTATCGGCAATCTTCGCAATCTTTAACGGTAAAATTATACTGGTTTTTGAGTAAATTGTGATGAAACGACGGATTGTGTGAAAGAGGACATGATTAAATAAAACTGGTCAACAGCGAGTCGAACTCGCACACGAAGGGTTCCGTACTATCGCACAAGTACATAAATGTTTCTTGTATGCCATCTATTTAGGTTGCAGCATGTTCCCTATCAAAATCAAGCAAAGAATGCAAAATGAAACACTTCTCTTCTTTGAGGACGCCCTTGATTTTATTATTATTTTCGAATAAACTTTATAACATATGGCCGTATGTATATTTTAATGTGCCTGAATTAAATGAATTTTATTTTATTTTATTTTATTATTTATTAATAACAATAAAAAAAATTGTACAAAAAGGTGCAAAAATCACTTGACCCATCCAATTACTGACCGCGCCTTGTGTTGCTTAACTTTAATGATTTATTACGAACGGGTTTTTTTATGGGTCCCCTTCTATTTTATTTTTATTATTTGTTATTATAGCGGCAACAGAAGCACACTCTGTTTAAATTTCCTACCTATTACGGTTCATGACATACAGCCCTCTGACGGATGAACGGATGAACGGACGGACGGACGGACAGCGGGGGCTTAATAATAGTTTCCCATTGGTACCCTTCGGGTACGGAACCCTAAAAAGGAATGAGTACAGAGATGACCGCTGACAGAGAATGGAAGAAGCGAACATGCTGTGCCGACCCCGCACAGGACAGAAGATGTTGGTTGTGGAACGATTTCTCTCACATTAAAAACCGTCACGTCTTAAAAGAACAGCCAAAAAGAATATAGTATTATGCTTCATCTTGATAAAGTTTGACAAGCTCGATCTGGCACGTGCGCAGGAGTATATTTCGGTAAGCAGGTCGGCGGTCAACGACCGGAGTCGCTAAATAAAGATGTAGTCGCACAGACGAACTCACTCTCAAGACTGTGGGCCAGGGAGGGAGTTGGTTCAGAGGTGACACTACCAAAAACTGCCGCTAAAATACCTAACCTACCTAAGAATATTTAGACTGATATACTCAGTACATAGAGGTGCCTAACGGTGAAGGAAAACATCGTGAGGAAACCCGCGGCTTAGATCCGCACGTATTGACAATGTCTTTCCTGTGGACAAGGCCGATTAAGCTGAGAGGATGGAATAGGTGCTGGGCAAGCCTACTCCATCTTAATTAAATAATATGTATGTAAAATCCTTTGTGCACAAATCATAACGCTACCTATGCCCGGTTCCCATAATCTACTAACGGGCAACGGATCGTTCAATACCATAGCAACGTTGGTTTTTGACAATGTTCCATTAATAACGTGATGTTTTATAGCAACTTATTAAACCCCCTACCACCTCGTGATAGATGAGGATTTAGAAAAATAAATAAGTACACGTGATATCTCACTACACCCCTCCCCTATTGATATTTCGTGATATTTTCAACCCTCCTTTTTTAAACCTCACGTGATTAATAGACGATCCATGAACCCGTGGGAAAAAGTTTGAACCAGTTTGAAGTTCTCCGATAAATTGTTCTATCGCGCTGTATGCATGTTATTTGAACAAATCTCGCAATTTACAGCTCTTCAAAATTGTTGACTGATATAAACAACACTGTTTTCCCAAGAATTAAGGGGTCTATAAATACGCAGATTTTTTTAAATAAAATACGGCACAGTAACGATGTCAATTAAAAACTCCATAAAACCATAATGATCGGAACTCTTCTCATTTCGATAGCTCATCATCAGTTGATTATTTATCAGAGAGTTTTATCATCACATAAATCAAACGATTTATTAACCTGGATAAAAACAAGGGCATTTCGACTTAATTTTCCCAGCCTATGCGGTCTCACGAAACACGAACTAGAGTAAACTATTATTTTAATTAAGAACCAGGTAGAGTTCGTAGCGGTACTCAAAACAATATTCTAAAAACCTAATATCAAAACCCGAAATAGTTAATTGATTCAGGCGTGACTTTGCTAAAGTCCAATACTAGATAGATATTAAATATCTAGTATCAATCCGCTTATTTTTTATTAAAAACTTTCCAATATGCAGATAGGTGCACCGCCCGCCAGCCCACAATAAAAAGCCATGCAATCCAACACACACATCCAGACAAAGCAAACTCAATATCGTCGACACGTGTTTCGCCTCTCCACAAAACCTCCTCGGGAAGTTGACTCAGACTGAGCGAGAGATCTTACCTCTGTGAGCGTTTAACAGATAACATTTCTTTCATGAGCCTTGCATTATTTCTTTATTGCGGGCGGGCGGTCACAATTGGGATGGGTGACCGCAAGTGGCATTACGAGCTGAGCGCTTCCGTGCTTCGGAGGGCACGTTAAATTGTCCCGGCTTTTAAGTCGTTAAGCCATGACGGAGACCTAAAAACTCCGTTACAAGAGTTGGTCACTAGCTCATACAAACTTAGTAGAATAGTAGAACCGGGGGCATTCGACATCTACTGCTTGGTTTTACTCTTTTATGAGACAAGGTTGAGAAAATATTAGAGTTAATAAGCAGCTTCTTGATTGAAAGTGAACGCTGCACCTGCGGCCTGACTCGGCGGACGCCCGGGTCACTATAACGAGGGTTCCGTTATAGAACATTACGCGGGAAATTTTTGTGACGATTTCATAAGCCCACCAGCTGAACGTTACTTCAAAAACGTGACTAAGGGATTGGCCATTAGGCAAGTCACTTTGCGGCAAAACAAGTCGCTAAACGCGTAGGCATGTTACTATGCGTCTAACGCAGTTGAAACGCCACTCCAAAAGAGTATGTGCATAATGCGTCTCGTCGCTTATGTCAGTTCAGTGACCTGCTTAGCCAAGTTTATTTGGGTCTGTCGAATTCGCTAAACGCTATTCCAAAGTGTATGGGATACGTACGATACGTGATGAGGTGAGATCAAACATTTTTGTTTTGCACGTAGTAACTTCGTTCATACTTGGCCTCAGTTTCAGTAATAAGTTGTAATTAACAGCGGTTACGAAGTATTGCGCTGCGAAAACTGACTCATGTGAAAGGCGCACTTCAGTTTGCTCTTGAAAGCGAGTGAGGTGCGTTAACGATGACTGCACGCACTTAATATAGGAAGTGCATATATTCATAAAATTGATATGTCCGAGAGTCTGAGACATAATAGCAGGTCGATTGTCCAGTTTGGGTAGAAATAATGCAAAATTCATAAAAAACGTAATAAGGCCTTTTACCATCTATAGTAGATGATTTATACAGCGTCAGGAGGCAACTTTTAGCTTCACAAACGGGACGCTGTAGTGCCCGGGACGAATTAAGATGGAGTAGGCTTGCCCAGCACCTATTCCATCCTCTCAGCTTAGTCGACCTTGTCCACAGGAAAGACACGGTCAATACGTGCGGAGCTAAGCCACGGGTTTCCTCACGATGTTTTCCTTCATCGTTTGAGAGTACTGGTATAGCGCACATGAATTTTTCACACAGAAAAATCCATTGGTACACGACCGGGTTTGAACCCACGACCTTAGGATCGGAAGGCAGGGTCACTACCAACTAGACCACCAGTGCTCTCGCATCGCAATCCCGATAAAGTTTGTCTATGGATATTTTTGTAAATTGATGAAAACTGACTTTAAGGCAGGGTCACTACCAACTAGACCACCAGTGCTCTCTCATCGCAATCCCGATAAAGTTTGTCTATGGATATTTTTGTAAACTGATGAAAAGTGACTTTAAAAATCATCACCATATTATGAGCCAGCGGCCATATTTCATCATGACAGGACAATTGCAGAAAAACCGCTCCGCACACGAACGGGAATAAAAACTTCGCCGTTGCATGATTGAGTAATAATGCATGAATTATTTACGATGTGGTAACTGACGGTAACTCCTGGTGCCTTTTTGGGCGGGACCCAGCGGGGCTGTCTGTGATACCTCATGTTTAAAGCCCATCTCAGAAGATGCAGTTACTGGCTGGCGAGCTGTTGACAGGGCAGCGCGTTGCCGATAATTTTCAAGGAAATTCATGTTCGATTATGCAAAACAAATATGGTAATATGAACTAAAAAAGGAAACAGCGGCTTGCTACTCTAAAAACATAATTATGTATAGCGTGATTTCGTACCTGTTCACTGCTCTAAGGTTCAAATTCGTTAGTGGGAAGATTCGTAAATCAAACAAAACGTGTGATCTTAGCGATAGTATAATACAGACTGAAGTTAATGTGGCTTTTTAAATACAATCAATTGGACAGTACCTGAGCTTATAGCCTAACGAAATACGTACAATAACATAATGGAACCACAGATTTGTAACTTTTACATATTAAAAAAGTAAGTTCGTATGAGCTAGTGGCCAACTCTTGTGATGGAGTTTTTAGGTCACCTAAAGGCCTCCGTCCTGGCTTAACGACTTAAAAGCCGGGATCGACAATCCTCCGAAGCACGGAAGCGCTCAGCTCGTAATGCTACTTGCGGTCATCCATCCAAATTGTGCAAAGGGTTGCTTAATTTCAACGATCAATCAAGAACGTCTAAGCAAGCCACGCCACGAGTGCTTCCCGTATCATAATGTCCACGTGACACTGCGTTTATGTCAATCCCATACATTTTTACATCTAGCGTCCAGCCACTTTGGTAGACTGTCAGATCTTACTAGTCTCTGGGATTGAACAAGTAGAGTTACTGAGCATAGTCTGGCGCAGGCTTTAGCTACGTGGGTCACTTGATGTACTTTATGTGTAATATTTGCTCTTGAGAGATTTACGAGTGCCGTATTTTCGGCGTTCCCTTAAAGAAATGTTTATTTATTGTTTCTGTAAACGACTGCATGAAAATTCAATCGTGTAGCTTTTTCCCATGCTCTCTTTTGGCCTGTGTTTAACCATAAAATATTTGCAGAGTTTTGGCAGAACGAGAAATTTGAAAGCTTATTTAAAAGAAAAATTGGTTGTAGACTCTGGTGAAACACTGAAAGTTTAAAACTGCTTTAAAAAACTAAAGGACATTGTTGTTCATTTAACACATGTTTTTATATCAAACGTAAGTATTAATTTCCCGCCTTGCCACCGAGGTCGTCGGTCAATATTTTATTCTGAGATTTTATTAAAGGACTATCTAAAAATATATGACGTTTTTCCACAGATAAGAACGTTGCTATGGTAATGAACTATCGTCCGTTTGATGGACATTGGAACCGGGCATTAAATCTATGATCGCCTGTCACATCTGTCACAATGCATTAACAGAGTGCTGTGACAGTGTGACAGTAAACCTGATGCTGAAGAGCATACAGGTTCCTTCCGACAGGCTAATCCGAGCGGGGGCGGACCGGCCAGGTGGACATAACGGAGCTAGACTTATAAGGGCCGATCTACACTGACATGTAAGGTTCAGTGAAGGCGAGATAGTCGAAACAACAGGGAAGTTTTGGACGAAAAAACCGAAGGAAAGAACACTGCCTTCCTAAGTGAAGAACTCAGGGACAATGTCAAGCATGTTTTGATACGTGAGTGAGAACAGAATGTTGTACTTTGTTAGGCGATACCGAATATTTATCTAACTAATTCACTAGGAGGGCAGAACAGGGTGGAAACTTTTACTGGAAGCCTAATAACCCGTTAGGAGGATTAAAGTTTGTGAGGATGTGAGGATGGGTGGATGTGTGGATGTGACGATGTATGTTTGTGCCTCAATCACGCCGTAACGACAGAACGGATTTGAATGAAACTTGGAATACACGTAGTATGTGTACTGGAATACCACATAGGCTACGATAAAATATATATTTATACTACCGCGTTTTTCGCTCATATCTCAAAACTTGGTTTTGTGGCTTAGCGATGTTTTAGATATAGGAGGGCAGACCTAGCCTCATGTGATTAATAGACGATCCCTTACAGATTATATAATGCCTATTTCACATCTAACATCGACGTATTCCTACTTACCCAACTGTCACAAAAAAGTAGGTACTTAAGTGAAATAAATTAGGTACCTACTTTTTTTAAGAAAAACATCACATTCATTAATGTATGTACATTCAAGAAAAGTCGCTAAGTAAATAACATACATAATTATCACGCCCATATCCCTAATAGGGGTGGGCGGAGCCACAATATAAGTAAATAGAGCTCATAATATTTTGGTAATATTAATAATTTAACATAGCTACTTTCAGTTTTGAAATCATGTTTTAGCCTTGAATATATTCATTGGGTACATTGACTGTACCTACAACATGTCGTCAAAAACTGTCGTTTGTTAGTTCAGTTGGAGCGTGTCGCCCTCGCAATGCCAAAACGTCGTATCTTCCTAATTGAATATAATGAGCGCTTGAATTATTTACGTCGTCAGGGTTTGAATACTTGTAATTTCAATATTTGACAGATGACTTACTTATTATGCATTGTTGTGTTAGTTAATTTACGTGTCTGAATCCTTTATTTTGTTTTTACAAAAATTAGTTTAGTTATGTTAAAATTTCCATCACTTTAGCTCTTGATAATCAAACAATACCTGATATTTTTCGTATTATGTAAATAAACGCTGACTTACTGGCTGGGAATCAATGCAAAGGTGCCTAGCGCCTTAAATGTAAGAAGCATAAAGCAATTTTCCTTGTATGGTCTAGGAGTGCACTAAGAAGACCGTCCATTAATACGTAAGGGTCGAAAAGGGGGGAGGGAGTTCACGATGGGGATGGGGGAGTGTAGTGAGATATCAATTGAATTTATTTTTTCTATTAGTAGATTATACTTATATTTAAAAACAATATTCTGAAAGTCTCTATGATACTTTGTACCATAAAGATACACGTGATTTTGAGTTTAGTCTAAAACCTTACTACGTGTCACTAGGGTGGCAGGGGGGGGGGGGGTTAAGAAGTTGCAAAAAACATCACGTGATTAATGAACTACCCCAAAGTTACGAAATTCGCATTGCAAGGATGTGTAGGTATGTGTAACGATGTGACAAAGTTTCTATTGGTTTTACTCAAAATCAGTACGCGAGTAAATCGCTAGAGGACACTAGCGTGTGAATTAAACGAATTTTAAATTGAATATGCCATGCCCATTTGCGGCAGACACTGCTGTAGTGTTGCTCGATAGTGGATTATCGATATACTGTTGATAGTCTATCGATAGTTTAGGCAAAACCAATAGAATGGATAGTTTATCGATAGTTTTACGTAGAAATGACAATAATATCGGTACTATCGATACTATTAGACGTATACGCTAGTGTTTTAGCGTCAGAACTGTGCTAAGCTAACATCTTGTACCAAGTGAAAAGTATAACGTACGACATTATTCCATTCAGTTGTCGATGGCAACAGATTGCGCGTGGGAGGCGCAGGCGCACGCACATTTTAGGCAAACAATCAATGAATGACAAATTGTATGTACGGTGTATTGCGACGGAAAATTCAATAGTTTTTGCTAGTGTTATTCAGATGTATAATGTGATTTTTTGTTTTGTTGTCATGGCAGTGCCCATGGCTGATGGTATATGGTCATCGTGCGTACTATTTACAAACTAAGGAACAATTTTGTTTTACGATGTGCTAAATTTGTCAAGTAGTGAATAAACTACGAGCTGAGCGCTTCCGTGCTTCGGAGGGCACGTTAAATTGTCGGTCCCGGCCTTTAAGTCGTTAAGCCATGACGGAGACCTTTAGGCGGCCTAAAAACTCCGTCACAAGAGTTGGCCACTAGCTCATACGAATTTTCTTACTTTTATAACTACAAAACTATGAGTACTTCAACGTATATGGAGCAAGACACCCACAATTATCGTTTTAATTATTGAAGAATTAATTTCCTATCCGGAAACAATGTAACATTCCACAAGCAATCAACACTACCTGCTTACAGAGTTATAAAAAATCCTTCACGCAATAACTTACTATACTACTACCTCGGTGCGTGGCGGGCGAGTGCTTGGCTGAGACGCAAGAGGCGCGAGTCCGATTCCCGCTGCGGGAGAAATGTTTGCATGTTCTGAAAATATATCTTCCGGGTCTGGGCCAGGTGAATTTTGGAGGGGGTCACTAATAATAGAATTTATGTCGAGTAAATCAGATGTTATTGCATAATACACAATTTTATTGCACACATTATAAAACAAATCCTTCTATTTTTATTGGCATTGCGGCTAGGGGCAAAAATCTGTATAATCGAATGCATTAGCCACCAGTTCTCATCGACTTCTGTCAATGACGCTTCAGAAGCTGATAGAAATGTAAAACGAGCCGGCATTGTTAGCGAATGTTTGAATCAAAGATCGGATTTCGTCAGTTGTCCCATTGTTCCGGCGGGCAGTCGACACATTCTCATTGTTACGGAATCCCAGTGTTTGTTGATGTTTGGGAGATTCCATTGTTGAGACGTTTGTAAACTTGGTTGTTTTGATCGCTGGACTTCCTTCGAACAGGTTTCAAAATAATGCTTCACCGTGGTCGGTTAAAGCGTCAGTATTGGTCAGTATCAGTATATGTACCTACTCTGTGTTTTTTACTTATGTAGGGTATTGGTGTGTGTAATGGACAGAGAAAGTCGATCGATAAGTTGGTTGTTACTAGTTTGGGCAAAATTACAAGATTCTTGTGTTCTTTTTGATTTGTTGTAAAAAGTGAAGTTATTGTTGTGTAAATATGACATTTCTTTATACAATAGGACAAGCAAGCACAAACTTTTTGGTTCAATGATGTGCCGGTTTCCTCACATCATCTATTTAAAGAGAGAAGTTCATTACATGACGCAATTTGTGCGAACAATCGAAGCTAACCTCTGGGTATTAGCATATCTGCAGCCCACGCTCCACACTCGCATCCGTCATAAATTTTATTCATAACCAAGTTTTGTGAACTTGAGAACGCCGTTTTCAGCTGTAATTGAACTGAAGCGCTCGTGGCGAAGCTTGCTTAGATGATCTTGATTGATTGTTGAAGTTAAGCAACCCTGTGCGCGGTCACAATTGGGATGGGTGACCGCAAGTGGCATTACTTTGAGTGTAATTTATTACAAGGTAATTAAACAAACACATTACGTCCATCTTACAACAAACTCACTTTAAAGTAACGCAAGAATATTGCAATATTACAAACCAAGTTCATCTATTTGTTAAGTCTAGAAGTTATCCAGTTAGCGGGTAAAATCATCGCTGGTCATGGTTTACACGCAATTATATTACCATACACGACCAACTAGTATTTTATTGGTTGCGCATTTAACGGTATGCTTTTCGGTTTGGTTCGATAGCTGCACAAGACACGGATCAAACCGGCCGATCCTCAGATGGAACACGATAAACACACAACAACACTATCTAGGAACAGCCATTTAGCGAGCAAACCTGACGTTATCGACGCACGAACTCGAAAAAATAAAAACAATATAAACATTCAGCAATTAAAAGCACGAACACCGCGCGATGCACTCATTTGTGTATGCAAATGCCGCCATATTGAATTTTTACGGTCGCGTTCAGAAAATGAAACAAATTGTGTTTTAAATGTTTTAATTAGGGTTTCGCTTTAGCTCCGCCGCTAACCGCTATCTCCCAGCTAGATTGTGAATATATTATTGTAGAAACGCATCGTGACTCGAAGAACATCAGCGAGATAATGTAAGTACTCACATTTATTAAAAACCTGATAATTTTATTCCTACGTTCTCTATAATAGAAAGTATAAAGCAGGTACTTGAAAACGGAGAAATGCCTCTAATTGACTTGGGCAACGATAGCGTGTTAAATAGGATCTGGGCATTACTTATGTAACATAAAAAATGTTTACCCTGTCAGCTACATACACGTCCCTGGAATTAATCTGACAGGTGCAATAGTGAGAACAGGTTTGTCTATGAATTTGATATGTGACATCTCGGCCCGTAGACAGAGTGGCTCGTAAACTTTAATTCGAAGCATAAATAACCTTTGTAAGGGTTTACCATCTTGTAACGCTATACTTTCGTAACGTACCTCAATGAGTAAGATAGAGCGTGAATGAAGAGCAGTCATTAGAGCGTATAACTGACTCATTTATGAGAGCCTGTAAACTTAAACATCTCGAAAGGTTTTATTTGACTAACTTTTGTCCAGGGGCACAAAAGAAAATCATGGCATCACCACTTAAGTCTTTAAAAAAACAACTGCGTCGCTCGCTAGTCAACTTTGGTTTTATCATTGAGAGAGAAGATTTCATTTCAAATATTTTGAGGAAGTCTTGAATGACCATGGAAGGTGACGCCGCAAACAAGATTAAACATACAAATATTAGCTCCGAACGTTTAGTCGAAGTAAACTCTGGCTTAAATTTTCTAAGCTAGAGACACCTAATACGGCTGATAACAAAGATAACAGTCATAGTACGATATCATGACGTAACTGCAGCATTTTTATCACAAGATAAAGTAATTTACTTTTGAAGAGTTTCCCTTGATTTAACAATAGTATTAACAGGTTTTGAATATCCAATAACACTAGCAAGCAGTGAATATTTATTAGACGTTATTCCGATTTACAATAATCAGGGTAGGTTTAGTGATTATTATGACTCATCCAACAGATATTGGATAACATGTTTTCGTTAGCAACCTACTTAGATAAACCTCAGCGTTGTTTGTTGTGTTGTGGCAACGCATTCCAACACGATCAAGTTACGAAGCGTTTCACCGCCCTTATTGGCGGACGGATCGCATGAATCTCTAATTAGCTGGTTTACAATGAAGACGTTCTCGTTATCCAGTAACGACGACTCTCATTTCGCATTTGTCAAGTAGGTGCTAATGTTGACTCCAATTGTTCTCTTTATCCGGTGTCGCGTTGACTTCTCGACCCACATAATAATGATATTTACTGCTGGCAACCATTGTACGAATAACGGTCCTCAGCATTTGAATTTCGAAGGCACATATCGATTTGCCGATTCAATGGAGGGATTAGTGACGATGCAAGATCGCTCGTGTCTCGTTTCAGATCACAAACACGAATTATGTTTTTCTAATTCGGAAATGATTGGCGCCAAGGTTCGTTTCCAAATCGTTTTCGGGCTCACACATTAGGCGTGTTCGTACACAAAAATGCCGGTCGGAGGCGGGGCGTGCGGCCGTTGCACCTGGCGATCGGCCGGCGCATTCCTCACGCACTCCTTTTTATGCTACACTACAAGTTTAGCCCAACAACCAAGCAAAGCTGATCCACAAACCGCCGCATGTTCCGAGATTAACTGACAAGGAAAGGTCACATCGGTTCTCCAAAGAGGCTCAATATAAATCGGCCATCGAAGCAGGAACGGAACATCCTATTTTCTTTTTTAATTTGACTATTCCATCTCCACGCCTTTGTTGTCCAGTCAGATCAAATGCATTTTGGTGGCCCCTGACGCCACGGCAAGGGAATCGGAGGTGTTTTGAACGTCTGAACGAATATTGACATTGGTATCTATGTTTGTCGGATGAATTTATGATGCGTTTAGAAGCACTCGACATTTGACAAAACGAATTAGCAGGTACACTCAAATTGGTTTAGCGTTTTAATTGAGCTTTAAAACCCTGTTGCAATACAGGTGGGTAGAGAGAGAAAGAGAGAGAGAGAGATGAATATTAACATGATGCAAGAAATGTGTATGTGAACAAGTTGTCACTCGATATGCCATTTATACTTTGTAAATGCTAAAATAACCAGTTGAAATGAGTTTTGAGCGTGACATGTTTAAGACAAAAGTATGTCGGAGTACTTAAAACGAGCGTTTGCGTACCGCGCTTACGCATTAACCGCAAAAGTGTGGTTCTGGCGCCACCGGTATAACGAAAACATTACGAACCTGTTCGTGCAAAACGTTAATTTTGTAAAACAAATACATGTGTCGAGCGACCCACAAACAGGCGAACCCGCGTAACGTGAAAGCGGGAAAAGCTAAATTATTTTCTCTTTAACTCATGTTTTTGCACTTATTGCACATGAGTATGGGTATTATGGATTGTGCAAATTTCTCCCGAGATCCAAGAAATTGCTTACATTAAACCTCTTGAAATGTACCAACAAGGCACCAATCAACCGTCGTGTAACGACTGAATGTCGACGCCCAACGGAAACCCAGATAATAAAGAACAGATTACAAAATGAACAACATTACCTACTCGATACTATCAAAGGCATCAAATCATTCACTTTGTCCGGATGCGATTTCTAAAGCGCATGTCTCGCGTGGCGGTGTGTAGACACGCGCAAATTGTCAAGTCATCAGCAGACATTTTGCTTAATAAGCGTCAACTTTCTCCGATAGTTACACAAGCGAAAATAAAGTATCTATTTAGTTGTGTAGTCGACGCATTGTGGCGATCGTTAGCTTCCTATTGGCGACACGTCACTCGCTCGTGCGCAAGTTCAAATCATCGGCAATTGTCAAGATAATTGTCTGAACAACTTTTTGGAACAACGACTGCGTTTCCTAATAGTTATTACAGTTTATCTTAGCGAGATACCTGGCCTTGAGAATAAGATAAAGTCTGCTCGGGCAGGCTGTATATTTCCGCAAAGCCTTGGCTTTGACATTGTCTCGTCCATTTAAAGATGTTTTGTGTAATTATAGGTAGCTATTTCATGCTGTCAGGAAAGTTATAAGACCTATTTAGGTATTTGTTTCTTTAGGATAAATAACTTTCCGCATAATTTTGTTGATGAAAAAAGTGTAGACTTGAAGATGACAGGTCACCTGACAAGTTTCAGAGACATTCTACTAGCGGCTGTCCATTACACCTGTAATACACCTGCATTTTTTATCTATTCGTTTAGCACTGTTAATAACTTTGTTTACAAAACTTTTTATAAAATAAAATTACGATACGATGGGCCTCAAATGGGTGTAGCTACCTAGCTACCTACGTAGTATTGTAACAGGTGCTATTTTGTATTTACTAACCGAAATTACACTGCTACTTACCTACTGGCTTATTATCTGATTATCAACCGAGTTTTGTTTGACAGTTATATTTCTCTGAGTAACGGGATGGATTTTAAACATGACGTGATTTATTCAGAGTAGAGCGTGAACTGATAAGCGGTTAATTATTCTAAAAATAATAAGTAACAAATATTGTTATGTACCTACCTGTGCAAAGTACAAGACAGTTATTATTTTGCAAGATTCCCTTGTTAATTTTGAGTTGATTGTGTTTACCAATACCTGTGTAAAATAATGTGAATTTTGATTATTTATTTGTAAACTCTGGTATTATCAACTTTTAATTCCATTTTTGTTAGATCGGTCGATACGTTACGTAACATACCTACCACTCCATTAGGCATTTTTATAAGGTGCCAATACTGTTCGTTTACCCTATTAATTTATGGCGACCTCGGTGGCGTGGCGGACGAGTGCTCAGCTGCGAAGGGAATCGAACCCGCGCAGGAGGCGCTTTCGATGCCCGCAGCGGGAGAAATATATAATTTATGTTCTGCCGGGTATTTAAAATATTTCTTCCGGTTCTGGGTGTTGTAATTATGTATTATAAGTATGTATTTACAACACAAAAGTATATAATGTTTTCTATCAGCCATCTGGTTCCCATAGTACAAGCTTTGCTTAGTTTGGGGCTAGATGGCGCTGTGTGAAATGTCCACAAATGTTTGTTTATGTAATATAATGTATTTATTTTTGTATGTGATGTAGGTACCTACAATGGGTAGGAAGGTACTTACCTAGGTATTTAGCTACATATTTAGACTCTGTCTAGAGTGAGATTAGGCAAGGAATTTGTAGGTAAGCCTAGGCTTAAATGCGTAAAGGTTCGTGAACGAAGAACAGATAGAATCAAGTTTGGGTGCCTGTTTATCTAACCTACCTACAAGTTGGGAATTATAATGACTGCGATTAAGCAACCTAGGTTTGTAGGAACTTTTATTTATTAGGCAAGTTCAAGTACCCAGAACACTCCTCAACACTATTTTATTAACTCGATGAAATCCGTTAGAGCAACACCAACACTTCAACGCATGAGTGGATCTACACACACACATGTAAACGAATACACCTACATAGACACGCAAATATTTCTGTGTTGTGCTTGCGATAGAAAAAGTTGTAGGTAGGCAGAAAAAACTTACCCGATTAGATTCCAATGCCTCGGCACTGTGCTCCTCCTTCTGCCTGAAGCAATTAGTGCACTTGCTCTTATTGAATATGTTCGGTGCGAATTTCCTGCAATCCGATCTCCCAGACATGGTTGTCAGAGGTCAGGGTCAGTTTCAACGTTCACTATGTCACCTTGCGCAGCATGGTGGTACTGCAAAACACACACACTATCGACTATTCGCCTTTTTCTAAAAAACGAACACGTAGTTTATCACGCGCGCACCCACCGGTGTAGTGAGCTATCAGCGAAATCACAGCAAGTAAGCGCTAACGTCATACTAAAAACACATGCACTATTTCACATTCTCCTTCGGCCACGGAACACCGAAGCAGTCGTAAATCGCGTCAACAGAAACTATTCGTATTCACGTCATATATAAACAAATTCGTATCACAACAACATCGATATTACAACGAACACGCGGAGCCCTCGCGCACGCAACGACACGCCGACCGCCCGTCCATTTCACATCTGATAGAAAAGCTAAAGCAGCGAACGAACAGTTTGTTGTTTTACAACTTCTCTTTTCTTGTTTAGCCGTCTGCGTGTAAACGCAGAATTTATCAATGTAGAGGTGTCTATGCATGTGTAGTTGTAAATTACTTTATCTCTCTCTCCCGTCAGGCTTACGTGTTAGTCGATCCTTGTCTTGCATTTCATTAATTTATTTTGGACGAGATACGCCATCTGTTGATATTTTATAACAGAACTGAGCAGTGAAATTTAGTGTTGTAGATCTTTACTAGATGGCGCTTCTTCTTGGACAAGATTATACACTAGATGGCGCTAATTATCACCACCATTCTGACATTGACAAATAGTAAAGTACGATGTGACATACTGTCAAAAAAATACTTTCAATTTCAACCGCAAAAAAAGTGTTTCCAACTATGTTCTGATAGCACTGAATATGGCCGTAATTGAGCTATCACGGTAACAATATGAAACACATTGATATTTTAATTTATATACCTAAACTATTATTTTTTTGTGTAGAATCTCTTCTTTCTTGTTGATGCTAATAACTAGTTTCATTAAAACATGGGATGAATTCTAGTCCTAGCAGTGTAAAGGAATGCTTCATAAGTCCCAGCAATCATTTTGAGACTTCGATTTAATTTTAATATTTCTGTGAAATTATTGGGGGTTAATGTAATTGTGAGTCATTTGCGGCCTAGTGAATATGCTGCAATGCAATCTAATTCACAAACAAATTGAGTTTAAGAACGACGCGGCCGGCGGCACTCACTTATGTTGCTGACTGTAATCCTGATCATATCTAAGTAATCAAGATTTTGGATACTACTTTTTTTTATTCAGTGAGTTTAGTTTAAACTAAACTTACACTCGAACTCAAACTTGATGAAACTTTATGAGCTTCTATTTTATAGATTGCATCGAGATTAACTTTTACTGCAAGATAAACGCCAGTCTCGCTGTAAAAACGCATAAATTTAAAATCACCATCAAAAACTGTGACGAATAGGACGTTCCGAATTCCGATGGTTAGTAACTGTACCTACTGGTTGGCAAGTAACAGCAACGAACAATGTGTCATTGAAAATTTGAAACCCAGTCGATCCAGTTGGCAACACTCGCTGGTCGTACTCGCACGATGTTTAGTGACGTGTTTTAGCGGAGGATCCAATAAAATAGCGTGAACTAAGCCGCCTTCGCGCTATCAGTCAGTCGTTTTCCCCTCTCCAAAACCTCACGAAATTACCAGTATTGGAGTTTTGCTAAAAACGTGTTGTGTTCAAACGTGAAACTGCTCGCACGGTTCTGCCACTACCAACCAAGGTGAGGGATCAATATTACTGGTCCATTCCATGTGTATCTAATAAATTCGTATTCAGAGAGTGAATTAAATGATCTCTTTATAGTGGTTTAGTCATCCGCTGTTATAAAATAGGCGGGTGCCGCTATTTGGGCGGTGTAATGTTAGAATAAAATTATTGTGTTATAGCATGGAAGATTTGAGTTTTATCCCGGACCTGCCGAGCGGCCCCCTGGATGTATACAGAAAAAATGCCTCCTTTGATTGGAAACGCCTCAAATTGGCCCTGGAAGGTGATCTGGACTTGTTGAAACTCAAGGTAAGTCCTTCATAAAATTGTTTTTTGCTTTTAAAATACTGACTAAAAAATTCAGATAAAATTACATGTTCGAATCTTTTTTTATGTTATACTTAAGCTAAATTTAACTTGCTGGTTAGTGGCCCCACCCATAAAATTATTGAATAAATATGCATATTTAATTTAATTCATATGGCATTCATTAATTTTATTTCCTCTTAATTTTTTTTTAAATCAGGCATCAGTGATAGCAACTGTTATTTGTGATAAACCTATTCCAGGGATTTTGTCTAATAAGTTATTAGTATTAGTTATTAATAGTAATAACATTTTGTCCATAAGAGGCTACCATACCATAGCACCTAGACTGATTTTGAAAGAGATAGCACTAAGATTTTGGGTTTATAAAAGAAAGACAGAGAGTGAGACCTCAAAACAACTAAAGAAATAGTTATTACCTACCTATCAAAGTAAAAATCATCTGAAAATATGTTATAAATATTTAAGTTGTTTTTATCATATTTATTTTTGTCTTATTGTGTTTTAAGAAAAAAATCATTTTCTTTTTAATAAACACATTTCATTAACTAACACTTATGTCAATCATGCATGTAAAATAATATTTAGGGATGGGACATTTTGGCCATGACATGTCTATAATTAATTGTGTAGGCATTTTTGTCACTACTTGTTTAGTGACAAAAATGCCTACAATAATAACTAAAATATATAATCCTTTCAAATATTCCTAGTTGAAATTCATTGCAGATATCATTTGAATTGTCATTTTATTCATTGCTTGATTCTGATGATGATATTATGAAGGATGCAACCATTATGTTATCAAAGTAAATCGCAGATATAAACCATCATCATTTCTTTTTTGTTTTATATGCAAACAAGCAGTTGCCCGCAACTTTGTATGTGTTAGATTTCAAACCGAATTTCAAGTCATTCACACTGGTCATTAAAAATTTCTTATACTAACTTTGCCACCCCTTTCTAAGGGTTGTTTTGAAAAATCCTGAAACACGTGTCCATTTATTTTGCATTTACAGTATCTGAACCGAGGTTCAAGCAAATCACCACCACACCCTAAAAAGTTGCATACAATTCTTTTTACCCCTTTTCACCCCTTTAGGGGTTGAATTTCATCAAATCCCGCCTTAGTGGGTGCTTTTGCTATAAAAGGAAGCTACCTTCCAAGTTTCAGCTTTCCAGCTTCAGCGTCTGATGAATCAATCAGTCAGTCAGGTTAAGCTCTTTTATAGATATAGAAGGATTAAAATTATCATCCGGTTGTACATTATGTATGGCCTTTTGTTGAAGTAGCACCAACATCTTGTTGAAGGTTGTTATTAGAGAGATTTTGAACAAATAAACACATGCATTTATTTAAGTACTTAGTTGTGTCACTAGTTCTTTCGAACCACCAGTGTGGTAAAAGGATTTGTAGTGCGCTTCTAAGGCTCTTTTGGTGCACCTGAAAGGCTCCTTTCGTGCACTTGACGCATGTTTCCGAACTTTCTATGGTTCTACGACATGCACGGTTTCCTCACGATGTTTTCCTTCGCCATTTGAGAGTATTGGTATATCGCACACATATTTTTCGAACAGAAAGACACATTGGGGCACAACTGGATTGACCCACGACTTAAGGATCGATAGGTAGGGCATCTACCACTAGTCCATCAGTGCTCTGTTGATTTGCATTTATGATTATGCAGAATTATTTTTACCTTTTCTTTTTTCAAGTACCTACATACAAGATTTAGTGGCATACTTATATAATAACTATTATACTACATACTTGATTTAAATAAATGAATAAAGTTGCTTTGCTTGTATTTGAATAATGAATCCTATTTAATTTGTATTCAAGCAAATATAAAAGTGATACCAATATTGCTAAAATATTGTGAAACATAAATAGATCGACAAGGCGCTCGCTCAAACCTCCAGGCTCTCAAAATTATTGTCTAAGGCGGTCTTAAAGAGCACTGGTGGTCTAGTGGTAGTAGTCTTCTGACCCTTAGGTCGTAGTTTCAAATTCGGTCGTGCACAACGAATTTTCAGATTGATGTGCTCTATACCAGTACTCTCAAACAGTGAAGGAAAACATCGTGGGTAAACCCGCGGCTTAGTCAGTTCCGCACGTTTTGACCAGGTCTTTCCTGTGTATAAGGCCGACTAAGGTGAGAGGATGGTATAAGTGCTGGACAAGCTTACTCCATCTGAATTCGTCCCGGGCACTACAGCTTCCCGTTAGTGTAGGCAAAAGTTGCCTCCTGACTCTGTATAAATTATCTATTATACTCGTAGGTGGCAAAGATCTTAGCTTTTAAGAGGGTATGGACTAAGTGTCCTATGGGAAAGTAATTCATTATGTCTGTTACCTTTTCACATATAAACCTCTGATTTCAATAAAATTTGGCTTATAAAGTTTTCGCTTGCATTCTGAGAAGTCATATCTACCACAATTTTTTTATGCGGATGATGTCGCGGCCAACAGCTAGTATTTTGTTGTATTACTACAGTTGACAATCAATAAGTTTGCTTATGGTTTTAAATTCTTCAACAGTACAACTAAGATAAATACCGATTTGACTTCAATAATGATGTTGGTCAATAGGTTATATTGCTTCTGAATGGGTTGAATCAGTATTCTAAAAACTAAAAGGTTAAATATTTATTGCTCATGGCGCGAAACTATGGTGCAAATCAGAAATACACTCTTGTTGTGTGTAAACTAAACCTTATTTGACAGTGTCGAAAATGTTCCAGTCAATTTCTTAATCAAGGAGAAAATAAGGACAGCTTTTTGAGCTGTTAAATTAGCCAAGCAAATTGAACTACTTCTAAGTATTACCATTGAGTCACTATCAACAGCAATAACACCTTTATCACAAAGACAAGTTATATTGGAATTTTTTTTTCAGTATAAAATATGGAAGACTTTGGAGAAGGATCCATTGTTTGCGCCGAGTCACGTGACTCCGCCAGTTGAGGAACAGAAGCGGAAGACACAGTTGCAGCTGAAGAAAATCAACGAGTACAAATTTCTGACGAAGGAAATGGCGAACGCCAGCTATAGTAAACGAGTAAGTAGTACTTTTAAACTCTCATTGCAGATTGAAAGTACCTAACCATAACAAAAGCGAAGCAAAATTGTCGTTGGGTTCGTCTAGATAACGAGAGTGTCATAGGTACAGCCTGATGACACTTGTTTGACACTAAAAGGGGAAACAAATCCTGTAAAATATGAAAGCTTTGAGAAGCCTTTTTCTATGAACTAAGATTTAGACAAAAATGGTACATATTTATCATCATCATGTGTCAATAAAATTGTAATAGGAGAAGATTGAAGAGGGAAACATGTGCCGACCCCACCTAGTGGGGCAAAGGCAGGAAAATTATGATGAGTCAATAAAATTGGTATGACAGATGTACCTAGGTTTTTTGTTCTTTTAAAAAAAACGTGTTGCATTGCTTTTTAGTGCTGGGGCGATGACGCTATGCAAGTAAAATAGAGCTTATAGCGCTCAGGGCATAGCATTAGGAACTAATTGTAAGTTTTACAATCGTTAGATTGCCAAATTGCTGGTTTAAGACTTGGCACGTACATGGTTGTCAATTTATCCAGCCATTAGTAATACATTTTCCACTTAATGAGTTAGTAAAGTCAGTTTAAATGGGATCAAAAGTCCTGCACAACACTATTAGCGTAACTCGTAATTGTCAAATTACCAATATAATTGATATACTTAATTTACTTTTTTGATGGCCTAAAAATACTTCGTGGTAAAACTGGAGTCACCAAGCTAGACCTTAAAATGAGCAAGTTAAAGTGTCATTGCGCAAGTTATGTAGCTCGAAGAACAGATGGCCGTTTTGTACCACAACTCCCAGACCCGGGAGAAATATTTTCAGAACATGCAAACTAGTCCCGCGCCGTCAAAACCTCACGAAGTGTAAGAGGCTGATATATTTTCTAATTGCACATTAGTCGTGCAAAGGCTGGAGGATGAAGTTTCTCGAATGATGGCCACAGACCGGGAAACGAAATTGTATTACGCCCCCGATGGCCCTTTATTATAGAAGCTATTTGAGGTCCGTTTTTGCAAACCGTCAATAGAAGTCTTCTCGTGACCTAATACCCCATTTCCATAACCGGTAAGTCACTGTTCCACAAAAAAGTTATGCAAAGTCTTGTTAAAAGTTTCCGTATCTTTTTGTTTGATTAGAGCCTTGTACCTTTAAGCTTGAAGCCGGGATGTTGACGCCTCGTTTAGTGGAGACACTTTCTGATTCGTACGGGAATTTTGGCCTTCATCATCATCATCATACCAGCTTACATAGCCTCTTAGGTCTCTTTAGTACGTCATTATTTCCGGAATCCAGTGGGTTCAGGCTTTAGTGCGGCCTTACCGAAGCCCATACAACATAGACAGTACATACCAGTCATCTTTCTGATGACCGAACATCGTATACCCTACTAAATATATAAATGACTAGCAGCCGCCCGCGGCTTCGCTCACGCGTTACCCAGATAAAAAGTACCCTATGTCCCATTCCAGCACACGTAGGTACCTACTATCCTCATTATTCATTATAATATAGTGTACGCTAAACGATGACTAAAGTATTGCCATCTCTTACCATTTCATAATGACAAACAGTGACAGGGCTAACTTTAAGCAATGGCTAACTTTTGCGAACGAATATGAATAATAGGGTATGTAAGTATATTCCGTAGTTTTTGCGTGAAAGAGTAACAAACATACCTAAATCTAAAAATTAAGAAATTTCGGTGAATTTAGTAAAAATTTTGAGAGTTACGGTAAACTTTTCAAAACGCAACGATAGCGCGTCAAAATTTGATCAGAATTAGCAGCGACATCTAGTTATCAGACGTAGAATTACGTCAGAACTCCATGAATAATCAAGATAGGAAACTTATTAGACCAGTAATAATTTATGCTTCCTTTCACAGGTAATTTGACATTGACAGTTCATTTTCCATATGTTTTGTATCATCTATTACTAATCTGTGTGTATCATCGCTGTCATATGTCAAAATAAAAGTATTCTATTTTTCATGAAAAACATACCAAAAATAAAGAATTTACAGGTAATTATGACATCAACTAAATGAGAAAAATCGGCTCTTTAATTTGATATAGGTTATGTGCAGTTTGAGACCAAAAATTGATTCCAGGTTTTCATCCCTTTTCACCCCTTTAGAGGTTGAATTTTTTAAAAATCCCTTAGTACACCCCTACGTACCAAGGTGTACCTACACTGAAAATTTCAAGTCTCTACGTCCAGCGGTTTAGGCTGTGCGTTGTCTGTCAGTCAGTCAGTCAGTCAGTCAGTCAGTCAGTCAGTCAGTCAGTCAGTCAGGACAAAGATTCTTATAATATAAGATTAGATTAGGCAATTCATTTGATAATGGACGAGCAGTCTACGGCAATTAGCTATCACATGAGTGCGTGTGACTCATCAATCATCATCACTTTGACAGTACAAATGACACATCCACTAGACTATTCAGTCTATTGCTTGACTTCTAGAAACAATTTATGTAAAAGGTATAAGAAAAATGAAATATGGTTTATTCAATAGAATCACTGTAAAGGATGACTGAAATATATTTCAAGTTTACATTCTAACATTTGTGGCTGTGTGTATTATTATTCGCATATTTCTTACGAATTCTACGGTAGATTTAAGAAGTGTCCAAGAAGTTATTTTTGAATTTTTCTTCTTAATGCGGTACCATAGTAGTCGTTTATGACACCTACGTCACAGGGAGTCGTGTCGTTATCCTAAACATGAAACTTTGAAAGTATATTCCTCTTATGGTATAGGCTGAAATTCAACTCCTGGAGGACGTAACAGGAAGATGAAGTGTGATTTTATTTTATAGTTATTATTATAAGTATATAAATTTTGCTTAGTGAAATCAAACACAACACTAATGCACAATAGTGTTTTTTGCATGATACCTAAAATTTACAAGGTACCAGAGAACATAAAAGAAAATCAACTGTTGAGTTTTAAAAATCAGCTTAAGGCACTTCTTGTAGAAAAATGTTATTACAGTGTTACCGACTTCTTGAACGATGACCTCAGCAATTATTTGTAGACCACCCATTTGACTAGTATTTAATTTTGACATGTAATATTAATTTCACCAATTACCTACACTAATATTAAGAAAAAATATTTGCATGCCTATATAAGGTAAGACAGTACTGGAGCATTATTTATTATCTAATTTAAACTTGTATAACCTACTTTCTGACAAATAAATGAATTGAATTGAAGTATTTTTCTCAGTAAAACCTAGTTATCCATATCATGGGGGTGACTAAAAAAACCTAGTCCGCCGTCATTGGGAGTCCGCCATATTGTATTTAAAATGACGTCACTGAGCTAATCATGAATTGTTATCTATACTAAACGTGTTTGCAAAATTTCAGCTCAATCGGTTGAGTAGGTACTAGGTAGTAGGTACCTATAATTGCTTTAAAATTCGGTTGCAAGATTTGATCCGAACAAACATACATACATACATTGCAAGTTACTACCTGAACGCTGACAAAGTCGCGGGGCGTTCCATTAGCTAATAACGTCATCGAATCCAAAATATTTATTATTTCTTATTATTTACGCAATTTTATTGTAAAATTGTTATTGAATAAACTGAATTGAATTACCACGATCACGAATCATCTCGGAGTAAATCAAACCTAAACAGGCCAAAGAGGGACGAGTGACCAACAGTTTTAATAAGTCGTCTAGCCATCTAGAGGGCTCCTACGCGCTTTCCGTTGTTTAGCGATGCCGTATTGACTCATTGTCTGGCCGATATCGACTTCTTGATAACGTTGATTATGACATTCTTACGGCATCACTTGAAAGTGAATCACTTGTGTGACTGTTTGATGAAAAACCTACCTGCCTTATGCACTAAATAAGTACCTATACTTGATAATTATACAGCGTCAAGTAAGTAAATTCGTATGAGCTTTTGGCCAGCTCTTATGACGGACGGCTTAACGACTTAAAAGCCGGGACCAACAATTTAACGTGCCCTCCGAAGCACGGAAGCGCTCACTTCGTAATGCCACTTGCCGTGACAATCGTAATGTTCACCCATCCCAATTGTGACCGCGCACAACGTTGCTTAATTTCAACGATCAATCAAGAACTTCTACTCGTAAGCAAGCCACGAGCGCGTCACTTCTTTACTTGTAAGTATACTAGGTTTGTCTGTGGCTTCGCTATCGTGGTAACATCTAAGCAAGCGCTTCACTTCTTTACTTGTAAGTAAGTATACTAGGTTTGTCTGCGGCTTCGTTATCGTGGTACCCAGAAAGTACTTTATGTCACTCTCCGGCTCTTATACTTACTCTTGCAAAACATGCGAGGTGATAACGGAATGGTTGACTAAGGTGCGGCTACAGAAATGAGGGATGGCAGCGAGATAGGCATATCGTGGGTCAAGATCGTGGGCCGTAATTGGATTAGACTAGCATAGGACCGTGTTGGACGGCACAAGCGAAGGGAGGTCTATGTCCAGCAGTGGGAAATCTCCATTGCGTACCCAAAACGGTAAACTACATTGTAAATTATAAGCAAGTAACTGTCACTTAGGAAATTATGTACTGACGTTAATCAAATAAATTCTTAGTGGCCAGTGTGTTTGGTTTGTTTGGATGGAATCGAATTAAAAAAAAAAGAAAAGAGATTGATCTGTGGTTTTGTGAATATGGCGGGAAGATTATTTTGGCAGCGTCTGCTTGTAGTTTTTTCAAAATGTTTGCAAATACAAATAAGTTGTGATATAAATAAAAAAATACGGTTTGAGGTCACATATATTTAAGGTTATTTCAAAATCGGCGTTTCACGTTTCTATGAAAATGCGAAGGTGACTCCGTGAAGTGTGACTGTAAATTAGCGAGACCTTGCATCAGCTGACAATGAAGTGCATTCTACCGAATAATGCAAAAAATACCTTCCTCTATTGTGACCGGTAAAGGTTGTGTTGTCGAGCTATCTTTGTTATTACCATGTTTTTTGCTCACGGTTCAATTTGTATGTCGTTTTTAGGGGAATAAAATGAAATGAAATGTTCTCAGTAGAATAAACTGCCTTATTTTTTAAACATGTCGGTAGGTAGGTACGCACTGAAAGTATCTTGGTAAACATAAATACATAATATCACGTTTGTATTCTATAATAATAAACTAAGGCCTTTTACCATCTATAGTAGATGATTTATACAGCGTCAGGAGGCAACTTTTACCTACACAAACAGGACGCTGTAGTGCCCGGGACGAATTAAGATGAGTAGACTTGAAAAGTAAACATACATACATAATATCGCGCCTATTTTATTAGGATGTACGTAATAAAATCTTTACTTTGTTATTTATTTTTAATAGAGTGGGCAAAACCACAAGTAATCATAAGAAAACTTGCTGCCACTCCTGATTCAACGAACTAAAATACAAATACATTTATTGCCAAAAAGAGAACACACAAAAACAAGTAAACAAAAATGAAAATAAAAAAGGTCGGCAAATGGATTACACTCAGCGTTATCCCTCGCACATTGTACGCAGTGCTGGTTTTCAGTGTAGCCCAGTGTTCGAGCTAAGGTTGTTGCCGAACGAGTGAGTCTTAAACCAGGTAGTATTTACATTACAATTTAGTTACTTTAAATACAGCACAACTAGTTCGCAGACACACGCAAACATTTTCCGCAGCGAACCTTTCTCTTGCGTGCCAGCCGAGCACTCGATCGCCACGCCATGACCACCGAGGTTTTATAGCAGGGGTGTAACAACAAGTCGATCGCCGAAGTCATGGTAGTCGATCGCGAAAGCAGACCAGGCGCACTGTGCACTTTAGGCACCTACGAAGCGTACATCGGCGCTTCTAATAAAGTTCAACTTCTTTAAATTCCTCTTCATCCAAAGGTTGTCTGGAATAGATCGCTTATTAGCGATAAGACCGCCCGTTGTACATTACCTTCATTTTGTTAATTCTAGTTATCTAATTTGTAAGATGTGCAATAAAGTGTTTTCATACATTCATTCATCAGCGGGCCTAGTCGACTGGGCCCTTTCATACATTCATTCCGCGTCAAACAAGACAGAGTTACGCGATAGAAAGAGAGGACTAGTGCCTCATTCTTTTCACAATAAATAATAATAGCATTAGTTTTATTTACAGTTATAATATTGACGATCTCGGTGGCGGCGTGGCGAGCGAGTGCTCGGCTGAGACTCAAGAAGCGCGGGTTCGATTCCCGCTACGGGAGAAATGTTTGTATGTTCTGCAAACATTTCTTCCGGGTCTGCGTGTTGTAGTATGTATTTACAAAAAAAAGTATATAAGTATTGTATCAGCCATCTGGTTCCCATAGTACAAGCTTTGCTTAGTTTGGGGCTAGATGGCGCTGTGTGAAATGTTTATTATGTTTTTTTTTATAAACTAGACCCACTCTAAAATTAGGTCGATCTTATGATGCATTTTTTTTCTGAGTATATCGCAGCCCTAAGCAAGTTGGCCAGCCCTGTAGGATAATATCATTTATTTTGTCCCCAGACGCGCACAATTATGACAATCAACGAAGCCATCCAGTCTCTCAACCCCAGCGTGTCAGTTAAAATGGCGATAGGCATCTATCTATACGGCAACGCACTGCTCTCCCTCGGCACTGAGAGGCATTTCAAGTTCTATGAGGCGGCCGTAGTGAATAGAGAGGTAAGAGTTCTAGTTAGCACTGGTGGTCCAGTGGTAGTGACCTCGCCTTCCGATCCTAAGACTGGGTTCAAATCTGCGTACGATTTACTGTTAGAAAAATTTACGTGCGCCAGTACAAAGTCCACGAAAGAAGACTTTAGAGGCGCACTTTAAATCTTTTCGTTGGAAGGAACTAGTGACGATGACAACATGTAATATAAAATAAATACGATGGTACGGAACCCTTCGTGTGCGAATTATACTTGCACTTGACCGGTTTTTATCAATATCGAGCCGATGTTAACATTTTTAAATAGATGCAGCATTATTGATCCAACTGTAAAAACCACCCTGTATGCCAAAATCGGCCCTGTCACTATTTTGTCACAACCTGACAGAATTCAGGACTGTTTTCATTTATGTTTCTTAGGTGCTAGCAAGTTTCGCGCTGACAGAAATAGCCCACGGCTCAGACGCTCGCCTGATGCGGACGACAGCCACCTACGACGCGGAAACCAAGGAGTTCGTCATCCATACGCCCGACTTCGAGGCGGCTAAATGCTGGGTTGGTAATTTAGGTAACTTGTGTCACATTTTATTATTATCTGTGCGATTTTACAGGTTAACCCCCGGTGCAGGGAAGCAGAAGGTGACACGAGGTTCGTCTTGGCGCAGCCTGAAGGTCCGGCTGCGCTGAAATGTCCCCAAATATTTATTTATTTATACTTTCTAACGACTGTTGAAAAAAATATTTTATAAATTGTTGGCGGGCCCGAAAACTTGAGAATCCATCCCGAATCATCATCTATTCTGTGACGATGTACAACACATTTTTTTCATCACTTGTATAATCTGGGAGAACTCGAAAGACCCTCTGTCTGAACATCTAACACTTCGACGGCCTCGGTGGTGTGCGGGCGATTGCTCGGCAGAGGCACGGGTTCGATTCGAAATGTTTGCATGTTCTGCAAATATCTCTTCCGGGTCTGGGTGTTGTGGTACCATGGTACTCGTAGTTTCTGATACTCACGACACGGAATCCTAGTGTGGGGTTAGGACTATGTATGTGACTGTTGGGTGTTATATTTATTTGTGTTATTATTTTAATGGCATCCATACTTCTCTGCTGGATTGGGAGTAAAAAAAAACATAGAATGCGTCCAGCTGCTTCTCTCCCCGAGCATGTCGTAAAAGTCGACTAAGGGATAGTATCCTCTCCAACACGATGAGATACAATAAGCAAGTATTCCCAAGGAGGGTTGACGTCAGGCAGGCGGCCGGTCATAAAACACCTTAGCCAAAACTCTTACAGCATGATCCAAGGATTATGCTGTGCTGACTCCACCATAGAGTGGGATAAGGGCAGGAAGATGATGAAGATGACTTTAATGGCATCCATCTCTTGCAGGTAGAACATGTACGCACACCCTACTTTTCGCACAGCTGATCACCCCGGACGGCACTAACCACGGACTCCACGGCTTCATAGTGCCGGTTCGGAACCCCGCCACGCTGGAGACGTACCCTGGACTGACGGTGGGCGATATGGGGGAGAAGATCGGCGTCAATGGAATTGACAATGGGTAATTATTATTATTGTGAACATATTGTCCCACAGTTTATCTACACGAGATATTGGACAATGTGTGGTCATAATTAGTTTAAAAATGATATAACCAATATCTAACAGAATTTGTGTCATTTTTCCTAAATAATTCCTTATCGATGCTCGCGTCATTGCCGCGTATGATAAGCTATTGTGTGCGAGCGAATAAGATTGTTATCATTCAAGGCCACGCGAAATACTGGATTATTCGCTTTTGTTATTACAATTTGACCTTTATTTACCTACATGTGTTAGGAGTAGATCGGGTTACGTTTGACCAGCCTAATCTGTGTTACTACGGGACAAATCTAAAAAAAATCCTAACGTGTGATTATATAATACATACATATTATCACGTCTGTATCCCTAATGGGGTGGGCAGTGCCACAAGTAATCATAAGAAGGTCTAGAGGATCTAGGTTTTCTTTTTGATTGAAATAAAATAGACCTTGAATGCCACCCAAATGAAGTTCGAAAATTACAACACGTCTCTATGCCCGTATCCAATATTTACGTAACGGGCTCTATGTGACGTTGGATTAATTTTAGTTTCATCATCTTCCTGCCTTTATCCCACTCTATGTGGGGTCAGCGCAGTTTTGGCTAAGTTGTTTTATGACCGGCCGCCTGCCTGACGTCAACCCTCCTTGGGCAAGTTGGATTAATTTTAGGTTACACGTTAATAATGACATTCTAAATAAATAAAAACCGGTCAACTGCGAGTCGAATTCGCACACAAAGGGTTCCGTACCATGGTACAACATAAAATGTTTCTTGTGTGGGGACCCCTATTATTTATGTATTTTATTTTATTATTTGTTGTTGTAGCGGTGGTAGAAATACACACTGAAAATTTCAACTCTAACTATTACGGTTCATGAGACCGCTGACAGACGGACGGACGGACAGCGGGTCCCGTTGGCAACCTTCGGGTACGGTGGCCTAAAAAGGCTTGGCAATTAATCTATTTTGTAAAATCTTAATTGATTGTTTGATAATTCGATAGCCAATAGGTGATAAAGGAAATATGGCGTTGCGATTATACTTTACTAGCTTTCGCCCGCGGCTTCGTTCGCGTGGTATCCGGACGAATAGTAGCCTATATGTTATTCCAGCACACATACTATGTACATTCCAAGTTTCATTCAGATCCGTTCAGCCGTTACGGCGTGATTGAGGCACAAACATACATCGTCACATCCACACATCCTCACAAACTCCTATAGGTTATCATCCTAGTAGGATGATTAATAATTCTGGTGAAAGATCGATCAAAAATGTTGGTAATAACATAAACAAATTGAACCGATTTATGTACCGATATCACAATTTCTTATTAATTATGACAATAATGATAAAACCTGCTATGAATCAGTCAGGACAGGACGTAGGTAAACATTATCAGAACAAGTATTTATTCAAAAGAACAATAAACCCGATTGCATAGAATTTAGATAGCGTAGTACAACTTACCTATATTAATATACCTAAATATTGAATGGAACTCTTTCCATTTAGATCTGTAGGTATATAGATTGTGTTATATTGATCACTCAAACAAGGCTTTTTAAATTAGAAAATATCCTACTAATATTATAAATGCGAAAGTTTGGGAAGATGTGACGATGTTTGTGCCTCAATCACGCCTAAACGGCTGAACGGATTGGAATGAAACTGGGAACTTCTCAAAAAAATTTTTGAGAAGTTCTATTGCTACTTCGACGGCCTCGGTGGCGTGGCGGGCGATTGCTCGGCAGAGACGCAAGAGGCGCGGGTTCGATTCCCGCTGCGGAAAAAATATTTGCATGATCTGCAAATATTTCTTCCGGGTCTGGGTGTTGTGGTACCATGGTACTCGTAGTTTCTGATACCCACGACACAGGGAATCCTAGTGTGGGGTCAGGACTATGTATGTGACTGTTGGGTGTTATTTATTTATTATTTTTGTAAGATTGCTTATAGATGACGTTGTTACAGTTTCGTAATATTCAACCAGTACCGGATCCCGCGTGAGAACCTTCTCAACCGCACCGCTGACGTCACCGAAGGCGGACACTACGAGAGCTCCTTCTCAGACCCCTCCAAGATACTCGGCGCCGCGCTGGAGAACTTATCTGCAGGTATCATCTTATCATATCTTATCATCTTCAAATTCTTTTCTTTTATTCTTTATTGCACATATATAAAACACATAAAACACAGACATAAAGTAAGGACATGTACAAAGGCGAGCTTAACCCTACAAAGAGTTTTCTTCCAGCAAACCTTTGGCTAGAGAGAGGTGGAATTTAAATACCGCTTCTTATGAAACTTTAGGCTTGTAGGTTGACTTAAAGGCCTTATACCTTTCGGTAGTTTCCGAAACCCCCGACATATAGAATCCTAGTTCGGGATCTGGATTAATTATCTATGTGTCTGACTCATCATCATATTCCTGCCCCTATCCCACTCTATGTGGGGTCGGCACAGCATGATCCTTGGATCATGGTGTAAGAGTTTTGGCTAAGGTGTTTTATGACCGGCCGCCTGCCTGACGTCAACCCTCCTTGGGAATACTTCCTTATTGTATCTCATCATGTTGGAGGATACTATCCCTTAGTCGACTTTTACGACATGCTCGGGGAGAGAAGCAGCTGGACGCATTCTATGTTTTTTTCTTTACTCCCAGTCCAGCAGACAAGTTATCTATGTGTCTGACTATTTATATGTCACTGTAAAATTGTAAATAGGTACCGTTAGGTTATAATCTATCTCGCGAGATGTTTCAACAATATTCTTGTATTGCAGGTCGCATAGGCATTATGCAGGAGAGTTGTCACTCGCTGGCCAGCGCCGTGTCGATCGCTGTGCGCTACGCGGCCACGCGCGCGCAGTTCGGGGAACAAGACGAGGAGACGCCGCTTATAGAGTACCCTCTGCATGTACGTAGCACCATACATAACTTATTTTTATTTTATCTGCTTCATATTACAATTTATTGTAAAAGATGGAAATTTGCATGACCAAATTGCATAATTTTATTTATTCGGAACAAAAAATACTCACTTGGTGTATGTGCGCACGCGCGCGTCAGTGTGTGTATGTGTGTGTGTGTGTGTGTGTGTATGTGTGGTGTTGTTATGTGTATTTTTTTATTTCAGCAATGGCGACTGTTTGGCTACGTAGCGGCGGCTGTGGTCTTCCGCATGTATATAGAAAACTTCTCACGAGTGTACCTGAATATTGTAGAGAAATCCAACGCCGGCATAAAAGTAGACAATTTGGTGAGTCATCTTGAAACCACTTTCTAAATGTGTCTGGCTACCCTCGGCTTCGTTTTGAACAAAGACTGCGCGCTGTCAAAATGTAGGTATGGGAATTAAACTTGTTTCATGAATTAACTTCTTTACTGTTCATCGCAATAAAGAAAATCTCGATCGAAATAACAATTAACGGCCTCAATTATCATTAATTTTCAAAAGTCTCTCCGAACGCATTTCCTCTTTAGTAACGTATTGACTTGACGCACTTGACTGATTTTATTATGATTTGTTTCTACTACGAGCCCGCTAGATGGCGGCTTAATATAAATGTTGTGATGATGTAAATGATGATAAATGTTATGTCTATGTCTATGATGACGGCCTCGGTGGCGTGTCGGGCGATTGCTCGGCAGAGACGCAAGAGGCGCGGGTTCGATTCCCGCTGCGGAAGAAATGTTTGCATGATCTATACGTAAATATTTCTTCCGGGTCTGGGTCCATGGTACTCGTAGTTTCTGATACCCACGACGCAGGGAATCCTAGTGTGGGGTCAGGACTATGTATGTGACTGTTGGGTGTTATTTATTTATTTATTTATGTAGAGCGAGGCGGTGTCCGAGATCCACGCCATGGTGTCGTGCAGCAAGCCGCTGCTGACGTGGCTGACGCTCGACGCCGCGCAGCAGTGCCGCGAGGCGTGCGGCGGACACGGATATCTGAAGGTGATGATGATGATGATACAACTCATAATACATACATATTATAACTTCTCTGCTGGACTGGGAGTAAAGAAAAAACAGAATGCGTCCAGCCGCTTCTCTCCCCGAGCATGTCGTAAAAGTCGACTAAGGGATAGTATCCTCCAACATGATGAGATACAATAAGCAAGTATTCCCAAGGAGGGTTGACGTCAGGCAGGCGGCCGGTCATAAAACACCTTAGCCAAAACTCTTACACCATGATCCAAGGATCATGCTGTGACCGACCCCACATAGAGTGGGATAAGGACAGGAAGATGATGATGATAACCACGCTCGCATCCCCAATGGAATGGGCAGATTCACGAGTAATCATAACAAAACTTGCAGCCACTCCTGACTTAAAGTCTCAAGATGGATAGAACCATGGTGACCCTAGAAGTCCATGGTGACTCCCAAAACTTCGCTAAACATCTAATTAATTTAATCAGCAGTAAAATACCAATGTATCTGTTCCAGTGTGCAAACCTAGGCGACATCCGCAGCAACCATGAACCTACCGTCACATACGAAGGCGACAACAACGTTCTGTCCCAGCAGACCGGCAACTGGCTGCTGAGACAGTACGAACTGGCCAGCACTGGCCAGGATGTGGACTCCCCGCTGGCCACTGTGGCCTTCCTCAAGGACTTCAAGAGTATAATGCAGCAGAGGTTCCGGTGTACTGAGACGGAGCAGCTGAAGAGCAGAGAATGTAAGTTAATAAATCAATAGTTGAGTTAAGAGTAGTAAGTAATGGTCAAAAACCGAAACTGAACTATGGAACCTACCGCCTATGGGAGACAGGCATGATTTTATGTATGTATGGATATCCCTAATGGGGTAGGCAGAGCAACAAGAAAAGTTGCAGCCACTTCTGATTTGAAATCCTAATATGGAAATTGTGAACCATGGTGACAGGTGATCAGCCCATCGCTCATATTGGTCCACCATGTTGGACCAATCTTAAACCATCCCTTAGTCAATTTTTTTTTCACTTTTATCGTTTTTTCACTTTGAGGAACAGAAGAAAAAATATTAAAATTTAATTTTAATTTTGAATAAGCACATTTCACTAACTAATAACAAAGTTCTACATTGATTTCGGTGAGCAAAATACGCTTATGCACTCTCTTAAAGCCTTATTAAAAAAATAAACAACTTACTTATCCGTTTCAGTTATAATATCAACGTACAAATGGTTGCTGTGCTACATTCTGAAAGAGACTCACGATCAGTACGAGGTGGAGATTGCAAATGGAGCTCCGAAATTCACGGCACGGGCGAGGTGTCAGGTGAGCCTTAGCTAAGGATTACCGCCCACTAACCCCTTTACATAACCAAACCATCACCTTACACAATATAATAATAGTAAAAGCATAAATAAAGTTTTTATAGTTTTGTATCAATAATTTTGTAATTCAGTAAATTAATTAATAATATCGTACATAACCAAATGTAATTTTAAGGGAGAACACTAGCTACCAAAATACAAGTTTTTATAGGTAGGGCTAAAATTTAAATGTTAATGAACCGTAAATTGAAATAAATAAATTATTATTTGTAAATTTATTTCTGATAATAAAATGATCTACATTATATGATGTATACAAGGTCGATATTTGAATGTCATGTAACGAGAAGAATGTTAAATATGAAAGTGGATGGATACAAGGGTAAAGGTAGACCAAAGAAGAGATGGATGGATTGCGTGAATGATGATATGAGTAAGAAAGGAGTGAATACTGAAATGACGGCTGATAGAGGGGAATGGAAGAGGAAAACATGTTGTGCCGACCCCACTTAAGTGGGATAAGGGCAGGGAGATGATGATGACAAGGTCGATATTTGCTTGCTTCTAATCGTGTCCTAACGGGTTGATTTCCAACAGGTTTACAAATGGAAGGTGCTGACTAGAGTGTACTCCGAGTACTTGGCGATGATATTCTTCTTAGAAGCTCTGGACAAGAAGGAAAAAGATCTTCAACCGGTGCTGACTAAACTCTTCTATTTATACGGACTATGGTCTTTAGGTGAGTGTTGGTAATGTAGTTAGTTTGTAGGTTCATATAATGTTGAAGTAAGCTTTATGTTTCAAACTTTCGCATTAATAATATTAGCAAGATAGGATAGGATGAGAAAGATTAAAATTAGAGAGAACTGGCGGTCTAGTGGTAGCACCCCCAAATTTTAAGTTTACTAGACGTTGACTCTAGAGCGATGAGCATGGCTTTAGTGTAGGTGTGTGCGTGAGCGTGTGTGTTTACTTGCAGGAGCACGGTTTTGTGTGGCTTCACTTTTGTTGTTCGCGGCGCAGCGTCTTTTTTTTATTTCGTGATGACCTCTGTAGCGTGGCCGGCGAGTGCTCGGCTGAGACGCAAGAGGCGCGGGTTCAATTCCCGCTGCGGAAGAAATGTTTGCATGCCCTGCAAATATTTCTTCCGGGTCTGGGTGTTGTAATATTTATCATAAGTATGTATTACAAAAAAAAGAAGTACATAAGTATTGTATCAGCCATCTGGTTCCCATAGTACAAGCTTTGCTTAGTTTAGGGCTAGATGGTGCTGTGTGATATGTTCTCAAATATTTATTTATTTATTTGGTCTGATGTATTTATGCACATTTGTGTTGTAGATAAGCACCTGGTAGAGTTATACCAGGGCGGGTTCGCGTCCGGCTCGGCGTGCGCGCGGCTGGTGCGGCGCGCGCTCGTGGAGCTGTGCGCGGCGGCGCGCGCCGACGCCGTCAGCGTAGCGGACGCCCTGGCGCCTACCGACTTCGTGCTCAACTCCGTGCTGGGGAGGAGCGACGGGAAGGTACGTACACCTGGAACTTACTTGGACACGGATGGATTCAATTCAATTCAATTCATTTATTCGTGATACACAGGTAATAAATAACAGATGGTACATATATATAAAATTGGGGTTCACTGTGACCTGCCTGTATAGGCGTGGTGGATGGTGGTACACGTGTGTAGAATAGAATAGAATAAATAAATAACACCCAACAGTCACATATATAGTCCTGACCCCACACTAGGATTCCCTGTGTCGTGGGTATCAGAAACTACGAGTACCATGGTACCACAACACCCAGACCCGGAAGAAATATTTGCAGGACATGCAAACATTTCCCGTCGGTCTCCATCGTCGCCATGGTCGTTTTCTGTCATTTGAGATCTACTCTTTGATGGTTCTTGCCACCTCATCCAGCAAAACTCATTAACGAAAGAACCTATCGTTCCAGCTGTATCAAAACCTGCAGAAGGCGTTCTTCACGCACCCGGGCGCGTTCGAGCGCGCGCCCTGGTGGCGGCAGGTGGTCACCGCGCCGCCCTCCAAGCTCTAAACTACTGCACAGACTATGGCCATAGCTAACAAAATGTTGTTTAACAGAGAGTACTGTAGAATGCGCAATAAATCTTTCAGCACTGTCCTGAAGGGTCCAAAAGGCCACTTATAGGAATCTGCTGCTGAATTGAATTGCGTACAATTCATCTAATTCGAATCGTCTTACGAAAATTAAAAGAAATAAGAAACCGCGATATAGTAAGACCGCGTAAAATATTGAAATCTAATAGTTGCTAGAAAACTACAAAATTAATAATAAAACTGGATCTCAACCTATCAAAGTAAAACATCTGAAATTATGGTAGAGCTTCCAAGATCTAGATCAAAACATGGATTTCAAAAGGTTTTTTTTACGTGCTTTTTATCTTATCGTGTTTTCATTTTGAGGAACCAAAGAAAAAATGTAAAAATCTTATTTTATTTCTTAATAAACACATTTTAATAACTTGGAACAGTTCTACGCTGATTTAAGCTGATGTGATCCTATTGCACACTTTGAATTCGTAGTCGAAGTTTAAACCGACCCTCAGATTGTCTGAAATGGATGAATTTGCAATGAATAGATGCACATTCTATAGTTCTATACTGTATAGGAATTGTAAATGATAGACGAGAGTGTTCTACGCACCAAATATTTGTTTTTGATGACTCTTGATGCATTTATTTTGCATTTGAACTGTTGCGTACAAAATGTACTTTATAATGTTTTTATTCATAGTTCTAACGGTGTGTCGAGCTGAATATGATTTAATTAGAAACAGAGGTTTATTGTTTTGTATAAAACTAAAAATCTATTAATTTAGTGATCTTTAAATATCAATATTTATTAGCCTCACGTACCTCTGCGCATTTCCGTAGGTATACCTAATCGTGAATCCAAATGTTTTTAGTGATTTATCAAATAAATAACATTTAAGAAAATATAAGTTCTCTGGCGCTAACTAGATGGCACTCTAACCCCCGAATACTCTAACGCGACTCAGAGTTGAGCACGTCTCAAGTCACGGTTTTTTGACAGTTTTTTATGAAAATCTGTCAAAAACTCGTCACTTGAGACGTGCTCAACTCTGAGATACGTTTGAGTATTCGGGGGTAAGAAAGACCTTTTTTAGCGGAAAAAATGACAGAAGGACCGGCTGCCTTATTTTGCAAGCCTGTCGTTGTCGTCCACTGTTAGCATGGCAGTCTCTTTTTGACCTATAGTGTGTACTGCTTGTAAGTGTCGTGACACATCTGCTGAAAGTACGGCGCCGAAAGTTCGGCTAAATACGCTAGCAATGTTTTTTAACCTATGACACTCCGAAGCGCTCGTGGCGCAGCTTGCTTAGACGTACTTGATTGATCGTTGAAGTTGACCATCGTTGTGCGCAGTCACAATTAAGATGGGTGACCGCAAGTGGCATTACGAGCTGTGCGCTTCATTGCTTCGGAGAGCGCGTTAAATTGTCGGTCCCGGCTCTTAAGTCGTTAAGCCATGACGGAGACCTTTAGGCAGCCTAGAAACTCCGTCCGAAATGACGTGGCATGAAAACTTTCAGCGCTGTACTATCAACAGATGTTTCGCGACAGTAAGAAACGATTACACTAGGCTTACAAAGAGGGCAGTAGTTAGTCCCAAGATGCCACATACTGTGCGACAATTATCACTCTATGACCAAACGAAACTTGACAGCTCGTAACGTGATTGTAACGCGCCTCGTCGCGTTTTTGCATTACAAAATTGTCATAGACTACGATAAACGTGGTCGCGATACGTTTAGTTTGGTCATAGTGAAGGCCCCTGATCAGATTTTGTGGTTTCCAAGCCACGCCATCTAGCGGGCGATAGAAATATTTTTTAAAGTTCCATTTTAAAATTGAACGTTACCTCTTCAAGTATTATCATAGAGAATATTTTATTTTTGATAACACTGCCCAGTGCTATGCATATTTGTATATCGATCGAAACATCGAAGTAGATCGCTAGATTCAGATATTCTTTTAAATGATGGCTAGTTTATTGCTTGTAAAAACATATGATTATATCACGGCTTTGAAACGCTCGTGGCGTAGCTTGCTTAGACGTACTTAATGGATCGTTGAAATTAAGCAACGTTGTGGGCGGTCACAATTTGGATGGGTGACCGCAGGTATTACGAGCTGAGCACTTCCGTGCTTCGGAGGGCAGGTTAAGTTGTCGGTCCCGGATTTTAAGTCGTTGAGCCATGACTTTAGGCGGCCTAAAAACTCCGTCACAAGAGTTGGCTACTAGCTCATACGAACTTACTTACGGCTAAGAATTATTATTAGCAGGAAGCAAAATATATATATTATCTAAATAGCCGGAAGCAAAAGGTCATATTGCGTGAAAAACATTATATTTAGGTCAAAATATCAAATGACTATCTAGTGGTCTACACACAAATTATGAATCAGATTGTTTTTTGTTTTATGTGTGCCAAAATTAACTATACAGTATGAAATTATACTTATATTATTATTTAATATGATAATGTACCATGAAATGCATTTTATTTATAGTATTATGTAAAATACGCGAGCCACTATACAATTTCATAATGGGTAGATATTATTTCTTATAGTGAAAATGTTAACTATTTTTTAATATTTTTATTTTTCATGTGAGATGAATGCCGTGTATTTTTGTATAATTTTTGTTGTAAGTATAACTATCTCACTTTAATATAACAAAATATGTTTCTTCGTTAAAATATAGATAGAGGGAGCAAGTGTTAATCCTTTATCTTGTAAACAGGTGGCCATTTAAGGCCATAGCTTCTTCATGTGCTATTATTTATGCACAAAGTTGTTTTTAATAAGCCATATATGTATCATAAAATAAGTGGCGTCGGTGGTCATAATTCACAACGCTGTCCTTCAAAAAATATTATAATAAAATATCGGTCAAGTGCGAGTCGAATTCGCACACGAAGGGTTCCTTACCATCGTACATGTAAATAACTGTTACTTGTAGGTGTTTTTATTATTTGTTGTTATAGCGGCAATAGAAATACACATTAAAAATTTCAACTAACAATTACGGTTCATGAGATACAGCCCGCTGATAGAAGGACGGATGGACGGACGGACAGCGGAAGCTTAGTAATAGGGTCCTGTTGGCACCTTTCGGGGTACGGAACCCTTAAAATTTGTTTATGAAAGTAGATTGCTATTTCAATTGAATACCGTTACGGGTAAGTCGGTCTATTTTTATCAATGTAATCAGAATTTAATTGAGATTTTATATATAATCAGGGTAAGATTATATTCATTTTCTATGAAATAAAATATTGAATTGAAAAATTGATGTATTGAATATTGTATTTTATTGAGTATAGATCTATAATCTAAGATTATTTAAACTAATCTTAGATCATAGATGCATCGAATACTGTAGGTATTTTATTGTATAATAAATATTAATGAATATTAATCGGAATTTAGATGTGAAAGGGATTTTAAACTATTGAGATTTCAGTGTTGTCTGTGAAACTGTAGACAAATGTTTTAGAAATAATGTATACCAAAATTTCAAATTGCTTCTAAGCAAAGTTTTAAAAATAGGTAGCTAAAAGATCTTTAATTTTTCCTAAATATGTGTATACTTTCATTAAAATGTCTAATAATAGATGTCAATTTCCCCTACCTTTTTACATTATTATTAATTTAACCTAAATGTAAATGTATATTTTTATTTCCTCGCTAAAATTCAAAGTGACACAAACTTTATATGCTTTTAAAAGATATAAATTATTCTTATATTTGTAAATTAATTGTATTATAATTCAAGCTGGTACAATATTTATGATATGATTCACTTTTAGCTTGAGGACTTCCTATTCATATTATAAGGAAATCTGAACCAAAAATAATCAAAGAAAACTGATATATTTGGATCAGGATTTTTAGTAAAAATATAACAAAAAGTGAGACGTTAACTCTAATATATTGTTCGACTCTAGTGCCTTCCCCTGTACTGAACCCATCTTGTTGTCTTAGGATATCCACCCACTAGTCTATTTCATAACCGGACCGACACTAAAATAAAAAAAATACAAAATTTGGCAGCAATTTCTTGTGCCTGGGCTGTGATGGTTCATGGTTATTAAATGGAGTAGAGGGCGGAGAGCCTTAGTTATAAGTCGTTAGCTTTTTGGTGAATTCGTGGAATAAATGGATTGTCAACTAATTGAGTTTACTTTATTTATGAAATCCTAATAGATGAAAAACCCTTTACCGTATCCATCTTGAGACTTTGAATCAGGAGTGGCTGCAAGTTTTCTTATGATCAGATGGTACATATATATAAAATTGGGGTTCACTGTGACCTGCCTGTATAGGCGTGGTGGATGGTGGTACACGTGTGTAGAATAGAATAGAATAAATAAATAACACCCAACAGTCACATATATAGTCCTGACCCCACACTAGGATTCCCTGTGTCGTGGGTATCAGAAACTACGAGTACCATGGTACCACAACACCCAGACCCGGAAGAAATATTTGCAGGACATGCAAACATTTCCCGTCGGTCTCCATCGTCGCCATGGTCGTTTTCTGTCATTTGAGATCTACTCTTTGATGGTTCTTGCCACCTCATCCAGCAAAACTCATTAACGAAAGAACCTATCGTTCCAGCTGTATCAAAACCTGCAGAAGGCGTTCTTCACGCACCCGGGCGCGTTCGAGCGCGCGCCCTGGTGGCGGCAGGTGGTCACCGCGCCGCCCTCCAAGCTCTAAACTACTGCACAGACTATGGCCATAGCTAACAAAATGTTGTTTAACAGAGAGTACTGTAGAATGCGCAATAAATCTTTCAGCACTGTCCTGAAGGGTCCAAAAGGCCACTTATAGGAATCTGCTGCTGAATTGAATTGCGTACAATTCATCTAATTCGAATCGTCTTACGAAAATTAAAAGAAATAAGAAACCGCGATATAGTAAGACCGCGTAAAATATTGAAATCTAATAGTTGCTAGAAAACTACAAAATTAATAATAAAACTGGATCTCAACCTATCAAAGTAAAACATCTGAAATTATGGTAGAGCTTCCAAGATCTAGATCAAAACATGGATTTCAAAAGGTTTTTTTTACGTGCTTTTTATCTTATCGTGTTTTCATTTTGAGGAACCAAAGAAAAAATGTAAAAATCTTATTTTATTTCTTAATAAACACATTTTAATAACTTGGAACAGTTCTACGCTGATTTAAGCTGATGTGATCCTATTGCACACTTTGAATTCGTAGTCGAAGTTTAAACCGACCCTCAGATTGTCTGAAATGGATGAATTTGCAATGAATAGATGCACATTCTATAGTTCTATACTGTATAGGAATTGTAAATGATAGACGAGAGTGTTCTACGCACCAAATATTTGTTTTTGATGACTCTTGATGCATTTATTTTGCATTTGAACTGTTGCGTACAAAATGTACTTTATAATGTTTTTATTCATAGTTCTAACGGTGTGTCGAGCTGAATATGATTTAATTAGAAACAGAGGTTTATTGTTTTGTATAAAACTAAAAATCTATTAATTTAGTGATCTTAAAATATCAATATTTATTAGCCTGACGCACCTCTGCGCATTTCCGTAGGTATACCTAATCGTGAATCCAAATGTTTTTAGTGGTTTATCAAATAAATAACATTTAAGAAAATATTAGTTCTCTGGCGCTAACTAGATGTCACTCTAACCCCCGAATACTCTAACGCGACTCAGAGTTGAGCACGTCTCAAGACACCGTTTTTTGACAGTTTTTATGAAAATCTGTCAAAAACTCGTCATTTGAGACGTGCTCAACTCTGAGATACGTTTGAGTATTCGGGAGTAAGACCTTTTTTAGCGGAAAACTTACTTACTTTGTCAGCTGAAATGACGGCACGAACATTTTCAGCGCTGTAGTATCAACAGATGTTTCGCGACACTAAGAAACGACTAGACGGGGTGGCCTACAAAGAGGGCAGTAGTTAGTCCCAAGATGCCACATACAGTGCGACAATGATCACTCTATGATCAAACGAAACTTGACAGCTCGTAACGTGATTGTAACGCGCCTCGTCGCGTTTTTGCATTACAAAATTGTCATAGACTACGATAAACGTGGTCGCGATACGTTTAGTTTGGTCATAGTGAACGACCCTGATCAGATTTTGTGGTTTCCAAGCCACGCCATCTAGCGGGCGATAGAAATATTTTTTAAAGTTCCATTTTAAAATTGAACGTTACCTCTTCAAGTATTATCATAGAGAATATTTTATTTTTGATAACACTGCCCAGTGCTATGCATTTTTGTATATCGATCGGAACATCGAAGTAGATCGCTAGATTCAGATATTCTTTTAAATGATGGCTAGTTTATTGCTTGTAAAAACATATGATTATATCACGGCTTTGAAACGCTCGTGGCGTAGCTTGCTTAGACGTACTTGATTGATCGTTGAAGTTAAGCAACGTTGTGGGCGGTCACAATTTGGATGGGTGACCGCAGGTATTACGAGCTGAGCACTTCCGTGCTTTGGAGGGCACGTTAAGTTGTCGGTTCCGGATTTTAAGTCGTTGAGCCATGACTTTAGGCGGCCTAAAAACTCCGTTACAAGAGTTGGCTACTAGCTCATACGAACTTACTTACGGCTAAGAATTATTATTAGCAGGAAGCAAAATATATATATTATCTAAATAGCCGGAAGCAAAAGGTCATATTGCGTGAAAAACATTATATTTAGGTCAAAATATCAAATGACTATCTAGTGGTCTACACACAAATTATGAATCAGACTGTTTTTTGTTTTATGTGTGCCAAAATTAACTATGCAGTATGAAATTATACTTATATTATTATTTAATATGATAATGTACCATGAAATGCATTTTATTTATAGTATTATGTAAAATACGCGAGCCACTGTACAATTTCATAATGGGTAGATATTATTTCTTATAGTGAAAATGTTAACTATTTTTTAATATTTTTATTTTTCATGAGAGATGAATGCCGTGTATTTTTGTATAATTTTTGTTTTAAGTATAACTATCTCACTTTAATATAGCAAAATATGTTTCTTCGTTAAAATATAGATAGAGGGAGCAAGTGTTAATCCTTTATCTTGTAAACAGGTGGCCATTTAAGGCCATAGCTTCTTCATGTGCTATTATTTATGCACAAAGTTGTTTTTAATGAGCCATATATGTATCATAAAATAAATGGCGTCTGTGGTCATAATACACAACGCTGTCCTTAAAAATATTATTATAAAATATCGGTCAAGTGCGAGTCGAATTCGCACACGAAGGGTTCCTTACCATCGTACATGTACATAACTGTTACTTGTAGGTGTTTTTATTATTTGTTGTTATAACGGCAATAGAAATACACATTGCAAATTTCAACTAACAATTACGGTTCATGAGATACAGCCCGCTGATAGAAAGACGGATGGACGAACGGACAGCGGAAGCTTAGTAATAGGGTCCTGTTGGCACCTTTCGGGGTACGGAACCCTTAAAATTTGTTTATGAAAGTAGATTGCTATTTCAATTGAATACCGTTACGGGTAAGTCGGTCTATTTTTATCAATGTAATCAGAATTTAATTGAGATTTTATATATAATCAGGGTAAGATTATATTCATTTTCTATGAAATAAAATATTGAATTGAAAAATTGATGTATTGAATATTGTATTTTATTGAGTATAGATCTATAATCTAAGATTATTTAAACTAATCTTAGATCATAGATGCATCGAATACTGTAGGTATTTTATTGTATAATAAATATTAATGAATATTAATCGGAATTTAGATGTGAAAGGGATTTTAAACTATTGAGATTTCAGTGTTGTCTGTGAAACTGTAGACAAATGTTTTAGAAATAATGTATACCAAAATTTCAAATTGCTTCTAAGCAAAGTTTTAAAAATAGGTAGCTAAAAGATCTTTAATTTTTCCTAAATATGTGTATACTTTCATTAAAATGTCTAATAATAGATGTCAATTTCCCCTACCTTTTTACATTATTATTAATTTAACCTAAATGTAAATGTATATTTTTATTTCCTCGCTAAAATTCAAAGTGACACAAACTTTATATGCTTTTAAAAGATATAAATTATTCTTATATTTGTAAATTAATTGTATTATAATTCAAGCTGGTACAATATTTATGATATGATTCACTTTTAGCTTGAGGACTTCCTATTCATATTATAAGGAAATCTGAACCAAAAATAATCAAAGAAAACTGATATATTTGGATCAGGATTTTTAGTAAAAATATAACAAAAAGTGAGACGTTAACTCTAATATATTGTTCGACTCTAGTGCCTTCCCCTGTACTGAACCCATCTTGTTGTCTTAGGATATCCACCCACTAGTCTATTTCATAACCGGACCGACACTAAAATAAAAAAAATACAAAATTTGGCAGCAATTTCTTGTGCCTGGGCTGTGATGGTTCATGGTTATTAAATGGAGTAGAGGGCGGAGAGCCTTAGTTATAAGTCGTTAGCTTTTTGGTGAATTCGTGGAATAAATGGATTGTCAACTAATTGAGTTTACTTTATTTATGAAATCCTAATAGATGAAAAACCCTTTACCGTATCCATCTTGAGACTTTGAATCAGGAGTGGCTGCAAGTTTTCTTATGATCACTTGTGGCTCTGCCCACTCTATAGGATATGGGCGTGATAATATGTAGGTATGTATAGTTCCTTGAGAAGGAATGATAAAAAGGCAATGTAGTTTTAAAATTTATTTATTGACCAAAAACATTACAATTTTATGGCAAAGTGAAGGTGTCCTATAATATTCGAGTAAATTGTTAAGAGTGCAAGTAAAATACGTGCAACATCAAATAGTCTAGCTAGACAATACATTAAGGAATATCAGACATTCTTTAGTTTTTCCGCTAACCCGTTTCTATTACCGGGCCGTCACAGTATCGAACATTTTGACAAAACTTGCGATATCGGTCCGGTTATGAAATGAGATAGTGTGCGAAGAATTCTCATTGTCCGATTTCTACTTTTTATACAAATCTAGGAAAACCCTTTCTTACTGATTAAACTTCATTAAACTTTATTAGGCGCGTCGCTCACAGGAACAGGAATCGAGGCGAAGACGCTAGAAAACTTCTAACAAATCCCGTAGATTCAAATTTAGTTAATTCCCGTAATATGCGCCTCTTCGACTTTCATTTCTGTGGGCGACAGACCTGATCTGTCGGATGACTTAAATCTATGCTGAATTAAAAAGGGCGCAACGTAATTTTTGACTGATTACTAATTAATATTCTTTTTATCAAAACCTGCTTGGTCCTCTCTTGGTACATCCAACCCTAGATCTTATCCCAACACCTTAAATAATTTTCAATTATATTACTCGTTCATTCATTATTACTAACGATTTTAATATGACGGACTCTTACTACGGCATAGCAACATATATCTTTTGAGAAAAAAAAAGTTGCTATGGTAATCTTCCATCCGACGTCAGTTAGTTGAATATAGGAATCAGGCATAAATAAAATTACAATATCAGGTAAATTCGTAACTGGGCTAATTTAGTAGAAATCCAATTAGTAGACTAGGTTTTTTATACATCCTATCATGTTAAAAATGCATTCGAGTATTTCAACAACTTACCATACAGTAGGTATGTTGCAGTGATTCAATTTATGGTTCAAATAAATGCTTCTAAACACTACAATCCTTAGAAGTAACTTGAGACCCTAATGTCAATTTAAATTCATACAAATACTACCAAGTGCATATAAAGTAGTAGACCATACAAATTTGCTACTACAGAAAAAAATCTAAAAACAATTTAGTTCCGTAAGGCTTACTAGATGCCCCCCACTTGCACCCCTATGAATTCCTGTGATCATTACCTAGCCAAATTAGATTTTCTGATTTCGCTGCCTTATTATGTAAGTTTGTCGCTGTCCCGTACACGTAGGATATAAACTGTTGGTATGAAAGGACCGAGCTAACGCGAACTCCGACGAAAAACTTACACAATAAGGTACCTAATCCATTCAATAAAAGGACCAAAGATCATTTTGAAAGTCGGTCTGTTACGCCATCTAGTACGCGACACAGAACTATTTTAGAACTTCTCAATAGCAAGAAAGGCTACCTTACAACCATTAAGTACCAACTTGGCGCCAGTCTTCCGTTCTTCACTTTTCATTAGCTGCGCACTGATTGACCGAGTAGGTTCGCGAAGTTTTGCATCACGCGAGACACGTCGCCTCGCGAGGTTCTTGGTCAGCCAGTACGTAGCTATCCAAAAAGTTAGTCAAACATCGTTAAATCGTGAGCGATATAAACAAGGCAATTGCCTTAGCAACATTATTCTAAATGCTCCCACTCAAACAAACTGAATTTACAGTAAAAATAATACAACCATAGGTATTGAATATTCTGTGAGCATCGGTGGAGTGATATGGCTCAAAATGATCTCGCTTCTGAACATTCAAGAAAACAAATTTTAATAAGGAACATTCTTAACAAAAATACGTTTCAACAACTAAAAACAAAACCGACTTCAATAAAAAATAAGTTAAAACTCCTTGGTGCCATCCTATTGGCGTTTCTACGTATCCATTTCTCGATAAACTGCCCGTGACTTTTGTGTCCAATAAGAATTTGAGGAGGTAAGTTGTCATTTCAATATCTAGTAAGCTACCTATAGGAAACCATATTTATCAATAATGTTCCTTATTTTAGTTTTTATATAAGAACTAAAAGACTAATGCTAAAAGTTACCAAACCTTATTAATTATTGAGAGAGTTATTTGACTTAATGGTCAAATTAAAGTTCAACTATAATAAAATCTTCATAAACACACCTTTCTATGACAGAAATATGCAGAAAAATTACATAAATTAAGTACAGTCTATTATAAATTATAATATAACAAACTACATAATGAACACAAAATTAAGTTTTTATATTTTAATGTGACCAATTTATTTTAATTTTTAACACAACCAAAAATAAAGTTTGTTTTAAAAAATCTCAATTATTATACGTAGGCCAGATATTTTTAATCACTATTATAAAATAGTTTTAAGACATCGATTTTACCAGACAAACATGAAACATTTAAAGCAACTAACGTCAAGAATATTCTAGAAGATCGAGTTCGAGAAGATCTATCTCCACAGAAAACCTTTCTCACGGTATGAGAGTTATAACAATCGGCCAATGGTTTGATAGACTATAAGCATTATATATTTTATTCATTTAAGATATAAGCATTTAAACCACATAAAGGAAGGGACACTTCTAATACAAGTCATACGACTTAAAGAGAGATCCCAACCTATGTTTTTGTCCCAACTTATAATTCTGAATATCTTTTTTTTTAAGTCAGCCCACTCCCCGCTCTCGCAATACTTACAAGCCGGGGGAGCAATATCGTATATTTTTATTAGCCTACCCTTCTTTCCCGTTTCACTCCCCACCTCTTCTCACTGGTCTGAGTTATGTGGCACCATAGTAACTCAATTTTGAAGGAATATTCTCAACGTCAGCCAAAAAGATCTAAAATTTAACTATTATCACTATCGGAGACGGTGGAACTGGTCATTCTGATGACGGGGTTCTGCGTCGAGTCACTGGAGTCGCATTCTACCATCAGGATCTCGTCGGGAGTTTCATTTCTATCTGAATTGCTCTCCGTGTATGTTCCTGTGGGAGATTTGTCCTCGATCACGGCTTTTAGATAGGACTCCCTATCCATGATGTTCGTATCTCTAGCTAAGGCTAACACATCTAAGGACATCATGCTTTTTGATTTCTCCGATTTGTATATGGGTGGGTTTGGGTGCTCGTAAACCGCCTCACGGCTGATAGATTTGGTTCTGGTCAGATTGGTCTGGAAGCTGTCGCTAGGTGGTGTGTATTTTGCTGTGTTTGTGGATGTAGAAGGAGCGCTGGCGTTTCGAGGCGAACTTTCCGTGAACTTGGATCGTTTCTGCTGGTTACTTTCCTTCATCATCAGCAACTGGTCGAGTTTGTTGATAGTTTCGTTCAGCTCCAAAGCCCATGCTTCGTCCGTCTCTACGTCTTTGTCAATAGGTTTCAGGGCTAGCTCCCTGACGCGTAGCCTTAACTCTTGGAGACTGGAGTCTTCGTCTTTTTCTGGTTCATTTTCGTCGTGTACTGGGTCTCTTTCTGCTCCAACGCCAGGCTCCCTCGGCCCGACTGGGATGGTATCCTTCCCTGGAGGATATTCCCCCCTCCTTCTATGTATCTCTTCGGAGATTTCCTCCAGAGCCTTCAAGGATTTAGAGTAGCGGAACTTGGCGTCTGCGATCAGACGCTGCAGTCGCTCGATCTTCTCGTTCTGAGCTTGAAGCTCTGAATCGCAGACTTTCTTCTCGTCAAAGTACGATCGTGATTTGATTATGTTCCGTTTCAGATTGTCTTCCAGTTGAGCTGCCTGGATAAAATAAATAAATAAATAACATTTACCAGACTATTTCGCCAGTTACGCAACTAAGCATGAAGATACCACAGATTAAGAATAGAGAGGATACAGATAAGAATCAATGATTGGCATCTTAAATATATATATTGAAGTTAATCAACGTTGTACGCGGTCACAATTGGTGTGGGACCGCAAGTAGCATTACGAGCTGAGCGCTTCCGTGCTTCGGAGGGCAAGTTAAACTGTCGGTCCCGGCTTTTAAGTTTAAGCCATGACGGAGGCCTTTAGGCGGCCTAAAAACTATGTCACAAAGTTGGCCACTAGCTCATACGAACTTACTTACTGGGTGAAGTCGGTTGTCCTAAACATAGTTTCACTATGGATGGTAAAATTGTGATAGTCTGAGCATTATTCTTAGATTTAGTAGGTTGGTACCTTGCGTTCTGCTGCAATGTAAGCCGCTGCTTTCTTCTGGTGCTCACGTCCACTTTCTGCTTTACGCTTTTCTGCGTCCATAACCTGAAAGATAGTTTAACGAACATTAAACTAAGGCCTTTAAAAAAGAAGCGTCATAAATCTTTGTGAACATTTCACACAGCGCCATCTAGCCCCAAACTAAGCAAAGCTTGTGCTATGGGCACCAGATGGTTGATAGAAAACTTATAATTTTTTTTGTAAATACATACTTATAAATACTAAAACATCCAGACCCGGAAGAAATATTTCCAGAACTTACAAACATTTCTGCCGTAGCGGGAATCGAACCCGCACCTTTTGCATCTCAGCCGAGCACTCGCCCGACACGCCACCGAGGTCGTCATGTGAACGAAAGGAGCCTTTGAGGCGCACTTTAAATCCTTTCACCACACTGGTTCGAACTACTAGTGATACGATTTGTTGTAGTAGTAATGTGTATTTAAAAAAAATGTATAGCAAGAAAAAAGTAGTAAAAACTAAGCATGAATCTTGGAGGGTAATTCCTACTACGGTGAAGATGAATTTTATTTATAAAAATCGGTCAAGTGCGAGTCAAAAGCGCACACGAAGGGTTCCGTTCTATCGTACATGTACATAAATGTTTCTTGAACGGGGCCCCTTTTATTTTTTATTTGTTAATAAAGCAGCCATAGAAAAATACACTGTGAAAATGGGGGGGGGTTCATGTCCCCTGTGAACCCCCCCCCCCTTCGGACCGCGCCAGACTATAATATTAGTGAGTATTACACATGTGCTTGGAACTTTGGAACTGTCAATTATTGTGTTTCTCAATGGTGAGGGTTGTAAGCATTGGCTGACCTTGATGATGGCATGGTTGAGGACCTCCTGCCAGTTGTTGTCGAACTGCCACTCGTGCTGCTTGCTCACGAACCGCTGCTCCGCGAGGGACACCGTCTCCTTCGCCGCTGCGTGCAACTCTGAAAACATATAATACATACATACTGTTACGGGAGTGGGTACGGGATTGGAAGGAAACGACTGGTCTTCTGAAATGACGTTTATTGAAGACACCACACACAAGTATATAAGTATTCTATCAGCCATCTGGTTCCCATAGTACAAGCTTTGCTTAGTTTGGGGCTAGAGGTGCTGTGTGATATGTCCTCAAATATTTATTATTATTATTATGGGCAAACTTTCGAAGTCGCTGCTCATAAGAGCCGGTTTAAAAACAATGAGCACGGGCCTAGGCCAAGTGCACATCATGAGGGCTGTTAGGTCGGTTTTGGGTACTAGATGGCGGTACATCAGTTGAGAGGTCAGTTTGCAAAAATTTACGGACAATTCTACAAGTAAATTATTATTATTACTGATGTAGCGTTCCCAGGATGCTCGTCTCCCTCGTAGTCCTCCTCACTCCTCAGGCGTGATGTCCGTAAGAACGGAAGTTAGTATGTACCGTTGATGTATTGAGTCATCGAATATTGCGTAAAGCGTAAATTGGTACCAATTGATCTATCATTAGATACCCTTTTATCTGGCACATGTTAATTAGACCCCATTACCAACTTCACCCGCGACTTTATTACGGTTCGTGAGATACAGCCCGCTGTATCGGGTACGGAACCCTAATTAAGTAAAACTGTATTTTCTTTGTGTTAAAATTGATGTTATGTGCGCTATGTCAGTCTCAAACCGTGAAGGAAAACATCGTGAGGAATCTGGCATGTCGTAGAACGTAATAAGTTCGAAATCATCAAGTGCATGAAAAGAGCCTTTGAAGTGCACCTGAAACCCTTTCACCACACTGGTCCGACAGAATTTTTGATACGATTAGTAGTATCATAAAGTATCTACACAGTCGGCGACAAAAGTTTATGAGCATTTGACGTTTGTCATCTCTTTTTTTCATTATGTGTACTGTACACGTGTTTTCATAAATTCCTTTGGCGACCTTGACCGCTACGACCGACCAGATATTTAACCTCCACAGTATCATAAAGTATAATATGTACAGTCAGTGGCAGAAGTTCGTGAACATTTGTCGTTTTACATAAGTATCCCTTTTTTTCTTCTTCTAATTTTGTGATAAAATGGTGACTGGTTTACAAATGATAAATGAGTAAAATACGCTGTACTAGCTGCCGCCCGCGGCTTCGCTCGCGTGGTACCCGGATAAAAAATAGCCTATAATGTTAATCCAGTACATGTATATTCCAAGTTTAATTCAAATCCGTTGAACCGTTTAGGCGTGATTGAGGCACAAACATCCAAAGTTTGGATGTTTGTGCCAAATGTTTTGGTTTGATTTTGAATGTTTCTATTCCAAACATTCAAACATCCAAACATCCTCACAAACTTTCGCATTTATAATATAACTCCCCCATGGATTTCCAGACATCTCTGTCCCGAGCCAACTCCCACCACCCTCTCTCGAAGGCATCGAGCTCGTCCCGCCAACGCTTTCTCGGCCGACCCTGACGCCGCCGCCCCTCAGGTGTCCAGACCTTTGCCCAGCAGTGGGACGAAATAGGTTAACTAGTTTCACATTTATAATATAATATAAATAAGATTGTATTGCGTCGCGTCGAGCTTTCATTTCGGGACTGTTCGTCGCTAGGAGTAATAGTGTTCTGTGCTGTTCGTTGGTGAGTGAGCCGGCGGCGGCAACATGACTTTCATCCCTCCTCATGACATGCCCATACCACGCTAGCCTATTACTCCTCAATCTCTCTGTCACTGGCGCTACTTTCAAACATCCCCTGATTATACTCATATCGTATCTTATCCATTCTAGTCAATGACACATCCAATACCCACGACAAAAATCCTAGTGTTGGCTCAGGACTATGTATTGGCTGCGATTATTATTTCTGAATTTAGAATTATTTATTTTAAACCATCAAATGTTAATGGACGAGTTAGATGTGCATCTTTGAGACTGGCCCACATCAGTTTCTCACTGTTGACCCATTGCTGGCCCAGTGGGACAAACTAGGTTGAAAATAAATAATAAACAAATTCATTGAACTTCTGCCGCTGACCGTACCACAGAAGTATATTCCGCTGGCGAGCGAGGGGCGTATCTACAGGATATTTATTATCTCGCTGATAAACCGAAGCGACGACGACTCAGATTCCCGAAATTAGCATCTATTGTAAAAGGCCAAGCTTGTTTTTCGCGTGAAAAGTGTACCTTTGATCCTGAAATATCTATTTGATCATGAAAAGGTAAAGGAATTTTGTATTACATGAAAAACCAAACTGTAAAGGATAGGTTACGTGTATGTGTTGTATGTACGACGTAATATGTATGATAAATTTGTACAATTTAGTCTTAGTTAATTGAAATTGGCTTCTTACAGCCGCCATATTGAATTTTTTGGCAATTTACAGAGACTATGACACTCATCATCCAGACGAATTCAACGACACCTCATTTGTCAAAATAAGTCCAGCCGTTTGGACTACACCCAAAACACATTACCCTCCTCAGCAATGTTCGCAATCGGGTAAAAAGTAACCTATATAATATTCCAGGTCATATCCGTATCATAAAATTTAAGCCAAAACCGTTCAGCTGTTACGAAGATGTCTTAGAACAACCAAACACAAACAAACACACACACAGTAAATTTTCATATTTATATATAATAGGATTGTTTGAAAAGAATGGCTGTAGTTAGCCTACAGAGTACACGGCTCAGTGAATTTTAATTTGTTGCCGTGGGATTATTTCCAGTTTGTTTGATTTAAAGTTTACTGCATTAAACCTTCCTCGCGTCATATATGAGTAGGTGAATCGTAACCATGTAGAAATTCCAAGTTCGAAATCTATAAAAACCACTTTATTCTAAATCACGAACTTGTAATAAGCTTTGTCCAAATCTGTTCAGCCGTTACGTCATGATTAAACCGTTGACATCCAAATCCCGATAAAGACATTTTCAAATGTAAAAATGCTCATTACCACTGCTTAAAAATATTCTGAGATCTCAATTGATACCAAATCGGGCATTTTATAGAGCTTTCATAACTACTACACTAATGATAATCATAATTTTCCAGCCCTTTTCCAGCTTTATGTGGGGTCGGGACATAATCTTCATTCCCCCCTATCAGACAACACCTAAATCTTCAAAAACTTGGGATTCTTTGACGCCAAGGGCAACTTCCTGGGCAAAGCCGAAATGCCAAGGATGACATCGATGTAGAAGACTTACCACTGGCCCTCTGGAACTGCACAGCTGCCTTCTGGCACTCCGCTCTGGCGGCGGCGGCGACTCCCAGCGCCTCGTAGTACGGACGAGATTTGTCCACACACGTGCCCAGCCTCTTCGTCAGCCCCTGCAGCTTGCGAGACGTCTCATTCAGCTGCAGGTGGAACTTTTTCATGGACTCCTGGAAAAAAATATTGAGAAGAAGAGTTGAGCACATCTCAACTCACGGTTTTTTGACAGTTTCTGATGAAAATATGTCAAAAAAAATATATCATTATTTGATACGTGCTCAACTTTGAGATGCGTTTGAGTATTCGGAGGTTTGACATTTAAATCATCACCGTACTATACTCGCTAGTGACTTATATAGTGACTTTTTTATTCAAACTTGTACAGAAACACGGAACAGAATACGGAATAACCACAATAGAATGTGGAAATCGAATTCGCACACGTTCCGTACCATCGTACCTACATAAATATTTCTTGTATGGGCCCCCTTTTATTTTACTATATTTTTATTATTTGTTGTTATAGCAGCAATAGAAATACACATCCTGTGAAATTTCTACTCTGCCTATTACGGTTCATGAGATACAGCCCGCTGACAGACGAAATCCTAAAAATTACACATTATAAATCCCGAACTAAATGTATACATAATAGTATTAAAATATAACAGTGATCAAACACAAATGAAACAAATATTTACGAATCGCACTACACAAACAGGGATACGTGTGGTTGTTTATATTTTATCTCGTGGAAAAATCCACTAAATATATTAGTATCGGTAATTGAGAACAACCAAGCCGTCTGTTTACAATAACTAAAATCGTTATTACAGCAGTAGGTACTAGAAGATAAATACTAGACAGCCTACTAATAATAATCCATTCGTCCACTAAGTAATGAATTTTCTATTCGATAAATGTATGGTGCGCTATTACAGGCTTTTTAGTCAGGGAACAGAGGTAAACCATCAGCTAAACTGGAGATACAATTTATGTAAACTTATGTAAACATTTAACATTATGTTATTTATAGTTATTCTATAATTAACTGTACCGCTACATCTGTTTTTGTTGCAATAAACTTTATTATTATTAAGTTTGAATATGCGCAAGGTGCTTGGACGGATGATTTTTTCCAAGACAAGGTGTTTTGAACTCTAGTATCATCTGTGTGAGGTCAGTGCTAGATTGGGTCAATTGGCCGTATCTCTGTTACACCTTGTTTACGGCACTCTACAGCCTTGTGCCTGTCTACTTTGTATGATGTTATCTGGCGAGAAATGGGCTTGGCTTTGGCCAACTGTTTGGATGTGTCTTAACTGTATCTCACTATCGCTAGATCAACTAGGTAAATATATTGGTTAATTTGAAGCGTTGTAGTGAAGACTCAAGTGCGCCTTAAAAGGCTCAGTTCGTTCACCAATTTATAAAAACCGGTGAAGAGCGACTTGTAAGAGCCCCCTATTGTTTTTTTTTATTTGTTATAGCGGCAATAGAAATACACTGCGAAAATTTCAATTCTACCTATTACGGTTCATGAGATACAGCCCGATGACAGATGGACGGACAGCGAAGATAATGAAAGTCCCGTTGGCACTATTTCGGGTACGGAACCCTAAAAATTAGGTAGAAAACTCGACTCCGGATGATTCAATTTTGTACTACCTATTCCAGTAGAGAATTCGATCATCCAAGTTTCCATCATAACGTTTTAGACGAATGTGTGTTCGTGATTGGATTCAATCAATCCTCATTCACAACAGGATTGTGATGTAAGAAGTTATTATTATACTAGCTGCCGCCCATGGCTTCGCTCGCGTGGTACCCGGATAAAAAAATAGCCTATATGTTAATTCAGCACATGTACTATGTATATCACAAGTTTCATTCAAAACTGTTCAGCCGTTTAGGCGTGATTGAGGCACAAACATCCCAAAATCCCAAATAATTCCAAAAGAACAAAAAATCCGACTGCGTAAAATTTAGGTAGCTTAGTACAGCCGTCATCATACTAATATTATAAAGAGGAACGATTTTTTTGTTTTTTTGTAACGAATAGGCTCCGAAACTAATGGGCCGATTTCAAAAGTTCTTTCACCTAACCTAACCCAGTAGCGGGCGAATTAGGACTGCGGAAGATGATGATGATGATAAAAACTATTCTTTATGTTTATTTAGATGGAGTGATGACTCAACGCTATCAGCTTTTGGAAGGCAATATTGATTTTCTTCGCCTAGTATTTCCGAGGTGTGGTCGGTGGGTGGTGGTCGTGAGTTATGGTCAGACAATGCGGCCAAGCTACAACACAGTGATAATGTCCTCGTGCAGCTAATTAATAGAATACCTATTAGGTTAGTAACACAATCACTGCAGTATAGGTCACCATCTGTTGTTTACAGACTTTTACAGATAGTAAAAACGTTTCGTAGTTTGACAGATTTTTATGGCCATTTGATTTTGGCTTGCTCTCGTTTTCATTCATTGATACTTTGTAACCACAAAAAAAAAAAAATTATTCAATCGGATCGGTAAAGATCACTTTAAATTGTCATAAATCTACGTTGAATTTACGCCTGTTCGTAACTCGACCCAGCGTGGAAGATTCATATTTTAGAATCAACAAATACATAGACTTTTGTGCTTGGACGAATAACCTTTTGTGCTATTTAACCAACCCTAAACTCCCAGTTGTTTTGGGTGTGGTGCGGCTAGCGATCAATTTATGGGGCCACTCATAATTACCAACAGTTAGATAATCTGTATTTCAAGGTGCCTTCGTTTTGCTATGTTACTTATGTAAGATGACGTATCAACAACTATTTACTTAAGTATCAGGTATCTACGCAGTTACCAACTATGAAACTACGTAAATATAGGTAGGTAGGTACATACAAATCTGTGAAGCAAACATAATTATATTGTTTTTGGTCGAGTTGATTTTTTTGACCTAGGGCCAAGTAAACAATCCTACTATCCTACTTAATACTATAAATGCGAAAGTTTGTGAGGATGTGACGAAGTTTGTGCCTCAATCACACCAAAACAGCTGAATGTATTTGATTGAAACTTGGAACATACATAGTATGTGTGCTGGAATAACATATAGGCTACTTTTTATCCTGGCACCACGCGAGCGAAGCCCCTGGCGGAAGCTAGAAATAAATAATGTGTACAAGACGTTGCTGATCAAAAACTACGAACACCATACCACAACATTCTGACCCGCAACAAATTGCAGTTCAGATAACATGGAATGTTGCCTGAACTGCAATTCCCAGGAATCAAACATGTACTTTTCCCGTCTCATCATCACTCACTGAGTTAGGTACTTCAAAATTAGCCATAGGTAAATCAGCCACTGCATTGCGGTAGCATGAAGCTGAGTGACTCTTCACGTCACTTTATTCATTTTGTTGTTTTGTTACCCACCTTTTTCTATCCTGTTTTTCTTATTCTCTTGAATTACAAGCTTGTATTCCCATAATGACCACAGCTATAAAGAGTATCGATGCTGAAGCATGCAGTGTTAATGACCCTTCGCAAGTGGAACGTGCGTAACAAGGTTTCTTTCATCTTGTTACGCAAGCACCGTGACCTGGGCTTTGTTCTTAAAGCTATTTCTGTTTCTATTAAAAGGCGCGTTACTTGCGATTTTCTTTTAAACCACACGGAAAACCACATTTGGACATGGGAACCGGCCATTCCCAAAAATACTTTCAATGCTTGGGCCTAGGAGTTGTTGAATGAGCGATAATGTCTTGGGATTGAGATAGGTATTTTGACAAAGATCGATCTACTATGCTCTGCTGCTTCACGGATCATTTGAATCAGGACAATCACTACAACATTTTGCACTGAAACAACTTCAGGAAATTGCCATCCGATCGGATGTAGAGCATAATAAAAGCAATGCCAACTCAGGAATAACCCTATCTTTTTGTTTCCCTACCCAATTAGTATCGACCGGTCCACATGGGCCATCCTAATGACTTATTTTTGGTGGACTTGACACCATGAGGGTCATGCATGATTTATGGGGTTGTTTTTCGAACGACAAGGGGTTATGCTTAGAAGTTGATTATTCGTGCTTATTCAACCATATACCAGCTGCTTTTGGATCATTTTTATCGTTGTAGCAACGCTCAGCAAGGTCAAGAGACAGTAGGAAGTGTCGGTGACATCTTGCTCTGCCGTCGCTAACGACTGACCGGAAATCTTTTAGAGACTATCTGGTTTCTTGCCTGTATCTTCCAAGCTTGCTCGCTTTACAAATAGGCGTAAATCAATTCAAAATGATCCTTACTGATTTCACTGTATTTCACTTTTCATGCAGCATTACAAATTACATAATGCAATGAGCTACTACATATTCGTTTTGTGGGCACATGTTTCTGTGCAGCGGTGCAGTGCATAAGTACAGGAATAAGGCAATTGAATTCCCCCATGATTGATCAGCGCAGGCGAACCGTGACATTGTATTCCTAAACTGATCATTCATATTGCATAATACGTAAACATATTTGATCTCACTATACCTACCATATATATAGCCTAGTGCTACACTATTAGTAAGATTGGTGAACAATAGGAATTTTAATCTAAATTCTGCTTACGTAAAAGTTTGATAAAATGTTACTTGCGTAAAAAATATACCCGGCCTCAGTTTTTGAATTTTCTTTATTAAAAGCGGTCCCAAAATAATCCCTGAGATACTCCATGAATGTTCTATAAGAACAAAGGTAACAGAAGTAATATTTCGGGGAAGCTATTTTTCGTGGGCGTCAAGAATTGTTAAAAGGAAAACTGATAAATATTTAACGAAGGGACTCAAAGGACGGTTACGGTTGAGATATACATATATAGAATGATGATTATAATCAATAAGTTTATTTTTATTTTTATTTTAAGTAGCCCATCGTAAAAGATTAACCTTAGCTTCTGCCTGCGACTTCGCTCGTGTTGTGTCCAGATATAAAATAGCCTGTACGCTATTATTCTAGATCTTCCTCATGTATCATCTAATTCGTCAGTTACAGCGTGATTTACAAACACAAGTATTCATTTAAAAGAACAAAAAAACCCAAGTTCAGTGTACTTACGTAGCTTAGTAGGTGCATCCGCCATACTCGTTTTTTTGACACACTAATGCTAGTCTACTAAATTTGAACCCACGTCCGCCTTCCGATCCTAAGGACGTGGGTTCAAATCCCATACCCATAAGTAGTAGTATCTGTGCCCAAAGTTTGGGCACAGATACTACTACTTATGGGTATGGGCCCCAAATTGGGCCCCAAACTATTCCCCTGCTATTACACAATCTTAGGTAAAATCCAAATCTCTAGGTGCTTCGCTATACAGAGTTATAGAGATACATTATAACTTCCGCCCTCTGACCTTCGATAAAGAAAGTATTGGATTTGAGCCAAAACATCAAAACTTTCCTATTGTGTTCAAGATATACAATGGCATAAGATTTTCAACAAGAGATGTTTTACATGTTGTTCATTTTAGCTCAAGTCATGGCTTAATGGACCCCACTACCATACAATATTATAGGTCTATGCGATTCATGAATAGAGGGTGTTAATAATATAACATTAGCTTCTGCCCGCAGCTCCGCTTGCGTGTTAGGTACTTTAAACGCATAATACAGTTTCAGCAAAACCCGTTCAGCCGTTAGGAAGATGAACGCAGCCAAACACACTCACACACAAACTTTCGCATTGTATGCCTTTAGTGTGATATGATAATACTAGCTGTTGCCCGCGACCTCGTGCGCGTTCGATTTCAAACCAAGTTTCAAGTTTTCTTCTTCTTCTTCCTCGAATAAAAAGTAGCCTATATGTTATTCTGGGGTATAATGTACCTCTGTAGTAAATTTCATTAGAATCCGTTCAGCCGTTTAGGCGTGATTGAGGCACAAACATACAAACATCCTCACAAATTTTCGCATTTATAATATAAGTAAGATGTCTACAAAATTATATTTACAAAGACATGTGTCGACCTAGTTTTATTCGTTAAGAAGAAAATACCCAGTTTTCTGAGAGCTCTTGATTTATGGGATATCTAGATAAGGATATTTTCATTCAACATTTTGATAAATTTATCAACCGCCTGTCTACGAACGACTAAAATAGATGTTCAAATATTTGTTATTTCACAGCAAGGGCCTGATATTAAGAAATCTATTTAAGATCATGTGACAGTTAGAGCTGAAAATCATGTACCTACCTACGTTTTTTTGAAGATTTCCATAATAGTTACCAAAAGTGCAACTTTGTTTGAAAAATGCATTCGCTTTACTTTACTAAGCTATCGACTTCAATAACAATAGATTTTGTAGGAAATTCAGTCTCATAAAATAAATTTCCGAGGTAGTCATTCTATTATTAGGCATAGCGCACGAAAAATGCAGATGAAACAGTTTGTGAAATGATAGGGAGGCCTTTTCCCAGTAACACTTTACAATTAATAATCCTAAGGCTGGGCACTGGAAAATGCGACACAGTATTTACTATAGCATTTTCCAGTGTCACATTTGTATCATGCACATAATGCACATTATGTACAAACTTCAAAATTATAATAACACTATACTACTGTTCTGTGCTAGATCTTCAGATCGACCTATAAGAACACAAGCGAAAAATTTTCAAAACTCACATCTAGTTCCAGCTCAAGTTTGTTAATCTCATCAGTGGCCGCATTCAGCTTCTCCAGCTCCACCTGAAAGTGTTTGAAGAACTTGAGACAGTCACAGGGCACTATCACACCGCACTCCCACACGTGCGGCAACAGCAAGCAACATGTAGCGACGGGAAACAATTCGAGCATCACTATCTCTGCAAAGATGAATAACGACTATCTTGCTACACGTGCTACTCTTTGAATAATCACAGATTCATAGATTAGGCGATATAACAGTGCTAGAGCGGTTTTGAGAAAATCTACGCGGTCTATTCCTTAAAAGTATGCTACAAGCTTACTCTAGGCCTACTGACAAAGTAGTTTAAAAAGTAGCAGTGTATTCTAGGCCTTAATAGAGGATTGTTTCCTGTCCCTACAACATAAAGCAACTAAATACAAAAATAAAACGTTACTTACTTATAAAATCTTCTTTGTTGGCAACATTGGTATTAAATAAACAACGAGTTAATGCTAAAATTACAATTTTATTTCAATTAATATAGTTACAGTAGATTACATGGGAATTTAATTTACAATACAAAAATATTTTGTTACCGATGTAGTATAATTTGCATTGTTATCTAATTTGGATTACAGAGTACCAAATATAAATTCTGCTGAATATATCATACGCTTGCCAATTACAAGTTTCAGTAAGCCTGATTCCATCTCTGCTCGTGATTTTCGTACGTACATATTTTTTTCGTGGACGTATCGCAAAAAAAGAATTAAGACTTCAATTAAGCCTACTGGCACCCATAAGGGTTTATGTCGCGTTCCTATATTTAACTCACGGATATCCGTAGGATTACCATAGAAACCTTGTATATTTGTCAGTCTACCAACAGACATCCGTTAGTTGACTATAGAAACCTGGCATTAGCGAAAAATATTGTGATAAATATAATAGATACTTAAAACAAAGAGATTATAGATTTAATGGAATGGTTATGCTTGTATTCTAAAAAACGGTTTCACCATTTAATAGTAAATAAATCTTTTATGAACACTTTTCAAGGTTTGCTAAGTTAGGCCGCTGGGATAGATGATAAACATAACATGAGATTACTTTTACATGTATTAATACATAATCTTCAATAGAACGATGAAAACATAAATCCATCCTTCTGATGTAAAAAAATGGCTACAATAAATGCTAACTTCATACAAACAGTTGCAACATTTGTCAAAATAATATAAAAATGTATAACAGAGATTCAAGGAATCTTATAATTTAGAAAAATAAAAGGTGACCTTATTATGTCAGATAATATTAAATTGTAGCTATGGAGTTCAAACACCAATATAAATAACTGTTGAAGCAAGATAATAATCATTACTAGTTTTTTAGTGTTTCAAATAATGTTTAAGGTATTTCATATTGTTGTACATATTGCTGGTGGCCTAATGTAGTGTAACTAACATTTTAAGGCCAGTATAGAAGGTAAGATAACCTATCCTAAAATACACTCAATAAAGACGAGAGGCGTTCACATTCAAATGTGCAACTAAATATGTTACTATTAGTAGTAAAATTGAAAATATCATAATGAACTTTTTCAAACAAAAAATGCACCACACACAGATGCCTGGCTAATTAAACAAAGCTCCCATTTTGAGGAATTTATTGACAAAATTAATTCGAAAAAAGAAAGTGTAAACAAAAGAAGGTTGTGATGCTTCTAAAACTAAAAATACAATCGTTGTTAAACATTTATATAACAGGTATGTGCAAAACATGATACCCTCAGAGATATACAGTAAATGGCACAGTTCGTATCAGACAATAAGTTAGTATGAAGAGAAAGCTTATTCCTATAACAACTTACAACTCCGAAATTAAATTCTAAAAATTTTTAAATGGAAAAAATTGACAAACTTTATGTGATAAAATCGAAATTTGTGTGGACAGGAAACAGTCCTACAAGGTATAAACTCAAGTGTTTATGTAAAGCTTGGGCATAAGGGAATCTAGATTTATATTATGGATCAGGCCACTTCACTATCACAAATATATTTGCCGGAGACGAACCGGCGTTTGACGAGGGAGAGTCTGTACCCATTGCCCATCAGCTCAAACTCTATGCCGGAGAGTGTTGCGCCTTCACAGTTAAATTGAGCTGAAATTGTTCCCTTCTTGGATGGACCCTTGCCGAGTTCGAAGCGCGCTTTCAAGGATCCCACGCCCCTGTCTTCCGAATGCTGCGACAGCTCCGTGAAGCGCCACAGCGCCTGCTCGTTATCAGAGTTCCACGCAGTCTTCGGCATCGCGATCACATTGCTGACCGCTCCGTTCATAGGCACGATGACGGACACGTTCAGCAGCGGAGACGGAGGACTCATGGCATGGAGATTGTACTTATAATCCACCTTCAGGTCGGTGTGGTCTCGCTCACACTTCCAATAAGCTACCAATTGGAAGGGACACGACGCAGCGCCGGTTTTCGGTCGTATCTGATACTTGAGGATATCTACATTGAAGTACTGGGCGGTGGGGTTCTTTTCTGACTGTTGCTTCAAGAGAGATGAGAGCGCCGGCATGTTGAATTCGAGCACGGTGCTGTCGCGAGTGGACATCATCGCATTGATGCTGATCAGTTGCTTGTTTGGCAGAACGTTGTCCAACCTGTGAATGTTTTTTAGCCTGAAGCATAGTTTCGCAGGGTTGGGATTATTGGCCAGAACACTCACTATCCCGGTGGGAAACGACAGCATCATGTCTCCCGACATTTTTACTTGGCACTTCGTTTCTTCCGTTCCGCGGAAGTATGAATGGATTATTTCGTGGAAGGCGACGGCCAAGGGTATGGTATCCGCCATTCCGATTGTTAGAGGAGACGGTCCACGCGATCCGGACGAGGCTCCGGTGCGGAAGTCGCCTTCAGATCGTCGGGAAGGCGGACGCGGAAGCGAGATGGACGATATCGTGGGTGTGGAAGTCCGAACGTTGTTTTGGTTCATCTCCCCTACCTCGGAAAATATATCGTCTACGTTAGCATTGGATATAGGAGTAGGGCTACCGAGGAAAGTAGATTGGTTTGGCTGTAATGGTGCGTAGGGATTCGAGGCATTACCGTGCGGAGATGTGGGATTGCTGGCCGATGGACTTGGAAACAAGTCCATTAGATAACTACTGTCTTTGCTTGTATTCGCGTTAGATCCGCGTCTAGTGGTTCCGATTTTATACAAGGAAATGTTTTCGACTGTTGCTCGTAACTCATCCACACTTGCCGACATTTGGGTGGTGCCATTAGTGATAGGCTTAATTTCCACATGAATTTTCCTATCCCTCTCCTCTTCAGAATCAGAATCTGTTGAGGAGTATACACTCCCTTTTTCTTCCGTGGGTCGTATACAATAACCTTCATCATCAACTTCAGGTGAGTTCATTAAATCCTCAGTAGGAACTTCCTCCTCCTTTTCCTCCAAGTCCGTCTTGTCTCCTATATTAGAGTTCTCAGAAATCTCATCCTTTTTCTTTTTAGACTTTTTTGGCTTAGGCTTTGTCCTCTTACTCCTCAGGAACCATTTTGATTCCCGGAGAGTTGTGCGCCCAATGTTTTCATCTTTCTCAGGAGCTACTGGAGTGGCTGGTGTTCCACTGGGGCTGGAGGGAGCAGAAACTGGTGCAGCACCTTCGATGCTTCCACTGGGTTCATCTTTACTTTGGAAATTGGGTGTAAATAGATTCAATAATGAGGTGGTTCGTCTCGAAGTCTTAGTAGCAAATGATGCCTCTTTCTTTTGTGCTTTAGCAGGTTGAACTGGCTTGTGTGATCCATTGGAGATGTTCGATATCTGATCAGCCTCAGATATGGAATTGTTAGCAGAGTTTGGCTTTGGTAAGGAAGTTGGTAAATCAATAGCTTTCTCTATAGAATTATATTTCTCTATTACAAACTGCTCCAACAACTTTTCTACAGTTAATTCAAGGCACTGGTGCTTAAAGTCTCTGTGCACTTGCCCCATCAGGTCATGGTTGTTCTGGATAATATCAGCATAAACATTCACAAATTGTTTCATTTGCTTGAGATGGGCTTCTTCCACATCTTGGAAGTGCTTGCATGTTTGGGTCATTTTCTTCTCAAAGTCCTGTCTCACTGCGCTGTGCTTATCATTCAACTGTCTGTAGTCATCATGAAGCTTTTTAAGTTTGGCTTCAGCCTTCTCAATGTCCTTTGCAGACCCATTATCTTTGCGAAGCTTTTCTAACTCTGCAGTTTTGGTTGAGTAAACGTCCCAAGCTTTTTGTAAGGCTTGTTTAGTGTTTTGTACAAGTATTACTGCCTCTAAAGTATTTGATTCAGAGTCTTTAACTGCCTTGTGTTTTTTGTGAAGCTCCTCAGCATATCGGGCTACATCTTTGACCAGCTCGCTCACCTTTTGGAACATATGCTGGTGTAAGTTGGAAAGTTTCTCTGCTGAACTCTTCAGCACGCCCCAGAAAGGAGCGAAGGTCCCTTGCGTGCAGTTGCTATTCGCCTGCTTCGCTAGCTTTGCGAGAGACTTTGAGTTCGTCTCCTCAATATTCGACCTTTCTCTGAAGTACTCCGAAAGCTCTTTGCTGGCGATCAGTCCGTATTTCATGTTTTGGTACAGAATATCGTATCCATTGTGCTCGTTGGCGAAATAATCTACAAAGTTGACACTCATCTTTGCGATTAGAGGGCTCTACGTTTACAGCTCAATGATTTACAGTTATTCAGTACATAATATTTCACTCACTGACCTGTATTCTAGGGTCGAGCTCAGTATCACCATTGTCGTCAGCGGGGATCGTGAAAGAGGACTCTTCCATTGTACAGTCTCTAGGACTGGGAAGCCACCCAATCACCCAAATTACATCACCGACACAACTAACATTAGCGTCACCTTCACTCCCTACACAAATATGACACTTTGTTCGCTTGTTAGCATTGCAGGATTGTTTGATTTTTCTTATTACCTATTTCAAAACTTTAAATGAAACACTCGACAGTAAAATGTCTGTTTAGTTACGAAAATTATAAAAAAGTAGAAAAAATCTCATTCAATTCAATTACAAGCAAAATGACGTCCTCCGTGACGTGCGTGACGTCAAAACAACATAACAATAGACAAACATAATTATTCTCGTTTTTTTTTTACTTCATATTTCAGTTAGTGATGCCTCTTTCATTTTATGATATTCGAATAGGTTAAGAAAATTAGTCGGTTAAAATTTTACTCGGGTCAGCAAAAACACGGGAGGCATGTTCCTCACTTCATAGTGCTGAACAGTCTGAGATATGTTCTAACCAATTATACCCATAGCTTAAGCACTATGTACAGTACATGTATCTATAAGTTTTTGTTGAAATAAATTTATTATTATTATTAATTTAAAAACACTAGTAAAATTGGTAAATACTACATTCAAATAAATCTAATCTAATAAGTCGACAGGATCCAACCATTTGGTTAAGGTCAATTATGCAAGAATAGACTTCAGTCAAACTGGAGATACAATTTATGGAAACAAACCACCCATACTCTATTAACGAAAAAGTATGTTTTATACTTTATGTAGTTCTAACAGTTAAAATAAGGTGTATGTAAAAACTTATGTTGCGAGGTTTAGATATCTAAAAGTATAGTGATTTAATCGTATTAACGTGACGTTAAACAAAAATATGCAATGGTTTATTTACGTAGATTGTATCTACGGTTGGGCCAAAGTATAGAACCTACCTAGTAGCTACCTATCAGATACCAGATCACGGAAAAGACAAAAATAGATGTAATTTACAGAATATTTTATCTATAGATTGGGAGGAAGTATACATTTTTTACTAGTTTTAGAACGACGAGATATCCCTTTGGATGTCTAAAATAAATAAATAAAATACCCACCAACGTATTCTACTAGTTTTATCACGTAAAAGTTTGAGTGAGGTTGTGTTTATGTTTGACTGCGATCATCTCCGTAACGACTGAAAATATTTGGATAAATATGGCCGATAATCTCAGAATTCAGTGATGCTTTCTAGTCTCATATAACAAAAAACAAAACTATTTAAACTCCTTCATTTTGGACCATGCAGGTATTTATTGATTCGAATGATGATCAACGATGATCGATTACACTGTAAACTTATAAGGTTACGTCAATCTCTTCTCTCTGTTTTGTCTATGAAAGATACGTAAATCCATCGTAAATAATACGTAAATCACGTAAATATCGGGCCTCTCCCTTGCTCCTACAGTAAATCACGCAACACTAGCGCTCAATGGTTTTCAACGTTGCGTCATTCGTTTTTGACGGATGCAAAGATGCCTTTTTGACGTAAATCAGCTTCCTTCACTTCATTGAATTTACTCCTTTTTCGTGAGTGAAAATAGTTAGAAAATCTTTATATGAGTGACTTACCTAGCGTTTGCCGTTTGTTGCTCCGGTCGTGTTTAACCTTGGGTCGTAATCAGATTTAGTTTCTGAGGCGGTGATCGAATTCAATCTGTATGCAACTGTTACGCGTTGCCTCGACTATGTCGTACCAGGGATCACCTTATTCGGGGCCGGGGGACGAATATGATTTCGAGGACGATGGATACGACGATCTGGACGAGTTCAGGGAGCGGGAAGACTTGCTACAGCAGCCGGCTCCAGTCGATGACAGCGATGAAGGTTAGTGTTGTTTACGATCTTTGATTGCTATTACTGGGCTATTTTTCGTGTGTTGTCGCCTTGTAGCTGCTTCAGTCAGCTTTAGATGTGATCTGTGACATGTAAACAGTGGTTATGTAACATCCACAAGCTTATCTATTAGTTGGTGGTGCAGTGATATGGTTCCCGCGTATTCGCGATGTACTTGTTTGATGTCGTAATTGTGATGTTTTTGTCACTTTCACCCTCAGCTATGTTTGGTATTTGTTTTCCAATTGGACCTTTATTTATCATTTTCTGGTTCTATGACTAGTTGGCATAGTTTGGTTCAAACCAGGTCAGGTTTCTTGAAAAAAAAAGTGATAGGTATGCAGCCTATTTTGGGTGTTATGGTACTCATAGTTATGCCCATAAAATGTGGAATCCTATCCTTGTAATTATCACCTTTAAAGTAGCAGTTTTTGTAATAATTGTTTTGGAGAGTTATGAATATTAATGTGAATGGATTTAGAGGTAGAGATAGGCCAAAGGTAAGGTTGATGGATTGTGTGAAAGAAGACATGGTTAAAAAGAAAAAGTATAGAGATGACGGCTGACAGAAATGATTGTAAGAAGAGAACATGCTGTGCCGACCCTGCATAGAGTGGGATGAGGGCAGGAAGATGATAATAATGAGTTTTGGTATATCACTTTATGTGTCTGATGTGTGGTACTACTAAAAATGATTTAATCAGTGAGTAATCTGCAACATGTTTGTCCACAATAGAAAGAAAAACTTTTATTTGTAACAACAACACACAGGGACAAATAAAAACTAATATAGATATACTCAACCAAAACAAAGAAAAATAGAAATGTAAAAAACCTGCTTTAAAACCTATATATAAACCTATATATAAACCTATATATAAACCTATATATCGCCTCATTGCGACAAGAACGTGTTATCGTCGACATGTATAATAACGTTTAAACTAAAAATGTCAGAGGTTTGCAAATAATTTATTTCGAAAGAATAATAGTTAGAGAACCTATATTCTGTAAATTTTTTACGAAACACCTTATAGTTACAAAAATTAAACAAATTTAAAACTTTATAAGCGTCTCCTGAAAAGTCGGTGTTTTCGAGATAACCCGTTCTTGTCGCATAGAGGCGATATATTCTATATATGTATGTATTGTGTATTTTTTTTTTTTTTTCATTCTTATTTTATTTTTATATAAGTAATAAATGTAACCACACTGGTATGCCCCTTCTATGTTTTTGTTCCATTCAATCCATCCTTGGTTGCCTGGAACAGATCGCTTTTAGCGATAAGGCCGCCCGTTGCTATTACCATAATTATTATTATTTTTTTGTCTATTTTGTAAGTTCAATGTGTGGTAAGCAATAAAGTGTTATCTATCTATCTATCTATCTAAAAATGGAGTGTCTTGCAATCGTCATAATGCGCTGCTACAAATTAGGTCCAACTCAGCATTATGTAGATATATAATAAATTAAATGTTCACTCGCACAGATACAGAAGAAGCCAGTGAAACAGAGCTCCCAAACAATGATGATCCACCCGAGACACAGAATGAAAGGAAAGAACAGTAAGTAGCACTCTTTTATCAACTTCTAATACATTAGAATGCACTTTCATGATGACCTGGCTAGAGTGGTCAGTTAAAACTCAAGAGGCGCGGGTTCGATTCCCGCTACGGGTGAAATGTTTGTATATTCTGTAAATATTTCTTCTAAATATTAATATTTATTTATGGGAAATCCTTCCATATTTCGGCCAGTCATATTCCTCACCAATTTTCTAAATTATAATAGTAGAATAATGAATTTAATTTACATCCTATTAATATTAGAAATGAAACAGTTCACACCTTAGCATCTGATTGGATTTGGTAAAACTTGAAATTCATGTTATATTCTTAAATATCTAACTATAACTTAAAACCAGATTTTATGCAAACAAAGCAACAGGTGTAACCTACTTTTCTATCATTTAAACTTTTTTTTTTCCTTACATTCTAAAATGATCCTTGTAAATTGTCACTCCAAAAATTTTTATTCATTAAAATCACTGAGATCATTTGGACACGATGCGCAAGCCAGTCCGTAGGGAAAATGACCTAATTTTGATCTTGTATCTGTGATTTTGTTGACATCAAGATATTGACTCTTAATTAACACTTTCTTTCGTTTAATTCTTACATTAATGTAAGGAAACTATATTGGATTTGAAACTTCAAATCACATTGATGCCTATGTTTGTTTCCTCAGAATATATCAGGACAAATTGGCGAACTTCAAGAAGCAGCTGCAGCAGTTAGAAGATGGCAGTCACCCTGAGTTCCTCAGGAGAGTGAAGAGACTGGAGCACCAGCTACATGAGAGGCTCAGGGTGAACAGGATATACAAGTATGCATCATTGTTATTTGTAACCAAGTGAACACAGAACAGTTCATAAATTGAGTCTAACCCCCGAATACTCAAACGCATCTCAAAGTTGAGCACGTCTCAAATGACTTTTTTTTTGACAGATTTTCATCAGAAACTGTCAAAAAACCGTGAGTTGAGACGTGCTCAACTCTGAGTCGCGTTTAAGTATTCGGCGGTAAGTAGCACCAAATAGTGACTATGTATGATTGTCATCTTATCTGTGACCAAGATCGCAACCAGAAAATAAATTGAGTCATAACATTATAAAGGCCTTTTACCATCTATAGTACCTATATGATTTATACAGCGTCAGGAGGCAACTTTTACCTACACTAACGGGACCCTGTAGTGCCCGGGACGAATTAAGATGGAGTAGGCTTGCCCAGCACCTATTCCATTCTCTCAGCTTAGTCGGCCTTGTCCACAGGAAAGACATGGTCAATACGTGCGGAGCTGACTTAGCCGCGGGTTTCCTCACGATGTTTTCATTCACTGTTTGAGAGTACTAGTATAGCGCTCCTAAATTTTTTGTACAGAAAAATCCATTGGTACACGACCAGATTTGAACCCTCCATCTTAGGATCGGAAGGCGGGGTCACTACCAACTAGGCCACCAGTGCTCTCGAGTCATATAACAGCTACACCTAATGGTCACGTACAAGGTCTGACTGAACACTATGAATCTCTGTGTCATGGAAATCAGAACAATATACATGCTTACTGTTGTGGGGTGGGCAGAGCCACAAGTATGGTTCACGACTGGAATCGAACCCACGACTTTAGGATCGAAAGGCGGGGCCGCTACCACTAGACCACCAGTGTTCTCAACTCATTCATATAACTATAAACATACATAAATTTCACCAAAATCTGTCCATTTCAGAGATCACATGAATGAGGTGGTTGAGAGAGAATACATAGCAGAGAAGAAGGCAGCCGCTAAGGAGTTTGAAGAGAAGAAGGTCGAGCTAAGAGAAAACTTGCTGAACGACTTTGAAGACAAGAGAAAGATGATTGAGAGTGAACGACACAGTATGGAGCTCAATGGAGATTCAATGGAGGTAAGACAACATGCAATCGTTTAATTCTGCCAGGCGTCAAGTGCCTCCAAGCTACTGCTAAGTATATTTATTAAAATCAAAATAATTTTTATTTCCTTCAGTTCAAACAACTTGTTGATTTTGAGTCACTTTACAATTTATCGAAACTTATCTATCTGATAACAGAATTCGTTCAAAAAATAAGCGTTTTTTATCAAATCATTTATTTCTCCTTGAAGTATTGTACATAATAGATCTTAAATAAATTATAAATGGGATCACACACTCCGCGGTACTCAGACCGACATGCACTGCAATTGTGATGCTTTTTTATTTATTTGAAATAATTTATTAATTGTATGTAATTTAGTAAAATTACATATAATAAATTATTTCAAAATTTGACTTATATTATAAAAGGATTTGTCTTTGTATAATAAATAAATTCTCTAACTGATCTTGGAATACTATTAAGAGCTTTAATTTATTTTTTAAGAAGATGCTAGAGTTAATTTTGCTGATGTCACAAGAATATTTGGATGAAATGAAATAGCTAATATTTTCTTTGAATTACATTGTGCTTGATAGTTAAATAAATCTTTGTACACACCAGGTGAAGCCGGTAATGAAGAGGATACTACGGCGGCGCGCCAATGAGCCAGCGCCCGCGCCAGAGAAGCGGCGGAAACCCCTCACCACCACGCTCACCTTCCAACTGGACGAGCGCGACATCGAGTCCGACCTGCGCGCCATCGCCGCGCCCCTCGCGCCCCGCCACGCCGCCACGAACATGCCCCGAAAGCACCTCAACTCCACCAGCTGTAAGTACCTCCTTTCAAGACGAGCCAACCTCCATACAAAAAAAAAAGCTTACTATAAAATATCCGATTATTCTAATTCTAATTTAGGTTAGGGGAACAAAGATCTGCACTGACGTCCCGCGGTGGGGTGTATTGTGCATTATCCCCCTGCTAACCCTCCCCCAGCCAGCCCAACTCCTTGAAGTACCGGAGAAGGACCTTGGGATGTTGGCAGCAGTGTTCCAGTATCCTCGATGATGTTGAGGCTGTATCCGATTATATAGAAGATAAAAATGCTTGGGACTGAATAATGGTCCAACTCCTTTTATAAACATGATTGAAGGGATCTTTTTGCACTCCATAGATTTTTTTATCAAGTTCAAATTCTAAAAATCACATACAATGCGAACGGAGTTAAGAAGAAACAGACTAGCTATTTCTAAAGTATATTCTACTAGCTGCTTCCCGCGGCTTCGCTTGCGTGGTACCCGGATAAAAAATAGCCTATATGTTAATCCAGTACATGTACTATGTATATTCCAAGTTTCATTCAAATCCGTTCAGTTGTTTTTGCGTGTAAGAGTAACAAACATCCATACATCCATACGGCCTCGGTAGCGTGGCGGGCGATTGCTCGGCAGAGACGCAAGAGGTGCGTAAATATTTCTTCCGGGTCTGGGTGTACCATGGTACTCGTAGTTTCTGATACCCACGACATAGGGAATGTGTGGGACCTAGTGTGGGGTCAGGACTATGTATGTGACTGTTGGGTGTTATTTATTTATACATACAAATTATCGCGTTTATAATATTAGTAACACCTGCAGGTTGTGCAAGTTGAATGTTATATCCTCAGGCGAGTCCCCGGTGCGGGAAGTGGAGGCGGCGACGGAGACGCGCGTGGAGGATGGCAAGCTGCTGTACGAGCGGCGCTGGTACCACCGAGGACAAAGCGTGTCGGTGGAGGGCCGCGAAATGCCGCGCTTCGCGGGGCACATACACGCCATCACAGACGACGCGGTCAGTACTCATCACAGCGGCGCTGGTACCATAAATAAATACATTATATTATCACGCCCGTATCCCAAATGGGGTAGGCAGAGCTCCAACGAAACATAGATAGAAAATTCTTTATTGCACAAGAAATAATATGTACATAGGCGAACTTAATGCTAATTAGCATTTTCTTCCAGCTAACCTTTGTGAAATTTGGAGAAAAAACAGAGGTAGTGCTTTAGAGACTAATAATAGAGTAATAAAATATTACACATACATATAAAAAACTAACTACATAAAACATAAGAAAACTTGCAGCCACTTCTAATTTAATTTCGCATTTATAATATTGTATGGATGTCATACCGAACATGTTTTTGTTTATTGTCATACAAGCAAAAACACGTTGTATGTATATTATGCCTATTAATTACAAAATCCTTCGTCAACCTTATGTATTCGTACTTTTGTTTCAGATATGGATAAAAAAGGCAACCCTAGAACGAATCAGAATATACGTGTCCCAGCTAGCGCGGGGAAAAGTGACGTTAAAACGGCGGGCGTCGTAGTTTCAACCTTATTGACTTGTATATAGTGCTGTAAATGGATTGTGCGAGTGAATAATTTAATTCGCTAGTGTAAATGTGAATGTTGGAAAGCTCAAACTATTTAGATCCTAGGAACTCCGGCCGCTACTCAGTTCTATAACTGGATCTTCATTTCAGTACAAAAATACGAAGCAAAGTCGACAAAGGTATGATTAATACAATTCAATTTATTTATTTCAAATCATAGAGACTTATTATAGAACACTTCTTATACATCAGTCAAACTGGAGATATAATAATGTAAACAAACCGTCTCGTATTTTTCGTTATTACGATGAAATCATTTTAGTTTTATGTAAATAAACCTTACAACATTAGTCTTCACACCTTAAATTAACTATTAGTACTACATAAAAGTCCATAAACATGTAATAAAAAAGTAAGTTTTAGGTTGAGTACCAACGGTTTGTTTACATAAATTGTATCTTCAGTTTAGTTGAAGTATAGTTACGTCAATTTGTTACATTGCTTAACATACAATAAAAAAAGAAAGAGGTAGAATAATATAAAATAATATGTCGATAATTTTAAACTAATAATCTTGTCATATAACGGGCGGGCGACCCTATACAAAGAGGTTTTGTTTTAAATAGGACAGTATGGGGGAAATCCGGAACCATGAACCGGCACCTCACGCTTGGCCAAAAACGATTATGCCAAATTTGTTTTCACAAACAAAAGAGGAAATTGTTCCTAACACACTTTTCCTATATCTCTGGTTTAAGATTTCCCTATACTGTTCCAGTTTTTTTACTTTTTACCCTCTTATTTCTGTAAAAACACATCATACGAATTTCGGTGTAAAATCATATTTATTTAGTAATGAGTCGTAAACGTTTTTTGCTTTGTTTTTTTTTTTGTGCGGGGAGGGGGTCTGGTTATAGATAGTGAGTGAAGACCTTAAGGTTAACCAACACAAACTGATGGTTACAATGTTGATGAAATTCTAAACTGCAGTATTTGTTAGATGACATATTTTTCCACAAGATATTTTAAATTGTCAAGAAATAATTTCACAGTTCATAGTGAATTTATGTAAACAAACTCTAATTTAAATTCATCAGTACTTGCCATGCATTTATTAGAAAGAAGATTATTTATGAGACGTCTGTCTATGTGTCTGTATGTCCTACTAAAATTATAAATGCGAAAGTTGGATGTTTGTGTTTGAATAATATCAAATGGCTGGTTATCGTCTTGGCTACCTCTTTATACAAGTACCATGCGATCAAAACCGCGGAGCAAAGCTAGTATTCTATACAATTCAAACGATTTAACTTGGCCTTTCTGTAATAAGATATTTGGCATCACAAAATATCCTAAAGATTTTCTTACACTTTCTACATCTGACCCAGAGACGACAGTTAAGGGTCCCCCGAAACCCAATGGATCGATGACATAAAGGTCACGGGAATTCGGGAAAGGGTATATCCTGGAGGTCTTTGTTCAGCAGTGGATTTCATACAATGTTTATATTTTTTTACCAGATTGGCCGAGTTATTTCAAATGTATTGAATGAAATTATATAATGTTTCTATAGTAAACAGAGTATTTTTGACTAATAAAAAAAGGCATAATAGGGTTGCCATCAATTTGATAAAAATAGTTAATCTATAAATGAACTTAGATTTTTATCTGTCCTTTAGAATTATAGTGATCATTTTGTGGTATGCAGTGATCGTCATTACCCTATTCCTATATTCTACTAACAAGCGACGGATGGATGGTTACCATATAGCATCATCATTATCATCATCAGGGCGGCCTCGGTGGCGTGGCGGGCGAGTGCTCGGCTGAGACGCAAGAGACGCTTGTTCGATTCCCGCTGCGGGCGAAATGTTTGCAAGTTCTGCAAATATTTATTCCGGGTCTGTTATATTATGTATTTACAAAAAAAGTATATTATATATTCTATCGACCATCTGGTTCCTATAGTATTAGCTTTGCTTAGTTTGGGGCTAGATGGCGCTTTGTGAAATGTCCACAAATATTTATTATTATTTATTTCATCCTGGCATTACCCGCTGCTGGGGACAATGTTGTTTTTTGGACTGACAAAAGGGTGGGGAATGTGTTTGGGTTGTAGATGACAAGAGTGTCATAGAATAAAATGGTACAAATTCTTCACCATCATCATCATCATGTGGTGATCATCAAATCTAACATGGGAGGATGTACTATGCTATAATTCTGCGCAGTCGTTTTTTTTTTCTTTTATTAAAATACTAGTTTGCTGATAACGAACAATTTTGCTATAACTAGTTAGTATCCGTCGTTCGTTAGTTGAATAAGTACCAGGCGTTAATGTTAATTATGAACAGATCTTTGTAATTCAGATGGCAGCCCTGCTCAACAGTATTTTTGTAAATATGTATTCAAAAGTCTAATATAACTTTGTTGTATGTTTCGCATTCGTTTAGTCAATGTATTGCTTTTGTATTTTGAAAGAAAACAATTGAGTCCTACTATATGATAAATGTGAAAGTTTGTGAGGATGTTTGTATGTTTGTGCCTCAATCGTGCCTAAGCGGCTAAACGGATTTGAATGAAATTTGGATTATACATAGTACATGTGCTGGATTAACATATAGGCTATTTTTTGTCCGGGTACCACGCGAGCGAAGCCGTGGGTGGCAGCTAGTGTACTAATCATATCTTAAGTTTCAAGCAAAAACACATCTGTCATGGGTACAGGCAGCATCAGAAGTTGATGACTTTTACAGAGTTTTTGAATTATTGATTGGAAGTATTTAATGCATTATTTTTGACGACCTCGGTGACGGGCGAGTGCTCGGCTGAGACGCAAGAGGCGCGGCTTCGATTCCCGCTGCGGGAGAAATGCTTGCATGTTCTGCTAATATTTCCTCGGGGTCTGGGTGTTGTAATATTATGTATTATAATAAAGTATTTACAAAAAAAGAAGTATGTCAGTATTCTATCAGCCATCTGGTGCCCATAGTACAAGCTTTGCTTAGATTGGGGCTAGATGGCGCTGTGTGAAATGTCCACAAATATTTCTTTAGTTATTTCATAATATTTAATTGAATGATTTTGACTACAAATACAACTAATGCGCTGATTGGTACTTTATTCTCTATCTGTTATTTTCACACGAAAACTTATCGTTCGCCGTGTTTATGAACTTTGATCGTCATTTTCTTTTGAAGCTGGCTGTACCGGAGTTATTTAAAAATTGGTTAGTTTTCATTCATAAATTATTTTGAAGCTTTGTTTGATCATCTTTTGAAGCGTGGTGATCTTGTTAGGTCTCCGTTTTTACCTTTTTGATGCGGAACTCTGTAACTAAACCAAGGTTGAACCTACACCAAAATTATACCATGACTTTTGAGTAACAGGATGTATATTGTAGAATACAGATCAAATGACTGTCTATGTACATGACCACAATCTTTATTTTAGATTTTTTTTTATATTTTTTTTTGTGATTTTTATGGTATATGTAAATTGAGAGATTTGTAAATAAAGTAAGTTTTTACGGATGTAAATGATATTGAGAAAAGATCTTTTAATTATATGTATTATAAGTGATGTTTTTGTTTTAATTTTATACAAATTCCACTAATTTGATACTGCGAAGATTCAGTTCTCATCTGTCCTGTGGTTTTAAACCAGTGTGGTGAAAGGATTTAAAGTGCGCCTCAAAGGCACCTTTCATGCACTTGACATATATTTTCGAACTTTTTAGGTTCTACGACATACCGGTTTCCTCACGATGCTCTCCTTCACTGTGTGAGAGTACTGGTATAGCGCACATAAATTCAAACAGAAAAATCCATTGGTGCACGAGTGGATTTAGAATAGAATAGAATAGAGAATAGAATAGAATAGAAATTGTTTATTTGACACACAATACACAGAGAACACAAAACACTAGACACACAAAAAAATATATAACAATAGGGTAAGACAGAAGAACAAAGATGGAAAACATAAAATAATAAAATTAGTTTAGATTCGTGCTAATTAGTCCCCTCTGTGTCGTGTGGGCCAAACAGGTCCGGTCTCAGCAAATTGCAGCTCCACACATTCGTGAGAAGCTGCGCTGGTTTTCAGACTGGGCCTGAAACAGATGACACCACAAACGCAAAACAATCCCTGTGTGATAACAACAACTAATGCTAATAACTATACAACAAAATTAATAAGGAAAGTGAGCAAACAATATTTAACAAGTGAATTACATTAAGTGCTTAGGTACTAATAACATTTAAAACTATAATAAAATACAATATTTAAGTACATATTATTAAATAGATAGCTAAATTAAATAGATATTAAAACTAAATAGATAGAAAAAATATTTAATGATATAAATGAATAGGAGACAGAATACGGAAAACACTGCCATTTGATCCTAAGGTGTAGACCACTAGTGAGGTTCGATTCCCGTTGCGGGTGAAATGTTTGCATGTTCTGCGAATATTTCTTGTAGGTACCTACCATAGTCTCAGATATCCACGATTCAGGGAATCCTAGTGTGGGACTGTTAGGCGTAATTTGATTTATCTGTCACTCTACGTGATAAGGTCGCCGAAGCCCGAAGGACTGAGGGCCCAAGTTATTTAATTATAACAGTTTTAATTCACGTTTAAGAAATTCATGGCCCTTTGCTTTAGGTTTTTAATATTTTTAACTAATTTCCCTATAATTCTTTTCGTTTCGCAAGGATTTAAGATCTGGGCTCTCAATCCAGATGTACATCCGGTAGGTATGAAGCCGCAGGGTAAGCTAGTAGTAGTACTGTGGATCATACTCCATTCAAAATAGGACATTTGCTGTTTTGATGGAAGATACGATTATGTGTAATTTGACCATAAATCATCACAACTTTGTCCACAAGCTTAAATATAAGTCCAATATAAGGGCAATCTAAAGTAGTCTAAAGAATTTATTTTCAAAAAGTTCATAAGATTTTATTTTATAATTAAAATAAATTAGGTAGCTATGTAGATATGGTATCTAGATAAAATCATTTTATACTTATAGTTTTTATACATAGTTATAAAATTACTAATAATTATATCAGAATCAAATACAAGTAGGTAGGTACTTACCTACCTACCTATTTAGGTACTTAATTAAAGTACCTAAGCAAAATAAAAGGTCGCGCAAATGTATAAAGTTCAAAATGAATTCACTAAACTCAGAAACTAAATTGGCATCTACCTATCTGACATCGATATCAAAAGTACCTGAGCAACTAAATCCGACTCCGAAATCGGTATCAAAATAACCTGAACAACTCAGTTTTCCAAAATTACATGCACATTATTTGAGTAGGTAGGTAGGTACATACATACATATTATCACGTTCGTACCCCTAATGGGGTGGGCAGAGCCACGAGTACCTAATCATATATTTAATATATTAACCAATTTACCTCCAAGTTTGCAATATTCCTGTGTGAACTGACGCTTTAAGATGATAAAACAGTCCATTAGAGATTGATTAAATAAATGGTTTACTTCGCTCAAAATTGCGTCATATGTAGCATTCGTGCCAACTTTAGCTTATTATGCCACTAGGGTAATATAATCATAGACCTTAGTGTATGAAGGCCTTATAATAGATCTTTTAATAATATTATTATAATTTAAGGTACCTACCTTCTCTTTATGTTTTCCTAAAATATTAAATATTTAAAAAAACTTGGTCTACATTATTTATATCTTCATTTCGAGTTTTTCAATTTGTTTTTTTTATCAGGTAAATCTCAACGGTGAGTCTACCGTTTCATTATTTTATCTTTCGTCTATTTTTCTTATGCTTTGAGCACCATTAACGCAAATCAAAAACAAGATGCTATTATGCTGATATCTCTCTTCGAGTTAATAAGTTATTCAATACTTACTAAGTTGGTACCTACTAGCTGTTGCCTGATTTAGTTCGCTTTGAATTTTGTTTGTGACAAGAGGTAGCCTATGTTCTCCCCAGGAAACAGTAGGTATTTATATATCTAATTGCCAATTTTTATCAAAATATTTCAACTTTAGTAATAGTAAAAGTTAATAAAGTTTTAGTTTCTTAAATACTTTAGTATTTAATTAATGTGATCATCATTTTTACTTAAGTGTACGAAATACGATAAATCGCTATTTCTTTTGACACGGACAGTTCAAACATCTTGATTAACCGGTAGATCATTATCAAGAGTTGCTACTCTTTGCATATCGACCTCTGTCCTAAAAATCAGACAGAACATGACATTATTATGTAGATATACGAGTGCCTACTGTGTTTTTTGATTGACTCAATTGTTTGACAGGCATCGTAGATATGTATATTGGACCGACTTATAGTATACAAGCTTTCGCCCGCGGCTTCGCTGAGTGGTATCCAAACAAAAAGTAGCCTTTAAGTTAATCCAGCACACATACTATGTGTACCTATTCCAAGTTTCATTTAAATCCGTTCAGTCGTTACGGCGTGATTGAGGCACAAACATACATCGTCACATTCGCATATAAAATATCAGTAGGATTGCTGGGATTTAACGGATTTTCGTATAACATTTATTAAAAGCTTCGCTACTCGTGTGTTTATTAAATTAGTTATCTCTGCTATGTATCTCTTCAAAAATTGCGATGGAAAATTAACACCTCAACAAATAATTATGTTCAATTATGTTATCGTGTCAAAAAACCTTAACACCAAAACCGTCAGTGACTTCTTAAGCACTCTTTGAAATGACGTTCCGGTTTTATTTCTAGACTTAAGTGGTTAAGTGCATGCTCTTCCCAAATATTTACAGCAGTGCAGTATTGAAAAGTGCTAGGTAAATATTGTTTTGGAGAAATGGCAAATGGAGTTGACGAACTCTACTCGTCACTTATTGCTCCTGGCAATGTTCAAGTAGGTATAATGAATAAATTATAATTGAAAGATGGCATATTATGAATGTAAGGACTTATTTTCCTTAAAGAAAGATGACATGACAGAATATTTAACTGTGTTAATCGGTACAGTCGTTACCTACTTACTTATACACAACAAAATGCAAGATGTAAATTATGGATGAGTCATTTGTTTTTGTTTGAATCAATTAACGAGGATACTTTAATAAAAAGCATGTCACCGAAAATCTAGCCAAATTGTACAGTTACGTATTTATGGACAAAGTCAATTTATAAAGTCGATGTCCTGCCGCTTCGCTGGTCAGTCTCCGAGGAACGGAGGTGCCGTGCGCCGTGCCATTCAGATCCTCGCCACCGATCGGGCACTACCGCTCCCAAAATTTCAAAAAATCACTTTGGTATTGGTCGCCATTGCTATTCAAGCCACGGGCACCGGCTAGGCCACCGCGACGCGCCACTGACACATTTCTGCGGTTTCGCGCGTTCTTTGAATTTAGAACAGTTTTTCATTTTTTTTTTCTTCGTATTGGTGAATCGAACGCTTGGTGCCAGTATCCACGTGCACTTCGGAATTTTCGGTGATATATTGGGCTGTGATTTTTTTTGGGAAATCTAAGGTGAGTCCTGTAATTACATACTAAGGCCGTCAGCATAAAGCAAGAGTCACAATATTGATTTAAGGTCATTGTTTGGCGTTGCCTTTATTCTTTTTGTACTTACGACATGCTAAGTGTTTATTTAAGTGAGAGGTGAATCCGCTGGGCAATTTAATGACATCAACCCCATATCATCAGAAGTGCACTCAGCTTGCTTATTACTGTCTGTATGATTTTAAGAATTGAAAAAAGTTGAAAGGTGTAATTTTCCGATTTATCGCATCATTTACCTTTCCAGTTTGTCTACTTATATATCTTCCATTATACACTTTTACTTTATTGAGTTTATTAACTAGGAGTATTATCTTTTATAGTATCTAGTACCCGGCTACGATTTTCGAACTACCAAATTTAATCGTAAGCCTGTACATTTACAACATACTAATCAGTAATCATCTTGATTGTTTGGGTGCCATAAAACTAGTTAAGCCCGCAATAAAAAGTATAGTTTACAACTTTAGTATTCAGCATGGGTGTGTCAAATGGAAATGTTTAGAGACTATTAAAAACCCATAAACCCAATTAGAATCAATAAAATACTATCTCTACCGTTTTTAAAGTCAAAGAACCGATTTAACACCTGCAGGCAGTGTCCAATGTCACATACTTTTTCAAATATAAATTCACAAAAGAACAAAGTTGTCCCGGTTAAAATTTAAATTGACAAACACAAACCAGTAATAATATTGGAATAACTTGTAGCGGCTGACATTTTCGCTTTAAAAAAAAGATGATTTCGGCTCGCAGTTTGTTGTGTTTTTGATACCTAGTGTGTAGGGCTGACACTCAGGTGCTCCAACACTTGAAAGTGCTCGCATGTAGGTATTGAACACTAGTGTAGACGCGTCGAGAAGCGGCATAAACACTGGTGTGATTTGAAGTTAAACTTCCCAAGTTTTATTATAACACAGTGTGAATATAAAATGAATGTAAATAAAAAATTAACGTGCCTTAATAGAACACAACTGAAGTTTCAACCCCTTTCGCTTTATGGAAAACATAGCGACATAAACCAGACAACCCTACTTTGTCATAAGAAAGATCTCAAAGAAAATGCCAGATGATAATTTCACGCATTGAAAAGATGATTCCGATGACCAATCTCGCTGATGGTCAAGTGGATTTAGCAACAAAAGATATTATTATTTTCTAAATTCGTCATTTGCTTTAATTTAATGGCTGTTGACCTTTTTCACATGTTCAATAACTCAGTATTAAATATCGTTGGGTCATTCTATGGCAAATCATCAAAACATTTATCTTATTTTTTATTTTATTACATTGGCATTCTAAGATTGATTATTAATAGGTCCTTATAAAATTCCTCTGCGTGTTTATCGATTGTATTAAGAGTACCTACGTCTATTTTAATATATCTTTAACTCAGAGATCTTAGAAAACCTAACCGCTATCATGACATCGCTTTTGGTTAATCGCTTAGTAGAAATCAGTAAGATTAGAATACTTATTCCATAAATTGGCAGTAAATTATATAGATAGTTAACATCGCTTAATCACCTTGCATTCTAAATTAAAGAAAAAAAAAACAGTTAGCACCCAGACAAAGTAGTTTATAGCAAGATAAATAAAATCTGATTAAAAAAAGTAATACTAACTAATTTATCCAGATAATAAATTACTAATTTATTATCTGGATACTGTTGACATTAATTCTTACCAAGTTTGTAAGTAGTACGATGCTATCTCTTACCATATTTAGCGTTACGATACTTATTATTTCGTGGAATGCGTTCAGCAAAAAATTAAGTACGTGTGTCGATAAAATAAAGTCAGTTTTTGTTTTAAAAACTAGCTTTTGATCGCCACCTTAGCCGCAACTTTTATCAATTTTGTTGTAAGAAACCGCATGTATTCAGCCACAAGGCGCGGTTGATGAGTAAATACTTCCTTGTTCATTTATCTATGGTATTACTTTAGCAATATTACATTTTTATGATCATGATATTCGGTCTAATATTGGTGATCTGACAGGCATAAATGTGCCTGGTTATTAAACAAGTTGACTTAATTATTAATAAAAGTAACTGCGCACCTCAGTATTATACTTCGCTATATTTTTTATAGTAGTATTAATTGTATTTTTGTAAAGAATCCGGCTCGAAGTCATGCACGTGCTTCACTCAATTAGAGTAAAGATGAGAGGAATTAAAACGACCACAGTTCTTAAAATAACTCGCATTGTTTGTTTTTATAAAGCCTTATGAAAGGCTGCATTTATGGTCAAATGAAAGAGCATAGCGGCAGTCAAAATAATCGCTACACCGTCGTGATTTACCCTTTCATGTCTCTTCTCACGCATTATCCTTTCGTCTTGGAAGGCATGTCACCTGTCCCGGGCCTCAAGTCTGACATATTGGTTCGCGAGGTGAATCACTTGACAAGTCACGAAAACCATCGTCCTTAGTACTCTCATTTACATACACAGAAAGCGATTGTCTTGTACCATTGTACTGTTGCAGTCTAAAATAGATGAACACAGTCATGTGCTCTTAACACATTTGGTCACAAAACATTACTGTACAGTAGGTACTTGTGTTTGGTTTTATTTATCGGGCTTACTTTCGATGTCAAAAATACAGCAATAAAAGCATAAATGATTATGATGCATACAGTCTCCCTTCAATTCGTTGTAAAGGTGTTTATAGTTTTCAATGTTCAGCTATTTTCGATCACCGGAGTTGCTCCGATACTTCTGACGGTACGGTGGCTACACAAGCGATTGATCTTTTGAAACCTTATTAATCAATTTATGGATCAAGAGTAATTCATATAATTGGTCCGATAAGATCTGATAAAAATTATAGGGAAGTTCAATGATAATTTCGCGCATGCGCGAGTAAATTTACTGAGAAGTTCCAAAAAGGAAAGTAGACGAATAACTTAAACTTACATTATTTCATTTTTTTTTCCTTATCCAAAACAAATACTAAGTATACATTTCGATATTGCACATATATTATGTGATCCCTATTATAATATTTCGGTGATTAAACAACGTTGGACCCAAATAAAAACCCTGACTGACGCCTGATATGTTTTTATTTGAAAATTATTTTAACTCTTCGTACTAAAACCATTAAGAATTTAAGGTAAGTTTTGTTGTTATTTCACAACATTATGTGAATTATTACTTTTACATTTAAAACATCGAAAATAATACAAGGTCGGTCCTAATCAAAAGCTTCGGTAAATACCATATATTTTGATCATGATATTTGTTTTTATGACAATGCTCAGTTTCAAGTTATTGGAATGAGCTATTAATATGTATTAGGAGGTAGGTACATTTGAATAGATCCATTTAATTTGTATCATTTATTTGTCATGTAAATTAGGTGATTGACATTTATTGATAGTTCTAAATAATTTGCTTATTTTGATTACATTGCACTAAAGATTTTCAAACACTTTAGAAAATATTGGATAATTAAGAGTAATCCAGTTCTCAAGGTCATCTTAATATATAAAAATCTTACGTGACTGACTGATTAATATAATCAACGCAAACACAGCAAACATGACGGCCTCGGTGGCGTGGCGGGCGATTGCTCGGCAGAGACGCAAGAGGCACGGGTTCGATTCCCGCTGCGGAAGAAGTGTTTGCATGTTCTGTAAATATTTCTTCCGGGTCTGGGTGTTGAGGTACCATGGTACTCGTAGTTTCTGATACCCACGACACAGGGAATCCTAGTGTGGGGTCAGGACTATGTATGTGACTGTTGGGTGTATTTATTTATTTTATTAATTTTTAGAAGCATGATACTTGGAGGGTATATTCCTATTATGGTGTAAGGGTGCATTATGAAAGGAAACTCCTGAAAGTTGAATCTCGGGAATTCCTTTCATAGGACACATGAAGTTTGTATGAAGAAAAAACTCAAGGCGGACAAAATTGCGGACCGTTCCACTAATTCGTAAAATATATCTCATTTCCCTTCTTTTTCGCAGTCGTAAAAACACATAACAGTGACAGCTTAAATTTGAAAACATTAATCGATATTAAACTCGAAACTTGGTAAAGAAACACGAAAACGTAATTTCGCTTATTTAAACGAAGGTTTTTCGGGATAAAATATCAAGTTCAACCGACCAATACATTACAGGGACTACCGATAATACTTGGCTTAACTGACCGTGGTTAATCCCATCTACCATTTTATTAAGACCATCCAGGTTTTCAAATATGGTCTTTATTGCAAGGGACGAGGGCTTCTTATCAGTTTTATGAACTACAAGTGTTATTTTGTCTTCGTAATTTACAGCAGGTTGTTGGCAAGCTTGCGCGATGTTCATTGACGCATACGTATTGATTTAAAATGCCTCCATTATGTATTTTGTACTGACTTTATGACTATTGGTTTATTTCAATCAACGAATTGTGATGTATTTATTAGTAAAGTTACTGCACAGTGTTAATAAAGTGAAAGAGACTGGCTTTCTCCCGCGGCTTTGCTCGCATGGTAAATAAATAAACATTTGTGGACATTTCACACGACGCCATCTAGCCCCAAACTAAGCAAAGCTTGTACTATGGGCACCAGATGGCTGATAGAATACTTATATACTTTTTTTTGTAAATACCTACTTTTAATATGCAGACAACGCCCAGACCCGGAAGAAATATTTGCAGAACATACAAACATTTCTCCCGTAGCGGGAATCGAACCCGCCACGCCACCGAGGTTGTCATACTCGGATAGAAAGCCTGTATGTTATATCAGGGGAGATCAGGGGGATGATGATTATGTACCTAACTTAGTTGCAATCAATTTCTTATTGAAACCGGCGGGCCGTCAAATATGACGGTTTATCTATGTAGTGTCTGTCGTGTCACTAGTTCAGTGTGGTGAAATAATTTAAAGTGCACCTCAAAGGCTCCTATCGTACACTTGACACATGCTATCGAACTTATTGGGTTCTACGACATGCCAGTTTTCTCAATATGTTTTCCTTTAACGTTTGAGAGAGCTGTAAAAGCACACATATTTTTTTCGAACAGAAAAACTTATTGGTGCACTACTGGCTTTGAACCCTTTGACCTTAGGATCGGAAGGCGGAGACGCTACCACTAGAAAACCAGTGCTCTCGGTTATCTGTACTTAAAGCAAAACTACTAATAAAGCATTTTACCATCTATAGTAGATGATTTATACAGCGTCATGAGGCAACTTCTACCTTTACAAACGGGACGCTGTAGTGCCCCGGGACGAATTAAGATGAAGTAGGCTTGCCCAGCACTTATTCCATCCTCTCAGCTTAGACGGCCCACAGGAAAGACATGGTCAATACGTGCAAAGCTGACTAAACTGCGCGGGCTTCCTCACGATGTTTTCCTTCACCGCCTGAGAGTACTGGTTTAGTAGACATAAATTTTTCAAACATAAAACCCACTGGTGGATGACTAGTTTGAACCCACGGCCTTAGGATCGAAAGGCGGTGTCATTACCCACTAGACAACCTAGACTATCATATCTTCCGTACAGCAAGTTCAATCATACAAACATTAAAATATCCAAACTATTGCATCTATAATTCAGTAGAATAGTAGGATTATACCTAACTTACGTCATTTGATGTCGGAAAAAATAAAGTTTTGTTACCTAAAAATTCGAATATGAACTTTTGAGTGCATTATATGCACTAAGATAATTGGAACCGAATTGAAATTTATTTATTGTACCAATAAAGATAAGTCTCTGATCTTTTCAACCAATTTAATTGTTTGCATTTATTAAAAGTCTACATTTAAGTTGGTACCTATTTTGTTTTCATGTATGTAGTAAATTGATTCATGCTATAATCACTTTGTTTATTGTTGCATGAATCAATAAAATTGTCAAGCTTTTATTATTTTTGTGCTGACTACGTAAAAGCTAGTCATATAGCGAAGAAGGATATGGATGAAGAGAACATGTCATGATGTGCTGACCACACGTGCCATCAGATGATGATGATAGCCCTGAGAGTCTATGGCACCCAGTCACATAATTTAGCACCACATTTGTCAAAACCTGACTAGAAGCTCTGGGAAAATAACACACTTATTGTTCGAAAACAAACTTGTGTAATATAAATACTTGCTTACACTTTTAATTAGAAGGTTTTTTTATGAACGAATGAGAATTTGTGAATAAAAAATCACATTTATACATAACCAGTCAAATTTAGGTTTCCTTTTGCCGCGCGCAATCGGGTAAATAGCCTACACACATTTTACAAAATATAGCTATCGTGAAATGAAATTAAAAAACTTTATTGCAAACAATCTAACAATTGCTAGCAAAAGGTGGCCTTATCGCTTGTTGCGATCTTACAGGCAACCAAACTAAGACTAAACCGAAATTAATGTAGATAGAAGTAAATTAAAACTAAACTAAACTAACGTTTTAATACACGCTGGGACCTTTCCATTGACAACATAAGATAAGATAAAGATAAAGATAAAGAAAGTTTATTGCCAAAAACATAAACACAAGGATACAATTTAAAGTGATACAATGCACAAGTAAACTTGGTATCCTAAAATAATTTTCCAGCGAGGCCCAAACTAGACTCGAGAGTCTGTATCTTGGGTCTCAAGAGCACGAATTACCAGAAATAATGTTAACTACTACTAGACGGTTTATGGAGCATGGCAAGTGTTTGGCACATTTATATACCTAACTATTTTAAATACTTAAAAAACAAAATAATATAAATCAAAATACAGTACAGTACATAGTTGAGCGGTGAGGATTTCTGCTGTCCCTCGAAAATCATATAGCTCCTCTGTTCTTGCCACTTCTAATTACTATAAACTACACTTCCAATGATTGAAAAAATGTGTAGGTATACTTCGATTTACTCACATTATTGGCTATCTCCATTGGCAAATGCATCGTGTCAGATGCAGCGCGCCTCACAATGAGATGTTACGACACTTACGTAAAGATCGCTCGATATAGATAACATCGATGCTCACTTGTCAGTTACATTTGAAAGTCAATAAATTGCAGGTTTATTTTAAGCGGGGCCTTTAAATTCCGTTCTAAAAAAGCATACAAGTGAATCGGTAAGGATCGAATATTGAATTTACTCGACGACGACCTCGGTGGCGAGACGGGCGAGTGCTCGGCTGAGACGCAAGAGGCGCGGGTTCGACTCCCGCTACGGGAGAAATGTTTGTATGTTCTGCAAATATTTCTTCCGGTTTTCATGTAGTGGTACTTGACTACTATATTAGACTTTCATCTCTCCTCATGATATATCCATATCACGCTAGCCTATTCTTCTCAATCTTTCTGTCACTGGCAAACATTTCTTTCGCAGCCGGAATCCCTAAAAGGAGGTAAAATAGGGTGTCAAAGTTTGTGTGGGAACTTTTTAACAGGCTGTGCGATTGGCTTGAAATTCGCTTTGGATACTATTAAAAAAATGCACACGTGTTTTAGGGTTTTTCAAAATAACCCTCAAAAAGAGGTAAAATGGGTGTCGAAATTTACACTAAGCGTGTAAAACCGCGCGTGTAAGCTAGTTAATATAACGAAGTAAACTAGAAATAGACGCGGGTTCAATGTGCTCTTTAATTTAGTGCCATCGTGAATAATGTATTAGTTCCTTCTATACATCTCAAGATTAACTTTAAATATTAATGACGTAATTAAGATATGTGTACACTAGGGGACAAACTGCGTGAAAGAGGGGAGTGAAAAACACATGTTATGCCGACCTCACATAGTGGGATAAGGGCAGGGAGTTGATGATTATGATGTCAAATCCTTTCACCACACTAGTTCGAAAGAACTAGTGACACGACTAGATAGATAGAGACCTGAAAATGTCCGCTCGTATCGCTAAAAATGTCGGGCGACGTTGGGCGATATAGGGCGATGACAACTGACGTCATCAGACATCTTGGAAAGGTCCTGGCGGCCTTGTGCCAGCCGAATCAACTGCTCTCCTACCCTCAAAATGTAAATTTTTCGTCTACATTATTTTTAATAAGTAATATCGACAATGTTGCCAGACTTGTTGTGCGATGTCGCTCGACTTCACTTAACATCTCAAGGCAGACATGTCGCGAGACATTTGTCCCCTAGTGAATATGACTCTTCAATCTTTGGATCACGTCGCGTGCGCAGCTGATTGGTAGCTTTTTAGGGTTCCGTACCCGAAGGGTGCCAACGGGACCTCCGTTGTCCGTCCGTCCGTCGTTTTTCAGCGGGCTGTAAGTACCTCATGAACCGAAAGAGGTAAAGTTGAAATTTTTACAGAGTATATACGAGTATTTCTATTGCCACTTTAAGAACAAATAACAAAAATACAATAAAATAAAAAGAAACAGTACCTAACTGGGCATCATTCAGGAAACATTTATGTACATGTACGAGTACATTTTATGGTATGGTACGGAACCCTTCGTGTGCGAATTGAACTCTCACTTGAACGGGTTTTTTATACAATATTAGCCTGAACTAGTGCCCTCTTAATCTTGATTAGTGCTAGTAAATAGATAAATCAATTAGTGGATACAGATAACCTGTTAATGGAATATTTTATTCTTTAGCTTTAAATAACGAAGTTTTCTTTCCATTTTGAAACGGAAGGCGATGTTGTGTGTATTTTTGTCACGTGACTGCGAGAGAAGTGAGGGTGCGGGTTTGATTCCAGCGAGTCGGCTATCACTATTAGCTAGTAGTGTCCCATTGCTGGGCAAGGTATCCTCTTGCTCTCTAAACTCTCTAAACCTTGCTCCATTCTCGTGCCAATTTGAGCCACGCCATCGTCTGTGGAACTTCACTTTCTGTGGACATATTATGTGCAAAGCCTCATGGGAATCAACTACAAATTTAATTATATCAACATTATCATCTTGCCCTGAGAGCACTGGTTGGCTAGTTGGTAGTGAACCCGCCTTCCGATCCTAAAGTCGTGGGTTAAAGCCCGGTCGTGTACCAATGGATTTTTCTGTGCGAAAAATCTAATCGATACCACAGAAGTGGTATACCACTACTCTCAAACGATGGAGACGCACAGAACCGAGGGGGCTGGCAGAATCGAAAGGAGGTCCATACTTGGCAGCGGGTACGCACGCTAAGATGATGATGATGGTGAGCCCTGTGACGTGTCACGGTGTAATTCCGTAACCTCAGTCCATACGAACGAATAAACCAGGCTGACTATATTGCCCAGTTATCCAGCCACGAAACACATTCGAATCTCCGGTTACTGAACCTTTCAAGATTTAGGGGTAGTCAGAGCCAACCATACACAGCGCCTTTCTCTTGGACCGATACGTTGTTAGTTCGCGGAACCAGTCGTAATATGTCAGGGTCGCTAACTGGTCCGGGCTGACATTTCTTGGGCCGTAGGTGTATGTAGATTGTCTATAAGAATGCGCTTAGGTTGTGCTGACGTAGACAAGAATAGGACTGTGGACCTGAAGTTGAACTGGCCTTGCCTGGTGTAGTGATCAAATTCTGGTCTGAACTAAAATGCTGTGCTACATAGGGAAAGGAGAACGGCTACCATTTATATATTTTGATTTACGGGTAGAATATATCCAACTAATATTATAAACGCGAAAGTTTGTATTTAAGGATGTATGAATGTTTGTTACTCTTTCACGCCTAAACGGCTGAACGGATTTGAATGAAACTTGGAATATACATAGTATATGTACTGGATTAACATATAGGCTATTTTTTATCCAGGTAACACGCGAGCGAAGCCGCGAGCGGCACCAGGTAGGATATAAAATTAACCGGCTTCAATAAAGAGTTCTGAACTTGGTGGTATTTTTACACCTTGATTGTTATGATTTTAAATAAATTTATTGAAAATAGATACCTACATATTTGTAACAAATTAAAAATAAAAGAAAATAAAGTTAAGTAAACAAAAACAATTATCAATTGGCAAGGTTCCAAGAGCACTGGCTGAATCCCCGCGTTGTATAGTCAAAGAAATTATTTTTTTATATTTTTTTGTATGTAAGTTACCTACTCGATATTTCCGCCAATTGTTCAATAATTTTTTGTCGATGAGATTAAAATTGTTCTGTCGTAATTGTTTCCCGTGGAAACTGTTTTTTTCCGTAAAACTTAATAAAACCACGGTAACTCGATCACTAATTCAAGAGTTTCAAGAGAATTCAACCAGTGACAGGTTGTATAATATACCTACATAAATTAGGTAAAAGCTCCCTTTACAGTTTAAAGCCTAAAGCTGTGTTCATGAAACGATAGCAGATAAATAAGAATCGACCTTGCGGGAGACGAGTATGCCGGAACACTGTCGCCACTAACAAGCTCTTTATCGTTTGACAGGCTTATTGTATAATTTGGGCGGCTCCATCATTTAATTGGACAACTGAGAACGTTGGAATGGGAGGTCAGGCTTGTTACAGTAACTCCAAAATCTCATACATCATCTGTCGCTGGTTTGTAAATATTTTCGGTGATACATGTTAGCCAGATGCCCTGTAAGAAAAATGTTCGTGAAAATAAATGTTAATAATATAGAGGAAATTAAGAGATAAATGTACCCCCGCTCGAAAAGGAAAATATGGGCAGGTTTGGCGCCATTTCTTCAATAGGGCCATTGTTTTTGCAAAGTATCATTGTTTTACTTTTAAGGCTTTGATATATTATTTCTCAGGCTATATTTCACGCTGTGGGCTGCCTCATATCAATACTCCTGATCAGCACAACCATTGATAAATTCATATTTGTACGGTTGGCAGATACAGTAAAAAATATTTTATCTTTTACTAAAGTCAGGTATGTCAAAGAGTTCGTAGGTAACGATTGATTTACAAGTAAGACTCTTATTTTGTATGTCCCGTTTTTTCTAATATCACGATCATATATTCTAAATATTCTTTCTCTCTTTATCCTTGTTTCAATACCCTTTCCTGTCTTTCAAAGTTAAAAAAATCAAGGTGTGTTATGTTAGTTGCAGAATTTTATCTGTCATCTGTACCAATCAATTTGTCATTTTAATGGGGGCTTATAGGAAGGACATGAAAGGCTGTTATTTCGACGTGAATCCGAGACTACTTAATCAAAATAATACAAAAAAATCGGTCAAGTGCGAGTCGAATTCGCACACGAAGGGTTCCGAACCATCGTACATATGAACATACATGTTTCCTTTTGTTTTTTTTTATAGCGGCAATTCTACTCTCTACTCTAAGGTAGAGTCGGTTTATCAGATACTTAGTAATTAGGCTTAGTAATAGGGTTCCGTTGGCACCCTTCTGGTACGGAACCCTAAAAAGCGTCTACTGCCATATTGTGCAAGTTCTAAAATAATCGTTAACGCCTTCAACTGTCAATTCCTATTGTGTTTCGGCAATTGAATTGGATTTGTCAAATAAAGCCGATTACAACTACTAAATCAATCAACTCATAATTCCAACTATGAAAACATGATGTAGTAGACTTTACTAGAGGAGCGCTTGTCGACTTTGTCCGTGTTGAGTTTTTTTACACAAACTTTGTCTTCCCACTGCGTTCTATGGTAGTTGAACTTCGAATTCCTTCCTGAGTTCATCCTTATATCCTCAGAACAGCAAATCAACTTCGTTCTTATACCCTTAAAGGGAAATAAATATACCCAACAGTCACATACATAGTCCTGACCCCACACTAGGATTCCTTGTGTCGCGGGTATCAGAAACTACGAGTATCATGGTACCACAACACCCAGACCCGGAAGAAATATTTACAGATCATGCAAACATTTCCTCCGCAGCGGGAATCGAACCCGTGCCTCTTGCGTCTCTGCCGAGCAATCGCCCGCCACGCCACCGAGGCCGTCATCTTCTTCTTCTCTGTCGTTTCGCTCTTGGCAGAGCGGTCGTGGTCACGTCGAGGCATCCACGTTGATGGTGGAGGTGGATACAGCTCTCCGCACGATCTCCCGCCATCTCTCCCTGTTAGCAGACTGTCTGGCACAGTCAGTTACTCTGCTTCCTAATGCGGATTTCACTTGGTCTGTCCAGCGCATAGGTGACCTGCCGCGTGATCTGGTTCCCTCCACTTTTCCCTGTACTACCAGCCGCTCTATGGAGTCGTCATCTCGCCTAGAGACATGTCCAAAATACTGCAGTATGCGCGACTGTACTAAGGCCGACAGACGCTGTGTGATGCCGAGCTCCTGGAGTATGGACACGTTGGTGCGGAATTCCGTCCACGATATCCCGAGCATCTTCCTCCAGCACCACATAAAATGTGGTGCTGGAGGAGGCCGTCATAATACCCTCCAAGTTTCAGGGTTCTTGGATTTAGGCTGTGCGTTGATTATCAGTCAGTAACGAGAGAATTTTATATATTTAGATAGAAGTAGCTGAATATTATTCTTGCGATACTTTTTACGAGGTCCATTGTTTTGATTGATTTACAACATTAATCATAGATCAATCAATAACCACCCGGTTCACCTTGATAATACTCATCTCAGAGAAATAAAGTAGGTAGTATCGAATATTGATGAGCCGACGAAAACAGCTTTTACGACGACTTTTTGAAATTATCCTCTCTGTATTGTATTTTTTCCTTAAAATTCAAAATTAGCTACTTACTTCCATAAAAAGATCGATAAAAAATTGCGTGAAACTCAGAGTAGCAATTAAGTAGAGGGCGCGAACGGCCTTGTTTACAAGACGTACATAACATTTAGAAAAATGTAGACTTCTCTGCTGGACTGGGTGTAAAGAAATAGCATAGAATGCGTCCAGCGTCTTTCCCCGAGCATGTCGTAAAAGTCGACTAAGGGATAGTATCCTCTCCAATGTGATAGACCATCATTATAGGCAATGGGCTGATCACCTGTCACCATGCTTCAACATATCCATCTTGGGACTGATCAGGAGTGGCTTCAAGTTTTTTTATGATTTCCAAATGATTATCAAGACTACAAAATTGAAAGAAAAAACAATGAAAATGGACCATTTTAGTGAATTTTTATCTCTCGGTAATTTTCAAGAATTTATACCCTGGTTATCGTTAATATGCTTATCTGTGTTTTATGTCTTTAGCTTGCTCATTATATCTCATTGTAGGTAACCTCAGGATACTGCTTTTGATAAAAATGAAGAAAAAAAGATAAATTGAATGATTGATGATGTAAACGATACGTACGTACACCAATATTAAATGATGCTTGATGGTACACGTGTTTGATATAATCGCGATGTATTCAGGGACTATACTTATTGTTTCCAATCAAGCTTTTACACAAGGTTTTTTGCTGAACTATTCTTGACCGACGACGACAACGAGCTAATTGACTTTTAGAATAAATAAAAAAATAACACCCAACAGTCACATACATAGTCCTGACCCCACACTAGGATTCCCTGTGTCGTGGGTATCTCCGCAGCGGGAATCGAACCCGCGCATCTTGCGTCTCTGCCGAGCAATCGCCTGCCACGCTACCGAGGCCGTCAAATAGAATAGAGGAATAACTTATTTTGTTACCAAAACGCACATACAAACTACATAAATATAAAGGCACAATATAAGGTAACATAATAGGCCACCACTCAGCATTTGCTATGGCAGGGCGAGACGTACCAGAGCGCTGGTCTTCTGGCTCGCACTAACACAAAGTGCAATCTCTTTCGAACAGCATGCGTTGACATGCGTACGGAAAGGTAATTAAACCCATTTTCTTTGATTTTCTGAACCTGGACGGTTAAAGTCCAAGTATGGAACAGAAAACCAAATGATATTCGTAATCGGCTACATCTGTCAAATTGCAACTGTCAAAGTACAAAGAACTGTTGGTAGTAGAGTTTGGCATTATATTGTTACAGTATTTTTTTTGTTTATATAGGTTACTTACGACATCTTCACTTACTTCTACTCTCTATATCATTAGTGAAGAATAGTTGTCTGAGCAGGGAATTGGGCGTAGCTCATTAATTTAACATTCCGACAACTCTGCCAATATTCATTTATGTAAACAACTTTTATGAATGACTGATATGATACCAAAATGGTTTCACAATCGTTTTATTGAGGAAGGGAGCCATTGAACAATGTTTTATTTACGGAATTTTTGTAAAACATTTTTTTTTGCATTTAAAAGTTTGTTAACCCGTCGGTTGTATTAATTAACTGCTGGTTCACCTTTGATAGTATGGATTAACGTCAAGTAGGTATTTTAAAGGTGCTTCATTTAAGATTTATTTGCGAGCTTAATCCCATATGGTTCACAATCAGTTTTATGGCTTACTAGCTGCCGCCCGCAGCTTCGCTCACGTGGTACATGGATAAAAAATAGCCTATATGTTAATCCAGCACATGTACTATGTATATTCCAAGTTTCATTCAAATCCGTGCAGCCGTTTAGGCGTAATTGAGGCAGAAACATCCAAACATCCAAACTCACAATCTTTCGCATTTATAATTTATGTAAGATACGATTTTTGGTACAGTGAAGAGGTCACTTGAACTATTCGAAGCGGTTTCATGGTACACGGGGTCTCCGTCCTTGCATTTGCTATTTTTTCGCCGTATTGGTGACGGTCGTATAGAGCGGAATATTGGATGGCGTTTCATTAGCTTGTCTTTTTTCGGTTCCGGCTATATAAGGTAACCAAGCCAGATGCTTCAGCGACCTGTGAATTTCATCACTTTAGGGTGTATCTGTATCTCACCCGGTACGCGTAATCGACTTTATTTAAAAAACCATTGTGTAAATATCCTAATGCCGAGGTTGAGAGTTATAAATAATACCTAAATAAATAAATAACACCCAACAGTCACATACATAGTCCTGACCCCACACTAGGATTCCCTGTGTCGTGGGTATCAAAAACTACGAGTACCATGGTACCACAACACCCAGACCCGGAAGAAATATTTACAGATCATGCAAACATTTCTTCCGCAGCGGAAATCGAACCCGCCCCTCTTGCGTCTCTGCCGAGCAATCGCCCGCCACGCCACCGAGGCCGTCGGGTGAAACCGATTATGGATTACACTCATAATCAATCAATCAGTCGATGAGCGACTTGATTTTTTTCTATCAAAATCAAATAGAAAAAATAAAACAATTCAATCCATTATCAGTAAGTTAATTACTCTTAAAGGTCAGTTAGATTCGGAACGAAAATGGATCAACTCTATTGAAAAGGAAAAAGTAGTTGAAGCTTTTTGGACCTTATGTCAAGGTATTAAGGTCGAGATGGGTTTCTTTTAGATACTTATTTTGATGGTCTAATAATCCAGTTGGACTACATTCAGCAATATGCTTTTTGCTGTTGTTTTGAAACTATGTAAATGAAGTGAAGGCTGTCTGATTAAACGATTCACACAAAACAAATGCACATGAAAATAAAATGGAATACCTGATTAATTTACCTTGAAAAAATACATATACTTCTAGTTATCTAATGGGTAAAAATATCACCTAACAAAGTTTTCTCTAAGTCCACGAATAAAAGGTATTTACTCTATAAAATACTACAAAGCACGTAGATATTGAACGCGTGTGGAATTTTAATAAAATACCACGTGTCTTGATTGTCTTATTGTGTTGCCTTCATTAGAATGACACAAAGTTTTAACCCTGTTAGAAAAAAAATAAATAAAAAAGAACAATATAAAAATAGTCTGTCAATTTTCCCTCTTTACATTTATTTCTTCTTTCATTAAGTGTATTCCATTAACACATTTTTTAAGTAAAGCTAATTTATATAGCCTATAACCATATTCAGTTTAAGATACATAAAGGTGATAACGGCATAAGAGGCATTTTTTTGCCTACACTAACGGGACGCTGTAGTGCCCATGGCCTATCCAGCAACTACACCATCCTCCCAGTTTAGCCAACCTTATTCACAGAAATGGTACAACAGCCATTATTTTGACCCTTGATATGCCTCTACTTTAAAACGAAAAAGTGCTACATTTCCGTCATTATCCTCAATTGACGATTTTGTCACGGTGAGTCTCAATCAACAGAGTAACCTTAAAATGTCACCTCACATCGTGATGTGTTCTTGTATTGTGTAAGTTGATAGGCATCACGAATTGTCCGTCAGTTTCTAAAGTTCAACCATCTGTGGTTTACCGAACCAATTATTTCAAGGTGCAAGGTGCCCTGAAAGTATTTTGATAGATTATAGTTTCATGTTTATTTCGCCATTTGTCATTTTGTCATTTGGACGTAAATTAAAAGAAGCTTTTTGTCAATTCCTTACTGAATCTTTTTCACTGACTGTATATGACAAAAAAAAAGAGAGCACTGGTGGTCTAGTTGGTAATGAACCCGCCTTCCGATCCTAAGTTCGTGGGTTAAAATCTGGTTGTGTACCAATGGATTTTATGTGCGAAAAATTTATGTGCGCTATACCAACACTTTCAAAAATCATCGTGAGGAAACCCGTGGCTTAGTCAGCTCCGCACGTATTGACCATGTCTTTCCTGTGGACAAGGCCGACTAAGCTAAGAGGTTGGAATAAGTGCTGGGCAAGCTTAATCCATCTTAATTCGTCCCGAGCACTACAGCGTCCCGTTTGTGAAGGTAAAAGTTGCTTCCAGAGAGAGAAATCATCTACTATAGATGGTAAAAGGCCTTAGTTTTATGACAAAGCTGGATCATCACCAAGATCGATCATTGATTTATTCACATACCTAGTCTTGTTACTACTAACCAGCTTTTAAGTTTCCGACATGCAACGTCCCGATATACGCGACTCGGCCTTGACTTTTACAGACAATCTAGCTGTCCCCGTATCGTGTCGTGTTCCATTTGATGGGCCTTTGAGTTTCATTGATTCTACAGGTATCCGAGAGGTAGCTTTTAGATATTACAATAAAAAATACCTGTAAATTTATTTGCTTATCAAGTAGAATTTCTTACAAAGATTCTTAAAATAAAAATTATACATGAAGCTAGCTGCCGCCCGCGGCTTCGCTCGCGAGATACCCGGATAAAAAAATAGCCTCTATGTTAATCCAGTACAATATGTACTATGTATATTCCAAGTTCATTCAAATCCGTTCAGCCGTTTAGGCATGAAAGAGTAACAAACATCCATACATCCTTATATACAAAAATTTTCCTCAAAACCTACAGAACCGATTTCGATGCAGTTTTTTACATTATGCTAGTTTCGTTTTAGATATGTTAACTATTTTTTTATCATTGTGGTTTTAAAAAAATAATTTTGTTACTTGTGTTATTTGTAAAGATCGTTGAGATTGGTATATAATTTCTAACAGTTTGGTTCGTAAAGCATTTATTAAGCATCCATATGCGCAAACAATTGCTATACAGATCTCTATCAGCATGATTTTATGTAGCAATGATTCATCATTTCTCACCACAGTTTTGTAAAGTTTAATTTATGGTGTAGATAACCAACGGAAGACAGATCAACACCTTATTCGAATGATGGATGGACTGGCAAAGGATTTTGTTCTCTTTAACAGCGCCTGTTAAAACGTGCGGATACAATGTTGTCTTTCCTTATCGGGTGCTTTGGAATTCAAAGCTTTTTAAGGAGATAATGAGCTTTTGGTAAATTTTTTCATGATATTTTTTGCATGTTGCGGGAGCTTCAGAACTGAGATGTGGTCTTTATTTATTGGTCTTATGTAAAAGGCAGGTCGGAATGGAAATGCTCAAAATCTTTTGTCCTGAAAGTACTTTTTTAAACATTCTTTAACTTACAACTGCATACATACATATTATCACGCCCGTATCCCTAACGGGGTGGGCAGAACCACAAATGATCATAACAAAACTTGCAGCCACTTCTGATCCAAGACTCCCAAGATGGATATGGTGAACCATGGTGACAGGTGAGGGAAGCAGCTGGATGCATTCTATGTTTTTTCTTTACTTCCAGTCCAGCAGAGAAAAATTATAACTAATACAAATATAATCACAAACAAAAAATATATGTAAAAGAAACAGTCGGGCTATCTAAAGACTGCTACAAACAGTCTATAGATAGTCAACCTGATCCATATCATCAGACGGTGGAAGTAAATTGGGGAGGCTTCTGTTCAGCAGTGGTGAACTAACGATGACGATCTAGAAGCAACTGAGACGCATTGAATCCCTTGACAACATCAAAAAAATATATTTCACCATATACCTACACATATACGCCGTTTAAAAATTGATTATTTTATGAAGACAAGAAACTATAGCCGTCCATTCTATCACAGTCGTTATCTTCATCCAGTAGTGATAAATAAATAGATATTTATTTATTTTGCGATAATCTTCGGACCAGACTAACGAGTCAATAATACTCTGAATCCTTCAACTTGTGTGGGTAAGTTAATGTAACCACCTGCTGGTGGGTTGTGTCATAAGAAATTCGAGATTTTGGTTACAAAAAAAGGCTTTTTTGAATGGGAATCAGTCCAATTAAAAGAATGATGTGAAAGATGTGTTGTGGTGATCATGCATATGTGTTAAGTGCACGAAAATAGCCTCTTAAAGGTGCACTTATACTCTTTCATCACACTGGTTCGAAATAACTAATCACACGAGTACCTATAGTAGTTAGTATAGGAATTCAGAATGGTCCTTGGAACGATGTATCTAAGTACTTCTTGACTTTTTAGTTTGATTTTCATTTTACATTTTAAACACTATCTGTTACTTCCTAGTTCTTCGACAGTTACTGGGGCCTTCTTAGGGCCACGATACATTCAGGTCATTAGCCTTAGCAGGTTGGCTGAAGGAACCACACGAGTAGGTATTCAACATTCCTCGCGAGGCGCCGTATTCGCGAACTCTCCACACTTGTTGCCATATTAAGAATTGCGACATTGCTACAGTAATAATTAGCAATGTTTATGTCAGTACATTCCCCCCTGCCCTTGACATTCTGCGCTGGGGGCTCGGCTCGACCGATTTGACGGTTATGACAGATTTAAGAAGATTGCAGACATGGTCCTGTGAAGAAAATTACAAGAAATTAGTCCCGCAGAAATTGGCGATACTAAATAAATTTTAAGGCAAATATCCCGTGATACAAAGACTACACAGTTCTCCAGGACTCCTTTCGTGAAATGGACTTTAGAGCTTTGCTTATCTCTTGTTTACGTTACGAACCTAGTGATTTCAATGAACAAAAACAGACCTTTAGGCGGCCTAAAAAAACTTCGTCACAAGAGTTGACCACTAGCTTATACGAACTTAGGTACTTATTTTTTCACTTTTGCATTTATTTTATCAATGAAGGAGACCTTCTTCATGTTTTATTCTTATAGAATATCATAAAAAAAAACTAAAACTCCGCGAATAATGTCCTTTTTAGCAAAATGGTACCTACATTTTTATGTTTATTGATAGTGATTGGTTGAATCTGTCTAATTCCATGACAAAATACGCCATGAATGCATGATGCGTAGATATGATTTCTGAAACACGTGCATAGTGCCGTTGCTTCTGCATTTGGTTACACATGCACATTATGAATAGAGATCGGTAAATTAATCCGAAATACTTACCTCACGTTCATTACCAACATTATTCTTTTGAATACCAAGTCATCATCATCCACAGGCTGTCTTTGCCCACTGCTGTGCAAAATGCCCTTTGCCTATTCATTTTAATTATTTTCCAACACAAAATATCAAATATTAGACAAAAAAAAACTTGTAAATGTGAGTTCTGTTTTTATTATTTAATTTAGGAGATATTTTTTTGTGATCATTACTTATTATTCCAATAATTACAACATAGTTTAAATTGGGTTGGAACGCGGAAGTGTCTTTTTCACTTCTGACATTTTCCGAGCTCTATGCAAAAAGTGGAGCACTGCCACAGAATACATAACAGCTAGTACGCTCCTAGACAGCCTACTAAATAAGTGAACTGGTTAATATATAAATTGGTTAATGGTTATTTTGTTTGTAGATTCCGATCACGGCGGTGGCCGCGCCTTCTTCGTAATTTCTTCCTGGTGCTTTTTATTCAGGAATTCGCTTATCCTTTTTGGTATTTACATACAAGCAACAAGTCATAAGTCGTAAGAAAATTTGCAGCTATTCCAAATTGGAAGTCCCAAGATGGATATGGCGAACAATGGTGACAAGTGATCGGTGGTCCATCATATTGGAAATACATATTTTTTAATCGACTTTTGGTTAGAGCACTGGTGGTCTAGTGGTAGTGATACTGCCTTTGTTGTGAGTTCAAATCCAATCGTGCACCAATGTATTTTTCTATTCCAAAAATTTATGGGTGCTATCGATACCAGTACTCTCAAACGGTAAAGGAAACATCGTGAGGAAACCGGCATGTCGTAGAACCTAAAACGTTGCAAAACACGTGTCAAGCGCACGAAAGGAGCCTTTAAGGCGCACTTTCACCATACTGGTTCGAAAGAACTAGTCACACGTCTTGTTGATAGAGTCGACTTCTGCAACATGCTTGGGGAGAGAAGCAGCAAGACGCATTCAATGTTTTTTATTTACTCCCAGTCCAGCAGAGAAGAAATAGTTTGATATTTAATACTTTGTAAAACCATAGTGTTTCTTATTTTTATATTCCTAGCTAACTAGTATTGGCTTATGTAATACTATCGCTAAGTGGTTCGGTATAAAATTGTAACGATTATCGAGAAAAACAATTTTACGACGACTTTTATGACTTCTGGAAATAGCTATAAACTATACGAAACAAATATACTGTCAAAATTAAATGTTTATTTATGTAAATGGTACCAATGATCTCAAACAAACTATCATATTAATATTTATCAGTGTAACTTAATTCGGAACATATACGAAATGAAGAATAGAATCCTACGCAACATGAGTCATAATGACAGGTCTTTGAAGAAATATTATAACATCTACCAACTGTTACGCTCTTAAAACAGAATTAACTTGGTTGTCACGCTGACCCTGCACTGTAATAATTCTGTGTCGATGTCGTAGGTATCAGAAACGACAAGTACCATGGTACCACAACACTTTAGAGTCGGAAAGTAATGTTTGCATATTTTAAAAACATGCATTACTCCTACAGTGGGAATTGAACCACAGCATATAATAACCGTAAAAAACATTTTTAATCTTTCTTTTGGGGCATATTTGAAACCAAAAATACAAAATTCAAAATGTGACCTCAGAAGCCACTTGTAAAAGGAATATTTATTTCTACACATAATATTAAACTCTGAATGGTATCAATTTACCCTTAATTTAAAATGAACAGTAATCTGAGAAGTATATTTACAATATTTTGGAAATAAAAATGTCGAATGCAAGGTCTCAACGGTGTAAGAAATATATTAAAATACAGTTACCGACCCCGATCAACAAAACTGCATTTAAAATACAAACATTATATGTTTGAAGGAATTAAACATATCTAAATATCCATACATTAGCTTACTCGGCTTCGCTCTCGTAATGTAAATTTTGACACCTTTTTGTGGGTTATTTTGAAAAACCCTGAAACACGTGTCTTGTCTCTATATTTTTCACTAGCGGTCGCCCGCGGCTCCGCCCGCGTGGATGTCGGTTACCGCTGCAAAAAGCCTACCCAGGAAAGACACGGTCAGTCGCGAGGTCGGCTCCCTACGCAGCGGTCGTGCAGCAGAAATCGTAATATTTTAATTTCGCCATAACTTCAAAACCAAACGTCCAATTTTAATCATTTAAAGACCAAATATTATCTCCATAAACTGTTCTTAGTGATGAAATCATTTATTTTGATAAGGATTAATAGCATGAGTAAAATAAACGCGTTTAAATGTAGTCCAAAAAAAATTCAAGATTTTTAAATAAAAAAATGGTTGCTGTGCCTCACTCGACATAGATGGGTATAGTGTGTCGCGGACTTTTTTGTAGATATTTATAAGATCTACAATTAATTAGAACATTTTATGGTTCTATCTTTTATAGTTTAGGCAGCGTACGCAAAATAAGTAACTTTTCTGGTTGATTTTTTACACCTTGTGTCCGAAAAACCCAAATATCTTACGGAACCCTATTTTTTTCCAAAATAAAATATAGCCTATGTTACTCGTGGATAATGTAGCTTTCGAATGGTGAAAGAATTTTTAAAATCGGTCCAGTAGTTTTTGAGCCTATTCAGTACAAACAAAAATTAATTAGAACATTTTATGGTTCTATCTTTTATAGTTTAGGCAGCGTACGCAAAATAAGTAACTTTTCTGGTTGATTTTTTACACCTTGTGTCCGAAAAACCCAAATATCTTACGGAACCCTATTTTTTTCCAAAATAAAATATAGCCTATGTTACTCGTGGATAATGTAGCTTTCGAATGGTGAAAGAATTTTTAAAATCGGTCCAGTAGTTTTTGAGCCTATTCAGTACAAACAAACAAACAAAGTTTTCCTCTTTATAATATTAGTGTAGATTTACAGTATTCAAACCGAATTTCAAGCCAATCGCATCGCCAGTTAAAAAGTTCCCATACAAACTTTGATACCCCATTTTACCCCTTTTTAGGGGTTGTTTCGAAAAATGTTACCTTAAACCGTTAGATAGAAGGGGAAGACCGAGGCGTCAAAGGGCCAAGTCAAGAGTATCCTAAACCGACGAGCATGTATGAAGAATGTAATGTGAGCGAAATAAATAAGTTAGGATCGTAGCAAATACTTAGATTCTCCTATGGGAAACAAGCGTGGTTTTATGTATGTATGTGTATATCTATATATATAAAAGAAAGTCGTGTTAGTTACACCACTTATAACTCAAGAACGGCAGAACAGATTTGGGTGAAAATTGGTAGGGAGGTAGCTTAGAGCCAGGAGACGGACATAAGATACTTTTTATCCCGTTTTGATGTATCACCATCTGGGGACCACGCGAGCGAAGCCGCGGGCGGAACCTAGTAGTGGATATATTAAAAACTTACTTTATCGTTCGTAGAACTTTGCTACAATTGCTACAAGGTACACATTCGATGCAAAAGACATAAACGCGCTATTTTAAAAAGCTTATTTTCACTTTCGAAATTATAACAAAAGTAGGAAGAAACTTGCAGCCACTTCTGATTTAAAGTCCTAAGATGGATATGGTGAACCTGATGACAGGTGATCAGCCCATCGCCCATATAGATGGTCCATCGTGTTGGGGAGGATAGTATCCCTTAGTCGACTTTTACGACACGCTCGGAGAGAAAAGCAGCCGGACGCATTATATGCTTATTCTTTACTCCCAGTCCAGCGAAGAAGTAACAAATTGTTTTTGACAAATAACAATGCCGCTATTGTATATTGAACGATCCATCGTCAGTTGGTAGAATATTGGAACCAAGCTTAAGTGGTAGGTTACCACCATATATTATTAAGTAAAAAGTTCATCTTATCTTAATTTCCGGCGCACAAGTTAGTGCACCTTTTACACTTTATCTTCGCTCTGGAAAACTGCCGAAAAGGTCGATTCAATTTACGTACATGACTTCTTATCAGAGGTAAAGGAAAATGTACAAAAATGTACTGAGTGTTGGCAAAAAGTTTTAAAGCATTTTATTGTGTAAAATCATACAACATTGTTTGCTTGAGTAAATGCATTTTTTTAATGTACTGTAAAAAGTCGTTAAGCGGTCATAAATGGTTTCGTTCAAGTAAATCTAGCGGCCCATTCGCTCACTGTAAACCCGACAAATGCGTCTTAAGACCACTCAAGTGTTCGGTCATGACTCACGAGTGTTCATTTGCTAAGATTATCCGCTAAATACATACGGTGACAAAAAATGATTAAACAAAACCACAGGTCAACCGATGTGCAAAACACATATTTGGACAGGCTAGTGTTTAGGTAGTATGTACCATGAGATTCTCATTATTTTAAATTCAGTTTTAGTTTAAAAAATACCTTACAGCAACATCTTCCTGCCCCTATCCCACTCTATTTGGGGTCGGCACAGCATGATCCTCGGATCGTGCTGTAAGAGTTTTGGCTAAGGTGTTTTATGACCGGCCGCCTGCCTGACGTCAACCCTCCTTGGGAATACTTGCTTATTGTATCTCATCATGTTGGAGAGGATACTATCCCTTATTCGACTTTTACTACATGCTCGGGGAGAGAAGCAGCTGGACGCATTCTATGTTTTTTCTATACTCCTATTTCAGCGAAGACGTAAAAAATATTATATAGCGTTATTAAATAATATTTGTAATATTATTATGGAATAAACGCGTGTTTATAAAGCCATTTTGCCCAAAATTATAACGAATTATGTAAAATTTATCTGTAAAATAACCGATTGACCGAAATAACTTCATGCTTCGAAACATCGTTCGGTGTTCGGTGAGTGAAGAATGCCGTCATAATATTGATATAGCGCTCATAATTCTGTAAATTGCGACCTTTATATGATTTACATGTAAATGAACAAATGTAAATCATCACTGTGCTTATCGTGAATCAGATGATCGGTGGCGAGAAAAGGGAATGGAGTAAAATGAACTAAAAGTTTTTAACGTACCTACCTTGTAAATTGTATTGCAATAAGACGAAAGTAAGGATATTTAAGCTTCTCATTATAAAAATATTTATATGTCAAAGTTAGCGGATAAGAAAGCTTACAATAAAGCGCGGTGTATGAAGATGAATGGCAGAAGATTACAATTTCCTTGTAAGCAGATAATTTTATTGCTAATTAATTAAAAAGGTAGGAGACTTGTATAATTAATTATTCATTGGTGTTTTATAATTTTTAAAATAAGATATTTGCATGCGGACTCATTCACAAGTAAAGGACAAGGAAAGTGCTCTAGAAAATAAGTCTACAATGGGAACCCCAATAAACGAGTCATTGTCACAAGTCACGTGACGTGGATTCTTCAAAAGAGGGCCATTATGGCATTTTATTTTTATCAACCGCACTTTGATATTTATTTTCTATAATGAACTTTAATAGTTATATTAATTTTATAGTTATTATGAAGCTACTTTGGTCCTTTACCTATATGAAAATCTTCTCTAAATTTCCGAAATGAATAATTCCGGATAACGGATAGGGCCTCTATGAAAAAGCAAAAACAGGTAGGTACAAAATGCCAGTAGGTAGGTACCAATAAAATTAATTGTCATTATTCGCGTAATAACAGCTGTATAAAATAATGACACTTGACTTCTTATAAGGCGTGATTGTATCGTATGTGGATGACATATAATTTGATCGTTTTAAACAACACATTTTAAATATATTTTATTTTTATAGTAAATTGTGGTTGGAGACTTCTCTTTGATAACGACCAAAACAGGAAAATAAATCACTAACACTATTTCAAGCTTTAGTTTAAGCGCTACAATTTATAGTTACATTTTTGCTCAAACTCCTTTACGATTTTTGCATATTGTAATTATGTAAAGATTTTCTTATATTATTTTTGACATCATGTGTTGCCATAAAGAAAATGAAATATGTTATCACCTAGGTGTTAACAAATGACTTAATAAGCTGTCATCCGTGCGCACACGCACTGTCAAGGCCGCCGGGGTCTTGACCTAGACGCCTACAAACGAACTTACTGTCAACGCCCTGCGAATTAGGCGTGTCTCAAGTTAGCAAGTTTTAGCGACGAAAACTCTGAGACCGCACAAAATATTGAAATCAAATAACCCACCAAATCAAATAATTGTTCATTAAGAGAAAACTACAGAATTAATAAAAAAAATAAATATATAAATATTTGTAGACATTTCACACAGCGCCATCTGGCCCCAAACTGTACCTAACTATGGAAACCAGATGGCTAATAGAATACTTATACTTATACGTCATTTGAGACGTGCTCAACTTTGAGATGCGTTTGAGTATTCTGGGGTACCTATGTATGTAAAATAAAAATTTATTTTGAGTTTTAAATAGTTGCTATGTACCGCGGATTTTGTACAAATTGCACCAAGCTCAAAATGATAGTCATTCAATTTAATGTTATTTGAAAACTAACCTTATATTCGGGTATGTGCGATGAAAATCCTTTGGCAAGATACTGCCCCAGGACGAAATTCAATCAGCCATTCAATGCAAATCATTTCGAAAAACCGTGTTGGGTTTAGGACGAAAATGAGTCCCTATGATTTTAGAGTTTTATGCTCCATGGTTTAAAAAACTTATTTTAACGACCTCGGTGGCGTGGCGGGCGTGTGCTCGGCTGAGACGCAAGAGGCGCGGGCTCGATTCCCGCTACGGAAGAAATGTTTGCATGTTCTGCAAATATTCCTTCCAGGTCTGGGTTTTGTAGTATTATGCATTATAAGTATGTATTTACAAAAAAAATAATATAAGTAATCTATCAGCCATCTGGTTCCCATAGTAGGTACAAGCTTTTTTCAGTTTGGGGCTAGATGGCGCTGTGTGAAATGTCCACAAACATTTATTTATTTCTTTACTTACTACTCATGCGAAAAATATTTTTTATTCCATAGAAACTTTACCACCCTGTCTAACACCTATATGGACGGTTTTTTGAAAATAAAATTAGCTTATATGTTATTTTAAAACCTAAACTATTAACATTCTAAATTTCATCAATATCGGTTAACTAGTTACAAACATTTCGCATTTATAATATCTATTAATAGGAGTAGAATAACTGTGAAATATGTCATTCGTTCATTGAATTAATTTAATGAATAGCAAGCTAATTATACATATAGGTAGGCCAGGAGAGAACAGGTGGGTCCTAAAGTATTCTGTTTTATTTGAGCTGCGCAAGCCATCCCACTGACGTTATTATAAACTAAGCGTAAATGGAAGGATAAACAATAAAGAAAGACATACATTTAGTGTTTATTGGGTTCGTTCAATAGCCCCTAACAAAAAGAATGAAAAATACCGGACCATTTTTTATTTTGTGAAGCAAATATAATTTCCTTTTAAAATGTTTTTCCATGTTTGAATGTCCATTGATAAAGATCTGTGTCCATTCCCATCCTTTTGGTCTCTTAAGTTAGCAAGTTATTCGATATTTTGTGCTCTTGATTGTGTACAAATGAATAAAAAGGGATAATGTATTTTTAAACACATACTTTGTTTCAGATGGAGATGAGAAGGTATAAGACGAGTCGGACCTCGTTCCTCACGTGTTGGATATTTTTATTGCAAGTGAGTTTAAAGATTTGATCAAATTATGGACCACTAGCTGCCGCCCGCGGCTTCGCTCGCGTGGTAGGTACCTGGATAAAAAATAGCCTATATGTTAATCCAGTACATGTACTATGTATATTCTAAGTTTCATTCAAATCCGTTCAGCCATTTAGGCGTGACTGAGGCATAAACATCCAAACTCACAAACTTTCGCATTTATAATATACTAGCTGCCGCCCGCGGCTTCGCTCGCGTGATACCCAAATAAAAAATAGCCTATATGTTAATCCAGTACATGTATTATGTATATTCCAAGTTTCATTCAAATCCGTTCAGCTGTTTAGGCGTGATTGACGCACAAACATCCAAACTCACAAACTTTCGCAGAAATAAGATTTGATTACAGTAATGTCACATTTCGCTCAATATTTGTAGCTTACTGTTTCTTGTTGTTCTGTCCGCAAGTTGAACTTTTAAATTAAAAAGTAGGTATGTGCTTTAGGGGTATCAGGACTCTTAAACAATGAATCAAAATATCGTAAATGTCGTAAAATCTAATCTCCCACCACCCTCTTTCAAAGGAGAGCTTGAAGCCAATCGTAAAAATTTATTAATTTTCCAATTTTGCACACAGTTCTTACCACTACTACTAAAAAACCCTAAAGTCTTGAAAAGCTTACCCGACTGTATATTCTATAATGTTGTAGATGCTGGGCAGCGCCCGCCGTGGCGCTGAAGGGCACGGGCGGCTCATGGATCCACCAGCGCGCAACTCCATGTGGCGTTTCGGTTTCCCCAACCCTGTCAACTATAACGACAACGAGCTGTTCTGCGGGGGCTACGCTGGTTAGTACCACCTATTATGTACCTATTTAGTATATTCGTATGAGCTAGTGGCCAATTCTAGTGACGGAGTTTTTAGGCCGCCTAAAAGCCTCCGTCATGGCTTAACGACTTAAAAGCCGGGACCGACTGTTTAACGTGCCCTCCGAAGCACGGAAGCGTACAGCTCGTAATGCCACTTGCGATCACCCATCCCAATTTGTGACCGCGCATATCGTTGCTTAACTTTAACAATCAATCAAGAACGCCCAAGCAAGCTACGCCACGAGCGCTTCGCCAGTACCACCTAGAAAGCCCTTGATTTATGTTATACTAGCTGCTGCCTACGGCTTCGCTCGCGTGCTATCCGGATAAAAAATAGCCTTTAAGTTAATCCAGCACAGGTACTACGTATATTCCAAGTTTCATTCAAATCCGTTCTGCGGTTTAGGCGTGAAAGAGTAACAAACATCCATACACACAAACTTTCGCGTTTATAATCTTAGTAGGATTTTGATATTATTTAGTTTTTACCATAAACATTTAAGGGAGAAGAAGATAGGGGGAAGAACCCCATGATAGAAAAATCACCAAATCGATCTGAGGTACCGCAAATATTTCAAAAAACTCTTCAGATAATCACTGGGAGCGCATAACAGCAAGACAATGATTCAATTTGCACAGTTTTTTGTGAGCAACCATATAATAGCATTGATCATCAGTCCAATGATCCTGATGATGAGCCGTCACGGTTCATTAGTGCCATCAATGGAGACGAAAAAATGTAGCATACATCGCAATTGCAAGGATAATGCCCTGAAAAAAAAAACACGGATATAGATTCGAAAGATTGATATTGAAAACGTGTCCAAATGATCCGTGCGATTTAAGAAATAAAGTACTCTTGAATTTTTTTAAAGCTATTGTAAAGCTTTTGTAGCTGTTGTCTACTTAAATGTATGTTACTTCCTAAGATTGTGGGAGAGGGATTAGTTACTAGTGTTTGTCCATAAGTTTAATAGGTATAGAGTAAAAAGCGCTTGACGACAGTAAATTTGTTAGGGTTTTGGGGTTGCGCATGAATTATAAGTTAGCCCTCAAGATCCTTGGAATAAGATGTCATTATCTATACTAATATTCTAAAGAGGAAAGATTCTTTTTATTTTTTTATTTGTAACGAATAGGCTCCGAAACTACTGGACCGATTTCAAAAATTCTTTCACCAATAGAAAGCTACATTATCAGGGTCCAGTATAGGTTATAATATATTTAAAAAAAAATTAGGGATCCGTAAGAAAATTGTAATATTGTAACCCAAGGTAGAAAACCCAAAATAGTTTTTGGCGTGCGCTGCGAAAACTATTGATTATAGAACAAAATAATGTACTACACGCGTACGAAGTCGCGGGCAACAGCTAGTGTAAGATAAGTTTATGTACTTACCTACTTTATACATGCTTCAATAGGTGTATGTTTAGATACCGGTGGATGTTGAGGGTTCGGCCAAAGAGTAAGGGGTTGCGTAAGTAGTTAAAAAGGTTATACGTATACGCGTTAGGTACGAACATGAGTAAATTAGACGTAGACTTATCTTTGTGGTTTTATTGAATAAACATGTTTAAACTTAGAATGCGTCCAGCAGCTTCTCTCCCCGAGCATGTCGTCAAAGTTGACTAAGGGATAGTATCCTCCAACATGATGAGATACAATAAGCAAGTATTCCCAAGGAGGGTTGACGTCAGGCAGGCGGCCGGTCATAAAACACCTTAGCCAAAACTCTTACAGCATGATCCAAGGTTCATGCTGTGCCGACCCCACATAGAGCGGGATAACGGCAGGAAGATGATGATGTTTAAACTTAGAACTTTATGCAGTGTTTGTCCGTAGTCCAATGGGAGCAGAACGAGGGAAAGTGCGGGGTGTGCGGCGACGCCCATCACGTGTCGGAGCCACGTCCGCACGAGGCCGGCGGCATGTACGGCAAGGGTATCGTCACCCGCCACTACAGCGTCGGACAGGTACTTAAACACTTTTATTTATTTATTACTAGCTGCCGCCCGCGGCTTCGCTCGCGTGGTACCTGGATAAAAAATAGCCTATATGTTAATCCAGTACATGTACTATGTATATTTCAAGTTTCATTCAAATCCGTTCAGCCGTTTAGGCGTGATTGTGGCACAAACATCCAAACTCACAAACTTTCGCATTTATAATATAAGATTACTAGCTGCCGCCCGCGGCTTCGCTCGCGTGGTACCCAAATAAAAAATAGCCTATATGTTAATTCAGTACATGTACTATGTATATTCCAAGTTTCATTCAAATCCGTTCAGCCGTTTAGGCGTGATTGAGGCACAAACATCCAAACATCCAAACTCACAAACTTTCACATTTATAATATAAGTAAGATTAGATGTGACCAATGACCAAAGGGCTGGCGCTTACCTCGGACAAAGGATAAGTATAGCTATCCAACGAGGTAACGTTGCCAGCCTTTTGGGGACCTTATCTGCGGTCGGTGATCTGAGCTCTGTTTTCTATCTGTAGGCAAACTTAGATAGAAAACTGAGCTCATTTCCATTTCTTACTAGCTGCCGCCCGCGGCTTTGCTCGCGTGATATCCAGATAAAAAATAACCTATATGTTAATTCAGTACATGTACTATGTATATTCCAAGTTTCATTCAAATCCGTTCAGCCGTTTAGGCGTGATTGAGGCACAAACATCCAAACATCCAAACTCACAAACTTTCGCATTTATAATATAGGTAAGTAAGATTATTAGATGTGACCAATGACCAAAGGGCTGGCGCTTACCTCGGACAAAGGATAAATATAGCTATCCAACGAGGTAACGTCGCCAGCCTTTTGGGGACCTTACCTGCGGTCGGTGATCTGAGCTCTGTTTTTTATCTGTAGGCGAACTTAGATAGAAAACTGAGCTCATTTCCATTTCTTACTAGCTGCCGCCCGCGGCTTTGCTCGCGTGATATCCGGATAAAAAATAGCCTATATGTTAATCCAGTACATGTACTATGTATATTCCAAGTTTCATTCAAATCCGTTCAGCCGTTTAGACGTGATTGAGGCACAAACATCCAAACTCTTATCATAATTTCAGGAGATTGAAGTGGAAGTGGAACTGACGGCAAACCATTTAGGAACATTTGTGATGAAGCTCTGCCCGAACAACAATCCCAAACAAGAGGCTACTCAGGAATGCTTTGACAGGTAAAGGCTTAGTATAGTAGGTAGGTAGGTATTTACTTACTAAAGGTAGTTTATTGATCGAGTCAGCTGTGCCCAATGGAATATGAACGCTTGTGTCATACGATAAGTTTCAATTTCGCGTGCAAGCATGTAACGGTCGTAAGAGTAGGCAAATTTTTATACTTCATCATCATCATCTTTCTGCCTTTATCCCACTCTATGTGGGGTCGGCTGTAGGAGTTTTGGCTAAGGTGTGTTATGACCGACCGCCTGCTTGACCTCAACCCTCAATGGGAATACTTGCATAGTATCTCATCATGTTGGAGAGGATACTATCCCTTAGTCGACTTTAACGACATGCTCGGGGAGAAATTTTTATACTAAAACTGGACTTTTGTTTGAGAGTGAATCTTCTGTACGTTTGTACTATTAGTTAATCTGTGGTAAAGGTAACCTTCTGCAGGTGTAGCTAGAAGATATAGGAAATTATGAGAAATTCGTGTCCTGGGTGCGTGACATGTACCTACCTAAAGAAAAGAGTTAATGTTGGTATGTTGGTTTGTAGGGCGTAATCTCAGGAATTACCGAATCGATTTCGAATCGATTTTTTGGCCATCGATAATTCAGCCAGTGCTTTTGGAACCTTGCCAAATGAGCAACTTTTTATTTGTTCTAAATATGGAGGTATCTATTTAGAATATTCTGTCTCAATGAAAAACTGTCACTATTTTATAAGTATGAGAAGCATTTTTTGACGGCCTCGGTGGCGTGGCGGGCGATTGCTCGGCAGAGACGCAAGAGGCGCGGGTTCAATTCCCGCTGCGGAGAAATGTTTGCATGTTCTGCAAATATTTCTTCCGGGTTTGGTTCTTGTGGTATCATGGTACTCGTAGTTTCTGATACCCACGACACAGGGAATCCTAGTGTGGGGTCAGGACTATGTATGTGACTGTTGGGTGTTATTTATTTATTTTTAGTTTAGTTTTAAGTTGCCTTTTGCAACTTTTATACCATGCTTAGGAGTATGTTTCAGGTTTCCTTTGTACATATCGGAGACGCGAGAAGACCGGTTCCTGATCCCCCTGGATACGGCCAAGAAGGAGATCTTCCGGTACCGAGTCCGTCTCCCGCCTTATATCACCTGCACACAGTGTGTGCTGCAGTGGACTTACTATACTGGTCAGTAATGTTTGGACAACTTCTATGCCTACAACTCAGACCAAATAAAAAGGGAAGACGCCGCGCCGCGAACAACAAAAGTGAAGCCACACAAAACCGTGCTCCTGCAAGTAAACATACACGCTCACGCACACACCTACACTAAATCCATGCTCATCGCTCTTAGTACGTCACGAGTCCTAGAAATAGAATTATGCCTTCCTGTGTAGTGAAAACTTGTAAAAACAGCAGCAAATCACATAAAAAGTCTCACGGAATCACTTTTCTCTTGTAAGTACTTCAAATAGCATCGTTTCTTAATTATTATACTATGAATTTAGGTTACTTGGAACACACAACCTGAAAACCTTCGACGCACACATAGATAAAAAGGTGGCTTCACTTTTGTTGTTCGCGGCGCGGGGTCTTTTCTTTTTATTATGCGTGATATGTTGCATTGGGTAAGCTCAGGTGTTCAAATATTAAATCCAGTTTAGATCACTTTAGTCCATTTAATACAGGTTTTTCAACATTATTTCAAATTACACACACCTTCCTGCCTTTTCGATAATGATAAATTTTATTATCTTTCTTACCCCCGAATACTCAAACGCGACTCAGAGTTGAGCACGTTTCAACTCACGGTTTTTTGAGAGTTTCTGATGAAAATCTGTCAAAAAATCGTCATTTGAAAAGTGCGAGAGTGAAAATGCGAGTGCTCTTTGAGATGTGTTTGAGTAGGTCTCAGAATGTTCTGAGGAGTAGGCATTCTGGGGCTTGGAAGAAGTTCGGGCTGAGAGTTCGGGGGTTAGACTTTCTTTCATCTGTCAAATTGTTGTTATAATCTATTTCTTTTTGGAAGGCGAGATGGTAGCAAAAGTCATACTGCCTACTTTTTTATTTCATACTAGCTGACCCCGCGAACTTCGTATCGCCTTAAAATTAATAATTCAAGTGCTTGTAATTTAATATGAACTTTATACCATAGCAATAAAGCTCAAATTGACTACGTTTTAGTTACAAATCATTTGTATGGGAAAAAGAAAAGGGCTATTTTTAGGGTTTTTCCAGCAATAATTCTAATTTTTCTCGCCGTAAAAACCATCCTTGAACTTCAACGAACATTTTAAAAAAAGATTTGGCCAAATTGGTCCAGGCGTTGTTGAGTTATGCGCTTACCAACACATTTTGCGATTCATTTTTATACTATAATAGACTTCGCGCACGACCGCTGCGTAGGGAGCCGACCTCGCGACTGAGCCGCGCGGGTACTTTACTCATAGATCTAAACTCCCCTCCCGCACGCGCACCCCCGCCTTGGTGACGCCCACTTCGCAACGGGCCGTGCAGCAGAAATCGTAATATTTTAATTTCGCCATAACTTCAAAACCAAACGTCCAATTTTAATCATTCAAAGACCAAATATTATCTCCATAAACTGTTCTTAGTGATGAAATCATTTATTTTGATAAGGATTAATAGCATGAGTAAAATAAACGCGTTTAAATGTAGTCCAAAAAAAATTCAAGATTTTTAAATAAAAAAATGGTTGCTGTGCCTCACTCGACATAGATGGGTATAGTGTGTCGCGGACTTTTTTGTAGATATTTATAAGATCTACAATTAATTAGAACATTTTATGGTTCTATCTTTTATAGTTTAGGCAGCGTACGCAAAATAAGTAACTTTTCTGGTTGATTTTTTACACCTTGTGTCCGAAAAACCCAAATATCTTACGGAACCCTATTTTTTTCCAAAATAAAATATAGCCTATGTTACTCGTGGATAATGTAGCTTTCGAATGGTGAAAGAATTTTTAAAATCGGTCCAGTAGTTTTTGAGCCTATTCAGTACAAACAAACAAACAAACAAACAAAGTTTTCCTCTTTATAATATTAGTGTAGACTAGCGGTCGCCCGCGGCTCCGCCCGCGTGGATGTCGGTTACCGCTGCAAAAAGCCTACCCAGGAAAGACACGGTCAGTCGCGAGGTCGGCTCCCTACGCAGCGGTCGTGCAGCAGAAATCGTAATATTTTAATTTCGCCATAACTTCAAAACCAAACGTCCAATTTTAATCATTCAAATACCAAATATTATCTCCATAAACTGTTCTTAGTGATGAAATCATTTATTTTGATAAGGATTAATAGCATGAGTAAAATAAACGCGTTTAAATGTAGTCCAAAAAAAATTCAAGATTTTTAAATAAAAAAATGGTTGCTGTGCCTCACTCGACATAGATGGGTATAGTGTGTCGCGGACTTTTTTGTAGATATTTATAAGATCTACAATTAATTAGAACATTTTATGGTTCTATCTTTTATAGTTTAGGCAGCGTACGCAAAATAAGTAACTTTTCTGGTTGATTTTTTACACCTTGTGTCCGAAAAACCCAAATATCTTACGGAACCCTATTTTTTTCCAAAATAAAATATAGCCTATGTTACTCGTGGATAATGTAGCTTTCGAATGGTGAAAGAATTTTTAAAATCGGTCCAGTAGTTTTTGAGCCTATTCAGTACAAACAAACAAACAAACAAACAAAGTTTTCCTCTTTATAATATTAGTGTAGATGTAGATATAGTGTAGATGTAGACGAGTCGAAGCTGTTTGTTTACCTAGGATATAAAAATAAAATAAAATACCTCGCCCCGCTCTGTGGCAGGAACCAGTGTTGATTTTCAATACAGTTAGTTTACCCAACCCAAACTTTTCTAGCACACATCACGACATCTAGGTCGCAGGCAGTAATTATAATAGAGACATAAACCGACATTTACATACTTACCTACTTATTTTGCACAAATTAAAATATTTAAATGGTATACATACCTAAGAGAGAAACCATTAACTTGTTATAAATCATCTTTCAGGTCGTTAATATTAATTTATGATGACTTTACGGGGCGTTTTTATGATATATTTTAGTGACATCATGATTTATCACCATCGCACACCTACTATGATCTCTATATTAGTGTCTCCCTGTTCCAAGACCCTGAAAGTTATTATCCTGGTACAAAATGGTACCTACAAAAAAGCTTGAAAGTCCTTATTTCTCATACATTCGCGATATATTAACATATTTAAAGTTTTATAACGGACATGAGTCATCCCTTGACCAAAATCACTGCAAAAGTTCGAAAAGTGGAAAAACAAAAAGGTTAAATCTTTAAATATAAAAAAGTCCTTTCAATAGTTTGTTTGTCAAATTGTTTGCTCCCGGTTTGCTTGAGTGATGGTTTGGAGCGTCCATCATGAAACAAGGGAGTCACCGATATCCATACTAGTCCATTCTAATTTCATAAATGCGAAAGTCTGTTGCTTTTTCACGTCTAACCTGCCAAACAGATTTTGATGAAATTTGGCAAGCAGATAGATTGCATCCCGAAAAATGACATAGGCTACTTTTTGTTTTCAAAAATACTCATAAAAGGGGTGATATAACAGTTGAAAGTTTATAATTATAGGGTACTTCTATACCAGCATACGTCTCATTTGATAATTGAATATTCCAGGAAACATGTGGGGCATCTGCCCTAACGGCACGGAAGCGGTAGGCTGCGGCAGATCCGAGACATTCAGGAACTGCGCAGACGTCAGTGTCATAACGAGCACTGGTGGTCTACCGCCTGCCTTCGCCGGCGACCTGAAGAGGGATTACCCCTTCTTGCTGTTCTACAGGGATCTGAATATGCCAAGGAATGTGTTCCCGTTGGTGGTCAGGTATAAGATGTTTTTGGTGTATAAGTTGTTTTTATAATAGATAAATGTTTATGTCAATGTATCTATAACTGGCAATCGTTTACATGTCACTGTGTTGTATTTGTATGTGTGTATCATTTTTTGTTTCTGTTTGTCGAAATGTATGGTGATAAATGCCCCATGTTAGGGCGCCAAAATTATTATTGGCTCCCAACGTGGGGGCATTTTTTTATTCGTTTTTAGTTAATCTTATTTATTAAATATGTTTCTATGTGCACACTTGCTTCATATTTCAGAGAAGAGCACAACCTACGCCAAAAGGAAGCGTACATTGTTAGGTAAAATGTCTACGTAAATGCGTTTTTCCATACTTTTGTGTTATTCACGTGCACTATACTGTACATTTTTCTTTCAGCAACGATTTAACTGAGTATGACGCAGTGGAGGTCATTGACCCGCATATAATTAGGTATAATTTTGTTTGTGTTAAATGAAAGGTGTGTGGTCCCTGTGGTGCTGGCGAGTCCTGTGTACACTATCCGAAGGAATCTGGTTGATTTTCTGTCGAGCCGTTCATATTGTACCTATCTAAGTAATAGGCTATTTTTTCTGATTTTTCTAGTTGGGGTTGGGAAACAAGTACTTTAAAATTATCGTCATTCGACTCAGCAGGCGACGGACCTTTTAGATGTCGTTTTTGGAACCTTTCATTTACTAGGCCGCCATCTTTTTATCTCAAGACTTTCGCGGTGTTGAAGCGGGCTTCCTATTTTAAAAATACAAGGCGTATGTAAGGCAAACTATTCTACAAAACCATCAAGCCGGAACCACTCAAGAAAGAAGTTTAATTTGAACTAAAAAGGACGCGACAAATGTGCCTGAACGGCTCGACATTTTGTGAATAAACTTTCCATTGTAGTTAGTTGTACAGAAATGTGTCTAATTAATTATATATCTGCTGTTGTGTCTAATTGCATCCACCTAATTTATGTAGTTACTATTTAGATGTAAGTATAAAACTTAGTCCTAGGTACATACTAGGTACCGACCCCTACTTTCAAATCAAGTGTACATAAATTACCCACCTATGTAAGTAGATAAATGTATTGTGACTAACCAACTTCACAATAAAATTGGTAGTACCTAATTAGGTAGGTACCTACCTAGTCATTTGACACATGCAATAGCCACTTAAATAACATTTTTCATTTTGGTTTGCCTGCAACAAACAAATTAGCTTCAGAATCGATGAATTGATCTACCCGGCAACTTTTATAACCACAACAATGCAAAGGATTCAGTAAGAAATCGTTCATTCTGAAAGTATATTATGGAACCATAATGCACATACCTACAGCAGTGGATTTCGTTCTGGAAGTATATTAGGGAACCATAATGTACCTACAGCAGCAGATTTTTATAGGCTGATGAATTTTTATAGGAAGCTATGTATGTACTCGAAATCACAACACAAATGGATTGCAGGAAAAATAGTTATTTGACTTTTTCGAACCTCCGGAACCTCCTTTTTCGAACGTATATGCCTGTGAGACCGTTCGAACTTATTCGAACCGTCTCATAGGCATATAACGTCACCAATGGCGAGTTAAAAATAAAAGCCAAGCGTTGATTCCTACCCAATTCCTACCTGTATCTTCCAGGCTTGGTCGCGTTACGAATGTAAATTCAATGTAGATTTAAAACGTGTCCATAATGATCCCCGAGTTTTTAAGGAATAAAGAAAGATTTTGTTTGTTTTTAAAATAAATCATTGTCTAAAATGTTTCAGAGACCAAGTTTGCGTGCCATCGCCTAGTTTCCGCAACCTGCCAGGCATGCAGAACTGGTGCCAGACGAACTGTCTCCGGTACCCTCCCCACTGTCCTGACGCGCTGTGTTCATGCCCGTAAGTAACATCAATATAGCCCAATAAATAAGTAATAATAATAAGTAACACCCAACAAAGTAAAATAATAAGGCTGCCAGGCTCAAATGGGATTAGGCAGGACACGTCAGCCGGATGGCTCCGGACAGGTGGGCGACCATCACCACAGCCTGGACACCTGAGGGGCGGCGGCGTCAGGGTCGGCCGAGAAAGCGTTGGCGGGACGAGCTCGATGCCTTCGAGAGAGGGTGGTGGGAGTTGGCTCGGGACAGAGATGTCTGGAAATCCATGGGGGAGACCTTTGCCCAGGAGTGGGTCGAAATAGGTTAAAAAAAAAAAACACCCAACAGTTACATACATAGTCCTAACCCCACACTAGGATTCCCTGTGTCGTGGGTATCAGAAACTACGAGTACCATGGTACCACAACACCCAGACCCGGAAGAAATATTTGCAGAACATGCAAACATTTCTTCCGCAGCGGGAATCGAACCCACGCCTCTTGCGTCTCCGCCGAGCAATCGCCCACCACGCCACCGAGGCCGTCAATCTAGTTAGATTTTTCAATCCTACTTGTTAAATTATAAATGCGAAAGTTTGTGATGATGTTTGTGCCATAATACCTAACACCTAAACGGTTGAACGGATATTATTGAAACTTAGAATAATAATATAAATACTTACATGTGCTAGAATAGCTTATTATGATACTTTTTAGGCGGTTATAACGCGAGCGAAACCGCGGGCGCGGGCTTCTATAATTATAAAACAATTAAAAAAAATCTGTTATCAATGCACAGGCCAAACTGCTAGATAGCTTCCTTTTATAGCAAAACCCATTGAGGTGTTGTTTTTCTAATTAGTTTTTTGTGCCAGGCACTTGCTTAAAAAGTTTCCAAAGAAAAGGTATTTTTAGTAAGAGCATAGATAGAATGAAGTAGGTAGGTAAATAAGTAGATAAATTGAAGATTGAAGTAGATAGATTAAAGCCATGGCGGAGGCCTTAAGGCGGCCTAAAAACTCCGTCACTAGAGTTGGCAACTAGCTCATTACGAACTTACTTTTAGTAGATAAATTATGTTAAAATGAGTAACTGCACATTTTTTTTTTAATATTTTTAGGCAAAGTTGTGAAGCTATTGGCGAGCTGGAAGGCAGAGAAGGAGCTGACGTGTACTGCATGGACCAGTGCATCGTGTACCCGCCGCGCTGTCCCACGAACCGATGCCGCTGTTACTAGGCACCATAGAGAATCCTGTTTAGTTCTGTCCACAGACTATAAAGAGTTTTAGGTCCTTTCATTTATTCCTCTGTCCAAACCATAACTACTGTAAAATATCTCATATTGAAATCAATACCTTTTAATAATTTAAACATTGGAATCACAATTTATAAAAAAAGAAATAGATAATGTCCTATTGAATTATTCAGGTCAGTAAATTAGAAGAATGACAGTTTTACTTGTACCTACATAATCGAAATGTTATTTTGTAGGTTGTATCATGGATTTCAAATAAAATATAGAAAATACCATTACATACCTACCTACTGAACTATCGGACATTGCCCGTGATCCACCTCATTTTATTTGAGTGGCACTAAGTAGGCAAGTATGAGTACATAATGCAAAACTAAATAGATAGGTAGGTACCTACTTCTACTTTCTTATGTTTCTTCTACTTGTATTATTTTTAACTACTTCATTGAGTGCCAGATTATTAGATAAAATAGATAAACTAATTTTTATGTATTTTTTATGTTAGTTTGTACCTCAGATCTTAGGTGCAATAAAACCATGAAAGTAGGTATATCGCATGTAAATAATTTTAATGTAAATCTGTACAGATAATTAATAAACCATTTTGAGAAAATTAATTGTTTTCATATAAAAACCACCGTAATTTCTAGAGTAAGGGACTCAGATTCGGGTATAATGGAATGGACATAGGGGAGCTAAGGCTACTCTTTTGAAACTGCAGGTAAGGGCCTCGGGCGTATTACCCATCGCCCTCGCGTCTACTCGCAGGCACTGGGTCTCTGTAAGAAACCATTCGATATAATAATGTCACAATAGATGACAGTGACAGCCGTGACAGCAGCAGTCTCGAGAGTAGGTAGGGTACTTAGTGCTGTTTGTGTTGAACTTTGACTCGAATGAAGAGAAGTACCTACTTTAAGAATAAATAAGGTGGTAGATCTATGCAGAGGTTTGCGTGTATTTTAGAGAGAAAAAAAATAAGAAAAAATAAGTAGGTAGTTGTTGTATAATTTTCCGTTTTATGAAGGGGAGGGTGACAAAGACCTCACAATCTAGTATCTAGTCTTTCGATAATTTGATTTCTTTTGTATTTATTCACGCACAACACTAGTTCAATCGTCTCACCAGTGTTTCCAGCGCGGACTATATGGTTTGTTTTGAAACTTTAGTCTGAACTTTTAAGATAAATTAATGATGATTGATTATATACGACGTAAAAGTAGGTATATTAGCAATATTGCAGTCATGCAATAACTTCGATTTTGATTAGTAATTTCTGACTACCTCGGGATCATCTATAATAGAGTAGCTTTGGTTTAATGATTAAGTAAAAAAGTAAAAGCTGGAATTGCACTTTATTGTTGCAATTTGATAACAAGGTACTTACAATTAAAAGGAGAGAGAAACTGATGAGGCAGACCTAACAAAAATTCCAGGTATCCAGGTTATGGGTATCTATAGTACAAACAAAAATTACGAAAAGGACTTTTTGATCTCTTTTTGAACTATTTTGGGCTTGTGTTCGGGCTCTGGTTCACATTTTTTCAGGTTGACTGCCGGCAACACTGCGCCTCATTCACAAAATATCCTAACATAACATCAGTCCATCCGGTTTTGATAATCTATCTATCTATCAATTATTTACGCAGTGATAAAGAGTGAATAGCTTTCTGAAATAGCCTGTAAAAAGTCTGCAATGAGTGAGTTACTGGATGAAGACCTAGAGTTCCGAGGAGGTACCCTTCAGCTTTCTACGGATCACCCAGCAACGACTGCGGAGAACACTGATGCGGCAGAAACGAGAACTTCCAGCAATGTCCACCCTTCAGTGCTGTCCGGGGCTGATTCCTTGACATCTTCTTCGTCTTCTTTTACTGGTAAATATATACTTTTCATACATTTGCGAGATACTACACCATTTCGGAACAGCATCAAAGCTATATTCGCTGGAAAAGTGTAATTTATTATTTCAAAATATAAATTTCAATTTACAAATTTAAAAACGTGAAATCGTCTAACTAGGTTTGTACTTATTGATTGTTTCCAATGTATATAGTACATGTACGTAGGTATGGAGTTTATTTTTGTACTAATCTTGATATTGATGTTTTGTTTCCTTCAATTAGGACAGTGTTCTGTTGTCAAACAATCATGATAACATTTGACCTTGACCAACAAGGACACAAGATCTTAGATTATTAGTAGGTAGGTACCTATTCTAAGATCACATCAGGGAACTGGAGATGACTCCTGACTTCTGATACCTAGTCAACAGACTGTTTGTGGATAATCTCGGAACGAAAAAAAAATCTAAGATCTTCTTAGCCTATCTATATAAGAAGTACTTGGGTGTTATTATGCTCTGTTGTTAATGGTTACCATTACCAGAATCTTCTAGTTGCATCTAGGTTTTCTTCATGTAGCTTGACTAGTAAATTCTGATGAATAATTAGTTCTTATCAACTAGCAGTTAGGAATAAACCTAAGTAACTCTGTCTGTCTGTTACTCTTTCATGCCTCAATGGTGAACAAATTTTGATAAAATTTAGCATGGAGATGGATTGCACCCTGGGAAGAACATAGGCTACCTTTTATCTCAAAAATAATCTTGAAGGGAGTGAAATAAGGGATGAAAGCTTTTATGGGGAACCTGAAAAATGATGATGACTCATAAATAGTTTCTTGTCTAGTAACGAGCTTATCAACTCCCCAGATGCCAGAGCAGAAGTACAGCAGAACACAGAAGCTCCCAAGGAGCCTGCACAGACAGTCTACCCTCGTTACGATGTGCCGTTCAACCGAGACAACATAAAAGACTTCTTTACCTTCCGTAAAGGGGTGGTGGAGAATGCCTTTCAGGAGTGCATCACGGCACTGCTGTTTCCTGAAGATGGAGAGTATTTAGGATGCTGGCTGTTGACAGAGTAAGTTGTACTACTTACTTCAGTCACATATCTACGGTTTTTTGTTGTAAGTGTACAGCGGTCTCTATCGCGGATGCTTCCAAGAGGAAGAGACTGAACATGTAACACTTCAATGTGTCTTTTAGTTTTAGGTAACTAAACCTGAAGTTTGGCTGAAGTATAGATTGTGATCCCAGTCCTTTCTCATTCCAGAATAACTCTATGGGATAATGAGAAGGAAAGGATTGTGCTGCTGACCTCACGTCTAGTCATGACCATCAAGTACGACTTCATCGCCATGAAGCAGATGGACTTCAAGAAGACCTACCTGGATGATCTGGACACCATTGTCATTGGGGAGCTGGTGTACCCACCGTCTTCTTTAGTCCCGTAAGTTTGCAAGACAACTCTGATCATTAGTCCCGCAACTTAATATTACAAGATGCCACAGTTAAAACTACACAATTGTCTGGAAGAAGGGTGTTTTCAAGTTTTATTAAATAACTAGCTGCCGCCCGCGGCTTCGCTCGCGTGGTACCCGGATAAAAAAGTAGCCTATAATGTTAATGCAGCACATGTACAATGTATATTCCAAGTTTCATTCAAATATGTTCTGTCGTTTAGGTGTGATTGAGGCACAAACATACAAACATTCTCACAAAATTTCACATTTCTATTATAGTAGGATTATTAAACAGGGTAGTGGTGTTATTGATTGTGGCAGACCGAGAACAAGATGGCGCGACGAACTCGAGAAGTTTGAAAGAGAATGGGCCTGTAAAGCTCAAGACCGCTCAGAAGGGTGGGGATGGGAAGAGGCCTGTGTTCAGCAGTGGGACCTAAAAGGTTCATGATAATAATATTTCATCATCATGAAATAACAAACTCTGATGGACTGACTCGAACATATGGGCAATGAGCTGATCACCTATCCCCATGGTTCACCATATCCATCTTGGGTGGTCATAAGAACAGGCTCTATGGAATCTCTTACTAATTCTCCATAATATTAATTGGCTGATCATTAGATAATGACAAATTACATTATCTACTCTGAAGAATATAATTAGATTTGTGTGTTTTTTGTGTGATTGATAATCACAAATTGAATAAGCTTTTGTTTTTCCACCTTCACGGTTTTCTCTTAATAAATGTAGCTCCAGATAAAATCGAGGCAATTGGAAATCAGGGGCCATAGGGTAATTGAGACACAATATTGTCCAACAGTCAGTCACGTCTGCTGTCAGCACAACCAATCACGGTGTCAGACGGTAACTGTTACCGTCTGCTGTCATCATCATCATTGTCCTGCCCCTATCCCACTAGGTGAGGTCGGAACACCATGATTCCCTCCTCCATTTTCTCCTATCATTCCTCATCTCAGCATTCACTCCTTTCGCACAATCCATCCATCTTTTCCTTGGCCTTCCTCTAGCAGTATATCCATCTCACATTCAGTTCATCACTCGCCTTGTAACATGACTAACTTCTCTCCGCATAACATGCCCATACCACTATTTTACACCTCATCTTCCTGTCACTGGCGCTATTTTCAAACTTCCTCTGATGTAGGTACTCATTTCGTATCCTATCCATTCTGGTAACTCCATACATCCATCTCAGCATTGGCATCTCCGTAGCATGCACTTTTCTTTCATCCACCGCTTTGGTTGCCCAACGCTCAGATCCATACAGACTGCAGACGGTAACAATAAACTGGGGACGATGATCTACAGTGGATGATAAAAAATTCTTTACACGTCGCCACCTTGGCACCGATCGATAAAAGTAAAACAAACAAACGAGGGTCAATTCAGTCTCCAACCAATTTCGTCGTTTGTACACACGGCGAGGCATATTAGAACTTGAACGCTCCGAATTACGAGGATGAGATATGTTGATGTTTTTTCGTATGTATGCGTTATATGGACGTGTCATGAGAAGGGAAGTGTGTGACAAGAAGTATGTTAGAATATGAAGAAGGATTATGTAGGTGGAGGTGGGACAAAGAAAAGTTGGATGGACTGTGTGAAAGATGAGTAAGAAAGGAGTGAGCGTTGAGATGATGACAGAGGGAAATAGAAGGTACGCGTTGTGCTGACTTCATATAAAGTGGAAATATGGCAGGGAAACGATGATTTCGTTTTGTATGTAGATAAGTTATGGAGTATCTAACCTGATGTGAAGCCGTGTGTACAGTGTAATTTGTACGCAGCCGGTTAAATGGCATCGCGACAGGCGTAACCACGGTGGTGAAGGACTGCGTGATCGATCGCCTCTGCCGGCGGCCGAGCCACGACGAGGAAGCACATCAGCCATCCTCGGATAGACTGTTCGATCCCAAGTATTTTGAGCCTAGGTACTCCTCAGTTGCCGTAGCGCGAGCCTACTGCTTTCTATCGGCTTGTTTTTATTAGTTTGTAGGAAGGATCATTTAAAATACTGGTCATTTTATATCACGTGTCAGCTACTAAAAACACGAATTAATCTCACGGAGTTCCATTGTTAGATTTTTTAAATCACGAAACCATTGCATGAACATAAAACCAATGGTTCATTTAAGGCTCAATCTAGTCTCATATTAAAATAAAGCTAGCATCGTGCGTGTATCAATCTGCTGACATCTGACCAAGCACAGCATCAGGAAAACTGACTGGTCTTCTTGATCCTCATCAATGTACCAAGAGCTTTTGATCAGCTTGTGACGAGCTCGAATTGTAAATGAAACTGCAACCGTTTTCACAATCGAAGTTAATAACAATACGAATAAACTAGCTTTCGTCCTGTGGCTTCCCTTGCGGCTCCACTATCTTGACGTGAACACGAATAAATTTTCGCAATTATAAATTAGGATTGTTTTAAATAATCTTATCAAAAAAATATGGTAGGTATAATGATGAGTTGAATTTTCTTTGCCTTTTCTCAATGGAGTATCGTGTGTGTGTGTGTGTGTGCCATATTATAATATCTAACCAGCTTGCTTTTCATTGCACTGTATGGTAAAGTTGTTCCAATAACTAGTAATATAACCAGGGTTCGAAATCATCAAGATAATTAAGCTTCTTGATAAATATCCGATAAATATCGGATAATTATCACCAGTGTAAGAAATTCTTTTGTTGTATTGTTTCATAACAAATGCATTATAATTTGGGCAATTCTAAAAAAACAAATAAACAATATTTAACATAAGAGAATCCCTTCGTGCGTTCGGATATACACGATCGAATACATTTCAATTTCACGAGCGCAATGTTTTGTTATTATCAATCGATAATTATACATCTGTTATTATCACGATAATTATTATTTCGAATCCTGATTATAACTATGTATACTTAGTTCTATCGATGTAACTAGACACAGTATGCACATACAGTAGTATGTAGGTACATTGAAAAAGCGTAATGCTGTTTTGTATTAGGACTAAGGCAGTATGATACATCGCGTCTTCACATCGCGACAAACAGTTGCTTTTATAATATAATTGTGATTTATTCTAGAGAGCGAAATCTTCGCGGGGTTCGTCTGATGTGGAACAAGGGGGAGGCATTGCCTTTGAAGACGGTCTGGAATCCCTTCAGCCAGGATGTGCCGTTCCTGACCTTCGCATCACACCCTATATACTGGTATAAAGGTGAGTCCATTGTTCTTTTACTGTTTGAATCAAACCTGACCCCACATAAGTGGAACACACTGCTACTTTGTCCGGATTTGAGTACTCTATGAGCTGAATTCCGGGAATTCTTTCCCTTTTAAAAGAGTATTGCTTTCTGTTTTGTGTCGGGTCGTTGACAGTCTGGTTTTGGAACGCTATAAATAAATAAATATTTGGGGACATTTCACACAGCGCCATCTAGCCCCAAACTAAGCAAAGCTTGTATTGTGGACATCAGATGGCTGATAGAATACTTATTACTTTTTTTTTGTAAACACATACTTATAATTTAATACTACAATACCCAGATCCGGAAGAAATATTTGCAGAACATACAAACATTTTTCTTTCAATTCTCTTGCGTCTAAGCCCAGCACTCACCCGCTAGGACACCGAGGTTGTCTAATATAGAACGCAAAGAATTTGAATATCACTTTTGTATTTCCAGAAGGTGGACCCGAAGAGCGGTCCATGTACGACATGGAGACCTTCGCGGAGAAGCTGCAGCGTGCCATCGAAGCCATGCCATCCTCTGCCAGCTGCATCCACCACTCGCCCATCATCATCCAGAGCTACGTCGGCGTCACCTCGCTGTTGCACAACAAGACTGGCATGGGCTTCTTCAAGGTCAGGGGGAAGTTCAGCTTCTAAGTAGCCAGATTGCACTGGATCTCGTAATGAGAGGTCCCGGGTGCCATTATCAGGTTTATTTTTATCAATCCAACATAAGCCCGATTTTGTGGGAAATATGAAAGTAAACCACATCAGACGGTTTATTTTTCAATCATTCATTAGATTCATATGACCATTAATTAGATTCACGATTTTGACATTTTGGTGATCTGCCATCTTTAGACGAAAATTATATAGTGATGCAGATGGAATCCCTTTAGCCAGAATTGAGAAGCTCATTGAAAGAGTGATGATTGAAAAAGTATTCAATTCGAAGCGAATGTACCCGTATCAATGGTTCACCATATGCATCTTGGGACTTTGAACCAGGAGTGGCTGCAAGTTTTTTTATGATTACTGGCTCTGCCCACCCCATTAGGGATACGGGCGTGATAATATGTATGTAAGAATGTAGCTGCTGAAATAGTTTAGTATTGGTTTTATTTTCGTTATACTACTTGTTTGAAAGCATTTCGTGTCAAACGCGAACAGTAATTAAGCTATCTCGTTTCACGCTTTGAAAATCCGAGCTGAAACAACACTGGTTTTTAGGAGGCAACAATTTAAAAAAAAACTGATAATATAATGTTTTATGAATCTAATTAAAAGTCGAAGTTTTTCATCATAATGAAGCCGGAAGTGACTAGTGACATCTATGTTAGTTCGACTTAGTTTGATTGTTTAAAAGTCGGGAATACATAGTCAGATAAAAAACGTTTGCTAGTCTAAATTGCCACGTGGTATAAAATGACAAAGTCAATATAAATTCTTTGAAAACTTGAGATTCCTTTCACGTTTCATGTTACATGACCCTGGAAGGGAATGCTGTGTAAATCTAGTTCACTTACCTCCGAATACTCAAACGCATCTCAGAGTTGAGCACGTCTCAAGTGACGAGTTTTTGACAGATTTTCATCAAAAACTGTCCAAAAACCGTGACTTGAGACGTGCTCAACTCTGAGTCGCGTTTGAGTATTCGGGGGTTAAGCTCACTAATGAACGAGCTAATCTAGTCTTTACAAATTGTGTTTATAAATACTTCCCAGTTATTGTCTTATGGCGTTTGTTTGCAACCTGCTTATTGATTTATCATATTATAATTATGATGGTCCTTAAAAGGTCATTTAACCCCTAGAGGACACTTTTTAGTCAAAGGCCAAGTTAAACTGGTAATTGTCATTTGTCAATATATATAAAAAATAGATTATTTTGTCTATTCTAAGGTCTTGTTGAAAGTGCTAAACTGTTGAAAAAAAAAATTGGTTGCCTGTAAAGTCGGTATACGGGCGAAAGTTTTACGTGACAACGACGGGCGGGCTAACCATGCCCGAGTGGAAGGGACGCGTGCCTCTCACTCGCTCTCATTGTGAGCGCATAACGTGAGCGGAGCGTAACGCAGTTTCTTGAAGTGTCACCCGGCAAACCAATTTATAAGACGTTGTCACGTCAAAATGGGAACTGTTTCCAAGCAGTAAGGATCAAAATGGTATGTAGGGAAGCTTAGGAAGCCGTTTAAATAAGTAATCATAACCATTGTTACTAATTAAATATTTTTTGTAGTTTTGGTGTGTTTATATTTAGTGCAATAATCACAATATAATAAATTAATCCAATATTATCATGAATTCGAGATTTTGTGAGGATTGTGAATATATTTGTAGTTCCTCAATCACGCCGTAACAGCTGAATGTATTTGAATGAAACTTGGAAAATACATAGTATGTGTGTTGGAATAACATAGTATAAGCTACTTTTTATCTGGGCACTACGATCAAAAACTAATATAGCTAGCTTTAAATGGTTAATTAATTGATTGTATTGATAAGACAAGTGGTAGTATGTTTTGTTTAATATGTCACAATTTTTGAGTGAAGATTTCTTTTTTTTTTCGTCATATGAAGAATAAGTATTTGAATGAAACTTGGAAAATACATAGTATATGTGTTGGAATAACATAGTATAAGCTACTTTTTATCTGGGCACTACGATCAAAAACTAATATAGCTAGCTTTAAATGGTTAATTAATTGATTGTATTGATAAGACAAGTGGTAGTATGTTTTGTTTAATATGTCACAATTTTTGAGTGTAGATTTCTTTTTTTTTTCGTCGTAATATAAAGAATAAAAATATTTTTGAATATAAGATTATAAGCCACTGGTGCCGATTCTGTTGTGCATATTCTTAAATTTAACATGATTTTTCAGTTCTAAAAATGTTCCACTACCTTTCCATTAGATCGAGATAACAAGAGTAGTTGTAATTTTAACTTATGTATATAAAAGTACATAATTTATCATGTTTCCCATAGGGTTAGGGAAAGACCACAGATCTTTATATGCTACGATCCTGACATACTTCTGTCGCTTCATTCACTCGCATCATATTATTTATGCAAATTTTAAAGCTATCAAATTAAATTTGGTTTATAAAGCAACAGAATCGACAGCAATGTCTAAATTATACCTGGTTTCAATATTCTATTAGCGGATGACGAAGCATTTATTAAGGTAACAACAGACAAATAACGTTACTATGGAAATAAACGAACAGAAGTCCGTTAGTAGAATATAACCGGACATAAGTCATAACCTAATGAGATAAAATATCGTTAGTATTACATTTGCTAGAAATGCTTGTTAAATAAAGAGTTTTGGTAAAATTATCATTAAGATTATGGATTTGATCCGGTTTTAAATGTATAAGACTAAATCGGACAGTTAAAGCTATTCGCTCACTATCTGGCTCACTGTATACGCCTAGCTCACTGTATACGTTTCACAGAACTAAACCTCAGCATAATTTGACTGGGACTCTTCATTGACTAGGATAAAAACGTTGCATACTGCACGTGCTGAACTAGTGGACGCGTAGCTTTAAGTTGAGAGTTAGTATGAGAATTTAGGTACTTTTCTGCTGGACTGGGAGAAAAAATAACATAGAATGCGTCCAGCTGCTTCTTTCCCCGAGCATGTTGTAAAAGTCTCCTAAGGGATAGTATCCTCTCCAACATGATGGCCCGTCTATATGGGCAATGGGCTGGTCACCTGTCACCATGGTTCACCATATCCATTTTGGGACTTTGAATCAGCAGTGGCTGAAAGTTTGAAATTGGCTCTGCCTACCCCATTAGGGATACGGGCGCGATACTATGTATGTAGTATGAGAAATTAAACTATAGCAATGGTAAAAGTAAGTCAAATTGAAAAGCTAGAGATAGTACTTAATTAAAGTTTATAACGGGACTTAACTAAATTCGTTGCGGCGATTGTGGTCGTGGAATGACTGGCAAAGCACGCCATTAACCCTCGAATACTCAAACGCATCTCAAAGTTGATTCGTCAAATGACGATTTTTGACAGATTTTCATCAGAAACTGTCAAAAAAACCAGTCAGAAACTGAGTCGCGTTTGAGTATTCGGGGGTTAGTCCAGTTATAAACTTAAAATATATTAACAAATCACGAAAGTTTAATAAATACTAGGGATAGTACTGTTGGTTGAAAATGTTAATGTTGAATATGAGATTATTTATCTACAAGAATTGTAGCTTTTGCATGAATCCATTGTATTTGTAACCTATTATAATGTAAGGATTTTACAATTCCATTAATTGATCATTATAAATTATGTATCATGTGTTTAGTTTTCGATCAAGTTTTAGATAGTGAAAAAAAAATGGTGCCACAGTGGAATTCTTAGGCCTTGCCAGGATTTCTATCACTTATCCAACAGATCTGAATATTTGCAATGTGTGTATATAATTTTTTTACTGTACATTTTTGACCTAACGCCAGACATTTTTACCTTTCTTTTCATATTGCGTTGACTTTTTTTTTAATTTTACCTCTAATATCGAAATTCACATCGAAATTCAATACATTAATCTTGTGTCACATCACAATGTATAATAGAAAAAATAATTATTAACGGAAAGAAACTTACAACTAATCCTACTAATATTATAAATGCGAAAGTTTGTTAGGATGTGAAAATGTGACGATATTTATGCCTCAATCACGCCGTAACGGCTGAACTGATTTGAATGGAACTTGGAACATACATAGTATGTGTGCTGGAATAATATATAGGATTATTTTTACCCTGGTACCACGCGAGCGAAGTCGCGGGCGGAAGCTAGTTCAAATATAATTTACAAAAGAAACCGTCGGCCTATATAAAAACATATGCAAAAGCTCACCTGATCGAGCTCATCAGACGGTGGAAATTGGAATGTATAATTTTATCTAAATAATATAACAGTCTTAGGCCATTGTTCACCAATACTAACCGTCGGTTTTGGGTTACCAAAACAAACGAAGAAATAAAAGAAGGACATCAATTCACCAATACACTAACCATACATAAGTTTAACAACTATCAGAGAATTTAGGGATCTATCAGAAAGAAGGCGTTCGCGCGTTCAGAACATGAACGCGGAACGCATGAACGCGTGACCGCCTTCTGTCTGATAGATTCCTTAGTATGACAACTGGTTAGTGTATTGGTGAATTGATGTCCTTATTGACAAATATTTTTTTATAATACATGTGTGATTTATTAATTTATAGTGTGTAATTGTGTTCCTTTCTTGTTTGCTATTGAATAGCGAATAGTTAGTACTTATTTTTATATACGGTCAAGCTCTAACCTACTTCGATCCGCAATTCGAGATAGGTCTACTCCGATCTTCGATAGAAGAATTGAGAATAAAAGTAGTATGGAAGCTGGCCATTATCTGTTAAATAAATATTTAGAAAAGTTTTTTTTGTGATTTATTTTGTAACTTTTTTACTATATTTTAGCGTTTAAAATGTGATTGTATTTTTAGCAATATCTCAGCTTTTGTTGTGCGGCCTATCTTTTAAAGTAGACTGTATTTTGTTTGTAAATACTTATTAAATATAAAAAAATATGATAAATATATCATTACATACCATAACATAAATATAATAAAATACTAAGTTAAAGTTTCGTAAACACAAAGCCTGTATAGAAAGATAATATATTTTTTGTCACAATGTTTTTCCATCATTGTTTATGTTTCCGCGAAAAACTTATCTGAATAAACTATACGTCAGAAACTATCGTAAACAGGAAATGACGAAAACATATAATCTATATTGTATATTATGGCAATGTGTTATACGGCTTTAATCGTATTTTTATCCTACTTAATACTTATAATTCTACTGATTATTAAAATTACTCAATCAATTTCTTGTTTTTTTATTTACCATCAATAGTTGAAATCTTTTTCATTCCAGTTGCCTGGCAAAGTATAACTTTTCCAGAAAATATCATCTTCTGTAAATGAGTGGTACTCTTCACTCGGTATTTCTCTTACTAACCTTATGTTTTCTATCCAAGACAAGTCATTTACAACTGTTTTGTTGTATATTGGTAATTTGCTCTGTTCATTGGAATATTTGTTTGTTGTGTGTTCTGTATTCAGAGTTTCCGGATAAGTAAGTTCTTTGATATAATCTTGGTATTGATTGCCGCTATGCTTGTTTGCTATAGTTGTATTGGTCTTTTGTACTGTCTCTTTTTGCTTTGTGCCTTTTGATTTGACGTTCTTTTGTTTCTGTGTTTTTTTGCTATTAGTTTTTACTGTATTCTGCGAGTTTGCTGCTTGAGATTTGTGGTAATTCTTATTGGTAATACGCTTTTTGGTTAAGTGTTTAAATGCTTTTACGCTTTCTGTGTCTTCAGGATCCTTTTGTGCTGACTGTGTGTTTATGATTTGAATAGCTGTTTTTGTTTTATTTGCTGCATTTACAATTTTCCGTTCAAATGCCTTTCGTTTAGGTAGTACTATTTTTGTAGTATTGTTATTGAATACCATTTCTGTTGCAGGTTTTTGGTGTGTGACCGTTGCAGTTATAGCATCGTTATAGTCGAGCGAAAGTGGAAATACAACATCTTTCTGTAGACTATTAGTAGCATTTGTAGGATAAAAGCTATCCAAAATACTTTGGGAGCATTCTTGGGAGAAGGGAATGAAGGTTTTTTCTATATCTGTGATAGAGAGATTGGAGATTGCTTTTTGGATGTTGAATTCTGGTTCGAGACATCGAAAAGCATTACTTTGAGTTATAAGTTCATCTATCTCATCATCGCAAAGATCTATTACTCCAATGTTCTGGTTAAGCGCATTTTCTTTTGCTGTTTGAGTGTCATTGCCATGGTTTCTGTTATATCTGTTCGTATTCATATTTTTTTCTTCAATCGCAAGTGGATCTTTATCATCGGTTGCATTTTTTATATTGATATCTTTGTTTTTGTTAAAATCTGTTTCATTATCATGTATTTGTTCACTAATTCTTATGTCTTCATCAGTTTCTATGTATTGTGTCAAGTCTTCGTCGACTGTAGAGTAGACAGGAGATGCCGTGCCATAGTTGTTCGAAATATCTTGAGAAGGAAATACAAAGTTGTCATTTGTTTCACATTCGCCATGCAACTCTTGTTGTTCATACATTATCCCTTTCAGGCATCGTGTAAGCTTTTCGATAACCTTTAAAAAAGTTTAGATTCAGCTTTGCTAACGAGATAAACACTATGAGGTAGAGAAGTTTAAAACTTGTAATTTGATAAATGAGTAAAACTTCGCTAAAAAAGCTGCCAACGCCATAGAACACGCAGCTATGTTGATTTGTATGAACTTCGAAGATAGCTAGCTACTGCCATTACTCGTGTCGGTTTTTTAGAACCAATTAGGTGACCGGATTTAAAGTACCTACAACTAAATATCTTTTGAACTTTTTAGGTTTTACAACAGGCCGGTTTCCTCACGATGTGTATCAGGGTATGTGAAGAGAACATGTTCATTCCCTTCTGTAGATCTTCTTTCTTCGGAGGAGCTAGTAAATGATATACGTCCATGTTCCACACACTGAATTTATATTTTTACTTTAAAGTATTAAGTAAGTACCTACCTAACTGTTTCTTGAAAATCACCGAGTGCATTAAAATCATTAGAATGGATAATTTTCATCGTTTTTTTATTTCATAGTCTTAAAAGTCACTTGGTGATTTCAAAATTTATTTATTTTTAATTTTGATGTCACCAAATGATTTATAAGACTACGAAATTAAAAAAATCAATGGAAATTGTCTAATTTGGTGACTTTTTATCACTCAGTGATTTTCAAGAATCGATAACTGAACTTTGCTGGAAGTGCTTCTATACTGAGCATGTGGTAAAAGTCGACGAAGGTATAGTATCCTCCAACATGACGGACCATCTATACGGGCTATGGGCTGATCCCCTGTCACCATGGTTCACTATACATGTCCATCTTAGGACTAAATCAGAAGTGGCTGCAAGTTTTCTTATGTTTACTTGTGGCCCTGCTCACCCCATTAGGGATACATGCTTGATATTAGGTACCTATGTATGATATCCTGAACCTAGCGAGCGGGGAATAACGGCACATACAAAAGGCCCAGTACCCACGTTACGTCAGCCCGATTACCTGTGGCTACCTAGCCGCCACAGAAGTTACCCTACGAGTAGATAGCAGAATAGCAGTTTTACTAAAAAAGCTTATATTTAAGTAGGTACAGTAGTGCCATAAATATTATGCGCCTAGGCAATTTATGTCTAGCTACTGAAATACGAACTAACGCGATGATGTGTATATTACGATGTACCTAATAACATAGATGTTACATAATTAAGTAGATAGGTACTTTTTTAGAGTTGGTTCAGTTATTATTTAGTTACCTACATATTCGGACAAATTCGGTTTCCATACATAGCACGAAGTTTGCCGAGGCGCACAATATTTTGTGGTCCTACTGTAGGTAGTTATTTTAGCATATGTATGGATGAATGTTAAATATCTGTAGCTATCTGCTAAAAAAGAGGACTATACCGCCCATACAGATCCGCCGGACAACGGATCCACATCCTATGCACTGGATGACCTAGAATTAGGAACGCTAACCCTAGACCTGCCGAGCTATGTTTGCATTTTAAATATCATGCTAGATTGCGTTTTGGGAGCCTAGGCTACAGCAATGGTGGTCTAAAACGATGGGTAACATATTATTATGACGTCATTTATTGCTTAGTTTTCTGGATTCCTTTGCTTTTTGGGGTAATGGGAGGAGACCTTAAAGGCCCGCGCTCACAGACAGCGCGGCATGCCACACGCTCGGTAGGCTAGAATGTACCTACCGACCTTTTTTTAATTAATTAGCACTCACATTCCTTTAAAGACATTAAATACCTACCTATTACGGCCTCGGTGGCGTGGCGGGCGATTGCTCGGCAGAGACGCAAGAGGCACGGGTTCGATTCCCGCTGCGGAAGAAATGTTTGCATGTTCTGCAAATATTTCTTCCGGGTCTGGGTGTTGTGGTACCATGGTACTCGTAGTTTCTGATACCCACGACACAGGACATCCTAGTGTGGGGTCAGGACTATGTATGTGACTGTTGGGTGTTATTATTGTTATTATTATTACCTAACCTCAGTGCGTGTCGTCGGCGGCAAGTCGCGGGATGCCGTGGCACTTTTCGGTCTAGGTATAAAGGAATGTCAGTGCTTAGATCCTTAAAATAAGGTCGAAAATCATTTGTCTACAAAGAAAAACTTTGCCGTGCCATGCCGTCCCGACTGTGAGCGCAGGCCCTTAGTTAAATAAAAAATAAAGTAAGGTAAATATAGGTCGCCTAAGATAAACTGCGGGAAAAAGTTTGATAAGTTTACCTGAAGAGACCGCACATCTCGGTAGCATTTGTCTTTGTAACCCGTTATCTCCCTGATGTAGGCTTCCGCGCTCCTTTGAGACATCGGCTTTTGCTGGTACAGATAATCGTCTACCAACAGGCTGACCTGCATCAGTCTTGTAGCTATCAGGCTTTTCTAAAGAAGAAATAAATACCCCTAAAGAAAGTTCTAAGGAAAAAGTTTGGAAGTAGACACTGATGCGCATAAAGGATAATCCGATTGTTTTATTCAGGTTTAATGTTTATTTTACGAAAAATAGTAGTTAAATATCTAAAATAAGTAATAACACTTCTGTGAGCGAAAATGTCTACGTTCAAACTATTTCCCGCGGTTTAACTTACCTACGTAACTACGTGGTGCGACCTTATAATAAAATTATTGTCTGTAGTAGGTATGTAGGTACTTATTTTAAGTTTAATGAAATCCTAGCTGTGTGTACTCACTTGTTTATTGACCAGATTGTTTTTTCTCCTCGGCATTATGAGAAAATGAAATACTATCGAGACACTGAATTATTATTGCGTTCTCAACATTTTATTGTGATGTCTTGCGATTACAAGGAATTTCCTTTGTTTTCCTCCAATTCCCGCGCTTTCCCGAACTTTTTCTCAAGTCTACATGTCGTTCCATTTTCAAACTTATAGCGGGTGGTTTATTTTTTATTTTTGTGAAAAGTTGACAAAGAAAGCTTTTTGCATAGGTACTTTCTAACTTTAATTAAATACAAATTTTGCTAAATGCATTCTGTGTAGGTACGCACAAGGTAGGTATGCACTCCTTAGGTATTTTAAATGGCCTAGCTAGCCTCGAGGGCGTGAACGGTTAAGCGTGTTAAAAAAATCTGCAAATCCTGCATTCACAGATAAGTTCTCAGTTATCAGGAGGATTTGTATCCTGTATTGTATTAATAAAGTTATAGTAATACGACATAACAATTTCAGAAATCAGTGTGGATTCGCCATTCCTGGTGAATAGTTCTTTTGATATTTTAATATTTGAAAATGGAATAATTGAAAGAGAGTAAAAATGTATTGGTTACAAACCTTTATACTGCTAGTAGGCATATACTTCAACGACGCTGGCTATGGAACTGGAAATATGAATTACTACGTTACCCCTGATGCGTGAGTATCTTTTTTCTTCTCCGTCTATTTATCCAGAATATTTAGCCTTAATTAATAAATAGGCAATAGATAAATAAATATTTGTGGACATTTCACACAGCGCCATCTTGCCCCAAACTAAGCAAAGCTTGTACTAAAAAATTATCAAAATAACTTTTTATTCCAGTCAATCTGATGTAGAAGCACCGGCATACCTCCCACCTTATCTTCGGCACCAGCAGTTTTCCTCGCATTCCTACGGCGTTACCAGCGGCGGTATCAACAACGTGTACAGTGGTACTAAGAACATATACAGCGGTACCAAGAACATATACAGCGGTACCAAGAACGTATATAGCGGTACCAAGAACGTGTACAGCGGTACCAAGAACGTGTATGGTGGGACTGGTGGATCGGGGTACAGTCAGTCACGGGAATGGTACTCTAATTCTGGTGCAGCGTAAGTATCCTTTTAATTATACTTATTACTAACATTATAGAACCGAAATGACGTGGGGATTTTTGTGCCTCAATCACGATGTTAAAACTTGAAATATACGTAAGTCAAACTCAAAATTTCTTCATTCCTATAAATCAGGAAGATCCTATGGACACGTCTTAAATCTACGTTGTATTTTACATCTGCATAACGCGACCAAGCGTGAACTTGTTAATTTTATCTATCCTAATCGTGGGTGGGTGCAGCGAGTTTATCCATAATTCTAGTATTAATACTACGATTAAGGCTATTTTTCTTAAACTTACTAACATTTTTATGAAAGTACATCAAGTTTTCATAAATGTATTGATAAAGGAACTGTCATGATGCTTATTTTTTTAAATTTATTGCGTAAGTATGTTCGTATGAGCTAGTAGCCAACTCTTGTGACGGAGGCCTTTTTTTGGCCTCCGTCACGTATTCTACTATATTATAACAATTTTGTATTGCAAAAACGCGACGCGGCACGTCACAAACAAGTTACGAGCTGTCAAGTATCGTTTGGTCAAAGCGAATAAAGCCCCAGTCTTTTTCTTAACCCATAGTCGTAATGTGTATAATGTGTAGAAGCTTCTATACAATAGATCTTATTTATATTTTTGTTTCACAGGCCCAACTACCAAGATTTCTTCGCGAACGCAAATCAGCAGTACCAACGTAAGTAATACTATTTTCTTTTTCCAATATTACTTACCTACACCTTATCTAAACTTCACTTACATAGCCACTAAATATAGTGTGTTGTGGATTAGATTTCCAATTTGTTAATTTTCGACATTGAACAATTGAAGAACAGGAGCGATAAAAAGGTTACTTTATCGAATATGCTGCTGAATTAAATTGTTTACAATTTACCACAATTCCGACCATTTTACGGCCAAATATGAATCTGCTGCTGAATAGAATTGCGTAAAATTCACCTACAATTCGGACCATTTTACGAAAATTACAGGAATCGCTTAGGATATTATATCATAAATCTGACGCCTTAAAATCGAAAAATGAATTGCTCAAAGTGGCTTTTGTAGCTCCACAGCTGGCAGTGATGATTTGCGAAAGGCTGCTGGCAGAGACTGGATGCGTCAAGCCGAAGATAGGGCGCGATGGCGCTCATTAGGGGAGGCCTATATGACCAGCAGTGGACTGCTATGGGCTGATGATGAAAGAACTATTGCAGTCTGTGATCCGGAATCACAGATGACAGTTTATTCTTATTATCAGAATTATGTCGATACCACGGAAGATTTTAATTAACAAAATAAATATAAAATCAAAGAAAATGTTGAATACTTAGGTTCTTACAAAGGAAGTTTTATTCTAATTAAAAATAAAATACAAAAACAGATAAGCTTTAGCCATAATTCATGAATTTAAACCTAAAAACAAGAGCGAATTATCGCAAAGCGTAGGCGTATCATTTAGCGGAAGCAACAGATCCAACGTCGCGACTGGTACTTCCGTTCTCTGATTTAGATTTATTTATATGCGACCTAAATAATAGTCAATGTCATAGATAATGTGCATTGATATGCAGTTATTGTGTCAAGGTTGAGGGATGCACATTGAACAGCTGGGTTTTTAGGCACAGATGCTTCAATTATCTAGAAGACAAATGCTTAATCTCCTAAAAGTCCACTGGATATGTCCAGGCCTATGTCCCCAATATACTTCCAAGATGAAGCTGACCAACCGTGACCTTAAAAATGTCATTGGTCCATAGGGTGGGGGCCCGTCTTACACTTAGTTTTCCGATCTTCTTTTCCATGGCTGCCATTCGGGAACCTTTATTCGCCAACGTTATCTGTTCTTCGAGCTATATGATCAAAAAGCTTGGAACTGAATAATGCTTAAACTCGTTTAATTAACATAATGTAAAGGAATCATTTCTTAAATATAATTTGCCAAACGTGGTTTCTTGCATGTATCTTCCAATGGTCGCCGTCAATTCAACGGATTTTGTTGAATAATATTTGAATCTGAATCTGTAGGTAACTGAACTGATCCAACAAGACTTTACAATCTTTGGGAGATCGAATCTAAATAATAATATTTGTATAGCAAAATGCGATCCGGAATGCAAGAACTCAGGCATATGCGTGGACACAAACACCTGCGAGTGCCCCGCCAACTACCACGGCACTTACTGCGAGTTCGAGAAGAAGCCTTGCCTCAACTACCCCCCTCTGCCTATGAACTCGCACCGCAAGTGCACTCAGGAGTAAGTACTTTCTTTCTATAGGTACCAGACGGAATGCTTCTTGAGAATTTTGAACAGTTTTGATTTTAAATACAGTGTTATCATAATACATATAAAGGTCTTTTACCTTCTATAGTAGATGATTATATAGCGTCAGGAGGCAACTTTTACCTTCACTAACGGGAGGCTGTACTGCCCGGGAAAAATTAAGATGGAGTAGACTTGCCCAGCACCTATTCCATCCTTTCAGCTGCGTCGGCCATGTCCATAGGAAAGACATGGTCAATATGTGCGGAGCTAACTAAGCCGCGGGTTCCTAACGATGGCAATAAAGATCTCATCTAAACAAATTAAAAAGATAAACACGATTGGTGAAACTTTTCTCGATAGATCTATGTAGTTTTTAAAGTTCGCTCTTCCAAAGTACTTGCTTATTGCGTTCAAACTCAAAACTCAGATAAATTAAGATCATTGAAGGATGGGACCATAAAACGCTAACCCTGGAAATAGCGCCACGAGACCCAAGTGGACCCCCAGAGACCCCATTCATAACAGAATGAATAATATGAATTTATGTTAACAGTTCATTTCTTATTTAATTAGCCAATGCACCATTACCTGCATGGACGGACACAAGTTCTTGGACGGGTCCACAGTGGCCAACATGCGCTGCATGGAAGGCGAATGGACGCCGTCCCGAGCTGACTTCTCCATCATCCCTGACTGCCAGCCGGAGTGCGACCCGCCCTGCCTTAACGGAGGCGCCTGTCTTGCGCTCAACACCTGCCAGTGCCCCGCGGCTTATAGAGGCCCTCAGTGTCAATACTGTGAGTACAAACTGTTTTTTCCATCATCCCTGACTGCCAGCTGGAGTGCGACCCAGCATGCCTCATTGGAGGCGTCTCGCGCTTAACACCTGCCAGTGCCCCGCGGCTAATAGAGGCCCTCAGCGTCAATGCCTTCTGTGAGTACCAGTTCTACCATAACTTTCCCAAACTACTCTCCAGCGACTCTATTGTACCTACTCGTAGTGTCATCTATTAAAAGTGACCCTGTCTTCCGATTTCGGTCGTGTTTTCAAAGTGTATCACTGAATTTTCTTGGAATATAATTCTTTCACCAGAAACTCTTAAAACAACAGTTGTTTTACTAAAACTACTCATTGTGAGGTTCAGATCTCTTATTACAAACTCTTGATTTGAGTATTCCTTGTGTTCTACAGCTGAGACGGTATGCGACGCTCGCAAACTTGCCTTCAACGGCGGGTACAAGTGCTTCGGCGATGAGGCCAAACTAAAGTGCAAGCTGAGCTGTCCGGCTGGCAGCGAGTTCAGTGCGCCGCCATCCGCCGTCTATACGTGCCACTACGCCACGGGAGTCTTCCAGCCGCAGCCTATACCGCACTGCGTCTTTAGTGAGCGTAGTTTTTATATGTATCTGTAGTGTATACATGAAGTTAAGTTTGAAAGTAGCGCCAGTGACAGAGAAGATGAGGAGTAATAGGCTAGCGTGGTATGGACATGTTATACGGAGAGAAGTAAATCATGTTACAAGGCGAGTGATGAATATGAATGTGGATGGATATACTGCTAGAGGAAGGCCAAGGAAAAGATGGATGGATTGTGTGAAAGAGGATATGCGTGTGAAAGGAGTGAGTGCGGAGATGACGAGTGATAGGAGAAAATGGAAGAGGGAAACATGGTGTGCCTACCCCACCTAGTGGGATAAGGGCAGGAAGATGATGATGAGTGTATACATGAAGTGTAGAAGTTACTGGAGATGGAGCCCACCACGGACGAGTGCCCGACTGAGACTTGAGAGATGCCGGTTCGTTTGGAAAAGGAATGTTTGCACACACACAAATATTTTCCAGTTAAGGGTGCTTATAGATAGGTACTATTTTTATGTATAATAAATTCACTTTGTATTTATTTATTTCAGCTGATGTCGTAGTAATATCACCAACGAGCCAACATAATAGCGTAAGTATAGTAAAGTATTAACCTCATTTCAACTACATCTGTGTGATGTGCTCTAAAGCTGTAGTCGAAACGGCTAGACGGATTTTGCCAAAGTGTTATTGGATTCGTCGAAATTACGAGTGTCAGGCCATATGAAGTGTCAAAAAATGCAACATGGCGGCTGTAAGAATCCTTTTTCAATTTGTTATTTTGGCTGCCTCTGTAGCCGAAACGGCTGGACGGATTTTGATGAATTAGGTTTTGTTGATTTTGTCTAGATAACGAGAGTGTCATAGCTACAGCCTATGACACTTTTTTGACATTAAAGTGTAAAAATCCAATATGGCAGCTTTAAGGAGCCATTTCCAACTAACTCAGATGGTACATAACTAAAAACGTAGACTAAAATTTTACAAATTCATCATCATCATGTACAAAATCAATTATGTGAGACCTACTATGCTACCTTAAATTCTACGAAGTCGGGTTTTTTATTCTTGTCAATAAATACTTGTTAACTGTTAGAACCATGTATTCCTACAGTCGTTCTACTCGTACCATTCCGGGACGAGTAGTGGCCACAATGAGTCGTTCTCCCAGACGCACTATGGAGGACATGTATACGGAGGCAGCTCGCAGCACGGCACCGTCCATGTGGTCATGCAGGACCTCACCCCCAAAGGAGGCGCCTGCCTGACCTGGGCGGGCGCGCACTACAAAACCTTCGATGGACTGGTTTATACGTGAGTACAAATCATCGGGTCATTGTCTGAACAGCTGGATATCCCTGTCAACGTCGCTCTTCATTATATCGAAACCGTGGCAGATGGAGACAAACCATAGATCGCGTTCTTGCACGGAGTCACGATCCTCAACAATAAGGGGACAGTTTTTTTGGAGGACTGATTAAGGGATTTGCTAAGGAACACACTACAACATTTCTCTAGAGACAGCTCGTACACAGTACGTGGTGATGCAGGACCTGACAAAGAAAAAAATAGAAGTAAAAAATGCGTCCAGCTGCTTCTCTCCCCGAGCATGAGAATGACTGTTGGGTGTTATTTTTAACCCCCTACGAAATAGGGGGTGTTCTGGTGTCAGTGTGTTTGTCTGTGGCATTGTAGCTGCCAAACGAATGAACCGAGTTTGATGCGGTTATTTTGTATGAAAACTAATGTGATCGAAACGGTTCCTAGCAGTTTATGAAGGTCTGTTGAAGCGTTTGAAGATCATCAGCTCATTTTCTGCTTGACAAAAGGATCTTTCCAAGTTTCTGTTCAGGGGTCGGGGTTTATTTAATTGAATAGCTTATTTACGTGTCAGGTTCGAATCTCCCTGCCAACACATCCTGGTGCGTGACCCTCAGGAGCACAAGTACTCTGTGGCGATCAAGCAGGGCGAGTGCAAGCGGCGTGGTTACTGTCCTAATGAGATCACTGTCTATCTGGAGGAGAAGCCTTACATTCTGGCTGTCGGTGGTAAGTCCCTTAAAGGTAATGTTTGGTGTAAGTAGTCGTATATTTTATATTCTTAGAAGTCTCACGGTTTTTTGACAGTTCCTGATGAAAATCTGTCAAAAAATCGTCATTTGAGACGCGCTCAACTTTGAGATGCGTTTGAGTATTGGGGGTAAGTTTAGCGAAAGGGATTAACCCATAATAAGTTTAAAGTTTGAATGTTTTTTTTTTGCTGAAGGTTTTGAACAATGGTCTTGTATATTCAACATACTTCACTAAACATTATTTTGTGTTCCAGAGGATGGATCAGTGTTGTTCCGGAGCACGAAGCGTCTGATCCCGATCCCGGCGTCTCTCCCCGGGATCCGCGTGTCGATGCCCGGCGACTATGTACTAGTCAACTTGGATGCCTTGGGAGTCACCATCAAATGGGACACCAATGTAAGTCATGATTTAGTTCTCTAGCCCCCGAATACTCAAACGCGACTCAGAGTTGAACACGTATCAAGTCACCGTTTTTTGACCGTTTTTTATGAAAATCTGTCAAAAACTCGTCACTTGAGACGTGCTTAACTCTGAGATGTGTTTGAGTATTCGGGGGTAGCTCTACCAGACTGTACTACCTAGCGACTTCAGTGTCAACGTTCTACTACGAAACACTGTTGACGGGATGATGGAAGACGGATAGGCGGGAAGAGGTGAGCGTCCATTCTGATCTACTGATACTATCTGTTCTGTGAAGCAAGTTTGATTCCAGGTCTTGGTGTCATTACACAAGTGACATCCTAACTACCTACTGTTTTCCCAGAAAAAAAGTTTTTTAGACCTTGGCGTACTACCCTTTAAAAGCAACAAATAAATAAATAAATAATAAATAAATAATAAATAAATAATAAATAAATATTTGTGGGCATTTCACACAGCGCCATCTAGCCCCAAACTAAGCAAAGTTATGTACTATGGGAACTAGATGGCTGATAGAATACTTATTATACTTTTTTTTTGTAAATACTTACAATACATAATACTACACCCAGACCCGGAATAAATAGGTATTTGCAGAAAATACAAACATTTATCCCGTAGCGGAAATCGAAGCCGCGCCTCTGCGTCTCAGCCGAGCACTCGCCCGCCACGCCATCGAGGTTATCAACGTTAACGTCGTCAATGAAAACTTTTTTTTTGCATTTTGAAAGCCCCACTTCTTTTTACATCTTAACACAAATACACACTTCAAGGGGCACCTTGTTTATCAATTCAAAACTATGTCAAATCTGATTCAGAACCTGGTTCAAATCGAAGGATCAATCCTTCTGTGGAACAACACTGAGGGTCTCTGCGGCATTTTGGACGGCAACCCGGCCAACGACCTTTCCACGAAGGACGGACTACTAGTACAGAGCAAGGCAGTTCTCGCTAACTCATGGAAACTCAACAAGATCGGAGGTAATTCATCTACTAAATGAAAGTTTATTAAAGCGAATCCTCTTAAATCCTTATAAAAAGGGCACCGAAATGCAGACGTGTGCGCCACCCGCTCGCTCGCAATAAAAATCCATGCAAAGCTCTTCGAAATAGCTCACACATTTGTGCACCACCCGCTAGCCCGCAATAAAAACCCATGCAAAGCTCTTCGAGATGGAACTTCAGAACGACGAAACTTGATTGTTGGCGCCATGGTGACTTTGCTTTACAATTCTTTTCAAATCCTTCATATTATGAGGAAGACATGTTTAAAACTATTACCGAGTCGCCCAATAAACTACAACAATAATTAGGCTACTTTTCAGCCCGGTAGATTTAAAAAAAAAACAGGTTTGACACAGACTATCCTTTCAGATATCTGCGAGACGAGTCCGACAGAGACAGCGGCGTGTGCGACAGAGACGGCTGATGACGTCACTAAAGCCTCCAAGTTCTGCAACGAATTGATCAGCATGAAGAAGTTCCGCAAATGCTCCAAGGTACGGTGGTTTGACATACATTATCACGCCCGTATCCTTAATGCAGCTTGCAGCCACTTGCAGCCACTCCTGATTTCCAAGTTCTGAAGTCCCAAGATAGATATGGTGGACCATGGTGACAGGTGATCAGCCCATCGCCCATATCATATAGATGGTCCACCATGTTGGAGAAGATACTATCCCTTAGTCGACTTTTACGTGCTCGGGGAGAGAAGCAGCTTCATACAAAATTCATCTTCCTTAGTGCAACCCACAGGCATATACTCTGAAAGTATTATGCTTCTAGGACTTATGCTTAAAGCGCGCGTTTATTGTCAGTCAGTAATTTTAACGTAAGAGTTTTATGTATTTAGATAATAAGGTAACAGATATTTAGTTATCAGGGCTCATACTAGAAGTATATTTAATTGAGTTCATATCAATAAACTATTAAGAAGCGCTCGTGACGTAGCTTGCTTAGACGTTCTTGGTTGATCGTTGAAGTTAAGCGACGTTGTGCGCGGTCACATTTGAGATGGGTGACCGCAAATGGCATTACGAGCTGAGCGCTTCCGTGCTTCGGAGGGCACGTTAAATTGTTGGTCCCGGCTTTTAAGTCGTTAAGCCACGACGGAGGCCTTTAGGGGGCCTGAAAACTCCATCACAAAAGTTGGCCACTCATACAAATTTTCTTACTTACTTAATAAACCATTTTGTTCGCAGGTGATGGATGTTCTACAGTTCTTGGATGCTTGCAAGTGGGACTACTGCGCTTGCACTAAGACCATGAGTAAGTAACCTACTTTAAAAATAAACACCTACTTTTGAAAGCCGTATACAGGGTGAATTTTTCAAGTGGGAGTGCACGGCCAAATCCGAAACTATGAGGAATAGCGAAAAGTACTCAAAACAGTCTCGGGCCCGATTTTGATGAAAACTAAAACTGCATCATTGGATTTTTGATTAATTTATTTAGTCGAAAACTAACATAATGTACACTAAAACTAATTAAAACAGGTGCTTAATGTCATTACAATTATAAGTGTAGACAGCATGCAAGACGATTTTGAGCGGGTAACAAAAGAATGTTAATGTAATTGTTAAAACAGAATTAAAATAAATTAAATTATATTACAAAATGATAACAATCAATATTTAATTTTCTGGCCAGAAATCTATTTTTGAAGAATATAAGGGGTTGAAGAGGAGTTGAGAGGAGTCACTGTGTCAATATAATGATAATGATGAAGTGTTTTAAGGACTGTTTTATTTTTTTTAGATCCGGAAGACTGCGCCTGCAACGCCATTTCAGTTTACGCTAAGGAGTGCCTCAGACATGGAGTTGAAGAGATGAAGAATTGGCGGGACGCTGATACTTGCCGTAAGTTTCACCCTACATGTATCATACATGATGTATGTATACACTATTGCTTGTTTCTATAGGGCTAATGTCAGAAACCATTGCACTAAATCTGACAATATTTTGCAGTTAGAAAGATTATCTTACTTATAAATGCGTAAATTTGTGAGGATGTGACAACGTGTGTATGTTTGTGCCTCAATCACGCCATAACGGCTGAACCGATTTGAATGAAACATAGGATATTCATAGTACATGTGCTGGAATAACCCATTGTCCGGGCACCACGCGAGCGAAGCCCCGGGCGGCTAGTCCGCTATATATTATTACGTGTTTTCAGAAGCGTTCTTATATTAATTTATCAACCCATCAGACCGCCGGGTTTAGTTAGTAGGTATTGAATGGAGACAGGAATCGAAGTTAAAGTCTGGTAAAAGTTATTTCAAAAACCTCTTTCAGCGATGAAATGCCCTGATGGTAAAGTTTACAAATCCTGTGGAACCGACACCCAGCCCAGTTGCGCCTTCCCCATGGCTCCCAACAAGCCTGAGGTCTGCGTGGAGGGCTGCTTCTGTCCCGAGGGCCTCCTTCTAGAAGCAGGGAAGTGTGTGCAGAAGAAGGAGTGTCCTTGCCGACTGAGGAACAAGAGCTTCCCGCCCGGCAGTGTGTTGAAGAAAGATTGTAACACTTGGTAAGTGGAACTGTCTACTTCGGTACGTCAGGTCTTCTTCTAGAACGGAATTGAACAGCTGCTGAGTAGATATGGAGGAATATACTGGTTATGCCTTCCCCATAGCTCCTAACAATTCTAAGGTCTGCGAAAGGCTGCTTCTATCCCGAAGGTCTCCTTCTAGAAGTGTGTGCAGAAGGTGTGTCAATGTGTGACAATTACGCATTGTTTGTGACAATTTAATTATTCGAAGTCCCGCCCATTACCTCATTTTATAGATTTCTCTGTTCTAGTACAAAAAACAATACAATGTCCCGTCAAAAGCTTGCTTGCCTAAGTCCGAGATCTTTAACTAAACAGGTTTTGTGTCTGGCGACAAAATAATTGATCTACCTTGTTCTTGTTGTTATTTAAGCTGCCAAATTCGATGCAGTACGATTTTGCCTTCATTTTAGCGAAATAAAATATGCCAGTAATAAACAAACGTAAGTAGCGAACACGCGAATTCCGGGCGACGCGCGTCAACCAAGTGGTCCTACTAGTAGGACAAAATAGTTGGACCACGAGAAAAAGGCCCTAAATATGCCGCATGACTACGGCACGAAGCTTTATAAACAGTGGAGAGCGCCAGGCCTGCTGTTACCTAACATCAGGTCAAAAAATGGTCAAACCTATTTCATTAAAAAAACTTCACTTTACTTATGCAGTTCGTGCGAGGCGGGCGAGTGGGTTTGCACGAAGATCCCGTGCGGGGCGCGATGCCGTGCCGTCGGCGACCCTCATTACACGACATTCGACGGACTGCGGTATGACTTCATGGGACACTGCACGTACACCATGCTGCAGGCCGACGACCTCACAGTGTTGGTAGAGAACGTCGCCTGCAGTGGAGCCATCACTGAGGTAAACTATGGAGGTCTTACTGCACCACGTTTGACAGACTGCGTAGACATGATCATTTTTTTTAGAATGGGAAACTTTTTAATTTATGAATTTATGTACTGAATGTTAACTGACATCATATAGCCCTAGTCATCCGATTCACCAAACCGCGTAATTTGGCTCCCCATTTGTCAAAATGTGGCCAGAAGTTAAGAAGCTACGAAGGATCAGATAAACATTTTAAATTATCAACACTTGTTTTATAAACATCTTTGTAAAGGGATTATTTTCCAATAAATAGCCAAGCGTGGTTTCTTGCCTGTTAGCATCTTCCACGCTTAGTCGCGTTACGAAATTCAACGTAGATTAAAGACGTGCCCAAATGATCCTAGTGATTTTAAGGATTATATTACTTTTAATGTAGTTTTTGATCATTTGTACCTCGAAAAATTTATCACCATTACAAATCTTCCCAACAGGCTATGAACCTAACCCCCTACAAAGGGGAGGGCAAGCCATCCTGCACCAAAGCTGTGACCCTCAACTACGACGGCGCCAGCATTCACCTGAAGCAAGGAGGCAATATTCTCGTGAACGGGAAGGAAGTCACCACTCTGCCGGTGATGGTGGGGAAAGTGAGGATACGGGCTGCTTCCTCGCTGTTCCTTGTCGGTGAGTGTCTTCTTGAACATTAGCAGATCCAGAATTTTAGTTTGGAAAGGGTTTGATCCTGCTCAGCGTAAGATTTGTTTATTCAAACATCTCTAATTTCAGTGCAACTGCCCAACAAAGTGGACTTATGGTGGGATGGTAACACGCGTATCTTCATCGATGTACCGCCTGCATACCATGGCAAAACCAAGGTAAGCCTTTTCGACTGATAGGTTTTATTTAGGATTAGGTTTAATACGTATTTTTCTATGGGGATTTTGGGGATATCTCTGTATCATCATGATCATCTGAGAGCACTGGTGGTCTAGTGGTAGTGACCCCGCCTCCCGATCCTAAAGTCGTGGATTCGGTCGCGCACCAAAGGATTTTTCTATTCGACAAATTTATATGCGCTATACCATACTCTTAAACGGTGAAGGTAAACATCCCGCATGTCGTCGAATAAAAAGTTCGAAATATGTGTCAAGTGCCCTAAAGGAGCCTTTAAGGCGCATTTTAAATCCTTTCACCATACTGGTTCGAAAGAGCTAGTGACACGACTAGATGGATCTGGGCCCAATTGCATCCACTCTTGGGGATAAGCCTCTATTACGCCAGTCACTCCGATCTCTTCATATTATGAGGGTATAAATGGTGTTAGTTGGGAACAGGTGTGGAAAGTCCAAACATTTTCTGATCTAGTAAACAAACAAATACCATAACATCCTTCCAGGGTCTCTGCGGAACATTCAACTTGAACCAGAAAGACGACTTCTTGACTCCCGAGAACGACATCGAGCAGTCGACCCTGGCCTTCGCCAATAAGTGGAAGACTAGGGAGTTCTGCAGCGACGAGACGGTCACTGAGCCCGAGCATCCTTGCAAGGCCAATGTGGAGAATAAAGAAGCTGCTGAGAAGTACTGCTCCATGCTGAAGGGGAAAGTGTTTGAGGGTCAGTCTTTAGACTCCTAGAGAGTTTGGTCAAAAAAATTACAAAAAGTCAAAAGTGTATAGGGAGTTTTTGATAGCTTTTGTAATAATCACTAGATTCGGACTGTGCCATGCTGAAGGGAAAATTGTTTGAAGATAAGTCCGACACTGGTCTTTGCCAGTGAGTGAAAGAGGACTTTATGATGCCGTTCGACCATCCAGAGGGTTTGCTTCTTGGTCGTTAAGCGTCAAGGAGCCACCATTCCTGAATTGTCCTCGTCCATCTCCCGTCATCCCTTTTAGCCAAGTGTCATTAGATCCAGAAGAAAAATTCTTGAATATGAGCCTTTATTTTCTCTACTTTCCCTTAGGTTTTTATGTTTAAATGTGTTTACAGCGTGCCATTGGCACGTGGATGTTGAGCCTTACTACGAGTCGTGCGTGTACGATATGTGCGCGTGCCAGGGCGACGCGTCCCGCTGCCTGTGCCCCATCCTCGGAGACTACGCCACGTCGTGCGCCAAGGCTGGCGTCATGCTGCAGTGGCGGTACAACGTGAAGGAGTGTGGTGAGACTACCCTCATTATCAGACTATAGCCCGAGCAGCCACGCGAGGCCGCTGCACGAGGCAGGTTCTCGCCCAGTTCGAACATGCCTTGCAATTTGCGCATTTCGGGCGAGACTATCAAGCAATAACTCGCCTCACGCGGCTGCTCGGTCAATCAGTACACCTTTACTGATGGACGTTATCATTGTCATCAGCCTATACAAATGCACATCTGGACATCACCATCAGCCAGTAGGAATCCACTACTGGACACCTCATCAATACATTTCCATGCTGAATGAATACCGCTTCGATTTATCAAGGGGATTGTCGAAACCGACTTAATGAGTCATGACCTGACCAATCTGGACCTGATCATCATTCCCTTTACAACACCTCCCTCGACATCTGTGTCTTGTCAACTGACTATATCTTCCAGAGCTATCGTGCACCGGCGGTCAGGAGTACACAGTGTGTGCGGACAGCTGCCTGCGCAAGTGTTCCGACTCGGCGCTCACCAGTGATAACTGCGAGCCCACCTGTGTGGAGGGCTGCGCTTGTCCACAAGGACAGGTAATTTACGATCACTTATACATATAGATGACCACCGCGACTGCTCTGCCAAGAGTGCAAAAATTTAGAAGATACAGATACCGTCATGTATCTTGAACGCTAGTCTCTCACTCTAATTCTTGCGCAACCCACCCCCACTTTTTCGCTCCACTATTCTGCCGGTGTTGGTAAGGGGCTTGTGACTTTTCCTTATAGTTGTTTTCTATCAAACTTAGATTGTTTATAATCGTCTCGCCCGACAAAAAGAAGATGTCTGTCTGTGATGTCTGTTTGTTGCATCGTAGCTCCCAAACGAAGTGGTTTTACTGTTTGAAAGCTAATGTGACAAAGATGGTTTTTAGCTATAGTATATGAAGATCTGTTGGGACGTTCATCACGAAGATCATCAGCTCATTTCCTACTTGACAAAGGGATCTTTCCAACTTTCACAGGTCCGATTGATTTGTGGTGTTCTGTTCGGGGGTCGGGGCAAGAAAATGTAATTCGTAAATCTGGAAAAGGGGGCTCTCAGTACTATTTGTATTTCAGCTGCTAGACGACAGTGGAGTATGCGTGCCCGTGGCGCTGTGTCCGTGCTTCCACAAGGGACTGGACTTCAAAGCTGGCTATAAGGAGGTCAGGCCTGGCAGGCGGGAGAGGGAACTTTGGTGAGAACAACATCACTCGGATCCCAACCCAGCTGAACAATGCAAACAGAAGTCTATCAGTGACTTTGTAAATCAAATATATCAGACTTACTGTACTACTAATTCTACGCAGCCGGGTTTTTTTAATTTTAAATACACACTTGTTACCAGTTTTAAAGGTTATTATGTTTTCCCCCAGCACCTGCGTGGGAGCGCGATGGGCCTGCACCCCGGCCACCCCGGGAGACATTCAGAACTACCCCCCGGCTGAGGATTTGAGATCCAACTGCAGCGCTACGCCCAACATGGAGTTCACCACCTGCGCTAAGACTGAACATCTCACTTGCAAGGTAAACTTCAATATTTTTTAGTTAGCCTGCAAAAGCTTGGTTTTCTCTTACCCAGCATCTCTGTCCTGTATCTTGCCAATCATATTCAAAGTTCACTAAAACATGGAGCAAGTAACTCAATAGGCCTATTTTTAGGGTTTTACTGTTGGGTGTTATTTATTAATTAAATTAATATAATTCCTTTTACAGAACATGCACCTGCCGCCGGCCCCGCTCGCGGCTGAGTGTCGGCCCGGCTGCCAGTGCTCCTCCGGCTACGTACTCGACACTGCAACCAAACAATGCGTGCGACCCGCACAGTGCCCCTGCCACCACGGAGGAACCAGCTACCCTGATGGACACAAGATGCAGGAGGAGTGCAATGTCTGGTAATGTACTTTGTAGCCATTGCAGCCGTGTTGGCCTACTGGGAGATACCTACCCCGCTTTTCAATCCTATAACATACATAATACATAATATCACGTATCACCAATGGGGTGGGCAGAGCCAAACATAAGAAAACTTGCAGCCACTTCTGATTTAAACTCCTAAGATGGATATGGTGAACCATGGTGACAGGTGATCAGCCCATCGCCTATATAGATGGTCCATCATTTTGGAGAAGATACACCTTGGTCGCCTTTTACGACATCCTCGGGGAGAGAAGCAGCTGGACGCATTCTATGCTTTATTTTTCAATCCGATAAGTAAGTTCATTATGAGCTAGTGGCCAACTCTTGTGGCGGAGTTTTCAGGCCGCCTTAAGTCAGAGAATGACATAACATTATGTCACTCTACTGTCACTGTCATATCTTAAAATTGGTTTAATTGAGTTCCAAAATTGGAAACAGTAGATACAAAAGCAAAATGTGGGTAGATTGGAGGCGCCGGGTATCGATCCCGGTACCTCTCGCATGCTAAGCGAGCGCTCTACCATCTGAGCTACGCCCCCGATACATAAACTCATAAAAAGCATGTGTACATTCACAAATACGTGACCTTAAAATGAAGAAAAAAAAAATCAAAATGAGGGTAGTTTGGAGGCGCCGGGTATCGATCCCGGTACCTCTCGCATGCTAAGCGAGCGCTCTACCATCTGAGCTACGCCCCCGATACATAAACTTATAAAAAGCATGTGTACATTCACAAATACGTGACCTTAAAAAGAAGAAAAAAAAATCAAAATGAGGGTAGTTTGGAGGCGCCGGGTATCGATCCCGGTACCTCTCGCATGCTAAGCGAGCGCTCTACCATCTGAGCTACGCCCCCGATATTCAACCTTACAAAATAACCTACAACACTGCAAAACTAATTTAAACGCTGATTGAGAAATCCTTTCACTTATTCTAGAGCAACCACAGATACAACACTAGTTAGTATAGCAAACCTTGGCATTGAGCCAAGCAAAGGTTACAAACTAGTTCGAAATGTCACGTACGAGTATGTTAGATAACTTGCTTTCGAGATTTATTCGTTTATTTGAATTTATGAATAGCACATCAATTCGAAATGATATCTGTGTATTTATATTATCACTCCCGTATCCCTAATGGGTGGGCAGAGCCACAAGTATTCATTCAAAAACCTGCAGCCACTCCTGATTCAAAGTCCCAAGATGGATATGGTGAACCATAGTGACAGGTGATCAGCCCATCGCCCATAAATGGTCGGTCATGTAGGGAAGGATAGTATCCCTTAGTCGACTTTTACGACATGCTCGGGGAGAGCATCAGCTGGACGCATGTACTTTTTGTAATAACCTGAAACATAACAATAATCTATATTGATATCTATTGTAGCCGTGTGTACCTACATTATATTCGTTACAATCAAGTTCATAAACTGCATTTTTAGGGTTCCGTACCCGAAGTTTGCCAATGGGACTCTATTACTAAGCCTCCGCGTCCGTCCGTCCGTCCGTCTGTCTGTCAGAGGGCTGTCTCATGAACCGTAATAGGTGGAGTTGAAATTTTCACAGTAAAATAAATAAAAGGGGGTCCCGTACAAGAAACTTTATTTTTCAAACAGTGCGTATGGTAAAAGTCATATTAAAAAGAACACGTATGATGGTACGGAACCCTTTGCGTGCGAATTCGACTCGCATTTGAACGGTTTTATTTGCAAAATTATTTCTATGTGGTTGTTATGTGTTTTGTACATGAAATAAATAAGTAAATAACTCCTGACAGCTGACGCTAATCTAGGGTCCCAAACTGGACTGTATTTATTTTGGTTTATTTCAATAAAACCTATTTATTTCACTTTACTTTGAGTAGTTTTGTTATTTTTAATTAAACCCCCGAATACTCAAACGCGACTCAGAGTTGAGCACGTCTCAACTCACGGTTTTTTGACAGTTTCTGATGAAAATCTGTCAAAAAAAATCGTCATTCGATACGTGCTCAACTTTGAGATGCGTTTGAGTATTCGGAGGTTAGTCGGTTATTTTAATTGCAATTATGTTTATTGTAGCGAGTGCAAGAGTGGGAATTGGTCATGCACGTCTCGCAAATGCGCAGGAGTGTGCTCTGCCTGGGGAGATTCCCACGTGGTGACCTTCGATGGAACTGACTACGACTTCGAAGGCGTCTGCACTTACCTGCTAGCTAAAGGCGTGATGGACGGACATGATGGATTCGATGTTGAGATACAGGTTTGTTCCTTGGCACACAGTAGTACATAAACTGTAAGGTACATATTACATATTACCACGCCTATATCCCTAACGGGGTAGGCAGAGCCACAAGTAAACACAAGAAAACTTGCAGCCGTATCTGAATTAAAATTCTAAGATGGATATGGTGAACCATGGCGATAGGTGATCAGCCCATCGCCCAGGTGGTCCATCATTTTGGAGAGTAAAACTGTAAGGTCCTACTAATATTAGAAATGCAAATGTTTGTGAGGATGTGAGAATGAGACGATGTGAGTGTGTTTGTGCCTCAATCACGTCATAACGGCTGAACGGATTTAAATGAAACTTGGAATATGCATAGTACGTATATTGGAATAACATTATAGGCTATTTTAAAACCGGGTACTACGGCAGCAAAGCTGCGTTTTGTTCATAAAATCAGAGAACTTTTTACTTATTTTCCACTAAACCACCAGCTCAAATGATGTCCTATCTTGGTCTCTTCAGAATGTCCCGTGTGGTACTGCTGGAGCCACCTGCTCCAAGTCCATCACTCTGAAGGTCGGAACTGGAAATGACGAGGAAATCGTATCGCTAACCAGAGATGCACATCTTCCTGATATTTCTAAGCTGAAAAGGTAATTTTTTTACAGAATATATAGAACCTGAATTGAACGACCTGTTTAACTTTGTCATCTGTGGAGATATTTGCTTGTGTATTGGAATAAGAATAGTCATGTGCTAAAGTTGAGGAATGAAATGGTTATACTATTGAGATCAAAACATTCGGGCTTGTCAAACAAGAGCCACTTTAGGTACCTATAAGTTTGTCGAAACAAAAACTGTTGTTTTTTTTTTCAAAATGAGGTTAGTTTGGAGGCGCCGGGTATCGATCCCGGTACCTCTCGCATGCTAAGCGAGCGCTCTACCATCTGAGCTACGCCCCCGATACATAGACTTATAAAAAACATGTGTACATTCACAAATACGTGACCTTATAAAGAAGAAAAAAAATCAAAATGAGGGTAGTTTGGAGGCGCCGGGTATCGATCCCGGTACCTCTCGCATGCTAAGCGAGCGCTCTACCATCTGAGCTACGCCCCCGATACATAGACTTATAAAAAACATGTGTACATTCACAAATACGTGACCTTATAAAGAAGAAAAAAAATCAAAATGAGGGTAGTTTGGAGGCGCCGGGTATCGATCCCGGTACCTCTCGCATGCTAAGCGAGCGCTCTACCATCTGAGCTACGCCCCCGATGTCTAAACCGACGGAATAAAAGCTTACATTCACCTACCAACGTGAAGTAGTAAGCAAAGCACGTTCAATGCATGTGTAACTGGCTTTGAACGTGACCATGAATGGTCAATGAGATTGGTATCTGATCTATTTCGAAATTTGAACGTTTCTATCGGTCGTGTGGAGGCTGAGCAGTGTCTAATTATAAAGTCGTGGGTTCGAATCTCAGTTACGAAGTAAACCAAAGTTCGTTCATTCAGATAAAACGCGACATATTTTTTGTCTCAAACGGAAAAAAAACTCTTGGAAAACTATGTTTCAGATTTGTTTTAGTAACATTGCTGATCGACACTTATCGATCGTACACTCCTAATATCATTCAAACATAGGCTTTCTACTTCCAGGACAAACTAATTTGTAATCCAACAGCCACCCGTCACTTACAATATCATCGTTAAAGGCTGTGATGTTAATCTATAATTTCGTTTTGCGTACTTTAAATATTCACGCTTATCTTACTTTTATTACTTACATTATAAATGTGAAAGTTTGTGAGTTTGGATGTTTGTGCCTCAATCACGCCTAAACGGCTGAACGGATTTGAATGAAACTTGGAATATACATAGTACATGTACTGGATTAATATATAGGCTAATTTTTATTCGGATACCACGCGAGCGAAGCCGCAGGCGGCTAGTTATGTATAAATCTTATACCCTTATGCTGGGCCACATCATAGAGATTCGGCGAACTTGTTGCGTAGTGTCAAGTTCAGCCATATGATTTGTCACAGGATAGACAAGGTTGGTTAAAAAGGCCGCTTTATGCTGATCTGCTGCTGAATTGAATTGCGTACGATTTATCAAAATTCCGACCATTTTATGGCCAAATATGAATCTGCTGCTGATTTGAAATGCGTACAATTCATTTACAAATCTGACTATTTTACGAAAATTACGGGAACCGCTTCATAAGTATTATGGACAGTTTATAAAATAATCATGCTAATATGAACTTTATGTCCTTAGGATAAAGCTCCGCCTAGCCGGTGCATACGTGTTCCTGGATGTGCCGTCTCTGGGCATGAGCCTGCAGTGGGACAGAAAAATGAGGGTCCATGTGAAGGTGGATTCCATGTGGCGAGGGCGGGTAAGGCATCACTATTTGTAATGTCTTTTTCCCCCGAATATTCAAACGCGACTCAGAGTTGAGCACGTCTCAAGTCACGGTTTTTTAACAGTTTTTGATGAAAATCTGTCAAAAACTCGTCACTTGAGACGTGCTCAACTCTGAGATGCGTTTGAGTATTCGGGGGTTTGTCTGTTTGTGTGCGACTCATGAGAAAGTCAATTGTCAATTTTAACAGTAACATCGTCACTGAACCGTCAAAGTCACAAATTTTATAGTGGGTTTATGGGCGGAGACTTCTACGCTTGAAGCGCAAGAGGTGCGAATTCGATTATCGTGGTTGTGGATGACTTAATGTTTGTATCACAATAATATGCTAAAAAAGTAAAAACTTAGACCATTACCATTTTATGGTACAAATTTATCACCATCATCATCATAAGTCAGTTACTAAGCTACCTAAATCTTACGCGCCGTCGGCTTTTTTGTTGTTTTAAATACCTAAATACTTGGTAGACATTCTCCCAGATCTTCCTTTATTCAAGATACTTTGTCATCTGAGTCAAAGCCATCAAGCACATCCTAGCCTACAGATATCGCCATGTTCCAGGTGAAAGGTCTCTGCGGAAACTACAACGGCGACATGCGCGACGACTTCCAGACGCCATCTAGCGGCGGGCTGGCGGAATCATCGCCGCTCATCTTCGCAGACTCCTGGAAACTGAAGCCTACTTGTCCTAAGGCGCAGAGAATCATTGTAAGTTTCCTAACGGTTTCTGAAGGTACCTGACTTCGTAAGAAAACCACTTCTACTCTTTCCGCGAGAGTTTTGCATCCGTCAGCGTTACAACTTGATTGTATGGTGAATCGTAGAATTGAACAAGAGTAAAAAGTTTTTCGTTTGGGTTCGTACTCGCTTGCAAGTAACATCGAGCATGGTAGTAAGTACACAAGCTTTATCTGGCTTCAACAAAATGGTTGTTTAACACACGTAACCATAATGATCAGATACAGGACAAACAAGAATGCGAACCTTCCCCAATAAACCGTCCAAAACATATTATATTAAGAAAGAAGAAGAAAGAAAATAATTTATTGGCAACATAAAAATACAGGAGTGAAAAATTAAATGACAGAGAGAAGGACAAAAACAGAGAAGAAAATACATATTATACAGGCCTAACCTACTAATTATACAGTGCTGTAAAAAACTTCCAAAGTCAAAGAGTAGAAAAAATCCAGCGGGTATGGTTCGGCAAAATATGATACAGACATTTTGTGTGATTTTTGATATATCAACAAGCCGAATCCAATGAAATTTATATGTTATGTATGTTCAAGGATCACTGCGCACAACTCCCCCAGCGCAAGGAATGGGCGATGACCACCTGCGGGATCCTCAAACGCTACCCCTTCTCCCTCTGCCACACCGAGGTCCCTCCTGGACCATACCTGGATCGCTGTGAGAAGGACGCGTGTGCGTGTGACGCGGGCGGCGACTGTGAATGCGCGTGCGCTGCGCTGGCGGAATACGCGTACGCCTGTGTGCATAGGGGCGTGGCTTTCAAGTGGCGGACTCCGGATTTATGCCGTGAGTTGTAACTACTCTATAATGATATACCCCACCTAGATAGTTTTATAGTCTGTGGCTTTCAAGTAGCGAACGCCGGATTTATGCCGTGAGTTGTTACAACTCTATATGATATACTCAACCTAGATAGTTTTATAGTCTGTGGCTTTCATGTGGCGGACGCTGAATTTCTGTCGTGAGTTGTTACAACTCTATATGATATACTCAACCTAGATAGTTTTATAGTCTGTGGCTTTCATGTGGCGGACGCTGAATTTATGCCGTGAGTTGTAACAACCCTATATGATATACTCAACCTAGATAGCTTTATAGTCTGTGGCTTTCATGTGGCGGACGCTGAATTTCTGTCGTGAGTTGTAACAACTCTATAACTATACTTGGGAGTGGTACACTTATAAGTTTGTTTGTTCTCAGCGATGCAATGTGACGAGGAGTGTTCCAACTACGACGCGTGCGTGTCGGCCTGCCCTGTCGAGTCGTGCGATAATACACTCTACTACAGCGAGATAAAGACTAATTGCGAGCAGGACACTTGTGTTGAAGGTAACACCTTCTTTACTCCAGATTTTTTGCACAAGTTGGCAGGCGAAACAGCGAGAATCAAATTAAAAGCTAATAAGCTAAGATTACTAATTTAGTAAAATTCAACAATAGTCATTTAGAATGAAATATTCATCGAATTTTATTGCCGTATCCATAGAGCAACTTAAAGCTTACATCCCACCATGCCAACATGGCTCTTATTGCACCATGTTTTTATACTATTCTTACTATTCTTTTCCAGGTTGCAAACCAAAGAAGTCGTGTCCAGAAGGGCAGGTCTACAAGAACAGCTCCGCGACAGAATGCGTGCCCATCGCCAAATGCAAGCCTGTCTGCCTCACGCTGGAGAACGGGACGGAGATAGGCGAAGGCGAGGTGATAGAGCAGGACGCTTGCCACACCTGCCGCTGCTCTAAGCACCAGAGGATATGCACGGGACAGCCTTGTGTGGTGAGTTCATTGAACCTGTTTGACCATAATTGAGAACGGGACGGAGATAGGCAAGGACGAGGTGATAGAGCAGGATGCCTGTTATACGTGTCAGTGCTCTTAGCACCAGAGGGTATGCACGAGACAGCCTTGCGTGGCGAGTTCTTTGCTACTCACTACACCCTCTCACTTAGCGGCTTCCCTTGGGCGATGCACAACATTGTCTACCAAAAGGGATTTTAACTTTGTAATCTAATTCTGTTTTCAGCCGGAGACTGAAACCACAGAACCAACGAGCGAGAAGCCAAACGACCAGGGTCTGCAGTGCGTGAGCGGCTGGACGCCGTGGCTCAGCCGCGGGGTGCCAGAGGCGGCCCCCGGTGGCTACGTCGAGAGCGAACCCCTGCCGGCGCCTAACGAGCTGGTAAGTCTACCACAGAGACCAGCGAGATCCAAACCTCCAGGGTCTGCAGGGCGTGACTGGCTGTACGCCGTGGTTTTAGCCGAAAGTTGCCAGAAGCGGGCCCGGTGGCTAAAAAGCAAAGCAAAATCTTGCTAAAATTATCGTGTCAATGTTTTTGTTTTCTTTTATGTTAGGACAGTGAAAGGTCCGTTATGTAACGGGGTGATGGACGAGACCTTTAACTGTTTCATTCGCTACAATATCATAATATTAATTATGACTGGCTACATAGCCCAATTGATAGTACCCAGCCTTCTGCGCTGTAGTTTGTGAGTTCGATTCCCACTACGGACAAACTTTTGGTACGCTTTCACTAGCCCGGATCTTTTACTCACATAACTTGTTATTTTCCAGCATATCGGTTCGCCAATGTGCAAGCCAGAGCTCATGACGGACATCGAATGCCGGACTATAGACACCCACAACTCGGCGAAGGACACTGGCCTCAACGTCGAGTGCAGCCTGGAGCGGGGGCTAGTGTGCAGTGAGAAGACTGACATATGCCCCGACTTTGAAATCAGAGCGTACTGCCAATGTGCTGGTAAGTATTAACAATTTTACATTCAAAAAAATAGCCTAGCGTGATTTCTTGCCTGTATCTTTGATCTTTGAACTTTCTTTATAGTTGATTGTGTTCTTCATCCAATTTATTTTTCCAGCACCAAACCCCTGCCTCAACACCACGGAGCCCATCGCGCCACACAAGGAGTGCTCCAAGTTCATAGAGTGCAGCCCCAATGGGCCCGTGGTCAAGGACTGTGGGCCGGGGACACTCTTCAACCCCAAAACCCTCGTCTGTGACTGGCCTGCAGCTGTCGCCGCTGTCAGACCTGAATGTGGAACTGGTATGCTTTTATAAACGGGAATTTAAAAATATACAATTTCTCTGCTGAACTGGTAACAAAGAAAAAACAGTCAAATCAGTACTTATTTTGCTGTTGTCTCTTTCACACCTATTTGTTATTCTACTACCTATCCTGCTGTCAATCTCCCATACTAAAATATAAAAAGACCATAGCACAGGATTTCGGTAGATAGCACAAACCAAGGGAGACCTACCAATGAGTTAAGTCAGGCTGTGGATGAAATTTGTACTAATCTCTTTTTCTTTTTATTTCAGAACCAACGACCCCTCCTACTCCTTCGACCCCCACGACTCCTATAATCCCCATTACCCCTACTACCCCCAGTCTCTGTCCCCCGGGACAAGTGTACTCCGACTGCGCTTACCCCTGCGACAAACTCTGCGATTACTTCAAGAAGACTTTGATGAATAAGGGCAAATGTGCTGGGGAGGTGAGTTTAATTATTTTTGACGACCTCGGTGGGCGAGGCGTCTCGGCTGAGACGCAAGAGGCGGGGGTTCGATTCCCGCTACGGGAGAAATGTTTGTATGTTCTGCAAATATTTTTTCCGGGTCTGGATATTGTAATATTATGTAGGTATGTATTTACAAAAAAAGTATATAAGTATTATATCAGCAATCTGGTACACATAGTACAAGCTTAACTTAGTTTGGGGCTAGATGGCGCTGTGTTAATTGTTCACAAATATTTCTTATTATTTGTTTATTTCAACGTCGTTCAACTTAATGTGTAGACGCGCGTATTTTTGACTTTTCTTTGTTGCATTTTCTGACCTTTTTGAATGTTCCAGAGATGCGTAGAGGGCTGCATCGACATAGCGGTGGCTAACATTAAGTGTGATTACGGATCGTTCTGGCGCGACGAGAAGACCTGCGTGCCTAAGAAAGACTGCACTTGCTTCTCTGAGGTCGACAACAAGATTGTCAAGGTAGGTACCTTGTAGCTTGATAGTGTAGATTGCAAAAGAAAATCCATTGGTGTAACCGGTTTCAGAAGCGCTCGTGGCTTAGCTTGCTTAGGCGTTCTTGATCGTTAAAGTTAAGCAACGATATGCGCGGTCACAAATTGGGATGGTTGACCGCAAGTGGCATTACGAGCTGAGCGCTTCCGTGCTTCGGAGGGCACGTTAAACAGTCGGTCCCGGCTTTTTAAGTCGTTAAGCCAAGATGGAGGCCTTTAGGCGGCCTAAAAACTCCATCACTAGAGTTGGCCACTAGCTCATACTTACTTTTTTTTACCGGTTTCAAATTTTCGATTGAAAAGTAAAGTCCTTTCTTATGACTATGACTAGCTGTGCCCCGCGGTTTCACCCGCGTTTTTCTCACAGGCGGCCAGCAAGCGCGGCCTCCTCGTCTTGCCCGCCGCCGCGCCACCTCCAGCGTCTCGTCTTGCTTGCATCAAGCGCGCGTGGATTTCCTTAGCAGAGTTATTTTAGAAATGTATTTATTATACTCTTCAAAGATCTTATACTTACAATCATCAACAAATATATTTCGAAAAAGATTATTACAGGATTTTATGTTGATAAAAAACTCTATGGCCCATAACTCATTAATAGGTACCAACTCTTAACATCTTACACACGTGATAACTTTTAAACGAAATATCCGATTGAGATGAAACAAAAAGTATTTTACTTCTACGTAAATACTCTTGATAACATAATGCTTAATTTCGATAAATATTAATATTACGATACATATTTAAAATCTTCAGACGATTTAATAATTATTTTGAACACAAAATCGGTTATTGTGATTAAACCATGATAGCTAGATATATGTTCTCGCGGACTTTTTTGTAGGTCTTAATGGGATCTACAAACCCGTAGTACATCATTTTGTTCTATTGTCAATAGTTTTTGCAGCGCACGCAAAAATAGGTTTTCGATTTTACACCTTGTGTTACAAAATAGCAATTTTATTACGGATCCCTAATTTTGAAAAAAATAAAACATAGCCTATAGCCTTCCTCGATAAATGGACTACCCAACACTGAAAGAATCATTCAAATCGGACCAGTAGTTCCAGAGATTAGCGCGTTCAAACAAACAAACTCTGCAGCTTTATAATATTAGTATAGATTATACAAATAGTTTATTTTGGAACAAATACACTGGCTCATAAATAACATAATAAGTACACGATGATAGCTGCAGTAGTTAAAAACTGTGTCGCAACTATTAACGCCCACCTCCAAGACTACGGAGCGTTAAGTTCCTTACAAAAAAATTACTAAAATTAGTTTTAATACAAATAATACAAAAATATGCATAATTGCAATGTAAAACATATGTCAAGTGCACGAAAGAAACCTTTGAGACTCACTTTAAATCCTTTTACCACACTGGTTCAAAAGAATTACACGACTAAGAATGATACAAATTTTATAAAATAACATTTTTTATTTTTATTTTACAAACATTCTTTCAACCGACTTCTAACATTTTTCGCTTATGTGTGCATGCCCTGACCACATAAAAGGGGTTCGGTAGACTTAATTCACCTGGGATAAATCACCTGGGTATATTAAAAGGACCAATTGAAAGCAAACTAGATTAAAGTCATGTTATTTCTCTTTCAAAAAATACTTCATTTCTCCGACAGCCCGGTGGAGTGATAGTGGACGGGTGCCTCCAATGTCAGTGTCTGGACAATGACTTCCACTGCGACTCCTCAGAGTGCGTCTCCGTGGGGGTTCCTTACGAGGGCTCCACGCACCAGCCGCTAGTGGTACCACGCGTCATCAACACCCCCTCCACCACCCCTACTCCGGAGATAATACCCTCTGAGACTACACCCACCACTAAGGTAAGATACTTCCACTGCGACTCCTCAGAGTGCGTCTCCGTGGGGGTTCCTTACGAGGGCTCTACGCACCAGCCGCTAGTGGTACTACGCATCATTACTACCTCCTCCTCTCCCCCCACCCCTTAGACAACATCCATCCCCCACTAGCTCCACCCTGGAGATATATACCCCCCGAGATTACACTCACCACTGTTGTTCATCAGAGGTTCCGTAGTAGTTCACGCTTCAGCAGCTTAGGTTATCAACACCCTCTCTCCCCCCTACCACTACCCTCCGGAAACAATAAGACTACCCCACGAACAGGGTAAGATTTCAACGTTTATGCTGTGCAACTGAAACCATTATCATCATTGCTATCAGTACGAGCCTATATTCTGTTCTTCCGTATGTAATTACATTCAAAGTTTTGTCCAAACAAACATACACAACTTTTGCTAGGATTAGAGCAGTCATAAAGTTAAGTGTACGGTGTCTTGTTAACCAGTACAACTAGATTTGTTAAATAATACAGCGTTTGTAGAGCAATAATTAACTATATTACAAACGGTTGATGGATGAGTTGTTAATGATAATGATGGCGAGAACGCGCGCTCTTGTTGGCTGAATGCGAACTGACTTTAACTGATTATTTGAATAAAATGAAATGTTGGTAATGTTTGAAACTGGGTCGCGCGGTCAACGCCTTTTTGCTGACCCCGGAAGATCCACGGTTGCTTATACCGTACATTATGTTTTTTTTAATATTAAATGGGTTCTTTCTTGACCTCAATCTGAGCCGAATGAGCTCAAATGAGGTCTACGACGTAACAAGATCGATCAGAAGCAACCTATTCACTCGAGAATTGAAAAGTTTCGGGTTATATTGCTTTGGAAACACAGACGCAGGCAGATAATTCCACTTCTTAGCGGTGCGCCTTATAAAAGATGATGAAAAGCGTTTCAAGCGGGTGGGTGGAAAGTGTGAAAGTTTACCTCCAGCTAGCCTTGTTACTCCACAGGCTCCAAAACAATTGACAACTAGAACATTGCCGGTAACATCTGAGGTCACTGAGGCCACGAAGGTGGTAACAGAAGTACCAGTACCAGAAGTATCGCAGTCCATCGTGATAGTCAAGAGTACAGTGACCCCACCGCCGGAATGCTCGCCTGATAAGTAAGTCTGGTCGATTTCACGATAAATATAAATAAATAAATAGCACCCAACATATACATAGTCCTGACCTCACACTAGGATTCCCTGTGTTGTGGGTATCAGAAACTACAAGTACCATGGTACCACAACACCCAGACCCGGAAGAAATATTTACAGATTATACAAACATTTCTTCCGCAGCGGGAATCGAACCCGCTCCTCTTACGTCTCTACCGAGCAATCGCCCGCCACGCCACTAAGGATGACAATAGAATAGGATAGGATCTAACCTGATTTCATTCACTTCCTCGGTGGCTTGGCGGGCGAGTGCTCGGCTGAGACGCAAGAGACGCCCGTATCCCTAATGGGGTGGGCAGAGCCACAAGTAAACATAAGAAAACTTGCAGCCACTTCTGATTTAAAGTCCGAAGATGGGCTTGGTGAACCATGTCTATCCCTTAGTCGACTTTTACGACATGCTCGGGGAGAGAAGCAGCTGGACGCATTCTATGCTTTTTCTTTACTTCCAGTCCAGCAGAGAAGTATAAGGCCTCCAATCTTGTTTATATTGTTTGTTTGAACTCCTCAGCTACATAGACCTGATGTGGGGAGACCAGCCGCTGGCAGATTCTGCCTTCAGCGCCAGCTCAATCGCCAACGCGCTGTTCGAGCCGCAGTTCGCGAAGCTCAACGGTCACCCGCTCGATGTCACTGGTAATGACCGTAGAATCTTACTTATATTTTATATGCGAAAGTTTGTGAGGATGTTTGGTTGGATGTTTGAATGCCTCAATCACGCCTAAACGGCTGAACGGATTTGAATTAAGCTTGGAATATACATAGTACATGTACTGAAGCAGTAGGCGGCAGCTAGTTACATTATAAAAATACTAGCTGCCGCCCGCGGCTTCGCTGGCGTGGATAAAAAATAGCCTATATGATAATCCAGCACTACTATGTATATTCCAAGTTTCATTAAAATCCGTTCAGCTGTTTAGGCGTGAAAGAGTAACAAACATCCATACATACAAACTTTCGTATTAGCAAGGATTTTGGAATTATAGCCTCGTTCAAGTGATTTTATGCAAAAAAAAAACAATTTAAATAATAATATAAAAATACTATTAACAATTCCAATTTTAATATTTGCAAAAAAATTACTTGACCGGGACTAGAATCCATTTTCATAAGTTATAATATTTTGATTTTCAAATAAATTTATTCAATAAGGCTAGAGACTATTGTAAGTTATTGTTTCAATATAAAAAATACTTAATTATTTGAAATCACTAGAATAATTTGGACAAGATTTAAATCTACGTTGAATTTACGTCTGTTCGTAAAGCGATGTGATGTGATAGTCGGAGATCCTCATAGCTTATGCTTCCAGCCGGCAGCTGGAGCCCCAAGGCCCATGACCAGCACCAGTACATCCAGGTGGAACTGCCTCGCCGGGAGCCGGTGTACGGCGTGATCCTCCAAGGCAGTCCGATCTTCGACCAGTACGTCACCAGCTATCAGCTGCTCTACAGCGATGATGGAGTGCTCTTCCATAACGTGGAAGAAGGGGGGCAGCCGAAGGTATGAAACTACCTTCTACTTGTGACGGCCTCCGTGGCGTGGCGGGCGATTGCTCGGCAGAGATGCAAGAGGCGCGGGTTCGATTCCCGCTGCGGAAGAAATGTTTGCATGATCTGTAAATATTTCTTCCGGGTCTGGGTGTTGTGGTACCATGGCACTCGTAGTTTCTGATACCCACGACACAGGGAATCCTAGTGTGGGGTCAGGACTATGTATGTGACTGTTGGGTTGTTGGGTTATGCCACTGTTGTTTCAGTGTGGTGAAAGGTAACGTGCAAGGCAAGGCTTTCGTGCACTTGTCACATGGCTTCAAACTTTTTAGGTTGTCTATCTATTTAGTCCTCAGACCAAATTAAAGAAAAGACGCTATATTGGCAATGGAGTGATCACCTGTCGCCGTTGTACAGCACATCCATTTTAGGATTGGCAGAAGTGGCTGCAAGTTTTCTTATGTTTACTTGTGGCTTTGCCCACCCCATTAGGGATATGGGCGTGATAATATATATGTATGTACTAGGTAGTAAAAACTTCAACTCTACCGAAAGATTTAGTGTCACAAGGAGTACCTCAAGGCAGCGTTCTTTGGCCATTTTTATTTTTGGTGTACATCAACGATCTACTCGTAATTGGCGACAAGAAACCAAATGATTCTGTTTTCGGATGACTTAACCATATTATTCATTCACTCATTTTAACATCCCCAGGAGTTCCGCGGCCCCGAAGACAACAACACACCAATGAAACAGATGATCTCCCCTCCAATCGAAGCGAAGTACATTCGCGTCCACCCGCTCACATGGCACGACGAGATTGCAGTCAGAATGGAGCTGATCGGCTGCCAGCTTTCTACCACCACTGTCAGCACGACTGTACCTACCACCCTGGCTACCACCGTGAGTGTTCTAACCACCTTACAGGCTTACACTGTATACTACTTCTTGTATTACTAGTTCTTGCGAGTTCCATCCGCTCACTTGGTACGACGAGATCGCAGTAAGAATGGAACTGCTGCCAGGCTACCACCATTGTCAGCACGCCTGTACCTATTAGCCTGGCTACCTAACACTAAAACTGATTCGTGCTTGTGCGCACTGGCAGATAATTTGTCAGGCAAATTGTTTAAGTGTGTGTGTGAGCCAACGATCACAGTAACTTCTTGACAACAGCTGTTTCGCTTACCTATTTATTTTGTTTTAGATTAAAGTACGTATTTTTTATCGAGAACCTAGTGTTCGGATAAACTTAATTTAGGTCTAAGAACATGACTAACCAGAAATTGTACCCTTCGTTAGTTTTTAGTGAAATAAATAAAATAAAATAAATACCACGGTGAGTATTTGCCGAATAAAGTTGGATAATTGATGCAGGCGTGACTTTGCGGAAGTCCATTCTAAGATACATAAATGGAAGTTGAAAATCTAGTAACTAAGTAAGTTCATAAATGAGCTAGTGGCCAACTCTTGCGACGGAGTTTTTAGGTCGCCTAAAGGCCTGCGCTCAGCTCGTAATGTCACTTGCGGTCACCCATCCATGTTGCGATCGCGCACAATCAATCAAGAACGTCGAAGCAAGCTATGCCACAAATATCTAGTAGGTACTTACTCCGTTTAAATCTTGAACTGACTGACTTGAACCAACTCCTTTTAAAACTCTCTTAAAAAGCATATTCTGTTCTCACAGTTGGAACCACTGCAATGTACAGAGCCTCTTGGCGTTGCCGCTGATCTTCCACTTGACAGCATCACAGTCAGCTCCAACCCTGAAGACAAAAGCCATCTTCTCCTGGACGGAACCAGGGGCTGGAGGCCGCTCTATAGCACTCCTGGAGAATGGATCATGGTACGTATCATCTTTACTCTCTCACACTGCACCTTGCTCCCAACATCATCAGCTCCAACCCTGAAGACAACTAGACAGAACTAGGAAAACAATTTTGTTCTAGATTCTTTATAGCTCTTTGGCTAGGTTTGTCATGTAATATAGAAAGTCTTATTGGCAGGGTTGCCTTGATCGTAATATAGGAAGTCTGATTGGCAGGCCGCCATGTAATATAGGAAGTATGTATTATTATTATTATTATTCTAAGCTAGGTTACAGATATGCTGAGCTATGCGCTCATACCACAGGGGTAAAAAGGATGAAAATTACCTTTTTATGGAACTTTTTAACGCGTTGTGCGATTTGCTCGAAACTCTGTCAGGATGCTATAAATGAAAAATAAATAAACACGTACTTATTTGAGGGTTTTCCAAAACAACGCTTGAAAAGGAATAAACTGATATTTGCACCACGAAGCCGCATTTGGTCATAACAATAATCATCATCATCATCTTCCTGCCATTATCCCACTCTATGTGGGGTCGGCACAGCATGATCCAAGGATCATGCTGTACTTGCTTATTGTATCTCATCATGTTGGAGAGGATACTATCCCTTAGTCGACTTTTACTTTGGTCATAATAATAACCCTTAAGATAATGATCTCTAAAACTAATCATTACTTCTACAAAAAATAGAAAACAAATAGGACGATAAGATTTCAGACCGCCTCGTATGCAAGCAGGTGTGTAGATACGCGGATAAATAAATTCCTATAGCGTATTCCAAGAACAAATGGGTGATTCATTCGGTGCTTTTTATTTCAAACTTAAAATAAATAAAGAAAATTCAATTTAAAAAATTGGAGCTATCACATGAACCACGTAAATTGCAAGGCCGGTCAACATTTAAAATAAATTATCTTCAACAAGGGGCTTGTCATGGCTGTCATGGTCATTAATCAGACTAATTCTCCTCAGGTCGTGGGAACATTAAAAAATCGAAAATGCCTCAAAAAAACGGCCTTTTCTGCACTTATCTTATACAAGTGCACGATAGGACACTCTTTGAGGCGCACTCTAATTTTCACCATATTTTCCAAAAACAGCGACAAAACAAGTAGTACATGATAGACTTACCCCCGAATACTCAAACGCATCTCAGAGTTGAGCACGTCTCAAATGACGAGTTTTTGACAGATTTTCATCAAAAACTGTCAAAAAACGGTGACTTGAGACGTGCTCAACTCTGAATCGCGTTTGAGTATTCGGGGGATAGTTTATTGTCGACTTCGAGAAAGTAGGTATTCTTAAAGTTGCCTTTTTTGTTTAGATCAAATCATCTGTTAAATTGTAATTTGCAGTTCAATTTCACATCTCCGAGAAACATCACCGGCATTAAAACTAAAGGCGGCAAGAAGGGATGGGTGACCTCTTACAAGGTCCTGTTCACATCTGACTTTCAAAACTTCAACCCGGTCCTCGACAAGGATGGGAAAGAGAGGTAAGACTAATTAAATTTGACATACAAGCAAAAAAGTAGTCTAAAATATTACAATCTTAGGTACTAACAAAAACAAAAGAAATGCACAAATCATCATCATCATCAGCCTATAGCAGTCCACTGCTGGACATAGGCCTCCCCTAATGAGCGCCATCGCGCCCTATCTTTGGCTTGACGCATCCAGTTTCTGCCAGCAGCCAGTTTTTTGTTAATGCACAAATGGCGGTCTTATAATTTTTATTTAATTTGACATCACAAAGGAATGCAATGAAAATGATGTTCGCAGACAATCTTTTTGTTGTGGACAACAGCTCCCCACTCTACAACGTGTAACATAATGTCCCTATAAGCCCGAAAGGGGTGTATTCAGACCGAGCACTTGAATACATTGACGTGTGCAAAAGTTCAATACATCATATTTGAAATTCCAATACAATTAAAAACAAATTATTTCATGAGAAATTTGTGACAACCCTATGTGTTTGTTTACCATTTGCGTAGGTAACAAACACACGCGCACCCTCCTATTGCGTCGGACCCACACATACGCAGACAATTGAACGCGCGGCAAGTTTCAAAAAGTACCTAGGTGTAATCACCAAAGTTTTCGTAAGAATTTGCAATTTTTTTAATTCTACGTAGAAATTAAAGTCGAAGATTAAAATCACGATATCTTTCACACATAAAAAAACAATTATCTACCTACATCTACCTAGGTAGTTACCTAAGGACCTAGGTACAGGAAAAGTTAAGTTATACCTTTTCTCCCTTCTTCTTGGTTGGCTCGGAACACGGCTAATTGACATGGTAGCTATTAGGTAGGTATGTAGGTACCTAGGTTGGTATTACTGGTACACATTCACATTCACAATCACAAAATTATTTTTGTCATATTTTATTAGTAAGCTAGGTACTAATGGGGTACCTACTAGGTAGGGTGATAGGTTAGGTACCTATCATCATACCTACCTATCACTGAATTTTATCACTGTTGACACACACAGTAGGTACTCGGTATCCATCAAAGGGAAGTAGGTACAACACACCACCGAATTCCCGGTCTTCCCTCACTGGTGCGCCGGTGGAAAGATCCCGTCGAGAGAAGACGGTTCACCAATCCCAGAAAATAGCCCGTAAGATGGCAATGGCCGCCCTGGATAACGCTCTCTGTAGAGCTGAAGCGCCGCTACTAAGCTATTAATTATTTGGTGCTACTCCAACACACACACACACAACACCATATCATAATACTCACCGTTTGAGTACAAAGCCGACATCGTATCGTACGTTAATTAGTTACGCGAACCGAGAGATGGCTTGTTGCAGTTGTTGCAAGGAACGAATGCTAATTGCGACTGATAAAAACCGATCTGTTTTGCGAGCAATAGTAGGTACCTATTGCCGAAAGCCGAATTTTTAGGGTTCCTTGTCTGGGGTAACCCACTAAATACCGATTGGGAAAAAAAAGGAAAAAAACTTCACCATACATCTACTACTACTACTACTACTGTCGTCGTGTCCGTGTCGCTAGCTCTTTTGAACCAGTGTGGTGGAAGGATTAGAGTGCACCTTGAAGGTTCCTTTCGTACACTTTGACACACGTCTATGACATGCCTGGTTTCCTCACGAGGTTTTCCTTCACCGTTTGAGAGCATTGATATTGCACACATAAATTTTGAATCGAAAAATCCATAGATTCGAACTCACGACTTAAGGATGGGAAGGCGGGGTTCATACCAATATGCTACCATGTGCTCCATCCCCATTTGCTACTAGGTACCTACCTACTTACATAATAACCTACCAACAATTACGTAGTTCAATCAAGAAAAGTAAAAAACAAATAAACCTACGGAACCAATTTGATTTTATTAAACAAACGCTTGCGGTGCGGTGTCGGTTGACGGTTGCGGATTTTGAATTTAGCAAAGGCACCGACAGCCAATTAGGGCGAGGTGCCATCCCACTAGTTGTTGTTGTTGTTTCAATGCAACCAATGACAAATAGGCTGTTCACGATGAAAATGAAGATTAGTAAGACAGATAAGTCACAACCTTTGACTTTAGTGCCCAAGTAGGTAGGTACAAAATTGCATTGAAAAATGCTCCAATGAATATTGGAATAATACATCGTTGGAAAAACTAAAGTGGAATAGGGTCACGGCTTTATCCTCAGGCACGGTAGACCTCTTCTCATACTTCTTGTTACCTACTCAAGATGCTTTTAAGGCCCGAGTAGGTAGGTACAAAATTGAGTAGGTATCACGGCTTTATCCTCAGGCACGGTAGACATCCTCTCATACTCCTTGGCACCCACTGAGGATACCTTTAAGGCCCGAGTAGGTAGGTACAAAATTGAGTAGGTAAGGTACCTATCTCCTATACTAGGTACTTAACAAAGAGATCTGAAAGGATGTTTACGGTGCCTAGGTATTTTAGTCGTGATGTGACCTTACATTTTAATTACCAATAAATACCAAGGTACCACTAGGCCTTCAAAAAAAAATTACTTATTAAGCCACCTCGTTATTAGGTAAGTAGGTAGGCATTTTACTAATGGTGTCTGTTCTGTTACCTGTTTCATCTAGAGTTCACACTTAAAGGTCAAAAAACAGCTGTAAATAGGGATGCCTCATGTTGTGTCAAGTTACGTATTGGAGCAAAGTTTAAGAGACATTTCATGAATGAAAACCTTTGAAATTTTAAAAGTCGTTGAACAAACGTTGTTCGCAATGACGTATAGAACACCCCCGTTTCGGGCTTATAGGGACATTATGTTACACGTTGTATATCCGAAGCGTCCGTTATTATATAATTCGTCGGACGCATTTTTGGATGAATCGGACTTTTCCGACTGGCATTCTCGAGCCACCAAATCATTTCTTCCTCTACCTCTTCTGGAAGCCAACTGGCACTTCGCGGGTTTCTTCGAAACACGTTGCTATGATGCTGCAAAGTTCTTCACCATGTAAATAATTATTTTCGATGAACAGGTTGTTCCAAGCCAACTACAACGAGGAGTCAGTAGTGACGGCTGAGTTCCGCCCTCCGATCCACGCGCAGTACCTCAAAGTTCTGCCTCTGAAGTGGCACGGTGCTATAGAGATGAGGGTGGAACCTATCGGCTGCTTTGAGCCTTACCGTAAGTTTTTTTATCTCCACTGTTAGACATAGGCCTTCCCAACATTCCCAACTTCCAGGATGCCCAATATACTTCGCTTCGAGGTCGAACGACTGTACATACTCTCAGGATTAGATAAACTGCGCAATAAATCGCTTCGCTTGCTATTTCAGTTCCTAATCCTAAAACATTGGCATTTGGGATCTCCACAAATGTGTCACGTTAACTTTTAACAGGACTCTGCTTTCTTTTTGTGGCGAGACGGTGACAGTCTAATTAAGGGCTGGGAAAGTAGAGACCCATTAGGTTTTATTCCTATTTCTCATCATCAGCCTATTGCAGTCTACTTGCTAGACACAGACCTTCCCTATAAAGCGCTATCGCGCCTGTACCACGTACTATCTTCGGCTTGACACATCCAGTCTCTGCTAGCAGCCTTTCGCAAATCGTTTCTAGCTCATATAGATGGTCCATCATGTTGGAGGATACTACATACTCGTACTCGTATATCCCTCAATCGACTTTTACGACGAGCTCGGGGAGAGAAGCAGCTGGACGCATTCTGTTTTTGTTTTACTCCCAGCTGAGAAGTAAGTGTTGTACAAAATCATTGAAAACCTATTATCTTCTAGCTACCCCCACCACGGCGCCCCCCATGGAGGCCACGACCCCCTCCCCCTGCAAGCTGTGCCCCGGCGTGCAGCCGCCTGAGAGCTGCGCGTGCGCCCCCGGCCTGTACTACGATGGAGAAGACTGCGTGCCTCGCCCGCAGTGTCCTTGCGTCATATCCTTCATGTCGTAAGTACCACGCAGTACACCCCCTTCTACAAGTTTCTACAAGCTATACCTCGACGTGCAGCCACCACAAAGCTAAAGTATGCAAAACACAAAAGAAACTAACAGCCAGACCAACTAAGCACTGGTAAGCACTGGTAGTCTAGTGGTAGTGACCGATCCTAAGGTCGTGGGTTCGTAGGCCCAATGGATTTTTCTATTCTTCTAATTGAAAAAATTATGTCCGCTGTCAAACGGCGAAGGAAAACATCGTGAGGAAACCGGCATGTCGTAGAACTTTTGACCAGTGTGGGGAAAAGATTTAGCGCCATATTAAATTTTTATTCCTTAAAACCACGGGGTATTTGGACACGTCTTAAATCTACGTTGCATTTTATAATTTTGCAACTGTTTATCCTATTGTAGTCTTCAATGTCAGTGTGACCGTTTGAACGCTTATTCGAGTACGATACGACTTTGATATCTCTTTAAGAATTGACAGGTTTTTAGGTATATCTGCATTTACTACCTGTGCAGTTTTATTACGAGCAATGTTGGTTTTATTACCGCTAAAATAGTAAAAAACAATATTTTATAACAAGATAGCACTTTCTTTATCATAGAACTTCGCCCCACAAATCACTTTAGGCTGCCATTATAAAAAAACGTGTAAACGACCTTATTTCTAAACATCAAAACTGTTTAAAATTGGCTGTATCACTGTATCTAATAAAAAGAGATGACATACTTTGGGTATTATTTAACTTTTGGCAGAACTTTTCAAATCCCGTTTATGCGTAGTTACCCTAAATTCACGTAAAGTATTTCCGTAGATTACCATAGCATATTGTTTATTCCCTGTATATGTACCAAAACCCCTAAGATTTCATAGGCATACTCCTAGGTGTGAACATCAACGGTAGACCACCTTCTACCACTTGAACTAGATAAGAAGTCTTCTTCACCACATGTTGTCTTCTCGATGTAGACGCAGGAGAGACGGTATACTGTTGCAGAACTGCCACTAACCCTGCCATGGACTGCAAGTAGCCTAAGCGGGTTCCTGTAACACCAGAGTTTGATTATCTTATATTTCTTCTTCTCGGTACAGTCAGCAATTATCAGGATTTTCACTAATTTGAAGGCTAGCCTTGGCATATAAAAAAAATCACAACCCACCATTTATCTCCACACGTCTTAAACGCGTATACTTATATCCCCAAGCGCGGTCGTCATCCTCTATATTTACCTGGACATTTCCTAGGACCAGCCCCAAACGGCAAGTAAGCATAGTAACTCGCCTTCCTCATATCTGGAGCAAATCTTTCAGGCATATACTCTTCTGGCTTATCCCAATTCTTTGGATCCATGTGTAGAGCTTGCGTTGGAACTAGTATCCTCACTCCAGGGTCTATTGTCACTCCTGTTCCTGGGATAGTGTACGTTTTATTGCAAACACGTCTGAGCAGGCTGGCGGGTGGCATCATTCTGAGCGATTCTTTCACAGCCATCTCTAGAAAGGCCATTTCTCCTAGAGCTTCATATGTTAATTCTCCATATTTTTCTAGAACATCGTCGATTTCGTGTTGGATCTTGAGCTGTGCTTGTGGGATGAACGCAAGCTGATGCAATGTAAAACTTGTTACTGTAGCCGTAGATTCGAAGCCAGCGAACATGAGTCCGCAGACTTGGGCTGCGATGCAGTTAAGATCCATTTCTAGAGTTATCTCTTTGGGAGAATCGTCAGGGTTTTTCTCTAAAGAAAATTCGCTTGTTATCTTTCCCTTCGATGCTATATCGAGCAGGGTATCCATGAAGTCGTTCCGTCCGGATGCTTTAAAACCTCGTTCTTCTCGTACTCTTCTCGTTATTTCTATCATAGAATCTGACAACCTTTTCTTGATCGCCTGAGCACGGTGCAGTGCTTTCCATTCAGGGTACAGCTCCTCCAGTGCAATATAAAAAGTCTGCCACTTTGTTTTGTTGAATAACAGCTTGGCTTCGTTCAGGAAATCAGAATATTCAGCTTTTATAACGTTCATTTCTAATCCGAAGCCGCAAGACCCGATGCACTCCAGGCTATATCGAGCCATTAGATCATGCGTGTCAATTTCATTCCCGTCCATTACTAGGCTATCAATAGTGGCTTGAAACTTCCGTGTGCAATTTGAAATAAGAGGAAACATATACTTTAGCTTTGCTATTGAAAAAGCCACTGATAATTTATGTCTCAAAATGCTCCATTTGCCTACAGCCATGAAAAATAAACTGTGAATCATAGGGTCACTGTTGGAGCTCTCAAACCCACCTCTAGAATGGAAGTACCAGAAATCTGAGCAAAGTATATGCTTGATGATTTCAGGTTCTCTAATTATGAGCTCTGGAGTCCTGCCTCTGAAGTACCCGACAATCTTCTCATCTGGATACTTGTTATACAACTCTATTCCCACATCTGTCATGTTCCGTTTCACAAGCACATTTTTAAGATGATTCCCGAAAAATGGTAGGGGCTTTTCAAACTTCACATTTCTTTTGGCCCAGTAGTCATTGTTTTTGGTGACACGCTTGTGTAAATATAGAAGGATAAAACACAGACACACAACAGTTAAAACGTAAAACATTGTTTACGCCAAATTTTTAAAGTAACTGCACAAAATTCTGATCTCTGGTTTTATAAAAAGTACCTAATATACAAAAGACAGCTGTTTGTTTGGTACATTGAGTTCTCGCTTCATTATTCAATTTTCTACTTTTCCTAACGAAACATTTATAATTATGCTAATGAGGGGTAAATGGACAAACCAAATGTCTTACGGTTTCAATGTCTTTGAAACATTCGTTATTTTATGTTTATACTAGCAGCCGCCCGCGGCTTCGCTCACGCGGTACCCAGATAAAAAGTACCCTATGTCCCATTCCAGCACACGTAGGTACCTACTATCCTCATTATTCATTATAATATAGTGTACGCTAAACGATGACTAAAGTATTGCCATCTCTTACCATTTCATAATGACAAACAGTGACTGGGCTAACTTTAAGCAATGGCTAACTTTAGCGAACGAATATGAATAATGGTATGTAAGTATATTCCGTAGTTTTTGCGTGAAAGAGTAACAAACATACCTAAATCTAAAAATTAAGAAATTTCGGTGAATTTAGTAAAAATTTTGAGAGATCATGGGCGCCGGCAGAAATAATTTCCAGGTGGTGCAGATTTTAGTTTTCTTACAATCTTTGCCGAAAAGATGAAATTTTAGTCTGAATGTTTGAGACATTTACAAATTTCTGACTATTCATTATGAATTTATTATATAGGTACCCAGTCGTCACGGCGCACACCTATTTGTTCACGACGATCGAAATTTAAAAATACTAAATTGGTGGGCCAGGAGTACCGGGATCGATATTAATCGATTTCCATTACTTCTCTGAACGCACCCTTTAAAGTACCGCTACTCTACACCAGATGGCACCAGCATAAATGGGATGAACTTAACAGAGAAAGCGCAATACAGTTTCAATAATTCCTGTTGATCCCGAGATTCCCAAGGGGTGCAAGTGCACCCTCTGGCACCCCCTTGCCGGCGCCCATGGTTAAGGTAAACTTTACAAAACGCAACGATGGCGCGTCAAAATTTGATCAGAATTAGCAGCGACATCTAGTTTTCAGACGTAGAATTACGTCAGAACTCCATGAATAATCAAGATTGGAAACTTATTAGACCAGTAATAATTTATGCTTCCTTTCACAGGTAATTTGACATTGACAGTTCCTTTTCCATATGTTTTGTATCATCTATTCTATTACTAATCTTTGGTATCATCGCTGTCATAATGTCAAAATAAAAGTATTCTATTTTTCATGAAAAACATGCCAAAAATAAAGAATTTGCAGGTAATTATGACATCAACTAAATGAGAAAAATCGGCTCTTTAATTTGATATAGGTTATGTGCAGTTTTAGACCAAAAATTGATTCCAGGTTTTCATCCCTTTTCACCCCTTTAGAGGTTGAATTTTGAAAAATCCCTTCTTAGTACACCCCTACGTACCAAGGTTTACCTACACTGAAAATTTCAAGTCTCTACGTCCAGCGGTTTAGGCTGTGCGTTGTCTGTCAGTCAGTCAGTCAGTCAGTCAGTCAGGACAAAGATTCTTATAATATAAGATTTTATGGACATTTATATTTTGATCAAGGAAAAAAAATAAAGTATTGCTGTGCTAGTCTCAATGAAATTAAAGCCTTTTTATTCCCTTAATGTTTAATTGATAGTGTTAGAAAATAAAGTAATATTAAATACTGAGGTACCTACCTATTTACATAATAATAAAATACAATTTCTCTAGTTCTTATTACTTCTTGGTATGAACCTAAGTGGCAGTCCGCCCTCGAAGTTTTGTGCCAAGATGGGACTGTTTCTATGCTCTGGTTTATATATCGTAGATGGTCCTGGGGCCACACTGAACCGGTGTAAGATGGCAGCCATGGCTGTGAGAGACATCATGTATGCGTGGCGCATTCCTGGAAGAAATAACAATATTGAGTTTATTGGACGATCATGTAGAACAAACGATATGGATCGCTTGGTTTTTTTTAAATAGAATTATCAATTTCATAGAGACATGTTTAAATAGAGGTACATTTAATCTTATCCTACTAATATTATAAACGTGAAAGTTTGTATGTATGGATGTTTGTTACTCTTTCACGCCTAAACGGCTGAACGGATTTGAATGAAACTTGGAATATACAGAGTACATGTGCTGGATTAGCATATACGCTACTTTTTATTCAGGTACCACGCGAGCAAAGCCGCGGGCGGTAGCTAGTAGATTAAAATCTAACTGTATTTACAATTTTACGGTGACATAATACACTGTAGGTATTGAAACCATTCCTGCCGCCCGCGTGATCCTTCTACATCTAGCCCCGCGTTCCGTGTAGGGTCCCCTATTCTACAACTAAAGCGTCACTGTCCAGGCTCAAAAGTAAAGCATAGTTCTGTTTTTGTACTGAGACGATGACGGTCTGGTCATGGAACGTGCCTAAATCCTCTTTTTCCACATTGATAAGTGAAACTTACCGAGACATTTTCTTGGTCCATCTCCAAAAGCGATATACGCTTTGCTAACTTTACTTTCTTGTGCGAATCTCTCTGGACGGAACTCTTCAGGGTTGTCGAAGTACTGTGGGTCCATGTGCAACGCTTGAATTGGCAGAGTGACTTTGATTCCAGGGTCTATGGTGACGTTAGTGCCAGGAATTGTGTACCGTTTTTCGCATATTCTGCTTATACCCCCAAAAGGTGGGAACAACCGCATTGCTTCCTTCCAGGCCATCTCAAGCAGCGCCATCTCACCGATAGCTTCATACGTCAGTTTATTGTCGTATTTAGACATGACTTCATCAACTTCGCGCTGAATACTTTCTTGTATTTCTGGGTGGAACGCTAGTTGATGCAATGTAAAACTAATAGATGTGGCTGTCGTCTCGAAACCACCCAGCAGTAAAGAGAACAGTTGCGCTGCAATGAAATCGAGATCTATCTGCACCCCGTCTTTTGATGGCTCGAGTTTAGCATCATTCTCCATTTTCAATAGAATGTCCATTAGATCATTCCTTCCGCTCGGTTTGTAGTTCCTCTCCTCTCGAATTCTTGTGGTCATGTTGTAAATCAAATCTTCTAATTCCTGTTTCACGAGTTTTGGTTTGAACCACTCTGTAGGAAGAAGTTCCGCTAAGACTATAAAGAATATCGTTAGCTTAGATTTTATGAAGATAGAGTGGGCGAGTTTTACGAAATCGGAATGTTCCGCTTTGAGTGTATTTAGCTCCACGCCGAAGCCACCAGAGCCTACAAACTGGAGAGGGTACCGAGTCATAAGGTCGTAGGTCTTTATCTCATCATGTCGAGCAGTCAGCTCCTCCAAAGTCGCTAGTAACTGGTCCGTGCACTGCATCAGTAAGGGGTACATAGCTCTGAGCTTGCCCGGTGAGAATCCTGGAGTAAGTCTTTGCCTGGTGCCACGCCACTCCTCCCCGGTAACGAAAATAACATTGTGCATCAGTGGATCCCTATCCCAATTTCCCAGAGTTCCTCTTCCAGGGAAGTATTCAAAATCCGTGGTGAAAATCCGCTTCATGATATCAGGATCAAAGATGTACAGATCTGGACTAGTTCCTGCGTAGTATCCCACAAGTGTTTCTCCTTTGAACTTGTTGTACAATTGAAAACCGATGTGTGTTTTGTTGCGTCTCTGGAGAAAGTTGGGGAGATGATTACCAAAGAAAGGTAGCGGTTTGTCGTGCTTAACGTTCCTCTTCGCCCAATAGTCGTGGTTCTTTGTTGAGTACCGGCATAGTAAGGTTACTATCACAAACACTAGAATTAGAACTATCATTGTTCTATTTTTCTACGCCAGCCTGCACTTAGTATCTTCACAATTTTAAAACACACCGTAGTCCGTGGTCCTTGATTTGAATGTAGTGTTTAGACGTGACCGAATTTACAATACTGGTTTTAGAATAATCGGCATAGGTAATTTAAATACATATATTATCATATCAATCAATCGAGATTGCCCAATTCAGTTACAACGATATTTATAAAAAAAATATCACCATTATCGGTCACTGGCCGTTCTCGCGCGGGTTCACTCACATTGAAAATTAAATTTTTACCACAGACAGCACTGGTCGTAGTAGTACTAGTCACCCTGCCTTCTGATACTAAGGTCTTGGGTTCAAATCCGGTCGTGCACCAATGCATTTTTCTGTTCGAAAAAATTACCTGTAGGTACTCTCAAACGGTGAAGGAAAACTTCGAAATTATGTGTCAAGTTCACGAAAAGAACCTTTGAGGCGCACTTTCAATCCTTTCACCACACTGGCTCGAAAGAACTAGCGACACGACTAAATAGATAGGTAGAATTTTTATTAGCTGTATTTTTGTATGGATCTCATACGATGTTTTCGAAAGTTGTTGACCCATTTTGATGATTACATCTGATTCTGATTTCTGAGGGATTGATACTTTTTTCGTAATACTTATAATAATCCATTATAATTATTTATTTATTTATTTATTTATTTATTTATTTATTTGATCACTAACATAATATACATTATTACAATTTAAAAAGTGAAGACAGCATGCAAGGAAATTTAGAGCGAGTAACAAAATTATTATTATTGTCAATCACATCTTGCTGACATTTCAAATGGAAGGTTTAACTTTTTTAACATTAGTCGTTGAAGTCGGTTTTTTTAGTTTATTAAATTGTAATTTTTCATAGCAGTTTGCAATTTCATTACCTACAACCCTAAAGATAAGGAGATTGATAAAGTTACTTTATCTATTTATTGGATATCTTACGAATGATCTTAATGACTGATTTATCGGTAAATTATCAGTAAATCTTAATGACTAATGTACCTATCAGTAGAGTTTCCATAATCTGGTATGATTGTGCCATCTAACGGACCAGCTTAGCTTCCACGTACCAAAATGAGGTCTCGACCTAGTTGAAAATACCTATATTCTACTGCGTGCGTGAGAGAGTAGCTTCTTCTTGATGACCATAGCTCCTAACTGATACTACTACTGATCGTGTCACTAGTTTTTTCGAACCAGTGTGTTGAAAGGATTTACCAACAACTCCTTTCGTGCACTTGACAAATGTTTAAATTTTTTAGGCTCTACGACATGTTGGTTTCCTAACGATGTTTTTCTTCACCGTTTGGAATAAAAAAAAGGCGACTAAGGAATTAAGTCCTCTCCAACAAGATGGATAATTTATATGGACTATGGGCTGATCACCTGTCACCATGGTTCACCATATCCATCTTGGGACTTTGAAACAGGAGTGGCTGCAAGTTTTCTTATGATTACCTTGTGGTTCTGCCCACCCCATTAAGGATACGGATGTGCTAATATGTATGTATGGATGTCATCACACTTACTAGTAGCATGACGTGTGTGTGTGTGCTCAAATCGCTTACTCACTACAGATATCCGGTCGGGTCCACGTTCCGAGGCGCGAACTGCGACGAATGCGTCTGCAAGCTCGGAGGTGTGACGTCGTGCTCGCCCGTCAAGGAGTGCAAGTGTGAAGGCCCTGCGGTAAGTTGAATGACCTGACCCATCATCTGAATAGACTGATAGACGTCCTGTCATTGGATTTCTTGAAGCAACTAAAGTGCACCTCAGGAAGGCTATTTCCGCGCACCTGACAAAACTTGACAAAATGCCAGTTTCCTTACGATGTTTTCTTCCACCGTTTGAGAATGGTGTTTTCATATAATTTTTAAAACCAAAAAATCCATTGGTTCAAGACCGGATTCGAACCCAAAACCTGCCACCATGCTCTATAATGTCTTTTTGTTGATAATCTTTATCAAATTATCACGCCCGTATCTCTAACGGTGTGGGCAGAGACAAGTAATCATAAGAAAACTTGCAGCCATTCCTGATCTAAGAGTCCCAAGATGGATAAGGTGATCCTTAGTGACAGGTGATCAGCCCATCGCCCATATAGATGGTCCATCATGTTTTGTTGAAGCTGTAAAATAACTTATTTTTATAGAACGGGCACCTTGTACCCAAACTACTGCCGTCCACCTGCGAGTGTGTCTGCCAGCCCTGTCCTACTGGCACCAAAGTGTGCCGTCACGGCAAGATGTGCCTCCCCCTGGAGAGATGGTGTGACGGCCTGCAGGACTGTCCTGATGATGAGCTGGACTGCAGTACTCCAGCACCGGTGATCGTGACGGAGGCGCCGGTGGTTACGACCCACGCCGTCACCGTGGCGGCCACTGTTGCGCCTACCACGCCCAAACGTGAGTCGAGTCATAACTCACACTCGCATTACACCGCCCGTCAATACAGTAGTACTTCTCTACAGAAGTATGTCTTTAGGCCCACTTTAATCGGAGCCTCAAAGAAACTCCTTACACGTAACATTATTTCGAACTTTTTAGGTTCTTTGACAGCTCTGTTTCCACACGATATTTGGAAAATATTGCGCATATAAATTTTACGAACGTTCATGACTGGATTCGAACAGGTGAACACTTAGGCGGGGTGGGGTCACTCACTACCATTAGCGCCCGTGAATGAAAAGTCGGCTTGAAGTCAAGTTCTACAGTTATTACATTATATTTTGTTGAGAATTACTGTATTTTGTCCTTATTTAACAGCTGTGCAAGAATGCCCGGTAGTAGCCTGCCCACCAGGCTACAATGTGCAATACAAGTCTTCCCACCCCCGCTCCCTTTACTCCTCCCCCTCTGATCTGCCCCCGCCGCGTCCGAGATACTCCTATCAACGATACTACAAGGGAGGCGGAGGGGGTTTCACCAAGACTGGCTTCTCTAAAGGAGGCTTCTCGAAAGGAGGCTTCTCAAAGGGCGGATATAGTGGTGAGTTTCGTAAGTTATCTTATGATGCTGATAATTCAATTGTTTTTGGCTGATATCACTATCGCCTAGGATCCCCAATCCGCGTCATTTGACCTTAGCTATTTGAGTGTTTCCTGATGCTCCTTGTGTCCATTAGGATAAGTACCTATATCCTCATTAGATTTGCTTTTTTCTGCCGGGACGGTGACAATCTGGCAAGAGAACGGTGTACTACACGAACACTATTATTTGCTATAATGGTAATATTACTCAAAAAAATTCTTCCTCCAGGTTTCGTCCCACCAATCAAACCGAGCCAGTCATTTACTCTCTCCAAGCCAGCTCTGGAGTCCACAGCAGCGCCCCCCACAGAGCTCTGCCCCGTGTTCTCGTGCGTCCCCCCCGTCCCGCCCTTCCCCCGCCCCGGCGCAACGCCCGCGCCTACTGCTTGCTCAGTCGTTTCCTGTCCACCGGGTTACACGCTGAAATTGGAGACAGCGAGAGGATTTAACAAGTGTCCTCAGTGAGTATTACAAGTACAAGCCTCCCCCTGTGTTCTCATACGTGACCCTGCAGCCTTAGTGCCTTTCCTTAGCCCCGCCTGCGCTAGCGTCTTCTGCTCGCATGGCTACTCGCTGAAACTACGAGACAGCTCCTCAGTGAGTATGACAGTAGCGTTATACATATATGCGAAAGCCAGCCCTTTACGCCGTTCAAACCAGATGTAGACCCCACAAAACGCGACGCAGTGACGTGGAATACCCAGGATGAGATGGTGGGACGAGCTAGACTCTCACATTGGCACATGCCCTTTCACAGCGTTAAATCACGAAGATTGGTTTCGTCTTGAGTAGATTCTTCGACAAGCATATCGGAATAATAACAATAAAAAATCATTTCGTGTCAAATATGCATAGAAAAGACCTGTCTTTGTAAACTCTTTTTGAAACTATGTATAGATACGAATGCGTCCCCCCTCCTGAGCGGCCATCGTTCTGCGAGCTGACAGGGCGCACCTTCCACACCTTCGACGGCTCTGAGTACAAGTACGACGTCTGCTTCCACATCCTCGCTAGAGAGAACCGCTTCAACACCTGGACTGTTGTTGGTGAGGACACCATCGATCTTACTTCTTTCATTCATAATAAATATGTAAAAGCGAAATTTTGTTTACTGGACGGATTTGGATGAAACTTAGTATATACATTTGGACAGCTAATGGACCTGGAATAGTAATGGCTAAGGCTATTTTTTCTGGTAGCATTCCAGCGAAGCTAATTGTAATTCGAATTGGTGTTATTTAGACTTTTCAAGATCTGCATTAACTTCTCGCGTTAGGGTTGTATTGTACTTATCCCCCTTAGGTACCTTAGGACAGTTAAACACTTGTTTTTTGAACAATTTAGTATTATGTAGAAAGAAAATCAAACCAAACTACACACAAATCTTGTTATGGTCAGAATGTGGGCTAAACGTATTTTATTTCATCACCCAGTCCGCAAGAAGTGCCGCTCAGAAGGCTGCTGGAACGAACTCCTCATCTCCCAAGACGACCAGCTTATCCTCGTCAAACCCACCATGATGATAGAGTACGACAACTATGAGTACACAATCGAACAGATCTCCAAGATCTGCTTCCAGAAGAACAGTTTCGACATCGCGAGACTGGGAGATGGAGTCTCCATCAAGTCTAGGAAGTACAACTTTACTGTGCTCTTCAGTAAGGAAGGGGATGTTAAGATTGGGGTAAGTGTTACTAGGGTTAAGGAAAACTGCTAGGATTATGTGATTATGACAACGACAGGCTTATAAAATAAGGCAGACTTTGTAGTAGTCTTAGTTTCTAATACCCTTGACAGAGAATCCTAGTGTAAGTTTATGTACTTGGATAAGTCCACTCGTTTCTATTCCATTCTCATTTTTCTTGTCTCTTACAGTATGTTACTTTCTTCGTGTTGTGTTTCAAATAAACTTTATTCTATTCTATGATTTGTTCTCTGTGTAGGTGTTGAAAAAACACATGGGCACAGTGGACGGCCTCTGCGGTGCGTTCGACGGCGACAAGGTCAACGACCGCCGTCTGCCCGATGGCAGCCAAGCCACCAGCATCGACCAGTTCGGCAGAGCCTGGGGCAAGCCTGGCATGGCCCCGGACGCGTGCCAGGCTAGAGTGGTCGAAGCTGCCAAGCAGAAGAGAGTTTGGGAGCTGTGTGATGTTATAACGTAAGTTTTTGAGGATAAGCATCCGCCTGTTCAGTACAGCATGCTCATTCTTATCCAAACTGTTGCATTCATAAAATAGGTTTACCTATCAAGCAATCTAATGTCAATATTTCATTGTTAATTCTATCCATTCTCTGATTAAACGCCAAGCAAGCAAACCATGTTGCTAATTCATGGTTTCTTCTCCAGCAAAGAACCTCTCGCCCGCTGCGGCGAGATGCTAAACCTGGATAAATGGCGAAGCATTTGCCTGGAGAAAATCTGCGAATGCACCGAGCTGGTGGTGAATGGCACTAGAAGATCGGAGGAGCAGTGCCGCTGCCTGCTGCTACAGCAGATGGTGGCGGAGTGTCTGGCGGCCGACGCGCCGGGAGCTCCGCCCCTCGACCTCGGCGCCTGGAGGATTATGATGGACTGCCGTGAGTAGACTTCTTAGGTCTTTATATGAAGATCTTCGAATGAACTGAGCTGGTCGTAAACGGTACTAGAAGATAGGAAGACCAGTGATGATGCCTGCTGAGTACACGTCTTCTTAGGTCTTCTATTTGTCTGGAAGGGATGTACAAATGCTCCGAGCTGGTTGTGCCGTGAGTATGTAGTATTGCAGTGAAAAAGTGACCTGGACATCCCTGATGTTCATCCAAGACTAATGATTTTGTGGCTCCATTCACCTATCACCGTAGAAGACACTTAATTTCTTGGTCCCCGGCTGCCGAGAACTTTGGTCCTTATTCCAAGAGCTGCGCCAGTGTCTCTAGTTCTGCGGATTTCCTTGTTTCAGAATCTATGTAGGGAAACCCCAAGTATAGCCTGCTGCATGTTGAGCTTTTTTATGAAGCCAAAAACATCTTATTCTCGTTTATTCGTCAGCTGCGGAATGTCCCGCTCCACTGGTCCACTACGACTGTTTCCGACGTCGCTGCGAGCCTTCCTGCCAATCCACCGGGGCTGCGAGAACTGCTCTCAGCTGCGACGTGGAAGCTGGAACCTGCCACCCTGGCTGCTACTGTCCTGAAGGCACGCTGAGGAAAGGCGATGCGTGCGTCCTGCCAGATGATTGTCTCGATTGTAAGTCTTACTGCACTCAGCTGCGAAGTAAACCTGTAACCCTGGCTGCTACTATCCCGAAGAAACGCTAAGGGGAGACAATGTATGCGAGCTGCCAGACGATGATGGTCTAACAATGAGCATATGAAAGCAGAGACCTACCATCTTGGCTGTTACTGCTTTAAGTAAACTATAAAATCATAGCCAATTTAATGTAGCCAAAAAACAAATAATGTAAGGACAAACAAGGGGTGATTGTAACTTTTGTTGCAATAGTTTTCTATTTGCAACCTTGACGGTTTATATAAAGGCAAATACTGGGTTTAATAAAACTACTTCCGAAACTGATCCAGCGCATTTAGACCATGGTTCTGAACACATCAATTAAGGCTGAATAACACGAAGATCGTTCTCTTTTTTTCAACTTTTGTGAAAATTGCTGAATTCCCCAGGCACGTGCAATGGTGTAGGCACTCCGGCCAAGTACGTGACGTTCGAGGGCGATGACCTACCCTTCCTCTGCAACTGCACCTACCTGGCTTCTAGAGACAGGAATGACACTGGACACAAGTACCAGGTATTTATTAAAAAGAAAAGAAATGAGCGTACTGGGTTCTCTTACTGATAGGAGCATGAGGACTAATATGTCCACGTGCCCTTACTTGACAAAATCCATTATGTATAATAAGTTATTAGTATTTGCTGAATGAGTTAACTATTAGTAATTAGTTTTGATGTGACTTTTACATCAAAAGTGCACTTTGCGCATATTTTTGAAGTTCCACGACGATTTGAGTCACTGGCATTAAATTACACTACAGAGAAATCCATGAAACCAGTCTCAAAGTTAGTTGTTGTACATCAAAATAACTTTCTAATTAATTAAGAAAATGTCATTTGTAGGTGTTTGCAACAAACGCACCGTGCGAGGACAATCCGTCAGCGATGTGCACGAAGTCCGTCCATCTCGCCTTCGAGAAGAAAGTCATTCATGTCTCCAGAAACGCTGAAAATGAGAAGGTAATATTCAAGAACGTTATAAACTCTAAAGTTTGTGATGATGTGTGAATTTTGTGCCTCTATCACTGCTAAACGGATTTAAATTATACTTTGAATGGTTTGTGTATGTGTGGGGTGGACAAAACCACACGTAATCATAAGAAAACTTAAAGCCACTCCTGATTCAAAGCCGCTTTCCATCAGGCGGGCTGTATGCTTGTGTACCAGCGTAGTGGTATAAAAAAAGGTGTCAAAATCCATCCAGCGTTTGGATTACAGCTTCAACCAAAAAAACGCACATCCCCACATACATGAATACATACCTACACCCCAAACACATTACCCACCTTCGGATTTGGGTACCTAATTAAAAAAAGTTATGATTATTTTGTTATTTGCAGCTGCTCATAACCATCGATGATACGGCGATATACAAGCTGCCGTTAAGGGAACCTTGGGGCTCTATCGTGCAGGACAACGGACAGAACGTCGCCATCACTCTTGTTGACAGTCACGTTGAAGTAAGTCATCATCTTCCTGCCCTTATCCCACTCCATGTGGGGTCGGCACAGCATATGGATCATGCTGTAAGAGTTTTGGCTAAGGTGTTTTAAGACCGGCCGCCTGCCTGACGTCAACCCTCCTTGGGAATACTTGCATAATGTATCTCTTCATGTTGGAGGATACTATCCCTTAGTCGACTTTTACGACATGCTCGGGGAGAGAAGCAGCTAGACGCATTCTATGTTTTTTCTTTACTCCCAGTCCAGCGAAGAAGTAAGTAGGTACTCTACTGTTAAAGTTCAAAGTTCAAAAGTTCAATATAGGTAGGTACTTCATTTCGTAGGATCTCGTTCACTTGAACTGAACAGTGAACACGTCTTAAATTTACGCCTATTCGTAATGCGACTAAGAGTTGAAGATACAGATAAGAAACCGCAGCTTTTTTTTTTATTATCCCTTTACCTATGTTCACCTGAAAAATGGTTCTCTCGTGTGCTCTCGCCTGTTTTATTTCTGGTTTATGACCTTAAAACAATGTTTTTTACAGAAAAATAAATATCAGCTTCTTGTATGTCCCTTATTTTCCTTTGTGATGATACATTATCTTTATAAGTACTAGAACCCTAAAAAATGCTCAAAATTGCCTATTTAGACCGCTGTCAACAGAGGCCTAGTGTACAAAGACGTTAATGTAAAAAAAAACATAGGGGCACACTTAATATCCTTATGCCGTTTATCTATTAAATTGGTCGAATTATGACTTTTTACTTAGGCTTTTCAGTCAGACCTGCAGTTGTTTTTATCGCACGGCCGGATGGCATGTCGAGCGCTCGCAGAGCGACAGCGATAGTTTCTTGAAATACCTAATGCTTGAAAGTCTCTTCGCCTGCATTTTCTCTTAAATTTGAAGAAGGTTTATTGTGACGGAATGGTAACGTATGGAGACCCTTACGACTTCTATTATTTATCGTTTCACTATCTGATAGAGTGGCATCTGTTATAGTGTGATGAAAAGATTAAAACGCGCCTCAAAGGGTCTCTCTCCTTTAGCACTTATTAGAACACATATTTGATTCTATGATAAGGTATGTTTTCTCGCAATGTTTTTATCTTTTTAGACTATGGTGTTGCACATACATTTTGTCAACAACAAAAATAAGCTATGATTCACAAAACTATTGGACATATGCGTAGTGACTGATATAAAATGGGTTATCTTTGTAAATCACCTTTCTGATGAAAGATTGTAATCATTTTCTGTTTTAAATACATATTAATAAATGATTCACTTATCTATACTAATTTAAATTGAAGCCTTTAGAATTTTTCATAATAGGTTCCACTTTTGAAGGATACCAAGATGACTAAAAGAATGCTAAAGAAAATCTCCTATTGTTTGAAAACTATACCATAATTTGAAAATTTGTCTTTGTATTTTTTAAGATCAAATTGCTAATAATAGGTTCCATAAAAGTTATAATCGTGTTGTAAAAAATGTTTTCTTCGAAATCCGCGCCTTGCGTCGTGCGTAGTCATTTTTGTTTTTAGTATAAATTTTAGGGCTTCCGTCCTGTTTTTTCCAGGTTCTTAAACCGGTTATTCCCGGTTTTGAAGGCAGCCAAAATTTTTTTTTTTTTATTTATTTAAAAGACAATATATCATCATTACAGGTTTTTTTTTTATCCCTAAGGCGATGCTATATGTAGTAAGTATTCTGTATATAAAATTAGACAAAATAATAATAATTAATATAAAAAAATAATAATAATAATAATTAAAAAAATAATAAGAAAAAGATAAACACTAATACTTAAAAACATTTGGTTTCAATAACTACCTGTGCAATCTGTAGGAGTTTCGGCAGGTTATTGAAAAAAATATCCACGCTGTTCGCCGATAAGATATTTAGCAGATAGATAGCGAGTGACATGGGGGCAAACTTAAGTAGGTTGGTCCTAGAATTGGGCACCTCCAGCATGGCGGGGCGGCGGCGCGAGCCCAAGTAGTCGTTGGGCACGCGCAGCCGCAGCGCCGCCAGCACCGCCGGGTGGTGCAGCTCCCCGCGCAAGACGCGCACCATGTACTTCACCAGCGCCACGTCCCTCCGCACCGACAGCCTGCAGTAGCCTACCATACCTAACACGAACAGAAAAATATTTGGGTCTAATAGTACATTGAATATCCCACAGCTTAGAGTATTCGCGTCCAAGATGGAGTTCAAAGTCAATGTGCCGTCTTCACTGTACGGCAATAAGACCGAGGGGCTCTGCGGCGTCTGCGCCGGCTACCAGGAGTCTCTTATCACCAGCAACGGAACCGCTACCGACAGCTTCGAAGAGGTACCTTTATCATATCCTACTGTATTATATTAATACACTAGCTGCCGCTCGCGGCTTCGCTCGCGTGGTACCCGGATAAAAAATAGCCTGTATATTAATCCAGTAAATGTACTATGTATATTCCAAATTTCATTCAAATCCGTTCTGCCGTTTATGCGAGATTGAGGCACAAACATCCAAACATCCTCACAAACTTTCTCATTGATAATATATGTAAGATACTAGTAACTCTCTTCAATACTTTCACGCCTAAACCATAGAACAGATTTCAGTAAAATTTGGCAAGAAAATTGCACTCAGCGCTAGAAAATTCTCTAAGTATTTTATGATCAAACAATGTTTTATCGACGACACGATTGGATTTTATTTTAATACAATATTACTAGCCAATATCTATAGACTCAGTCAGAGATTGTAAAAAGTAGGCGGAGTTGAAACGATCACTGATGGTCTGTTTTAAATGATTGCTCGAATGCTTAATTTTGAATAATCTGTGTTTCAGTACGGCAAGAGTTGGCAGGCTACTCCATCGGAGCTGGCCGCCCTCTCCCTCCCCCCGCAGGAGCAGTGCGACCAGCCGCCCCCTCCCCCTCCCGAGGAGTGCGTCCCCCCAGCTGACAACCCCTGCTACAACCTGTACAATGCTGACCGTTTCGGAGCCGTAAGTCAATCTCTGCAATAGCGATGTGATCAGCGGGATCATTATGTAAATAAATAAATTTAAATAAATAAATAAAGTTCGGTTTAGTTACTATAAATACAAAATAAATGTATAGATGTTTCAGGATTATTCAAAACAACACTAAATAAGGGCTAAAGTGGGTGTCAAAATTTGTATGGGAACTTTTAACCGGGGGCGGTGGGAATGGCTTGAAACTCGATTTCAAATCTAACGCGTACGAAGTCGCGAGCAATAGCTAGTTTATAATATAGTAAGATAGGATACCAGTGCCTTCAAACGTATAGGTACCTAAAACACAAAACAGCAATGGCAATAGTACAATTACTATTGCAAGTTAATTTATGCACCAAGTTATTTTACAACAAAGTTCCGGGTATTCGTAAAGCTTTGATTACTATACAGTATTACTGATGCAGATTACTGGTATCCTCATTTCAATCTAGGATCCGTGTCACAATGAGTTTTAAGATTTAATGAGTAATGTTTAAAAAAATTGTTCTCAATTTCTTACTGGAACGACCGACAGCTGAACGACTATTCAGATCATGCGTTCATTCATCATTCATTTTCTCTCTTGGTTTTGTTCGGTCGTTCCAACATGATCCTACCGCCTTACGGAAATCAAACATTACAAAATTTTACTCTCTATAGATACTCTCTCTTTCTCACCAACTGTTGATTCAGTTCTGCCTTCTGTTTTGTAGGTTGTAGGGTTTGGTTCCCAACCAGGACAAACATTTGAGTAATGTACAGATGTTCGTTCTGGGTCCGGGTGCTGTAAAGTATGTATTTAGGTTTATAAATACATATCAGTCACCATGTTCCCATAGTCCAGACTTTGCTTAATCTAGGGCTAGATGACAATGTGAAATGTCTACCGATATTTACTTATTTATTTATTTTCTAACTTCCATTTGATCGTACCGGCCTCGAGGAAGCCTTACTCAAGTAGGTACAAGTTTATAGAGCGTTTATAATTCTGCTCCCAGTGCCATGCCCTGGTGGACCCCGAGCCCTTCGTCCACTCGTGTGAGTCGGACTTGTGTTCGAACGCGACTGACGTGTGCGCCACGTTGGAACGTTACGCGGCCGCGTGCCGGGCACAGGGCGTTTGCTTGGAACACTGGAGAACGGAGCTTTGCCCCTACACTTGGTAAGTCATTGCTTGCGTGCTTTCCAAATAAACTATCAATATATTTTTAAAACAGTGGAGAACGGCCTTTACCTTACGCTTGCTGAGTCATTGCTTGCGTGCTTTCAGATAAACTATCAATATTGAGAATACTCATGGAACTTTAGTAACTTTTTCCGCGTTGAATTTTTTTCATACAAACTTCATCTTCGCGCTGCGTCTTCTAGGAGATGAGTCTCGGGAATTACTTTCTTAGTGCACCCCTACACCATAAAAGGAATACACCCTCCAAGTTTCATCATTCTAGGACTTATGGTTTAGGCTGTGCATCGTCAGTCAGTCAGCCAGTAGCGAAAGATTTTTATATTATATTGATTTGAGAATACCTAAACCTTGTAGAACTATCAATATCGGCTATAGATGATGCTGATAACAAACAACATATTTTTTGATTATTACTAATTAATTTACAGACTAATCTATCATCTAATAACCTTTAGACCACAAAGAAAACCAAAGCACTTAATTATTAAACAAAATAAAATTATATATACGAAAGTAAGTATGAGAGTTTGTTTTGTGCATCAAACAAGGCATAACGGTTGAACAGATGTAAATAAACTTAGGATATACATATTTCGTGACCCTGAAATAACATAATTAGACTACTTTTTATCAGAGTAACGTGAGCAAAGCTGCTGGTTAAAATAAGTAAACAATAAATGCGATGGATGTTCGCATTTGAACTTGAACATATTAAACTTGGAATATACATTCCTCGTCTATAGTCCGAAAATTCTCCTTTTTTTAAACAATTGTTTTCCCACTACTGACCATATCCATCCTGGGACTCTTGGATCAGAAGTAGCTGCAAGTTTTCCGATGATACTTGTGGGATACCAGCGTGATAATAGGTATGTATTTATATATGTGTGTTGGACAAAGCTTCCCCCAAGAGCTTTCACTGATCCCGGTCCTTTGCCCAGCAAGAGAATACAAAAAGCTAATAAAAAAATATTTTTTCAGTGAAGCTCCGTTAACTTACCGCGCATGCGTGGACTGCGAGCGGACTTGCGAGAATCACGATGAACTGACAGCCAACCCGAACAAATGCGACAAACAGCCCATGGAAGGCTGCTTCTGTCCAGAAGGAAAGGTAAGCCAAAAATTTGGTGAGTTGCTCGGTAAGCTTAAATATTTAAGTCATTTATTTAGAAGAAAAATAATAGAATAGAATAGAAATTGTTTAAGAAGTAACATTACAGCAGTAACCAAGGCGTTACATCTAGAATTAGGTAGGTACATTGATGCGAGAATATTGCACATAACATACCTAATATACAATAAAATAAAATAGGTAATAGGATTGGTAATACCTAGGTATATTTTAATGCAACGACTCCATTTTAAAAGAGCTCAGGCGCAGAACGCCTACTTCGCAAAATGTTCACTTCTCTTTTTCTAAAAAACATTTAAAATTATTACATACATACATAAAACCACGCCTGTTTCCCATAGGGGTAGTAAGAGATTACGGAACGCCATTTGCTACGATCCCGACATACTTCTTTCGCTTCATTCACTCTCATTACATTCGGTACTCGTCCAGTTTAGGGTACTCTTGACCTGGCCCTTTTCCAAGACGCCGCCAATTTGGTCCAGGTATGATACGCGCCGAGGTCTTCCCCTTCCAACGGTACCATTCACACTCTCCTCATACACCTGTTTCGTTAATCTTCTTTCATTCATCCTCTCTACATGACCAAACCATCTTAACATACCTTTCTCAATCTTTATCACTACATCTTTCACTCTATAATTTTTCACTCTATATGAAGCGCTCGTGACGTAGCTTGCTTAGACGTTCTTGATTGATCGTTGAAGTTAAGCAACGTTGTGCGTGGTCACAATTGAGATGGGTGACCGCAAGTGGCATTACAAGCTGAGCGCTTCCGTGCTTCGGAGGGTAGATACGTTAAATTGTCGGTCCCAGCTTTCCACTACGGGGGCTTTTAGGCGGCCTAAAAACTCCGTCACAAGAGTTGGCCACTAGCTCATACGAACTTACTAACTCTATAATTATTAAATTCATATTATTGCAGGCGACTATAACCCGTGAGCAAAGCCGCGTCCGGCAGCTTGTCTGTGATGATAATGGCTATTATTTCTATGAGTGATTGTTTGTTTCCTCAGGTACGCGTGAATAGCACTTGTATAGAGGCATCAAAGTGCTTCCCCTGCGATGCAAACAAAGAACATTTCGCGGGAGATGAGTGGCAGGTAAGAATATCTACCCTATTCCATAGAAAAAAGCAAAACCGGACTATAAAGCAAAACAAAATCTTCAAAGTTAAAGTATATTTATTGCTTAACTAGCAGCCCGCCCCGACTTCATCATTCATTTTCCTGCCCTCATCCCACTCTATGTGGGGTCGGCACAGCATGAACCTTGGATCATGCTGTAAGAGTTTTAGCTAAGGTATTTTATGACCAGCCCGACTTCGCACGGGTATTTAACAATTAGGATTTTTTAGGTAAATTTTTTACACCTCGGGTTATATTATTGGAGTTTGACACATAAAATAAAAATAATACTAATGTCATAAATTACAAAGTCAACAAAAATAAGTCTTGTCTAAACCTCAAAAAGCCTTTTTCTTTTAACTGGAACAGTATGGGAAAATCTGAAACCATCTCTTCATACAGGAAAAGTGTCCTAGTGCGAACCATTAGCTCTTTTTATGTATAAAATTTTGCATAGTAAATGTTTTTGACAAGCGCGTTGTCCATGAAAATGGGTGATGCTGGCGAGATTATTCAATTATTCAATACAAACTTCATCTTCCCGCTACGTCCCCTAAGATTTGAATTTCGGGAATTCCTTTCTTAAGTATATACTATACCCTTACCATACCATAAGAATTTTAAGCTGTAGGTACGTTAATAGTTAGTCAGTGTAAAGTTTATATATTTGTACCAAATGTTGACGTATCAGTAAGAACCAAACACACCCTTGTGTCACTCGATAAAAACTAAAAATAACTCGATGAAACAAATTTGCTAATGAGTAATTTGTGATGCTAGATAAAAATCAATTAATTAAATGTGTTAGGTACTTCAAAATATTTATCTCTCATATTTTATATTACAAATAAACTGTGTATCTTATCTTGTTCATTTAATAAGCAAAGCTAGGAGCACATAAAATACTAAAATATGCACAGCATTTAGAGTACCTACTTATTAGATAATGCTACAAAATATCGACCACCCTACTTTTTTCACGATTTATAAGGAAACTACTTATCATGCTTATACATTTTTGAAATGACCTGGCTGGCGCTTACCTCGGACAAAGGATAAGTATAGCTATCCAACGAGGTAACTTCGCCAGCCTTATCTGCGGTCGGTGATCTGAGCTCTCTTTTCTATCTGTAGGCGAACTTAGAAAACTGAGCTGATTTTCATTTCTCATTATTATACCGATTACCTTAAAGCTTCTAATGTTATACTAGTTTATATTTGTAAATAAATCCAGTCAATTATATTTGTATCAGTTGTTAGTTTGTTTCTTTTAATAAAGTTTTATGACACATTTCTTTTTTCTACGTTAAATAACCGTGTGTTTCTTGAACACTCGCATGATAAGCAGCGATGATTCGAATCAACATAAAATCTCATTCGAATTGAGTTTCAACAGTCATCATTCGAATCATTCGAATCAAATGTGATTCGAGTCCCATCACTAATGATAAGGATTGCATATTTTTCAACAGACAAACGCATGCACAAAATGCACGTGCAGCAAGATGGCCGATGAGAACCAAGCACACGTGTCGTGCACAACTGAGAGCTGCACGACTCCCGTGTGTGCCTCGTCCGAGGACATGGTCACTGAGGCCGCGCGGCCCGGCGTCTGCTGCCCTACATACGTCTGCGGTAATGCCTCACACTCTCAATACTCAATCCTACTAATATTATAAATAAGCTGCCGCCCGCGGCTTCGCTAGCGTGGTACCCGGATAAAAAATAGCCTATATGTTAATCCAGTATCACTATGTATCTATATTACAAGGTTCAGCCGTTTAGGCGTGAAAGAGTAACAAACATCCCATCGAGCATTTAACTAAGCTCGATGCAAACATCCATACATCCACACATACAAACATTCATGTTTATAATATTAGTAGGATGCGAATGTTTGTGAGGATGTGTGGATGTGACGATGTATGTTTGTGCCTCAATCACGCCATAACGGCTGAACGGATTTGAATTAAACTCGGAATGTACACAGTATGTGTGCTGGAATAACATATAGGCTACTTTTTGTCCGGATATCACGCGAGCTAAAACGCGGGCGAAAGCCAGTACTCAATGTATTTTTTTTTACATTTCACACAGCGCCGTCTAGCCCCAAACTAAGCAAAGCTTGTACTATGGGCACCAGATGGCTGATGGAATACTTATATACTTTTATTTTCAAATTTGTAAATACGTAGTTATATACAACACCCAGACCTGGAAGAAATATTTGCAGAACATACAAACAAGATTATCACCTCAATTCATCCCCAACGAAAACTACGTATTATCTATGTCCAAAAGGCGACGTAATCGGGCTCAACATTTAGCATTCAACATTTTCGGAAGTCAACTTAATGATCATAAAGGGTCCCAGCTAGCTAGAAGATTCTCCTTTGAAAACAAAATAGCAAGGCTAGAAAAATTTGAAATTCCCCTAATGTAGGTACTTGTAAGTAAAAACAAGGTATTGTTTTAGGGTCTTCATCTGAGAACATTGCTTCAGTATTCGTCTCTCATTTAATATTTGTTTTTCAGTACCAAAACCTAAAGCCGCTTATTGCGTGGAGCCCAAGAAGATGGAATGTGGCTACGGACAGATCCTCAAACAGAAGACAAACGCCGAAGGCTGCAAGGAATTCGCATGTGGTGAGATAGATGACGCTGAAATAAAAAAAATAATTCTTTTAATTATCAGTTTCTGTAAGATTCAATTCTCACATTACACGCTGTTAATAAATCATCATCAGACCGAAAATATCCAAAAAAAAGAACTAGGTATATTTTCTCAGTAATACAAATCTTGTTCTGTGAGAGACTGGTGCCTATGGTAAATCTGACAGCGGTTCTCACGGATAGCGCAATAGATATAAGATCGAATATAGAAATGTTCTGAGTTTATAATGGTTCCAGAATGCAAGCCGGCGAGTGAATGCGAGACGATCCCGCCGGACAGCGAGGTGGAAATGTTCGAGCCGGGCATGCAGCGAGTGATCGACAACTCTGGCTGCTGTCCCAGGGCAGAGCTCCTCTGCCGCCGCGACGCCTGCCCCTCAGCACCAGCCTGCCCACAGTTCCACGACCTGAAGATTAAGAATGATACAGACAAATGCTGCCCGGAATATTCCTGTGGTAAGTGAAGCTGATCATCGATGGCGGAGAATCCTATCAGACAGCGAGGTGGAGATTTTCGATCCAGGCTTGCAGCGAGTCATCGACAACTGGGTTCTGGACAACTCTGGTTGATGTCTCAGGGCGGAGCCCCTCTACCGCCGCGACGCCTGCCCCGCAGCCCCAACCTTTCTGCTGTTCTGAATACTCTTGTGGTAAATTAAGCTATGAGGCAGTAGTAGATCAGTGGATCCGGCTAGCACGAGACCACCAGGAGTGGCGTGATAGAAAAGAGGTATTTACCCAGCTGTGGGTGTTACCGGCAGCATAGATAGAGGTGAAGCTTTTATCGTTAGCTGATTTAACAACTTACTAAAACTAGCAAGGTCTGGAGCTCATAAAAAGAGCATAACAATAAAAAATGTCTAAGTGCACTTGCATAGCCTCTGCATTCGCCGCAGTGGGATCGCGCTTTAAACCTTCACAATGAGATAGCTGGAGGTGGAAGTAACATGCACTTTAACAGGTAAATAGGTAATTTTCATGTATCATCTTCTCTGCTGGCTTGGGAGTAAGGAAAAAACATAGAATGCGTCCAGCTACTTCTCCCCCCGAGCATGTCTTAATAGTCAACTAAGGGATCCAAGGTGTCCTTTACAAGATGATAGGCTATCTATATGGGCAACGAGCTGACCATCTGTCACCATGGTTCACCATATCCATCTTGGGACTTTGAACCAGGAGTGGCTGCAAGTTTTCTTATGATTACTTGTGGCTCTGCCCATCCCATTAGGGATACGGGCGTGATCAAATAAATTTAATAAAAAAAATTGATTATATACCTAATATTATATTATTTTGTATTTCAGAAATGCCTAAAGACAAGTGCTTGGTGAAATTGGAGTGGGAGGCGGCGCCCAAAGGTGGAGAGAAGTCGCGGACTATACCGCAAGTCATGTTCAAAGATGTGGGTTTTCTTTCATTTTTTATTAATACTACAACATCAGAAGCCTCCACTTCTTCGAGATATCGCTACTTTCACTTTGCTTATTTTCAAACTACTTAGGTACGCCGTTGATTCTGGTTCCGTGGAATTTATCTTTTCTGATCCATCATGAAGGAAAAGCCGTCTCAATAGTCCGCGGCGCGAGTGAACTTTTGTTAGAGACAATAGCGTTATTGGGGAATTTCATGCATGCCTAGGCTGATGATAATGATGATTAGATCTCTATTACTACCGACAACATTCGTCCTTATAACCCCCAATGCTTTTTAGCTGGACTCAGTATGGCTGGACGGCCCCTGCCGCTCGTGTCGTTGCGAGGCCACCCCCTCAGGAGCTTCCCCCCAGTGCAGCGTGTCGGCCTGTGGGGCCATCCTGTCCACGGAGCAAGTACTGGTGGAGGCGCGCCCTGTGCCCTTCGCCTGCTGCCCCTTGCCCGAACAGGTGGCCTGCAGAGATGGAGACAACATCTATAAGGTAGGAAGAAAAAGGTCCGGGGATTATATAAGACAAAAACCGTCCTCAACAGCTGAAGTCTTCTCCTATCTGTTCTAATCAGGGCTGAATGAAACCCCCTGGATTGCTCCAAGGGATTCTATTTCCAAGGTGAGATCTCTAGTCTCCCTAGACCTCACATCTGCACTCAACTTGGTCAAGGCTACGTCTCGAGTGCTTGCCCCCAGTGCAGTGTGTCTGCTTGTGGGGCCATCCTCTCCACGGAGCAAGTACCTACTGGTGGAAGTGCGTCCAGTGCCTTTCGCCTGTTTTTTCTTCACCCCCAGTCCAGCAGAGAAGTAAATCTTAACACCTGCACATAACATGGACGAGACATGGAGACAACATTTTATAAGGTTAAGCCTCCATCCACAAGGCGGAAGGAAAACACAGTAAAACACTAATTTTCTGGCAAAAAAATCTGGACAGAATCTTGCTCATCAGCCGAATCTATCTGGTCATCCACATTCTGTGAGGCAGACGGACTATTGTTTGAGTAAGTGAAACACATTGAGAATTTTTGTTTGCAGGTCGGCGAGAACTGGACGTCTGTCACAGACGTGTGCGTGGAGTACAAGTGTGCGAGGAATGAGGACGGCAGCCTCGAACGAATCACCACCGTGCAAGGCTGCGACGACACCTGCCAGCCGGTAAGCTACTGGATTGACCCACTTGCCCCTATACTTAATAGGGAATATGCATGTGATTCCAATGAAGGTCAAATTAGAAAGAAATTTATTTTTAAAAAGCGCAAAAAACATATATTTGAAACGCGATGCCATTGGTCAGAGCGTGTAATTTAATAGTCTATGACAACAAAATTGGCAATGCCACTGAGTGTGCAGTTGATTGGTGTTTTGCCTGTGAGTTATAGACTATGACGTCACACCATGCGCGCCAAAATGGCAGGGCATAAACTATAAAAAATATTAAATGCATATAAGTTGTCGACCTCAACATCGCTTCGGATGCCGCTACTATTATTGAATGCTGAAGTATATTCCAGGGTTGGGAGTACAAGGCAGCCCCTGAAGGCGAGTGCTGTGGCCGCTGCGAGCCCGTCGCCTGCGTGGTCTCGGGACAAACTCACAGAATCAATGATGTGTGGACTTCCAGTGACCATTGCGTTAACTACACATGCGTCAACCACAACGGAACTGTGAGTACTTGGAGTAATAGGGGCAGATTACACGGATGCTGAGAGTTCCAAGGAGGGGCACTCGTCGTCACAGGAGGTCGTAAAATTCGACTAAGGGATAGTATACTCCAACATGATGGACCATCTATATGGGCGATGGGCTGATCACCTGTCACCATGGTTCTATCCATCTTGGGACCTTGAATCAGTAGTGGCTGCAAGTTTCTTTTGATCACTTGTGGCTCATTAATTACATACAAGTAAACTACAAATTAATCAGAAAACTGGTTTCAACTGCTAATGAAATAGGTATAACCAACCTACCTATGAAACTAAAAATCATCTGAAAATATTGTAGGGTTCCCGAGATCTAGATTAAAACATACTCAAACATGGTTTAATTCAAAATTGAATTTACTTTTTCAATAAACACATTTCATTAACTAACAACAGAGTTATATCGATTTTAGTGAGCAAATCCACTATTACACACTCTTAAGAATTGTAAATTGCACACTCTTAACAAATAAATTGATTTATTGAGGACACCCAACGAAGAAATCACATTAAAAGTATGAATTAAGTTAATAAAATCTTAAATAAAACTATGTGTTCCTCCAATTACAGGATGCCACAGCATGCGTTAGAATTAAAAAGCCTACAATTAACAATTATATTTAATATATCTTAATAAGTATATTAATATTTCCAACAGCTGCAAATCCAGAGCGCCAACGAGACGTGTCCGGAGGTATCGAAGGCACTTCGCAAGCAGTTCGTGCTGAAAGAGGAGCTGGTGGAAGGGAAATGCTGTCCGCGAGTCGAGGCCGTCGCTTGTCGCGTCGGCAATAACATATACCAGGTAATTGTGTCGCTCTGTTCAAAACATTCAAATGTGATAGTTCAATAGCCAAAAAAAATAAGTGAAATGTTAGGAAAGGCTCAGCCACGGACCGGGGACCTAAGTGCGGGCCGGTCCCACACCTCATGGACCGATGACATTGTGACAGTCACTTGGCAAAGAGGCACATAACCGTTCGTCCGTGATGAATTTTGGGGTGGTCTATTTCAAGCTGAATACCTTTTTAGGCTGATTATGATGATGACAGCAAGTTAGGCTGTAAATGATTATAATGAGTTCTTTCAACCTGCTTTCTCAGGAGGGTCAAACCTGGCAAACCTCCGACCCTTGCAAGAACATAACCTGCGCGCGCGCAGCCGGCGTGCTCTCAGAACAAGTCCACGTAGAGAACTGCCAAGTCACTTGCAGCAAGGGGTGGCAGTACCAGCCTCCAGACAAGGGCATCTGCTGCGGTAGATGTGTTGAAAGCGCCTGCGTCGTGGGAGACGAACTGAAGAAGCCAGGTAACTGGAGTTGAAAAAAGATGTATTTAATAAATTCAGGTTACGATTATCTGTTAAAATTTTAGCTTACTACTCGCTTCGCTCCCCACATTAAAATAATCTAGCTTCACTCACTCCCACTTCTTCGTCTCGAAATTAGATGATAACTGCAAAATATTTCCGTTCTCTGCTCCCTTTCTCTCCACGTCAAAACAATCACGCTTTGCTCCACATTTATTCCCACTTTCTCAGATATCCAGGCACTAGTTGGAAATCAGCCGATAACTGCACATTTATTTTATCTGCTCGCTTCGCTTTCCACCTCTAAACAATCTCGCTTCTCTCATTCCCATTTCTCATGTCCAGGCACCACTTGGCAATCAGCTGATAACTGCACGACATTTACTTGCGAGCGCGCGGGCGAGGAAGTATACGTGACGTCTTCGAAGCAAGGCTGTCCCGACGTATCGTCCTGCAAGCCGGAGTACTTGAAGAAGGAAGCTTGCTGCTCCATTTGTAATCAGCCACCAGAGGCCCTCAGTAAGTTCCTATTCAAATTATTCTATACCATAAAAAATATATAAATAAGACAGGACTATACTACACCTTAGCCTAAACTCTTACCGACGGGGTTGTACCGACCCCACCTAGAGTGGGATAAGGGCAGGAAGATGATGATGATGATGAAGTAAGACAAGACTATTTTCATAGACATTGCAGTTGTAAATTTTAAAATATTTTCAGTACCAAAATGACATTAATATCAACAAAAAGCTCATTGTTTGGTCAGATTTTGGATATAAGATTCGTTCAGAATGATCATCAGTAAATTACTCTAGAAGGAAGTATTGAGCAGCCCCCTTATTTTGACACTTGACTACCACCCATTACTTGACTACCACATATTTTTGTAAATTATAAATTAAATTTGTTAACTAAATTGTGGGTTAAAAATTGGTAACGGCCTCCGATCCTAAGGTCGTGGGTTCAAATTCGGAACAAAATAAAAAGTAGCCTGAATGTTATTCCAGCACCACATACTATGTATGTTCCAAATTTCATTCAAATCCTTTCAGCCAAACATCGTCACATCCTCACAAACCTTCGCATTTATAATATTAGCATTGCACAAAATACTATTTATTCCAAAGTTGGCTCATACGAACTTACTAACATATTTCCAGGTAAATGCGTGCCTCAGAGCATTGCTATAAAATACTATTTATTCCAGGTAAATGCCTACCACAGAGCATTGTTATAAAATACTATTTATATCAGGTAAATGCCTACCACAGAGCATTGTTATAATTTACTAAGTATTTATTCCAGGTAAATGCGTGCCACAGAGCATTCCTATAAAAGAGACTATCGGCCTCATTCGCGCGCGACTCGGCGCTCACGGCGTGTGTGTGAACAAGGAAGAGATCCGCGGCTTCAAGGAGTGCCGCGGCACTTGCGACTCTGGCGCCCTCTATGACACACGTGAGTTTCCCACATCCTGCTGAACACCTGCCGCACTGCTGGCATCAACTTCTGCCCTCTACATGAGTGAGAACAGAATATTGTATTTTTTAGGCGATTCCGAATAAATCTTACTAATTTTTGACAAAAATACCAGTTACTGCGTTCTTCACTAGGAGGGCAGACTTGTCGATCTTACATTGAATATTGACATTCAGCTGTGTGACAAATAAAATAAAACATCGTGAGGAATATTGTCATGATCCTGAGGAATCTTGGTCTGAAATAAACACATTTTATTTTTATTTAATTTTCAGTGACCGGCGTCCACAACACAGCCTGCGAGTGTTGCTCAGCCACTAAGTTCTCCCCGATGGAAGTGAGCCTGTACTGCGAGGACGGCAGTCGGCAGCCGCACCAACTCGCCTCGCCCGCCACCTGCGCCTGCCGACCCTGCGGGGGCAAAGGGACCAGCTTTTGGGGGACCAAGACAGGTAGGTATACATAATTACTTCACCACCACCTTACTTCTCTGCTGGACTGGGAGTAAAGAAAAAACATAGAATTCGTCGCGTCCAGCTGCTTCTCTTCCCGAGCATGTCTCTTCTCTACACGCGTCCTTACAATGGCGCGGGGGTTGCGGCGCACGCGGGCGGCGGTCACTGGCTTGATAAATAGGTCGGCGCTCTATTCCCGCCAGTCCTGGCAACCAGCTGTGGCTTGTCTTGAAAAACTGTTTATACGAGGCCAATTAGTATCTAAGCCAGCACTGGCCTCATCTAAATCTAGCTTTACAAATCTTTTAAGCAAGGTTTAGACGAAGCCAAAAATGCTGGCGCCAGTCCTCAGATAAGCCAGCGCTGGCCTGGCCCGTGTTGTAGTAGGTAACTATGTAAAGCTTTGATTTTTTTTATGATGGGTTTTCGACAATTCTGTTATGGAGCGGGGCAGTCAGTAGATGCCTTAAATTATGACGGTTTCTAAAACCATTGCTATATTGTTAGTTACTAGCTTATCGGTGAAAGGCCATAAACCGGCGTCAGAACGGTAGCAAATGGAGATCCGTGGTCTCTGCCTACCCCTATGAGAATCAGACGTATGTATGTATCGTCAGTTACTTAACCATAGCTTTTCTTTCAGGGCACTCCGTGAAGAATCCTCACCCTCTCAGACTGGTGATGAGCTCGCCAGCGCCGGTCACGGAAGCCGAAAACGAAAATGACTTCATACCGCAAATCTACCAACGATTCGGCGAACACTGACAACCGAATATGTACTCTAAAGCGTACCCTGTAGACTCTTTCTACAGCTACGATTTCCAACAAGTTATTACCAAAGATCTTTGATAGAAATAAAAAACGTATCACGGATCACAGTTTTATATTCTTGTAAATATTATTAAAGTTGATTGAAAAATACACTTGTTTTTCACCAACATTCCTTTATATTACAGGATCTTATTCATACAAAATTAAGAGTAGACAACGAGTAGATTTGATTATGGATCATAGTCAAGTATAGGATCATAGGTAGGTACATTATTTACAAGTAACAAAACAAGGTCTGTTTGTGATGAGAACGCAAAATGAACAGAATTTTACAGTATTATCAACGGAAGCATTGATAGATGAAATAAGGGTTATTCCCGTTAAGTCCTTTTGATTCACACTGTGACTGAGCGGGAAAAATATTCCTCTTAAGTAACACCTGTTACGCAACGTGATTTTTGTTTCCCGTTGAGTAAAATATATTCACGTTACACAATACAGCACAGCGGTCTTAGTCAAAATTAAAAAAATAAACGAAGTTATACATATCACAAGTTCATGAACAAAACATTTATAAACCAACATAAATATAACAAGTTACCATTTAATATTCTTTACGTAGTATACTTATTATCAATAGCTTTTCATCCGAAAACTTTTTAAGGGGTTACACATTTAAGTACCCACTACAGTGGAAATAAAGCAGAAATAGGTACTTAGATGCTTGTATAGTTAAAATGATTCTTATGTGCGCATTTGTTTTCACATTTGTGTTGGAAAATGTCATCCTAGTTAGGGATCGTCCATAAATCACGTTAGACTCGAAAGAAGGAGCGGGTTCCAAAAAAAGAAACTAAATATCACAAAGGAGCGGGAGGGATTTGTGGTTAGATATGACGAGTGTTTATTGTCACGTCTATTATACCTGTATTTTTTTTTTAATAAAATTTAATATCCTGAAGATAATTATTTAAGATGTTTTGTAACTTTTGTACCAAAACATACACGTGATTTTGAGTAGGGGGTGTGGGGGGGGGCCTTTAGTCTAAAACCTCACCAAGGATCACCAGGGGGGGAGGGGGGACTTAAAAAGCTAAAAACATCAAGTGATTAATGGACGACCCCGTACACAACAACGATCCAGTGCGTTTATGTCACTTTGATATATGGGCATTTTTAAACAGAACATTAAACTAATACTAAGTATCTTAAAGGAACAAGCTAGAACTCTTAACTACCAGATAACAATTGGTGAGGACGGCCATGTAAGACCGAGGTTGTGGATTCAAGTTCGCAGATTTTTCGGAAGCCATTCAATTTTTACTAAACTCTGTTTGGTTTGTGTTATTTTTTATTCGCTTTCATGGTCACTTATTTCCTCTTCAGAAGATTCCATCTTCTGTCGGCGCTTCTTCTTGCTCTTTCTACCTTTCTTCCTGACTTCTACTTCTTGATCGCTCTGTTCCTCCTCCATAAGCGGTTCCTCCACTTGTGGTTCTTCTACAGCTTGTTCTTTTTCTTCTTCCTCCTTCTGCTTCTGTTTTCTAACGAGGTCTGATAGGTATTTGCACCTTTGCATACACTCCTCCTAAAATAAAATTTTCGTTTACTTGTAAAATTAGATTTGATACGTTAAAAATCATCACGAGTCAACTAACACACTAATGATAGTAATGGTGAAAAATATGGAAAACTCGCTATTGCCCGCAGCTTCGTTCACATTCTCTATGATTTTCAGAAGCCAAACTTAATAAAACATGGAGTGCAAAAAGTGCGGTCACCCATCCAAGTACTGACCGCACCCGGCAATGCTTAACATTTGTTATCTCAGTTCCGCATACAAACTATCATCCCTTATTTTACCCCTTACAGGGTTATTATTGCGACAAAATTGCCTATGTCCTTCTCCAATACGCAATCTATTTCCTTGCCAAATTTCATCAAAATCTGTCCAGCCGTTTAGTCGTGAAAGGGCAACAGACAGACAGAGTCACTTTCGCATTTATAATACTACTAATTAAGTTAATTAACTTAAGTAACTACTAATTATGTGACTGATCCTTTGCAGGTTGAAACAACCTGGTCTCCCGCTGGGACCTTTTAGTTGTATTAACCTTAGTCTTCTGCGGCACGGCGGCGGCTATCTTCTGCCACCGATCTCCGGCGCCGCCCTTGGGGTACTTGGCGAGCGCCTGCTCCAGAGCCTTCTGCTGCGTCTGCGACCAACTGCCGCCAGACACCTCCTCCGCCTTGCGGGTTTTCACCTAGAGAAAAAGTGGTGAGAAATATTTAGACTTAGATATAACTTTTATTCACTGAAATAGCACACATAACATAGAATTCAAAAATATAAATAAAAACAGTTAGGCAATTGAGAAAAAAAGGTCATTAAACATTAAATCATCATCATCATCATCTTCCTGCCCTTATCTCACTCTATGTGGGGTTGGCAAGAGTTAAAAGTTTTGGCTAAGGTGTTTTATGACCGGCCGCCTCCTTGGGAATACTTGCTTATTGTATCTCATCATGTTGGAGGATACTATCCTTTAGTCCACTTTTACGACATGCTCAAGGAGAGAAGCACATTGAGGCACAAATAAGATATCAAAATATGAAGAGTACCTTCTTGGGTTGTTCCACCGGCAGGGGCTCCGGCTCGTGTCCGGGCACCTTGTAGCAGTTGTCCTTCATCTTAGCAGCCATGTGCGTCACCTGCAAGTTTTAAAATAACATTTATTAACCGAAAGAAACAATTATATCCTATCGGCTGCGCCATGTTTTATATTTTATTTAAGCTTTATATAATTTTTAATGAGATGAGATCAACTTATGAACTAACTGTCTCAAAAAGGTGGAAAACATATTGGTAGGTTAAAATAGTAGGTCTGTCAATTTTGTGACACATGATGATGATAATGATCTCTTGGTTAATTAAAAGTGGCTTCTTAAAGCCGCCATATTGTATTTTTTTTACACTCTAGTGTCATAGCAAGTATTATATTGTATTTTTTTTACACTCTAGTGTCATAGCAAGTATTCCCAAGGAGGGTTGACGTCAGGCAGACGGCCGGTCATAAAACACCTTAGCCAAAACTCTTACAGTATGATCCAAGAGGCATGCTGTGCCGACCCCACATAGAATGGGATAAGGGCAGGAAGATGATGATGACTGACCTCCTGTACGGGTCGGCGCATGCAATTGGCGATGGTCTCCCAGCGCTCGGGACTGCCCCCAGGGTACTTCTTCACCAGCCGCACCAGCTCCGCCAGGTCCTCGTCTGTCCACAGCCCGCCCGACACCACCGGCGGCAGCTGGAAACATAACTCAACTCAAAATCGCTTTTCTACATAATATAAAACAAAGTCGCTTTCCATATCTCTCTATAATCTGTCTGTCTGTGTCTCCGCTAACTCCTCCTAAACCACGCAAGAGACTTTGATGCAAATGCAACGTAGATTTAAAATGTGTCCAAGTGATCCCAGTGATTTTAAGGAATAAAAAAAAATTGACTTTGACTTTGATGCGGTTTTCACCATAAGTTAGATAATTTTACAGGGAAGGTTTATATATATCAACGTAAAATTGTAAATACCGTTGGATTATAATCCATCCCGCGAGATTGTAAGCTGTCGAAAGATTGTGAACCGTAACATACTTAGAATTTAACTGCTTTAATTTCGTGGCTCTTTAAAAACTTTTGTAAATTGTTATTTTTGACTCTTCCGACTCAAAAGGTTACCGACTCCTGACCGAACCTATTAGTTAGTATGAGGTCGTTAGTGAATACCTTGGGCTCCGGCGGCGTGTCGGGTTCGTGGGCGGGGTCTAGCAGACAGGATGCGGGTTCCCGAGCCTGCGGCAGGAAGGCGCGGCGGCGGCGCGCGCCTTTTTCCTTCAACTCAGCTGCTAACGCGGCCTCGCGGACTTCACGCTTTCGCTCCTCTTCCTCTCTTAAACAATGGTCTAACATGTTCACAAGCTCGGGGAGAGAAGCAGCTGGACGCATTCTATGGTTTTTCTTTACTCCCAGTCCAGCAGAAATTGAGATTACTAATATAAAACTATTTTTATGTGAATGATTAAACTCCAAACAGAGTTACCTCTTCTTCTGCCGTCTAGCCTCCTCCTCTTTCTCCTTCTTCATCCGCTTATACTCCTCAATCCCGCGAGGGATAGCAGTCACCAACCACCACAGCATCCGGGGTATCTGGAACGGCAGCGTGTCTTTGATGCTAGGCTTCGGAAGCTGGTCGAGGATCTCAGCAAGTCCTGCATCGAATCCTGACTTCTTTGAGTGCTTCTTATTACGACTGGTGAGAATTGATTCCTGAAAGATATTAATTACATAAAAATATAATAGCCTGTTATTATTCTTGTATTTTTAATTAATCTCGTATTTTTAAATGTATGTTAGTTTTAAGGATTATATTTCAATAGATAAGTTTATAAGCTCTGTAAATTATCTAATGTTGCCCGAAATAAAGTTATTGTACTGTATTGTAAATAATATAGGAAATAAAATAATAATATGTTGGCCAAAATCACATCTTAGATAACACAATAGGTAGGTACAATACTAGGTACTACTAGTCACATTACTAGTTCTGTCGAACCAGTGTGGTGAAAGGTTTTAAAGTGCGCCTCAAAGACTTTGGTGCACTTGAAACATGTTTTTGAACTCTTTATACGACGTGTCGATTTCCTCACGACGTTTCCCTTCACCGTTTGAGAGTACTGGTATTCACTTAATACATTATTTCTGTCTTTCCATAATTCAACATATATTATGATTATACTAGCTTTCAACCGCGGCTTCGCTCGCGTGGTGTACGGACGAGAAGTAGCCTATATGTTAATCTAGCACACATACTATGTACATTCCAAGTTTCATTCAAATCCGTTCGGCCGTTACTGAGGCACAAACATACATCGTCACATCCACATATCCTTACATCCTCACAAACTTTCGCATTTATAATATTAGTAGGACGTGGCTCTGTTCACTCTATTAGGGGCACATGCATGATAATATGTATGTATGTTGTAACTACTCACAGCAGTAAACCGTTTCTCGGCGTAAGCTGCCCAGCCCACAGCATACTGACTCAATGTTATAAGTATGAACAGAATGACAGCTCCCTCAGCCAGCCCGATCTTGCGGACGTGCCGGTAATAGTACAGAGCTGATCTCCAGTTCGGGAGGCCATTCTTAAGCACGTCATTGTATCTGTAATGTACAAAATTAAAACAATTAAAATCAGAAATAAAGGTTTGAGGTTTATAAAAATTTATTATCAAAATGACAAAAATACAATGTCACTTATATGAGAAAAATCACTTCAAAGTATAAAATTAATCTTAAAGTCGGTTTTTCATGTGTTAGTTAAAGTAATATAAAAGTAGGTAGAATTATAGTTTTGCTCATTTAATGCATATTAAGTAAGGTGTATAGTTCATAATATGATTACTTAGATTGTGTTAGTAAATATGTTAAATGAACTTTAAATATTTTTTTAATTAACCAATCATGCCATTATGGAAATAAAATTAACTGATGCAAATAAAATTTTGAGTTTATATATTTGGAGACCTGAAACGGCTCATCTATCTATCTATCTATCTATTCAGCCCGCATGCAAATATTGGTGGACATCACAAAAGGCATTTACCCCTAAAAATAAGCAAAGTTAGTGCTAGGAAGCAGATTGCTGATATAATCTATAATTATTTTTCTCATCTTAAATACACTAAAATGCAAACACAGAACTAACATCTATTCAATTGTTCATTAAACAAATATATTTCTTGGATGAATGTTGAGTTGAACCCACTACAGCAGAAAAGGCAGAGCTTACTTCTCTCTCTTCCCCGGATCCTTGAGGACATTGTGAACTGAAACCAGATTCCTGAACTGGACATCAGCATCGGGAGCGTCACTCTTATCTGGATGTAGCTTCAGGGTCAGCTTCTTGAAAGCCGATTTGATCTCTGCTGGTAATGCATCCTAGAATAAACACATGCTGGCTTGAGACACTAACCCCTGAATACTCAAACGCATCTCAGAGTTGAGCATGTCTCAAGTGATGAGTTTTTGACAGATTTTCATCAAAAACTGTCAAAAAAACCGTGACTTGAGACGTGCTCAACTCTGAGTCGCGTTTGAGTATTCTGGGGTGACAAACCCAAATTTAAAAAAATCACCTTTGGATGTATTGCCGTTTGTTTCTGGCACTTTACATTATTTATTATACATTTAAAAATACAGGGAAAAAAAATGATTTTATCACATCTATTCAAAAAGAGCTGATTGGTTCTTCGACAAGGTTCAAAGTAGCTCCTTAATCCGTAGGGACTAAAAGGGATTTTAATTTAGAATGTGGAAGTAGTTAGCAAATATTACAATCACCAAAGAGATTGATCAAGTAACTGGCTGTGTGATAAAATTCTATTCTTATTCATAAGATGCACTTATTCATTTTCTCACAGAGTGACAAAAAGTAGTGTCCACCTCAGGAGCAATACTATTTTAAACTCGAGTGATGTACTTTGAATCCCTCGCTGCACTCAGGATTCCAAGAAACACTCTTGCCTTATAGTGATTTGATCCCTAAGTCTACTATTCTGTAAGTCGAATTTTTTGGTTGAGACAGGTAAGTACAATGTAGGTAGGTACCACTTTAAAAAGTTGAGTATTTGTAAAATTTTTTTTTTAACTCTTTGGCACCACTTTTTGGTGCTCGGTCCAAAGAGTCCATCACTCATCATGCTTTTATGCTATCAATGTGATAAAGTTTTTCTAGTTGATGTTTTCCTATTAGGTATGGTCGTATGCAACAAGTCAAGTACCATATGGAAGACATTAAAACTAGTTAATAAAAGTATCTATCTGTTTAATTTCAAGGATTTTCATCTAATCCTTAACCTCTTACGGAATTCTTGTATTTACAAATAGAAGTCGTAAAAAAAGCAATTTTTTGATTGTACATCCCCATGTCAAGAATGTTAAAACTTACATACCTAAATAAATGTTTATGGTTTTAATTATTAATAATTGGAATGATTCCACATAGATATTCACACAGACAAAATTTTACCTGCTTAACTCCGAGCAGTTCATAGAAATTTTGATTAACTTCTTCGACCACGTCGAAAACTTCAAAGTCTCCCTCGTCCCAGGCGGACACTGTTAATACTAGCGCTAGCAGTATAAGCACAACGGACCGCATTATGATAATCAATATTTTTGCTATAATAACAAAACTAAATCATGTTTGATTCATAAATAGAACCAATTTTCAAAATTACAGGATAATTTCCTTCTGCTATTTTCCTCGTTTTTGAACAAGCTATTTGACAGTCTGTATCAGTAGTAGTCACACACAGACAAATAGATGACAGATGCCAGCTGGACAAATAAATGTTGCCACCTTTAGCAAAATTTTACTTTATGGTAGAATTTTGAGGTCATTATAGAATAGTTCTCAACTGCAGCTCGGTTTAGCAATATAAAATAGTATAACATGTTTTCATTAAATTCAACGTTGATTTATCTTCAATTTATTAGATTTCGCTCCGTACCGTACCGAACACGATTCCTTTCCGTAGGTATGCAATTTGAACGTCCATCCGTTAAGACGTTGATAGTCAGGTACTTTATAGTGTTTTAGCACTAATCGTCAATAACGGAACACGTGTGAATGAACCCTCAGAGGTAGGTAGCATGGAAAAAATATAAAAAGATTGTACCTAGTACCTAGACTTCAACTAAACTGGAGATATAATTTATGTAAACAAACCTTCGCATATTTTTCGTTATTAAGATGAAATCACTTTAGTTTTAGGAAACTAAACCTCGCAACATAAGTTTCACACCATAATTTAACTATTAGTACCATCTACTTAAAAGTTCCTTAACATGTAGGTATTGAAAAAGTAAGTTTTAAGTTTAAGTATGGGCGGTTTGATTGGATAAATTGTGTCTCGAGTTTGGCTGATGTCTAAGTAGGTAAATTACTGAACGTAATAATAAAAACAAAAGGCGTGTACCTAATAAGCGTATACTGTACCTTCTCTAACTACGTACTGTAAAAAAAAATAAGTATAAATTGTTCTTACTTTTCCTTCCCCTGGTGTAGTGTACCCATGTAGGTATTTGTATAAGCTTTGAACAATAATATCCAAAACAAACCCCTCAATTTCCCTTATAAAGTAATACGTGCTTTCTCATGCCTCACCTACTTTAATGCAAAAATATTCTTCGATAAAATGCTTCGATCAAATAAAACGCGTCGAGTGCTACGCGTAATGTCTACGTTGCTACGTGACTACTATTTTGCTACGAAATAGACTTTTATTTTTTCATCCGGACATGTTTTATCGTTGTCTCCTTGACCTAAATCGACAAAGTTACCAAGCCAACTTAATAATTAGGTACCTATAATACATAATGTAATATTACGTTGCCAATACAATGTGTGCCTATAAGCACCAATAGGTGTAAAACCAATTTTAAATGTCAATAATCTAGATTTGTTTTTCATAAAATCAAATAATCCAAAGTTGAAATCTACATTGGCATTTGTATTTCTTTTGAATTCAGTGCGGACTTCTCAGAATAAATCATCAACTATTCATAGTCGAGTCGCGCAAACATCCCTATTGTACGTAAATCGCAGACGTTAGGGGAGGCGGGGGCAGGGTGCGTCTCCCGTAAATTGGTCGCTTGTTCGGGTGCGGTATACCGCTTGTCAGTTTTTCACGATCCCCCGCAGTAAAGTTGCCAGTGCTCGCTCTCACCGCGCAGGCCTATCCCGCGTTATTTTATTGCGACACTGCAACGTACAGCAACGTAAATGTATCTAGCACTTGAAAAGTTCCTTAATATTTTAAAAAATGTGCGTAGACGGACTATATTTTAAGCATTTTCGCTATGGGCTGTACGTTTTTGCTGGAGTAATTGTTACGATGATGTTAGTTGTGTTACTTGTACAGTTTGAACACGATAGGGTAAGTTTACATTACCATTTTACTCATTAGGTATGGGTATATTGTTCCTACTAGACTTCCTTTTTGAGATAATAGTAAAAATAAGTACCTACCAACAGTGTTTTGACCTAAAATTATTTCATCAGAATGTACGGATAAAGCCTTATCATGTTTGACAGAAAATCGATTGATGAGGCATGCGCTGTGTGTGCAGTTCCTAATTTCCTATTTATACAAATGCACAATAAAATACCTACTGGCCTATTAATATAGCTGATCGAATAATTGTTTAATTTCTACGAAAAAAGTATAGGTACATTAGAATGTTATTATTTTATTCTGGGAAATAAACGGACTTATGTCAACAACAACGCTCTTTGTAACATTGTATACTTTTTCAGAATGTCACGAATCTATGTAAAGACAAGCTATCATGCCCCCCTACTTGGCATTGTTGTACAATGGGGTGTTGTGCCCCGGTCACTGCGTCTCCGCGCACAGATAATGAGAAAGAGCATACGTACGATCCATGGTACACGCAATGGTACGTACGAAATCAAGCTATTTAAATTAAAAATAGGCAAAATCTCTGTTGGTTATCCAAAAATATACTATGTCCAGGAAAATTAACTCTGTTTTTCTGTAGGCCCGTACTGTTCTTCCTTGGATTACTTGGTGGGATCGTCATCTGCTGTGTGTGGTGCTTTCTCTGCAGACAGCACTCCGCCCGCGTGTGCTCGATGAGCTGCTCGTGCTGCTCGCCGACCAGGCGCGCCACAGAAGCCGACTCCGCAGGGTCACTATACCCTCCGCCAAGATACAGTCGCTGCGGATCTTTCCATCAAGCCCCACCACCGTATTCTGAAGTGATATTTTTGTTGTGATTCTTTAGTTGACGTTTTCATTTCGCGCCGTTCAGTTTTATTTTCCCTTTATTTATCGATTCTTCTGTTCATGTCACCCAGTCTCCAGCGGTTGGTCTTCGAGGTACATGAACGATAGGCTGTCAATGTTAATGTTATCGTCTGCATGTTGCTCCATATCGCGCTAACCAGCTTATTTTTGCATGAACATTGTAGGGATAACGTAACAAACACTACAAATAGCGTCAAGGACCCCAAGATGAACTCATTTTAGGAAAATTGATTGTCAGACCTTTAGAACTGAGTATTTTGTTTTGGCAGGTCCAGTCAAAGCCCGACTTATACCCTCTCGTCATTACATGTGCTGAAGGAGATGGAAAAGGGGGAGGGAATTACCTTATGGTACATTACTTCCGAAACTATGTAATAAGACCTCCAGCAGGTATGTATTTTTGCAAAATACAATTTGTTACTCCATTAATATCAGTAGAACACTTAAATATAGGTAGGTTAACTACCCCATTACAATGAAAATACCTACTTAGACTTACTCAACCCACTGCAATGAAACCGCTTACAATGAGTACCTACAAACTAATTTAATTAGTTACTACTATTAGTAAAAAGCGGGTTAGCTGGATTCTAATGCGCAGTAAGTGTCTGGCTGTAAAAAATGTTGGACACAGTGAAAAATGTATTTAAACAACAAGAAGGTGCAATACGATTCACTAAGCTTAACGTAACCACTGTGAGTCTTATTTAATTACGTACATTACTAGATAATGGTTGTGCCATTAATGTTCGGATTCTTATATTCAACTAACGGACGACGTTATCAACCAAAAAATGTCATAACAGTTTTAGAAAAAAAAACAACGTTGCTATGATAATCTTCCAGCAGTATCTCGTTAGTTGAATCTGTCATTAGCCGTCAGTGGGATTTAAGTATTAAATACGGGAACACAATAAAGGAAACGTCGAACCAACTGTTTATTTGTGACATACCTGCAACTACTATTAGAAGCAAGAGTACTATTTGTTAACCTGAATCGCGGTTTCAGGTCTCCACCAGGAGTAATAGTGTTCTGTGTTTCAGGTTCTCTATCAGCGACGAGTACTGCAGAGTCTCTCAACTCCAGCTTCATATGCAACGCGGCAAATGAGGTACCTAACCTAGTACCTAACCTACCTATTATAAGTTTTAAATCAATAAAATGATGAGTAGAAGCTATCCAATAGAAGTTGTTAGATATCGAGTTACTTAACACAATTTACAAGTTGCACTTACTCCAAACTCTCTTTTTTAAATGTTTCTGCATGGACAAAACTTACTTACATAGGTAGGTTAGGTACCTCTACTAATTCTTATTTTCTGTTAAGAATTCAAAAGAAAATTATGATTTCTAGGCGAATTCGATCATACCGCCGCCGTACTCGTGCGCAAACAGCTTTGAGGAGTACGGGATGGGGTGCCGGCGCTCCATGCTACGCTCCATGTCCTCGCTGACGGAGCGCCCTCCCGCCGCCCCGCGCCCCGCACACATCCACACTTGCACCCTCCCCGCACCCCCCACTCCCGCCAGGATGAGTGAAGCTGCTTACAGAGAGAACCTGCAGTGGCCGTCAGATATCGACTTGGTAATTTTCAGATCATCACATGAATCACCTCGATGTTTTAATAAACTATTTCATGAATACAACCTATCCCATAAATTAAATCATCAGAATCATCATCATCCACAGCGAGACTTCACGCACTGCTAGGCATAGGCCTGCCATTTGTTTGTGCTATCCATCACGGTTATGTGTCAGTCTTGTTGAACCATGGCCCATGGTTTTCACTAGGTACTCGTCTACCGATGGGGTGCAGGACGACACGTCATATTCTTGTAACCACATCACTGATATTTTCAATCAATGTTTTCATAATAATTACTATGAAAAAATTCAATGAACAATTTTGATAATCGTTTTTTATATTTTCAGGACCAGCCATACGATCTATCTCAAGCTATTGCACTTAGGAGAGATATTTTGGATTGTGAGTTGTACTGCGATGATAACTGGCGTATGCCGACATCAGTTACATCCCCCACATCGCACCGATCTCCTGACGCGGATATTGTCTTTGAGGCCGAGGCCTACGGAGCTCGGCATGTCATCCATCCTTTGCAGAAAGCGGATTCTTGTGAATCTCCTAAACAGGGAACGAGCCCTGCACAATCATCAAAAGATTCAATTCGAAGGCCAAACGAAGAAAGACGGCAGCGACGCCTTGATAGTATAAAACGGAATATTAGGAAATCGAGCTTATACATGCCTCTGTCAACTGCACATCCAGTTAGACCTTCGAGGATATCACCAGGAACCCGTGCGTCTTCGAGATCAGCTCCTGTCACACCGTGTAGTAATCTCGTGCCTAATCTTCTCAATTTTACTCATCGAGCCTCCAGACATAGCTCCCGATCGTCAAGGCTGGAAGAGGAACGCGACGCGCTGTTGATGGATACAGAGCAATCACGAATGGACCACAAGTTTTAATACGGGGATGACGGTCTTGTGTATATACCTACTCTAGAAATATTCCAGTTAATCAATAGAAAAATAAAAATACTTAGGCCTAAAATAGTGAATTCTCAACTAATAAGCCTAAATACAAAGTGTCAATGTAACATCTTCTAAGTACCTTCTTATCTATCTGTTGTGATTTTAATTCGATGCTCAGTATTTATTGAGCCCTAAATATAATAAGAATGTACATAATTAGATTAATTTTATTCAGTATTACTTATTATCTTATCTATGAGTTTAAACCATGAGCTTGCTGAACAAATTGTTCACCTGCCTTGAATAAAAACATAAGTGATTAGCTCTTGAACTTATTGTTACATTATTTTAATTTTTTTCCAAAACCAACCATTTTTTCTAAGTAGATACCTACCTATAATAAAATATCTATAGTTAAGAGCGTAATTCAGTGCAGTTCAGTAGAACCTTCCGAGAGTAGTACTATTACTTTAATAGTACAAGTTCATGGACTACTTAATCATATTTCCTTCTACTATTTTTCTGATTCATTATGTCCTTGGATTCTGTTTAAAAAGTTAATGCGTCTTATTTGGTTGCAGTGAGAGGCACTTCCTCACTGACCTTTTTTGTAATGGTAGAAATTATGAAAACTTGCTGGTAGCACCTCAGTAGCGTTAAAGAAAATGATTCAACGCCAAGTGATTTTTTTTATGAATTTCAGCATGATCTATTTTTCTTAAAACTGATTCTAAATTTTTCTACCTGCAAATGGAAATTGACAAATGACAATTTGAAATATTGACGTTTGACAGACTTACGTCTGTGTCTGCTTGTCCAAGGGTTTATGCCTTGTTTTGTTTGTTTACAAGTTAGCGTTAATTAATTTTGCAATTGAACAGGCTAGAACCTAAAACTTACCTTAAAATATTGACTAGATTTTGATATGAGTGTACCAACGGATTTTGGTCCCGATTCCGGCGGTAGAATAAAGGTAAGGATTACAATGACCCTGCATGATCTCACACATAAGAAGAATGTTCCAAGTTTGAACTTACAAACCGGTGTTTTACGTTTCTAGGGCTTAACTATCGTAAAACCGATTGTCTACGGCAATGTGGCTCGTTACTTCGGGAAGAAACGTGAAGAGGACGGGCATACCCACCAATGGACAGTCTACGTTAAGCCATATGCCAATGAAGACATGTCAGCTTACATCAAGAAGGTCAACTTTAAGCTTCACGAAAGCTATGCGAATCCAAATAGGATATTGACGAAGCCTCCGTATGAGCTGACCGAGACCGGGTGGGGGGAGTTTGAAATAGTCATCAAGTTACATTTTCATGATCCAAATGAGAGACCAGTTAGTACTTTCACAATTAGCACAATTTCTCTTTATTTTTTTATTTAACATCAGGAAATCCTCATGGATCCTCCTTGCTGCGGGGGGTGTAAAAGAGGTGTGTCGGACTCATACCAACTAAAACCTGATGGGGTTCCTCTTAACACCATGAGCAGGGGCTGTGGTTATGCTTTCGCAGTCTTCCATGCTCTGAGGGACACCCCACATGCCATGAATTAACCACAACCTCAGTGGTTCAAAATGAAATACCACCCTAAAACCAAACTTACTCTAAATTTGTAGTAACAAAACTTAAAAAAATCCGATAATAATTTATTGACCTTTTACAGGTGACATTATACCACATCCTCAAGCTATTCCAGACCCCAGTCACGGAGGGTGCTCCTCCCACAGTGGGCCGGGCCCTTGTCAGCGAGTCCTATGAGGAGATTGTCTTCCAAGAGCCCACACAGCTGATGCAGCATCTGCTCAGCAATGTGAAACCCATCACCAATGGCAACTGGAGTCATGATACAGATTGTAAGTTCTTTACATATTCATTCCATTTTGTTCTGATCTCCTTTTCAACCAACTTCAAAAAAACAAAGAATGTTTTCAATTCGTTTGTTTTTTTTTTTGATTCGGAAAATTCTATTTTTGTTTGAGTATACTTCCCATTTGGTTCCATTACAAGAAGAAAATATGCCACCCCAAAAAGGAGAAAAAATAGGGGTGAATTTTTTTATGAGCTCGAATTTTATCATTATAGTCAGTTTTCTTTATAGTTATCTAAACATATTACACCATGTGACTAAAAGTTTGAAAATTTGTATCCTTATTATCTTGATAATGAATCACCTCATTGAGGCATACATTAGTCCTTTCACCACTGGTTCGGAAGAGCTGGTGACATGATTTGTAGTTGTAATAGAATAAAAGCAGTTAATATCATTAACCAACATCCAACAAAGTCTCCAACCTTAACAAGCTGAACAAATTGTATTGTCTATGAATAAATTTTTAATAACACTCATCTTTTAAGTCTGACTAATGCATGTAAGTTATTAACATTTTAGATTTATTTTTAAAACCTTTGATATCAATTTTTTTTAATAACCACCAAATTCCACCATTTATAAAATATTTTTATTTCTATTCCAGTTGAAGAAAAGAAAGAGAAAATCCTAGAAAAGATAATAGTAGCACAGACCAAGGTGAAGAGTGAGATATCTGAGCTAAAAGAGAAGTTGCACCTCGCCAAGGAAACCATTGCTAAGTTCAAAGACGAGATCGCCAAATTGCAGAACCAAGGATCTGGATTAATGGCTATCTAGGCTTGTATTTGAATTTTACTACTATGAACTGACCGCAGATTCACTCGAATGATACGCTGATAAAAAGTATCATCAAATGTTTTTCCAGATCACGAAATGTAAATTACAAATAGACACCCAAACCCAGCACATGTCCGCTATGCCACTTAAAGGTACTGGGTACCAGGTGACTTTTATGAGCTATGACCTTTAGTCGACATAAATATTGAGTTAATTGTAATGAATAATGAAAGAAGTAAAATAGGTAAATGTCTAGATTTATTAGAAATCTCTGCCTACTAATTCGAATGACTAGTTTGTAATTGTACAGTGATTTTTGAAATGTTCAAGGCTGGTTTAGACTAAAATAATATGAATATGGTGTACAGCATGATGTATCTAATTCTAATTAAGTTAGGGGAACAAAGATCTGCACTGACGTCCCGCGGTGGGGTGTATTGTGCATTATCCCCCCTGCTAACCCTCCCCCAGCCAGCCCAACTCCTTGAAGTAGCGGAGAAAGACTTTGGGATATTCATAAAATGATGTATATAGAATAAAGTATTATTGACTTATTTATTGAGGTAAGTTTTTTAATAAATTGGTACTTACTTATAAGTTACATTCCTGTATTTTTTAACCCCGCATTAAGTTAATATCAAGTATATCTTGTCAAATGAAAATCGACTTGGTGCCCTTGACCATAAGGTCTATATTATGAGCTTGGCCCATGACCGTGAATTTACGATCAAAGTGACCGATGGAGTCCATGGTCATCAGAGATATTTATAGATTCTGTTTAATATTCGCATATTGATCGTCAAATTAGTCTATTCGTTGACGGGAGAGTCAACACGAAAGTCGTGGGTAAGTTTCAACATATCGTATCAGCCCACATCCACCCAGACCCACTGCTGGGTATTATGGCTCTTTTCCTCTTTAGTATCTACACCATTCTTTCATCGTTTGTAGCTTGCGTTTTCCCCTTTCCAGTGACGCAACGCTATCTATATTGCGCAGCAGTGTAAAACAACACAAACATGAATATCGCCAAATCGCATGCAGTGTTACCGGCCAGGTAAATCGCAGCAGGAGGTTTTAAAAAGTAGCATCTATACTATGCCAGGACATAAACTCATAGGTATTCCAAATTCCATCCGATTTTATTATTTTTTTCTTTCTCTTTTTTAGGGAACTTTGCGTCGACTGACGACGAAGTCTGTTCCATCGTATCTTCTTACTCATACTTTAACTCAAACCGTCCATTGCCTGGTAAAGCATTTTAGCCGCGTCTGAATTGTTGCCTCATAGTTGCACTCCAAGCACACTCAATTAAAAGGTGGTACATCTTTGTAATTTTCTTTATGTACATTTTGAAGACCGTCAGACGGTTTGATGCCATTGTGAAGACTGCGTGATCCACTGCATTCGGTTAGCGCAGGATCAGAGGTTTGCGAATTAATGTACCTACTGTTTCTTAGAAACTGGGAAATTACGCCTAAGCTAGGTCGATTTAGCTGTGGGTAAAGGAAGGCCTGTAAAAAATGTGACGAAGTTCTAACTATTACTGATTGGGCAGTAGGTGCTAAGGGTAAATACGGCCTACATTGTTCAGAACTTTATTGTCTAGTAGGCGGGTCATCACGGGTTAAACTGGGTTAGGCAAAGTGCAGGTTGCATCGACATGCCGCGATTAAGGCAATCGCGTGATGGTGTCAGGTACCTACCGTATAGCTTTTAGTAGGATACATATATATTTTATGTTATGTGGTTTTGTAATTAGTTTGCTGGAATATGAGTTCCTATTACTATTTGTGCAGTACCTATTACATCAGTGTTTATTTAACAAATTGCTCACCGATTCTTTTTATTCAGGGTTCTGTAACCGAAGGGTGCCTACGGGACCCTATTACTAAGCCTCCGCTGTCCGTCTATCAGCGAGCTGTATCTCATGAATCGAAATATTTATTACCGTATATGTGTATTTCTATTGCCGTTATAACAACAAATAATAATATAAAAAATTAAAGAACCAGAAGAAACATTTTTTAACGTTCGTAATCGATCATGGAACCTACCTATTTAAAAGTACATAGAGTAAAAGTCATTAAAAAGTACATGTACGATGGTACGGAACCCTTCGTGTGCGAATTCGACGCACTTGACCGTTGTTTTTTCTATATTCGAAATAAAAGGTTTTCTATAGTACCTAATAGAAAACACCGGAAGACTAGTGTCACGCTAGTACAAATTACAATTAGGTCTGTTCTGTTCTCACGTAACTGCCCACTTGTTGACAAACCCCAAGGCCAAGACGCGTAATACTAATACATGGTTGTTGTAACACCCGTCGCTTTCACATACTACCACATCTATTATTTATGGTGGAATAGCTTGTTCGTTGTCTTTTAAGAAATAGCTGAGCCATAACCACAGCCTTTTGAGTGTTAAAAGAGACAAGACAAAATACGGACTTTTGTATTCCTTGTTTAAGACTTTGGTTTTAAGCTGCTAGTATCATATCGTAGCTGTAATAAATAATAAATTTAACACTTTTTTTTTCAACAATTTAACACGGGCAGCTTTTGGCCGATGTAGTTTTCATAGAAACAGGGGAACCAAAGTACTGTAATTTTTACCTTAGAATCAGTATGAATATGGAATGAATTTTGGTATTTAACTTTTTATCATTCATAATGGGCTTGAATATTCACGCAAAATATAGGTAGATATAATACTTGCGCTTTGAAGCCTGTGTTTCAACTATGGATCGGTTCCCCATCTTAATAGGCTGATGATATCCCACACTAAAATAAGCTTTCATAGATCTGATGTCGAGTAACATTGTAATACAAATCATGTATCACGAAGAACCTGGTTTTCTCCCTGTTTTATGGCATCACCTTACCCTTAGGTTTTCCAGAACAATCCAGCTTAATTTCGGAGAGCATCGTCGAAAGAACATTCGGTAAAACAAATTCCACATTATAAAAACACACTTTTATTAACGAGTTTCAGACAGAACAGTCCACGAAACTTGAGCAATATGTATAATTATCTTCTCGTAATACGCGACATTTAACAAAAATAAACTCTTATTATAACGTTACACTTAAAAGTTCTTTCTTAGAAACATTTAACACGTAGGTAAATAAAACTACACTCTTCTTAATCTAGAGTTTATCAGAACCAACTGTTCTCCTTTTTCATCTTCTCTCTACTTCGCCCCCTCATTTCCAGGTTTTGGAATATTTCAGATAACTTGTTTAGCTTTTGCTCCGGGGTTTGGGGCAGTTGTTCTAGTCTACAACTCTTGTCTTCCTCTCTACACAGAGTATAAGTTTGCTTTTCTCGTAAACATAGGAGCTTTCCTGTCTCTGGCATCGAAGATAACTTCGCAACTTGCAGGGCTGCTTTTTTGAATCGCGTCTTTGGAGATATTTTCGACTGATTGTCACTCTCATCAGATTCTGTGCCTGGCTTCTCAGGCTCCTTGTCTTTCGAGCTGGTGCTGAAATGAATCGGCTCGATGACGTCGTAGGTATTCTCCCGGATAAGCTGCTGCGGTTTCCTCACCTCGAGGTCTAGAGATTTCTTCCTGTATCCCTGTATCCTGAGCGGCGTCAGCGGCTTGAGGACGTCGTGAATTTTCGCGTCGTCCTTATTCAAATCGAAGACGATAACTTTTGTTTTGGAGCGTTCTAGCTTCTGTCCGATAGCGGGAAGAGGATGGAACGGTGAGAGGGTAGGTTTGATTTGAATGTTGTTTTCCAGCATTCTGGTTTGGGCCGTTTTGTTTTTGCGTGGTTTTAGTTTCCGCGGCGCGTATATGGTAGTAAGTGCGCGCGTTTTGTGCGGGTCGAGCGGCGCGAGGGCTGAGGGCAGCATGGAGCGTGCGGAGGAGGAGGCGGCCGCCCGCCGACAGCCGCCGCCGCCGCGGCCGCCACCGGCCTTGGCTGGGCGCGGCGTGCTGCCCAGTCTCGCCCACGCGCTGAGCTTGACCACGCACGCTCCGTTGCATCAACGCCTTTACTATCGCCCCTTATCTTAGGATTCACCTTGTAATTACAGCTTTTACGCTAGAATGTTTGATGAGTCTATTATGTAGCTTTTATTTTTTTATTACGGAAATTGCTGCAATTTTCTTTTAATTATTAGGTATGTCAAATTGACATGTTTTAAATGACGGTGATGCAAGACTTGACACTATGCCATGCAGGCAGAGTTGCAACAAAAAGGTTTTGTTTCAACATGCGAACTCTTTATATTCGTAAGGACATACGGGAGAATTATGCAACGTTAACGAGTGTGGTAACTTCGACGCAATATACTTCGTATCTACGTAGGTATCATTTAAATTGTAAAACACACCTCTTCAAGCTGAATCAATATTCCAGTTGGTAACCTATCTAGGGATATCCATCTATTTGAAATCCTTGAAATCCATTTACAATCTAAATAAACATAGGTACAAGGCCTTGCAGCAACCTTTAAACATCAACGGCTTATTGTTATAAGCACGTGTTTACCTCGCCCTTCGTAACGGTACCTGCGGGGTTGGGGGAGGTGGACAGCGGGTAATGACCATCATTACTGTCATCGATCCTACCGTCAGGGTTACCAAAGCTAGGTATTACGTCGTGTATCTTGGTAGTGACCACACAGTGGGGTTATTCTAAAACGATCGGATGCACAGAACACTATTACTCCTAGATCGGATGTCTGAATCGGAAACTAACGATAAAGAATGCCGAATGCTTACAGTCGATTAAAAGTGTGCCATAGCGAATTAGCTCACCAAAATCCACAAGATAACCAAAATATAAGATAAAAAAACACGAAAAAAAAATCTGGAGAAAGCCATGTTTTGATCTAGATATCGGGAATCCTACCATATTCTTAGATGATTTTTAAAAATCACTTAAATAAAAATCACAAAAAAAACAAAAAAGTCAAAATCAAAAAACTAGTTTCTAGTAACTAGTTTTTTTGATTCATTTTGTAGTTTTCTTGTAATTAACAATTATTTGTTTTGCCGGGTTATTTGACTAAAATATTTTGGTCGGTCTCACTCTGTCTTTCTTTTAGGTAGGTACACCAAAAATCCTTAGCTCTTTCGAAATCGGTCAAGACGCGATGGTATAGTAGCCTCTTTAGTTTCAAAAATCAATGTAGCGTTTGTCGAATTCAGCAACGAAAGATTCCGACATCCGATCGTTGTAGAATAACCCCACTGGTGGTATTAATGTTTGTGATGTAGCCTGCCCATTGGGAGCAATTATTTGATACCATAATTATCTGTGAAATCAACGGTTCGTTGAAATCGTTTGGAAAACATACACCTACAAGTTTGAAATTTTTTTTTTGTTTTTAGTAAGTAGGTACCTAGGTACCTATAACGATTTTTTACCGATCTACATTTGAGATAGATGCATTATGGGATACGGCGCACCCTAAATCATCCACTACAGGAATCAATTTACATGTCGACCTCGGTGGCGTGGCGGGCGAGTGCTCGGCTGAGACGCAAAAGGTGCGGGTTCTTCCGGGTCTGCGTGTATTTACAAAAAAGTATATAAGTATTCTATTAGCCATCTGGTTATCATAAGCTTTGCTTAGTTTGGGGATAGATATCGCGATGTGTGAAATATCGACAAATATTTGGGTATTTATATTTATGTCGAGATAAATCACAATTGGTTGTTGAAAGTAGGTACATACGGTACTATAACTTCTTTTCTTTATGCACGTACTTAGAACAAGACATCAAAACAAATTATTACTATGACCTTGCTTATTAAACTTGAAACAGCATTTGTAATTGGAAAGTCCCAGTTAATTAATTTAATGTGAGAACGACACAGCATGTCCGATTGATTTTCATTTATGAGTGGTTACTGCAAATGCAAGGTCTGCCAACTTAATCAATCTAAGTAGAGCTTTGGCTCACCTATGAGTTTTTCCATTCTTTACTCGGACATTATATGCAATGAAATGGATTTAGCAGAAACAAAATTTTCTCAAACGGTAGGTACCTAAATGAAAACATCGTCAGGAAACCGGCATGTCGTAAAGCCTAAAATATTCGAAAACATGTGACAAGTGCACGAAAGAAGCCTTTGAGGCTCACTTTTCTTTCACCAATGGTTCCAAAAAAATTGTGACACGATTAGACAGTAGACACTTTATTACAAACTACAGGCAGAAGTTTTTGACATTATTTTTTAATAAATATTATAATGATCTATTGATAATTCTTAAGTACATAATGCTACTCTATTGTATTAAGTTACTAGCTGCTGCCTGCGGCTTCGCTCGCGTGGTACCCGGATAAAAAGTAGCCTATATGTTATTCCAGCACACGTATTATGTATATTCCAAGTTTCATTCAAATTCGTTCAGCCGTTTATGCGTGATTGAGACACAAACATACTCACAAAATTTCACATTTATAATATAGTAGGATCCTATAAAGATATACTTCGTATCTACGTAGGTATCATTTAAATTGTAAAACACACCTCTTCAAGCTGAATCAATATTCCAGTTGGTAACCTATCTAGGGATATCCATCTATTTGAAATCCTTGAAATCCATTTACAATCTAAATAAACATAGGTACAAGGCCTTGCAGCAACCTTTAAACATCAACGGCTTATTGTTATAAGCACGTGTTTACCTCGCCCTTCGTAACGGTACCTGCGGGGTTGGGGGAGGTGGACAGCGGGTAATGACCATCATTACTGTCATCGATCCTACCGTCAGGGTTACCAAAGCTAGGTATTACGTCGTGTATCTTGGTAGTGACCACACAGTGGGGTTATTCTAAAACGATCGGATGCACAGAACACTATTACTCCTAGATCGGATGTCTGAATCGGAAACTAACGATAAAGAATGCCGAATGCTTACAGTCGATTAAAAGTGTGCCATAGCGAATTAGCTCACCAAAATCCACAAGATAACCAAAATATAAGATAAAAAAACACGAAAAAAAAATCTGGAGAAAGCCATGTTTTGATCTAGATATCGGGAATCCTACCATATTCTTAGATGATTTTTAAAAATCACTTAAATAAAAATCACAAAAAAAACAAAAAAGTCAAAATCAAAAAACTAGTTTCTAGTAACTAGTTTTTTTGATTCATTTTGTAGTTTTCTTGTAATTAACAATTATTTGTTTTGCCGGGTTATTTGACTAAAATATTTTGGTCGGTCTCACTCTGTCTTTCTTTTAGGTAGGTACACCAAAAATCCTTAGCTCTTTCGAAATCGGTCAAGACGCGATGGTATAGTAGCCTCTTTAGTTTCAAAAATCAATGTAGCGTTTGTCGAATTCAGCAACGAAAGATTCCGACATCCGATCGTTGTAGAATAACCCCACTGGTGGTATTAATGTTTGTGATGTAGCCTGCCCATTGGGAGCAATTATTTGATACCATAATTATCTGTGAAATCAACGGTTCGTTGAAATCGTTTGGAAAACATACACCTACAAGTTTGAAATTTTTTTTTTGTTTTTAGTAAGTAGGTACCTAGGTACCTATAACGATTTTTTACCGATCTACATTTGAGATAGATGCATTATGGGATACGGCGCACCCTAAATCATCCACTACAGGAATCAATTTACATGTCGACCTCGGTGGCGTGGCGGGCGAGTGCTCGGCTGAGACGCAAAAGGTGCGGGTTCTTCCGGGTCTGCGTGTATTTACAAAAAAGTATATAAGTATTCTATTAGCCATCTGGTTATCATAAGCTTTGCTTAGTTTGGGGATAGATATCGCGATGTGTGAAATATCGACAAATATTTGGGTATTTATATTTATGTCGAGATAAATCACAATTGGTTGTTGAAAGTAGGTACATACGGTACTATAACTTCTTTTCTTTATGCACGTACTTAGAACAAGACATCAAAACAAATTATTACTATGACCTTGCTTATTAAACTTGAAACAGCATTTGTAATTGGAAAGTCCCAGTTAATTAATTTAATGTGAGAACGACACAGCATGTCCGATTGATTTTCATTTATGAGTGGTTACTGCAAATGCAAGGTCTGCCAACTTAATCAATCTAAGTAGAGCTTTGGCTCACCTATGAGTTTTTCCATTCTTTACTCGGACATTATATGCAATGAAATGGATTTAGCAGAAACAAAATTTTCTCAAACGGTAGGTACCTAAATGAAAACATCGTCAGGAAACCGGCATGTCGTAAAGCCTAAAATATTCGAAAACATGTGACAAGTGCACGAAAGAAGCCTTTGAGGCTCACTTTTCTTTCACCAATGGTTCCAAAAAAATTGTGACACGATTAGACAGTAGACACTTTATTACAAACTACAGGCAGAAGTTTTTGACATTATTTTTTAATAAATATTATAATGATCTATTGATAATTCTTAAGTACATAATGCTACTCTATTGTATTAAGTTACTAGCTGCTGCCTGCGGCTTCGCTCGCGTGGTACCCGGATAAAAAGTAGCCTATATGTTATTCCAGCACACGTATTATGTATATTCCAAGTTTCATTCAAATTCGTTCAGCCGTTTATGCGTGATTGAGACACAAACATACTCACAAAATTTCACATTTATAATATAGTAGGATCCTATAAAGATAGACGTAAGTACTTAAGTAAATAAATACATTAATACAGTAGTTTCCGCCCGCGTCTTCACTCGCTCATTCTGAAAAAGTAACAAACACAAATTTTGTTGCTCTTAAAGCACTGAACTGAATCATGGTTTAGTTCTAGTGGTGCCGACCACACTTCATTTGGATGAGGGCACAGATATGATGATGAAGATTTGTGGAGCTGATGGCAAAGTTGGCAAACTGATGCTTACATATACCTATACATACCTATTATCACGCCCCTATCCCTAACGGGGTGGGTAGAACCACAAGTAATCATAAGAAAACTTGTAGCCACTTCTGATCCAAGACTCCCAAGATGGATATGGGATGATGATTAGCTTCGTATTATTTGCTAGAGCGCTGGTCTTTTGAAGTTGCTTAGATAATATTCATCTATTCTAATATATAGCTGGTAACATCCACTGCTAAGTACAGGCCTTTTCTCTATCATGTCACTCCACAGCCGGATCCATTTCTCTCCTACTATAACTGCCCTCAAAATGTCTTCTAAGTTAGAAGACATTTTGAGGGCAGTTATAGTGAAGCAGACCACTTGCCCGATGGTTAGAAGTTCTAACCATCGGGCAAGTGGTCTGCTTCAAAGCTGCCGTAAATCGCATAACCACCATGACTGCTTTGGTTCATCGGACCATTTAATTCAATTAAAAGTGCATGGTTTTTAATTGAAATTGAAGCAAACAATGAATTTCCGAAATCAAAGCAGTGACCCAATAACAAGTAATTTGGGTCAAGCTTACACTCCGGCTTCCGATGTATCGTGTCGAGGACAAAGAATCCTATAGCGATAGGGTTATAAATCTACTTAATTATTTGGTAACACTACACCATAATATGGGCCACTGTTCACTTATATTATAAATTACTAGCAGCCTGCCCCGGCTTCGCACGGGTATATAACAAATTAGCATTTAGGTAATTTTTTTACACCTCGGGTTACATTATTGGAGTTTTAGTAAGGTTCCCTAATTTTTTTGAAAATAAATTATAGCCTATGTTATTCCGTAATAATGTAGCTAGCTACTGGTGAAAGAATTTTTGAAATCGGTTCAGTAATTTCGGAGCCTATTCGTTACAAACATAAAAACAAACAAAAAATCTTTCCTCTATATAATATTAGTGTAGATAATTAGACGAGCGATTTAAACTATCCAATTATATAAAACTCCACGTTATTGACTGACTAATAATCAATGCATAGAAGCTTGAAACTTGGAGAGTATATTATATTCCGTTTGTGCTGTAGGGGTGCACTAAGAAAGGAATTCCCGAAATTCAATTCCTAGAGGACGCCGCAGGAAGATGAAGTTAGTATGAAGAAAAGTCTACGCGAGGATGTAGATTGTAGAAGATGAAATATGAAATCTTTGCTCACTAAAGACAATCCGCGAAATTGTAATTCAATGTATAAATGGGTGTACCTATTAAACCCTTTCAACGCAGCTGTTTACAAACATCGACTTAGGGTGACCAAAAGGGAACTAGGTTTGATTTGATTTCAAACGTTTCCTAAGAGTGAGTCAAGGTGATGACATCGTTTCTAACTCGGTGTGTGACCTGAGGTGACCTTCAATATCCGACCTTGAACTAGGGCTTACTAAGAAGTAAGGGTTTGTGGTTTTACATATCTCTGACTCATTTCCCTTTTGAATACCTACGTTATACGTAAATTCACGATTCTCGAAACTAATTTCTATAGAAAGGCTGCCATTTTTATTTCTTCAGTAAGTTGATACAACGTTAATGGTAAAGTTTAGTGTTGGCATTAGAAATGATTCATAGGTTGAATAAAGTTGACCGATGGATAAATACAGGGAATAGAGAGCACTGGTAGACCACCCGTCTTAGGTATAGTTTTAGGATTGGAAAGTAGGCGAATCACTTTCTATTCCTAAGGCAAAGGGTCCGAATCCGGTCGTGTCGCAATCGATTTTTCTGTTATCATCATTTCCCTGCCCTTGTCCCACTCTGTGTGGGGTCGGCACAACATGTGTTCTTCTTCCATTTCCCTCTGTCAGAAGTCTTCTCAACACTCACTTCTTTATTACTCATGTCATCTTTCACACAGTCCATCCATCTTTTCTTTGGCCTACCTTTACCTATATATTCTGCCACATTCATATCTAACATTTCTCGTCACATGACATTTTTCCCTGTTAATAACATGTCCATAACACGCTAACCTATTGCTCCTCAACTTATCCGTCACTGGCGCTACTTTCAAACTTCCCCTTATCATTCCTTACCTTATCAAGTTACCCCACACATCCATATCACACAACATTCGCATCTCTGCTGCAACCTTGTTTGCTGCCTTTCATCCGCCCCTTTAGTTACCCAACACTCAGATCCATTCAGTACGACAGGTCTTATAATTGTTTTGTAAATCTTCCCCTAAGTTTAGGGCTATTCGGGTGTCACACGTTGTTCTTGGATGGATTTTTCTGTTAGAAAGAAGGAAAACATCGTGAGGAATCCGGCTTGTCGAACTTAAGAGCTCGAAAACATGTTTGTGTCGAGTTCAAGAAAAAAAGCACTTTAAACCCTTCAATTTGTCGTAATTATTAGTATACCTACTAGTCAAACAGCCTTGATATTAGTGGCACTTAAGTATTAAAAATGATTCATAGGTTGAACCGACGTATACGCGGGAATTACTTACCATTATGAACTTTTGAAGGTCATCTAATGACAAGATTAAAGTTAGTACCTACCTATTTCATTGTGTCGAATTAAAGTTCTTGTAGATATTTGTTTTTTTTTTTTATAACGTTCATTACATTATCATTTTATTTATTCATATTCTCTTTGAATAAACACATTTCATTATCGTACAACAGAGTAGGTACCTACTACATCGATTATGATAAGCAAATCTGCTACTGCACACACCCTCTAGGGTCTTTTGTAGAAATGTGCCAGGCCTCTTTGGCCACGAACAAAAATGTTCAAGTACCAATTAACTGTTCCATAACCTGAATAACCTACCTACATATATCATCTGCATTACAAAAGGCTGATGACGATGATGATGATTAATATTGCAATTCGGTCTTTACACTAGCTCTGCACGTTATCTTCATTCACATTTTCCGTGCTACGAGGCAATGCCAAATGACGTATCCTGACGTCACATATCTACCAAACGACTATCTCAATGCCACGTGTCTTAAATTGTACGTAGATCATTAGCAGAGGGGTATACCTAATAATTATCGCATAGATACCTACTGTGATTTGAAGTCTCTAAGATTTCTCTATCACGAGACCACTGACGTAATTTGAATCAGTTTTTACAAATTATTGAGTTAGTAAGACGTGTGTGAGGAAAATGTGTTTTATAAAACTACTGTGCCATAAATTGTGATAATTTTGAGTCGACAAACAGTTGACAAACAGAGTGTGAATGAGTGCAAATTTAATTGTAGGTTATTTGAAGATTTTTGTCAGCCTTGATGGTGTTATCAGTTCTTGTTTGTTTTGAAGCACCTGCTATATCTACCTACTTGCCTTAATTTTAATGATAGCTTATGTTGTCAAGGATATGGTTCATAATAAACCGGTTTCATACCGGTCTAGTTATTGTAAAATTGATATGATCGGTAATCGGTAACACAAATAGAATAACACTTGAATCAAATTATTACCATAACCAAATTTACAATGGAATGAATGAATCCAAGGAAATCAAATACCTACCTAATGAATGACATAGGGTAGGTACCTACCTACCTAAATATATTTTATCTTTTATCGCCCTTTTTCGGCAGGCTATAGTCGGAGAACTTTACCGCCTCATTTTATTATTTAGTTTCTTCGGTGATACCATTTGATCGAAGATGGTACCTAAACGATGTGAATTAAAATATGACGCTGACTGTATCTTTATTTAGTAGAATAATGATGTTCAATGACAAACAGTGACGATACCTTTAGAATAATGTAAATGCATTGCTGATAACAGCAGTTTTTATAAATTAAACAATGAACATCCTTCATACTGCCAATTATAAAGTCATTATAACTAGGTATTATTCATCGGTTTTTGGGGACCTAAGTTCCTATAGTATAGGCTAAGTGCTAGGTAAACCTACAAAAAAACCATAAACAATCGTCCCTGGCACTACATCGTCCAGTTGGTGTAGGCAAAATTTAGTGTTGCCTCCGGACGCTGTAAAAATTTTCTAGTAGGGTAGACTGGGTACGGTTGTGCCAATTTTCATTTGATCGCCCATAATTCGTAAGTATTGCAGATAGCTGGATGCAAGGTGTGTTCTATAGTGGAATGGACATTTCTCTACGCATAAATACTTCAATTTTGGCTATAAGTGCAAAGGGTAACTTATAGGAGCCTTTTGAAAAAAAAAAAAAAATGTCACAATCGTCCCCACCCCAAGGACGGTTGTGACAGTGCCTGGGGTCGAAAGTGACAGGTTCAAAAATACACATAAAATGGTCTTTAATCAGCTTTATTGCACGTATTATATTATGTCATACAATAAATGTCATACAAAATACAAAAAATGGCTGCATCACGTTTACGAATGTGTCGAAGCCAAGACACCCGAATAACGTTGTGTGTTTCCGCAGCTGACCGTATAGACGTCCCGCTTTTCACTGCTTGACATGCGTTTTGATACTGTTGCAAGTGACACTGACCTCTTTCCGTCGCCCTTACACGTTGCCGGGGCATCTAAAAGCAAAAAAAAAATTGTTTACTTATATCACAACTGTGCCCAGAAAATATGGCACAACCGTACCCATTGCATACATTCGTAAAAAAACAATTGCCATGACTATACCGGATAAATTACGTTCAAAGTAATCACTGCTATTTAACCACTAATGTTTATGTTTTTACGAGAAAAAACACTTATCACTCTATCTGTATACATAAAACAACAATCACACAAAGAAATCGATCAAAAAGACTTACTTTTCATCCAAAAATCATAATGTGGTACTCTGCAAGCCGCTACGTCGCGCGTCGGCTGACACAATAGTGTGATACACGTGCGGACAGGCACGCCGCTCATCTCATCCCTTGCACCCTCCCCCATATTCCTTATAGTTTCGCCAATACGACGACTGTCACTACCGTACCCTGGCACAATCGTACCCAGTCTACCCTACTAGGTAGTTAGGTACTTAAACATCTTTCTCTCTCTTGTTGTTCAAAGTCTTCCAACTCTCCCTAACCGGGATTTGAGACCGTTTCTATATTATGATCCCATTGATCTCAATGAATAAAACTTTGACTTTGATTCTTTTTAGATAGGACAAACCAAAAATGGACTTCGTGATCGGCGGCCTAGCCGGCGCTGGCGCCACTATCATCACCAATCCAATGGACGTCGTGAAGACCAGACTTCAGCTCCAAGGGGAGCTCAAAGCCAAGACAGAGACACCCACGAGATATAGAGGGATCTTCCACGCGTTATATGTGATAGCACGGGCTGATGGAGCACTGGCTTTGCAGAAAGGACTGGCTCCCGCGATGGTGTTTGGCTTCATCATGAATTCTGTTAGGTAAGTTGATCGAAAACATGTGCACCATCTTTCAAGCAGTGCAGAAAGACATTGGAAATAGGTAAGGGGTTTTAACACGGGTCAGGAGTGAGGAAAACGGCATGGCGTTAAATCTAAAAGGTTTGAAGACATCTCCAGTGAGTGCAAAAATAAATAATTTTTTTGGACATTTCCACACAGCGCCATCTAGCCCCAAACCACTGAGATCGTTAGAGAAAATGAAAGAATATCAGAGTTAGCGCGTAATGACCTTGAAGAAACGGTAAAGCAATCGACTTACTAGGTTTTCTTCTTGTTCCTTCTCACGACGACGGTCTTCCGGAGACCTTAACCCTACCTAATCACCAGAGTTTCAGCTCATAGAAATTGATTCCAGATTAGGTATGTACCACGTGGCAGAGAGCCAGGGGTGGACGAAGTCGAAAAACGGCGACATCTGCGTCGAGAAGGCTATCCTATGGTCTAGCATCAGCGGGGTGCTCAGCGGAGTGGCCTCCAACCCTGTGTCCGTGCTGAAGACCAGGATCCAGGCTGCTGCTCATCCGAGCATAGCGGTGGGCAGGCAGCATAAATATAATGGTCAGTGACAACTCTGGATTTTTTCGTTTCTCATTCTCCGTTTCTCCTCCGTATTTGAATACAACTGTATAATATAAAATGTGTACTAAACTAACTGGCAGCTCCGGACGCTCTTCTCAATCAGGGCTACCGGGATTATTGAAGTGGAGTATATTTTTTCTGATGTTTCCATTGCATGATAATGCACAAAATATGTCTGATTCCATAATGAGCCTACGACTACAATAGAAGAAAATTAAACTGTGTAAAACTCTTCAGGAATGTTCGATGGATTCGCCCAGATATACAAGACTGAAGGCCTGCGGGGGTTCTTCACAGGAGTTAACGCCACCTGCACCAGGCTGGCCATCGGGAGTGCGGCGCAACTCACCACCTTCTCTTCGTAAGTTGCAGCTTTTTAGTGATGTTCTTTTTTATACCATTAAGGTGGCACATAAGGCCCGCCTGATGGAAAGCAGTTACTGGCGCCTGTTGACGCTTGCAACACCAGGGGTATCAATCACGCGTTGCCAACCCCGAAAAAAATTCTTCACACGCTTGTTGAACAGCACCATGCTGTACTCGTTAGGGAAAACCACCGCGGGGAGTTCATTCCGTAACCTGAGCTCCTATGAAACGCTAATATTATGACGATCAAAGTTAATATGGAATACCAAAAAATAGCAACCCCTTTTTTATTCCTAGGGGTCAATGGCTCATTGTAAAGACAAGGTATAACTCAAAATATTATCAGCAACAGAATCGTGCCACCCACCACTTCTCTCTTGCTCTCCCTCTTACGCTCTATCGTAATGGGGAGGAGGAGAGAAGTACTTGAGTCTACTCTAGGACTAGTGGAACTTAGTCGAGGAAGTCCAACATTAGGACTCGGCAATTATTATGTGGCTGTTATTGCACGGAATAGCAATTTGCTGTGGTTATCTGTGCGGTCCATCGAAATCAATTGTTTCTACTCCCCAGCGTGAAGGAAACTCTGCTGAGCCACGATATTTGCACCAGCACGCCTTTGGGGCTTGCGTTCTCCGCCAGCGCCGTCAGTGGCGTGATGGTGGCCGTCATTATCTGCCCTATTGACGTCATCACCGTCCGTCTGTACAACCAGGGTAAATACCTGGACCAGAAGTAGTCGGATTTTAGACCCATAGAGATGTACAACTGTAGGATTTAACCGCATTATCGCTGTGTTTTCGTATCCCCCCCACTTACATGAGTGTTTTAGAAAAGGGACTAATTTTTCAGAAAATTATTGAAAACGAGACATTTTAATTCTGATGTTAAATTGGGTCACCAATGAGCATCGAGCATTTAACTGTGGTCCAACGCACTATAAATATTCCAGAGTGAAAGAGAGCCTGAAAGCGCGAGGGTACTGGGAGAATTCGCCAAAAATGCGAGCGGCCATTGCGAGCCTCGTTAGCAGTGTGCTGTGTGTGATTGTCGAAACCCCGCTGGACGTTGTGAATACACGGCTTTTTAACCAGGGTAATGTAGTCCCGCTTTACATTCGGAAAATATTGAGAAAATTCTCATTTGTATGGCTTTGGTGGCGGGATATTCAAATGTTTCGGGAAACTTTGTTCAAATGGAAGTTGTATGTGGATGAATATTTTTAATATCATCATTTACAACTTTATCTGCAGGGCAGAATTGATAATTGCTACGATGGCGTATGATCTGTGGTCGCAACTAAGTTGTTACACCAGTGTGACACTACGGAGCTTTTTTATCACGATTTCTGCTTCTAAAATCCGACTGCTTTTGGTCCATGCATGATATTCTACAACTCATCCTGAATACACACGATCCTATCGAATAAATGTACATTGATTTTCTGTTATTAAATATTGTGGTCTTTTTTTATTTAAGGCCTTTACCATGTCCTGGTTTATGACCGTCCCAATCCTTCCAGGGTCTGCATCACAGGGATCGCTCCTCTACACAGGAATATTAGACTGCTTGACGAAGATCTACAGAACAGAAGGCATCCACGGCTTGTACAAGGGGATAGGACCACTTTACCTCAGAATAGCGCCTCACACAACACTATCGCTCGTCATATGGGATATGTTAAATAACCTACTTTTACCTGATAGTAATAAAAATAGCTGAATTTAAGATTATTTTTATTCGCTTTTACCATTTGTCCAATTGCATGGACAAGACTAGGCAAATAATTTAATAAAACAGAAAGATACAATTACATATAATAATCTCTTCCTTATAAAGAAAGAAAAGAGATATATTCAAAGAGTGAAGAGAAAAATGACGTATTGGATTCTTTAGACAACAAGTGGCAAAACTTAGGTATCACTCAAATGAACAGATCTACAGCCACACTAAGCAGTTGCTAGGCCGACAAAACTGTTTAGATTTAGACTTCATTAAACCTCGGCCGCTCGTTCACGTTAGTAGGTAAGGTACTTAACTTACTAACTCAGCCGCTCTGTCGGCTGATTCTTTCAATGCAATCTTAGCTTTTAAAAAAAGCACTAGGCGGAGTAAAGTGTATTTCCCAGTCGACATCCAAAGAACTATCTTCAGAGTCCACATCAACATCGCTGCAGGAGCAGCTGTCCAACTCCTCTACATAGTCCTCAGGGCAAACACACTCCGGGTTACACGGATCAAAAGGATCTAACCCTATCGCCTGCTTATAGACCTTGTAGCAGGTGTCTAGACAGGCTTCGGGGTTGTAAGGGTCAGACCAGTCCATTCCAATCGCTCTTCGAACCAGGCGTCGTTCTTTCCTGGCCTTAGCTCTGATTTTATCAGGGTTATCAGGTGCTGCAATTTTGTACACCAACGGCTCACAAGTCCGTTTGCCTTCGTTGTTGACTTGCATTTCCACTATATATTCTCCATTTCGTTTGCAGATGATAAGTGTAGGCTTTTCTAAGGTTGGCTTCTTCTGCTTCTTTTCTGGGGCTGATAGCGAGGTGGTAGCGCTACGATTTTTAGCCTTGTTCAGCTTTTTAAGGAGTCTCTTAGAAACGGCGCCAGGTCTCCAGCCAGCCTGAAAATGTATTAATAATACTTAGAACTTGCAGTACTTAACTTACCTATCATCAGTTTTAAAAATTTAAAAAATTCGGTATCATAATTCGCAACAAAAATAAGAAAAAAAAATAAAAACTCACACAAGATCCATTTGAATCACGATCATCATTAAGCGCTCCTCAGAGCTATGTAGAATGTGAACTAAAATATATCTAATGTATCACTCGATTCAATAGAAACAGCTCAAATTAAATAATTTATTTAACCTTACAGTTACATTAACGTTACAAAATTTAACTTAGCACAATACCAAAAACTTGCACTTAGATCAATCGCACTCACTACTACAAAATTCTTACACCAAAAACTTGTATACATTAGACACTCATCAAGGGACTTGAGTGGAAACACATTTGGCCTCAGCGTTGTTTAGCCGCCTCTCGTATTGTTGTTGCTTCATCATCTCTGCGTTAAGGAAGGAATGGAAACACGGCGCGTGAAACGAGCTCAAGCTGATGCCCTGGTCTAACAGATTCGCCATTCTTTCTTTCGGCCTCTTGTTCTTGTAGTCCTTCATCTTGAAATAGGCTTTATGCCCATGCTCATCAACTCTGATGCCTTTATCTGAAGGCACGGGGTGTCGACACTTGGTCCGTTCCGCAAACAATTCTTCCATTTCCCTTGGACTTAGTGCAGGGCGTCTCTTGCCTTTCTTAGGAGATGGCATCCGAGGTACTATCGATGGTGAGGGGATTCTTACGTCTTCGCCATGCGCTAGCATCTCCTTCAAAGTGGCCAGAAGTATCTTTTTGTCATGGCCGTGGCCAACAATGCCCATTTTCGATAGTTCTTTTGGAGTTGCATCACCGAAACAGCTCCACGATGCCTCGGATGGTTTATAAGGCACTTTATCATCCTTCTTGTCGCCGGCTCCTTTCTTGGCGGTTACTCCTGTACCATGTTGCTTCTTTTGTGGAGCTCCACCTCTTGGCCTCGGGTATGACTTCCATCGGCCGTTGCAGTCAACGTATCCATCGATTCCGACGACAAGCCACTTTCCGGTTGCTGTTTGGAATTTCCCCGTATCACAATCAATTTGTTCTCCTCCTGGACCAATGAAGTTCATCGGAGCCCACCTTCCGTCAGGAGCAATATAACCGTCGTTGTTAATTTCCAACCATTTGTGGTCGGCACTCCAGAATCCACCAAGGTCGCTGCACTGGTTTCTTCCATCGGGGCCTTTGAAGAACCGGGGTATGGGATTGCCGTATCTATCGTTCAGTTTTACCCTGTAATCCAAATAAGTGTATTGACTAGAGTTGTCGACTTTCAAAACCTTCTTGCTTTTGAATGTCGGATCGAACGTAGCGTTCGGAGGCGTAAACTCGACTATCCATTCATCAGAGTCGGTATCGGAACCGTTAGATAACTTGTCTTCTGAGCAAGAACACGAGAGGTCGAGATTTGTCTTGTCTGCTCCAGGATGCTTCGGATAGCAGGGGCAGTCTGGGTCTTCTGCATTGGGGAGTATTCCCAAAGCCTGCTGGTATGTTTTGAGACAGATATCGTTGCACATGTCTTGGAAAGCGCTCTGAATGAAATTGCGCTGTTCTCTTTCAAGTCTTCTTTGCTCGCGTTCTTTCTTCTTACGCCGCTCACGATTCTCTTCCTCGGTTCTGCCAATCGTATATGTGAGAACAGGTTTTTCCTCATACGGAGGTTGATTCAAAACTCTAGGTTTCGGATAAGTCTTCATTGTCTCCATCGTGACAATGTATTCGCCTTCCTTCTTTTGTACAACAAGTAAAGGTCGTTTGAATGATTTCTTCTTGCCACCATCCTTCCTCTTTTTCTTAGCAATAACTTCGCCTGGATTCTTTGCCATTCTGAGTAGTCGTACCACATGCTTGTTGGTAGCGCCTGGTTTCCACATTGGGCGGAACTAGGATAAAAAAAATGTTTAAAAAAAATATAAAAAAATTTAAGTAACTAACTACTTATTATTTTCGTTTTTATTATGTATTAGCTTTCGCCCGTGGCTTCGCTCGCGGGTTATCCAGACTAAAAGTAGCCTACATGTTATTCCAGCACACATATTACGTGCGTTCCAAGTTTCATTCGGATCCGTTCGGTCGTTACGGCGTGATTGAGGCTAATAAAATTATGAAACGCACCTTTATTCCTGGCACATCTTCAGCAGTCCACAGCCATCCCATATTCCGGGGCACAGCTCCCAGAGTTCCGATGCAGGGCATTGCACACTGACTGTGTCCAATTTTTGGAGCTGAAATAAATAACCAATCTGTTATAATTATCTGCAATATTATCTGTAAGTAGATAGGTAGTATGAAAAAAATATGTGCCTTGTACATAAAAAAATAAAATGAAATAGGAGCACCAAATACGTACGTATACCTGTATAACCGTAGTTAAATTTAAATCTGTCATCCTTCTTTTTCTTTTTTCCTTTTTTAGAGTCTTTCTCGGATTCAGCGTTCTTATCTGACTTAGCGGAGCCAACCGATTTAGCGCCGGATTTCAAGTTACGTTGACTATCATCAGCTTTCTTCTTAGTATCACTTCCAGATGTACTCCAAGATTTAAGTTTGCTTTTGTCCATTAACTTATGGAAAACCGGACAAGGATAAGGCATGTTAGGTGGTTTCTGAGAAAAGTCCTCGCCTGGTTTCTCGAAACCGCCGCAAACTCCGCAGTAAGTAGTCTTTTTCACAAAACCAAAAGTACATTCGCAAGAGCAGAAACAATCATCTTCTTTGAACTTCATTTTGGCTTGCATACCTCCTGTCACTTCGACAGTTTGGTTGACATCGCAACATTCTTGGGTCAAATTCTTCAAATCTAGAAGTATGCGTTCATCTGGTGACTCGGGTACTTTTTTGTGCACTTTGTTATCGCATTCCACTTCTTTACATTTAGTAACGGTTATTAAACGAGCTGCCTCTTCTGGGAGATCCAAAGAGCAGACACTTTCAGTGCACCCATCGTCCTTTTGACTTGGACATTGGCTATCACATAACCTGAACTTGTATCTCCCCTTTGGAGTATCATCCGATTTCTCTGAATTCGCCTTCACCGATGTTTTTGATGCCTTTGACGACGGTGATGATGCAGGACTTTCAGCAAAATCATTTTCAACAGTGACATAACCCACGCAATACACTTGATTGCCGTAAGGTCCTTTACTATCTCCAAATATGTAATTCAAAATATTGTACTGGTCTTGGTTTACTGAAGTACAAGATTTAGTTTTTATGACTTCGACTTGTTTGTTCTTATCCAAATCCGTGTCGCTTTTGACTAGGCTCACTATGCTTTGATTGACTTTTGATTGGCATTTATTATCCGTACAAATTAAATCAAGCGTAGGTTCTGTGGCATCAGATTCTTCAAAAGTTGCAGCTTCCTTTACATTGACAAAATCATCAATTTTATAAGTGGCATTAGCATTAGCTGTCTTTTGAGTTGTTTTTGGTTTAGATTTGTTAGATGTCTTTAACCTACGCTTGCCACCGCTATATATGGTTTTGATAATGCCAGTTTCCTCCATCAAATCGACCGGGGTATCTCTAATTGTGCTCAAAACAGTCGTAGCTTTCGAATTAAATCCCGTGTACATGAAAGTGTTCTGATTTTCTTCTGAGAGCGATCGGAAAGAGGTAGTTATTTTGTCTTTGAGATAGGTTAGCTTTATATTCAGTCGTATCGTGGCCATCCGTTTGGAGGAGTATTCGTCAAACACGTTGTATCCTCCGCTGACGAAGGCAGGCGCTGGGTCCTGCTTTATGGTAATCTTCTGAAGATACTCGACGTACACTGGACTCCAGGGAATATGAGTAGATCCCAGCCGTTTTTCAGTGTCATCTTTATCCCACAATGTCAGCTCTATTGGAAATCTTTTCATGCAGGATATCAGCTTTTCAATATTACTTGCGAACAGGATGGATTGTCCTGTTTGCACTTTTCCTTCCGGAACTTCTTGTTTGATAGGGCCTTGAGCATCCCTAACGGTGACTTTCTTCTTCTTCACTTTCCTCTTTTGTTTCGATAGCAGCGACACTAGATCATTGGGGTCTTTGAGACTCAATGTAAAGACGTCTGCAAATTGGCTCCTTATGTAAAATTCCTTACAATCTACGTAGCTATTCAGTTGTTCTACGACTATCTCGAACAAGAACATTGAATCCGAAAGAGACATTTTCTTTCACTTATACCTTAGTAAAGTAATTTTTTTCATAAATTGCAAGGTGAATTAAACATTTTTCGCCAAAAAAATATGAAATTATAGAAAAACTTGTAATTTTGTTGCTTGCCAAAAATGAAGTGCCAAAATTTTTATTTTGTTTTTATAGGTCGCAATTGACTTATATTTAAAAAAGACGAAAAACAATAGTCCAATAACAAAATAACCAAGAAGGTTCAAATTAGCAACATTAGATGGCTACGCTACAAGAATTTCAACAAGTGAAGAAAGACTAGCCTTGTCATAAGTTTCCCAGGCTATTTCCTCTCTAAAAAAAGTTCGAAAACAAATGACGACCTCTGTGGTGTGGCAAGCGAGTACTCGGCTGAGATGCAAGAGGCGCGGGTTCGATTCCCGCTGCGGGAGAAATGTTTGCATGCTCTGCAAATATTTCCAGGTCTGGGTGCATTTACAAAAAAATATATAAAAGTATTCTATCAGCCATATGGTTCCCACAGTACAAGGTTCGCTTAGTTTGGGGCTAGATGGTGCAGTGTAATAATGTCCTCAAATAAAAAAAAAATAATGTTAAGTGCACGAAAGAAGCATTTGAAGCGCTCTTTATCGTTTATTTGTGGTTAAAATTCTAAACAAAGATCTGTGATAAGAGTAGGTAGTGGGCTGGTTTCAAATAATCAGTGACATGACCAGTAGTAGTACTTACTTACGAAGCTACTCTAATACGACTTCTTTTTCAAAGCACTTCGTCACGCAATACTTACTTTACACTTCTTGGTTGCCTTCGGGTAGCACACGTATGATTTTGGATGACATGTTGTTCTAAACCCAGGACACGCATGGTTCGAGTACGATTTCAAACCACTTTTAACCTCAAAGTTCTCAGCATCGGTACTCGACGGTATGTATGTCGTCATTATCTCTCTTCTTCTCTCTCTGATCTGCTCTAGTTTCTAAGAGTGAGAGAAAAACGTTATATAGGTACCTATTTAGAATAGAATAGATAAAGAAAGAAAAATATAGGTCCTTACATTCTTTCTAATTCCTCCTTTATCTATATTCTTTTGACTAGTGGCTCCAGAGTCCTCTTCAGAACGACCTTTATGGTCAGGTGGTCCTGTTTGCTGAGCCTTCGACTTAGTGGAATCTTCCCCAAACTTCTGACACTGCCTTGCTTGATTCTCATCCCTACCGTGAGCTTTCTGCCCTGCTCGGTTCCCACTCCTACCATTGATGTAATGCCCTGCTTGATTCCCGCCCCTACTGTGGGTGTTCTGCCCTGCTTGATTCCCACCATTACCGTTGGTGTTTTGCCCTGCTTGGTTCCCATCCTTTCCGTGGATGTTTTGCCCTGCTTGATTCCAATCCCTACCGCTGGTGTTCTGCCCTGCTTGGTTCCCACCCCTTCCGTGGGTGTTCTGCCCTGCTTGATTCCCATGCCTACCGTTGGTGTTCTGCCCTACTTGGTTCCCACCCCTTCCGTGGGTGTTCTGCCCTGCTTGATTCCCATCCCTACAGTTGGTGTTCTGTCCTGCTTGGTTCCCACCCCTTCCGTGGGTGTTCTGCCCTAATCGATTCCCGCCACAGCTCTGGACATTGGCGTGCCTTGATTGATCTGCTCCCTGTTTATGGTAAGAAAACTAAAATGTCACATCTACCCTTAGGTCATGCGCATCTTTTTTGTTAATTCTTGGTCAGCCTGAGGCCACGCTACGACGTTACGATATTTGTGTGGAATCACCGCGATATCGTATTCTATTATGTCAATTTTATATTGCAAAAACGCGTCGAGGCGCGTTACAAACAAGTTAACAACTGTCAAGTTTCGTTCGGTGATAGCGAATAAGGCCTCTGCCTGAGTTAGGTCAGCAATGATGAATAATGTACGATGTAAATCTCATGTTCTGAGATGTAAATATTCGAACTAACCATGAACTTTAGTTTGAAACTGAACTGTCCAAGCCTAGATAAGGGTCGGTTCACATCTGACGGAAGATGCGTCGCATATTTTCTGTCGCGTATCGCGTATGTCATCGAAATTTTGTATAATTTTTAGTTACGAAATATTTCACAACAGTTTACATTTTAAAATTCAATATCACACAACACAATCGCTCTGTAGACGCTGAACGCAGAAACTGACTAGACGCGTAATGTGATAGGTCTAATTTGATCGAATGGACGCGACCGATGATACGCTCGCTCGATGCATTTTGCGTCAGATGTGAATCGACCCTTAGAATTACTTTAGAACAAAATAATAAAAAAGAAACAAACAAAAATAAAATAAAAAATGTTTTGTATATTCATCTAAGGAACGGAGATGGTGAGCCCGAAGACGTGACTGATCTAATACTTCTGTTGCCAAAGGACATCACGGGCCCCAAGCTGAAAGGGACCTTCTTTCTAGGAGTATTCGAAGCCCTATTAGTTTTGATCGGAGGCTTCAACTCGTAAAAGTCCTCAAACTGTTGCAAACCCTGCATGATCTCCTTGTACCTAGCTAGCTTCTTAGGGTCTACCCTTAGTCGCTCTCCATTCGCTAGACGAGGCAAATTATTTCTTTCATAGTTCATCGAAACGCTCATGACTAGAGGGTTCTTAGCTTTTGCTGATGAGTACGATACTGTTTTCTTTACCTTGTCACCTTTGCCCCCAGGAGATGCTGGGCTTTTGTCTCCTTTCCCTGTTGAAGGTTGCGGTGAAGTCTTGCCTTTAGCATCACCTTTTCCCTTTGATGGTGGCTCGGCTTTCCCACCCTTTCCTGCCTTTTTGGCATCAACAGTCGATCCAGTAAATGTGGATTTTGCGCTCTTGGCGCCTCCTCTTCCACCTCCCCTTCTGTACCAAGCCCATTTGCCATCTTTGTCGATGTATCCATCTATGCCTATCTTCAGGAATTGGCCGTTGTTATCTGTGAATGATCCTTCTTCGGCGGAATAGAACATGCCATCGGGGCCGACGAAGTTCATTGGCACCCAGCGATTATCTGGCCCAATGTAACCGTCCTTTCCGATTTCTTGCCATACATGGTCTGGTGTCCAAAAACCGCCAAGATCACTACACTCTTGCTTCCCATCCGGGCCCTTAAAGAACCTTGCCACTTGATTGCCATATTTGTCTAGTAATTTGACTTTGTAGTCCAAGTAAGTGTACTGGCTATCATTATCTGCTAAAACGGGTGGGTGTTTAGCTTTAGCATCGTATCTTGCAGCTGGAGGGCTGAACTGGATTTCCCATTCGTCTCCATCTGTATCACTGCTAGAGATGCTCCCTTCGTCTGAGCAAGAGCAAGAGTCTATAGGGGGGGTGATGTTTTCGGCAGATTTCGTATAACATGGGCATTCGGGGTCATTTGGATTTGGTAAGGGGAGTATTCCAATTGCTTGATTATAAGCTTTCAAGCAAATCTCTTGACATTTGTCGCGGAATGTTGACTGAAGAAATCTACTCTTTCTTCGGGTTTCTCTGCGTTCTCTTCTATCTCTTTGTTTCTGTATTTTAGCTTTTTCTTCTTCAGTCTTTCCTATGGTATAAATAAGTGGTGCTTTTTCTTCGTATGGGTATTGGAACAATAGTCTCTCCTTAGAGTATTTCTTGAAGACTTCCATCTGAACGGTGTATTCACCGTCCACCTTCTTAACGACAAGTGTTGGTTTCATGTCGGTTTTCTTTTTCCTTTGCATCATGGCTCGTTTCTTTTTGGCAATGGTATCAACGCCCTCTCTCATTGCTCTGTACCTTCTGACGAGTATCTTGTTGGCTGCCCCAGGCTTCCATTTTGGCCGAGGCTGTAAAAAAGACAATCAACAATATACATAATACACTTCATCTTTAAGGAAAGAAATATGTCCATTTAGAAAGAGTTCTATCAAATTAAAAAAAAAAGGATAGACAAACCTTCATTCCTGGAATATCTTCTGCGGTCCAATTCCAGCCCATATGCTTCGGAACAGGTGGGTAAGGGTATTTAATCTCGGGTCTTTTCTCTACAGGTGCCGGCGCTGCAAAAAATGATAAATAATGTTAAATAAATTAATAAAAGAGTGCTAGCAAGCATACTTCAGCAGCCTTTAAAAATAAGTAAATAACGCACGTTCTTCCACAACATTAGCGGTGAATTTGCCTACTGGTTTATTTTCCTGCTTTGTAGATTTAGTCTTCTTCTCCACATCCTTCTTTTCGCTCTTTTTTTCTAAACTCTTCATAGAACGGGAAGAAGTTAACCTTCTATCCGTCGAAGCACCTCCCATTTTCGACGCAGCTGTTCGTGAACTTTTCGTGCTTGCATTATCAGGTTCCTTTTTCTTTGATTCTTCTTCAGGCCAAAGGTTTGGTGTTTTAATGTACTTCTTATCGTACAGTTTATGGTAAACAGGACATGGATGGGGCTTACAATGTTCAGGCTGATCTTTCATATCATCACCCAGGCACTCGTAACCACCGCACACAGCACAGTAAGTGGTGTTCTTCGTTAATTTAAAAGTACATACGCAATCGCAATAGCAAGTGTCATCGTCTGCGTCGATGGTCTTGTTTTTTTTAATCTGCAATCCGTCTACGATAAAGTCCTTCACTTTCTCAGCGACATCGCAAGTCTTCACACAACACGGATTGTGAATGTCAGATAGATGAATGACCACGTTGCTGTCAGCCGGACTCGGCGGAAACTTTCCGTGCTTGCTCGGGCATACTGGCATCTCGCATTTTGAATCTTCGGATCCACCATCTTTTTTGTCAGCTAACGTAGAGCAAACGCTTTTGGAACATGATGTCTTTTCAGAGTTTTTCACACTAGGGCATTCAGTGGAGCAATACTTGAAGTTAGAAGACTTTTCTGTATTCGGTGTGGACGTTCCGCTTTTCGAGTTTCTATCGAAGTCATGTTCAACAGTAAAATAATAAACATTGTAGACCTGTTGATCAGGCTTTTTAAATGGACATCCCGCTCCTAGGCAATGACTAGCCTCGCTGTCCGAATCGTTGCAGTCTTTGCTGCAAGTTGATTCACAAGATGACTTTTTCTGTAAAGCTTTCTGCATTTTTTTAATACACGCACATTGCGTAGACAACCCCTCTATTGTCTCTCCTTCCTTGAACACGCCCTCGTGTCTGATGAACTCCTGGATTTTCTCTGCTAGAGTGCAAGATTTGCTTCCACATGGGCCTATGATATCGTTGATATTGAACTCCTTGGCATCTTCCTCAACAAGATTCTCGATATAAGCTCTGAGGTCTCTGGCTATTCTGCAATCTGGTCGCCCGCATGGGCCTCTTATGTTCGCTATATCAAATGTTGCTCCACGAACGCCTTCCTGTTTCTTTCCAGCATTGATGCAAATTGGACAAGGCCCTGACTGAGCTTCTTTGCGGAATCGCTGTGCTAACTTTCCATCAGGCCATGAAGTTTCCTTGCAGTAGCACTGCCTGTCAATGTCGGTCGCTTTGACTCTAGGTTTTATGGTTGGGCGTGGCGTTAACATTCTCATATTGTCATTACATGATACGATAATCTTCCTAACGTAATCTACAATGTAATCAACATCCGGACAAGTTTCTGGAGATTTGTATATAGATTCTGGGGGCTTGTCCGCGTGTCCCATGCAACAGTAGTCTCCATCGCTGAAGAAGGTGAGATTGGCGCCAGGAGCATTTTTATAGCTGGCATATATAACTTTATTAGGTTTGGGCTTGTCGACCACAAAGCTATTCTCTATCTTATTACAGTTTTCTTCGAAGTCTTCGTCCGTTGTCTTCATGGTGCAAATGTACGACGTGGTTTTAGAATTAATTCCCGTGTATAAACACTTCTTCACTGTAGGATCTTCCGAAAGAGTACGGAATGCTGTTGTGACCTTATCTCCCAAATAAGACAGCTTGACTTGAATGCCTAACTTTGCCATCAGCTTAGCAGTTCCTTCTTCAAATATATTGTACTCTTCCTTCAGCGTGATTGGATCAGGTTCTTGGGCGTTACAAATTTTTTCTAAATATGACAGAAATGTAGGGTCCCACGGAACCAGAGTTGATCCAATATAAGTAAAATTATCTTCTTTACTCCATAGTGACATTTCAAGTGGAAACTTCTTCATGTTTTGTATGAGAAACTCCGCAGTGCTGGAGAACAATACCGACTGGCCAGACTGTATGACTGGTTCTGGGGGAGGCAACACAACTTTTCCTTTTTTTCCTTTCTTCGGTTTTGGTGGTTTTTTCCCTTTTTTACCGGCTGGTAGAGGTGGCAAAGGTGGTGGTTCCGGCATCACTATGTGCATTTGCTTAGGATCTTTTAGCTCTAGGGAGAATATATCAGCAAAGTCACTCTTGATTATGAGGTATCGACTCTCGACCAAACTTTGGACGCTTTCCACGACCACCTCAAAAATGAACATGGCATTCGATACTGCCATTTTCGGTTTTTTTAGGTTTACTTTTACAAATAGGTTTTCCTGGATTAATTCACATTATTAAAACTACTGTGTGTCCTAATTATAATGTATAATATTTTAAATTATCGGAAATAAACTTTACACTAAATTTTGAAATAAACTACATAAATATTTCTTTTTGTTCTGACATGCCTGTTAATAATTTTTTAAGCTTGTCAAGAAGGTTTAAAGTTTAGTTAGATAAACAGGTTTAACTTAGTTATATAATGCGAATCAGTCAGGAGAAAAAACTGTTTTCTTGTTTTTTATTTATGTACCTACTTTCGGTTTTAAAATATTAGCAGGATATGACAAAAGGGCGCCAAAACTTTTTTTTTTAAATACCAGCTTCCGCTACGTACCGTTACCATTCCATATTCGTTCCGTGTTGTGACTTTATATGCTTACCAAGAACTCATAGTTTGTCTTTGTAACTGTGTTCTTAATAAAGACGTTTATAGGATCAATAAATTCTATTGAATAAAACATATAAAACGTCTGATATCGTTGAACTTACGCCTGAACTCATATATTGCGTGGAATGGAGTAGAACGTTATAGTTGAAATTTGTGATGTCTGTCATACATAACGTCATAACCAGCTGATTCTTGCCGTCCTGTGTTGACATTAGACCCCGTGCGATACCTAGAGTATTACGAAATCGTAAATTAAAATTAAACCAGGTTTTCCGCTGTGCTCTCCAGTTTTTCATCTCACAGAATGATCTCACGAGATCGTGTTGTGAAACAAGTGCGATGATTTTATACCTTCGAGTCAAAAACTAGTCAAATAAGGTAAGAACTACTGTCTGGAACAACGCATGTTTTAAAGCGGTATATTATTTGATTTATGAGTAATAATAGTAGTACGAGTGTGCGAATCACATGTGATTTGTTTACTTTTACGTCACACTCTTTCAATGCCGAAGTCCGTAGTAATTCCGTTGATTGCAGTATCGTAACCCAGTTGAGACCTTTTTATGAATGAAAATTGACGATTAATTTTGATATACTTCTAAAAAGCTGTTATTTATACAATTTCAACAAAATTTAGAGCTCCTAAACTATAAACAGCTGTAAAATTATTATTATTGAGTACTATTCATTCATGAAATGTGATTAATGTATACAGAATTCCGTAGAATCTGTAAATAGTTGCCTATTTTTAGTTTGTGCGTGTTCTAGTTACTTTGAAGTGTTGAGTGTTTTTGAAATAGTTTGGTGGTGTTTTACTGCACTTTAGTGTTGCATACAAACAGAAGGTAGGCTACCTTTTTAATTGCATAATGCTATAATTTGTAAGTACTTACCTACCTACTTAAACTTAGAAATTACTTATTATTGATTGCACTTATTATACTTCACATATTTATTTGTAACTAGCTTCTGACTGACTATCGTGCTTGCATTGTACCTGGATGAAAGTACACTGTATTATTACATAGTTTTAAAATTGCATATATATGATGACCTCGGTGGCCTGACGGGTGAACGCTCTGCTGAGAAGCAAGAAATATTTGCATGTTCGGCTAATATTTCTTCCAGACCTGGCTGTAATGTAATAAAATACAGTATACAAGCATTATAATCAACCATCTGCTTCCCATAGTACAAGCGTTGCTTAGTTTGGGGTACTTACATGGTACCATGTAAAATGTCCACAAATATTTATAATTTAATTATGAATATTCTGAGTTTCATTCAAATCCGTTCAGCTACTATGCCAAGATTAAAGCACAAAATTTTTCACATCTTCTCAAACTATCATATTTATAATACATATTGTTAGAATAATCGATTGCTATCTTAAGTAATTAAGGGTCTGCCACGGCTTCCAGTAGCGCTATTAGTAAATTATTTTTGCAGTACAATGGACTTTGTGGTTGGTGGTATGGCCGGTGTTGGAGCTGGCTTCTTCAGCAACCCCTTTGATGTTGTCAAAACTAGAATGCAACTACAAGGAGAGTTAAGAGCCAAGGGACAACATGCAGTGCATTATAGAAACATACCACATGCAATGTTCACTATAGTGAAACATGATGGGGTGGTTGCCTTGCAGAAAGGGCTGGTGCCAGCTCTATGGTTCCAGTTGGTTGTTAATGGTGTTAGGTGAGTGTCTTCTATCACTACCCTTCAGCCAAACTGGAGATACAATTTATGTAAACAAACCACCCATACTTAACTTAAAACATTTTCATTACATGTTAATGGAACTTTTAAGAAGTACTAATAGTTAAATAGAATAGAGGCGCTCGTAGCGGCGTAGCTTGCGTTGGAGTCAAGCAACGTTGTGCGCAGTCACAATGTAGATGGGTGACCGCAAGTGGCATTACGAGCTGAGCACTTCCGTGCAACAGAGGGCGCGTTAAATTGTCGGTCCCGGCTTTTTTAAGTCATTAGGCCTTTAAGCGGCCTAAAAACTCCGTCACAAGAGTTGGCCACTAGCTCTTAACTAGCTATTCATTCCAATTTTTTTTTCTTTACAACCTCTATTAATAACTAAAACCCCATTTCAGACTGGGAATATACCAGCATGCAGATGACTATGGCCTCCTTCGAGACGCACAAGGCAACACCGTGTTCCTGAACAGCCTTCTCTTCGGTTCCATCTCTGGCATGTGTGGAGCTTTCTTTGGCAGTCCTCTACAACTAGTAAAAACACAGTTGATGTCCTACTCCTCTGAGAAGATCGCTGTGGGGACCCAACATGCACATAGAGGACTGTGGTATGCGCTGTCGAAGATATACAGGAGACATGGCTTCTCAGGGTTGTGGAGGGGGGCCCATGGCATGATGATGAGAAACTCTATAGGGTCTGCGTCGCAGATAGCATCCTATGCTGTGTGAGTATTTTTAAAATAGACTTTTTGATATCTAGCCCCTTACGTTTGTAGAGAGCACTGGTGGTCTAGTTGGTAGTGACCCCGCCTTCCGATCCTAAGGTCGTGGGTTCAAATCCGCTCGTGTACCAATGGATTTTTCTGTGTGAAAAATTTATGTGCGCTATACCAGTACTCTCAAACGGTGAAGGAAAACATCGTGAGGAAACCCGCGGCTTAGTCAGCTCCGCACGTATTGGCCATGTTTTTCTTGTTGAAAAGGCTGACTAAGCTGAGAGGATGGAATAGGTGCTGGGCAAGCCTACTCCATCTTAATTCGTCCCGGGCACTACAGCGTCCCGTCTGTGAAGGTAAAAATGGCCTCCTGACGCTGTATAAATCATCTACTATGGATGGTAAAAGGCCTTAGTTTATGTTTGTAGAGTCATTTCCCAACCAGGAGAAACAATGTGGTGGGCCTTCTGATGGGCGTCTAAGAACCTTCCCTGAAACGACACCAAGTTTAAATGGTAACAACACACGAATAAATAAATAAACATGCAACCTCTTAGGCCAAACGCATATACATTCTCCATTTTTGACGGCCTCGGTGGCGTGGCGGGCGATTGCTCGGCAGAGACGCAAGAGGCGCGGGTTCGATTCCCGCTGCGGAAGAAATGTTTGCATGATCTGTAAATATTTCTTCCGGGTCTGGGTGTTGTGGTACCATGGTACTCGTAGTTTCTGATACCCACGACACAGGGAATCCTAGTGTGGGGTCAGGACTATGTGTGTGACTGTTGGGTGTTATTTATTATTTATTTATTTATTCCGTCGTGGGTAAAAACATGACTTCTTTCAGCTGCAAGGAATGGATGGACGCGAACGATATGTTCCAGCAGTCTAAATACCTGTCAGCCTTCGTTGCGAGCAACATCGGGGCCGTCGTCAAGACAGTCTTCCTCACGCCCATGGACGTCATCATGACTCGCCTCTACAACCAATGTAAGGACCACCACTCTCATCTTTTCACCACATTGTTCCTTTCATAACGACCTCGTTGGCGTGGCGGGCGAGTGCTCGGCTGAGACGCAACAGGTGAGGGTTCGATTCCCGCTAAGAGAGAAATGTTTGTATTTTCTAAAAATATTTTTTTAAATCTGGGTTTAACGCGATGAAAACCGCGCGCGGAATCTAGTAATAAATAAATTAGCTGCATAAAAACTTTTTTCTGTGAGAAATTTCCTCAATGTTTTTCTTCTTTTTAATAATCACACAAGCTTTGCTTAGGGCTAGATGGCGCTGCTTGAAATGTCCAGCGATATTTGTTCATTCGTGTTCCAGCCACGGACGCGAGCGGACGCGGCGTCCTGTACAGTGGCATAGCAGACTGCGCGCGAAAGATCACCAAGGCGGAAGGTCTGCTCGCCTTCTACAAGGGCATAGGCCCGTCTTACCTCAGGCAGGCCCCTCACACAGTGCTGCTACTGGTCTTCTGGGACATGCTGAAGGACGCACAAAAGGCTCTTGAGAAGGGGTACTTGGATTAGAATTTGGAAGTAGTGGGAAGTTAGCCCGAATTAAGCCCAATTTTTAAACAAGTTCTTCACTTGTTTTTGTAGTGGAAATTCGCCATTCGTAGAGGAATTTGGATTCTATACTTCAGCCATACTGGAGATACAATTTATGTAAACAAATCGCCCATACTTAACCTAAAACATACTTTTTTATTACATGTTTTCGGAACTTTTAAATAGTATTAATAGTTAAATTAAGGTATGAAAACTTATGATGCGAGGTTTATTTACCTAAAACTAAAGTGATTTCATCGTAACAACTAAAAATACGGTTTGATTAAGTAAATTGTATTTTCGACTAGCTGTGCCCCGCGGTTTCACCCGCGTTTTTCTCGTTTCCGTGGAAATACCGAGATAAAATATTGCCTATATTATAGCCTCCCTCAATAAATGGACTATTGAATATTTAGGTTTTCGATTTTACACCTTGTGTTACAAAATAGCAATTTTATTACGGATCCCTAATTTTGAAAAAAAACATAGCCTATAGCCTTCCTCGATAAATGGACTACCCAACACTGAAAGAATCATTCAAATCGGACCAGTAGTTCCAGAGATTAGCGCGTTCAAACAAACAAACAAACACTGCAGCTTTATAATATTAGTATAGATTTAGCTGAAGTAACCATCAACAGGCTACCATTAGTAGTTATTACAAAATAGCAAATTATTATTATTGGTGGGTAGTTAACTAATTGATTTTGATATTAATATTATGTTACCAATTTTAATTGGTTAATAATGTCTTCTCTAAATATAAAGTCTGTATCCGTGTCTGTCTGTGCGCCTAGTTCTACTATACTAAGCAATGGTGAACGGTTTTAACTGTTAAAAATCAGATTTTGCAATTTTTATATATTATTAGGTATATCACTAATGGGGTGGGCAGAGCCACCAGTAATAAGAACACTTGCAGCCACTCCTGTTTCAAGTCCCAAGATGGATATAGTGAACCATGGTGACTGGTTATCAGCCTATCGCCCATATAGATGGTCCATCATGTTGGTGAGGATACTACGACATGCTCGGGGAGAGAAGCAGCTGGACTCATTCTGTTTTTTCTTTACCCCCAGTCCAGCAGAGTATACTTTTATATGTATCTAAATTATGACGCCACAGTAGTATGGTTTAGTAGACTGCACCCAAGCGAAGCCGGAGAGGGTCGCTAGTGCTAAAATGGGCTGCTAACCTGGTCAAAATATAACATAGTTATTTATAAAGTGCCTTATCAAATAAGTTTACTGTGTAGCTAAAAATAAGTAAGTTCGTACGAGCTAGTGGCCAACTCTTGTGACGGAGTTTTAGGCTTAACGACTCAAAAGCTGGGACCGACAATTTTAACGTGCCCTCCGAAGCATGGAGCGCTTAGCTTGTAATGCCACATGCGGTCACCCATCCAAATTGTGACCGCGCACAACATTGCTTAACTTCAACGATCAATCGAGAATGTCTAAGCAGGCCACGAACGCTTCAAATGTACTTACTAACTAGTGTAAGATAATTTTGATTTGCAAATAACCCTGAACCATAGTGTACCTGATCTGGAAATACATCTTACAATATAGAGATCAGTATTATTCGAATACTTTATTGGTATTTAATTTTGACGACCTCGGTGGCGTGGCGGGCCAGTGCTCGGCTGAGACGCAAGAGGCGCAGGTTCGATTCCTGCTACGAGAGAAATGTTTGTATGTTCTGCAAATAATTATTTTGGGTCTGGGTGTTGTAGTATTATGTATTAAAATGTACACAAATGTACATAGTACAAGCATTTATATGTGTAGTTGAGTCCTTATCTGTTAACTATCTTATCATTATTTATATAATTTGTGTAAAAAATATACACTACCAACTAACTATTTATTATGTTTGAAACTTTAGAATTCCTTTTAAATCTCTATTTGATTTTTAATTATATTTTAATTTGTTAAGAAATATATTTAAACGGTCAATTACTAATCATATAAATATTATTACTTGTAAGTTATTTATTAGAAAGATTGTGCAATACAAAAATCTCGGTTAAGTACCAAAGAAATGATTGGAAATCAAAGATTCATCGGCCTAGCCGTACCCGTAGCTTGTAGGTGAATAGTACAATTTTACAACAAAGTTGTCAATAAATGAATAATAATTTAATGAAGTAAATTGTTTCATTTCCAAAAACGTGAAAAAACCATTACCTAAGTCCTTGTTGACAATAGAAAACCCTGTTTCTGTGTGTAAGAGAATGCCTACATTACCAGAAAAGGTGGCAAGTAAATCTTTAGCATTCTATGTCATGTTTGCGAGGATGTGTATTGTGTGGATGTGACGATGTAGGTATTTGTGCCTCAATCATGCCATAACGGTTGAACGGATTTGAATGAAACTTGGAATATACATAGTACCTACCTATATGTGCTGGAATAACATAGCGCTACTTTTCGTCGGGATACCACGTAAGCGAAACCGAGGGCGAAAGCTAGTTTACAATATTAGTATCGAATGTCATGGCACAGGAAAAACCTGATACCTACTCTCACATTTAGTTGTATAACAGATCAATACGTTTCTTTGTCCACAGACTAAATCAAAATGGCGCTCAAACAAGATGGCGTCGGCCGGGACTTAACCGACTTTGCTATGGGTGGAGTGTCCGCGATGTTTGCAACTATATTCACAAACCCCATAGAGGTGGTGAAGACTAGGCTACAACTTCAGGGGGAGTTGAAGGGGAGGGGAAGTCATAGTGTTTTTTATAAGAACGTTCCGCACGGGTTGTTCGTTATCGCGAGAACTGAGGGACTGGTGGCGTTGCAGAGCGGCCTGCCGGCTATGATGGGGTTCCAGTTCTTTTTGAACACTTTTAGGTATGTAATAATAATATTCCGTACCCGGAGGGTGCCAACGGGACCCTATTACTAAGCCTCCGCTGTCCGTCCGTCAGTCTGTATTTCATGATCCGTAATAGTTAGAAAGTTGGAATTTTCAGTTTGTATTCAGATTGGGGCTATAACAAAAAATAATTAGGTATAATAAAATAAAAGGGGCCCCAAAGATAGGTACATTTGTGTACATGTACTATGGTACGGAACCCTTCGTGTGCAAATTCGACTCGCACTTGACCGGCTTATTATTTTTTTTATCAAGACATAATATTGCGAGAGACTTAATACATGCCTACTAAAAGTTTGACCCAGAATAATAATATAGTCGTTAGACTACAGACGTTGTAAACGTAGCTGGACAGCAATGGATGAAGCTAGCAAAAGACTGAAAGAAGTGACAGATTAGGTATAAAAGATTTCTATACCCTCGTCATCTAGACTAGATGAAGGCAACGACAACTCACTCGTTAAAATCCCTCCAGCCGTTTCAGCTACAGAGGCAGCCAAAGGAATAAATGGAAAATGGCTTCTTACAGCCACCATATTGTTTTTTTTTTATATTTTATAGTCTATAATACACTCGTCTGTCAACACATCTTTCAAGACTACAGCTTCAGCTAAAGGAATGCACATACATACCTCCTTTGCAGTCGGGTAAGAACAGATCAAACATTCCAATCTTTTTGAGTTTTACGGCCTGTCACTTTCTGGGCCCATAACCTTCTGAATGTCTTCCAGACTAGGAGTTTACCGCATCACAGAACGCCGAGGACTCACCACCGACGCCGCTGGGCGGACGAGCCTTGCGAAGGGCGCAGTCGCCGCCGGGCTGGGCGGCGCCCTGGGCTCCATCGCCGGTACTCCCTTCTTCCTCGTGAAGACCAGGTTCCAGGCGCAGGCAGCCAAAGCCATAGCCGTGGGCCATCAACACAAACATGACGGGACCTTTAGCGCGCTCGGGGATATATTTAGAAGGGAAGGCGTCAAAGGTACCTTCATCATCATCTTCCTGCCCTTATCCCACTCTATGTGGGGTCGGCACAGCATGATCCTTGCATCATGCTGTAAGAGTTTTAGCTAAGGTGTTTTATGACCGGCCGCCTGCCTGACGTCAACCCTCTTTGGGAATACTTGCTTATTGTATCTCATCATGTTGGAGAGATCTATCCCTTAGTCGACTTTTACGACATGCTCGGGGAGAGAAGCAGCTGGACACATTCTGTTTTTTCTTTACTCCCAGTCCAACGAAGAAGTTACAAGGTAAGTTAAGCGTCAAATGTACCTAGGTACCTTGTTGACAGAATATCAGTCAACTGACTTGTATTGAAATTGAAGTTAGTCATTGATATTAATCATTATTTGTGTTATAGCGGCAATAGAAATACACACTGCAAATTTCAACTCTACCTATTACGGTTCATGAGAGCCCGCTGACAGACGGACGGACGGACTGCGGAGGCTTAGTAATAGAGATTTCTAAACTAAAGTTGCTCACTATATCTCAATGATGAAAGAGAGTCTGAACAATAATGTTTCAGGTCTATTTCGAGGCGTGTACCCTCAGATCCCGCGCGGCGCTGTCGGCAGCAGCTCGCAGATCCTCAGCTTCACGTTCGCGAAGGAGTGGCTCCGAGAACGTGGTCTGTTCTCAGACAGTCCCCTGGTTCTGTCCTTCGTGGGAGCCAACCTAGGAGGGGTGGTGATGACGTTCTGTCTCAACCCATTCGACGTACTCGCAACTAGGCTGTCAAATCAACGTAAGTTCTCCCATTTCAAAGTTTTTACAAGCCGTTACCATTTTATATTTGACGACCTCTGTGGCGTGAAGATCGAGCGAGCTAAGCAAGGGAATCGCAGTAGATCTTCGCTCGCTTCGCTCGCTCGATCAATAATTTTGATTAAAAGAAAGAAAATAGTTTATTGGCAACATACGCATAAAAAATACAGAAATGAATAATTAAAAGACAAATCATAGGACAAAAGAGATGAAAATACATATACAGACCTAACCTTATATATTATAGTACTTAACACATGTCCTGGTTGCTCTGTCAATCAGAAAAAGTTGCCAAAAGGTCCTAACTCAGCTTTTAGCTAACTTCACTTGGGTACCAGGTGAAGCATCGCTGGTTTAGTGATTAGAAATAAGATCTTGCTTTCGAAGGCTAGCTGTTATCATACTAATATTATAAAGAGGAAAGGTTTTTTGTTTTTTTTTGTAACGAATAGGCTCCGAAACTACTGGACCGATTTCAAAAATTCTTTCAACAATATAAAGCTACATTATCAGGGACCAGTATAGACTATAATATATTTAAAAAAAATAGGGATCCCTAAGAAAATTTCAATATTGTAACCCAAGGTAGAAAACCCAAAATAGTTTTTGGCGTGCGCTGCGAAAACTATTGATTATAGAACAAAATAATGTACTACACGCGTACGAAGTCGCGGGCAACAGCTAGTAATCTAAATATACAGTAAAAATTTAACAAAAATTCAATGTATCTTACCGCCCACAGCTGTTGACGGCCACAACCGCGGCACTCTCTACAGTGGCATGGCAGACTGCTTCATCAAGATGGTGAGACACGAGGGCGTACGGTCCCTTTACAAAGGGGTGGGGGCCAATTACCTGCGACTAGGACCCCACACAGTCCTGCTACTCGTCTGCTGGGACCAGCTTAAGATCCTGGAGGAGTACTTACGATAATACTCCGTAATTTATTACTCCACGGGTATAAATTGTGATATAATACTTCATTTGTACAGAATACAATTATTTTATTATTGAAAAGTCACAAATTGTAAAGTAAACAGACGAATTTATTTAGTTTATAAGTTATCCAATTTGTTATAGCAAAAATTGCTAATTGTATTAAATAAAATAAATTCATAATGTATTTTGTTTCATTTAAAAAGAGACAATCTGACAGCTGTCAAAACTCATGTTAGCTGAAATGGATAGAAATGGCGTTGCTAAATGTGCACTAAATGTTGCCTTAAATAATAAGACGGTTTAAAGATTTATAAAAATACTTTAATTAAAAGAAACTCACACAAATAAAAATAAACTAATACCCTAGTTTTTTACTTTAGTCCAAAACTTGAACAAAGAAAACTACACCTTTGAACCCATATAAAAAACTAGAATATACTTAAATTCCATAAAATGTTGATCTGTCTTATTGGAGCATGAACATTGTATGGACATTAGAATTTTACAATAAAAACTTTTTTAATGTTTAGTTCCTTAGGGCATCCTAGATGGCGCTAATTTCTACCCCAGAATCCTCAGAACAAATAGAATACCATAGGCACTAGGGAATCCAATCCCGCATCAAAATCGCGATCCCGCAAGCTTGCGGGATCAAGGTCATCAAGCCCGCGGATCCCGCGGGATTTGCGGGATTGATTTTAATTATTATTATTTTTGTTTAATGTAGTTAAATAAAAGAAATAAAGACAAGTATTTTTATTATTATTATTATCAATATGAAGCAAAGTTATTACTCATATTATAAATTGAATATAATGATGTTAGATGCATAAATAATCAACTTCTTTTAAGAAACGATATAATAAGTAAAATATTTAACGTTTCATATTTAAATTTGTATTGAAAATTAAACATTATTCATTGGTTTTAGAGGCATAAAGGGGTGAATTAAGTAAACGCCTTTAATTAAGTAAAGTTAGCTTATTTTTTCTGAAAATGTTTTCGAAGAAACGATAAGGTATCTAACGTTTCATCTTTTAGATTTGATCTTATCTTGTTGCATAAATAGCCAGCGGCGGAAAAAGCACGCTCGGCTTCCACACTTGTAGGTGGAATTGACTTTACATAAGTATAAACAGTTTCCAAGTACTTCCCTCTATTCCCTCCACATTCAAAAAGTGTCATCTCACGTTTCAATATCAGATCAAGTGAATTATCTCGAGTGGGTGCACGCACTGCAGGTCTAGACTCGGGTAGCCATTCAGTACGGAGACTGCGCTCTAATTCTTCTTCTAGTGATGGTCGCCTGAGCCCATTTTTCTAAAATATATATATTTTTTCAATCCCGCAAACCTGCGGGATCCCGCGGGTGTAATCCCGCATTTCTGATCCCGCAAAAAAGGCGCGGGATCCCGCATTTGCGGGATCCCGCGTTTGCGGGATTGGATTCCCTAATAGGCACAGATTATAAATAACCAGAAATCATGATCGTTTCTCTATCCGGTGAAACGCCATCTAGGAAGCGACTGGGAACTATTTAAAAAAAATGTTTCTCATTATAATTGTTTTGTACTTCAAAGTTATTGTAAATATAGCTTGTGATCTAAAACTATTTCAAATCTAGAACTAAATAAGTACCGCATTTTGAGCCACATTACTTAACTAAATACGTCAAGGCGAGCTCATAAGCCCATTACTCATTACAATGGCAATAGCAATAAGTGCTTGTAAATAAAAAATGGACTCAGTAAATCACTACTAGCGCCGCAAGACGAAAAGTCGTGAGCTCGACTTTTCATTTACAAGCAATATTTAATTGCTCCTAAATAACACACAAACAGTCAAACTTTAGTTATTAAAAACAAATCGCGTCTTTTGACGCTTTGGCTTTGTTTATTAAAACTTTGTAAAAAAGCTTACGTAAATTATATCATAAATATTTAGTAAGATTATGAGGATGGAATATATAATTTTTTTATTGGTGAGCAAGCCTCCTAACACCACATTAGTATTTCAACATTACGTAAAATCCATGTCGCGGCCATCTTTGATGGATTTTCGACAATATCTTCTTTTAGAAGAAAGAGACATTTATTTAGCACACACACACAAAACAAACAATTTAAATAAAAAACAGGGAAGGAATTAAAAATTAGGTAAGTACAAAAGAGAGGACGAAGACAAACATACAAAAAAATACTTCCCGCGAACCAATCGGCGATGTTGTGTGGCCAAAAAGATTAGATCTCAGCATGTGCTACTTCCAGATTAAACTGAAAGTAGCGCTGGTTTTCAGATCTAACCTTTATGGTGAAATCACAATGCGAAAACAACACGCAACAAAAAATAAAATAAATAAAAATATAATAAATAACAGCCAACAGTCACATACACAGTCCTGACCCCACACTAGGATTCCCTGTGTCGTGGGTATCAGAAACTACGAGTACCATAGTACTACAACACCCAGACCCGGAAGAAATATTTGCAGATCATGCAAACATTTCTTCCGCAGCGGGAATCGAACCCTCGCCTCTTGCGTCTCTGCCGAGCAATCGCCCGCCACGCCACCGAGGCCGTCAAATTTATAAAAAAACAACTACTTGGTCACATCATGTTCCCTTTACCGTATTCTCCTGATGACGCGTGGGTAGACCAGGTGGAGAAATTTCTACAACGTCGTCATCTTTGATCCAGCAGAAGTTCATTTTAAAAACACACTAAACATCACACATTTTAAAGAACTAGTAACTTCTGCCGGTTCAATAACCAATTGTTTTTCCCGTCTGGAGAAACCAACGAATTATATTACACATCTTAATTTGGGATATTGGCTTCGAGAATGTTTAAAGAAAAGGTCAAAATTTATCAGCTAAAATTAACTGTTCCAACGGGTATGAACTTCCTTCCGATTTTAAAATCTTTGTACAACTTTGCAATCTCTCTTGATATATCAAATCAGATGCATGTTTTGTGAATGAAGAGTTAACGTTCCAAAGTCTAGCGTTTCACGAACAAGAAGTTGTGACTGAAATGCTTAACATTCATAGCCGTGTTCCGTGAAATCTGTTGGATCCGGATAAGTACTTAAATACCTAAATATTATTGACGACCTCGGTGGCGTGGCGGGCGAGTGCTCGGCTGAGACGCAAGAGGCGCGGGTTCGATTCCCGCTACGGGAGAAATGTTTGCATGTTCTGCAAATATTTCTTCCGGGTCTGGGTGTTGTAGTATTATGTATTTACAAAAAAAAGTATATGAGTATTCTATTAGCCATCTGGTGTCCATGCTACGCCATCGAGGTCGTCGTTTCACATAGTTACTGTGTTCTTCACTAGGAGGGCAGAATCATACACAGGATTTTTCTTAAAACATCAACTTCAACTTCATCTTTGTCATACGTCAGTGTCAGTGGAGGCCAATGGCTTCGATCTGAAGCCGCGACGGCAGAGATGTGAAACTTGCGCAGGGGTCTTCCCTCGCGTCTCGGGGAAGTACAACCTGAAATTAAAATAATAATTTTATCATACTAATATTATATGAAGCGCTCGTGGCGTAGCTTGCTTAGACGTTCTTGATTGATCGTTGAAGTTAAGCAACGTTGTGCGCGGTCACAATTGGGATGGGTGATCGCAAGTGGCATTACGAGCTGAGCGCTTCCGTGCTTCGGAGGGCACGTTAAATTGTCGGTCCCGGCTTTTGAGTCGTTTAACCATGACAGACGCCTTCAGGCGGCCTAAAAACTCCGTCACAAAAGTTGGCCACTAGCTCATACGAACTTACTTACTTACTAATATTATATAAAGAGGAAAGTTTTTTGTTTGTTTGTAACGAATAGGTTCCGAAACTACTGGACCGATTTCAAAAATTCTTTCACCAATAGAAATCTACATTATCAGGGATCAGTATAGGCTATAATATATTTTCAAAAAAATTAGGGATCCATAAGAAAATTGCAATATTGTAACCAAAGGTAGAAAACCCAAAATAGTTTTTAGTCGCGGGCAACAGCTAGTTACAAATAATTGTGGACATTTGACACAGCGCCATCTAGCCCCAAACTTAGCAAAGCTTGTACTATGGGAACCAGATGACTGATAGAATACATATACTTTTTTTGTAAATACATACTTATAGTTCGAGATATATCAACAACACCTTTTTCTTTAGTTGTATAATTTGGTCTTCGAACCTACCTTATTGCGTTTTTGTTTGCTCAACACTGTTATATTGTTTAACTATGCGCTTAAAAGATGTTCAAAAGCATATCAAAACAATTTTCTTTTGCCTAAATGAATAAATAAATAAAAGGTGGATATGGTGAACAATGGCAATTTTTTTGGTTGTATTTGAAATGTGACTTACTTCTGGAAGACGAAGAGCGCGGCTGTGACGGCTGAGAATACGAGGAAGGAGTACAGTCCTATCTGCTCTCGCATGGTGGGGAAGGTCATGCCGACGAGGAAGTTGCCGCCCCAGTTGGCCAGCGAGCCCCACGCCATGCCCGCGCTTCGCGGACCTACTTCGAACAACTCTGCAATCAACAAATCAAAGACTTGCACGCTGTTCTTTCCGGTAGTTTTTATTTGGCTGGCTCTGGCTAAACATCATCATCATCTTCCTGCCCTTATCCCTCTCTATGTGGGGTCGGCACAGCATGATCTTTGGATCATGGTATAAGAGTTTTGGCTAAGGTGTTTTACGACCGGCCGCCTGCCTGACGTCAACCCTCCTTGGGAATACTTGCTTATTGTATCTCATCATGTTGGAGGATACTATCCCTTAGTCGACTTTTACGACATGCTCGGGGAGAGAAGCTCTGGCTAAACATATGATGAGAAAAATTTATTTTATTTATATTTTTGCCCACCCAGTTGGAGATGCGGGCGTGATAATATTAAAATTTTACCTTCCAATAAAATTTGTATTATGTTTCCTAAGACGTCCGAAGTCCATTATGAGAGTACTTTGTCATCGTTCCACGCCCGATCGATAGATGTCGCTGTTCCGCTACGTGTTTAGCACTACTAGCGCCACCCGCGGCCATTTCTAGAACTAAATGATTTCATCTACAAGCCAGCCAGACCTTTCGTCATTGTTCTGCTCATAAGAATGTTTGAATGGTACCACCAGGAAGACATAATCTGGACTTCGGACGTCTTAGGAAACATAATACAAATTTTATTGGAAGGTAAAATTTTAATATTATGTGTTCCGTTTGACGTCCGAAGTCCATTATGAGAGATGTGTTTGTTATCTCCTGGTGGCTTGTAGAAAAGAAACGCAACAATGTGATAAGAAAATCACTATAATTGCCTAATAAATCACCAATTATAAAATCAAGATATACACAAATAGTTAATTAAATCGCAGAAAAATATTGAGATAAGGACTTTTCTGAAGAAATAACATAATCATTCGAAACATTAACTGATTTCATATAGAATCTTCTAAATGTACATTCATGTTGCCAGTTAGCTTTTGATAGAATTTCATCAATGGGATAATGTTCCATCCAGTTTAAAGACGCAACAGCAGATCTAAAACTACCTGGCGAAGCCTGTATACCTGCATCTGACAACAAACGTTTTATCCAGCCTCCAATGATAGTGGGTGACGCTGGTTTGGTAGGACATTTCGTTGTAATGAATAAATTAGTTAGAGGTTCTCTACGATCTCTACCAAAGTTCTTTAAAGTTCTGAGCCAAAACACTGGATCAATATTACGGTCAGAGGCTTCCGACAAAGACCAGCTTGACTGTTGATGTGAAGCGGAATCTGTTTTTGATCCAAAAACAGGATGAAGAATAATGCATTCACCATTATCAATAAAATGATCACTATCGCAGTGTAACAAAGTCAAATCATGAACTCTACGGCCAGATGTTAACAATAGCAATACAGCAGCTCGTCGATTTATGTACCAAGATAGAACGGTATGCTAAATGATCAGATATATGTAGAAAAGCAAGATATCTGGCGACATCCTTAGGCTGAGGTAAACAAGGATTAATATTATTACGACGGCACCACGTAGACCACCTATTCCAAATAGGGATATATGTCTTAATGGTAGAAACTCGCCAGCACGACGCCAGAAGTTCTCTTTCCTGAATAGACCAGTCCTGTGTTAACGAGTCCCACCCGAAATGAGCCAGGCTTCCAGCTGTAGACTGTTGACGTGGGCTGGAGGACGACTCGTTGAAGTATCCACTAGGGTAGCCTCTAGGTTCGGTATCTTGACCGGACGTGCCAGGGCTCGGCTCTTTAAGTCTGGGCGCCAGAAGGGTTTCTTCCACTTGGGTGCTATTACTATGAACCGGCCTGTTGCAGTGTTGAGATGGCTCAGGACCCGTGGAAGCAGACTCGGCGGCGGGAATACCCAAGCTAGGTCGAATTGCCAATATCTGCTGAAAGCGTCGTGAAAGCAAGCGCTCGAGTCTGACAAGTCTAGAGAAACATAATTTGGTACGACATACGCGGTTTGCGAAGCGAACAGGTCGATGTCTGGAGTTCCCCACAGGTGGAATATTCTTGATGTTGCCGCATCCAGTAGGTGCCATTCCGAGCCGGCGCGATTGCGCGAGAGTTGATCGGCTTCGGTGTTGTACACTCCCGGCAGGTGGTGAGGGAGGAGTACCAACCTGAGGCGGTCCGTCAGAGCAAAGAGTTCCTTTGTCAATTCTAGCAGTCGGCGAGATTTCGTTCCGCCTTCGTTCTTGATATATGACACCACTGTTCGGCTGTCTGTCTGAAGAATTACATTGGAGTCTTGCAGGCTGTTTGCTGACCTGGATATTGCTGCTATTACCGCATACATCTCCTTCAAATTGCAATGCCAACACGTCTGATGCCGATCCCAATACCCGTAAATCTTTTTGTTGTTGACAACAGCTCCCCACTGTATATCCGAAGCGTCCGTTATTATATAATTCGTCGGACGGATTTTTGGATGAATCGGACTTGTCTGACTGGCATTCTCGAGCCACCAAATCATTTCGTCCTTTACCTCTTCTGGAAGCCAACCGGCACTTCGCGGGTTTCTTCGAAGCACATTGCTGTGATGCTGCATTGTACGGCACTGCAACCTTCCCCGGTGGGTGATGAAGGTTGCAAAGTTGAGAAGCCCTAAGAGGCGTTGAGCCTGCTTGAGGGTCCAACTGCCTGCAGCGAGGAGAGATGACAAGCTCTGACGGACCTTGGCTAGTTTGTCTTGGGGCAGGAACTTGGTGTTGTGTTGTGTGTCCCAAACTATGCCTAGAAAATCGGCACTTCGCGGGTTTCTTCGAAACACATTGCTGTGATGCTGCATTGTACGGCACTGCAACCTTCCCCGGTGGGTGATGAAGGTTGCAAAGTTGAGAAGCCCTAAGAGGCGTTGAGCCTGCTTGAGGGTCCAACTGCCTGCAGCGAGGAGAGATGACAAGCTCTGACGGACCTTGGCTAGTTTGTCTTGGGGCAGGAACTTGGTGTTGTGTTGTGTGTCCCAAACTATGCCTAGAAAATCGATCAATTGTGTTGGAGTTGTAATCGATTTTTCGTGATTGATATACCATCCGAGCCCGCTCAGGAACTGTATAGCTATGTAAACATGTTTCTTGAGTACTTCTCTGTTCTGATGAACTATTAGAAAGTCGTCCAAGTATACGGCTATGCGGAGACCTTTTGATCGAAGCACTTCTGCGGTCCAATTTGTTACTGTTGCAAAGATGCGAGGTGATGCAGCTAGACCGAATGGTAAACACGTCATCTGGAGCAGGTTCCCGTTGTAACTGATGCGAAGGAATCGTCTGTGCTCTTGTCGAATGGCAAGATGATAATAAGCCTGACTGAGGTCCAGCTTTACCATCTAATCCCGAGGTTGTAAGAATTGAGGAACATGGTGAAGATGAAATAAATGAAAATGCTTGGGGCTCATGAACCGATTTAACGCCTTCAAATTGAAAATTAACCGATTTTTCCCGTTCTTCTTGGTTATTAGAAAGAGGGGCGAAATAAAAGAAGGGGTCGGTGGAGCCGGCTCTAATACATTGCATTGAATCAACGTTTGAATTTCTTTTGACATTGGAAGGGACATTGGAGTTTGATACTGATTTAAGATTTCTGAAGTTGGAAGAACTAATGGCGGTTGCTGATTGAATGGAATTCGAACACCAGAAATCATTTTGAGAATTGATTTGGGAGGGTCCAAGCATGCCCAAACATTTATGTATCGACTTAAGCAACCGCCCGAAAAAGCTGGATAGTCATCTGTTTTTATTTCCGGCCCCCTTTCTGCTCCTATCATTTCGCCCCCCCCCTCTTTTTCGAGACGGCAGAATCTCCAAAATATCTTCTATTGAAACAGTTTTGTAACTAGAATCGTTACCAAAAAGTTCTTTTAATTTATCATAGAGGGTAGTTGGAGAAAGCTGAACATCAGGTTTAGCCGACCAATCAATCAAGTTTTGTAATGCTGAATTTACCGATACATTTTGATCAAGAAACGCATTAGACAAAGCAGCAAAACTACGTTCCATCTGAAACCACCTAATCGGAGCGAAAGGATCTTCAAGCTGCCGCAGCTCTTCGTTAACTTTCAAATCCGTGAAAGCAGGAAAAGCCACATATTTTTTCTGAACATCCGTGTAACGAACGCAATTCCAGTCAACAGAGTCAAATCTCTGCATCTCACTTATTTTGGCAACGCGATCTGGATCTGCCTTCGCCACAGCAGGCTCTTTAATCGACACACCTAATTCGGCAATATTTCCTAGCTCTGGTTTAGGCAGCGGCGGTGGACGCAAGAATGGGTCAGCCTGGGCGGCGCCGGCGGCAGGCGCGGGTACGCCGAGGCTCAAGGAATGCACACTCGTCTGCGGCATGCACGAAGAAGTGTTCGCATTTAGAGCTTGCACGGGAGCCATACTAGCGTAGTTGGCATTTAAAATGTTATGAACATGACTCACCAGTTGTTGAGAAAGAATCTCAAACCTTGTATCCAAATCAGACTCCCGGGAATATGAACGCTCGTGGCACCTGCGTTTCCTGCTCGGCGGCGACCCGTCCTCCTCCGAAGAATCCGTAGATGAAGAATTTGATTCGCGATGATCCGATTGTGCGACGGTATGTTCGTCACTCATTATAACGAACTTTTGTCGCACACAAAATTACACGTAACGGAAAACTTTTCAAAAATAAGACTATAATTTACCGAACTTTCTACTTTAATCTCGAAAGAACGCAAAATTAAATTTAAAATAAGGTATTTAATTAAAAATGTAAGCGACCGATCTAACGACCGTGCGCGCAGTTCGAAGGACAACGCAACAATGACGAAAGGTCTGGCTGGCTTGTAGATGAAATCATTTAGTTCTAGAAATGGCCGCGGGTGGCGCTAGTAGTGCTAAACACGTAGCGGAACAGCGACATCTATCGATCGGGCGTGGAACGATGACAAAGTACTCTCATAATGGACTTCGGACGTCAAACGGAACACATAATATGTATGTATGTAAAAATCTATATGCAACAATCAATGTTAATAGTGTAAACATATAAAATTACACACCTGACGCGATGAAATACGGGATAGGTCCAAGTCCGAATCCGTAAGCCAAAACGTACGCGAACACGGCTACCATGCACACATAAGGCATCCACCGGACTGCATTCTGAAACAAAGTTGAAACAAAACATGTCACATACGATGATAAATGATAACAATAAATATTTGTGGACATTTCACACAGCGGCATCTAGGCCCAAACTAAGCAAAGCTACTATAATAATAATAAAAAATCTTATATTACTACAACGCACAGTTCCGGAAGAAATATTTGCAGAAAATACAAACATTTCTCCCGTAGCGGGAATCGAACCCGCGCCTCTTGCGTCTCAGCCGTGCACACGCCCACGCCATCGAGGTAGTCGGTTATGTTGACGTTCTTACCATGAACTGCATGGCAGCAGCCAAAGCGGCCAGCATCAGAGCCGCGCTGGCGATGGACCCCAGCAGTAGCGGCCGGCGACCCACCCGCGGCAACAGGTGCACCATGTACAGTGCTGTGCAGACGTTGATGAACCCACAAGCAATGGTCGCGTATTGGGAGCTCTGCTCGCTGAGACCGGCTTGCTTGAAGATGGTTTGCGAGTAGTAGAACACCTAGAAGTAAATAAAGATAAGCATTACTTTCTTCCATCTATTATTAGGTTCACATATGTGCATATTTTTTATCTTGGTCAATAAATCATTCTACTGACTGTCTGTTAGCATTTCACGACTAAACCGCTGAACGGATTTCGATAAAATTTAGCGTGGAGATAGGTTGCATCCTGGGGATGAACATAGGCTAACTTATATCTTAAAAATAAAAATGGAGGTGAATTAAGGGATGAAAGTTTGTATGGGGAACCTGAAAGTTAAGCAGCGTCGGGCTCGGTCCGTACTTGGATGGGTAACCGCCTGGGATGGGAACACCGAGTGATGTTGACTTTTTGCACTGTTTTTTTTACTAAGAGTTCCGACAGTCGGAGACCCTATGTCCTCAGAGAGGAGACTGGGGGATACACTACAACATATACTAATGTCCGGTAACTTAATGAAGCTTACTTTCTACAGCCAATAACAGAAGCCTATCACGACGATAGATATTAGAATACTCACAGCGTTGATGCCACTTGTCTGCTGCCCCGCCTGCATACTGCAAGCAAGTAACAGAGGCAGACGTAGTTCGGTACTGCGCAGTACACGCGCCATGCTCCAGGAGTCTCCCCGCCCGGCGCCCGCCCCAACCTCCTCTCGGAGACACTCTATGTCCTCTGAGAGGAGACTGGGGGATACGCCGCGGAGGCGACTTAGTGCTGAAATAGGGGGAATTGCTTTTTAATTACTGCAGAATGTTTACAAATCTAAGTTTCCAATAGTTTACAGGTTCTAAAGTTAAAATTCAAATGCAAGTATTTTATTCATTGAAATCACTAGAATAATTTATACTAAGGCATTTTACCATTTATAGTAGATGATTTATAGAGCGTGAGAGAACTGGTGGTCTAGTTGGTAGTGACCCCGCCTTCCGATCCTAAGGTCGTGGGTTCAAATCCGGTCGTGTACCAATGGATTTTTCTGTGCGAAAAATTTATGTGCGCTATACCAGTACTCTCAAACGGTGACGGAAAATATCGTGAAGAAACCCGCGGCTTAGTCGGCTTCGCACGTATAAACCATGTCTTTTTTGACAAGGCCAACTAAGCTGAGAGGATGGAATAGGTGCTAAGCAAGCCTACTCCATCTTAATTCGTCCCGGGCACTACAGCGTACCGTTTGCGAAGGTAAAAGTTGCCTCCTGACACTATAAATCGTCTACTATAGATGTTAAAAGGCCTTGGTACATACCTTTCATAGCAGTCTCTTCTTCTCTCTTAACCACGAATAAATATTTCGGACTCTCGGGGAGTAGACACAGTACGGGTATGCAAATAATGACTAGAACAGCATACACGGAGAGCAAGTACGGCCAGTGCTGAGGTTTGCCTGTAAATATACATTGATATCAGTTATGTAGCCCCAGAAATAAATAAAAATTGAGGACATGTCACACAACACCATCTAGCCCCAAACTAAGCAAAGCTTGTACTATGGACACCAAATGGCTGATAGAATACTTATAATATTATTAAGTACTTATAATATTATAGTTTTTTCGTAAACACATACTTATAGTATATAAAACTACAACGCCCAGACCCGGAAGAAATATTTGCAGAACATACAAACATTTCTCCCGTAGCGGGAATCGAATCCGCGCCTCTTGCGTCTCAGCCGAGCACTCGCCCGCCATACCTATGTACTTCATTGATACATTCACTATCAACACATTCTTAATGCAATTGTCGGTTTAGGATACGCTTGCAATGGCCTTTTACTTCACCGATGTCTAGATACGCCTAGTCTTCTTCCAAATGTACCATTCACATTCTTCTTATCTTTTATATCTATACTTATCTATTTCAATTCTCCTCTTTATATGACCAAACCATCTGAACAGAAATAGTTGATTTTTATTATCTATTTACCAGTTCAATAACATTGATTAAGTTCCTTCAAAAATTGTGGACATGCGTTTTACTATTTACGTTCTAAATTATTGCCAAAATATTGTTTACTAGCTGCCGCCCGCGGCTTTGCTCGCATGGTACCCGGATGAAAAGTAACCTATGTGTTAATTCAACACATGTACTATGCATATTCCACGTTTCATTCAAATCCATTCAGCCGTTAGGCGTGATTGAGGCACAAACATCCACACTAACTTTCACATTTATATTATAGTAGGATTGGTCAGTAAACTGGTACAAAATTAGTAAAACTTACCCAATAAGAAGTTCAGGCCCATAACTTGCCCCACGAAAACCCCCACATTGACCCCCATGGGACAACAGCTTCCCATCGGCCCCGTCAGTGCCAAGGGGGCTAGCTCAGTCAGGTACATTGGCACTATGGCAGTTGTTAGACCTGGAACAGAGTTTCAAAATAGTATCCGTATAATGATTTCACTCGCTAAATACTGAAATTTTATTTTATTTTATTTCAGAAAAAATCCTTTTTCGTACTTATATATTTGGAAAACTCTAAAAACTTTCCACTAAGTATTTTTCATTAATAAGAAAAGCAAGTTCGTATTGAGCTAGTAGCCAACTCTTGCGACGGAGTTTTTAGGCCGCCTAAAGGCCTCCGTCATGGCTTAAAAGCCGGGACTGACAATTTAACGTGCCCTCCGAAGCACGGAAGCGCTCAGCTCGTAATGGCACTTGCAGTCACCCACCCCAATCCTTTAGGTGTAGTATCGGATTTTTTTTTGTCGGCGTTAAACTGTGAGACTAGGCATCAATTTTAAAGAATATCGCGTCGAATGAAACTGCTCATAAATGACCGAACTTCATATAAAGGTAAGTTCGTTTGATCATTAATTGTTAATGTTTATGTGATAATACATCTTAGTGCAGGCGAGTGTACCTCCAGAAAGGCCGACTATAAGTCTCCCAATGATGAGCAACTCAACGGAGTTGGCCTCACGAGACAGCACGAAGAATAAGGCACCCACGACGGACAGTAGACTTGTAACAATAGTGGCTCGCTTTCTGGAAAATTAAAGATTTACCTTTAAAATGTCTAATGGCTTCATTTTTTATTAAACCTCCCACTTCTGGACATAGGTCTCCTATATGGATTTGTAGAAATCACAATTCTGAGCTTCCTTCCATCACTTAAATCTATTTCGCCCAACTTCTGGGCAAACGTTTCCCCCTTAGATTTAAGAAGAAGTACTCTAAATATTACTCAAAGAAAACATTCCTTTATTTTTAAAAAGAAGCAAAACTGCATTCAGAGATTTTTGAAAACATTATTACTACACCCGGGAATCGTATGCTTACATTTCACAACTGTTTTTTTTCTAAGTTACACCCGTGCGAAGCCGATGCAGGTCGCTAGTACAAAAATATCATTTAAATACAGAGTGGCGCCCTCAACAGCCAAGGCCACGCGGCTGACCAAAAAGAACATGGCTCGATGAACTTAATAAGTTTGAAAAAGAATGGACCGCGCAGAATGGAGGGAATGGGAGGAGCTTCGCAATTGAGCGACGCTTTAGCATCTTGTCTAGAAGTACCAGGAGATAAGAAGATAACAAGAGGTTTACCTTCCAAGCTTGTCCGCCATCACGGCTCCGAGTATAGAGCCAGTACATCCCCCCACTATGAAAATGGATACGACAGAAGACCATAGCACGCCCAGCCATGTCTTATCTAGCACCACGTCGTACCGGCTTATGAACGACTCGTTGCAGAAGCTTTTTATTACCTGGAAGTGGTAAACTTATGTCAAAATCACCACCTGTCGAGAAACTGCTAGCTTATGAACAGAATAAGCTTATTACTTAATAAACTATATAATGAATGAATGAACTAATGTGACGGGACCTACCATCGATAAAGAATTGGGTAAATGCTTCATTTAGCTCAATGGGAAATAGAAAGCTAATAGAAGTTATACACTTTCTTTTGTTAATACATACATCTATGTTCATCATACAAATAAACCAACAACAAATAGAGCAGAGGGCTACTGCCAAATGAACTATGAGGCCAGTCTAGTCGGATAGAATTTTCTGTGTCTTAAATAAACGAATGTAATATTACCTCTGCGGGGGTATTAACAACTCCGATGTTGTATCCGACGGGCAGCGAGCAGCCGAGCGTGGTGACAACAGCAGCTAGTAGCAAGTAGAAAGACCATCCACCTTTATACTCGTTGGATTGCGTTAGCTGTTGGAGCTCGTTTGTTGTCTGGAAGATAACATAAGCCTCAAAATAGTTTTTTTATTAGATTCTCGCTGCTTCACGTCAAAAAAGATGACAACAGTAGTTACAATACGATCGCGGGAAGAGGGAGACTGTCCGTGCTCATTGCGTCTCGTTTAACCTCACAATTTCGCTATTTCAGCGCACACGTTACAATGTTGTCCCTGCAACATGTTTTACTGGACTGCTCAATCAGATAAAAAAGGATATTAATATTTAAAATAATATTTTTTTAATTCTATCCTACTAATCTGAAAGTTTGTGAGTATTTGAGAATATTTGCCTCAACGTCAATCACCTCGTAACGGCTGAACGAATTTGGCTGAAACTTAAAATATACATAGTATGCGGGCTCATATAGACTATCTATAATGCGAGTACAAAGCGAGCGAAGCCGCGAACGGAAGCTAGTATGAAGATAAAAACTACCCACTAAACTATGGACATCAAAACTACTTTCATTTTTAATTTGTTTATTTCTTAGATGTTACAATTATCGATACTGACAAGTACATAAAAATCTAAATAATTATCATACTAAATATCTAGCGTACCTACCTCTTTCCACACATGTATGTCAAAATATAAATCGTGATTCCTAGCCTGCATATGTAATGTACGTCTCTGTAAGTACCATGCAGTACGATTACAATAAAATTACAATGAAGAGAGATGCAGCTTTATGATATTTATGAGATTACATACAGATAAAGTTCAACAATGGATTTTTCTGTTCGAAAAATTTATGTGGAAAACATCGTGAGGAAGCCCGTGTTTAGTGGAACGTAGAATCTAAAAATATCGTGAGGAAACCGGCATGCGTCGACATAAGGAACCTCTGAGACGCACTTTAATTCGTTTCACCACACTGGTTCGAAAGAACTAGTGCCATGGCTAGTAGTAGTAGAGATTACATAGACTAATATTCCCGGTTCTCGGTATAAGGCACAAAACGGTCTTGAGTACCTAACCTAAGCTCACTTACAATAAAATTCCAGATTAAAACGCGTTTCTTAGAATAATTACATAAAATACTTAAAACATAAAAATTACAAATATGTGCTTAAAATAATATTATCGTTCTTGATATTGGTATTTACTTTTTATTCATTGGCTTTAATTCTCTTTTTTCCTACAAAAATAATGATTTACTTTAAGACTAAAACTCAAACACCTTTCTTCAAACATGAAAATGGTGCCCGACATATTTATTTCTTTATTACATTGCCACTAACAAAAAGCGACAATTTAAAATATTTACGAATAACTTTATCAGAGCATTCAAAACCATTTTAGACACAAAACAATTACCTAAATACCAATATGACAAATGTACGACAAACTTCTGACAAATACCTGCAAAAAAATAGATCAAGTCTTAAAAGTCCAAATTGTATGTTAAAGTTTTCTATTTTTTGTATATAAATGTAGTTGTAACGCCTTGGATAGTCTGTAATATTGCAACTATTTGTGAATAAAAGAATTTGAAAATTTATTATAAAATCCACGCGCGATTTCTACATAAACCGCTGTCAAGATCACCAGCGGACAGAGCACATAGTCAGTAACGCCGCGAGCACATCAGTGGCGAACGGTAGAATGGTGCATGTCAAGAATATCCACCAGAACCAATCACACAGCCAGCCGCCAAGCACGAAGTACGTCAGAGCTATGGTGGCGGAGCCGTGGGCGCCGATCGCTGAAGTTAGTTCAGGAATTTATTAAAAAACTCATATCAATATCATCATCAGCATTAGAGGTCCACTGCTGGATATAGCCATCCACTAATGAGCGCCATCGCGCCGTATCGTCGGCTTGACGCATCCAGTCCCTGCCAGCAGCCTTTCGCAACCTGTCACTTCACCTAGCCGGAGGGCGTCCTACATAGGTTTACAGAGTTGCGGTCACCACTCAAGAACGAAACAGTTGTAAATTGAACACAACAATCTTAATACATAATACAGTCCTATCCCCACCCCGTAGGTACTGTACTAGGATTCACTGAAAAATACGAGTACCATGGTGCCACATCGCCCAGATGCGAATAGAATATTTGCAGTACATCCAAACTTTTCTCCCATTGCGTTAGCATATCAGCCGGGAGGTCGTTCGCCATGCCGCCATGGTTGTCAATTTTTTTAAAGGTTACAAGTTACGGCATAAGATCAATCAAACAAGAACAAACGTTTCCATGGAAATACATCTTCCCGGTTTGAATGATTATGGCAGTCGTTATGTGGATTTATGACTATGTTATAGAGGACGAAAAGGTAGTGAACATACAACATGCAAGTTAATCTACAATACCCATTGACAACAATTCTCCATTCAGTTATACTAGGCCAGATAAAATAAAACCGACAAGTGAAGTAAAAAGGATACAAATAAGACAGATATTTGATGAGAACATGGTTATTCCGAGGATAAAGGTAGTCATCTCCACAAGTATGAGAGCAATGGACGTCGCGAAGCCTGCTACCAACCTGAAAACATGCAAAGCTTACATTTGATTGGTCATTCGTTCTTCCGAATTTTTTCCACCAATCGGATGCAAGCTGTCAAAGAGGGGGCTTTCTATCACTGGGAAATGGATCTTCATGCAAGGGAACTTAGATATTATTTCACAAAAGCATGCTTTCTTTAGTGGTTTTTCATGTCTCAATGTGAATAAAGCTCTGAAATATTCGGCTTTTTATGGCTGCTACGTAGAGCCATAATTACATCTCAAACAAAGTCGACAAAGTCGACCTTTCCATTTTATTGTTTATTAATCACGACCATTATGTGTATTCGCTTAGTATTATTCAGAATGTTCGTCTCTCGCGTTTGTTCTATTTCAATGTACCTATCACAGGGTCGACACGCAAAGTTCAACTACAGAACGAGTTATTGATATTTTGTGGAACAGTAAAACACTAATTAACCCAGATATCGATTCAAATTGCTGCTTCTACCAACCTTTGGTCCAAGGTTTTTTCTAAGTATGCTTATTGTTGACCGTTACCCAGCCGGCACAAAAAAACAAAGCATAGTTCTGTAAAAGTTTACCTCTTCAATTTTTGTTTAATCCCCGACCAAAAAGAGGGGTGTTAAGTGTATAAGTTAGTAGTGGTATCTGTGTTTATCTGTGGCATTGTAGCTCCCAAATGAATGGACTGATTTTGATGCGGGTTTTTTTGTTCGAAAGCTGATGTTATCGAGATTGTTCTTAGCTATAATTTATGAAAACCTGTAATTGTGATTCATGCTCTATCCAGGTTAGTTGATATGTAAATATATTATAATACATTCGTGACCCATCAGTGACTATCGCAGGGTCTATCCTAGACTGTCTGACTATCCTAGTCAGAGACCCTTACTTAAATATCTCTACAAGTCGTTTATCGATCTCAGATTATTACTTTTCCGTCTGATTTTTGTTTTACCCGACAGCAAAACGAAGCACGTGCGAAGACGCAATAGCGGCCAAGTGTGCGTTTACTAGATAACAGGCATATTTGCTGAGTCCTTGGTAAGACATGTGCCTAGCTTGTTTGCTTTTAATATTGACAGAACAGTGTCGAACGCGACTTTGTCGTTTTTATGTTGTATTTGAATAAGGACAGCGAAGATGTTTGCAATACAAACAATAGGTTTTCTTCTGGTTGGTAGCGGGCAAGAAGAGGGGAAAATAGATGAGAAATCGAGCGATGTGCACTTTTTCCCGGTTATAAAAGTTATAAAAGGTTATAAAAGGCCAGTCCAGTACTGGGGCCGAAGGGACGTTCGCGCTTAGGGAAATAGGTTGCTAGGTATTTTTTTGATTGGACATGAAAATTGAAGATCATTGTCATTCCCACATATAAATAACAATACACTTTCCATAATACAACGGATACTTTTGTAAGTAGTAAATAGTTTTAAACACATTACCAGTTCAAGTCCTTACAAACTTCACACTTCGAACAAGGACAGCAACGAACATAAGTTATACTTCTAACCTCACAACACGACAAAACATTCCACAAACACGTTTTTCACACACAACTAATACAAAATTAATCATCCATATATTTTTACAGATTACAGACCTTTGTTTCACCGTGTTCGCGTTTTGTTGCCATTTTGTTTTTGAATCACATCGATAAATGAAAAGCGCGCGGTATGCTATGCTGCACTGCAACCGTTTATGAGACGCGAGACGAATTCGTACTGACACACGTTGGTTTAATGTTATTCCGCTATGCGGACGACCTTGAACCATGGACTACACGCCTGTGCTTAACTTAAGCATAATTATTAAATATAAACTTAACTGTATTTTGAATAGGTACCGATCAAAATATTTATAGTCTGACTATGATAGTTTTTCTCAATCGGAAAATCAGAAGTGGGATGTCAAATAAAATAGAGTACCTACCTAATAGATCATTTTTAATAATTTGCAGATAGCGTTGTCGTTTTGGAATAAATTCAGAAAAAAACAGGTACTTATTTCCAAATGAGATATACAAAGTACCTAACACTTATCTGTTCAAATCAGTTTCAAAGAAGGATAAATAGAGAATACAAAACGCAACGAAGTAAAATAAAACACATTGTTCATTACTTGTATGAAAATATAACATTGCTTACTTCACTAGAGGTCGACGAGGTTGTTGAACCCATATATTTGTCTAAGACAGACTTGAGCACTGAAATCTGGATCGATATTAACTTGGCGATATCAGAGATGAGAGAGTCCCTTCTTGGCAATATTTAGAGTTGAAAGAGTCTTTTTTTAAATCAAATATCTAATGAGGCGTAATTTTGTGCAGATATCTTTGCAGCTGCAAAAATACTATTGAATAGTAATCATTTAGATAAAAGACGGAGACGAATAACAGAGTCGAGGTAAATCGAATAAGACCTGCGTCTTATTCGATTATAGTGATATATATATATAGAAAATAAGTCGTAATCTTTTACTTTGTGCTTGTAAACGGGTAGAATGACCTATATACATAAAACTGAGTCTGGCAATGATACCGATGACTCATTTAAAGGAAATAGTACATAATAGGGTCATTGCAGCAACAAATAAAGAGTTTATTGTGGATTATGTTTTTTCACACTACGCCTCATCAGACATCGAACCTTCTTTATCCAAGTGATAAAACTGTATGCACACAATAATGCTTTTTATGATCAGTAAACACAGAGACACTCTTAGTTCTTATGTTCACATTAGATAGTACACAAATTGCAGGTAGCTCATGAATGTACAAAGCACTATTTATTTGAAAGTCTTCCACTTTCTTACACGATTATTTACTACTAACACATAAAATAGAAGTCTCTTTGCCTAACTACGGCGGTCAAATAGGGGTTTCAAGAGACTGGTAGGACGGTGAGAACACTCGCCTGACCGCCCGGCGCGAAGTCGACTGACCACTTGCCAACAGGTACTCCCGATGTGAAGTCGTATTTTGTAAACTATCATAATACAATACTATGCTTTGGCGGTGAACCGGTTACAACCGGGTATTAAGGCAGGTCATGGAGATTAGGGCTAGCAGGAAACTGGATTTTATTACGTAAGTGTCAGCTGCATGAATACTGACTTCTTGAAGTTTTCACTGCAGAACTAAAGACGGCAGGCCTAAACTTTACGACAGCATAGTATAGAACTGGTCATGGATGGACCGACTAGATGAAATCTGCAGCATGTGGCTTGCAAGAGTGCTCCAGAATGACTCTATATCATAATAGAGAAAATGGCTGAATATCGTGTGACGTGACGCTGCCCCAGACAAGAGCGACCACAAGCACTCTGCCAAGAATGCAAACATTGGGAAGAAGAGCGTGTCGGAATAGGAGATAAAGTGATTCGAATACCGGAAACTGAGAAAAATCGACCCGAAACAAAAACGGAAACAAACCGGTTTCTGCCAACCCCGTTAGGGATACGAGCGCGATAATATGTATGTCTGTATAAAACAGCAACGTAATCATGCAAACGGAAGAAAGATTGAGGAGTAAATGGGAATCATCATCTTCTTGCCCTTATCCTACTCTATGTGGGGTCGGCACAGCATGTTCTCTTCTTCCACTCCCCTCTGTCATCTCTGTACTCATCCTTTCTGAACCATGTCCTCTTTCACACAATCCATCCACCTTTTCACTTTACTATTGCAATTTATTATTAAAATTTATTGTAACAGCAGATATGTAAGCTGTTGGCGAACATTTTTTGTAATAATTGTATTAGTCACATGGAGACAGCCCTACAACTAACACAAGTGCACACAAGCTCTTGACAGCACACCAAGCCCAAACAATGGCAGTGTGTAAATACATAACCGGCTAGAACTGGTTAAGCGCTGTAATAATACTTTCCCACCTGGTAGTAGATAGTAATAGTGTATTATGAGCTCTATATCGACGGCAGAAAGCGGAAATGTCGTATCTCAAAAAATGGCCTAAATGACTTAAAACTTGATAAGCAAAAAAAGCTGCGTCGAATGGTCTATGTCTCGTCTTTCTACGATGAAAAATTTTATGATACGCCCTTGATATTTTCCTAGTTTTTTTACTGTTCACACGACTAATTGCTGTAAATAAAGATTTTTTGGCTCTGGTGTAAAATTGATCAGTTTGAGATTCGCTTTCTGCCGTCGATATGTGTCAAAATATGATAGGTACCTGGATGTTATTTAGGTACCTACCTACACTATAATTTTTAGGTTTTTCAATACAGAAGCCAGAACATAAGATTAGTGCCATTTTTGACATTCAGCCTCACCTGAAGTTAAAAGTTTTGCCCAATTCTAATGCTTCCTTTTGTCAATAATACCTATAAGTTTTTTTTTAACCTAAATAGGTTTGAGTTTGACCACACTCTACCTGATGTTAAGTAACAGTATGGTCTAAGATGGAGCACGCTTACCTAGAGGAAACCTATTGATTCTAGATTTGAAGACACCCAGCAGGGAGTTCCACATTTTTTCAGTAAGTATGTATAAAAGGTTGGTAGGTACCCACCAGAATCTTTTAACTCAGGATCCTGTATATTTAATCATAGTAGATAACAAATCTTTTCAGTGTGTCTTTGCTATAATATTTCTCCAGGTGCATTTGATTCACCGCGGGAAAGTCTTAGTGCTAAATATAACCGTCGCCCTATCAACCCAGATTTCTATAATTAACTTTACAGGAACTAGATTTTCTACCGAACTTCATAATTCAATTTTAAACTAAGAATTTTAACCATATTTACGTACCTACGTCACGTAGGTATTCAATGATTTTCATGGTACCTAGCCAATACCGCAGTAAAAGTAGCACGAGCTTCCTTTCCGAGGTGAATAAAACTAATGTCGAAATCTACTCAGCGTAGGAATACACGAGTACATGCACTAAAGAAAGCAGTTTTGCGATGTAAATGGGATTGAATTGGGGTCATTTTAACTCACCGGTTGTGGTATATCAGGAGATATTGCTCGTGGAACTGGCTGGGCAAACAGTACCGAACCGTCTGATGGCTCTCCCATAGTAAGGTGACTACCACGCAGAGGTGGCTGAGCAAAGTCAGGAAGCGAACAGGAATAAGAGTTTCGGCACCTCTCATGCCTTTACTTTTTGGAAACTCCTCAGAATTCGACTTAAATTAATCAATCTGCAATCCGCATAGCCAATTTCGATTTTTTGTTTACTTTGCTTTGTTTGTTTGATTGATTGGACTTGTTTTGTCATTGTCAAGTCGAGTTAACTGACATTTTCATTTTGACAACATCAGTTTCGTTCAGAAGTAATTTTACGTTTACGCATATAAGTTATAATCATCATCATCTCCCTGCCCATAACCCACTTAGTAGGGTTGGCACAACATGTTATCCTCTTCCATTTCCTTCTATCAGCAGTCAATACAGTATTCATTCCTTTAGTTTAAGCACCTATGTGTAGTTTTTATGACGCTCTCTGAGTGTCTGCTAGTAGTTAGTAGGGTACGTAACCATACAAAATTACTACAGACACACTCAAAATGGTTAAAACGATCGATATAATTTATGGATAGTATTTTTTTTAATTAAAGAAATAATATCAAAAATCTCCTCTAGTTCCTATCTAGGTTTTTGAACGCTTTACTCAAAATGCCGGGCGGCATAATTGCAAAACAAAAGTCACTGTCATTTTTCTAAATAGATAGAGTGCAGCGCTGTTGATAAACTTAATTTTATTGGTATTTTTCTAATAAATTCAAGAAAATACATCTCAAATGAAGCTCTATAAACCCAGTTGGGTCAATCATGATGGTGTGTTTACTAAGAATAGTACTTTTTATCTAGTTTTGAAGACATAAAAGTAGAAAGTTTGTATCAAAAAGTTCTGTATAATTTTCAGATAAACCAATATTTTCTGTGGATATTCACCCCACGGGGAAGCGTTTTGCTACTGGCGGTCAGGGCGGAGACTCGGGCAGGGTCGTGGTTTGGAACCTGAATTCAGTTTTGTGTCAGACTGTCGAACTTGATGAGAAGATTCCTAAGATGCTCTGTCAAATGGATAATCATTTAGGTAAGAAGCTTCCTGCCAGTACAAACCAGTTCACTACATTTCACACAATATTTCATAATTTTATTATTATATGGGCCACCTAAGATTTCTATACATTCATAATTTAAATTAAAATAGTAATAATAACTATACTAGCTTCGTCCGCGGCATAAAAAGTAGCTTATAATGTTATTTCAGCACACATACTAGGTATGTATATTCCAAGTTTCAGCCAAATCCTTTTAGCCGTTACTGCGTGATTGAGGCATAAACATTGTCATATCCTCACAAACTTTCACATTATAATAGTAGTAAGATTTTCCATTGTGTATTTAATTTCTTGCAGCTTGTGTGAATTGCGTGAGATGGAGCAACGGAGGCAGGTACCTAGCATCAGGGGGAGATGACCGTCTTGTTATGGTGTGGGGTCTGAGTGTGGCTGTTGGGGGCTTGGGCAAGAGTAAAGCAGAGACTTGGAGGTGCCTAGCAACATTACGAGGGCATGCAGGCAAGATTTCTTATTATCGTTTTTCTTTACTGATTAGTTGATGATCGGTTTAATTTGGATAGATTAGATTTTCAAATATAGGGTTTGCATCTAATACTCACCTCGCATATTTACTAATGCTCTCAAACCACCACATTTTTGATTGAATCCTTTTACCACATTTTTCAACCAATTGAGCTTAAATTTTGCATACATGCTTAGTATGGATCATACTGCATGATTAACTAAGTGACATCATTCTAAAAATAGAAAATGGCAGACTCGCAAAGATGGCGAAATTTGTTTATTTTTATTATAAATGAAGATATCAAATGAAGATTTGCTGAGTAAAACACAAATAATAACTAAGAAATAAAAATAAATTAAGTAATAGTAAAAAACTGTTTTTAAAAACTAGCTTATATTTAATTTACCCTTATTGACTCTCCATCATCGGTACTTTCAGGAGATGTTCTAGACCTGGCGTGGTCTCCGCTAGACAAATGGCTGGCCAGCTGTAGTGTAGACAACACCATTATAATTTGGAACGCAGAGAAATTCCCCGAAATGGTCTATGTCTTAAATGGTCACACAGGACTTGTAAAAGGCGTTGCATGGGACCCAGTGAGTAAATATAAAACTATTCATTCAAATATAAAACCTTTTTAGATTTAATTTTATCTTAATTTATTTATCCACATTGGATCAAGTTTCAAAAGCATATCAAAAATTAGTGTCTGTACTATTGTACGTGTACTTTTTAATATGATTTATTCTATATAACTACCTTTTAAATAGGTAGCTTCGATGATTAATTGATGTAAAATAAAATGTTTCTTGTATATGGCCCCCTTTTATTTTTATTGATTGTTGTTATAGCGGCAATACACACTCTGTGAAAATTTCAACTCTACCTATTATGGTTCATAAGATACAAGCCCGCTGACAGATGGACGGACAGTGGATGCTTAGTAATAGGGTCCTGTTAGTACCCTTTTAGTAATGAATTCTGAAAAATGTGTTTTATATGAATTCTCCTTCCTTTTCAGGTGGGAAAATATCTAGCTTCTCAATCAGATGATAAATCCATGAGGATTTGGAAGACCGCAGACTGGGGATCTGAGACTGTTATTACGGAGCCATTTGAGGAATGTGGAGGTGATAATATATTATACCTACTATGCTAGATGTCAAGTAATGGAGTGAAAGAGAGAAGATGAGTGATAGAATGAAAAGACCCAAGACAGTGTGGGATGATGTCGGGCCTACCTCTTACCTGACATACTGTTGATTGATAAAGGTTGCATATAGTTGGATACGAAGGCAGCATAAAACCGTTAGTCCTGAAACATAATATAATAATTCTTTACTTCAGACAGCTTAAAACAATATACAATAAAGATACAATGTACATACATTTATTATCACGCCCATATCTACAATGGTTTGGGCAGGCTGTAATCATAACAAAACTTGCAACCACTCCTGATTCTAATCCCAAGATGGATATGGTGAACCATGGTGACAGGTGATCAGCCCATCGCCCATATTGGTCCACTATGTACCGTTGGAAGGGGAAGACCTCGGCGCACGTACCTGGACCAAAAGAAAAGGGTCCGGTTAAGAGTACCTGAAACCGACGAGCATGCATGAGTAATGTAATGAGAGTGAATGAAGCGAAAGAAGTATGTCAGGATCATAGCAAATGTACATAAAATCACGCTTATGTTGGAGACGATACTATCCCTTAGTCAATACTATCCCTTGTCTCTATACAATGTTTAATTTATTAAATTTCCAGGTACAACCCACGTCCTCCGGTGTTCGTGGTCGCCAGATGGGCAGTATGTGCTGTCGGCCCACGCTATGAACGGCGGCGGGCCCACTGCGCAAGTCGTGGAACGGGATGGCTGGCGCTGTGACAAGGACTTTGTGGGACATCGGAAGGCCATTACCTGCTCTGTGAGTCTTGTCTTAACCTCAGACCAAATAAAAAGACGGCGCGCCGTGAACAACAAAAGTGAAGCCACACAAAACCGTGCTCCTGCAAGTTAATACACACTCTCGCACACACGTACACTAAAACCATGCTCATCGCTTTTAGTACGTCACGAGTCTTACAAGTAGAATTATGCTTTCCTGTGTAGTGAAAACTTGTAAAAACAGCAGCAAATCACATAAAAAGTTTCACGGAATCACTTTTCACTAGTAAGTACTTCAAATAACATCGTTGCTTAATTATTATACTATGAATTTTAGAACCTCAAAACCACACACACACACACACATAGATAAAAAGGTGGCTTCACTTTTGATTTTCGCGGCGCGCCGTCTTTTCTTTTTTTGGTCCGAGGTCTTAACTATGATACTAGTGGTAACCGGACGTACAGTGTACGTCAAATTCGGTAAGCGTACTATTGCATAGTAGGATCCGATGTTCATTTGTTTACCTAAAGATTACTGCTTGTTATTGCGGGAGCGGGACAGCAACATATCTATGCTTCGTTCATTTCACTTTATACAGTAAGATTTCTTTTCGTAGTGATTCAAGAACTTCATATTATGAGTGCAATAATAATAATAATAATAATAATAAATAAATAAATAACACCCAACAGTCACATACATAGTCCTGACCCCACACTAGGATTCCCTATGTCGTGGGTATCAGAAACTATGAGCACCATGGTACCACAACACCCAGACCCGGAAGACATATTTACAGAACATGCAAACATTTCTTCCGCAGCGGGAATCGAACCCGCGCCTCTTGCGTCTCTGCCGAGCAACCGCCCGCCTCGCCACCGAAGCTGTCAATAATTATTGCGCGAGCGGAACGGCAACATATCTAAGCTTTTGCACATTATACAGCATGATTTGTTTTCCCAGAGATTCAACAACAACATATTCGTGAAGGAGGGCAAGAAGTGTTGCTGCGCGGCGGTTGGGTCGCGCGACCGCGCGCTCAGCATCTGGCTGACGTCGCTGAAGCGCCCGCTAGTTGTGATCCACGATCTCTTCAACGATAGCGTACTAGACATCTCTTGGAGCTCCGATGGTAAAACGATTTGTAAAACGATGTAATGATTATTTGTGGCTCTACCCACCCCATTAGGGATACGGGCGTGATATTACACTCTGTGGATATAAGGCCTGCGGTACATTGTTATTTCTGTTACAGGTTTAAATCTGTTAGCATGCAGCTCAGATGGCTCGGTAGCGTGTATTCAGTTCTCAAATAAAGAAATTGGAATGCCGTTATCAATAGATGAAAAGGTAAAGTTAATAGCATAGCGTATATAGCAAGCTAAGCGCCTCTGAGCGCCCTCGGAGGGCACGTTAAATAGTCTGTTCCGGCTTTTAAGTCGTTAAGCCATGACGGAGGCCTTTAAGCGGCCTAAAAACTCCGTCACAAGAATTGGTCGCTAGCTCATACAAACTTACTTCTCCACGGTCCGTTCCCGTCTTACTCCTGCCGCCATCATCTCCTTACTCCACCCGCCATCCCCTCCTTACTCCACCTGTCATCACCTCACCTCGCCAGGTGTCCTGCCCAACTCTATTTTAGTTCCGTTATGCGGTTCTCAGCGGCTTTGAGATGATAAGTTTGTATGACAAAGAGTGGTGTCATTATAAGTTTGTAGTCTGTGTATCTGTGTGTCTGTGTGTCTGTCTGTGGCATCGTAGCTCCCAAACGAATGGACTGATTTTGATGCGGTTTTCTTCTGTTTGTGCTCTCAACCTCAATCCCTGGTAATAGGACCTTATATATTTTTTTCAGAATGCTTTTTACGAGAAGATCTATGGCAAGTGCTTGGTGAACGAGAGTGGAGGGGACATGTCTTCCAATCTTCTGGTTGAGTGCCCGGAGATACTGCTGGCGAGAGAGAAGCAGGAAGCTAAGAGGGAGGCCAGGAAAGAAGAGACCACGCCTAAGAATGATAAAATACAGGTACTAATCAATGATATATGGTTCTGGAGGTGGTCGTTGACTCTGCTAAACAGTATTTACTATTGCAAATGTCAACGTGTCATTTGTTTTATGTACCTGTAATGTTTTTGTTCCAAATATATATATATTTTTTTTAATTTTGAATTTTTTTAAATAATCATTGAGGTTTACTTTGGCCATCTATAAAAGACACAAAATTATAAACCGGTCAAGTGCGAGTCGAATTCGCACACGAAGGATTCCGTACCATCGTACATTAAAAAATGTTTCTTGCATGTGGTCCCCTTTTATTTTTTTTATTATTTGTCATAACGCTAATAGAAATACACACTGAAAATTTCAATTCCATAGGTACCTATTATGGTTCATGAGGTCCGCTGAGTCCGGCTTAGTAATATAATAGGGTCTGTTTGGCACCCCAACCCTTTTAAACATTTATTTTGAATGATAACGTTTAATTCGACAGTCGAAACCGATGCTGACGTCACCTTCGCCACAGGGCACGCCCGTGAGGCCCATGGACCGCCAGATAGAGACGAGGACCTCAGACGGCAAGCGGCGGATCACGCCGGTCTTCATACCACTCACACAGGCAGATGCCAAGTAAGTTAAGAGATAACAAATATTAGTGGACATTTCACACAGCGCCAAATTAAGCAAAGCTTGTACTATGGGAACCAAATGGCTGATAGAATACTTATATACTTTTTTTTGTAAATACATACTTATGACAGTATTGAAACACCCAGACCCGGAAGAAATATTTGCAGAGCATGCAAAGATTTCTTCCGCAGCGGGAATCGAACCCGCGCCTCTTGCGTCTCAGCCGAGCACTCGCCTGCCACGCCACAGAGGTCGTTGTATATAATATTTTTTATGTTCTTTTCTTTAAGCTAATCCACTAGATAGATAGATAAACACTTTATTGCACTCAAAAAAAACACAGATAAGTAAATAAAAAACAAACAAAAACTGTACAATGGGCGGCCTTATCGCTAAGAGCGATCTCTTCCCTAACCCTTGGATGGAGCGGATAAACAAAACAGAGCAGAAAGACGGCGGTGTACAAAAAGTTAAAAAATAAATAAAATACACCAGTAGCGCCATCTAGTTTGAAACATGATTTTATTTCCAGCGAATCCCTCGGCTCGCAGCCGGGCGGCGCCGAGAACTGTTTTAGTACATCGTCACAGAGCAAGTCGCGCATCCGCGTCGAGGTGCGCGACGACATCGTCATACACCCCAACGTCAGCAACCACGCCACCTCGCTCAGCACTAGCGGGAAGATCACTGACAAGTGAGTGCTTTGCTTTCAAGTTTAAATCAACTCTACACTTTTTTCAGTACCGGTCGAAAACTAGAATTTGTATGGCAGCCTCCGTTCAAAGCAATTTTTTTCCTGGCAATTCAGAGGATGTATACGATTACTCATACATAAAAAACGATTCTAGTCCCATACAAAAAAGGTCTAAAATTCAGAATTAAATGATGGATTTTCCGATGTTTTCGTCATTATTTGTGTACGAAAAAACTAATGACAGACAGTATACATTAAAAAACCTGTCAAGTGCGAGTCGAATTAGCACAGGGGTTCCGTACATGTTTCTTGTATGGGACCCCCTTGTTTATTATTTGTTAAATCGGCAATAGAAGTACACATTCTGTGAAAATTTCACTCTTAACCTATTACGATTCATGAGATACAGCCCGCTGACAGACCGACGCGATGGACGGACGGACGGCGGAGACTTAGTAATAGGGTCCTGTTGGCACCCTTCGGCTACGGAATTCTAAAAACATACGTATTCCATTCCACGGCCTCATCGCGCTGATGGATGACTTGGTAACGTGAAATATCTAATTATAAATAATTTGAATGTACACAGTGGTCTAGACCAGCGTCTTCGCAAGCGAACCGCGTCCTCCCTCCCCGGTCCCCGCGCTGAGGAAGTTCAAAGCAAGCGCGCCTGTCCCTCGCCCACGCAGGGCGCAGCCCTAACTTCCACCTCTTACACGGGACCTGCGCTGCCGGCCCCGGCGTTGGGCGCCGCCGGACCCGTGGTCAGGGCTGCGGGGCTATTGAGACTACAGGTAACCGAACTAGCACCCTAACCCCCTAATACTCAAACGCATCTCAGAGTTGAGCACGTCTCAAGTGACGAGTTTTTGACAGGTTTTCATAAAAAACTGTCAAAAAACCGTGACTTGAGACGTGCTCAACTCTGAGTCGCGTTTGAGTATTCGGGGGTAAGACCGATTTGAACGTTCAAATTGAACTGTGTTTAGAGCGAGCCAAGCGAGTAAAAAGAAGAGAAACCATTCATTCATCGCGTCAATGAAGAATTAATGAAAGTAATGTCAAAGAAGCTAAGCAAGCCATTTTTTTCATTACCCCACTTTTCCTTGGTTTTGTCAACTCTTTTGATATCCAATTTGTAAGCTTTTAATATTTTCTATGTCGCACGCCAACAGCTGTTTACCACTTCATTGGTTGGCTGGTAGAAAATGCATACATTAAGCCCTCCTTTTATACAATGTATGTATTGTTCAACTAAGTATTAATAAGAGCTATCAAATGTCAAAGAGTTTAACGCCCGCCGTTAACGACATAGTCTGTATAGTTAAATCGGATCTAAGAATGAAAAATCAATACATACATAAAGACATGTACTTATGATTCTAAAAAAATGTACTCTTAAAACGTATTTCATTTTCAGGTTGTGAATAAAGCGTTCAATACGCACTACGGAACCCTATCAAGATTGCAACTCATACCGAACAATTCTGCATCAAACGATCCCGTTTGGGAGACATATTTAGGTAAGAACTACAAAATCCGGTGTATCAAATCACATTATCATGTTTACTACTCAAAAAATGTCTACGAGTTATATTCAAAAGAGTACCATACATACATATTATCACGCCAGTATTTCTAACGGGGTGGGCAGAGTCACTAGTAATTATAAGAAAATGCAACATGCAGCCATGTGAATGTGAACCATAGTGACAGGTGATCAGCCCATCGCCCATATAGATGGCCCATTAAGAGTATACCAATTTATAATTTGTGTGTTAGCACTTTTCGACAGTACTCGTTAATATTTGGGGACATTTCACGCAGCGCCATCTAGCCCCAAACTAAGCAAAGCTTGTATTATGGGAACAGGATGGCTGATAGAATACTTTACTTTTTTTATTAACACATACTTAGATAAGTATCTATAATCTATATCTAAAATGAAACTTGGAATATACATAGTATATGTGCTGGATTAACATATAGACTATTTTTTATCCGGGTACCACATGAGCGAAGCCGCGGGTGGCAGCTAGTAATACATAATACTACAACACCCAGACCCGAAAGAAATATTTGCAGAATACACAAGTATTTCTCCCGTAGCGGGAATCGAACCCGCGCCTCATGCGTCTCAGTCACTCCCCCGCCAAGCCACCGAGGTCGTCTATTGTAGTGTGTCAGCCATTTATATATCTTTGTAGTTTTAATATGAGTTTCGTCATCAACGCCACCTACAGCCTCAACATAATCGAGGATACTGGAACGCTGCTGCCAACATCCCAAGGTCCTTCTCCCGTATTTCAAGGAGTTGGGCTGGCTGGGGCTGGGTTAGCAGGGGGGATAATGCACAATACCCCCCACAGCAGGATGTCAGTGCAGATCTTTGTTCCCCTAACATTAATTAGAATTAGAATATGAGTTTGTTTATAGGTTCCCCCGTGACGTGTATATCTTGCGATGCGAAGTGGGCGAGCGTGGCGTGCCTGGACGGGACGTTACACGTTTGGCAATTACACAGACAACACGCTACTAGGACGCTACCTCCTATCGGTCAGTCACCAACTATTTCATAATACATACATACATAATTTATTTATTTAATTAGAACGGCACAACCAATTACACTAACTAAATCACAAAACATAAGAAAAGAAAATAACAATAACAAAATTCATAATAAATCAGGATTCCAATATTCAATATTAAGTCAAATAATAATTATAATGTCAAATTTCAATCATCCGTCATTCTCACAACAACAAGTCTCTTCCATTCATCCGCATTCTATTATATCACGCCTGTTTCCCATAGGGGTATACATTATATGTCTAATAAACCTAACGGTATTTACAATTTTACGGCGACGTATTATATAGGGTTGCTAGGATCCTGACATACTTCTTTCGCTTCATTCACTCTCATAACATTTTTCATGCATGCTCGTCGGTGTATGCTTAGAATTCAGGAGATTGCAATCGATTTCATTATCTGAGAACCCAGCTCGTATAGCAATTTTCATAATTTTCAGCTCTTATGTCACAAGCGGCGAAGCTGACGCTATGCGGGGATACTCTTGCCGCCGTCACCACATCGGCGGAGCTGGCCATGTGGGACCTCGCAAACGCCGCCTGCATCATCCGCCCGCTCTGTTTCCGAGCGCTGCTCTCTAGAGGAGGTATGAACTTCAAATAACAAAGGCCTTTTTACCTCCAGTAGATGATTTATACAGCATCAGGAGGCGACTTTTACCTTCACTAATGGGACGCTGTATAAGTATGTACATATTTACAAAAAAAAAGTATATAAGTATTCTATCAGCCATCTGGTGGCCATAGTACAAGCTTTGCTTAGTTTGGGGCTAGATGGCGCTGTGTGAAATGTCCACAAATATTTATTTATTTCAGTGACAGTAACAAACTGCTCACTGCTAGAAGACGGAAACCCCATGATCTCACTCAGCAACGGCAAGGCGTACATTTATAGCAAGAAACTCTGTTCATGGTGAGTCCTTACTGTATTTTGAGATGAGCTTTTTCTAGCTTCAGCTCGTCTCAGAAGAGTACTTGTTCTTGAAACATAATAGCCACTGTTTTCCTCAGTATACTGTAAATTATTCTTTTTCAAAGTGTTTGTTTTTCCCAAGCAAATGAAAAGAAAGAGATTTGTTTTTACGATACCCGGGTATATAAGATACCCAACTATAGCAAATTTGTGATAAATTCCTGGGAACATACCCTGATTTATTTTTGCATCGTTGTGAATTTTGCCCACCCCGTTAGGGATAGGGGCGTGATCAAACTTAATCACAAAATAGATACAAATAGGTACAATTCATAATACATTATGTTGGTATCCTATGTTTAGCTAATTCTTATTCTAATTTTTAGCTGTAGATAATACATTTTCCTTGTATCCCCAGGGTTGTATGGTCGGACGCGACAGACGCAGTGCGGGGTTGCGCAGGGGGAGCAGGCGCGCGCGCCCCGCGCTCCTCCCGCGCACACCACGCGCTCACCCGCACCAACATACACCGAAACCTCGCCACCGCCAGGTAACACCACCCCCTGACTTACATATCACTACCCTGCAACCCTGCCACTGTCATGTTACACAACATGCCAAGATAACTCATCCCGCCAGGTAGCTCATCCCGCCAAGTAACACAATCCGCCAGGTAGCTCATCCCGCCAAGTAACACAATCCGCCAGGTAGCTCATCCCGCCAAGTAACACAATCACTCTACTTATAAATAAAGGCTTTCGTGGCGTAGCTTGCTTAGACGTTCTTGATTGATCGTTGAAGTTAAGCAACGTTGTGTGCGGTGACCCAAGTGGCATTACGAGCTGAGCGCTTCCATGGTTCGGAGGGGATGTTAAATTGTCTATCCCAGCTTTGAAGTCGTTAAGCCATGACGGAGGCCTTAAAAACTCCGTCACAAGAGTTGGCCGCTAGCTCATACGAACTTATGAATGTTTTATTGTTCACAAAAATGAACTGTTCTAACTTGCTGGGCTGGCAGTAAAGAAAAAACATAGAATGCGTCCTGCTGCTTCTCTCCCCGAGCATGTCGTAAAAGTCGACTAAGGGATAGTATCCTCCAACACGATGAGATACAATAAGCAAGTATTCCCAAGGAGGGTTGACGTCAGGCAGGCGGCCGGTCATAAAACACCTTAGCATAAAACTCTTACAGCATGATCCAAGGATAAGCTGTACCGACCCCACATAGAGTTGGGATAAGGGCAGGAAGATGATGAAAAATGAACTGTTCTAAATGTCCTACGTGTTAACAGTTACAGTGCAGGAGCGGCGCGCAGCTGGCTGGAGGCTCAGGTGGCGTCGTGCCTTCACTTGAAACTCGCGAAAGACTATCGGCATTGCATCACATCACTGTTCGAACATCTCGTCAACCAAGGTAAGTAACACCCAACAGTCACACAGTTCGGACCCCACACTAGGGTAGGGAATATGTATGTGATTCAATTGAGGGTCAAATATTAATATTACTGTATTATAAACTAGCTGCCGCCCGCGGTTTCCCTCGCGTGGTACCCGCATAAAAAATAGCCTATATGTTAATCCAGCACATGTACTATTCCATTCCAAGTTTAATTCAAATCCGTTCAACCGTTTAGGCAAACATACATCCATACTTACAAACTTTCGCGTTTATTAGTAGAATGTGAAAGTTTGTGAGGATGTTTGTGCCTCAATCACGCCTAACGGCTGTACGGATTTTAATGAAACTTGGAATATACATAATACATATGCTGAAATAACATTTAGGCAATTTTTTATCCGGGTACAACGCGAGCGAAGCCGCGTGCGGCAGCTAGTATAATATTATTTTCTGGTGTTTAAGGCACAGAAGACCAGCTCCGTGCTATACTAGATGACATGTTGGGACCCAGCCACTGTACGTCAACGCCCAAGAAATGGCAGAACACGATATTAGTAAGTGTTTCAATTATAATTTGCAACTGTTCTACATAATGTTTTTACTCAAAACTACGGCGTACTATGTAATTAAAAAAAACTGTTTTGGGGTAACCCGAAAGCGAAACCAAAGGGAAACTGTCAAAGACCTTTTTTGGTCAAGTGTTGGTTTTAATATTATTGGCTATAATATTAAAAAATGCGAAAGTGTGTAAGTGTATGTTTGTTACTTCGTAACTACTTAACCGATTTTGATGAAATTTAGAATGTAGATAGGTTAGTTCCTGGAATAACACATAGGCTTATCTAAATTTCGAAAACCAACCCTTAACGGGGTTAAACGGGCTGGTACAGTTTCAATGGAAGATTTTATTGCTTGGTATAAACCTTGTCCCCAGGGTATAAAGAAACACGATCTCCTAGAAGAAATGCTGTCTCTCCTCGTGAAGCAGCTGAGATGGCAGCGAATATACTCCGAGTACAATGACCAGCTCAACGACATCAGAACTGCTTCGAGTAGCGTTATGAATGGACACTAGACTGATAGCTTAAACGAGTACATGTCACCGTCAAATAAAGTAAGTTCGTATGAGCTAGTTGCCAGCTCTTGTGACGGAGTTTTTAAAAGCCTCCGTCATGGCTTAACGACTTAAAAGCCGGAACCGACAATATAACGTGCCCTCCGAAGCACGGAAGCGCTCAGATCGTAATGCCACTTGGTGACCCATCCCTATTGTGAACGCGCACAACGTTGCTTAACTTCAACGATCAATCAAGAACGTCTAAGCAAGCTACGTCAAATAGTGAATACCGTTAGATTGAAAGTAAACTGTCGAACATCTGCTTATATCGAAATCAGTAGGTTAGATAGATAGATAACACTTTATTGTTTACATTAAACTTGCAAAATAGACAAAAAATATGGTAAAATTTGTTTTTACCATATTTTATTATTATTATTTTAGGGCGGCCTTATCGCTAAAAGCGATCTCTGCCAGGCAACCTAGGATGGATTGGATGGAACAAAAACATAGTAGGGTCAAATTGGTGTGGTTACGTTTATTAGGTTAGGTTAGTTAGCTAGTGAAAAACTACGCTTTAGACGAGCGAGCAAAGAGAAGCGTGCCGCGGCAACGCCAAAAATTTAAAACAATTAATTTGTAAGAAGTATGTCACGGTTCACAATCTTTCGACAGTTTACAATCTCGCGAGATAGATTATAATCTAACGGTATTTATAACTTTACGGTGACATACATAATATCAACCTCGCCAACATGAAGGACCGTCTGTATAGGCGATGATTTGATCACCTGTCACCATGGTTCACCATATCCATCTTGTGACCTTGAATCAGGAGTGGCTGCAGTTTGCTTAAGATTACTAGTGGCTCTGCCCACCCCATTAGGGATACGGACGTGATGATATTTATGTAATATCACGACTGTTTCCCATAGGGGTAGGCAGAGACCACAAATCTCCCTTTACAACGGTCCTGATTATGCATGAAGAAACACATTTTAAACTGTTAAAACATGGTGTCAATTGCACAAAAGGTGGCCTCTTCGGGGCGTACTTTAATCCTTCCGCCACGCTTATTCAAAAGAAGTGAGATGAGTAGTAGTAGATCATTTTAAACACTTATTTGAGAACTACTTGGCAGACCCTTTAATATTCATCTTGTCTGTGGAATTAAGTAACAAATAGAAGTATCATTTAAAACTATCTTAAAATCACGGAAATTGCTAAATGGCAATACCTATACTTAAATATCCGCCTGTATAAGTATTAGATAATATTATACAATCGTTACTACAACTTCTTTTAAATAAGAAGAATAAATCAATAGATAGTATGGATATTCTTGGTTATAAAGCCGGCGGATTCGCTCGTGTGGCTCCGAGGTTAAATATAGCCTATTATGATATTGCTGATCACATACTATGTTCGTTCCTAGTTTCAACCAAATCGATCAAGCCGTTGCAGCATTAAATACAAATTATAATATCAGTAAGAATAATAATGCTACCTATTAACTGTCTTCCGTTGACAAGTTTCAAAACTAAAGCATTATAAGTCTCATTAATTAGATTCACGATTTTGACATTTATTGGGCTGCCATCTTTTGACGAAGATTAAGTATTCACGTGAAACCTAAGAAAGAAAGAAAATAATTTATTGACAGACTAACCCCCGAATACTCAAACTCGACTCAGAGTTGAGCAGAAATATATTGCTACCCGCACCAACAATTTAAGAATGCACTCATTATCATCATCAACAATAAATAAAAATTAAATGTGAAAAAAAATCAATTTCGGTACGGAACAATCAGCCATCTGGTGTCCATAGTACAAGCTTTGCTTAGTTTGGGGCTAGATGGCGCTCTGTGAAATGTCCACAAATATTTATTTATTTATTTATGTACTGCTGTCGCTGTGTACGATGGAGGCAAGCAGCTGGAATCATATAAACTAGTAATGTTGATTCAGTTCGTATTTTCTTATATAGAAATGAATCGAAGTACAACAATTACTTTTCACCTATAATATTTACACGAAATGCTTTCAACAAACAAGTAGTTATACGAAAGTAAAACATTACTGAGCTATTTTAGCTTTGAATTTAATTCTCAACTCTCTCAGTGAGCCGCTAGGTTTCACCTATTTAATTTTCGACAAGAGATGGCAATCCACCAAATGTCAAAATCATGAAAGTAATTATTTGTCAGAGTACTTAAAGCAATTTTAGTCAAAGTTGCAACATTTCATGTTCCAGTATCCTATAAAATTGCATTTATTTCCACGTCTAGTCACATTGGTTTTATCGACTAAAGACTTTCGTCCACGTTTTGTGTAATATAAAATATCCAGGTTGTATTTTAGCAATATGAAGAGTTTTTAGGTAATATATTAGATTTAATGTTCTTTTTATGTAATTTAATGAGTAATCATTCATATTTATGATTTAATACTATTGTATCAATAATTTTAATCAATAAATACCCGTGTGTTTAGACTTTCGAATCAAGGTAATGATGGCGTAAATGACGTACGCCATAGATTTACGTATCACGGCGCCATTAACAGTTCTTTCGAAAGTCTACCTTAATGTGTAACTATTTAGTTTGGAATTTCAACTATAAAAGTACCTTTTGAATCTCATATAGGAGTTTCCACACTCAGTATGTAGTGGTTTTGAATAACTACATGTGCGACTGATCGAGAAAAAAAAGTCGCGTTGAGTTAGTGTTACCTAAGAGGATTTTTTCCCGTTCGGTAATGTTAGGTACTGTATGATGTGACGCAACGGAAAAAGAAATCGCGTTGTGTTACAGTGTTACCCAAGAGGATTTTTTGTTCGTTCGGTAACTCTGTTACTGTAACACAACGGAAAAAAGTCTTGAGTTAGTGCTACCTAAGAGGATTTTTTTCCTGTTCAGTCACAGTGTGACTCAACGGGAATAACCCATAATAAATGTCACTGAACGGTTGTAGTAGTAAGTGCCAATGTATCTGAATAATTGCACTTTTTAAGACTGTTTTTAGATAAATGAGTTGTAATAAAAATATTTCGAAATATATGTGTTTGATTCTGTGAAGTACCTGCACTGCTCGTATTTTAATGGTCTAAGCCTTAGACTCTTAGGTAAAGGATAAATTAGAAACAAACTTATTATATCACAATAATTTATTTTTACAAATGAATAAATCAAGTTCACAAGGTTTCTTGTAGAGTTAATGAAAATTTCACATGAAAAGAATGAAAGTACACAAATGAAAACAATTTCGGTGAAAGTAAAATAATTAATTGCCATACGGCGCGACGAAAGTTCATCTAAAGTACAAATTAGTGTGGGTAGTTCGTAAGTGCGCGCTGAAGAATGCGTGTGCGCCGATTCGGTAATGGCTGAAACCACTGACCATCGCAATATGTCCGGGCATACTACAGAAACGCACCCACAAACAAATCACAAAGCATTTGAGCTTAAAAACCAAAAGTACACATACCTACGTAACAATTTATGCCTATCTTACAACAATTCACGATATAGCGATTAAACTTTCAATACCAATTCGACAACAACTTTCAGATATACTTTTGGTCCCATTCTAAACACGCGGGCAGTATCCTACTGTTCCATTACGTAACGTAATCTTTAAATCTATTAAAAATATAACCTCACTCAATGTGATCGACACAATAACACGTAGGATCGCGGAGGCCACAATAAATAACACCGCGACGATTCAATATCCTTAGGTTATTTACAAAGGCGACTTATCCCAGAGATTACCGTCAGGTAAACTTTGAACACAATTACAGAATACGTTATAATTATGCATTTTGTACCATTATCGTAGGGGCGCGATCGGCGACGGACTTTCCCGCCGGCGGCGTCGCGTCCGCGCAATCGGGGCCCTACCCTTTAAAAATATACAACTTGCATTAACTAACTTAGTCTAAATATTTACATCACATGCCGGCGCGGCGGCGGCGGCGGTTCGAAACGAGCGATAATGATAACATTCACTCGACTATCGGTCACGTGCCTTACTCTTCACACAGCCAATCATTACACTCCGGTCACTATTATAACTAGCCTTGAGCATAGTCCTGCCAACATAACTAGACTCTTAGGAAACACAACCCCCTGTTCCATAAAAACTGAAAAGTAAACATGATGTAAGAAAACATTCAAGACAGAACGTTTAAGCTATGTTTTTATGAGACAGGGTTAGTAAACGACTTCAAAATCAAATTGACTTGTAGTCTAGAAAATCGACAGCGATTCTATGCCTGTAGGATTCCAGGACTCCAATCACAAGACTCATTGGCTCAGTAGTAAAACCGGTGCTAGACTAGCCGACACCTCCGACAGGCGAGCGACCACAACAACGGCGTTTCACACAAGTGACGTGGCAGTCTAAGGTACGCCACTAGATGGCGGGACAAGCACTCAGTTCATGGCTCCTCGGAGCTAGCGGCGCGTGCGCAGGGGCAGCGCGCAGCACAGATACTGCTAGCAGAGGACAGCGCGGTCCGGCGGCGCGCGCGTGCTCCTCAGGCGCAGACAAGCTCCCGCCCCACTGTCGCACTCTATCGCACACCCGCAGTCCGCGTGGTGCGAGTGAGACAGCTTGGCTGGCTTCTCGTAGTCCGGCTGGAACTTCTTGCAGAGCGCCAGCACTGAGGGCGGGTGCGGGTGCGACTTGCGCGACACCTGCAAAGAGGCGAACAGGATCTATTTTAGGTTAGTTTGCTCGATTCAACACTAGTTGAACGGATAATTAAAAACACACACACGCCCGTATCCCTAATGGGGGGAGGGGGCAGAGCAACAAGTAATAATAAAATTTTAAAGTCCTCCCCGCGTCTCAACTTGGTCACGGTGGCCGAGTCGGGGAAGGGGGGCAACAAAAAATGACCACACATTACTTGCACACATATCATGCTATTTAAAATTTCACACAATACTTACAAGCTTCACGTGCAACCCATGCTGTTACTGTATTCAGAGTTATCAATAGTATCTACTAAGGGTTATTACTTATACGCGCCAAAAGTTATATCTCCTCTCCCCGCCTCTCCTCTCCCCGCGTCTCACCTTGAGCATGAAAGGCACGCAGGGGCACTTGCACACATGCATTTCCAATTTCACTTTCGAGTTTCATGAATCACCATGCTGTTATCGTATTCAGAATTACCTCTATTCCCTGATAAGGTTGTACCCAGTCTTCCCGCGTCTCACCTTGAGCGGGGAGGGGGCACTTACACACCGCTATCTTTTTTCAATCAAAAGCTTGTCGTGCAGCGCTGGTCTACCGCTATTTCAAATTCCACAATACTTCACGTGCAACCCATGCTGTTATTGTATTCAGAATTACCTAGTCCCTACTAATGAGTAGGATGTTTGTTATACCCAGTCCTGGCCGCGTCTCACCTTGGGCGTGGAGGGCGCGTCTGGGAAGGGGGGCGAGACGTCGCGCGCGTGCGCATGTTTCAGCGGCTTGTCGCGTTCGTCCTCCTCCTTAACGGGGGTGGGGGTCGACGGCCGCGAGTCCGGGGTCTCTGAAGGGTCCAAGAAAACCTTTGAACTGGCTTTAAAGTTACATTACAAAAAATATTTACTAGTCTGTGCCAATAATTTCTAGCGACATCTTGGATTAGGGAAATTACACTTTTTAATTATGTTCCTCTTTGAAGCTGTGTTTATTTCGTATCGGATTTATTAGTAGGACTGAATAAATTAATTTTAATAATCATTGCAAGTCAAGAGATTTCAAATAGTCAATTTACGTGATGGATCACAAAGGGCAGCTGACAAAGTTTTATTCTACAATCTCAGGCAATACTTTTTCGATTTTTAATCTACAATCTCACCTCCATCCTCATCGTGCGTGCCATTGGTCCCGTTGCAGCCATTCACGCCGTTATGCCCATTATGGCCGTTGTGCCCGTTGACGCCGCCGTGCCCGTTGACGGCCGCGTCGGCTCCGTGCCCGTTGAGGCCGCTGCTATCGTCGCTGTCGCTCTCGTCCTCACTGGCGACCTCGTTGGCGTCGAAGCCGACACCGACGATGGCGCGAGGCATCTCGGCCTCGTCTTTCAACCAGGGGTGCTCCAGGCACTCTTCCACTGTGAGACGGGCCCTGGAAACAACAACAGGAAATTTAATAACACCCACAGACCAGGATTCCCTGCAGATAACAGAACCATGGTACCACAACTACCCAGACCCAAAAGAAACATTTGAAAAACATGGAAATGTAACTCCTAAAAAAAACACTTCTAATGGACATCGGCAATTACCTACAACTTTAATTATGGTAGAAATCACTTTTTTTATTTACAAACTATACATTAAGAATTTAGAATTATGAAAGAGTGTTTTGTTTCAATCAAAGGTCTGAAATTTTATTCTTTTATTTGTTTACGTCGTGACTTGTTTACGCACTTACAACTACGTAAATCGAACCTGTATCTCTCGCTTCCCACTTTGTAAAAATTTCAACTATCTACCTATTACGGTTCATGAGATACAGCCCGCTGACAGACTAACAGAACAGCGGAGGCTTAGTAATAGGGTCCCGTTGGCACCCTTCGGGTACGGAACCCTAAAAAAGATAAAATGTTACTCACTTCGGGTCCAGCAATAGCGTCTCCCTAATAAACAGCATAGCACGCTGCGACACCCCCCGGAACAGGTCCTTGGGGAAGGACAGTTGGCATTGCGCGATGTTGAGGTATGTCTCCTGCTTGGTGTCGCCGGCGAACGGCGAGTAGCCGCTCAGGAGGACGTAGGCCAGCACCCCCACGGACCAGATATCCGCGGCCACTGACAACGGCTCGTATGACAAGATCTCTGGGGCTGGAGAAGGAGAGGGAAAACATTTAAATTATTAAATTAAATAACACTTAACAGTCACATACATAGTCCTGACCCCACACTAGGATTTCCTGTGTCGTGGGTATCAGAAACTACGAGTACCATGGTACCACAACACCCAATATTTACAGATCATGCAAACATTTCTTCCGCAGCGGGAATCGAACCCGCGCCTCTTACGTCTCTGTCGAGCAATCGCCAGCCACGCCACCGAGGCCGTCAAATTATGGAATTAAATTATGGAATTATAATGCATCCATACTAATGATGTAAATGCAAAAGTAACTGTGTCAGTATGTTACCTTTTCACGCATGAACCGCTGAAGAGATTTCGATAAAATAAGGCAAATGCATCCTAGGAAAGGACATAGACTACTTATTGTCTCAAAAAAAAAGCAATCAGGTCGCAGGCAACAGCTTACTAAATAAATACACTCAACAGTTAAAAACATAGTCTAGACTGCACATTAGGATTCTCCCGTGACGGGGCTATCTAATATCAGAAATTACGAGCATCTCTTATGTCCGCAACACCTAGACCCGGAAGAAAAAAATCAGAACATTACACACAAAACGATTCTTATTTACTTCTGTTCTGTTCTGTTTAGGTAGTGCCTTAAAAAGCCAAAAAAGGTATTAAGCTAGATATTTTTATCGTCCAATTATAAAATACTGCGATGAGTACTCCAATAAATTTCCATTTATGTTGCAGCAATTTCCTTATTCGGCACATTATTAACCAATTCCAATTGTTTAATGTATTTTACGACAACAATAAAATGTGAATCTGAACCATTAAATTCATGTTGGCACCTTGCCCTTTTATGGTTATTCCGTAATGAACAGCAATATTAAACATTTCTAATTTACATTAAAATTTAAACACCAACACTCCTCAACCAATTCATCAAATAGGCAAGAGGTCGTTAAATAGTTTCAAAAGTACCCAGAGTCATTAAATTGTTTGAGTAAGTACTCACACCTAGCTAATTAGTTTATTTCGATTTGCCACTAGGCAGAAACTTCGAAGGTTCTTTAGATATAATCAAATACTTTTAGTTTACGAAAGTGGAGGCCCCGAAAAAGGAGATGCCTGATTTAATAATTTGATTTGTCGTGTCACTAGTTCTTTCTAACCAGTGTGGTGAAAGGATTTTAAGAGGCTCCTTTCGTGAACTTTAGCATTTTTCGAACTTTCGGTTAGTTCTTCGACATGCCGGTTTTGATGTAATCATTTCATCGCATTGATCGAAGAACTAGTTACTCGAGTAGGCGGAGATTTAGATTAATAGATTCCAGCTGTCCTCAAACTCACCAACATAATCCCTGGTGCCAAGTATCTCCCTAACATGAGCGCCCGGTTGTATCGCGCGGCTGATGCCGAAGTCGCAGATAAGCAGTTCCTCCCCACCCGCCGTGAGGAGTAAGTTCTGTGGCTTCAGGTCCAGATGTGCCACTCGTCTAGCGTGCAGGTGGGACAAGCCTTCCAGCACATGGCGTAGAGCGCGTCTGGCTGCACCCTCTGATAACCTCTCCTCCTCGTCCAGCAGGCGTTGGAGCTCTCCGCCAGCGCATAGCTCCAGAACTATGGCTACTTCTGTGCGGGTTTCGTACACCTGGAAATAGTGATAACAGAGTTATCTAGCTGTAAAGCATCTTTCATTTAAAATAGGCATCTAATTGTTTCATGTCTGATCCGCAGCAATAACAACATGGGTCTGTCCAAACTAGGGCTCCTTGTGTTGTGGGGATAAGAAACTACAAGTTCAATGAGGATGAAATCGCGAGCAAAAGCTAGTACCAAACAACACTCAACAGTTACATACTTATATTGTCCAGGCTCCACATCAGGATTCCCTCCTGTGCTGTGGGTTCCTATCAAAAATTACGGGTACCAACTATACCGCAACATAGACCCGGAAGAAATAATTGCAAAATCAGCTAAGCTATAGATATTGATAACTATGGTTATAATGTTTGAAGCAAAAGTAAGTACCTATTTACCTAATGTTAAACTATTAGCAAGTACGTTTACTTTCATAGAACTCATCATAGTAATTAGCGAGAAAACGGAAGATGTTGAAGCAGTTAGCAAACATCAGTTAACAACATGAGTTATAGTAATCTCTGCGATACATCCTCAGGGAAACGACCATCTAAAGTGATTTAAGATAAATTAGGTTCCATCTGTTTCAGAGCTAGCAGCAATCCATCAAAAGTTTCCAAGACTTGACTGATGTGGCCATTTACCATTCGCTCAACAGAGTAAATAGGAAAATGTAGCGACTTATGGAATAAATAAATAATAGGGATACTCAGTTTAATCCATCATCTTTCTCCGCACCCTATATTAGAGGGGATTGGCAACGATTATTCTTTTTAATTTTTATTGTATCAGTCGTCTAAAATACATTCCTTTCTTTCCTTCTAAGGTGTCGAACATCTCAGTTCAGTTCAGTTCTTTTTTTTTGGCTACTGTGACGTTACGTCACAATTCTGGTCGAACATCTCACTCTCTCCTTTTTTTCCACATGTCATGTCAGCTGGAGAACTATTATTTGTCAAAATCAGTCCTGTTGTTTGAGTCACATCAAAAGAAGTCACATACTCAAAAATATAAACCAAGGAGGTTTATATTTTTGAGTATGTGACTTCTTTACGACGCCGGGTAAAAAGCAATGGCATGGCACGTACCTCGTGCAAGCTGACGACTCTGTTGCAGTCCGCGCAGAGGTCCAGCACGGCCACCTCGTGCAGGATCTCGCGCGTGGTGTCGGCGGCGCGGCGTCGCTTGCGGATGAACTTCGCCGCGTACTCCTCGCCGCTCACCAGGTGGCGGATCTTGCGGACTGATGCGAATTTGCCCCTGGAATAGGAGAAACAATATGTCAAAATATGGTTCTAAGTGTACCCCCGTTCTATAACCAGACTGCTCCCATTCTTGTGCAAGAGTGACTTAATTCCAAGCTCATCATGGCAGAATAAAACAAGGTCTTATCAAAAATGCTTTTTCGTTTGTTTGTATTTTCATACTCCCTGAACATCGACAGGTATATGATTCTATGTGACTATTCAATTAAATAGATAAGACAATATAATTAGAAACGCAGGATCAATAAATTCAAAAAGTACCAAAGCAAAATTATATGTTGACACAATAACTTAAGTTGTAATGTACTCAAACAGTCGAGCCGCAAAGGGCCATCAATTTGCTAAACGGCAAACGGTAATGCTATACGAGTGAGGGTACTTGGGTAATCCAAATCATTTCGTGCGCCTCATTGACCCAATCCCTGTATCCTGTTCCAAGTGTTTAGTCTGTGGCGATACTTCAAAGTCTTCGTCGTAAAGTACATTGTACAGGCGGCATTAAGGGGATTAACATATTAGGATTTGTCGTTTAGAGTTGCCAGGGCAAATAAAAATAATTCTAACATAGCTCTACTCCACCAAAGTTTGTCTTAAATAATTATTGAGGTGTTCTCAAAGTCACTTTGATGAACTGTCAATGTGAAGTTTAACACGCTCAAATGAGTGAATCTCATAGTTATGAAGAAAATATAACACTGCCAAAAAAATCAGAACAGTTCATAACAAGAGCGAAGAATTATATTTTCGATTTCCAATAGCTACTTGAGTTATAACTATTTATAACTTTTAAGTGGTGCTCAGTGTTTTGCGTAGGTACTTGTATGGCGCCGGCGCCGCACCATCCACTTCGCTCGACTTAGGCCGTGGCCAGACGGACTGCACTGCATTAATGGATTTTCGAGCTCAGACTGCATTGACGGATTGTCGGGTTACTCCACTCTACTACCCCTTGAATGTTAATTTTTGGTGTTTACGACTACACGACCACGAGGCAGACCACCTGCCCGTTGTTCCGATGACATAGTACGTGAGAGTAAGAAAAGGATGAGACTGGCAAAGGACCGGAAGGAATGGCGTATTAAAGAGGAAGCCTATTCCCAGCGGTGGGTGCACGCAGAAACAAACGATGGAGAAACGAGACACCGCTCACTTTCCTTTTCCATAACCGGGCCGTATAGGATCAGTAACGTCCACGGAAGTCGGGATTTAACGGAACATAACATTCTAGGCTTCGGCTGAGTTTTGACTTTTGACCATTTGATTTGCTTTTTTGTGCTGGGAAGTTGCAACAAATAACTATTTCTAGTATTATAATACTCGTATTTAATGTACGCTAGGCATTAAAATCACGTTAACATACAATACTTCTTTATCACGTAAAATCTATCAATTCTTTAACAACCATTTGTCTAAGTCGATGAACATTTTCCACGATATACTTATGAGACTGCTTATCGAGTGGACATCGATAGTAGTGGATATCGACTGCTCTAAGCAGTCCGTCTGGTGCGCGCATAAGCTTAGCATTATTCCTAGTGCTAATTACGCACGCGCCACAAGCCAGCGATTTATGCGCAGACCGGCCTGCGCAGTCATGCCCACTTAGCTTTAAACACACATGCTATTAACTAGAACGTGAGCATGCTTTTGTGAGTAAACGCTACAAACAATCATACGCATAAAGTATCTGCTAGAAATGAAAATTCTTATTGGGAGCATGCAACATTTGCAGAGTAATAAAAATGTTACCACAACACCCAGACAAAAGTAATATTTGCAAACATTTCTCCCGCAGCGGGAATCGAAGCCGCACCTCTTGCGTCTCAACCGGGCACTCGCCCGCTACGCTAATATTCACAGAAATTGCTAGTTCCAAGCTCTACACAGTAAATGGAACAGAACCACGTGTCGTAAGGTCAATGTCACCAGGTCAGCTAGGTCAGCGTACACGAGCGGGGAGGGGTGGGGGGTGACCCGCCCTGCATGACCCGGGCGCGGCCTGTTGATTCGATCCAAGGTGCTATCGTTTTTAAAGCTGTTAGGTGTTTGTAGGTACAGTTTCATTTGAGATTGGTGAATTTTTTAGCTGGTATAAGTATTTGATTTCCATATTTCATACAGTTTGGGATCAACTACATGCCGTGCAATGATGCGTACTTCGTTTCGAAAAAAAGTTATACGATCAAACATACAAAACGGTGAAGGTAAACATCGTGAAGAAACCAGTGGCTTAGTTTCCTTCGCACATTTTTTGATTATTGTTGACCAATGTCATTTCAGAGGATATTTAGATAAGGCTGACACACAAGCTGAGAGGATATAGGTACCGGGAAAGCAAACTCCATCGCGTAGCAAGCGTACCCTCAGTACATGCATACATTACATAACTATCACGCCTGTATCCCATAGGACAGAGAACATAGATATTCATTTGTTACGGTCCGCTTCATTCGCTCTCATCATCATTCTGTAGTGTAGGTGAACAGTAGCTGTATTTTTTGAGGTTTACTTATGTTTTAAGTAACGAAACAATGGAGAATACCTTGTTGTGTTCTCGGATCAATACTTGACATCGTGCCCTAGTTGCACGGGGCGTGACTAATCTACTCCGGCATTAAAAATCGGAATTTCACAACAATTGTCCTTGTAATGCAAAAAGTTTGAGCAAAATGACGTAAACAGTTTCGTAAAGCGGTTCCTTTGTAAATTCTAATATAACGTTAAAATCTGATATAAAGTTAGATCTGTATTTCTAAACCAATAAAGATGTCCAACAATAAAGATAATTACGAAAAAAAAATGGCACCATCCATCTTGGACTTTGAATTAGGAGTGGTTGGAAGTTTTCTACGATAGGGATGCTGACGTGATAATATGTATGTATGTGTATGAAAAAATATATTAAAATTAACCTACAGAAACGTAAATGGCAATTCATGGTATTTACTTAATTTCTTCGTGATATCAAGTAGCAAAAATAGGTAGGTACATAGTTCTTACACGCTTTGCTTAGTTTGAGGCTAGATGGCGCTGTGATATGTGCATTTAAAACAAATGAAGCTCAAACTAATTCAAAATAATTCTCAACCAGAGATAATTTGCCGCACCTTTGAAACCTTTTTCCACAAAAGCCGAGCACAGACCACCATACCTTGTCGAGTACATACTTGACCGTCTGAACATCTTTGATTGTCGAAATCCGGCGAAAAACTTGCGGGCGCATCCCACCTGTCTCGCATATGCAGGAACGCAAACAGGTTTCTTGGGAACTCTAATTCGAAGGGTTAGGTCTATCACCTGCGGGGATTTAGCCAAATGGTATCTGGATACGGCAGATGCAGTTTTACTGGTCCTAAGCAATTTTGACGTCCATTTTTTGTTTGTCACATAAAATGTTACGCTATCTTAGTCTCTGGTGCGAAATTTTGCTCCCATAGCTATGTTGTTTTTCTGCCAAAAATGGCGCTTTTTAACAATGCTTGCTAGGTACTGATTAATGAATGACCCTTCCTCCGTTATTAGAATATTAAAACCTATTAAAATATAAAATGTTCGCTCTTGAAGGAATTTTACCGATTTGGTGTTGTCAATGTCAACTGACATATCAAAAGCCTGTCAATGTCAAACCGATAAATTTCGCACTTTTCTAATCGCGAAATTGCTAATCTATACTTTGACTAGATCCTCAGGACTTTCTTATACCGGGTCATTGACATATTCCAAAGATAATAAACAGTGACACGTCACAAACAAGTCAGCTAATTCAGCTGGTACATCCGACGGTTTCATTGGATAACTGACATAAAAATGTCATAGTCTCGGCACAAGGGGGAGCCACGGGGACAGTAATTCTGACGAGACTACAAATATTTACGATGGCTCGTCTTTATGAATATGCGAGCGGCACAAATAAAAAAAGCATAATTCTTAAATGAGCGACAATTGGAGACGGACTGTAATTTATAAAGAGAAATGTCTTTCCGTCTGGTGTTTTTTATTCTGATCATGACGCGAGCGAATCTGCCAACGAAAGCTAGTAAATATATAACTAAATTATGCCACCCTAAAATAGACAATGTACTCGTTACAAGTAATTTACGGCACTGCTTCTCTGCTGGACTGGGAGTAACGAAAAAATATAGAATGCGTCCAGCTGCTTCTCTCCCCGAGCATGTCGTATCAGGCAACTAAAGGATAGTATCCTCTCTAACATGATGGACCAATACGGGCAATGGGCTGATCACCTGTCGCCATTTGCAGTTTCCCGCCACGGGAATAAAATCCACCTCTTCCGTGTCAGCCAGACACTTGATCGTTACGCTTACCGAGGCCGTCGTATAGTTGATGATGGTTATTTAACTTTTAAATCATATAATGCATATTCTACGCTCAAAATGTCTATCCTGAATTTGCATAAACTTTCGTTAAAAGTTTATGCAATATCTGGCTAAAAGCTAACTAAAACGCAGCAGTTTTAGTTGCACAACAAACGAGAGGTAGATATACGACCAGTTAAAAAGCGTCCTTGGCAGTGAAACCGGCGTGGGTAATTATTCACTCGAATGCTTGGAAAGATCGTCCGCGTCGATCGCCAGCTATCGATCGATCTCGAGATAGTGTCCATCCATCATCTGATATTTGTTAATCTTGGAATACGTTGCGTGCTCCGGAGCAGTGATTTCAACACTTTTTATCACATCACATCTTTATTCATCGTATTCATGTTAGGTGTTTTTTATTCATTGGCCCTCATAAATAAATGAATGACAGATACATACATAGTTCTGACCACACACTAGGATCCACTCTTTTGTGGGTATCAGAACAGAAACTAAGAGTATCGTGGTACTACAACATCCTGACTCAAAATATTTGCAGAATATTCTTCCGCCCGCCTGCGAGAATTAAATGCATACCTCTTGCATCTCAACCGGAAGATATTAAGTTTCTTGTGGACGTATATACTGTCTCGCATGAGTCTTGCATAGTTTTTCATTGCAGACGGGCGGGCAGTGCACTTGTCTGCATTTTGGTGAGCTTTTCAGCTTTCATCTTAAAAAATGGACTTCCGCAAATTCACGCCTGAATCAATTAACTATATCAACCGAACTTGCCCATCAAGCTACCGAAGTCATCAGGCGGGCCGTGCCTACCTTAGTGGTATGAAAAAAGTCATCTACAGTTGATAATAGTGACTTATAAATAAGGAACGCTAAGCAACCGTTGCGCCGGCAATTTGTCGTCGGACAAACAAGGCGTTAGACTTCGATGTAGGTAAAATCTAGACTGATTTGGTAGTGCTACGAGTCACAATCTATTAATAGAACGATATGTGGCCTTGCGATCGATTAATTGCTATAAAACGTGAGATGGACATGCTTGGACTAGTGGAATAATAGGTCTCAAGTTGCTTTAAACTCCTCTTATACCCCTTAGCATATCTTGCTATCTTAAGTACTTTGTAATACATATATCACGCCCGTATCCCTAATGGGTTGGGCAGAGCCATAAGTAAACATAAGAAAACTTGCAGCCACTTCTGATCGAAAACCCAAGATGAATATGGTGTGAACCATGGTGACAGATGATTAGCCCATCGCCCATATAGGTGGTTCATCATTTTGGGAGGATAATATCCTATAGTTGACTTTTACGACATGCTCGAGGAGAGAAGCAGAGACGCATCTATGTTATTTCTTTACACCCAGTCCAGCAGAGAAGTATTTATTTAGAAGTTCTTAATAAAAGTATTAAATTAATACTTAAGTGTGAAACTTGCCCCCGAATACTCAAACGCATCTCAGAGTTGAGTAGGTACATTTCAAATGACGAGTTTTAGACAGATTTTCATCAAAAACTGTCAAAAAACCGTGACTTGAGATGTGCTAACTCTGAGTCGCGTTTGAGTATTCGGGGGTTTGAATATAGTCCTGTCATAACATATCCAGGTACAACGCCAGCGAAGCTACGAGAAGCCAGGATGCGGATAAAGTTGCGTACACATCGCGAAACATAAGGGAAGGTTAGCGAGGAAAGGCGAGCAAATGCCAGGAGTCGTTGACCCCCGGTCGCGGACGGAAGTCGTTAACTTTTACGGCCCTTGTCGGACCCTCGCTTCGATTTATAGAGCTTTACTGCGGTTCTGTTGTTCATATGCAAATAGCGGGGTCAATAGTACTCTGTCACATGGCCACTTGATCAGTCACTAGATGTTGACGCGAGAAGCAGTACTCAAGACCTGACCGGCTAGCCAGTGTTGACGGGGTGCTGATGTATTGTGCGAACTCGTAAGCTTTCTAGCGTTAGTTCAGCGGTTCTTCGAGACATCCTATGCTCAAGTCTTCAACTAGTTCTCAACAGTCATAAGAGATATTCCCAATCGCATGCAATAAGAGAGTATTATATTGTGTTGCTTATAAGAGATAGTGATTAGTGTCAGTCATTTCTACATCTCGATATAAAAATCCTAACTTGCCAGCACCAATTAACACAGAAACAAGACCAATTCAGAGTGGCAATGCGGCCAGCGTCTTGGGCACGCTTCTACCGACTGATGAGTTAGATCAGGTGTGCGTATAGAATGTTTGCAACGGCCTTAGATAGCCTGACTGTTTCTTTTGTATTTTATAAATTATATTTGTATTAGTTGTAATAAATTATTTATTTAGACCAACTGACATTGCCAGGATAAAATCAGGTCCACTCACTTTTTAAACCTTTGGGAAGCTCCAACCGTGCCGAGTAATCAAAATTAGGAATTAGACATTACGCCCTATTCAAAGTTACCCCACCAAGTGAATTACTGTAGGGATCTGATTTGACATTGTTTGTGGAACAATGAATCAAATTATGCGCTTTTAAATACATTATTGAATTTCACGGGCCATTATACGAGTCAAATCAAACGGTTGACCGGATGGGGCAATTGCCTTTTACCCCCGGGGGATTAAGCCCTTAGATTGTAATGAATAAAAGTATATACATTTATTCAAATAGATGGAAACCGCACAAAAAGCGATATGAGGGTTCATATTATGAAGAAGTAATATTTTAAGTCTAATTTTGTAGGAAAATAACAGAAGCAATTTTGAAACTTTTTAGCCTCAATTATCTTGCTCATCATCTTATCAAAAGCAAACATTTGGTCCACATTTACACAGGTACATTGCTTAACATCAGTTCTGAATTGTTTTACGCAACGCTGTAAAGAATGAAGCGAAAACATCAGTTTTTATCTTATCTTTGGAGTATCCAAGATAACATCTTGGTTACTTGTTAAAATTGTGTAAGTTACCAAGGCCTTGCATTCGTTAGATCGAGATACGCAGCCCATTCAGTTAGAGCAATAGAAGATTTAAATTTATTTATATTGTTGTTTTTACACATTTGTTTTTTACCTACCGGGATAAAGATAAAAAGTAGCCAGTGTTATTCCCGACAATAAACTATATGTTTTCCATAGTTTAGCTTAATTTGTTCAATCAACTATTTTGGAGATCATTGAGAAGAAATATTATATATGTTTTAGGTAGGCCCACAATTCGTCTTCAGTTGAAGCTCATTTTACTATACAACAGTGTAGGTAGGAATATAAATCGTTGCTTAGTCACTCAGAAAACTGCAATTATGCAAATCACAGCTATTAAACAATTAACGATCCTTTCAAAGAGACTTGTATGAACCGAGAAGTATTAGCAGCTATAAAGGATAACATCTTTGTTTATGATGCGATGTGTCAGAATAACGATGAAGTTGTTTGAGAGCAGATTATGATTAAACAAGTCATAGACTACAGCTTTAGCCAAAGGATTGCACATACCAACATACATTCATCCCTCCTTCGCAGTCTTGTAAAAAAACATAATTGCATCTTAGATCCGTCGCCCGCTAGTTAAATATAGGAACCGGCAATAGAATATTATACACTACTGTCTGTAACCAGCCACGACAGCCTGGGTGGCTGGTTAAATTACCTAGCAGTACAAAACCACCCACAGAACTTAATTTTAGTTTACCAAAGAGAACCAATGTAATGTGTAAGAAACGATTGTACATCCACATTAGTTTGGTACAGGCTCTGGCGCAACACGATCCGAGACACAAAATGTTAATTTTACGACTCGAAGGCGTGTCCGCAAAGCAACATGCAGATTATATTAATTAAAATCCCCCTGGTTAGTCAGGGGTGCAGCTGTTGAAGTTATTGGTTAAAAAGTTCCAAACTAAGAGGTCTGAAAAAAAACACACACACGAAGGTTTCCTTATCATTGCACATTAAAAAATGTAGTTTGTATGGGCCCCCCTTTTATTTTATATTTAGTTTTTAGTATTTGTTCTTGTAGCGGCAATAGAAATATACTCTGTGAAAATTTCAACTCTTTACCTACTACGATTCATGAGATACAGCCCGCTGACGGACGGCTAGCTTTAATAGGGTCCTGTTTGCACCCTTCGGGTATTTAACCCTAAAAAAACTGAAAATTGAGTTTTTCAGATGTTGCCACTAGGTTCTCCTAATGAGGACTGATTGCGAGGATTTGCGTCCCTAAGAAGTCATAGTGCACTCAAGTATTAAATGTAATTGTACTTACAGTAATAATAAGTAGGCTTGAAAGAGGCCGAGACCGACAGAAAACAGAGAAGTACGGTGTTGAAAAAAAAATTGTCATGCGGCCTCTAGCTTTGCGCAACTACATGATTGAAACTTTTTGGTCAGGTTCAATCGAGTAGTTTTCTTTCAAAGAGGTTTGTTTCTTTGTCCGGAATTATTCAAAATATTACCATTCCAAATTCAACAGCCCTATCGACCGTGCGGGGTTTGAAGTGGGGGGTGGAATCGGCAACACCTGCCGCGCGTGCGCAGCTGACCGTCCCAAAGCCACTTTTATTATGTAAATTGGGAATTTATCGGCACGAATACGAATCAGTTTGAATAAATTCGGATAGCCTCCTTAACAGATGTAAAATAATACCATAGAATGACTAAGAAACTATTTGAGTCAAAAGTATTTTGTCTATTGAAATAGCTAGTCATTATAGAAACGTCTTAAACTTACGTTGAATTTAACTTTGGGACCTTATTCGTTGTGACCAAACGATTGGCAATTCGCAACTTGTTTGTACCCGAAGGGTGCCAACGGGACCCTATTACTAAGCCTCCGCTGTCCGTCCGTCCGTCCGTCTGTCAGCGAGCTATATCTCATGAACCGTAATAGAATAGATAAACTTTTCACAGAGTATATGTTTCTATTGCCGCTATAATAACAATTAATAAAAATAAAATAAATAAAAGGGGGGCCCATACCAGAAACATTTTATTAAATGTTTATAATCGTTCATCGAAGTTAAGCAACGCTAGACGCGGTCAGTACTTGGATGGGTCGAGTGTCTTCTTGCACATTTTAATTAGATTATTTTTGTGTATTTATTTTTCAAACGATCTACATTTACTGATTTGTACAAAAACAACAAAATTAAAAATTAAGGGAGCCCTATACAAAAAACAATTTACGATGGTACGGAATCTTTCGTGTGCGAATTCGACTCGCACTTGACCGATTTTTTTTCTAACAGTTGACAACAAAGACGGCATTGGCTTGAAGCAATAAGCGCACCTGCGCGGGCGCACTCGGAAGCGCAACGATTACAATACAACCCACGCAGTGTTTGATCCACCGTCGATCACAGTTCAAGTTTATTGGAACCAGTCCGTATTCATGTCAAGTGCGATATGACTGCTTCCGCGGGACCAAAAAGGCCACATTGAGAAATTCATCTATAGCAATTAATTTTTTGATGTTATATCAAATCCTAAGCGGCTCCTATAATTTTACCCTGTAATGTATCCTGATAAAAAGTAGCTTATATGTTATTCCAGCACACGTATTATGTATATTTCAAGTTTCATTCAAATCCGTTTAGTCGTTTAGGCGTGATTGAGGCACAAACCTCCTCACAAACTTTCGTATTTATTTATATAATACTAGCTGCAGCCCGCGGCTTCGCTCGCATGGTACCCGGATAAAAAATAGCCTATATGTTAATCCAGTACATTTACTATGTATATTCCAAGTTTCATTCAAATCCGTTCAGCCGTTTAGGCGTGATTGAGGCACAAACATCCAAACATCCTCACAAATTTTCGCATTTATAATATACTAGCTGCCGCCCGCGGCTTCGCTCGCTTAGTACCCGGATACAAAATAGCCTATATGTTAATCCAGTACATGTACTATGTATATTCCAAGTTTCATTCAAATCCGTTCAGCCGTTTAGGCGTGATTGAGGCACAAACATCCAAACATCCAAACATCCAAACTCACAAACTTTCACATTTATAATATAAGTAAGAAGTAGGATGTATACGTAGCGAAAACAAAACCTACAATTATAATTTCACCCAACACTCAGAATGAAACAAACACGTGTGAATGAAAGATAAAGATAAAATATAAAAGTAGAGAGAGAGAGAGAGATAAAGAGAAACACATTGCAGCATTGTAACCTACTAACACGCGGAAGAAAGATAGCCAGCAATCAAAAGAACAAGTGCACGCTAATTTAATTAACATTGAACTTCGTTTTGCGACCACAATTCCACAAACTGGTTAGCGTGGGAGTACACAGAATAACCAACAGTTACTATCAAAACCAAAGCATAACAAGAGCATTGGTGGTCTTGTGGAAGAGACCCTGCCTCCCGATTCTAGGGCCGTAGGTTCAAATCCGGACGTGCACTAACAGAGAACAGGGATTTATAGGGAACAAAACGAATATCTGTACTGTTTTTAAAAAAGCTTATTATAAAATATCCGATTATATAGAAGACAAAAATGCTTTGGACTGAACAATGCTCCAACTCCTTTTATAAACATAATAAAATTGTAAAGGGATCATTTTCCAAAAAAAAATCTTTTCTTGCCTGTATCGTCCACGCTTGGTCGCGTTACGAACAGGTGTAAATGCAACGTAGATTTAAGACTTGTCCAAAGTGATCCCCGTGATTTTATGGATTAAAATTTTTGACCTTGACTTTCACTTTGGTATATCAGTAGGTACTCTCAAACGGTGAAGAAAAACATGAGGAAATGAGGTTTTGAAAGAACTAGTGACTCGACTAGAGGAGTTTAAACCACAGAATATAGTCAAGGTGCATACTACAAAAGAATGATAAATAGTATGGTGAATGACCTACATGGAAGTTAAAAGTGAGACCGCCAACAATTGGTAGTCCCATTATTTGATGTTCTCACGGCTTTACTGAGAACAAGACTTTACTGGACGATCAAGCTTGACTGAAGACTGATGGCATGAATGGAGATAGTGATAGTGGCACAAAGGAATTGAATCTTACTTTCTTACTTCTTACTTATATTATAAATGCAAAAGTTTGTGAGTTTGGATGTTTGTGCCTCAATCACGCCTACACGGCTGAACGGATTTGAATGAAACTTGGAATATACATGTACTGGATTAACATATAGGCTATTTTTTATCCGGGTACCAAGCGAGCGAAGCCGCAGGCGGCAGCTAGTATTTTATAAATGCGAAAGTTTGTGAGTTAGATGTTTGTGCCTCAATCACGCCTAAACGGCTGAACGGATTTGAATGAAACTTGGAATATACATAGTACATGTGCTGTATTAACATATAGGCTATTTTTTATCCGGGTACCACGCGAGCGAAGCCGCGGGCGGCAGCTTGTAATTAATACGATAACTCACCAACTACATTGATACCTGAAATGGTAAACAAATTGTCAATGGTCGACATGTGACTGTCAGTCTGCTTGACCGTCTGGCGGCTGCCTGTCCCAGTCGTGCCAGCAGCCACTTTCGCCAGATAACCCTTCAAGGGTGATCTGATTCCGTTGAACTCGCGAGACGCGCCGCGCCGTATGGACCACTTTCTACTCCACTATGCATTCATATTGCTAGAGATGGGATAAACAATAGTATCGAATCCTATCGTATACCGATGCATTTTTTAGTTAGAAATTTCGTTCGTTCATTAATTCGTATCATTTTGTTCTGCATTCATTTTGTGACTAATTTAATTGTGAATATTTTTGTAATTTTTTATGTTGTGGATCTATCGGAAATAAATGAGTTAATAATAATAATTAAATAAAAAAATGTGGACATTTCACACAGCGCCACCTAGCCCTAAACTAAGCAAAGCTTGTATTATGGTCACCAGATGGCTGATAAGAATACTTATCTACTTTGTTTTTGTAAATAAATACTACAACGCCCAGACCCGGAAGATATATTTGCATAACATACAAACATTTCTTCCACAGCGGGAATCGAACCCGCGCCTCTTACGTCTCCGCCGAGCAATCTCCCGCCACGCCACCGAGGCAGATATTCTGATTCTATTCTATTCTATTCTACATACTCAGCTATTTGACACACGCACTTGTCTTCCTAGACAAGCTGATAATATTAACACGACCTCATGAGAGAAGAATCCTAGAAACCTAGAATCTACCTTAAATAAATTCAAAGGTATTTCAAAAAACAATTATTTATTTAATTGGAATAACTTGGCTTCCTTCCCTATTTTCATCCATAAACTCGATAACACACCGAATAAGCAAGAACACGAATCGAATCGATATTCTATTGTCGTGCACTAGAAATCGATCCCAAAGAGCGGGAGGTCAGCCATTGTATGAACGACGGATGGCGAAACTTTGGCAAGGAGATAGATTCCGTCCCAGGAAAGGACATACTACTTTTTATCCTGTAAAACGATCCCAAAATAGAAAAAGGTAGTAAAAGGATTATTAAAACTTCTCAACAACGATAAAGCTAAAATCGAGATTAGTAGGAGCAAACAGACATGATCTCAGATTGATTTAGATCCGTGAGACACGGCCCAAGGCACGCAGCACATCAAAGAACCGATACATCATCGTTATCTCACTACGGCACTACGGTAGAGTAGCATCAGTGGTTATATTCTCTTTGGTAGCATCTGTCAGGAATGGTTGACTCAGCCATCTATCTGCTTTCGACTATTGTCTAGATTCGAGGTTCGAATTTTTGAATTAGGATTTCGAATGAAGTACAAAAAATAAAAAGTAAACAGTCAAAAGAGGTTTCTTTCACTCCAGGACTTGTGTTTCGTAGTTTTTGATGGTATTTCGTTGTAGAGAAGAATGACTGTGTTGCCCTAATTTCGTCTTCTAAATAAAGTTGCAGAAGAAACCAAGATGGCGTCGTAGCAAAATAATGACAAGACAATGAAACTAACTGGTGCGACAGATAGTAGTGTTCCCATTTCCAAGAGAAATGTTGCAAGCACTTTGAGGCTTTCCTTGCGTGTATCATCGCATGGCGATAAGTAACATTTCAAAAGAAAATTAAAACTCGACTCGTCTGAAACAAAACATTTCCCGAAAATTCCGTCGCCCTCTCGATTCGCCAAAACAGAACAACACATTTTATCGGTTCGTTGACTTCGCATGAATGGGCGTCTGGTTTAGAGTTTGACCCTCACTGGTTCCATGTCTAGTGTTCCCCCGCCCCTGACCTGCCCCAATATCGGTCAATGCCAAGAATCGTAGAATTTTACGATAATCGCCCGCGAATACCATTGGCAAAATTTCAAGATTTACTCCCGTCTGTAGTAAGTCTAACAAAGCGAGCAAGCGCACGTGAATCACCGCGCCTTGCACTATGCGACTAAAAATAAAGAAATTGCGTGTTAATCACTCCCGCTGCGGTTTTTTAACGAGCCGTTTTAAAGTCTTCACATCGGGACGCAAGGTTGGTTTTCGGTATTGCGTCCGGAGCGTCCGATGGTAAATTTAGAACGACGGAAACGCGCAGACGTGGGTTCAAACGCATTTTTTTCTCGGCCTTCAAGCGAATGGCGAAGCGCGAGCCGAGTATTCCGTCCAGATTTCCCGCTCATTAACCGTCGCATTCCCTGGACGTTGCGCCACAATTTGTTGAATAAACAGTGGGGTTCGTTGAACTGTAGAATAAACACGGGCTAATGGAGAGAGTGAAAGGCGTCCTGGGACGATGGTGGCACGTGGCGGGAAGAATGCGCCCACCGGGAGCGCGCGCCATTCAAACGCACTGGGTCCCACTGCACCCAGTTAGTGTCTATTGACAATTATTCAATCGGCCGCGGAAGACTCTGCGGTAGCGGCCGCAGATTAGCTACAAGTTGCGATACCTTTGTGGTGGTCGTACGAATCCTATGGGTTTTGGTGAGGTTGTTTTAGCACAATAAAAACACAGGATACTGTTCCACTCACTTCTTGTTTCTATATTCAGTTTTTACATAAAGTTTTTACACAGCACAAACAGTCACAGCGATAGCTATTTTATATAGCGATTTTCAAGATGTTACAGAAAGTTTTTTTAATAATCTTTTTTTTACATTTGAGGACATATCACACAGCACCATCTAGCCCAAAACTAAGCAAAGCTTGTATTATGGGAACCAAGTGGCTGATACTATACTTTTTTTGTAAATACATACTTATCATACATAATACTACAACACCCAGACCCTGAAGAAATATTTGCAGAGCATGCAAACATTTCTCCCGCAGCGGGAATCGAACCGCCCGCCTCGCCACAGAGGTCGTCAAAATTATTTGAAGTTCTTTCTTATCAGTTTTTGATTGAACAAAAGCAAATGCCAGAATGATTGGGGACTTTATAAAAGGACACTTCTTAATGTCCCTTTTCGCGTCAAAGTTTAAGTTGCATCTCATTAATTTCTTACTTTTAAGAGTTATGTTCGGTTCAATTATTCTTCACTTTAAAATGTCAATAACTGCTGAATGGTAGTCGAATGTCAAGGATTGACATATCCGCCATTTTATAGCAATTACATGTGAACTATTAATGTATTTTATAACTTTAATTTATTATCATAAAGTTATTGCATGCAGATGCAATCTTTGAAAAGTCAAGTGCATAACATCAATTACTCAGCAAAAGTTGTCATCAATTTTATATACTCAATGGTAGATTGTTCTAAAGTTTCCTTATTTGGGAAGGGATTCAAGACCGTAAAAAGACTTAGTCTTTTTGCTTCGTAGTTTTTAATTCTTTAATTCACTAGGCCGTCGTCTATTCATAAAAAAACCTCATGGTTCGAAATACGAATAAATCTCAATTATATTTTAAATGTAAATTCAAAATCCTTGTCATTTATCACAAGGTTTCCTTGAAACGAATAATTCAAAAAAAGTTTAACAAATTGATCTGTCAAAGCCGGACTACAATTTAATTCTGTCATTTCGTGATATAATCTAAACGAGACCATTGCCAAGTGAATATTTATGAGATAATGGTCCAATTAAATTGTCCAAAAGCGTTAGTTTTTTGCACTGAATCATACATCGCGGCGTTCTCAGAGACCCGTGACGCCTACGCGCCTCGTTGGTCTACTCAGGGTTACCACTTCAAACTTAACCCTGCGGCCACAATTGCACTTATAATAATAATAATATTTGTAGACATTTCACACAGCGCCATCTAGCCCCAAACTAAGGTTTAAAGAATTTATTCTCATAAAGACTAGGTCACTTACATGAGAAAAGTATATCTAGGTACAAGTAGGTAGTTCGTTGACAGGTAGCATTGATTACCTATCTATTTGTAGGTACAACTAAGCAAAGCTTGTACTATGGGAACCAGATGGCTGATATAATACTTATATACTTTTTTTTGTTGTAAATACATACTTATAATACATAGTATTGAAACACCCAGACCCGGAAGAAATATTTACTTATTAGGTACTAGTCATCACTATTTCTTTCTAAACTAGTGTTGTGCGGTAAAAGGATTTAAAGTAGGTAAGCCTCAACCTTTCAGGCACTTGACAAATGTTTTTGAACTGAAGGATCGCGTTTTGTTTGTTTGATTACATACTTACATATTATCACGCCGTATCCCTAATGGGGAGGGCAGAAGTAAACGAAATATTGCAGCCGCTTCTGATTAAACTCCTAATCCATCCTCCTAGTCCATAATTTTGGAGAAGATACTATCCCTTGGTCGCCTTTTACGACATGCTCGGGGAGAGAAGCAACTGGACGCATTCTATGCTTTTTCTTTACTTCCAGTCCAGCAGAGAAGTGTTGTTTGTTTATAACGCTAATAATGTAGCTAAATGGTTTGCGTCATTCAGTCGATTTGCAACAAAAGTCAAAAGCCGCAAGGTACAGAAGGCAATATTATGTGATAATTTTCGAGACGTTCAGTTAAAAATAAATAATAATAGTTTAAACAGCATTATGTAAATATGACTAACAAAAATCCAAAGTCAAATGCGAGTCGAATTGAAACACGAAGGGTTCCGCACCATCACATGTACATATACTTAAATGTTTCTTGTATGGAGTCCCCTTTTTTATTATTTGTTGTTATAGCGGCAATAGGAATACATACTCTGTGAAAATTACAACGGTGTACCGCTGACAGACGAACGGATGGACGGACAGCGAAGGCTTTGTAATAGGGTCCCGTTGGCACCCTTCGGATACGGAACCCTAAAAACCACTGTTTATGGTCTAAATTAGTAAAGCGGCAACCCTGGCTCGAACTCAAGCTCACATAGTGAGTCACACACATAGCTTTGTTAGGAAAAAAAGTAAAATAAAACATGCTATGTATACATACTATTATCTATACATATTTTGTATTGTGTGGACTGGTTTCTGTTCCTATGCAAACGTTTTGAATGGCTTAATTTATAGCTGACCGTATGTAGGCGATGCAATAGAATATAATATATAGATTTTATCACAGATCATTTAACTGTTTATGTGGTTTTATGAAAGAAAACAGGTAAAGTAAGTTCGTATGAGCTAGTGGCCAACTCTTGTGACGGAGGTTTTAGGCCGCCTAAAGGCGACAATTTAACGTACCCTCCGAAGCACGGAAGCGCTCAACTCATAATGCCAATCAGGTCACCTATCCAAATTGTGACCGCGCACAACGTTGCTTAACTTCAACAATCAATCAAGAACGTCTAAATAATAAATATTTGTATTTCTAATTTGCATCCTATTTTGGTATATTTTTTAAATAGGCGAATAACATTTTTTTGACAAAGATTAATTTTTATTATGCACTTATAAACCGGTTTTGTAAAAAATCCTTAGATTGCTTTATCTAGAACAAGACTCACTCTTATCAAGACCTTTATTTTTAGTAGATTCTTCATCAGCAATTACCTGAAACAATAAAACAAAATTATTAACATTTTTAGCTACGATACATAATATTTAAGAAGCCGTGCGTCGATCGCACACGGGTCTAAATGTCATCATCATCATCAGCATATGGCAATCCACTGCTATAGGCCTCACCTAATGAGCGTCATGACGCCCTATCTTCGGCTTGAGGCATCCAGTCTCTGCCAGCAGCAGATCCTCACTCCAGCTAGCCGGAAGGCCGAGTACATTACGTTTACGGAGTCGCGGTCTCCAATCAAAATCAAAATGGTTTGTAATCTAAATAACCCCTACACAGTAGTACAAAGCTGTGTGGTGTCCTTTTACATCACATTATTTATTTTGACGGTCTCGGTGGCGTAGCGGGCGGTTGCTCGGCAGAGACGCAAGAGGCGCGGGTTCGATTCCCGCTGCGGAAGAAATGTTTCCATGTTTTGCGAATATTTCTTCCGGGTCTGGGTGTTGTGGTACCATGGTACTCGTAGTTTCTGATACCCACGACACAGGGAACCCTAGTGTGGGGTCAGGACTATGTATGTGACTGTTGGGTGTTATTTATTTATTGTTTCTGTTTCTGTTTATGTAATTCCCTGAAGCACTTTGCGTGTCTTATAATTATTTATTTATTTTCTACTTCTAGATCGTATATTCTGCTGGCGTAGCTTGCTTAGACGTTCTTGATCGTTGAAGTCAAGCAACGTTGTGCGCGGTCGCAATGTGGATGGGTGACCGCAAGTGGCATTACGTATATAATTTGCAGAACATACAAACATTTCTCCTGTAGCATACGCCCGCCACGCCATCGATGTCGTTAAACACGGCCCTTATCAGTTATTTTCCTGAGTAAACAACTAATGAATGAAGGCCATTATGTTTTCGCCGCTATCGGCTAGGATCTATCAATGAACTATAGCAATCGACAGTTGACTGGCGCCATCGAGTCGGTACCTCAATAGTCATTCATGGCCAGGGCACAGTAGGTATAATCACAAACGAATAGGTAGCCAGCTCTTGATTGCTGATTTGTCGGACCGAGCCTTTGTAACAGTGTTGATAGTTGTTGATAGAAAAAAAAAAAAATTAACCCCCGAATACTCAAACGCATCTCAAAGTTGGGCACGTCTCAAATGACGATTTTTTTTTGACAGATTTTCATCAGAAACTGTCAAAAAACCGTAAGTTGAGACGTGCTCAACTCTTGAGTCGCGTTTGAGTATTGGGGGGTAAATCTTTTCAAATAGCCTTGCTGATGTATCAGACTTTGAGCATTTTTAACAGTGTTTATTGAAACATGGAAATCATCTGAAATCCTATCCTATTTATTTATTTTATAGTTGTAGCCCGCGGCTTCGCTTGCGTGATACCCAGATAAAAAATAGCCTAGATGTTAATCCAGCACATGTGCTATGTATATTTCAAGTTTCATTGAAATCCATAAGACATCTTTTTTTTTATTTTTTGGACGATTGAATTCAAACCTATACGTTCGGATTGAAAGACATGATTCACCAAACCCCCAGGGCTATCGACCAGTTTTCTTGAAAAAACGGCGAGATGTGTCCAGAACAGCAAAGCTGGCAACAATAACCAAGGCACGTGTGAGATAGCGGCTAGGAAGCGACCCGTTTGGTTTGCATGGCAGACATGCAAATAGAGCTCCTTCGATTAAATGGTCAAGTTCAATTGACGGCCGCACTGCTTCCGGTACAGATCACATGATAGAAAGAGTTGTTTTTTTCCAGGCAGCAACAGAATCAGAAATGTACTGATAACCTCGTGTTTGAACTAGCCGGATAAAAAGTATCCTATCTTACTAATTAACAACTAAACATATACGATATAAAATCACGTCGATCTGTTCCTCCATTAATTACTGCGTGAGAGAAGGAAACCAAGCAATGTATATAATTAATATAATAAAATAGACGTTTTGGAAAAAGGCCAGGTTAAGAGTACCTACCCTAAACTGACGAAAATGTATGAAGAATGTTATGAGAGTGAATGAAGCGAAAGGAGTATGTCAGGATCGTAGTAAATGGAGACAGGAAACAGGCGTGATATTATGTATGTATGTATTATCCATTTTACATACTTTCACGTTTATAATATTAGGTAGGATTATTTTCTTGTCAAAAATCGGATATTACTCTTCTTTTCTATTTTCACTTCAAAGCTTGTAATTTAAGAAGCTTTCAAGAACAACTTTATTATTAAAATTATTAAAATATTCTACCAAAAAATGCGAATTTAATAAATAAAATTACAGAAAGCGGTCACCTCGTTTCTTGGTCCAATACAATCCATACATACATAATTATCACGCCCGTATCCTTAATGGGGTGGGCAGAGCCACGAGTTAACATAAAGACACCCACAGCCACTTCTGATTTAGTCCTAAGCTGGATATTAGTAAAGTCCAACCAATTACTAAAGAATACTTACAAGTTCAACACCCGTTCAACAAAAAGTTTAATATCAGATAATAAAGTCTCATTAAACTGAATCTCCATTCAGCCATAGAGAAGCAAACTCTGTCAAATTACTTCTTCATGGCGTGGGTTGGCCACCGGTCACTCCACTGCCCACACGTCACCGAAACTGGACGGGCGAAGTAACAAGACGAATAAATGAAGTTGATGCTTGTTTAGATAGATAAGCAAGCAAGTTCGTATGAGCTAGTGGCCAAATCTTATGACGGAGTTTTTAGGCCGCCTAAAAGCCTCCGTCATGGCTTAAAAGCCGGGACCGACAATTTAACGTGCCCACATAAATGTTATATTTCAATAAAGTAGGCATAATCGCCTACAATAGTATACATTAGATATAGATTCCAAAACGATAAATAGCATAACTATCCATAAGTTAAGTAGTAGGTTAGGTACTTAAGCACATGAATTTTATTACCGAATAACCAAATAATTTCGAAATAGTTTTGTCATTCGGATTTCCTTGAACACAGCGCAGTAATCAACTTTATAGCGTTCAAACTGATAATTAAAAAGCTATCAAAATAATTTTATGCGTTTCTAAATGATTTGAAAATAAGATACTATGATTATAAACTAAAAACCGAAGACTTGACAGTATTTTTACGCCCATATCACATTTCATCATAATATATTAACGCTTACGATACTGACTGACTGACTGACTGACTGAATGTCTATCACGCACAGCCCAAACCTAAAATTCTAGAAGCATGTAACTTGAGGGTGCATTCCTCTTAAGAAAAGAATATCTGAAATTCAACGCATAGTGCACGCAACGAGAGATGAAGTTTGTCAAAAAAAAATCGGTCAAGTGCGAGTCGAATTCGCAGACGGACGGACGGACGCCCAGCGAGGCTTAGTAATAATGAAAACTCAATGCTGACAAAGTCGCGGGGCATTTCTATGTTTCATAATATAATAAGTCGTTTCAAAAGCCGAGGTCGGATTCAACGTATGATTTGTTGATGGAAATTAATGATTACAGGGAAATAGTAGGTGGCCCGATAATATTTCATCACCATGTACTATCTATTTATTCAGTAACGTGTGACGAAACTTCACGAGCAATGTTTACACGCTTACAGCTTTGATATGTAATTATGTATGTGTAATTGAAATTAGCTGTCGTTGAAGCTTGGGAATGGTGTGATCATGTTCTTGGAGGTATTTTTGGACATAAATAACTAGTATTTATTCATTCAAACATTTAAGATACGTATTAGGTATAATACAAGATGTGTTTCAAGAGAGAGGTAAGTCGATTCTGTTGTGAATTTTACTGAACTCAATTTGACAACTTTAAATTAATTTAAGCTATACATAAGTCTTAACTTGACTTAATATGACTAGCAACATTTTTAGGCTATTAAACTGGGTTAGATAAATGCACAACAGAATCACCTTCAATAAATAGAAATTAAGAATAAAAGGATAAATTACCGAAAAAGGAATAAGAATAAATTATTTATTAATTTTGACAAAATAATAATTATTTTGTATGGCAACATTTTGCTGTTTCAATTGGCAACTCTTTACGTCGCGTCGGCGGTGGTCAAACTAGAGAGCTGTCATAAAACAACAATTGATTCCCAACTTTGAACCCTCCGCGTCTCGACTATGTAACTCTGAATTGATCTCATTGACTCCGCGTTACTGTGAATAAGCATTGTTGGATTGTCACAGACTATATTACAGCTAAACTATGACGTAACTAATGGTTCTTCACTTATGTATTTAAGCAGGTACCTTATTGGCTACTTACGGAATTTCAATCAACGTTAAACGTAATGTTTGTGAGGATATTTGGAAAGTTTGTAAGAATCTTGAAAATCGGTTAGCAAGTGTGGCATACATACAAAATAATTAAAAATACTCTCCTATTGAGAATACAGACGAATTGTAAACAATACAAATCACGAAAGCGAAGCCGCAGGCGACAGCTAGTTACATAACTCGGTCTGTCTTTATAGTACGAACGAAGCTGCCGATTGCCAAAAAGCTTGGTAATTGGGCGAGATTGGCAACACTTGCGTGTAATACAGTCCACCATTTCGTCCCAACACCTCTGACATTTCACAATGAAATCGAAACCGTAATAACATATAATTAAGGCTGTAATCAGCTTGTAATACAAATCACGGCTGCATGCAATCGTTGCATTCGTAGAGCTATTGTTCTATTGAGCTTCCGCGTTCAGCGTTTCTCATGACCCGAGGTGTTCTAGTTTGTTGGGGTTTAAGGCAGGGTGGTAATCAGAACAGCCCCTTTGACCTTTCGCATGGTCATGCCTAAAACCGCCCAAACACCGAGAAACAATGTATTTTTGCTACACAAGACTTAGAGAAGGTTAGAAGAGCTTGTGTTCACCAGTCGATGTAAGTATGTAATTATTTCCATATATTCTCCCGTTCACTGCTGCGTCTTGGTGGTCCGGGTGACAGACTATCAATGACGTCAATCATCATTTCGTGTGACGGTCAATAAAGGCCTCCCCTAATGAACGCCATCGCGCCCTATCTTCGTCTTGACGCATCCAGTCTCTGCCAGCAGCCTTTCTGAGAGCGTCACTTTACCTAGCCAGAGGGCGTCCTACATTGCGACGACCTCGGTAGCGTGGCGGGCGAGTGCTCGGCTGAGACGCAAGAGGCGCGGTTTCGATTCCCGCTGCGGGAGAAATGTTTGTATGTTCTGCTAATGTTTTTTTGCGGGTCTGGGTGTTGTTGTATTATAAGTATGTATTTACAAAAAAAAATTAAGTATTCTATCAGCCATCTGGTTCCCATAGTACAAGCTTTGCTTAGTTTGGGGCTAGATGGCGCTGTGTGAAATGTCCACAAATATTTATTTATTTTACTAGCTGTCACCCGCGGCTTCGCTCGCGTGGTACCCGAATAAAAAATAGCCTATATGTTAATCCAGTACATGTTCTATGTATATTCCAAGTTTCATTCAAATCCGTTCAGCCGTTTTGGCGTGATTGAGGCACAAACATCCAAACATCCTCACAAACTTTCGCATTTAATAAGCAAGAAGTAAGATCACGTTTGCCGAGCCCCGGTCTCCATTTAAGAACTCATCCACCACATCGGTTGCGAGTTCTCCGTCGTTTGTACCCGCCCCTGAGTGCCCCTGTCCTGACTACCTCCCTGCCTCAACTCCCGATCCACCAAGAGATTAGTCGATACCGTGCATAGCTTTATTGTTTCTGATTGTTATAACTGCGATACCATCGAAATGCCACTTGCCAACGACCTGGATAAGGTGAGGTGAGATCGGATAATGGATGACCATTAGCCTGATCGTGGCTATCAGATCGGTAGTGCTTTGCACGGCATTTGAATGAGTAAAAATTCTAGACTTTATTTTCTACCAGAAATAGGTTTGCGTTTGACCAAATCTACTCAGTTTCTTTCAATCTTTATTTTGTTTATTGAATGACATACAAAATCATCCTACAAAATTGAATGTACGAATTCACATCCCACTATTAAGTAAATATTTGAGGACATATCCCACAGCGCCATCTAGCCCCAAACTAAGCGAAGCTTGTACTATGGGAACCAGATGGCTAATAATAGAATATAAAATACTTATATAGTTTTTTTTTGTAAATTCATACTTGTATAATACATAATATAACACCCAGACCCGGAAGAAATATTTGCAGAGCATGCAAACCTTTCTCCCGTAGAGAATCGAATCCGCGCATCTTGCGCCTCAGCCGAGCAATCGCCCGCCACAGAGGTGATCAATGAAATAAACTCAAACTTCCAACTTAATAAATACATGGGTGTGACCGTGTCTCACTAGTCTCGATTTAGCGGTATTTAGAAGGTACTTACTAGCTATAGCTACGGGTCTGAGAAGGCATGCGTGGGCCGCTTGAATGAGTGTGAATCTCAGACCAAATAAAAAGAAAAGACTGCGCGCCGCGAACAACAAAAGTGAAGCCACCTTTTTATGAGAGGTTTTGAGGTTTTGTGTTCCAAGTAACCTAAAATTCATAGTATAATAATTAAGAAACGATGTTATTTGGAGTACTTACAAATGAAAAGTTATTCCGTGAGACTTTATGTGATATGCTGCTGTTTTTACAAGTTTTCACTACACAGGAAGGCATAATTCTATTTTTAAGAGCGATGAGCATGGTTTTAGTGTAGGTGCGTGTGTGAGCGTGTGTGTTTACTTGTAGGAGAACGGTTTTGTGTGGCTTTACTTATGTTGTTCGCGGCGCGCCGTCTTTTCTTTTTATTTGGTCTGAGGTGTGAATGGCACTCTTTGTACCGGCTTGTGAATGGGCATAACGCCACTGTGTGGACCGTAGCTTTGACCCGGAGTGAATTTATGTGTCTGAGTTTGTAGAGGCAGCTTTCGTTCGTGGCTTGCGTGGTACTAATATAAAAGTAAGGTAGATTATTATTATTTCAGGTACTAAACTTAGGCCCTGAGCATCTATCTGATTTATACGACAATGTTTGCATGCTCTGCAAATATTTCTTCTGGGTCTGGGTGCAATATATTATGTGTCAATTTAAGTTTACACAATATTACAAAGTTTCATTCAAATCTGTTCAGCCTTTATGCCGTGATTGAAACACAAACATACAATCTTCCGGATTTAGCAGGGTCTAACAATAATTGCTCATTTTTAAAGTTCCGTAATAATCTTTCGCCGTCCGTCCGTCAGTAAGCAAACTATAATGTCATTAACCGTAACAGGTAGAGTTGAAATTTTCAGAGTGTGTGCATTTTTATTGTCGCTATAACAACAAATAATAAAAATATAAGGGTGCCCCGTACAAAAAACATTATGTGTATGTACGACGGTACGGAACCCTTCGTGTGCGAATCCGACTCGCACTTAATCGGTTTTATTGAAAAAAGTTTTAGCAAATTACGTTCTTTACCGAAATTGAATTATTGGAAAACCTTTAAAATTGTTAGCAAATACGAGTCATGTTTCGTGAAAGGGTTTTATTTGCCCTTTTAAATGCATTTGAATTTGTAATGTTTTCAAGATGCGTCATGTTTTGATTTAAATACTTCATTTTTGTGACCTTTTCCCAGAGTAGGAAAGCTGAAAACTGTACCATATATTTATTATACCTAACTTATACTTTCACGACCTTGGTGGTTTAGTGTAACCGGAAGAATAACTGAAGTGAACTAACTAAATGTATTGGGTTAACCACTCTCATTGCCTTTTATTTGCAAGAATTTGCAGACTGTCCGGTACGTGTTCAGTACAGTCGCCTTCTTTAAGAACATAGGTATATTTTGGAAGGTCTAAGAGGTCAAGGGATTGGAACAGTTTCTTTGGGATTACACCCGTAGGTACTTGTATTATTATTACTTATTGAGAGCCTGTTACGTCCCATTGCAGGGCCTAAGGCGTCCCTTCTTTCCACTCTCTTTAATGCTAATATGACCCAGTTTTTCTCAAAGGAATCAAGTTCGTTTCTCCACCGTCGCAGAGCTCAGCCGTTTCGTTTTCTGTTGTTTAAGCCATGACGGAGGCCTTTAGGCGGCCTAAAAACTCCGTCACTAGAGTTGGCCACTAGCTCATACGAACATACATACGAACATACATACATACATACATACATACATACATACATAATTCTGTTGTTTAAGGTCCACTCTGTTGAATTAATAACATGCATATGCATAAACGCCTACTTGGCGTCCAGTCTTATGTTGATTTTATAAATAGGGCCGGAAATAATCAGTCATTTGTGGATTTACGAGCGGATTCTGGGCAGTTTTGTTTCGTAATTTTGTGAAAATCAGAAGTGGGATGTGCTTTCCTTTCTAATTGTGTGGGCACAATGTAAAAACTTCTCAGAACATAATCTCAAGTGTTATGGTATTCAATACTAGGTATCATCTACTACTACTACTACTACTATTACGTTATTTTGCTCCAGGATTAAAATGCGCTTTAAAGAGGCTCCTTTCGTTCTCTTGATACATATTTTCGAAACTTTTTAGGTTCTACAATATGTCAGTTTTCACCACAGGTATCTAAAATACTGTTACATATCATCTCAGATCTATGATAAGCAAAACATCAATAACAAGACATCCATCTAGAACAACACTGCCTAGCTTAGCGATATTTTGCCAAGCGACTCCAAGCCCATCTGTCCATCAGTGTCGTGTTCGCCACGGGCACTGAAGACCACAACCCACCAGTTAGCCGGTCAACAACCGCTGAGGTCAATTCGCGATCTACCCGTTAGGGGCCCGCTTCTCACGGTGAGACAATACAAGCAATCAGTTCTACTCAATATGCCGTGTAAAGCATGCATTTGACTGTGGAAACGGTAATGATGATTTACGCGTTTCCGACACACACATAGTACGCTCACATAGCCACCCGATATTAGATCACACAATTTTAAGAACAGGAACAAAATTTACAAAAACTACGAATTAAAAAAGTACAGGACAATTTTACACTATTAGTTGCTGTGCTTACAAAGATAGCTCTAGACTAGAGCGAGTCACGCTTACCTTACGATTAAAAAGACACAAAATGATGACGAAGTAGATACCTTCCTACATATTCACCAAACATCGAATTTATTCCGATAAGAATTAGACGTTATTAGTTTTCCGAAAAATTTATGAACATTTAGTGGTTCAAAATCAATTAAAGGGTGCGTGTATGTACCTATGTGTCGTGTATGCGTTACAAATGCATCCAAAGCTCTTCTGTCATTGCATTGCGTACAGAGAATGCTGAGGTCGTGTTTACTCAGCTAATCGATTTAAACGGTCAACTCTCGGTTGATTGGACTCCGACAATGGATGCTGAACCAGGAAATGATGCAAAAAATTGCCAGTCGAAATAATGCTATATAAATAGTCTGCAAATCTTCCAAATTCGTTTGAAGAACCTCCATTCATCTTGGTCGCAAACTTTTTGCCCTCAAAGATCAATGTAGTATATATATTACAATCAAATGTTGTAGTCCGAAGGTTCACACGGCTAAAATTCTCATCAATAATACCAAAGGTTATAGACTGTTACGATTAAAGTTTATAAATTGACCTTGAACAATCTAATGATGATGGCTTTCTCCGCAACGAATTCCATTGAACTATAGATGGCAGTAGGCGCGGCGTGACATTGCCCCTGTATGTCAACTGTCACTGTCAAGTTGAAGGCTTACGACACCGGGTCGACGCACCATTCAGCCACGCGTGACACCCCGTCGCTTACGAAATATAGTCAAAATTGATTTATGCCTTTAATAGTCCAGTGGTTCGATCCACGCGTTTGATCGATTTCGAAATGCTTGAGATTGATTTATTTCATTTGATGTGGTGATGACATTGTAATGACGAAATAAACGAGAGGAAGTGTGGGCCAAGAACGCATAATTCGAGCGTTTATAAACGCATCCAACGTGTCATTAAACTAATGAAAATACAATATTGCAAAAGAGCGGTTAGTCATTGAAACATAAAGACTACAATTAGGTTCAATCAAACAAATTATGTTTAAAATCCGATGAGTGTGCGTGCGAGAATCACTGCGAAATCAGTGATTCTGATTAATATCTCCAATCAACATCCTCGGCGCCAGGTGACCCTCGATATTGGTCGCGAGGCTGTCTGCCTGATGATGACAGAGCTATTTTTCCAATTTGAAAGGAATGAAGTTGATGTTTCTTGTCATCGAAAGGTTTACATTGGCGCCTGTTCTGTCAATGTCAACATTAACACTTTATTTGCATGTCTTGGTGCAATTATAGCAATTTGTTATTTCAAAATTATAAATCAAAACCTAGCTTTTGCCAGCGGTTTCCTTCGTGTGGTACCATCCGAATTGGATCATCCAGTATAGCGTGATTGGACCACAAACGTACAAACTTTGGGATTTATTGTATATTATTAGAATTGATTATCGAGCAGGTATCAGGACTAAAATGATTTCATTTAAATGGTAATGATTGTAAAGTAAGACAACTTTAATATCTCCATCAATTCGATCTAGTTATTCTATTCCACATTAACACATTCATTTACTCCAACGTTCACATGATAAATATTAATGCAAACATAAAAACATAAAGAGCAGCCTGTTAGCAATGCATAAACTAATTGATTCAATAAGTATCGCTAGAATAATCGATTCACAGCGGCCGGGACATATTGAGAAAAGCTATGCGGTAATGACGGTGACAGCTGTCAACTGTCAGATTGACAAGTGACGGATGCCGACCAATTGTTTAATGGCCACTGTGGGCGAGTTAAACAAAGCTTTTGTAATTGTTTTTATACATTAAAATATACTGTTATACAGACTAACAGAAATATTATAGAAATATAAATGGTATTTTAAATTATTCACGTTTCTTTGTTTGTAGTTTCAATTAAGTCGTTCTAGTGGGCAGCTAATTTATGTGTTTTTCATGTTTTTATAATATGCGGGCTATATGTGGTTTAGAATAGTTTACATTACAAATTGCAATCAATTACGCATGTTGCAAGTAGGTATAGATTATTTGATTATCATGAAGACCTACCGACTACAGTAGTACCACAGATATTGTGCGCCTCGGCAAACTTCGTGCTTTGTATGAAAACCGAATTTGCCCGAATATGCAACTAATAATGAATTAATAATGGTGTGTACTTGTGACAAACCTTGGAACGGGCGAGTTTCTACGACATGTCAGATTTGACGTTTCACCCCTAAGACTCAATTTACATTACCGCGGAATGGAATGAAAGCGAACTTTGGAATTTTATTTGTACATACCTTATCGGACTTTACATCTATTGCAATAGGGTACAAACTAGACACGAGCCAATAAAAAGGTCGCGCGTCTACCGTGGAATTCGCGCGCATTCCCGAACATTCGCGAGGGTTCCCGTAGCTACTGTCGGCGCCGCCGTCTTCGGAATCCGCGGGAAGTAGCGCGACTCGAACGAAGCGGGAGTCGGTAGTGCGACGTCAAGCGTCTTCGAAACAGTCACGGAAATTCGCGAGAATTTTGGAAAATTCCTTAGAATTCTCGCACCTTGCCGCGAGTCGAGGGGAAAAGTCGCTCCGGGGCTATGTAAATTGAGCCTAAAAGTTCAAAAACATCAGCTAAGAGAGCTAAAGCATTGATCACAATGAAATATCACGTTTTTTTACTACAATGGTCCTTAGTCTTATTCCAACATATAACGAAAGAAGAACGCTATACGGAACCATAAATGTTTGTCTAGAATCCAGCCCACGCGGTGGTCTAGACAATATTTTTTCTACAATCAATAGGCAGCGTTTTAATTGTCCAGTAATAGATATGTCTGGGTGAGGCATTAATATTGCATGAGATGTGCGGGCGCCGGCGCGCCGGCACCCTATTACTGTAGCGTTTCTGATAAGATTACTGATAATATGACGTACGGTTATAGGATTTATGATTAACTGTGATAGAATGTGAATATTGGTGTCGATTCGAGTACTAAGCATTTTCCAATACTTGAACTTTTGACAGCTCCAAACTTTGCTTGGTAATCTGACAGCAACATAGAGTAAAAACATTTTTGACAGCTCTCATGAATTATGCTAAATTCCACCTGTAGATTTTGCGCCTCACTGAAATTTATATGATTAAGTTGTCTTCATAATACTGACTTAGCCAATTACTACTATATGTTTGATTGCATTTTGGCTACATAAATTCAGCTGGAGCATCGTCGCAACATTGGTCAAAGTACCCAGACCACTTCAGTTAGTCGCGTTTTCTGAACACTATTACATCATTAAATCTGGATTACTTTTTGCACCGTGTCCGGTCGTGAACCCGAGTTCAACCGAGGTCAGTGACAGCGACAAAAAAAAAACATTCGAGCGGGATTTTTGATATCAAACAAGCGTGAAACGAGTATAACGCGGAATCAACGAAACGCTATGCGGTTGGTGCCGTCAAAAGAACCGCAATGTTTGGTTAAGATATGGATCTGAGTTTTCTTTGTCGTTTTAGGCTTTGTTGGGAGGTTGCGGTATTCTTATGATACCGGGTTTGGTTTATTTCAGATTGTACTGGTGGTGAAGTGATCCCGCTTTTCGATCTTAAGGTCCTTCGAAGCCAGTTGTGCACCAATGAATGTTACCCTAGCCTACCTGGACTAGTATCGAGACTTTTATTGATGTGCCACGAGAGCGAAGCTGGATGAAGCTACTTTAACATATATGGTGTGCTTACAGCACAATGTGAAAAAAGTTAAAATGTCAAAAAAGTATGTACAATTTTATTGTACCATCTCACCCAAAAAACATGAAGCTACCGCTACTTGAAAGATTGCAGCCTTACATACCTGAAACAAATAAAGGTTAACTTTAAAATAAAGACTTGCTTTGTTTTTTTTTTATGAAAAGGGTGATTCAAAATATTTTCTCGACTATATTTGGTGGGATCTTCAAATGTTTGTTTTAGATCCTACTCCTAGAAAAATAAATTATAAATTATCATGTAATCGGAACGCAATTAATGTCATAGAATAATCCTACTTCTGATTCTGAGACTATCACAATCGTCATCACACTATCCCAGTGACAACAACAAACAGACAGACGGCAGGCGCCAACACTTTGATAATTAATTCACTTGGCTTACATTTGTAATGCGAACTGCGGATCTCTAACGGGGATTTTTCTTATCGTGTGGAATTACTGCTTCTTATAACTTGAGTCTTTGTTTGTTTATGTTTTCCTCTTAATCATATAATAGTTTTACTTCTACATACCACTTCTTTGGTTGAAGTCTTAAAAATAATATGTACGAAAATAAAGAATTAAATACTAATGTTTTGTTGAGTATTGTATCTTCAAAATTTTATAAGTTTGACTAACTCTCTTAGATATCTTAAAAGACTTTTAATCTTTGAGATTTGGGAAAATGCCAGGAGTTCGCTTATTTACAATTTTAATTTACATTGTCAAACTAAATTTTGACAGCACTTTGCTTTGCTTTTTTATTCCGGACTGGAACAGTTATGGAATAGGATAGTGGGCGCTGTAAGCTTCTAAGAAAATTGAATGGTCATCAAAATGCTCGCTCGCGTACGCGCAGTTGGGTAAGTAAACTTGACCGAGTACAAGTTCAATGCGACGCGATGACCGATTAGGATGCAGCGCGTGTTGACGGCGCGCACTGACTGTTGCATCATTTGTGCCCGTGGCTCGTGGTGGATCACTTACACAACATTGTTATTCTATGGGTAGACCAATCGGACGTGACCTGACGTTTTTTTTAAGTAAGCATCTATTCCACTATTTTTTTAATAAAGTAAGTCCACTCTTGTGACGGAGTTTTTAGGCCGCGTGAAAGCTTCCGGCATGGCTTAACTATTCAAAAAACCGGGACCGACAATTTAGCGCTCAGCTCGTAATGCCACCTGCGGTCACCCATCCAAATTGTGACCGCGCACAACGTTGCTTAACTTCAACGATCAATGCAAGAACGTGCTTCAAATATTAATTTGGCCGTCTTAAAACTGTGCAACATTTTGCTCAAGTAACAATAACAAAGCAAAAGGACAACCAGCGTTCTTGTTCCGGATCTAGATCCAGAGATATCCCGAGTAACAGGTATTTTTGTGCCCATTCATGCTCAGATCTCTATCAGACAATGCGGAATTAGTACACCTAATTTAGAGTACAGAATTACATTTGACATTGCAAGCTCTAGGATCTAGACTAGACATTACTTTTATTTGTACACAAGGTCTTGAACAAGAGTTGAGATACTTTTAGGATAGCTAAATTGTAAACATAACCTTCATTTATATCAAGAAAGAAATAAGTTATGATTTCTGTTCTTCTGAAATTGTCTTCTAACTAAAGTAAAGTATATTTTGTGCCAAATAAAAAACCAGAAAATTCAAGACCGTTGTACCCAAAGACGCGCGCAAAACATTATTGCACTAAATGGTCTATTTTCGAAGAATTATTACTATAGGTATTGCTGATAGGGACATGTAGCAGTACATAAAAACTTAGGTATACCCATTTATTTATAATTTTTACGCTGTTTTTGTAAATATGCATAATTTAGCTTTAAACAATTGATTCTCCTCTATAATCAGAGAGGTCCTTCCTGGAAGCTATCCGCGCCAGGGCAAAGGGTTCTTTGTCTCATTCCCTTTATTTATCGTTTCGTAGCAGGTTGTAATTTGAAAGTCGGATTATGTTTTTTGTACGTCTGGCCTGGAGCAATTAATACAATAGAGCGGCTGAGGCAGACGGCTGGAGTTTTTGTGGAATAAGTCACTTCCTACTATGAATCTGAAAGTTTGTGTGAGCACGTTTGCATAATTGTCTCAATAACGGCTGTATGGATTTGGATGAAATTTGGAAAACACTTACTTCGTGTCATGGAAAAAAGTATACTGTTTCACTAGTACCATACGCGCGAAAAGTATGAGAAAATATAGAACATCTTACAAGTGAATAAAATGAATAGAAAACTTGTTTGTATCGTTTTTAGGGTTTCGTACATACACGAAGGGTGCCAACGGGACCCTATTACTAAGCCTCCGCTGTCCATCCAGATTTAAAATATTCACAGAGTATGTATTTATATTGCCGCTATAACAACAAATAATAAAAAAATATAAAAATAACAGGGAGCCCCATACAAAAAAATATTTTTTTTTAACGTTCAGAATCGATCATCGTAAAGTACATAGATTAAAAGTCATATTAAAAAGTACATGCACGATGGTACGGAACCCTTCGTTTGCGAATTCGCATCGCACTTGACCGGTTGTTATTTAAAAACTTATTTTATTTACCACCACAATAGACTTCCAACAGGCAGCTCATTAGCAAACAATGTTAGCACAGTGTTTGCCAAAAGAAGAAACCCGCTTAAACAAGTTAAATTCACACATCATAGATAAATCAAGTAGTTAGACTGCACTTCAAACCATCGAGCTGTGAAATTCTAGAGGTGACAACGAGTGGGTCAAAAACATTAGCTACTTGAAATTACTCACGACTATCATTGACTTTACTGACCCGTCGAAAGCTTTCGACCTAGTAGACTATGATACTTTACTTTTTTTACTTCATACTATATTATGTAAGATATGCTTGCAAGTTGCTTAATCGCATTACGTAGTATACAGTCATACTCCTTAGGTATTTATACCATAGCAATCAAATATTATTCAGACAAAAAAATTGCTTCAGTCTTCAGCACTGGAGTCCTACAAGGATAAATGTTGGGTTATCTATTGTTCATTGTAAAAATTCATGTAACAACTCGGAGATGATTGCATTTTTTTATGGAATGTCATTTCCAGCATATTTAAGTGTCTCCAGGAATCAAACGCAAAAACTATGCATTCATGCACACTGCAAACACGACTTTCAAGTTTGAAAACGTTGTTATGATGACACGTAATTACGCATACTCGTTGACAGCTCTACAATGTTGCCATATCAATAAAGAACATTCACAAAAACCATTTTATGCCTATTGTTATACAATTATATTTTAGAGTGCGTTAGGGTTATACGAAACGACAGAATGATAACAAAGCTAAAATGAATGATAGAACTAGTTACCCATGTTTTACTGTTAGTCTATATAGCCAAGAACTATTTTTTATCCCAATATTTACCTCATAGCAAATAAACCTTTTTTTGCAATCAAGACGAAGGTACCTAGCAGATATTGGAGATCATATTGCAAACTGCAATGGCCCGTACTAGCAGTCGGCAAATATTTGAGGCCAATGATGATGACTCGTATTATAAGCTCTAAAAGCTTGTTTACTTATTTCAAAAGAGACTAGTATGTGCCCAAAGTAAACATGCATTTGAAATGTACTGTTGGCAAAGAAAAGTAAGCGATTTACAAAAACTATTAAGAGTCTACAGCGACACACACAAACCATGACACAGAATATGTATTATTAATGTAAATAATAATTATGTACTTTATTGTTGTTATAGCTCGTTTTGCATAGAAATGTTATAGCAACATTTATAATCATAATGTTCTTTAGAATGTTATAAAATTAACTATTCCAGTATGACAAACAGTTTTACGATGCATAATGGGGATTTAATGAAAGTAAAGTGTACTTCAGTATGAGATGCGAATGTTGAGATGGATGATGGTGACTAGAATGGATAAGATAAGAAATAAATGAATATTTGTGGACATTTCACACAGCGGGAATCGAACCCGCGCCTCTTGCGTCTCAGCCGAGCACTCACCCGCCACATAACCGAGGTTGTCAGTTGAGTATATCAAAACCATATTATATTGTTACTTCTGCGTTCGCATCTATATTTCTACATTGTTTATTTATTTATGGCACTAATTTGTTTATTAATAAGTACATACACGTATACACTGTAGTAGTAGTTTATATCATTAGCATTATAACCATAGAAATACACTGCTGAACAAAAGCTTCTCAATCCAGGATGAACGATTTTGTGCTGTCACCATCCACCGACTTCTTAGAGCTTATGATGATGATGATTAATAACAGATCAGTTCAGTGATCAAGTCAAGTCATCATCAGTTAACGTCAGCCTAATCAACATGAATCCGAAAATTTTCGATTTCCCTGTCCCAAACTGACACTGACAGTCCACCAAATAACATCTCTTGGCAAGAGGACCATTAAAATTCCCACATGTGTAAAAATCTGCAAAAACAGCCAAAATTACCCGGAATAAGTTGTTAAGGGCCAACAAAAGGCAACAAATCAATGCATTGGGAACGCGAGAACGGTAAGATGCCGAAAATGGCCCAAATGGTTCAATTTGGAGGATGTAAAAGACCACGAATCAGTAATTTACGAGAATTCCTCACCCAAATGGCAAGACATCGAAAAATTTCCACTTTTTTTAGAAGAAAAAGTTTGTACAGTGAGAGGGAAAAGTTTTAAACACAATCATATGACGACTGCGCGATAATTATGATTTCACTAACACCTTATAAAAGTAAACAGGAAAACACTTCACACAATCTTGTATGTACCTAACTTACATTCAACCACTACTTTCCAGCATTTACAAGATAATGAGAAACGAACTTTTATAGTTTTGCTAATTAAAATCTGAACACCTTTTGTGCTCGTCTGTACTAACCAACAAAAAACATACGCCACATTTGTGTTATTCTTCGCATTGTATTGCAAATTAAGAAATCCATTTACTGACAAAAAAAATCTATAATCAACCTACCCATGAACCGTTGCGAGTATTTTTATCTACATTATGTTATACCTGTAGCTAAAATGTACTCACTAATATTGCATTGACTTTACGCATTGTCATAGATTATGTAATAGTTACTTCAGTATTCTCACACATGCCGCCTCATAACTAAAACGGTCTTGTTCCAATTTAAAACTGTGAGAAAAAAACAAAAGAATGTCAGGAGTTCTTGAAAAAGATAATTATGAAAATGCCTTTTTCCACTAATACTGGATAATCGGCGTAAGACAGAACCAATTGTTAGACTGTTAGTAAAAAAGGCTTTTACATAACTACACATTCTAATTCTGATTATTGTTAGGGGAACAGAGATCTGCACTGACGTCCCGCTGTGGGGTGTATTGTGCATTATCCCCCTGCTAACCCTCCCCCAGCCAGCCCAACTCCTTGAAGTACCGGAAGAATTAAAAAAAATGAAAGAAAAAAAAATTACGAATTATTTATTTAAGTAAAATATAATTATAGGTATAAACTAACTTTGGGATGTTGGCAGCAGTGTTCCTGTATCCTCGATGGTCGAGGCTGATAACTACAGATTGTAGGAATCTTAACTTTCGCTTCCATTTTAAGTATCCAATCCATAGTGTATCTATTTTTTTTTATATCTATTCCACAATTTAGACAATTGTTACAGACAACTAAAAGTTACAGTTATTTAAATTACAATATTATTTTATTACACTGTGTGTTGGTCACATTTTCACGACTAAACCGTTGAACGGATCTTGATAAAATTTGGCAAAGAGATAGACTGCAACATGGACATGGGCTATCTATATAAAATCAATCAAAATACCAAACCTTGAACAAATCAATGCAGACGAAGTGGCGGGAAACAACTTATGCGCTTATTATATGCTTATCGGCAAGACGAGACCAGCGGATATTAAATTCCACTATTAAGATTTCCAAAGTGATAATTAAATGTAATTTTCTACGATTTATTGAATAATATATTTAAATTGTTATTTCACAACTCATCAGTGATACGTGACATGAGTACGACTAAAGTAATTAATTTTACGATTACCAATTATAATCAGTGTAATATTTATTGCATAAATAGGTAGTTAATTAAATACATTATTTACCTATGCTTCTAAGTATCCAGCAATAAACAATTAATAATATGAAGACATGATTACATTTTGTAGGTACGAGTATGTAGGTAGGCATAATAATTATTATGCAATTATTTATAACTTTACTTAACTAATATAGAGGTAATATTTAATCTCTTACTATAACTCTACATAAAGAGCACTAATTTATTAGACTTGGCCCTGTTACATTGTATTTGACACTTCCATGTGACAGGCATGACAGCTAGCTTAGCTGTCATGGCTGCCTTGGATATATAGGATTTGAATCTACCATATATTTGCCATTTCATTTGACAGTTTTTTGGTTATTGACGTTGGCTTTCTTGTACCTACGTATGTTTTTTAAATGACATTTTACGCATATCCGACTTAGTAGGTGGGTAACCAGTCTAAAACAAAATCACAATGCAAAAAGAGTGAGAGTATTCAAAGAAAACAATATTGCACAGCCATAAAACCACAATTTACCTCTGTGTTCTAAAGGCTAAGCCGCACTAGTCCTCAGACACCTTCAGACCCTAACAAAAGCCTGGTGTGAATTCCACACTCGTTATTCACCTGAGCTTAGACAAAGGAACACTCAGCGGGATGGTTGAAAGGGCAAGTGTGAGTGTGCGCTTAGTCAACTTGTCAGCTCGCACATATACATGTGACTAGCATGACAAATGACATTTGTCTAAAACAGACCGTATTTAAACGTCATACGAGACATTTTGACATTTGTAAAAATGTCTATGTACGACCTTTTAAGGATGATGAATGAGTTTAGATTTTTCAGAATTTCTTGTAACTTGCGCAATTGGTGCAGCAACCAGGATATTATTAGGTATTATATCAGAATATGTTTGGAAGTAGGATTCGATCGGAGTAGCCCCCGGCATTCAATAACCGTTTGATACAATCTGAGAAATAGTAAATGGGGAAAGTGAATTTTACAGAACCATCTGGCATCATTTCGTTGAAGCACCGCACAGTAATTACGAACATATCATTACACGGTAATCACAACTTTGAAATATGAAAAACAAAATTAAACGAAAAGATCGATTGCAAACATATCATTTCATAAGCGAAAAGTGAAGGTTCTGATATAAAACAACTGGCGTACTTACATTTCGAAAATAATCGCTCAAAACGACACATACCATTGCCATAATAATGCGTTTTGCGAAATGTCATATTTAAAAAGTAAAACATGTCAGAGATGACGTATTGCGAAACATCATTTGGTCGAACAATAAAACTGACGGTCGGACTCGGAGTGACAGAGAAATGTTTTACTTTCATAATCTTGTGATGATTAATGTAAGTGAGATCGAGTAAAATAACAAGCGATGTTTAATTAAACATAGTTTATTAATGGAGATGCGAGTATTTAGCTTTAATGAGGAACTTGGAGAATTCCGAGACGAGAATAATAATTGTGATAGCTTTGCAATATCTGCATGTATAGTTTATGTTTTATGTTTGACAGTTTATGCCTCACGTTTGAATTTCTCTTTTGATTGTTTTTTAAGTTAAATAACTAAGGAAAAGCGAAGAGAATCGTATTTCATTCATGTCATCCATCACTGTATACTTTATGCACATATTTAAACAGTAATGAGACTGCTGTTATACAACTCTGAATTATTTGCGCACATAAATACAATTAAAAGTTAAGGTTGCGACCTTACGTTCGACTCGCGACTGAAACATTTGTGAAGTCAGTGACATTCACTGTCATTTGTCATGTCATGTCATTGGATAGACGATTATTTACTCTGATAAATGCTCACGCTTACAAACAAAATTAAAGGTTACGCAAAACATTCCTTCGTTACTATGTAGTACCTACTTCTTTCCATAATTTTGATAATGCTATTTTATGTGATTTCTATGTTTACATACGTTTACTACACGGTACGACGAAGGTAAAGTAAGTCCGTATAAGGTAATATATGTATGTGAGTGTAATAGATAATTTGTACAGATTATATTTAAATTAAAGAGACTTTATGTGATGAGGCTCTTCAAAAGATGCATAAAGTAAGAAATAATAGCAAAGGTGGTTAGACCAAACCGCGTAGGCGTCTTCAATTGGACGCCGGGCGCTTTCCCGGATGACGTATGCGCCTCGCAACGAGCTGTCAAATCTGACAGCTGGCAATAACGCAGCGACAGACGGGAATTGCGATATGCCTAGGGATAAGTGGAGAATAAAATCACATGGTCCACCATGTTCTTGATATGGTTTTAATGATGCAATTAGTTTTGAATGGCCGCTTTGTGTGGGTTCTTGAGATTGTTCTGAACTGGCTCCCTCAGTTTGGTTGCCTTGCACCTAGACAAAAATTTACCTATATGTTACTCACATAAAGTTACGAATTATGATACGTTTTTAAGTTTCATTCAAATTCTAAAACTTCTCTGTTGGATTGGGAGTAAAGAAAAAACATAGAATGCGTCCAGCTGCTTCCCTCCCCGAGCATGTCGTAAAAGTCGACTAAAGGATAGTATCCTCTCCAACATGATGAGATACAACAAGCAAGTATTCCCAAAGAGGGTTGACGTCAGGCAGGCGGCCGGTCATAAAACACCTAAGCCAAAATTCTTACCCTTACGACCCCACATAGAATGGGATAAGGGCAGGAAGATGATGATGGTGTTTCATCCAATCCGTTCTCACGTTACGCCGTGATTAAGTCAAACACATCCTCGCAAATTTTCGGATTTAGCTCTTTGATGGTCTGTTTTGATCGTTTTGATGGCCGTAATTTTTATTTTAATAGTTTTACGGTTCTATAAAATAGTTATAAAGAATTTGCTATACTTTTTCATTCTCAAATCAAACAAAAAGCTACACATGGAGAGCAATCAATCCCAATTAAATACTACACAATCCTAATGATTCCGATTGACCATTAGGAAACCTAACAAGCAATTAATCGAGATAAGGATAATCGATTAATATTCGTTTACAACAACACTATTTTAAAGTAAATATTGATCTTCAGCAAACGAATGAATAAATTTTTATTTCTAAACTTGACCGAAAAGAGAAAATTTACATAAAATCGTAATTTGAATGAATTTAAATCGAGATCTAATGAAATAAATAATCCATATTGAGGTCAGTGGAGTCCATTCAAAAAAACTAGTTCGATTGATATCTTGAATACTGTGAGTGGTTTTGGTCTGTTTGAATTTTTTTTGTAGGTTTCCAAGCAATAAATCTTGAAAGGTAGACTTATGGTCTCATGGCAACTTAAACCACTTAGGTTTAGTGTATCTATTGGTCAAGTTAGTGGATCTGGCGAGCACAGGACTGTGGAACTGGCAGAGCAAATCTATATACCTAGCAGTGATTGAGACCTGGCTGCGGCTGATGATAATGATGATTGGTATAGTACGAAGAAATTTTTTTTGGTCAAAATCCATTGGTGCTCGACCAAATTCGAACTCACGACCTTAGAATCAGAAGGTAGGGCACAACCATTCGACCATAGTGTTCTAATGCCTAGTCATAACTGAAAGCAGAGTGTATGTATGTATGTTCGTATGAGCTAGTGGCCAACTCTAGTGACGGAGTTTTTAGGCCGCCTAAAGGCCTCCGTCATGGCTTAACGACTTAAAAGCCGGGACCGACTGTTTAACGTGCCCTCCGAAGCGCGGAAGCGCTCAGCTCGTAATGCCACTTGCGGTCACCCATCCCAATTTGTGACCGCGCATGTAGTTGCTTAACTTTAACGATCAATCAAGAACGCCTAAGCAAGCTACGTCACGAGCAGAGTAAATACATTTAGTTTTCATGTCCGATTTTATTTCGTTGTAGTTACTATTTTAGATACGTTTTTGATATCTGCATTCGATATCTATTCGATAGTAATCAGGCTATCGAATATCCATTCGAATTTTATACTATTTTACCTACTTAGGAACTTAAAAGCCTTTTAATTTAACAACCACTGAATATATTATTTGTATGGTTATAATATTGCTATTTACTGTAGAGGAATTGTGTATTTATGGAAATACGTAGGCATCTGAATAACCTAACCCAACATATTTTTATGACATAACTAAATAATAAAACGTAACGAATTTTGTGAAATAATATAATTCAGTATCTTTAATATTCAAACGAACGTCTATTGTAATTTAATTTTAGTCGGAGAAATCGACAGAAGAATGGACAAGATACAAAATGAGTACATATATCAATGGAATAAAAGAGGAACCCCCAAATACTCAAACGCATCTCAAAGTTGAGCACGTCTCAAATGACGATTATTTTTTTTTGAGAGATTTTCATCAGAAACTGTAAAAAACCGTGAGTTGAGACGTGCTCAACTCTGAGTCGCGTTTGAGTATTCGGGGGTAAGTTCGTATAAGCTAGTGGCCAACTCTTATCACGGAGTTTTTAGGCCGCCTAAAGGCCTGCGTCATGGCTTAACGACTTAAAAGCCGGGACCGACAATTTATAGTGCCCTCCGAAGCACGGAAGCGCTCAGCTCATAATGCCACTTGCGGCCACCCATCCAAAATCTGATCGCGCACAACGTTGCTTAACTTCAACGATCAATCAAGAACGTCTAGCCAAGCTACGCCACGAGCGCTTTTCATGGCTTAGGTACATGAGGAGGGATGACAGTCATGTTGCGAAGAGGGTTATGAATATGAACGTGGATGATAGAGGTCAAAGAAAACTAAGGGTGGATGGATTGTATGAAATGGGACATGGTTAGGAAAGGAGTGAGTATGAGGTTGAAGGAATGGAAGAAGAGAACATTCTGGGCCGATCTCACTAGTGAAAATAGGGCAGGAAATTGTTAGGTCGGAGAAATCGACTAAAACATAAAATAACTAACTATAGGTATAACGCACTTTCCAATTATTATAATATTTTACAAACAGGATATAATTTAAGAAACGGTTTCGTAAGCTGCATAAATATTAATATTCTTAGGTGATCAATGATTCACAGTAAACATACTAAAAACAAAATATAAAATAGACTCGAATAAATATGTATGAATAAAAGCTTTTTTACTTTGACTTATTAATAGGAAATAAAAAGCTGTAAAATTTCGTTGTTCTCAAGACAAAGTATAAAATCAAGGCTGTCCTGACCCAAATCCATAAATAATATTTTTTATTTTTTTAAAGGAACTTATCGATATTTTATACAGTCTGTGCTTTTAATTACTAACAATTTTCACAGCGCCTCTCGAACTTAAAGGCACTTCATCATTTAGTACCGTTACACCAACATATTGGAAGACACTTATAAATTCAGTAGAGCTATCATGATTTCATGACATGAGCTATCATGTCTTCAGCCCCGCATGATCACCCTCTTTTCTGCTCACTTTTATAACAAGACTTGTGTAACCCCCCCCCCCCCGAACGACTTCAGTTAATTTTTTACACAAATGAATCTTTTTGTGTCCTCTAGAAGCTAAATAATCAGGAATTATTTTCCAAGTGCAACCATACACAATAAGATAATATACTCTTCATGTTTCATGATTCTAGGTTTTGGCTGTGTGTTGATTGTCAGTCAGTCAGTCAGTCAGTCAGTAAAGCAAAATAAAACCGGTCAAGTGCAAGTCGAATTCGCACACAGCGTACGTAAAAAAAATATTGTATGGGGCGCCCTTTTATTGTTTATTTTGTAAAATAACTTTCAACTCTCATCACGGTTCATGAGATACAGCCCGCTGACAGACGGACGGACGGAGGCTAAGTAATTGGGTCCCGTTGGCCCCTAAAAATTATATTATAAGAACTATGAAATCAATATTGTCAAAGATTTCACGCAGATTATCCTTATTACTCAAGATATCATCAGAGACCGTACTTAATGTCATTTATCATCATCGAAACGAGTCACTCATAAATCTGCGACGTATCAGTGAAAAGGGACCTATTTGCATCCGATTAACGGGTGAAATATGTCCAAATTGCTGTCAAGGAGCATATCGCATTCATCTCCGCGTGCTTTCAAGCCGAAATTCACTCTGCTTCACTCCTTGGTTCACATTATATAACAGTTTTTATTTTGGCATCGCCAGTTTACGCATTTGCTATTTTTGTGTTTCATTTGATATTTTAAATATTTTTTTTTACATAACGGAGGCCTTTAGGCGGCCTAAAAACTCCGTCACTAGAGTTGGCCACTAGCTCATACAAACATACATACATACTCTTTTTTTAAATAAAAATTAGGGGATATATCAAGTATTCATAAAATTTATTTCAGAGTTCTTTCATCTAATTGAAGACGAGGTTTAGGGCCTCAGGTATGCGCATACTTCCTGACTTTGAAATTGGTGTATTCAATTTTTTGAATTTCGAACATTTTCTTTTTTCTCTATGCCAGTGTGATTAAAGACGCGGGAAGGATCCATTATGTATGCGTATTCTCTCTGTCTGACTTTAAAATTGATGCATTCAAGTTTTTGAATTTCGAACATTTTCTTTTTTGTTACGCCAGTCTATTAGCCTGAATATGATTATGCAATGGGTGATGGAGGTTGTATTGTGCATTATCATTAGATCTAAAACACCTGTGTTTACTGAACTGTGCATGTGTAGATTGCATGGGAGATGTTATCAGTACAGCTGCATTTTTCCTGTGTGAGTAAGCGGGTAATATGTTACATTGTGTTTTGAGGAAAATAAATATAAAAAAACAACTGCGGGCAACAAAGAAGTATGAACTGAAACTAAGTTTCTAAAAAACGGTCAAGTGCGAGTCGAACTGGCACATAAAGGGTTCCGTACCGTACATGTAAATAAATGTTTCTGGGCCCCCCTTTTATTTGTTGTTATTATATCGCCATCAGAAATACACAACAAACTTCTCTGCTGGACTGGGAGTAAAGAAAAAACAGAATGCGTCCAGCTGCTTCTCTCCCCGAGCATTTTGTAAAAGTTGACTAAGGGATAGTATCCTCTCCAACATGATGGACCATCTATTATGGGCGATGGGCTGATCACCTGTCACCATGGTGCACCATATCCATCTTAGGACTAAATCAGAAGTGGCTACAAATGTGAAAATTAAAACTTTCTACCTATTGCGGTTCGTGAGATACAGCCCGCTGACAGACGGACGGACAGCGGAGGCTTAATGTAAACGCGACCACAGATTAAATATTATTTGAGATGGCCAAGATCGCTTGACACACTGCTTTTAGGCGCGAAGATGACAGAGACAATGCTAAATTATTTTTTAATGGATGGCTACTGCTCAGCCTATTCTGCCAGCGACCATAAATTGTTTAAACACAGGGTTATGACAAGCAGGAAACGGGGTCGAAATATGACATAAAATGATTGAGGATCACGACGGGTCGCGCCGACTTTCTCCATGATTGGTCACAAATTACCCTTCCATTTTGACGTTTGTGAATATACGACCAGAGGATTCGGAGCGGTGTTGGTGAAAGATATTTCTTGGAACCATATGATAATATGGACGGTAGTGTTGGATGCCGCAAGCAAAGGGAGGTCTTTGCCCAGTAGTGGACAAAGACAGCTTATGGATGATGATTATGATATGATAAGTAGGTTCGTATGAGCTAGTGGCCAACTCTTGTGACGGAGTTTTTAGGCTGCCTAAAGGCCTCCGTCATAGCTTAACGACTTAAAAGCAGGGACCGACAATTTAACGTGCCCTCCGAAGTACGGAAGCGCTCAGCTCGTAATGCCACTTGCGGTCAACCATCCAAATTGTGACCACGCACAAAGTTGCTTAACTTCAACGATCAATCAAAAACGTCTAAGCAAGAACGCCACGAGCGCTTCATGATATGATAAATAATTGTGGTTTAGTGGGAGAATGAAAACCTTAGGTACCTATTTCTAAGGAAGAATTTTGTTTGTAGCTAAAAAAGTAAAAAGCATAGTATTCTATCAGCCATCTGGTTCCCCTAATACAATCTTTGCTTAGTTTAGGGCTAGATGGTGCTGTGTGATAATATCCTCAAATATATTTTTTGTTATTGTGAATGATTTGTGAGATTACAAAATGATCAAATTTCGTTAACAAACGTTTCAACATTTGGCAACACAATTTCTGATGAGTTATTAATTGCCTTTAAAATATAGCTTCAAAATCCTCCCAATCTCTTAATGTCTTCAACCTTGAATCTCCCGAACCAATTTAGAGTCGAGGTCACCTCCAAGTTAAAACTTGTAATTACTTTTAAAATAAAAAGCTCAAACAATGGTGGTGGGTTCAAATCCAGTCGTGCGCCAATGGATTTTTCTGTTCGAGTAAATTATTTGCGCTATACCAGGACTCTCAAACGTTGAAAGAACTAATGTAACCGTAGGTAGCTGGTCACGTTAAAACCGAACAGTGTTGACGTTCATAAAAGAAGCAATATCCTGAATAGGGTAAATATTTTCGCAGAAGCTCCCTCCTTTGATCTTTGTTTATCGTTCTTTCTTAGTCCCTACGTTGCGCGGTTATTTTAGTATGGTGAGCTTGAAAAGGGCTTTGTTGATAGAAAGTGCTCGTCAAACTCTACAAGAGGCAAAATTAGGTATCCTGTCTTTTGATACAGCACATGATATCCTACTATAGCACTAGGTACATACATATAACTTAATATTAATAATAGTTTTATTAGACTAGCTATAATCTCATCAGAAACTTTTAGGTAATCGGTAGAATAAGAAATGAAATTGAGCTTAGTTTTCCAAGTTCGCCTACAGATAGTAAACAGAGCTAAGATCACCGATATTAGCTCCTGGCATTTAAATAAAAACGCATTCAGAGCTACGATTGACTGTATGCCTAAGTAGTACAGAAAAATAAATAAATATTTGTGGACATTTGACACAGCCCCAAACTTTTTTTATAGTTATTTAAACAATGAATAGTGACTTTAAACTTAGAAAAAGTTTGTCTTATCACTAGGTTCTCGCTCGTTTTAACAAAAGGGGTTAAAATTTACTATGGGCTGATAGATAGCTGATAGATAGTTTTTTGTAAATACATACTTATAATGTACGGCCTTGGTGGCGCGGCGGGCGAGTTCTCGGCTGAGACGCAAGAGGCGCGGGTTCGTTTCCCGCTGCGGGAGAAATGTTTGCATGTTCTGCAAATATTTCTTCCAGGTCTGGGTGTTGTCCTTGGTACTCGTAGTTTCTGATAACCACGATACAAGGAATCCTAGTGTGGGGTCAGGACTATGTAGGTATGTGACTGTTGGCTGTTATTATTATTATGAGAGTTAATCTCAAGTAGATACTCAGCTCAGTGATGGTTATGGAAGACTGAATTTACTGCCGCGTTTTATACCTGACATTGTTACCACTGACCATATGGCGGAAATAATTCAAGTTCTTCAAACCACACTTAAATCATTAAAAACCGTCTTGCGTTGTGATGTAATAGTTTTAGCTTTATGTTTTACGACCTGCGCCCGATAAGGAAAAGGGCTTGAGGATTTTGATATGCGCAAATTGTTGGGAAAATATACTACTACTTTTATCTTAGCTAGATATTTTTGTATTATGCGTCAGTACGCTTAAGCGCTTGTAAATTTTTACTTTGTGTCTATACGTTCTGCAAGTAGATTGCAGACGAAATAGTCAAAACCGTGGGCCGTAGATGAAAGACTAGCTTAAAACCGTGATGGCTAGTACAAATAGTGGGAGGCCTATGCCCAGCAGTGGGTAAAGTCAGGCTGTGGATGATAATGATGATGATGACGCCACAAGTAAAGACCAGTAATTGGCTTTTATGTTCCTTACTTTAGTAAATTATTTCTAATTTAAGCTATTGGTCTTCAAAATAAATAAATAATAACGTTACGAACATCGGTCATCAGATTCAATTGATTCGATTTGTCGTCGATAAATATTGTCATGATACAATTGAAGTTTGAAGAAGGCTTGAGAGAAACGAAGACATTCTAACACTAGATGGAAAGACGTATAAAAAAAGTTCGATGAGGGTTCACTAAGTACGTTGGTTGACGTACAAAATTATAATAGCTTTGAAAATCTATTGATTTCGCAAATTACGCTTAAAATTACAGAAATTATAAAGGAACTGTATTAAACCAACTGCAATTCAAATGACTCGTAGCTTACTGGCTATTCAGAATCTGTGACTGAGATAAGTGGTCAAGGGATTCATAAGGCATCTGCAATTACTGCGTAAACCGTACCGAAGCGAATCGCCTCGTCAGCAACCTCAGCAATCACCATTAGACCCACAATCGCATAATATGGCAATGCGGAACTGACGGAAAGTCGAGACCTTCAGTAGATTACACGGTACGCCAAAATAGTCATTAATTACGGAAAACGACCGTTTAAGGAGCTGAGCTTCGACTCCCACGTTCGGTTCCAGTTTTTTGGCAATTAGTTCAAGTTCGGATAGCGCGGTGATTTGCGAACATAGACGTAGCTCAAGGCTTGCGATTAGGCCTATATTTTTACTAGTTGTTTAAATGACAAAAAAAAACTATTCCAGTTGGAGCTTATTTCTGGCATTAAAAGAATACCGCAAGGCAAAATCTAGGTCCGTTCCTTTTAAATGTTCATACTTATGTTCATTTTTATGTTCTGGTCTCATAGTAAATAAAAACTAATTTAAAGTAGGAACAAAGCTACATAATTATGCTTTTAACTAGTTTTCAAGACTCGGAAACATTCGGGTCCTCTGAAGCGTCACTAATGAGGCATAGGGACCGGAGTAATACAAGGTCGTACTTTATTACCCGGAAAGATATACTTTTTGCGTACTTCGTGATATGGAACGATTTCTGGATGCCAGGTAAGCGGGCTTATTTTCATAGACTTAATGCTAATGATATAAAACCAAGAAACAAGAATTCAAAGAAAAATGTCGAAACAACATGACAGGCAATAAATATTGTAGCAAAACCACCGTGAGAGAAGTAGGATAGATAGAGATAACATCACTATGCGTAACACCCACAAGTTAGTTATTTGTTTCTTTAAAACCATGCAATCTGAACAACTGTGAAACTACCATTAGAGATCACAAACCCATGGTTATTCCTGAGAAAAAAAACACCTACAAGTTACAATCGAATAGACTCCTTTCCCATTTACACCAAACTGTTTACATCTGTCCTTTTTCCACTATGTGGGATTGGCACATCATGTTTTCCTTTTCCACAGTCTCCTGTCACTCACCTCAGTCCTCCTCCTTCTCACTCCTTTCACACCCATGTCCTTTTTACGCAATAATCTTTTCTTTGGCATCCTTTAGCTATCCATAATTTCCAGCTTTTAGTCCTTTCCTAGCTCTACAAGCCGACAACATGTTAAAACTAGCTTAACTTACCCGCCAAAGTAATGGCCATGTTGGTAAGCGCTCATTAAGAACGACTTGTTAGAATATATATACTTGTTAGAATATATTTTTGCTTCGTGACGTCTCCTCTATTTCCGGACGCTAATGACTGCTCCCGACGACAGTGTAGTATTTCTTTGTTGCTTGTTTCCTTTTCAATTAGGACTGTCGGATTAAATGACAGTGACATTATGAAAATATTAGATTAGTTTTTTAATTACTCATAATAAGAAGAGCTCATTACTGATGTCATAACCAGAAAATAACTAGACTTATTAAGTGGTTTAAATTACTTTCCCATGTGTGTAAGAAAAGAAGCAAAGGTTTCAGTCCGATAATAGGTGTAATAAGAAGATAGAACTCATAAATGAACCTGGTACTTAGTTCAGATCGTTAACTTAATGCTCCTAAGCCAACGTCTGTTCTGTCTGGTCTAGACGGGTGGGGTATTAAACAAAACAGATAGTATCTCCGAGAATACAATGTTTCCCCATTGTGCTACCAGCATCATTTCTCTAGAAAGTTGCCTAAGTACCCAAGTTCAAAGGGCGCCTGCATTATATAGGTATTACGCAAACGTTTATGCACCCAAAACACGTGATCACTTGGTGATGCAATCGATATTAAATCGATTGAAACGTTGAAGCGGCGCGAATCGATTCGACTCACAGCGGTCGGTCGGTTTTAGTCCGTTTTCCGATGAGCTTGACCGAAGGAGAGTTCATTTCGAATGCGTGGAAAAATATGAAATTTTATTACAGCAACAAATTTGAATCTAAAAAATAATCGTACACGAAAATGCAAAGCAAACTGCTGTAATCTACCAACCTCAATAAGAGCCCAGGGAAAGTAATGACGGTACTCAATCTGGGTCAACCCCAAGCCAGAAAAATTGGAGCCGCGCCCATTCAATCACACACCCTGCCGTATTGGCCAGCTCGACCCTCGCGCTTAGCGATCGTATCAGCGATTTGTGCGAAACTCATTATCTATGGTCTATACGTCAAACTGTCAAAACGCGTTCGATTTTCGATCGACCCCCGACCTTAGCGCGGTATAGTTCGGATCCGGTCACGACAGACCTTGGTATGGTAACTGAGTGTTGGGACGCCGGTACCCTTAGACTTAGCTTGTCTTTCTAATCGTGACCAGCCTTTTGGCCTTGGGTCGCCGCTCCCTTCAGTTTTGCGATACAAATCTCGCGGTCTTATTTATGTTCGGCTTTTGTTGTGGCCTAATAATGTTGTGAGAAAAACGACTTTTGCGGTTTTTGTGGGAAACGAGACTCTTATAACGCTTACGCAGACTCTGTCGTAAAAATTGTTTCCTTGGTTCGTGATTTAATATCGATCAAGTATGGTATTTTGGTTTACGAAATGTCTAAACCTCAAAATTTGAAAGCAAATGCAAGATATGGTTTGTGTCAAAATCTTTGGCAAGAGCGAGTGTAACTAATCAGTCGGTATGTTTACAAATGTTGAAAAAATATCTACAACATTTTGGAACTCCAAACCTCATTCAACTCAAGCCAACTACTTGTACTATGGATATCGCCTAGTTCCGGTTGAAGGAAAAGTAGCACTGCAAAATGCATTAAACTAGTTTACATAGAATGGAGTACCAAAGTCGATAAGTTTATCTACAAACTCAACTATCGTACGTCACGTAAACATTACAAAGGAGGTTTGATTTTTTGAACTTGGTTCTCTCTTCCGTAAAAACTCACCAAAGTGATTTACCGAAATAAAGAATGAGAGAATAATGAGTAAAAATTTAAGTACAAATGTAGCTACATTCCTTGTAAATATTCCCCTCATTTAGTCCCATTATGATCCCGCTAGTGATGTGCTATCGCACGCACGATCTTCATTTTTCAGCTCGTATTTCGCTGTAGATAACATAATCCCGCACCCACCGTTTTAATTAAATTTATCGTCGGGCTCCGCGATCAGCCGATATCACAGCACTGTACTAAAGAGTCGCTAAGAGATTGTGTATATAAATCTTAGAGCAAATGAGGAATGTTGATATAATTAGCGCAACACTTGAATTTTCAAACCAGAGCCCGTTTTTGGTATTTGGAAATTAGTTTACTGTCAACGAAATTGAACCTAAAGCAAGCGTGATAGAGCTCATATTATTCAGCGTCGTTAGATAGTGACGTAGGCTTGTCGATGTTATCGCGGATCGGAATGGGAGCAAAACAATGAGCGAGTAACTGCGGTAGGTGGATATCGATATCGATAAAGCTACCGCGTTCACCGCATGCGCTACTTTGTAAACAAACCCGAAGAATTTAATAATGTTATCGTCCTTTCTTATACCATACCTTTCCATTATAATTTATGAACTTCTCTTCGGTATTTTAATAGTATCAATTTGTCGGTTATGACGCGACGCTCACATGCTTAAACAATTTTTTTTATGAATATTTCATGTGAGTTGAAATAAAATTACATTCGGTTTAAATCGTTTTGACGTTGGGGAATTTTATAATGCTAGTTGTTTTATTTTATAAGTTGCATGCGGTGTGGAATGAAAGGGATTCGACAGGCGTCTTTGCGTCGAAAATTCGGCTATACGCTCGCAATATTTTTTACATGCCACAAATTTCGGCTCATGTGTCATAGGTAAAACCTAACAAGTGCGACTCGAATTCGCCCAAATGCTACAAAAAAAAATCGCAAAAAGTCACTCGACCCATCCAATTACTGACCGAGCCTAGTGTTGCTTAACTTCGATGATCGATTACACGTTAATATTTTTTCTCTTTTATGGGGCCTCCTTCTATTTTATTGTTTGTTGTTATAGCGGCATTAGAAATACATACCTACTCTGTGAAAATTTCAACTCTCTACCTATTACGGTTCGCTGACAGACGGTTCGCTGACAGACGGACGGACAGCAGTGGCTTAGTAATAGGCTCCTGTTGGCACCCTTCGGGTACGGAACCCTAAAAACATTACGAGCGTATTTAGCCGAACTTTCGGCAAAATGTGTCGCTACATTTTGTTTGAAATTCGAATGCGTAGTGATGGAACGGACTTGTGCAAGGAGAATTTGGAGCGTGCGACCGACTCGAACGGATCGTGAACTCTGTTTATGGAAAGCGTTGATGAGCTTCGCGTCCCATCACTAATTACTCTGCGACGATTAGGGATGCACTGACGTTGACTGATGTTTTTGTTGTTGTGACATATCAAATGGTATGTCAAGCAAGAGCATCGAATGACGTTAATTCCTGCCGAAATCTACCGCCAGTAGATTGCAACGGCGAGAACCAATGCAGGTAAGAATTCCACCTTTCATTTTATCCCGTCAAATTCATGTATAGATACGACCAGAATCAAAATCAAAATTAGTTTCAATACCATTGCCTTGACGGCGGGAAAAATGTTTGTATGTTCTGCAAATAATTCTTTCGGGTCTGGGTGTTGTAGTATTATAAGTATGTATTTACAAAAAAAGTATATACGAAAAAATATTTTATCAACCATCTGGTGCCCATAGTACAAGCTTTGCTTAGTTTAGGGCTAGATGGCGCTGTGTCAAATGTCCACAAATATTTATTTATATTTATACGATTGTTTGTGATCAGATCACACACACACTTTAAATCTATGTACTTACGCCTGTTCAGAACAAAGGAACGTTGGTAACAAAACCTTCATGATGGCTGCAGATTAAATCTGTCATAGACATGAGGCCCTCACCCCGAACAGCCTATTGAGCTACGTCAGATACTGAAGAGCCCCCTTGATTGAAGGACACTCGAGTCAACAAATTGTTTCTCTAATTACAAAACCACAAGAGGCATAAAAACATGATGATTTTTATTCGTTAGGTACTCACTTCGCCAAATTGTAATGAGTGTGGTATTGAAGATGTTCATTATATTTTATTAATGTGTCCGTAATGCCTCATTCAGATCATCATGTTTTATAAAAAATCGTTTGTTGGATATGTATAGGTTATGTAAATAGTGTGTTATTCGACCCTTCTTGTAAATAAATTGAGTTTTTAGTTTTGTTACTTCAAGTTTTATTATAAGTATAGATTGAGTTTTTCTTGGTTTATTTTTGTTTTTAGGGTGATGTGGTCGCATAGCGACAAAACCCCCAAATAAATTGAAAAAAAAAACTCGTTACGTAACTAGCTTCCGCCTTCCGTCAAGGGTAACAAAGGGACGAAGTATTAAGCTGCGTTTCAGTTTCAGCCATTAAGGCGTGAAAGAGTAACAAACATCCATACATCTATACATACAAACTTTCACGTTTATAATATTAGTAGGATTATTATTACTTTGCGGGACAATGTCGCTCGACATAATTTGCCCTGTTCACACTACCAAGCTGTGATAAGAATGTCGCTCTACTGCCATTTCGCGGAACACAAATCGACACACGTCCTTACTAAGCAAAACCTGTCGGCCGACTGACGAGGAAGAAGAAAGTTGCAAAGCTGTGCCAGTCTCACACCACAGAAGCAGAGACGATGAGGGCAATAAAAAGCGTAGCCCTTTTAACATCTATAGTAGGTGATTTATACAGCGTCAGGAGCCAACTTTTACCTTCACTAACGGGACGCTGTAGTGCCCGGGTCGAATTAAGATGGAGTAGGCTTGCCCAGCACCTGTTCCATCCTCTCAGCCTTATTCACAGGAAAGATATGGTCAATACGTGCGGAGCTAACTCAGAAACGGGTTGATTTTCCTTCACCGTTTGAGAGTACGGGTATAGCGCACATAAATTTTTCGCACAGAAAAATCTATTGGTACACGACCGGATTTGAACCCACCACCTTAGGATCGGAAGGCGGTGTCACTACCAACAAGACCACCAGTGCTCTTAATAATAAAAAGCGTAAGGTGGTAGTTATTGATGATGGATCCAAACCAGCAATAAAAAGGACCATACGATGATAGGGACCTAAGGCGTACTTAAAGCTCCTACCCCTACTTAGGCAGTTAAGTGGTACTAAGATGCCTTTTCCCTTTAATTCGCTGCACATCACGTTTCCAAGAGGAAGCTGCTGAAGTCATTAGCGGTCATTAAGCGGTACAATTACTTAGCAAGGTCGCAAGGACAGCTGGGTAACTTTATACAAATTGCAATGCTTTTTAAGTTAAGAAGCGCTCGTGGCGTAGCTTGCTTAGGCGTTCTTGCTTGATCGTTAAAGTTAAGCAACGATATGCGCGGTCACAAATCGGGATGGGTGACCGCAAGTGGATTTACGAGCTGAGCGCTTCCGTGCTTCGGAGGGCACGTTAAACAGTCGGTCCCGGCTTTTAAGTCGTTAAGCCATGACGGAGGTCTTTAGGCGGCCTAAAAATTCCGTCACTAGAGTTGGCCACTAGCTCATACGAACATACATACAGTTACGAGTATATAGAACTAATTGCCAAATGAAGCCTCTAGAGCACAAAAGGTATCACTACACTGACATAATAATCTCGCGTCTCTACTTGAGTCAGGCCCCTTATTCTCTATGACAAAACGAAACTTGACAGCTCGTAATTTGTTTATAACGAGCCGCGTCGCGTTTTTGCATTACAAAATTGTCATAATACGATAACACGGTGATTCCACAAACATGACCGCGTTTGCCCACGTTACGTTTAGTTTAGTCTTAGTAAATAAGGGTTGGGTCTAATGATTATAGTGGCAAGAAAAAGATTAAAACAAGCTCTTTCGTAGAGCTTCACAAACAACGTTTAAAAATCTTCACAACTTAATTTTATAACTAGATCATCGTCATAAGATATAACTAGGTACCTATATTGAAACAGGTTTGCATTCTGAGCCATACACAGGAAACGAACTGGCACCTCTCGTCTTATTTCAATCAACAAAGCTTCCATGATTACTCTTCAGTCATCACTCTCTCACACTTCACCGGCTATCCTCATGGAACTGTGACAAGGTCGTCTCGTCACTTCTTTCTAATCCGAGTATTTCCGAGGCCGCAGATAGTCCACTCGCGGGGTTAATTGAACCACGCAAATTTATACGTCGGTAATTGGAGTGACCTTGCTCAAATTATCGAATCAAAAATATCCATGCCATGGCAGTTGCTAAACCCGCGGCTTAGTCAGCTCCGCACGTATTGACCACGTCTTTCCTGGACCATGGTCAATACGTGCGGAGCTGACTAAGCCGCGGGTTTCATCACGATGTTTTCCTTCACCGTTTGAGAGTACTGGTATATCGCACATAAATGTTTCGCACAGAAAAATCCATTAGTTCACGACCGGGTTTGAATGCACGACCTTAGGATCGGAAGGCGGGGTCACTCCCAACTAGACCACCAGTGCTCAAGAACCAAATAAGTACCAGGTACCAGGTCTATCCGTAATCCATCGTCCTGAAACCCGTTTTTTCTTTTTAGCTATTCTGAGTTTGCCATTTTTTGCTGCGCGCGCGCTTCGTAATTTTATAGTTTCGGAGAATAAGCTAAAATGACAGTTGAACAGTAATCATTAGCAGAAAGGCGCCATTTTAAAATATTTGCAGCCTATTCGACAGGCGTAATGGACATGCATTATTTCTTAACGAAGATGCCAATTATAATTATTTGTAGAGTTCTGTGAAGCCTTTGATCAAGGAACGGTTTTATGGTTCCGTCTGTGTGTACTAAAATCATCAATTAACGTGCGCTATACCAGTACATACATCGTGAGGAAACCGGCGTGTCGTAGAACTTGAAAAGTTCGAAAATATGTGTCAAATGCACGTAAGGAACCTTTGAGGCGCATTTTAAATCCATACGACTAGATAGATGTATATGCAAACATATCGCAGTCACATTAGGTCCTGTGATTACACACAGTAAACCTTTAAGCAAAGGTTGGTTGCGCAAGCGCAACCCATTTCGATCAGATCACCTGGAAACGCCTATTGTTACCGATCACGACTCATTTCGCAAACGCGAAAAATACTTTGAGAATGCCACGACTCGACGTTTGCGAGTCACGAGCGGCTTCGCTTAGAAATGTCAAATGAGCGTGTGTTTCGTAATGTGCTAGCTTTTGTAAGCGGCTTCGTTTGCGAATCCAGGCATCCAGGTACCGATTCAATAAATAGTTGGATCCGCAAGCGAAAGCGTATTTTAAAGTAACTAAATAAAATATTTTAGATTCGTACGAATACTAGTATTTTAACCCTCGACGAAAAAGGGGGGGTGTTATAAGTTCGTAGTATGTATCTGTCTGTGGCATCGTAGCTCCCAAACGAATGGACCGATTTTGATGCGGTTTTTTCTGTTTTAAAGTTAACGTAATCGAAATGGTTCTTAACTATAGTTTATGATGATCTGTTGAGGCGTTTGTAGATCATCAGCTCATTTCCTACTTGACTAAAGGATTTTTACAACTTTCACAGGTCGGAATGATTTGTGGTGTTCTGTTTGGGGGTCGGGGGTTATTCGAAATTTTTATTTTATAGCTTGCTTATATACAGATACAAGGCGTCCTACAAAGGTCGAATTGAAGTCGATTAAATATGAAACGTATAATTAAATGAAGATTTCTTCCCGGCGCTTGTTTGATGATGATCGGCCGTTTACGGTGTAATTGAGTTAAACACAGTTTAAATGTAATTTAAACGGCCGTTGGATCAAAGGATATTCACCAATTAGCCGCCTCGCTGTAAAGGCTAAGCTGCATCGCCCAGCAAAACTCTATTACACCTAGATATTACGTATTGTTTTTAGCTTCTGAACTCTCTAAAAGTGTAGACATTAATTGACTTTTAATTTATTTATAAAAAGGACTTAAATGACAGGAAAGTTAGGTTTAACAGAAAAATTCGGTACCCAAGTTGGTCGCTGCAAAAGCAACTAACCCCCGAATACTCAAACGCAACTCAGAGTTAAGCACGTCTCAAGTGACGAGTGTTTGACAGATTATCATCAAAAACTGTCAAAAAACCGTGACTTGAGACGTGCTCAACTCTGAGTCACGTTTGAGTATTCTGGGGTTAGACAAGTGGGGCATAACTGACCCATCTTAAGTCCAGCGTGAGTACGGAACCCCTACGCAAGACATGCTACACTTGCTTTCCTGCCCTCTGTGTCCCAACAACCAGCGCCCCAGAGGACCTTATCGAGGCCTCTGATAGAGCCATAGATAATAATAATAATAATTCTGATTCTGATTTAAAGCCCAGAGATGGATATAGCGAACCATGGTGACAGGGGATCAGCCCATCGCTAATATAGGTGGTCCATCATTTTGGAGATGATACTATCCCTTGGTCGCCTTTTACGACATGCTCGGTGGCTTCATATTTTTCAAAATCAATTAAGTTTTATTATATTAGTGCGAGCTCATTGTCACGACGAATGAATGAACAAAAATTTAAATAACATTTTATTTTAAACTTTCATTCACAGAACTTCGCCAGTTACAGAGTGGGGTTCAGCGTTTACCTTAATAGTATGTGATAATTCGCCCGACGTTTCCTGCTCGCTAATGACTGTAATACATATAATAAAGCAGTAATGACAAGATAAAGAAGTAATTTCTTCTCTATATTTATAAAACAACGTTAAACTGCGTTATGTTTATGCGTAATTTTATTTAACCCTTAAATTGGCAGCGTACTCTACCAACACACTAACTTTAAAAAAAATCTAGGCTCTTAATTATTTATTTTTTCTACCATATTATAATGCCAAGTGAATATATCCAACTTTGGTAGAAAACAATATTTTGAGTGGCAAAATGTAAATTTTGCCCTGAGATTTTGCCACTCAAATTGACTGACAGTAACTGAAAAGTTACGTCGAATTCTATTATGGTTTATTTGATAAAGGAAATTTCATCACAACACTGCACCAATGCCGCTTTTGTTCCTGCATCAGATTAGAATGCTGGTATAAAATGTCAACGGTTGTTACACAACATCAACATGTGCAATATGCCAACGGTGCAAGCTAGGGGTGTAAGTCAGGTTGTGTGTTTACCTCTGGCTTTTATCGTGGTTCAGGATGTGGCTCTTACCTGTAAAAACAAGAAACAAATTGTTAGAAATTAATTTGACATCAAAACTCAAAGCTTAGACTTAAACCTGGCACTCCGTCATCATCGTGGCCGCACGTTATTAAATTCGGAAATATATCCCAAGTGTGAAGTTAGCACTGTAAAAAAATCGGTTAAGTTTAAGTCGAATGCGCACACGAAGGGTTCCGTACCACGCGGCAATAGAAATACACACTCTGTGAAAATTTAAATTCTCTACCTATTATGGTTTATGAGATACAGCCCGCTAACAGACGGACAGACGAACAGCGGAGGCTTAATAATAGGCTCCCATTGGCACCCTTCGAATACGGAACCCTAAAAATCAAAATTTACATATTCCTAGATCTTAAAATCGTTGGTCTATCTTCTAAAATGTATGCAAAGTCAAATTCATATTTACTTGTCGAAAGAAGCCAGTTTTCAGAGGAAGCGTCTGATGAATGTGTTATGGACTATTTCGTTATAGATACCCAGAGACCAAAAAAGTGTTAAATATTAATGTGGATGGATACAATTGTTGAGGTAGACCGAAGAAGAGATAGATGGATTGCGTGAAAGATGACATATGAGTAAGAGAAGAGTGAATACTGAGATGGCGCCTACCCCACATAAGTGGAATAAAAGATGACATATGAGTAAGAGAAGAGTGAATACTGAGATGGCGCCTACCCCACATAAGTGGAATAAAAGATGACATATGAGTAAGAGAAGAGTGAATACTGAGATGTAGTAGTAGTAGAGAGTGGAATAAGAGCCCCTGCTCTTATCCCACTTATGTGGGGTATAGTAGTGTCCAAATGTGGGTCATCATATCCCAATGTGATGGATGACCCATATTTGGACACTAGTCCCGTAACCCGTCTAAGAGACATGTTGGCTATTTTACTACAGGATGGCATTTGTGAAGAAAACCTATGCTGATGCAGATACCAGCACGAATCTTCAGTGCCGACTTCTCTCTATAACGCGTGCGCAACCCAGCCCTCTCCCATTCGCGGAGAGCTCAAGATACGTGCCGGTATCTGGAGTGATGATAGATAGATAGATAGACACTTTATTGTACACAAACAAAAAAACCACAAAAATGTAAATAAAAAACAAACAAGAACTGTACAATGGGCGGCCTTATCGCTAAGAGCGATCTCTTCAAGGCAACCTTTGGATGGAGAGGATAAAAACAGAGCAGAAAGACGGCGGTGTACAAAAGTTAAAAAATAAAAATATATAAACACTATCTACTTATAATATACTTACCTATAAACTGATGATGATCTACTATGATGATGATCTACATCACACCCCTAGCTGAATCAGCCACTCATTCCCACGTACGAATCGTTTATGGCACAAAAATGTGTTTGATGTATGTATGTCCGTGTATGGACCGAGTGGTTCCGAGGGTCTTTGGAATGAGTCAGCAGTTGCTAGGCAGCAGCTAGTCCGATTATGTCTCAGAAGTCATTAATGGCTTTGTTAAGGACTAATAACCCAAGACACGTGGCGCTAGAGATATCGGACGATGTTGGGCGAACGTCATACATCTTGTCACGAGAAATTTCGTCCACATTGAGATCTTCAATGTTATTGCGTTACAATTGCAGCAAGTAGACTAGTAACACCGAGTGAGTCAGCTCCGTTGTTATAACTACAGTGATTATACTACCCTAATCCACCCCTCTGTAAGGGAAGATAGGAATCTGCCGCGAAATCACCCTGTCAACTCAACACCCTGTTATATCAAACTGCCACTTCAATGGACAGCCGTTATGTTTATTGTAATTTCCCCGACTTGATTAAGGGGTTCCAATAAAGTACTTAATATAACTTATTCAGAAACCAGCTACGCCTGAGCTTTGCTCGGATGGAAGTACTAATATAGAGTCAAGTGCCTAAAAGATTGAGACATGTACTAAAACAAATATACTTTTAATGACTTGATTACAAAACACCAACTATGTATATTCCAAGTTTTATTCAAATCCATTAGTTTAGGCGTGATTGAGGCACAAACATACAAACATCCTCACAAACTTTCACATTTATAATATAGTAGGATGCTGACCTTAGAACAAGCTCAGTAACGGTAAACAGATACAATTTGCACTAATGAATCTCCACGACCTTGCCCGCGCTTCCCCGCATCATTTCACACCATTGTGCACAAACAGTCGATCATTCGCAGTATTCAATTATGCATAGCTGTTAATTTGTCTATTGTTTGATGTTCAAAGTGAGTGCAATGGAATTTTCTCACACACTTACAAATACGTTTTGAGTATCATGTGTACCTACTATAAGCAAAACTGCCGCCATACCTTTTAAAACTGTTTCGCTTGCACGCAGTTAGCTAGCTGACCCCGCTTTTTTCTATTGTACTCTTATTTTGACTAACATCTGTTTATTTTTGTAAAAGCTCTTTTTTACAACTCGTATAAACGATATTTGGGTTAAAACCAGAATGCATGTAATGACAAATTAGGTATCGGCAAATAAAGGTATAAAAGGTTTTTCTCCGTTTTCGCCAGTCTAATGAATGGTGTTCTAACATAGTTTTTGTTTCTAGTAGGTATTTTATTTTATGTAATTTTGTGTTTGTAGGTACTTCCATAGATGCCTATGACACTCTTTTGACACTAAAGTGTAAAAAAATACAATATGGCAACCATTTTCATAAGTACCCATTTCACCTCTTTTAAAGAGTTGTTTTGAAAAATTCTGAAACACGTATCCATTTATTTTGCATTTACAGTACCTACTGTATTCGAACCAAGTTTCAAGCAAATTGAACCACGCGTTAAAAAGTTCCATACAAACATTTGCATCCCTTTAGGGGTTGTATTTCGAGAAATCCCGCCTTAGTGGTTTTGCAATAAAAGGATTTCAGAACCTTCCAATTGTATTGGAAGGTCATTTCAGCTTTCTAGCTTCAGCGGTTTTGGCTCGGCGATTATGAATCAGTCAGTCAGTCAGGTTAAGCTCTTTTATAGGTATAGATTTGAAACCTTTTAGCATGTACCCAACACAAAGCTGCTGTATACTTGAAACAGACAATTCTGGCGAAAGCCAATGTCTAGACACATTCCCCTAAAAGCCTCCACATTGCAATACAGTCACCCCTAAGTTTATGAACACCCCACAACCCCTTAATCACCCGCCAGACGGCTGATGAGTTTTTACTGTGTGGCAACCCAAAGGTTATTGACATGTTGGCTGGCGACGACTTTCCTAATGCATTTTTCAATACGGAAATTACGGGAAAGTAGTACTACTAATAATCGAGTTAATAGTTCTTTCATTTATTTATTTGAACACAAGCCGTTCACTCCGGTACCTTCTTAAAACGATTTATTCGCTTCGGGAAGTAAAATATTAGTTTTGCGCTGAGCTTTTGCATACCGGTAAAGTGTAACCTTTATTTATGGCCTCTGTCTTTGTACCGTTCAAAATACCAGTGTGAATTGTACTAGACTTACCAGGAGAAAATAAATTATAAATGTCTTTACAGGACATAGATTTGGCACCTATAAATATATAGTAACGTAAGAGTTTTACGTTACTGGCTGACTGACTGACAATCCTAAGTTATAGAAGCATATAAATAAATATTTGTGGACATTTCACACAGTTCCATCTAGCCTCAAACTAAGCAAAGCTTGTACCATGGAAACCAGATGGCTGTTAGAATACTTATATACTTTTTTGTAAATACAATACGTATAATACATTATACACAACACTCAGACAGACCCGGAAGAAATATTTGCAGAACATGCAAACATTTCTGCCGCAGCGGGAATCGAAGCCGCGCCTCTTGCGTCTCATCCGAGCACTCACCCGCCACGTGAAGTCGTCAAATATGGAGGGCATATTCCTCTTATGGTGACTTCCACCGATAGAGGAATATGGAAGAAGAAAACAAGAAGATGATGATGATGATCGTATAGAGTTGCACTAAAAAGGAATTCCTAATATATAACTACTAAAGAACTCAGCGGTAAAACGTGGTTTGTATAAACTCAACGCGAACAAAGTCGCCTGGTGTTCCTCTAGTACATTTTGAATGGTTACACAGGATACCGACTAGAGCCTATAAATATCTTACAGATCTTATAAGGGAGTTCCTGCTTAGGCACTCAATAGGGAAAGTAAAGTTTACAAAAAGCTGCACACTCTTAATTATTCTAATAGTTTAGACTCTAGAGGCCGCGAAACAGAAGTTTTCACTTATTTATGTTGTTTAATTCGATCACTATATTTTTTTACATACCGATAGTGACATTCTGTGCATACCTACGGCTGAATATTCTTGCATGCTCCTAGATCCTTAACTTTAATGAATAAAAAAAAATCATTGAAAACATTTTAAGTGAGCATGTCGTAAAAGTCGACTAAGGGATAGTATCCTCCCCAACATGATGGACGGTTTATATAGGCGATGGGCTGATCACCTGTCACCTGGATGGGTTATCGAAAGTGGAATTACGAGCTGAGCGCTTCCGTGCTTCGGGCACGTTAAATTGTCGGTCCCGGCTTTTAAATCTTTAAGCCATGACGGAGGTCTTTAGGCGACCTATAAACTCCGTCACAAGAGTTGGCCACTAGCTCATACGAACTTATTTAGTTTAGCACATTGCGTAGTCCATGCAAGAGATAATAAAGTAGTCAAATGCAAATTTTAATATCCCATTCTGGGTGAAGTGGGTTAATAACGGTTAGCACCTCAGTCTTGTGGGTGTCACAATACCAAATGACATTCAAATTTCACGACACTATCCTATTTCCAACGCTTTCTGTTGAATTGGACATTAAATGGCGGCTGTATTTGCCAATTCATGCTAGAAACGTTACACAATTACTACAGATTTGTAAGAAAATATGACCTGTAATATCGTTGGTAAATAATGATTAGAATTATTTATTTTATAGCATATTCCAAAAGCTTCCTTTATTCGTTTTGTTAAAATATTGAACAGATTTGATATTAAAATAAAATATGTTTTAGTACAATATTGGTAGCGCAGTTTGTATTTTATACTAATACCTACAAACGATACTGTTAATACATTTTTTGTTCTTAACTCCTCTGCTGGACTGGGGGTAAGGAAAAAACATAGAATGCGTCCAGCTGCTTCCGCGAGCATGTTGTAAAAGTCGACTAAGGGAGAGCATCCTGCAACATGATGGACCACCTATATGGGCGATAGGCTGATCACCTGTTCCATAATGGTTCACCATATCCATCTTAGGACTAAATCAGAAGTGGCTGCAAGTTTTCTTATGTTTACTTGTGGCCCACCTCATTAAGGGTGATAATATATGCAGATTTGTAGAAATCTAGCAGTCATTATCTTGCCAAATAAAATACGCAGTAGTTTATATTTATCATAGAAGGCACGTGCCTTTTGAAACCTTCTAAAAGGACTGAAGTACGCATTATGATTATTGAAACGTGAAATGTAAACATAGAAAGAATTGGTCATAAATAGTGAGGGTGGGAGCGCACGTGAGGGTAATATGGTAATCCCCACGGTCAATGTATATGCACAGATTAAAAATAGTAGCGACGCTGTTATACACATTGTTGGGTTCTTTATTCATAGTCGTGTACCAATGAATTTTTCTGTGCGAAAAATTTATGTGCGCTATACCAGTACTTTCAAACGGTGAAGGAAAACATCAAGAAAGATATTGACCATGTCTTTCCTATGGACAAGGCCGACTAACCTGAGAGGATGGAATAGGTGCTGGGCAAGCCTACTCCATCTTAATTCGTCCCGGGCACTACAGCTTCCCGTTTGTAAAGGTAAAATATGCCTCCTGACACTGTATAAATCGTCTACTATAGAAAGCAAAGTGCATTAGTTTTGCCGTAGTTTATTTTTGCATGTCCACTTGTCACACTGACCTGACCTCAATACGTACGATCGCCCATATTAGCCTTATCTAATGGGCTTTTGTTGAGCCCAACATCGTGCAATTTCCTTAATCAAAGTACTAATAAGCTGTTGTTCCTGAATTGTTTTCAATATAAAACATAATTGAGATTTAATAATAAAATAAACATTGTTATTACGTTGGCGCCCAACGTGGTACTGACAAAAGTTTCGAAATTCCCAAATATAAATACAATATTAGCAGCTTTTGATCCAAATCTCATTATTGAACCCCCTATAAATAGCGAGGGTGTTATCGGTTCCCACTGAGCGACCGCGGGCGGCGCGTCAATGTTTACTTTTGTTAATGCTCACTCGCGAAACGCCGATTTGTTTGGCTCCCCTTGTTTAAGGATAAACAAGCTCTCTTACAACGGGAGACCGTTTGTTTAGGACGGCGCCTCAAAGCGACCTTACGCGATGATCACTATATTACTCCATAGACAATTTACAGAGATATTTAAACTGACACGACACACGCATACTATATTTGAAACGTATAGCCTGGGTGTTTCAGTAAATTTTGAATTACCAAATAATTTAAGAGGACATAAATGATGCGAGTTTTTTATTTAAACATCTACGGAATCTAAAGCTAGCGTGCGTAAAGTCCATTTTGCACTGAAATAATATTTGGAGAGATACGTATCTAGACCATTGTTTACAGAAATTCGCAGTGGTTGGTAACGGTTTCGGAACATTAAAGACATAATTCACATATTACGAGTAACGGTCTTTGTCATAATGAGACCCCGATACGGCACAAACGACCGGCATCGTTTACAAGTATGTCGGAAACATCGTATCACCCACACCCAAGATACTACTTTACTTTGCCTGCATAAATTCATTGTTTCTATGTAAAAGACAGAATACATAATGCTTCTGTCTGACAACTAAGACATTAATAAATAACATAAGAAGAAATGCGACAAGTTAAGGTAGAGAACGTGTTGAAATACTGAAAAAGAAGAAAATTGACTAAATACTTCAGCCAAACTGGAGATACAATTTATGTAAACATACAGTCACGTACTTTTCGTTATTACGATGAAATGACTGTAGTTTTAGGTAAATAAAAATCGCAACATAAGTTTTCAACACCTTAATTTTGCTATTAGTACTACTCAAAAGATGCATAAACATGTAATGAGAAAGTAAGTTTTAGGTTAAGTTAGGACGGTTTGTTTACATAAATTGTATCTCCGATACAATTGTACATCTTGTTTGGCTGAATTAGGTACTGAGAGAGAACGTCAGTCCTGTCAACTTGCGTGCTGGTCATATTACGTTCAGGTTATAAATATTAAGAAAACTCGAAGCCAACATAGCCAGATACATAACCTAACATCGGCTGGGTGGTCTCTTTTCGCTCTTGCCTCTCAAAGTTTAGATGTATAAAGTAGGTATGCAACACTAGCCTTCTAAACAATAACACGTGTATACTAACCCTATTGATTTTATTCCATGTTATCTCATCGACAAAGCCCATAAATCAATTGCGCAATTATTGTATCCGTTATTTATAGCTGCTCTGTAATTGAATATCGTAGCGACAATACTAATTCTAATGCAAAGCGATCGGTGTTCAATTTAGCGTGGGCTCTCTGTCGGAAGTGACCGCGAACTCGAGGCGAACAATACGAGCCTCTAACGAGATCCCATTAACACAACTTGCTGATTGTAAATTGCTGAGTATTCCCAAAGAGGGTTGACGTCAGGCAGGCGGCCGGTCATAAAACACCTTAGCCAAAACTCTGTGCCGACCCTGCATAGAGTGGGATGAGGGCAGGAAGATGATGATGCTGATTGTCAATTGCTGTTGTGTTTTCTATCATCATACTCTTCTTCCTACCGTTTTCAGGTATTTTTGAAAGATGTAAACTAAACATCCTTTTGTCATCCATCCGTACTACCAAAGATATTGACAACGCTCGCTTATATTTCTTCACCCCAATTATCTTCAGTTAGATTTATATAACTTCTCTGCTGGACTGGGAGTAAAGAAAAAACAGATTGAGTCTAACTGCTTCTCTCCCCGAGCATGTCGTAAAAGTCGACTAAGGGATAGTATCCTCTCCAACATGATGGACCATTTATAGGTCGATGGGCTGATCACCTGTATCCATGGTTCACCGCGTTCAATGGCTGCAAGTTTTCTTATGATTACTTGTGACAGCCCACCCCATCAAGGATACGGGCGTGGTAATATGAATGAATAAAGTTGGTCATAAAACACCTTAGCCAAAACTCTTACAGCATGATGCAATCCAAGGATCATGCTGTGCCGACCCCACATAGAGTGGGATAGGGGCAAGAAGATGATGATGAAGTTTGGAACTATGACGCATCATTTTCAATATTTCTTCTAACAGCAGCTTCTCGAATCAAAACAGATGACACTAAATATTCAATTCACCTAGTCGTTCTTATTTGAGAAACGGTTTCGTGTTGCGTAAAAAAGTATAAAATGTCTTGTACGTTGGCGCCTCTTTCAAAATGGCGCATTCGTGACTTGTCGCTTTAGGATTTACATAGTTTTATCGTTGTTTATTCTTGGTTTGTTGATGTGCGTGACTGTCTGTACGTTCCCCTCTAGTCTAGTCTAGACACATTACAATCGAACGTACAATACAAATAAAGGATACAACATTCTGTCATCCTTATCATCATTCAAGATATATTTGTGAAGGTGAGATTTTTCTGAGGCTGCGCTAAGAGTCTGCATCAATTAAGTGCTCCATTTCCAGCCACCCGACTACAAAAATGCATATAAATAGATGATAATTTGTATTAATTTTCTTTTTTGTGCTAGATCACTGACAATCTGGTTATGAGACGAGGTAGACCCTAGTCGATAGGTACTGTTAGTTTGTCCTTCTCTTTATTATTCCAAGCCTGAATCTCGGTAGTTCTAGATGCTAAGGTTAAGGCTGTATGTCATTAAATATTTCTCAAAATTCCCGTATCCCGAATGTGGCGGGCAGAGACACCACTAATCATAAGAAAACTTGCAGCCACTCTTGATTCAAAGTTCCAAGATGGATATGGTGAAGCATGGTAACAGGTGATCAGCTCTTCGCACTATAGATGGCCAATCATGTTGAAGAGCTATGCCTTAGTCGAATTTTACGACATGCTCGGGGAGATAAGCAAAATTTATACCATCAGTATTAGCTCATAGATTTATGTTCCAGCAAAGAGCTCTGACATTTGGTAACAAACAGTCATAGCATGTCTGAGTCACACAGCCCTGACCGTCGAATGATATTGTTTTAACTAATAAAGAAATACGACTTATAGATTATATCGGTAAAGGTCTAGCGGCCTTTTATAGACTGCGGAACGATCTGATCCAATTTCAAGGAAAGTGGACGAGGTACATCATTCTACATACATAATATCACGCCCGTATCCCTAATGGGCTGTGCAGAGCCACAGTCATAAGGAAACTTGCCGCTACTTCTGATTCAAAGTCCCAAGATGGATATGGTGACAGGTGATCAGCCCATCGCCCTATAGATGGTCCATCATATTGGAGAGGATATCTATGATTCCAATAATGATTTTTTTACTCCTACACTGGGGTTATTATGACATTGCCGGACAAGAGGTCGTGGTCATGTTACGCTTTCAGTTTGTCTTATTGTGAGCTTTCAAACGTACCATATATATTTGGAATAGAGCCTATTACGCATACTTAGTTTGCGAACAGAACAACAACTGACAGTTAACTAACTGATGTGCACACGCCCTAAGTCTCACAGTCTCGTTTGTCATTTATAACCCATTTATCTGTCAATTCTGGTGTTTTTTATTAGTCTTTTTTTATGCATGTCATCTTGGCATTAGTGCGCTGTCAGGTTTAACAAGAACGTAATGTTTCGGGCTTTTGGGTACTCTTCTAATGTATAAGTTCTGTCGATCATCATTCATCATTTCCTTGCCCTTTTACCACTTTATGTGGGGTCGGCACAACATGTATTCTTCTTCCATTTCCTTCTCTCAGAAGTCATCTCAACTCTCACTCCTTTCTTACTCATGTCATCTTTCACACAGTCCATCCAATTTTTCTTTGGTCTACATCTACCCAAATATCCTTCCACATTCAAATCTAAAACTCTTCTCGTCGCATGACATTCATCCCTTCTCATGACTTGTCTATGCCACGCTGACTTATTGCTTCTCAACTTATCCGTCACTGTGCTACCTTCAGACTTCCTCTTACATACTCATTCAAAAATAAATAAACATAATAATTGTCGGTCCCGGCTTTTAAGTCGTTAAGGCATGACGGAGGCCTTTAGGCGGCCCAAAAACTCCGTCACAAGAGTTAGCCACTAGCTCATACAAACTTACTTCTATGTTACGAATGTACCCATTTAAACCAAGTTTCATCTGACAAACATAACTTCCAAGTTTCTTACCTAACTCCAAGTTTAATTATATTGAGATTTATCAAAAGCATGTCGTTATTCAAACTGTACTATGGTATTTGTAAGTACCTATAACCCTCGCAAGGCGCGAATAGATTTGATCTCCAGCCGCGATAATATTTTACAACATGATTATAATGATAATGACTTCCATAATCAATGAAAATTAGCATTTACGGCCATTTAATTCTCGTTTAATTTTCAGACCACTCAATCAAGCGGATGAAAAAGAAAATGACGGTAGCCATATCTGGCACGTAGAACGGTTAATTTGTATGAGGTGGATGCGCGTGAGTTAAATTATTTATGCAAAGGTATGACATGTGTCACTCTTAATATTTCTTACATTAATAATAAACTTTACTGACTATATTTTACGTTTTAAATGTGACTCGAAGACCATCGACTGTCTAGTATTTTCAAATAATTCTTAGGTTAGATAAAATAAATAAATATTTGTGGACATTTCACACAGCGCCATCTAGCCCTAAACTAAGCAAAGCTTGTACTGTGGGTACCAGATGGCTGATAGAATATTTAAATACTTTTTTTTTGTAAATACATACTTATAATATTTACTACAACACCCAGACCCGGAAGAAATATTTGTAGAACATACAAACATTTCTCCCGTAGCGGGAATCGAACCCGCACCTCTTGCGTCTCAGCCGAGCACTCGCCCGCCACATCACCGAGGTCGTCTCATTGGTGCGCACATTCTATACTTAGAATCTATAGTACTATTTTTTGTGAATTATCTTTGACAATGTGAATTATGTGTTCTGTTGGCATTGCTAATAAAATAAAATAAAGTGAAACTTTATTTTTCCACAACAATGTCATCATCTGTGGCCGCATCTCGAATATGTTCACTAATGGCCCACGTGTGCCGATATCCAGTATCGAATACGCCTGCTGTATAGACAAAAGTGAACTCTATAACCATTGGATTATGGTTCAGAATCGAGAGACAGGAAATGTAGCAGCTGGCGCTATTATGATAAACCTACAACCTTCTTTGTGTCATAGTAAAAGTAAAAGCAAGTACTGCAATATTTACTGCATTATTTATATAGGTACTTTACTCAACTTGGTAAAAGCTTCAATCAATTACTATTTAGCGCGTAGCGTAGCTTGCTTAGACGTTCTTGATTGATCGTTAAAGTTAAGCAACGTTGTGCGCGGTCACAATTTGGATAGTGACCGCAAGTGGCATTACGAGCTGAGCGCTTCCGTACTTCGGAGGGCACGTTAAATTGTCGGTCCCGGCTTTTAAGTCGTTAAGCCATGATGGAGGCCTTTACAGGAGTTGGCCACTAGCTCATACGAACTTACTTACTTTTAATTACTATTACTATGCATTCATTCATTGGCCTTTTTCATCGATTACAGATGATTTAGGTGGCATCAGGTTACAGAACAATGAGAGTTAGAGCACTTTTTTCGTGACTAAAAAGGTATTACTATGATGACATTATTAATATGTTTCTGAAAATACTTGATCCTATCCCCGAGCATGTACCTAAAAGTGGACTAAGGGATAGTAACCTCTCCAACACGATGGACCATCTTTATGGTCGATGGGCTGATCATCTGTCACCATGGTTCACCATATCATTAGGAAACGGGCGTGTAAATATGAATAGAGTTGCTACTCTGCTTTGAAACAGTTGTACTATGTCAACTACTTACTGCATTTTTGTATGCGGCAGCAACAGATGACATATAAGGCGGCTATGAGCTTGAATATAGTGTTAGCTTCTTGGTAGACTTGAATACGTTGAAGTCAAGATTATCGTGATGGCATTACCGTTTATGCCCGCTTGATTAACTTAATCTTTTATTATTAAGAGTTTTAAACAAATTCTCTTAAAATAAAAATGATAAATCATGTTAATTCATAATTTTGTAGAAAACGGTTATAACTCCTTTTTTATCAACAAATAATGATCTCATAAACAAGTAACATAAACACGTAAAAATCTTATCTTATGAAACTAAGATAATGCGAAAGGCTATCGAAATCGGTTCAGTAGATATTGAGTTTTAGAGGTGCAAAAAACTATGCTAGCTGCTGCAGTGCCCCCTGGTGGGCTATGGCCGTAAAACATTATCTAACAATCTGCCCACCTCATTTGAGATATGGGCGTGATAATAATGTATGTATGTATGTATGTACCTACCTATATCTATGAACCTTCCCTGAAATGACACCAATAAAATGCAAAAAACCGCATCGAATTTGTTTCAGTAGTTTTAGAGGAAAATAGTAACAGACAATAAGCATACAACCTCTTAGGCCAAACGCATATACCTTCTCCGTTTCGTCGTGGGTAAAAAAACAGGAATGAAAAAAGGATTCAAAAATGGCCGCCATTGACCTAAGAGCCTTTTTCCATTTAAAAAAAATCTCATTCGAATTCTAAAATTAGACATGAGACAAGCGAAAACAGTTCGAAAACGATCGCGAGCGTTCATAAATCCTGTTCGGAGTAGGGCCCAAGGGCGCGGGCTATTTATAGGACGTCCCGGACGAAGGCCGCCGGTGCCACAGAGTATTTGCAAGGACAGAAGTCCATGAGATATTTTTCAGCAAAGTAGAAAATAATCAGGAAATAGAACTGGTCAAGTGCGAGTCGAACTCGCACACGAAGGGTTCCGTAGGGTAGCTTCAATGATCGATTACGAACGTTAAAATGTTTCATGAAATAAGAAAACAAAAAAACGCGAACGAATTGGACTCAAAACAGAGAGGGACTAAGTACAGGAATTAGAATTTTGCAAACTGCAACCTCTTACACTGCTGAAATTTGTAGCTTCCTTCCAAATGTCAGCTTTCTAGGTTCAGCAATTTGGCCAGTAAAAAATGCTTACATTACAAAAAAATGGTTATATACAGATTTTCTTGCTTATTCAGCTTACTCTTCTGTGTACACTGCGACAGCACGAAGGACTCCGCGTCCGGACGACCCGACACGTTCGTCCGACGAATTTTAATTCTCACTTCCCAGAATCGCGACCAAAGGCCGCCGCCGAGAGATGATTTAATGTCGAAATGTTCCAAAATGCCGGCAGGTAACGTTTCGCGGGACCGAATCTAATCGAGGGATTTCGAGAGTCTGATGCGATTTGCTGAAACTAATTCGAATTTGGGATGGAAATTGATATAGCGATGGGAAGACTTTGTCCCGTTAGTATAAATTGAAATTTGAGCGGCTTAAGAGTGTGCCATAGCGGATTTGCTCACAAAAAACGACGTAGAACTACTTCTTGTACGTTAATGAAATGTATTTATTGAAAAAGAAAATGTTATTTTTTCTTTGGTTCCTCAAAGTGAAAACACGATAAGTGAAAAATAGCTTGAAAAATCCATATTTTTGTCTGGATCTCGGGAACCCTAGCATATTTTCAGATGAGTTTCATTTTCATATGTAGATAACTATTTCTTTAGTTGTTGAAACCAGTTTTTTTATTCATGTTGTAGTTTTCATGTAGTTAACAATTATTTGATTTGGCGAGTTATTTGATTTCAATATTTTGCGGGGTTTCACTCTCTGTCCTTCTTCTGCACACCTGAAATCCGTAGCTCTATCCCTTTCGAAATCTGTCTAGACGCGATGATACGGTAGCCTCTTAAGGTAGACTTTCGCGTTATTGACACCGCGACAGAGCTACAACGAAAATGTATGTATGTATAAAAGTTCCATACATATTAGCAGTAACTTTTACGGTTGCTTAGAAATTACCTTCAAGATGGTAGAACAGTCAGGAGCGTTCGTGTTTGGCTCTATATTGACGTATTATCTTTGAAAATACAAAAACCGGTCGGATTCGCACATGGAGGGTTCCGTACCATCGGACACGTACATAAATATTTCTGGTATGGGGCCCCCTTTTTTGTTATAGCGGCAATAGAAATTATTACGGTTCATGAGATAGTAATAGGGTTTCGTTTGCACCCTTAGGGTACGGAACCCTAACAAGCCACTTTGAAGGGGAAAATAATATGCGTTCGTTTCTTTGTTCCAGTGTCCGTGGAAAGATCCATAAATTGTAAATTATAATACCAATATTATTGGTACTGTTAAAATGATGTAACAAGGAAAACCTATTGACGGAGGGCACGAGGAAACCAATCAGGTCAATGCCGCAATGATACTAATGATATTATTATAGGTGTGAGATGAGGTTATTGTAAAATACCTTATTATAGACCTAATAATACTCATAAAACCTAATCAATTTCTTCAATCGCGGAAATTCCGAAACAAATTGGTAGTATCCTTCACGTATTATTATTATACCTTTATACAAGTTATTGTCATGAGTTAAAAAGGAGTGAGTGTTATGACGGCTGACAGAGGGAAATGGAATAAGAATACATGTTGTAACGAACCCTGATGAAGTCGGAAAAACGAAGGGCTAACATCTGACACAGTTTCTTCTATCAGTAAAATCATTTCTTTTGCATATCAATGACTCATTGACTTTTATAGGTTAACCCCCGAATACTCAAACGCATCTCAGAGTTGAGCAAGTCTCAAGTGACGAGTTTTTGGCAATTTTTTATCAAAAAACCGTGAGTTGAGACGTGCTCAACTCTGAGATGAGTTTGAGTATTCGGGGGTAAGTTGACCAAAAAGTAGCGACCTCCACTGAGGTCGATTTGAGACAAGATTTGAGAGCACTGGTGGTCTAGTGGGTTGTCGTACCAATAGATTTTTCTATTCGAAAAAATATGCGCGCGTGAAGGAAAACATCGTGAGGAAACCGGCATGTCGTAGAAATTAGTTACCAGAACTTCGAGACTACCAAACTCCTTACTTAATAACCTAATGAAATGAAAGCAAGCCACTCCATTGGAAAGGACACAATACACCTTTAAAAATAAACAATTCTACATTCAATTGCAGACTACTTAGGCTACTACAGGCTATTTTAGGACACTGCACAGTCAGATATGATTGACTGCTTCATTACCAGCGGGGTATAATTTGTCAGTCCAAACACTGCTCTGATGTTTAATGGGGTCCAGAAATTACTATTGAATATTTCAGATGATTTGTATTCGCCGAGTGCCTCTACTATTTGAATGAAACCTGTTTGCAACTGGAGTTGGGTAAGTTCTAGATGGATACTGCTGAAGATATTCATCGGCATCAGGTAGTATATACAAGGCCTTTTACCATATATAGTAGATGATTAATACAGCGCCAGGAGGAAACTTTTACCTTCACTAACGGGACGCTATAGTGCCCGGGACGAATTAAGATTGAGTAGGCTTGCTCAGCACCTGTTCCATCCTCTCAGCTTAGAAGGCCTTGTCCACAGGAAATACGTAGTCAATACGTGCGTAACTGACTAAGCCGGCGGGGTTCCTCACGATGTTTTCCTTCACCGTTTGAGAGTACTGATACATACATAATTTTTGCACAGAAAATTCCATTGGTACATGACCGGATTTGAACCCACAATCTTAAGACCGGAAGGAGGGGTCACTACCAACTAGACGAACAGTGCTCTCAGCATCAGGTATGGTCTCTTGTCAAATGGCGTAGACGTCATGTAGTTCCTAGTCTTTTTAAGTAGGTACCAAATGGTCTCCTGGAAAGTATTTAAATCCTATGATGGAGATTTACATACAGTTTTCTGACCCTAAACTAGGATTCCCTGTTTAAGGGCAGAGACTAGATTTACCATGGTACACACAACATCCACATCCGGAGAAAAATATTTGCAAAATCTGCAAAAAATCTATCTCAGGAGTCGATCCCACAGGCTGAGAGTCTTAGCCGGACACTCGTTCACCTCGCCACCAAGATGTCGGTAAAGCTATGTCTGCAGAATGAATAATAACAGTCCACGAGTTGTTTGAACTCTCCTCCTGGCCACGGAAACGGCTACTGAATCCTCGTAACTCAGTCGGCAGCTCACCGTTTACGTTTTGACATTTATCAACACCCCATAATAAGTACAGGCAACCCGCCTGTCTCCGGCCAGCATTATAATTTGCGCCCCCGGTTACTCTCGCTTGCGACTCTGCAATTATAGAGGCACGATCAAGCCGCAATTGATCCTCAGGTCCCCAGCATTATTCTATCTATGGCAGCATGTAAATACGCTCTGAATATTAATGAGATCCTTGGGAATGCAAAATATTGTAAGTACCTGGGAAACCGGGTTGAGGAAATTCTCCATACTCGTTGAGGAAACTCAAAGGCCGTGCACCAAGATCGCAAGATGCTAATGAATTTTCCAAATGAAACGCGCTCAGAATTCCTGTTATATTTATTGCGACGCCCCGGTTTCGTGCAACAAAATAGCTAAATTCTTATTCAGAAAGTTACAAATCGAGTACATGGAAAGTGAAAAAAATTACAAAACATTATCGGAGATGGCCGGTCGTAATTGTCGTTTATGAATGTTGATGGCTTCTATTCTGGTTTTATTTTGGTCGTGGGGCGATGGTGCGTCCGGCGCATCAACGGTACCTCGATGTTGCGTGCGCGCAGGTATTATGCAACGCCGGGCGACGTCCTTGGCGCCGCGGCCGCGGTCGCGGGGGGGCGAAGGCCGGCGGGGGGCAGCGACCCTGGTTCGGTAACCGGTAACCAGTAACCACCAACCCCGGGTTTTTATTGCGAACCCGACGTTAAACCTGTCCCGACGAGTTATGTGCGCCGATAAAGTAGGCATAGTTGCGCTATGCCGTAGAATAGGAATTCTCTATTCGTGTTGGGATTGATGTAGCAACGATATCGCTTTTTTAAACCTCGCTACAATCTTTGTAGATGACGATCCCAATTTCAACTACGTTCTTCCAAAAGGATAGTGTAGATGTCGCACTTCATATTATCATGAAAACGCAACAGTCTGCTGTTATCTCTTAATCTTTCAGCTAAAATAATGCTCACAGATGTGCTAGTTACAGTAACGTTTAATTTCTAACAGCATACCTTCTGCATTCAAAAGGTCAGCCAGTAAAACTACTTACAGAATACTCCGAATTCCAAACACCCTTTCATCGCATAATTCTTTCTATGTTTAGACACGGACGTCTCACAGAACAAACAATAGTGAGTACGGCTTGGCGCCGCAATAAATAACAAGATGCATTTCAACATTGAATCCGCTGATACGCTCCTATGGCAACCCTGCTTGCCCATTCTTCCTGCTGACAGATTTATCTGTCGGGAATCCAAGAATCCTCAGGATCTTTGCGTACGATCCCAGGCATTTTTGAGCTCTTTGGGAAATGAAGATTCTAATCGACGCGAAATTTTGAAATGTGCTTTATTCGAGTTCACTTTTTTGATACAAACATCATCTTCCAGCTGCGTTCTACAGAAGTTCAATTTCTGGAATTCCTTCCTTAAAGGAGACCCCTACACCTTAAGAGGAGTACACAGAGACTTAAATATTTGTTTTCAATTCTTTGACTTTTATGGTTTTTTTTTCGAATATTAAATCACCAAGCTCTTTGTCGAATGCATCTTAAATACCCATAACACCGATTCTCAATCTCAAGACCTTTACGTAATTCCACCGTCGCGACCTTTGGTAATATTTTGACGCCTAATTACCGAAGCGCCGTTCAGTCAATATTAGTTAAAGCGTTACCTTCACACTTTTAACAGTATAAATAAACATCACAGTGATTTTCCTGGCGTTACATTCACGGAAATTTGAGTTTTTGCGATGCAGTGATTCATTTGCTCCATAATATCAGGTAAGTTGCACATAGGGGTACAGAAACCACTGATCTCCATTTGCTCTCGCTTCATTCACGCATTCAGGGTACCCTTGGCCTGGTCTTTCACTAACACGACCCCAATTCGGTCCAGATTACAGTTTAAAAATCAAATACTGTTTTCGCGATGTCTTGCCAATATGCTGACTGCATGAGTAACCTTGCCTGCTTATCGCGAATGTGTTTTTAAGTAACACTTGAACGTGACGTGATTAATAGCCTTCCGCCTTGCAGAACGTCGATAAAGTGTTTTGGTTTGTAATAAGTATTATCTGAATTTACGAAATCATTATTACTGAGGAAAATAGTTTGCAGATAACGTCGCACACGTCCTTCTTCTATTATTCGTATCTGCTTGTTTATTTTATTTTAGTTTTGTTAAGATTTCTATTTCCTACATTCATAATATTTAGCTTTTCAATTGTTCTTAATATGCAAACATATTATCATATTCAAAAAAATTATTTATTACGACCTTACTCTTCAACTGTTGTTTTATCAGAAATATTATTACGCCCGTATCCCTAATGGAATCGGCAGAGCCACGACGAGTAATCATAAGAAAACTTGCAGCCACTCCTGAATCAAAGTCCCAAGATGGATATGGTGAACCATGGTGGCAGGTGATCAGCCCATCGCCCATATAGATGGTCCATCATGTTGGAGAGGATAATATTCTTTCATTTAATTTTAATATCACAAAACGGCACAAAAGTATACTTCAAAAGAAGAATTGTGGAATCCCGTTCGGTAGAAAATTAGCACCTGCCTCAAACGGGAATGACGAATGATGGAGAATTTATGAGGTATCCAAGAATGATCCAAGTTATTAAAAACATAATTAAAATTCCATTAGCTTTCAAGTAAGTGGGTCAAGGAGGAGTGTAGGAATCCCAGCTGAATCATGTCTGGCTGGATTTGACGGCGCCCTTCAGACGTGTGTCAGAATTCAGACGCTGGCGACTGCTGACGTCATTTATGTTTGAATTACCTACCATGTAAAGACGCAAACGGGTATGAACCACGCATTTGATACATTTATTGGCGTATCCGTGCGCTGCAGAAGAGTTGCGCCTTAATAAGTATTTATCTGACAACAGCCTAAGCCGGGAATCATACCTTGTGTTATTTGTCCCTAAAAATTTTCAAAGTGCCGCTCTGTGCTGGCCAAAGCCCGGTAAAGCTGTCAATAACTTACGCGAAAGTAAGTAGGTATCTTAGTTTAAGAGTGTCCTTTTAATTTTCAACTCAGAGGATATTCTTTGTACAACAAGAGGTAAAAAATTGTAGTTAATCATTCTATTCCAATATTACAACCTCAATCCATTTCTTGCTTGGCTTACTTGCATAAATTAATGTTTATAATTATATATTTTCTATTTCGCGCGAGGCCAGCAGTCGTTATAGCCGCTATGCTACAGCATGACCTTAGTTCTGGAATGTAGGGTCTAATTTCTTTGTTAATTATAGGGCAGTGTTTTGTTTGAAACGACAAGGCGTGACTTCGAAACCATTATAAAAGCTTTAAACGATAGATTTTAGCTCAGATAAATTAAAACATTTAGGTATTAACATAAACATTACCCTATTTTGGTTTTAAAATATGTTTCGGAGTAAAATTTTAGTCAAGAAACTGCATTTAAAAAGGTGCCAAGTACCGCTTGGAAAGGTTGTTTCAATACGAAACATATTTTCATTACTATTTAAATGTTATTAGATTCAATACATAAATTGGGAGTAAAACCACAGTTAAAATACTTTTTCGGAAGCCTATAGATTAAATATTCTGTATTACAGAACTTTTAATTTTTAAAACTAAGTATATCATTTTTACCTAGAATATTCCTAAATATACGTGAAATTAAGCTGGATTTTCCTGCATCATCATAAATCATATTCGCTAAACCCAAGTAGGCACCTAATCTCAACGCGAAAACCTTCCTTAAGACTCTGAGCCTATCAAAGTCTTTGTGAAGGCCCAATCCCTTCTTTATAAGCTTCCTTATAGTTCTGAGCCGGCATCCATCATGCTGAACTCTTTGAAGGATCAGCAGCTTCCTTTGCCATCCGACGAAGCATTACCTGGAACAATAAAACATTGAATTTTAGAAAAATGTAAATTTATGTAATACAACTCTAGTTACTTTCTGCTGGACTGGGAGTAAAGAAAAATCATAAAATGCGTCCAGCTGCTTCTCTCCCCGAGCATGTCGTAAAAGTCGACTAAAGAATAGTGTCCTCTCCAACATGATGGACCACCTATATGGGCGATGGGCTGATCACCTGTCAGCATGGCTCACCATATCCAACTTAGGACTGAATCAGAAATGGCCGCAAGTTTTCTTATGATTACTTGTGGCTCTGCCCACCCCATTAGGGATAAAGGCGTGATAATATGTATGTATGTACAACTCTAGCTTAGATTAATCAATGGGGTAGTTCCCATTTGTTCTATGGAACATGTACATACAACCATACATATTATCATACCCGTATCCCTAATGGGGTGGACAGAGCCACAAGTAATCATAAGAAAACTTGCAGCTACTCCTGATTCAAAATCCCAAGATGGATGTGAAGCATAGTGACAATTTAATACTTTTATACACTTTTTTTATAAATATATAGGTACTTATAATAAATAATATTACAACAACAATGTAACATTGAATGATATGCAAATATTTCTCCAGCAGCGGGAACTGAATCCGCGCCTCCGTTTCAACCGGGCAGTCGCCCACCACGCCCCACTGAGATCGAAATAAGTAGTTCCACCACTACTAAAGAATAACAGGTAGCTTAGATTGTCTAGGTATCTCATTTGGCGGTGGAATACAAAGATAAGAATGGACAACAGATACCGGCGGTAAGTTGAAGGCAAAACAGATCTTACATTAACTTCAGACTTATTTACGAGCCAATAAAATAAGTTGGACCTCTGATCTATGGCCAGAGTAGCAGGGGCTTTGGCGAAACAATATCGACTTGTCTATGGATTCGAGTTCATTGACCTCTGGTGCTACTACTACTAAGTGTCACTAGCTCTTTAGAACCAGTGGGGTGAAAAAGTGCGCCTTAAACGCTTCTTTCGTGCACTTGACACTTGCGAAGAAAGATAGTATTTTATTTACATGACAACCTCGGTGGCGTGGCGAGCGAGTGCTCGGCTGAGACACATGAGGCACGGTTTCAATTCCCGCTGCGGCAGTAATAAGTATTCAATCAGAGGGGCTATAAAGACTACTTTGAGCAATTCATTTTTCGATTTTACAGCACATCCTAAGCGATTTCTGTAATTTTCGTAAAATCGTCTGAATTGTAGGTGAATTGTACGCAATTCCATTCAGCAGCAGATTCATATTTGACCGTAAAACCGGTCGGAATTTTGGTATATCGTATACAGTTCAATTCAGCAGAAGATCTGATAAAGTGGCCTTTTTAACCAGCTATCTGGTTCTAGTACAAGCTTTGCTTAGTTCGGGGCTAGATGGCGCTGAGTGATATGTCCACAAATATTTTTTTTATTTATAAAATAAAATGGCATTCTGGAAACGCTACAACCCATTCCTCCGTCAGTTTGTTAAAAAACTAAAATAGTTAACGATCCGAACGTGCTTAATCCATACATTCATGGATAAACTTTAGAACCAGTCATCAGTAGCACATTTTGATAGCAAACGAACCATTACCAATTACAACTCTAATGCCATGGCTCTACCATGAGTACCAGACTGAACTCGGTGGCAACTGTACCACAATTTTTAGGGTTCCGTATCGGAAGGGTGCTAACGGGACCCTATTACTAAGCCTCCGCTCAGTCCATCCGTTAGCCCGTTTGTCAGCGGGCTGTTTCTCATGGAACGTAATAGGTACAGAGTTTAAATTTTCACAGAATGTGTATTTGTATATAACAACAAATAATAAAAATATTAAAATATAAAGGGCTCCCTAAACCGACAAGCATGGATGAGGAATGTAATGAGAGTGAATGAAGCGAAAGAAGTATGTCAGGATGGTAGCAAATAGATCCGTGATCTCTGCCTACCCACCCCTATGGGAAACAGGCACGATTTTATGCATGTATTATTTGTTGTTATAGCGGCAATAGAAATACACACTCTGTGAAACTTTCAACACTATTACGGTTCATGAGATACAGCCCGCTGACAGACGGACGGACGGACGGACGGCATATGCTTAGTAATAGGGTCCTGTTGGCTGGCACCCTTCGAGTACGGAACCTTAAGTATTTCTCACCCTTTCCAGTAGATCCGTCTTAAAAAAAAAGTTCGAAAAGTTTTCATACCTACGAGTAAATATTTTTACTATAGACGCTAACTAATAAATAGTCTGATTAAACTTATGATAGAACCAAAGCAACAAATTTTGTAGCAAACGAACCATTATATTTGTAATTATGTTTGACTTCGTTCACTGTTGTTGACCTCAGCAATTCGCCAAAGCGAATGCTATGCTAACAAAGGATTGGCGGAACCATAGTGCATTAGCGAGAGGAGTGAGTTACTGTACGCAGTAAACAAACTACAGTTTCTCAACTAGGCAACATACTAAGGCCTTTTACCATCTATATTAGATGATTTATACAGCGTCAGGAGGCGACTTTTACTGCTGTTCTGTAGTGTCCGGGACGAATTAAGACTGAGTAGGCTTGCCCAGCACCTATTCCATCCTCTCAGCTTAGTCGGCCTTGTCCTCAGGAAAGACACGTGCGGAGCTGACTAAGCCGCGGGTTTCCTCACGATGTTTTCCTTCACCGTTTGAGAGTATTGGTATAGCGCACATAATTTTTTCGCACAGAAAAATACATTGGTACACGACCGGGTTTGAACCCACGACCTTAGGATCGGAAGGCGGGGTCACCACCAACTAGACCACCAGTGCTCTCAGCTTTTAGTACAAACTGTTTTGGTATTCTGTGAGTTTTCCGGTTCAGCGCCTGGTAAGAAACGGGTCAAAGATTGATTGTGTGACAATTACTGAGCTATGATTAAAGCTGATTTATTGTTCCAGACTAATAATGGTGACGAATGAGGCGATAATGGAAGGAAGCCAGCAATTTTGCTGATCATTCAGTGAGACAAAAAGCTAACAGGCCGTTTAGTGGACTATAAAACATACATTTTAATAAACGGTGTCAATTTCTGTGGAGAGATGAATGTTTCAGTTTAGAGTTTGTTGTATCAATGAATAGGACATACATACATTATATTATCACGCTCGTATCCCTAATGGGGTGGGCAAAGCCACAAGTAAATATAAGAAAACTTGCAGCCACTTCTGATTTAAAGTCTTGCGATGGATATGGTGAACCATGGTTACAGGTGATCGACCATATAGATGGTCCATCATGTTGGCGAGGATAGTATCCCTTAGTCAACTTTTACGACATGCTCGGGGAGAGAAGCAGCTGGACGCATTCTATGTTCTTTCTTTATTCCCAGTCCAGCAGAGTTTTTCTCATCAGTTCTTCTATATTTTTTTTAACTAGCGACTGTATAATACGATAATATGCATGTTGACAAAAACACATGAATTTTAGGTATACGAAAGGCTCAGTGACATAATAAACAGGTAGCGCGATGATTTGCCAATGAAGCATTCAAAACAGGAAACTCAATGCGATGCCGTCATCGGAATACAAACACAACACGCCAGAGGCACGAGGACCAAACAACTTGAACAAAATGACAAGTACGTCGAACTAGTGAACTGGACGTGTTTATTATTTACCACTATGTAAAAGGTTTTAAAAAATCTACTAGGAGATGAAAACCGTTTTCATGACATTTATAACATCATCATCTTCCTGCCCTTATCCCACTCTATGTGGGGTCGGCAGCATGATCCTTGGATCATGCTGTAAGAGTTTTGGCTAAGGTTTTTATGACCGGCCGCCTGCCTGACGGCAACCCTCCTTGGGAATACTTGCTTATTGCGCGAGAAGTAAATTATTATTATTGAGAGCCTGTGGTATCCCAATAGCCTCCTATCTTCTCTTCAACCACCTCAATTTGGGCTACAATAACCCAAATCGAGGTGATTGGAGAGATAGTAACTGTGGACCGATCAATTCCTTTCTAAGAGTCATCATCATTTCCCTGCCCTTTTCCCACTTTATGTGGGGTCGGCAAAACTCCAGAAGTCATCCCAACACTCACTCCATTCTTACTCATGTCATCTTTCAACAGTCCATCCATCTTTTCTTTGGCCAACCTCTACCTACATTATTCTTCCACATCCATAACTAACATTCTTCTCTATTTCTTTCTAGGAGTAAAATTTTAGCTAATTTATCATAAAATGGCCAGCTGCATCTATTGTAGCCATGATAAAGAGTGAATCGGTGCGTGCGCAAGCATTGATGTTTCCGGTATACTTGACCCGGTTCAACGTATCTGTTCAAACACGATACGCGTTTGGAAACAATAGCTTTGTATTCAGATATCTTGGGTAATAAAGTAATTTCTGTAGGTCGTTTTGATGTCGCCATAGCCGTGTTTTCACATGCGTTTGATTATGTGCCTGCTAGCGAATGATGTTGGAATGGCTCTGATGGGTAATGTTGATGTTTAACAGAGAAATAAAAAAATTGTGGAAAAATTGTCTATGATTGCAATGGATGCAGAGCCAGGAATGGAGAAAGACGGTGCCATGCACAATCGTTTTGACATACTTATTAGGACGCCCGTATCCCTAATCTATAGATGGCCCATATAGTATCCAACATGCATGATGGATCATCTATGATGAGGGATAGCCCTTAGTCAACTTTTACGACATGCTCGGGGAGTGAAGCAGCTGGACGGATTCTGTTTTTTTTCTCCCAGTCCAGAAGAGAAGTAATTGTATTATATCTTAAGTATTTGATATTAAAATTATGTAACCAACACCTTTAACCACAGACTACAATCTACAAAGGTATACCTACAAAACGTAACCAACATGATTCTCACGGGAAACACAATCAAAGTTCGATTAATATCGTAAATACGGCGAAAATGCACAGCAGAATATTTGTTTGATAAATTGGCTGTTGTCGCATCGATTGCGAAATGCGCGTGCGCGGACAAAGACACCGCTGGTGGCCTCTGCTTCTTGCAATTGACTTTCAAAGTAAACTGACCTTTATAGCGATTTCTTTAGAGTTATTGTAGCATAGCATAAAATCCGTTCGATTACCAGTGGCCTGTTGTGTTTAATGAAATTGTCTCTCGTAGGAAACTAATCTTTATAACGATGTGCTTAAAGTTATTATGATTAAACAAAGAATGTGTTCACAGATCAGATCACTAGCGTCAACAGCTTAGTTAAATAACCTGTAACAAGCCGATTATAAGTTCGAATATCGCTCCAGATTCAACAATGTCAGTTTGACTTTAAACGTCTTTGGAACGAAAATTCTAATTTCTAACATTAGTATTATAATTTCTTGCAGATTTGCACTACAGAGCCTGCAGCCAAATCACTTGACGTTTAAAGATTGATAATGCAATATCATCACGTGACTTAGTGACGCATATTTCGAAATCCAGGTCGCTCGACAGCGCGTTGGGTCGACACCGAAAAAGTCGCGGGCAAAACTTGGATAAGAAACGCACAGGACCAAGGAGGCTGGCACAATCTAAAGGAGGCCTATACCCAGCTGTAGGTGACGCCAGGTTAAAATGCTGATGATGTCAATCCCATACATTTTTTCATTAGCGTTCAGCGACTTCGTTAGTCGGAAAGTGACGCGGGCAAGCGTCTGGTTCGTCGTGTTTGCATTCGGAATGTGTTGATGTCGTGAAATTCAATCGCGTTGATAATTTCGCACGCGAACTCAAAGCACGTACGGTTTTTGGAGACCGTTCAGTATGTATGACACGGTCCTTTAGTTCTTTGAAACCGACATACCTATTAACTTCCGAGGACAGAAAATGCCTTGCGTAATAAATCATCATAGATCTATATAGAAGTCAATTATAAATTCATCATTGACATGTCATTACAAACATACGCATTATCATGCTCGTATCCCTAATGGGATGGGCAGAGCGACAAGAAAACTTAGAAGAAGATACTATCCCTTAGTTCAAGCAGAAGAAACCGCATCTAAATCGGTCCATTCGTTTGGAAGCTACGATGCGACAGACAGATACACAAATACACACTACATACTTATAACACCCCTCTTTTTCGTTGGGGGTTAAAGAGCGTACTAACACACAAACTTTTGATAATATGATATTTAGTGTGATGTATTTTTGTACATTAAACTTTGCTACAAACCCTTCACGGGTTATATTTTGAGGAGTTTTAGTAACAATCATTTAAATTAAATCATATTGTCATTGCAAGTTTAATTTTGATATTTCTATCAGGTCACAGTCGCTGATGAAATGTCTTTCTTTGCCAGCACAGCATTCTCTGGCACGATATAAGACTTCAATCAAAACAACTTTGACCCACTACTATTAATCACGAATTGGACAAGCCATTGCTTACTGTCTTTGACTAGACTATTTTGCAATACCTGAGCCTATAGATAAACTGCAATGGTTCGAAGCATTTCCATTTCTACGCAATTTAAGCCTGTTGCGAATAGGGTCTTTACAACTTCATAGGTAAGTAAGTTCGTATGAGCTAGTGGCCAACTCTTGTGACAGAGTTTTTAGGCCGCCTAAAGGCCTCCGTCATGGCTTAACGACTTAAAAGCCGGTCCGACAATTTAACGTGCCCTCCGAAGCACAGAAGCGCTCATCTCGTAATTCCACTTGCGGTTCACCCATCCCAATTGTGACCGCACAACGTTGCTTAACTTCAACGATCAATCAAGAACGCCTTAGCAAGACTTTGGCGTTTTATAGAATTTTAGCAGTTCGGTGTTATGACGTGTCATTTTGGTAGCGTATGCCAATGTCAATGTCAAAAATGACAACCCTATCGATTTGAATCTTTTCTATTGAACGCCTCTTTCTCAACCAATACTACGACTAAGCTCTGGATCAGTAAAAAAATACAATACAAAACTCTATGAATAAAATCACAGTAATTTAAAACTGTCATAGTTTTTTGTTAGCCTTTATACAGTCGTATAAATCAATCAAATGTATTTTTTACTATTATTTCATTCAAATATTGAATCGAAACATGTGAACAATGACTTGTTTCTGCTACCAAAAAATTGGCAGACTAACAAAAAGTTGAGACAAAAACTTGTAATAGCAATGTTCTTGGGCTATTTCTATGTCATTAATTACTCTTCTCTTATCACAACATACCTAGACGCATGTTAACACATGCACAGACTATAATATAAGCCAAGTCCTGTACGCATGTTCTAGCGGAACCCGTTGATAAATCTAGTCTATGCTTGTTCAATACATCATTGCGTGGCCTGTGTGTGGTCGGCACCTTATAAGGTTGTCTCACTAAAAAACGTTGTAGACGATTTTCATATTTTCCTATTCTTTATAAGGAGTTCCACGGTTCGCTGGTCCGCGGACTCCGAAGTTATTGTATTACATAGTGGATTTATTTTGTCGATCGCTAGATCATATCGGATTTGTGGTGGTTTCGTTATGAAATCCAGAACGGATGTCGGAGACACGGATACCGACTGTTTTTATACTGACTCATTGTATCCTCAGTTTCAAACCTCATAATCTTGGGGTTTTCTATTTTCTAAAGTATGTGCAATTGGCCAAACTTACACAACCACAGAAATTCCTACAGTTGGTACCAGAGTCATATTATATATGCGAAAGTTTGTGAGGATGTTTGGATGTTTGTGCCTCAATCACACTTAAACGGCTGAACAGATTTAAATGAAACTTGGAATATACATAGCACATGTACTGGATATAGGCTATTTTTTATCCGGGTACCACGCGAGCGAAGCCGCGGGCGGCAGCTAGTACCTTATAAATCTTCCGAGAAATGGTGACACAACGTCTATTTAAAATATAAATATGGCAAGTAACGGCATCTTTGCATGCACCTGGTCCTGAGCCGGATACGAGCGTGCCGTTCCACCGTACTAACTATATGTTATTCTTTGACCATCAGCTGTCATCTAGACGTTTTTTGACCTAATTTTGACTGATCGGAAACTGGTTGGAAGCCTTCCCAGGCCTTATTAGCCCAGGGATCGTACTAACTGAACGTTATTCTGTGTCCATCAGAAATCATCTAGACATCTATGGCCTAATTCTGACTTCTAATAATAATAATAATAACAATAATAAATTCTTTATTGCAGACACAGAGATCCATATTTAAGTAGGTACACAGAAAACAAACAAAAAAAATTTATAGAAAACTGGAAGCTTTGTCCTTCCATACTTCCATATCCATACTATAATACAATAAATGCGAAAGTAACTTTGTCTGTAACACGCCAAAACCGCTGAACAGATTTTCATAAAGATTAGGAGGGAGATAGATAACATCTTAGGGAAAGATATAGGCTACATTTTGTCAGGAAAATCAATTCAGACAAAGGCCTGCCTTCCTTTTTTCCAGCGCTCTCTATGTTCCATGGTTTTAATAAAATTAAAACACGTAACAAGGAGAAATCTCGAAGGTTCACTTCGAAATTTTCTCGTTACGTGTCCCGAGAGTCCAGCAAGTCGAGCGATCCATAAAAACTTAATAGTACCCACATTCTATAAATTTGCATTTCTCGGTATTTTCTGTTACAAATTCTTAGGGCTGTTGCTGTTTTTCAGTATCCGGCCGTGAGTTCGAATCCAACCGTAGTACACCAGTTGATTTTTCTGTTAGATAAATTTATGTATACCAGTCCTCTCGAACAGTTAAATCTAAGAAGTTTAAATACGTGTCAAGTGCACGAAAGAAGCCTCTTCAGGCGCACTTCAGTCCTTTCGCACTAGCTTAAAATACATAACTAGAGACCTGATTAGTCTAAAACCTCCTGATCCCCCCTGGATTAGTCTAAAACCTCACCACACATCACCAGGGGGGAGGGAGGGGATTAATGGACAATCTGTTAAGCCTGCTGGATCCCACTGCTGGGGAAAGGCATCCAATCACCCTGTTCTAAGGCTAGTAGGCTAGTTTTTTGTTACAATCTTTTGCATTAATAATATTAGTAGGATACGATCAGTCTTTGAACCATCCTCTAGACGCATAGGATTAATTATATTCCCACGACCACCCGACCTTTACCAAATCTATAAATTTCCAAACAGTCAAACACAGCCCTAAGCCACGTAATAAGTAGTTTGATTAATAGCTGCGTAATAGCTCTATTGCGTACGGCGGGACACCGTGTAAATTATTATGTATAGAGTTGAGCAGTCCAAACTAGGTCCAAACAAAGTTTGACGACCTCGGTGGCGTGGCGGGCGAGTACTCGACTGAGACGCAAGAGGCGCGGGTTCGATAATATTTGCATGCTCTGCGAATATTTCTTCCGGGTCTGCGTGTTGTTATTATAAGTTACTAGCTGACGCCCGCGGCTTCGCTCGCGTGGTATCAGGATAAAAAATATCTATGTTAATCCAGCACATGTACTATGTATGTTCCAAGCTTTATTCAAATCGTATTCAAAGTGAAAGAATAACAAACATCCACACAGACAAACTTCGCTTTTATAATATTAGTAGGATGCATTTCCAAAAGAAAAGCATATAAGTATTCTATCAGCCATCTGGTTCCTATAGTACAAGCTTTGCTTAGTTTGGGGCTAGATGGCGCTGTGTAAAATGTGAACAAATATTTATTATTATTATAAAAAATCCTTCTCAATCTACATTACGTTGAATTAATTCCTTCCTCGTTGCGTGCATTATGCAACTCCTGCACAGGAGAAGCGGCAAATTTCAAACGTTTAGAAGCGGACTAGTATTTATTCCGTGGCTTCGTTTGGAAAGTGAATGCCGGATGTCGGGTATTAACTTTGAAATGCGCACACGCATAAATCTTACATCTGTGACAGTGGCGCCCTCTTGTCGCTCTGCAGTACCATTGTAATTAGCAAAGGCAAACGATTGCTTGGTTCATGTCGAGAGGATCTTTGTATAGTGTGAATTTATGGCAAGCTATTGCTTATACGACGGCATACCTCTGTGGCTTGGCGAGTGCTCGGCTGAGACGCAAGATGCGCGGGTTCGATTCCCGCTGCGGAATAAATCTTTGCATGCTCTGTAAATAGTTCTGCCGGGTCTGGGTGTTGTAATGTTATGTATTATAAGTTAACATTTACAAAAATTTGTCTGGAAATTTACAAAATATTGGTCACGTGTTTCAGGGTTTTCCTCGAATGGGTCAAAATGGTTTGTCAAAGTTTGTATAGGAAAAACAAGTAGTGCGATTGGCTCAAAACTTGGCTAGGATACTTTAAATATAAAATCAATAGACGTGTTTCAAAATAACCCTCAAAAAGGGGTAAAATGTGGTGTCAAAATTCACACCTAATAAAAACCCATTCAATTTCTAAGCAATCCTTATAAAATCCAGCGTGCCATTTCCTAGAAGGGCCTTTGGACAAATCGTGGATCACTTCGACCAAATTGCACAGTTCACGTCCAGGACACAGGTAACTGAACAGTTAGTATGGATTTACCCAACTGCCCGAGGCCAGTTCAAAGGGCTGGATTGGAACACGATAAAAACGAACAAGGGATATAAGACTTTAAGGTCATAAAATTACGGTACAGTTTTGTGGGTTATTGTTGAGTACGAATCGGTATATACCGCGCGGCGTCAAAGAGCAAAGGTGGGCCGAATATGGGAATAATCATGCATTTCGTGCTTTTGTTTAACGCTCTGTCACAATGGACCAGGCTACTTGTTCTTTCTCGGTCCAGTAACCAGCTTAACCAGCTTCCCTTTTATTATGGATACATTCAGAAGAGCTCAGAGCACGTTCAGTTGTGGACAATGGACAGATGTGGCAATCTCTATGATAAGTGTTTTACGACTTGTAGTAAACGATTTCTTTTAACGGGATCACTTCTCGGGTCACCAGATTCGAAAATAATATGTGCACCAGTAATATGTAAGTAAGCACTCTCAATTTTTGAGGAAATCAGCATATCAAACAATCTGAAAAAATCAAATATACTTATCTCAAGTGAATGAAAAGAGCTTCTTTGAGGTACACTTTAATCGCAGAAGCGTAGTACATAGTAGAATTTCGTTCTCTATCTAATCGTGTCACTAGTTCCTTTGAACCGGTGTGGTGAGAGGATTTAAAATGCGCCTTAAAGGCTCCTTTCGTGCACTTGAGACATGTTTTCGAATATTTCAGGTTCTACGACATGACGGTTTCCTCACGATGTTTGAGAGTACTGGTGCGTACATAATTTTTTAGAACAGAAAAATCGATTGTTTGCATGACCGGATTTGAACCCACGACCTTAGGATCGGAAAGCGGGGTCACTAGCACTAGACCACCAGTGCTCTCAAACTCTTTCGTTATGACGGAGCCTTACAAAACAATAGTTAGAGAAACCGCAGTTACGGAAAGCTTTCAATCGAACCTGCACTAATTTGTTTCGCCTTTTGTAGACTTACCACTTATGCCTTTTGCAACGTTAAGTCTTGGTTTCCTTACTCGGCAGCGAACGGCTATGAGGCCAAAATGTATGTACTTAGGAAGATCTCCAGAAAACATTTATTAAAGCCCCTATCGTTTTATAAAGGTCATTTCTTTTTTTTTCTAGTAAATATTTGTGGATATTTCACACAGCGCCATCTAGCCCCAAACTAAGCAAAGCTTGTACTATGGGCACCAGGTGGCTGATAGAAAAATTTCTTACTTCTTACTTATGTTATAAATGCAAATGTTTGTGAGGATGTTTGGATGTTTGTGCCTCAATCACTTGCCGTTTGTGAAGGTAAAAGTTGCCTCCTGACGCTGTATAAATCTTGATCGATTGTTAAAGTTAAGCAACCCTGTGTGCGGTCACAATCGGGATGGGTGACCGCAAGTACCGCATTACGAGCTGAGCGCTTCCGTGCTTCGGAGGGCACGTCCCGGCTTTTAAGTCGTTAAGCCATGACGGAGGCCTTTAGGCGCTCATACGAACATACAATCTTCTATAGATGGTAAAAGGCCTTATTATAACTTTTTGATACAATGTAGGGGACTGTCATATCTCCGGCTTTTAAGAAGGCGGACAGCATCTGACGGCAGTAACTTGCAAACCAAAGCTTAAAGCTGCATTTATGGGCAACCCGGCGTGTGTGGCTCGGGTAACAATTTCACGTGGGAAAATGGAATTGTAATTTACAGAATGTTGCGCAAAACGCCAATTATGGAATTGTGTAGTGTTGGGAAATTTTCAGATTCGGAATAATACGTTAAGAGTGAAAGTAAGAAAGAGGTTACGGGTTTGAGTTCCGCCCTTGTTATTATTTGTAGAACGTTCAGAGATTATATATATCACGACCGTATCCCTAATGGGGTGGGCAGAGCCACAAGTAAACATAAGAAAACTTGCAGCCACTTCTGATTTAAAGACCAAAGTTGCCTAATGTCGCCCATATAGATGGTCCATCATGTTGGAGAGGATACCGTCCCTTACCCCCGAATACTCAAACGCGTCTCAGACTTGAGCACGTCTCAATTCACGGTTTTTTGATAGTTCTGTCAAAAACTCGTCACTTCAGACGTGCTCAACTCTGAGATGCGTTTGAGTATTCGAGGGTTAGTCGACGTTTACAACATGCTCGGAGAGAAAAGAAGCTGGACGCATTCTATGCTTTTTCTTTACTTTCTTTTCTTCACCGTTTGAGTGTACCCTACGTAGTATTGTATTAAATTAAAGTTTTCAAATCTATAGTAGCCTAGCAGTAGACAGACGGCAACTTCACAAGTTGACTCAGTATCACACTTCAGATACTCGGAAGCGAATGCATTCCTTAGTTATTGCATCACTGTGACGAGTTCATCTTAATTCGATGACCTTGACACGGTCAGCAACAAAAACAGCAATTCTTCCTTATCTCTTGGATTACTTTTACAATCCCAATTTAAATGAGTTATGAAGTTCATTCGTGTGAAATTCGGAAAGACCGCCATCTTTTTTTTCAATTTTTTTTTAATGTCATGTGACGAGAAGAGTGTTAGATTATGAGAGTGGATAGATACAAGGGTAGAGGTAGACCAAAGAAGAAATGGATGGATTGCGTGAATGATGATATGAATAAGAAAGGAGTGAATACTGTATTGACTGCTGATAGAGGGGAATGGAAGAGAAAAACATGTTGTGCCGACCCCACTTAAGTGGGATAAGGGCAGGGAGATAATGATGATTGTTTTTTTTTAATTTCAGCATGATCAATTGATATGGCATGGCTGATGCTCTACTACCTACTCCAAAGCAGAGCAACATTCGCACCACTTTCCTCTTCATAAAGAAACCATCGCTAGAGCATTTTCTAATTTTAAATCCGCATTCCCAATTCAAACATTTGCCGGCAATCAAAGGAGTGTACACACTTGCGACTGTATCGCTGCGTATATGGCGCGTCCGACCAGGCCAGTGTGAAATGGAAGACGGTTCCGTCACGTGACCCGGTCAGCGCGTCCGACACGCGTGCGTTGTTGGGTTCCGCAGGGGTAGGAGAATATCTGTAGTACCGCTTGTTTGTTTGTTTGTTTCGACTCTACTGGGAGTGTACTCGTAAAATTTATTCAACATACATAATATCACGCCTGTTTCCCATAGGAGTATATATAGGCAGAGATCACGGATCTCCACTTCCAAATTTATTCAGTTCTTTTTTATTGCTTTCTTATAAAACATTGATGTTAAACTACATCAGTGTAACATATAAAATTATGTCACCGTGTAAAAAAAAATTATCGAACTGATAAAGCTGATAAAATGTACAGATAACCAATATAAGCTTGTTATTTTGACATATTTTTCCAACTTAAATAAAATCATCTGCGTATCGCAAATTTTTATTTAAGTGAGTATCAAAAACACACATACATAGGCCCGTATACCTAATGGGGTGGGCAGAGCCAAATCAAAAAACAGTAGAACATTAACGGAACCCTCACAACTTCCACCGCACTCAAGCTTAGCCCAAGTTTTTATCCCCATCTCTCGGAAACCAAGGCGCTAATTATCAGGTCTCGCGGCGTTTTTGATGCGTTTTTACCGCGGCAAAGTCGCGGCCACGATGCTGTGGAATCTAAGGGTGATACTACATTTCACAACACCTTCAAGATTAGCAAATCATCATCATCTTTCTGCCCTATCCCACTCCGAATGATCGGCACAGCATGTTCCCTTCTTCCATTCTCTTCTGTAAGTCGTCATCTCTGTAATCACTCTTTTCTTAACCATGTCCTCTTTCACACATTTCATCCACATTTTTTAACCTAGCAAAGACTACTCCTTTTTTTAAACCGAATTAAGTTTGCGTTTGACCACACTCTACCTGATGTTAAGTAACAGTGCGGTCTAAGATGAAGCACGATTACCTAGAAGAAGCCTATTGATTCTCAATTTGAAGACACCCATATTTTACATTTCAGGAAATACCGATCCCGGCAGGGAGTTCCACGTTTTTGCAGTGCGTATGAAAAATGTGGACTCAAAGCGCTCAGTACGAACACTGGGAATGTCAACCATGTACTTGCCTTCCGGGGTATCTGGAGATCCGATGGAAGGCAGCATAACTAAATCTATTGCCGTCATATTTATGTAGAAGGATTATTGTGTAATATCTTTCGTCGCACGTTGGTCTATTACAAGATTGGGTGGGGACCTTGAGGACGGCTCAATGTCATCACACATCAATGTCATCACAATGACATTATGTAATGAATGTGTTGACAGGAATGTTTCTTTGTGCTCTCGCTCTGATGCTAGACTAACTCCTTCCTACTACTCGTGTATATAATTCTTGCGAACCAATGAACCAGCGGTAAGAGATTAAAGTGCGCCTCAGAGATTATCCACGCGCAATGCAAAAGATATTCCATAGAGAAGAGGAGGGTTAAAAAGGCCATTCGTACGATTCACCTACAATTCAGACTATTTGACTAAAATTAGAGGAATTGCAAAGGATCTGCTATGAATTCGGGAAATGATTATGCTATAGGTGGGTTGCTCAAAGTGGCCTTTTTAGACCCGCATTCTCTTGTTTCCATCGCATTGCTGAAGCACGCTCTGATATGTAGAATGCCAATCCACTTAGCAGGTGAAAACTGCGAAGATGTTTTACCGTGTCGGACATGTAAAGGATACCTGAGTTTATGTGCTAAAGGTACTTGGGGTCTCAGCCCACTACGCCGTTACATAACCGGACTGTCATACAAAGCAAATAACGAATGGTACATACATAATGATCACGCCCGTATCCCTGATGGGATGGGCAAAGATAGGATGGTAATAAGAAAACTTGCAGCCACTACATTACAGAAGTATGGTGACAGGTGACCAGCCCATCGCTTGACTCTTACGACATGCTCGGGGAGAGAAGCAGCTGGACGTATTCTATGTTTTTTCAACTCTAGTTTTTAGGGTTCCGTACCCGAAGGGTGCCAACGGGACCCTGTTACTGAACCTTAGTTGTCCGTACGTCCGGGCTGTATCTCGTGAACCGTAATAGGTAGAGTTGACATTTTCACAGAGAGTAAATTTCTATTGCCGCTATAACAACGCATAATAGAAATAAAATAAAAGGGGGCCTCATAAAAGAAACATGTTTCAATGTACGGAACTCTTCATGTGCGAATTCGTGTACTTGACATATTTTTTTTTTACATTGAATAATAATTCAGCCATCAGTCAATGAAATGGCACCCTGATACGTTGGGTGCGTCCAATGCCTGGCAGATGACGCCTCAACCCATTGTGTCGACTTTGCATACTTTTTGCTGGACTTGTAAACTAGTCGTCCACTATTTATTTCCGACAGGAATATATGTCGTAATAATAGTAGCAAAAAAAGCTACAATGCAACAAAGAGTTCTAACCGTCCAGTCATTCTGCTATTGTCAAAATTGTGAAGGTCGGCGACTGAAGGTTACTGCATTGTTGGCATCGACGGCTGAGCAGCTAAACCAAGAAAGTCACTAAGGCCATCGTTTACTAAGCAGTGGCTACCATGACCCACTAATAATTATTAAGATGTCAGATATTTAAAACATCATCATCTTCCTGCCCTTATCCCACTCTATGCGGGGTCGGCACAGCATGCTGTAAGAGTTTTGGCTAAGGTGTTTTATGACCGGCCGCCTGCCTGACGTCAACCCTCCTTGGGAATACTTGCCTATTGTATCTCATTATTGGAGGATACTAGGTATCCCTTATTCGACTTTCGAGAGAAGCAGCTGGACGCATTCTATGTTGTTTCTTTACTCCCAGTCCAGCAGAGAAGTAATATAACACACTGTGATAATCACGGCTGTGTAAAGCCATGACGGAGGCCTTTAGGCGGCCTAAAAACTCCGTCACTAGAGCTGGCCACTACCTCATACGAACATACATACATACACTGTGATAATTTCAACTCTCTACCTGTTACGGTTCGTGAGACGGGCGGAAAGCGGAGGCTTAGTAATAGGGTCCCGTTGGCACCCTTCGTGTACGGAACACTACAAATGTCTTGCAAACTACATAGCTCGATTCATAGTCATCATGTGGTTGGATGACAAAGCGTCCCACTTAACGTCTGTTGTAATATTTGCGCAGCTCTCGCGGGACGCTTATCACAGCGATAGCGCATCGGGCACACTTGCGACACAGATCCGCGAAGCGCCGGGATTATGTCTGCATTCTGCCTAACATTGTAGGTGTGGCGTAAAAGCTCACTGATAAGAAGAGTTGTGAAGGAGACGGAAGAAATGGAAAAGCTTCTTATTAATTTCTTATCACTACCAACTTAGACCACCTTTTGACCAGCTTTTGTTTAAAAAGGTGTGATTGAAATGTTAGCATGCTCTGCAAATATTTCTTCCTGATCTGGGTGTTCTAGTAATATGTATTATAAGTATGTATTTACAAAAAAAGTATATAAGTAAGTATCAGCCCCCGAGCATTTGCTTCTCTCCCCGAGCATGTCGTAAAAGTCGACTAAGGGATAGTATCCTCCAACATGATGAGATACAATAAGCAAGTATTCCCAAGGAGGGTTGACGTCAGACAGGCGGCCGGTCATAAAACACCTTAGCCAAAACTCTTACAGCATGATCCAAGGTTCATGCTGTGCCGACCCCACATCAGATCAGCCATTGGTTCCCTTAATACAAGCTTTGCTTAGTTTGGTGCTAGATGGTACTGTGTGATATGTCCTCAAAATATTTATATTTATTTATATTATACAGTGGGATGTGATTATGATGATGTGTGGGTACATGTTGAATCTAAAAATTATACATCCACAAAGATAAAATATCCACATCTACACTGCACTAATTGAAACGTCAGCGCTTCGTAGGCGTTGGCAGCTTAATTAGCGGTGCAAACAACTATTGTAAGTGCGTTGTGCAAGACTGACCGTGCCTACGCGATGCGCCGACGCAAGCGCGTATTGCGATAAGCCTTGACGTCAGAGGATGTCCCTGTTTTGGTGGCGAAGCGGGCGAGCGCTCCACTTGCATCCCAAAAAGGGAATGTAAGCGTCTAACCCCCGAATACTCAAGCGCAACTCAAACGTTGAGCACGTCTCAAATGACGAGTTTTTTTTTGACAGATTTTCATCATAAACTGTCAAAAAACCGTAAGTTGAAACGTGCTCAACTCTGAGTCGCGTTTGAGTATTCGGGGGTTAGTTAGAAAAAAATGAAGCGCTTGTGAAGTAGCTTGCTTAGACGTTCTTGATTGATCGTTGTAGTCAAGCAACGTTGTGCGCGGTCACAATTGGGATAGGTGGCCGCAAGTGGCATTACGACGCTTCCGTGCTTTGGAGGGTACGTGGAATTGTCGGTCCCGGCTTTAAGTCGTTAAGCCATGACTGAGGCCTTTAGGTGGGCTAAAAACTTCGTCACAAGAGTTGGCCACTACCTCATACGAAGTTACTTTAGGAAAAAAATAAACTGAAAAATCGGATGAAGTAGGAGAAATCGGGTGAAACCTTAAAAACGAGATGATAAATGTCTTCGCTACATCGTTCCATGTCGGACCATCACCGTCGCAAATCATAAAAACAAAGCAATAAAAACATTGCTTTTGAAAGGACATCGAAAGGAAACCTAAAACAGAATAATGTGATAAAAAAAGGAAAAAATTGGATGAAAGTGGATAAAAAAGTATAGAGTAGGATTATTTTTAGGATCTCGTCTTCAGATTAAGACTAGAAGATTTTGTGCACGCAATCAAAATGGCTGATAGAGACGTGGTAAATAAATCGAATGATAGGAATTATACTAATTATAAGTTTATTTATTTTTATTTTATACATAGTCCAGAGATTCCAATTCTGAACTCTGGATAAATTAGACTTTTAGAACAACAGAGGGTTCTAAAAGTCTCACGGTCCAAATTCCTGGAAGCTGCGCCTTCGGCGAAGAGTCTTAAACCGGAAATTGGCCGCGTTTGCTTGTGTTTAGCGTTGACAGCTTGTGAGTGACCGTCAATGACGCCACTGTAATTATCTGTTTTAAAAATCATGTGCGGTACACCAGTACCTACTCTCAAACTCTGAAGGAAAACATCTCGAGACGAGAACCAGCATGACTTGAAACCTAAAAAATCAATTTAAATTTTGAGGCGCGCTCTAAATCCTTTCGCCACACTGGTTCGAATGAACTAATGACATGACTAGTGTTGTAGCTTGTGAGTGACCATCAATGACGTCACATCGTTCCGGGGTGCGGAAACTACTTGACCCCCGATTAAGTGTAATATGACCCTTAAATGTCAGAACTTACCAATAAAATCTTTTTGAAAAAAGATTCTTCTGTAGGATCTTAGTCAGTTCGATTCCTGGGTGTGGTAAAGTATTAACAAAAAAAAATTAAAGCCGTTTTGCTTTTTTTTTTTCAAATAAGGTAATGTTTTCTTTGTGTAAAATTTGTGGAAAAATCCACCTGTTTATTAGTATCTTGAATTACATTGAATCTTATCACAGCAAGACAGAGATCAATTTATATTCTCAGCTTAATTCAAGTGACAGTTTTAGCACTTAGCGACAGGTCAAGGTGATAAACCACACTAAATAGGAGAACAAAGAGACAATAACATTCAATACTAATTACAAATGTCAAAGTCACAGCCAACGAAGGTTTGATAGTATCTTGAGTATTTTGACATGATCGCATTTGACAATTGGTGAAGTTTTTTATCTGTGGTAAGGCGATTTAGTTTCTTTGTGGGTTTTGGCCTGGGGCAATCAATTGAGATAATAATAATATTAGACAGGGTTGACCTTACATGTTACTTTGAGGCATATTTAAATAACTATAGGTATATTAATACGTACATAAATAAATAGGTTTTATTGTAACTATCCAAAACCATAATATTCAAACATAGAAATTTAATTTACAAAAGGTTAATGAACCAAAAAAGTTTTAAGGAGAGAAAAAATATTTTTAAATTTTACTGGTTTCGATTGCTTTTGACATTATTGGTAACCTAAGTAGGTACATTTTTTGTTGGTACATTTACGGAAGTAACTTTAGACTTACATACAAATTACATTACTTGTGATTGTAGATAAGAAATGTCAGAAAAGTCAAGGTCGCTGTAAATTCGTAATAATTTAAACTCCAAACATTTATCTTTACTTTTTTATCGGTACCTATCTAAATATATTAAGCTCTTGTTACTAACTGACAATCAGCGTCCCAGAAGCATGAAACTTAAAGGTATATTCCTCATGATGTAGGGGTGCAAATATGAAAGGAATTCCCGGAATTCAATTCCTAGAGGACGTAGCGGGAAGATGAAGTCCGTTAAAAATACCGGTTAAGCGCGAGTCGTATTCGACACACTAAGGGTTCCATACCATCGTACATGTACCTACATAAGTATTTCTTGTATGGAACCCCCTTTTTGTATTGTTGTTATAGCGGCAATAGAAAGATTTCAACTCTCTACCTTCATACGGTTCATGCATCACGGACAACGGAAGCTTGGCACGTCCCGTTGGCACCTTTCGGGTACGGAACCCTAAAAATCAACGCAAAGTCGCTGGGGTCTTAAACAAAGTAATTTGTTTTTTTGATGTTAAGATCACATTTCTATTCTGCCATTACATTATTCTAGAATTGTATCACGGTATTGTAGATCGCAGTATCAATTGAAGGCGTAAGAGACATTTCGCTACGCTCAATTCTCTTGCTTCATTGGAGACTCTGCCTTAGTTCCCTATAAATAACGTCCTTTTTTGTTCTAAGTTATTGACCTACGCCAAGAAAAACAAAATATACATCGTCCTTCGTTAAAAACAAGTGTGACCTTTGGCGGTTTAGTAGTAATTAGGAAGACAGTAAGGCTTAAACTTATTTCTGACCACTTAAATATGGTTTCCTCCAGATTCTAGGCTTGAACAAAGCATTGTGAATTGTGATCTTCTAGGGCCTGTTCATTATTATTATTAGCCTATCCCACTGCAGAGCAAAGATCTTCATTCCTTCTCAATCTTCTATGTCCTGGCACAATGTACCAGTCCTTGCCAGGCATCAATTTCGTCCCTCCAGATCTCCGTGATCTGCCCGTTGTAATGCTGAATTTAAAACCATTGTAATAGAACTCAATTTACATTGACATACCTCCGAATACTCAAACGCTTCTCAGACTTGAGCACGTCTCAAGTGACGAGGTTTTGACAGATTTTCACCAAAAACTGTCAAAAAGCCATGATTTGAGACGTGCTCAACTCTAAGTTGCGTTTGAGTATTCGTGGGATAGCCTGTTATTCTAGCGCGAACAATATGGTTGCGGCACACTAAGATTACGCAAGCAGAGTCGTGAAATGGTTGTATCTTGGACGAACTAAACTACCCGTCTTTGTCCCTGTTGCATTTATTTCATACAAACTATATCTTCCGGTTGAATTTTCGGTAATTTCGGTTGAATTTTCCCTTTTTAGTGTACAAGAGTAACATGCTCAAGTTTCATGTATATAAATAATATTTGTGGATATTTCACACAGTGCCATCTAGCCCTAAACTAAGTAAAGCTTTTATACTATAGACACCACATGGCTGATAGAATACTTATATACTTTTTTTTGTAAATGCATTATGCATAATACATAATACTACAACACCCAGACCCGGAAGAAATATTTGCAGAACATGCAATCATTTCTCCCGCAGCGGGAATCGTACCCGCGCTTCTTGCGTCTCATCCGAGCACTCGCCCGCCACGCCATCGAGGTCGTCAGGAAATAGGGCTTGTTTTGGCTGTATTTGTCAGTCAGCCAGTAACGTAGGATTTATATATATTTAGAAGATTTACGGATAGAGGAAGCCAGCTGGGAGTGTTCAGCACGATATTAGAATGTCTGGGCACGATTAAGAGCAGCTTTCGTGGTGCAAGACGCCTTATGAGCATGAGTCCCACTATTGCAGAATTCAAAGCGAAAGTGTTTTGGTTCACGTTTTCACGTTAACAGCTGAATAGATCTTAGTATTGAGGGAAAGTACATGAAATTGCAATAGCACAACTTCATGCAAACGCTAGTAGAACTTGTTGGATTAGGGTCTCTCAACTATCCTGTTACGCAACCGAACCTGACCTTTTCTTTGCTATTTTGTGAAGGGGCAGTTATATGCGCGGGAGTCTCGGTGTGCGCGATATCGCCGATCAGCTCAAGGAAAATCGGCTCCGCTGGTTTGAACACACAAAAAAGACCGTCAGAAAATATTATGCAAAAGATGATCACTCTGAACATTCCTGGGTTCAGGCGAAGAGGGGGACCAAAAAAGAAATGGACAGGCGTGATCAAAAAAGATCTATCAGACTCCAATGTTTCCTAGGACGACGCGGTAGATAGAGCGAAGTGGGAAAGAAGTGGAGCGAGGGAAAAGACGAAGAAAGCAAACTCCACCATCAAATGGGAATAATAATGTATATGAGAGAGGAGGAGGCAAGAGGAGCCAGCAAGAGGAGAGATAGAACGAGGTAGTTGGATAGAGACCCTTACTGACTGACAATCCGCAATGCTTCCACCGTACCTTGGACTTTCTTCGGGTATTTGTAAAAAGGGAGGTATAAATCCAGCAGTGGATAGAAAATTCAGATTTTTTAAAAAGAGTTGTAAACAAAGCAGACATTAAAATAGTTGTAAATACAGCAATCGTACAAGATTCCAATTGAGGCTGTATCAGTGATTGCGTGAGTATTTGCATACGGGTATGAATGGACGGTGGTGCTGTGTCGAAAGAATAAAATATGTAGGTGGTAGGTAAACCTGACATGGCAAACCCTGTACAAAAAGTTGGTAGCAAGAGCACGCTTTAGCATGTTTCGTTTTGCAAATGCTGAGTGGTGGCCTCTTTTGTATGATTATTGTGCCTCTGCGTGTTTGTGTTTTTGGTAACAAAATAAATATTTTTCTATCCTATTCTATGTAGTTAGCAGAAATTTAAATTGTCCTTCTTTTTGAAATCCTTCGTTGAATTTAGGTGTCGTTTCGAATCTCTCTGCTCCTATAGGATAGGATATCCTGAAAAGTCAGGCCTCGAGATGTGTACTTTTCTGGTTAGTTTGTACAAAAAATAAATAAATAAAAGTCCTGTATTGTATGAAGATGTTTTGATGAAGTTTCGAAAATTCAGATCAATAAAGCTTTTCTAAATCACAATTCATGTTTCGTAGAAGGTCAAAGGCAATGTATCTAAAGTTAAATAACTTGATGCCACGTCAATAGCCGCTAACTGTAGGCAGGCTCCCGAGTTCCCCGCCGCGTCGCCCACGTTCTTCTCACGCAGTTGCTCCAAATTGCCATCAGGTACCTAACCTACTGTGATACAATTACTGCAATATTCATCTTTATTAGAAGTACGAGTAGTTATTCATTTTTAGAGGTTTACTGATGTACATTCTTTAAGGAGTACCAATTGATGAATGAATGAACTAACAGTAGTTAGTTCATTCATGATTCATTTTCTGCATTGTCTTCGTTCGGTCAGTCCTGTATCATCTTACTTCCTCTAGAAAGCTTTTCGTAAATAAAACTGTTTTTCGTTCTCATTTCATTACCTATTGAATTTGTGTCTTCCGTTGTTTCAGAATCCTTGATTTGACAGCACCCTTGTTCAGTCTACTTACTTTTTTTCGCGTCTATGTTTATCTATAGTTAGGTAGTAGGTCCTATTATAATTGTCTTTGCTATCATGCTAAACAAAGAAGAGCATATCACTATATTGCATTCATCTTTCAAACTGGCTTAGTGTTTTGAATTCGCCATATAATCAAGGTCATCTCTGGCTAAATGTTTGTCGTCACAATAGTCTCGGAAACGACTGAGTGATCAGAGCCGTGGGAACGATCGACAGGTAAGGTATGCGATCTCAGCGATAATACTCTTTTGTTGGGCCGCGCGTGCAATGCACTTCTGATAACTGCACGCAAGACAACAAAACGATTTGTGATACAAATCTAAGAACTCACTACCCGTTAAAAGTGCAACGTCTTTTTTTTGCTACTTACTCAGAAGAAAAGAGAGTAATAGCCGACAGGTTATATCGCAATTCGATTTTACTACATCCTATCTGTCAGTTTTCAAAAACCCTTATAATAGTACATACACTAGGAATAGCATTATATACCTGATTCTACCATCAAATCCAGACTAAGATAGTCATACTTACTAGCGATAATCTTTACAACAGATTTTGTTATCGATTCTGTTGGGCATATTATTAAACTTAATTTAATTTGATATTCCTAAACATAATGGCGTCCTTTCTTATACATTGAGATAACAAAGATCGCTTTAATTTTAGAGCTATAAAATTAAGTTGAGTTTAGAAAAATACGCAACAGAATCGACCTATAGGTACTGTTCGCTCTAAAAGCCATCTATCATTTTTAAACTCTTATAATCACAGCAAAGACGCTAGGCTATGGAATCATACTTAATTCTACGATCAAATCCACAGACTAAAATAGACATACTAGTGAGATTTACACATAGATTTTATGATATCGTGGTGTATAGCTAGTTCTGCTCAAGAATGTCAGCTCTCAGTGCTAACTGCACGATGATCGTGTTTATACAGCTGTGAAGTCTCGCCGAGAAATTCCTGAGCTAGGAACAATTGTTGACAATTCCACGACATGGCGTGGTGCCTCTAATGATTTCTCGGAATCAGAAGCGTCATATGGACGTTACCAGTTCTGATGTATTGACACATGGCCCTTCCAATCTTAAGGTATTTTCCAGCTGAATTTGTGAATGAGCTCAACAATATTCTATCGTTCGGAAACTTGTCCCAAAAATATTCAAAGATACAAGAAGGAAACAAGCCGATGAATCGTAGGTGTTTAAAATACCTCTGTTATTTCGTTATAGCTCACTAGGCTCTTCCAGGATTTTACTCAAGCCACATCAGCATCTAGGAACTGTATTGCACTCGGTAATCGACACCGTATCATTGCTGCCTTCTGCGAGATGCACTTGTGAGATGCAGTTGATTTCATGTTTTCATTTGACTCATTGTGAGTTTGTGACACACGCATTTGCATTCCTTTCGAACTCAAACAAATCACGTGTTTTATTGTCAGACCTGGTGGCGACTCTACTTTGTTAAAAACAGTCACACACATTATCTGAACCGTTTTATATTCCATGGTTCGTATTCAAGAACATCGTGAATTGCTTGTTTTTCTTTTTGAATCAAAAACGCCAAAAAATTCTTGTATTTGTTGTCAGTTTTTAATGATTTGACAGAGATTTGTTTCACGCACTCAGCGCTTTTCTTGAATAATGTGGTATGGTTATCAGACACTAGTAAAACTGCAACACCCCAGACCAATAACATTATAGAATTACAGATCATGCAAATATCTCGGGCGTGGAAGGCAAGCTCAAACATCTCGCGTCTCAGGCAAAAACGCATAGAACACCTCTATTTTGTTCTCGAGGCTTCGGTATTAGTACTCGTGTATATTCAAATTGAATGAAGGTGTGACGAAATTAGGCCATGCAGTCTACCAGTTTAGAAGTGGGTATCATACTGAGTCAGTAACTGTTGTGAATGAAAATATAATTGTTTTCATGGTTATCAATCCAAATAGCCACTATCTGTTATATTCTGAAAAGATTATAAGAAATGATGAGATTCCAAATGAATGTTATGAAAGATTAGTCAACATTGGAAATTGTGCCGTTTTTAAAGCTTATATTTCAAATGTGACCGGCAGGGCACGCCCGAGTAGTAACCTCGAATGAGTCACACACGGAATCCTAAAACCGTTGGGACAGCATCGAACCGAATAAACATCTTCCAACGACCTCAAATCAGTATTCAAAACAAGTTACACTGACTGGCAAATGAACATTCGCAAACGAAATACAGCCGATACCAATACCAATAAGAGCTCGCGTGACACAAACGCTATACAAAGAAGGATTTAAGTAGATTTCAAATGTCAGAGCGAATGGTTCAAAAACAGCTTTTGGGAGCCGCAGCGTGAAGGTCTACAGATGCAAATTCGAAATCTAGAACAGACGTTTATATTACCCGCTGTGGCACACATTACTCGAATGTAAGTATCTTCTCTACATTAGATTTAACAGTTAAATCAACCAGTCATAAAGTCTGATCATTTATGGTTACTTATTAGCTATTACTAAAGCTTAATGACCACATAAACCCATCGACCTACATAAGGTTGAATTGACGCGTGCTAAAATCTATATTTGAATAAAACCATCGGTATTAAATAACCATTTTTGAAATTAACCTAACATATTGGATTACCCAATGCATAAACATGGGAAAGGACAGACAAGGTACACCACAAGGTTGTGTTTTTGGGTCGTTCCTTTAAATAGTTCACACAGAAAACGTGCAACAATACGAAATGAATACATCTAGATTGCAAAATTTAGCGCATTTCCTTATTGAGTTGAAATAGAGCGACTACGAGTAGATCTCGGCTATTCAACTGGAGATTATATCGAATCGAACTGAGCAATGGTTCCAGTTATTGCTTATGACAACTATAAAGCGTTGTTTATTAACAATTGCGGCTGTGAGAGGATGATGAATATGTCGATGGGTATCGGCCGCCAGTTTGTTTATCGTGGAATATCCTGGGGGCGTTTATTGCCAGATAAGTGGTCAGACTAGGTGTGGAGCCGCCAGGATTATTAGAATACTGTTCGCAATTACAATATTACTCGAATGAGTTTGTTCCCGTTGCATATGTTTATATCTACCGGTCGCTGAGGTCTGCGATGACGCGATAATGTACGTGCTGTGCTCCCATTGGCTGATATAAAATTGTTCATTTTTTCCCCAATCCCTGACGCTTGTAACTATAACCGCCATACACACGCCTTGTGAAACTGTACCAAACGCATTTGTTATTTTAAAATATTACCCAAAGTCCAGTAGGAAGATTATAAGACAGCAAAAATAGTATCATTACCGCTAGGCACATACATTTGGTCCTACGAGCCAAATAGCGGACTCAGCATCCTGTGGAATCCGATCACGCGGCTGCCATAACCTTCTTGCTGGAGAATACGCAAGCACTGGACAATACCTGGATCGAAGTTTACTTGGAGGCTAAGCGCACATTGAAACGGAAATTGGATTGGCATTTCATCGAACTTCACACGCAATCTGGTGGGGCCAACCATCCTCTCCTTTCCCTATCACCTCCCTGTTCTCTTTGTGATACCTGTGTTTAAACTGATTTCAGTGGTTAACGTGAGGTGTTGATTCTGTACAAACGGTCAAGACAAGAACTGGTGACGTTGCTCACACTTCTGGCGTGTTTTTTCTACCATACGAGCTTCCAAACCGTAAGTACTCTTGTGTTTCACTTACCACCAAAATGCCTATAGACAGATCAAAATCTCCCCTTACGTTAAATGTAGATAACGCTAAAATAAGTCATGAACCCAAATCTGGTGATAGATCGCCTAGCATTATTACTAGCAATCCTGATTTGGTTCGCGAATTGGTTAGAAAACGTGGCATTGTAAAGGGCAGGTTAACTAAGTTTTCGAACTATTTACAATCATTACAAGATAGCCAAAATCTTGCTTCTTCCTCTCGAGATCGCATAGATTTAAAACTACGTATTAAAGGAGCATCTAGTTTATTTACGGAATTTAATGATATTCAAAATAAAATTGAAGAAAATGTTTACGATAGCGAGATACCTGATCAGTTAACTAACAGAGAATCATTTGAGAATTCCTACTATAGCACAATAGCCCTGGCAGAATCCATGCTATCTATGCTGTCCGGAGATGAGGTTACTGACTGTTCTAATACTTCTTGTTGTAGTGACAAAACCAAATTAGTGAAACTGCCCACTATTTCCATGCCCACCTTTGATGGTTCGTACGAGCACTGGCTGGAGTTTAGGGACACCTTTTTATCATTGGTTCACAATTCTAAACAAATAAGTAGTATTCAGAAATTTCATTACTTGAAGTCATCGTTAAAAGGTAGTGCCATGTTGGTTTTAGAGTCACTAGAATTCTCCTCAGATAACTATTCCGTCGCATGGGAACTGTTACTAAATAGGTACAATAACAGTAGGCTTTTGGTACATAACCATGTCAAAGCGTTGTTTACCATAAACACGTTACCTAAAGAGTCGTCTGCTTGTATTAGAAAGCTTATTGATACCATATTAAAGAATTTACGCGCACTTAAAATCTTAGATGAATCTACTGAGAACTGGGACACACTTATTAATTACATTATCGTGTCTAAATTAGACAAGACGACAGAACGTGAATGGGAAACTTATAAATGTACTTTGTTAGCGAGCGATAGTGATTCTAGGCGTATAATTAAATTGACCGATTTAATCGGGTTTTTGAAGGATAGGGCAGATATGCTTGAAACATTGCAACTTTCACACAGTAAAGGACATCATTCACAACACGATAACAAAAAACATACAACACATAATACATCACACTGCAATGTTTCAACTAATAAGCCACAAGACCGTCTGTCCCGCTTCTATAAGCCTTGCGTGAAATGCAACGCAAATCATCCACTTTATTCTTGTCAAAAATTCCTTGATTGCGACTTAGAATCAAAGTTAAAGTTAATACGCGATCACAAACTTTGCGAGAATTGCTTGCGTTCGGGACATGCGTCTGATACATGTAAATTCGGGCCATGTAGGAATTGTAACCAAAAACATAATTCATTGATTCATAAAGATAACACTAGTTCCGTTACATTTCATTCAAGTATAGCTGATAAGCCCAGCGGCAGCTCGAGCGCAAGTGCAGAGACGCTCCCGATTCACGTAAACAAGGCACACATGCATACACGCAACACATCTACAGATACGCACACTGTTCTATTGTCAACAGCTGTAGTTGAGGTGGCCGATTCATACGGCGCTTATCGCAATGCGCGCGCGCTGCTTGACAATGGAAGCCAGCGGTGTTTTATTTCTAAATCATTTTGTAAATTAATCAACGCACAATTATTACAGTCCACTCATGAAGTTAGAGGTGTAGGAGATTCAGTGATACAGTGTTCGCAAACATGTAGTATTGAAATTAAATCGCATGTAGATAATACATTTATTACGCGCTTAAATTGTTTTGTGTTAGATCAATTAACGTCTACTATACCGGCCTTATGTCAAATGAGTAACACGCAACTTTGTATACCAGACAACATAAGGTTGGCAGATCCGCAGTTTTTAGATTCTAAAGATGTAGACATATTAATTGGTGCTGATAGATTTTGGGACCTCTTAGAAGAAGGTAAATTCAGACTTCCCAGCGGCCCTTATTTGCAAAACACAAAACTAGGGTGGATTATTTCCGGCCCTATAATAAATCAAACTCTAAAAGTTACACGCATTAATTGTAATTTTAGTAGTTCGATAGATACGCAATTACGATCTTTTTGGGAGATCGAGGAGCTCCAATCGGTTAAGGATACGCGGACTGAGGAGGAACGCGCTTGTGAAGAACATTTCCTTCGCACAACAACACGCGATAGTGTAGGTAGGTTCTCTGTGCGCATTCCTTTCAAACAGTCACTTAGCCTATTGGGCGACTCGTATGATCAAGCTGAGCGCCGTTTTACCGCGCTAGAAAAACGTTTACAACGCTCACCTGATTATAAATTATTATACGTAAATTTTATGAAGGAGTACGAAATCTTAGGTCATATGAGTCCGGTGAGCTCGTATGAGAGCCCGTGTTACTTCATGCCGCATCACGGCGTCTACCGGGAGCATAGCTCCACAACTAAACTACGTGTGGTTTTCGACGCCAGCGCTCCGTCTTCCTCAGGAAAGTCGCTTAATGATTTGCAGTTAGTAGGCCCGGCGATACAGGGTGACCTACTTTCTATCCTTTTACGGTTTAGGCAACATAAATTCGTCGTATGCGCCGACGTTACTAAAATGTTTAGAAATTGCTTGATAGACAAGGATCAACGTAATTTGCAGATGATCCTGTGGCGCGATGATCCATCAAAACCGCTAGCTATCTATACTCTCAATACTGTCACTTATGGAACTTCCTCTGCACCGTTCTTAAGCGTGAGATGTTTGAAACAGCTAGGAATTGAATCATCTAACCCTGATGTCCAAAGGGTTGTAAGGGATGATTTTTATGTCGATGACCTTTTAACGGGATGTAGTGATAAAGCTAGTTTATTGCAATTGTGTGATGACATCAAGGTCGCGCTACAGTCAGGTTGTTTTCCACTTCAGAAGTGGATGTACAATTTCCAACTTGAAACTGATGATGATGAGTTTTCGAATCAGTCTAAAGAAATTAAATACAGCGAAAGTGTAAGCTCAAAAACGTTAGGATTGGGTTGGAATAATTCAAAAGACGAATTCTATTTCAGCACGCAATTTCAAAATGATGATAAACCTGTCACTAAAAGGTCTATCTTGTCGAATATTTCACAAATATTTGACCCTCTCGGCTTGCTGAGCCCGACGATAATTATGGCAAAAATATTAATTCAACAATTATGGCTTCTAAAAATAGGTTGGGATGAAACAGTTCCATGCAGTGTCGCGCAAACGTGGAACCGGTTTGTTATTTCCCTACAGAAACTCAATACTGTTCGCATTCCTCGGCACGCTATAGGTAGTCAACCTATTTATATAGAACTGCATGTTTTTAGTGATGCGTCGCAGACGGCGTACGGCGCTTGCATTTATGTGCGCACTGTGAATGAGGATCAAACATTATCAGTGCGATTGCTTACTTCTAAGGCCAAGGTCGCGCCTCTTAAGCCTATAAGTATACCGCGACTTGAACTTTGTGGTGCGTTGCTAGGAGCTAAGTTACTTGATAAGGTTCGTAGTTCATTAACTTGCAAAATTAATAATGTCGTCTGTTGGACTGACTCAACGATCGTTTTAGGTTGGTTACGCATGGCACCAAATAAATTAAAAACCTTTGTTCAAAATAGGACTACGGAAATTCACGAAATTACTAAAGATGTTCATTGGCGTCATGTGAGAACAAGGGAGAATCCTGCTGATCTCGCTTCACGGGGTCTTCGTCTGGAGGAACTTTCATCTTCCACTTTATGGTGGGAGGGGCCGGACTTTCTTCGAAGCCCTAGTTACGCAATAGGCGATTATGAGGTCATGGAAACATGCGAGGTCCTTCCTGAACTCAGACCGGCTGTTTCTTCTTTTGTGGCGCATGAATCACCTGACTTGTCACTATTTTCATTCGATAGGTTTTCGCAATACAAACGTATGAAGCGTGCAGTAGCATTTATGTTACGATTCATACACAACATTCGCAATAAAACGGACAGACGCACGGGTGTCCTTACTGTAGATGAGTTAGATGAATCAGAAAAAACGCTAATTCGATGGTCTCAAATGGAAAGTTATCCTAGTGAATATAAATTGTTAAGTAGTGGTGCGAGCATTAAGGGTAAAAATAACTTAAATAGGTTAGATTTATTTTTAGATAAAAATAAAATTTTGCGAGTAGGTGGGCGATTGGGAAACTCCGAAGAGTTTAGTTATAATAAAATGCATCCTATCTTATTGTCAAGTAAGCATTATTTTACTGTATTGTTGTTTCGTTTCGAACACCTACAGCTTCTCCACGCTGGAGCTCAGGCTTTGCTCTGTCATATACGTGAAATGTGGTGGCCTTTAGGAGGTAGGAACCTAGCTAGGCATGTAGTCAATGCTTGTGTTAGGTGTACGCGCATGAAAGGTAAAATCCTTACACCGTTCATGGGCAATTTGCCTAAAGAAAGGATAACACCCAGTTTTCCATTTAATCGATGCGGAGTGGACTATTGTGGGCCAGTTCTCGTACTTAACCGTAAAGGTAGGGGAGCTAAAACGTCAAAGGCGTACATTTGTTTATTTGTATGCTTTGTAACGCGTGCTATTCATTTGGAATTGGTCAGTGATCTCACTACGGAGGCATATTTGTTGGCCTTGAATAGATTTATATCTCGCCGTTCTAAACCAATAGAAATATTTTCAGATAATGGTCGTAACTTTGTAGGGTTAATGAAAGATTTTTCTAACTTTTTACAAAGATGTAGTGCATCTATTGTTGAATACGCAACTAGTCAACAAATTAAATTTAAATTCATTCCCCCTTATTCTCCGCATTTTGGTGGTCTGTGGGAGGCAGGAGTAAAATCATGTAAACATCATTTACGCCGTGTGGTGGGAAATGCTCGCCTGACGTTTGAGGAGTTTTACACAGTGTTGTCACAGATAGAAGCTGTTTTAAACTCCCGACCCCTTTCTCCTCTTTCTCCAGATCCCAAAGACTTTACCCCTCTCACTCCTGGTCATTTTTTGGTTGGCCGACCGCTAACTGCGCCAGCCAGCGATGATCTCAGCGATCACCCCGCGCATCGGCTGAATCGTTACCAACGCGTGGAGCAAATTCGCCAACATTTTTGGACCCGCTGGTCCAAAGAATATGTGTCTGAGTTGCAGGTACGGAATAAATGGACAGAAAAGACGATGGAGCTAAAGACCAACTCACTCGTCTTAATCAAAGACAATAATCTGCCCCCGCTGAAGTGGCACATGGGCCGAGTACTTGCAATCATCCCTGGGAAGGATGGCATCTCACGAGTGGCGGACATACAGACAGCTTCAGGCGTCGTTCGGCGGAGCTACGCAAAGATCTGCCCTCTTGTTCAAGAAGCGCATGAAGAGTCTACGGAACCTGAAGAACGTTGAAAGCTGCTACTTTCAAGGCCGGCGGCATGTTCGCAATTACAATATTACTCGAATGAGTTTGTTCCCGTTGCATATGTTTATATCTACCGGTCGCTGAGGTCTGCGATGACGCGATAATGTACGTGCTGTGCTCCCATTGGCTGATATAAAATTGTTCATTTTTTCCCCAATCCCTGACGCTTGTAACTATAACCGCCATACACACGCCTTGTGAAACTGTACCAAACGCATTTGTTATTTTAAAATATTACCCAAAGTCCAGTAGGAAGATTATAAGACAGCAAAAATAGTATCATTACCGCTAGGCACATACAAATACTATTGAGGACTTCATAAACTTTTATTAACCCATTCCGTTTGGTTACATCGCGCCAGCGCAATGACACAGCTTATTTGAGCACCCACGCCAGACAGGCAGCTTCCGAATTTGTCTGAAGTGTAGCTGTATAAACTATCGGAATATCTCGCTGTCTGTTTTACAAAAGTTGCAACAGTAATGAATGTAAATTACCACCTACAGCTTTGTGTTCCCAAAAAAGTCACCGGTATACAACAGATTTAGCACTGATTTGCCAATGAACTTGTGAAACTTCTGAGATACTTTCCCCAACATACCTCGAGCTAACAATAGCTACGTCTGACTAGAAATTTAGCAACTTAATAATTGAGAAACATTGATCATTATTTCAGCTTTATATATTTTTTATCATCCATGTAAAGATTAGAATCACCGATCAACAGAGCGAACTTGAGGTTTAACAAACCGGTTGCCAGTTATATTTTAGTACGAGGTACATGACTCTTGTTTACACTTGGCCTTGAATTCTTTCTCTTCATTTCACCAGTACATAACACCTCTGTTCAAGTTCTAACTGGCAAACATTTCGGTGCGCAAGCGGTCTTGACACAGTGACACGCCGATAGATGCTGGATTCATGTCAGTGGGCCGTCTTATTTACATTTTACGACATTGGGTAAAGCAACAGTGGCAATGTTTTGGGCCAGTAACGGCGCCGACGAAGGAATTTGTTATTAAAACGGTTGTGATCTGTCAAGTCTTCCGCAACATGTCGTTTTATATTCTGTCTGGTTTCACTTCTTTTGTCTGATAATGTCGTTCTGTAAATTATAGTTTTTGTATTTATTGAATGAATTCTAGTATCTAAAATGTCGAAAGCTTAGTCAACTTTTACGAACATTGCATCGATCTACATACCTCTTGCTCCACTTTATTCAATAACAAACTTTCTCTCCGTGCAACTAAGACCAAGCCATTAATACTCCCAACCATTAATTAGAATCGAGACAAAAACACGACCATTAGAATCGTCAGTCGAATGTCCTGAAGCCCACACAATTGGTTGACATTGAATCGCCTAATTACTGGACATGCGCAAAATGGACAGTGCCACAGACGAATACCAGTAGCAAAGTCATTCAAATGTCAATCGTGTAAGTAAGGGCTAAACACACTTGCTATTTTGCGTCTAAAAGAAAACTCTTGAGGCACACCTTACCTTCACCAAACTGATAATTTTACCAAAACACATTGAAGCCTGCATTCGAGAACGAACCAGCGTGAATCGACATAAATTTTGATGAAAAATTACAGCGAATCTATACCTGAGAGATGATTCACGCTTGATCATGGCTGTACTGTAGTACCTCAAACTGGTCATTGTTTGACGTAATGCAGACTTCCACCTTGACAGCGAGAAATTGATGACGGTATGGATACTTAGCTATAAGTACCTACCTACCTAGTACGCAGATAATAAATCCCCGACTTCAAGTGAATGTGTAATATTGCGCTTTAGATAACAAAGGAGGGGCCGGATTTTATAAAATTATGATGAAACAATGCTATTTAAGTATCAATTGTTGTACTTTGAGTGCATGAAAGGAGCCTTATAGGTACTTCCGTACTCTACACAGCTAGTTCTTCTTCTTCAAATTGGCATAATGTAGCTGAGATTGCCGGCAGCTAGTTACCAGGAATCCAAGACCTTAACCCACAATCAATAATATTGTAACCTAAAAATCCGAATCTAGCACTTATATTCATTAATTAATTAATATTAATTGATTACTGTCCCCTTAGACATTGCGAGTTTCTCAGCAGAAAATCTAGAAATTACTGTATTAGACACAAATAAAAGTTCCGGATTTCGAAGACTCTTCCTGCCCTGTCACTGTCAAGGTTGATATGGTTCAAATATTAAAGGACTGTCAAAGAACAAGTGTGTCAAATAAAAGTCGAAAGTACACAATGAGCATTAATCAGTCAGAAATTGAGAATGCGAGAAGTAGTCGCGCCGTTCTCTGTATTCGCCCACAACTAATGATTTCAACTCCCAATCTCTCATCGCTCATCACTATAATTATGTTAATATCCTTTGTGCGCCGGCGCCGATGCGCAGGATACAGCTCATTAGCGCAATTAGACTCTGATCCATAGAGATGAAGCGCCAGTACGGGCGCGTTTTGATCATGCGAAACGCTTAACTGAGCTGAGGGCGTTGGTGATTGTTAATCAAGGAAACCATATTGACTAGCTCCCGCAGCTGCGCTCGCGTGGTAGCCTCTGATCCATAGCGATGGAGCGCTAATGCAGGCTCGTTTTTATGATGCGAAACGCTACATAACTGAGCTGAGGGCGTCCGTATTGAAGGTCAATGAAGGGCGATGGGCTGATCACTTTTCATCATGATTCACCATATCTATCTTGGGACTCTTGGATCAGGAGCGGCTGCAAGTTTTCTTATGATTACTTGTGGCTATGCCCACCCCGTTACGAATACGGGCGTGATAATATGTAGGAATGGTACGAGTAGGTATTTGTAATCAGAACAGCGACCGACATAAAATCAGCACAAACAAATTAACCTCTACTCTATTTCGCTATCAATAACAAATTAGACTCCCGGGTTTATGGCCAATAAATCGCCTTATCGGGGAAGTGGAATGGGCTCTATTCGTCAGCTGGGCAGCCACTTAGCGGAATTGGGGCGGGCGAGATGCGCACGCGCACGATATGCCTTTCACCTTGAGCGCTGGGCACAGTAGGAGCTAGGTAGGAAGTTCAAGCATAATTAGGGTACATGATGGTAGTTGCCTTCCGTCGTGGATAAAATAGATAACAGAATAACCGAATGTAAGGTCTTCGAAGATTAGTATAGAAAGATAGACCGGAAGCGAAACAGACAAAACAAATTGTGTTTTTATTTATCCCAGGCACTGAAACTTTGTTTAGAAAAAAAACTATACATTAATAAGTACAAGCTATAAGATCAGTCGATCAAAGGTATGCGCGCGCACAGCGATCACGAGTGCCAATGCTGTAATGGAATAATTAATGGGCTCAATACTGCGAGGGTCACTGACAGCATCTCTTCCAGCCTATTGATGGTATCCTTTTGAATTTGAAAGGCAAATTCACTGTTTTATTCTATAAATTATGAATTTGTGGATCCTGGCCCTGAGACAAGCAAAAGAAGGCCTGGCAGTGAACAGGCTGATGATGACGACGACGACTACGATGATGATGATGAAAGGAACCTGGTGATTGTGAAGAAAAAATGTGGCAAAAACTATTTCAAAAACTAAGGCAGGGTGGGTCATTGAGAAACGCGACGATTTGAACCGAACTTGCAGTGACTTAGCATAACATAAATGCTACTTTTAAACCACGAAAAGCTGCAGGCAGTACCTGGCCAGTTCAAATAAAGTCTGAGAGGCTTAGACGCTCAAAAGGCTTGTTACGAACACATAATCACGTTACAAATCATTCTTCTCTCATTGTGCATCTGACCCTAAAGCGCGGACCTAACGAAGGCGCCACCATAAACAGATTACCAGATTGTAACAACATAACCTACTTACGTAGAGAAGTTTCACTCTGACATAAGAAAATGAATTTATCATGAAGTAAAATAGCGACCTACACTAAAACTTTAAATCAATTTATTAATGAACAGTCAATTTATCGAGACGAGATTTTACGAATTCCGAATTTCGTGACGGGTCACTATAACATGGCAATTAAGAATTTCGAATTTCTGTTAATTCTAATGTCCTAATTATTTCCTATCACTTTGACTTTTAATCGAACGTATTACAGCTCATTTTACAACAAAACGACATTCCAAGTGCGCAAAGGTAAGCAAAAACTGGCGAGTTAGTAACTCTTGCGAAAACCTTCAAAGATCTCTTGTTATTAGCCATTCATCGCGTGGAACAATGGGGAACAATGTTAGGGGGTCTCGTACAAACCCATGGAAATCCGGCATCTCTAATGACCAATGGCTACTGTACTGGAGCTATTGTTTTTGGGGCTACACAAAATGGCCATGGACACAATTACTACGCGCTCAAAACTCGATTTAAAAACCTTGAACGGAATGTAAACTACTACTGTGAAAGAAGTAGCCAAATAATGTCTGCACACCTCGTACTTATTTGAAGAACTTTACTATACCTACTTATCAATAGTTCTGAAATATTCAAAAGTTCTGTCTTCCATGCTTGGCAAACTAATCATTGTCAATTCGTAATGCCTTGAACGTAGGTACATTATTAATGAGTACTCGCTTACAAAATGTCCTTCAAAAGGAACCGACCGAGGCATTTCCTTTAATAGAAATGGAGAAAAATATGAAGAGCATATAAATAGCGTGATTGGTGTTTCTATCAGGACCTGATTACTTATAAATGGCCAACGTCAGTCACGCATATCGAGTCTTTAAGAGAGCGCCCGGTAAATGTGCTTGTGAAATATTCGTGCTTTGGAAGCAAGAGACAGAGATGTGGCAGGATCATTTAGGACTATTGCGAAAACGTGTTAAAGTCACCGTAAAGAATGTGAATTATCACTTTAACGAGTTACTGCGATGTCACTGTGACAGCATGAATGGAAAACCAACACATCCTTCTTCAGAACTAAAATCAATACCGAATTAATGTCTCTCTGTATAGTGCTCTTGGTTTGGTTAGCAAGGAAAGCATGAAAGATCATAAATTATCAGGCACACTAATTACATGTACGGGTCCCTTAGAAAGTCTCCTAAACTGTACATATAAAAATTCTACAAATGTTTCTGTTGTAAATTGAACTGTTTCTGAAAATTCCCACCGGTTATGAACCCCCGACGAGCATCCTAGTTATCCTGACTTCATACCTGGCCCCAGCCTGTCTTGGTGGTCGTCTAATGTAATGCAAGCGGGCTCGAGGCGCTCCCGACTTGAAATATCACGGAATATTGCGCCAACCGAGATGAATATAATGTAGTCGGCAAGGCTTCGCATCGAAATGCTCATTGTAATGCCATGCCGATGGTCCCATCGACTCTATTATTGGCTAAACTCACGACCAAAGTGCAAGCTTTTCGGTTTAAAAGTTTTCTGAATGTCTACCATCTTATGATTCCTAAACGGCTCATCTCATTTTAACGTATATTTTTTCTATTTTATTACTTGTAAACAAAGCATTAGCCTTGATTCTGTGATTCAGAAACACTCGTATCTTACCAAAATTAGCGAAAACAAAGCTGCGACCTCCGAGAATGACGCAGATCGTTATCACGACCTCCAGTCCCAACGTGACATCCGCGCCTTCAGAACTTGGCGAAGTGTTCACCCACGACTGAAACGTGTCTCGTTAGGCTTTTATCGCAGAGGAGCCCATACTTGGGAGGGTCGGAGAATCGTAAACAGTTTAATGACTAAGGACCTCAATCGAGGGCAAAAAAGAAACATATTTGGCCAAAACCGCAGAAGCAACTTTTTGCGCTTATTTAGGAAATTTCTTCAGGAAAGCTTGCGTAAATATGACTTAATCTCGAAGAATGTCGGCCCACGCGCCTGCTGGAAGGAGGCTAAGTCTTATAAGAAACCTTTTTGAGTGGTTTTACAGCTCATTCAAGATTGATTTATGCATTACAAAACTATCGTATCAGTCGCCTTCTTATTTATTGCACTGAGACCAATCAATTATACTTAAACACTGCTGACACTAATAGTGAAGAACACTAGTAGATTAGGTGCCGTTTGCATGTTATAACGAATGTGTCGGATAAAATCTCGGTAAATTTAGTAGGAGTACATTTAGTGCATCATTATTTGCAACGGGTGAGAGTGCATGTATGTCGGAAGTCTCGGAATGTGTTGGAGGTCCAAGATTGATAGCGATCTGCGGAAGTCGGCACGGGAGCCAACTCTCACCTCCATTGTGAGACGTCACGCCGGCTGCCCTCTCGACTGAGATGAAACAATTGTAACAATACCCCGAAACTGTTCCGTAGGAGAGTAGGAAGCGTTCCGCTCTGCATTGCCATCTGTGCGGTAAGAGGAGAGAGTCGCGCGAGGTGTCGGGTTGCTGGTGTCTGTTCCCGCCAGTGTTGCGCCGGCGGCTCGCACTCGCACAACGGTGACGGCTAATAACTTTAAGGAAACGCTGTAATCAAATCGGCCTAGTTACGGAACCCTGCGGTGGACTTGGGACCGCTATTCGTCTTATTTCACCAGTCTCTCGGTTTTTCAGACGCGTTCGATGCTCCCCGAGATTAATGTAGAAGCTTTAACGAAACGAGTTCGCCGCGTATCGGCCGCGCGATCCACCGGATGGTATCGAATCCGGCACCCGGTTAATGCTCAACAATTCTAGACAATATTGCATTCTCAAGCGGAAAGATAACGCAATCGCGATTGACATTTACAGTAGTCTTGCAGCAACGCCGTCGAGCCCTTTGCGTGTCGTCGACGTACCTAGCACACATGTGCGATTCAATGGCTGTCGTAAAGATTGCAGGGACAAAACGGTTCCTGTTATTTGACAGATTGCTCGTAAACCCGCAGCGGACGGGACGGATAGCTCTGTCCCCGAGCCCGAGGCCGATTTATTGCTCGTCGCGATGAATGTTACCTTGTGTTTAGTCAAATACATTCTATAAAAGCTGTGCCACTTCGATATTAGGTTCCAGACACGACGATGGATAGCATTCGATATTTCACAGAACAATAGCATACAAGCAACCGCAGAATGTGTTTGCGAGGCGTAAAGCCTGAGGTACGGCCGTCATGTCATGACTGGATTTCTTGCAACAATGTTCAATAAGAGTCTAAATATAGCTAGGAATGTGCATGATGTAAGGAAGCACGATTTGCGCTCACGAACGAATCTAACCGGAGCACGTACGCAGAGTTACTGGTAATGGACAAAACAAGAGGAATCTGCAGCTGTCATAACATTATTAATTGAGTGTTTCCACACATCAGATACTATGGTGTGTTGCAAGCTTGAGAATGATGGTATTAAGGTTAAGCCTATCAATTGAGGGCAACACTATTGTGAAGAAACTACAATAACACGAAAACGGCGAATGAGAGCTGTTTCTGAGCAGAATGGTAGTGGGAGCGAAATTAAATAAATAAAATATTTTGATGTCATTGCAGTTATCTTAACATATGGCACCCACCCCTATGGGGAACAGGTGTTATTTTATGTTCGTATCTTATCTGATGGTGCTGGAACACCCTCTGATTATGCAAATGCGACCGGAAACACGTCAATTATCATAGTTCGGTACTTGCGCGTGCGACGCTGGAGTCGTGCCGTCACGTTGGCGGTACGTAGAATTCACGCGTGGCCCTCCGTGAGGTGCGCGGGCGCATACTGATGGCACGAAGCCCGGCCTAACGAGGGCCCACTTACACCCACACAATGTGTGGGAGTATTTACCTATTTCATGCTATTATAGAAATGAAGTGGCGACCGGTGGAGTAAGACGTTAACTGAATAGTGGTCGAGGTGTGGTTATCGGAATATGGGTCGTTCTGCAGCGAGGTGACTAGCACAAAACTGTGATAGATAGCACAGAGGGAGGCTTCATCATTATCTTCCTGCCCATATCCCACTCTATGTGGGGTCGGCACAGCATGATCCTTGGATCATGCTGTAATCATCCACAGAGGGAGGCCTATACCCAGCTATCTATCTATTATTTCTAACCGGTGCAAGGTGTGGTGATTTAAAATGCGCCTCAAAGGCTCCTTTCGTGCACTTGACACATATTTTCGAACAGAAAAATCCATTGCTGCACGACCGGATTTGAAAAACACGATCTTAGGATCGGAAGGCAGGGCCGCTCCCACTAGACAACCCAATACTCTCTAATTGGCTAATGACTATAATATATACTTACGATAATTCGTGTTTAAATTTCGCGCAATCTCGGAAGATCAATTCCTCTCTTCACACAAAGTCCATCTTACCTGAAAACAAACAAACGGACCGTGAGAAACCTCGTTACATATAATTTACATGATCCGATCTAAATGAAGCAGGCTGATGCCATCTTCAACAGTTACAAGCTAATCTAAAACAACATCGGGTGTTACTTAACACTTGGAGGGTTATAGCTATATTTCTTATTGGCTTTACTGTACACCCACTGAAAGAATCTAACATTAAATAAAAAATAATAATAGCCGACCCCCAAACAACATACCGGATTTCAAATCAATCGGACTTGTGAATGTTGGTAAGATCCTTTTGTCAAGTAGGAAACGAGCTGATGATCTTCAAACCTCTGAACAGATTTTCATAAATTATAGCTAAAAACCATCTCGATCACATCAGCTTTCAAACAGAAAAAAAACCATATTAAAATCAGTCCATCCATTTGGGATACACAGATACACACTACATACTTATAACACCCCTCTTTTTTGTCGGAAGCTAAAAATACCTAGATTTGGTATAGTATTCTACAACTGTCAGAATTTTCAAAATCAGTTTTCCCCTCACATCGTTGAAGAACCAAATTACATAACTTTCAGCATTAACTTAGGAAAAGGATCAAAGCTGTGACTAGATTTTAGTTCAGTTAATATGCGCTCTTTGCAGTCGGATTAAAGGTACATTCGACGGGCGATTTATATAAACAATCTGTCCGGACCTTGCGTAAGTCAACTGCGCAGGCGCACTCGCAATATTTACAGCTATGACATTTACATGTGTTCTTATAATTGAATTAGAAATGAAAGGAATCGGTAGCGAGCAAACAGTAGTTATGAAATATACGAGTAAATAGTTCAAGGCGCTACCTTTAAGTTTATAACGTCAAAGGTTGATACATAAACTTAATAATAGTGTGGTGAAAGGTTCTAAGCATGCTTCAAAGATTTCTCTTCAAAGATCTACTCTGTATTAAGCCATTCTATCAGTTTAATTAGTACAAACAAAGTAAGCTAACCTGTTCACTCTTTTTGTATTTTCCAGAACTCATTACGACGCTGGACGGATATTTTAGCACTCATTCAGTATCGGAACAATGAGCTGTGAGTTACCGACATGCGTACGTTGAATAGCGCTAACGAACACTTCACTTGAGAATATCATAATAGTACTTCATACATACTTTAGGTGTCAGGATGATGGAGCTCAAACAAGACGTCTCTCTTTGTTGCTGAACTTGCGAACTCGTTAAGTCACAGAGGCATGAGGAAACAATAATCCTTAAAGCTGTTACAATGAAATATGGATCGTAACATGCTTAGCGGAATGTCTATAGTAGGTACTTTATAATAATCCTTCCCGTACACTGGTTTTTTTAACCGAAATAGGTTTGCGTTTGACCATACTCTACCTGATGTTAAGTAACAGTACATGTCCTGATTCGAAAGAACCAGTAGTAACACGACTTATAAACATTTATATAGTTGATTCGATTCTTCAAAAACGTCAAAATCAAATCAAGCATTCTACGCTGTATTACAATTAAATTGTTATACTTAATCAGACCAAGATCTGGACTCCTGAAGGCTTGGTCCTCCATAGCACAAGACAGAGGAAGGTGGAAGGGGGACGGGGAGCCCCGCAGTAGGACGAAGTGGTTTTTTTTAATAATTCATACATACATATTATGACCCAAATGGGGTGGGCAGAGCCACCAGTAATCATAAGAAAACTGGCAGCTACTCCTGATTCAAAAGTCCCAAGAAGGATATGGTGAACTATGGTGACAGGGGATCAGCCCATCGCCCATATTATGATCCATCATGTTGGATACTATCGCTCAATCGACTTTTACGACATGCTCGGGGAGAGTAGCAGCTGGACGCATTTTATGCTAGAAAGCATAGAATGCGTCCAGCTGCTACTCTCCCCAGTTCTTCTTCTCTGCTAGAATGGGAGTAAGGAAAGCCTTACTCCCAGTCTAGCAGAGAAGAAGAACTATTAATAATAATGTTAAATTAGCTAATATCGCAATAATACATTCAGTTTATTGCATCAAAATCCTTCCAACAGGACAAAACAACATTTAATATAATCCATAAATAGCGTTCAACAACCGCAAAACAATGTAAGCCCACTGTGTCACCGGAGCGTGGAGGCGGTGCTGCAGTAGTCGTGACGAGATGTCGCAAATGATTCGTGATGATGACTATAATGAACTGAGTTCCCGATTCAGAAGAGATAGAATCTTAGAGTACATAAAAGATATAAGTTTTGAAGCAAAAATGTTTATTTTGGAGTTTATTGCGTGGTATTTCTCTGCTGGACTGGAAGTAAACAAAAAACATAGAATGCGTCCATCTGCTTCTCTCTCCGAGCATGTCGTAAAAGTCGACTAAGGAGTACCTAGTGTCCTCTCCAACTTGATGGACCTATATGGGCAATGGGATGATCACCTGTCACCATGATTCACCATATCCATCTTGAGAATCTTGGATCAGAAGTGGCTGAAAGTTTTCTTATGATTACTTGTGGTTCTACCCACCCCGTTAGGGATACGGGCGTTATAATAAGTATGTATGTATGTTATTGCGTGGTTACCAGAATCCCTACGCCCACCCGGCGCCTTTGTCGTTACACAGGCCCTTGGCGTCGATGTTTTTGAGTGTAAAGCACATCGATGGAGTCTGGATTAGAGCTGGAACCTTCAAACCATTTTATTTGCTGAATGAATCGGGACTCTACAATACTTTAAAGAACTTACTTATAAGATCGAGTAGTCAACTGTTTTTCCCTTAAGTCCCAGAAGCAAACGACATGGCAACTAAATCAGGCATAAGCAACAAAAAGCGTTGCATAACCGCGGGAAAACCTCGGATCACGACTATTCACAAGACGCCCAGACCATTATCCGAACAGCTAATATCTTATATCGATAGCAAACACGCAATTAACTCCGTCTTACGTATAATTTAGTCGGACGCGGCGAAAGCGACGTCGTCGTACACATAGATTAGCAGAACTTAGGGTTCTGACCCAGGTTCTGCTGATCTATGCCATAGCCTTATTATAAAACACAGCCTGTTCTCGACAGACAGGAATAAATAGGAGATGCTTTTTTTACCAACTCTATGAAAAATTCGTGAAGAACTTTCAAACATGAAAGGACCTTCTAAGAAGGACAAAATATTTTATAGTGGCTCTTCAGCCAACAGCCTCAAAGTCCAATGCTACAGGACCATCAAACGTCAAAATGAAAATCGTCAAAGTCGATCTGCGATATTAATAGTAGAATAAATTATGAATTTCTTATTCACATGTCATTACATACATACACATTATCAGGCCCGTATCCCTAATGAGGTGAGCAGAGTGATTATAAGAAAACTTGCAGCCACTCCTGATTCAAAGTCCTTAGATGGATATGGTGAATCATGGCGACAGGTGATCAGCAGACTTTTACAGCATGCTCGGGGAGAGAAGCAGCTGGACGCATTCTGTTTTTCTTTACTACCAGCCTAATAGAAAAAAAAAACAAAAAAGAAAGAACTTAGAAACTATCTGATCATTAAATGATTAATCCTTCCTTTCTCTACAGCAGTACATTGCCAGTCGGTACACGAGGTACATTGCAAACCAATAATTCCCTGAGCAACGCATTAATTAAGAACATTCAGTCATTAATCAGGCGCCGGCCGCGTTCGGTCGGCTCCGATTTATTACGCTCCAGATAAGAAGCTGGATTGGCTAGAAAGAGATCCCTGCACATCTACAAGTCTCTATAAATACCCAACGGTCACATACCTACCTTCATACGAGTTACTTGCTAGTACGAGTACTACTCGTACCTACTTCGTTACTACTTATCGTATCACTAGTTCTTACAAACTATTGTCGTGAAAGGGTCTTAAGTGCGCATCAAAGAGGCTCCCTTAGTACACTTCACACATGCACTTCCCTGCATCCCTTAGTCGACTTATACGACATGCTCGGGGGAGAAGCAGCTGGACGCATTCTTTGTTTATTATTTACTCCCATTCTAGCAGAGAAGTCAAATGAAAAGTAGGCTAAAACTTGAATGCGTTTAGCTGTTACGCCATGATTGAGCAACAAACATTCAAAATCATTTACAAACTTTCATATTTACAATAGAGTAAGACGCATAAGTATTTTCTCGAAGTAGGTATTGTTTCATTCTTACGGTTGCAATTCAAATCATATGATTAGTGGACTTCCAATCAGCCGTGAAGTAAACACTGCAATTACGGCAGACACATAAAAAGTTATCACTTAAACAGCAGGCATCAACAATCCCACGTTCATAATAAAACAGCAATTGCGTCTTAACGTGTAGCTAAGCTCATTATGTCAAGGCAAGTACTTTCAAAACTCGTCTAAATGTAGGTACTGTTGAAAGAGACAGGATTTTACTTTCGAATCAGTACCTAGTTCTTTCTCAGTTATCTAGGAGTGTATCAGGGTGTTACTATGAAACAAAAGTATGGTCTAATGAACAAAGTGGTGATTCTTAATAGGCCATCATCACATACAAGACTGCCGAAGGACAAGGAGCATCAGACCGTCGCGCGCTGATGACTGTCCGATGTAAACGACCTCGGCGTTTCAGCCGAAGCCACACCTGGCCTAATGGAATTCCTCTCACACTCGACTTGCGCACCCGAGGAGCCCGTTACAAACAATGACCCCCCTCAATTACACGCCGATTCGGTTGCGCAACCTCGCAGACAAAATCGAAAAACGGTACGGGCCGGATTCGATCAGAGTAACGGGATTGCCAAATCACTGAAACGAGACCATTTCACATGCGTTATCCAACAGAGATAGCGTAGGTGACGTTCTAATTGGCAAGTGAAGCGATTCGGGTGCTGGGCCTCCGGCGCCCACGGGCTGCCGAAGTGGGTCACTGCCAGTTCGCGAACCGGCCGCTATTGTAATCGCATTACGATTCGATCGGCCCGTCAGCGGCGGCGCCGAAAGTGACAGCGGTCCGCCCGCTGTCGGGGTCACCCATCATCGCCATTGTCAGCTCTGAACTTGGCTACCGTGACCCTCACCTGTGACATGCATTATTCGGCGTCGAACTTACGAAAATTACAACATGCATTTATTTATAAACAAGCAATGTCAATGTTTTCCTTCACTTTTTAATCGTGTTCGATTTAATCGGTGTCCGCGTCGAGCTTACAAAGTTGTAGTGTAGCTGGAGGCGATATGGAGCCGATGTCGACGGGGCAATCGATGAGTAAATAACTTCATCGCATGGCATAAAAGATTATTACATGTGCAGAGGAGGAACGCTGTATCAGATAGGTTGTTCTCGACGCGATAGCACTTCCATAGATCGGAGATTGCCGCACCATCGCGGGAGCGCGGCGATGTTAGCCCCGCGATGGGAACGCCAAACATCAGAATAACCTATCATAAATCCGCTCGGCAGAGGCGCGTATCCGCTCAGATAATCTCGCCGCTAATACCCGTAATTTTATTGGTATCTACGGTTTGGGAAGTTGTAAATAACGAATTGAATACCGAGATGCTCTCGCGTCACGCATTGCCTCGGGAAAGTAAGCTATAAAAGGAAAGGACTCACTTGAAAGGTTGTTTCGAAATTGAAATACAGAACTTCCAAGCTATTGTCGAAAACCTCAATAAAGCGTGAAAAATGGCGACGAAGATAGTGGTGTGGTATTGCACCGTGATTTGCGGCTTCGCGCACGGCAATTACGTCTCTGCACGAGGCATATTTTTATTTAAAACGACATTAACAGCCCGGAACCGAGCGTTCAAGGGCGCACTACAACAATATATCACGCGAAATTCCACAACATTCGGCAAACCCCTTAACCGGTAAGGAATAAGAATCAGAATGCGAGGTGGACGAAGGTGACATATCGCATAATGCGTACGTTGAACTTAAAAGGTTGTGACAGGGTATTACGGTAATTACCTTAATTTGTAAATACAAAAAACGGCCGTCGAGTCGTATGTTAACTGAGCGCAAAATTAAAGAGAAAAGATGAGGGTACCTCTCGGAGCCAGCGCCAGGTTCGCTTAGAATGCGGATCGCGCCAATTAACGTGTCCAGTCGTGAGCACATTATCAATTCACCGTAGAAATGTATAATTGGGCAGTATTTTGTGGAAACATCTTCATCGGCCGTTATGCGGAACGCAATTGTAATGGGAATGTGTAAGAGGAACTGTTGGGGTACGGTATCGTACGATCTCAGCGAGAACCAGCTCACGCCACTGTTGCTGTCTTTAGCACCAGTTTTCAACATGGATAACGTACCAAATGTAGACATCAGACTTGCTGAACAATGCAGAAAAAATCCAGTTCGAATTTTACTTAATGACTACTTTGTTAATTTTGCTTTGTGAGATCCTAATCTTACTTGTAAACTACAAAAGCAAGTTATAACACCTCCAGAAACTGGTGCCAAGGGTGAGTTCAGGCGAGGTGAGCGAGGGCACGCTCTAACGACAGGTCCGCGTCTATCGCCCGGATCTTCCGTGACCGAATGCAGCCATTTCTGTCCTGGACCCTTAGCTAAGTCACATAGAATCTAAAGAAATCGCAAAAACCTTCGACAACGACGGAAAAACGAATGGCAGGGACTAACTATATGCGATCGCAATATCACGTTACTTGGGGTTCGTATATGACAGTCTCATACATTTTTGCACATAGCTTCTAGTAACTTCATCATCATCAACTGATGATATATGCAACCTATAGCAGTTCAAAGCTAAACAAAGGCCTCCCCCAATAAGCGCTATGACATCTTATCATCTTATCCAGTTTCTGCCAGTAGCATTTGGAAAATCGACACACTAACACTAATAACTTATTGATTATTATTACTGATTAAAAATGCAGTAAGAACGAAGTGTACCAGGATAGCTATGACCACCGGCGATAATATGGGCAATGGGCTAATCACGTATCACCATGGTTCACCATAACCATCTTCGAACTCTTGAATCAGAAGTAGCTGCAAGTTTTCTCAGGTTTACTTGTGGATCTGCCCATCCCGTTAGGGATACATGGGTGATAATATTTAAGTATGTAGAGCTATGACCTCATGACATATAGAAAACTATCTAGAACCACGCCTTCGAGGTAAAAGAACACCTTATCAGTCCATATTGTTTACAAACGAGATGATATCATCTGATAGAAACGTGCGCTAATTGAAAAGGGCACGCACGTGTGAAGCAAAATATGCACTGCGCAAACCTTTAATTGCCATATTGCCACTCAGTAGACAGTGTAGCTATCTTGTCTCGTGTTTACTTGTTCGCAATTAGTGGAATTTACCGCTGTGTACCTCTGATCACTTAAGGTTATTGGCTGGTTTAATTGACACACTTTGCATCGCATGAATCATTTTATACATTTTCCCTTTCGATTTTCAATGGTATAAAATAATAGTCCGTCATTACCTTATTCCTACCATCTTACACCCTAACGTGGTCGAAATCGCAAATATTGCATCTACTATCGTGGCCCATTGTCTTCTTTACAATATTTGTATCTATTTCTTGATATGTCATCATCTACATGTTTCTTCTTCCTATCCCCTCCATTAACCAACATCTCAATATTCATTGCTTTATTCATATCATCATTCACGCATTCCATCAGTCTCTTCTTTAGTCTGTGTGTAGTTTAAACATTATGTTCAGATATAAGTATTGTAATAATAACACCATGGGGAAAACCCCAACAAATCCGGGGACCTATTTACAATACTAATTATGTCGCGACAGTAAGGTACCAGGGCCACAGAACCACTAAGGAGTAAGTCAGTGCTGTAATAAGCCTGGAATATGCGAGGGAGCAGCCGGAAGAATAGCTTCCGCCCCCGGCGCCGGCTGGGGCAACGGGACTGGCGGTGATTGTTGGATTTTAATAAGGCAAATACGATGAGTGTATGAAAATATGTATAAATAGACAGACCATGTTTGTATGCCGTTTTAATAATCATGTCAATAACCATACGGAGCTAAGTATTTGTGTCCACTGTGCATTTTCTAAACTAAAACAAATTGGACAGTTCTAAAAATGCTCCCGATCCTTTCTTATAGATCGAGATAATAAGGACAGTGAATTTTATATGGACCTTAGGACCTTGAATCAGTGGCTGCAAGTATTCTTACGATTACTTGTGGCCCTGCCACACCATTAGGGGCGTGATAACATGTATGTACCTAAAATAAGTAGAATTTGGAAATATGAACGTTTGAATCTTATAGCAGTGTCACATCAAATCATCACGTCACATAATTGCGATCGCAAATCACCAGAGATAGCAGAGTAGATAAACACGATAAACACGTAGGTAAACATGTGTATAGCGAATGCAAGTCCAAGTATTTAGCTACAAATTAAATCTATAATTTACGAGCCATTTTTTATCTTATCAATAAAAGCAAACTGTGGATATTGTATTTGAGACTGAATATAAAGAACAAAAAACAAATAGGTATAAAGAACTTCTCTGCTGGACTGGGAGTAAAGAAAAAACATAGAATGCGTCTAGCTGCTTTCCTCCCGAGCATGTCCTAGAAGTCGACAAAGGGACAGTATCCTCTCAAACATGATGGTAAATCTATATGGGCGATGGGCTGATCACCTGTCATTTTTTTTTATACCCAGTCCAGCTGAGAAGTTCACAAGCAGAAATGAACCCAATAAATATGAATCTTTTTATGTACTTACACCTTAAGTTGATTTACGATGGCAAATGACACTAATTGAACGGTCTCATCATAACACGGCAGCGAAAGCGTATGAAAAAGGAAAGTACGGCAGGTGCAGGGCTTTTCCAGGGCTGGCCATGACTTGGCATTTTTACCAAAAACCGTTCCATGCTTAGACGTTCTTGATTGATCGTTAAAGTTAAGCAACGTTGTGCGCGGTCACAATTTAGATGGGTGGCATTATGAGCTGAGCGCTTCCGTGCTTCGGAGGGCACGTTAAATTGTCGGTCCCGGCTTTTAAGTCGTTAAGCCATGACGGAGCCCTTTAGCTTCAGGCGGTCTAAAAACTCCGTCACAAGAGTTGGCCACTAGCTCATACGAACTCACTTACCCCCGAATAATCAAACGCATCTCAAAGTTGAGCACGTCTCAAATGACGATTTCTTGACAGATTTTCATCAGAAACTGTCAAAAAACCGTGAGTTGAGACGTGCTCAACTCTGAGTCGCGTTTGAGTATTCGGGGGTTAGTAAGCTTTTGAAGGTGCAAGCTATGTACACCGTAATTGTCCTATACATCGGAAATGTACCTTCTATGATTGTGTTTTTTTTAAATGTTATAATGTATACTAGCTACCGCCCGCGGCTTCGCTCGCGTGGTACCCGGATAAAAAATAGCCTATATGTTAATCCAGTACAAGCACTATGTATATTCCAAGTTTCATTCAAATCCGTTCAGCCGTTTAGGCGTGATTGAGGCACAAACATCCAAACATCCAAACTCACAAACTTTCGCATTTATAATATAAGTAAGATGATGTGTGTGTACTTAAATAAATAAATAAATAAGGTGAGTATGACATTTCAAAGTGTTCGAAAGTTGTAAAAAAAATGGTCCACCCCAGACTCCTTCCTGGCAGCCCTGGCAGCCCTGGCCATGGAATGAAACTATTATTAGCAGGCGCCGGCGCACGCCCGACCTGCCCCGTGTACAGGACGATCAGTATGCGACTTTGTATAAACATGAGCTCGTAAGAGACCACTTTCAACTAACTCTGCTTCTTTTTTTAAACTGAACACGTTATAAACCAGGTACTTCCAAGTTTTTCTCTGTTGTTTCATTGAGTGGAATAGTGCCAAATAATGACTTTACGATGATTTTTTTCTCGGACTATACTCGTTAGCCAACTTATAAGCCACTTTCGAGTAACTGTGTTCTTTAATCTATGACGGCATGTAGGTAAACAAACTTAGGTGGCAAATAATAAGTTGTTTATACTTTGGTTCTATCATGAATTTTTGTTATTTTATTAAATGTACTTGTTAGCAATTTTAATAAAACAGTTTTTTTTTATAATATAGCGCCACTGAGCAGATGTTAATAAGGAACATTTAAAAAAGAAAAAAGATTTAGTTCCTTTTGGCATTCTAGACTCAATCACCTTTTAGAGTTCCGTACCCGATGAGTGCCAATGGGACCCTATTACTGAGCCTCCGATGGCCGCGGTTTGTCCGTCCGTCCGTCTGTCATCGGGCTGTATTTCATGAACAGCAATAGGTAGAGTTGAAATTTTCAGTGTGTTTCTATTGGCACTATAACAACATATAATAAAAATAAAAAAGGGGGCCCGACAATAAACATTTATGTACATTTACGATGGTACGGAATCCTTTGTGCCATCATCATCATCATCAGCCTAAAGCAGTCCACTGCTGGACATAGGCCTCCCTACCCTTTGTGTGCGGTTTTTTATTTTCCTCACAGTAGGCCAGAGCTACACCCTGTAGAAGAATCGGCTAGCGTTATCAAAGCCACAAGCATCTTGGACCGCGAGTATTCTGCGCATTGTCCGCCGTGTAGCATGGTAATGTTCTCCGATGTTCCTGTTTGGGTCCTGTCGGTAGAACATGTACACGCATAAATCAAAGATTACACGCGGCGGCGTCTTGTGAGCCTACTGGACCGTATTTAAATAAGCATTAGGATTATATTCCTACGCAACGACGCAAGCTCTGTTTAGGATCGACCAAAACTATAGCAGAAAAAACGGCATAAAGAAAGAGAACCAGTTATACCGTTGCATGGATTTGTAAATTATAGCCAGACTACATTTCTGACCCCATGTATTTCCCTGTGTCGTAGGTATCAGAAACTACGAACACCACGGTACCCGCAACACCCAGATTCGTAACGAATATTTATTTGTAGAACATACATCTCCCACCGCCGAAATCGGAAGTGAAACTCTCACTGATCCAGCTGGACATATGCCCCTAGGGTCAAGTGGCTGTGGGTAGCCACTCAGCCTAAGACGTAAAACTTCTTATATCTAACGTAAATTACTTAGTCCGACAAAAAAAACGACTCTCTACGCCAAAAATGTCGAAGAATACCTAGTAAACAGTAAACAGGTCCAAATAAAATTCAACATCACCAAGGAATTTGGAATGTCTTCTCCGAGACTCAAGATAGGTATCGTAGTACTACTGTTTCTGTGTTTACTCCTAGATGGTCGCAGACAGCAGTAAAGTTAAGTGTTATACCTCGTCATAAAACTTTTATTTGATACCCGAGAATAGTGAATGAGCCAAAACTTTATGCCGTTCGGTTGCAACATCCCGACTTTTATTATTGCAGTAGAGGATTCAATGTATTGCTTTATTTACTGTTTATTCTTGTGTATGTCACCGTAAAATTGTAAAAACCGTTAGATTATAATCTATCTAGCGAGATTGTAAACTGTCGAAAGATTGTGAACCGTAACATACTGCTTACAAATTTAACGCATTATTACTTATCCACCCAGATGTAATTCAGTTGGTTAGGTTAACCTACTAATTTCCGATCTAAGCAGATGTTCGACAGTTTACAATCTCGTAAGATAGATTATAATCTAACAGTTTTTACACACATTACATTACATTGTTATTTTCTTATATTGAGTAAAGGTTCGACTCTGAATAGTCGAAATGTCAATGACGAATAAGTTTCCTTCCCAATTTTAGTAACTATAGGTAGTCTATCTACTTTTAATTGGATTAAAAAGCGTTTCAAAAAGGCTCTTTTAGTGCACTTGATACTTATTCACATCTTTTAATTTTTAAGTTTCTACAACATGCCGATTTCCTCCTTAATAACTTATAATGGATTTCACGAATATAATGTGCGCTCTATTGTTTTTTTGGTGCATCGCCTTAATGGAGCCTTCCTTGGGACTTGAAAAATAGTTAAAACACAAAAGAGATTGAATACTAAAATCCATTCTATATCCTAAATCACTGCGTCCTTCGCATTATTCCCAACTAATAACCATGCTCTATCAATCATCAGTAAATTGGTTATGGACAGCTTAGCCTAAGCAATTTTCCCTCAACCTTCGAGGCATATACTTAGCATTATATTAACTAGTTCGGTCACCCTGACACGCTTGCAGTCTCCGTTCACCGAACTCTATTAATGCATTAGATTATGATGGATTGATTTTCTTAATTGGTGCATGCGCCGAGACGGGGGTATTCAGCTGGTGCATTCCAAAGGGGAAATAAAGGGTTTTGCTGTTCTTAGGATCTTCACCTACAACACTGAAAGCACTGGTGGTCTAGCGGCCCAGCCAAGGTCGCGACTTCAATTCCGGTCGAGCACCAATGGATTTTTCTCTTCGAAAAATCTATGTGCGCTATACCAGAAATCTCAAACGGTGAAGGAAAACAACGTGAGGAAACCGGCATGTCGTAGAACCTAGAAAGTTTGGAAATGTGTCAGGTGGACGAAAGGAGCCTTTGAGGCGTTCTTTAAATCCTTTCATGGCACTGATTCAAAAGGACTAGTGACACGACTAGATAAATAAATAAATAAATAACACCCAACAGTCACATACATAGTCCTGACCCCACACTAGGATTCCCTGTGTCGTGGGTATCAGAAACTACGAGTACCATGGTACCACAACACCCAGACCCGGAGGAAATATTTACAGATCATGCAAACATTTCTTCCCCAGCGGGAATCGAATGCGCGGCTCTTGCGTCTCTGCCGAGCAATCGCCCGCCACGCCACCGAGGCCGTCGTAGATAGATAGCTCCTTCAGTTACTAACACTAACCGCTATGCATAATTAAGTGATCTCGCCAGGACATGATCAGCAATTGACGATACATTAATTCACGTCCAGTTTATGAGGCCTCCACGCTCCAAGTGCTTACACGGGCAATTTAATTGCCCCATTCTAGGCAATGCGACATTATGACACTACTAGTATTGTCACCAGTTCTTTAGAACCAGTGTGGTGAAAGGATTTAAAGTGCACCTCAGTCCCCTTTCGTTCACTTGACATGGTAACATGTAATTGCACTGAAAACCGGGACCTGGACAAAAACATGTCGTAAAAGTCTATTAACGGATAGTATCCTCTCCATGGACCATTTATATGAGTGATGGGCTGATCACCTGTCACCATGGTTCACCATATCCATCTGGGGACTTTGGGACTTTGAATCAGGAGTGGCTGCAAGTTTTATCGTGATTACTTGTGGCTCTGCCCACCCCACTAGGGATATGGGCGTGATAATTATGTATGTAGTAGTAGATGACTTAACGACTTATTCATGTAATGCGCGTGAGCAGTGATGTCGGTTTTATTGCAGTAAAAACTCATATTGAGCAACAGTTAATGGTTCAATGATCATGAGACAGGATAACACATCGATTTATTGTTCGCAGTCTCATCAAATTTGACGTTTTGGCGTCTTAAGTTGTTTGTTGATAGCGTTACAAAAAGACGTAAAGTCAACGCCATAGCGGATTTGCTCAACAAAATCGATGTAGAACTCTTTTGTTAGGTTTTATTCAAAAAGAAAATGAGATGTTAACATTTTTAGACAAAAAGACACGCACAACAATGGATGATAATATTCTAAAATCATGTTGATTAATGACCTGTAAGTGACCGACGAAAGCGTGAAACTTTGAAGAACTTCGAAGCTACGAAATTGATACGAAACGCAAATAAGCAATAACGTCAGACAGTGACGTCAGTAAATGGCACAATAAGGACCTAACCTAGATGACGTAACGCTTAACTACTGAGTATTAGATCTAGTAATAGATAGGAGGAGTGGGTCACCATATCTAAGTCCACTAACTTGCGTACTAAGTACGGACTAATCAAAATAAATTATTAAAATGGGGGTGTTATTATTTATAAAATACGAAGCTGGGAAAACAATTATCTAATTACGAAATTACCTCTATATTAAGGTACATTCATTTCTCAAATGAGAATGTATTGGCTGTCAAACCATCGAACACTGTAAAAAAAATTATACCTATGTGGCTTAAGTTTTTCAGAATATATTGTTTAAAATCAAATAAAATAAAAAAGCCTTTATTCTACTACTTTATCTCCATTGCACAATCATTTTCATAGACAATCATTTTCACTTTCTTCTAATTTTTTAATTTTTATTTTCTGTTTTCAGGCTCCTCAGCAGTAGTCGCCTCCATGGCGTAGGACTCCCCTAAATCTCTCCATTCTTCCTTTTCCCCAGCCTCCCTCATCCATTCCGGTCCACATCGTTGTGTAAATATGTCTCTCCATCTCTTTTTTGGTCTTCCTTGCTTTCTTTTTCCATCCATTCCATGGATAGAGTCCAAATATTACGTTTGGCAAATTAAAACGTCAATGTAGACAGTCCCGTTCCATGTCTGTTACATTATTCAGCAGAGAATAAGTCACGCCTCACGCCTCACGCACAACATAACACATTATGTGCAATATTTGACAGGAGCAGACAAAACAGGACTTAACTGATTTACGAGTAAAGTTACGTGCAAGATGGCGGCATGACGATCAGACTACATAATCGGCTAAAAAAATATTAGGCATGCAAAATTTACAGTATGATAATTCTGTAAAATTAGCTTAGGTACCATCTACTTGTTATAAAGTCTAGGATACCATCAGCACGTCGTAAAAGTCGACTAAGGGATAGTATCCTCTCCAACATGATGAGATACAATAAGCAAGTATTCCCTAGGAGGGTTGACGTCAGGCAAGCGGTAGGTCATAAAATACCTTAGCCAAAACTCGTGCCGACCCCACATAGAGTGGGATAAGGGCAGGAAGATGATGATGATACCATGAGCATAAGCCTATAGGCCTCCAGGCCTCCATACCCTTCCAGGATCACCGACCACCCGCAACATTTACAATGTCGTCGAAAGCAGTCTACATTATTACGTAGCATCAAAAACATTGTGTGAATTAGCTGTAACAATGTTACACTTGTGTCACATAAAGATCCTGAAACACTGCAACTGTCAACGCACGGCCATAACAATCCCATGTGTCATATATGTCACAGGACGACCATTAAGGCAGTTTCCTTGTCCAAGGCAGGCCATTTCGGAGTACAATCGCCCCTGATGGGCAATTCGCCAGATTTATAAGCATTATGTGACTTGAGCTTCGCAGACGAGCTAGGCAGATAAAAGTTTTTATGTCACCCTTAATTAGACTTGAATGTATGTTTGTATGAGCTAGTAGCCAACTCTAGTGACAGAGTTTTCAGGCCACCTAAAATCCTCCGTCACGGCTTAAAAGCCAAGACCGACTGTTTAATGTACCCTCCGAAGCATGGAAGCGCTCAGCTCGTAATGCCCCTTGCGGTCACCCATCTCAATTGTGACCGTGCACAACGCTGCTTAACTTTAACGATCAATCAAAACGTCTAAGCAAGCTACGCCACGAGCGCTTCGTAATTTAGAATTGAAATTCATCAAATTCTACCTGTTCAGGCTTGAAACCTGGTCATCCGTGAGCATTTTCGAGTTTTGATAGAATTTTCAGTAACCAATTTTGGAAGGAATTTAAATCCTAATAATATTGTAAGTAAGAAAATTTGTGAAATTTGTGATGTAAGGTGCCTTTCTTGATGATTTTTTATGTTTCACGTTATGATGATTTCAATGTTCTTTTTTGACGACCTCGGTGGCGTGGCGGGCGAGTGTTCGGCTGAGACGCAAGAGGCGCGGGTTCGATTCCCGCTACGGTAGAAATGTTTGTTTGTTCTACAAATATTTCTTCCGGGTCTATTTTCCGGTCTTGTGACCGTGTTGATTAAGTAAATAAATTAATTGAGCATTGCATTTATTTGCAACGCGATGAGGGTGAGTTATAACGAGAGTAGTAATCAGAATCGTAGCAAATGGAAATCCGTGGTCTGTGCCTACCCCTATGGGAAATAAGCATGATATTAACGGTGATAGTTATGGAAGTCATGGAAAAAGGTGTTTAGGACCCGATTTTCCCTCACTAATTTTCACTAAAAACATTTCCTGAGCACTTAAAAGCGAGGGTAATGACAAAGCACACACTTAGCCATAAAGTAAACGACGCGTTGAGTGTAAACAAGCGGTAGTAACGCGATAGGTTACAGACGGGCTGATCCTAGGAATCCAGCTATTATAGGCGTTGAAAGCTCACCTTGCCTAATCATGTCACACTAACACGCCTACCTGGAACACTACAGAATAGTGATGGGACTCGAATCGAAAATGAATAGAATCAACTCGAATCATCCGGAAAAAAATCGAATCATGACTCGAATCGATACGATGATTCTAACAACTGATACTTATAAATAAATAAAAAAACACTTAGATACATTTTTGAATAATCATCATCATCATCAGCTTACAACAGTCCACTGCATGACGTAGGTCTCTCCAATTACAACTGTCATCATTCGAATCAAATGGGATTCGAGTCCCATCACTACTACAGAATAGCTAATGGTGTTCCAGGTAGGATTGCGTTATAGATTGGGATGTTCCACTTTTCCCCCGTAGCAGTAATCGAACCCGCGCCTTTTGCGTCTCAGCCGAACACTCGCCCGCCACGCCACCGAGGTCGTCACGCCACCGTAATCGTTTGAAACACTTTCGTGGTTGCGCAATAATTGCTTTTTGACGGAAAGGGTATAATCCAGGCCGCAGTTCAGTGTTGCCACATATCGCACTCCGCGTGATAGATCACGATTTCACGACGAATGGAGACGCTAAGAGCATTCACTCAGGTTTAATAATGCAAGAGGCATGATAAAAGAGACGCTATAAAAAAAGGTTTGTGATGAAATTCTAAGCTTAAAGGATCACAAGGTCGCGGACTCAAATGAATGCACCAATTATTATTTTTTTTTTTTTTTTCTTTAACCAATCTTGTTCCGCAAAAAGTATGTATCAGTCCTTTACTTATCGTGTCACTAGTTCTTTCAAACCAGTGTGGTGAAAGGATATTAAGGTGCACCTCAAAGGCTCCTTTCGCGCGCTTGACACATGCTTTCGAACTTATTAGGTTCTACGACATGCCGGTTTCCTCACGATGTTTTCCTTCACCGTTTGAGAGTACTGGTATAGCGCGTATAATTTTTTCAAACAGAAAAAACCATTGACCGACTGATTACACGGCCGGATTTGAACCCTCGACCTTGGATCGGAAGGCGGGGCCACTACCACTAGTCTACCAGTGCTCTGGGACAATCAGTCATGTACTAGTAGACAATTGTGAGAGCATTTTGCGATCATATTCATGGAAAATTTAGATTTGCCAATACACTAGTAGGCTAGGTATGATTTACAACGTTTTAGCATAAACAAAAAGTATGTCAGTGTTTTCTAGTAATTAAATATGAAATAAATACTACAATAGACACAAAAATAGGCACAAAGCAAATTTAGTCAGAGTTACCTAGTTCCGTGAACATTTCAATAGGACACGGATTTAGCTACACTTTTTCAGAATATTCTCGAACAATGTCAACTTTTCCCATGCTCGGCCATTACATAACAATAAGGTTGAAGCTCCATTGAAGCGGTGAAAAGATAAACTAGCTATAAAATTAGAAATGACGACGAAAAAGAATGTACTCGTCAAGCCCTTTCATTTGATATCAAACATGTTATCGTTTTACCTGTAACGATTTCAGTGAAATATACTAGGTACCAACTTCATGCACCTAAAATAACATGGCTTTTACTCTGGTAGGTACTCGTAGGTACCATGTGAGAATCCGTGCGCGGAAGCTAGTAAAGTTTAGGTAAAATTATTAAAATCAAGCTATTTCATTCACGAAATCACGATACTCCTAGAGAAGTTATCAATTTACTTCCTGGCTTAGTAGTTAGTTGATCGGGTCATAGGAGAGTTGCAAGATCGTTAAACTTAGAACAAACTTAACACTATTATCATTTCTCCTAAATATAATTGTATAGCGTTGTTTTGTTTTGTACAGTGTTGTGAATAAAACTGCTACGATGTTTAGAGTCTAAGGCTATAACCCCAACATTTTGAATAGACAAGATCACAGGTACTAAACATTAGAAGCGTGGTATTTCCATAGATTCGTATTAAACGTCGATAGTTTGCATTCATGTTTTGTAATGCTTTCCAAAGATACTGTCTTTGCTGATCTGCGTATAATTATTATAAGGTCTATTTTATAGTCTGTGATTATCTGTCAAATTGTATTCATTCATAGAAAGAGAGCACACATGTTCCTTTAGTGAAGTGCAATTAGTTCATTCTAGAAAAAAATGGGTTATATTTCATTTTGTTAAGTTTTAAATGTAATAAAATGACGTAGTAAATTGAAACCAGTCGCCGACGTAATTCTTTTAAGCGGCTTTTAAGCGGAGGCTTCTGGAGGGTCATCGCACCATCACCACAAATTACAGAATCAATTCATACTTAATCTTTTTTACGCCATTCCGACTTCCCTTCCAGAACGTGATGCGGTTGGGAATCGAGAATTCAACGTTTTGATCAATAAATTCTAAATAATGGGGTTGCTAGATCACAGAGTTCGGAGAAAGTTCCTGAAGAAAGCCGGAACAGTAGGGCTGCCCAAAAATAAAACATCGAATATGCAATTTAAAAAAAAATCTTATTTCTAACATACTGTATTCGGCTGCACTTATATCAAAGACCCTATTTTTGGTAACTGTTAGGTTTACTAAAAAATACAGAGGAATAAATACATAGAATACGTCATTAAACCTGACATTCCAAACTTAAAACACAGTACATTATGTTACCAAATAAAATTAAAAATACGAACATGTTTTATAATCTGTAGAATTAAAGTAACTATAAATGTGGATCAGTCTGATTCGGACAATGTTTTTTTTCCCCTTCTCTTGGCATTGCCAGGTTATAGGCATTTGACATTTTATCGGACAATGTTTAAAAAGTCGGACAGATTAGGCTAATTTCGGTATCCCGCGTGTGGCAACACTATCCTTCTATGATTGCCAGCCATTGTTTATGGTCTGAGAGGAATTTTATCGTTCCAGTATTGTTTTTAAAGTGATGAGTATAAAGTCTATGACTACTGAATACAATGGCGTACTATATTACAATTTACGGTCAATTTGCTATTGGAGTAGAATCTAAAACTTTTAAACTGTTTTGAGACCATTTAGGCCATTCAACGAACCTGCCCGATTTTTTGTTTACGTCAATAATTACTAAAAAAATTACATAAATAATAACACACTCGTATCGCTAATGGGGTGGGCAGAACATCAAGTAATCATAAGAAAACTTGAAGCCACTCCTGATTCAATCAAAATCAAGAAAAATAAAAAAAAATAATAAATTAAAAATGCGTTCTACGAAATCGTGGTCGGGGTGAGGTAAGGCAGGATCCATTCCGAATTTTACTACAATTATATTTTATGGTACCGTTTTTAGGGTTCCATACCTAAAAGGTGCCAACGGTTCCCTATTACTAAGCCTCCGCTGTTTGTCCGTCCGTCTGTCAGTGGGCTGTGTCTCATGAACTGTAATAGTTAGAAAGTTAAAATTTTCACAGAATGTGTATTTCTGTGGCCGCTATAGCAACAAATCATAAAAAAATGATAAAACAAAAAATAAAAGCGGGCCCATACAAGTTTTTTTTAAAGGCACATTACAGAGTAAAAGTCATATTAAAAGTACATGTGCGATGATACGGAACCCTTCGTGTGCGAATTGGGTTCGCATTTTCAAGTCGTCAGCGAATTGCCTAGGGAAATAAAGTGTACAGCCAAAGGCTAAAAACTATACAATATCTTCGTACTAAGGGATACCTAGTATTTCGAACCCAGCAGTACCTACGATAACTGTATACTTAATATTTCTAAGAAGCCTACAGTTACATTCCTAGACAAGAACAATGCCTGAAAGAAGCGAGGAATGAAAACAATCTATTATGAGCCAGCAATTAAAGTAATTGTTCGTACAGTTGTTGAACTTGTCATAGAAATGGCGGCGCGCGGAAACGATTTTACAATCATTGCAATAATTACATTGAAATAATGAAAACCGATCAAGTGAGAGTCGAATTCGCAAACGAAGGGTTCCGTATCATCGTACAAGTACGTAAATGTTTCTTGTACGGGACCCCCTTTTATTTTATTTTTATTATTTTGTCAATATGTTACAGACGCACAGTGAAGGCTTAGTAAAACGGGTCCCATTGGCACCCTTCAAAGTCAATATTTTTTTAATACTTAAAATCACGCGAATTATTTGAAGAAATGTTTGCATGATCTGTAAATATTTCTTCCGGGTCTGGGTGTTGTGGTACCATGGTACTCGTAGTTTCTGATACCCACGACACAGGGAATCCTAGTGTGGGGTCAGGACTATGTATGTGACTGTTGGGTGTTATTTATTATTATTTATTTATTATTATTATTATTATTTTGACATTTGGACGCCATATTGGATTTTTTAGACTTTTTTAGTGTTTAAAAAGTGCCATCTGGACGAATCCAATTTTTATTATTTTGTCAAAATCCGTCCAGCCGTTTGGACTACAGCTTCATTCATTTGACATGAATACACATACATAATACATACACCCCAAACACATTACCTACCTTCCTTCTTTTTAGTTGGGTAAAAAGTGATATTGTAGGAATTTAGTATAGAGCGCTAGGTGATTTAGTAAAATATGTACCTATGAAAACACATCCATACATTGTATAGCGGCGGAATGAAAAGGTTTGTCAGTTCTCAAATTGATTCGTTTGACGTGTCGCGAGACATTTTACCTTTTGAATCTAAGGCACAGAACAAACTGTTGCATAGAAAATTATGTCTAACTGCTCGACAACAAAGTTCAAATTGACGCGCATCAAAGTTTGACAATTTATCGCGTCATACAGGATAGTATGTTTTACTGAATTACCCCCGAATACTCGAACGCATCTCAAAGTTGAGCACGTCTTTTTTTTTGACAGATTTTCATCAGAAACTCTCAAAAAACCGTGAGACGAGCTCAACTCTGAGTCGCGTTTGAGTATTCGGGGGTTAAAGCCATAATTGATTCTTACACTAGTGCAAGCGAAAACCGACCTCAAGGTGATGAACCTTTTCATTCCGTGACTGTAGTCTGAAAACTCACGGTAGAGATACAGAACTAAATTTAGCACCTCACGGTACATTATTACACTCCTCTGGATTTTAGCAATGCGATGTAAGTCTTATTAATGGTCTGGATTCTACAGGATATTTATGACATACAGACACACGAATGGTCTAAGTCTAACTGTAGCAGTATTTTATCCTGACGCTAAAAATAGATGTCTGTTTTGTTTGTCAGTGGCATAATAACTTCAACTGACTAATATCCTTTCATTGCGGAATTTTGTCGTTAAATTGGTGGGAATAAATTACGGAAACTAACCGACCGACGGCCCACGACGCCGCCTTATTTATATACTAGCTGCCGCCCGCGGCTTCGCTCGCGTGGTACCCGGATAAAAAATAGCCTATATGTTAATCCAGTACATGTACTATGTATATTTCAAGTTTCATTCAAATCCGTTCAGCCGTTTAGGCGTGAAAGAGTAACAAACATCCATACATCCATACAAACAAACTTTCGCGTTTATAATATTAGTAAGGATTTAACTAAGAATTTAAACAAAACTCGCTAAATCCATTATGAAAAAGCATCAATCTATTAATGCATTAAATCATCACGAAAACAGCTTATCTTGCATGGTGTTGCCAGCTACCATTTGTCTCCTAACTTATGAATAAACTGATGAAACACAATTTCTAAACGATATTGATAATCCCATTAAAATTCTTAGAAACAGCAACTTTCGACATGTTTCGGTTACGTCGCGTTTTATAACCACAGACTATCCTACAGACAGATTATTTAATAGTTAGTAAAGATCACGGCACAGATAATATAGCAGTTGGTATGGTGGAGTCACAGATTATAAAAGAGTCGGTACGGCTCAGGTCAGTTGTGTTACGACACTCGGTCGATTCGATTTCTTAATCGAAAGTTGTGATCTTGAACCTGCCGCCACAGCTCAGCGAGAGCAGCTCGTTTAACATGTTTACAACTTTGTTGTGGCATTTTTACTCTGTTGAGTGTCCTACTCATCTTAGGAATCTGAGCTTGCTTAGTTCCTTTTGCTGTAAAGGTTACTTTTCCTTTCATAACTATCTAAGATTTGTAGACTCATACTTCAGCCAAACTGTAAATACAATTTATGTAAACAAACCGTCAGTACTTACTTTTTTATTACATGTTTATAAAACGTTTAAGTAGTACTTATAGTAAAATTAAGGTGTGAAAACTTGTGTTTATTTAACTAAAATTAAAGTGATTTCATCGTAATAATAAAAACACAAATTTGTTTACATAAGTTGTATCTTCAGTTTGGCTGAAGGTATAGGTATATATAGGTAGTGTTCACATTACGTTCATAAAATGAAGCTTCAAAATGCGTAGGTACTATAAGCGTAGTGAAAACGCTCAGTTCCAAATAGTATTAGATGCAAAATAATGGCTTACAAAGAGCGTTTCTTGCGGTCCCCCTGGTATGTCTTCCCATGTAAACACGCCCTGAGCATGACTTGATATTATTTTTACAGTGCCGACAATGGCGTCTTTGAGTAAGGCAAGTACAGTACCTAATCGCTAGATAAGATAGCTATGTAGATAAGGAGATATTTCTACGCATAGGAAGAAAATACAATAACAACTTAAAAGAAAATTTAACGTAGGTACCTAGTAGGTATGGGCTTGATAATATACACTTGCCCGCGCGGCTTCGCTGGTATATGTATGTAACATATACCAGCGAAGCCGCGCGGGCAAGATTATATGAAGTTTTGGTTAGTTTCGTATCTTTCTAGCAACAACGACCATAACTGTATCCTCGATCAAATCTCAACTTGGTAGAGGTACCTGGTCATCGACCTGAAGCAAGGCATCTAAAAGAACAAGTGACACCCCAAGTTTGACGGCCTCGCTGACGTGGCGGGCGATTGCTCGGCAGAGACAGTTCGGCGCGGGTTCGATTCCCGCTGCGGAAGAAATGTTTGCATGGTCTGTAAATATTTCTTGCTGGTCTGGGTGTTGTGGTACCATGGTACTCGTAGTTTCTGATACCCACGACACAGGGAATCCTACTATGTATGTGACTGTTGGGTGTTATTTATTAAGTTGTATTGTCTGTACGGTACAGGCAACCGTGCACTCCTGGGTCAGCAGAAAGGCGCTGACCGCACGACCCAGTTTCAATCATTTACATTTCATTTTATGCAAATTACTTATCAGCAAATAAATCAGTTCTCATTCAGCCACCGAGGCTCGCGTTCTCGGCATCATCATCATCAGCAGACAGTTCACACATCGACAATATAACTTCCTTATTGCCATAAAAACGCGTTATCAATTAACACTTGAACACTTCTCTGCTGGACTGGGAGTAAAAAACACATAGAATGCGTCCAGCTGCTTCTCTTCCCGAGCATGTCGTAAAAGTCGACTAAGTGATAGTATCCTCCCCAACGTGATGGACTATCTATATGGGCGATGGGCTGATCACCTGTCACCATGGTTCACCATATTCATCTTGGGACTTTAAATCAGGAGTGGCTGCAAGTTTTCTTATGACTACTTGTGACATCATTTAACAATCTAGTTGTACTGATTAAGGCCTTTTACCATCTAGTAGATGATTTATACAGCGTCAGGAGGCAACTTTTACCTTCACAAACGGGACGCTGTAGTGGCCCGGACAAATTAAGATGGAGTAGGCTTGCCCAGCACCTATTCCATCCTCTCAGCTTAGTCGGCATTGTCCACAGGAAAGACATCGTCAATACGTGCGGAGCTGACTAAGCCGCAGGTTTCCTCACGATGTTTCGCTTCACCGTTTGAGAGTACTGGTACTGATCAACAAGACACCGTAAACAGTGTCATCATCATCTTCCTGCCCCTATCCCACTCTATGTGAGGTCGGCACAGCATGATCTTTGGATCATGATGTAAGAGTTTTGGCTAAGGTGTTTTATGACCGGCCGCCTGTCTGACGTCAACCCTCCTTGGATATACTTGCTTATTGTATCTCATCATGGTGGAGAGGATACTATCACTTAGTCGACACCGTAAACAGTGTGCGAGCTAATTAATCGCTACGCTGTCTTTCACGGGCGGGCCCCAAAGAAAAGCATTGATTCGACAAGGCAAGAGTTACTTTCGACCGGAAATCACCAGCCATAAACCCTCGACGAAAGGTGAATGTCATTTGTCGGCATCAAATCTTCACACGGTGAAATTGTGCAGGTTGTGGACTATATTAGCTTTCAGGCTTTAGTTCAGCGAACTTGTGAAGTAATAGTAAATAAACGTTTATTTTGTGCCACGATTATTGAACATGAGAATATCAGAAAATAAGAATTTTAACATAAATTTTATTTAAACGTTTCATTCATCAAAATGATATTGGCTGTAAGGTTTGCGCCCTACAGCTTTAGATGATAATGATTTGATTGACTGATAAGACTGATTTATTGATGCTAATGAATCCACGGCGGAGGCTAAACGTGTACTGAATTGCTTAACTAAAAAGTGCACAGCATGCAATGTGCGAAATGTGCAATTAATTATAAAAACAATAATTGTACGTTGGCTTTGAAAATGACGTTTATCAAATACACATTTTAAAAAACATACCGATTCCCTCCATTTTCGGTAGTCGGTAGAGACCCGAGACGTGGGGCACTGATCGAAGCGATGCGTGATCAAAACGCTGGTTCTTAATTGGCTCAACGGATCAGTATTGCCATACAGCCATTCTTTTCTATTTTGTAAACTATATTTGTATTATTTGTAAGTTTCTTACCGTTATTATATGTAATCTTTGATAGTATAATCTATCTTTAGATTCGCTATCTATTTCTGCTACTGTCATTGTCAAAAAAAGCGTACTACAGCTAAAGATGTGTATTTTCCATGGTCAGTTAAAAACAGTCGTAAATTTAACGTAGATTTGACGTTCATAGAATTAACCTAGTGATCTTAATGAATAAAATATGTACTTGACTTCTTTTTACTTTTTATGTCAACCGGCAAATACTTTTAGAACCCAGTTGCCATGGCTGAAGGCTTCGTCAGGAAGCTCTTTCAAGAGAACTTTGCGTGCTATAAGTTATACAATATTAGACGCAGTAAACAATAATTATATTACCATTACTTACATAACAAGGGAGCTATAAAATGGCAAGTGTTTGTAAACGAGCTTTTAATGTCCATCGGAAGCGCAGCACAGATTAGAAAACCGCTCATCCATTGACTTTCACTGACTTTGGAACTATGAACTCATGACTAAGACTAGTTGCCTGGTCATTTCTAGAGACGTCACTGTTTGTGACTGTTGAGCGAATACATACAGACGGACGTGACACTAAGACGTCCTTCTGTCCTGGCTACGATAACCTACGAGTACCATGGTTCGTAACACAAAACCCAGCTTAAATAAAAAAATAAGATTATGCAAACATTTCTCCCGCCGCAGGAATCGAAGCCACACATCTCGCGTCTCAATCAGGCACTTGCTTGCCGCGCCATAGAGGTCGGCAAGTGTAAGTAGATATCGTTAAGTTTGCGAGTAAGCGACAAGGGAAAACCTTGTTATACGTAAAAGTTTCAACTTTCGAGTTGCTCAGGTAGGATCGTATAAATCGAAGTGTACTAAACTATGATTTCTAAAAGGCGGAATGTATCAAAATGCCTGTGTTTGTTACCGGTAAGTACTTCGAAGCGCTTCCGTGCTTCGGAGGGCACGTTAAACAGTCGGTCCCGGCTTTTAAGTCGTTAAGCCATGACGGAGGCCTTTAGACGGTCTAAATTCTCCGTCACTAGAGTTGGCCACTAGCTCATACGAACATACATACAATACCGGTACGTACTAACGTTTTTCTCCAATCATGATAACTGAACCGATGAAAGAAACTTGGAATAACATTATAAAACTGTTTCTTAAAAAAATTGTAACTACAATCTCATTTTAACGTCGAATATATCTGGTAACTGCTATGTCACGGCCGTTAAAAACAAACGCTACTAAGAAATATAACTATAATCTATAGTTTAAGTACAAGTGGGGTACAAGAGGTACAAGTAGGCAGTGGGTTGGCGCCGGCGCACACTCCAACCCACAACTTTTACAAAATATTGTTTTAATCGCACATTTATCAATAAATTCCCATAAATTTGCCTGTTTTCGCACTTATAATTTAACAGTAACGTAAACAGAGTAAGTCGGTCATAGGAATGTGGTCCATATGGTGCGGAATGGTGCAAATTTCGATAGGTTGTAAATTTGTAATGTGCGTTCCATTTTTCTCAAGTCTCGGAATTCGATAATTAGGACGACTTCATGGAAATTTTCCAACTGTGTTATTTAATCTTTCGTAAACAAAGGCCTGACCTGACCTGATCCGTCGCTGGTCGGACCTGGATGAGGCTAGAAACGGATCGTGGAAAAGGGCACACACAAAGGGAGGCTTATACACAGCCAAGTGGGTGAAGTCAGGTTGCGAATCATGATGATAATGGAGTAACAAAGGCCGTTGCAGTTTGAACCGACAGCAACATAAAAATACCCGTGAGATAAACCTGATTTACTATAATGCTTGTGTTACCAAATAAAGAGGTTAAAAGATAATATTACCTTTAAAAATTATTTATTATTGAATGGAGATAGAAAGCTAACGAATAAAACAGAAAATAAAAAAAACCAAAGCGCCTAACTACCTTAAATGAACATAACTTAAATATACTCTAAGATTACTATAAATGGACCATAGGCTGTCATTGAAAATCTCGATATGCTGGAACTCTTGGAGAAAAGCATTTGATAAGTCCAACGTTCGCAATTTTGACGCGTTAAAAATTTCAATTTAGGATACACATGGTTACGGAACAAACAATATAATAACTTTAAACTTTTTACAACGTAGCTTTGAAACTCTTATGACAGATTATAAAATACCAATGTAGGGTAAGAAATAACAAATTGACCGTTGAAGGGCCCCCAGGCATATTTACTCGAACTAATTATAAATTATAGTTTTGTCCTAAATCCATGATAGATAAGGCAAAGTAAATTTACTCTACCTGATTTGAATAATGTTTATTCCAAAGACTCAATTCTTGTTAATGAATGGAAATAATAAGAAACGTTGGATTTGATTGAATGTCAATACCATATCTGTTATGCATATTATATTATCATAATTTATATTGGTGTTTTAGATAAAACAGATAATAATATGCAGTATATTTAAAAGAAGCTTCAATAAATATAAATAAATAACACCCAACAGTCACATACATAGTCCTGACCCCACACTAGGATTCCCTGTGTCGTGGGTATCAGAAACTACGAATACCATGGTACCACAACACCCAGACGCGGAAGAAATATTTACAGATCATGCAAACATTTCTTCCGCAGCGGGAATCGAACCCACGCCTCTTGCGTCTCTGCCGAGCAATCGCCCGCCACGCCACCAAGGCCGTCAATACAAATACAAATAAATTTAGGGCTACTAAATTTTCTTCAAAATTAGTTATTTTAATAGATCTGATGAGCTAGATCAGGTGAGCTATTCATAGACCGTTTGTAAGGTCTCTAGATAACCCGACTGTTTATTTTTGGTAATATCATGTCAAGAGCCTCTTTCGCGACAAATCATGCCCAATTAATTCAAAATTGATTAGGCGTGAGTAGTGACATAACATGTTAAACGCAAATTAATTAACTCCCAGTACTGAAGGCCGCTTCCGGCATTTGCACAAAAGCCGTTTCTTAATTTGCCAAATAAACAAACAATGTAACTCCAGGAAATGAAGATTATTTTCGAGCTTTGTTTAGAAGTTTTAAACGGTCGGTGTGTCAATGCTTATCAGTTTTACGAATTTACTGCTTTGGGTGCCTTTAAGGCGCACCTTAAAATCCTTTCACCACACTGGTTCAAAATAACTGGTGACACGACTACTAGTTACCTTTGCTACCTAGTTATCTATATCGAACAAAAGTACCTACTGCAGAACATTTTCAAACGGTAACATTTTGAAAGCAATATCTTCTTCCTATCTAGCAGTTTTGGTCTCGGTACTGGATGGAAGGCCACGCGTGGACTACCAATGACTGCCATTGTACTTATTACCTTCTTTTATTAGTATCACAACCAACTAGGTTAATTCTGTTCTGTTTCTTCCTCGAATATAGAAACGAATGCAAGGAGCCAGTGGAAATTACCTGAAACAAAAAATAAACAAAAGTAAGTACACAATCCCAACACAACTTAACGGTCGATACTTCTAAACAAACAGCCAGCGATTCGGCGAACAATAACATTATGTATTCAATTGTCTCGGTCGGTTATCCAATAAATATTCTACTGGGAAAACGTTGAATGACTGCGATAGTGACCACAGCTTTTCAACGATAGCCAGCTCAAAAAAAAGAGCAGGTAGAGAGATGATGCTCTTGGTATTGCTGAGTGTAGGTAGCGAGACCCTAAACCTCTTACATTATTTCTATTTCAATACTAAATAATCCTAAACTACACTAACCCCCGAATACTCAAAAGCATCTCAAATTTGAGCACGTCTCAACTCACGTTTATTTGACAGTTTCTGATGAAAATCTGTCAAAAAAAAATCGTCATTTGAGACGTGCTCAACTTACCTCAACCACTAAAATTATCACTGATCATCACTGTAATAGTTATTACTAATTTACAAATATGAAAGAAACAATTGCATGGCTGACCATTTAAGTCCAAGATATAATGTTAGGTCTTGAATCAAGCATCACTTCGATCAGATACCCTGAAATACCCTTGCCCTGAGGACCTGGGGTCTTGAATCTAAAAGGCTAGTAACTAGTTACAAACAATTTAATCGAGAAAAATCGAAAAAATTGTGCGTTGGTCTAGAGGTGCATTGAGAAAGGAATAATTCAAATCTCAAAGTGTGCAACATTACAAAATAACATTCCATATTTAAACACAAAAAAAAATGTCTACAGTTGCACAAAGTGTACCAGCCGCTGTCTGCCTGTGACGCGATAAATCGATTCGACTGATCGAGACGTGTCGCGCATCCGTAATCGAATAATCGGCGCATCGAATCGTGATACGTCATCGATTGCCACTTAACATCCAGCTCCCGTCTTGGTAAAGTTCAAACGAAGCTATCGAATTTCCACTCAAGTTTATTTTGGTAATTAAGACATTTCTCTTAGTAGGTATGCTTGTTCGTCTGACGACATAGTCAGCTGGGCAGCAATGGATAAGGCTGTGTATGCTGTGTGAGTGAAATATTCGGATAATCTTCATGAAGAAAATAATAAGAAATGAGTGAGTGTTGTAATGATGGCTGACAGGGAAATGGAAGAAAAATACGACGACCTCTGAGGATATGACGACCTCGGTGGCCTAGAGGGCGACTACTCAGCTGAGACGCAAGAGGTACGGTTTCGATTCCCGCTACGGGAAATATGTTTGTATGTTCTGCAAATATTTCTTCCGGGTCTGGGTGTTGTAGTATTATATTATATATTTACAAAAAAATATGTAAGTATTCCATCACCCATAGTACAAGCTTTACTTAGTTTTGGGGCTAGATGGCGCTGTGTGAAATGTCCACAAATATTTATTTATTATTAATACAATTCACTTGTAGTATTATGTTATGCCGAGCCCACATAAAATAGGAAAGTAATTGTCACCTACACGAGCATAAAATAAAGTTAGATTTCATTTACTACATGGACAAAGGCGCAGGTAAAAGTTAGGCGGCTAACTCTCTAAAGCGAAATAAAAGTTTTATGATGTTTTAAACACTGTCGCCAATTGAAACAGCGAATTTGCACTTTCTCGTTTAATTGTCAACGAGACTGAGTGAATGTTTCTCATTTGAAATGGTGAAGCCAATACCTACCTAATGAACGACAGAATGAACGAATGAACGAAATGAACTGTATTATTTAATTGAAAGATATAGTCTACATTTTTTTTCACGTGAATGATAGTGAAGGAAGCGAAAACAGCATGCCAGGATCACAGCAAATGAGATTCGTGATATCTGCCTACCCCCTACGAGAAACATGTAATTTGTTATATTTTAATGATCCATCACCTTTTATTGTCAACATCGTCAAAATAACAGTATGTTTTCTACGTAATTTATTATGACTATTCAACTTTATCAGTCAAAATTACGATAAATATGTTTGTATTGCGATATTTTATAGCATAAGAGGCCAGAGGTGCTATTTTTGATAAGGATTCTAAACAATGGATCAAACATAATGGTAGTTTTTGGATACTTTCTTAAAAACCAAGGGTAGGTACATTATTACCTAGAAATAGGAACCTACTTATTTAAAACAGAAAATGATATTTTCTCTAATAAAAACTTCAAAGTCAAAGTCAAAAAGCAGTATTCCAGTATCCTCGATGGTGTTGTTGAGGCCGTTGATGGTGCCGATGAGGTTGAAGATAATGATGCTTGCCAGGCATCATCATCCTGCCAGCGCTTGTGGCGTAGCTTGCTTAGGCGTTCTTGATTGATCGTTAAAGTTAAGCAACAATGTGCGCGGTCACAATTGGGATGGCTGACCGCATTACGAGCTGAGCGCTTCCGTGCTTCGGAGGGCACTTTAAAAAGTCGGTCCCGGCGTTTAAGTCGTTAAGCCATGACGGAGGCCTTTAGGCGACCTAAAAACTCCGTCACTAGAGTTGGCCACTAGCTCATACGAACATACATAATACCTAGTTGTAATTTTTTTCTTTCGTAGAAGATCGAGACGTATAAAATGCAGTACAAAGATGTCCATTTGCAATGAGTACTGACCCATTTGCAACGCAAACAAACAATAACTAAAACGTCACGAATAGCTCAATAGCATCAACAATTGCTTGACCCGCGGACCAATCACAGCTAATCAAGCAAATTAACCATTGAAGTGAGCTACTTCACAATGTAGGACGCGCCTCTTGGCTTCGTTCTTATTACTGAGGCACAGAATATATTATAGTCAGTAGTACAGATTTCAGATAAGAAATCAACGCATAACTGCTATAAGTTCTTTATCCAAGCGTCATTATTTCCCTGTCCTTGTCCCACTCTATGTGGGGTCTACACAATATATCTGTTCTTTCTTACTCGTGTCATCTTTCACACAGTCAAAACTTGCAGCCACTTCTGATTTAAAGTCCTGAGATGGATATGGTAAACCATGATGACAGTCGATCAGCCCATCGCCCATATAGGTGGTCCATCATGTTGGAGAGGATACTATCCCTTAGTCAACTTTTACGAAATGCTCGGGGAGAGAAGCGGCTGGACGTATTGTATGCTTTTTCTTTACTTCTAGTCCAGCAGAGAAGTATTATGTATTTACAAGGCATCCTTCTGAATAATAAAGTGAAACAGTTACATAGATGATATAAAACATGTAATTAGAATTAGATAGATAATATAAAAGACATACAGGAAAACAAAAGTGTTCGTCCGGAATCTGGAATATCTCGGAGTATTGTCCAAAAATAACACAGAAGCGCACAAACTCAAGGCGAGTTAATTCAACAAATCAATCCAAAATCCCTAAACTTTAATCAGTAAATGCTATCGACTAAATGCCAAATCTGTGCTCTATTCATAAACAGTGGACCTTGGTTTCGTAATTTGATCTAAAGTTGTCTGTCCCCGAATCGATTCGACTACAATACTACCGCCGCCGCGCCGCTGAAGGACTAGGGCCGTTTATTCAACCGATTCGATGTCACGGTATTCGATTAATAACAAATGATTAAATGGCGTTCGATTGTGGCTCGCTACTCCCGAGTTCACGGCTTCAATCGAATGCTCACAGTAACACAGATTGTATCAAACAGTAGAGATACTACAGTTGCAGTTGGCTCTGATGATCACTGAAGACAATGGTTTGTCGAAGGAAGAGAAATAATTTAATAAGTGATATACCTATCACTTATGCTTTCATAGTTGCATTTTTACATCTATCTATCTAGCCGTGTCACTAGTTCTTTCCTTTCGTAGCAATTAGCAATACCTATACATAGAAGAAAGTGTGGTGATCGCGTGTTACTAAACATTTCTTCCAAAACCCATAATTGTTGATAGATTGTAACTGCAATAATATCAAATTCAAATACGTGATGACCGTTGCTTTACCTAGACTGATTTGGAAGAACGTCACAGAGGCTTCTTGTTTTACATTTCTTGTTGTGTCTTTACTGCTTTATTCATTTTTATTGTGTCGATTTCGTAACTTTAATGCGAGTGAATTGGATCGTGTGTAGAATATTCATCATAATTGTTGACAGCCGTTGCGTTTGAATAGAGCTCAGTGATTGATTGGACACGCAAATGGAAATAGGCCATGTATTGCAAGATGTTTTTATAGAAGGCATAAAGGATATAAATATTAAAGCCTTCGCAAGGTTATCCATCACTCTTGACAAAGGGATGCAGCAGAAACAGATTTTTTCCTTCGCTTTCGCTGAGAATAACTATTTTCTAACACAATTTTATTAAAACTTCATGAATAAAGCGTGTTTTATATTTTTTGCATTCTGCATTGTCTCGCATGTTCCCATCAGTTACAGATATCGATCGTAATATCGATATGAAGGACGTCCAATCGAATATCTCGATGACGTTAATAACACGATCGGTGTCCTTATCTAGAGCACTTATCGAACTTCAGCATTTCGACACTACGATACTATCGAATTAATTGGGACATAGACTTTAATTATAGTAATAATGAAACTATTTCAATTTAAGGCGCCTAGGCCCCTCGTTTCACAATGATCTCGAATCGTGCGAAGGAGTAGATTGAAAGCGTGAGGGTGTCATGTCACATGCTCGTGACCCTTACGTCCTCGACACAAGCAAAAGCTGATATCTGCGGTCAATTTTTTAATTATTAACGACGCCAGTGATTAATACAAGTGTGTCAATGTTACGAATGTTTGTGACATTCGATATTTACAGACGAGCGGTCTCGCATTCCAAGATAAAACTTGCGACATTTACAAAACCAATACCTAACAAAATGATCAATCATGCAGTTTCTACATTTAAAATTGATTGACAGCAAAATATGTGAATTACAAAACATTAAGAGGGTTTATCTCGGACTTAAGAGTTCTACGTGCCGGTTAAAACTATGTTGTAATCAGAACTCCTGAAGACATTAAAATATCCATTCAGGAATCATTTCAAAATTCACCCAGATACATTTAAAAGCAAACTATTTTTAAGTATCTGATCCATAAATGTATAGTCCGACTGTCAAAATCTGCATTCGAATAAAAGTGCTCCTTTTAGATTGTTTGGAAAGGATCCAATTATCAATAACTGCTGCCGACATCTCGACGCCTTCTTCCACTGCACTCTGCATTCAATAGGGCTGACAATTTACCTTATTTTGTCATCATCATTTCAGTCCATTTCCGCCCACCGCTGGGTTTAGGCCTCCTCTTTATCACGTCATTCTCTCCGATCCCTCAAAAGTATCATCCTCTGATTTCCGACTATGTTCACGATGTCATCGACCATCGGGCGAGTGGTCTGCTACTTGGCCGTTGAGCGTCTCGGGGCCACCATTCAGTGATCGCCTTCGTCCATCTTCCGTCGTCCCTTCTAGCCAAGTGTCCCACCCATCTCTACTTGTCTCACGATATTTTATTTTAATCATCATTGAACATAGACCACATAGAGTGGGATAAGGGCAGGATGATGATGAGACAACGGTCTTTAGATAGCCCGACTGTTTCTTTATCTTTTGTATCTTGTAAATTATATTTGTAGTAGTTATAAGTTTCTTTCAGTTGTAAAATTAGAAGTCAAATTCAGATCAGAGCTTGTATTGATTGAGTATTTTGTCTGTAGCCAATTTTAAACCTATAGAAGTCGCTAAAAAAAATCTTTTTTTTACCGAAATTGGTTTGCGTTTGACCACACTCTACCTGATGTTAAGTAACAGTGTGGTCTAAGATGAAGCAAGCTTACCTAGAAGAAACCTATGCTTCCTCAGACATTACCTTCATATTCTTAAGCCCTGTTAGAATTAGACAGCACAACCCTGTTAAAATTAGGTCATTCGCGTACGATGCGCCGGCGCCGCTGATGCGTGTACTGTTTACCTAACCAAACAAACTGTTACATATTCCATGTCACAGGATATGGTCACGTGTGGTCTGATCGAAGGCATATTAATCGATCGGCCGGGTGGGCGGATCGGTATTGATGTGTTGTTAAGATGTCTCTAGAATAATTAGTGCTCGTTAAAACCAGGAAAACAAAATAACACCTAGCGCATTAGGTAGTCGGTTTCCTAACATTTACTTTAATTTGAAAAATTATCCGCAAGAATGTAAAACTACTAACTAAAAGAATAGGAAAAATATATACTTAGCGGCATATTAGGAAGATCATTGTACATTAGCTTTATTGGTTGATGATGATGATAATGTATCAGTCTCCTCACTGCAATAAGGTCAATTTATTAAATGTAAGACCTGTCGTGATGTACGAAAGATACAAAAGTCAGAAGTTACGAGTGCGTAGCCAATACGTTTCTATGAACTAGTGGCCAAACCATAGGATCTTTAGGCCGCCGAAGGTATTGAGGCTAGCTATAGCTATTGCGTAGCCAAAAAATTGCATTCAACTAGCGTTACCATGGCGACACGATTTCCCATTTATTTTTAGCTTAGCTATGTAAAGTTTCAAAACTTTCCATATTATTTATTAAGTCATATTTATTTCCACTTTTAAACCTTTTTCCAAAACACAAATTCAAAACAAAGTAAGAATCTCGTAAAAGAACACTCAACGCCGTAAATAGAACGACTATAAAAGAAAGGACCCAGATCGCGACCCGGGAGAACACCTCTCACAAACTTCCGCAATTAGTACATCCGACAACATCTGTACTGTGTTCCTGTTGGGGTTAACGAGCTGAAGACGCTTTTTGCGACGATCGTACGCAAAAAGTTTACTGGCACTTGTCGAGGTAAATATGATGCTATGGATAGTATCGAAAGCTTTAGTGCTAACGGAACAGTCTACATTAACAAGTACCAGTTTTTCTATCATAAATTTGTATGTTCATAAAAGTACCGTAAGAAAATTATGATTTTATCTTGTCATTATTCGTCGTAAACTTTGTTATTTCTTGGTCACCTCACGCTAAACCACTAAACCATCCAGATAATCAAGAGATTTGGTCAAAGATTGTAATTAGCAATATTCTGTGAATTTGTTTCGAAGGTTTCTACGGGCTGCCAATTTTTTATTCCTTCAGCATTAGTGTCTAAGCTCGAATACGGTAAATACACCATCTGAGTGCATGTGTCAATCTCGTTGATTGACGTGCGCCGTTCTGCCATTGGTACCCGTGGCACACTCGCGAACCCTTAACGAGAGATACAGAAAAGGGTCATTCATCTCAGAGTGCGTGTGTTCCATGCTTTATGCACGGACTAGAAAACACCGGCGGGTTCCCTCGCTTTTCAAGAATTTAAAGCACCTTCGGAATAACTACCAACCTCGTTTTTTTTTAATTATCTTGTGGGTCACCAGACCGCATTCAGCGGAAGAACACACTTAACGCTTTGAATGACAGATGTGTAAAAACACTGAACGAGACCTTTCAAAAGGCCACTTCCATTAACAAAACAAACTGACCATCAAAATTGGGCTATCCCGTTCCAACGTAATTAGTTGTTGCAAACGGACTGAACGAGCCGCCTCGCGAGTCAGCCGCGCGAGTCAGAAGCTCGCCTCTTCTCACGCGATTTCCTTGGGCGAGACATGTCCTTACTAAGCGAGCTCCCGCGGCTGTCTCGCGAGGCTGCTCGTCCAGTCAGTACCCAGCTTACAGCAATCAGCAACTGTCGACAGCCGAATTCGGGTGATACCGTTAATTCGCAGTCAGCTGTCAGAGCGTTCAGGATTTATATTGACGTAACCGGGTCTTGCGGTATCGGCACACGTCTAGTCTGATACCTGATGCGGAACTGGCTGGTTTTAGGACATTTCAGCATCGATGAGCATTTTGACATCGATGAGCATCTTTGTCCCTTATTATGTGCATTGACCTGGAACTGTCGAAGGCATTGTCGTGCTTGATTCAGGTAGCCATTGTTGTAAAAGTGCTCTGTAAGATAATACGAATGAAGGCATAACGAATCTGGGTAATTTAACATGGTGCGTTCCAAAAACTCGACAATGAATGAAATTAGAGACGCTATCCAAACAATCTACATCATTATAAGATCAAATCGTCATTATACGGTACAGAATCGCAGCCTCAATCTACAATGTAGAAACAAGTCAATGGATGTTACAAAAACTCTCATAGCCCACTTCTGCAGCTACTAATTTAAACAAATTATCACGTAAGATACTATCGCTTCACAGAAACCATCAGCAAGGCCATTATTTAACTACAAATTACAAAACGACAGTTACACCAATTTGTTAACATGCAAAATAACGGGTTGAGAGATATGACGATTTGTCAGGCTAGAAAGAACACATAATGTCGACGCTAAAGAGTCTTTCTAAGAAAAGAACACGAACCACATTAGAAATCAAAGCGATATGATATAGTTTTGCTGCAAGAGATTCTGAGAAACTAACGAAAATAAAATATATGGAAGTCTATCTAAAATGTTGCTAAATACGCTGACAGTTCGGGAAAATAGTAAATACGACTTCTTGGTACATAAAATAATAGATACAAAGTGGGTAAGATTTAAAACGCAAGTGAAGATAAAGCCAAGTATGTGTAGATAGAATTAGTCGAAATATCTTCGTCTACCAGTGGTTGCGACCACAAAACCACAACTAACGGACCATCATTTCATTTCACATTTCATGAGCACAAACAACTCCGTGGGAACTGTCAACCGAGTCCATACACCTAGCTCTTTATTCCGTGCTGTCAAAATGTGTCTCACACCTTCAGTTCTAATGAATGGAGATAGAGTTCATATCTCCTGCATGTTATGATTGCCTGGTACCCCGTGGGCGTCGGTAGACAAATACGAACAACGCAGAATGTTACAAAGTCTCAACTAGACTCTTGTTTAGGTACGCCAACAGCTTTATTTATACAAGAATAAGTGATAATAAATAGAATAATCGGTCACTTTCGACTTTTAGTAAGTACTTTCGATATTTTGCTGTAGCGTGGGAAGTGAAAACTGAGGAAGCAGACGCGAATTAACATACAATGCCTAAACTTTATTTTGAAAGCATAAATATTTTAATTAACAACTTGAGATATGTCAAAATGGTTTCTATAGCCAATTATGAACCCACTTGATAACCAAGGCCGGTAGTTAGAACCAGCGCAGCAGAATATGTTGGTAATGCTCAAATGTTTAGTAATTATGAGTTGCAAACGTACACCTAAATAGTAAGACAAAATGAACAACAATTCAACATCAGATCACAATGTCAAGAAAGATGTTATAGGTAGTATAACTCGGTCGCTAGGTTTTAAATTACACGATAAAAATCAAGCATAATGCGACAACTAATAAATAAACCGACGATTGAGATTTAAGAACCACGACTAATTACAATCAGATAAAGAACAGTTAATTTATGAGATGTGGACTGATAATTTTGTCGCCTACAATTATCGTCACCTGATACACTATTCTAGTTTCTAGTGTCATCAGTGATGTGATTGAGAGCACTGTTAATCTAGTGGTAGTGCCTAGTCTTTGATTCCTTAGTGGGTTCGAATCCAGTCGTGTGAAAAAGGTGCCTCTTTGAGGCACAGTACGCTTTGTACCTAGTGCATCTACCTACATACTTTTAATTGGACTACCATTTACGAAACCAAAACTTTCGTAAGCTTCGCCGAGAGCAACAATCTTCGGATAAATAGCGGTGTCGTGGCGATTAACAAAATAAATTACATGCAAATTGGTCAAGTCAATTCTGAAGAACATTGTCGGAGATTATTGATGCACACGTATTATTATATTAATTAATAATCAATTTTCCTTTCAAGAGAGCGTAAACATAAACAATGTTGCGGATTTAAATAAATGCGAAGATTTATTCTTCCTCAATTTTTTTTGTCATTTTACATGATTCGTGATCGGCCAACGCAACAATGTCAGAATATTTTGGCTCGAAATAAAGATGAAACGTGATAAATACGACGTTAAGCGAGTAAACCTGTTACCAACATCAACAAAGAAGTGATTTCCGTGCAATTAGCGATAGCTCATTACTATGTACACGAAAATGGCACATTACCAGAACATTACGTCGTAAAGCGAATAGTCCGAAATCACGAGAGCTCTACCGCAAGCTTAGCTAATGATGGGAACGCAAACCATCAACTTGATAGTCGAAACACGTTACTTCAACAATGCACAACCAAAATAGGAAAGCCACGCTTGTCAAGTGCAAATCGGCACCTGCCGATGACCTCTGATCTAACGGGCATCCCTCAACTATCGACCGTTATATCACGACCCATCTGGCGCAGAAGCATCCCAAACACTTCGAGAAGTCAGACAGGTCTGATAGCGCTGGACAACGTTTATCCCAGCTCTTTGAATAAAGGTCGGGGGGTCGAGAGCAGAACAACGGCTAGTTGCGTCTTCACGACCGGTAGGAAATGTGTGTCAGATAACTGTTTGAATAAACATTGGCATCGTCAAATTAACGAGGTACGTGTGAGTCATGGTTCTGATCACCCTGATAACCCTGGCAGTCTTCCCAGGCTCGATACAATAGTACCAGCCTATTACAGCGTCCTTATTACAGTTCAGTTCAAAAACTATTCACTAAGATGGAAATTCGAACAATAATCAAATCTTGACTGGTAGAAAAAGCAGTCCTTTTAATACAAACCAGTTTTCAAATATATTTACTGGGTATTCGTTATCTCTTCTTCATATTCATATTCTCACCATCAAACCCTCAAACATAATATTTCTTGAACTTTCAGATAACATTAAGTTACCTTAAACATATTATAGTCAATAACTTAACAAAATAATTTAATGTTCTAGAATACATTCGCAACGTAAAATATGATTTAGATATAATGGAGAAACACAATTTATCGCAAAGTGAGTACTAAAGTAGCCATATTTAGAACAGATTCGATGAATAATCTAATTCAACATTTATCAACGCAAAACTGCTGGAGAAACCGTAAACAATAATAACTCAAGCTACATTGTAGTAGGAAAGGTAATATTGATAGCATCCAGGAAGCCCAACATCGGCCACTCAGATCTGACGAAGAAAGATGGAACGAGAGAACAAAAGAACAAAACAGTTCTGTCGCTATTAGAGGATCAATTAATATTGCAGCAGACACCCACCTGCCGGCCGATATAAGCCAGATACGAGTAGACAATATTATGATAAATGACACAGGGAATATGCACGCTTTATTTATTGCAAGTCCTCCTTCGAACCCTCGCACAAAGAAATGACACTCCGGGTACACGATTAATCCGATCACGTTGTTGATAAAGAAATATCTCAAACAATCAAATAATGTAGACTTTACTTTCCTAGTTTATCCTCGTGGATTAAAAGGTCACTTCATCTGATCTGCTGCTGAATTGAATTGCGTACGATTTACAAAAATTCTGACCTTTTTGCGACCAAATATGAATCTGCTGCTGATTCGAATCGCTTAGGATTTGCTATAAAATCGAAAAATGAATTGCTATAGATGAATTGCTCAAAATGGCCTTTTCAGCCTCATAGATGTCCGTGCATAAGTCTAAATATGTATACCGATGTTTACCTACTGTTTGCCGAAAATTGCCATGACAGATATTGATTCGCACTTATTTCCAAATGTTATGCTCCATATAAAACCGATAAATTTGATGATCAATAAATCAATTAACAAACACGGTGTTCTCAATCAACGGAGCATATTGAAAAACTATCTTGATCACTCATCGAAACAAAATAGAATCTTGAACGGGATGGAATTGAGCGCAGAATCTCGCTCTCGTTCGTTTAACCCGTTCCAATAAGCTTTAGTAGCATAACAAGATCAACGTTAAATGTAATTTGTTCGGGCGATGCAACAATGTCGCCACAGATAAATTATGGCAACGCAGTACCACCTGTGTTGAAGACAAACGCAGCTCTAAATGAAAATAAATATCCAATAACGATTTTATCGAGTAGACTGCCAATACAAATGTTTACAAGGACGACGCACTCCAACTCAACAGGCCGGTAGGTAATCTTATCGCGGTAGAAAACTCTGACGCATTCGAATAAAATGACGGAAGACAAAACGAGCGTTTTAATAAAATAAACACACTATAAATGGTGAAAAGCGATTGTGCCGGTCACGGTAAACTGTTTTTTAACACAACAAAGTGGCGCTGGCGCTGTTGAGATAAGAATTAAGTCACAAAGAAGCGAGACGCCCGATGCACTGAGGTCACTCCGGCCCATTAATACCCAGTTAACGGTCAATAACTTAGCATTTTAACGAGTGAAATATCGAATGATATTAATTAACAATACGAGCTTCCGTAGTGACCACGTTAAATAATTGAAATGTTCATTCAATGCGACAGTGGTTGTATTATCTGATTTTATATCACGGATATATCAGACAGTTTTATCATCTTAAGCTCACGTATCGGTGTTGTACTGTTTAAAATATACTTAACCTTAATTTAATCCTCATCCATTGGCATTTCAAATATAAAGGCACATGAAAGAGTTCTTGTGGGTTAAAAAGGCCACTTTATCTGATCTGCTGCTGAATTGAATTGCGTACGATTTACAAAAAAATCCGACGATTTTACAACCAAATATGAATCTGCTGCTGATTCGAATTGCGTACAATTCCCTACGGTACGGACCATTTTATGAAAATTACAGGAATCGCTTAGAATATGCCATAAATATTAATTACTATATATGAATTGCTCAAAGCTATAAATAAATTTAATAAATTCATGAGGAAATGTGGATATTTGCCCACGAAAGAGGCTTCACAAAACATGTAATTTTCCTCTCTTTGTAACCAAAATATCTAATCTTATCTCGCTGTAGCTAACATTACTCTGAAAATGTTCCGTGATAAATTCTATGAATTACACACAAGCATAACAATACACTAACCATCCGTAATTAGTCAAATTCTTGCAAAATTTAATTACGTGATTAAAATTATTTCATTAATTTTAGAACTACGCAGGAGGTCTGACTCATACAAATATATTTGGGCAAACGTAAAAAATAGCTGCCGGTAAGAAACATACCGTACCACCCACATGGAACTCAAATTGGTCTTCAACAATTAGTTAAGTACACATTTGTTCTAAAACACTTGTTTCGAATGAACTGTTTGCGGAAGCATTTTGGTACCTACTTATGATATTTAACAAAGGCCTTTTACTATCTATAGTAGATGAATGTTACAGCGTCAGGAGGCAACTTTTACCTTCACAAACGGGACGCTGTAGTGCCCGGGACGAATTAAGATGGAGTAAGCTTGCCCAGCACCTATTCCATCCTCGCAGCTTAGTCGGCCTTGTCCACAGGAAAGACATGGTCAATACGTGCGGAGCTGACTAAGCCGCGGCTTTCCTCACGATGTTTTCCTACACCGTTTGAGAGTACTGGTATAGCGCACATAAATTTTTCGCACAGAAAAATCCATTGGTACACGACCGGTTTGAACCCACGACCTTAGGATCGGAAGGCGGAGTCACTACCAACTAGACCACCAGTGCTCTCTAAAGTACCTACTCCCATATAGATGTCAAAACAGTCCAGATTCTACTTTTCAGCATTCAAACATAGGACATAAATTAAAACTTATCATAAGTATGGCATTATTTTTAATAAAAATTGCGGTATTTTTATTTATTTATTACAAATTACACTAATAACTTCCTTATGAGCGGTCATTGTCGTAAATTGGCAAAATCATGGCATATTATCTTTTTGGTACCCAACCATCTATTTATATCCAGTTATATTTGCTGACAAAAAATATAGAGTCAATGAACTTGATACAGACGTCTTGAAGATTACAGTGGAATTACACTTATCAAGTTATGCAAATCTCCCAAAGCATTTCTGTAGCAGACGTAGAAGGATCCAGTATTAGTTACTTGTAAGCCGCTTATCGGTGCTAAATGCCATGAGATTAATATTAGGCCCAGTTTATATGGATAAACATATTTAAGAAGGTTTAAATTAGCCTTCCAGCGCCATTTTTTTTGGTGTTCGAGCGCTTTTATACATGCATATTATGTATAAATAATATAATATGCATGCATTCATACACATAAACCATCAGTTACAAGAAAAACCTCTTAGAGTTAGGATCAATATAGACGATAACAAAAAAAAAACAGAGAACCCGACTAAGGAATGCGTGCCAATTCGTTCCACAAAGGGCGCCTAGATGTACTTACGAGTACGTTCTAAGTAGTGCCAACTTGTACTATTATTTATTCTGTAGCAGTGCGCAGGAATATCCCACACCCTCTTCGTAAACAGGCACATTTCTATTCAGGCTGTATTGGAGAAACGGTAGTAGCATGCCTGCACAGACGACCCAACTTGGCTCGCTTCCCAACTTAGCCCGGCTCAGTCTATCAGCAAGGGACAATTACTCACTAAGACTAGTTCTCTCGGATCTGTGACTAATATGATTAGTTGAAATGATTTCATTTGAGATGAAACTACCTTGTCTCTTCATAATACGTCTGAACTTAATACATTTATTAACGTGCGCTTCTAGACTCTAGACGTAATTGATTTGCATTTCCTTATTAACTCAGCATTTATCATAATTAAGGCATCAAATTCTGCAGTTCCTAATAAATTGCTCCTCATTTCCGGTTGGCGTTACTATAAAATTTTGTTTAAGTAATTTGGAAATACTCTAATTTATAAACATAGGTACTTAAGGTACGTCCGAACGGAGGTGACCGTCTACTATCCTTGATTTACTGCACTAAAACTGCGTAGGCGCAGCCCACGACTATTCTCTAACTAATAATCCGAACATAACAATTAATTTCAGCAATTTTAATATACTGATTCAAAACATTAACGTCAACAGACGAATTATAGCAACGTTTGCGCAATAAAAATAAAATTACGAGTTCATTGTTCATCAAACACCAAAAGGTAAGAAACAAATAAAAGTGTAACGCTACAACAACGGGTTAATGACACAAAAAGCAGCAACGAACGAGTGGAAAAGCGATCTCGGTCATATCCGGGGTAACAATTAACAATTGAAAAGCTTTATGGCATGCAATAAAAACGCACTTTATAACGAGACAAGAAATGAGGACCGCAGCGACCTTGAGACGAGAAAACACTTAAACAAAGAGCGATCACGGAGACTATTGTCGCAATATAAGAATGTATAATTGTATAAGCGGAGGTATTGTCTGTAACACATGTGTCACGGGCGCGAGGAGGCATGATGCGATCGCGCATTCCCCATTCGACGCGCAGCGCGGACACTTGCAACACCAAACAAACAGTCACACCGCACACAAATCGATGCATTTTGAAAGTCAACTAAATTCCAGCGGCTAACGCAAGCAAACAGAACCAATTAGAGACAGAAAAACGAGCAGAGAGAAATCTGCTCTATTATTGCTGAACAAAAAGACCGTTGTATACTGCAGTTACAGTAGCGATAAACTCCGGGTCTCGCTGTTGGGTTTTCGTGCGATGGCCGTGACCTCTCGGGAGATATCAGCGAGTGACCGCTCGCCCCTCGCTTTCTTTCTTCTGACCCGCTTTTCATGAACAATACTTCGGCAAAATGTCGGTCCGCTCGCTCGGTAGAAAGTAGTCGATAACGTGCGAGAAGCGATGCCTGTATCAATTCTGCCGATACCCATAACATTGAATACGCAAAACAGCACAGAAACGCCATTATTCCGGCTCGAATTCTCGATTGGTCACGGAAAAGCAGTATCCGATTGCGGTCCAGTTTAATTTACCGTGTGAACAGTTCGAGATAAACAATGCCAAATGAACACCGGAGTTTTCTAAACAAATTAAATTGCCGGTGGTTGCGTAAGTTTTAGAAATCAAAATTGTCACAATATTTCTGTTGGATCGGCTCTGCTCCAATGGAGACAAATTACGGCGAGGGTCCGTGGAGTCGTTAGGGGAATGACACGGCAGATGTTTTGTTCGTCGTTCGGGACATCTGGTATTCCATGCGCATCGGATTCCGCAAATCAAATAATCACTCCACCACAAACAGACGTGCCAGCGATGACAAACGGAAAGCTTCGTAATCGTGCGATAGTTGGGACGAGTTGGTGGATTTTTATGTCTAGCAAGTGGATAATGAGCTGTCCATCAATAAAATGAGGATGCAGAGTAAGATATCTGAGCCACAAAACAATGAAGGTCATAAATCACGGCTTCCTCCGTATAACGGTTGCATCCTACGGGCAGCAGCTTCGCGGCGGCCAATCCGGCACTATCTAAATTGATGGTTTCCGGCCGCACATTAGAGCAGTCTATCGCGCCGCAGCTGTCTGCTGAGCGACACACTTCATTTGCTGCTGCGCGTGCGCACCGTAGAAAGTGCCGCTTTGTCATCGGCCACACTCGCCCAAAATCGAACGCAGAGGCGCGAAAGGGACGGTATTTTGCGAGGATTGCTCGTGACGAAGCGAGAGCATCGAAGTCGCACATTCAGCGTACAAACATCTGCCGCCTTCGCTGTTTGAATAGATTTTTTTTCTTTACCGATTACACGATGCAACTGTTTATTCAGTCACGAATTCAGGCAGAGTTTTACATAGATATCTACTAATAACGTAGCCTGAAGACAGGTCAACTAACCATGCAATCGCAATCACATAAACGAACGTAATTTCCGGTGATTTAACGATTACGGATCCGTTGCAACATTCAAATCAAATAAATCATCGCAGGAGCCTCGTTAGTACGACATTTCAATTGGATCAGCAATTTAGATCTCATGAACATTAGCTTCGCTTCCCTTGGCGATTGTTAATTTCGCAAAATATTATATTTAGGGTTCCGTACCTGAAGGGTGCCAACGGGACCCTATTACTAATTCTCCGCTGTCCGACCATGTCCGTCCGTCTGTCAGCGGGCTATGTATATCATGAACCGTAATAGATAAGAGTTGAAATTTTCCGTGTGTATTTCTATTGCCTTCTATTGAAACATTTTTAATGTGCGATGGTACGGAACCCTTCGTGTGCGAATTCGGCTCAAACATGTCAGTTTTTTTATTTTGAAAAATGTATGCCAAATTGCCAAATTTGATATGGCTGGAGTCAAAATGTAGTAGCTGTAAATAGATGAGGCTAGCACAGGACCATGTTGGATGGTATTAGCAAAAGGAGGCCCATGCCCATCAATGGGCAATGACAGGCTGTGCACGATGATGATACTTTTTTAAGTGACCTAGAAGAACGCTTTTTATATGTAGCAGTTTACTAACCTTTTTCTTGTTTTCAATCAATTTATACTACTATTCGACACTATTAACATCTTGTTATAACACGCGTCGCGTGGGCGTCTATTGGCGTCGGAATTAATTTATCCGTGTGGGAAGAACAGTAACCAAAAACACTAGATCGAGTTACGGTCGTTAATCAAAGATAACCAGAGGATTTGATGACAAAAACTCGACGCGGGAATGTTGAGACGAGGCGGGTATTCTTTGATGATGCCCCCCTGTTTTTGAGAGAACAGGATGGAAATTATTTATGGTGAAATTTGAAATACAAATGAAACTTAAAAGACCTTTCTTTTCAACTGCCATTTTATTGGACAATAATGAAAAATTTTTTCATAACTATCGGATTACTTTATAACAATTAAGAGTTTTTCTAAAAGTAACACTCAGCTCGAGCTATTTTCAACGGTCGAGAGTTAGACCCATTAAAATCGGCAAACTATTAGTCACGCAAAAAGTTTAATTAAATCGGAATGTATATCGATCCCCCAGGTTATACACAGGTCGGTGAATCACCAGTCGCCGAACCGAGACCACTCGTTTATACTGACTATAGCTATAGGAATCAGTCATCATCCGAAGGTAAGTTAGGAATGTCCGCAGAGTGATTCGATTCTGCTATACAGTATAGGAATCGTACAGCACAGTAGTGAGTGATCTCCAATCATGGTGCTGAAGGGGAATCGTTAGGATTCAGTCATGCGTTGCATCAGCAATCAACATTATGTGAACCACCATTTCACTATTATTTAATTTTTTAAGTTTTTTCATTCGGATTTACAAAATCCTATTAATCGTTAATGTGCTGGTCATCGAATACATAAAATGATCAAGGTGATTAATTAACGCATTTTACTTAACTAGAGTACAATAATGAACCTGGGTTGCCTTAAGACACTCAAAGAATCTAAGACGGAAATAACTTTCAGGAAAAAAGGAGGAAGGAATCAAAAACAAAGACGTTAGATAAGGGCCTGCCAAGAACAATAGCCTCAGAGAAAGGCCAAAATAAAGGTCAGGGCTAAGGCAGGCCACATTATAAATTCATAGGCGTGTTCGCATATTGTGGGCACGACAAAGGTAATATTTTTATTGGTTGGCGCAATAACACAATGAACCAAAACAACCTGACATCGTAAAACCAAGCAAAGTGACATTGAGAACGTGATTCGCCAGAATTTAACACCAACAGGGAGTGTCTTACATTTCCTTAATATTTCCATTTCAAGATGTGTCTTAAAAGCTTTTTTATAGCACCAAAGGTTTACATTTTATGTTCATACACTATTGGGAGGTCAAAACCCTGTAGTCGTTAATTTTACTGTCTTAAGAAATTCCGCATTTTGAGGGTCTCGGGACTTTCAAATTCCGTGTTCATGACAATCTTTGTTCATGTTCCAGCTATGATTGTCTTTTACCTTTTCCTCCACAGTCTATCCCAAAGCTCACACAACCAAAAGCTAAAAAAAATATTTAAAATCATGAATAACCTCTAACCCCAAACAGCACATCATAGACATTTCGTTCTTTTTATAGCCTCGGTGCCCTCTGTCTCCAGCAACTTGGGCCACATCTTGACGGTCCAGGGGCGGCACTGGTCGCGCACGTATATGCAAATGGTTGACCACCCCGCAGACACAGCCGATGCATTCATTAGTCATGGTCGCGTCGACACACCCTTCCATATTCTCTAGCGAATTTTACGGCCGAGATGAATTTACCAAGAGAAGGTATGCTTAACATCGTTTTTAATTACAATAACTCGTGACAAAATAGATTTTATTTTATCTGAAATAGTTTGCACATTTGCGGTCTAAGATGAAGCACGCTTACCTAGAAGAAACCTATTGATTCTCAATTTAAAGAGACCCATTTTATACTTTTCAGGAAAAACTGACCCCGGCAGGGAGTTCCACATTTTTGCAGTGCGTATGAAAAATGTGGACACAAAGTGCTCAGTACGAACACTGGGAATGTCAAACATGTACAGATCGCGCCTTTCCGGGTATCTGGAGGTCCGATGGAAGAAAGGAGACGGCGGAACTGAATTGTACTGTTCCTGAGTGACTCTACGGTGATGCTCAAGGCTTTGTAGATTCAACCAAGGAGTCGTCACCTATTTAGCTGCCTGGCGCGCCTCTCAATCGCCTCTAACGGAGCTGATACTTGGCAGAGCAATCCTAAAGGTGGGAACAGTGCTCCATGCAGGCTCTAAGTTTTCCTTTTGCATTGACTTATATCACTCGTCCGACACCCTTTCGCACAATCCATCCACATGTCTATACAATAATAGGCGAATACGCAACGATAGGTAGCATAATTGGTTTTCTCCAAGTCATCGTCATATTTTTATCCTTACTCATAAATAAGTCAAAACATATTTCAAAGTAGGAATTTTAAGGCGTTTATGCCACCACTAACATGAGATAAAGTAATACTTTGACATTTATTACGTGAAACATAATTTTGTGTCGGTTGGCAGCAAGATATGTGTGGAGTGGAGTAGTCGCGACCGCCGGCTCCAATTACCCGGCCCGCTGCGCACGCGCCGACTGCCCTTGGACTAGCTGCTCACTTCACACAACATGTACCAAAACAAACAGCATGCACCACGCACACACTCAGAAAGGAATTCCATTGCGCCCGAGTTGGATGCATTAATTTCCTCTAATCCAAGCGCATGAAGCGCTCGATGAATTGATTTGGACAAATTCGCGAAGAGGTTCCAGCGCGGCATTCCTAGCCCTCGGGATTGAGCCGTCAGAAGCGGCGCTAGATTTACTGCGGCGATACAGAGCGCCCTTCCGCCGCGCTGATAAATTAGCCTCTCTAATTATATTTACGCAGCGCCGGTCGAGTCGCCATAAATCCTCACCGAGGAATGCCGGGATAACACCGTTTACGGGCGTCTCGCTACAGCTGGACCGTCGCCGCTGACGTTTAAATTAGTGAACAAGCGATAAAATCTAATTTCATCAATTTCGTTTCTCCAGTAACTTACGAAGCAATTGCGCCCTATTTTTCAACTTCTAAGTTTAGTTCGACAGGATGCGAGCGTGTCGTGCGCCCAGTGCCGTGGATGGAAACGCTCCGGAAGCGCACAATTAAAGAGGAGACGCACGCCATGATGGACGAGTCACTGACCTCCGACCAAGGTTAGGAAAGGGAGTGTAAACAGTATTCGAACTGCATCCATCGACGACGCAAACACAGTCGCAGAGAAGCGTCAATATTAGTCTGTGGCAAGCGCACGTCAATAACTAAGAGTTTCTCTCAATGGCTTTTCGCGATGATAAATGACATGTTTGTGTCTGTGTTTGCGCTATAGATAGAATCGACGAATGTGGCGTGCGAAACCGCAAAATGAGTTTAGCGAATAATGATTAACCACAACCAGTTAAATATAACGAAATGAGTATTGAGTCATCGTCAACAAAAACTTATATTAACCAACTCAGGAAATCCCTAAAGGTGACAACGAATTTGGGATTCAGAAAACGTTGAAATTTTGAGATCATGAACCAAAGAACTGTATTCTAGGACGCAGATGCAATTGATGTCTACTAGTGCATTGAACGACGTTTTCACAACTGCAGCTATTCAATCACATTCCTGGCGAGCTGGATATCTTGAACGACGCGATAATAACGAACATGACAGATATCCAGAGACATAACTCTATGATTGCAATCTAAAATTAGCCAATGAAATACTGCTGATAAGCGCCACAATCCAGCCAGCGCATACGCATCTTGCGCACTAAAAATATATCGCCGACGATAGACAGGACAACGCCATCGCTCCGATCATATCTCGACGTCGATCTATCTAGGCATGCGATCAACGCAAACTATTCCAAAAGGATCTTCCTGCGAATCCAATCTCTCTCGCGATTTGCAACCCTGATGCGCTCGTAATAAACAAACCGCAAGTGTTACGTCAGCGCAGAGGCCGCAACCGGAGACGATAAGGTCGCTAAGAAGCGCATCGGAACATTTATAACATAATAGCAATCAGTCATACTCGATTCATACAACTCGCTGAACGTGTTCGATCTCGATTAACCGCTCGGCTGTCGAATCGCAATTAGGTGTCTCTAGATGTTAGGTATGTAGCGCCGCCCATATCTAGAAGCCGAAGGTCGGCCAGACTTTCGCTGCGACACCGCGAGGCTACATTATGCGAGCCCAACCCGAGCTTCGGAAAATCTAGTCGCCCACGAACGCCGGCCGCATACCCGATGCGGGCACGACGCCGCCGCCATTACCATACGCTCGATCTACAGTCAGCATGAGCCGTGTTGACATTGGCCGCACCGTTACATCGATTTTGTAACCATATCAAAAGCCCGCATTCCGGCGCTCGTTTTCGAATGCGAGGCTCGATTGTTCTCGAGCGATGCGCCCACGCGGCGGCGTCGGGTGTCGCCAAGCTTGCACAATTCGCCATCTTAGCATGGGCGGCAGGCAGGTGAGCCAGCTGTCCACGAGCTGGCTGCGGCCTTGTGAGGAAGGGCATGACCGACGCCGCGACCCTTGCGCATTCCGGTGCGCTCGCCGGGCGTGACCGAACATATCAGCTGCCCACTTGGACTCGGACGGTGCGCTTTTTTAAGACATAGTACAATAATAGGGGATCCAATTCGAGAGAAACGGAGGGTGACACGTGGGAACGGAAGGCGCAACGAAGCGGCACACGGTTAAGGAAAAACAGTCGCTCGCCTGTGAAGTAGAGCCTAGGTAGATAAGGTATGGTGTGCGACGGAGCGGGCGGCGGCCTCGCTCGCGTGTGCTGCATAAGGATCGGGTTTCGTTCCGCAAACTCGAGATAACTGCAGCACGCCAAGCGCTAGTCAGCCGCCACATACTCGCCGCCGACCAAGAACACACATCTAGCCTTATTCTCGTCCATTTTAGCTATCTGCGTCCTATTTGAATAGGAAATACGAGGTTACGTTTGTAGTAAATCAATTAAAGTTTCCTGAGCGTTTCGCGAGTTAGCGCGCGAGCCGGCGGGTCGCTACGTCTAAAAACGGAGTTCTAATAATCGACACTCGATCTAAAATAGCCGCGTGACAAACGAAACCGAAAGTGATGCGTGATGCAACGGTCCCGAATTTAGCCGGTGCGGTCCAGGCGGTGCATCGGCCGCGCCCGGCGGCCGGCGCCGGCGTGCCAAGCCGCTGGCATTTCGCACTAATGACACGAATAAGATATTAGCGCGGATAACCGCGACCGGCGGCACCTCGCGCGACTAGGTCGAACGACGCGATCTAGACACGTCACGTATGCGTTAAAAGCATAGACTGGTTCCCGGTCATATATGAGAGAACCGTTAAAGCCGTCGCCGCCAGAGACCATTCGATAATCCGCGCCTACCGTTAGTCGCTGACATGCAAACCCGGTGATGAGTGCTGAAGTGCAGCCGCGGCCGCGAGTGGGGGCCGCGGTGACACGGCCGCGGGTCGGAGGTCCGGCCGCATTCCTCGCCGCACGAAAGTGAAACCGCATCGGTCCGACTCAGCTGTAGAAAGTCCACGATTACATCTCGACGCCGGACGAGCAAAAACTGCTATCTCGAGTCGCCGGCTCCCGGGAAACGGGGCGCCCGGGGCGACGTCGCGCGGAGAAATTGCCAATAACCGCTGGCGATCGCTAAACGATTCCTTTCATTTACTCACTACACTGTATAAAACAGTCTGCTTTGAATTTCACTTAGATCGCTCACCCGCGGCTATGTTGCTTGATTTTTGTACGCGCGATAAATCACGCAGTTCTAATCGTCCAAATTATCGAACGTTATAAAGCGCTATTCGCATCAGAATACAAGAGTGAAGTTGCGTGGCCAGTTTAGAATCGGCCGAGGTTTTTTTTACTTTAAACTGGTTTGAAAAGAAACGTTCTTTATTTTATAATTATTTAAATAATCTTCAAATGAAATCTTACATGGACTTACTGGTTATGCACATATGCACTTAATAGCGATAGGGTACTGTAGATATCAACGAAGCCCACGTACGAATCAATCTTATTGCCAAACATAATTATACTGGGTCGAAACCGAAGCCTTGAACTATTCCTTGCTCTACTCCAGGTACATTTAGAAGTACGCTATTAAGAAATACGTAGCATATTCAACATTTCAAACCAGTTAAAACAACACACGTAGGAAAGTTGATCAATTTTACTGAACAGCGATTAGTTAAAATGACTATTAAACGATATATATAAAAAAAAGATGCTACCTAAACAAATTATCTGGCACTCAGTAATTATTCCATACACTTATACTACTCTTTTTAACACTCTACGTAATGTTAAGTAACCTAGACATGCTAACACAGAATAAGACGCAAATTAGGTCTGCAGCATGAAATTATGTAAAAACAGTTAACTTCGATATGTCCGGGATAGAAGTCGAATACTGATTGGTCTTTCGAACCGGATTCAGTCTTAACAAACCAATTTATTCAAGTCTTCGATTTATAAGACCTTTAGCTCCTTAGAACACAATCGTTTGGTCTCAGTTTATCAGTCTACCGTTAGTAGACAAACGGGCGCACTATCTAGGAAAACTAAAATACCTGATTCGTAATGGAACTCTAGGTTACTATAATTTGTATTCGAGGTTATTAACCTCGTTTAGGAGCATCAGCTGTTATGATGACTGAAACAGCGGTTGTGAAACACATTGTTATTTAAAATATTTTGTTATTCAAGTACCTACTTACACACCTACTTAATGATATGGTAGGGTAAATAAATATGATAATTTTGTTAAATACTTTTAATAATAAAAATAAAATAATAAAGCCTCATCCCTTACATACAATTTATGTACATGTACGATGGTACAGAACCCATCGTGAGCGAATTCGACTCGCACTTGACAAGTTTTTTATGGAGAACGCATGCAAGTTAAAATGACAACTACCTACAGTAGCTTACAAGGAATACATTTTCGCGGTAGACGGTACCTACCTACGAAGGTATTACTTAGGTATGCTACACGGTTACTTGAAAAGGGTAAACAAGATCAGGTGAGCAGTTTCTGAGAGGTCTCGCAGTATTGCACTTACTGGGAGCACATAAACATATCACAATTTGCGGAAATGTAAAATAAAAACTGTCAGCTAAAATGCGGGGGAAATGTTTCAAACTAGTCGGACTCGCCTCGAACCGGTTCCGAACCGGCCTCGGGTGGGGAGAGCTGGAGAAAAATGGCAACTATAAAATGTTGTTTTTTTTTCTTTTTTTGGTTGAACTACACGGCATTTTCTCGCAACATCCTGAATCTGGAGGAATACGAATGCACACCACCAGTATGTATACACGAAAAAAAAAATTAACTAGATAAATTATTGGTGGCGCTAACGAAGTTCTTTGACTACCTATAGCCTGCATGAACAGAGCGAAAAAAAAAGATATAAGTAAGTGGTGTGGCGCCAAAAATTTTAGTAGGAAATTTTTTAATAGATTCTTAATAAGTAACTTTTTAACAATTAACTGAGTGTAAGATTTAAAATAAATTAGATAAGTACCTAGGTACTTGGTATAGCTATTATCATTATTATTTTATAGGTATTAATCAATAGTAAGCCTTAAAACTTGGTTATTTATGAGGTAAACTTACAGTTCTGATACCTACCTAGTTTTGTGATTGTACCAATACAACATAATTTCTTGTTTAAATATTTAGTATTTATCAATTCAATCTTTTATATTAAAGTATCCTTATCCAATTTACATACCCACATAAAATAGACGAAAGCTTACCTGTTATATTAAGCATAAATTTGAATGATAGACAGAAAATTAAAATAAGTAGTATGATCACATTGACCTAGCTATTAAGAATTTGTTCTAAATTTAAACACAACAATCACACAACTTTGCTTCCTAGTCGAGCAAAAATAAGTCTTATCTCTGGTTATCAAGTGTTTCAGTCTCATCAGTCAAACTTATCAAGTACAGTGATAATTCAGGTACCTACTATGCTCCAACCTTACTTCATATAATCACAATATCTAACTATAATGTAGAAATATTATATTATTATACATTCTTGACTTCAGTATACCCATTTATGTCCATTGTATTATTATCAACACATATTATTAAAATGTTTGTGAGATTACTAAGCATAGATACCTAGTTGACTTGTAGTATGTACCTAGGTAACAACATGTGAAACAATTTGACCATGAAATAACTACTCAGTAAATAACACGCCTGTTTTAAAGTTTACATTACAATTAATTTAATTAAGATCCAGTTAAAGTTATATTTAGCTCATGTGAAACTGTTGGTCTTTGTTTTGACCCCATGCCTAGATGAGGTCATTTTTTTAAGCATTGGTAGAATGTGGCTAATGTGGAGTGCATAACCTTGAATGGAATAAAATTAAAAAGTATCGGGGTCACTCAACTTTTGACAAACTTATCAGGGTCAATCGACTTTTGACAGTTATGATAACGAAGTGTTGTGGACTGACCTTGCGAAGGGTGTCTGTTCGACGTGGTAGACTGAAGTGATGGGCTCCGCGCGCATGATGCTGCGGAGCCGCTCCTCCGGCAGCTCCAGCAGGCCGTCGCTCGCCGTCTTGATGTCGCCCTTGTTGCTCAAACCACTTAACACACTCATTTTGAACGTAAAAACGAAAACGACGGGTAAAAACTTCCGAGACTTCGAGAGTCGAGCACTAAACGATTCACGGTAGTCCTTACGATCAAAATTACACTTATTTAGAAACGCAGGGCATCAATAAGACCACATGAAACATTTTAATGCCACCACTTTTTCAAAAGGCGAGTGTTCTCCATGTCATTGCGAGAAGAGATAGCCGAACACGAGCGCTTCACTTGCTCCACAATATAACAAAACAAACAGTTTTATCACTTCGTTTTTTATTGAAATGAAATGTAATATTTTGTTTGATCACTCGTTTCGAAAAACTTAAATGTCAAGCGCGTGGACAGCTGCGCATCGACGAGTCGACCGCACTTCGTCGAACACGTTTCTGCCGTTGCGTAGCGACTCGCTCTCGCTCGACTCCGACTCGCGGCCAACCGATACCATGCCATTCAAATTCCGCTTCCAGCGAATGTCGCTGTTCCTACGTCCTAAGTTCGAAAGTTGCATAGCAAGGTCACTCCATGCATAACTTACAATCTTTGTTGCATGGGGGTAGATGTCGCTGGTGACACTTTCGTTAGCTTTGGTACTAACTTAGCTAACAGTTCTAAACCGTGTTGAGAGATGGCGTTGACTCTTAAATAAGGAAAATATCATTCCAAAGGTAGTACATTATAAGCAACTTTCGAATTGTATTTATTTTTAGTAGCCCAAAGTGTTTATGTATTACACTCTTTAATGTAATTAAACATTCAACTAGAAAACTAGATGAACAATTTAGGAGTTAGCAAGAATTTATATAGCCTTTACTAGCGACATCTAGGAATGGGATAAAATACTAAGTTCAAACAATATTAAACATGAAATAGATGGCATTGAAAGCAGTTTGTCAAGAAAATTAAAGTGTGTTTAGTATTTTTTACCTAAGTTAGGACTAAGACTAAAAAGGTATTTAATAAAACTAAGGCTAAGTTACATAGTAAAATTATAATTCAATAAGCATGGGTTTTATTTACAACATTAAGCATTGTCTTCCCAAGCTTGCTGAAGCATTGAACCTAGTATCTTGGTGCCTGCGCCGACGTACTTTTTGAACTGAGGTATCTCGTACATGCGGTTGAGCCACGCAGCTGTGCGGGGGTACCTGAAGAAAATATTATATTTATAACTAGCTGCCGGCCGCGGCTTCGCTCGCGTGGTACCCGACTTCAAGTTTCATTCAAATCCTTTCAGCCGTTTAGGCGTGAAAGAGTAACATACATCCATGCTTACAAACTTTCGTGTTTATAATATTAGTAGGATTGAACCAGCAATCTTCCACACTTTAAATCCTTTCACCACACTGGCTCCAAAGAACTAGTACCTATACCATCGAGCAGTATCGTGCATATAACTGCATTAGGTTAAATGCTTTATGTAGTATACATACCTACATTCATATTATCACGCCGGTATTTCTAATGGGAGGGCAGAGCCACAAGTACAAAAAAAACTTGCAGCTACTTCAACTCCCAAGATGGATATGGTGAACCATGGTGACAGGTGATCAGCCCATCGCGTATATAAATGGTCCATCATGTTGGAGAGGATACTATCCTTTAGTCTTTCCGGATTTACAATATTAATAGAATATAGTATGTACTTAGTCTTATCCAGTTTATAAATATGCGAGGTCCCAGCTATGGTAGCGCCGACAGAGATGTCAGCGATGGTCAAATTATTAGCTGCTATGTAGTTTTTGTTCCCGATGTACGCTTCTACGACACTGTAGCCTGCCTCTATGTCTTGAATGTGGCGCTCTGTTGGCGCTTTCAGACCTTCGTAGAAGGTGGGGAGCTAGAGAAAAGAAAAAATAAATGAGCTAAAAATGAACATATTATAAAAAAAAAATGTTTGATGTTTTCTGATGTGATCTCTCTAGAAGTCCACAAGACATCTTTCCGATGACTTTTCCCTCTTCCCTTTCATTATACATTCAACGGTACCGCACACGGTTCAGTTCACGGCCCCAACCAGAAATCGGCATTTGCCCATTCTTTTTATGAGTGAGATGAGAGCGAAATTGCGGATTTGAAGCGAATTGTTGGATTGTAAAGATAATCTAGGAACTAACAATTTACAATTGTTGAGGTAAGAGCGGCAAAATTTCAATAGCCTATACTTGGGAAATGTGTAAATTCGCCACTGATCCAGGAACAGACTCTGGTCGACTAAAGCGCGCGCATTCAATCACTTGGGTAAAGCTGCTCGCTGAGCTCGCCGCCGTCCCTGGTCTTCCGTCCTAGTATGGTATTAAAAATAGTTATGATTGTGTGGGTTAAAAAGAACTTACAGCAACTAAATCGAGCCTGACGAAGAGCACAGCAGCATCCAGGTACAGGCTTTGGTCAATTAAAGCGCGGGCGTACACATCGCTTGAGTATAGTTGCTCGCTTAGCTCGCCGCCGTACTTGCTCAACAGGTACTGCATTTGGGCGTGACTAGAACCGACGGGAAATAAAAATATATTATTATTTTCCCAAAAACTATGGCCCTTCTTGATGTCGTCGACCCAGCACGCAGTTGGACGACCTCTAGGTACTCGGTAACGGATTAACCCTTAATCAAATTAAGCAATTGCCAAGGGCATCACGTCTGAGGGGGCACCAGAAGAAGCACAAAAAAAATCCGTCCTTAGGGCATCATGTCTCACTCTCACGTTACATCTCATCGTCTTATTTTACAAAAAAACTAATGTTTTTAGGCGGTAAATTTCCATTCCATCACCCATCACCATTCCATTTCATTTGCCTGACGTCTTGGACTTTAATCCGGCGTCAGTTTCGGTATTAGGTACTAATAATGTGTAAGTATCTAATATAGTTATATTTACCTGTCTGTGAGTATAAAGTCTCCATCCTTCAGAACTGGAACAGTTCCCAAAGGATTGATCTGGAATACAAAATCATAGTGACTTAAATATACTGTCTAATGCTAGATACCTTCATAATTCGGAGATGCAGAAGGGAGTTACCTTTAAAAACTCAGGGGACTTATGCTCCATATGGGCAAAGTCTATATCTATCATATCTAGTTCCAACCCCAAGATGTCAGCTAGCACGCGCACGGCGTTGGAGGGAGGGCTGGCGTCAATTTTCCATAAGGTAAGTTTCGACATTATCAACTGAAAGTATAAATAATAATTCAAATAACTTTCTTCAAGCAACATTAGGAAAATTACAGATCTTCATTAAATTAACCTAACTACCAAAATTTTATTGTGTTATATAATAATAAATTAAATTACTGCCCAGGCCGGAAATAAAGCTATTTACGGCCGAGTAATAGTGGAAGGACGAGGCGAAGCAGAATCCTTCTATCCTTTTTTTTACATTTTTATTGTATTTTCTTTTGTTTTCTTTGACCTTCGCCTAACAATGAGGACACAGTATGGACCTTCAGCCAAAGTAGAAATACTATTAATATACACAACCCGCCTAAGTATACTTAACCTAAAACTTACTTTTTCATTACATGTTCATGAAACTTTTAAGTAGTACTAATAGTTAAATTAAGTTACATAACTTATGTTGCGAGGTTTATTAGACTTTCAGGGATTTCATCGTAATATAACGAAAAGTACACGATGATTTGTTTACATAAAGTTTGGCTGAAGTAGTTTGGTATAGTAGTAATACAGTAACCTAAGAACACAATAGGTACACTCTTTTCATTAAATTTGAACTCACCTATGTTTTGTGAAAGAAGTCTAAAACACACGTCTTCCTTAACTAGAGCGCTACCGAGTACTAAGCATAATATCAATACTTACTCATAACTTTCGTATAGCCTATTATCTATAGCCTGCTCTAAACTCAACGAGTAGTATGACTTGCTATATCATCAAGTCCGAGAGCCAGTGGTCAATTTCATACATCACAGATCAAACAGACTCGATGTCGGGGGTTCGATTTCAGTCATCGACCAATAAATTGTTTGATAAAATTATGTGCGCTACACTACTCTCAAACAGTGAAGTCGCGACGTGTCTTATGAGGAAAACAGCGGCGGCGGCATATCTTTTTCATCTGTTGCAAGTCTGTAGGTAAGCTTATTACAGAGTTACCATATTAACTTTGATTTAATATAATGGTTACTAGGTATACTTAACATTATGACGGCCTCGGTGGCGTGGCGGGCGATTGCTCGGCAGAGACGCAAGAGGCGCGGGTTCGATTCCCGCTGCGGAAGAAATGTTTGCATGTTCTGTAAATATTTCTTCCGTGTCTGGGTGTTGTGGTACCATGGTACTCGTAGTTTCAGATACCCACGACACAGGGAATCCTAGTGTGGGGTCAGGACTATGTATGTGACTGTTGGGTGTTATTTATTTATTATTATTATTATAATATAAGGTATCGTATGAAAACCACCTTTAGCTCTCTGACTAGGTCAGCTGTTATCAAAATGTTGAATAATATGGCATATCATATTAAAAACAGTCAAGATAAAATTAAAGCTACTTGGAATGTTATTAAAGAAGAGACTGGAAAAAATATAATTCATAATAACAGTTTTAAATTAAAAATAGATAATATAATTATTAACAAAGATGAAGATGTAGCTAAAGCGCTCGAATTGTTTTTTACTGATATTCCAGTCTCTACTACAAAATCTTTAAACTCTTCCCACATAATCGCAGAGTCAATGTTGAAACAAAACGTACCTGAATGTAAAACAAATTTTTCATTCGATTATGTCAGTTCTAATGACATTGTCAAGGCTTATAAATTAATCAATGTAAAAAAGACCACGGACCTCTGGGGAATTTCTGTTAGCGTCGTAAAACCATTGATAGACATAATTGCACCTGACCTAGCTATGATCTTCAATCAATGTATTGATTGTGGTGTGTTCCCTGATTTAATGAAACATAGTAAAATAACACCTCTCTTCAAATCTGGTAGTCATTCAGACCCTAGTAACTATCGTCCTATATCAGTACTACCGACCTTTAGCAAAATATTTGAAAAACTGATTCTAAAGCAACTTCAAGACCATTTTAACATAAATAACCTACTCGACAACAAACAATTCGGATTTATGAAGGGCCGTTCAACAACAGAGGCTGGTGTCGAGTTAATATCGCATATTTTCCATGCATGGGAAGAGTCTCGTGATGCTTTAGGGATTTTTTGTGATCTGTCAAAAGCATTCGATTGTGTCCATCATGAAACATTAATCAGGAAACTCCGACACTATGGGGTTAGGGGGTTTTGCTCTTGACCTTCTCAGTTCCTATTTAAGTAACAGAATACAAAGAGTCGACGTTAAAATGGAAAACGTTCTCCAGGGTCAATAGTAACAATGGGTGTACCACAGGGATCAATATTAGGACCATTTCTATTTTTAGTTTATATTAATGATTTACCTAAACTTGTTAGGGATGATCATGAAATTATATTGTTTGCAGATGACACCTCATTTTTATTTAAAATGAAACGACGCCAGGTTAATTTTGGCGAAGTAAACAATGCAATCTCCAAAGTCGTAGAATGGTTCGATGTAAATAACCTATTGCTAAATGAAAAGAAAACCAAATGTATAAGATTTATACTACCAAATGTTACACAAGTAAATTCTCATATAAAAATAAAAAATGAACATATAGATCTCGTGGACACTACTACTTTTTTGGGCATAACCTTAGATAAAAAGATTCAATGGGACCCACATATAGATAAATTGTCGAAGAGACTTAGTTCTGCGGCATATGCAGTCAAAAAAATACGTCTACTTACAGACGTAGATACGGCTAGACTAGTTTACTTCAGCTACTTCCATAGCATCATGGCATATGGCATTTTGTTGTGGGGGAGTGCTGCAGATATAAACACCGTATTTGTGTTGCAGAGGAGGGCTGTTCGAGCAGTTTATAACCTGGGTCCTAGGGAGTCATTACGTAATAAATTTAAAGAAATAAACATTATGACTGTTCCTTGTCAATATATTTACGAAAACTTGATGTACGTACATAAAAATGTTAGTAAGTTTAAGAAAAATAGTGATAATCATAGTGTTAATACTAGAAATAAGGATAAACTTGCTGTACCCACGATTAGGCTAGGTAAAGTTAATAAATCATTTAAAGGGCAATGTGTACGCTTCTATAACAAAGTCCCAAGCGAGATGACAAATTTGTCAGTTAATAAATTCAAAACACTAATAAAACAAAAGTTGTATAAAAAAGCTTACTATAAAATATCCGATTATATAGAAGATAAAAATGCTTGGGACTGAATGCTCCAACTCCTTTTATAACATGATTTTCCAAAAAAATAGCCAAGCGTGGTTTCTTGCCTGTATCTTCCACGCCTGGTCGCGTTACGAACAGGTGTAAATGCAACGTAGATTTAAGACGTGTCCAAGTGATCCCAGTGATTTTATGGAATAAAAATTTTTGACTTTGACTTTGACTATCGTATCGCTGAATGATACCGTCACTTATCTGATACTGTTAGGTTAGGATTTGAATATGATGTTTTTATTTCAATGCTGGAATAAAATACTTCTCTGCTGGACTGGGAGTGATGAAAAAACATAGAATGCGTCCAGCTGCTTCTCTCCTCGAGCATGTCGTAAAAGTCGACTAAGGGATAGCATCCTCTCCAACATGATAAACTATATGGGCGATGGGCTGATCACCTGTCACCTGGTTCACCATAATCTATCTCAGGACTAAACCAAAAGTGGGTGCAAGTTTTCTTATGTTAACTTGTGGCTCTGCCCACCCCATTCGGGATAGGGCGTGATAATGTGTATGTGTATTATGTGTTTTTATTTCAAACTCAAACGGCTGGACAGATTTGGATGTGATTTTGAGTAGATATGGTACCTAAATAGGTAATTAATTATGAAGAATAGATAGATAGATCAAGGAATAGCGTCTTGGTTATTTTTGAGAGTACCACGCGAGCAAAATCGCGTGAAAGCTAGTGAGTAACTGGCCTCTATTAATAGCTCATACGACCTTACTTAGCTTTTTTTAGGAAAACTCAAGGTACCTGGATAAAGGTCGATTTTTCCTCTACTACTGCTACCGCTCGTTCAATGCTACGTAATAAACTTGACTGTTACAGACATTAATAGTAGAAACAAGTATTTTTGAAAAATATTTTTAATACTTACACAACTTTTATTTCTAAATAAAATCAGTCCAAATCACCAATAAAACTAATAACAAATTCTTCATCCCACTACAGCATTCTTCTTCTTATTTCTTTCCCACAACGCATTCAAAAGCTTGCCAAAGTAGTCCACTCCCTCTTTATTGATAGTTTTAAAGAATGACTCCTCTTCCAGTCTAGATATCCAATCAGCACATCGAGGGAATCTAAAGAAAATAAAACCTGTCAAGTGTGAGTCGAACTTACAAACGAAGTGTTCCGTACCATCGTACATTAAAAGTTTGGAAATGTTTCTTGTATGGGCCCCCTTTTATTTTATTTTTATTAATATCTAGTGTTGTTTTTATATACATTTTATTTTATACTTAGTAGGTATTATGGATTCTTTAACTTGTAGGCTTATTTTATTTTTTTAGATTTAATGTTTATGAATATTAAAACTAATATTAACATGTTGGTGCTTTCAGTCAGTGCTGTGTTCGCCTTTAATTGATATTAAATATAGTAAACCTAATGTTATGTTTTTAGTTTTAAGTTACGATACATAATGCTGTTGGCGACCTTTTTTGAATAAATAAATAAATACACTACAAGGCCGTGGCAGTCGTCCCTGCTGCCAAGTCTGCCAACGTCAAGTTTTTGGATACGTATAATTTTTTTTTTAATATAACACCCAACAGTCGCATACATAGTCCTGAGCCCACACTAGGATTCCCTGTGTCGTGGGTATCAGAAACCACGAGTACCATGGTACCACAACACCCAGACCCGGAAGAAGTATTTAATAGGTATAGAATTTAATAGATTTTTGGAATCTTACTTATTTGCATCCACTTTATGCATGCACTGCACGGCAGTGGCGGTCGTCCCGGCCGCCAAGTCTGCCAGCGTTAGTCTATCCGTCGCGATGTACGGCCTGGAGGCCAGGTACGTCTCGATGATGCCGTAGGAAGACTCTAGGCCGGCCTTGTGTTGTGCTGTCGGCTCTTCAAGCTTGCCCATAAAGGTTCCCATCTGAAAAAGTTAAGAATTCTTTGATGGATTTGATTCTTTCTACTACTTCTACAATTACTGGTCGTGTCAATAATTCTTTCGAACCAGTGTGGCGGATCCACAGGATCAGGAATATCTTCCTAATAAGCCGCTTCAATAGAGCGAAGCGAGCCGTCTGAACTTAAGTGAGTGAGAGAAGCGAGACTGCTGCTTAATTTCCTAGCTTGGTATAGGCACATCAGCGTCTTTTAATTATATTTATTAGTAATTAAAATGGGCTAGTGCAGCCGTTGTGCCTCGATTGAGGTACCAAATTCCACACATCCTCAAACCTAACTTTTCAGATTTATACACACACACATACACACACACACACACACACACACACACGCACATACAAACACACACACACTTTCACACGCACATAACTTAGTTCTAGATTTTGTTTCTGTATGCTTTATGTATTATTTTTTTTATACTTAAATTGTTTTAAAACTAATTTTAGTCATTTTGTTTGTAAGGAACTTCACGCTCCGTGGTCTTGGAGGTGGGCGTTGATAGTTGCGACACAGTTTTAAACTACTGCAGCTACCATCGTGTACTAATTTCGTTATTTTATTAGCCTGTGTATATTTTGTTCCAAATAAACTATTTGTATTTTTAGAAAGGACAAAAATCATTTTTGGATAGGAAACCTTTATTAGTCGACTTACCCCAACGTTCCTTAAGTTTATGAAGAACAGACCAGCGTTGAAGTACATGCACTGGTCAACTATGGCCCTGGTCTGCAGGTCGCTGGGGTACAAACGCTCTTTGTGCTCGCCGCCGTATTTTGCAAGCATGTACTTCATTATTGCATTGCTGTAAAATAAATCATAAAATATACCTACACACTCGCATGTGTGTGTTTATAAATTCTTATTAATTGATTGGAATATACACACATACAATGTAAGGGCGTTTTTTTAACTTGACTGGGTACATCATACAATGTAAAGGCGCGTGAGTGACTGCAAACTATTTTTTTAACTTGATTGGGTACATATTCATACCTTTCTGACAAAACAAAGTCGCCATCTTGGAGTACAGGAACAGTGCCCATAGGATTTAGCTGAAATAGAAAAAAAACTTATAGATATAAAAAAAAAGTTGTAAAAACCGTTTATTTTTATTTGTATTTTAAGAGGTCAAGTACCTTTAAGAACTCTGGCGACTTATGTTCCTTTTTGACGATGTTGACGTCTTTGATCTCCATTTTGAGATCCAGGATATTGCCCAGCATCATCACAGCTCGAGCGGGCGGGCTCGCTATAGCTCGATGGAGGACTAAGCGAGACATTATGACGACTGGAAGTCTGGATCAGTTGAAACATCGAGCATTATGAGTTGAAATAATGATATTATTGCTACTTAAGGCAGTTTTAAAGAAAGAATTGTGAAACTAAATTGTAGGGTTCCGTACCCAAAAGGTGCCTACAGGACCCTATTACTAAGCCTCCGCTATCCATCCGTCTATCTGTCCGTCCGTTCGTCAATCCGTGCGTCTGTCAGAGGGCTGTAGGTATCTCATGAACCGTAAAGCGTAGCTAGAAAGTTGCAGTGTGTATTTCTATTGCCGCTATAAGAACAAATAATAAAAATAAAATAAATGAAAGGGAGCCCTATAAGTAGGTACAATAAACATTTAACTATGTACTTATACGATGGTAGGTATGGTACGGAACCCTTCGTGTGCGAATTCGGCTCGCACTTTACCGGTTTTTTATCTATTATCTGACCGGGTTCGACTAACAGCGGGAGAAATGTTATCTCTTGGGTATAAATTGGTAGGTTACACTAGAGATTGCTGTAGGCTAAGCATAGGCTTGTGGAGGGAATTGAATTCACACTCCCAACTAGATTTACCTACCTATAAAACAAAACAGAGGATATCAACACGTTATCCTATATTAAATGCTATTAAATAGAATCTGGGTCAACCATCACCCTACTAACCTATACAACGGTCGTTTAAAGTTGTAAACAGGAAATCACATGACGTCACAAACACAAAAATGACAAGGTCACAATTTCGCGGCAAAAATGTGTTCCACACTTTGAAACAGAATGCAATAAATATCCAAACTTACACTTTATTCTTCGGACAACCTTTGCACTTGCTCACAACGTATGTTTTCACAACAATAATGATAAAACTGTTATCAAACGTTTCAGAAATAGATAAAGTTGTGAATAACCTAAAATTACGCATTGGTTACTGTTACTGTCGGTTAACGATCTACGACCTTGAACAGAGGTACTTACTTATAGCGCGGGACGATTTAAAGTACGAACTCGTAGTAACGCATTTAGACTTTACTGGGGCCCTATTCACGATGACCAAACAAAACGAGACGCGGGAAAACGTGTGGAATTACCGTGTTATCGTATTCTGCATGACAATGTGACATTGTCAGATTTCATAAACGAGCTCAGTAAACGAGAGTAGGCGCGAGACGAGGCTCGTTTTGAATTGTCAAAATTACATACTTCAATATTGCGTGTTTTGCTAAAACTATGTTGTGTTTTTACTAATTATGTAAATAAATTAGTCTTCTTTAAACTATTTAATAGCAGAATAGATTATTTGTACAATAAATAATATAATCTAGGTACCATTGAATAATATCCCTAATAAATGATGTGGTAAATAAGTGAAATAACCTAACCCTAGTGTACAGAATAATTATTACTCCCGGAGCCCTAGTGCACAAAAGGAGCTTTTGAGGCGCATTTTGAATCTTTTCACCACGCAGGGTTCGAAAGAACTAGGGGCTAGTAGTAGTTGTAGTAGGTACTAACCTAACCTAACTAATAGCTCTTTTATTGTGAATGCAAAAGTTTGTGAAGATGTGACGATGCTTGTGACTCATAATTTAATTCTAAATGGCTGCACGGATTAAGTGAAACTTGGGATATGCATAGTATGTGTGCTGGAATAACATTAGGCTACTTTTTATCCTGGCAATAGGCGAGCGAAGCCGCAGGCGGCAGGTAGTACTTAATAAGTTAAAGAAAAGTGAGCATTTTTGTGTTTTATGGTTTTAATGCATTTATTTAACATAATATACCTGTCATGAGCTGCCCCTCCTAAGGTAGCACATGAGTTGGTATGCCTTTAAGCCTCTGTTGCAAATCTGAAACGAGGCAGAAATCATTGTTATTGTTTTTATAGGTAGGTACATACTTTCATGTTTTTGGAAATAAAGATTACATTCTACTAATATAATGAAAGTGAACGTTTTTTCAAAGAATCTAATAAAGTTAATTTATTTTAGTTCGCTGATGCTCTCACAAATACTATTATGTAATACCTACTAAAATAAATAGTTGATTAAAATATTACCCTTGTTTGATTTAATTCCTCTCTTGTTCGGAGGTAGGAAATTTGATGTAGGTTGGCATCATTCAAGGCATTCACCGCTTACTCTATGCAGAGGCTTACAGGTGCTAACCAAAAGTTTCCCACTGGCTTTTGATAGCTACTGGTGATCAGGAAATTGAGGGTTGTAAGTATCTGGAAAAATACAGTAAATATAGTAGGTTTCAGTCTAACCTAATACCTACCTAACCTAGGTACCATTTTATTATTGTTCAATAAATTAAGTTTATTGACCGCAAGTAGCATTGCGAGCTGAGTGCCTCCGTGCTTCGGAGGGCACGTTAAATTATGGGTCCCGGCTTTTAAGTCGTTAAGCCATGACGGAGGCCTTTAGGCGGCCTAAAAACTCCCGTCACTAGAGTTGGCCACTAGCTCATACGAACATACATACCATACATAATAGGTATCTATTTACTTACTTATTCATATCAAGTGCCTATCAAGAAAAAGCAGACAATTTGTGGTACAGTACGGTCAACGGATCTAGGCACTCGTGAAGTTAGCCGTTTCGAGCAGTAGACATTATGAAAAAACTTCACTGCGCATGTCAAACTGCTAACTTCACGAGTGTCAAGATCCGTTGACTGTACTGTACTCGCAGTTTCTGATACCCAAGACACATAATCCTAGTGTCCCTCTGTATTGTGGGTCATGTTTGTATGAGAATTTAGAGAGTTCTATATTTAAAAAATCAACATTTTTTATGACACAATTTTCCCAAATTGAACCATGTAGGCTCAGACCAAATAAAAAGAAAAGACCCCGCGCCGCGAACAACAAAAGTGAAGCCGCCATTTTATCTATGTGTGCGTCGAAGGTTTTAAGGTTGTGTGTTCCAAGTAACCTAAATTCATAGTATAATAATTAAGAAACGATGCTATTTGAAGTACTTACAGTAAGTGAAAAGTGATTCCGTGAGACTTTTTATGTGATTTGCTGCTGTTTTTACAAGTTTTCACTACACAGGAAGGCATAATTCTTTTTTTAAGACTCGTGACGTACTAAGAGCGATGAGCATGGTTTTAGTGTAGGTGTGTGCGTGAGCGTGTATGTTTACTTGCAGGAGCACGGTTTTGTGTGGCTTCACTTTTGTTGTTCGCGGCGCGGCGTCTACTCTTTTTATTTGGTCTGAGCATGTAGGTAAGTAGTTGTGTTTTATAGTAAACAAGTCATACCTGATTAAATCAGCTGGAAGAAGGCGTGGTTGTTCACGAGTTTCCTGAAATAAGATATAATATCTGATGAGTTTCAAATCTAATAAAGTAAACAAACTATATCTCAGTCTTATTAATCATAGGTTTGGAATTGTTTGTTTGCTTCTATTCTAAGGACAAGTCAGTCTTTTTTAAATCTTAATTAGTATGATGGATCACTAGTCTGTTCCTCATGAGCTCCTCCTCCTCCTGGCTCATCTGCACAGGCAGCAGCGCGCGGATCTGGCACAATCCCACCTACAACTTCGCACCTCCAACTTAGTCTTACGTATATTCTTGATCTAAATAGGAATGATGGCTCACCAGAGTATCTTCCTCATGAGCTCCTCCTCCTCCTGGCTCATCTGCACACGCAGCGGATCTGGCTCAGCCCCACCCACATCTCCGCTACATCCAGCTTCGTCTTCGCGTTTATCACATAAGTCTTCTCGAGAGCACGGATCAGTTCGCCAACAGCGTCGTACTGACGGACTAGGAGACTGGAAGGAAGAAATATATTATTATTATCATTAGGAGTCTGTAATATATCTGCCAGTTTCATCATGTTACATGAATAACATATAAATAGTGTAAAACATAAATGGCAACGAAGATACATTTTTTTTGTTTGGTACCTGGAACAGAGATGTGAGTAAAATTACCTGAACATTTCTCTGACGAGTTTGGGCGTCTCGATCTGCGACTCCTCGGCCCAACTGACAATAGTGCCGATCAGGACTTCACGGAACTTCTCTTCTGGAGTTTTCTTTGCCGGTTCTTCTATGGCCTGTACAATAAATAAATAAATAGCACCCAACAGTCACATACATAGTCCTGACCCCACATTAGGATTCCCTGTGTCGTGGGTATCAGAAACTACGAGTACCATGCTACCACAACACCCAGACCCGGAAGAAATATTTACAGAACATGCAATTTCTTCCGCAGCGGAAATCGAACCCGCGCCTCTTGCGCCTCTGCCGAGCAATCGCTCGCCACGCCACCGAGGCCGTCAAATTATTATAAAACACTTTTATTATAAAAATTACTGTAGATTCTAGTTTTTTTTTTGCACTAGTACTGAACCTTTCGTGTGCGGATCCAACTCGCACTTGACAGTTTTTTTTAATTATACTTTCACTTATTCTAGTTCTCTTTCAACTATAATTAACCTTTCACACCTTCAACTCTTTCTAGTTCTCTCTAAAGTCTTTCGCTCCATAGATAAATGTTTTTCAAGAAATTCCAAATGTTATTTACGTTATTATTACTAATAGTTACCTCAGACAGTGGCTCTTGCAGAGCGTTGAGAGACACATGCACCATGAGGCTCTCGTGGATCTCGTTCATCCTGACGATGAGCTCCTCGCCACGAGGACAATTCTCCTTCCAAGATTCTTCTTCGTGGTCCATGTGCTTGAAGCCTGTAAAAACATCACAATTACCTAGTAGATTTCGTAAAAGGCCTAACCTCCGAATACTCAAACGCATCTCAAAATTGAGCACGTCTCAAATGACGATTTTTTGACAGATTATCATCAGAAACTGTCAAAAAACCGTGAGTTGAGACGTGCTCAACTCTGAGTCGCGTTTGAGTATTCGGGGGTAAGACAAGTAGGTATATAGTTGAGCTCGAGGCTTAGGACAAGTTTATAGTCAAGTTTACTCCTTTTACTCCATTTACTCTTTTCTAAACTAGTAATACCTACCAGGTAGGTCCTACCTATTACTCAATTAACCTTTGAATTTATAATAAAAGCGTCCATTTTAATTGCGGGTTCCTATCAGACGGAATAGGAAAAAATAAGACAACGATGTTTTTATGAAACAAAGTATTATAATCAGTCTTTTATAAATAAACTATATAATATCTACTAAAAAACAGCATAGAAAATCACAATCTTTTAAACAAATTTTTAACCGTATTCTGGTAATAATTTATAGAAACTACTCAAAATAAAATTAGTCTTAAAAAAAAACAGGAATACAAATATCTACGAATATTTAATTTTATCTACATAATCATTATAGGAACTATTTTTTTTTTTAGTGTAAAGTTCCGTAAATTAATATCCTGATTTTAGATGTTAGTTAAATTAATATAAAAGTCAATTTATGATTTTAATGTAAGTCACTGAACGACTACCGGTACGACATCGCCGCCATCTTGTTGTTTACGAAGGATTTGTATAAAAGCGCTTAGCTAAAAGGCTAAAAGGCTTTGCGTGTTTCGACATCGTGCTGATAACTTGTGCTTGAGTAAGTACCTATATCGTATTAATACATTAGTGTTCTGTGGGTAGGTACGTACTCTAAACACAAGGTATCAGTACGACGGTAATGTACATTACCTAGGTTAGTTACATTATATTTTAATGTGTTAATTCGATATTGCTATCTTTGCTGCCTATGCGATCTTTGCTGCCTATGCGATCTTTGCTGCCTATGCGATCTTTGCTGCCTATGCTATCTTTGCTGCCTATGCGATCTTTGCTGCCTATGCGATCTTTACTGCCTATGCGATCTTTGCTGCCTATGCGATCTTTGCTGCCTATGCGATCTTTGCTGCCTATGCGATCTTTGCTGCCTATGCGATCTTTGCTGCCTATGCGATCTTTGCTGCCTATGCGATCTTTGCTGCCTATGCTTAGCGAGCCGAAATTTTTAACTCGATGTAGCTTTAAACCATTTCTGGAAGCCTCTAGAAGTTAGCGAGCGAAGCGAGCTTCAAACCAATGCGAGCGAAGAGAGCCGAAATTTTTAACTCAATGTAGTATTAAACCATTTCTAGAAGTCTCTAAAAGTTAGCGAGCGAAGCGAGCCGAATTTTTTTACTTAATGTAAACATCCAAACATCCAAACTCACAAACTTTCGCATTTATAATATAAGTAAGAAGTAAGATTTTAGTTTCGACGATGTAGATTGTGTGCTTATTTACCTACTATAGACTTCGACTTTGAAACAAGACGAGACACTTACCTTAAAACTGAGTTCATCTGTTCTCTGGGCGGACAGCGGAATTCCCTGGTCTTCTTGGCAGCCACGGCGCTCGGCAAATCTGACTGCTTGATTTCTTGGTAACGTCTGAAAGCAAGAAAAATATGCGTACATAATATTTAATCAGTTCAAGCTGGTATTATTGTTTCTGGTGGCCACAAGCATTGATTGATTGGGTTAGATTCCCGCTGCGGGAGTATTCTATCAGCCATCTGGCTCCCTTTGCTTAGTTGGGGGCTAGATGGTGCTGTATGATAATGTCCTCAAATATTTATATTTATACTAGCTGCCTCTCGCGTCTTTGCTCGCGTAGTACCCAGATGAAAAATAGCCTATATGTTAATCAAGTATATATCCGTTCAGCCGTTTAGGCGTGATTGAGGCCCAAACATCCAAACTCGCAAACTTTCGCATTTATAATATAAGTGAGATTAATAGAATTTTTTTTAAAGCAGGGTTATGCCGATGTTACCTCAACTGATCGCTCTGCAGATCGCCTACGAAGTCGTGAGCAAAAGATATGTTCAGATGTTGTAGGACATCTGAAGCTTCGCTCCCTCCGCCATTTTCATGTGTCGTGACCTTTCCTGTGCTCGTCTTTTCCTTCTATAGGACAGAATTAGAAACATTTATAGAAACTTCAAAAATTTATTTACAAAGACAATCTATATTATCATTAAAAACTTTCAGGTAATCGGTGTAATAATAAGAAAATAGAGTGATAGGTTAGCGTGGGCATGTTATGCGGAGGGAAGAAAGTCATGTTACAAGGAAAGTGCTGAATATGAATGTGGATGGATACACGGACAGAGGAAAGCCTAAGAAAAGATGGATGGATTGTGTGAAAGAGGACATGCGTATGAAAGGAGTGAGTACTGAGATGACGAATGATAGGAGAAGATGGAAGAGGAAAACATGTTGTGCCGACCCCACCTAGTGGGATAAGGAGCAGGAAAATGATGATGATGATGATGGTGTAATAATAAGAAATGAAAATGAGCTCAGTTTTCTACGTTATCTTTAAAATAATAATGTTTAATTTTTTAATAATATTTATTTACATGTATGTATATATTGTATATATTGTATATATATTTTGTATATATATTTGTAGATATATTATTTGTATATATTTATATTGTGTGTAGTATATCTTATTAGTTTATTATATTTGTAAGCTTATCTTTATGTTTTTCTTTTTCCTGTCTCTGTACACATAACTTCCACTTATGTTAAAGCCTCTCCCTTGCCTCAAAGGTTTGCTGGCAGAAAACTCTTTAAGAGTTAAGCTCTCCTTTGTACATGTACTTTTTAATGTTTTGTGTGTATTTGTTTCGTTTCGTGCGTGTACAATAAAGAATTTCAGATAATGGAAACTTGTGGGTAAGGCAGTAAAAATTTTATGAATTGTAACTTACCTTTGTCAAAGGTGGGATCCCACGTCTCAGGGTTGATCATGATGAGGAGCTTTTCAACGTCTTCATCTCGCATCATACAGACTAGAAGGAGACAGTCTACAATGAGAGTTGGCCTGATGATAGGGGTAAAGTACTTACAGGAAGAGTGTACTCACAGGAAGAGTACTAACAGGAAGAATGTACTGTCAGGAAAGTATACTCGCAGGAAGAGTGTACTCACAGGATGAAGGTATTCGCAGGAAGAGTGTACTGTCAGGAAGTGTGTACTCACAGAAAGAGTGTACTCACAAGAAGAGGTTCTCATTGGTGCCGCCCACGGGGTCGCGGTTGTGCACCTGGTTGGTTGTAACTGCGTCCGCCAACGCCTGCATCACGAACTCACGGACCACCTCCAGCGGGAAGTAGGGGGAGTACAAGTTGCTGATCTCCGTTATACTCTCTCTGAAACAAGATGTTTTGCGAGGTGAAGATAAATTGGGACTTGAAGATTTTCTATCGAAATAACAACATTCAGTACCTATTCGTAGGAATTCACAGTTAAAATTACATGTGTCAGAACAAAATTAAGTTAACCTTAGTTTGGGGCTAGATGGCGATACATATTTGTCGGAGATTAATTATAGCGCCATCTACAATCACACTGCAACACTGACTCACTACCTACAGAACGCAAGCGTGACGTCACAGCCGAGTCATGCTTGGATGCGGCCGTTGGAGCTGGCGGGCAGTCTATTTTTAGAGCTCGTGCCGAGCGGGACGTATCTGTTCTGCCTACTTGTTTATTCAAGAGTTACTTGGTATTTGTACTGGACGCTAATAACTTCGTACGATTATACCGAGTGTGATTTTTTTCTCGAGGTTACCCATTATTTCGGAACCCGACGAGAACACGTGCCCACTGAGCCCTACAAATCGGCCACCTGGGACATATTTATATTCTTCCGAATGTCTGGGAACACGAAAGCAAGCAAACTCACGTGATATCTTTACAGATTTCTTCATTCTTCATCTGCGGTCGAACGCTCTCTGTTTGCAGCGAGCGGAGGATGTGCCCCATCTCTGGGTCTTCGTACAACGCCTTCAGTTCCGGTCCCAGGGGGATCACAAACTCGTTTTTGCACACCTCCCTGGAAAAAACAAAAACAAGCAAAAAAAGTAAGAACTTGTCTGTTATATAATTATCTTCTTGATTCTTAGACATTATGGGCATGCATTATTATTATTACTAGCTGCCGTCCGCGGCTTCGCTCGCGTGGTACCCGGATAAAAAATAGCCTATATGTTAATCCAGTACATGTACTATGTATATTCCAAGTTTCATTCAAATCCGTTCTGCCGTTTAGGCGTGATTGAGGCACAAACATCCAAACATCCAAACATCCAAACTCACAAACTTTCGCATTTATAATATAAGTAAGATTATTAGCCCATATCGTCCCACTGCAGGGCAAAGGCCTCCCTATCCCCCTTCCACCTTTCTCTATCCTGTGCTTTGGAGGACCAATCCTTCATGAATGAGTCAAAGTCGTCCCGCCATCTCAGTCTTGGTCTGCCACGATGCCGTTTACCACCATTAGGAGCCCACTCGGTAGTGGTTTTCGCCCATAGGTCATCCGACATACGGCAGACGTGCCCTGCCCAGTTCCACTTCAAAGTGGCTGCTTTCCGAGCAACGTCAGCGATTTTTGTTTTGGAGCGCAGTATGGTGTTGCGTATTCGGTCAGTGAGTTTTACTCCGAGAATACTGCGCTCCATCGCTCGCTGGCAAACCCCGAGTGTGGACCTCTGCTGAGCCGTCAAAGACCAAGTCTGCGCGCCGTACGTGAGGATAGGGAGAATGCATACGTCAATGAGCTTGCGCTTAAGGGAGATTGCCTGCATGCATGCAGGCAATAAAATAACGAACGAAACTAAAGTTCACACAATCACTTTAATAAAGTTACGATCTCAATAATTAAATTTGAATACAGATAAGTACTTTAAATTACAAAACTGAACGGAATGACAGAAGTCAAAAACTCGTCACTTGAGATTGAGACGTGCTCAACTCTGATGCATTTGAGTATCCGGGGGTTATACTATATGCTTCTCTCCCCGAGCATGTCGTAAAAGGCGACAAAGGGATCTTCTCCAAAATGATGGACCACCTATATGGGCGATGGGCTGATCACCTGTCACCATGGTTCGCCATATCCATCTTGGAAGTTTGGATCAGAAGTGATTGCAAGTTTTATTATGTTTACTTGTGGCTCTGCCCACCTCATTAAGGATACGGCGTTATAATATGTATGTATGTATACTATAATATTGGAAAGCTTTAGTTTGCTTGAAATTACCGGCGTAAAGCTCAAAATGCAACGATAGCGCGTACTTTACCTGTGCTGCCACCTAGTATTTCATAATCCTGTTCTTTTCCAGATGCTGTTCAAGCGAAGCTGGTGTACTCGCATGGTAGTGGCGTGCGACTCGAGATGCATCGCAATGAGGATGTCGTAGAAGCCCTGGCGTAGTGGACCAGACATGTACTGAGACTGTATTGCGTACAGCAATTGCTTCTGATCCACGTGTTGGCATAGTGAGTGGGCGGCTCTGAAATATAACAATTTAAATGTAACAATCTAAAACACACACGCACAGTCATGCTTACACATGTACAATAAACTTCTTAATATGCACATGTAACTTAAAATAACATAACTTAACATAGCTCTTTTATTGTGAATGCAAAAGTTTGTGAAGATGTAACGATGCTTGTGCCTCATAATTTACTTCTAAATGGCTGCATGGATTCAGTGAAACTTGAGATATGCATAGTATGTGTGCTGTGAGTATTTTTTGTTTCATGGTTTTAATGCATTTATTATTACTTATTATACCTACACAACCGCATGTACCCATACGTTAACACTAACACACACACACACACACCTCATGATTTCTGATTTATTTAACATAATATAACTGTCATGAGCTGCCCCTCCTAAGGTAGCACATGAGTAGGTATGCCTTTAAGCCACTGTTGCAAATCTGAAACGAGGCAGAAATCATTGTTATTGTTTTTATAGGTAGGTACATACTTTCATGTTTTTGGAAATAAAGATTATATTCTACTAATATAATGAAAGTGAAAGTTTTTTCAAAGAATCTAATAAAATTAATTTATTTTAGTTCGCTGATGCTCTCACAAATACTATTATGTAATACCTACTAAAATAAATAGTTGATTAAAATATTACCCTTGTTTGATTTAATTCCTCTCTTGTTCGGAGGTAGGAAATTTGATGTAGGTTGGCATCATTCAAGGCATTCACCGCTTACTCTATGCAGAGGCTTACAGGTGCTAACCTAAAGTTTCCCACTGGCTTTTGATAGCTACTGGTGATAAGGAAATTGAGGGTTGTAAGTATCTGGAAAAATACAGTAAATATAGTAGGTTTCAGTCTAAGCTAATACCTAACCTAGGTACCTACCATTTTATTATTGTTCAATAAATTAAGTTTAGCTAACACAATACTTACTTTGACTTCTGTTGTAATGCTAGAACATCTCTGAAGGCCAGAATTAACTAGCCTGCCTCCAAGAACGCCGCACAATACCAAAACAACTCTTTGGCCACCTTATAAAATAGCACGAAAAATTTAGGGTCCAGCTCAGCAGAATCCCTTGACAGTCTCCTATTTATGTGTGGGCGTTGCTGGCGCCAGCATATCATACGTTGTCTTCGAAGAACGTCTTTTCTTATCACTACGTTATAATATAGCCAAGTTTTTTTCAAAACAAACAATGCAATATGTCAATATTTTGATTGACAATTCGTTCGGAAACAAATTGTGGTTGATTTGATTTAGCTAACCATTTTACGTTATATATTTTTTTTTGGGCTCTAAACTTTAAAATATAACGAAATTAATATTAGAAAGAGTTTAGAAATTCTATTATTGAATATTTATTTACTTGAGATGAAGATTGTAAACAAAAAAATAAAATCAATCTAAAACCGATAGTTTTCCGAACAGACCGGATGCTTGATTTTGAACGAATCACGTAAAACCAAAACACGGTCATAGACAACTAGTCTTATGGCATGCAGAATACAGTTTTTGATTTCACACCATGGCGTGTCTCGTTTGCGTTTAGAGACACGATGACATTTGGCTCGTTACGTGGCTCGTTTTCTTTGGTCATCGTGAATAACCCTCCTGGCGTGGTACCCGGATAAAAAGTAGCCTAAATATAAAAGTAAATGTGATTCCAGCACATGCACTATGTATATTCCAGGTTTCATGCAAATCTTTTCAGCCGCTACGGCGTGATTGAGGCACAAACATACATCCTCACAAACTTTCGCATTTATAATATCAGTAGGATGATGCACAAGTTAATGGAAGTTGGTAGATACCGACAAATCATTTTTGCATTGGCTTTTTACATCTTACTGGACCTACCTTTCTAACCACTAAATAAGCCTAGGTTTCTAAGGAGTACCTGATACCTACAATGGGTACCCACTTTACAATTTATAAAAAAAAAAGGTTTCAAAATCAATAGAAATAACATTTAAAATGAATAAAAACTTATAATACTTAATCTTAATATATAAAACTTTATCTTATAATAACAGAGTACGGAGAAATTAACAATTATTTAAATGATTTTTATTATAATAAAGATGTCAATTTTCATGCAGAAGTAAAAATTCTGAGACAATATCTATGATCTTTTTCACTTCTTCTTCTGACAGTCTTTCTTCACTTTCTTGCACAATCTGGAAATAAGTTTATAATTTTATGATTCCATACCTACTTCAGACGAAAGTCGACTAAGGGATAGTATCCTCCAACATGATGAGATACAATAAGCAAGTATTCCCAAGGAGAGTTGACGTCAAGCATGCGGCCGGTCATAAAACACCTTAGCCAAAACTTTCATAGAATCACCTGTACTTTCCTCAAAAAAATTATCTGATTCTAGTTAGGCAGACAGTACATGTTTAGTTTTAAACATCATAGCTCCGTTGGTAGGCACTGGATATTATCACCGAGTACAAACATTTCATTTCCCGTAGTGTATACCGATGTTTGTTTAGAGTCTGGATGTATTAAAATAAGTAAATAATCGAATATTCTATTCGTTATGTAAGGCTTCTGACTACCTCCTTATACTTTATCAACAATCTTGAGCGAGAGCTAATGAAAATATGTCTTTTGTAATAATCTGTGAGCTTTTATAGTAACTTATAAAGAAATACTTACCAGTTGTATTTCAAGTTCAGTTTTCGGTGGAGTGTTAACCATCATCAGTTTTTCTGTTTTGGTTAATTTGAACTGTTTCATAGCTTCTAGAAACTTCTGTATCCCTTCTGATGTTTGATGTTTGCAGTCTGTTTCATGAAGGAAGTGGATTGTCTGAAAATTTTAACATTTTAATTGCAGAATGGAGAATGGAGAAACTCCTGGAAGTTTCAAAAAATTTACTGAGATGTTATTTGACGACCTCGGTGGTGTGGCGGGCGAGTGCTCGGCTGAAACACAAAAGGCGCGGGCTTGATTTCTGCTGTGGGAGAAATGTTTTGAAGTTCTGCAAATATTTCTTCCGGGTCTGAGTGTTTTAATATTAAATATAAGAAAGTATTTACAAAAAAATGTTCTATCAGCCATCTGATTCCCATAGTACAAACTTTGCTTAATTTGGCCCTGTGAGAAATGTCCATGAATATTTATTTATTTATTATTATTATTTATTTCTCAAGAACAACCAAGATAACCTATAAAAGTAAGATGAAAGGTACTATGTATCAACACAGGGGATTACATAAAGGTACTAACTACTCTATTTAAAAATTTGCCCAGGCACCACAACATCCCATTAGTGTCGGTCATAGTGTCCCATCACCTAATAACATGTCATCAATCCTAAGGATGTGGGTTCAAATCCAATCATGCACCGATGGATTTTTCTGTTAGAAAAATTTATGTGTGCCAGTACTTTCGAACAGTTAGAAAAACATTGTGAGAAAACTAGCAAGACCTAGAACCTAAAAAAACTTTCGAAAATATGTGTCACTATTGAAAAGAGCTTTTGAGGCGCACTTTAAATCAATTCACCAGACTAGTTCAAAAGAACGGTCAGTGTAGCAAACAAGGCACTACAGAAAAAAGGACTTAGATTTTATTTACAAAAAACATTGCCAAAACATACATTCGGGAGCGGGGGGCTGTGGGGGTATTAGGGTGGGGAACGAGAACAGGTCGCCCTCGAGGGATGAAATCTTTGTGAAGACTAGGATATATTTTATTTGACTTACTTCATAGGTGACAGTGGCTAAGGAACCTTCCCGTTTGTGTTTCTTATGCGTGTTGTCTTTGAGCTCTTGCAAGAGCTGCATAACCTCGTAGTTGGAGAGGAATGCGGCGTTCGCGTTTATGCTAAAATGTAAGGCATAATTTGTTGAATGGTTATTCAAGGAAAGATGAGATACATTTTGTAAACAACGATTACTCACGTTTCCATGTTAGAACGTAATGGAGATAATTTTTTGTTTGAAGAAAAAGCGTAATTGCATATCCTTGATTTTATTTAATTTAGCCAATTTATTGTATTATCTGTTGTAAGCATAGTGTTTACCGCTGTTTGTAAATAAATATTTGCGTGCGACGGACGTTTGTCATTTGTCATTGAGTTTGACTCTGACTGACAGTTGACACTTGATAGTTCAAACTTTTTTTTTGTGAGTCATTGAATACTTGAAATTCCTTGTCTATGATAGAACCACAGATAGAACATTCCTTTTGGACTTAGATGAAGAAGTCAAAGAAAGTATCTCTACACCATCTCTCCATCAAAAGAAGAACAATTCGATTTCAGTGTTAATACAGTACAATTTTATTAGACTATGGTATGGCACTTGTTACTTCTTCACTGGACTGGGAGTAAAGAAAAAACATAGAATGCGTCCAGCTGCTTCTCTCCCCGAGCATGTCGTTAAAGTTGACATAATGGGATAATATCTTCTCCAACATGCAACATGATGAGATACATTATGCAAGTATTCCCAAGGAGGGTTGACGTCAGGCAGACGGCTGGTCATAAATAAAACACATTAGCCAAAACTCTTACAGCATGATCCAAGGATCATGCTGTGCCGACCCCACATAGAATGGGATAAGGGCAGGAAGATGATGATAATGTTGATGATATGGCACTTGTTGAAAAATTACCCTCAGTATCCTTGATGAAATGGAACTTGATAATTTTGAAAAATTAGAATTCGTGAAACAGTCCCTTGTACGTAGGTAGATATTTAGGTACTACCTATTCATAAATTATTTTAAAATTCAATTCTTTAATCTTTTTCTGTTACGTAACCAACTAGATGTTTTAGTGGTGTTTAGTTTATCATTTCATAATTACAAGTCTTTTTACGTTTTAAAGATGTTTTCTCTGAGATTACTACTTGGTAAATTATTTAAACCTAAAAGAGCAGTTCCAGAACACGGATATTTTAAACGCAGTATCTACCAAGACAGTTTCAATAACGGAGCTTCCAGCTTGAACATACCCCTGGATGCCTACTACAATCACTACATCAATTTATCGTTGCCGGATGACAAATATTTTGTTACTTACGTATGGATCGACGGCAGTGGTATCAACATGCGCTCAAAAGATCGTGTGTTGGAAAAAGTTCCTTGTGATCTTTCTATGATTCCGAAGTGGTCTTTCGACGGAAGCTCAACGGGCCAGGCCCAAACCGATGATTCAGATACTTTGCTGATACCTTCCGCTATTTACAGAGATCCATTCCGCAAAGCTCCACACGTCATTGTTCTGTGTGAAACTTTCTACGGGTGTGGCGCTCCAACTGCTTCAAACCATAGAGCGCACTGTGCGAAAGTTTTGAGTGATATTTCTGATCAAAATCCATGGTTTGGAATTGAACAGGAGTATACCATGTTTACTACTGATTTGTGGCCTCTTGGTTGGCCAAAGTCAAGGGGCTATCCTACAGCATCAAAGGCTAAATTCTCATACTGTGGCGTTGGAGAACATGTTGCCGGGAGAGAAATAGTTGAAAGCCACGCCAGAGCTTGCGTGTACTCCGGGATGGATTATGGAGGATCTAATGCTGAGGTTATGAAAGGATCCTGGGAGTTCCAGGTTGGAACGACTCTCGGAGTCAAAGCTGCTGATGATTTATGGATGGGAAGATACTTGCTGAGTAGAATAGCTGAACATTTCGGAGTAGTTATTAGCTATCACCCTAAGCCAATGGGTAAAAATCAGCCTGGTATAGGGTGTCACCATAATTTTAGTGTCGACAAGATGCGCAGCGAAGGAGGAATAACCGAAATTGAGAGAGTTTGCAAAATTTTGTGTGAGCAACATGAGAAATATATGAAGAATTATGGGCTTGGAGATGGTGAAGAAAATAAAAAGAGACTGAGTGGAAAATTCGAAACAGCTGCTTTTGATACATGCAGATGGGCTATTGCAGATAGAGGTGCTTCGATCCGACTTCAAAGGAGTGTAGGTGAAAAAAAGAAGGGTTTTCTTGAGGATCGAAGGCCAGCAGGAGATTGTGACCCTTATAGGGTTTGTTCACTGTTAGCCGAAACATGCCTTTAAAAATAATTTTGTTCCTAATTGTAAAATAATTTCAAAGATACCTACTGAGAGATATGTTTGACCTACTTGGAATTACAAGATTTTGTTGATGAGAGATCTGAATTGATAGGTAAATAAAATGTGTCATTCTTGACTGATTATAAAATTCACCGTGAAAACAAACAATATTTTTATAAAACATAAAAAACCCAAAAAAATATATAGCAAAACCTCACTAAAATGTACCGTGCTCTGGGAAATCTGCTTTTTCGTCGCACTCAAAATTTGATCATACCCAAACGTAATTTGTTAAAGCATTCCATAAATCATATTTTGAATAAAAAAGTTCTGGACCGATATTTAAGATTGCCTTTACCATGTAATAAAGTATTAGCAACATATATTTGGATTGATGGGTCAGGAATAAATCTAAGAAGTAAAGATAGAGTGTTAAACTGTGTACCATGCTGTCCAGAAATTGCTCCAATGTGGGGATTTGATGGAAGCTCGACTGGACAAGCTACTGAAGAGAATTCTGAAACTACTCTAAAACCAGTAGCTGTGTATAGAGATCCGTTTCGAGGTGACCCACACGTGCTGGTGCTATGTGAGGTATACGAAGGAGATGGTAAAGATCCTGCTCCAACAAACCATAGAAAGTTTTGTAATGATTTATGTCAAATTCACCAACAAGAGGAACCTTGGTTCGGGCTTGAGCAAGAATACACTATGCTCGATGTAGACGGCTGGGGACTGGGCTGGCCGAAAGGAGGTGGGTTTCCCGCAGTTAAATATCAATACTCTTACTGTGGTGTGGGAGCGAAACACGTAGTGGGAAGAGATTTAAGTGAAGCTCACGAAAAAGCGTGCTTGTATGCAGGTCTGGATTTTGAAGGCACTAATGCTGAGGTCATGTTTGGTTGTTGGGAGTGGCAAATTGGAACTTCTTTAGGGATAAAAGGTGCTGATGACCTATGGACATCACGATATATTATGGGTAGAGTGGCTGAAGATTATGGTGTAGACATAACGTATCATCCTAAACCAATGGGTCACATGCATCCTGGCGTGGGAATGCATCATAATTTCAGCACGATAAGAACGCGCTCAGAAGGTGGGTACAAATATATCGAAGAATGTATCAAAAAACTTGAAGCTAACCATAAGAAGCACATGAAAAAATATGGCAACGATGAGGCAACCAATAGAATGAGGCTTTCTGGAAAATTTGAAACATCCGCGTTTGATAAATTTTCATGGAGCGTTGCAGGTAGAAAGTCATCTATCCGTTTGCAAAGAAAAACGAAAGAAAATGGAAGAGGGTTCTTGGAAGATAGGAGACCAGCAGCGGATTGCGACCCCTACTTAGTTTGTGGATTACTTCTAGAGACCTGTTTGGGAACTACGGCATTGAGCCCTGTAAACAAACCTCCTTCACCCTGTTCTCCAGCCCCATGTGCATCTTCTTGTACCTGCGTGGCATCAGCAGAAAAATGACTTTCAGGTTCACAATCCGATGTGTGTGTTTTGGAACGAGCTACAAGAATTTTATAACAATGTTGGTTTCTTAAAATATTAAAACTATAGGTACTAAATTTGACTTTGACTACTATACAATGTTTTTGATAGTGTTTTATCTAAGTAAGTACTAGGTAGGAATAGGTTACCGGACTAGGAGAGATTCAATACGAAGCGACCTAAAAACGTACATCGGTAAAATGCAATGACGATTTTAAGGCCGTAGTAGGTTCTTGTGGCAGCTCTGTGCAGTCAATTAGCTTGGCTCACAGAACACTATTACTCCTAGGGCTTGGCTACTCGGAAATAGTCAGTGAACTTTGCCCCACGCGGCGGCATGGCATCGGTACAAATAACTACTGTACCTATTGTCTACTCGATAATAAATTATTATCGAGAATCACTGAGCAGGTAAACACTACCGTCGAGAATGATTATTTTTACTGCATTGCTCTAGAGTTTATTATCTATAACTAATCAGAGACAAACTTTGAAATGTCAATCAAATCGTCCGTCGTCCGCCATATTTATTCTTCATTCTTTCCGTCATATGGCGCAAGGTGCGTTCGCTTTTGTCCGCCATATTCAATGAATCAATAAAATAAGACAAAATGTCGCCTTACTAAAGTGCGTGAAAATAATCCAAAAACATCCTGTATTTGTGTGATTAAATCATCAAAAGGATCACAATGGAGAATTCCTACGGTGTGGGGGTTGTAAACCGATACGCTCTTTTCTTGGACGATGAGTCCGATCCTTTGGATGCGATAAAAGCGTCCGAGCAGGCGAAGGAGCTCAAAAAGAAGACCAAAGATGCCGAAAAGGAAAACAAAGGCAAGCCCGAAGTCAAGCCTAAAGGCCCGGCCGCCCCCGCCAGGAAAGGAATCAAGGAGACCCAAAATGTGAAGTCGCAGGACATCAAGAGCGGCGAACAACAAAAGGCCAAGGGGCCTGCGAGACCGGCCGAGCGGAACAACGCGGAGCGTCCGCCGCCGCGCCGCCCGCGCGAGGACCGGCCGCAGAACGGCGCCGTCGATAACAAGGAGGGAGCCCCGCGGCCTCCGCGCCGCGACTTCGCCGAGCGAGGCGAGCGCCGGCCCAACTTCGAGCGCCGCAACTTCGACGGCGAAGGCGGCGAGCGGCGCGGACCCCGGCCACCGCGCGAGCCCCGCGGCGACCGCGACCCGCGCGACGCACGTGACGGGCCCCGCGGCCCGCGACCGCCCTACGACAACCGCGGCAAGCGCGAGTTCGACCGCAGGTCCGGCTCCGACAAGACCGGCGTGAAACCCGTCGACAAGCGCGAGGGCGGCGGGCCCCACAACTGGGGCACCATCAAGGACGACATCGACGAGCTGAACAAGACCGGGTCCGAGGGCGAGCCCGTGGAGGAGAAGCCGGTGGTGGAGGGCGCGGGCGCGGGCGACGCCGCCGCGCCGGGCGAGCCCGCCGCGCCGCCTGCCGAGGACGAGCCGCGCGAGCTCACGCTGGACGAGTACAAGGCGCTCCGCAGCGCGCAGCGCACGCAGCCGCAGTATAACCTGCGTAAGGCAGGCGAGGGCGAGGACCTCACGCAGTGGAAGAAGCTCGTGCCGCTCGAGAAGAAGAAGGAGGTGACTGGCGAGGAGGGCGAGGACACGGACGAGGAGTACGACCTGGCGGACTACCCGCAGCGCGTGGGTCGCCAGAAGCGCGTGCTCGGCATTGAGTTCACGTTCAACGACATGTCGCGGCGCGGCGCGGCCGGCGGGCGCGGGCGCGGGCGCGGCGGCCGCGGCGGACGCGGAGGGCGCGGGCCGCCGCGTGACGAGCCGCCGCCCCCGGAGGAGCGCCCGGTCCCGCGCCACACCGCACCGCCTAAGGTGGACGACAGCAAGGACTTCCCATCTCTTGGATAGACGCAGTGAGCCTTTGCTCTTCTCCCTTTTGAAAGTACGATAGAGTTACAGATAAATATTGTATGTACCGTTATTTTTGAAGTAAATATACAAAATATTTACACGTGCGTGTATTATATTACATTGGAATTAGTAGATTATGACGATTCGCGCCACTTATTGGCTAAATAAAATTTATTATTCTCGGTTGCTCGGGATCGCGCTCATGGAATACGCGGGACGTAGAGGGGGAGGATGTAGTTAAGTTTAACTTTGACTTTACTTAGCTATGGCGCGGATGTATCTATGATAACGGTAGCTTTTATCATATTGTAATCACTGCTTATGATTTAACTTTGATGAGTTATTCGGATTAGCATTTTAACCTACAAACTGTGACATGCTATAATGAATTAACTCTGTCACATCTCTTAGTATAGAACTCGAAGAAATAACCCTCGTTGCATTTTATATCATGAGTTTGTGTTGAATGCAGACTTTCGGAAATGTAAATAGTTATATGATTAAAAGATAAGGTCTAAAAATAACAAGGTTGATTTTTGTTGTTACACAAACTTGAAAAATAAACATTTTGTATGTGTGATATTTTTCTTAATCATTTTGGTTTCTACTAGATTTCAAGTTTCTTGCATTTCCTAATCAATATTTCCTCCCCTGACCTACAATTCCCTTAGTTTATACCTACTCAGGTTTCAAAATGCATGTGGCATGAAATAGATAACTGCTTGTGGTAAGCCACTGATAAATACTATGTAGGATGAATAAAACTAACATCTATGTAATTTTGTATATTGACCATTTTATCACTTCCACACAAAACAATTCACTTAAAATTTACAGATAAAACAATACACTGAAATCTATTCAACATTATAAATTACTAAATAAACTTGAACTTACACAGAGTATAGGGGAGATTACAAGCACAATAAATAACTTAAACTTAAATATTTACATTATGTACCTGAAAATGGACTGATCTAATTTTCAAAAAGTTTTAAGTAACAAACAATTACAAAGTAAACTAAAAGTTCTATTGATAAAATAAGATTAAAAGGAACATAATAATTTACAGAAAATCATCACAAGTACATACAATTAGTTTTTGCATAATTTTACAACTTTTTACTGATTACAATAAATTCATTGGTAAGTTCCTATGGATAAATAAGCTGAAGCTGAAATGTGGACTTGTAAATGTCATAGGCAACATTCATGCTTGCTTATAGCTGACTACTGACTAGTGCTTGTAAGAGGAAATGTTAAAAGTACTACATTGTTTTACTTCCCATTTAATTTTATTCAACAAAAATTATGAAAGAGTAATACAATAACAAATTCAAGGGTTGTCATAAAATTACAAAATAAATAAGTGACGTAAAAGCGTAATAATTCTAAATACAGGACATGGATCCCATTTCACAGCCACAATGTACGTTCACTTACAATAAAAGCGTTAATAAAATACAAACCTTGACAAGTGGCTAATTTACTTTTACAATAAATATCTATGCACATCTAGGTATAGGTACTTGACTTACACTATCTTTGTTCGTCGCTAGCTCTACTCTACCAATTGACTATTATTAACATTGACAACGGGAGATTGTAGGTAATTAGTTAGTCACAATTATTTACAGCTGCTAATGCGTTTTCAATGCGTTACGGTCGTCGAACCGAGCGATACTACTTTATCGGCCTCAATCGTTCCAGGGTCAACGGAGCGAATGTTGAAAGTGGCGCGGAACCATTACATAAACATTCGGTTACCGTCGACCCCGATGCGTAGCCCTGCGAATATTCGCGCACTTTTTCTTTCCGTGTTACTCAATGCCGAAGGTGTTGGTTTCTTCGACAGCTAGGAGTAGTTTTTCGTGCAGTAGCTGAGGAGTGGGGTATGGGGGGAGGTCTAGGCGGTTGAAGCAGGTGTGGGCGCGAGGCAAGGATTCCACGCGGCCCCAGCGCTCGATGCAGAACCGGCGCGGGCCCGTGGAGCCCCGCAGCGCCGAGAAGCCTTCGTACGGGATGGACGACGTGCCCGTCACAAACTGAACCAGTCGCAGCCTCTGTTCGTTTGTGAACCTGCAATATGAAAAAATACATTTTAGTAAGAGGTCAACGAAACGCTGATCATGTTCATGAGACACACTGCCCAACGGACTGACGATATTGTGGAATTTTGCTGACATTGGAGGAAGGGCTGGTAAAGGATTGGAGGAGCCATGCTTAGTTAGGTACTAAAATATTAATTCAGTATGAAAAAATAGCTTTGAACGTTTTGTTTCTAATTAATATATCACGGAGTGTGCGTGATTCCGATTACTACTTAGGCAGTTACCGCGTACGAACGTGATTGTTTAATAAATTGTGTAAATAACTGTTGCTAAGCACGTTTTCACGACTTGCACAATTGATTAGTGTACGAGTATGAGTCAAATTTTTTCAAATGTAGATAATGACCAATTCCTATATACAACTAACGAATAGCCGTATGTATATTACCATGGCAATGTTATCTAGAGGCATAAATAAAACCGGTCAAGTGCGAGAGGAATTCGCACACGAAGGGTTCCGTATCATCATACATGTACCTACATAAATGTTTCTTGTATGCCACCTATTAGGTATAGGTGGCAGCACGTTCCCTCTTAAAATCAAGCAAAAAATAAAAACAATGTAAAATGAAACACTTCTTCTATGATGATTATTATTTTTGTACAAATCACAAAATTTTAGATAGTTTGAAAAATAAATATACAAAAATACTACAAAAGAAGAAATTGTGCAAAGTCACTCGACCCATCCAATTACTGATCGATAACTTCAATGAATGATTACAAACATTGAACATTTTTAATCTTGTATTGGGCCCCTTTTTATTTTATTTTTATTATTTGATGTTATAGCGGCGATAGAAATACATACTGTTAAAATTTCAACTCTACCTATTACGGTTCATGAGATACAGATCGCCGAGCTGACAGACGGACGGACGGACAGTCGAGGCTTAGTAATAGGGTCCAGTAGGCACCTTTCGGGTACGGAACCCACACAAAATTAACGTTATTATTTTACTTTATGAACATTCGTTCAGCTAACTGATAACGGATTGAGGTACTGTATATTTGTACTCTCACGGTATTTACAATGACTCTTTCAATTAAGACGTACCTACTCTCAAACGGTTAAAGAAAAAATCGTGAGAAAACGGCATGTTGTAGAACTTAGTGTGCACAAAAGAAGCCTTTGAGGTGCACTTTCCTTTCACAATACTGGTTCCTCTTAGATTGAGTTGCATCTTCCTTTCTCCTTTGACCATTATCATCATTTCCCTGTCTTTTTTACACTTTATGTGGGCACAACACATATTCTTCTTCCATATCCCCCTGTCTGAAGTCATCTCTATTGTAAAGGGATCATTTTCCAAAAGAATAGTCAAGCGTGGTTTCTTGCCTGTATCTTCCACGCTTGGTCGCGTTACGCAACATAGATTTAAGACGTGTCCAAGTGATCCCCGTGATTTTTTGACTTTGACTTTGACTTCTCGAAACTCCTTTCTTGCTCATATCATCTTTCAAATCCATCCATCGTTTCTTTAGCCTACCTCTCCAACATGATGAGATACAATAAGCAAGTATTCCCAAGGAGGGTTGACGTCAGGCAGGCGGCCGATCATAAAACACCTTAGCCAAAACTCTTACAGCATGATCCAAGGATCATGCTGTGCCGACCCCACATAGAGTGGGATAAGGGCAGGAAGATGATGATGTTTCTTTAGCCTACCTTTACAAATACTTTTCTACATGAATATCTGTTGTCTGCCAATTTGTTGCAAATGCTGTGCAATTGGAGCACATTCTATAGTACTATTTTTTTTTGTGAAACATCCATAACAGTTTATATTATGTGTTCTGTTGGCGTTGCCTAATAATAAATAAATAAATATCCAACAGTCTTCACATCTGAGCATCCATGTTTCGAAAGAAGTAGTACTGACCGGTCGATGGCTTGCCAGAACCAGATGATGACGGGATGTGCGTCGTGGTATCCCCCACGGTACTCAGTATTGCTGCGCCAGTCGGGCACGTCGAGTTCGGGCGCGCCCGCTATCACCAACTCCAGCTCGCGCGCGTCGAACGCGCCCACTAGCCGGGGATCCACCACCTGGAGAACACATTACAATCAGCATCACACCAGGCGCGGATCACAGCATGAAATTTTGAGGGGGTCATTAATAATAGAATATGTCGAATAAATCAGATTATTGCACAATACACAATTTTATTGCACACATTATAAAACAAATGACGGCCTCGGTGGCGTGGCGGGAGATTGCTCGGTGGAGACGCAAGAGGCGCGGGTTCGATTCCCGCTGCGGAAGAAATGTTTGCATGTTCTGCAAATATTTCTTCCGGGTCTGGGTGTTGTGGTACCATGGTACTCTTAGTTTCTGATACCCAGGACACGAAATCCTAGTGTGGGGTCAGGACTATGTATGTGACTATTGAGTGTTATTTATTTATTATTTAAATGGAAGCCTTCTATTTTTATTAGCATCGCGGCTAAGGGCAGAAAATAGATTTTTTTCTATTTTGTAAATTTTTAGAAGATTTTTCAATTTGACGTGTACGATTTTGGGAGGGGGTCATGTCCCCTGTGACCCCCCTTCGGACCGCGCCTGCATCATCGCCCGGCACGCCACCGACGACGTCGAATAAAGATGACTGTTGGATGTTGGATGTTAAGATGCGTATTGCATACCTCATGGAAGCCCCGCACCAGCCACTCCGTCTGTTCCGCCACGCCTCTTTCGACTCGCCATCGCACCACTTTCTCCAAGTATTCCTTCTTGTTCTTCTCGGTAACAGGCACGTCGCGCCCGCCCGGCTTCAGCTCGCGCTCGAGCACGCGTCCGTCTGCCAGACGCTCGGAGACTGCGAACGTAAGCTCCAGGGAAGATACGCAGCGGGCAGACTGGAAATTAAATGTTTGTGCTCAAAACGGGATGAATAAATTAATATTTGTGGACATTTCACACAGCGCCATCTAGCCCCAAACTAAGCAAAGGTTGTAGGCACCAGTTGGCTGATAGAATACTTATATTTTTACTAGCTGTCGCCCGCGGCTTCGCTCGCGTGGTACCCGAATAAAAAATAGCCTATATGTTAATCCAGTACATATACTATGTATATTCCAAGTTTCATTCAAATCCGTTCAGCCGTTTTGACGTGATTGAGGCACAAACATCCTCACAAATTTTCACATTTATATTATAACTAGCTGCCGCCCGCGGCTTCGCTCGCGTGGTATCCGGATAAAAAATAGCCTATATGTTAATCCAGTACATGCACTACGTATATTCCAAGTTTCATTCAAATCCGTTCAGCCGTTTAGGCGTGATTGAGGCACAAACATCCAAACTCACAAACTTTCGCATTTATAATATAAGTAAGATTGTGTAAATAGGTAGGTACATACTTATAATACATATCACAACACCTAGACCCGGAAGAGATAACTGCAAAGACCCGCAGCTGGATCGAACCCGCGCCTCTAGCGTCTCAGCCGAGCAGTCGCTCGCCACGCTACCGAGGTCGAATATCACCACGGTTTTCGATGGGTATTTTACACTTATGTCTTGATTTCTCGGCAATACCAACTAGTCTATTAATACTACTCGTCGTGTTACTAGTTCTTTCGAACCAGTGTGATGAAAGGATTTAAAGTGCGCCTCAAAGGCTCCTTTCATGCACTTTACACAATGTTTCAAACTTTTGAGGTTCTACAACATGCCGGTTTCCTCACGATGTTTTTTGTGCAAAATAGTCTAAAACTGTCATTGCACATTATCAAAAACATACGTTCGTTCATTTAATTCCTAAGTGCGGCAAGTTACATAACACGGTTGCCTAGAAGCAGACCTCAGTCCTACGACAACGCCATGATGCAATTGGCTAGGTCATGCTTATCAACATCAGTCACGTTCCAACCAAGGAATAGTAAGCACGTGCGATTTGTAAAAAAAAACCACGTGCCAATGTTTTGTTTGAGCATGTGCTCCGAACCATGCGGTTTGGTGACAACTTCGGGACTCGCCAACTAGATGGCGCTGTAAAGTTGCGGATAATAATGGTGATAGATGGCGTTAGTATAAGTAGGTCGTTCTAAAATTGTTTTGGGCCTGAGTTCTGTGCAACTGGATACCCCATCTCGCATAATGGGTGTCGTCTATTAAAAACAAAAAGTAACCGCATAGCTACATAATCGATTCTGATGAGTTTTTTCAGCGACCCGTAATCGAGCAAGATGCGCTTATTTGGTTGATTCTAACTTCTTTCCTTCTTCGTAGGTACTATAAGAAATTGATACTATGTTTTTCTTTCAAGCTTTTATATAACTTTCAAGTTGAATTTTGGCAAACCTTTTGTACACCTTTTTCTCGGTGTCAGCTGGTGAGAGCTGATATAGGATTCATAAGTTGTTTAACGAAACTCTTCCGCGAACAACATTTAAAAATCTGCTTTTAGCTTCATTTGAAACAGCAGTTATGGCACCAAAAGCTTGTGTTATGTTCTTATTGTATGTTCCTCGGCAGGAAAACTTACTATATTACATAAAAAATACAATTTGATGTCATATTTTGTCACAAAATAGTTCAATAGTTCATGAGTTATTCGTGGCCTTTTTATCAAAAATAAAAAAAAAACACGAAATAACTTGTGAACCAATGAAGCTGTAATATTTCTCGGCTTGGACAACGAGTATGGACAAATTATTGACTACCGATTGGCAATAATTTATTTATTACCAATTGGCAATTATTTCTTATTTTATTTAAATGTATTTTTTTTACATGTAAAATATATTACAATACAGTAAGTTGTCTTACTGACGAACATAACAAAAAAGGATAGGTTGACTTGCATAAGAAATTATAAAGTGTCAAACAATACAATATGGTGGCCGTGAGAAGAAATTATGATCAAACTATCTGCCGCCCGCGGCTTCACTCGTGTGGTACCCGGATAAAAAATAGCCTATATTTTAATCCAGCACATTTACTTTCAAATCCGTTCAGCCGTTTAAGCGTGATTGAGGCACAAACATACAAACATCCTCACAAACTTTCACATTTATAATATAGTAGGATTATTTGATGATATCCTTATTAAATACCTGAAGCCATCTCAGCGAGGCTGCAAACTGAGCGTCCAGCGCGTCGACATCCTCCAACGCGGGCGGCAGACGCAGCAGGGCGCGGTACAAGGCGCGCGTGAACCACGCCTCCAGTAAGTAGCCGTGGACCAAGGCCAGTCCCAACACGCGACCCGAGAAACGGAACCTGAAAAGAGGAAAGTGCTTTAGAAACAACAAATCCTGCTAACATAATTAAACGTGAGTTGAGTATGTTCGGTATACTTTGCTGGACTGGGAGTAAAGAAAAAACAGAATGCGTCCAGCTGCTTCACTCCCCGAGCATGTCGTAAAAGTCGACTAAGGGATAGTATCCTCTCCAACATGATGAGATACAATAAGCAAGTATTCCCAAGAAGGGTGACGTCAGGCTGGCGGCCGGTTATAAAACACCTTAGCCAAAACTTTTACAGCATGATCAAAGGAACATGCTGTGCTGACCCACATAGAGTGGGATAAGAGCAGGAAGATGATGATGAGTATATTAGGTACGGTGGGTAGGGTGCCAACGGGACCCTATTACTAAGCCTCCACTGTTCATCCGAGTCCATATCCAAATAATAAAAATAAAATAGAAGCGGGTCCCATGCAAGAAACATTTATGTATCTACAGTCACGGAATGAAAAGGTTCGTCACCTTGAGATCGGTTTTCGCTTGCACTAGTGTAAGAATAAATTATGGTTTTAATTCAATAAAACATACTATTCTGTATGACACGATAAATTGTCAAACTTTGATGCGCGTCAATTTGAACTTTGTTGTCGAGCAGTTAAACATAATTTTCTATGCAACAGTTTGTTCTGTGCCTTAGATTCAAAAGGTAACATGTCTCGCGACACGTCAAACGAATCAATTTGAAAACTGACGAACCTTTTCATTCCACCGCTGTACATGTACGATGGTACGGAACCCTTCATGTGCGAATTCGACTCGCCCATGACCGTTTTTTACTACTTTTTTATATCTTTCGTTTCTCAAAGTAATACCTCGCAATCGTTGAAGCATATCGCTCAAAAAGACGCCCTCTGTTACACATCAATAACCGTAACTCGAGTATTTTATTAACACAAAAAACTATATCAAAGCTGCGTAAACTGTCTGTCTGTAATACAACACTGATGTCGATTCTGCGGCGCAAAATCCTAATGTTAATTTAATTTGACAGTTATAACGGTTGAAGCATGAAGCCCTTGTGGCGTAGCTTGCTTAGAGGTTCTTGATAGATCGTTGAAGTTAAGCAACGTTGTGCGCGGTCATAATTTGGATGGGTGACTGCAAGTGGGATTACGAGGTGAGCGCTTCCGTGCTTCGGAGGGCACGTTACATTGTCAATCCCGGATTTTAAGTTGTTAAGCCATGACAGAGGCCTTTTGGCGGCTTAAAAACTCCGTCACAAGAGTTGGCCACTAGCTCATACGAACTTACTTACGGCTGAATCGATTCAAACAGACTACGTTTTATCAAAATACTAAGCAAAGCTCAACTAGTTAAAAGCTTTCTATCTATTTCAGGTATGTTTGGTCATTTGGTTTTATTCCAAAGCTCTAAACATAGATTTTCCATAAAAACATGATCGTAAAAATGTCCATATTACTCAGTGTTCAAAGGCCATCAGAATTTCATGGAATACCATCAATTATTTCGTCCTTATCTTCAATCAGTTTCAACGTGTTTTTTTCAACCATATCATAAAGTATACGAATTGTATAAATAATTACATGTTTAGATATTATATACTAATAACAGAATGTATCATCATCATCACCCTATAGCAGTCCACTGCTGGAGACCTATGTCTCTCCTAATGAGCGCCAACGCACGTAGCGTCGTAGAACCTAAAAAGTTCGAAAATATGTGTCAAGTCCATGAAAGGAACCTTAGGGGCGTACTTAAATCCTTTCTCTACACTGGTTCTAAATAACTAGCGGCACAATTAGATAGACAGACCGTTTTTTTTACACAAAAACAATGAATATTGGAATGCATTAGGATGCGTTTGTGTCAAGTTCTGGAATGTACGATTATAATAATGATTGGTTTTCAAATTTAATTACATTCTATTTTCATTTTTTTGGTTGTACCTACCTTTACAAAATAAACCTAACTATCTGTTACGATATGTATTTTCGAGAACTCCACAAGGTGTTTTGTGTGGGAATTGTATTATTTGGAAACACAATACAAACACATAATGTAATCTGATTACTTATATTTAAATTAGGGTTAAGAATTATATTTAATTTTATTATGATTTATAATCACCTCATTTTGCAGGGTAATTAAATATTTTAAGATACATTTTAAACAAGTACCATGCATCTCTGTTAAATACGTACCTAACTTACAGACACATATTATCACGCCCGTATCCCATCTCTAATGGGATGGGCAGAGCCACAAGTAATCATAAGAAAACTTGCAGCCACTCCTGATTTAAAGTCCGAACCATGATGACAGGTGATCAGCCCATCGCCCATATAGATGGTCCATCATGTTGAGGAGTATACAATCCCTTAGTCGACTTTTACGACATGCTCGGAGAGAGAAGAAGCAGGACGCATTCTATGATTTTTTACTCACAGTCCAGCAGAGAAGAATTCCGTGCTTCGGAGGGCACGTTAAATTGTCTGTCCCGGCTTTTAAGTCGTTAAGCCATGACGGAGGCCTTTAGGCGGCCTAAAAACTCCGTCACAAGAGTTGGCCACTAGCTCATACGAACTTACTTACTTAGATAATTGTATAAACACAGAACAGGCGCTTAATTACATACTCATTACAAAGGGCGGCCTGAAAAGGGCTAGCAGGGGGATAATGCACAATACACCCCACCCCGGGACGTCAGTGCAGATCTTTGTACCCCTAACTTTAATAAGAAGGGGCGGCTTATAGTCGAGCCGAAGATAGAGCGCGATGGCGCTCATTAGGGGAGGCCTATGTCCGGCAGTGGCCTGCTATAGGCTGATGATGATGATGAGTCGTAGCAACAACAAGACAACAAATTATCGCAAACTCGCTTCTATCCGCGGCTTCGTTCGCGTGGTCCAGGATAAAAAGTAGCCTATTATGTTATTCCAGCACACACACTATGTATGTTCCAAGTTTCATTTCCGTTCAGCCGTTACGTCGTGATTGAGTCACAAACATCGTCACATCCTCACAAACTTTCGCATTTATAATGTTAGTAGGATCAACAAAGCCATTATCCTCTGCCAATAAGTATGCAGTAATAACATAATGGCCGTCCAGTAACGTAAATACAAACAAATCGCGTAATGTGACTAATAGTGATTGAGTATAATCAACACTACCAAGTACAGCAGTACCACAAATATTGTGTGCCTCGGCAATTTTCGCCTAGCTTCTGAAATACGAACTAACGCGATGATGATAATATTTCGCAATGTTACAATAATTGTGTAGATATTTTCTTAAAGGTTTTCAGTTATCTTACTTATATTATAAATGCGAAAGTTTGTGAGTTTGGATGTTTGTGCCTCAATCACACCTAAACGGCTGAACGGATTTGAATGAAACTTGGAATATACATAGTACATGTACTGGTTTAACATATAGGCTATTTTTTATCGGGATACCAAGCAAGCGAAGCCGCAGGCGGCAGCTAGTTATTAAAAAATAATCTATGTTGCTTTTAGGGTACATTTACATTTAAATTTCAGCCCTACATACCTACCAAACTAAGTTTTAAAACTTATATTTTGATAGCTAGTGCCTTCCCTAACGGTTACATTTGATTATGTACAACATATATTAATTTACGTAATTACAAAACATTACATTGAGTATTGAAATTAAAAGACAAAATTTAAGATTAACGATAAAACTGTATTTATATTATTTTTATTACTTACATATATTTTTTTTAAGTGTAAAGTTGTATGTGTGTGTGTGTGAGGTGTATCGCGCGACTAGATTTCAAACATAAAAATGTTTGCCGTCTAAAGTCGGCCTTATCCACAGGAAAGACATGGTCAATACGTGCGGAGCTGACTAAGCCGCGGGTTTCCTCACGATGTTTTCTTTCACCGTTTGAGAGTACTGGTATAGTGCGCATAAATTTGTCGCACAGAAAAATCTACACGACCAGATTTGAACCCACAGCCTTAGGATCGGAAGGCGGGGTCACTATCAACTAGACCACCAGTGCTCTCAACAATTAGACTGTGACAAAATAATAACTTGGATAAGATCACTTATCAGTATTAAACATAATTAAATTGTCTACCAGATAGTTGGTATAATTCCTAATATTTACTCATACATACTCGACTTTGATATCAGTTAGTTCTAAATAGTTTTACTTACTACCCGTTTCAATATTGAATGTAACGGAACAACATATCGACATTAATATTTAGTTGGAGAGCTTTAGTTTGTTGAGTTTAGTTTGAGTTCAGTTGCCTTATTTTGTAAGCTTGTCGCTATAGCTCAGGCTGTCCGACAGCGACAGGCTGTTACGTCGTTCTATTGCGATCTGTAACCGTTGGATGCTTATCTCATCTAAGATGTAAATCCAGATACTCACCATTCATGATGGTTATCCACAAACGCCGACATCGGGGACACGTGCACTGTATAGGTGTCGTTCGCTGAATACTCGAACAACCCATAGTACGGGTTGAAGAGTTCCCGAGACAGCAGAAAAAAGAACTCCCTGCTTGGCCCTCCATAGTCCAAGCCTTCTTCTCCGTCCCAGAGGACGCAGAGCTTGCCTTTCTGAAGCTCCTTCTTGCCACAAGACATGATGCGGCGGAAGGCATCTTCTAGAAGATGCTCGCGCCTGATGTGCAGCCTGGAATGGAGGGAATAGTTTTTGAGGAATATTTTCTATGATAGTTGCGTATGCGTTCCCAAGGAGGGTTAACATCAGGCAGACGGCCGGTCATTAAACACCTTAGCCAAAACTCTGATCTCTGATCTGATCCAAGGATCATTCTGTGCCGACCCCACATAAAGTGGGATAAGGGCAGGAAGATGATGATGAGTTGCGTATGCGTTCGTTGTCTTGGACACGCCTGCCTCGCAAACACATCTAAATATATTGGTATGTGCTGATAACAATGTTTGACTGTATCAATCAGGAAGTATAAATAATTGCGTCTCTTAAAATATATATAGGATGATTGGCCGACCTAAGTTGACATAATAAAGAGATTATACGTAGACCAGGTACTCTAGGCTTTTTGATTTGTACTTGCGCTTTTCGGGGCTCTGGCCGTATTCCTTGCTCTCGAGTTTTCTGTAAAAACCAAGAGTTTTGCCTCCAGGTTTTCAAAAACTTAGCGGTTGTACTCGTTTGAGCTTGCCAGGGCCCTGGGCGTACCACTTGCTGTCACTTGCTGTCGAGTTTCCTGTAGAATGCCTACCTTAGCCTCGAAATCCCTCTGTTGCGCTGGTTGCCTGGTACTTCTGGCTACCAGAGAGCTATAGCTAGATTTAATTGTACTCACTTGAGCTTTCCAGGTCCCTGGCCGTATCCCTTGCTCTCCAGTTTCCTATAGAAGGCCCGGAGTTTAGCCTCAAAGTCCCGCCTCTGCGGCGCTGGTTGCCTGGTACTCCTGGTAGCGGCGGGAGACGCTGCTGGCGAGGACACGTTGATGCTGGCCGTCGCACACCCGCCCGCGGGCACGTAACTCATGATCTCCTGCTCGAACAGGCTGGAAGAGTAGAGAGAACATGGTTATGCTACTGTATTAAATGTTAAAGTGGAGGAATGGGAATAGTGAATCAAAGTCATTGTTCATTGAAATCACTATCAATCACACGGGGCTTCGCTCGCGTGGTACTTGAATAAAAGAAGTCTAACTATTTGGCTTATAAACTATTTATATTAAAAAAAATTATATCGACCCGTAGCTCCGTCAGGAAAGACATGGTCAGTACATGCGGAGCTGACTAAGCCACGGGTTTCCTCACGATTTTTTCCTTTACCGTTTGAGAGTACTGGTATAGCGCACATACATTATTCGCACAGAAAAATCCATTGGTACACGACCGAATTTGAACCCGCCACCTCAGGATCGGAAGGCGGGGTCACTACCAACTAGAATGGATACTACAAGATTTATTATAGTAGTATGTGCCTCAACCTGGTCATTGATTTGACGCCGTGTGACTAGAACCTAACCTAGAACCTAACAAAACAAAATAATTTAGAACACCTTATCAGTTATTATTAAAAGGTAACGGAAAACCACACACCACAGTCCTTCCTTATTATACTTTGTAGTTGTCTGTCCACATGTTTTTCATTGTCATAATAATAATGCAAAAAAACATTCCTATGGTTACTACTGATGATGACCTTAAACAAAAGGATGTTGTATTTGCGTTCGTATCTAATCATCAGCTAATCTGACATTGACCGCTTCGAGTAAACGCAGGAAGAGCGCAACTTTAGATTAGAAAAAATATTGCATACGCTGAAGAAATAGTTTTGAAATGTTGGCTAGTAAAACAGTTAGGTACTATTAAATGGCTAATTTTGTAATATAGTGCGTGCGTGTTGCCAGGAGTTACTTATGGAACTGAAATCTGGTCTTTAACTACTGGCCTCAGACAAAAGCTCAAAGTCGCGCAGCGGGCTATGAAGGAAGCTAAACTAAGTTTGTAAGTCTTTATGATTGGTTGTTTATAGGGGTGATCTCTGAAACCACTGAACTGATTGCATGTATGTATATTTGTATGAGCTAGTGGCCAACTAGTTGACGGAGTTCTTAGGCCGCCTAAAGGCCTCCTAATCTAAACTGATTGTGAAATTCTTTCATTAGTAGAAAAGCTTCTATCTCTACGTGCTCTATGCTATATATATTTTATTCCTACAAGAGGGAAACCACGCTACAGCCAGTTACAGCAGTCAGCTAGGTAATGTTTTATAAAAACTAAAATGTAAGAATCAATTACAAAGGGACCTATATTGGGCTTCACACCAACACAAGATAGCAGTGTTTATGCAAGAGCAATAAAGAAAATGTGGCACGTTATCGAACTCGTGTACCGACACCGGCCGATAGACGAGCGGTGCTAGCACGACTCGATAAAAACTGTTATTGGCTTAGATAATTTTGAATGGAACAAAACTTGTAATTGCTCGCTCGAACCGAAATTTTATAGTGGATTGTATTACTGGAAAATATATTAATTCAAAAATCTGTTTCACCATAGCTAGTGATCAACTCTGGTGTTTCTATCCATATCAAACAGTACTACCCGCTTACAGCCCCGTTCTATAAACTGACCGTCACCGCCCCGATACAAACGAGCAAAGCAAAGTTGTCAAAAGTATAGAAAAAAGAAACGCCATATGGTTTTGCAATTTAATGTAATTTGCGAGTTGAAAGTGGCAAAAAAGACAAATTATGTGAAGTCAAAAATGTTAACAGTCCCACATTGAGACTTATTATTTCAATTTAAAATGGTCAGAATGTGTGAAAGTTGGATACTCTGTTGGTTACTAGAGCATGCGATATGTTTTGGGGTTAAGCGAAATTGTAGCCTATCGCAAGAGCAATTTACTATTTTACTTTGTGGTGGTACCTGACAAATGCATTTGGTTTTAAAGAAGTGTCGTAAGCATATATCCATCTCTTACAAAACAAGCAGAGCCTAGTCCCCCAAGTGCAATGAACCATGATGGATTATAACCGAAAAGAGCAGCAAGGCCGGACCACATTAGACAGAGACAAAGCGCGGAGCTGGCTCTGACTAGGCTCTAGGCTGTTATACCCGTAATCGATTTAGGAGAGCGAGAGATTTAAGACCGCTACGCCCTCCGCTCGTGATCGAGATCCGGTAATTAGTGTAATAATTTCATTTGGGTCCATGATCCGAGGAAAAGAACCATTGAGCTCGTATGATGCGTGCCATTATTTCAGATCTCTGTATCTTTTTGGCATCTTTTTGAGTGCTCAGATAATCTTCATCTTCAGCTTTGTATCTCGTTATGAGAAAGGGTTTGTAAGACTATAACACATTCTGGTTAGCGGATGTTCATATTTGAGTTACCTGTCTGTAAGAGTGGGATCAATGCTATATTTCCTCTCTGAGCTGGAGGGAGATGCGGACGTGAGGACACGCCGCGTGCGCACCGCCTCGAGACAACCAGATCGCCGATATGTGTTTAGAGTTACACATTGATTATTTTTTATGGTCACGCATGGTAACTTAGACATAACAAAGTTTTGGGCGCATGAAACAATAGCCAGCAATATCGCCGCAATAGCGATCACGTACGAGCCCTTTTACGGAGAAACCTTCAATGCCTGATTATCTATTACGATTCGCATTAATAAGACGCGTGCGCAATATCGCAGGTGATTGCCGGCATTGTTAGCCAGATCGATTTGTTGTTATACAAACGAAGGCTAGCGTGATTGAGGAAACGTTAAGGCACCGCGTTCGCGCAAGGCCTCAACCCGGATCGATGGGAATGACCTGAAATTACTCCCGAGGAATGGAAACGGGAACAAAGCGCGAGGCAAATTCAAATACAGAAATGTCGGTGGGTGTGGCGTTATCTCCGTGGTCATTACACAAGCATCCGGCGAGTCCTGCGTGTATTGGCTCCAGCGGGCCCGACGAAGCCCGAAACTCGAAGTTAATGAGTATCGGAGGCATTTCCCCGGAGGTCTGAGCGCACGCGTCGTGGTCCGTGCCCGGGGCAGCGCGCGCGCCGGTCACGCACCTCCGACCAACAGGTGTGCGCCGAGGTACACCCGCGCCCCTTGCCTCGCTAGCTACATCAACCTTTGCAGAGACTATCACAGAAGACTTAACGGACATACTTTCCACTGCGAAAAATAATAAATTTGTGAACATGTGTATGTTTTATGCACTTGTAGGTAATTTTGAGACTAAAAAGTCGGCCATAAAGAAATGACCGATGGAATTTCATAATACGCCGGTGTGTTCTATAGGTATTCATTTTACAATTTGTGATCTGGATTAAAAGATCCATCAAAAAGAAGGACGCAGGCCTCAAACCTCTGTTCCACAAAAATATATATAACAATAATACCAGCTGACATCTTCATCTGAAGTCAGGGTGAACGGAGGATGACAATGCAGAACTGAGGCGGTTATTCAATTAACTGTCGCTGGTCCGATGCTTGCATCATTGTCTTGTTAAGGTAGCCGAGATAACGTCGAAGGGACGTTAATGACCAGGTACACAGTGCAATGGCGCACTTTCACCGTTACGAACGCGTCTACGGCCCTTTGGTTTAGTCACCGAAGTTGTCGTTAGCTTTGGACTGACTTATAGGCTAGAAAGTATTATTTTAAAGCGATTCTATCTTTAACTACATAGTATAAATATGTTAACAATGGATTAATGTAGATAATTTTTAAATATGGTCAAAAGGGCGTACGGTTAACTGATGATGACTGTAAGTTTAGAGATTAAGATTTAAAGCATTATAAATTCTAACCCAGTTTGGGTACATACAAGTATGTTTGGAAAAAAATACTGAAATTCAAATTAGCCTGAGGATTTACCTGATTTCAAAAGTTACGATCCAAAAATATGATAGGGATCCAAATTGTTGATGCATTAGACACCAAATAACTCTAATTAGGGTCCCTCGGTTCCCTGTAATGACTGGTGATCATCGCTCGCCCGGGGCCCGCAGCGTCCGTAGTCAAACTACTAAACCAACGAATGGAATAATAACGGCATCTGGATAAACCTTTACTCAAATGAGAAATAAAAACAGAATGAATGATATCAAATTTTACAACCAATAGTTATTTTTTTCTGAAACGCAAGATTCTAACGTAACCGACATAAATAATAACCGAATCATAAAAACTCTTATAAAGTGTATTGACTATTCTCGTCATACGATAAGGATTCGGGGACTCTAAAGTGTCAGATTACTTTGAGTAAAAACCCAATATTTACACGTAGATCCAATTGTTCTATAACAATAGGGTTTGTTTCAAAGTTTCAAATGACCAAAAGTAAATTAAGGAGTCGACATTGAAGCGACCTCATGAACATAATAAACATTGGTAGATTCTAGACATACCTAGTATTGTATTTGCTACGTGCTCAATATCTGCAGCAAATGACTTCCGCAAATATAGTCCAATTAACTAATTTATAATGTTTGTTAATATAACAATTTGAGGGTTTGACATTGATATATAACTTAATGATTTACGGATCAAATTTGAAGACAAAAGTTTTTGTAGCGTTCATGAGCACCTTGTTAAAGTAATTTTGAATAGATTCTAGCCTCTCGTGTATTTATAAAAAAGATGCATCTTTGCACCAACAAACGTATAGCTAACATAAAGTCAAACCGCCTTTGTAAGTTACAAATTATTTGTAAAATGGTTATTCTCATCACTGGTGCAGTAACACCGACCATATTTTTTATAAATACTCTGGCTCACTCACAAATTTGAGGCACCTACCTATTTGAGGTAGTACCTACCTATCAGTAGGTATAATTCACCTTTAGGTATAACGTGACCGAGGAGTCGGGGTCTTTTAGTATTTCCTGTGGATTCTAATTTGTGCTAATCATACTTATGTTAATTTTCCTAATGCATAAGCACTATCATTTTCTGAACATTTGTATAGGTAACCAAGGCTGCAATATTATCTACTTTACCTGCAGTGTAACAGAAGTAACAATACTGACACTGTAAAACGTAGCAGACATTGCTATTTGAGATACAATAGAGTTTAGTACTTTGGAGAAAATTCATCTCTCCTCATTGGATACAAAATATTCTTCCAAAAATTATTAAAATCCTTTATTAAACCGAAACGATTGTTCGAAAAGTTCATGCCATATTGCGAAATAAAAATTGTTTTAAAAAATGCAAAAAGTGTTGTTTTGATTTAATCTTCATTTTACAACATAATTTGGCAGATTATAGAGCTACTAAAAGAGCATTTTTTAAAACTAATTCTAGAGCGGCTATATTCCCTGTAATATATCTTTTTAACTTTGTTAATCAATCACTGCGATCCTTTTTTTCTCGTCTAAGAGCCATGTTCTTGGAATTTTATAAATTGAAAAGCATCGCGAGTTAACGTGATATAATAATGGGGTGCAGGTACGAAACTTAAATATGCGTTAAATTAAGATGTTGCATAAATGCAAGTATAGTTCGTGGGTCTGTTTGGCGAGACTTATGGCCATATGCATAGTAAAATGATATTTTATAACGGCTTTGTAAAGTGGTCATTGACATCGACATAGCAATATTTTTAGTTTTTCATAAGGTTTATAATACTACTATAACCATACCTCAGAGAATTAACAATTCAAAGACTAAATCTTATACTTTATTGAGCGATACTTCTGATTTCAAGAAGTGCTAATTTTAAATCCAATAACATCAGATGTAAGCCAAGGTCCAGATCATTTATCAGAAAAGAAGCAAGAATTGCAATAACTTAGTAAGTTTGTAAGTGCGAAAGGCTTCAATTAGGACGTTACGAAGTACTTCCGGCATCCGACGGACGAATAAATTAATTAGTATGCATTTTGCAAAACACATGGTTTACTATATTAGGTCTATTGTTCTAGTGCTCTATATTGTTGACCTTGTGTGGGAGATATATCTTCTCCACAGAAAGCTTTGAAAATATCGCCGCTTTTGTCTATGCGTGGGTCAGATCTATCTATGCAAATTACTGCAATGCATTTGTTCAGAGCTGTAGGGTATTGTTTGTATCTCTCATTGAGATTTGTGATGTTTATAGTCTTTCCTGTGTCTGCTTTTGGTCAACCAACACTAACTTACTTCAAATATAATAATATCAAGTAAAATACAACACTAATATACTTCAACATAGCGCATTTAATCATGGACAATAAAACCGACTGGACAGCAAATAAAGCGCTAATGAAAACGCTCGGACCCTTAGCCCTTTATATCCTGGCAATTAACCAGTACATCACGTGCCAATGCAATTTATACATTAACATCACTATGTAGAGTCCAAAAAAGCTTGAATTATGTAGTGTAGTTGTTGGTCTGGGCCGGAAGGGAACACAATACCATGGAGGTACTATGGGGGACTCAGGATATCGTGGCCCGTGACCCCCCTCATTGCGATGCGGATCACTTAATTATTCTTGGACATATGGTGTAATACATGTATAATGCTAGTACCCATGACTCAAACGAAGTACAAATTCGGTAGCATACATTGAAAACGGTATAATTTTTAATACTTTAGATAAAAGTGTTGTTTTAAAAGAGGAATAATAATAATATAAAGCATAAATGTATTTGTAGTAACTACAGCCGAAGATAATACAAAGAAACAATAAAACCATACAAACAAATCTATGAACGAAATGAGTAATATTAATGACAGGAAACATAGGACGATGACCGATTCGTGGCACACTCCTAATAACAGACTAAAGCAGCTGCACCTCTGTTTATTATTGTAACACCAACAAATAAGGCACAACTGCGATCGAGTTTTAACAAGTGATCGTAAGGAAAGCATAGTTTTATTAGACTAGTTCATAATTTATCAAATATAACAAAAGTGAGTAATGTAAACAGGCAGAGAGAGCTTAAAATATAAGCTGAAGTCAAGCTAGAATAAGATAAAATAGATAGAGACGAAAATTAGACAAAACTTATCCCTGAAGAAAAAATAACCTCTAACACAAATAATGTTTCAAACTTTGGATTATACACTATACACAAACAGACAATGCCATGACAGGACAGTGCATTAATTGCGACATCGCTTTTGATGCATCACTGCCGCGTAAAAGAAAAAAATTAGGTCTCCATTGTTTTACAAACCTTCTAATGTTGAAACTCCAAGGTACTGTACTGACGTTACGTTTTAATTATCATAATTAGTGTTAGATGGCTATCTGGTAACACGCAAGATATAAAAATATTGTTGATGAAGGATAAGGATTGTAGCAGTATTTTCAATTCAATTATAGTGAAAATTATCAGTTGACACACGACATATGTATCGAACGAACCGCGCAGTTAATTGAATTCATATACATTATATAGAAATACATCTGATGGAAAACATATCGATACGGTTTTTTAACTGTTAGCAGGGGAACTAGACAAAGAGGATCACCTATTTTCTAACATTTGTGGCAACAAGTTCTAAGCAACAAATTAATGAAACTTTTTCTAAAAAAATGTTCCTACCCTATCTCAATGAAAGCTTGAATCCAGGCAGCAAGGTTATTTCGGTACATGCTTACTTCATTTTCGCTACGCACTTGCAAATTGACAAGACACAATAAGTACCTTTTTTGCAAGTCAAAAAACTAATTGTGTTGTATTGTGTTTGTACCCTCGGATGATTCGGGTCCCTGGGCAAACACGCCGGTCACACCAGTTAGACTTGTCGCACAATGCCATTCCACAACACTGCTCCCACTGTCTGGGTGCTATTGTCAGGCAGATCCAGGCATGAGACAATATCAATTACAATGTATTTTTCAACTCTGGGATACGCAGTGGCATAGGCTACCTGGATCTCAAAATGACTAGTCAACCGGATTCATGTATCATGTGTATTTGAATATTAAAATTATGAGCCTTCTATCTCTATGCCCCACTACTGAGCAAAGGTCTGGTCAATCGATCAATTCTTTTAGACCATTTAGGTAGATTTGGTAAATCCTACTTATATTATTGCGAAAGTTTGTGAGGATGAATGGATGTTTGTGCCTCAATCACGACTAAACGGCTAATCGGATTTGAATGAAACTTGGAATATACATAAAACGTGTGCTGGAATTACATATAGGGTACTTTTTATCCGGGTACAACGCGAGCGAAGCCGCGGGCGGCAGCTAGTTCAATTATAATTTTAACAATACTCATTTTTTTGTATAAGACCTCGAATTTGTGATTAAAAACAAACTAAACACAATAAAAAGCCAAAAAATAATAAAGGCTTCCCGTATATAAAATACAACAAATTATGCAAAAACTTTCGTGCCAAAAGACAATGAAAAGTGTGAGCAAATTCAGAGTAAAGTAACGAGCATAAGAAATAAAGATTCACCACGCGTGCTTATTGCACGCTGTTTGCCCAAACGCTATGATGAGAGCGCGTCCAAATATGGTCCATGCCCTGATGTAATTATACTAGTCATTATTGCAATGTCGTAGGGTTCAATTTTGCGCGTCTAGAATAGTGTATCAGATCAGAGGTATCTCGCAACCATAGTTCCCATATCGAGTAGATTACGACCGAGACCATTACAGTTTACGAGGATTTGATTGGTCGGCCGCGACTAACGATATAGGATCACGGAACAGAACTATGTACCAAGAACCAAGATACGCGTAAGAACAGAGATTTACGAGGATCGTAAACTTTAAATCGTGTCATTGTTAATTTAAAACCAATAGATGTAGATAGATAACACATTAACCAAGTTTGTTTTAGGCGACGGTAAATGTGTAATGAATATTGATCGTTATCTTAGGATTTTGATGGATTTTTATGATTTTCTTAGGTTTTACGACTGCCATAAAACCATTTAGTGCTATATTTTTTTATTTATATAACTTCATCAAAAACTTCTCATTAACTCAGCATTAAATTTATGGAAAACTTGCGTTATTTTGAACTTTCCAAGTTTTGCAAGAACATTATCTCATGCTTAGCTTCAATTATTAGAAACACAGACGAGAAATCTTAAAGAAAGGTTGTAACAATCAGAAAAGACCAAAAAGCCCGTCATTATACCTGTCCAAACATCAACACACCGACGAATGATCAGAAGCATATCGTCCTTTGACTAAACAGCTCGGCTTTAAACGTTCATAATAAAGGACCCTTTGAGGTCCGCCGCCCCCAGAACCCTAGAATACATTCTACAGAGATTAAGTCAAGATAATTCGATTTTAATGATTACGTCTATTACGTGTAAGCAAAACGTTGATTGCACGCAGCCGTTATTATAAATGGTAATCACCATTTCGGACTTTCAGATGTAACCGCGATATTTGGGACACCCCTCTAAAAGATCACTACGCAACCTAAACATAAATTGTGTAAAGTCAGGCAAATGTTATAGGTGTCAAAGGTCATGCTTTGATAATGGAGGACGACTACTCAATGTGGATTTAGGGATGACAGGGCCGAATTTCTGAAAAGGTCAGCTGAGGGTTTACGAACTTTTTACAGCGGATCTTATTGATTTAATTGTCTTGTGACGACATTACTTGGTACAAAGGCTTGTTTTGAACTTATTAGGTTCTATGACATACCCGGTTTCCTCACGATGTTTTCCTTCACTATTTGAGAGTACTGGTATAGCGCACATAATTTTTTCGAACAGAAAAAACCATTAGTACACAACTGGGTTTAAATCTACGACTTTAGAATCGGAACGCTACCATTAGATCACCAGTGCTTTGACCCAATAAGTCAAAATAATAAGTGAATCTTCAGTATTCATGGATTGATCCATGAACACTGAAGAGTTGCTGATTATCTGATTGTAATCTGATCTGGCCGAAAAGGTATCCTGGGATTTATTCAGGTACCTACTTCAATAGTGAGTTTTTTACACATTTTGAAGTTTAAAACGTAGAAAATACATAATCTACAAAAGAAATAAACGTTATTATTATTAAAGTTGTAAATAATAAGATCGTACATACGAAGCAGTGGTCAAGTCAATAGTGGTCAAATCAGTAGTAGTCAATAGTGACGAAGTTTACACGTCGTTTGGAGACCTAGTCATAGGTTTTTATAATCATAGGTTTTGTAAAACATTGGGAAACAGACTTATCGTGTCAAGGTTCAGCGATAGATTGCTAGATAAATTGGAGCATTTCCATTCACGGAACTAGCCTTTTAATTTTAGAGATATGGCTCGATAGCTCGGCCCGAGACGTTGGCCAACGCGCTGACGTCAGCAATGCACCCCGCCGTAGAAAATTGCAATGTCTAATGGTACCGACTATTGTCCTTCTGTGGAGGTATAATAGTTATTGGAGATTGTTAGATCTAAAATTGTGATTAGTAACAAGTATTATGATGGATAGGACAACTAGTGCTTAAATTATAATTTTCTTGTTTTGAGATCTGAAATAAACTACCATCGAATATAATAAGGCACCTAAGTACTTAAGTAATATGTTTGTGTGAGCTAGGTTTTCGTATAATATACGAGTAGATACAATTTCATCTTATCTTCATACATACATGGGTATACATGTGTTGTTATTAATTTGTTGTAGATTATATTATAAGTAATTCAATAAATTGATATTATGATAATTATTTTTGTTAAGGAAGATATAACGTTTGTACATTCATCCTTGTATAACCACATTCCTTTTAATAAATTTATTTTGTTGTGGATATGTATACCATTATATTTAAAAATACCTAGTTATTGTAGATGTTAATATTTCATAAAGATATTTGTTTACCCGTTTTTATTATAGTCTATGTCTACTATGTGATTAGTTACTTAAATATCTGAACGAACACTTAAATTAATTTATTTACCGAGCTTTATCTTATCTAATCACCATTTGCATTGCAGTCTTTAAAGTAGGTAATAAGTTAAGTTAACTCTTATCAGACGTGCCCACAATAAAAATTGGGTTAAGCGAAAGCTAAACTAACAAATGTGTTTTTAACTGTGGGAACAAAATAACAAAAGGAGAATATATCAAACTAAATAAAGTAATTGCGTAGACAGAAGCCCATGTCGTAATTTCTGCATAAGAATTGAGTGCGTGTGAGATGCGGAAATGGAGACTATGAGATTAATGTACAAAGACACCAGAATCGCCATTGTACTTAAAAAACGCTCTTCTCGCGTGAAACTTTATTAATTTGCATAAAATGACGAAATCAAAAATAATTTGAAAGTACCTACTCCATGAGATAGTGAAAACACTACTTCAGATGGATAGATTAAATCTGAAAATGCACACGTTGATGTCTGCGAATAAGAACACTTGCGCAAGCGAAGATACGTTGGAAGTATAGAGACGGGACTAAAGTTAATATATGCGTGTAGTGGCGTGGACATCACATAAATTGCTGCAGTAAACATTGTTTTACAAATAAATTTCCATGATTGAATTGCTGCTAGAGGCCGCCCACAGTATAAAATAAGCACAGTATACAATAAAATAAGAGTACTGAGAATCAGAGGGTTTTTATCATCAAGGATAAACATCCCGACTAGGATAGACCGTGATGGTATAATTTTAATTGTGGGATGTAAATACGACTTACAGACTGAAGACTACGCCGAAGGTTTTGGATATGACCCCCATGGTCTTCTTCCAGCCGCGGATGAACTGGCGGCGGCGCACACCCCTCGGCGGCGCCGCCCGCTCCGCAAGTTCCACGTACGAGTTAATCTTGCCGCTTTGGAACCTCAACCACAACATCCATCACTGGTTTCACTTCACTGGTAAGGCTGGCTGTCACGTCTAACAAACTCCATAATCTTGCGCATGCATAAAATCCAGTCTCATTACAAGACAATTGTAATTTTTTTTTTCAATTTGATTGTAAATCGGCTGCTTCGTCACGGAAGGTTCATGACAGAGGGTGCGTGCGTAAGAAGCGGGGCGGATGGGGCTGGCGCGTGCAACCTTCTCCAATGCTAGCGCTCGACTGTCGGTCGCTGTCGTAGAGCAGCGCTACGGCCCGCTACGGGGGTGATATCGGAACTTCGTAAGCTCGCGGTAGCCTGTGCAACTTCAAACGCCAAACTAAAGTTAACTTCGTTGTGCTGATCTCAATTTGTTTTTTTTTAATATTTGAGGACATATCACACAGCACCATCTAGCCCCAAACTAAGCAAAGCTTGTATTATGAGAACCAGATGACTGATAGAATACTCATATACTTTTTTTTTGTAAATACATACTTACAGTACATAATACTACAACACCCAGACCCGGAAGAAATATTTGCAGAGCATGCAAACATTTCTCCCGCAGCGGGAATCGAACCCGCACCTCTTGCGTCTCACCCGCCTCGCCACAGTGGTCGTCAAAAAAAAATGAATAAGTGCGTTGATTTTATTAATGGAGTGCATGTTAGTCAAATAGAAACGAGCTAACATGGCGATGCCTGAGTTATATCCAAACGTATTGAGTAGTAATCATTTGTTTTAGCCAGAGTTAAACTTCCTGAACGCTAGCATTGATATCTGATCTGCGGCGTAACTCACAAAATACAATTTACTAAGGTCCCTCTGCGATACATTTGCCCGAGCGCATTTTCTTTCTACAATCAACGCGGAAGACGCTCGAGGCGAGGTGTCGGACATACAACACGCGACAATTACAATACAAATACTTCATGCAACTCTTTGCGTGGCCCGGGGGGTAAAGTTGCGTGAACAGTCGTCAGGACTTCAATCTGTGGAGGTGATTATGTGGTACATTACTTGTAATTTAATTTTGAACGGAATAATCGCCTACGCTTTGAAAGCAAGATTCCTGCAAATAATTTTGTTTTGTGCATTGTTGATGTCAGAGTGAGCTCAGCCCTGAGTCATCTCGATGCAGAGGATGTGCGTGTTTAACAAAATTGCAAAATATGTAATAAATATGGATGTAAATATTAGGTAAACATGACTTGCGGGGGCTCGGAGAATTTTAATGTATTGAATTTATAACATACAATAAATTAATTTATTATGTTTTATACAAAAAAATATGATCAGTTCTATATATATATGTGATGTGATGAGGTCGCAAAGCGACAAAACACTTAATAAAATTGAAAAAAAAATTATTAGTTCAGCTCTCGGAGATGTCTAACTTAAATGAGGGTGATAAATTTATTAGAATAGACACGCCACCGAGCTTATAAATTGCAAGAATAAGAATATTAACAAGTATGTGAGATGTTCGATACCCAAGAACCTATAATATTTTTACGATATTGAGGACAAGGTTATGTTGCACTCAACGAAATCCAGTAGATGCATTTGTCCATGGAACCAAATTCACTAAATGCGCGTGCCAAGTTTTTCATAAAACTGGAAAAATAAATGTATGGATTTTACTGCTTCAGGCAGGATAATAAATTATTCAATTTGGATAAAACCATTTGTTTGAGGTTCTCCAGATATAATGTTCCTTTACTTTATCATATTGCTTTTCTATCATATTTACTTCTCTGCTGGACTGGAAGTAAAGAAAAAGCATAGAATGCGTCCAGCTCCTTTTCTCCCCGAGCATGTCGTAAAAGTCGGCTAAGGGATGGTATCCTCTCCAACTTGATGGACCATCTATGTGGGCGATGGGCTGATCACCTGTCACCATGGTTCACCATATCCATCTTAGGATTTTAAATCAGAAGTGGCTGCAAGTGTCTGGCTTGTGGCTCTGCCCAGCCCATTAGGGATATGGACGTGATAATATGTATGTATGTACTTTATCATAATTTCCGGCAATTCCCTTACAAGCCACAGGATACAACCGCAGAATGTAGTAGCAGTAGTAATCATAGGTATACAACTAAATAATGTTATTAGGTCATCAGTAAACATCGTGAATCATCAAAGCATAAAGCCAATGCAATTATTTTCCACACTAACACTTAATTATCCCCTTATAGAACCTAACATATTAAAAAAAACTATTCTGCATAATGGCGTAGCGACTAGTGAAGAACGCAGTAACTAGCATTTTTGACAAAAATTAGATAGATACATATTCGGAATCGCCTAACTTATATACAACATTTTGTTCTCACTCACGTATCAAAACATGTTTGACATAGTTACTGTGTTCTTCACTAGGAGGGCAGAATAGGAGGCCTTCATAAGCGCCATCGATACTTTGACCTATAGGAATACGGGACAACTACGATGAGATGACGTCACTGTTTTGATTTAGCTCTCTACCTACACTCTTTTCGAAACCTTGCAAGAAAGGCAAACGAAGGTCAAAAAGTATTTCTTCTCACTCTTTCAACATTAGTACTGTGATGTTACTATGTCCCCATGTAGTACATACTAATTTTTACTTTTTAGATACGTTCAAAAGACAAACCTAAACGGTAAAAAGAAACGAATGTGCGTAAGCTTTTAAAGAAAGTACAGTCGGCATCAAAAGTAAAAAAAAGCTTTTCATATTTCCCAAATTTCCATAAAAATCATTTTTACATCATAAAGTTGAGAAGGTCAAAGATGGATGGATTGTGTGAAAGAGGACATGCGTATGAAAGGAGTGAGTACTGAAATGACGAGTGATAGGAGAAGATGGAAGAGGAAAACATGTTGTGCCGACCCCACCTAGTGGGATAAGGGCAGGAAAATGATGATGATGAAAGTTGAGAAGGTCAAAGACAGAGCAAATTTATAAGTTTTGGCACTAAAATATCATAGGAGTAGAGAATAAGATAAAGATTATAAAAAAAACGTACTCAGTGTTCCATTCAGCACTAGTAAAAACTACTGAAAATTTAATCAACCTAATGCTGACTGTGTACTAGAAGCATAATACAAGGCACAGTGCAGTTTAATCAGAATCTATATTACCGTCCTACCGATCTGTAACAAAGTAATTAGTTTATGCAACCATTTTCCTTGCTCTGATTAAAATGCCAGGCATAAAGCTAAGTTTCTACGTCCGGGTGCGACCATAATACTACACCATAGACTAGATGCTACATATTATGTATTTTACTGACAAAATATAACTATATTACGACCGCAACGGCCACTACGAGTTCCTAGGGTTGCTTTTTGGTCTTAGGAATGACCCATAACTATAAGTCATTTATTTCTGATATTTTACCGAGATGATGGCTGATAGAGGTGAGTGGAAGAACAACACATGTTGTGCCGACCCCACATAACTGGGATAAGGGCAGGGAGATGATGATGATAATGATTTTACAATCTTCTTATCCTTTTTGTTGTTTACTAGGCAACTATTTTTCTCTGGGTCTGTCTGGGTTTCCATCTATAATCGATTTCTTTCATAGAGTTGTAACAAGTCAGTTAATAAGTATCTCCTTCATTCATGCATTACTCTCTCGTTAGAAACTAGCAACTTTTAAAACACAGTTTTATTTACAGCTTGCACGTGTGTGCTGACGCTGAGCAATATCTCGACCTATATCTCAGCCCATTCTATTCACCCGTACACCACGACCCGATTCTGGAGCTGGCTTGCATAATGATTAACTGATGAGTTCTCATATTTTAAGAAACTTTCTCGAAAATAGGAAATTGTATCACGGCATCCAATGCGTTTACTTGTTTAATGGAACGTATTTAATATTAGTTTTTTGCAAATAACTGAAAAAGTGCCAAAATTATTCTTTTTTGATAAAAAAATGCTCGTCTTTGACTAGCTGTAGGTATAATAACCATTGAAACTACGAGTAGAGTACTCGGGTTAGACTCAAATTGTAGCAAATTTAGTTAACTTTACAGAGGAATAGAACAAAAATACCTAAAAAACCCGTCCTTAAGGTAGTTTTACCGAAATAATTGAAAAAATGGCCATAGTTTTCGCAATTTGTCGAGCAGCACAGGGTTTTCAGTGTTGCAAATTTAGGTATAAACTTCTCTTTAGAGACCTAACAACATAAAAAAATCGTAGATACATGCGCGTTTGCGATTTTTGATGTCGATATTGACTGGTCAATACTATCGAACAATAATGAAAAAAGCGAGAGCTATTTTCATCATATTTTTATAGTTTTCAATTTTATACAAAGCTTCATCGATTTTTGTACTTATAATGTGATTATCAAGGTTTTTTTGTTGAGTAGAGTAATAGCATAAAATAAAAATGGCTGGCAAGGCTACTGAACTGACTGTCTGAAAAAGATATTATTTCAGTTAGTCAGATTAGTTACTCGTCATATTCATTATTGTAGATTCAAAGGCTATTTTGAAATTATATAATTACTTATCAAATAGCCGCGACAAATGCTAATTTGCATTCGTTTACCTTTGTCATTTTGAAACTCCATAATTATTCTAGTTCTATATAAGGCGTTATACAATAACATAACCTTGAATGATACCGTAACATTCGACAGTACAAATAAGTAGCTTCACCACTGAGTCACTTGTAGTCAGCTTATATTTGCATACAGGACTACGTCATAACCTAACCATACTTGCCTGATGCATTTAAATGCATAACTGACCTATGTCATATCGTAATATTTTTCCGCTCGTCTTCCGTGTATCCGGAATATCATGATGGAAAATAATTTTCTAGGTATCACAGATACAGTTAGTTAGAGTTATCATAAAACATTTCATTCTCATCAGTCTCAAGGAAATTTATATAGAAACAAAAACTCTTCAAACAAAATTATTTCACTTCAACAGTTACTTCCTTATATTGAGCCGAAGAGACCACATCAAAGAATTTCATAATCTTGAACATTCGTTGTCAAATCGGATTTGATCGGACAAGCGTTCTTTGTCTGTTATTCTATCATCCTTGCACGCAGCAGGGAACTCGTGTGTCATCACAGGGCTGCCACTAACTACAAAAATATACATTTGTATCTATAAACATGCGCCTTTTGACAAGACTATCCTATTTTCTATCGAAAACCTCACCCATCTTTCCTGTAAAAACATTGTCCTTGGTGAATTTAGGCATATTTTTAAGGTTAGTTGTATACTGCACTGGGAATGGTGGTAACCCTAAGCCTCTGTCAAGTCGGATACAATAAATGGGTCGTCGCGCGACAGGAATGGAACGGGAACGCTTCTGTGCGCGTGCGCTACGATCTTATTCGTATTAAACTTGTATTTCAGGTTGTTCTTACAAGGGTTTATTAAAAGCATTTTGTTTTTATCGTGTAAATCGAGTGTAACTAGGCAGACGGCGGGTAATGATCCGTTGTGGATAGTGGATAAGTTTTAATTTTACATCAACTAGAACGATTTAAAAGCTACTTGTGTTTCGAATTGTTATTTTCTAACTTTGTTAATGTTGAAGTCTCAGAGAATTTGAGCAGACTAAAAGATCAAAACAAAGGAGTAGGCACCAACTTCTTATCTCTCTCAATCTTCTTCTCTCTTTAATATTGGTATCTGTCTGGTGCGATTGGTACTGCAGCTGCATTACCATTATCACCTGCCTTGTCTTTATTTCCTCATTTATTTGTAACTGGCCATAAACTCACGAGTTCCACAAACAGAGATCTTGTTCCGAGACAAAGCATTGTCCTAACTATGGGCAATAAACGTAACAGTTTTCAGCCATAAACGGGCGCCGCTGTTTAGACTTTTACTTTCACCTGACAAAGGGGACCGGGCACTATTCATTTCAATGTAACGTTACCCTGTTGTCATCTTATTGCAGAGTAAATTAGCTAAATAAGAAAAGGCCCTTAGTCACGGACGATGGACCTGGGCACCTCTTTGTTGGCCACGCGTCCTTACGAAATGCGTGGGTGACTTGTCGACGAGCTGTTTGTATTTTATCAGTAAGTAATAAAGTTATTGATTTTAGAAGGCCTTATGTTTTGTCATTCCTGCCCACCTTTGTGACGATTAAACCTTTCTATAGACCTGCTCTAGAGCCATACGGTACGGCTAATAGGAGTCGAGTGAAAACTGAACACTCTTACGTCAACGGCAAAAATAATCAACATCTCCTCATGACGATCGTCCTTCGCAAGTGAATGTTACACATAGTTTCCAGTAGGTACTTCGCACCCACGTAAGTTAAACTACGCAGGTACACTGAATTCAATGAGTTATTTAGATAAAAGTGCTGTCGAGAACTAACAACAAACGCAGCAGCGAGAAAGTTCAAAGAAAAGTCGAATCAAAGGATCCTCGGAACGGCCGGGTGCATCTCATCTACCTGAGCCGACCACTACCGTTAGGAGGAAAAAAACAACTGTTGCCAAGCAAAGGGTGCACCGATTATGTTGACCTATACACGGTAAAGAAATAATGCGTAAAATTACAGCAGTTGTTTGACGTGCGTGACATGTAAAAGCGTCTTTAATTTTAGAGATCTCGAGTAGATAATTGGAGGAAGTAAGGGATAAACAAAATCAACATTATTTAGGGTTCTGTGATACCATTAGGTACTATTTAGAGCCTCTCCTTTCTAATATATTACTGCACAGCATTGACTTAAACCAGCGTTAGAAGAATGAAAACTCCTATAACACAGCTGAGTGACGACCTATTTTGATTTCGGCAAACTGATTTATGCGACAATTTTATTTAAGTTTAATTCTCTTTATTAGGCACAAAATACAATGTTACTTTACTTTACAAACCTTTTCAAAAAGCAATTTAAGAATGCAATCAAGCCTGATAAAAAAACCCCACAAATCCGTCCACACTCCATAGTTTGAACGAAAGGAACTTAAAAGATAAGCTGATGATATAGTGTGCACGCAAAACACGTCTACTGTACACATAGGAAATCTAAACAAAAGTTGGATCTCTGCCAGCAGGTAGGCCTGCTCCGCAGTTAGAATTTACGGAGTTTCGAACAGCTTCAGCACAGAATTGCTGATTCTACTATTTGGAGCAAAAAATAAGCCGGCATAATGGCAGAGACTGAAATAAGATATGTCCCTGGTTGTTGTTTTATAGTGGCTGTAAAAATGTGGGCTCTTATGTACAGATGATGCACAAGCTGGTGTACGAATTTGAAACAGGATTGAAAATAAATGTCATTGATTCCCGTTTCGACGAGACGTCCAAAAAAATGCTCAATATCGTGTCAGCTTACAGAATAGCATCCCGTTATCCAACAATGCAGGGATCCTGTATAATTATATGGCATGTGGATTTTGGAGTACTACATTTTCTGTAATTCAACAATTGATGCATTGTCACTAAACGCACCTGCGTACTTCATATTACGGTTGGAAGGAATTTTGGCAATACTCCTAAACCGTGGGAAATAAAAAAATGTATTCGATTGTGAAGGGGTTTTGATGTTTTTGTAATGAGAACACATCAACACTAATCTCCGTATGACCGATACAAAAACTGCGTGTAAACATAGGGATAAGAAGGCTACTTAGCTACCTATAAAGCGATGTATGTGTATTTTAGATATGTCCGTCATTTTACTTATACTCTAGCCAAACTCGATATAGAATAAAGGCAAACAAATATCTATCCTAAAATGTTGACAAAACCCTAATAAAATCGTATTCTGATTATATCTTGATGTACTTATCCTGGTCGTACCTTCACTTTGCAAGCCTTTTAGATATTTTTGAGGAATGCGTGTTTTCGAAAACTAAGAGTAGATAGTTGTAATGGTAATCCATGGAGCATCCTTTCCATTACAACACAAAAGGACAATCCCTTATCTTGATAATAAGCAATTAGCCCACTCGTCACCAGTTATCATTATCAATGTAGTTATCACCGCGCATGTCCATTGTTAGTCTTTATTACTACAATTACTCGGAATACTTCATTCTTTGGGTCATGGCTGTTGGATTGGCTTACGATGGAGAATTAGCATTCTTGCAAAATCCGTATTTTTTATTCTTCAATGGGAGGCATGGTTCTCCTTATGAAAGTTCTTCATCCAATCATCAGCTTAAAACAACCGCCGTTAAACTTTTGTTGCTAGCTCCTAATTGTGAATTTTTGAGTTCTTAACTTGATAGAAGTTAACGAAGGGCTGGTTGGCAAGACTGAAATACTTTGGCAACATATCTATGCCAAGGTTTGACCTGTCATGTGCTCTTTTGTTTAGCGTCGACGGATTCCAAACCAGCTCTACTTAAGACTGGTAAAATAAATCGTTTTGAATATTATGTAGCGAATGGGTTACAAATAAAGGTTTATTTTCGGGTGAGGATGTTTTGATTCCTACAAAATGTGAAGCACCAATATAAACAGGATCGAAGTGATGAGATGTTGTTGGTGAATTGCCAAAATATGCGTCTTAGCGAACAGCGACTCTTTACCAATCAAATAATCCTACATTGGGCATAAATAATGCAGATATTTAGAACAAGTCTTAGAATCATTGACGAATTCCCGGAAACAACATCCAAACCTATCTCATAAACATAGTATTCATTAGCCTCTGCCCGACCCGAGACAGAAATTCCACTCATGAATTTATGACTTCCATTATTTTGGCTATCTATAAATCAAAATTCTAAACGCTTACCTTTTGTTTAATTTATAAAACGGACTATTTATTTATTGTTCTTTGCTTTTATTTTGAGAAAAAACACTACATCATTTATCAGTGGCTTCAACAATAAATTACAACACAATTGACTTTTTTCTTCATCAGTTTTAGGAGTTACCTAGTCGCATTGTCTTATTCAGAATGTTCTAAACGAGGTATTAAATTAAAAATCAATCGGACCTGTGAAAGTTAGAAAGATCCTTTTGTCAAGTAGGAAATGAGCTGATGATCTTCAAACGCAATCAACAGATGGCGCTTCATAAGCTATAGCTAAGAACCATCTCGATCACGTTAGCTTTCAAACAGAAAAAAAATCGCATCAAAATCAGTCCATTCGTTTGGGAACTACGATGACAGACAGATACACAGATCGCACTACAAAGCTATAACACCCCTGTTTTTCGTCGGGGGTTAATAAAACAATAGCTCCCACAAACTGCTATTAATAGAAGTCCCTGAATGAGAGGCTGAAATGGAGGAACATGCGCCGATAACCTTTGACATTTGCGAATATCGCGTCAGAGCCACGTGATCACAGCCTACTCCGCTAGGGATGTTAGCTTCCACTCTGAAAGGTCAGCATTTAATCATCCCACCCTCGACTTCCATATAGTTATATAACAAGACCAATATTTATCTTTAAACCTGTAAGTTAATAAACCGAACTTTAGTTATAAGACTCGTATTGGAAAGGAACGTTATTTATTCAATAACTAGCTGTTGCCCGCGACTTCGTACGCGTGTAGTTTTTTGACGTGACAACGTCTTATAAATTGGTTTGCCGGGTGACACTTCAAGAAACTGCGTTACGCTCCGCTCACGTTATGCGCTCACAATGAGAGCGAGTGAGAGGCACGCGTCCCTTCCACTCGGGCATGGTTAGCCCGCCCGTCGTTGTCACGTAAAACTTTCGCCCGTATACCGACTTTACAGGCAACCAATTTTTTTTTCATTATTTTGTTCTATAATCAATAGTTTTCGCAGCGCACGCCAAAAACTATTTTGGGTTTTCTACCTTGGGCTACAATATTGCAATTTTCTTACGGATCCCTCATTTTTTGAAAATATATTGTAGCCTATACTGGACCCTGATAATGTTGCTTTCTATTGGTGAAAGAATTTTTAAAATCGGTCCAGTAGTTTCGGAGCCTATTCGTTACAAACAAAAAATCTTTCCTCTTTATAATATTAGTATAGATTAATTATCAATAAAGCGGTTTTAATACAAACAAAAGTATCTGCCACGCAGTTACAACAAAACATATATACATAATATCACCCGTATACCTAATGGGATGGGCAGAGCCACAAGTAATCATAAGAAGACTTGCAGTCCTGATTCAAAGTCCCGAGATGGATATGGTAAATCGCCCATATGGATGATCCACCATGTTGAGGAGGATACTATCCCTTAGTCGACTTTTACGACATGTTCGGGGAGAGAAGCAGCTGGACGCATTCTGTTTTTTATTTACTCCCAATCCAGAAGAGAAGTAAGTACAACAAAATAATATATTAGTAACTATAAAAAGAGGAAGAGAGAGAGAGAGAGATCCACATACATAAACATCACATATGCCGACGAGGGAGTAATCCCGTACTTATCTATCTAGAATTCTATAAAGAACCTGATAGACCTTGACATGCTTTCTCGCTTACCATCGATTCTTTCATAGTTACCCTGTTACACACGATAGTACATGCTTAGCAGTAGCAATAGAATCCAGCTTATTAATTACACAATTTTTTACAAGTACTCTTTATTACACTTTAAAAAGACATGACAGTGTCAACCTTAAAGTAACATAAGGTTAAAGTAACAGACCCAAGGGTATTCGAAGAACTTATTAGACTTGATAATATTCCCAAACATATCTCACGTGAGATCATTCGGATCTATTCTAAGAACTTACCCGAGGACCTTCGTAGACCGTATCGATGAAATGTAAATCTTACCTGAAACAATATACAAGACATGAAACAGCCAACTCGACGCAGTGAAAATAAGTCAGGACATGTTTGTTTGTATGACCGAGAGCGGGAAGGATTGGACGGAAATAGCCGCGCAATAACTTAGCGGCATCATGTGTGGTGGAGTATGCGCGAAAATAGCCACCAACGCGGTGCACGCTCATGTCTTTGTCAAACCCTACATTTTATTGTAAAACAATTTAAAAGGAAATCAGATAATAAATACGATGATAATAAAGTTAGCAACAGTTCACTTCCATATCGCACGATTGAGGAAATTAGAATTCCAATAATATTATATTCCAGTCATTTCCTAATGTGTTACATATACAACAAAATTGTATGGGGCCAATCAATTAAAACACTGAAATAATAGGTTGGTAATCATGAGTCACTAAAAAAAACAAGATCATACAATTTAGTAACGTTTCAGCTACACGCATGAGTAGAGCAAGGACGAATGATTCTCCAAGACAATTCCTTTGTTACGAATTCAACACTTCACGAATCCTAAGACGCAAATATTTTAGTTTATATAAATGCGAAGTTTGGTCTTTTTTTAGTACAAGGACACGCAAATACTGAAACTTGAAAAAGGCATAGCTACCAATACCATCCATACATAAATAAATAAAGAAAGCAGGTGTTTCGTGACCTGGAGATAACAGCATACTTTAATCCAAGTACCAGGCGAACAGAACAACAGGTAGTACAAATATATATTTCGTATCCAATGCGATTATGAGCTTAAATTATTAATAATGGATGTCTTCAAATGGCTATTGTCAAAATTCAACCTTGAAAAATTATCAACACTAAATAGGGCGTAAATAAAATAAATAAGTAGTCTTCTAGTTCAAGAGTCGTATAATAATAACAAAAATATGTATTATTTTCGAAAACGTGAGAAAGCGGACACAGTAATACACAATTATTTTATGAACAATTAATTGTTGATACAATTTATAAATGAACTCATTACCTGTGTTTGTTACGTGATAGCGAAGAAAAGCTCGGGATTAAAAACATCTTGGATGCTGGACTCAACAATATTATAATAACTTTTAATAGAAAACAAAGAAAATAATGTTATTACGTGAGTTGTTAAAGTTAAACTGACAATCATTTAAATGTACATCGTTATTCTTCAACATATAAAACCCTTTCAACGTATAAAATATTGCATTATTGGTTGTCTGATAACGATGATAAATACGTAAGATTAAAATCACTATCTGATGCTCACTACTGTTGCAGGATGGTAAGAAATTGTGTAAAATAATTGCAACGTGTGCATGGTCTTTTTTACAGAACACGCGAACGAAACTGTGGCCCAAAACTAGTTAGCAAATTTTTTAATTTATTCACACGCCCTTCACATCTTATTAAGAGCTAAACTACAAACGAAGCGTGAAATATGTACATAAATATAATGTACACAATGAATGTTTCATAGAATATACATTTGATAAAACGTTACCCCATGCGGGTGGAGACGTTAGGTTATTCAAATGAAATTGAAATATAGAAACAATAGGAAGTCAATGAAAGCAGATAGAGACTTAAATTGCTTATATATAATTAATCTGAAAAGTAGTCAGAATGAAGTGGGTTAACCGTCGAATTTATCTCAATAAAGCGATTGTATGCAAATGCCCGCATGAGTCGAGTACCCACCCTCATATCTCGCAACTCGCAATCAACTTGCGAAAGCCCTAAGTACTCGTTTATTTGATTCGAGTATGTACCAACCAGAGTTGGGTCGACAACGTGGAGAAAAACTCGCGGGCAAAGTCTGGATAAGAGACGCACAGCACCGAGGAGGCCTATACCCAGTGTGTGATACTATGCTGAAACGATGATGATGATGATGAAGTACCTATCAACCACTAAACTGTGTCTACTTAAACCATGGGTTGATTTGTTAACTGATTGTTAGTAAAATACAAGGAATTATAGAACCCAATGTTACAAATAACGACCTGAGATACCAATCATAGGTCGTTAAGGGTTCAGTTATATACAAAACATGGCATTGGTATTATTTATATTGAAAGTATTTAATCAATCAATAGATACAAACAAATCCGGCTCTTCGAAAGACCAATTTTCCACCTAATGGAACGGCAAAATTGACCGGGAATTTTATGAATGATGACAGAGAACGGAGCAGACGGAGCGACGAAATTGGTGCCTACAAAACAGGGATGACTGCAGAGAAGGGAGGCTTTTGCTCTGCAGTGAGTGGGACAATACAGGCTTCTAATAATAATTCAGACATCGAAGAGGAATGTTGTGAAGGCTGCAGAATAGGACTACTTACTACGGAATAATTTTGCAAGAATCCTTATAAGGAACTTATAATAAACGAAACATAAACAATGCATCAATCACCATGCCAAGAGCGAGTCCTTCACAGAAAATAACCACTTTGCATTCATTATGCACTTATTAGGCCTAATTGTCCCCCAACTCAATTAACAGGCACTCAATAACAAAGATAAAATGAATATAAACAAATGTTAGTGGGAATAAGCATTCTGAGAACTGAGAAAATCATGGTAGTCTCTGACCTCATTAATGAAGAATCAGGTTTATGATTAGCATTAAAAATATATTGAAACGAATTTACGTAAGACGCGCTTATTTGAAGAAAACCTAGCTAGCAAAAATGTTACACAAACATACATACTATCACGCTTGTTTCCCATCAGGGTAGGCAGAGACCACGGACCTCCATTTGGTACGGTCCTGAAATATTAATCTCGCTTCATTCACTCTCATGCATGCTCGTCGGTTAAGCGTACTCCTGGCCTTTCTCCAAAACTTAATCCTTTTGGTCTAGGTTAAAATTTAGTCTTAATATGGTTTGAGTACTATCAGGAACTACGCTCTATTTAGGGTCATCCCATTGCTCATCGATCTGAGCTTACACGACAACTAGAAGTAGGGCTTATTCAACGAATCCCTCCTAAAATCCCCCTTAGGAGGAATTTGTGGAATCGGTAAAAAGTCTCGAAATTTCCCTCGAAAGTGAAATTAAAGGACCACAAACGGCGTTGATACATTGTATCAAAAGTTATACCTCCATTGTTTTTGAAGTGGAAATTAAAAATGCCGTGTTGCAAATTACCCGAGGCGTCAAACAATGGCATTGTGACAATGTACCTCAACGCAATCACTAAAAATATAGGGACAGTTCATTGACCGAGACTTTATGTATTTGCAACATCCTTCGCAATTGTTGGTTTAATTTAGTCGTGTCAAAATATACAGTAACTTTCTTCAATAACAACTACTAATATTGCTTTGTAGATAGTCTACGAAATTATCTAACTGAAATCTTGAATTGAATATCCCCTTTAAAGTTTGGTTTCAAAAAGGGTCTATACATATAGTCTAATCGGTATTTAAAATTTTGTTTACACCTACCTACGAGTACTAAATAAATAGTTCAAATGTATAAAGTAAAACCCATTAACAAAGGTAAGAGTCAAACCGTGTCAGAAAAAGTTCGACGTAAACATCTCAAGCAATACAAAAACGCGAAAAATAGTACAATGACATGGCAATTAGTTTTAATTACTTCGGACATAAACTGAAGTAATGATGTGACAAACATAAACAAAGACTCATCAAAATCTATGAATAGAGAAGTCTAATTTCGCGATCCAGTGGACGCTATTAGAAACTGTGTTATTTCTGCAGTCATTTACTTGAACACTTTACTCATTAATGATGAATTAATGTTGAAACAAGGCTACACAAAAGCTACGTGAAATTAAAAAAAAACTGAAAACGAGCGCCAGAAAAAATTAATAATAATGTTGAATGGTGATAATAAAGCAAATGGATGGTAATGAAACTAATTGACCTAGCTAGTGAGAACAGTTAACCATATGGATAAGTGCATCTATCACGCAATCTTATGATATTTATCCAGAGTCTTTTATAGTAGCCGACCCAAGAGACCGTAAGTACTTATATTTCCGTCCGACGACATGGGCCGGAAGGCCACATAGGCTCAACTGATAGATAAAACATTTTCAAGCTGCAGACTGACTGAGCAGCCCGTGAGGCAGGCAAGTGCTTGCTTAGTCAGGACGTACCCGCGTACGTAGTTTGCGCGTTTGCCTCGGGCGAGGCACCTTATCAAGTACCTTGTTAGAGTAGTGATGACTGCCTTGACATGAGATAATTGGCGGATCTTATAGAATTTAATGTCTCATTATAAAATCTCTTTGTTTTGATGTAAATCATCTTTTAAAATTAACAAGTTGGTATTCAGCTTCATTTATTCAGCTTTGAAATAAAGGAGATCATTCAAGCATTACAATGTTTCAGTAATAAAGACGGTGATAATGATACCTTCATATTCAAATGAAAGATTGCCTTTGTAAATTTAAATAAAAACAAAATTTTGTTGAATCTGGAATAATCAAGTCCCAATTGAAGATACGATTTGCAACCCTACTTGATATCTTCTTCATGCGATTATGCATTTACTTTTAAAGTAAGTGTTAGCATTTATTGTTAATAGCCTTCAATGTCCCACTGCCCGTCAAAGATCTCCCTCGACTTTCTCCAATCATCCCACTCCTGTGCTAGGCTAGGATGGTACAGTCGGAAAGTAGTAGAGACATTATTAACATTTCTTTAAGCCTTTCGTACATTCAAATTCTAAAGAGTGTTTATATATTTACATTATTTATGTATTAAAAATGATTAATTATTACAAATTTTTCAAAATTCTCGCACCTTCATCTGATGAGACTGGTTTTAGGATGAACTACAATTGCAATATTATATCTACCCAATATTAATAGTTCAAACAGTTTGATTCAAAATAACCCACTTATTTGCTCGTGTTAAAAATGATTGCGCATTGGAACTTAAAGATAGTTATTGATTTAAGTAGATAAATAGAGTAACAGCTGTTTATGATGAAAGTAGAGTAATTGACGAGAAGCTGAATTTGTCGAGCCATAGCATTATGAAAGAAAAAAGTGACCTAGGTAACTTTAATAAAAACATCATCTTTAGAATAGTATATTTTTTTGGAAGTAACTTTTTAACTTTTACAAGTGTATATTGCGCACAAAAGATTAATCCGTGCGCAATTCTGTGAGCAAAAAACTACGTTCAAAACTTATTTGAACGTAGTTTTTTGCTCACAGAAGTATTTGCCGGTTGCATTAGATTTGACGGCCTTGGTGCCGTGGCAGGCGATTGCTAGGCAGAGACGCAAGAGGCGCGGGTTCGATTCTCGCTGCGGAAGAAATGTTTGCATGATGATATTTTTAACGCCACTTTGCCCCAATTTCGCAAGGAAGTCATGTAAAGCATTGCCGCAAATTTACTATTGTATTTCGATTATTTTTTTGTGTTTATGTTTATGTTTTTTTTTGACAGTACCGACCTTTTCTATTCACTAGCTTTAATGTAAAGAATAATTTAGAATCAAACATGCTCCCACCTTCTGGGGTTTCTAGGACTCATATCCTTCTCAAATATTTTAATACGTACCTACCTACGTTGCCATACAGAGCATGATTACAGAGTTGTCTATGCTCCGCGCTTTCAAATTAAGCCAGGGTTGGTATTATACACCACATAATTTCACGAGAGGTAATTCGTGACCTTCCCACAATGTTTTAGAGGTTTTAAATAATAGGCAGGCATTTTGTTTCTTTGTATCGCGTGGGTTACCGGGTGATATGGACATGCAATGGTTTGAACTTTCAAACTTTTAACGCTTCTGCAAAACACGTCTTCTATACGTAGGATTGTTTGTTTTGTTCTTTTGTTGACTCATATTATAATCATCATAAAATCTTATCTAGACTTCACCACAATTGTTAAGTGTTAGTAAGGACGACCTCGGTGGCGAGGCGGGCGAGTGCTCGGCTGAGACCCAAGAAGCACGGGTTCGATTATAGGAGAAATGTTTGTATGTTCTGCAAATATTTCGGGTCAGCCATTTGGTTCCCATAGTACAAACTTTACTTAGTTAGGAGCTAAATGGCGCTGTGTAAAATGTCCACAAACATTTATTTGTTTTCAGTTTAGTCATTGCGATTGATATGGACAAGATGTTTTTCACCACATAAGGACATTGTCTCTGAGTCATTAATTTATAAGTTGTTCCTTAGTTTTACTTAATCAGTTTATGCATGGAAAACTTACAATCGTAAGACAAATCGATGTATCATTGGAATCAACTTGGCAGTAAATAGTTCTTAGTATTTGAAAATGTTCCGAAGGAATCTTAGAGTAGCATGATGGTGACTCCGTCTGGCATATGACAAGAAAACCGGTCAAGTCCGAGTCAAATTTGCACACGAAGTTCCCTACTATCATACATATACATAAACTAGCTGCCACCCGCGGCTTCGTTCGCGTGGTACCCGGATAAAAACGCGTCACTAGCACGCCCGTTAGGTGCTTATTTAGGCACCCGCGCTGGCCTCGTGTGGAGGCACCCTTATTGATAGGTTTTTATTTCATTTTGAGAAGCGGTGAATATATGTTTTTGTAGATATTTTTATGTTAATCCAGCACATGTACTATTTATATTCCAAGTTTCATACAAATCTGTTCAGCCGTTTAGGCGTGAAAGAGTAACAAACATCCATACATACATAGGTAGGTACATCCATAGGTACTTACAAACTTTCGCGTTTATAATATTAGTAGGATGTTTCTTGTATGTAATTATAGCAGCAATAGAAATACATACTTGTTCGAAAACAAACTTAATGTAATATAAATACTTGCTTAAACTTTTAATTAGAAGATTTTAGGAACTGTGAATATTTCAACTCTCTACCTATTACGGTTCCTGAGATACAGCCCGCTGACAGACGGACAGATCGACGGACGGACAGCGGAAACTTGGTAATCAATCAGAGTCACACACGCAAAGAAGTTGAAGTTTAGATTTTATGATTGTATGTATGATTACTATTTAGTATTATAAATTTCGGGTACAAAGGCGAGTGAATGTGGCGTTTCCTGTCTTGGTACACCAGTCATACTGGATGGGAGTAGAGTAAACTTCAACAAACTCATACAACCCATCTCAACCTGTCAATAATTGGTTCTATACATAAAAGTTTGTAGTAACCATGGTCCGGCTAGTGCGAAATATGAATTGCTTCACGGTCCGGCGGTGCCCATTCGGAATGGCAGTGAGAGTTTCGCGAAACTTTTTACAATTTCATTGTAATTACTGCAAAAACATCAAATTAAACGAGATATAACTAAGGCCTTTTACCATTTATAGTAGACTAGCTGCCGGCCGCGGCTTCGCTCGCGTGGTATCCGAATAAAAAATAGCCTATATGTTAATCCAGTACATGTACTATGTATATTCCAAGTTTCATTCAAATCCGTTCAGCCGTTTAGGCATGATTGAGGCACAAACATCCAAACTCACAAACTTTCGCATTTATAATATGAGTAAGATGATTTTATACAGCGTCAGGAGGCAACTTTTACCTTCACTAACGGGACGTTGTAGTGCCCGGGACGAAATAAGATGGAGTAGGCTTGCCCAGCACCTATTCCATCCTCTCAGCTTAGTCGGCCTTGTCCACAGGAAAAACATGGTCAATAGGTGCGGAGCTGCCTAAGCCGCAGGTTTCCTCATGATGTTTTCCTTCGCCGTTTGAGAGTACTGGTATAACGCACATAAATTTTTTGCACAGAAAAGTACATTGGTACACGACCGGATTTGAATCTACGACCTTAGGATCGAAAGGTGGGGTCACTACCAACTAGACCACCAGTGCTCTCAGGAAATAATATGTAGCCTAATAAGTAAACATAATTTTACTTTTAGAAAGAGCTACTACTACTTTACTTATTCAAAAATAAATGGTTGGTTCCTCGTAAATGGAACAAAGTAGCTCCTTAATCCCTAAGAACCAAAAAACTTTTCGTCCCTAGGACGAAAAGTGATTTGAATTTGGAATGTGGATTATTGTTAGTAAATATTCAAATCATCAAAGATATCGATCACAAACATTGTATGAACAAACAAGTAACTGGCTGTATGATAAATAACCGAATTTATTATTTTATTATTATTAAGAGCCTGTAGTGTCCCACTGCAGGGCAAAGGCCTCCCTTCCAGAAATTAAAAATAAATAAACGTACTTATTCACTGGTGGCCTAGTGGTGGCCCCGTCTTCCGATCCTAAAAGGTGGTGTTTTCAAATCCGTTCGTGTATCCAGAGGCGTCTTTACCTATGGTGCAGGGTGTGCGGCGCACACGGGCGCCGGGTCTAAGGGGGCGCCGAGCGCTCTGCGCCCTCTAATGCGACACCTCCAAAGATGCGTCGATGTCCTGTTTGTTATGTAACTATAATAGTTTTTCAATTAAATATTTTTGAAAGAACTAGTAAGTTGTGATTTTTTTATTATTATAACCCCTTCCTTCCTAAAAAAACTTTTTGCTTCCCGACATCATTTAAAATTGCACTATTTGCATCCGAATTTCCGTTTGAAAATATAACTGTTATAATAAATAATTATTAAAATATACTGTATTCCATTTTGACCCCGCTCCTACTAGACTAGAGCACTAGGGCACCAGGGTACTGGTTGCACTCGGGCGCCACAAGGGCTAGAGACGCCTCTGCGTGTACCAATGGATTTTACTGTTCGAAAAATGTAAGTGCGTTATACAAGTAAACGGTGAAGGAAAACATCGTGTGGACTTGTGCTTGTGACAAGTGCTGAATGTTAGTGAGGTCGCTGGTTGTATGTTAAACAAACGGGCGGAAGTCAGATAGTAAAGTAAGAAAAAACAGAAATTAATCTTAGACTATTAATTCGCATGTCTGAAAAGCATTCAGCCGTTTCCAGATATTTTTTATGATTTCCTAGATAGCACATTACTTATAGGTATTCATATTGTTAAAAAATTATCATCATCATCATTTACCTGCCCCACTAGGTGGGGTCGACATGTTTCCCTCTTCCATATTCTATCACTCCTCATCTCAGTATGATCTCAAAACGCATTAACATCGTGGCATAGCTTGCTTAGACGTTCTTGATTGATCGTTGAAGTTAAGCAACGTTGTGCGTGATCACGTTAAATTGTCGGTCCCGGCTTTTAAGCCGTTAAGCCATGACGGAGGCCTTTAGACCTAAAAACTCCGTCACAAGAGTTGGCCACTAGCTCATACGAACTTATTTATTTATTTACATCGTTAACAAATTTACTTTCCAAACTTCTTCCACCCTCGGTTTAGCTTGTGTATTTCACGGACATTGGTAGACAAAAACCACAAGCTAAATCCATCCACATTACGCCGAGTCTGGTTTTACCGCGGGCGACACGAATGTACTGAACTCACCCACGTGACTATGTGACCACGTGACAAACGTCATTCAGTACATCAGACATTAGTGCCGCCCGGGACCTATAAACCTGGAGAATACTTGCAGTTCCAAAAAGAGCGATCTGTTGATGACCCGGATTGAAACAGCGTCACCCGCGACCGGTCACGCTCACATCAAAGACACTATGATCCTTTTGATTTAAATGAATATAGAGATTCGGAGTTGACACAAAGGGTATAGAATACAGATTTACTTTGTAAATAACGGTCGTAAAACACGTTCAGCTAACAAAAATATCTCATTAGCGACGATGAATAGCAACAATAACGTCTGTCAAATAAATCACTCATGATATGATATTACAAGTATTAAGGATTGAGATATCATGGCACGATTCAGTACCTCAGTCTTTTCGGAGCGTATACAATTACCTGTCATCCGAAAGCACTACTAATATACCCGTGTAACCAGTTATTTCGAACCAGTGCGGTGAAAGTAAGTGCAGTGCACAAATGTTTCGAACTTTTAGGTTCAACACCTTGCCCAGCAGTGGGATTATTCACGCTAATAATAATAATTAAAACTTTACAATGGTTGGTGTATTGGAAGGCTTTTTCAGTCAGTCGTTTCACAATCCAATGTAGTTATGACATTCCATACAAACCAGCTTTTTGCATGGCTACTGATGCATGCCTACATTTGCAACTTGACCTTAATCCTACAAATAGTTATTCGATCCTCAGTTATTGGAATTCTTTGAAACATTTCCAATTACTAAAGGTATGTGAAGTTTGTCAGTTCGATATGTTAGAGTTATTCACGGAATACCAAAATTAGATCGCGAAGGGCGGTACCTATACTTCTCAGTATTTTACCCAAATTTGAAGCGCTCGTGGCGTAGCTTGCTTAGGCGTTCTTGACTGATCGTTAAAGTTAAGCAACGATATGCGCGGTCACAAATTGGGATAGGTGACCGCAAGTGGCTATACGAGCTGAGCGCTTCCGTGCTTTAGGCGGCCTAAAAACTCTGTCACTAGAGTTGGCCACTAGCTCATACGAACATACATACCCAAATGACGGAAAGTTTTGTCCTTCGGAATCAGTAGCTTCTAATATAGGAGACCCATATCATTTATTACGTTTAACTCTTTGAAGAACTTAGAAAAGCAGTGGAGCGAATTTCAAACTCAGTGATCCGAACACAGTCTACGACATTTATATTATCAATAAACATCCAACAATTTCGAATCCAATTGGATTCCATTCGCCGATAATCCTACTCTTCTACTATATTATAAATGTGAAACTTTGTGAAGATGTTCCATGGTCCATCATGTTGAAGAGGATACTATCCCTTAGTCGACTTTTACGACATGCTCGGGGAGGGAAGCAGCTTTAATTGATACTTTAACACCCTCTAGTCACGGTTTTTTGATGTAAATCTGTCAAAAACTCGTCACTTGAAACGTGCTCAACTCTGAGATACGTTTGAGTATTCGGGGGTAAATCCTATTATATTATTTATTTTCACTTTATAGTTTATACCCTATGACTATGAGGGTCCGCCTGTACTACCCCGTTTCATAACCGGACCGTTACAAAAAAGCAAAGTAAGAGACAAGCAAACTCTTTAAGGACTTTTTAAGGCTTTCTTAGGAGAGCCGGGAAGTGACAATCCTGTTATGCTGGGGCCTCATTATCGGGCGAATATTTGCGTTTTGCTTCCTTGTCTATCGTGTGACAAATCATAATGGCCGAATTTGTCACTATAAGCGACAAATTCGCCGAATCCCGATTATGTGACCCCAGCATTATGGTACGAAGTCATCGAGCATACTCGATGTACGGAGTTAATGGGCAATGCCCCTGTAAGATTACCCACCAGGATGGGCGACCGGCTTCCGGAGCCAAAACACAAGGATACCTTTAATACTTTATTTCAAACGATAAGGGATAAAACGTGACTGCACTGCACTCTAGTTTTGATGGCTCATCAGTATGTATCATGTCGAAATCTCTAATAACCCTGAATCTGTATCTCTTCTGATCTTTTATCGAAGGTAGGTGCTGCATTCGACTTTACTTGGATTCCTATTGATTTTAAATAGAATTATTTTAACAGAATCAAAGATTGAACTTTTTCTATTCGAAAAAATTACGTGCGCTATACTAGTAGATACTCTCAAACGGTGAAGAGAAACATCGTGAGGAAACCGACATATCGTAGAGAAAAAAAAGTTTTAAAATGTGTGTCAAGTGCACGAAAGGAGCCTCTTTGAGGCACACCTAAAATCCTTTCACAACACTGGTTCGAAAGAACTAGTGAAACGATAAGTAAGTAAAGATTGAAGGCAAACGATCTGAAGAGATTTTATGTTGATAAGTAATTTAGACGTTTACCTAACATTTTATTTTCTTGATTTTTCTGTGGCATGAAAAGGGATGAAAAAGTGAAAATTTTGTAAATATATTGTATCTGACGCATCCAAGTATTTGGCTACATAATGCTACCTATGTATTTAAATGATTTGATGCGATGACATTTATCACGAGTAATCGATCAATCAATAGATCATTTTTCAAATATTTTTTTATAACAAGCACACATGTAGCTTTTGTACTTTTTGCATGTGAGTGTGAATTGACCTTACAGATTTGTTTTTAGGGGTCCGTCCGTCTGTCAGCGGGCTGTATCTCATGAACCGTAACAGGATTGGCAGTTGAAATTTACAGAGTGTGTATTTCTATTGCTGGTATAAAATAATAATAAAAAGGGGCCGCATACAAGAAACATTAATGTACTACTAGCTTCTGCCCGCGGCTTCGCTCGCGTGGTACCCGGATAAAAAAGCCTATATGTTAATCCAGCACATATACTATGTATATTCCAAGTTTCATTCGAATCCGTTCAGCCGTTAAGGCGTGATTGAAACACAAACATAAAAACATCCTCACAAACTTTCACATTTATAATATAGTAGAATGGTACGGAACCCTTCGTGTGCGAATTCGACTCGCACTTAACCGTTTTTATTTTTCTATGTTAGTCAACAGATGCCACTCCGGTGTTTCATTCTTATGCAGATTTGGTCAGAGCAAACGATCTTGAAATGATAATGCCTGGACAAATATCTTCCTTATCTCGCTGGTCAAACACTCATGCTATTAGTGAGACCTTGTGCTGTTCAAACCAGGCAAGGATAGTGAAAAATGGTGACTGGATAATATTGTCAATTCAATTATGAACGCTTTTATACTTAGTACGACGGCCATCTTCGTCGTTGTTTGAACAATTTTGCTGCACAATGTCGGCAAGATATAAAGCAATTTTGGCAGCCTACTTATTGATTCTAATTATATTCTTAAATTCTGTTATGTGTGCTATTTTAGTAATAAATGTGATGTCTATGTCTACGTTTGTATGTATGGATATATTTGTATATCCATACATACAAACTTTCGCGTTTATAATATTAGTAGGATGTATTAACAAAATATATGTATATAAGTATTCTATCAGCCATCTGGTTCCCATAGTACAAGCTTTGCTTAGTTTGGGGCTAGATGGCGCTGGGTCAAATGTCCACAAATATATTTATTTTATATTGTTGTGCAGATCACGCAGGATATAAATCAACACAGTAAAGTTATGTTTATAGTAACATAACTGTAAAGGTCGCCTTTTCGCATATCAAACCACCGGGTTATGTGAATTCTACTATGTTGCGAAATATAATAACACCTAACGGTAACTCCAGACCATTCCAGTTTGTGGAACACTCGCGGCATAGTGGTAGCGACCCCGCCTTTTGATCCTTAGATCGTGGGTTCAAATCCGGTTGTGCTAAACTAAACCAAGGTCTTTTATCATCTCTAGTAGATGATTTGTACAGCGTCAGGAGGCAACTTTTACCTTCACAAACGGGACACTGTAGTGCCCGGGACAAATTAAGATGGAGTAGGCTTGCCCAGCACCTATTCCATCCTCTCAGCTTAGTCCTTGTCCACAGGAAAGACATGTTCAATACGTGCGGAGCAGACCAAGCCGCAGATTTCCTCATGATGTTTCCCTTCACCGTTTGAGAGTACTGGTATAGCGCACATAAATTTTTCGCACAGAAAAGTCCATTGGTACACGACCGGATCTGAACCAACGTCCTTAGGATCGGAAGGCGAGGTCACTACCAACTAGACCACCAGTGCTCTCCGGTTGTGCACAATCGAAAAAATTGCGTACGCCATACCAGTACTCTCAAGTGCTAGCTATTTATTTGTTTGCGTATTGCTAGACGCCATTCACTTGCATATTATTTACTGTCAATGCAGTAATAACAGCTAATTATATTACAAACGCACCAATAATGACAAAATGAATTGTAAAATGTGTTATTTGCCGCTAACTAGCCGGAATAAGGTCAGATTTCCTATTGGCTGATTATATTTCACTAGTTTCTGCAAGCGGCTTCACTTGGTACCTACGAGGATAAGCTTATAAGTCGAAGGACCGAGTTGGTTAGCGAAGTTTGGGGGAAACCTTAAATCAGCAGTGGGACAACATTATACCAAAAAAAATTATAAGTACTTATAAGTGGTTCATATGTTATAAATTCAGTAGGTACTAATACAATTAGTCGTGTCACTAGTCCTTTCGAGCCAGTGTGGTGAAAAGATTTTCGTGCACCTGGCACATGTTTTCGAACTTTTCAGATTCTACGATATCCCGGCTTCCTCACGATATTTTCCTTCACCGTTTAAGAGTAGTGTACATCAAATTTTTCGACCAGAAAATATATTGGCGCACGACAAGAATTGAAGCCACGACCTTAGGGTCAGAAGGCGGGACCGCTACAACTAGACCACCAGTGTAAGTCATCTCACGAAATAAGTGTAATCCCAGTTTCATCCAAATCCGTTCAGCAGTTATTGAACCACAATCATAAAACTCCCAAGCTTTAAGATTCATTTATGAATCAGATAATGATGACATCATAATAATCATACGATACTATTTTAAATTGTATTTATCATAAACCAGCAATAGCAGTTGCCCGCCACTTCGTCCGCATAATTTTTAGGGTTCCGTACCCGAAGGGTGCCAACGGGACCCTATTATTAAGCCTCCGCTGTCCTACCGTTTCCGTCCGTCTGTCAGCGGGCTGTATCTCATGAACCGTAATAGGTAGAGTTGAAATTTTCACAGAGTGTGTATTTCTATTGCCGCTATAACAAGAAATAATAAAAGTAAAACAAAAAAGCAAGCTTGAACAGCTTGTTTTTTATTTAATTTTTTTGTATTAAAAATTTATATAACCCCCGAAGAGAACACCACAAATCCATCGGACCTGTGAGTGAACGTTGGAAAGACCCTTTTGTCAAGTAGGAAATGAGCTGATGATCATCAAACGCCTCAACAGATCTTAAAGAACCACCTCGATCACATTAGATTTCAATCAGAGAAACACGCATCAAAATAGGTCCATTCGTTTGGGAGCTACGATGCCACAGACAGACACTTAGCTATACAAATACATACCACAAACTTATAACACCCCTCTTTTCGTCTGGGGTTAATAAAAGGTTACAAGAAACATTTATGTACGATGGTACGGAACCCTTCGGAAAAATTCAGCTCGCACTTGACCGGTTTTTTTAAGCATATATCTTGTTCTAGGATAAAAAATCTTCTCACCAATTATTATCGAAATCTGAACAGACAGACAGACGAATCAAAGCGATGACGTTTTGGAAAAAGGCCTTGTAAAAAGTACCCTAATAGAGTATTGTAAATCCTAAGCGATTTGCCATAAAATCAAATAATAAATTACTATAAATGAATTGCTCAAAGTGACCTTAATGGCCCCAATGATGTATATAATGATGTGCATGTACAGACAGACAAAACTACTTTCGCATCTATAATGTTAGTATGAACAAGATGGAAATATAAAGTCAGCCTATAAAACTTTGAGTCACCAAACCACAAAATTATTTATCAATCTAAATCCGTGTCAAAGTAGATTGTTGGGTCATTTGTATGTAATTTACAATGAAATGTATTAAATTGCAAAGTAGTAAGTTACAAAATACAAGGTACTATTCAACAGCATATAATTTAATTCAACTTTTGTAATGGTGTGTCTTGAGAAAGGAATATTAATATTATTTACTTCCATTGCAGACCTTTACAACTTTACACTTTTAGTGCCGATCAGCAACTGATCACCTGCGAACTTCACAATATCATCGACGACCTCGGTGGCGTGGCGGCCGAATGCTCGGCAGAGACGCAAGAGGCGCAGGTTCGATTCCCGCTACAGGATAGATTTTATGTTCTGCAAATATTTCTTCCGGGTATTATGTATTACTACCTGCCGCCCGTGGCTTCGCTCGCGTGGTACCCGGATAAAAAATAGCCTATAATAATATGTTAATCCAGCACAAGTACTATGTATATTCCAAGTTTCATTCAAATTCGTTCAGTAGTTTTTGCGTGAAAGAGAACCAAACATCCATACATACAAACTTTCGAGTTTATAATACTAGTAAGGAATAGTATGTATTTAGAAAAAAAAGTATAAGTATTCTATCAGCCATCTGGTGCTCATAGTACAAGCTTTGCTTAGTTTGGGGCTAGATGGCGCTGTGTGAAATGTCCACAAATATTTATTAATTAATTTATTAAGTGGGACTGGGCGGGTCACTTTAGCCGGATGCCTTCGGACAGATGGGCGACTGCCGTAACATCCTGGCAGCCCGACGGAAGGCGAAGTCGTGGTCGGCCAAGAAAGCGTTGGCGGGACGATCTCGACTCCTTCGAGAGAGAATGGTGGGAGGCCTCGAAGGACAGAGATGGTTGGCGGAGTTTGGGGGAGACCTTTGCCCAGCAGTGGGACGATATAGGTTAATAAAAAAAAAAATTAAACCCTGTAAGTTCTTACCTTAGCATGCAAGTCAACTGCACGTCGTTCTGGTAGCGTGCCAGCGCGGCGGCTCCCTCCACTCTGACAGTGTTGACTTTCTCCCGCAGCGCGCCGCCCGCGCCGCTCCCGCACCGCTCACGCAGGATCGACATTATATTCGGCTGCCGTAGGAATGCCACCACCTGTACAACAATTTTAGTCGTCATATTACTTCTTCGCTGGACTGGGAGTAAAGAAAAAACATAGAATGCGTCCAGCTGCTTCTCTCCCCGAGCATGTAAAAGTCGACTAAGGGATAGTACCCTCCAACATGATGAGATACAATAAGCAAGTATTCCCAAGGAGGGTTGACGTCAGGCAGGCGGCCGGTCATAAAACACCTTAGCCAAAACTCTTAACTGACTGCATTATTCAGGATTAATCAAGTTTGTCAAAATGTCATATTCCATATGATATGACATTGGACGATACTATAGATGACATTTTACTTTACGAACCTACAGAGGCCCTAGAGCGGGGTGAATGGAAAAAGGAAGGCTTTTGCCCATCAGTGGGATCCAGTACAATATCTTACTTATATTATAAATGCGAAAGTTTTTGAGGGTTTTTGGATGTTCGAACGTTTGGATGTGTGTGCCTCACTCACGCCTAAACGGCTAAACGGATTCGAATGAAACTTGGAATATACATAGTAAATGTACTGGATTAACATTTAGGCTATTTTTTATCCGGGTACCACGCGAGCGAAGCCGCGCGCGGCAGTTAGTAGATCATAATGTTTTTTTCTTTTAAGCAAGAAGTTATGCATTCACATTTTTTTGAAATTTTTTAGCCAAATTTTAATAGCCAAAATTCTAACACCATGTTCCAAAAAGATCATGCTGTGCCGACCCCATATAGAGTGGGATTAGGGCAGGAAGATGATGATGATGATTTTTTTGAAATTTTTTGCCTGACCGGTGACTCGACCCCATGACCTCACGATAGGAATCACTAGACCACCAGCGCTCTTGCTCACCTTGTCATTATACGCGACTGGTATCTCTTGGTGTGCGTTGCTCTGCGCGTACGCATCTGCTGCTGACAGAGGCGGCCTGGGCGGCGGTGTCGGCGCCTGCAAGAAACAAACAAACAAACATAACTATTTAGAATTTAAACTAGCTAATCTAACGACAAAAAGATTACGTGATTCTAGCTAGGCAGAGTAGGCAGTTTATTTTTTCTTCATTTTTTTATTGTCTCTTTTATTATTTCTTTATTGTTGTTATTTCTATGTTTTTATGTGAGCACGTCCTCTGTAATGTTGGTTTCTTATCTGGTTCTTAAAGGTCCCAGCGTGGGTTGTTTCAACCTGCACATGCTAAGTTGGGACCAATTTGCAAATGTTCCATAAATATTACATAGGTTAGTTTAGTATTAGTCTGTTGTTTGTTGCAAATAAATCTACAAAAAAAAGCTGGGGAAATAAGACTTTTATAAACGGTAAATTTAAGGCTAATAAGACAAGATATAGGAGACTTCGAGGCGTACTTTAAATCCTTTCACCACACTGGTTCGAAAGAACTATGGATAGATAGATAGGAGTAAATGTAGGTACACAATCAGAAAACTGAAAATAGGAAATCTTTTTGGAATACTGCCATTTAATACCCTGTAGAAAACAAAAATGTAACAAGCTAAAACAACCTTCGAACTTAAAAGTGTTCAACAGCGAAAGTAAAACAAAAAACTACGACTATCTGAAAAAACATGCGAAAATAAGGAGTGCATACCAAAAACATGCGGATGGACCAACTAACTAATAACCTACAAGTAGGTATACGTAGGAGTCGACCGAATAAAGATTATAAGTAGCTTAGATTGTATTATTTGAATAGACGACCTTGGTGGCGTAGCGGGCGAGTGCTCGGCTGAGACACAAGAGGCGCGGGTACGATTCCCGTTGCGGCATAAATGTTTGAAAATTCTGCAAATATTTCTTCCGGGTCTGGTTGTTAAATATTAATATGTATTTAGCAGATGCTGACATCTGGTTCCCATAGTAAAAGCTTTGCTTAGTTTGCGGCTAGATGGTGCTGTGTAAATTGTCCACATTTTTTTTAGAAACTTTGCTTCTTCAAAACAACAGATGGCGTTAATTTCAATTCTAGCTATAAACAAATAGGGCGTTTCCTCGCATTATAAGTTATAATAACAAAATCCTCTAAAATTAGATTGTCATTTTGCCATGACATAAATTCAGTAGCTGTAATCAGGCCACGCGCAAAAATGTATGGGATTGACATAAGCGATTGCCATACCACTATTGCGATCGCTAATGTCAATACCATTATTTTGTATGTAGCGTCTAGTGACTTTAGCATTATTAGATCGACTCCATGAAAGCCAAGAGACCTGCTCGACAAGAATGGGCCTTCTCCTCTGCGGCAATAGAGGCGAGAATGGTCCGGCGGTGGGCGCGCGCGGCAGCCGCGGGTCAATGAACGTAGTGCGCCGCATCACGTGGTCCACGAAGAAACGCTAAACAAAAACCGACTTTTCATATCTCTTCATTCCTAAAAACACAGGATTATACCACACAGCACCCTAAAGTCGAAGAGGTCATTGCCCTTTCTACTTATTCACACGATAGTGATAAATCCTCTACATTTACACTTAAACACGTTGGACCATCTATATGTGCGATGGGCTGATCATCTGTCACCATGGTTCACCATATCCATCTTGAAACTTGAATCAGGAGTGGCTGGAAGTTTTCTTACGATACTTGTCGCTCTTGAAGGACTGAAGGATAAGAATTGCAGCCACCCCCGATGCAAAGTCCCATGATGGATGGTGAACCATGGTGACAGGTGATCACCCCATCGCCCATATGGATGGTCCATCATGTTTTAGTCGACTTTTAAGACATGCTCGGGGAAAGAAGCAGCTGGAGCCTTATTCCCTATGACCTAACAAAGCGCAACGCGGGCAAATACAGGCACGTGTGTGTGTGGAATCAAACTGTTATCGTGTTCTATACTATATGGCAATTTTGTATTGCAAAAACGCGACACGGCGCGTCAAAAACAAGTTACTAGCTGTCAAGTTTCGTTTGGTCATAAAATCACGCTTGTTTCCCATAGGGGTAGGCAGAGATCACGGATCGCTATTCCTACGATCCTGAGATACTTCTTTCGCTCAGAATGTGTGCTACCTTGCCATTTCTATCCAGCTTGGTGTCCCATCCCAGGGGTAGGTCTCGTTCGGTGTCGCTGAAGATATTGACGAGTGCCACGAGGTCCCGGTTATGCTGGTACCGCTCGAAGGAGGACGTGTCTCTTCGGATCTTGGAGATCATGTGCTTGAGGGTTGAGTTGCAGTTGTAGAGAGATGACGCTTCCTGAAAGACAAAAATGAGTGTTTATTATAAACAGACTAGCTGCCGCCCGCGTGGTACCCCGATATAAAGTAGCCTATATGTTATTACAGCACGCATACTATGTATATTCCAAGTTTCATTCAAATCCGTTCAGCCGTTACGGCGTGATTGAGGCACAAACATACAAACATCCTCACAAACTTTATATTTATAATTTGGTAGGATTATGTAGTATTTAAAAAAAAAACAAATTATGAACGAATCATGTTTAGATAGTTACCTTTGTTTCATAAAAATATAAAGTATACTATACGTATTTAAAGTGTCTTGATCATCATGAACCGTTTTCAAAACATTGACTAATTTTGCGAGTTTAGGGCGAGAAGGAAAGGGGGGTGAGGGTGATAGATACTTGGTTCATATGTAGTGTGGAGAAAAAGTCGGGCATGGAACTCGGCGGTGGGGTGCGTCGATCTAGCTCAGTACGGGATGTAGACGCGGCGTGGGGGGGGGGGCGGCCGAGGGGGAGGGGAGAGGATTCTCATACATACCTGGTTCATGTGTAGTATGGAGTAGAAGTCCGGTCGCGCTAGAAACTCAGCAGCGGGGTGCGGCGCCTGCGGTAGCTCAGTACGAGATGTTGACGGTGCGGGGGGACCCGGCGAAAGGGCAGGTGAAGGGGGCGCCGCCAGGGGAGGGGGGGACGCACACGCGGGGCCCTCCGCGTCCGACAGCTGCGTGCGCGTCATAGTCCGCCGGATTGATTGGTATCTGAAAGTGGAGGAATTATTTTAGCTAGAAAACATTGCCAAAACAGTCTGCCAGGGGTGTTGTCTGATTTGCAGAAACTCATAATTCATTAAATAACTAGCTTATATTTTGAAAGCTAGTTGGGTGTTGGATGTTCTGCCTCTGCCCACCCCATTAGAGATACGGGCTTGATAATATGTATGTATGTCGATGCAAATTAAGTTTGTATATCACATTTTTTACGTTGCTTTTTTGTTGCTAGGACAAAAAACTTGCAATATTAGTGTTGTAATATTAGTGTATCTATTAACCTATGTCTAAAACTAAGGCCTTTTACCATCTATAGTAGATGATTTATACAGCGTCAGGAGGCAACTTTTACCTTCACAAACGGGACGAGACTAAGCTGAGAGGATGGTATAGGTGCAAGTCTACTTCATCTAAAATTAGTCCCGGGCACTACAGCGGCATTAGTCCTCCTGGCGCTGTATAAATCAATTAATCTAGGGGTTCCCAAAGTGGGCGATAAGGCCCCCTTCTGGGCGCTGCAGGCCTAAAGGGGGGTAAGAGACCCAGAAAAAAATGGGGGCGTTGTGTAGAGGCTTGGGGGGCGATTTGTAATTTCATCTAGGAGGACTCTTAGACACCGACTGAGCTCTCGACTCTCAACTTGCGAATATCAACTAATATTAATTAAGAGATTACTCAAACTATCTCGGTTTGATATTTCTCTCCGCGTAGTTCACATATCTGTCCTGTTTTATTGAATAAATAAAATAAAAATCATGTCAATCGGTCGCTCCATTTCGAAATGAAAGTAGACACAAACAAACAAATAAAAAGTGGTTTTTAAGTAGGTGAAAAAACGGGGGCGCTATAAGTAATTTATTCTCAATATAGGCAGTAGACAAAATAAGTTTGGGAACCCCTGGTCTAATAAAAGGCCTGTGAGACAGATATAGTTGGCAGTGCTCGCCCCCTCTGGGCGCAGCCGTTAGATTCTGCATTCAGGCAACAGCCCAAGCCGAGGTTCGTACCTAAGTGGTGCCCTTGCGCTAGTTGCCACAGAAACCTTTTTTCTCGGTGTCGCGCCTTCTGCGCTCACCAAAGCCCGGTAACGCTGCCAGCGGTCATCTGAGACCCACAGCATTATAATCCGTCCGAGAAAAAAATAGTTGGCAGTACCTTCTATCGAGTTGTCGTCGTTGCACCTCGGGCGCGGGCGAGCGCGGCGTGGTGCCGTTGACCCCGGGCCGCTGCCACGTCGTAGTTCTATTCACGTGGTCGATGTAGAACACTCTCCCGTGGCTGTCCATACGCGCTTCCCACCCTGGAAATTGTTTAACAAGCAAGTTTTAAATTTAACTATATTTTCATCTTTAGTTAGAACATTGAGGAATATTCTTAAGTTTTATTTCTGTAAAGGATGAAAATAAGATCGAAAATTAATGATGAATGCTTGATTTCACCATGCTAAATTATGAGTAAATATTTGATCATTTTAGACCTTTAACTTCAGTGATCGTTTCAAAAGTTAACTTTAAGGGTTCCGTATACGTAGAGTGGCAACGGGACCCTATTACTAAGCCTCTGCTATCTCGTCGTATCCTACGAATAAGGGCACAAACGCCATTGGGCCTTTTTATTTTTATTGCATTTTTGGAATCTTCACTATCATTTACATCTAATCAGTTCAAAAAAAGTTCAAAAATAAATTTAAATCAATAAGTTATTTAAGTTTTAAACTTGGGGCACAATTACATTTCTGAGTTTTGCCCGGCGAATAAGGTTCCAAACGCCACTGGTAGCTGTGTTCCACGCGCGAAATGAGTGATAAACGCAACTGGGACTTTGTTCGTCGGAGATTACCGTGAAGTGCGGACATGCGTGTGCTGCGTATTGTTGTGAATATACAAGTTGCATTTTTATCAAACCTAATCGGAAATAAACTGGATTTTTTAAGTTTTCTAGTGTAACTTTCTTCATTTGCCTATCGATTTATTACTACAAAATATAAGTACAGGCTGTAAAAAGACTACTCCCGACAACATTGGAGGGTGAAAGTACTCATCAATCTAAACTACTTTTCATGGAATCAAACCTTTGATCGCGCTGTTCCATACGTCATGTAGACTTAGTAGGTCATCATCAGCCTATAGAAGACCACTGCTGGACATAGGCCTCCCCTAATGAGCGCCATCTTTTTGTGCCTTATCATTGGGGGGTTAATGCCCATAATACCCACGCTGGGCATGCGGGTTGGGGATCGCAGAAGCACAGCTTTTCGCATCGCCGACGCTGCTGCCCGTCGACGACCCGGGAATTTAACTGTGCCTTAAGGGCTGCACTATACCGGTCGCCAGAGCCTCGTTTGTGATTTAGCAGGATGTACCACGGGCAGGTGAGGTTGGCTTGGGTCCCTAAGATTTGAGTCGGAACCCCATACACCCCAGTCCAATGTCTGCTTGATAGCAGGAACTGACGCCGAAATTAAAAATCCATCACAAGCTCCATGGTTAGAAGTTCAATATCAGTGTATTCTCATCATCTCATCATCTATCTGCCCTTATCCCACTTATGTGGGGTCGTCACAACAATTGTTTTTCTTCCACTCCCCTTTATCAGTCGCCATCTCAGTATTCACTCCTTTCTTACTTATGTCATCTTTCACGCAATCCATCCATCTCTTTTTCGGTCTACCTCTACCCTTGTATCCATCCACATTCATATTTATCACTCTTCTTGTCACGATCTTGTCTCATGACATGCCCATACCATGCTAACCTATTACTCCTCAACTTCTCTGTCACAGGCGCTACATTCAAACTTCCTCTGATATACTCATTCCTTATCTTATCCATTCTCGTCACTCCACACATCCATGTCAACATTCTCATTTCTGTTGCATGCAATCTTCTTTCATCCGCCCCTTTTAGTTGCCCAACACTTCGATCCATACAATACGGCAGGTCTGACTGATTTGTAAATTTTTCCCTTAATTTTAAGGAGCATTCTGGGGTCGCTAGTTGTCCCCGTGACCTTTTGCCATTTCATCCATCCCGCATTATTCTATTTTTCACAATCCCGGTCTATATCGCCGTCGTTCTGGATTTATGAGCCGAGGTATCGGAAGTTGGAGCAGACTGGAAAGGATACTCCATTTAAGGAAATAGGGGAGAAACTGGATGGATCACCGAAATCGCAGAACAGGTGCTCAGTTTTTGTTCTGCTGATTTTCAGTCCGACACTCTCCAGTCTCTCTTGCCATTTTTCCAGTCTACCCTGGACCTCAAGCGCATCATCTTCGACAAGCACAATGTCGTCGGCGAACAGCATGCACCAGGGTGCTTCCTCCTGTATGTCTGACGACAACGCATCTATCACCAGGAGGCTAATAAGGGCTTAAAGCCGATCCCTGGTGAAAGCCTACAGCCACATTGAACTTATCGGTAACTTCAGCTTTGGACCGGACACGTGTGTTTGCTCTATCATACATAGCACGTACAAGTTGAACGTACTTCTCAGGCACTCCCTTCTCTTTCATAGCCCACCATAGAACCTCACGAGGCACCCTGTCGTATGCCTTCTCTAGGTAAATGAACATCATATGCAAATTTTTATGTGCACATCTATATTTCTCACTAAGTTGGCGAAGAGCAAATATGGCGTCCATTGTTCCGCCTCCAGGCATAAACCCGAATTGGCTCTGTGATACCTCAGTCTTCTCTCATTCGTCTCGCTATTATCCTCTCCCAAACTTTCATACTGTGTGACATAAACACAGTTCTGTACATCACCCTTGTTTTTGAAAATGGGCACAAGAGAACTGTTGCACTTTTCTTCCGGGATCGCCTGTTAAAGAATAAAGCTAGCCACCACCATGCATCCACTTTCAAAAACTTCCATACTTCAGCTGGTATGCCGTCTGGCCCTACAGCTTTCCCATTCCTCATATCTTGCACCGCTATTGTAACCTAATCTACACTTATCTGTTTCACCACAGCCATGTTTGCTGGTGTTCTAGGTAAAACACCATTCCAATCATTCTCCTCATTCATCAGCTTTTCAAAATATCCCTTCCAACCTGTTTTTATTTCCTCATCATTCGTCAAAACCTTTCTTTTCTCATCTTTTATGCATTTAATATATATAATGTCCAAGTGATCTCAGTGATTTTAAAGAATAAAAAGTTTTAACTTTGACTTTGACTTTGACTTTGAATGTCCTTTGAACTCTTTTCTCTCGCTTTCGCTAGTTTGTAGAGGTCTTTCTGTCCGTCAGGGCTTTCCAGAGACTGGTACAGTTTTTCTTTGTACAGTTTTTTGGCCCTTGCTACAGCGACAGCTCTTTTAGCATTTTTCTTACACTCAACATACATCTTCCTCTTGATTTCTTTCATTTCCATAGTTTCAACATTTTTCCATTCCTTAAACGCATTCTTCTTAAGTATCTAGTAGGATACTCGGAGAATATAATTATCTAAGGCAGTAGTCAGAAGCACGTCCAAACATAACATTTGGCACATGCCCACATTTTGCAGAAGTATTCCATATGTGACAGGTTGCAAGCCCATAACCGCTGCTAAAATTTATAATTTTGAACATGACGATAATCTTGAAAAACCATAAAAAATATTAAACTGTCATCAAATCGTCCTTCACGCTCCTCTCATTACCTTCTACTCATGACACCACAGCATAACACAAATTTCTACACTCTTCACTGTTAATGCGGTTCGTATGTGGAACTCTATTCCAATGCAAATACCGGTACGCCAAGCCTCATCCACGGGAATCTTCAAGTCTAAAGTAGATCACCATTATCTTGCTCTACAGAAAAGTCATCAAAATTGTGCACCTGTAGGTTTTTTGTATAATGTTTTATAATTAGGTAGATATTATTTGTATTTATTTATGTATAATAATTATTTTTCTTGTAACTTTTCTACAAAGCACTAACTCCGTTTTTTTTCCAAACTACACAAAGGTTAGCTGGAAGAAAATGCTAATTAGCATTAAGTTTGCCTGTGTACATGTTTATCTTGTGCAATAAAGAATTTTCTATCTATCTATCTATCAGCACCCCGCCAACTCCGGGCGAACAAGGTCATCAAGGCGTTTAAGTTAGCGTCGATAAACAAAATCTCCGTGGAAAAGGGTTACTAAAGGCGCTTAGAACCAAGCGAACAAGAAAATAATACACGGAACAAGGTCCTAAGCGACAAAAATGAGGGAAAACGTAGTATTATATTTAAAAAAAATACTCAGAATGGTAAATAGAACGTTATGAAAACAAATAAAAAAATAATTTCATTAAAAAGTTTAAAACTCATCGAAATAATAAGAAAAAACCGCCTCCTGTAAAGTTGGTGTTTTGCAATTGTGCCCTTATTCGTAGGATACGACGATCTGTCCGTCCGTTCGTCTGTCAGCGGGCTGTATCTCATGACCTGTAAGAGGTATGTATTTCTATTGCCGATATAACGACAAATAAAAAAATAAAAGGGAACCCGTCGTGTGCGACTCTCACTTAACCAGTTTTATTTTTTTAAGTTAGTCGTAAAAACAAAAAAATTATCATACCTGCAGGCAAAGGCTCTTCACATTCAATAATCCCGCCAATCATATTCGCGGGGAAGTCCCCGGTCAGCGCCATCTGTCGAGACGCCCTTTCAGGTATACTGGGCAGCCTTATCCCTGCCATATGCCTCAGCGGGGTCGGCGACGCCAAAGCATTGTCATTATCATCACTATCCTCTATCCTAGGTCTCCGCAACACCACATCCTCCGGCGGCCCCGCGTGAACTATCGTAAAATGGTTGCTGTTCACAAACTCTAAGTTCGGCGATCGAATCTCTGATGTACGAAGCTCGTTCGTGAATTCCACCATTTCAAAGTCGTGGCGCTCATTGTGGATGGGAGGGGGGTGGAGATCGGGGGGCGGGAGGGGGCGGGGGCGACGAGCGTGGTGAGTTGGAGTGGGGGGGCATTGAGGAGCTCCCACGCTCCCAGCTAAAGCTGCAACTCGTGTAAGTACTCTAGGGTGAGGCCGCGCGGGGCTTTCAACCTTATTACCACTCGTTTTGAGCGGAGAATGCTTTGGTGTTTCACATCCGAGGTTTTTCAGCAAATGCCGCGGTAAGCTGGAGTGTTTCGGGGTTGATGATTCGGCTGAGTACTTTCTGTTCATGAGCATTGTGCCGACGCTGGGTCTGCTCTCTTCCACGGGAGAGGTGGAGTGTGATGAGTTGCAGGAACTAGGCGGATCCGTATCCTCTCTCGGTCCATCGATGTGGGTGGAGTTCAGAAACGCCGTCATCATTGTTGGAGTGTTGCTGTTGGCTCTGGCTGAATTCTGTCGCGTCAGAGGTCTGTGACCTTTTACCGTGATCTCCTTCTCTTCGATTTGATTTCTATTGTCATCTTCGAACTCCGTGTTATTGCTGATGTCATTCAGAAACGAATTCTGTGCTTTTTCTTCTGACTTCGCATGGTTCGGCGTAAGGGTAACTCCGTCGACAACGTCCGAAGGCGGGCTGGCTTTATCCCGCCTCGCAAATGTCGTAGTGATATAGTTATCCGGGCCGATTTCCTTTATAAACAGTATCTTCCCTCTAGCCTCATCAGGTACATCTTTCGACTTTTCATTTAGCTTAGATAGCTTAGTAATTGTGGATTCGCATAAGCTGCCATCAGTTTCGGGTGTCGCTAGCGGCGCGACATTCTGTCCAACTCTCCAGAAACTAGCTGTGGATGAAACTGCTTGATTCCCCGAGTAGAACTCCCCAGGTTTGAAGTCATTGATCTGAGCCTGTAGTACTGCGGAGTTGGAGATATTGTTGTCTGTGAAGAATTGCTCGTCTGTGTCGATCAGTTCGAAGGTGAATGCGTCTTCTGGTTTTGTTAGTTTTTTTGGCTTTCTGTGTCTCGGGACGTGCGGAGGGGATAAGGCGTGGGACCGCTCGAGGGGTTTGTGCGACTGACGCGGGGGGAGAGGCGGCACCGGTGACTTTTCCGCATCGCTCGGCACATTCGCACTTTCCACATCGTAAACAAACTTCATTATCTTGCAAGGATTCTTTGGCGACCATATCTTGTAGTATTCCGTTCCAGGCGACGTCGGGGAATCGAACCCGCTATGCGCTTTCGGCTTCTTCTTCAAGTTCCCTCCCCCAGTGTCAACAGGCGGGGGACATTTCTTTTTGACTCCCGATGACGTCGGCTTGCAGTCTATAGCACTCTGAGATTCAATATTTACATGAGATTGCTTACTAACTAGATTACTATGATCACATATCGTTTGTTCGAGATTGTTCCCGTTACGTTCTAGGACACTAATTGAGCATTTATCTACATTCTCGCTGAGATGTTTGATATCGGAGCTGGTGCCTTCCGCAGTTGAGACCAATTCCATGCGAGGGTTTTCAGAGTTCATTTCAAAGCTTTCGTTGTTGTATGAGAAAGGTGAGACGTGGTCTCCGCTGCGTTTTCGGGACATTCCTTCTTTAAGCCGTAATGGCAGCTTCTTAAGGTCCACTTTGAAACGCTGCGGCAGCGGGGTGGATTCCCCCTCGCATTCCTCCCCCTCGCCATAGTAGCGAAAGCAGAGGAGTTGTTCACAGTCTGAAATGTAGAGAAAAAATGCATTGAAAAAAAGGACTAACTGCAAATACGATAATAAATGGTTTACGATAATAATTCTAGACCAGTCTTCCAAGATTCTAAATCCGTAGTAATAAAACAAGTTTAGTTAAACTGGCTAGGCGTACTACTGTTTTCGTCGCATAGGAAACGCGTTAATTCAAATTATTTTCAGAACAAGATTCGAAAATAAGCCTAAGTACGCAGCTTCGCTTGCGTGATACTCGGATGAAAAATAGATTGCACAATGTTGTTTGTCCTTTTCAAATGAATCTTTACTATTTGTTTGATACTCAATCACACCCTGGCCTGACCTAATTTAGATAAAACCTCGAATAGCTTCTTCGTGACTTCGCATAATATTTTATTTATAACCGAGCACACAACGCCGCGAAAGTAATAATAATTAAACTAAGTAGTACATACTTAATGAAGGAAAATCACAATAAATAAAGAACAGTCACATGTACTACATTATTAGAAACTACGAGAGTACCAAAGAGTACAAAGTTTCTGAGGCCTAGAAGAAATATTTTCAGTATAATCAAATATCTCCCGGATCATCTATCTACCCGTGATGTATTTAAAAGTAGACTTTCAAATGTCTATGATGATGAATTGAATATGGAATATCGAATAATAGTGCTCTATCGCGAGTGGAATGAATGTAGATGGATTTAGAGGTCTACTTCTAGGCCAAAGAAAAGGTGGATGGATTGTGTGAAAGAGTACAGAGACTACAACTGACTGAAGGGAATGGAAGAAGAGAACATGCTGTGCCGACCCCACATAAAGTGGAATTAATAAAGAAATGCTCTATCGCGAGTAGTAGCTCTGTCGCGGAATCACTAACGCAGCGTCACTGATGTCACTTGCTTCGAAAGTAAACCTCTTCGTATAGGACCTATCAAGAGGTTAAAGGTATTTACAAAACCAGGTGCCAAGTTAAACAAAATGGCTGCAAGTAATTCACTCTCAGTGTTTGGGAAATATTAAGCGTAAGTTTATTTCTATAGAACAAAGTACGTTAAAGAGAGTAGTACGTTAAAGAGAATAATAAGCGATTAGGTTTACCTTCATAAGGCTGGTTGGGCTCATCGAGAAGCCACATTATGTCGCCGGCCGCGCATCCGGTCGCCGGCACGCGCTCGATCACGCCGGCTCTGCCGCACTCTGAAACAAGAACATATCATAAACTTGTGCTCATGGCAACACAGCTATGTTACTAACAGATTTAAAATTTTGCTGCTCAGATTTCCGCAGGTGAGCATGATCGTAGCCTTCTACGTGCTAAAATGTATAGAACTGACATCGCTATACATTTTTGCAAAGTAGCTTAGCTAAAGGCTTGTGCATCTTATTTTGGCAAAAAGTAAGAACGTAACTTAAATAATATTTAAGCCCTGGTAAAATACTGTTTGATGAGTAAAGCTGGGTATGGCTGCGACTTTAGTACATCCACACGCCGCCGTCCACCATGTCTCTACCATGAAGAATCAACTTTACTAATAAAAACTGATAATGATATTGTGTCTACTGAATAAAATTACGAAATAGTTTATCAAACGGCGCGTATGACGCGGGCGTACGGTACATCACAATACAATGTGTCCATAATGAAAAATGTTTATTTCAATGGTCTGAACAGCGTGCCGAAGTTAATGGATACCCTCGGGAACACCATGTATATCTCATTGATTTGAAGCGTTCTGTGGATTCAACGAATTGGTTTTGTTGTTCTCTTACAGCATTGTATTTCAAACTCGAAGCAAATCAATAAATGATTTACTGAGCTTTGAATAAAGAGAGGAAGCCATCAAGCTTCGGTTCGAAAAAACAAAAGTAGAAAGCAAAGGGCTTGCAAAATCTCATTTAAAACCACTGGGGGCGAGCGAGTACCAGCATGAAATACAAAACTTGCGCAGGTGCAAAACAGTCCGGCACCAAAAAGTTTAAAAACAAACAACAACGAGAGAACTGCTCCGTACTGCGGCGAGGAGTTTTTATCTAACAAAAATCAAGCTCAGCGCAGCCTCGGTTCGGCGCAGGCGCATCACAAATTATGCAGCCGTCGTAATCACCGGATGCGGGCGACTCCCTCACGTTTTATGCGAAATAATCGAAGCCACCGAATTGCCAGTTAATTGGGAAAACACGACCATAAATAACACGGTGGCAAATTGATTCCGCAAGCAAATTCGCCAGAACCCCAGCCACATTAACATATTTTGATTGAGCTGATATACGGAGTAACATCTTCCTGTCGCTGATTAAGTGTTCGATGGGCTCGTAAATATACTGCAGTGGAAACATTTATACCGAGATGATTTTATTTTGGAACAAGCAGGTCTGACAGCTACGTCCAGGGAATCTCGGTATCTGTGAGAAGGAAAGGGCGCGTCTGCGTCGTCGTGGGCAAATAAACAAGCAGATATACACGTAGGGCAGGATAAATCGCAGCATTATCTCGACGCTGTTTCCGCTCGGCAATAATTACTGCGCGCCGCAAACGGGGAAACAAGATCGATCCATTGCATTACTTTTTTATTTTGATCCGAAAATGATCATTTTAAAGGCTGCAGTTCAACCCACATAAGTTGAACGTTTCAGTTGTTTAGCGGTAACTGAGCTAAGTGGTAATAATTGGTAGCGTGTAAAGTGGTTAATGACGAAGCATGGTGACGTGACAACACGCGGTGACACAGAGGGCGTCTATTTCCGGCCGATGACGTAACATCCGCACGCTTCCGTCCGCAGGATATGGGAGGAGATACAAATGTCGCGCGGCAGAGATCACCCGATACACTTCCGCGAGATTTGTGATGACAGAACCACAGGAACAAGAGCGATAATACCGATAAGAAGTTACAACACAGCAGTTGCCAGGCTGTAACCCAAGCCGTCTAGTTCTGGACTGTACTTTGCTCAATAAAATAGATCTGTAGCTGTTTTAATTCTAGCGGAGGTCTATGACCAGCAGCGATGAATCAACTTAAATCATAGAACTCTACAAAATCATCCAATTTTTACTAGAAATGATGACGAGGAAGACAACAATTTTTAATAGAGATTTGCTTCCGTTTATTTTACAGAAATAACTACACTTCATAAGAAAATAGTCGAATCTGTAGACAGGAAACATATGTTATCCACTCCAGTTCTTTAGATTATGAATTTATGATAGATACATCCATCGTTGAATAATGTTAATAGCAAAAATATACATTGCCCACATACCCGAGCCCACACACTTCAATCTAGCTCAAGCCATAACGTGCTAACCTTCAATATCAATGGAATGTAAACTACTCACTTCATAAAAGCTTCAGAATTTAGAACACAATGTAACGTAGGTACTTACAGAATGGACGCTACTACGCAAATGTATACAACACAGTACTATTTTTTATGTTTATATTTTCTGTAGCGTCAAACTTCAGAGCGACCAAGTCACGAGTATAATCAGAGTAGATTCAAATAACATTAAATAAAACCAATGATTATGAAATGGACCCTGGAGGATAATGTGTCATATCATCCCAGAACTTCCTAACGGTCGTTTGGCGGAAGCATGTAGTTAAACTAACTACGGTAATTCCTCGACCCCTCCGTACAAGCATCTGTCTCCCGACACCTACGCCCTACTGTTTCAAGTTTTTGTTCAAGCCATGATATAGTAAGTTTTAAGTGGGCCCCATTCACACGTGATGTCTCCGAGTTGCTACTGACACCTCGTATCCTTACAGCGAGTAAACATTAGCGGCTGCCAATGATTATTGGAGATGAACATGGATTACGTATCGCTTCTGATTCCACTTTTTTATAGCCACAAAAACAAAGAATAACAGATGGATAAATCATATAACTCTCAACTCAACCACAACGTTGTCATTTATGGCGAAGCCCGGAAATGTGGCTACGTTGAAAGGGATCATCTCGTTGACAGACCCCATTAGCGTAGTGACGATGTGACAGCTCCACTGTGCATTTGGGGTATCGCATCGACATTCAAATGTGACGAAGCTTTGTCTCAAACATTCACACGATTGGCTTTCAACGTATTAACAACTTGAAGCATTCTGACGACAGACAGGACTTATTTTTAACTTCACATCCTGAACTTGACAATAAAAAGCAGACTCAAACGTTTGCCTTCATAAAATTGGCTGATGTTTTAAATGTATTTTAAAATTCCTTTCCATTCATTCCGGCCCATTAAGGACCGGTTAATTTTATGAGTAGAGACCACTTAAAATTCCCAAGGGCGGGCACAAATCGCAGCGGATATTGTGTGTTAATACAATGGTGGCCTGACACTGTCCATTAGCGCCTGCAAGATAAAACCACGGTGACATTTATCGCCTCTAATGTCAATACCATGATGATGAATGCGTTCAACGACCGACGGGATATTGTGCAACATGTCCATCGTATTACCCGAAATATTTACTTCCGAAACTCAGCCACGACGCGATCTTCGCGTGCAAATGCAATTTACTGGAAGGCATTTCGATTCGACAAGAGTTATAGATGTCGTAACAAAACGATTTATCTTTAAGTGCGAGATCATTCACGATTCTTTTAATGATTTGCGTGATTTCTCGGAAAGGGCAGGAGGTACTTAGCCTTCGTTGTTTTTCCACAGTATGTAAATCTGGCGTCCTGTGTGACTCATTAAGACTTACTGTGTTAACTACCTTTGGCACTCACTCATTTGCAATACAAGGACAGGTTTATGATTCATGGTGTTAGAATATTTGGATATGGTGTTACGCACCGAAAGAATAAACATATCTGTCTGATAAAAAAATTACTTATAATAAGTCACAAGATACGGTCGTGTGCCAATGGACTATTATGTGCGAAAAATTTATGTGCGCTATACCAGTACTCTCAAACGGTGAAGGAAAACATCGTGAGAAAACCCGCGGCTTAGTCAGCTCCGCACGTATTGACCATGTCTTTCCTGTGGACAAGGCCGACTAAGCTGAGAGGATGGAATGGGTGCTGGGCAAGCCATTTTAATTCGTCCCGGGCACTACATCGTCCCGTTTGTGAAGGTAAAAGTTGCCTCCTGACGCTGTATAAATCATCTACTACAGATGGTAAAAGGCCTAGCTTAGAGTGTGTAGCGATATCCTAAAGGCTTTGGTCTAACAGCCTTGCCACGCATATTACATCAACAGGTCCAAATATGGCGAAATATTATCTGGCCATCTGATATGGCTGTCACTTTATAACTGCCTCTGAATATGGCGGACGCGCTGCATCCATGCATTGACCATGCTTCTCCTTTACGGTCGCTCGTTCCAGATACCCAACAAGGTAAGCGAAGGAGGTAGCCATAGCCTCCATCTTAGGATGCTTAGGTAAGAGGCTAAATCAAGCTTAATAAATGGATGTATTGAAGCACATTTATATTCAGCACTCCATTTTATAGTTGTAAATTTTAATCGTAAACAAAATTCAGATGTTTTCAAAGTAAACGCGTGCCTGCGTGGGCGCCGCAGACGTAATCAAAATGCCGATTGGGTCCTATTAGTTGTCAATAATGGCGGACACGCTAATGGCGCATTTAGCTGTCAATTAGGACCGGCGACCAACCCATTCCGAAGATAACGAAGGGATTGATTCTATTGTCTGCTAGGCATTGATGGATTAGTATGGACGGTGACAGTAATGTATTGATTTTGTTGGAAAGCTATATGCATGTGCTTGCTTCGCACTAAGAGAGGTACAAATTCTCTTAATGACAGACGTTATAACAAACGTCTAAGATTATTATCCCACGGGTCTTCTTGAAAACAAGATAATTTAATTTACGATTTAAACAAGCTATTGAACATACCTAATATTAGAATTAGCATAGTATCAATCGCCACGTGCGGTCCATTGATCGTTAAGATGGCGCGGGGCGCGGGGCGCGGGGCGGGGGCGGGGAGGGGATCCATTCATTCATATTGCGCACGCGCATCGATCGCGAGGCCGCACGGCCGCGGGCGCATGCCAGCCGCGCCGTCACCACAAAACGCATGTTTCACATTGCTCGTGTCATAATCATAAATTATTCTGACATCAATCATTTAAATATCTGTGTCATTGAACCGTACGCATTGTTGCTTCTAAAGATCATCATAATCTTCAAATGACACCAATCGCGCATTTTGTCAACAGCTCCTTTCAGAATGTCATTCAAACTGTCAAGCCGACGCCTACAGCGTCATTATGCATCGGAATGCTGTTCCCAAAGGTGACTTTAGGTCTGTAGGCATCAAACATACAAAATTAACCTACCAGTTGGGTAATAGAGTAAACTTGTCGCTAGAGTAAGTTGGGCAAGTGCTAATATTTGCAGACACCTACTTACATCCGCCAACCTGCGCTGAACGCCGCCTGTGCGGCCCAATCGATGTTTGGCACGAGTCAATAAACTCCCACAATAGTATTTTGTCAGCTAATACTATCTAACGAGGCCTAATACAAAATACGAGCATATAAAACCAAATAAGTATTTGATTCTGTTGTAACCAATACATAATAGGGAGAAATAGACACAATGTTGCACGTTTGTTGTGCATTTATGACAGGCATCTCTGCTTTCATCATCATAACAAAGTATTTATTTAAAAGAACAAAAACCCGACTACGTAGAATTTAGATAGTACTAGCTGCCGCCCGCGGCTACGCTCGCGTGGTACCCGGATAAAAAATAGCCTATATGTTAATCCAGTACATGTACTATGTATATTCCAAGTTTCATTCAAATCCGTTCAGCCGTTTAGGCGTGATTGAGGCACAAACATCCAAACATCCAAACATCTAAACATCCAAACATCCAAACATCCAAACTCACAAACTTTCGCATTTATAATATAAGTAAGATAAGATAGTAGGTCTGACATATTGAATTTTGACATTTGAATAATTCGTACTTTTTTAGTCTACTTTTTAGTTATCTACCATCTTAAGTTAATTGGAAATGGCTCCTTAAAGCTGCCGTATTGGATCTTTTACACTTTAGTGTCAAAAAGAGTGTCATAGGCTGCACCTATGACACTCTCGTTATCTAAACGAAACCAACAACACTTAATCTGTCGAAATCCGTTTAGCCGTTTCGGCTACAGAGGCAGCCAATAATAAATTGAAAATAGCTTCTTACAGCCGCCATGTTGGATTTTTTTACCCTTCATAAACACTCATCGTCCAGACGAATTCAACACCTCATTTGTCAAAATGCGACTAGCCGTTTGGACTACAGCTTCAGCCAAAGGAAGGCACATACCCACATACATACATACACCCCAAACACATAACCCTCCTTTTTCGCAGCCGGGTAAAAAGCCCCTATTGCACGCAAATTTTATTAGAAGACCAATGACTGTAAGAACATCGATAATAAACATTAGTGTTTATTATCATAGAAACATTTATGCACCTTGATAGGGCTCCGTAGGCGATAGAAAGGCCTGAAGCAGCCCTATATCATTTACTTGGAGATCAGTGGTGGTCTCGACGAAAAATTAATGTGCGCTATACGATGAAGGAAAGATTGACGCTCTTAAACGACGAAAGAAAACAAAATGAGTAAACTGCCATGCCGTGGAACCTTAAAAGTTCGAATACATGTGTCTGCACGAATGGAGCCTTTGAGGCGCACTTTTAACCCTTTCACCACACTGGTTCGAAAGAACTAGCGACAAAACTAGTAGTGGCAACTTGAAGATCAATAGAAAACAGTCAATTATTATTATTTCTTTTTTCTTATAACATTTTTTCTACAATGCACTCTACTTTATCTCCAAACAACACAAAGGTTAGCTGGAAGAAAATGCTAATTAGCATTAAGTTCGCCTATGTACATTCTTGTGTGCAATAAAGAATTTTCTATCTATCTAATACCTAGTAAAAAGTTCGTATGAGCTAGTGGCCAGCTCTTGTAACGGAGTTTTAAGGCCGCCTAAAGGCCTCCGTCATGGCTTAACGACTTAAAAGCTAGTTTTGAATACCTAGTGAGGGTGGGTGTTAGAGGTGCAGTACTGCAAATTGTCACGTCTCGTAAGCAAGCATTCTAATACTCGTCGCACCCACCATAGACATTGTATAGTTTTTATATCTATCTTGAAGACTGTAAGTACATACTAGCAGCCCGCCCCGGCTTCGCACGGGTATTTAACAAATTAGAATGCTTTAGGTAATTTTTTTACACCTCGGGTTACATTATTGGAGTTTTAGTAAGGAACCCTAACTTTTTTGAAAATAAATTTTAGCCTATGTTATTCCGTAATAATGTAGCTATCTACAGGTGAAATAATTTTTTAAATCGGTTCAGTAGTTTCGGAGCCTATTCGTTACAAACATAAAAATAAACAGACAATAAAATCTTTCCTCCTTATAATATTAGTGTAGACATGTTGAGATTATGCGCAGTTCAAAAGTCTACAGTGGATAAACCTCTGATGCCGTGGCTCGTTGGGTTATCGACACATCAATCAGTTCCACCCATCTTGTGTGAACACTGGTCATGCTTTTCGAGAGCCAGGTAGTGATTAGCAGGTACGAAAGTTTTATTAATGAGAAGTATAATGTTGTTTTATGATATTTATAGGTTTCGTACCAGAAGGATGCCAACGGGACCCTGTTACTAAGTCTCCACTGTCCGTCCGTCCGTCTGTCAGCGGGCTGTATCTCATAAGTAATAGATAGAGTTGAATTTTTCACAGTGTATTTCTAATGCCGCTATAACAACAAATAATAAAAATAAAATAAAAGGGGTCCCCATACAAGAAACATTTATGTACAATTGTACATGTATGGAACCCTTCGTGTGCGAATTCGATTCGCACTTTACCGGTTTTATCTTAAACTGCGCCAAATGGAATAATAATTTAGTTATAAAGCGCAACTTTTCTAATGTGTTTTTAGTATATCAGAAACGCACGCGGAATCGGGAATTCGACCGCGACATGCGAAAGAATATGTAATTTCAACGAGAACCGGGACGAACGACCTCCATGTCCACAAAACGAATACAAATGTTCTAATCGGGTAGTCGACCAGTGTGACCCGGCCGACGCAGCAGAAATGTATAAATGATGGGAAAACAACAAGAACCAACAATTTATTATTCTACGAGAGTTTGCCATAAAACTGCATATGTTTCGCTTTACAAGTCTACAGAATGATGGAAGAAGGAAAAAAACCTAGTTGAAAATCAAAGCAAATATAATCATCAGCTATTATGATATTATAATACAGTAGTACCGCAAATATTGTGCGCCTCGGTAAAGTTCGTGCTTTGTATGAAAACCGAACTTCTCCGAATATATAATTAAAATGTATGTATGTTCGTATGAGCTAGTGGCCAACTCTAGTGACCGAGTTTTTAGGCCGCCTAAAGGCCTCCGTCATGGCTTGACAACTTAAAAGCCGGGACCGACTGTTTAACGTGCCCTCCGAAGCACGGAAGCGCTCGTAATGCCACTTGCGGTCACCCATCCCGATTTGTGACCGCGCATAATGTTGCTTAACTTTAACGATCAATCAAGAACGCCTAAGCAAGCTAACGCCACGAGTGCTTCATGACATATAGTTAAAACTAGCAGCCGCCCGCGGCTTCGCTCACGCGGTACCCAGATAAAAAGTACCCTATGTCCCATTCCAGCACACGTAGTTACCTACTATCCTCATTATTCATTATAATATAGTGTACGCTAAACGATGACTAAAGTATTGCCATCTCTTACCATTTCATAATAACAAACAGTGACAGGGCTAACTTTAAGCAATTGCTAACTTTAGCGAACGAATATGAATAATAGGGTATGTAAGTGTATTCCGTAGTTTTTGCGTGAAAGAGTAACAAACATACCTAAATCTAAAAATTAAGAAATTTCGGTGAATTTAGTAAAAAATTTGAGAGTTAAGGTAAACTTTTCAAAACGCAACGACGACAGCGCGTTCTAGGATTTGATCAGAATTAACAGCGACATCTAGTTATCAGACGTAGAATTACGTCAGAACTCCATGAATAATCAAGATTGGAAACTTATTAGACCAGTAATAATTTATGCTTCCTTTCACAGGTAATTTGACATTGACAGTTCCTTTTCCATATGTTTTGTATCATCTATTACTAATCTGTGTGTATCATCGCTGTCATATGTCAAAATAAAAGTATTCTAATTTTCATGAAAAACATACCAAAAATAAAGAATTTACAGGTAATTATGACATCAACTAAATGAGAAAAATCGGCTCTTTAATTTGATATAGGTTATGTGCAGTTTTAGACCAAAAATTGATTCCAGGTTTTCATCCCTTTTCACCCCTTCAGAGGTTGAATTTTGAAAAATCCCTTCTTAGTACACCCCTACGTACCAAGGTTTACCTACACTGAAAATTTCAAGTCTCTACGTCCAGCGGTTTAGGCTGTGCGTTGTCTGTCAGTCAGTCAGTCAGTCAGTCAGTCAGTCAGGACAAAGATTCTTATAATATAAGATAACTGATGATGATATGCAAACATATCTATATTCATATCATCATCGCGTTAGTTCGAATTTCTTAAGCTAGACGAAAATTGCCGAGACGCACAGTATTTGTGGTATTGCTGTTATAAGTACCTACGTTGTTATATATACATTGATATTCTAACTGTTATCAATTTGGTTTTGAAAGCGGCGTCGTCGGTCGGTGCGACGTGTGGTGTGGTGTTTCACCGACTCAAATGCTTACACGCACTTCCTGTGCATTCAATTGGCGAAAACAATGCCATAGACTCATAAATAATTACTACGAATCGAACACATTAAGCAGATAGTAACATAATATCTTATGGCCATAAGATAAAGTTAACACATCCGTTCAAATTACATTCATGATACGCGTCGAAATGTCATAGGTCGATAGGCAGGATTTCCGTATTCATAACAAACAATATTATTTTAGCGATGGATATCATTATTATATTTATAAAGATTCAAATGATTTTGAACAGGTTGTTTCAGCGTGAGAATCGGTTTTTGAAACAATAGCAATTACCAAACAATGGATGCACAAAAACAGAATAAGAATTAATCTGATTAGCAATAATTTAAGGATGTTAAAAAACAAACAAGAGCATTGGTGGTCCAGCTGGTAGTGAGCCCGCCTTCCGATCCTAAGGTCGCGGGTTCAAACCCGGTCGTGTACCAATGGATTTTTCAGTGCGAAATTTAAACGACTAAGGAAAACATCGTGAAGAAACCCGCGGCTTAGTCAGCTCCGCACGTATTGACCATGTCTCTCCTGTGGACAAGGCCGACTAAGCTGATAGGATGGAATAGGTGCTGGGCAAGCCTACTCCATCTTAATTCGTCCCGGGCACTACAACGTCCCGTTTGTGGAGGTAAAAGTTGCCTCCTGACGCTGTAAAGTCTATAAATCATCTACTACAGATGGTAAAAGGTCTTTACTTAAAAAACAAATAAGAGGGTGATGGGGGGTATGGGAGGAAGGGTAGGCATGTGTGTAGACAGATGTAAGGATAGGTTTTTTGTTCGGGAGGAAGTAACCAGGTGAGATGTAACATGATGACAAACAAGCGACAGGTTGTCGGATAATGATTCTTACAACATTCCTAATCCTTTATTTTAGTCAGATTAGTCGAAAATATTCGTCAACAAAAACCTGATCCCTTTAAACATGGATGCACAGACTGCGGCCCGCGGGCCGCATGCGACCCGCCGCGCGCCGGCCGAATACTGGTGGCCCGCCGACAGCAAAAATAATACTCTCGTACGTTCGAAAAATATTGAATTCTATTCCAGAATAAAACAAAAAAAATATGTTCGAAAAGTAATTTGAATCTCGCGCGCGCGCTATTCAATTTAAATACATTATTATCAATTCTTTATTGTCTTTAATTACCTATACTTCTGGCGGCCCGCCATTAGTTCATGATTTGCCCGAGTGGCCCCTAGTCTTAATAAGTCTGTGCATCTCTGCTTTAAACTTTAAAGTCACTGTTGTGTCTTATTTACTACTACTACTATTCGTGTCACTAGTTATTTCGAACCAGTGTGGTGAAGTGCGCCTCACTTTTCGTGCACTTGACACATGTTTACGAACTTTTAGGTTTATTCAAATCCGTTCAGCCGTTTGGGCGTGATTGAGGCACAAAAATACATCGTCACATCCATACATCCTCACAAACATTTGCATTTATAATATTAGTAGGATAAACTAAAACATGGAAAGCTCGAAGCTCTTTGTAACAATTACTTAAAATGTACAAATGTAGTACAAAAATTCTAGCTAGGAAATATTATTCCATGCTCTGAATTATAAGCGTGCCTACTGCCATAAGCATTGTATCAAAGAACTGTTTCAGAAGAGACACTCTTTTAATTGCGACATTTCGCCATCTCATGTAACGGCAAAATGCAATCGTAAGTAGAGCGTCGCGTTCCCACATGGCAGTTGGTACCGCTGCACCTTGTCTACGGATTTATCTTTCTACAATTCACTTCCTCCATGTTGTTTGGCTCGTGCGAAACCGGCTGAACCAGCAAATGGAATTGACAAAAGACAACAACCCGCCTAGTTTATTAAGCCTATTTTAAAACTTAAAGCACGTAAATAGTAAATAAATAAATATTTGTGGACATTTGACACAGCGCCATCTAGCCCCAAACTAAGCAAAGCTTGTACTATGGAACCCATATGGCTGACAGAATATTTATTTACTTTTTTTTGTAAATACATAATACTACAACACCCAGGCCCGGAAGAAATATTTGCAGAACATGCAACATACATTTCTCCCGTAGCGGGAATCGAACCCGCGCCTCTTTCGTCTCAGCCGAGCACTCGCCCGCCATGCCACCGAGGTCGTCATTGCGAATAGCAACTTTGGAAGCAATGATAAAACGCACTAGAAAGGCTTGTTAGACAGAAGTTTTAGATCTTCAATAGCCGTTGGTACTTTTACACACAAATGGTACCATGGTACTCGTAGTTTCTGATACCCACGACACAGGGAATCCTAGTGTGGGGTCAGGACTATGTATGTGACTGTTGGGTGTTATTTATTTATTTAAATATTTGCAATCAAAAACGAGTCGAAGCAAGAGTGTGGGCAGCATTTCACACCGATACAGCCGATATCCTGGAGTTCCCACGCGTGCTCTGCGGATGTAAGTACATATCGCAGGACTTGCCTGACTTCACTGGCAGATTGCAGGCTCGGTTCCCACGACAGAACGTTCACCTTCCGATTACAATCCCCAACCAATTCAAAAGCACTAAAATGTTAAAGCTCTCAGTTGAATGACTACCGACACTATAAGTAGAATTTAAAAAAATGTAATGGATTAGAACATTTATGACCAGTTTGATGAACAAGTCCCATATTCACAGTGTCTAAAAATTAAGGCCTTTTACCATCTACTCGACGACCTCGGTGGCGTGGCGGGCGTGTGCTCGGCTGAGACGCAAGAGGCGCTAGTTCGATTCCCGCTACGGAAGAAATGATTGTATGTTCTGCAAATATTTCTTCCGGGGCTGGGTGTTGTAGTATTATGTATTATATAAGTATGTATTTACAAAAAAAAAGTATAGAAGTATCGTATCAGCCATCTGGTTCCCATAGTACAAGCTTTGCTTAGTTTGGGGCTAGATGGCGCTGTGTGAAATGTCCATAAATATTTACTTATTTATAGTAAATGATTTATACAGCGTCAGGAGGTAACTTTTACTTCCACAAACGGGACGCTGTAGTGCCCGGGACGAATTAAGATGGAATAGGCTTGCCCAGCACCTATTCCATCCTCTCAGCTTAGTCGGCCTTGTCCACAGGAAAGACATGGTCAATACGTGCGGAGCTAACTAAGCCGCGGGTTTCCTCACGATGTCTATTTCAGTAATTAATCCCCATAAAGTCACATAAAGCATTTCTCGTGCGCAACGAACGCAGCGTCGAGTTACAGACCTTATCCTCAATATCTCTCCTTATCTGGAGTGCTTGAGCTTAGTAAGCAGATTCTAATGCATAAATATATAAAGTTCTTTGAAGTGAGATAATCCTATACATTTTAAAAGCCCCATAAAGAGATTAAAGATAAACCGTTAAAGCTTTCTCTATTTACTTTGGATCATTGTCAATTAACCCGATTCACACATAAGCTTTGAAAAGCCTTTCACTCTGGCAGTGAGGGCAAAACAATAGTATATTAAAAATAGTTTGTTTCGTACACTGTTCCAAATTATTGACAATTCAAAAACGAAATATCAGCTTGTTGCACAGAATATGGTTTCCTCTGAAAAAAAAACCGTCTGACAAAGTATGCAATTCCAAGGGCCTTAATGACGACATGGAATTTTATGAATGTTTCATTGCGTAGAATACTGCAGTTGTAGTATTGCACAATGCGAAAATGGGCCGATGAACTGGAGATAGCGTTCTGAGCTCAATGCCGACGTTATGCGGGAGTATACAATCGATCTCAGATAAGCTTTACGGATCTTTTGCCTGCCATAACGCAGCTTTGTGCGACTTGCATGCATAGCTGGCATCGGGCTGTTTGCTTCCGAGTATAGGCGTCTAGACATCGGCTTATTAAGTCTGCTGAGACCATTTCTCACAACCAGCAGCATATTAATATATAAAAGACTTGACTGTTACAGAAATTAATTAATATCTCCGACTTCAGATAAAATCGCGAGCAACAGCTAATATTATGTATTTTTTAAATGTGCTTATTTGAATCAGGAGTGGTTGCAAGTTTTCTTATGACTACTTGTGGCTCTGCCCACCCCATTAGGGATACGGGCATGATAATATACGTACATACTAATTAAGCCCTTACATTTGATACCCAACACGGCATTATATTTATTTAATGTGACGTCAAATAGCCTATCACTAGCGGACGATAAAGACGCTTACAACGATACATCATTTGTCAAATTATGATAAGTATTTTAGAAATTACTAGCTGCTGCCCACGGCTTCGCTCGCGTGCTACCCGGATGAAAAATAGCCTATATGTTAATCCAGCATATGTACTATGTATATTCTAAGTTTCATTCAAATCCGTTCAGCCGTTTAGGCGTGATTGAGGCACAAACATCCAAACATTTAAACATCCAAACATCCTCATAAACTTTCGCATTTATAATATAAGTAAGAAGTAAGATAAGGGAACAGATGAACATTCATACATAAACACTTTCATACCGGTCAAAATTATAGCCCTCCTTTTCGATTCGCCTTAGTCGGGTAACAATAGTTCACCAGGCCATATGGAGAACAAAAAATAACGAAGAACATTCCCAAGGACGGTTGTACGGTCGTGCGATGATTTGCATATCGGTTGACCGGATGTCGAGGACTGACATCGTTTGGTCAACGTGCACTGCATCTAGTACATGATTGGCACTGGCTGGGGAAATATTCAACGATGACCTTGCTGCCAGACCACCCAAAGATGCATAACATTTCAAATTGTAATAACTTGCAAGCCCCATAAATCTATTAATTTAAAACCGAGCGTATAAATTATTGATACAAAATTATAGTGCACGACGGATGAGAGGTTCTCAAAACGAATTCAGTAGTTCACTAAAAATATAGAAAACCTGATCAGAATACGTAATTAGTTGGGTACTTGTGCAAGGTTCTCAGTATCGGATACCCACTCAGGCACCTACGGAAATATAAATTGAAGAATCGATACCATTGATTACTAGAGACTTGAAATGAAGAAAATTACTTTGTTTACGAGCGGGGCTTTACGAGTCCCGACTAACCTCGTGTTAGTCGTGCAGTAGGGTTCATTACCACAGGTGAATACCGATGGGCATCTAATGTTGGTAAGAACGTTGATCAACATTATTCTGTCAGGACACCCACCGAAGGAATTACCCTATAACGCAGGAGTACATATGAAGACATATTTATTGAACGAAACACATATTTTCAGAAGAACTTTAGTTTAATTATTCAATGTATTTGCATAATTAGCTGCTTCTCTCCCCAAGCATGTCGTAAAAGTCGACTAAGGGATAGTATCCTCTCCAACATGATGAGATACAATAAGCAAGTATTCCCAAGGAGAGTTGACGTCAGGCAGGCGGCCGGTCATAAAACACCTTAGCCAAAACTCTTGCAGTGGATCCAAGGATCCAAGCTGTGCCGACCCCACATAGAGTGGGATAGGGGCAGGAAGATGATGATGATTTGTATAATTAATTACAAAGTAAGTGGTTCTAATAGCCGTAATCCATACAAAAACGTTATCTACTAAAAATCCTAGATGAGACATGTGGGCATATTTTGGCGCTGGCGCAGCCGCGGCGGCGGCGGATCGTCACATCCGGCCCGATGACCGTGTGTTGGCTGTGTTGCGCAAGCACCGACATGGGCATTGTATGCAAAACGAACCCGCACACCACTCGGCAAATACCAAGTAAACTGCGATAACGGTAACGAGCTATCCTGATCGAGAGATAGTGACCTCGTTCTGAAAGTTTGTGAAATCAGAAAAGCAGACAGGACACGACACCCGCCATCAAGCATCACAAATCGAACAGGAATCGAGTAGACCTGACAGTTTGTTATTATGTTCTAAAAAGTGGTGGGGAATTCACAAGCCAAGATTTATGGATACAAACTATAGATGTTGGCCAAATGAGCATTTAGACTAAAATGTTAACAGGATTTAAAAACACGTCAACTTCTATAATAATACTAACTCTCTGGACGTCCGCTTGATACTATTTTTTGGGACACCCTGTATATGATAAATAAAAGCCAATTTATTTTATGTGTCAACAGAAATATATGTAGTTGGGTGGTAAACAAAAAGGCGACAGAATTTAACGACAAACCTACTTCCGGATTCCTGATACACACACAACACAATTATATAGGAAGCCCAAAATTATACTCGCATTTAAAATCACAAAAGGCTGAAATCACACACCCGGGCAACAAATAATGTTTATCTAAGCTTGAGCAGACAAATACATCAGCCTTTTGAAAAGCACATACGCCGCTCGTGATATTAAAAGGGCCGGAAGGATTTTCGGAACTGTTTCATTATATTCTTCCTCCGGGATACGCGCCGAAAACTTGTTGATATTTAATGTTAAGTCGTAAAAAAAACATAAATAGCTGTTAAGTTCCTTCAACACGTTTCTTCAAAAGAAATATTTAAGATTTAAGATCAAAAAGTATTGACATAAGCCTGCAGCGAAATATCATTACGTAATATTCAATACACAGATTATATTTACATTAAAAAATGTTTAAAACTCTTTCGAATACAAGAAGCCGAACGAAGCACTCGTGTGAAATAAATCCTGACCGGCACCGGACATCCGTCTTTGTCGATATTCCCGTTCTACATCAAAGGGAATCACTAATTTCGAAAATTTAAACAATTTTAAACGTTACTCGCTGAGTAATATGGGCTATAGTAGAACTTTACGAGATAACGACTGCAATAAAACTGGCCCAATACATCTTGTCACTTCAAGAGACGATTAAATTGCAGTGGACAACAATACAATAGCGGATAGGGAAATAAGGCTTAGTCGATCGTAATAATTTGTAATATCCTTCTCATATAGACGTAAATGCTCGCAATAGTCTGTTGTCAATATTTAATTATAAATTTTGAACAAATAGTCACTATTGTTGAAACACCGTGATTAGCAGCACGAAAGATTTGAGTAATCGACCCCTGATATCCAAGCGTACTCAATTCTCGCCTTATTCATGTAGAGATCGACCTTCATTAGGTCGTGACGCTTATAAACATCGGTTACCTGGAACGAATGAGCAGAAAATATTCAACGAGCCGAGATGAAGAGTAACCAAAATAGATAGTGATATTAGATTTTGTCACTTCGCGATGTGAGCGGTCAGTGGCGCTCTCTATCCGTAGGCGTCGCCCACGTTACCTCAATTTCCGCCGCGGACTTGGGGACGAGGTGTCATCTTTTTAGGGTTCCGTGGCAAAGGGTGCCAACAGAACCCTGTTACTAAGTCTCCGCTGTTCGTCCCTCCGTCCGTCAGCAGGAAGGGAAGCGGGAAGCGCTCGTGGCGTAGCTTGCTTAGACTTTCTAGATTGACCGTTAAAATTAAGCAACGTTGTGCACGGTCACAATTGGGATGCATGAGCGCAAGTGGCAATACGAGCTGAGCGCTTCCGGGCTTCGGAGGGCACGTTAAATTGTCGGTCCCGGCTATTTAAGTCGTTAAGTCATGACGGAAGCCTTAAGGCGGCCTAAAACTCCGTCACAAGAGTTGGCCACAAGCTCATACGAACTAACTAACTAGCTGCTTGTATCTCATGAACCGTAATAGGTAGAGTTGAAATTTTCACTGAGTATGTATTTCTTTTGCCGCTATAAAAACAAATATTAAAAATAAAAGAGGTCCCATACAAGAAACATTCTTTAATGTATGATGGTACGGAACCCTTCGTGTTCGAATTCGACTCGCACTCGACCGGTTTTTTTTTAAACAGATAAATATTATCATAACTCCTTTCGTTATATTGCCCACATAAAACTTTCTAAACATATCAATAAAATAGAACAATGCTGGTGCACCGGCGCGGCGGCTCGTGAGGTCGACCTTGGCTGAGGACTCGCAGAACGGACGTGGATGATCGTAAAATAAAAACGACTCTCGCAGCCGCAGAGACAAACAGACATACGCTATAATATGTTATGTATATGGCGAGACGCTCACACGATTGACGGCCGATAGCTCCTCCGTCAGAAGGCCGGCATCCGGCATTCAAGGTGACACGACCCATCCTTGCAGATCCGGTCTCGGCTGAAGACAAAATATTGTCTCTCAAACAATACTCTAATGTATTGAATTTGGATACAAAACCAAACGTGCCCAACCCATGTCCAACTGTAGACATTGTTTGATTTGATGATTAGTATAATGTAGGAAGATACAAATAATTCACTACACACGCTCATCGTCAAGTCGGCTTCGACATTTTACTTCAAGCTGAATTAGACAACTCATAAATCGCGTTCCCAGAAATTCGAGACCTTTGACACACACAACAAGCCAGTTATTCAACACTTTATGTCTCGTTTTATTGCCAGTAACTAACTATACAGCATGAAGAACTAAATCAAAATCATGTTGGACGCAATAATACAATGACATAAATCATACAACATATGAAATTGAATCTTGGTTCTAATATTTTGGAAGATTGTGCAGCTACGTTTTAAGTACCTACTTAATGTTATTCAATAATCGTTATGTAACACCGGTGAGGCCGAGAGCAATGTGGACGGCTTAGTGGATTTGTCGTCAAATCAAATTAGAGCGCACCACCGGATCATGCGCCCGCGCAGTTCGACGACCGATCGCCCACATTCACCATTCTTATTGATCCCATTGAATCGATCCTTGGTGATTGATAAATCGCGATGTGGGAGTGACATCGCTCCAAACACAACAAGTTTTCATATACGTAAGAAGTGTTGCAAGGTGTTAAATTGCAAGCAGCAGTGATAGCTGCAGGCTTTTTAAGAATTCACCGGTGCGTAGGGTGACATGGAGAATGGATGGGGGCGAGCGTGGGCTCCTGGAACGGGGGCGGAGATACATATAGCTCCCACTAGCACTCTCTCTACCGCCGAACTAGGTTTGGCTAAGGCATTCATGATAGACATCATGTCTTTCGTAAGGTTCTGAATGATAAATTAAACAAGTGCTCGTGGAAAGTACAAATAAAAAATATTGCTGGTTATTTCACATCTAGCCCTAAACTCAGAAAAGATCTCATGAAATCAAATCAAATATATTTATTTGGGAACAAAGGTCATCGATTAGAGTATCGATTATAGTAGTGCTAGCTGCCGCCCGCGGCTTTGCCCGCGTGATACCCCGATAAAAAGTAGCCTATATGTTAATCCAGCACACGTACTATGTATATTCTAAGTTTCATTCAAATTCGTTCAGCCGTTACGGTGAGATTGAGGCACAAACATCCTCACAAACTTTCACACACTATCACCACAATCAATTCCAAGCAGGATTTCAGGATTGAGGATTCTGTGTGCATCGTTTATCATCTACCCCAAGAAAAGACGAGGTATACAGCGATGCTTACATGGCTAAAAGTGTGTTTATAGCATCCGCTTTCCTGCCGTGGAGCAACGAAAATACCGTTACGCCCGCACAGCCAAACTTCATTGATTTACATACGCAAATCATGACGAATTGCTAACAATGCACGTCCGCAATACGCCGCTCCAGCGGCATCGGAACTTCGGCACACATTACGTTTCCCCAGAGTCCACATACGACTGAATGTAACATCAATTCCGAAAATACATTGGATTAAAATTGACGATTATTGAGAAATCGAAACTTGCCTTTCAAGAGACCGCAGAATTCGTAATACTGAATCACACAAACGCATCTAAAATTCGTTTCGCGGGCCATGGAATGCAACGTCGTAAATTCTGTATGAAAGGTGGAGACTATAAACTTCACCTGCCCCTTTCGCAATTTCCTATGTAAATGGAAGAATCGTTGCTTAGTAGACACGCCTAGCATATTTCTATTCACATCAAAAGTCTCATCTCCTGTTTATTAACGCCTATTCAACCGGCAACTCGTAGGTAACAGCAAACAAGATGTTGTTCGCCGGCGTCAGATATAAGCATTTTATAGAGTCTTCTCGTAAAAGGAATGCTATATAGAAATACAGATTAATTTGTTGTGGATCCTATTAATGGAATCTAATAAGCTCTAATGGATAATGCCGTCGTCGTAAGTTCTGTTGACGGATAAAGTCGTGACGGAAGCGCGGCGAACAAAAACAAACTAGTTGCACCGAGGAGTTTAAAAAATTTTACACTCGTTAGTGCATCCGGTGAATTACAGTTGCATTGATTCTTTTTGCTGGAGTTTGATTTTAAAAAATAAATTGATGAATCGGGCAGCATAGCTCATGGCGAGGGAGAATATCCTGTCGCGACGCCGCGGGAGTGGGAGGTAGCGCGCAGGCTTCCATGAATAGCCCTAACGAACCTGCTGGCCTTGGCGGGACCGCCATCGCCGTGCCGCGGCTAGCTATGGACATTCAATTACTATTCATCCATATTCAGAAGCATCGGCTCTAAAGCTCCACCTTATCAATCACCATCTGTTGCATCTAGAAACAAATATTCCATTTCGCCTTTTGCAGACCGATTTCAAGCTTTAGCAACAGAAGTTTTGTTGTTATAGAGGTATTTACGCCTTATTTTGTACGCAACAGGAAGTGTACTCGGTCTTGTACACTCAATTCAATCATATACGCAGCAAACATCTCATTCACGATCCTTTGATTGCATCTGAATGAGTGACGTGCTCTGCGTTTACAATTTGCCTCGTAACAGGAAATGAAACGAGTCCAACCATATCAAGGACGATAATATTGAAACTTGATTTGTGGCTCTATTTATTTAAACAAACATTTCATGACATTCTTCAACTGCGTATCGAGAGGAAGTATTAATTTATTATGTTTTATTGCTATTCATTAGAAAATGATCCAGGTAAGTAATAGTTTCCGACCTTGAGTGAGCAAGGATCGACATGGTAACCCACTTATCGCTGCGTGCCTGCGCGTGCCTTCAAGGGATTACGGCTCGACTAATGACGTCGTCATTTACAAGTTACACCATCTGGGATGTTGGTATGGTACCCTTTTATTTTGTAGCTCCAGTTCTCTATTCATTCCTCCACGCCAGATTTTTTTCCCTGTCTTTCATTTAACATGCGCGCGTAATTTTAACGAGCCCAGCATAAAGAAAACGATGAAACAAACAACTCAAAGGTCAGTTCCGTTTCACTAAATAAATATCCGTCCCCAGCAAATAGAGCAAGGCAATCATTTTGGTAGTAAAGTAACTATTTACACAAGCTCATTTCAAAAACCAATCATTCTATGCTACAAACTTAGAAGACAAGAATTAACTATAATTTTAAAGTTGAATAGCTTTTAAAGTTGCGCATGGAGTGAAATGTTTCATTAGTGATCACAGAATAAAATAGAAACAAGGTACAACACAAAATACTGCTCGCCAATCTACACAAACACTCAAGAATAACCTCCAGTGGGTCCGGAGTAATGTCTTGGCCATTGGTTCAATTAGTTTCATAGATCCGTGAAAGAACATTGACCTGGTACGGTGCATGCGGCCATGCCATGAACGCTACTCAGAGATTAAGCAACCCCTTCACAGTGCCAATCTGCACCTTGCAAGCAGAATCAATCGTTTAGACGTGAACAATACCTCATTATAGACGGTGTTGTTACCACCAGTGGCTGAACTGAGGAAGTCAACATCTATTAGCTCGGCACAATAGGTGAGCGACATCCGAAGCTCATTACTGCCGTTCGTTTCCGCTGGCGATTCGCAACTTGGGACTAAATCGCGGCTTATGAAATATCAGTAGGCTCGTTCCGTACAGAAGTTACGATAGTCAATGACACTAGGTAAGCTGTTTCCTACTCCATGCAATAGCCAGGTAAGTATAAAGCATTAAATAACAAATTTATAATCATAGCATTTATGTACGCTCTAGTAAAATTATATTATTGATGACCACCAAGCTCCCTATCTCGTTGATAAGCGAACGGAGACGCCTGATGTGCTGTCTTATAATAACATAGCACAGTTGTGTATTTCCTTTTCGTCCACATTGTCGATATGTTCATAGTATTAACGCTAGGAGAGCGTAAACACAGGCGACCTTGACGAATGTTGTTTACGGATGCTATATGCGTTGGCAAATCAACTCGAATACCAAGTTAATTTTGTAAAACGATGACAACACTGTGAGCTTGATGTTATAAATAGTAATAAGTACACGCACGAAGTACAGGAATAGTTTAAAATAAATGCAACGACAAAGAAGCCGACCACTCCTCTGCATATCTTCATTGCGGAGACAGCATTTAAAAGCCGTGCTAAACTAAGTGGTTGTGTTGACAACTGCAAGCACGCATATCCATAAACTAATGCAAATAGAACGTGAGGTTGCATACATCCCACCTCTAGTGATCCGTGCCAGCGATCCTCAGGGCATAAAGTAAGCAAACATGATTTGTTTCGTGCAAACATTGTGTTATCTCGCGTTTTACAGGCGAGGTTCATCTGTGACCGCCCGCGCCGCCTATAGCGCACCTAGTAGTCACACACAACAGACGAACGTGCTTTTTCTCCTGCTCAAACATTAGTCGAGTAAATATTTGCCGCATGCCCCCGCGAGTGTTGCAAGGGACCGCTCTCAGCTCGACTGACACTATGGTCCTATGTCCCATCATTAAAACGAACCAGAGGTAGACAAGAGGGAGGCAAACGCGAAACCAGTTGTGAAGTAAACGCAGTAAGCAATTTAAAAATCTTTATCCACAGGTCACAGCGTGGAGGCGAAACGTGAAATTGATGTCAAACAATGGTCCTGAAAGAAAAACTCAACGACTGAACTGTTGATCGCTGATTTAATGAATATATTTTTACCAGGGCACCAGTACATCGAACGATGGAAAACGCATAATGACTTCCGCAGGATGAACTGCGAAAACAACGAAAATAAAACAATGTACTGTTTTTCAATCATTAGGAATCTTCGAGATTTTATATTATACATATGGCTTTTTTGAATATGGAATATTTGAATAGAGGAGAAACTTGGAGAGCCGAAAATAGACGTTTTCATCTCAAATTATGGCGGTTGAGTTGAGATACCAAAGCAAATATTATGTTCGCGTCGCGAACTCTTTGATTAGCGGATGAGGGAAGTGCGGTCGGCGTGGCGCAAGTGCCCCACGACACTCGCTCGGGTTCGCGATTCTAATTCTGATATATCCTGCGGGTTTCCTGTACTAGCGCCGACCGGAACCTGCCCACTCTCCCTAATAAATAAACCATGCGGGTTTTCACCGAAGCGTCTAATGAACTTGAAAACATAATTCAAATTAGAATTGCTTGAAGAATCTACCAATAAGTGCTTTGATATTGCTTTGAAATTCGTAACAAACTTGTTTACGAAGAATGATTGACAAGCATTATAGAATGTTTCTCTAGCCAGTGTGAAGAAATCATAGGATACGAGAAAATTTAACCAGTATTTGTTCATTATAATGAATGCAATCATCTATACCGCAAATAGGTCCACTCCACACAATCGAGTAATTATTGTAAATACATAGCATGCGTATAAACAATGTACTTAATTGCGGATAAAATTGTATTCCGCGAACAATGAGGAGCTGAAGGTAAATAATCCATTGACAGTCTATTATTGTCTATGGAAGCCGATGAGTGAGCGGTGACTGGTGAATGAGAAACAAAAACAAGCTGGTCTGCGTCGGCATCGGCCGGCACTGGTGCTTACACACGCCGTCAAATATAAACACGTATGAACTCATCCATTACTGAAGCACCATTATTCATGGCAAATTACTTATTAATGATGCGCACATTTTTATGTTCCCTTTGGGAAAAATCTTTAAAGCTAACTTTACTACTAAAGTTTCGCGATCAAGTAAATATCTGAAACATTCTGACACATCTGAGTTTTTGGCGATCGTAAAGGAAAAATAAATTGTACATGTAGAAGTAAGATCTATATATCCACCATTTCTGTCCACTTTACGAAACAATAAACTTGAAGATGCAGATGCGAATACAAAATGTAGCACTCAATTTGAAAGTACCGATTACTAATATGTATGAGCTTCCAAGCAACTCAGAGACAGGCGCTATCAGTAATCAGTTCACATCCTCTTTCGAGGCCGCTAACCGCGCAAGTTAACACCTATTGTTTCCGCCGTTGAGTACTATCTTTTCATTCACCACACCTTACGTACCCATTCAGCATTTCTAGGAAAACCAATTGTTCAATTCCCAGACCGGCGTATTTACTTTCAGGAATATCTGCGCCATCAAAGTGTTCCTCGAACTTAATTAATGGGAATGGCACAGGCGCTGAATTCTTATGGTCACGGTGACAATTAATGGTATTCTAGACTTCCTGTTGCATAAATACTTGGTATTTAAATAACAAGCAGTTCGGAGCTTCGGAACTACATGCTAGGATGAGCATGAGCAGGAACGATGGACGGTCACAATCACAGACCAGAAACGTCATGGGAACATGAAGCCAGCTCAGAATGCATAAAATATCGCAATGAAATGTGAACAGCCAAAATTCCGTGGACGTGATTATTACGTTACGTGGGAATGGGAATGCCCGATTTTATTCAAACACTTAACAGATAAAATTGGCAAAGGAACAAAAACTCAGATCGTCTCGACGATATCCAAAAATGATTCATTCGTTTCAGAATACATTTCAAAACAATCTTAATTACGAAAAAATACTCAGTGTCGTTAATGTTCTTTTGTATAGCACGCTACTAAGGCCTTTAACCATCTATATTAGATGATTACTACAGCACTAAAAGGCAACTTTTGCCTACACTAACAGGACGCTGTAGTGCCCGGGACGAATTTAGATGGCGTAGGCTTGTCCAGCACCTATACCATCCTCTCAGCTTAGTCGGTGACATGGTCAATACGGAGCTGACTAAGCCGCGTGTTTCCTCACAATGTTTTACTTCACCGTTTAACACGCTAATTTGGGTGCAAAATGCAATTATTTTTAAAATTAAAACATCTTTGTAGTAATTAAAGTAGGAGCTTTAATTGTGTAAAAAGGACAAAAGCAAGACGGATGAAGCTTTTTAGCTGGAATCATGATCTGTGCAGAGAAGAAGGTGCGTAGGGCCGACGTCGCAAGACAGGATGCCGCGAAGGACGAGGGGCGAGCTACACGATATCCCTTTTACGTGGACCAATTAACGGACCCCATCGGACCGGATGCGTAGACACTAGCATTAGCACCTCTACCCTTCACTAATCTTCTTATACCAGCTCAAAAATATATCCCCAAACAATAGATCCGCAAAAAGATACTCCGAGACACGTTTTAAAACAACGTGGACGTGACTCCATTGACCGGATTACCAGAATCGTCCATCAATGTCCTCGTCTTCCGTACTTAGACAGCCTCCGTCTATGGTACAGGACAGTAAATACTTGTCGGGCATACAATTACTCCATCAGCAGAGGACACGATACCGATTGTATTCAATGCGCGTTGCGTATAAATATTCCGAGAAGATATCTGAATGACATAGCCGTATAAGTACAGAGTTTCTTTAATTTCATGCTTGTTCCATTAATTTATCAAGTTTCTGTCTTATATTTTGTATAAAGGCTGGTTTTGAAGGTTTCTTTCAGTTTTGCTTGTATGACTTTTTCATTAACCACTTTCAGCGATCTAAAAATACATATTTATAAGCTAACGGATGTGGAATCCACGTGGATCCATTGGATTTTACTTTGTTGTGAACCAGAATAGCTAAACAACACGTTTTTGAAATTTCTATGGAATTCACACGAAAATATTGATAGCAACGACACGCAGTAAACAAGTAGGAGGAACCAATTTAAACCTTGGTTTGCAATTATGTGCATATGGAATGAATTCTTGACTTCTTTGGGTTCAAATCTTTATTTAGGATCTTAAAAGAAACCGGAAATGCAACTCGTGCCGTTACGGAACCAGCGGTATGTCAAGCGTATGGTACTTCCGTTTTTGCTTGAACGGACTCCACCCTCAGACGAGGGTTGTTCCGGAAGTTACAATTATTAGTAACCGCTCAAAAGTCAACCGAACCATTGTTCCGATTCTAAAGACTTCCTATATTTAAATTTTTGTGCATTTATAACAAAGACACTTTTGAATTAACTATTTGAATAAAGCATACAACCTCACATACAACATAATGGAACTCATTTGTTAGAATTGCCCGCAGTATTACCGAAACGAATCTGATGTAAAATGGGTATTAGCTATTTATTAAATGAATGAAAGCTTCAATTAATAAAAGATGGGTAGAGAATATATAGCCAAAAAAAAGATCATAAGACCAAAGATCAAACAAAAGAGGGAAGAATTGTGTGAGAGCCGAAAGTGTGAAAATAAAGACTACCAAGATGACCATCGGAGCAATTGCAAAAGAAGAACATGCTGTGGCGAGCCCACCTAAAAGGGCAGGCGAAATTATGATGAATGTAGTAAAGAAAATAAGCCAACGGAATTATGTAAGAAGACCTTTAAACTCACTCGGCCTCCGCCTATGGTAAACGATATTATAGGTATATGTACTGATACACGGTTTTTTTACCTGAAATAGGTTTGCGTTTAAACTCTCTCTACCTGATGTTAATTAAAAGTGTGGTCTAGGATGGAGCACGCTTACCTAGAAGAAACCTATTGATCTTTGATTCAAAGATACCCATATTGTGCTTTTCAGGAAATACCGACCCCGACAGGGAGTTACCGACGAACACACACATACTCGTATGTAACTGTAGAGCTTATCTCTAGTTAAAAAGTGACATTAGCCGTAATAGATAGAAAATCTATATAGTTATATCTTACAAACGTTAGGTTTCGTAAAATGTATAATTATTATATTTTCCAATGTAAGAACACTGTTTGAGTACAAGTCTAACAGTATATATGTGTTAAACACACTCTCTAGATAATAATGTTTATGCTAATTATACCTGGTGAATGGCTATAATGATGGAAACCTCTGAAGTAAATATGTTTGTGCGTTGCACCAACGCAGAACCGATCCCATTACCGGGCGATCGTATAAACTTCGAACATAATTTATAGCTTCCTCTCCGTGTTTTTCAAAGCAACAATACTCCTCTCTCCGAGTGTGAAGTTTAATGTCTTTACGATGTGTCGAGTAGTAATTTGCTTTAACGATATTGAGGATAGTAACAACAGTGCACCTTATACGGATTGATTGAGTCTGCAAATTGCAATACTCTCGTACTTCCATTACATTACGGTTCAGTGAACGAATACAGGACAAGTTCGCAAAAGAAATTTTGCAATGTCTCTCCATAGTAAATTCTACATGTTTCGAATTCCCATGAAAAAGCTTTTGAAAACAACTCCTAATTAAAAGTCCAATCGTTGAGAACTTAGCAGTGGGAGACTAAGTGGTTTCTCAATGCAATTCAGCCCGTGAGAAACTGGCTCGCGTTTCTTTGGATAGTCGCAACAAGAGTGTATGAGATGGTTTTAGGAAACTTTCGTGGGATAATGTTTCGAATGTTTTACAATAAAGTCTTTTAATTCTAGGGTCTTTAAATTCTATTCATAGTGGAAGGTGGGGAAATGAGAGCTACACTGACGTCTGCGTTGGGGTATTGTGCATTATCTTCCCTGATATCCTTACCAATGAAGCCTTCCTTACTAAATTTCCAAAATGTTCCAAGCATATTTTACGAAGTCATTAATAGATGTTATTGCTCAAGTAAAATTGATAATAATTCATTAAAATGTATAATAGAATTCATATTATTTTTCGTAGTCCGGAAATGGAGTAACTTACAATAAATAATAGGAACTGAGCTCAAGCGCAGGATGCAGTTAACATTTAACGAGTGTAGTTTATACATAACTCTAAACAATGAAATACAGTAGTATAAATGAAAAGTATATTTTTTAAGAATTTAAATGTATATCGAGTATTACTACGGTGGATAACTCAAAAAGAAGATGTCTATGCTCTTATAAGCGCTTAAATTATAAAATAGATAAATAATTGAAAACCAAAAAAAAATAATTTCCGCGGACTTAAAGTTTCGAAATAGGTAGGTTAGGTACCAATAAAGGTTTACCGATATCGTAGTCTTCCCTGGAAAAAATAAAAGATAAAACGATAATGAAAATTATCAACATTACTTTGCAGAAAACATTTTCGTCGGAAAAGTACGCGGAAGGTTCTCAATGGAAAATATAAATGGATAAACTAAGGAAGTTGTAATAGGATCGAGAAACTAAGTTCAATATCTAACGAACATTATCTAACTCAATGAAGTTTCCGCAATGTGCTTTAATAAAACCTACGTAAAGATATCGTCGATAATTTTATAAGATAACATCGCATTCCTTGCGATCAACTTCCTCAATTACATTGCAGCTAATGCAGCCGATGATGGCAAAAAGAAAACTGCTCCAGACGTGCATCCTTCTAAAAAGAGTGATCTAATATAGCTTTATCAGTCCAGTAATTATGTTTTTGCATTAATATCAGTGAGCAAAAACGCTGTTGGAACTAATATAGAAAGTAATAACAGTAATGGGATGAAGGAGTGTACCGAGAGAGGCGTGTCAATTTAATATCCGCTGGTGCTGGTGGCTCTGATGGATGGCCGCTTGATTACCCCCGCCGGACTCACAGATAACCTAATGCTACGTATCTACAAAGATGAGGTCAGATTTGCTACATTCCAAGGATTTGAAAGTCACACAGCTTACCAAAATTCGACCCTGTTTCAAGTGTTTATTTGACACCTGCAATAAACTGCGAGCTCGAATACTGACGCCGATCGATATCTACGAGTAAGCAAACAATAGGGGCTCATCAATTTGGGAAAGACGTGCGCGCTTGTGGGATGTATGAAAAAATTAGCGAGAAGTCCAGGTAGAAGTCGGTTAGTTAGCGCCTCTTAAAACTGGCTATTGTGTTGTAACGGCGCCTAAAATCGGACCATTTTTTTGAGTAATTTATAAACAAAACTGAGAGCATCTGTCCTGTTGGAGTACAGCCTTGAGTATTAATAGGTAAGATCGAAAATCAGTGACGAAGACTGAATTTGATTTTATCACCGGCGAACAAGAAAATATTTTCGTAGATCGAGTCAAACTATTAAATATTTAGCATTATTATGTCAGCTCTATCGTAGTCAATAATTTATGCTATCTTAATTATTTATTCTATCCAAGTTTAGAGTTGTCTACATTTATGATGTTAATGTTACATTCGTACCATGTGGTTCAAACAATAGAAAAGGATATTTTACAAAATGTATTTTATGGAAATACAGAAGGCTATGGCGTACTACACCTACTACTATATTTGAATAACGTGGGCACCACCTACAGAACAACCCACTGTCGTATTTTTCCTTCAATGATCATGTAGCCTACGTGTCATGCCTTATAGAAAAGAAGTCAGCATTGGTTTAATAAGCAGTGAATGAAATAAAAATCGCTTTGGTAACTCACCGTGTAAGTCAAACGGTGTTGCCGCTAGTGGCTTTCCCCAAAGGCAGGTTTTCTTCTGATAGCCACAGTGATTTGCGTATACGCAAATCTAATCCAAACACGGGAATTTCCACTCGAAAGTCAATAGTCAACAGGGTTTCAAAAACACAATCTTGCGGCTTTAAATTTTAAACGTAAAAATGAGAGATAGGAACATGCGCTGTGTTGGCGCGTTCGTCAACAGCGCGACTGAGCGTGAGCGGAGCCAGACCGCGGCACGCGCCGGTGCTAGTGGGGGTTCATTCACAAATCGAATGGCAAGGCGCACGGCGGGGCACAGTGAGGCGCGCGGGGCAGCCCGGCCCGCAGCCATTCATGCAAGCAAGCCCTCCGGTATGCTGACCTGCTCGACCTTTTGGGACATTACGCCAAATTACTATTTTCGAGTACCTAAGCCTGCTGGTACCTGATTATTTACTGGCTTATTTGCGCTGACGAAATTTTGAATGTGGATATGGAATATAACGCAACCGATAACGAGGAAAGCCTTACTACACGTTCACACGCGACATTCAGCAGATATGAATAAACCCTTTTGCAATTTAAATTGAACCGGTCATACAGTACGAGTTCGCAATAATTGCGACTGCGACCTGACACAATTTTTACCGATATTGTAGGAGCGAAAGTGAGAAGAAATTCGAGAGTCGAATCGTAAGCAAATTTTGCGGGTAGGAAAAGACTTTTTGAATCTGTAAATAAATGCCGAGTTGAATTGTAATTGGTAATGAAGGTGACGACAATTGTATGATGCTCCCCCATTCGGATCGTTCTTATCCCGCTAGGTGCAGAGCGGCGGTGGCTGCGGCTTGTCTCATCAGATCCCGTTGCGCCACCGCTCGGTGGATTTACAGCAATAATAGGTTCGCAAGTAAATTGCCGGCACCGGTGTTGGTGAAAGGTTCTGAGCACTCGCCGGTTTGCGTAACAAAGCGATTGCACAGCACGTGCCTCGGCTTTGCGTTGCGGTGTTGTGAGCCGCTTCGGATTTCGTTAACATCGCATTAGTATTCAGAAGCGGTAGCGATGATCTCACAACTTTCGGCATTGACTGACATACGAAATCTAAGAAGCGTTCGGCATTGAACCCGCCTGATCAACTATCCTAACGAACCGGGCTATTAATCTCAATAAAGCTCTGTAAATGGATGTATTACGTACGCCTATTGCCAATTTGGATCGTAACAAAAGCCATTTCAATTTGCAGTTTGATTCTAAGCATGTTCCAGAATTGGTTAATTAAAAGTGTTCGTAGGCGATAATTACACTTTCGTGCCGCTGGTTTGTGCGATCCTTGTAGGGCAGAATTGCTTTCTAGATTCCGGTAGTGCGGTAGTGCTGCGGGCGAATTTACATTTTGAAATGGGCGTTTATTGATTCTATCGTAGGTTTTGCCACGTTTATATTGGCTGTGAGATTGGATCCGTAAATGGGAATAGTATCTCCATCATGAGGGCCAGTAGCGAGCTCATTTCCTGGTGTCAATTAATGCAATGAGCAAGAATGAGCAGCATTGAACTGGTACTGACGCCGGTAGCCGTTTAAACAGTTAGAAAGGGCCGGGTTAGACCGCATGCGCTCATGCAGTACCAAGGAATAAAACCGCAATGTGCAATAAAAGAACGGAAATTAAATGATAAGACATAAAAAGCTTATAAGGACTTAGTTTGGCCTAAGCCTAACGGAGTTTTTGTATAACCATGAAAGATTTTAATCGATTTTCCCAAAGTGCACCACAACATCCGGCTCGTAAAATTGCCTAGATATGCCCAGTATCTAGTAATATAAAATATTTAATTCATCTTAAATTAAATCTAGCACTTACCGACGCGACATAGCGCGATAAAGTCCTTTGACGTAGCGACTCCTTCCGGCAGGTTCCAAGACACCTTGAACTGCTCTCCTTCTAATGTCCAACTTATTCTAGCTTTTTGGTCTTTTGTGCTCTTTTTGTCGCTATTCTCAATTTCCTCAGCTATGGCACTCTTTTCTATAACTTCTATAGGTATGGCACTATCATTTTTGGATGTTGACTGATTGGCACTGGTTTCGCTAAAGTCTTCTAGAATTTCTTGAGCTGTTTTGGCATTGTCTTTGTCCGCTGTTTCGATACTTGTAGCACAGTCGTCATTTTCCTCTGTCATGTCTCTTCGGTCGCTTTTATTTACACATCTTTGAGGTTTGGCATGTTCACTGACTAGCGAGGTTCGAAGCTACCTGTTGTTGAAATAACTTTATTAACACTTACTCCCACAAATTCACACGGACCCTATCTAATAAATTCGCTGACATAAAATTGACTATCAATATAAATGTTGATGAAAGATAAAACATGTGTAGAGTTACGTATCAAAAGCTAAACTAACACTTTCGAGAGGCAGCAGCCCAAGAGGGGTTGTTGTCTAGGGGTATCGAGGAAAACTGACGCGTGACACAGAAGACTTAATAATACTAGAGTGTAAAAGTTTTTCTCTGAAAGACTATTTTACGATCACTATGTGCAAAGCTATGGCACGCACGCGCGTACGAGATAGGTACCTTGGTGTCTAGGTACCTAGAAATATGTAGTCGAAGGATTTTTGGGGCTCATGCATACCGAAACAGCTGAACCTATTTATAGGTACTGTAACTTTTGATCTGCGACTTCTAATGGCATGCTAAGCTATTTGTATCTGAGTATCCACCATGAGTCTACTGCCGAAGATGGATAGTTACCTACCTACATATAAAGTTGCTACGTAACTATTAAAATTCAATCTTTTTAATTAGCATCATCTCTCCCATCTATGTAGAACCTTAACACATCGTGATAAGGTTCGTTTTAAATTGAAAGGTGGTTAGCAGTGGCGCAAGTGGGGGTACAGCCTCGGGGGTGGGGGAGGCGACTGGCGACCGACGTCTCGACGCCAGCCCGGCCGGCGCCGACGACGACCTACTAGCGTCTTGTTTAGATAATAAGGATTCAAGCCAATCTACTGTAGGTATTGAAGAACAACTACTTTACAGTCAAAGGCATGATAAAGTTTTAGGTATGACAGATTTAGGCTAAATTTAAGTACAAGAATCTAAGCACCATGACCAAGGGTGGAATGTTAGATTGAGCACTACCCACCCACATGTACCTAGGTAGGTACCTAGGCCAAAGTTACACAAGTAACTATTTAGTTAGTAGCTAGATTCAAACCTGAAAAATATATACCTAAAAAATCTTACACAATATTACTCACTTTTTTACTATAGAAGTAAACTTCCACATAAATATTTTTCAGGGTTAAAGCAGCCCTATTTTATTTGAGTCTGTATTGTCTTGAACTAACTATGATTTTAATTGTCAGTCCGTGCTATACTCTTTGAGTTAAACACATTGAACACTAGTATACACATGCACATTCACTCCTATGGTACCTGTACATACAAGTAGCCTAAATAAAGTCATGAACTATGTATATTCCAAGTTTAATTCAATTATGTCCATTTATTAGTGTTACGCCTTAATTAAATGATGGGCATCAAACATTTGGATTTTTGTGAGGCATGTGTTATTTGATATAAGTAGAAAGTAGATACTAATCCTACTAATAATATTATAAATGTGAAAGTTTGTATGTAAGTTTGTTACTCTTTCACCCAATAACGGCTGAACGAATTTGAATGAAACTTTGAATATGCATAGTACATGTGCTGTATTTACATATAGGCAATATTTATGCGGGTACCACGCAAGCGAAGCCGCGAATGGCAGCTAGTTTATTTTAATTTTCCTTTCTATATCCTACTAGATGGGGTCGGCTCAACATTCCATCTTTCATCTTCACCTATCACTTATCATCTCAGTACTCACTTCTTTCACACACAATCCAACCATCTTTTCTTTGGCCAAGACAAAAGTAGATACTAATTGAAAGATGAGTATTGGAAACAAAATCATTTTAAAAGAGGTGCAGGTGGTGATTATTTCACCTTTCAGCAAATGAACCTCGATCATAATTCATAGTCACATTTAATTGATACCAAAGGTATTTTAGCATGATTTGTGATAAATTAGATAAACATGAATCATTATAACTAAAGGCATGGTTTTGATTGCAATATGAATATTACACAAGACATGTTTTTGATATCTACAAATTATACTAAGGCATGCATTTAGAAATTTTGAGCAGGTTGTTTTAATTTTTATTTTGTAAATAAATCCCTCTTAGTTAAAGGAATAATGCATTGGAATCTGTACTAATGTTATTTCTAAGTGCAATAAAAAATAAATAGAACTATAAGGAAGAAAGAAAACAAGAAAGGACCGTTAGATATACCATCAATACTGCAGTGACAGATAGGTAGGTACCTACCACCGAATTGCAGAGCCAGGTCAATGAACAAATCACAGAATAAGTGGAAAAGGCTATCTACAGATATAGAGTATTGAACTTCATAAAGCTGATATCTACCTCTGTGACTGTATTCATTAATTTAACAGCTTTTTAGTGGTAAACATTATTTTACCCACTTTTATTTATGTAACTGAAAATTCCTTGGAATTCTCTAGGAGCTTTCTCGCTACTAATTCAATAACACCACACTGGATGAATATTGAAGATAAGTACACGTTCTAGAAAATAAATATAAGCTTTTCACATATTATAGCACTGCTTGAGACTTTTTATTACCGATTTCTCGAAAAAAATTGGCTAATTTCCAAATGCAGATAAACTCTCCGTCCGTCCGCAGCACAGCAGCAAGCAATCAGATGACATTATTTTAACCGTTCAAAAAAAATGCCTTTGCCTTAACCACAATTATTATCTTTTAACGTAATTACACCGTAAGGTACTGATTTTCTATTTCTGTTTTTCTTTCATCTTACAAAGCCTTCTTTTATTATAATGAACAGATCATTCTTCAAGTAAGATCAAAATGCAAAAGCAGAGTCCAATAATTTGTAATTTGTTGATTAGTATAGCTACAGAACGAAACAAGTTCTGTCCCCTGAAAGTGTTCTAAAGATAACTCATGGGTATTTAAAGCATAGAATGAAAACACACTTTTTTGTATGCAATAAAATGAGACAAAAAATGACGATTTCAAAACAATGCAAGATTACTTATCATTCGCTTGGCATCTCTTGGTATCACTAGTGTTAAACCAACTGTCACTGTCAGTCTGTCGAAACTTAAATTGATGTAAAAAATCTAAACTGTCTAAACAAAACTTTGAAAATTGTTTTGTTGTTGTTGTACCTACTTGTACATGAACAATTTGTTTAGATAAATCTACAGAATGGCTTCTGTAGCCCCATCAGACACAGAGTCGAACGTTAGTGGATTCATCAGATACAGTGACAAGAACTTCAAACATTTGTACACCTCGCTGATACAGGTATATTATTATATATTATATTATCACTATATTATTATATAGTGTAAAAAATAGTATGTTTTCGTAGGTACCAATGTTTGGGTATATTTACCAAAACATACTATTTTTTACACTACGAAACGATAAATGCTTACCTACCTACTATTTTTGTCAACAGAATATGGAGATAATCAACCAAGACATCCTACAGATTGAGAAGAATCTGACAAATATAGTGGCCCAGTCTGGCCCATTAGAAGGCCAGTTGTCTACCCTTCTACAAACCTTACCCAAACCTGCCGCAACCATGCCTATGGAGACTGAATAACTACTACACTAGCCGGATAAATTTGGCATAACCTTATGTACATTACTAACAAGATGAATCTGAACAATCATCATCATCTCCCTGCCCTTATCCCACTTATGTGGGGTCGGCTCAACATGTTCTCAATCAAAAACATCAAAATCTGACCAATCTTAAAATAAATGTATAGAATTTATTGGTAATTATTATAGGTAAAATAAAATGTTTCTGTAAAACTACAATATAATGTGTATTGCAGATAATGGATAATATATATTGTTGCTTGTTGTTCAAAATCGAAAGCTATAATGATTAAGAGTGTTCTTAGCTTTGGAAGTTTTTATGCAATGGACTTTTTATAATAATAAAGTTATATTTTCTTTAAACTTGGACCTTCTTTCACAGTAATTAATACCACCTTCAACTTTTAAAGGAATGTCATTTTGACTGCATTCAAAACACAAAAAACTTTAGTGTAAACAAACACTAATATTTTTAGCAAATCAATTAATATTATGTACTTATTATTTTATAATAAAATTACTTCTTATGATCAAATTCTAACTAAATAAATAAATAGTACATCATGGCTACTATAAGTGCAAGACCAAAGTCACCAGATCGTACAGAAGCCATTGCTAAGGCTTTGAAACCTGGACCAGTCTACAGTACTAGAGTATTATTGGGCAAGTATTCTCCTGAAAGAAAGAGTTGAAGCTAATATTAGTTCTAGAGTATAAACTATGACTTTACTATATGACATCGCTATATCTTCCAGATTTTATATTTACCAGGTAGCCAATTGCTTTAGTACTTTACATCCAACATTAATATCCAACTGATATTATAAATGTGAAAGTTTGTGAGGATGTGACGATGTTTGTGCCTGAATCACGCCGAATGGTTAAACGGATTTGGTGTAGCTAAACTTTTAAGAATTAAAGTCTCATACACTTTGCAGTTTTCAGATACTTAATAAAGGTACCCAGGTACTTTAATTTATAACAAGGTAATTTGTATTGAACTAATCAAAATATGTACTCCATCAGGTAACTGGGTTGAAGACCGAACAGAATGTCCTAAAGCTGGAACTTTGTATTTCCCACCTAAGAAGGAAATAAACTATAAAGAAATGAAACCAGAGTCAAGGCAGCCTGATTTTAGGCTGAATAAATTAACTGGTTTACAGGTACATTAGTGACAAAGGTAGGTAAACCTACCTAGCTAGAGGTACCTGTTACCTACTTACTAGTCACTAGACTGATGGAACAAAGTATTGTAGATCCGATTCCTACAGAACCAAATGTTACTTTCACTTCTTGTCATGTTTGTGACCTATCCACCTTCTCGATTATGGAAATTGGAAATATTATATAAGTTAAGAGCTTTTAGCGTGTAAGTAGGTAGGTTTCCTAATAACTTTTAGTTGGTCGTTTGTAGGGCAGTGTGCAGGCAATAACACGCCACGACAGCCACGACTCCTGCGGAAATTTCGCGACGATCAATGACCTGGTGTACAACCACCTTCCGAAGACGTTGTGCGGACCAGACCAGCGTTATTATAAGCGCAGTGCCCACCAGTACTATCCGCAGCCTGACCTGATGAAATGTTTCGTAGGTGTCTTTGTTAGTGCTTTAGTATTCAGTTGTGTGTCTGATGGATAGAATACACAACAAAAGAAAAGAAATGGTGCCCAACACGGGGCCATTAAACTTGGTCACAAGACCTTTTGCACTTAGATACCTATGCATAGAATCTATGCATAGGTATCTAAGTGCAAAAGTAACTATCTGATAGTTACTTTTCTACTAACTACCGATCCTCATTGAAGAGCCTTTAACCACACATCCACAGATCTGTGCACACATCGTAATGTGCTCTACAAAGGTAGGTATAATTTAACTCTTAATAGTTTCCTAAATTATACTCAAATTAACTACTAGGGAAACAAAACGGAATGGGGACTGAGAAAGTACATGCAATATGAATGGGCGTGTACTGATGTGTCGGATTACATTTCCTCACTATATGAAGATACATATGTACCGCCTCAGCCGCACCAATACCTACAAAGATGTGAGAGAAAAGCCAGGAACTCGTATGTATATTATCTTGGGTACAACTTATAGTATTTGGTAAACAATAATACAACATTTTCACATTTTGCAACTTTTATTGCAGGAGCTTCACAAAAAGTTTCCGATTTAAGATGACAAAACCAAAAAAATAATGATAACATCAAGAATCATTTTCTTCACTCTGCAAAAATTTTTACTAGTCTTTTTAATATCACATTTGTTCAAAGATTAAGACAGTGACGTCCATATAAAATTTTTAACAATAATTCTTAATGCTTTCATACGCCATCACCTGGCACCAAACACGAGATCAGCAATATACTTACAGCTATGTTTAGTAGTCTTAATTTATGTCTAACAAACGCTTAAAACTAACAAGGTCTTATTAAATCATAACATAACTAACAAAACTTATCATAATGGCAGTTTATGATAATTCAAAAAATAAATTACATAGGGAAAGGTAAAAGTGAGACGTAAGAAAATATTTAGTACGATAAAATTACGTATAAGACGTACAGAATCGGATAACGATCTACCGACTAAGGGATGGGGTGTTCTGTTGAGGTAACTTGATGAGCCCGGTCCCGCCGGGCGATCGGAACATACCTCCCTGATTGTACAGAGTCTGCGTCTGCTGACCATACATGCTTGGAGGAACCGATTGTTGCGAAAACTGCGGTTGGGGTATGTGAACATGATTGTTGAACTGCATCTGAGGGAATACTGGAGAATTAATGCGGCTGTAGTTGTTGGGAGTTATGTAACTGCTAAGGTTGCTCATGTTGGGAAAGCGATCCAGTACCATGGGTTCGACGCCAACGGAAGGCTCACGCGACGGCGGCTGTGAGAGCAAGTTCCGCTGATTCAAACTCGACGCCTGAGACTCGAAACCAGAGCTCTGGCTCGACGAGCGACTGGCATCTGCTGTGGTAACAATATTCTGCTGTTTTGCAATCACTTCCCCATCCGAGCCCCAGTAACCTCCCGCGACCCACGACGCGGTGTGTCCCAATTTGCTCGGCGATAGCAACGGCCGAGGAGACATGGGAGTCCTAAAACTAGGAGTAGCCGTGAATTTCCGCAGTAAAAATACCGGATTTACTTTTTTCTTAGCTTTCGTTGGACCTATGGACAAGCAACTTATACTTTGGTCTAGATCTGAATCGGAATCATCTTTCGCGAGTTTTTGGTACAAATTGAAAGACGGCTTCGCGAATACTGTGTCAGGAACTGTACTTGGGCTTTGGGAATGCATGGAACCAACACAAAATGTAGAATTGAGCTTAGGTTGGTTCCATATGCTATCATTCTTTGGTGAAAAAAATCTGCCATTCAATAAACTTGCATTCAGAGGACTGGCTGTTTCATTTGAAGATTCTGAAATGTTCTGTACTCCGAATTTACTCAAAGACACATCATCATCATCAGTGTCTGTGGTGTCATCATTATTAAAGAAACCATTCATTGATGCATTGGAGAATTTCTTCGTTTTCTTGATAGGCTGCTGGAATTTTGTAGTGCTCCTACCGGCAGTTTTCTTCATGCTTCTGTACACAAGCAAGAGTGTCAGAGCACAGATTATCTGGAACAAAAAATAAACAATTTACAAAAACATGCTTCTTGCCCAGTGGGTAAAGTCAGGCTGTGATGATTATGAGACTTCCTTTAGATAAGTAAATTTACCAACCTTGATACAAATTGTTACGGCTGAATTGAGGATCATCATGTATTCTCCTACGCTGATTACAAATGTTGACCACAGTAGATCAAGTATGATTGTGTTTTTCAGGTTGTTAACATTCCAAACATTACCAACTATCTGTACAAGACACACAAAACCCCCTAATGCTTTCTGAGTCACCAAGTTTACATTGTCTAAACCAAGTCTTAAACTAGCTTTTGGCATCATGTCAATGGAATAAATATGTAAGTCAGAAACATAAGATTTCATGGATGGAAATGTCAAAAATATGTACATATTTATTATGGAATAGACTCTCTCAAACAGACTCTTCATGATTTCTATAACATTAGTTATTGTTTTAGATAAATTCATATTTTTCATTAAGTCTGTGTAGAATTCATAAGAAACGAGTATAAACAGTACAGTAGCAATGAGCATTGAGGTATTGTTTATGAGGGTTTTAAGGGTTGTGGTCTGTGTGTCATGTTTTGCGGTCTTTTTCTCTGGTGTTCTCGACTCCAAGAGCTTGGTTCCGAGAAGGATGGTTTTTTCTTTGTGCAGTTTCATTTGCAATGTTTTCTTGCATGGACTGCATAGCTTGTAAGCTTTTTCTAGTTGAACCCTGAAAAAATAACATCACAGTTCATGTTTAAATTGGACATGATCTAGGGTGACACTTAGTTTAGATTGATTACTTAACCTTTATGGACTAATCATCTTACTTCTTACTTATATTATAAATGCGAAAGTTTGTGAGTTTGGATGTTTGGATGTTTGTGCCTCAATCACGCCTAAACGGCTGAACGGATTCTAATGAAATTTGCTACAGAGGTAGATCATACACCAGAATAACATATAGGCTACTTTTTATCCTGAAAAAGGATCCCAAAATGGAAAAAGGATTCAAAGAAATAGTCAGGATAACACATAAAACCTTCATTGATTTGAAGTTTATGACATGACATTTAATCCGACTTATGAAAAATTTTGACAATTCATATCAATCAAAATTTTGCAAAGAAGGAAGAAAGTCATCGTATTTCTGTATAAATTACACATTACTTTCTTAAAATAACATGTAAATGGTTTGTTGCTGAAGGGGCCATCCTACAAATCGAATACAAGTACTATTTGCCCAGAATTAAAACAGTTTTTTTTTCAGATTTATTGTATCAGAGTATGTTTAACGCTTTGACTTTCTTTGGAAGTCTTGAAAGACTGGAAGCTTGTGAACCCTAGAAGCATTCAGTGCAGTGCTAAAAATCTGCTAAGACTATGGAATACTGCGTCGTCCCCTGGCTAGGTAAATCCTCGGGCCAATGATCCTGATGGCGTATATAAGTCTTATCAGGGGATGTCAGTCAACCTGCGTTTTAAAATCGAGCTTTAATCTAATACGTTCAAATTGTTGATAAGTTTAATAAAGGCCTTTTAAGTATTCCAAATATTTTTTATTGTATTTACATGTAGGTAATCTATTGCATCTAGGTCGCCGAGCCAACAAAGAGGACCTCTGAGGACCCTTGTAACGGGTAAAACAAGCTAAGCTGGATCTTCACATAGTATGCCTTACTGATTGTATTACGAAATAAATAGGCGAATGAAACAAAATTGTAAAGGTAGCAATAAATCTTGATATAGGTAGGTACTTGAATAACTTCTCTGCTGAACTGGACGTAAAGCAAAAGCGTAGAATGCGTCCAGCTGCTTTTCTCCCCGAACATGTCGTAAAAGTCGATATAAGGATAGTATCATCTCCAACATAATGGACCACCCATATGCGCGATGGGCTGTCACCATGGTTCACCATATCCATCTTAGGACTTTAAATCAGAAGTTGCTCCAAGTTTTCATTTGTTTACTTGTGGCTCTACCCAACCCCTCTAGACATACGGGCGTGATAATTTATAAGTAATAACTTACTAGAATTAAATTGAATTGAATTGAACTGACGAGTTTACAGATCGAAGCAACAAAAATAGTAAGTAAAATAAGAATAGGTTTATACCTATTCTTATTTTACTTACTATTTTTGTTAACTTAAAAAAACTCGACTTTTTCGAGGTATTGTTATCAATACCTCGAAAAAGTCGAGTTTTTTTACGCAACGTAGCTTTAAAACCATCTCTAAGTCTCTAGAAGTTAGCGAGCGAAGCGAGCCGAATTTTTCAACTAGCTTCGCTCGCTAACTTCTAGAGATTTCTAGAGGTGGTTTAAAGCTATATTGAGTAAAAAAATTCGGCTCGCTTCGCTCGCATTGGCTTGAAGCTCGCTTCGCTCGCTAACTTCTAGAGATGGTTTAAAGCTACATTGAGCAAAAAAAAAACGGCTCGCTTCGCTCGCATTGGTTTGATGCTCGCTTCGCTCGCTAACTTCTAGAGACTTCTAGAGGTGGTTTAAAGCTACATAACGACTCGCTTCGCTCGCATTGGTTTGAAGCTCACTTCGCTCGCTTACTTCTAGAGACTTCTAGAGGTGGTTTAAAGCTACATTACGACTCGCTTCGCTCGCATTGGTATAAAGCTCACTTTGCTCGCTAACTTCTAGAGACTTCTAGAGGTGGTTTAAAGCTGCATTGAGTAAAAAACAACGGCTCGCTTCGCTCGCATTGGTTTGAAGCTCGCTTCGCTCGCTAACTTCTAGAGACTTCTAGAGATGGTTTAAAGCTACATTGAGTAAAAAACATTGTTTAACATACATACATAAAATCACGCCTGTTTCCCATAGGGGTAGGCAGAGATCATGGATCGCCATTTGCTACGATCCTGACATACTTCTTTTGCTTCCTTCACTCGCATCACATTCCTCATGCATGCTCGTCGGTTTAGGGTACTCTTGACCTGGCCCTTTTCCAAAACGTCGCTGATTTGGTCCAGGTACGTGCGAGGTCCGAGGTCTTCCTCTTCCAACGGTACTATTCACACTCGCCTCATACACCTGTTTCGTTAATCTTCTTTCATTCATCCTCTCTACATGCAATAATTTAAAATGATATGCAAGTGCGCAGTGTCTGTGACATTTTTTGTTACTTATATTGCTGCAAACAATAAGACACAACAATTTGCCACTAATCATCGGCGTAATATTAAACGTGACCTAAAGTTCATTGTTTGCTGTAGGTAATGGGTGTTATAACTAGGTAGGTACCGTGACATGAGAGTAAAGTCGTGAAGGTGTATACGCTTTTTCGGTTTTAAACTAATAGATGGCGTTAGTTGTATTGAATATCCCGAAAAACTGGATATAATTTCGTACTAACTATTAAGTGTGTTGTGTCTTAACTATGTCCATCTTCTGAACTCTGGTTAGTTGGTTTTTATTTCGAACTATTTAAGTTATCGACGTTGTCTATCACGCAGACAACGTCGCGGGTTACAGCTAGTTAGATATAAAATGCTGGATCGGATCATCTTTATAAAGTGTTATGTCCTCACTAAATATCAGCAACCTTGTTTGATGTACTATAATTATTATCATAACCATTACTATGTAACCCGAGACAGTATCAATTTTAATATTAGTACAAAGTAAGCTAACCGATAAACTTCTGTTTAATAAAGTGTTGGTTTATTAATCATAATTAAACTTTTTATTGGTAACTAGCTGCCGCCCGCAGCTTCACTAACATGGTACCCGGATAAAAAATAGCCTATATTTTAATCCAGCACATATTACTATGTATATTCCAAGTTTCATTCAAATCTGTTCAGCCATTTAAGCTTAACAAACATCCATACATACAAACTTTCGCATTTATAATATTAGTAAGATGAATTCATTTTGTTTCGCTGTGATCATAAAAGCTGTTCTTACCTATACACTTCTATTTCCTCATTGAAATTCTTCTCATTCATAGGAACAAAGTTAGCTAACTGTGCTACTTTAAGCTGTTGGTTAATATTACACATTTTGCAAAGTCCATTCTTCGGAGGACTATTCTGGAATACTTTTGGTGGTGTTCGAATTTTTTGGTCATTGGCAGTGGTCAAAGTTTTATTGTAGTCACCATCCTGTAAGAACAAAAAATAACATTGAGCTATTTCAGGAATCTGCATGTCTGTGCCAATTTTTTTAGGTATATTGTTGCGTTAAAAATAGTTATCATGTAAAATACTTGACATAGTGAAATACTAAAATAATGTAATAAATAACATACGTACCTTTGTAAATCCGTTGTACTGTTCACAGTGGGGGCAAGTCCAGCTATTGTGATCTGGATATTTGACCCATGAGTTACTGTTACAGAACCAGCAGTTGACCCGCCATGGCAGTGTCGATCTGAATAAAATATTCACATATTTATTTATATATTACCGGGTGGCTTTACATCTTAAATACATTTCAATAAATTTTATTGTATTTTATATCAGGCGGGAAAGCCAACAATGTAACCTCAAACTTACCTCAGTCTAAATAATATCTTAAAAAGTAGTATGATACACAAAGTCCATGTTGCTCCAATCAAAATCACTTCCATTTTATCATGATAATTCATTTTAGTCAATTTATAAAGTAAATTATGAATTAAACTTAATTTTATTCCCTATTCCCTAACTTAAAGTACACTATCAATGTCACCCATTTTATAGAAAAAAAGTTTTATGAAAGAGAAACGTCACTTGTCAATCGGCACATGGGCTTGGACTTGTGCTTCCAAAACGGAAGTTTGCTTATTGTCTATGAACTTTGACTTTGAAAATTATAAAAGTTTGACATATGATATTATCGGTTTAGCAGACAGGAGCTGTCATTGTCATCAAAAAATACATGTGCCATATGGCCCACAGATATCTAATATACTAGTCAGAGACAGATAGGACACTCTATGGTTTACATTTATTAGTTACGCGGAATTCCGCTCGTTGGCGCCGAGCGCTAGAGTTGCGCCACAGATTAAAACAGGCGTTAGAGATGTGCATGTTTCATTAGGAATTATCGATATCGATATAAATAGTGATGCACCACGGTCGATAAAAATAATATGTATACCCTATTTAAAACTTACTTAAAATTTATTTAAAAAACTTTACTTGAAAAGAAAACAAAAATACAAAATCGAAAAGATTATTTATTTTTATTCCTTAACCTAGTTATCTTATATTTATTATATGCTGCTATTTGAACATCACCCATTTTTAAAACATATTTTTCATCGATGTTGCCTCTTAAAATCTTATTTATTATGTTGCACCAATTATGAATATGCATTCTTATTATCAACTGTAAAAAATATTCTTTTATTTTATGATTTGTGCAGCCCAGCCAATCAAGATCAAATTTTTGTATTATTTCTTTTTCAATTCGTTTCCCAATACTTTTGATGTGGGCATATCTATTTAAATATCCATGTATAAAATTGGACAGATCTCTGTAAATTATAAGGACATGTTTAGAAGGATAAGCCAAATTGCTATTTTTCAATTTTTTATATTCCCTGTGCACTATCCATTCATGAATATTTTCTTTTTCATGAGCTATGTATGTTCCCTGACACCTTTTACAATTAATTTTTTTTGTTAATTTTCTACATAGGTAGCCGGCTGTGTAAGCAGAGGTGTGAACACGCACTCTTTATAGAGTGCGGCCGTTATAGAGTCAACAGTAGGGGTTTGGCTTTGCTCTGGTAGATCTAGTGAAAGTTTAGCATGAGTATTCACAATTTCCTTGCTTAATGACAGGGAAAATGTCTCACTTAGCAAATTTTCATGATTGTCAGGAAATATGCCGCTTGACACATTTTCCTTGTCATCAAAGTCGACCTCTTCTTTAAGTAAATTATAAAAATTAACTATATTTTGCCCATCATCTGCCTCACAGTTAGCGTATATACTATGTGGGCCCATTACATTCGAAATTAAAAGTGATTTAAATGAATTAACAAACGTGTAGGTGTCAGGGTTTACATTTCTATAATTCATCGCTCGTATTCTTCCAAAAAAATTTTCAAGTGGATCTTGGTTTATTGAGCGTGGGTAGAAATACTCTAATTCATACTTGTTAAATAGCAGGTTGGCTATCCTCTTAAAGCTTTCCAATGTTATGACCCAACTATCAAGAGAAGGAACTTTTACATAATATTCTTTTCTATTAGTTACTGCTCTTTTACTGGCTGAGTCCACAAACTTAATATTTTTTAAAGTTATAATGGCTTTGCGCCAAAATTCGAAATGTTCAGAATTTGGTTTGATTGGCCCTCTTAATTTTCCTTTTGTAGTGTTCCGTTTTGAGCCATTTACGCTATCGAACAACTTGTCAATGAATTCAACAGCTTCACCTGTTGTCTTCATCGTTGCACTAACTTTCTCTCCAGCTACAGTTGTACCTGAGGATTGGAAATATTGGCTTTTATTAACGTTGTAAAAAAATCTAGTAAGGTGTAATATTTTTCTTCACAGGTATTAAAAAACGACTATTTGATATTTTTAAGAGACTGTACAGGCTAATACGGTATAGTACACGCGTAAGTACAGGATCGGAATCAGGATCAAAGTGTATATTTTTCCATGGTTTCAGCTATCTTAGTAGCAAGTTTCATCACTGTCATTTCAGTAGTTTTTACGTGAAGTATTAATAGATGCACACATACACTTTCCCATTTATAATATTAATAGTAGGTGGATATTGCCAACTTACTGAATAAAGCAGTATATTTAAGCATAGCACTTGTTCGTTCACTGAGAACATTAGCCGCTACACTGACTTTCATCTTCTTCATTTTTGAGGCAATCACATGATGATCTTTTAGTTTCTTATTCATCCTAGTATGTCCAAGTTGACAATCGGCCCTGTATATTGTCAGGATATCATCCCATGTGGCAATGGCACCATTGAATATCATATTTTTAGTTACAAAATTGTTCCTTAGGCCTTTTAGCAAATGAGGTGGGTCGAACACCACATTAAGTTTTTGTCCAGATATTTCAATTGTTCCATCTGCAAAATAAAAATAAAAACTATAAATTTATTAATAAAAATCATAAAAAATTTACTGACCATTGTATTCACCTTTCAAATTTCTTTCTCGCTCAGTCTCTTGCCTTAGCATTTTTAATGCACTCCTGAATGTAGTGCCTTGGTCACAAACTAGTGCTATAGGTGTAAGGCCTGATTGTGACACCTTTGCAACCAATTCCTTTAAGATTCTTTGGACTTCAGCAGCAGATGTTGTGCCTTCACAACAATAATAGGAAATAGATTGTTTCCAATTGGAACATACTCCTCTCAACATAAAGACTAGGGCATGATCTGAGAACTTTAAATATCTTTGATTCCCTAAATCTTTAAAACCCTCGATTACGTCTTTGGATTCAACATATGTCAGATGAGGAGTAATGGCTACTTCATCAAAAACAATCGAGCAAATTTTCTTTGTTGTGTTCCAGTTTTCAGAAGATTTTTCAATGAGCCTGAATATATTTTCATTGATTCCCACACCAAAAGTAATTTTTCTGCTAAGCGGTTTAAAGTTCTTTTTGTGGGAAGTTTAAATATCTTCTGTAAAAGTCTGTAACCTTTCGGGCTCTCTTTCATTAGTGATAGTGCAAGCAACTTTTCATCAGTTGTGAAACGTACACCTTTCTTCTTTTTATTCACTGATTTTAATTGCATCATAACAAAATTCTGAACATGCTTATTCATTTGGCCAAAATTGCGAAGAAACAAACGATCTTGACTCAGAGTTTTTGCTTTGGCAAGTCTTTCACCAAAAGATTTTTTCTTTACATCCAATGCCTGTGTTTTCATCTCCTTGAAAAAAGAATTGTGCTTGTTTTTTATGTTCTTGGCTATAAAAAAAACATTTACAATGAAATGATAATAAAATTAACATAATAATATATTAAACATTCTTAGGGTATTACTAATATTACAAATGTGAAACTTTGTTAGTTTGTTATAAAATTTTGGAATAAACTATAGATTCTCTTTTTATTTTAATAATTTATATCATGCATCCACCTAAATCAAATAAAATAAGACAAGGTAAACTGTATTTAACTTACCAACTTTCTTCACGTGTGTCTTTTTAATCGGTTTGTATTGAGTATATTTTATTTCAGTTATTTTTGTAATATCTAAAATAAAAAAATATGTATTTAAATTAAACAGTTCTTTCACACCAGCTCAATATTATCATATTGCCATGGGATAATTTTTCATACCTGTTGTTTGAGCCAATATTGGTTCCATTACTTGCTCATTGGTTTGTGTTTCCATGGGTTCTGGTACATCTGTGATAAAAATATCATTGTATTGATACATACAGAGTAATTTTAAAATCATAAACATAATTTTATGTGTTTAATAATAAAAATAATAATGACATTAGGTCCTTGATATTTTTCGTACCTGTTGTTTGAGCCAACATTGGTTCCATTATTTGCTTATTGGTTTGTGTTTCCATGGGTTCTGGTGCATCTAGAATGAGAATATCATTATCATCATTATCACATACAGAATAATTTTAAAATATAACACCCATATTCTTAGTCGTCTCCTCGACATTATCTCGACTCGACTCTAGTGTTGAGTAGGACATACGTGAGGCACCTCGTTTGTCCCATACATTCGCTCAGAAATGTCATGGACCTCATTTTCAATCGTTGTACCACCTCACAATTCGTGTCACACTCACCAAACGACGTAACGTGCGAGCGCGAGCGGGACGAACGAGGGAAATACAAATGTTTCATTCGAGCGAGTGAGGAGTGAGTGAGCTGATGTATTGCGTGATCGAATGACAGATCGTACGTTGAAATGACATCACAGTGGCGTATGACGTAAGTAGGTAATTGACGTAGCTAAAAATTGAATGAATTGCTTGAAGTTGATTGATAGAAACCTACAACAAAATTAGTTTTGTAACCGTCTCAGTGGTGAAAAAGTGTCAAAACTTTTGTTTATATCTGTAAATATGAAGTAGATAGATTTCACATTGTAGGTAGGTACGAGTACATTAAGTAAGTACATTTATGTAGGTAAGTAATATAATATGTTTGTTCTTCTTTTTCTTATCGTGTCAATAGTTCTTTTAAACCAGTGTGATGAAAGGACTTATAGTATAAGTGCGCCTCAAAAATGCTCCTTTCGTGCACTTGATAGTTTTCGAATTACCAACTAAGTACATAGTTTTTACAATTTTTGTCGATAGTACCTACTACCTAATTTATCTACCTACCTACTCATCCTAACCTAATCCTACTAGATACTTAGGTAAGTACCTACTGAACTAATAAGTAGGTAAAAAACATTGCAATTGGTATCGAGGTAGGTACCTACTTACCCCTTGCCCAGGTAGGTACCCAAATAATCTACTAATACCTACCTACCCATCACTACATACAAAACATCAAAATTATCTAGGTAGGTACCTCCCTACCTACCTAGGTACCCATTTTACTACTTGATTACCTCAATATCAATCAGTTATCGTTCATATAACACAATTTAGGTACTTACTAAACACTACATACCTGAACCACAGATAATATAATAGGTACTATACTCCTAAACTAATAGGTAGGATAAGTAGGTATCTAATGTAAAACATTAAAATTATATCTACCTAACCTACTTAACTAAGTGGTGAGAAAACTATTTAACTAACCGATCATCTACTGTTAAAATAGACAACATTTACAGTGAACCAATTACAACAACTCAGGGCACAGCACAAGGATCTGTTTTAGGACCTCTTCATTTCCTGACTTATGTCAACGAAATGAGTAACTGCATTAACTATTGCACCTGTTATCAGTTCGCCGATGACACGTGCCTCCTTATAGCGGACAAAGACCCAATAAAGGCTAGTGCTCTCTTGCAACAAGACCTCAACGCCGTATCAAGATGGTGCCACGATGCTGGCCTCGTAATAAATCCGAATAAAACCAAACTACTTCTCATTAAATCCCCTTTTATTAAATGTTTCTCTATCATAAATATATGTGTCCATAACCATAATTGTCTACAACCATAATTAAGACAATTTTTAGCAAATATTTCTTTACTAAAAGATCGTATCCCATTCAAAGTCAAGCTAATGTTATATAACTCTCTGGCCGAATCCTATATCCAATATGGAATCAGTAGTTATGGTCGTACATTTAACACATATCTTAATCTAATATACAAGCTCCAATTAAAAATATTAAAAAACATTGTTTCAAATAAAATCAAACAGCAGTTTTATGGCAATGACCTTGGCCTATTTAGGCATTGCAAAATCTTACCAGTTCATACGTTGGTTAAATATAGTTTACTGAAAGAACAATTTTTTAACGAATCACTTCAAAAATAAATAAAGCACCCTGTATACACTCGTGCAGTTGCTCAAAACAGGTTATGCGCACCGCGCGCGAACAATGGGTACGGCGAGCGCACAGGCAGGCATATGATTCCTCGGTTAATTAATGACTTACCCACTGACTTACGCGATAGTATAACACACAATAATATTAAATTAAAACTAAAGTCATACTTCTTAAATAATTTAGAAAAATATCAATGTTCATTAAATTAAATGTACTTACCTTGCTCCAATATTTTACATAGTCACTTTACAGCTACCTACATTATTGCCATTAGTATAATTTAATTACCTACCTAGTTAGTACCTAACAGTTGAGTAAATCTAAGACTCATATAGCATCTACTTTACAAACCTTAGTGGTTTCCGTGGTGCTATTTTAGTTGCTACATTTTTGTAAACTTATTATGATAAATAAATTTAAAAAAAAAACTGACCAAGACATACCTACCTACATTGCTTGTCATCTAACCTAATCTATCATAGGTACAAACAATAATAGTAAAAAGAATTATACTTACTCATCAAGTAAAACGCCTCACTTTTAGTGACAAAATGAAAACATGACACTCATCAAGACACCTCATACCTCTTCTCTTGTGACATGACATGACAAATGAGTAGATTGAACGAGCGAAATAATAATTTTAGGTAAAAAGGATCTGATTCATTAAAAAAAATAAACCACAGGCTTATCTAAACATTAACAATCAATTTAATCAAAATTAAACAAAACTACTACAATCAGATTGGACCACACACATTGAAAATGATCTAGATTACACATGAAAATGACATAACCAAAACACAATATGACTCACGCGTCCTTCACACCGAAATTACACAAAAACAATAAAACTCTACTGTCCATGAGATGTTGCACTGTCGAGCACCACGAGCGAAGTGACCGCAAGCCTCGATTCGGCCCGCTATTTATAGGCGGTCACCTTGTTGTTTGCCTCCTGGTGGGGAAGTTGCTAACACGGCCTCTCCTGACGAAGGGTCGTCCTCGGCCCGGTCGTACGGTGTCGATCTACAGAGACCAGCGCCAGCTGCTGTCGAGGGTCCGGCTTCAGGGTCTGCAACTAACAGAGGCATGGATCGCAGAACACTTGATCCCTCATCTGTGAAAGAACAACACATATTTAAATAGGCGCTCAGTATCTTTAAAACCGCCACCTAATTTTTCATCCTCCGTTCATAATATCTCTTTCACTTAATTCATACATCGCACAACATTCATAAATTTCAAACTCAATCTTACAGACTTCACCTCAGAGACGTCTCAAAATAATGAAAATAGGGCCCTTTTACTCAAGCAGTCGTATCTCTGGACGTCGCCTACTGCACCGTCTTCAGCAGCAGCCGCGCCGGCTTCTGTCTTCGGCACTTCTGACGCCAGACGCACCAAGCATCTCCCTCAGGTTAACACACTCTCTGTGCATTAACCTGTGCGCATTACCACCTTTAGTAATCGCCCAGTCACCACCCTTGGTAACTATCCAACACCAGCCAACCACCTTATTCGACCTGACATATATAGCAATGTCGTCTGTTATCCACTTACAAGAGGGGGGACTTTTTCATATCTACTATCCTAGGGGGGACTATACCTACCTACTACGAAAAACACTAAGGGGTTGGTTGGTTAATCTAACTATGGGAAAGGATAACAACCGGCAAAGCCATAAATGACGTTTTGGTCTTATAAGAGGTGTGGTACTCGCTATCGAAGAACGCGGCACACGTCTCCGAGCACCACTCGCCTCGCCACGGTACCATGTACTGCACGGCAGCCAGAGTCGTTCTCCCGTAGCCTCCGCTCAACAGCTTCAGCTCGTAACGACCGCAGAGTCCAGCTTCTCTGTGGACTGAGAACACTTTATTACGTAAACAAATTGACGAGGTGAGAGTCTTTCTCTATTTGAATACTCATCTTATATGGCCTGGTTATCCTTCACAGCCGTCGAGCTCTGCTCCGCGTGATCTCACGTAGACCCTCACGATTCGGCCTTGTGTTCCGAGCAGCGACGTCAAAACGCGCGAATAACAGGCGTCGTCCCTTCGGTACCTGTTTAACTCTGTTAAGTGGAGAGGTATACCTACATCAAAGTTGCTAACACGGCCTCTCCTGACGAAGGGTCGTCCTCGGCCCGGTCGTACGGTGTCGATCTACAGAGACCAGCGCCAGCTGCTGTCGAGGGTCCGGCTTCAGGGTCTGCAACTAACAGAGGCATGGATCGCAGAACACTTGATCCCTCATCTGTGAAAGAACAACACATATTTAAATAGGCGCTCAGTATCTTTAAAACCGCCACCTAATTTTTCATCCTCCGTTCATAATATCTCTTTCACTTAATTCATACATCGCACAACATTCATAAATTTCAAACTCAATCTTACAGACTTCACCTCAGAGACGTCTCAAAATAATGAAAATAGGGCCCTTTTACTCAAGCAGTCGTATTGTGGTACTCGCTATCGAAGAACGCGGCACACGTCTCCGAGCACCACTCGCCTCGCCACGGTACCATGTACTGCACGGCAGCCAGAGTCGTTCTCCCGTAGCCTCCGCTCAACAGCTTCAGCTCGTAACGACCGCAGAGTCCAGCTTCTCTGTGGACTGAGAACACTTTATTACGTAAACAAATTGACGAGGTGAGAGTCTTTCTCTATTTGAATACTCATCTTATATGGCCTGGTTATCCTTCACAGCCGTCGAGCTCTGCTCCGCGTGATCTCACGTAGACCCTCACGATTCGGCCTTGTGTTCCGAGCAGCGACGTCAAAACGCGCGAATAACAGGCGTCGTCCCTTCGGTACCTGTTTAACTCTGTTAAGTGGAGAGGTATACCTACATCAAAGTTGCTAACACGGCCTCTCCTGACGAAGGGTCGTCCTCGGCCCGGTCGTACGGTGTCGATCTACAGAGACCAGCGCCAGCTGCTGTCGAGGGTCCGGCTTCAGGGTCTGCAACTAACAGAGGCATGGATCGCAGAACACTTGATCCCTCATCTGTGAAAGAACAACACATATTTAAATAGGCGCTCAGTATCTTTAAAACCGCCACCTAATTTTTCATCCTCCGTTCATAATATCTCTTTCACTTAATTCATACATCGCACAACATTCATAAATTTCAAACTCAATCTTACAGACTTCACCTCAGAGACGTCTCAAAATAATGAAAATAGGGCCCTTTTACTCAAGCAGTCGTATTGTGGTACTCGCTATCGAAGAACGCGGCACACGTCTCCGAGCACCACTCGCCTCGCCACGGTACCATGTACTGCACGGCAGCCAGAGTCGTTCTCCCGTAGCCTCCGCTCAACAGCTTCAGCTCGTAACGACCGCAGAGTCCAGCTTCTCTGTGGACTGAGAACACTTTATTACGTAAACAAATTGACGAGGTGAGAGTCTTTCTCTATTTGAATACTCATCTTATATGGCCTGGTTATCCTTCACAGCCGTCGAGCTCTGCTCCGCGTGATCTCACGCAGACCCTCACGATTCGGCCTTGTGTTCCGAGCAGCGACGTCAAAACGCGCGAATAACAGGCGTCGTCCCTTCGGTACCTGTTTAACTCTGTTAAGTGGAGAGGTATACCTACATCAAAGTTGCTAACACGGCCTCTCCTGACGAAGGGTCGTCCTCGGCCCGGTCGTACGGTGTCGATCTACAGAGACCAGCGCCAGCTGCTGTCGAGGGTCCGGCTTCAGGGTCTGCAACTAACAGAGGCATGGATCGCAGAACACTTGATCCCTCATCTGTGAAAGAACAACACATATTTAAATAGGCGCTCAGTATCTTTAAAACCGCCACCTAATTTTTCATCCTCCGTTCATAATATCTCTTTCACTTAATTCATACATCGCACAACATTCATAAATTTCAAACTCAATCTTACAGACTTCACCTCAGAGACGTCTCAAAATAATGAAAATAGGGCCCTTTTACTCAAGCAGTCGTATTGTGGTACTCGCTATCGAAGAACGCGGCACACGTCTCCGAGCACCACTCGCCTCGCCACGGTACCATGTACTGCACGGCAGCCAGAGTCGTTCTCCCGTAGCCTCCGCTCAACAGCTTCAGCTCGTAACGACCGCAGAGTCCAGCTTCTCTGTGGACTGAGAACACTTTATTACGTAAACAAATTGACGAGGTGAGAGTCTTTCTCTATTTGAATACTCATCTTATATGGCTTGGTTATCCTTCACAGCCGTCGAGCTCTGCTCCGCGTGATCTCACGTAGACCCTCACGATTCGGCCTTGTGTTCCGAGCAGCGACGTCAAAACGCGCGAATAACAGGCGTCGTCCCTTCGGTACCTGTTTAACTCTGTTAAGTGGAGAGGTATACCTACATCAAAGTTGCTAACACGGCCTCTCCTGACGAAGGGTCGTCCTCGGCCCGGTCGTACGGTGTCGATCTACAGAGACCAGCGCCAGCTGCTGTCGAGGGTCCGGCTTCAGGGTCTGCAACTAACAGAGGCATGGATCGCAGAACACTTGATCCCTCATCTGTGAAAGAACAACACATATTTAAATAGGCGCTCAGTATCTTTAAAACCGCCACCTAATTTTTCATCCTCCGTTCATAATATCTCTTTCACTTAATTCATACATTGCACAACATTCATAAATTTCAAACTCAATCTTACAGACTTCACCTCAGAGACGTCTCAAAATAATGAAAATAGGGCCCTTTTACTCAAGCAGTCGTATTGTGGTACTCGCTATCGAAGAACGCGGCACACGTCTCCGAGCACCACTCGCCTCGCCACGGTACCATGTACTGCACGGCAGCCAGAGTCGTTCTCCCGTAGCCTCCGCTCAACAGCTTCAGCTCGTAACGACCGCAGAGTCCAGCTTCTCTGTGGACTGAGAACACTTTATTACGTAAACAAATTGACGAGGTGAGAGTCTTTCTCTATTTGAATACTCATCTTATATGGCCTGGTTATCCTTCACAGCCGTCGAGCTCTGCTCCGCGTGATCTCACGTAGACCCTCACGATTCGGCCTTGTGTTCCGAGCAGCGACGTCAAAACACGCGAATAACAGGCGTCGTCCCTTCGGTACCTGTTTAACTCTGTTAAGTGGAGAGGTATACCTACATCAAAGTTGCTAACACGGCCTCTCCTGACGAAGGGTCGTCCTCGGCCCGGTCGTACGGTGTCGATCTACAGAGACCAGCGCCAGCTGCTGTCGAGGGTCCGGCTTCAGGGTCTGCAACTAACAGAGGCATGGATCGCAGAACACTTGATCCCTCATCTGTGAAAGAACAACACATATTTAAATAGGCGCTCAGTATCTTTAAAACCGCCACTTAATTTTTCATCCTCCGTTCATAATATCTCTTTCACTTAATTCATACATCGCACAACATTCATAAATTTCAAACTCAATCTTACAGACTTCACCTCAGAGACGTCTCAAAATAATGAAAATAGGGCCCTTTTACTCAAGCAGTCGTATTGTGGTACTCGCTATCGAAGAACGCGGCACACGTCTCCGAGCACCACTCGCCTCGCCACGGTACCATGTACTGCACGGCAGCCAGAGTCGTTCTCCCGTAGCCTCCGCTCAACAGCTTCAGCTCGTAACGACCGCAGAGTCCAGCTTCTCTGTGGACTGAGAACACTTTATTACGTAAACAAATTGACGAGGTGAGAGTCTTTCTCTATTTGAATACTCATCTTATATGGCCTGGTTATCCTTCACAGCCGTCGAGCTCTGCTCCGCGTGATCTCACGTAGACCCTCACGATTCGGCCTTGTGTTCCGAGCAGCGACGTCAAAACGCGCGAATAACAGGCGTCGTCCCTTCGGTACCTGTTTAACTCTGTTAAGTGGAGAGGTATACCTACATCAAAGTTGCTAACACGGCCTCTCCTGACGAAGGGTCGTCCTCGGCCCGGTCGTACGGTGTCGATCTACAGAGACCAGCGCCAGCTGCTGTCGAGGGTCCGGCTTCAGGGTCTGCAACTAACAGAGGCATGGATCGCAGAACACTTGATCCCTCATCTGTGAAAGAACAACACATATTTAAATAGGCGCTCAGTATCTTTAAAACCGCCACCTAATTTTTCATCCTCCGTTCATAATATCTCTTTCACTTAATTCATACATCGCACAACATTCATAAATTTCAAACTCAATCTTACAGACTTCACCTCAGAGACGTCTCAAAATAATGAAAATAGGGCCCTTTTACTCAAGCAGTCGTATTGTGGTACTCGCTATCGAAGAACGCGGCACACGTCTCCGAGCACCACTCGCCTCGCCACGGTACCATGTACTGCACGGCAGCCAGAGTCGTTCTCCCGTAGCCTCCGCTCAACAGCTTCAGCTCGTAACGACCGCAGAGTCCAGCTTCTCTGTGGACTGAGAACACTTTATTACGTAAACAAATTGACGAGGTGAGAGTCTTTCTCTATTTGAATACTCATCTTATATGGCCTGGTTATCCTTCACAGCCGTCGAGCTCTGCTCCGCGTGATCTCACGTAGACCCTCACGATTCGGCCTTGTGTTTCGAGCAGCGACGTCAAAACGCGCGAATAACAGGCGTCGTCCCTTCGGTACCTGTTTAACTCTGTTAAGTGGAGAGGTATACCTACATCAAAGTTGCTAACACGGCCTCTCCTGACGAAGGGTCGTCCTCGGCCCGGTCGTACGGTGTCGATCTACAGAGACCAGCGCCAGCTGCTGTCGAGGGTCCGGCTTCAGGGTCTGCAAGTAACAGAGGCATGGATCGCAGAACACTTGATCCCTCATCTGTGAAAGAACAACACATATTTAAATAGGCGCTCAGTATCTTTAAAACCGCCACCTAATTTTTCATCCTCCGTTCATAATATCTCTTTCACTTAATTCATACATCGCACAACATTCATAAATTTCAAACTCAATCTTACAGACTTCACCTCAGAGACGTCTCAAAATAATGAAAATAGGGCCCTTTTACTCAAGCAGTCGTATTGTGGTACTCGCTATCGAAGAACGCGGCACACGTCTCCGAGCACCACTCGCCTCGCCACGGTACCATGTACTGCACGGCAGCCAGAGTCGTTCTCCCGTAGCCTCCGCTCAACAGCTTCAGCTCGTAACGACCGCAGAGTCCAGCTTCTCTGTGGACTGAGAACACTTTATTACGTAAACAAATTGACGAGGTGAGAGTCTTTCTCTATTTGAATACTCATCTTATATGGCCTGGTTATCCTTCACAGCCGTCGAGCTCTGCTCCGCGTGATCTCACGCAGACCCTCACGATTCGGCCTTGTGTTCCGAGCAGCGACGTCAAAACGCGCGAATAACAGGCGTCGTCCCTTCGGTACCTGTTTAACTCTGTTAAGTGGAGAGGTATACCTACATCAAAGTTGCTAACACGGCCTCTCCTGACGAAGGGTCGTCCTCGGCCCGGTCGTACGGTGTCGATCTACAGAGACCAGCGCCAGCTGCTGTCGAGGGTCCGGCTTCAGGGTCTGCAACTAACAGAGGCATGGATCGCAGAACACTTGATCCCTCATCTGTGAAAGAACAACACATATTTAAATAGGCGCTCAGTATCTTTAAAACCGCCACCTAATTTTTCATCCTCCGTTCATAATATCTCTTTCACTTAATTCATACATCGCACAACATTCATAAATTTCAAACTCAATCTTACAGACTTCACCTCAGAGACGTCTCAAAATAATGAAAATAGGGCCCTTTTACTCAAGCAGTCGTATTGTGGTACTCGCTATCGAAGAACGCGGCACACGTCTCCGAGCACCACTCGCCTCGCCACGGTACCATGTACTGCACGGCAGCCAGAGTCGTTCTCCCGTAGCCTCCGCTCAACAGCTTCAGCTCGTAACGACCGCAGAGTCCAGCTTCTCTGTGGACTGAGAACACTTTATTACGTAAACAAATTGACGAGGTGAGAGTCTTTCTCTATTTGAATACTCATCTTATATGGCTTGGTTATCCTTCACAGCCGTCGAGCTCTGCTCCGCGTGATCTCACGTAGACCCTCACGATTCGGCCTTGTGTTCCGAGCAGCGACGTCAAAACGCGCGAATAACAGGCGTCGTCCCTTCGGTACCTGTTTAACTCTGTTAAGTGGAGAGGTATACCTACATCAAAGTTGCTAACACGGCCTCTCCTGACGAAGGGTCGTCCTCGGCCCGGTCGTACGGTGTCGATCTACAGAGACCAGCGCCAGCTGCTGTCGAGGGTCCGGCTTCAGGGTCTGCAACTAACAGAGGCATGGATCGCAGAACACTTGATCCCTCATCTGTGAAAGAACAACACATATTTAAATAGGCGCTCAGTATCTTTAAAACCGCCACCTAATTTTTCATCCTCCGTTCATAATATCTCTTTCACTTAATTCATACATCGCACAACATTCATAAATTTCAAACTCAATCTTACAGACTTCACCTCAGAGACGTCTCAAAATAATGAAAATAGGGCCCTTTTACTCAAGCAGTCGTATTGTGGTACTCGCTATCGAAGAACGCGGCACACGTCTCCGAGCACCACTCGCCTCGCCACGGTACCATGTACTGCACGGCAGCCAGAGTCGTTCTCCCGTAGCCTCCGCTCAACAGCTTTAGCTCGTAACGACCGCAGAGTCCAGCTTCTCTGTGGACTGAGAACACTTTATTACGTAAACAAATTGACGAGGTGAGAGTCTTTCTCTATTTGAATACTCATCTTATATGGCCTGGTTATCCTTCACAGCCGTCGAGCTCTGCTCCGCGTGATCTCACGTAGACCCTCACGATTCGGCCTTGTGTTCCGAGCAGCGACGTCAAAACGCTCGAATAACAGGCGTCGTCCCTTCGGTACCTGTTTAACTCTGTTAAGTGGAGAGGTATACCTACATCAAAGTTGCTAACACGGCCTCTCCTGACGAAGGGTCGTCCTCGGCCCGGTCGTACGGTGTCGATCTACAGAGACCAGCGCCAGCTGCTGTCGAGGGTCCGGCTTCAGGGTCTGCAACTAACAGAGGCATGGATCGCAGAACACTTGATCCCTCATCTGTGAAAGAACAACACATATTTAAATAGGCGCTCAGTATCTTTAAAACCGCCACCTAATTTTTCATCCTCCGTTCATAATATCTCTTTCACTTAATTCATACATCGCACAACATTCATAAATTTCAAACTCAATCTTACAGACTTCACCTCAGAGACGTCTCAAAATAATGAAAATAGGGCCCTTTTACTCAAGCAGTCGTATTGTGGTACTCGCTATCGAAGAACGCGGCACACGTCTCCGAGCACCACTCGCCTCGCCACGGTACCATGTACTGCACGGCAGCCAGAGTCGTTCTCCCGTAGCCTCCGCTCAACAGCTTCAGCTCGTAACGACCGCAGAGTCCAGCTTCTCTGTGGACTGAGAACACTTTATTACGTAAACAAATTGACGAGGTGAGAGTCTTTCTCTATTTGAATACTCATCTTATATGGCCTGGTTATCCTTCACAGCCGTCGAGCTCTGCTCCGCGTGATCTCACGTAGACCCTCACGATTCGGCCTTGTGTTCCGAGCAGCGACGTCAAAACGCGCGAATAACAGGCGTCGTCCCTTCGGTACCTGTTTAACTCTGTTAAGTGGAGAGGTATACCTACATCAAAGTTGCTAACACGGCCTCTCCTGACGAAGGGTCGTCCTCGGCCCGGTCGTACGGTGTCGATCTACAGAGACCAGCGCCAGCTGCTGTCGAGGGTCCGGCTTCAGGGTCTGCAACTAACAGAGGCATGGATCGCAGAACACTTGATCCCTCATCTGTGAAAGAACAACACATATTTAAATAGGCGCTCAGTATCTTTAAAACCGCCACCTAATTTTTCATCCTCCGTTCATAATATCTCTTTCACTTAATTCATACATCGCACAACATTCATAAATTTCAAACTCAATCTTACAGACTTCACCTCAGAGACGTCTCAAAATAATGAAAATAGGGCCCTTTTACTCAAGCAGTCGTATTGTGGTACTCGCTATCGAAGAACGCGGCACACGTCTCCGAGCACCACTCGCCTCGCCACGGTACCATGTACTGCACGGCAGCCAGAGTCGTTCTCCCGTAGCCTCCGCTCAACAGCTTCAGCTCGTAACGACCGCAGAGTCCAGCTTCTCTGTGGACTGAGAACACTTTATTACGTAAACAAATTGACGAGGTGAGAGTCTTTCTCTATTTGAATACTCATCTTATATGGCCTGGTTATCCTTCACAGCCGTCGAGCTCTGCTCCGCGTGATCTCACGTAGACCCTCACGATTCGGCCTTGTGTTCCGAGCAGCGACGTCAAAACGCGCGAATAACAGGCGTCGTCCCTTCGGTACCTGTTTAACTCTGTTAAGTGGAGAGGTATACCTACATCAAAGTTGCTAACACGGCCTCTCCTGACGAAGGGTCGTCCTCGGCCCGGTCGTACGGTGTCGATCTACAGAGACCAGCGCCAGCTGCTGTCGAGGGTCCGGCTTCAGGGTCTGCAACTAACAGAGGCATGGATCGCAGAACACTTGATCCCTCATCTGTGAAAGAACAACACATATTTAAATAGGCGCTCAGTATCTTTAAAACCGCCACCTAATTTTTCATCCTCCGTTCATAATATCTCTTTCACTTAATTCATACATCGCACAACATTCATAAATTTCAAACTCAATCTTACAGACTTCACCTCAGAGACGTCTCAAAATAATGAAAATAGGGCCCTTTTACTCAAGCAGTCGTATTGTGGTACTCGCTATCGAAGAACGCGGCACACGTCTCCGAGCACCACTCGCCTCGCCACGGTACCATGTACTGCACGGCAGCCAGAGTCGTTCTCCCGTAGCCTCCGCTCAACAGCTTTAGCTCGTAACGACCGCAGAGTCCAGCTTCTCTGTGGACTGAGAACACTTTATTACGTAAACAAATTGACGAGGTGAGAGTCTTTCTCTATTTGAATACTCATCTTATATGGCCTGGTTATCCTTCACAGCCGTCAAGCTCTGCTCCGCGTGATCTCACGTAGACCCTCACGATTCGGCCTTGTGTTTCGAGCAGCGACGTCAAAACGCGCGAATAACAGGCGTCGTCCCTTCGGTACCTGTTTAACTCTGTTAAGTGGAGAGGTATACCTACATCAAAGTTGCTAACACGGCCTCTCCTGACGAAGGGTCGTCCTCGGCCCGGTCGTACGGTGTCGATCTACAGAGACCAGCGCCAGCTGCTGTCGAGGGTCCGGCTTCAGGGTCTGCAACTAACAGAGGCATGGATCGCAGAACACTTGATCCCTCATCTGTGAAAGAACAACACATATTTAAATAGGCGCTCAGTATCTTTAAAACCGCCACCTAATTTTTCATCCTCCGTTCATAATATCTCTTTCACTTAATTCATACATCGCACAACATTCATAAATTTCAAACTCAATCTTACAGACTTCACCTCAGAGACGTCTCAAAATAATGAAAATAGGGCCCTTTTACTCAAGCAGTCGTATTGTGGTACTCGCTATCGAAGAACGCGGCACACGTCTCCGAGCACCACTCGCCTCGCCACGGTACCATGTACTGCACGGCAGCCAGAGTCGTTCTCCCGTAGCCTCCGCTCAACAGCTTCAGCTCGTAACGACCGCAGAGTCCAGCTTCTCTGTGGACTGAGAACACTTTATTACGTAAACAAATTGACGAGGTGAGAGTCTTTCTCTATTTGAATACTCATCTTATATGGCCTGGTTATCCTTCACAGCCGTCGAGCTCTGCTCCGCGTGATCTCACGTAGACCCTCACGATTCGGCCTTGTGTTTCGAGCAGCGACGTCAAAACGCGCGAATAACAGGCGTCGTCCCTTCGGTACCTGTTTAACTCTGTTAAGTGGAGAGGTATACCTACATCAAAGTTGCTAACACGGCCTCTCCTGACGAAGGGTCGTCCTCGGCCCGGTCGTACGGTGTCGATCTACAGAGACCAGCGCCAGCTGCTGTCGAGGGTCCGGCTTCAGGGTCTGCAACTAACAGAGGCATGGATCGCAGAACACTTGATCCCTCATCTGTGAAAGAACAACACATATTTAAATAGGCGCTCAGTATCTTTAAAACCGCCACCTAATTTTTCATCCTCCGTTCATAATATCTCTTTCACTTAATTCATACATCGCACAACATTCATAAATTTCAAACTCAATCTTACAGACTTCACCTCAGAGACGTCTCAAAATAATGAAAATAGGGCCCTTTTACTCAAGCAGTCGTATTGTGGTACTCGCTATCGAAGAACGCGGCACACGTCTCCGAGCACCACTCGCCTCGCCACGGTACCATGTACTGCACGGCAGCCAGAGTCGTTCTCCCGTAGCCTCCGCTCAACAGCTTCAGCTCGTAACGACCGCAGAGTCCAGCTTCTCTGTGGACTGAGAACACTTTATTACGTAAACAAATTGACGAGGTGAGAGTCTTTCTCTATTTGAATACTCATCTTATATGGCCTGGTTATCCTTCACAGCCGTCGAGCTCTGCTCCGCGTGATCTCACGCAGACCCTCACGATTCGGCCTTGTGTTCCGAGCAGCGACGTCAAAACGCGCGAATAACAGGCGTCGTCCCTTCGGTACCTGTTTAACTCTGTTAAGTGGAGAGGTATACCTACATCAAAGTTGCTAACACGGCCTCTCCTGACGAAGGGTCGTCCTCGGCCCGGTCGTACGGTGTCGATCTACAGAGACCAGCGCCAGCTGCTGTCGAGGGTCCGGCTTCAGGGTCTGCAACTAACAGAGGCATGGATCGCAGAACACTTGATCCCTCATCTGTGAAAGAACAACACATATTTAAATAGGCGCTCAGTATCTTTAAAACCGCCACCTAATTTTTCATCCTCCGTTCATAATATCTCTTTCACTTAATTCATACATCGCACAACATTCATAAATTTCAAACTCAATCTTACAGACTTCACCTCAGAGACGTCTCAAAATAATGAAAATAGGGCCCTTTTACTCAAGCAGTCGTATTGTGGTACTCGCTATCGAAGAACGCGGCACACGTCTCCGAGCACCACTCGCCTCGCCACGGTACCATGTACTGCACGGCAGCCAGAGTCGTTCTCCCGTAGCCTCCGCTCAACAGCTTCAGCTCGTAACGACCGCAGAGTCCAGCTTCTCTGTGGACTGAGAACACTTTATTACGTAAACAAATTGACGAGGTGAGAGTCTTTCTCTATTTGAATACTCATCTTATATGGCCTGGTTATCCTTCACAGCCGTCGAGCTCTGCTCCGCGTGATCTCACGTAGACCCTCACGATTCGGCCTTGTGTTCCGAGCAGCGACGTCAAAACGCGCGAATAACAGGCGTCGTCCCTTCGGTACCTGTTTAACTCTGTTAAGTGGAGAGGTATACCTACATCAAAGTTGCTAACACGGCCTCTCCTGACGAAGGGTCGTCCTCGGCCCGGTCGTACGGTGTCGATCTACAGAGACCAGCGCCAGCTGCTGTCGAGGGTCCGGCTTCAGGGTCTGCAACTAACAGAGGCATGGATCGCAGAACACTTGATCCCTCATCTGTGAAAGAACAACACATATTTAAATAGGCGCTCAGTATCTTTAAAACCGCCACCTAATTTTTCATCCTCCGTTCATAATATCTCTTTCACTTAATTCATACATCGCACAACATTCATAAATTTCAAACTCAATCTTACAGACTTCACCTCAGAGACGTCTCAAAATAATGAAAATAGGGCCCTTTTACTCAAGCAGTCGTATTGTGGTACTCGCTATCGAAGAACGCGGCACACGTCTCCGAGCACCACTCGCCTCGCCACGGTACCATGTACTGCACGGCAGCCAGAGTCGTTCTCCCGTAGCCTCCGCTCAACAGCTTTAGCTCGTAACGACCGCAGAGTCCAGCTTCTCTGTGGACTGAGAACACTTTATTACGTAAACAAATTGACGAGGTGAGAGTCTTTCTCTATTTGAATACTCATCTTATATGGCCTGGTTATCCTTCACAGCCGTCGAGCTCTGCTCCGCGTGATCTCACGTAGACCCTCACGATTCGGCCTTGTGTTCCGAGCAGCGACGTCAAAACGCTCGAATAACAGGCGTCGTCCCTTCGGTACCTGTTTAACTCTGTTAAGTGGAGAGGTATACCTACATCAAAGTTGCTAACACGGCCTCTCCTGACGAAGGGTCGTCCTCGGCCCGGTCGTACGGTGTCGATCTACAGAGACCAGCGCCAGCTGCTGTCGAGGGTCCGGCTTCAGGGTCTGCAACTAACAGAGGCATGGATCGCAGAACACTTGATCCCTCATCTGTGAAAGAACAACACATATTTAAATAGGCGCTCAGTATCTTTAAAACCGCCACCTAATTTTTCATCCTCCGTTCATAATATCTCTTTCACTTAATTCATACATCGCACAACATTCATAAATTTCAAACTCAATCTTACAGACTTCACCTCAGAGACGTCTCAAAATAATGAAAATAGGGCCCTTTTACTCAAGCAGTCGTATTGTGGTACTCGCTATCGAAGAACGCGGCACACGTCTCCGAGCACCACTCGCCTCGCCACGGTACCATGTACTGCACGGCAGCCAGAGTCGTTCTCCCGTAGCCTCCGCTCAACAGCTTCAGCTCGTAACGACCGCAGAGTCCAGCTTCTCTGTGGACTGAGAACACTTTATTACGTAAACAAATTGACGAGGTGAGAGTCTTTCTCTATTTGAATACTCATCTTATATGGCCTGGTTATCCTTCACAGCCGTCGAGCTCTGCTCCGCGTGATCTCACGTAGACCCTCACGATTCGGCCTTGTGTTCCGAGCAGCGACGTCAAAACGCGCGAATAACAGGCGTCGTCCCTTCGGTACCTGTTTAACTCTGTTAAGTGGAGAGGTATACCTACATCAAAGTTGCTAACACGGCCTCTCCTGACGAAGGGTCGTCCTCGGCCCGGTCGTACGGTGTCGATCTACAGAGACCAGCGCCAGCTGCTGTCGAGGGTCCGGCTTCAGGGTCTGCAACTAACAGAGGCATGGATCGCAGAACACTTGATCCCTCATCTGTGAAAGAACAACACATATTTAAATAGGCGCTCAGTATCTTTAAAACCGCCACCTAATTTTTCATCCTCCGTTCATAATATCTCTTTCACTTAATTCATACATCGCACAACATTCATAAATTTCAAACTCAATCTTACAGACTTCACCTCAGAGACGTCTCAAAATAATGAAAATAGGGCCCTTTTACTCAAGCAGTCGTATTGTGGTACTCGCTATCGAAGAACGCGGCACACGTCTCCGAGCACCACTCGCCTCGCCACGGTACCATGTACTGCACGGCAGCCAGAGTCGTTCTCCCGTAGCCTCCGCTCAACAGCTTCAGCTCGTAACGACCGCAGAGTCCAGCTTCTCTGTGGACTGAGAACACTTTATTACGTAAACAAATTGACGAGGTGAGAGTCTTTCTCTATTTGAATACTCATCTTATATGGCCTGGTTATCCTTCACAGCCGTCGAGCTCTGCTCCGCGTGATCTCACGCAGACCCTCACGATTCGGCCTTGTGTTCCGAGCAGCGACGTCAAAACGCGCGAATAACAGGCGTCGTCCCTTCGGTACCTGTTTAACTCTGTTAAGTGGAGAGGTATACCTACATCAAAGTTGCTAACACGGCCTCTCCTGACGAAGGGTCGTCCTCGGCCCGGTCGTACGGTGTCGATCTACAGAGACCAGCGCCAGCTGCTGTCGAGGGTCCGGCTTCAGGGTCTGCAACTAACAGAGGCATGGATCGCAGAACACTTGATCCCTCATCTGTGAAAGAACAACACATATTTAAATAGGCGCTCAGTATCTTTAAAACCGCCACCTAATTTTTCATCCTCCGTTCATAATATCTCTTTCACTTAATTCATACATCGCACAACATTCATAAATTTCAAACTCAATCTTACAGACTTCACCTCAGAGACGTCTCAAAATAATGAAAATAGGGCCCTTTTACTCAAGCAGTCGTATTGTGGTACTCGCTATCGAAGAACGCGGCACACGTCTCCGAGCACCACTCGCCTCGCCACGGTACCATGTACTGCACGGCAGCCAGAGTCGTTCTCCCGTAGCCTCCGCTCAACAGCTTCAGCTCGTAACGACCGCAGAGTCCAGCTTCTCTGTGGACTGAGAACACTTTATTACGTAAACAAATTGACGAGGTGAGAGTCTTTCTCTATTTGAATACTCATCTTATATGGCTTGGTTATCCTTCACAGCCGTCGAGCTCTGCTCCGCGTGATCTCACGTAGACCCTCACGATTCGGCCTTGTGTTCCGAGCAGCGACGTCAAAACGCGCGAATAACAGGCGTCGTCCCTTCGGTACCTGTTTAACTCTGTTAAGTGGAGAGGTATACCTACATCAAAGTTGCTAACACGGCCTCTCCTGACGAAGGGTCGTCCTCGGCCCGGTCGTACGGTGTCGATCTACAGAGACCAGCGCCAGCTGCTGTCGAGGGTCCGGCTTCAGGGTCTGCAACTAACAGAGGCATGGATCGCAGAACACTTGATCCCTCATCTGTGAAAGAACAACACATATTTAAATAGGCGCTCAGTATCTTTAAAACCGCCACCTAATTTTTCATCCTCCGTTCATAATATCTCTTTCACTTAATTCATACATCGCACAACATTCATAAATTTCAAACTCAATCTTACAGACTTCACCTCAGAGACGTCTCAAAATAATGAAAATAGGGCCCTTTTACTCAAGCAGTCGTATTGTGGTACTCGCTATCGAAGAACGCGGCACACGTCTCCGAGCACCACTCGCCTCGCCACGGTACCATGTACTGCACGGCAGCCAGAGTCGTTCTCCCGTAGCCTCCGCTCAACAGCTTTAGCTCGTAACGACCGCAGAGTCCAGCTTCTCTGTGGACTGAGAACACTTTATTACGTAAACAAATTGACGAGGTGAGAGTCTTTCTCTATTTGAATACTCATCTTATATGGCCTGGTTATCCTTCACAGCCGTCGAGCTCTGCTCCGCGTGATCTCACGTAGACCCTCACGATTCGGCCTTGTGTTCCGAGCAGCGACGTCAAAACGCGCGAATAACAGGCGTCGTCCCTTCGGTACCTGTTTAACTCTGTTAAGTGGAGAGGTATACCTACATCAAAGTTGCTAACACGGCCTCTCCTGACGAAGGGTCGTCCTCGGCCCGGTCGTACGGTGTCGATCTACAGAGACCAGCGCCAGCTGCTGTCGAGGGTCCGGCTTCAGGGTCTGCAACTAACAGAGGCATGGATCGCAGAACACTTGATCCCTCATCTGTGAAAGAACAACACATATTTAAATAGGCGCTCAGTATCTTTAAAACCGCCACCTAATTTTTCATCCTCCGTTCATAATATCTCTTTCACTTAATTCATACATCGCACAACATTCATAAATTTCAAACTCAATCTTACAGACTTCACCTCAGAGACGTCTCAAAATAATGAAAATAGGGCCCTTTTACTCAAGCAGTCGTATTGTGGTACTCGCTATCGAAGAACGCGGCACACGTCTCCGAGCACCACTCGCCTCGCCACGGTACCATGTACTGCACGGCAGCCAGAGTCGTTCTCCCGTAGCCTCCGCTCAACAGCTTCAGCTCGTAACGACCGCAGAGTCCAGCTTCTCTGTGGACTGAGAACACTTTATTACGTAAACAAATTGACGAGGTGAGAGTCTTTCTCTATCTGAATACTCATCTTATATGGCCTGGTTATCCTTCACAGCCGTCGAGCTCTGCTCCGCGTGATCTCACGTAGACCCTCACGATTCGGCCTTGTGTTCCGAGCAGCGACGTCAAAACGCGCGAATAACAGGCGTCGTCCCTTCGGTACCTGTTTAACTCTGTTAAGTGGAGAGGTATACCTACATCAAAGTTGCTAACACGGCCTCTCCTGACGAAGGGTCGTCCTCGGCCCGGTCGTACGGTGTCGATCTACAGAGACCAGCGCCAGCTGCTGTCGAGGGTCCGGCTTCAGGGTCTGCAACTAACAGAGGCATGGATCGCAGAACACTTGATCCCTCATCTGTGAAAGAACAACACATATTTAAATAGGCGCTCAGTATCTTTAAAACCGCCACCTAATTTTTCATCCTCCGTTCATAATATCTCTTTCACTTAATTCATACATCGCACAACATTCATAAATTTCAAACTCAATCTTACAGACTTCACCTCAGAGACGTCTCAAAATAATGAAAATAGGGCCCTTTTACTCAAGCAGTCGTATTGTGGTACTCGCTATCGAAGAACGCGGCACACGTCTCCGAGCACCACTCGCCTCGCCACGGTACCATGTACTGCACGGCAGCCAGAGTCGTTCTCCCGTAGCCTCCGCTCAACAGCTTTAGCTCGTAACGACCGCAGAGTCCAGCTTCTCTGTGGACTGAGAACACTTTATTACGTAAACAAATTGACGAGGTGAGAGTCTTTCTCTATTTGAATACTCATCTTATATGGCCTGGTTATCCTTCACAGCCGTCGAGCTCTGCTCCGCGTGATCTCACGTAGACCCTCACGATTCGGCCTTGTGTTCCGAGCAGCGACGTCAAAACGCGCGAATAACAGGCGTCGTCCCTTCGGTACCTGTTTAACTCTGTTAAGTGGAGAGGTATACCTACATCAAAGTTGCTAACACGGCCTCTCCTGACGAAGGGTCGTCCTCGGCCCGGTCGTACGGTGTCGATCTACAGAGACCAGCGCCAGCTGCTGTCGAGGGTCCGGCTTCAGGGTCTGCAACTAACAGAGGCATGGATCGCAGAACACTTGATCCCTCATCTGTGAAAGAACAACACATATTTAAATAGGCGCTCAGTATCTTTAAAACCGCCACCTAATTTTTCATCCTCCGTTCATAATATCTCTTTCACTTAATTCATACATCGCACAACATTCATAAATTTCAAACTCAATCTTACAGACTTCACCTCAGAGACGTCTCAAAATAATGAAAATAGGGCCCTTTTACTCAAGCAGTCGTATTGTGGTACTCGCTATCGAAGAACGCGGCACACGTCTCCGAGCACCACTCGCCTCGCCACGGTACCATGTACTGCACGGCAGCCAGAGTCGTTCTCCCGTAGCCTCCGCTCAACAGCTTCAGCTCGTAACGACCGCAGAGTCCAGCTTCTCTGTGGACTGAGAACACTTTATTACGTAAACAAATTGACGAGGTGAGAGTCTTTCTCTATTTGAATACTCATCTTATATGGCCTGGTTATCCTTCACAGCCGTCGAGCTCTGCTCCGCGTGATCTCACGTAGACCCTCACGATTCGGCCTTGTGTTCCGAGCAGCGACGTCAAAACGCGCGAATAACAGGCGTCGTCCCTTCGGTACCTGTTTAACTCTGTTAAGTGGAGAGGTATACCTACATCAAAGTTGCTAACACGGCCTCTCCTGACGAAGGGTCGTCCTCGGCCCGGTCGTACGGTGTCGATCTACAGAGACCAGCGCCAGCTGCTGTCGAGGGTCCGGCTTCAGGGTCTGCAACTAACAGAGGCATGGATCGCAGAACACTTGATCCCTCATCTGTGAAAGAACAACACATATTTAAATAGGCGCTCAGTATCTTTAAAACCGCCACCTAATTTTTCATCCTCCGTTCATAATATCTCTTTCACTTAATTCATACATCGCACAACATTCATAAATTTCAAACTCAATCTTACAGACTTCACCTCAGAGACGTCTCAAAATAATGAAAATAGGGCCCTTTTACTCAAGCAGTCGTATTGTGGTACTCGCTATCGAAGAACGCGGCACACGTCTCCGAGCACCACTCGCCTCGCCACGGTACCATGTACTGCACGGCAGCCAGAGTCGTTCTCCCGTAGCCTCCGCTCAACAGCTTCAGCTCGTAACGACCGCAGAGTCCAGCTTCTCTGTGGACTGAGAACACTTTATTACGTAAACAAATTGACGAGGTGAGAGTCTTTCTCTATTTGAATACTCATCTTATATGGCCTGGTTATCCTTCACAGCCGTCGAGCTCTGCTCCGCGTGATCTCACGTAGACCCTCACGATTCGGCCTTGTGTTTCGAGCAGCGACGTCAAAACGCGCGAATAACAGGCGTCGTCCCTTCGGTACCTGTTTAACTCTGTTAAGTGGAGAGGTATACCTACATCAAAGTTGCTAACACGGCCTCTCCTGACGAAGGGTCGTCCTCGGCCCGGTCGTACGGTGTCGATCTACAGAGACCAGCGCCAGCTGCTGTCGAGGGTCCGGCTTCAGGGTCTGCAACTAACAGAGGCATGGATCGCAGAACACTTGATCCCTCATCTGTGAAAGAACAACACATATTTAAATAGGCGCTCAGTATCTTTAAAACCGCCACCTAATTTTTCATCCTCCGTTCATAATATCTCTTTCACTTAATTCATACATCGCACAACATTCATAAATTTCAAACTCAATCTTACAGACTTCACCTCAGAGACGTCTCAAAATAATGAAAATAGGGCCCTTTTACTCAAGCAGTCGTATTGTGGTACTCGCTATCGAAGAACGCGGCACACGTCTCCGAGCACCACTCGCCTCGCCACGGTACCATGTACTGCACGGCAGCCAGAGTCGTTCTCCCGTAGCCTCCGCTCAACAGCTTCAGCTCGTAACGACCGCAGAGTCCAGCTTCTCTGTGGACTGAGAACACTTTATTACGTAAACAAATTGACGAGGTGAGAGTCTTTCTCTATTTGAATACTCATCTTATATGGCCTGGTTATCCTTCACAGCCGTCGAGCTCTGCTCCGCGTGATCTCACGCAGACCCTCACGATTCGGCCTTGTGTTCCGAGCAGCGACGTCAAAACGCGCGAATAACAGGCGTCGTCCCTTCGGTACCTGTTTAACTCTGTTAAGTGGAGAGGTATACCTACATCAAAGTTGCTAACACGGCCTCTCCTGACGAAGGGTCGTCCTCGGCCCGGTCGTACGGTGTCGATCTACAGAGACCAGCGCCAGCTGCTGTCGAGGGTCCGGCTTCAGGGTCTGCAACTAACAGAGGCATGGATCGCAGAACACTTGATCCCTCATCTGTGAAAGAACAACACATATTTAAATAGGCGCTCAGTATCTTTAAAACCGCCACCTAATTTTTCATCCTCCGTTCATAATATCTCTTTCACTTAATTCATACATCGCACAACATTCATAAATTTCAAACTCAATCTTACAGACTTCACCTCAGAGACGTCTCAAAATAATGAAAATAGGGCCCTTTTACTCAAGCAGTCGTATTGTGGTACTCGCTATCGAAGAACGCGGCACACGTCTCCGAGCACCACTCGCCTCGCCACGGTACCATGTACTGCACGGCAGCCTGAGTCGTTCTCCCGTAGCCTCCGCTCAACAGCTTCAGCTCGTAACGACCGCAGAGTCCAGCTTCTCTGTGGACTGAGAACACTTTATTACGTAAACAAATTGACGAGGTGAGAGTCTTTCTCTATTTGAATACTCATCTTATATGGCCTGGTTATCCTTCACAGCCGTCGAGCTCTGCTCCGCGTGATCTCACGTAGACCCTCACGATTCGGCCTTGTGTTCCGAGCAGCGACGTCAAAACGCGCGAATAACAGGCGTCGTCCCTTCGGTACCTGTTTAACTCTGTTAAGTGGAGAGGTATACCTACATCAAAGTTGCTAACACGGCCTCTCCTGACGAAGGGTCGTCCTCGGCCCGGTCGTACGGTGTCGATCTACAGAGACCAGCGCCAGCTGCTGTCGAGGGTCCGGCTTCAGGGTCTGCAACTAACAGAGGCATGGATCGCAGAACACTTGATCCCTCATCTGTGAAAGAACAACACATATTTAAATAGGCGCTCAGTATCTTTAAAACCGCCACCTAATTTTTCATCCTCCGTTCATAATATCTCTTTCACTTAATTCATACATCGCACAACATTCATAAATTTCAAACTCAATCTTACAGACTTCACCTCAGAGACGTCTCAAAATAATGAAAATAGGGCCCTTTTACTCAAGCAGTCGTATTGTGGTACTCGCTATCGAAGAACGCGGCACACGTCTCCGAGCACCACTCGCCTCGCCACGGTACCATGTACTGCACGGCAGCCAGAGTCGTTCTCCCGTAGCCTCCGCTCGACAGCTTTAGCTCGTAACGACCGCAGAGTCCAGCTTCTCTGTGGACTGAGAACACTTTATTACGTAAACAAATTGACGAGGTGAGAGTCTTTCTCTATTTGAATACTCATCTTATATGGCCTGGTTATCCTTCACAGCCGTCGAGCTCTGCTCCGCGTGATCTCACGTAGACCCTCACGATTCGGCCTTGTGTTCCGAGCAGCGACGTCAAAACGCGCGAATAACAGGCGTCGTCCCTTCGGTACCTGTTTAACTCTGTTAAGTGGAGAGGTATACCTACATCAAAGTTGCTAACACGGCCTCTCCTGACGAAGGGTCGTCCTCGGCCCGGTCGTACGGTGTCGATCTACAGAGACCAGCGCCAGCTGCTGTCGAGGGTCCGGCTTCAGGGTCTGCAACTAACAGAGGCATGGATCGCAGAACACTTGATCCCTCATCTGTGAAAGAACAACACATATTTAAATAGGCGCTCAGTATCTTTAAAACCGCCACCTAATTTTTCATCCTCCGTTCATAATATCTCTTTCACTTAATTCATACATCGCACAACATTCATAAATTTCAAACTCAATCTTACAGACTTCACCTCAGAGACGTCTCAAAATAATGAAAATAGGGCCCTTTTACTCAAGCAGTCGTATTGTGGTACTCGCTATCGAAGAACGCGGCACACGTCTCCGAGCACCACTCGCCTCGCCACGGTACCATGTACTGCACGGCAGCCAGAGTCGTTCTCCCGTAGCCTCCGCTCAACAGCTTCAGCTCGTAACGACCGCAGAGTCCAGCTTCTCTGTGGACTGAGAACACTTTATTACGTAAACAAATTGACGAGGTGAGAGTCTTTCTCTATTTGAATACTCATCTTATATGGCCTGGTTATCCTTCACAGCCGTCGAGCTCTGCTCCGCGTGATCTCACGTAGACCCTCACGATTCGGCCTTGTGTTCCGAGCAGCGACGTCAAAACGCGCGAATAACAGGCGTCGTCCCTTCGGTACCTGTTTAACTCTGTTAAGTGGAGAGGTATACCTACATCAAAGTTGCTAACACGGCCTCTCCTGACGAAGGGTCGTCCTCGGCCCGGTCGTACGGTGTCGATCTACAGAGACCAGCGCCAGCTGCTGTCGAGGGTCCGGCTTCAGGGTCTGCAACTAACAGAGGCATGGATCGCAGAACACTTGATCCCTCATCTGTGAAAGAACAACACATATTTAAATAGGCGCTCAGTATCTTTAAAACCGCCACCTAATTTTTCATCCTCCGTTCATAATATCTCTTTCACTTAATTCATACATCGCACAACATTCATAAATTTCAAACTCAATCTTACAGACTTCACCTCAGAGACGTCTCAAAATAATGAAAATAGGGCCCTTTTACTCAAGCAGTCGTATTGTGGTACTCGCTATCGAAGAACGCGGCACACGTCTCCGAGCACCACTCGCCTCGCCACGGTACCATGTACTGCACGGCAGCCTGAGTCGTTCTCCCGTAGCCTCCGCTCAACAGCTTCAGCTCGTAACGACCGCAGAGTCCAGCTTCTCTGTGGACTGAGAACACTTTATTACGTAAACAAATTGACGAGGTGAGAGTCTTTCTCTATTTGAATACTCATCTTATATGGCCTGGTTATCCTTCACAGCCGTCGAGCTCTGCTCCGCGTGATCTCACGTAGACCCTCACGATTCGGCCTTGTGTTCCGAGCAGCGACGTCAAAACGCGCGAATAACAGGCGTCGTCCCTTCGGTACCTGTTTAACTCTGTTAAGTGGAGAGGTATACCTACATCAAAGTTGCTAACACGGCCTCTCCTGACGAAGGGTCGTCCTCGGCCCGGTCGTACGGTGTCGATCTACAGAGACCAGCGCCAGCTGCTGTCGAGGGTCCGGCTTCAGGGTCTGCAACTAACAGAGGCATGGATCGCAGAACACTTGATCCCTCATCTGTGAAAGAACAACACATATTTAAATAGGCGCTCAGTATCTTTAAAACCGCCACCTAATTTTTCATCCTCCGTTCATAATATCTCTTTCACTTAATTCATACATCGCACAACATTCATAAATTTCAAACTCAATCTTACAGACTTCACCTCAGAGACGTCTCAAAATAATGAAAATAGGGCCCTTTTACTCAAGCAGTCGTATTGTGGTACTCGCTATCGAAGAACGCGGCACACGTCTCCGAGCACCACTCGCCTCGCCACGGTACCATGTACTGCACGGCAGCCAGAGTCGTTCTCCCGTAGCCTCCGCTCGACAGCTTTAGCTCGTAACGACCGCAGAGTCCAGCTTCTCTGTGGACTGAGAACACTTTATTACGTAAACAAATTGACGAGGTGAGAGTCTTTCTCTATTTGAATACTCATCTTATATGGCCTGGTTATCCTTCACAGCCGTCGAGCTCTGCTCCGCGTGATCTCACGTAGACCCTCACGATTCGGCCTTGTGTTCCGAGCAGCGACGTCAAAACGCGCGAATAACAGGCGTCGTCCCTTCGGTACCTGTTTAACTCTGTTAAGTGGAGAGGTATACCTACATCAAAGTTGCTAACACGGCCTCTCCTGACGAAGGGTCGTCCTCGGCCCGGTCGTACGGTGTCGATCTACAGAGACCAGCGCCAGCTGCTGTCGAGGGTCCGGCTTCAGGGTCTGCAACTAACAGAGGCATGGATCGCAGAACACTTGATCCCTCATCTGTGAAAGAACAACACATATTTAAATAGGCGCTCAGTATCTTTAAAACCGCCACCTAATTTTTCATCCTCCGTTCATAATATCTCTTTCACTTAATTCATACATCGCACAACATTCATAAATTTCAAACTCAATCTTACAGACTTCACCTCAGAGACGTCTCAAAATAATGAAAATAGGGCCCTTTTACTCAAGCAGTCGTATTGTGGTACTCGCTATCGAAGAACGCGGCACACGTCTCCGAGCACCACTCGCCTCGCCACGGTACCATGTACTGCACGGCAGCCAGAGTCGTTCTCCCGTAGCCTCCGCTCAACAGCTTCAGCTCGTAACGACCGCAGAGTCCAGCTTCTCTGTGGACTGAGAACACTTTATTACGTAAACAAATTGACGAGGTGAGAGTCTTTCTCTATTTGAATACTCATCTTATATGGCCTGGTTATCCTTCACAGCCGTCGAGCTCTGCTCCGCGTGATCTCACGTAGACCCTCACGATTCGGCCTTGTGTTCCGAGCAGCGACGTCAAAACGCGCGAATAACAGGCGTCGTCCCTTCGGTACCTGTTTAACTCTGTTAAGTGGAGAGGTATACCTACATCAAAGTTGCTAACACGGCCTCTCCTGACGAAGGGTCGTCCTCGGCCCGGTCGTACGGTGTCGATCTACAGAGACCAGCGCCAGCTGCTGTCGAGGGTCCGGCTTCAGGGTCTGCAACTAACAGAGGCATGGATCGCAGAACACTTGATCCCTCATCTGTGAAAGAACAACACATATTTAAATAGGCGCTCAGTATCTTTAAAACCGCCACCTAATTTTTCATCCTCCGTTCATAATATCTCTTTCACTTAATTCATACATCGCACAACATTCATAAATTTCAAACTCAATCTTACAGACTTCACCTCAGAGACGTCTCAAAATAATGAAAATAGGGCCCTTTTACTCAAGCAGTCGTATTGTGGTACTCGCTATCGAAGAACGCGGCACACGTCTCCGAGCACCACTCGCCTCGCCACGGTACCATGTACTGCACGGCAGCCAGAGTCGTTCTCCCGTAGCCTCCGCTCAACAGCTTTAGCTCGTAACGACCGCAGAGTCCAGCTTCTCTGTGGACTGAGAACACTTTATTACGTAAACAAATTGACGAGGTGAGAGTCTTTCTCTATTTGAATACTCATCTTATATGGCCTGGTTATCCTTCACAGCCGTCGAGCTCTGCTCCGCGTGATCTCACGTAGACCCTCACGATTCGGCCTTGTGTTTCGAGCAGCGACGTCAAAACGCGCGAATAACAGGCGTCGTCCCTTCGGTACCTGTTTAACTCTGTTAAGTGGAGAGGTATACCTACATCAAAGTTGCTAACACGGCCTCTCCTGACGAAGGGTCGTCCTCGGCCCGGTCGTACGGTGTCGATCTACAGAGACCAGCGCCAGCTGCTGTCGAGGGTCCGGCTTCAGGGTCTGCAACTAACAGAGGCATGGATCGCAGAACACTTGATCCCTCATCTGTGAAAGAACAACACATATTTAAATAGGCGCTCAGTATCTTTAAAACCGCCACCTAATTTTTCATCCTCCGTTCATAATATCTCTTTCACTTAATTCATACATCGCACAACATTCATAAATTTCAAACTCAATCTTACAGACTTCACCTCAGAGACGTCTCAAAATAATGAAAATAGGGCCCTTTTACTCAAGCAGTCGTATTGTGGTACTCGCTATCGAAGAACGCGGCACACGTCTCCGAGCACCACTCGCCTCGCCACGGTACCATGTACTGCACGGCAGCCAGAGTCGTTCTCCCGTAGCCTCCGCTCAACAGCTTCAGCTCGTAACGACCGCAGAGTCCAGCTTCTCTGTGGACTGAGAACACTTTATTACGTAAACAAATTGACGAGGTGAGAGTCTTTCTCTATTTGAATACTCATCTTATATGGCTTGGTTATCCTTCACAGCCGTCGAGCTCTGCTCCGCGTGATCTCACGTAGACCCTCACGATTCGGCCTTGTGTTCCGAGCAGCGACGTCAAAACGCGCGAATAACAGGCGTCGTCCCTTCGGTACCTGTTTAACTCTGTTAAGTGGAGAGGTATACCTACATCAAAGTTGCTAACACGGCCTCTCCTGACGAAGGGTCGTCCTCGGCCCGGTCGTACGGTGTCGATCTACAGAGACCAGCGCCAGCTGCTGTCGAGGGTCCGGCTTCAGGGTCTGCAACTAACAGAGGCATGGATCGCAGAACACTTGATCCCTCATCTGTGAAAGAACAACACATATTTAAATAGGCGCTCAGTATCTTTAAAACCGCCACCTAATTTTTCATCCTCCGTTCATAATATCTCTTTCACTTAATTCATACATCGCACAACATTCATAAATTTCAAACTCAATCTTACAGACTTCACCTCAGAGACGTCTCAAAATAATGAAAATAGGGCCCTTTTACTCAAGCAGTCGTATTGTGGTACTCGCTATCGAAGAACGCGGCACACGTCTCCGAGCACCACTCGCCTCGCCACGGTACCATGTACTGCACGGCAGCCAGAGTCGTTCTCCCGTAGCCTCCGCTCAACAGCTTCAGCTCGTAACGACCGCAGAGTCCAGCTTCTCTGTGGACTGAGAACACTTTATTACGTAAACAAATTGACGAGGTGAGAGTCTTTCTCTATTTGAATACTCATCTTATATGGCCTGGTTATCCTTCACAGCCGTCGAGCTCTGCTCCGCGTGATCTCACGTAGACCCTCACGATTCGGCCTTGTGTTCCGAGCAGCGACGTCAAAACACGCGAATAACAGGCGTCGTCCCTTCGGTACCTGTTTAACTCTGTTAAGTGGAGAGGTATACCTACATCAAAGTTGCTAACACGGCCTCTCCTGACGAAGGGTCGTCCTCGGCCCGGTCGTACGGTGTCGATCTACAGAGACCAGCGCCAGCTGCTGTCGAGGGTCCGGCTTCAGGGTCTGCAACTAACAGAGGCATGGATCGCAGAACACTTGATCCCTCATCTGTGAAAGAACAACACATATTTAAATAGGCGCTCAGTATCTTTAAAACCGCCACTTAATTTTTCATCCTCCGTTCATAATATCTCTTTCACTTAATTCATACATCGCACAACATTCATAAATTTCAAACTCAATCTTACAGACTTCACCTCAGAGACGTCTCAAAATAATGAAAATAGGGCCCTTTTACTCAAGCAGTCGTATTGTGGTACTCGCTATCGAAGAACGCGGCACACGTCTCCGAGCACCACTCGCCTCGCCACGGTACCATGTACTGCACGGCAGCCAGAGTCGTTCTCCCGTAGCCTCCGCTCAACAGCTTCAGCTCGTAACGACCGCAGAGTCCAGCTTCTCTGTGGACTGAGAACACTTTATTACGTAAACAAATTGACGAGGTGAGAGTCTTTCTCTATTTGAATACTCATCTTATATGGCCTGGTTATCCTTCACAGCCGTCGAGCTCTGCTCCGCGTGATCTCACGTAGACCCTCACGATTCGGCCTTGTGTTCCGAGCAGCGACGTCAAAACGCGCGAATAACAGGCGTCGTCCCTTCGGTACCTGTTTAACTCTGTTAAGTGGAGAGGTATACATCAAAGTTTCGACCTTTCGTGGGCTCGGCTTTACCTGACCCTGACTCACAAACCCTGCCAAGATATTTGACCATCATATGACTTACGAGAACGAGACCAGCGATAGCAACGGCGATCGACGCTTGATGAGCGTGATCGAGATTAGTACAGAGAACGAACCCTACCCCCATAATTGCGTCGTGGCATTCGACCTACTAATGAACTTCCAGATCGGGATCTAAATAGACTACGGCGCGAACTACCCCTTTTGCGCGACAAAGTCCGCAAACGGTGACGCACCCTGACAAAAGAACGTCTTTGGGTAGATTGACAGCGGGAGACGCTTCGTGATCGGACACGGAACCTACTGCGCGTCATTGTTCTGCTCCGACGTGGTGCTCGACCATAAAAGACACTAGGTGACAGAGACCGTAACTTACAGCGCGAAAGTTATCGCATGGATGACAGAGTTCTACTACGAAACCGATACCGAGAACGGCGTCGTGTTCGGACACGTGAGTCACCTTGTGTACGATGTTTCGTTCTACCACGGTCTTTATTTCTAGGCATGCTGAGAATTTACCAAGGTTACGTAAACAAGAATAACAAAGAGAATGCAACTGAGAGAATAAAACAACAAACTGCACAGAATCTGGCTATCTTTTCAATGTGTGGGTAGTTCCAATCTGTTTACTCGAAATTCGTGAGCTTTATGGATTTTATTAACCCTCACTTCTGATTTTAGGTAAAAAGGATCTGATTCATTAAAAAAAATAAACCACAGGCTTATCTAAACATTAACAATCAATTTAATCAAAATTAAACAAAACTACTACAATCAGATTGGACCACACACATTGAAAATGATCTAGATTACACATGAAAATGACATAACCAAAACACAATATGACTCACGCGTCCTTCACACCGAAATTACACAAAAACAATAAAACTCTACTGTCCATGAGATGTTGCACTGTCGAGCACCACGAGCGAAGTGACCGCAAGCCTCGATTCGGCCCGCTATTTATAGGCGGTCGCCTTGTTTGCCTCCTGGCGGGGAAGTTGCTAACAATAATACCTCACTACCTCGCACGAGCTCGCAACATGACATTTTACAGTATGTGACATGACATTTGAAGCATGACATTGTCCCACCTCACGAAATAGAATGAGGGCCTCATACAAACTCATTTTGAAACCGTGTCCTACTCAACACTACTCGACTCAACCTCCACTCAACAAATTCATATTCATAGTCGGTAAAAACGTCCTCGACTCGAGAAATTCCTCAATCGAGTCGAGTTTGAGATGAGTGAAGAACTGTCAAACTCGAGGTAGCTCGCGACCTACCTTAGAAGCTTCCTCAAGCCGAAAGTGCTTCGAAATTTTGTTGATTTGTTCAAAATGAGTGAAATTATGGATTTTGAAGACTTTATTGATTACGTGTATGACGAGCCATACGCTTATCCGGCCCGACGATATATTCGCGACGCTACAAATCCGATGGAATTTTTCAGCAACGACGAGTTTCGGAAAAGGTTTCGTTTTGCCAAACAAACCGTAATCCAAATTATTTTTCCCCTCATAACTTTCACACCGAGTGTTAATAATAGAGGGCTGCCGGTGCCGCCAATAATACAATTATTAGTAGCTCTAAAGTTTTACGCTACAGGATTATTTCAGGTAAGACACGAATCACAAAATCTACAAAGTAACCTATACTTACCTACCCTCAGAACAATAAATACATAGAAGCCATACTAAATTTAAGACTGAGTCAGCTATACCTGTCACTTTCTTCTTTATGGACATATTCTTGTCTTGGAATGAGACAAGTGTAATGAATCTGTTATTATTTTGTGTTGCTCGTACCAGGCTCAACGTCAAACTTGGTTACCATGACGTCATGGTTACCTTTGTTACGACACCAAATTAAAGAGGTAATAGAAATAGAAAGTTCATCTTGTGTGTTGGGTGACATCTTTACGTATCAGGGTTATGTTTACATTCGAACGGAGCTTTGTTATGAATGAAAAAATATAAAATTTTGTTAATATTACTTATCTGTAAAGCTTTCGTTGTAGGTAATATTAAAATTAAAGGTGAAATAATGTCTTGTGCAGTGCCAGGATGTAAATCTCATTCGTCCAGAAGGCAAAATAATGATGTGAATATAAGTTGCTACCGGTAAGTGTTTTGTTGAATTGTAGAATCAAAGTCTCAATTTTAATGTGTAAGGGGGTAAATTTTATACAATATACCATCATAGAATCATGTTTGATAAGGATTTACTGCCTGTTTTATGCAAAAAACACAAAACATATAGGTTATCATAGTGTTGTTCCACTGTACCAGATCGACTATTTATCGATTGATTACTCTTAAGTACCTACCACTGTAAGTACTTTTTACTACTCATATCATATCCTAATTCCTAATATTAAAAATGTAGATACTTAGATCTTTGTTACTGATAGACCGATAGAACGGCTCAGCCGATTTAGATTGCGTTACATTACAATATAGAACAAGGGTCTCTCAAAGTAACTCTGTCTGTTACGCCTTCACGACTAAACCGCAGAACCAACTTTGATGTATTTTGGTATAAAGATAGATGGGACCTTGGTGAAGATAATAAGCTACTCGAAGTACCAATCCTGCGCAGACGAAGTCGATGGTACCAGTAGTTTGATTATAATGCTATCTTTTTTTTAAGGGATCAATAAAAATTATGCAATGGACGTTGAATTAGCAGATTTCAGAAGTATAAACCCAGAAAGATGTACCAAGCGATGATGATGATGTATTACCTACACCTAGCTTTAGGAGAGTTCGAATTGATCCCTGGATATCACTGAATAAATGCTATTTGATTTTGACTTTTATTTGGAAATAATGAATCCTTATAGTTTCGGCATGTCCGCCCTTGTCACGGCCGTTTTTCTAGTAAACTGGTAAAGTAGCTATGATTGATTATACTGATCAGCATCATAGTAAATTTTTTTATCGATAAAGAATAGTTACGATGAGGCTATGTTCCCTTCCCTATGAAAATCTTCAATTGTCTATGATACATATTTATCAGTACGGGACGGGAAGACGGCTGTCTTACAGCAATATATTTGTCTCTCTTTAACTAATTGTCTCCTAGCATAGGAGTAAGAAGCAACATACTATAATTATTAGCAGCAAATTTTAACCTGCCTTCTATGTATTTATTGTTCTGAGTACCTACCTAACCATTAGGTAGGAAAACTTTTTACTGACTTAATGTGAAACAAGCAATGAAGTAATTCCACAACACAATTTTATTGTTTATAGTACCGTACTTACTTATCAATACCTACATCCTTAATTTATAGGTACTTACTTACTCAGTTACATTTTTTTTATTTCTTTGTAGATTGAATGTGGAGACCTTCACAAATTGAGCCAAGGCACAATCTCAAAAATTGTAAGCAGAATATCCAAGCAATTGGCCCTCAAATTACAACAATTTATTAAATTCCCACCGAGTTCAGAATTGAGTGCAGTTAAAGGTCAATTTTATGAGATTGCACGGTTCCCTGGAGTAGTTGGATGTATTGACTGCACTCATGTGCCCATTAAGAGCCCCACAAGACAGCGAGGTGAAACATTTAGGAATAGAAAAGGTGAATTTTCTATAAATGTCCAAATTGTTTGCGGGGCTCACCTACAAATTTATGATATAGTCGCCCGTTGGCCAGGATCGGTACATGACTCCAGAATTTTCGCGAATAGTCGCTGCTGCCTGAGGTTTGAGGAAGGAGATATTCAAGGACTTCTTTTGGGCGACAGTGGATATGCTCAAACAAATTTCTTGTTCACACCTGTGCTAAATCCCCGCACTCCTGCAGAGCAGCTATACAATCGAGCCCATATTCAGACAAGAAACACCATAGAGCGACTGAATGGTGTCCTCAAACGAAGGTTTGCTTGTTTGAGTAGAAAGTTACAAAATAAATAGGAAAATATTCCAAATATAATAGTAGCTTGTGCTATTTTGCACAACATAAGTATAATGACGAATGAGGAACTACCGGACAATGTTTACCAGGGAGAAGAAGTCCCTGTAGTTCCAGTTCCTGAAAATGAAAGGGGCAGCCTAATCAGAGCAGCATTCATAGCTAGACATTTTCACTGATTTATCTTATTCAGTGAAAATGTCTAAAATCTGCATAGTATGTATATGTGTGTTTTCTTTTTTTTAAATAAGTATAGAAATGAAAACTTCTTTTGTTGTTTTAATTTATTACTACCGCGTTAGGTGTTGGTCCCATTACCAAGGCAAAAAGTAGCCTATGTGCTATTCCAGGGTTCCAGTTATGTACCTAGAGGTAGCTAGGTTGAAAAATTAAACAATAAAAGGAAATCAATGAAAAACAGTTTAATTCTTAGAAAATTAATTATAAAAGTCTACATTTTGAGCAAATTTATAAAAAAATTATTTTTTTAAGGCATCTAATTGTATTTGAGCTGCTTCTCTTTCAATGCAAGCTTTTTTATAAATTTCTTCTGCAGCTTTCACTAGCCACTCCCTCTCTGCCACTTTTAACTTATGCAGTTCATCATCTCGCTCTCTAGCCCTCTTATAGTTCTCCTCCCGGAGTGCATATTCGTCTTGTATAACTTGACATCTAATATTTCTTGCTCCTGAAAAAGAATGTTATAGATATTGTTGTAAAAAATGCATAGGCTAAATTAAACTAGAACTCGATTTATTTTGATTGATTACTATCTAGTAAAGCTTCTAGTGGGGCTTAAAAGCCATTCTCATTAATCCATTGGTGTAAACCACGTGTAAACTGTGTGAAAATCAGTTCTGTAATTTTTAAGCATTCACACAGATGTGGCGATGGAACTTTGTTTTATATGTGCCTAATGGCTAATATGTACTGATATTGATATTCCATTTATTTTTCGTTTTCCATTACCAGAATTATGTAAGTCTGTCTGCTGGCAGATACATACCTGAGGCTCGAGATGAAGTACCTTCATATTCAGACAGACGCGACCCAGTTCTGCCAACACTACTACGTTGACCTAAAACAAACAAAATTGATAGTTATTATTGTAATCATTATGTATAATTATTTAATACCACAATCAAGTAGTTACACTACACATACCTCTTACAGGCTGGTCTTCACTAGACACAGGATTAAAGGTTTCGGTCAGGGCTTCTGCAAAAGTTAAAAAACATATTTAATTTTATTTGGAATTAGTCATGGTCGAGGTATGAGATACAATAGATTTCTTCTATGCAACCAGGGGCCAGTTTGGTAAGCCTTTCAGGTGTTTTGGAATGGTAAGGCATCGAAGGGGAGATAATTTAAGGCCTTAAATTATACAATGCAATTACTGTAACATGTACATGAACAAAGTTACACAATACCTTCAGTCTGTAGTTCATGACTCTCTTCACCTTGGTCCGATACAATTACCAACACTGACTGTAGTTCGTCAGGTGGTGCTCGCACACTCTCTGTAAATGACAAAGATTATAAATATATTATAAAGAGAGAAGTTAGTAATATGTAACAATATTACGTAGGTGTAACATACCTTCTTGGCTTTCTGTGTTAGGAGTAACACTATCACTGTCGATAGCATAGCCCATCTCTACGTCAGTTAGCTCAGCCAGTGCATCTCCATCCAACATAGAGTCCTGTGCCGTCGACGTACTAGGCTCAGGACTTGGTCTATAGGGTCCGCCTCCAGTGCGCATTCTTTCTTTTTTTTGTGCCGTTAATTCTAGTTTCCTCCTAGTCTTCATGTTATCAAAACATTTTTTAAGTTGAGATTCAGTTCTCTAAAAATATGATTAATGTATTACTTAATTAAATATCATGCCGATAACCATTGATAGTAAAAGTATAAAGTATTTTTTTTTGTAGAAAGATCGTTTATATGCGTTGAGGAGAAAATACACAGAACACTATTCCTTAGAGAAAATACCACGTCAATGACAGTGTTCTCTTAATACCTCAACAAAGTTTTTATAGTAAGTAGTCTAGGTAGCACAAAAGTAAAAAATGGTACCAATACAAAGTAGATTACGGGAAAAAACTAAACATGGTAAATAATATGTTTACTTACCCTGGTATTTGTTTCTATAGAGTTGTATTCGTTTGTAAGCCGTTCCCATGCTGTTTTTTTTGCGGCAGGATTCCCTGCACCAATGGTAGTAGTGGTATTTAATTTATACTTTATTATAAGTTCTTGTAAACACCTTTTTTCGTCATTTGAAAATACTTGGCGAGACATTTTAAACGATTAAAATACGACAACCAACTATTTAAAACCACCCGACGCGAAGCGATGTAAACAAACAACACGCGGATTAACGTTGGCGAGTTGTCAATGTCACTAATTTGACAGTGAGTTTGACAATAACACGGGGTGGCCAACTTTTAGCCAACATAATAGCAATAACATCTCCTTAAAACAATGACGTCACGCCTCCACTCACCCGAGTTTACCTCAGTCGAGGAATCCATTATTCAAGTTCGAGGGATGACTAAGAATACCGATTTAGAGGATGCCCTTGAGGGACTTTCGAGGCTTCCTCGGTTGAGTTTGAGTGGAGGAATGTTCGAGGAAACGACTAAGAATATGGGTGTTAGTATTTAAAGGTCACGGTTCAAAGGTGGTACTCGATCATTAGCAGTGACAAAAATATCATCATTTGAAAGCTTATTGTTTGTATTATTTCTCAGATTAATTTCAATTTTTAATTTTCCTCAGTTTTTTTTTTTATTTCACAAAAATAGTAGTTAAAAGTCAGTTACAATTTGAAAATAAATGAAGAATAAACAATGGAAATACGGATATGTTATTAAAACACTGTTAAAAATGCTTCATCTATTCATAATATGATGGAATTGTGAGGTGAATTAATCAAATTATTATAATTTTAATATAATAATTATACTGCCATTTTTTCTTTTCTGGCCACCCCATCGTAGCCTTGTGAGATGTGACACATCCGCTAATGTCAAATTGAAATATCATAACAAAGTCAATGTCAGTTATACAACAGCAAATTCATGTTTTACAAATCAGCTGTTACACACACAATGACTTGTGTGTATTTAGGGATACCAACTAGCTTAAAAGTAACCCCACTTTTTACTATACCTACCTACCTTTAAGCAGGTATACATAAAAAGTAAAATAAAAATATTACTATTAGAAATATTATTATAAATACATTCATTTACAGAAATAAACTTACGACCAAATACAAGCACACATTTACAAAATACAAATGAAAATGTAAAATACAAAAAACCTATGTGTTATTCCAGGTCATAAACTGTATTTATTCGAAGTTTCATTAAAATCCGTTCAGCTGTTCTGGCATGATTGAGTAACAAACATCCAAACTTAGTGTAGTAACATTAGTAGAATATTAGTGTGAAGTGTAATTTTAATACCTACTATTACGTAAGTTTCCCATAATTTTGGGGAATTACCCCACTTTTTATCCGGCAACACAGTTCAATTCTACAAGCTGTCAAAATATCAAAATTATTAATCGTTTTTTCTCTATAATACAGCAGGTAATTATAAAACTAACCGATAGAATATGATTCCCTTTTTATTATCACGATTTCCTGCCTGGTTCCGACAAAGTTGGACAGCACAAACCGACATAATATTTATTTTTTCAAGACACGCTTACATGACAGTATCAAAAATTCAACCTCGGAACATTTTCTTCCAAGAGTTCAACATAACATTAACAATGGTCATTTTTGTATTATACCTGTATCACTTGTATATAGCATAAATCATAAACAAATCACACACAATCAGTTTCAAGAATTTAAAATAATATAATAAAGGTACATCAGGTCATGTTCATGACATCAATAAACGTCATTCACACTCATCTGATAGTGCGGTCAATTATGCTGCGAGTGGAATCAATAGCAAAAATGTTATTAGGTATAGAATCGATAAGTAGTTAGGATTTTTGCCATTAACGAAAATATAATTTATTCTAATATATTCTGAATTGAGAATTCTTAAATAAAACAGATTAATGTAGCTTCATGAAACGGGCACCAGATTACACATACCTATCTATTTCATCATTTTAAGAATTTATTTTGATATTTAAGTACACAGCCAGGTTAGGTAAATAATAGCACCAAGAAACGCAACGATTATCACGAACAACACAAAGGAAGTCTGAAAGCCGTCTGACTGGTAGGAAGGAACTAGGAACTAGACATGTGTATTTTTTTCCTGGCCTGATTTTGAAATCCTGAACCGATTTAAAAAATCTTTTATCAGTAGATTATTACGGAATAACATAGGCTATATTTTAACTTCTCTGCTGGACTGGGAGTAAAGAATAAACATAGAATGCGTCCAGCTGCTTCTCTCCCCGAGCATGTCGTAAAAGTCGACTAAGGGATAGTATCCTCCAACATGATGAGATACAATAAGCAATTAGTTATATTGTCAGGCAGGACCGGATATTTTTTCTTGAGCAGGATTCTAGGTATTATCATTCGCATATCATTTAACTCCGATATTATCTTTATAGGTAATCGATACTTTCTGCAATGTTGTAACAAGTATCGATTATTAATCGTGAAATCATCAATTTAAGCTACTACATCTCTATCATATTTGTTGCTGTAGCCGGCGCCGCGGTCATTATTGCCATTGCAATACTTTTAATTATTTAATTTAAACAAAACAGAGTTAAAATAAAATCTAGTTTTTTGTCAAATGATTTACTTTAATATACTCTATAAGCTGTAGAAATTTCATATCTGCCAATTGTCCAGTACCACCGACTAAGGACATTTGAACCGTGAGCTTTCTGTAATATTTAGGGTTCCATACCCAAAGGGTAAAAACGAGACCCTAGAGCTAAGAATTCGCTGTCTGCCCGTCTGTCTGTCTGTCACCAGGCTGTATCTCAAGAACTGCGATAGCTAGACAGTTGAAAGGTCACGGTTCAAAGGTGGTACTCGATCATTAGCAGTGACAAAAATATCATCATTTGAAAGCTTATTGTTTGTATTATTTCCCAGCTTAATTTCAATTTTTAATTTTCCTCAGTTTTTTTTTATTTCACAAAAATAGTAGTTAAAAGTCAGTTACAATTTGAAAATAAATGAAGAATAAACAATGGAAATACGGATATGTTATTAAAACACTGTTAAACATGCTTCATCTATTCATAATATGATGGAATTGTTCGTCAAATAAGGTGAATTAATCAAATTATTATAATTTTAATATAATAATTATATTGCCATTTTCTTTTCTGGCCACCCCATCGTAGTCTTGTGAGATGTGACACATCCGCTAATGTCAAATTGAAATATCATAACAAAGTCAATGTCAGTTATACAACAGCAAATTCATGTTTTACAAATCAGCTGTTACACACACAATGACTTGTGTGTATTTAGGGATACCAACTAGCTTAAAAGTAACCCCACTTTTTACTATACCTACCTACCTTTACGCAGGTACACATAAAAAGTAAAATAAAAATATTACTATTAGAAATATTATTATAAATACATTCATTTACAGAAATAAACTTACGACCAAATACAAGCACACATTTACAAAATACAAATGAAAATGTAAAATACAAAAAACCTATGTGTTATTCCAGGTCATAAACTGTATTTATTCGAAGTTTCATTAAAATCCGTTCAGCTGTTCTGGCATGATTGAGTAACAAACATCCAAACTTAGTGTAGTAACATTAGTAGAATATTAGTGTGAAGTGTAATTTTAATACCTACTATTACGTAAGTTTCCCATAATTTTGGGGAATTACCCCACTTTTTATCCGGCAACACAGTTCAATTCTACAAGCTGTCAAAATATCAAAATTATTAATCGTTTTTTCTCTATAATACAGCAGGTAATTATAAAACTAACCGATAGAATGTGATTCCCTTTTTATTATTACGATTTCCTGCCTGGTTCCGACAAAGTTGGACAGCACAAACCGACATAATATTTATTTTTCAAGACACGCTTACATGACAGTATCAAAAATTCAACCTCGGAACATTTTCTTCCAAGAGTTCAACATAACATTAACAATGGTCATTTTTGTATTATACCTGTATCACTTGTATATAGCATAAATCATAAACAAATCACACACAATCAGCTTTCAAGAATTTAAAATAATATAAAAATAAAGGTACATCAGATCATGTTCATGACATCAATAAACGTCATTCACACTCATCTGATAGTGCGGTCAATTATGCTGCGAGTGGAATCAATAGCAAAAATGTTATTAGGTATAGAATCGATAAGTAGTTAGGATTTCTGCCATTAACGAAAATATAATTTATTCTAATATATTATGAATTGAGAATTCTTAAATAAAACAGATTAATATAGCTTCATGAAACGGGCACCAGATTACACATACCTATCTATTTCATCATTTTAAGAATTTATTTTGATATTTAAGTACACAGCCAGGTTAGGTAAATAATAGCACCAAGAAACGCAACGATTATCACGAACAACACAAGTCGAAGTCTGAAAGCCGTCTGACTGGTAGGAAGGAACTAGGAACTAGACATGTGTATTTTTTTCCTGGCCTGATTTTGAAACCCTGAACCGATTTAAAAAATCTTTTATCAGTAGATTATTACGGAATAACATAGGCTATATTTTAACTTCTCTGCTGGACTGGGAGTAAAGAATAAACATAGAATGCGTCCAGCTGCTTCTCTCCCTGAGCGTGTCGTAAAAGTCGACTAAGGGATAGTATCCTCCAACATGATGAGATGCAATAAGCAATTAGTTATATTGTCAGGCAGGACCGGATATTTTTTCTTGAGCAGGATTCTAGGTATTATCATTCGCATTTCATTTAACTCCGATATTATCTTTATAGGTAATCGATACTTTCTCCAATGTTGTAACAAGTATCGATTATTAATCGTGAAATCATCAATTTAAGCTACTACATCTCTATCATATTTGTTGCGTTCGCCGGCGCCACGGTCATTATTGCCATTGCAATACTTTTAATTATTTAATTAAAACAAAACAGAGTTAAAATAAAATCCAGTTTTTTGTCAAATGATTTACTTTAATATACTCTATAAGCTGTAGAAATTTCATATCTGCCAATTGTCCAGTACCACCGACTAAGGACATTTGAACCGTGAGCTTTTCACAAATTAAGTATTTCTGTTGCCGCTATAACAAAAAGACTAAAAACAAAATGAAATCAATTTTAAAGAGGGCTCCCATAAAACAAACGCAATTTTCTTTCCGTTTTTGCTCGATATCAAAAATGGCAACAGGTAGGCATTTGAAATATTCACAAAATACTCAATGGTACGGAACCCTTTGTGCGCAAGTTCGACTAGCACTTGGTCGGTTTTTCTTCCATCACTTTAGTACCAACCTTCAACTCTAATGGTAGATGTAGAATCAGTGTCCCTTATGGATGCAATAGGCATAGCATAATTGTGGTCGCTTAAATGGTCAGCGTCTGAAATAATTGAATGAGTTCTTGAGTATTATTGTGATTCAAAAACTTCAAAATCAAAAAGGTCTACAAAGATCTAAAAAGAGAGTCATTCCCCCTAGACCTACCTTAAACAATTGAAGTCCAAATTCTTAATGGCTTAATTTAAAGCTGTATACCAGATTGTTGTTTGAAAGAGATGTGAATATTTTACTTACCAGTGGAGCTCAGGGGGATTCCATAGCGTATCTCTTTTGCCGAAAACAAGCAGGGGTAGCCGTCGCGGAGGCGATTTCCCATCCCATCAAATTGGTATCGATCAAAGTGATCTTGGCAAACACGCTTCGTTAGCAACTGCTTTTTAGTTAAACCACCGAGTTTTACGTTAGTGGGAATAAGATAGTGTAATCTGAAACTATTAGGGGTAATTTTAAACTCTAGGTTGCACACAAATATTATTTCTTTAATCTCAGAACACAGTTTGAATCAATTGTCTTGGCGCTGCCGCCATATTATTTTTCTTCGCCGACAACGTCAAAATCCTCCTCCGGGGTTCTCACGCAGATGACGTTGCCAACACGGCCCTCCTGCGCCGTGCATGTCCTCAGGCACGATCATCTGAAAACACACACTATTCAGTACAATAATTCAAGAATGTTCGGCCAATCATGACCAGCGCCACGACTGAAGTTACTTCCCACTAGGCTCGTCAATGATTTCTGTCTATTCCGTGACTTCCTTTAGGCTTAGGAATTATAACCACACAGAAAACATTCTACAACCGCAATTAAACATCTAACCGATTTGACTGCACATAAATGTTACTTTTGTACTGGATCATCTGAATTTTCCGTTTAGTCTTTATGCTTAGACTATCCAACTGTGTTTACTTCCTTCTTCCGAATAGCGCCTTCTGCAGTTACTCCTTTAGACTTAGGAAACGGTTGCTTAAGCACACTAATTCGTTTCTGGCAAAGTAACGTTATCATTATCAGACTTATCCAGATGCTCCAGTACCAAATATCGTTTAAACAACCTCATTTGAATTGAAACCTGAAAACTACGAAACATTATTAGTTTTCTATTTTATCTTGCCAACACACCTTTGTAACCTTTAAACCTATGTAGATATATATATCCTTTAATCAAGACGCCAGTCGTCAATTTTAATCCATGGCCTAATATTTTCCGCAGCCGCCACGCCACGATAAGCTCTAAAGCTTCTTTCACTTCCTCGCATGTCTTTGATTTCATATCTATCGCGATCTAGACATTTGATTATTTGAAATGGGCCCTTGAATGCTGGTAATAATTTCCTGCTGCGTCCATCATTCGTTTGGCTTTGTATTTTGACCAAGACAAGATCTCCCGTGCAATATTTTCTAGCTTTGATCCGATGACGGTCAAATCGTTCTTTCTGCACTATTGAACTATCCTTTATATTCTTATTGGCAATTTCACGTAGCTTGGTTACATCTATGGGGTATTCAGTATCTAAGTCAGGTTCTGGACTAAGGCTGTCACTGTCTGTACGTAATCTGTACCCAAACATTACTTCACATGGAACGGCTTTGATGGTCTTATGGTAGGTACTATTGATAGATTGTTGTAGCGGTGTTATACAACTATCCCAACGATCCTCGTCTAAATTTGCACCCATAGTTTTCATTGCATCCAGTATTGTTTTATTAAACCGTTCAACCTGTCCATTTGATCTCGGCATACCCGTGGCGATTGTATGTAGTCTAATATTTTTACTTATACAAAAATCTTTAAAGACTTTTGACGTAAAGGCAGATCCGGCGTCCGTAATTAATCTACGAGGGTTACCGAATGTTTTGAAAATGTTTTCTAGTTCGCTAATAACATTATTACTATCCGTGTTAGAAACCGGAGAAACAAAAACGAATTTCGTAAATGCGTCTACTGTGACCAACAAATATTTATTATTATTTTGGGTCTCTATAAAGGGGCCGAGATGGTCCAAATGCAACGTATGGAAAGGTTGGGCATGTTTTGGGAGTGGATACAACTCACCCTCCTTAGGTCCGCTTGTTTTTTTATAGTAAATGCAGCTTATGCAGTTTTTTATGTATTTTTTTACAATATGTCGCATTCTAGCAAACCAGTAACTGTTAGATATTCTTTCAATCGTTTTGTCAACTGCAAAATGACCTAGGTCGTCGTGGTTACATTTTATTATTTGCCATATACACTTTTTTGGAACTACCCAACGACGACCTTGGTTTGTGCGCCTATATACTTTGTTCCCAAGCAACTCATATTTCGAAAATATATCTTTATGGTCATCTATCTCCCCTGACTCTAAGACTCGTTTTATTTCAACTAACTTTGGATCTTGGAGCTGAACAGAAAGAAGCCAGTCGGCCTCAGTGATAGACATGACTATTTCAGTTTCTGATTTTAAGAAATGGCATTTTTTTAAATTCAATGTCAAACCATTTTCTTTAAAAATTTGTAAAACTTCTTCGAGAAGACTTAGGTTTTCCTCGACAGTTTCGCTAATTATCAAAACATCATCCAAATACAAAATTATTTTGCCAAATCTTAGGTTGCCCATAACTTTATCCATCATTTGTTGGAAACATGACGGTGCATTAACCAAACCAAATGGAAGCCGTAAAAATTCATAATGACCATCCTCAGTTATAAAAGCAGTCTTGTGTATAGATTCCTCTGCCATTTTGATTTGGTAGTACCCACTTTTTAGATCTAAACTGGTAAAAATTTTACACCCCTGTAGTCTATCTATCAAATCCTCAATGCGTGGCATAGGATATTTATCCTTAGTCGTTATTTTATTTAAAGCACGATAATCGATACATAATCTTTTTTCTCTACTCTTTTTATTCACGAGTAGAGCAGGACTTGCGTAAGCAGATTTACTTTCGCGGATTATATCATTTTCCAAAAGCTCATTTACCATACTCCTAACAATTTTCCTATCCGAATGAGAAGTTCTATACGGTCTAAATTGTACAGGTTTAGTCTTTTCTAAATTGATTGTCATTTCATAACCATCTACTTTTCCTAATTGGCTAACATTTGCAGCTATACATTTTTGGTATTTGCGAAAAAGCTGTATCAGTTTATCGTGATGAGATTGTGCATCAAATTCAAAAGATAAATCCTCCACTATTTTGCAAAATTCTTTGTCAGTAACACTCCGGAAAGTTAATGAATCTCCTATCCTCGAATACATTATCTCCGAACGTTCCGTCACATTTCGTCCAATCAAAACTTCGCAACCTGACAACTCATCAAGCAAATAAATCTGAACATCACTCATATTTACAGAATCCAGTGTAAGGTTGACATGAACTGCTTCTGTAACAACCTTCAAATTATCTCTAGAAAAGCCTTGAAGCGTCACCGGAGTAGTTAGTAGAACTGGTTGAAACTTATATTGTTTAGCTAATTGTGATGTCATTATCGAACAACTACTACCCGTATCTATAAAAGCTTCAAACAGTTCCCCATTTATTGTTATATTTTTGCAAAACTTGTCTTTCATGTTGCTCGATTGCACATACTTCGTTTCCTGCCTAACAGGTTGTTCAGTTTTTAGGGTTCGACTTTTGTGAAAACAAGTTGATTCAGAATGCCCCCGTTTACCACAAAATTCGCACCTAACGTTACACTGTATTCTTTTATGGTTACCACCGCAATTGTAACATTCAATTGGTTTACGATTTTGCGTTTGAGCAGGATTTGAAAGCACACTGTTCGGAACTGTACTTTGTACCTGAGTTTGCATGACTGTTCTAGAATTGTGACTATTCGAGTTATTGACATTACTTTTTGTCACTTGTTTGTCGGTTTTTGTTTTATAGACACGGCTATGCAAAAATCCTGCTAAACTGTCACATGAATTGAAGTTGCTCGCTTCAACTGACGCTGTGATATTATTATCGCCAATGTTTCCTAGAATAATTGATATTATATCATGGTCCGAAAAATTTATGCATAAATTGTCGATTTTTGCCTTTTGTTCGAAAAAAAAAATCATATAATGATTGGTCTTCTACAGGTTTACGGTCAATAATTTCTCGCAACAACTCGTACATATTCCTTTTTATAGTAAAAGTACCCGAAATTTTAATCTTCCAATCTTTCCATGTCCAATCCGTCCAAGTGTGACTGCTACGCAGTAAAGACTCATACCAAGTCTTCGCAGAGCCCTTGAGTTTGTTCAATGCTTGATAACGAATCATGTTGTCTTTCCAAGAAAAAGTAGATGCATGGGAATCAATTACTTTGAGCCAAGACGCGACATTGTCCTTCAAAGGATCAAAATCAGGTATCATACTATGTAAAATAGTATTGTTCGTACTCACAGTTTCGGCATTTTTTTTTGATACCTTGCTCCTTTTTCGAGCCCGGGGTGCTGGCGGGGGTGTACTACAACGGTTGCCGCTTGAGTTGCTACTGCTCAATGAAGATATGGATGACGTTCGTGGCCGTTTTGTTTTGCGCTTTCGCTTATTTTTCTGTTTGCCCATAATTTCCACTCTTCTCCACTTATGTGGGCGTGAGAATATGTGATGCACACTTCTGATGTAATCTGAAACTATTAGGGGTAATTTTAAACTCTAGGTTGCACACAAATATTATTTCTTTAATCTCAGAACACAGTTTGAATCAATTGTCTTGGCGCTGCCGCCATATTATTTTTCTTCGCCGACAACGTCAAAATCCTCCTCCGGGGTTCTCACGCAGATGACGTTGCCAACAATAGGTGAGCCACAATTCTCTTAAATTATCGTCCTTTGGTAGAAAGAAAAGGCGATGAGTTCGGTTAGTAGATGGGCAATTCCCGACACAGCATTTTCGCAAATCCATAGCGATAACAATAGTCTCTCGGTTGACAGTTTATCGAGGAAATATTCAAATTAATTTGTAACTCAACTCAAGCTAAAATAACGAGGAATACACAAAATAACACCAGCACTTTCACTCAACAAAAAACAACTAAAAATATGACCGTTAAAACCATTGTGACATGTGACACAGACACAGATGACACTGACATTGACAGATATGATTATGATAAGAGCACACTAGCGCTTTGCGCCAACGGAGGAACTACCAGTGTCACAGGCCTGATATGGCCATGCATGTATCATAAGTAGGTACCTACCTATTGTACTTTTTTTGTAAACAACATAAGTAATTTTGAACATAAAAAGTATAAATCGTTTTGTTTTCTAACTAAAAGGAATGTGGTGAATTGTCAGAAAAATATCTTAAACCGCTACTATGTTGTCTGACGCACTCTTTTACATGTGTAATTTCGATGACCATCCAAATAGTTCAGGTGAGGTTACTTCTGTTAATTTGTTTATAATTTTAGCGCCCTGTATTTACCCGAATGAACTGAGTTTGCTATGAAATACCAGAGTACCTATACAGATTCTTATCAGATTTTACATATTTGCTTGAGCTTACTTCATATACCAACTTAAAATCGATTTTATACCTACATTTAGTTTTATCTTCACTGTTCCCAAACGGAATTTTGTAAATATTCCAGAAAATGAAGCAGTCAGGAAACTATGGAACAACAAATGGCCTATTGAAGACACCGAATTATTTTCTAAGTTGCTTGGTACAGACCTTGAGACGGATCTTCTTATATCAGAGTTGAAGAATCTTCAAAATGATAGTGAGACTATGAAAAAAGTTCTTCGCCTTTCCATCAGCTCATTTCTAACATTCTGCGAGCGGAACTGGAGTACACACCCTGAGAAGTTGGACTTACAGGAATATTTGGGCAAAGAATGGCCTCAAAATGTTGATGTGAATGAGAAACTACAACAAGATTCAGAGCCTATATTTGTTAATATTCTCTATCCTGAACTGCTGTACTTGTCTAGTCAAATATTTGGTGCTTTGTACGCTGTTGATCAGAGTTTGGTAAGTTTGTATAACCTACTTTAAAAACAGTAAACAGTAAACAGCTGCTTTTCTCCCTAAGCATATCGTAAAAGTTGACTAAGGAGTACTGAGTAGTATCCTCTCCAACATTATGGACCATCTATATAGGCGATGGGCTGGTCACCTGTCACCATGGTTCACCATATCCATCTTGGGACTCTTGGATCAGGAGTGACTGCAAGTTTTCTTATGATTACTTGTGGCTCTGCCAATCCTGTTAGGGATATGGGTATGATAATATGCATGTATGTAGAGTATATTATAACCTGGAATGGATGGATGATAAATAAATGAATAAATATTTGTGGACATTTCACATAGTGCTATCTAGCCTTTAACTAAGCAAAGCTTGTACTATGGGCACCAGACTTGGACTGATAGGATACTTATATAATTTTTTTTGTACTTATAATACATAATACTATGACACACAGACCCAGATGAAATATTTACAGAACACGCATACATTTTTTCCGCAGCGGGAATCGAACCCGCGCCTCTTGCGTCTCAGCACTCGCCCGCCACGCCACCGAGGTCGTCAAATGATTCATTGTCATTCTTGTTTCAAACTGATTCTTTTACAGATACACCTATGGTGGTATTTCCGAAGTAAGGTGGTCCATCAAAGAGCCATGGAAGACAACAGTGCTACACTATACTCTGAACTAGAGCTACTCATTGCAAAACTCTCAAATGAGATGTTAGGATTAAGGGAGAGTCCTAGAGTGCAAATATTGATCTGCTTGGAGATCGGACAGGCATTCCTGTTGTATGATCGGATACAAGGAGCTGAGGAGTACTTGATTAAGGCTAGGGAGCTCGCTGGATTGAAACTGGAGTTGACAGGTAAATTTATATATCTTGGTAGATTCTAGTTAGAGTTTAAAAAAATTATGGATAACTAGCTGTCGCCCGCGACTTCGTCTACGTGGTATTACTAATAAAAAAAACTGAATGCAAAAAGTCAACATCACACTGTGTTCTCAGGGGGTCACCCATACTGAGCAGGCCCCATGCTACTTGAAATTTGGGGTTCCCCACACAAACTTTAATCCCATATTTCACCCCCTTCAGGCGAAGCGCTCGTGGCGTAGCTTGCTTAGACGTTCTTGACTGATCGTTGAAGTTAAGCAACGTTGTGCGCGGTCACAGTTGGGATGGATGTTCGAAGTGTCATTACGAGTTGAGCGCTTTCGTGCTTCGGAGGGCACGTTAAATTGTCGGTCCCGGATTTTAAGTCGTTAAGCCATGACGGAGGTCTTAAGGCGGCCTAAAAACTCCGTCACCAGAGTTGGCCACTAGCTCATACGAACTTACTTACTTTTACCCCCTTCAGGCTTATTTTTGAGATAAAAGGCAGCCAATGTTCTTCCTGAGGATGCAACCTTTCTCCATGCTTAATTTTATTGAAATCCATTCAGCTATCTAGGCGTGAAAAGGTAACAGACAGAGTTACTTGCGCATTTATAATTTGTATGGATTCTATCAATATAAAAAAAATGTTAAAAGAATGAGCATTAGGATCTAATCACACCTTATAAAAGCTGTTTTTTGTTAAATAATTTATTTTATCATCAACATCTTTCTGCCTCTAATAAGAAACATAGAATGCGTCCAGCTGCTTCTCTCCCCGAGCATGTCGTAAAAGTCGACCAACATGATGAGATACAATAAGCAAGTATTCCCAAGGAGGGTTGACGTCAGCCAGGCGGCCAGTCATAAAACACCTTAGCCAAAACTCTTACAACATGATCCAAGGAGCATGCTGTGCCGACCCCACATAGAGTGGGATGAGGGTAGGAAGTCTTTCTGCCTCTTACCTTATGGAGGGTCAGCACAACATTTTCACCTCTTCCATTCCCTTCTGTCAGCCATCACCTCTGTACTCACTTCACAGATCAGAAATATTTTTACAGGTATCCTAGGCAAGAGGACAAAGTACCAACAGAACATTCTGCCCCAACTGGCTCTGTCCAGTGAGCTAGCTGGCAACATGGAACGGCCTTCTGCTGAGGAGAGCCATGGCAATGCAGAGCTGCCTGTGGATATCGAACTGGACGATGACGTCCGTCTGAATAAGATCCAATATGAAGAGAAGATTAATCAGGCCGATTTGCCTAGTTTGGAACAGACCCTGTGCTTGCTGACTGTGTAAGTATCAGGATAATTTATGCTGTAGGATAAAATGTTCTATATCTTTTATATTATAAAATCTTACGTTCTACTTTGAATTTACGCTTGTTCGTACGCGACATGCACGTGCGATAAATAGTTTTTAGGGTTCCGTACCCGAAGATTGCCAACGGGATCCTATTACTAAGCCTCCACTGTCCTTCCATTCGTCCATCTATCAGCGGGCTGTATCACATTAACCGTAATAGATAGAGAGTTTAAATTTTTACAGAGTGTGCATTTATTGTTATAGCGGCAATAGAAATACACATTTTATTACGGTTTATGAGCTACACCCTTCTGACAGACGGACGGACAGCGGAGGCTTAGTGATAGGGCCCCGTTGGCACCCTTCGGGTACGGAATCCTAAGAAAGGGGCCTTATACAAAAAACGCAGTGATGTACGATGTTCATGTGCATAATGTGCATGTATGATGGCACGGAACCCTTCATGCGCGAATTCGACTCGCACTTGACCGGTTTTTAAAATGTCTACGTTTTTACGCGAACAATCATGGTACAGTTAGATAGCAATAAGAATTTAAAATTAATGCATACATTCCAGGCAATACCTCCAAAAAGCTCAGCCGAAAGACGACCTAGCGACAGAAGAACTACAGCCGTACATAGACCTGATAGTGTCTCAGAAGCGAGGCGCGTGGTCGTGTCGCGTGGGCGCACTACTCACGCGCTGCAAACTGGAGAGCACGCACAAACGCACTGTGGAGCGAGCCATGCTGCAGTGCGAGTCCATACTGAGCGACAAGAACCTACCCTCCAGCACCACCAGGTGTGGTACATAGATTTAACATCAGTTACAGTACTTGAATTAGATAGTGCCTCAGCGCGGCATAACTGTATCTTCTCTCCACAGACTATCATACCTGTGGGCTTCCGGCCTCCAGCCAGCTTGGACGTGGCGCCAACTGCTGGCCGACTTGTACCTGAGCCTGGGGCTAGTGAAGGCCGCTCTTGACGAGTACTTGAAGCTCCAACTCTGGGAGGACGTCATAGTGTGCTATACACTTCTACAGTTGAGGCATAAGGTATGTGCATACCGTAGAACGCATAATCTAGCTAGCCCGCAGTCTCTGTACCAGGATGTGCATCGTTTGCGTTATGCATAGTACTATGATGGAAGAAGAATTACACATATTATTATGCCGACTGCACAAATTATAGTCACACAAGGGATAAGGGCAGTGAAATGATGACACAGCACCATCTAAGCTCTAAATAAGAGCAAAGCTTGGAAGAATTGGGAGAACATCTCCGAATTTTAGCTTTTACTTTTAGCTAAGGTTCGAAGGTGTCCAATCAAGCTCTGGTGGGTCTTTTTCTTAAGCTCTTAAAATTCCTAATTCCTGACATGTACAACATGCGAGTCTCCTAATCGGACGGGGTGGCGGTGGCAGCGGACCAGATCATGATCTTGGGAAAGTGAAGCTAAATCAACGGCAGGCGTGATAGCATTAATGTTGATTCATGGCGTTCAATTTACTCTGTTGAATTAGTTTAAGTTGTTAGTGGAGGTCATATAGCAGCGTGAGTTTTCGTCAGCGCGTTTTAGGAACTGACACATTTTACTCACGCCATCTAGAGGCTGTCTAACAAAAGTGGATACTCTATATTTTTTAACTTTTGACAATGGTCATACTAGTGTTTCCACCTCTAGACACTATGCTCCATAACGGGGTAAATTCAGGTACCCAAAGGTATGAAATAACAAAATGTAACAAAGTAGCAATTATTAGTGTACTGTTATTTGTTTTTTTTTTCAGATTTAGTTTGACTCCATTTTAATTTACCACTACATGATCAACATGTGTGAGAAAACAACCATAAAACGGCTACGAAGGAAAAAATAATTAAATTAAACCATAGAATAAATCTAATTTTGATTTGTAAAAAATTGTAAATACGTGAGTTAAATTCCAGTAATTTTCCCCAAAGAAAGATTAGGGAAAACCGTAATCGGGATATGGCATTACTATTCCCCACCCCCACCCAATGTTTGTTTACATTACAATATGGCGGCATTTTGTGTTTGGTTGGTTGAGTTGTGAATAATTATTGAGATTTTTGCGCGACAAACATAAACAAAACTATGTTATTAATCTTTAAGATATCATTTAATAACAGTTATTCAGTTTATTGCACACCCACAGATCTAACATGACAGACGTATCTAAACGTTTTAAAGTACCTACACAATTTTAACTTACAGCCAGCACATATAAGAAAATCAAAACATGTATTCTAAACAAATTACATCTACACACTAAAATCTAAAAATAACACGAGAGAAAAAAAAACAATCAGGAGAAGCAGCAGAAAAAAGATGCATAATTACGACAGAAACAGGATTGTTTGCGTATTGTGTTGTGATCGATTTTAGAAGTGAGTATTGCTTAGATATTTTGATGCTTGCTTTAATACTAATTTTGTGTTCTCAACTCGTATCATTGATTTTTTTATTAATATCAGAATAACATTAATAACTTACTGTACATTTTAAAAAATAGGCACAGCCTATATAATTTACGATCATAATATTTCTTTCACAGCAAATCTAAAGGAAGTAGCAGGGGTTGCCAAGATAATGCGTACAATTGAGAAGTTAACTGAGTTGGAACAAAATGGTAGGAATAAAACCCAGAACCAGTACTGAGAATAAATATCTTCACTCACTGGTAAGTTTTCACTAAGCCCTGTGTTTTATATTTGAAATGTAAAATTCTGTTGTTCAGATCTGCTTGATCACTTTCATACTTTTATTTTATTTTATTTGCAGAAGTAAATTTAGTGAGCGTGGTGAACTGGTTCCACCGTGTGGTAGAGTAGGTGCTCTTGAGGGCTAGCAGGACCTTGCTGGTGGGGTTCTCTTTCGGCAGAGGTAGTGCTGTCAGTTTCAGCTCATCAATGTTTCTTAGAATAAGGTTGTCTGGAACAAAAATATATTATACAAAGTTTCATAACATTAAAGAGGATTAAAAAAGAAGGTATGGAGAATTAAGATGTCTGGAAGATTTTGGGTACGAGAATAAACGAGTTCTACATTGTAAGAAAACAAGTCCCCACATTAAGAACTTTGTTGGCAGACCTCAAAGAAAGTATTGAATTCAGAAGATGTCATGAAACTTCATCAAATAGTATTGAAGAATGGCTACAAATTCAATAAAAAGTGAATGATCATTGTTGATAGAGTGTTACAACATTTCTGCACGGCGACATAAATTTTTACAGACAATAGCTTCAAAGTGTTCAGAAGGAAAACCCATAATTTATCTAGATGAGACTTATACACAAATTTTACAAGTCTGAGAGTGTTGGCAAGGCCTATCAACAAGCGGTGTAGTTGAAAACATTTCATCAGGGAAATGTTATATCATTGTTCATGCTGGATCAGAGAAAGGCCCTGTTCTAAATTCATTGCAAGTGTTTAGCACTAAAATGAAAATGGCGGACTACCATCACAATATGAGAATGCTGCTAATTTCAATAAATGGCTACGAGAAAAGCTTCTGCCTTTGAACAAGCGGTCTGATAGTGATGGCACCTACAACTCAAACTCGCAAACCAGCAGTGATACTACTGACTCCGATGTATCATAATTCATGTTTGATTAAGATTTTTATTTACAATACGTAAAACTATTTGTTAATTTACTTATTAATAATGTAATATGGTACTAATTTTTTATTACTCCTTACAACTCTCCGATTTAAATCATCAACATTCCCATATTCCTATATTACTTTTATACATTATCATTATTTCAACAATGGAGGAATAAAAATAACACCTTTATATGAGTCAAAAGAATGATATCAAAGTATTATGTTAGGTTTGTCCAAGAATCTCAATAATCCTACTTTTATTTTATGAACTTTGCTCGCTCACTATCTACTTGCGTGGTACCCTGATAAAAAATAGCCTATATGATAATCCAGTACATGTACTATGTTTTTTCACCATTTAAACCTACCTTCCCTGGACGACAACAAAAATTTCAAAACCAAAATCGGACCAGCATGTTCTCGAGTTTTAGCGAGACAAACGAACAGCAATTGTTTTTTATATATATGGAAGATAAATTAATATTAACCTAAATATTTTGTTGATCTACTGTTGTTTTGCTTTCAGGCGGCGGAGATCATTCAGCAGCAAATAGATATAAATCCAACGGTGAAGCTGTATTGTCTCCTCGGTGATGCCACAGACGACATAAGACACTATGAGAAGGCGTGGGAGTTTTCAAAACACAAGAGCAGTCGCGCGCAACGGCACTGGGGCAACTTCCTCTATGAACATAAGAAGTATGAGGAGTGCATTCCACACTACGAGAAGTCCGTCGAGATCAACTCCATTCAGGAAGGAGTGTGGCTGAGACTCGGGTAAGTTTATACTTACAACTTAGACATGTGTCAAGTGCACGAAACGAGCCTTTTGAGGCGTACTTTAACCTCAGCTGCGTGGGCCCTATTTTTAAGCCTCCGCTGTGCGCCCGTCCGTCCGTCAGTGACTAGACGGACGGACAGACTAGACTCTAGTCCGTCCGCCATAGGTAGAGAATTGGAATTTTAACAGTGTGTATTATGTCCTCTTCAACTTGATGGACCTATATGGGCGATGGGCTGATCACCTGTCACCATGGTTCACCATATTATCCATCTTGGGAGTCTTGGATTAGAAGTGGCTGCAAGTTTTCTTATGATTACTTGTGGTTCTGCCCATCCCGTTAGGGATACGGGTGTGATAATGTGTATGTATGATTTGTATTTCTATTGCCGCTATAACAACAAATAATAAAAAAAAATAAAAGGGGGCCCCATACAAGAAACGTTAATGCACATGATGATGAACCCTTCGTGTCGAATTCGACTCGCACTTGACCAGTTTTTTATTTTCACTTTTATTTCCTATTGTATATGCTTAGCTTAGTTTGTCGCTAAATGGCGCTGTGTGATATGTCCAATGTTCACCAATATTAAAATTTGGTAATGTTTGTCTCCAGCTACGCAGCCCTAGTGACTGAACAATGGGAGAGGTCAGCGCGCGCCTACCGCCGGTACACCTACCTACAGCCCAACTCCTTCGAGGCGTGGAACAACCTCGCCAAAGTGTATCTGAACCAACACGACAAGGGGCGAGCCTACCGAGCGCTCATGGAGGCGCTGAGGTTCAACTATGACAATTGGAAGGTAGGAGCAGTCCCAAAACGGCCTTTAGATAGCCCAACTGTTTCTTTTGTCATCATCTTCCTGCCCTTATCCCACTCTATGTGGGGTCGGCACAGCATGATCTTTTTTGGATCATGGTGTAAGAGTTTTGGCTAAGGTGTTTTATGACCGGCCGCCTGCCTGACGTCAACCCTCCTTGTGAATACATGCTTATTGTATCTCATCATGTTGGAGGATACTATCCCATAGTCGACTTTTACGACATGCTCGGGGAGAAAAGCAGCTGGCGTTCTGTGTTATTTCTTTACTCCCAGTCCAGCAGAGAAGAGTTTCCGAGAAGCCGACTGTTTCTTTTGTATTTTAATAAATTATATTTGTATTAGTTTTAAGTTTCTTTCTGTTAATAAAGTTATTTTATATTAGTTATAATGTACCTAAGTTTGTCGTCCGTGCCGACACGAATCAAAGGTCCTGCCAGAAAACCAGCGTTGCATCAGCTTCTTGCTGAGCAACATAATGCTGAGGCAGGGCCTTATGGTTCATTACATTCATTTGTTTACCTTCTCTTAGTTTTTCTTTAGTTATTGTAAGTTATTTGTGTGATGAACCATTAAATGTATTTTCTTTCTTTCAAATGTCACTGCTTTGGTAGGCTAATGAAGACCGGTGATCGTGTTTGACACCCGATGAGAAAAAATGTGAGGCGTGCGAGAGACTTGACAATTGAGTGCTTCGTTTCCGTTTCAGCTGTGGGAGAACGTGATAATGGTGAGCATGGACACAGGTCACTTTGAGGATGTGCTCCGCGGGATCCATCGCCTGCTCGACATCCTCCACAAGTATGAAGATATCGACATCCTGTCTCTGCTGGCGCGGGCCGTGGTGCACGATATACCCGACGCGGAGGGAAATGGTGCTTCAAGGTGAATTTCCTATGTCTTACTTATATTATGATGACGGCCTCGGTGGCGTGGCGGGCGAGTGCTCGGCTGAGACACAAGAGGTACGGGTTCGAGTCCCGCTGCAGGAGAAATGCTTGTATGTTCTGCAAATATATCTTCTTGGTCTGAGTGTTGTAGTATATAAGTATATATTTACAAAAAAAAAGTATATAAGTATTCCGTCAGCCATCTGGTTCCCATAGTACAAGCTTTGCTTAGTTTGGGGCTAGATGGCGCTGTGTGAAATGTCCACAAATATTTATTTTATTTATAATGTCTGGTACAGGTTACAACGGCGAGTGTTGGAGCTGTTTGGTCGGATCACGTCCATTCACCAGAACAGGCCAGAGCTGTGGCAGCTGTACTCCGACGTCAGTCCTACGTACTTGCTGCGCGCGCAGAGACTACTCAAGGCATATCGTGGATACACTCAGGTACACTTTTAATCTTTTGTTTACTCAGATCAAATAAAAAGAAAAGACGCCGCGCCGCGAACAACAAAAGTGAAGCCACACAAAACCGTGCTCCTGCAAGTAAACATACACGCTCACGCATACACTTACACTAAAACCATGCTTATCGCTCTTAGTACGTCACGAGTCTTAAAAATAGAATTATGCCTTCCTGTGTAGTGAAAACTTGTAAAAACAGCTGCAAATCAAATAAAAAGTCTCACGGAATCACTTTTCACTTGTAAATACTTCAAAAACATAGTTTCTTAATTATTATAGGTACTAAGAATTTTGGGTTACTTGGAACACAAAACCTCAAAACCGAGACAAACACACAGATAAAAAGGTGGCTTCACTTTTGTTGTTCGTGGCGCGCCGTCTTTTCTTTTTATTTGGTCTGAGTTTGTTTATAATAAATAAATAAATATTTGTGGACATCTCACACAGATCTAGCCCCAAACTAAGCAAAGTTTGTACTATGGAAACCAAATGGCTCATAGTATAATTATATAAATATATTTATGTAAATACATATTTTCAAGCATATAACTCTATGATACATACCTATATTACATAATTATATCCTAGATAAGATTTTTTGAATGAGGAATAATTGTTAAGAAAATTATCTGTAAGGGTAAAGTTGTAGCATCATACTGGAAAGACCGAAAGCAATCAAGACAAAATTAAGTTATGAATCCAAGAGCAATGCATGACTATTTTGGTTGTACAGTGCCATTCAATAATTGATTGGGAACTAATTTAACTCTGCCTCAATAACTATCATACACATCATGGAACTAGATAGACCATGAAGCACAAATTTGAAGGAGAAATGCTAACTGGAGCTGGACTCCTACAAGACTAACAACTTACACCAAACCTGCTCATAGTCAAGTGACTGATCGCAGATTAAATCAGAATCTTTGTTTTCAGAATGGAAACTGGCCTAACAACCCAGACTCCTGCAAGCAAGTGATAAGTCTCGCACATTCCCTTCTCGACTACAGTCTGAAAGCGCGACAGGATTGCGAAGATAAGGACACGTTACAAGCCAATTCGCAGCTGTCGTCTGCGCGCCTCACGGGCCAAGCCGTCATCCGCGCCGCTGAGAAACAGGACTGGCCGGAGAATAAGGAAGCGCTTGAAGAGCTGAAAGCGCTGTTCAATAGTGTTACTGAATATATGAAATCGATTATGTAGTGAGGTGTTTTATTTAATCTGACCCTAAAGTGGGACAAGGGCTGGGAAATGTGGAAGGATGATGTGTTTATCGAAACCCAATTAGGTTAGATATCGTGGTGAGGTAAAAGTTTGGCTAAATTAAAGGTAAAAACAAGAAATCCAGTAATGGGTCTTAGATCTTTTCTTAAGAGAATGTCTATACCTATGTATTATAGAATACATTAGCTACATTGCTTATTTGTCTGAAATTGCACGACTTTTGCACAAATAACAATATTTCTGGTTTCTGGGTAATCTACATGTACATGTAATCTACCTATGAAAGTCCGTTGTCTTTATAACTACTACAGTGGGGACCACAGATATCTAATATACTAGTAGTGAGTGAAATCAGAAGTCACAGACAGAACAGAACGTGACCGATTATGTATCTTCTAGCTTCTGCTGAATGCACTATTTTGTAAGATTTGACATTGACAGAATATTTTGACACAAACACTAGTGTCATGTGTGCATGCCATGTCAGTAAGCCATCAATCAAATGCGTTTTGTTTATTCCAAAGCTTATTTTCAATAATCTAGATCATATATTCAAAAAGGAAAAAAAACGATGTCCATAATAAATCATACTTATCTTAAATAATGCAGTATAATGCTAATAACATGTATTGGTAATGCTATGTAGTAGAAAAGGAAGGCAGGCAGCATGTGGACAGAATAGAAGGATCAGAATAGGATTAACGAAACGTGCCTAATCAATCAAATCAACTGTCAAAAAAGTTTTTATTGGTATGGGGTGTTTTTTCAACGAAAATATATTTTTCTGTTTTCCGAAAGCAATTATCGATGTGCGCTTGATATTCAGAAGTTAAACCATGGCTGCAGCTAACGACGACGAAATTTTGGAAGGTTTCCTGTGTCCAATTTGCAAGGCCGACTTGAAATCCGCATCGCAACTCACAAGTCACTTCGAAAGCCTCCACCAGGAAGAGCAAGACGTCCTCAGGTCTCTAAAAGACATATTTGGAAAGGCGAAGAAGATTATTCTCAACAACAATGATACGGACTTGCTGGAGACCTTCGATAGGGCGCTAAAGTTCAATAACCGGGAGGAGTTTTACGATGAGGAACAAACAGTAGGAGTCACCCGGAGTGCTACTGATTACTTCAAAGCGGTGAGGTCGAATAGACTCGAAAGGTACGCCACGGAGACTAACAAGCTGTTGATAAGACTGGACAAATTAGTTTGTAATATGCCGACAGAGCCCAATCAGAGGAAACAATATGAACAGGATGTAAGTACCCATACCTTCTTTCGTACACTTGACACATGTGTTTATAATATTCTATTTACATTGGTATCTTTTAAATAAGCTGCATTTGCTATTATTTTTCAGATAGTGCCATGGTTAGATGGATCATCTGTGAAACTATGCCCCAACTGTGCTAAAGGATTCAATCTGACTCGTCGGAAACACCACTGTAGGCTATGTGGATCTATCCTCTGCCATGATTGCTCTGTATTCATGGACTTGAACATAGCAAGTAAGTTATTGTTTTAACTAGCTTCTACCTACAGCTCTGCATTAACTGGTGCTATTTACAGGTCACAAGCAATATTTTATTCCATTTACTAGCTGCCGTCCGGGGCTTCGCTCGTGTCGTATCTGGACAAAAAGTAACACAACATGTACATGCTATATACATTCCAAGTTTCATCCAAATCCGTTCAGCCGTTTAGGCGTGACTGAGGCACAAACATACATCCATACAGCCTCACAAACTTTCGCAAAAGTTTCCAAGTTTAACTTAAACTGCTCAAACCACAAACATACCATCACCCACAAATACTCTGATTGATAATATTAGTAGGATAGAACAAAGACAAGACCCGATAGTGTAGCTGCAGGGTCAAAAACCCAACAAATACACAAGCAAAATCCCTTAAGAATTACCTAATTTTCAGAAGCAATAGTGGACCCTTCTAAGCAACTGCCTCCACAGCCTGAGTCAGTGACGGAGAAGGATGGCCTCCGCCTCTGTGAGCATTGTTACAATCTCATCGAGCTACGGAAGCAGGTTCAAGACAGCCGGAACGCTAAGTCAGTGCTGATGACCGGTTACGAGCAGATCAGGAGTTTGATGGATCAGGCGAGACCAGCTGTGGCTATGTATGAAAAGGTATTTAATCCTACACATATCATAGATCTGAAAGTTTCTGAGAGTGTTTCCATGTTGAATTTTATTTATTTATTATCGGTTACCATTTCATACCTAAACAGCTGAACAGATTTTGATAAAATTTGGCAAGGCAATAGATAACACCTTCGGGAAGGACATGCAACAGCTAGTAGGTTATTTATATAGGTATAATGTGAGCAAAGCCATGCCATTTTAGTAGAAATTAAACCAAGGTTCAAATCTAATTCAATTAGCAGATACCTACACTACACCCAGTCCACACATATCTACATACTTAAGTAGTGATTCACATTCTCTATTGTTATTCTGCACGAATGAATGGAGTTGTTTAATATCAATACAGATTTAATATAAACAGGAAACACGTAATATGAACGATTTAATATGAATAGGAGGGTTAAAAAAGCAACTTTATCAGATCTGCTGCTGAATTGAATTGCGTGCGATTTACTAAAATTCCGACCATTTTACGGCCAAATATGAATCTGCTGGTGAATCAAATTGCGTACAATTATTTACCTACAATTCGGAACATTTTACGAAAATTACAGAAATCTCTTAGGATTTACTATAAAATGGAAAAATGAATTGCTCAGAGTGGCCTTTTTAGCCCTACAGAGTAAAGGAATGAATGCATGCAAGTAAATATAAAACAAATCTTTTATGGCCACTGAACTGTTCTGAACTATATAATTAGTGCAAAGTAATGAACATTGTTTTATTACAATTACGACTAGCTGCCTCCCACGGCTTCGCTCGCGTGGTGCCAGGATAAAACAAAATAGCCTATATGTTAATCCAGCATGTACTATGTATATTCCAAGTTTCATTCAAATCCTCGTTTACAGATATGGCCAGCCCACTGCCACTTCAAGGTTGCTAATTCTCTGAGCTATGTTGACTTTGGTTCTCTGTCGGATAATATCATTAAGAAACTCCACTGTATCATATACACAAACAAAATATAGTTAAACAATTCCAGATGTGTCAAAGCCTCTTCGATGGTGAGACCACATACACACTGCAAGATGTGAACGCGATGCGGGGTCGTATCGGCAAGCTCGCAGAGGGCATTGACCTGCTCAGCAAACAAATAGCCTCATTGCCAGCCGAGCCGGGCACCAGGACGGCCCGCCTTCACAACTCCATCAGACAAGCCGCCGCCCACTATATCAAGGTGAGAATTACTACTCGTTACGTCAGCAAGTTAGAGGGCATCAACCTTCTCAAGTAGATAGCCTTCCTTTTGGCCAAGAATTAGAACCGCCGCCTCCACAACTCCATCAGACAAGCCGCCGTTATATCAAAGTCTGTTATACTAATCAATATTTGTGGACGTTTCACACAGCGCCATCTAGCCCTAAACTAAGCAAAGCTTGTATTATGGGAAACAGATGGCTGATAAAATACTTATATACTTTTTTTTTTGTAAATACATAATGTTACAACACCCAGGCCTGGAAAACATATTAAAATTTACTGGACATCAAACATTTCTCCCGCAGCGGGAATCGTCTCCTGAGTTTCTTGTGTCTCAGCGTCTCAGCGTCACATTATTATTTATTTATATTATGCATGTATTATACATTATAAGCCTTCCTTTTGAATCACTCTATCTATCAAAAAAACAGCATCAAAATCTGTTGCGTAGTTTTAAAGATTTAAGCATACATAGGGACAGACAGACAGCGGGAAGCAACTTTGTTTTATACTATGTAGTGATATTTCAGGAAGAGCTCCTGTCGCTAGGCAAGCTGCCCACTGAGGCGCAGATAGAGGAAGTGCGGCGTCAGCGCTACGAGCGCGCAGAGAGGCAGATACAAATGGAAAGAGAGCGCGTGGAGAAAGAGAGACAGCGGATGGAGAGCGCGGGGCCCAGTGCCGCGGGTGAGAGAACTTGTCGTATTTTGTTAGTTGTCAATTGAAGAGATAGAGGTGCGGCGTCAGCGCTACGAGCGTGCAAACAAACATATAGATAGGTAGAGAGAGAGCGCGAAGAGAGAGAGAGAGACAGCGGACACAGAGCGCGGAGCCTAGTGCTGCGGGTGATAGAATAATATGTCGTATTTTGATAGAGGAGGTACGGCGTCAGCGCTATACAGGTGAAGAGAGAGTGCGAGGAAAGAGAGAGACAGCGGATAGAGAGCGCGGAGCTTCGGAGGGCATTGTTGGTCCCGGCTTTTGAGTACTTAAGCCTTGATGGAGGCCTTCAGGCGGCCTAAAAACTCCGTCACAAGAGCTGGCCACTAGCTCATACGAACTTACCTAAAATACCATCTGTTCCAGGCTACGACAACCATGTGCAGAATGACGATGATGATGACGATCCGCTGTTGGAGCAAATGAACATTATCAGGGAATACATCAAGAAAGCCAGGCAGGAGCTCAAGTTTGAAGAGGTCAGTACAAACAATTGAAAGGCCTCCAAATGCACTTTTTAGGTTTTATAACTGGATTGACACGAATCGGATTTATAATTGGATCAGAAGTGGCTGCAAGTTTTCTTATGATTACTTGTGGCTCTGCCCACCCCGTTAGGGATACGGGCGTGATAATGTGTATGTATGTATTTATTGACACGATCCCAGTACAAAAAAGACAAGAAAACTATCGACAAGACTGCTTTGTTTTTTGTGCTAATGACTGAGCCCGCTATGGTCCAGTGAGAGTTCTGGTGGTCTTGTAAGGTCGTGGGTTCAAATCGTGAGTCGATGGAATTTCTGTGCGTATTTATGTGCGCTATACTAGTGCTCTCAAAACGGTGAAGGAAAACAGGCGAGGAAACCGGCATGTCGTAGAATCTAAAAAGTTCTAAAACATGTGCCAAGTTCACGAGTTCAAAAGAACTAGTCTCACAAAAGAAGCTATGGTTGGATTATGGAACAGTATGGACATCCTAGTATGGTAATTTATTGCTACGTTTTTCAACAAGTATTTATTAAAAAAATGCCTCTAAAATGACGTAAGTAAAAAATACTTCAGTCGCCATATTGGATTTTCTGACACTTAAAGGCACTACAGGATACATCTCAAAAAAATTGCCCTCTGTAGCAGTTAGATTAAAAGTAAAATTAAGTATTGTTTTCACAGGTCGCCATTTTGGAGACCAACTTAAAGGAACTGAAGAAGGAATACCACCTACAAAAGCTCTCAAAGACCTAGTCATATTTTAAGTCACCTAGTAATAGCTAGGCATATCCATCTTGGGGCTTTGAAGGAGTGCCTGAATTTTTTTATTTATTATTAATGATTACTTGTGGCTCTGCCCACCCCATTAGGGATGCGGGCGTGATAATATGTATATATGTATGTAGTATAGCTAGTTTATTTTTAAGTTGTATGAAGCTTTCTAGCTAATTGACACCTATTTAATTATCTTGCAAATATTCTGTTAAGTTTACATTTTGTACCCTATTTATTTTAAGAATTAAAAAATTCTTACAAATTATTCATGGTTTTATTGTAATGTAAACTTGAGTACAGTATAATAACGATTGGACTATTTTCATACAAAGTAAATAAAATAAGCGGTAAGTATATAAGTAAAGAACTATCACAGTGTTTTGTTACATTAAAATACTAAAAATAATCATAATTATCATAGCAACGACCTACTAATCACAAATCATCTTTAAAAAATACTAGAATAAACTACGCTGCGTATCATACCATTACGCAATCATACCATCTGGTGAATGAAAACTGACTAAACTTCCATTTTTAAGTATCATAGATTAAATAATAAGCTCAATATTGCATTCCGTACTTGCAATGAATAATTTCAATATTCCGAAAAAGTCGGTACTTCCACGTAGTCAAACTATTTGTCTTAGTTTCTGATGCTGACTTTACTAACCATAACCAGTGCTTTGTTTGTACTGGCGCTTGGACTAATATTCGTCCAAGCGCTGGCGCCAACATTCAAAATTATTTTCTAGAATTGAATAACCCAATACTTCTATCCATGCTTCTCTCTAAACTTTTCCAGCTTATCCAACTGTTTTAGCAGCTGCGGTCTCGTACACAATGCCTTCTTTATCGCCTCATCCAGCATCTTCCTCTGATAAAACGGTGGGATGGGCGTGTCCTCCAAATGGAATGTATGGATCTTCCCCGTCGTATCACCCACAAACACATTGTCTCCGGACGCTGAGAACTTTATATAAGTCAGTACTACGTTATTTGGGAAGAAATATTCAGCGCAGGGTATATGCGTCTTTCTACGCAGATCCCATATTGAAAGCACGTTGCCACTGACGGAGATCAGGACGGTGGCGTTGATGGGACAGAATGCTATCCCGTAAACCGCAGCTGGACAGCTGAGAGTCATGATGACATCGTCCATGCCTTCTAGCCATAGTCTTATCGAACTGTCTGCTCCACAAGACACCATCAAGTTTTTCATAAAAGGCGAATACTCCATTCCGTAGACGGGACCCGCATGGGCTCGATACACATCGATGTGCTGGTTAAGATAGTGAGTGGAACATTTGTGGATGCAACCTTCGTCAGTACCCACCAAATATACGTGGTCGATGGTCGGATGCCATTTCATACACAGAACGGCTGGATACCTTGTGATTGGAACGTCAACTTTGAGACATGTTTTCGCTATTTCTAACCCTTTCAGCTTCCCTTCAACTGTGGAGACCCTCATCATCGGTGAGCATATAAAATCGTGAGTCTTTGTGCTGGTGAATCTGTTGATTCGTCCGTCCTGGCAGGTTGTCATCACATACTCTGTCTCTCGGTCTACTGCCCGCCAGTTTGTGACCCAAATTGGATCGAAGCAAGGGTTTGTTTCGCGTTTGCTTTTAGCAATCAGTTTTACGGTGTATGACGTCACATCTAGGATAAGCACATCTCCGTTTGCGAAGCCGCACGCTAGCCAGTTCGGGTTCTTTTCAGAGAACGATACGGAAGTTAATGGGTCATCGAAGCGGTAGATTCGTTCAGGTTTGCAAGGATTCTTTGTGCACCACACGCAAACCAGACCACTGTGATACTCCGCGTAGCTGAACTTCCCATGAGCAACAGCTAAAATGTTTTCGTTCTTAGGATTGAAAGCTATGCTTGTGATTGGTCGATTTATGGTGTCCTCGCATTCAAGCGACCACAGCGGTCTCATTGAGTAAATGTAGACCAAGTCCAGCGCAAGTGGGTCCATTTTTATGAGCCCCCGGAACTTCTTTTGAGCAGCAGAGTATTCCAAGCTTGCAAGAACCCTTTCCGTTAGTAAAACCGCATCGTTGAATTGTGGGGTCGGGGCTATTTCCTCGAAAGTTTTGCCTCGTTCTTCGGAATTGGCTGCGGACTTCTTTTTCTTCTTTCGCAGTAAGTTTGGAGCTGCTGACTGGTACAGCACCATCTCATCTGGTTCTTCTTCTTTCTTGACTCGCGCAAGTCGAGCGTACGTGTCGTGCATATCCCACATCGAAGCGAAGGCAATCGCATTCTTTTTCTGTGGTCTGACAGCAAGAGTATGTCGAGTCTGAGTGACGCACGCCTGGGTCTGAGTCTCTTCAGGAACCATCTTTCGATTCCTCCCCTTTCCCACAGTGATGTACTGGTAGTATTCATTTTCCTCCTCCACATCATTAGCTTCCTGCGTTCCCCTATCGCACGAGAAACAGGGAAGTTCGAACATGAAACATGTTTCAGTTTCTTTGAGGACTACGAATATTTCTGGTGGGTACGACATTAGAGGATATGCTTTGGGTAAGTAAAACGCGGACGGTGCGATTTCTAAGTCTGCGTTGTCAGGGATGCAGCCCTCCTCGGTGTTGAGTGTGTGATCGATATGGATTTCGTCGAGGTTGATTGTAGTTGCGTAGACTTTCATACCAGCATCTGTGGCGGATTTTGATGTTTTTGATTTTGATACTTTGAGGGTCATTTCGCTTTTGAAGCGGGGTTTGCTTTCAAAGGCAGCGTGCGTGAAGGTATCTTCCATCGTGATGTAGTCGGGGTCTACGATGTTCTCTGGCGTGACATCAACGCTTTCCACGATCACACGGTATGTGTGACGTTTCTCCATAAAGGAGAAATTGGCTTTACTCATCCGAGACTGAGAATCCTCAACGAAACTGATTCGCGACACTTCTTGAGCTGAATGTGAGCTCGCCTCCGTGGAGGAACTTGAAAAGACCGCTGACATTTTTGATTAGTTCACCGATAACCGTTATCTTTTAAAAAATCATAGATATTTACTTATACTAAATAACAACACAAGTAGTATTAAGAAATGCTGAAAATATCAATAAACTTTCAAAAATTACGTAAGTGTCAAAGAAGACAACGACAAAGCCCGTCAGAAAAGGTTACTTGGTAAGTAGGAAAAGGTTCTAATGTCGAGGCTTATATGGAACTTGAATGTAAATAGTATTCTGAGTTTTTCTGTAATCTCTCTACAAGCTCTCTACCTATCTAGTCGTGTCATTAGTTCTTGCGACCAGTGTGGTGAAAGGATTTCAGTGCGCCTCATAGGCTCCTTTCGTGCACTCATGTTCGTTGACTCAAGTTTTAGAAGTTTCTACGGTTCTACGACATGCTGGTTTCCTCACGATATTTTCCTTCACCGTTGAGAATACTGGTAGGTATAGCGCACATATTTTTTTCTAACAGAAAAACCGATTGGTGCACGGCTGGATTTGAACCCACGGCCTAAGGATCTGAAGGCGGGGCCGCTACAACCAGACCACCAGTTTTTTTTGTAATGAACCGAGACCATTATCAGCTAGAATTGTTCACGATGTCGCAAAAAATATTTGATTTAGTACCCATTTACGGCCAACATAACGACCGTTTAAGACGAAGCTTTCCTTTGATAGGCTGTAATTACGCTACGTGCAGTCAATTATGTACTATCTGTGTAATTATGTATTTATAAAGTACTTGTAATCGGAGATCCGTAGAGCATAGCGCACGGTCGTGCTTTGCCGAGCACACTTCCGTTGCTTGAGTGGTGATTCGAGTTCGTTGTGGTGTCGTGTGTTCTATATAGCTTTTATGGAGAGCTTTTTAGACGTTCGGTTGATATTTTTACTTCATGCATATGGTTTTTGATAGAGAAAAGTGGAAGGGGGATAGGGAGGCCTTTGCCCTGCAGTGGGACGATACGGGCTCATAATAATAATATGGTTTTTAATGCTGGTCCTTTAGCCAACAGTCACACCCTTCTGCTTTGGCCATATTCAATTTATTATTTTGGCTGCCTCTGTAGCTGAAACTGGTGGACGGATTTTGATAAATGAGGTATTGGTTTCGTTTCTACTTATGATACCTACTCTCCTTATCTAGATAAGGAGGGTTAGAAGTAGACTCAGTAATATAGACAAGAGTCTTGTCTATATTACTGAGTGTCTTGTCACAAGACACGTACGGAAAATGAGTAACTAATTATTATCATCCTTTTTTGGGGCATTCTTTTAAAATAATAATTTTGAGTTTTCACTACCTAAATGTGATTAGTAACAGACACTGAGAATACAGTTTTTTTTGGTAATTACAAAATAGTGGTGCATAGTAGGTAAGCACTTACCAGAGAGACAGCGATATTCTTTTGTTTAGATGAAAATCAAAGGTCTTGTTTACCAGTATTTACCATTTGATGACTCAGTCTTCCACACACACGTCAGGGTACCAATTACAATGCATTTGCGTGGGAGCTTTATTTTTGCGACTAAATAACATATTCCAATTTTGGTTCGGAGCTCCACCAGTGTTTAAAGTCAAGCAAGTTCATCAGTGGGCACTATTTAAAACAAATTTGTTTTTTTAAGGCTCCGTTTCTTTAGACCAAGAATCAGTGACACAAGTATACCCAACAGTATAGGTATGTACATATCTTGATGAAACTTATCTGATAGCACCTGCCAAGTTCAAAGTACCTATATATAATCAATCGTGCCTTGTACAATTTCTCTTTCTTAGAGAAAAAACTTACTATGTAACTTAAGAATTTGCTCACGATGAGTAACACTGCGCATTGCGTGCACAAACTCGGTCATACCGCGAACTTGACACCATATCAAGTAAGTACAGCCAACCACAAAACTTAGGATATCATTAAACTGGTCCTTTTAGACCCACCACAGACCTCCTCGCACCTACCTAAATTTCTTAGCTACCAGCGCTCGTGGGGTAGCTTGCTTAGACGTTCTTGATTGATCGTTGAAGTTAAGCAACGTTGTGCGCGGTCACAATTTAGATGGGTGACCATTGCAAGTGGCAAGTGGCACTACGAGCTGAGCGCTTCCATGCTTCGTCATACTAATATTATAAAGAGGAAAGATTTTTTTGTTTGTTTGTAACGAATAGGCTCCGAAACTACTGGACCGATTTCAAAAATTCTTTCAACAATAGAAAGCTACATTATCAGGAACCAATATAGGCTATAATATATTTTTAAAAAATTAGGGATCCGAAAGAAAATTGTAACCCAAGGTAGAAAACCCAAAATAGTTTTTGGCGTGCGCTGCGAAAACTATTGATTATAGAACAAAATAATGTACTACACGCATACGAAGTCGCGGGCAACAGCTAGTTCTGTATAAATCATCTACTATAGATGTTAGAGCCTTAGGTGAGAGTACCTATACGAAACCATCATAGTAGGTATCGGGTTTAATCCTAAAATTACTTTACAGCTGGGAAGAGAAGGAATTTCATGATTCTCGCCCTTAAAAGTTGCGAAAACCAATTCAAGTCACTTTTGCCAGTGAAGGTACCGGTAGGTATCAGAGTTTATCCACCCCGTGAGGTACCGACGCAGGAACCGAAGCGTGACGCCGTCGAGTCTGTGCGCCTTCCTTACATTAGTCGTTCGCACGTGCCACGGGACACCTGGAACTTGCGAACTGCATTTACCCATTATAAAACTGACCAGACATCGAGACAGTTGCAAACAGATCAGTAAAATAAGGAACCTGGATGAATGGGACTTTGCAACTGCATCAGTACAATCTGGATGCGATCTGTGAGCGGACTCAAACTGACTAGAGATCAAGAAAGAACAGACTAAGCAAGGAACCAGCAGTAAACAGAAAACGCTAAGCTGCGTTAACAGGCAACAAACTGATTAAGGATCAAGAAAATTGCATCAAACGGACTAGAAAAGTAATGAAGCTGCACAAGATCAGAAAATACTAAGTCGCATCAAGCCAAGATCAAAGTAGAGATGAAGAGCATCTTCAAGAGATTAAAAGAGAGTGAGTTTTTTTAAGGTTTTATTATTTGCCAAGACATTTTTTGGAATAACATTTTTTTCTTTCATATAGCGTGTTTCACAAATTGATCTCTCTTATTTTCCATGACAAGGTCGGATGAAATAGTCTGTTAGGGTTCGATTTTCAATCCAGCTTTTACGAATGTATTTCGAAAATATCAATAAGATTGTCTCTATCTAAGTGGGGTCCTAGGGATATAAATTCTTGTAGTGTAGATTCAGTGTATATTTTATGCTGTAGGTTTTTCTTGTACATAATTATATCAGTATACAAGTAAAGCAATATCAGACCGCGGTTTCGCAGAATCAGGAGCTTATTAACCGTTGCAAGCCAATGCATCGTAGCAAAACACGAGATTAAAAGTATACAATCTTTGGCACGTAAATGAGGCCCGTCACGGCTAGTTCCCATCGCTGCTTCATGCCAAAACGAGCAAGAAGGCATCTGATACAGGGGGCGGGTTATTTTACAGAGACGGAGCTAGTGTACTGGGTCTTAAAAGGACCTGCAACTTGAAACAAAAAGCTAGTTGTAAACGGGATCTAAATAAATTGAATAATTATGTACATACAGCCCCCAATTAAGCAAATCTATATGCTAGGGAACCAGCTCGCTATATAGAAGAAGAAGGCTGGATAGAATACCTACTCATAATTCTTATTTATTTGTGTAATCAGAACTGGCTGCAAGTTTATACCTACTTTTATACTTTATACCTTTTTTTACCCCAAATCCAACTAATATAAATACGAAAATTTGTGAGGATATGTGGATGTGACGATGTATGTTTGTGCCTCAATCACGCCGAACGGCTGAACGGATTTGAATGAAACTTGGAATGTACAAGTATGTGTGCTGGAATAACATATAAGCAACTTTTCGTCCACCACGTGATAAGTTATATGGATACCACGTGTACCAAAAAGCTAGTACTTTATACAAATCATGAGTCTGTTCACCTTTTTCAACCCCAAATGAGCCCCAAATATAAGTCCTGACTCAATCCCTGTGGGTAACCCTCGCCGCCCACATTTCAGCGGCGCGTTTGTGCGCGTGCGCATACCTACGAGCAGATACACCATGTATCGTAATTGCATCTCAACTACGTAATAAAATGAGCCGTGTGAGACCCACGGATTTTGGGACCGATATTTATTACATTAAAGCAAAACTGAAATAGATTAATAGTATCGCCTTCTGTTATTTGCAATAAATATATAAACTAGCTGCTGCCCGCGGCTTTATGGATAAAAAGTAGCCTATATGTTATTCCAGCACACATACTATACTACGACGGCCTCGGTGGCGTGGCGGGCGATTGCTCTGCAGAGACGCAAGAGGCGCGGTTCGATTCCCACTGTGGAAGAAATGTTTGCATGTTCTGCAAATATTTCTTCCGGGTCTGGGTGTTGTGGTACCATGGTACTCGTAGTTACTGATACCCACGACACAGGGAATCCTAGTGTGCGGTCAGGACTATGTATGTGACTGTTAGGTGTTATTTATTTATTTATACTATGTATATGTATTTCAAATTTCATCTAAATCGGTTCCGCTGTTTAGACGCGATTGAGGCACAAACCTACATCCATACATCCTCACAAACTTTCGCATATATCGATAAACTTCGACAAAAGTTCAGTTAAACTCGATGGTTCGGGAAACAGCTAAAATCGTGTGTAAGGCATTAAATCCGACACAATCTGAAATTCCTGCGCAGGGCCGTCACCGTGACGAGTGTCCAAAACCGGCGCAGGCACCCTGTATGGTCACGAACAGTCTCGCATCTCCGTGCATGTGCATTATTAAAAAGGCTACTACCGACTAAGCTAAGAGACGGAACAGGTGCTGGGCAAGCCTACTCCATCTTAATTCGTCCCGGGCACTACAGCGTCCCGTTTGTGAAGGTAAAATTTGCCTTCTGACGCTGTATAAATCTTCTAATATAAATGGTAAAAGGCCTCTTTCTTTACTACCACTAAGGTCTTCACCATCAATACTAGACTACCTAGTACTTCACCCCGAACCTCGCGTGATATACATAAAAAAGTAGCTTTCTACTTAGGTCTAATGGTCTATTCCAGGGGTGCCCAACATTAAGTATATTGTTTTTTTTATACAACTACACTCACAATAAAATTAAGTCGATCTTATGAGCCATTTATTTTCTAAGTAGATCGCAGCCCTAAGCAAGTTGGACACCCATTCTATAAAAAGTTAGAGTAGTACTATAATGTCTCGATTTCAGTAGGTACAAAATCAACACTTTATATCGATTTGTACATTTGCACTCCTAGAACAAAGTAAGATTTGTTGACTGCATCCAGCCGATGATCCAGCGTGTCTACACGTGCGACTTGAGGTACTGACGGTCGTGTACGACGTGGGATTTGTTTCGTGGGCAGTATGGGCCCGGGTCGAGAGGTCGCCCCGCCCCCCTAATTGCCGCGCCCCACGCAAATAAATAATTTTTATCCGAAGCGAGGAGATCACGCTGCTTCTTGACCTTAAATTACAACACGTAGAGCTCTTTTTGTGAAATTTTAATCGGTTTCCCTGCACGCCGGCGTTCTTTGCCTGCTCCGAGTATTGGCTACAAAACCGAATCAGAGCCTTGTAGCCAAGTCACTCCAGGTTTGGTTGCTGAATTCCACTAATATACTCTTACTTTAAAATTCTACTAACGGACAACGGATAGTTAATTACAAAAGCAATTGTTTCTCTGTCAAAAACGTATGACGCTTTTCGACAAATAACAACAAAGTTGGTGATGATAATGAGCATCGTCTGTTAGTAGACTATTGAAACCGGAAATTAGTGATTTTCCGAAAATCAATTTGTGATGGATGTCTCTTAGATGCGATTGGAAAACTTTGGTACGGGTAAACGCTTGACTTGGCTACAGGTACAGTGAATTCTGCTCCAACAGACTTCAGTGGGATTAGGTACACGTCGTCCGAGTGACAAGAGGTGCAAGTACGATTCTCTAGGCCACGCGGGACAATAAAAGTTTAGCCATAGTTTAACTAATAACCATTTATCGAGTCATACATACATACATACATACATACATACATACATATTATCACCAGGTGGGCAGAGTCATAAAAAAACTTGCAGCCATTCCTGATTCAAAGGCCCAAGATGGATATGGTGAACCAGTGACATGTGATCAGCCCATTGACTAAAAAGTCTCTATATAATCCATGGTATTTTACGCTTGAAATTCCCTGCCGAAATGATGCCCCAAACTATAAAATTAAGGTATTTTGAATGTGAATAGTTTAAATATTTCACATAAAAAAGGCTGGTCAACCATTACTTCATGAGATCATTATCAATAACTTTATTATGGTCCACGGCTCTTCGGCGTATTCGAACCGCCCACGCTTGATAGAAATTAAACGTAATATTATAAATATTATCCCACGAAAATTGTTACAAAGCTAGTTTAGAACTCAGTAAAAAACACAATCTTATGCTTCGTTTCGGCGGGAATAAGTTTTGTAGAAGAGAATCATCGACAACGAAGGGTTTCTTTCCTTAAAGCATATTCTGTAATACATATCTGTAGAATTCTTTCCGTTGGAAATTTTCCTAAAATTAATTTGAGAGTCCTATGAATAAATATTTCTGTAAATGTTACTATCTCTTTCATATGGATCGATATTACAGGAACAGCTAACAGCTTGGCTTGCTGTACCTACCTACGCGTTGGCTTGCACTGTAAGTGCAGCAAGCATTTGTTGTTAAATAAGTAAACTTCGCGTGAAATAACGAGTCTTTTTAGAAAAAAATGCACAACAAATTGACACCATTTTGACACCTTTGGCTGTTCTCAGAGTACCTTTTTATATATTGGAAAGCTGTTCTGCAGATATTAGGTACAGAATATACAAGTCAAACAAGATTTGACACGGGATAGAAAAGGACGCAAGGACCCGAAGCTTCGCAGTGTAGCCGCAAGACTAGGAAAAAAGATCTGAATTCGGAATCACTTCGTACGTAGAACCTTAAAAGTGCAAAAACATGTGTCCAGTGTACGAAAGGAGCCCTTGAGGCGCACTTTTTTACCTCACTGGTTCGAAAAGAACTAGTAAGAAAAACACGACTAGTTGTACTTCGTTCAAGAGACAAAAAACTCTACATTGTTGACGATTCTCTTGTATACGATAAACAGTATTATCTGTGGCGAAATTATCGTCCGAGAACTCGGATGGTAGGCGAAATTAAGTGTAAGTGTGGGCGGCGATAATTGTACCGTGAGAAACGCGCATCTTCGCCAACCACGGAGTCGATGTTGTTCAGTAGTCCAGGCTTGCTATGCCAGCTTATTTTTTAACCAACTGTTTAAAATGAGGTTCTCAATTCGGCGGTTTTTAGGGTTCCGTACCCGAAGGATGCCAACGGGACCCTATTACTAAGCCTACGATGTCCGTCCGTCCGTCTGGTTCTCATGAACCGTAACAGAGTTACACACTAGAAATATACTCTGTGAAAATTTCAACTCTACCTATTACGGTTCATGAGATGCATGCCGACAGACGGACGGACGGACAGCGGAAGCTTAGTAATACGATCCCGTTGGCACCTTTGAGGTACGGAACCGTAAAAAGCGTCACCATCTGTTGGAATCGCGAAAAAATTCCTGAACAGTACTAAACAGTTTGCAATGTGTTATCTGTATAAGACCGACATGGTCGAAGTATGACAAAGATCCCCAATCTTAAATTCCTCTAAACAATGGCCTACAGTTATATTGCCGCTAAGTACTTCGTTTATTGCATAGTCAATCTTCTTTTTTCTCTCTATGGTTTCAGGCAACCTCTTTGAAATTTTGAATCCATGATAATATCGACAAAAGTTGAAACACTTTTCTTCTTGTCTATTCTAATAACAAATTCTGTAAGCGGGGCCAGTTGACCAATTCAAAACATGCATTAGGTCAACTGAACTCTAGGGGCCAGTTCGAGCGGGGCCAGTCGAATAAAGAGCCAGGTAAATAAGATTTGAACAAAAGTGGTATCTGTAGAATGTCTAATGTAATTGTAACGAGATTTCTTCAATGTGAATAAATAGAGGCAAAATGGCGTAGTGTAACCCAACACGTAATTTTCAAAACAAAGATTTCTAAGCTACTCTGCAGAATATTATCGCCCTCGCTATGTATTTCACGTAGGGCAGGGCCTGTTGAACTGCGCGTGCGCAACAAACAAAAAGTTAACCTAATCGCGAGTAATTCTACGTTTTGCTAAGCTGCGGTGAAAGTAAACGTTTAGAAAATATTCAAATCGTGACTTTGATTTATGATGTTGTTAAGTGTTACAAAGTAGCTTTTGTCACGAAAAAGTGACATTGATGAAAATAAATTCCTAATATTATGTTTTCCTAGGCACCTAATAAATCAACGCACGTGTAATACACTCCTAGGTATTTAAGACCCTTTGGTATTGAAAATATTTAACTTCGATTATTTTTACTTAACTAAATGACATTCGGTTCATTCGGATAATCGGTTTTTCTTATTTTTTATTATTTAATTTTGAGTACCTACCTACTACCTATCTGTTTGTTATTAAACCTTTTTCGTGTTGTGTTAATAAACTATATTCTATTCTACATTAGGAAGTGGGCAATTAATATTTAAAATTATTCCAAACTTTAGCTTTTGCTGAAATAATCAATCAGGACAGACTGTAATATTGAAAAATCTATGATCTTTAGGAGTTAGCGTACCATTGGCCAGTTTCCTTGCTCATCGTAGATATACATAATAGTAATCTTATTTTGCTAATAATAATTTAATTCATCTAATAACATCGGATTTATTCAACGACAGAGGACGTCGATTTAGTCAGCCATTTACTTTTCTGTCATTCATTTTCAGACGTCGTCGTCGCTACATAAGGGTTTCGTTTTACCATTATAGTTTGATGACCCTAAAAATACAGCTAACTGGCATTTTTTGTAAGTTGGTTAAAAAGACATGAACGCGCTACCAGTAACTTGACAGAAGTTCATTGAAAATAATCATTCAATTTTCAAATTGGTATTCTGTGGAGCATTTCATCTTAAACTTAGTTTAATTTGACAGTCTTAAAAATATTGGCTTCCTTTTCTTATACATTGACCTAACAGGGATTGCTATAGATTAAAGTTTTAAATAGATGAAGAATTACCAGTTCCATTTTTTACAAAATAAGGCTCCTAAAACCGTAATCTCCTAAAACAACTTTGGTGGGAAAGAATGACGGACGGCGTTTTATGTTCTACTTCCTGACTGATAACTAAGCATTAAGTATCTTGTTCGTCTAGCTGTCATGTTGGTCCAGTCTAGATTCATTTATTACTATTCATCGGCTTGGACTAGACTGAACTAACAGGTTTTTGAAAGAACAGATTTACCACAATAGAAAGAGAAATGCAAAGATCAATTTCCTATGAAGTTGGTGACGTCTTGGTACGTCCGTAACTTTGGCAATGGCAGTGAATAATCAAAGATGCGTAGGTAAAAGTCAATCACGATATATGCCCGGTTCCAGTATTGTACTAACGGACGACAGATCGTTCATAACTAGCAACGTTGTTTTGCTGTCAAAAAATGTAAGAAAACAATATTTTTATTTAGGCTAAAAGACTAGGTATATAGGTACTCAATAACCTAAATAATAACTATTTTATGTGGTAGCACGTTTGCTATTAAAATAAAGCAAAAAATGCAAATTGAAACACGTCTCTTCTGTGAGAACCCCTTAATTTTTATTTTTAGTATTAGTAATGTTAGATCGTTTGAAAAAGAAATACACAAAAAATATGTGCAAAAAGACCCATCCAAGCACTGACCGCGCCTAACGTTGCTTAACTTCGATGATCGATTACGAACGTTAAAAAACGTTTCTTGTATAGGGCCCCCTTTTATTTGTATTATATTTTGTTATAGCGGCTATAGAAATACATATTCTGTGAAAATTTCAACTCTGTACTTATTACGGTTTATGAACAGCCTGCTGACCATCGAGCATTTAACTAATAGAGTAGTAAAATGAGCCATCCAATTGCACAACTGATATGATGATATGCACCTGTATAATAACAATTCACGCTCGCACTGAATCAGTACCAAACCAACAAGTGATCTGTGTGTGTGTCCGTCTCCCGATACTCGAAAATATTCAAAGTTTGGTTTTATAACCCATAATGCCGTATTGTTCTATTCGGTGGTGTGGAAAAAACAGCAGGACATCGAATTTTAAAACAGACGGAATCACGTTTCATCGGTAAGCATCAATAAACTATAATTTTATTTCAATTTACAACCATTTATCACGGCTCAAGTTAAACTGGTCAAATAAAACGAAACAATGGACGCTTGTCTATGCGTCCTGCTCTTACCTAGGTGTAACCTATATTATGCCATCCTTTTTATTCATTACACGTGTTACTAGTGATGCTGCACTGTCATAATCAAAATTAGTATCGATATTTATCAGAAAAGGTTATTTATGACAAACAAATAAGTACCCAGATATAATAAATTGAATAAGTACATTTGAAGAACGGGGCGTCCTCTAGTTTATATCTATACTAATATTATAAATAGGAATTAAGATTTTTTGTTTTTTTGTTTGTAACGAAATCCGGGATCCGTAAGAAAATTGCAATATTGTAACCCAAGGTAGAAAATCCAAAACAGTTTTTGGCGTGTGGCTCCGAAGTTACTGGACCGATTTCAAAAATTCTTTCAACAATAGAAAGCCCCTTTATCAAGGTCTAGTATAGACTATAATAAATATCTTCAAAAATTAGGGATCCGTAAGAAAATTGCAATATTGTAACCCAAGGTAGAAAACCAAAAATAGTTTTTGGCGTGTGGCTCCGAAACTACTGGACCGATTTCAAAAATTCTTTCACCAATAGAAAGCTATATTATCAGGGTCCAGTATAGGCTATAATATATTTTCAAAAAATTAGGGATCCGTAAGAAAATTGCAATATTGTAACCCAAGGTATAAAACGAAAAATAGTTTTTGGCGTGTGGCTCCGAAACTACTGGACCGATTTCAAAAATTCTTTCACCAGTGGAAAGCTACATTATCAGGGTCCAGTATAGGTTATAATAAATTTTCAAAAAGTTAGGGATCCGTAAGAAAATTGCAATATTGTAACCCAAGGTAGAAAACCAAAAATAGTTTTTGGCGTGTGGCTCCGAAACTGCTGGACCGATTTCAAAAATTCTTTCACCAATAGAAAGCTATATTATCAGGGTCCAGTATAGGCTATAAAATATTTTCAAAAAATTAGGGATCCGTAAGAAAATTGCAATATTGTAACCCAAGGTAGAAAATCCAAAATAGTCTTTGGCGTGCGGCTCAGAAACTACTGGACCGATTTCAAAAATTCTTCCACCAATAGAAAGCTACATTATCAGGGTCCAGTATAGGCTATAATAAATTTTCAAAAAGTTAGGGATCCGTAAGAAAATTGCAATATTGTAACCCAAGGTAGAAAACCAAAAATAGTTTTTGGCGTGTGGCTCCGAAACTGCTGGACCGATTTCAAAAATTCTTTCACCAATAGAAAGCTATATTATCAGGGTCCAGTATAGGCTATAAAATATTTTCAAAAAATTAGGGATCCGTAAGAAAATTGCAATATTGTAACCCAAGGTAGAAAATCCAAAATAGTTTTTGGCGTGTGGCTCCGAAACTACTGGACCGATTTCAAAAATTCTTTCACCAGTGGAAAGCTACATTATCAGGGTCCAGTATAGGTTATAATAAATTTTCAAAAAGTTAGGGATCCGCAAGAAAATTGCAATATTGTAACCCAAGGTAGAAAACCAAAAATAGTTTTTGGCGTGTGGCTCCGAAACTGCTGGACCGATTTCAAAAATTCTTTCACCAATAGAAAGCTATATTATCAGGGTCCAGTATAGGCTATAAAATATTTTCAAAAAATTAGGGATCCGTAAGAAAATTGCAATATTGTAACCCAAGGTAGAAAACCAAAAATAGTTTTTGGCGTGTGGCTCCGAAACTGCTGGACCGATTTCAAAAATTCTTTCACCAATAGAAAGCTATATTATCAGGGTCCAGTATAGGCTATAAAATATTTTCAAAAAATTAGGGATCCGTAAGAAAATTGCAATATTGTAACCCAAGGTAGAAAATCCAAAATAGTCTTTGGCGTGCGGCTCAGAAACTACTGGACCGATTTCAAAAATTCTTCCACCAATAGAAAGCTACATTATCAGGGTCCAGTATAGGCTATAATAAATTTTCAAAAAGTTAGGGATCCGTAAGAAAATTGCAATATTGTAACCCAAGGTAGAAAACCAAAAATAGTTTTTGGCGTGTGGCTCCGAAACTGCTGGACCGATTTCAAAAATTCTTTCACCAATAGAAAGCTATATTATCAGGGTCCAGTATAGGCTATAAAATATTTTCAAAAAATTAGGGATCCGTAAGAAAATTGCAATATTGTAACCCAAGGTAGAAAATCCAAAATAGTTTTTGGCGTGTGGCTCCGAAACTACTGAACCGATTTCAAAAATTCTTCCACCAATAGAAAGCTACATTATCAGGGTCCAGTATAGCCTATAATAAATTTTCAAAAAGTTAGGGATCCGTAAGAAAATTGCAATATTGTAACCCAAGGTAGAAAACCAAAAATAGTTTTTGGCGTGTGGCTCCGAAACTACTGGACCGATTTCAAAAATTCTTTCACCAATAGAAAGCTATATTATCAGGGTCCAGTATAGGCTATAATATATTTTCAAAAAATTAGGGATCTGTAAGAAAATTGCAATATTGTAACCCAAGGTAGAAAATCCAAAATAGTTTTCGGCGTGCGCTGTGAAAACTATTGATTATAGAACAAAATAATGTACCTACTACACGCGTACGAAGTCGCGGGCAACAGCTAGTATTAATATAATTTCAGTCAGCTACTTGAATTAAAATTTATAATGGTTGTTCTATTAATGACTGTAATTAAATAAATAAATAATAAATATTTGAGGATATATCACACAGAACCATCTAGCCCCAAACTAAGCAAAACTTGTACTATGGGAATCAGGTGGCTGATAGAATGCTTATATACTAGGTAGGTAAGGTACTAGGTAGGTACTTATACTTATACACCATATTATAACACCCAGACCCGGAAGACATATTTGTAATAAAGAAACCTGAATTATTTTTCACCTTTTATTGAATATGACGAGAAACAAGCAGTGAGAAGAATTTATACGAAATTAATTCACTTTAAAAACCAGTAACAGTAACACAGTAAGATATTATGGGGAATTACTGAACTGTTTTACAATAAACTTCCAGAAAATTTTTGCAAGTTTTTCCTTTATTTTCCTTAATATAAAAAAAGCTTTATTTCATTAATTATAACACACTAGCCTTTGCCTTTGAAATCGGTCCAGTAGTTTCGGAGCCACACGTCAAAAACTACTTTTGGTTTTCTACCTTGGGTTACAATATTGCAATTTTCTTACGGATCCCTAATTTTTTTGAAAATTTATTATAGCCTATACTGGACCCTGATAATGTAGCTTTCTACTGGTGAAAGAATTTTTGAAATCGGTCCAGTAGTTTCGGAGCCACACGCCACAAACTATTTTTGGTTTTCTACCTTGGGTTACAATATTGCAATTTTCTTACGGATCCCTAATTTTTTTGAAAATTTATTATAGCCTATACTGGACCCTGATAATGTAGCTTTCTACTGGTGAAAGAATTTTTGAAATCGGTCTAGTAGTTTCGGAGCCACACGCCACAAACTATTTTTGGTTTTCTACCTTGGGTTACAATATTAAAATTTTCTTACGGATCCCTAATTTTTTTGAAAATTTATTATAACCTATTCTGGACCCTGATAATGTAGCTTTCTATTGGTGAAAGAATTTTTGAAATCGGTCCAGTAGTTTCGGAGCTACACGCCAAAAACTATTTTTGGTTTTCTACCTTGGGTTACAATATTGCAATTTTCTTACTGATCCCTATTTTTTTTGAAAATTTATTATAGCTTATACTGGACCCTGATAATGTAGCTTTCTATTGGTGAAAGAATTTTTGAAATCGGTCCAGTAGTTTCGGAGCCACACGTCAAAAACTACTTTTGGTTTTCTACCTTGGGTTACAATATTGCAATTTTCTTACGGATCCCTAATTTTTTTGAAAATTTATTATAACCTATTCTGGACCCTGATAATGTAGCTTTCTATTGGTGAAAAAATTTTTGAAATCGGTCCAGTAGTTTCGGAGCCACACGCCAAAAACTATTTTTGGTTTTCTACCTTGGGTTACAATATTGCAATTTTCTTACTGATCCCTATTTTTTTTGAAAATTTATTATAGCTTATACTGGACCCTGATAATGTAGCTTTCTATTGGTGAAAGAATTTTTGAAATCGGTCCAGTAGTTTCGGAGCCACACGTCAAAAACTACTTTTGGTTTTCTACCTTGGGTTACAATATTGCAATTTTCTTACGGATCCCTAATTTTTTTGAAAATTTATTATAACCTATACTGGACCCTGATAATGTAGCTTTCTATTGGTGAAAGAATTTTTGAAATCGGTCCAGTAGTTTCGGAGCCACACGCCAAAAACTATTTTTGGTTTTCTACCTTGGGTTACAATATTGCAATTTTCTTACGGATCCCTAATTTTTTTGAAAATTTATTATAGCCTATACTGGACCCTGATAATGTAGCTTTCTACTGGTGAAAGAATTTTTGAAATCGGTCTAGTAGTTTCGGAGCCACACGCCACAAACTATTTTTGGTTTTCTACCTTGGGTTACAATATTGCAATTTTCTTACGGATCCCTAATTTTTTTGAAAATTTATTATAGCCTATACTGGACCCTGATAATGTAGCTTTCTACTGGTGAAAGAATTTTTGAAATCGGTCCAGTAGTTTCGGAGCCACACGCCACAAACTATTTTTGGTTTTCTACCTTGGGTTACAATATTGCAATTTTCTTACGGATCCCTAATTTTTTTGAAAATTTATTATAACCTATTCTGGACCCTGATAATGTAGCTTTCTATTGGTGAAAGAATTTTTGAAATCGGTCCAGTAGTTTCGGAGCCACACGCCACAAACTATTTTTGGTTTTCTACCTTGGGTTACAATATTGCAATTTTCTTACGGATCCCTAATTTTTTTGAAAATTTATTATAACCTATTCTGGACCCTGATAATGTAGCTTTCTATTGGTGAAAGAATTTTTGAAATCGGTCCAGTAGTTTCGGAGCCACACGCCAAAAACTATTTTTGGTTTTCTACCTTGGGTTACAATATTGCAATTTTCTTACGGATCCCTAATTTTTTTTTTAATTTATTATAGTCTATACTGGACCCTGATAATGTAGCTTTCTACTGATGAAAGAGTTTTTGAAATCGGTCTAGTAGTTTCGGAGCCACACGCTAAAAACTATTTTTGGTTTTCTACCTTGGGTTACAATATTGCAATTTTCTTACGGATCCCTAATTTTTTTGAAAATTTATTATAACCTATACTGGACCCTGATAATGTAGCTTTGTACTGGTGAAAGAATTTTTGAAATCGGTCCAGTAGTTTCGGAGCCTATTCGTTACAAACAAAAAAACAAAAAATCGTTCCTCTATAATATTAGTATAGAAAGTATAGATAGGCTATACCTTATATTTCCTTAATAAATAAAGTTAGTATTATTTAGGGGGCTAGATGGCGCTGTGTGAATTGTCCACAAATATTTATATATATTTAAGATTCCTTTGATTATCGAATTTATTTCATTTATTACTATATATTTTTTAAGTATGGAAGTTCCATTTTATAAAGTTTCTAGTTATTATTTCGTACACACACGCACAAACACACACATAAACATAATACATTTAAACTTATTTGTATTCCACTAAACAAACATTGCTATCGATATTTTTTTATTTTTTATTTTTAGAATCGATTAGAATAGATATCGATATGAATATTTTATTGCACAGCTCTAGTTCAATACTTGACATTGAGTCGGCCAATCAGAGCGCAGGGGCGGGCCCACTGTTCTGATCTGTTTTGGCGGAATTATTTTTCGAACAAAACGAATAACATTACCCCTCTATTCAGTTAAATGCTCGATGCTGCTGACAGACGGACGGACAGCGGAGGCTTAGTAATAGGGCCCAGTGGGCACCCTTCGAGTACGGAACCCTAAAAACTATATGTACGAGTAGATACCTAGGTAACATAATTTGTGTACGCAGCAGAATCTAGCGCAAATATCTCCTCCACTCAGCTTGTGCTGGGTACATGATGGGGTGCCCACCCAGCGCTGGTTTTCAATAGAGACCAGAGGAGCTACGTCCGTCCTCCCCCTAGTGGATACTGGATTTTCCTATAAGATATAACTTTATTTTACCAAAAATAATAAATAAAAACCTAAAGCAATGGATAAATACCCCGCATTTATCCGTGTTTAATCATTTTTTTGCGGGTTTATGTGGCGAATTTTTCGCGTGGTGCTAAACATGTGAATCAATCAATTGGATATGGTTCTGCAACCGAATTTTATGAGACTGGGGCTTTACAAAACATGCTGTGACAGAAATACTAGGACTGTGACGAATCTTAAATCACAAATACGAGGATTGGACACATCTCTCAGGTGACAAATGGAATTTTAATAGAGTTTTATTTGTGCGAATGCTATGCAGAATATGTTAAACTGCATGTGTGGAAAAGTATAAGTCTCACAAGAATAAAATTTATATGGGTGGTCCCATTTAATTTTCTTGAGGACCATTCTCTATACAACGTGTTTTCGCTTGTTGTACGACAATAAACAAAAATACATCACACTTTGAAATAAGCGACGATTTTTATACATTTTGCGTTAATTTTACCCCACAATGAATATTTCAACAATAACCAATTTTCAAACAACCTAGATACATAAAATCACCGATGAAGAGGCCACTCGACGGGGTCACTTATCATAATCTCTTATCTATGATTTATCAACGAAGTTAGAGTGCAAAAGCTATACATAATTTGCACCCGCTAGAATAAGACAAAAACGACATTAATTTAAAAAAAATCCATACTAATATTATAAATGCGAAAGTAATTCGGTCTGTCTGTCTATTTGTTACCTTTTCATGCCTAAACTGTCGAAGAGATTTTGATGAAATTTAAATATTTCTTCTAGGTCTGGATGTTGTGGTAGGTACTGTACAGGTTCGCTTTGTTATACCAAAATAAAACACATTGATTCAGTACGCAAACCCACACCACCCTCTCGCCCCGAGTCTGGCGATCGAATGTCGTGCGGTAGATTTAATATCAATACGCTACATCTACCTTTTACAAAAAAGAAAATCAAAAGTAAATGCCTTTCGCACATTAATCATATAAAACAGTAAAGTATAGTATGTAGCTATTTCACAAATCATTACTTAGTAGTACCTAGGCATTTAACGATTCGTTTAAACATAATTTCAATACAATTACTCATTACTACACCTACTCAATTTTATCCGAACAGACCTTTTACTCTCTATACTAAACTTAGTCCATCTAACACTGGAATACAATGCATTTCCTTATTTAAACATTATCATTGATAGGCCAGTAGTATTATTTCGTATTTCAGTTCTGTAACTGTTACATGTAATGTATGTTTCTCATCCTTGTTTTTTTTATTTTTTTATTGTGTAGGTACCTACAAATTTAAGCATGTTTGAGACTATTCTATTAGGTATAATAATAATAAACTCTTTATTTCAGGCAACATTGAACAAATTATACAAAAGATAAAGTCTTGGCCCATATTAATAAATACCTGACAGACTAACATACATACAATAAAATATTTTTAACACTATAAAATTATGGCACTTTTTTTAATTGCGGCACTTCCCTATACCGTCGTTAGACGATTCCTGCTGTCCAAAAGTCCGGAGCAAGGAATACGTCCTTGTACTTAGCAGCCACTCGCAGCACGTGTGACTTGAAGTTGGTCTCCTTGATAATAAGGAGACAAGCATAAACATAAGCTTATGCTAAGTTAGAGCCTTGATTGAGTAGTTGCCGAGGACATGTCGAAGAAATCCAAGACGTCCGACGGCACTTTAGGTCGACGTCATGTCGCGGGCAAGACCTGGAAAAGAGACGCACAGGACCAAGGAGGCCTATTACTATACCCTACTATACCAAAGGTATAACCAAGGTATAGGTAGTACAGGCCCATACCTAATAGTACGCCCAAACCATCATGAGTTCATGTGATGTTTGTTGGTGACTGTGCCATTGTAATGTGCTCACTCTAAATTAAACCATGAAAGGCCTTGCCATAGTGTACAAAATTGAAGATCTTTAGGCATTACTTACTCCCTTAATGATCAGATCACATGGTTTTTTGTATTGTCTTTTACAAGAAGATCTATGGATATTATCCGTTTCTTTACCCTACAATATGTTACCTGGTGTGCTAAGCATCAACTCTCTAGAGACAAAGCGTAACTATGATCTACTCACTGCCTGTCAGATACTGCGCGGTATTTCAGACTGCCCGGAATTAGTAGCACGAATCGTAAGACTGTCTGTCCCCGAAATGCCTAAATACATACTCTCTGAAGCAACGTAACCGCGCCCTTCTGGTAGTGCTAAAGTCGTGGGCGCGCACTGTTGCGCACGATAATCCCCTTTAAAAGAGCTTTAAAATTATTAAATGCGCATCTGGCATTAACACCATCGTGTGATCTGTTTGCTGACCGATGGTCGAATGTGTACCTACAGAGAATGTCTGAGGCACTGTAAGATGATTGATAGTGTTAGAAATAGTTCAATTTCCTTGTGCCAAACGCACAGAAAGAAGTTTAATTTTCAGTAAAAATGTTTTATTTTGTAGGAACCATAATGTCGTTCTCTTCTTATTATTCTAACCTCAAAAGTTGTACAGTGTTGCCATCTTGCAACCTACTTTTATGTTGGTATTGAACATTCCTAATGATTGTTACTATACTGTGTATTGCCGTAAACATAGCATTATTATTGTGATCATACACATAGCATTATTAATGCATCAATTAAATTTAAATTTGATATTATTCTATGAACTGCATGATGCGTAAAAGTAAAATAGCAAAGTAGGAGCTCTAACTGTGGTATAGATTTTAAATTTTGATACGTGTAACCTTTCACTTTGCTGTTGCTAGTGTGCAGGTTGTGAGCTTATTGAAATTTTGCTCTCAGGTATAGGCACCATAAACTTGACTATAAACGAGAACCCTGATAATATGATTTGTGTAGGAATATATATCTAGGTACCTACTTATGTATAAAGCTTTTAGGCAATGTAATAGTTGCTGGACAAAGTTTTGTCTGATGACTTGAAAGTCCTTTGAGATTTAAAAATTCAGTCTTATGCCTTGTTTCCATATTTCTTGCATAACATCTTGTAGGTGTTAGGATATATAAAGGATCTAATATCTGAACTAATTGTGAAGACAATTTCCTTTTAGCAAGTTATTTTGACCCTCAAACACCGATATTTCCATACTTAATTAGGGTACAAAACCATAAATACATCATCATATATTAAGTTTACTGAAATAAAGTATTTGTAGTTTGATTGTATTGTTTTAGTGCAAGGACCAGTACAGTTGTTGTATTTAGGTATTCTGATCTAAGTGTCTTGTATAGGTTACTTTTATAAACTCAGCATTTTTACATAAGATTTTTATAATAAATAAGTTTTTTTTTTTTGATGTACACTGTTTTGTACGCCACTTGTGTGTGTACATGTGTGAGAGGTAGCGACACTGAAATATGACCATAACAAAGAAATTTTACTTTCTTACCTTAATCGTTTACTTCTCTTTTTGGCTTTGTTCACTAAAGGATAGTGAACAAAGTCTACAACATGATGAACCATCTATATGGGCGATGGCTGATCAATTCCGTCGCAATTTCCATCCTGTGACTTTGAATCAGGGGTGACAGCAAGTTCTCATAAGACCACTTGTGGCTCCGCTCACCCCATCAACGATACGGGCGTGATGATATGTATGTAGGTATGTACTAAAAAGTTTGGTTGCTTTGATGGATTTTGCATGTATTGAGATGCAATACTTTTCTTGACACTTACTCGAGTACGCTCTTATTGCCTACATAATATAGAGTAGGGCATAATTCCCAATTAATATTTAGTCTCAATGCACTTAGCTTTTTGGTAGTGCTCCTCGATGATGAACAGTGAGGCTCACAGCCTCCCCCGTCACTTCCAATACTTTACTCGTTTACCATGGCTTCACGGCGTCTATAAGTACTTTTAAGAAATATAATTTATCTCTGAATGCAGCGCTCTTGTGTTTGCTTGTGCACTTTTCTGTGATGCAAGCAATAAGAGAATATTACCAGCTATCACTGTCATAATAACTAACCTTGTATCATTGCATTATAATATATTGGTATAGTCATGTATCACTACATATATGATATAGTCACACTAAACAGATAATTTTTGATAGGTCTACCTGTTTGTCGCGTTAGTTTCCCTTATAGGTATCGTTCAGATTCACTCCGAACCAACTCTTAAATTTGGATATCATTCAACATTTGTCAAATTTTATCCTTTGTATTACAGTCCTGTAACAGGATAGTGATTTTTCCCCTTTGGGTACCGTTCAGATTATTCCGAACCAGCTCGTTTTGGATACCATTCAACTATTGTTAAATTATCCTTTGTATTACAGTCCTGTAACAGGATAGTAATTTTTCCCCTTTGGGTACCGTTCAGATCATTCCGAACCAGCTCGTTTTGGATACCATTCAACATTTGTTAAATTATCCTTTGTATTACAGTCCTGTAATAGGATAGTAATTTTTCCCCTTTGGGTACCGTTCAGATCATTCCGAACCAGCTCGTTTTGGATACCATTCAACATTTGTTAAATTATCCTTTGTATTACTTTGTAGGTACTGTTCAGATTATTCCAAACTACCTCTTCAGTGGAACCTCAATGGTTATTAGAAATCGACATTTATAAAAAATAGGCAACAGTACTTCCCGGAACTAATTATTCATGTTCCTATTTTACTTAACTTTAGACAACCTATACCTTAAAACCAATCAGTAGGTAGTTACCTACCTACTTAAAAATATCAATATCATTTAACGTCTACCTGTGTAAGTAGTTAATCAGTACTACGTTATTTTCTAAATAAATAAAACTCTTACATTTCTGACTGACCGACTGATTGACCGACAGTCAATTATTTATTTTTATTTATTAATTTATGTCAATGCACAGCCCAAACCACAAGTTTCAGAACCATGAAACTTATATTCCTCTTGTATAGTGTAGGAGTACACCAAGAAAATCGTTTTCGAAATTCTGTTGCTAGGAGACGCAGCGAGAAAAACTCACCGCGATCAAAGTCGCGAGACGTTCTACTAGTTCAAATATGAAACTACTTTTCTAAGTAGATTTCATACTTATGCAAACTTACTAAAAATAATATCGCATAAGGTAGGTCACTTCCACATCATTCCCAAAATGCAGATGATTTTTAATGTATGTCTAATTTGTCGATAACTAACCCGAGGTAACACTGTAGTTTTACTTAGGTATGTGTACAAAATTGTATGTAGCCGCAGCTATATTACTTTAGGGTACCAATCAATGATTAACAACTCGGATAAGAAACACAGTATCGTTCCACAATGCACGTAAACAAGTACCTGTGGGTAATTTTATTGCTTGAAAGCTTTTATTTTCGTAACTGCCTCGAGGCATTTGGTCAACCAAATTGATGTTGTTTTGTTCATCAAAACTTAGGTAAATGCTAGTAAACCCTAGCACTGACATTATTCCAAACTAAACACTTACCTTCATAGGTGTTAGTAGGTATGTATTTCGAACAGTAGGTGTAAAATGGTTTTATGCAGTGCGTGCCAATTCCAACCATCAGAATGAAATGGTAAATAGCTATAGTCACCATCTTGACCGTTCTTTCGCAAAACAATGTCGATCCATTAACTCACTGATTTATCACTTTTTCTGTTTAGTTTATTTGGTATTTTTATGTTATTATCCTGGCAGGGTCGCCACTTGTACAGGTTCGCTTTGTTATACCAAAATAAAACACATTGATTCAGTACGCAAACCCACACCACCCTCTCGCCCCGAGTCTGGCGATCGAATGTCGTGCGGTAGATTTAATATCAATACGCTACAGGTACCATGGTACTCATAGTTTCTGATACCCATGACACAGGGTATCCTAGTGTGGGGTCAGGACTATGTATGTGACTGTTGGGTGTTATTTTTTATTTATTATTAGGTACTTGTGAGTGAAAATAAATAGCGAAACCAATAGGAAGGAATCCAATGAGCAAAACGATTGCATAGAATGGAGTTAACAAAGTTTTTTCTACGAATAGGGCCTAGCAGCTGGTATGAGGCATGACAAATTCGATCCTTTAGGAATGCGTGGAGTTTTCGGAATGCGTGTATATTTTTGGTGACAATAAGACGCGTGTCGCGTATTGCACGATTTCGGTCGTGTCGTGATCCGACAGAAGTCAGGATTCGACAGACGTTCAGAATTGTTGAAATTCCAATGTCGTAAATATAAAGAAATAGTTTCATGATCTTAGGTGAATGGAAACGTCTCGTGAGGAAACCGGCATGTCGTAGAATCTAAAAATCTCGAAAACATGTGTCAAATGCCTTTGGCCAGTGACACGACTAGATAGATAGATGGTGTCAGTCTATATTTAATAGGTCTGAGAAGTTTCTAAGAATGTTTGAGAATCTACGTGTCAGTAGAACACGCTGATTTGAAACCGGTTTGATATGCAAAATATATATTTATAATAACAGTATTATGTAAAAATCAGTAAATAGAGGCTTTGTATTATATAGTAAACCTGTAATTATACCTATATTTCGCTTATTATATGTACGCAAATTGTGCACCTCTCCAAAAGTGACAGGTTCAATTAAAATTCGTGACTAAAGTCCTGAACTGCAAAACTGACAGAAGGTTTCAATAATCATTTGCCAAATTGCTTTACCACCGAAACCAACGAGGAAATATTATTTCAACTTTGTTGCCGATAAATTGACCCTTATCGTTGGTCATAATAAAATATCAGAATAATCACTATGCCTCCCACCCGAGAGCATAACTTTTCATCGGCATTGCTTTGGGTGACAACATTGCTTTAGGTGACAATTTTTATATCCAGCGTTATTTACAGTTCCGATAAAACAACGCGACAGCGGTCATAACATTTATGCGGCATTATCGGAACTTAACGTTCTCCCAAATTGGAAAGTTTGTATTGCGCAAACCGCCCGATCTGGCACCCAATCCGATGATCCAATCTGGTTGTACCTACTCATTAGTCCATTTGCCGATTTTTTTATTCTTTTTGTTTACTCTATTATTATGTTCTCTTTTCGGCAATAAATGTATTCGTATATATATTTGTGCTCTGTACACCACTAAATTTATTTTTATGCTTGCGTTGCTTTACTTATATTCTCAATAATTATGTAACTTTTTGTAGGTTTCATACGCGTGGCACTAGGTTAAAGTAGAGTATTACCTTACCTACTTAATCATGTCATTGTGAATTAGTCATTATTATGCCTATAGGGACCATTTCCTAAGAGGATGTCCGGATGTTTGTGGCTCCATCACGAAGTAGTTGTCAAACGAATTTTTAAAAACACAGGCTATTTTTACTTTGTTGTAACTCGAGCAAAACGATTAAGGAGATCCTAGTGTGAGGTCTGGACAATGTAACCGTTGTATGTTTATACTCAGGTCGCTTCGTTTGTACAGAACTTTATTGCTCGAGCAATTTCACGGTTTTACTTCGGATATTATTGCCCCTTACAATGGTTAATTGTTATTGCATATTAATGTATAATGTAAGGAGTACAATGGCGGTATCTACGTGCTATGTTGCAAAAATACTACGCGACATTAAGTTCCGGCCGATGAGGTTTAACTCGAGCGAATTCGTCTGTTAAGTTGAGAGCACTGGTGGTCTAGTGGTAGTGACACCGCCTCCCGATCCTAAGGTCGTAGATTCGAATCGTGAAAAAAATATACGTGATATCTCACTACACCCCTCCTCCCCCCTTGAGCCTCACGTGATTTGGGTGCAAAAAGGCTGAAAATATGTTTTTTTCTGAAACTGAAAATACGTAGTTATCTTCCTAAAAAGCGCTTTATTTTGTCAAAAACCATAATTGCTATGGTAACGAATTCGTCGTCCGTGAGTATAAAATAGGAACCTGGCATTAATAAGCAGGTATCTAGGTTCATTTAAATTGAAAGTATTATAATCTCCTCTTCTAGTATTCTAATGATAATGGTTCCGTCTCAGGGAAAGAACTATGTTTCTACAGGTAGGTCTAAGATCATTTGCACGATTTTTTGCTTTGGTTCCCAAGGCACACATTAAAACTTCATTACCTATGTAGACGTAAATAAACAGCAAAATGCATGTTATGCAAAATTGAGCCATTTTGAGACATAACCATACATACATATTATCACGCCCGTATCCCTAATGGGGTGGACAGAGCCACAAGTAAACATAAGAATACTTGCAGCCACTTCTGATTTAAGGTCCTAAGATGGATATGGTGAACCATGGCGACAGGTGATCAGCCCATCGCCCATATAACTGGTCCATCATGTTGGAGAGGATACTATCCCTTAGTCGACTTTTACGACATGCTCGGGGAGAGAAGCATCTGGACCCATTCTATGCATTTTCTTTACTTCCAGTCCATAACCATAATCCAACTTATACCTACTGCTAGTCATAGAAAGAAAGAAAGAAAGAAAGAAATACATTTATTTGGCACACACACAAAACAAACAAATTATACAAAAGACATAGGGTTCTCTTTGTACCATCCAGCACGGTTCTAAGAGTTTAAGAGCCCTGGTGGTCTAGTGGTTGCGGCCTAAGGTCGTGAGTTCAAATCCGGTCGGGCATCAATAGATTTTTCTATCAAATATTACGCGCTACACCACTCTCAATCGGTAAAGGAAAACATCGCGAGGAAACCGGCATTTCGTAGAACCTAAAAAGCTTGAAAACATATGTCAAGTGCACGAACGTAGTTCAAAATTTTTTCACCACACTGGTTCGAAGGAAATCGTGACACGACCAGTAGTAGCACCATGGTTCTGTGCTGGTCTTGTCCATTCGCCGCCAATTTAGCAACTTTTTTTAAAAAGCAATGTTGAACGATCAAAGTTTATTTTCACACAAACTTACACGTTATTTGACTAATAAATCTGCCCTCCTAGTGACGAACGCAGTAACTAATATTTTTGACAAAAAATTGTTGGATACATATTCGGAATCGCCTAACAAAATACAACATTCTGTTCTCACTCACGTATCAAAATATGTTTGACATAGTTACTGCGCTTTTATTCACTAGGAGGGTACAAATAACGTGTCAGTTTGTGTGAAAATAGGTGCAATCACGCGCAACTCGAAATTATCTTACTTCTTACTTATATTATAAAATTGAAAAGTCCTAGTTTGCTTGAAATTACCGGCGTAAAGCTCAAAACGCAACGATAGCGCGTACTAACTTTACCTGTGCTGCCATCTAGTTCGAAAGTTTGTAACGATGTTTGGATGTTTGTGCCTCAATCACGCCTAAACGGCTGAACGGATTTGAATGAAACTTGGAATATACATAGTACATGTACTGGATTAATATATAGGCTATTTTTTATCCGGATACCCCGTGAGCGAAGCCGCGGGCGGCAGCTAGTATACTATAAAAATAACAATACGAGACAATTCAAACAAATCAACATTCTATGTACCGTAACAAGCTTCAAAGAACAACAAACAAATGTAATGAATCAACACAGGTGCCAGAAACAATGGAAGCTGTGAAGTGTTAAACAATGCTAGGTGTTAAACCCTTAGCGCTTGGTAATTAGGGAGTGTATCGTGACTCCCGAATTTTCACCATCCCACTCTATTACTTACTCTGTCAATATAAATTGACTAGACTACCTACTCATAAAATCAGAGAATCATAAAAAATAAGGCATTCGACTGCAGGGACTTAGAAGCCAATTTTACGCAAAGAAAATTAGTAAAACCGGTCAAGTGCGAAACGGTCTAATTCTCACATCTGTGCTATCATACATTTTAAAAAGTTCCTTGAATAGGGACCCCCTTTTATTTTATTTTTATTATGTGTTGTTATAGAAATACACACTGTAAAAATTCAATTTAAACTAACGGTTCATTAGATTCAGTTCGCTGATAGGCGGACGGACGGATAGCGGAGGCTTAGTAATAGGGTCCCGTTGGCACCCTTCGGGTACAGACCTCTAAAAATCATGTAAGAGATTGGTTTACTCAAGCTTACAAAAAAATGTATCCAGGGAATCGAACGCGCAACTTAATTTCCCATTCCACCGAGCCATAATAAACGGCTCGTGAGCGTGACCCGCGGTTCATGTCTGCGAATCGTGCCCGCGGCCGCGGTGCGTCGAACAAGCCATTTGGGGAGCCCCGTACTCAGTCACTATCAGTGGGCAAAGAGGCGGCAGCGGAACTGGCCGCATCGCGTACGACGGAAGGAACTCGCCTCGATTGCCTCCACCTCTCGATTGTTTATGTGCTCCTGGTACCCGGCCAAAGTAATTTTTTCTTTCCAAATTACAGAGTTCGTTTTAAAGGATCCACCGCCTCCTTACCAGGCTAATGACAGCGAAAATCAAAGCACTGATCAGGTAAATGCGAAATTAATTGACGATTAAAAACGAATTTGCTTCCGACGGTATTACTTATTGTTTATTTTCCAGATCGACAGTCCAGCATGCGAGGTATTGGACTTACTCGCAAACTGCAAGCTAGATGATCCGGCGCCAGAGTACGCGGAGATAAAAGAAATGGGTCTTTGGCATTCCACGCCGCTGGCGCACCGGCACAAGTCCAAGATCTCCCTCACTTGGGTGTTAAAGGAGAACCTTGAAAACGCGAAAATACCTCAGATACAAAATGTGAACAGTGATTCGAATAGGCATAATCAGAGATACTCAAATGAACGGTATAGAAAGTGCAAGCAAGTCAATAGGGTCGTGGGTCGGAACGAGTATTACCATAATCTAAGGTTTAGAAGTGCTTGTGAGGAGTTCGTGAAGGGACAAGTGGAATCGTACTCCGACAGCAGTGAGGAGTACTCGAGGAAGAGACACAAGCATCGGCATAGGAGGAAGAAGAAACCGAGGGAGCGGTTCGGATATGACATCAAGGATTTGGACAGCTTTTTGACTGAGGTGGGTTTAATAAAACTGTACTTACTTAAAACCTACTTAGTGACGACCTCGGTGGCGTGGCGGGAGAGTGCTCCGCTGAGACGCAAGAGGCGCGGTTTCGATTCCCGCTACGGGAGATATCTGAAAATATTTCTTCCAGGTCTGGGTGTTGTAGTATTATGTAGATATTGTATGTATTTACAGAAAAAAGTATATAAGTTTTATAACAACAATCTGGTTCCCATAGTATATACAAGCTTTGCTTAGTTTGGGGCTAGACGGCGCTGTGTGAAATGTCCACAAATATTTATTTATTAGTTACCTATAACTTATTGATGCGAAAAATGATCTTGTAGTAAAAAGTCCTTTTGTACACATTGGTACGCTGATGGCCTAGTGTTAGTGACCTTACTTTCGATCTAAAGTCGTGGGTACGAATCACATCGAGTGCCAATGGATTTTAATGTTCAAAAAATTATGCAAGCTTATCAGTACCTACTCTCAAACGGTGAAGAAATCACCGTGAGGATACTGGCACGTCGTAGAACCTCGTCGAATTCGCAGACGATGGGATTCCCGCTTTTTATTATTTGTTGTTATAGAGGTAATAAATGAACTGATATAGATGAATTGCTCAAAAGGCCACCTTTTGCGCCCCACAGAACCGTAGGAAATGAAGATAATAATAATAAATAAATAACAGCCAACAGTCACACACATAGTCCTGACCCCACACTAGGATTTCCTGTGTCGTGGGTATCAGAAACTACGGCTACCATGGTACCACAACACCCAGACCCGGAAGAAATATTTATATCGAACCCGCGCCTCTCGCGTCTCTGCCGAACAATCGCCCGCTACGCCACCGAGGTCGTCAGAGATCCGTGGTCTCTATGGGAAAAAGACGTTTGTTTGTACGTATGCGTCCCAGATCATTAGGCATGAACTAACTTTAGTGCAAACCATGCAGACCAACGTTTGGTGTATGCACGCCCTTATCCCGCACGTCTTGCAAAACGTATAGCTGTTCCAAATAAACAGCATTGATGGATGGATTCGGCCATTGCTCAGATAATCCTACAGTGAGGCCTACAGGCTATTCAATTTGGTATGCTCCACCGTTGAAGTTATTTCAGATTTTTAAGCAGCCAGCAATGGCATAGTATTTATCATGCATTTAAGATTTAATGCTTCAGTGTATAGTGGATTTTATAAGCCGAACTGAGGATTATTATCAATCAAGATACACAAGTTAAATTGTTTCGGATAACCAGCCCCATTAAAACTTGAAAGCCGTTCCGAAAATCGAAAATGACGTGCAATTTATGTTCCGTCCAATTTTGCACCAATTTCTCAGTTGAACCTCCCGAGGTATCGAACAAGAAGCTTGTGCACAATACTAGTGTATTGCCAGGTTTAAATATTCTACTAACGGATGGTCCTAACGTTTCTTTTCTGACAAAAAAATTATGGCGCTTTCGTAACAAAGTATGTTAGTAGAATATGGGAACCGGGCATAGGTCACACCATGTTAGATAAACAACAGGAAAAACTTTGAGCTGTGGCGTACAAAGCATTTCCTTTTATTTAATTCAGGTGTAATGTTTATTTCACGAATAATAATAAATCTATCTATCTAGTCATGTCACTAGTTCTTTCGAACCAGTGTGGTGAAAGGATTTATAGTGCGCCTCAAAGGCTCCTTTCGTGTACTTGACATAATATGTTTTTTCAACTTTCTACGGTTCCACGACACGCCTCACTCACGATGTTTTAATTCACCGTTTGAGAGTACTGGTTACAATACCAGTAGGTACCACATACATTTCTTAAACAGAAAAACCCATTGGTGCACGACTGGATTGAACCCACTTAGGATTGGAAGGCCGCTACCACTAGACCACTTAGTACTCTCAAAGAATTAATAAACACCAGTAAACACCTAATACATTAAGCAAATACTTCTATGGGCATAAATTGCACGTTCAAACTTTTCGCGCCATTTAAGATTAACTGCGGTTTATCATAAATGGCGCGAAATATACCTAACGTCATAAAGAGATGAATGATGGCAGACTTTTACAATTGCATTTAAAATTCCTTGAATAATGAACCCATTAATACTCGAGGAATGATTAATGAGATGTCGTAAACTAAAATTGGCGTGTAATTTTATAATTACCTACTTAGGTCTTTTGACTTTGATTTTAACCCGCGCCATTGTGACTTTATTTTATTAAAAATAAAATAGATCAAGTATATTTCTCTATGATGAAGAAGAATATTTCTCTATGAGTAAGCCTACGCATGTTACTTCAAAAAAATTAGAAGACTATTTTTAAACTAAGAAAAATACCACTTTGCCTTAAAGCTTATGATCGCTTACTATTTACTTTGGTTTTAGTTATTGTACCTACTTACTTTTAATTTAATAAAAGACTACCTTTATTAATGTAGGTATCTTTCAACCAGTGAAAGATTTCTTAGAATAGATCTAAGATTACCCCCTATGAAAACAAACATTCAAACGTTACCTCCTTCCCTTTATTATTAGTGTAGATAAAATAGTCAATGGAAGATGTGAAACTTCAAGAAGACCAATCTAAGATTTTTTAAATACTTTTTTTATTATAATTTGCTTTACGTAATGTTCTTTATGTAATATCTAATTACAAAATTTGAATGTGTCTTACTTATGAAATAATTACAAATTAAATTTTCATGCATCGCGAAATTTACGCAGATTAATTTAAATTTTAAACAGAGGATTATACTTTAATTACCCTTAAGGCATTTAAGTATTTTATTTAAATAAGATTACGTGAAAGCGGAAATGTTCTCGATGTCTCTCGACTGTGACAGAGCAAGAAGTTTAAGAACATTATTTGTTTAACATTTCGACAGATTTCTAAAATCTAAACTATTTTAAGATTTCTTTTTGGTGATTTGCTGCCACGAATGAGTTTTTGTTTAGCTTCTTTTCGCCAAATGAGTTTTTATTTAGTTTCCACTAGTTTCTGCCCGCAGCTTCACTCGCGTAGAACGAGAATAAAAAGTAGGCTACATGTTATTCCAGATTATGAATTCCAAAGGAGATGTTTCACAAATGTATGGAACCAAAGCCTGGTCGGTGTACTCTTGTATAAACATTGCTATACAAGTAAAACCTTTTTCCATGGTTATTATTTTACTTTATTTCATGAATGTTCCTAAAATACCTAAGAGTAACACAAAACATAAAAAAAAACATTTTCAAAAAGACAATCACAACAAAACACAAGGTACGTTTTCCATGTACTTAAAGGAAAATATTTGTGGACATTTCACACAGCGCCATCTAGCCCCAAACTAAGGAAAGCTTGTACTATGGGAACCAGATGGCTGATAGAATACTCTTTTTTGTAAATGCATACTTATAATACATAATATTACAAAACCTGGTAGAAATATTAGCAGAACATACAAACATTTATCCCGCAGCGGGAATCGAACGAGCGCCTCTTGAGTTTCAGCCAAGCACTCGCCCGCCACGCCACCGAGGTCGTCTTTATTAAGATTAATTGTATGTTTCCTTTAGTTGGTTCTCGAAAGTCAGCATGTTTATGCTCTCGTTGGTAAAATAAACGAAATGAAAGTAGACAAGTATTCGATAAGGCCTGTAAGCATCAATTCGCAGTCAACCAAAACTGTAAAAAAAAAGTACCAACGCTAGAATACCTATTTTCACTTTTTTCTTGATTACGAATCTAACGTTTAAAATGCGGTCCGTTTCCGGTCATTAATTATCATTAACTTAAATAAATTATATAAAACTTCCATTAAAACTTGTTTTGTTTATAAAGCGAAGATTTATCTTATTGTAATCGCACACAATTTTTTTGAAAACTTGTTTTAAACTAGAGATAAAAATAATTTGACTAGGTAAATTTGACCCCTAAATGATTAGAAGGAACTAAGTTAAATTTTCATTTCTCTTAAATTAAAATATATGAAACTCAAAAAAAATTCATAAAAAAATATAAACTCATACATCGACCTATAACATTATAAGACTATAATTAAATCAATAATTAAGAGATGATATCTGATTACAATAAATCAGATATCATCTCTTAAACGTAGTTTAATCACACGTAAATTGTTTTTTTGGCACAGCTGGGAAACCTATACTTAATAAGCAATGGGTCTGAATGTGGATAATTTCAATGCAATTATTAGATTACTTATACGGCATCGGTGGCGTGGCGGCGATTGCTTGGCTGAGACGCAAGAGGCTAGAGTTTGATTCTCGTTGCGGGAGAAATGTTTGCAGGTGGCTACTTTACAATTCATTTTACTCAGTAGATGATTTTTATGAGATGCCATTAATTTAATGAATATTTTATTTTAATATGAAAAAGCAAAATTAATTATGTAATTTAAACAATATTATTTTTTATTGACATTGTAATAACCCAAAGTACTTAGGTACCTACCTATTATTTTTTATATACCTACCTATACACAATATTAACCTGTAACTTGGTGTTATTAATGAATTATTGTATTGTACCTATTGCTTACTCGTAGTTTCTGATAACCACGACTCATCATCATCTTCCTACCCTTATCCCACTCTATGTGGGGTCGGCACAGCATGAGGTTTGGATCATGGTGTAAGAGTTTTGGCTAAAATGTTTTATGACCGGCCGCCTGCCTGACGTCAACCCTCCTTGGGAATACTTGCTTATTGCATCTCATCATGTTGGAGGATACTATCCCTTAGTCGACTTTTACGACATGCTCGGGGAGAGAAACAGCTGGACGCATTCTGTTATTTCTTTACTCCCAGTCCAGCAGAGAAGTTAACCACGACTATTGTGCGTTATTTATTTTACTATTCGATTTTCAGGCTTCAATCGACCGTCCCGGCAACATCCCAGTGGTAATCGCATACCCCAGCACGCTTTACCAAACGCAGAAGGACAGTCAGTGTGAGCTGAGCCTACCACTAGGAACCGTCGTGAACGCCGTCTTCAAGAACGAGCACTGGCTGTACGCGCAGACACCTCACGGCGCTGAGGGATACGTGTTATATGCCGCGTGCTTACCACTGCCTATACTGCCTAACCGGTACGATCTATATGTACCTACAGACCTTGTATTTAAGTAAGAGCTTGCCGCTGGACACCGTCGTAAACGCCGTCTTCAAGAACGAGCACTCACGCGCAGACACTCCATGGCGCTGAGGGATACGTGTTGTATGCCGCGTGCTTACCACTGCCTATACTGCCTAACCGGTACGATCTACCTATATCTATAGACTTTCTATTTAAGTAAGAGCCTGCCGCTGGATACCGTCGTAAACGCCGTCTTCAAGAACGAGCACTCACGGGCAGGCACCCCACAGGACTGAGGGATACGTGCTGAATGCCGCGTGCTTACCACTGCCTATACTGCCTAACCGGTACGATCTACCTATATCTATAGACTTTCTATTTAAGTAAGAGCCTGCCGCTGGATACCGTCGTAAACGCCGTCTTCAAGAACGAGCACTCACGGGCAGGCACCCCACAGGACTGAGGGATACGTGCTGAATGCCGCGTGCTTACCACTGCCTATACTGCCTAACCGGTACGATCTACCTATATCTATAGACTTTCTATTTAAGTAAGAGCCTGCCGCTGGATACCGTCGTAAACGCCGTCTTCAAGAACGAGCACTCACGGGCATGCACCCCACAGGACTGAGGGATACGTGCTGAATGCCGCGTGCTTACCACTGCCTATACTGCCTAATTGGTTCGATCAAATAGGAAGTATGAGCCATCGGCAATCCGCATTCAATGGTCCAAGGACTGAAAAAGGTAGCCCATGCTTGATGAAATAGAACCTTATCTTCCGACCTCTGTGGCGTGGCTGGCGAGTGCTCGGCTGAGACACAAGAGGCGCGGGTTCGATCCCCGCTACGGGAGAAATGTTTGTATGTTCTGCAAATATTTCTTCCGGGTCTGGGTGTTATAGTATTATGTATTTTAAATATGTATTTAAAAAAAAGTAAATAGGTAAAGTATTCTATCAGCCATCTGGTTCCCATAGTACAAGCTTTGCTTAGTTTGGGGCTAGATGGCGCTGTGTGAAATGTCCACAAATATTTAAATATATCATCATCATCTTCTTGCCCTTATCCCACTCTATGTGGGGTCGGCACAGCAAGGATCATGCTGTAAGAGTTTTGGCTAAGTGTTTTATGACCGGCCGCCTGCCTGACGTCAACCCTCCTTGGGAATACTTGCTTATTGTATCTCATCATGTTGGAGGATACTATACCTACCCTTAGTCGACTTTTACGACATGCGCGGGGAGAGAAGCAGCTGGACGCATTCTATGAAATATTTAAATATATATTTATTTATATAAAATATTTCCAGGACCTCACCCCAAAAGACGCCATGCTGGGAGAGCAGTACAGACATCTACCCGCGTCCCTGCGGGAACCTCACCGACACAGAGAAAGAACACCTGCGCGGTCGAACGCGCTCCGAGTGTCGCTACCAACGGGTTAAGAAGAAAACAACGTGCGCGGAAAGGGACTTTGACACCCTGTACTTAAAGACCAAATCCGTTTCAAACATCGACAAATACGACGATGCAAAATGCGTAAAGACGAAAAGACAGACGCTTCTAGTGGTGACAAGTGATTATACGGGTAATGGGAACACGATAAGTGTCCAAAAAGGGGATGTAGTAGTGTTAGTGCAGAGGGGGGAGAAGGATGTCGATGCGGATTGGTTCCATGTGAGGAAGAAGGATGGAAGTCAAGGCTTCATACCGGCTAGTATAGCTGGCAATGGGTATATTTGACTGAATAAAATGTTATATAATGCTTGAAATTTGATTTATTCTCCTCCTAGCTACTGTCCGTAGAACCAAACTACTTTTACTAAACTTTTATAACTACTTTAAACTTTTTTTTTCAATTTCGTAGTCTTGAAAGTCATTAGGCGATTTTAAAATGTATAGTGATTTACAAGAATTGATACCCAGGCGTGATTATTGGTTCAAATAAAATAGGAAAACATTGAATATGGAAATAAAAATAAAATAGAAAATCACATACCTATATAGAATGTTCTTTATTTCTTACTTAAGGTCTGCGCGCCGGTCTGAGAGAGAACCGACCGATTTTTAACCATTTGCTTTCAAAAAACGAGATTGTGAACGGAGATAATCGTAAAACGAATACCACCTACCGAAAATGCAGCACCTGATCTCTATAGTTCAAGGACGTGCATAAATCTATATCTGGACTTGATCCCGCGATCGCCAGCACCTTAGGATTGGTCTTCAAAACCGCTGAGTAGACCGTAGTAGCTGATACTGGCAGTTCCACCCTCACTTCTCCGGAGTAGCTGAGCTGGAAGAGGTGCTTTGAGGCTCCGGCAGCGAAGACGCAGTCCTCGTGGAAGAAGGAGACGTGGATGCCGTGGTCAGGAAGGTCGAACACTGTGACAGCGTCAAGAGAACGCAGGTGGTAGAGAGCTAGACGCGGGCCACCGCCGCATACCTAAGACCAAAATATAGTTGTATTTTATTTTAGTAATCAAACAACGAGAGAAGCTAGAGGTTTTAGTTTTTTTTAAGGAACATTATTGTACAATATCGCAAGTAACAAACAAATGCAAACATGCAAACTCTTTCCTATTTATTAAGTGTATGCTGTGCGTGTGGAGATTGCCTACTAGAGCAGACTTTCAGCCATCCAAACATCCTGGCTACGAGGCTAATGGAACCGGTTCCACAGAAAACGCTTAGGCGACACAGCATTCTACAACTAAGTCGACGCAAATAGAGAGCCATACTCAATGAAGTAGAGCCCGACACGCCAAGCAGTATCCAACACGTCTCCTCGTGGCCAAGCGGCTGATCGCAGATAAAAACAGAAAAAAAATACTAAGTGTAGATGAGGGCTTTTGAAGTTGTTAATATATGTGCGACACGAAGGGTTCCATACCATGGTACATTAAATAAATGTTTATTGTATGGGGCCCCCTTGTATTTACTGTTGTTATAGCGGCAATAGAAATAACTCTGTGATCAACTCTCTACCTATTACAGTTCATAAGATACAGCCCGCTGACGCGGAAGCTTAGTAATAGGGCCCCATTGGCACCCTTCGGGTACGGAACCCTGAATACAATAAATAATCGACTTACGATCCAATCATCTCCGAGAGAAGCAGATCCGACCCACTTGCCGAGGTCTGGTCGTTTCACCTTGTTGTTGCTGTGGGGCTCCAGTTTGTTGTGGGTCTTGCCGGTTCTGAGATCCCATAGCATTACCATACCGTCTTCACCCGCTGAGACTAGCTGATCATTCCTGTAATGGTTGCACACAATAATTAAATGATGAATTATATTTATTTGCACGAACACTATCACAATCTGTCTTACCAAAATTTTTGGCACGCAAATATATTAGGTCTGTTTGATAGAGAATTTAATGTATGTAAGTAGAGTATTAGTAATATTGAGTTTCGAAAAAGAGAGATGTTCAATATTATATAATGTCGCCTATATCTGTGCATAATTATACTTTTTTTTCTTGTATGGGGCTTATATTTGTTGTTACAGCGGCAATAGAAAATTTCAACTTTCTGCCTATTACGATTCATGAGATACAGCTTGCTGACAGACGGACGGAGAGATGGACGGAGAGCAGAGGCTTAGTAATAGGGTCCCGTCGACACCCTTTTGGTATGTAATCCTAAAAAAGACAAGTACATACTTTCCATGGATACTGTGAATATAATCTGTATGCTTTTTATACGTAGACAGCAGTCTTCCTTCTTCCAAGTTATAAACATATATATTGTTGTCTCCGCAACCTGCATACAAAGTCTCTTCATCCTCCGACAACCATAGACTATTCACATCACATTGCTCTATATAATTTTGACTTGGTATTTTTATCACCCAAGAGGGCTTGGAAAGCTTTGATGATGGAATTCCTTTCCAGTCCCATCCGGATATTTCATTCACAGATCCGATGATTAGATACTTGTCATTGGTCGCGAAACTGGTTACTTGGGCGCCGGATTCAAGGGTATGGATGTGTTTTGGCTTGTTGAAGTCTGATGATAGCAGTTCTACAATAGGATTAAGGATTCTGTCGAGGCTAAAAAAAAATGCAATTTTGAGTGTAAGTACTTTAAATTAAATATAGGTTGTTGAAACCATTTATATAGATTATAAGAACTGCGGTGGACTTATCGAACTTTAAATGCAGATACTAAGCAGGATACGTACTCAAATACAGCAATCTGACCGTAAATGTTGCCGGCCACCAAGTATTTCCCACAAGGTGAGAATGTCTGACAAAGAACCGTGTTATATACCATTTTATTCAGCATTTTGACTTATTTAATTATCCTAAAACGATCACTCAAATTATAATACAAAACCTAGTTTTGTTTAGGACTCAGAAAACGTAAACACACAAACGTAAACTAAAAAACAAAAACAAAACATACACATAACCTCAAAACTGTTTTTGCTTCTTTATCGCCCTTTTGGCAGGCGTTGGTTAGTTCTTTTGAATGAGCAAGTGTCTATCTAGTCTATGACCCCTAACTTGTAAGTTATCATCTCAAACTCCTACTCAAACAAAACCAAATCAAACCCACAGCTAGCCATGCCCTCGGAGGCCTCCCTTCCTAATCATCTTCTCAGTTCAGTTCTTTTTTACTGGCTATATTCATCTTCTCTTCTCGAATTTGAATGAAGGATGAAAAGAAGGGTTTCGCCTTTACAAAGACGATATAGAATGAACACTTTGTCGTGCGTGGATAAATTCATGCTCATTTTACTCTGTGATACAATCAAGAAAATAAAAAAAAGTAGCCGAGCAAGATGGACGTGTAGCGTAATTTTACTTTTTAGTGAAATTGTATACTCAAAAAGCGTGAGATGCTATAAACGGTGAGATAATTACCCATAACCCTCAAAACAAACTTCAATTAAACATCCATATCAGAAGATGATCTCACTAGAAATCGCTGATACTTGACACAAATTGCAAGTGTTCATGGTGAACAATTAGATTTTGTTTTATAGGTAAATAAATCAAAATGTACAATGGCATCGGGCTCACCACGCCCCGGGGCTCCGGTACCAACGGATACGTCACCAGGAATTGGGCCTCCGTGCGTAAAACGAAGGATTCCGTGAACTATCGTACAGAAGAGGAGATTGCGAAGTTGGACTGTGCTTCTAACAAGCAGCCGAATCGGGAGATCCTCGACCATGAGAGGAAGAGGAAGATTGAAGTGAAATGCGCTGAACTGGAGGACAGTTTGGAGGAGCAAGGGTAAGTCCACATATTTTTATTTTAGAAATAGAAATTGATTTTGAAACTAGGTTACAGATGGTCATGAAGTCTTAAAATAAAACGTGAACACTGAACACTCAAAGTATCTTCTCAAGCAGGTTATTATTATTATCCCATCCTACTGTCCTACTAAACCTATATTAAATTGATGTACATGTACAGTGGTACAGAACCCTCTGTATGCGAATTGTACTCACACTTGAATGGTTTTTATTTTTTAAACCATGTGTTTAAGATTTATTTTGTTTGATTAAACATCTCTCAAAATATTGTTGTGTTATACTTGAACAATGGAATACTGCATGGTGTGCTAAATACATTGTACATTAATCATCTTGTTATAATTTATGAGTACTTAAGGTAAATAGTCTGGCTTTTAGCCAAACACTAATCAATTTTGCTTTCATCCCTTTGTTTTCATTTAAAATTGAAGACTATCATAAAAATCAAAAGTACATGCATTTTCAAAGTGGAAAAGAAATAAAATAAAATTTCATGTTCATATAATTGACTACTGGTACGGGCAAAGTCGCGGGGACTTTGCCCGCGTTAACTAAGGGTTCTAACGGGACCCTACTAGTATATCTGCTGTCTGCCCATCCGTCCGTCTATCAGAGGGCTGTATCTTATGAACCATGTAGGTAGGGTTATAATAGGTAGAGTTGATATTTTCACGGAGTGTGTATTTCTACACACACACACTAGCGGTAAAAATTTTGTGGATATTGTTGAAATTAATGTTTTACGAAGGAGTACAGCGGTGAAAGGTATTTACTTGAAATTTCGCCTGGGAATTCAATATCAATATCAAATATATTTATTTGGGAACATGAATTAAAAGTACCTACGTAAGTTTCAGGTTATTTAGGGTGTCGAAAGTTTGTATGGGAACTTTTTAACGAGTGGTGCGATTGGCTTAAAACTCGGTTTTAAAGCTTTATATGAAAAATAAATGGATACATGTTTATTTTTTCAAAATAACCCAAAAAGAAAAATATTGTTTTAAAACATCATGTGAGTAAAGCCACAAATCCACAAATATTTATTTTATTATTTATTTATATAAGCTTTTAATAATACAATCGAAAAGGTTCCTTAAAAATAACGCGCGTAATGTCCCAGTCAGTAACATAAGAGTTTTATTTATTAAGACCTAACCCTAACAGGTTTAGTCAAGGAAGGAGACAATACGATGTTCTGTTTATTAAACTAATCAGCAGCCATTTTGAGGGTTCCGTACTCGAAGAGTGCCAACGGGACCCTAAAACTAAGCCACTGCTGTCCGTCCGTCCGTCTGTCAGCAGGCTGTATCTTATGAACCGTAATAGGTGAAATTTTCCATAGAGTGCGTATTTCAATTTCTGCTATAACAAAAAATGGGGCCCGTACAAGAAACATTTAAGTACATTTACGATACGGAACCCTTCGTGTGCGAATTCGACTCGATTCGACTCGCACTTGATCGGATTTTTTTTATCTAATAAACTATGCAACTTGTACCTCGCGACCAGCTCGGAAATAGCCAGTGAAAGTAAAAGAATAATCAATAATACATAGCTAGCTTTGTAATTCAAGCCTACTAAAATTATAAATGTGAAGGTTTGTGAGGATGTGTGGATGTTTGTGCCTCAATCACACCGTAACCGCTGAACGGATTTGGCTGAAACTTGAAATATACATAGTACGTGTGCTGGAATAACATATAAGCTACTTTTTATGCGTGCAACGTGTGCGAAGCCGCGGGCGGGAGCTCGTCAACAATATAGCTTTTTGCAACCTGTTCCCCACATGTTCACTCCGAACATAGCTCGATCGATTCGCCTATATGTACCGAGCTTTTCTACCCTAACTATCGAGGATTATGTTCTATTGTACTCTGTAATTATAGTGTAGTTGCACCCCTGTTTACAGAATATGTTGTAGTAGTTACCAGCCGGAAATTCCACTTTCACAAATTGTATTTGTTATTCATACATAACTTTTATTTTATTATTCTCACTAGTCGTACTCGAATTTATCTTTAAGTGGTGTAAAATGAAGTCGTTATCCGCGCCTGCCTGTTTGTGCGCTAAGTTCTTCTCAACAACGCAGCCGATTTTGATACGGTGTTGTCTTTTAGTTTGATAACTTCTTCCGGGAAGTTTATTTGTATAAATAAACGCATTAAAAGGTTTGGTTTGGTGACACATTAGTTCATTGCATTCGTGCAAAGCCAGGTCGGATTTTGACTAAACTAGACTGCCTGGATGGATACTCTAGTTTTGTATTCGAGTCGCATCGAATCCTATTTCAGCGCATAATAGCACGACTGTTAGTGATATAGCTTGGTTAAGGGGGTGTTGAACCGTGTTCCGTGCGCAGGAGTCCCTTCAAATCAATAACTCGGCGAGCGTAACCCACCCTTCAGTAGAAAAACTATTAAATATTCAACAATCCCCGATTTCGTTCAGTTTGGTGACGCGCTCCGCTCGGTACCTATGTCTTATCGCTATTTTTATTGTTTTCGCAATACTTATTCGAATTTATAGCATCGTGCTATGCATTGGTAGGTATTTGTTTACTGGCACGCTATAAAGCCACTTTTGATTGTATAAACCTTTAAAAAGTACTAGAAAAAGTCTATAATTTCATTAAAATTTATTCATCAATCTGCATCACATTAACATTATATTACATTTTGTAGTTGTATTATTTTTTTTTAGCTGGATTTAATAAAAGATCTGTCAAAAATGTCTTTATGTCGATCGAGTGTATCACTGCGTTATTACTTGCAATATGCGCCTATTTCAGTTACCGTTCAGTACAGTCGATTTTCATTGTGTTCTACCAACTTGCGTTAAGCAGACATGTACCTAGTAGATTAGTACAATGTGATGGAAACTTCACTGTAGACGCTGTAGGTGTATAGGTGTATTTAAGTGTGATAATGAGTGTGTCTTTGGTGTGGTTACGCAGGTTGCCGAAGGAGGAGATAGCGGCTCGCGTGGCGGCGTTCAGAGCCAAGATATCGGAGACAGGAGAGAAGGATGTCGCCAGGGACGAGTTCGGCCGAATTTCGTGAGTAATTATTACTATGATGTTTTTATGTGTTTTAGGGGTAACTAATATGCTTGAATTTACATTCGATATTCTCCTAAATGTTAAACTGCGGCTACATTTTTTTTTTATACAAATACATTAGCGTGGTTCGGCGAAATTTTCGCGTGGAGTACAGGTGTAGACAATGACGCATAATTAGAACTTTTTCCAAAGTAAAGTATAGCCGCGGTGTTAGGATGGTGATTAGGATGTTTGAATTTCGATCTCGCGGTAATGGTTAAACGAAGATGATACTTGGAACGTCATTAGGGAAGATATAATCATTGAAATAACGAAGTCGCAGGCGGAAAGTTCTGAGTAGAATACTAAGTTTGTTTTAACTGGGACAGTATGGGGAAATCCGAGGCCATAAGAAATGAAAGAAAACTTTCTGAGGAACCATTATGTATTTTTAAGTGAACACAACTTTGGCATCGTAATTTTTTTGGTCAAGCGTGAGTTGCCCATAAAGAAAATAGTACATAGTACTTTTTTAATTCCGATCGACTCAATTACTTTGTAAGGATCATTTCATTGTATTGGAAGTCAAAAAATCAGGGCAGCAGTACAGAAACATTTTATTAAATTTGACCAACTTTTGCAGTGACGATTTTTTTTATTAAAGTTATCAAAAAAATTATGCCGACATCACCCATTTTCATGGCCAACTCGCGCTTGGCCGAATTACTATACCTAAATTGTTTTCACAAAAAAAGAGCAAATGATTCTTAGGACAAAATACTTTTCTTCGAATTTCGGATTTACCCATACTGAACTGACCCAGTTAAAAAAAACACTGTATTTGAAATTGGTTTTCTGCGTTAAGGTTATGAAAATATGAATAATGTCTTCTCTGGATCTTGTAGTTGTGTGGGCTGTGGTTCACTTGTTCAAATAGTGTATTGTAATAAATCATTTTTTTATTTTCTCTCACAACAATAGCGATATTATATTATTTTCTGGTGAAGTAGGTAATCTTTTGCCTAAATTCTCTGATAATTCTACTACTAGTCGTGTCACTAGTTCTTTCGAACCAGTGTGGTGAAAGGATTTAAGGAGCGCCTCACATGCTCCGTGTACTTGACACTCGTGTTTTGATCCGTTTAGGTTCTACAACATGCCGGGCAAGTATCAAAGTGAGAGAGGAAATACTCTAATTTATAAAATACCTTGAATTTGAACATTCAAATGCTGTGTATTGTATAGGTACATGAATATTAAACGTGGCATGATGCCAAAAACCTTTGCTTTTCTAGAGCCAACTTATCACATACATACATACATATTATCACGCCCGTATCCCTAACGGGGTGGGCAGAGCCACAAGTAATCATAAGAAAACTTACAGCCACTTCTGATCCAAGAGTACTTATCACATAACATTATGAAATGGGGTACGTCTGATGTTTACCTATTTAAATTCGAATTTGAGAAATTATAAAGAAACTAGCTTTAGCCCGCGGCTTCGCTCGCGTGAAATCCGGACAAAAGTAACCTATATGTTGCTCCAGCACACATACTATGTATATTCCAAGTTTCATTCAATTCCGTTCAGCCACTACGGCGTGATTGAGGCACAAACATACATCGTAACATCCACACATCCTTACATCCTCACAAACTTTCGCATTCGTAATATTAGTAGGATTGATTAGCTATAACTGTAGCTTTCGTGTGAATAATCTAATTAGTAAATGTTTAATGGCTTCACTCGCGTAGTGTTAATTTTGACACCCCATTTTACCCCCATAAAGAGTTTTATTTTAATAAACCTTGAAACACGTGTCCATTTATTAAAATTATCCGAACCGAGTTTCAAGCAAATCGCACCGCCCGTATAAAGTTTCTATTCTTTGACACCCATTTTACCCTCATACTTTACATTTTTTTTAAGGGTTGTTTTGAAAAATCCCGTAACACGTCCATTTATTTTGCATTTATAGTATCCAGCCCAAGTTTCAAGCAAATCGCATTACACGTTAAAAAGTTCCATACATACACTTTCACCCCCTTTCACCCCTTTAGGGGTTGATTTTCGAAAAATCCCGCATTACTGGGTGGTTTTGTTATATAAGCTACGTTCCAAATATCAGCTTTCTAGCTCCATTAGTTTGACCTGTGCGTTGATTGCAAAACAATGCTTATTGTTTTATGTATATATATTTTCCACACAATGGTAATCCTACTGTTATAAATGCTGAAGTTTGTGTGTTATGTGTTTCTTCGTACTCATCTTCGTAAAGGCTGAACAGACTTGACCGAAGCTTGAAATAGACTGTATGACCTGGAATAACATATAGGCTACTTTTTATAAGAAGGCGGTTGCTAGTTCAGCAGCAGAATTTAATCATGGATCCTCTTATCTTCTTCTGGTACATACATACACTATTATCACGCCCGTATCCCTAATGGGGTGGGCAGAGCCACAAGTAATCATGAGAAAACTTGCAGCCACTTATGATTCAAAGTCCTAAGATGGATATGGTGAACCATGGTGACAGGTGATCAGTCCATCGCCCATATAGATGTTCATCATGTTGGAGAGGATGGATGATATTCCTTAGTCGACTTTTACGACATGCTCGGGGAGAGAAGCAGCTGCAGATGTAGCATTCTATGTTTTTTTTTACTCTCAGTCCTGCAGAGACTTCTTCGAGTCTTCTTATGCTGTTGGTCATTGGTTTTTTCTCATCCGATCCTAAGATAGTTGGTTCTGATCCTGTAGTGCTAGTAGATTGTTCTGTTCAGAACGTTGGAAAGAAAATATCAGGGCATTAGTAATGGTTTCTTAATCATGATCAAACTCTTCGAAAAGGCAAAAATATTTTCCATTAATTTAACCGAGGAAATTGATCAATAGACGACAACTAAAGATTATTAATTGGACTTTCTCCAATTAATAATCTTTGGTTCTAGTCTCTTGATTAATTTCTTCGGTTAATTATACGCGTGAAATTACATGAGGCGTTGTTATCGTTGAAAATTATAGCCTGGTGTTTGACTAGTAAAAAATAAATGCTAGGCATGGTTTCTTACCTGTATCTTCTACGCTTGGTCGCGTTACGAACAGGGCCCTTATTCACTAATGACCAAACCAAACTTAACGCGGGCTCGTTTGTGGAATCATCGTGTATTCGTAATAATTCGTATTCTATATGACAATTTTGTATAGGAAAAACGCGACACGGCGCGTTACAAACAAGTTACGAGCTGTCAAGTTTCGTTTGATCATAAAGAAAAAATATTAAAATTAAATGGGCCAGACGTAAATTCAATGAAGATTTAAGATGTGTCCAAATAATCCTATTGGTCTGAAGGAATAAAGTACTTTTGAACTTTGAATGTTGAATACCGTTCCATACTATCTATCTGTCGTGTCACTAGTTTTTTGAACCAGTGTGGTGAAAGGATTTAAGTGCGCCTCAGGCTCCGACATGCAGGTTCTACGACATGCCGGCCTCATCACTATGTTTGAGATTACTGGATAGCGCACATAATTTTTTCGAACAGAAAAATATATTGGTGCTTGACTCGACTTGAACATACGACCTTAGGATCGGAAGGCGGATTCTTTACCACTAGACCACCAGTGCTCACCATTTCCATACTAGAACCGCTACAGTTCCGGCACATGAAAATATACTGTAGCCTACAAGCTGTTTCAGTTCATGAACTATGCGCATCCAAGTTCCATCCAAATCCGTGATTAAGGCACAAACATCTAAACAACCTTAATACTTTCTCACTCCTAATATCAGTATGATAGCCTTTTGGAACTGGCAAATATGAAAAGGCTAGATATTTTGCCTACAGAGAGCCCGTAGCGAAAGCACTGGATATCGATCGATTTTCTATTAATAGTTAACTGTGTCAATCTTCCATCTCGCTAGAAGGGCGCTGGCTTGTTGAGACGGCATTTTTTAAAATAAAATGTGGTATATTTTGCTGAAAATTCTGAAGTACTTTATCTCTGAAGCAATAATGAAAAGGAGACGCGTTTCATCGCTTGCCTATCCTGTCACTGGTTATTCCTGAACTCTTGTATTCAATCTGGTTGGGATGTGTTGACCTTGAAATTGGCCAAAAATCTTCAATGTACGTGACGGTGAGAAAGGGTGTCTTTCTTTGATATAGTACAGTTAATAGATGATCCTCAATTAGTACTAATTGATAAAACTGTTACTGCCATAAAAAATTAAATAGCGTCGCCATTGTTGTTTTGATTTATACATCTAGAACGAATATATCTGAAATAGCCAGCGTTACGAGTACAAAATATATCAGTTACGAGTGTTTCGATTTTGCTAGCCATTGATTGGTGTTACGTGCAGACTGCGTCATAGCCATAAAACCCGGGAACCTGACAACTGAACTATAGAGCTTTGACCCAACACTCGTGCCACGTAACGCAATGTACTGCAACTTACATCAGCCATTGCGCGTTTCAGAACAACTGACTGTCGAAGGAGCATTGAAAACGGGAAGTGTGTGCATGCATTTGAAGGTTCTCGTTCTAAAGTTCCGTGGTAGGAGGGCGCTGCATATCGATCGCGATGCATGACGTAGAAACCACCCCTGGTAGGGAGGCAGAATTAATTTAATGTCGTTCGGCACCCCTCGATAAGGTTTGTCCTTTGTATTGAAAAGAGAAAACGTGTCCAACAATATAGGGTTTTGTAAGTTTGTTTGTCCCCTTTGACATAATTTATAAAGTGCAAATGAGTGTGCTTTTTTACTATTGGCCATTCATTTTATTTATGTAGTAGGTATAACCGAGTCACGCGCTCTTAAATAAAATACAACCCAATATCACTCAGGGATAGTGTAGCTTTCTGTTAGTGAAAGAATTTTTAAATAAATTCAGTAGTTTCTGAGATTACCCCCTATTAACAAACGTAACAAACTTACCAACTTTATAATAAGTGTAAATAATATAAACTCATTTAGTTCATTTCATTTGTAAGCATGATATAGATTACGCATCCCATTATACTCTCTGCCACCAAAAATGCGTATTCAAATGAACCATGATTAGGCCAGTTATGAAATAACTTTTCAAGAACATGTCAAGGCCGTTTCACCGACAGGAAAATGAATAAACATTGAACTGTTTGGTGTTTGCCGAATTACATTGGAAGGAAAACCGTTGGAAAATTTCCGTGTATCAAATGATAAGATTTTTAGGTTCCAGAAAGGTTTCACAAGTCATGTATCCACAATAATCCTAATTGCTCTTTGGCCGTAAACTGTCAGGTATAATCACGCGAGCATGATAAACAACATAAAACTGACAAGTACCTTACCTATACTAATTGATAATTAAAATCGGGCGCGGCGCTGAGCCTACAGGCGCACCTCCCAGGTATACAGTGATTACTAGTTTTTGCGAATAAAGATAGCCACTTCATGTGCGTCTGGCACGAAACCCAAGCTGCAAGCCAGGATCAACACGCAAGTTTACGTAATGTAAGCTTTTACTAGAGTTCATAAAGGCTTTTGATGTTGTTTGTTACTACAGTATACCATAAAACAATTTTATTAGAGCATAGTGTCTAGCTAGTTTGCCAAGTTGTACACATCAATGTAATAAATGTGTTTCAAATAGATACTAAATCATTAAATCAATCAATAAACGTAGGTAACGTAAATCTAATAGAGTTTTACAGGGAAGCGTCTTGGGGCCTTTAGATTTTCAAGCTTCTGAAATAGACCTCATAGTAGTTGTAGATTGCAAATAAATTTGTCCACTTCAATCTAACTCCATGACGTGTGAGTGTTTGGCACGAAACCCTGAATGGCAAGCCAGGATCAACAACACGTAAGCTAGCGTGGAAAGGTGGCATCGCGTGAGAGATTTTTATGTGGTCTTATCAAAATAAACAAAACTGGATTCACTTTTTGATTTAAGCGAGACATTTGACCTTGTGCGGCATGATAATATTTTTATATTTACTACAAGTAGTTACTGCTATTTTTAAGGTTAGAAAATTGATTAATGTCGCATGTTGTCAGTCTCATGCACGCAGGAATTCTAATTTAAGCATTTTCGTTTCAATATAAATTCACAAATCAATTAAAAAAATGATTTTCTAAATGCTATCTCGACTCTTCTTAGGCCGTATTTGCGCATTGCATGTAAATATTTTCACAAACGATCTACATACATTTCGTTCGTCTTATCTGACAGCATTTTTCGTTCTACGTATTTCGATAATGCAATTAATCTATTCCCAAGAAAATTGTGGTTTGTATAAACTTCAATGTATGTAGTAACTTATTTCGTTTCAACTTTAAAATACTTCTCCAATGCCGTGGTTTGCGTTTTTATAGCTATAGTATAGTATAATTCTGCGTACCGTGCGAAAGTTGTAAACTCGCCACTTAGCTTGTTGGTTGGTGAAAGAAGCCATAAAAGGTAAAATTTAGGTCATGAGCATTTTCTATGTTCTACCTATGTATTTTCATTTCTCGTTTAATATTCATCTAGGTAGGTTATTACTACATCGAGCACTAAACGAAATAAATGAAAATAAAAGCCAAAGTAAAGGTACTGCGTAGCAAATCCACTCGTGAAATTATCTCGGCTCGTGAACTCATTATTCTTGCAAACGAAGTAGGGGTGACGATCCCTTTGTGTTGGGAGGTTCGCGTCGGGGCGGAGATCCGTTGTTTGCGCAGAGAAGCTGCGCGCGCCTCTCATTTCCTGCCCCCGAGGAGTCAGTAGCGCCGCCGGCCCGCCGCCGGCCACTCTAACATGTAGTCGCCTAGCCAAAAACCAATCACACAAGTCTTCCAGCGGTTTTACCGCATAGTTTTAAGTAATCAAGTCTTCCATTAGGATAAGTTAGGTTAAGATGCAAAGGGGCAGGGCGCCGCGTCGCGAATTGAATAATAGAGTAGTATTCGAGAGGCTCTGGCGCGGCACTTTCCAAGCCGTGCTCGCCGGAACGCACAGACCGCCTCGCGCCTCGTCTCACGACCCCAACCCCGACACACCCGCGCTGCCAGCGCCCGCCACCATGACTCAAGGGCCCGCGAACATTGCAGACCTCGAGCCCGCCTTGCGAACCATTATAGAAGGGCTCAGGAACTCGTGCTGTTGCCGATGCAACTGCTCCACAGATCGATATAACGATAACTTGCAGGTCTGTCTCTCCAACGACGAGGAGAGGAAGTCCATGCGGTCCGTCATAAGGTGTGCATACTGTGATCTGCAGTTGTCTAACTCTGTCTGACTATCACGAGGTGTGCTATCGATTTTTCGCCCCTCGTTAGGCAGCGGGGTCGCTCGTCACCCATCGCTGCTCAGACAATACTAATTAAAAACTGAATGTTTAAGCCGTGCTAATTGGAGATTAACACCTACTTTCTACAGATAAACACTTTTTTCGTTATGATTATAGCGATCTTCAGTAATGTAAGATGTCCGGAATGAGACAGTTTGCTAAATTTTTTTAATTTCCCCATTTTAGCGCACTTAGTTGCTCTTCAGGTAAATATTTGATAGTCATTCGAGCTTAATACCTTAGGCTTCTAGTCATTTAGATCGCACCGAAGTTAAACATTCAATGTTTTACAACTATACCTATAACAATGTCACAATGAAGTGTGGCTGTCTAGTCCACGCCGAAATTACAATGCTTAAGTTCTAGCCTTAGCCTTGAGAGCACTGGTGGTCTAGTTGGTAGTGATCCCGACTTCCGTTCCTAAGGTGGCGGGTTCATATCCGGTCGTGTACATTTGGATTTTTTTGTGCGAAAAATTTATGTACGCTATACCAGTACTCTCAAACGGTGAAGGAAAACATCGTGAGGAAACCCGCGGCTTAGTATTGATCATGTATTTCCTGTGGACAAGGCCGACTAAGCTGAGAGAAGACTAAGATGGAACAGGTGCTGGGCAAGCCTACTCCATCTTAATTCGTCCCGGGCACTACAGCATCCCGTAAGTGAAGGTAAAAGTTGCCTTCTGATACATCAACGTGTTCTATTGTTACTCATTTGGGGAAGGACTTACTTCCTGTAACACAGTGCAAACTAACACAGGAAGAAGTGCATCACTAAGTTTGTAGGCATAGGCTTTTGGAAAATAAAATATTTGTATTTGTATTTGTGTTGTACAGTAAGGCAGTACACACCCTAGGTCGTAGGAGATAGATTAACACATCCTTCAAAAAACTATCATCAGCTACATGATCTCAATATTGCAGCGTTCGCGAAACGCACGCGGTCGCCGAGGCTCAACAAGAGAAGAATGCACGTCTTCGCAACGCGTTCAACATCGCACCTGAATTCGTGGAAGGCACCAGCTTAGATCCGGAGAGACGGGCGCGCGACCAGGCAGCGAAGTACCCCTTGGTGCGAACGCCGAGCCATGAAAGGGAACGAGAGCATGGAGGGAAGAAGAAAAAGAAACGAAGGTTAGTTACCTTAGTAGCCATGACGGAGACCTTTAGGAAGCCTAAAAACTCCGTCACTAGAGTTGGCCAATAGCTCATACATACAGTTACCTTAGTTAAGTTAGTTCACTGCCTAATTCTTCTGGATTATGACGAAAAGGGGGATTGTAAAATAACTGCCTGATACAGTGCCTGACATAGTATGTTAAATCTTGTTTTTCTTCTACAGTACATCACCAGACTCGAAGAAGTTGAAGAAGAAAAAGTCCAAGAAGAATAAAAAAGAAAAGTAAGTTAAAGTTCATAAAAATATTGCTAATTTGCACATAATTTTATGTTTTTGCCGTATTATTTGATAGATTATTTTTAAATCCAAGACAGGTTACGCTTCGTTTGTCGAAAAGGCAAGTACTTTAAGATAAAAATTATACCTTTAAATTCATTCATAATATTCTTTGCATTAGTTAGTAATTGAAATAACTTTAATTTCAGCGAAAAAAGGTTACTGTGGCACCTTATTCATAGGTATGAATGTGATATTTATTTCAATTTAATAAAAAAAAATGAAACTATACTACGTTTCTTCGTTTACATTCTACTAATATTAAAAATCCGAAAGTTAGTGTGTGTGAATGTTTGTTACCACGTATCTCCGTAACTAATTAACCGATTTTGATGAAATTTTGAATGTAAAAATTTAGTTTCTAAAATAACACAGGCAATAATTTTCGAAAATAAACCTTATAGGGGTTAAACAGGGTGGTAAAGTTTCTATGGAAACAGTGTTTCAGAGTTTTTCAAAGTAAAAAAAACGGCTAAAATGGGGTATCAAAATTTACACCACGCGTGCAAAGACGCGCGGGTAAACTAGTTGGCAATATTTTTTCGTTTCCTACTGCAATCATAAATCAAACAACCGTCAGTGTACCTATATAGTAGGCCTTGTTCACGCTTTACGCTTCATTATTACTACTCTCGGACTAAGGGCTAGTTTGTACAGGTTAGTTAGAGCTACCTGATTTCTAGAGATCAATACTTTTACTATTATTCTCTCTCGGCGCACGTACCTGGACCAAATCAACAACGTTTTGGAAAAGGGCCAGGCCAAGAGTACCCTAAACCGACGAGCATGCATGAAGAACGTAATGAGAGTGAATGAAGCGAAAGAAGTATGTCAGGATCGTAGCAAATGGAGATCCGTGATCACTTGTAGTGTTTTCATTATTGTGCTTACACTTCTTCTAATTTAAGAGCTGTGCTCTTGTCGGTGATGCAGCTCTTTCCACTTGTTCCTGTCCAGCGCAGCCTCCTTGACCTCCTTATAAGAGTGCCTTATAAGTGCTTACACAGTTAATGTAATTTAATTTGTACTCAAATTATTTGGTAGTCAAAGGTGTTCGCCAAAATGTTTTCCGATGATTTTGAAAGTTCCTGTTATTGTAGATTTCGACGGGTTCTTTAATTTTTTATCTTGTACATGTGCCGTTCGCGCCGCCAGATAAATTTAAACAGATTTTTACCATTACCTTCTGTCTCACTCAATTTACGATTCATTAAGTAATACTGTAAAATATTGTTTATGAATAAAACTAAGGAAAAATGGATAACTACTGCGATGGCTAGATAAAAAAGTGTATTAAGGTGAGGAAATTGATGCAATGATGATTTTGTGCTCTTAGGAAGGACTCCAGCAAGAAGAAGAAGCGCTCCAAATCCGTGGACTCCGATAGTTCCAGCAGCTCAGAACAGGACAGCGACTCGAGCTCGAACGACGAACGACAGAAGAAAAAGAAAAAGGTATCCGACCACTCCCTCTCGACTATTACAATATTAGTTTTAGATAATGCAAAGAATATGTTTTGTTGTGATATAGATGAAAACTGGAAAATAGGTTATGCAATGTTTCAATATTTGAACCAATCAAACATTTATTATTTAAAAAGTTTTCTAGATGTATTAGATTAATATCGAAACAGATTTTTAGATGGATAATTTTGAATTAATGTTACTTCATACAAAACTCGATTCAACAGTCCCATCGGATTTTCTAAAGCATTTTTTACTTACCTTATTTTTTATGATTTTTATCCTTGTCCCGATTACTTGAATGAAATATAATCTTTGCATTACAAAGGTCTAACTGTGTTGGGGTTTTGGGGACAGATCAGATTCAACACATTTCATTCCTTCCTGGGATACAGACACAGATTCCTCCCTAGAAGTATGCGTCAGCACTGTGCTTTCTATAATTTACGCTCCAAACACTCAGAAACCCTCAGGAATTGGCTTCATACATCGATTTGACATGACCCCCCTCTTCATTTTCTGCCACTTTGTACCGTATCTATTGAGCAGAATTTAAATTTGCCTGTTCTCAAGAAACTGACGAACAGCAAACCTAGATAAGACACCATCATAAGTAAATTATACGAAAGCGCCGAGAAATTCGCTTTGCACTTTCGTGTGTTTAGTTTTGATTGATTTCTGTAAGCTGACAGCAACCTGAGCCCGGTTAATGACTGTTCCCGTCCTTAGATACAAGGTTAAAACGAATGTAGTCATTTTGCCTGTTACTTTCATAGACTCGCTTCACGTTCCATAGCTGAGATGTGTATCCATAATAAGCGGGGCGATTTTACTATTTCTTCTATCATTTTGTTTATTTTCTTGTAAATAAAAAAGTATAGCGAGTAAAAAATTATCTGTTTAACTGTGCATCATTTCATAGGATAGCCATCTTTATCTGAAGAAATAACGTATACTGTAAGTATATCACTGAACAATAACACTCAATAAACACTCATAGGTAACGGTGAAATGGTATGCATCCGACTAACTGGATGTTACGAGTATGTGGGCGTACTGGGAGCTTTTGTGAGCTGGGCCCTTCGACAACCGTTCATCCAAGCTTTTTACAGCGCTACATATACGTAGCTTAATATGTCATCTTGCGTTTTATAGTTTCGTAAACGCTAACGCCTGGATGGGCGGGTTTCTAAGGGAGCTGTTTGCATGGTGTTGTATTATGTAGTCCTTAAAACAGATGGTGGTTTTATATTGTTTGAAGCTGAAGCGGTATTGTGCGACGTGTGTTGGGAACGTGATAAGACAATACTGTGCGTTAAACTGAATAGAGGCAATCCTTTGCTCTTTTAAAGCTTATGTTTGTAGTTTTGTCAAATTAATGTGAAAAATGTATTTAACTTGTCACGTTTCGAAGCAACACGTCCATGAATATCAAGTCTGACTGAACTTTATGTTGAACAACTAATCCATAACATTCTCCTTCTTCTGATTTACCCAAAACTAATTAAGGATGCACCATTTAAATGGTACAATACCACCACCGTTTGTTAACTAAGGTACGTTCCCCTAAGTGTTACTTAATATTACATATAACTTGATTTTTGTGTAATGTATTTATGTAATTATGTACGATCGTAATGTGTTACTAATATAGTGTGGATAAGATGAACACTTGTGCCAACCAATTTATAACTATTTATTTTTGTTTATACCTTATCTATATTTTGTTTTATGATGAGAATGTTATGGATGAATAAAATAACATTCTTCAATATTTATTTCTTGCTTCCATCTATAGCTTTGAATATAATTTGTAATTATTAAGTTTCATTAAAGCCTATTTTTGTTTATAATTCCTCGTTAGATTGCATGCTGTAAACGTGATTTATTTTCTCTATTTCATTGAAATTCTTCATTTCCTTGATTCTTATGAAAGTATTTTGAAGGGTTTCATGTATTATAGTAAATAATTTAGTTGCCATTACCACTATAGTTTTATTGTATTGGCACTGGTGTTTTGTCGCGTACTCTGTTGGGAGGTTATGTTAACGTTGTGGGTTGAATTTTGACAGAAAAAGTCGAGCTCAAGACGCCGCGGCAGCAGCGAGCCTTCGAGTCGCGAGAGGTTAGCATCAAAACTCACTATCTAAACTGTAACGTAACATTTCACCTTCGAAATACATACAAATTATACTTTATGACATATTTTTCAGTTCTCCAGTAAAAGTCGCAAAGGACAAGCACAGAGACCGTGCCAATGAGAGGAACAGTGAAGATTATAGAAACGAGCGCAGTCGCGAAGATCGCAACCACAAAGACAAGTACGACAAGCGCTACGACAGAGACGACGACAGGAGGCACAAGCACGAACCGCACAAACACGAGTCTAGGAGGCGCGAGCGAAGCCCCTCCATCGAAGAAGCAAACTCCTCGCCAGAGTACAGGCAGAGATCCTACATCACCAAGATAGAAAACAAAAGACGCGAACCACGCGAGCCCTCGCCCGAACCCGAAAGATCTGAGAAACGCTCCAAACGCGACCGCCGTTCGTACTCCGAATCAGACACTGAGCCGCCGCCTAAAAGGCAAGACAGACGAAACAAGAAATATGACAGAGACGTCAGCGCCTCGCCGGAGAAACGACGTAAAAGCTCCTCACTCGAGCCTAGAAGAAAGGACGATTATAGAAAAGATTCTAGAGGTAGAAAGGAAAGCCCGCGGGATGATAGAAGGAATGCCAGACGAAGTGAATCGCTTGATAGAAAGACAGCTAAAGATTCGTACAGAAAAGAGAGAGATGAGAGATATGAGAGGTACGATAAGAGTGATCGTTACGAAGACGCTCCTCGGCGTAAGGACGACGAAAGACGCCGAAGGAATAGAAGCCCTTCAAACGAACGACACTCATCCATAGACTATATCGAACGTTCGACAGCAAAAGCTTACAAAGAAAGAGAAGCACGCAGAGAAGGAGAGAAGGAGAAAACTAAAAAGAAAGCCAAGGAACAGAGGCGCTCGTCCCCATCCGAATCGGAGGATTCCCCAGAACGTAAAGAAAAGGGTCCACCGCGATATTACAAAGAGAGAAGCGTCTCTCTACCCAAAGAGCGCAGGCGACGAAGTCCCTCAGATAAACGCAGAGAGTCACCACCGAGGAATAACAAAACGGATAAATACACAAAGTCGCAGGACAGACGAGAAGACAGCCGAACAAGGAGGAAGTCTTCAACGCCTGACGACAGAAAAAAACGTAAGACATCTGTAGAAAGTGAGGGTAGACAAAAGCTACCATTGGCTGATGAAAGGCAAAGACACCTCAAAACTGCAGAGGCGAGAAATGATACATCTAGAAGAAATGATAGCAAGCCAAGAAACGGGTCGGAGTCTCCTGATGAGAGACAGAAAAGAAACAGATCGGTTGAGAGGAGGGAGAAAAGCAAGTCGAGAAAGTCTCCGTCGGCCGATAGACAGACGCGAAAGAAGTCTGTAGAAAACAAAGAGCCTAGGAAAAGATCTCCAACGCCTGAGGACAATTATCGACAGAAAAAGAAGTCTCCGACACCTGAAAGGCTGAAGAAATCTGTTGAAAATGATAAAGAGGAAAGAAAAAGGTCGCCAGACCGACAAAGACGAAATAGATCGGTCGATGGCAAATCAGACAGCCAGCCTAAAGATAGATCTCCTTCTCCAGATGACAGACAGAAGCGTCTGAAAGCAGCAGAAGCCAATCGTCTGGCTAAGAAGTCTCCGACGCCAGAGAAAAAACGATCTGAAGAAAACATTAGACCGAGAAAGAGATCCTTATCACCTGAGGACCAGAAACGGGACGACAATCCCAAAAATAGATCTCCAAGCCCTGACGAAAGGCAGAAAAGAATCAAATCCGCTGAATCCAAGCTTCAGGAGAGCAGACGGTCTCCGTCCCAAGACAAAAGACGACGATCGGGGTCGACAAGTCGTGACCGTGGCGACGGTAAAACAAAACAAAGATCACCTACCCCAGAAGAGCGACAAACACGCAAGCGATCCGTAAGCAAGGAAATACCAAAAAAGTCACTGAGTCCGGATAAAAAGCGACGTCGGACGTCTTCAAGCAAATCTCCTCAGCGCAAGACCAAACCGAGCGACTGCAAATCGCCCAAAAAGTCGCCCAAACCCTCGCCTTCACCGGAGAATAACACGAAAAAGGGGAGCCAAGACCGTGGGAGTAGAAGCACCTCTAGCTTATCGTACTCTCCGGCGCAACGCAGCCCTGAGCGCTACAAAGATATTATCGAGAATATGCCAGAAAAAGACCAACGGAAATACATAAACTCCCCATCGGACTGGCAGCCTAAGAAAAGGGAATATAAGCCTAAAGTGGTCTGCCGCTTCGACAGTTCATCCGACGTCGACTCTGATCTAGAACTGAACTTCAGACTAACCTCTGAAGACAGGGAGCGACAAGACGAATTGGACAACCGCGAGTTCAATGTGCTGAAAGTAAGACTCGCCCGAATGGCGCGAGTCGCGAGCGAGTCTAACCGAGAATCATTGTACGAGGAAGACACACACGGTGGTCCTTCCAACGGTCCTTCTACCTCACAACCAGTAGCGGGCACGTCTAGGGAACCAAACCAGCTAGCCAAAGAGAACACAGACGCTAAAGAGAAGTCCAAAAGCCCAGAGAAGTCTCCTGAGAAGAAAAACGTAGAGGTGGTCGTCTCTGGTCCAGACCCGAGAAAGTCGCGCAGGCGTCGCAGGAGTGAGTCGCGTCGCAGCTCATCGCGGTCGTCGTCGCGCTCGAGGTCACGCGGGAAGTCCTCAAGGTCGAGGTCAAGGTCAAGATCGTCAAGATCGAGGTCACGATCTTATTCCTCTTCGGGGTGAGTTACTTGGTTTTTATTTTACTCTTAGATAATGTTACTTACTTCTTACTTCTCTGCTGGACTGGGTACTTCTCTGCTGGACTGGGAGTAAAGAAAAAACATAGAATGCGTCCAGCTGCTTCTCACCCCGAGCATGTCGTAAGAGTCGACTAAGGGATAGTATCCTCTCCAACATGATGAATCTATATGGGCGATGGGCTGATCACCTGTCATCATGATTCACTATCCATCTTGGAACTCTTGGATCAGAAGTGGCTGCAAGTTTTCTTATGATTACTTGTAGCTCTGCCCACCCCGTAAGGGATATGGGCGTGATATGTATGTATGTACATACTGTTGCGAAGTCTGTGTACTCCATTACCTAGTTCTAGGCTCAGCTCTAAATTAGGATACTTTTATCTTAGTTTTATAGTACATTTTTTTTTTATTTCAGTCGTTCCCGTTCAAGCCGGTCCAGTACTTATAGCAGCCGCTCGTCCTCCAGGTCGTCTCGCAGCTCATCTCGGTCCACGCGCTCCTCGAGGTGAATGTCCTATCTCACGTACTTGTGGTTATACCAACGAAACCGATTTATGTGTCTTGAAGCACGCGCTGGAAGACTAGAGAGTAAAATTATAATCAGTGATATCTCTGTACTTTGTTATAAGATCATTTAATTTTATTTATGAAAAGATTTATATTTCTATGATGGTCATTTCCGATTTTAATTAGTTTCTAACGCGTGCTTAAATATAAAATAAGGCGCCCGAAATTATTAGTTTTCTTCTAAATTGGCGAAACACAAGGCGCTCTTTGCAAAGTTGAATTTTGTTGAATTCTCAAACAGAAAATCTGTTGCCCTTTCCTAAATCCACAAAACTAACTCGTTCAATTTTCTTTCCAATCAATTCAAATCTATGAAACGACCAATGCATGCAAAACCGAACCACTTCATGAAACGGAACGTTAAACTTTGAAACGAAAACGTAATGCATGAATATCTTCACTATGAAACGGAACGTTAAACTTTGAAACGAAAATGTAATGCATGAATACCTTCACTATGAAACGGAACGTTAAACTTTGAAACGAAAACGTAATGCATGAATATCTTCACTATGCAACGGAACGTTAAACTTTGAAACGGAACGGGCCCAACCCAATAAAATATCTGTGCGAAACGGAACGTTCCTCGAATCAAATGCATGAAATGAAAACTATCGAAATGAAACATCAATGATAATGCATGAACAAAACTTGCTATCGAAATGAAACGTGAATTGAATGAAACTCGCATGAAATAATGGAACATGAGGATAGAACAATGACGGGCGTGTACGCGGATTACCGTAGATCGAGCGTGAGTCGCGTGCGGGCCCGTAGCCGCTCGCCGTCCATCCCGCGGCGCGCCGGCTCGCCCAGCTTCCTCGACCGGCGACGCATCACGAGGTACACACATGCGCTTCACGGCTGCAGTGCTTTACAGCTTCTTTCACTCTAGTCTTCGACATTAATCTAGATCTTTGGCTCTCCCATGCATGAGTTTTCCCAGATTGTGCTCTCTAGTAGCTGTAGTAAATATACAAATCTATGAAAACATGACCTTAAAACATTCAAAGAAATATTGAGGAGAAGGGGGGGGGGGGTTTACTAAGACTGATCGTTGGGAGAGACGTCCATATTGAGGGTAACTGACGCTGTACATATTTTCAAACATTTTTTTTACTACAGAATGCTAGCTAGTATAGTTGTAAAGTGTCAGAGACCACTTTTATGCAACATATTTTTTTCTTTTCAATTTGGCACTTAAGTTACTTAGTGCTCTTGCTTGACCAAGTTTAACAGTGGTTTGTCAACTGTGATTATTCTTTTAAATCATAATAATGATTTCTTATCCTAACTACACAAAGTCTACTATTTTCTTACATCGGTTTAATATTTAAAAGCACTGCAGCCTTTCTGAAGAAATGTTAGTGGTGTTATTGAAAATGCCATTAACATTGCAACGTGTGGTAGATGTTAACTGTTTTCGTGTGTCGCTTGTTAACCTTTATTTTATAGGTGTGCTATCTTATCTAATTTATTTTGCCTCAATGCCATATTACAAACAGCAAAGATTTTAATGTCTCAAAATGAAACTGAAATTTAAGTAAAACTTTCAAATATGATTTTAGATTCTTGTAAAATTCAGCTTGTAGATCAAATGGTATTGTAATGTGGCATCTGTTTGTATATGTTTTCATTTTTATATATATATTTTGTTTCTTCTTATAGAAAAAAGTCGCGAAAGTCACGAAAATATAGCACGAGTGAAGATTCGGACAGTAGTAGTAACTCCAATTAGTGACTGCTAGTGAATAGTCTAAGTTTTAACTTTTAATTATGACTGTATCTTTTCTAAGTATAATTTCTCAAAACAATTTCTGTCGCATTATAATTTTGTCACGTAGTCTCTCTTTCTGGGCTGTGAAGCTTTTTTACATATTGTCATATTTGCGTGTGCTTGTTTCGAGTGCTAACAGGGTGTGCTACTTAACCAATAACTGTTCAATCTTTATTGTATAGCTTAAATTATTTATTTTCTATCCGTAGCGCACCCACTATAGATTACGCAAACAAATTCAAATACCGAAGGAGATAGTTGAATTATGAAGTGCCAAAATGATACGGACTCATCGTCGAAGCCTCTAGGATGAAGCTAGTAGATTATCCTGTGTTGTAGATTTTATTTGCAGTGTGATTTTGTTTCAATATCCATTAAAACTGTATTGAAGATTTTTTTGTTGTTTTTATTTTAATTTTTGCTGCATGGTAGAACAAGCCAGTTTTAGTAGATCTAGGCAGGTACACATTGAGTGCTGTAGAGAAGACGAATATGTTTTAATTATATTTTGCTATTGTGGTCTTTGTAAATAATGGAGGTAAGTTTAGTAACTTAATTTATTCTCACATTTTGATTCAACCATGATTAATCTCCTTCACTCATGACCTACAAGTTACCTTGCATGATAATTGATAACTAACTTTCATGTCATAATACTAACACAATTAACCCGCTACTAACAGTGCTCGTAAGCGTCCGATCCCGTACCGGAGGCCTACGCCGTCCTCGCCGTCTTCGGGGAGCGATTACAGCAGCCGCTCATCACCCCGGAGTTGGTCCAGATCGCCCAAAATTGAGAGACCAGAATAAGCGGGAAACACTCGTATAACAGGAGATTCAACGAGAATTTCGTGTCAGAGGTTTAAAGCGTAATCAATAATTCTAGTCAGTTCAGTTTCTGAAGTCATTCTATGAATTTTAGTTGAGGAATTGTAATTGTAGCGTTAGGATCTCTGATCTCAACGTTTCGTCTTGTTCAATGTAATCTTTGTTCATATCTAGTCAAACTAAATCTAAGTCAAATATACAAGGCAACGCGTACCTACCCCTTCACTATTTTGAGGTTGTTCGTATTAGTAAATTATTTATTACTTGTAACTATTTATTGTACCTAATGTGTCTATAATAAGACAAAAGCGCTTATTATAGTCGATGTGAGGTGTAGTCGTTTTCGTAGAAGAGTACCGAGTAATACTCAAATGTAGTCATAAAAAATACTCGATTATAATTAGGCTAAGTTTATTGATCTCTTTTCGGGTTTATACACATTTTACGTAAAAGGTAACTTTTATTTATTTTGTTTTCTAATTTTATTGCTACTAAATTATTTTTTACTCATCTATTTATTACTAAAGGAACTAGTCTTGATTTATTTACTTATTGTGCAATATTTTTTCTAAATTCTATTTATACTAATTTATTCTTGCAGTTTTTTTGTAGAATAAGTATTTAGGTATAAGATGAGTAGGTAATTTATTGTTAGACTATGTTTTTTTTTTTAAATGTATAGGTAATTAATACCTAATATGTATGTAGTAGGTACTTCTAGTTTATTTATTGTTTGGGTAAGTCAAACTATTCCTTTTTAAGAGCAATACTAAGTTTATGAACGATATTTATTAATACTCACAATATAAAACAGTAACAATTTATTATGAAAGTATTCAAACTTTATTATATCTAGGCACAATGCACCACATATTGAAAGAATTGATCAGAAATTGATTTAGTAGATAAATGCAATTTATATAAGTCTTAAGATAACCCTTAGTACATCCAATGCTGTTCCCGGTATAAAAAATACAATAAAATAATAATACGTCTGTAATGTGCGTTGACTTTTCCTTAAAAATATCCCAAAATAAATAAATAATGACTTACAAAAATACATAATTTCAAGGAATGTTCGGTGTAGAGAACTAACTTATGCCCAGTTCCTAAAATTAACTTTTAAGCACAACATTTTTATCTTATTAAAACAATCTACTTCATAAGGCATGTGACATGATGTCGTGACCTTATTTCACGACACAAAACGCTAAATAGATAAAGTAATCATCACAGCATAGGTAATGTCCGAATAGTAGTTTTGGTTAATTTCCTTTATTCTGGCTCTGTTGGCGACGCTTGGTGGCAAGGAACATCGCCCATCCGAATCCGACCAAATTCATGAACAATACTCGAAGCTGAAACATACCATGAAATACCTTTAGAATACCAGGATTACAGAAGAAAGATAATGTAGTAGTACCTACTATTAGCGGGATTCCTATTTCTACACTCCGACTGAGTATATCTACTTACCTCCAAGTCTCCACAGCCAGTAGAATCCCGCTAATAGTAGGTACTACTACAACATCATTACTTTTATAAACATTGGTTACGTTTCACTTTATGCTGTTTTCAAGATTATAATAAAGCTTTTTTTATGTTTACTTGCGCCGAATTGAGGGCACTGTTAGTGACCAATGTATTTTTCTGTTCGAAAAAAAACGGTGACGGAAAACATCGTGATAAAACTGGCATGTCGTAGAACCTAAAAAAGTTCGAAAAAATGAGTTAAGTGCACGAAAGTAGCCTTTGAGGCGCAATTGAATTCCTTTCGCCACACTGCTTCGAAAGAGCTAGTGACACGACTACATAGAGATAGATGCGCCGAATGATCCGATTTAAAAATAAATCTAAATCAGATCACATAACACTGGGGTAGGTTCTCTTGTGTAGATTATTATGTTAACATTTAATTGCCTATATCATCATGGTTCGGACACATCAATATGCAAGTGCGAGCATAATATAAGTATGACCTTACACTATATTATCTAACCTACATATTTTTATGTTTGTAGCATACGCCTGCGACTCCGCTCATGTGGTACATACGCGGATGAAAAGTTAGGATTGATTCCAGGTGGTAAACTAACTGTATTTTAAGTTTCAAGACAAATACGTTCGGCCATTACGGAGATGAACGCGCCAAACACAAATTTTCGCATATATTTCTGGTATGATTCGACGGCCTCGGTGGCGTGGCGGGCGATTGCTCGGCAGACACTTCAGGCACGGGTTCGATTCCCGCTGCGGAAGAAATGTTTGAATGTTCTGCAAATATTTCTTCCAGGTCTGGGTGTTATTACCATGGTAGGTACCTACTCATAGTTTCTATAAATACATCGTGTGTTGTAGACTACAACACATAAGTAACTTGTAGTTTAATTAGTTCAGCTTTTGCATTGATCAGTATTCTGTGCACAAGAAGTGTTCATTTTCTGCCGTAGGTACCTATAGCTAAAATGTCGAATCCAAGAATCTGTCGAAGACCGAACAAAGGCCATGATACAGGGCACCTTAGTGTGGGCTCAGGACTATGTACCTATGTGACTGTAGGGTGTTATTCATTATTTATTTATGATACTTATATGGTATTCGAGATAGGTAGATAAGTTTACTCACAATAGGCGGCACAAAAGCCAAATTGACTATCTGGAACATCGTCAGCCACTTCCAATTCGCCTGCAGAACCGGCAAGTATAGTGCCATCAGCTGTTTCAATGCTGCAGCATGGTTCTTCCCCTCGAACCGCGCCAAGGTGTAAAGTGAGAAGGCCTGCATTATTGGCGCGAATATAAGTCTTTCGAACAACAGCTTCTTGGCGAGAGGAAACGCGGCGTTGTCTTCGGGAAACACATTCTCGATGAAGTTGTAGAAGTGATGGGGGATGGTGCCTCCAAATATTAATCTGGAAAAAGGGTAGATGTGAAATAAGTAGACCCATCATCTACAACTAGAAAATACCGGACAAGCGCGAGCCGAATTCTCTTATAGAGTTAAGCCCGCCTTTGTACATGTACTCTATAATGTTTTATTTATGTCTAATAAAGAATTTCAAGAATTCGCATACGAAGGGTCCCGTACCATCGTACATTTACATAAATGTTTATTTTATGGGCAATTAGCGGCAATAGAAATACACATCCGTGGGCGCCCTTCGGGTACGGAACCCTGAATACGATCCCACTTCTGATGGTAAAGTAAGTACCTATAATTACTAAGTATAATGAACTTATTTCTGTTGCAATACAGTCGTGCGAAAGTCAAAGTCACTCTTTGAGCGTTGAAACCAGTCGAGTTAGTTATACAGCTAGTTGTATGGTGATTTGCATAATACATGGGGTCAGTGCACTTCCGTGTGTCTTTAGGTATTGGTTAAAAGTTAAATCGCATGTTAACAGTAGGTACTGCCCTCCTAGTGAAGAACACAGTAACTAGCATTTTTGTCAAAAAATAGTTAGATACATATTCGGAATCGCCTAACAAAATACAACATTCTGTTCTCACTCACGTATCAAAACATGTTTGACATAGTTACTGCGTTCTTCACTAAGAGGGCAGAGTAGGTAGCCTGGGAGGATGATAATCATGATAGACTTACCCATACAATCCAAATGCTAAGATAGGGTCTGCTCTCAATGAATCCCCAGCCACTAACTGCGAAGCAATGCTGCCAGCTGTGCCCACTACACAACTGAAAAAGTAGAAAAATATTTTACTTACGTCTGATGAGCTATCTAAAGACCGTTTGCAACAGTCTTTAGACAGCCCGACTGTTTCTTTTGTTTTTTATAAATTATATTTGTAGGTAGGTATTAGTTATAAGTTTCTTTCTGTTTACAAAAATCTATTTTTATAGTAAATTAATCATCACTTGACTAAGTAACATGATTCTATAGGTAGACACTTAGTCTGAGAACAGGATTAGGTATTACCTATGTTAAGCTGCTAGGTATATTGATACTTGTCAAAATATATTATAGGTAGGTAGGTACCTCGGTACCTAAAATCATCCTAAATGTACAAGTCTCAGAAGCGAATCAACTTCGAAGTTGTTCCTAGTCGAACTAGGTACCTTGTTTTGGACTTTGATTCTACTAAGACCTTTGAAACTCTAACAACAGATTAGTCCTAAAATACGATTATGTTGATAGGTAGATACAATTTATAATAGGATAACGAAGATAATATTTTACTTTCAACTCACCTTGTAATAGCTTTCGTTCTGATAGGATGCAAATATAAATTCTGCAAATATGACCCCACTAAATTCATAATCGGTTTCGACAGAGCCATTTTTAGGTTATACTTTCGACTTCTATACACTTGAGTTTTTAATCTACGTTATTTTAGCACGGATTGTAAAATAAAACTGATATCGTTTATCAAAACATAGCAATGAAAGTGATAGGTATTTACAACTGAGCCAGCCAGCGACTTGATAACGAGTTGTTTTCGTCATCAATCATACATACAACTTAACTTTACCACAGATTAACTACGGCGCGCTTTCTAACTAGTTTGTTTACTTGAATGAAGTTAGCTCACAAGTTAGGTTAGCATCATAACTTAGAACACGCTAGCGTTAAGTACATACTTAGCTTATTTTATTTTTTTAGAGAATTGGAATAAGTAGGTATGTAATATATAGGTACATAAGAAAAGAAAACTTCATCATAAAAGTCACATCCAATTATTCTAAAAAAACATAATTTATTTGTTGTTACAAATTGAACTAGGTATTCTAAATACTATACATCAATTATCTATCTTGTATGTTTTATGCAATACGGTAGGTATTGCATAAAACCTACAACACTTAATATACATTACAGTTATCACAAGAAAAATCGCGGGAAAAAGTTGAAACGTTGCTTTTTCGCTAAATAAACATTTTAAAAAAATCCAGTACATGTTCAAATTCTCGCGGTTTTTCTTACGTAGCGCAACCTTTATAAATTTATATTATTTTATAAGTATATAATTTACATTGTAAGTAATTTATGAAATATATCTTACACTTTCACAAATCAATGTAAGAAATTTATCTTTTACAATATTATTAATACCTACATGCTTCTGTTATTGAAATACAAATATTTTTTTATCAAATTCATTATTAAGTGGTGAAATAACCAGCCTGTGGCATAAAAATCAAGACATTCTAAGATTAGTATAGATTAATCTAAAACTTAAAACAACTTTAATTATAATTTCATCCTGAGCAATGATCCTATTATTATTAAGTATCAACTTTCATCATACAGCTTGTCCAATTGTTTTTGCAAATTATGCGATGTCATAGCAGGTGTATCAAAAACTTGCATAGGCCTCGACTTCACAACTGGAGTGTTCAAAAAGTTGTTATATTCCTTCATCTTCAAATACATACTCAAAGCTCTCTCACCCATGTCTTTCTGAGGAGTCACTGGGCTAGAAATGTTAGGCATTGATTTGTGGAAGACCTTTTTTTTCATACAAGTGTTCTTCTTCGGTATTTTGTATGATGGTGAATTGTGTATTGTTTTGATAACAGAACAGAGTTTACCGTTCTCGAGCTTGTCTTTCGGTGATTCTTTGGTTACAACAGTCTTATCTTTTTCACCTCCAGATGTTTGTTGGTTTTGTTTCTCTAAGATTAGTTTCTTCACGTACTGAAGAGATTTCAACTGTGATTCTTTGATGTTATTCAGCGTTTTTATACCATTCTCAATCATCTTTAGATTATTTTCTGTTTGTTTCTGAACTTCCAGTAAGTCATCCAGTTCTGTGCTGTGGTTATCTGAGGACACAGTCGCTCTATTGAGCATATCACATAGAGAGACAATAACACTTTCCTCTCTCTTGCTATTCTCTTTTGATACTGCATTATCAAAGCTCATGATTGTGTCGTCATGGTAAGTATTTTCCATTTTACTGGAGTTGTTGAAATAGTCTTTTACATGACGGTAATCTGTAAACGGTGTTGACATGGGAGGTGACACTTCAGCAATATTATCAAGAGTTGGTTCATCAGCCAATGCTTTCGTTTTATTTTCAATGTATTCAATGTCTCGCTCATTTTGTAAGAAACTGGCATCACAGCTAGACTTCCAGGATTCATTTGAGAGAGGTGTGTCTGGTATCTGAGAAACTAATACTTTCTTACGTAGAGTTGACTTTGGAGTCGGGTTTCTTTTCTTATAGGCATTGGGTTGGTCAACAGTGTTCTCCTTGTTAGCTAGAGTCATTCTACTTTTTACTGGCTTGTTTATTACAACAGGTGTCTCAGGTATATTGCAAATGCCACTTATTCTCACTGTATTCTTAGCTGTCAAGAAAGAAAAATAGTTACTTATGTGTTATTTTAGCTTCAATTTCAATAATAAATTGTTGATTGATGAAATCTTACCGAGAACATGTAAAGATTTTTTGGCCTTTATTTCTGGTTTTTGAAACTTTGGTGTTTCTGAATTCATCATAGTCTTTCTTGAATTTGCAAATGACTGCAAAATGTAAGAAAAGTTAATTTCTGACATACCTACTCCAGCTTTGTAAATACTGAGATGAAAAGAGAATATGATGTAAAAGTCATGTTGAATAGACACAGTCATCTCTATTAGATGATTTATACAGCATCAGGCGGCAACTTTTTTTTTCACCTATACCACCCTCTAAGCTAAGCTTAGCCGGCTTTATCCACAGGAAAGTCCTGGTCAATATGTGTGGAGCTGACTAAGACGCGGGTTTCGTCACAATGTTTTCCTTCACCTTAAAAGTACTGGTATAGCGCATATAAATTTTTCAAACAGAAAAATCCATTGATGCACGACCGGGTTTGAAGCCATCTGGGATCGGAAGGTGAGGTTACTACCACTATACCACCAGTGCTCAAAATTATAAACAAGTACTGAAGACAATGCACAATACACCTCACCGTCAGTACAGATCTTTGTTCCCCTAACAATAACTAGAATAAAAATTAGGTACTGAAGAAAATGTCAATGTAGTATGATTTTCATGCAACTTAACGCTACCAGTCTTGGGCTCTCTTTACTTTGGGCTTATTGTAAAAGGATGAGATTATGCTGGATGGCACAAGCAAAGAGAAACCAATGCCCAGACTGTAGAAGATGATGATAAACTCCCTGGTCAAGAAAAAACATAAAAAAACACTGACCTTAGGTGCTTTAGGTTTGGATGGCTGAAAGTTTAGTACTTTTCTAACCGAGTTGTGTTTCATCTGTCCGTTAGCTGTGTGAATGACTGTCTTGTTCTCCAGTTTGCAAGAAGAATTCCACTTCTTTTTGGCTGAGGCTGTGGCCTGAATATTTCTTCTTGGCGAATTTGGTTGCAACGCTAAAATGATTACTATTTTAGAATAGCTCATGGTATTGAGACTCAGACCCAATTTTAATACCCATGACACAGAATCCTATGGAGTTAGGACTATGTATATATTACAGCTGTGTTATAGGCTTTTCATAATTCAAGCTTTAACCCAACAGTGATTATTTTCTTTTAACCCAACAAATAGGTATCAACTAAGAAGGTATCTATCTAAGAAAGTTGTAGAGAGTCGTCTTGGATACATACATCGGATTTCAGTTCTCATTTCAGCAATAGTCAAGGGTTTCAGAACTTTTTCAGAAGTGCGAGTAATTGCCATCGTCTGTCGTTGTTTTTTTGTAGCGGTGAGAGTTATCGTACGGATAGCGTCCTGTGACAATAAACCTGGAAGGAGGATATCATGCTTTATGACGAGATGTAGTAAGAAAAGAACACTTAGGTTTTACAATATAATCAAAACAATATCACGTCCAGTAGTTTAGACAACAAAACTTATAGTTGTGAATAAACCATTACCACCAAGTCCAGGTAGCAATTCTGCCATCGTCTTCGCTTTCGTTATTGTTGTATCCATTGTAGTATAAATTTAGGCTTCACACGGGAAAATAACATAGAAATTGCACTGAAACATTCGAACTTGATTTAAAGAATTCAAATAGTTTGTTTTGCTAACTGAAAATTCAAACGGCACGGTCTGACGGCTGCCAACTGTCAACCGAAACGGTAACTGTCAGTCTTTGTCAAGTTGTCTCACCGTCAAAGTATTCCTTGGAAATATTCCATTCTACCCATTCTCCGTTCACTCCTGTTCACTCACTTTGAAACTTTGAAAAACATGATGACATGACAATTTTCTGTCCGTCTGTCACTGTCATGTCAATGTCAAGTGTCATAAATTTGATTGATGCAGTTAGTGCTCTGCTGATTCATTCAACCTGCCGGTATTCACAGAAAATAAATAATGGTTTCTTTTGTAGAAATAAAAGGTTTTGATGAATTTGATAAATTCGCTAATAATATTGAAGATAATGGACCTCCCGTTTTATTCTACTTCAGCGGATCAAAGCTACCCAATGGAAATAGTTGGTGCCCAGACTGTGTTGAAGGCAAGTTTAGTTTTCTGTGAATTCGTCACAAACAGCCCCTCTCCTCAGAAACGCATTTGTCTGTAGCTATCTATACCCGTATTGTCTTAGTTTTAAAAATATATATATTGTACTACACTTTTATAGACAGAATATATACAACGTGTAACATAATGTCCCTATAAGCCCGAAAGGGGTGTATTCAGACCGAGCACTTGAATACATTGACGTGTGCAAAAGTTCAATACATCATATTTGAAATTCCTATACAATTAAAAACAAATTATTTCATGAGAAATTTGTGACAACCCTATGTGTTTGTTTACCATTTGCGTAGGTAACAAACACACGCGCACCCTCCTATCGCGTCGGACCCACACATACGCAGACAATTGAACGCGCGGCAAGTTTCAAAAAGTACCTAGGTGTAATCACCAAAGTTTTCGTAAGAATTTGCAATTTTTTTAATTCTACGTAGAAATTAAAGTCGAAGATTAAAATCACGATATCTTTCACACATAAAAAAACAACTACCTACCTACATCTACCTAGGTAGTTACCTAAAGACCTAGGTACAGGAAAAGTTAAGTTATACCTTTTCTCCCTTCTTCTTGGTTGGCTCGGAACACGGCTAATTGACATGGTAGGTATTAGGTAGGTATGTAGGTACCTAGGTTGGTATTACTGGTACACATTCACATTCACAATCACAAAATTATTTTTGTCATTTTTTATTAGTAAGCTAGGTACTAATGGGGTACCTACTAGGTAGGGTGATAGGTTAGGTACCTATCATCATACCTACCTATCACTGAATTTTATCACTGTTGACACACACAGTAGGTACTCGGTATCCATCAAAGGGAAGTAGGTACAACACACCACCGAATTCCCGGTCTTCCCTCACTGGTGCGCCGGTGGATAGATCCCGTCGAGAGAAGACGGTTCACCAATCCCAGAAAATAGCCCGTAAGATGGCAATGGCCGCCCTGGATAACGCTCTCTGTAGAGCTGACGCGCCGCTACTAAGCTATTAATTATTTGGTGCTGCTCCAACACACACACACAACACCATATCATAATACTCAACGTTTGAGTACAAAGCCGACATCGTATCGTTAATTAGTTACGCGAACCGAGAGATTGCTTGTTGCAGTTGTTGCAAGGAACGAATGCTAATTGCGACTGATAAAAACCGATCTGTTTTGCGACCAAAAGTAGGTACCTATTGCCGAAAGCCGAATTTTTAGGGTTCCTTGTCTGGGGTAACCCACTAAATACCGATTGGGAAAAAAAAGGAAAAAAACTTCACCATACATCTACTACTACTACTACTACTACTACTGTCGTCGTGTCCGTGTCGCTAGCTCTTTTGAACCAGTGTGGTGGAAGGATTAGAGTGCACCTTGAAGGTTCCTTTCGTACACTTTGACACACGTCTATGACATGCCTGGTTTCCTCACGAGGTTTTCCTTCACCGTTTGAGAGCATTGATATTGCACACATAAATTTCGAATCGAAAAATCCATAGATTCGAACTCACGACTTAAGGATGGGAAGGCGGGGTTCATACCAATATGCTACCATGTGCTCCATCCCCATTTGCTACTAGGTACCTACCTACTTACATAATAACCTACCAACAATTACGTAGTTCAATCAAGAAAAGTAAAAAACAAATAAACCTACGGAACCAATTTGATTTTATTAAACAAACGCTTGCGGTGCGGTGTCGGTTGACGGTTGCGGATTTTGAATTTAGCAAAGGCACCGACAGCCAATTAGGGCGAGGTGCCATCCCACTAGTTGTTGTTGTTGTTTCAATGCAACCAATGACAAATAGGCTGTTCACGATGAAAATGAAGATTAGTAAGACAGATAAGTCACAACCTTTGACTTTAGTGCCCAAGTAGGTAGGTACAAAATTGCATTGAAAAATGCTCCAATGAATATTGGAATAATACATCGTTGGAAAAACTAAAGTGGAATAGGGTCACGGCTTTATCCTCAGGCACGGTAGACCTCTTCTCATACTTCTTGTTACCTACTCAAGATGCTTTTAAGGCCCGAGTAGGTAGGTACAAAATTGAGTAGGTATCACGGCTTTATCCTCAGGCACGGTAGACATCCTCTCATACTCCTTGGCACCCACTGAGGATACCTTTAAGGCCCGAGTAGGTAGATACAAAATTGAGTAGGTAAGGTACCTATCTCCTATACTAGGTACTTAACAAAGAGATCTGAAAGGATGTTTACGGTGCCTAGGGATTTTAGTCGTGATGTGACCTTACATTTTAATTACCAATAAATACCAAGGTACCACTAGGCCTTCAAAAAAAATAGAAATTACTTATTAAGCCACCTCGTTATTAGGTAAGTAGGTAGGCATTTTACTAATGGTGTCTGTTCTGTTACCTTTTTCATCTAGAGTTCACACTAAAAGGTCAAAAAACAGCTGTAAATAGGGATGCCTCATGTTGTGTCAAGTTACGTATTGGAGCAAAGTTTAAGAGACATTTCATGAATGAAAACCTTTGAAATTTTAAAAGTCGTTGAACAAACGTTGTTCGCAATGACGTATAGAACACCCCCGTTTCGGGCTTATAGGGACATTATGTTACACGTTGTATAATCAAAACACTTGTGTATCATCGATTGTGTATGTACCTACATAGGTATATTTATTTGCGTTTTTAACTTACCATACATAGCTACTTACATGAATAAATTATTACATACATGAATCATAATACCTATTCAAGCTTCTATGTATTAATGTTTTGTAACAAGAATAAAACTTTTTCACTAGGTATAATATCTCTATTCTATAGGCTCATTGTCAAAATATTTATTGACATCTATATTTTTTATAAGAATCATTGTTGACAACTTGACATCTTGTTTTCTTTGGGTTGAAAATGGTGAAAATAAAATTGGCTTATCTGAACAGCTTTGAGGAGTTCTCAGAATATGTTGATAATCTTACTGAGGAGAAAAAACATGTTTACTTTATGTTTACGGGTAAAAAGAAAGAGAATGGTAGGAGTTGGTGTATTTACTGTCAATTGGGTTTGTTGCCGCTTGATATACCCTGTCTATAACTGCATACTGACTGACTGCAGCCTTGTGAGCCAGGACATGCCCTCTGTTTGCAGGTTTGCCTTCGGAGAGGCATGTCCTGACTAAGAGAGCACTTGCCTCCCCTGGCAGATTTGCAAGTTTGCTCGGACAGTCAGTACGCAGCTCATAAAGACCGGATCATGTGTCACTTGAGTGGAACGCCTATTTTGTATAAATCGCTTGGAACCTTGATTTTCATTCTGTTCAGGTGGTCATTACTAGTGAAAGAGAATTAATTTAAAACTGACCATCTGATATCATTTTTAATACCATTCTTTACTTTATGTTGAAATGAACTTTATCTTATCCTAGGTAATAAAAATCTTTAATTTCAGCTGAGCCAGTGGTGAAAGCCTTTCTTGGTGAGCTGCAAAGGAATATTACTTTCGCCTATGTAGATGTTGGAGACAGGGATTAGTAAGTAATAATAAAAAGATTTTACTACAATACTGCTTTCAGTAAAATCTATTTTATTTATAATAGGAGACTTTTCATCATGAGGGCTGAACCTACTCCCAACCCACTCCCCCTTTTATTTGTGATTACGACTACTAATGTCACTAAGTAGTTCATTTAAAACAGTTTTACTTACTTTTTATTTAAACCAGTTAGGTTATTGAAAGCTCCTCAAAGCGATTTCTTTCGTGCACTCTGCACATGTATTCAGATTCATTGAGGTTCCATTTTTATGTTATTCTAGGTCACAAATTATACCCCAAGTTTAATTAAAATCCATTCAGCCGTTACGCTGTGATTAAGGCACGTACACCCTCACAATTCGCAACTCGCATGTATCTCCGAGGGGTTAGAGCGGGGCGCGGGGGGCAGAGGATTGCCCTTGCCCCGCGCACCCGCGCCTCGGCTCATCCCGGTCACTCCTCGAACGACAGTACAGCACGTCGCACGCTCATTTGTACTCGCGGGGCCACGTGAGCCCTACTAAAATTTAAAGGTGTCCTGCTATTCACCTATTTTAATACAATATTATTGTTTTTTTCAGCTGGAAAAACAAAGCCTGCCCTTTTAGGACAGACGCCCGCTCCAAACTGATGGTGATTCCCACCATCATCAAATGGAAAGGAGTGCAGCGTCTGGAAGGTTCTCAGTGCAACAAGAGAGATCTATTGCAGATGCTCTTTGAAGACGAAGACTAGTGCCGCCTGTGGCTTTATACGTATTTCTTAAATATTCATATTGTATAAGAGAAGTGTAATATATGGTGTAAGGATCGACATGATGTTTTAGTAAATACTCATCTATCTGCCCTTTTCCCACTTAATGAGGTCAGCACATGTTTTCTTCTATTCCCCTCTATCAGGCGTCCTTTCAGTATTCACTTCATCTCTTCTATCTATTCAACCTTATAAAGACAAATAAATAAATAATATTTAACAGTCACATACATAATTTTGACTCCACTAAGATTTTCTGGAATACCATATCGCCACAACACCTAGCCCAGAAGAAATATTTGCAAACATTTCTGCCGAAGTGGGAATCGAACCCGTGATTCTCGCGTCTCGGAAGGGCTTGGAGTTATCAATAAAACAATTGTATTCAAAATATTTGATTATTTATTTTTATTTCATATATTTAACACACCTAGTTATTATTACCTAATTACTTAACTATTTTTTTTATAAAATGTACAAAATCTATTGACAATAAAAACTTTGAGCAATATTATCCTAACCCAAATATTTATACCTAGCTTAGCTAAAAGCATCAAAAAGCATTTAAATTATATCAGTAGTCATAGACAGACTGACAAATTCATACTAACAAGGATTCCATTTCACCATTTTTGATTTTGAACCCTTCAAAGCAAGCGTCGGTCGTCATTGGCGACGTTAGTAAAATGTATGGTATGAACGTCATTTGTCGCGGCGTCACGTCACAGACGCTGCTTTGAAAGTCTACCTTAAAAATCATTACCTACTTAAATATCAAATGTCAATTTAAATTAAGCTACTTAGCCACAGGATTAAGATAGGATGCGGAATGTTTTTTAAACTCACAGCCTGTTAAGAAAGAGCGAAGACCTGATAAAAATCGAATTAAGGATTATTTTGTAACAACGAACTTATATCACAGAGATATTGAATTAACATGATAACATGTAAATGCATTACCTAGGTACCTATTTTAGCCAGAAGTACTTAATTTACTAACATTGTTTGTCATTCAAAATTACATTAAAATAAAATACGTCTAAACCAGAAAAAAAGTTTGCAAGCGAATAATAACCCTATTTTTTGTTCACAGAAGTGTTCGCTTATTGCTCAGCTTATTGTTATAGCAATGACAAAGACATTGCAGTTGAAAATCTATGTAATATCAATCATATCGTATCGCCACAGTACCTATCTACGTTTTTATCCCGCGGTTTATTTTGGCGCGATTATAAAACCAGTAGGTTCCTATTCACCTAAACACTAAGGCACTAAGTTATTATGCCAGTTTCGCGCATCCGTGCGTAGTGTGGCCGCAGTAGACGTTGACGCCTATATTTTTATAATATATAAGAGCTTAACTAAGTACACGTGCGTAGCCTCTGCGTGCGCCGCAATGGAGTCGTGCTTTTACATGTAAACGTTTAGTCATTGTTCCTGTAGATTTTATCCGTTGGTACATTATAATGGGATTGTTGGTGAATATTCAGTCGTATCAAATTCTTACCTAGATCGACCTAGACTAGAATCTGATTATTCACTAAATAAAAATAGAGTTGAAAATTATTTGCAAGGATTAATAATGCGTTCTTTCTGCCACCTTGAACCTTAGAATCTTTATGTAACATTTCTTGTCTAGTTCGACCTAGGTCTACACGAATTTGATAATTTTCAATACCAAACTAAAAAATAGAGTTGAAAATTCTTTGCATAGATCGCGTTTTTTCTATGTAGGGATCTTGAACCTTAGAATCTTAGGCTTTGATGGCCATATTGGTCATGGAACTAGTGGCGGCAGCTGCTGTCTCGTCAGGGTCATCGATGATGGAGAGATCCCTGGTTGGCACAGAGATCAGGACATCGTAAAACACCTTCTTGCTCCTGAGGAATGCGCTTTTGTTGTCGAAGATAACCGAATCTGGGGAGAAAATTTGAAAGTATTATTCAAAGTTTAATTTAAATCCGTTCTAACTCTCAAAAACGTTCGGATTAGTACCTAATCTATGCGCACTCAAACGGCAAAGGAAAACATCGTAAGGAAACCGGCATTTCCTAGAACCTAAGTTCGAAAACAAGTGCATGAGCCTTTGAGGCGCACTTTAAATCATTTCACTGCACTGATTTTAAAGAACAAGTGACACGACTAGAGTATAGTTAATTATAGTTAACTGGACATGTTTTCTGTGCTACTTTCTTTCACCGATCGTCCTTCATAATATCATCGGTTCATCGGGTGAGGTGCCGTCTTACACTTAGGTACCTACCTATTTATTTGCCATTATATTTATAGGTATAACGCTCCAAAACGCGGATCGCGGATATCGGACAGCAAGCGAGTAGATTAAAATGGGATTAGCGGGCTACGTTTTTTAATTTTCTATTCTATTCTAATCCACAGTCCAAACCGAGATGATTGAAGAGGTCTTTGACCTGCAGGCAGAACACTAAAGGCTCTTAATATTTTCAGTCTTGCCTAAACACTTGCTCGACTCAATTTGTCTTAAAAGCATCGAGTGACCAAATTCTGGAGCTCCTATCGAGCACTTGGCTTAGGCCAGTGTTCATAGTTTCTAAACCGGCTCTTAGTCGAGACTGAAAACTTATAAAAATAATAAGGATAGTACTCACAAGTGGCGGGTCCGCTGACGGACAGCACACCTACATCGACGGCGCCTTCATGTATCTTCCGCGGTCCGTGGACTATTTCTTCGTTGCCGTCCTCATCGCGCCGCTTTATCAGGAACTTTATGTCGTGGCTGTCCACACCGAAATCCCATCTGGGAAACAGAAAATTACGATTATATTCTTTTTCTTTCTTTTGCTTCTCTGCTGGATTGGAAGTAAAGAAAAAACATAGAATGCGTCCGGCTGCTTCTCTCGAGCATATCGTAAAAGTCGACTAAGTGATAGTATCCTCTCCAACATGATGGATCATCTATATGGGCGATGGGCTGATCATTTGTCACCATGGTTCACCATATCCGTCTTGGGTCTTTGAATCAGGCGTGGCTGCAAGCTTTAGATGATACAGGTGATGTGTCTACCCTCCACTAAGTCTCGAATAAAAAACAAGAGTAGGCAAGTATGTGAAATCGTCCATAGAAATATCGGCAGTGGTGTTTTCAAGAGACAATATTTACTTAAGAGCACCTGGTTACCGTTCTCTAACTAACGAAGGTACCGTCTGAATCAGCGGAGAAATCATTATCAATAACAAAACAAAATATTATCCGAATTGACAAATTCATTTTTTTCTAAGTCCTTTTAAAAGCACCGGCAATAAACTTACTTCAATACACTATCAGCATCAATACATAGCAGATCCACTATGTGTTTCTCCCCGGTCTTGATTGTGACGCGTTTGTATTCTTTCTCCGAATCCGTTGCATTCTTTTGGTAGTAATGTTTGGGCACTTTTCCTCCCGGTTTTATCTGAAACAGAAAATACTTTTCGTGAGCAAACATGGTGGGCCCATAACCTATTTTAAGGTACAAGTAGGTACCTACTTATGAGGTCGTGATGTTTTTTAGCAACTTTTTAACTCCCGCCATCCCTCCTGGTAATACGTGATAGGTTTTAGACTACCTACCGTCCCTTCCTTATATCACGTGTATTCAAAATAAATTATTTGTGAACATTTCACACAGCGCCATCTAGCTCCAAACTAAGCAACTATGGCTAATAGATTACTTGTCTTCTATACCTACTTTTTTTTGTAATTAATTACCTACTTATAACTACAAAACATCCAGACCTGGAAGAAACATTTCCAGAACATACAAACATTTCTCCCGTAGCGGGAATCTCCAGTAATTGCATTTCCAGTTTGGCTGAAGTACTTACAATCAAACTGCACCTCGGATCTCCATTATCATCGACCATGTTTCCCCCATAGTGCACTGGCAATTGGTCCGCATCAATAACGTTCAGTAACTGCGCTTGCCACTTCTTGCTGTCACAGCCGTAGATCTTGATCTTGGATATCGTGTACTCATGCATGAACTTCTTCACCACGGAGAACGCTAGGGAGAATACTTTTGGCGCTGGAAAAAATATATTTGGTAAGTTTAACGCAACAAAAACAGGTGTAGCGGCTAGCGGGTCATTATGCGAGGTATATGTAAAATTAAGGTGCAAAATCAGAGTTAAAACATGAAAATTACAGACAGAATCCATACTAATATTATAAACACGAAAGTAACTCTGTTTGTCTGTCTGTTACCTTTTCACGCCTAAACCACTGAACAGATTTTCTAAAGTGAAAAAAAATTACGTTAAAGATACGTAGGTATGTGGTAGCGAATATCCACTTTTATATTTATGACGTCTGTAATGAGGAGAATTGAGAAGGTAAAGAATGTGAAACATTAAAAATAAACAAGTTTAGTTCCTTACAAAATCCTAGATGGAGCTAGGATGTATATCAAAGGCAGGTTATTATATCAGGCTATAAACGGGAAATCAATCTGATCACTACTGGTTTTCAAATTTTCAAGTAAAACGCCATTTTGGAAGCGACAGGGAATATTTTATTAAGGGAGTTACTAACTATTTTTTTTGCTGAATTTACCGTTAACTATGAAGCAAATCTTCAGGATCTCAGGATAGTTGGCTTCGTAGAGCTGCAGCAGCGAGAAGACCATCTCTGCGGCTGGCTTCCACGCGTACTGCCTGATGTTGAAGCCTTCCAGATCAAATACTACTGTCACCTGGAAGCATAGTCTACCTTCAGACGGCCTTGTGCACCTTGTGGATAAATGTATGAAGGAACGTATTATTATACACCTTACTAAGTAAATATTTTATTGTACACCTTACTAAGTAACATTTACAAAAATAAGGCCAAAACAAGTTGCATAAATTAATGTAAATGTTGGTGAAAAATCTATAATTCACTAGACAGACCTCTCTAAGAAACTTCCATAATGAATTTTTGTGCCGGCAATGTAATTAAGGAATCTAAGATGGCGCTAGGATGTATTCTGATAAGTAGTTCCCATACGCACTAGAAGTCAAGGCAATCGAACCAATCGTATAATCATTTGCTCTCTATGGGATTGTAGATTTTTTTAGGAATATCTCTATTCTAAAAACATAGAATGCGTCCAGCTGCTTCTCTCCGAGCATGTCGTAAAAGTTGACTTAGGGATAGTATCCTCCAACATGATGAGCAATAAGCAAGTATTCCCAAGGAGGGTTGACGTCAGGCAGGCGGCCGGTCATAAAGCACTTTAGCCAAAACTCTTATACAGTATGATCCAAGGATCATGCTGTGTCGACCCCACATAGTGGGATAAGGGCCGGAAGATGATGATGATGATCTCTATTTTGAGGAATGACAGAAATGGCAGAAGACCTACCTTCATAGCAACCGGTCCATGCGTCAACGCCTGCTTCCTCGCGATAGCCAGGTAGTTCTCCAAGTGTTTGAGCACCATGCGGATGACGTCCGTCCTGCTAATGGAGTGCAGGAGACCCCACACGTCCAGACCCACGAACGGGACCACTATCACTGGAGAACAACGTTAAATGTTACCCAACTGTCACAATGTCACATTATCATTTCCCACTTTATGTGGAGTCGGCAATATACAAGGCGTCATCGGCTATGCCATACAGAGGTGAAGAACATAGGTTCTATGTGCGGTTATAGAACCGCACATATAATTTTTTACTTAAGACTCCATTGTAATTTTAAAAATAGTTAATTCGAACCAGTTAGGGATACAATGAAATTTAACATTTAATTTAAAATGTTGTTAACGAAAATGCTTAATTTATAAATCTTTGAATGCAGTTCGAATTGTTTTTATAAACCTTTTATTTTGTCGACAGAAAGAACAAGAAAAAGCGTTTTGGTCGGACGTTGTCTCTATAAAACAAACAAAAGCAGCTTCTAAATATGTACGCCTATAGACTTTTGTAGGGTGAGTATTTACCAGGAGAGCCTTCCTTGTCGAAGCCAGGACTGCCGCTGGGGAAGTGCTTCTCGAGGACCTCAGGGCCCTGCCAGGAGTGCAGCGTGGTGTCCACGCCCCACTTCTCGCGCCATTTCATTGACTGGAATAAAACAAATAATTTTATCAAAACATCATTGAACACGGTTCTGTCATGTTCATCTTAGGTTTACTTCGTTCCCACTACTGGGATATAAAGGTTGGAACGTGGCATAACTTTTTTACTACGCGTATTAATGTATAACTTTTTGAAAACTTCGCCATTTAAAATGTGTTTATGTTTTTATTGGGTAATAAATACATAGATAAATATGATTAGCCAGTTTATATACTTCATTCACCACGCATTTTAAAGTTTTCTTTTTAAATCATGGATCAGTTACTTTCTCAAGTTCTCAACTCTTAGCTGTCATAAGTAAAATAAAGGACGAAGTACCTACATGTTCCAAAGTTAGAGCCAAATCTTTTTAGCCGTTACGGAGATGAAGGAGAACAAACACATACACACTTTCGCTTTTGTAATTAGTGTGATAATATTAAGCTAGTGTACCTACAAATTTACATAATGAATATTAATTTTCTTATAATGCTGCATAATGAATAATTTAATAAAGTATCGTAATGCGTGAAGCTCGTTTACGTCTTTTGTACGCGCGTAAATCTTGTAGCACTTCGTAGCAAACACTACTATTTAAAACAGTTTAACTAAAATAAAAATATAAAAAATCGCAATCCGATTTAAGTTTACATATTTCTTGGATAACTAGCTTCCACTTACAACTTCGCTCGACCTTGAAAGTTCTTCCAAAGGTTTCTCGCAACATTTTATTTTACTTTTTGTTACCGAAATGGCGGTCGGGTTTATAGAACGGGTTAATTGGCTGGAGTATCTAAGGGCAAAATTATTGACGCTTGCATTGCAAGTCACTATCTCACATATATTGATATATTGGCTAATTTGGCTCAACCGGATCAGTATTGCCATTCAGCGTGGCAACACGGCAAGTGTCTTGGGCATGCTTCGACCTGGATGATCTGGATCAGGTGAGGTATTTATAGACAAACTGTTTTTTTAGTATTTTGTAAATACTTGTAAGTTTCTTTTTGTTAATAAATGTGCAAGCCTCGACGGGGCTTATATATTTGAGCCTTTTGGGGTCGAGACCCTAGGTCCGTGGGGCACGGGTGCCCACCGCGTTTTCAAAATTATTTCAGGGCATCTGGTCGAAACGATGCGCGATCCAAGAGCTGGTTCTTATTTGGCTCAACGGATCAGTATTGCCATTCAACGTGGCAATGCGGCCAGCGTCTTGGGAACGCTTCCGCCGTCTGATGAGCTGGATCAGGTGAGCTATAGATCAGGTGATCTATAGACCGTTTGCAACGGCCTTTAGACAGCCCGACTGTGTCTATTGTATTTTGTAAATTATATTTGTAATAGTTGTAAGTATATCTTTCTGTAAATAAAGATTTCTACCTATAAATGTTATATAATCTATTCTAGATTCTGGTATGAACTAGTATGAAATTGATGACCTTGCTAGAGTAAATTATCCATAGACTACAAACTGGTTAAGTACTCCTTTCTATGTTCAAGGGAACCTAACCACATGGTAGATGTTATCAAATGCCATATAATCTATCGAAATGGTTATTATATTACCGTCATGGTACAAACTACCGTGTACCAAGGGAAGTTGTAATGATAACTAGAGACTTTTTTTATTATTATTTGGATATGTAACATAAAATGGTCGTAATATGCAAACAGAAAACAAAATCATAAAATATCAAACTATATATATATTAATGTTATTATAGTTTGTCTTTGTAACTGTGGTAATAAATAATCATTTATAATCAAGAAGGTTGATTAGTATATGGATTACTTATAACATTTAAGAAATTCGACGAACAATGCACTTTTTCTAAAAAATACAGCAAATTATTAATTATTTCTACAAATTATCATATTTCTTGCTCTATAAAAAGATTGTTTTAAAGTAAGGATTCAAAGTCTGTGTGTTTTTAATTTTTTACGTTTTCAAGGATATATCTGGTAATTAAGTGTCAATTGACGAACTTCACTATGTTTCCATAAAGTCTAATAAAGACTAAAATATGCACAGTCAGTAGAACGATATGCAAATATGCATTTGCATGAAATCCGGTCTCTAATAACAACAATGTCAGATTGTAGTTACCGACAACTAGGTAGGTAGGCAGTTAAAACAACATTTTAAATAATGTATAGGTATTTAATTATACTAGCTGTTGCCCACGACCTCGTAAGCGTTAGATTACTTTGATAGGTACTTACCCCATTTTACCTCTTTTTAAGGATTGTTTTGAAAAATCCTGAAGTACTTGTCCATTTATTTTGCTAGTATTCAAACCGAGTTTCAAGCCAATCGAATAGCCCGTTAAAAATTTCCTATACAAACTTTGACACCCCATTTTATCCCTAACTAGGGTTTTTTGAAAGATCCTGAATTATGGCCATTTATTTGCATTTACAGTAACCGGACCGAGTTTCAAGCAAATCGTACCACGCGTTAAAAAGCTCCATACAAACGTTTTCACCGCTTTTCACCCCTTTAGGGGTTGAATTTCCGAAAATCCCTCCTAGATTGCTCCCTAGAATTCTAGAATCCCTCCTAGTGGGTGGTCCGCTATAAAAGGAAGCTACCAAATTTCAGCTTTCTAGTTTCAGCGGTTTTGGCTCGGCGATGATGAATCAGGTCTGTCAGTCAGGTTAAGCTCTTTTATAGGTATAGATAGATAACTTAAATGCAGAGCCATAATAGGCAGTGCGTCGCTTGCAGTTACGCTCGGGTATGAACACGAGATCAGACTTGACAACCAAACTCGAAATAACAACAAAGCAATTATTTTTAGATTATTGACGTGGCGCAGTTTTTTGTAGGTTTTTGTATTACCTATATATTTTTGTCTGCATCGTTTTCATTTAGTTTTATACGACATGCATACTAATACCAAGGTAATTAATATATTTTTATTATAATTTTAATAACGTACTACCTGCTTTGTAATTTGCAAGGATGATATAAAAAACAGTAACTTTATTTTAAACATACCTAATGTAATTATTTTAAGCAGTTAAGAGTCATTTAATTAAAGACTTTATTACTTAATAAAATTAAAATTACTTACAAAATAGAGAGAAACAGCCAATAAACAAAACTATGAACCCTTATTTATTATTTACCTGCTTATTGTACCTAAAGCTTCCGATCCTAAGGTCGTGGGTTCAAATTCGGTCATGCACCCATGGATTTTTCTGTTCGAAAAATTTATGTGCATTACACCACAGTACCTACTCTCAAATGGTGAAGGAAAACATCGTGAGGAAACCGGCATCCGGCATGTCGTAGAAACTAAAAAGTTTGAAAACATGTTTCAAGTGCACGAAAGGAGTCTTTGAGGCGCACTTTAAATCCTTTCACCACACTGCACACAAATATTACTAGGTATTGTACCTATTGTGACTGAGGCACAAACATCCTCACAAACTTTCGCATTTATAATATAAGTAAGATTAGCATGACGAAATTCACAAATACATTTTTTAAGCGAGACTTTTTAAGGTTTTTTCACTGTCGCTTTGGTGCTCAGGTACTGTAATGGCATTGTAAAATCGATTTAAATAAATAAATAAAATAAAATAAAACTATTATGTGACAAAGGGGTCAGTTTATTCAGGTTTATTCTGACATTATTTACAAACTGTCGTTTATATAACAGTATCTATTACGACCGCATTTCTTCACGGATGCAGCTTGCACATCATACGAATGACTTCCGCCATACTGTGTTAAAGTTAGATGGAAGATTAGAATGTACAGTAGTACCACAAATATTGTGTGCCTCGGCAATTTTCGTCTACTTTCTGAAATACCAACTAACGCGCTGATGATATGTAATATAGAGATGTTACAATAATTATGTAAATACTTATTTTTTTAAAGAGTTGATTCAGTTCAGGATGACCTCTATGACGTGGCGGGTGAGTGCTCGGCTGAGACGCATGAGGCGCGGGTTCGATTCCCGCTACGCGAGAAATGTTTGCATGTTCTGCAAATATTTCTTCCGGGTCTGGGTGTTGTAGTATTATATAAGTATGCGTTTCCAAATCAGTCATTTGGTGCCCATTAGTACCTACAAGCTTTGCTTAGTTTAGGGCTAGATGGCACTGTGTGAAATGTCCACAAATATTTATTATTTATTTAGTTACTAGCTGCCACCCGCGGCTTAGCTCGTTTGGTATCCGGATAAAAAATAGCCTATGTGTTAATCCAGTACATGCACTATGTATATTCCTAGTTTCAATCAAATCCGTTCAGCCGTTTAGGCGTGATTGAGGCACAAACATCCTCACAAACTTTCGCATTTATAATATGAGTCAGATTATTTATTATGTATTATTAGTTGACTATTAGTTGTATATTCGGACAAATTCGGATTTTATACAAAGCACGAAGTTTGCCGAGGTGCACAATATATGTGGTGCTACTTACTGTACGTAAGTATAATATTATCTATCATATTGATGTAATGCATTAAGATGTAAAAGAAAGTTTTTTACGTTCACTTTTAAATACATATTCCGTTTTTATAATTTACCTAATGCTAGGCACGGACAGACGAAATTCAGAAAGCAATAAAAAGTCGTAACAGATAATCAAACAAATACGATAAAACATAATTTTGGGTATGGCAATAACACGGCACAATGCATGTAGGTAAATAAAATTAAGTAGTTTTAAGTATTTGTGTATAATTTATGTTTCTGTAGGGCCGTAGGTTTTGGAACTCATAGGTAATGTTAACTGAAATAAAGTTATTTTATTTTTAAATTGTTTATAGTACCTTTTAAAATGTATTTTCTTATGAAAATTATAGGTACTATACTTAGGATGACAGGTTTTTATGAGTCTTTTGTTTTTAACTTTAATTTGGTTTAAGGTTCTTTCCTCCGAATACTCAAACGCATCTCAAAGTTGAGTACGTCTCAAATGACGATTTTTTTTTGACAGATTTTCATCAAAAACTGTCAAAAAACCGTGACTTGAGACGTGCTCAACTCTTAGTCGCTCTCGAGTAGGTATTCGGGGGTTAGTTAATTATACGACATGTTTTTATGAGTCTCTGTTTTTAACTTTAATTTGGGTTTAAGTAAGGGTCTTCACTAACTACTCCGTTCTATACCCGGAACGTCACAGTCCCGGCAAAAACCCGGTCAAGTTCAAGTCGAATTCGCATACGAAGGGTTCCGTACCATCGTACATGTACCATAATAGTTTCTTATATGGGAATAGCGGCAATAGAAATACACGCTTTGAAAATTTCAACTCTACCTATTACGGTTCATGAGATACAGCCCGCTGATAGACGGACGGACAGCGGAGGCTCAGTAAAAGGGTTCCGTTGGCTCCCTGGTACGGGTACGGAACCCTAAAAATGTCAAGTAAAGCTTTTCACCGGTTCAGTGACGGTCCGGTTAAAGAAAGGAGAAACGTTAAAAGACCCAGACAATATTCCCCGTAACACATTTATAATCGTAATCTTCTTTATTACTAAGAAGTAGGTTATTAAGAGGCAGGTTAATAATATAATAATAATAATACCTACCAAAATTTTACATTCAAGTCGTGGTCACGCACGAAAACAGGTTTTATTTCCTTATACTTGCTAATATATAATAAAAGAGGTCAAGTGCGAGTCGGATTCGCACACAAAGGGTTCCGTACCATCGTACATATACTTTCTAATATAAATTTTACTCTATGTACTTTGACCACAAAAAATATTAGGCTTAAAAATATTATATCTTGAAGCTTACATAAGGGACCCACCTTTATATATTTCTTGTTATATCGGCAATAGAAATAAATACATCACAGACGGAGAGACGAACAGACGGACGAACAACGCAGGCTTTGTAAATAGGGTCCCGTTGGCACCCTTCGGGTACGGAACCCTAAAAATTATATCATGTTACTTGTCAGGACTTATATAATTCTATATTCCGGTTTCAAGCGCACAACCTTGACCTATGAACGTACGCTTTATAACGGCCGAAACAAATGCGTACTATCCTTCTAAAGTTGTAAGAAAAGTTTGTCGTCCTCCCGAGGCGCTCGTGGCGTAGCTTGCTTAGACGTTCTTGATTGATCGTTGAAGTTAAGCAACGTTGTGCGTGCTCACAATTTGGATGAGTGACTGCAAGTGGCATTACGAGCTGAGCGCTTCCGTGCTTTGGAGGGGACGTTAAATTGCCGGTCCCGGCTTTTAAGTCGTTAAGCCATGACGGAGACCTTTAGGCGGGCTAAAAACTCCGTCACAAGAGTTGGCCACTAGCTCGTACGAACTTACTTTATGACGTCGTCCTTGCCCATGACCTCATGGCACTTGTTGCCTCAAAAGCGCAGTCCTGTTCTTTCTATACCATCAACAGAAATGACACAACTTTCTGGTTGCTAAGTTCTATCGCATGATTTATTTGTTTTTTAATTTAAATTGTTGACTTATCAACTTATATTCTTTTTTTTAACCTACTGCTGGGCAAAGGTCTCCCCCAAACTCCGCCAACCATCTCATCTTTTGTTTATGATGATAATTTATAATAGGGAACCTAATTTGTATATAATTCTTTTTGGTTAATTAGTGTAATTGGTTTTGTAATCGTACTAATTAATTAATAAAAAAAGCAATCGGAGGTCCGTGATCTCTGCCTACCCCTATGGGAAACAGGCGTGATATTATGTATGTATGAAATCTCTGTCCTTCGAGGTCTCCCATCACTCTCTCTCGAAGGAATCTAGATCGTCCCGCCAACGCTGTCTTGGCCGACTACGAATTCGCCTTCCTTCGTTATTAATTTTTATTTGACATTTATTGATATTTGTTTTATTTTAATTTATTGTAACTCTAGTTGACCCCGCGAATTTCGTACCGCTTTAGAATTAATAATGCAAATTATCAAATGTTTTATTTGGTAGTTATTCTGCTATTCGGGGCGGCGACAAATGCAATAAATCAAAAATAATGAAATCGGTTCAGCTAGAGGCCCTTTTATCCAGCCCTGCAAGAAAAATCAGCCATCTGGTTCCCATAGTACAAGCTTTGCTTAGTTTGGGGCCAGATGGCGCTGTGTGAAATGTCCACAATTATTCTTATATTATATTATTACTAGATGGCGCTGCTAAAATATACCGTTTCTAGAACGCGCTATCGTTGCGTTTTGTACAATCTTGGAGGCGGAATTAAAAAATGTTATTCATTTGTCAAAATTTGTCTAAAGTCAGATTAATACAAGGCCGTGCGAAAAATAACTGTATTCGTGTGTAAGAAGAACCTTGGACGAAACTTTGAAAGCAAGGGATCGACTATGTTATGTACTCGTAGGTAGAGTCAAAATAAGTCTTGTTTCTGCTAATAGGTGGCGTTGTCTGAGTAATCGTCGATCGTCACCGCGTATCTTTCAATGTTACTTATCTATTATGTAAGGAATAAGTACTCGTACTATAATAAGTATATTACTGGCGATCGAAAAGCTTTCGCGATCGACCGTTTGAACACTCCTGGCTTAGTACTCACGTCTCTGAGCATCTTCTCTGCCGCTTCCGGGTCCCATTGTCTCGCTGAAAAAAAAAAACAGAATCAGATATTATGTAAATAGAGTGTTTGAGATTTTTAGTACCAATAGAGGTAGCATGGAAAAGAATATACGTTGTGCGCCAGATACAAAAGCTTTCCTAGGGTATCCCATACCGTAAAGATCCGGCACAAAAAGTAAAACAAGTTCTGTCAAAAGATTGCGTGGATTATGTCTGGAATAGGATAGTAGGCGGAGACCTAAAGTCTGCTGTACACGGGTAGAGTAAACGGAATAGTAGCACGGTATAATAGTAATTATCCTAAATGACTCTACCAATGTAGACAGCATTGGTACTGAAGTTTGGAAGAGTAAAGTACCTAGCGCTACGGACAAGCTACTCTACCACTTGCCTTCCTCCACCCAGCGCGTTCACTCTACCGCGCACTTTACCGCCTCTTCGACCCAAAATAAACAAAATAAAAATTTACGTGTAAACATTTACATACTCTGCTAAAACTGGTAAAGGTACTTGGAATTGTTAGAGTAGTATGCTAGTTGACTCATAGAGTCTGTACTTAGATAGCGATAGTAGCAAACTACTGTTTGCTCTACCCGTGTATACTAGCCTTAAGTAGTATGCTGCCATCGCAGGCAGACGGGACATGCAAGATTCATTAGATGTTTACGTACGAGAATATGTTGGTAAGTAGGTACTTTGTATCAATGATAAGTAGGTAGCCTAGTATTCAATCAGTGCGTACTACCTGTCATGACATACGGAGGCGAAACGTGGACATTCACAGTACCTACGGCTAGTTCACCAGTTCAGTCACTAAGCAAGCTATGGAAAGATCTAATCTCGAAGTTTCTATGAAGGATTCTTAACGATATTATCCGACAGAGAACCAAAGCCATCGACAGCTCAGAGAATTAGCAAACTGAAGTGGCAGTGGGCTGGCCATATATTTTTTTTTAACCGAAATAGGTTTGCGTTTGACCACACTCTACCTGATGTTAAGTAACAGTGTTATCTAAGATGAAGCAAGCTTACCTAGAAGAAACCTATTAATTCTCGATTTAAAGACACCCATATTATACTCTCCAGGAAATATAGACCCAATACAACAAAAAATCTGCCGAAGAACCGACAACTGCTGAGGCAAACGAGTTCTTGAATGGAGACTGCGACTCGGCAAACATAATGTAGGACGCCCTCCGGCTAGGTGGAGTGATGATTGGCATCTGGATGCGTCAAGCCGAAGATATAGCGCGATGGCCTCATTAGGGGAGGCCTATGTCCAACAGTGGATTGCTCTAGGCTGATGATGATGAACTAAGTATACGTATATAATGATTGTACTGATGCGATGATGATGTTTCTGTTCGAAAAATTGATGTGCGCTACATCAGTAGATACTCTCAAATGGTGAAGGAAAACATCGCGAGGAAACCGGCATGTCGTAGAGTCTAAAAAGATCGATACTATTGTGTCAAGTGCACGAAAGGAGCACTGAGGCGCACTTTAAATCCTTTACCCACAGTGGTTCGAAAGAACTAGTAACACGACTTATAGCAGGTTACTAAGGGCGCTGTAGGTATATACTCGTAGTAGGTAGACAGACATGTTTGGTAATATACCGTTGGAAGTTTTCAAATTACAGTGTAGGTTATTAATTAATATCAAGGTAAGGTGACCTAAGGTGACCTATGGAGTTCACTCACCTCTCAGCCATCTTAAAAGAAAATGGTCGTCGTGTTCAGATTTCATTACATCCTTCACGCTTCTTCTGAACTGTAACAAGAAAAATAAATTATGAGCATGAGAGATTAGGAGAGATTTGAACCACAGATTAATAATTATGTAGCTAATTAGAGCTAATTTAAGCTAAGGTTAATTTAAACACACACAGACTACACAGAACACAGATCGAAACAGTGTTCAATAAGTCACCACAGGTCAACACCCAAGGTCACCACATAATGTACTAAGAACTATGGTAAAGTCAAGATGACAAATTAAATCCTACATTGTACATTCTACGAACAGCAAGTACACACGGTGTGAAGATCACAAACTATAAATGTTTTATGGTATACCTATCGTATGTAAGTAGGGTAGACCGTGGTACTTATTAGGCTTTGTCCTCTGACAAATAAAGCAGTGTGAATTTTAACGTCTTTATGTCAACACCTTTGTAGGCTACTGATATAGTAATGCGAAGATAAGCTTCACACCAAGCAAATACTCACTTCGCTTTAGACCTACGATTATACCTACTAAAACGAAGAGATTATTTGTGCAGTGCCTACGATCACTTCGGCAGTAGGGAAAACTGAAGATGACCTAATTAAATACTTTTTTGTACACAAAATACCATAAAAATCATAACAGCAAAGAGGTTTCATGATAAATGCGACTTGCTTGGCAAATAAATTGAGTTGCCAAGCAACGTTATTGACAAGACAGCCCAATACCTAAAACGAGCCAAACAACACGAGAGTTTTTGTAACATTTTTATCTTAGAAATAAAGCATTTTGTTCAGGAAAATAATTTAAATTTACAATCATGGCGGATGGCGATAATATATCGATGTTTAGTGCAGATGGAGGACAGGATACAGTGGGGCTACCACGGATAGTGATGGTCACTGAAGGCTCAGATACTTCAGTCTCATCTGCATCATCCACATCTTCCTCCGAAGACAACTGGGCGGACCTCATCAAGTCGTCAGAAATACCACCAGAATACTGGCACATTCAAAAACTCGTGAAATACATGAAAGCTGGCAATCAGACCGCTACAATGGTTGCATTATCCTGCCTCAAAGACCATGATTTGACTATAGAAGTGAACCAGCGGGCAATTCAGGAGATAGGAGGGTTGGAGCTACTCGTCAACTTACTCGAGACGAGGGATTTGTGCTGTATTCTCGGGGGCTTAGCAGTCCTACGAGATATCACACCAAACATGGAGATAAGGAAGAAAGTGACGGATCTAGGAGCGATACCGTTGCTAGTTGGTCTTCTCTCTGACCCGGCTAGAGACGTCACGATACTTGCAGCCGAAACAATAGCTAATCTAGGCAGGATTAGAAAAAGCAGGAAGTTCTGCCGTAAGTTCGGTGGCATTCCAAAGTTGATAGACTTGCTGGATATAAAAGAAAGGTAAATACCGCTTTGTTTGCAGATTACCGACTAGCTGTCGGTTGGCACACATTTATTAATTAGCACCTTTTTGTGTAGATTTTTAGTAACCCCTCGCGAAGAGTTAAACCAAGACGAGTTGCAATTCTTGGATATTGCGAGAGCGGGGGCCAAGGCTTTGTGGTCTATGTCAGCATCACAAAGGAACCGGGAGGGCATGAGAAAATATGGTATGATCCCTCTCATAGCTCGAATGCTGAAGACCATTCACCTGGACGTAGCTGTTCCAGCAGTGGGTTTGCTACAAATGTGCGCAACCGAAACCTCGTTCCAATTAGCTATTCAGACCGAAAAGATGGTCAACGATTTGATCACACACTTGGCTAATGAAGACAAAGATTTAAAGGTAACATGATTGTATCAAGTTATCTTATATTATAAGAATCTTTGTCCTGACTGACTGACTGACTGACTGACTGACTGACAGACAACGCACAGCCTAAACCGCTGGACGTAGAGACTTGAAATTTTCAGTGTAGGTAAACCTTGGTACGTAGGGGTGTACTAAGAAGGGATTTTTCAAAATTCAACCTCTAAAGGGGTGAAAAGGGATGAAAACCTGGAATCAATTTTTGGTCTAAAACTGCACATAACCTATATCAAATTAAAGAGCCGATTTTTCTCATTTAGTTGATGTCATAATTACCTGTATATCTTATACTAGCGGTCGCCCGCGGCTCCGCCCGCGTGGATGTCGGTTACCGCTGCAAAAAGCCTACCCAGGAAAGACACGGTCAGTCGCGAGGTCGGCTCCCTACGCAGCGGTCGTGCAGCAGAAATCGTAATATTTTAATTTCGCCATAACTTCAAAACCAAACGTCCAATTTTAATCATTCAAAGACCAAATATTATCTCCATAAACTGTTCTTAGTGATGAAATCATTTATTTTGATAAGGATTAATAGCATGAGTAAAATAAACGCGTTTAAATGTAGTCCAAAAAAAATTCAAGATTTTTAAATAAAAAAATGGTTGCTGTGCCTCACTCGACATAGATGGGTATAGTGTGTCGCGGACTTTTTTGTAGATATTTATAAGATCTACAATTAATTAGAACATTTTATGGTTCTATCTTTTATAGTTTAGGCAGCGTACGCAAAATAAGTAACTTTTCTGGTTGATTTTTTACACCTTGTGTCCGAAAAACCCAAATATCTTACGGAACCCTATTTTTTTCCAAAATAAAATATAGCCTATGTTACTCGTGGATAATGTAGCTTTCGAATGGTGAAAGAATTTTTAAAATCGGTCCAGTAGTTTTTGAGCCTATTCAGTACAAACAAACAAACAAAGTTTTCCTCTTTATAATATTAGTGTAGATTATAAGAATCTTTGTCCTGACTGACTGACTGACTGACTGACTGACTGACTGACAGACAACGCACAGCCTAAACCGCTGGACGTAGAGACTTGAAATTTTCAGTGTAGGTAAACCTTGGTACGTAGGGGTGTACTAAGAAGGGATTTTTCAAAATTCAACCTCTAAAGGGGTGAAAAGGGATGAAAACCTGGAATCAATTTTTGGTCTAAAACTGCACATAACCTATATCAAATTAAAGAGCCGATTTTTCTCATTTAGTTATGTCATAATTACCTGTATATTCTTTATTTTTGGCATGTTTTTCATGAAAAATAGAATACTTTTATTTTGACATATGACAGCGATGATACACACAGATTAGTAATAGATGATACAAAACATATGGAAAAGGAACTGTCAATGTCAAATTACCTGTGAAAGGAAGCATAAATTATTACTGGTCTTATAAGTTTCCAATCTTGATTATTCACGGAGTTCTGACGTAATTCTACGTCTGATAACTAGATGTCGCTGCTAATTCTGATCAAATCCTAGAACGCGCTGTCGTTGCGTTTTGAAAAGTTTACCTTAACTCTGAAATTTTTTACTAAATTCACCGAAATTTCTTAATTTTTAGATTTAAGTATGTTTGTTACTCTTTCACGCAAAAACTACGGAATATACTTACATACCCTATTATTCATATTCGTTCGCTAAAGTTAGCCATTGCTTAAAGTTAGCCCTGTCACTGTTTGTCATTATGAAATGGTAAGAGATGGAAATACTTTAGTCATCGTTTAGCGTACACTATATTATAATGAATAATGAGGATAGTAGGTACCTACGTGTGCTGAAATGGGACATAGGGTACTTTTTATCTGGGTACCGCGTGAGCGAAGCCGCGGGCGGCTGCTAGTTCTTTATATGGAAATGTTCAAGGTCGGCCAGTTTTTACGACGCAGGGCTCATTATGTTGCAAAATTCGTAGACACTTAAAGTGCCATTATTCTATTGCAGACTTACTGCAGTTTGGCCATTTACAAATGCGCAAGCGATTCCATCACAAGAGACATGATTCGTGAAGCAGGTGGTTTAGAACTGCTGGTTGAAGCTGCCCAGGATTCGACCAATCGTCCTAACAAACCTCTTTTAGCTGCCGTCACTGGCGCTCTTTGGAAATGTGCGAACAGTGATGCTAGTGTGAAGAGATTGGACAATCTTGGAGCAGTTCCAATTCTTGTCAGATTGTTGGATGATGAGAATGACGGAGTGCTGACGAACGTAGCTGGGGCTTTGGCGGAGTGCGCTAAGTATCCACCAAATCGGGATAAAATTAGGAGTGCTGGAGGAATGCCTATGCTCAGTGAGTTAAAGCTAGCTGAATATAGCAATATTTTGTTCACTTTAAACATGGTCATCAAACACAATAACCTCTTTTTTTCGAGCAGTCAGTATAACCATTAGTTTTTTATGTACCTTAGTATAAGTATAATAATATTAAAAGAGCAAAGAATTGCCAGTATGCTGAATGTCAACAAACAGTTGGTTAATGTGAAGTTACCAGTGTTCAGGTCACCGAATGTCAAAATAATTAACCTTTTAACTTGTGTGCTGAAATTCTAACCGGTTTTACATCACCACTGAATTAAAAAAGGCATTTTTTTCTTATTGTTTTCAGTTCATCATTTAAATAACACCTACAAGCCGCTCCTCGAAAATGTCCCTCTCGTACTGATGGAGTGTGCTAAGGAACAAAACTGCATGCACGAGATTGACGAGCTGGATGGTGTCAGATTGGTCTGGTCTTTACTCAAAAACGACTCCAAGAAGGTTCAAACCAATGCTGCTTTAGCACTGAGCCCTTGTGTGCAGAATGCAGCCGACTCGGGGGAGATGGTCAGGTCATTTGTTGGGGCTTTGGAGCTGACGGTAGACCTGTTAGATTCTGACGATCATAATGTCCTGTCGGCAATTTGCGCAGCCATTGCTACTATAGCCCGCGATCATGAAAACTTGGCTGTTATATCTGATCATGGTGTTGTGGGGAAACTTTCAAAACTTGGTAAGAAAACTACCCTTTATTGGAACCGATTTTTTACAATATCAAACTCAATATAGTTTATTTAATAGAATCGGTAAGGATCACTTTAAATCGTCTTAGATCTACGTTGAGTTTAAGACGTTTAGATACGTCTGTCATGTTATATCTGTGGGTGTGCAATAAACTGATAAACCTGTTACAAACCTACAGGATCCTCACGTACAGGTATAGCAGAGCAGAGGACCTTCGTATTTAAGAGTCGTATTCTCCACTCGACGCAAGTTGGGTCTCTCTGTGGTAGTTTAAATGTCTTGTTACCGCTTTTTTGGCATTTCTTATTGATGAGCATAACATTTTCACTGCGTAAGTGTGCGTAAGGAGATAATTGCAAAAGTTTCTTACAATGTTCGGGGAGATCATGCGGAACTGTTGCCCAACGTTACGCGTAACCGACTCTAATGCACTTTGTCATACTTTTACGTCAATAATCATGGTTTGTTTCTCTTGAACGTAGTGATTTGCTTTTCTGTGTTTATTTTGCTCTGATTACGAGTCACGTTTTTGTTTTATGGGCGCTTAGTAACCATTGAATTACCTGTTGAATTGGTGTTGAAAGTAGCCAAAGAAAAGATAGGTAGGTACTTTGAATATTATAACATTTTTTACTCTCATCATCATAATCTCCCGGCCCTTATCCCACTAAGTGGGGCCGGCACAACATGTTTTCTTCTTCCATGCCTCTACCAGTCATCATCTCAGTATTCACTCTTTTCATACTCATATCATTATTCCCGCAATCCATTCATCTCTTCTTTGGGTCGATATTAGGGGTTCACTTTAACTTTACTCTGAAGTCTTTGATTGATTGACGTCCTCGGTGACGTAGCTGGCGACTGCTCGGCAGAGACGCAAGAGGCCTGGGTTGGATTCCTGACGCGGAAGAAATGTTTGCACGTTCTGCAAATATTTCTGCTGGGTCTAAGTGTTGTGGTAGCATGGTACTTGTAGTTTCTAATACCCGCGATATAGGGAATCCTAGTGTGGGATCAGGACAGGACTAGGTACGTATGTGACTGTTGGGTGTTATTATTATAATGATTCTTTCCCCAGTGAGTACAACAGACGACCATTTGCGAGCGAACCTTGGCGTGGCCATAGCGTACTGCTGCGACTGGGCCCAGAACCGGCAGGAGTTCGGCAAGCGAGGCGCGATCACCCCGCTGGTGAACTACATGACGTCCCGCGACCCCAGCGTCCACCGCGCCACGGCTCTGGCACTCTACCATCTGTCATTTTACTCTGTCAACTGCGTCACAATGCATGCTGTGAGTACCATTGCACCTACCATCTGTCATTTTACTCTGTCAACTGCGTCACAATGCATGCTGTGAGTACCATTGCACCTACCATCTGTCATTTTACTCTGTCAACTGCGTCACAATGCATGCTGAGTACCTATTGCACACTCTAGGCTGTAGCCAAGTCACGTCTAACGAAATGCTAGGCCAGGGATGGGGAAACTTTTTCAATATTTACTTATAAAATATATGGCGGGCCAAGTTGTTACATTTTTGGCTATATTATTTACTGTAATAAAAATATTGATATGTTTTTGACATACCGCCCGCGCTCGCGAAATTATACGTGATTTTTTTATGTGAGCCGCGCACTGCCAATGAGAATGAAATTTCTAACAATACGAAAGCTTCACTTGAATTTTGTTTGATGGTCGCGGGCCGGATTTCAACGCTTCGCGGGCCAGAGATGGCCCGCGGGCCGTAGTTTCCCCATCCCTGTGCTAGGCATTGCATGCGAGTTACGTCTAGTGACTACTGACTACGCGCACTATGGTGTCTAACCTTGACTAGAGCCGTCATAAGATTGCCCGCTCTGGAAAACTTAAATATGCTAAGCTAATGAATAATAAAATGTTTTCGAATTTGGGTGGTAGGATCACACTGGAGCAACCGACCGAAATCAAGACCATATTAATGATGGTTAAACTAGATGACTATGAATGATTCATAGAATATCATCATAATCATCAGCCTATATCAGTCTACTGCTGATTTATAGAATAGAAAACGTTTATTTGGCACATATACACATAAGAAAAATATTGCTAAGAAAAGAAAATATAAGTGGAAAAATAAGTAGTTACGTGACTATAAAATAAATAGAAAAACAGATCGTAAAATATATGTATTTGATGAACGATTGTTCGGCTGTCATTCGCAATTGAAGGAGGACTCTTAAGAATGTTTCTCATTGTTCAGAGGACGCCCTACGGATAAAATAGATGAATACCTATTAAGATTACTCATAGGCCAGCTAAGCCATGTTGTGACTGCATTGCATAACCCACCATGAAATTAATTACTTACTCATACGTAGGTACTTATGCTTTATTTGGTTGCTAATTATTATAATTTAAAACATTAAATTTTAGATTAAAGTGCTTTATACTTTCAGTCATGGTCTTCACACTGATTTTAATTCAAATTTCACATTTTGGTGAAATTGTATTATTCGAATTAAATTAACTTAAAATTACATCTGCCTACCTAAGAAGCTCTTTAACTTGCCGAGGTAAATAAATTAACTTGATAGTTCTAAAGGCGAATGAAGCGAAGGACCATAGCAAATGGATATCTGTGGTTTCTGCCTACCCATATGGCAATCAGGCATGGGGAAACAAGCATGATATTATGAATGTACCTATATACCTAGGTACTTACGAAATAATTATTTCCATTCTTGCTCAAACCAAGCGACTCTAATTTAAAAACACAACAAAATAGTCAATTTTCGACAGATCTACCTAAAATATAGGCACCTGAGCTACTTTTGTTTCGTCCATTATTTAAGCTGTAAATGATCTATTACAATGTAGGTATATATTCACGTGGGAATGATCATCACGATTTAATGTTAGGAAGAAACCTGCTTATTGTAGTTAAAAAATAAAACCGATCAAGTGCGAGTCGAGTTCGCACACGAAGAGTTCCGTATCATCGTACAATCGTACGTACATCGTACCTTTTTATTTTTTTATTATTTGTTGTTATAGCGGCAATAGAAATACACTTTGAAAAATGTTAACTCTCTACCTATTACGGTTCATGAGATACAGCTCGCTGACAGACGGGCGGACGGACAGCGGAGGCTTAGTAATGGTTCTCGTTGGCACCTTTCGGGTACGGAACCCTAAAAACTTGTTTTCGTGACTAGTCATTTGTAATTTGTGGCTTTAACTTGTGATATCGTCAGTATTTAATTTCAGATAAAGATACTAAGTACCTACCTAAGTTTTTCTGTTTGAAATCTAATGTGATCGAGATGGTTCTTGGGTTTATGAAGCTCATTTCCTATTCGATAAAAGGATTTTCCAACTTTCAGAGGTGTTCTTTATTTGTGATGTTCTGTTCGGGGTCTTATACCTAGGGGCTTATACCGTATACTTAGTCAAATGTGATATACTAGGTGCTATGACGATGTGATGAAACTTGATTTTGACATCACCCCTAAGCCGCCACGCCCATTTGCAAAATATTCGTCGGGAGGCTGCGCGGGAAATTGGCTCGTAATATTAAAACATCGATATTTCCGAAATTTCGTATACCTAGCATAATATTGTTACACGTCACCTGTAAATTACGATTATAACGAATGGTTCCCACCAGATAACCATGAGTTGTAGTAACATAGTATTTCTCATTTCCTAGGCTGGTGTGGTCCAGTTTCTATTGGAGACCATCGGCTCCAAGGATGCTATCCTGCAGGAGGCGTCAGCGGGCTGCCTTTGCAACATTCGCAAGCTGGCCCTCGCCACGGAAAAGATCAAATTGAAACAGTAAATAGGGTAAAAAGAAAAAGTTTCAGTTTATGGCATCCAAGATGACGCTAGGAGTTATCGCATGCACAGACAATAAACCGGGAAGTTTAATGTTATCTGTGCCGGTACAATCGGTCCAATCAGATTGATCGTTTGTTCTCTACTAGGAAGCGAATGAGGATATTTTCTTTCAAGAATGAGCTATTTATTGTTGTAGTGCTAAATAAAAATGAAGTAATGCTATTGTATTTTCAATGAAGACGTTCAATTAATTTATTTTTAGCAATGTAGACAAAAACCCTATATCCTTTAAAAACCTGTTACTCTAAACGTAACATGACTGTAACCTACCTACACTAATAGCCCGTAATTTTAGCACTTCGAGCTTCAGAAACGGATTTTGAATCCGAACATAATCTAACGCTAAGAACTCACGGAGCGATTTTCACCCGCGCCCGCCGCGGGACAGCTGTTTATTTCAAAACTCACGACACCATCTCTGCCCTACTAATCGCACTTGCAGTAATCGTCATTTTTGGGTTTTTCATTTTTTGCAGAAATGGTATTTCCAAGGGGCTAAATCTATACCTATATATAAAAATAATTTTCATTATAATTTTACTATAAGCATATAACATGGACATGCTGCAGAGATATCTAAAAATTATGATTACCGCGTTATTCTCGAAACCGCCATTTTGCAAGTACTGCATTTGCTATTACGAGTGCAGATCTGTTTGTGCGATACCGCAGCCGCTATTGTTGCGATATCGCCCGCAAACCTGGCGGACGATGATCGCAAGACGGTTGGTTATCTAAGATTGTCCAGCGATCGCCCGCCGACCGATCGCAGAGCGCTTGGGCGATGCCCGCCAAGGTCGCGATCAACCACTAGTTGCCCGCCGCCGCTGGTGCAGCGGGACCCGCAAACAACCGCTCACGCCGCGGGCATAAATCGCGTCGTTTAAATTACTATCTATACGTACTACGTGTTGCGGTCACGCGGCGGGCGCGGGTGAAAATAGCTCCGTGAGTTCTTGCTCTTAAACGCGTTGTCCTTTCGAAAGAAGTGACGAAATGTCACATACGCCATTGGCTCTTGATCAAATGCGGTGAATGGATTAAAGAGCGGCTCAAATAAGCTCTTTTCTTGCACTTGGCATATGATTTTCGATCTTTTTAGGTTTTACGACATGCCGATTTCGTCACAAAGTTTTACCTTATGTATGGTATGATTTCAAATGGCACCTGTATAAATGACGATGTTCTTCGAAAAGAATTAGCCTTTTGTCACTTTGCAAAGTCGGATGTGCGATATTCACTGCCGAGGCATGGAGTTACCTATATTTTTAGTTGAGTTTTTATGTGTTCTTAGTTTTTACGAATATTTTTTAATTGATTGCGAATTAGCGGGCGAAATATAAGAGTGTCCGATTATTGCAAACAATTATAATATTCTCCTTTACGAGGACTAATATTTAAAACTTTGGTAGGATCTGTTGAAACTTAAATGTGCTCAACCAAAAGTTTAAACCAGCTTAGTAAAGAGGTAGGCACGCGTATATAGGTACTTTTTATAGTTATAGTCATACTGTCTCAGCCCACTACCCATTGAATCTATCACTGAGAGGACTGAGAAAGGTAGTAGAGGGCAAACTACTTTATACATACATACATATTATCACGTCGGTACCCCTAATGGGGTGAGCAGAGTCACACGTAATCATAAGAAAACTTGCAGCTACTCCTGATTCAAAGTGCTAAGGTGGATATGGTGAACCATGGTCAGCCCATTGCCCATATAGATGGCCCATCATGTTGGAGAGGATATTATCCTTAGTCGACTTTTATGATTTGCTCGGGGAGAGAAGCAGCTGGACGCATTCTTTTTCTTCAATCCCAGACAATCCCAGTCTAGCAGAAAGGGATATTCCCGGTCCTCCGATCGAAACTCCGATTGGGAGGAGGAGCGGGAATTTTTTTCCCATTCCTCCGATTGAGCAGATACCTAGTATTAAATAAATAAATATTTGAGGACATATCACACAGCACCATCTAGGAACCAGATGGCTGATAGAATACATAATATACTTTTTTTTTGTAAATACATATTTATAATACATAATACTACAACAACCAGACCCGGAAGAAATATTTGCAGAGCATGCAAACATTTCTTGCGCAGCGGGAATCGAACCCGCGCCTCTTGCATCTCAGCCGAGCACTCGCCCGCCTCGCCACAGAGGTCGTCAAATATATTATAGGTATAGTTAAAAGTATATTATAAGAATACTTTATTACAGAGGCAGGTCTCTGTATTATGGCGACTTTCCCGCTGTGTAGGTACTTTAATTATTTCCTTGACTGTTCGTGCATTGCATAAAAATAACGAATGAAATTGATGACTTGAGAGCTCCTTGATTGGAAGTGAAAGGGCATGCCATTCATATCTTTATTTATGTCCCACTATTACACTTGAAACAAATGAAACTTGGTATATAGTTACAATCATAGTTTGTTATTGTGGACATTTCACACAGCGGCATCTAGTCCTAAACTAAGCAAAGCTTGTACCTACTATGGACACCAGATACCTGATAGGTTTTTTTTTATAAATACACTTATAATACATAATACCTACTACAACACCCAGACCCGGAAGAAATATTTGCAGAACATACAAACATTTCTTCCGTACCGGGAATCGAACCTGCGCCTCTTGCGTCTCAGCCCAGCAGTCGCCCGCCACGCCACGCCGGTCGTCAATAGTACCTACATAAGCCTACTTTCTATGTAGCTCTCGTAATTATATCGTGTTTTTACTTTTCCTTAGCTTCCTCATCAAAACAGCCTGGAACCAACTGCTGCATTCCAGCCTCCTTTAGATTTTGCCAGCCTCTTCAGTCTTGCGTCCCCAATCGAGGTTTTGTTCTTTTCTGGCCTACAGAAATCAAAGGATAGTTATTTCTGCTAAGTATTCTTGTGTACAATGTGTTACCAACACAGTTGCAACACACTTGTGTGGCAACAGTTAAATGCTTTGTAGATGACACCGTAAAATTGTAAATACCGTTAGATTATAATCTATCTCGCGAGATTATAAACTATCGAAAGATTGTGAACCGTAACATACTGCTTACAATTGAACTGCTATAAATTTGTGGCGCTTCGGCGGGCGCTGCCGCGGCACGCTCGCTCTGCTCGCTCGCCTCGCGCGTAGTTTTTTACTAACTAACCTACTAATTTCGATCTAAGCAGATGTTCGACAGTTTACAATCTCGCGAGATTCTAATCTAACAGTGTTTACAATTTTACGGTGACATATACCTAAGTATAGATCCGCAATCTGCATTGGATCTCCGTAACTATAGTGGCGCCATGGTACTCGTAGTTTCTGATGCCCACGACACAGGGAATCCTAGTGTGGTATCAGGACTATGTATGTGACTGTTGGGTGTTATTATTATTTGAACATCGATTGATTACTCATTGCACGTTTCATAATATTTGTAGATCTTGTTAAACATGAGGGGAAATCCAAGACGTTTTTTTTAAATGCCCACACAAACTTATCTTGTGTATAAGAATACATGCATAATTATACGTCCATTAATTTGGTTTCATTGTATAATTTTAGAGTAGGTGTTAAATCGTAGTCACATTACTTTCACCACACTGGTTCGAAAGATTTGTTCGAAAGTTTGATTGGTATGTATGTAAATGAATAGGTTTATTTATCCTTAAATATTTCTCGTCTTGTTTTGTACATGTACCCGCTATTTAAATTCCACTTCTCTCTAGCCTCAAAGGTTTGCTGGAAGAGAACTCTTTGTAGGGTTAAGCTCGCCTTTGTACATGTCCTTACTTTATGTCTGTGTTTTATGTGATTTTATATGTGCAATAAAGAATAAAGAACTGGTAACACGGCTATAAAAGATAGATGAATCTAGCGTATTTAGCCGATTTTAACCCAAGTTTCGACGCCTTTAGACGCGTCGCTGCTTCGCGAGGCTAAATGACGTTCAGTTTGAATGGTGTAATCGGCCATTAGTTTAGACCTGTCTAGACTCTAGACCAGACTAACCAATTGAGAACTCTTACACAATCCTAGACATGTTACCAAAGCAATAGTAGTTTTTTAAATTTTATTATGCAAAATGAAATGATGGATTGATTGAAATTAGGCTAATACCCAGACTATAACCGCACTTATTATCATATGCAATTTTTATTTAACTGCAAATTTTTATTAGTAGTAAAATGTGCCAGTGATCTTGAATGATGACATAAAACATTGTGAGGAAACCGGCAAGATCTGATGGTCTAAGTCTGGTGCTCTATAAAAAAAAACCCCGCATCCTACGCGTCTACTCCAATATGTTCAACTATTTGTACAACCAGTTGAACATATTAGATAAATTTCCTCCATTTTTTTCAACTTAGGAACCCTAACAAATGACAATGAATCTTCTTGACCGAGATCCAACAGTATTATCGTCTTATTATCGTACCTATGTAAAGAAAGAAATAAAGAAAGAAAAAAGAAATAAATAAATAAACAAACAAAGATAATTGAAAAAACTTTCAATTACCGTAAAAACTGCTAAACATAATTATTTAAAGTAGTGTTTATATTCTATTTGGTGCTAGTAGTATTTGAATAACCAGATACGCTGTACTGTACCAACTCGAAGAGATTGCGTCCAAGTAGCGGTTTTTGACCTTGATGTTAGGCAATCGGTTCTGATGGTAAACAACGCATGGTCACCGTCCAATGTCAGGGAAAGTCGGATGCGGCCGTTTAGGTGGTGGAAAATTAGTTAGAAACTCATAATACATAGGGACATATTATCACGAATATATCCCTAATGGGGTGGGTAGAGCCACAAGTAAACGTAAGAAAACTATGGTGAACCATGGTGATACGTGATCAGCCCATTGCTCATATAGATGGTCCATCATTTTGGAGATATACTATCCCTTAGTCGACTTTTACGATATGCTCGGGAAGAGAAACAGCTGGACGCATTCTATTTGTTTTCTTTACTCCCAGTCCAGCAGAGAAGTCATCCTACTATCCTACTAATGTTATGAATCCAAAAGTTTTTTTAACATATTTAATAGTTTCATACATTTCATTCTTTCAGATCAATATAATCATACACCAAAACGAAAGAAGCCTTTGAGGCGCACTTAAAAAAAATCTGTTTGAAAAATGTACGTGCGCTATAACAGTACTCTCAAACGGTAAAGGAAAGCATCGTGAGGAAATGTCAAGTGCACGAAAGGAGCCTTGAGGCGCACATTAAATCCTTTTACCAAACTCGTTTGAAAGAACTCGTGACACAACTAGTAGTTAATAATATATGTTTCGAAATTATTAACATATAATATAATGTAAGACAATTAATTATAAGCATATCTAACAGGAGACATCTTAGAAAGTGCAGTATACAATTGCATTATTGACTGAGGCTTAACCAAATGACTTTGCGTTTAACGAAGTCTCTAGGCAAAAATGTATGGAATTGACATTATGCAACCGCTAAGTCACGTGTACTGGAGAAATGTTTGCATGCTCTGCAAATATTTCTTTCTGGTCTGGGTGTTGTAATAGTAAATATTTACAAAAAAAAAAGTATATAAGTATTCTATCAGCCAGCGTTCCCTTTGCTTAGTTTGGGGCTGTGTGATATGTCCTCAAATATTTATTTATATGAGGATGTTTGGATGTTTTTATGTTTGTGCCTCAATCATAACAGCAGTACGGATTTTACTAAAACTTGGAATATATACATAGTATGTGTTCTGGATATACATATAGGCTACTATTTATCCTTATATTATGCGTGCGAAGCCGCGGGCAGCAAGTCTTTTACAAATATTTTTTGCAGTAACGTTTAGCGATGTTGCTACGGGCTCCGGTCTGTATTTTCGCTTTAGGTGACTATTACAGATACATTGCGCAATACGCCAGACTTTTGTTAGCTCACTCAGCGTAACAGGCTAAAACTAATTTGGTTTTCAACACTAATGCAAGTTTATATATACTTACTTGACCACGTCTTTATAGAGGCGAATTTTGTTTTTAGGACATTTAGGACAGTTTTTACGACATAAAGCGCTACCCATAGCTGGACTTCAATCTATCTAGTCGTGTCACAAGTTCGAACCAGTGTGGTGAAAGAATTTAAAGTGCGCCTCAAAGGCTCCTTTCGTGCACTTGACATTTCCTCACGATGTTTTCCTACACCGTTTGAGAGTATGAATGTCTAAAAAGTATTTATGCGTTATCTTGATTATCCTTTTTCCATTTTGGGATCGTTTTACAGGATAAAAAGTACCCTATGTCCTTCCCGGGGATGGAATCTATATCCTTGCCAAATTTCATTAAAATCAGCAGATTAGGCTTGAAAAAGTAACAGATAGACAGACAGAGTAACTCTCCCATCTATAATATTAGTATGAATTTAGGTCAGGGGATAATAGCGATCCCGATTACATCCCTGGAGGTGCAATCGTGGGGGTGGGGGTGTCAAAGAGAAAGATCGTATTGGGCCGGGACGGTTACTGTCAGTTTTTTGGACAAAACACAAACTGCTAAAGGCCACACTTCAATTGTCCCTCGTACTCGTAGTTTCTGATACCCACGACCAAGCCCACGACACAGGGAATCCTAGTGTGTGGTCAGAACTATGTATGTGACTGTTGAGTGGTATCTATTTGAGACATTATGTGTATGATACTCCTAGCTGAATGCTTATGAAATATTCTGAAACTTTACATAATCGGATGCCTGCTTAATTAGATTAACTGGTTAAAATCAGTATTACGCGCAGAATGTATAACATGTTAAAAAAGCGGAAAAGTTACTTGTGTTTCAAATTCATTTCATTTCCCTTTTCTATTTGGAAGAATAATGTGGCTCTGTGTGTTGGTAACAAAGTACATCTTTTTAGGGTTCCGTACCTTTACTAAGCCTCGGTTGTCCGTCCGTCTGACAGCGGGCTGTATCTCATGAACCGTACTATGAGAGAGTATAGAGAGTTGAAATTTTTACAGAGTGTGTAGGTATTTCTATTGCCGCTATGACAACAAGTAATAAAAATAAAAGAAAATGGGGCCCCATAGAAACATTTATGTACATGTACGATGGTGCGGAACCCTTTGTGTGAATTCGACTCGCACTTGATCGGTTTTTTCTATTTGCTTTCAAAATAGAGCCTAAATAGAAGCCTATCCTAATATAGAAACCTGCATTTACTTTCATAACTTATAACTAGTTTTTTTTTAATATAGTAGTAATACCTAATATGATTGTTAAAAAATATTTTTGGATAAAAAGCGTTGAAAGTTCACTCGACTGGAAATTTTACGAAATCGTGTGAGTGACTAATAAATTATTTACCGGATCTTTCAATTTAAGAATTTATATAGTTATAATTTACCTCCATTCTATAGACCAAGATACAACCGTGCCTTTGTAGTTCACACTTACCTTACGAGTAAAAATCTTTTAGAAGAACTCTTTGACTTTGAATAGTGTACTTCTGGGGGTTAAAAAGGCCACTTTGGATGAATCATAACAGGTTATTCTGAATTACATTGGACATAAAATGGCCGCATAGAAAAAATCCTACTAATATTATAAACGCGAAAGTTTGTATGTATAGATGTATGGATGTTTGTTACTCCTTCACGCCTAAACGGCTGAACGGATTTGAATGAAACTTGGAATATACATTACTAGTTTACTAGTTTATTCATAAAAGTTTCGGGTTACATAAATTGGTCTTAAATATTAAATTGCTCTACTAAAACCTATCATTTCTAGTGTATGAAGTTCATACTATGAACAATAATAAAAAATGTATCTAATAAATTGGGTTATGTCATTTTGTGCGTGTAAGTGTGCTAAAAAAATGTTTTAAGTGGGGCATACGGGCCAAGCAGCCAAGGTACATTAGGTAATCCTTAGACACCGTGTACCTTTGTGCTTACAAATGAGTAGAGGTTGACTCTGTTTACCGCCATGTACAGACGAGCGGGTTTCCTGCGTAGATCTATATTTGGATGATGTTCAAACCTTGGCCATTTAAGAATCACTGTAGCAATATTTTTACAAAGTTAATGTACATATAAAGGCCTTTTACCATCTAGTAGATGATTTATACAGCGTCAGCAGGCAACTTTTACCTTCAGTAACGGGAAGATGGAGTAGGCTTTCCCAGCACCTATTCCATCCTCTCAGCTTAGTTGGCCTTGTCCACAGGAGAGACATGGTCAATACGTGCGGAGCTGACTAGGCCGCGGATTTGCTCACGATGTTTTCCTTCACCGTTTGAGAGTAGGTACTGATATAGCGTACATAATTTTTTCCCAAAGAAAAATCTATTGGTACACGACCGGATTTGAACCCGCCACTTTAGGATCGGAAGGCGGGGTCACTACCAACTAGACCACCAGTGCTTTCTATGTACATAACACACATTATCACGCCTTATCACATGTGTGTCCCTAATGGGCAGAACTACAAGTTATCAAAAGAAAACATGCAACTACCCTGATTCAAACTCCCAAGATGGATATTTTATGGTAACCATGGTGACAGATGATCAGCCCATCGCCCATATAGATGGTAAATCATGTATGAGAGGGCACATATCCCTTAGTCGACTTTTACGACATGCTCGGGAAGAGAAGCAGCTGGACGCATTCTATGGTTTTCATTTACTCCTAGTCCAGTACTATCCTGTTATCTTATGCTATTAATCATGTAGATTCGATTGTATGTGAAGATGTCTGTATGCTTGTGCCTTAATTAACGCCGGACTGGATTTGAATATAACTTGGAATATAGGTATGTAGTTCGTGACCTGGGAAATAACATTTTGGCTACTTTTTATCCAAGTACTACGCGAACAAAGCCACGGCAAGAAGCTAGGAAATATAATTATCTTATTATAATCGTAATCATAATCAATATCATCCTACTAATATTAGTAAGATGATATTGATTATGATTACGATCATTTGGAATATACATAGTAAATGTGCTGGAATGACATAAAGGCTACTTTTTGTCCGGATATCACACGAGCAAAGCCGCGGGCGAAAGCTAGTTTATTCATAAAAGTACATAAATTGGTCTTAAAGATTTATAATTGCTCTACCAAAACCTACCATTACCTACCATAGGAGTATGAATAATAATAAAGAAACTGTATCTAATAAATTGGATTATGTTAAAAAATATATAGGTAAAATAAATCAAATCACAATTAGCATTCATTGATCAAATTTAATGTCAATTTCGAAACTAACTTCATAAATACCTACATAATATGTCACAATTTGTAGTAAAAAAACCCAAGAAAAAAACGCATTTATATTATAGAAGCACTAAAAAAATTTAGGTATACACTAAATTAGTATTATACTATTTAAATGTCATTGAACTCCTACGCATATTTTTTTCTTGGTTGCCATTACAAACTCACGGTCACTTTGACTACGGATTGCCTAACTCGTAAACGGAATAATTTGTTATTAAATAAACATTTTGCTTGGAATATTTTCATTCACACTCTCATTGTTGTATCCAGCAGACTTTCCATTTCAACTAGCTTCGCGAACAAAGAGACAATATGGTATAGCAGATCAAGAACCTGTATTTCTCAAAGGAGTCCTAGAAAAGGCACCTATATTCCTTATGATTTTAGGGCGCCGTAAGGGATTCCCGAAATTCAACTATTAGAAAATTGTGGGGAGATGAAGTATGTCTGAAAAAAACCGGTCAAGTTCGATTCGAATGCACACACGAAGGGTTCCGTACCATCGTACATGTACTTTGACTTTTACCTATATACTTTGGCCACAAAAGGTTTTTATATTTTTTTTGCATGAATACACACACATGAGTACACACCCTGTGAAAAGTTCTACTCTGTACTTGTATCTATCACGATTCATAAGATACAGACCGCTGACAGACGCACGGACAGCTTATATTAATAGGGTTCCGTTGTCACCCTTCGGGTACTGAACCCTAAAAAGTACCACGCAGACAAAGTCGCAGAGCGTTCCACTAGTTCGGAAATAAACAGCAATGTCTGATTACATGGTGCCTAAGTAGATTACACGAGGTACCTATAATCTTGTTCATTAATCTAGCTCGAAACGCTACGTGGACAGATACCAGCTAATTATCCGCCACTCACCATTAAAGTGACTGCAACAAAATGAATTAAACTAGTATTTTTTGTGTAATATGTAAGGAATAATTCTGTTAATAACAGCGGAAAATTTGCATGATTTTCGGAGTGGTTCAAAATTAGACGGACGTTTGAGTCATAGAGAGAGACTGGCCTGTATAACTAATACATAACACCTAAACGGCACTCGCATATGCACCTATAGTTTTGCAATAAATTCACAGTGCATCGAGTTACGCAACAGTGAATGTTGCATGTAACACGAAAAATATTATGAGAACCTGAATCGAGGGTCAATTCTGACACTGAATGCCAATTTTATTATCTTTTATGTCTTGAATGGTTTTTTTGCATGCGCAAGATACTTGCAAAACGTATGCACCGATGAGAATTCAAATAGCAGGTAGGTATGATTTACTTCACATAGTATCACGCCTGTATCCCTAATGGGGTGGGCAGAGCCACGAGTAATCATAACAAAACATGCAGACACTGATTTAAAGTCCCAAGATGCGTGAACCATGGTGACAGAGGTGATCATCCCATCGCCCATATAGAATAGATGGTCCATCATGTTGGAGAGGATACTATCCCTTAGTCGACTTTTACTACAGACTCGGGGAGAGACTACTAAGGCCTTTTACCATCTATAGTAGATGATTTATACAGCGTCAGGAGGCAACTTTTACCTTCACAAACGGGACGCTGTAGTGCCCGGGACGAATTAAGATAGAGTAGGCTTGCCCAGCACCTATTTCATCCTCTCAGCTTAGTCGGCCTACTACAGACTCGGGGAGAGAAGCTGCTGGCTAAACCTCAGCTGGTACATTAGTTTAGTCTGTAGCTTTAACTCAAGCTTTTGAGTAATTGACCAATTAATTGTCAGTCGATAGTGCTAATTAATGAAAATGGATATATTTTGCCATAGCAAATGGAGATCCGCGGTATTGCCTATCCCTATGGGAAACAGGCGTGATTTTATGTATGTTATGAATCAATAGATTAGATAGAGGTTAACAGTGTGAGAAACCTGTCTACTGAGATAATGATGATTTGCTATAAGTTTCTAGCCTTTCTCCAGTAGTTAGCTACGTACCTAGCGAGTTATTGTCTTTGTTAGGTATTTCTCCGAAGTGATAAGTGTCTATCAATATATTTATGTAGAAGTTGTAGAAAAGTGATAATTTATTGTGTAAGTAGTAAATTCGTAATTGCAGTATTCAATTTGAATGAAAGTTGGGTGTTGTTGAGGAACTAATGGTGTTGATTCCATGTGCCACGTAAGTTTTGTGAGGCCGCCGGTGTTTACTTGGTAACTAGAAGGACTGATCTTTAGCGAAATACCCAAGCTACTGAAAAACTAACAAATGATTGAGGCAAACGAAACCCTTCCAAGTTGAAACCCAATTTTTTATGCTGAAAATTGTAAATAAAGTACTTTTTCTATGGACCGAAAAATAGCCGCCAGTTACCGTCATAATCATCTTACTTATATTATAAATGCGAAAGTTTGTGAGTTTGGATGTTTGGATGTTTGTGCCTCAATCACGCCTAAACGGCTGAACGGATTTGAATGAAACTTGGAATATACATAGTACATGTACTGGATTAACATATAGGCTATTTTTTATCCGGGTACCACGAGAGCGAAGCCGCGGGCGGCAGCTAGTACTTTATAAAATGAGTTGGTTTTCACTATTCAGTCCCAAAATTAATGTAAATCGTTCGTTTGACCATCAAAAAGCCGTGATAGTGTCAAGAACCTCGGAATATGAAATTGCGCCACAGAGAGAGGGCTATGCAGCATGGTACGTTCATGGAGCCTTATGGAAAAGTACTATCGTCTGTTGCCTGTCGCAACGTGAGAGTTCTATCAGCTATTGGCTGTTGCAATAATACATTAGTAGGTACTAAAAGACGCTGGCGAACGCATGACGAAGGAAATTAAGATAATCCTGGGAAAAACTAATTAAGAATTCCATCACGTAACCAGGGTGAGCACTGGTGGGTGGTAGCGACCCCGCCTTTCGATTCTAGGGTCGTGGGGTCAAATCCGGCGCTGCAACGGATTTTTCTGTTCGAAAAATGTATGAGCGTTATACCAGTCTCAAACGGTGAATGAAAACATCCGTAGGAAACCAGCATGTCGTAGAATCTAAAAAGTTCGAAAATATTTGTTAAGTGCACGCCAAATTGCTTAATTTGCTTTTTGTTCCGGGGCTAGAACATTTTCGTTCATGGGTAAAAGGGTCATCCATTAATCACGTGATGTTTTTTAGAAACCTTTTTTTCTACATGATCAACTGATCAATCATAGGGAATTAAGGACTTTGCACTGCAGTGCAAAACATTGGACTCACATCAACCAAGCCAGTTCACCTTGGTTTTTTTAAACAATTTGATATTCATTCAGCGAATGCAAAACTACCGTGATTAAATAATAGACAACGTCTAAGTCACATACATAGTTCTGACCCAATACTAGAATTCCGGGTCATCGTATTTCCCAAATATGAATCATCAAAATCGAAATACAAAATTTAAAAAAAATGATGATAAAAAAATACCCGTACAACCGGACGGTGAACCCTTTTTAGAAACCGGTTAAAAAAACGTGTTCGTACAGTAAAGCATTAGTTTCTGGTTTCTAGAAGATTATAACTTCGACAGTGTCTTTTGGAACGGAGCAATGTTTTTGTTTGTGATTGGTTATCATTAGCATTAATTAAGCTGCCCTTGGAGGCCTTGGCTTTTGTGACCAGCCCGTTTACGATACGGTAGGTATATAAACGGACAGATGATGCAACCTTGTAATCAAATCGTAGGGTATCGGACTATCAGCGGCCCTACACAAAAATAACAAAGTAAATTCTGATATTTTTAGGGTTCTGTACCCAAAGGGTGCCAATTGGACCCTATTACTAAGCCTCCGTCCTTTCGACAGACGGATAATGTCTGTCAGCGTTCTGTATCTCTTGAACCGTAATAGGTAGAATTGAGATTTTTAGAGTGTGTATTTCTTTTGTATAAAAAAATAAAAGGTGCCACATACAACATGAAACATTATTGTACGTTGGTACGGAACGCTTCGTGTGCGAATTCGACTCGCACTTGACCGGTTTTTTTTCTACCGGGACGGTGGCGGTAAGCTCAAGTAGGTACTACTACTAGTCCTGTCACTTAGATCTTTCGAAACAGTGTGGTGAAAGGATTTTAAAGTGCGCCTCAAAGACTTCTTTCGTAAACTTGACACATATTTTTGAAGATTTTAGGTTCTACGACATGCGGGTTTCCTCACGATGTTTTCCTTCATCGAATGAGAGCACTGAATTTACGAACAAAAAGATCCATTGGTGCACGACCATTAGTGCTCTGAAGTTAGCTCAAGTGATATAATATAATGCTATGTGGAAATCATCATCTTCCTGCCCTTGTCCCACTCTATGTGGGGTCGGCACAGCATGATCCAAGGATCATGCTGTAAGAGTTTTGGCTAAGGCGTTTCATGACCGGCCGCCCGCCTGACGTCAACCCTCCTTGGGAATACTTGCTTATTGTATCTCATCATGTTGGAGGATACTATTCCTTAGTCGACTTTTACGACATGCTCGGGGAGAGAAGCAGCTGGACGCATTCTATGTTTTTTCTTTACTCCCAGTCCAGCAGAGAAGTTGCTATAATGCTATGTGGAAATATTGTTTCCTATTTATTTATTTTTGATATTTACAGATACCTACTGGACAGATTGAGGTGATCTGTGATTATACGAGGGGAGGTCAAAAAGTCCGCGGAATGGAAGGGTTAGACAAATAATGTAGGTAGGTATAGATTAAATACCTACATACCTAAATAAACAAACTGATTAAGAGCTACACCGAGGATTATTTATTTTGAATAATAAGATTAGATTAAAATAATAATAATTGTAATTAAGTAATCGCTTTCGCCCGCGGATTCGCAGTACCTACCAGAAGAAAAGGCAGTTTATAGGTATCCAAATTCGTTCAGCCGAGATTGAGTTACAAACATTCAAACATCCTCACAAAATTTTGTATTTATTGTAATTAGTAAGTATTAGTATGATAGTAGCTCAAAAACTTAGATAACCTCCGTGATCGAGGCGTGATGGGGCGAGGTCGTCTGTATACCTACACGGGTTCGAACCCCGTATCGGAACAATCTAGATTGAGTGTTTATAATCATCAAAAAAAAATTGGAATCTGTAACTGTCTAAGCTATTGGTCATCAAACTGCGGTCTTTTATTTTTAATATTAATATTAGTGCGGCCCGCGGCTGTCCCATAATAAAAATAAAAAATAACCTGTCAAGTGCGGGGGGAATTCTTGAAACCAAAGGTTCAATACGTACATGTACATAAATGTTTCTTGTTGGCCCCCTTTTATTTTTATTATTTGTTCTAATAGCGGCAACAGAAATACATAAATATAGTATACTTATTATTATTACGCCCTTATCCCTAATGGAGTGGGCAGAGCCACCAGTAAACATAAGAAAACTTGCAGCCACTTTTGATTTAAAGTCCTAAGATGGATATGGTGAACCATGGTGACAGGTGATTAGCCCATGGCCCATAATACAATGCAACAGAATACACACTGAAAATTCCAACTCTCTACCTATTACGGCTCATGAGATAGGTACAGCCCGCTGACAGACGGACAGACAGCAGAAGCTTAGTAATAGGGTCCCGTTGGCACCCTTCAAGTACCTAAGAAACTCTAAAAACTGAGTCGGTAACTGTCTAAGCCAACTACCCTGGTCCATGACCGGAGGGCTTGGACGAATAATTTATTCGTCCAAGCCGGGGAGTCACCATCGCAAAAAAACACAGAACTTTTTAAACTGGGACGGCGGCGTCGTCGGCCCGTTGGTGTCGGAACGGGGTAGTGAGTGGAGACCCCTAGTGGAACAGATGGACAACTTGGACCAATAGTACGATGATAAGAATTTAAAAACTTGCATCGCTCGTATTATCTAGGTACCTAAAAAGTACCAACATTATGATATGCACCTATGTAGGTACCTACGAACCTACTGCAAAAAACATTGGTAGGTAAAATTACAAAATGCACGTATTTTACATAATTATAGGTATCTAGTCCCCTAAGCAGGTATTTTGGAATGGCATTTTGCTATCGACAGAATTGTAGCAGTACCTACTAAATATACCTACCTAAAAACTGAAGGTTCTACTAACTCAGCTGATTTTAACACAACGTAAACAAAAGCTAATCTAGGTTTCCCTGCTCATTGTTGTTCCCAATAAAAAGTTGATTTATTTCCGTAGGAAAAGTAGGAATCTTATTTTACGTACCTTTATCAACGCGAATCGTTGGTCATCGTCGATTCCCACCACGGCGTTGGAGACCGGGGCCATTTCACAATCGGAATTTGTAACAATGAGCACACGTGCGATAGCGGCAAGTGATAACTCGCGACTGACGTGACGGACGCTACGCTGGGCTAGCGCTGGACTGGACTCGCGTGATGATTGTGACTTGACTTGCTTGAACAACAGTTGACTGAGTAACTAATGTGGTGCGTTTTCTGTGAGGTTGATTCTGTTTTGCTGTACGAAATTCGAAAGGGTTAAGTTTGAGACTTGATTGATAGGTAGGCATAGCTAGATGGGAATCCCGGTTTATGGAACTAGATAAAAAATTTAGAACCCTTTAAACAACTTAACTTTAAGAACCATATTAACTTAAAGAGTCAAACAAATATTTTTTTATACATGATTATTTCTTTTAGATTTTAACAAATTGTCACTGTGTCCCTATATTTAGTTCATGCTTTGTCCTCAGTTAATCCTAATTAAGTTTTTGTTTTCAAATTTAATCTATTTATTTTATAAAACATCTGTCTTAATTTATAATATTTAAAATATGAAATTATAAAAAAAAATCACACTCCATATATTCTGACTTCTATCAAAATCGGCACATCATATCGTCACTGGAAAGGCAAATTTACGTAAGCGCCAATCGAGAAAAAGCCGTTTAAAGTTATTTTTTTTCGTTTTTTAATAATAACTTTCTACCTAATTATCGAATTTTGATGACGTCAACGTAAGATTTCATTCTTTTTTCATTTTCTATGTCCAGCAATTCATATTATTGCATTTGGACTGCTATTTTAGGGTAATAACTCAATATGCCTATTTTGGCGCCATTTTGGCGCTTACGTAATTTTGCCTTTCCAGTGACGATATTAATTCTTTGAGAATAGCCCAAAACTTTACAATTATTTCATAACAGTAAACACTACACCTCCTTTCTCCGGCTCCTCATCATGTACTTCCTTATCACTACCCTCGGAATCTGTATCATCAGAATCACTGCCAATATCCCTATATGTTCCAAATTTCGACACATCATCGGGTAGCTTCCCCATATTAATTTTAGTTAGCAGTTTCTCGGCCGCATGTAATGCTTCAGTCTCTTTCAGGTGTTTCATTTGCTCTTTCTGGAGTTGGAGGGATTCTGTGATTGATATAACTTTAGCTGGGCCGTGGATGATGGAAGGTGGCGAGGCTGCTGTGTTCTCCCAGTGCTTATTCTTTTTTCTATGCATTTCTTTTACTGGATTGTGGACATCTGTCTTTGTTGTTTTGTATGGTTTGAACTGTCCCGAGGCTGCGGGGTTTGGTGCTACTTCAGTTTTTTCTACAATGTACTTTATGTGAGGGATATCGCCTATCTTTATCAATTCCTCGGGTGTAACCAAAGGTTTTTCAGGTTGTACAACTTTTAATTTCTTTTCTTTGGCAGTACTTTGGCTGAGAATTTCTAATACATCTTCGGGGTCGCTGTCGTCGTCAGAGTCGAGGTAGGCGACTTTTTTCTGTATCTTGCCCTCCCATTCAACTTGTTGCAATGACATCTCATCCACATTCAAACTCAGTTTCTCAAACAGGCGATGTGTTTCTTCTGCTTCTTGCTTTGATTTCAATTCGCTCACGATCTTATCGTGAAAACACTGGATCTTTGCTCCTTTATCTGCTAGCCTATTGATAAAGCTCTTGTTATTTAGTAGTTTGAGTTGCCGATCCCTTAGTTCTAAAAGTTCGGGTATTGTTTTGGACGGTAAGTCTGAGGCACCATCCACTCCGGTTTTTGGTGAAACTGGCAATAATATCCCCGGAATCTTTTTATTATTAGCTTTCTTCATGACTCCAGAAACAGTCATTAAGGTGAGATTTAGCAAAATGTTAATAAATAAGTTTAACTGCAAGGTTTTTGTAATTAGTTTACTCGCTCAGTGGTTTGCATTGCAAGCTGGTTGATGTTTGTTTATTTTATCAGATAGATGAACGAATGAAATGAAAACGAATGAACGACAATTTGACTGTGATACAGATAAAAAATACCTATGTAATCATAATCAGTAATCTGTAATCAATAATAATAGATTAAAGGCTCGGACGAATAAACCACATTAAAGGCCTTGCACGTGATGGCTCCTCGCCGCAAAACTAAAACCTCTACAGTCTTCAAGCGTCTTTAAAAATAAGTAAAACAAAACAAAACTAGCTAATAGCTAGCTACCCACATGCTTGTGATGGTAGGAGCTTGCTATGGTTTGGCAAACATATGAAGGCCCCCATACAATTCGTGACGCCACTTCAATTTGACAGAACTAAAACGTACTTCAATTGAACACCCCTGAACTTGGTGATAGACTGATAGGCAATCCATACAAAACTCGGTAGGTATCAGGGCCCCAAACAGTAAATGCAAATCCGCAAGATTTGCATTCGCTGTTTGGGGTGAAGTACTAGTTTATGTTGGATTATGTTGCATCGATTTACATTAGAACACCGTTAATTATCATCCAAGTAAATCACATACGCCCGCGAGTAGTAAGTTTATGACTTCAGATTACTTATCTGTGACCAGTCACTCATCTTACTTATATTTTAAATGCGATTTGTGAGTTTGGATGTTTGATGTTTGTGCCTCAATCACGCCTTAACGGCTGAACGGATTTGAATGAAACTTGGAATATACATAGTAAATGTACTGGATTAACATACGGGCTATTTTTTATCCTGGTACGACGTGAGCGAAGCCGCGGGCGGCAGCTAGTAATTTAAATTAATATTGTTAGGATAGTTCAGTGACACTGACAGGTGATTTAGACAATTTCAAGCAAATCACTACGACGACGACCATTCGTTTTATTCATTCATTCATAATTGATTGAGCGAGATATTCGACCTCAATTTCATTGCTTTGTTTATCGCTTTTTCTGAAATAAATAGTGGAATCTGTTTGATATCATGCTTTATTTACTCCTAATGTTTTAGTGAAACAGTGAGCTATTCGTCAGAATTCATTAGTTTAGTTTTTATTGCAATAAAGACACCAAGTGCACCATGGTGGACGCCACGGTATGTGATATTTTGGTTGTTGATGGATGACACCATCGTAGAGCGCAAAATAATCTGTAAATTGCAATATTTATGTTTCTTTTAGATACCTCTACTTTTGGAGCCTATTCAGCTTAGCGAGGTGTCGGAGAAGAGGCTGTGGATCGGCAACCTGGACACCAGGGTTAATGAGTATGTATATGATTTGTTTTTACGATACTTTCAACATTTATACATACATACTTACATAAATATTATTACGCCCATATCCCTAACGGGGTTGCCAGAACCACAAGTTATCATTAGAAAACTTGCAGCCACTTCTGATCCAAGACTCCCAAGATCGATAGGTCCATCAAGTTGGAGAGGATACTAGGTACTCCTTAGTCATTTATGACATGCTCGGAGAGAGAAGCAGCTGGACGCATTCTATGTTTTTTCTTTACTCCCAGTCCAGCAAAGAAAAATATTGAATGTTTATAGTAGATAATTTATTATAGAAATCAGATAGCTAGCTTATGTTATTTTGTACAAGTTGAATAATCCATGCCATTTCTCATTACCGGTATCAATTACTGAAAATGGTCCGTGTGTATGGAAACATCGAGAAGTTCGACATGCTGTTCCACCGGAGTGGGCCTAACGCGGGACAGCCGCGAGGCTTTGCGTTCGTCACTTACAAGCTGAGGCAGGATGCCATCATGGCCATGAACTCGCTCAACGGACAGCTACTCGGCTCCAAGAAGATCTGTGTCAAATTTGCTAAAAACACTGTAAGTTACTTGCTCTTTCTTTAGCTTGTTTTTAACCTACTTTAAAATGACCTACATCGTTTTTAATTTCTAATCAACAAATCTCAATTTCCAGGAAGATCAAGATAAGCCAAAACCAGAGCTAGGCATTCCTGCCCTAGCAGGCGCAAAACCAGAAATGAAACTCAGCAAGAAGACTGCCATCCAATCCATAGAGGCCAAACTCAAAATGATGGAAAACATGAAAGCTGGTGATGACTTTGTCGTCAACAAGTTAGCAGCCAATGAACCTCCAATAATCACACAGTATCAGACAAATAAGCATCAGCCCCCTAATAAGACAATAAGCACATTCAGACGACGACATCCTTACCATAAGAAAAGATAATTAATCCAGTCTTGTCAACCAAAAATGGACTTTGGACCTTCTTTTCAAGATTTCAAGCTAAATAATGTTCATTAATTTCCCTGCCCTTGTGCCACTAGGTGGGGTCAGCACAACATGTTTCCTCTTGTTACCCACCCTTCATCATTCATATCACTCATCATCTTGGTACTAACTCTTTACTTCTTCTTTTCAAGCTGTATGTATGCTGCCAACATCCCAAAGTCCTCCTGTACTTCAAGGAGTTGGGTTGGTTGGGGGAGGGGATAATGCCCAATACACCCCATTGCGGAATGTCAGTGCAGATCTTCGTTCCCCTAGCTTTAATTTAATTAGAATTGATGTGCTAGTTAAAAAACCTACACCTATAAACCATAAAGTTGGTCCAAAGTCCGCCAGATCAACAAATCTCATCCAATCATCAGTATTTGAATTAGTTGTAAGATTAGTTTTATGATTTACCATCAATTGTGTTCACTAACAAGTTTGTATGATGGTTTCGCTTGTGATAATGATATTTAATGAATTTGCAGAGGTACTTAAGAGCTTTTCCATTATGTGGGCCAAATTGTAGCCATGAAATATTTTCTCTTGCCATCAAATGTTACCATTTCAAGCCATATAAAAAAAAAATCAGTATACATCTTAGATCTTCATAAAAATAGCTGTTTACTGTCTCAATGTGTAGAATGCTTAGCTGTTCTGTGACTGTTACTTCTTTACAACTAGCATATAAAGCATATCCTTATAACATTGAGCTAAGGCTTTTAGATTTATCTATCTGGTCGCAGGCGCGGTCGCAGCCTGAAATTTTGATACCACACTAATAATAGAATATGTCGAGTAAATCAGATTTTATTGCACAATATACAATTTTTCAATTTGACATGTACGATTTTGGGGGGGTCATGTCCCCTGTGACCTTCGGACCGCGCCTGTCTGGTCGTGTCACTAGTTATTTCGAAACATTAACACAGTGCAGTGTGGTGAGGTTCTATAACATGCCGGTTTTTTCAACGTTTGAGAGTACTGGTAGCGCTCAATAAAGTGTTTCGTACAGAAAATCCATTGGTACTACCAGACTACCAGTGCTCTCACCAATGGCTTTTAGATCATCTAAAAGCCATTGGTAGCTAGTATCTTGATTACAGTATGCTCAGTCAATACTATAATGAACTACCTATATAACTACACTACTGTAAAAAATATTATAGAAATTTGTTTTGTGAATAAATGAGTACAATCTAACAAATAAGGATATGTTTTCTATGTATATAATAAATGTTTCCTTTTTAGAATGAATTTACGATCCTCAATATTGTGACTTATAATGATACTCAATCAAAATGTTGTAACTTATTTATAGATTTAGCTATGTGATATGTGTTGTGAAAAAGTGAATAAATGTTTAAAATAAACATTTGTTTCATTATTTACCTAATATTTATTTGACAGATAAGTACATATATGTAGTCTATGTAGACCGTTAGGTATATACTTAACTTAGAACAACAAACTTATCTCTTTTCAAGACCAAATGTAACTCTTGATCTAACTCCCAAGATGCATATGGTGAACCAGGGTGACAGGTGATCAGCCCATCGCCCATATAGAATGGCCCATAATGTTGGAGAGGATACTATCCCTTAGTCTTCTTAATTTTCCGACATGCTCGAGGAAAGCAGCAGCTGGCTGGACGCATTCTGTGTCTTTTCTTACCTCCCAATCCAGCAGAGGTATAAAAAAAACTCAATAGGTAATAAATAATGCTTTATTAAAAATAATAAGAGCTCTTCTCAAATGCTAAATCCAATTGGACATTCTTAGTTACTTAAAAATAATAACAAATGAGTAGATAGCTATAATAACTTTCATTTATAATCTTTTATGGTAAAGAAGTTATGTATTTTGTTATACAAGAAAGCACATGGGGTTATATACAATAATAAAATACCATATCGCAACATAGGACCCATTGATCAGCCAATTATGATCAACAATTTAAAAAACAAATGGTAAATTTGGTTACATTACAATAAAATATAACAAAACTGCATCCAAGATAACAATTGCATCTAAGTACTTATCTAGCTTGAAATCAAATTGTAGTTTTCAAATTACAATACTAAATAATTTACTATACATAAAGTAATTTTATTCTTATATTGGAAATTAACACAAAAATGACACAAGTACAATATAGGACGCGCTAAGCTTCAAAATAGCTCATCTTACGGATGAGCTATTTTGAAAAAGTTTAAACGTGGGTACTTCTACGCACAAAAGATTTTTCATATTGATTTATTTAAGTTCAATGTTTATTGTGTAAACAAATCTCATCTCAGAGAGACAAATACACAAAACTGTCTGTCTCTCTCACAATTTTTTCTGTTTAATTGAATTTATTTATTGTTTTTATTTTATTTTGTTGCAAATAATTTAATCTATGGTTATCTAAATAAAATGAATAAAACAAAATGTCTACTTTCAAATTTCTTTCCTGCGGGTTCATATACTTTCATAAAATAAATATATTAAGTAGGTAGCGAGTGATTGTTCATAAACAATGAAAAAATAATCAGAAACCAAAAATTCACTCTGCACTGCCAATTCTGAGCTGCGATTGAACTTTAATTCATATGTACACTGTCACTGGTCCGGAACCCTGGTGAGACTCCGTTACTGAGGCTGGCTATCCTCTTACTCGGCACAGCTGACATCAGGAAGTCATCATCCTCTTCAAGTTTCCTCCTCATCCCGGAGTACTGCGTGGAGTCGCCATCTTTTCCCCAGTCTTTATACTCTATGCAGAGTGGCCAGATTATTTTGCCAGATCTGGAACAAAAGCATTTCAATTCAATATTTTGCAATGTGCTCCAATATTGAAATGAGACAAGTAACTGCAAGTAATTTGATCTGTTTCAAGATAATTTTCGTAGAACGTCTACTCTACTCGATAGACTGGCGTATAAGGAGTGTGTACCGTTGGAAGGGAAAGATCCGGCGTACGTACCAAATCGGCGACGTTTTGGAAAAAGGCCGGGTTAAGAGCACCCTAAACCGACGAGCATGCATGAATAAGGCATAAGAGGTTGTATGTTTATTTGTGTGTTTGTTTGTTACACACACTCTGAAACTCAATAACTACTAAACCGATTTCGATGCAGTTTTTACAATACTTTAGTTTCATTATGGATAAGTTTTTAAGATAATGTTGTAGATAGCAAATATCTTATCGTCGTGGATTTTTAAAAACAAATAATATTTATATTGATTACTATTTTTTGTGTTTGTTGTTTTAATTTTAGTTTGCTATTTTTATTTTTTTGACATTATTACTATTATTATAATTTTAATTTTGCAACTAATTAATCAAGGCACGCCCATAAAGAACAAATTACATTGAATCTAAATAATCTGTGACATCTTTTTTGACATGTAATTAAGCAATAAATATTTAAATATACTTTGACTTTGAAATGAAATGGAATTTTATTGCATAAAGTGTGGTCCAATGTAGATGTTACAGTTTGTTACTTGTTATATTACCTGGGCAAGGTGTAAGGGTCGTATGGGAACCACTCGTCGTACTGCTGCGCGTCGGCGTGTTGGAGCGAGTTGCGTAGATTGCGTTCCACCACCGCCTGGCAGTACGCGACCTGGTGAGCGCGGGTGACGGACGAGAAGGCGCGGGTGACGGCCGGCGGGCACGCTCTAAGCGGGTTCAGGGCGCAGGTTACAAGGCGGGGTAGGTTAAGTGACTCGATGAATTGAAGACCTGAGAACAAAATTTTTGTTGTTGGATGCGGTTTTATTTCAAATCATGTTTTGTTGTTTTGTAAAGAGTACTGGTGTCTAGTTGGTAGTGACCCCGCCTTCCGATTCGTGGTCGTGGGTCGTGTACCAATGGATTTTTCTGTGCGAAAACTTTATGTGCGCTATACCAGTACTCTCCAAACGGTGAAGGAAAACATCGTGAGGAAACCCGCGGCTTAGTCAGCTCCGCACGTATTGACCATGTCTTTCCTGTGGACAAGGCCGACTAAGCTGAGAGGATGGAATAGGTGTTGGGCAAGCCTATTCCATCTTAATTCGTCACGGCGTGCTTGAGGCACAAACAGCGTCACATCCTCACAAACTTTCGCATTTATAATATTAGTAGGATATACTCACTCTCTTTGCTATTGAACAGATGGTGGTGTTTGAAAGCGATGAGGTAGAATACAGCATGGCATATCGCATGAAAGGCTCCATGTGCTTTCAAGTTGTCAAAGGCCGTGGTGGACTCTTGGGCAGCGGTGATGTAGGCGTGGCACCACTCCGTCATACTCCTCAAGTAGTGGATGAGACGGGTGTTAGGGATACGCACGCATCGAGCTAGAAGACCTGGAAATAGTTATATATTACTATCGCCCGCACTTAAAACCAATTTATTAGATACTTATTTTAGATCTCAGTTTTAGATACAATTTTTATTATTATTATTATGTGGTATAGTAGGTTTTGGTAGAGCAATATAATCTTTAAGACCAATTTATGAACTTAACCCGAAACTTTTATAAATAAACTAGCTTTCGCTCGCGGCTTCGCTCGCATGTAATCTGGACAAAAAGTAGCCTTTGTTATTCCAGAACACATATTGTATATATTTCAAGTTTCGTTCAAATCCTTTCAGCCGGTACGGCGTGATTGAGGCACAAACACACATCGTCACATCCACACATTCTTTCGCATTTATAATATTAGTAAGATCGTCTCTATATGAAACAAGTATTTATTTAAAAGAACAAAAAAAACTCGGCTGTGTTGAATTTGCCATATAAGATTTTTTGATACATGACAATGATACAGGGTTACGAATTCCTGGAAGTGAATATTACCTGCTAAATGGCTAGCGGCCGTCCGCCTGGTGGCCAGGGCGCCAGGCCCCAGCCCCTGCAGGCCGGCCGCCACCGTCCATAAGTTATTAAGCACGCGGTCAGCGCATTGCTGGTTTATTGATATCGTGTATAGAAGCAGAAACTGGACATGCCTGTAAATAAATAATACCAGTTATACTTCTCTGCTGGACTGGAAGTAAAGAAAAAGCATAGAATGCGTCAAGCTCAGATTTTATTTGGTCTGAGGCATCAAGCTGCTTCTCTCCCCGAGCATGTCGTAAAAGTCGACTAAGGGATAGTATCCTTTCCAACATGATGGACCACCTATTTGGGCGATGGGCTGATCACCTGTCACCATATCCATCTTAGTACTAAATCCAGGAAAAACAGTGGAATACATTTTGGAACTTCAAAAAGCTGGGTTGTCTGGTAAGGATAGCTGTAGTGCACCCTTTACCTGCTAGTTTACATTGTACTATAATTAGGTATTTGATTATTAGTTATTATTTCAATTAATAATTAATTCATTTCATACTGACATTGTTTATTATGTAGGTTTTTGAATACTTGACTGGTTTTTCTAATTTTCTTATTTTATACTGACATTATTAACTGATTTATTCTATGTAGACACACATCTACAATATAATTTATTTATTTTATTTCATTAGTTTTTTTTTACATTTTATTGTTGTACGCTAGTCTCACAGGGTCTGATGGCTAGAGGAAGTGGTTCCGACAGAATAACAGTGTCTGCTGCTCAAACAGCAGACACAATGCTGAGTCGAAACCAATTTGCTGCTGTAGCACACATCATAATTTGTTTAGTATTATAATTTTAGTGATAAGTGTTTAGTGTTTCTCTCTATTGTCTATGTATTTTTTATTTTATTTTCCTAAAATTCTATGTTATGTGTTATGTGTGCTATCTTAGCAAATAAATGTTATGTCTATGTCTCTATGTCTATGTCTATGAATATGAAATAGATATTAAATGTTGTGTCTAGTCTCCAATAGCATATTTTCACTCACTTATTGTCGATATACTCACCTAATTCCATAAGTAGGCTGCACAACCCTCTCGAACACATTGCAAAGGATCTGCAGGATGGGATCCCGTTCATCCTGTAGCCAGTTCAGGACTTCCAGCATGCTGCAGTCAAGAGATTCAGCGATCTCATCCGGGTCTTCTATCTCCATCTCAAACTGTGTGTCTGTCTTGTTGTTTCTCTCACGTTCTACCACGTTCACATCCATTACTATCATCCTGAAAGAAAGTTTGGTGAGTTTATTAGTCAGTCATGCACAGACGTTCCTTTCGTAAATACAGGAATTCATAATCATAATCATTTATTCACTTTTAAGGTTGACCTTTGAAGCAAGCGGCGGATTAGAGCTATTACGCAAATGAACGGGACGTCATTGACACTGCAGTCGGAGCTACGAAAGATCATTTGCCGCGTCATTGCCACTGCCCTCGAAGCTACGGAACGTCTTTGACACTGCCCTCGAAGCTACGAAACGTCATTCGTCGCGTCATTGACACTGCACTCGAACTCGCTTACTGGCACTTGCTTCAAAAGTCTACCTTTAGGGTAACCTTAAAAGCAAAAATTTTAACAATGTTTTCATTAAGCGCTCGTGGCGTAGCTTGCTTAGACGTTCTTGATTGATCGTTGTAGATAAGCAACCCTTTACGCGGTCACAATTTGGATGGGTGACCGCAAGTGGCATTACGAGCTGAGCGCTTCCGTGCTTTGGAGGGCACGTTAAATTGTCAGTCCCGGCTTTTAAGTCCTTATGCCATGACGGAGGCCTTCAGGTGGCCTCAAAACTCCGTCACAAGAGTTGGCCACTAGCTCATATGAAGATACTTTTATTGATTGATGACACCCAAATTTTTGAAGGGGCATTGATTTTTTATTTTTGCTGTATAGAAAAATTATGATGATGCTTACCTATTTACAATAGTCATCATAATCTGTTCTTTCAGTGCTGGTAGATACTTGCTCATCCATATAAGGTTGTGGATGTATGCACGATTCGCAAAACAGCCGGCTTTGTAATAAGGGAATGATTCTGTCATTATCTTCATTAGGAGATCACTGGTCCTGTAATAATGAAAACTTATTATAGCTAACAGCCAATAGTCACATACATAGTTCTGATGCCACACTAGTTACTGAAGAATTCTAAAAGTAAATTTGTCTGGTGTTATATTGTGTTAGGATTTTTAACCATTCTTGGAATCATGGTGATTATCACTTTGTCATCATCATCATCGTCATCGGCATATAGCAGGGCACTGTTGGACATAGGCCTCCCCTAATGACCGTCATCGCGCCCTATGTTCAGCTTGATGCATCTAGACCAGGGATCCCCAAACTATTTTGGACAAGTGACCCCTTTTCCAAAATGAACTGTTACCTCAGACCCCCATGGCCTAGACCTACTTTTAAGATCAAAACCCTTATTCATAATGGTCCGCTAACTTAAAACAGCTGCAAGTTTTTCATCTTGTACGAACTTGAGACTTTACTTTACTACAACAATGCTATTTCCTACAAAAATATAAATTATTCTTAGTACATGTGACACAAAACAATACAGTACCTACCTATCTTGAAAGTTTTAAATAAGAACTTGTGTTAATTTAATAGGGGTCGATTTTTAGACCTTGTCGACCCCCAAAATCAGTTTTCGTTTATGTCGACCCCTAGGAAACCTGATCTTTGGGAATCCCTGATCTAGACTCTGCCAGTAGCATTTTCCAAATCATCACTCCACCTAGCCGGAGGGTGTCCTAGAATATGTTTGCAGTCTCTGTCTCCAATTGTGATTGTCACTTAAAATTGATACAAGTGATAGTGTTATCTGTAAAATTCTCCAACACTTCAAAAACTTTTAACCAAAGTAGCAACACTAGGTTCTGCATAATGCATTATATTTTACACTAATTTATTTAGCTTTACTTACATGGGCATGATTGCTACAATTTGTGCAATGATTGTGTGAATGTTTGACCAAATATTAACTTGCTTTGGACATGGTCCACTCTCTTCCCAATTTTCCCCTTTCTCTGAAAAATAACAAAAAAAACTAAACATTTTTGTCAAACAATAATATTGTGCAATATTTTGAAGTTGTGTAATTGATTTATTTACACAGGATTGCACCATAATGGTGTAATATTTTAAACACATACATATTAACATGACCATATCCCTAATGCTGTGGGCAGAGCCACAAATAATCAAAAGTAAACAGCATGTCTTAATTCATAGTCCCAAGATCGATATGGTGATGCATGGTGACAGGTGATAAGCCCATTGCCCATTATAGAGGGTCCATCATGTTGGAGGACTATTCCATAGTAGACTTTTACGACATGCTCTGAAAGATGCTGGATGCATTCTATGTTTTTTCTTTACTTCCAGTCTAGCAGAGAAGTTAACATAAATAAACACACTGTCTGATTGAAAATTACCTTGAAATAGCTTAACCAAGCATGTCATGACACTGGGACAATGATAGGTATGAGCGGTGACCAGGCTGATCAAAAAAGTGCTGTACAAATTCACAAGTGATTCATTCCGATGGGTCCAATTCAGTGATAGAATAACATTTACGAAAGGAACAAAGTTCCGCCCTAGCAGTACCACACATGACAAGCAGTCGTCCACCACACACCTAAAGTTATCATCGTTCAGTGGGTACTCTCTTAGAATCTTTATCAACTCGTTGTATTGAGTGACATTACTGTGTTTGACTAGGCCTACAATTGTGTTCTCCACTTGCTTAGGCTTTATCTTCAACTTCGCGTGGGCTAGTGCCGTCTGCCGCTCCAAAGACTTCTGCAGAAGCTGAGCAGCTATACTTTTACGGGCTACTAATGCCATTATTACTTCTTGAGATCAGACGCGATTAATTTCAGGTATTCTATGATCTCCGGCTGGCGAAGTAACTGCGCCTTCTTGTGGTTTAGTACTTCTCGAAGGATACTGCTGCTATCATCCAGCGCCACCGCCTGAGGTGTCGGTTCGAAGCTGGTGGTCGGCTTGCTGTAACTGAGGCTCTGTTCTGCAGCCTCCGAACTCTTCTTATCTTTCAAAAATAACTGCAATCTCTCCAAAACCACTTTGCTATCCCCTTCTTTTTTTTCCGGACTATAACCTTCTTTGGACATAGCTTACTGCTATATTTACATCGTCACGTGTGCGCTTTAGCTTATTTATAAATTTTGACTGTACTATTTAGTTTAAAATAAATTAATATAGTAATTGAAGGCAATAAATTAAAGAAAAATAATGAGAGAAACACGTGCGCACTTCCTACTGTACAATTTGTAGGTGACATGGACATGTAAGCATGTGCGCGGAAAATCAGAAAATCTCTTTCAGTTCAGTCAGCTGTCACGCACGCAATCATTTCAATGATTAATGACACTTGACACTTGAAGTTGATTTTGTTTATTCCTGTTTAGTCAAACGCTTGTCTATGGCAAAAACGAAGCAAGCAAAGTTTTTTTATGAATGTTTCTCATTCTATTCCAGCAAAACCGAATTATAAATTATTTTGTGGAAGCTTTCCAAGTTTTCTAACTCCAAATCAGTGATATAATTGTTATAAAACACAATTTGAAACTTATATAATTGATGTGACTTTTACCGATAAAAATCATTATTATAGTTCTTCCTTGTTTTCATTCAACTGTCAACGAGTCGTTGAACTCCATTCAGGATTGTTTTGTCTGTGGACTTTCATTTCTCAATGAGTTTGGGAGGGGTAGAGAATGCGTGTGTATTTCTAAATTCCGCATTTTTGTTCAATTTTTATTGTAATATCATTTTATCAGTGCGTACGTCGCGGTATTGTGAAAGTGTTTTACAATGAACTGTATAAATATTGCGTGACATGTATTAGTTCCTTTCTTTTCTATGGGCGTCGATAATCATGCAAAATGGCCAACGATTTGTGGTCATGTACCTGTTGTACCGAGGCACTGACGTGCTGGCTGCGATTGAAACTGTCTCCGGAGGAGATAGAACAGCGGTCGAGGAGCAAGGAGATCGACCGGATCCTGGAGAAGGACCGGCAGACACTGCGGCGGCAAGTGAAGTTGCTGCTGCTCGGCGCGGGTGAAAGCGGAAAGTCAACATTCCTGAAACAGATGAGGATCATTCACAAAGTGAAGTTTGAGCCGGAACTGGTGCGGGAGTATCAGCACGTGATATATCAGAACATAGTGAAGGGGATCCAAGTTTTGGTTGACGCGCGGGACAAGCTCGCGATTCCGTGGGAGAACCCTCGGAACCTGGACGTGGGACAGCAGGCGTTGCATTTCAACAGCTCAGCGTCTCTTGACAATCGGCTGTTCATGCACTATGCCCCTCACATCCACTCCCTCTGGCTGGATCGAGCCATAAAAAGGGCATATGACAGGCGACGAGAATTTCAATTGGTAAGTCAGTATTTGACAAGTAAACAATGCACTCGTTGTAGTTTGAGTCACAGGTGATGACTTGTTTGTCTTTTAATTGCATATTAATGTGTTGTAATCAATTATGTTGCATGACATAACTACTCAGTGGAGTGTTAGAATTTTCCACAGTATTTTAGTCCTAGGGACTTGCTTGTATCAAATTTGATCAGCTATCTCCAAGCAGGTCGGAAATGCATAACAAATAATATCATGTTGTAACTTAGTAGATATTTTGATATAAGGAAAATTAACAATTGAACTGGTGTTTGTTGTTGACAATATTATCTTTAAACCTCACTTTGGTTTTCCTTGATTCCGATCAAGGCTTTCTGACTAATACCAACTTAGGTCACTCACCAAATGATGTTCTAATGGAATATGAGCAGTATTATTATAGCTTTAAGCATCAAAATTGCTCACATGATCCCTTCAGAGTCATTTAACGAATACCTAGTAATGAGCCAATGGCATGGCGTGACCTAGCCTCTTGGGTGCTATTATACTGACCTGATTTATCCAATTTATGGAAAGCTAATGAGCTCTGAAATTATTGCTGTCCTTATTTTGTTCAATTCATAAGAAGGGGACGGCTGTAAGACTTTTCAACTTTGCTAATGTTTGGTGCACAACAAAATCTACACCATTACTTGACTAATTTGTGTGCCTAGATTTGCCCTGAAATCCCTTTGAAGATGGCTTGAATTGAAAAAATTTTGGAAGTGTTTGGAAGAAAAGTTCTTACTTTTCAGAAATTATCTCTTTACAATTTACAATCTAATTGATAAACCAAGTTGGAAGATTATTCAGTAATAAGATTTTTGATTTCTCGATAATCCAATATTATTAAGCCTTTTTGCTTTATGAATATTCCATGCATATATCCCAGAATCACATACGGACCAAGCTAGTCCTAGGCACTTTAGCCTTTTAAACTATTTTTTATCGAAATTGATACCATTTCAATAATTGTACCTAATGAATTTGTAGTTTTAATTGCTCGTAAAGTTTCTGAAGATAATTCCACTTTCTTGTTAGAATTACTCATGTAATTGGGTTACATTACTCATATGGGTGAATTTTATCAATGAAATTAAGAACAGGTTTTTCCTTTAAAATGTCTTTTGATAGCAACACCAAATTTTAATACACTATATTAATAATATATGTATTCTATGGTCTTCTTCTAACTTCTCTGCTGGAACCGGGAGTAAAGAAAAAACATAGAATGCGTCTGGCTGCTTTTCTCCCCGAGCATGTCGTAAAAGTCGACTAAGGGATAGTATCCTCCAACATCATGAGATACAATAAGCCAGTATTCCCAAGCAGGGTTGACGTCAGGTAGGCGCCGGTCATTAAACACCTTAGCCAAAACTTACAGCATGATCCAAGAATCATGCTGTGCCGACCCCACATAGAGTGAGATATGGGCAGGAAGATGATGATGATGATGTATTCTATGGTCTGTGCCTGTTTTGATGCTTCAGTAAGCACTTTGTGCTTTGTTGTTTTATTATTCATTTCATGACAGTTATAATGTATTTGAGGGTTAAGTGTATATATTTACTTCTATTTGTGATTTTGTTTCATAACTCATTAAAAGCTTAGATTCCTAACAGAAAATTGGAACTTATCAGCTGTAAAAGCTATAGCTGCTTTTTAAAAGTTCTCTAATTTCTTTTTCAGAGAGCAAAAAGTAGCTTTTACATTTTGAAAGTATTCAACAAAATTAATAGTAGATACTTAGATGGACTATAAAATATTCTGTACATTTATTTATCTTGTAATAAAGTATTAATGAGAAAGTAACTAATATAGTGGCAAAATCAACCATCAGGAAATACATATTACGAAATTAGCAAACTCAAATCAAATATTGTCAGTGTGTAACTAACAATATTTGATCTTTATCACTGACATGTACGAATATTTACTTTACTAGATATCAACATATTGTCTCAAACTAAATAATAGTACATATAAATATATGCTGCACACATAGATAATTGTTGCATACAATGCCAATTAGACTTTGAACTGAGCAGGTGGTACCAATACTGGTTTTATGTTGTCTAATTGCCACAAAAGCTTTAAATATAATCCATTTGAGGCATTTTTGATGACTGTTCAATTAAATAATACCTATTACCCACCTGAAGTAGATTGTCCTTAGAAAATATGAAAATATCAAGTACTAACTTATTTTATAAAAAAATAAATTGTTAGTCATATTATTTAGATGCTAATAGTATAAAGTTTGTAAATATGTTTGTATGTTGTGGTTCAATCACGGCGGGGCGGCGTAAAGGCTTATTCGATTTGGATGAAATATAAGTACCTAGTTCGTGAACGAACTGGAATAATAAATATGTAGAATGTAATATTAGGCTACGTTCTATCCTAATACCTATTAACATGCAAGCGAAGCTGCGGGCGGAAAATAGTTAATAAGCTGGACCGTTTCAAACATTCATAACAAAGTCTCTACAAGACTGGCACATCACCACACTGGTTTACAAATGTTACAGCCCTTTTGAGGGCTGCAATATCCCAGGTCAATGATCTACCGCAGGCATTGAAATAACCAGTGAGTCCAGCATTGACATACCACAAAACGGAAACAGAGGCACTACAATAATTCAAAGAAGTCTTGTGGACTTAAAATAATCGTAATTGCATATGTTATCTCACTCTGATTAGTCAGGCCGTTGCGTCATGCTGGATAGATCGGTACACTCAGTTTATTAAGTTTATATAAAAAAATATACCGCAAGAATGCGTTGAGTCATCTGTGTTTTATTCAAATTGCACAAAACTGAAGGCAAATTCTTAGCTAGGACTATAACCATGATGTATATTTATGTGTTGTTGGGCTTTTGTCCATATTGAAAAGTACGTTTTCTTACCAGAAAACTTCTGTCAGGACTAAAAAGTACTATTCTGAGAGCTATTAGGATATTAAGGACAGACAGAAATAAATATTTTTTCATCTGAATGCTCGAATAACTGATCAAACAATGTACTATTCTGTCACACATTAACCACGAGGGTGATAATGGTCAGATGGTTTGGACATATACGAGTGTAACATACGTTACTTTATTGTGTTATATACCATCTATATACTTTCTAGTATATAGATGGTATATAACATATACCATCTATATACTTTCTAGTATATAGATGGTATATAACACAATATGACATCATCTAGTAACTAGATGACGTATACAGTGCCAGGAGGTAAATTTTGCCTACACTAACGGGACGCTGTAGTGCTCGAGACGATGTTTTTAGATCGAATTGACTTAATACTGCTACTTCTAATACAACTTACATCGAACAGTACCACCGCTTCGACTTTACGTGTTAATTAAATAACACCGGTCAAGTGCGAGACGAATTCGGACACGAAGGGTTCCGTACCATCGTACATGTACATAAATGTTTCTTGTATACCACCAATTATAGGTGGCACGTGCTCTATTAAAATCCAAGCAAAAAATGCAAAACGAAACATGTCAATATTATTATTTCTCTAGAAATCAGTAAACTTTACGTCGTTTGAAAAATGTTTTTTTGTTCTTGTCCACGAGGACCTTCCTTTATTTTATTTTATTATTTGTTGATAGCGGCATTAGAAATATATACATCAGTGAAAATTTAAACTCTATACTTATTACGGTTCATGAGATACAGTCCGCTAACAGACGAACTGACGGACGGACGGACAACAGAAGCTTAGTAATAGGGTCCCGTTGGAACCCTTCGGGTACGGAACAATCAGCACGTTACAATCAGTACCTATAGAGTAGAATGTAACGAGACTCCGCACTGACTGTACAGACATCTGTAAGATACTCGACTTTCGTGCGTAATCGAATCGACCCTGTGTATCGCTGAAAAAACGTAACCCATCGGTGGTCGGCTAAAACTGGTCTACGAATATCAACATACTCGTAGGATGACTCTGCTTTCCTTATAAGTACGTCGCACAAATTGTTGTCTCTTATTAGGCTTTTTATAGACAATCACGGTTTCTAATGTGTCTACATGTGTACATGTCTTTGGAACGAAGATTGTAAGATTACGTTAATAAAATTGGTGAAAATCAATCTGCCTTACGAACTACGACGAATGCATTCATGGTCAAGTGTACGAAAGGAGCCTCTGAGGTACACATGAATCCATTCACCACACCGAAATCCGTGAGTCCAACTCCTTTATAGAAATATAGAAGACAAAAATGCTTGGGACTGAATAATGCTCAAACTCCTTTTATAAACATGATTTTAAAGGGATCATTTTCCAAAAAAATAGCTAAGCGTGGTTTCTTACCTGTATCTTTCACGCTTGGTCGCGTTACGAATGTAAATGCAACGTAGATTTAAGACGTGTCCAAGTGATCCCCGTAATATTATGGAATAAAGAGAAATTTGACTTTGACTTTTAAATAATGGAGAAAGACTACGGACCAAAATCATAGTGCAGAAGACCAAGTAAGTGCTCCGTGCAGTGCTCTTGTAAAAATGCCTTATTCTGAAATGAAATTTCCTTTGCCCAGCTCTCTGCCACATATTGAGATGTAGAGATAACGCACAACAGCCATAATCTACCCTAGATTAGTCGGTAATTATACCGAGCATGATTCGTGGCGTCCGGCCGGCAACTGTTGGGAAATAGGACGCATCAGTTTTTTGATGCTATCTAGTTTTACTAGTTCTGATTCAGAAATCAGAAATCAGAAAAAAATATTATTTTTTAGTTAATTAGATTACTTCTCTGCTGGACTGGGAGTAAAGAAAAAACATAAATTGCGTACAGCTGCTTCTCACCCCGAGCATGTCGTAAAGTCAAAGTCAAAGTCAAAGTCAAAAATTTTTATTCCATAAAATCACTGGGATCACTTGGACACGTCTTAAATCTACGTTGCATTTACACCTGTTCGTAACGCGACCAGGCGTGGAAGATACAGGCAAGAAACCACGCTTGGCTATTTTTTTGGAAAATGATCCCTTTACAATCATGTTATAAAAGGAGTTGGAGCATTCAGTCCCAAGCATTTTTATCTTCTATATAATCGGATATTTTATAGTAAACTTTTTTATACAACTTTTGTTTTATTAGTGTTTTGAATTTATTAACTGACAAATTTGTCATCTCGCTTGGGACTTTGTTATAGAAGCGTACACATTGCCCTTTAAATGATTTATTAACTTTACCTAGCCTAATCGTGGGTACAGCAAGTTTATCCTTATTTCTAGTATTAACACTATGATTATCACTATTTTTCTTAAACTTACTAACATTTTTATGTACGTACATCAAGTTTTCGTAAATATATTGACAAGGAACAGTCATAATGTTTATTTCTTTAAATTTATTACGTAATGACTCCCTAGGACCCAGGTTATAAACTGCTCGAACAGCCCTCCTCTGCAACACAAATACGGTGTTTATATCTGCAGCACTCCCCCACAACAAAATGCCATATGCCATGATGCTATGGAAGTAGCTGAAGTAAACTAGTCTAGCTGTATCTACGTCTGTAAGTAGACGTATTTTTTTGACTGCATATGCCGCAGAACTAAGTCTCTTCGACAATTTATCTATATGTGGGTCCCATTGAATCTTTTTATCTAAGGTTATGCCCAAAAAAGTAGTAGTGTCCACGAGATCTATATGTTCATTTTTTATTTTTATATGAGAATTTACTTGTGTAACATTTGGTAGTATAAATCTTATACATTTGGTTTTCTTTTCATTTAGCAATAGGTTATTTACATCGAACCATTCTACGACTTTGGAGATTGCATTGTTTACTTCGCCAAAATTAACCTGGCGTCGTTTCATTTTAAATAAAAATGAGGTGTCATCTGCAAACAATACAATTTCATGATCATCCCTAACAAGTTTAGGTAAATCATTAATATAAACTAAAAATAGAAATGGTCCTAATATTGATCCCTGTGGTACACCCATTGTTACTATTGACCCTGGAGAACGTTTTCCATTAACGTCGACTCTTTGTATTCTGTTACTTAAATAGGAACTGAGAAGGTCAAGAGCAAAACCCCTAACCCCATAGTGTCGGAGTTTCCTGATTAATGTTTCATGATGGACACAATCGAATGCTTTTGACAGATCACAAAAAATCCCTAAAGCATCACGAGACTCTTCCCATGCATGGAAAATATGCGATATTAACTCGACACCAGCCTCTGTTGTTGAACGGCCCTTCATAAATCCGAATTGTTTGTTGTCGAGTAGGTTATTTATGTTAAAATGGTCTTGAAGTTGCTTTAGAATCAGTTTTTCAAATATTTTGCTAAAGGTCGGTAGTACTGATATAGGACGATAGTTACTAGGGTCTGAATGACTACCAGATTTGAAGAGAGGTGTTATTTTACTATGTTTCATTAAATCAGGGAACACACCACAATCAATACATTGATTGAAGATCATAGCTAGGTCAGGTGCAATTATGTCTATCAATGGTTTTACGACGCTAACAGAAATTCCCCAGAGGTCCGTGGTCTTTTTTACATTGATTAATTTATAAGCCTTGACAATGTCATTAGAACTGACATAATCGAATGAAAAATTTGTTTTACATTCAGGTACGTTTTGTTTCAACATTGACTCTGCGATTATGTGGGAAGAGTTTAAAGATTTTGTAGTAGAGACTGGAATATCAGTAAAAAACAATTCGAGCGCTTTAGCTACATCTTCATCTTTGTTAATAATTATATTATCTATTTTTAATTTAAAACTGTTATTATGAATTATATTTTTTCCAGTCTCTTCTTTAATAACATTCCAAGTAGCTTTAATTTTATCTTGACTGTTTTTAATTTTTGAACTCAAATATAATGATTTGGCTATTTTACATACTTTCTTAAATATTTTAGAATAATTCTTAACTTTTTCTTTAAACTCTTCACTGAAATTATATTGTTTTATACTGTACAATTCATACAATGTTTGTCTACTTTTATATATTCCTGCTGTTGCCCACTCACAAAATCCTGGCTTATTAGATACCATGATCGATTTGGATGTATAAACTGAATTGAATTCGTTATTAAATTCTTTAAAAAATGTATTATACAAATAATTAGGATCTTCATTATGATATATTATGTTTGGAATTTTATTTTTTAGATTTGATTTCAACTGTTCCAATCGATTAATGGTCATTGGTACATAGGTAATTTTCCTTTTTACATTTTGCCTAGTTTGTGTTTCAATTTTTATAAATTGTCCAAGGTGGTCTGATTCAAGTTGATTAATAATATTTTTACTTATTATATTAACATTAGTAAATATGTTGTCCAAACATGTAGCTGAGGTGGCAGTTATTCTAGTTGGCTCCATAAATGATGGTTCAAGATTGAATGATTTAAATAAACTTGTTAATCTAGTATTTAATGAGCATTTTTCAAGCAGATTTACATTAAAATCGCCACATACAATAATTTCCTTGTTAGATTTAGACAATTTGAACATAGTTTCTTCCATAACCTTTTCAAAAACATCAAAGGAGGCGCAAGGCGGGCTGTAAGCGCTTATAACAATGAACTGCTCCAACTCTACGCAGGCTATTTCTATGTGTCTTTCTGCAGTCAGGTGAATAATATCTTTGCGTTCTTTAAATTTAATTTGTTTGTTTAGTAATATTAATGAGCCACCTCGTTCAAAATGGTTCCTGCAGAAAGCACTACCAACTTGGTGATCACTGAAATTAAACATAAGCTCATGATTTTTTAGCCAATGTTCTGTAATACAAATTATGTCAATTTTGTTTGAGGTCATGTACAATTCCAGCTGCAGTTCTTTACTTCTCAAACCTTGAATATTTTGATGCACCAAATTAGTAACCTTTGATTTTCTAAAATTATTATTTTGACTCTTTTTATTATTATTTGACTTTAATATATTATCGGATTTTCTTATATTTGAATGAAGAACTGATTTTTTTAAAGGTGAATAATAAGCGCTAGAGGCTATCTCTATTGTCTTGAGGTCTAATTTAAATGACTTGGAGTAACTTCCAGAGTCTGTTTTTGGGGGTCATTATACTGCTCAAAAGAAGCAGTCTGAGTAGCCAAGTTCTTGGCTGTTATATTAAAATAATAAGATAGCGACATTGCTACCTGTCTTTTGTAATAATTTGAAAGGTAATACCTACCTTTAGTCAAATAATATTTTTTACTAACAACACTGTTAGAGTCAATTACATGTATATTATTATTATTGCATGATATTGTATGCAAAGTCATATTTAACTTATATCTAAGGTCATTTTCTGATTGTGGCAAACTGTTGCTATAGGGGAATGAGAACATTACAATTTTGTTTATCTGTAGAGCACATAAAGTTTCACAGTATTTTATTAATTCACTCTTGCTCACATTACCCCTATTTCCAAGCCAAATTAACAAGTTTGAATCGCGGCTGAAATCAGTTTTTTTAATTGATTGCATGACTTCATGCAGACTTACGTTGGGTGAACAATAATTTAAAACTTTATGTCCCATGCTATTATTCAAAAGCCGGCCCATATCTTTTCCAATTTCATCACAAAACATGAAAGTTTTATATTTGTGTGAAATTGGTGTACGGACATTCAGCGGGGAAATTGATACAGGAGCACTCACAAGCTCCGGACTCTCAGAGCGGGCGCAATCACATGTGTGATTGGCCACAAAGGAGTCATAGCGGTCCTTGTTGCTGTGGGACAGTTGGAGGAGCTCATCCAGTGCCAAAGAGTACTCCCGTATCACCTCCTGGGACTTCTCATAGCGATTAGTAATGGATCGTAATGATTCCTCAACACTAGCTAGTTCATTTTGAATCAGCTGAATGTCCGTTTCATATTTTAGTTTATTATTTTCAATCTGCAGTGTAAGAGTCGACTAAGGGATAGTATCCTCTCCAACACGATGGATCTATATGGGCGATGGGCTAATCATCTGTCACCATGGTTCATGATATCCATCTTGGAACTCTTGGATCAGATGTGGTTGCAAGTTTTGAGGATTTTGATGATTACTTGTGGCTCTACCCACCCCATTAGGGACACGGGCGTGATAATATGTATGTATGATAAAACGATTCAAGCCATCTCAAATTCTGAATAGAGTTAGGTAAGTTTGCAACGATTCCTGCCTCTAAGATATGACCGCAAGCATATTTTTTTCGTTTATAAATAGTTCTCTGCTGGACTGGAAGTAGGATAAAAGCATAGAATGCGTCCAGCTGTTTCTCTGATGATGGACCACCTATATGGGCGATGAGCTGATCACCTGTGAACCATATCCATCTTGGAACTAAATCAGAAGTGGCTGCAAGTTTTCTTATGTTTGCTTGTGGCTCTGCCCACTCCATTAGGGATGCGGGCGTGATGATATGTATGTATGTTTTTCAATAGTACCTATCTATGGAGTTTTGCCATGTCTACAATAATTTACAAGGATTTCGAAACAGGACATTAAATATGAGATTGACTGACGTAAAAAAATAGCGTCATGTAAACACTTGTATTACAACACTGATGAATCAGACAGACATTCGCAATTTGTACGTGTGTTATCGACGTGTATCGATTTCATAGATTCTTTAGTGTTTAGGAGCTCTTGTTTTGTTTCTCATAACCGAAGGGCGTGTGTAACTAAATGGTATAATTAACATTGAGGCAACAATCCTTGAGAGTATAACCACTAAGCAAATTGCCCCCATTTCGTTAATAAACCCCATCGGCTTCATTCATTAACTTCTCGTGTACTCGAACAAAAGATTTGTATTGTCGGCAATTTTATTACCTGTCTATTTAGTTTGGTATTTCCTGTAATTCATTAGCTCGGTTCGCTCTGAGATATAGCAATAAACACCGAACCATGCCACGGTTCCGAGAAAGGAAATAAAATCAGTCAAGCGCGAGTCGAATTCGCATACGAAGGGTTCCGTACCATCGTACATGTACATAAAAGTTTCTTGTGTGCAATCTATGATATGTAGTTAGCAGCACGTTCCCTTTTACATTCAAACAAAAAATGTAAAATGAAATCCGTCTTTTTTAAGAGGACTCTATTAATTTTTAATTTTATTATTATTTTTGTACAAATCAGTAAAGTTAAGATCTTTTGAAAAATAAGTAAGGTATACATAATTACTACAAAAAAATATGTCTAGAGTCACTCGACCCATCCAATTACTGATGGCGCTTAGTATTGCCTAACTTCAATGATCAATTACGAAGGTTGAAAGTTTTTTTCTTGTATTGGGCCCCCTTTTATTTTATTTTTATTATTCATTGTAACAGCGGCAATAGAAATACATACATACATACTCTGTAAAAATTTCAACTGAGCCTCCGCCCGTCAGTACGCTGACAGACGGACGGACGGACGTAAAGACAGACATACGGACTGCGGAGGCTTAGTAATAGGGACCCGTTGGCACCCTTCGGGTACGGAACCCTAAAAACCGAAGTTCATAATAATTCCATAATCGGTGTTTTCAGCTTATCGCGAATGGCATATTGGAATGCAATGTATTGTGTCATTGACCATTACATACTATTCGAGAGTGGTTTTATGATATTTCGAAATAATCTTGTTGTTTCTAACTGTTACCTGTGCTTTGAATATTGCATTGCGAATGCCGCGCCCAGTGCGTGCACGGCTCGTCCTTGAGTTTATTGAAATATATCAGAAGAAACACCGAAATTTAGTTTTTGCACGAGTTCCAGGTAGACTCGACATCGTTCGCATAATTTAGGAAATTATAGGTTCTGTATTTTATTAGCCACATTCACGTCAACATGACGAGCAAACTCTGTTGTAATCTGATCTATACGTGCTTCGTTTGTACAGCTACTTCGCAATGAACACGTTAGCACGATTTTGGGTGAATATCCTGTTAGCCTACATTTGATCGTGTGAAACTGGCGCGTCCTAGAACAGAAATTTCGTAATGTGAAGTTTTCTTATTGTCTCTGACTGCGAACCCTCGTCAATAGTGGGCTTCCCGGCAATGCCAATGCGAAGGGCCCTGTTTGTCTGCCACATACATTGGTAAACGAGGCACATCAGTGTTTGTGGTCAACTCCTTTATTGTATGCGTTAAAGGTGTATCATTTTATGCCACAGCATTGTTCCTCAATCGTGTCACTCCTTTGTATGCGGTTATATTTATCAGACTGGAGGCGTGACTCGGAAAGCCTGTTAACAAGCGCACCGTTAGACAGGGTCGTTCGTTTATTTGTTTTTTAAATTCGCCAGATACGCCGGTTTCACGGAGACGTATTAAAAGGGTCCTTTGTTTCTTATCGGTGGCGTGGCGGGCGAATGCACGGCTGAGACGCATGAGGTGCGGGTTCGATTCCCGCTACGGGAGAAATGTTTGTATGTTCTGCAAATATCTCTTCCAAGTCTGGGTATTGTAGTATGTATTATAAGTATATATATATATAAAAAGTATATAATGTATTCTATCAGCCACCTGGTTCCCATAATACAAGCTTTGCTTAGTTTGGGGCTAGATGGTGCGTCTGATATGTCCTCAAATATTTATTATTTTATTATTAGTGTGTCAGGTATGTTTGCCGATACGCGCACTGATACATTTGATGCCATCTGGCGGAAAAAGACGGCCTCTCTACCGAGCAGAGTGCGCGCTACCAGCAACAGCATCCTAAAAGATATTGCAAACAATTATGCGTGTCCTCTGGTATGGAAGCTTGCCCAGAGCACGAAATCTGCTTTAGTTATTAAGTACTAACCCATAAACTTAAGTCTTATTAACAATTTGTGGACCCTGGTTGTCTTAATAAAAAACTTTATTAATATATTCCTATATTCCTAAGAGCACTGGTGGTCTAGTTGGTAGTGCCCCGCCTTCCGATCTTAAGGTCGTGGGTTCAAATCCGGTCGTGTACCAATGGATTTTTCTGTGTGAAAAATTTATGTGCGCTATATCAGTACTCTCAAACGGTGAAGGAAAACATCGTGAGGAAACCCGCGGCTTAGTCAGCTCCGCACGCATTGACCATGTCTTTCCTGTGGACAAGGCCGACTAAACTGATAGGATGGAATAGGTGCTGGGCAAGCCTACTCCATCTTAATTCATCCCGGGCACTACAGCGTCCCGTCTGTGAAGGTAAAACTTGCCTCCTGGCGCTGTATAAATAATCTACTATAGATGGTAAAAGGCCTTAGTAGTATATTCCTAATGCATAATAAAATGCTGGTTTTCGACACAAACATCTTGTTATCAGGTACTTTAACTGTTTGTATTTGTATATACTAGTATAGCTAGGTATTATGTGAGATGCATAGATATTTCCTTATTCTACGTAGACGTGTGGCGAATTCTAATGTTGAAAATTGTATAACTTTAGCAATCCATTTATTCATTCCATTAATAAATTATCACAATATTACAATACATTATGTTGTAATCTTCTTTGTCAAATGGTAAATAGTAGCTAAAATCTTGTGAACTAAGGCCTTTTACCATCTATGGTAGATGATTTATACAGCGTTAGGAGGCAACTTTTACCTTCACAAACGGGACGCTGTAGTGCACGGGACGAATTAAGATGGAGTAGGCTTGCCTAGCACCTATTCCATCCTCTTAGATTAGTCGGCCTTGTCCACAGGAAAGACATGGTCAATACGTGCGGAGCTAACTAAGCCGCGGGTTTACTCACGATGTTTTCCTTCACCGTTTGAGAATACTAGTATAGCGCACATTTTTCGCACAGAAAAATCCATTGGTACACGACCGGATTCGAACCCACGACCTTAGGATCGGAAGGCGGGGTCACTACCAACGAGACCACCAGTACTGAATCTTGTGAATGATCCGTGTTATAGACCTTGTCCAGTACCACACCAGCTTCACTATCATGATGTTATCTGTGCAACATCTGGTGTGGTGTAGGTAGAGGTAAACACTGCTGATTGCTTATCTTAGATTTGCCCGGACTCGTAATGATAATTATGACCACACACAATGTTTTATCTAGCTTTATACCTATTTAGTAATAGGCTAATGTTTGCTACCTCACAATTCATAAATTGCATCTTAAAACTTGTTGATCGGGTTGATTTGACTAGGTTCTGAAAAAGGGTTGGAGACTCGTAATGCCCTTCGTCATTTTAGTTTGCTCTAGGTCAAAAATATCAATATACTGCAAAGATTAAAGTGCATCTTTTTGCGTGCTCATACCGCCTTTTGCCATCTATAGTAGATGATTTATACAGCGTTAGGAGGCAATATTTACCTTCACAAACGGGGCGCTTTATCTTTAATAAAGGGATCGAATGGCAATTTTAGTTTTGCGAAATAAAGACTTCGTATTTTGAGGTAACCTATGTCCAACCTCTTCTATAGAGACAAACCACTGTGCGCTGTAGTGCCCGGGACGAATTAAGATGGAGTAGGCTTGCCCAGCACATATTCCATCCTCTCAGCTTAGTCGGCCTTGTCCACAGGAAATACATGGTCAATACGTGCGGAGCTAACTAAGCTGCGGATTTCCTCACGATGTTTTCCTTCGCCGTTGAACCCACGTCCTTACTTAGGATCGGAAGGCGGGGTCACTACCAACTAGGCCACCGGTGCTCATACCACATTCATTAGATTTTTAGTTTTCAGTCCAAATTTTTTTACTATTCAAAATATCGCCTTTACTTACCAAATATTTATCACGTTCCAGAGTGATTCAGTCAGCTACTTCTTCGATGAGTTGGAGCGAATCGCGCGGCCCGACTACATCCCCTCCCACCAAGACATCCTTCACTGCCGGAAGGCCACTAAGGGTATATCGGAGTGCACCATAAACATCAACAATGTACCTTTCGTGTTCGTCGACGTCGGCGGCCAGCGGACGCAGCGGCAGAAGTGGACGCAGTGCTTCGACTCTGTCACGTCGATACTATTCCTGGTTTCCTCTTCGGAGTTCGACCAGGTGCTGTCCGAAGACAGGTGAGTTTTATGACAACACTCTGGAACTTTGGTTTTTTAGTGTACACAGAAAAACGCGTTTTCCCTTTAAATTCAAAATTCATGGACTTTGACTTGGACCCGTAACCCGGCTTTACCGTGCGCCACCGAGCAAGTTATCTCTTGACCATTATTTTCTGCCGTGTTTTGTATGAAAAGACAAATACATGTCTCAAAAATATAATAAAGTCGTTATGGTAACTTTTTGATTTATAACGAATCTATACCATAATTGTACCTACGTACTATATCTTCCTAGAGGAAAATGGAATAAAGTGAAGAGTAACATAAAAATATAGTTTGTTATCGAAACTCTGGTTACCTCTATGCGATGGCAATGGCAGTTTTGCGCGAAAGTTAATGTGCTACGTAATAGCACCTAGTATGAAACCATTTCACTTTTCAATCATAATGACAGACGGCTACTTTCATCAATGTACCACTGACAACCACGCTTTTGAATGGACTTCACTATGATGACTTGTATCTCCTAAAAAGTAGTAATAATTCACACATGCCAACTTTTTGCCAACCCTCACATATGTGACACGTTGCATCGGTGATCGTAGAAAGTGCCTCTCACCTTATAAAACAATCATTGCCTGTTATAGAATTTTTGATTTAATTAAAAATCCAGAAATTTCAAATCTTTGGCTAAGTTAAAGCCGACCGCAACTGACGATTGACGGATTCAAAGTTTGAGGTTGTGAAGGAAAACTATTGACGACCTACCCTCACGTCGACCTTTCAATCTTTCACTACCTTATGCTTTGGACCTTTCGAACCATTGGTCGGTAGCCTCAGAAATACAGCGTCACGAAGTACCATTTACATTGCTATTTAGATGTTTTATACAGCGTCGGGAGGCAACTTTTACCTATACGGGGCGCTATAGATCCTGGGGCAATTTCGGATGGAGTAGGCTTGCCCAGCTCATCTACCTTCCTCTCAGCTTAGTCGGCTTTATTTCTAAGACTTGAAATCGATGACAATGACCGATAATATAGAAAAATGGAAAGTGAATAATCTATGCGGTTATTTCAAATCAATGTTGTCAGTGGCATAGCCGCATTCCATTCGATACTCTGTGACCTGACCACGCCTCTTAGAGTCTCTCGCATCGCGTCACAAATTACATCATAATTCACCATATTTTACTAGAAGAATTGATGATTCATCTATTTACTGGGTATTTCTAGGCTGTGATAAATCTCCGCCCAAATTTTGGGCTGGACATAGGCCTCTAGGACATAGGACAATCGGGCGGGTGGTCTGCCTTTTGGCCGTTGAGCGTCGCGGGGCCGCCATTCTGTTGTTAATAGTAGTAAGAAAACTAAGGCTGTACTTGATGAGTAATACAACGTCAGGAGACGACTTTTCCCTCCTAGAGGAATACTGTAGTGCCCGGGACGATGTATTAGATAAGGTAGGCTTGCTCGGCAAATAGAAGTAATCAGTGGAATTTAAACAGAAAACTGCAATTTTCAATTCTTCCATTCGCGTTCTAGATTGCATTTTACCGGGAAATCCGGTCACGATCTTGAGACGATTTCGATGGCGTGGCGGGTGAGTGCTCGGCTGAGACGCAAGAGGTGCCGGTTCGATTCCCGCTACGGGAGAAATGTTTGTATGTTCTGCAAATTTTTCTTCCGGGTCTGGGTGTTGTATTATAAGTATGTATGTATTTACAAAAAAAAAAGTATACATATAAGTATTCTATCAGTCATCTGCTGCCCATAGTACAAACTTAGCTTAGTTTGGGGCTAGATGGCGCTGTGTCAAATGTCCACAAATATTTATGAATTAATTTATTTTAATTGACTGGTTTGATTGTACCACAGATAACATAATACTAAAGTGATCCGGTTTATTACTCTGTGCCTATACATCCTAGCGAGAGCCATCAAGGATAGGGATATAAATATTTTTTCTCTTTATGAAAGTTTCTAACAGGCATTTACACACTTGCGTTTATTACAAGGTAGTTTTATGGTCCAGAAACCATTTCGTACATTACAAAGTTTCTAATAATAACCTCTTTTATGGAATTTTCATGAGCAATTTTATGATTACTAAACATTTTGAAGCCTATAAAGTTTGGCTAATTATAAAAAATTTGCTATGATCTGTTTTGAGCCTGAGAGTTGCGGTTTGGTTGAAACTTATTTAGCTATGTTTATCAAACGAACACTTTATTACTTGTTTTTATGGTTTTGATTTACGAGTTTAAGGCATGATGTTTGTAAATTCGCATATTTTAATAGGAAGTGATAAATTAACTTTGCTATTTATTTGCTTAATCAGAATCTGAATCATTCTCGACGAACTCGATGGCGTGGTGGGCGAGTGTTCGGCTGAGACGCAAGAGGCGCGGGTTTGATTCCCGCTCGGGAGAAATAAGGCAGCGGTTTTGTAGCATTTTTTAGGATTAAATCATTGCATCCCAGGATCCTTTTCACCACTCTGGTTCAAAAAAACTAACGACAAGTAGTTATTAGGACTTGACTGCAACTTTGTGTATAATAACTTCATACTGTTGCTGTTATTTCTAATTTTGTATTTGGCCGTATTGCATAAATCACGCGTTGTTGAAGAAACAAAGTAGAGTTAATTTCTCTGGTACTTTGGTTTTAAAATGGAAACTGATTTCAACACCTATTGTGTCTTACTTAGAAATACCGTCCATCCTTGGACGAATTCGTCCAAGCGTCCATCACTCGTCATCGTCCCGGCAAAGCAAAGTTCTGTCAAAAGTAGCCTTGTCAATTTTATTTGCTATACTGTGATTTTGTTGAACTGTGATTCAGTTATGAAGTTTCAAAAAATCCAGTAGGGCGGATGTAAAAAGCCAGTTTAAATTAATTCCTTTGGCTGCCTCTTTCTCTGTAGCCAAAATTTCTGAACGGATTTTAACAAATGAGGTGTTGTTGGAGTTGTCCAGATAACAATTGTTCAGCCTAAGACACTTTTTTGTCACTAAAGTGTAAAAAATCCAACATGGCGGCTTTAATTAGCCATTTTTAACTAATTAAGACGGTGCAAGACTAAAAACGTAGACTAAAATGGTACAAATTCATCACCATCATCATCATCAACATGTGTCACAAAATCAAATATGTCACACCTAACTATGCTACGTAAATTCTACACAGTCGGGTTTTTTTATCTTTTAGATAAATGCTTGTTAGATTATGTTATGTATGGTAGTGATTATAGTAAATATACAATCTAATTCACAAGGTCACTTTAACAAAGCGTACATTTGAAACGACACACATTTGAAAAGATCACACGTTTGACTATGAAATATCAAATCGGACATTTTGAAGTATATTAAAATAAAGACATGCGCATTGGGAAATAATACAAAAAGATTTTATACAATGTAGCTACCTCTGCCCTCGTAATAGCAAATGCAGTACTTGCAAAATGGCGGTTTCGAGAAAAACGCGGTAATCATAATTTTTAGATATCTCTGCAGCAATTCAATGTTATATACTTCTAGTAAAAAATATAATGAAAATTATTTTTTTATGTAGGTATAGATTTAGACCCTTGGAAATACCATTTCTGCAAAATAGTGAAAAACCCAAAAATGACGATTACTGCAAGTGCGATTAGCAGGGCAGACCTACCTAATTGGGTTATTTTTTATCGTCATCACCATCCGTCAGGAACACCACTTTTTTTAAAAGGTATTCCCATTTGCCGAAAGTGGTATTACCAGATTCGATCTCAGCTGTGTCCATAGACAGCAATCGGAAAATGTGCTCACGTTCAGTTGCATCTACAAATATACTTCTTTACTAGCTTTTGCTCGTGGCTTCGCTCGCGTAGTATCCGGAAGAAAAGTAGCCTATGTGTTATTCCAGCACACATTAATTCCAAGTTTAATTCAAATCTGTTCAGCCGTTACGGCGTGATTGAGGCACAAACATACATCGTCACATCTACACATCCTCACAAACTTTCGAATTTATAATATTGGTAGGATTTTGATCATCTAGCTAATATTTCATTCTCTCCGTTCCAGAAAGACGAATCGCCTGGAAGAGGCATTAAATATCTTCGACACGATCGTCAACAACGTGAATTTCAAGGGTATATCCATCATCCTGTTCCTTAACAAATCGGATCTGCTCGCAAGGAAAGTCGCCAGTACCGAAACTGACATACGTTGGTACTACCCCAACTTCACCGGCGACTCCCACAACTTAAGGGAAGTGCAAATATTCCTGCTCAATACGTTCGCGAACGTTCGGAGAGAGCCCAAAACAACGCTTTACCATCACTTCACAACTGCCATAGACACTAAAAATATAGAAGTGGTCTTCAACTCTGTCAAGGACACGATACTGAACAGGAATCTGGAATCTCTGATGCTGCAGTGATTGAGACTTTATTGTGATATACGGCAATACAATGTGTATGCATATTTCCATTTCTGGGTTCACGCTGTTGGCTTAGCTGATTGGACAGTCGGGATTTCGAAGTCCTTATAAGTCGTGTCATTCGCGTCAGCCCGTCTCTTTCACACATACAGTGCGTACTCTACGTGTGAAAGGGACGGTCTGACTCTCTATCCAGATCAATTTCGATGATAACTTACAGATTTTTTAATAAGAATTCAAAAAACCGGTTGCCTTTTAGCCTGTCGTTTCAGCCCGTCTCTTTCACACATACAGTGCGAACTTTACGTATGAAAGAGACGGCCTGACACCTATATTTAGATCAATTTGGATGATACATTTTCTCCCGTAAATTACTTTTGTAACGTCAGTCGGATTTTGCTGCCCGATTGCTTATGAGCTCTGACGCGTTAGCCCGTCTCTTTCACACTTATAGTGCGTATCCTATATGTGTTAGGGAGACGGTTTGATTTTCTCGATCTGAATTAATTTCGCCAACGAATGGAACATCGACTGTCCTATTGGATTTGCCAGTACTAAGCGTGAACTCAGCGTTAGTTAGTGGTGTTAAAAGACAGCAAGGCCTTATAAGTGGCCTATTTAGCGTAATGTATTTATTACCAAATTGTTGATAGATTTTGGTAAACGCACATAACTTTATATCAGTATACATGTTAAAGCACTAGATAATAAAATTGAAGGGGTATTTGACAATGCTAACAATAATTTTCTCATGTATGTGTAAAGGTAAATATTTCATCTAACAATGATACTGGCAGTTCTGTATGTTAAATAAAATATATTGTTCAGTTTTCTATAATAAGTAAATTAATAATAGTTTCAAATCATTATACTTTCACACATAGACAATGCAACATGAAAGGAATTGTTTAAGTTTTTTATGAATGGATTTGAACAAAGGTGTTACAGAATAGATATTTTTTTCTGGCCAGGTCTTTGGGATCGGTCTCTTAATTTCTGAGGACCTAGTCAAAGTACATACATACATAAAAGCACGCCTGTTTCCCATAGGGGTAGGCAGAGAGCACGGATCGCCATTTGCTACGATCCTGACATACTTCTTTCATTCACTCTCATTACATTCGTCATGCATTCTCGTCGATTAAGGGTACTCTTGACCTGGCCCTTTTCCAAAACGTCGCCGATTTGGACCAGGTACGTACGCCGAGGTATTCCCCTTCCAACGGTACCATTCACACTCGCCTCATACACATTTCTCGTTAATCTTCTTTCATTCATCCATGCATGACCGAACCATCTTAACATACCTTTCTCAATCCTCAAAACTACATCTTCTTTCACTCCACATCGCTCTTACCACGCTCATTCTGTCCTCAAAATCATCCCGCACATACTTCGCAATGCACGCATTTACACGCATTCATTCTACTCTGGTGTTTCTTCTGCCATACCCAACTTTCACTTCAAAGCAAATATCATAAAGTGATCAGTGATGTTGCTAGTAGAATAAATCAAACGTGTGAGATTGACATTGACATTGACATAAGCTATTGAAATGTCACGTGACAACACAGCTAAAATTCCGTAAAATACAAATGTTGGCGCCAACTATTGTTGAAATAAAATCAGTTCGATGTTGTTTGTCTATTGTCTGCGGGATACTCATATACAAGTTATGTGACTGTTTGGCGTTTGCATTGTCAAATACCCTAATCGCTTAAACATGCACTTACACGGGCAACTTTTGAAGCAACAAATTGCTCGAAATGTCAGGGGATACTTGAAAAGAATCGCCCGTATAGGAGCATTTTAATTAAAATCGTTCTACGACGGGCTTGTAGTGATATTTATCGAAAGTAGGGTCGAAACAAATAGGTAAATGCTATTAGTTAGTTATTTATTGAACAATTCTTAATATTGCAGTGCCAAGTTGAGACTAGATGAAATTGTTGAAGCGTATAGTTGGGTTTTTAAGGTTAAAAGATCACTCAACTCGATTCTAATTCTAGCGCGACTTGATATCACATTTGATCCTAATCGTAATTAGTAGTGTAAAATACCAAGTACAATTTAGGATTGGAACCGAGTCGGGTGTCGGGTGTAAATCTTCTGTGTAAGCATCTTTACGTCTAGCAAAGTCGCTACACGTCATGCAAAAATGTATAGGACGGACATAAGCGAATGGTGACTTTCGCTTAAAATCTTAAACATTTTTACAGTAGCGCTTAGTGACTTCGTAAACAAGGCAGTTTAGTTTGTCTTGGAGTCTTACACGGGTAACATTCAAGCAACAGTTGTTCGATGACAGTAGCTCAAAGTCTAAATGGCAACTATTATCAAACCGGCCGAGTGCGAGTCGAATTCGCTCACGAAGGGTTCCGTATCATCGTACATGCACATAAATGTTTCTTCTATGAGGGCCCATTTTATTTTTATTATTTGCTGTTATAGCGGCAATAAAAATGCACTGAAAATTTTAACTCTGCCTATTACGGTTCATGAGATACAGCCCGATAAGAGATGGACGGGCGGACAGCAGAAGCTTAGTAATAGGGTCCCATTGGCACTCTTTGGGTACGGAACCCTAAAAAGATTTCCTATTCCTAGATGGTGTTTTACCGGACAACCCGTAAGCCATAGAGAGCAAACGATCATCTGATTGGTTGATTGTACGATTGATTTCTAGTTTATAGTCTGTGCCTATGGGATAAATCCTAGCGCCATCTAGGATGCCTTAGGGAACTAAAACCTTTTAAGAATGTTCCAGTTGATAACGAATGTAGCACTGAATAATTTTTAGTATTGTCTTGTGAACTCAACTGTACCCTTAATTGATTATTGAACGTTATCAATGTAGTAATAGTCAGAAATTGCTCTTGCGAGGTGCCACGTCATCGCGTCCCTATTTATAGGGAAGGATTTTTATACATAATCCCCGGGGGGAGTAAAAATGTACATAAAAAAGGTAACTGTGATGAAATTTGTATAAATATTTGGCTGTAAACAGCAACGAAGCTTCTGATTCCGACTTACCTTGGAACGTGTTGTCAACTCTATTGGCTCAATGTAATGTCCTGCAGTTAATTCTTGTTAGATTGGAAGTAAGTACATTGACCCTAAAGCCTAGTTCGGACCACGCTAGTATTTTAGTCGAGTAGCGAGTAATTTAGTAACTAAACTTGTCTAAACAGAGTAAGTAATTTAGTCGAGTTGATCCATTTTGTTCTATTTTATCGGGCTCCCAGCCTCCCACCACGCGTCATTGCTCACTAGTTCATCGGCTAAACAAGTCTGAACCTGTCGAAATTAGTCGAGTTCAATATCGACTCTACTGTAGTCCAAACTAGGCTTAAAGTTATACTACGAAAATGTATGGAACGTCAGTGACGCAATATAAATGATGCATCAAATGACATGATTATACATTTTTGTAGTGCTTGTCATGATGCATAAATTCAATGTAAAAAGAATTGAGAGACGATAGCAATAAGGTTCATTTTGATTGAGCATGTACTCACTTCCAATATTCTTTTACTATGTAATCCGTCCCTTGGCACAAGTTGAAGTAAAGACGTGTAATCTCAGACTCGAGTCTAATTTTTTATAAGTACAATGTTTAATTTTTATTTTTACAAAGATTAGCTAGACCTGATTTAGTTACGGTTAGGTAATCGTCAAAAGACTTGACATTTTTGTAACGACATTTTGATAATTTTCTATGATGCAATTATGATTATTTTATAAAGGAATTAAGTGAAATTTAATATCTAGGACTTATTGATTTTTCTGAACGTAAATTCTTTATCGTCTCATTTTTTTTCACAGAAGTTATAAATATACAAAATACAATTAACTGAATTGTTTTTCTTCTGTTTTGACATTGCTGTAATGAGTAAAGCTTTGTACGATATCAACACTGCGATAGTTGAAATAGACACAAATCAGTTTGACTTTGGCAAGTGCTAATTCATAAAGTATGAATGAAAATCGCCTGTTGCATAATAAAGTACAAATCAAAAGCTAATTTAATAATTAGCCAGTACTTATTATGCCACAGGTGCTGTAAGTGATTCGAGGCATAATCGGTATACATAATAATAATGTACTACTCATTTAGATCTAAGTTTAATAAGCTTTAGTCTATTTATTTTCATTTAAGCTAAGGATAGAGTTTTTTTTACTATGTTTAAATATTCATATTTATTTATCTACTGTAATATATTTTTGGTCTTTTGAGGCTTTATTGTACATACCTCGTAATGTTATTTTAGTATGTACATTGGTTTATAGATACGTTAGTTTTTTTAATTTTCTGAATCAAATGTTTGATTGGATCATGCAGTCTAATTTCTTTCTTTTCGTGATAAATTTGCATTTAACAGTGCCATTGACACAGTTGTATCCGTCAAAAGTAAATTTTAGTCGATGTAACTACTCCATCTTTGCTCAAACCGAACTATATTGGACGTCCTAAAAATTTTGTATCAAAATATCTCTTTAAACTTGCTTCAATTAACTTATAGCCAGTCTTAAATTAGTTACTTGGTAAAAAGTGCGGGAATATAAAAAAAAATCTAATTAAAATAAGTTACTTTAAGACACTTGTATTGGTAACTAAATTATAATGTTGTAGTGGTAACAAGGCACCAACCACCGAACCGACCAAAGTATACGGCCAACCCGACCAAATTCTCGGCCAATGCGACCAAATCATACGGTACTATCGCACCAAATCAGTCATCAGGTGAAGTATGCTACCGAGCACGGCCGAATCAAACATATGCTAAAAGAAAATAGTGTATACACTGCTTTCGATTCCATCGATATTTGATCGGCCGACTTCGTCGACAACGTCTGATCATACTTCGGCCGATGACTGATTAGGAGTAGGTATACGTATCTTTATTGCTAGCTTATCGGTTATGAACTCGCTTGGTTATTTCGCTCAATATCTACTTAGATTTTCTAATAAGCTATCGCTCTATACCTTTTAACCTTTTATAACTATTTTCAAGGCTACGCTCAATATTTATACTAGGCAACGGGTCTATTAATTTTGTTTAAATCAAGTTCATAAATAATATAAACGTTACAATGCGTGTTACACCGCAAAAACTACGTGATTTTAATCTAAGTCTTGTGGAATGGACCCTTATGCATATCTTCTCGTATAGCTTTTGATACCTAATTCATAAAAACATGTATTGGGATTACATTATGGTTGTATTGTATTCTATAGTTTAAATTCCCAATGTAACGAATGAAGGTGCGCAATTTTTTATAAAAATTTGTAGAATTTTAGGCACAATTGAGTCACTTAGAACTAAATTATAGATGTACAATCCCTCGCTTGTAATACCCCACCTGCCTACTCTAAAACTGGGTGTTAAAGCTAGCAGGAGCAACAGAATAATGCCATTCTTCAATATTCTACTCACGGATGACGAAGACTTCATTGCCATGCCAGCGTTGTTTTTCTGTTAAAAATGTATTTTGCGTTTCGACATATTACAATTTGCTATGTTTTCGTCGTTCGTTGGTAGAATATTGGAACCGTGTATAAGAAGCAAGGAGGGACATCACAGACTAAAATAATATCCTCTCATTCAATATCTTAATTCATAGAATACGTCCAGCTGCTTATTCTCACAAGCATGTCGCAAAAGTCGACTAAGGGATAGTATTCTCACCAACATGATGGACCGTCTACATGGGCGATGGGCTGATCACCTGTCACCATACGGTTCAACATATCCATCTTGGGACTTTGAATCAGGAGTGGCTGCAAGTTCTCTTGTGGCTCTGCCCACCCATTGGGGATACGGGCGTGATATTGTGCATTATGTATTCAATCTGGAATAAATATCTTCTCATTTGCGCAAGGTGATTTGTGATGTTCGTGTTTGCTCTATGGTGAGTGCCGCCTAGATTAATATACCTAGTTCACAAGCACTTAGAAAAGCACAAAACGGCACAAAATTTTAAAAAAGAATGATAAATGGTCGGACGCAGTATTTATCTAGATAATGGTAACCTACTTTTGAATTGAAAATAGTGCCATTTTCAAATAAGACATTTTGTTGTGAATTTATTATAAAGGATTTATTCTCATTACCTCGCTCCACGCCTAAAAGTTAGTTCCACTATACCACTTCCGCCATTGCTCAGGTTCTACTACAGAAGAGGGCTTCTCAATTACGAGCGAGACAATGGAAACGAGGTGGTAGGAATAATTCTTTCATATTATCTCAATTTTTTTATAGCACCACTCGAGTGTATATTCAATAATATAGGACGTTTATTATATTCAAGTTAAAGGTAAACTCTTCACATGACTACCCTTTGTTACTTATTCAAGCAGTTTGTGAGGGCTATGTTGCAATATGTTCCTTATTAAATTCAGTTTCTTTGGTTTTAAGACGAGTCTCTGAAATGCCTAAAGCCATTCGTACAATAAATTATAATTTTAAAAGGCTCTCAAATTGGTTGTTTCTGTGAACGAAAAGAGATGGCATACCAATTTGTTTGGATGCACAAGTTTGCATGTTCACAACACTTTGTGAAATTTCCAGAATAGATACTCTGAAGCTTTTCTTAATTTAGTCCCGGGAAATGATAGCTATGAAGCTTTACTGGTTATTCTATTTATCTATTGTTTAAGGAGGGGTAACGTTGTTCTTTCTTAGACGGCCTCGGTGGCGTGGCGGGCGATTGCTCGGCTGAGACGCAAGAGGCGCGGGTTCGATTCCCGCTGCGGAAGAAATGTTTGCATGATCTGTAAATATTTCTTCCGGGTCTGGGTGTTGTGGTACCATGGTACTCGTAGTTTCTGATACCCACGACACAGGGAATCCTAGTGTGGGGTCAGGACTATGTATGTGACTGTTGGATGTTATTTATTTATTTATTATTTATGTTTTCATGAAAAATTATGACAATAGCGAACTGTTATAATTTTGAACTAAGGAACTATTTGGACATAGCCCTTGTAACTCACCTTAAATACAATCTACCCAACCTGTCTTTACCTACGTTTGTAGATTGTAGATCCTACGAATTTCGAACATGGGTCAAGTAATCCTATTGTATACCTTGTATACCTTGTACCTAGAGTGTGGACAATATATTTTGGAACAATTATATATTTTATAAACTACAATAAACAATATTGTACAGTGTAATAAATTATCCTGCATGTATAGATTTCTGTTTATTATTTATCCCATGATCTGACAAATTTGTAAGGTGGCCGAAACACATCATCTGCTTGGGGAGCGTGGACCTGAAGTATCAATCAGGGTAATTCTCAGCCCTGAAGAGATAAGAGACTCACCTTATCCAAAAAATAAAAATCCTTTGGTCCTAGCTGTCTAGTTTAGTGGTAAAAAATAGCAAAGCGGCTCCTTTTGCAAGTAGTAAACTACAAACACTCCTATTAGAGGCGATACTAGCATAAGCGGCGGTCACGATTGATAGGACAACTGGTCGCAGTAATACTATAGCCAAATAAATTTAATAATAAATACATCCCAGTCCCACGAAAGAAGATTCCCTAGCTAATCTGTATATACCGTTGCTTGACAAGTCGAGTTAATTATTAAAAAAATATGCTGCTCCGATAACACCCAAGTTTTAGGTATCTATGATCCTCGAAAATGTCTAGGGAGGTAGTCAGTTGCAGGTCAAATCTTCACATGAGACCATGGTTGGCATGGTAGAGAAGGTACAGTCAGCGTCAAATTGATATGAGCGTCTAGCTCAGGGATCCCCAAACTATCTTGGACAAGTGACCCCTTCTCCAAAATGAACTGTTACCTCAGACCCCCATGGCCAAATTACCTACTTTTAAGATCAACCCCCTTATCCATAATGGTCCGCTAACTTAAAACAGCTGCTACAGAGTGTTATTTTTCATTCTGACTTAGGTCAATAGAAGAAGACAGAGTGAGAATTATCAATGCTTTAAGTTAGCAGACTATTATGAATAAGGGGGCCTATCTTTAGTTTTTTCTGTTGATACAAAATACCTAGGTACTAAGGTACCAATTGGAAAACTTTGCATTTGGTTAAGTGAGTAAAGTTGTCTTCATTTTCTCATCAAAATTTAAGAAAATTAAAAGACATACAATTCAGTAAATATCAAGTTTTAAATAAGAACTCGTGTTAATTTAATAGGGGTCGATTTTTAGACCTCGTCGACCCCCAAAATCAGTTTTCGTTTATGTCGATTATTTCGTTTATACTTTGGGAATCCCTGGTCTAGCTAGAGTAGTCAAAATGATCTGAAAAACATAAAAGCAATTTAATATACAGTTCGAATCGAACACCTTGGGTGCTTACAACAATATGATGATGGAACGCATTATGGTCTCCGCTCACTATCTTGTTCTTAATTGGACTGTGATAGGATCGACTCGTTGCGTTTCCCCTGTTTCGAAGAAATTATGACCATTTTCTTGTTTGTGCCGGAACGGTGACGGTCCGATTACACAACGGTGTTGAGCGAAAACCTTAATTTGAAATTTTCTGTTAGATTCAGTTATTCACCCGCGTCTGATTAATGAAACATCTGGCGTCCGGCAAATCGCAAGGATCTATCTTATGACGCTAATTAGTAAGTGAGCCAATTAGTTAGGCACTAAAGCGTTGTCGGAGAATTAATGTAGCTAAGTATCTACCTAAATCATTGTAGTAGGTACCGAGTGTGGAAACCCAAATGGTGCAGGAAAACATTGCGAGGAAACCGGCCCGCGTGTCGTAGAACCTAAAAAAATCGAGAAATACCTACGCGTTGAGTGCACAAAAGGCTTTCTTCTGCTTCTTTTTGAAGCGTAGGTGGTACTTTAATCCTTTGACTACACTGGTTCGAAAGAAAAGCTAACATGAGTAGACTAGAGAAATTGGAGTGCCTATCTATCGTTACAAGATTCTATCTTAGTCTAGAGGTACCTACCTATCTACTAAGTTGTATTGCACTGCATCTGTCATCCTCAAACAAGCCCGAAACATGTTCTGTAAATGGTATCGTGCAATTTCACTTCACATGGGAGAACAATAACAGTAATTTCTATTAGATCTACGATCTATCTGTAGATCAATTGCTACAATTGGCTCCGCAGTCCGACCGCGCGAGATAGCAAGTACCTAGAGTTGTGATATATTTTGGTAAAGTTTTAGCCGGAGTGCCTTCAAACACGTAAAGTAATAAACAACTTAAGATTTATTAATCCATTTAAATTCAAATTTATTCAAATAATAATAACACAGCATTAGGTAGGTACCTACAGTACCTAATACACCAATGCGCCATGAATTATAAACAATTACAAAATCAGCATGATAAAACACATAATTATAAAAATAACAATAATAATAATTAGCAGATTTGGCCTATTTACAACACTGTCAATCACCTCAGAGTACTTATCTCACAGACAAATAAATACAAAGATGGTAAAATTACTGTTTGTACCTAGTAGGTTAGGAAGTTGTGCCGACCCCACCTAGTGGGACAAGGGCGGGAAAATGATGATATTACTTATTAAGTAACTTACCCCCGAATACTCAAACGCATCTCAGAGTTGAACACGTCTCAAGTCACGGTTTTTTGACAGTTTTTGATGAAAGTCTGACTCATGAAACTCGTCACTTGAGATGTGCTCAACTCTGAGATGCGTTTGAGCATTCGTGGGTTAGGTACTTGTTTCTTATAGATATAGGTATAACATTACCTGTTGTAGGTACACCTATACATAAGTACCTACAATACCTATAGTGTGTATTGTAGGTATTGTAAGTATATGGTGTGTTTCACTTGTCGCGTACTCAACATTGGCGTAGCCGGTAGTTGTAGGTACAAATATACCTCTAGAGGTATATTATCTAGATAAAAAGTGGAGGCACATTGACACAAAAAAAAATTTCTCTAATTTATCTTGAAGCATCGAAGTATCGATAATTAACTAGGTACCTACCTAAGTATACTTGACTAAATTAACAAATTTTCTGAGTGAATTCGATTTAAATAGCCGGTTATGATACATCCCTGAATTCCCTGCACCGGCCGGCCCGGGCCGGCTTCACGGAAATGGCGGCAAATCGCCAAATAGCGGCAAGATTGCAGTAAATTGACTCCCATTCAGCGTGAGTTAGGGGGAAACTAATTTACGTGGAGCAGATTGAGTGGCCGCTGCGGTCGCTCCTGTATATTTATTGAACAGGTGGAGCTACGTACCGAGTGTAAGTTTGCTAATTGATTTTGTTTTATTTTTGATTTTCTACTAAATTGGCATTGATTCTATGAAAACTTATTGTTACTTAGATATCTAATATATATGCACCTCAGGTGTATGTACCTATAGGTATAATAAATGACTTTTGTGAATACGAAACTGGTATTTTCCGCATTTATCTAGAATCTCATTGAATTTCATCCATCTAACATAACTAGGTAACTGTTAATTTTAATTTAGGTATTACTAGACTGCCATCTGCATGACGTTATAAAAGGTTATAAATTGGAGTTTCGAGGAACAGACAATTAACCTACCTCTTTCAAATCAATGTAGGTAGGTAGTTTGTGTTGGAAAAAGCAATCCAAACCAATAGAATTGGAGTACCTACCTATCCGGCGGCCCAGTGCCCCGGCCAGCTACCTAGGCAATGATTTAAAGGCGCAATCAAAGTGCCAACTTGATGCCATTCATTCAGAACCAACGGAATAATTGATAGAACCTATTTCCTTTCACTTCTGTGAATCTATCTAGTCGTGTCACGGGTAAACGAGTTACTCGTAGTATGAAAAAAAAACTCAATAAGAAAATCTACAATTTTTAATATGTTATAACCAGACAGCTTATTTTTAATACGCGGAGGTGTGACTGGCAATAATAAGCAAAGCTTTATGTCTACACTTTACGAATAGACTTTGCTTCCCAACAGTTCCCAACCCACTCGGGAGGGTTTCATTTTAATTAAAAACGTTTAAAAGTAACTGCACCAAAACAACCACAGTTTCAGGGGCCATTATTTTGTGTGGGGCCATGAAAATTCTAAATGGCCCCACACAAAATAAATTGAATTTTTCCCACGAACTTTTCTTTGAAGTTCCTTCTTATTTTAATATTCCGGAATATGCCCTTAGTTCGCGAGGATCTTCAATTAGAAGCGAGTTAAGTTTATTCGGCTGCCATTAGGGCGCGATCCGGATCTGTAAGTAAAATATGGACTATAAACAGCCGGTTTCTCAAAACATGCTATCACTTACGAGTAGGTAGGTAGGTACTGATTTAACTAAACCAGAACTTCCTCTTACAATTAGGTGCTTACCCCGGTAAATGGAAGGTTGGTAATTTATAGGATTCCGTAGCCGAAGGGTACCAACGGGACCCTATTACTAAGGCTGTATGTCATGAAACGTAATAGGTAGAAAGTTGAATTTTTTCACAGAGTGTGTATTTTATTGCCGCTATAACAACAAATAGTAAACATTAAATAATATAAAAATTAAAATGGGGTATATAAGAAACATACTATAGACGTTCTGATGACGTAGGTAACAAATAACGTCATTGGATGGTCATCAAAGTTACAAAATACCCCAGTAAACAAGAGTAGTTTTTCATTTGTTCGCACACAATCGTTCAGTGTGCATACCTACTGCTTCATTGTAGCTTACGTTTTTTATTTTCCATTCCCGTTTTGGGTATAATATAAGTCCTCTAGTGGGATTACCCGGAAATTGGAACCTAGAACGGACGTTTGTAGTCGGAGCCCTAGAGCCAACCCAAGTGCTCGTCACCTATCCAAAATTCACGACGAGACGCAATGCGCCACTGCCCGCAAACCGTATGAAATCAAAGGAATGCTATTTTATATTCAGTGTTGACTAATGGGTTGATCTGTGCCTTTTTCTATAATCATCTTTTAGAAATATAGAGCCTGTAGAATTAGCTGGTGAGCACTGGTGGTCTAGTTGGTAGTGATCCCGACTTCCGATCCTAAGGTGGCGGGTTTAAATCCGGTCGTGTACCAATGGATTTTTCTGTGCGAAAAATTTATGTGCGCTATACCTGTACTCTCAAACGGTGAAGGAAAACATCGTGAGGAAACCCACGGCTTAGTCAGCTTAGCACGTACTGACCATGTCTTTCCTGAGTTTCCTGTGGACAAGGCCGACTAAGCTGAGAGGATGGAATAGGTGCTGGGCAAGCCTACTCCATCTTAATTCGCCCCGGGCACTACAGCGTCCTGTTAGTGAAGGTAAAAATTGCCTCCTGACACTGTATAAATCATATACTAGATGGTAAAAGGCCTTTATTATTATACAATTAACTGCTAGACATTATATTTTTTGAATGGGACTTTGAATTAGGAGTACCTGCAAGTTTTTGTACAATTAGGTACTAGTGGCTCTGCCCACCTCATTAGGGATATACTCGGGCGTCATTCATAGGCCTCTTCTATAAGTACTTTCAACGAAATGAAATAATTTATTTGCGTGAATGAAATGGATTTACACACTTCGCTAGGAAAATCAGCATGCAAAAACGACTTTATGACTTCCATTTGAATACAATTATTACAGTTTCCACTGAGTAAATTCAATTGAGGCACTAATTAATACATTTAATTAGTAAAGAAATTAATTTTAACTCAGTAGGTAAATCATTAACACTATAAAAACATTTGTCAACCAGCCATGTATACAATTTTGTTTTAAATTTATTAAATGGTAGGTAAATCTGTATTATGATCTAGGTATCTCACTAAATATTTTTATACACATTATGTAGCTATTTCTGTGACACACCCTCGAATACTCAATCGCATCTCAGAGTTGAGCACGTCTCAAGTGACGAGTTTTTGTTTTCATCAAAAACTGTCAAAAACCGTGACTTGAGACGTGTTCAACTCTGAGTCGCGTTTGAGTATTCGGGGGTTAGAGCAGTTTTTCGAACCGGAAGTAATAATCTAGTAGGGTCCCTCAATTTTACTTTTGAATTTATTTCATTCTCACACTTTTTAAAGAATTTGCTGTGTTCAACAATAAAACAACATTCCTAAAGTAGACTGGGCAATGCAAGTAACTTTATTTTTTTTAAATAGTGGTTTGCATGAGTCAATAGGACCAGCACCACATGCAGTTCTAATGCATTTTTTTTAATCAATGAAGGCCCTATTGGTGTTTGTCAAATTCAGAATGAATGATTCTGATCTGTCTTCATCCATAGATCACCAGTAACCTACAATGTCATCGTTAGATTTTGATGGGGAGCTGTCTTATAGGCGGTTCGCATTCGAAAATATTGTCTAGTTCGAAACACGGCACACATAACTTCTTAAACCTCTGTTTCATAAAAAGTGGAGCAGAAGTGGTGTTTTCAATAAGAACCGTACCTAATCTAGACTTTATACTTTTATGAGACAGACTGTATAGCTTGTAGTACGCTTTTACCACTCGAAATAAGTAAAGTAAGGAAGTTCGTTTGAGCTAGTGGCCAAATCTTGTGACGGAGTTTTTAGGCCGCCTAAAGGCCTTCATCATGACTTAACGACTTAAAAGCCGGGACCGACAATTTAACGTGCCCTCCGAAGCACGGAAGCGTTCAGCTCGTGATGCCACTTGCAGTCACCCATCCCAATTTTGACCGCGAACAACGTTGCTTAACTTCAACGATCAATCAAGAACGTCTAAGCAAGCTACGCCACGAGCGCTTCAATAAGTTGATTTTATTTATTAGACTAATCATGAAATTGGTCGTGAAAGAATTTTCAATCTAACTCTGTAATCGTCTGTGGAAACCATTTGTCACGACGCGTTGATTGCGGTTCCATTCTGAGCTATTCTGAGTGCCGAGTCCGAGTTTACAACCGATATTGTGTATCAAACCTTAATAATGAGTTCTCGTAAGGACAGTAAATGTGCGTGGGAACCGATTATTTACAAGAAAGTAGAATAACACTGGCTTATTCATCCCATCATAAAGAGGAAAGATTTTTTTTTGTTTGTTTATTTTTTGTTTGTAACGAATAGGCTCTGAAACTATTGAACCGATTTAAAAAATTCTTTCACCAGTACATAGCTACATTATTACGGAATAACATAGGCTATAATTTATTTAAAAAAAATTAGGGATACTTACTAAAACTCTAATAATGTAACCTGAGGTGACCTAAAAAATCCTAATTGGTTAAAAACGGACTGCTAGTTTCGAATAAACGGTCAAATGCTAGTCGCTTTCGGATTTGTTTTATTAATTGTTGTTTGGTAACTCTGTGATCAACTCTCTACCTATTACGGTTCATGAGACAGACTGACAGATAGACGGACGGACAGCGGATGCTTATTAATAAGGTCCGTGCGCGCACTCGCCACAGTCGGTCGCACTCGCTTACGCTGTGACTGTTATTTTATACAACGATGGCGAAATCAACGCTAGATTCTCTGGAGAAGTTATTAGCTAAATACATTGCTCCGATCGAGCTGAAATTCGCATCAGTGATCAAGGAATTAAAGAAACTCGAGGAAAAAATAGACAAACTAGAAGAGAAGAACACCAATTATATTGACGATGCGGGTAGACAAGAATTCATATCTAAACCAGCTGCTAAACCAAAAGCGAACAATGAACCTGTTGCTACTCCCCCCCCTGCACCGGCCGAGCGCCGTCAGCGTAATACGTGTAATCGTGCGGAGAAGAGACCCACGCACACAGTGACACCTCCCGCCACTGCGAACCGCCACACTACTACACCCTCTGCGCCTGCACCGGGACCGCGCGATGCCACAACTCGCGCGCCCGCGCAGGCGGCGGCTGCTACACGCGAGCCGCCGACGCTGCCAGCGCCGAGCACAACAATAAATGACACAAATAATGAATGGACGACGGTAAATCGCAGAACAAGGAGACCACCAAGAGCTGCTCGCCGCCGTAATGCTATTAGAGGAAGCGGCTCCATTGATAATGAACTTCAAACCGTTGAACGAGTGCGAAAAATCCATGCATGCTTTTTTAAGCCCGAGACAACGCCGGAAACAATAATATCATACATGAAAAGGAAAAATCCTAGCGAAGACTATCGCGCCGAGAAATTAAAGCTGACTCATAATCACTACTCATCATTCGAATTGACCGTGCCCAGTAGCCTGTATGAGTTCTTCATGGCAGCTGAAAACTGGCCCCCCAGTACTGAAGTCAGTGAGTGGTTTCGACACGGCGCCGGCCGTGCTAGAGGCGCGTCCGGCAACCTCCACCGCCGCCAGCCCACTGACGCCCTCAGCGTCGGCGTCGGCGCCGGCGCTCCCCGGACCAGTGCCGCGGCCACCACACGGTAATAATAACGCAACTCAACGCAAACCACTGAGGCACCTAGTTGTGTGCCACCAAAACATCCATGCATTAGATAAGAAATCTCAGAGACTAGAAGTTCTTTTACGCGATGAAATGGATTGTGACGTACTTGGTATAACTGAACATTTTTTAAGTGAACCCAAGCTAAAGTGTGTAAACTTACAGGGATACACGTTAATATCTAGTTTCTGTCGAAAAATTGACCCACACGGAGGTTCGTGTATTTATATTAAGGATGATGTTAAGGCTATTGAATGCTTAAATTTTGTTGATATAGCTATCGAAAGATACTGTGAAGTATCAGCAGTTGAGCTGTTAGAATATAATTTGATAATTGTGTGTCTTTATAGAACTAACTTAATATCGTCTATCAGCTTCCTGCCTTATCTAGAGCGCCTCCTCGAACGAGCCAATGAGACTAGGAAAAGCTTTTTATTTATCGGAGATTTTAATATTAACTGGCTGGCCGACTTATGCGTCGTCAAAAAACAATTAGCCGATATATTATTTACCAATAATGTGCACAACGAGGTTGAATTTGCAACTAGAGTTGATAAATCGACCTCGTCGTGTCTTGATCACGTATACAGTAGCTTCCCGCGGGGGTCGGTTGTGACGATGCCGCTCAAGACTCGCCTCAGCGACCACTACGCCGTAAGAGCCTCGCTCGCCTGTACACGCATACAGCCGCGCCCGCGCACTCGTATCGTCAGAGAGTATTCGCATAAAAATCGATTGGGGTTTCTTGAAGCCGTATTGTCAGTAGACTGGAATGACATCTTACTTAATGCAAAGTCAGAAGATGGTTTAGCTCAATCTATTATCGCTATATTAATAAATAAATTTAACATCTGTTTTCCATATAAACGAAAAAATAATAAGAAACAGACATGGGTGTCTCAGGAACTTTTAGGCCTGAAAAATATTCTATACGACGCTATTAATTTACAAGAAAACTACCCAACCTTGAACCTACACTCTTTTATTGACAAGATTACGCAGCAATATGAGAATTCGGTAAAGTCTTATAAAGTCAGGCACTACGAGAACATGATTCACAATAGTCCAAATTCTTGTAGGACTATTTGGCGTGTAGTAAACTTAGAAAGAGGCGCAACTGTACATTCAAACATTAGTTTCACAGAGATAACTAAAGACTGCGCGGGAAACAAATTTATTTCTCGAAAAGCGGCAGCGGACGCCATGAATGCAAGGTTCGTGAGTGCGGCCGCTGCGTGTGGGGCCCCCCGCGCCTGCCTCGTGCAGGTAAAGGCGGCGCTCGATGCAGCGCGTTCCTCAGCGGACCGTTCCATAAGATTAGCCAAATTCACGGCAGCGGAGGTGTTTAAAATCGTATCATCACGAATACCACGCAAACCCACTAAAGATATTTATAATATCTCTATGGAACTAATAGCCTCCGTTGCAACACCTATGGCGCCTCATCTGGCCGAGTTGTTCAACCGATGTATAGATAGCGGCATATACCCAATGTCGTTAAAGGTGAGCAAGATCTCACCCCTATTTAAGGGAAAAGGGAAACGGGAGGAGATCGACGGATACCGTCCAGTGTCCATAATCCCTGCACTAGCAAAAATTCTAGAAAATGGACTCAGCTTGCGCCTTACTGAGTTTTTAGCGACAACGAATGCTCTGTCAGAGCGACAATACGCATATCGCGCCGGGTGCTCGACTACCTCGCTCACTCGAGAGGTGATTCGGCGGGTGATGGTGGCATGTGAGGCGAAACAGCAGGTGGCAGTTCTGTGCTGTGACTTATCGAAAGCTTTCGATGTCGCAGACCACAGTGTTCTCGCCCACAAGCTCCAGCACTACGGAATCAGAGGCAAAGCACTTTCGCTCTTTACAGATCTACTGCGCGGAAGGTCACAGATTGTGGTTGGTGACGGAGGAGAGACCAAGTCTGAGACCCTACAAACTGTGATGGGCGTGGCACAGGGATCGTCAGTATCCAACTTATTGTTCTCGTTGCTGCTCAATGACCTACCGGAGCACGTCTCGGCAGGTGAGGTGTTTATGTATGCCGACGACGTGGCCGCGGTAGTCTGTGCGCCTTCATTGGATGAACTCGAGAAACGTCTAAACGAGGCCGCCTCTCAGGTGGCAATGTGGTTTAACTGGAACGGACTTATACTAAATCTAAAAAAAACTCATTTTATCCACTTTTCTATCTCAGGCCGCCATGTGAGGGACTTATCTGTACTGGTTCATAACACATCCATAGATCAAGTCCAATCAACAGCCTTCCTAGGTTTTCAAATTGACCGTGGCTTGACTTGGAGCTCCCATGTCGATAAGTTATGCGCAAAGCTAGGAAGTGCTTGTTTCGCACTCTACAGACTATCGCGTGTCGTATCCGCTGATGTTGTCCGGACTTGCTACTTCGCGACCGTCCACTCGCTCTTACAGTACGGAGCAGAGCTGTGGGGGCGTGCAGCTGATCGGGAGCGCGTCTTACGTATGCAAAAACGTGCTGTGAGGGCGATCGCGAAGGTGACGCGAGACACGTCCGCAAAGCCGTACTTCACCTCACTGGGAATACTTACCCTACCGTCAATAATAATACTCCAAATAGCAGTGTTTGTGAGGCAAAACCTTGAAATGTTTCGAACACGTGAGGACGGTCATGCGAGGGTGTACAACACCCGAGGTGCACGTAAACTCGCAACTGTAACACACCGGCTCACCAAGTCTGAAAGGCTCACTCATGTCCTAGGGCCGAGTGTGTACAACCGCCTGCCGGGGCTGGTCGTCGCAGCGCCCAGTCTAACATCTTTTAAAAATAGGTTAAAATCGTGGCTCATCGAGAAGGCGTTCTATAATGTAGAAGATTTTATATGTGTAGATACCTAATACTACAATTTTGTTGATGTACCTATATTTTATAGGAATTTTAATAATTTTATTATTATCGTATATATATATTTGACCTGTAAAAATACAATTTACCAATAAATGGATTATTACTGATTATTATTACTGTCCCGTCAAGACCCTTCGGATACGGAACCAAAGATGCAAGAAAGTACCTATATTGAACAAGGGTCCTAGATCACCAGGTAGACCACCAGCTGGTCTAATTGTGAAGACGGTGGGTATCCACTGGAACTTATTACCATCAGTGGGTGGATTTGCGCTGGTATAATAATAATAATAATAATAAATTTATTTCAACAAAAAACTTATAGATACATGTACATAGTGCTTAAGCTATGGGTATAATTGGTTAGAACATAATTATCTCGGACTGTTCAGCACTATAAAGTGAGGAACATGCCTCCCGTGCTAGTTAAAAACTGTGTTACGGCATGATGATGATGATGATGATGGTAGCCTATATTTTACGGTTTTGCATAAAAACCTAGACTTGGCACTTTGATTGAAAACATAAATTCAAATGTCATCGAAAGAAATCAATTTGCCGCCAATCGCTCCGTGTTACGAGTGACATTCAAAGGAAACATAAAAGACTTCGCATTATTTCCATGTTCCTGTCACTATCGATGAAATATCCAATTTGCTTTTAGGGTTCCGTACAAGAAAGGTGCCAACGGGACCCTGTTACTAAGCCTCTGCTGTCCGTCCGTCCGTCCGTCACCCTGTAAGCGGGCTGTACTGTATCTTATGAATCGTAATAAATAGAGTTGAAATTTTCACAGTGTATTCTATCAGCCATCTGGTTCCCATATTAGTACAAGCTTTGCTTAGTTTGGGGCTAGATGGCGCTGTGTGAAATGTCAACAAATATATTATTTATTATTTACTAGCTGCCGCCCGCGGCTTCGCTCGCGTGGTACCCAGATTAAAAATAGCCTATATGTTAATCCAGTACGTGTACTATGTATATTCCAAGTTTCATTCAAATCCGTTGAGCCGTTTAGGCGTGATTGAGACACAAACATCCTAAAAAACTTTCGCATTTATAATATAAGTAAGATTTCTCTTGTAGCGGGAATCGAACCCGCGCCTCTTGCGTGTTAGCTGAGCACTCGCCCGCCCATCGTCGTAAAATACAAATTATTCTTCTGCAATACGTATTGGCTACACGTACAGTCGCGACCACAGCGTTCAGTAACGCCACATCAGTGTCAGATACAAATGATTACATTCCACGATTAATGAGTACACTCGTCGACATAATTAGTGTTGGCATCTGTGGCTGTCGGTTTGATATCTGCCTCCGTGTCATACGACGAACTCAAATTACCCATGTCATTGAATGACGGGTAAGTTTGTGACCCTTTATATGTATGTTTAAGAGATGAACGTCATTTCTCTTACGTGCTAGCTGAGCACTCGCCCGCCATGCCATCAAGGTCGTTGATAAAACTGTTTAAATTTTTTTCTTCTAGAAGCTTTCCGTGACTCCTTGGCCCATGAAGCATGTGTGAATAAACAAAATAAATTTGTTTACATTTGACACTATTACCTACATTACCATAACGTTGTGCGCGGTCACATTTTGGATGGGTGACCGCAAGTGGCACGTTAAATTGTCGGTCCCGGCTTTTAAGTCAGCGGCCTAAAAACTCCGTCACAAGAGTTGGCCACTAGCTCATACGGTCTTACTTCACCTACATTATTTTGTAGTTATCTATAACTAGCTGCCGCCCGAGGCTTCGCTCGCGTGGTCCAGGACAAAAAATAGCCTATATGTTAATCCAGTAAATGTACTATGTATATTTCAAGTTTCGTTCAAATCCGTTTAGCCGTTTAGGCGTGATTGAGGCTCAAACATCCAAACTCACAAACTTTCGCATTTATAATATAAGCAAGATAGATACTTATTTATCTGTGACATAAATAAACAATTGTATTTATAGACACTTTCTAGAAACGGAGCGTTTGATAAAGTGTACTAAAAATATAGGTAAGTGCTTATTGCTTTAAAAGCTACGAGGCAAAACCAAAATCCCAAACGAAGGTCTTTATTCCTGTTCCATTAAGTACATTACTTCACCGAATCTTTAGCGCTTAGTATTTAGTTAGCGTAAAGAGACGACATTTGCATAAAAATACTTAAATTCTGGGGAACTGTGTTACCAGCTGAAACTTCTTTTCTTAGACTGGTCTGAAAATGTATTAGGTAAACAAGTATTTATTTATTTAAAAGAACAAAAAACCCGGCGTAGCATAGGAGGTACATTGCCATATTAAACTTTTTGTATGTTGATGATGATTTTGTACCATTTTATTCTATGACACCATTTGTCAAAAACCGCCCAGCCGGCAACCAAAAGAAAATGGGTTTTTACAACCGCCATTATGGGATTTTCTTTGCAATCGGGTAAAAAATCGATGTAAATGTGGACAGTAGTACGGTACCACAAATTTTGCGCCTCGGCAAACTTCGTGCTTTGTATGAAAACCGAATTTGTCCGAATATGCATAGTAGTCAAATAATAATAACTGAAATAATAACCCTAAAAAAATAAGCATTTACATAATTATTGTAACATCTCTATATTACATTATCATCATCGGGTTAGTTCGTATTTGAGAAGCTAGACGAAAATTGTCGAGGCGCACACTATTTTGTGGTACTGCTGTACTTAGGTTTATTCTCTTAGTATTTTTTTGCTTTAAAACTTTAGCTACTCGTAAGTACATAAACTCTTCTAGTTACATAAGTAATGATTTATCTTTCAAGAACACAACCACAACTTTTCAAAGTAAATATTTTTCAACGGAAATCTTAAAGTACCTACCAATAAAAAGGAGACCGCCTTAAGTTGGAAATTGGCTAGTAATAGCGTGGAATTGTCTGAGTTGGCAACATTGCCAGGGACTTCTACCCAGCTCCAGTAATGAGGCATTTTCAGCCAGTTTACTTTGAATGCGGCGATTTGGCGAGTTTAAATGGAGGTGTGGATTTTCTAAAATAATATTTGGATTTAGTTTTATGTAGAAAACTAAATTCGGGTTTCCGTTTGGCTCTGCAGTTTTTTTGGTAATATAATCCCTAGTCGTTAGAGCATGCGGTTTTTCCGGTACCAGATTAATTCATACGTACTAAGGGTGCTTGCATATAGAATCCGCATGTTCGGTTGTAACCGTGATAGTACTGGCTTTTTGCTTGCCCTGACGTTGACGTCGTATGATTTGTCTTTTGTACTTGGTCTGCTTCTTAGTGTTGGTGATGGTGACGGCCTTATAAAGAACGGGATAGGTAGTGGCGAAGAATAAGCTGGCACGGCTACCACTCCTTCCACTTGGATACTCACTAAAAAATTTGTAAAGAATGAGAGAATTAAGGGAACAATGAAAGTTTACAATTTAGAAAAGGTTATACAATGCACTGGTTGACTTATCCTAAAAAAATTTTTTTCAGCGAGGCCCCAACTAGACTCGAGGGTCTCAGGAGCACGAATTACATAAAATATGTTAAAGCTGAAACTAGTATTATCATTACTTTGGTGAGTCGCTATTTTCAACATATCTCGTAATATCACCAACGTATTCTATAAAATCCTCTTCGTATGCCTCCCACAGTCGGAACCTCTCAGTAATGGGCGTAGGTACTAGATGTCAGTCCTGATTAAGAAGGGCATCATGACTTGCCCGTTCGAATACGCTGCGTGAACGGTATACTAAAATCTTCCTCATAGAACCAGTTTCTTGTAACTCTTCTTACCATTGCGTAGTTTTTAAGAAGATTCTAGTGGTATAAACTGATTCGACGCGCAATGGTTGGAGTAGTAAGATTTGTGTCTAAGCTATTGGTTGATTGCGTAGTTTGTTTTGAGTGGTGAAGTTTGAGAGCACAGGTAGTGCAGTGGTAGCGGCCGCGCCTTCCGATCTTAAGGTAGTAGGTTCTTAGCCGGTCTTTTTCTGTTCGAAAAAATTATGTAATCAAGACATTACTACTACTCTACTACTCTTACTTTTTATTGAATAGACAAAAGGTCTAATGAGAACTTGTATATAAATAAAGTAAGTACCTACAAGAAACCTCAGGTCACTAAACTTGCGGATTGAAGACATGCTGTGCGAGATCTCTCAGTTCGGGGCGAACTGCTAAAATTGTCGGCCTCGTGGCGTGGCGGGCGAGAAACGCAGCAAGTAACACAGTTTCACCACACTGGTTCTAAAGAACGGATCAGCGTGCCGTAGCCGATCTACTATTTACCTTTGAAAAGTAACCTAAACTGGTTTTAACATAGATTGAGTTCTCGAGTGCCTAACTGTTGGTAACCTAGTTTGGCACTTCTCTACTAACATGTTAAAACTAAGTTGTGTTAGTTTGCAAGGAGATTACGAGATGCGTTGCTAATCAAAGGCAAAGCAAGCCAACAACGTGGTTTACCGCTTAGAAGTAAGTATGTTGCCTTCTATTTAGACTTAAGTATTGCCTCCTGTTTTAACCTATTAATAGACTGCAACAATCGTGACTTTAATCTTACTTCTTACATATATTATAAATGGGTATCAGAAACTACGAGTACCATGGTACCTACACATAATAAGAAATATTTGCAAAACATGCAAACATTTCTTCCGCAGCGGGAATCGAGCCCGCGCCTCTTGCGTCTCTGCCGAGCAATCGCCCGCCACGCCACCGAGGCCGTCTAGGCAATTCTAGGTAATGTTTTTGTCTATTGTCAACTCCTAACTCAATCGCACAGTGCAAGGTCCCGGTAGTCTCCAAATCGAATTAGGTAGGATAGGCGCGGCCATAATTGGGTTTGTCCGGGCATGTGGGTGATTCAGCTGAGATGTGGCCCATTATCAAGTTATGGTCACAGGTGAACTGTTATTACGGTTACCTTTAAACTAATTTCGTACGTGTACCTAGTAAGTACGTACGCGATGGTAGGTGGTAGGTCCAGGGAAGAGATTTTCAAGACTTGTCTTCAACGCTTGGTCGCATTAGGAACAGGCGTAAATTCAACGTAGATTTAAAATGATTCTAAATTATCCTAGTGCTTTCAAAGATTGAATGTTTATCACATTAGAATAATTTCAGTCTCTCGAAAAAACTGCCGAAATAATTTTTCCACACTGCTTCTCTTTTGGTCACATTTTTCTAATGAATAATGTTGCTACTAAAAAAAGAAATTTAATTTAAAACGGGAAATATTTTTTGTGAAATACCTACATAGAAGAGCGGCTTCTGAATAGGGCAAACCGAATTGGTTTCAAACTTTTTTCATCATTTTGATTAATTATAGGAAAAATTGTGTTATCTTAGCCTAAGGGCGATGTTCAATCTCCCACAATATCCTAAAGTTTGTTCCAATTATTTCTAAGACCACAGAGTATAAATGCTGATGTTAATGCTATGGTAATGCTCCTAGACACCAATTACCCATGTTACCTCGGGCGGCTACATAGCTAATACTCCTAAACATAGCTACGTTTATAAAACTGTGTAGTTTCATAACATTATGTGGGCTCGGCTTCAATATTCTACTAACGGGCGAAGGGTCGTTAAAATTACCATGGTAACGTTTTTTTTCTGTCCAAACATGTATGACGTTTTTCGACAGAAGCAACGTTGTTTTTCTGTCCAAAAATGTGTGACGCTTTCAGATAACAACATTATTATTTAAATTAACGATCTGTCAAAGTCAAAGTCTAAGTCAAAATTTCTTTTTTCCTTAAAATCACGGGGATTATTTGGACAAGTCTTAAATCTACGTTGCATTTACACCTGTTCGTAACGCGACCAAGCGTGGAGAATAAAGAAGCCACGCTTGGCTATTTTTTTTTAATTATCCTTTAGAATCATGTTTACAAAAGGAGTTGGAGCATTATTCTATTGTCCGTTAGTAGAATATTGGAACCAGGCAGTAGTCTAGCAGCATTACTTTAAATAAATGAATCTGAGTAAAAACTCTTTATAATATAATGGGAACCATTTATAATAATCATCAAATTAAACAACTTACTTCTCTGCTGGACTGGGAGCAAAGAAAAAGCATCGAATGTGTCTAGCTGCTTCTCTCCCCGAGCATGTCGTAAAAGTCCACTAAGGGATAGTATCCTCCTACATGATGGACCGTCTATATGGGCGATGGGCTGATCACCTGTCACCATAGTTCACCATAGTTCACCATATCCATCTTGAGACTTTGAATAAGGAGTGGCTGCAAGTTCTTATGATTACTTGTGGCTCTGCCCACCCCATTAGGGATACGGGCGTAAAATGTATGTATGTAAATTAAACAAAACGAATCAAATTCAAATCTGTACATATTGTAAAACCAATAAAAATAAATTGAATTAATCATAACAGCAATGGCGGAAAATCCATTTAAATTAAAATGTAGCTGTTTACTTGACTTTATTTTATTTTCTTATTAATTTTCAATCTGTTGTTAATATAATGTAAATAAAAATAAATTTAAAAACAACTATTTCGCTAGGACTAACTAGACAAGGACATGTCCCTAACTAGGCGAAACAATATTTTTTTGTAAATGGTCTTCTGTATAGGTGTTTTGATAATATAACGTAATAATTTTTCTTTTAGCTAGAATATATTTTTTTATAGAGATAACTTAGTAAATCTTTATGCTTCTATAAAATGAATAAACGCATGTTTCTTCAAGAAAACACAAACCCATTTTAACGTTACCTCATCAACATCATCATCATCTCTCTCTTATCCCACTTATGTGGGGTGAATTCTCCCTTTACTCCCCTCTATCTCAGTATTCAATCTTTTTCAGGGTTCCGTACCCAAAGGGTGCTAACGGGAACCTATTACTAAGCCTCCGCAGTCCGTCTATCTGTCAGCAGGCTGTAGTCTGTTAGAGAATTGAAATTTTCACAGTGTGTATTTTTATTGCCGCTTTATCAAAAAAATATAAAAATAAAATAAAAAAGTGCCCTATACAAGAAACATTTTTAATGTACAATGGCACGGAACCCTTCATCTGCGGATTCGACTCGTAATCTAAGGGTATTTACCTACAATTTTACGGTGACATATCCATCCGCATATAGTGCTAACGGGTGCTAACTTCTCGTCGCATAATATTAATCATGATGTGCCCAGTTATGGAGTAAACTCCACAACTTTTCTGTCACAGGCGCTACTGTCAAACTTCCTCTGATATGCTTTGTACTCATACCTATCAGAACTTATTCTTTTTATATAAATTTGCTTCTAAAAAATGGATAAACGTGTGTTTCTTTAAGAAAACACGAAACCATTCCTTAATAATATTTACAGAGTTCATTTCAACCGATAAACAAGACTCAATCGTCCATTAAATAGCTTCAATGAAATTCAGGAGCTGGGGATATAAAATTTAATGATATTGACAGAAAACCCTGAATTTATGAATATTGGACCGCGGTCGCAGACAACATGCCCATTCTTGGACATCGAACCACTCTACCGCGAAATCAAGGATTTTTATCATCGCCTATACAAACCACAATGGTCTGTCAAACTGGAGTGTTAAGATTGAAATTCGTTTGTACGGTGAAACTAGTTGAGAAAGACTGATCGTTTATAAATTGGAACAGGGGTGGCTATAACGTTGCTTGTTTCTACGGATGGGTACTTATTTTGTGTTAGTGCTATAAGAAATACGTATCAACATATGAACAATCTATTTACTATGGTTTTTGTGTATTTTCTTGTAAATTGTAATAAAATTTTGGATACGTGGATCTCGTTCTAACGAAAATGGGCACCGTGAAAAGCAGAGAAACCGAAGAACAACGAAATGAAGAAATTGAATAAGCAAGAATTGTAAATACATAGAATATGTTTTAAAAAATCTCTTACACTTTAATGTTTATCCTTTTATTCCAACTACCACACAATCTTCTATTAACTCGCTAAGTGAAGCCGGGTACCCCAGCTAGTAAATATAATAAATCAGGTGATAAGAGGGCTGGATCATTCCTAGCGCAAAGAATTTCTTTGACCATACAACGCGGAAATGCAGCCAGTGTTCTTGAAACCTTGCCGAATGACCAAACTTTTGTTTCCTTGAGATCATCTCTTTTTTAGGGTTCCGTAACCGTTCAGGCTCCTTTCGTGCACTCGACAAATGTTTTCGAACTTTTTAGGTTCTACGACATGCCGATGTTTTCTATCAATGTTTGAGAGTACTGGTATAGTGCACATAAATTTTTCGAACAAAAAATCTATTAGTGCACGACTGGATTTGAACCCATGACCGGAAGGCGTGGCTGTTACTACTAGACCACCAGTGCTCTCAAGCTGCTTTAAAAGCTAGTATGGTAGTGTTATGTAGTATCTTAAAACAAAGATTTTAGTAGGTAACTTTCCGCCGGTCACGCGCTGCGCATTTATTTTTCAGAAGTTCTGGCCACAGACGGCCGGCCACATGGGTGCTACGTGATGTCCATCCCAATATCAACCTTCGCCCCCTATAAATACAGCTCAAAGTCACGCAAACTTGGTTGAGTATTATGTTGAATGGAGATGTTTTAAACAAAACGAGAGGTTCTGGAACGCTATGCACGTTTGGAGATCGCATCAAGTTTTGTGTTTCGCGTCTTGGAGTATTTTTATCAAGAATTGTGTTAGCTTTAGTTTGAATGTTTCACATGACCCACTAGTATGTAGTTACACTGAATACTTGAATAAAGTTATGTGTTTTCTACGAGTATGTACACCGAATCCGGATCCAAAATAAACTTTGCACAAGATTCATACTATATTGTAACGTATGGATGGCTAGGGTCACCATGTAAAGTATGTATGTTGGTATGTTTGGTGGATGAGTCGAGTAATAGTAAAAGCAAGTCAGTTTTAGGTTACATGGTCTTAAAGATTTATTGAAGCCCTACCAAAACTTAGGTACAGTATATATAGGTACAGGTGTATAAATAGTAAAAGGAGTACTTACAAAAAATTTGCAAGTAAAAATTCAAATGAATTACACAAATCGAAGTAATTGAAAATATACATGACAAAACTAAAAATTACAAATGTCCAAGGTTCAAACAGATGTAAACAATATTACTTAAGAATCCGATTGTTTTAAACTCCAAGTCCCAGGTGTCCACAGTGCCTAATAAAACTTTTCATTATGTCGAAATGGCAGATTCTCAGTCTTTTACAAATAAGAAGACAATTTTAGAAGCTTTGCAGCGCTTTCTAAATAAAGCTCCACTCAGCATCATGTCATCTAGTCAAATTACTGGAGCTACGAGACTCGTAGCGTCGTAGACTCTTCGTAGAGCCATCGTAGTCGTCCTCGGACGAGTTGTTCTGGCATTTGAGCCTACATTTTGTGGAGTAACCTCTAGATGGCTTCACAATTTATAGGTTGATATAGATAAACACTAATAACATTAATAAACAATAATGATTTAACTTAATAAAATACTTTGACTATTCTTTGTTATGGAGACGTGCTCAACTTTGAGATGCGTTTGAGTATTCGGGGGTTACTATTGTTGAAACAAATAATGGGTATAGGTGAGATTTAGTTCAACTTATGAAAGGCGTATTTGAACAATTCAATTTATTTATTGGTAACAATAAAGTTTACATGTCAGTTTTAAAATAATAGTTAAGTTAATAAATACATTTCATTAAATCAATTATATTCTTACTTATATTATAAAATTGAAAAGCCTTAGTTTGCTTGAAATTACCGGCGTAAAGCTCAAAACGCAACGATAGCGCGTACTAACTTTACCTGTGCTGCCGTCTAGTACGAAAGTTTGTAACGACCTTTGGATGTTTGTGCCTCAATCACGCCTAAACAGCTGAACGGATCTGAACGAAACTTGGAATATACATAGTACATGAACTGGATTAACATATAGGCTATTTTTTATCCGGGTACAACGCGAGCGAAGCCGCGGGTGGCAGCTAGTCATTATATAAATCAAATAAAAATTAATTTGATCAAATAAATGTAATGTAATAAAAAAAAAGAAATTTAAATCATTAATTGATTAAATTGTTACATAATAATGTACAGTGTCTACTAACTGAGAAACTCATCAACTCTATAATGGGATTGTTTAATAAGCCAATTTTTTAATTTGAGTTTGAAGGTTTGCGTTGACGGAGCATTTTTGATGGTGTCAGGAAGACGGTTATACACCGCCGGCCATGACGGAGGCCTTTAGGCGGCCTAAAAACTCCGTCACTAGAGTTGGTCACTAGCTCATACGAACTTACTTACTTACCGTCGGCTCAACTACATGGATCAGCTTCGACGATTTGGTCAGCTAGGATTAGTGTCCAGAGTAAGAATAGTCTTAGAACCAAGGGTGGGCGGCATCTGGCCTGACATATGAGCTGTTTGAGCGTCCATTACCAAGATTGCCTTCAGATCCACTGTGAAGGAATCAGCTGATTGAAACATTACTTACTGATAACTTAACTTTATTGACTTATGTTGCTTGTTTTATTACTAAAGATTATCTGAGCAAGTGCTTTTGAGAGTACTTGTGCACTATACACCATGATCTCTAGGGGGTGATCGGTCGGGACGAAGATATATCTTCTCTAATAAAAAAATTGTTAATATATGAAAAAAACTTGAAATTATAAATAAATATTCTGTCAGCCATCTGGTTCATAGTACAATATTTGCTCATTAGTTTGTTTTTAACTTGTATTTTTCATATGTATGTTAGTTTTAAGGTATGCATATATTTCTATGGGCCGTAGAATAAGTTTATAACACTGCTACATTAGGAAGCTACATTTAAAATTTCAGCTTTCTGACTTCGGTAGTTTGGTACACGATCGGATTTGATCCCACGACCTTAGGATCGGAACGCGAGGTCACTACCAACTACACCACCAGTGCTCTTACGTCTCTCAAGTCTTTAGAGCACTGTGATATTCTATTTATCCATATAGTCGTGAAGCGCTCGTGGCGTAGCTTGCGTGGCGTACTTGATTGATCGTTGGAGTTAAGCAACGGTATGCGCGCTCACAAATTGGGATGGGTGACCGCAAGTGGCATTACGAGCTGAGCGCTTTCGTGCTTCGGAGGGCACGTTAAACAGTCGGTCCCGGCTTTTAAGTCGTAAAGCCACGACCGAGGCCTTTAGGCGGCCTAAAAACTCCGTCACTAGAGTTGGCCACTAGCTCATACGAACATACATACAATCTAGTCGTGTTATTTCGAACCAGTGTGGTGAAAGGCTCCTTTCTTGTATGATATTGAATACAGTGGTCAAGTCTTAACCACAAAAGTACGGTGTGATTTGTAAGAGAGTCGTTAAGAGGCCATCAAGCTATCTAAAGCCAAATTGCCGTATTAGACCCACTGTCCTAGTAAGTAGATATAGAGATTATGGATGGCACAATTTGTAGTATAATGATTATGGCACGAAAAGGCCCTTGGTAGCTCAATTGAAATAGCTGATGGGCTCAACATTATTGTAAATATAACAAAATATTTGACTACATAGAAGACAAAAAACTTGGGAATGGATATGTTCCAACTTGTTTTTACAATAAGATTGTAAATTGTATGTATATAACCAAGTCCGTGTTCTTTATGGGGTGGGCAGAGCAACAAGTAGTCAAGAAAACTTGCATAAATGTATTTTTCGCTTCGAAAAATTGATGTGCGCTATACCAGTAGGTACTCTCAAACGGTGAAGGAAAACATCTATTAAGAAGTTCGAAAACATGTGAGTGCATGAAAGGAGCATTTAAGGCGCACTTTAAATCCTTTCACCAGCGTACCAGCTATCTTAACATACTCTATGTTCATAAAGGCCCTTAGTAGGGATTACTGCGGACTTGCGCTGAAAGATATGGTGTAACACTCATACGTTATACCGCAGATGTGTCACGACAAGCCAATATGAACCTTAATACAGAGACAGAGAGTCCACGGTGTTAGTACACTGCATTCTAAATGATGATATCTGCACAACAAAATTAATAAATAAATATTTGTGGACATTTCACACAGCGCCATCTAGCCCCAAACTAAGAAAAGCTTGTACTATGGGCACCAGATGGCTGATAGAATACGTCTTATATTCTTTTTTTTTGTTGTTTTTAAATAAATACTTATAATACATATTATGTACACTCAAACCCGGAAGAAATATTTGCAGAACATACAAATATTTCTCCCGTAGCAGGAATCGAACCCGTCTCTTGTGTCTCAGCCGAGTAATCGCCCGCCACGCCACCGAGGCCGTCAATCTTAAATTATAATCGTCAGTTTTAAATTGAATATTTGAAGCCAGTGCTGGAGGCAAAGGCCAAATAAAATTCACGTTGCCACAGAAAGAGTTATTTTTAACAAGGGCAAATCCAACTTTTAAGTCAGAGCATCATGTCGTAGAGTCCTCGTACGTAAAATGACTCATTCTGGTAACCACTCTATGCATGAGGACTGCTTTGTTTCTATTTTATTTTTTGTATGATTTTGTCTGACACTTAAAACAATTTTATGTTTTTGATTTTGGTTACTAACCCATGTATTTCTTTTTAATTGTCCGAAATAAACAAATTTCATTTAATTTTTTATTAAGTTCAACGCGTTGGCGTTGGCGTTGGCGTTGGCGTTGGCTTGGCGTTGGCGTTGGCGTTGGCGTTGGCGTTGGCGTTGGCGTTGGCGTTGGCGTTTTTAAAATTATTTTTTTATTAATTTTAACAAATTTCTTCATAGAACTTGGAGTGTAATCCTTAAATGTTGGCTGTGGACACAGCTCAGTAATAACCATTCATCAGGCTTTCATTACGGCCCTGAAACATCAGCATTGGATTCCTAGCTCGGCCATTAAGGCGAAGATGTAGTCAGAGGGCTTTTAGAAGAAATTGTTGTTATCAACCTCGGATGTGACTTGAGATAGAACTGGTAAGTGCGAATCGAATTCGCACACGAAGGGTTCCGTACCATCGTACACCTACATTAATGTTTCTTGTATAGGGCCCCTTTTATTTTAATTACTTGTTGTTATAGCAGCAACAGAAATACACACTTAGTGAAAATTTCAACTAAGTACCTTTTACGGTTCATGAGATACAGCCCGCTGACAGACGGACGGACAGCGGAAGCTCACTAATAGAGTTCCATTGGCACCCTTCGGGTACAGAACCCTGGGCTCTTATTGCGTCCAATATTTTCCTCCCTACCAGGCCCCTTATTTTGTAACTTTTGGGATGACGCATAACTTCTGTTAACGTACTCTGAAATGAAGAAAAACATCGTGAGGAAACCAGCGTGCCTTAGAACCTATAAATAGAAAACATGTGTCAAGTTTAAAGGAGCCTTTGAGGCGAACTTTAAATCCTTTCACTACACTGGTTTGAAAGAACAGGTTACACGGTAGTACACATACCTCTAAAAATTCGGACTTTAGGTGCGATTTATTTTAATTTATTGAAGAGCTCCTCAATGGGGCTTCTTTTTTAGGGTACCCGAAGGGTGCCAATAGGACCCTATTACTAAGCCTCCATTGTCCGTCCGTCCTTCTGTCAGCTGGTTGTATCTCATGATCCGTAATAGGTAGAGAAATGAAATTTACACAGATTGTAAATAAAAATATAAAAGGGGGCCTCATATAAGAAACATTTATGTAAATGTACGATGATACGGAGCCCTACTTGTACGAATTTATTTATACAGATTTTAGTACATGTTGTTTTTACACCGTACCCAAAACTTTATCTCTATTGGCGACTGAGCATCCCATTGTAGAACTATGGAATGTCCGTTTAAGTTCTCGAATACGTCCAAGGGTGTTTAATTAAATCGTTGGGAGGATGCAGCGGATGGACAATGGACACCGTCACGCCATTGCGCAGTATAGCTTCTTTATTAAACACTGGTCGTGCTGCAATCCACCCTACCCACGCCTGGGACACACTGCTCTGGAAACAAACGGAAAGGGAAGACCTAGGCGTACCCTAAACCGACGAGCATTTATGAAGAATGTTATGAAAGTGAATGAAGCGAAAGAAGTATGTCAGGATCGTAGCAAATAGAGAAAATCTCGCGAAATTGTAAACTGTCGAAAGATTGTGAACCGTAACATGATGCTTACAATTAAACTTCTTTAAATTTTTAAATGTCCAGCAATTGCTATGGGCTGACCATTTCTGTCTATCTAGTCAAGTCACTAGTTCTTTCTTGATGGTTTAGGCTTTAAATGAAACTTTAAAAAATAATAATTTTTGTTATTCTTCTGAACCGTGTGTAGTGTATAGACGCGTCTTGGGAATTCAAATTTAGCTGTAGGCACTTTCTATTAGTGAATTCACATCCTGGCTCACATATTTTGCAATTAATAAATAGAGGCATAAAGGTATGGATCATAAGCAACTATCACCGTGTACTAGTAGAAGCATAAATCAAACCAATAGAATGAATAACTAGGTATATAGTGGGACCGTTTTAGATCTGATTTCACCATTAACTAGAATTAGTTCTAAACTGAGTTCAAGAGCTGTCAAAATGATAAGTGTCACCTGAGCACACCTACAACGAAATAAACAATTTTGGCTTGTCTAAAAATCTTGCATAGCTCTTAATTTTTCCATAATGTTACTTCTTTGTTGTTACTACGTAACACATACGCCTCATACACACACAAGTTTATACTTAAAAACATAAATAGTAATATAAATACAGTTTTATCGTTTTGAACCTTTATTTTCTCTCTTAATTTCAATTTTAAATGTATTATTTTGTATTCAAGTAAATTAATAAATGTCGTAAATAATCTAATGTAACCGTTAGGGAAGGCACTAGCTACCAAAGCACAAGTTTTAAAACTTAGTTTGGTGACAGGGGTAAAATTTGAATGTAAATGTACCCTATAAAGATTAATAGTAGTAATTTATGACCTGGGAAATAAAATAGTTAACTTTTTATCCGCGGGAGCGATGCCACAAATGGATTCAAGTAAAATATACGAGTAATTTCTCATTCTGCACAAGACCATTATGTGCCAAAAACTGCACTACTCCTCAATTTGGTACCTCGAAGTCTTGAAATAGGTTAACTGCAGGTGGCTGCAATAAATAAGACTTTAAAAAGCTTACGCTCCAAGAAGCATAGCTGTTATGTCAGCCATGCTTTTAGGTAAAATTTATCTTTCCTTGCAAAGTAATCATTTCGGCACTTTCGTTGTGTATAGGAGTGAATAATACAGCATCCAGCCTCTTAAATTGACATAAAAAAATTGGCCAGTTCCTCATCTCATAAGCTAAGTATTTTATGCGACCATTCAATTAAACCATTTACTTAAGAATCTTGTTCATCTTTCAGGGTCCGCTCAACATCATCGTCTTCCTGCCCTTATCCCACTCTATGTGGGGTCGGCACAGTATGATCCTTGGATCATGCTGTAAGAGTTTTGGCTAAGGTGTTTTATGACCGGCCGCCTGCCGGTCGTTAAGCCATGACGGAGGCATTTAGGCGTCCTAAAAACTACGTCATGTGAATTTACCACTAGCTCATACGAACTTACTTAATATATTTATCAAAAATTCTATGTGGCATTGTTCTCAAATACGAGACTAAGCGTTGGCGTTGTACATAAGACCGCACCTCTACAAATTTGGATCCGTTACCCATTTCATATTCATAGAACCCATCCATCCAAAATTTACATTCACTCCATCTTATTGTAATATTCAATTCGGATCCCATTGTGTACCTTATCATTGGCACTCGTTAACTCGATCTGCTGGATATTGTTGTCGTTGGAAAGTCGACCGAAATTGTTGACTAGCTACTACTCGTAACAAATGATTTTAAGAACCATTATCATTATCTTCCTGCCCTTATCCCACTCTATGTGGGGTCGTCATATTGGAGAGGATACTATCCCTTAGTCGACTTTTACGGCATGCTCGGGAGAGAAGCAGCTGGACGCATTCTATGTTTTTTCTTTACTCAAACTCCAGCAGAGAAGTTGGTAAAAAGACTGAACACGATGGCTTGCTCAAAAATACTTTTATAGGTTAAATGAATTTTTTGACTACTTAATTCAGTTTTAAGTATAATTTATTGTAAGACAGAATTTATTATACCTATAATTTATATATCCATCTTAGCAGAAGTGGCTGCAAGTTTTCGTATGACTACTTGTGGCTCTGCGATCCCCATTTGAGATACGGGCGTGATAATATTATATGTGTGAGTAAATAAATAAATTTATACTTACAATTTTGCATGCGTTATTTTCAGTCATGGCTGTTACATAACGAGTACCGTTTTTTTATGAAGTAGGTAAGTAACTAACTTTTAACCGACCAAGTTTTTGATACTAAATAATCTAAAGAAGCTGAATATAATGAAAAAAGTTTGCACGCAATAATGAAAGTATGGTAATTTTGTTTCTTGTTACGTTGTTGTTAACTATACTAAGAAAAACTGCTCCCGAAGGACTACATAGTTCGAATAAATAGGTATCTAGGAGTAACGGTTTTTGAATTACAAAGGAGCGCATGGCTGAAAAGCGAGAAAAGCGGATTTCGATTTCAAAAAAATTGTATCTTCAAAGCGGGAAACTACCGGCCCTCCATGGACTGATGACATTGTCAATAAATACTTGGGACTGAATAATGCTCTAACTCCTTTTATAAACATGATTGTAAAGGGATCATTCTCAAAAAAAATTGCCAAGCGTGGTTTCTTACCTGTATTGGTGAGGTTTTTGTCTAGCATTGGACGTCTATTGACTGATGATGATGCACTCAAAGGATGAGTTTGGTTCCTTGACTTCATAGCGAAGTAAGGATTTTTAAGAGAAAGAGCTTTAAAAAGTATTTATTTAAAAGAACATAAACCCGACTGCGTAGAATTTAGGTAGTACATTTGCCGTATTCAATTTTTTACACATGATGATAATGATGGCGAAGGATCTGTAGCATTTTAGTCTTAGTTCATCGAACATCGAAAATGGCGTTTTAAAGCCGCCATATTGGAATTTATACACTTTATACTTTTAGCTATATGACATACTTGTCATCCAAACGAATCCAATGACACCTTATTTGTCAAGATCCGTCAAGCCATTTGGACTACAGCTTCAGCAAAAGGAATGCACATAGGTATGTGCATATGTAGGTACATACAAACATAGACCTCTTACCCGAAGGGTGCTAACGGGACCTTATTACTAAGCCTCCGCTATCCGTCAGTCTGTCAGCGGGCTGTATCTCATGAACTGTAATAAAATAATATTAAAAATAAATATATACCCTATACAATAAACATTGATGTACATGTATAATGGTATGGATCCATTCGTGCGTTAATTCGACTCGCACTTGACCGGTTTAACAATTGCTAGAGTTCGCCTTAAAAACATGTGTCGATACAAAGCATTGGGTGCTTTATTTAGCTTCAAAGGCGATTAAATACCGCAAGCAAAGACCACCCATCGCCAACCTGCCAGCACCCACTCGATTTAATTATTTTGCTCCGAAAAAAGTCGGCTAAAGAAGAAAGATGACCGAAAGATCAAGGTCGGTCCCGACGACAAAGGTTGAAAGTATTTTCAAAGGGAATTGTTTTGATCATAACAAAATGAAGTTGATTGAATTTCAGTAACAAAACATTCGAGTTTCGGTGAATGGCAGTCAAAAGTTTGTCTTTGGAAACTCCTAACCCGATTTCAAAAGAATTCCGCGCACTTATTTGTTTTTGAAGCAGTGGTCTATTCAAGGTTGTGGTAGATTATATCTAAACATATAAACTATTAAGTTATTGTCTGACCTGAACTATAAATCCCAGAAATATTAAACTTGGAGGTTATATTATTAAACTTTTATGTGGTGTGAGGCGCACTAAGAAAGGGATTCCCGAAATTCAACTTTCAGGGGCCTGCGCTCACAGACAGCGCGGCGTGGCATAAATAAATAAATATTTGTGGACATTTCACACAGCGTCATCTAGCCATAAACTAAGCAAAGCTTGTACTATGGTTGCATGATCTGTAAATATTTCTTCCGGGTCTGGGTGTTGTGGTACCATGGTACTCGTAGTTTCTGATACCCACGACACAGGGAATCCTAGTGTGGGGTCAGGACTATGTATGTGACTGTTGGGTGTTATTTATTTATTTATTTATGGCAACCAGATGGCTGATACAATTACTTATATGCTTTTTTTTTATATGTGCTTGTAATACATAGTATTGCAACACCCAGACCCGGAAGAAATATTTGCAGAACATGCAAACATTTCTCCTGCAGCGGGAATCGAACCCGCGCCTCTTGCTTTTCAGTCGAGCACTCGCCCGCCAAGCCACCGAGGTTGTCCATGGCGCGCCCGAGCTTCTGCAACTGGCTAGATTCAACCTTGTATCAATTATTTCGCACTTAGACTTTGATGATATGAAATAACCTACGCGTCTTGATCTATTCATGTTGAAAGAAAGGTATGTCAGTGCTAAGATTTATTAACAGAAAGAAACTTACAACTAATACAAATATGATTTATAAAATACAAAAGAAACAGTCGGGCTATCTAATAGCCGTTGCAAACGGTCTATAGATAGCTCACCTGATTCAGCTCATCAGACGGTGGAAGCGTGCCCAAGACGCTGGCCGCATTGCCACGCTGAATGGCAATACTGATCCGTTGAGCCAAATAAGAACGTGCTCTTGGATCGCGCATCGCTTCGACCAGGCGCCCAATAATTTTGAAAACGCGGTGTGTTAAAAAAAAGTGCCCATTAAACCGCGTCGTGCTATGCCGTGCTTTCTTTAGGTAGGTAGGTCCTAGAAGACGCAGCGGGAGAAAAAAGCGTGAGAAAAAAAAACAGAGAAAGATAATAGGTACTTATATAAGAATTATCTGGAATAAAAATGTAGAGGCCAGCTCTGGCGCATCCCTGGACAGACTCACAGCAAAGGTTTTGGTGTTTTGAAAATCTAGCACCGCTATTTTACCGCTAGTATCATAAGAAAACTTGCAGCCACTTCTGATCCAAGACTCCCAAGATGGATGGTGAACCATGGTGACAGGTGATCAGCCCATCGCCCATATAGATCCATCAAGTTGGAGGATACTAGGTAGTCGACTTTTACGACATGCTCGGAGAGAGAAGCAGCTGGACGCATTCTATGTTTTTTCTTTACTATTTTACAGTTGTAAATAGACATGAAACTTTTTTAGCGTACAAGTAGAGCAATGACACAAACAGTACAAATAAGTATAGACTATCTAGCCTAATTCTGATAAGAAAATTTAAACCACAAAATATTCACACAATGTGTTTTCATTCAGTCAAGTTAAAATTCGAATAAAAGAGTTCGATGCATAAGTAGTAAATACCTACATACATATTTTAAATCAATGCCCGATTCCAATATTCTTCTGCCAAAAAATGTATGACGTTTAACAGATAACAACATTGCTATGGCAATGAACGATTCGTTGACCGTTAGAAGAATATTGGAACCGGGCACTAATGCAGATGGCATAGTATAGTATGTGGTGATTACGACACACATGTTCTAAACATTTTATCCTATTATCTATCTAGTCGTGTCGCTAGTTATTTCGAACCAGTATGAAAGGACTTAAAGTGCGCCTCAAACGCTTCTTTCGTGCACTAGGCACATATTTTCGAACTTTGTAGGTTCTACGACATGCCGGTTTCCTCACGATGTTTCCCTTCACCGTTTGAAAGTACTGGTATCGCGCACGTTTCTTTGAAGAGACAAATCCATAGGTGCACGACTGAATTTGAACCCACGACTTTAGGATCTACTATAATTATATACATTTTATTGACTGCTCAGGGTGTGTATGGCATGAAATAACGAATTCCTTAACAGCCGTCAGGAATAAAAGTAAATTATTACAGCTCTATTATGTCATAGTAGGACAAACAGAAACTGGTCTCCCTCGTGGTCCTACTAGTAGGACAAAATAGTAGGACCACGAGAAAACGGCCGGGAAAACAAATCACCGTATTCAAAGAAACCAAGGTTTAATATTATTACAGATCCTGTGGTAACACGTTCATGTAATTGTGGTGTATCCTGGTATTTACGCCGCAAGGGTATATTGAGGCAAATCGGGAGATATGGAGTGTGTTCGTAATTATAATACTGGGTACTGTCCTGCCACGAAATAATGTGATAGTGTAGCCTGCGAGAGAATGCCGCGAAAACATCAAGGTTTGTCCTCTATAATTATTTTTTGTTTTGTCTAGTCAAGCATGGTTTCTTGCTAGTAGGGTTCATGCTTGGTCGCGACGAACAGGCGTATTCAACGTCAATTAAATGAATATCTGTGGACATTTCATATAGCGCCATCTAGCCCCAAACTAAGCAAAACTTGTACTATGGGAACCAAATGACTGATAGAATACTTAAGTATATAAGCATTCTGCATATTTCTGTAAATATATACATATTATACACAATATTCGGATCCAGACATTATTCCTCTGGTGGACTGCGGAGTGAAGAAAAAACATAGAATGCGTTCAGTTGCTTCTCTTCCCGAACATTTTGTAAAAGTCGACTAAGGGATAGACGTATCCTCTCAAACATAATGGACCATCTATAAGAGCGATGGGCTGATCACCAGTCACCGTGGGTCATCATATCCATCTTGGGACATTGAATCAGGAGTGGCTGCAAGTTTTTTTATGATTAGGTACTTGTGCTTCTTACCCCGTTAAGGATACGGGGTTGATGATATATTATGTATGTATGTGTGTACAGTAATTATCTGCAGTATTCTTATCACGCTTCTCAAATAAATACATAAGAGAGTTGAGTTCGAGAAAGCATCAGATGATAGTTTACTCCATATTGCTCTCGTTCTGTCAATTCCAGGACGACAGACGAGAAGAGTAGGACATAAAAAAAATTGCAGGAAAAGAGAAAGGATCGAAGTGGCTGGCAATTATGATGATGGCTCTTGGGCATCTTGGAATCAACGTCATCTAGAAAGCGACTGAGAACTAGTTTTTTTAAATTAAATGTGCCTCATTACGCTCGTTAGCCTAACAGTTTCTAATGATGTTTTCAACAATTTACGCCCTATCTTCCTATCGCATGTTACGTAACAGGCCGATGTGAAATCAAGCCACACAGATGATGGATAGAGGTATTGTCTTTACAAATTGGGATCCCGTTGAGCCGGCACATAACTGCGCGCCATCTGCTATTCATCCCGCGAATGCGGTATTTACGCGAACGTGACGTCTGAATACACCCTCCTTATTTGGGTAAGTTAAATACAATGTAAAAGTAAAAGTCGACTAAGGGATAGTATCCTCTCCAAAATGATGGACCACCTATATGGCCGATGGGCTAATCACCTGTCACCATTGTTCACCATTTCCATCTTAGGATTTCAAATCAGAAGTGGCTGCAAGTTTTCTTATGTTTACTTGTGGCTCTGCCTACCGCGTTAGGGATATGGGCGTGATCATTATGTATGTATGTATGTAAAATACAATGATAGAAGAACAATACATTTTTACTGGCAAAGGCCTCCCTCTGTGCCATCCATCCTCGCCCCACAGTTTTGACTATACCGTCTGGTCATCTCCCTGCAGGACGACCCACATTCCAATGACCACACCTCGGTTACCATACTCCACCCATCATTAGGTACCACGCTTCGCAATGTGCGTAACTTACTTATATGTATTGTTCAACGCTTTCGTTTCAAACTGTCATATTAAAGATATGGTGAGTAAAAGAATTTCATTAAACTATACAATGAAATTTTAAGCCGATTTAAATTAAATTTTCCATTACAATAACAGCTTGTATAAATAAGATTTCCAACAATAAAGTTATTTCATTTAAAACTTGAGCGTCGCGATTGTTGGACGTAGATTTATAACGCTCTAACCATTTCCCCAAAAGTAAACAATGCTATCCACCGGTGTTCGTCTCGCTTCCGCCATTATGCAGAACACTTAAAGCTTAGGGCTTCTTCAAAAGCAGTCATATCACGATAACGACCGGCAACATTTTCTAAGGTGAAGAATCGTATCGAAGTGATGAATGCATCCGTGCTGATTCGGTTCTCATCCCCACTTTTTTCATTCCTTCTAAGCCAAGTTTCGTACCAAAGTGGTGCCTTTGTGGTACCTAGTTACCTCAAAACTTTTTCTCGGTGTTGCCATCTACGCTTGCCAAAGCTACCAGCGCAGCGGTCCCCTGCGACGACGCAAAGCATCTGTCTGTCTGAAAAAAAAAAAAATAACTCAAACGCATTTGCGTCTTGCCTTTAGTGTATAAGGGACGGATCACTTAAACGACTGCGACGACGATTCGAAAGTGTTACAATTAAATTCCAGCTCAGACTTATAAACATGTATTCCTTAGTTTTACATTTAATAATCTTGCTACAACCGTTATGCTCCAAAACCATGTAACATTTTTCAAAAACTCTTATAATTAAAAGCAAAGACATAGTCTATGGTATTATACCTGCATTCTACCATAAAATTCACAGATTAAAAATAGTCAGACTTACTGATCGGAAGGCTGGGCCGCTCCCACTAGACCACCAGTGCTCGAATTTCGAGGTTATGTATGCCCTTCATTTGTCGATCGCCGTTCATTTCAAAACGCCTCACGAGAACATTTTACTCTTCTCCAGATAAAAAATACGATATTCCCATTTCGTATGTCCCGCCAAATGACATCTGCATAACAAAAATAAAAGTTTTTATCGTGTCAGGTGTCTGTTAGCTAAGCCGAATGTTAGATAGCAGGTTTTTAGCTCTGAAATGGTGACTATTGTGAAAAACTAATGTTGATTCTCACGCTGGTAGTGTGTCCATTGTTTTTCATAACTATTTCACTTCACTTTTTTTTAGCTACTGTGACATTACGTCACAATTCTGCCAATGTCCGAGTTGCTTATGAGTCAAACTTTGATGGATAAAAAAGAATATGGCCGGTAATTAGAAAAGAGGAAATAAATTTGACTTTGGCATTTGAAAAAAAAAACATTTTTTGTTCTATTTCCAAATTCCCTTGAATCGATGCCACCTTCATTTTAAATAATAATGACAATCAAAGTGCATAATTATATAACCTGTTGCGTTAAATTGACAATAAAATGTCAAGAAAATTAAAACCTTCGGTACATTATTTCTATTTAAAATTCTTTCTCATTTACTAAGTAATTAAGTAAGTAAGTAAGTTCGTATGAGCTCATGGTCAACTCTTATGACGGAGTTTTTAGGCCGCCTAGAGGCCTCAGTCATGGCTTAACGACTTAATAGCCAGGACCGACAATTTAACTGCCCTCCGAAGCACGGAAGCACACAGCTAGTAAATCAGTTTTACTCAGGCAAATCTTTCTCATTAAACCCAGGTAAAACAATTTAAAATTTGTCCTTTCGTATTCTATTTTGCTTCCACCCGACAAATCTAAACGAACTACAAACATCATGATTCATGTGTTCAAGTTTTATTTCAGTGCGGCGAACTCTGTGAGCAAGATACCCCCGAGTCGGGAAGGAATAAAATGTGGGGTTTCAAAACTTTCTAGTTGATCAATAAAACTGCTATAAAACCAATAATCCCCTGGTTCCCGCTATAAACCACGGGATCAAAGTTCCTGCCGTATGTAGTGATTTATATCGCAAGTATTCAAAAGAATTTTCTTAATTTTCTTTCAAAATTGTTCTTCACTCATAATAAAAACTTGAAAAGTGCTAATTTCGTTTATACCTGACCGCGCACCCAATTGTGGAGTATTTAATCTTTTTAATGTTAGTTTCAAAGATTTTCTCATTTAGGAGCCCATTTTCAGGCGTTAGATAATGGAAAGGGCGTTTAAGTACCGTTCTAGGGGAGATTGGAGAAAAGTGCTTACCTGTGTAAGAAGAATTGGTTCTATGTTTTTAATAGAAATTGTCACTTATGGTCAGAAATTGCGCAGCTCGTAAGCTAAGATCTATTTTCTCAAGAAATTGCAAGCATAATAACTCCTTCTTAGTCTTACTAGCTTTCGCCCGCGGCTTCGCTCGCGTGATATCCGGACAAAAAGTAGTCTATATGTTATTCCAGCATACTATTATACAACGTGTAACATAATGTCCCTATAAGCCCGAAAGGGGTGTATTCAGACCGAGCACTTGAATACATTGACGTGTGCAAAAGTTCAATACATCATATTTGAAATTCCTATACAATTAAAAACAAATTATTTCATGAGAAATTTGTGACAACCCTATGTGTTTGTTTACCATTTGCGTAGGTAACAAACACACGCGCACCCTCCTATCGCGTCGGACCCACACATACGCAGACAATTGAACGCGCGGCAAGTTTCAAAAAGTACCTAGGTGTAATCACCAAAGTTTTCGTAAGAATTTGCAATTTTTTTAATTCTACGTAGAAATTAAAGTCGAAGATTAAAATCACGATATCTTTCACACATAAAAAAACAACTACCTACCTACATCTACCTAGGTAGTTACCTAAGGACCTAGGTACAGGAAAAGTTAAGTTATACCTTTTCTCCCTTCTTCTTGGTTGGCTCGGAACACGGCTAATTGACATGGTAGGTATTAGGTAGGTATGTAGGTACCTAGGTTGGTATTACTGGTACACATTCACATTCACAATCACAAAATTATTTTTGTCATTTTTTATTAGTAAGCTAGGTACTAATGGGGTACCTACTAGGTAGGGTGATAGGTTAGGTACCTATCATCATACCTACCTATCACTGAATTTTATCACTGTTGACACACACAGTAGGTACTCGGTATCCATCAAAGGGAAGTAGGTACAACACACCACCGAATTCCCGGTCTTCCCTCACTGGTGCGCCCCGGTGGAAAGATCCCGTCGAGAGAAGACGGTTCACCAATCCCAGAAAAGAGCCCGTAAGATGGCAATGGCCGCCCTGGATAACGCTCTCTGTAGAGCTGACGCGCCGCTACTAAGCTATTAATTATTTGGTGCTGCTCCAACACACACACACAACACCATAAATCATAATACTCACCGTTTGAGTACAAAGCCGACATCGTATCGTACGTTAATTAGTTACGCGAACCGAGAGATTGCTTGTTGCAGTTGTTGCAAGGAACGAATGCTAATTGCGACTGATAAAAACCGATCTGTTTTGCGACCAAAAGTAGGTACCTATTGCCGAAAGCCGAATTTTTAGGGTTCCTTGTCTGGGGTAACCCACTAAATACCGATTGGGAAAAAAAGGCAAAAAACTTCATCATACATCTACTACTACTACTACTACTACTACTGTCGTCGTGTCCGTGTCGCTAGCACTTTTGAACCAGTGTGGTGGAAGGATTAGAGTGCACCTTGAAGGCTCCTTTCGTACACTTTGACACACGTCTATGACATGCCTGGTTTCCTCACGATGTTTTCCTTCACCGTTTGAGAGCATTGATATTGCACACATAAATTTCGAATCGAAAAATCCATAGATTCGAACTCACGACTTAAGGATGGGAAGGCGGGGTTCATAGCAATATGCTACCATGTGCTCTATCCCCATTTGCTACTAGGTACCTACCTACTTACATAATAACCTACCAACAATTACGTAGTTCAATCAAGAAAAGTAAAAAACAAATAAGCCTACGGAACCAATTTGATTTTATTAAACAAACGCTTGCGGTGCGGTGTCGGTTGACGGTTGCGGATTTTGAATTTAGCAAAGGCACCGACAGCCAATTAGGGCGAGGTGCCATCCCACTTATTGTTGTTGTTGTTCCAATGCAACCAATGACAAATAGGCTGTTCACGATGAAAATGAAGATTAGTAAGACAGATAAGTCACAACCTTTGACTTTAGTGCCCAAGTAGGTAGGTACAAAATTGCATTGAAAAATGCTCCAACGAATATTGGAATAATACATCGTTGGAAAAACTAAAGTGGAATAGGGTCACGGCTTATCCTCAGGCACGGTAGACCTCTTCTCATACTTCTTGTTACCTACTCAAGATGCTTTTAAGGCCCGAGTAGGTAGGTACAAAATTGAGTAGGTATCACGGCTTTATCCTCAGGCACGGTAGACATCCTCTCATACTCCTTGGCACCCACTGAGGATACCTTTAAGGCCCGAGTAGGTAGGTACAAAATTGAGTAGGTAAGGTACCTATCTCCTATACTAGGTACTTAACAAAGAGATCTGAAAGGATGTTTACGGTGCCTAGGGATTTTAGTCGTGATGTGTGTGACCTTACATTTTAATTACCAATAAATACCAAGGTACCAACTAGGCCTTCAAAAAAAAATAGAAATTACTTATTAAGCCACCTCGTTATTAGGTAAGTAGGTAGGCATTTTACTAATGGTGTCTGTTCTGTTACCTGTTTCATCTAGAGTTCACACTTAAAGGTCAAAAAACAGCTGTAAATAGGGATGCCTCATGTTGTGTCAAGTTACGTATTGGAGCAAAGTTTAAGAGACATTTCATGAATGAAAACCTTTGAAATTTTAAAAGTCGTTGAACAAACGTTGTTCGCAATGACGTATAGAATACCCCCGTTTCGGGCTTATAGGGACATTATGTTACACGTTGTATATTCCAAGTTTCATTCAAATCTGTTAAGCCGTTACAGCGTGATTGAGGCACAAGCATACACCCTCACATCAACACATCCTTACAAATATAATATAAGTAGGATACTTGTTTCCTATAATTCTACTATCGGATGGTTATAATACAAGCGTATTTAAAAAAAAGGTAACATAATGGCGCTTTTGACAGAAAACGTTGCTATGGTAATGATGAAAGATTTCGTCGTCCTTCGTAGCAAAATATTAGAACCGGGCGTAATAATATGTCTGTAAAAAATATACTGAACAATTTCGTATGTGCGTGATATTCCCATAAATAAACTTGGGCCGGTATCAAGCACTGCTGGGCATATCCTTCATTCTTTATGCCTCTACTAATAGAAATAAGAGTTAAATATATTGTGAAAAAAATCTTTTTTAACTGTATTACCCAGGTATAAATGGATGAATTGTGTGAACGACATTAGTAAGACAAAAATAATGCTCGTAGTATAATAAACATGTTTAAGTTTATATTTTCTTTACTATATTGTTTTAAGTTGTTTTTGTTTCTTGAACATATTGTTTTTAAAGTTATTTTTGTATATTTTTTTCAATTTTTTATTTTAGTCATTTAATTTATGTGTCTGTAAAACTGAAACTGAAAAAAGGAGTGAAAACTGAGATGACGGCTGAAAGAGGGTAGTTGAAGAAAAACACGTGTCGTACAGACCTCGTATAAGTGGGATAAGGGTAGAGAGATGATTATTTTCTAGACCACATTAAGATCAAAGTTATATAAGGTATATTCCATTTAGTTAGAAACTGTGAAGTTCAGTGGATCAAGCGGGTATTTCGCGTTTGATATCAGTTTGATACAAAATCGATAGTTCATACTTTGAAACGCCTACGTCTTGTGTTGTCTAGACAAAGGGCAGCTTCTTACTTCATGTTTCGTCATGTTTACATTCATACCTATATAATATCATTCCCGTTTTCCATAGTTGTAGGCAGAAACCACGGATCTCCATTTGCTAAGGTCTCTGACGTACTAGGATGGAATACTAGAGCACTGGTGGTCTTATGTGAAATTTATCTATATCTGAAATTTATGTGCGTAAAGGAAAACATCGTCAGCAAACCGGTACCTAAAAAGTTCAAAAAAAAGAAGCCTTTGAGGTGCTCTTTAAATCCGTTCACCACACTGGTTCAAAAGGACTAGTGACTCCTCTTGTTGAAGAAGTAGTTGATTTTCTTCAAAATAAGCAAGAGCTTTGTTAATAGAGTTGCACTATTCAACTCTAAAAATTTTGGCTCTACCCAGTATCGTAAGTTTGTAAGTATGGATGTATCACGCCTAAACGGCTGAACGGATTTGAATGAAACTTGGAATATACATAGTACATGTGCTGGATTAACATATAGGCTATTTTTTATCCGGGTACCACGTGAGCGAAGCTGCGGGCGGCAGCTAGTATTCCATATAACGAAATCAATACGCCTACTCCATTTTCCCCAAACTAAAATGATTATAGAGTAATGTGGCTCTTTGATCAAAGTGCCTGGAGGTTGTTTGTTCAATTTTCTATCCAAGTTTTACTATCTTGAAGACAGGCTGTTTTAATAAAGTTGCGTCTACATGTACATTAGTACTTAGTGATTTTCTTTCTAGCTACTGAAATACGAAAATTGGATTTTTCTGATCTAAATAAAAAATAAAATAAATATTTGCGGACATTTCACACAGCACCATCTAGCCCCAAATTAAGCAAAGCTTGTACTATGGGAACCAGATGGCTGATAGAATACTTTATAGTTTTTTTTTGTAAATACATACTTATAAGTTATAATACAACAGACCCGGAAGAAATATTTGCAGAACATACAAACATTTCTCCCGTAGCAGGAATCGAACCCGCGCCTCTTGCGTCTCAGCCGAGCACTCGCCCGCCTCGCCACCGAGGTCTTCAAAACATGTATAAAGTGCACAAAAGGTCCTTGAGGCGCATTTCAAATCCTTTCACCACACTGGTTTGAAAGAACTAGTGACATGAGAAGTAGTAGCAATATAGACGCAGCTTACATGTAAAAAGTTGAAATGTTCTCAATTCTCATAAAGGAGATAACGAATACTCAATGACGATACCTGTAAAGGATTATGGCAGTACTAAAAAGCCCTGCGACTTTTTCGTGTTAAGTTTTTTCATACAAATTTCATTCGTCCTCAACTAGTTTAATTTCGGAAATTCCTTTCCTACACCTCTACACCATCTATATTATTATTATAAATGCGAAAGTAACTCTGTCTGTTTGTATGTTACCTATTCACGCCTAAACGAACGGATTTCGGTAAAACTTTGCATGGAGATATATTGCACCCTGGGGAAGAACATACGGTTTAAGATACTTTGTTCTCATAAAGAATTTACATTCCCTTAAATAATGATATAATTTTGATTACTTAGAGCGAGCGTGCAAACTAATACAAAATAAAATGTCTTCACAATTTTTTGACTTTTTGCACTCAGATTTTTTTAATAAGAATTCCATGCTGATGAAGTCGCGGGCAACAGCTAGTAAGAGGAATAAACCCTTCAAGTTTCAAGCTTCTAGGTCGTATAGTTTAGGCTGTGAGACGATTAAAAAAATAATAAAAAGAAAAATAAGTCAGTAATGTATTATATTACAGGTATTATATTATGTCAGTATTTATAGCCTCCGATGGCAATCCCGTACGTTTTGAATAAACCTTAACGAGGCGCCATGGACTATAAATGTTCAAGGTAGATTGTAATAGAAACGTAACTCGTGATTTGAAAAAAAAAAACAGTCAAGTGCGTGTAGAATTCGCACACAAAGGTTTCCGTACCATCATACATGTACATAATGTATGGGTCCCCCTTTTATTCTGTTATTTTAATTATTTGTTGTTATGATGACAATAGAAATACACTGTGAAAATTTCAACTCTATCTATCACGGTTCATGAGATCGTGACGGACAGACGGACGGACAGCGGAAGCTTAGCAGTTCCCGTTGGCACCCTTTGAGTACGGAACCCTACAAATAGGTATATTTTGAACATTATACACGTACGTAAAACCACGCCTGTTTCCCATAGGGGTACGCAGAGTTCACGGATCTCCATTTGCTACGATCCTGACATTCCTCCTCCAACATTCAACTTAGCAAAACGGTTCTCCATGAGAGTCGCTCAAATTTTCACCCCCATGGGAAATGAGACGTGACGGGTGGCGTACCGCATCGCCACCATGCGAATGATTAAAGTTATCTGCAATCTCCATAGCGTTCCCACGAGTGCATTTAAAATTCAGAAAGTCTTAATCCGTAGCGCTATCAACTCAAATTCTACATTTAATATGACGACCTCTGTGGCGTGGCGAGCGAGTGCTCGACTGAGGCGCAGGAGACGCGGGTTCGATTCCCGCTGCGGGAGAAATGTTTTCATGCTCTGCAAATATTTCTTCCAGGTCTGGGTGTTGTGATATTATGTATTAAAAACGTATATAGTATCCTATCATTGCTTAGTTTGGGGCTAGATGATGCTGTGTGATATGTCTTCAAATATTTATTTAAAAAGCATATTTCTGGACTGTCGTTTCAGCGTGCGACAATCGCAACTTACCAAAAAGTTACATAATAACACTACAGCGGAAGCGCTGTCGTAAATCTACTTGCACCTTTATTCATATTCACTTATCAGTTTATCAAGGGTCGTAAATTGTTTTGCCTTTGTCGCTAGATGTTGATAGAGATGGCAAGATTTATAGGCCATTTTAGCTATCAGGTTATCTATATATATAAAACTCTTACGTTACTGACTGACTGACTGACAAACTGACAACTGAACCAAGTCCTAGAAGCATGAGACTTGAATGGCATCCTCTTATTCTGTAGGGATTCCCGAAATTCAACTTCTAGAGGATGCAGGGGGATGGTGAAGTTTGTATGTATATATTAAATTACAATTTTAAATCACCTCTGAATCTCAAACAGTACACCGAATCTCAATTCAATCGGACCTGTTAAAGACCCTTTTTTAATACTACTTAATAATATCACTCAATATTTTTATTATCACTTTTATTGCACTTTTTAAATACTTTTCTGCTCGACTGACAGTAAAGAAAAAACATTGAATGCATAAGTAGCTTCGACGATTGATAACGAAAATAAAAAATATTTCTTGTATGGGCCCTTTTATATTATTATTTGTTGTTATGGCAACAATACACACTCAGTGAAAATTTCAAGTCCACTTATTACGGTTTTTGAGATACAAACGGATGGACAGCGGTGGTTTAGTATTAGGTTCCCGCTGGCACCCTTCGGTTACGGAACCCTAAAAATTCAACGCGGACAAAGACGCAAGGCATTCCTCTATTCAGGTTATAAGAGTGTCACTTCTAGTCATTATTTTATTTTATGATGGCCTTTAGCCGCACGAGCGGGAAGACGTGACCAGAGTTCAAACGCACATAAATTCAAAAGTAATTTCTTTTTTTGCATACGTGTGTAACTTACCCGCCATTAATAATAGATAGCGCTCGTGACGTAACTTGCTTAGACGTTCTTGATTGATCGTTGAAGTTAAGCAACGTTGTGCGCGGTCACAATTGGGATGGGTGACCGCAAGTGGCATTACGAGCTGAGTGTTTCCGTGCTTCGGAGGGCACGTTAAATTATCGGTCCCGACTTTTAAGTAATTTTTCTGTCCTTATCCCACTAGGTGGGGTCGGCAGAGCATGTTTTCCTCTTCCATATTCTACACACGCATGTTCTCTTTCACACAATCCATCGATCTTTTCTGATCACGCTCAGGCACGGTTTTGAGGTGTCATAGGGGACAAGACCCCCCCCCCCTCCCCAAATCGTACACGTCAAATTAAAAAATCTCCTAAAAAATTACAAAATATAAAAAAGCAATTTTCTGCACTAGTCGCGATGCCAATAAAAATAGAAGGATTATTTGTTTTATAACGTGTTCAATTAAATCTGATTTACTCGACATATTCTAATTTTAGTGACCCCCTCCAAAATTTTAGGCTTCAACCGCGCCTGTCCATGCTGGCCGTTTTATATTTATTAAGTCAATATTTTTGATGATAAGAGCCATATTTCAATGTAGTCTTTTAACGGACCTACCATAAAACCTTTGCGCAAAATACATTTTAGAATAACAATGGAACCATCTAGGACTTCAATAGAGAACGGAAACGACCCAGAGTTCCAGCGAATGTTTTCTAAAAATATTTTTTCCAATGTCCGCCCTCTGATGTTTGAAACTTTGAATAGGCTATTACATTTTATTTGTTACTTCCAAGGGTAGCAAAAATGTGAAAACAGAGCGTCAAATGGAAAATATCAATCGAAATTGACTTCCTTGGTTTGGGAGTTTGATTACTAGCGTAAATAACGTAGATGAAAAACCGTTTATAAATTAAAAGAAATAAATATTTGTGGACTTTTCACACAGCGCCATCTAGCCCCAAACTAAGCAAAGCTTGTACTATGGAAATCAGATGGCTGATATAATACTATATACTTTTTTTTGTAAATACCTACATACATAAATAATAATACAACATCCAGACCCAAAAGAAATATTTGCAGAACATACAAACATTTCTTTCGTAGCGGGAATCGAACCCACGCCTTTTGCGTCTCAGCCGAGCAATCGCATGCCACGCCACCGAGGTCGTCAAATTATTCTTGTACTACTAGTCATATCACCAGTGTTGTGAAAGGATTTAGATTCACTCCTGATTCAAGATTCCAAGATGGATATAGTGAACAATGGTGAAAGGTTATTAGCCCATCAGGTGGAAGCAAATAAATAATAATAAATAAATAACACCCAACAGTCACATACATAGTCCTGACCCCACACTAGGATTCCCTGTGTCGTGGGTATCAGAAACTACGAGTACTATAGTACCACAACACCCAGATCCGGAAGAAATGATTACAGAACATGCAAACATTTCTTCCGCAGCAGGAATCGAACCCGCGCCTCTTGCGTGTCTGCCGAGCAATCGCCCGCCACGCCACCGAGGCCGTCAAACAAAATAAACGTAATATCAAAGCATCGAGTGATAATTCGAAATTGCAATAGAGTTCACTGATGGTACAATTGTCACCAATTTGTGTACCTAATACAAGTGGACCTAGAGCACTAATTAGCTCGGCCTGTAATGATGTAATTCTACATTGCGGTAGGTAATTATATCAAAACAGCTGTGAACTATCTATGTTACGAATTTCACAATTGATTTTGATTAAACTAAATTGCAGGATTTTCAGAAACAGGTTAGTATTTAATTATAACGAGCGAAAATAAATTGATGAAAATGTCAAAAACATTGAACATGCCTTTCTAAAATACTAAGTGGGCGACAAACAGTGTGCGAACACAAATAATTAAAACGGCGACTTGAAAATACAATGTTATTGGACAGTTTTTAAACCAGCGAAAATGAATTCAAATTACAGATGTTAAAAAATATTGCAAATGCCTTACTAAAATACTAAATGGGCGATAAACAGTGGGCAAATACAAATGTTTAAAATCACGCTCGTATCCCTAACGGGGTGGGCAGAGCCACAAATAATTATAGAAAAATTTGCAGCCACTCCTGATTCAAAATTACAAGATGAATATGTTGAACCATAGTGACAGGTGATCAGCTCATCGCCCATTATAGACGGTCCATTATGTTGGAGAAGGTACTATCCCTTTTACGACATCCTCGGGGAGAAAAGCAGCTGGACGCATTTAATGTTTTTCTCTAATCCCAGTCCAGCAGTCTACCTTAAATCAGAAAAATGCATTGAAATGTATTACAACAATACAATTACACAACAAAGCAATTCAAAGAAAACAGTTTTAAAGTTCATTGCGTGACTCACATTTAGATGGTCGTGAATGCTAATCTTTTCAAACTTACGAGCACATTAGTATTCGAAACGTTCGCAGAAATTGCTAAAACATGACCTTTTTAGTGCTTTGTGACCTAAGTTCACAAGGCATCCGATGTTCTACTAACGTCGTCACCACTTCTTTAAGGCGCACTTTAATCTTTTTACTACAATAGTTCGCAAAAACTAGTGACTATAATCCGACTTCGACTAAATTCGTTAAATACCAGTTTTGCGATGGGTTTGTATGGTAAGCGACAGAATAGCGATATATTTTTTTCATTTTGCGATATCGTGGTGAAAGTCTGTCAATGACCTGTCATCATCATCATCATCTTCCTGTCCTTATCCCATTCTATGTGGGGTCGGCACAGTGCTGTAAGAGTTTTGGCTAAGGTGTTTTATGACCAGCCGCCTGCCTGACGTCAACCCTCCTTGGGAATACTTGCTTATTTGGCATCGACTATAGTTCTTTCAAAGAAGTGAAATGAAAGGATTTAAAGTGAGCCTCAAAGACTCCTTTTGTTATAACTGAATCGTGTGTGTCATGCGACGTGAAGCTGCAGTCTGTCTTGCTCGTCTCTCCGCTCGAAAACGCACGGTTTGGTGGTGGTGTGTGAAGCGCCAAAAATAAAGCCTGTCGAAATGATGATGATGACTAAGCGGGGTCGGCATTATGCGTCTCGAGTAGAATGTATTTTTGTATATTTTTTTATCACACCATGTTTTCTCACCTCCCTATTTTATTTTTACTTCTAACCAAATAATGTTAGTACCTCTTTCAAACCACTTTCTATTTTTATTGTTACTTAAGTAGACACTTACGTACAAGCTTTTGTTTGTTTGTGAGGGTTACTTTATTACTTGTGAGTGGAAGTCCTAATAACTGTCTGATTGTATTACGTAGCTCATTTTAAATAATATGTACTCTACTAGGTGCTTACTTGAAATGTCTTTGAACTTTTAAGGTTCTACTACATGTGTAGCAAAACAATTAAGGCTTTGCACATTTGGGTGAAGTGTAAGGTCGTTCGAAAAGGAATTGTACTTTATATCAGGGATTCCCAAAGTGGGTTCCGCGGAACCTAGGGGTTCCATAGAATACTCAACAAGTACCAGTACTCTAAAACGGTGAAGGAAAACATCGTGAGGAAACCCGCGGCTTAGTCAGCTCCCCACGTATTGACCATGTCTTTCCTGTGGAGAAGGCCGACTAAGCTGAGAGGATGGAATAGGTGCTGGGCAAGCCTACTCGCATCTTAATTTGTCCCGGGTACTACAGCGTCCCGTTAGTGAAAGTAAAAGTTGCCTCCTGACGCTGTATAAATCATCTAACTAGATGGTAAAAGGCCTAAATAGTAGTAATTTGATATGGGTTTCCATAAAATAAAAGGTATTTGGCTGGTGTTCCGTTATCTTTAAAGTTTAGGAAGCGCTGCCTTAGACCATCTAGCATCCTCTACTGCGGAAGACATGATGTCCACATTTGATAGAACTTTTGATAAATGGACCGCGCTGTCCGAACTAACAAACATTTATTAAGTTGAGCTATATCATGACACTCTTCAGCACTGCTGCTGACATCATGACTGTTGCCCTGTTCCAATATTTTACTAGTACACGATGAACTAGTTTATAAGTCCTTATGATTTTTTATTATTATTCGAAGGCACTGGTGGTCTTCTACGTGGACGCTATAATTAAAAGATGCTAAGGTGCATGTAAATATTGTATGTATGTTCGTATGAGCTAGTGGCCAACTCTAGTGACGGAGTTTTCAGGCCGCCTAAAGGCCTCCGTCATGGCTTAACGACTTAAAAGCCGGGACCGACTGTTTAACGTGCCCTCCGAAGCGCGGAAGCGCTCAGCTCGTAATGCCATTTGCGGTCACCCATCCCAATTTGTGACCGCGCATATCATTGCTTAGTTTTAACGATCAATCAAGAACGCCTAAGCAAGCTACGCCACGAGCGCTTCGAAATATTGAAAGATCTGTAAATTAACTGTTTCACAGGTTGATTGAATGACGTAATTTTTTTTTTGCAAAAGTCGTGTGGAAAATCTTGTAGTTCGTTCGTTAAACCCCGCTATCTAGACTGGGAAATGACTACAATTTTGTTACAAAGACCGTAATATAATTTCATACGACCTACGATCCTACTGACCATTACGGTACATGCCCAGTATAAATAGACCCTTCCGAACCTTTTAAACGAAAAGATGTTCAGTCGATTCATTGAGCTCTGACGGATCTATGTAGGGTGGTTTATAAGGGCGACAAAATATGGCCATCGAATGAAATGATGATGAAGTGAAGCGAAGATAGGTCTTGATAGATTTAAGATGGCTCGCATAAACGAGATCTTTTTTCCTTATGATTTTATTAAAAGTTTTCCTAGTATTATTCGGCGTGAGAAGCAATACTTCTCTGCTGGACTGGAAGTAAAGAAAAAGCAGTTGCTTCTCTCCCCGAGCATGTCGTAAAAGTCGACTAAAGGATAGACCTCTCCAAAATTATGGTATATCTATATGGGCGATGGGCTGACCACCTATCCCCATGGTTCACCATATCCATCTTAGGACTTTAAATCGGAAGTGGCTGCAAGTTTTCTTGTCTTTGCTTGTGGCTCTGCCCACCCTATTAGGGATACGGGCGTAATAATATTTATGTACTTACTTATTTTAACTCTTATTAGTCTACTCTACCTCTTATTTTACTTACGTATTTAGTACACGTAGCCACGTGGTTTCAATTAATGTGATAACCTAATCTCTTCTCGTTATAATAACTTCACACATACATACACACATGCAAACATACACACATACATATATCATACAAATCCATTTACGACCACACCATTTGGACATAGTTTAGTGTAAGAACTGATACGAATAATAAATATGTTTTGAAATATTATCCCCTACAATTTGATTTCAAGGTTTCATAAATGTTAAAGGTTAACAGATTTGGAGTCAAACGAAAATCCATTAAAAAAATCTCAAAAGGATATTTAAGAATTTCGAGCAGCCTTCAGTTTCGAAACGATTGAAATTATATCCGAAGTTACGAAAATTGTTTATGATGTAATTCATAACTTGGAATAAAGGAATACCGAGTAGGTAAAGTCAAACAAAGACGAAGGGAATTTTACCAAAATCTCTGTCTCGCAGCTTTGTAAGCTTATGAACTTGTGCAATTTTAAATCTTGAATATCACGTCGTGATAAAAACATCGTATTTCTGATCCCATACTAGGATTCCTTGTATCGCGGGTATCAGAAACTACGAGTACATGGTACCACAACACCCAGACACTGAAGAAATATTTGCAGAACATACAAACATTTCTTTCGCAGCGGGAATCGAACCCGCGCATCTTGCGTCTCAGCTGAGCAATCGCTCGACACGCCACCGGGTCCGAAGAAATCTGAATTCATTTGAAGATAGCAATTTTTAAGGCACAGGTAGGTAAGTAAGGACTATATATAAGGAATATACTAGTATATTTAGGTACACATTGAGAAGAAAAAATGAGAAAATCTCGAACTTTTAATCAAGTTTCGTTGCAGTACACTATATTTATCGACTAAATGTACATAAATAAAAAAAACCGATCAAGTGTGAGTCGAATTCGCACACGAAGGGTTCCGTCGATCTTACATGTACCTACATAAATATTTCTTGTATGGGCCCCCCTTCTATTTTTATTATTATTTGTTGTTAGAGTGCCAATAGAAATACACACTGTGAACATTTTAAGTCTACTTATTACGATTCTAGTAATAGGATCCCATTGCAACCCTTCGGGTACGGAACCCTAAAAAAACTTGGTGAAAAGGTGACGTTTCTGTTTTGAAACGGGGGCAACCCTAAAGTTATAACTAAGTATTTTTAATTTGTCTGCAACCATGACATTGTGTACAAAAACACTATGGTGATTCGAAATTCAAATGTTCTTTTATTAAAAAGTACGCGGTTACGAAAAGCGGTTTAATCATAAAATATTCAAGAGTAACATTAAAAACTTGAAGACGTACACAATAACAGTAAATTGTTATCTCTCAAAGCGAAAGTTAAATAAAAAAAATATTTTCTGTTATGAACAAATTTATGTTAATTTATGTAACATGGCACGGTTCGGATGATTATTATTCCGGGATTTATCCCACGCTGATTTGATAACGGCTCGTCCTTCAAGGGATTGTGGAGGCCGCTGGGGGCACACAACCGGCGGCCAGCGAGGCGCAGGCTCGAATGGTCAATTTTCAGCTTTTTCCCTGCGGCATATGGTCTACCTCTGGTATGTCTTGTCTTCTTATGCAATTTTAGTATGAAAACACGTAAGAATAGTGTCTAGAATGGCTTGAATCGATTTGAATAAATCAGTGAACCATAGACATCATTCGCCTGAGAAACTTTTAGCACCACTTTATTCAAAAGCATTCAACTTTGCTCTGGTCTCTTTACTCGATCACCATGACAGACGGCAGAAATTGCTAGCGCGCGCTGTTGACATACCAGAGGATAATATTAGCTGTAATATGATGATGAAGTGGCTGTGGGCTGGCCATATCTGCCGAAGAACCGACAACCGCCGGGGTAAACGAATTCTTGAGTGGAGACTCGGCAAACGTAATGTAGGATGATCTGTGAAAGGCTGCAGAGACCAGATGCATCAAGCCGAAGATAGGGTGCGATGGCTGCTCATTAGGGGCCTATGTTCAGCAGTGGAGCAGCAGTGGAGCAGTGTTGACGGTCCCGTCTTTTAACGGAGGCCTTTAGACGGTCTAAAAACTCCGTCACAAGAGCTGGCCACTAGCTCATACGAACTAACTTACTTTTTTACCGCATAGAGTGTATCCATTATGATTTGTGAACTCTTAACGTAAACTTTCTCTGAAGCGTGATACCTTTCTACATCTTCCCACTGCTGGGCAACGGTCTCTCCCATTGACCTGCAAATTAGAGATGCAACGAGTATCCGCTATTCAGTATCCGGCTTATCCAAGCGTTTTTTTGCTGTCGGTACACGATCACAGGAGCCCCGACTCCTTTGCAAGTTACAAATTGAATTGAATCACGTGGGAAAACACGCTGTGCGCTGGGTATCCGTCGCGTCCCGCGAAGTCTACGCTGAATATCTGAAACCGTGTCTCCGGCCCCACTATCCGTTGCATCTCTTCTGCAGACATGACAAGCACAACATATAAGAAAAGGTGCTTAATTCCTGGTGTAGATTAATTATATAATGTATTTTTTTGGCTTATTATTGAGGATTTGCATTGAATTCTAATTGGCAATGATTTAAATGTTTTTAACAAACTCTAAAAAGGATAAATTCTCAACTTTGCTGCATTTTTTTCTATTTTATCCGACTGCGTGGCTGCAAGTTTTGTTATGACTACTATGGCTCTGCCCACCCCATTAGGGATATGCGTGATAATATGTATGTATGTACTATCATGTTTTAGTTTGCCGCTGTTCTAGCAGCCCACAATGATTTCACTATACTACTACGTATGTAATATTTATGTTCCTAACCGTTTTGATGTATACCCAGATTAAACTTTCTCTTGACTAGGTAACTTTGTTTTACGATTGTAGTTTTAGTTGATTCTAACGAACGCTGTGGTTTGTTATAGAGGTTGTGTGATGCAAGTGTGGTTTTACAACTTATTCGTATATCACTGGGACTGGTTTATTAGTTATGTAAATTTTGCTATAGGTATTAGCCAAACCAGCTAATCTTTTCTTTGTAACATAAAATTCCAATTCAATTTACCTACATACATATATTTCACACCCGTATCCCTAATGGGGTGGGCAGAGCCACAAGTAATAATAAGAAAACATGCAGTCACTCCTGATTCAAACTTCCAAAATGGATGTGGTAAACCATGGTGGCAGGTGATCAGCCCATCGCCCATTAGAATGAGTCCAGCTCAGAAAAAAATACTCCCAGTCCAGCAGATAAGTAATTATGTATTTTTTTCTATAATATCTATCAAAAATGACAAAACAGGTTCAAACGTAGCCAAGCGTCGTTTCTTACCTGTATCTTTTACGCTTGGTCGGGTTACGAAAAGGGCGTAAATGCAAAGTAGATTTAAGACGTGTCCAAGTGATCCCAGTGATTTTAAGGAATAAAAAATTTTGACTTTGAAAAAAAAAACCTTTAACTCGTTTTTTTGATAACACTGTTTTGGCCCAAGTGTTTTTCTTATGACTACTTGTGGTTCTGCCCACCCCATTAGGAATGCGTGATAATATACATACAATACATTATAGAAAAAACAAAGCGTTCTAGTGCTTTAGCGTTTTTCCCTTTCCAGTGCCGATTTGTATTTGTATATGATGTTAAGCCGTGTTTGGATGGACGCCAGTCCTCACTCACACGATTGTATTCAATTATTGGCAACAGAGGAGCAACGATGGCCGACCGCTTGTCTGCCGTCCGATACGTAATCTGCTGTCACAGCATCAGAGTGCAATAGACAGCTACTAACACTCGTGTCACTAGTTCATTTAAACCAGTAGTGTGATGAAAAGATTTAAAGTCAAAGTCTATTTTTTTATTCCATAACATCACGGGGATCACTTGGATACGTTATAAATCTACGTTGCATTTACACCTGTTCTTAACGCGACCAAGCGTGGAAGATACAGGTAAGAAACCACGCTTGACTATTTTTTTAATGCAAATGCATATGCATATTTCAAGCCCGATACGAGGTTGGTTTATAAGAAAACAAGCAATTTCTTAAGAAAACTTGCAGCCACTCCTGATTCAAAGTCTCAAGATTAATATGATAACCTAATCGCCACTAATTTTTAAGGGTTTTTTTTACAGGTTTTTTTACATTCTTAAAGAACAAAGTTTGATTTCAGCGTTTACCAGCCTTGTGCCTGCAGATTCGCTGGTCCCAGAATAATGAGTGGGTAGCGTATAATGTTATTCCAGATCCTAAGGTCGTAGGTTCCAATTCGGTTGTGCTCCAATGATTTTTTCTGTTCGAAAAATGTATGTGCGCCATTACTCTCAAACGGTAAAGGAAAATATCGTGAGGAAACCGGTATATACCGCATAGAACTAAAAAAGTTCGACACATGCGTCAAGTGATTCAAAAAGTATTTGAGGCGCATTTTAAATCCTTTAACTTCCTTTTTTCCTTTCTTTAATATCCTCACAAACTTTCTGACCTATTGTGATTATAAATCGTCAGGTGGCAAAATTTGCCTAAACTAATAGGAAGCTTTAGTGCCCGGGACGAATTTTAGATGGAGTATCGTATCCTCTCAGCTTAGTCGGCTTTATCCACAGGAAATACATGGTTAATACGTGCGGAGCTGCACTTGTTCCCAACAAGTAATTTAATAAAGGTATCTTATTTCTCATAATATCACGGGCTCATCTAATAACTTTAGCCAGCGGCGCGCACGCCGTCCATCACATAGAATAATAAAATTACAACGGACACGAAAATGATAATCCGTTTCCCGAACACTGAAACAAATAAACAATATAAATCACTCCCATACGACCACTTTACAACAACCGACACGATTAAGAGTGTGCCATAGCGGATTTGCTCACCAAAATCGATGTAGAACTCTGTTTGGTAGTTAATGAAATGTGTTAATTAAAAAAGAGAATAAACTTTTATAATTTTTCTTTGATTCCTCACAATAGCACGGCCTAGCAGCCTCGTAGTCCGACACCTTTGTCTAATAATCAATCGTACCTTTGTGCGATCATTTGGACTACACTTTATCGTATCGGTATATTTAAAAAGCCTGTTTTTATTGCATATTCACGCATCATCAACACTCGCAAAATGTTACGACTTAAATGCGATAGTCATAACAAACATTTCGGAATAAAGTCAGCGAATATAATACAGTAGAATAAATAAATATTTGTGGACATGTCACACAGCGCCATCTAGCCCCAAACTAAGCAAAGCTACATAATATTACACCCAGACCCGTAAGAAATATTTACAGAACATGCAAACATTTCTCCCGCAGCAGGAATCGAACCAGCTGAGCACTCACCCACTACGCCACCGAGGCCGTCAGAATATAAGTGACATGAAGTTTACACATAGACACATGGTACATCCTAAAGTCATGGCTAACGACTTAAAAGCTGGGACCGACAATTTAACGTGCCCTCCGAAGCACGGAAGCGCTAAGCTCGTAATGCCACTTGCAGTCACCCATCCAAACAGTGACCGCGCACAAATCAATAACGTCTAAGCAAGCTACGTCACGAGCGCTTTTACTGTAATTTAATTTCAAAAAGTACTGTAATTTTAACACATCTGAGGTTTTTTTCGAAATCTGCGATGTATCTACATTCCCAATCTTATCTTTTGTGCGAGTAAGTACAGGAAAGACATTTTTTCTCAAACATCTCGCATTTGTAAATCTAAGAGATTGACACCATTATCATTAGGGAGATGGCGTTTTTATCGCGAGCCACCAAATTACGTATGACGATGATTATTGCATACAGTTTTTGTGACTTTGTTTACACAAAAGTTCCTCTTGGTTTTATTTGTAAAAGTATATCCAAATAAAAGAGTAAAAGCAAGTCCAAATAGTTGGGAAAATAAAACCTGTAGGGGGAGTATTTCTTATTTTATTTTTTGTCTACATCGTGTGGGGTTTGTTGGTACGTGTCCCTACCTACCTGCCAAACAGCTTCTTACATGAAAAGTAGCTATTAAAAAGATTTTATACGTTTTATTTGATCATCAAGTAGTATTTGTAGTCAGGGCAATAAAATCCTTAAACTCAGCTGTACTGACTTCGAAAATCCTCACTGTGTGAGTCAACTCGCTCTTGGCCATTTATAGTGAAACTAGCCTACGCTTGAGATTTTGCTATTTATATTTTATATTACAGACGTTCAACGTCAATCGCTCACAAATGTTCTTTCTTATCCTGCTAAAATTATAAATTCGAAAGTTTATGAGGATGTGAGGATGTGACGATGTTTGTGCCTCAATCTCGGCGTAATGGCTGAACGGATTTGAATGAAACATACATAGTATGTGTTCTGGAATAACATAGGCTACATAACATAGCCTACTTTTTTTCCGGATACCACGCGAGCGAAGCCGCGGGTGAAAGCTGGTTTATAATAAATATTAATAGAATAGTCTGAACTTATCGAGTTGGTAATCAACGAATGAGACTCGAAAGAGACCGGAAAGAATGGCGTGATAAAGAGGAGGGTTCAGCAGTGGGTAAAAACTTGCTGGGAACATAAAACATAAACTTATTTAATTAAGTTTCATATTCAATTAAACGGGAATCAGACAGGCTGTAATTATGGTAGAATTCAAGACTTCTAGACACTCACAATCGTTAGGGTTTATTACCCGACAACAGCAAAGCAAAGAGGAAGTTTAAGATTTTGATCGGTATGTATGTTCATCTGTTTCCTTATAACTAAAGTACATATAAATAAATAAATAACACCCAACAGTCACATACATAGTCCTGACCCCACACTAGGATTCCCTGTGTCGTGGGTATCAGAAACTACGAGTACCATGGTACCACAACATCCAGACCCGAAAGAAATATTTACAGATCATGCAAACATTTCTTCCGCAGCGGGAATCGAACCCGCGCCTCTCTGCGTCTCTGCCGAGCAATAGCCCGCCACGCCACCGAGGCTGTCATATCATAGTTTGACAAATGAGGTATAGTTGGAAGCGTCTCGATCTTCCGCTGGCTATGTGACGTCACATTAGATCGAATTTAGTAGGTTCGTATGAACTAGTGACACGATTAGTAGTAGTCAGGACTCCATACCTCACCAAACTGCAAACCAACTGCCCCAGCCGCTCATAAGAATCAAGGTAAGAATCAAGGACGCCTTGTAGCTGTATTTCGCCGTGAAAGGTGTAATTTATTTAAGTATTTAATCCAGGCGACCTAAATCGTTTAAAACACCCAACATTTTTATTAATTAATCTTCGCTAACCAGGATTGATGCTGTTGTAATCCAGAGGTCAGGATTTAAAAGGTTCTTTATTACATACATATTATCACGCCCGTATCCCTAAAGGGATGGGCAGAGCCACAAGTAATCATTAGAAAACTTGACTCCTGATTCAAAGTCTCAAGATGGATATGGTGAAACATGGTGATAGGTGATTAGCCCATTTGTAGATGGTCCATCATATTGGGGAGGATACCCCTTAGTCGACTTTTACGACATGCTCATGGAGAGAAGCAGCTGGACGCATTCTATGTTTTTTTACAACTTATGTCAAAAGTGTCATCTTATGTCTAAACTGGCAGATTTACTAAAAAATGCGGAAAATTAAGGCTAATAATAGACGTCCAATTGACCCTCTATACAATATTTACACAAAATGTGCAAAATAACATAAAAATTATCAAAATGTTTTCATTCTTAGTTGTATAAGTGGTTTTGTTTAAAAGGATCAACAGAAGTCATTTAGAGTTTAATAAATTAGCGTAATGGCTCGTTACCGCAGCGAGATTATCATTCTAATTACTTTTAGGCTGTAGATTCGATTGCCCTAATAAAATCACAGCACTAAAGTAGGTACTTGAAAGTTCTAAAGTTTTCAACTGAAACTACGTGAGGTAGATCTACAATCAGCGTCAGAAGATGTTAACGTTTTGGGAAGTAAGAAAAAGTTTCTTCTTTTGCTCTACAAAACCCTCCCCATGCTACTGAGAAATCCCAGTCAGTATTATAAATTTTGTCAACTTTACCCTTTTTTTATTTTATGTATTTTCATAATAAAGTTACATTTTATATTGAGAAAACACATCTTACAAGCCATATTTGGTTTATCTAACCAATTTTCATGGCCAACTTTCATTGGCCAAAAAATGTAGGTACTATACCATAAGTTTTCCAAAAAAAAGAGCAAATGGTTCCAACCAGTCTTTGCCAGTAGCCTTTCCTAGCTGGAGGGCGTTCTACATTACGTTTGCCGAGTCGCGGTCTCCACTCAGGAATTCGTTTCCTCCAGCGGTTTTGGCAGATATGGCCAACCATTGCCACTTCAGTTTGCTGATTCTTTGAGCATTTACTGCCTGTTTTCTTCTCTGATTTTTCATTAATTCTTTCCATTAAAAAAAAACTAAGGCCTTTTACCATCTATAGTAGATGATTTATACAGCGTCAGGAGGCAACTTTTGCCTTCACAAACGGGACGCTGTAGTGCCCGGGACGAATTAAGATGGAGTAGGCTTGCCCAGCATCTATGCCATTCTCTCAGCTTAGTCGGCCTTGTCCACAGGAAAGACATGGTCAATACGTGCGGAGCTGACTAAGCCGCAGGTTTCCTCACGATGTTTTCCTTCACCGTTTGAGAGTTCTGGGATAGCGCACATAATTTTTTTGCACAGAAAAATCCGTTGGTTCACGACCGAATTTGAACCCACGGCCTTAGGATTGGAAGGCGGGGTCACTACCAACTTGACCACCAGCGCTCTCTTTCCATTAATGCCGTGTATAAAATTTGCAGTATTTATTTATTATCTACATTTGCAGTTGACTGTACATTGGAAGGTGGCCTTTTGTGATAAAATGTTCTTTCTACTTCTGAACGAACAAAAAGCGAAGCTGTTCACGTGGTCTTTGTCACAAGAATTTGGTTAGTTTTATTTTATTTCTAGACTAGCTTACAAATGCGGCTTCGCTCGCCATTTTTAATTTATTATTTTGGCTGCCTCCTCGGCTGCCTCCGTAGCCGGCTGGACGGATTTTGACAGATTGAGTGTTGTTGGTTTCGTCTAGATAACAAGAGTGCCACAGGTCAATCTATGACACTTTTAAGGCACTGAAGTGTAAAAACCCAATATGCCAGCTTTAAGGAGCCATTTCCAATTAACTTAGGATGATACATAATTAAAAACGTATTCTAAAATGGTACAAATTCATCACCATCATCATGTGTCTCGAAATCAAATATGTCAGACCTACTATGCTACCTAAATTCTACGCATTCGGGTTTTTTGTTCTTTTAAATTTAAATACTTGTTATTACCATATTGATTGTTTATTACTAAAACAACGTTGTCGAAAGCACCATTCATGTTTTGACTTTGACACGTCGTTATTTGTAGAATATTGGAACTAGGCCTAAATGAAAAGAAAACTAGAAAATGTGTTTTAAGATCATAATAGAAATTCTTTATAAATAAATTCAGTGTGATTTGGCAAACAACAAACATCAAAATACAAAGTTTTAAAGAGCTGTTGGAGGATTTATTTGTAGGGCGTTGAACTAAGCTCTGTTCAAACTTGTGCTGTTTTTCAACAAGAGATTATTCTAATCACATTTAAAGGCTCATTCGATCTCCAAGTTTACAATGAAACCGGAGTACTTTATAAAGCAACAAAGTTGAAAACGTGTTGACGACACCGCCTGGCGTCTACGTGAGGTACTCTTTAAAATGGTCACGTATTCTGATGAAACTTGAGGATACGCTCTTTAAGTTTTTTTTGAGGTTGGTAGTAAAAGGTTTCTAATCTCTTTGTCGTAGACGTGCTACGCGGTCACGTGCTACGGTGCTACGACGTAGCTTTGCTACGAGATGCCATTTGAAAAGTTGTTGAACCGTGGAAAGTGAAGTTTATTGACATTTTCTGAAAAAAAAATATTGGTACCGCGATTTGTGGACCAGATATTGAAAAATGGGGTGTTATCTGTGTGTATGTTGTGGCTTGCTAGCTCCCAAACGAAGGGGATGGATCTTAGCTATAATTTATTAAGATCGTCTATCGGTCGTGCACCAACGGATTTTACTGTTAATAAAAAGTATGTGAGCAAATACAAGTAGGTAGATATTCTCAAACGGTGAAGAACAACAGAATAAACAAATCGGCATGTCGTAGAAACTAAAAAAAAGTTTGTCAAAATCCTTTTACCACACTGGTTCGAAAGAAATAGTGACTCGACTAGCAGTAGTCCTTGCAAAATAAAGGATTGGTTGTATTGAATAAATCAATACAAGAAATAAATGATGTGTGAATGAATGAATGAAAGAAAGTTTTGGTTTTATTCCCGATGTCGTAGGTCGCTCTTCAAAAGGATAGTCATTAATTGTTTTGTTATGGAGTCAATAAGTAGTTTCTATTGAAATTGGCCAGTGGTCATTTAGAATGTTACCCTCTGTTGGGTTTGGGATAGTTCAGTGAACTTGAATAGGGAAAGTCGCTTATAACTACATTGTAATTTTGTTCATTAAAAAAATCTGTGTTAATTAAAGAGACTGTGGTTATTATTTTGATGTTAGAATGTAGTTAAAAGTGCCTTAGTAGAGTCTACATTCAATCTAAAAAATAAAAATATTAGTAAAAATATACTTAAAAAAACAAACTTTTATTTAGATACTCTAAAAACTTTAACTTGAATCAAACCCAACAATTCGTTACATTACATTAAACAACTTATGTGATATACAAGCTCGCAAGATTCGTTATGGGGGTGACTAAAAATATATGATACTGCGAACAAAATTGTTTTCCTTCTCACTAGCAACACACCATACCTACCTCATATTCAGCATTAGTGCACTGTCTATAGGACTTCCTAGGTCATTTAGACATTTCCTCCATTCATTACGTAAAAAATTCCCGTTGATCACAACAAATATTTAATCAGAAAAAGGGATGAGAAAAAATAAATAAATAACATCCAACAGTCACATACATAGTCCTGACCCCACACTAGGATACCCTGTGTCGTGGGTATCAGAAACTAAGATTACCATGATACCACAACACCCAGACCCGGAAGAAATATTTACAGAACATTCAAACATATCTTCCGCAGCTTGAATCGAACCCGCGCGTCTTGCGTCTCCGCCGAGCAATCGCCCGCAACGCCACCGAGGCCGTCTCCGAGAAAAAAATACACCCACGAGTCACAGACCATTCCAACTTTGCGATAGGCTAACGACAATTAATTTTCAGCTTTTTGTCGCCTTTCAAAACCTTTAGAGGTATACACATGCAGTAAAGTGCAGTGCGGGGTTCTATCGCAGTTGAACAGTGGGGGTTTTAACGCAATTTACCGGTTTGAGCCGGAATAATCCGGATCACGTAGCGAGAGCAGTCGAGCTGCTTTGTTCCCGGGAATGCAGATATTTCATTCTTCGGTACAGTAAGTGAGATTATTTAGGTCTTAGAGGAATTAATTGAGCTCTATTTAATAAATCTTCTGAGTATCTAAAGGCCGCTGTAAACGGTCTAAAGATAGCTTACCTGATCCAGCTCATCGAAAGGTGGAAGCGTTCCCAAGACGCTGGCCGCATGGCCACATTAAATGGCAATAGTATTCAATAATTATTTTTTCTGATATTAACTTTATTAACAGAAAGAAACTTACAGCTATTACAAATATAATTTACAAAATACAAAAGAAACAGTCGGGCTATCACCTGATCCAGCTCATCAGACGTTGGAAGCGTGCCCAAGACGCTGGCCGCATTGCCACGCTGAATGGCAATACTGATCCGTTGAGCCAAATAAGAACCAGCTCTTGGATCGCGCATCGTTTCGACCAGACACCCTGATTAATTTTTCTTAAAATCAACTGAAATATGATCAGAAAATCTAAAATAGCACACAATAGTCACAAATAGACCTGACTGAAAAAAGTCGTATTGGCATAGTGGTACCCTGAAGCCCAATCCAGAGGTTGAGGGTTCAAGACCTGGCCCAATCAACGGATTTTCGCCCTCAAACATTATTGCTCAAAACATCGTGATGAAATCCGCGGTTTGGTCACCACCATGAAAAGTCCGGAGAATAATGACTCATGTGGGTGACTGTACCAGTAAGTTACCGCACCTGCTGCTCTGGAGAGTGCTTCGGGTACCTACTACTACTAGTCGTATCGCTAGTTCTTTAGAACCAGTGTGGTGAAAGGATTTAAATTGCGCCTCAAAGACTTCTTTCATGCACTTCACTTGACATTATGTTTTCGAACTTTTTATGTTCTACGAAGTACGAAATGCCGATTTCCGTTTGAGATCACTGGTATAGCGCACATAATTTTTTCGAACAGAAAAATACATTGGTGTACGTACGAGTAGGTACGACCCTATCCGAAACTAAGGATCGAAAGGCCAGTACCTACTAGACCACCAGTTCTCTACCAGTGAACTATATTGCTCTGCACGAGCTAATTATTGTGACGTCATCATTGAACACAGCTTAGAACAAACAATTTGAGAACCAAACTTGTTCGTCTCGTCTACACGTCCCTGTCATCAATGCCTATCTTTCTGTTGCCCAGACTTTTACGAGACCCAATATTCTCAGCCCCTACACACACTCACACATACACACACACACACACACACACACACACACACACACACACACGCACACATACACACTCGCTTACATACACACACACATATGGAAGAGCGGAATCCTCTGGCATAAGTATTTACATACTTCGTAAGAGAGTCCCGATTTTGATTATAAATAAAATTGTATTCTTTGGCTATTGAAATTAACTTTTGATTAAAAACAAATATCAATTAATATATTTTTACTCTCGCGATCAGGAATTCATAATTTGGATTAATTATGCCCCGTGACCACAGCTTTTGCAACGCTGTCGGAACGTCGGGAAAATAACAAAGTATTTTACGCTATAAACACCATTTAATTACAATAAATTATTGTTTTTCATTTATTTTTTTGTTCTGATTTTTGCGTATGATATGGTAGTGACCCTGCCCTCCAATCTTGACGACCTCGCTTGCGTGGCGGGCGAGTGCTTGTCTGAGGCGCAAGGGGCGCGGTTTCGATTCCCGCTATGGGAGAAATGTTTGTATGTTATGCAAATATTTCTTCCGGGTCTGGGTGTTGTAGTATAACATAAGTATGTACCATATAAAAAAAGTAGATAAGTGTTTTATCGGCCATTTGTTACCGATAGTACAAGCTTTGCTTAGTTTGCGGCTAGATGGCGCTGTGTGAAATGTCCACAAATATTATTTATTTTATTAATTTAATCCCGTGGCCGTGGTTTATGTGCGCTATACTAGTGTAGACTAGCTAGCCTAATCTAATTAATTAAAACCACAAATATTATACTCACATGTGCTTTTATTCAGAAAAATACAGAAAATTATCAAATAAACATCTTTCCATTTTCCTATATTTTTAAGAAGTCGTGACATTCTCTTGTTTTTGTGTTTGAAATTGGAACAAGACCGAGGAGGCTTTAGTTAGGCATTCTACCAAAAAGGCGGCATTCATGAGAATAATGAAGGAACTATTACATAATCTATGACAATTTTTACAATGCAATATTAGTACATCTTAGCTATAGGTATGACCTAATGTAGATAACACTAGTGCTCTCAAACGGTGAAGGAAAACATCGTGAGTAAACCGGTATATCGTAGAACCTCTTTTTTTAACTAGCCAGCTGACCCAATTCTGGGCAAAGGCCTCGCCCCCCCAAGTAAAAACAAAATACTCACGCCAACTCTTGCCAATCTCCTTTGAGGTTGACCAAGTCATTATGCGAGCGCTTTCTGGTCTGCTCCGGCGACGTTTACAAGCAAACACCATCAAACTACCAATCGTCTTCAGAGGCCATTGACCTCGTCAAATCAGTGCCATCTATCTTGCCAGTTGGAACTACTTTTAAATCGAAAACAGGTTTTATTAGGTTATAATATGTATTTCATTGGTTGTTCGTAACTTCTGCAATTGTACCGCAATTCAATGCAGTAAATGTTCATAAATAATACTTAATTCGCAATACGGTGGCACGAAACTGATTTCAACTAGCTAATTATAAAGCCGTGGCCAGACAGCGTGACGTAAAACCACGATATTTTTATACACTATTACTACTTGTCACTGTCACGAAAGTGTATATGTTTTTTTTCTTTTTTTACAATTATAGAAACTTACATGCAGCTAAAAAAGGTATAATCAGATAAATATATAGTTACCTAAGGCTTTAATTAGGAGTTTTTTCGTATACTTATGTAGTTGATTGAAATAAATAAAGCAGTCTTAATAAGGTAGACGGAATACCGAGTAAAAAAATAAAAAAGTAAACATTACATACCTACTAGGAATGGAAATTATACAATTCTTAGTATATAATGTATTGTTTTATTATGATATGGTTGAAATGGGCTATGGAACGATCACCAGCCACCGTGTTTCACCGTAGCCACCTTGGGACTTTAAATCAGGAGTAGCTGCAAGTTTCCTTATAGTTACTTGTGGCTCTGGCCACCTCATTAGAGATACGGGTGTGATAATATTTGTATGTATGTACTATGCAATTGAAGCCACAGGCGGCAGAAAGTACGCAAAGATCCTTGCGTCCTGCATACTTCTCGTAAAAGTATAATTATGTCACATAACATCGCTGCCTGGCTAAGGATTTTGCAAGCGCAACTAACAAGTCATTTGCATGTTTCAGCGTTTATTTTATGATTTACGAACTAGCGGCTAACTTTTAAAATCTTAAATTGTAGTTAGGTGTTTCGAAAAGAAGTTAGGTTAACCTATATATTTAGCTGGTTTAAAGTCCACTGCTTCGAAAATCCCGTTGTTGAAATATCGCAGAGGGATTGTCACTGTATAATCTACCATTGTAATTCTAGTAGAGTAGTGGTCTAGTGATAGCGGCCCCCACCTCTCCATAAAAAGGTCGTGGGTTAAAACCCAGCCGTGCACCAATGGATTTTTCTGTTCCAAAAATGTATGTTACACCAGTACTCTCAAAAGCACCAGTGCTAACCGGCATGTCGCAGAACCTAAAAATAGAAGATATTATTATAAGTAGTCGCACTTCAAATCTTTTAAAGAACTAATGACATTGACCATTACGGTTTATTACGGCTTACACCATTGTTAACACATCACCTCATACATCTACAAGAAACGATTCATAACCAAAGGCCTCGGGTCACCAGTCCAAGAGTTGCAGCAGCTATTGTAGGAAGTACACTGACCGGACGTAGCCTTGACACGACCAGAGTAGAAGGTATAAAACTGTCAGGCTGACTTGTCTGTATTTATCTACAGAATTTCAGGTCACGTCATACGTAAACAACATTGCATCAAAATTTGCAACGTGTAATCTTTAACGGGCAGTGTTTTTTTAAAAATGCTATAAAACTCCGTGTTTCCAGCAACAGTTTTTGATGTCCATAATATAAAGGACACCAGTAATCTTATCTTACTTCCTACTAATATTACCTATAAACGCGAAAGTTTGTAGTATGGAAGTATGGATGTTTGTTACTCTTTCACGCAAAAACAGCAGAACGGATTTGAATTAAACTTGGAATATACATAGTACCTACATGTACTGGATTAACATATAGGCTATTTTTTATCCGGGTACCACGCGAGCGAAGCCGCGGGCGGCAGCTAGTACATCCAAAAGAAATGTAACACAGACTTAGACTTCCTCACAAATGTTGGGGTTGGTCGTGTCTCTATCATCATCATCTTCCTGCCCTTATCCCACTCTATGTGGGGTCGGCACAACATGATCCTGTAAGAGTTTTGGCTAAGGTGTTTTATGACCGGCCGCCTGGCTGACGTCAACCCTCCTTGGGAATACTTGCTTATTGTATCTCATCATGTTGGTGGATACTATCCCTTAGTCGACTTTTACGACATGCTCGGGGAGAGAAGCAGATGGACGCATTCTATGTTATTTCTTTACTCCCAGTCTAGCAGAGAAGTTATAAATAAATAAATATGTAATAATAATATGTAAATAACTGTATTTTATTCATAAAAAATATTTACAATGATTATATACACAATACAATATTACGTTTTACAATTAAAACAATGGATGAGCGCTTGCCCGTGTAGTATGGAAACAAGATCCAGTCTCCATGCGCCATATCTACTACGAGTAACTATTGTTAAATGTGCCGCCGACTGGTCGCAGTAAGATAATGCCGTCAACGCTATATCACGGCCGACACACCACAACCAAAACTTCAGAGATGAAATTGTTTGTAAGTCGAGGATGAAGTCATTATTCAAAGGATTAGCCATAATTTTCCTTGAAATTTTAAGCTGAGATCGTGTGAATTATGTAAAGCTTACTTTAGGATCGGGATTGTTGGAAACAATGAATACTTCCTTTCTATAATATCCATAGGTATGTAGGACACACGGTAGCAATGGTCAGACGTAGTCAAGATCATTTATTAAATGGTACTTATCTCCAGTTATATCCGCCGTATGTCGGATGCGTTATGGGCTAAAGCCACCACGGAGGGGACGCCTCCTTGGGAATACTTGCTTATTGTATCTCATCATGTTGAACGATACTATCCCTTAGTCGACTTTTACGACATGCTCGGGGAGAAAAGCAGCTACAGTGTTATGTTAAAAGGCAAGGCCTTAGTTGTCCCCTAGAATCGTATCTCGGATTCGCTTCTGGTGATCATTAAGGAACCTTGCACACACACACACACACACACACACACACACAGAGAAGTATCTCGCACCTACACATACACTTATGTATGTGACACCAATACATACACAGTAGAGGTGCGTGATAAAAACAACAGTTTTACATTACGATAAATAAATAACACCCAACAGTCACATACATAGTCCTGACCCCACACTAGGATTCCCTGTATCGTGGGTATCAGAAACTACGAGTACCATGGTACCACAACACCCAGACCCGGAAGAAATATTTACAGAACATGCAAACATTCCTACCGCAGCGGGAATCGAACCCAAGCTTCTTATGTCTCAATCGGACACTCGACCGCCACGCTAACGAGGTCGTATTCAATGAATCTCTCGAACGTGACCTTAAAGCCTGACTAAGAAGTATTTCATCATCATCTTCCTGCCCTTGTCCCACTCTATGTGGGATCGGCACAGACTGAAAGAGTTTTGGCTAAGGTGTTTTATGACCGGCCGCCTGCCTGACGTCAACCCTCCTTGGGAATACTTGATTATTGTATCTCATCATGTTGGACGATACTATACTATAGGATTTGTCGACCTATATTTAAAAAAAATATATTATATCGATAAATAAATCAACATTCGACTCTCAACCGAACCAATTTTGACACCTCTAATACCCAGACGTAGCAACACATACACGGCTCTGATTTATGTGATCGCGATTTGATTTTCAACTGATATTGAACAGGAAAATTTATGCGGATCGATATGTACGGGTGAAATGTTTCTTATGATGTGTTTTGTTTTGTTTGTCCCTGTAAGTATTGCTTGCGAACTTATGAAAACATTGATACAGAGTTCATTGTTAGTAGTTCCATGATTGAAGTACTACTACTAGTTGTTGAAAGTATTTCAAGTGCCCCTCAAAGGCACCTTACATGTACTTGACAATATGTTTTCGAACTTTTTAGTTTCGACAGCATGCCGGTTTCCTACCTACTATATAGAGCATATTTTTATCATTCTATTTTATATTGGTGGGCGCTGAGGTTGCTACCAGTTTTATAACTTTTGCAGCCTCATCGTTATATTCTGTAACCCTGACTTTTGTTTGTTCTATTCTCAATAATTTTTTTCTGATTTTTTTTTCTTTATTTTCTGATATATTTCGGCGACGACCTCGGTGGCGAGGCGGGCGAGTGCTCGGCTGAGACGCAAGAGGCGCGGGCTCGATTCCCGCTTCAGGAGAAATGTTTGTATGTTCTGCAAATATTTCTTCCGGGTCTGGGTGTTGTATTATAAGTTTATGTATGTATTTACAAAAAAAATGTATATAGTATCAGACATCTGGTGCCCATAGTACAAGCTCTGCTTAATTTGGGGCTAGATGGTGCTGTGTGAAAAGTCCGCAAATATTTATTTATTTATATCAATCGGGTCGTCATTAGCCCTCTTTTTCATGCAGGGCTGTGGGTAAGGGCCTCTGGCTGGACCGATTTCATGATTTTTGATTTGTTGGATTTGTCTCCGCCCCGAATAGAAGAATAACTACTTAATAGAATATTTTAATTTTAAGGAGTTACAAAGTTCGCGGGGTCAGCTAGTATGATCATATTTCAAATGTTATCCCATCCATGTTTCCATCCAACTTTGATTAATTCCCTACATTGTTCTTTATTAGTAACTCTGTCTTTCAAGTTCAGGGGTCCATGACATGATTAATTCCCGGGACAGGGACATGGGGCCGCCGCCATTACGTCCCAACACGGGGCACTGTGTCCCTAATTGAATCCCTACCTTCGTTACGACCCTGGAGTGATTAAGATGTAGCGATATCTGTATCTAGTGTGCCTAAGGGCACGAAAGCTGATAAATTCGAATGAGCTAAGTTGAACTGGAGGCTACATATACATGACGGGCCATTTGTTAAGGATGGCTTCTTTCGGTGGGTTCGTTGTCAGGTAGGAAATTATACTTTCTCAGGGTGGTTTACAGGTTTATTTTAAGTTTACAATTGGGACTTTATCAAAATACAACAGGATTACGACGATAACACAAGATTAAACTACTGGAAACAGTGGACGTTACGACCGCTCAGCTACAACGCCAGAATAAAAGTGTCCTCGGTCCTCACGACTGCTCAGCTCGAGAATCAGAATACAAGTGAAGCTACCCATTCGTTCTCACTCTCCAATAAATTCCAATGAGAGAACCCTCTCCCCACCCACCTAGTGTTGACTTCACCCAAGTGACAGACAAGTGACACTTGACGTTTCCAATCCTTTCTAATTCTACCTACAGCCAATAGATGGTGCTAAAGTAAAATAAAATAATACAGCTCCGTTCGACACGGTAAGACGGATTTTGTCAAATTATGTGTCGTTGGATTCGTCTGGATGAAGAGTATCATGACGAGAGGTTAGGTATATAAAGTGTTTAAAGAAAACAATATGGCGGCTTTAAGAAGCTACTAACATGAACTAAGTCAAAGTCTTACCCCCGAGTACTCAAACGCGACTCAGAGTTGAGCACGTCTCAACTCCCGGTTTTCTGATGAAAATCTGTAAAAAAAAAAATCGTCATTTGAGACGTGCTCAACTTTGAGATACGTTTGAGTATTCGGGGGTTAATGTGTTAAAAACTGTTCTTCTTTCGGTCTCCGGCGAGTGTTGTCTGGGAACTAGATCTCTTCTAGACAGTTTTAACATAGAACTGATGACGAAGTTCTAATAACGGCTTTACAAACGCTTTGTAAGGCGCGGTTTACACATGTGGTAAAAACAAAAGTTTTGAAACAAAATTACAGGAATATGTTTAATGTTGTGTAAAAGTTAAAATAAATCTGCTTTACGAAACGGTTTTTAAACGAACAAATGGAGTAAAGTCATAGGTGATGGACGGGCGGCCATTCAAACGAAGGCTATGAGGGGCTACTACCCGATTGACAGTGGGGATTGTATTGTCTCGATATCTTACTTATATTATAAATGCGAAAGTTTGTGAGGATGTTTGTGCCTCAATCACGCCTAAACGGCTGAATTGATTTGAATGAAACTTGGAATATAAATAATACGTGTGTTGGAGTAACATATAGGCTATTTTTTATTCGGGTACCACGCCAGTGAAGCCGCATGCGGCAGCTAGTTTATTATAAAAGCTTGGCTTGCCAACGCCGCATCACCCCGGACACACCCGCTTCGTATGACAGCTGCGATCCGACTGCCGTGAGTAACGACAGGGCTAGTGACACTGAAGTACAAAACAAGTACAATACAATTACTAGGATCTCTAAAAATATTCTGTGGGTACTGTAACGAACAGTACCTACAAATAATGCAAGGAATAAATTATAGGTACTTCTATCTAAACTCGTGTTTATACTGATTTGTTAATTATGTTTAAACGCCTTATGGGTCTTATTCGAATGTACCTACATACGCAGACAAATGTTAATTTAGCGGAGTCGACCGATGTTACATTGTTTTCTTAACCCTAAAGTTGGTACAAGTTCAAATAGACTCCAAACCCCGCCCTGATCATAATTAACAAATACCAAAATAGCATAAAACAATTTAGGGTTGGAGAAATAAATAAATGCCTTGTTTTGATTTGGCAGTTTGAGGGTAGTTCTACAAGAAAACTATTTGCTTCCGCTATCGAAGAATTTGCTCTAATGTTTTAATGTTTGTTTTAGAAAATTCGTTCTCGAGCAAGTGAGAAAATGCTGATGCACACGATGCTTTGCGGCGGCGGCGCGGCAGGGCGGCGTCGGAGCGGTGTTGACTACGGTTTAACATATGAATAGTCAAAATAGTCATATGAATAGTAGTTTTCCGTCACTGGACTAGCAACCCGCGAGACGAGGCAGGTAGGCGTGGCATTGCGACGCCGGAACGGTACCGCTCAGTTGTATTTAAGAGTGATCTCGTGGTGGGGTCACTACCACTAGCGCCTTTTAATCCTCAGGTCATGGGATGGATGGATGGATTTTTCTGTTCGAAAAAATTATGTGCGCTATGTCAGTACTTTCAAATCGTGAAGGAAAACATCGTGTGGAAAATCTGATGTTGTAGAACCTAAGAAATCCGTAAACATGTATCAAGTGCACGGGAGAAGCCTTTGAGGCGCACTTAAAATCCTTTCACCACACTGATTCGAAAGATCTAGTGACACGACTATTAGTAGTAATAGTTGTTTATGCTTAATTTGGGGCTAGATAGTGTTGTGTAAAATGTTTACAAATATTTTTTAATATATATTACACGTGATGTCTCACTGCAACTCTTGTCATTTTTTTTCCGAACCCCGTTCCCCCCTTTCGAGCCTCACGTGATAAATGGGCAAACCTTATGATGTAAGAGTGCGTTAAGAAATAAATTCCCGAAATTAAGTACTAGACGACGCAACAGTAAGATGAAATTGTTTAAAAAAATTCAACACGAGCAAAGTCGCAATGCGTTCTACTCGCAATAAGTAGAACTATTGCAGTTAACCGATACCTAACCCATTTAAAAATCGATCGAGTAGCCCACCCAAAGTTTGAAAAGTTCAGCATTACATTTCTTTAGATTTTCCTCGACTAGTTCGCGGTAGGTAAACCCTTGCGCACTAACTTTGTCGACCACAATTATCCAACTTAGACCGTTCTATACCCTTACCACGAGTCATAGTACTCTTCTAGTACTTCTACTAGACATGTTAAAGTCGATGAGAAGCGTGGCGTAGCTTGCTTAGAGATTCTTGATTGATCGTTGAAGTTAAGCAACGTTGTGCGCGGTCACAATTGGGATGGATGACCGCAAGTGGCATTACGAGCTGATCGCTTCCGTGCTTCGGAGGGCACGTAAAATTCCCGGCTTTTATGCCGTTAAGCCATGACGGAGGCCTTTAGGCGGCCTAAAAACTCCGTCACAAGAGTTGGCCACCAGCTCTTAGCAAGTTTTTATACTTATACTATGCAAGAGAATTCACGAGCACTTAGTTAGTTTAATTTTCTGAATCCTCTATCTTCGAGGACCAACGGTACGGTACTGGCGAGGGTCCAAAAGAAGTTCTCATCGAAGCTGAACTCCATAGATAATGGAATCGTGTCAGGGTGTGACTGGCATACAGCATAAGAAAGCTGCATAATCCTGCTTAATTAACTCTGTTGATTGCAATTTTCGCAACTCGGTCTGAATACTATAAATGCAATATGAGATACATGAGATACCGGATTTTTTAAAAACTTAGTGCCAAAGTTTCTAGGGGAACTTCTTAACGGTTGGTGCAATTGGCTCAAAACTTGGTTAGGAAACTTTAAATACAAAATTAATGGTCACGTATTTCAGGATTATTCAAAATCCTACTAATATTATAAACGCAAAAGTTTGTGAGGATGTGAGGATGTGTTGATGTGACGATGTATGTTTGTGCCTCAATCACGCCTAAACGGCTGAACGGATATGAATGAAACTTGGGATATATATAGTACATGTGCTGAACAAAAGAAGTAAAATGTGGTGTCAAATTAACACCAATAAGCTAGTCTTATTTTAAAATTTGCGTTTTAATGGTACAACTAAATTGTACCATTAAAACGCAAGAAGGAGTGCTAGTAGATTAATAATTTATGTTATTCATATAAAAGTAAATAGAAACATGTAATCAACGTTTATAAAATAGGACTGACAAACCATAACAGCGCTGTAAACAGAACATTAAATATCAACTATTCCAATAAAGCGACTGAATCAGATGTGAACGCAATTAAATTAATCTGCTTTGTTGTGTGTAGTGCTGAGTAATAATACTGTATACTACACAATATTATTAAACTGACTGAACTGAAGTCTGAACTCGTGAAAATCATCAAATACCTTTAGGTACCACTTCCCTAAATCAAATCAAATCTAAGTTTTGTTTCGGACAAGTAACAATCCATTTTGTTAGTACTCTCTTATAAATAACTAGCGACCCGCCCCGGCTTCGCACGGGTGCAATATTGATACTAAATATAAACAAAAATACCACAGAACAAAGAAAAAATGTGTTCATTTACGACATCACATTAGAAACCTCTAAAATTATCAGTGTTTCTCTACTATATTATGCATGTATTATGCATATAAACCTTTCTTTTGAATCACTCTATCTATTAACAAAAACCGCATCAAAGTCTGTTGCTTAGTTTTAAAGATGTAAGCATACATAGGGACAGACAGACAGCGGGAAGCGACTTTGTTTTATACTATGTAGTGATTGGTTAGTAAAAGTTTAGGTGGGACACGTCATCACAAAAATGAGAGCGAAACGACAGAGAAGAAGAACTGTTTAAATAAAATACCTATACATATTATACCTATGTAATAATATTACGTTCCATAATCTGCTTACACTATCTCTATGCGTGTACATACACCCCTAATTGTCCTTTACGACCGCATACAGATAAAACAAAAACCGTGTCATGAAATACCAAATTCTAAAGTTATTTGATGCTTATTGCGTGAAATACGATGCGATTTATCTTTATTTGCATATTGTATATGAAAAATGCTTATAACCGGTTATAACCGGTGCGACCGGTCCCAATCCGCCAACATAATCCGGTTGCGGACTCTACATATTTATGAATCACCTTCAAAATGTTGGGGATAAATTTCGCTAAGCCAATAAAGGTCAGTGAAGCTGAGGGTATGTGATATCGGCAATAACATATACAGGGTTATTTGAAAAATGAGCAAACTGGCTTAGTACAAATTGGAGGAATATAAATAAACAAGTTTACTTTCACAACGTTTTTCTTCACCACATATTTATTTAGGCCAAATATTTTTTAAGCTTCTATTGGAATCTCTACTTTTCACTACTCTACGTAAACATTGCTGACCGCCCCTTAATACGTTTGACGTTTGCTTTCATAGTAGAATGGCACATATAACGCACAATCTATTCACACATAACGTAGATTAGGCAGCAATCAGAGTATTTTTGAATATTTGTAAGTGTAAAGTCTCAATTAAAAGCTATTTTAGACGTTAATCGAATGGTGGCCGAGATGTGGTAGGGTAAACTTGCCTTAATTGTACCTGTTCCTAAATCGTACTATTGGTATTTACAGCCCCGTTTGATCGTTCTAAAACAAATTCGAACGTCTGTCGATTGATTTGCCACGAAATATTTGAAAATTAATGTATTTAGTATTTTTTCAGCCGCCATTTCATGTTCGTGTGTGTTGGGAAATCACAATTTTGAGTAAAACTATGATTAGTCGATGGGTTTTGCTATAAACTCGATCGGTATAATGCAAATCGAAAGGCAGGAGATTCAAATTTGAATCACTTGTGCGTTATTAGTAATTTATTAAGTTTGGCCAAAATCCAACTTTGAATTAATTACTCATGAAAATACTGCTGAAGTGAAAAAATGACTAAAGGGATAGGGCTAGTTTATAGTCAGGGAAGTCTAAATTGGGGCCGAAGAAGTAAAGTCTGCCCAAAATATGCAAAGAAAAAGCAAACGGTGGATACTGAAAGTTGACATTGAAAAATATGTGATGAAATTTTAAAGAACGAATGATACTGTTAAACTGTGACTTCGAAACGGGCAAACTTTGCTCGTCAGCTAATCGTAACATCGCTGTTTAACTAAGTGATGATAAAACGTGATAATTTATTCTAAGTAATAATTTGGAATAAGCGTGGTACGATTTGGGACAATAAATCCTAAATCGTATTTTTTCGACTTCTTTTTTATTAATTTTCTTGGAGCAGATGTCAATCGCTTTTGTATAATTTGATTTAGCTCATTGTAGCTGAGATAAATGAAGACTTTTTTCGTATTTTCTCTTTTGATACATATTTGATTGATCACAATGGACGAAACATTTGAACTGTTGATTAAGGCAAGTTTACTCTATTATGTGGATTATCCTCCAGCAGAAGATACAGTCAAGTTCGTGGACCGTGTATGGACGAGATTAGCAAGACTGTGATGGATGGTACAAAGAGAAGCATGTGCCCAGCAGGTAACGTTGGCCTGTGGATGATGATCATGAGGATGATGATAGCTATATTATAATATACTAGCTTCCGCACGCGTTGCACTCGCATAAAAAGTGGTTTGTATTTTATTCCAGCACACGTACTATATATATTTCAAGTTTCAGCCAAATCCGTTCAACCGTTACGGCGTGATTAAGGCACAAACATACTCACATCCTCACAAACTTTCACATCTATAATATTAGTAGGATAGCTTGTATAAGTTCAGTATTAAGGAAATGTCTTATAATACCCGGTATCTTTACCTACCATGTAATGTTGCTATAACTATAACGCTTCTAGTTATAGCACACCCATTACCATTCATGTTCCCACACGCGTAATACATCACAGTCGACTGTTACCGCCGCGGGAATATTGCCAATCTCAGGGATATGGCGGATGTAATGCTAATGTGGTGATTTGTAACAAGGAAGCGACAATACGTAGGTATTATGAAAGGTATAAAAACGTGAGGTGGCAATAGAGTATGTGAAAAATGAATCCATTTGTTCGTAGTCGGTCAACTTAGCAAAACGTCAACTAAAATTGACTGTAGGAGATGAGCAATTGGTCCTATTCATAATATGGTCCACTTTGCAAATGATCTCCTTCTTAAATGGTCCACTTCACAAACGGTCCAATTAAAATATCTGGGTGGATAAGTAAACTCGATCAACATTTAAAAAATATTAAGGAAAAATTACTTCTATGTTGGACGGGAAGTAAAGAAAAAGCATAGAATGCGTCCAGCTGCTTCTCAAAATCATCATCATTCATAACCCGACTTCAACCACTGCTGGGTATAGGTCTCTTTTGTGTGTGCCACTCTCTACGGTCCATTGCAAGTCTCATCCAGGTCCGGCCAGCGACGGATGCTATCGTCAGCTCATCTTGCCGCTGGACGACCGACGTTTCTGTAACCGGTTCTTGGACGCCATTCGGTTACCGCCTTACTCCACCTGTCACGCCTTGCCAGGTGCCCTGCCCAACTCCATTTTCCCAACGTCTTTGACTCGGCTCGAAAAAATCATATTTTCATTAATTGACTGAAACAAATAAAAAAAAACTAAGGCCTTTAACCATCTATAGTAGATGATTTATACAGCGTCAGCAGGCAACTTTTATCTTCACAGACGGGACGCTGTAGTGCCCGGGACGAATTAAGATGGATAGGCTTGCCCAGCACCTGTACCATCCTCTCAGCTTAGTCGGCCTTGTCAACAGGAAAGACATGGTCAATACGTGTGGAGCTGACTAAGCAGCAGGTTTCCTCACGATGTTTTCCTTCACCGTTTGAGAACACTGGTATAGCGCACAAAAAATTTTCATACAGATAAATCCATTGGTACACGACCGGATTTGAACCCACGTCCTTAGGATCGGAAGGCGGGGTCACTAACAACTAGACCACCAGTGCTCTCGAAACAAATCTACAACGTAAGTAATCAATTTTATAATGAAAATATTTACGATACCGAGCAAGCTGTACAAAAACAAATTAAATAAACTTGATAAATGTTTGCTTACGAGCCCACAAACAGATAAAGCGTCTGTCTGTGGTCTAGACAATTTCATCAGAAGCTCTGCCTAACCCCTCCCTCCTCCCTACCCCCTTCTCCATCCATTGCTGTATATTAAAAAAAAAACTTTGCTTCAGACAGGTATTATAATAATCTACATTATTATCTCCATATCCATATTGGGACTTATCAGGAGTGGTTGCAAATTTTCTCATGAAGTAATCAGTATTTCTACCCACCCCATTACCATACGGACGTGATAATATATGTATGCATGTATTATTACGAAGTGGCTTTGTAATTCTGTTTGTGTGTTTCTATAATCTCAGAAACAATTGAGTAAAATAATAATAAAACAAACGATAGACTCCTATCACTCCTCACACTTACCATCAGGTGAGCCGCTCGCTCGTTCGACCCCTCTCCAATAAAAAAAAACTTATTATTCATCTACAATGCAAGAGAAGCCGCGGGCGGAAACTGGCACTTGTATACAATGCCAGGTATCGGCAAATCCATTGGCCAGGCGCCAGAGAGAAGGAAGTTCAGGTATTTATCATTATCAATAAAGTCCATCTCGAAGGGGGCGTTCCATTCGACTGTCATATTCTTTTATAGCTGAGACTAGTTGAACGCTTAGTTCGCGTTGAGTTTTATTTCATACAAAATTCACTTCTATTCATCTGCAGGTATTATTGTATATAATGTACCTACTGTGTTACTTCTCCGCTGGACTGGGAGTAAAGAAAACACAGAATGCGTTCAGTTGCTTCTCTCCCCGAGCATGTCGTAAAAGTCGACTAAGGGATAGTATCCTCTCCAACATGCTGGACCATCTATATGGGCGATGGGCTGATCACCTGTCACCATGGTTCACTATATCAATCGTGGGACTTCGAATCAGGAGTAGCTGCAAGTTTTCTTATGATTACTTGTGGCTCTGCCAACTCCATTAGGGACACGGGCGTGGTGATATATAGTATTTTTATGGGCTCTATAGAATATTGCATATTTAGCTATTACTTCTAGTCATATCACTAGTACTTTTGAACCAGTGTGGTGAAAGGATTTAAAGTGCAAAGGCTTCTTTCGTGCACGATGTAATGTTTTCGGACTACGATAATTATGAGGGTTCCTTTAAGATGTTTTCCTTTACAGTTTGAAAGTACTGGTAGCGCATATAAATTTTTGTGCCTCAAAATCCATTGATGCACGATTGGACTTGAACCCACGACCTTTGAATCGGAAGGTGGGGCTGCTACCACAGTGTTCTCAGCACCATCAGTTCTCATAATTAGCTAACAGGTACTAATTAAAAAAAAATCACAAACCCGACTTCGGGTATAGGATATATATACAGGAATGATTTTTCTTCATTTCTCGTGCTAAATTACTTTAAACATATAAGTTGGGTATATTTTTGTGATCACCGTTAAAAACCCTTCATTTTGATACCCTGCTCGATGGGTTTGGGTAAACCATTCACCTTTTTTTATATAATTTAATATACCCAGTAACACTCGCATTAAAGATGAATCTAACGACATATCATTCATCAAAATCGGTTCAGCCGTTTTGTAATTTTTAGTAGATTTTTAGTTCCTTCCCGTTTTTTATTTAAATTGTATTTTTTTTGTGTGTGTGCTAAATAAATGTTATTTCTTTTTTCTTTCTAATCACGAGGGAACCCAGTGACAGATACATACATACAGGTCAAACGCATAGTCCTTCTTTTGGCTTCGCTGCAGTCGTGTAAAAAGTTTCGTCGCAGGGTCTAAAATAAACTGAAATATTATTTTGTATTTGTTATTTAAATAACTTCGTCCCACTCTTGGATAAAGGTCTCCCTCACGGATTTCCAGGCATCGCTGTCCCATTACCCCTTCCGAGAGCATCGAGTTCATACCACCAACACCTTCATAACATAAATAACCTACATAGTTATTCAATAGTTATAAATGGGTTCGCCTACGGGATCTTAGGACAAAGTGGTCCATACATTACAAGCCCACACCTAGCGTAATGCTTATTTAATTAGCTATACAACATTTCACTTACATTGGGCCCTGTTTCTGCATTTACAATTTGACAAATTCATACTACAAGCTGGTAGCCCTCACTGTTTCACTTATGTACGAATAAAAATATAGCCCTAGAGAACTCAGAGATAAAAGGAAATATTTTATACAACGTGCAGAAAGAAAAAAAACAATAAAAAAATATACATACTTCACAAAGAAAAACAGTTTAATTAAATAACTTTAAAGATTCAGTGTCTCGCAATCATCCAAATGGACTGCTAGAAATTGATGTCGGACTCAAACAAACAAAATAAACTTTACCTCTTTTAAAAATCACTGACTGACTTATAACATGGAAAAATAGGAATTATGCGTATAAATTTGGTTTACCTTTTCTCAGTTCAGTTCTTATTTCAGGCTGTTTTGTTTTGTTTTTCAATCAAAAGTTGCTCATATCTTGGTCAAATTAGCTTTACGTCTCCCGCTGTATTTGAACATCGGTTGTTGTGTGAAATCTGGTTATAGTTTCGTCACCCGTCGCTGTAATGGTCCAGGCCCCAACCAACTTCGTGCAAGAGCTCAAAACAATAGAACACATAATTTCTTGGCATAGGCGTTGAGCCGGGCCTAAATATCTTAAACTTGGACCATCAATCATGATCAAGGACCCCAAGTTTGCATTGTAGGGCATTGTGGGACCCCAGACTCTGTCCGATTATCCCGGTTAGTATTGTTGGAATCTTTTGTTAACTTCCCGGGAGATTTTATCAAGATATTTTCAACGGGACAAGTAAGGCTGCAGATAAAAATCGATATTGAGAATGTCTGTTGACTTTACATTGTCTGTGAGATCCTGCTAAGGTAATACGAGCTACATAAAATCAGTAGTTAATTCGTGTCTCTTATCTCCAAAATTCAGAGCGCTGGTGGCTTAGTTGTAGTTAACCCGATCATAAAGTCATAGGTTCGACTCCGGCCATGCATCAATTGTATTTTTTAAATTCGAGCTATACCAGTAAAAAAAAGGTGAAGGAAGACATAGTCAGCTTAGCACGAATCTTCTGTGGATAAGACGGTACGGACTTAATCCAACTCGTCATAGTCAAATTTCTGATCAAACTTTCAAAGTACTTATATAGGGTAGTACAAAATTATACCCCTGTGGTCGTCTAGTTGGGTCCACAATGAAACCGTTTGATATTATTAGATAGTTTCCCCTTTGTTGTGGATTCCACCTTTGTATAACCTTTACAATTGAGGTTACAAACAAGCAATTGGCCAGGACAATATTCTACCTAAAAGGAGGTACAGAAAGTGAATTATACGCAGTGATTGTGACGTTGGAATTAATAGGCAAAGCTTTTGTTTACTAGGCAAATAGTGAGGTCGTATCCTAAGCCTATTAAACCATTTAAGTCTGACTCCTCCCGAGATGGTTGCTAACACCCCGGGGTAATATTTGAATCATGGTCTCGCATTGGCAGGGAAGAGACCTTCAAAAATCTACGATGTGGTTGGCCATGTTGGTTCAATTTTTTTTATATCTCATCGACTTTCACTGACAAATACTACTACTACAAGACATTTCACTAGTTCTCCTCAGTCAGTCACTCCTTTGTCTGTTTGTTACCTTTATCGATATTAAGACTATTTCTAATTTTAGTGTATATTAATGATTTATCTTAACTTGTTAGGGGGAACGACTACTTATAAATAAAAAAAGATATAACCGCCATATTTTTACGTACTATCCTACTTCCTACTATCCTACTTCCTACTATATTATAAATGTGAAAGTTTGTGAGTTTGGATGTTTGTGCCTCAATCACGCCTAAACAGCTGAACGGATTTGAATAAAACTTGGAATATACATACTACATGTGCTGGATTAACATATAGGCTATTTTTTGTTCAGGTACCACGCGAGCGAAGCCGTGGAGGGCAGCTAGTAAACTATAAACTTTTACTTTCCTTTACCTATATCTCGCATATCGCTACATCAATTTCTGAACTTAGTTTAGGTCTGGCAAAGTATCGCAGCGCAGCCGTGTCGCTGTTACCTGCAGTCAGTGTACTCAAGCCTTATATGATACGAAATTGGCAGAGTCAGCCCTCCCCAGGTGCGCCAATATCGATAAACAGAAAACAAACTTCTGTTTCGCTTCGTGCAAAAGAAAATTGGCTCGCATCACGGGATCAACGAATTATATCAGATGAAAACCAGCTGCTCTTGTACCCTGATAGATTTTTGTTTATTGTCATTTTAAAAAGAGTTTGTATTGATTAGTATTGCCATTCAGCGTGGCAATGCGGCCAGCGTCTTGGGCACGCTTCCACCGTCTGATGAGCAGGATCAGGTGAGCTATTTCAAGACCGCTTTAGATAGCCCGACTGTTTCTTTTGTATTTTGTGAATTATATTTGTATTAGTTGTAAGTTTCTTTCTGTTAATAAAAATAAAATTAAGAAAAAAAAAAGAGTTTCATTTTTCGATTTTAAAATCAAATATTGTTCCAACTGGCACAAAACATGCTGCATTTGCTTTTCTACCCACTGGGCCCAACCACTTGCGCCAGAGAATATTATAGTGTTTTTACAGACGGCCTCGGTGGCGTGGCGGGCGATTGCTCGGCAGAGATGCAAGAGGCGCGGGTCGATTCCCGCTGCGGAAGAAATGTTTGCATGTTCTGTGAATATTTCTTCCGGGTCTGGGTGTTGTGGTACCATGGTACTCGTAGTTTCTGATACCCACGACACAGGGAATCCTAGTGTGGGGTCAGGACTATGTATGTGACTGTTCGGTGTTATTTATTTATTATTTATTTTAACTGTGACAGTATGGGGAAATCCGAAACTAGATAAAATACAGGAAAAGTGATTTGGGAAACATTTGCTAATTTTTTGTGGAGTCAACTTTTGCCTACTTATATTTTTGGCTAAGAGTGAAATTAAAAAAAAAATATTGGCATTGTCTTATACCTACAATTTAATTAAGCTTAAGCATTGTTGAACCCGAGGTGAACCCTTTTGAGTTTTCTATTGCCTTGTTGTCTAGACACGACCTTTCAGGTCACAGAGTCGCGAGGTTCGCAAAAATAATGGAACATGTCGAAATTCTATTATCTGAAGCAATTTTTTTTATTATCTTGTTATCTCAGACACCTTCAATATGACCTGGATCAATACTAAAGTGAAGTAGCGAAAAAAGTGTGTCAGATTCGTATCAATTGAAGATCTGTTGTCTCTGCCTACCCGTGTAGAAAATTGACGCAATTTTAGGTGTGTATGAATAATAATTAATTTGCAACGATCTTTACATAGATTTATTTACTTTTTTTACCAAAAAATACATTTACATATTAACAGAAATAACCTTACCTACAACTAATATTCTACTCCAAAACTCAAGTCTCTGACGTAGTTCAAAAGGCCTCAAAACTGAAATGGGACTGGGCAGGGCATGTCTGCCGCATGCCGGACGAACTGTGGGCCAAAACTACTACTGAGTGGAGCCCTGAGACAGGGAGACGGGGCGTCGCGGTAGACCACGCAAGCGATGGCGCGACGAGCTTGACACCTTCAGCGACTATCAGTGGCAGACAATAGCCGTAGACCGAAAAACCTGGAAAACTCGAGGGGAGGCCTTTGCCCAGCAGTGGGATGATACAGGCTAGCAACAACAACAACTAATAATATAATATACCAGATACAAAAGAAACAGTCGGGCTATATAACACTGTTCGATGAGCTGGATCAGGTGAGGTATCTATAGACCGTTTGCAACTGTCTTTAGAAGAAAACTATATAAAATACTTGTGTTATTTGTAAGCTTCGTAAATACAATTGTAATTGTCTTGACAGAGTAGTGTAAAGAGTCTGGGCCGTTTCGGACGATTGACCATTCCCTCTATTTACGACCCATGTCGGCCAAAACATAGCGGACATGATACACAGAAAATCCATCGGATACTATGTTGTAACATTCTCCTAACTCGTAAAGTTTCCCTCGGTTTAAGGCATCACACATTTGCTGCAGTATTTCTCACATAAAATAGGATATAAACAAACTATTCCCTTCTTTACACAACCTTTTTCATTTTTTAAGTAAAGATGCTGAATTTTATCCTCGTTTAGAATTCTACTAGCATCTGCTGGCTTCGCTGTTCTACTCGGATAAAATGTACCTTATATTATGTTATTTCTGGTCATAAACTATCCATAGCATGTCGTAAAAGTCGACTAGAGATAGTCCCTTAGTCGACTTTTACGACATGCTCTGGGGAACGGGGAGAGAAGCAGCTGAACCCATTCTATGCTTTTTCTTTACTTTCAGTCCAGCAGAGAAGTACCTATTTATAAATAAAATATTACATTAGTGCTTAGATGGCTCATAAATCATTTACTTTAGATGTGCCTCATACAAAACGTAACCCATATTCTGTATTTATCTTTGGTTCCTTTTCAGTATTTGTATAGGTACTAGACTCATCAATTCCCTTCAGACGTTAGCGAACACTCGTGATTTATCTCGATGATTGATTCTAATTGAACCTTTTGAAACTCTAAATCCCTTGTTTTGTGAGTAGGATCGTATTGACCGAGTGAAATGAGGTCTCTAACCTCAAGTGACTAAATTTCTAAGGTTCCGTAACTTAAGGGTCTCAACGGGACCCTATGCTAACTAAGACTACGTCCGTCCGTCAGCGGGCTATATCTCATGAACCATGATAAGCAGAGAGTTGAAAGAGTGTGTATTTCTATTGCTGCTATAACAACAAATAAAATACAAATAAAAGGGGGCCAACAATAAACATTTTTGTACATGTACGATAGTACAGAACACTTCGTGTGCGAATTTGACTGGCACTTGACAGATTTTTTAATATCACGTCGTTCTCTAAGATGTTGGAGGTATCTTTTCATCTATAAATCCAAATAAATGTGTTTTAGTTAGAGTAAAAAGGGTTTTATCGATATAATTAAGTTTACACAGAGTCATTTTGAAACCATTACTGAACTAGTATTTAACTGTGTTTCAGAAGCCAGTGGCTTATCCCAGTATAATGTTTATCAATCTAGTCACACAAATCACGAAGAAAAGTATGTTTGTATTTTTGTAAATAAAATAAAAATCATCATCTTCCTGCCCTTATCCCACTCTACGTGGGGTCGGCGCAGCATGTTCCTTGGATCATGTTGTAAGAGTTTTAGCTAAGGTGTTTTATGACCGGCCGCCTGCCTGACGTCAACCCTCCTTGGGAATACTTGCTTATTGTATCTCATTATGTTGGAGAGGATACTATCCCTTAGTCGACTTTTACGACATGCTCGGAGAGAAAAGCAGCTGGACGCATTCTATGTTTTTATACAACGTGTAACATAATGTCCCTATAAGCCCGAAAGGGGTGTATTCAGACCGAGCACTTGAATACATTGACATGTGCAAAAGTTCAATACATCATATTTGAAATTCCAATACAATTAAAAACAAATTATTTCATGAGAAATTTGTGACAACCCTATGTGTTTGTTTACCATTTGCGTAGGTAACAAACACACGCGCACCCTCCTATCGCGTCGGACCCACACATACGCAGACAATTGAACGCGCGGCAAGTTTCAAAAAGTACCTAGGTGTAATCACCAAAGTTTTCGTAAGAATTTGCAATTTTTTTAATTCTACGTAGAAATTAAAGTCGAAGATTAAAATCACGATATCTTTCACACATAAAAAAACAACTACCTACCTACATCTACCTAGGTAGTTACCTAAGGACCTAGGTACAGGAAAAGTTAAGTTATACCTTTTCTCCCTTCTTCTTGGTTGGCTCGGAACACGGCTAATTGACATGGTAGGTATTAGGTAGGTATGTAGGTACCTAGGTTGGTATTACTGGTACACATTCACATTCACAATCACAAAATTATTTTTGTCATTTTTTATTAGTAAGCTAGGTACTAATGGGGTACCTACTAGGTAGGGTGATAGGTTAGGTACCTATCATCATACCTACCTATCACTGAATTTTATCACTGTTGACACACACAGTAGGTACTCGGTATCCATCAAAGGGAAGTAGGTACAACACACCACCGAATTCCCGGTCTTCCCTCACTGGTGCGCCGGTGGAAAGATCCCGTCGAGAGAAGACGGTTCACCAATCCCAGAAAATAGCCCGTAAGATGGCAATGGCCGCCCTGGATAACGCTCTCTGTAGAGCTGACGCGCCGCTACTAAGCTATTAATTATTTGGTGCTGCTCCTCCAACACACACACACAACACCATATCATAATACTCACCGTTTGAGTACAAAGCCGACATCGTATCGTTAATTAGTTACGCGAACCGAGAGATTGCTTGTTGCAGTTGTTGCAAGGAACGAATGCTAATTGCGACTGATAAAAACCGATCTGTTTTGCGACCAAAAGTAGGTACCTATTGCCGAAAGCCGAATTTTTAGGGTTCCTTGTCTGGGGTAACCCACTAAATACCGATTGGGAAAAAAAAGGAAAAAAACTTCACCATACATCTACTACTACTACTACTACTGTCGTCGTGTCCGTGTCGTTAGCTCTTTTGAACCAGTGTGATGGAAGGATTAGAGTGCACCTTGAAGGTTCCTTTCGTACACTTTGACACACGTCTATGACATGCCTGGTTTCCTCACGAGGTTTTCCTTCACCGTTTGAGAGCATTGATATTGCACACATAAATTTCGAATCGAAAAATCCATAGATTCGAACTCACGACTTAAGGATGGGAAGGCGGGGTTCATACCAATATGCTACCATGTGCTCCATCCCCATTTGCTACTAGGTACCTACCTACTTACATAATAACCTACCAACAATTACGTAGTTCAATCAAGAAAAGTAAAAAACAAATAAACCTACGGAACCAATTTGATTTTATTAAACAAACGCTTGCGGTGCGGTGTCGGTTGACGGTTGCGGATTTGAATTTAGCAAAGGCACAGACAGCCAATTAGGGCGAGGTGCCATCCCACTAGTTGTTGTTGTTGTTTCAATGCAACCAATGACAAATAGGCTGTTCACGATGAAAATAAAGATTAGTAAGACAGATAAGTCACAACCTTTGACTTTAGTGCCCAAGTAGGTAGGTACAAAATTGCATTGAAAAATGCTCCAATGAATATTGGAATAATACATCGTTGGAAAAACTAAAGTGGAATAGGGTCACGGCTTTATCCTCAGGCACGGTAGACCTCTTCTCATACTTCTTGTTACCTACTCAAGATGCTTTTAAGGCCCGAGTAGGTAGGTACAAAATTGAGTAGGTATCACAGCTTTATCCTCAGGCACGGTAGACATCCTCTCATACTCCTTGGCACCCACTGAGGATACCTTTAAGGCCCGAGTAGGTAGGTACAAAATTGAGTAGGTAAGGTACCTATCTCCTATACTAGGTACTTAACAAAGAGATCTGAAAGGATGTTTACGGTGCCTAGGGATTTTAGTCGTGATGTGACCTTACATTTTAATTACCAATAAATACCAAGGTACCACTAGGCCTTCAAAAAAAATAGAAATTACTTATTAAGCCACCTCGTTATTAGGTAAGTAGGTAGGCATTTTACTAATGGTGTCTGTTCTGTTACCTGTTTCATCTAGAGTTCACACTTAAAGGTCAAAAAACAGCTGTAAATAGGGATGCCTCATGTTGTGTCAAGTTACGTATTGGAGCAAAGTTTAAGAGACATTTCATGAATGAAAACCTTTGAAATTTTAAAAGTCGTTGAACAAACGTTGTTCGCAATGACGTATAGAACACCCCCGTTTCGGGCTTATAGGGACATTATGTTACACGTTGTATAATTTACATTGTATGTAAATAAAATAAAAATTATTGTAGAAAAGTGATAAAGGTTAATTTTAAATGTGTAATTGTTTAGTTACTGTTTCTTATTGACCGTTTGAAAATCAACGCATAGGCCAGGCAGACACAAGTTTCTTGCTTCTAGGACTTAAAGGTATTCATAAGTCCTAGAAGCAAGAAGCTTAAAGGGCATGTTCATCTTATAGTATAAGGGCTAATTCAGGGTCAACACACAAGTCTGGAGTGTTAGCTACAGATATAATTCATGCTAAACAACAAAAATATTCATAATCAAAATATTATATGAATTGACTTCTAGTTAATTATAAAAACCGTCACAACATCAGTTAGCAAGCAGTACAACAATGAAAGCATTATTATTCAATTCTCAAAGTGATACCGCCTTTACACTGATCTGTAACGCTATGTTATCATATTTATTTTGTTTTAATCTTTTGGAGGAAAAACAAATTGGTTTTGCATGGCAATAAACATGAGACAAAATTTCTGTTATCCTATTAATATTAAAAATGCGAAAGTTTGTGAGGATGTAAGGATGTGTGGATGTGACGATATGTTTTTGCCTCAATCATGCCGTAACGACAGAACTGATTTGAATGAAACTTGGAATACACATAGTATGTGTGCTGGAATAACATATAGGTTACTTTTTGTCTGGATACTACGCGAGCGAAGCCGCGGGTGAAAGCTAGTTGTATACATTTTTATCGGTACATATTTTTTGTTGCCAAAACTTTGCTTTGTACGAAATACTTAGTATCTACTTAGTACTTTTGGTGTTATATGAGTATATAAAACAAAAATACTTTGTGTAGAGGTTTTTGTATATTGTGTACGGCCACACGTTCTCGGTGGCATGGCGGGCGAGTACCTCGCGAGATGATAAAGGTTCGGGTTCGATTCCCACTGAGGGAGAAATGTTTGCATGTTCTGCACATATGAGATAAATTTTCACATATTCTGCAAATTATGCGTTTTGGGTGTTTGGTACCATGGTACTCGTAGTTTCTGATACCCACGACATAGAAAGAGTGGGGTCAGAACTACGAGTAGATTTATGTATGTGAATGTTTAATAGAATCTCAGGAGAGCGAGATTTACCCCCGAATACTCAAACGCATCTCATAGTTGAGCACGTCTCAAATGTCGATTTTTATCAGAAACTGTCAAAAAACCGTGAGTTGAGACGTGCTCAACTCTGAGTCGCGTTTGAGTATTCGGGGGTTAGTGAAACAAAGGCACAAACAGTTTGAGTTTTCCTCTGAATCAGCCGCTCGCGCGTCGATCCGTGAAATTAGGCTGTACGTGCAATATTGATGGAAACTAATGACAAGCTAATTTCGCAGCTGGTGTAGTCCGGGCTCAATTTACTGTGTCGGTGCTTACATTGATGTGTTTGGTCATGTGTGGTCGAAGATGGTGGGAATATTAAGATGGGTACGCACTAAGAGGATGAAAGCGAGAGAAATAATATAAGCTTTTTACCATCTAGTAGATGATTTATACAGCGTCAGGAGGCAACTTTTACCTTCACTAACGGGAGAAGGTGAATAATAATAATAAAAAATTGTGGTCATTTCACAAAGCGTCATCTTGACCCAAATTAAGCAGTGCTTGTATTATGGGAATCAGATGGCTGGTAGAATACTTATATATATTTTTTTGTAAACACATAATACTACAACACCCAGGCTCGGAAGAAATATTTGCAGAACATACTAACATTTCTCCCGTAGCGGGGATCCAATCCGCGCCTTTTGCGTCTCAGCTGAGCATTAACCCGCCACGCCACTGAGGTTGTCAAAAAAGTTAAATTACTTTCTTAGTATACTCTAAACAATAGGACATTTATATCCTCCAAGTTTCATGTTCACAGAACTCATGTTGTAGTAGTATGTATTTTATGTAGGTAGGTATGTTTTTACAAAAAAAAAAAACATAAAAGTATTCTATCAGCCATCTGATTCCCATAGTAAAAGCTTTGCTTAGTTTGGGGCTAGATGGCGCTGTGTGAAATGTCCACAAATATTTTATTTATGTTTTAGGCTGTGCGGTGACCGCCAGTCAGTCAGTAATTAGAGTTATATTTTGATTTTCTTATAACCTCTAAATTTAAAATATATTATAATGTTATTTATTACATCTCCGTGCAACTCAAGCCTTAATCAAGTGGAAGTTTCGCGGGGGTATTAACGAACAATGAGGCTGAAACGTGTCGCGTTGTGAATAGGGCGGCTAGTGACCGAGCCGCATTGTGAATAGGGCTGGTGACCGAGTTACTCTTACTCACTATAATTGGTACGAACTGCCCTATTGTCTGGAAGTCATTAGGGTAAAGGGTAGCGGGTTCGCTTCCTGGGATCTGATGAGGGCTATGTTGGTGCTAAGTACTACGACTCAGGCATTCTGTATCTAATCTAGATGATAACGTCGGGTCAAGTGGTTTTGTGATCTTTGATAAAATAATCAGTTTAAACCAAATTAAGAACGCATACGTCTTGAAGTTGGCTGATGTTGGCTATCCCGTCTACATCCTGTCTACAAAACTATCTGTTAATTTCCAAGACGCAGAAGTAAAATAATAAATAAATAAATATATGTGGACTTTTGACACAGCGCTACTAGCCCCAAACAAAGCAAAGCTTGTACTATGGGCACCAGATGGCTGATAGAATACTTATATACTTTTTTTTTGTAAATACATACAGACCCAGAATAAATATTCGCAGAATATACAAACATTTCTCCCGTAGCGGGAATAGAACCCGCACCTCTTGCGTCTTAGCCGAGCACTCGCCCGCAACACCACCGAGGTCATCAAGTAAAGTCATAAAGTTATTTATTTTACTTTGCATCTTTATCGCCTTTAGTTAAGTCTCGTTGCGTTTAGCCAAGCCGTTCAGCGACTTGGTTAGCGAGCGCCACCAAAAAAAGATGTATTGACATTATGTTATCACTATGAAAAGTAGTAACTGACATACGTGACCTATTACGCACTACTCGTTCACCAGTTCCTTCGAACCAGTTTGGTGAAGGGATTGAAGTGTGTCTTAAAGCAGTTCCTATTGTACGCTAGACACATGTTTTCAAATTTTTTAGCTTTAGCGACCACTAAGTAACTTAGTGACACAACATGTTTACTTATTTTTTTTGAGTAAGGCGCTTCCTAATTGAGAAAATTTGCCTATGTATGTAATGAAACAACCCACAATTCAATTTTCTTTACGTACTTTTAAAATCAAAGCGCTCGTGTGTTTCTTTGTTGGCCACAGAGTGAGGTGGCTATCTGTTTTCCATTAAAATGTTCATCGGATATCGCCTTTAACAAGGCTCGGCATGGGAGCGCCTTACTCCGAAATATGGGATTGATCACCATCTGTCTTAACATTCGCTTACGTCAATGATATCATGTAACTTGCGGTCGCTTAAGGCTGTCACATACGGCGAAGATACTATGATATTTCATCTTAAGATATACCTACTTGTTAGGTTAGGTTACTCAGTGAAAAACTACTTGCGAGGCGAGCGAGCAGAGCGAGCGTCCGTGGCAGCGCCCACCGAAGCACCACAAATTTATAGCAGTCAAATCGTAAGCAGTATGTTACGGTTCACAATCTTTCGACAATTTACAATCTCACGAAATAAATTATAATACAACGGTATTTACAATTTTACGGTGACATATATATACCTAGTATATATATAAGTACGTGTGGCACCTGGGTAAAGCTTCCAAGACAAATTATTATAATGTATTATTATCGTATTTTAACCGTCTGTGATACCATATGAAATCTTTATTTACTCTTAACTACTTACGTATCTTAAGATGAAATATTAAAGTATCTTCGCTGTGTGCGACGCGCTTTATGTCAGTTATTACGTCAACATACATTTTAGCGGTAGAGTTTAGCGACTTCGTAAGATGCAGAGTGACTTGACTACAGCCTCTGCTTTCCATAAAGATGTTATCGCTTGTCAGAGGGGTTGTCCGTTCGGGGGCGGCCATTCGCGAAATCGGCGTGTTTTATTGCTTCACCGAAGTCCGGCCTGACAACTCGACGCGGGTAAATGCGGGTAAATCCACGCGTAATTAGGACTCAGGGTACAGATTACGCGATGGACATGGACATTAGGTATTATAACGCGTGTTTATTGAAAATCTGCGTTTAAGCACTGATTGTAAAATGATTGATTTTGTTGGGAGTTTAATTCTTAGAAAGTATTTTTTTCTATATACATACATATTATCACGTCCGTATTTCAAATGGGGTGGGCAGAGCTACAAACTAAACACAACAAAGATGGATATGAAGAGCCAAGGTGACTGGTGATCAGCTCATCGCCCATATAGATGGTCCATAATTTTGAAGAGGATACTATCTTTTTGTAGACTTTTACGACATGCTCGGAGAAATAGTTCTAAGCGAAATAGTGAATCAAACACAAGTAATATGCTAGCCAGTGAAGAAGCTTAGAAAGACGACTAGGGAAGATAGTGCCAAGAACCTTAATGGTTCTGCAGCCTATTTTTATCGTATGCACCTGTTTTGCAAGTGCACTGCAAATATAAAGCGAGATTTTCGTAAATATGTAATGTAAATACGACAGTGCGAGCCAAAAGAACAGAGTCTAAGCTAGGACTTAGGCTAGAGGATTATGAAAACACTGACATTTATGCCCGGTTCCAATATTTTACTAACAGGCGACGGATCGTTCATTAACATAGAAGCGCTCGTGGTGTAGCTTGCTTAGACGTTTTTAGTTAGTCAATACTTAGTTAGTACAAATGACCATGATTATTTTCCATTTGATGTGAGTCATTATTGGATGCTGTGTTGATCCAACAGGTTGGCTTAGGGCAGGAAGATGATGTTAATACTCATTATAATTACATAGAAATAATAGTTACACAGGTGCATAAATAAAAGCTATAATTTTCACTAGGGGACATTAAGTTGTTCCGCGATACTGTCGGTCGACACAAATTCTACGCGTAGCGAAAACGTACCCTAAAGCAAAGCAAGAAGACAAGTGAACTTTTGACAGAACTTTGTTTTGCTTTGGCGGTCTGTATAAAAAATAGTTGGAAGGCATGTGGCTAGTCGAATATAGGCTTAAAGATTTTTCAACACACTGGTTAAAAGAACCAGTGACAAATAGGACGAGGAGATTCTTTTAGAAGAATAAAAGACTCAATCTTCTAATTTTAAGGAGTTTAAAGTCATCTTTTGGTAACCTACTTACTTATAAACCACTAAAGGACCTGTAAGAATGCAAAACTTTTATAACGAATTCACACACAAACTTTGATTACAGCACCGTGCTTTGGAGTTTTGAGGCTGTTTTAGTTCGTCTCTGCACAGGTAGAAGCGGAGCGCTTAGCATAAGCTTTCCCAACACTAGAAACTTCGTTTAGGAGAGCATTGTTTTGTAAATGAAACAGTGGAAATCCAAATCTGTGTTATAAGCGTGGAATACACTGACTTCCTCGACTACGCTTTTGTTTACCACGTTTTCAACTTATCTAGTCTATTTTGATGTGGCTTTACACAGCTGCAGACTGTTTTAGGATTCCGTACCTGAAGGGTGCCATCAGGACCCTATTACTAAGCCTCCGCTGTCCGTCTGTCCGTCCGTTCGTATGTCCGTCTGTTAGCGGGATGTATCTCATGAACCGTAATAGCTAGGTAGAGAGTTGAAATTTCACAGAGTGTGTTTCTATTGTCGCCATAACAACAAATAAGTTAAATTAGATAATAATAAATACGTTAATAAAAATAGAATTAAATTTAAATGAAAAAGGGGGCCCACACAAGGAACATCTCTTTAACATTCATAATCGATCATCGAAGCTACATTTAAAAAGTATTATAGACCATCAACCAAATTTATAAAAAAACACGATCCTACAGCGTTTAATTTCAATAATTAAAAATGAACAATAAATCGACTCGCAAATTTTAAATATGTCCGCTCGCTCCGACCGTCCGAGAAAAAGTAAAGTATTTATTCAATATTACAAGTATGTTTTACATGTTTTGGGATCTCTCCTTTTAACTCGTGTGACCTTATTAGGAGAGTCCTTTCTTTTCTGTAGTACAACTTAAAGTACTTGTATTACCTAAATGTGAAATATAATATGAAATGACAAAAATAATTATTGGCAGCGCGTGTGCTTGTTCAGTTCTCGAAGCCTCTGCTAGTCTGATGGTGGTAGCCAGCCACGCCTATTTTCCATGCGGTTACAAAAGCATATATACGATCGTATGGAACCCTTCGTGTGCGAATTGGACTCGCGCTTGACCCGTTTTATTACTATTTGAAACACAGAGTGATGCCTGGATTACTCCATCGGATGCATTTTCGTTCCGAAATTCATTTCCCGAGAGGAACGCGCGCGTCAGCTACTATCCCCATAAAAACTAACTGCACCGCACTAAGCCAGCGCGGCATCAGACAAAATTGCTAGCACTTTTTGTTGGTAGTGGAATTGTCTATGCAATAAGAAATAGCTACAGTAAAACTGTTTTTACTCTACAATATGTTTGTCTGTCCATCTGTTTATGTAAATGTATTTTGTAAGTAAATTCTGTTCCCTCGTAGCTCCTCGTGGCTTCTGAACTGGCAGAATCTGGCAAAAGTGGTGTCAAAGGATCATAACCATCAAGGTGACATAGTCTACTCTACACCATAAAAGGAATATACTCTCCAAGTTTAGTCAGATAGGTAGTAAGTCCGTAATAGTATTACATATTAATATTCCATATACATATTATGTATGGAATATTAATATTATTACGCCCGTATACCTAACGGGTGGGCAGAACCACAAGTAATCATAAAATTTGCAGCCACGCCTGATTCAAGAGTCCCAAGGTGGATATGGTGAACCATGGTGACAGGTGATCAGCCCATCGCCCATATAAATGGTCCATCATGTTGGGGAGGATCCTTTAGTTTGTGAGCGTCTCTCTTAATTGTTATTGTAACATTTATTGATTATTAAAATTATTGTTGTAAAATGTGTTAATATGATTTTATAACTATCACAGAATGCATCCAGCTGCTTCTCTCCCCGAGCACGTCGTAAAAGTCGACTAAAGGATAGTATCCTCCAACATGATGAACCATTTATATGGGCGACGAGCTGATCACCTGTCGCCATGGTTCACGATATCCTTCTTGGGACTTGTTTGTGGCTTAGCTCATCAAATTATGAATACGGGCGTGATAATATGTATGTATGCATGATTTTATACATTTTGTGACATATCTATTTTGTTATATTTCATGTTTTTAATATTTTTAATTAATGTAATTGGGTTTGTTAATAATTAATGTAAAAAATAAATTAGTTGACTTATAATCCAGTCTATAGATAAACGTTTTATTTTCATGTAATATTTCAAAAAACAACGCACGCTAAAAACAAACAATAATATAACACCTCTATTTATGAACAGGACATAATGACGTGATGTTCCATCCATCATCGGGTGCAATCACCCCATCAGCTTGATTCGCAATGTGACAGTGACGGATACGGCTGAGCGATTCGGTTTCATTTCGATCCAAATCTAAGTCAAATAAGGTCTTAAAAAAGTAGTAAAGGAATAATAATGTCATTTGAAAATGAAGATAACAGTATTCTAACACAGGAAATGATACGTTCTCTTATTAACCGTGAAAAAACTGATGACGACCAACTCTTATATAAAAAGTGCCAGATAAAAAGTGCCTCAGGTTTTTGAAAAACTATATACAAACAAGAAATTGCTCGCAAACATTTTAAACAAAATGTTTAAACAAAAAGCTGCACACATTTTTTAAATGAAAATGAAAAAGACGGCAATTTTTCAACCTTGTATATTTTTCAACATTTTCAGTTAAACATGAACAAATAACGTAAATAAACAAAGTGTGTTCCTCCAAATTATTATAATAAAAGCCTTATGGCTGAAATAACCTGAATAGGTTATTTCAGCTTGTTCCATAATTTCCAAAGCCTTGAGTAGGTATTTCCCCAGAGTAACACAAATAAACACACCAATGGAGATACGGAAGTATAATCTGTGATACCATTAATCATACAATAATAACTGATAAAATGATCTCTTACACAGGTTTAAGTTAATTTTTAATTATTTTTTGGACTACAGCCAATGGAATGCACATACATTAGTATACATTATGACTTGGAATCTTTATAAGGCTAGCTTTTGTCCGGGTACAGCGCAAGCGATGCCGGGTCGGTTGCCAGTTAATTCATAAATACTAAACAAAAGGTATTTTACAAAACCTCCGCGTTTTATATACGTTTCACCGATTTCCTGCTTATTCCCGGTTCCAATAAAAGTAAGGCCGCTTTTACATTTGAACGTTAGCAGCGCGACAGTAGCGCGGCAGAAACAGACGCCTTCACATTATACAAACAGCCGCGCGATAGCAGCGCGTCTACCGCGCCGTTGTTTAGATCAATGTGGTGCATTTCGTTTCAAAAATGGATTCCGACGGGGAAACTTTGTTGCTTCTGAATAAAATAGAATAGTGCATTTATTCCTGCTTTTGATAGTATTCCCCGGACGCAATCGATGTCGCGTAAAAAAACGAAGAAGACAGTTTGATTAATCCTTTGTTTCGAAATCGTCATGTGCATAGTGATTATTTTACAGTATTCAATATAATTTATCTTTATTAACAGAAAGAAACTTACGACTAATACAAATATAATTTACAAAATACAAAAGAAACAGTCGTGCTATCTAAAGGCCGTTGCAAACGGTCTATAGATAGCTACGTCAATGTAATTAAAATAATATTGAGCAATATATAATCACGTGCGCTTGCAATACTGGCTCATCGCCGACTGAGCGCACGCGGCGGCCTCCGCGCTTCTGTTTACAATATGAAATTCTGACCGCGCGTAAGTCGCGCGTCTGTCGCGCGAATTTCCCGCTGCTAAAATCGCTTAAATGTGAAAGCGGTCAATGATGACAGATCGTTTATTGAGATAGCAACGTTATTAAATGTTGTGCAAAAAGAGCCTCACCTTTTTTTGCCAGAAAAACTCGTTGCTATGGTAATTAACGATTCGTCGTCAGTAGAATATTGTAAACGGGCATTTATAATTATCGTCACTTGTTTATACCTGACTATCGTCATTATAAGCGAATCAAAAGACGAAACACAAAAAAAACCGCTGACTGCGTATATTTTGCTTATTCAAAACTCGCAGTTTTTACGGAATTCCGTGCTACTTTCATAGAATTTATGGGGTATTTGGATTGAGATTATTCGTCCTAAACGGTTCAAAGTTTTATCTGTAGAATTTATTTCATTTATAAATCACGGAGATAGCCCGGATTGGCTTAATTTTTTTGGTCAGCATTGAAACCGCGGTTTTGCGGCATTTCGCTGTATGACGATATTTTTAATTTCATGTTGAAAATATCGATAACTATTATATAACACTCCAAGTTTGGATTTGTAGAAGATTTTACTTGGCGTAAACGTACGGGTATGTCTATAGCTTAGACTTTTATGAAGTAAATTATACTTAGGAGTTGTCGTGCCACATCTTTTAGGGTTCCGAAACAAAAAAATAAATATAAAAATGAGTTGAAACCTATTTCCGAAGATCAAAGGAGGAAGTTTCAAAGAAAAAAGTATGAAATTGTCATAATAAAATTATGACACGTTATTTTTTTCAAAAACTACGAAATAGAGGGGTGATGTTATCAAGGGGGTTAATAGGTGGGGTGGGTTATCATTTGAAAGTGTTCCATTTATCCATTCTATAAATAGTTCCTTTGGGTGATGTGGTAAGCGACAAAGCCCTTAGATAAATAAAAAAAATAACTAGTTCCATTTTCATGATTACTTTCTCATTTTCATTTTTTTCTCATAATGAAAAATGTTCATAATACCAATCGTTGACTTACCCCCGAATACTCAAACGCGACTCAGAGTTGAGCACGTCTTTTTCTTTCACGGCTTTTTGACAGTTTTTGATGAAAATCTGTCAAAAACTCGTCACTTGAGACGTGCTCATCTCTGAGATGCGTTTGAGTATTCTGGGGTTAGCAAATCGAATAAATCAGATTGTTCGGAACCCTCTAAACCTAACACCTATTATGTATACATATCGTCACTGGAAAGGCAAATTTACGTAAGCGCCAAAAGGCCATTTGGATAAGAGAGTTGTTTAAAGTTTTTTTTTTTAAATTTAAATATGAATTGCTGGACATAGAAAATGAAAAAAGAATGAAATCTTACGTTGACGTCATCAAAATTCGATAATTAGGTAAAAAGTTATGATTAAAAAACGAAAAAAAAAACTTTAAAACGGCTTCTTCTCGAAATGGCCTTTTGGCGCTTACGTAAATTTGCCTTTCCAGTGACGATATGTACCTAGGTTCACAGACAAATAAATGATTTATGATTTATCTATGTGCAATTTACACATCGCACTTTACCAGTCTTGTTATAAATTACTGTGTGACAAATATAAAATCAGTCCTCCCAAAAAATGTAAGAATAAAATCATTTTTCTAGAACCTTTCGTTGTGTCACAAGCCATTTGTATTACGAGTTTTTGTAACATGTATTCGACAAGAGGCTCTGTTGTTCGAATCTGTCATTTCAGTGTCTTCTCTTGTATAAAGCTTTTAGTCGAGCAAGACAAACTTGACGTACGTGTGTTTACAATACTGTTATTGTGGCCAGTCAATATAAGAATTGTTAGAGAAATTAAATAGCTTTTAATAATTGTTTACTTTAGGAGAACAAGACGTGATAGCGTGTCAGGCCTGTGGGATCTCCCTTGGTCTCTGCCTACCCCCATGGAAAACAGGCGTGATATTATGAATATACTAGCTGCCGCCCGCGGCTTTGCTCGCGTGGTATCAGGACAAAAAGTAGCTTATATGTTATTCCAGCACACACTAAACTATGACACACTAGACTATGTGTGTCCCAAGTTTCATTCAAATCCGTACAGCCGTTACGGCGTGATTGAGGCACAAACATCGTCGCATCCTCACATCCTCACAAACTTTCGCATTTATAATATTAGTAGGATGGACCATTTATATGAGCGATAGGCTGATTACCTGTCACCATGGTTCACCATATTCATCTTGCGACTTTGAATAAGGAGTAGGTACATACATACATACTGATCAAAATCATAACCCTCCTTTTTGCTTCGCAGTAGTCGAGTAAGAGAAGTATATTTAATCTCAGTATGTACCACTTTGCCATGCTCTATACTACATAATATTCTATATGACATAATATCACTGGCTGTCTAAAGAAGGCGCCCACTTTCCGATCTCAAGTCATGGGTTCAAATCCGGTCGTGCAATGGATTTTTCTTTACGAAAAATGTATATGCGCTTACCAGTACTATCAACGGTGAAGGAAAGCAGAACCTAAAAAGTTTGAAAACATGACTGTGTCAGATGAAAAGAGCCTTTGAGTCGCACTTTAAATCCTTTCACCACACTGGTTCGAAAGAACAAGTGCCACGACTAGTTGTAATGACATAACAAAACGTAAAGTTTTAAGGAGGGACTTGGTTAAAAACCAGGTCACATTGGCGACTCGGGGAAAGGCGACTGACATTATCTTGGTTCCACCCCACTGCGCGGTCATCCGAGGGTGTGGACTTGTGTGTGGAACGCTCTTCCTACTCGTAACTTCAGTTTGTTACAAACGGCGACCGTTATAACACAATCTAGAGCGGGGATGAGGAAACTTTTTCCTTTGCGTGCCAATATTTACTTACAAAATATATGGCGGGCCAAGTTGTTGCATTTTTGGCTATAATATTTACTGAAATAAATATATTAATAATAATAATAATAAAATTTATTTATTTGAACAAAAACAGAAAACAAAAAAGTGTATTTCAGGCTTAGAACATCATCTTACCTTACAAATATTACAATATGTTTATAACGTCCGACAACTTGGCTCACACAAACACACTTAAGTTTTATTTTGGCCTATAGAAGTGCATTGCATAGGTAGGTAGGCACTGACATGGCTGAGCTCAAACTCCCAACTAGGTTTCCCTGTATTTGGGATATATTGATACCATGTGTCTTTTACATAATTGATAATGTATTTGAGATACCGCTCGCGTTCGCGAAATAATACGTAATTGTTTTATGCGAGCCGCGCACTACCAATGAGAATGAAATTTCTAACAATACGAAAACTTCACTTGAATTTTGTTTGATGGTCGCGGGCCGGAGATGACCCGCGGGCCGCAGTTTCCCCATCCCTGATCTAGAGTATAATGCACTATAAATTATTTTCTATAGTAGCTATAGAATCATCATCTTCCTACCCCTATCCCACTCTATGTGGGGTCGGCACAGCATGTTCTTTGGATCATGCTGTAAGAGTTTTGACTAAGGTATTTTATGACTGGCCGCCTGCCTGACGTCAACCCTCTTTGGGAATACTTGCTTATTGTATATCATGTTGGAGAGGATACTATTGTAGCTATAGAATATCTTTATTAAATATTTGCGGACATTTCACACAGCGCCATCTAGCCCCGAACTAAGCAAAGCTTGTACTATGGGCACTTATACTTTTTTTTGTAAATACATACTTATAATATTACAACACCCAAACCCGGAAGAAATATTTGCAGAACATACAAACATTTATTTCGTAGCGGGAATCGAACCCGCGCCTCTTGCGTCTCAGCTGAGCACTCGCCCGCTACGCCACAAAGGTCGTCTATTATGTAAAAACTGTCTCATTCTGTTCAAATGAATGATGTCGCACACAAAGCCGCTCAGTGGGTCGACATTATCTCGTGTTCCGGCTCGCTGGTGATGGTCACGATATATATTCTATATCTACTCATACTGATTACATATACACTTACCCACGAATACTCAAACGCGACTCAGAGTTGAGCACGTCTCAAGTCACGGTTTTTTGACAGTTTTTGATGAAAATCTGTCAAAAACTCGTCACTTGAGACGTGCTCAACTTTGAGATGCGTTTGAGTATTCGGGGGTTAGAAACGCTCGTGGCTTAGCTTGCTTAGACGTTCGTGATTGATCGTTGAAGTTAAGCAATGTTGCGCGGTCACAATTTCGATGGGGCACCGCAAGTGGTATTACGAGCTGAGCGCTTCCGTGCTTTAGAGGGCGCGTTAGTGTCGGTCCCGGCTTTTAAGTCATTAAGCCATGACGGAGGCCTAAAAATCCGTGACAAGAATAACTTTGTATACTGTTACGTCAGTTGTATTGTCACGTGACTACCAGTCGGCTAATCGAATCAAACGTACTAAAAGGAGATAGTGATTATACAATTTTAGTATTTTTTTTTGACATTTTAATACTCTAAAACATTTAATACTTTTTAAGGATGCGTAGTTTATGTTCTATGTTTGCATGCTAAAACAACTAAAAAGCTGATTAAGGTTGTACTATAATTATTTTTTGTCATCTGTGGTTCAACCCTTGTTTTGCAAAATTTTAATATGAAAAAAAAACTGCAACTAACATCTTCCATTCGATTCCATCGACATTTGATCGATCGAGTTTGGTCAATGACGTCAGACCGTACTTCAGTCTTTGCAATCCTACCGTAACCATTGTCCACGGAAGCCGTCACCAGAACTTGTGAAATATCTGCGAAAATAGTAAGCGAAACTGCATCAGGCCGCTTGTTTGCTTGTTTCCGTCTTTTTACCCATTGGCCCCGATACCAAACCAAACCACCTGGGCCAATAGGAAAAAAGGAACTGACGAGAATTGTGTATTTATTTATTGAGAGCACTGTGAGTTCAAATCCGGTCGTGTACCAATGGATTTTTCTGTGCGAAAAATTTACCAATACTCTCAGACAGCGAAGGAAAACATCGTGAGGAAACCCGCGACTTAGTTAGCTCCGCACGTATTGACCATGTCTTTCCTGTGGACAATGCCGACTAAGCTGAGAGGATGGAATATGTGCTGGGCTATAATATATAATATATAATATGTGCTAAACTATCTTAATTCCTTCCGGGCGCTACAGCGCCCCGTTAGTGAAGGTAAAAGTTGCCTCCTGACGCTACGCTAGATACTATAGATGGTAAAAGGCCTTTTTTTATTGCACACTGTGGGATGTTAAATTTATTTCCGACTAAATCGGATAAACAACGTCGTGCTTCTTGGCCCGAACAAACTTCACGAAACTAATTCACACAAAGAGAAAATTTGTATTCTGAATTCATTCAGGTGAATTTTGAATTCAAATAGGCAAATCTCACAAAAGGGAGACAAAATTCTTTGTTCGTTTAAGAATGACACCTACACAGAAAACTTTAACATCAGGTATACCAGTACCCCAATCGCATTATTTATTGATAAATATAAATATTTGCGAACTTTTCACACAGCACCATCTAGCCCCAAACTAGGCAAAGCTTGTACGATGGGCACGAGGTGGCTGATAGAAAACTTCCTAAACTGATCCCTAAAAACAATCGTCAAAATCGACTGAGTAATAGTACCAATATTAATGCATTCTGATTACTATGCACAATTGCACATGCACTACCAATTACATTGATTAATAGCTTAAAATCGCTTATCGAATGGCGCAGATTTCATTAAATCAGACGTATACGCCATAGTCAAGGATACATTGCAGTACCAGGGTTAAATGTTATTAATACGTGTCCAAATGATCCCCGTGATTTTAAGGAATAAAGACATTTTTTTTTTATTCTTTTATTGAAAGGGTTTGTTCATAGTAGAACATGCCACCCTTAGAGGTACACAGTGTAAATAATTAATAACAAACAAACAACTTATACAGAAAAACAAAAAAAACTTAAACAAAAACTTACCAATGAAAAATTATTAAACATAAGATAATTATGAAACGGCTTGGTAATAAAGTTGGTACAGTTTTCTAGCCTCCTCTGATTGAGGATAAGCTAGAACACTGTTACAACCTCCTATCTGCCAGAAAGCATGGTCTCTATTGAAGAACTGCAGTCGAAGTTTTGACTTTGACTTGCTTTGAATAATATTGTACAGTAGTACCACGAAATATTGTGCGCCTCGGCACAATTAGTGCTTTGTATGAAAACCGAATTTATCCGACTATTATGATTAAAATAATAAACCTACTCATATATCTATCTATCTAGTCGTGTCACTAGTTTTTTCGAACCAGTGTGGTGAAAGAATTAAAAGCGCGCCAAAAGGCTTCTTCCTGCACTTGACACAATATTTTCAAACTTTTTAGGTTCTACGACATGCGGGTTTCCTCACGATGTTTTCTTTCACCGTTTGAGAGTACTGGTGTAGAGCACTTAAAATTTACGAACAGAAAAATCTATTGTTGCACGACCGGATTTGAACTCACGATCTTACCTCTCAGTAGCACCTAGTACATACATACATATACATACATACATAAAATCATGCCTGCTTCCCATAGGGGTAGGCAGAGATCACGGATCTCCATTTGCTACGATCCTGACATACTTCTTTCGCTTCATTCACTCTAATAACATTCTTCATACATGCTCGTCGGTTTATGGTACTCTTGACCTGGCCCTTTTCCAAAACGTCGCCAATTTGGTCCAGGTACGTACGCCGAGGTCTTCCCCTTCCAACGGTACCATTCACACTTGCCTCATACATCTGTTTCGTTAATCTTCTTTCATTCGTCCTCTCGACATGACCAAACCTAGTATTAGTAAGATATCTCCAACAAAAAAAGTTTCCGACACTGACCTGACTGAGGGTCTCTACGAGTCAAAATCAACCAAAATAAAACTTATTTACAAACCAAACAACGTCAAAAGTCAATTAGGAAGCACCGAATTCGATTCTCAACTTGCTGTTGTTTCGCTAACTGAATTTCAATCTGTCGGGAAAGTTTTTTCAACAAGACAAAGTGACTGCCCTATTTTTTCGAGGAATTTAAGAGTTCCGTAATTGTACTTACGTAGTTACGAGTGTTTATCTGACTTCACTCATCATCATCTCATCACCGTCCTGTCCTTATCCCACTCTATGTGGAGTCGGCAGAGCATATTCTCTTCTTCCACTACCTTCTGAAAACCAGCGTTGCATCAGCTTTTTGCTGAGCAACATAATGCTGAAGCAGGGCCTTTTGGTTCATCACATTCACTTCTTTACCTTCTCTTAGTTTTTGTTTAGATAGTGTTAGTTTTTGTAAGTGTGATGAACCATTAAATGTATTTCCTTTCTTTTACTCACTCCTTTCTCGCCATTTACATTCATACCTTGGATCATGCTGTAAAATGTTTGGCTGTGGTGTTTTACGACCGTTTACCTGCCTGATCTCAACCCTCTTTGGAAATACACTGGAGCATTGGTGGTCTAGTGAGAGCACCGGTGGCATAGTGGTAATTCGTGCACCAACGGATTTTCAGTTCGAAAAATTTTGAGTGACGTCTCTAATCTCAAACGGTGAAGGAAAATATCATGAGGAAACACACGTATTGACCATGTCTTTCCTGTGGACAAGGCCGACTAAGCTGAGAGGATGGTATAGGTGCTGAGCAAGCCTACTCCATCTTAATTCGCCCCGGGCACTAGGTACAGCATCCCGTCAGTGTAGGCATAAAGTTGCCTCCTAAACTGTATAAATCATCTAATATTAGGCAAAGGCCTTAGTTTGGTATGGGCATCAGCTTAACATAACTTTCATGCTCAGAAAGCCGTATTTTCGAACTATAATAACAAATATCATTATCTTTACGATGTGCTCTATACCACAAAATATTCAGCTTATTAGCTTTGCCGAGCCCAATATTACGTTTGTGTTAGCACACCGCGAAATGTTGTGACAATTTATATTCACTGCGCAAAAGTGCTAAGTATGTACACTCAGCCCCAAATAGAAAAGGAATTTACAGAGAAACCCCCGGCCTAGTCAGCTCCGCATGTATTGATGTGTCCTGTGAAGTCTCAAGTGATTTTGAGACTTCGATCTATTGTCGGTTTCAATATTTTACTAACGGATGGATCATTCTTTACTTTAGTAATTTTTTTTGTCAAAAAATTTAAGGCGCTTTTTGACAGATAACAACGTTTCTGTGGTAACGAACGATCCGTCGTTAGTTATTGTAACCAGGCATTAATCTATAATCTCAAGTGCGAGGTTCTGTCTCACTTGAGATCCTTATCTTATTCAAGTTTTAGCATATTTATAAACAAAACTCATACTCAAACTCTAACTGAGATGACACAAACGGTGCTATTTGAGTAAAGTCGAATCCTGACTTGAGATTGACCTTCAAAGCAATAACGGGTTAAGAAATTGCTGAAATCTATTACTTAATTTTTTTTGTTATTATTACTTCAATTATGTCATTTACAATTTTTTACAGCTGCTTCTCTCCCCGAGCATGTCATAAAAATCGACTAAGGGATAATCTCTCCAACATGATGAGATACAATAAGCAAGTATTCCCAAGTAGGGTTGACGTCAGGCAGGCGGCCGGTCATAAAACACCTTAGCAAAAACTCTTACAGCATGATCCAAGGAACATGCTGTGCAGACACCACATAGAGTGGGATAAGGGCAGGAAGATGACGATAATTATGTCATTTAATTTTTTTTTTGTTTATCTTTCTTACTTATATTATAAATGCGAAAGTTTGTGTGTTTGGATGTTTGGATGTTTGTGCCTCAAACACGCCTAAACGGCTGAACGGATTTGAATGAAACTTGGAATATACATAGTACATGTACTGGATTAACATATAGGCTATTTTTTATCCGGGTACCACGCGAGCGAAGCCGCGGGCGGCAGCTAGTAAATTATAAATGAGCGACTATCTCAAAATACTGAAACAATCTTGAGTTGACTCCTAATCGCGCACTTGAGGACGATCTCGAGATTCAACTATAAACGAGCATAGGACTTTGTAAAGTAAAATTGAGTGCCTGGACATTCGAGAGGATGTCTACCGTACTTAGAGATCATAGTCGTGAGCTTAACTTTATTTAAGTATCCCAAGTACAGAAGAGTATTTTTGGTACAATTCTCTGAATTCTTGTTCTTTATTCAATCTTGTCCATTAATCTGGTTCTTATTTGGCTCAACGGATCAGTATTGCCATTCAGCGTGGCAATGCGGCTAGCGTCTTGGGCACGCTTCCACCGTCTGATGAGCTGGATCAGGTGAGCTATCTATAGACCGTTTGCAACGGCCTTTAGATAGCCCGACTGTTTCTTTTGTATTTTGTAAATATAATTATAATTATTATAAAATCTGAGCGGGTTTAAACCCACGACCTGAGCATTGGTCACTACCACTAGACCACTAGTGCTCTAAAACCAGTGTTCACCAGTTTTAGTCGTGGACTGTATTATACATGGCCTTTAAGCGAAAGAAAAAAAAACATTGTCCAAGGTCAAATTAAAACAAAGCACAATACTGTTTGAGGTTTTATTGAAGATATAAAGTTTTATATATAGTGTGGTGATCAGGAAATAACAATATCTGTATCGATATGTGATCGAGAAAATCATGCTGCTGGATTGTTACGAATATACTTTATTATCCGAAATATTCTTGTACTGTTACTATTGTCTACGCTGTATCCGTCTACGATCTATAGCGTAGTAACATTATGCTCTCAAGAGTTAGACAAAAATGATACAAATTCATCATTATTATCATCACCATGCCATCCAATACGCAGTTATTTTAGTACTTTTAAATAAATCCTTGTTATGCTGACACGGTGACGGTCTGTATATGGAATGAGGGCGGAAATCCTGAGCATGAACAGGTTCATAATAACTTACAACAAAAAACTGCCTATTTATTTTATACCGAGTTCAGTAATGGCAAATTATTTTTCATAGAGGCATTCAGAAAAGGAATTTACATTACACATTACATATAATAAGTAATGGGTCTTGTTATGCTAGTTATATTATGTACCTTTGATAAATCTCTTTAAAGGAGTAGTGTATTTTTGCACAAAATGCTAGGGGTTATTTTTCTTTGGCAAGCGAGTACTTTTCCGCTGAATACTAATTTAAGTTTCCAAAGTATTTCATACGGTTTTAGGCTGTATTGCATGGAGCTTTTAGCCACCTGCGGTAAGCTTTAAATCGGTCTAAAACGTCGTAAGCGACGTATTTTTCAAAGAGGCCCTGCATTTCATTTAACTTATTAAAGTTTTTTTTATACTCATGTACGGTTTAATTACCATTCATGAAGTTTTGGTTTCTTTAGATATTTAGAGCACAATATGGTTGTAGGTGCTTATTTCTCTGCTGGACTGGAAGTAAAGAAAAAGCATAGAACAGTCGGGCTATCTAAAGGCCGTTGCAAACGGTCTATAGATAGCTCATCTGATCCAGCCTTCAGATGGTGGAAGCGTGCCCAAAACGCTGCCTTCACTACCACGCTGAATGGCACCGATTACAATAAAAAATGTGTTATTATTTATTTTAAAGTTTATTTGTACCTTGAATTTTGAGCGAATCGTACCAAAAATCCATAAAAACTTTACCCTACTGTTTAACCCTCTTAGGGGATGATTTTCAAAAATTTGATTAGCCTATATATTATGTTAGAACCTAAAACTATTTACATTCTAAATTTAATCAAAATCAATTTAGTAGATAAGGGGATACGAGGTAACAAACATTCACACACACAAACTTTCGCATTTATAATATTACAAGGATTATTATTTATTCTGAATTTAGTAGCATTATCTGTGTTCCGTACCGGAATTGTTTTTTTTTTCACATTTAGTTTTCATTTGTTGATGATGATAATGAGTGCATTCTTAAATTCGTTGGTGTGGGCAACAACATAATATTTCATTATGCAAGCAGACACAATTTGGAGGGTAGGTCAAGAAATATTTTTGATCTATCTGTTTTTTGATTGGCTAGTTGGTTTGACGACGCCTCTCACGTGTCCTCGCGATGGTCCATCTCCACCGCCAGAATTTATTATTCCTAATTAATTAATTAATCAGTTCTGTGACGGTGTAAAGTTTACATATTTTTTCCCATGTGGCTAGCAAACATCTTGAAAAAACTACAGATGCGACATGATGGATTGTAGTTTTTCTATCCAACTTTGGCAAAGTAAAAAGGACGGTTGCCTTGTGCCAAAGATTCTATTTCAAGAAACCAAAGAAGTTCCCAAAGATACTTAGTGGAACTGCTGTCGTCCCCAACTCTTGATAATTAAGCTGAAATATGTCCCGCTTTATTTGCCGAGCAAAGTTCCTCGAGTTCTCTACATTGTGTTAACATTTCTGAAGAGTGTCTTATATCTGTCCCTCCAAGTTTATGACGCTACCGAGTTAGTAGTTAAAGTGGCTTGGATTTAAATGGTTTTTAACTTATTAATACTTGTCTTGACTGGTCTCTGGTCTGAAATATTTAAATGAATGTATATTATTACGCCCGTATCCCTAATGGGGTGGGCAGAGTCACAAGTAGTCATAAGAAAACTTGCAGCCACTCCTGATTCAAAGTCCCAAGATGGATATGGTGAACCATGGTGACAGGTGATCAGCCCATCGCACATATAGATATGTCCTCAAATATTTATTTATTTATTCTTTCAAATCAATTCAGCCGTACATCATCCCATCTGTAATGAAGTCATACACAAGTAATGTTCGGTTACCACATCGATATCGATATTAATATGAGAACACTCGTGCTTATGTAATTAGCAATTTTGCATTTAAGAGCGTGCCATAACGCCGCCGAAAATGTGAGGCAGTCAAGCGCAGGTAGCCAACTAACGAGCGGGATGAGCGGGATGACTATTTATGGTTTTCTAGTGAGTGAGAAGGATAGAGACATAGACGCGCAACGTATTTTATAACAACGTAAGCGCCAAAACTGTTTTACTTAATTACAAGTGAATTAAACAATCAATCAAAAAATTAAAAGATGGAACTAAAGAATTAATGATGGATATCTTAACAAAACAAAAACCCAACAAAAAAGACGTGCCGTTCTTGAGATAAATAGCAAAATGTGTGCAAAACGTGTGTTTTTCAAAAAAAAAATATTGTCGAGAAAATTTTCACCAATTGTGTATTTAAAAGACAAAATCCAAAATAAGCGTTTGAAGCATCTTTTCCCTAAATATTAGGTTGGTAACTTTCACAGATTTTGAGATAAATAATGATTTCGAACTATAAAATTGCATATGGCACGCTCTTAATTGCACGCGTTGATGGGCGCCAAGCTCATTCATTTCGATTAAAGTGTACTCAATTTCACGCCGATGTCAGCCTCAACGACTTTGTTACAACTTACTATGAATAATCATTTACACTTCTACCCTTAGGACCAAGATAGGACCAGTTAAAGCTTGGTAACAACTAACCCGTTTAAGAGACAAGTAAAAATAAGGCAAAACGCCATTTTCTCAGCTTTGATGGCTTTTCTTTCACCGTATGGAACGCGCTCAGCCCGTAATGCCACTTGCGATCACCCATCCCAATTGTGACCGCGCACAACGTTGCTTATTTTCATCAAAAACTGTCATCAACCGTGAATTGTGACGTGATTTTTTGTCAGATTTTCATCAAAAACTGTCAAAAAACCGTCAAAAAACTGTCAAAAAGCTACGAAGCTACGCCACGAGAAGATTGAAATTAAGAATTTGTCGACTTTGACGTTTATCATTTTTCATGTGTTCATAATCCAATGGAATTTCATCTCGAGCTTGAAACCCTCTAGATTCTAGAGTCTAGAATAACATTTTAATCATACTTACATACGTCTTGATAACCGCTGATAATAAATTCCCTCTACACACATTTTCCATGAAGAAAATGGCCGTGATATATCACTGCTGAGCCGAACACACGTTTCTCTGATGCCCAACCGTCGTCTCACGTTATTCGAATGAATTCCTAATAAATGCTTTAGGAAGGTCACGTGGAATGTAATGCATTGAAATCTAAATAAATAAACATAAACAATTTACTTCTCTGCTGGACTGGGAGTAAAGAAAAAACATAGAATGTGTCCAGCTGCTTCTCTCCCCGAGCATGTCGTAAAAGTCGACTAAAAGGTATAGTATCCTCCAACATGATGAGATACAATAAGCAAGTATTCCCAAGGAGGGTTGACGTCAGGCAGGCGGCCGGTCATAAAACACCTCAGCCAAAACTCTTACAGCATGATCCAAGGATCAGGCTGTGCCGACCCGAATATTTTATCAGTGTCCATTACAAGCTTTGCTTAGTATGAGGTTAGATGGCGCTGTGTGAAATGTCCACAAATATTTATTATTACTATCAATTTACTTTGCGATACAAGAACAAAAAGAATTATACGTTTTAAAAACTAAAAATAAAGCTGACTGTGCATGAAACTTTGAGAGTATTTTTCTCTAATGGTGTAGTGTAGATGGTATACTGTGTTTTATGTTGTTTACAGCAGAAATACATAGTAATAATACAAACATAACAGTGAACTAATTAGAATTACATGTAATAAAATGATAATAGTTTATACAAATATACCTACATATATTTGTATAAACAAATTGTAACAAAGAATCCCTAAGAACGAGTGAGCTCATTAATGTGCTGGATTATTTAGGTATTTAGGCTTTATATTCAGTACCTATTTATTAAGATACAGCAATTTTTCGCAGAAGACGAAACTCGGAAAAAAACGATTTTCTGTTTTATTGAGTAATGGGCTCATAGTAATCCCTAGACAATCCTACTAGGTGCCTATTCAATATTTTCATATTTGTTCCTTTGTAGTTCTAAATTTCTTTGTCATTCTTGCTTCTTTCTATCTACCTAGTTTTATATATGTTTGCATGTGACTGTGTATCAATCGTACCGATATATAAAGGAATCACTCAGGATATTTGTGTTGAAAAGTAAATTCAGAAGTGTCTTTAGAATTGTACATTTCTTGTCTCAATGAGCACTGGTAGTCTAGAGGTAGCGTGCCCGCCTTGCGATCTTAAGGTCGTGAGTTAAAATCGTGATAATGTATGTACTACGAACGTAAAGTAGGTGTATTATTCAACAAAATCTAAGAAAATTCTGTATTATTGATAACTAGCTTTCAATGAGTATTCGTAGTTTATTTCCATAGCCAACGAACCAATTTCGCTACATTACCACAAAATCGGGCGGAAATAAGCTTCAGACCTCATTTCCTGTGTGGGCAGCGTGTGAAAGTCTAGCGCAGACATTGTTACAGTGTTTTTATGTTGAATTCTTAATAGTAATAGTAATAATGAGTACTTATAAATTACAATAAAGGGTGGAATTTTCAAAGCACACCTGTAAGGAAAGTGCTCTTAATACTGAAGATAGTAAATTGTGTAGCGTATACGTTATTGCTCGTATTAGGGATACGAGATGATAATATGAGGTGGGCAGAGACACAAGTAATCATAAGAAAACTTGATGGATATGGTAAACCATGGTGACAGGTGATCAGCCCATCGCCCATATAGATGGTCCATCATGTTGGAGAGGGTACTCTCCTTGGTCGACTTTTACGACATGCTTGGAGAGAAGCAGCTGGACGCATTCTATGTTTTTTTTTTATGTCGGCAGTGTGTTCCAAATTCAGAGTTTTCCATTTTATATATTTCCCAATTTCTTTGTAATACGTAATCTTTTTCATATTACATTTTCAGAATTTTCCAAATCCTTCACTTTCTTAATTAATCTAAATTGTACAAACTCTTGATTTTTCGAACAAATACAGTTTGATAATGAAGCAAAAATAAAATGAGATGTTAATGGAACTTAAGCATTTTTTTCTACTAATAATGTAAATACAAATAAAAAAAAACTATCTTAAATTTTTTCTTACTTAGAATCCAGCAGAGAAGTATAGAAATACAACAAATTGTACTCAAAACTGCAATTAAAGATTTTTGAAAATACGTTTGTTACACCCGGGAATCGAATCGACTAAAATCTGACTAAACAATATTACGTACTTTTATGGCAACAATCGATAGGGTAATTGTATGAACCAACTCTCAAAGATGATAAATTAAAATAAAGAAAAATCCTACACCACATCTATGTAGGTCACGCCTACATAGATGTGACATAGATGCCGTAGGCTTATAGGAAAAAGCGTAAACTGTCCCTACAAATTTTTCCCAAAGGCTTACACAAAACATCACACTATTTCACAAAACAAAGGACCGTAAATACCCGATAGCACAAAACAACGAGTATTGAAACCGAAATACCCTTTCTCAATTGAGCCTTTTAATAAAATACACACATGTGAATATTTCAAAGCCCTTAAAGTAGGTTAACTTACAAAAAGAAAGCTAAAACCTTTAACCCGAGTATTAAAAGGGGTTAGTGTGTGTTCGACTGAGCTTCAAGTTATAAGTGAGAGCGCAAAGTAAAGTGTTGATTAGTTCGTTCCTAAGTAACATTTCCGTTGAGAGCACTGGTCTGTCTAGTTGGCAGGGACCCTGCCTTCCGATCCTAAGGTTGTGTTCAAATCCGGTCGTATACCAATGGATTTTTCTGTGCGAAAAATGTGCTATACCAGTACTCTCAAAGGGTGAAGGAAAACATTGTGAGGAAACCCGCGGCTTAGTCAGCTCCGCACGTATTGACCAAGTCTTTCCTGTGGACAAGGCCGACTAAGCTGAGAGGATGGAATAGGTGCTGGACAAGCCAACTCCATCTTAATTCGTCTCGGCCACTACAACATCTCATTTGTGAAGAAAAAAGTTGCCTCCTGAAGCTGTATAAATCATCTACTAAAAGGACTTAGGTAGGTAAGGTATTTAAATTTTACGTAGTCGGGTTTTCGGATTAAGACCCGTTTTAAAACTTTAATATGAAATGAAATACTATTGTTGATTCCGTCACTAATTAAAAGTGCATGGCCAACAAATACATTAATCGTTATGGAACTTGTAAGGGTTTTAGTAGGTACCTAATTAATGGACTGTCTGAAACAGGCATTTCAAAACTATTCGTGAAGTATCTGGGTAGGTATATCCCAACACAGGCGTGGATCCACCGTTGTGGGCACGGTGGGCATGCCCACAACCCTTATTGCTATAGATAGGCTGATATGTTAAATTTAAATTCAAACCGATGCAAAGCATTGTGTCGATTGTGAGCGAGTAGTCAGACTCGAATTGGACGATTTTTGTGTGACCATGCTCACAACACAACCTTTTCAGGGGTTTGGATCCGCGCTTATCCCAACCAAAAATTTATAGATATTTTTACAAATTTTTCATTTAGAAGATAATGTTAGGATGTCTGAGATTTTGTGAGATTGGTGAATGAATGTTTTTATATTAATTTTATTTAATCCAATTTGTATTTCGTTAATGATATTTTTAGTGTATTTGTTATCAAGCAACAAAGTTTTGTATGACTCAATTTCTTGTGTAATGTTTATAGTGTAATTGGTTTTTCATCGTACTAATTAATTAATAAATAAATGACATTAAATTATAGACTAGTTTCCAACGGTATTTGACTAGCCCGACTGTTTGATATTTAGCAAATATTTGTATATAGTTGTAAGTTTCTTTCTGTACATCAATCCCATTTAATTTTATTAGGAACTTCTTATAAGCTTGGACTACAACCCAATCGAGACATATCGAGTCGAGGTCTGTGTTTTACGGCTTTCCGACAGTAAAAGTCATCTCCTGCAGTGCTCGCGTCTGATTTGAAGAAGTTCACGATGTTTTGTCACATTCAATACAGATTTTATCGCAACAATCCTTCGATAAGGAGTTTAAAATGCCTTTATAAAAGCCAGATTGTTCGGCTTTGATACAGTTTATGGACGGACAATTTATTTATGCTCTCGTATTTTATTTTGTTAAATTGAATGACTTCGAAAAGGTTCAAGCTTTTTTGGATCCAGGCATGGACAGATATTAAAATTAATCTCGGGCTCGCCACGGGGTCAGACAGCTATGTCCAGATTACTTGAGCTTTTTTTCCAGCTGGTTCGAAGATGGAATCGCGGTCTCCCAAATTTCAGGGGCATTTGGTCCGACAATTTAGTGGTAGGACGACGATCACTCCTTCAGCTGCGATACATCGAAATCGCAAACATCACACATTCTCATCTTGTAGTAAATTTTTTGAGACATTGCAATGTAGCAGAAGATCAGAAATGTAATTTTTCTCAACCCCATGATCACCTTGATCATTGAATCATTAGTGATTTACTGGTCTGCGTAGTCGGCCATCAGTTATTGAGACTTGCAATTAATTGGAAAGAATAACGTAATAAAGAGGAGGTCTATAGTCTATACCCATCAGTGGATGCTATCGGGCTGAGATGATGATGATGATTGCTGATCTGCGATAGTGGCAATAAATGACTGTAATAACATGGATTCGTTTCCCGAGACAAATGTTTGCATTATCTGCTCTAAAGCCGGGTTTCCATCGAAAGGCTAATGAGCGGGAAATGGCTAAGCCGGACGGACTTCTTTTTAATGACAGGTTTACATTTCCACCAACACAACAGGTGTAGTAAGTATTACGTATTATAAGTATAAGAAAATATTTACAAAAAAAAGTATATATTAAGTATTCTATCAGCCATCTGGTTCCCTTAGTACAAGCTTTGCGTAGTTTGGGGCTAGATGGCGCTGTGTGAAATATCCACAAATATTTATTTATTTATTATTTATAACTATGTTCTGAATTCTGTCTCGAAACCACTCTAGGACATTGAATTCCTTAAACTTACCTAACTGTTTCTATAAACAGTTCTGGTAGTGAAGGGGTGGCGTACCGTATTAAGTTGGAAACAACCGCTATATCGAAGTTTCCGATACCCGACACAGGGCTAGAGGAGTTAAACTCTGAGTTCCTTGCACATGTTCGTACAATTTCGATATTTCTAAACTTAGAGCGTCATGCGGTTATGTGCCTTGTGAGGTTAGAATAGAAAATAGAATCGCTTGAAAGATATATACCGGATATTCCGATCATCCAGTCCCTATTGAAGGGGATAGCAGAAATATTTACCATTGTCTGTATTTCTATCATTGTCATGTTTCTTGAATGTGGACAAACTATAAGACAATATTGACGACAGGCTTCATAGCTTAGTTGGTAGTTCTACCTTTTGCGGTTAGGTTGTAGGTTCGATTGGATCAACTGTTGTGGATCAAACAGGAACAACCATTTGTTAAGGAGGTAGGCGTTGGTAGTTGCGACACAGTTTTTCTAAAACTATATCGCTATCAGCGTTTGCAATTAGTTCATAAGAACCTTTGTATCGTGTTCCCAAATGAATAAATTCGATTTGATTCCCAGAACATTTATGTATGTGATGAACGTAGATATTTGTTTTATACTACTAGGTACTACTATTACTATACCAGACAATACCAGTCACTGAACGCGGCATTGCATTCCGTACCCGGTCGATGCGTTTTAGGTCGAGAATGAATAGTTTTAGGTTCGAAAAATTGGTTATTGTTGAAATATTATTTTTTGGGTAAATTGTAAATGTATAAAAATTGACACTAATATGTATTGCAAAATGTGATACCGAATATGTGTTTTTGTTTATTGTCATACAAGCCAAAAAAAATTGTTGTATACTTTATTAACTAGCTGCCGCCCGCGGATTCGCTCGCGTGGTACCCGGATAAAAAATAGCCTAAATGTTAATTCAGCATAAATGTACTATGTATATTTCAAGTTTCCATACATCTATACTTACAAATTTTCGCGTTTATAATATTAGTAGGTTTTGTAAATAAATATAAGACCCAGGCCAAATGAAAATAGAGTAGAACAAAAAATATAATTATATATATATCAAACATATTTTCTGGCGAAAGAAAACACTGGAGGAAAACGGCATGTCGTAGAACAAAAAAAAAGTTCTGAAACATGTATCAATTGCACGAAACGAGCCTTTGAGGTGCATTTAAAATTCTTTCACCTCACTGGTTCGAAAAAACTATACAGTAATAGTTATTAAGAACCCGTTACGTTTCACTAGAAGGCCCATGCTGATGTGACTCAGTTTTTCTTACAAATACATAATTTATTTTCAAACACGTCGCTCTTAAAACAAAAGCAGCGGCCAAATAAATCACATCAGGAGCTATAACAGCAACATATTGCCCGCGGGGGGCGATTCCTCATGACAGCACACTGTATCGTACCCTGGATTTAGAAATAGGCTTGCCTGCCGGTTTGGGAACAAATGAAACAATTCTTGTTCTGATTCATGTGACATAACCCATAGCTTTACATCGCCATCCAAACTAATATTTTAATGCGAAAGTAACTCTGTCTGTCTGTTACCTTTTCACGCCTAAACTGCTGAACAGATTTTAATGAAATTTGGCAAGGAGATAGATTCCGGGGAAGGACGTAGAAAACTTTTTATCCTGTACGATCCCAAAATGGAAAAAGGATGTAAAAAGGTAACCAGGACAAGGCATAAATACTTCTTAGATATTAATTTATTACAAGACAGTTAATTTGACATTTACAAAATGATGATAATTGACAATGTCATTCATATCAATCAGGCCAATCAGGTCGTCAACAGCTCGTCTATCAAGTATGTATACATGCATATTATCAAGCCCATATCCCTAATGGGGTGAACAGAGCCACAAGTAATCATAAGAAAACTTGTAGCCACTACTAATTCAAACTCCCAAGATGGATATGGTGAACCGTGGTGACAGGTGATCAGCCCATCGTCCATATAAATGGTCCATCATGTTGGAGAGAATGCTATCCCTTAGTCTACTTTTAAGACATGCTCGGGGAGAGAAGCAGCTGGATGCATTCTATGTTTTTTTCGTTACTCCCAGTCCTAGAGAAGTAACACCTTATTGAGTAACTAGTGGAATGCCCGGTTACTTTGTCTTGTTAGTTCATCTTCCCGTTGTATCCTTTTAGGAGTTCAATTTCAGACATACCTTTCTCAGTGCACCCCTATACATCACGACGAATATACCCTCCAAGTTTAATGTTTCTAGGACTTCTGGTTTAAGCTGTGCGTTGATTGTTAGTCAATCTTTATCAAATGATTTTATACAGAACCCTTACTGCGCGAAACCGACTTGCTCTTGACTAGTTTTAAAGATACCTCGACACCCCCGAGATAGACATTAATAAAATTAAAAGGTGAGTCACGCAAAGAATCCATTATAAGGGATAATTACTCTCAGTAATGAAATTATACTTTTTAAAAGAGACTGACTGTTTACTAATGTGATTAGGTATTCATCGTTTAATGCCAATTTTATATTTGAATAGTCTCGATTAAGATTATTCGATTTTTTTTGCCTCTGTAGCTCTACCATTTGTAGTCAACAAGAATTTATTTAAAAAAATTAAAAACCCGGCTTTGTATAATTAAGGTTACATAGAAGAGCAAAAGGTTACATATTGGATTTTTTGACATTTTACTAACTAAGGGTCAGTTCACACCGAGACGTAACTCGACGCGACGCGACGCGGTGCGCACTTTTATAGATTGTGTGATACAATACAAAACACAACTTTATTTACTACACAAAAAAAATGCACATTGAGATAATTCGAAAATGGCCCGCGGCGTAGCGCAACGCAGCGGACTTCGCGGAGGGGCGACGTTGCGATGTACGAGTACCTCGCAACGACGGCACGGTGCTAAACCACTGGCCTCTTCAAGCATCGTCGCGTTGCGTCGCGTCGCCTCTTCGTGTAAACTGACCCTAAGACACGTTCGTGATTCAGAAAAATCCAACGACACTTCCTTTGTCAAAATCCATGCAGCCGTTTGAGCGATAGCCGAGAAATGCACATACATACATATCAATAAAAACATTGCCCTCCTTCATCACAGTCGGGTAAAAATGTACGTAAAAATATGTGAACTCATGGTACTCAGTCTTGTTTTAGAAAGTTCATCTAGTATTATTAATGTGAAAGTATGATTTTACGACTGTTGGTTTGTCCTTTTACCCAGAATTGAAATAGTTGTGGTGACAAAGACACTGTATATCCTGCTACAACGCGAGCAAAGCCGCGGGCAGAAGCTGGTTAGCTGGTTAGCTGGTTACAAATAAACTCATAAAATGTAATAAATCACGGAAACTAGCAAACCTTTAAGATACTTTCGCTGTTTTAAAAAAGGGTGGAATCTTAAAAGAGGCGATAAGCTTAAAAAATACAATTAATTACAACCTAGATCTAGCTTTTTCTTGATTTTTTAAGTTAAGGCCCAGATGTTTGTATTTAACTTAGCAATAGAAAAAACAACAACGTGATTTTGACAGCCTCATGCTAATTTTAGCCTGGTAGCCCCCAGTGCTGGTGGCGTAGGCTTCTTTCGATTTTTCCAGCCTATTTATGCAAAAGAGCATGTCGTAAAAGTCGACTAAGGGATAGTATCCTCTCCAACATGATGAGATACAATAAGCAAGTATTCCCAAGGAGGGTTGACGTCAGGCAGGCGGCCGGTCATAAAACACCTTAGCCAAAACTCTTAAACCATGATCCTTGGACTTCCTTAGATCATGGGATGTGCCGACCCCACATAGAGTGGGATAAGGGCAGGAAGATGATGATGGTGATGGTGATTGAAGCTATTAAATAAATAAATGAAACGCAAGCGAAGTTGCGGGTAGATCACAATAAAAATATTGTTTTTCTTTTTCGTCCATTCATCGGCGGAGCTTAAGGCTTACGCAACGATAAAGATATGCGTAGCTCGGACCATCCGTCTTACTCCCTAGCCGCTGATAACTTGAGACTGATTAATTTGCTAAAACGCAGAGCCTCCCAGATCTAAATCTTACTTATATTATAAATGCGAAAGTTTGTGAGTTTGGATGTTTGTGGCTCAATCACGCCTAAACGGCTGAACGGATTTGAATGAAACTTGGAATATACATAGTACATGTACTGGATTAACATATAGGCTATTTTTTATCCGGGTACCACGCGAGCGAAGCCGCGGGCGGCAGCTATTATCTATATAAAACTGACTGACAGACAATCAATAAGCACTATGCGTGAAACTGGGGGGTATATAATTCGGCGACCTGGATGGCGAGCGGGTGAGTGCTCGGCTGAGACGTAAGAGCTGCGGGTTCGATTCCCGCTGCGGGAGAATTATTTGCAAAAATTTCTTCCGGGTCTGGATGTTGTAGTATTATGTATTATAAGTATGTATTTACAAAAAAAAGTATAAAAGTATTCTATCAGCTATCTGTTCCCATAGTACAAGCTTTGCTTAGTTTGGGGCTAGATGGCGCTGTAGGATAAGGGTAGGGTGATCATGGTGTTGGAGAACACTAAGAAAGGAATCATCGAAATTCAACTCGAAAGATGAAGACGGAAGATGAAGTTCGTATGAAAAAACTTAACACGTTCAGAGCCGCGGGGTATTCCTCTAGCTATTTTATAAAAACATGTTTTTGGCTGAATAACGTAATCTCCTTGAGAGATTAAAAAATCTTACCCTTGATACTGCTAAATATTCTGTGCCCTGACACAATGGGGCACGATACCTACTATATATTATTCTGTAAAGACTTGCTGTAGGTTTTAAAGATAAAGTAGCCGCAGATTAAGTATTTACTTGTATACTAACTGCCGCTCGCGGCTTCGTCCGCGTAATACCCAGATAAAAAGTAGCTATACTATATTTGTTCCAAGTTTCATCTAAATCCGTTCAACCGTTTAGGCGTGATTGAGGCACAAACATACATCCACACATCCTCACAAAATTTCGCATTTATAATATAAAGTAAGATATATAGGCAAACGAAAACTCTAATACTGCCAGGTTCCAATATTACCATAGCAACGCCGGTATCTGTAAACAAGCGCAAAACATTTTATGTCAGCAAGAAACATTGTTATAGTAATGAACGATCAGTCGTCTGTTTGAAGAATATTGGAACCGGGCATACGTCATCGTTAATTGTTGTCATTGTTTCAAATCTTAGGTACGAGTTGCAGATCTTTGTTCCCCTAACTTAATCAGAATCAGATGACCGATTCCTATATTTAACTAATGGGTAACGGATGGAAGAGTGCTATCAACATTGTTTTTTTTTGTAAGTCTCCTAAATTCTCGTTTCTGAATCAACAACCACTACTATACTTAAATAGACGGTATATTGCAACAAACTGGTTAAGTTTCAACACAAGCTTTAGCAAGCAGACTCCAAAGAAAACCGCGTGTGCTTTCAAAAACTTTCGCCGCTTCCTCTAGGATAATCGCCTTATTCACAAAGAAACCACAGTGAAACTAGCGAACATAGCGTGATGTTGGCAAGTTTTAGGTAAATAATAATAAAACTTAAGATGCTTAGAGATACGTCTTTATTTTGAAAAAAGAAACAGTTGGCATATTACTTTAAATTAATTTAATTAATTTTACTAATTAATTTGAAAGTAAATTACATCTATAAAGTTTTTAAACTGTGTCGCAGAGATCAATGCACTTCTCCACTACTAGTCTTTACTCTAGTTTTTACTAGTGTAGTTCGAACCAGTGTGGTGAAAGGATGGCGCCTCAGAGGCTGCTTTCGTGAACGATACTTGACATTACGTTTCCGAACTTTCCAAAAGAAATGAAACTCTGCATTTTATAAACTAAAATATTTCATATTAATATCTAAACTTACCTTCAAATTATTTCAGATTTTCGTCTATCCCTCCGCGCGTTTGTGGTATGTATGTCACCGTAAAATTGTAAATATCGTCAGATTATAATCTACCCCGCGAGATTGTAAACTGTCGAAAGATTGTGAACCGTAACATACTGCTTACAATTTAACTGCTTTAAATTTCTAGCGCTTCGGCGGGCGCTGCCGCGGCACGCTCGCTCTGCTCGTTCGTTCATCATCTTCCTGCCCTTATCCCACTCTATGTGGGGTCGGCACAGCATGATCCCTGGATCATCCTGTAAGAGCTAAGGTGTTTTATGACCGGCCGCCTGCCTGACGTCAACCCGCCTTGGGAATACTTGCTTATTGTTTCTCATCATGTTGGAGGATAGTATCCCTTAGTCGACTTTTACGACATGCTCGGGGAGAGAAGCAGCTGGAGGCATTCTATGTTTTTCCTTTACTCCCAGTCCAGCAGAGAAGTAACGCTCGCTCGCTCTGCTCATTCGTTAACCTACTAAAATTAGTACAGTTTAAAATCTCAAAAGATTGTAATCAAAATGTAACAATGTAAACAATTTTACGGTGACTTGTATTGTATAAAAGGCACCGCTGTTTAGAAATACATATTTGAGAATAAAGGGGCTATCGTAGAATCGTATTGCAGTAAAGTTATCAACGGTGCGTTTAACCGTTCTATCTCAAGTTAAGCATTAAACTTGCGAGTAACGACTCGATCTGCCTATTTCACTTCACCCCTCGTTTCAGTCTCCTATCTTACTCTTAAATAACACTTCAAATAACGAAAATCTCGTTAAAGTTCTTAGAAAACTGTTTAAAATAACGGCCGGTATAAAATCAACGAGTAAAAACTTGTTATCTTCTTTTATGAAATTAAAGATATAATGATACTAGCTGCCGCCCGCGGCTTCGCTCGCGTGGTACCCGGATAAAAAATAACCTATATGTTAATCCAATACATGTAATATATTCCAAGTTTCATTCAAATCTGTTCAGCCGTTTAGGCGTGATTGAGGCACAAACATCCAAACATCCAAACTCACAATCTTTCCCATTTATAATATAAGTAAGATTTTGTTTTAACAACAAAGTCTTGACCCATCCTACTATATTACCTAGGGACAATCCGAGAGTTTGTCTGTTTGTATGTTCGTGGTTGAAATGACTGAACCATGAAACATAAATACATTCATGTGATCTGTGCCCCAATCGCGCTATTTACTTACGTTCCGTGAAACTTTGCGTTATTTTCAAAGCCCAACTCCTTGAAGTACCGGAGGACTTTGGGATGTTGACAGCGTGTTTCAGTATCCTCGATAGTGTTGAGGCCGTTGGTGGTGTAGATGAGGTCGAAGGTGATGCCGTGTGATTCCCGATGACTGCCTGCAATCCCGACTTATGTCTTATTTCGTTTGGCCGAACGAAACCGGCATCAAAAAAGTTTGAAAACATGTGTCAAGTGGATGAAAGGAGTTTTTGAGACGCACTTTAAATCTTTTCACCACACTGGTTCCAAAGAGCTAGTGACACGATTAATTAATCAGTCTCACGTTTAGAAGTCATATTTCATCATAAAGCCATCGCTTAATCAATAGTGGTAAATAGTCCGTAATGTGCCATATTTCAGGTTGAATTATATGATACATAGTGGCCATTATATCCTTCGTGGAGGACTACTTCTACTGATATTGATATATTGAGCGCGTGGTTGACTAACACCGGCCGATGATGGACATAGGCCGCGAAATATGATGATGATGAGTTAAATTTTTCTATATACTTATTTTAAGGTTACCAAGTAACTTATCTGCTGAACTGGGTGTAAAGAAAAAACATAGAATGCGTCCAACTGCTTCTCACCCCGAGCATATCGTAAGAGTCGACTAAGTATCCTCTCCAACATGATGGATCTATATGGGCGATGGGCTGATCACCTGTCACCATGGTTCACCATAATCCATCTTGGGAGTTTGAATCAGAAGTGGTTGCAAGTTTTCTTATGATTACTTGTGGCTCTGCCCACCCCATTAGGGATACGAGCGTGATAATATGTATGTAATTTTTAATTAATGAATTGGCACCTGACATAAATAATAAGAAAGACAAAGGTCTATCAGATTGTTCAGTCACATAGAAATTTAGCCATGTAGAAATACAATCTATATATTAATGCATTGTACTTCCACACCGATAATTGTCTATCGAACTTCAGATTCAACTGATTTCGTAGTACGTGCTACGAAACACATCACGTTTGTATTGAACTAGCTTTTCGTAAACAGATACCAGATTCTCGTAGAACATGCTACGCCGTAGCTCATATACAAGGTGTAATAAGACTACTCTCGAAAACGGTAACAGTGTATTCAGACATGATTCTGGACATACCGAGGCTAAAAAATAAGAAAAATAATGTTTTTATTATGACTGTTTTAGCCGCTGTAAAGCGGCTCGATGTCCAGCCACTCAGTGTCACAGTGCGCAAAATCAAGATATTCAATGATATATATAGTGCGTTGTCAAAAATTCAAAGCACGTTTGAGCTGTCTGTAATGAGGCGACGCTCGACGAAACAGGGCTCATGATCAAGAGACTCGAGTTTGTGTTGACTCTGAATGCCGGGTACCATTCATCTCTACTTACCATATCTCTGTTTATTCTATGTTGTAAATTGTTAACTTATTACCCCTTTTTTTAAATAAGTTTTTTTATTTGTATTAAAAGCTATTTTATAGAGCAACCTTCAGTACCTTCAGTATTCGAGAGATTTTTTTTACACCCAGTATATCCATATTTGTATTGAACTGTTTACATACTATCGGTAGGTATTGGCAAGGATGTATTGATTGTGACATTCTACTAAGGTTCTATTTCCTCAAGGAGGTTATTCTTCGCCAAAAATGAACGGAAACTAGAAATATGACTCTCGAAACAGATTTCCGGGTAGGACATACCTTATTTTGGACAAACCTATGAAAATAGACTAATGTAGTTATACAGACTATTTTTTAACTGGGACAGTATAGGGAAATCCGAAACCAGAAGAAATACGGGAAATGTGTTTTAGAAATCATTTTTTTATCAATTTTGGCAGTACATTTTATGACCAAGCCATTTCAGACTAACTACGTTCCTTCAAGTTTCAGCAATTTATTGTTTAAACCACTAAAATAAATTTATTTAACTGACGTTGAAATTCATTTTCTTTATAAAAATAACACAACGTCACAGCTTTCCGGCCTGTTCCAGACAACACTTATCAGAGCAGTGAAATCTGTTTTTAACAATAAACCTCATTAAAACATAGTTTAATCAACGAACGACCTTTTTGATATCAGAAGGTACTTTAAACATCTCAAACTAAATCTTGGGTCAGATATATTGACATTCGGAACTCAATTGGACCGCTACGTGCCTTGGATTTCAAAATCAATCGAAGGCCTTATCGGACCCTTATCAACTCGACAAGAAAGATTTTACATGAGAATTCGCGTCGGTAGAAGCTAGCATTTGAAATTCCCGTAGATAAATAGCACAATGTAAGTATCTAGAGAAATCCTTAAGCAGCTTACTTCAGAAAAGGTGGGCGATTTTCAGGGGGTAAAATGCTGATAAATGTGACAGGTTTTTGTAGATCATTTTAATACTTAAATATGTTTTTGTATTATTTACGAAAAAAATGATCCAAGGTTCATGTCGTGCCGCCACCACATAGAGTGGGATGAGGGCAGGAAGATGATGATGATGTTTTTGTATTATTTCATCATCCTCAGCAGCCTATAGAGTCCTCTTCTGGACTTATGCCATCTACCAATCACCCGTGACCTTTACAGTGTCATCGGTTGAGAGCACTGGTGGTCTAGTGGTAGCGGCCCCTCCCTCTAATCTTAAGGCCGTGAGTTCAAATCTGGCCGTGCACCAATGAATTTTTCCGTTTGAAATATGTATGTGCGCTATACCAGCACTTTCAAACGGTGAAGGGAAACATCGTGAGGAAACTGGCATGTAAAAAGGACCTTTCGAAAACATGTGAAACCTTTGAGGCTCACTTTAAATCCTTTCACCACACTGGTTTGAAAGAACTTTTGTATTTGTATTAAAAGCTATAGATATTGTAGAACGGTCGATCGGGATCGTCTTACAACTGCATGATTAATATTTTATTTTGATTAGTATTTAGATGATGATGATGAACTACTTTGTATTCGTTTTATTTTTTTCACAAATGTTTCATGATAATAGTTCTCCAATTTAAAGTTATATCTCTGTTATAAAGGCAAGGTAACACGCGCGACCAAAACGCATGAACAGATTGTAAAGCCAAGATAACACGAGTCAAATAAACGCGTGAAATGGGTTGTAGAGCGTAGATCACACACGCGGCATGCATCACGCTGTCCGGCTATAAATCAGTGCTGTCGCGTGCGTGCTGAAGCGTGTTCGAACATGGCATTTGTACCAAACGTGTTGCAACATATCTAACACTAGCTGCCGCCCGCGGCATCTCTCGCGTGGTACCCGGATAAAAAATAGCCTATATGTTAATCCAGCACATGTACTATGTATGTTCCAAGTTTCAGACAAATCAGTTCAGCCGTTTAGGCGTGATTGAGGCACAAACATCCAAACATCCTCACAAACTTTCGCATTGATAATAAAGTAAGATGAATTTCAGTCAAAAAATTTACAACGTAGGTTATGGACATTTATTTTCATTTATGTTTCTGTGCAACTAATCCAATTATTATTATATTTAAATTGTGTTATTTAGAAATGCATGCGATGACGTAGTGATCTTGTGGAACTGACCCTCTCTGCCTTTCTAAGATCGTAGGTTCGAATTCGGTTGCACACGTGATTTTTAGGGTACTGTACCCGAAGGGTGCCAACGGGACCCTATTACTAAGCCTCCGCTATCCGTCCGTTCGTTTGTCAGAGGGCTGTATTTAATAAAGGTAGAGAGTTAACATTTTCACAGAATGTGTATTTCTATTGCCGCTATAACAAGAAATAATAAAAATAAAAAAGTAAAAGGGCACCCATACATAAAACATTTTTTATGTACGATGGTACGGAACCCTTCGTGTGCGAAATCGACCCGCGCTTAACCGGTTTTATTATGTTAGAAAAAGAATATACCATTACTCTCAAACATTGAAGGAAAACACCATGAGTCAATTAGTAGAAACTAAAAAGTTTAATGACAAGATAAACGCATTAAGTAAAGAAAAGGAGGCTTTAGAACTTGAGGTTCGAATCAAATGCTTTTATTTATTTTTGAAATGGTATTTTTAGAATTTGCTTCTCTCCCCGAGAATATCGTAAAAGTCCACTGGTTTAGTATCCTCTCCAACATGATGTACCATCTATATGGGCGATGGACTGATCACCTGTCACCATGGTTCAACATTATCCATCTTGGGACTTTGAATCAGGATTGGCTGCAAGTTTTTTTATGATTACTTGTGGCTCTGCCCATCCACAGCGACACAGGCGTGTTAGTATGTATGAAGGTATGTAAAACGGTAAATAATATCATCTATTTATCTTCTTGTAATTGGTCAGAAATGTTTCCACCACGCTTATTTCTTTCGGAGCCGTTGGATCACGTACAAAATCATAACCACATGTTTGTCAACTTTTTAGGGCAAGCGCACAAGAGCGCGGCAATATTTTCAGTAACACATTGTGTGTACGTGGCTTACTGAATACAATTTTATTTCTTAGCCAGATGCCAATTACAGCTTAGGATTTAGGTAATAGGTACGTGATGTGGTTTCAAAACTGTGTAATGGTTTTACATAAATGAGGATATTGTTTTTTTATGACTATAAATAGTGGAGAGCACTGGTGGTCTAGTTGGTATTGACCCTGCCTTCCGATCCTAATAGTTTAAATCCGGTCGTGTACCTAGTACCTAGTACTAGTAGTGGATTTTCACTGCGAAAAATTTATGTTCGCTATACCAGTACTCTCAAACGGTGAAGGAAAACATCGTGAGGAAACTTAAGGCTTAGTCGGGTCCGCACGTTCAAGGTGCGCATGGTCCGCATGATCCGAATGGCGCTGTGTGAAATGTCCACAATTTTTTTTATTATTATTTAAATAATACTTACACAACATTCCCACACTAGTTCTGACCCCATACTATTATGTGTCGTGAGTATGATAAACTTCATAAACTAATTACTTTCCCGCCTTAGTGGGTGGTTTTGTTGTAAAAGAAATCTACCTTTCAAATTTCAGCTTTCTACCTTCAGTACTTTGGCCTGTACGTTGATTGCAAAAAAATGCTTAGTGGTATATATATTGTATGCTTTTGATTTTTCTTTTAAATGTAAATCAATTCCTACTTTAGTTCGTAATCCTTATGTTTACGGAATAAGGGTCGAGCATGAGTTTTGTAAATTCATAATTAATTTGGCAAAATGCGACGTATTTTCCAACATTTTTATTCATTTTCAGCATTCCATTGCTAGACACAGGCTTTAGGGCGCCCTGTCTTTGGCTTGATGCATCCAATCTCTGCCAGAAGTCTTTCGCAAGTCGTCACTCTACCTAGGGCGTCGGAGGGCATCCTACGAGTACATTACGTTTGCCGAGTCGCGGTCTCCACATAAGAACTCATTTACCCCAGCAATTGTCGGTTTTTCGGCAGATATGACCAACTAATACATTTTTATTGATCTGAACGAATAAATAAAAAAATGTGTTTTTGTTTATTCATTTTGAACAAATGAATCAGTTAACGTTTAATAGGTAACGTAAGAAAAATATTAAATAAGGTTTTTGTTAAAATCCAACACTTTCCTTAAGTTGAATGATGTATACAGTGACGCAGTGTTTTTTTTTTAATCAATGGGTTCATTTCTTGGCTAGTAATATAGATTTTTAAAAAATCCAATGATACAGTTTTAGTTTTTAACAAAATCTGGCCCGAGACTATCTTGAGCACTTTTCGCTTTTCAGCATAGTTTCGGATTTAGCCATGCAAACTTGAAAAATTCACCCTGTATTGCATAATTCAGATTTACACATATTTATTAATGACAGAGTCACAAGTAATTATAAGAAACCTAGGAGCCACTCCTGATTCAAAGTCCCAAGACGGATATGGTGAACCATGGGTAATAGATTTCCATCCCCATTGCCCGATAGGTCCTTTATGTTTTAGCGAATACCATCACTTATTTTAAAAATGTTTAGGTTTTTAGCCATTATATTCAAAACTGGAACATTTTGGATTTGCACCACAAAGAAGGTAAACAAGGTAAAACAAGTTCCATTTAAATGTAAATAGCATTTATTCAACTATCTGCGGTACGGAATATCTGGAGACCGATCCCCTCTCGGGGACGATTTCCCTAATGCTCAACGAACATACATAACATTTGAACAGACTTTTCCCTATTTTTTGGAGTAAATGTGTTCCCGATCCGCGGAGTATGTGTTTTTGTGATAACCATATTTAGACAAGCTTTAATGGTATTCTTCTTCTTCTTATTATTGACGTCTGCAGTCATGTTCATGATTTTACCAATGTCAAAGTTGACAAGATATAACTCAAACTAAACTAATGCCTCCTTTTTAAACGTAAAAAAAGAAAATCTGCATTTTAAAATAAATCATCATCATCATCATTGCCCTTGTCCCACTTTATGAGGGGTCGGCACAACATGTATTTCTCTTCCATTTCCCTCTGTCAGAAGTCATCTCAATGCTCACTCCTTTCTTACTCATGTCATTTTTCACACAGTCCATCCATCTTTAAAATAAATACACAATATAATATAATAACTTTATTTCTGGCAATATTAGAAGAGTTGCAGATCTTATATATCTTAAAACTAACATACATGGGTATAATAAGGAGGATTAATGCAAAAAGGAGGCTCTAGATCATCACCAACCTATTTATCGAGTCGTGTTAAGTACTAGTTCTTTCAAACCAGTGTAATGAAAGGATTTAAAAGTGCGCCTTTCGTGCAGTTGACTTATATTTTCGATACATATTTAAAAATGGTAAACAATGGTGGTTTGAGAATAAAAAACAGTCACGTTGTGTTTTTTCAATGAACTTTTTTTTATACCTACTGCAACGTTTTTGAATTGGCTGTTACAAAATGGCAAAATATGATGGATAAAGTAAACAGTTCATAATTGAATATTAAGATAATTGTTGAAAAACAATTATAAATACGCGTTCTACCACCGTTCATGTATGTACTGTCTAGTGAGGTCATGCAAAAAGTATTTAATGAATTTAAAAAATACTCTAACTTTATCTTTGTTTCTGTCAATGTCAATGTTTCCTTTCCGAGGAATGTGGGTATGGACACTTCACCTCATTGAGTTTGGAGTGCGGAATCCTCTCGAGCCGGACTCACACTTGTTTATTTATTTGGTCGATCTCCAGCTGGGTTAATCTTTTTACGCGGCCCGCCCGTCCTTTGATGCTCGTTTGTGACGCTAAGAATTCTCGCCACTTGAACTTTATAAGGTTTAAACAGATATTTAGACACTGTTGGCGACCTCGGTGGCGTGGCGGGCGAGTGCTCGACTGAGACGCAAGAGGCGCGGGTTCGATTCCCGCTGCGGGGGAAATGTTTGTATTTTTTGCAAATATTTCTTCCTAGTCTGGGTATTGTAAGTACGTATTTACATAAAAGTATCCATAGTAAATAGAGAAGAGAAGTAAATGTTTATTGTTATTATTTATTATTCAAAGATTTGTAAGAGTATTATGCATAAAAGGGATTTTACATACATATACAACGTGTAACATAATGTCCCTATAAGCCCGAAAGGGGTGTATTCAGACCGAGCACTTGAATACATTGACGTGTGCAAAAGTTCAATACATCATATTTGAAATTCCAATACAATTAAAAACAAATTATTTCATGAGAAATTTGTGACAACCCTATGTGTTTGTTTACCATTTGCGTAGGTAACAAACACACGCCCACCCTCCTATCGCGTCGGACCCACACATACGCAGACAATTGAACGCGCGGCAAGTTTCAAAAAGTACCTAGGTGTAATCACCAAAGTTTTCGTAAGAATTTGCAATTTTTTTAATTCTACGTAGAAATTAAAGTCGAAGATTAAAATCACGATATCTTTCACACATAAAAAAACAACTACCTACCACATTAGGTACAGGAAAAGTTAAGTTATACCTTTTCTCCCTTCTTCTTGGTTGGCTCGGAACACGGCTAATTGACATGGTAGGTATGTAGGTACCTAGGTTGGTATTACTGGTACACATTCACATTCACAATCACAAATTATTTTTGTCATTTTTTATTAGTAAGCTAGGTACTAATGGGGTACCTACTAGGTAGGGTGATAGGTTAGGTACCTATCATCATACCTACCTATCACTGAATTTTATCACTGTTGACACACACAGTAGGCACTCGGTATCCATCAAAGGGAAGTAGGTACAACACACCACCGAATTCCCGGTCTTCCCTCACTGGTGCGCCGGTGGAAAGATCCCGTCGAGAGAAGACGGTTCACCAATCCCAGAAAATAGCCCGTAAGATGGCAATGGCCGCCCTGGATAACGCTCTCTGTAGAGCTGACGCGCCGCTACTAAGTAGCTACTAACACACACACACAACACCATATCATAATACTCACCGTTTGAGTACAAAGCCGACATCGTATCGTTAATTAGTTACGCGAACCGAGAGATTGCTTGTTGCAGTTGTTGCAAGGAACGAATGCTAATTGCGACTGATAAAAACCGATCTGTTTTGCGACCAAAAGTAGGTACCTATTGCCGAAAGCCGAATTTTTAGGGTTCCTTGTCTGGGGTAACCCACTAAATACCGATTGGGAAAAAAAAGGAAAAAAAACTTCACCATACATCTACTACTACTACTACTACTGTCGTCGTGTCCGTGTCGCTACTCTTTTGAACCAGTGTGGTGGAAGGATTAGAGTGCACCTTGAAGGTTCCTTTCGTACACTTTGACACACGTCTATGACATGCCTGGTTTCCTCACGAGGTTTTCCTTCACCTCTTGAGAGCATTGATATTGCACACATAAATTTCGAATCGAAAAATCCATAGATTCGAACTCACGACTTAAGGATGGGAAGGCGGGGTTCATACCAATATGCTACCATGTGCTCCATCCCCATTTGCTACTAGGTACCTACCTACTTACATAATAACCTACCAACAATTACGTAGTTCAATCAAGAAAAGTAAAAAACAAATAAACCTACGGAACCAATTTGATTTTATTAAACAAACGCTTGCGGTGCGGTGTCGGTTGACGGTTGCGGATTTTGAATTTAGCAAAGGCACCGACAGCCAATTAGGGCAAGGTGCCATCCCACTTATTGTTGTTGTTGTTTCAATGCAACCAATGACAAATAGGCTGTTCACGATGAAAATGAAGATTAGTAAGACAGATAAGTCACAACCTTTGACTTTAGTGCCCAAGTAGGTAGGTACAAAATTGCATTGAAAAATGCTCCAATGAATATTGGAATAATACATCGTTGGAAAAACTAAAGTGGAATAGGGTCACGGCTTTATCCTCAGGCACGGTAGACCTCTTCTCATACTTCTTGTTACCTACTCAAGATGCTTTTAAGGCCCGAGTAGGTAGGTACAAAATTGAGTAGGTATCACGGCTTTATCCTCAGGCACGGTAGACATCCTCTCATACTCCTTGGCACCCACTGAGGATACCTTTAAGGCCCGAGTAGGTAGGTACAAAATTGAGTAGGTAAGGTACCTATCTCCTATACTAGGTACTTAACAAAGAGATCTGAAAGGATGTTTACGGTGCCTAGGGATTTTAGTCGTGATGTGACCTTACATTTTAATTACCAATAAATACCAAGGTCACCTCGTTATTAGGTAAGTAGGTAGGCATTTTACTAATGGTGTCTGTTCTGTTACCTGTTTCATCTAGAGTTCACACTTAAAGGTCAAAAAACAGCTGTAAATAGGGATGCCTCATGTTGTGTCAAGTTACGTATTGGAGCAAAGTTTAAGAGACATTTCATGAATGAAAACCTTTGAAATTTTAAAAGTCGTTGAACAAACGTTGTTCGCAATGACGTATAGAACACCCCCGTTTCGGGCTTATAGGGACATTATGTTACACGTTGTATAAGAAGTTTGCGTTACATGTGTGGCGCCTACTTTATATTATTCCAATACTTGAACTTGTTTCAAATATCCCAAAATGGAGAGACAACATTTTCAAACAAACACAGCGTTATTTTCCCAGATAATACTTTCGAATTGTAATAAAGTACAGTCAGCAACGATTGATTAATAATTTGAGTTAGTTAAAACACTTTTTAGGGTTCCGTAACCGAACTGCATTGTAAATTGTTATATAAACATAAACATAATTTATTTGATAAAAATAATACAACATTACAAAGAAACAATTGGAACACGTTGAAAACTGCCTTATTTAACTTTAAAATTGTATCGCAGTTTCCAGTGCCCCCTCCCAACGGTTATGATCCTAATCAATACTTTACAATAAAAACATAATTATTACAAGAAATAAAAATAAAAAGGTACAAAATTAATAATAGTATTAAAAAATAACAGTAACACGAAAATAGACACCAATCTAATGCGTTATTTTTGCTTTATTCTAATCATAAAATTTGAATGATTGTTAATGTGGGGGTGAGTACTTAGGTGTGTGTATGGTGTGGTATATAACAAGGCCTGTAAATACTATTTGATGTGACCGCGACTCGGCAAACGTAATGTAGGAAGCCCTGCGGCTATATGGAGTGACGATCTGCGAAAGGCTGCTGGCAGAAACTGGATGCGGCAAGACCAGGGTGCTATGGCGCTCATTAGGGGAAGCCAAATATGTCTAGTTGTACTATAGTCTAGATGATGAAATAAATAATAATAATAAATATTTGTGGACATTTCACACAGCGCCATCTAGCTCCAAACTTAGCAAAGCTTGTACTATGGGCACCAGATGGCTGATAGAATAATTATATACTTTTTTTCAATACCCGTACCTGGAAGAAATATTTGCAAAATATACAAACATTTCTCCCGTAGATGGAATCGAATCCGCACCTCTTGCGTCTCAGTCGAGCTCTCGAGGTCGAGGTCGAGGTCGAGGTCAACATGTAGGTACATTAACTTCCGTTTCTGACTGTACCTTATTGCGATTTTCTATCACCGCCTCTGATCTTTCGCTGAAGTTGGTAAAGCCATTGTGGGAAGTACTCGGAAACTTAAAACATTAGTGGTTGTTTTGCCATTAGCTACTTTCACTTCGGTCAAAAGCGAAGTCAAATTTGAATTTCACTATTTGTATTATTTGAGAACACTTTGGGTATAAACTAAATAAACTATAAATAAATAATTATAAACTCATATAATGAGTTCTGGTCGCGAGAGTTTAAAAAATAAAAACCGGTCAACCTATGTAAAATAACCTATGGGATAAGGGCAGGAAGATGATGATGTACAAAAATACTTTTCTGATAAATATTATCTAAATCTACTCAAATTTTAATCTAATCTAATTTAATCTTATCTAACTTGAATCTATTTAATTTTATTTTCCTTAATAGATAAGGAAAATTGGTGTTAATTGGAGCATTATTATTGAAGTTTTCCATAAAATTGAGAAGTCGTTTTCCAGTCCTTGAACTTTCAATGTCCCCTTGCTGATTCAAACTTAATCAGAGTAATGGCGATGAAAGATTATGCCGATATTAATCAACATTCACGAAATACGTCTTGAAATTTACACGTAATAAAGTAGACTTTCGTGTGTTTGTCCACATTAAAATATATATTTTGAACGTATATTAATTTACAGAAAGAAATCTACAATTTTAATAGTAATACATACATATTATCACGCCAAGTAACACATGCAATTTTTGGAAAACTTACATGTTTGTGTTGTGTACTGCTGTAAAATAAGCATGCTAAAAAATCAACTCGTTATGAGCATGCCAGTAGCATGTCTTTCGACTTACTCAGCTCCGCGCGCATTGACCATGTCTTTCCTGTGGATAATTGACAAAAGTAAATAACAGAGGGACAATTATAGGTTTTCATTGATGGAATGGAATAAGTCCGAATAAGCTGAGAGCATAAGTCAAAGTCAAAGTCAACATTTTTTATTTCTTAAAATCACGGGGATCACTTGGACACGTCTTAAATCTACGTTGCATTTACACCTGTTCATAACGCGACCAAGCGTGGAAGATAAAAAACCACACTTGGCTTATTTTTTTGGAAAATGATCCTAGATGATATGCTTCCAAGTTTCATACAGGTTGGATTAACGGTTCGAAAGTTATGCTCTAACAAACAAGTTGCCACTGAAATCTTTCTCGCTTCACTCGCTCGATGAATTAAATATTGTGTATCTGTATCTGTATCTTATCCTTCATACTTTTTTGCATTAATTCATCCAGTCAGTAATTAAATGAAGATGTCTTGATATTTAATATCCTGACGGACCATCCATCAACGTCATCCAACAATATTAGCTCAAGAGATTGATGCGGTTCCTTTGTCTGTCTCACTGTTACCGACTTCGGGCGCTGATATTAAAAAAAAATAACAATTGCTTATGTTTTAATCTGTAAATGAATTTGAACCTTATACTTTGGAGAGGAGAGTGCAAAATGCAGTGATGGAAGCTGTAAGGCTTTACAGCTGCTATTCTTAATAGGCTCTTGTGTAGCATGACGCAAGTTTGCAGTAAGACGTATTTTTATGATGACATTACAATTACAATTTTATAATACTAAAATTTTATCATTTAAGTTAGTGTCTTTTATAAAAAAATTAAATTAAAAAAAAATCGGTCAAGTGCGAATCGAGTCAAGTCGAAACTTTACAAGTGCACGAAAAGGGTATTTTATTCCCGCTTCTCAATCTAAGGATTCTAAGACATCGTGTGTAAGAATCTTTGGTTTTTCTCGTTCAAAGGATCCTGGGTCATCGATATTGGAGATCAGAACTGTTTGCGTGGCTGGATCACGATGGCTCTGTATTGTCAAGAAGAATAGTTGGAAAATGATCACGAACTGAAATTCTGCTATTTTCAACAGTAACGTCACTTCGTGGTTCAGTTTTACTGAATCTTCTGGTATTTTGTGTCTTGTAAACTAAATTGGTTGGTTGATCAAAAGCTTAGAAATTGTGCAACTTTATCCGCATCGAACTTTTTTTTGTATAAATAGATAGATAGATAAAGCGCGATGATGATTATGTAATTTATATGTTATTAATAATTGTAGATGTGATAATTATAATAATGATAATCGCTTATTTTTCGTAAAGGGTTGGTTTAGTTATTATTAGTTGACTATTAGTTGCATGTTCGGACAAATTTGGTTTTCATACAAAGCACAAAGTATGAAACTGTGGAACACGTGATACTCCACTGTACCGCAACAAACGAAATAAGACAAAGCTCGGGACTGCGGACGGTCATCAAGCAATGTCAGGCACCATCATCACCAACTTCGACGGCACCAACAACGGCCTCAACAACACCATCGAGGATACTGTAACACTGCTGCCAACATCCCAAAGTCCTCCTCCGGTACTTCAACGAGTTGGGCTGGCTGGGGGAGGATTAGCAGGGGGATAATGCACAATACACCCCGCCGCGGGACGTCAGTGCAGATCTTTGTTCCTCTAACATTAATTAGAATTATAATTAGAAGCACGAAGTTTACCTAGGCGCACAATATTTGTGGTTCTACTGTACAATAGAACCTACTTCCTACCTTTATTAAGGTGCTGCCGGCCGGAGCTGCAATTACTTGTGAGCTATGTGTGTGAGCCGAATAGGTCCTATCTCAGCTTAATCCCGCTCTGACTAAGGGTTTAGCAGCATATTAATACTTGTCGTGTCACTAGTTTAAAACTAGAACTTGTTGCCTGAGTCGATCCGTCATGCACCTTCAGTGCATTGCTTTAAAAGTCGTGTCAAAGCCTTCATCTTCAATCTTCCACCTGATTTATTAGTGTAGTTATGTATTTTTGTGTATTTATTATGTTGTTTATATTGACTCCATTATTTTATTGGTATTTATTTAGGTACATAAACTATTATATTTATTGATTTAGCGATTATAACACCATCGCTCATTCTTCTTAGGATAGAATCCTTTCCATGCCAAGGTTGTCTGGAAGAAATTGGTCTTAGCAATAAGATCGCCGTTTATGTATATCTGTTTTTGTTTTTCTTCTTTCATGCAGTTGACAAGTTTTCGAACTTTTTAAGTTCTACAATATGCCGGTTTCCATACAATATTCGAACGGAAAAACCCATTGTTGCACGGATTTGAACCCACAACCTTAGAATCAGAAGGCTATCGGGACCACTAGCCACTAGAATAGAATAACTCTAAAATACTGAATCAACTTTGAACTAACAACTAAACAATGGAATTAGGAACGTAAAACTGAATTAAATTATGTAAAGTTCATTTTGGCGAGGTTATTTCAGGTGTGTTAATAGTTGGGTACTGAGAGACCGAGCAGCATCACGAGGCAGCCTCGCGAGGCAAATCCTCGCTTAGACAGAACGTGCCTCGTCCGAGGAAAATGCGAAAACTCCTGAGGCACGTCCTGACTAAGCGAGCATAGCCTCTTGAGACTGCCTCGCGAGGCTGCTTGGTCAGTCACTATGCAGCTAATCATATCATCATAACATCCACTCTGTTTACCGAGGAAAATTGTGGTAAGCTGTTTTTACAGATTAATTCTCAGATCAATTGTGGATTATATTTGAAAGTGGCTTTTATTAATATACTTAATATTGAAATGGCTTCATAAAATTCTTTTTTCCTACACTTATATTAGTCGTCTTTTCGAAGACGACTAATATAACGCTACAAAAGAAAGTCAAGTTAATGTAGGTACCTACCTATATAAAACTTTTGGTAAGAGATGGCCTTTTTATACCTCATTCGTTTTTTCCAGAGAGTTTGAAAGAGATCGTTTGTAGGTCATTATCATCAACCCATAGCAGTCCACTGAGTCCACTATCTTAATGAGTAAGTTCGTATGAGCTAGTGGCCAACTCTTGTGACGGAGTTTTTAGGCCGCATAAAGGCCTCCGTCGTGGCTTAACGCGAGGCCCTCCGAAGCACGGAAGAGCTCAGCTCGTAATGCCACTTGCGGTCACCCATCCCAATTGTGACCGCGCATGTACATTGCTTAACTTCAACGATCAATCAAGAACGTCTAAGCAATCTACGCCACAAGCGCTTTACTTGGGTATGTCTTAACGAAAACCATTACGCCCTATCTTCGGCTTGACGTATCCTGTCTCTGCCAACAGTTTTTCACTCCAGCTAGCTCCGGCTAGCGTCCTACATTACGTTTGCAGAGTCGCAATCTTCACTCAAGAACTCGTTTACCCCAGCGGTTGTCGATTCGCCCACTGCCATTTCAGTTTGCTAATTCTCTGAGCTATACCGATGACTTTTGTTCTCTGTCGGATAACATCGCTACGGATCCTATCCTTCAGAGAAACTCCGAGCATAGCTCTTTCCATAGCTCGCTGAGCGACTTTCAACTGGTTACTCTGAGTGTACGGAATAACAGATAGGACTCACTGATTGAACACTTTGGTTTTGTAGGTCACGTTACATAATCCATTTATAGCTCACGTTATACTCGTATAGGTGATGTAGTTTACAGGCGCTTCAAGCAGTACTTACTAAATATAAGAGCCTTCGTTTGAATACAGCCTTTTTGTAACAGATAGTGTTTATTTCGTCATAACTTATCCATAAAAGATAGGATTCGTGTGTTCCAATCGCGCTTTTTATACCGGATTTTCTGACAAAAATCGAAAGCTGCAAGCTTTTCGATAGATAAAATAGCTGTGGTAATGAATAATTTGTCACCTGGTCGTTAAATGTTGGAACCGGGCTCGTTCGATGAAACGCACTTTGCGTTTTGTTTTCGTTTTTGCAGATCCCAAAAACGGTAGACAGCATAATAGGATGCGTATCACAATACCACGATAAGAAATGTGCATAAACGAAACTATAAAAATGTTCTTTCCTTTGGAAATTACGTTCAGAAAAGCGTGATTGTCCCACTGATCGTTACCTTTATAAGTAACCTATTAAATTTTATACCTCAAAGTAATTACTTAAGTTTGCGAAGTGAATTATAAATAACGTAAAGGCTTTGTTTCCTAGAAGGATAATCTTCAGCTAGGTGGTTACCGACTGGGTTGTTTTTTTTTCTACAGAATTTTCAAGCCAAAAGCATTGTCCTAGGTGAGTGACTCCGATCCTTCCGATCCTAAGGCCGTGAGTTCAGATCCGGTCGTGCACCTATGGGTTTTTCTTTTTGAACAATTTATGTGCGCTATCGTGAGGAAACCGGCACGTCGTAGAACCGTAGAAAGTTTGAAAACATGTGTCAAGTGTTATGAAAGGAGTATTTCGCACACTTTGAATCCTTTTACCATACTTATTCGAAATTACTAGTGACACCACTAGATATATGCATAGACGGAAAGCGACATACGACTATATCGCAAACTGATTTACGCGACATTATTGGTCAAGTATATTTGATATGGTCGTAGTGTCGGTTTTCGTTTTATTTACCCGGATGGAGCACGCACCTAGTACTATGACTAATATTCAACTAACGGATGTCTGATGGAACATTATTACAGCAAAATTGTTTTTAGTCAAAAAAAATATCGCGTGGTTTTAGTGATCCGTACCCGAAGGGTGCCAACGGGACCCTATTACTAAACCTCCGCTGTCCGTCCGTCCATCTGTCATCGGGCTGTATCTCATTAACCGTAATAGGTAGATAACTAGAGAGTTGAAATTTTCACAATAATATATTTTAATAACAAGATTGATCCATCAATCATCTGTTATAGTGAATATAGAAACGGTATAAGAAACAATATCTTAAGGTTTTATTATTTTGCGTACAGAATTCGCATTTTAATTTTATGCTAAATTTATGGACTTATATTTCACCTGGAAAGCATCGCAGAAATTATAACCTTAAAGATAACCTACTAGGGTAATACCCTGGGTATCGATCGATGGTAGAATGGATTGGTTGACGTCGATCGATAGTTTCTACAACATTAATCGATCTTTTCTTTCTTTCTTTCATCGACCGGATGGTAGAATGTGCGATGCGGGCTGTGCGGGCGGCAGCTAGTAATCAAAATAAAAGATACAATAAACATTAAGGTTCATGGTATAATGAGTTCGACTCGAATTTGACCAGTTTTTGTTACCTTTTATTGTAAAAATAAATTTGACTTGCCTTGCCTTGTTTGTTTAATAAAAATAAATATTTTTCTATTCTATTCCATACATGGAACAAAATACGCTAGGCTTCTTTAAATACTAAATAATAAGATAGACAAAATGAAATATCCTAAATAGGTACTGCTAAAAACCGACGAGCATATAATTATGAAGAATGTTATGAGAATCAATGAAGCGAAAGAAGTATGTCAGAATCGTAGCAAATGGAGATTAGTGATCTCTGCCTAACCCTATGGGAAACAGACGTGATGTTATGTATATATCCTAAATACTGCTGTATGCATTGATTTTTATTATATTGCTCTAATATGTATTATAAGTATGTATTTGCAAAAAAAAGTATATATAAGTATTCTATCAGCCATCTGGTTCCCATTATAGGTACAAGTTTTGCTTAATTTGGGGCTAGATGGTGCTGTGTGATATGTCCTCAAATATTTATTTATTTATTTATTTAATAAATGGGAATTCTGCTCAAGCTACCGGCAAAAAAGTAGGTAGTAGTAAGGCCTTTTACCATCTATAGTAGATAATTTATACAGCGTCAGGAGGCAACTTTTACCTTCATAACGGGACGCTGTAGTTCCCCGGACGAATTAAGATGGAGTAGGCTTGCCCAGCACCTATTCCATCCTCTCAGCTTAGTCGGCCTTGTCCACAGGAAAGACATGGTCAATACGTGCGGAGCCGACTAAGCCGCGGGTTTCCTCACGATGTTTTCCTTCACCGTTTGAGAGCACTGGTGGTCTAGTTGGTAGGGACGCCGACTTCCGATCATGGATTCAAACCCGGTCTTGTACCCATTGATTTTCATTATATTGCCATACTAAATGGGAATTCTGCTCAAGCGACCGGCAAACATTGAAAAATATCACGTAACTTCTGAAAGGGACAGATTTTATTTCCACGGAGGCTGGCTCGAATTTACCGACTGTCTCGGTAATAAGCGCAGATCCTTTGATTTATTATTTTAACCCTTATATTTTATAGCCTGGATATGTCTTACTGTTAAGTTCTTATGCAATCATAATGTTAGAACGGTTTTGTATGTATGGCTCGATATAAAAGATAATTTTTGAGGTTAAAGTTTGTGGTTTCAGTTGATTGAACACACAACTTCAATAACTTTATATTTAAGATTACAATTGTGTGGTTTTTTGTTATATTGTACAGTACTTCTACTACTAGTCGTGTCATTTGAAATTATTTTAAATAAATCATTTTGACATTGAGTAAGTTTGTTCGTCCATGTTCATTTATTTCTTTTCGCGCTAAAAACTGGAACAACACTTCATACTCGGTGACATTGCGCCAAAATATCGCGGAAAAATGCAGTAATCTAAAAATGCCACCATGATGTGTTGCTAGAACTAAATATGTTGCTAAAACAAAGCATTTCTCGTTGAGTTTTAGTGCTAACAGCATCGTATGTTCTCATGGTGCAATTTTCATCGCCCGCCTAACGATTTATACTCCCAAGCTACTACCCCTCGGAAAACTTTTGGCGAAATGAGTTCCAACATTGTTGGAAAATATATTGTACTGTACCTATCAAACAGACTGATCCACAAGCCGGGCCAATGTATAAATGCTAATAGACCGATTATCATAGCAATGTTGTTTTTCTGTCAAATACCTATGTACCTATGGCACTTTTTGTCAAATAAAAATGTTGTGTGCTTTCTAATTTCTAAATTGTCTAAAAAATCTAGTTTCTAAATTTGTAATCTTGTGTTTTCTTTTTGGCAATAAACTTCTTTATTCTTATTCTTTCATCCGTCGCCCATCAGTTGAATATTGGAAACAGGTATTAAGAGGCTACCATAGTGATATGGTGTAGTCTAGAGCGACCGCGCAAAATATTGAAATCAAATAATTCTCCAAATAAATAGTTATGTATTATATTATGCTCCAAGCTCTATAATTAATAACATTTTGTAGGTAGGTACATAGAATATTTACAAATGGCGTCGCGAATGAAGTTGCGTGTACAGCTAGTCAATAATTTCTTGCTCAAAAATTCATTATACACATCAAAAATATTGATGATACAATTCTTAAATCAAACTGATACTAGTAAATTAATAAAATTGATTAAATAATAGAGTGATCCAAAGGAGGAGGTCTACACCCAGCTGAGGGTGGATATCATCATCATCATTATATGATAGCTATGACTTCTGAGTAACAAAAAAAGTACATAGCAACACTAATAATAAGAGCTATTCGTTGCTATGGGTAGTTGTCCGTCCGTAATAGGTAAAGCACCAAACCATTAATTTAAATTAATTTCACGTAGAAATGTTCGAATCTATTCAAAAACACATTTTCAATTTAACCACCGTCCCGGCATCGCCCTACCTTATCAAAGTACAACACAAAACGACAAATCCTTAATTGATTTCTTTGAATTTGCAGAGGTATTTGAATGAGTAATGCGAACTCTGAAGGTACGATTATCCGTTAATCCGTTATCGGCCGAAGTATAGTCGGACGTCGTCGACCGAACTCGGCTGATCATGTCGATGGAATCTAACGGACGTTGACGGTTGTAGTAAATAAATAAAATAAGTAAATATTAGTGGACATTTTACAAAGCGCCATCTAGCCCCTACTAAGCAAAGCTTGTACTATGGGAACCAGATGGCTGATAGAATACATATATACTTTTTTTGTTAATACATAATATTACAACACCCAGACCCGAAAGAAATATTAGCATAGCATGCAAACATTTCTTCCGCAGCGAGAATCGAACCCGCGCCTTTTTATATCATGATTAGGTCTTCTAATTTAAATTATGTCTTATCAAAGTTTGGTATAAAAATATTCTAATATCTTAAAATGTACAAGTTAAATCTACAAGTCCACATTATTAAAAATTCACTCTTGCGTCTTAGTCAAGCGCTCGTCCGCCGCGCCATAGAGGTCGCCTACTAATAGTGTAGGCACTATCTTCTTTTGGCATAGGTTTGATTTGATCGGTCGAGTTCGGTCGACGACGTCCGACCATACTTCGGCCGATAACGGATTTGGTGTAATCGTACCGTAAGGCACGACGGCCTGGTATATTAAACATCTGTAATAAAGCTATAGCTCGAATATATTCGAGAGTAAGCTACTGAGCACAAGTTACAGTAATCTTGTTACTGATGACGTAGTATAATTAAAATTCAGTCTTGTAATTCTCAAGCGGCCCCTCTTTCCAATCCTAAGGACGTGGGTTCAAATCCGGTCGTGCACCTATGGATTTTTATGTTCATAAAAAAATATATGCACGGTTAAGGAACACATCGTGAGGAAACCGGCATATATTTTTTTCGAACATCGTCAAGTGCACGAAAGGAGACTTTGAGGCGCACTGTAAATCCTTTCACCACATTGGTTCGAAAGTACAAGCAGTAGCGATTAAGCTCAGAGCAGAGCCACTGTAAAGCCGATATTGGGGTTCAAATCCCAAGAACATGCAATAAGTAGGTATGTATTTACAAAAAAAGGATATAAGTATTCTATCAGCCATCTGGTGCCCATAGTACAAGCTTTGCTTAGTTTGGGGCTAGATGGCGTTGCTTTTTTTTTGTAAATATGTACTTACCTACAATACATAATACAACACCCAGACCCGGAAGAAATATTTGCAGAACATACAAACATTTCTGCCGTAGAGCACTCGCCCGCGGTCGTCAAATCAAAGTTGCAGTACTTGTAAGCTGTACTATGCAAGTCGAGGACAATAATAACCGAGACGTGAGTGAGACCGCCTGAACAAATGGCTGAGTATATCTGCCGGAGTAACGAGCCAGCGCCCTTACTGCTTCAGGAGCGGTTGATTTCAAGTATTTTTCATGCAGCATTCTTGTGCAACTTTCTTGCGTATTGCTCTAAGCAATAGTGATGGGACTCGAATCACATTTGATTCGAATGATTCGAATGATGACAGTTAAAAATCAATTCGAATGAGGTTTTACGTTGATTCGAATCATTGCTTGATTCGAATGGTCGAGTTGATTCGAATCCACTATCTGATTCGAATCAATTTCTTTCTTTTATCTGTTACGCGAGTAGTACGCCTAGCGATGGTTGTAATTGGAGAGACCTACGTCATGCAGTGGACTGTTATAGGCTGATGATGATGATGATGATGATTCAAAAATGTATCTAAGTATCTATTGTTCAAATCATCGTATCGATTCGTATTGATTCGAATCATTATATCGATTCGAATCATCAATCAATTCGAATCAAGGGATAATTCGAGTCATGATTCGATTTTTTTCCGGATGATTCGTGTTGATTCGAATATTCATTTTCGATTCGAGTCCCATCACTACTAAGCAATATATTGTTCCAAGCAGTGTGTTTGAGCGGTTAATTAGGTAGATAGATAGATAAACATTTTATTGCACACAAAACATAGAAAGTAAATAAAAAAACAATCAAAAACAGTACAATGTGCGGTCTTATCGCTTCCAGACAACCTTCGACTGGAAAGGATAAACAAAAACAGAAAGACGGCGGTGTACAAAACGTTTAAAAAATAAATAAACATTAATCGCTTACTTAAAATAAACCAATAAACGAATACCTACATAGAATAAAATAAAATGTCATCATCATCATCTTCCTGCCCTTATCCCACTCTATGTGTGGGGTCGGCACGTAAGTATATGAGTATTATACTCATGTGCCGGTACACTCGGTATATGAGTTTTGAGAATAAAATAAAATATAATAATCATTAAATAATAAACAATAACTCTACTTAATTAAAGGATTTTTTTATTTATTTCAAGCAATACGTTAAACTATTAGACAACCTCTGTGGCGTGGCGGACGAGTGCTCGGCTGAGACGCAAAAGGCGCGGGTTCGATCCTCGCTACGGAAGAAATGTTTTTGAATGTTCTGCAAATATTTCTTCCGGGTCTGGGTGTTGTAGTATTATGTATTAAAAGTGTGTATTTGCAAAAAAACTATATATAAGTATTCTATCAGCAATTTGGTTATTGTTATTGTTATTTGGATAAGTTCCCTTAACACAAAATAGTACAAGCTTTGCTTAGTTTGGGGCTAGATGGCGCTGTGTGAAATGTCCCCAAATACATATTTATTATTTGTTTCTCTAAGCATTGCAAGTCGCAAGAAACATTTATTACCACTATCGTTTGAACTTTTATTTCCACGTAGCTTTACTTTGCAATGTTTTTTGTTATGTATGTATGTATGTTCATCTTTAAGGTAGGTACATATTAATGTAGACCGATGTCATTATATGTTTACTGAACCATCCATATCGATTTGTCGACTGTTTTCAATTTCATCCTGTTTTCAAGTTTTCACTGGTTCGGTTTTTAATTTTCAATTTAATATCGCGGCCTTTATAAAATTGGCGATAAAAAATATTCATTTATCGTAGGTACAAAGAATTACGGAATGTCGCATGAATATCAAGGGTTAAATGGAACAACAAATATATTTCTGTCCTATTTACCAGGTCTTTGTTATCAGATGTTATCTTATCACAATATTTGTCGACACCCGAATTCCCGAAACGCCAGAGATATTTATTCGTGACTAGAGAAACGCCCCGTGGCATTGACTGCGCTCAGTCTTCTCTTCACACAGACTTTATCTTCCCGCTGCGTTCTCTAGAAGTTGAAAATCCGGAATTCCTTTGTTGCACCCCAACACCATAAGAAGAATACTCGTATACCCTCAAACTTTTATGCTTCTAGAACTTATGGTTTAGGCTGGGCGTTGATTGCAGTCAGTCAGTATAAAAGTTTTACATATAGGTATAAAGATCTGTGAAAACAAAGTTCGTAATGAATATTCAGAGTGTGAGGTGGTTTGAAATAATTCTACCTACTTATATTCGGGTCGGTGGGTTCGACACAAGTATTTGTATTTGCCTATGAGTTTTCCTTCTGGGAAATGACAAAGTGTTATGAACAAAACAAAATAAAAGATATCAGAGAAAATGTCCAAAATCCTGAATTTTCCACATAATTCCATCTGATATTTTGGACCGTTTGAAACTGTTTCTTTTGTAAATTATATTTGTAAGTATTTGTAAGTTTTATTTTGTTTGTAAATTGAATACATACATATCACGCCCGTATCCTTAACGGGGTGGGCAGACCCACAAGTAATCATAAAAAAACTTGCAGCCACTTCTGATTCAAGAGTCCCAAGATGGATATGGTGAACCATGGTGATCAGCCCATCGCCCTTAAAGATGGTCCATCATGTTGGAGAGGATACTATCGACTTTCACAATATGTTCAGAATATATACAATATGTTCTTTACTCCCATTAGAGCAGAGAAGTAAATTAGTAAAAAAGTTAAGTTTATAAATTAATATCTAATAGCAATAAGACTTATTATCTTATATTATAAGAATCTTTGTCCTGACTGACTGACTGACTGACTGACTGACTAACTGACAGACAACGCACAGCCTAAACCGCTGGACGTAGAGACTTGAAATTTTCAGTGTAGGTAAACCTTGGTACGTAGGGGTGTACTAAGAAGGGATTTTTCAAAATTCGACCTCTAAAGGGGTGAAAAGGGATGAAAACCTGGAATCAATTTTTGGTCTAAAACTGCACATAACCTATATCAAATTAAAGAGCCGATTTTTCTCATTAAGTTGATGTCATAATTACCTGTAAATTCTTTATTTTTGGCATGTTTTTCATGAAAAATAGAATACTTTTATTTTGACATATGACAGCGATGATACCAAAGATTAGTAATATATGATACAAAACATATGGAAAAGGAACTGTCAATGTCAAAGTACCTATGAAAGGAAGCATAAATTATTACTGGTCTAATAAGTTTCCAATCTTGATTATTCATGGAGTTCTGACGTAATTCTACGTCTGAAAACTAGATGTCGCTGCTAATTCTGATCAAATTTTGACGCGCTATCGTTGCGTTTTGAAAAGTTTACCTTAACTTTCAAAATTTTTACTAAATTCACCGAAATTTCTTAATTTTTAGATTTAGGTATGTTTGTTACTCTTTTACGCAAAAACTACGGAATATACTTACATACCATTATTCATATTCGTTCGCGTAAAGTTAGCCATTGCTTAAAGTTAGCCCTGTCACTGTTTGTCATAATGAAATGGTAAGAGATGGCAATACTTTAGTCATCGTTTAGCGTACACTATATTATAATGAATAATGAGGATAGTAGGTATCTACGTGTGCTGGAATGGGACATAGGGTACTTTTTATCTGGGTACCGCGTGAGCGAAGCTGCGGGCGGCTGCTAGTAGAACTATATTTCATTCATCGAGCATTCATTTATCTTAGTAAAAATTTTACAGTTTATAACAATAAAGTCACGTCATGGTAATGAACTGTCCGTCGTTCGTTAGTAGATTATTCAAACCGAACACTAAGGCGTTTTACATGAAGTCCCAACAGTTTTTTGAAAAGGCCAGCATACTTTTGCCTACACGAATCAGGACAGCTATTAAGGAAAGTGCGCTATCCAAAAGGGTTTCGAACTAGCTAATAATCCTAAAAGAAAAAGTTACGTAGTAAGCTAAAAACTTTCAGTCGTTCCTGCTTTTATTACTTCGCACAATAACCATATTCGGAAAATCGGAAAGGATTATTCCTTTTAAACTGCGAGGAACATATGGCGCACGGGTCAGCCTTTTTTTCTATTTTGTCCCCACTTTTGTAAATCACAGAGCGATGGTAAAACTGGCCTCGGTCGATTTGATGTTTTCTTTAGCCTTTTCTTAGTAGGTACCTACCTTCTTAGATTAAAAAATAATAAAGTTTATTACGCAAAGGCCTTAATTGAGACGCACATAAATCTTTTCGATGGTCCCTATTAACAATGTCGGATATACTTACTTTTTTACCAATTTTTACCGGGGCGCGCCAGTTCCTTCAGTTCCCACATTGTTGCGGGGACAAAGTTATAACTACCGACAATATTAACAAAAAACTGGCAAAATAATCATGATTTTCAATAAAACAAAATATTGTATACCATAGAATTTTTTAGATCCTATTTATGTAAGAAAGTGAATATCGGTAAAAATGCATATCCGACATTGTTATTAGGGACCATCGTTGGTTTGGAAGAATTTGTGACAGGAGTAGCTTTTCACATTGTAGGGTTGAGGCTATGTATGCGAATTTACAGGCCTAAAATATCGATGTACGACAGCCGAAAAGCTTATTATCTCGACGAACGAAACGCCTAAAAACACAAATCCGCTGAACAAAAGCCAGAAAGTTTCCGAACTCTATTTCAGAATCCAGAAAATGATTTATTGTTAGAACTGAATACAAAATTAAAATCTATGCCAATCTTTACTTTATTCTGTACTCTGTGATATTTTGAAATAAGAAATTATTAATAAGTTTTTTTACAGGGAGGCTTATTATTTAGTTTCGTTAAGTGCTCGACTGAGACGCAAGAGGCGTGGGTTCGATTTCGAATGTTTGTATGTTGTTCTGCAAATATTTCTTCCGGGTCTGAGTGTTGTAGTATTATGCATTTTTGATGGCGCTGTGTGAAATATCTACAAATATTTATTATTATTTATTACACGAAACCTCTTGCGATTTTCTTTAATCATCATTTACTTTTGACAGTGACTGTACCTCACATGGGTGACTTATTTCGAGACATACTATTACGATGCACGTAAACGCGATAAATCTTGACATACGGAAATCTCGACGAATGTGACGCACGTAATAGAATCTTCGTTACATCTTAGGCAGAAAGTCGGCACTGGATATCATTTTCCTGCTATTTTCTCACTTTATTTGGGGACGGCACAACATGTACCTATTCTTCTTCCTTTTCGGAGGGATGAAAGTCATGTTGCAAGGAAAGTTGTGAATATGAATGTGGATGAATTTAGAGGTAGAGGTGGACCAAAAAAAAGGTGGAAGGATTGTATTAAAGAGGATATAGGTAAGAAAGGAGTGGATACAGAAATGACGGCTGACAGAGGGAAATGGAAGAAGAGAACATGCTGTGCCGACACCACATAGAGTGGGATAAGGGCAGGAAGACGATGAGTTATTTCAAACTAGTGTGGTGAAAAGATTCACACCTCAAAGAGGCTTCTTTTGTGCACTTGAGACACATGTTTTCCAATACTATGTTATGCTCATCTAACTCCTCTCGGGATATATGATGAAAATGATGCTGCGAAGCCGCGGGCATGTTACCACTTTACAGATGAATTTAAATCCATTGCCTGATCGAAGACGGCTTACATCATGTCTGTCGTGTCAAACTAAAGGTATCTTTAAACGGCGCGATATATGTAGCTATTCAGTTTTTTTATTTAAAACACCCATAGTTACATACCTTACATACATAGTTCTGACTTTACAATAAGATTCCCTGTTTCGAAAGTATGAGTATCGGTTGGATTGACTAAGCGAAAAGGATGATGAAAGCTATATCTACCTCATCTATATTGGTGGCCTTTGTCATCTATACATGGTACACACCTTAGTGGCATTATAAATACTATATATGACTTTCCAAGCAGGTTTCTAATAAACACTGCGCAAATTCATCCGCGCGGTTTTAGGATCAAACTGACGCTGTATAATAATCATTTAGTGTAGATATTAAAAGCCTTATAGTAGTGTTACACTATGAAACAAGGTTGTTGGCGTTATAGTATAGCACGCAGTCTAAAAACACCCTGCAGATCAGCGTGGTTTTAGGATCAGACTGGCGCTGTATAAATCATAGTAAGACCTCAGTAGCGTTATACTATGACATTCCAAGGACGTCGTTAGCGTTGTATTATAATGCGTCATCTGAAAACACCGTGCAGAATCGTCAGCGCGCTTTTAGGATCAGGCTGACGTTAGTAGCGTTATACTATGACGATCCCAGGACGTCGTTGGCGTTATATTATAGCGCGCCGTTTGAAAACACCGTCAGCGCGGTTTTAGGATCAGAATGACTTGAATTAAGATTAGGATTACGTCGGTTCGACGGAATATGTATTAGGTACTTTGAATAAAACACGGGAAGGTACTTAGAGTTTGAAGATTGAGTTTAAATGTACCAATTGTACCGTAACACGCAATTATAATTTTATTTAAAATAAGATTAGAATAAAGAATAAAGTTTATTGCAAGAAAAACAGGTAACATTAGAATTCTTCTTCTTAGTCGTACACTCCTGACGGAGTGGTCGTGGTTATGGATAATCTGATAGGTTGGTTGCGGCTTTTGCAAGACTTCTCCATCTCTCTCTATTCATGACACTGCGTGGAAACACTTCGTAGATGATTTAAAGAGGTCTGTCCATCTTGTGGATGATCGGCCGCGAGAACGTTGACCTACTCTTCCTTGTACCACCAAACGTTCTAAGGAGCTTTCGTTGCTCATGATAATGTCCAAACATTTTAAGGATTCGCACTTGCACAATCGATAAGACCGCCAATTGTACTCTTTTTTTCAACGTATTTAGTTTTATATATATTTTTTCTCTATGTTAGTCTATGGTGTACAATAAAGTATTTTCATTCATTCATTCATTCATTCAATCGACGAAAGTCTTTGTTTGATACGAAGCTCTTTCAGGATGGAAACGTTAGTGCGATAACTATAGAATTCGGTACGATATTAACTATGGATTAACTAGAACTAACATAATATTACATATTGAGTTAGTAGCTCAGACCAAATAAAAAGAAAAGACGGCGCGCCGCGAACAACAAAAATTGGTATTATATATGTTATTAAATAAATCAAACAAAGATTCAAATCAAAATCCTACATTACGATCCCTGTGTTGTAAGGGTTTCATTTTTATTTCAATTCAACAAATCAATTATTGTAAAAGCGTATATTACATTAATTTGAATCGGTATTGTACAGTTACTTAATACAATTTGGAAAATCTAAAGGAAAAAATTGTCATAATAATAAACCTTTCACAGATTCACTAGCTATAATATATATTATAGCAAGGTATATTACGGTTTATTTTCTATAGTAATGTAGGAGCACACCATACAAAAGCACAATAAACTGTGACAGCTGTGACCCGCAACGTTGTATGCGCAACAAATTATTATATAGCACCAGCTAGAAGCCCTTGCCCACAGCGCTGCAAAAAAGAGCTGCTAACGACCCTATTGATATAAATGACATTGCCAATTGTCAAACTTTTATAAATGTCAAATTAACTGTCTTGTAAATTAATATCTAAGAAGGATTTATGCGTTATCTTTTTTATCCTTTTTCCATTTTGGGATCGTTTTACAGGATAAAAAGTAGCCTATGTCCTTCCCCGGAATGGAATCTATCTCCTTGCCAAATATCATCAAAACTCGTTCAGCAGATTAGGCTTGAAAAGGTAACAGACAGAGTTACTTTCGCATTTAAAATATTAGTATGGATATAATGGCTACGTCTGTGATAGCCTTAAAAAACAAATAAATATTTGGGGACATAATCACACAGCACCATCTAGCCTCAAACTAAGCAAAGCTTGTATTATGGGAACCAGATGGCTGATAGAATACATAATATACTCTTTTTTTGTAAATACATAATACTACAACACCCAGACCCGGAAGAAATATTTGCTGAGCATGCAAACATTTCTCCTGCAGCGGGAATCGAACCCGCGCCTCTTGCGTCTTAGCCGAGCATTCGCACGCCTCGCCACAGAGGTCGTCAAATATAATCAAGTAAGCCTTCATAATTGATTAGCATAAACTGGTGCCAATTATAACCTTTACTAATTGATTTACTAACTGATTTAGAGATGCTGAAATTAAAAATCATATATAAAGAGGTACCTAATATCGATGTGAAAACATTATTCGGTGATGTATTAGGTGTTGTTAGAGACTCCTGATTCATATCGTAATCATGAAGTATTTGGTTTGCCTATTTTTAATCGGCTTTTTCGTCGCTTACGCATGTGCTGTTGGTAAGTTGTCTCTTAGCGTACATACATTATTATCACGCCCGTATCCCTAATGGGGGCAGAGCCATAAGTAATCTTATGAAAACTTGCAGCCACTCCTGATTCGAAGTCCCAATATGCATACGGTGAACCATGGTGATAGGTGATTAGCTCATCGCCACCCTATGATCCATTATGTTGGAGAGGATTTATCGTAGTATATTTTAAATCATACTTAAAACATATCTACTACTTACGAGGGATCAAATGATTTTAAATACACACAAATAACATCGAAAGATTACGATTTATCTAATAATTTATTATCTGTCAAAGAACTTCACTCTTTATTAATAGGAAGAAACTCACAACTAATATAAATATAATTTTCTAAAAAGACAAATTATAATAACATTAAATAATAATTATTTTCTAAATACAAAAGAAACACACACCCCTTTCTTACTCATGTCATCTTTCACACAGTCCATTCATCTTTTCCTTGGCCAACCTCTAGGTACCTACATAATATATCCTTCCGTCAAAAATGAAATATCACTCATAAAAATATCTAATCATGGAAAAATATCCCTTTAATGAGCTAAAAATACTTCTACGCTGGACTGGGAGTAAAGAAAAAACATAGCATACGTCCAGCTGCTTCTCTCCCCGAGCATGTCGTTCATGTCGTAAAAGTCGACTAAGGGATAGTATCCTCTCCAACATGATGAGATACAATAAGCAAGTATTCCCAAGACGGGTTGACGTCAGGCAGGCGGCCGGTCATAAAACACCTTAGCCAAAACTCTTACAGCATGATCCAGAATCATGCTGTGCCGACCCCACATAGAGTGGGATAAGGGCAGGAAGATGATGATGAATGAGCTAAAAATAATTTGTAATTGTTTCAGAGTGTGACGGCGACTACGATTGCCGAACTACTTGTATAAGAAACTGTAAAGCAGATCGGATACTGTGCTATCTTGGTATGTGCTGGTGCCATCCGACGAATTCTGGGTCCACGGGTTTAGTGGGAAGCCCCTTGTAAAAACTAATAATTCATCATCAGCCCATAGAAACCCACTTCGGGACACAGGCCTCCCCAATACTTATATTTCCAGGATAAACTTTTTTATACAGCCTTCATCTACCGACCACCCGCGACTCTCATTGTCGTCGGTCCATCGGGTAGGGAAAAAACTAGTAGGTATCTACTTCTAAAACCAATTTAATACCATTTTAATTTGATTTGATATTTTGGAACTTTTCACCAAAAATTTTGGTACCTTGGGAGCAAACAAAAAATTAACGACATTTTTATTTCATTTTAAATATAATAAATAGTCACTGGTTTGTTTCCTTGATACAAATAAAATAAACTGTTTAAAATTATGAGTTGTTTTTTTTCTAAACCAACATGACTTACAATATTAAAAGAAAAAAATATTGCTTCAAGGGTTTCCTGATAGATGAAATACCTACTTTCTTTTTAGAACTAAGCTCATCTTTGTAATTTTATTGTACGCGTCCATAAAATTGTATTCTGCGTGTTTTTGTATGTATTCAAAAATACACCACTGTCTCATAAATAACATACATACATAATTATCGCGCTCGTATCCCTAACGAGGTGGGCAGAACCACAATAAGAAAACTTGCAGCCACTTCTAAATACAAGAGTCCCAAGATGGATATGATGAACGATGGTGACAAGTGATGGCCCATCTCCCATATAGATGGTCCATCATATTGGAGAGAATACTTATCCCTTAGTCGACTTTTATGACATGCTCTAAAAAAAAAATTAAAGCTAATTTAAGTTTTATCAGATAGAGGCTAAATAATAAAGAAGGGATGATGGGAATTTTACCCTCTGGAACGGTAATGGCTTACTATCAAAAACAGCTAAAACAATGCTTCAAGGCAAGCTGTTACCTAAACCAGCGGTTACAGTTAATCGCCCGTTTAATTGTTAGATTATTGTGACACTCTACCCATCTATCTAGTCATGTCACTAGTTCTTTCGAACCAGCGTGGTGAAAGGCTTTAAAATGCGCCGCACTTGACACATATTTTCGAACGTTTTATGTTCTACGTCATGCCGGTTTCCTCACGATATTTTCCGTTACCGTTTGATAGTACCTACTGGTATAGCGCACATGATTTTATAGAATGGAATCCATTGGTCCACGACCTTAGGATCGGAAGGCAGGGTCACTACCACTAGACCATCAGTACTCTAGTAGATGTGACACTAGTTCCTTCTCTATCACAGGGATAATTTAATAAATATATAGCATCCAACAGACACCCCACACTAGGAATCCCTGTGTCGTGTATATCCATGATAAATCCGATTGTACGTCTGTCTGCTTTCACGCCTAAACTGCAGAACAGATTTTGATGAAATTTGGCAAGGAGATAGATGCTTTAAATTTTTGACTTTTACAATTTGAATTAATGAACTTATTTTAATACTTATAATGTTTTATATTCATGCGCCTGTAAAGGCAGGTTTTGGCTGAACAAAGTAGTTTTTAAGATCATTATGTACCTGAAACTATGAATAAATGATTATGATTTATGATCGAATGGTGTACATATCGAACAATAATACAATGTTTTTTATCAAAAATCAGCGGGTTCTTTTCCTGGCTAGCAATGTTGATTTAGTTTTCATCTAAATCGGGTCCGAGACTCTTTTGAGTACTTTTCGCTATTCCTCATAGTTTCTGATTTGGCCATGCACGCCCACCCTGTATATTAGGACTTATTCCGAGTACAACTGGAGTGAAGCTGCGGGCGGTAACTGGTTGCTAAATATGAGTTGATGATCAGCCTTTTTTTTTTACAAAAAATATCACGTGCGGATCCACCTGTATGTAATGACCTCGTAATGCCTCGGCCTCGCTTGCGGTTCGAATATCTGATCTAGTTGCTCAGACCAAATAAAAAGAGAAGACGCCGCGCCGCGAACAACAAAAGTGAAGCCACACAAAACCGTGCTCCTGCAAGTAAACATACATGCTCACGCACACACCTACACTAAAACCATGCTCATCGCTCTTAGTACGTCACGAGTCTTAAAAATAGAATTATGCCTTCCTGCGAAGTGAAAACTTGTAAAAACAGCAGCAAATCACATAAAAGTCTCACGGAATCACTTTTCACTTGTAAGTACTTCTAATAGCATCGTTTCTTAATTATTATACTATTAAATTTAGGTTACTTGGAACACACAACCTTAACACCTTACACACATAGATAAAAAGGTGGCTTCACTTTTGTTGTTCGCGACGCGGGGTCGTTTCTTTTTATTTGGTCCGAGTCTAGTTGTATATGAACGCTATGCGGCTTTTAAGTTTTGCGGTTCAATTCGACTCGGTATTCTCCACGACCACGACTAACGAAATACGTTAGTAAAAAAGGTAACCTACCTATTCTTGTTGTTCATTTGTTGTGGAATTTTGTGGGAAGGCTTGGATGTATGGGTCAATGGTCTACCTGCTGCGTACGTTTAGAAGGGAAGCTGATCGTAGAAATAATTTTAGCTGGATTTTTTGGAGTTGACTGAAGCCGTTGCGTATCCTCACTACTACTAAATCGTGTCACTAGTTCTTTCGAACCAGTGTGGTGATAGGATTTAAAGTTCACCTCAAAGGGTCCTTTCATGCACTTGATAGATTTTTTCAAACTTTTTAGGTTCTGCGACATGCCGGTTTCCTCTTGACGTTTTCCTCCGTCGTTTGAGAGTAAGTCATTATCGCACATAAATTTATCTAACAGAAAAATCCATTGTTGCACGACCGAACCCACGACCTTCGGAAGGCGGGGTTACTAGACCACTATTGCTCTCGATTTTCACCAGTAGATGTCACCCGACTACGAAGAAGGGAGGTAATGTTTTATGTTAAGAAATGTGAGTGAAGGGTAGAGAAAGTGATAATATAAATAGTTCTCAGCTAACGAGAATAGTTTGTGGAACTGTCAAGCGTATAATTTACGACATGTAGAGACGTGTAAAAAGATATTAATGGCCCTAGCTTTCGCCAGCAGCTTTGCTCGTGTGGTATTCATATAAAATTTCAATTTTGTCCAGAGCCCGTTTTTGCCCACTGCTGGACGCAGGCCTCCCTTTGCTTGTGCCAACATTGCACACAACACAAACCTGTGATAGCCTCATCCATTTAAAAATATCTATTTAAAAAATCATGGTTTCCAAGACCATTTTGAACTTCAAAAAGTAGCCTATATTATGTTGTTCCAACACACGGATATATACAGGGTGTCACACGGCTATGCCACACAGAAGGAAAATACTCTAAATAAAACATATTTTATTGGGTAAAAGGTGTTCTTTATAATCATTATTTCTTATGCCAGTCATATTAGGACTGTAGTGAGTTAAAAAATGCTGATTTTAGTATTAAAGCATAACAAATTGTGCTTCACCATAATCAATAATTCCATGCGTACTGCCTCCTTTATTTGTGTGTATACTTGTATACAATAGATAAAGGTATCTGTAGGGACTACTGATTCACTAAAAATACATGTATATTAATATCTTTTGATTAAGGTTAAGGGAAAATACTTTTCTTATAAGTTGTCAAGGGCTAGTTTCGACTCTTTCGTCAAGTGCTGCGGGAGTGATATTTGAATGTTCTGCAAATACTTTTTCCGCGTCTGGATATTGCGGTATAGCGGGAATTGAACCCGCGTCTCTTGCGTCTCAGCCGAGCACTCGCCCGCCACGCCACCGAGGTCGTCCTATAAATATGTACCTATTGAGTAATTGCATAAAATAAAGTTTAACTAAGCCAGCGTTAAGCCCTGTCGAACAGGGCTGCAGATTCCCTCTCATTGTAAGCTCTTTGTGTGCTGATATATCGCCCCTAAATAACCCCCAACAATAAGTATTGACAGCTACGAATAATCACCGTATCAAGTTCTAAAGAACTTAGTGATCCACAATTCCTTGAGTTGTACGAAGTTCGGCGAGTTTTGGAGTAACTCCACGTGTTTGAAACAAGTTTTGTAAATACTTATCTAAATATATAAAACTCACGTTAGTGACTGACCAGCTGACAATCAATGCACAGTCTATAAGTCCTAAAAGCATGAAGGATTATATATCTGTCGGATCCGGTTAGGTCATGATCACGGATGTGACGTTGCCAACGATTCACCAAGCGGCGTAAACAACAAGATGGCATCGTTTGATGGAGTCCTAGGTGGCTCGTGTTTGACTCGAGGCTCGCTCAGTTCTTTTCAGCTCTTGATTGGGTCAACATGGTCTTCTAGAATCCATCTCGTGTTCAGTTTTGTAATTCAAAGTAGCTGTATTAAAATTTAATTATTGCGATTGTAATTTTAAAATAAAGTGATTGTGTGAACTTTAGTTTCGTTCGTTATTTTATTGTTTATCCATGTCCACAATGTCTGAGAATCAAGAAGATAAGCCATCTATACCCGACATAATCTATTACGGTGTAGGGAATTACTGAGAAAGGAATTTCCGAAATTCAACTCCTAGAAGACGACTACAAAATTATACCTTTGTAATCAACGCGGGCAAAGTTTCGGTCATTCTACTAACGATATTTTAACTAGGCTTATTTCTAGAACATGTCATCCAAACTGGGTCATTTCATCTAATAGCCATATGCTCGAAATTCTCGACTTTCATAATGTCACAGGTTTCATAAACATCGTTTCCCGCTCCTTTCAAGAACTCTTACACGGTTATCGACTCATAAAGTAGGCAAAGAATTGATAATAAATGATGCTGATGATGATAAATGATGCTGATGATGATAATGATAATCTCAAAAGGCAGGCAGGAATACAACTTAGTAAGTAGGTTGAGAGAAAATTAAATAAAAATTCAGAAGAAAGCAACCCTGTCGGTCTGTTTGTTGCTGTTGTTGTTTTCACACCCCTGAATAGATTTCACTAAAGGCAAGGAGACTACGTCCTTGATTATCCTTTGGTTCCCATTGGAACCAATTGTACTACGGGAATGTAATGGTTCCCAAAGTACAAGCTTTGAGGTTGTGAGGACTGGGAGTGAAGAAAATATATAGCATCCAGCTGCTTCTTTCTAAAAATTAAATGCGAACGAAGTCGCGGGAACCAGTTAGTCCTAAATAAACGTGACAGAAGACACTTTAGTAAATTACGAGCAATAGAAAATTCATATAGAAATATTGAAAAATGAGAGCCTTTCTGAGTATTAGATCGTTTGACGAGTGGGTCGTCTGATCGTACCTACATACTTAGGTTCCATAAAGGCAAAATGTTTTTGGGCACAAATTGAAACTTTGTGAGATTGAAGTTTGCAAACTTCGTCATAACGTTTGCCTAGGGTCGTTTTAGCATTTCATTATGGAGGCAGAAGTTTCTCGAATCTTTTGTACAAAGTTTCAATACCTACCAAAGATATTTTTGTATTTTAGATGTGTTTTAACGCGTTTGTACCTTAGGCTACAGAAAAATAACGATCAATAAAATTAAGGCAGATGCGTCATCAGCGCTCATTATTTTGGCAAAAATATAAGGTTTTATTTTACGTCGACTTTTCAAAGGTTACTAAGGCTTTTTACCATCTATAGTAGATGCTTTATACAGCGTTAGGAGGCAACTTTTACTTCGAAGTCTTCGTAGTTCAGGTTAGACTGTGCATTAGCAAGGCGGATGCCAGTCCTTCATTAATGAGCCCAAGTCATCCCACCATGTTAATCTTGGTCTGCCGCGATACCATTTACCACCATCAGAAGCTAGTATTTACTATTTACCCACAATAAGTGTCTTCTCTTTAATAGAGACAGTAAGAAGAATTGGACACATTCTTAGATATAATTCGCTTTATATAACTAATTCAATTAATTACTAATTGGCCTACTTAGCTAGATTGTAATAGTATTAATTATTATTAGAGTACATTTAATTAATATTTTTAGTACAATAATTTAAAAATATTAATATAATAATTTAAAAATATTATGTCTATCAATAGAGCCCCATTCAGCCCACTTCTACAGCGTTTTCGGTGCTTGAAGTCCACACTAATTAATAGTTTATTTCATTAACATAAGTTTCAATTTGATGTCACCGGTTTATGATGGCCGTCTACTACTTCGTGTCGCTAGTTCTTCCAAATCAGTGTGGTGAAAGGATTTAAAGTGCGCCTCAAAGACTCCTTTCGTGCACTTCACATGCCGTCAAAAAATATGCCAAATAGAGTGAGATGAGGCCAGGAAGACGATGATGACAAACAGCCAATATCTCTTATCTCTTAGAAGACCAAGGCTAAGGCCCATAACTCAATTGGCGGGGTCGTGGTGAGGGCAGTCCTTGCAAATTGTGTTTGTATACTTTATTTTATACCCGGCGGTTTTTATCGAGATTCCTTTGTTAGCCGCTAAGTAGCCATGTTTTTGCTTTTGCTCTTAGAATAGGCTCTTTTGATTTATGGGTTCTGCTTTTGTCTGTCGTGTGTCGCTTATCGAATTAGGTACCTAATATAGATCACAATATGTAGACACAATAGGTCAGACGTCTCGGATGATAATAAATGCATTTTTGTAGGTAGGATATTAAAGTCACAAATTTCAGGGCGGAAAATGTTACTACGAGTAGGTACCGTATGTAAGATTATGGCTTGCGGTTTGTGCTTGTAAGTGATAGTTTGTATAAAAAAAAAAACAAAACTTGGTAAACAAAAAAAACTAAGTATAGCTTGTACTATGGGCATAAGATGGCTGATAGAATACTTTTATTTTTTTATAAATACATACTTATACGTAGTATATCAGTTTCGTAGCAAATGGCGATCCGTGATCTCTGCCTACTCTTATTAAACAGGCGTGGTTTTATGTATGTATGTTATGGCTCAACGGATCAGTATTGCCATTCAGCGTGGCAATGCGGCCAGCGTCTTGGGCACGCTTCCACCGTCTGATGAGCTGGATCAGGTGAGCTATCTATAGACCGTTTGCAACGGCCTTTAGATAGCCCGATTGTTTCTTTTGTATTGTGTAAATTATATTTGTAATAGTTGTAAGTTTCTTTTTGTATGTATCTTGTGTAAAGAAGTTGAGTTTTTAGTTTTGTTACTTAAGTTAGGTTTATGTAAATAAGTAGTTAAGTTTTGTTATAAGTATAGTTTAAGTTTTTCTTGGTTTTTTATACATTTTTGTTCTAATTGGGTGATGTGGTCGCAAAACCCTTAAATAAATAAATAAAATGTATGTACTTATGTATATTTTATTAATAAGGGTTAGTTAACACAGGCGTCCTAACACTGAGCAAGGGGCCATAAGGTCCTTTGTTTTGGCACCAGCAATGTTGCAAGAAGCAAGCGTTGGCTTGGGGACAGTTCAGAGTGCATATTGGCATGCAGTCGTTGCTGTAGCATATGGTGGCTGAAACAACGAAGCGTAGGTAAAATAAACTTTACCTTATTAACTTATTTACCCCCGAATACTCAAACGCATCTCAAAGTTGAGCACGTCTCAAATGACGATTTTTTTTTGACAGAAACTGTCAAGACTGTTAGAGAGCGACTTTCGTATCAGGTAATATAGCAATGTGTTTTGTGATAAATCTGTTGCGAAATTGGACTTACGAAAAAAGTATGCGAAAATGTTCCAAATCCACAATGGTTAAAAATTGAAAATTAATATATCTAAAAACAAAATACATTATTCAAAACTATTTACATATTTGTATAATAAGACCTAATTTTTAATAATATACTAGCGAAAACAAAAAAGTGTACGTCTAAAACATATAAAAACACAAAATTGCATTTATTTCAATTTTGAACCATTGTAGATTGGAAAATTTTCGCATAATTACGTCCGATTGCAGTGAGATTCTCGTATGTGTAAGATGCGGGACGTATGTCCAGCGCCGTATGTCACCGCTACGTCGCCGCGGACGTAAGTCTCTCTGGTGACAGGTGATCAGCCCATCGGTACATCATGTTGGAGAGGATACTATCCCTTAGTCGACTTTTACGGCGTGATTGGGGAGAGAAGCAGCTGGATGTATTCTATGTTATTTTCTTATCTCAACTAATAAGGTATAACACCTAAAGTATTGTAGTTCTACGCAAGTAAGAAGTCCCATCATTGCTCAGTGTTCACTCGGGATGAGAACGGACCCTTAATAAGTACGAACATGATAAGGAGTCAGAATTATGTAAACTTATCAATTAGGATGGACAAAAATGTTTTCATGGTGAATATAAGAAATAAAAAATGGAAATTACCAGCTCCGTAACCTAACAAGGCGAATATGAACAAAAATATCGATATTTCTTTACATTTCATTGCGAATAACAAATACTAACTGCACCTTACTCAATATTACTTTATGAAATTATGTTTATTTCCACCTTTTTATACAAAATTAAGGTATATTTTAATTAACTAACATTAATTACATTAAAAATGGCTCGTACAATTAGATTTAGCACGCTAAAGATATTAAAAAAATATAATTACTAGAAAACTTAACAGCATGTTTGTATTTAAACTATAAGAACAAAATAAATACAGGTTGCGTAGAATATCAAAATACTACTAATATTATAAATGCGAAAGTTTGTTAGGATGTGTGGATGTGACGATGAATGTTTGTGCCTCAATCACGCCATAACAACAGAACGGATTTGAATGAAACTTGGAATACACATAGTATGTGTGATCTAAGATGTACGGTGGGTCAAAAAAGTGGTCTACCAGTTTTGACAAAACTCCCTGTGTAACCAAACTAGCCTTAAGATAAAATATGAATAACTCAGAATATTATTGAAAATATTAAAATCTATACTTGTATAGCATAGTTTTTTGCATCTCTGAAACTAAAAACTCCTTAATCAATTTCGATGTATTTTTTTGCATTAAGTTAGCATAATTTTATAAAGACTTGCTTTTGTTGTTTTATCTAATATTTTATCGTGGGGTTTTGAAATAACTTAAAGGTATTTTCAAACCAGATAGTAGATATTGAACCACCTACATTCCAACCGCAGCCAAAGTGCCTTTAAGCCTAGCGGCGTTACAACCCGACAAGGCATCCATATCCTCTGTCCGACTTAAGCCTGTCCTAAAATATATTCTTTGATGGTGAATAAAAGCTTGGGCCTGAATAATGCTCCAACTCGTTTTATAAACAAGATTATAAAGGGATCATTATCCGAAAAAATAGTCTAGGTATGCGTAGTTTCTTGCCTGCATCTTCCACGCTTGGTCGCGTTAGGAGCGTAAATTTCAACAAAGATCCAAATGATTCCATTTATCTAAAGAAATAGAGTAAACCTACTTTTCAATTTTATTGAAATTTTTATTTTCTTATCTTTTTCATAAAAAGTAAGTAAGTTCGTTTGAGCTAGTGGCCAAACTCTTGGGACGGAGTTTTTAGGCCGCCTAAAGGCCTCCGTTATGGCTTAACGACTTAAAAGCCGGGACCGACAATTTAACGTGCCCTCCGAAGCACGGAAGCGCTCAGCTCGTAATGCCACTTGCCAACCCATCCCAATTGTGACCGTGCACAACGATGCTTAACTTCAACGATCAATCAAGAACGTCTAAGCAAGCTACGCGAAAATCTGAAGTCTAAATCTTTTTACGTCCCTAATACGGCAACTAAATTCGCCCATGGCTTAGCTCGCTTGGCAGTCGGATAAAAATAGATAATCAATATTTTACACAAGCAAAGCTTGCCTACTGTGGGAACCAGATGGCTAATAGAATACTATTTTTTTATGAATACAAACCTTATTACATTAAAACACTCAGGCCACCGAGGTTGTTAGAGGTTAGCTTTTGTTTTCACCTATGTCAATAAAATTATATTCTATTAAATAAATAAGACCCAACAGTCACATACACAGTCCTGACCCCACACTAGGATTCCGTGTCGTGGGTATGAGAAACTACGAGTACCATGGTACCACACAAGACCCGGAAAAAATATTTGCAGATCATGCAAACATTTCCTCCGCAGCGGGAATCAAACCTGCGCCTCTTGCGTCTCCGCTGAGCAATCGCCCGCTACGCTACCGGCGCCGTCCTTATTAAGCTCCTAATCTATTCTATTCTATCCAGTCTCGTTGGAATGAGGAGTTGGTAACATTGTGACCTGAAATAACATAGCTATATTTTAATTAGGGATAACGCGGGTAAAGCCACAGTCAGAAGCTAACACTTCATAACTCATTAAGTAAGTACACATATTTGCTTAATTAATTAAATTTTAATTTATCAGCCATGTCTAATTAATTTGATGTGAAAATCCTTGGAGAATTGTATAAAAACAAAAATTGTAGAATTAAAAATGTCTTTACTGTTTTAACGGATTGTTCTGTGTCGGTAAGCGCTTTACATTTTTTTAACAGAAGAACACAGTTGCTTTTGTAATAAACGATCTATTGTCCGTCACTAGAATATTGAAACCGGGCATTATAAACACTGCTCCATGATTTTGAAAAATATTTACTTTAATTTTGATGTCAAATAAAAAATATTTATTGAAATTACTACAATGATTATTTTGAAACGCGTGTTCGTAACATGCATGGAAGATTCAGAAAGATGGAAAAAACCATGTTTAGCTATTTTTTTAGGAGAATACTCCCTCTACAATTAGCGATATTATCTAATGTGGATGGATAAATAGGCAGAGGAAGATAAGATGACGAGTGATTGGAGAAGATGGAAGAGTCGACCCCACATAATGGGAGAAGAATAAGAAATGACGACGATTGTTAAACAGAATTTAAGCTTGTTATGCATCATTTTAATATGCCATATAAGTCAAACCATCGGAGCATGTCATGCGTGATGTTAACGAACCTAAGTCAAACCAATTACTCATTTGTGGTCTTCGGGGTGAACGCGAGGACGATTTTAATCTCAAACTGTATTAAATTACCTCCCCGCGCGTCTGTAAACATCGCTGTAGAGCACTGGTGGCCTAGTGGTAGCGGCTCCACCTTCCCGATCCGGTGATGAGTTCAAATCCAGTAGTCAAATAAAAAACATTTCTATTCTATTCTATTCTAAAACAACGTAGGGTAACCGGCATTGGTATTTCGTCGAACCTAAAAAGTTCGAATATGTGTATCAAGGGCATGGAAAGAGCCTTTGAGGAGCACTTTAAATCCTTTACCACACTGGTTCGACAACTGCGAAAACGTGCCGCAATACATTTATTGGGATAGAAAAAAATACTACCTATCCTGTTCTTATTCTTGTGTGGATTAATTTTTAAATTCTGCTCTATAGTAATTTTTGGGTAAATTAATTTTAAATTAAAATTAATTCAATATATCGTCCGTTATCATGAAACTGAAACTTCACAAGAATCTATGGCACTTACAGTTCGCAACTTCTTAAGTCAAAGTTGAAAATTCCTGCTTTCTTCGCTGATCCCGGCTTACTCTAATTAAATAGCAGTTTCTTTTGACTTCCAATTAAAACATTTTCCATCAACTGCAGTAAATGTTTTTTTTTTTTAAATTAATAAACAAAACGGCCAAGTGCAGTGATGGTCCGTTGTTGCGTGAAAAGATAAACCAAGGAACACTTTTCCTCGAGTCACTAGTTAATATTTGTGGTCATTTTAATACAACGCCGTCTAGCTCCAAACTAAGCAAAGCTTGTACTATGGGAACCAGATCGCTGAAAGACTACTACTAAGGTCTTTTACTATCTATAGTAGATGATTTATACAGCGTCAGGAGGCAACTTTTACCTTCACTAACGGGACGCTGTAGTGCCCAGGACGAATTAAGATGGAGTAGGCTTGCCCAGCACCCATTCCATCCTCTCAGCTTAGTCGGCCTTGTCCACAAGAAAGACATGGTCAATACGTGCGGAGCTGACTAAGCCGCGGGTTTCCTCACGATGTTTTCCTTCCCAAAATAACACTCAACTATCACATACATAGTCCTGACGCCACACTAGGATTCCCTGTGTCGTGGGTATCAGAAACTACGAGCACCATGGTACCACAACACCCAGACCCGGAAGAAATATTTGCAGAACATGCAAACATTTCTTCCGCAGCGGGAATCGAACCCGCGCCTCTTGCGTCTCTGCCGAGCAATCGACCGTCACGCCACCGAGGCCGTCCGCTTAGTCCGTAATAGTTTTTTCGTTAGTTTTGTACACGTTCCATTGTATTTTGCAGTAGTAATAAATCTAGGTAAATAGGTCACTAGTTTGTACTAGGTACGCATTGTGTCGTTGACCTATAAACTTCTATGAAACTTTATGTAATGAAGAGTTAGATTAAAGCCGTTTTTATTTTTTAACGACTACAATATTAGAGGTTATGTGTTTGGGATGTATTTGGGTCCAAACAAATAGTTTCTTTCTTTCTTTCTTTCAAACGGCTGGACGGATTTTGAAAAAAACTAATGTGGCGGTTTCTTTGTCTTGATGAGATGAATTGGCCTAGTAAAAGTTTTCTCAACTTTCGACCCCAAAGGTCGTAGGTTGGAATCCCGACCGAGCTCCTAAAGGTTTTTTGTTAAGAATGACTATTTGCACATAAACACGTGCCCGAAACGTAAAGACAACATCGTGAGGAAACCCGCAAGTCAGTTACGCAGTTTACGAGATGTAGTTACGATTTTCATAACCATTTGAGTGTAGGTACGTGTATAGCGCATAAATAAATACATACATATTATCACGCTCGTATCCCTAACGGGGTGGGCAAAACCACAAGTAATCATAAGAAAACTTGCAGCCACTCCTGATTCAAAAGTCCCAAAATGAACATGGTGACTGGTGATCAGCCCATCGTCCATATAGATGTCCATCATGGTGGAGGGATACTATCCCTTAGTCGACTTTTACGACATGCACGGGGAGAGAAGCAGCTGGACGCATTCTACGTTTTTTCTTTACTCCCAGTCCATCAGAAAAGTTATACCTACAATTTAAAAAAATCCATTATTGCACCATTTGAAGATATCGAACCCATGACCTTCTGGGAAGGCGGACCATCACTAGACCTCCAGCTATCAACTATAATACCAACTCTGCGAAGTAACTATTTTTGGAACGAAAACTGTTAGAAAAATATTGCTTCAGTTATTTCATTTTCATTTTACTACACATCAGACGATCGGTGTTGGGTCAAGAATGGCCTTCAAGTCTCACTCAATTCTCGACCTTAAAGTGCTGAAAATAGTGATGGTTCTAGGGTGTGGGTAATTGTTTCAAGAGATCAAACAGAGAGAGTTTGCCGATCGTTTGAGTACATCTTTTTGAAGGTAGAGAACTTGTACCTCACTATCGTACTAACAACGTGCCTTAATTTAATTTATACTCACTAACTTGAGGTACAGTTCAGTTAAGATGTAGTTAAAAAATCTTGTCAAAAATGTTTTTTTCTCACTTGCTCGGAAAATATACTTAGCTTACATGTTGGAGAGGATATTATCCCTTAGCCGACTTTTACGACATGCTCGGGGAAGGAAGCAGCTGGACGCATTCTATGTTTTTTCTTTACTCCCAGTCCAGCAAAGAAGTAAGTGTAGCGTAGTTTTTAGAATATGTCAAATTTATTACCAGTCTATATTACCATTTTTATTAATAAGCCGCAGACTCAAATCCACGACCGTAGAAACTTCAAGGCCTACGCCTAAGAAAACATGCTTTAATTTAATTTTTTCGACCTTACTAACTCGACGTGGTACTTTCTTACCTCAGAAAGGGTCTAATTTATTGGGTTAAGTCCCGGTTTTGACACGCTGAAGGCTGTCTTACAAACAAATGGGTTCTTAAGGGTTACCTGTAACCAGGAACCAATTACCTGGTAATGTCGTGCTAACTGCTGTCCAACATTATGGACCATATTTATATGGATGATGGGCTGATCACCTGCAACCATGGTTCACCATTCATTTTGGAGCTTTAAATCAGGAGTGGCTGCAAGTTTTCTTATGATTGCTTGTGGTTCTATCCTCCCCATTAGTGATACGAGCGTGATAGTATTTATGTTACTAATTGTGAAATTTATTTTGCTTTCTGGTGCCGACGGGTTATAGAACTTATAGAACCGAGCAGTTCGTGGAAACCATTAAAGTAAATAAATAACACTCAACAGTCACATACATAGTCCTGACCCCACACTAGGATTCCCTGTGTCGTGGGTATCAGAAACTACGAGTATCATGGTACCACAACACCCGGACCCGGAAGAAATATTTGCAGAACATGCAAACATTTCTTCCGCAGCGGGAATCGAACCCGCGCCTCTTGCGTCTCTGCCGAGCAATCGCCCGCCACGCCACCGAGGCTGTCAAAGAACCAACGAATGTCTTATTGATTTATTTTACAATGCTCTTTTTAAAATTTCGCATTTATAATATAACGCTGATAATGTTATTCCAACACACGTACTGTCTGTATTTAAAGTTTCAGCCAAATCCGTTCAGTCGTTATGGCGTGATTGAGGCACAAACATCCTCGCAAATTTCCATATTAATTGGACTAGCTGTTGTCGGCAACTTAGTTGACAAAATGTAGCTTATGTTATTTAGCATAATATTTGTTCGTTTGAATGTTTATCTCTCCATAATCCTAAGGTTGGGCACTGGAAAATGCTACACAGTTTTTACTATAGCATTTTCCAGTGTCACATTTGTATCATGCACATTATGTACAAACTTCAAATAAATAAAGTTATTATAACTTCAGTAGGATGAGCTGTAAAAATTGCGAATTGTTTTGTGGAAATCGTGTAATTTATTCAGTGGAGGCCAGTCGAGTCGCGGTCGTGGTTCGGGTCGCACGTGGGTTTCGTAGCGCCATCGTGTTGTAGCGAAGTTACGAGTTCTTGCATATAGTTAGTTACTTATTCCCCAGACTGTGTTTTGTTCGTTGTTTCTGTGCGATTATTAAAGGGATTTTTGAGGGGGTGAGTGTGACACATATTTATTATTGTTCCTTAAGGTGTTTTTTAAATAATAATAGTCCTTTTCTAGTAATATTATAAATGTACATTTTTGTACATTTGAATCACGCTAAAATGTTCAAACGGATTTTGATGTAATATCTGGAATAGTAAAATAGGTCAAATTTCATTTATGTACTTCACGATACAAACATTTTTAGGGTTCCGTACCCGAAGTGTGCCAACGGGACCCTTACTAAGTTCCGCTGTCCGTCCGTCCGTCCGTCCGTTCGAGGCTGTATCTCATGAGCCGTAATAGGTAGAGTTGAAATTTTCCCAGAGTGTGTATTTCGATTGCCGCTATAACAACAAATAATAAAAATAAAATAAGGGGGCTTCATACAAGAAACCTTTATATACATTTACGATGGGAACCCTTCGTTTGCGAATTAGACTCGCACTTGACCGTCTTTTTTTAGTTCTTTTTTATTGCAGGATGTTATACATTTGAAATTCTACTATATACAGCTCGATTACCACTGACTGACTCACTGACTGACTCATTGACATCATTGTTCTCCCGGAAGGAGTCGAGATGGACGATGATGATGTATGGGGGAAATGTTCGGGGAGTCCCGGTGAGTGGGGGAAAAATCCGAAAACCCCCATTCTCCTCCCCCCTCGCCCCCCCCACGTTCGGTGTCCCGATTCTTCCCGACGAGGGCATGTTTTTTTTGTAGATTCGGATAGAGGGTGCTCGAATGAATACAACTTTTTTTACTCCCCCCCCTTTCGACCCCCCTTTGACCCCCCCCTTCTAAGGGTTCTCCGAAATGACTCGTGAAATGGGATTTTTTCAAGTGGATTCGTATAGGGAATAGGCTGGCGAGTAAAGTTGAATAAAAATTTGACCCCCCTCCCCCCCAATTTTCACCCCCTCTTGCTTGTATCTCCGAAATTACCCACGATTCGAGATCGCGATTCATCGATTCGTATAGAGAATGGGATGGCGAGTAAAATTTCATAAAAAATTCCCCCCTCCCCCCCAATTTTCACCCCCTCTTGCTTGTATCTCCGAAACGGTTAGTCCGATTGGGCCGAAATTTTGGTTCAGAGGGTTTGAGCCGCGCGGGCTGCTTGCAGCCCGCGCCCGCAAGCGAAAATACTAGTTATACTATATAAAGCTCGATTACCACTGACTGACTCACTGATTGACATGTTTGTTCTCCCAGAAAGAGTGGAAACCGGTGATGATGATGTATGGAGGAAATGTTCGGGGACTCCCGGTGAGTGGGGGAAAAATCCGAAAACCCCCATTTTCCTCCCCCCTCGCCCCCCCCACGTTCGGTCCCCGGATTCTTCCCGACGAGGGCATGTTTTTTTTGTAGATTCGGATAGAAGGTGCTCGATGGAATACATTTTTTTTACTCCCCCCCCCTTTGGAGCCCCCTTTGACCCCCCCTTCTATCGGTTCTCCGAAATGACTCGTGAAATGGGATTTTTTCAAGTGGATTCGTATAGAGAATGGGATGGCGAGTAAAATTTCATAAAAAAATCCCCCCCTCCCCCCCAATTTTCACCCCCTCTTTTACGCATCTCCGAAATTACCCACGATTCGAGTTCGCGGTTGGTCGATTCGTATAGAGAGTGGGATGGCGAGTAAAATTTCATAAAAAATTCCCCCCCTCCCCCCCAATTTTCACCCCCACTTGCTTGTATCTCCGAAACGGTTCGTCCGATTGGGCTGAAATTTTGGTTCCAAGGGTTTTGCGCGGGCTGCTTGCAGCCCGCGCCCGCAAGCGAAAATACTAGTCTAATATCTATAAAGCTTGAATAGATAAGGGAAAGTAATGGTTATCCTGTTTACGACGTTTGCTAATAAAAATGTTTGCTTGGCAGTTTATCGTCACACGTCAAGTAAGGAAAAAAAACGGTGATTCCATCCTTTGCATTTTAACTTTTAAAAAATACATTTTTGAATACGTCACAGTCAAACACATGGTTCTGAACCTACACTAGGGTTCCTACTGCGAGTAGCCATAGTTCCACGACACCGGGAACAAATATTTGAGGAACACTGGAACATTGTGTAAATAAATTACCTCTCACTGCGGAAATCGAACCCGCTGCTCTCGCGTCTCAGCTGGCACTCGCCCACTATGCTACCGAAGTCGCCAGTAGTCGCAAGTTGATTTTAATACAGCGTCAGGTGGCAATTTACTTGCATTAAGAGGACGTAAGGGAGAAGGCTTATACACACCTACCTACCATCTTCTAAGCTTAGTCAGCACTGGAGACTGGAGACTTAGAGAGCACTGGTGGTCTAGTGGTGTGACGTGTCTTCCGATCCTAAGGTCGTGGGTTGAAATCGGGTCGTCCACCAATGGATTTTTCTGTTAGAAAAAAATTATGTGCGCTATACCAGTACTCTCAAACGGTGAAGGAAAACATCGTAAGGAAACCGCATGTCGTAGAACCTAAAAAGTTCGAAAATGTGCACGAAAGGAGTCTTTGAGTCACTTTAAATCCTTTCACCACACTGGTTCGAAAGAACTAGTGACACGGCTAGAAAGATAGCACCTATAACATCCTCTCAGCTTAGTCAGCCATCCACAGGAAAGACATGGTCAATACATCTACAAAAGTTTCTATAAATAACTGGCTTTCGACTTGGCCATACCAATTAAGGTACAAAACCTCGGGGAAATAATTACTTCTGTCCTAATAACTCTGCTTAATCCACACGCACACATTAAATCAACTGGCCCGTGATCCCCAATTTTTTCGACAAGGCACAAACAAATCACTGAATTTAAAATTGAATTATTTCTCACATAAACCATTATTCGTATTTATTTACTCGAAGGATCTAAATCTGCGATTCGATTAAGGCCATCACAGACGCTATTATAAATATTAATATACTGTGCTTTTGTAGGGTGTGCTGTAATAGGTATATATTATAGCTGCTTCTGTGGTCACTTGAAGATTACTATACCACAAATACTGTGCGCCTCGACAATTTTCGTCTAGCTTCAGAAATACGAACTAACGCGATGATATGTAATATAGACTGAGACGGAAGAAGCGCAGGTTCGATTCCTGCAGAGGGAGAAATAATACGCCATATATATTATAGCTACGTATGTGACGGCCTTTATCCATTCGTATTCATTTACACGAGGGATCTAAATCTGCGATTCGATTATTTGAAAATTATTCTATTGTTTGTCTACCCTCAATATTTGCTAAGCATTTATCCACAAATATCTGGAGTTTTGTAACGTTTGTTTGAGCACTGGTGATCTACTTGTAGTGACCTCGCCTTCCGATCCTAAGACTGTGGATTCAAATCTTCAAATCCGGTCGTGCACCAATGGATTTTCTGTTTGAAAAATTTACATGCGCTACACCAGTACTTTCAACGGCGAAGGAAAACATCGTGAGGAAACCTGCATGTCGTAGAACCTATAAAGAAAGGTGTTTAGTGAAACGAGTAACAGTAAGAGGTAGATAGATAAATAAATAAAAAAGAGAAATTTTACAAAAATAACAAAAACAGTACACTGGGCGGACTTATGGTAAAAAGCGACCTCTTCCAGACAACCTTTGGATGAACAGGATAAACAAAAACAGAAAGGCGGGCGGGCGGTGGTGTATAAAAAGTTTAAAAATATAATAAATAAATATTGATCAATTTACCTTTATAACATACCTAGTATGCACGGAAGTAGCTTTTGAGGTGTAGGTACTTTAAATCCTTTTAATAGACTGGTTCGAAATAACGAATGAAACAAGCAGTATCCAGCATTAATTAAAATAGTTTAAACGGTCATGCGTGAGACTACAACCAGTTGCGTAATACAATACAGAATGTCTAACATTTAACTTGTTTAGAGCCCTAGTAATTAGTTCGCAATCAGAAAAGCTATTTGTATTCAAGCACGTTGTACGTGTATAATTAGTGGGAGTTTTCGGCATATTACTCCCCGTTTTAGGGAACCGACTGGTTAGACAATATTTCAGAGTTTCCTAGACTGTTTCACTGTTATAGGAAACCACAATAGAATAAAATAACAAGATATTAAATTGGGAGCGTTCGTGGTGTAGCTTGCTTAGACGTTCTTGATTGATCGTTGAAGTTAAGCATTGTTGTGCGCGGTCTCAATTGGGATGGGTGACTGCAAGTGGCATTACAAGCTGAGCGCTTTCTGTGCTTCGGAGGGCACGTTAAAATGTCGGTCCCGGCTTTTAAGTCGTTAAGCCATGACGGAGGCCTTTAGGCGGCCTAAAAACCCCGTTAGAATTGGTCACTTGGTCACGAACTTACTACACGAACTAGATTAAATGTTTAAATAACCCCCGACCCCATAACGGAACACTACAAATCAATCGGACCCGTGAAAGTTGGAAAAATCCCTTTATCAAGTAGGAAATGAGCTGATGATCATCAAACGCATTAACAGATCTTCATAAACTATTTCTGAGGCCTTTTACCATCTATAGTAGATGATTTATACAGCGTCAACAGGAGGCAACTTTTACCTTCACAAAAGGGACGCTGTAATGCCCGGGACGAATTAAGATGGAGTAGGCTTGCCCAGCACCTATTCCATCTTCTCAGCTTAGTCGGCCTTGTCCACAGGAAAGACATGGTAGTACGTGCGGAGCTGACTAAGCAGCGGGTTTCCTCACGATGTTTTCCTTCACCGTTTGAGAGAACCGGTACCTATTGCGCAAATAAAATTTTCGCACAGAAAAATCCATTGGTACACGACCGGATTTAAACTCAAGTCCTTTGGATCGGAAGGCGGGGTCACTACCTACTAGGCCACCAGCGCTCTCATAAACTATATCTAAGAACCATCTCGATTACATTGGCTTTCAAACGTAAAAAACCACATCGAAATCGGTCCATTCGTTAGGAATTTACGATGCCACAAACAAATACACACTACAAACTTATAACACCCCTCTTATTCTACGGGGGTTGAAAATATTGCTGACTATTTTACCCAGCGCCATCTAGCCCCAAACTATGGACTTTGTGAACCAAATGGCTGTTAAATATGTAAAAAATAAAACAAAATTTTTTATTCATTTTGTAGTGTTCTCGTTATTACCAATTATTTGATTTGGTCTTTCTGTTATACACCCGAAATCCGTATTATATATACTGACGTTAACTCTTTTGATTCGATTCAAAATCGGTCTAGACGCTATCTTATACTCTAAATTCTGAAAACAAAACGTTATCGTGATTTATAATATGTAGGTATCCAGTACTTTATACGACGATTGTAGGATTTATAGCCTACCTATGATCACAATGGTCTGTCCTCGTCAATTTGAATAACAAAAACTACGGCCAAAAAGTTAGAAACTACACTTCATATCGTTCCATTGTAGCCTTTTGTCAAAAGCTCCTGCAAAAACTAAGCTTCAAACTGCGGTTTTGAATTTTATTATTCGTTTGAATAGAAATAATATTTCCATTTTGAATGGAGTTCTGCGTTCAAACGGGTCAATTTCGCCGCTTTTCGATTATTTTGCATAAAATACGCATTTTCATTTGATCGGTTTTAAACGGCTGTCTTAATCAGTTGATGGGTTAGGGTGCGTCCCCACTGGCGCGTAACTACGACACAATGGCGTCAATTTTATTATATAAATTAATGTCACTGGTCACATAGGCTAATATTCTATTATAAGTATGTCTATTACAAAAAATAGTATATGAGTATAATATCAACCATCTGGTACTCATAGTACAAGTTTTACTAGGTTTGAGGCTAGATGGCGTTGTGTAGAATGTCTACAAATACATTTAATTACATAAATACATTATATCACGCCCGTATCCCTAACGGGGTGGACAGAGCCACAAAAATTCATAAGATAACTTGCAGCCACTCTGATCCAAGAGTTCAAACATGGATATGGTGAACCATGGTGACATATATTTATTTGGTTGGGACCCTTCTGGTACGGAACCCTACGACTTATAAAAAATTGATCCTTAGACATTTCCAAGGGCTAAACTTTAACTATTACATAGTTCAATTTTGATCAAGATCCTAATATTATAAACTCGCAGCGATTCCCGACTCAAAGTCCCAAGATGAGTATGGTGAACCATGGTGCCAGGTGATCAGCCCATCGCCCATATAGATGGTCAATCAAGTTGGAGAGAATGCTATCCCTTAGTCGACTTTTACGACGTGCTCGAGGAGAGAAGCTTATTATTATACTATATATAGCTGCAAACCCACTCACTGACTCACTCACTGACATCATTGTTCTCCCAGAAGGAGTAGAGATGGGTCAAAATGATGTACGGGGGAAGTGTTCAGGGAGTCAATTCCAATTTGGGAAAAATCCGAAATCTTCGAAAACTGCTCCTCATCAGGGACCTCACCTACTGCCAGACGAAACGACAAGACCGACACCCGCCCTGCTTGCGGAATGTGGACATGCACCCTGGTCGAATTCGATGTGCGGTGAAAAAAATTCAAAATGGCGGAAAACAAGATGGCCGCCATACAAACTTTGACCGACGATATCTCGATAACTATAATCGATAGGTATGGAGTGCTTGAACAAATCTCATAGAGGATGGCGCGATGCAAATGCCAAAGGTGACAGTTGTTTTTTTTTTTTTTTTTTTTTCAACAGCAGCGATTACGTCCCTCGCGAGCTGCGTGCAGCTCGCGCCCGCAAGCGAAAATACTAGTTATACTATATAAAGCTCGATTACCACTCACTCACTGACTCATTGACATCATTGTTCTCCCGGAAAGAGTCGAAACCGGTGATGATGATGTATGGGGGAAATGTTCGGGGAGTCCCGGTGAGTGGGGGAAAAATCCGAAAACCCCCATTTTCCTCCCCCCTCGCCCCCCCCACGTTCGGTGTCCCGATTCTTCCCGACGAGGGCATGTTTTTTTTGTAGATTCGGATGGAGGGTGCTCGAATGAATACAACTTTTTATTCAACCCCCCCTTTTGCCCCCCCTTTGACCCCCCCTTCTAAGGGTTCTCCGAAATGACTCGTGAAATGGGATTTTTTCAAGTGGATTCGTGTAGGGAATGGGATGGCGAGTAAAGTTAAATAAAAATTTGACCCCCCTCCCCCCCACTTTTCACCCCCTCTTTTACGCATCTCCGAAATTACCCACGATTCGAGATCGCGGTTGATCGATTCGTATAGAGAGTGGGATGGCGAGTAAAATTTCATAATGTTAAAAAAAATCCTCCCCTCCCCCCAATTTTCACCCCCTCTTGCTTGTATCTCTGAAACGGTAGGTCCGATTGGGCTGAAATTTTGGTTCCAACTCGCGGGCTGCTTGCAGCCCGCGCCCGCAAGCGAAAATACTAGTTTTTTTATAATCTTTACTCCCAGTCCAGCAGAAAAGTATGAGTATCAAGATTTAAAATGTCAACAAACAATTTTTCATTAACGTTTTATCTGACTACCTCTTTTGTATTTGCGTACCTTATTTGTGTTTGTGTGCTTCAATCTCAAAGTTATGAGGAAAACATTGCTTCAAATATAGGAACCGCCTGACGTAAGCGTATGTTAAACATCACTGGGCGTTATCGGCTATTATTCAACATCGGAAACAGCCCGCGATATCATTTCTCATGCCTCTGTAGGACTTCTCAGAAAAACACGCTTCTAAAGGACTTGACAAAAATCATGACTTTTGTGAAATGTTTAGTTATATTCAACTAGCAGCCCGGCCCGGCTTCTCACGGGTATTTAAAAAATTAGGATTTCTTAGGTAATTTTTTAAATCACGGATTATATTATTGGAGTTTTAGTAAGTATCCCTAATTTTTTTGATAATAAATTATAGTCTATGTTATTCAGTAATAATGTAGCTATCTACTGGTAAAATATATTTTTTTAATCGGTTCGGTAGTTTCGGTGCATATTCCTTACAAACAAAAAAATCTTTCCTCTTTATAATATTAGTGTAGATAAAACATGACAAAACAGCTTATATGCTTTGATTCTATCTAAGGCCTTTTACCATTTCTGTACTAGATGATTTATACAGCGTCAGGAGGCAACTTTTACTTTCACTAAAGGGGCACCGTAGTGTCTGGGACGAATATAGATGGAGTAGGCTTACTCAGCACCTATGCCATCCTCTCAGCTTAGTCGGCTTTGCCCACAAGAAAGACATGGTCAATTCGTGCGGAGATGACTAAGCTGCGGGTTTCCTCACATTGCCTCTAGTTCAACGGCATTTCAAGTTTAAATATCGCGCATGACCAAACGTCTTGAAATCATTTTGAAAAATTGAGTTTTTGGGATAAAGCCTAAATTAAATTATTTTTGTCCTTTACGTCATTGTATTATTTACGACGATTTTATTCAGTTATTTATTTTTCCAGTCAAGTTAATTTACAAGAATGAGCCAATCAACTATCCGTCTTGTTAGAGACGAATCTGAAAACTCTTCATCAAAGGGTTCATGATCAAAGCCCCCCCAATTTCCATTCACACGGGAATTCATTAGGAGGATACCTTTTTCAACGAAGCAGGTCTTCAAATTGTTGACATCAATTTGATTTTACCTTACAAAACCGACGAAATTTCGTTCTATGCCCGGTCCTTGTATTTTATTAACGGACAACGTATCGTTCAGCGTTGCTTTTGGTCTGGCGTTTTTTGACATGTAGTAGAAAGTATAGAATTAGATTGATTTAGGGTGAATTAGATTATTAATAAAAGGTAAAACGTAATTTTATTTCAGGATTTCATGACCGCCTGTCAGCAGGTTATATTTCATGAACCGTCATAACAGGTAGAGTTGAAATTTTCACAGAGTGTATTTCACATGAGCAGTTTTTTTAGCTGCATCTATCCTTACAAGAACATCGGTCCATCGAGAGAAGAGCTGTCATACACTTTACTTTCCGGTAGGTACTCCATAATCCAACCAAATTGGACCGCTTCGTTTCAAATTAATTAAATCATCCCAAATTAATATTAATGGACTTTTTGATTCGTCACATTTAAGACATTTTCTCTGCGTTCCTGCCATTAGTTCGTTATTGTTGTAAATTAAACAAAAAAAACTCTGCTTTTCGACGGTTTCTTAAAAGCTTTTAAAGTGGAATGCATTACAAGACTTCATGGTCGTAAACTTAAGACGTTATCCTAATTGAACACGATCACGCAATCATCGCGCGAATCAACGGTGCGATCATTTCACGTTCGCGCGACAAAAAATAATGGGTAACCTGATTAAACGTGAATACGCGATTATCGCGAGAATCAACGATGCGATCATAGATTCAATAACACCTGTTCGACATCAATATATTTGATCGTATATTCGTACAAACTAAGTTCTCGCGACTAGATTTCAAACACTTAAGTCGCGCGATTAGTAGGAGTAACCCCACCTTTCAATCATAAGGCCGTGAGTTCAAATCAGGTCGTGCTCCAATGGATTTTGCTTTTCGAAAAATGTATACATAACGTACATCAGTACTTAGTAGACGGTGAAGGAAAACATCGTTAGGAGATCCTTTCAAACAGAGTGGTGAAAGGATTTAAGGTGCGCCTTTCGTGCACTTGACACATATTTTCTTACTTTCTAGGTTCTACAACGTTTCGTTCGAGAAGAGTAGGTACTCTCGAACGAAATGTTGTACTTAGAACCCATAGCGCATTCATACTCCTCTTAACAGAAAAAATCATTGGTACACGACTACATTCAAACCCAAAGACCTTGGGATTGGAAGGCGGCGTCACCACCAGAACATCAATGCTCTCCAAACACCAATGTATCTACTTATAACATGGCAATGTAGTACACAATATAGGGCAAAATAACTACACAATACGTGACAGGAAATGGGTGTATCCCGATCCCAAATGACACGTCAACTGAGTCACGTGCCCCGTTTTATGTATTGCATGCGAGGAATATGAATAAGAAGATATTGGAGTTTAGTAAGTGAAGATGGAATTTACAAAGGAAAATATTCAAAATACTTTCTGAACAGGCGCCATACATGTGTCACAAAATTTCAAACAATGAAGATAACTTCTGCTTCTCTCCCCGAGCATGTCGTAAAAGTCGACTAAGGGATAGTATCCTCTCCAACATGATGAGATACAACAAGCAAGTATTCCCAAAGAAGGTTGGCGTCAGGCAGGCGGCCGGACATAAAACGCCTTGGCTAAAACTCTTACAGCATGATCCAAGGAACATGCTGTGCCGACCCCACATAGAGTGGGACATAGGCCTCTCCCATGATGAACATAACTTCTGCTATGCAATAGAAAGGTACTCTTTTAAACCCTTTTAATAGTGAGTGATTACTAATTCTGTGCTTCAATTAATATTATCGAGCTCTGGTGGTCTAGTGGCAGCCTCGCCTTTCGATCCAAAGGTCGTGAGTTCAAATCCAGTCGTGCACCAATGGGATAATTTATGTGCGCTTTACCAGTACTCTTAAACGGCGAAGGAAAACATCTTTAGGAAACTGGCATGTCGTAGACCGTAGAAAATAATTGCCTACAAGTCTCCTAGTTGAAACTTTTAATTTAATTATTTATTTATATTAAAAATTTAAAACTTCTTCACAGCCAATGGCGCATACAAATTAGTACTTACTTAGTTTACAAAACTTATCAACTCTGAAAAACTATGAAAATAATTTTATATTTAGTATACGACATCCTACAGCCTTCTGACTTCTCTACTGGACTAGGAGTAAAGAAAATACATACAATGACCAGCAACTTCCCTCCCCGAGCATGTCGTAAAAGTCAACTAGGGATATCCTCCCAAACATGATGGACCATCTACCTATATGGACGGTGGGCTGGTCACATGTCACCAAAGTTCACTATATCCATCTTAAAACTTTGAATCAGGAGTGGCTGCAAGTTTTCTTATGATTACTTGTGGCTCTGCTCACCCCATTACGGATACGGGCGTGATAATTAGCTTCAATATTATCATCACTTCTTACTCAACGATCCTGATGAAAGTACGTCTCAAAGAGTCTCCTTTGGTAAACTTGACACACGTTTTCGAACTTGTTAGCTTCTATGATATGCCGGTTTCCTCACAATGTTTTCCTTCACAGTTTGAGGCTGATACAGAGCAAGTATTTTTTCGAACTAAATATTCCTTTTGATTTTGATTCGAACCTATGACTTTGGCACGCTTCAACCGTCTGATAAGCTGGATCAGGTAAGTTATCTATAGACTGTTTGCAACAGCCTTTAGATAGCCCGACTGTTTCTTTTGTATTTTGTAAATTATATTTGTATTAGTTGTAAGTTTCTTTCTGTCAATAAATATTAAAATGACCTTAAATATTAAAAGGCAGGTTGACTACCACTAGACCACCATCAAACTCGTTACAAGTGGTTTCTCATTGGTCGGTTTTTTAAGTTTCCAATATCAAGTTCATTGACCTGTCTGGGAAAAGCCAGTGGTCTCATCTGAATATTTATGAACCCTCCATCGTTATAATTCGTACCTACAATATCTAAATTAAAACCGGGTATATTTTTCATAATTAAATCGATAGCCGGATGAACGAGTGTAATTTATGGGGTTTATACCCAGTGGGGTCCTTTCTGACCCAGGAACTCGTCCGGGTACAAACCAATGAATTTTTAAACGAGGTTTCGTATAAATAACCGTTTCTAAATTAGACAGCCGTAACTCTAATAGTAGAACGAGCGGCGACCGTAGGCATCCCTACGTTATCGCAAAATATGCGTACAGTCGCCTAAATTAGGATTTTGGTATACCTGCCTATACCAATACTTCATAACTTTCAACATGGTGCTATTGGATGTAAGTGTAGGTACAATATTGACGACCTCGGTGGCGGGCGAGTGCTCGGCTGAGACGCAAGAGGCGCGGGTTCCCCATTTGTGTGGTGAAGAGATCCAATAAACATCATAATAAGAAGACCAGTCGTTTCATTCCAGTCCCTTCCCACTTCCGTAACAGTAGGTATGTATATACAGTTAACATTATGTCCATCGAATTCGACTCGTCCTTCCACATTAAATCTCGTGCTGGTATTTTATAGTGATAGGACTCGAATTGAAAAACAATATTCGACTCATCAGGAAAAAAATCGGATCATGACTCGAATTAGCCCCTGATTCGCATTTATTGATGATTCGAATCGATATAATGATTCGAATCAATACGAATCGATCTGATGATTCGAACAATAGATATAAATAAATAAAAAACACTTAGATACATTTTTGAATCGTCATCATCAGCCTATAACAGTCCACTGCAGGCCGTAGATCTCTACAATTACAAACATCGCTAGGCGTACTACTCGCGTAACAGATAAAAGAAATAAATTGATTCGAATCAGATCGTGGATTCGAATCAACTCGACCATTCGAATCAAGCGATGATTCGAATCAACATAAAATCTCATTCGAATTGAGTTGTAACTGTCATCATTCGAATCATTCGAATCAAATGTGATTCGAGTACCATCACTAGTATTTTATTGCCGACTGTTATTCGGCCTAACTAATTATTCTAAAACGTCCACTTATCAGCTTCAATTATCTATTATCATACCTAATAGTCAACAGCACACATTATAGTAAAATCGATAGCAATGAGGTAGTTTTGCGTGGTTTCTGGCGCGACGCCAAGCTACCTTGGGGTTACCTAAGGGTTGCTGAGTACCTGGTTCGAGTTGTCAGCGAGCTAAATATAGGGTGGGTCTTTTGTTCCAGTATTCTCAAGTTGGACGGGTATATTATATTTTAAATCATGTTTTGTAATTTATAGTGAGACGAGAAAACAACGCTCAGTTGTCATACTAAACGCAGGCAATAACCTAAATAGGTCCTCTTTTAGATCCTATCCTACTAATAAACGCGAAAGTTTGTAAGTATGGATGTTTGTTAGTCTTTCACGCCTAAACGTCTGAACGGATTTAAATGAAACTTGGAATATACATAGAACATGTACTGGATTAACATATAGGCTATTTTTTATCCGGATACCACGCGAGTGAAGCCGCGGGCGGCAGCTAGTACGCAATAAAGTAGTTCGCCTCGAACTGAGAACAACAGTTTACTCAATTTAACTTTTTTCGTTTTATTTCAAAAACCATACATCAACCTAGCTATTTAGGTACTATTTACAATGTATGCCCTTTCATAATGGCACGGATAAATGCATATTACGGATAAATTATTTTGTGATACTACTTGTCGTGTCACTATTTCATGTGGTGAAAATATTTAAAGTGCACCTCTAAGGCTGCTTTCGTGTACTTGACACATAATTTCGAACTTCTTAGGTTCTACGCGTCGCGCGTCGGTTTCCTCACGGTCTTTTCCTTCAAAATTTTCTAACAGAAGAGTCCACGACGTGCACGACGGAAGGCGGGGCCGCTACCACAGAAGTCTAGTGACTAGATCACCAGTATGATGTATCACCGTGATGTTTGGTGATGGTGAAGATATAGATTTGTTTTACTTTATACCAAAACTGGGTTAGACTTATCTTGATATTCTATAGTTCCCTAAGCATATAGCTATACTTCTAGTTATTTCTTGTTAGAAATAACATTTAGATAGCTAAGTGGGGTGCGAAATGAGCTGTTGAGAAGTACGTACCTAAATGGGGTGTCTTCTGCGGCGTTGAACAACCAAATGGCTTAGAAATATACTATTTGTAAATTATATGGTTATGTTTTGTACTACGTACTTGACAATGTACCTCCATTATTAGTTGATATAACGCTCACAATAAAAGTAGCTATTCTTTATTAGTATTCTTAGTTATTGATGACCTCGGTGGCTTGGCGGGCGAGTGCTCGACTGAGACGCAAGATGCGCGGGTTCGATTCCCGCTGCGGGAGAAATGTTTGCATGTTCTGCAAATATTTCTTCCGGGTCTGGGTGTTTCAATACTATGTAAGTATGAATATTAATCTTTCTTTTTTTAATGTATAATATTAAATCAAATCAATTTTTGATTTAATTGATAATGTTTCTAGATTCAAAATTCAAAACCAATTCCAGCTTCTTAGTTCGTCTATAAACCAATGCTTTCAAAGTTTACGTCATCTGAGTTTAATTTTAACTTATATATAAGCTTGGTTTATTTAAAAGTGAAGACCGTTATTTGGCGTCCATACAGACCATGATTCTCTACAGTCAGACAAACTCTTTATGTCTCTTCCTTTTTTCTCATACCCTGTGGATGACTGACTGATACGAAAGTCAAATGCACAATTACACAGAAATACGTATATTAATCCTCCTTTAGGCCCGATTTCCAACTCCGTTTAGCTCCCAAGAGCAAACTGCATACTTGTACTTCTTACAACAAATAGTAGTTGACCGGAAAGGACTGAGCGAGCAGAAAGAGTTGAAACGAACTCGCTCAGATCTATGGAAGGGAGCGGAGTCCTCAATCGTCCTTCTGTTCAACTCGCAATGATAATACAAATAGACTTTTTACAGAAAAAGCGGGGCGGATTGAACGAGTAAAACTCTTTGTTGGAGGAAATGTAAACCTATTTCATTATAAAGGAGTCCCATTTCGCTTAGCCATTATACGCTCATTCCCGCTTATTACTCTTTCTCAGTGGAAACCCGGCTTTAGTGAGAGTTGAAATGACTGCTAAAACAGGGAATCGGAAGAAGAATACGTATTGTGCCGACCCCACATAAAGTGGGAAGAGCAGGGATATGATGATTAATCCTTCCTATCGTTTGATCGTGGGTTCGAATAATAATAGATAGATATTAAAAAGACAATAGAGTTTTCACTTTATAAAATTATGTGCGATAAACCTGTGCTGTCAAACGGTGAAAGAAAACTCCGTGAGGAATCCAGTATCATCATCATCATTTTCCTGCCCTTATCCCACTAGGTGGGGTCGGCGCAACATGTTTTCCTCTTCCATCATCTTCTATCACACCTCACTCATGTCCTCCTTCACACAATCCATCCATCTTTTCTTTCCTTCCTCTAGCAGTGTATCCACCCATATTATTCATCACTCAGCGTGAGGAATCCGACATATTATAAGTAAAGCCAAAACAAAATCGGTTTTGTATAAATACACAAAAAGAGCTCCACCGGGGCACACTTTAATACTTAAAAAAATATTTTTAAGCATAGAATTTTTTTTTAATAAAGAACAATGGTTTTGGAGCTTTACAAGTAAAAAAGTAACGGAGTGTCCCTGGGGTGTTCGCTATATTACGGCCGTCAACAAACGCCGTCCTGCGGGAGAACCTGAGCTTTCGTCGTGACAACGGACTCATTATGGAGGCTTTATGCCACGACGTAACGAGCACGACACGGACTTTTCTCAGACCGGTGGAGTGAGAGCACTGGTGACCCTGTAGCACAGGTCTTTGAACCTTTCTCAGGCACCATCTCTCACAAAACAGGTTTTAAAGAAACCTTTGTGAAATAAATTAAATAAATCTTACTCCTTACTTATATTATAAAATTGAAAAGCTTTAGTTTGCTTGAAAGCTCAAAACGCAACGATAGCGCGTGCTAACTTTACCTGTGCTGCCATCTAGTAAATAAATAAAACTTTTAGTTATAACATTTTCTTAAACAACCTCTTAAGGGTTGCGCCCATTAAGCACGTGATGTTTTTAGCAACTTTTTAACGAATTTTGAACTCTCCCCCCTCCTGGTGAGGCTTTAGAATATTCGCGTTTGTTTTGATCTAGATCTTGGGAACCTTACTATATTTTCAGATGGTTTTTACTTTGATAGGAAGGTACTAATTATTTATTAGTTTTTATAACCAGTTGTTTTATTAATTTTGTAGTTTTCTTGTTTTTTACAACCAATTACTTGATTAGGATTAAGATTATTTGATAAGCGACAGATTATCGATACTTTTTTTTTCATTTTGCGACATCGTGGTGGAAGTCAGTCAATGACCTGTAGGTAATTAAGACGTTTTTGGCACCGACTATACCAACAAAGTTCACATTCGCTTGGCTCGATCGACACTTCTATGCCCCTGTGTCGTCCCGTCACGTTTTAATCAGGACTAAGTGAAGGCCCCAGTGTTTGCTCACGAAACCACTGTTTACGTAAACTGTAGACTTGTAATTTCAAGTTACAACTTGTTCGCAAAACAGTAGCTGTTGTTACAAGCTGTCTCTATTATGGTAATTACTCGTGCCTAAAGGTTTGGGTTGATAAGGAGGGCCAAATAAGGATGACGTTATTGGGCCAAGGTTTCAAAAAGTAGGTACAAATTACACTTGCTGTACCCAGGCGCGGTCCAAAGGGGTGGATCACAGGGGAGATGACCCCCCCCCCCCTAAAATCGTACACGTCAAGTTGAAAAATCTTCTAAAAATTTACAACATATAAAAAAGCAATTTTAGTTCTTGGATTTCGGTGCAAAAAAATTATGTTCGTTATACCAGTACTCTCAAACGGTGAAGGAAAACATCGTGAGGAAAACGCTGCATAGTCAGCTCCGCACGTATTGACTATGTCACTCCTGGTCAAGGCTGACTAAGCTGAGAGGATGGAATAGGTGCTGGGCAAGCCTACTCTATCTTAATTCGTCCCAGGTACTACAGCGTCCCGTTTGCGAAGGCAAAAGTTGCCTCCTGACGCTCTATAAATCATCTACTAGAAGGTAGAAGGCCTTAATTTTTACCCACAGGTGTATTCTAACGTACTATGAACTAATAAATAAGTCCTCGAGTTTCCTTAATGGCGGAAAACGGTTGTTAAACATTTTTATGAGCTATTCACAGCCAATATGGTATTTATTACCACTTGTCCTTTTACTGGCAACTAATATCAAGCCTAGCTTGTTTTTATAGGGCGGATATAAATCTTCGCTCGGTTTACTGGGTGATCGTCTAACTGGGTCGTTTGGCTTATTTTTCTGCAGAGTTACAAGTGTTTTTTTTTTATCTTAAATCAGTACATAGTAGTACCTATCTGTCTACAACTCAGAACAATTTTTGGTCTGAGGTCTACAAAAGGATGTTGAATTTCAAATTATGAAAATGACGCCAGAGAGATACATTAAAATCTTAAAAATCATTAAATTAGTTGACACACTTTTGACACAAAAATAATAAAGATAGGTATACTGTGATACCTCTTCTAAACTTACTCATACTTATCGGGTGCATGCAAGCAAAACCGCGCGCAACAGCTAACAATATATGTTTTAGAAATGTGCTAATTAACCTATCATCTGATATCCAACAAGGCATCAATATTAAACTTTTTTTTAGTTCATGACTTTATGTCCTCTAGACTCTAGAGGACATAAAGTCATGAACTAAAAAACTAGCGAACTCGAGGACGCCATCTTCAATTTAAAGTAACATCACGTAGCCTATAACCAACGGATGATTCAGACGCTTCCAACGATACTCTTCATTTTTAAAATTATGATAAGTAGTTTAGAAGTTATGAGTGAGCAGATGAACATACTACATACTGGTGAAAACCATAACCCTCCTTTTTGCTTCGCTGTAGTTGAGTAACAAATGAGTAAACTTCTCAACTGCTGTCGCGGCAAACTTCCCTTCCTTTTGAGCCATTTAATTTTCCCAAGAGAACCATGAGCTTTCTTCAGATATCTCGCAAAATAAATGCATACATTACACCCACTTCTTATTTTATGTTCAAGTAAAAAGATCTTGTTTGTATGTTTGTATGTTTGTGTGTGAATTTAGAAGGAACTTGGAATGTACTCAGTGCCTGCAATAGTAAAGGTCTCATAGAGTGCGCCTCATAGAGTTCCTTTCGTACCCTTGACACATGTTTCCGAACTTTTTAGGTTCTTCGACATGCCGGTGAAGGAAGTAGTGATAATATGATCGTCGAAGTTAAGCAACATTGTGCGCGGTCACAATTTGGATGGGTGACTGCAAGTGGCATTACGAGCTGAGTGCTTCCGTGCTTCGGAGGCACGTTAAATTGTCGGTCCCGGCTTTTAAGTTATTAAGCCTTGACGGAGGCCTAAAAACTCCGTCACAAGAGTTGGCCACTAGCTCATACGAACTTACTTTTACGGTTAAGGAAAGTGGAGGAAGGTGAAGAAATGTGAGACTTTACCATTTGAGAGAACCGATTGTCGCAACAACAAAAATTAATTGGAGCACAATCGAATTCGATCCCCCGACTTTTTTATCCGTGTACCAAACAATCCGTGTATGGAAGCCTAAAACGTCTAAAAAGTGACTAATCCCCGAATACTCAAACGCATCTCAAAGTTGAGCAGGTTTCAAATGACGTTTTTTTTTTGACAGATTTTCATCAGAAACTGTCAAAAAACCGTGAGTTGAGACGTGCTCAACTCTGAGATGCGTTTGAGTAGGTATTCGGGAGTAAAACTCTTAGACTAAGTGGCAGCTGTTATGACTTTTTTAGGGTTCCGTACCCGAAAGGTGCCAACGGGACTCTATTACTAAGCCTCCGCTGTCCGTCCGTCCGTCCGTCTGTCAACGGGTTGTATCTTAAGAACCGTAAAAGGTAGAAAGTTGAAACACAGAATGTATATATTTCAATTATCGCTACAACAAATAATAACAATAAAATAATATAAAAAATTAAAGGAGACCCCCATATAGTAAACATTGTTTTAACGTTCGTAATCTATCGTCGAAACTACCTATTTAAAAAGAACATACAGTAAAAGACATTTTATAAAAAAACATGTACCTACTATGTTACGGAACCCTTCGTGTGCGAATCCAACTTGCCCTTCACCGGTTTTTATTTAATAGGTACTTTTAACGCAAACAAACTTTTTTATAGTCATTTAAAACGAAGTTGCTAGCTTTAAAAGCAACTTCATATTAGCGCCAAATATAAAATTCATTGCGTTTGCCAAGCGAGGCGCATTTTCATTTCACATCACGACAAACGGGCTCTTTCTGAAAACGTATAAAATAAGGAGTGTTTATTTACTTACAAGATGAGATACATGTGTGCAATATCAGAAAGATTGTGCAATTGTAGATTTTGCTCACCAAAATCGCTGTAGTTAGTTAATAAAATATGTCTATTCAAAAATATATTAATTAAATTTTACCACTTGTCCATCCGTCTGTCTGTCAGCGAGCTGTATCTCATAAACCGTAATAAAATATTTTTGAAATTTTCAGTGTGTTTTTCTATTGCCGCTATAAATAACAACAAACAATATAAAATAAAGGGGTCTCCATACAAGAAACATGTATGTACATTTACAATGGTACGGAACTCTTTGTGTGCGAATTCAACTCGCACTTGTCCGTTTTTTTATATTTGACTAGATATTCTACACATTTCTGACGGTAAACTTTTGTCGATGCTATTTAATTCCGTTCACCACACTGGTTCGAACAATCCTATGGCACGGATAGCAGTAGTTTCATTTTTTAAACAGCAGGGTGCATGTTACTGGTTATACAATAATCCAATTAGCCGATGCCCCGAGGCAAGCTTGTAAGACTAATGAATATGTATGTTTCAACGGGATAAGATCACTGGTTATCTTATACAGAGTGTTTTTATTTAACTGGGACAGTATTAGGAATTCCGAAAGCAGAAGAGATACAGGAAAAGTGTCTTAAGAATTATTTGATCTTTTTAGGGTTCCGCACTTGAAGGGTACCAGCGGGATCCCTAAGGCTCCGCTGTCCGTCCGTTCGTCCGCCCATCTGTCCTTTTTTTCGTCTGTCAGCGGGCTGTATCACATGAACCGTAAGGCGTTGACCTAATTAGTTACCTAGTAGTAAACCTTCGTGCGAGTTCGACTCGCACTTGATTGGTTTTTATTTAGTGAAAGCAAGGGCTAGGCATAGTACATTTTTGGCCAAGCGTGACCGTTTCTTGATGCTAATCGACTTGTAACGATCATTTCGTTGTATCGGTTTTCAGTGAGTAGATTAGCATTCAAAATGTTTTCACCAACATTTCATGGCCATCTCATTTTTGGCCAAAAAAATTACTATGCCAATTTTTTTTACAAAAAATACGAGGAAATTGTTCCTAAGACACGCTTCCTGTATCTCTTCTGGTTTCGGATTTCCATTTTCTCCCAGTTAAAAAAAAACACTCTGTATAATGCATAATGCTATGGGTAATACCCCTGTGTAAGTATTAGCTGACTGACTATACAAAAGGAGTAGGTACCTAAGCGTAAATGAGCTTAAGAGAATAAGGATGAGTCTTCATAAGCGTTATGGCAATATCGTAGGAACGAAAACTAAGGCCTAATTGTTTCAAACCATCGTGGTGAAAGGATTTAACGAATGCGGATGTTCGTCCAATAGTAATGGCATACCCAATCCACTCAATGAGTAGCGTAATGATTGGTAAACAATTTCTTCGAAACGGACTAAAATACCAAGTAACCTTTATTTATTTTTCGTTTCGCGGAACCTATTAAACCACCGAAAGGTATATCGAATGAACAAAACGAGCCAATTTTCCTTTATTACAGGCCGTAAAAGTTTTCGCCCATTTTCGCCAAACAACCCTCATATTAACAATTATTGATGTCAAGGTCAATGTGATAAATACATTTTTATTAAAACATAACCCGACCAGATGGGGTTACGAACGATATTTTTATACCAGCCGGGCTCAGCCAATCGTGGAAAGTCATAAATCGCGATAGCCAATCATTTACGCGGCGTCCTACGTGAGCGATGTTGATGCGAATGCGAAGCAGCCACGGCAAGAGAACAACAAACAGTTGATACCTTTTCAAATGTCCTACTGAACAAACGCACGCGGCGCGACACGAAACGAAGCGAATGCGATCAGTTGGCTTGATATTTTCGCGCGAGCTGGATACGCTAGACGGTCTAATCTAATAATATTTGAGGACATATCACACTGCATCATCTAGCCCCAAACTAAGCAAAGCTTGTATTATGGGAACCAGATGACTGATAGAATACATTATATACTTTTTTTGTAAATACATACTTATAATACACACATACTACAACACCCAGACCCGGAAGATAATATTTGCAGAGCATGCAAACATTTCTCCCGCAGCGGGAATTGAACCCGCGCCTCTTGCGTCTCAGCCGAGCACTCACCCGCCTCGCCACAGAGGTCGCGCGCAAGATAAAGCCACCGCATCGCATTGAATTAGCGAGTCGTCGCATCTGATCACTTCGCAATCGCGTTGAATCGCCTACGTAGGGCGTCGCCTTATTTTCTCTGCATTTTTATCGCGACACCATCGCGATGTGGTGAAGCTTTGTGTTTTGCATTCTTGTCTATCATCTGACAGATCATATTCGACGAATTCGCCGAAGCCCAATGGTGTAGTAGAGCGAGGCCGTAGCATAGGGAGTTTTGTAATGTTGTGGCTACACTATCGCGATAGTGCAAAGCTTAGCGTTTTGTGTCCTTGTCTATCCTGGGACCAGTCATAATGGCTGAACTTGACGCTCTATGCGAAAAGTTCGTCGAATCCCGATAATGTGGCCCCAGCATAACAATAATGCCACTTAGGTCATTGAACTCACTTTTATGACGATGAAAACAATTGGCGATTTAAGATTATAGAAGTTTGGCATTTCTTTCTATAATGTATGGGAGCGCTAAGACCAAAATGTCGTATTAAATTTAAAGAAACAAGCCATGATGGAGGCCTTTAGGCGGCCTAAAAACTCCGTCACTAGAGTTAGCCACTAGCTCATACGAACATACATATATAGAAGCAAGCATCATGACTGTTTCCTTGTCAATATATTTACGGAAACTTGATGTACCTACGGTCCTACGTACATAAAAATGTTAGTAAGTTTAAAAAAAGCGATAATAATAATAATGTAGTATTTCTAGAAAAAAGGATAAACTCGTACCTACGACTAGGCTAGACAAAATTAACAAATTATTGTTTAAAAAAGCGTAAATTACTGAATAATGCTCCAATTCCTTATTGTAAAGGGATCATTTTCCAAATATAGCTAAGCGTAGTTTCTTATCTGTACGAGTATCTTCCACGCTTGATCGCCTTACTAACAGGGTGTAAATGCAACGTAAATTTAAAACGTGCCCAAATGATCCCCGTGATTTTAAGGAATAAATATTTTTTTTACTTTGACTTTTACTTTAAAAACAGTGTGTGTCAGTGCATGAATGGAGCTTCTTTGAGGTGCACTTTAGGCTATTCACCACACTAGTTTGAGTTGAGTAGTGGTGTAGTACAAGACTTATGATTATAGGAGAAAGTTGTAATTATAAACCAATTTGAAGTTGTTATAAACCAAAACGCTGCTCGTGCAACTTCAGTGGGAGGTTTTATCATTAACAGTATTGGTTGTTGTTGGGACTTGTTTTCTAGTTTGGCCGCTAAAGCTACGATCAGACTGACGCTTTCAGGCGGAAATAACGTGCAGGCACTAAAATGTCCAACCGTTCTAATTATGTCTGCGTCACTCCAATCACGCGGGTGACTGGCATTTTCGCAGTCGCTTTACTCGTAATGGAGTCGGTTTGGCTAAGCCTTATGCAATCAGACGCTTGCCAAACTATAGCAAGGTCCCATAAACCTCAAACATATGGGTTTAATCTAAAAATCATCACGAGCACTACAGCGTCCCGTTAATGTAGGCAAAAGTTACCTCCTGGAGCTATATAAAAATCTATTATAATTGTTTTCCCGCTTCATTGACACTGTGCTCTAATGAGCGCAAAATTGAAAAAATGGCGTAGTAAAAAGGGGACTCATACCGACCGACCATTCGTGACTATGTCATCGGTCCATCAGGCGGGGGTCGTCTTGCAGCGTCCTGATAAGAAAGTCTAATTTCAAACTGCATAAAAAGTAAAATAAAGCAGCACTGATGGCTGATTCCAATATTGTATTAACCGACGACGGAACAAAAAGCGAGCGAAAAATCGAAAAGCACCACGATTTTTTTTAACATACTAGTAACATTGCTATGGTAATGAATAATCCGTCGTCCGTTGGTAGAATATTGGAAACGGGTATGGAAGATGTTAAATTATCAAAATGTCACAAAAAGCTTCAATCGTATACTAATATTAGCAAAAAATTTAAAGGTAGAGCTCCTGAGACCGCTCAAAAGGGATTTTCGCTTCAGCGATATTTAAAGGCCCGGAAATTTTGTTTTCCAACATAAATTTTCAAAAGGATACGGCGCTGACAGGTATTGAGCAGCTCAAAGTAATTGCGGGCCTGTAGGATATTAACTAATTTCAAAACTTTGAAATAACTTGCGAAGAAAAATTTCTTTAATACAGGGTGTAAGACGGCCGGAGTCCCGATTTTGTAACGCAATTGCGTCAGAGTCGCAGTCCCCTACATCATTCGTCCCTTTTACTCCTACAGTACCTTTATTGTAAAATGATGTAAAGGTACGCATACTCCTAACCCGTCTTATGATTGGACGTCAAATACAAATACAACAAACGTTGATAAAATATCGATGGAATCGAATAAACGATGTCAAATGTAGTAATGAGATTTTGTTATAGCATACGTTTGATATGGTCGGCCCTATTCAGCCGATAACGCCCGACCATACTTAGGCCGATGACTGGTTAGTTAATAATAATAAATAACACCCAACAGTCACATACATAGTCCTGACCCCACACTAGGATTCCCTGTCTCGTGAGTATCAGAAACTACGAGTACCATGGTAACACCCAGACCCGGAAGAAATATTTGCAGAACATGCAAACATTTCTTCCGCAGCGGGAATCGAACCCGCTCCTCTTGCGTCTCTGCCGAGCAATCGCCCGCCACGCCACCGAGGCCGTCATTTGTATCCGATCCATAAACGACTAACGACGCAGACGACTGGGACGTCGACTTACTACAAAATCGCATCGAATAAAACACGAAAAACTTTCTCTACATTAAGTACGTACTCTTTACCAAGATGAAATTGCTTTGGACAAAAGTTTGTTCCACTCGTGACTTATACCTCGGTGGCACGCATGTCAACACACTCCTGTAACAGGCAGGTGAAATATTATTATGTTATTTTTATTAAAAACTAGCTGCCGCTCGCGGCTTCACACGCGTGGTACCCGGATAAAGTCAAAGTCAAAAAAAATTATTCCATAATATCACGGGGATTACTTGGACACGTTTTAAATCTACGTTGCATTTACACCTGTTCGTAACGCGAACAAGCGTGGAAGATACAGGCAAGAAACCACGCTTGGCTATTTTTTTGGAAAATGATCCCTTTACAATCATGTGTTTAAAAGGAGTTGGAGCATTGTTCAGAAATAGTTGTTCTTAAGTTTATGCGTATGCTTTAAAAAACATCCTCAAACATACAATACCAACTATATGCCAGTTTGCCACTGAGACCTTTGCCCTCCTCGCTCGCTCGATCAATAAATACTTAATTTGAAAAAGTTCTAAATGTTTCAAAATTGGTTTTCTTAGGTGTTTTTGGCAACGCCAACTTTGTTGGCAACTAGCACTCAATAAAATTAGCTGCTGAAGTTTCCCTAAGGCCCAGTTTTGGGAGTGGCCTTTTTACACCTTATAACGGTCCCAAACGAGACGGTAAAATAAAGATAATGAGACCTCATTTTCTCACTACCATTATTTTCAAAAGTTGTAAAACAACGTTGTAAAAGTGGGGCATTGCCCTCATGGGGATGTACGATTGTCCTTTTTACGGCATGGATAATAAACTTTATTACCTAGATGTATTCAAAATTGACACAACATTTCATAAAAAGTAATTGGAAAATCTTACTTCTATTATAAATGAGAAAGTTTGTGAGGATGTGTGGATGTGTGATTGTGCCTCAATTACGCCGTGACGGCTGCGTTCAGCCTTGGAAACTTGGAGCAAACTTGGAATTACATAGATAACTTGGATTTTCCGATTTGCTGGAAACTTGATTTGGACTCTTTCAATACAAAATTAAAACATATTTAGAGCTTTACCAAAGAAGCGCAAGGGGGTATGTATGTTCGTATGAGCTAATGGCCAACTCTAGTGACGGAGTTTTTAGGCCGCCTAAAGGCTTCCGTCATGGCTTAACGACTTAAAAGCCGGGACGTAATGCCACTTGCGGTCACCCATCCCGATTTGTGACCGCGCATATCGTTGCTTAACTTAAACGATCAATCAAGAACGCCTAAGCAAGCTATGACACGAGCGCTTATGCAACGGGGTGTCAAGGCTGTTCAAACACAATATACTCTACGCAAGTGAAACCGGGGGTGTTCCACTAGTTTTTTCATATCCTTACAGTTCCTAGAAGCCGTAATGACCGGAAGACGATGGGGAGCTGGTTCTCGTTTGCCATTCGAGTATCTTAATCCCCAATGGAACGGCGGAGCTTCAAAATGGAGACACTTTCCTTGTAATTAATTAGATGTACAATGGCAACACGGAAGGAAGTAATTTGATCTTGTTTAATTTACTTTGTAGTATGAAAAAGTGAAATTGTTTATTTTATTGCATAATGCATAATTTTTTTGGGATTGCGCAATCCACAACGAACCCTTATTTTTGTAGTGAAGTATTTTTACCCGATTTTGAACCAGGGCAATATTTGCAAGAAATATACATAGTACATGTGCTGGACTAACATAATAGGCTATTTTTTATCCGGGTACCACGCGAGCAAAGCCACGGTCGGCAGCTGGTTATGTTATATATTAGGCATTTCTTGTATTATTACGTGTAATATTTATTTCTTTAACTTTTATCAAAACATCTTTACCTCTCATTTTTCTACAAGTTTCACAAAGGTTAGCTGAAAGAAAATGCTAATTAGCATTAAGTTCGGCTATGTACATGTTTTTTCTTATGTACAATAAAGAATTTTCTATCTATCCAACTCTATGCGTTCTGCTTAGCTTGTAATGGGCTTAGGCCCGCACTCCGTTCAGTACGTTCCGTTCAGTACGTCCTTCAGTACGTTTTACAACCAGTATTATTGACAGGTGACATTTATGTGACGGACGAAAGAAAGGGGACACTTAGGAAAAGGGCACATGTATAAGGTTACGTTCAAACCGACGTGAGAGCTGGGAGCGAATGTTATAACACGGTAAAAATAATAAGATAAAGTGTGTACCTAATAGTCTAGATAGAGTAAACGTTAGCTAATGATCACAAGTATCTATTTAAAAAAAAGTATAAAGTATTCTATTTGGGCTAGATGGCGCTGTGTGAAATGTCCACAAATATTTATTAATTTATAGATAGATAGATAAAAACTTAATTTGACACAACAACAACATTATACAGACACAAAAGATACAAACAAAATGAAAAAAAAAACTAATAAGTAACAAAAAGACAAATCAAATACAAGGAAAACTAACAAAATAAATAACCAAAATACCTATTACAGAAAAAAATCATATTAAAGTAATTAGCTTAAAATTTAGGCAGGTGCAAGAAGGTACCTATGTGCTGTTGTGGTGAGTCAAAAAGGACCAGTCTCAGCTTGTTGTTACTCTGTGGCTCTGCCCACCCCAATGGAGATACGAGCGTGATACTAAGTGTGTATGTAGGTTTTATTTGACAACCATAAATTCTGTACTTGTGAATCAGAAATATTTAGGGATCCTGTATTTTTTTTCTTGCGTTGACTGTCATTCCAGCCAGTTACAATAGTTTGACATACAATCAGTCAAACAGCTTTCGCCGTGAACGCAGCCCAATGGCTTGATTTATTTCTAGACCCGGCTTTTATTTAGCAAAGTGGACCGGTTGAGAAACTCAGGCGTAAAACTGTATCGAAGCTCTGGAAGGAAATGTGCTGTATTTCTTGTTCGTGAAATGGCGTCCCGACCTTTTGGGGACGCTTCGTGGGACCCTTTTTATTGTTCGTTTAGGCCATCTTTGCTGATGAAAAGCGATGATGTAGTACTTTGAACGTTGAGAGATTGAGTTATTTTGTACATTTTTTGGGTTCCGTCATCAGTATCAATAATGAAAATGTCTATTAGTCAAAAGCCTTTAACTAACACATTTCACTTCTCTTGACTTATTTTTAGGGTTCCGAACCAACGGGCCTTATTACTAAACCTCCGCTGTCCGTCCATCCGTCCGTCCGTCTATCAGCGGGCTGTATCTCATGAACCGTAATAAGTAGAGAGTTGAAATTTTCACAGAGTGTGTATTTCTATTGCCGCTATAACAACTGATAATAAAAATAAAATAAAAATAAGAAGGGGCCCCATACAAATAACATTTACGTACCTACATGTAGGTACGATGGTACGGAACCTTTCGTGTGTGAATTAGACTCGCACTTGACCAGTTCTATTCATACTGTTCCCTGGATTAGTGCTAACATTGATCGTTGTTTTGATGTGAAAGGTTTGCTAGCAAAATCCGTTTAGCCATTACGGAGATGGAAACAAATAAACAAACTCACATTCACTCCTGTAGGTGGATGAGGCTAGCATAGGACCGTGTTGGATGGCACTGGCAAAGGGTGGCCTACGCCCAGTAGTGGGCAAACACGGGCTGTGGATGATGATGATTAGTATGGCAAGTTCAGCGACTAGCCAAAAAACTCGAATGTGTCAAGGTCTAAAGGAACCTTTAAGGCGCACTTTAATCCTTTCATCACACTGGTTCGAGAGAACTAGTGACACGCCTAGGACATAGGCTACCTTTTGTAGTAAAAATAATCCTAGAGGGGGTGAAATAAGGGATGAAAGTTTGTATGGGGAACCCATGGTTAAGCAATGTTGTGCACGGCCAAAAGTTGGATAGGTCACCGCCTGAGAATGCCCTGCGATGTTTACTTTTTGCACTCCCGGATTTTTTTATGCCCATCTACGAAACCACATTTCATAAATTTTATACTGTCCCTACATATTTGAGTTGTATGTAGTTTTTTATGGTTTTTTTAACCCGCGAAGCTAGTCATAGTAATATTATAAAGAGGAAAGATTTTTGTTTTTTGTTTGTTTGTAACGAATAGGCTTCAAAACTACTGGACCGATTTCAAAATTTTTTCACCAATAGAAATCTACATTATCGGGAACCAGTATAGGCTATAATATATTTTCAAAAAAAATAGGGATCCGTAAGAAAATTTCAATATTGTAACCCAAGGTAGAAAACGCAAAATAGTTTTTGGCTTGCGCTGCGAAAACTATTGATTATAGAACAAAATAATGTAATACACGCGTACGAAGTCGCAGGCAACAGCTAGTTTACAATAATTTGATACTGGCTGTCGGTAATCTGTAAGTTCTCTTTGTCTAGCTTTAGCTAGCAACTGTATTGTTTCGTGTAGTTGGAGGGAATTGCATTGTGGCTAATAGCCCCCGTAGCGTTAGTCTGAGCGCTTTAAAATACATGCAAGAATAGATACTCGAATTTCGTTTTGGTCGCTAACCATGTAGCAGTTTGTGGTTATTATTTACTCACACGGCGTCGCTCGGGTTAAATAAACATATAACTTTATACTATTATAACTATATATTTATACCCTATAAGTGTAGTATTCTAAGTTTCGAGCCAAACCCCCCTCAGGTGATCACCCCATCGCCCATATAGATTTATCATGTTGGAGAAGATACTATCCCTTAGTCGACTCTTACACTCGGGGTGAGAAGCAGCTGCACGCATTCTATGTTTTTTCTTTACTCCCAGTCCAGCAGAGAAGTAATAGTTTTTCCAATAAATAAATAATCTAATAATATTTATTTATTTTATTCATTCACTTATGTTGTTTGCCTGAGGTATTGTGAGAATGACGAATGATTGGATTTTGACATTATATAATTGATATTTTTACTTATAATTAATATTGGCAATTAAAAAAATTAATCAAAATCTGAAAGATTTTGATTAAATTTTGCAAGGAGATACCACAGGCTACCTGTCGTTGTAAAAATAATCCTCGATGGGGTGAATTTAGGGATGAAAGTCTGCGTGGGGAATGCATCATTACACTACCGAGGTGAAGGAATGTTGAGCGCGCCACAACTTGGATGGGTGGCCTACAAAATCATTCCAAAACAATCTAACACGCAGACAATGTCGAGACTTACAGCTGGTACTGCATAAATGTTTTGTGTGGCCACAACCTAAGTGCAATTTGCAACAAAGTGCTCTGCTGTTTCGTCTACCTAGTGAACTGACACAAGACTAAGCCGCTCACAGGACACACAGTACGGCTAGTCCACTAGTTCAAAGTCACTAGGATAAGAGCCATGCTCGGTCTTTTAGATTTGGATTCGTAACGATATTATCCGACATAGAACCAAAGTCAGAACCGACATAGCTCAGATAATTAGCAAACTTTCCGGGCTTCGGAGGGCACGTTAAATTGTCGGTCCCGGCTTTTAAGTAGTTAAGCTACGACGGAGGCCTTTAGGCGGCCTAAAAACTCCATCACTTGGCCACTAGCTCATACGAACTTACTTCTTAGCGAACTGAAGTGGCAGTGGGCTGGCCATATCGCCGAAGAACTGACAACCGCTGGGGTAAACGAGTTCTTGAGTGGAGACCGCAAGTCGACAAACGTAATGTTAGAACACTCTCCGGCTAGCTGGAGTGAAGAGCCTCGGTGCGGTGGCAGGAAATATCACGGGAGTGGCCTGATTTAAATGTTTTATTTGTCACATCACTGGTTTTTACTAAAACCAGACTATAGAACCTTTTTTCCAAAACCGATTTTTTTTAAATACGAGCATTCCGGTTTTTTTTCAATCTTACTGAAAACCGGTCTCCGGTTAGTTTTCAGCTCGATAAGCAGGACTATGATGAGATGATAAACATATAAGGGAAGGACCGTGTATTCCTATGGCTGAAGCTGTGGTCCCAACGTCTATACGAAGGTGTCGTTGGATTTGTCTAGATGACAAAGAGGTCATAAGCTATATGATATGTAAAAATATCCAATATGGCAGTTTTAAGAAGCAATTTTCAATTTATTACTTTGGCAAATGAGGTGTCGTTTAGATAGCAAGAGTATCGTAAGTACAGCCTATGACACTTTTTTGACACTAAAGTGTAAAAAATCCAATATGGCGGCTTTAGGAAGCCATCATGTGTCAATAAATACATATAAGAATATTTTATTTTATTTTATAATTTTTTGGAAAACTTACAGCTAGAGAAAATACAATAGGTAGATAAGTACCTATATACTATGCAGCAGGATACTACATATGGGACGGCTAATTACAAGTTTCCACATATATGGCAGATGTACTATTCTACCTAAACTCTACACAGTCGAATTTTTATTCTTTTAAATAAACACTTTTTTGTTATTGTCAACATCAAAACTAATAACGCCATCAACCATGAACCAAAATAGATCGGATATTCGTCGCTCTCTTATATTTAGCAATTTTCTTCAGATAAGGCTCTATTAAGAGCTTATTTAATTTAATTGCGACATAAACGCAAGTAACTACATAATAATCGTGACTGAGCGAGCTCTGATAAATTAGCCGCTCAGTGCATTCTCAGCCTTATCCTAAAGTCTTAGGGTTAAGATTCGAATGGTGGGTGTCTGTGATGTCTGCGCTAAGCTGGGATCCTGAAGCCTTCACTTCCGGCCCTCGTCACGTGAGGCGTTTATTGGTATTTTCCTCTTTAAATATCCTGTACAAATAATCTACGATTCACCCTCCATTGACTCCTTTCGTAACGAGCTAGGAGGAAACAAAGGCTCATATAAAAATATATTGACAAAAACCACCAATATTATTCACCGACGATTTCTCTCTGACAGTGTTTCCCGGACATCATCATCATCATCATCAGCCTGACTTTACATACTGCTTAGTTTAAGCCTTCTTTTGTTTGTGGGATCCATCACAGTTCTATGCTAGTCTTGTTTACCCATGGCCCACGATTTTCACTATATCTTGGTGATCGCCTTTAAAGATGGTCCATCATGTTGAAGAGGATACTATCCCTTAGTCGACTTTTACGACATGCTCGGGGAGAGAAGGAGCTGGACATTCTATGATTTTTTACTCCCAGTCCAGCAGAGAATATTCCTCAAACCTAACTAATTTTAATTAAAAAGTTTTATAAGTCTTTAATCCGACTATAAAAGTGCCTATTTCAAACGCAGTTTACAAGGAAAAACCAAAAGTTACGCACTTTCGGTTTAATCTTTGAAGGAACTATCCTTGGTTTTATGTCGGACACTTTCGCCTCAACTTAAGAAACTTAGGGTAACTTGGAAACTTCACACAGTAATCAAGAGCCAAACTCTACGTGCGTGTTTTTAATAGAGTATACTACTACTAAAAATCTCGTGACTTTGTTTGCTTGAAAAAGGACGTGGGTTCAAATCCAGTCGTTTACAAATGAATTTTCCTGAGCTAAAAAAATATGTGCGCTATACCAGTACTCTCAAACGGTGAAGGAAAACATCGTGAGGAAACCCGCGGCTTATTTAACTCCGCACGTATTGTCAATGTCTTTCCTGTGTACAAGGCCGACTAAGCTGAGAGGATGGCATAGGTGCTGGGTAAGCCTACTCCATCTTAATTCGTCCCGGGCACTACAGCGTCCCGTTTGTGAAGGTAAAAGTTGCCTCCTGACGCTGTATAAATCATCTACTTACTATAAATGGTAAAAGGCCTCGTTTTTTTTGTTTGCTTGAAGTTGTTCCCTAATAGTCGTGTTAATGTTTCCTTCGAGTCAGTTTTGTTGAAAGGTTTTATAGTGCGCCTCAAAGGCTCAGAGGCACTTGACACAAGTTTTTAAAGTAGGTTCTACGACATGCCGGTTTCCTCACGATGTTTTCCTTCATAGTATGAGAGTACTGATGAATGTCACATTGTATTTTTTCAAACTCGTTCGAAAAATACAATTGATTCAGGATCGGTTCTAAACCTCTATGGTATCTATGGTCTGCAATAAACACATTTTTTTTTTTATAAACCCAAGACTGAGACGCTCTTTAAATCGTTTCACCACAAAACTGTGAAAGCGACATGACTAGTTAAATAAATAAATATTTGAGGACATATCACACAGCACCATCTAGCTCCAAACTAAGCAAAGCTTGTATTATGGGAACCAGATAGCTGATAGAATACTTATATACTTTTTTGTAAATACTTAAAACATACTTAAAATTCATAATACTACAACACCCAGACCCGGAAGAAATATTTGCAGAGCATGCAGACATTTCTCCCACAGCGGGAATCGAACCCGCGCCTCTTGCGTCTCAGCCGAGCACTCGCTCGCCTCGCTACAGAAGTCAAACTCTACAACTAGTTGTGGTAACACAAACTTCCCCATTTTTTATTACTAGCGGGATATTAACCTGACGCGTTCTGGAAGTTAGGTGACACGGCAATGGCAGTAAGAACGAGAGGAAGTTTATCAACAGAGCTTGTTTGTTTTATATGCGACAATTCGCGAGGCCTTCAATTTATCCGCTTTGAGACTACTTTAAAATGTAAAGTTTGAGAATTAGTGGATTAGACTGAGTCGAAAAACATTGAATGGTCTCGAGTATTATGTCTATACTCTATACATAAACGGTTGTTTTTATTCCGTAGTCAAGTAAAGTTAAAATAATAATAATTAAATATTATAAATATTTGAGGACATATCAAGTTGTTTGTATGTATTTTTTTAATTCCACATTTTCAGTATGTTTGGATCTAGGTCGTCAGTTTGTAAGGACTGGCCGAGGTGACACAACGCTTGCCTGCAGATATATACGAGTTCAAACCTCGCCGACCCCCAAAGAATTGTTGCGCGTGACTTTGACGGCTCAGACTCAGACGTACGAGTATGTTTCGAAGATATAGTAGGTAGGTATTCAAATAGCCTAAGTTTTAGGGTACTAAGAACACCGTTACGATGGAAACCAGAGCTTGCGGCTTACTTGGCAGAACACTTCATTATGCACAGGAGTACATTGATGGGTTTCCACAGCACGATACGGCAAAAAGTATTCACACTTTGACGACATCGGTGGCGTGGCGGGTGAGTGCCCGGCTGAGATACAAGAAGCGCGGTTTCGATTACGGCAGCGGGAGAACACTGTGATAGTTTTTTTTTTGTGTTTGGACTATAGTTTTTTGTTTCTAATAAATTGATCTATTTTTCGAAAACGTGGGGGGCGAGTTTTGTGTTTTTTTTACTTGAATTATGTTTGTGTTTGTCCAGACGCTACCTTATGTTGCGTTTAGTGTGGTCTAGGATAGTGAATGAATGAATGAGGACCCCCATATTGTACTTTAAGGAAATAACAGCGCTGACTTTGTCATCTGCTAAAAAAAAAACAACAAACGTGTCACAGTTCGAACCAGTGTGGGGAAAGGACTTAAAGTGCGCCTCAAAGGCTCTTTTCGTGTACTTGACACATGTTTTCGAACTAATTAGGTTCTACGACATGCCGGTTTCCTCACGATGTTTTCCTTAACCGTTTGAGAGTACTGCATGTCGTAAAAGTCGACTAAGGGATAGTATCCTCCAACATGATGAGAAACAATAAGCAAGTATTCCCAAGGAGGGTTGACGTCAGGCAGGCGGCCGGTCATAAAACACCTTAGGTAAAACTCTTACACCATGATCCAAGGATCATGCTGTGCTGACCCCACATAGAGTGGAATAAGGGCAGAAAGATGATGATGGACATTATTTCTTAGGACATTCTCGTAACGCACAGAAGAATGGAAACATACAAAGCTATATTAGGGAAAGTATAATGCGTCTTTCGAGCTCAGTTGTGCTCTAAGCGAAAAGCTACAGGAGTTTTATGAAACAGAATTATGTTTTGAATAAGTTATTTATGAAGATTGTCTCTCGTCCCCTCAGGTGCTACTTGGGAAATTCCTTGGCATTTTCATACATCATTTTTATGACGAAAAGGGTTGTTTTAATAGTTATTTTATTTTTAGTTCTCGGGTAGGCGTTCGGCTAATGGTACGATTACACGAAATCCGCCATCGGACGAGTTATGATCGGACGTCGTCGACCGATCAAATGTCGATGGAATCGAATGGACGATGTTGATTTTAATAGTGTATCTGCGCAATATTTGTCTTGAACCCTATAATCCATTGACAAGGTTGCAGATTACATACATACATACATATTATCACGCCCATATCCCTAATGGGTTAGGCAGAGCCACAAGTAAACATAAAACAACTTGCAGCCACTTCTTATTTAAATTCCTAAGATGGAAATGGTTAACAATGGTGACAATTAATTGTATTTTTTTATTCACTACATATTTTATTAGGTTATATAAATGTTATAAATTATTTTTCTTTACTTTTATGTTAATTAAATTAAGTCCTCAATCATACCTTATTGCGTTTTTGTTCGCTCAACACTGATTACATTATTTAGCTGTGCGTTTATAAGTGTTATGTTACAAGCAAGATCAAAACTGTGTTTTAGCTGTATGTATATTCTTGTACCGTGTAGTGAGTCCCTAAATAGAATATATAAAAAAATATATTTACCTACCTATGTTTGCAAAAAAAGAATACAAAATATCCGATTACATAGAAGACAAAAATGATTGGGACTCCTTTTATAAACATGATTGTAAAGGGATCATTTTCTTACCTGTATGTCTTCCCCGCTTGGTCGCGTTACGAACAAGTAGGTGTAAATACAACGTAGATATAAGACGACGTGTTCAAATGATCTTAGAGGTTTTGCAGAATAAAGTTTTGAATTTTATTTGAATTTGCATGTTCTGTAAACATTTCTTTCGGGTCTGGGTGTTGTGGCACCATGGTACTCACAGTTTCTGATACTCACGACACAGGGAATCCTAATGCAGAATCAGGACTGTATATGTGACTGTTAGTATTTTTTTGTTTAGTTAACAGTTTTGATAACGTTTGAAAAATACACAAACATGAATAACCGAATTCGCTAAAATTGGTACTCTAACAGATTTTCATCAAAAACTGCCAAAAAGCCGTGACTTGAGACGTGCTCAACTCTGAGTCGCGTTTGAGTATTCGGGGGTTAATCAAATAATATTCTCGGAAAAATATCCTTGACTGAAAAAAATCCAAATAAATGTTTAAAACTCTTACATTATTATTACTGACTTACTAACAGCCAATCAACGCACAGCCCAAACCATAAAGTTCTAAAAGCCTTGTTCTCTAAAGCTATTTTGATCTAGTGTCGGGAACCCATGCCCTGTAGAAGGTGCCGGGTCGTCGATTTTTTCGATATCTGTGATGATAATGATGATGAAACTATGAACTCATCGGAATAATTCAAAGGGCAAACATGATGTTGAGAACATAATTTGCGAAATTACAACTTGAGTTTGTGGAGTATTATGAAAATTGACATTCGCGTTCGCTATAATTGAATCCATAATATGTGACTACATTCAGACCGAAAGTTCTACTCGATGTTCTACTTGATCCGTAGACCGCTACTACTATTAGTCATGTCACTGGTTCTTTCGGACCAGTGTGATGAAAGGATTTCAAGTGCATCTTAAAGAGGCTCATGTCGTGCACTTGACACAACTTTTCAATTTTTTTGTTTTATGCCGGTTTCCTCGCGAGTAATTTAACATACATACATACATACATATTATCACGCCCGTATCCCTAACGGGGTAGGCAGAGCCACAAGTAATCATAAAAAAAACTTGCAGCCACTTCTGATCCAAGATGGATTATGGTGAATCATGGTGACAGGTGATCAGCCCATCGCCAGATTCATCATGTTGGAGAGGATGCTATCCCTCAGTCGACTCTTACGACATGCTCGGGGTGAGAAGCAGTTGGACGCATTCTATGTTTTTTCTTTACTTCCAGTCCAGCAGAGAAGTAGAGTAATTTAAACATTATAAATATTAGTTTGGCGGTAAGGATGAATTCAAATCGACCACAAAACTTTTATCTAACTACATATCTACATACATACATAATACATACATAAAGAAAATATTACGTAAGTAAAGTAAACTGCATAGATATTTTAACATGAAAAACATACGTTTATGTTACATAATTTTAAGTCTAGTTTAAGATTTAAAACTTAGTTTTAGTTATAATCTTACGTGTCTCAAGTATCATAATCAATAATCTCAAGTACAACACCTGTTAACTTGAAATAAACAAATTGAATTGAAAAAAAAAATAACCTGACATTGATCTTATTATACTTACCTAAATAAAATAGAATATCATTCTTAATTTGTACAAATCATGTCTATTTATAGGTTTTTAATGATTTCTTCATGAAAAGAAGGCAAAATAACACCGAAAATACTCAGATGAGTTCAATACGTTGTATTTGGCTGTCAGGAAAAATACAGAGAATTCTAAACGAATAACACAGGAGAGATTACTATTTGATCCAATAGAAACATGAAGCTTATTGACCTGGAGCCTAGCTTAATAAAAACCAGTCAAGTGCGAGTCAAATAAATAAATAACACCCAACAGTCACATACATAGTCCTGACCCCACACTAGGATTCCCCATGTCGTGGGTATCAGAAACTACGGATACCATGGTACCACAACACCCAGACCCGGAAGAAACATTTGCAGAACTTGCAAACATTTCTTCCGCAGCGGGAATCGAATCCGCGCCTCTTGCGTCTCTGCCGAGCCATCGCCCACCACGCCACCGAGGTCATCAAATTCGCACACGAAGAGTTCCGTACCATTATAGATGTACATAAAAGTTTCTTGTCCCCTTTTTATTTTATTGTTTGTTGTTATAGCGGCAATAGAAATACACACTGAAAATTTTAACACCACCTTTAGAGTTCGTGTAATACAGCCCGCTGACAGACGGACGGACGGACGGACAGCGGAGGCTTAGTAATAGGGTCCCGTTAGCACTCTTCGGGTACGAAACCCTGTGTATGTTCGTATGTGCTAGTGGCCAACTCTGTGACGGAGATTTTAGGCCGCCTAAAGGCCTCCGTCGTGGCTTAAGAAACCTTAAAAGAATCTATCTAGTCATGTCAGTATTTATTTCGCGCCAGCAGTGTGGTGAAAGGATTTAAAGCGCGCCTCAAAGGCTCATCTAGTGCACTTGACACATGGTTTGAACTTTCTACGGTTCTACGACATGCCGCCGGTTTAATTAGGGGGTTTTCCTTCACTATACTCCAATGCTCCAAAAATGAATTTATAAGACGTATTTTTTTGTGTCAATTTATTGACTTACGTTTTATACCACTACCCCATTTATAGGTCCGACATCGACGCGAAATAAAAAAACAAAGCAAAAAAAATAATGGATTGAATCTTTTTTTACACTTTGGGCAAAGTTGCCGGAAGAAAAACGGTACTCGTTTATGGAAACGGAAGTGTAAGAACCTAAGAATTTCAACTTAGAATTATTGTCGTTATATTGCATTTAGAGCGATTTCGTTCGCTTGATAAAAAAATCTGTGGAGTGCAAAAAGTACGGTCACCCATCCAAGTACTGACCGCGCCCGGCGATGCTTAGCTTTTGTTATTTCGGTTCCCCGTAAACCTTTTATCCCTTATTACACACCCGCTATGAGTAGGTATATTATATTTTTTTAAATAGTCTATGTCCTTCTCCGGGATTCAATCTATCTTTTTGCCAAATTTCATCAAAATCTGTTCTGCAGTTTAGGTGTGAAAAGGTAACAGACAGACAGAGTTACTTTCGCATTTATAGTATTAGTATGGATCTATAATTCAGTTCTGAAAACCAAGATTAGCTTAGAGCCTCTACGGCGTAGCTCACTGTAAATATAATTTTGACTAAAGCCTACACGTTCTTGTTTACAGAATATTAATTCACTCCTTTGAAACGTATAATGACATTAGAGATTGCTCACCGACACTTTGCCGATAGTTATCGAAATTAAATTATCGATCTGTAATCTGTAACACAATAATATTTAAACAATGTTTATTATAGTACTTTACTAACTAGTTTATCGCCCATCTATATGGGCGATGGGCTGATCACCTGTCACCATGGTTCGCTGTATCCATCTTCGGACTTTGAATCAGGAGTGGCTGCAAATTTTCTTATACTAATTGTGGCTCTGCCACCCCACAGGTTTTAAATCTATCTATATAATCGTGTCACTAGTTCTTTTGTGCACTTGACGGTTTCCTCACGGTGTTTTCCTTAACCGTTTAAGAGTACTGGGTGCCAGCACACACATTTTTCGAACAGAAAAATTGGTGCACGACCGGATTTGAACCCACGACCTTAGGTTCGGAAGGCGGTGTCACTACTAATAGACCACCAGTGCCCAACGGGAGACCTTATGTTGGTAAACCTACCTAGGTACACTATGTGACATGTAACGTGCATTTATACCAGGATTTGCATTTAAACTAGATGCAGGCATAATGCCAGCGAAGTTTTGTAAGACGCTCGTATACGTAATGAACTTAAATACCTAAATTCTAGGGCCTCTTTACCTCACTCCATATCAATGTGGAACCTATTTTTAGTGAATTTAATGTGTTTATTAGAAACGAAAACGAAAATTTAACAATTTTTCTTTGGTTCCTCAAAGTGAAAACACTATAAGAGAAAAACAACACGATAAAGAAAAATCTGGATATTCATGTTTCACGTTTGTTTTGACTTAGATCTCAGGAACCCTATATTTTCGGATAATTTTTGCTTTGATAGGTCATCATCATCATTGGCTTTTTACATCAATTGTACAGATGATTTAGGTGGCATCAGTACCTACTCACTCGTGCCACTGTACTATGTACCTACATAGTACAGTTTGAAGTTGAACTAGAACATTTTCGTTCATGACTAAAGAAGCTAAAGGTAGGTAAAAGTAAATGTAGGTATTATTTATGTTTTCATGTATTTATTTATAGATAGGTATGTACTTTTACTTATATTTATTCATTTTATTATTTACACGTTAATTGTAACACTCTTGGTTTCCCTGCTTCAATACGACCAACAACCTTTCCCTAGAGATAAGTAAAATGGCAAAAAGCATCGTTAGTGCGTTCTAGATTGCGGACAAATTCGACAGCGCCATCTAGTTATCAAAGCGGAACTAAACTCAGAAACAATCCCTAACAAGCCTTGCTCTCTCAACTCAAACTTTTGGTAGAACATTGCTTTTATTTTTAACTAGAGGAACGCCCCGTGACTTTTTACGCGTTGAGTACTTGAGCTTCCTTTCATACACATTTCATCTTTCCCCTGCGTCCTGACTCCACATAGAGTGAGATGAGGGCAGGAAGATGATGATGATGCTGGGACGGTGTGGTCTGTTTATATAACAGGGTAGTGGGCGGTAACCCCTAGTTTGGCTGGCATAAGTAATGTCTTAATAATTATGGCGACATCCGTAGGTGTAACGGTGGGCGTGGTGCCATTAACACGCAGTACTGTTTATTTGAAAAGGTCACATGATATCGGAATAAATAAGGAAACCATTAAATGAGACCACTCCCACGAAGTTCTCTAACGCTTAAAGGTGTTTTGATCAATCCCTGCAATATCCTACTAACAGTAGCGGATCCATGGGGCCCTATGGGGCTCAAGCCCCCCAAAAAAGTGACCACTGTGTGCTACTTTAGTGTTTACGTTAGTAAAACCGGCTCTTTAGTCGACTGGCCCCGCTTGAATTGACCCTCGAGTTCAGTTGACCTAATGCATGTTTTGAATTGGTCAACTGGTCCCGCTTACAGAATTTGTTATTAGAATAGACAAGAAGAAATGTGTTTCAACTTTTGTCGATATTATCGTGGATTATATAATTAATCGTCATAATCGTCATAGTACGCATGTAGATTTCTCAGGAGGATCAGGCTCCTTTCAAAGCAAAATCTTTGATCCGATTCTGTCTACTAATACCTATTATAAATCGAAAGTTTGGATATATGTATGTTCGTAAGTGTACCTTTATTTGTACTTGTATCACGCCTAGACGGTTGAACAAATTCTAATATAGATTGCGACGACTGTCTGAGACTAGCGGGGGGAAGTAGGCTATTATTGGACCATTATAACTAAATTATTACCTACCATTATTTCTCTGCTGGACTGGGAGTAAAGAAAAAACATAGAATGCGTCCAGCTGCTTCTCTCCCCGGGCATGCCTTAGAAGTCGACTCAGGAGTACCTAGTATCGTCTCCAACTTGATGGACCTATATGGGCTATGGGCTGATCACCTGTCACCATGGTTCAACATATCCATCTTGGGAGTCTTGTATCAGAAGTGGCTGCAAGTTTTCTTATGATTACTTATGGTTCTGCCCACCCCGTTAGGGATACGGGCGTGATAATATGTATGTATAACTAACTGGTATGTTTTTGTTACAGATGCAGAGGTGATGTAGCAATGCGCGCGCCGGCCGCCGCCGCGTTGGTGCTGGCCGCACTCTCTGCGTTGCCGTGCCGAGGTAGCCTCACTGGGTCATTCTCGCCCACCCTCCTTTACCTAATATTTTTATTTATTTATTTATTTTTTATTTTATTTATTCATTAAAACTTACAGTCTATCTTTACAGGTTAACCTAATGCAATAGTGTAGCTTTCAAAAATAATTATAATAAATTCATCTATAATTAAATAAAATAAAAAATATGTCAAATTAAATAAAAAATAATGTCAATATATATAATAATAATAATTTATACACCTACTTATCTATCTGAAGGGATATGAATTGTTGTTCCAAAGTGAAAGATTAATGAACGGATTTGAACGAAACTTGGAATATACAAGTACATGTGCTGGATTAACATAAAAGCTATTTTTTATCCGGGTACCACGCGAGCGAAGCCGCGGGTGGCAGCTAACATGCTATAAATGAGCACGCTAACTTTGAGCATGCTACAAAATCGCCAGATGGTTGATTTTTAATAAACTAACTTTAGTTCAGGAAAAGTGCTTTGCATCTTAACTGAAATCGTTTGCTAGAATACTACTGAATCTTTGCTGAAAACAGCATTCTTAAAGTAGCAGAATTTATCTATTAATTTAATTTAGAGATTCTGTTTTAATAATCTTTAACAGTTAATCGAACTCGCACCCTTCGAGTACCTCTTACAACGCCGGCAAAGCCAGTACAGTAGCACCACAAATACTGTGCGCCTTGGCAATTTTCGTATAGCTTCTGAAATACGAACTAACGCGATGATGATATGTATTATAGAGATGTTACAATAATTATGTAGATACTTATTTTTAATGGGTTGGTTCAGTTATTATTCTGCTTTATGATTCGAGTATTTATTCGGACAAATTCGGTTCTCATACAAAGCATGAAGTTTGCCAAGGCGCACAATATTTGTAGTATTACTGTAAATAATAACAGCATGCACTAATTGCCCATTCAACCAAAACGGCTTCAAAGGGCGAACTTCAGAAGCCCATCAGCACCAAACACTAAAATAATACAAAATAAATTATTCCACAAACTGTTTACTCCAACTTCACGGGCCAACGATCTATTCTTAAGCCACTTACAAACCACCGTAAAACTGCGCGGTTCCGAGCGAGACAGCAACGGTACGAACGCGACACATTTGCTAAGAACAGCGCCGAAAGTTTGGCTAAATGTGCAATGTTTTTAAGTAACCTATGACACATTAGCCAGAGTGTAAGACACCTTTTTACGTGGCACATAAAAAGGTCACTAACTCTTCACCGGCCGAAGTATGGGCGGACGTCAACGGCCGATAAAAAAAGAATCGAATGGACGAAGTTGGCTGTAGTAATAACCTATATCGGTTCGTTCGGTCGACGACGTCCGACCATACTTCGGCCGATAACGGATTTGGTGCAATCGTAACGCAAGACAGCCTACAGTTTTGGCTAATCGCCAACCCACGCGATTCAGTACCTACATTTAAAACCGCGGCGATAGTTCTATGTGTGTGTGATTTGCTTAAGCTGGGTTCAGATCAGGTTTTAAAACACAGGACGCCCGCTTGCTTTTAAAAACATCCAAATTGATTCGTTTACGTTTGCCTGTTTTCATTCTCTTGGTACGCTCCCAGCTTGAGTTATGATTCTAGCCGTCTGTGAACGAACGTCAACAAAAGGCCGTCCAAAATATTGCCTATTCTTTTTGTATAAATTGAAATCAGCCCACTTCACTTCAAATATCTCTGTGACCACGGTGTGTATGACTAAATCAAATGAAAACTATCCAAAGATTTGAAAGACTATTCAAAACTCCTGTGTTGTTGTAAAAGCTAGTAGATACCTCAAAATATTAAGAAAATGAAGTACACTACGGCTCTATAACTCATAATAACTCACATTTTATCTCGTTCTAGCTGACGGCCGCTCACTGACGGCCGCCAATGAAATCACGCTTTAAGCCCCCGCCAAACAGCGGCGCATTAAAAGTATTTTAATGCTTCCAAATTGAATTCTCAGTTCTGAGAGCCCAACTTTTTAAAGTGCTGTTTTTATTTAAATAACGTTTTGCTTTTAAAGGAGTATTTTGAGAAATCACAAAGTATGAACAAGCTTTCAAACAAAACTTAAGATCCCCTTTACAAGCTAGGTAAAATAGGGTGTACAACAGCTTTTGTAATTTACGCAGTTAGTTTCTCTTAGGTTTGTCGAATTTCAATGTTTACTAACGGACGACGGGCCGTTCATTGCCAAAGCAATGTTGTTATCTTTAAATAAATATTTCTGGACATTTCACAAAGTGCCATCTAGCCCCAAACTAAGCAAAGCTTTTACTATGGGAACCAGATGGCTGATAGAATACTTATATACTTTTTTGTAAATATATACTTATAACTCTGAGTGTTGTAATAATCCCAGAAGAAATATTTGCAGAACATGCAAACATTTCTTCCGCAGCGGGAATTGAAACCGAGCCTCTTACGTCTCAGCCGAGCACTCACCCGCCACGCCACTGAGGTCGTCAGATACCGCCATTCATTAAAAAAAACTTCGCTATAGTAATATACGATTCGTCGTCCGTCAGTAGAACAAAACCGGGCATGAGTAATGTTTCTGCGAAAATTCCAATTCCTTTAAATAAACTTATTTGTTTATTTCAAATCTCCCCAGGCACAGATGCTGAAGCTTCTCGTCTGAACGCAACCCACAACTCAAACAGCCAACCTATAATAACCAAACTTTACCAAATGCTACACACATCCGGGCAGAACATCGACTTACACTTATACGATGTCCTTGAGAACGAAACTTCAATAGTGAGAGTGGAGAGAGAGAGTAGAAAGAGACGGGTGGTGAGTGCTAGAGAGATGACTACTCCGAGCCTGATGATGGAGAGGAGACGGAAGCCGGGGGAGACGGGTTCCAGCGCTCCCTTGCTCAATTATATATTCGATACGTATTCTATTACACATCAACATCATAGAAGTGATAAGTGAGTATCATACGCAAAACATATAATTAACTGAATCCTATGCGGTGTAATCCATAGGTACTAATATTATAAATGCGAAAGTAACTCTGTATGTCTGTACTAAGCAACGTTGTGCGAGGTCAATTGGATGGGTGACCGAAAGTGGCATTACGAGCTGAGCGCTTCCATGCTTCGGAGGGCACGTTAAATTGCCGCTACCGGCTTTTAAGTCGTTAAGCCATGACGAAGGCCTTTAGGCGGCCTAAAAACTCAATCACAAGAGTTGAGGCCGCCTAAAGGCCTCCGTCATGGCTTAACGACTTAAAAGCCGGGACCGACTGTTTAACGTGCCCTCCGAAGCACGGAAGCGCTCAGCTAGTAATGCCACTTGCGGTCACCCATCCCAATTTGTGACCACGCATATCGTTACTTAACTTTAACGATCAATCATGAACGCCTAAGTAAGCTACGCCACGAGCGCTTCCTGAGGTTAAACTATAAATTAGGCAAACCTAGGAGCGTCGGAACATCGAGGTTTGACTTTGACACATATAATATACCAATGTAACATCTACTGTCCATCCCAGGGTCGGTACGGGTACCGGGATTTACGCTGCAGGCGCGCTTGAGATCGAGGCATTAGTTGGTTCCACTGCTCATCTGGACTGCAAAGTTGACGCACTACACGATAAGCTGGTAAGAAATACCTATAATTTATGTGTTTAAGGATAACGTCTTTCCTGTGAACAAGGCCGACTAAGCTGAGAGGATGGAATAGGTGATGGGCAAGCCTATTTGTCGCGGTCACTACAGCGTCCCGTTTGTGAAGGTAAAAGTGGCCTCCTGATGCTATATATATCATCTACTAAAGATGGTAAAAAGCTTTAGTTAAGGATAGTTGCGAAAACACTTGGACGAATAAACACAAGCGAAAACACAACTATTTAGATACGAAACTGAATTCAACCATGTGTTATAGTTAATTTTAGGGTTCCGTACCTACCCGAAGGGTGGCAACGGGGCTCTATTATTAAGCCTCCGTTGTCCGTCCGTCTGTCAGCGGACTGTATCTCATGAAATGTAGTACGAGTAGATAGAGTTGAAATTTTCTGAAGTTACATATATAACGTTCATCCGATTGGTCTGATTGGTATCCGGTCATGGCGCCGTCTATCGTTCCCGAAGGATCTAAAACTTTTTTATTTAAAAAAAATGATTTTTCATTATAATAATTGTGATTCAGGTATCATGGGTCCGTCGGAAAAGCGACGAGGACCCCATGGAACTACTCTACACAGGGACGCAACAGTACACAGCAGATGACAGGTTATTTATTTTAGTACCCTATTACTAAGACACCGCTGTACGTCCGTCCGTCCGTACTTTTGTCAGCGGGCTGTATCTCATAAACTGTAATAGGTAGAGAGTTGAAATTTTCACAAAATGTGTATTTCTATTGCCGCTATAACAACTAAAAATAAAAGAAAATAAAAAATAATAAGGGTGGCTTTATTCAGTAGCGTGTTATCCCCCTTATTTAGTATGGTATAATAAACATTTTTAATGTACGATGGTACGGAACTCTTCCTGTGCGAAATCAACTTGCACTTGACTAGTTTTATTGACATTTCTGACAAAAAGTATATAGGTAGAGTCAGCAACTACTATTAGTCATGTCACTAGTTCTTTCGAACCAGTGTGATGAAACGATTTAAAGTGCGTCTCAAATGCTCCTTTCGTGCACTTGACACATGTTTTCCTTCACCGTTTGAGAGTAATGGTATAGCGCACATAAATTTTTCGAACAGAAAAATCCATTGGTGCACGACTGGATTTGAACTCACGACCGGTAGGCGGAGCCGCTACCACTAGAACTCCATGTGTTCAAGGGCTCTAAGCCAGTAACAAAAATTGAGTTTTCTTTATTTTTTTTAAGTTGTGTAGAAAAATGTTAATAGGAGCGAAGCCGCGGGCGGCAGCTAGTTTATACATAATTTAATGTAATAAAACCGTACTTTAGAAAAAAATGAGACATTTATACCTGCGAACCGAGAAATAGAAACCGTAAAAAGCTAAAGGCTTACCGACAAAGCTTCAATGTCACTGATAGGTTAAGCCGACAAGTTAACACGTTGTCGGCCCAAAGTTTATGCTAACACGAGATCTTCCCAATGATTCTGTAGCATATGTTTTTTTACTTGACTTTGAAGATGGGTAACACCTAAAATGGGGTAAAATAGAGTCAACGTTTGTATGGAAACTTTTTAACTGGCGGTGCGATTGGCTTGAAAATCGGTTTGGATACTACATAATAAATGAAAAATAAATGGACACGTGTTTCAGGGTTATAAAAATAACCATTAAAAGGGGGTAAAATGGGGTATCGAGAATTACATTACGAGAGCGAAGCAACGCGAGTAAAAATTAAATACTTGTAAATTTATTTCATTTTATTGAACTGTAGGTATTCATCGAGGTTCATACCCCCGGACATCTGGCGGCTGGAAGTGCGGGAAGTGCGTGCGTCCGACGCGGCGCACTACGACTGCCAGATGCCGACGCACCCTCCGCGCGCTGCCAGGGTCACGCTCAGAGTGCCAGGTACACTTCAGAACCTAAGTTAAACACAGCGCAGCACAATGCTGCCGCGCTATGATTGGACGAATGCCGAAGGGGTATATGTTATAACTAGCAGCCGCCCGCGGCTTCGCTCACGCGGTACCCAGATAAAAAGTACCTACCCTATGTCTCATTCCAGCACACGTAGGTATCTACTATCCTCAAATACGCTAAACGATGACTAAAGTATTGCCATCTTTTACCATTTCATAATGACAAACAGTGGCAAGGGCTGACTTTTAACAATGGCTAACTTTTGCGAACGAATATGAATAATAGGGTATGTATGTTTCGGTGAATTTAGTAAAAATTTTGAGAGTTAAGGTAAACTTTTCAAAACGCAACGATAGCGCGTCAAAATTTGATCAGAATTAGCAGCGACATCTAGTTTTCAGACGTAGAATTACGTCAGAACTCCATGAATAATCAAGATTGGAAACTTATTAGACCAGTAATAATTTATGCTTCCTTTTACAGGTAATTTGACATTGACAGTTCCATTTCCATATGTTTTGCATCATCTATTACTAATCTTTGGTATCATCGCTGTCATTATGTCAAAATAAAAGTATTCTATTTTTCATGACAAACATGCCAAAAATAAAGAATTTACAGGTAATTATAACATCAACTAAATGAGAAAAATCGGCTCTTTAATTTGATATAGGTTATGTGCAGTTTTAGACCAAAAATTGATTCCAGGTTTTCATCCCTTTTCACCCCTTTAGAGGTTGAATTTTGAAAAATCCCTTCTTAGTACACCCCTACGTACCAAGGTTTACCTACACTGAAAATTTCAAGTCTCTACGTCCAGCGGTTTAGGCTGTGCGTTGTCTGTCAGTCAGTCAGTCAGTCAGTCAGTCAGTCAGTCAGTCAGGACAAAGATTCTTATAATATAAGAAGATAATAAGTAAAACATTGATTAATCAAAAGCCCTGTTCCTAGTGGGAAACAGCAATCTCTTTCGTAATTAAATATACCTCTGGAATCCACAGATTATGCTATCGAAAGCGATCCTTTTAACAAGAGAACAGCTTACACGTGTAACTTTCATATTAGACGAGCAATCTCAAAGTTCTAAAGTAACAGCCCATTAACAAACTCATTAGCTTGCAAATGCCGGGAATTCCCCACACTGAGCTAACTGGGTGTATGTGCATCATAATGCATAAGCTTTAAACTTGCGTATCCTAGGAGACTGGGGGCCGATGAAGTAACAGTTTGGAAAACAGTGCTTCTCTTTGAATTTTTAAACACGTAAAAGTTTACTGGATATTTGAATCTTATATTGTTACTGCAATAAATTAGTTTTGATTTGGTTATTTCTCTGCTGGACTGGAAGTAAAGAAAAAGCATAAAATGCGTCCAGCTGCTTCTCTCCCCGAGCATGTCATACAAGTCAACTAAGGGATAGTATCCTCTCCAATATGATGGACCACCTATATGGACGATGGACTGATCACCTGTCACCATGGTTCACCATATCCATTTTAGGACTTTAATCAGAAGTGGCTTCAAGTTTTCTTATGATTACTTGTGGCTCTGCCCACCCCATTAGGGATATGGGCGTGATAGTATGTATGCCGGCCAAAAATTGTTTTGACAATCAGTGGTGGTTTTGTGGTGAGTGACCCCCACTTGTAATCTTTGTTTCGTGTTTCAACCGTGTCAATTTCAACCGCAATTATTTATTTAACCACGATCTTAATGCTCTGTTTCATCACAAGTTCATGAGTTATGTAGTTTTTACATACATACATATTATCACACCCGTATTCCTAAAAGGGTGGGCAGCGGTAACTTACTTACTTCCAACTCATGCTGAGCTGGAGGCCTTTTTGGCACCCACACTCTTAATTAGTTTAGTTTAAGGTTTCTGTGTGTTATAGTGCCAAATAAACGTTATATTCATTCATAAAGGGGCGGGCAGAACCACAAGTTATCATAAGAAAACTTGCAGCCACATCTGATCCAAGACTCCCAAGATGGATATGGTGAATCACGGTGACAGGTGATCAGCCCATCGCTCATTATAGGTCCATCAAGTTGGAGAGGATACTAGGTACTCCTTAGTCGACTTTTACGACATGCTCGGGGAGAGAAGCAGCTGGAAGCATTCTATGTTTTTTGTTTACTCCCAGTCCAGCAGAGAAATTGTAGTTTTTAGTAGTGAGAAACTAATTTGGTATGTTCTTCCTCCGCAGAAGTATCAGTGCTGATTGTAGACGGCGCTGGTGCGAAGGTGGCAGAACAAGTGTGTGAGATCGGAAGCACAGTCGCGCTGCGGTGTGAGGTGCGGGGGCTGAAAATGGAGGGGGGGCCCTCACTGCTGTGGTACCGCAAGGACGACCTGCTCAACGATGACACAACTCGTGGTGGGATCAGGTACAAAATCTTACCATCTATAAGCGTGGCGCGGCGGGCGATTGCTCGTCAGAGACGCAAGACGCGCGGGTTCGATATCCTCGAGAAATGTTTGCATGTTCTGTAAATATTTCTTCCGGGTCTGGGTGTTGTGGTGCCATGGTACTCGTAGTTTCTGATACCCAGAATCCTAGTGTGGGGTCAGGATATGTTTGTGACTGTTTAAAAAAAAACTCTCATGACCTGAAAAGTCTGAATAATCGAGCCGAAAACGAAACCGAAACCGAAACAGAAGCCTGTGCCTGTAATTGTACCCGAAGCCGTATGCTTAAGATGAAATAAGGGTCTCAACGTGTCCTCATTCAGGTAGCTTTTGCTGGGGCCATCTGCCCGTAGCTGTAATGTAAGATTGCTAAAATAGGCAATCGCTTAGGCTATTTTGGCTTAATTGGTACGCTAGTTGTGTCAAAAAATATTTCATGTTGTCATGCCTACAGTGCTCGCCATTGTACAAACGCTAACAAGAAAAACAGACAGAAAAGGACAATAGATTTATACAAAAGGTCGAGTACCTAGTTTGCGAATAATTTTATTTTTTTGTAGTGTCCGGACAGAGTTTGGTGCAAATGGTGCCAACTCTGTGCTGCGCGTGGCACGTGTACGCAGCGACGACGCGGGCCGGTACACGTGTACCGTAGCACGCGCACCTCCGCCTGGCCCGCCACCCGCGCACGTCATACTACACGTCATCAAAGGTAAGGGTACTACTTGAGACTGCTTCTGACGACGCGGGCCGGTACACGTGTACTGTAGCACGCGCACCTCCGCCTGGCCCGCCACCCGCGCACGTCATACTACACGTCATCAAAGGTAAGGGTACTACTTGAGACTGCTTCTGACGACGCAGGCCGGTACACGTGTACTGTAGCACGCGCACCTCCGCCTGGCCCGCCACCCGCGCACGTCATACTACACGTCATCAAAGGTAAGGGTACTACTTGAGACTGCTTCTGACGACGTAGGCCGGTACACGTGTACCGTAGCACACGCACCTCCGCCTGGCCCGCCACCCGCGCACGTCATACTACACGTCATCAAAGGTAAGGGTACTACTTGAGACTGCTTCTGACGACGTAGGCCGATACACGTGTACCGTAGCACGCGCACCTCCGCCTGGCCCGCCACCCGCGCACGTCATACTACACGTCATCAAAGGTAAGGGTACTACTTGAGACTGCTTCTGACGACGCAGGCCGGTACACGTGTACTGTAGCACGCGCACCTCCGCCTGGCCCGCCACCCGCGCACGTCATACTACACGTCATCAAAGGTAAGGGTACTACTTGAGACTGCTTCTGACGACGCAGGCCGGTACACGTGTACTGTAGCACGCGCACCTCCGCCTGGCCCGCCACCCGCGCACGTCATACTACACGTCATCAAAGGTAAGGGTACTACTTGAGACTTCTTCTTTTGACGACGTAGGCCGGTGCATGTGTACTGCAGCGCAAGCGCCACCGCCCGCACATATCGTACTGCACTTTCATAAATTTTATGTTGTCACAACATTAAAGATAGCATTGTTTTACATTTTTTATTCAATGCCTGCACTGTTTAATTATGCTGTGAATTTTCATATTAATACTGTGACAAAATTTTCATAATGGAATAATAAATGTAATATAATAACGCTACACGTCTAGCGTAGGCCACTACACGTGTACCGTAATAAGTCATTTCCTGGGCTTGAATTGAGACTAAACTTTTTCGACGATCTTTGTTTATAGTGTAGTGTAGTGTACCGAACCGTGCCGATCAAACTACGTTATTTCCATAGCATTTGTTTTATTAGAGTTCTTTGTCACCAGGTGAGAGCCTCGCTGAGCTGCACCAGGGCGGCGGAACCCTCCCCAAGTCTCATCCACTGGCGGCCGCGCTGCCGCTATGCGTCCTTTTACACAATCTAATATTACTTATTTATTAAATTGTTCATATTTATATCATTTGTTTTATTACTAAACTATACTCGCTACAGACTAGTTAATTAATGTATGAAATATTATTATGAAAATAGAAAACTCTTCTTGACAATCAATAAACAACCAAATTTTGAGCTGCTCATAATTTGAGTTTTTTTTATTAGTCGATTTGCGTCACGGGGTGATTGTTTGTACTCTGTAGCTCTGAATAAGTTTTCCTGCAGCCGCTAGCAAATATTAAACCTATTGGAAAACTTGTGGTAGACCTACTTGAGTAGCTTGAATACTGAATTTGATTGAATATGCTCGAAGACAAACAAATATCTAACCTTCAAAAAGTAATCGAAAGTATTAGAGAAACAAGTTTTACGCGCGGGTAAAGCTACCTATATTATTTCTACAAAAGTTGGAGCCTAAAGGTGAAGATGCTTAGAGACGAGACTTCTGACAGGACCCATCTATTCCCACACCTACCCCCGAATACTTAAATGCGACTCAGAGTTGAGCACGTATCAACTCGCGGTTTTTTTGACAGTTTCTGATGAAAATCTTTCAAAAAATTGTCATTTGAGACGTGCTCAACTTTGAAATGCGTTTGAGTATTCGGGGGCTACTCTTTCAGTTTGACACCCTCGTCAGTTGTCTTCCGTATCCGGGATCTACGCGGTGTAAAATAATAACATCATACCTAACCTACCCTTATCCCATAATATGTGGGGTCGGTACATGTCTAACTCTTCCATTCTCCCCTATCACTCGTCTCTTATGTATCACCTTTCCTGCAGCCATTGTCAAACAGTATATATCCTTTTGTTATTTAATTATGTAAAATATTATTTTATTTTATTCGGAAAACAAACAGGATTATAAACAAGGTAAAACTTAAAGTAACTAATTAGGTACCTATCAATTATGTTTTCGGATATAAAATTCGAAATAAGCTTGTTTGACAGAAACAAAAGTATAATATCAAAATATTTAGTTGTTTTAAATAAAATCTAGCTTATTCAATAGTATCACAGTAAGGATCACTTTAAAATGACAAAATCTACGTTTCATTATTAATAAACACGTCTTATCAAATAATCTCAGAAGTAATTTTAAGTAAAACACTCAAAACACTTTAAACCATTTTTTAAAGATCTTCGTCTAAAAGTACTTTTAACTCATTTTGTAGTCAAAACCACTTTTGACTCTTTTTGTAGTCAAAAATAGTTTTGTCTGGATAATAACTTTGTCCGTAACATGTTTATTGAATGAAGCAATATACGTAATTGGACCACAAGACGTCATTAGCAACCAATAACCGACCCATGCCTATTGTACAATGGCGGCGACTGCAACCAAATTAATTAATATTGCGTAATATTGCGATGGCCTGCCAAATATCTGATTTGTGCCCTATTCCGATATCAATGTGGGGTTGGGGATGGGCGGAATTTTGAAAACCGATTATTTTATTGGCTACTTGGGCGATTTGGCGTAATAATATTTGTATGTATGTATGTTTGTGGATATGTTTTCTAAAGCATAATTTTCGAACCGTTAATCCAAACTGAACTGAACTGTGCATGAAACCTGGCATATCAATAGATTGTACTATGAAGATTTGCTGGAAAGCATAATATGAGCATAAAAAGAAAATTAAAAAAAAATGTATTGAGTGGGGTGTCATATGAAAGAACTTTACTTGGACATTTCAAAATGGTCTTTATCTTATGATGTATAGTTTTTTAAATACAACGAAAAAAATAATTTTAAGAACCATTAAAACATGAACTCCCTTTTGTGAGGAAACCCGCGGCTCAGTCAACTCCGCACATATTGACCATGTCTTTCCTGTGCACAAGGCCGATTTAGCTGAGAGGATGGAATAGATGCTGGGCAAGACTACTCCATCTTAATTCATCCCGGACACTACAGCGTTCCGTTTGTGAAGGTAAAAGTTGCCTCCTGACGCTGTATAAATCATATGGTTTACCATATGATTTAGGCCTTATTATTATTAAGTAGGTACAAGAAACCTCAAGGCGCGAATGCAAAACTTGCTGATTGTAAATATCAAACTAGTATTATTATATACCTATTATGTATAGTGTATGAGGGTTTCTCTAAACAGAGAATAACCGGTAGCGGGTAACCCGGATCTACATTTGCAGGCATTATTCAAGTCTGATCAATTCGGCTGGTTTATTTAAAAAGATTTGTTTTCACATCACTTTAGCCTCATCAGCCTTTGAGATACTTCCAAGACGACCGATTATGTGACGCCTGGGACCTTTCTAGGGTTCTGTATACAAAGGGTGCCAACGGGACCCTATTCTGTCCGTCCGGCCGTAGGTCCGTCCGGCTGTTAGCGGACTGTATCTCATGAATCGTAATAGGTAGAGAGTTGAAATTTTCAGTGTGTATTTTTATTGCCGCTATAACAATAAATAAGAAAAATTAAAAGGAGGCCACATCCAAGCAACATTATGTACATGTAAGATGGTACGGAACCCTTCGTGTGCGAATTTTACTCGCACTTGGCCGGTTTTTTTTATTTTTCCCGAATTTTCGAACGCGGTACAGCGATCGTGGACACGGGATGACTGAAAGGTACGCGACTAATTTCCGTATCGCAAAAGTTTAAGAATACATTGGCGTATAGCTCGTGTTAACTAGGGGACAAATGTGGTCTAGTCGATACGTTTCGCTAACTCCCGAATACTCAAACGCATCTCAGTGTTGAGCTAAGCACGTATCAAGTGACGAGTTTTTGACAGATTTTCATCAAAAACTGTCAAAAAAATCGTGATTTGAGACATGCTCAGCTCAACACTGAGATGCGTTTGAGTATTCGGGGGTATGTTGAGCAGCAACATTGAGAGCAAAGAATGTGACCGTGAAACTATCGTCATGTTCCTTTGACGATGACGTCAAACTTCATTTCCGTTCGCACGCAATTCCAGCCGCATGTAGCGCTCCCTAATCATTTGTTTACAGCTAAAGCAACGATCGAATATCCAACAATTCTACCCTCATAAATATGGAAAACCAAGATTCAATATTTCCTATTATTCTACGCCATTCAAGTGTGAAATTTGAGAAATTTCGGCAATGGCCCTCGCATTAATCGCATGATCGTGACACTGTGAGCAGCCGTCGGGTATTCTGCATAATCATGGTATGACGCCATTTTCTAACTCTCGAGTCGGCGTCGCAGTCATCTACGGCATCAGACTTTTTCAAACGGAGAGCCTACATTTATTGACGGCCTCGGTGGCGTGGCGGGCGATTGCTCGGCAGAGACGCAAGAGGCGCGGATTCGATTCCCGCTGCGGAAGAAATGTTTGCATGTTCTGTAAATATTTTCTTCCTGATCTAGGTGTTGTGGTACCATGATACTCGTAGTTTCTGATACTCGCGACACAGGGAATCCTAGTGTGGGGTCAGGACTATGTATGTGACTGTTGAGTGTTATTTATTTATTTATTGTGCCGCTAGTAAATGAAAGTAGATATTATTATATAGTAAATATAAGTATATGTCATGTCTAAGTTTGTTTAAATGGGTTAAATCCCGTTGGTAAAATGAGTTTGTCACAATCGCCTTCAAAAGAAAAGAAAATAAAATGAACAGAGCAAGTGACTGTCACTGACAGTTGCTGATGTTAATCAAAATGTTCTACCGGCCAGTGTGCTTTGCTTGTCTTTGGTTGGAATCGAATGATAAAAGAAATTATTATTATCTGTGGTATAAGAAAAATATGGCGGCAGAAAGATTTTGGGAACATCCCGCGTCGTAGTGTTCAAAAAGTTTGCAAATTGAAATAAAATGAAGAAATCAGTTAAAAATTACGATTTGAGTTTACATATATGTATATGTTTAAGAAATAATAATTCTAGAATAATAGTGGGAATTTACTGATAATTGTTAGCCTTGCTTCAAAAATCTGCCTTTAAGAAACGAATGACGTACACGACTGCGACAACGACTCAAATGTGTTATAAAATCACTCCAACGATCAGTCATACCTTCATGTACCACGTACATACCATGTATCATGTATCACGTACATATCATGTATCATGTATCACGTACATACCATGTATCTTCATGTATCATGTACATACCATGTATCATGTATCACGTACATACAATGTATCATGTATCACGTACATACAATGTATCATGTATCACGTACATACCATGTATCATGTTTCACGTACATACCATGTATCTTCATGTATCACGTACATACCATGTATCATGTATCACGTACATACCATGTATCATGTATCACGTACATACCATGTATCATGTATCACGTACAAACCATGTATCATGTATCACGTACATACCATGGATCTTCATGTATCACCTTCATACCATGTATCATGTATCACGTACATACCATGTATCATGTATCACGTCCATACCATGTATCATGTATCACGTACATACCATGTATCTTCATGTATCACGTACATACCATGTATTATGTATCACGTACATACCATGTATCTTCATGTATCACGTACATACCATGTATTATGTATCACGTACATACCATGTATCTTCATGTATCACGTCCATACCATGTATCATGTATCACGTACATACCATGTATCATGTATCACGTACATACCATGTATCTTCATGTATCACGTACATACCATGTATCATGTATCACGTACATACCATGTATCTTCATGTATCACGTACATACCATGTATCTTCATGTATCACGTACATACCATGTATCATGTATCACGTACATACCATGTATCTTCATGTATCACGTACATACCATGTATCTTCATGTATCACGTCCATACCATGTATCATGTATCACGTACATACCATGTATCTTCATGTATCACGTACATACCATGTGTTATGTATCACGTACATACCATGTATCTTCATGTATCACGTACATACCATGTATCTTCATGTATCACGTACACACCATGTATCATGTATCACGTACATACCATGTATCTTCATGTATCACGTACATACCATGTGTTATGTATCACGTCCATACCATGTATCATGTATCACGTACATACCATGTATCTTCATGTATCACGTACATACCATGTGTTATGTATCACGTACATACCATGTATCTTCATGTATCACGTACATACCATGTATCTTCATGTATCACGTACACACCATGTATCATGTATCACGTACATACCATGTATCTTCATGTATCACGTCCATACCATGTATCATGTATCACGTACATACCATGTATCTTCATGTATCACGTACATACCATGTGTTATGTATCACGTACATACCATGTATCTTCATGTATCACGTGCATACCATGTATCTTCATGTATCACGTACACACCATGTATCATGTATCACGTACATACCATGTATCTTCATGTATCACGTACATACCATGTGTTATGTATCACGTACATACCATGTATCTTCATGTATCACGTACATACCATGTATCTTCATGTATCACGTACATACCATGTATCTTCATGTATCACGTACATACCATGTATCTTCATGTATCACGTACATACCATGTATCATGTATCACGTACATACCATGTATCATGTATTACGTACATACCATGTATCTTCATGTATCACGTACATACCATGTATCTTCATGTATCACGTACATACCATGTATCTTCATGTATCACGTACATACCATGTATCATGTATCACGTACATACCATGTATCTTCATGTATCACGTACATACCATGTATCATGTATCACGTACATACCATGTATCATGTATCACGTACATACCATGTATCATGTATCACGTACATACCATGTATCTTCATGTATCACGTACATACCATGTATTGCATTAGCTTAATCTCCGCCCGTAGGCATTAACCGTCACATTCTAAGGGGATCATAAGGTATGCGCTACTTTGAGGTTGGGCATTACTACCGATGGGCATTTCCAATGACCTGAAGAGGAAAAGATGAAGTAAAACCCGTCAAGTGTGAGTGGAATTGCACACGAATGGTTCCGTTCCATCGTATACATGTACATAATTTTTTCTCGTATGGGGCCCTAATTTATTTTATTTTTATTTTCTGTTGTTAAAGCGGCAATACAAATACACACTGAAAATTCCAACTCTATCTTTTACGGTTCATGAGATACAGCCCGCTAACAGAAGGATGGGCGGACGGATAGCGGAGGCTTAGTAATAGGGTTCCGTTGGCACCCTTTGGGTACGGAACCCTAAGAAAGCTTTCTATGCTTGTGGTTTAAGTCGGGCATATTTTATTGTTATAATCACTTAAGCTTGGGTTTCTTTCTAAGAAGTGAGATGGACAGTTTTAAAAAGGGTCTAGCCTCCAATGACGTTCTGGTTGTGGAAAGGGGTGGGAAGGGATGAGCTGAAACTGAAACCACTTAATAAGGTGTCGGCAGAATACTAGCGCCTTCTAGCGGCTTTTGCTGAGACGAGACCATTTTGTTACTGTAGCACACAAAAACATCACACTTTTGTCTCTCTTGCTCTTCATGAATTGTTTTGTTATTATTGTGTATTGTTTGTGTATGTTTATATGGCAAAAAAATTATGTCTATAACTAATAACAAATATAAGGTTAGTTTTAAGCCAAAAAGAACAGGTATATAATATTGGCACGGCATGCCAAGCTATGCTTAGTCCTTAGGCATGCCGAGGCGTCCTTAGGCATGGCCTAAGCGTCTTTAGGCATGGCCTAGGCGTCTTTAGGCATGCCAAGGCGTCCTTAGACATGCCGTGCCGTGCCGATAGTGTGTACCAAGTCCAAGTGTAGGAAACCAGGATCGAGATTGGTTTGTTTCGTACCTTCACATACTTACCTCTGTAGAACCTGTTACAAAAAAAACATTAACTAGTTACCTTAAAAACTAAACTTGAACTAAATTCTTAATATGTAAGTAGGTAGGTACATTGTATTTTTATAACCTGAATACGATATTGCTAGACTTAATATGTACACATATGTACAATAACTACTTATACCTAACTATTGTGTAAACTTAACTTACAAACTAGAATTAATAATATTATGTAAAGTATAAAAATTGTAACCTACCTTATTATAATATCGTAAGCCGGTCGTATTCGCAGCGTCAGATATCGTATCGATATCGGTCCTACTGGCCGCTGCGATCAATGATTTTTTTTCTAGGAAACCAGAACTTAAGCCGTTTTCAGTAACCATAGCTAACAACAATAAAAACCTATGAATAGTAACTTGTTTGTGCGCCGAGGCATATTGGAAAGGAAACTTACTGATAACGGAAAAGCTAAAAGATTTATGACAGGCTCATAAAAAGGGTACTTTGTATCTCTATTTTCATTTATTTATGACGTTTTACAAATAAACGATTTTCGAAGAAATACTTCTTATTGTATTGACAAAAGAGACGTGTTGACGCGACAATAGTAATGACTAATGCCAGATTCATATACTAAACTAACGGGCGATGGATGCTAAATTAACAATCATCGTTGTTACCTGCCAATTAAAAATAATTCGTTTATTTCAGAAAAGTGCGTACAAAATATATTTTTTTTTTATATTAAAACAGACTTACTTCGTGTGCGAATTTGACTTGAACATACTCGCACATACCATCGTACATGTGTCTTGGATGGAGCCCCCTTTTATTTTATTTGTATATTTTTTTGTTATAGCTATGTATATGTTTTTATTATTAATTTTTTGACGGCCTCGGTGGCGTGGCGGGCGATTGCTCGGCAGAGACGCAAGAGGCGCGGGTTGCGGAAGAAATATTCTGCAAATATTTCTCGTAGTTTCTGATACCCACGACACAGGGAATCCTAGTGTAGGGTCAGGACTATGTATAAGACTGTTGGGTGTTATTTATTTGGGTGTGTTATTTATAACGGCAATATATACGCACTCCTACACACTCTGTGAAAATTTCAACTCTCTACTTAAACGTATTACAATTTTGTTACTTCATCTGACAAGAATAAAGCTAAATAAGTCTTAATCATCCCGAAAATTTACTGTCAGTATAACCAGTTGACACAAACCCAAACTCAAAAGTTGGTTCATTAAAATCACAAGGATACATGTTTGGAAATGTAATCATGTGTGATCTAATCATAAAACTTGATTGGGTCTAACATTAAGGTACAGTCAGTGACGGAAGTTCGTCATCCTTCTGCCCTTATACCTACTCGATGTCGGGTCGGCACAGCATGTTCCCTTCTTCAATTCCCTTATGTCAGCCGTCATCTCAGTACTCTCACCTTTCTTAACCCTGACCTCTTTCATACTATCCATCCATCTTTTATTTGACCTAATCAATCCACATTCATATTTATAACATTTCTCGCAACATGACTTTCATCCTTCCTTATGACATGCCTATACGAGTAGATACCATGCTAGCCAACTCCTCAATCTTTCTTATTTCAAATCTGCGGCAAAAGTTGATTTACAAATATAGGTACATATATATTATGTAGACTATCTGGCCTAATTTAATAAATTAAAATCACAAATGTTTATTTATTTATGCCTACTTACTTATTTACTAAATATACTCACATGTGCTTCTAGAGAGCAAAATACAGCCAATTATAAACTATATGCTACGTATCTATGTCGGCTGGTTTTTTGTTCTTTTAAATAAATACTTGAAGTTGATTGAATTCGACCTTTGATGTTCTATTCCAATCTCTTTTTCAAGAACTCATGACATTCTTTTGTTTTTCTTCTAGTTTAAAATGGGAACTAGACCGAAGAGGTTTTAGTTATTCGGCCAAACAAGAGAGGGTATATGTATGAAAGGTATGAAAATAATGAAGTAACTATTACATAATCATGACAGTGTCAAAAGAGTTACAAACAATGCAATGTTAGTACATCTTAGCTAAGGTTTTTCTCCTCTCGATGTGGCCTTTCTTCAAAACGTTACAGATTTGGTTCAGTAGTAGATTAACAGTTTGGTTTTATAACCCTTTATCGTCTCGCTATTTAGAAAATTGATAACTTTGTCAAACTGTAATATTGTTGTCGAAATGGTAACTTTGTTTTTTGTTGTTGAAAAACTGATAAGTTAAACTCCACACTAGGATTCCCTGTATCGTGGGGATCAGAAAACTACGAGTACGATGGCACTCATTCTGCAGCGAGAGTTGAACTCGCACCTTTTGTGTCTCAGCCGGGCAGTCACCCGCCACGCCATCGAGGTCCTTCGTAATGAACTTCAGAAGCTGACTGTACCTACATTATACCGTAATTGAATTCAACTTATATGTATAGAACTCTCGATTCGAAGCCACTTCGCAAACAAAAGTTAAATTGGTTCCGGCGTGCTCTATGGCTCTATCAGGCAGGGATATGTAGAGTAGTATTCAGCTGGGAAACTAACTGCCTATAAACTATTTAAGTCAGACCACTCCCGCAATAATTACAGACACGCGGTGAATAATTATTTATTTTAGTATTATGTATATTCCCAGTTTAAATCCGTCCGACCTTTTAGGCGCGATTGAGGCACAAACATCCTCACAAACTTTCGCATTAAAGTAGAATTATCCGCGATTGAGGCACAAACATCCAAACATCCTCACAAACTTTCGCATTTATAATTTAAGTAGGATTATCCTGCAGCTCTTTCCAGCTCAAAGGGATTTATGAAACTGTTTTTTATATAAAGAAAATGATGAAAACTCCTAACAGATATTTTTCAAAGTGCTATCCAATGAGTATGTTTTATGATGGTCAAATGATTTTGTCCTATTAATGGGACCACGAGTACCTAATGCTTGTATTCCTACCTAATTGCTTTCTGTTCTTTTAAATCTTCCATCTCGTATAAAAAACTATGTAGGAAAAATCTTTGATTTTTACTGATGAAATATCCCTGGGTGTTGGATGGAAAATGACAAATATGACAGAAAATGACAGACTAAGATTTCTGATAAAGACAGACGTGAAGAAATTAAGTGTCCCCTTATAGGAATTCCGACAGGACTTCGGAACTCTAAAAAGTTCTGCATAGTATGTATATTCATAACATCGTATTCGTAATTATTATTATAGTTAATGTATAATTTTCCTGTCGACACGTCTCCCACTTTGTCCCCTCCCTCCCCTCCTCTAAGTAATTATAACGTACCAAGGTACACAATTAAAAGGTTCCCTGACTTGTTTGTTTTATTGTAGCCTTTAGTCCTTTCATGCCTCAGATTAAAAAACGCTCTTTTGACATACAACACCGCTAAACGGCATTCAAACCGCCGGATAAGAAAAAATATTGGACGTCGAAATTCGAACCGATTTCCTTAGGACACTGAAATCAGAATACCACTAATAGGCCTTTTCTTAAACTACGATTTATATAACGTCAGGAGGCCTGTACTAACGGGCCGATTTCAGATGGAGTAGGCTTATAGGTGAAAGATGAAAGATGTGTTCAATTCATATGGAGCAGTGTGGAGCCGACTAAGCCGACAGATCACCAACATAGATAACTGTATCATACAAATTCCCACTTTTGAACTTTCGAACTATATCCATTGAATAACAAATTCAAGGATAAATAAATATTTGTGGACATTTCACACAGCGCTATCTAGCCCCAAACTAAGCAAAGCTTGTACTATGGGATCCAGATGGCTGATATAATACTTTTTTTTGTAAATACATAGGTACTTATAACACCATAATACTATAACACTCTGACCTGGAAGAAATATTTGCAGAACATACGAACATTTCTCCCGTAGCAGGAATGGAACCCGCGCCTATTACGCCTCAGCCGAGCACTCGGAAAATAAAATTGGACATCAGGCACGTTTCAAAAAACACTCAATATTTGTACCAATAATAATTTTTATTTCGGCGCTGCCTCCCTAGCCCCGACCACCTGTATAATTACAGGTGGTCGGGGCAGACTACAAAAACAAATCTTGGTTTCTCAAGAAACGGATACCTACAGCTGTTTTAGGGCAAAAATACAAAACTGCGATGTTACGCACATCGCATCTATCTAATCGTGTCACTAGTACTTTCAAACCAGTGTGGTGAAAGGATTTAAAGTGTGCCTCAGACTCCTTTCACTTGACACATATTTTCGAGCTCTTTCAGGTTCTATGCGTTTATTTTTTCATACAAACTTCAGTTTTCCACTACGTCCGCTAGGAGTTGAATTTTGGGAATCCCTTACCTATATACCCTTATAAGGAGTATACCCTCCAAGTTTCATAATTCAAAGAATAAATTTAGGCTATGCGTTGTTTGTCAGGCAATCAGTGAGTAGGTAAAGTTATTTATTTTATATACTTGTAAAAATAAACAGAGGGTAGATGAGAATTTGTTTATTGACATTGCAAAATGTATGAAAGTGACATTACGTTGCTTTGCGGGTCCTTCGCTCACCCCTAATAGGCAAGGGGACGTCAGTCATCCTTCAATATTTGTTAGGAAAAAATATGTTTTAGCTCAGAACAGCAAATCAATTTCGTTTCTATGGTATGCAGTGTAAATATATTATAACAAACATCTGTTTCTTTATCTGTAAACGTATTTATTATTAATTGGAAATGTTGTCTGCCACCATCATGTGTAACAGCTGAACAGATTTGTATTAAACTCAAAATATATCTGCATAGTTCAGGAAGTAGAATAACATTAGGCTACATTATATCCGTTTGGAAGTTTGTTTGACTTGGATATAACTAAAAAAATACTGAAAAGAGAGGCATTTGTATGTGAAAAATTTAATTAAATTTAAATTTAATGCAGCCCACTTTAAAAGTCGAATTCTGCTTTTTACGAAATTTCCGCTTCTTGGTTTTTTCTATTGCCAACGGTTGGGAATAAATTGGTAATAACACTACATGATCTCATTTGACAATTTGATTATGTAGAGTTTGAAATGTGCTAGCTATGTATGTCTCTGAAAAAGTTAAAGAAAACTAGTTATTACGGTGAGAATAAAATGTTTTTTTTTTTCAAAAATCAACGATGGTCGCTTTCTGCTTAACAACGCTCGATTATGATCTCCGTCTTTTAGGAAACTAAATCTTAAAAGAAACCCTGTTTTTCTTCCCCGAAGTACCTATCCTTGTTGTTCAGTATTAATAACTCGCGCCACTTTCAACTTTATTGTTCGTTTTAATGGGCAAAATTAAAAGTAATTAATACAGAACGTTACAGAATAAATTAATTTTCGTAATTGGATAATTTACCTAGCAAGGTATTGGTATAACTTTGAACACGTTGATACTTAAAATAAAAATGTGTTTCGTAAACACCACACGCAGTTTGGTTATCTGGATCAATTGAGCCATCCATAGATCGATTGTAACAGTCTAGATAGCCTAACCAATAAATTGTTCTCTGATTTTCAACTAAAAAGTATCCAATCTATTATTATGTAGACCTACAAACATAATATCACGGATCTCCATTTACTACGGTCCTGGTTACCACTTCAAATATTTAAAACGTAATTTATGTTTTTGACTGTGCGTGCACCTTTTAAAATAATCAAAACGAAACTTGTTCAAATATCCGACTTGATCTTTCTTACAAATAATTTTAATTTAAATTACAATGATACTTATTGAACAGCGTCAATTTATATTATTCAGTAGGTACTGATATTTTGACGCTGATAAAACAATATGCAAAGTTGACAAGTCGCCTAAGGGCAAAACAAGCGTGGCTCAACATCAGTGACGCCGCGACAGAGAAACAACAGAACTGATAGGTAACGTCATTCGAACGTAGGTTTACCATAAGGATTTTTAGACTTTGACCGGATTTATTTTGGATTTTTTGCTTAGATGGCATGTAATAAGACGTACCTACAATAAGTCCTTTAACATTAAGTACCTTTGTTAGTTACTTCTCGTCTCAAGTTAAACAATTATATTCTGGTCTCGCAATGTATGCATTTTGTGACTAAAATGTCCGGACTTTTATTGAAGTTTTAGGCTAGTTGTCAGGATTTTCAAAACTTCCAAATGGTAACCCTATTCGAGGGCAGTGTCAATACTACGGAAAACGACACATACAATACAATACAATACAATAAAACTTTTTTGCAAAACACATCAAATAAAAACAAAGTAGGCACTTAACATAATGAGTATTATGGGCGTACTATGGGCGACCTTATCGCTAAGAGCGATCTCTTCCAGGCATTCTACATACATTTTTGAAGTAGTTCTGTCGCAGCGTTACTAACGCAGCGCCAAGAACGCTTATGTCGAGTCTATCTTAAATGTGATTTACTTTTGCAATAATTAAATTCGAGACCTCTTCGTAAGAAGTAACAAAGTTCTGGAGATCCAAGTATTTCGAACTTCTGTCTTCTTATTAAAGGAGATGTCTCATAAATGTATGGAACCAAGGCCTGGTCGGATGTACACTTGTATAAAAATAACTAAATATATGTTAAACCTTTTCACATTGTTAGTTTTTTATTACTAAGGTTATGGTTATTAAAACATAAAACAATATGGCAATATGGCGGGCCGGTATTGACTAAAATGTTTTGACAGCTGTTGACTTTGAAAAGTGGGTAAAATGGCTTTTCGTTCGCCTAGAATAAAAACGTTCGTCAAAATCCTTAAATGTGATAATGGCAGCTACATCGAGCATTTAACTGTTAAATGCTTGATGGGCAGCTACGAATGTTACCATTGTAAAAAGTCTTCGCATTTTAAACGTTTTACTGAAAATAATTTTACTGTGCTTCAAATTAGAGTTATTTATTAATTATTTTTTCGAAATTCCATTATTGTTTCACCATTTTCTGTTCGGTGTACATAGACCAGGCCTGCTATGAAACATCTTTAAATAGTACGTACAGAATTGGACAGACCGCCCCTTCAACTTTAGGTATCCCCCTCGGCCACACTCTATTGCCCGTCAGTTGGCTAACGGCTACAAATAAACGCAATGGGTGACACGCAGCCGAAAAGCCCTACCTTCTTCAAGCACCGTTTGCCGAAAGGTCATAGAAAAAAAATACCTAAAAATCTCAATAAATAATATATTTTCTCAAAACTTTCCTATTAGGTCTCAACGAAAATGATATAAAAACTATACAAACAATAAAATATTTTCAAAGGTTTCTTAATAGTACCACTCGTGTAATTAATTCTTTCGAATCAATGGCAATGCGGTGAAAGCATTGAAGTATGCTCCAGGCGCAAATAAGTTGTAAACTATATAATACCAATTGAAATGTTTTATAACGAAAATTTACGAACTACGGTGGACCTCAGCTTCTTTGATTAGCATCACGTCATCTGTCGAGGACTGAGGACACTCCTGCTCTTGGAGGGCGACGTCTGAGAACACGCAGTCATCCACTACTTCAATCTCGCACTGAAAAGTAAGATTAATAAAAAACCGATCAAGTGCGAGTAGGACCGGGCGGACGGATGGCCCGACGGACGGATGAACAGCGGAGGCTTAGTAATAGGGTCCCTTCGAGTACGGAACCCTAAAAATCATATCCTGAGTCAAAAGTCAAATCCTACTAATAATATAAATGCGAAAGTTTGTGTGGATGTGACGATGTTTGTGCCTCAATCACGCCGTAACGGCTGAACGGATTTGAATTAAACTTGGAACATACATAGTATGTGTGCTGAAATAATATATAGGCTACTTTTTATCCTGGTTCCACGCGAGCGAAGCTGCGGGTGGAAGCTAGTATTCAGTAAAATCACAATAAGGATAGTTTTGTAACGTCTATGTGCGGTGAATTTATACCACAACCCTCTATAATGACCATTGTGAGGATCGCTTGGTCGGTGGATGAACGCAGCACGAAATCGTTCGTCCAGAAAATAAATTGGAGAGGTCTATATCCGGCAGTGTACTTCTAATAAGCGGATGATGAAAAGAAACATTCATGTATGATGTATGATATGATATGTATGATGGTACGGAACCCTTCGTGTGCGAATTCGACTCTCACTTGACCGGTTTTGTTTAATAAAAATGGATCTTTTAGATTTATGATTAACTTATAGGTTTACTTCTCTGCTGGACTGGAAGTAAAGAAAAAACATAGAATGCGTCCAGCTGCTTCTCACCCCGAGCATGTCGTAAGAGTCGACTAAGGGATAGCATCCTCTCCAACATGATGAATCTATATGGGCGATGGGCTGATCACCTGTCACCACGATTCACCATAATACATCTTGGATCAGAAGTGGCTGCAAGTTTTTTTATGATTACTTGTGGCTCTGCCTACCCCGTTAGGGATACGGGCGTGATAATATGTATGTATGTTATAGATTTACTAGCTGTATTCCACGACGCATTGAAGTTTACTTTCGAAAATGCATAGTTCGAAACTTACATGATTTTCGTCGTCAACCGTAGAAGGTTTGTGACTTCTGCTACTTTCAGAGTTCATTCTCTGAAAATCAAATAGTTCGTTTTAATCATTTATTTATTTATTTGAGTAACCAACACAATACACAAATTAAATCACATAACATAAACTGCTTGCTGACGGTCTCGGTGGCGTGGCGGGCGATTGCTCGGCAGAGACGCAAGAGGCGCGGGTTCGATTCCCGCTGCGGAAGAAATATTTGCATGTTCTGCCCGCCACGCCAGTGAGGTCGTCAAGGTGCTAACATTTTAGTAACCAATATTTTTAGAGTACTTGGCTCTCGGAGGACACTTAAGTTTAGTATGAAACATTAAAAAGTTTATGTTAGTTTTTGTAGAAAATTAGGACAACTTTGTTACGTAAAAACGCCCTCTTAATGTGATAAACAGTCAGCGATTAAAACCTTTGATTATCTCATGGAACCTCTTAACTTCACTTAGATGAATGAAATAATTAAAGAATTTGTTTTCTTTTTTCCTAATTTCTATATAATTAAAGTTAATTTATTTTATTTATTTATTTATTTAATTAATTTAAACAATAGTACATACAGTTTCTGGTTAGTAGTGTCCTTAAACCTAAATTAAGTTTGTGCGAACACTAGGTTCTCGATAAAAACACATTATCTGCCTGTGCGCACAAGCGCCGGCCGATCAGTTTTAGTGAATCATACCTACAGAAAAAAACTACCTACATAAGGGTGCTCCATTTTACGTGTTATCAGAATTAAGGTTATTTAGAAAATATTTTTTAATTGTTTTGATGTAAGGTAACATTAAAGTATTAGTACCTAATTTGTTAGCACCTTATATACATGCAGAGTGTTTTTGCAAATTATAACGACATTACTCACAATACTTCGTTTCCTAACGCTTTCCCGAAGAACATCTAGCTTTTTTTTCTCTTCTCGCTTAAAGAACCCAGTCTGAAAACAAAGTTTATGTTATTATCTTCTCAGTATTCCACTACTCCTCTGCTGGACTGGGAGTAAATTAAAAAACTGAATGCGTCCAGCTGCTTTTCTCCCCGAGCATGTCATAAAAGTCGACCAAGGGATAGTATCCTCCAACATGATGGACCACCTATATGGGCGATGGGCTGATCACCTGTCACCATGGTTTACCATAACCATCTTAGGACTAAATCAGAAATGGTTGCAAGTTTTCTCATGTTTAGTCGTGCTACTAGTTCCTTCAAACCAGTGTGGTGAAAGGATAAAAAGTGCGCCTCAAAGGCTCTTTTCGTGCACTTGACACATGTTTCGAACGTTCTACGGTTCTACAACATTCACCGTTTTACGAACAGAAAAAACCATTTGTGTACGACTAGATTTGAACCCACGACGTTAGGATCGGAAGGGGGATCACTAGACCATCAGCGCTCTCGTTAGTACTTTAAGAACATGCAATATCAGACTTACCTTGTAAAGAATAAATGTTGCTAGTAGAAGAAGTAAAAGGGCAATCACGATAACCAATATACTAATCAACAGCTTACTGTTTCCTAGAGTTAGTATCTCTTCGTATTGTATAGAAGTTGATAACCTGAAATAAATAAATAAATAAATAAATATTTGCGGTCTTTTCACACAGCACCATCTAGTCGCAAACTAAGCAGATGTCTGATAGAATACTTATATATTTTTTTGTAAATACATAAGTACATAGGTAAATACATTTTTATTTCTTATTATTATACTGATTACCTTAAAGTTTTTAATGTAAATACATACTTATAATACATAATACAACACCCAAACCAGGAAGAAATATTTGCAGAACATACAAACATTTCTACCGTAGCGGGAATCGAATCCGCGCCTCTTGCGTCTCAGCTGAGCACTCGCCCGCCTCGCCACCGAGGTCGTCGAAATAGATAAATATTGGACTATAGATCGTAGTTTAAAATATACTTTATCGGGTTCCGTACCCGGAAGGTGCAAACGGGACCCTATTACTAAGCCTTCGCTGTCAGCGGGCTGTATCTCATGAACCGTAATAAGTAGAGTTAAATTTTTTATAGAATGTGTTTAAAAAAGGGGACATACCATGGTTTGGAACCATGGCTGGCTGGGGGAGGGTTAGCAGGGGGGATAATGCACAATACATCCCACCGCGGGACGTCAGTGCAGATCTTTGTTCCCCTAACCTTAATTAGAATTAGATGGTTTGGAACCCAAGGTGTACGAACTCGACTCACACTTGAACGATTTTATTCAGGCTTTAGGTACTACTTAACTTTTACCCCCGACGAAAAAGAAGGGTGTTATAAATTTGTAGTGTGTGTCTGTCTGTGGTAACGTAGAAACGAATGGATTTATTGCGGTTTTTTCTATTTGAAAGCTAATGTGATCGAGATTGTTATTAGCTATAGTTTATAAAAATCTATTGAAGCGTTCCAAGATCATCCGAAAATTTTCTACTTAAAAAAAAAAATATTTTTCCAACTTTCACAGGTCCGATTAATTTAAGGTGCTTTGTTCAGAGGTCGGGGTTATTTAAAATTTTAATTTAATAGCTTGTTTTAAAGCTTTTAGTATGAATGTGGGTGGATACTCAGGCAGTGGAAGGCCTGAGAAAAGATAAGTATTTTTTAAAGGCCTTAATTTTTAGTAACTTACGTTAATAGCCGTGTTTCTTTCGTAGGTAGTAGAGGCAGCGTCAACTCAGAAGTTGTAAATAAATTTACTCCAGTAATATTTTCTTCTGAAAGAGTAAACAAGAGACTATAAATTTTCCGTAAATTTTGCCAATTATTTGTCCAACGAGCAAAGCAAGCTATAATCTTTGTAAATAAATTACACATAGAAAAAGGCCCTGGTTCCATTGTTTCTGAAACATCTATTTTGGAAAACCAATATAACTTGAGATCCCATAGACGGCATCTTTGTCAATTTTCTATCAATAATAAGGTGAGTTATCTGTAGACAATTTGCATCAATATTTAGATAATCTTAGTTTCTTTTGTATTTCCTAAATGCTTTCAGTAGTTGTAAATTTCCTCCTGCTAATGAAACTTAATTTATTCCCAAACAAAATAGTAAAAATTATAGTTAAATACCTAAAATTTTCTTGGAAAGTTCAATGCTTGCTGTGATCATCTTAACTGCTCCAGGTTTAATAGTTATCAGGCAGGAAAATTTAAATATGTCGTCTGTTGAATTCTGTTTTTGACATGAATTACTTGATAATATCTGCAAGTAGGTACAAAAAAAAATACCGTGATATACGATTTATAATTGGTAATAATGCGTTGTCAAAATTGGCAAAATAAATGTCTGTTCCATATGCCCGGTTCCAACATTCTACTATCAGACGTCAGATCGTTCATCACCAGAGCATCGTTGTTTTTCTGACTAAAATATTATGGAGCTTCTTAACAGATGTCGTTAGTAAAATATTGAAAACAAGTATTAGTCAGCCACTAGCCACAGTCGTGACTACACATCACTTGTCACCAATGTCAGAAATAATTCTTCAAAACTTCGACCTTTATTTTGCAATGATGTAGACAGACATAATGAGTCTATTTGTTGAATTTCATTTCTACTATTTGTGAAGGTGTAAAATCCGCCGTGAATTTTTTAACAAAGGATTTTCGGATTATTTTTATACTGGCTGAAAAAATACCTTCACATTCTGAATGAAAGGCTCCTTTTTTATTTCCAAATCAGCAACTAAATCCAGCCATGTCACAGTCCCGTTATTGGTAATCTGCAAGTAAAATTTAAAAAATCCTATCGTAAAAAGTCTTAAGGTTACAAGCTTATTCGTGTTATTATCTTCCTGCCCTTATCCCACTCAATGTCGGGTCGGCACAGCATGAACCTTGGATCATGCTGTAAGAGCCCTCCTTGGGAATACTTGCTTATTCGTGTAACATAACAAAACAGTTTTCTTGTGTTTATGTAGAAATACTATTTTGCTACAGATCAAGGTATGTGCGGTACTCTCAAACGGTGAAGGAAAACATCGCGAGGAAACCCGCGGCTTAGTCAGCACCGCACGTATTGACCATCTCTTTCCTGTGGACAAGGCCGACTAAGCTGAGAGGATGGAATAGGTGCTGGGCAAGCCTACTCCATCTTAATTTGTCCCGGGCACTACAGCGTCCCGTTTGTGATGGTAAAAGTTGCCTCCTGACGCTGTAAAAATCATCTAGGTACTATAAATGGTAAAAGACCTTAGTTAAGTTACAGACCAAGCGAATGTAGATCAAAGAATGGGAATCAGCGATGAGCTGGAATGGTTTTTGGGTTTTTCTGTTCGAAAAGTTTATGTGCTCTATACCAGTACTCTCAAACGGTGAAGGAAAACATCATCGGGAAACTGGCATATCACAGAACCGTAGAAAGTTCGAAAACATATGGCAAGTGCACGAAAGGAGCTTTTGAGGCGCACTTTAAATCCTTTCACCACACTGGTTCGAAAGAATTAGCGCACGACTAGATAGATAGAAAATCAGTGTACTTACGTAATATTCATGATTCGTGTTGAACGAAACAATGTTGACGTCTTCTATATCCTTATCGGTCACATTAAAAGTAAGATTAGATCTGCAAGGAATAACAAATAAGTTACACAAAAGAATTTGCAATTTTTTAGGTTATTTATTTATTCTTTTAGCAAAATAAACATTACTCTTGAATGTGAGTAAACAATAAGAAAATTGCTGTTGCATTTTACATGACGCAACTTATACTAACCTAAATAATGCTGATCTAGATCAGGTGAGCTATCTATAGATCGTTTGCAGCAGTTTTTAGATAGCCAGACTGTTTCCATGTATTTTGAAAATAGCATTTGTAAACACTTGTATTAGTTGTAAATTTTATAAAAAAAAATCATTAAAAATAGTAATGTTTACCCTTTCACCATCACAGAGCTTGAATCCAAGAGGTACGGTATAGACAGATACATTTTCTCGTAGCGAAGATTAGTGAAGACAGTATCGTATAGCTGAGCTGTTATTTCCAGGCTTTGGACGTTGACTGGCTCACTGGTATTTAGCAAGACAGTTACATTGAAGTCACTCTGTAAACAATCAAAAAACAAAGACCTTACTAGATTATTTATACAGTGTCAGGAGGCAACTTTCGCCTTCACTATCGGGACGCTACTGTAGTAGTAGTAACTTACTTACTTACTTTTACTTAAAATAAGTGTTACAGAAATTAATATCTTCAGTTTACTTACATTTCTTTGTACAGGAGGAAGTTGGCAGCTGTAGGCGTCCGTTGCATTCTCCTTCAAGCAGTTCTTGGTCAGCTGAGATACGCGCGCGCCTTTTACTGTGAGCCGCAAGAAGGTAGAACTTGCGCTATTTCCGCTGTTTTTACCCTAAAAAAAAATTGTACTTACCCTTTTTACCCCCAAAACAAAACATTTCTATTAAGAGGCCTGCGATGTCCACGTGGGCGCAACAAACTAACTTTGTGTTGAAGTATACTTATGTGCCGTTATGTGAATTAAACTACAATGAATAAGCGTAATCAAAAAGACAGGTTAGCTCAGTTATTATTTCTCGCTATAGTATTATTGAAACGCTTTCAAACTTGTTGTTATATGTAAATAAAAAAATACATCGCTCTTAGCTATATTCATTTTAAATTATCTCACATGAAGCGCTCGTGGCGTAGCTTGCTTAGACGTTCTTGATTGATCGTAGAAGTTAAGCAACATTGTGCGCGGTCACAATTGGGATGAGTGACCGCAAGTGGCGTTACAAGCTGAGCGCTTCCGTGCTTTGCAGGGCACACTAAATTATCGGTCCCGGCTTTTAAGTCGTCAAGAAGGCCCTTAGGCGGCCTAAAAACTTACTTTTAAAAACGAACTTTTTTATTATGACAAAAAAGAGTAACACGGGCCCGTTACGATATCGGTCTGGAATCACCGCGTAATCGTATTCTTTATGTAAATTTTGTATTGCAAACATGTAACGCCAAATATCGTTTGGTCATAGCGAATAAGGCCCCTGTAAATCTGAACCAACGTACCCGTATCACCACAGTTTTATTCTCCGATGTCGATGTATCCACGGACTCGTCTCCTATCCATTCCATCTGGTAAGTCAACTTGGGCTCGCACTCTTCATCAGAACACGCTCGCTTCACATCTATGCTGGATTTCACCACACTTTGGGAGCTTAGAACAGCCCAGGAGTGGTAAACTGTTGAGGACATTTATTTTTTATATTCTTACTAGCTACCGCCCGCGGCTTCGGTCGCCTAGTACACGGATGAAATATAGCCTATATGTTACTCCAGCACACGTACTATGTATATTCCAAGTTTCATTCAAATCCGTTCAGCCGTTTAGGCGTGATTGAGGCAAAAACATTCAAACTCTCAAACTTTCACATTTATAATAAAGTAAGATTGAATACATATTACCACGCCCGTATCCTCTAATAGGGTGGGCAGAGCTACAAGTAAACATAATAAAACTTGCAGCCACTGCTAATTTAAAGTCCTAAGATGGATATGGTGAACCATGGTGACAGGTGATCAGCCCATAAAAGATGGTCCATCATTTTCGAGAGATTGAATAGAATAGAAAAATATTTATACTGTTGTTTAACCAAGACACACAAACACATAAGAGCACAATTTTATACAACCACCTCTGTGGCCTGGCGGGCGAGTGCTCTGGAGACACAAGAGGCGCGGGTTTGATTCTCGCTGCATGAGAAATGTTTTCAGAAAAATCGCCTGCCCTCGCCTGCCACACCACTGTCCGTCATAGAGAAACAAACTTTATGATCGATACTCTATGGTAAACTATCATAATGGAGGGAATACTTGTTTCGTAAAATGTGTAAATCTCGTTTGACTATTACTCCCGAATACTCAAACGCGACTCAGAGTTGAGCACGTCTCAAGTTACGGTTTTTTGACAGTTTTTGATGAAAATCTGTCAAAAACTCGTCACTCAAGACGTGCTCAACTCCGAGATGCGTTTGAATATTCGGGGGTTAGTCTAACAGTGCAATCTGAAAACCAGCACATACTGAGAATAAACCTTTTTGACCACACAACAACGCCAATTGTGGTTCATGGGAACGGCTAATGAATAGTTGTAGGTACTTTTATTCAGGTTCATCAATATTTGTTTTCCTTTTTTCATCTCTATCTCCTCTTTCATGCCTACCTAATTTTTAGTCATATATGGATCATTTTACAAAAAAATAGCCAAGCGTGGTTTCTTGCCTGTATCTTCCCCGCTTGGTCGCGTTACGAACAGGTGTAAATGTAACGTAAATTTAAGACGTGTCCAAGTGAACCCCGTTATTTTATGGAATAAATTTTTTTTGACTTTGATTTTGAGTCCCTTTTCTATTTTAATGTGTTTGCTTTGTGTGTGTGCTAAATAAATGCTTTTTCTTTCTTTCTTTATTTTCTTATATAGGTACATACCAGTACTTATATATTTATTTACATACCTTTTTCCTTTCGATCACCATTCTTGTCAGTATCCAAAACTTGTATTTTTGTACTAAACGTGTAATCGCCTGGCCCTTGTTTTAGCTGAAATTATTTAGAGTCAGATTATAAATAAATAAGTAAAGTAATTTTGAAGTCTGTATATTTACGGTATGATCCTCTTTTTATCGTGTCACTAGATCTTTCGAACAAGTGTGGTGAAAGGTTTTAAAGTGCGCCTCAAAGGCTTCTCTCGTGCATTTGAAACATGTTTTCGAACTCTTTGGGTTCTACGGCATGCCGGTTTCCTCACGATGTTTTGCTTCACCGTTTGAGAGTACTGGTATAGTGCACTTAATTTTTTCAAACGGAAAAATCTAAAGCGCGACTAGATTTGAACCCATGACCTTAGAACTGGAAGACAGGGTATTACCACTACACGCACCCTAAATGCCTTTCGCCACACTGGTTTGAAAGAACAAGTGACACAATTATTAGTTTTGCTAGGCCAAGAATGGACAACTTACGAGATTCACTGTGATGATTTTGCAGGTACTTTGCTCTTTCTCTGTCGACAAGTCATACGTAAAAACGGAGTCTGGTATTTTAGTATCAGAACCAGTGACATAGCTCTCTACCTTAATAACTAAAACAAACATAAATTATGATGAGAAATAGTAAAAATATCTTTTTAATAGCTCTTTTGTGTTCCCTGGCTTTACTCGCTAGCGTTTATTATTATTATTTATTCCAGATAAAATATATTAAGAAAATATTATATTACCAGCTGCCGCCCGCGGCTTCGCTCGCGTGGTACCCGGATAAAAAATAGCCTATATGTTAATCCAGCACATGTACTATGTATATTCCAAGTTTCATTCAAATCCCTTCAGCTGTTTTTACTTGAAAGAGTAACAAACATCCATACATACAAACTTTCGCGTTTATAATATTAGTAAGGAAGTAAGATTGAGTATTCCTTTTTACCTGAATCCCTGAATTCAAGAAAAAACAAGTTTTTTTTTTTAAATCGAGCTTAGAATTAAGGATGTCTAAAATATATCTAGACCTGTATGATTAATGTATGTGTGATTTAGCCCGTGAGCTGATCACCTGTCACTGTGACTTTGAATCAGAAATGGCTGCAGTTTTCTTATGATTACTTGTGGCTCTGCCCACCGCATTACGGATACGGACGTGATAATAATGTATGTATGTACTTACTTCCAACAACTGAATTGCATTTGTCTCTGACTGTAACTTTGAGACACACAGATACTTTAAAAAATTTCGCGTCTTCCTTTACAGTCTGAAATAAAAAAAAAACAAATGTTTTATCCAATAATACTTGTAAGATACCTATGTCAAGATTGTATCAAAGATGTGTAACAGTAGCCTTAAATTGTCGTCTCGCTAAGTTATTTACAACAGTTTTGCGTAAACGTTTTTGCGACAACCTCGGTGGCGTAGCGGGCGAGTGCTCGGCTGAGACGCAAGAGGTGTGGGTTCAATTCCCACTACGGGAGAAATGTTTGTATGTTCTGCATATTTGTTCCGGGCCTGGGTGTTTTATTATGTATTATAAGTATGTAAAGTATATAAATATTCTATCAGCCATCTGGTTCGAATAAAATTGTAAGAATACATACATAATTTCTGCCATTATCTTTACCCTCAGCTAGAAGCTGAAGTGAGGTGGATGCGTCCACAGTCGGAAGACACCGCAGTACCCTCACTGAGTTACTTTCAGGAGAACCGATCGCCAGCTCTGTTGATAAATAATATAAGTTTCAGGGTTTTTAAAACATACCCCTAGTTAGTTAGCTCGTATGAGCTAGCGGCCAACTCTTGTGACGGAGTTTATAAGCCGCCTAAAGGCCTCCGCCATGGCTTAACGATTTAAAAGCCGGGACTGACAATTTAACGTACCCTCCGAAGCACGAAAGCGCTCAAAAAAAAACAGAACATACCCCTAAAACGGGGTGTTAAAGTTTTAACAAAAACATTGGCGATACGTTAAAACGCGTAAAATTGCGTAAACGACTTTAATTCCAAACTTAATTTTTATATAAAAATCCACGTCTAACCCCTTTAGTAAAGTAAAGTAAGTACAAAAGTAAAGTTTATTTATAGAAACCATAATGTAGGTAGGTACCTATGCTAACAGAATTTTATTTTCAAAGATTTAAATCGATCTTTGTTTATTTTCATTAACGAAAATCGGAGTGAATGCAGTAGAAATGCGTGCGTTGCGAAGTATGTGTGATGTAACTTTGAGAGATAGAATGAGAAATAGCGTGATAAGAGAGCGATGTGGAGTGAAAGAAGATGTAGTGATGAAGATTGAGAAAGATATGTTAAGATGATTTAGTCATGTAGAGAAGATGAATGGAAAAAGATTAACGAAACAGGTATATGAGGCGAGTGTGAATGGTACCGTTGGAAGGGGAAGACCTCGGCGCACGTACCTGGACCAAATTGGCGACGTTTTGGAAAAGGGCCAGATCTAGAATACCCTAAACCGACGAGCATGTATGAAGAATGTTATGAAAATTAATGAAGCGAAAGAAGTATATCAGGATCGTAGCAAATGGAGATCCGTGATCTCTGCGTACCCCTATGGGAAACAGGCGTGATATTATGTATATATGAAAATCGGTAACATTACAAGGGTTTAATTAAATATTTAAAAATGCAAAAGAACAAGACTCACCATTACATCCATTGTCATCCATATCCTCAATAACCTGAAGGCTGTAACCGTATAGTTTAGTTTTAGCATCGCCGCGGAGTATCTGAGTCTGAGGCAAGTCTGTCACTCTGACGTACCTCGCCCCTTCAGGACTCAGTAAAGAACCTAACGTATATCCAGAGATAACGTATACAGTACCAGAACCGAAGTTCTCGTACGGAGCACTGACGAATATCTCTGTAAGTTTAAATGGAAGGAACCTTATTGTTTTAGATAAATACTAGCTTCCGCCCGCAACTTCGCTCGCGTGGTACCAGGATAACAAGTGGCCTATATGCTATTCCAGCACACATACTATGTGTGTTCCAAGTTTCATTCAAATCCGTTGAGCCGTTACAATACATTACAATATATCTTTATTGTAAAAACATAAATCATAGATATAAAATGTTGCCTAGAAGAGATCGCTAACAGCGATCTCTTCTAGGCAACCTTTGGATGGACAGGACAAAACTTTAAAAAGAGTAGGACGGCAGATACAAATTGGAAAAATACCTACAGTAAACATTATACACACAAATTATATAATAAATAGCCGTTACGGCGTGATTGAGGCACTAACATCGTCACATCCTCACAAACTTTCGCATTTATAATATTAGTAGGATATATTATTTGACAAAATAATTAAAAAAAGTAATAAACTCAAGTAAAAAACAATCATTTGGCTAGGTTTCAAGAGCACTTGTTGCATTCCCGCGTTGTATGGCCAAAGTTATGTATGTATGTTCGTATGAGCTAGTGGCCAATAGTGACGGAGTTTTTAGGCCAAAGTTGTGAAGTACTCAGTCACAAAACTAAGCTAACATACAAGTTTAAGCTTACCAGAAATATTATCTCCGTCGATATCACTTGTAGCAATAGCTTGTCCAAATCTACCTTTCTCTTTGCTGCCGAGAATAATACGCATTCTGCTTTTATCATTACGTGATTGCTGCAAGTGTCATGTAAAAAAATACATACATACAATACACAGTAGATTATTTATGTTTTTTTTATTCGAACTTCTCTGCTGGACTGGGAGTAAAGAAAAAAACATAGAATGCGTCCAGCTTCTCTAAAAGTCGACTAAGGGATAGTATCCTCCAACATGATAAGATAGCAAGTATTCCCAAAGAGGGTTGACGTCAGGCAGGCGGTCGGTCATAAAACACCTTAGCCAAAGCTCTTACAGCATGATCCAAGGATCACGCTGTGCCGATCCCACATAGAGTGGGATGAGTGCAGGAAGATGATGACATACATACACAGTAACACCTCAAATATTTTGCGTTTCGGCATTTTTCGTCTAGCTTCTGAAATACGAACTAACGCGATGATGATATGTAATATAGAGATGTTAAAGTAATTATTTAGATACTTTGACCATAGAGCTTATTGACCATATATTTCTTGACTATAAGATTGACTAAGCCGAGAGGATGGTATTGGTTAGTGTAGCGTCCCGTTAGTGAAGGCAAAGTTGCCTCCTGACGCAGCATAAATCATCTAGTATAGATAAAAAGACCTTTCCTTCACCGTTTGAAAGTAATGATGCCCAATTTTTCTAATAGAAAAATCCATTGGTGCTCGGCTGGCTTTGAACCGACGACTTTAGGATCAGACGACGAGGCCGCTACCACTAACCCACCGGCGCACTTTTAGTATCGAATTAGAACGGTAGAACACCTTAATACACTCACCAAATCTCCACCAATATAAATATGCAGTGCTCCAAACTCCATCTGATAGTTATTTTCGTGTGAGTACGCAGGGGCTCCTACTACCAGCTCCGAAAGGCCATCTCCAGTTATGTCTACAGCGTCCAGTACGTAGCCGAACATTGAACCAAAAGAATCACTCTCTATGTAGTACGGCTCAAACGATTTGGTCCTTTCCAATTTGTACTTATCATGGTAAATATCAAACTCGCCCGATTCCTCGTTCTTCTCCAAAAACTGGATCTAGAAAAATCATGACAAGTTTTTTACGAGCCGGATCAGTAGTACTACTAGTAGTTGAGAAATGTCCGCAAATATTTATTGTTTTGACAGCTTTGGCGATATTTATCGATTATGATAAGATATCTATTTCCCGAGTATTGGGGCACAGGTCATGTTCGCGAGATTGCAATAAAATTTAAAAAACTATATTAACTAAGTATTCCCAAGGCGGTCGGTCATAAAACACCTTAGCCAAAACTCTTACAGCATGATCTCTATGTGGGACAGCCGGTCCCACATAGAGTGGGATAAGAGCAGGAAGATGATGATGATAAACTAAACAAATTAAATTTTGGATAAATGTTCGGTTCGATTAGAGTTTACTTACACTTCCTTGCAAATTACTATGATGTACGCTCACAGCATACAATTTACCAGAATCATTGAAGAATTTACCAACAGCCAAGCCGAATCCTGAAACAAGAGAAGAGACGCTATAGACTATATTTTGTAGTTTTCTTTGATTGTTAAGTTAGAATTGTTTTTTGTTTTATTATATAATATATACATATAGGTATATATTTTTCTTTTCAATAGCTGTTGTCTGCCAATTTGTTGCATATGCTGTGCATGCCTATTAATTGGTGCACATTCTATAGTAGGTACTATTTTTTGTGAAACATCCATAACAGTGTATATTATGTGTTCTGTTGGCGTTTCCTAATAATAAATAAATAGACATGTTAATTCCCATCAGCATTCGCTACTCATGACAATACTAAGACGAACATCGAGTTGGAAAATAAATTTAAACCGTCGAGGGTTAGACATTTTTAAGGTACTTAAACCTTCCTCTTAAGTTCTGAACACCTGTGTTCATAAAGTACGCGAAGGATAATAAATAAATAAATAAATATTTGTGGACTTACACAGCGCCATCTAGCCCCAAACTAAGCAAAGCTTGTTTGGGAACCAGATGGCTGATAGAACTGATAGAACCTGGAAAAAAATAGCCTATATGGTAATCCAGTACATGTACTATGTATATTCCAAGTTTCATCAAAATCTGTTCAGCCGTTTATGCGTGAAAGAGTAACATACATCCATACATACCTACAAACTTTCGCGTTTATAATATTAATAGGATAATGTAACTTCTTACCGTGGTTGTAATGGTCGTTGAATATACGAATGTTTTGTTCATGCAGATTCCAATGGGATTCCAACAAAGACTTTGAAAGTTCAAGTGGCTTGTCGGCGTCTACTGAGAGGATGTCGCCTTGAAGCGTGGTCTTCGCGACCAGCAGGCTTCCGTGAGGCTCAAGCAGCGTGCTCCAGCCTACTCCTCCTGATTTAATGGTTTCTGAAAAAAAAAAAAACAACTAGGTATATCGATAACCAATACTCGTGTCACCAGTTCATTCGAACCAGCGTGGTGAGAGTATATAAAGTACGCCTCGAACGCTCTACGTTTGTACAATATGCCGGTTCCCTCACGATGTTTTCCTTCACCCTTCGAGGGTATATCGAAACGCTCGTGGCGTAGCTTGCTTAGACGTTCTTGATTGATCGTTGAAGTTAAGCAACGTTGTGCGCGGACAAAATGTGGATGGGTTATCGCAAGTTGCATTACGAGCTGAGCGGTTTCGTGCTTCAGAGGGCACGTTAAATTGTCGGTCCCGGCTTTTAAGTCGTTAAGCCATGACGGAGGCCTTTAGGCGGCCTAAAAACTCCGTGACAAGAGTTGGTCACTAGCTCATACGAACTTACTTAGTGCACGTAGACGTAGGTAAGTTTTTCGTACAGAAAAAACCCATTGGAGCACGACTGTTTCCCAGTTAAAAAAAAAAATAATGTATTGTGCTAAAAGGAAAGCATAAGTGGGCTGCATCTACCCACAGCTGGGTACAAGCTGAGTATCACTACATAGTATAAAACAAAGTCGCTTCCCGCTGTCTGTCCCTATGTATGATAGATAGATAGATAGATAATCTCTTTATTATGCATAACAACAAAAACGAAAACAAGAAAAAACAAAAAACTTAGGTACAAAAAAAAAACAAACAGATGTATGCTTAGATCTTTAAAACTACGCAACGGATTTTGATGCGGTTTCTTTTAATAGATAGAGTAATTCAAGAGGAAGGTTTATATGCATAATAAATGCATAATATAGTAGAGAAACACTGATAATAATAGAGGTTTCTAATGTGATGTCGTAACTAAACACATTTTTTTGCGCTTACATTGCAAACGCTGGCCGAACCCTACGAGATAGATCAAAATAATGTACTACAGTATTGTACACCTTAAAAAGGTCTACAAAAAAGTTCGCGATGGTATATGTCTATCCCCGTGCGAAGCCGGGGCGGGTCGCTAGTATGATATAGAAGTAGTTTAGTAGGTACTTACGTAGTTCTAATGGTGGTTTTATGTTGTGTTTTTTTGCTACAATATCCTCAATTTTGACGCCATTGTCCATCCATTCGACGTATTTATTTTCTTTATTGTAGTACAAATAGCATGCTCCGAAAACAGAGGCACTTTTGAGAAGTTTCTTATATCCCCCTTTCCTATAGGTAATTGTCTTAGTCATTAAGGGAGCACAAGTCTGAAACAAATAATACATTACTTGCAAAGTATAAATCATTTTCTATACACCAGTGAAAGAATCATCAAAATCAGATACGTAGTAACTAAAAACATACATAGGTACAGTCGAATATAGAACCTCCTCCTTTTTTAAAGTCGGTAAAAAATATTCATGGCCCTATAGTATCCGATCTCTAACTCACTCTACAATAGCTCACACATATTGACCATGTCTTTTTTGTAGACCGACTAAGCTGAGATGATGGAATAGATGCTGGGCGAACCTACTCCATCTTAATTCGTCCCGGGCACTACAGCGTCCCGTTTGTGAAGGCAAAAGTTGCTTCCTGGCGCTGTATAAATTATCTACTATAGGTGGTAAAAGGCCTGAGATGAGATGATGAGATGACGTGGGTTCAAATCCGGTCATGCACCAATGGATTCGGTTTCGAAAAATTTATATGCGTATTGGAAGGTGGGGCAGCTACCACGATGCCACCAGTGTTCTCATTAAGAACCTTATAAGGATTTGAATCAAGTCAAATTATTCAATTATTGCAGACAATTGAGTGGTGATACGTACTAGAAAATAGTCAGAAGTAGCTGCTATTGAAGCACCGAAGTAGTACTTCTGATCTGGATTGAAATCCTCTGAAAAAAACGACTTATTAAATAGTATAAAAAGAAAAACAAATAAAGTTAACACAAAAAAAGGTTATGATGAAAAGAAATTAATAATAACAACAATGAAAAAAAGAAAAATAGTCTAATCTATAACGAGATTTTATAATAGTAGTAGCTATGATTGACTTACCTCGTGCGTTTTTCGTTTTCGTTTCAATATCCAAGTCTGCCATACTGACCACGGAGCAATTAACATCTCTAGATAGACCTTCTAACGGGCAGGTATATACTTTACCCACGAAATCCTGTTCAGGCGCGCCAACCACTGAACAAAACAATGTAAAATTGTGTAAAATTAAACATGTAAAAACAATGTGAATATGTAAAATTCCATAAAATATAAATGTTGCCGGACATTTTACTTACTTACGACGACCTCAGTGGCGTGGCGGGCTAGTGCTCGGCTGAGACGCAAGAGGCGCGGTTTCGATTCCCGCTACGGGAGAAATGTTTGTATGTTGTGCAAATATTTCTTCCGGGTCTGGGTGTTGCAGTATTATGTATTATAAGAATGAGTTTACAAAAAAACGTATATAAATAAAGTATTCTATCAGCTATCTGGTGGCCATAGTACAAACTTTGGGGCTAGATGGCGCTGTGTCAAATGTCCACAAATAACCATAATCTTTGAGTATTGTCTTATCTCGCAATGTTTGCATTTTGTAACTTTTATTAAAGTGTCAGGATTTTAGTCAGGTCTTTTCAAATTTCTAAATGGGTAACCCTTACCTACCCACTGCTAAACATGAGGTGGAAATGATTACCTAATGCTGGCGGGTCGCTATCTTGGTATGCCATTGAGAAGCCAAATTCTGAGTTCTCCAAACCAAGGCCAGTGGGCCTGAAGTCTGTCTTCGATGGTTCGTGGAAGAACTCTGCAGCCACAGAGCACAGCCCACACAACAGTACTATATTTGACCTCATTTCTGAAAAAAGTTAAGGCATTACTCCGAAGACCTAAGTGGCGTGGCGGCCGATTGTTCGGCTGAGACGCAAAGAGAAGAAATGTCACTGATATCATCATCATCTTCCTGCCCTTATCCCACTCTATGGATCTTCTTGGATCATGCTGTAAGAGTTTTGGCTAAAGTGTTTTATGGCCGGCCGCCTGCCTGACGTCAACCCTCCTTGGGAATAGGTACTTACTTAATGTAGGTATGTTATTATGTTAGAAAGGATTCTTTAGTCGACTAAGAAATGTTAGTTAAATAGTTCTGCAAATATTTCTTCCGGGTCTGAGTGTGTGCCATGGTACTCGTAGTTTTTGATACCCTTGACACAGGGACTCCTACAGGGGTCTGGTTATTTTTATTATTATTATTACTAAATTGTTTTTGCTCTTCTGAGGTCAACGACCAGTGGGGTACGAAAACATTAAAATAACTACTCATCTAGTTAGGATGATAAAAACTTGAATTGTTATTTTTAATGCAAATGAAATCTATTTGCTTATTGAGGATAAAGCGTGTATAAAAAAATAAACATTTTTTGGAGCTCACCTGTTTTTCCCCAACCTTAAAATAGTTTTATAAATCCACATTTAATTTACACAAAATCTTATACAAGGTAAAACATACGTAGTTCATATTTCATGACAAACAGGCAAATGAATGGCTAAACCCAATAATGTATTCATTAGTGTAACAATATGATTATTATAGCACAAATACCTACTTCTCTGCACTGGGAGTAGAACATAGAATGCGTCCAGCTACTTCTCTCCCCGAGCATGTCGTAAAAGTCGACTAGGGATAGTATCATGATGGACCATCTATAAAGGCTATAGGCTGATTACCTGTCACCATAGTTGACCATAGCCATCTCGGAACTTTGAATCAGGAGTGGCTCCAGTTTTTTAATCATTACTTGTGGTTCTGTCCACCCCGTTAGAGATACCAGCGTGATAATATGTATGTATGTACCTAGTTCAAGAACATAGGTGGTCTGGTTGGTAGTGCCCCGCCTTCCGATCCTAATGTCGTGGGTTCGAATCCGGTCGTGTACCAATGGATTTTTGTGTACGAAAAATTGATGTGCGCTATATCAGTACCCTCAAATGGTGAAGGAAAACATTGCGAGGAAACCCGCAGCTTAGTTAGCTCCGCACGTATTGACCATGTCTTTTCTGTGGACAAGGCCGACTAAGCTGAGAGGATGGTATAGGTGCTGGGCAAGCCTACTCGATTTTAATTCGTTTGCTCTCAATAAAAGTACAGAAAAATCAAAATAGGTAAGTATGGAACATATACAACTACCTATATTAAATAAAATCACTCAGATAAAAGGAAAAATGCCATTAGAGCTTATTTGAGAAATGATTCAACTAGCAGGTAAATGAAGAATATTATGTACCTACATGTATGTACGTAGGTACTCGTATTATATAGGTATGTACGTATTATGTATGTATAGCTACCTATTATAAACAATTGAAACAGTTTTATAAATACAACAGATACAGTCAGCATAAAAAGTCTTAGGCTGACTAGAGATTTTTACCCGACTGCAAAGAAGGAAGGTAATGTGTTTGGGGTATATGTATGTACTTGCAATATGCGTTATGCAATATAAAGTATCGTTAGATGACAAAAATATAATCTCCTCTTTTGGGAAGGCGATGGTGACAAAGTACCTAAGTTAAAAAAATAACGAAAGATTAATCATAACTTAATTTTTTTCGTATTTATTGATAAAAGCCGTTCACCTAGGGCGCCATTTTTTCCGCCCGACAATAAGTAAGATACTGTAAAATGTCAAAAAATCCAAAAATGGCGTCTATACTATGTTATCTAGATTTTGATATCACACGGTTTGTTTTTTTCATTTCTAGAAATAAATAGGTAATACAAATGTTGTTTTAAATATACGAAATAAGGTTTGACTGGAATTTCCTGCTCGATTAAGGATAAAGTAGTCGGTTCGTAAGTATTAAACCGCCTGTAGGATTTAAGTAATGAAAACGTGTGTGCATCATGAATTGTGAGTAATTTCATACATTTTTACTGTAAAATATTTATCTGTGGACATTTGTTTCGTAGATAAAGAAGCAGTGTGAAACTAGAGGAAAATTAGTCTATTTTTTTATCTGTTAAAACAAGAACTAGACAAACTGAGGTCGATAGTGTTTAATACGATAATAAACAATATCTAATGTTTCAAATAAGTCAAGGCGGAGGATTTATCAATTTAATGTATTTATTTGGATTAAAATCGAATAACGCGGAAAAAAACACCGCAGCATTAACGGTTTAATTTTCTTATGAAATAAATAAATAGCACCCAACAGTCATAAGGTCATAATACATAGGTAGGTACCTAGTTCTGACGCCACACTAGAATTACCTGTGTAGGCAATTTAGCCTACGCCATTAAAATTATAAACAACATAAATTCACATGTTAATTCAACAAAATACATCAAAATCAATAACATAAAATTCCTTCCATGATTATTCTTTACAAAAATATATTTTCCAACATCTGCCACCCTTTTTCCTGCAAATTGGAACTAGACCAAGGAAGATTGAGTCATTCTACCAGACAAATGATGTTTCATGAGAGTCTGACCGATTAGTTTTGTTCTAAAAAATCAAGTAAAAATACTTAAAATTGGCGGAAATTAAGAAGACTAAAATACGCTTAGGCAATTTACGATAGGGGAATGAAGGTATCAAAACAACTTGTATATTATAAGTGAACCAATTTTATTGCGACAGAACTTTACCCTGACAAAAATAGCAAAACGCATCAATAACGCGTTTTAGGATGCGGTCAAGTTTAACAGCGCCATCTAGTTATAAAAAACGGAACTATAATATCGGGAATAAACTACTAAACTATGTATAACAATAAGAAGAATAATACCCTCTAAGTTTCATGCTTCTAGGACTTGACATTTTATAGGGCGACTGTCAAGCAGTTTAGTCTTCAGTCCGTCAGTAATTCATCAACTTCTCACGAAAGAATTCTTGCGGAAATTGGCGGTAGTACAAAAATTCTATGGCAATTTTTCGTGACACTATTTTTTGTCAAAAGTTTACCTATACTTTTTTATTCCGGTAATGTAATTTTTTTTTACGTACGCGGGAAAAACTAAAGTTGTATTTTCCAGGGAAATGGCTAATGCTGGTGTGTGTCACTCCTGTGTTCTCGCAGTACTACCATAAGCTGTCTAAAAGGATAATTCATCTGGATTTAAAGCCCACCGCCAGTTTTGGATTCAGTTTATCATCTTTTTCAAGTGGTCCAACGTAAGTATGACCTCTTTTGAATAGCCTTATTGTATGCTGTATTTAAAATCACTAAATTGTAATGTAAATATGTACTACCTGCTTTAACACTACCTATAGCTAGTTCGACAACCATCTTAGCTCGAACACTGGGCTACACTGAAAACCAGCACTGCGCACAATGTGCGCGGAATAACGCTGAGTGTAGCCCATTTGCCGACCTTTTTTTATTTTCATTTTTGTTACTATATGTATGTTCTGGCAATAAATGTATTTGTATTTGTATATTCGGAACATATCTTGCAACACGTGTCGCTAGAGAGATCGGCCGAAGTCGCCCTGGCATTGCCCGCAAACAATGTGCGAAGATGGTAAAAACAAGATACATACATACATAATTATCACGCCCGTATCCCTAATGGGGTAGAGCCATAAGTAATCATAAGAAAACTTGCAGCAACTCCAACAAAGTCAAGATGGATATCATATGGTGAACCATGGTGACAGGTGATCAGCCCATCGCCCATATAGATTGTCCATCATTTTAGAGAGGATACTATACCTTAGTCGAATTTTACGACATGCTCGGGGAGAGAACGAGCTAGACGCATTTTATATTTTTTCGTTACTCCCAGTCCAGCAGAGAAGTAAGATGAAGAAATCAAAACTATTTTATAGAAAAATCTAGAAGTTTTCTTCGTGAGGCTCGTCATTATAAAAAAAAAAAAACAGTTATTCCAAGTAGAAAGCTTGCGTCGCTAACGAACGAACAAGTTGTGCGCAATGTTTTCAAACTTGTTGGACAACGTCATGCGTCAGTAGCTCAGTCTGTCAGTTAGTTTTCATTATGTCCCCATAATCCAGGCCCCTTATTCTCTATGTCCAAACAAAGCTAGACTCTCACTCGTAACTTGTTTGAAAAACAAAATTGTCATATCCCTTGATAATGAATACGATAACAAGGGATTCCACAAATATGCCCGCGTTTATCCGAGATACGTTTCGTTTGGTCATTGGAAAAAGTCCCAGTGTAGGCCACTCCCCGTTCCAGTACGGACAGTCTGTCGCTTTGCAGATCGAAGCTGTTGGTCGGCGCACCACTTGCAGATGAAAGCGGCGAAGTTTACTTCTGTGACCCCACCACAAGAGGCTGCAAGAGCGTTGATAGAACTCCCATCGTAAGATGTAAGTGCTTAAAGTTGACGGCCTCGGTGGCGTGTGGGCGATTGCTCGGCTGAGACGCATTTGCAGAACATACAAAGATTTCTCCCGTAGCGGGAATCGAACCCGCGCGTCTTGTGCCTCAGCCGAGCACTCGCCCGCCACGCCACCGAGGTAGTCGAGTACTCACTCCTTTCACACAGTCCATCCATCTTTTTTTTAAACCTTCCTCTGCCTGTGTATTCATCCACATTAATATTCATCACTCTTCATGCCGACTTTCTCCTTCCGTTATTATTCCTAACAATATTTTTATTTTCTCACAGTTAATGAAAATGTGAATTACACTCATTTAAACTATTGGTTTGGAGCGACTATTGTGGGGACAAATTCCTCATTTGTGGTAAGACATTTTATTTATTTTAAAAATAATAAATTATGATGATATTTTAAAGGCGAATGTTAGTATGTTTGTCTCAATTCTCGTGGCGTAGCTTGCTTGGACGTTCTTGATTGATCGTCGAAGTTAAGCAACGTTGTGTGAGGTCACAATTTAGATGGGTGACCGCAAGTGGTATGAATGTAATGAGAGTAAATGGAGCGAAGAAAGTATATCAGGATCGTAGCAAATGGAGATCCGTGATCTCTGCCTACCCCTTTGGGTACCGTGATTTTTGAAAAAAAAAATGTACTCACAATTTTACACACAATATTCTGGATGCATTCGATTCACATGACTTGCCCTTACAAGCGCGTAGTTCATCTACCCATATTCGCAATGCCCACTTTCGATCGGATTTTGGTAGATATTACGAAACTTATCAGTTTTTTCAAACACGCTCTAAGGCTTTTTGGCAAATCTTAAGCAAAGCTTACCAAGCAATAAAGCCGTAAATTGAGTATTAGTAATAGATAATAATAAGTTTGAAGGCTTATTTGTATTTCTTTGATAAAGATTAATAATTTTTTCTAGGCTTGCGCACCGTTGTCAATCGACAGGGATCAAACAAGTTTTAAAGGTAAGTACTGCATGTCACCAGTTTTTTCGATACAGTGTTGTGAAATTATTTATAGTGCGCCTCAAAGGCTCCTTTACTCGTATGTATGCTATGCCCACCACGAAAGAAGTGTAAGTGTCAGTTTGATTTTATACAATCATATTTTTAACTTGCAAGTAATAAAGTCTAAAGATAACCTCGTCTTACCGGCCTCTATAAATATAAAAAAACCGTTGTAATCTGAGCCCTCTTGTTAGTTACGATGTCTTGTTAGAATAGATATAAGTATGGGGAAATCCGAACCAGAAGGGAAAGTACAGGGAAGTTGCTTAGGGGAATCATTTGCTCTTTTTTGTGAATCAATTTTGACATTGTAATTTTTTTTCCCAGGTGTGAGTTGGTCATGAAAATGGGCGATGTTACCAAAATATTTTTGATGCTGATCGACTCAGTTACTTCTAAGGAAAAATATCGGGACAACAGAGCGAATTTCTAACATATTTTTTAAAACAATTTCCAGAATTTACTAAACGAGTAGGCACATACGGTAGATGCGTCAAATATGAAAAACCAGAGCAAGGTACAATGCTGCCAACGATAAAAGGGACGAAGAGGAAAGAGAACTTTCAATTGTTTGGTAAGACATCAACTGAGCCTTTTTAAGCAACGTATGCAAGGGGGCGTATCCAGAAAGTCTTTGGGGTCAAGTACCCCTCATTCTCACTGGATTGGGTTTAGGTTGACCAGTGATTATTTGTTGTACCTAATGTACATATACGATAGTACAGAACTCTTTGTGTGCGAATTCGACTCGCAATTGGCAGGTTTTATTTATATTAACCTTTTGTTATAGAGCAGACTATAGACTCGTTTGGTTGGAGCTTATTTGTGGAGTCAGAAGATTCAATTTTGATTGGCGGACCAGCCATGATATCTGGTAAGAGATTTCAAATTACTACTAGGTACAATAATTATTTCGAACCTGTGTACGCAAAGGTTTTAAAGTGCGCCTCAAAGGCTCCTTCAATTCAAACTTCAATTCATTTATTTAATAAAATCTTCTATGGATCATTTTGAAACGCCTGTTGCTAACGAGACCGATCTCGGAAGATGCGGACAAGAAGTCACGTTTGGCTCGTTTTTAAGGAAGTAATCAATTTACAATCTGATTGTGAAAAGGAGTTGGAGCATATTCAGTTTTATTTATTCCATAAAATCACGAGGATCACTTGGACACGTCTTAAATCTACGTTGCATTTACACCTGTTCGTAACTCGACCAATTTATTATCATATTTTATTTTCAGGGCGTGTTATTCAATTAAAACCCAACTCAATCAAAAATTATTTTGACGGATCTACCATTAATACCTCATTTAACTTTGGTGAGTCCTATTAATTAATTTTTTATTTATGAATGTGTTTTGAGATATTATTATACATATTTAGTAAATTTTATTTTATTATAGGGTACGCTGTAGCATCTGGAAGGTTTCTATCAAAGAAACAAATTAGTATCGCTGTCGGTTCCACATACGGAACTAACGGCGAAGGAAAAGTAAGCTCGCTCTTTACCTCTGGTAACGCCATCTATAGCCAAAATATAATATTTACTAACATTGCAATGTTAGTTCAATCAGCTGACAGGAGTGAAAACATTTTGATTACTTGGGCTAGCTCATACATAAGGAGGGTTGACGTCAGGTAGGCGGCCGGTCATAAAACACCTTAGCCAAAACTCTTACAGCATGATCCATAGAACATGCTGTGCCGACCGACAGAGAGTGGGATAAGGGCAGCAAGATGATGATGATGGGCTATGGATAGCTCATACCTGCGACTTATGTACCTTGGTTGGATCGACGCACTCCTGTCCGGAGGATTGGCACACGTCACTATTTATCTCATCAACTCTGTCAGAAAAACGGAGGAAAAAGCTAAGCTTTGTTCTAAAAATAATCGAAAATGCTAAAGTAATCAATTTTTTACCTTGAAAAAACGTATTGAAAATTCTAGTTTCTTTCAAAGATTAGTGTTTTAATCGGGAGGTATTGAGGTCTCCCATCGCCCTGCCACCGATGACCTGTTACACCGTGTATAGCAAAGTCATGTTTGACGAAACTGATTGATAGAACATAATACTTAACGGCATTTATAAAGATTGGTAATCGATTTCAGGTAACATTTTTGTACGAACACCAACGTAAATTAAAGTACAAAGAGCTGGTGGGGCCCGCAGTGGGTTCGATGTTCGGGGCCGTGCTCTGCCCCGCCTCGCTGCAAGCCGCTGCGGGCCTCACTGACCTGCTAGTAGGCGCCCCTGCCTTCGCCACCTCCGATGAGTACAACGTCGGCGCGGTGTATGCTTATACCGGAGGATCGGTATGATAATCCTACTAATATTATAAATGTGAAAGTTTGTGAGGATGTGTGGATGTAACGATGTATGTGCCTCAATCACGCCGTAACGGCTTAACGGATTTGAATGAAACTTGGAATATACATAATATGGGCGCTGGAATAACATTATAGTCTACTTATTGTCCGGATATCTACGAGCGAAGCCGCGGGCAAAAGCTAGTTCTATATAAAATGAAAACCCAACAACGTAAACGCTGGTAACTTACGTTTCTAGAAAGTACTTTTCAAGCCCTTCCCCTGCCATTTGATGTCAACTAAACACGATGTAGGGTAGATGCGCCATTTTGCGACCAATGAGTACCTGCCTACCTTAAAGTCATTGTTTTTGTGACTATTATGAATTTATATAAGGAACTTCACTGATACCTGATATACTCTAGTTTAGTTTCATTAAAATTAAAGTGCTAAAGAATGAAAATAAATTACCTGTTCTGTTTAAGTTGTCGCTGTACAACTTCGCTGTCGCTGCATTTAATACATTTCTACAAGTTGCTATTGAGTATAGTAATAAAATTCAAGCCCAGAACTGTATTTTATTTATTTCAGCTGAATTTGAAAAGGACTATTTCTGGCCAAATGTCCGATTCTTATTTCGGCAGTGCAATCATCAGCCTCGGAGATTTGGATAGTGATAACATCGATGGTAAGTAGCGTGAGTGAGCGAAGTGACCAGAGCAAATAGATTAGTCAGCTTCAGAAGTACCTAGATGATCAAATGAAAACTATGCAGGTAGGTACTTACTTAGAGAACATCATCATCATCATCAGCAGTTTACTGCTGGACATAGGCCTCCCCTAATAAGCGCCACTGCATTTTCGACTTGACTTCAGTCTCTGTCAGTAGCTTTTCTCAACATACTCGTAAGTATCCTACTTATATCATGAATGCGAAAGTTTGTGAGGATGTGACGATGTTTGTGCCTCAATCACGCCTAAACGGCTGAACGGATTTGAACGAAACTTGGAATATACATAGTAGATGTACTGGATTAACATATAGGCTATTTTTATCCGGGTACCATGCGAGCGAAGCCGCGGGCGGCAGCTAGTAAACTATATAATATCACTCATTTATAAGGCGAAAAATCAATGGATTGAGATTATACGATACGTCCCGTGATTGTTACCGTGACCATGACCGTGACTTTGCAAATGAAAGTTCTTGGACAACATTTTGACTCCCCAGAGATCGCAATAGCCGCCCCATACGAGAAGGAAGGTACCGGGGCCGTGTACCTGTATTCTGGCGCCAATATCATGAGACAAAGTGATCCGAAGCCCTCGCAGAGGATTGCACCAGAACCGACCATGAAGTCATTTGGATACAGCCTCGCTGTTCTAAGGGACTATGATGACAATGGATGCAATGGTGAGCTCGTAAAAAATAACTATGTATTTATAATCTAGCCAATCACGGCGTAGTTGAGGGTTTTTTTCAATTTATTTAAGGGTTTTCTCGCTTTGCGACGTCGCCAACATTATAACTACAAAGATACTCGTACCTACAAGCTCAACTTAATCAATCAAATTAATTTTCATTAATCAATCAGGGTAAACTCACACTCACACGCTTCTGCTACCCTACATGCAACCCTACATTCTTTTGCGCATGTTTAGCTTAAATTAGTTTTCTAACTTACTTTTCAATAATTATTATCTAGATTTGGTTATATCGTGTCTCGAGGAGGGCGTTACTGGCTGCGACACAGTTCAATACTTTTGCCGTCAGTATCGTTATTACATGTTTTAGTTTTAATTTTGTTTCTGTACCAAATTAATATATTTGTATTTGTAATCATTCAAAATCAATTTTTACTCGACTGCAAAAAAGAGTAATGTTTTTATTTGTTAGCATTCGAAAGCATTATAGTTATAGTAAAATTTTGCAAAAGCAAATACTACTATTATTTCAAAGTGTAGGCATATTTGGACCTGCCACTGACTAAACTGAGACAGCTCTAAGGATTTTCATTGCCTGAGGAATTATGACGATATCCCATGCTTGTCATCCACAAATGACCCATAAAAGATTGAAAATATTGAATAAAATTGAAGTATGAAGCTCGGAGACTAAAGTTGAAACCTTTTTCTATAGAACTGGCCATAGGAGCTCCAGCAAGTAACAAAGTCACAGTGATAAGATGTGTGGCCGCCATCACCATTGAGCTGTCGAACTTTAAGAGTCAAGTAGCTGGGGTGAGTTTTAATTTAATCTGACCATCAATACATTAATAATCAAAAACTCAAATAAATCTGTGACGAGCAGAATTTTCACTCATTTCACAAGTTCTTTAGAACCAGTGTGGATAAGGACTGTAAAAGTCTCCTTTATAATTCCTCGCAATGTTTTCCTACAGCAGCCATTTAGTGATTTACCGGCGCATTTGTATTTTACATTATAATTCAAGAAAAAACACGGTTATAGATGGATGATAAGGGTTGAGGTAGACCGAAGAAGAGATTGGGATTGCGTGAAAGATGACATGAGTAAGAAAATAATGAATACTGGGCTGTTATAGTGGAGTGGAAGAAAAATATATAATATGTCAACCCTATATAAAAAGAGCACTGGTAGTCTAGTTGTGACCCCGCCTTTTAATCCTAAGGACGTGGGTTCAAATCCGGTCGTATATCTACCAATGGATTTTTCTCTGAGAAAAATTGATGTGCGCTATACCAGTTCTTTCAACCGGTGAAGGAAAACATGGTGAGGAATTTAGTCAGCGCGGTTTAGCGGTTTAGTCAGCTTCGTACGTATTGACCATGTCTTTCCTGCGAACGAGGCCGACTAAGCTGAGAGGGTGGAATAGGTGCTGGGCAAGCCAATTCCATTTTAATTCGTCCCGAGCACTAACAACGTCCCGTTTGTGAAGGTTAAAGTTGCCTCCTGACGCTGTATAAATCATCTACTATATATGGTAAAAGGCCTTAGTTTTTTATATAAGTGGAATAAGGGCTGGGAGATGATGATGAATTGAGGAAAAAAAAATATTACAGACTATTAATGGCGTGGATAGAGAAGAGAAGCTCCCAGTTTGTATAACCGTGAAGTTGCCTGACAAGCCAAAGGAAGTGAAAGCTGGTAGGTGCCTTTATTAATTCCTTAGCATCGGTAGGTCAGTGACCAATGCCCTAATCGAGGATCTATGGAACCAACTTTTTGAACAACTTCTGCTGTCCTAATTTTTCTCTTCCAATACAATGAAATGCTCCTTACAAGTAGGACCTAATTGAGTTGATCGACATGCCAAATTATGTTTACATAAAAAGGCCTAAGGGTTTCTTAGAAAGTTTTCCTACATTCCACATGGCCCCGGATTTCCAAATACTGTCACTGACAGTAACCGAGTCGATTTGCCAATATTACTTATTTTCATAGACAGCGTTTAGCCAAAAAATGTACTATGCCGAAATTGTTTTCACAAAAAAAGAGCATATTCCGAAGGTTCTGAAGACTCTTCTCCTGTATCTCTTCTGGTTTCGGATTTGCGCATTCTGTGTCAGTTAAAAAAATACTCGTAGATAAATTGTAAATACACACTAATACACATACCTAGTATTTAAACCCGAACCCTACTTAATATATCTAATCTATAAAATGTTTATCCTGGGTAGGAGTCGTAAACCTACAACGCAGAGAGCAGAGCTAATACCAACTAAGCTATAATGCCAGGTTATAGATTGTTTTTGTTTGTTTCAGATATAAGCGTAGAGGTGAAATTTAAGCACGAAGGTGTAAACAAAGGCAATGTAGTTGACTTCAAAATTCGCCATACTAGTGAAAAGAGGACAGAAACATATTGCAAAGACACAATTCTTAAACTAAGTGGCACGGTACGTACTCAAGAATACTTTTAAAAGGTGTTAGAAATCCAACCACACCTAATTCTCATAAGCTTTTCTCCTCTGTATGAAGTGTTCCGTATCCGAAGGGGGCCAACGGGACCCTATTGCTAAGCCTCCGCTGTCCGTTCGTCCCTTCGTCCATCAGTCAGTGAGCTGTATCTCATTATGTTTTTGTTACCTAAAACACAAAGGCACAATATTAATTAGGTAACAAAATAGGCCACCACTCCGAATTTGCAATAGCAGGGCGAGACCTGTCAAAGCGCTGGTCATCCGTGATCGGACTTATGCCCGGTTCCAATGTTCCACTAACGGACGACGGATCGTTCATTACCAAAGCAACGTTGTTTTTCTGTAAAAAAAGTTACAATACTTTATATGAATATTGAAACCGGGTAATAAACAAAAAAAACTTTTACAGAAAGGTGACTACAATAAGAAAATCGCGTACGAATTGACGGCGTCTCTGCTGAACGATCCGCTGCAAAGGCCAGATTTCAAGCCCTCAGAGGTGGTTCTCAACAAGCACAGCGGCGTCTCCGGCTACATCTGGGCCCAGGAGTGTGGCAACAAGAAATGCGAGCCTAAACTCAATATGACTGCTACATTTTCTCATGAGTAAGTTAAAGCTACGCATACTTATAGACCGTATTCCCAACGTTGAGATCCGAAGTCGTAATGGATATGATATGAGTTTATTCCTATTTCTGCAGAAGTCCGTACACAGTAGGCTCGTCCAAATCAATAAAAGCGGCGATACTGGTGGAGAACACCGGCGAAGTGGCTTACGGGTCGTGTCTTCGCGTCAATGTGACGGGCGCGAAAGTGACGCCACCAGATGTGTGCCAGCAGGAGACAGACGGGGAGATTGAAACGCTGCTGTGCAAGCCAAAGCAGCTATTGCGGCGGACTAACTTATGGGTAAGGACTGTTCCGCAACCAAACTGTGCGTAATAGGATCGGCACGTCGCAAAGCCAGGGTAAAGCTGTCAGCAAAGCATTACCGTCCAAAAAAAGTGTTGTGCTTTGAAGAACTCTCGATATTTTGACTTTTTAGCATAGTACATAATCAGAGGCGACGGTAAATCAGTCTTCCTCATGTCTGTTGTCAAAGTTGTCAATGAAACTCATATTATTGGAAGGCTCAAACTATTCTACCGTCATCTTAACTTTTTTCCATTTGTATTTATTTACCGCTGTGATAGAGGACACAATATATAATGTTTCGATTTTGTGACGAGTGTAGAATTTAATCCGATAGTACCTACTGAAACGACAAAAGACAAATTCTGGTCTGGTCTGGTCAAACGTTTATATAACCTGCAAATGTTAATATTTTCTGAGCTTGGGTTTAATAATATCTCATAGGAATTTGTTTGTGACAGCTTACAACTATCGAGATGAATACGACTCACCTGACGAACGAGGATAAGAGTATAAAGGTCCTCGTGGAGTTGTACAACGAATGCGATAAGAAGGCAGCAGACAGAATGATCCCGAAGATGTTCACTCTGCAGGCCGATGCCTCCTCCATGGACGTTCATGGGTAAATTACTTTCCCGGTTACTTATAATACAATGATTTTGGAGAAAGGCCAGGTCAAGAAGTACCCAAAACCAACGAGCATGCAAGAAGAATGTAATGAGATTCTACCCCTAAGGGAAACATTCGTGATATTATGTATGTAGAATCTTACTTATATTATAAATGCGAAAGTTTGTGAGTTTGGATGTTTGTGCCTCAATCACGCCTAAACGGCTGAACGGATTTGAATGAAACTTGGAATATACATTGTACATGTACTGGATTAACATATAGGCTATTTTTTATCCGGATACGACGCGAGCGAAGCCGCGTGCGGCAGCTAGTGGGATATAATTTAAAAAATATGTAAAAAAAAGTTCAATTAAAGAAGAATCATTTCTGGTATTATCAGATAAGATAGCTTTTGGATCGTTTGCAACGGCCTTTAGATAGCCCGACAGTTTCATTTGTATTTTGTAATTTATATTTGTATTGGCTGTAAGCTTCTTTCAGATAGCTTTTTGATCGTTTTTTTTTTCAATTGTACCACGGTTCTTTTCTAATGCAACTATTATACCTTACTATATTTTCAGACGAACAGACGAAGGGCTCAGTAACATACTGAACTTAACGAGGGTAGACATATCAGCACAGAAGACATTCGAACACATCTACACGGTACCGATTACCTACTTATTTTTAACTTGGGGAAAAAAATACTATTATTACATGTTTTACTTCTCTGCTGGATTGGGAGTAAAGAAAAACACAAAATGCGTCCAGCTGCTTCTCGCTTCGCATGTCGATAAAGTCGACTTACTCTCCATTATGGACCATCTATGTATATGGGCGATAGGCTGATCACGATAGGCTGTCATCATGGTTCAACATATCCATCCATCTTGGGACTTTGAATCAAGAGAGGCTGCAAATTTACCTAATATACAGCTCTGTCCACACCGTTAGGGGTACGGGATAATCTTATATTATAAGAATCTTTGTCCTGACTGACTGACTGACTGACTGACTGACAGACAACGCACAGCCTAAACCGCTGGACGTAGAGACTTGAAATTTTCAGTGTAGGTAAACCTTGGTACGTAGAGGTGTACTAAGAAGGGATTTTTCAAAATTCAACCTCTAAAGGGGTGAAAAGGGATGAAAACCTGGAATCAATTTTTGGTCTAAAACTGCACATAACCTATATCAAATTAAAGAGCCGATTTTTCTCATTTAGTTGATGTCATAATTACCTGTTAATTCTTTATTTTTGGCATGTTTTTCATGAAAAATAGAATACTTTTATTTTGACATATGACAGCGATGATACCACAGATTTGTAATAGATGATACAAAACATATGGAAAAGGAACTGTCAATGTCAAATTACACTACATTCATTAGCGTCTAAAAAAAAATTGTTGCGATAATATTTTGGACTGTTAACACTGCAGGTGGGTTACTATGTGGTCTTAGAGCAGGGCAGTAGTTGAACTGCTCGACTTTTTTGTGCTTAGTAGGTACCTACGTGTGCTGGAATGGGACAAGGGTACTTTTTATCTGGGTACCGCGTGAGCGAAGCTGCGGGCGGCTGCTAGTATGTATAATATTTATGTATTACACATGGCAAGAGGTGACGAACGTTGTATGGCTTTAACAGAATAATCGCCTCGTGAAAGCAAGCGTAGTCCAATGGTCTACGAATGGTCTTCAAGAATGATTGTGGTAAAACATCTTTCATCTGGCTGTCAGTGGATGACCACCAGTGCTCTCAGCTTGATCCACTTGGTGCACAATGGAATTTTCTATTCGTAAAAATGATGTGCGCTTTACTCTCAAGCCGTGAAAGAAAACATCGTGAGGAGACCGGCATGTAGAGCCTAAAAAGTTCGAAAATATATGTTAAGTGCTCGAAAGGAACCTTTAAGTTCGCGACACTGGTTCGAAAGAAGTAGTGACGCGACTAGAAAGAGTGGATCAGGCTAGCACAGGAGTGCGAGAAATGGCAAGAGCAAAGGGAGGCCTAAGGGAGGCCCCAGCAGTGGGTGCAATCTGGTTGCTGATGCTGATGATGGAAACATCTTTCTATAATTCCAGATCAGTAACACCGGTCCATCGAATTGGAGAAACGTCAACATTAGTGTTTCGATGCAAAGAGAAGATTACTTTGCTATTAGATCTGTTATCGTAAGTCCAAGTATTTACTAGAACCCTTGATAGGATAGCCAGATCTTTGTTAAATAATATCACATATATAAAATAATTAAATAACCCCAATAAGTATTCCAAAGGAGAGTTGACGTCAGGCAGGCAGCCGGTCATAAAACACCTTAGCCAAAACTCTTATAGCATGATACAAGGATCATGCTGTGCCGACCCGATCATGTAATTAAGCAATAAATATACTTTGACTTTGACCCCACATAGAGTGGGATAAGGGCAGGAAGATGATGATGATAATGAAGTAACCCCCCGAACAGTGCACCATGTTTCAAAATAATCGGAACGTTACGGCGTGATTGAGGCACAAACATACATCGTCACATCCACACATCCCCACAAACTTTCGTATTTATAATATTAGTAGGATTTGAAAACATTTGGTATTCCATGCAGGTAGAAAACCGCCAATGTGAGTCAGAGAATTCTACGAACCCTCATATTGGAAAGTATTTCTGCGTGGCACTAGAACTCAACAAAGACTCAGGCGTCGAGCTCAAAGTGCGCATGCAGGTAGTGCGTGAAGAACTAGGTAAAGAATAATATATTTCCCAGCTCCATTGTTCATATATAAGACGACCTCTGTGGCGAGGCGGGCGAGTGCTCGGCAGAGACGCAAGAAGCGCGGGTTCGATTCCCGCTGCGGGAGAAATGTTTGATGCTCTGCAAATATTTCTTCCTTGTCTGGGTGTTGTAATATTATGTATTATAAGTATGTGTTTACAAAAAAAAGTATTTAAGTATTCTATCAGCCATCTGGTTTCCATAAAACAAGCTTTGCTTAGTTTGAGGCTAGATGGTGCTGTGTGATATGTCCTCAAAAAAAATAAAAAGAATGTTTCTATTTTACTAGTGGTATAATACTTATCTGCTGGTCTGGGAGTAAAGAAAACACAGAATGCGTCCAGCTGCTTCTCTCCCCGAGCATGTCGTAAAAGTCGACTATGGGATAGCATCCTTTCGATGGGCTGATCACCTGTCACCATGGTTCACAGTATCCATCGTAGGGCTTTGAGTCAGGAGTGGCTGCAATTTTTCTTATCTTCAGCAAACAAATTCAGAATAACAAATCAAGTGGCAACAGCAGGGATAGAGATACTACGAACTCTATTATGGAAAAATCAATATGGCGCGTTATATTTCGTAAAATGTGTAATTAATATATTTTCAAATGCAAAAGTTTGAGTATTAGACTAACAGTACTCTCCAAACGCCATTCTAGTACATATTCTCGTCCCATGGGTATCAGAAACCGTGAGTACCATGGTACCACAACACCCAGACCCAGAAGAAATATCCGCAGACTACTCTCACACGAAACCCTCTAGATGCAGTACCCCAATTTGTACTTCTAGTACTTCTAGAGAGCACTGGTGGTCTAGTTGGAAGTGATCCCACCTTCCGATCCTATGATCGTGGGTTCAAACTCGGTCATGCGAAAAAATTATGTACGCTATACCAGTACTCTCAAACGGTGAAGGAAAACATCGTGAGGAAACCCGCGGCTTAGTCAGCTCCGCACGTATTGACCATGTCTTTCCTGTGGACAAGGCCGACTAAGCTGAGGGGATGGAATAGGTGCTGGGCAAGCCTACTCCATCTTAATTCGTCCCGGGCACTACAGCGTCCCGTTAGTGAAGGTAAAAGTTGCCTCCTGATGCTGTGTAAATCATCTACTAGATGGTAAAAGGCCTTTAGTACTTCTAGTCAGTACAAACATGCAATTGGTTTACCAAGCGTCCACAACTAGTATCGGATACCCAAAATGTCAGTTTTCATTCAATTTTGTGTTTTAATTTCTAGGTGATAGAATTGGAAAGGAGGATCTTTACGTCCATTCAAATATTATAGTGGATCTAGAGAAAATTCTGAAGACTGCAAAGTAATTTTTTTATATATTATTGCTGTACCTATTAGGGAATATGCATGTATTTATTTTATATTTTTATTCGATACTTTACATCTCTATAATAATGTATAAAAAATATTCAACGCCAGAAAAGTAACTTGAGGTATTTAAAACGAGTTAAAATAGCTAATGAATTACATTATGGTATTAGAATTATTATGATCACCTGTCACCATGGTTCGCCACATACATCTTAGGACTAAATCAGATGTGGCCGCAAGTTTTCTTATTTTACTTGTTGCTCTGCCCACCCCATTAGGGATACAGGCGTGATAATATGTATGTATGTACATTATAGTCTAGCCATAATAAAATGAATGAAAGTTTTTTGTTAATATCTCAACTTTTGAGCATACTTAGAAGTTTCTACTAGATATTCAACAAATTTAGTTCAGAATTACAAAAAAATTTAGTGAACTTTGCATGATTAGAATAATTAATCAAATAAGAAATTTTAAACATAGTAAGTAATTTATTATAATTTTCAGCGTCACAACTGAACTGAGACTTTCAGAAGGCACAGTACCGATTTGGATCATCATTGCGGCTTGTATTCTAGCATTGATCATTCTGCTCATCATATTCTTCATTCTAAGAGAGGTAAGTGATACCATACATACGAGTTCATACCTCACCGTAAGTCATGATGATGATAAGAGCTCTGGTGGTCTAGTGGTAGCGTAATTACGACTATTTTAATTTACAGTGTGGCTTCTTGAAGAGAAAGAACAAAGAAAATTTGATACGAGCCAGAATGAGTGTGAGGCGGCAAACGATGATGGTAAGTCTTTGTAACCAAAGTGAAACAACGAATAAAATAGACGCTTTTGCGTCTTAGCAAAGTGGGTTCGATTCCCACTGCCTGAGAAATGTTTGAATGCAAATATTTCTTCCGGGTCTGGTCGTTGAGACCCACGACAAAGTCAAAGTCAAAAATTTTTAATCCATAAAATCACGGGATGACTTGGACACGTCTTAAATCTACGTTGCATTAACACCTGTTCGTAACGCGACCAATCGTGGAAGATACAGGTGAGAAACCACGCGTGGCAATTTTTTTTGGAAAATCACAGGGAATCCTAGTGTGGGGTTAGAACTGATGACGGGGATGTACTTGTATGTGACTGTTGGGTGTAATTTGTAAATATATTTTCAGCATCGGGCTATGGCGAACCGCCCTCGCAGCCAGGACACTGAGAAGCTGGTGAAAGAAGCTAATGCCAGTCAAACGAAGAAGAAGAAGGACCGGCGGGTTGTTGTAAATGATTTCTGATTTGTCTTTCCTTAACGCTAGTTTGTTTATCATTTGTATCAAACGAAATACTTATAAATACTTATTGGTTTAATATACTTTTTTACTTATCTTCGCTGGACTGGGAGTAAAGAAAAAACATAGAATGCGTCTAGCTGCCTTCCTCCCGGGATAGTATCCTCTCCAACATGATGAGATTAAAAGCAAGTATTCCCAAAGAGGGTTGACATCAGGCAGGCGGCCGGTCATAAAACAGATTAGCCAAAACTCTTACAGCATGATCCAAGGATCATGCTTAACGACGACTTAAAAAGCCGGGACCGACTGTTTAACCTGCCCTCCGAAGCACGGAAGCGCTTAGCTCCACTTGCGGTCACCTATCCCAATTGTGACCGTGCACATCATTGCTTAACTTTAACAATCAATCAAGAATGCCTAAGCAAGCTACGACACGAGCGCTTCGTAGAATCAGTACCTACCGGGGCTAATCGTTTTTCATAACTTGTACAAAAATGCTTACCTATAGGTACTTAGGTAGATAGATAGATAAACTCCTTATTATGTATAACAATGAAACGAAAACGAAATATGAAAAAACAGATATACATAAACGGCGGTCTTATTGCTAAGAGAAATTTCTTCCAGACAACTTTGGGATGGAGGGGATAGAAAGAAAGAATGTTTTATTATCGCTAAAGAAATAAATATAATAGTTTATGTACCTAAATAAATACCAAAGACCTACCAATAAAATAGGTAGGTAAGTGCCCTTGTACAAAAAATATTTACAAACTTAGGTCTCAAGTACCCACACCGTATGGGTCTCTTCACAGCGCCTCCTCGTGTGATGCAGAGTGCTTGAATGGAGACAGACAGACACGAGTTAATTAGCAAGGGCAATGTAGACAGTACCTACCAGTCTGGCCAAACAGACGTCATTAGAGACCGGATTTCAGGCAAATGCAGAGCTTAATTCATAATTTTTGGCACAATCTTGCTGATTTTGTGTTTTATGCATTTTTATTGCATACTAGTTTCCGCTCGCGGTATCGCTTACGTAGTAGCAGGCTAAAAAGTTTATGGTAATATATAAAGTCTATAATGTTATTCCAGCACACATACTATGTATGCTCCAAGTTTCATTCAAATCCATTCAGCTGTTACGGCGTGATTAAGGCACTAACATCGTCACATCCTCACACATTTTTGCAGTTATAATATTAGTAGAACTAGCTTCCACCCGCTGCTTTGCTTGTGTGGTTTCTGGATAAACAGTATCATATTATAATCACTATGAAGTCCCTCAACTATGTCTATGTAAAAAACCATCCCTTGCTCTACTGCCTGAAAGAAGCACCAACAAACGTACAGACTTTAGAATATATAATTTTACTAGCTTTCACCCGCGACTTCGCTCGCGTGATATCCGGACAAAAAGTAGCCTATATGTTATTCCAGCATTCATACTATGTATGTATATTTTAAGTTTCATTCAAATTCATTATAATTATTAGTAGGATTGAAGGTTTGTGTTTCGAGACCAATATTGCACAGTCCTGTCTCCACATAATATAGTAAACAAAATGTAATTATTCGTAACGTGACGAGAATTCATGTATTCTATGCAAGCAGCCTACTTGCGAAATGGCTATAGGAAGTGGAAGTAACACAATGCGACGGTATTTTCCCTGTTTTATATTGAAACCAACACTCCCCGAGGAGTCGAAAATGTAACGCAATTTCAACTCTCGCGGGAACACGATATTCCGCGGTACAGGTTTTGGTTTTATTAAGTTTTGAATATTTTTCATGGTAAATTCTGACTGTTTTCCAACTATATTCTGAATTTTGCTACAGGCGACATTCGTGTAAATATATATGTGACATTAATACAAGTGTTCCATACTTCCAACACCTGGCACCAACATAAGTATGATATACAGGATAATGAGATTGTTTTACATAACAGTAAATTAAAGTTCTGTGCGCGCAAAAAGCTAGGTCCTTTAAATGACTAATACAGCGTCAGGACGCAACTTTTTGCCTGCACTAATGAGACGCTCGGTTCTTGGGATGATTTTATATAGCTTGTACAGGATTACCATAAAGGCATGGTCAATATGTGCCAAGCTGCTGGGTTTCACGAAAGTTTTGTGCTCAAATAATGTACATCCACTTCTTCGCTGGACTGGGAGTAAAGAAATAACAGAATGCGTCCAGCTGCTTCTCTCCCCAAGCATGTCGTAAAAGTTGACTGAGGGGTAGTATCCTCTCAAACATGATGATAGCGAAATAAGCAAGTATTCCCAAAGAGGGTTGACGTCAGGCAGGCGGCCGGTCATAAAACACCTTAGCCAAAACTCTTACAGCATGATCCAAAGATCATGCTGTAAGACCCCACATACAGTGGGATAAGGGCAGGAAGATGATAAATGTACATCTTAATTTTTCAAACTTATAATTAAATTTTGCCAATTGCAAGTTACTATGTAGCTTTACAGTTTAAAGTTTTGTCCGCAACCTCGGCTGCCAGTCTTCCTTAAGCCACAATTCTCATTATTCAGATGAAAATACCTATTAAAACCTTATTCCCTATCATCCCTCATCCAGGCGCTCGTACAATCCCATTTAACCAAACCGAGAAATTGTTTCAACGCTACACTCAGCTATTATTCATGTCTAACATTTTCCGTAGATATGGGCACATTGAGCGGACAAAATGGGATAACTATGCGTCGGATGCTAAGCTACCAAATATAAACATTAAACATTATTTACCAAAGGAATATTGACAGAAAACAACGTTGCTGTATACCCAGTACTTTCACGTCAGCGGCTGATACTCGTATAAATGTAGGTAGGTACCTTACCATAACTAAACTCTTACAAAAGTTGATTGATAGATTAATAATAATAAACTCTTCATTTCAGGCAACATAGAACAAATTATACAAAAGATACAACGTCTTGGCCCATATTAAATACCTTACAGACTAACATACATACAATAAATTAATGCCCAGTTCCAATACTTCACTAACGTATTATTCATTAATAAACACACATTAAAAGTGTCGAGGGATCAAACACGTTTTTGCTAGTTTATTAATATATTTTTTGTAACTCCTATACTTTACGATACTTTTTAGTAAATTTTATATTTTGAAAAGCAGAATATAATCTATATTCTGCTAACATATCCCGAGCATAAGTTTCGTTGTGTAGAAAATAAATGGTAACTATGCATTGAATACTGACCCGGACCATTATAGTATTTAAAATGTGATTCACTAATGGGTTAAAGCCTTTCTATTTTAAGTACCGTAGGCCGTACCTACGTTCATGATCACAGCACACGTACTGATGTTCAACGAAAGTAAAGGCTAGCGGATGTCGATAATCCGGATTACGTTTAGTCCGCTAGATGCGCACAGTAGCCTAGTACAATCAAATGTGCGTCTTTAATGTCGCGCGACAATTTCGCGAGTGCGTGTTTACCTCGCAAAAATATAAAAATCTTGGGAAACGATTTTCCCTACAAATTATTTTTTATTCTGCGGTGAAACAGAGTGCTGTGCTGTACAATACTGTGCATTTTAGTATTGCATTGTTAAAAGTACTATGGGGAATCTACTACGAGTTTTCAGAAACTTTAAGTACCTACGTAATCGCTTGTCTTTATCATTATCACCTTCACTGTATTCTTGTTCATTTTGTGTAGATGGTAAATCTCGTGACAAGCTTTTATATTTTACTAGCTTTCGTCTGCGGCTTCGTTCGCGTGGTATTCGGACAAAAAGTAGCCTATAATGTTATTCCAGCAGACATATTATACCATGTACTATATTCCAAGTTTCGTTCCAATCCTTTCATCTGTTACGCAGTGATTGAGGCACAAACATACATCCTATATTTATTTATTTGTAACTTAGCCTTTTTTCTAAACCTAGGCTTTGTTTGTTTGATTGTTAAATTCTCCATAGTCCTTGGGTTGGGCACAGGAAAATTCGACACAGTTTTTACTGTAGCATTTTCCAGTGTTGTATTTGTATCATGCGTATTTGCTCCAAATAAATAAATAAATCCTCACAAAATTTCGCATTTCTAATATTAGTAGGATAAGTTGTGTAATGTAATAAATTGATGATTTTAAAGTTTAAATAAAAAGCATTTAAATATAAACTTGTTTATTTATATTTTTTCTCCATGGTTTTTGTTACTCGACAGTGATAATACTAAAAGTAGCCTAGGTTGTTGGCCTCCGTAACGAGTCCCAGCATCATCTGCGTGACCTCGTCGCCCTGCTCGTGGATCCTGCTGGCCGGCCAGTGGAAGTACACGCCACGTAGCTCATAAGTGTACACAAGTGGCGTACCGAGTGCGCTGCGGACCCAGTCCATGCTCCCCCCTGATGCTTTGTCTGGAAAGGACACCACATTATTGTTTACCAGCTGCTGCCCGTGGCTTCCGCGGGCCCCGGATAAAAAATCGCCTATATGCTAATCCAGTGCGTACTATGTATATTCCAAGTTTTATTCAAATCCTTTCAGTAGTTTTTTCTTGAAAGAGTAACAAACATCCATACATAAAAACTTTCGCGTTTATGATATTGATATTGAAGGTAAAAATTTACCTCCTGACGCTGTATAAATCATCTACTATAGATGGTTAAAGGCCTTAGTTATGATATTAGTAAGGATTTGTTTATTTAGAACGGATACAAGTTGAACTAATGTTACAAGTAAAACGATGAGACTGCAAAAGTTTTGAAACTGTGACGCAGTCTCAACGCCCCCTGAAAATGTTCTGTTTAACTACTTGGGATAATTATCTACCTTTAAACTATCTCGCTATACTAAAGAGAACAACGAAGAAGAAAAAAAATACAATGAATTTTACTCACATTCTCATAATCTCACTATGAGAATGTGAATAAATTCTAAAAACTCACATTCTCATAGTCTCACTAAGAGAATGCGAGTAAAACATGTGTAAATGCTGAGTGTGTTGTGTAGTGTGAGTGTGATAATGTGTGTAATGTGAATTAGTGGACTAATTGTAAATAGTTATGTAACAATACCTTAGTGTTTGTGTGAGAGGAATGAGGAGATTTTCTGTTTGTTCGCATGAGAGGGACACTGTTTTGTTGGTTAACATTTGGCTAGAGTAGTGTCAATCAAGGATCAAGCCGCGACTACACTGCAGCAATTATGCAGAAGTGTGCTGTGCTTTGTATAAAAATGAAGGCGGAAACTTTAAATGCGGTCCCTGGATTCACTATGGACGGATCGGTCAATTGTGGTTCTGCCCACAAGATGGGATAAGATTGTTTACCAATAATATGCTAGGAAATCACTGACAACAGAAAATAAAGCGCTAATGGATAGAAGTAAGACCGAAAATCATATTTTTACTGTTCATGTAAGCACTTACACAATATTTCAGCGGCTGTGCCGGGGCCGTCGTATTGTTCGCCATTCACGGCACGCCCGTACTCCAAAGATGTTTTGCCTATTTGTACCTAAAAATAAAGATTTTAATAAACTAAATATAAATATTCGTGGACATTTGACACAGCGCCATCTAGCCCCAAACTATGCAAAGCTTGTAGGTACTATGGGCACCAGATGGCTGATACAACTTATATGTATACTGGAGGCCTTAGGCGGCCTAAAAACTCCGTCACTAGAGTTGGCCACTAGCTCATACGAACATACATACAATACTTGTACACTTTTTTTTTATTAAACTATTGACCAACTCAAGTTTTAGGTCCAGAGAGGCCTCCGGCATGAAGATATATTTAACTAGATTTTACATTCGACTGAAAACTTATGTATGTATTTCAAACTATTTTTGTCGCCTCGGCGTTAGTGGTTTTATAGTAATGCCTGCTCCTCACGTCCCGATCATAAGTGGGTTCGAACCAAGTATACATAGTGGCTAGTGCTTACCTCGGACAAAGGTTAAGTATAGCTATCCAGCGTGGTAACGTCGCCAGCCTTTTGAGGACATTACCTGCGGTCGGTGATCTCTGTATTCAATAGAACTGAGCTCATTTTAATTTCTTATTATACCGATTACCTTAGAGTTTTTAGTGTAATTACAGTTTCTCCTTGTAAATAAACAAAAACAAGAATACTGTAGATAGTAGATTTAAAACAAAATTATGTGCACTATACAAGAGTACCAACTCTCAAGCAGTAATCGTGGAATCGTGAGGAACCTCGCATGTCGTAAAATCTAACCTGTTCTAGAGCATGTGTCAAGAGTACGAAAGGAAGAATTACAAAGCTCACTTGAATCCTTTTCACCACACTGCTACTAGGATTATAGTCTGAGAAAAGTCATGGCAGGGCTACAGGAGTAATAAATAGATAATAAATAATTGTGGACATTTCACACAGCGCCATCTAGCCCCGAACAAAGCAAAGCTTGTACTATGGGCACCAGATGGCTAATAGAATACTTTTTTTGTAAATACATACTTATACTTATAATACTTTACTACAACACCCAGACCCAGAAGAAATATTTGCAGAACATACAAACATTTCTCGTCTCAGCCGAGCACTCGCCCGCTACGCCACCGAGGTGGTCAAAGTATCTACGAGGGGTAATAAACGTACCAAATCGTCATAATTATCCACATGTTCCGTAGAATCAGAGTAGGGCAGCAGTAGCGTTTGCGCGTAGGAGTGGAACGCGATGTAGCCTCGCAAGTTCTCGATACCAGCGATGTACTCCGACAGAGTCCGTGTCTCCACCTCGGAGAATGGCTTCGAGCCGGCGTACACTTGGTAGTCGCAAGGATTGCTTGAGGAACTGTGAGCTGAACAAGGAAATAGTTTTGTACTGATGTTTTGTATATATCTCAGACCAAATAAAAAGAAAAGACGGCGCGCCACAAAAAAAGTGAAGCCACACAAAACCGTGCTCCTGCAAGTAACATACACGCTCACGCACACACCTACATTAAAACCATGCTTATCTCTCGAATCGTCGTCTAGTAAACTTAAAATTTAAAAATAGAATTATGCCTTCTTGTGTAGTGAAAACTTGTAAAAACAGCGGCAAATCACATAAAAAGTCTCACTTTTCACTTGTTCAGCCGTTTAGGCGTGATTGAGGCACAGACATCCAAACATCCAAACTCACAAACATTCGCATTTATAATATAAGTAAGATTAGTAAGTATGTACCTGTGAACATAATTTTATTATGAATGGAGAGAATGTTTTAAACTAACTATTCCAATTATGATCCCAGTTGCGATTGGCGTCGGTCCCCCGGCATCCGTTCGATGACTGCGACCGAGTTTTCCTCCACATCCGGTCCTAAAACCCAAAACATACGACAAGTGTAAAAGTTAAACACAGTTCTTTATCAAGATATCTGTGCACAACGCAATAAAGATAATTAAAAAACATCATTTGGAGTTTTTAATGTTTTTCGCCTTATGAGCTAAAAGTATGTAACTTGATAACAAATAGTAATTGGTAAAGGCATTTCTAAAGAAATTTAGCAAAATTTTCTTAAGAAATAGTTATTAACTACCTATTAAAGTAAAAATAATCTCAAAAATATGGTAGGGTTCCCGAGATCTGGATCAAAACATACGTGAAACATGGATTTATCGTGCTTTTTTTATCGTGTTTTTACTTTGAGGAACCAAGGAAATGTTAAAATTCATTTTCATTTTGAATAAACACATTTTACTAGCCAACAACAGAGTTCTACATCGATTTTGGTGAGCAAAATCCACTATTTCCCACCCTTATGGGTTCTGTTATGGAGAGGGGTGGTGTCCTGGAACCAGTAACCTAACAGGTATACCTTACCCATGTGAAGCTGTAGTGGTAGCCATCAGGGTTGACCACGGGGAAGATGCGCCAGTCGAACTGGTCTCTCATGGCGGCCACCTCTGGGTCCTCGCTCGTCAGCAGCTCGTTGATGAAGTACGTGGTCGTGGCTGGCGTGATCCATTCTCTGGCGTGGATCCCTTTCATTATAAAAACATTAACACAACGTTCACTTTATCATTTAACTAGTGGAAAGCCGTGGAGTTGAATTTCGGCCCGCCTTCCGACCCTAAGGTAGTGTACCAATAGATTTTTTGTTCGAAAAAAGTATGTGCGCTAATTAATACCAGTAATCTCAAACGGTGAAAGAAAACATCGTGAGAAAACCGCCATGACTTAAACCGTAAAAAGACAAGAAAAACATGAAAAAAATTAAATCAAAATAGATTCTTAAATACGCGATCTAAAAGCGATCTCTTTTGAAAACATGTGTCAAGTGCACGAAAGGAGCCTTTGAGGCACACTTTAAGTAGGTACTTTCACCGCACTAGTTCGAAAGAACTACTGATACGACTAGATAGATAGATAAAATAAAAATAGTGTTTATTGTCGTAGTTCTTACAAGTTAACCGTGACAATGACTGTGAGTATCACCTAGGTACCTGATTCAATAAACATAACAGGCTTGTCATGTTGGTTCGGCGTGTTGATCCTGAGGCCCTGAATCTTTCTGCCCTCAAAGCTCTGTCCGCCTTCAATCACCTCAGTGCTGTCCGGGTGCGCTTTGCTTGCATTTTGGAGATATGAATAGATCTGGAATCGTTCAACAAACGAACTTTAAAAATATATTAGTTATCCTGATATTACCCTGACCTACACCTAAGCGGATCGTCATTAGGAATGAATAAAAAACAAAAATGTATGTCCTTTTCAATAGAACGATTTAAAACTATTTTGTAATTTATCCTACAAAGATTTACAAACTGTGAGATAAGTAATAAATAACAATCCTACTAATATTATAAATGCGAAAGTTTGTGAGGATGTGTGGATGTGACGATGTATGTTTGTGCCTCAATCACGCCGTAATGGCTGAACGGATTTGAATGAAACTTGGAATATACATAATATGTGTGCTGGAATAACATATAGGCTACTTTTTGTCCGGATACCACGCGAGCAAAGCCGCGGCCGAAAGCTAGTAGGTATGTTATATGTATTTTAATAATAATAACACCTACTAAAATGCTACTAATTTCTAATTTCCTACTAGTTCTTTCGAACCAGTGTGCTGAAAGGATTTAAAGTACGGCTCAAAGGCTCCTTTTGTGTCTTCGGACTTTTTAGATTTTACGGAATGCGGTTTCCTTACGATGTTTACCTTCACCGTCTGAGAGTTAGGAGTTGCACTAGTTTGAGAGTTGCACAATTGGGATTTGACGACCTACTAAAATAAATTATACGATGGGTAGACGGTGTAGTCTAAAACGTGGAACGTGGAGCTGCCCTCTAGCGAAGAACGCAGTAACTATGTCAAACATGTTTTGATGCGTGCGTGAGAACAGAATGTCGTATTTTGTTAGGCAATTCCGAATAATTATGTATCAAACTGTTTTTTGTCAAAAATGCTAGTTCCTGCGGTCCTCGCTAGGGGGCAGAATGGACAAGACTAGCACAAAACCATGACGGATGGAGGCCACAGGGAGGCCATAGGGAGGCCTATGCCCGACAGTGGGTAAAGCCCAGCTGTGGATGATAGTAATGATTAAATAAATTATTATAACTATCATTTTCTCAACTTACATCATCAACATCGAAGTACGAAGTCCAGGAAAACGGTTTGCTCCCGCGCGGCGAAACTTTTTCTGCATCAATCAACCTAAAGTATAATTCAACGTAAAAATATAGTTTTACGGAGTTCTAAACTATAGGTTGATCGAGCGAGCAAAGCGATCAAAGATCTCAGTGACAACTTGGGTAATTTGGCGTTGTATGTTTTATGTCTGTATGGTTGTGGATATGTTTGTTAAATCTACATGCCATTCCAATAGTAGATGCTATATTGCCAGTAGAACTTACTAATCAAATAATGTCCGATTCCAATATTATACAAGCGGACGACGGATCATTCATTTAGGTACATACTTAGCAACGATTTTTCTTCTGTAACAAATGGCGCTTTTCGACGGACGAAATACTATAACCAGATAAATACGATAAATCAGAAGAACTTGCTAAGTTAAACGATATAATATCGTTTAACTTAGCAAGTTGATAAAGAGTGTGTCAAATACGACCAAACTTACTTTGAAAAGTCCTCAATAAGTAAGTTTTCCTTTAAATTAGCAGCTTGTACCATAACTTGGAAATCAGTTGCCAATTCTGGATCTATCAATATTTCGGCCGATGATCCTTTCAACTCATAAATTGGTATATCCTGGGAAAAAAATCAAACTTATCCTGGTGAAATAAAAAAAAAACTGATTCAAGTTTGTATTTCCAAACACGTCAGACAGGATGTTAAAAACACCTTGTGCATAAAGCCCTATGGACGATTCCAATATTTTACTAAAGGACCAATGACCGTCCAACAAGATGGACCATCCAATATGGGCGAGGGGCTGATCACCTTTCACCATGGTCATCATATCCATCTTGGGATTTAGAATCAGGAGTGGCTGCAAGTTTCCTTATGATTACTTGTGGTTCCTCCCACCCTATTAGGGATACGGGCGTGATAATATGTATTAGGTATGTATCGTCAGACGCCACAAGTTTCATAAAATTCATCGCATAATAATTAAAAACTCACATGCGTTTCCACAAACTCCTTCAAAAACTTCAAGACATCTTCCTTCTGCCCCTCTACTTCATAGACCCTAAAGTTTTCATAAGATTTGTATTTATCGACTGCAGCGCCGCATGACGCGTGCAAAATGCACACAAATAACAAACTACTCCTAGCGATCATCGTTACAGAGAATTATGAACATTAGTAGTGAATTCTGCTTGTACTAGTATTTATTATCGAGAGATAGCACCTATTAATGTTGTAAATATTGTTTGTCTGTCTGTAAATATCCATATTAGGAGAAAAGTTTCATGAACAATCTGCACCTAGAATACCTAGACCTAGGTAGGTACTCTCTAGGATGTGAAAAAATCGGTCAAGTGTGAATTCACACATGGAGGGTTCCGTACCACAGTAAATTAAAAAATGTTTCTTATATGGGGATTGGGGGCATCTTTAATTTTATTTCATTTTTATTATTTCTAGCGCTATATAAGGTTCATGAGATACAGCCCGCTGACAGACGGACCGACGGACAGCGTCAAAGACAGCAAAACCCTAAAGAAGAAATATGCTTTTAATGTTTGTCAATATGAGGTCAATATTGATATGATTTTTTTTTTGTTGCGGTACGGTGACGGCCCCATTATAAAACAGGTAGAGGTCGGAGATCCAAGCCTGAAGTAGAGAACTATGAACTAGAGTTTGAGACTCTACTTGTAGGTTATTGAAAATGTCTTTTTTATATTTGTGAACATTACACACAGCGCCATCTAGCGCTAAGCTAAGCCAAACTTGTACTTACTGTGGGAACCAGATAGCTGATAGAATACTTCTATACTTTTTTTTTATAAATGCGGAAGAAATATTTGCAGAACATGCAAACATTTCCCCCTCAGTGGGAATCGAACTAGCGCCTCTTGCGTCCCATCTGAGGACTCGTCCGCCACGCCACGGAGGTCGTCGATGATGGTGGTATTGAAGATTTCTTCCAAGGTTGTCGTTCATGACACAGGTAACTATCTTGTAGGATCAAGCCGAAGATAGGGCTCGATGGCGCTCATTAGGGGAGGCCTATGTCCAGTAATGGACTACTATAAGCTGATGATTAGTAAGTAAGTTCTTAAGAGCTAGTGGCCAACTTTTGTGACGGAGTTTTTAGGCCGCCTAAAGGCCTCCGTCATGTCTTAGCGACTTAAAAGCCGGGACCGACAATTTAACGTGCCCTCCGAAGCACGAAAGCGCTCAGCTCGTAATGCTAATTGCGGTCACCCATCCTAGCTACGCCATTAAAAAAGCAAATTTAAGTCAGAGTCATCCTAATTCGCGGTTAGGCATGGTTCTCGAATACATACGAGTCAATAAATAGTGTTATTCATAGATTTACAGGCATATCCGGATAAGTAACTTATATTTCAGTATTAGTACTCTGAATACATGGATAGATAATGTAGTAGTAGATAAATAATGCAGACAATTTCAAGTACGTATTGTTAGCAAAGTGCGGGTACTTTTCATCTGATAATAGTTTCAATAGCGTGTCAGGGTTTGATAGATAAATATTGGATAAATAATAACAAATAAATAACAATCAATATTTGAGGACATATCACACAGCACAGAATAATTAAGTATCTCGAATGTAGTCTTTGTTTTAATCACAAACATTAATTAACTTATTAAGTGAGAGTTAAGAACATTTGAAAAGCTGACCTTCACACCTTTAACACTATCTAGTAAGAAGTACCTACTTTAGAAAACATTGTATTGTTCTTATACTTAGGTAGACCTAGGAGTTATTTTAATATAAATCAAGCAAACAAATTAAGTACAGTGTAACACACGGCGGTAAAAACCTATTATAACTCTGTTTTACTCTCTCGCTAAAGCTCGGGAGTAAAACTACCTCGTATATAATGGGGTCATTTTAGCCCCTTGTAAAACAATATACTATTTTTTAATTTTTTTATTTAAATTTCGAGACAGGATCTAAGACGTTGATTGGATCTCCTTCTCACAAACGAACCCGTATTCATGAACACAGTTGACGTCATTCAGTTTCCCGTCGTTGCGGAAGAAGGTGCCGCAGAGCTCGGTGCCTCCCACGTTGTTAGGTTCGTTCGGAGACCAGGAATTGAAGCCCGCCTCTTCTAATGTCTGATCTGTAAACACGTGAAAATATTGTAAAAGTGAGAAGTACGAGTACCTAATTGCGCAGAAAATATAAGTAACTAAGCAGTTGCAGTCAGGTGGTAAATTAGAAATAGAAGAACCGAATTATAAATTCTCTCCCCGAGCATGTCGTAAAAGTCGACTAAGGGATAGTATCCTCTCCAAAATGATGGACCACATAATTGGGCGATGGGCTGATCACCTGTCACCATTGTTCACCAATTTGATCTTAGGATTTTAAATCAGAAGTGGCTGCAAGTTTTCTTATGTTTACTTGTGGCTCTGCCTACCCCATTAGGGATATGGGCGTGATAATATGTATGTATGTAGAAGAACCGAATCCGGCCGCACCAAAGGATTTTCTAGAACACCAGTAGGTACTTTTAAAAGCTAAAGGAAAACGTCGTGAGGTAACCAGCATGCCGTAGAACCTATAAAGTTCGAAGAGTTAGACTAAAGAAGCTTCATTGATGCGTATTTCAATAATATCTGGAACTGTTAGGAGTAGTAGTTTTTTTTGTTTATTTGGAACGAAACTACTTACTAAATATAGTTTTGAAGACCAGGGTCTCGTTACCACTTGGTGGTTCTGCTCGGAAGCCAGCGTAGTAGAACCAAGGAAAGCGACTTCCCATGACCCGGTTGTATCTGGTGAGGTTCTGGATGACCTGGCTCTCGGCCAAGGAGTTCAGGACCAGGAGATGGGAGCCCTCGGTGCGGCACTCCGCGTACGCTTCGTTCCAGGAGTACGCTGCTCCCGAGATCTTATAGCAGCTGCCAGTTGATTGGACGTATTCGTAGTCTGAAAACCGCAAAAGTCATAGTCACATTCTTGTGTGCATCCTAGGATTCTCTGTGGATATCAGAAACAACGAGTACCATAATACCACAGAAATTGTAGAAAGAAATATTTGCTGAAAATGCAAACATTGCTCCCTCAACGGTAATCAAATCCACGCTTTTCACGTTTTACCTGGTCAATCGTTCGCCATATCATCGAGGTCATCGAATGTTACTTTTCATTCTAATCGTGTCGTACCTACTCTCTTTTTCTCTGAAACGCGACTCAGCTGCTTCTTTAAGAACTATCTTACTAAACATATTGTACATAGTTACATACATATTATCACGCCCGTATCCCCAATGGGGTGTATCACAGGTAAATCACAAGAATACTTGCAGCCACTCCTGATTCAAAGTCCCAAGATAGATATGGTGAACCATGGTGACAGGTGATCAGCCCATCGCCCACATAGACTGTCATTCATGTTGGAGAGGATACTATTCCTTAGTCGACTTTTACATGCTCGGGGAGAGAAGCAGCTGGACACATTCTATGTTTTTTCTTTACTCCCAGTCCAGCAGAGAAGTACCTAGTATTTATAACATTCTCAGTCAGTCAGTAACATACTTGTTCCGTACACTCCACATCTTGAATCGTAGGGCGCGTCGGTCGCCTTGACTTTGCAGAAGAAGGGCAGGAGCTGGAAGCATTGGTAGGAATCTATGGACCCGGTCCGATCTACCACGTTACATGGGCTGGTTGTATCTCCTTCAGAGATCTCTTCTGACACTGGAATATTATCAATTAATCAAATAAATCCTTCTAATATTATGAAAGCGAAAGTTTGTAAGTATTGATGTATGGATGTTTGTTACTCTTTCACGCCTAAACGGCTGAACGGATTACAATGAAACTTGGAATATGCATAGTACATGTGCTGGATTAACATATAGGCTATTATTATCCGGGTACCACGCGAGCGAAGCCGCGGGCGGCAGTTAGTTAGCAAATAATATCCAAATGTCACATACATAGTTCTAACTATACTAGGAATTCCTAATGTCGTGGATGTCAGAAAAAACTAGTACTACCATAAATACAGCACCCATACTCCGTCAAGAGTTGGCCACTAGCTCATACGAACTTACTTAGGTACTTACTTTTTACAGCACCCAGACCTGGAAGTATTTGCAGTTTACGCAAACATTTTTACGCCATAGAAATCGAACCGGTGTCTCTCACGTCTCAGCCGAGCACTCACCCGCCACTCCACCGAGGTCTACGGACCAGGATAAAGTGGCCTACCTACATTATCGCTATCTTTTCTGTATATATTATTTGTATTCTGTATGTGTTCCTTACGGTAAATAAGAGGATTTTGTTCGGCAGGGTCGTGGACCTGTCCATCCTGTGCAATCCATGCGTTAAACGGCAGGTCCGGGTATTCCTTGAACATGGCGTGCGCCTGGACCAAGTCTTCCTGGGAATCTATCTTCATGAGCTTCGCGCCTGAAATGTATGAATATCTTACTTATATTATAAATGCGAAAGTTTGTGAGTTTGGATGTTTGTGCCTCAATCACGCCTAAACGGCTGAACGGATTTGAATGAAACTTGGAATATACATAGTACATGTACTGGATTAACATATAGGCTATTTTTTGTCCGGGTACCATGCGAGCGAAGCTGCGGGCGGCAGCTAGTAATGGATAAATAGGTACTTAAAACTGATGTAAGAAAATGATAAATAACAAGTTCAGCACTTGCTTTGCGAGGCGGTTTGGCGAGATTATTTGGTCAGTCAGTGCGTAGCAATTTACACATCTAACCCTGACTTTCAAAAGTGGTGCCCTCATTATCAAAGAAGTTCACTTCGCTCGCGTGGTACCCGGATAAAAGTAATCTTTATGTTATTCAAATTCAGACCACTGGTGGTCTATTGATAGCAATCCTTCCGATCCTAAGGTCGTGGGTTCAAAATCGGTCATGCGCCAATGGATTTTTCTGATCGATAAAAATGTGTGCGCTATAGGTACCTACCAGTATTATTCTGAAACGGCGAAGGAAAAATCGCGAGGAAACCGGTATGACGTAGAACCTAAAAAGTTCGAAAACATGTGAGACTTTGAGGCGTGGAGACAGTGGATTGACACGACTATTAGTAGTAGGTATTAGTAGTATTTAGTACCTTCGATTTCGCACACTAGGTTCGTATTCCACTCTCGCCTGGACTCAGTGTGGAACTTGTAAAATGAATCAGTCTTGCGATTGTACTTGTAGTCCGTGCGGTATTGCTTTCTGATGCGAGGAGGCTGTGCTAGCACACCTGAAGCAGAGAAGATAAAATACGACTTAACACTAATTAAGTAAGTAACTACTACCTATCAGCAGTGTACTATTATTTCATTTCAAACAGATACTGATTTAACATACCTACTTAACTACCTATAAAAAAAATAAAGTAATTGGCCATGATGGTTGTTACCCCCAGCGTTCATTGTTAACGACACCTCGAAACGCCAAACGAAGGGGTGCGGTTGCCAAAAAGGATTTGACGACGACACCACTAATGAATAGTGTTGTTGTCCTGAAATTATTATATTCGTACCTACCTATACCAATATATTACCTAAATAAAATAAAATATCGTTGTAGAATATGTCTATCAACCATTAGGTATTCTGGCTCGATATAATATTCTTAAACGATAATATGTAATCCCAACATAACGGTGGTGTCGTTAACAAATGCTATTTGTCAATGACACCCCAGGGGGTGTGTCATCGTCAGGGTGTCAAAGGGACTGAACGGACTTACCCAAGCATTTGGATTTTAATAGCAAAACTTCTAGATTATTTACTTTATTTCAATGTAATATAAGTATGTAAGAAAATAGGTGCTGAGGCCATAGGAGTAGGTATTGGTCGTATTTTCTGTCTCTATCATGTTGATTTTCATGAAAAGGTACTTACAGGAAAGAGCAGCCAAAATGAATAAAGCGTATTTTTCCATTATTTCTCGCACACAAGTGACTTGCTATAGACTATAGAGCAATAACAATAATGACCTCTGTGTAAACAAGACAGAGCTAGCGCAGACCCCGACCAGCTGATAAGCTCATTTGTAGGTAAATAAGTAATTCTAAGTAAAGATAAAATATCTTGGGAAAATACTGAACTTACCCATAGTTGCATCTGCCAGCGTCATTGCTCGCATATAGGGTTACCATCCGTCTGGATTTGTCCGGACTTTTAAACTACATCCGGCTTTTTAATTCCTTCATACCTACCTAATTCATTTTTTTTGTGACTGTTTTGCACTATCCGCGGATTGGGGCACTGGGCAGCCTTTAGCCAAGCCAAGCAATCGCCCAGTCATATGGTTACGTTGTGATCGCATAAAACCCATACATATTTGCACGTAGAGTCTAGCGACTTCGTTTGATGCACAGTGACCTCGCTAGAGGTTCTGCCCCCTTAATGTCCGAGTGGAATAGCCAATCGAAATTCGTCCTGAGGTTCAAGACACGTTAGTAGACTTCAAAGTTACAATTACCCTCTTTCGCTGTCGGGTACCCAATAAGGAGGTTGAGAAATAAAAAAAAGTGTAATTATGCAGTAGTTTTATTGTTACAAGTGTCGCAACCGGCCACACTACACCGAGTCCGCTCTAAGTACAGACGGCCACACAAACAAACAACTTGTCGCCCTATATCTACACTTTTACACATATCTGTACATTCGATGAGGGAAACAAAACGAGTTGAGATCACCGATACTTCGATGTTTGTTTGACAAAATAAATTTGGGAGTTTTTGGAATGTTTTTTCCGTGATTAAATTCTAAAATGCGTCGACACAGTTGTTTATCTGAATGGCCGCGAGCATCGCTAATTATTACAATAGTTTTGGCAGTTCACAACAATATGGTAAAATGCATCTAAGTAACTCGATACACGACAGACACACGTATCAATTTCATATTTACATTTTACACAACGCTTCTGAGTCTCATACCGGAGGGAAACAAAACTAAAATCATATAAAATACAGTGTCAGTTTAAGAACTGAGTTAGCGCACAATAGTTCCTCAAATTCGACGGTAGGGGCCCTGTATGCTATGTTAAATTTTTCGCTCAAAAAGTTCCAAGCGCAAGTATGAAAACTGACACACTGGACTACGTATATCATGTCTGTACATTAGGAAATGTAGAGTTTGAACTTTGGATTCGTCTCGAAGCGAACATCTGCAAGTATTTAGTGTGTACGTTGTCTTAGGCGACACAATGACAAAATAATGACAGCCATTTGATATTATCATCTAACTAAAGAGTAACTTAAAAAAGACTATCAGTGCACAAAATACCTACTATTTACATTTCGACTGGAACTAAGATTATTTATAACACGAGTACAAATTTTCTCATTTTTGTAATTTTTTTTTAATATTTTTGCATCACGTACTTAAATTATAAAAATAAAGTAGTTTATTGAACACAAAACTTAACTAAGGAGGCGTCTATTGACAAGGGACCTAACTTATCACAATCACTATATTTACAGAGTAGGAAATGATGGTGCTAAAAAAACTCTCTTCAATCATTCGAGCGTGCGACACTTATAGCTAAAAGAAAAGCGTTGGCTGACTGGCCGTACATAAACGAGATGTCGCTTAAACTAAAAAAAAATCACTTGTGTGTAAAATGAACAGTCGTGTACTTAAAACTTAAAATATTTATACGAGATCTTCGGAAGCGCAATAAAAATACACAAGTATGGACTCGAAGCGTCTGCCAGCGCTGGGGCGCTAATCACGTCCTCCGTAGTGGAGGCCCTGCACCCGATAAATACAAGCTACACTGAAAGCATTAGGGTAGTTCCCAAATGTTCTATGGAACATGACATCATCGGACAGAATAAGACATTTTGTACTATGGAGCATGTAATACAACAAATTGTTCTATAGGACAAGGTAAATAAGACCTCTACGATTGTCTTAATATACTGGCCTCTAGAAAATAATCATAATTTATTGTGGCACTTCTTGTCAAAGTGACAATTGTCAATCAAGACTTGATTGTCGCATTATGAGAAGTGTCCTCTAACTTGAGTTGGCAGTAATGGTTGTTCGCTACTATACGACCGATTGCCTATGTTATATTCATAGTTATGGTTAAAATTGAATAATTGACATTGTCATTTAGCTTCTCATGTAAGATTTTGGGAAAATCTGATTTCCATTTTGTTCTATGGCATCTAACTCGGGTGAAAAGCTACATAATAACTATGTAGTTCTGTGGAAAAAATTGGTAAGAAAATGTGTTATTTTGTTCGATAACGTCTTGTTCCATAGAACAAATGGGAACTACCCAAGCATTATCCTGGTCTCTCTCTAGCATTCCTTTTCTTTACATCAGTCAGACAGCGACAGGGATAGTTATTTACACACAGTAACGTATATTTATCATGGGTTTCGCTGCACCGTTGCTTACACTGACAGTCCTGAGATTGCATGTTCGATTAAATTAATAACCTTTGCAGTAAAGTAATCACGACTGGGAGCATAAACATCGGTTTCCTTCTAGGGCCTCGATAGCTGCAACGACAAAAAACAGGCTATCTCTTTCGCACGCCTCGTCTCTGTCTGCCGCAGTCTAGCTACCCTCATTAATCTAATTATCTACTTATCCTATTTACATTCCGCGGACGCGCGTGTAAACGAACAGTTTATATCAAACGTGTTCTTTTAGTGAACAGCTTTTATTGAAAATGAGGATAAAATGAGCTAATAACAACTCGCTAATATTTACAGGACACACTATTATAAATTGGTGTGCACGGTTTTGTTTATAAGTCCAATAATTACGCCTAACGGATCACAGTGACAGTTTTCTGAGATAAGGCAAGGTGGGGTCTGTCGCGGCTCGCTTGCACGTCTTCAACTCGCGCAAACGCGAAAACGAACTTTATTGTTACATTATAAGGTTAAAAGTTTAAAATAATCGTGGGATCTTTGATCGTGTTGTTGATTGAGCAAATATTTGGGATGCGTGAACTGAAAACGCACAAGCTCGCCTCCTTTGTACCATCAAAGCCTTCCGCTGTTGCGTGACTCGCAAATTAACCGCCATCTTGTTTTACTTCTACGTAATGGCGGACAAACAAAAACTCTTTAGATTTCAGCGGCAGAAAAAGAAAAATAATGTTTTGAATAAGTCAGACAACAGCAAGAAGGCTCTCCTTTCTGTGCGGTCTACAACATCGGCTCACATCCCTTTACCATAACTATAGTCTAACATTAATACTATGCGTTTTGTTTATTTACAATTTATTATTTTATTGTAGTTTTGAACTAGTTTTAAGGCTACGACGTCGCTCGACACTCACACAAGTCTTTCTATGCTAACGTTAGCAGCGTGATGAATGAAAACATCAATTTGTAAACCATACGTATGAAAATGCCAATATAATTACGATGTCATATTAAAATATTCACGCACACTAACACATATAGGTACATTTATATCAAACTTGTAATAAACTATTAAATGCTCGAATTACACATTGCATATACAAACACATTGATATACAATACAATATATCTCACTACGCGATGATCTGAATTAATCGTACATATTTTTTTGCTTTTAGTATATCATTTCCATGTCATATTCTAACATCTATTTTCTAACCTATCTACGTAAAAATGTTCAGTCGATGTTACATACAAATGGTGTTAAGGGAATATTCTTAATAGTTAGGTACTTACACAGTAAGGCTGCGTACACACGCCCGTTTGGAGATTCGAGTTGGCACACAACTGATCGTTTAAGTACGAAGCGGTAGTCTGGACGCAGCCTTAGAACATTAAACATTATACATCTTAAAATAATAAGTCAGTAGTTTAAAATCAAATTGTAATATAGACGTTAATAATATTTCAAAGTTATTGATTGCAACACTAACATCACACGAGCAGGTTATAAAAACCTGCTGACAAGAAATGACGAAACACACAAATTAAAAAACAGTTTTGAAAAGCAAAAAGCTGCGTCACTTTGTCAGGATTTGAACCCACCGTCTCCGTATCACTGCTACATGCAATTTTTCAATCTGTGTGTGCCGACGGAACATACAAACCTCATAACTACGTCTAATACACAAAGCTTATGTAAATAAACACACTTCTCGAGTAAGGCTAGATACATAGAGCAATGTATACTGGCCACATCTCTTTAACACGCTTCATTCATTATTGCATCCTTTCCTTTTGGGCAACCTTTAGATGTCAATTTCGTTGTATTTTGACTACACATACACTAGCAATGTACGCCCGTATTTTACAATATTTAAACAAGAAACTGAGTCCACAACTACACTACAAACATGTATATACTATACATGCTACATAACACGATAAACGTATAGGAATTAAGTTTTTTTGGTAAAGGCGCGAGCTGCCGCTTTTAAAGTCAAAACAAGTTTAAGGTACTCTTACAGCGACAGCCGCTGAATTCGAACGAGATTCAAAATTTTTCAAAGATTAATTAGATATTAATTAAATTGAATAATAAAGATTTCAATTGTGATGTTTTATAATTTCATTATGAATGCAAATATCGAACAAATTAATTGCATAAAGCAAATATCTACATAGTCGTTTATCTGTGGGTTCTCCCACAAACTGCTAATCCTTACGAGCTAAAGTTTCGCTCTCGAGCTACCACTACATCAACATTCGAATTTGAACCCTACAGCAACGCGTTAAATCAAACTTTACAATAAATTCTAGAAAAGCTGCGCTGTAATAAAGTTCAGAATCGAGTTCACGGGATAATAGTCCGTGTTTCGGAGAGGTGGGGTCGTTTATCCTGTGACGGTGTAGATGGTGCGTCGTCGGTTGGGTCATTCCCACTGGTGGGGGGAAGGCGGTAGTTCTGAGGGATGGGCGACTGTGGAGCTGCAATAGAACGTAAGTGTCGAACCGTGGTTAGTCAAGTCGTCAGTGAGATAAGTACACCCACACCCACGGCACTTTGTTGCTCGATGTATCCCGGACAAATACCTCGTAACTTCAACCCGTTCACAGTCAGTCCCAAATGGAACTCCTTCACTTTATGGCCCGACCAAGTGACTCGTGAAATATGGGACAAAATTATGCTTATTACATCAAATTCTTCGAAAAAATGTTACTTACTAGTGAGGGATCCACCGAGCCATTAAGAGTCATGCAAAAATATCAAAAGACCTAATGGTCTTTGACTGTAATAACAATGATAATAAAAGAGAACTTTCTGCAAAACTGCATCACAAACTACTTGAAACTACAAAACCGAATCACCACAGCCTCGAGCACGGCACTGTTTTCTACGCATGCACTACTGTCACACCAGATTTAACCTTCGCCCCTTGGAATAAGGTTCAGTTTGAATTCTGGAATGACAGGATCCTCTACAATCCAAGTAAAGACAAACAGCATTGCGTTCAAAGAGCTTTTCAACCTTCTAAAAACAATGTCTGTCCATAAATGAGTACTAGGCATACCATATCATTACGAAAAATTATATTTTACACATTACGTATTTCAAAAGATTCACCTTTTCTTATTTTTTTTTATCATATAAAAAACATAAACAAAGTTTTTTTGGGTAATTTTTTACTGATTTTTCTAATGTCATGGCATACTTTATAAGCTCAGATACGATACAAACGGAAACATTCACGTAATACCATGCACTGCAACCGAACCGATATATGGAGCGGGACGAACTAACGATCAACCCTTTCGAAACAACGGAACGAATAGCGTACGATATGGCAACATTTTATATATTAGAGTTCTTTCTTTAAATTCATTATTCTCTAAAAGTTCAATAAATAAACCAAAATTATGTTTGACCTATTCATGCCCACTGAATTGTACAATTTAGTAGTGCCTTTACACTGCAGTCAAAATAAGAGGTCCGATTTGACATTTGTCAAAATACTCTGAGTAGGGATCGATCGGTTGCTAAACATTATCGATTTGTACATAGAGTTTGGTTGCAAATCGTTTGCAACTTAAGTTGCAACATTAGTATTTTTTATCCGTTACTGCGGCAAAGAAGTCATGGACACAACTTTTGAATAACGTCGTGTCGAAATATTGACGAAGACTTAACTAGGCTTTTTGAGAGTAATTTGTACAGTTTAAAGTGTAACTTCATCATCGTCATCATCATGGCATTATATGGTTGATTTTTTGATTTCTTGTGTAGGCGTTAGTACAAGTTATCACGACAAACGTCAAATCGGACCTATTATTTTGACTCGACTGCAGTTTAAGGAGCGTCCTTCCGTCAAAATGTTTTATGAACTAAAAATAGTAGTTACGTTATTGTTTTTTTTTTAGAATAATGTTGCCTTAAAGTACTTTGTCCGAGCACTATTAGGATCGCTACTTTTAAAAGTTGTTTGAGTTCTCATCATCATTTTACAATTATAAATTTATATTCCATTCGTGGCAACAAACAAAGATATCAATACAGGAATTTATCATTGAACGATGTATTTTTACAGTTTATATCAAAGTCTCAAGTATAACCCAACAAGTTAATGTAGTCCCATCATGCACTACTTTTTGTAGTTTTCAAACAACATTTAAAAGGAGCAAGGCTACATGGACGACACATGTGCATAGCGTGCTTGGGGCGCTTACTGGGATTCTGGGCGTACTACGCGGCGCACAGAAATATCACAGGCGATAGCAGTAGTATTTTTGCCGCCGTCTTGAAAGGGGAACAAACTTTTGTTTTCGTACCCGTTCTAGAGCTGTCGCAAACACAGAAAAAGCAAGTTATTACTATAGTTGGAGAGGTGCCTGTCGGATTTCCTATGCGTCGCATACACAATTTCATATGATTTCCATTGACAAACACAAATCTCTTCTTTCCGACTTCAATAACGTGGCTAGACTGACTTCACATAATCGGTCCGTCCACAATGATACCCCAAAGGAACATTCTCCTTTAGAATTCCCTTTGACATAATAGCGAGTCGTATTTTTGTCAAACTGATATAGCAAAATTTTAGTGTTTTTTATTTAAATTTAAGTGTATTCGACACATGGGAAAAGGACTATTGGCTCTCTTATATACTCCGCGCCAAAAGACAACACAAACTTAAGAACTGGATATATTTTTTGTTTCGTTTCCTTTTTTTTCTTCTGGCTCGGAGTAAACAACTACACTGAACTGCTGTGCTACTGGCTAAGCGTGAACCACATTTCAAGAGGGTTGATTCTGCCTCGCAAGCTACTGAGTGGTCATCGCTTGAAGCGCGGAACAAACCCATGCACAATTCGGGAGCAAAACCACCCGTACTGTGTAAGGTGACTACTGGGAGAAGGGTTGGCCCACAAAATTGCTAGCACGATACTCTCACGACACTGTTCAAAATCATATTTAAAAACTAACTGATAGAAATTGATTGAAATAACGATACATAATCGCCATATCAAAGTTAAGCTACTACACAAACACACAACGGTTTGACAACAATAGCTGCAAAGCACTAAATGTCATTGTGTCACGTGCTAGCAATATATTTGAGGCTACAGGGTTTTATTCTGAAGACCACTGGTACAAAATAACACCCTGTTAGTTTAGGCAATTGCTATTTCACATTTTGTCGAATGCGGTATTGATATTCACGTCAGTCGTATGTATGAGACGTTAAAACTTATTTAATAAGGATAATCAGTTCATCTATTTGTTGAATCTAAATTCTAAATCTTGAAAAATTGATAATATGCCGCAAATTCAATCAAGACTAGGATGTATGTATGTATGTTCGTATGAGCTAGTGGCCAACTCTAGTGACGGAGTTTTTAGGCCGCCTAAATGCCTCCGTCATGGCTTGACGACTTAAAAGCCGGGACCGACTGTTTAACGTGCCCTCCGAAGCACGGAAGCGCTCAGCTCGTACTGCCACTTCGGTCACCCATCCCAATTTGTGACCACGCGTATCGAGCTACGCCACGAGCGCTTCAAGACTACCTTCAAGACTAGGAAATCTGAAAGAGACTAATACTCAAAACTGAAAGTCTTCGACATACGACTGATATTACGTACTCGAACAAATATAAAACGCCAATTGCAAAGGTAAACAGTAAGGTAAGGATTGATATTGCGACATAGGCTCTTTACATCTGCGACCACGGATGCTAGCCCTACGATCTCTTGACAGATTTCAACATTTCAAATCAAGTGACTAGCTCCCTATTATAGTAGCCAATGGGACTTGCCTCAACAATGGACATCGAATGTGGTATAACAAAAACATAGAAGTAAAAGGATATTTTGACAACATCGGTGGCTTGGCGAGCGAGTGCTCGACTGAGACGCAAGAGGAGCGTGTTCGATTCCCGCTGCGGGAGAAATGTTTGCATGTTTTGCAAATGTTTGGGTGTTTCAATACTTTGTATTTACAAAAAAGTATATAAGTATTGTATCAGCCATCTGGTTCCCATAGTTCAAGCTTTGCTTAGTCCAGATGGCGCTGTGTGAAATGTCCACAAATATATATTTCTTTTTATTCGACCAAAAATTAATAACTCAAAAAATTTATTTCACTTTGTTATCGATATACTGGTATAGAGTAGACATACTGAGTTACTAGTAAAAGTTGAATTTATTACAATCATAGTATAGCGTTCACTCTTTCTATCATTAATGAAGAGAAAGAGAAAGAACTAAGAGGCAAAACCGCTATGCAGACTTGTAAAAATATCACTAGATCGATCCGAACTCTTTTTTCGATGTACATTATGAACTTATCCATGTCCATTGTCGCGGTCGCTGACTCCCATTGGCTAAAATAAACGGTTGGCGGCTTGTGATTGGAACACGACATCCGTGCAAACATACAGAACGCGCCGTGCCACACCGAGTTGTGATGACCGTTTGCTTCGTCTGTTTTATTATCTTTCAGGCCTGCAGACAACACTGATCAGAGGAAATTTAACTTTAAATATACGTGAGAAGGATCAAAATTGTGCGGCTATTATGTAAAATAAAAAAACATATCCTGATTGTAGTAACCAGGGGCTTAAGCAGGGAGCTAAGACAAGCTTCTGGATTGGCTTACTCACTATTGCAAACAATGGTTTGACAGAAATGCAAGCTATATTACTCTGTGCACTAATAGATCAATGATATAATTAAAGCAAGACCGACATAACTTTTTATTACAAAATTGTACTTATTGCCATTGCCATTATTGACAGAACTAGCGAGACAAATATAGTTTACACTTATTCAATCGGTCTGCATGCACATACAGTTACCAAATTTAGTTGACAAAATAATCTTCTGGCTATTTTCGTGTTCCTTTCAAGCCCAAAATATACAAGGGTTAGTTCCGGGCGAAAAAAACATTGAAAGTAAAAAAAAAGCAGTGTTGTCTGCGAGCGCGTTGGGAGTGGCCGTAGGTGCGGTCGCCAAGCGTGTTAGGTAACGTATCGCAAAGAAATCACCTAGTGTCGGTTGGTTGCGGAGAGGCGGCCCCTTACCTTGCGAAGCTCTTGAATGCCGCCGATTGGGGATTGATGCAGAGGGGGACGCGAGACGTCTGCAGTTGCTCCGCTATGAACTTGTGGATCTCTTCTGTGGATTTGGGAAAGGGGGGCGTTAGATCTCAGATCAATCATCAGTTTCTTTGTATGAATTGGCTATATTCTAGACGTACTTTAGAAGTCAAAGCATGAAAGAAGGAAAGATGAATGCGCAGCAAATGTAAGAAACCTAAATAACTCAGCAGACGCAGATGCCACTGTGTCTATTACTGCGATACCCTATATAAGCCAGCAGTTCTTTTAATTTTCAAAATACCAACAAAGAGATAGAGCATATCTAGGGAGGAAGAGGACATTTTTTTCACATCTTTCTCCCTATCGAATATCTTTTGTAAGTTACACGAGATAGACGATAGTAAGAAAAACGAGAACTGAGAAGTGTTTGACATTCCTTTGACCTGGTGCACCGAGATGAGTTTTCTCTCCCATCCGTCGTGTAAGAGGTGAGTGGCCTGAAGCTCCAGGTCCGGCGAGTAGCAGCACGTGAGAGGATACCTGCCAAAAGCGACCTAGGAAGTCACATACCTTTGACCTGGCGCACAGATGTGAGTTTCCTCTCCCATCCGTCGTGGAAGGGATGCGTGGCCTGCAGCTAGAGGAATGGCGAGAAATGGCGCGCCGTAGCAGCACTTGAGAGGATACCTACCAAAAGCGACCTAGGAAGTCACATACCTTTGACCTGGTGCACAGATGTGAGTTTCCTTTCCCATCCGTCGTGGAAGGGATGCGTGGCCTGCAGCTCGAAGACTGGTGAGCAGTGGCGCGACGTAGCAGCACGTGAGAGGATACCTACCAAAAGCGACCTAGGAAGTCACATACCTTTGACCTGGTGCACAGATGTGAGTTTTCTCTCCCAGCCGTCGTGGAAGGGGTGAGTAGCCTGAGGCTCGAGGTCTGGCGAGTAGTGGCGCGCGGCGGGTGGCGAGCTGTAGCAGCACTTGCACATGCATGAGTGGTAGCGCAGCCGCCCCTCCTCTAGGTACGGGTGTGCTAGCGCGTCCACTACGGAGATGCGCTTCGCCGGGTCGAATACTAGCATCTGGAAATTTATAGTTAGAATCCATTACATTTAGATCGTTTTGTTACTTTATTCCAGGTTAATTCTTTTCATCTAAATAGAACCAGCTATTTTTAATCAGGAGTGGCTGCAAGTTTTCTTATGTTTACTTGCGGTGCTACCCATTAGAGATACGGGCGTGATAATATGTATGTAGGTAGAACCAACTGCCGCAAAGAACCATTAGTAGTCATATTCATAAGTTGCACTAATCTTACTCATTTTCTCAGAGGGTGATAAAAGGTAGTGTCCACCTCGGGAGCAACACTATTTTAAACTCGAGTGACGTACTTTGTATAGAATATTCTAGGATCCTTCGCTCCGCTCTGGATTCAAAGAAACACTCGCCTTAAAAATAGTTGTTTGCTCCCAAGGTAAAAAATCTACTATTTATTACCTGCGCCAAAAGATGTACGGCCTCGTGCGTGGCTTGCACGGAGAGCGTGTAGAGAGCGGCGAGCGCGGGCGGACGCGGCGCGCGGCGCAGCATGTGAGCCCTCGCGCCGGCACACGCATGCCGCATGTCCTCCAGAGATGGCGTGCCGAGGAGTTCCGTTATCAATTCCAGCTGAAAAAGTCACACAGGACCAAAATCAATTATTTTAGTAAATGGAGCACAGTTAACAGATAACAGCAAGGCTTTGGACCGCGTTGACTATGTTTTGCTTGTAAAATGAAGCTTCAAATGTAGAAAATAAGACTTTTTATTCAGATTCATTGATAGATCGATAAAAATTTCATTGGTTTTTAAAATCCTTTGTTACGAATAGGCATACGCATTACGTTCGATTTAGGAGTATCACAAGGATCTACATTGGGTTAGCTTCTCTATAAAATCTTTGAGTCTGAATATTGAGCTTTGAGACTGACCTGTTGTACAGGACTCTGCGCCTGGAAAAGTATCCGTCTGCCTAGGAGTTCGCCAAATATGCAGCCGACTGACCACACATCCACCGCAGCCGTATAGTGATTCGCGCCCATTAAGATCTCAGGTGCTCTGGAATTTAAAATATCTTTTTAGATGCAATATAATACGTATATTAGGCTACCTATGTAATAAATTAATTATCGAGTTCTTACTCTAAAACCCAAACAAAACTTGGCTAAATGATTCGGGCATACACCACGGAATACAAGATTAATCAAGCACGGAAATGAAATCAACCTCAATTTGAATCGTTCAATTATTTCGCACAAAGCCGATTTCAATTTATCCTGTCCAATGTATGCCTAGCTATTATAATTGCACAGCATAAGGCATTATGAACGTACCTGCGATAGTCTATCAAGATTATTCCCTATGATCAACGACACATAAAATTTTACGATGTTTTTGATGCTTTAGGAACAGAACACAATCTCTACAGTATGCACTTACCCATTGTTCGTGAGTACAAAACTAGTAGTTAGTCATTGTTGTAACAACAAACCTAGGATTGTTTCCCATCGAGAACAAATTGCGATGATCAATATGTTACATTCACAACAACAGTCGTGCTATTGACATTTATGGCATGTTGTTGGTAAGACGACAAAAACTTTAATGACATTCCACTTCCCAATATGGATTTCCGTAAGATTACGCCTGAATACATACACTGAGTTTACATTGTTTACTAGAAACATGGTGAGAATTATCAAGTGCTCAACTACACACCGTAATCTATTGAAGTGATATGATAAAGATGAAATAAATATTACTACTGTCACTAGTTCTCAATTGAGGTAAAGAGATTAAAGTGTTCTTTAAACAGGATCCTTTTGTGCATTATGTTTTTTTAATAAGTGTAATTAAACAAGTAATATGCAGTCAAAATAATGGTTTATAAATGCAATGTCACGTTTGTTATGAAATAAAGTTATGTTATAGTCTTGTCTGTAAATAAAAGCTTTGATAAAAAGAAACAAAAATAAATGGAATAGGTATTACTTATAAGAGCGATAAACAGGAAAACTTACGCATAACGACACTCGCATGAGACAAAGTGGATAAATACGAAACTGGTTGTGATGATATTCCATAAAGGTAATAGTTACCTTCAAGTAAACAATGCTATTCCACTTTATTTCCAAGATTTATGTGTTTTCGATATGCGACGCAGAGAGATTTATAATAACATTATTATAGCAACCAGTCTGTAGTCCTTGCATTACGGCAGGACACAAATAAAAGCAGCTATCCAATAAAAGGTCATGGACTCGTTAGCGTGCTCTCTGTACATTATGATAGCAGCGATCAAAAATGGAATACGGCTCAGAACCATACCCATGTTTTTTTTCACAACGAAACAAGAAAACGCTGGTGAACGAAATAATAAAGAGAAAAATCCGGTCGGACCCCTAAAAAAAGACGTAGAAGAAAGAAGGAACATAGGGAATTTACAAAGCGGGCTCGCTCTCGATGTAAATGTAAAATGAGCAGCGTCTTTGTCACACACGAGGCGCCTCTAAAGATATCTTCGGTAAGTAGCCTCGCATAAGCAATCAGTCGCGTTTTTGCTCTAGTTTTGGGGCAAAACGTGAGGTGTGCGAACCGTGCCCTACTTTAAAAGCTGCGGTCAACGTAGCAAAGGTCATTCATTCAGTTTTTACTCATTCAACACCCACGGAACACTCGCGGCTTGCTCCACTGCGTTCAATTAAGCTCAGGTTTAAGAGCCCGGTTTCAAATATAATTAAAACGACTTAATTATGACTGGGATGAAGGGGAACTAGAGAAGGTTGTTAGTTACCACCTATAAAGAATACAACTATGCTTAAGGATAAAAAATAAGCTATAAATTATTCTTATAGCGACGAAATTCACACAATTCGGAATAAATAACTATACTGGTAAAGTAAGTTTTTAGTTTTAGAGTGAAGTCAACACCAGCTCGATTCGCAAACACTGTTATTGTAAAAAATGTACATACAATTTTGTTACAAAGTTTAAAGAAACTGCAATCATTAGGAAGTAACCATGACATGCCCTCGCTTCACCAAATAGCCCAGGGTCGAGACAGAACTGAACAATAGCCCTGACATTTTTACCTGAGATAAAAAAAAGTTCAACGATGATGCGTTTCGATAGTTTTTGCGTGGCTAGAAAAAATATACCAGGAATAATATCGGTTGAAAAATATACCCGCCCAAACTGCAATGCCGCATTTTATGCCAACACACCGCATGCGAGTTACGAGCAAGCTAACTCATTGGGACGTGGACGCCGACGTCACAATTTTATGGAGGAACGGGCATGGAAGCACTAAAGTAAACACAACAAGCATCCAACAATCACATAACAATAAAGATTTTACAACACAAGATAACCAAGTCAGAAGTCTCATATTCTAGACCAATAAATTAATTAAAGTTGTTGACAGATACAAACTTCCTGGAAGGAGCTTCTAGATTTGTCTACCAGGAAGGAAGAGCTAAGAAAAAGCTAATAAATAACAACCTTTGTAATTAACTGAGTGCATCAGTCAGTGATGAGGGTCGTCCTCCATGTCTCTTCCGGTTTGCGGTCGTCACTCGAGTTACCCCCTCCAAACCCCTACGTGTTGTCAGTTGTCTATTTATCATAAATTTTCCATAAAACACGTAGGTGCCTTCGTCCCCAAGTAGGTATGTCAGATCGTCGATATTCGCTGGGTAGCTGGAAAATTGCTTGGCAGAATATCAGGCTCAGCTATCCCAGGCATACAAGAAAAGCTGCATACGCTTTTGCTGCGTCATAAAACGAAGAGCATTCCGATCGAGCTTGTCTATATATTCTGTGTACTTAAAATAGTCTGTCAACGCAAGAAATGCAGTCTCCTGAAGTACGAATTGTGGATAAGAGATGACACACTAAATTGCCATAACTGAATTGTTATTAACAGAGATGGAAAGCATTTCCCTGCTAAACGGAAAGTAATATCTTACCTATAATACTGTGTGACGACTTCCTGTGTCATGTTCTTGCTGGCGTCAGGCTCCTCCACCCTCGCTAGTCCGAAATCGCAGATCTTGAGGACGCAATTGCTGTTCACGAGAAGATTGCCGGGTTTTATGTCTCGATGCAGGATACGCGCTGAGTGCAGGTATTTCAGACCTGAAAGACATTATTACCCAATTATTATTATATTATGTACCGTTCATGCCAGTTTTATATGTGATGCCAAAATGCTATCCCTGTCTTGGCGAATAGTTGAAATGCTTATAAACACAACATTTTAAACTTGTTACGTTGCTTAAACCAGACGACCAATTTTCAATCCCCAAACCAATTGAAGTGGAGCTCTAACTAACTATATTTATTAGCGAGCAATTAACATCTGCTGCGAGTTAAGCCGGACATGTTATTTAAACATGAACATTAATCATCACCATCATTGTAAATTGATACGCTTTTAATAAAGAACGAATTTAACGTTAGTTGGTATTGACGCGGTCGGTGTATAGAATCATAATGATAAATAACTTTTACGTTACTAACTGACTGACCGATCAATGCACAGCCTAAATCATAGGTCCTAGGAGCTTAAAACTTTAAGGGCATATTTATCTTATGGTGTACGGGGTAGAGGACACAGCTGGATGATGAAGTTTGTACGAAAGAGAACTCAAGGCGGACGAAGTCGCGTGTCGTTCTACTAGTCTGCAATAAAATGATATATGGAGACCAGAACCGCTTCGAACTACTCTCGGGTGAGATCTAGGTAGTTAATATTAGTGCCGTTTTGTCATTTCCAAATCCAGTTCAATCCACTTAGTGTTAGGCGCCGCTAGTTTTCAGACATCCTAGATTCTACTTGTACAATGCGTACATTATTTTCAATTAATGACAAAATACATAATTATATAATACTAGCTACATACACACTGCATAATTATATAATACTAGCTTTCACCCGCGGCTTCGCTCGCGTGGTATCCGAACAAAAAGTAGGTAGCCTATATGTTATTCCAGCACACATACTATGAGTATTCCAAGTTTCATTCAAATCCGTTCAGTCGTTGCGGCGTGATTAAGGCACAAACATACATCATCACATCCACACATCCTTACATCCTCACAAACTTTCGCATTTATAATATTAGTAGGATAGGATAATATATTTAAGCCAAGGTTTTTTTTTTTAATTTAGGCCAAGATAAACTAAAAAATTGCATCAATGAATACATTAATATTATGTAACATTAAATTTATTATAAATTATATCGCATCCATTGTGATAATTGTTTTAAAGTGCAAAGAAAACCTTCTTAAAAGTCTACGAGTCTCCAAGCTTCGCCAGACACAATTTGAATGGATCGTTTGACATAGTCAGGATCTGGAAGCTTTTAATAAAATGGATAGTAAATCCCAAAGACTAAGTTAGAACGACTGAACGGATTTGAATGAAACTTGGAATACTCATAGTATGTGTGCTGGAATAACATAAATTAATTAATTCCCTCACATCATAAAAGTAGTTGACCTCTCCTTCCCGCTGATAGCCGTAAGGAACGGTTTTAAGAGCCACATATTTTCTACTCTATAAATATTATATTCGTGTCGGCTATGCGCCTAGTTCAAACTATACCTAAGTACCCCCATTTAGACAGGTCTTAGGATAATTACATGCTGAAACTGCGAATTTTATTTAAACTCCTATAAAACAGTGTGGCTTAGATGGTCAGTGAAGGTTGAATGAAATGTAACACCGTTACAGATATACTGCAGCGAAGCCGAGTGCCTCATTAGAAGCTGTTAACGTATGCCTGACGCTTTTACCCTTTGCCACGCTCGCAAAATGTTGTAACTAAATACGAAAGTCGTGAACGCACCAATGAGAATCCCGTTGGAGAAGCAAAGTCATTAGACCCGATTTCTGCTTCACCGTTATTATTAAATCAAACATTAGGTTGTGATTATGTATTTCAGCCAATCTATACGCCTGCGCTCTATACAGGTGGTTCAAGCTGTATCTGCTATGCATAATTCGCACCGTTTTCCATAATACCGCGCATGAATCAAGCGGGCGTTACCCCAAACCGATTAGCTCGGTTCATTCAATTTAATGAGTCCTGAACAAGGCTGCGCTTACCGTAATAACAAGTTGTCTCTGTCTAGGTCTACGTTGGCATAATTCGTGAGCATGAACAGTTGGCTAAGCAACATTAGACGTCTATTTCGTTGGGAATTTGAAGAGCGTCAGCTGTCTAGCTTCGAAAAGAACCACTAGTTCCCTTCATAAACTCCATAGAGAACAGTAAAATAAAAGTGCCACGGTTTACAACTTCATACGGACCCCTAGTTGGCACCATTATGTCGCTGTCGTTTCGTATAAATACAGGATAAGCGCGATGACACACAAAGGCATGCGAAACTTGACTCAAGCCCTGCCCTGTACGGGTTGTAGTGAGACTATTATTGTCACCAATTTTCGGTAAACACTACGCCAATAAACCCTCTTAAACATCTGATTATATCTTCCAGGTGTCATGGTATTAAAGGTATTAAAATGTAAACAAAAAAACATCAAATTAATGCCTGATCTAGCTGTTCGTACAAAGGTGTGCCTGAGCGTCTGTTCGTACAAAGGTGTGCCTGAGCGTAACAATGTAATGTAACATCTAGCTCGACGATTGTGCCAAAACAAATTAACGACAGTACCTAGCGAGTTTAATTTCCCAAAGGGTGTACCGCAGTTTTCCACACGCAGCACCCAATGTTTCACAGTATAACCTCTTAACTCGCACACCTGAAGGTATACTTATCAAAGTTTGCGAACGCCATTTCAATTATAACTGTAAAAAATGATAATATAAAAGAGCATAAATGCATTTAACAACATCCAAAAGCTAACGAACACGTTGAAACTAAACGATCTTCGAAAATTCAGGATTGAACTCACATAATACCCGTTTTCTTTAATTATAAAGGTTATTGAAGGCTTCGTTCTTCAATAAGTAGCACACACCCTGATACGTCAGACCCAATAGTGGATTGGCTAGACTGCTCAGATCAAATGATAAATGTGCCCATTATTCACAGGGCTCATGTCTCATGCTGAACAAAGGAACCCACACCTTCATGGATTGGAAAACAAGTCCGATTGAAACCCGTATACATTCAAAAGTAATGTGAGTACGAGGACATAAAAACGCTGAAGGGGTTCAAGAACTGACACATAATAAAGGCAAGCATGAGCACGAGCAGGTCGTCGTCCGTCGGCGCACGCGCAGTCGACCGCGACGCTCGCCACAGTCCTTGCTCCTCTAGCAGCCGCGGAGGACAATGCTCCGGAGTAAACCGTCATCTGATCGACCATCATCAACATTAATTGCAATCCTCAATGGTGCGATTAGGTGAATCAGTAAATTCCTTGGATGCTTCAAGGACCTGGATAAGCTGTTTTATCTGTAATATTCTTTCATAGGTTTTATTTATGTTGATTTGACAAAATAAGCAATGCAAGTTTTAGTTCGTGTTAGATTTTTCACACGTTCGTTTTGTGTGAAGAATGCTTCACACCGTAATGTTTGTTCACGGCGGACTGCTGCGCGCTGGCAAACAAATTGGAGCCGGTATACGTGTACTATCTCAAGCTGTCTGAGGCGAATTTTAATCCTTTAACCACACTTATTCGGGCCAGTGCCATGAATACTACTTCTACTAGTAGATCTTACGTTCCCAGGTGAGAGCCAAGCTTTCACATCCAACGCCAGAGTACTGTTGCCAACAACTTCACGATTATCTGTGGCTGCTCATTACAACTTTGTAACTTTACTACTGAGCCAGTAATGAGCTGACGTTGTAGTGTAAGGATTACGTACAAAAACCTTACGCTGAGATTGTTTGGCAAAACTAATCTGTAAAATATCTTCTAACTCCTGCCCACAACAAGTTCGACTGGAAATTATTATAAATCATCTTAACCTTGGTAAGCTACTTTCACGGTTCTGACAACACTTACTACTTTACGTCACAAATAATTTTGTTACTGCACAAAATTGTTTGTGACGGAATCCAACCAAAACGTGTTTTAAAATCAACACATGCTCTATTGTGAGTTTCAAGTGAACAGTTATTCTAAATTCGTATAAAGTAAGCATGCCGAAGCCAGCGCGGGTTATCTTTCAGTCGCGGAGATAAAGCGGCTTCCTCCAGCGGGACCGATCCCAAGAACATGATCGAATAAATCACGACATAGGCGCATCTAGCGTTAGATAAACAAATAGCTTGTTGCAATCCTGTATCTGATGTACCCAACTTGCGGCTATTTTACGAGCCTGCTCAGAAAGACTCCTAGCACTAAAGTATTGATATCATAGTACCAAAATACATCTTTGTTTGGAGTGTTGTCCTATATTTAAGCAACGAAGCTATTTGATCTGATATGATTTTCGATCAAGCTTTTATTTCACAGATTTCGCATTTACGTAGCAATAGCGTTAGCAAAAACTGCCATAAAAGTCCCGACAAAAGCTAGCAAAGTTTGAATTTGGTCAGCGAAAAAAGGTTCAGCACGGCTGAAACTTTAGATAGTCGTGAACACTTACTGGAAGAGATTAGTGCCCCGCTCTAGGAAGGGACGGCGAAATTATGGCGCAGGCTGATTCCACTGTCCACTGACGAATTATGAGGATCACGAGCCATGGTTGCGGGATTCTCATTTAACACGCAATAAGGATTACATTGCGTAATAAGAGTATATCGCATGCGCTATTGTGAAATTCTGACTTCGAGAAAATATATAGTCAAATCTTCTCTCTGGGATACAACATGTCTCGGTTCAATCAGTGAGTTCCACATGCTTCACATCATGTCCAAAATTTTAAACCTTGAATTTATCATTCAGTTAAAAAAAAATATGACGTAATCCACATCTTGCCATTTTGGGTCAGCAGCACTATATATATACATATGACATTCATGCGATAAGAAAAGAGTTATGATTTACCAAAACATGGAAAACCTCCAAGAATACTAACTCTTAATTAAGTAAAAATATAATGACAAATAAAGGGAGTTGGAGTAATTTTGCTGTCGTTTGCGAAGTAAAATTCCATTACTGCGAAAGAAGGAGGGAGACATCAGCAGGCCTTTCCACTTAGTGGTTTTTCCGTCGACCGGCGCCGAAGTCTGTGCTGTGTCAATACATTTTCCGTTTTCTCCTTTGTCGCACTGTAAACATGGATAATAAACGATTTGAACTTTTTATTCATGAGATGACTACTGTAATTACATGTCGCTTAGGTAGATATTTAAAATACATGAGGTACAAAATGGAAAAGCTGACATTTATCAGAACAAAATCCCGAGTTGCTTACATGACGGGTGCGTGGAGGTGATTTCCTTGTGGAAAAAGCTCGCGCATAAATAATATTATAGACGTAGACGACGGAGGCAACGGCAGCCAAACGCGCATTTCCATAATTCTGCTCGTTACTGTCGCCTGCGAATCGACGCTCGCAGTGCTGGCTCGATCCTATCTACTTGATTCACTTAGTAAGTTACATTAATTAAACACTTTATTCAGAACTGGTTGCATCCTCAACTAAAACCTCGCTTGATCAATTGATTATAATATAAACTTCCGTAAAATTTTAAATGATAGATACTACTTTAGCTGGCACTCCACTGTTGAAGGAAAAAGTTGTATCAAAACGATGTGACAATGTTTTCGAGAATTAATGCCAAATGCAGAATAAGAAAAGGTGTTCCTCAATAAAAGGAAGAGCGACAAAGATTGTCGGCCAATTTCTCCAGGATCAGGATCTGACATCGGTGGAAATGGTATGGAAATACTGGAAATAGTAGTTTTGGTCTAAATGCCTTATTTATGAGTGTTTGAAGCTGGTGCGTGCATGACAGGGTTTGAACGCGCCCGGTCGTACAGTAATCCATACATTATTAAAATCTGCTGGAGCCGGACGAGCACTGACGGCGCTCGATATTAGCATACCTGGACAGCGCTAGTTGCATCCCTGAGGCTTGCTTACACAAGCAGAGGGACTAGAGCCAGTGACTCGTTGGTATAACTGTTATTGTGTAAATAAAAGTAAGTTCAAAAACTAAAACCCGACTACTGAAAAATCACGCTCTAAAAGCTAGCTCTCTCTCTCTCTCTCTCTCAAATATATAAAGTGGCAAATGACCACTTCTATTCTCTGACTACATAACAATTGGTTTTATACCTTTTAAAGAGAGGGTGAGAGTGAGAGAAAGAAACAGAGAGATATATACCTTTTAAACCAGATTTTTAGTAGTCAGGTTTTAGTTTTTCAACCTACTTTCAACTTTTTGGCAGAGCCTATACTAAACTTACTCATAGGTACTTATCGAGTGCATGCAAGCACAACCGCGCGCAACACCTAACATATACATATTTGAAATGAGCTAGTTAAGACCTTTATCTGATTCACAACACGGCAAAATTAAAAAAAATATATTTCATTACTTATGTCTTCAGCCATACTCAATTTTATGTGACGTCACATAGCCTATAACCAGCGGACGATCGAGACGGGCCGGGGCCTCATTTGACAAATCATAAGTAGTTAGAAGTTGTGCCTACATAGGCACAACTTCTAACTACTTATGATTTGTATGAGGAAATAGATGAACATACATACAATACATAACGGTCAAAATCATAACCCTCCTTTTTACTTCGCCGTAGTCGGGTAAGAACACACCTTGCCTTGTTATTTGTCACCAGCGAATGACACAGGACGCGCTCTCCTAATTTCAAGCAGAGATTTTAATTTATTGTCCAACTTGACCCGTGCAATAACCGTGTTCAAAAGGTTACGTTAATTTTAATAATGTATGTTGATAGCATGGATTCCAGTAGCACGGCCATGAACTGTTATGCCTAGATACCAGAGCCTTACGAAGCTCGCATCTGTGACACAATGCGCCCATGCCGGTCACCGCATCGGTCACGTCAGTTGCACGATCATGCGACTGAGCTAGCTCGATTCACATTCTCCGCGATCCATTTGCCTTTTTGTCCACTTAAGATTGCTTCACGTGTGTTTGAATTATGTTTCCTGCATATCACTAGTTTCTTTTTATGGTATGCCTATTTACATGGAATGTTTTGTGCACGTTTTGGCGGATTAATGGGTCACAATTTATGCAAGTTGCATTAAAATGTCTCCCCTATTTGCTGGCAGGAGAATGGGACAGGCGACGACGGCTTTGTATAATACAAAAGTGCACGCAGAATATTAAAATTATCCGCATCGCGTATCACCCTTCTGATAATCGCAACGAACGCATTCAGCGGCACGTCGGCGATGGCAGTCGCCATCATTAGCATCCATTCAATGTCGCAAGAACCAAATAGCAAACTGTGTGATTAGATGAAGCCGAAATACCAAATGGCTCATCAAAACAAAGTTACTCAATTGTCTGTGATTTAAGCCAGAGCCATCAAGGCGGTGCAACAGTAAAGTTTTTAATTAAACGAGTAAAGCGAACGTTGGGTGCTTAACGACCGCATTTTTCTAGATTCCCTTCACTCCCGGGAAATCTCTTGGCACCGTACGAATAATTGCACAAATTAATAATGCGAAATCGGGAGACAGGGCGAGACTGCGCGACGCTACTCTTTTCATTTGCGAGAGTGGACAACATTAGTATACCTACTTAGCTTAAAATGAAAGCCTGTGAGAGGGTTGCTTTGCTTGGCCGTCATATAGCCTTTTAAGCGTGAAGTTGGTAATGCGCTAGTTTTATTTTTGCGACGCGTCTAGTTTGACGCAAGTTGGAAGTACTTGGGAGTTTTAATTGATTTACGGCAGGTAGAAGTGGGAGTGTGGGTGAAGTAAGCGAGGCAACACAAGTGAAGCAAGGCGAGACTTCGCGGCGAGTACGGTGTTGTCTCGACTCGAAGTGGGCCGCTCTCTGAGGAACTAGGTTTGTTTTAAACTTGAATTTATCAGCAGTTCTCGGTCCGAGTACGGCCGCAATCAACTTCCCCATGTTTACCAACCCGATGAACAAATGGAACAATCTGTTTTCAATGCTCATACTAACAAGGTAGGCGATCTTTTCAACCAACTAATAGTTAGCAACTTCAGACGACATGCCTTTAATGGGCACTAATATGGCATTGAAAAAGTTTTGCTTTCTTTATATTTTACTATCTCCCTAGCATGATTAACCCTTATTGCATATTACTTGCTCCAACTTCGAGCATAAAATCAGCTTCACATTATAAAGCTCAACTTGTTGAGACTTCCATGAAACTTCGAGATAGGGTGTTGTGCTAAGCTAAACATTTATGAATAGTTTATGAATTGGTTTTACTGAAATAGCTTCCATTGAATATGTTTTAAAGTTTTATACGTGCTTATTGGTAATTTCAAACATTTTATTGATTGACATTTCGTTTTATGTTAACAAATAAATCTAAGTAAAAACATCTTAGCCTCATTAACGAAAGCACCTGAAATTCAGACAACTCCCCCTACAATAACGTTTTAATGGTCCTCGAAGGGGTTTGGAACAACAGAAGTGAATCCTCTGTTCGGCAGTGGGCGCCCTAACTTATGAGTCAGCCTCCATCGCTTGCCAAATGCTAGACGCAACAATAACAACCGTTTGTTACTCGCGAATTCAGTTCACGCAGGGCCAATATGCAGACCCTTTTTGTAGGATTAGGGAGAATTCCGCGATTGGTGTTGCAATGAGATAAATTGAAATGATATATTGTTTAGTTTCACGTCGTATCGTCCATTTACATGTAAATGCAGCCTTGGAACGCCGGAAAGTTGAAAACAATTTAGAAATTTAAATAGGAAGTAGGAAGTGGCTAGGTGCTCAGTATTCATAGCTCTTCTTTAAACTTTCTTTGCGTCATCTTTTGTTATAAATTCGTAAATTTTGAGTCGGGGAAGAACAAGAGAAAAGACTCACCTCTTAGTATCTGGTATAGGAAGACTTTGATGTGGTCCGCGGAGAGATGCTGTGGTGACACGATGATCTTGTGCAGGTCGCTCTGCAGTAGCTCGGTGATCACGTAACTGTTTTACGGCTGTAGTTCAGGAAATTGATGCGCCAGAGGCGTGTGCAGGGAAAACAAAGGCAAGTTAATGTTAGCTAATAAAAATTTTATTCCGTGGTGTGAATCGAATCGACGGAACTGCAGTTTGCAGTTTTCAGCATAAAAATACAAAGTTTTAGTCATGCTAGTTTTTCACTTTCTACACCAATAGCTTATTAATTTCATCAAATTTCGTAAAAAGGTTGAGCAGATAATATAAAACTACGATATTATTGATTTAAACACGTTATTTTGCATTCAATTCTACCGTTCAACAAAATACGAGCAACACAAACCAAACATGGAATTAAAACGTCATGTTCACATAAATAGCGTACATTGCCACCTACGAGCTTGCTGGAGGCATAAAATAAAGGCATAGAGCAACGAGCCGTGACAGGCCACCCGTTATTTGAACACCTACGCAAGGGGAGGTTCCAACCCCCTGAAACTGAAAGCCTGGAGGCCCAAGATTAAGGATAACACTACGCTTAGTTGCGACTGGTTTTGAGAGAAAAATATATATACCTAGCAGTAAAACATCTTAAAAGTTTTTGTTGTAATCTGTGTAAATGAGCTTTTGCGTGTCGTTTCAGTAGAACGATTCGATCGAAACACCAAATACCACGTGTATTTTTAGGTGGGATTCTTACCTAAATAATACTACATACGCGAGAGATACCCAAGACATATACGGAAAGAAGAACAAGAGACAACTAACAGACTCACAAGCTTTTCTTTATGAACAGCTAAAGCTCGATACGTAAATTTTGTCTAGATAGTCGGGGCAATTCTGAGGAAAAACCTTCAGGGTTGGATACTCAGACTGCGCTGTTAGTTAATATGTAGTATTATATTATAAGTTATAAGCTTTGTTTCGTATACCCATGTAGCTGCAATGAGGACGCCTCTCGTTATTCCCCTCTATCTCCAACATTCGAGCCCCGCCATTATCAAAATTACATGGACATTCGTATTATCTACGTCGTGTTTCTATCTTATACTCTTAACACTGTATATCTCTTTGGTATATTTGTTCTGAATTTATGAAACTGCTTTTCAAGACTGGCATAAACATTATCATTTTAACATCCTTATATTTGTTTTTTTTTCGTCCCATGTTGCGTCATACATTTTGTATACATCCAGGGTGGAACTGAGGGTCGGATCTCGTTACCTATGTTATCTGAAGCACGCGCGCCCTCCGACGGCCATTATCAAAATTACAGGACACGAATCGCGGTACATCGCACTTGTTGCGGTGAAAGTACGCAGCGAGTCCCTGAACGCGCGACTTGAATCACAATGATGGTGAATAATGTTGGAATTATAGTGCTCATAAAAGGTTACTGAGGATTGTAACCAGTTTCAGCCAGTAGTAACCAGATCGATATTCAAGGATGCTAGAGCTATCAATCGATTTACTACATTCTCATGAATTCTAATCAGGTTTTAGCTATTAAAGAATATTGAATAACGTATTCTGGTAGTTACTCTCTGCTGGACTGGGAGTAAAGAAAAAGCATAGAATGCGTCCAGCTGCTTCTCTCCCCGGGCATGTCGTAAAAGTCGACTAAGGGATAGTGTCCTCTCCAACATGATGGACCACCTATATGGGCGATGGGCTGATCACCTGTCACCATGGTTCATCATATCCAACTTGGGACTGAATCAGAAGTGGCCGCAAGTTTTCTTGTGTTTACTTGTGGCTCTGCCCACCCCATTACGGATGAAGGCGTGATAATATGTATGTATGTATTCTGGTAGTAACAGACCAACAGACGCAAATTTCCCTCATTGATTGACTTTTCGATCTTCGACAAGGCTTAATTATTAACAGTCCACGTCATTACAACAGACAGGTACACAGTAAAACTATAGAATAAAGGATCTCAAAATGTGATACATCTAATACTGGCAAAGTAACTTTCCAGGACAAAAATATTGCCGTAAACATGTCGTTTTGCCTATCTATGACAATCTATGTCAGTATATCTAACTTGAAAGTACGAAAAGTCTTAAATAACGACCATAAAAACCTCAAGTGTACCAAACTATTACTTGATATGGCAGAAATAAAACAAAATTGATGTATTATAATATTTTGCCGCTATTTCGATACGACATCTCCTACGCAAACTAGAAAAGGATTTGAATTACAAATTCCGTTTACTGACCTAATTAATCAGCTGCCTACGTAAAGTGTCTAACTTTTTTCTTTCATAGAGGTTTTCTATAAAGTTTTGTGATAGAAACTAAGTTACAAAACGAATCACAGCAGTTATTATTATAATTATTATTATTTTTAAACCAGTTTTTACCTTTTTCAGGCCACGCGGACGCCAAAGAGTTATAATTTAAAAACTACTAGAAAATAACTTTAGCTAATAATTCTCGTAGGAAGTGGGTTGGGTCAGTAAATTGATACGTTTGAGCCACGCTTGAACCCGGTGACCTCGTCAATATGGCTGACAGCTGATAATCACTTGGCACTTCGTTAGGAGCAATTGTAGTCAAGTTGAAGCAATCCTTGCAATTTACCATGAATAACGTCAACACTGCTTCAGTCTGGTAATAAAGCTACCGAATATGAAGGGATCCGGGTCTTCCGGTTAGCTGATCGAATGAGGAATGAGGATATTAAATAAGTAGCAGGTATCTGGATGGGCAGAAGAACGAGGAGGCCGCTGGAATGGTATAATGGAGGCTTGTGACTAGAGCAGTAACTTCCTGAATAGATCGAATTTACTTGAAATCCATGAAAGCCATACGCATGTCACGTTTTAAAAAGGAAGCTCAAGTGAGAACTTTACAGATCCCTCTTGTAACAGACGGGCTTTATCACCGGCACACCGAGAGAAATACGTCCACCACAGTGATCTGCATACATGGATAAGTCTGACGCGATCGTCGCTTTGCATTAAATAAATTTGTATCGTGCCCGTCACTCAGAGAGCACCGCGATAAATCGCTGTCGCGCGACCGCTGGGACTGATTGCTCCCGGTGTGCCGAGCGCTTTAATTATAATTTCTGTGGAACAAATTGTTGGTAACAACTACGAAACTCGTGTCAGAACTTTTACAAAGCCCTGTGAAATAACTACGGTAATGAAACCGATTCCAGGGCGAAGAATAGCTAGTCTTTTATATTTATAGCACTCGTTCCAAGGCTCTTAGACCATAGAAAGGCTCATAATGATTACAGCAACTATTGTACTTCCTTTGTACACTACAGTTTATCTAGGTCAGGCTGGAACAGAACAAGTCAAAGCCAAGTAAACGCTGGTTCTGGTTGCCAGGAATAGTCAGTTTTTAACGAACAAAAATAAATACTCAGATTCAACCACGTTTGACCAATTTCCTTATGTCCAATATAGATCACATAAATTAAAGGATTCTGTAAATCCCATGTTACATCAAACACGTACATTATCTTCATCAGCCCGCATTATACACGCCTTTGAAGTCAGATCCCAATGAATTTAATCATTAATATTATAAGGAGTGAAATTCCACGTTAACATTATTCCATCCTTACATAAAAACACTTTTGGGTATCAGCATTAGCCCACTATGTATTGACGTCAACTACTAACGGAATCTATAATCTTTTAAGGAATGAACACCAGTTAATTTTAATGGCGAGAAAGAATGACAGGACCCGATATGCGACATATGTTTCCACAATTGAACAGGTGACGTTATTCATAGAAGCACCTGCTAATACTTGCAATTACCATACGCTGAGGGTAGCGTAGGGGCGAGTTTGGGTGTTCCAATTTGCCGAATATAGAAGTTAAGAACTTCTATACTCTAGATTATGTATACAGTACTACACACTGGTCCGAAAGAACCAGTGACGCGATTAGTAGCAGTTGTATTGGATAAAAAGTAGTCTATTTTAGATCAAAGATTATATTTAAAAAAATCATAGAATGCGTCCAGCTGTTTCTCTCCTCGAGCATCCTCCACAACATGATGGACCATCTACGAGTATATGGGCGATGGGCTGATCACCTGTCACCATATCCATCTTGTGACTTTGATTCAGGAGTGGCTGCAAGTTTTCTTATGACTACTTGTAGCTCTGCCCATCCCATTAGGGGTACAGGCGTGATAATATACATACATACATACGGATTATATATTTCAAGTTTCATCTTTATATCCTCCCATCACTCTCATCTCCTTCACATCGGCACATCCTCACAGAATACAGCATTTATAATATTAGTAGGATAGTAGGATAAGCAAAAACGAGAGCTCTGAGTCACGTACAGGCCTGTGGTCAGTTGCTTAATCTATTTCAATTCGTTGCAGGTAGCAATACCCTTGGTAAGCGCGGTTTCCCGTCCTGCGAGATTCGATTCAGGTACAGCCGATTTGTAAAGCTCGAGATACTTTTCAATTTAGTTTTGCAATAAGTTGATGGGGATTCTGCCGTCTTTGACACTGCGATGGGGTTCCTTTGAATCCTCATGAATTTAAAATCGTAATCTTACAAAGATTGCAATGCATTAAGTACTTAGAATGGTTGAAGAAAACGCATGATCAGTGGAGGGAGGTGCATTGAACTTTTATATCTTTCTCGATAAGTAGGATCTTGTTCATTTTTCATTACCACCATTATTTTCACGACCTCTTTACCCCACGTTGACAAGATTACGCTTAGGCAGTGAAGCAAATGGACGTATATTTATAAGCAAGCATTATATTAAGTGGATAATTAAACTAGCCAACTATAATGCGTGTTAACAGTAACCAAGTTATTTATTGCCGGCTATAAAATTAGAAAATAAACAATTAACGTGTACTCAAAACTATTTCCAGTCTCAGACCACACAGCTAACTGGGTACTGACAGAAAGTACGGCCGTTAAACAGAAACACAAGGCCGTGAGCAATAAAGATGTTTCATAATTCTCACTTGATTCACGGTAATATATACTGGTATATAGAGATAGCTCAGTAACCACATTGTATAATAAGCTCATCTTAACGCTTAGCTGGGTTTATGTGCGTTACAAAATAACTTTTATGAACGCCTGCAGCTCGTTCAATATTAATAGAGCTCTGAAAAAGTATTTCACAGCTATCCCAACACATCCACATTACCAACAATGAAAGAGACTTCCAAGAAGACCATAAAACTGTACTACTTTCCATTTTAGTAAATGTTTCTACAAAATGGAAGCTACTTGTATTCCCTGGTACTCCGATGAGTTATTCGATAAAAGCCGCTCACTGGTCGTTAAGTTTTTCGGCGATCAGGAGTACCCAGGCACCCTCGAAAGGGACTGCGCCCCCGTACGCGACACGGTAATTATTTACGAGGGACAGGCCCCGCCCACGAGCGTTGGACCCCTGCATCCAACAATAACATGGCTAAACCTATTGATACGAGTAACGAAGTTTTAACAGCCGATACTGTTTGATTTGCTGTATTGTATTTGTATAATCGAATTTTCTGTTCACGAACTTTAGTACACCTAGTATATACGAGCTGTACGTAGCTCATTCACGAGTGAGAGGTCCAGTAATACTTTGTTTATGCTTCAGGCAGTCTAACTACATAGGTAATAACATTGTATACACAGAAGCGTTATAAATGGCGTCGTGAACGAAGTCGCGGGTACAGCTAGTACGTAATTTAGACAGCCAAAAGTTAATAAAAATATGCGGACAATGTACACCTCAAACCAATTTATTTTATCACAAACCACAAAACCAGCAAAACATTAGAAAAGCGACACTCTAGTTACAACTAATTCTGAATCCTACGAGCACGGCATCGGGCACCGCGTACCAGCGCAACAAAGATAAAGACACTTGTATTTGCTATCTACACAGACGCGAATGTACACACACAGAGCCCGGATGTTCTGCAGCTGTGCACCCAAACTCCCAGAGGCCGTCCTCCACACTACGTTTACAAAAAACCCCGGCTTGCCAGCAACCATTAAGGCCATTCCCGAGCTTACGATCCGAAACCTACTAGGAACAGATATGAATCGTGAAATTAAAGCGATAAATAAAGACTAACTTCAAGGGGTTGGATTTATATAAGCTCGCAAGGCAGGGAATGGAAAGGAATTAACGACGTGAAAAATATTTCTCCGAGCTATAGTAGATGGATGACCGGTGGTAATTATTTCGTAGGCCTATGAATCATTCGTCCTTTTAGCCAGCTCTCGGAAAAATATTTAACAAAAGTTGCTACGGGTAAAAAGCCCAGTGTACCTACCATAAAACAGATTCAGGTGTTTACATACATGCTTGCTAATAGTGTAAGCTAAGGACTTACTTCCAGTACAGTTGGCAACTTCCATGATAATGCGCGTTGTCAAAATATTCCCGGTTGCATTCCCAGGATCCTTGCTCTCACTGTAAGCATGCATAGCGCGCCTCGGGCTTTCCTCGTACCGTTGGAATGGCCAGCGTATTAGCAAGTTCAGCACCATTGTTCGCGAGAAGCGCCGAACAATGAGTACTTCGTCACCGCAGCACTGTCACACTCACAATAACGTAATAGCCGTGAAATGTATGAATATTCACTGTTTATTATGTTAGGGCCAACGAGTTTGTAGAACATAAATTAGAGAATGCGAGGTAATGCTGATTTACGGTGGTCATACCGCTTGCGACTAATGGATACAGATTCTTCGTTCCATGTTTAGAGTTTTGTGAGTGTTAAGAGTTTAGCTGTTTCGATGTATTAAAGTGCATTTATGTTAAATCATGCTGTTTCATGGCTTGTTTACTGTTAGTCAACGTCCAATTAAATAAATTATATTAATTCAACGACCATTTCAAACGTTTATTCATAAATCTTATAGAGTTATGTTCCGCATAGTAGGTCCCTTACGATACGAACGGAATACGACAATTCCTTACTCAACGAGTATGAGACAAATTGTTCATTGCCGCTAATTTTCTGCATTACTTTTGCCTTTGCTTCTATAGATGAAAGGTAAAAAGATGACATTGATGGATAATCAACATGAGTTTATTGAACAGAACCGCTTGCTTCTAGTCGTCCGTCACATTTACCTAAGCAAAGCAAGTAAAGTACCTAACCATCTCGTTCGTGACTTGAATATTTGTACATGTGACTACATGAGATTTAATTGGGAAAAGCAAGCAGTATCAGGGTCAATAGCTTTGAGCCTTGAAAAAATAATAAAAGCAACTTGAATTCCGAAGCGACTGCAGCAAACATGCAAATAAACACCTAATAATGCACGAGATATTGCTTTGGGACTAAATGAGGAATATTTAGACGGCGATAAAAGACATTTGGCGAAGGCGGGTGGTGCGAATGACCACTCAGAAGGACGGTGCGCGGAAGGGAGACATTGATAAATGGTTCACCTTCCTGCGCAATGGACAAACAAGGATATAGCTGTATACGCGAGTGTAATACGAATGAGTTGGTGAGATTTCCTTGTATCATATGGCTAGACATTTGTTATCCCAAAAAGACATCCGGTTAGGGAAACTGTATAAAATCTTGATTTTACGTGTGTATGTATACTTTATTTTTCATTGGCAACTGGAAAGTCAAAAAATATAGCTAAAGTCGAGCATACAGGTACGAGTAGTATTAAACGAAAAAGCATTTAACATCGTTATCCGACAGAAAGATTTTACAAAATTTTCGGAAAAATCGGACCGACATTGCGAGACATCCTTTCGTAGGTAATTCTTCGTTAAGGTTCAATAAATAAACAACGATCCTATTTACCTGTAATCTCCAATTTCCATTGGACGGACAGAGAACAGGTGAGTTGATAATCCGAGGCAATGTGTGTCATCCGTCCCTCTTTCTACATCCGCCATCCATCAAGTTCGGCTTGCTCCGATCCGCATGTGTATGGACGGATCCCCAATTCTGATACGCGATAATCTTTTAAACCTCCGTTTGTGTTTTCAATTTAGAGTCTTACCGGGAATTCTGTCATTAGAGTAACGCAGTGATTGGGTATAGAACGTTTCCGCATTTCGAATTAGTTGTGTTATCAGTTTGGTACCGTAAGCAAACAAAAAAGCATACATTTGATTAATTATTTAGAGCTAATGAGAAATAACATTTGTTTACATTGTTTAACAAAGGCAATATTCGCTGGCAGAAGTGTTTCCACGACCCTAGTACCTATTGTTTCGAGCTGAATATGTAGCAAGATATTTCAGGGTTTCACTCAATGGATGCGGATGAAATTGTGTTGAATATTAATACGCGGCCGTTAAGTTTTGAGCCAACACGGTGTTTAAGCGTGGAAAAGCTAGCAAACGGACGTTGATGTATAGGCTTATGGATCTCCAACGCTGAGCGGGCGAGTCGAAGGATTATACTGTGCATTATTGGAAACAGGATCCAACATTTTTTCAGAAATATAAACATTTCATCTTTTTAGATAAGGGGATGCATATTCCGAAGGCTAAGCCAGATATGGAAAGTAACGGAGTTACTGCGGTGTGGCAGAAAAAATGTTTATGAGCGCTTTACGAAACCTGAGTAAAGAAAGCTCGAAGTGTCATTATAATAAACAAGCTAAAATTGCGCATTGTACATAACCATGTCCATTTATTTGTAATAAGAAAAGTTTGTGATAGAATCCACAATGAAGCTGCGCCATTAGGGACGCGAGCGAGAGGCGCCGATACTCCGCGCCAGGGAGTTTCCGCCAGTGCTCCCGCCCATTACCAGCAGGATGCTAATCCACACAATGGAAATTAGCTGAAAATAAACAACCGCACACTCGCACTTCTCATTTCCACCGACAAGAAGAGACCCTAACATAATAAGGCACTTCGCTTCAAACTTGACCTTTGAAAGTTCAGCGGAAACTTTTCCGAACGGCAACGAATAAGATTGCGATTGCTCCGACAGAGTCGAGAATTTTCCCCTCCAGACCCTGAATAGGCATCAAAGTAATTTAGAACTCTGAGAGAAATGTGTAAAACTCAAACATTCTACAGATGCTATCTGAGACTGACCGTCAAAGAATTTTGCAGCTAAACAATAAAATAAATAAATATTTGCGGACTTTTCACACAGCACCATCTAGCCCGAAACTAAGCAAAGCTTGTACTATGGGCACCAGATGGCTGATAGAATACTTATATACTTTTTTTTTTTTTAAATACATACTTATAATACATACGACACCCAGACCCGGAAGAAATATTTGCAGAACATACAAACATTTCTCCCGTAGCGGGAATCGAACCCGCGCCTCTTGCGTCTCAGCCGAGCACACGCTCGCCTCGCCACCGAGGTCGTCAAATATAATCTACGATATCAAATACCTACTTCGTATTAACAAATATTTCGGGGTGCCGCTGGTCCAGCTAGACTAGAACGTTTGTGAATAATGAATTGAGTTTTTATGAATAAATTCTAGTATAAAGTTTACGGAGCAAATCAATAAATTGAGCGTGTCGTTGGCAAACATGTAGCCTGCTGGTAGTGTAGCCAGCAGCGGCTGCCGCTGGAATGTCGGCGTCGTGCTCCAAACTGAACCGTGCCGAGACCGCAATAATTCTGAGTAACGAAGTCTGCATCAGCAAGCAAGCACTTCTACTGAATATATCCTCTCAACGTTTTCAAATTTTACTTTAGCGATGTGCAATTTTCAAAAGCTCACATACGAACGCAAAATTTTATCGAATACACGCGCCGGTAGGTTGAGATTTAACGTATCGTGAGATATCTTCACCGCCATGAATGTTTTTAGTTTGCCTTTATAATAAACCTAGATTTTAAGCTGGCCTTCGACGATTGTATGGGTAGATTTGTGGCAAAACGGGAGCCGCAATACGGTAGCGTTTATCTAAAGTCTATCGGGCAAGCTTCCAAGACGTCATCGAGACAGGCGGGGCCGGGGCACAAGGGCCTACGCCAGCACTGATTTCGAGCCCCCGCCAGGAAGGCTCGATCACCTCGTGCCAAGTGCTTTCTACGTGACCTGAGCTGTTCCACACGTCGTATTCTCAAATAAGCAAACAAATTGAATGCTTTTCATGAAGTCTATGGGGTAAAGTTTCGTCAGCTAACCCTTGAACCATTAATAGGCCGTTTAACTAACTAATAGCACATGCCGAGGAAATTCTGAGCTGCAGTTTCAAACTCCAGCCCACATGGTTGTTTTCAAAACAATGTAGCAGTTGCTAGATACAATTGATAGTGTTAATGACTCAACAAACTTACAGAGCTCGTGGAAACTATGAGAACTAATTCCCCTGTTCGATTAATCACCTGAGAACCGTCAGATTGTAGGTGTCGGTCGATCGAGCTCATTAATCGCCACGGCGTGTTCCGTCAAAACGTCTAACCATACATTACATGGACCTTATGATTCTACAAGTTCTTATAACTGTTGGATAATTCGTGGTTCTATTATACGAATCAAAGTAAGAAGTGAAATTATAGTCTTGGATATATCATTTGTCAGTTTTGTAACCGGGAGTTACAAAGCCACAAAGGCCGATGACACAAGTGGCCACAGCTATTCGGTACGTTTTAAGAAGTCACCGTTTTAATATTTGCGAATTTTAAAACGGTTACTTCTTGGTGGTAGGATAAATAAGAAAATGTGCCAGGAGATGGTAATTTAATAGTAAAACGCAATAGGAAAGGGTACAAATTTAATCTAGAGTATATGCAGGGCTCAAGATCCCGGGAGGCAAAGCTGGCGCTTTAGTAAAATTGCCAGAATACATTAAGGGGGGAGGGTCCCTTCCCGCCCTATCTCAACAGCCTGCCCAGTAAGCTACGACTTACACTCTCCGAATAACATTAAACAATTTTATATCGTTCTTTCATTACGTCGATCCAAACTGCGATAGAATGAATCCAAAATTCGTGAAAATACTTTGTAATATAATACGGTTACGAGTCGTAACACACAGTAATATCATTGAAGATATAATGAAGTCGTGGAAATATCATAAAAGACGGTTATTTATGGCGAGATTCTTCTATCTAAAGCAGTCGCAGTAAATAAAACCAATGTTTAATGCATCACGAGCGCCCTTCGTTGTGCGCAACAGATTTTTTACATCCTTGTGCTCTTTGACAGTTTGCAAATCATATCAAGAATTTTAAGAGTTCAAAGTAACTGTGCGAACGAGCTGCCTCTTCACGACTCATCGCGGACAAATCTTTGGAGTTATTCAGCTGCGGTTATGAGGGCCTTAAACTTTTGTGAAATCAAAATTATACGGCGAAAGAAAATACTTATCTACAGAAACTCCGCTAACAGATTTTACTGCGCGTCCTACAGCCATTATACAGTGTTTTTTATTACATGTTGGAGAAGATATTTTTTTATGATTTTCTTTTTTTTTAATGGAGGCAGATACTGTAGCTGTCATAGCATGTACTCCTACCGTGCGTTTTCCCAGAGTATACTCGCTAACGATTATATTTACAAATATGTAATAAAATGTACACCAACGCAAAGCATAAAATAGTGCTAAAATCAAAAACACTTTTGATCCTTCTTACCTCACGATATCGGAGGACGTTCGTAGGGAGAGTTTTCGCCAGCGAGTATAGTCAGTGAAAACTCTGGTGCAGCCAATAACCAAAGCGAGCGCCTTATCGATCTAGTTTTATATAAAAAAGCTTGAATGCTACATACATAACGTAACTGAGATGGATCATAAACATAAAACGTGTTACCGTTCCCCTGGCGGCACAACTCGTGTGCCATACAAATACCATTTCGGGGAACTAACTTTCCTTTTTTATTGGTACCCGAAGGAATGCAAACATTTCGAAAGCATTATTCTGATCAAGTACTGTCTCAGGTCTCCGGCCACTACCCCGCTCCACAAAAAAGCAATGCAATGACCTGTCAGAAGTTTTCCTGACAATACTTTAGTAAAAAATGACACGATCGCAAAAGCTCCGCTTCGGCTATCTTCGCAAGATAAACTTTTTCTAAGAAAGCCGAAGTTTTGCATCATTCCGAGGATATTAAAATAGTAGAATAAAGATGCATAACTAGTATGCGATCCGTCAGTCAGTCTAGCGCAGGACCATGAGAATTGATAAGCGCAAAGGGAGCTCTATATCACCCAACAGTAGGTCCGATCTGGCTGCTGATGATGATGCGATCTGTAAACCGTGACAGGTGGAGATAAACCATAAACCGAGTCCTTGCAAAGTCAAGATCCTCCACAGTAAGGGAACGATTATGGATAGGATGCGAAGGCCGAGGAAACAGTATCTATTAGTCTTCGCAAATTACTGGGGCACAGGCGACGGTTAATCGAGTTAAGTGCAAAGGTAGGAGATAGCCGTGCGAGACTATATAAATCGAATCCAGCTTTCGAGTACTTTGAGTAGCCGAAGGTAAATTACATTGCCGTGTACCTGTCGACGATTCGAGACCGAACATTCTACTAACTTACGGACTTTCTTCAACAAATTAATATGTAGTACAAAACTAAAACAGATGGAAAGAAATTCTGATAATTGCTGTACTGGTCTGGATGTTTAAATTCTGGGGACAGATAGAATTTCTTAAAGAGAGATAGAGATAGAAGCGTTATACGCCGACAACATTGTACTACAAATGGCGAGTTTTCGAAAAATATATAATGTATCGCTGACAAGGAATCTGAAAGAATGGCGCACTAAAGAGGGTTTTACCCAGCAGTGAGTGGTTGTGGCTGATATGATAATAACGACAGAGACGTGTAACCGCGATAATGATATAATGCATGACTTAAAAGTCGGGCAATTACCTTACCTTTTATTGACAAAATAAAGGGCTCGCAACGCATCCTCATATAAAACCATCGTAGGACTAGGGGCAAATCATATTGATTGTTCGCATCAACAAGAACATTACGTTAGCCGAGGGAGCGCTGCCATTCGTGAGTGTACTATCCAAACAATATTAAATATACGCTATGATACAACAATCTTACGAAAACGTTGAATTCGATTCAACAAAACTCGTGTAAACAGGAGAGAGGCCGATAAAGGCCTACAAAATAAGCAAAGGGTTATATCAAGCCGAGATGATGATAAGTTAAATGCCATTCACATTAAAGCATCGCTTCTTATCCTACCTGAAATTATGACAATAATGATATAGGAGATTAAACTCACTCAATTGACTCACTCAAACTGTACATTGTATTGTAATCGCGCTGCATTTAATCAGACTACCGGAATAATTAATTTGCGAAGACTCCATTACTGCAGCTCCATTTAAATATAGGATTTATGGCTAACTACACAATAGTTGTGTATGTTATTCTATCGATTGGATAATTAAACGGGACTGCATAAACCTGACGAAGAGGGAGGATATTATCATATCTTCCTGTTCTTATCCCACTATTTGTGGGGTCGGCACAGCATGTTCTCTTCTTCCATTCCCTTCTGTCAGCCGTCATCTCTGTACTCACTTCATTATTAACCATGTCGTCTTTCACACAATCCATCCACCTATTCTTTGTCCTACCTCTACCTCTAAATCCATCCGCATTCATATTTATAGAGGAAGGGTATTTATTTACCTATTTAATCAGCCCGTGTTGCGTTGCGATGCCTCACGCACGATGCACCCACTGCTGGATATAGGCTTCCTATCTGTGCCATTTCTTCAGATCCCTCACAGCCTATCTCATTTCTGCCCAGCTACGTTGACTATTTCGGGACGATATACGAGGGCCCTGTATTATAACTGAAATAATACCCAGTTAAATCTACAGGATCAGGATCTTCATGAATATTTTAACCCAGTGCTTGTTTCATTTCAGACTTCTCAAATGTGCCTATCTTAGTGTGTACAGCTGCTATGAGTGTAGTTCTGTGAGTAGACGCAACTTAATCAGCTCTATTGACGCTATACCACTGCTGACCGTGCATAATCGCGTATGGTGTGAACTGACGACACTAAAGCCATAAACTGTGATCTCGCAACCACTACAAACAAAAACTATCTCTAGACGAGTAGAAATATTCTGCTTGAATAAGCTCAAATTAAATGAACAGTTCATCTGATTTCTAAAAGTTTTCTTTTCCGAAAAGAATTTGATGGATCCGATAAACAAAAATAATTCTGGTCTTTAAATTACCTTAGATTAGAAGCTTTATGAATAAACAAGCTTAAATGGCGTTAGCTGGTTTTGATTTAAAAGATGTTAGAATTTGGATTACACCCACGCAAATGTTCATCAGGCAATCAAAATTGACTGATCTCGCTAACTAGCTTATGAAGGTTAAGGATAAGACGGTAATCGCTAAATTCAAACTAAAACTACCATGAAATTAATCTAAAAATTCATAAGCTTTATCGTCTAGAAAAAGATAAACCGCAATAATTCTTTACCCAAGATCCAAAATCAAATCTCAGCCGCAGTGGTCCCAATTTCAAGTTTTACGGCTGCGAGGACCTAGATGGCGTCTGAAAGGAAGCTCGTATAAAAACCTTACAAAGTATGAAACATATTTCGGTCGGACCCCTGTCGGGTTTGGCTATATACGGCTATAGTCACCCACTACGCGACCAACGACGCAAAGCGACGCGCTGCCAACTTCCTAGACCTGATAAATTGACCATGTGATATTATAATCCTAGTACTCGTGCTCATACTTCATGGGATTTGCCACATGCCATAATATACCGAAATTAATCGCCAATGTTAGCGTTTGGTTTAACTCTGCATTAATAATGACTGTATTATCGCTAATAATGATGAGGATTCCTTTGATGTTGAAATAAGATGATCATCTCGCTCGCATCAAGGAATTATGTATGTACAATAATTTATGTGTGTAAAGTCAATGTTTGAGAATAATCAACAACATTACTACACAAAGAGAAAATACACTAAAATAAATGAAAAATATCATACCATCTACATATAACTTTTCTTTAGATTACATTTCCCAACATTTACAGTAATAAATCCGAAATTGTATGAGAAGACTCGTGTCATTGACTGAGGACCTTGAATCCGCAACGTGACGTCAATGTCATCTTGCTATCACATATCTACAGCAAATATGAGATGAACATGAATCACTTGAGATATGCAGAGAGCAAGACTCTCGAGCGTAATTCAATTACCTACTGCTAATACCAATATTTTATCCATCTATGTATGTTAGAAATGGTATAGTATAGGGAGTTGCTTTGATAATACGAAATATTACGGATATTGTGATATTACGGATACGCATGAAGATTGTGATTAGAGTGAATGAAGCGACAAAACGTATGTCAAGATCGTAGAAAATGGAAATTCAGTCTCTGCCTACCCCTATGGGAAACAGATGTAATATTATGTATGTATGTAAATAATATGAATAACGTTCTTATCACGATTTACTTTTAAAGAATCTGTACAAACCAATTTCGAATAGAAACCGCAATAAAAAAGTTTTACCGAACAGCAAATCTGAAGGTAGCAAAGTGCAGTTTGATTTTCTTCATATTTCTGATAGCAAATGGCGCAAGTTACAGCTAGCTTTCATTTCTATGTGGAAGGCTTCTGGGGAATGGATTGCCGGTTGAATAACATGCACCTGAGGCGGTGTACCGAGCCATCTCACGTCTCAGGGTCGACAGTGCGATGCAATTCTACGAAGGCCTTGACATACAAAAGAATCCTTACAGCATTGAGAGGATTGTTGTTTTTGAGACAGAGACCATAAAACGGGTAAAAAGTTTAGTTATTTGTAAGTTTAAATAAAGAACGCGTTTAGCACCGAAGGGCAAGTACACTGGTCAAGGTTACAAGAACACAAAGCAGGGTTAAGGACTCGATAACCTACTACATATGGCGCCTTAGGAAATTGGCAGTTCCAAGAATGTCAATGGACTGGGCAGGGCCGCTGGATGTAGTTTCGGAAAACAGATTAAATAGATAGATACTGAATTATATGAATAGTAAAGGCAAGACTGTGTGGTCTTTGTGTTATTTAGAGTATTTATGAAGAACTACGCCGAAACCTTTGAATTTGTCGCGTGACGAAACACGACCTATTGACTTTCAATCAATTCTTCGCTCACGCACGTCAGTCTAACTAATATTGTACGAGGCTTGCCTAATACCTAAGTTGTATGTAGCAGTTGGGGATCGAAGTCATGCGACAAAATCCTGTTATAAACGAATTTATCGTAAATATTTGTCATAAGATACTTGATGTCGTCAAGTTTTGTAATGTAACTTTAATGTTTGGAAGAAGCTTAAAGATAATAAATATAATGAGCTTATAATAGTTGAAACAATGAGAGGTACTAAACAAAGAATCGGTACTCTTTTGTTGACAAGTACATGGTGTACAGTACATCTAGGGCATTTTTGTATGGCAATACAAAGGAGGTGGTCGTGGCGATATCAGTACACCTCGGTCAGGCGTGACGTGTCGAAGCGAGGTTAAATCGGGCCAAGCGTGCTGCCCACGCAGAGCCGCTAATTAGGAAACGCGGCAAGGGCGCTGCACCTCGATGCGATGCGCCTGCACACCCCGAACAAAGACACAGAGACACCAAACAAATAAAAGAAACGGCTCATGTAACAAAAGAAATGGAATAAGAAACAATGGTAAGTCAGCGGACGGATCACAAAGGGGTGTTATGCGAAACTTTGTTTTGTTCGTGACGTGTCCTGAGTGAGGAGTGCCAAGGATTACTGCACGCTTGTGCTCTATGATGCGCAGAATTCACGCGAAAACGGTACATTTCCGCAGTAAAGTTTCAAGGAATTACGCACTTCTGAATGGTCCTAATGAGCCCTTTGTGTAAGATAAATTAGGATTTTCTAAAAAACACTCGTTAAATATGTGACTTCCGAACAAGCTTTTAATTTGAATGATCGCCTTATATTTCACAACTGCCAATTTTCTTTATTCTTTGTCTTACGGACGGCTGGGTTTTCGGGAAAAAGATGTGACAGGGGAATTCATTACGTTTCTTTAAATTGTCATTTCATTCAGCCGTCGTGTCGTACCGTTTGGCACGAGTGTTTCTGCCACGGCCAGGCACTTTCTTTATTCATTGTGTGTGTACTTCAGTAAATTTGAACATACCTACGTTCAAATTTCCTGAGTTTAGCTGAAAATATTCAAATATATTCGCGTGTGGGGAAAATAAATACGAATCTGAAACGCTGCGAATGAATCAGTAATATTTAGTACTCCAGACAAAAGATATATTGCTAGTCTGTTTAAATACGAGACAAACATGATTCATGTCTTGGAGTATTAAGTAAATAAGGTCCTTATATTTATACTTTGATCTGCGCAAATATATTAAGATTTTGTTTATTTAAATATGTGAAAATTCTAAGAGCAGGTGAGCCTTTGAGATGAGGTAGCGTAGTTTAGTAACTATTCAGGCTTTCAGGCCCGAAGTAACTGCTAGACACTCTGTGCCGTAGTTTGTTGTGAAACTGCGTGAGTGCATGATGCATTTCTCCCCCATTGTTTGTGATATAAAGAAGAATATGTAGCTTACATTCCTCTACTCTTTACTATGCGTACAAGTTGGTTCTCTAGTTCGTTGAATCATGGATTCTAAAAATCCTCTATTCTAAGATTGCACATCAGGCACCAATTAATGATTTTCTTTTTAAATATCACGCGAAATGATTTAAAGCCCCTTAGTTAACCTACTTGGCGCTTGCTTGCTAACACTGAAAGCCTGACCTTGAAGAGTTCAACGCAGTGCCTAATCAATTACCTACGTTAGACAGGTTTTTTTACGTAACCGAAGGTTAGGGAACAGTTTTGTTGGAGACATTGAGGTTTCACGTGTTTTTCTTCACTTCCAAACTCGCAGTCTAGCCAAGGTCTTTAGGGATAAGTCACTTCGATGCAGACAAAGAGCAAATGCATTTTATTTAGCGGAAGTACTTAGATCTATTTCTGTTATACTCGAGAAGCGCCCGGGTATAAACAGCTCATCGCAAAGCTGAAATTCACTTTATTACTTCCAGCGATAATTTTTTATGACTTTCTTGATTAGTGGCTTCAGATAAAACTATAAAATTTCAATCGCGTGAAGAAAAGTGAAAAGCATTCTATGCTCGTAGTGTTCAAGAATAATGTGAGTTCTGACTTTGATTGGCAGATCAAATTACCATTTTTAATTGCAAAATGAAAATTAATAGATTTTGAAAAGGAAGCTTTATCGGCCTCGGATTTACCGAGGCTGGATTGTTTGATCTAAACATTGCCTTTGTCAAAAATAATTGGCAACTTGGGCGATTTGGCGTTGTATGCTTGTGAATATTTTTGTTAGAGCATAACATTCGAACCGTTCGTTAATCTAACTAAAAAACTTAATTCATATTCATAAACATGTATTTCTTTATCATTCACAAGAAAGTCGCCAACTGATTTATTACAATGACATTCATCGTGTATTATTTGTCAGGTTTCTTATTAAGACAGTGTTCTTTTATTTCCTCTTTTGAATTATTTAAATGAATGTGCTATTCATAGCATTGGTAACCAAAACATTATAGATTGAGCTAAAAAAGCTAAATAAAGTTTGAAATCATGTGCCAAGTGCATGAAGCATGAATGTCTTATTCGTCAAAATTATAACGGTCGAAGCATATGCTTGTCTTCCGGTAGGATTAATGCAGCTTCGCCTTGAATTCACAAATAGTTATCGGTAATTCTGTACGGTGGGCCAAGAAAGTGGTCTACAGGTTTTGACAAAACTTCCTGTGTAACCAAAAACGGCTGAGACAATACATTAGTAACTGTCAAAATACAACGAAAAACGCATGGGAAAATCAACCTTGTGTTGTGCCGTACAAATGAACGTCAACCTTAAGGTTAGACCACATTTTTGGCTGACCGTACATCGCAATTTTTATAATTTACTAGCTGCCGCCCGCGGCTTCGCTCAAGTGGTACCCGGATAAAAAAATGCCAGTTAATCCAGCACGTACTATGTATATTCCAAGTTCCACTCAAATCCGTTCAGCCGTTTAGGCGTGGTTGAAGCACAAACATACAAACATCCTCTAATATAACAGGATTTCACACATTCGTCAACATCCATAGGCTACACAATTTATCGGTAAATAAACAGTACTTATTCGTTTTACAATTTTAATAAAATCTGTGTATTCTTATTTGAACGTTTAATTATTTTTCAAAAACATTTGAGTCTCTAGAATGATTGAAATTCTTCGCAGAATACTGTGCCGACGACGAGGTCTCACAATGTTTTCCTTTTGGTGTTCGGTCTAGCTTTAGTTCGAACGCGGCAGCCGGACGAGTGCCATTCGAATTTCAATAAAACTTGAAGGGGAATAAATCGACGACGGAGCTCCGAGGGTAAAAACGCCGATATTGTACCCACAGCTGACGTTCAACCCACCTAATCTATTGTATCACTTATTATCATCGAAACAAGGTATATAGTTTTTTTTTTTATTTATGAACCTCCTCCCACAAGACTCGAACACGATTCATTTCGGAAATTGTAACAAACAGTAGGTTACAACTGTGAAAATAATTACTTAGATAACGTGTTGGTCCGGTTTCATTCATTAAATAAGTCTTTCACAAATAGGCTATTTAAAGCAATTGAACATCTATTAATATAATTGCCGGTCGTTATTCAACAATATTTGAAATCATTGTTAATGAAAAGAAAAGAAACTTAACGTCAAATTTATATTAGAGCGAGGTTATCACATGTTAAGCAATTAAAAAACATTACTGTGAAAGTAAATGTTCCAAGTTCAATGAATACCGATACCGATTTGACCTGCTTGTAGCAGGTCTTATAGTCATAGCAGGTCAATAGACTACGCGTCTTTATTTTCATTTAAAATCCCAACAAGAAAACCGGGAATATCTTACAACGCGATGAAAAAAATCAAACCGTAAAAGATCACGATGTGCCATAAAATCACAATGGGTGCCGTATAAAATTTGAAACATAAAAGTGTCAGTTATGCCAGTGGATATTTTATACACCCATGATGTTGATAAATCGTTGGCGAAACGAGGAGGAAATTGGACGGTAAGTAGGCCCGGCGAAAAGTTCACGTCACCGACTGGAAGATCAGCCTTCGATGCAATGTGATTTGACAGCATGAAATTAAACATCTAGGCGCCGCCGCCGAATATTCTATTAGGGGCAGAAACTTCTAAATTAGTTTCACAACACAGAGTAAACTGTCAGCCCTTAAATAAGAAATTCAGACAAGTAAAATATTTACGATATCTTCGACCTACAAAGTAATTTAATATCTGAAAACAAATTAATGCTTAAAACTCAAAAATGTAAGCAATAATTCTGCTAAAGTTCGCGTTCATACGCCCTTGACATACTTACAATATCTACGGAAAACAAAACATTACGAATTGCATGCAGGCGAAGGTGACTTCGTACGCCTCGTACGGGATAAATATAAAATAAAAAATATCAATTCGCCAACATGCTTAAATCATTTTAAAAGATAGAACTAATAAAAACGCAGTATCGAATTACCAAGGGGCAACTCTAGCATCACTGCGAAACTCAACGCTAGGGGATAAAATATAAAGGGAAACTGAATAGGAGCGTTTGCGGGCATTCTAACAGTTCCGTCGATTCTAAGTAGAAATGCAATGTTAGGGCTCACGTGAGGTCAACGTGCCCGCTTCACCGTTAAAACAACCTATCCACACACTTACCGAACGATTTATTTGAGTGTTATCTGTTAGATAAAAGGATACATTTCTTGGAAGAAGTCGAGGCTGGGCGGTTGGAGGATGTCTAACGCCGATAGGACCTGCAAAGATAAGCGCACATAATCATCAACGGTCACCGCCCGAATGTCAGTTTGACACGTAATTGAACTAAAACAATGGTCAGTGCGGCCGCTATTTGGATGCAAATCCATGTTTGTGCGAGAACGCAACAACCGCAAACAATACTGTTGATCGATAAAACACAGTGGAAATGAATAAATTATTAAAACAGCGCACACTGCGTTATAATTATTTCGTAATTATATCCCATACAATCCTTATTACCAGGCACTCAGGCACAGCGTTGAGTTCATATAGAAATCTATCTAGTGATAAAACTAAGCAGTACCAATGGGGAAATTACAGAAGCAGGTGTAAATTTAGGGCTTTTCATTAGCATTTTTGTAAAATTGAGCACGACTCTGGGGCTCTGGAGTGTCTAATTACATAACTAAAACAAACGTGTTTATTATTCCACTCCAGTCGTAATGGCCGTGAGAACGTGGCTGCTACCAAAGTAAGTATTTTGACAAAGATAAGAAACCAAATTTTGTTTTATTTTGTTGTCCTTTTACGGAATGAAGAAGTCTCATTAACTGTAGATTAATCATTACGTATCAAAATAAGGGAAATCTATAAATGAAAAGGGAGAGAAAACGTTTGTATGGAACTTTTATGACGACCTCGGTGGCGTGGCGGGCGAGTGTTCGGCTGAGACGAAAGAGGCGCGGGTTCGATTCCCGCTAGAAATGTTTGTATATTCTGAAAATATTTCTTCAGTTTGGGTGTTGTAGTAATATATCAGTGTGTATTTAAAAAAAAAAGAAGGTACTTATATAAGTATTCTATCAGCCATCTGGTGTCTAAGCTATAGCTTGTAGCTTTGCTTAGTTTGGGTCTAGATGGCGCTGTGTGAAATGTCCACAAATATTTATTATTTATTTAATATTTAACGCGTGGTGCGATCTGCTTGAAACTCAGTTCGGATACTGTAAATGCAAAATAAATGGACAGGTGTTTCAGGATTTTTTAAAACAATCCTTAAAAAGGGGTGAAATAGGTTATCAAAGTTTGCATTGGAACTTTTTAAAGATCGGTGCTGCACTACGTGTATACTTATAAAAGTAATCTAAAGCGTACGAAGTCGCGGGCAACAGCTAGTACTGAATATTTACCTAATCAGATAAAAACTACATGAAATAGATTTATTTTCACATTCAGTGAAATACGTACAACAGGCAAAAGTGTAGCTCAGGTAGAGTTTAAAATTTTAGATTTTTTCGCTACATTGGAAAAAATGTGTTTTGTGGTTGGCAGGCGAAACGACGGCCAGCAGTTTTTACGTCCTTGGCCCCAAAGCAGTTATCGTGCAGTACTTGGTGTACGTGAGAAATTGTTACCGTTGTCGTTAACTCGAGTTTCAAGGGAATAGGAAATTCCTTGACTCGGCGAGTTTTAATTTGCAAAATGTAAATGAAGTGAGGCGAAATTCGGTTTCGCGTGTAAGTTAATACTCCCTCCTTTGAGTAACTCGTTTTGATAAAATATTGTTGCTTCGGTGTTTCGTTTATATATTTCCTTAAACAATGGATTATAAAAACGTGGTAGCAATACGTATAACAATACTTCGTTAATTTCATAGCATCTTTGCACAACTAGGATATGTTTTAGAACATATGGTCAAAGCCTATAAAACATAAATGGTTATAAACTTACGTTTTCGTGTTTGAAGAAGCATAGCATCTTGAGCTCGCGAAAGACTCGTTTGGAGGAGACGAGTGATTGGAAAACGTTGGGCAGCTTTTTGAGGGCCACGCGCCGGCCATCTCGAGGATCTGTCACCGCCCTGTGGACAAGGAAAACCAACATTTGATGAATAAATATTGAACCAGTGATTTATAGGTTTGTACATATAAAACAAAGTCCTAAAACTCTTCCAAACCAAATCTTTTTTTTATAACTTACAACAGGTAGCCGGGATAATATTGAATTGAGAAAGGCTCAGTCCACACATTACCTAGTTAGTAATAAATGAATGCATGGAAATGCATTCAAATACAAACTTCTTTGAAAGAAATGCCCATGCAAACAAAAGCAAACGAAAAAGACAAGTTTTTAGAATGGAATAGGGTATTGCAGAGGCTGAAACGGAGGTAGACATTAAAGGGACCGTTAGGGCTGCCCTTGCGATTATTATCGGCGTGCTCGGGGCCGCGATGATATCCGCCGCAGAGCGCTCGGCAGGGGAAATAGGGATGCCAGGCTTGGGCCCGCGAGAGCAACGACCTAGCTAGCCTGCCAGGGAACATTTGGGATATTTCAAATTAGGGTTGGCACTGATTTATTGTTCACGGCTACATGAGACTAGGGACCGGAACATGAGATCAAACAAATCATAATGAAAGGATGATTCACGAAATAAGGATAATAAATTTAGTTTTAATGTCTTATTTGACCTACCTATGAAAATATAAAATAGGCAGACTACTCACTATCGACAGTTATTAGAGCAGTACAGTTATCTACTCGCAAGATATAATAAAGGATAATACAATAAGGAGCATAATAAAACATTGAACAGTCACTGTGTTACAGTTAAACAATAAACTGAATTTAGCAAGCTGATTAAGCATTGCGAACAATGACAGGAAGCCATTTTTGGCGTCGAACGCACGATCACCACCACCTTGCGAGTTCCTCGAAACGCAGCAATACACCACAATTGAAACCTACCTTGGGTATTATTACGTTTCTAAAACAAGCAATATACTAGCCAAGGAAATCTCCTGCGGTATAAGCCAGAATGGATTTTACGTGTTAATCCCACAAGACCCTGGCACGATTTTTTCTAATGTCCATGATCACTGAAGATGGAAGGCTAACGTGAAATACGGATTGTTAAACAAAACAACCAGTAGGTACTGCATTATTATAAGCACGGAATTGAAAGATGTTTTGAAAACGAGATGAATACAGGTTATACGCAGATGCTTCTTACAATTTCAGGTAAGTAGGCTACAGACAAAGATGAATGTGTACAATTGTAATTAATCTAGGTAAGTACTACTGTTTACCCTCCATAGTCTTGCATCTTGTATGCGAGTTTCGCAGCTGCAAATATTGGAATTAGCGATGACATGTCTTTATGCTCCACTCCAAGAAAATACATAAAGAGTCGAACCAACAAAATAAGTTTATAGGTTTTGTCTAGAACAGGTGTAGGTTAAACGTGGCGGCAGTTTTGTACATAGACTTTTAAAAACTTTAATTTTATATTGTTGACTTTGACTAGTTCTAAGTAAAGCAAAAGAACCCAATAAACATAAGTATCATATTTATAACCATGGTGTTTAATTTTTGTTTATCTTGAGTACGTTTTGTACACATCTGTACACGGATTTGAATTTAGACAATAGATTTTTTGTTCAAATTAGTAATGGGGCCAGTCGAAAGTAATAAATTAAATGCATTTAGGTCAACCGGCCCCGTAAGGCCAGTTTTTTCCGGGGCCAGTCGACTAAAGAGCCGGTACACAAGGTAAGATTCTAAATTCTATTATTCCCGGTTCCAATATTCTACTGACGGAAAAAATATTATTGGCGAATCAATATTAAAATTGTTGGCGCTTTTCGACAGATAACAACGTTGCTATGTTAATTTACGGTACATCGTCTGTTAGTAAAATATTTGAACCGGGCATTAGTTCTCAACGGCTGAAGTTCCAACTAAGACACTTGTCACGCTTGATCGTGATCCCAGTTGTAACACATAATTTTTCCTCCTGTACTTATATGAATATATACATAGTTAGCTATCCTTTCTCTCATCTATAGTTGGAACTTGGAACGTCAGACGTTGAAATTTATTAGAATACTTGGCTGTTCTTTCAATCCAAATATTTATGATAACATTCTGTGAAAAAATCTGCCAATTTTCAGGTCAAAGCGCTGAGAAAAACTAAAATGGTGTGTAATCTATGTAATCAATCTAAAAATAGGTGCGATCGTAAACGTAGCTCTGGCCTAAATTGGAGTTTCAACGTGTGGAACACTCACTACAGTAAAGTTGGCTTGAGTAAGCAGCAAATACAAAGAAGCCATGTATGAAGGTAGTTTGAAAATAATAACGTGATTCGTCACGTGCTCTGCCGAAGGTCCTACGATAAGTCTGTGGTTCTAAAATTTGAAACGCAATTCTCTTCATATTTTTTTGGTAAATTTTTCATTATTAATCTGTAGCTTTCTATTTACCTACACTTTACGCAATGATCTGATAAAACGCAATAGCATTGTACATGCGTGTGTAAGTTAATCAATGACATACAATAAAAACAAACAGCCGATAAACCATTTTAATGAGTGCATAAACAGGAAAGGAGGTGAAATTGCCAGGTAAACATTAAAATTTATGAATTCATTAAGAGTATCACACGGTCATTGCGTTTTATAAGTAAAGCCCTGTTATTTAGCGGAAAGGTTGTATTACAATTTTGGTCCCACTCAATTCTTACGTAAATACTCGAAAATGTTCCTTTTAAGTTTTTTCATACTAAATTAAAAGTTAATATTGTTGAAGTCGGCGTTTTGATTGACCTGAATTATTGATCAAGCCATATATAGATTTTCACTTATTCGTTTTATTCCATACATAATGTACACAATAAAAGTTGGCATTATAAAAAGTGAGCTATACAAGACACACGGCGCCGAAAGCCCCTAACACGTCTTCAAATAAACTTTGAAAAGAAGGAGTTTATATTCACAGGTACGGAACACCTGCGCGAGCAAACATTACGAAGAACGGAGGTTCTAAGAGCATCTCTTAGTAAGCGAAGCGACGAGCTGACAACAACTGATGATTCAAAAATATAGATACGCATTCTCAAAGTTCCAAAAATGATGCAACCTTAATGGTAACCATTAAGGGTATCCACCTACTTCCCGGTTCCATAACCAGAACCATATAACCATAGAAAAAATATTAATTTTGTTACCACAACACATACATTATGCACAATAAAATTCATCATCATCATCATCAGCCTATAGCAGTCCACTGCTGGACATAGGCCTCCCCTAATGAGCGCCATCGCGCCCTATATTTATTATCAAATAAAATTAGTCTTACAATATATGGTAACAAACAAGGCCACCAATCAGCATTTGCAATGGCAGGGCGAAACATGCCAGAGCGCTGGTCTTACGTGGTTGCACTAACACAAAATGCAATCTCTTTCGGACAGCATGCGTTGTGTCACTTCCGTACAAATCGGTAATCGAACAAAAAATACTAATCCGACATAATATGTCACGGAACCCATGCTGCACGCAAGACTACAGATGTACAGTGGCTACACCTAATTTACACTTTATACTTAGTTACATAGTTATACAATGCCTAGTTTTAAATATGTTTACATCATCATCATCATCCACAGCCAGTTTTTGCTCACTGCTGGGAGTAGGCCTCCCTTTGCCAGTGCCAGACTTCACAGAGAGATCTTGACTATATCGTTAACCCATCTCGCTGTTGGACGTCCTACATTTCTATAGGCATGCATCGGCTACCATTCTGTTATCGCCTTAGGTACTTCACCGGTTATCCTTATAGTTACTTGACTTTTCACCATTGAGATTGTTTTTTTTATGCCCGAACAGTGACGGTCCGTTTATGGAGTGATAGGCAGTCGAAGGAGTTATGCCAGAACAGTGACGGTCCGTTTATGGAGTGATAGGCAGTCGAAGAAGACTCTTAAGAGTTACTTGACCGAGTACAGGTTGTTAGAAAAGCTATCCGGGAACTAGGCAGCTCGATTTCAAAAACTTTGACAAGGGATTTGAATAGTAGAGCGCTAAACTCACTGAAGTTCGAGGGACGCTCACAATCAGCTTAGCTCTCTGCTTGCAAAACCTCTGAAAACGGTTTGCTTTCGACTACCCATCTGTTAGCATTGAGTTTACGAACATGCCGCGTAACAGGTGACAGGTCTAGATTTATAATGAAATTAAATATTTATATTTTTTTACAATAGTGAGGAAACAGTATGGATCACTTTTAAACTGAAATCTACGTTGAATTTACGCCTGTTCGTGTACATTTGACAAAGGAGACGGTGCATAGCGCGAAACTTCGACGGAGTTCGAGAGTACCACAAACTCTGTACCAGGTATTGTACACGTATATTTTGTTACCTAATCAAAAACGCTCCGCTGATCGCTTAGTTCCAACGAAGTAGAAGCCTTCCAAAGAACAGCGGTGCCTAAGCTGCGTCGAGATAGCGTAACTCACACGCGCGTTACGAAAACAAAATTCAAGGGACAATAGGAATAAATTAACTTTATGGAACTGGGCGGTGTTTACACTGCTAACCACATTTTCAAAATAAACCTTCATGCGTCAATATCATAAAGGTAGGGTACACCTACGGAACATTTTATAGCAACAAGAGGTACCTACACGGATGTTGATATAAGGGACTTATTAGGGATTATAAACGGTAAGGCATTTGCATGCTATTATGACGTTTTAAAAAGAAACATGCCAAACACCATTGTAAAAAAAAAATCGCGAATTTTTCAAAAGTGCCTCATTATATTGGTGCCACAACAATTAAATTGCCACATTTCCTATCACAAAAGTTTGTAGTCATTCTAACTTTTTTTTATTTGTATACAAACATTTCTCCCGTAGCGGGAATCGAACCCGCGCTTCTTGCGTCTCAGCCGAGCAATCGCCCGCCACGCCATCCACCGAGGTCGTCAACGTTAGGTGTGACCTAAGAAAAGTTCTGTTCCAGAGGTTGAAATTCAGTGTTTGTCTAATCTTCGAACTTTCTAGCGAACTACTTGGAATCAGCAGGAAGTCGTTTGTAAAAACTAAACTACTACTGAGCGCTGGAAACGAAACGTCTCAGGAAAATTCAATTTTCTTTAGGAATCTGAACAACCTCCCACTTCTAACAAACTACGAGTAATAACATCAAAAGACTGATAATAATAGTTCTCGCTACAAATAATAGTTCTCTCACAAAGAATATAGTAAGCAAATAATAAAAAAATGGTTAGTAGTATACGTTTATTAGCACATAAAATTCGATACAAAATGTAGACTAACCCGAACCCGTTACACCAAATACATTTTTTTTTTACTTTATTAGTAAATGAAATACGAAAACACATCCTTAAAGAGAGAAATTACAAGTAGTAATGTAACAATCGGTCAAATGCAAAGTTTCATTTAAACAATTAAACATTCGATAAAATAAATTAGAATAAAATTAAGAATCGTAATTTTATTTTATTTTGCAGTAATTTAATTAGCCTGAAAGAATAAAATACCTACTTGTAATAATAAAAAAAACATTCCGATGCTTCGAGCCTGCTTAAAAATGATAAAGGACTGAATTTTGTTATTGTATTTAAATTAGTTTAATATTCATCTCCATATGACAACAACCGAATGTTTCTTATAAGAGAAGATACATCGAGGGAGTCCTCTTGATGAGGCTTTCCCACGAAAAGTTTCGTTTCCGCAAACCCGGCGGGCGACGTCGCCACAAGCTCCCAGCTTCCCCCCTCCGCCCCCCCCCCCCCCCTAAACACCCTTACTTAATGTTGCGAGCAAATAAAGAATTTACTCCGAATAATGTACTTATTTGATTGTAGGTTATTCATTTTCTACTGCACTTGCCCCTTATTCTCTATACCAAACGAAACTTGACGTTCGCAACTTGTTTATAGCGCGCTTCGTCACGTTTTTGCAATACAATTGTCATAAGAATACGATAACACGGTAATTCCACAAACGTGCCCGCGTTTTTCACCGCGTCATAATGAATAAGGCCCCTTGGCGTGAAGTTCTTAATGACGCCTTTATCCCTAATGGAGTGGGCAAAGCCACAAGACAAGTAATCATAAGAAAACTTGCAGCCACTCCTGATTCAAAGTCCCTAGATGGATATGGTGAACCATAGTTACAGGTGATTAGCCCATCGCCTATATAAATGATCCATCGTGCTGGGAAGGATATTCTTAATAAAGTTTTACTTACGATATGCTGGAGAGAGAAGCAGTTGGACCCATTGTGTTTTTACTTTACTTCCAGTCTAGCAGAGAAGTATATCATAGAAGATAAGTTATCACAAACTTGTCGAAATACTTCGGTTTAGCGGGAATCCAATTCTTACAACACCAAAAATTTCAAAAAAAGCCTGTGCCGCTTAAACTTCAGATATGGCAAGTCGTTCAAATATTTTTAGAAAATTTAAATTGTGCTGCGCAACGTCCCCTCAGTCCTTCCCCTCGGCACCCTCATTTGTGTTGCCAGAACCTTTTGTTGTACTTTACGCTGCTAAAGATTGATGTTACGACGTTATAATTCATTGGGGTGTTTGCATTCATGATAGCAACATTTACTTCATTTTGAAAACAAATCGTTAAAGAGCATTTACTTATGTCCACTTTAATATATGCAAGTAGTTTTATTCATCCACATTTGATGGTATGTAAGTTATGCAAAGTTTTCTTCGGTTTCAACTGGATCTCGTTTCCTGCCGAAAACGTCGCCATAGCTCAAGCAATGAGGTCTACCTACCCTCATTTTATGATTGGATGCGAGCGAAACGTGAAAACCATTTCTTTATAGGTACCGGCTACGAGCAATTTTATTTCAATAAATATCAAATGCTCTAATGTTATTTTATATTAAAACTACCTACAACTACAAAATATCACAGACAGGATGAATAAAAGTACGTTTCACAAACAAAAACCTTTTAGTCTTTCATTTATAACTGAACCAGTTAAGAGAACACAATGCCAGCATAAAAACATAGATGGCAGCACTAAGCAGCAAACTATTCCGGTAAGGTTTTTGACCAACTCTGTCTCACGCTATAAAATACAAAATAATCTCCCAGAAATACCATTAAGTCTCACAAAGTATCATCATGAAGTAAAAGTTTTCAAACTTCTCCTGGACTTTCAAAGGACTTGAAACTCCAAGTTATCGTCACTTAGTATCCACTTGTCGTTTTCGTTCGTTATTTAATGTTGCTTCCAGTTTCGTTCCAATCAGATATTTCAAAGCTTTAAATTAAGAGAAAGATCATTCATTAGTACTGCAAAATGTTACTGTTACAATTTTAAATTTATTCAGGACGAAAGCCGCCAGTACAATAAGGAAAGAGAGAGTTAAATCCATGAATATCAAGGCACACTCCGCATTTTCGTTTTACCTTTAAAATATTGAAATATCGAACATCTTTTCTTTGCGATGTTAAGGTTTTTTATGTTTATTGAGAAAAAAATGGTTAGCGAATCGGCAATAAGAAGAAACATCAAGACTTATCTTTGGGTATCTATGAATAGCGCTATAAAAGTAAGGGTAAGAATGTATTAAAGCGGTTGTTTTCTTTATTCTGGGTGGTTCTTATTGTTATGTTACTAATCCGAGTGCTCTACTTGATACCCGAGCTATAATTAAATATAGGACGTCATGCAGTGGGAGTAGTGTGGTGCTATCAGGACAAGGATGTATAAAACAATGATGCAGTATATGGAATGGGGAGGGGCTAATTTCCCGTGGGCGGTTTCACAATCAAGTTGCGATATTTATATTTATAGCTTCGGCAGAGCACAATATATTATCAGCTACCAAACGGCTGTACTCACGCGAGCCACTGCTTATCACACGAAACGATATTTGTCGAAACGCCAAAACTTGATTGAGGTTGGGCTTGAAACTTTTATAAAGCTGCTAGGGTTTTACGGGTAATAAAGCACACTTTGTTTGAGGTACCTAGACATTAGAGTTTTATACCGTGCTCGGCTCTGTGCTTCTACATTAAATGTGAGTCATATAATAGCGAGGAAATAGTCAACGACCTTTAAAGCACATACCTACGCAATAAAAGCTGATAGTATTAGAATATAATCCCAGACAGTTACGATATAATAAATGTGTTCGTTTTAATCCATAGTACGCGTTAACATGCAAATAAAAAGCGAATTGTGTAGTATGATAAAATACTTGAAACATCGAATAGGTGTTGTGAACTTGAATTGAATCGCAAACAGAATAAATAAAACCAAAACCCGAATGAAAAGCACTTCTAAAGCGAAACGAACTGAAACAAGGAGTAAAAAGTATAATATGACAAAAACAAATGGTTCTGAGTGGAGCGGGCAGGAAGTCCACGTGGGGAAGTGTGTCAATGTCAGCGTATCGAGCTTTTTTACACGTCCGTCTGCGTGAATTATTGTGGAACCCAGCACCCGAGGCGATACAACGGACATGTTTAAGTGCTTCACGAGTACATAGCCAAACGTGTGGGTCGACTGCTGCTCTTCACGAAACACGACCTCAAAACAAATCGGCCAAGTGCAAGCCAAGTGAAGGCTGTCTTCTGATGAAGTTGCTTGACATTTTATCATTGACATCACAAGTTTGATCTTTGCCGTATCGATTTACAACACTAGTAAGTTAGCCTCGTAAATTTTATTTACGTGGGTTCGTCTAACAAAAATATTTCTTAGACTTCAGTGAAAAACAAGTAAGATGTCCTATAAATAGGTGAATGTCACGAACCAAGGCTTTTCATGCTTACGTAGGTTCTATTCTCGTTAGAGCGAGGACTGCGAGTGAATAATGTGTTGTAATGATCTCCATATTATCGAGGCACCGGTCCTCGAACCTGGCCTCGTCCGGAAGTCGTTAGAGCATCGGCGCTTGACCCATTATGCAGGAATTAATTGCTGGAAACAATGAGTAAACCAATAAATTCACCGGCGACGTTAAAACAGCAAAGATTGTTTCGCCGACGACGGTTTATTGTGAAAACTTAGGAAATTACTTTTTGCCGCGCTCCTAACTTATAGGGAATTGAATACGGAATTGTTTATTCGTTCACTTGATTTACACAGCTGCCGTGTTCGATATAAATAATGTTACATTAAAATACAATAACATGAGTTTTCCGTTTATTATAAGGATGGATTTGCTTACCTGATCTTATTCGTCCAAGCCTGATCCTTATTGCTAACTTTGGTGTTTACACCAAAGTTTCTTCCTTAGAAAAACTAATCAAGTCCCGCCAAAATTGGCAGATGTTGGAAGGGAAGTTTGGACAAGAAAACTGGAGCTAATACGTAGCAGATTGCTTCATTTCAATACTCTTTAGCGGCGAAGGTTGGCTTTGGAGGTTGGTTGGTAGTTTTAAAAGTCGTCAGCAAATAGATCCCGGGACTCTGCGGCCTCATTTCGTGGGGCTTCGGTACACGCGGTCGGAGTAGGCACTGCGCGTATACTTCACTACGGTGTGTATACTTGTCTATCATATGTCTAGTACCTGGATATAACATTATAATGACATTTCCAGGCCATAAACTATGTCTGTTTCAAGTTCCATCCAATCAGTGCAATGATTTAAAGAGTAATAACGCCAAAGTAGACACAAACCTTTGTATTTTACAATAAAATATTGGTAAACTCAAATTGGACTTTGCGAGCCACGTTAGTAGGATGCATCCCGAAAAATGGGAAGGATCGTCGCTCTTTGGGTTCAGGACGGAAGGCGACAGCGTGGCTGGCCGAGAAGATGTTGACGCGACGATCTCGACTGCTTCGACAAGGAGTGGTGGGAGATCGCGAAAGATAGGGATCAGTGGAAGCTCTTGGGGGAGGCCTTTGCCCAGCAGTGAGATAGAATTTAAAAAAATAGTAAGATTAGTAGGGACTGACGTACACGAGTGTTCTTGGTGCCATATTTTATATTACAAGAGTAATCATAGGGAACGAGGAACATGAATAAGGTTGGATGGCTGCACATACACGTGTTACAATATACTGCGCATTTGAACAAATGCAAAATGACAGCACTGATGATTAATTTCTATTGACTTGAGCAGATATTAGGTTTTCTTATAATGTTCATAAGAAATTTACTTTGTTATAACGCACTCATAAACTTATGATTGTGTACAATCCAATTGTAAATCCAAGTCAAGCATCTTAATTTTAAAGCTATCCCCTACTTTATCCTCTAAGAAATCTCGTAATGCTTCCTAACAAATCACAAGGTCTAGAGGATTTGTAACCATTTCAGAGATAAGCGTAATATACGGCACATGGGGAGCCTTAAAGTCCATATACCAAGCACCTCACCTCATGTTAAATTACTCCTAGTACTACAGTTTGAAACCCGATAGCAGTGTGCGGTCGCAGCTGCCTCGCTACTTCATACATCAACGAGTAGATAACACATATCATATAACTGCTGCGTGCCTGGTACTCGTGAACTCATAGTGCTGGCATTCAGAGAAGATATTGAATTCAAGGTGTTTGACACGTTAGAATTAGTTTTCCAGGTAAAGTCATTACAGCTCAGATACTTTAAGTTAATAAATATCAAAAGCAATGTTAACAGTCGCATTGAAAGTGGAATTCCGTGTCGAATAGCTTATTTGCTTCGATAAACAGAGCTGTAAATGTCAGTAAACAAGCTATTGAATGTAATTGAAGGTATCGTAAACTTAGTAAACAATATCACTAACTACTGTAGCAATACAAAGCAGAAGAAAGCATAAATCTTTCAGCGCAACTTCGTAAGTCACTACATTCAACTAGCAAAAGCCAATAAACGCACGAATATACGACGCAAATAGCGCAAGACGAATGCTTCATCAGCATCGCGATTTGAGATTGACAAAGCAATCGTTTATTGCTGTAATCAAGTGCGATCGGTGAGTAGCGGAGCTGTGGGCAAGGCGACACGTCACAGTGACGCGGTGGGCCCACGCTCGCGCCCGCGCGCCTCACGTCACGCGCTCAGCTGATCGCGCCAGCCACTCAACCGCTGTAAACAAATCATAGTAACGCTCCCACGCTCGCGACTCAACTATCAAACCAATATGACTACGCCCCACCCACAGTAGGCCATATTCATATTCATTTTGTTTCCGCGCGGTCGCCTAATCAGCGTTAGATTCAGAAGCTCACGTAACTGTTTCGCGTAAACTGGTCCTTGTCCTATCCATAGAAAAAAAGACAAAAAAAAGTTCAATGGAATGACATTTTTAGGTTGATTTATGTAGGTATGTATTTTAAAAGCGTTGCTGTTTTAAACCGGTTAGCGCCGCGCCGGTTTAATTAGGTTCCCGGCAAAAACTGCGTCATTATAGTCGTTAATATCGGGGTCAAACGAGCGGGCCGCCATCGCCATCGACCTGAGGAAACTGAAGCCGGAATCGACTAGCCACGAGTATATGGGTTCAGTGCTACCAATGAAATATTCGGGTCGAACAGATGGGTCCCATAAGGCAATGTATAAAAAGCACATCCTAACGTTTCGTCGAACGCAAGTTTCGTCTTTGACCAGATTAAATCTGATGAAATGTTTTATTATATGAAATTATGTGAACTGACATTTTGAGAATAATACAAGTAGCTAGGCTAACCATTACTCGCAGATAACGATATCAAAACCAGTTAGATATTTTATTTTATAACTTTAAATAAGCCGACAAAAAGAATATTACAACATAATTACCAAACCAGTTTTGATAGCTATTATTCACATATTCAGAGCTCTTTAGATATCATTTTTTAACAACTAAAATACCTAAAGGAACAAATCGATTATATGTAGAATGTTTATCAAAAGCTGCTATCAACCAGTCTGAAATAGATACACTGATATTTTCAAGGTCGGTCAAATATTGAAATTTGAAAACAGAGAAAAGGCTAGCAAGAAAATAATTCCGTTTAAATGGACGGTCGAGCACACCTGTCGGTCTATTCACAATTTAATACACCTGCACTTCGCTACCAATTCAATGAATAAGATAATTGGCATTTCAAAACATTCCGCAGAGAAAGAAATCATCAAAAGTAAACCAGATGCAATCAGACATGACTCTATCCGATCGTAATAGCTAATAATAAATCACTAACTGATAAGATGTAAGAATGCAATATTCTCACGCTATAAACGAAAGCAATGGAAAGCTAGGAATTGCCATCCAGAATTCGCCGCTATCATATTGCCAAATCAAATTTCAGGCGCGCGAAGTCATGTAGACGTGAGACGACCCGATTGCGATTATCCGAGCAGAAGTACCTATACAGCAATCGGTCATTTACCCCGCAAAATATTGAAGAACCTATTACTGAGATAAATCAAAAAATCAATTTTCGGACATGTCTCTAACGCAGACAATATCAAATTCAAAAAGTTACAATGAAATTCATAACTTGCAAATTTTCCGTCGCTTTTGAAGTGGAACAAGTAAAGAGGAAATATTGTTGAAGAAGCGCGGCACAGGAGAGATACACCGCCAAGGTATCTACCATCTCCAAGCTGGGCACTATGCGGTTATCTTGTCGTTTTGCGCACAACCCACAAGCCTCTTTAGGAAATTGCGTACAACGAACAAAGAAATCGTACGTTCAGATAAGGGAGCGAAGCAATCACTGTACTGAAAATTTCTCTAAACAATTTGATTTTTCCCTACGCTTTTAAGCAATACGATAATTCATAAAATGGGCATCGGTTAGGTACGCAAAAAGTATCGAGTAAAACATCATATTCACATAATACGGGTTAAATGGTTGAATTCCGCATACCACGTTAAGCTAATTTTTTTGTACAATCCAGTATTTAAGTTGTGTCTAATTAATTATAGCGAACACGTCACACAAACTCTTGCGAAATATTACGTAAGGGAGGAATGGAAGTTTGATAATCCGCCAGCCGCTGCCCGTCAGAGATAGGGCAGTTTCGACGAGGGTCGTCGGAGTACGAGCGAGCTCTTGCGATTCGATGCCTCGATGAGGGTTTGGGCCTATTCGGCACAAAATAATAGCTCGGGGTAGAATTTCGACAATTGAACTTAAAATTTTAATGGGTAGGAACGCCAAGCGTGCTCGAGCCACAGCTATTCGATAAACGAGCCCGGCCGAAGCCCGACCAATAAGTGCGCTACTAATATTTCATGGTTTACACGCAAACGTGCTCGCACTGCCATTGTGTGTAAATCTGACCGAGCACGTCGACCTGAACTGATTAATTCGAAACGTGCTTTAGCAGTGTAACCGTCAGACAAGCTAAATGTATTGATTACCCATTATAAAAAATTATAAAAAAATAAAACATACAAAGTTAATAATACATTTTGACGCACCAGGAGCAGTTAAGTGTATTCTATTCCTATGCCAAGGGTGGGAATTCTCAATAATTTCTGGCTGAGAGGCAGCGCGGTGTCTCAGACGACCCTCTTCGGAAAATATCGTGTGCGAGGAATTTTGGGGCTTTGAGTGACACGACCGCTTCGCTCGGCGGCTTTTAGGGGGACGCGCTGTACTTTCTAATACCTACAACTTGTATCTTTAGCAGCTATGAACTAGTGACAAAGAAAATTTTAAGCAATATATTGTTGTCACTGGTAAATAATAGGTATAATTCAAGTGTAATTACACAGTACCTAGCTATACGGATATTTTTATCCGAAAACATAATTGTATAATGTTGCTGAATGTTGGAGAAGAACAGCTTACGTTTTAATATTGAAGGTACATATAGAAAGGATACACAACGCATTAACGCTGAGTTTCGAACGCTTAGTTGAAAACCTGTCACCCCGAGGCGCAAAGTAGTCGCGTTGTATGACGTGTGTCGCTAAAATCCGACAGGCACCTTTAGAAGACGTGACATTTTCGCAAACAAGTCGATCGGCAGGGGCGCTGCGAGCCTCGCAAGTCGCCACCTCGGTGTCAAAAGCAAGCCCTAATCGAAGGAAATCAATGTATTAAGTGGATTTGCAATAGCCAGAGAAACGGTGTCTACTTAATTTCGATAGCATCCTTTGTCTCTGAACTGAGATCACAATTTTACGATGTTCAATTGCTCATCTATCGGAGAAGTTCATTATCGTGAAAATCATCAGAACTATCTTAACTAATTATTTCAAATTGCTTTCACTGGGCATTAACACTAAAATCTATCTTCGCGATTATGATGATAATCTTTAAAATGGTTTCTTTGGTTTGGTTTTTGAACGGAAGGATGATGAGTGTTTATGTTTTTACTAAAACAACAAACAAATCTTTAAGATTATGGCGTCGAGGTTGAGAATGTTCAAAACATCCATTATTGGGATAAGTTGTGATAGGTAAACTATTTTGTTTTGCTTCTCACTTCTGAGATTCCCATGTCGCATTTAAGGGTCAACGTAATCTCTTCAAAGCTAATACATAAATTAAAAAGTTGTCGATGTAGTGATATGAATGTACCTTAATTGGATGGTAATGTATGAGGCTTTTTCCATAAATTAGAATGCTGTCACGAAATGTCACTTGCCGCTTTAAAAATGTCGTGTCATTGGCTCAGTGAGATCAAGGAAATACAACTTGACAGTCGAATAATAACTCAATAACATTAAAGGCTCAATAATAACTGCACACACAAGATAACTTCATAAAGAATAAAATAATGTTTCTTGCAATTACCAAAGTTCATAATCCTCTAGCAAAATAATGTAATTTACTAGCGTTGCCGTAAAATCTTATTACAATCGAACCCTTCTGGAGATAGCTGAGAAAAGCAATCCGTTCGTTACACACGCTAACGTCAAAATTACGGGAAGGACTACCCAAATATTGAGAATAAGCACCCTCTTATATCACGATATTGAATGTGCCTGTTATATCTTTGTTCTTTACCAGAGAAAAGGAAGATGATAACATTTTAGGAAAAATATAACAAGAATACTTACTAACCTAGCTCTAATTACGTAAACTAAATTAACTTATTTGAAAAGCTAAACTTCCTCAAAGTAACCTGATAAACGATATTTTTTTAAACTCTTAACCCGGTTGCATTAAAAATTCAGGCATCGCTGAGAGATTGATGAAACTATAAAAACCTGACGCTACATAAAAACTTCCATCAGTTTTATGACTTAACGTTTAGAGTTTTATTCAGCTTTAGTAGCATTATTCCCTATGAGTTGAAAGTCAAACTAACGGGCAGCATAATAGTTTCGGTTGAATGAGTCACCGGTGCTCATGTTCGTGCCTCGGGCGACATGGCACCGACGGGGAGTGCAATTCATGATAGTTGATGGTCTCGTCGGGAATAAAATCGATGCAATTGCCAAACATTTAAGCGGCAAACACAGTCTGGTTTTCAGTTGTTTTTAATGTGGACCAGAGATAAGGTTAAAAACAGATCCTTTGCAGAACATGCTGAATATGTAGCAAAATGACTAAATTAAAAGAAATGTTATTTAATACAATTTAATTATCATGAAGTTCAAACTTTACTACACACAAATGTTAAAATTAAACTCATAATAAAAGAGCAGCCTTCGATCGAAGTGTAAAATGCGAGCCTTTATTGAAGAGCCGAGTGTAAAATTGAAGGACAGCTCTATTAATTAACATGAAATCGTGGTTTAAAATACAGGCAATCAATTTGTGAACAGTGTGTAACGAGTGTATTCATATTTCGGGAACTACATGCCAATAGTTTCAAATTTTACGCAATAAAATTATTAAAAATGTGCGATGATACAGCAAACTGAGTTCTAAGTGACAATACAATTTGAAATAGTTTCTCGCCTTGGTTGGAATGATAACAATCAACACTATAGATAAATATACCTACGAGGACAGACGAGATATATGAGGTGATGTAGGAAAATTTGCAAAGCCCGGTGTCGCGTGGGTGGCCGAAGCGCCGTGAGAACTGCAAGATAAAGCATCAACGCAGATAGCGTTGTGAAACCGTTTGACAATCACCAAACCGGTTGTGAAATATCTCAGAATGATTATTGGAAACCTGAAGATAGGAGACAAAGCTTAAGGAGAACAAAAGACCTAACCATAACCAGTAACTACCTGGCAAAGTGGAAGACTTCGCGAAGAGCATTCGAATAACAATAACACAAAGTATTCCAAGGGTTCTTAAGTTTGTAGAATCCGCTGCGAACGCTGCACTAAATTCAGACTGAGTGCAAAAGAATGTAAAACTGCCAGAGAGTGCAGTTTTTCTATAGATTACTGAAGTTTTTTATGGGCCAAGAGAAGCAAATTTACTGACCTTTAACTTGTTTGATAAGAGGATTACTACTGCCAGTTTATACAAGTAACTGCCATTCGATCCTACTGAATCCTGAAATCCAATTACCTGCGAAATAATCCTTCGACAACTAGTTTCTCTGTCATGATATCTCTCTCAATCGTCTTGTTTACCGTCGTTGGCTACTATTAAAACGTTCCAAAATAATGTTCATTGATATGGCTTTAATTAGGTTATTGATTGTTTGCTGTTTTTCATGAGTTACCGAGGCTTATTCTACAGAAATTGAAGTTTTAAACGAAAAGAAACCAGTGTAAACTGGTAATTTTACCAAAACTGCCTCAACTTTTCATCCTGCATCAAGCTGCATCGACAAAAGGTCTATCACAAAAGAAATAAAATGCAAAGGAGTCAGGTAGGCCAGATGGGCAGGTGCAGTCGTCGGCCAGCTGCCGCGTCGCGGGAATTCTGTACCACCTGTGCCATCCCAGTGTGACGACTTTTTATTCATTTGCCATCTTTGATTGCAATGCAGTTATAAGCTGCTTTTCAACATAAACGACTTGTAAACATAAACCACAATTTAGGTATAACTTCTGTCTCCAATTTTGCGTAGAGCCATACGCCATTCTAGGTCACGGATTATTCGAGTATTTGTTCCAAATTCTGCCAGCTTTAGCTGATAAGTGTATAAGTCAAGTTTATTCGCAAGGAACAAGTGCGATTAAACTTGACTTTATATAAGTTTCTACATGAAGTAGAGCACAATGGGAACATTATACGTTATGTATTTGGACGAAGCAATGTTCAATATTAGATTAACATGTTAGAAAGCAGTGTTACTTCTTCTAATGTCGTGGTTTGATAGCAACGGTGACGAACGTATCAACATTCCGTCCGTTAACATTAATATTTCAAAACGCACTTCCAATCTCTATCATTTTGTTGTAGGTATTCGTTGTATCCAATTTCAGGTTTGAATGGTAAAAGTTTTGTTTTCGAAAAGAAATTAAGAGCTTTCATTATTGTAATTATTCTGGTATACTGGCCTAAAAATGCTTCTTTTTGTCAAAAAAAGGATATCTCAAAGTTTAACCATAAGGGAGGTTACGTCAGGTAGTTCACCATTCACGAACTAAATAACTCCACTGAAAGTAGTAACTAACAAGTAAATTTTCACAAAATCAAGGTCATGAAATCGAACTGCGTTTAACTAATTGAATTCGAACTCATGAAGAGAAGATTTAATTTGTCCATTAAGACCCAATTAAAAACACAATGCTCAGTTATTCATACAGTAATGAATTGGCTTCGCAATTATGCCAACACGAAAGGTCAATAGCAAGTCTTTCGGCTTTAGATTGTTAAATTATACGAAATTCGTGTTTGGTTAGATGTTTGAGCAACTACAAGTACTGTCACTGCCACACAATGAGCCGAACTGTGGAATTATTACGTACCTTTGATGACCAATCAATAAATGAAACATCACTATGAACTTTAGTTGGCTTTTCCATGCAAAATTCGCCTAGTGAGTCATTAAAGTTACAAGATGAGACGAATCTTTTTTTTTTATATGAAAAAGAGGGCAAACGAGCAGGCGGTTCGGCTGATGGTAAGTGATTACCGCCGCCCACGGACACCTGTGACATCAGAAGAGCTGTAAGTGCGTTGCCGGCCTTTGAGGTAGGAGTAGGCTCGATTCTTGAAGGTCCCTAAGTCGTATCGGTCCGGAAATACCGCTGGAAGCGAACAGCTTATTGTATATACGGCAGTTGTGAATCGATTTGGAATAAGAAAAATTCTATAGTACCGAATAAGCTAAGTCGAAATAGACAGGTATCATTACAAAACAGATCACGTTACTGACAGATATTTAGCGCACAGCCTACACGATACGCCGAAACCTGAAGCGGGGCCCTTAGCAGAATCCTGTTTAACCCCAAGGGGGGTGGAAAAAGTTTGTGAGATATAACAAAACGCGCGAAGTCGCGGTCGTTCCACTAGCAAACTTATAGTAAGTTGAAGTGGAAACTAGAGCTTCGATTAAAAGTCGAGATACCGTCGAAATTTACGACTATCGATATGGAAGCCGTAGAATAACGCGATCACCGCGTGCTTTTTAATCCATGGTATCCCTGGGTTCCAAACCCGCGATACCCTAAATTTTTTCACCACACTAGTTTCTGAGTGTCTATTGCGGCGCGGCGATACATTCTAACTAATTAAGTTTCACTTTGTTTATGTTCGTTTGTTTTTGGTTTTATATGGGTGGTGTAATTGCAAAGCGATAAATCCCTAAAATAAATAAATGATACCGATCAAGTGCGAGTCGCTTTCGCACACGAAGGGTTCCGTACTTCACAGATTCACAGAGAATGGCATTAGGTACTTTAAACTTCGTTTAACTATTAGCAGATTTGAGGAGGAATGCGGAGGGATAAATCTCATGTGACGAGAGCAATATTAAATATGAAAGTTGATTGATACAAGGGTAGAGTTAAACCAAAGAAGTGATGGATGGATTGCGTGAATGATGATATGAGTAAGAAAGGAGTGAATACTGAAATCACGGCTGATAGAGGGGAATCGAAGAAGAAAACATGTTGCACCGACCCCATTTAAGTGGGATAAGGGCAGAGAGATGATGATGATGGTGAGAGATTTTGGAAAGTGAACCATCTTTGAAAGAAACTCCCGCGACATTCGCCTATGTATGTCTTTCATGTTGTTATTAATGTTTAGTGAAACTAAACAAGACAGACAGTAAGTAACAAGACAGCCGAAGCAAAGTAACTTTTAACTAAGCGAGACCGCAGCGCTATTAATCTGGGTACATAATAGCTATTTAGAACATAAACAAAAGTGCTCAAAATGTTTAAAGGAATTTAGGGCGGACGGACTAAAAATACAATCTCACCGCAGGCACTTTTTCTGTAGTTAGATTGTAGATACAGTAATACCACAAATATTGCGCGCTTCGGCAATTTTCGTCTATAATGCTAGAACAATTAATGTAGATACTTATTTTTATTAAAGGTTGCTTCAGTTATTATTTTAGTTGCATATTCGGATAAATTCGGTTTTCAAACAAAGCACGAAGTTTGCCGCGGCGCACAATATTTGTGGTACTACTGTATTTCTCAGAATTTTTTCCGCGAATGTAAATGTGTATTCATAAAACATGTAGCATAACTAGTTAAGTTAACATTGACTTTACTCGAGTTGACTTGTGAACTCTTGACGCAATTGAGAATATTGTAACTTGATTCGCAGGATAAAACCGAGGTCAAAAATATTGTATGATGGAAAAGAAGGACGAAGTCGATGCTTTCAAAAGAGGGTGAAAGCTCAGGACAGAATGTCTTTGACCAGCTGTGGGACAAAGTGGGTTATATAAAGAAGAGGAAGATAGAAATAACCAGAACGAATCATAATCATTACGACACTCAGATTCAGTTTGAGTATTGTTTTAGAGCAGCAAATGTCTCCAAACTACGGCCCGCGGACCTAATCCGGCCCGCGACAGCCAATGTCTTATTGTTGTTGCCATTGCTGTGATAAGTTGAAGAAGAAAACAGAATGTTAATTACTCGGTTTTATTTACTTGCAAACTTACGATAGAAATTATAACGCAGAAAATTTAACTTAAGTATTTAAGCTTAAACATATTAATAACAAAAATAATCAAAACTGTTTTGGCCTTTGGAACATACTGCAGTAATCATTATGACCCCTAAGGCTTCAAAATTTGGAGACATTTTTAGAGTATTAGAATGAAGGTGCTAAGTAGTAAGTAGCTGTTGCCGTGTTCACCCCTCACCGCCTTGCCACCTACCGGTTCGTTTGTAAACTTACTTCGACTCCGACTGTTCAGAGTATCACAAATGCACTTATTCAATCCCAAAGATTTCCCTCGACTTAAACCGAGTACCTGAATTTTACCGCTATTGTTTCATGTAGCATTTGATAAGCGAGGGTAAACTAGCAAAAAGCACATACTAATTTACCCGCGCGACTTCGCTTGCGTGGTGTAAATTTGACACCCCATTTTACCTCTTTTTAGGGTTCCGTATCTAAAGGGTGCCAACGGGACCTCATTACTAAGCCTCCGCTGTCTGTCCTTCCGTCCGTCCGTCGCCGTCGGTCCGTCCGGCCGTCAGTCAGCGGACTGTATTACATATCTCATGAAATTTTGACAAATTAGGTGGTTTCGTCTAGATAACGAGAGTGTCATAGGTACAGCCTATGACACTTTTTTGATACTAAAGTGTAAAAAAACCAATGTAAAGCTTTAAGGAGCCATTTCCAATAGACTTAAGATGGTACATAACTAAAACGTAAACTGAAATGGTAAAAATTCATCACCATCATCACCATCATCACCATGTGTCACAAAATCAAATATGCCAGACATACTATGACTAGCTAAATTCTACGCAGTCGGGTGTTTCGTACATACACACATATTATCACGCCCGTATGATGACAAATAAACCTGGTCACTGACCCTGTCCAGGGAGACTGAAGGGACCACGATAATCAAGCTAACGATGTGGTAAGACAGGTGAACTCTTTGAGCGGAAGTGGACCCCGGATCCCGGGGTAACGGGAACGGAACGGTACATAATATTGCTTTTAAACAAAGTTTCTCAGGATCGTTAAAACTTATCTGTCTACTGGTAAGAAGCAAATTACTTTTGTAAATACAATGGCTACGTTCAATAAAAATAATTATTCTTAAAACTTTTATTAGTACATATTATCACGCCCGTATCCCTAATGGGGTGGGCAGAGCCACAAGTAAACATAAGAAAACCTGCAGCCACGTCTGAATTATTCCTAAGATGGATGAAACTTATATTTTGTTTTTACAAATTTTATTATACCCCATAAAATTAAATAACATACGATTCTTAAATATATTTCAAGATCAAGAACCATGCATATTCCAAGTTTCAACCAAATCCGGTCAGCCATTAATTACACAGTGACTGAGGCACAACATATACATACAAACATAATCATAATGTCACTTTAGTTTCTTAATAGGTTGTGGGAATTTGGGAAATGCATTATTGCTGGACATTTCACACAGCTCCATTTAGCCCCAAACTAAGCAAAGCTTGGGAACGAGATTTCATACTTATAATTCAAAAAAGTAAGTAAGTTCGTATGAGCTAGTTAGTGGCCAGCTCTTGTGACGGAGTTTTTAGGCCGCCAAAAGGCCTCCGTCATAGTTTAACAACTTAAAAGCCGACAATTTAACATGCCCTCCGAAGCACGGAAGCGCTCAGCCCGTAATGCAACTTGCGGTCGCCCATCCAAATTGTTACCGCGCACAATGTTGCTTAACCTCAACGTCAAGAACGTCTAAGCAAGCTACGCCACGAGCGCTTCGATTACTAATAACACCCAGACAGAACTAACTCTATGTTCATTATGTAATAACCGGTCAAGTGCGAGACAAATTCGCACACGAAGGGTTCCGTACCATCGTACAATGTACACAAATGTTCTTGAATAGGGCCCACTTTCATTTTTATTATTTGCTGTTATAGCGGCAATAGAAAAATACACTGTGAAAATTTTAGCTCTCTACCGGTTACGGAACTCCCTGACAGACGGACGGACGGACAGCGGAGGCTTAGTAATACGGTCTCATTGGCACGCTTCGGGTACGGAATCCAAAAAATTGCCCTGGGTAGGAATCGCCCCTCAACCAACATCGCTCAGATAACAGAGGTACTACCAACTGCAGGTGCGGCTAATTGAAAGGCTATGCTCATTGATCATTAATAACCAGTAGTGAACTTATCCGTTTAAATAAGTCCAAGTGCGTCAGGTACGTAATTGTTATAATGGGTGGACTAATAGTGGACGATTAACCCAGAGACCTTTGTGCACGCTGCGTTATCGGAGCCGACTCTTGGCGACTGCGGTGTTGGCACTACTGCACTCACACGACCTACTTCAGTGCTAATATGCAAATTATCCAGGCTAAGTGTTTGGTTCACGAATCGACTAGGTTATGGAACGTTCAGCAGTCAACATGTTTCATGACCCAACTAAGGCTTTTAACGTCTATGCTAGATGATTTATACAGCGTCAGGAGGAAACTTTTGGCTACACTATGGAGACGCTGTAGTAAGTTCGTATGAGCTAGTGGCCAACTCTTGTGATGGAGTTTTTAGGCCGCCTAAAGGCCTCCGTCATGGCTTAACGACTTAAAAGCCGGGGCCGACAATTTAACGTGCCCTCCAAAGCACGGAAGCGCTCAGCTCGTAATGCCACTTGCGGTCACCCATCTAAATTGTGACCGCGCTTAACTTCAACGATCAATCAAGAACGTCTAAGCAAGCTACGCCACGAGACGCTGTAGTGCCCGCGACGTTTTTTCGTTTTTTTTTTCAGAACCTAGCATCTATAAATGAAGCGTAAAGTTTTGTCGAAAAACACTTTAATGGGAAACCGCTAGTTGACTTAATGAGCCGAAACACGGGTATTTTGTGAAAAAAATCCTTCGAACCGATCATACATATCTTCATAATCAGATCAGCTTGTTGTGATGAGACTATAATTTCACATAATATCAGCACTTTATGTATGCCACGTTTCAGCTCAATCGGACTATTTGTTGAACAGCTCCTGACTACATATACAAGCATGCCAAAAAAACAATCCGTTTAGGGAACTGGTTTAAAATTCAATTTCAAGATTGGTCCCAAACAAACATACTAGTTCAAATTGATTTTTATAAAATCTAAGAAACTAGACTCAAAGTTGACTCTTTCAAGTTTAAAAGTGGTTCCAGATTTGAATAGAGCTCTTAAGATGGCAGAGATTAGTGCAAATCTTTTCTATGTTCGAAACAAAGGGAACAAAGAATTTTGTCCTAAACACCAGCTTGGATTTTATGTATGTATACTTAAGTGTATTTATTGTTTGAAATTCGGTACCTACGTAATCTGCTTTGTTTTACGACCGGTCAGGACGAGCTAACATTTGTTTCATAACAACTTTTGTTTACCTTAATTTCAAGCATTAGCTAAAATGAATAAAAAGATATGAAATACGATGTAAGGGCGACAGAAAGTCCGCTATTCAGGTCGCTCTTATTCTAAATCTAGACTAACATTATCGCAGACCCACACACAAAGCGCAAGTTATTTCGATAACAAAGGCAAGGGTTTATTTGCAACTTGACCATGTGACACATCAGGAGTCAAGCAAGCGAAATTGCGCCTTCTAAATCTGTATAGAAGCAGTTAACCCACATCGCGGTTGCCAACTCCTAGCGCGGAAGCGATCGGAGAATCAAACATCTGATTCGATCTATGAATCTAGTTCTAGGGTTACTGGCTGATAATTCGCGGATGTACATTACGTCATCATTAGCCCAAAAAAGTCTGTTCGCGATTACAACGATATTTAAATCAATCATTTCTCGTTACCTTAGTTTATATCTACCGGTCGTTGAGGTCTCCTATAACGTGATAATAAACGAGCCACGCTCCTATAGGCAAATTTTAAAATTGTACCTTTTTCCCCAAACCCTGATACTTGTACAAATAATCCGTTATTACACGCCTTGTGACATTGAAACCATTCGCATATTTTATTTAAAATACATATATCCTAAAAGTCTAGTGGTTAGTTAATTAGGCTCCACATATAGTACCTATCACAACCATTAGGCAGATACAAAGTCCACTACTAGACATAGGCCTCCTCAATATACTTCCAGGGAACATTTATTGGTGACCGTAGTGGTAGTAGTACTTAGGCAGACATTACTATGTAGAAATCCCCCGGTCTATGTCGACCACAGCAAGAGATCGGACATTGAAACATCTAATTATATGGCCTTCTAGGGTTTATTGGCAGAAGCTCTACATAACAGTATAAGTATGCAACTTTGCATACATATTAAGAGAAAACCATAAAGCATACATAGAATGATCCCATAGAATATAATAGGATTGTAATGAAATTGGTGCGTTTTCGACGCTTACTAAATGCTGTATATATTCTGTGACTCCATGCTGTTTATCGAGGAACAATTCGATCACTACTTCATTAAGGCATCACTGGGAAACTACAAAGGACATTTGGGTCATTTTACTCAAGGTCGTCTTTAACAGAAATGTTTTTATGTAACTAATTTTCATTCTGTTTTATTTCACACAGTAATAAGACCTAATCACAGGTATAGAAGACTAACTTTTGCCTGTACAAGATTGTGTCGGAAGAGCGTAAATGCTCTAGAATAAGTGGTGTCCCCCTCCTTCTGCCCCGCACTATCGGCGCGAGCCCTTCGGAATAAAGGACAAGGGCATGCTTCATAATAGACGAACAGACATACAACATGACCATAACTTACAGACATGGATCTTGGATCTTTTGTACAATATGTGAATTTGGAGAATTTGTTTGCGATGTTCAGTTTGTTTCTTACTCGGTGACGTGGCGGGCGAGTGCTCGGCTGAGACGCAAGAGGTACGGGTTCGATTCCCGCTACGAAGAAATGTTTGTATCTTCTTAAAAAAATGTGTTTACAAAAAAGTATAAGTATTCTCTCAGCCATCTGTTGTCCACAATACATGCTTAGTTTGGGGCTAGAAGGCGCTGTGTGAACTGTCCACATATATTTATATTTATAATTAGGAAATGTGAGCACCGAAAATCTCTATGGGGATCTCTACATCTCTTTTTATCCGACTGTAGACGGAAGTTATTAGGACACAATCTAAAGATTTGCCCCACCAATACAATCGCACAGTCTGCGAGACGTATTTCAATACCTAGCCTTTTACCATCTATAGATTATTTATATAGCGTCAGGAAGCAACTTTTACCTTCACAAATGGGACGCTGTATTGCCCGGGACAAATTAAGATGGAGTAGGCTTGCCCAGCACCTATTCCATCCTCCAGCTTAGTCTGCCTTGTCCACAGGAAAGACATGGTCAATACGTGCGGAGCTGACTAAGCCGCGGGTTTCCACACGATGTTTTCCTTCACCGTTTGAAAGTACTGGTATAGCGTACATAAATTTTTGCGCACAGAAAAATCTATTGGTACACGACCGGATTTGAACCCACGTAATTAGGATCGGAAGGTGGGGTCACTACCAACTAGACCACCAGTGCTCTCACAATACAGAACACTTACAATATTCCTGTTCCTCCAGGCTATTACAGTTGTGAGGCAAAAACAACATACCGTCGAACTTGCTCGAGTCTCTAATTGGTTAAACAGGTGTATTTCTATGCAGGAAGCCAGGAAGATCATCGCACAAACATTATGCCACGACAGAATGTCGCATGCACAACAAGGAAATTGAATCACTGAATACAAACTAAAGCTAATTTGAGACAGAGTCGGCGGTACAAGGACTAGGGTATGTTGCAGGCAGATAAATACCACTATCGCAAGTTCTCGGCAATATACATGAGCTTTACTTATGCTTTTCCTCCTAATAGAACACTATTTTTTTTGAGGGTACTTATAACTTTGGTATTCCTATCAGACGAAGATGCATGTGACTGATGAATAACTTTTGGTACTTACAAATGAAAGCTAAGAAAGCTAGAAATACATTTACACCGACGCAAACGTGGTTCATATTTTTCCCTCGTGAAATCGCTATCGGCCAGCGTGAGTCGTAGCGTAGGAAAGGAACACATAACGTCTAATGTCGCCATATAAAATGAGTGCTTCCCCGTTCAACCCAAATTATTTTTCCCCACTCAACCCAAAACACATGCTCCGTTCTACCCAATCCAAAAATCTAAGTCACGGTTAGAGATGGGCGGGTGGGTAAAAATTCGGGTGGGTAAAATAGGAAGGAAAGGGTAAAATAGGTAAAAATTAAAAAATACCCATTTATACCGGGTATTTTTTATTAATACCGGGTAAAAATTCGACCTGTATTTTAAATTTTTTTTTAACCGATTGCTTAGATCCACCTACCCGTCCGTAACCGTACCGTAACGAAAACGATTTTTCACTCACCTTTTGTTTTGTTTATACAGAAATTCACAATTCAAAGACTATTATAAAGCTGCAGTGTTTGTTTGTTTCTTTGTTTGAACGCGCTAATCTCTGGAACTACTGGTCCGATTTGAATGATTCTTTCAGTGTTGGGTAGTCCATTTATCGAGGAAGGCTATAGGCTATGTTTTTTTTTTCAAAATAGGGATCCGTAATAAAACTGCTATTTTGTAACACAAGGTGCAAAATCGAAAACCTATTTTTGCGTGCGCTGCAAAAACTATTGACGATAGAAAAAAATGATGTACTACGGGTTTGTAGATCCCATTAAGACCTACAAAAAAGTCCGCGAGAACATATATCTAGCTATCATGGTTTAATCACAATAACCGATTTTGTGTTCAAAATAATTATTAAATCGTTTGAAGAAAAAAAACTACGTTAAATATGTATCGTAATATTGATCTTTATTGAAATTGAGCATTATGTTATCAAGAGTATTTATGAAGAAGTAAAAAACTTTTTGTTTCATCTCAATCGGATATTTCGTTTAAAAGTTATCACGTGTGTAAGATGTTAAGAGTTGGTACCTATTAATGAGTTATGGGCCATAGTCTATTTATTGAGGGAGGCTATAATATAGGCAATATTTTATCTCGGTATTTCCACGGAAACGAGAACGCGGACATTCTAACACAGCAACATCTAGCCCCAAACTAAGAAAAACTTGTAATATGGGAACCAGATGACTTCTTCTTCTTCTCGTGTCGATGCTTCGTTAAATGTTTTTAGAGTAAAAGGTGGCCACCTCAATCGCGCTACTATCTGTAGCGGCATTGAGGTCATCCCTTGTGCAAGTGGTTGGACACAGGGGGCACACCAGCAGGTGCGGCATGGTTTGCGCCGGAGCACCGCAGTCGCATTGTGCCAAACTAGGCTCCCTAAATCCCCATTCGCACATGTTGAATCTGCAACGACCAACTTGGGTGCGGAGCCGATTTAACGACTTCCAGACTAGCCATGGCAGAGCGTGTCCTGGTGGTAATTTTTCCTGCGGGGTGATAAAATTAGGAGGTTGGGGTTTTTTCTCCTTCCAAAGCTTATACTTTGCGGAAGCCGGATGGTCATTTGAAGCCTGTGTGAAACGCTGAAAGCTTTTGCGGCTTTTGAGGCGAGCTTCAGGTATTTCGTGCCCATACAAAGGATGTCGGTTATCACTCTCTTGCTTGGATTTCTCCATTGAACTAGCTACATCCCGTCGCACGCATGGTGGTGTGATACCTGCTAAAGAATATAGCATGTTGAGAGGAGTTGGCTTGAGACACCCAGTAATTATGCGACACGTTTCGTCGAGCGCTACTTCAACGAGTTTGGCATGTGCAGACATGTGCCACACTGGGCACCAGTGGAGAAGCACAGCGCCATACCAGTAGAACGTAAAACGTCTGGCGCTGCTCCCCACTTGGTAGATGTTAGATGCCGTAGTAGACTGTTGCGAGAGCCGACTTTCATCTTTGTCTTTTGACAGTGTGGTTTGTAACACAATTATTTGTTCAGTGTTACGCCAAGATACTTTGGATAGCGCTCACATTGGATGGTAACTCCTTGCCACGTGATGTTGAGAGACCGATCAGCCTGGTGGCTGCGCAAGTGGAAAGCGCAGGCTTGAGTTTTTGATGGATTGGGTTAAGACCATTTGCATCGTAGTAGGCTCCTAGTTCTTCAAGGGCGACGGTCAGGTTCTCTTTCGCCTCTTCAAAGGTTTTTGTCTGGGTGGTCAAAGCTAGGTCGTCCGCGTATAAGAAACGGGTTGTATTTGGGCTGCTAGGTTGATCGTTCGTATACAAATTGAACAGGGTTGGTGCAAGGACACTCCCTTGGGGAAGTCCGTTTTTGACGCTGCGCCATCTACTTTTTTACGTAAGAAGGTGAACTTGAAAGCAGTGGTTACGAAGCAGTTTACCAAGTATTTGAACAAACCCAAGATCGTTGGTCAAATCTTCAACTTTTCCTAGGAGTTTTCTGATGTTTACGGTATCATAAGCAGCAGTTAGGTCAACTAAAACCATGCCTGTTATATTATTCGTCTAAGAGTCTGCCCACAACAGACTTTTCCGGGTCTAAATCCTGCTTGTTCGTGGATCAGTTTTGAATCCACAAGTGGTGTGAGACGGTTGAGGAGGAGTCTCTCAAACAGTTGGTACAGGTGACACAACAATGAAATGGGCCTGTAGCTTTTAGGGTCATCGTGAAACTTCCCAGGCTTTAAAAGTGCCACATCCTTTGCTCTTCTCCACATTTTTTCCACCAGATGACTGATAAAATACTTATATACTTTTTGTTTGTAAATACGTTAGAACACCCAGACACAGAACAAACATCTATATTCATCACACAAATATTTTTTCTGGGTGGGGATCGCAGCCACAACCTTCAGCGTAAAGGAAGAGCTACTACCAAGTGAGCTGTGAGGCCAGTCAAATCATTATAGCTAATTAGGAATAAAAACGAACAAATAAAAGCATATATAATTAGTTGTACCTCAAAAAAAGATGCATTGAATTTTTACCCGGTATTAATTCGAAATGGGAAGGTAAAAATGGGTATAAATGGGTAAAAACCCAAAGGTCGGGTTTTTACCGGGTAAGCGCCCATCTCTGGTCACGGTACAGACTGTAATATTTAAAAAAAATCAAGCTTGACAAAATCATTTCACAGTTTAAATGTTTATTTGATTATATAGGTATGTTACTTTAAAGGTTGATTAGTGTTATTGTTAGACTAGACGACAAATATTTGACTGACTTAATAAAAATATTTATAATAAATACCTACATTTTTTGACTGCTGACCCTTCTGCTCCAGTGTTTCACTGTGTCATTTATTTGAATTTAAACAATAAAACTTGTAATAAGTAGGTGTGGCTAGAAAGGGTAACTCAAATCAAATGTTTTGGGTCTAACGGAGCAAAATACCTATTGGATGGAAAAATCTTGGGTCGAACAGGGAAGCACTATAAAATGTATGGGCTCCAACGCGCCCAGATCAGCGTACGTGGTCCAATTGTGGCTAATTCAACTCTCACTTAAATCGTGCTTTATCTATTTCTCCGAAGCTTGTCTGATCACCATCATCATTATCATCCCAGCGTGTCTTTACTTTACCATCCAGCACTGTCCTTTGCTAGTCTAACCCATTTAATGTCCACGATCTTGACTATATCGTCAGACCATCTAGCTGCCGGACGTCTCATTTTTCTAGAGCCACACCTCGGCCACCATTCAGTTGAGATCGTCACCACGCCTCGCAATGTGGCTTGCCCAACTCCATTTGAGAAGCGTGTCTAAATGGAATAAATTAATGTGTAAACTGCTAAACTGGACAAATTTGTGTTTGATCGAAAATCGGTGTGACAAGTTTGTGGAAACTCGAAGTAGCATTTCAAGTTTCTAAAATACCTTAAAGGTAATTAAAGATGTAAAGGTAAATTATCATTGCTAATCATTGTAGGTATCCAGTTCGTTGCTTTATTATTTTGATAAACGAAATGTTAGAACTAACGATGTACCCAAAACTGGTATGAATTATCGGAATGTCATTTAGTTAATTTGTGTATTGGAAGTTCTTCAGTTTGCGTAATTATTATTCAGTTAAATTGTGTAATGGAAAAAACTACATTAAAGCAGATTTTGGTAGATTTTGATAGAAAATTTGACAGATAAGCTGAGTCAGGCTTCAGTATCTTGTCATGACAAACTTTATTTTCTCTTCACTGTGTACATCTTTGCATCAGTGAGTAATTTGTAGTAAACATCACACCCAAAAATTTCAGACATCAATAATTTACTAGTAAAGTAATCGTGTAACAATAGGTTGAACGTTAATCGAGTCGAATCGGAATCGAGAGATCAATCGAGAGGCTTATCCAACAATGTGCTATCATCGAACCGAGTAAGGAGAATCGATTATGTCCTCTCAATTAGGCAGACTCCAGTCTTACTGCTCTCCAGGCCGTTAAAAATTAATATATTTACTGTTCACAGTTGGTTAAGTTAGAAAAATCACAAAGTAGAGTTTCAAATAAATTATCTTTGTTAGCGAAATACAATGAATGTTTGTGCCAATCAAAAATGAACAAGTATTTTTTTTTATAAATCTATATTCGTTCTTCTCCAAATTTTAATTCTGGCGGTAATTAATTACGCTTCCGGTATAATAGCAATTTCGAATGCCAGCTTAATTTTCTCGTCGAATATCGATTAGGACGTGACTGTCGATTTTATACAACGAATCAATATCGGTAATATGCTTTAAAAACATGTCCGCATTTTAAGATAAGGTCGCGGGTCTGAAGGGCGAAGGCAGCTATTGAATGAGAAGTGATAAAGCCCGGGCGGGGGGACGGCGCGGCGGGCGCGGGGGGATCATACACTTACACCCCACTCCGCAGATCAACAACCCCGAAACCTTAATCAAGATAAGCAGAGCAAAGCTGGCGGTGCTGTAGGTACATTCATTACTAAAATGCGAATTGTATTTCAGTTATTTATAAAGTTGTCAACAAAAACGTGGTGACTGTGACAGTGAATCTTGTTTTCTTGAAATAAAAGCGTACCGCCAGAATACCTACAATAAATCACAGGAGACCATCGCCCTAATAAAATACAACCGGACGCGACTGGGTTCGTCATCGGCATTAGTTATGTTGATGTGATAGTAATGTGGCTTTTCGCAGCGAGCGATGCATGGGCGGGACTCGAGACGAACGACCGAGGCGCAGCGTGACGCGAGCCTCACAGTGGGGCTCATCGGATTGCTTTACCTGATGTGGTTTCCGGCGGGCATTCCGAGGCACACGACTACCCGACCAATTTGGTTGGGCCACTTACGATGTCAGGCGCATCTGAGAGCTACATTTTCTTCAGCGAACTGCACTCTTATTGCGCTAAATGTGCGCAATTACTAGAACAATGGTCGTTGTAGTGCGAGCGCCTCAATAAACCGTAATTTCTTCATAAAGCCAGGCACACTTTAGCCATGTAAAGGGCCGTTAAATCGACAGAGATGCCGGTGAGAAGCAATTTACGACCGAGCATGAAAGAAAGTTATTAAACAAACCCAGCCTTTGAAGACTACGGGCTATATTTTTATAGTCTTTGTTGAAATGGTACCATAATGTAACTCATTTTATCATAACCTTAGTTCTTAATAGATACTGACGAGGAAAATAACAACATTTTCTCTAATAAGGAACGTTTAAGAAATGAGTAAGTGTTGAGATGGCGGATGACACGGAAAAAGGAAAAAGAATATATCTTGTGCCGACAAGTAGATTCAGAAATATTTTAAACGATGATTATACCTGATAGCAAAATACTTGTCGACATTATGTTATGATCAAAAGTTAATGAAAGTACACAAAGCGCGAAAGCGTGACTCGTTATCAAGGTTCAATCAGAATCACGATGAATTGCACTTTGTATCAATCGTTTTTTCTGATGAAGCACGTTGGCGAAAACTAACGACAAGGGTACAAAATTGTAAAAGAAGATTAAAGCGCTGTGTAGTGAGTGACTAGTGACGCTCCAAAACGAATATGGACGATTACCTCAGAGACTTCGACCCATGCTCTACAAAACTTCAATCTCCTTTGTCAGAGAGCGATACCCGATCGGAATGTGCCTTTGTCAAAGGCCCACTCCACGGTACCGAAATTTGGGTCCGGCTTTGTCTACGTATAATTTTTAGCCGCGTACCTGTAGTAAACCTGTTTTATACGCGGTCCGTTCGTAGAAATGCTCTCGACTGTCCTTATTTTGTCTCTGTATAATTTTATTCCCTATGCGAAGGCGAAAAGGCGTAGATGGTATAATCAGCAAAAACCAGCCATACTTACAAACATAAACAGATTAGTAGTGAAGCACACAAAAGCGTCCACACCTCCACCCTGATTCGGTATCGACGCCACATGAGTAAGCGGTTCTGAGAATCACTTTTGCTGCACGATTTAATGGAATATAAAAAGGAAACTCATCGGATGGCCCGTGGCGTGACGGAACGCACTTAGAGCATAGACATCGAACCGAAACCACAAGTTGATCAGGAATAATGGAGCCTGCGTATCGTGCACGTGGGAAAATACGAGTGGGATCCGGTGCGCTCACTCTCAGGATAGCATACGCTGGCTGGAGAGGAAGTATTAATTTACAACAAATGTTTTTGGTTGGCTGTATCGGCTTCAAAATTACACCTATTGAATGGCAAGCAATAAGTGATGAGAAACGAATGACAAGAACCCCACTGTTTTTTACCGAAACCAAGCAGTCTGGTAGGTGGGTCTTTGTATTTGGTTGGCCCGGGGCCGGGCATCGATCGCGTGGTTGCGGTGAACGCACCCCAAACTCCGAGCCGAGCACCGCACCCGCCAACCAAACGAACAGAGGGGCACGTTCTTCGCATTGCAAAAAAACAAAAGATAACTTAGTTATCTACTGTGCAAACAACTGCTTATCGACGAAACCAGCTCCTAAAAACCCCAAGGGATTGTTCGAGCGCTCTAGCCGTAAAGTTTTCGAGGGCCTCACTTGCTAGGTAAGCTTGGGACTATACACGGATGTGCGTGCACTGTTAATGGCCATGCATGTGACGGACAGTCACTGTGTCTGTGGAACAAATGATCGGTGGAAACAAGAAAATTACCAACTCCACGCCTTTCAACCGCATAGACCGGCCAAGTCACGAAGTAGCCGTTTCACTAGAGTACAAGATAAAACAGGAAACGTGCATTTTGGCTTTTGTGTTAAACACATGTCAGTGTCACATTCTAAACACTCATCTTGAATATTTTAGCTGGCGTGGTACATAATAAATGAAAGCGGTTTCTTTTAAAAGCAACATATGTTAGGGATATATGCGAGGTTCGTGCTGCATGCATTTCATGGCGTTTCCCTGAGTCGGGAGCCGGGAACACAAAAAGCGAGTGCTCGGCATAATATCCAGCTGCGAGGCGAGTGCGGTGACCTCCGCGCATCTGCCCGCACCGGCTGGCTTCACACATCATAACCAAACCATCACAAATCTAGATTGCTTTTGTTTCAACTATTAGAATATCTTGTTTGCCAGCGGCTAGCTCCGCTCGGGAACAATTATTGATAACTCTGGCACGATATAACGGATCGAGATAAACAAACGAGGGAAATCGTCATGTTCCCGGCAGATGGTAAGCAAACACCGCGGCCGAAAACACGTGGCTATGGTTCCAATTTAAAATATCGCATGCTTAATCGCGTTTCATTCTGTTTTACAATTTTAAAGTTTGCTGGGTGGAATTCATATGGGCTATCCATACGATTCATCTTGCCCACCCCGATCAAAAATGAATGTTTTTTTACAAATCATATAAGAATATAGGTTATATTATTATAATCACTAAAGAGCTCTGGTGGTCTAGTGGAAGCGACTCCGCCTTGCGATCTTATGGTCGTGGGATCGAATTCAGTCGTGCACCAATACATCGTGCGGAAACAGGAATGTCGAAGAACCGTAGACAGTTTGAAAGCATGTGTCAAGTGCACAAAAAGAGCCTTTTAGGCGCACTTTAAATTCTTTCACCACCAACTAGATAGATATTTATTATTAAAGCTTACTTCGTCCCGCTGCAGGGCAACATAGGTGTATTAAATGAAATTCCTACCCTAGGTTTTAATCACAGGTACCTACAAAAAGCTTTTCTGAAAACTTGTATTCAAACGGGTTTTTTTTTAACGTCACAGAACGTAGCTTTGATAGGAAACCCGAGACCACATCTCAGTTTACCATTGCATTGCGACTAAACAGAGTCCTTTATAACGTTGTCATCAAACGTGCTTTGATAGAAACCAAGGGCTACAATACACATTAAATGCATTGGAACATATAGTTTACATCCAGTAGGACGAGCTTGCGAGAGCTGAACCGAGTTTCCATTGTGCCAGCGGCGTCGCCGTGTCGCCGAAACCCTACACCTCCCGTAATAGGATATCTGGTGTCGAGATCCGGAATTGATCAGACGAGAGCCGGTTTTGTTCCCTTCAGCGGTAGGAACAGACCCAGTCAGACCTGCTCGTACCTGCGTAATTACCGAGTCGAAGGTGGAAACAATTAAGATCGCGAATAAGTTATGAGTAAAACGTGTGAGTGATTGAGATAGGCTATAATTACTTCGTGCGTGGGATGCATGAGGATTGATATCTGACTATCAGACTACCGTTAGATTGCTGAAGACAACACACGTTCGTTTCAAGACGGCCTCGGAAAATCGTAGAAGAGGTTACATAAATCCAAGTGGTGTCAAAACGTGGCATGGTATTGTTCACCAATACAATTCACTTTGATTGCAATAAGATAGATAAGAATTAAAGTTTACTTACAAATACTGCTGTTTTAACACATTTATCTCCTTACCTGAAACAAAATAAAGGGTTTGGGGTTTAATTCGAAATCAAAATTGCTAGAAAGAATTAATACAGAGACGCGGCGGGCGGCACCGGCGTCCATTTGTTACTGGAATTCTTCAAAGTTATGAACTTCTGCAAACTTCGCGATGGCCGTGGTATAATAATATAAAAAGTGAGAGTCAAATTCGCACATGAAGGGTTCCGTACCAAAGTAAACTCAAAAATGTCTTGTATGGGGAGAGGATCCTTTTTATTTTTATTATTTGTTGGTATAGTGGCAATAAAAATAAACACTGAAAATGTCAACTCTTCACCTATTACGATTCATGAGATACAGCCCACTGACAGACAGACAGACAGACAGACGGACAGCGGAGCCTTAGTAATAGAGTCCCGTTGGCACCCTTCGGGTACGGAACTCTACGTATGTTATATTTGCGTTTTTCGGTATAATTTTTTACTATTATTTATATTTATTGTTTTTAGGTTAGTAATAATTGTTTACTTTTGAGAATTACAAATTGTTTAGTATTGAGAAATAGAAAAATAAGTATTTTTCAAATTACTGTAGATGACTTAGTCGACTAGATCATTACCGCCAGAATGCGAGTACATTATCAAAAAACAACACTGCACAGACGTGTCAGTTTAGGTACATCATTACAAGGTAAGGTAGGTTAAAGAATCTCAAAAGGCCCGAGTCCCGGCATTAACTTGAAGGCACGGTTCGAGACGGGCGCGAATGCAATCACGGGAGGGAAGCTCATTCCACTTGCATCTCCGTAGCTTCCAGACTGGTTAAATTAAGGATTCCACACGTAGGATCCACGACGCATAGGAACGCGAGCAAGCGCGAAATTACGAGACCGTAACCTTTTTGCATTTAGCTGCCTCATTTCGATTAGATTCACTTTCTAGTAATCTAGCGCTGATGGGTGTACTACTCACATTGCATTGGTGTTCGAAGATCTTATTAGTGGTCGTTTTTATTTTCGGTCAATTTGGCTTTCTTCGGAAAAACTTCGGCGACCTCGGTGGCGAGGCGGGCGAGTGCTCGGCTGAGACGTAAGAGGCGCGGTTTCGATTCTCGCTAAGGGAGAAATGTTTGTATGTTCTACAAATATTTCTTCCGGGTCTGGGTGTTGTATTATGTATTATAAGTATGTATTTACAAAAAATGAGTATATAAGTAATACTTATTATGTATTCTATCAGCTATCTGGTGCCCATAGTACAAGCTTTGCTTAGTTTGGGGTTAGATGGTACTGTGTGAAATGTCCGCAAATATTTATATTGAACGTAAAACAATAATAATTATGTTTTAGATGAAATCTCACTTTCAAATTGGTGCGATTGAAAAGATATAGCAATTTCATATATCTTTAATGTTGGTTATCGAGGATAGGAGCGACCACGAAGCGGTTATGTATCAGCCATAAGTTAACCGCACTACACACAAAAGATGTTAAATTTAATCCGCCTTCTAACTTGTCTACATTACATTACGGTCGAGACGAATGAAAGTTATTTTCTATTAAGTAGTAAAAAGTTATTTTCTTATTTATCAATATTACAACTTAGAATAAAAGCCAAGCATTTGGAAAATTTATAATTAAGAAGCAAAAAAACGAAATCAGCAACTCCATTTGTATGAAGGTCTATGGCAAGATGATTCCCTTCCTTGATTCTAAGCCAGGGGAAACGAATTTTCGAATATTTAACTCACTGAGCATTGAACGAAAATCTTTGAACCGTGCGGCTCAAATTATACGAATGGAAGGAATCACAAGTTCAGAAATATCATGAAGCAATGTGCTGCCGCCAACGCCCTGTCGACAGGAAGGTCGTATTTTGCAACGGCAGGTAGCCAATTTGACATTGTGTAAACGTTTCACATGGGTCCGAAAACGGAACTTGGGTCACGCTCCTTGCATACAAAACAACGAATTGTAGAATGGAACAGTCGCCGGCCGAAATTTTATTTGAAATGCCAGGAGTTTTAGCTATTTTCATATTCATAAATTCATTAGACCCGTAAAAATTAAAACTCTGACATGAAACCTGACTTGCATCGTTAGAGGTTATTGCCATATTTTGTGTAATGATTTGTTGATTCAGCTCTAACGGTGCCGGGTTGGACACACTTATATAGCGATGATATTTCAAGTTAAATACAATGCTAGTGGTTATTGAGCACAAGCGAATATAAAACCAACAATTACTGCTCATCTGCCATCACTTTCTCTCGAGATAATGATCGGACACGCACCAAAATATGCCAAACAATATATTTTTGTTCCGCTTTTATCATCAAAATGTAATTATGAGTACGATCTCATACGAAATCTTATACCTAAAGTACCTGTCGCAGTGATAAAAATTAAGCTTTTATGATAACTGTAATAAAGACTGACTGGGGTCAGTGTGTGTTTGTATAGGATGAAAAACAACAGTCACACATACTAGATGTTGACTTTTATACGCAAAATTCTGCATGTAACTTGGACGCCTTATCAAGTTACTGAAATCCCTTTATCAGCACCTGTCGATGTCGACCCACTTTGGCATGTCGGCAACGGCAAGTACCAGGAACGCATGAGTCCTTAGAAGTTGGGCGAGTCGGACTGCTGCGCAAACGTTCATAAACTCGATTAGGAAGTGATTGATGGATTGAACGGGAGGGCATTGGGGACGCGACGTGTGCGGTCCCGGGCTCCTGCGTCGTGACGCACAAAAGGCGTAGATTATGTAATAGGTGGTAACGTCGGGGAGGCAACGTGCGGGTTGTGAGACACATGATCAATGCGCAGATAAAATTTAATTCTGAGAAGACAACTAGGACAGCATACAGCTGAGAGTTAAGCCAACTATAAGTTCACGCGAAAGTCTAAAAAACTGTCATGTTGCACAATGGCACAATCATCGCGAAATTCTCTAGTTGGTAATTAATAAACCAATTGAGTTACGCTCCAGTCCCCACCCTTACAGAACCATAATCCGATTGCCACCTACGACTGAACTGGGCAAAACGAGGAAAAGAACGGCGGGTTTTTGTGTCAACAACCTTTATCGAAATCCAAACATTATTAGATTGCGTTTTGATAGCATGTGCCTGAACACGGAAATTTTATTTTACGGCTCGTAGGCCCATTACAAATTATTGCAACAATAGACCAAAATAAACGTTAATTTGTTTACAGGAGCTTCCGTCATGGGAAACATGCCAGCATCAGGCAATTCATAATTATTGTAAAGCATAATCTGCTTATCAGATTTGGGTAAAAAAAAGTTTCATAGCGAGGTATTATAATATCTAGATTTTTCTTATTGGAGATTCGCAAGTTACCAATCTGCAGTTGAATGTCAATGGCACGTAACACTAAATAATCGAGTTTCAACTTTATGACGACTTATTACGGTTGAAATTGATTCACCTCTTAGAAAGTAAACACAAGCAAAACCGACAGTTGATTTAGTATAGCAAACCAAGTTAGTACGTGTATTATTACTACTGTTGTGGTAATCCACGGCTGAATGTTCGACCGCTCATAAACAAATCGTGAGGTTGATTGAACCCGAGATGTGGCATGGGAAGCTGCGTCCAGTTTGCGGCCAATTAATCCCCTGTCGTGGCAGACCAACATTAGACACATAACGCGTCTGACACACGCAGTTCAAAGAGCATTTCGACGTACAGGCAGTCCCACCGACATTATTTTAATCCACATTTTCCCGCTACTGAATATTCCCACCGAATATGTGCAGTAATTTGCTCGTCACACACGACTTTTAACAAATTGGGGCGTTCTGGATTCAAATTATTTGTCTTGATGTAGGATTTTGGAGATGGATTCGTGATATAGCTTGCTTAGACGTTCTTGATTGATCGTTGAAGTTAAGCAACGTTGTGCGCGGTCACAATTGGGAGCTCATTTCCTACTTGACAAAAGTATCTATCCAACTTTTTCAGGTCCGATTGATTTATGATGTTCTGTTCGGGGGTTGAGGGCTATTTAAATTTTTAAATTAGTAGCTTGTAAATAATCGAGTTATGTTTAATTTAAATGATAATGACCTAGCACATTATTTCACGTTTTTGTTTACAAGTTCTTCATATCTTTGGCTAAAGTATTGTTAGTCTTGTTGAGTTTATTCTAATTTTACGACAAAAACTAGGTCATTGCCACAGTCATTAGTGGAAAACGTGACACATGATAAATGCTGAAGTAAATATTTCAACAAAACTTCAGATATCTCAAAATAGGGTCATGAAATCGGAGCTACAAATCCTTGCATTATTTAAAGAAATAAATAGGGAGAATAGGCTAAATTGACCTAGATCAATAATGGAATGGGAGCTATAGAATGCGCTACAACACAATAATACGCATGAGGCGCACTTTGCATACTTTCACCACACTTGTTAGAAAGAACTAGATACAAGACTAGTATTAGTAGCACAATAAAATGTAGACCGCTCATCGATCATCATCATATTTTTTTCCCATTTTATGTGGGATAGGCACAGCATGTATTCTTCTTCCATTTCCCTCTGTCAGAAGTCATATCAACACTCGCTAGAACGCACAACGATAAATCTTTTAAATGTCCAATAGAAACTTACCAAATAGAAAACATTCCATGTCTACTGCCCGGTGATTATGGCAGCGTGTGATGTCACAGGCTCGCTCGTGTCGAGTTAGGGGAAATAGATAAGGGACAGGGGAAATTCAGACGGAGAAGTGTATGGGGCGTATCTGATCTGAATCTGTGCGACGAGTTTCACTGTAGGATTTGTAGCTGCGTTCAAATAATTTCGTATGAGTGACTATTCTAGTGACAGAGTTTTGAAGCCGACAATCTCACGAGTTTTGTTAAGCCTTCTCTAATTCCGAAGCGATTAGAATACTTTGCAAAGTATGTATTACTCTGACGCTCAGAATCAGAATTAAACGATAGAATGGCATACTTTGATGCAGATAAAACGTAAGTGAAGCCGTAAGCGGAAGCGAGTGACAAATTAAATGTATTTTATTACTATATATACTACTAGCTGTTGCCCGCGACTTCATACGCGTGTAGTACATTATTTTGTTCTATAATCAATAGTTTTCGCAGCGCACGCCAAAAACTTTTGGGTTTTCTATCTTGGGTTACAATATTGCAATTTTCTTACAGATCCCCAATTTTTTTGAAAATATATTATAGCCTATACTGGTCCCTGATAATGTAACTTTCTATTGGTGAAAGAATTTTTGAAATCGGTCCAGTAGTGGAGCCTATTCGTTACAAACAAACAAAAAATCTTTCCTCTTTATAATATTAGTATGATATACCCCTTTTTTTGAGCAGTGAGTAATAAAATATGGTAATAGATATGTCACCGTCAAATTTTAAATACCGTTACATTATAATCTACCTCGCGAGATTGTAGACTGTCGAAGGATTGTGAACCGTAACATGCTGCTTACAATTTAACTGCTTTAAATTTCTGGCTCTTTGGCGGGCGCTGATGCGGCACGTTCGCTCTAAACTAACCTAACCTACTAATTTCGATCTAAGCATATTTCGTTCGACAGTTTACAATCTCGCGAGATTATAATCACGGTATTTACAATTTCACGGTGACAGATACATTCCGATCGTGAAGTTTCCAAACAATAGTTGTGACTTGTCACAGGTTTCAATGTTATCTAACCTAGAAATCTATCAGTAATGATGTCAAGTCACATAATGCACACGATAACTGACGATACGCTTGTGACCTGGATATAACGGTTACGATCAGCTAGCTGGTGATGTCCTGTTATCTTGACAGATTGGAACTCCTCAGACAAACAAGCACCGAAAGAAAACTCTAAAACAAGTCAATTTTCTCAAAAAGCAACTGTTGCTTGATTTTACAGAAAGAATGGAAAAAGAGAACAAGATCACTCATCCATACTTATATTATAAATGCGAATGTAACTGTCTGTCTGTTACCTTTTCACGCTTAAACTGCTATACAGATTTTGATAAATTTTAGCAAACAGATAGATAAAATACTAATAGTGGGGGTGATAAGGGAAGAAAGTTTATACTAAGAATCGAGATAACTAACGTTGAGCATCGCCGGGTGCGATTAGTACTTGGATGGGTGACCGTACTTTTTTTATCAAGTTCAAATATTGAAACTCATATTCAATACAAACGAAGTCCCATATATTTTAAGAATCATTTAAATCCGTTTAGCCGTGATTTGGCCGGACAAACATGCTCACAAACTTAAGTATTTACAATATTAAAAAGAAGCAGTAGGGATAGAGCAGTAAAATATTTTTTTAGAATTGGTTCAGTAATTCCTGAGATGAACCCTAAAACCTAAAGATACCTACCAACTTTATAATAATAGGTAAATGTACACGTCATTTACAAACTAGCCGATCGCTTGTCATCCCCATACTTTAGCGCATTACACACGCATGGAGGAACTGTCTATTCAAAACCGGATTGGACGAATTTGAATTGAAAGTAAGGTCCACTGGGCCACTGAAACCTGTTCGCAAACTGCAATAGAGCTGATAGGTGAAATCTTAATTAAATCGACACTGGTGACAAAGTGTCCTAACGCAAACTGCCTTGCCCATTGACTTAGTCATGCTCTCTTGACCTAGGTAAGTATTCGTGATAAAACGCAAATTAATAACGCGAGAAACAGAGAAATGATAACAAGACTATTGATCACAACACAAGCCGTGGGTTAGCGGGTTTTCTCATCGACTTTACCACTACAAACTTTCATCTCCTTAATAAGTAATATAAAAAAAAACCTCTTTTAAGTTTCCAATTTTTCTTGTCATTTTTAAATGTATAATTACATCACAGTGCTCTTTAAAGCCACAACTTTATATGCCTTGTGCCCACCCTTCCGTAAGAATTTTGGAATTTGGTTTAAATTTTTCCCACCTCTTCTCTTGTTTTTTCAAATCCGTCTTATATGGATCACCTATGAAAAATGCTTCTTGTTTTTGACCCAACGGTTTATGCCTGGCGTAGTTTGTCAGTCAATCCTAAGAATTGTACCTATTATGAAGAAAATGCAAAAAAACTTTTATCATAGGAATAAACGACACTAGAAATGACGACCTCGATGGCGTGGCGGGCGATTGCTCGGCTGAGACGCAAGAGGCGCGGGTTGGATTCCCGCTACGGGAAAAATGTTTGTATGTTCTGCAAATATTTCTCCGGGTCTGGGTGTTGTAGTATTATGTATTGTAAGTATGTATTTACAAAATAAAGTATTATAAGTATTCTATCAGCCATCTAGTTCACATAGTAAAAGCTTTGCTTAGTTTGGGGCTAGATGGCGCTGTGTGAAATGTCCACAAATATTTATTTATTTATTTAAAGACTTTGTCATAAACCCTACGTAACTCCATAGATAAGGAATCTTAACGTTGTTTGTCAATGTCGATATTTCAAACAACAGATAGATTATTCTATACTATACAATGGAAGGGAAATGTAGAGTCATGAATGTATTTCAAAAGCGCTGGATGAATCCCAACGGTGTAGAAATAGGGTTTTTGGTAAGCCCAGGTATAAAAGACGAGGTTCCATTACGTAACATGACATTAAATAGTGACTGGGCAGAATTAAACGTGGGTTTAGTTGCAGAAATGCTACCTACTATAGGTTAATTACCTGTGCGGTTTCAGACGTAGGAATAAAAAAGTATTTATTTAAAAGAAGAAAAAACCCGACTGCGTAGAATTTAGATAGCACTAGCTTTCGCCCGCGGCTTCGCTCGCGTGGTATCCGGACAAAAAGAGTATATGTTATTCCAGCACACATACGTTGTATATTCCAAGTTTCAATTAAATCCGTTCAGCCGTTACGACGTGATTGAGGCACAAAAATCGTCACACCCTCACAAACTTTCGCATTTATAATAGTAGGATAGTAGGCACATCTACCATATTAAATTTCTTGACACATCAAGATGATGAATTTGTACCAGTTCAAATGTATGTGTTTTAGTCATAGTTCATTGAAAAAGGCCTTCTAAAGCCGCAATATTGGATTTTTTACACTTTAAGTGTTAAAGACTGTACTTATGATACTCGTTATCCAAACGAATCCAACGACACCTCATTTGTCAAAATCCGTCTAGCTGTTTGGACTACAGCTTTAGCAAATGGAATGCACATACATACTCATACATACATACTCAGAACAGCAAATGTACTCTCTATGAATACACTTACACCCCAAACACATTCGCAGTCGGGTAAATATAGGTATACTCAAGGATAGTGTAGCTTTTTAACTGTCAAATAATATTCAGAATCAGTTCGATAGTCTGAGATTACCCGATACAAACAAACACTACAACTTCCTTATCGAAAAACTTCACGTTGGTCACGGTGTCGATCGAAATGTACAGTCAGTTCCTCGTAAGTACACTAAGATAATAAATAAATTAAGTTGGTAAAACGGTCATTATGAAGCACATTTTCAATTCAAGGGCACAGTGCATTACCCTGGTTATTGACCAGTCACAATGACCAAAACATACACAAAAAAAAACAAATAAGCAATCTAGCCAGACTTCAATTTAATAAACCTTAAATGTAAATACAACCTCGTTGGTGCAAAGTTTTGACCAAAAAGTTTTCATATCTTGAACCGCAGTCGGTAATGCGGATACCTAAAAGGACCGGATAGATAGGATGGATCAAGTTTTTCAACATTTGCGCAATTAAACACGGTAGGGTGGACTGGGTGAGGCCGGTCCGATCAATCGGCCCACACCCCGCAAGTAATTAATTTATAGCTTGGACCTGGGCATTACTGAGACTAGACTGTCATACAATATGTATATCAGCTACTCATGGAACGCAATTTACCCTGAGGGTCATCCATGCTACGTAGAATATCACTAGTGTAGTCTGCCATATCTTCAAGCAAGTATTGAAATGATACTCAAAGATCAGTGATTTTAAACAAAAAAATAACAAGTTTAGTACTACAATAGACTTGTAAGAAATTTGTGTAAACAGATTCCCGGATTTTGAATGAATTGAGAGCATCTTAAGTGCTTCTTAAGATTTCTGCTAAAAGTAACAGAAACCGAAGTTTGCAGTGCACTTTCGCTGGGAGAGGTGAAGAGCAAACAACCTCATAACGGTATCCTTAGCGATTCAGAGAAATCGAGATCGTCGCTTTTTGAAAAACGATTGCAGTCGTTCAATTGTAACTGAATGCTTGTTTTTAGAGGACTTTGAGAATATTATTGCGTGCAAGAAGTGAAGATACAAAGGTAGTCAATTCATTGCAGTGGAACCAGCAAGATTGATCGACGTTATCGTTACTTTTACTTGAGTATTTATGATTATTGCAGTGTTTTTGTCCGTCCACGAGCTTGTCTAGTCATTTGCACGCAGTTACGCATTGTTCAACGTAACGGGTACTCACTGGGTAGCAGCTTTCTATACAACTCGGGCTCTAAGTTCAGGTCTATGCCTGTCATAATAATAGTCGCGCTCTCTTGTCAGCGTCAGGCAATGATGAAACGAACTTATTACATGCAGGGATGAGCAGAACAGAGTGAAATCGCTCAAATGGGTTCCTATCCATTGTTAAATACAAACGAGGATCGTATCTGTACAAAAGGCTCCTAATGCAGAGAGCTGAGCTTGGAATAAATTAAAACTCGTGGAAGAACAGAAAATAACTAAAATGTTAATATGTCCTTATTTGCATTCAAGGGACGCGTCTCCCCGCTGGAAGGCGAGGGCCGGGAGCGGTTCAGTCTATGGGCCGGGTTTTAGGGCTCTCGTGCGGCGATCGACATGGTCTCGGAATAATCAGGCGCTCCCCTCGTCGCGGTCGTTCACACACAATCGACTCGGCGAGCGCCACGAGAGGGCCCTACCTACGCACGACGACTACACAAAGCATCCACCCGTACCTAACCGCTACCCTCACTCGCTGCACCAGCGCTGCACTAATTCAAAATTCGCTTTTCCAGCATCCAGTCCAGCCCCATTTTAAACATTATCCCCTGCGCGTTAGAGTCTACTATCCATTGCACGAGCGTGATAAACACGCATTCGCTGCATTCATTTCGATAGGAGGGCCGGTAAAGTCGTGTCGAAAACGAGTTGTAACTCAAGCAATAAGGCATAGAGTTGTGCGGAGCGAGGCTGGCTGCGGTCGGCGGACGCATGTGCACGAGATTGTGAAAAGCATGAATATTGAAAAGTGTTCTTAGGGTACCACGTGTTTACAGAAGCTAACTGGCGCGGATTACTGAACTAACTTCGGCGTCCGGGTTCAAAACTTTTTAAAGTTTCGGTGAAAAGTTAGATATTTTTTCGATTCGAACCGCTCGGATGCAGGTACGTAATATAGTTGAGAAATGAGATAGGAATCTTCGCAATTAAAGTGATGGTAGCCGTTAAAAACGAAATAAAGGTTGGCAATGGCTCGGGGTTTTGCTCGAGTTAACGATGAGCTCGTTCAGAGCTGTAAAAAGTATTGTTTTGCTAGATTGGTCTGGCCTTCTGCAGAACTGGATATTTACAGAGTGCTTTTGTAGAGTAGAAATAGCGTAGATTCTATTAAAATCTTTAATAGAATCCACGATTTGCATCTTACTTATCCATAACTACCTAGGAACTCAAGGACACTATTCAAATTACCAAAAACATGAACAAAACAAGGAAAACAGTGTAAAAAATTATAAACTACCTAGGTATTTAATCTCTAAACGGAGTTAAAGGGTCAACCACCTCAATCTGATCATGCGTTAGTCTAACGAAGGCAAATTCGATGTGGACAAAAATAAAAAGTTAACAGACTAATACCTACCTACCTAATTGAGTAGGTCAGTATCATTGGACATTGAGTAGGTAGGTATAGGTACATAACCACAATATTTATTATTTAACTAGTTTCCGCCCGCTCTAAACTCCCCGATAATTTAGAGCGGGCATCCGAAATAAAAAACTATCCGTAAAGTTTCGAATAATTTCGGATAGGGGCGGAGTCTAAATGAGACATGTTATGACAGGTTTTTGTTTTTGCCCAGAGTGGATAGCAAAATCTATGTAATACACTGTTTGTTTGGCCGATTTTGGAAGTTTTCAGTGATTCTTTAAAAATCTATTATCCGTAACCGAAACTATCCGAAACTGACAGATAATCCGAAATAATTTAATATCCGTAACCGTATCTGGAGCCGGTATGATATTATTCCTATATCAGTATCCATATTATCCAGATCCGAAATTTCATATCCATAACATCCCTGCACGCGAGCAGATAGGTATGTGGTAGGTATATGGTGGGGTAGGTTACCTTACCACCTAAGTACAGGTAGGTATACCCAATACTTATCAGTCAATTTCTGTTCAGCCGTTAGGTAGGTAGGTACGGACTTGAGTGAGAACAAAGACACTTACAATCTTTCACGTTTTTTATTTGATGTTTAGTTGTATCTAATCATATTTATCAACCTACAGCAATAACAATTTTATTTTCATCGAAATAGGTCAATGAATTGATAACAATTTATAGCAAGGTCATTAACCTAGCCGAGTAGGTACCTACCTAGTTAGAAATCAGAGTAAATCTACCTACCTTTACATCGATAACAACCTAGGTAGGTACCTAAGTAGATATAGTGCTTCTAAACCAAACAACAAAAATGTTTATACCGAATTTGAAGTTAAAATTGTAAGCCTAAATTTACCTAGCTAGGCTTATTTTTCTTTGTAATAAAATTAATAATCAACACCATGAAACATTAACAAATCACACCTCGGTAGTAGGTAGATACCTGCAGTGAAAGGTTAACAAAAACTGGTTTGCTAAATGAAACTCCAAAGAAATCATTCTAATCTCTATTCTTTGTGAGCTGTGAAAAACGATTAGGCTGATTTAATTCTTTGGCGTCCTAAGGTTACCTGTATATAGGCAATACATACGTAACCTAGGTAGGGCTTTTCTAAAGTCAGAGTAGGTACCTAGGTACTTATTAAGTGTAAACAAATGTAAACAATCAAAGACGAAGATACACAGAGTTAGTTACTATCCCTTAGGAGAACTTCAAACTATTTGAATGGATGCATCAATGTTCTAAATTTCTTTTATTTTATATGAAAGTAGGCTATGATATTTTGTGCAGCTATCACAAAGCCAAGTAAATGAACATTCTTAGCCTTGTGTGGCTACGAAAACAATCAGCTAAGTAGCAATTATGTCAACAAAATCCACTCAAAGTTTATAAACAAAGTTGAGCATTATTTACAAATAACTGACTCACCAGACAACTCCGAAAGCGCCGTAGCCGATGGGGCGGTCGGGCTGCACGTCTGTGGGGATGGCCGGCGCCTGGTAGTAGGGCGCCGCTGCCGCCAGGATGGCACCCTGGGGCGCGCTCTGCGCTCCGCCCTGCATCAGCGACATGGACACACTCATGGAGACGCGAGAGTGCCGCGCGGGGCCGCTTACAGCCGCCATCCAACCGCTCGGCAGTCGGCGGCGGGTCGTCACCGCACAATCCTCGGCATCACACGCCGACCTCAGCAGACCGATCACCACTGGCCTTCCGAAGAACACGCGACAATATCACCGGTTACTTCTTTATTATTCATGCTCGGTCGACTATGCGGGAATTCACTGAACACACGAAACGTCGGGATAACTATTGATCGCGCGAACAAACTTTGACAAAAGTTACGAAGTTTTCAATGTAAATGTTGCCTGTTATTGTCTTCGGTTGCGATTTCCTCCTGGACAAAGGATGAGACCGTGAAATTTACGACAACAGAGCAAAACACAGACGGCCGCTCACCACGAAAATCGAGCGAAACTGGCAGCGGGCGGCGCGGGAAGGGGGCGAAGGCGCGCGGAGCAAAGGCGCCGTGGAAGGGACGCCTAGAGAGAGAACGAGACAATAAATAAAACAATGTCGATGACGCTTGAACAGCTGCTGCCGCTTTGGATAATGCTGGATTTTTGTACTTCACTTCCCAACTAGTTTCCTAAAAAGTCTGTAGGTAAATATTTTTTGGTTTTTGTTGTGACAAACTTTTATTTCATAACTTTTTCTGACATAAGAAATAAAAAGTATGTATTGCCATCTAGTAATTCTCTTAGTAAACACGTAGAAACTTTGTATTCAATAGTTTTTATTATAGTGAACAGATGGCGTTTGAATAGTAAAAAGGTTGCAACCTAAAAACCTCTAAAAACCAAGGAAATAAATTCGGTAAATTCAGGTAAATTCATTGAAAGTTCAAACTGGCTACAAATTAAAACAACATTTTTTTCGTAAAGGTGGGTGTTATTTAATTAACAAAAATCCAACTCTTCATTTTTCCGTGTCATTAGGTACTTCCTACTTAATTCGTTCACACTACTTATCGAATGGTGTACCTACCTAATAATTGTGTTTTATTTAGAATACTTTGTCGCTTGACTGGGAGTAAAGAAAAAACATAGAATGCGTCCAGCTGTTTCCCTCCTCGAGCATGTCGTAAAAGTCGACTAAGGGATAGTATCCTCTGCAACATGATGAGATACCTACAATAAGCAAGGTATTCCCAAGGAGGGTTGACGTCAGGCAGGCGGCCGGTCATAAAACACCTTAGCCAAAACTCTTACAGCACAGACTACTGTGCCGACCCCACATAGATCAATAAGATGATATTTAGAATAAACGGGTTCCATTCCTGGCTAGGAATATTGATTTTTCAAAAATCCAATGATGCAGTTTTAGTTTTCATCAAAATCGGACCCGAGACTCCTTTGAGTACCTAGGTACTTTTCGCTATTCCTCATAATTTCGGATTTGGCCATACCTACACGCCTACATAAAAAATCACCTGTAGGTATACCTATATTTCCTTAGCTTCTTTCATTATGCACTAATATTAACCTGTACCTAATATATTTCTGTAATAGGTATGTTTCCGTCGGGGTCGCTCAGTTGGTGATCTTCTAGCTTACCTAACCCATCGATAGGCGGAGGCCGTTCAGATGAAAGGAGTGGTTCCAGGAGTGGTCGGTTTTCCCGAGAAATTATGCAACTGGTTATTAGTATTCCTGCGGCTCGGAGGATCGTAGTCGACGGTTTTGAGAGCACTCCCCTCATCGCCTCAGCCAAAATTGGAATCCTTGGCGTTAACATATCGAGTGATGTTCAGTTTCGCGGTCATTTGGAAGGAAAGTTAGCCTTTCCTTCCAATTGGCCTCCCAAAAACTTGGGGTGCTTAACAGGGCTAGACAGTATTTCGTGCCGGCTCACCGCTTGCGACTGTTTAAGGCACAAGTAAGACACATGGAATACTGCTCTCATCTTTAGGCCGGGGCACTCCAGTACCTACCAGCTTTTCCCTTACAACAAAGAGCCGCTCGAATTGTCAATGACCAAGTCCTTTCCGATAGGCTTGACCTTTGGCTCTGCGAAGAGATGTTGCATCCCTATGCATCATGTAGGTAGGTACCTACCGCACTTACAATGGGGAGTGTTCTGAGGAATTGCCGCTTATTTCCGCCATTGTACACAGCGACAGCAGTAGGTACTTAAATACCATCCACATCATGTGAATGGTTATCATTCCTCAACTATGCGGTGCACACGAAAAAAAAAGTTTTGTTGCTTTTAAGTCGTTGAGCGATGACGGAGGCCTTTAGGCGGCCTAAAAACTCCGTCAGAGTTGCCCACTAGCTCATATACGAACATACCTACACGACAATTTCTGCCTCACACAACTGCCGTGAGGAATCAGCTGTCGCCAACGGCATTTTTGAACCAAAGGCCGGCAACGCACTTGTAGCTCCTCTGATGTTGCAGGTGTCCGCGGGCGGCGGTAATCACATCAGGTGAGCCACTTGCTCGTTTGGCCCCTCTACCACAAAAAAATTATGTTCTTAATCCTTTTAATATCACGTTTTGTATAAATTAAATGATCCCTAATTTTTTTATTATAGAAAAATATAAAATAAATAATATTATGATCTATTAAAAAACAACCAAAATGGCAAATGCCGAAAGTGGCGACACCAGAAGAAAAAAAACATCAAAAGAGCGATTTTGAAAATCCATTCGATAAGGATCCTTCCTTAAATACGTAATAGAAACGTAATAAAACGTTCCTATATTATCAAAAAAAGTTTTACCTACAAGAGTGACAACGCGGGAATCTGCTAGTATTGTTATTCTTGATGAACTAATTCGCCAGCCTTTCAGATAAAGTTATTGAAATAAGCCGACCGGATTTCAAATAAAACAGAAAAGTAATAAATATCAATTATATTTATCACAGAGAATCACATGGTGTTATAAACATCATTTACGTGGCTAGTACAAAATATCGTCATAATGATTCATTTCGCAGTGGGAAAATAAATTAGAAATTAAGTAACGGATTTATGTTTGCGAAAGTGCAGAGGCGATAAAGAAAATTTGCGCTAAAATAACATGATTTTGCAACATTTATAAAATATATTTTATAATTAAAATGTTGAGTTTCCCAAACTAGTGTCAAGTGGTATCATTTTCCAACTATCAAGGTGCTCATGCCCGCATGCAGAATGCATGTACCTTACCTTTGTACCTTTTGTGGTACTCATTGTGTACGACTACATTATTTGACTTTTTAATGCATATTTTTTCATGAATTATGTTGATAAAATTTTTGACTATTTTTATGCAATCAATGATTCAACTTGATACTTTAGGGAACATAAGTTACAATTTAATAAACTAGATGTAATACAACACATAGTGACTACGTAGCTATGTTGTATGGGAAAATCAGAAACCAGAGATACAGGAAAACTATCTAGAATCATTAGGTATTATTATGTGGATTAATTTTGGCTGTAATTGTTTTGTCAAGAATGGTTTCAGATTTTCCCATTCTGTCCCAGTAAAAAAAATGTACAATGACGAATAAAATTAATTTGCGATAACACAAACCTAGCCTACGTTATTAATACATTCAATATTATTACATAATACATTGAGTAAATAAAATGCCGTTCGATTTGGTTTACAAAGATATTTTTTACATAAATATACAAAAATGGTACACAATATAATGAGTGAAAATGTTTCTAAAATTTTATTGCACAAGTGTGTTGTGTGCTAGGATAAAATTTAAGTGCACCACATAGACCGAGTGGCGATCGCAGACAACCCTACGCCATCGAGTACCAGAATTCATCAATGAGGGCAAGAGCAAGATCGTACGGTCGTCGGCCAAAAATATGGTCTACCACGGTTGAAGTTCATTTGCACGTCAAGGTTGATTATCCCTTTTGATATTCTGACAATTGCTACAGGAAGTTTTTACAAAATTGGTAGACTTTCTTGACCCACCATACCTAGTAAGGCGGCAGTTTTTTTAAACAGAGCTTTGGAACTAGCGAGACCAGTATTGTACTTTTATAGTATTGAAATTTTACACTATTCCTTTCATAACAAAAAAACAAAGTTAAGTTCTGTCATATTATTTACTTCCCTTTTTGTGCTGAGACGATGAGTCAAAATACTTACCCCATGGGATCACAATATCGTATTATCGAATTGGTACTCGAAGGGATAGAATACCTACGATTACGACTCGGTATGACAAACATTACATAAAATGTGTAATCGTGACAAACATTCAACCGAGCTAAAGTAAATGAAATACTTACCTAAGTACTTCTGTCGTTCTGTACTCAGACGATTACAAACACTAGATAAATTCTTCACTTCATATATTCTACTGGCTGGTACAATGCCAATAGCCAAAACAATTCTAATGAAAAATATGTAGTAGGTGTCTGTAGACATTTGCCACCTTTTTATTTTTTATTTTTGCCACCCTTTTATTTTTTATTACAATAAAAAATAAAAAGGTGGCAAATGTCTTGGCGTAGCTGCCTGCCACCATTTTTTAATCACTATGTTACTTGGTATAACCTCTTTGATTACCATTCTATTGTATACAGATTTTTGTTTTATAATTTTACCCGACTAATTTAATAGTGCAAATTATCGTATAATATATTTGTCATCTCAAGAATCGAATTAGCAGCTCTCAGGCTCACAATACGGAAAACAATCTTTGAAAAAAAAAGTTGGTTTAGGCAAGTTGCCTCCTGTAGCTGTAAAATCATCTAGTAAAGGAAAAGTACTTAGTTTTTAGGGTCCTGTACCCAAAGGGTGCAAATTATTAAGCCTCCATTGTCCGTCCGTCTGTCAGCGGGCTGTGTCTCATGAATTGTATTAGGTAGAGTTGAAATTTTCACACGAGTATGTATTTCTATAATAAAAATAAAATATAGAAAATAAATGAAAAGAGACTTAATTCAAGATTTTTTTAACGTGTACTATTTCTAAAGCACATAGAGTAAAAGTAATATTAAAAAGTAAATGTACGATGGTACGGAACCCTTCTAATTCGACACGCACTTGACCGGTTTTATTTTTTGACTTGGCTATTGGCAATGAGCCGGGCACACCACATTATTGTCTATGTACAATTTATTATAACACTGGATTTATACAATCCGTTCCCCTTTCTATCCTAAACATCTATCGGAGATCTAGCCTTACACACCGTATTCCAGGAGCTGGTGGTGCTTTTCATACACTATTTTTCGACTCTTCGTGAAAGATGACGACTGGACGACGGAAGAAAAATGGAGTGCCGACTAACCCCCCATTAGCGAAATAAGGGCAGGGAGATGATTTATATACTCTTTATACCTTCGACAAGATTGGTCCTCACTTCTACGTCATAATTTCAACTAATAGGCGTCAGGTGGAAGATTACCATAGCGACTTTTGTCCAAAAAAAAAAATATTTGTGGACATTTCACACGGCGCCATCTAGCCCCAAACTAAGTAAAGCTGTGCTATGGGCACGAGATGGCGGATACTTACTTTTTTTTGTAAATACTTACTTATAATATATAATACTACAATACCCAAACACGGAAGAAATATTTGCAGAATACACAAACATTTCTCCAGTAGCGGGAATCGAAGCCGCGCCGCTTGCGTCTCAGCCGAGCACTCGCCCGAGACGCCACTGAGGTCGTCAGCTGTTTGGTAGTAGCAACGTTTTTATGGCAGTTTATTATCCGTCGTCCGTTAGTTGAATATTATGTAAATACCGGGCATTAGACATGGCATCGTATGAAGTAAAGTAGGGTAGAGTCAATTCATCAATTTGGAATATTTTAATAACATTAAAAAACAACTTCAACAACTTTTTTCACATGTGTATGTATGTATACATTAAATATGTTTAATAAATTTCATCACCAGCTCTCGGACTTGGAAATCTAACAATTCGTATCGTAATTTTAGGCGTTTCGTTTTATAAAATGACTTAAGAACCGCGTGATTATTACACATAATACAATTTAAACACTTGTGATACCAACACTCATCTACGCACAAATAATTTACATACTACAACATATTTTTTGTATGATTGTTCTGATACATAGCTTGGTTCTAAGAATAGACATATTTCAGACGTACATTCTATTATAATGCCCAGGCAAAGTGTTGAATATTTTTTTCATCAGGTTTTTCTTGCTTGAGGCTGATTTCTTACAATAATATTTATATATTAACGACCTTTTAAACAGTACTTAAACCTCCTTTTATATTAATTTTATCATATACAACGAATTTACCTATCAATGCAGTTAACACATGTTTTTATCTTCTGTGGGTCTGCCAAACGTATTGGACATGACATAAAAGTGATTCGAAAGCCCTGAATTTTGAGGGTCGCGAGTCCGTAGATGAAGACAGCATAAAATCGTTAATGGAAGCATATTGGGGAGGCCTTTGTCGTCTAAAAACGTCCACTTAAATTTGATTAGTCAACTTCGCCATCGATCAACTTCGGCGGCGACCGCCGAAGCGCCAAAAATGTCAAGCGAAGTTACTTATCCACCCAGATATTTTAAGTGGACCATTCGGGTTCTACCATTTGAGTAGATCGTATGGAAATTGGACTATATACGAAGAGAACCGATTGCTTATCTCCTATCCTACAGTAAAGTTTTAGTTGACATGTTGCTAAGTTGACCGACTGCGAAGAAGTTGATAGGTTTGATAGATTCCACCTGCGGCTTGCTCACGTAGTATCCGGATAAAATAGCCTAATATGTATTAATCCAGCACGAGTACTGTATATTCCAACTTCCATTTAAACTCTTGCGGATGTTACGGTGCGATTGAGGAACAAACAAAACTTTCCTAATATACCTTTCAACTTTTTTTTTTCTTTTTTGACTTTACATGGGCCTTTTCTCAACAATAAAATAAATAAATAATATTTGCGGACTTTTCACACAGCGCCATCTAGCCCCAAACTAAGCAAAGCTTGTACTATGGGCACCAGATGGCTGATAGAATACGTATATACTTTTTTTGTAAATACATACTTATAATACATAATACAACACCCAGACCCGGAAGAAATATTTGCAGAACATAGAAACATTTCTCTCGTAGCGGGAATCGAACACGCGCCTCTTGCGTCTCAGCCGAGCACTCGCCCGCCTCGCCACAGAGGTCGTCAAAAACAATGGGACAGTATGTAGCAGTAGTAGTCCTAGTAACCCATTCTCATTATAATAAATGCGAAAGTAAAACTGTCTGTTACCTTTTCACACATAATCCGCTGAACTGATCTTCATTTAATTTGTCAGGGAGATAGATAACATCTTTTTGCTACATTTTGTCAGGAAAACAATGCATACGAAGTCGCGGGCAACAGGGTGTTCCTAGGAGAGTTCAAAGCCTGTGTTGCTGTTGACCGCGTATCGTAGTTTGTCGCGGAGGGTGCTGCGTTTCTGGTAATTCGGCAGTTTCAGCAGATTGAAGCAGGTGGAGGAAGTAGGCAGCCGGTGTAGTGGATCCTTCTTGCGAATCGTGAAGAAGCCTCGGATCACACTGCCTGTGGAACAGAGAATATATATCATTTTTTTGGTAGCCTGTATGCTGTTCCATTTCTGGACAAATGCATCTGTCTTTTACTTTCTGGCATCCCTTTATTGTGTCAGCTCTTCATCATCATCTTCCTGCCCTTATCCCACTGTATGTGGGGTAGGCACAGCATGATACTTTGATCATGCTGTGAAAGTTTTGGCTAAGGTGTTTTATGACCGGCCGCCTGCCTGACGTCAACCCTCCTTGGGAATACTTGCTTATTGTATCTGATCATGTTGGAGAGGATACTATCCCTTAGTCGACTTTTACGACATGCTCGGGGAGAGAAGCAGTTGGACGCATTCTATGTTTTTTTCAGCTTGTACTAGCTCTTGCCAATAAATATTTTATTAAAAACAATTATAGTAAAACAAAGTCGTTATCCGCGTCTGTCTGTTTGTGACGGGTTTTATTAAGATTTTCCTAATTATTTCGAGAATGTATCTTTCTCTGCTGGACTGGGAGTAAAAAAACATAGAATGCATCCAGCTGCTTATCTCTACGAGCATGTCGTAAAAGTCGACTAAGAAGTATCTAATGTCCTCTCCAACATGATGGACCTATATGGGCGATGGGCTGATCACCTGTCACCATGGTTCACCATATCCATCTTGGGAGTCTTGGATAAGAAGTGGCTGCAAGTTTTCTTATGATTACTTGTGGCTCTGCTCACCCCGTTAGGGATACGGGCGTGATAATATGAATGTTTGTATGTATTTAGAGAATTTCTGACAAGTTAATTTATGTATAGATATTCAAGTACATATAAGAAATCATACCTATAGTATCTCCCGTGTCTTCGTCGTCTCCGACTTCAACGCATCGTATCGAGAAGGGCGGCTTCAGGTGCGCGAATCCTAGAACTGGCGGTTTTGAGCACGACGTCACAAACTGAAATCATAACTACCGTTTCTATTTCAACCAAATATTAAATAAATATTGCTGAACATTTTGAACACCTATTATGGGTACCAAATGGCTAATAGAATACTTACATACTTTTTATTTAAATAAATGCAGAGAAAATTGAAAGAGTGGAAGGAAAACCTTATGAGTAATTATGGTGACTCTGCTGTGGGCGTGATGATATGTATGTATTTATGTATGGAAGAAAAACCATTATATTTAGCCTATACATTGTTATTCTAGCTAGATCATAAATTATATATGTACAGCATAGGATCTCAAGCATCCTCAAACGTCCGAACTCTTTAAATTACATTGATAAATCTGCCCTCCTAGTGAAGAACGCAGTAACTAGCATTATTGTCAAAAAATAGTTAGATACATATTCGGAATCACCTAACAAAATAGAACATTCTGTTCTCACTCACGTATCAAAACATGCTTGACATAGTTACTGCGTTCTTCACTAGGAGGGCAGATTTTTCAAAGCTTCACGCCACAGTCGCAGGTCGTGTAAGTCTAACGGCACGTTGTCTCCGCTTATTGGTCATTGAAGTTGTTTTAACGTACCTTGAGGAACATGGCACGCTCTTGTTCAGTGAAGTCCCGTTGCAACACATCCCAGAGCCAGCACACGACGCGGTGCGAGTCGTGGAACCCGCCGTAGTACTGCGTGTGGCGACGGAGATCCCGCAAGTCCAGCGGCACGTTGTCCCCGCTTATTAGTCTTTGAAGCTGTGAATATAAAAAAATAATAATATCCAACAGTCACATACATAGTCCTGACCCCACACTAGGATTCCCTGTGTCGTGGGTGTCAGAAACTACGAGTACCATGGTACTACAACACCCAGACCCGGAAGAAATGTTTACAGAACGTGCAAACATTTCTTCCGCAGCGGAAATCGAACCCGCGCCTCTTGCGTTCTGCCGAGCAATCGCCCGCCACGCCACCGAGGCCGTCAATAATACAAGATTTTATTGAAAAATTACATAATACTAGCTGCCACTAGGCCGGTGCAGGCGGATTTGCTCGCGTGGTACGCCGAAAAATAGCCTATATGTTATCCCAGCATACATACTATGTATATTCCAAGTTTTATTCAGTTCAAATCCGTTCAGCCGTTACGGAGTGATTACTATACAAATACATACAAACATCCTCACAAACTTTCACATTTATAATATAGTAGGATTATTACAAGTTTTTATTCTAAAATATCAAAAACCTGGCTGCAGCAACTGTTTTTTCTTTACTCCCCGTCCAGCAAAGTAGTAACTTTATTTTCTGAAACTCGATCACTTACGGTCAAAATAACATGTTTATGTCTATTACTTTTATAGCGATTCTTAAAAAGGTTTGATAAAAGCTTACCTCAGGAGTAGAGAACAGTGAGAGCCACTCAGGGTTTATGATAGTTCTGAATCCCTTGATGAACGCGTTGGTTTGGTCTTTGATCTGCGTGTGCATTCTGAAGTGCGCCATTAGATGTATGTAGTTTATTCTGTGACAGGTACAAAGTCCATTGTCATTTTCAGCATCAAATGAAATCAACTAGTACAGAAGATAAATAAATTTTAAATATTTGTGTAAATTTGATACAGCGCCATCTAACCCCAAACTAAGCAAACCTTGTACTATAGGCACCAGATGGCTGATAGAATACCTATATACTTTTTTTTTGTAAATACATACAGCCTTATACTAAGCTACAGAGCTACGTCGGAGATTCTGGTTCTATACTCGTATTTCTCTACATATAAGAATAGTCAAAATATTGTTTTACATACATACATTTATCACGCCCGTATCCCTAATGGGATGGGCAGAGCCATAAGTAAATATGTTAATATGGCTTAGTAAAATAGATCAATTGGAATACAGAGGTCGTGGGACCGAATCCGGTCACTGGTCATGCATGAACAGATTTATATATATACATCGGCCGTATCTCTAACGGGGTGGGCGAGAGCCACAAGTAATCATAAGAAAACTTGCAGCCACTCCTGATTTTCAAAGTTCCAAGACCAAGTCTTATATGGTGAAAACCATGGTGACAGGTGTACAGCCCATCGCTCATATAGATGGTCCATCATATTGGAGAGGATAATCCCTTAGTCGACTTTTACGCACAAATTTCCTGCTCGAAAAATGTATGTGGACTAAACCAATACTTTCAAACGGTAAAGAAAATGCGGCATGCCGTAAAACCCAAAAAGTTTGAAGACATATTTGCAACAGAGGAGACTTTTTGAAGCGCTTTAAATTCTTACACTATAAAGTTGTACAAGTAAAGTAGTATTATGGTTGTACTTACTTATTTTCGTTAGTGACGGGTATAGCGCGTCCGCCCGGCACTAGCTCGTGAGTCACTATCTCCCCGAGTCGCTCCTCGTCGATGGAAAAGGTCAGCTCTAGCGATGACACATCTCCCTATAATCATTTACAACGAAATGCATTATAATGTATATGTATGTATTCTGTATTTATAGAGGCCTTAAGGCGGCCTAAAAACTCCGTTACTAGAGTTGGCCACTCGCTCATACGAACTTACTTATCGCGTGAATAGCCTTGTTATTTTCCCGGCATTACAACTGTATTACAACAGCCGTGGTGGTGGGCCAACTGAGCGATAAACCCCGTTTTATAATTCAAAAAATGAATTACAAAACTATGAATTCTGATCGCGAGAGTTAACAATCTATAGCAGCAAGATTTTCCCTCGCGTAGAAATTAAATATAGCTCAGGAATAGTGTAACTCTCTGTTGGCGAAAGAATTTTCAAAATCTGCTGTAATTTCCGATAATACAAACAAACTTTGCGATTGTTTTTCTTTACAGTTTGAAGCTGGTATTCAAGAACTGTGCTCATTCAAACATCATCGTCTCTGGGTTCAGTGTCCCGATTTTGTAACACAATAGCGTCGGCGTTGCAGTCATCTACGTCATCCGTTCCTTTCACTCATACAGTGCTAAATTTAGTGTACTTTTTTTTTACCGAAATAGGTTTGCGTTTGACCACACTCTACCTGATGTTAAGTAACAGTGTGGTCTAAGATGAAGCACGCTTAAGAAGAAACCTATCGATTCTCGATTCAAAGACACCCATATTATACTTTTCAGGTAATACAGGACCCAGCAGAGTTCCAAATTAATTTTTGCACATTTTTGTACGTAAACCGGGTATAAGTATTAATTACACTAGTCAACAAAAAAACAACTTTTGCATGTAACATTAAAAATTTTGTCTAGTTATGTTTAGGACAAGGATAAGGATACTAGAAATAAAATTAAAATGCTTTCAGGTAATTACCTGAAAGTGTTTGATGTAAGTGAGACTTCGGTACAGATCTCTATCTAGAGAAGGCAGTTCGTCGATCCAGCTGTAGAGCGCTTGTTGCGTCTGCCCCAACACTTGGCTCAGGAAGAACGACGCAAACGGCACGTCTACCACTATACCCTGAAATAAAAAACAAAAAATATTTCACAAGCAAACTTCCACAAGAAAACTTTCACAAGAAAACTTCCACAAGAAAACTTTCACAAGAAAACTTCCACAAGAAAACTTCCACAATAAAACTTTCACAAGAAAACTTCCACAAGAAAACTTTCACAAGCAAACTTTGGACAGATTAGCTTTAGCTTAGATTAGCATTGTTTTTTGCATCAAGACTGGTGATAGTCCGGCAGATACGAAATGAGTATGTAAGAGGAAGTCTGAAAGTAAGAAGGAAAGGAAAAGCATTTATTCGAGCCACCACTACAGAGACTTTAAATTCTGCACTACATTAGATATTAATTATTCTAGAGCAACAATATTTACAAAGGAAAACGAAATAAAATGTAGATCGAAATAATAACATTCATTACTCAGTGTGGTGATGAATTGACCTACAGCTCAGCATAATGCACTTTTGTTGTTGGCGGCGCGCCGTCTTTTATTTTTATTTGGTCTGAGTATGCTGGTCGTTACCTCGTAGACTGCCTTGGCCAGCATCCTGCCGATGAACTCGAAGAGCTGCAGATGGTTGTCCTGCAGACAGGAGGTGGGCGCCGGATACAGTCGCTCCTCACTCGTCGCGCGGAACAAGTTCAGAGATGGATCGAACACGCGCTTTATCGTCTCTTCAAGGAACTCTGAAGAAGAAACGCAAGAGAATATTGTATGATTGGAGAAGCAGAAATAAGACTAAAGCTTTCACACCCTAACTAGCTTACTGGCAGGACTTCGCTCGCGTTGTGTAAATATTGACACTCCAATTTTCCATTTTCTGAGGGTATTTTTGAAAAACCCTGTGTCCATTTATTATGTATTTAAAGTATCCAAACTGAATATCAAGCCAATCGCACCGCCCGTTAAAAAATTGTCATACAAACTTTAAAATCCCATTTGTCTCCGTTTTACAGGTCGTTTTGAAAAATCATGAAACACGTGTCCATTCATTATACCTTTAAATACTCCGTCTTGGTCGATTCCCGCTTCATCTAACCCCTGTTCGTTGACGAATCTCACTCTGACGCAGCCTTTCAGAGCGCGCGGGGGCAGAGCCCCCAGCTGTCGGTACCCGTCCTCGACTAATCTCGCACGTCTGACTTGCACAAGTGTGGCTCGGGCGCCGGTGCCTCCACCGCCGCCGCAGGCACGTTCTGTCAGGCCCAGAACCACCTGTAAAACATAAATGTATAAGAGTATAACACTACAAAAACATAACTATCATAGGTATGCAGATGCGTTGGCAGCGCTTTATATTGACAGGAGAATAAAAGTAAGTAAAAGATAATTTATAAAGCCAGTTTATAAAGTCAACTTATACTTAGTTGCGAATTAGTCATGTCATAGATTACGCAAAGCTAATGGAGAGTTTGTTTAATATTTGTAATTATATTCATTCTATTCACTCGGAGCTTATAAACTACTGGCAATGAGGTGTTAAATGACGAGTTTTGCATATTGAATGACGTCACTCCTACTAATAATATAAATGAGAAAGTTTGTGAGGATAACTAAGCCGAAGTAACGGTTGAATGGATTTGAATGAAACTTGGAACATAGATGGTATGTGTGCCGGACTTACATATAGGCTACTTTTTATCCGGGTACCATGCGCGCGAAGCCGCGGGTGGAAGCTAGTCATCATAAATTCAGAAAGATGTTACATACCCACGCAAAAAAATAGGAATCTATCGTGCTTGGTATCAAATGAAAGTGCTTGGTGTGAACGTCCAGAAATGTAAGTTATTAGCTTTTACGTAAAGTGCTTGTTACCTTTTCATCAGCCACAGCCCGCCTGAACAATCTGACTCGTTCGCCGTGAGCGATCATGTGCGGAGTCTTCTGTACCAACACCTGAAGCAAACACAAAATCAACCAGAGTTACAACACTTCAATAATATGTTCAAAAGTATGTCATAAATTCGACAGTCGAACTGTCGATGGAACAAATCGTTCTCATTGTATTTTAAAAACAAGTTAAAAATACCCAACCGACACGGGCACTTTAAACGCCTGCCATTTAGGCGTCCGTGGTGTGACGTCATGGTCTATCACTCGCAGGCAAAACACCAAACAACTACATACTCGGTGACATTGACAATTGTGCTGTCAGTTTCATTGTCACACAATTTCGCACAATTTTTTTGCAATTTTCAAAAAGTAATTACTTGCTCAAAAATAAATTATAATGAAAAATATTGATGGAGATATAATTCTGATGTAATAAAGTTTATAAAAAACAGTATTTGACCCTCATTCGAATCACATGCACATTCCCTATTGAACCATCGCAACTGCAGTCCGAAACTATAATCGCAGTCTTACATACGGTCGAATTTGTCATCATACGACCGTAGTTCGTGGTACGTGCAACTACTGTTATAGGGTGTAGTTACCAAATGCGGCTTCTTTCCTTTCTCGAATTCGTGGATGAACTGCGAGTCTCTGATTTCTCTCGCCAGCCAGTGGTTCGGCGGCGTGTACGGCCGGCGGCAGTCGCGCCGGTACAGCACTAGTAACAACGTGTGTAGGGATGCGAAAAGCTCATTGTTTTGAATCGTTTTGAGATCTGGAAATACGATAAGTTATGACCAGATTAGTATTTATTTATTCACCAAAAAAATATAGATATAACTAAAACACAGTTTTAATCTGGTTTGGAAAACAACTTTTGAGCGCACAGCAAAACAGTATAATAGTTTTGAGCGAACAAAAAGGTATGTTTGAAGATCAAATTAAACATGAAGCAAAAAAAAAGGAAGTAGGTAAAAAGTAACCCAATAGAGAAAGATATTGAATATAAAGTTAATAAAATATGTAAATAACCTATGTGCTACGAGATGCTACTGTTCGCATATAATCTCCCGTTAAAATGGAGGATGTCTTTGATTATTACAATAAATTAATAGATAGATAGAAAATTCTTTATTGCACAAGAAATAATATGTACATAGGCGAACTTAATGCTAATTAGCATTTTCTTCCAGCTAACCTTTGTGAAATTTGGAGAACAAACAGAGGTAGTGCTTTAGAGACTAAAAATAGAGTAACTAATAAAATATTACATATACATATAAAAAACTGTAAATTAATGTCATTTTTCAGCACCAAACTCACCTAACAGTTGCCCCATAACAGTCTTGTACACAAACATGTTCAAAAACAGAGACATGTTCACAAAGTCTTGCAATTTGAATGGCTCTTGTTGTTCATACATTTCCATATCATCTAATATCCTGAAAAAGCGAAACTACGTTATTCACTAGTTATTAATTACACACAGCCGAGAGCACTGGTGGTCTAGTGGTAGCGGTCCCGTCTTCCGATCCTAAGGTCGTGGGTTCAAATCCAGTGAGCACCAATGGATTTTCCTGTTCGAAAAATTTATGTGCGATTCTGTACAAACTCTCAAACGGTTATGGAAAACATCCTGTGAGGAAACCGGTTCGCGGCTTAACCCGGACTACGTCGCGAATCGAAATCTTAGTGAATAGGTATATAATATACTCGCAAGTTTCATGATTTTTAGACTTACTTTGATTGTTTAGGCTGTGCGTTGATTATAAATTAGTCGTGACAGTCTTATACTGTACTAGCTTCCATCAACGGCTTCGCTCGCGTGGTACCAGGATAAAAAGTAGCCTATATGTTATTCCAGCACACGTAATACGCGTGTTCCAAGTTTCATTCAAATCCGTTCAGCCGTTACGGCGTGATTGAGGCACAAACATCGTCACATGCTCATATCCTCACAAACTTTGCATTTAATAATAATAACACCCAACAGTCACATACATAGTCCTGACCCCACACTAGGATTCCCTGTGTCGTGGGTATCAGAAACTACGAGTACCATGGTACCACAACACCCAGACCCGGAAGAAATATTTACAGATCATGCAAACATTTCTTCCGCAGCGGGAATCGAGCCCGCGCCTCTTGCGTCTCTACCGAGCAATCACCCGCCACGCCACCGAGGCCGTCGGTCGGCTACTAATTTATAATATTAGTAGGATAGATAACTTACGTAACATAATGCGTCATGCAATCAGCGAACAGTATGAGCATCTGGAACTCAGGCGCGGACGTCTTAGAGTTGACGGCGAGGAGATCTAGGAACGACTTGAGGCCGCAGTTCGGACCCAACGTGCACAGGAACTGCCAGAGGAAGTACAGGATCTCGTCCTGATTGCACAGCCCTAAAAGGTAAGTTCGTATGAGCTAGTGGCCAACTCTTGTGACGGAGTTTTTAGGCCGCCTAAAGGCCTCCATCATGGCTTAACGACTTTAAAGCCGGGACTGACAATTTAACGTGCCCTCTGAAGCATGGAAGCGCTCAGCTCATAATGCCACTTGCGGTCATCCATCCCAATTGTGTCCGCGCACAACGTTGCTTAACTTCAACAATCAATCAAGAACGTCTAAGCAAGCTACGCCACGAGCGCTTCGCTGGGAACGAGACAACATCATCACAATGATAGACAGTTCACAATTCAGATTATACTACCACCCGCGGCACTGATCACGTGATATGATCTATCTGGATAAAAAAGTTCCTTCATCACTGGTGATCATGAGAGCACTGGTGGTCTAGTTGGTAGTGACCCCGCCTTCCGATCCTAAGAACGTGGGTCGGTTGTATACCAATGGATTTTTCTGTGCGAAAAAATTATGTGCGCTGTACCAGTTCTCTCAAACGGTGAAGGAATCGTGAGGAAACCCGCGGCTTAGTCAGCTCCGCACGTATTGACCATGTCTTTCCTGTGGACAAGGCCAACTAAGCAGAGGATGGAATAGGTGCCGGGCAAGCCTACTCCATCTTAAATCGTCTCGGGCACTACAGCGTCCCGTTTGAGAAGGTAAAAGTTGCCTCTTTACGTTGTAAAAATCATCTACTATAGATGGTAAAAGGCCTTAGTTTTTTATTATTCTTAATCAACTCCGTACACACAGAGTAGGGTATCTAATCTAGTAGTTTTTCTGGTCTTGAAACGCCGGCGTTTCTTTAGCATTTTGCACATTTACAACTTACCGGTTAATATGTCAAGTTTCACTTGCGTCATCGTCTGCAGCGCGGTGTGATACATGGAACAGATCAGCGCCGCCTTCGTGCTGTCCGGAGATCCGAGCTTTCTGAAGTTCTTGTTAGCATTTGATCTGGAAATCAAAGTATTATATACATAAATGGAAGCGCCAATGTACCTGTAAAGCTATCACGTAATGTCTTATTATATTTAAAATCGATACGATTAAACCTAAAGTTGGTGCTCTACACAGGCGTGGAAGGCTGCGACGGACCCCCCCCCCCCTCCTCTACTATCTCTCTTATACTCTTATACCTGTTGGTGCGTGCTTCTATCGCGCGGCGGATGAACGCGGCCGGGTTGGTGCTTTGGACGGGTGTAGACGGCTGCGATGGACCCGCCCCCTCCTCTGTAACCCCCCCTTCTACCATCTCTTTTATGGGCTGTGCTAGCAGCTTTTTCAGGAGAGGCGCCCCCCATAGTAAGGAGAGTTGGGTGCGGAGGTTACCTGTAATATTATGGATATGCGATTTATTTTTAACTTGCCATAATTGCAATGCTTATCCATTAGTCATCATCATTTAAAGCTCATACACATCTTATCAAGTTCAAGTTTTAATCAGGAGACTTGGTTTTAAGCACAGCTTTGACTACTAGCCCTCATGACTATTTTTTTATTGAACAGATTTTTACAGATGATACTTCCTGGAAGTCTATTTATTTGTATTCAGTACCACACACACAAACACACACACACACACACACACACACACACACACACACACACACAAGTTATGACCTAAGGGATTGTGTAGTTACCCATAGCAGGCGGCAGGTACACATCTAAGCTCTGCGAGAACCAGCCGAGGATGGGATGCCAGTTGCTGAGGTTGCCCTTCTTGCACACCACATACTGCTGGCATGAGTCCAGGAACCTGGTCACCACCAACTGAAACCATAAACACAGTGTTATTTCATGGTGTTTGTAGCATAAAGGGGCATTACAGAACTTGAGACCGTTATTATAATAAATATGGCAAAGGAATGTATTTTCCAATTGGTACCTTGCAAGCTAAAGTTCCTGGTAGATGCTGCGTTCGCGCGTTACAGATTCCAGGTATATTCAAAGATTCATCCAAATACGATCAGTTATTTAGGCATGCAAACAGATGCATCATACATACAACTTTCCTATATTTAATTCTAGCTTCCGTCCGCGACTTCACTCGCGTTTTTATGGATCAGACTAGTTGCCGCCCGCGGCTTCGCTCGCGTGGTACCCGGAAAAAATGCCTGAATGTTATTCCAGCACATGCACTATGTATATTCCAAGTTTCATTCAAATCCGTTCAGTCGTTTAGGCGTGATTGAGGCACAAACAACCAAACATCCTCACAAACTTTCGCATTCATAATATAAGTAGGATTACCGTGCAGGCTTATACAAATAAATTATATAAAAAATTAAAAATGTATATAGGTATTCTATCAGCCATCTGGTGACCATAGTACAACAAGCTTTGCTTAGTTTGGGGCTAGATGGCGCTGTGTGAAATGTCCACAAATATGTATGTATGTATATGTAGCATAAAAAAAAAGCTAATCCTGTCAAAAGTAAAACCATTTAGAACTAGCAATACAGGGTAAATTATGTTACTTCTAAATTATTCGCATGTTTTGTTCAGAGCTCACATTAGACTCATACATACCACAAACAGAGGGTAGTACGTATCTGGCAGCGCGTGGTCTCTCTCGGAGTGCGCCAGTTGGATCAGGTTGGCGAGCAGACATAGTGCGTAGTTCCCTTCCAGGGTATTGAAGACTATCCGCATGTTCTGATCAGTGCTGAGGAACTCAATGCACTTGTCGAACATCGAGTGCGTCCGGAATACTGCTATGGACTGGAATAGAAAAATTAAAACCGGTCAAGTGCATAAATGTTTCTTGCATGGAGCCCACTTTCTCTATTATTTATTCTCTGTGAAAATTTCAACTCTCTTCCTATTACGGTTAATGAGATACAGCCCGCTGACAGACGGACGGACAGACGGACAGTAAAGGCTTAGTAATAGGGTCCAATTGGCACCCTTCGGGTACGGAAAAAGATTTTGGATCAAATATTTTAAATATTATCTAGTTAAAATAACTAACCCCCGAATACTCAAACGCATCTCAAAGTTGAGCACGCCTCAAATGACTCAAATGATTTTATTTTTGACAGATTTTCATCAAAAACTGTCGAAAAACCGTGAGTTGAAACGTGCTCAACTCTGAGTCGCGTTTGAGTATTCGGGGGTTAGCCTCCAAATGCGTGCCGTATATAATATAGATTTTTCTGCTCGAAAAAAATATGTGCGTTCTAGTAGTATTCTTAAACGGTAAAGCAAAGTATCTAGATAATTTCTAGATTAAAAATCAATGTATTTCGATCAATAAACCTTTTTGATTTATTTTATTGTGAGGAAACCGACATGTAGAGGCTAAATATTCGAAAATGTTTGTCAAGTGCACGAAAGGAACTTCTTTGAGATGCACTTTGATCTTTTCAGTAACAGTATTGTTTTACGTGGCGGAAGGCTCATCATATAACATTAAAATTATGTATTAAATAATAATACTACAATAAGTGTCACTCGAAAAGGCTTTCACTATTAATGTATTAAAAAAATATTTCTTTAAACTAAATACCCAGGAGTTGCTTTTTATTGCATTAATTGGATTGCACAATATAAATCTTAAATCCCATAGTAATTACAAATAGTGCCTATGTGATCCTTCATTAGTAACTAATGACTCATATTTAGTAATCTAATGAGACCTCCATTTTTGCCATTTGGGGAGATTATGCTAATGATAAGATGGTATTTCTCTTAGAAATGGTGATAATGACCTTACTGGTCAAAAGGCATGTGAGCGATTTCCTGGCTTACTTTGTTCCCATTGAAATTAATAATTCCCAGCAATTATCACATAATGAGTTCACATATTTTGAGAATAGACTTGCAAATTGCCACACACTTTGGAATGCTTTGTAAAGGGTGCATGTTTTAAAATATGTATGAAAACTTGTCAAAGTTTAGTCCTACGAGATTATGGATGGACTAGCTGCCGTCCGCGGCTTCGTTCGCTTGGTACCCGGATAAAAAAATAGCCTATATGTTAATCCAGCACATGTACTATGTATTGGACATTATTATTTAAGTACTATTAATACTAAATTAGACCATATTTTATGCAATAAATTTCATTTCATTTCATCTACTATATATGGTAAAACGCCTTTGTATTAGTAATCTATAGCTAAACTAGAGATGTTTTACCTCGGGTGATATCTGCTGCATGTGAAAGACCAGCGTGGGAACAGACAGTATCTGTATGATGTACATAGTGAGCAGCTTCTCAGAGAACTGCGCGGAGACGAGCAGGCGAAGGGAGAGAGTTACTATCGCGGTCAGAGACACATTCTTGAAGAACACCTTCTCACGACACAGGCCTCGGAGGAGCAGGGACTAAAACATTAATAATAAAAATTAATATAAATAACACCCAACCTCCTCAATCGGACCTGTGAAAGTTGGAAATATCCTTTTGTCAAGTAGGATCTTCGGGTAGTCTCAACAGATCTTCATAAATATAGCTAACCATCTCGATCACATTAGCTTTCAAACAAAAAAAATACATGGATACAAATACGGTTAAAAATATTATTTGTGAATTCCATTTTTTATCTTCTTCCAGTTTTCGAAATTCTTAACTCTGTTCTACTGTTATTATAAAATAGAGGATAATAGTAAAAACGGGAACACTCTGTACAAAACAAACACCCTCATTTTACACAAAGCCCCACATTACAGAAGGTATATCTTCTGCTCACTCCAGTCAAATAAAAAACAAGATACTTACTTTAAGCGTCAAATAATATCCCTTATGGAACAGCGAGCCCATGACATTAGCACACAGCTGAGTCATGCCTCCCCTCAGCTTTTCAAAGTTCTTTGACCTCGTCAGTGCCCAGGTGTTGGTAGCTGTGAACTCTAGTAATGTGTGGAGATGGACAAGGATGCTTTGCATGTCTACTGGAGACTCTGGTTTCAGGGTTTCAAGGTATAAACAGCATTTGTAGAGAAGTTCTTTTATGTGGGCTATCCATCGCAAACTGAAAATTTACAGAAATAAAACGTGAAAAATCAATAAAACCCAACTCAACTCAACCATTGACCTAGAGATGAGTACCTAATCAAACAAGTGACAAAGGACAACAAGGAAGTATAATAAGTTGCTGTTTGTATTTTTATAAGCCTAAAACATCCATTCTATTTACTTCTCTGCTGGACTTAAAGTAAGAAAAACACATAATTCTAATAATTATAATTAGGGGAACAAAGATTTGCACTGACATCCCGCAGTGAAGTGTATTGTGCATTATCCCCCTGCTAACCCTCCTCCAGCCAGCCCAACTCCATGAAGAACCGGTGAAGGACTTTGGGATGTTGGCAGCTGTGTTCCAGAATCAGTAGGAAAAAACAGAATGCGACCAGCTGTTTCTCTCCCGAGCATGTCCTAAAAGTCGACTAAAGGATAGTATCCTCTCCAACATGGATCATCTATATGGGCATGGGCTGATCATCTGTCACCATGGTTCACCATACCCATCTTGGGACTCTAGGAGTCGCTGCAAGTTTTCTTATGATTACCTTGTGACTTTTGTATCAAAGTTAGTGAGTCACCAACTTAGTTCCATCAGCGTTATCCCCTAATATTCAATCGCATCTCAAAGTTGAGCACATCTCAAATGACGATTTTTTGACAGATTTTCATCAGAAACTGTCAAAAAACCGTGAGTTGATACATGCTCAACTTTAGAGTCGCGTTTGAGTATTCGGGGGTTAGTTATCAACAAACGGTCATAACTTCTATTTACTACACAAGAAACAATAGATGCAGCTTTCTGTGTACAATGATAAGCTTAACTATTGTAAGTATCATAATATCCTGCGCACACACACAGAGAACAATACATTAAGTACCTACAAACATTTAAGGAGGTCATTGTCTATCTAAATAGTAAAGTCACTAGTATTTCCGAACCAGTGTGGTGAAAGGATTTAAAGTGCGTCGCAAAGGTTCCCTTCATGTACTACTGAGTCAGAGATAATTTTACCTAAACCCCTAATAAACATGTCAAAAATCAATATTATGCTTTATTTCAATGAAGCCACAAGGATCATTTTGAAACTAAATTGAATTTATATCTTAGACACACATGGGCACAGTCAGCCAGTAATATAAAAGCTACAAAGAATTTTCAATATTTTTGCTGATATAGGGAGACATTCTACTGAGTTTCTGGTCTTATTCCATCATATCCTAAGCATTTATTGGTAATAAAAATTGCAGGTCTCAAAATTGCATTTAAAAGAAATAATTTAAGCCTTACAAGTCAATTGAACAATATTTAGACAAGCTATAAAATCAGTAGCTTTGCTTAGTTTGGGACTAGATGGCGCTGTGTGAAATGTCAACAAATATTTATTAATTTTTTTTTCTAGTATCTAAAATTAGTAATCATTTTTATAACTCACCTGTAGTCCTTATTCAAAAACACCCCAACATAAGACAGCTTCACAGATTCCGAGTGTAAAGTGTGCACAATGTATTTGCACAGTTTTTCAAATCTCTTCCGATCTCTCTGTTGTTTAAATATAAGGAAGAGGCGACATGTGACTCGGTAGACATCGAGGGCAGGGATCAGTTCTAAGGGCTGTGAGGGTTCTTCTTGGGAGGATTGATTGGCTTCCGGAAGGGTTTCATCAAAATCATCTCTGAAAATAATTGGATGAATTTGAATGTTAAATGTTAAAAAATTACAGCTATACAAAATTGTGTGAAAACCCATATATTTATTAGTTTTACATAGGTACCTACTTAATTAAATTAATAACTAATTGTTTACATAATAAGTAAAATTACTTAAGTATGTAAGTACCAATAACCATACTTACAAGGAAGGCAATTAGGTTGGTACTACAAATTCTACAACATTTTCAGAGAAATTGTAAAGTAAGGTATGAACTATATGCACTCACAATATTCGCTTGTAGAATCTCCGCCGTACAATCCAGCCCCTAGCAACAGCCTGTATCTTCACAGCTGACTGTTCTCTTCTTTTCTCGTTGGCACGCTCCTCTCTCGCCGCCTTCGTCTGCTCCAGGAACGAGTCCTTAGTTGTCAGCGACTTGGGGTACATCTTCACAGCCCACCTTCGAGCTCAACCCTCAACACAACACAATAATCGCTTTGTTTTCCTTCTGCTGTAGCTGTCAGGCATAAGCCTGAAAAGCTGAGGATCTATCGGACGAAGAGCTTCATTTTATTACCAAAACATAGGACAGTTTTCAAGAAACCATATCAAATCATTATCACTCAAAAAGCTATTGGTCTAATGAAAAAAATTCAATAATTTTTTGTTTAGAAAAACCTCACGAAGAAAATACCTATTTTGACATTTTGTTTAGGAGTTACCATATAATCAGCATTTTCATTTTATTAGTGTATTATGTATGATTGTATGGCAACATTTACAAGGTTAGGAGAAAGAAAAGAGTCATCTAGCGACAAAAGAAAACACTATGTTAAAAGTTTTGAACTTCTATAATAAAAAGAATATAGATGTCAGCACCATATTAATCGCAAACTGTAATTGATACTAAACTACTGTTTTATTGTATTATTATGATATGATTATGATAATTACAATTTTAGACCTAATAATATTTGTATTGTACAGAGAAACAAGTAGGTATTGTATTTTGTAGGCATTTATGATTATAAAGATTAGTATTTGTTGACTTAATGAAATAATGTAACCTACTTGATTTTTGGTTTCCGGTTATTATAACAGCCAGTCTACACGCGTGTTAAAACTGTTTAGTAATGTAGGTAGGCTGAATATCTACAAAGTATGATCAGTAAACCCAGAGGCGGATCTTGAATTTGTGGGGCCCTGGGCTAATACTGCTTAGGGGCCCTACCTAATTACTCAACTAATTGCCATTTTGACAAGAAACTGTTTTCTGTAGTGATGTAGGTATATGTAATGTAATATATGTTAAGTACAGGAAGAAAATAGGAAAACAAAATATTTTATTTATTTATTAAAACATTATTTATTGCAAAATAAATTGACGGGTTATAAATGGTTATGTTAAATAAATTATAAAGCAACCTTTCTGCATTTTTGTGCTGCAAATTCTTTTATTTGGTCATCGCACTGTAGGTCCTTTGTTAAATCGCAATTTATCGAAAGAACTGATAAATGATTTAGTCGATAGTTCGACATTGTTGTCCTGTAAGTATTTGTTTTCTATATACGACATCCTGGAGAAAGAACGCTCCGCTTCACAGCTAGTGATCGGCATCGTTAAAAAAATCTTTAAGATAGTATAGCAGTTTGGGAAAACATCAACAAGTTTCTTTTCATAAATTAGCCAAAAAATTTCACTGCAAGAGGTGTAAGACTCTGTCTTAGATTGCAGTAAGTAAGATTTCAACTGAATGCACTCATTCACTAAATGTTCGTCTACGTCATTTGGATAATAATCAATAATATTACGTACACTTTCCAGATCTATGTGTTCTTGATTTTTGTCTTGCAAATCCATTAACAATTTAAATTTTTTGCTATAGGTCTCATAGGCTTGGCTTCTATTATTTAAATCCATAATCATCTTATCCAACGCAACGTTAAGCGTGTCTCTTTTAAATTTTTCTGCGCAGTTCACTGAGACTTTATCTGTAGATTTATCTGAAAATTTCAAAGTAATGCGTCTCTTATTTATGTCACTGTAGTCTGTTCCCACACTAGTACTTAATTTTTTAGCTTTCTCTTCGTATTCCTTTAGCTTCTGATCTGATTGTTGCCTTATGTTTTTCACGAACTCTTTTAATGACACAATTAACTTATTGCCTTCACCAATGTCTAAACCAGGGCTCTGTACTTTTTTATTAACTACATTAAATCTCTCCAAAATTTCTTCCCAAAAAACAATCAAAATTGCAGTTTCTAGTTTCGCCAGTTTATTAAATAAATTTCGTGCCTCTTTTCGGAAATCAACTTTTTCATCGTCATTTTCGCCGAAACTATTGAGAATTTTCATAATGCCATCATAATTACTTTTCAAAGCTCTGACAGCATCAAAGTGACAAGACCATCTGGTCTGGCTTAAACTTTTTAACGTAAATTTTAGTTTTGTTTCACGATTTAACAGTTCCCACCTATGGGTCGAAGCAGAGAAGAAAACGTATATTTGTTGCACTATTCCAAAAAAATTTACAATTTCGGTTGCAACCTTCACGGATTCTTGACCAACTAGGTTAAGGGAATGCGCAGCACATGGCACGTAATCCGCGGATTTATTTTTTTCTTTTAGTAGTGCTTGTACACCATTGTAGACTCCGGCCATATTAGCAGCGTTGTCATATGACTGTCCCCTGCAATTATCCAGTAGTAGTCCATTTGTTTCCAAAAAGGCTTGTAGAATATTAAATAAATATAAGCCAGTATGACTACTAATTTTAATGAAAGATACACATCTTTCATACACTTTTCCCCGAAAACAGTATCGTAATACAATAGCAAGTTGGTCATCGTGAGACAGATCTGGGGTTGAATCCATCATAATTGAATAATACTTTGTGTCGTCGTTATTTATTTCAGTTATAATTTGTTTAATTATCTGTTCACCCATAATCTCAATTATTTCTTCATATACTGTTTTTGATAAATATGATATTACAGGGTTTGGTCGCAGCTCTCGTTGTTCAATATGTTCACGTATGAATGGGTCGAATTCTGCCAATAGCTCTAGAGCACCCATAAAATTACCATTATGTGGAGAACCAAATACTTCCTCGGAACCTCTAAGTGCTAAGCCTCTTATACTCAGAAATTTTAGCACTGCAATAACCCGTTTTAGGACATTGTGATAATATTCTGTTTCTTTATTTAATTGCTCCTGAAGCTGCTTGTCTAAAACAGACTTATTTTCTTTTCGTGTCAACCACACTAACATTGAATTCTTATGTTCATTAGAATTTTCGTGATTTTCTAAACAAAATCCTATGTGTTTCCAATCAGAAAATCCGGTTGTGTATTGAGAAGGAGTTTTAGAAAAAAGTTTGCAAGTCAAACAAAAAACAGTACCAACCCTTTTTGAATAACATAACCAAGATCTTTCCAGTAATTGACAATTTTTCATTTTTCTAGTGAAATACCTATTTGAAAAAGATCTGTTTTGTTCTTTATATTTCTTCATTGAAGCTGAATATATATTCTTCGGATCTTTATTTTGAAAGTCAGTCATTTCATGTGAGAGGACGAAATTAATAAAATCATTATTCAGCAAATCTGGCCACAAGCCCACGTCAACATATTTCTCAAACTCAAACTTAATATTTTCTAAATTTCTTTCCACCTCGGTATCGGTATTACCTCCCTTTTGCTGAACACCAATTTCATTTTCAGAGGAACCAGAGGGTTGCTGGAAGTCAAGATATTGCACATTTTCATCGTTGGTATTTTTTTTCTGGTTTTCAAAATCTTGCATATTTTCATCACTTGTATTTTTTTCCTCGTTTTGCGATGTTTTGCTGCCATCGGTTAGATTCTCTTCGCATAAAATACCTTCCTTTACGTTTTTTAATGGATTTATAGCTATTTCATTCGCGTTTATATGTTCCGATTTAAAAAAAGTTTCAATTTTTGCGCATTTATTTCTTTCTTGTTCTCGACTAAACTGTAATTTTCTTTTTTCAGCTCCACTTTTATATTTTCTAGCAGACATATTGTAAAATAAGATATTTTTCTGAAAATAAACAAAGAACTGGATAGAACTTTTAATTTTAATACCTACTTTGTAATGAGTGTAGCAATTCACAAATTATAATTAAATATCGAACGAGTTTGATTCATTTAGTTTTGAAAACTGAAATAAAAAGTCATGTTTTATAATTCTTTTTACTTACCTACTGCCTATTAAAAGCAGGAAGTCTAGTTATACTGAAGACTTTCAATTTTAGTAAATTAAAAGAAAGGTCCGGTCCTTATAACTTTAAAGTTATCTATTACTTAGTAAACTAAACACACGCACTATCACTAAACACATTTCTAACAATAACAAAGTCAATTCGTTAATATAGTCGACTATAGCAGAAGTGCGGAAAAATAACAAAATTGCGTCGGGCGATAAGCGGAGGGAAGTCCCCAGTAATAGACACTACTATACACGGAATACACCGACTGAAAACAAGCGACAGGGAATTCCCCGTTCCGTTTGATAGATGCGCACTCGGGTTGATTGATCGCAGTGTTGCCAACCTCATGATCGGATTTTTTAAAATTCTAAATAATTTTTATTATTGACAATATCGTCTATTGGTTTCAGTTCGGTTGGGGGCCCTCTGTATTCGCGGGGCCCTGGGCTGCAGCCCAAAAAGCCTTTAAGTAGATCCGCCTAAACCTGTGGAACATGTCAAATACAGAACATTTTTTTTTTTTTTACCCGAAATAGGTTTGCGTTTGACCACACTCTACCTGATGTTAAGTAACAGTGTGGTCTAAGATGAAGCACGCTTACCTAGAAGAAACCTATTGACTCTCGATTTAAAGACACCCATATTATACTTTTCAGGAAATACAGACCCCGACAGAGAGTTCCACATTTTTGCAGTTCGTATAAAGAATGTGGACTCAAAGCGCTTAAAACATGTTCGGCCCAATAGTAGGTACATGCTTAGGTAGGTACCTACTAACTTCAATAAATTCATACTGAGTGCAATAAAATTAGCTACCTATAAATTACAGTAGAATATTTTTCAAGCACATCATAAGTAGGTAAGTACCTAGGTAAATCAACTTTAAGGATGATAATTATGACGGATTTTGGGAGGAGGTTTTTGGCAGGAAATATATTCGGGTTTATCATAAAAACATTTCAAAGCGATTATTATTATAAGTACCTATCTATTAAGTAATTCAGAGGGCATAAATATGCTTAAAATGCATACCTAATCTTTATGACCTTCAAGAATGCAAAAGACGACGAAAAAATGTTTTTACATGACTTACTTACCTACTCTATTTTGATCCATTCAGTGAATGCAGTGACACTCTGGGTGTAAGCTAACCGAAATGGACTGAGTAAGCGAATACCTAAAGAGTGAGTAAATGAGGATAGGCGATTACTTAGTTAATCTTGTGCGATAGTGCAACAAAAGAACTTGCACAAAACTTGTGATTAGTGACCGGTAATTACTCATCTACTTGTAAATAGGCACTATGCACCTACATCCTTGTAGCTAGTAAACTATTTTATCTACCTCGATAACCCGTCTTCATTCCTTACTACCTATCTCTGCTATTCGGAAAAATCTGTCTGTAGGCACCTACGTAATTACTAATTGGTATTTACCTACCTATTTAGGTGTTGTAATTATAATAAAAGCTTTGCTTAGTTTGAGGCTAGATGTCACCGTGTGAAATGTCCACAAATATTTATTTATTATGTAAATACGTACCTACCTAGTCCCTAAATAAGCTGAGTTAAATTTTGCGTTTGTTGAACGAATACCTACATAAACTGCCAAAGCTTTTCGAAATGAAAATTAAATACCAAAGTAGGTAGGTACCTAATTTGTTTTCTTTTTAGATAAATTTATGTTAGTTTTAATTTGTATTTACTATTTTTATTATTATTTAAGTTTATTATTAGTTTAATCATCAACATCCACAGCAAGATAAGCCATTTGACAGCTATTTTAAGTTTGTGAAGTTTGGTATGGTAGGTAGGTATCTATAATTATTGCTGTTGCTACGTAGGCACCTATTAATTAAAAAGCTTTAATAATTTATTCAGTCATTAAATTCACCAGTAATGCAAAACTGCCTACGAACCTTTAATAAAACCTTTACTGTTAGGTAACATAACTACAGGTTGTTGAACTCATCGAGTGGCAGATTTGAGTGTGAGTAGGTGAAAAAGTTTTCCTATTAGAAAAGCTGTTTTTTGAAGATGAGCTAAGTACCTAGGTATTTAAGCGTATTAAGTAACAAAATGAACCTAGCTCAATTCTGCTGTGCAAAAAACAAAGCGCAATCGATTTGAGGGTCTTTTGTGTTTGTCTCGACCATGTCAGGTACCTAGGTACCTACTATATTTATTTTTTGACTAACCTGTATGAAGCCTTAGTAGGTACATGTAGTATTAAGTAGTATTTAAAAATAAAATAAAATATTGTTTAGGCCTTAGCTCTTAAAGCAGTTCTGCCCTAGACTGTAGGGTATCCCTACTTTAAAAGCAGTAAGACTGAGTAGTCCTCAGTAGCGCAGAAATAAACACCTTAGGAAAGCGAGATCTCTGTTTGTGATGAAATACTAGTTAGGTAAATACTTATCTACCTAGTTATAATTTTATTACTAAGTAGGTAGGCAAATTTTCAAATCAATAAAATAGACCTTTATCGATTCATGCACCTACGCTCTCCGAAATTCATGTGTCAGTCGTCATAACAACTGTGTCTGAATACCTGTCAAACTTGTAGGAAGGGCGGATAGCTTTGGGAAAGCACAAGTGAGCTTATGAGCCTGAGAAGGCTTTAAGCGTCACCCCATTGGCTGACATCCAACCAATAGGAGCAAAAGGGGTGCGGCCAAGCGCACGCGCCGCCTGTACGACTATATCGATTCAGTGTAAACGCAGCTGTCGCGTCGTCGTCACGTCCATTGAACGATTTCGTTCCTCCGTTTACTTTTAATTATGAACTTTTTCTGAACCTGATTGAGTGCTAAACCATTTTAAGCTTTCTTACTGTAACTATAGGTGTTATTTAAACTGGGATCGTGTAAAATGTTTCTGTGAAGTGACTGAGAGTAACTGGAATTTCGATTGTTTGTTAGTGTTCCTATTTGACAGGATGATGATGGATCAGGCACACTTTGGGGAGTATTTGCTGAGGCAGCAAATGCTGCATGCTGCTTCACTTAGTGGACTGCGTAAGTTTTAATCTGAAATTATGTTCCTGCCTACTAGTATCGAACCTGAAACTCTTTATTGTATCTACACAGACACTTACAAACACGACATTCTTTAATTGTATAAACTAAAATCAATGGATGATAAAATAGTTGTACCTAATTAGTTGTTTTTTTATTGAAGTTTGATATTGTAGTTTTGATTATTAAAATTAGCTAGTTAAAAGTTTTTTTTTCGTACATTAAAAGGTGGATCATATCATAATACTCATTTGAGATATTGAAATACCTAGCTGATATATAATTTTTCAGTATTCCAATTACAATTATAGGTATCTTTAATCTTACTTTGAGGTTTTTAGAAAAGTGACTATGAGACACTTAATTCAATATACTTAGCACTAATAAATCAAAGTAATTTGTTTGGTACCCACGCGTTGAAATCTTTTCAATCGGAAACTGTTTAACCCGCTGCCGTCGGCGCGCATTTGGTAGATAGGTACTGCTTGATACAAATACATTTTTTGAAAAAATAAAAATATATCACCAGTTATAGCTTCTTACATCAGTATAATATTATAGTAACCTAGGTTAGCCATATAATGTTAATCAAAAACTTTTTTTTTGTTCAACCAAAAGTTTTTTGTATCTAATAAGTTTAAACTACCATAAAAAATATCCTATCATTCCAAATTCTGCATTGTGTTCTTTAGACTATTTGAACGTTAATTATTTAGCTACTTACCTACTTTGCTAAATTTCAGAAGAAAAATATTTCATTTTGATCTCTTTTAAAATACTATTACTTACTAGATACTATTGCATACCTATATTATATAAATTATACATACATACCATTATGACCTATACGTATTATTGTTTTTTGACTACACCCTTTAAAAATTGACTTAAATTAATAACAGTTTCTATCGGTTCATCTATAAAGAGACTAAACAAACATTCCATAATGCTAAAATGTTCTTTGTAGCTGCATATCACGACAAAAACGCCATTCTCAATTTAAACTATATAAAAAAGAACACGGTGTAAGTTCCAACTGGTATCTACGAAGAATAAATATTGATAATTTGTTTCGTAGTAATAAAGGTAGATAATAGCATTCAATTAGGACGACAATTATCTGGTTATTGGTACAATACGTAATTGTATCCTTGCTCTTTCATGTTTCCTAGAAAGCCAACTGTTGAAACTAGTTCAATAGTACACACTGATATAAAAAAGTACTTACCTACTTTGTGACACTGGCGCCGCCAGTTGACAGACGAATAAATAGCTACTGTTATGTGAATTCAGTTTTCTTGTTAATGAAAATTCCGTTATGTTTATTTAATGTGGTTTATTTAATGAATATTTGCAGTAGGTACCTACCTACTTAACATTTTTCAACTAAATAATTGGTATTTAACGGAGAAAGAACATTATACCTACTTACATGAGATTACAACTAGGACTTGTAAGTTGTAGGTACTAATATAATGAGGAAGTCAAATTAATAGTTCTTAAAATATTGGGTCAAGAGGGTTTACAGTCAAATTATGATTGCGTAGTTCAGAATAGCCTTAATGATTTACCAATGCGATGTACCTAATCGTTTCATAGAATTCAGCAATTTTGCAAATGAGCATAAAATACCGGCTGAAGTACCGGCTACAATTTCCAATAAAGAAAAAACTGATTGTTGACATTTAGATGTTCCAAGAGTTTAAATAAATTGTTTATACGAACAACGTGTGGGTAATAGTACCTACCTACCTACGTTACATTTTAACAACTAAATTATTTGTAACTTTGCGTACAAAAAGTAATCATCATGCCGCCCAACTAGAGACAAAAACTTGAGACAATTGTAAATGTCAGCTCAGGCCTTTATTTACCAGTATATAGTTTAAGTTAAATGGCAGAGTAAAAACTGTCCAAAAAATAGAAAAATGCGTAGATATTCCAACGGTGCAGCCTCCTACGAGAATATCCGCCAATTAATATTGCCCGTCTAGCATAAGGGCAGTTTTTGTTGGTTTTAAAACACTATAATTCTTCAAGTTTTTCTGTCTATTTCTCCTAATTTCATTCACCTGTTGAATTTTAATGCGATGTGACCCCTATGTTCTTTGTGAAGGACCTTTGGGGGAAATATCTAACAAACCCTTTGTAGCTTAATATAAAGAAAACTTATTGCCTTTATGTGCATAATGGTTAACGTAGTCAACACCTATATGATACCTATATTTTTCTTGACAAAATGTTATCAATAAGAAATAAATAATAATATAATACAAGTTATGGTCGTTTAACTAAGTATAATAAGTAAGTACAGTCATCATCTAAGGTGGATAATTTTTCAGAATGTTGAAATAAATTTTTGAAAGTACTGCGTAAACACAGTTAATATGAGTGCTGATTTCTAGCTTATTGTTTAACATGATACCTATTTCAAAAAGATTTTGTAGTTACCTCTCTGCCTACATAATAATTGTTTTAGAGCTTTGTGTATTTAACTATCCTTTAGGTACTTTTGCTGCTGGCTGTACCACTACTACCTACTGAATTAAAGACTTCAGTATCGAAGTAATTTTACATTTTGTTTTACAAAAGCATATAACCTACCCAATACTTTTTTCTTAAATTTATTTCGTAAAATTATGCAGAATTGAAGATCAACACTATATAAAAAGTTAATTCCGTTTTATCACAAATGGTTTCTCATTAAAGGGTATTTTATTGCTCTTGATTAACAATAATCAAAGGAAATCACATCTCGTTATCAGCTCATATCAGTTGAGGTTCAATTACAGTCGCTGGCACTTCAGTGTGTGCCGCTTAAAAGGACTCCCTAATAAAATACCAACATTAAAGTGTTTTTCGAACGATGAACTAAATATTCTCCAAAAATCGGAATGAGCGAACGATTCAACTTAGTCACTTAATAATTCATTATAAAATGAGTCTTCATCATCACATTATTATTTTATTAATATTTCTGACTTAAGTATTACAAGATTATTTCCTACTCCAAACGAATGTTTCCATTTTCTTAATATAATTAGTATAAGTATTAGAAGTTTTCTTAAATAAGTTCCTATTAGGTAAACCATGTCACATTGGCACCATAATAATATAGAAATGAAAAGATGGAAGGGAGACTTTGCCATAGAGTGGATTTCGTAATAGTAATAATAAAAGGGGTAAAGTAAGTAAGATCGTATGATCTAGTGGCCAACTCTTGTGATGGAGGTTTTAGGCCGCCTAAAGGCCTCTGTCATGGCTTAACGACTTAAAAGCTGGGACCGACAATTTAACGTCTAAGCAAGCTACGCCACGAGCACTTCAAAAATAAAAGGGGTTTTTTAAAAAGTAACTTCTCTAAAAGTAACAAATAAGAATAACACAATACATACTCATGAAGGTAGGTACTATACATAATTTATACATTATCACATAACAACCATACCATTATTGACAAGGATGCCTCGCATTAGATGCCTGCCTACTTACCACCACGAAGATTAAAATTATCTTCCCATCCATTTTTCGACAGTTGTGTGAATGCTGACAAGTTTATCGTGTGGACACTCTTTAGATGAGTTTTGTGACATTGAATATTATGCTAACGAGCTTAAAGTATTTTTAATTTTAATATTCAGATATTAACTGTTAATAGAGGATTTTTGTATAATTTATGTTAACTTTTGGCTAATTATTAGATGCGGTAAATAAAACGGTAAAATCATAATATGCATGCATAAAATTATGATCTTAGGTACTGCACGACGTCGGTCGAGTGTCGAATGCCTGCCTAGGTAATATCGAGTAAATATTTGAAAATCATGACCAAAGAGCATAATATATTCTGAGATAATATAAAACACTACGTTATCATGACATGACTAAATCTGACCAAATTGACCAATGGCAATGCTTCGACCAAAAAATTACAAGACAAGAAGTTACCTATAATATTGTTTTATAGTGTTTTATGATTATTTTCACAATGTAAAAATGTGTTTACCGCCCAATATTTACCAAAATATAACACCGTTGTTGTTACCTAAACGTCATGCGTCAAACTGGGATTGCCAAGGTACTCGAAAGGGGAAAAAATGTATTTTATTGAGAGTCTAGAGCTGTCTGGGGTATAAAAAAGGATTGAAATTGAATAATATTTACTCTACTACTACACTCTGTGAAGGATAGATAATGTGCCCACGTGTCCTTTCTACAGATTGCTAATACTTTTTGAATTTTCATTTCTAGTCTTAACTAACATTGATTGACCCAATGATATTGTATTTAAAAAATAATATCATTGGATTGACCCATGATTGCAGAAAGGCATCGTCTGTCTAAGTGCCTACCTTTTGAGACGTTACCCCACGACGATGTTATATTCACTTAGCGAAGTACTTTCAGTTCGACAACTATTTATTTTAGCGACGGTATTACGTAAACACTCTACTCTATACTTTGACCCTAACTTCACTACCAACACGAGGCGTTCTGACAAAGTTTGCAAAACTGAATCGCACAAGACTGTCTTGGCAGGCCGTCACTACAATTATTTAAGCCCTACTCTGTATAATAAGGTAAATAAAGTCCTCACTATATATCCTCTCACTCTCCACAAATGCAAATCAAAATGTTTGACTTGGCTCCTTTCTCTGTCTTATGAGGAAACTGAAAATCTCCTCATAATCCCCAAATAGGTAGTTTTAATTACAAAATCAGTAATATTATAAGAATTCATAATATGTCTACACAACCCCATGTACCCATACGTTAACACACACACACACACACACACGCACACACACACACACACACACACACACACACACACACACATCTCAGTTATATTTTGAATTGGTTTAGTTTTAGTCTTATTTTTGTTCTTCATGTTAAAATGTTATATAGGAACATTAAATACAGGTTAAGGAGGTGGGCGCTGAGGCTGCTACACAGTTTTTATAACTTTTGCAGCCCCAACGTTATATTTTGTAACCCTGACTTTTGTTGGTTGTTCTCAATAAATTTTTCTGATTTTCTGATTTTCTGATAATTTAAGGGGCTCAAAGCTACTAGGTACCTACTTTCTGTGCTACTTTAGCTTGATAAAACCTACCCTCAGCGTCAAGCCCCTCTTAAGCCAAAAGCCTGGATCCACTGATAGTGATTGTCTCGATATTCCAGAGCACCGAATGGGTGCGGACGCAGAGCCACCAGCATGCGAGGCTCGCCTACTCAACGCAGACCTGTGGCAGCGGTTCCACGACATCGGCACAGAGATGATCATCACTAAGGGGGGACGGTAAGTCATTTACATTTTTATTTATAAGAATAAGAATAAATTTATTTAAACAAAAACAGATGTAACGGTACATAATACTATAAAATAACTAAAATAACTAAGTTATAGTAACATACTATTGCATAATGAAAGATTTGTTGCTTTTATTCGATTATAGAGCGCTTTTCGTGAAAGAAATCGTTTATTTTTGTAGGTAGTTTAGCAGTTGTATATACCCTTTCGGACAGGCGATGGGTAGTACGTTTTAAACGGTATCGTCTAGTCATATTATGTGCGCTATACCAGTACTCTCAAACAGTGAAGGAAAAGATCGTGAGGAAACCCGTGGTTTAGTCAGGTCCGCACGTATTGACCTTACCGACAGTAGAGATTTTTTTTAAGTTAATTGTATAAAAGCAGGAGGAACTCGATGCCTTCAAAAGAGGATTGTGGGAGAAGGCTCATGATAGGGAAGTCTGGAAGTGTTTGAGGGAGACCTTTGCCCAGCAGTGGGACGAAATGAGTTGAAAAAAACAAAAAGTGGTTCTCCCAGACATGATGGACCATCTATATGGATGATAGGCTGATCACCTGTCAGCACGGTTCACCATATCCATCTAGGGATTTTAAATCTGGAGTGGCTGCAAGTTTTCTTACGATTACTTGTCGCTCTGCCCACCCCATTTGGGATACGGGTGTGATAATATGTTTGAATGTATATAAGTTAATTATTAGAGAGGCGTATCATATTGCTACACTTGAACTTTGCGTAGCAAACAGGTGGATAGGTACTTATAGCTTTTACCTATGTTACATTACTTACGTGAGTTGATAGGTACTGAACTAAAAATGCGATCCGCTCAATTAATCGATACAGCTGTCGAATCCAAGAAACGAATTTACAAAAAACCATTACTCGTAATAAATTACAAAGTAATCACAAAAACTTAACGAAAAGCCATTAGGGCTGCCGAATCTGACGCGGGTCTTGTTAACGGATAATTTGGGGCTCCGGACCTCCGTCATAGACAAAACAAACAGCTGCCTACAATTTGTGCATTTCTCTAAATGGCCGAGCACAAATTACAGCTTATTATAAGCTTGTTTGCTTTACGAGGTACCCCTTCAATTATTTTTTTTTTCGTGATCGATAATGTGGGACGAGCAGTGAAGAAATTACAGAGTCGTCTTGGGTTCGGCGCCTCCGCCTGCCGACGACCACCGCGCGCGCTGCGCCATCTCCGGCCACTATCATTATGTACTCCATCTCGTTATTAGTAGATGCAGTGCCCAGCCCGCGGGCCGTGCCCTGCTTACCTCGATCCACAGCTCTTTACTCACTCTTCCTCAATCCCAGCTATCCGGTAGGTAACTCAGACCATATAAAAAGAAAAGACGGCGTGCCGCGCACAACTTAAGTATAAAATAATAATAATAAAAATAACACCCGACAGTCACATACATAGTCCCGACCCCACACTAGGATTCCCTGTGTCGTGGGCATCAGAAACTACGAGTACCATGGTACCACAACACCCAGACCCGGAAGAAATATTTACAGATCATGCAAACATTTCTTCCGCAGCGGGAATCGAACCCGCGCCTCTTGCGTCTCTGCCGAGCAGTCGCCCACCACGCCACCGAGGCCGTCAAAGTGAAGCCACCTTTTTATCTATGTGTGTGTGTCTCTCTCTCTCTCTTTTGAGGTTTTATCATCAACACTCCCACTACTCACTGTTGAGCATCTATTTTATAATGCTATGTGAGAGCACCGGTAGTCTAGTGGTAACGTTCCCGCTTTCCAATCCTAAGGTCGCGGGATCCAATCGCAATACAAGTACTCTCAAATAGTGAAGAAAAACAACGTGAGGAAACCGGCATGTCGCAGAATCTGCAGTCGCCCACCACGCCACCGAGGCCGTCAAAGTGAAGCCACCTTTTTATCTATGTGTGTGTGTCTCTCTCTCTCTCTTTTGAGGGTTTGTGGTTTTGAGGTTTTGTGTTTCAAGTAGGTAACCTATAATTCATTGTATAATAACTAAGAAACGATGTTATTTGAAGTACATACGAGTGAAAATTGATTCCGTGAGAATTTTTATGTGATTTGCTGCTGTTTTTACAAGTTTTTACTACACAGGAAAGCATAATTCTATTTTTAAGACTCGTGACGTACTAAGAGCGATGAGCATGGTTTTAGTGTAGGTGTTTGCGTGAGCGTATATGTTTACTTGCAGGAGCACGGTTTTGAGTGGCTTCACTTTTGTTGTTCGCGGCGCGCCGTCTGTTCATTCTAAAATGCGCGTGATCGTGAAATCGTTACGGAACTTTCGATGACATGTTCCGACATAAACCGCCACTGACGAATTAGGCACATGACATACCTACCGTACCTATGTTTCTTTCGGTGTAAACATAAACACCGCATCCCAAATGTAGATCAATAATGAATGTCACGTCCGTCAGACTTTTATCAGTATAGAAATAAAAATATTTCGTAATTAATGGCGTGTAATTAGGCCTTCGACCGCATAGGGACTGCGGCTGCGTCCACTCGATTGTTATTAAGAGCGACAAAAAGCGCTCAGATGGTTTTCCGAAACAAATCGCTATCGTGCGCAGAGGCTGTATCGGCGCGCCTTCACATCGCGGTTTTTGCGCGGGGGGATAATTAGCCGGGTTCATCCGAGCTCCTGTCATCTCCTACACGTTTTTTTTTCCGGCCGCCGGCGCGGACCACCGCGCGGTCGCTAAAATACTGATAAATTTACCGCTTTATCCGAACGTTTGGTGAATCTCGTTAGCTTGGCCGGGGTCCGTCTGGAGGTCACTCTTGTTTGTTTTGTATAAACGAGGCCGCGTGAGAGCGGCCGGGGGCGCGCCGGCGCCGGCCCTGCCGGTGGCGCCATATGAATCCACATGGCTCAAAAATATTTGATGCATTTTGTAAGCCCTATATTACTTTGCGTGTTTTTTTCGCATAGCGATGTCACCCTGAGCGTTAACTCTGAAAACCAGCGCTACTTCTAGTTAAAGCTGGAAGTAGCACATGCTGAGAGTTAACCCTTTTGGCCACAATAAAACGCCGACTGGTCCGCCGGAAGGGTGAAAATCAGACTATGTATTAGTTCTAGTTTTATTATAATAGGTACTTTTGTCGTTTGTGTATGTCTTCTCTTGCTTTTTTTGTGTACCACATTTTTTGTCCCTTTTCCGTTTGTAATATCTTTGTGTGTGCCAAATAAATGTTATTTCTTTCTTCTTCTTTCTTTCCCTATCTCGTGCGAGTAGGGTAATTGAGATTCTATGCGCGGAACACCGCGCACCTGTGCCCTGTAATGATTCAAATTGGTGCCTGTGAGAATGCTTTTAGCCGCTGTTGGAACAGTGTTAAAAGCTGGAGTAATTGTTATCTGTGTTCGCAGTGGGCTGGCTTTTGTGATTGGTAACGCAAACAGTGTATCTATTTGGGCGGTTCGTTTGGGTCGGATCGAAGTTAACACCTGCACGGCAGCCATCACTCTGAATTTAAGGTTCGGATACAATCCCACCTGTCCGTGTTAATTGTCTGCCAGGCATATAAGAAGAAGAGGGAAGCCAGCTTGCACAACATATAACCTTTTGTTAGATTCTAAGGACTGAGTTCGATATTATCTCGAGCTATAATATCGAACTCACAGTCCTTAGAATAAACTTATTCGTGACCTTGGTATATGACATGTGCCATCACTCAAATGATTTGGGAAATGTAGAGCAACTTGACTTGTATTCTCTTCCAAAAGCAAATAATAGCAGGCGCTGTCCCAATCGCTGGAATCATCCATCTGTCTTAAGCCCATGTTCAGAGATAATACTTAACCCTCAATAATCGCCGTACAAACAAACACCGGTTGGGATAGAGAAGGTTATTTATTTTTTCTCAAAATATGACAAATGGGCGAGGCGCGCCGGCCGCTCGCGTGTCGTCGCACAGACCTCCCGCCATTTTAAAAACAAACATACAACACAAAAACTTGTTATTTATTCTTGGTTATTCGTTGGGAAGGGCGCGCCCGAATTTGCTCGAAAATAATCATAAGTTATAATTAAAAAGTCTTTGGTATGCAGGTAGCAGCCACTTTTCAGTAGAGCACACTCTTGGCTACAGGAAAATTAGTTCTTTCTTCTTTCATACTTTTACTCTTGTTACTTTTCTCAGAACAAAATAATCGGTCTCGGGCCTACCATGTAATTATTCTACGTATGCGAGTTTCCTTCCAAATTTGATGGGGCGATTAACAGTTTCCGTCAAGCGTAATCTCGCCACGGATCGGAGACATCCACGAAATTATATCTAATAATCGAGAAGCTCATTCGGCGCTTGTTTTAACAGAAACGCCGATTAATTGATTTGATCTGTGTCGTAATTAAAATGGGTGATTAGGGCGCGGGGACCGGCGCCAGCGCCTCAAAGCGTCGCCGGCAACATTCCTTTTGTTTTACCACGGGTCGTTTGTCGCCTGCTTGCTGGCCGGGCGTGTTGCTGGCCTGCTCTCTCGTAGGGAGTTCCAGGTACGTGCGAGTGAGAGGTGCGCGGGCGCCGACCGCCCGCCGCGCCGCCGGCCGCCCGCCGCGTGCCCCGCCCTAAGCACGCAGCAATAATCAGATTATGACAGCCGATCGTCTTCCTACCAAGAATGTGTCACTACGAATCATCTTCTGAAGTAAAATGAACTTTACCGCATTGATTTTAGTGTTAATATAGCTAAACATTTCCGTTAGCATTGTTGAGTAATTAATTTCCATGTAGACGTACTAACTTATGGCTTTTGGCTGCTACAGATTCACAGACAGTTATTGTGAAGTGAAGTGTACTCTATGAACTCCACTGCTATGAACCACACTCATCACTACGCCCTGAAAAAGTGACAGCATTTCGTTATGTTTTAGACGCCAGATCCAGAGATATCTGCAGCACGATGTAGAGCTTATCAGCTGACATATAAAGCTCTTTGTTTCAAAAGCCGCCAACAGCGGGGGGTATATTCATGAAGCCTGACGTTAAACGTGGGTAATAAACTGATAAATATAACCTTCATATGGTATCAGTTCAATAACCAATCTTAATAGTCGTGAGACGAAAGACTGTTTTTTGTTGTTTTCTCAACTTTCCTAGATTGTTCCAGCAAACTGTCTGGGACATAATATTAAAAAGTGTGAAAGCTCCCATTTATCTTGTTGACCAATAAAATTACTATAAAATACATCATTGATCTAAAAGCACTTAAAAAGAAGAGTGAACTTGTTTGTACAATTTCACTTGATAGAAAACGTTTACAGTAATGACGGATTAGAAGAAATTGTTATGCTATTGAAAACGTAGCGTCATTGAACGTAATGGGCGATTCCGGTGAGAGGCTGGCATTCGAAGCACGCGCCGAGAGGTCGCCACCACCGCTGATCATATCGCGATCTCCTGGGAGGACACCCCAACATACTTCAACCAGTCACAAATTTAAAACACGACTCCCAATGCTGTGATGAAACAAAATTAATGGTCGCAGCCCCGTCCAGACCCGTCGATGTATCTCGAGCTACGACGTAGACCCGTCTACGCAAGGATTTATTGTACGAGCGATCAGCAAAATCGCAGAGTCATCGCTGGCTCCTGCGACTTTTTGTCTCTCCAAAAGCTAAAACAATTGACGATTGAACAATAAAACTATAAGTTCGAATTTGGAATATAAAAAAAATGCGCCCGAGCATCAGAGCATGATTCGTTTTTTGCCGGGCGACAGCGACTCGGTTAATTCTCATTAGGTTATAACATTTTGTCGGCCGAATCGTCGTAAATTCCACGAATAATTTAGTAAAGAAAGTGGTCGTGTTGAAGATGTTTTGTTTTTATGGCGCCAATGAGCAGTTCGGGTTAGATCAGTATCTCCAGATACAAGCATTTAACCCATGTTACTCGGAACCCGGGAATTATTCTCACGAGTCCGACTGCGAGCTACCAAACAAATTGTAATGTGGATGAGGCGTTTCACATTTCTTCCGACGTCAGGATGCAAAACTTATTATTGAGCATAGAATTAAAGTGACGTATGAAAAGTCAATTTTACCTTCAGTGTGTGTAACTTGATATAAAGTGCCACCTACCATCTAAACATTAATTTCCTTCTCCATCAGATCTGGCACTTAAAGACGTGGAGACATGGTCGTACGTGTTTATATTCGTGCGTACGTGTCCATAATGCGGTCCTAGAAGCCCGGTCATTATCCGGAGACAGCGCAGGGTGCGTCGTTAATCATACGCCTCGTAAAAACACGGCGCACGTATGCACACAGATGAAATACTACTACTACTGTACAAAAGTGTCACTATTTACACCACAGTTTACTAACAGAAAGAAACTTTAAGCAATCATTTACAAAATTAAAAAGTCTGACTATCTAAAGACCGTCTAAAAATTACACATTTAAACTTTAAAGTTAATATATACTTTATTAACAGAAATAAACTTACAACTATTACAAATATAATTTACAAAATACAAAAGAAACAATCGGGCTATCTAAAGGCCGTTGCAAACGGTCTATAGATAGCTCACCTGATCCAGCTCATCAGACGGTGGAAGCGTGCCCAAGACGCTGGCCGCATTGCCACGCTGAATAGCAATATACAAAAGATCGATTTTATGTTAATAAAATACGTGTACATTCTTTTGTCAGGATCGTCAAACCACGTCGATACTTAAAGCAACGAAATGAAGCTTATTTTATCCTACTGCATCTAATCGTAATTAAATGTGGAGGAATAAGAATTGCATTGATGACTCTAGTTGGGGTGTATTATGACCTCTCCCAGCGAACACAAGCTCAACTCGTTATAAACATAAAACCTCTTAGGCTAAACGCATATACCTTTTCCGTTCGGTCGTGGGTAAGAATTGCAGAAAAGGTCTTTGGGTTGGCAGCAATCCGACTGCAAGCAGAGAGTCACTTACTGCCAGTTGTAAAAGTGATTGAAGTGACGTAGGCCATGTACAGTCGCGGCCGGTTGCAACATCTAGTCTGTCGGATTTGTTACATTTCACGCAAGATTTGTCACTAACGAGCCATACGAGCTTTTTGTCAGCGCCATTACGGGTAAACAACATGTAGGTATTCGTGTAAAGAAACCTTTAATTTCTCTTCATTGCCCGCTTCATTGGAACCTATTAATTGCTGAGTTCTTGCAGTTGTTTCGTTATTTATTAGTTTGCTATGTGGTTTTTCCTTACCACTATGTTCTACCTTAGTAATGTTGCTCTATAAAAGGAAAGGTTTGAGTATTATTTAAGGATCATGAAGGTAGTTTTGAAAGTTAGGCAAGAACAGACAGAAGTCGTGGACCAAATCTGGATGAGAGACGCGCAGGAACTAAGAAGCTGGCACAAACGGAAGGTAGCTAATACTGCTGGGTATATGATGAAGGGACAGGAGGTTTTTAGTTTTGTTACTATTTTTTACCGGACTGCGAAAAAGGAGGGTAATGTTTTTGGGATGTATGTATGTAGTTATGTATGTAGTTATGTATGTATGTGGGTATGTGCATTTGCATTCCTTTGGCTGAGGCTGTAGTCCACTGTAGTCCAAACGTCTGTACGGATTTTGACAAATGTGGTTTCGTTGGATACGTCTGAATGACGCTATATAAAGTGTCAAAGCCATTTTCATTGTATTCCTTTGGTTGTCGAAGTAGCTAAAACGGCTGGACTGATTTTGACAAGTGAGGTGTTATTGAGGATTCGTCTAGATAACGAGAGTGAATTTTATTTTTGTTTCCCAGTAAAAGTCATTTTCAATGAATTATGACTTATGAGTACAATGGTATTAATTCATCGTCGTCATGTGTCAAAAAAAATAATTTGGCAGTTGTACAATGCTACCTAGGTTCAACGCAGTCGTGTTTCTTGTAATATTAATATTACGTGTTTAGAAAATACTGGAATATATTGTTAGGTTGTAAAATTAGTAGATGCATAGTGATGACACAGTATCCTGTCTCGCTCCCAGTCCGAGCCACCCGTGCTCGTGCGCCGATACGATCGCCCGCGGCAGCGCCCGCCGCATCGAGACATCACGCTCCGATCCTATCGTGCCCCGCTACCGAAACCCGTGATAACAACTTCACTAGGGATGTCACATAACCAACCATCATCATCTTCCTGCCCTTATCCCACTCTATGTGGTGTCGGCACAGCATGATCCAAGGATCACGCTGTAAGAGTTTTGGCTAAGGTGTTCAGTATCAAAAACACAGTTCCTAACAAATTTTCTCACAGTTCTTCAAAACAGTTATTCTCTTATTTAATAAAAAAGACATTCTACACAATTGACGATTTTTTTGATAACAAGGACTAATTTGATTATGACTATGCTAATTAGTATAAGTTTTGACATACAAGTTATTTTCATTTTGCATTTATTATTTAAATTTTTATAAAGCATGTTTTGTTTAATTAATATTTGTACGCTTATAGAGGCAGATCACAGTGAGCTTACAAAAATTATATTATTATGCACCATCTGTTATTACCTGTTTATCAAAAATAAATAAATTGAATTGAATTGAAAAGTCTGAAACAATCTTTAACGAAGCAAGGAAAACCACCCACTAATCCTGACACAGTTAGTGTAGTTTGTCGCGATAAGTTCTGTTCGAGAATGAAACCGGTGATAAGGCCATTATTCGCAAAGAATAATTCGAAAGAGGGTAGATCGCTACGTCTGTCAATAACTAGCCCCGGCTCGATAAGTAGGTACTTGTTTTTCCGTGATCATGGCGCATGCAACTGCGCCGAAATATCGGAAAACTCATCAAAATATGAATCGTGGTACATATCCCGTTATGAGTGTTAATTTTGTTTACAACCATGATATTTTAAAACGTTATTATGTGTGATTGTAGCATATCGAATATATTTAACCTATGTGGGTATGTATTCTAAGTTTAATGAGTTGTAAGTTAAGTACCTAGTTAAATCTAGGCGATATGATTCGATAAAGGCAGAATTTGATAATACACTATTCGCTTTGTAGTTTTGAAATGTTCTGATGCGATTCTTTAGTTTTTGAATACAAAAAATAACACAAACTTTTTCCTACTTGAATACAAAAACTTCTACTCTGAGGTCACGTGATCTGGGTGATGTTGGGTGCAACATGGCGCACGATTTTCTAATAAAAGTGTCGCTACGGCGTCATTGCCCACTCGTTACGGTTCTGTGAGAAACTTGAACATGATAGATGCTGTCTTTGCATATAAAATACTCGTAAACCTCAAGAGAGAAACAAATTTCTTAGGTACTTCAAGAAGGAGATCATACAACATTGGTTGAGAAGTCAATAAATAACCTGGAAAAACTGTTGTCTTGAATTCATGTACTTACTCCTTGTTGGCAGCCAACTAATCATCGTTAAGATCAATAGACATAGCATGGACATAAATGGACATCAAACACGCGTTTACTGGTAGCGATTTGCATTTATACAGCAATTCCTTGTTAGAACAAGATACTGAGCTGAATATTTTAAATGCAGCTTATGCAGTTTGCCTCACATTGTAATAATAACCAACAATTGCGGTTGACAGTGTTGTGCAAGATTAAAGTGCGCACAAATTGGCCGAGACGTTTCCATGCGACATCAAAACACACTTCTGTGAAATATGTAACAACGGTTCAATGTCAATAGGAGACGAGTGGACGTAGCCAGGGCTATTGCTTGGGGGTATCTTATTTACAGTAATCAAAGGTCTCGTAGAGCGCAGAGATAAAGACAATAAAAATGGGTGTTTTCTTTCTCTCATCATAAAACAAGGGCTCGTTTGGATATTATAAACCCAAATGAGAGTAGGAACACCACACAACATGGGATGTGATCGTTACCTCGAATAACGTCTATGAAGCATCAATGTTTTAATCAATTTTTATCGGCCTCTCAACACAGGGTTACATATGAATACTTCCAGTAAAGCCTTTAAATTGTCAATGTTCTACAATTGATGCTCATAATCCTTCAGTAATTAATCTCTATTTCTTACAAATCTAGACTTTAATTTCAAAGATTCTTTATTGCAAGTAATAAATAACTTATAGACTAGTACATTTCCAGTGTGAATTATATCCGAGAATGTATAACTCGCGCTGTTTAAAGCGTTTATTAAGATTTCGCTTCTCAACAAATTTAGACTGACCCCCCCTAAATCGGGCGCTGAACAATGTCCCAACGCCCACTAATTGTGTTGATGACGCGTCCGCGGCGCGTTTGAACTCGACACATCACCACAGAACCCTCAGCAGTCACCACAACCTTGGCGCGATTCCTGGTAGCCGGCAGCAGCGGGCGCGGGCATTGACAGGTGCAGACATGGGAACTCTGATGACAGTGGCCAATTGTGCTAAGGATAAAGACATATTTTTACGTCCAGCCAATGCGAAGGATCCCCGGAAGAATTTTAATATACCTATAATACTTACGTTACTGAATTGACGACCTCGATGGCGTGGCGGGCTATTGCTTGGCTGAGACGCAAGAGGCGCGGGTTCGATTCCCGCTACGGGAGAAATGTTTGTATGTTCTGCAAATATTTCTTCCGGGTCTGGGTGTTGTAGCTATGTATTATAAGTATGTATTTACAAAAAAAAAGTAAATAAGTATTCTATCAGCTATCTAGTTCCCATAGTACAAGCTTTGCTTAGTTTGAGGCTAGATGGCGCTGTGTGAAATGTCCACAAATATTTATTTATTTGTTTACTGACTGGCAATCATCGCATTTGTTAAACCATAAGACCTAGAAGCATGAAATTTGGAGCGTATATTCCTCTCATGTTGTAGGGATGCACTAAAAAGGAATTTCGGAAATTCACTTCTAGAAGACGCAGCGAGAAGATAACGTTTTTATGTATAGAACTCCATGCGAACAAAGTCGCGGGGGCTTTCTTCTATATAACTGTAAGGGTGGAAATTCTATTTGGCTTCACATGCTTGAATGGTATTGTAATTTGGAACAGTCATAAGGACAGTCGTAAGCTAGTAAAAGTAGTTGAAAGAATTACAGTTAGATTTTATGCAATTTTTGAAGCAAGGATTTAAAGACGTAGAATAATTTGATAGTGTAATCAAAATAAGTTAAAACGGCACAGCAATGATCCGGAAACAATTTTATAGTGAATTCATAGAAAATGGATAATGAAATGATTGTTATGATATCATTCTCAATCATGTAGGTCGATACAAAAAGCTTTGATTGGATATCTAATTAGGCGTAGTTTTCCGCCTTTGTAATTACCGAGTTGAGCGCGCAGAGCGTGCCTTTAGAAATAGTCTATTAGTAAAGCTGTCTAGTAGGTAATTTTTTAAAACAAGATTTATTTTTGCGACAACGCGAATTTCACATAGTATTTTATGCCATGTAAAAAGCTGATTGTCGCCATCGATAGGCGATAGCTTTGATAGCAGACGACGATTGTTACCATAAAATTTTCGAGATCCAATCTATGAATAGTTGACAAATCCTTACCAAAAACCAAAGCCGATATAATTGTCCCCACTTCAAAGGATTCTATGTGTATTCGCGTATGATCTTACTCTGCACCACGCACATAGAATTAATATCAATTAACACACATTGGCTTAATTGTGAATCGGGCTCGGTTCGCGTGCGGCGGCCTCTTTGTCGGCGCCAGTGAGCTCCCTGCGCCCGCGCAGCTTTCATTCGGAACACTAACTGCGTATTGATACTAAATCCTACTTTACTGAGAAGTGGACACCGTAACACAACCGCCGTAATTTCCTTTCATCGTTGACACCTTCCGATATGGTGGGACAACGTCAACAAAAAGGGCTAAAAGGTAAAGGACAAAATTGCATTTAAATTGTTTTTGGATGCGTGAGGATCGGAATGAATGGCAGAAACAAAAGGAGGCCCCCAGCTGTGGGATATGGTCATGTATGATGATGGGAATCCAGTGTAAAAAAATATATAAGAAATTAAAAAAAAAGGCAATTTGAAATGCTTTAATTGACGCTTGTCATTTCAGTTATATTACGGTCTTCGTATAACTGGGCGACTGCAACTGCAACTGGCACGCTATCGGATCTTCGGTGGATTGAAGCTGCCGTGATTCGCGGTATTTTTCTTTGAGTGCTCAGATGTAATAATGTGCAATGGTTTATTTCCTGGCAGAACTTTTGAATTTCCACCAGACTTTTTTTCCAATAATCATGTTCTTCAGGCTAGTTATTGTATTTTTCTGTATGAGTATGGTCTGTGGGAGGCAGCGTTCTTAATTTAAAAAGTTGCCAATTGGCAATCTGCACTTACGTGGAACTGGCTGATGTGTGCATGCCCAACTCCTTCTGCGAAAAGCTTCCTAAAATAATCGCAATATCCGTTGCGCAATAATGATCTGTAATGCGGCGACACATGATTGCAATTAGCAATTTCTAGGTACGGCACTGCGGTCGGCGAGACGCAGATCCTGTGCTTGATTGATTGACCGACTTCAGCTTCTGCAGTTAGCTGGTAGATAAATGGTTATCGCTTTCATCCGCGATGTTTCTGACATAAACTTTGTAATCTATCCAGTTTATAACATGTTTCACCTAATAAACATAGGAGATCATGTCAAAGCCTTTTTCAACGCTTGAAAAATTCATTATTAAAATTCAATGGCTACTATCTTCATGATCGGTTATCTAAGATAGGAATCGCCGCTTTTCAGGCTATCATCAATTCATCCGTTATTTGAGCTTTGACAGGATTATAATTAGAAACTGTCCGTCCTTATGGCTTGTCGTTTTTAATGTCGCTAGTCTGGTCCCATACTGCGCTCGCATTTCATTAAGTAATGTTAAAAAAATGTGAGTTCTCATAAAACGGCGTGATTTATACGAGGTCGGGAGCCGGCGAGCGATCGCCACCGGTTCCAAGCGCCGGCGACACTGCAGCCGCATCCAGGATCACCTGTATTCCCTCCTGAGAAGGTTCTAAATCGCTTGCTTAGTTCTGGGAACTTTGATCACACAATCGACTCACATATACACAGCGATTAAATCGATCTCCGTTTAATTTGCCTTGTGTCCTTTTAGATTCTAACAGCTATTCTTATGTTTTCACAATTACTAGGGTACTTAATTAAATACCACGTTTAGTTTAGGTAAAGTGCCTCATGGGAAAATTTCCAATTAGCAATAATAGCTAGTAAACCGCGTTTTAATTATCGGCAAATCCGATGTTAACGAACTTTTTACTGGAGAGACAATCTTAACGATCTGTTTTCTTCAGAGTTCGGCGTCAAGCTCATAATAGTGTTTAGATGAAGCCGGTAGATAAGCTTTGTAGACGGCGGGCAGCCCGCTCGCCGGCGCTGTCAACTAAATTACTTCTCCGTTTGTCGGCCCTTCCATTCGCAATTTACGAGCACGGAGAGACCATGGAGCCCGCGAAGGCGCCGGCGCCCAAAAAGGCTCCAAATTAATTCCACACTTTCACCGAAGAAACATCATCCATATTCATTCGATTTGTGAACTTTTTACCTAAAACATACCTCGAGGTGTCAGATGAAGTGGTTTACGTTTTTTACTCAACCTGCTCCGGACGCATGCTTTAATGAGCGTAAATTTCACATTTGCAATTTTGTTTTGAATCAAGTTTTCTCATCTCGTCGTCAAAATTCCGTTGAGCATCCACTGAACCTTCATAACAAAACCAATCAGTGTTGGTAATTAATCAGTGCGCAAGTTGCGGATGTATGCGCAAACTGGTGAAGCATAATGGACGCAATTGCTTATTGCGTAAAAGCACCGCCTTAGTGATTAAAAATTTCCAATTTCCGAATGTCTTCTGACCGGGCCTGAGGGTAGAATGGTACATAAATTTGGCGAATGGCTCGGATGGTGCATAAACATGTCGTCGGCAGGTGTTCTCCCCGCGGGCGTGCTTTGTCGACAGCCCGCCCGCCTATCCACCTATCAATACTATTGGTTTTTCTACTGCTGGCTTATATTGCTACTTAAAGATGCCGCATTTCACCTTTCTCGGCCATTAGTTTTGATTTACACTTGCTTCATTCATATGTAAAATAGAATTTTTATTGCGAGCCCTTTTTTTGCATCCTTTTTTTCATCTTACTTTTTTTCTGACTGTTTTAGTTGATTATGATGACCGCGTGTTTTTTTATGAAAAAATAGTACTGAATGTATATTGTAAAGTACCTACATTTTAATGCTCCTACACCATAGAGCTAGTCGAATGATTTATTTCACAGTAAAGTTCAAAAGCCCACCATCAAATTCTACAAAGAACTGATCCATCATAAAATCTTCTAAATTGTCAAAGTTTAAATACCGTGATGAATTTCGATTTATTGTAAATTAATCACCTTTATGAGATAGTTTTGTTTTTGCGAGTCTATACAACCGATTCCTTGCGTTTTATTATGCTACGTTATGGTTTTCCAAGAAACGCGGACCGTTCTGCGTGAGGTCTTCACACGCAATCGTTTATAACAGCCACCGTTATCCACTTAAAGATTGTCTTTTAACGGACTCCGCCTTTTTGGAAACCAGGACTTTACCACCTGCAGTGCAGTGGCACTTGGCAAAAACTAGCCAATGAAATAAAATGTTTTTTATCGCAATCCTTATGATTGAAGGTTGTGTCGCTGATTTTAAACAAAGGACACAGATAGTCGGTCCATCAATATGCTAATGCCGATGTTGGTGCATCCCGGACCGATTTGGAGCCGTTTTTTGTGACCGAGACCCAAATTGGTTTATTTGTTTTGTTACCAGTTTTGTTCTATAAAACTTTTATAAGTGTAGTTTGTTTGTCTTGCGGAGATGTGAGGCATGTGTGTTTAAAATTCTCATTTTTTTGTACTGCAGTAAAGGTTGTAAGAGTTTTGTCATTGTCGTCAGCCTTTTGTATTGATTTATCGACATCCTGATCCGCCTTAAATGTGTATCAATCTTTGTAGTGGGTAGTTATCGATTCTGTTGCAGCCCACTTGCCGAAACAATGATAGCGACCATGTTTATTTGCGCTTGCGCAATTGTGAACAAGGCTGAACAAACTTACAACTGGAAACATACCTAAATACCTACTCTGGATAAACTATTTATTTCTGTCGTTTGTTATCCTCCAATACTAAATAACATACTCTTTCCTGTACGGTAAATAAAAACGAATTGCCTAAGAAAATAGTTTTTTTGAACCGAATGAATTCTTCAATCTTCATCTGAAGTACCCACAAATATTAGCCCCGTATACAAACAACCATGCCATTCTCACGACCCGCTCTCACAGTCTGAGTGAACATTTTGACACTTCCAGGTGTATGATTTTTTATTCACCTCCACAATGGCGTATTGTTTGCCCAGGCCCACATCTGGGCAGACGAAAAAACCAGCCGGACTTCTCGTATGAACGCTAATGAATAGAAGGATACATACAAGCGTTTTAACCAACTTGTTTATTAAGCTGTAGGAACAGATGTCGCACAGCGCAGCCACTGTCTTCAAACTCTTAACATTGAACTTGAGCGATAAAAAGGCAGTGAAATTAGCAGTAAAGATAAAGGTAGGTTCTTGACGACCACATTAGGCGTTAACTACTGTTCACAGGGAATCATTGCACCCTCCATTTGTCTAGACATGTTTACGAGTACTATGTATGAATGGCGCTTACACAAGATACATACAAGTTTAATAATAAGCAACGTTATGCGTGGTCATATTGGGATAGGTGACCGCAAGTGGCATTACAAGCAGAGCGCTTCCGTGCTTCGGAGGGCAGGTTAAATTGTCGGTCCCGGCTTTAAGTCGTTAAGCCATGACGAAGGCCTTTAGGCGGCCTAAAAACTCCGTCACTAGAGTTGGCCACTAGTTCATACGAACATACATACAAACGCATTAGTTTCCAATGTTTGAGGACCTGAAGGTGTGGAATGGGGCAGAAAGGAAACATGAACATTTCGCGTTGAATTCGGATCGTTTTAAGTTTTCGAGTGTGGATGCTAGAGCGGATATGTCGGTTTCTACGCCGTTTAGCGCCTCCGTGTGGCAATTGGCGAGTTGTTACCGATTTACGACCCACTCTAAAGTTCATTCGACGCGATTTTGGTGGTCCCATTGTTCGGTTAGTCCCTTCCCACCGGCAAAGCCTGCGGCTTAGCGCGCCTTCAAGCCCTTTTATGGTCCTCTTTTTATGGTATCTTCATTTCATCAACTATATCGTAAACATAATTCCAATGGTCGATTTAAAATTCCGAAAGTTGGATATTTGACATGACTCTTCGCTTAATCGTTATCGCGTGGAACCGCTTTGTTGGAGACTGGAGGAAATTTATCCTAGTCGGATAACGCGAAGAGCGGACTTTGTAATATATTTTGCGCGTGGCTCGTCACCTCTTTGTCGGCGCGGGTGCAGCTCTCAAACGGGCCGATAAGTGGCCGAGTGGGTGATAAGAGCGTCTTAGCGGAACGGTAGTCCGAGTGAAGGGATTTGTCAATGTACGGTCAACAAGCCACAAGTACTTACATATTTGAGTTCGGATTAAATTTCGGTGCATTGGGTTTAAGCGTGTGTTTGGACAGGGCACTTGTAGCGCCTAATGAGGAAGAAGAGAAAGCGTTTTTCTTTATAAAATTCGTTAAATGATGATGTTTCAAGTCTTGGTAGTATTACGATGCATTTTTATAAAAAAATGTTAAGTGTTTTCCTAAGGCGCTAAGCTTACTTGCATTCTTTGTGTTGCAGTCCGTAAAAGTTAGCTAGATTAGGTCACCAATTTCAGATCCACGCTGCTTACTGTACTTTCCAATGATAGTCAAGTGGATGGCAATTCTGCCTGTTTTAAGACTACTTCGTATCTTCTGTCGGTACTACTGTGACCACGTAAGGCGGTAGCGGTCATCGTAAACTTTAAATGGAGGCTAATTTACTTTGTTGTTAATTGAGCTTCTGTCGGCGTGTTATCTGGAGGCTGCATTAGCCGGACCGCGGCTCAGGTTCTGATAAGAACTGTTATGACTGATGGACTGGCTCAGCCGGCGAATATGTTGATTGTGATGGTATGTTGTAGTCTGGAATGTGGAAAGAGGTGATTCTTAACACCTATAAAAAATAGTACACGGTATTAAATATGGCTGTTTTCTCGCTTTCCCATTATTTTTTAGTTTATCTAATAATCAGCGTATTAAGTTGCTATGATTTATCGTAAATCATTGCTGCTCTTATATGAAAGGCATTTTAAATAATAAAACCAACTTATTTATCACTAAAAGCCCCCTAAAGTCGTAGTACATTATTTTGTTTTGTCATATAGTTTTCGCAGCGCACGCGATGTAAGGAATTTTTTAGGTAAATTTTTTACACCTCGGGTTACATTATTGAAGTTTTAGTAGGTATCTCTAATTTTTTTTTAAATATAATATATACCTAGCCCATGTCACCCGGGGATAGTGAAGCTTCCCAACAGTGAAAGAATTTTTTAAATCTATCCAGTAGTTCCAGAGCCTATTCAATGCAAACAAACAAACAAATATTAGTGTAGAAGTGGAGATGTAGATATACCAACATCTATGAAATGAGCCTTGACAAGAGCAATCCTTCTATGGTCTACTGTCCATTAAATTCAACTGTCATCTGGGTAACTGGTCTGTGGTCAAAGCCACCCCGAAGCGGCGGGAGATAAGCCGGCGCCACCGGCCCGTTTACGACACCGCCGAACAAACGGGTGCCAAAAGCTCGTTGCTCGACACATTACTACTATCACTGGCTTTATAATCCCGATAATTTCTGAGCTTGTCATTGATGTGACGGGACGGGGCCGGTACGGAATCGTTAGGACGAACGGTCCTGTATTGCGGAATGCACGTAAGCTACGAATAGGGTATGGCATTATGTAGTCATGACAACCGATAATGTACAAATTGTTTCCGTTCTCGTCGTAAACCTTTCACTCTAAGCTTTTAAAAAAATGCATTTAGGTATTCAATCATAAACAAAATTTGTAGATGCTTATCGTATGACTTGGGTATATCTTTTACACTTGACACATAGCACATAACTCTCCTTGTTTGCAGTTGGGAAAAAAAGGTCACTGATTCGTCTCGTCCCCGTCCCGCTCAAATATAAATAGATCTTCAAGAATTACGGCTATTGTGGACTATCTTGTGGTAGCCATAATTTTATTATCACCTTCTTTGTTTCTATAAGTAAAGATATGAGAAATGGCTTTGAAGCCAGAACGATATGATGAGAAATTCTTTGGGACAGTAGCCTTTTTTGTTGCACTTGAGAACTGGAGTTATGTCTTTGATATTACAGACGAATAAAACAATGATTTAAAGGTTTTCAGTTTACAATGATATTAGTTATTCATTATAGGGATATTGTTATTCATAATCAAGTACGTTTTACTCAGTACCTATGATTTACTGAATTTTTAACAGCTATGTCAAACTGCAGGGCAAATTAGCTGTCACTTACATGAACCTTGTCTTTGTTCCAGCCGCATGTTCCCCTCTCTCCGCATCTCGCTCTCGGGGCTGGATCCTCGCGAGGAGTACTGCGTACTCTTGGAGATGTCCCTCGTAGGGCGGCGGCGCTGGCGCTGGGCGGGCGGCGCGTGGGCAGCTGCGGGCGGCGCCGAACCTCAGTCTCCTCGACGCCTAATGCTGCACCCTGATTCTCCCGCCCCCGGCCATCATTGGACAGCGAACCCGGTGTCGTTCAGCAAGCTCAAGCTGACCAATAATACTATGGATGCACAGGGACATGTAAGTATCAACGCACAGCCTAAATAATAAGTCCTAGAAACATGAAACTGGCTATATTTCTCTAATGGTGAAGGGGTGCCCTAAGAAAGGAATTCCCGAATTTTAACTCCTAAAGGACGCAGCGGGAAGATGAAAAAAAAACTCAGTGCGGACAGTCGCAAGATTTCTCTAGTCTGCAAATATTTCTTCTTTAGCGTTTCTTTTCTTGTGGTTCGGTTCTTTTAGTATCTGACACCCGCGACAAGGGATTTCTAGTGTGGAGTCAGAGTTTCGTGACATTGGGTTATATTTATTCTCTACTAGCTTCTGCCCGCGACTTACTTCTGCTCGGATATTTGTCTAAAGACTAGCCTATATTTTAATACAGCTTTGTATATTCTTAAATTCATTCTAATTCCTTCTACCGAGGCACAAACGGCGAGGCGGGTTCGATTCCCGCTGCGGGAGAAACGTTTGCATTTTCTGCAAATATTTCTTCCGGGTCTGGGTGTCTCGATGCTATGTATTTACAAAAAAAGTATATAATTATTGTATCAGCCATCTGGCTCCCATAGTACAAGCTTTGCTTAGTTTGGGTCTAGATGGCGCTGTGTGAAATGTCCATAAATATTTAATTTTTATTTTATTTTACAAACATGCTCACATACTTTTGGAAAAGTCCTAACCGTTATTTTTTATTACAATAGTATGATCACGTACGTTAGTCCAGCTAAGGGCATTGACTCTCGTTATTGAAATACCCCTAGATTAAAGAAGCGAATAACAGCTTCTTTAGCAGGTAATTGAAACGCTGTAATGACGGCCTAGGCCGTGGGCGATTGCTCGGCGGAGACGCAAGAGGCGCAGGTTCGATTCCCGCTGCGGAAGAAATGTTTGCATGTTCTGCAAATATTTCTTCCGGGTCTGGGTGTTGTGGCACCATGGTACTCGTAGTTTCTGATACCCACGACATAGGGAATCCTAGTGTGAGGTCGGACTATGTATGTGACTGTTGGGTGTTATTTATTTATTTATATATTTAACATTACGCTTTCTACTTTTGAGATAGAAATATCGCAACATTGAAAAGTTACCAGTCTCATACTTCTTCATGAAAAGAGCAGCATATAAAATTGATCACAGTTGTAATCACTTACGTGGAACTGCTCAATCAGTGGTCTAATTGACCGAGATTGTGGGAAATTGAGACATTGTTGTGTACTCTTAAGAGTCGATAGAACTAATGCCTCTCAATTACTCGAACGGTAAATTGATGAACAGTTAAAATACTTTATTCTGTAAAATCAATATAAGGATAATTAGTTATGTGTATAATTTAGATTTATGTCAACCTGTAACCTTATTTATGGCTATGGAAGAGCAGGACCTTCTAACACAAGCATATTTTACTTAAAAGAAGGTCCCAACCTAGTTAAATAAACAGTAATAAACATTTTTCATTATTTTTTTTCATAATTTTGAAACATCTTACATTTAGACACATCTAATTTACGCCTTTTCGTAACGCGACCGAGAGTTTAAGATCAAGATTTTTAAATAAGACTTGTGCTAAAAAAAACGGGGCCATGGATGGCATAAATAAAGAGTGGTCTACGCCCAGCTGTGGGTAAAGTCGTTTGTAGTTGATAATGATGAGAATTTTTCTACATTTAGCCTAGCTACCATTTAGCAGATTTCAAAACTCACTGAAAATATTGTTAGTATGAAGACACAACAATAATCTAATCTGTGTACGCACGATAAAAGTAATGACAGTAATAAGGGCATGTGCACATCGTCGGTGACACATCGCGTCCAAAACCCTGCGTCCTGTCACGATAAACGAAAGAGGGTGATTTGCGACTTCGTCACGTCTCGGAATGCAAAACTAATTGTGTTATCTCAAAACATTTTTTCGGTCGTGAGTCATTTTGTAAATAAAATTTGCTTTTAGTGGAAGTGCGATAATTGTCTTAGCGACTAAGGTAGGTGCCTCTAGAGGCTATTCTTAAATAATTACTCATTTATAAATAGCGGAATCGTTAAAAATAGTTAAGATTGAAAGTTCATTAAAAATTAATGCTTTGATAACTCAATTAGGTAAATAGTAAGCAATAATTAAATATTACGCAGTCTCTCAATAAAACCAAATATAGCTATCGATAAATCCTGATTTATCTTTAGATTTAATAAAAAAGGTACAGCTACATGTTTATTGCATCAACATCCATTCTTAATCTGAGACAGTCGTGACTTTATCCATTTCATGTTTGCTAGTACCCAGTTTCAATGGAAACGCCTACCAAGATCCAACTTTCATATAACAAGTACACAGGTAAACAAACAATTTTAAACTTTATTCCTGTTTACATAAGAACGAAAGCAACATTGTAAAGTAATAGCATAAAAATGTTCTCGCGTTCTCAAAGAATTATCGAGCTTATACTGTGGACAAAAAGCTGAGGTTTCACTGTGCGTTTCGCCGCTTGGTATACGCCGCGGGAGTCGCTGCGGACAAAGGCGTCTATAAGCATTTCGTCACTTGAACAAATACGCTGAAAGGCATTGTATAAAGGCTTTGTAGCGGCCAGTAACTGTACTTCTTTATTCGGGCGGCCTGTTTGGACAGGGCGGTTGACGCTTCGATTAATGATGCACTCTCGTAAGTTGTACAGTGTTTGCGCTTTTCGAGTAGGTTGGTACTGATAATGACAGTTGAATTTCAATATTATTGGGTTGGACTTTCATTTATGATGTCAAACTAAAAACACAAATTGGGTTGAACCAGACAGCAGGTCAATTATTTCATTACATTACTTAATTAAATAAAAATATTAATTAAAGTTGACGTTTTAATTAACATAAATATACTTTTATAATCAATAAATGCTTTACGCTAGTTGACCATGAAACATTTAAAAATTTAATATTAAATTATTATTAACCTAAGAAAATAATTAACAGCATAAGGCCATTTGCAGTTAAATTTATCCGGTTTCTAGATTCAATTTAACTACATAGACACCGTTTACCTATCAAAACAAACATCGTTCATGGTTATCACGTAGCACAAAACGTCATAACACATATTATTATGACAGCAAGGTTGAAAAACTCCACGCACGCTCCACTGCGTTTGGGATAGGCCTCGGTATCATGTCGGCAGGCGGCGTCTTTACCGTCTATTGTGTCCGAGGCTTTACAATAGGACTTTGCTACCGGGATGTCAATTCGCACGGAAAAGTTTCGCATCACTTGTTGTGCACTTGAAACTTACCACTTGATAAAAAAGGATAAGTAAAACCTCTTTGTTATCTATTGTAACATTTTTTAATGCAACTTCAAAGGATTGCCTTCTATGAGAAGCAAGGTGCCTAATTACGAAAAAGATTATAGAGTAAAAAGCAATTATAGGAAAAACAGATTTTTGAGGATTATGTGAGAACTTAGTGCTAAAGAAAAAGGATTTTGTAGACATGGTATTATTAAAATTGTATAAAGTCATTGTGTTTAGAAGCTTATAGCGCTCATTTTAAAACTACTATTGAGTTACCCATTTCTTCATAACCTATGTAGAAACCTTATCTAAGCTCATCCAAGATAGGAAGCAGATTACAAGGTACCTACTGATTACTAGTTCTCTTATAATAGAACAAAAAACATGTAACTTCATAAAAAAAAGCCGAACACATGTAACTCCGAATTTAACGACACATTAAACTATCGAATGAGCCATCAGTGTGATGCCGCGTGGAAAGTGTAGGGGGTTCGAATCTGGTTCGTGTAAAAAACGTGTTCAAAGCCTTTCGGTTTGCGACCCACCTTTATCTAAAATCTTGTCACAGTTTTGTAATGTGAACATTGAATTAAAAAGCTACTTTTTTGCATAACTTTTTTAAAAAGTGCAGAAAAAATGCTACTCCTATTTAACCGATCTCTAAATAGACTTTTTTTTATTATATAACATTTATTAACAGAAACTTACAACTATACAAAGGTAATTTACAAAATACAAAAGAAACATTCGGTCTATTTAAAGGCCGTTGCAAACGGTTTATAGCTTATGTAGACTATACAAAAATAATATTTAATTTAATAAAAATAATATATGAAGTATAACAAAACAATAAATTATAATTTAAATATGCATTGACTTAAAAACTAAGATAGAAGAGCGCGTTGAAGTCTTTTGTAAGCAACATCAAACATGCTAATATTTTACAAAATATGTGTTTTCCAAGAAGTTCATTTCATTTCATTGTAATAAATTGTGTGGGCAGATTTATTTTACGATGTTTAAACAAATACTTGGAAATATATTGGATTTTTTATTGGCTTAAACTAACTTATTTAACTTACTTTATTTATTTATTTAACTTATTTCGGTCGGTGATCTGAGCTCTGTTTTCTATCTGTAGGCGAACTCAGATAAAAAACTGAGCTCATTTTTATTTCTTATTATTATTATACTGATTACCTTAAAGTTTTTAATGTTATTATAATTTGTCTTTGTAGCATAAAATAAATATATATTTTAAATTAACTTATTTATTACGTATTTGAACTTGGAACATTTGTTTTATACATACATACATACATACATATTGTCACGTCCGTATTCCTAATAGGTTGGACAGAGCCACAAGTAATCATAAGAAAACTTGGAGCCACTCCTAATTTAAATTTCCAAGATGGATATGGTGAACCATGATGACAGGTTCACCATATCTATTTTTTTTGTAACGTTCACAGGATTTTGTTTTGTAATGTTTAATAAACCATCACATAATGGCATTATTTATGTTAAGCTTTTCTTTTTGTTAATAAGTCTAAGTTAGTGGATATTTTCATAGCTATCTCAGATTTTTGGTATAAAATAATACATACTCGTAGGTAGTTTAAATATTCTCAGCCCTCTTATCTCGGTTTCAATCGAATTTGATTGAAGACATATCTATTTGATGGACGAGCTTCCGAACTGTTGCATCACATTGTCTATCTGTCAATCCCAAATATCCCATAGGTTTCTATGGCTTCATATTTCTCTATACCTTTTTGAACACTTAAAAAACTACCACACCACTGTTTGTAAGTAGTACGAGTTTTGGCTAAGGTGTTTTATGACCGACCGCCTGCCTGACGTCAACCCCTCCTTGGGAACACTTGCTTATTGTATCTCATCATGTTGGAGAATGCTATCCCTTAATCGACTTTTACAACATGCTCGGGGAGAGAAGTAGCTGGACGCATTCAATGTTTTTTCTTTACTCCCAGTCCAGCAGAGAAGTTATTTTAGTATATTAATATAAACAATTTTGATTGCAGTCTGTCTATAAGTATTATAGTTACTTAATCATACGAAACTAATATTATTAAACCGAAAATTTCTGTGGACGTAGTAATGCCTCAATCGCGGCGAAACGGCTCTCTATATTTGAATGAAACTTATGTTAGGAATTACATGTAGGCTAGTTACTTTTGCTTTACTGCGACTCGACAAACGTAATGTAGAACGCCCTCCGAAAGGATGTTGGCAGAGACTTGATGCCTCAAGCTGAAATAGGGCGTGATGGCGCTCATTAGGAGAGGCCTATGTCCAGCAGTGAACTGCTATGGGCTGATAGGTATTTTATAGCTACTATGTTAACGAAGCCGAGAGCGATACTCTGGAGACGAGGAAGCTAGTGATTTTATACACTTATTTACCGTAAAAGACATCGTAACAAGAAAAGTTTGCATAAAAACATATGCCTATAATTGTTACCTGCACCGACATTTCATTGTTTATTTTATTATAGTGATACATATCACTTAAAGCTGAATCTTTAAACAAACAAACACCTTGTTCATAAATCATGCTCATAGTGAGGCGTGGCTGGTTGTACTTTAGCTGGAGGGAAATGTATGGACACCGTGCTGGTAAACGCAATAATACTAGTAGGTCCTATTTGCATTTCATAAAAGAGTGCAAATTTGCATTTGGAAATACTAGTTTTTTATTTTACTTATTTTTGTACTTTTGTTATTTTACTCTCTACAATTATTTTTGTAAGTCACTTTTAGGTTGGTTTTTGTCAATCTGAGATCACTAGTAGCAATAAACTGATTAGTAAGGTGTTAGGTTCGATTCCGGTCGTGCGTTAATGGGTTTTTCTATTCGAAAAAATTATGCCCATAAAATATAATGTAAAACATCAAGAGAAACCGGCATAAAATCGGCATGTCTAGAAAATCAAATGCATGAACGAAGTTTGAGCTTTTATATAAGTTCGAAAGAACTAGTGACACGAGTATTAATACATTTAGTGATATATAGCGAATAGTATTTGCCAATTGGACTATATACGCCTGTAAATATTCTTACACTTGCGAGTTTATTTCTATGTAAATTCCTGTCGATAAACATGGCGCCCGAGGCGCAGCGGTAGCAAAAAAAAGGTTTTTTATGAAACTATAACTGTAACAAGACTGTTGTAATTTAGCGAAAATATAACTAACTTTATTTATTATTATTTATTAAACTTAAAACTAATACAAATATAAAAGAAACAGTCCGGCTATCTAAAGTAATTAAAAATAATGTACCTACCTACATACAACGCTGACATAATGTTTATGTCAGCGTTATTTCAGAGCTATTTCACGGCTGTCGTTGTAAAACCCAAAGTAAAATCAACCGAAGATAGAAGACCTACTTCAGTAATACAACCTACAATTAGCTGATCATCTACGCCTTTATCTTGCCACACGCAATGGACTAGCTTATCAGGCGATGTCGACCGTGTAATGATATCTCGGATTATATGCAAATCCAATGCCGACAAACGGACAAATCGTCGCAAATTGTGCCCATGTATGCCAATAAAGCTAATAGTAGTTCTGAAACTCGAAACGGATTTATAATTACCAAACATCAAATTCGGTTCAGCAGTTTAGCCGTGAAAAGGTGACAGAGAGACAGAGAGTTACTTTCGCCTTTAACATTAGTATGGATTATTCTTCCTTTTTTGAAAGTCAGTAGCAAGGTTTTTTTTTCACTTTTCACTGTTGAAAAACAATAACAACCCATTCCAGTTGAAGCACTTGGCTGCAGGTAGTGCGTCAAGTGGATAGGCTCTTGTGCACACAGACGGCGACATGACGCGACGACGCCTGTCGCCAATCTGCACGCTGCTTTATAGTCCGTGTAGTTTTGTGCCGTTTAGTAGTAGCCGGAAGTATGATGAAAGAATTGGAATAATTGAGTAGAAAACATAGTATTCAAAATTTTTTAGACCTAGGATTGCATATTCGTACTTCGTGTTTCTTATTGATATATTTGACATAATTGCTAATTTTCTTTTTGTTTTTAAATGATCGTCGCTCATCATAATCGTGTAATAACTGCTTTGCTTGTTTAATCCTTAGAAACATATCATCAATCAAATGTAAATCGAATCTGTATCTAGAACTTTTCATTTTCCACGCTTGGTCGCGTTACGAACAGGCGTCAATTCAACCAGATTCTACTGAAAAAATCTTACAGGAACAAATATGGCTGTACACACTACATAGTATAAAACAAAGTCGCTTCCCGCTGTCTGTCTGTCCCTATGTATGCTTAGATCTTTAAAACTACGCAACGGATTTTGATGCGGTTTTTTTATAGATAGAATAATTCAAGAGGAAGGTTTATATGTATAATACATGCATAATATAGTAGACAAACACTGATAATTTTAGAGTTTTCTAATGTGATGTCGTAAATAAACACTTTTTTGCGCTTACATTGAACTGAACCCTACGAGGTAGATCAAAATAATGTACTACAGTATTGTACACCTTAAAAAGGTCTACATAAGAGTCCGCGATAATATGTCTATCTCTTATTGCACCCGTGCGAAGCCGGAGCGGGTCGCTGTTGCCTATATTATATAACCTAGCGTGTGAGTCTTCAGGGCTCTGGTAAAATCTTTAATGTGTGGATGTATTGTTCCAGATGGTGCTAACGTCTATGCACAAGTACCGTCCTCGCGTGTTGGTGGTGCGCGCTAGAGACGCGGCCGCGCTGGCGTGGGGCGCTCCGCACGCCGCCTTCGCCTTCCCCGAGACTGAGTTCATCGCCGTCACTGCTTATCAGGTAAATTTCTAACACTTGATATATCTAGGACTATATTCGCTAGTGTACAGAACAGATAGAGCGCCATATAATATAGCACTAAATTTAGAATAGGTCGGGTTAGTAAGTACCCCCCCGCCGTCACCCCGCGAACTAGGTAAAGTCTGGGTAATCAAGCATTTCCATACAGTGTAGCAGCGTCCTGAGCACGCTTCCATGGTAATTTGGGCTTCGTAGAAACCTTTTTCAACGGACTATTAGACCGCCAAACTGTTTCTTTGAAGATATTTCATAAATAATTAGGATCTACTAATTCTAATTATAATTATGGTTAGGGGAACAAAGATCTGCACTGACGTCCCGCGGTGGGGTGTATTGTGCATTATCCCCCTGCTAACCCTCCCCCAGCCAGCACAACTCCTTGAAGTACCGGAGGAGGACCTTGGGATGTTGGCAGCAGCGTTCCAGTATCCTCGATGATGTTGAGGCTGTAGGTGGTGTTGATGAGGTCGATGGTGATGCCGTGCAATTCTCGATGACATTAGGACCTACTAGTAGTATTTCGAATTTTCTTTTGCCTGGTTGATTGATACTTATTCTGTCGACGTTCAGGGAGTTTCTCAATAAATCTATTTGATAGAATCTCGGGCAAACCCGTACGATAAGAACGCACCTCACAGTTTCCCCGAAACCGTAGTACATTTCCAAGAACATGCGGCGATTCGCACTTATGACGACCACATTTTTTTCGAACCACCAGGCGCCAAAGCTTTTACTAACGCAGATATGCATAGACAACGCCCGCAGAAAAAATGCGACAGAACTTGCGACGGCGACACAAGTGTCCATTGTGTAAGGGTACGGCCCTTTAGCGAAACAATAGCAACTAATTTAGAGTTTTTGTTCCGGCGGCGAGTAGCGTTTGTTCAATTACTGTTCGGGAAACTGTGAATTCATACCGTTACACGTGCGTCATCGGATCGATCTCATTTTCTTTAGCATTTTCTGGCCGTACTGCATATACACGGTTGCAACTGGTAATTAACATTAGACCGTGAATCGTAATCCTGTATTAAATATAGCCGGCGTCGCCAGTCAAGTTATTATGCGGGCTACAGAGCCCTCCCGCTGTTTGTTTTCCGACATAGAAAGCATCCCTTTGACCGTCAGCGCAGCGTAAAGGTTCCTTGCATAATCCACCTCTCGGTAATGAGCGGAAGGCGGCACCTTTGTTGGGCAGCTTTGCATGATGCCTGCACCGAGGCGCGAAAGTCTCTCGCGTCGATCTCATCGGTGGGTTTGAAGGATTAGCCGGATATTGTCCGCGTAACGGGATCCGGCCGGACAATGGTCGGCCGACACGTATCATTGCCCATTATCCCGGCGCGGCGGCGGCTCAACCATTGTTGCGAATTACTGACGAATTAGACTCCGCTTTTAAAGATGCCGACGTATTATTCGGGAGCGTAACTAGGTGGCACGACAGTTCAATTACAACATCACAAAAGCCCGCAACGAAGACTCTTCACCTAAGTAATATTCAATTATTTGCGCCGTCCCTCAGCTTTCTTCATCACCGCATTCCGCCTGATAGTTTTGGGTTATCCGCTAGATAAATAAAACGAATTTGCTCAGACCCTAATTACACATTTCTAAAAAACCGGCGACAGTCGCCAATATGTGAACTAGTCACGCAAAAAGTGATATGACGGCAAGTTTGAGGGCTGACGTCATGACGGGCGACAGGGCGGGTCCGGGGCGGCGCCCGGCGCTCCAGCCGGCTAAAAAATGCACTTGGCACGACTCACGGGCTTTTAGCACTCCCGCTATCTGCTGCCGGCACCCGCCGGCGCCGCCTTATCGACTGTAAACACTCATTTACACACGTAACTCTAGTATTTGCGTTCGGGATTTCGCTAGATAAGGTGATAGAACCTTTCGCTTGCAAACAGTGTCTGCTGATACAAAAAACGTTGCCCAAAAATGTCATCGTCACTTATTATTACTTGTGTAAACTGTAGTGTCGGCAGTCACTGGGTCGGTTAGGTATTCAGTTTCATGTCACGGTACGTGGAGATCGCAGGCGCCACTCCCGACGGGCGGCGGCGTCACTGGCTTCCCTGACTAGCTGCTAATTGCCCTGTCGCCATGTCACGCACATGTGCAACAATTATCCCTTACAAGCTATTAACGAAGGGGATGTATGCGGAAACGGATGTTTAAATTGCACTCACTAAACGAGATAAGAAATCCGTGAGGCGTCGTGGATAAAACATCCATCCAATTATCTGCGACCTCACATGTTTAACAACATTTTCTGTATTTTTCGAACAGAAAAATCAAAAGGGCAGGGTCATAAGTGAATTGGCACAAAATTACACAGAGGCATTCTAAATACTATTGAAAAATAAATAATTTGTACCTAAAGTTCTAACTAATTAGGTAATTGAAACCAGCTACCTAGAGGCCGCCGAAGCGCGAGATATTTAAAGCAGTTAAATTATAAACAGTATGTTACGGTTCACAATCTCGCGAGACAGTTTATAATCTAAATCTAAATTTACAATTTTTACGGTGACAAGATATAAGTATCTACAAATGCAGTGCGTGTACTTAGTGTTTCATCTTTGAACTAACCTATTTCTAATACCTTTTTTTGTTCACAGAATGACCGCATAACGAAACTGAAAATCGACAATAACCCGTTCGCGAAAGGTTTCCGCGCGTGCGGCCAGTCCAAGTGCAAGAGAAAGAGCATCGAGACTGACACAGAGCCATCTCCCGGGGAGTCCAGCGAAGCTAAACGACCTTGCTCCGACGCTGCTTCCTCCTGCTCCGAGGAAGGCAGCCTACGGTCATCATCCCCCCGCTCCCCCCCACTAGTAGAGTCCCCTCTAGTGTCCACATCAGAGAGCACGCAAGAAATTCCTCCGTTCTACCCTCAAGATCTCCATAATCTTCCATACATGCCGCTGCATATGCCTATGCCTTTAGGTCTGTGGCCCAGTAATCCTATGCATGGCTTCGCGTGGGGCCCGGCCTTGCCTCCCCCTCCCCCGGAAATGCCCACCCCTCCAGCTCCCCCCTGCCGTCGGGTTAAGAGCTTTACAATAAGCGCTCTCTTAGGAGAAGGTTGATGGTAGATTATGAAAATAATTTATTGAACACAAGAGTTTTATTAATTTGTTGTACGCAATGCGTGTTCTTCGCAATATGATCTACCAAGTTTTATAGTCTAATACTTACTAGGTACTGTATACGCTAGCCACTGGCTTCCTAATCTACCTCGTATGATTAAACTAGGATAAGTTTGTGAATATTTTGTGATATAGGATGTGCCTTTTATAATTGTTTAGGATAAATATACTGTAGGTGTTAAGCTATAGTGTACAGATCTATCTATGTAACTAAGGCTGATCTGAAAACGGTAGGTATATAGATAATATATTATAGTACTTACAAAAATGCTGTTTAATTTCTAAAAATAATATTGTTAGCGAAACCGGTACCACTCTCTATTTTATAATGTAATCTTTTGAATAAATATTTAATATTTATGCTATTTACTAGTAGGCATAAGTGGACACCAACCATGTTATTATTTAAATACCTATTAATTTCTTAGCTATGTAACATTCAATTGATGAATAATAATACTATTTTGATCAAAGAGCTACATTGTAATAATTAAATAGGTAAGTATATAAGTATCTTATCATTATTAGAAAATACGTGTAAATATTTAGTAGGTAAGCAAATGTTTCATATTAATAATGTATTGTTCATGACAACATTAAATATATACATAAATATTCCAAAAAGTATTTTTTTATTTGGCTCATAGCACATCACCTGCCTACCCCTTATTTATAAGTCAGATGTAGTACAATAGATTAGATACACCACTGCATACCTATGTTAAACAGTTTTAAGACATGTGCTATGTAGGTTAGGTCTGTTTATGTATTTTCTTCTCATTTTGCCTCTTTTTGCCCTATTTCTCTGTCTTACTTATTGCTGTCTTTTAATTTTCTCATTTCTGTATTTTTGTGTACCTACCTAGGTTGCCAATAAATTATTTCCTTTCTTTCTTTCTAAGAGAAGCAATATTTGACGTGGAAGACCTAGGATGAGATGGCGGGACGAGCTGGACACTTACCTTGGCACATGGCCTGTCACAGCGTAAATCGCTAAGAGTGGAAAAAGGGAAGGGAGGCCTTTGCCCTGCAGTGGGACAAAAACTGCTGATTAATATAATAATAATATTTGAAAATCTACTGTATACCTAATTTGAATAAAAAAAATATATTATTAAATTTTTCTCGGGGCCTAAAACGTACCTAGTGGTTACTTATTTCTATGCCGGGGCCTACGGCCGGCGGCGTAGCACTATTTACGTAGGTACCTACCTATACTTCAGCCAAACTGGAATACAATTTATTTAAACGAAACGTCTGTCGCGTATTTTTCGCGTTCTACCTACATCTTAATTTTAACTATTAGTAGGTACTACTTAAAAGTTCCATAAACATGTAATAAAAAAAGCAAGTTTTAAGTTACATTTAAAAATGTTTACATAAATTGTATCTCCAGTTTGGCTGAAGTAGGTATACAGTCCGTTTCAAAAAAGAAGTCCTGCGGTGTTGACGCTGTAGTCTTCGTGTTCTTTTTTTTATAATTGCCGTAGAATTTTTTTTAGTATCGCCAATTTCTACGTTACTTCATTCGTGAAAAGGACTCTAAGACTACCTCACAGAACACTATTACTCCTAGCGTAGGTAGAGCACCTACGTCTGGGAAATAAAAATCACTACGTCTACGCTAAGTGATTGATAGTGACGTCATCTCTTGCGTCTTCTTCGCGTTATACAATATCCTACCTACCATGGATAATACACGTGCTACTACAGCCTCTCGGGATTTTTATACGAGAAAGCTTTTACAAGGACAGTCGAAAACAATCAAATCCAGTAAACACTCGAGTAAACACTGTATAAATCTGCGGTGTCATCAAAGTTTGCCAAAGCTGGGTAACAATCAAACAATACACTGCAGTGAAGTGACACACTTAAAGATATCATTTCATTCATCATAAATGAAGCTTACTAAAATAAAACCATAGTCCAAGGTTTACTTAGTTTGGGGCTAGATGGCGCTCTGTCAAATGTTCACAAATATTTTGTAACAGGTACCTAAATATAGGCATGTCCAGTAGTTTGAGATTAGGTATGTACCAATGAAAAGATAGATTGGCAGCATACCTACTGGCAGGCAATGTCCAGTTGAGACGAAGAGCTCGACTATCGCGACGGGAGAAGTTTGTTTGTTCAGCAAATATTTCTTCCAGGTCTGGGTATTATTGTACCATGGTACTCAGTTCTGATACCCACAGGGTACTTAGAACAGAACTAAGCTGTGTATTAGGTACTATAATTGGTAAATTAGGAATTTGCTAGGTAGGTACATAAATAAAAGAACAGAAATTTTTACTTGTTACATTTAAATCTTAGATAGGTACATAGGGAAATACACATCATATATTAAAGCATTTCACAACATCAAGAAAACAAAAATAGATACGTAACATGCCATTGTCTACTGCCGTTTTTCAGATCCTAACCTGCTATGAGGTTTTGTAGCTCATTGCTTAATTCATTGGTATCAACGATCCTGTTAGTGCTATTGTTGGTGGAGATGGGCGTGCTCGCTTCACGGTTGCAAGCCTTTTTATGTACAAACCAGTGAAGTCTCTGACATTCACGGTCACAGTACTGTACTGACCGGCACTTGGAACACTTCTTTGCAGGCTTCTCTTCCCCGCAAGTGCTGCAGTATGGAATAGCATCAACAAATCCTCTCTGCCCATTGATTGTGCAGTTGATGACTGACAGGGCTGAAGGTGGATCTTTACTGGTCAAGGAAGACACCATCTGATGGAATGTTGTGCATTCCCTGAAAGGGAACTCTCTGATACACTCCTTTAGGAAAGAATCCATCAAGTCCAAGGAAACTCCATCCTTGCCTGGTTTCAACAGCTTCTTAGAAAACACCTCCACCACATCATGCTTCTTTTCATCTTTGTTAGCAGGTCTCTGCTTGTCTTTAATGTTGTGGATTTTTCTAATAATGTAAGCAAGATAGTGGTACTTGAAAGACATTACTTCATTGGTCTCAGTGCCTCGGGTCATCTCTTTTTTACTCAGCAGCTCGAGGACCTTGCTGGCCTTATCGGCATTATCGAGTAGCAGCGGTGAACTTTGTAAATTGAGAGCTAGTCGGACAGGATGAATGTTGACACCAAGGATAAACTTATGAAGTGGATCTACAAGAATAGGTGGTAGGTATGGTTCAGTTTGCTGTCCCTGTAGAATGGTGTAGTACGCAATTTCAGCGCGCGGGACGAAGTTGTTGATTGTAGCCACTGTATGGTGATTGCCCACAAACGCTGCCATTTGAGAAGCGGTTCGTCCAACGGAGTTGGTGGCTGTGGGCTTGGCCCCAGCGTCAAGGAGCAACTTGCACACCTCGGAGCTGCCGGCCAAAGCCCCGAAATGCAGCGCAGTGTAGTTATACTCATGTTTTCCAGAGTTCACATCGGCGCCCTGAAATGGTCAACAGACTCATCAGAAACACTTCAAGCACGTACGAGGCCAGAGTTTTAATGTGTTTTACATACCCTATCGAGCAGTAGTTGCACCATATCCTTGTTTCCTTTATAGGCGGCGTGTTGGAGCACAGACATACCATTTTCGTCAAAAAAGTCGACGCTATCCTTATACTGCCCCAAGAGAACTTTAAATTCGTCCAAGTTATTTGCTGCTATAGCGTCAAAAATTGTTTTTTCGGTCGCAGAACTTTCCTCGCTTTTCGCCTCCATATCGATTTTCTTTGAACTCATCAATTCACCGAGCGAGAAACCATAACTTTTTGCCACCACAAGCAAACACCCTACAAAATGAACGAACTTTTTGTTTTGACAGCTTCATTGATATTGATTAATTCATTCTGTCTATAATCATCCTTCACTCTTATAGCTAACTTGTCTGTCACTGTCAACAGTATGATTCAAAGCACAAACTCGAAATACACTTGCACAGAATTTGAAAAACCTACCAAATTTATTCAAAAACTACTATAACTCTTGGCGGGAAACTTTAAATTATGTTCATGTTCTGAAAAATACTAGAAACAGGAGCTCTTTTCGAATCAATTTATTAAAATAATCATGAACCTTCATAAAACAATTTTGTAAATCTATGTTAGTAAATATACCTCACCTACCTTCACAGAGATCTGGGGATTATTAGGTTTCATTCCATGGTTTAATGTCATGATTATGATACCTATTCAAATTCACATTTAAATAATTTATTGCACTTGGAAATAACATTACCTACAGATAAATTAAGTTATTAATTAGGATGAATTAGGTAAATACATACCTTTGATATACATACGTTACTTCCTTTTTTACCAAACTTTATTGCCAGCCTTTTTGATAAAAAGAGGAGGTTCTATGTTCGACTGGTAGTATCTGGTAGTATGTATGTTTTATTATGTAGGTATGCTCTTTTTTTCTGTTAGCTAGATAGAGTCACTGACCAAAGAAGAAGTTGAAGAAGCCCTGATGGATAGGTAATAATGTATATAAAATAAAAGTCCCATTACACATTAAGTATAAATATATTTAAAAATCAAGAGTCACAATGGCTGGCATGACTTTTGATTTGTCAACGGCTAATCGATTATATTTCTAAACACGGCTAACATCAATGAAATAACAACTGTTCTAAACACTACCTTGTAAAGAGAGAAACTGACGTAATTATAATGGTTCAGCACATAGATAAGGCCCGCTCAACATTCACTACATTGATAACATACTTAGATTACAAGACTGTTTGTATGCAGAGCACTTTATACTAGATTCTAAAAAAGTAATTTAAAATGTTTTCAATTCATCAGTCCGCATTGCCCATGACGGAGTGATGAAATGATAAATGAATATTAAATAAATAATAAAATTTGGAGCACCAAAATATCTAATCACAACATTTAGAGATTGAAAAGTTTACTAAGAAAAATTTTATATTATGTTAAAGAGATCGAAAATCCTACATTACCTAATGATTCAAGCAAGAATATAATTTTAAAATTTATGGGTGTATGAACAAAATAAATATTTTAACACAGTAAGTAGCTAGATTATGAAATTGAACCTATTTTCATATTTTACGAATATTTTTTAGTATATCTACTCGCTACGGTTTCTATTATCTACACAGCATCTTATGTTTTCTTATTTGAAACATTTTTCTTATAATTTTATTAATGCTACGATACACGTTTTATAATATTTTTATTAACTTCATTGCCTACATTTTACTATGCTAAAAACTACCATGGATGTATAATAATACTATCTTAATATTTTGTTATACAAATACATATTTTTTATGAAACACATAGAAAAAGCAAATATTTTTAAAATAAATAAATAGTATAGGAAATCCAATACCTAATAAGTATAGTTATATAATATAGGTTTATATAAAACTACAAATTAAAACTTAAAAGTTTAATGTAATTAAATAAGAGTAGGTACAAAATTAAAATAGATTGTTCCAGCATCAACCTCATAATATTATACATTGTTAAAATCTAAGCTACATCGACGGTTTTCTGAATTAATTCTTAAATCTATTATATCTAGGTACCTACTTCCATTATTCTTAAAATACTGAAGATTATTTATTTTTATTAATTAAAGAAGCAAATTTAAATCTAATAGATTAAGAGTATATTTTCACCTATTTTAACTTATTCTATGAGTTCTACACACAGCCTGGCTAAATTACATAATTAATAATTACCTACAATAAAACATTTTTAACTTGGGAGTGGTAACTACTGAATAAATATAGAACCTACAAAGCTTTATAAGATTAAAAACTACGAATCTACGAAGCGTTTTTATTCAAAATTTCAGAAGTCCGTCAAAGCATTTTCAACTTTCACTGTTTTCATCTCTTCGAGTGCTACTCTATGTTTTCGACGTCTACCAAAAAATCTGCCAAAAAAATTCTTACAATTCAAGCTAAATCCCATTTAACAATTACTATTTGAAAGCGATTTTGAATCAAGATCTCAGACCTCGCTATAAAGCATATAAGATATAAGTTCTAGAGTAGATCCCTGAACGCTTACGCAATATCTGGATTTGACGCAAGCGTTAGACATAGTAGACGTCAAAAGAGAGCGACGCTCAGACGAGCGCGGGGCCAGATATGGGGGCCGGGGGGGCGGAGGGAGCCACGGGGGCGGTAGGAGAGGTCGGAGTGTGGACAGCAGATGTCAGTCTGACTCCACCACTCTCGGACACCACCATCCCGTTATGAACAGTTCCGTTGTGCACTGTGTCTGCGTAGGGTGTCGTAAGGATCGTGAGTCGCTAAAACAAAGCAGCAATTCTTTAATGAACTTAATAAATAATACAAATAATATTCATTTACCAAAATAAATTTGTTACAAATTACTGGCGATCCCCGCACTAGGCCAGGCTTGTATCCCAGATCGTTTGATATAAAAAATGTGTTTTGTTCTTTCCAGAATAACAATTGGTTTAAATTAAGGGAAATTCAAATTAACAGAATAACTGTATCAGCTAAGTAAAAATTGAGAAGATAAGATAAAGTCAGATAAAGGTACCTCAAAGAAAGTGCCCTTAGTCGTCAGCAGTTTGAAAATCGCCACAGTGGGTATACACATGACACTGGACCCAGCTATGCCCCAGCCGAGCGCGTTCGCCCACCACGGATACACGTAGTTCTCATACCGCAGTGGCTCGTAGTCAAGGAGGCCGTATACAATGATGAAGAGAAGGAAAATTGGCGCGATGTAGCGCCAGCAGACACGCCAGTACATCCCTGGGCGGAAGCCGATCATGTCACGGATGTCTTCACAGAACCGTTCAGTTCCTAAGAAAAAGTCAAATATAAATACACACCTAATTTGGTACGGTAGGTGTGCCTATCAATACGAAGTTTTGGCGCGGGTAATAGGTAAGGGTTATAAGGATAATGTGTGAAGAGTGGGATGGTTTGCATTGTTTAAACAAAGTGTGAGATGCTAATGGACAATGGGAATAGAAAAAGAAAGGTTGTTCAAAGTTAGAAGATAAGAGGTATGCATATAAAGTACTTACCATAGATCCAAGAAACAGCAATTGCCTCAAAAAACACAGCCACTAATATAGAGTACCCTGCAGCGTATCGGTCGAGCAGTTGGAAAAAGTAGAAGCCGCCTTTAGTGCAGGATGCCAGACCGACGAAGAAGTACAGAGTGAAGAGACAGGCAACGAAGATCTCGCGGTGGCGGCCGATGGGAGGGAACTCATCGCTCAGTGCTGTAATGATGGCTTCGGAACCACCAAACTGAAAGAAAAAATCGGAAATGCATTACACATGGAGAAATATTTAAATTACAAAACGTAACGTTCGTTAAAGATATTTTATCAGTGAATAATTTTAGTGTTGAAGTATCATTTCCCGTTTCACCCCAATTTCATCCAGTTCCCTCAGTTATAAAATATCACATTGTACCTTTATAGAATCCATAGGTAATACCATTCTACTTACCGAACTATCCAACCCTAGCGTAAGCAGCATCATAAAGAATATCAGTGCCCAGAAAGTAGAGCCGGGCATGGTTGCTATTGCCGCTGGGTACACCACAAACACCAACCCTGGACCTTCCGTCGCTACGTCCTGGACGTCCCTGCCGGACGCGTGGGCCATGTAGCCTAACACACTGAAGATAACGAAGCCAGCGATGAAGGAGGTAGCCGAGTTGATGACACTGGTCAAAATGGCGTCTCTGTTGAAGAAAAAATTATCAAAATTTTGTGACATCATAAACATTGAGGAACAAAAAAACGTGGTATATTGATGATATTAAATAAGAACTTAGAACATGTGGCAAGTCTAGAGCCTGGGTAACTTAGATATATTGGAATAACTTACTTGTAAACATTGTTGTGATATTTGTTGTAGGAAGCATAAGCCAGCAGAACACCAAATCCAGGTCCGAGAGAGAAGAAAACTTGAGTTGCTGCGTCCACCCATACCTAACAAAAAAGAAACATAAAACACATAATGTAAAGCATGAATGGTTAATCAAAGACAAACCTAAACTAAGTTTGTTGTCTGAAATAAAGTTTATTATTATTAAAGAAAAGAGTCTAATGTTTTTACCTGTGGTTGCGTAATAGCCTGGAAGTTAGGGCTCAGGTAGTAAGCGATGCCAGTAGCAGAACCAGGCAGCGTTATCCCACGCACCAAGAGAATCAGAAGGACAGCGTACGGGAAGAGAGCCGTGAACCAAACCACCTGAAAACAATCCAAACTGTCATAGAAAAATCAGAAAAGCAAAGCAAAGAAAGAAAAGATCACATACTTTTCCAGAAGTGCTGATGCCTTTCCACAGGGAGAAGTAGCAGATGATGTATACAGCAAGCAAGCACAAGGCCATATCCCATTTTATAGAACCCAGATCATGAAGACCCTGACTTCCTTGGAGCTCCAAAATTGCACGGCTGAAAAAATTGCTTTGAGTACAACCAGAAAAAAACTCAAATTAATTATGGTAAAAATAAAAAAATAAGTTTACTTGAAATATTCTGAAGCAGCAGAAGTGAATGGAGTAGTTGGAGCTAAACCAAGGACAGACGAGTTATTTCGCAATCGTGTGCGGTTTGCCGACGACTCCCAGATGGCTTCAAACTAGAACACAACAAACGTCATAAAATATTCGATACAGGCGAATTTAAGCTGTATTGCGATCCAAACAAAGCTTACTGGTCGGCAGGCAGGGGTGTTCCATTCGTTGTCGCAATTTGTCCACGGCAGCATGGTGGTGAAGGAAGCGAAGAAGAAGCGCAAGGCCCAAGCGATGATCACGTTGTAATAGAAGTCCACGTAGAATGCAATCAAAACCACTGCGTAACCGATACCTGAACATACAAACTTAGCATAAAAAAAAGTTACATCATTTTAGGTCCATTTATTTCAAAGAAATGTTGAAAATGCGGACATCTAACTTTTCCAAATGCATGTAGATATATAGATATCGTATTATTCGTAGCATTAATAAAAATGACCTTAAATACTGCACCCGATTTATCGGTCAACCCAAGACCACTCCAAATCCATTTCAATAAAAATATGCTCCGGATTTCCCGGCACCTTTCCACACCATTACCAATTTTATTCCTGCTCAAAAATCATATCGGAGAGCCACTCAGGGGTGCCATGACAATCGGCTGAAATGAAATCAGCGGGCATAAGCCTCGCAAATCTACGGAGAGAGGTCGTATGGCGGCACTTAAGGCTTTAAGGGGCGCGTGGAAATGGTGTCAATTATGGGTGTTAAGTGCGGAGGGTGTCACGACCTGTTTTGCATGGATCTTGTGTTGTTCGGACGAGGGGCTGGTCTGGATGAAAGGGTTCTGTTTTTTAGACAGTGGTGAAGTACCTGGCTCTGTAGAAATCTGCTTTATGAAATACCTATTAATAAACTTTATTTCATCTGTAAATTATGATCCGACCCTAAATCGCGATTAATACCCGGATCCAAGATTCTACTACTGACGCATCGTTTATGGTACGCGTAAGGTTGTTTTTCATCAACCAATTTGCCTTTTTCGACAGATAACTACGTTAATGAACAATTCATTTTACTAGAAAGCCCCCTTATTCTCGATGACCAAACGAAGCTTGACAGCTCGTAAAATAATTATGACGTGCCGCGTCATGTTTTGCAATACAAAATTGTCATATAGAATAAGAATATTTTTTTCAAATGTTCAAATGAATATTATTTACGCTTTCGAAAGTAAGCACGACTTCTACTTCGCATTTTCATTCGGAATTTTCTATTGGAAATCGATGAAGAGTTATAAAGCGAAGTGGCAGAAAAGCCCCAGAAATCATAACAGTTACTTTGGTAAAGTGCTGAATGCAATAATTCAAGCTCAAACACAGTCCGGCGCTGATAGCTATGCTACGTGACTAGATGAAGATAGAATTTATGAGTTCAATGACATAGTCATATTTTATTCTATATAAAACTGAGTACAGATGGTGCAAGAATAAAGAAATGCAATATCGTTCTATATAACTTTTTGCCCGGTGGACAGCTGGACAGGTCAGTGGGACTCCGATTATAAAATTAATGTTGTCCTCTCCGACATGATGGACCATGCATTGTATACGGGCGATGGGCTGATTAGTTATCATCATGGTCCACCATACCCATCTTGGGACTTTGAATCAGGAGTGGCTGCAAGTTTTCTTATGATTCCTTGTGGCCCTGCCCACCCCATTAGGGATACGGGCGTAATAATATGTATGTAAGTATGTATTATCAGTATTGCTATTCAGCATGGATGATCTGGATCAAGTGAGCTATCTAAAGACCATTTGCAACGGTTTTAAGATAGCCCGACTGTTTGTTTTGTATTTTGTAAAAACTTGTATAAACTTACTATTTGTAAGTATCATGCAAACTGAAAAAAAATATAAGTCACAGAAGAAACGAATAATGGAATATCAGAGAGGGATGGAACAAGCTAATTATCTTGAACTAGCCCTATCAAAACCCTTCAAAGTATAATAATATGATGACATTATCATAAATATAAATAGCATGAAGACTTCCACAAAGCCTCAATATTCCAAGATGACTGCTGATAAATGTTCTCCATCTACCGATTTTCCACAATTATCACACTGTCGTCCATCAATCAGATCATACAGTAAATACCTTTAAACAAAGGTACCAGTCGTCCCCAGCAGGTGATGGCGCCCTTGCGGTGGAACTGGCCAAGCGCGAGCTCCATGTAGAACAGTGGGATGCCGCCCACCACCAACATGATGCAGTATGGCACCAGGAACGCACCTGTCGACAACGTTCATGTTATTTTTGATAGCATTCAGGCCTATGCCCAACAACTAAGCGGATGGGTATAGGTGCTAGGCAAGCCAACTCTACCTAAAATCAGCCTGGATACTAGAACTGCGTCACAAGAGTTGGCCACTAGCTCGTACGAACTTACTTTTTTTTACAGCGTCCCGTTAGTCTAGGCAAAAGTTGCCTTTTGACACTGTATAAATTATATAGCACACACAGATGGCAAATTCCCAGACATTTCCGTAATCTGACACTTGGTGTACACTTTAGACTAATTTTAGCCCAAGTACGAAGTCACGCGAATGCTCCCAATAAATTAATTGAATAAGGTACTAAAATAATACAACTCGTATAAATATGAAAAAAACTGAACAAGACATGAATAAATAAAAAATCCTTAATCCTATTAGCACCCAGTTATAATGCATAGATAATAGATATACGAATATTATGCACGAAGTCACGTCACGTTGATTATCGGGATGACACTGGCCACCGAACAGAAACTTTCGTAAAAAACGAAAAAAAAGTTGCTAAGATAAGTTTTTTGAATCTACATAATTTCAAAGAGAAATAATCTCATATCATAGACTTTCATACAATTGCCTGAAATGAACAATCTCAGTTAGTAGCAATAGCGACAATAATTTCATATCTCCCCTCGGGGCGAGAGGGCGTCGCAAATTGTGCGGTAATTGCCTTTTAGGTCGCCACTTACAATACGCTTTTATCGAAACTTGAGACATTCGCTTTTCTCCAGACAATTGGAACTTACTTTCAAGCTCAAATCAAGCTCTGATGGATTGGTAACAAAGAAATCACTCTTCAAGGTTATTTTGGTGATTATATTACTATCACACTAACATTATAAATACGAAAACTTGTGCGGATTTAAGTGAAGTATATTTTCTCAAACACGCCGTATCTGCTGAACGGATTTGAACCTAGGAATAAACATAGTGCTCGTACGTATACTAGAATATCGTACATAGGTTACTTTTTAGGGTTTACAACCCGAAGGGTGCCAACGGGACCCTATTATTAAGCCTCCGCTGTTCGTCTGTCCGTCTGTCACCAGACTGTATCTCATCAACCATGATAGGTAGAAAGTTTCAAAGTTTCACAGTGTGTATTTCTATTGCCGCTATAAGAACAAATAATAAAATAAAGTAAAATAAAAGGAGGACGCAAACAAGAAACATTTTTTAATACACAATGGTACGGAACCCTTCGTGTGCGAATTCGACTCGCGCTTGTACGGTTTTTATCCGCAAGCAAAGCAGAAAAGAAATCTGCATCAACAAAATTTCGTAGGCTGCGTAGCACTCGTAGACCGTCTACGAAGTTGTACCTCAATGGCCTCAATAAATAAAAGCCAAAACAACTAGTTATTATTATGTCTGCGGTACATATTACAAGGAATGTGGGTCTACTAAATAGCGATAAGCCCCTCCAAGAAAACACAAGTTGTAAACTAATGAGTTCGAAGTGAACGGAATTGGTAAATGAGACGTTTCCGTTAATTGTATAGACTTTACCCACGCGCTGTCTTCGCGTTATTAGACTGAAGATAAATGGACTCTAAACTGTTCATCCCAGATTGATATTGTCCAGTTTTAATATTCTACTAACTAAGTTCGTATGACTAACTCATACGGCCAACTCTTGTGACGGAGTTTTTAGGCCGCCTGAAGGCCTCCGTCATGGCGACGACTCAAAAGCTGGACCGACAATTTAACGTGCCCTCCGAAGCACGGAAGCGCTCAGCTGGTAATGCCACTTGCGGTCACCCATCCAAATTGTGACCGCGGAGTTGCTTAACTTCAACGATCAATCAATAACGTCTAAGCAAGCTACGCCACGAGCGCTTCTATTAACTGACGACAGTGGAAACGCTGTTATTTGTTGAAAAGCGCTTTACAATTGATCCCGCAGCCTTAGGATCAGAAGGCGGGGGTGCTACCACTAGACCATCAGTGCTCTCATCTATTGTAACATTTAACATTTAAAAACGTAGGTAATAAAAGAAATACTTAGGTAATTTATTATGACGTAATACAAAAAGATAGACTAAAATTAAGAATGAAATGACCAAACAGTCTTAGAAAAATACCTTTGAAATTTGAGGGTACTCAAAAGTACGTCTATCCAGTTCAGCAGAGAAAATATATAATAGAAGATATATTATAATCTGTTCTACTGTTAAAACACTTCCACAATAAAATAAAATACTAAAGGCAATTTTATACGTACCTTTCAAGATAAAATATGGCAGATATTATCTGGCGGGGGAAAAGGGATTTACTTTATTGCGGGATGCAACAAGTCGGGGGAGGCATCTTAAGGGGCAGCCGACCAAAGGAACTCACTTAAAGAGCCGCTTAAGGATAAAAGCTTTGGGACCGCGACAATGGCCATGGGGGTCACGCGAATCATATAATTTTTAGCTGTGAAACTGACGAACTAAAATGTAACTATTTTAGCAACCTAAGCAATAAAAATAAACTAAAAATAAACTTACCATCTACTAGATGATTTATACAGCGGCAATAGGTAACTTTGCTGATACAAACGGGACGCTGTAGTGCCCGGACCGACTTTTGCACCTACACCACCCCAAACTAAAATATTTGCATTTTATCTCCTATCATGTCAGCGTAACAATAGATCAAATTGTGTTAACGCATTTAAAATATTTACGTACCTACTTGCATTGGTCACCTGTAATTGAGAGAGCACTAGATTTAGGTCTCCTAGAAATAAGTTAAAAGCAAGTTTGCGAACTTTTCGTTAGTGATACAACAGAAAAAATAAAACGAAAGACATTTTACACAGCGCCGTCTATCCCCAAACTAAGCAAAGCTTGTACTATGGGAACCAGATCACTGATAGAATAATTATACCTATATTTTTTCTTTTGTAAATACATACTTAAGTATACTTACGTGCCGTTATGTGAATTAAACTATAATGAATAATAATACAGAATATTACAACACCCTGACCCGAAAAAATTTTTGCATAACAAACATGTATTTCTCTTGCAGCGGGAATCGACCCCGCGTCTCTTGCGTCTCAGCCAAGCACTCGCCCGCGACCCCACCGAAGTCATTACGCCACCGAGGTCGTGCTATAAAGTTAGGTTATACAGCTTAGGAATAAAATCTTGAGCCCCTAGAAGATCGATGGACTGATAATTGAATCGTCTCCATTCCACCCGCTCCCGGCGGAGGTTGCGGATGATTGGGTATTACGAGATTACCTCGGGATCTCAGCAGGTGGTATCAAATCAGCGAGGGTCAAATCGCATTGTTTCATAGGAAATTGCTGTACATAATCTGATCGTCATTGTTGGTTAGATTTCAATGATTTATAACCAGTTATGATTCTTGTTTTGATACTAATATGTCAAAGTAAAGTTATAGCTACAGGAAGAGCTCAAATGAATATTACGAAACAGGCGTCAAATAAATTCAACGCAGATTTATGACATTTAAAATACTCCTGATTAGGATTTATTTAATTTGCACAGTTTGATTTACTGTACACACTTTTGAATGTTAACTTACCCCCGAATACTCAAACGCGATACAGAGTTGAGCACGTCTCAAGTCACGGTTTTTTTTGGAGTTTTTAATGAAAATCTGTCAAAAACTCTTCACTTGAGGCGTGCTCAACTCTGAGATGCGTTTGAGTATTCGGGGGTATGTCTTATAGAGCTCCTTGCGTCGTTACCCCAATACTTGGGTTGTGACCCATCATGGAAGCAACTTCTCTCGCACGATGTTGCGTCATTTGCTACGGCTTTCAGCGACATGCACTACCTCTGACATGTTGATGTCGAGTGTGTTGCGGATTAGTCTGACCAACGCCAACAACCAAAATTTTATAGACAAGTGAACGCAAAGATATACATTTTAGGGTTCCGTACCCGAAGGGTGCCGACGGGACTCTATTTACTAAGCCTCCGCTGTCCGTCCGTCCGTCTGTCAGCGGGCTGTATCTCATGAACCGTAATAGGTAGAGAGTTGGAATATTCAAAGAGTACCTTTGTATTTCTGTTACTGTTATAAGAACAAAAAATTAAAATTAAAAAAATTAAAGGGGGCTCAATACAAGAAACATTTTATTTAATGTTTCTAATAGATCATCGAAGTTAAGCAACGCTAGGCGCGGATGGGTCACTTTGCTATTTTTTTTTGTACTATTTTTGTGTATTTATTTTTAAAACGATCTAATATTTACTGATTTGTACATGTATACATGTACGATGCTACGGAATCCTTTTTTTGCGAATTCGACGTGCACTTGACCAGTTTTATTATGTTTTCAAAACTAGACCCTTTTTTTGCTAAAGAATAAGATTTACGACAAAGTACAAAGGGTAGTAAGTACTATATTTATATATTGCCGTATTATTTGGAACGTGTAGAGTTATAGAAATCTGTAACACGTTGGTAAAAGGTCTGTCAGGGCTCGCGGCGGGCATGATGAATTGCTTGACCCTTGATGAAGTGCTTCTAATCAATTAGCAACGGGAAATCAGGGTGACCGTTAGTTGAAGTGATTTTGGTGATTCGTCTTTGTTGAACGATGGCAAGTGATATGAATAATATACAGTGATCCAATTAAGCTTGAAAGTTTATTAATTGGTTAAAATGCAGTTCAGTTATTAAATTCTACAATATAGGTAAAGTAGGTCTTAATATTCGAACACTTCTCTGCTGGGCTGGGAAAAACAGAACGCGCCCAGCTGCTTCTCTCTCCGAGCATGTCGTAAAAGTCGACTAACGGATAGTATCATCTCTAAGATGATGGACCATTTTACGGGCGATGGGCTGATCACCTGTTACCATGGTTCACCGTATCCATCTTGGATCAGGAGTGGCTGCAAATTTTCTTATGATTACTTGTGGATTTGCCCACCCCCATAGGGATACGGGTGTGATAATATGTATGTATGTATACCTAATATAACTATTTTTCGTGCTAAGCGTAATATTATAGTTAGCTTAGTTAGTAAGCGTATAAAAGTTTATGATGCTTTAACCACCAGTTTACAGTAAAAACAACAGGTACATGTATCATCTACACAGGTTCAAATTCCAATAAAAGCCTTTTACATACTAAATACATTTGCAACGCAATTTCATCGAAAGGCCGAAGAAGATGATATTTCAACGCGAATTGCTGTTTAATTAGATCACTTGCCGATCGAATGACCTCCGCCCCCCCCCCCCCTCCATTAGCTTATTACCCTCTCCCATTATTACGTTACTAATTTTCCTGCATCGAGAAGAGAAGCTAACTTAGTTTCTGTGCCAAAGGATGTTCTGATAGTCAATTACGCCTCTTTCAAAGGGACGCTCAAAGCAAAGATCGGATGCAATTATCGTGTGGGAGAAACTTTACGTGGTGAAAAGTTTGTTGTGGACAAGCTTTGATGGACTCACCGCTATTTGTGAGCCTATGGTAAGTTTCCTCGGAAATGATCCCATAAATACTTTTTGCGTTGTTAAAAAAACGATATGGTGACAGATGATTAACAAAGGTGCACTTCTTTTATGAAATGGCCATTTGACACTTCAATTTTTTCCGTAATTTTCTGATCTGATTTTACATATATTTTAGTAGGTACTTCATATTTTATTTTAGAGCATTCTTTAATTATTTTGCCCACAAAGCATCCACCATGTCAAGCAGCAGCAGTGTGGAGGAAGAAGAGACGATCATTTACCAAATAGAAGAGCAAAGCTCTGGCGAGGATCCGCCGATGAGCGAGTGGTCTTCCCTCGTAATTGAAGTTGCGGAAGAGAACTGGAAGAAAGTCCTTCACTCGAAAGGTCTCTATTCTCCAGGCAGCGGAGAAGTATGCACGAAGTACATCACACAGTCAGATAGCGATATTTTCCGTCATCCGTATTATAACTATCCAGCAGTACACGATCCTGGAATCACAGAAGCCATCCTTAGCTCTGAAAAACCAGTTATACACAAAGACGACGGCCAATCTTTATACCTTGCTCTGTGTGCAGAAATGAACCTCTCTCCCGTGAGATCGTTTCACAGGAATTTGCTGACAGACAACATAAATCTGAGTTACTACGGCGTCAACCCACAGGGAGTACGCGCAATGGCCATGGCACTGCAATACAACAAGTACGTCAAATTCTTCAGTCTTATCGACAACCATCTCAATGACGATGCTTGCTACCATTTGGGACAGATGCTGAACTCCAACGTAACTCTTAAAGAACTGAACTTAGCAGGATGTCGCATCGGTCCAACAGGCATTCTTCGTTTGGGAGAAAACATACACGTTAATAAATCACTAAATGTTTTAAATCTGTCCAGAAATAATATTGGAGAACAAGGAGGAATACACTTTGCTAAAATGATATTCAAAGGAATTTCAGTGAAACGTGTGAATCTGAGCAATAACGAGCTAGGAAGACTGTCGGCTCTTGCGATTGGCGAAGCCTTCGAATACAAGGATAAAATTACACATCTGGATCTCTCATGGAACAACTTCTTTCATGGACCAACGACTTCGAAGTTGTTGGAACAAATGTCACAAAGCGACGTGTTAAAAGAAGTTAATCTTGCCTGGAATGCTCTGGAGGGCGAACGCGTCGCAGAAGCCATAAAAAACATGTTGGTGATTCCCACGCTTACAATGCTAGATATTAGCAATAACAGGTTTACGGGTGAAGCTATTGCAATAATTATCACAAACCTTATGAAGGCTAAGAGGCTTGTAACTCTAAATTTATCTTATAATCCTATGACTCCCTCTGACGCTTTCGCTGTGCTTGAGAAGATGTTGCGACCACGTGTCAAGTTAGAGAACCTTCTTATGGAAAACGTGTGGGTAAGCAAAAAGTTTTTGGTACTTCTCGACAGGGTGAAGAGGATGAAATCGCGGAAAAACTTTATTGTCACCTTCGGCGGGGTCCTTGAAAACTGGACCATCTCAGGACCAGACACGAGAGAACTTATCTTACGAAGAGCGGACTACCTATGCAATTTGAGTAAGAGGAACAAAGTTGACGTGGCGTTATTCTTTTTGACTGTGGAAAAGAAGTGGCCTAAGCCTATTCCTGTCAAAGAAATGGTGGATAGGCGTGATTCCGATTCGGTACCGATAGATGATGGGGTGATTAATGAACTTGCCGTAATCTTCCCCGGTCCGAAGTCAGCAAAGTATAAATCGATTAACATGCAGAACTTGTGTGAGTTCATGCTGCGCATCTGGCCGACGAGGCAGCTGCCCCCGACACCGCCCCCGGAGCCGGAGCCGGAACCGGAGCCGATCCCAGAACCACCACCCAAGAAGGGCAAAAAAGGAAAGAAATAGTTTTACTGCTTATTTTTGGGATGTTTAATTAACATACCTTACTTTATAGTTATATTCTCGTTTTTATTCTTCATATTTTTAATTTTGTTTTAGACATTTGTACGTAAGTTTATTTTTTAAGTTGTTTAGATTTTAGATAAAAATATACTTTTGATAATAATAAATTATATAAATTTAATAATGTTTCAATTTCATTTCTGGGCATAAATATGGGTTGAGTATCTACTTGATGTCTTTGTGATTTAGTTGTGAGGATTTTTTAACTCTTAATAGAAATAGAAAGCAACTGGCGAACATAGGCAACAAACATACGAATGCCTACATTTCAAAAACTCTTTCTCTTGACTGCGATATTTGAAACCAAAACATTTTTTTTTATTCAACATTTTACGATCGTCACCAAATATGTCAGCTGCCATCTGTACCTACGTGAGTCAATCTTCCAAACAAACATTTTCCGTGTCTGAGTGAAGAAATCCAATTAAATAATAAATATTAAATAAAAATTAAAGTAATAATTTTGAATAAGAGTCTTTGTTGGATAGTTTGGCCTATTAGCTACCTTGGGCACTCAGAGGAGAGGTCAACCTACGCTGATTTTGAAGATTGACCCGGGTACGCCTTTTATCAACACGACATTAGACTACATGACCCATGACCCATAAATATACAAATGTCTTTGTGAAGGGACTTTCATAACTATGAAGGGACTTGTGTACTTCAAGCAATACAAGAATTGATTTGTTGAAGAATTAATACAAGGACCTACAAGGACTTTCAGTTAAAACAACTACGTTATGCCTTTTTTATATTTATCATATTCAATTTACAGATTACAATGTTTTCTTGTTGTAATTCTTTGTAATTTTTATTTTTTGTCTCTACATGTCTGTGGTTTTGCTGTCTTGAACTGATTGATTATTGACTTTACTAAATTATTTGACCCAGATAAGAAAGGGTAACGATTTGCTTTTCTGTGACATTTGTATGTTTTTTTGGATATTATTGTACTGATGTAATAAAAAACATTAAATTTTTTATTACAAATTATATTAAGTAAACTTTCATTTCTCTTGCCCGCAAACCCAAGATGTCTAGCAGTAGTAGTTCAGAAGAAGAGGTGATGCAGATGATTTACCAAATAGAAGAACAAAGTTCTGGTGAGGACCCGCCAAAGAGTGAGTGGTCTTCCCTCATGTCCGATGGTGTGGAAGAGAATTGGAAGAAGGTCCTGCATTCGAAAGGTCTCTACTCTCCAGGCAGCGGAGAGCTTTGCGCGAAGTACATCGCACTGTCAGATAGTGACGTATTCCGGCATCTGTATTACCATTATCCAGCAGTACACGATCCCGGGATCGCAGAGGCCCATCGTAGCTCCGAAAAACCAGTCATACACGGAGACGATGGTCAGTCTTTATATCTAAATCTGTGTGCAGAAATGAATCTTTGCCCCGTTAGATCGTTTCACAGAAACTTGCTGACGGATAACATCAATCTGAGTTACTACGGCGTCAACCCTCAAGGAGTGCGCGCAATGGCCATGGCGTTGCAATACAATAAGTACGTCAAAATATTCAACCTGACCGACAACCATCTGAACGACGATGCTTGCTACCATTTGGGGCAGATGTTGAAATCCAACGTCACTCTAAAAGAACTAAACTTATTAGGCTGTCGAATCGGTGCTACAGGCATTCTTCGTTTGGGTGAACATTTACACTTGAATAGAACTCTTAATGTTTTGAATCTCACTAAAAATAATATGACAGAACAAGGAGGAGTATACTTTGGAAAGATGATATCGAAAGGAGTTTCATTGAAACATGTGAGCCTAAGCAAAAACGAGCTAGGAAAGCTATCGGCTCTTGCGATTGCTGAAGCTTTCGAATATACGGATAAAATTACACACTTAGACCTCTCATGGAACAACTTCTTTCATGTTCCTTCAATTACAAGACTACTCGAACAAATGGCAGAAAGCGACATGTTGAAAGAGGTGAACCTATCTTGGAATTCTCTAGAAGGCGAACGCATTGCAGAAGGCATCAAAAGCCTGTTATCGGTCCCTACACTGACGCTACTAGATCTTAGCAATAACCGTTTTAAGGGTGAATCTGTTGCGATAGTTGTATCAAATCTTATGAAAGCTAAAAAGCTCATCACTTTTAATTTGTCGAATAACCCTATGACTCCGACCGACGCTTTCATTGCACTCGAGAAGATGTTGCGGCCACGTGTTAAGTTAGAAAACCTCCTGATGACAAATGTATGGGTGAATAAACCATTCATGATACTTCTCGAGCGGGTTATAAGGATGAAATCCCGAAAAAACTTCGTTGTGACGTTCGGCGGAGTGCTCGAAAATTGGATCATACGGGGAGCAGACGCTAGAGAACTCCTTCTTAGAAGGGCAGACTATCTTTGCACTTTGAATAAGAAAAATTATTTTGATGTGGCGCTTTTCTTTTTAACGTTAGCAAAGGAATGCCCGAAGCCGATGCCTATCAGGGATATGATGGAGAGGCGTGAGACGGATAAAGTGCCTATAGATGTTGGGTTGATTCAGGAAATCGCCGCGATATTTCCTGGTCCAAAGTCAGCGAAGATGAAATCGATTAATTTACAAGACTTGTGTGAGTTCATGCGGCGTATCTGGCCGACGAGGCAGCTGCCTCCGACCCCACCGCCAGAGTCGGAGTCGAAACCGATCCCAGTAACATGACACAAACGGAAAAAATGCCGATCATGAAATTAGAAAAATGATTTTTAAGTATAGTGGGTCTAGATTAAGATGGATTTATATTCGTGATTTTATTTTGGATATTTGTACTTCTTATATACTCCTTATTATATTTCTTTTTTTAATCATCATCTGATAAATATTACTGTAACAAGAATTTCTTTAATTATAATCCCGTCCTCAACGAGGATCTTTGAACCATTGAGTCAAGTTTTGTGGAAGTTCAAAGCAGTCCAATTTGCGTGGTTTCCGGGACGCCTTGCTGGCCACGCCACGGGCGATTAATTTCCGCTTTCACATTGTCTTCGGCTCTTGTTGCTTGCACTGTCATACATACAGGAAATATGAATTGGACGTGTTTAATTCCCATACTAAGCCATGTTTTAGGATCTCAGTACCTACACTTTTTCATTCCATATCGTATCTAGGGATACCTACTTAATAAATCAATTTTGAATTTCACCAACAAGATAGAAAAAAAAACCAGTTGGTATTTTAAACTGGAAATAATTAATATTTTATTGTTATTATCTTAATAAATATGTATGTGTGACAGATTTTACAATTCTCGGAAAGAATTTTTTAACACTCAAAAAAGTTAATTTTTCACAGAACGTGATAATACCCAATTCATGATTTTACACATCACTACCTATGATGCTACATACATAATATAAAACAAAGTAAAGGCATAAAATCAACGGCAACGAATCATGTGGAACTAGTGATAACAAAATTCAACATTAGTTCCATTATTTTCAGATTTTTTTAAATTGAACTAGTGATTAAAAAAATCATCAGTAGTTCCATCATGGAACTGTTAATGGTACTAGTGGCAACGAACGTGCATACCCTTACAATGCAACTCCATGCACATTGCAGGGTAGCTCAATTAGAGTCTCGTGAACTTGTGTAAGGCTCTTGAGCACACAAGGCGATTGTTAACCGACTATTATCCTCGAGTGGGGCAGAGGCCTGCCGCAATCAACGCTGGCTGGAATTTCTGGTGTAACGTAGAAACGTAGGTATTCGTTAGCTGAGCTTTGAAATATACACAGGAATTTGATGCAATTCATTTATTGGCATTTATTAAGATCCATGATAGATACTGATATTCTCGTGTCACTAGGTCTTTAGAACCAATGTGATAAAAGGATTTAAAATGCCCTTAAAGGCTTTTTTGGTTTTTTCATCGTTCCTTATCTATGATAGACTAGCTGCCATCCGTGGCTTCGCTCGCGTGGTATTCAGATGAAAAATAGCCTAATGTTATTCCAGCACATGTACTATGTATATTCCAAGTTTCATTCAAATCGGTTCAGTCATTTAGGCGTGATTGAGGCACAAACATACTTACATTCTCACAAACTTTTTACATTTATAATATAGTAGAAAGTAGGATTAAACAAATAAACTGGTTTTTTATATTTTTGGTTCAGTTTTGAGTAGAAATATAAACAAAATAGCCTGCAAGACATTCTATGGTTTGTATTGTAGTACAACTTGTACCTACCAGTCAATAATGAATGAGGTAGGTACTTACCTGAACTAAAAGTGCATAAAGATTCACACTAAAGTGAATTTCGGGCCCTTAAATTACACATAAGTAAAGAAATGGTAGTGCCGTACATAGATATCTAGAGGTTTAGGTAGCATAGATTCTAGACTGATGAATAATGAGGCGAGAGTGGAGAAGTTCCGTAATTAGCGCGTCAAGTGGCACTTAGAGCCACGGCGGTGTGAGCCATCAGCCTGACACCGCAACGCAACATGCATACTGCATTATAGGTACCTAGGTGCCTGTAAACGGGCTATATTTTTGGCAATTTCTTGCTGCAATTGTATAGCCGCCAAGTTGCTGATTATATCTCTCGATACAGTGCAATACTTGCTGTGTAGCCCGGCGATGTTGCCAAGATATGTCAAGTTCTTGCAAGTATTTTATGTCTAGCCGGCTAGAATTGCTCATTATTTATCCCGCTTTTAATTTAGTGCAATATCGCCGTATATCGTCTCTGCTCGTGCATCTCTTTTCGGTATAGCTTCGGTATCCGCCATTTTGACATTTATTACTGAGATCTAGCCGCAATATAGCTTGGAAAACAAAAACACATGCAAAATTCCTCAGCAATCCAGTTGCAAAATCTTGCTGGACTACACTCGGCAATGAATTGCACTATGAAATTGCAGCAAGGGTAGTTCAAATATACTGCGCTATATTGATCAACAAAATTGCCGGCAAGATGCAACTTTTCTAGCCCGTTTACAGGCACCTATACCTACATGTAGAGTTGCCATCTCTAAAATTTAGCAACCAGGACAATACGCGTGAAAACCCCGGGTTTTGGAGCCCAGAACTTAGACTTAATTCACCTGTAGTAAATCACCTTAAGTGCTATGCACGGTTGACTTAGTGCACTTGGGAGAACTAGAACAGCTTTCAATAAAGTTGAAGCCCCAATCCGGTAGACGACTTAAACATAAACAAATGGGACATGTCAAACATGGCACAGTGCGTGTTTCGCGAGCGGCCCAAGACTTTAAATTATTAAACTGTATTCTTTAGAATATTTTCTATTTAATTCAGTTGAGGAGTTGTTAATCAGCATTGTAATTTGGAAATCTGTATTTTTACAAACTCATTTTTAAATTCGATTTAAGAACCCTATAAGCGCCACTTTTTTTTAATTCGATTGTTGAAGAAACCTTTTACTGGTTGTGTCACCAGTTCTTTCGAACCAGTGTGATGAATGGATTGGTGCACGACTGGATTTGAAACCAATGTATAGTATCGATTCGGGGCCGCTTAGATACTCTCAAGCGGTGAAGGAAACCATCGTGAGGAAACCAGCATGTCGTAGAACCTAATAAGTTCGAAGCAACTGTACATGAAAGTAGCCTTTAACCACCTAAAAATCCTTTCACCACACTGGTTCGAAAGAACTAGTGACCCGATTAGTAGTAGTAAGCTACCATTTTAAACCACCAGTGCTCTTAAGTTTGAAGATTTTTTTTAAATATTAAGTGGGCTCTCTCTTGACCTCAATCTGAGCCGAATGAGCTCAAAGGAGGTCTACAATGTAACAAGATCGCCCAGAAGCAACCTATTCAATAGAGATTTGAAAAAAATCGGGTTATATTGCTTTGGAAACACTGGATTTTAAATCAGAAGTGGCTGCAAGTTTTCTTATGTTAACTTGTGGCTCTGCCCACCCCTTTAGGGATATGGTCGTGATAGTATGTACGTATGTAAACACAAACACACGCAGCGAAATCTATTCCTTAGCGTTGCGCATTAGAGAACCCTGTAAGAGGTGCACCCACCTCCTCCATTTTTGTAGCAGAGATAAGGGAACCTCCACACGTTGGCGAGGTCCACTGCGAAGCCGATGACAGACAGCAGGAAGTCCACCTTCTTGCCCCATGTCTCGCGCTCGGCGACGGCCGGCGTCGCGGTCTTTACCGCCATTCTACACCACACGAAGCCGCCACGACCTGCTGGGAACATAAACATAAATAATAATAAATAATAAATAATAGTAATAATAGTAATAATAGTAATAATAATAATAATAATAAAATATATTTATTTTTCTTCACAAAAGTTTCTTGGCTTCAAGCTGACACAGAATAAGGTTATAGGTTAGTAAGTACCAAGCAAACCTGTTTTGTGAAGATCTGGTGCCTGAGATAGGTTTTAGAAAAAACCTGTAATACAGGTCACCAGCGCCCCACTCCACGGATCTTCCAAGGGCCATCTTACAACGGTTTTCAGACCATTACAAAACTTGATGAGAAAAATAAAAATAAACAGAGAAAATTAAAATGAAGACTAAAAATAAAAATACAAGCAATAGTAATAAATAATACGACATACATAAATAAATAAAAAGCGTAAAATGGAGGCCCCTTTACTTTTGTGCTGCTGAAGCGCACGCATTAGAGTCACTTACAAAGGTGATGTTTCATACCAGAACCCAAAAATCCTCCCATTTACACTCCTGTAGTTGGCTGACAGAATTCTTTCTTGTGGCGAGTAAGTAATGCTTTCAATGAGTTGTGTAGGCGCTTGGATCTTGATTTATTCTATACGAGTGTCAACTCAGCTAGACAGCAGTTGAGCAGAGAGTTTTTGTAGGTAATGCTTTATGAATTAGAAGCTTGCTTTTCTTTTTTTGTTCATTTATACATCCGATAATATTGTTTTTCTTTAGCGTAATTGTTCATGACAATGTTGCGCCGTAAAATGTTTTTATAAGTACGTGAAAACGTGTTATTGGCTTTCTGTTTTTTATAAGTGTACTTAATTTGTTACTGGAACTGTTGGTTTTCCTATAAATAAATGCAGTGCAGATATCGAGGCATATTCCATATCATCTCTGTATACCAGAAGCATATCAACTAGGTACTTTATTTTATTTATTCAATAAAATCCACAGCTTTTAAAATTAAAACATTTATATCTTTCTAGCTGGCTCCCGCGGCTTCGCTCGCGTGATACCCGGATGAAAAATTGCCTATATGTTAATCCAGCACATGTACTACGTATATTCCAAGTTTCATTCAAATCCGTTCAGCCGTTTAGGAGTGAAAGAGTAACAAACATCCATACATACAATTAGTAGAATTGATTTAACGCAGCTAATAACGGATTTACATTTCATGGAGAGACTTACATTTGATTTTCTTTTAGGTACTCTTTGTCTTATATAAAATTCAGAAATATTAAAAAAAAAACTTAAAAACACTTCTCTATCTTATTTTTTTATGAATATCGAGGGATATTGTTCCACGTGAGCTCTGGGTACCAGGCGTTCTTGATTGATCGTTAAAGTTAAGCAACTATATGCGCGGTCAAAAATAGGGATGGGTGACCGCAAGAGGGCACGTTAAACAGTCGGTCCCGGCTTTTAAGTCGTCAAGCCTTTACAGAGGCCTTTAGGCGGCTTAAAAACTCCGTCACTAGAGTTGGCCACTAGCTCATACGAACATACATACAGACGTTCAGAGCCATCTCAACGACTCTCCGTCATGTAAAATCCAATTTGGCTTGGTGTGAGATGTGACGTTTTTCGAGCGCTGGACGTGACAGCCACTCGGCGTGACCGTTCGGTTCGAGAGCCCGATCGGTGGTAGGGTTGCTACGCATATTATATCATTTTATTTAATAAAACAAATTTATTTAGAACACAGTTACAAAGACAAACTATAATAACATTAAAAACTTTAAGGTAATCGGTATAATAATAAGAAATAAAAATGAGCTCAGTTTTCTATCTAAGTTCGCCTACAGATTAATTATTTAATTAATTATTTACATATAAAAGATGGTTAGAAAGAGATTACTTCTCTGCTGGACTGGAAGTGAAGAAAAAGCTTAGAATGCGTCCAGCTGCTTCTCTCCCCGAGCATGTCGTAAAAGTCGATTAAGGGATAGTATCGTCTCCAATATAATGGACCACTTATATGGGCGATGATATCCATCTTGGGACTAAATCAGAAGTGGCTGCAAGTTTTCTTGTGGCTCTGCCTATCCCGTTAGGGATGCGAGCGCGATAATATGTATGTAATATGTATAATATGTAAAAGATTAACATTTAAAATAAAAGGACTCCCTTTTATTTTATTTATTTTCGGATTTTTTATGTTATTTTATTTTATTTATTTACACAGGAAACATTTTTTAATGTTTCGTGAGGGAATTCGACTTGCACTTGACCAGTCTTATTCTCTGAGTACCTATCGAGCATTTCAACAATGCCATACAGTAAACAATATCAAACTAAAATAATAATTTGAGTCACAAAAGTTGCAATATTATGGAAGTATGTCCCCTAAATGCATGGATTTAGTTTAAAAAAGAAAAAGTTTTTAACACCTACCAAAAGCTTTAACAGACGTTTGTAACCCTCAAAATTGATTGCCTATACTTTTTGGTATATTTCAGTGTCTTTTATGTGTGACAACCCTATGCCTGCGTTTCCGACGCATTTAATTTTGTCACTTCATCGATGTGCGGAGAGGTCACGTGTCAGATTGGCTAATGGAGAGTCGATTACGGAATTCAAAGTCAAGTTGTTTACAGAGTTCTGAAAACATTTAATGAAGTAGCGAGTTATCACAGTGCCTAATAACTAACATCGAACCCTCTCTGGTATAAAATAATAAGGTACCGTTTTCTTGTTTATTTATTGGGGAACGCCAACAGTACACATAATCCTCATGTTCTGAGACATAATCATTAGATTACTTGTGGATTAGGTACCTATAGATTGTCTACGGAGGTAGGCATAGACAATAAATAAAGGTTCTACAGAACGTATTTTCTCAAAAATTACAGGGAACTTATTTTTTATTTCGTTATTGTTGTTTTCATTAAGCTTTTAGTTTATAATTTGCTAGGTAAGTCTATTTTTAATGTACCCCAGTATTTATTTATTTCACGCCACAGTTTCCCTCCACGAATAAGTTTTTTTTTTCGGTCTTAAACCAAAAAGCAAGAAGTCAGCGACCCGAAAATCAATAAAAATAAAATACCTCTAGTACAGTATACCATATTTTGTTTGTATTTTGTTGAAGAAAATACAAATCAAGGTGGTTAGAACTACAAAAAAATACTTATTTTTTGAAACTATAAGTCCTCACTTGTAGATTTCGAAAGTGACCGATTTGGAACAACAACATTTGTGGTACTACAGTACTTGCAGTGCGTAGCAGCCTGCTAAGACGTAGCGGTGTTGTTTTAAAAGTCCGATTACCGCTACGCCGCGTCGTAGCAGTTTTATGCGAAGTGCAAGGACTGATGGTGGAAGTATTAAAGTTCGCCTCATAAATCTATTAAAATTCTAAAATAAAACGTTACAGAAATTCAACACTGTCTGTTTTTTTTTCATAATAAGGTATTTAAACTTAGGTCTTTTCTACTTCCAAATTAAAAAATAACCTTTTTATAAATGCAATGCATAATGACCCTAGCAGTAGGTAGAATATAATAAACCCTGAACTTGCTTAAACTTTTAGGTTCTATGAGATGCCGATTTTTGAAATAGACACAACATTTTTGACCAGGCTATTTTTTCTGCTGAATCGAATCCACGACCTATCTCAAATCACTAGACCATCAGTCCTGATAATTAATTTGATAGACCTGTATAATTTACCAAAAAATAACGTCTACGATAATACTAAAAAAAAGTCGTACTTACGTGCGGCTCGGCGGGCGCAGGATCCGCGCCATGTCCGCGCAGCGCGGCGTTCGAGGCCAGAGTGACGCTTCAGCCTTCAGGCGGGGCGGCGTCTCGCAAGCCACGCCCACCCGGCCTGACTGAGGGCTTGGCGACTGATCACGGATCCCGTATCCAACATTTATACTGTGCCCGTGACTCTACCTGTGGAGATTGTCAAATCTATGACGAACCTCTTTTTCAAAGACAGTAAAGATAAATACAATAAGTGCTCTCACACTGGTGGTCTAGTTGGTAGTGACCCCCGCCATCCGATCTTAAGATAGTGGGTTCAAATCCAGTCCTGTGCCAATGGATTTTTCTGTGCGAAAATAACATGTGCTATCGTTTAGGAAAACATTGCGAGGAAACCCGCGGCATAATCAGCTCCGCACGTATTGACTATGTCTTTCTTGTGGACAAGGCCGACTAAGCTGAGAGGATTAAGATGGAGTAGGCTTGCCCTTTACCATCTATAGTTGATGATTTATGCAGCGTCAGGAGGCAACTTTTACCTTCACTAACGGGACGCTGTAGTACCCGGGACGAATTAAGATGGAGCAGGCTTGTCCAGCACCTAATCCATCTTCTCAGCTTAGTCGGCCTTGTCTACAGGAACGACATGGTCAATACGCGCGGAGCTGATTAAGCCGCGGGTCACCTTGCGATGTTTTCCTTCGCCGTTTGAGATTACTGGTACCTATAGCACATATTTTTTTTTGCACAGAAAAATCCATTGGTACACGATTGGATTTGAACCCACCATCTTAGGATCGGAAGGCGGGGTCACTACCAGCTAGACCACCAGTACTCTCACTTGCCACTATCATACAGCCTATTAGTATTTTAAGTTTTGCTAAACTCGTTCAACGGTTACGGAGACTAGTGGAAACGAACATCATACAAATACACACATACCCTCATTCAAACACTCACACACAAGCTTTCGTATTCATAATATTATAGTGATTAGTTTAAAATGAGTTTAAGGTCAAAGGTTACCTTTCAGCTTCACTCCAGTATCAGTAAAGGTCAAGTTATCATTTATTTCGTCGATTAATTTAATCATGAACATCTTACTAATATTATAAATGAGAAAGTTTGTGAGTATGTGACGATGTCCGTATGTTTGTGCCACAATCACGCTGCTACTACATACTAATTATATAACTAGTTTTTTGGAACTAGTGTGGTGAAAAGATTTTAAAGTACACCTCAAAGGCTACTTTCACCCACTTGACAAATGTTTTAGTTTTTTTAGGTTCTACGTGCCGAAATACTTCTGTGCTGGACTGGGAGTAAAGAAAAAACATTTAATGCGTCCAGCTGCTTCTCTCCCCGAGCATGTCGTAAAAGTCGCCCAAGGGATAGTATCCTCTCCAACATGATGGACCATCTATATGGGCGATGGGCTGATCACCTGTATCTTCCACGCTCGGTCGCGTTACGAACAGGTGTAAATGCAACGTAGATTTAAGACGTGTCCAAGAGATCACCGTGATTTTATGGAATAATTTTTTTTGACTTTGACCTTGACCTGTCACCATGGTTCACCATATCCAACTGAGGACTTTGAATCAGGAGTGGCTTTAAGTTTTCTAAGGATTACTATGTCTGTCTGTCAACGGGCTGTATCTCAATTTAGAGTTGAAATTTTCAGTGTATTTTTATTGCCGCTATAAAAATAAATAATAAAAAATATAAATGAAAGTGGGGCTCATTCCTGAAATATTTTTATATACGATGGAACGGAACCCTTCGTGTGCGAATTAGACTCAAACTTGGTCGGGTTTTTCATCTGGGTACCACGCGAGAGAAGCCGCTGACAGAAGCTGGTATCTCATAGAATAGAACCAATTAGCGTGGGCGTGGCCTCCGTCACGTCCACTGTCACATGCCAGGCCCCGCCCACCTCACAGCACTGATCCTATAATAATATCTGAGAGCTTGCAAGGCTGGAGGTACCTACATCTGTAATGCTCAGGATAGACGAGGCTAGTATGTCACCTTAGCCACAGCGAAGACACTTTTCAAAGAGCTTAAAACATTTCATACGAACTTTAGGCATTAGACGACCTCCATGGCGTGGGGGGCAAGTGCTCGGCTAAGACGCAAGAGTTGCGGCTTCGATGCCCACTAGTATGTATTTAAAAAAAAGTATTTTATCAGCCACCTGGTGCACATACTACAAGCTTTGCTTAGTTTGGGGCTAGATGGCGCCGTGACAAATGTCTACAAATAATTATATTTATTTCAAAAATTAAAGAGTTATTTTCGAAACGTCTAAAATTTGGTATAAGTACCAAACAAGTTACATGTTTTTTCCTAGCATCATGAAAGCAACTCTAGCTTGTACATTACCAGGTTAGGATAGTACCTACGATAACTGGCTTGCTATCCTAGCTTTGAAAAACTGGTCTCATGTATTTCGGGAATAATATGACATATTATAGGTACCTACACATTGTGTAGATTGTTCCCAGATGCAGTGATCATCTCTAAAAACTAGTCTCGTGTATTTCGAGCATAATATGACATATTATAGGTACCTACACATTGTGTAGATTGTTCCCAGATGCAATGATCATCTCTACTGGACTGGCAGTAACGAAAAACAGAATGCGTCCAGTTGCTTTTCTCCGCGAGCAAATCGTAAAAGTCTATTATGGGATAGTACCTATCCTCTCCAACATGATGGACCCACTATTTGGGCGATGCGTCGGGCTCATCACCTGTCATCATGGTTTCTCATCACTAGATACCTACATCTTTTTAGGGTTCCGTACCCAAAGGGTGCCAACGAGACCCTATTACTAAGCCTCCGCTGTCCGTCCGTCCGGCAGAAGGCTGTACCTATCTTATGAAAGGTAATAGGGAGAGTTCAAATTTTCACAGTGTGTATTTCTTTTGCCGCTAAACAACAAATAATATAGGTAAATATAATAAAATGAAAAAATTTAAGGAGGCCTCATTCAAGAACTTTTTTTAATGTACGATGGTACGTAACCCTTCGTGTGCGAATTCGACTCGCACTTGACCAGTTTTATTTCACTCCACATCGCTCTCGCTTTTATTCATTTATTGTATGGGGTTAGGGGTTTTGCTCTTGACCTTCTCAGTTCCTATTTAAGTAACAGAATACAAAGAGTCGACGTTAATGGAAAACGTTCTCCAGGGTCAATAGTAACAATGGGTGTACCACAGGGATCAATATTAGGACCATTTCTATTTTTAGTTTATATTAATGATTTACCTAAACTTGTTAGGGATGATCATGAAATTGTATTGTTTGCAGATGACACCTCATTTTTATTTAAAATGAAACGACGCCAGGTTAATTTTGGCGAAGTAAACAATGCAATCTCCAAAGTCGTAGAATGGTTCGATGTAAATAACCTATTGCTAAATGAAAAGAAAACCAAATGTATAAGATTTATACTACCAAATGTTACACAAGTAAATTCTCATATAAAAATAAAAAATGAACATATAGATCTCGTGGACACTACTACTTTTTTGGGCATAACCTTAGATAAAAAGATTCAATGGGACCCACATATAGATAAATTGTCGAAGAGACTTAGTTCTGCGGCATATGCAGTCAAAAAAATACGTCTACTTACAGACGTAGATACAGCTAGACTAGTTTACTTCAGCTACTTCCATAGCATCATGGCATATGGCATTTTGTTGTGGGGGAGTGCTGCAGATATAAACACCGTATTTGTGTTGCAGAAGAGGGCTGTTCGAGCAGTTTATAACCTGGGTCCTAGGGAGTCATTACGTAATAAATTTAAAGAAATAAACATTATGACTGTTCCTTGTCAATATATTTACGAAAACTTGATGTACGTACATAAAAATGTTAGTAAGTTTAAGAAAAATAGTGATAATCATAGTGTTAATACTAGAAATAAGGATAAACTTGCTGTACCCACGATTAGGCTAGGTAAAGTTAATAAATCATTTAAAGGGCAATGTGTACGCTTCTATAACAAAGTCCCAAGCGAGATGACAAATTTGTCAGTTAATAAATTCAAAACACTAATAAAACAAAAGTTGTATAAAAAAGCTTACTATAAAATATCCGATTATATAGAAGATAAAAATGCTTGGGACTGAATGCTCCAACTCCTTTTATAACATGATTGTAAAGGGATCATTTTCCAAAAAAATAGCCAAGCGTGGTTTCTTGCCTGTATCTTCCACGCCTGGTCGCGTTACGAACAGGTGTAAATGCAACGTAGATTTAAGACGTGTCCAAGTGATCCCAGTGATTTTATGGAATAAAAATTTTTGACTTTGACTTTGACTTTGACTTTGACTTTGTTCGAAAATTATTCAATGACAAAAAAATAACATTAGGAGTAGGTAGTACCGTCTCTCAAATTATCATCTTCAGGTTCGGCAATTTCCTCGAACTATCCCAGCAAAGTAAACATTGTAGGTAGAGTCCGTTTTACGAAAGAAGTCCTGCGGGAGAGGGAGAGGAGTCTTCGTGTAACAGGAAATTTCCATAGAATTTTGTTTAGTAGGTACAGCCTCAGAACAGCTATTAATACCGCCAATTTCCGCGGGACTTTGTTCGTGAAAAGAACTCTACATAGCTTTTCATTTCAAAAAGAAGTGGCAATATGTTTTAAGAACAATAAGGGTTTAACCACACTAGTAAACCTATTGAGTGTTTACTTTCTACTAAAAGTGGCTTATTTTTGGTGCTAGCAACATTTACAACCTAGCCTCTGGCAGCCCTATATACTGATTGGCTAATGACATTTGTCGTCGACCAATAACAGAACTCCAAGCAAGCACTCAATCAGTGTAAAAAAATGTCGTCGCGAACGTAGATAATTACTGTAATTTTTATTTTAAGCTGATTTTATCGTGCAAACGCGGGTGCATTACGTTAGAAATCAATAATTTAGTACCTACTAGGTATTTAAATTGATCTACCAGGTAAACAGGTATGAATATCGTACAAATCAATCGATTTACTTTCCCTTCCTGCCCAGATGATTATTGCTCAACGTTTTTTTGTATTTGTAAATAAAAACATTGAAGATAATTGTTGCAGATTATGTCTGAACTCTATTCTCTGTGATTTGCTTTTTATTTTTTAAATGTTTGGCAGTAAAACAGTGTTTTTTACAAGAATTTGTTTGCAAAGATTACCACGTAGCGCGTAGGTATTATTCTGTTCCTAAATTCGTTCGAGTGCATAATGCAATGCAACATTTGATTTGTTACGCAGTATGGGAGACGAAATGGATCCCTGCGAATGCCTGTGGAACCATGAGCTGACGATGCGCCGTCTCATCTCGCTGGTAAGTGTGATAATACCAATATGAATGACCTTGTGCTGTTTATTCAGTGGGTGGTAGTTTAAGTTTCGATCCACGTACACAATGGGTACTTACGTAGCTAAAATAAAAAAGATAAGTATTCAACTGAATTTTTGCAAACATCAGGGCCTAGGTATGTGTATTGTATTAGGAAAAATACCTACTCAACCCAAAAAAGTAAATAGACACAATATTGTCCTGTTGTTCAACATTGTACTTCTCTGCTGGACTGGGAGTAAAGAAAAAACAGAATGCGTCCAGCTGCTTTTCACCCCGAGCATGTCGTAAGAGTTGACTAAGCGATAGTATCTTCAACATGATGGCCTATCTATATGGGTGATGGGCTGATCACCTATCCCCATGGTTCACCATATCAATCTTAACATTTTGAATCAAGTTTTCTTATGAATACTTGCGATTCTGCCCACCTCATTAGGGATACAGGCGTGATAATATGTTCAACACCTACTTGATTATTATTTAATTTAAACTTTTCCACTCATGACACTAATAGGTAATACCAACTAAATATTTTTGGAGTACCTATTCAAATTACTTGACAATGATAAACCACAAGGAAAATATGCATCTAAACCATTAAGGCCAATTGAACTTGGATTCAACTGCCCATTCCTTCCTTTTAAAAACTTGCGGATGATTAATTTGATGACCTCGGTGGCGAGGCGGGCGAGTGCTCAGCTGAGACGCAAGAGCTGCGGGAAGCTTTGCTTAGTTTGGGGCTAGATAGTGCTGTGTGAAATGTCTGCAAAAATTTATTTATTATTTATTTTTCCTTTTACTTCAATACTGGTTTTGAAGGTGTATAGTTATATAAAACACATGAATGAAACCTTGCATAGACATTGTGACCTGGAATACAAGCAAAGCTGCAGGCAGAAGAAGGTTTAGGAGTCCCAATAAATGAGAAAATAAAGTGATGAAATAGAGTGAATGAAGCAAAAGTAAGTATGTCAGGATGGTAGCAAATGGAGATCCAGTCTCTGCCTACCCTCTAAACAGGCATCATAATATAAGTATACAAAAACAAAGGTGTATGTTAGATTTCAAACTAATTACATAGATGAATACTTCAAATGCCCAGCTGCAGAATTTTACTGTTATCAATTGCATAACCACTTAACTGGCTATATTGTTAGCCGATTGGCAATCAGTTACAAGTTACAACAGTTTCAGAGATGGAAAATAAAAAATATGTTACAATATAACTATTAACTACAATAATAACATATGTCATGTACCTACATGGAAAATTACATTTACTTGCATTGTTTATGTATGACCTTTAAAGTAATTATTAAAATATCTCATTTAACATGGCATCGCTGAATTCTTTTCATCGTCATAACAGCCTGTGTTTAAAAGTTAATACATGCCATACATTCATGTCATGCCAAAATTATGCAAGGCAAAGTAGAGTAATAAAATGATATATCATTTATATTTGATTACAATGAAATATTTAAGTATTATTAGACTTATTTTAATAGTGAGTAACACTTTGTTAGTATTCGATTTTATTATAAAGTCCAATGGTGGTCCTGCACCATTCAATAATCGCGTCTAACTTCCGTGGTTTCTTCTAACCAAGTGTTTTATAAAACAAAAATGGTTAATCACCTATCTTACTTTATTTTAGGCACCTCTCAATCGCATTGCATTTAAACAAGGAACATTAAGTGAAAGTTTTTACGATTTCGTTCTACTTTTGCACTCGAAATTTCAATAGGTATAAACTGTTGGTTCCAAACACAAGCATGGTATTTGGCTTCTTATAAATAAATGAATAAAATACCTAACTTGTTTATGTAGATAGTTTTAAACAGGACATTCTACTTATATTATAAATGCGAAAGTTTGTGATGATGTTTATAATTATGTTCGTGCCTCAATCACGCCTAAATGGCTAAACGGATTTGAATGAAACTTGGAATATACATAGTGCATGTGCTGGAATAACATTATATTTTTTATCCGTTTACCACTCGAGCGAAGCCGCGGGTGGCAGCTAGTTACCTATAATTATATTTATCTATACAAATGTTATGGTGGAGACCAGCATCGACAAAATTGTAAAAAAATAAACACATACATATTATCACGCCCGTATTCCTAATGGGGTGGACAGAGCCATAAGTAAACATATGAAAATTTGTAGCCACATTCATAAAATGTCGGTCCCCAGCTCCTTTTTTTAATGACTATTTTTGTTTTTCGGCAACTCTAGAACGAAGACTCATGACACGTATCGGTGATCATACCGACTGTTACATTTTGAGCTGCTTGTCCCCAGCTCCGGCAAAGCCAGTCGTACTGCACAGACGGCGAATGCCTGGACGATCCGACCCTGCCGCGGCCTGAGTCAGCGGGCAGCAGTTTCATCACCATGTTCATAATGATGGCACTTGCGATGCTCATGTACGCCATGCGCCCGCGACGCACTCAGATCGAAGATGTTGCCAAGCCTAACGCTGCCAATTCTCAGGTAAGACGATCTCGGTGACGGGCTATTGCCCAATCGGAGAAGGTTCGATTCACGCTGCGGGACGAATGCCTGCGTGATCAATGAACACTTTTCCGCTACGTCGTCCTCTAGATGAATATCGGAAGTTTCTTTCTTAACTTACCCCTTCATCATGAGAGGAATATACCCTCCAAGGTTCTTAAACAGTTGTGTATTTAAGAGTACATTCACTAGTAAAAAGATAGTTATAACATACATATATGTCGTATGTGCAGGGTGTATTCTCATACATTATGTTACGTGAACCTACTTCGCTGATGGGCGGAAGTGGCAATCATATTCAACCCGATAGTTAAGATGCAATTGTTTTCTAGTTGTTAGTTTAGACTACCTCAATATATCAGTTCTGCTTTATTGTATGAGCATGAACAGTTTAACGGGGACTTGCTTAACTTGAATGTGATATTCAGGTCATTCATGAAATACATATCTTTACTGAGCTCGGTAGCGTGGCGGGCAAGTGGTCGGCTGAGATGCAAGAAGCGCGGTTTCTAATCCCGCTGCGGCATTTGCATTTCCTGCAAATATTTCTTCCGGATCCGGGTGTGTTTATGTTATGTATTAAAAAAAAAGTATATAAGTATTCTATCAACCATCTGGCTCCCATAGTACAAGCTTTGCTTAGTTTGGGGCTAGATTGCGCTGGCTGTGTGAAATATCCACAAATATTTACTTACTGCCACAGAGTGGAATTATTATGCTTTTTAGTTTACTTGTTATCACCTATTTCAGATAACAATTCTGAATTGGGTCATTTGGTTCTATCATTAATGTGTGAATCTCGTTACAAAATAAAGTTTGGTGTGATTTAAAACAAATAAATAAACCAATTTTAACTCAACATTCTAGTAGATAAGTGTTATATCACAAATGACGAGTAAAAGTTTGAACAAGGTTTTATTTTGACACTAGCTAGACAGTAATTTTTAACGGCTGTGCTTGTTAAAAATTTAGAATGAATGGCTTCCGAAATCGTTCCGTTTATGGAATGAGGTATGGTACAAATTCACTAGGTACTTACATGGACATGTAAGGTAGTTCGATAATTGACAGAATGTTTGTAAAACAATGATTGTTTTCATTGACATTTGCTTATCGCATACTTGAGCTTGATAACAAACTTGAATCCAAAACTTGACCTTCAAGAGGCAGGTGCCTGTACTAAAATTAATTTATATATTTGTTTGTGTTGACGACTGAACCGATTTGAATGAAACTTAGAATAGACCTATAAAGCTGAACCAAACAAGATATTGTTGAATTAATATTGGTGAGCACAGAGCACTGGTCTAGTGGTAGTGACCGCCTTCCGATCCTAAGGTCGTGGGTTAAAATCCGGTCGAGCACCAATTGAATTTCCTGTTTTGAAAATTTGAGTGCGCTATACCAGAACTCAAACGGTGAAAGAAAATAAAGCTACCATGTTGTAGTACCTAAAAAGTTCGAAAATATGCGTCAAGTGCACGAAAAGAGCCTTTGAGGCGAACTTCCAATCCTTTCACCACGCTGGTTCTAAAGAACTAGTGACACGACTAGATAGAATGTTTTACCGACGGACGACGCATCGTTCATTACCATAGCAACGTTATTCTGACAAAAAATACACAAATTTTCCTTCACCGTTTGAGAGTACTGGTATACCAGTACTCTGCGAAAAATCCATTGGTACACGACCGGATTTGATCCCACGACATTAGGATCGGAAGGCGGGGTCACTACCAACTACACCAGTGCTCTCACCGAGCATAAGCGATGTTGTATAATCATTGTGTGCTTATTTTGTCGATCATTGTTACATTGTTATTTAATGATATTTACATAACCATTATTTGTTTATAGGACCGTGACGGAGCTCCACCAACGCCGCCGAGAATTTAAGCCGAGATACAATATCAGAGGAACATGCCAACTATTCCAGTTAATGTATTATAAATATTAGGCAGGAGTTGCTAGTTACTACTACGCTAACGGATAGGGTCGCCGTCAGGGAAAACCTACTGGTATTCGTATTCGAATAACGATGAATGCCCGAAGGCCTGCGGCTGTAACCAAGGCCTTTGCCATCTATACTATACTTCAGCCAAAACTGGAGATACAATCTATGTAAACAAATCGTCAGTACTTTACCTAAAACTTACTTTTCTATTACATAGATAAATAAATAACACCCAATAGTCATATACATAGTCCTGACCTCACACTAGGATTCCCTGTGTCGTGGGCTATCAGAAACTACGAGTACCATGGTACCACAAAACCCAGACCTGGAAGAAATATTTACAGATCATGCAAACATTTCTTCCGCAGCGGGAATCTAACCCGCGCCTCCTGCGTCTCTGCCGAGCAATCGCCCGCCACGCCACCGAGGAGTGTGGGGTCAGGACTATGTATGTGACTGTTGGGTGTTATTTTTTATTATTATTTATAGTTAAATTAAGGTGTAAAATAAAAACTAATGTTGTGAGGTTTATTTACCTAAAACTAAAGTGATTTCATAGTAGTAACGAAACATACGCGTTTGTTTACATAAATTGTATCTCCAATTTGGCTGAAGTATAGATGATTTATACAGTGTCAGGAGGCATCTTTTGCCTACACTGGAACGATTTTATATTGAATAGGCTTGCCCAGCACGATATGTGGGGAAATAATTTCATCTGACCGTCTTAGCTCTTGTGTATTAAATAAATATTATAAGTAAAGTAATAACAGTTTATTATCTGAAATGTATATGTATAGAAATAGTTGTAATTATTGTATTGCCGTAAAAATGACACTAAGTCGTCCATGGGTTAGGTTTTTCGCACGAATCTTAGATTCAATAACTGTGATTTGTAACGAAATATCTCGTTTCGTCTGATTCTAGGTCCTAAATGCATATTGGGCGCTGAAATTTATAGAGAAATACTAAGTTGCTAACAGTTTGCTTGGAAGCAAATAATACCAAAATTGAATTGGATCTGAACTTCATTAAAAAACTAATTTAAGATTTGCATTCCGAAGGAAAGGTTTAATTACAATGCATATTTAGAGTAGTCCGAAGCTGAACTACTTAATATTTTAATGTTCTAAGTACTTCTATGTCTCGTAAAAGATTTTTTTTTTTTTGTTTAGCACCAGTTTTGTTTTGCTTGCACTTCAATAATTTGTTCAGAAAAATAATTCAATAATACGAAAAATTATTGTATCTATGTATCTTTTACAGAGTTATTGTATTATTTTTCTAATCAAATTCACAATTCCGTTAGAATTAGTTCACGTTTGACTTGGGATGGGTTTCTATAATAATATCTTAATCCTATAATAATCTGCGTTTATTTTTATTTATTTAAAAGACAATCGAGATTTTATTTATTAATCCTGCAATAAAATATTATGATTTCAATAACTTGGTTTGACTTTCTTTTCAAATGAATCACAGACATTTTAAATGTTGTCTTTATTATAAAACTATCTGTTTATGTACAACTCTTTTTTATATTTTCTGCTGCAATATAATAATGCAGCTAAAAAGTCAATAAAAGATAATTTGGTGGAACAAATGTGTAAAAACATGCATAATTATTCAGATACATACATAAAGTAAAATAAAAAGTAATATGCTCTTAACAATCAATTAAGGGCAAGCTATACTATTCATAGCTGACCCAAAATTTTTCTACTATTGCTTCATATCCGAAAACGGACGAATACCACTAAAAGTAATAAAAAAGCTGACTTAGTAAACGTACTTCTAAATCCTTATCCCAATAGTGAATATCGCCGCTTCATTATGAAGAGGCGGGCATGTATCATGACTCTTGTATCCTATCCACCTGGTCCTTCACTTTTTTAAGTAATGTACTTATTTTCTTGTACTTGCCTGTAGAGTTTGGTAGGTTCTCGAAGTTTATGACGTCACAGATGTCTTTGGCGAATTTGTCGTCGCTAGGTAACTGCGAATAAGGGGACACGCTATTCATAATCGGGGTGCCGTATTCAGTCCGCACTGTTTTTAGTTTTGGTTCTGGAGATTTGGATACTTCAGTCCTTTGTTCAGCTTCTGTAGATTGTGAGCTGCTAGGCACTAGTGTTACCTGTTTATCTTCATCTATCGTTGAGCTTTCTTTCTCGTCATCTAGTTTTGTTGTTTCGGTAGCGTCAGTATTCATAGTCTGTTCTGTATTGGCGCTTTCAGATGCTTCGTCATTTGGTGTCTCAATTTCAGCAACTTCAGAAACAATATCTTCGGTTGCATTGTCGTTGATTTCAGTAGCTTCTGCATCAAGATCTTTGTTTAATTTGTCATTGCCAAGAGCATCTAGTAAGAGCTTTTTCTTCACTTCGAGATCGTCTAGAGTAGGACTCTTGCAACCGCTACTAGAATCTGAAGATTCCTGCAAACACGATATTTCATAATACAATTTTTATTCGATACTGGCCCTATTATTTTGTAACTTTGATGACCATCCCATCATTCGACTATCGAACTACTGGTAGGACTGGATGGAATAAAGCCATTTGAACAAGCTGCAGTTTGCATCCATACAAAATTCTGATTTGTACCTTGTTCAAATGACGTTTTGTTCTACTTTGTAGTCAGTCTGATTAGTGACAGAAAAAGTGAACAATAGTGAAAAGATTCAGGTACTTACGCCTTCTTCATCCAAGACGATCAAATCGGCCAATGGTATCGGAATGTCTCCAATAGAGTCGTCAGCGTCAATATCATAAGTTTCGGGCACTCCGGGGGGGAGGGGCGGAGGGGAAATGGGAGGTAATGGTGGAGGGGGCGGCGGCGGGGGCGGGGGCGGGGCTTCGTCCGGCAGCGGCGGCGCTGATGGGAAGTCTAGTGCTTCTGGAAATACAAATAAAAGCGTGTGGTTGGTTAGTTACGTATCATGATAGTATAAGTCTACTAGCATACACACGCGGCTCACTCGCGTAGTATAAATTTTGACAAAAAGTGGTAAAATGGGTTACCACTTTTTGAGGGTTATTTTAAAAAAACCCTGAAACACGTGTTTATTCATTTGTATACCTAACCATGTTTCGAGCCAATCGCACCACCTGTTAAAAAGATCCCATACAAACTTTGACACCGACTTTTAATAAGGGTTGTTTCGAAAAATCCTGGAATACATGTCTATTAATCTTGAAAGATTTGATCACTAAAAGCTATAGAAGTGTTTGCCTAAGTTAATGGAATCCTCGGGAACATGATGTATTGATAAGTGATCTTCAAAATTGTTTTACCATCTCCGCTATCAATGTCCATCTCAGCCTGTCCTGCCTGTGAGGAGTCTGCCGTTGCAGAAGGGAAGTAAGTCAGCTTCTTTCGTTTGTACGCTTTCATAGCGTTCGGCGCCAACGCTTGTAACATTGCCAGCTTACTGTCTCGCTCTGACAGAGGAGGTAGGTTCAGGAATTCGGCCTCCTGGAAAATGAAAAACTTACTTTTTACAATTGACTAGCTTCCGCCCGAGGCTTTGATAGAGTGCTTTTCAAATTAAAAATAACGTAGTAAATGTACTATGGATATTTCAAGATTTCATTCAAATATGCACAACTGTTAGTGTAAATAGCGTTATTTGAGGCACTAACAACATTGTTTTATTCAAAATGTCTCCCTATGTTTCATAAAAATAGCAAAATAAATCTATTTTGATATTTTAATGTCATCACATTTACTTGTTTGTTTTGGGATAGCAATCCACTATCGTTAATTTCTTAAGGATTTTTAACTTCAGAAACAAATTTTCATGTTTTCAGAACTTACGTCAATGTATCGCTTGCTAGCAGGTATATTAAATCCGGGGAAGTCCCATATCTTCTTTATATCGAATTTGTCCTTGGAGCCAGGCTCTGCCACCTCGCCTTCTTCCTCATCAGGCTCTAAAGTGGCTCTCCCCTAGAATATAATAACAAGTCTGAATTTGTCACAGAATTTTTGAATCCAGACTGATCAAATCAAAACATACAGGCTGAAGGCGAAGCACATCCTGACTAAACGAACTTGGTCAATCAATATTTCTTCCAGGTCTGGGTGTTGTAGTATTATGTATTATAAGTATTTTACAAAAGAAATATACATATAAGTATTCTATCAGCCATCAGGTTCCCATAGTACAAGCTTTGCGTAGTTTGGGGCTAGATGGTGTTGTGTAAAATGTCCACAAATATATATATATATTTTTTTTTCTTTTTATGTTTTTGTTCTCAAATAGTAGTAAGAAGTACTAACAGATGAATCAAACAGTGAGATCCCGGAATGCGATATCCTGGCTTCCTCCAACCAGGCAGGAGGATACCCAAGCAGCCTCATCCTGTAGACATGGAGTGGCAGCTCAAATCGCTTCAGACCTAGAGCATCCCGCAGCCTCCCTGATATCCTGCCGGGCACCATGTGCCCGAACCTTTGATCATCTTCCATATGGTACCGTCTGGAATACAAACAGATTGAGTACATGGTTTGGTCCTGTTTTTGTACTACGAAAATATTTAAATAGCTAGATTTTAAGACATGCAATCATAAAGCTGTTCACTTGATTTGGTATATTGCATGTTAAACTAAATCTAAGAATATCTTTCATATTAACAATTGATAGAAGGGAATGGAAGAAAATAACATGCTGTGCTGACCCCACATACCAACATAGAGTGGGATAAGGGCAGAAGAATGATGATCGATCTTATGTCAGCATGAAAACCAAATAGGGCACTTATATAGGAGTTTTATCTTGATTATAGAAAGTTTTGATAAACAAAGTAAATTCTACTAACTCCATTCTCTTACTCAGCTTCTTTGCCCTCATTTCATTAATACGAGTGAAGTTTTTAGGCCTTTTACAATCCCTAAGAGGATGGTCTCCATCACAGTTGAAACATTGTGGCCCTCTTCTGATGTATGATGATGATGGTTCTTGCTGCTCAGGTTTATTTGATAATATAGACTCATCCTGAAAAAAAGGGCAAGTTTTTGAACTAAAAGCTCTCAAAGTCATTCTATTTTAGTATTTCTTTTTTCCGCCGTTGGTTCCACTTTGTATGGTATCTCACCTGTAATGAATTATATGCTGGAACAAACTCATATTGCTCACAGGGAGCTGTATCAACAAAGAAGTAATTATTGTCTTCCTTCTCCGGCTCTACATCTTCTACCAAGTCTTCTGGCCAAATGTCCAGTTCTAAGTCAGTCTCATTGTCAGAGTTCACATCCTCATTCTCATGTTGCTTTATCAGACTCAATATAAAAGCTTTCAGTTTTTTTTTATAATTCATCGCAAGTTTGCTATCTTTAAAACGCACTGTAATCAAAGGAGTCCTGTTTTCACAACCGACTACTCCCAGGTCACTGTTACCCGGAGAATCTATGTCAATGTCCTCGTGAAATATAGTTGTTTTATTTCCCTCAGGACCTTTCTTGCTGTCGACTACATCAGCGGCACATTCAGAACTACCTCTATTTGCATCATCTTCAATAACAACGATGTCGTCTATGCTTTTCCCTCCATTCTCAGTAATTGGCGACGAAAAATCACAGTTTATAATATCCAGTGAACTATCAATATCAATTACTTCTGTAGGACTGTCTTGAGACATGGAGTCACTCTGACCTGCATTTGAACTGCTATTTACTTCTGCATGAAGATTTTTTGTTTGTTTGGGCTCCTCATCGCTACTTAATGTATCGTCATTGTCCAATTCATAAATGATTTCGTTAACAGCGCCCTTTCTTTTTGCCATGGCGCTGTAATGAACTCATCAAACCACTTGGCGAAACCAGATTCGCTGAAGGTAAATGCACTTTTCTGCAAAACAAAAAATGCTGATAGATTGGACGGCAATGAAATGAAGCAAGCAAGGAAAGAAAGGAAGACAGCACAGATAGAAAATATAACATAAAAATCCTGACTGACAATGTCTGAGAAGGACTGACACGAGAACTGACTGAGGGACTGACAGCTTTTACATTACACAGTTAAAAAAAATCCGCAAAACTTCTAAAAACTGTTCTAAAAATATTGTCATTCTCGAAGTGTTACATATTACATTACAAACCCGGAAAAAACATTAATACGGATAAAAACACTAACGCCAAAGTCAACTTCTCTACTAATGTCATTATCAAGTCAAACAAATGTCATTATTAGTAATTTGTTCGTTTTTTATTTATTCGAGGTTATGTTTAGGTTTAGCGAAGAGATTAGGTTATTACTAAAAGTAAAGATCAGAAATGGCTTTGTTTTTTCGAAAACTAAACGCTTATAACGTCAAAAATGTAATTTTAAGGCACAATGATTCACAAATATACGTAGTTGCTTGCCGAAGCTTGAGTGTTGTTCCATCTCTGTACGGTAAGTAAACATAACTTCTAAAATATCACTTATGAGTCGCATTCTATGTAAAAATTCGTTACGCAGATGGTGAACAAGATCCAGCTCCTAAGTTTTTCTCCTCAAAAGTCCAAGTTCTTCTAAAAAGACTGACCCGCCCTGATTTCAACAAAGTGTTTCGTAAGAGGACAAACAGTGGCTTTCCTGTTCTCAAAACTCCTTCGTACAAATTCTTGACCACCGAGGAACTACAAGTTGAGATTGCTAAAGCAAATGAAACTGCGGAAAGATTGCTTCAGATGCCTCCGGTAGTCAAGGTACAAATTATTTATCTATTTGTATAATAATTTTCAGGTTTCAAGTTCCAATATATTTTCTTCAAATCCTAGTATGAAACACGATAAAATAGTACTGAACTTTTGGAGAAAAGCCTGGTCAAGAGTACCCTAAACTTATGAGCATGAAGAATGTGATGAGACGGAATGAAGCTAGAGTAGTATGTCAGGACTAGCAAATGGAGATCAGTGCAGTCTCTGCCTATAGGAAACAGATCTGATAATAATGTATGTAAAAAGGTGTTTGTGTAGGATCTATACTTTTCTATTTCAGACACACAAACCTATCACAGATGTGTTATCGAAGGACCCGGCACTGATGGGCTATGATACAGCAACATACTTGTTCACTGACATCACATTTGGAGTGGATAACCTAAACAGAATCATTGTGCAGAGGTAACATTCCATTAAAAAGCTCAAAAAGAATTTATAATAGAGACAATTGCAGATGAGCAATTGCTGATATTTGGACAGTGTTGGATTGTTTTTTAGAAGAGTGATTGCAGGAAATAAAGTAAATGGGGCAATACACACCTTTATGAATAGCCAGAAAGTGTCCAAAAAGGCACAACTGGCTGTGCATAAAGAAGCACTAGTGCCGACACTTATGTATGGTAGTGAAATTTGGGTATGGCAGAGGAAACATCAGAATAGAGTGAATGCTGTAGAAATCCTGTGTGTTGCGAAGCATGTGTGGGGTGACTATGAGAGATACAGTAAGAAAGAGCATGATTATAGAGTGATGGTTAATAGAATACCAGATGGCTAATAGAATACTTACATACTTTTTTTTGTAAATACATACTTATATTATGTATAATAATGTACTACAACACCCAGACCTGGAGGAAAATATTTGCAGAGCATGTAAACATTTCCGCAGCAGGAATCGAAACCGCTCCTCTTGCGTCTCAGTCGAGCACTCGCCCGCTACGCCACAGAGGCCCTCAAAATGATGTCTTGCGTTAATTTCAGAGATCCTGATGGAACTCTTCATAGATGTGACCATGACATCAGGAAAAGACTAAATCAGGTATTTTACAGCTTCTGCCTGCAGTTTGGCTCAGTTTGTACTCAGATAAAAAACAGCTTATTTTATTCCAGCACAAATCCTTACTAATATCATAAATGCGGATGTTTGTATGTATGGATGTTGTTACTTTTTCACGCAAAAACTACTGAACGGATTTGAATGAAATTTGGAATAGCCTATATGGATTAACCACGCGAGAGAAGCCGCGAGCGGCAGCTAGTACTACATATTTTACAAGTTTCATTCAAATCCGTTCAGCCAGTATGGCGTGAATTAGACACGCTCCAAGCAAGCTCAGATTTTCACAAACATTTACATTATAATATTAGTAGGATCAAGATAAAGGTCTAACATGACTATTACTTTCTTTCAGGTGTATTTCCCAATAAACGGGCGTAAAATCCGTGAGCCCATGATGTTTAGTGACCAGGAAAAACTGAAAAGTCTGCTCGACCGTGAGGAGTATGAGTTTGTGCTCGACCGCGCTTGCATTCAGTACGAGCCTGACGAGCCCTCCTACCAGAGAATAACTAGTATGACTTACCAGTCTGTGGACTCTGTGGGGAAATATGAACTTTTGAGGTAAGTTTTTTTACACTCAACAGACAAGTACATAGTCCAGACCCCACACTATAATTCCCTGTCTTGTGAGTATCAGAAACTACAAGCACCATGGTACCACAACATTTATGAGGATTTTAATGAAACTGAATTGTCACTAAGAATAACATCATAGGCTACTTTTATCCAGGAATCATCATCTTCCTGCCCTTATCCCACTCTATGTGGGGTCGGCACAGAGTTTCGAGAGTTTTGGCTAAGGTGTTTTATGACCGGCCGCCTGCCTGATGTCAACCCTCCTTGGGAATACTTACTTATTGTATCTCATCATGTTGGAGAGGATACATATTATATACTATCAAAATTATCCATCCATTCTTCCAGGTCCACGAGACACTTCGGGCCGCTAGTGTTTTATCTGACCTGGCACCAGAGCATTGACAACTTGATGTTAGAGCTGATCCAATCCGGCGCAGTGAGGGAGGGAGTCCTGCTTACTGCACTGAGGCAGGACATACACGGTGACGTAGCCAATGGAGACCTGGCTGAGGCTATTTCACAACAGGTACCTACGGAATTCTTTTGGATCTGACAACATCTGGGTTCGATTCCCGCTGCGGAAGAAATGTTTGCATGTTCTGCAAATATTTCTTCCGGATCTGGGTGTTGTGTTAACATGGTACTCGTAGTTTCTGATACCCACGACACAGGGAATCCTAGTGTGGGGTCAGGACTATGTATGTGGCTGTTGGGTGTTATTTATTATTATAACAGTAGGTGGAAAGAATGCAGCACCTTAAACCCCAACGCATTCTAGCTCTTCGGCATCAGGACTTAGAAACTGGAAAAGTTTTCAAACCGGTTTCGCTTAAGAAACCTACAATTTATTATTTCGTTCTGTTCGAACTAAACCTCTAAATAAAACAGTTAATACAAAGAACAGTATTCAAAATGACTGCTTACTACATACCTGCTGAATTCCTTAGGTTATTTATGCCATCTTTGATAACAGTGAGAAAAAATGCAGTTTTTAGAATCTCATTGTTTAGTTTTTAACGATTCTATTTTTTTTACTTTTATAAAATAAAGTTACGGGTAGATGTAAAATGATAGATTGTTCACTGATTTCCCTCTTTATAGAAAGTACCTAAGCCTTATAACTAGAAGTAGGTAACTACTAGTTTGATGATAGGTAATGGTTTAGGTACAAGCTGGTAGAATACACAATTCGTGACCGGGAAAATACCTACTTTTTATCCAGTACAAGGCGAGCGCTAGTTTTAACTAACTTTTCTTCCAGGTTCTGACAACACCAGTGCAGCTGCCAAAACCGGAACAGCTGACAGAGGAAGACATAGCCCTCGACAATAAATGTGTGGAGTGCATCGAGAAATACATCGTGTCTAACTCCGCTATGAAGAGTCAGCAGGAGTTGGCGCTCCAGGGTTTCAGGGAACATTATCGACAGCTGGTAGAGCTAGGCAAGGGACTGAAGAAAGCGCATGGAAAGTTGTAGATTACACCATTATATGTTTAGATAAGTCTTTGTTGTTTTATTTGACAACTATTTTTTGCCCGCGACATGCTTCTTTCTTTGAGACAAAAGGTCGCCCATTTATTTGCCCAGGTGGAGACGATCCTTGCTTTTGTCGAAATCTGTTTAGCGGTTAATTTAAATAGGAAGTCGATTTATGGACCTTTATTGTGTCAATTCAGCCACGTCAGCTGTCATTCCCTGTTTACAATTTTATTGATACGCTTTATTATTTACTAAATGTAATTTGTTCAAGCTATGCCTCTCTACCACAAACCGAAAACCTTTACACCTTTAGCGACTGTAGCCGAGAAGAAAGCAGTTAAAAACGGTTTACACCATTCGATTTTTACATCCAGATACGATAGATATGTAGGGGAGTGGAAGCAAGATCTCAAGGAAGGTAAAGATCACGAAAGGAACTGGCACGGGTCTTGGGCTTGAATACTTCTAAACTCACACTCAAACACCAGACACAAAAACAATTTTAATTACCTAGGTACTTATTTGTTTGTAGGGAAAGGTTTATTTTTAACCATTACTGGAAAGCTCTATGAAGGAGACTGGTACAAAGGATTCAGGTAAAGATGATTAATTACAAATTTCAAAATCATTTTCATTTTTTCATTTAAAGAACTAGAGATGTAGGTACCCAGATTACGTCCAGGAACCTTATTCCTTAAAGGCCTAACGAAACTGGACTTTTAACTTGTTTATAACGCGCCTCGTCAAGTTTTTGCAATACAAAATTGTCATAAAGAACACGGTGATTCCACAAACGCGCCCGCGTTATATTTTGTTTGGTCATAGTGAATAAGGCCCCAGACCTTACTGACCCGGGACTTCATGTTTTATTTTATTCTTATTATAATTATGGTAACAAAACGCGAAAATTTAAATAATACCAGGTAGGTCCTACGTCTACTGCGTCCTACGTCTAGGTTGTTTTTGGTAACAGACACGGATTCGGAACACTAAGCCACCGTCTCTCAAACGGCACGTACAACCTAGAATACAGCGGCGATTGGGTCCGCGGCAAACCAGAGGGAGTTGGCTGGTGGTACTACGCCAATGGTGATGTTTACTTCGGCTTCTGGCGACGCGGACAAAGGCACGGCTACGGCAAGATGTGGTACTCGGATGGCACGCTTTATGTTGGATACTGGAATATGAGCAAGAGGGAGGGGCTTGGAATGTATGTGCAAGGTGATGTTTTGAAAAGTATACTAACTAGGTACCTAGACCATACTTCAGCCATAAACGAAGTTGATCGGCTGTTCTGAGCTTCAGCCAAAATGGAGATACCTACCCACAATTTGATGTAAATAAAGCGTCGCGTATTTTTCGTTTTTACCATGAAATCACTTTGGTTTTAGGTAAATAAACCTCAAAAAAAAATTCACATCTTAATTTAACTTAGGTAGGTACTTACCTAATGAAAAAGTAGGTAGGTACCTACCTAAATTTTAAATAGGTATAGGTACCTAGGTGTGGGTGGTTTGTTAACATAAATTGTCTCCAGTTTGTCTGAAGTAGGTTTACCTTTAGTTAAAATATTCATTAGTTCTTGAAATCTCGTATTTTCTTGGTAAGGAAACGGAGTCAGCGCCTCTAGTGGTTTGTTATGCAACTAATGTGTTTCAAGCATATGCTACCTACTACGAGTAGATTATGTATTCCTTGGACTAAGACGACCCACGATGTTATAGGTAGGTACCTGCGATGATTGTGGAAGCTTTGGCAATCTCCCACTATAACTCAGCGTCTGTCAAAACTAAGATGAAACAAAACAAAGCCATACACACACACATGAGATTGACAATCCACAGCAAGCCAATAAGTACCAAACTCCCTTATCAATACCCTTGTGATTCTGGGAGAATGCCAAACCATCGCAAACGTGTGATTTCAGCAGGCACAACCCACAGCAACCGTATTTTACAATACCTAATCTTAAAACAGAAAACGGCAACCGCTACGAAGGCCACTGGGAGAACAACATAAAGCACGGCCTGGGCCGGTTCTACCACATGCACACCGGCCAGCTGCAGGAGGGGTGCTGGGTGCACAACTTTTGCGTCAAGTCCAAGATGTCCGACATTATAGTGAGGCAGTTCTGCGATCTACCCACACGGTACCCTGTGCCACCGGTGAGTTGACTAGGTACTTTAGTTTACTACCTTCTAAAAGCCTGTGTTATTCCAGGGTTTTATTCAAATCCAGCTGCGTGATTGAGGTATGTAACTAATGAATGTAGGACGCCCTCCGGTTCGGTCGAGTGACGATTTGCGAAAGACTGCTTGCAGAGTCGAGCGATGCATCAAGTCAAAGATAGGGCGCGATGGCGCTTATTAGGGGAGGCTTGGACTGCTATAGGTTGATGATGATCATGATGATTGAGTAAATATCCTCACAAACTTTCTATCTTTGAAAGAATTGTCAGAATCGGTTTATTAGTTTCTGAGATTGCCCGCTAAAAACATAAATAAACTTAATAAAATAATAACGAATTAATACACGAAATGTCATTTTATTAATATTATCGGTAGGTACCGTACCCAGAGAATTCTTTCAGACGGTTTTATTCTTGAAGTTTTCTAGGTACCTACCTATCTACCTATGCTCCTCAAAAAATATTTCCATGACTTGCGAATCATGTTCTCTAATATTGTATTCTGTAAGTACCTACTCTGTTAGGTACATAGTTACCTACTTAGGTAAATACCTATGGCAAAAAAGAACCTTATAACTAGGGTAATTTTGAGTGTAGTAGGCACAGAATAAAATAATAGATAGTTCGCTCCGAACTGACATCTCGCGATGGCCACAATTAGGTAACCCGCAAGATTTGCAATCGCTTGTACTTGAGGTTTCTTGTACTTACCTACACACTTTGTACCAACTTCTGCTGCCCCAATTTTTCTTTTCGGAACGAAATGCTGCTTAGGTACAAGTAACTGAGTCGATAAGCATCATAAAAATATTTTGCCAAAATTGATTTCACTAAAAAAGAACAATGGGTCCTAAGCAACTTTTCCTGCATTTTATTGCCACTTCTCTTCTGGTTAAAATTCCCCCATACTAATATCCAGTCTAACCTGAACTACGAAGACATCGAAACTCTAACAAGAGGAAGCTCAGGTTACAACGGTTTCGAAGTTTTACTTATTTCGCTGTATTTAAATAGCTATACATCCTAGAACTATACACCCCACTCGATACAATTGTTAAACTTTTGTTTATTTTCGTTTTGGGAGCTCTATATCTTTTCAACCCCTTCACCGATTATGCTCATGCTTTCCAGCAAATCTTCATAGCACAATCTACCTACCTACTCTTGACCTAGGTACTAAGTTTCATACAGATTGGACTAACGGTTAGAAAGTTATGCTCTAGCAAACACATCCAAAAACATACAACGCCAAATCGCCCAAGTTGCCACTGAGATCTTCGCTCGCTTCCTTGGACGAATAAACATTTGTCCAAGCTTGCTTCGCTCGCTCGATCAATAATAGTACTAGGTGTGTGTAGTGTAGGCTCTAACAATAACAACCATTAGGTACATTTATAATCATTAAATACCAAACTATAGTACCTACATAATATAGAACTGGTATTCTTTGTGTTAGACAGATAAGTTTTATTTGCATGAAACGATAAAAGTTTTTAGTGATTCACGTGAAATCGTGGCTTCTTTCCTGGTAATAAAATGTACCCATTCATTAGGCAACTATGGTATAGTGGTAGTGGTACTATTTTGTGTTCTTTTATTCAATTTTTTTTTACATAATATGTTGTGATATATATAGATTTGAGCGTTGAGAGCTATACACCCCGTGGGTATACATTCCACTCTTGCCGGATCCCTACTGATATCTTTGAAGATATATTTGCAGAACTTGCAAACATTTCGCCCGCAGCGGGAATCGAACCCGCGCCTCTTGCGTCTCAGCCGCCGGTAGATGTACTTACCTGTTTGATCAAAATACGCTTCCTCATAGGGGTAGGCAGCGACCATGAATCCCCCTTTGTTACGGTCCCAACATACTCAGTTCACTTTCTTCACATTCTTCATGCATGCTTTATGTTTATATCGTTTTACTCACTCATTATTAGATTTAATCTGCAGATATAATGTTTCGTAGAAACTGTAATGATTGGACATTTTTAGAATATTTGTAATTTTTCATAATTGGACATTAGTCGTGCAAATGCATATTTTTAATTTTTTTATATTTCTAAGCTAATTCTAAAATATTTTTGCCAGGATTGCTTGCAAAACTCCAGAAAGATCCTAGAAGAGAGCGAGTTCTGGCTTTTACAGAAGATAGGAGACATAGATAAACAGCTGCAATACTGCATCGACCAAATGGACTAACACAACACTGCTGGAGATAAGTGGAGATATAATAGTTCTTAGTCTGAGCACTAAGAAGCACTTACGATAGCCCAAATCTGTGTCCTAAAAGTTCGCTTGTATTTTTTGCTTTGCTTTTTTGACCGACTCCGGTTTTTACGGGGTAGTGACCTAGTGACCGTATAACCTTACATCTATCGAGTGTTTAACTACTAACATAGCTTGTATAGCTCACAATTCAGCATTTATTACTCGTCCCCAAGTAAAACAAATGCAGTAGGTATTGACCAAATTTTAATGTATTAAGTTCATGAGCAATATTCGAAGTACAATCATTGTCATGTTTTGGCGCTTAGAGACATAACTCGGAAGACGATGATTATTGTCTTGTCATTGTATTTACTTGATTGTATTAGTTATTTATTTATTGATCTACCATTATTTTTTTATTGGGTAAAACCTTAATAAAACTTGATGGTTTTAAAATGTCTGTAAGCGCTAACAAAGGTATATTTTATAAAATTCTAATTGTTATTATAGGGTGAATAAACATCTTACTCTAAAACCTTCACAATGTCATTCTATTATATCACAGTACATACCTTGATATTGCATCTGGCTTACTTAAAATATTTAAGTTGAACCAAGGTTGAACTTGACAAAACACCAGATTTGTCAATACCAAGGTCTATCCCTTATAAGTATTTACAGTAAAATATCATTATTGCCTTCTTTACAACATTTCCCGAAGGAAGCACTGATTGTCTAATTAATATTGGGCCACAATAACAGACGAAGACCTCTTCTTAGTTTAAAAGTTGTAAGTACACAGAAATTGGAAGTCTTTTTTGAAAAGTAAGAATAACCCCCGAATACTCAAACGCATCTCAGAGTTGAGCACGTTTCAAGTGACGAGTTTTTGGCAGATTTTCATTAAAAACTGTCAAAAAACCGTGATTTGAGACGTGCTCAACTCTGAGTCACGCTTAAGTATTCGGGGGTAAAAAAAGCTAATACCCTATTTGAATTGACATTTACAGACCTACCTATAACAAAGGTATAACAATCCAAAAGGAATAAGTTAAATAATTTAAATTCTTTGGATTAGGTATTCACTGTGACTTTGCAAGTGCAGGATAATATTATGTAGGAATAATATTTGAATACCATATAGAAATAAGTACTACAGGAAAAACCATGATCCATAACTGGAAATTAAATAATCATAAAAACAGTCAACCGGATTGAAAAGGTTGCAAAAAAATTGCCAGCTTTGGAGATTCATTTGTCATGATTAGGTACAATTAACTTATCGCAATTCAACATGTTTTTTGCACTCGTTTGACTATTAAAGTATCTCCAACCTTGTAAATACACTGAAGCACCGCTGTATCAAGACGTTCGTTGACAAATAACACAAATGTAGCGAGGATTCAGTGGACATGGCGCCTATTTTCATTGACTACACCCAATTTAGTAAAGTCAGCGATGTTAGCCTAAGTTATTGGTTTTAAAAGTTATAAATAACATAAAATTACAATTGACACATTATTTTTCGTGAGCACTGTATGTAGTCGATGAAAACAGGCTATCTTACTAGAATTGCGATGTCAGCTGCTCTAAATGTGCAAATACAGCACATAAGTACAGTAACATTAAGTACTTACCTACACTAATAACAATCAATATAACATTCCAAAATACATAGCACACGAGTTCAACCATCACACGATACGACTCTGATCTATCAACGTCAGGTTGTTCATCCTAGCGTCATGATCACCAAGTTCTATCTGTTCCTTCAACAGTTCCAGCTCCTTTATACCGGTCACGGTAACCTCGTACTTATGCGTAGCCAGCGACATGTAGAAATGGATCGCAAAAGCTAGAAATATTATCATAACAGGGATGAGAACAACGCAGGCGGACCACGCAGCTGGCGCGCTCAGATCATAGAACTTAACCCAACACAGTATAGCTATTTCTATTAGGAACAGAATTAGACCGAGGAGGGTCGAAAAGGCCCAGGCGATTTCGATGTACCAGTGGAGACGTTCGTGTGGAGATTCGTGGACTAAAGCGATGCTGTGGAGATTGCCCACGGCTTCTATGTTGGGGAGGATGCAGGTACTTATCATGAGGGCCAGCATGTGGACCGCGACGAGAAGGGTCGTGCAAACGGTGAAAGCTACAAGCATGTAGCTCGGCACCTTTGTTTGTTCAGGTGGGTTGAGTTGGACTTCTACCATGGCTACCTGTGAAAACAGAATATTTCATAGTGAAATCGAATGTCTTTTATTCTCTGCAAAACAATTGGTAGTTGGCACGCGACAAACAAAGCCGCGGGGCGGAAGCTATTCAAATCAAAACAAACATGTATTCAAATTAAAATTTCGAGGAAACCTTTAGGCCAAAAAACTTAAGCATAATTATGTTATCACAAATCTGCATTGGCTAGCTAGCTCGCTACCGAGACACTTATTGACTTTGAGCAAATGGTGACATGCCTATATGTGACATGCGGAATGGACCATGTTTGATAAATGTTTCCTGGTTGGAAGGAAGAGAAGTATTGTCTTCTCCACTCGCATTTAGTGGTTAAAAGGCCTTGAAACTCCAATGCAATGATCCCGGATGTCTCACCTTGTGAGCTATTTTTCCCCCCTAGGTAGGAAAGGATGCTACACAAAAATATAAAGATTAAAGTGTTGATTATCAAGTGTTTATTACAGGAATTTTATTACCAGAAAAGGAAGAAAATTATCGAAAGGTTTTACAGTTCTTTTTAGCCGCATCTATTACACACTACTGTCCTAGTTACTATGAGTAAATAAATAAAAGATAAACTTATTGAAACGCTTACAATTCATAGACGAGACTATTACAAACTACAACGCCGTCATTCACAGTACATCCACCGTTCATCTACACAATACTACTGTAATTTACCTTCGTCAGTCAGCTCTGACATATCCCACGATCAAAAAATTACACTCCAACACTTGGTTCATCACAACGGGTAAAAATTAAAATATAAATTAACAATAAACGGGTTTAATGACCTGCCCTGATCTACTCTGCCTTGTAAATCAACCGGATGCCCACTTAGTCACGGCCTACTCAGGAGTATCAGTCCACCGCACCTCACCGCTGATTCAACGATCCACAAAAATAGAGTTTTTGGTTATATTTGGTTTGTTAAATTCCGTAATTGACGAAATTCGCGCGAGCGAACCTACAGGAACGCTTGATTTAACGACCCTATCAGACACACTCACTCGACTGACACCAGCCACCACAAGGTCACAAAAAGGCAGGGAAACGCCACACCAGGACTTTCGGTCTTGTCACAGCAGCACAGCAGGGGACGCTGGCGCTCTGGACCCTCGCCGACGACAGCGTGCGCCAGAAGGCGGCAGGTAGAAAGGTTGCGACACGTGCTCGCCACGTGGTCGCGCCCGTACGGAGCACCTCTTTTCTGGAAAATTCATAGCCCGGCGTAAGCGAAAGTGCTCTTTAGCCTGCGAAGCGGGGTGCAACCTTAGCAAATCTGCCCTTGTGTATTCATGCACAGGGTTGAGGATGTCCCACGAGCTCCGCTCGGCAATCGAGGAAGACCAAAAATCAAAGATCAAAAGTTCAAGACTCTTACCAGAGGCACAAAGCTGATAATACGCACAAAACACGTGCGCCCGAAGGAATCACACGCGTGGGTTCTCCCGTGGAGGATTCCCGCTACGCCAGACACAGAAGCCAGGATATATTAGCCAGCAAATACGATTTTCATCAAAAGCTCCACGCCACGTTCTCCACATCGATCCGTCAAAAAGATCCTTGCCCTCTCGCTCTGACCGAGCGAGACCAAAGAACTCAAACGACATTGACAGTTCGATCCGTCTTGAGAGGGACACTGACACTCACAAATCGCCCGTGCCAAGCCAGAGTGTGACCAGCAAAAACCAAAATTATTACCTATCTCGCTGAACGGAACTTTCAAATAAAAAGGGGGGAAAAATCGAACGTTACAGCACCCCCTTTCCCGGGTAAGAATTCACGCAGGGAATTCTTTGGACGCCCCCGTCCTTACCTACTCCCGGAGGAACAAAAAAAAGAAAATCAAAAAGCAACAAAAAAAAAACACCTAACCGACGCCATCTGGCAACACCTCATGTTTTCTACGTACAAAATCTGCCCGTTCACTGCAAAACCTATCATAACAACCCCAAAATATAGACGCACTCGACGGTAACCAGCTACCGGTAGAGGGCGCTATGTTGATCCTCAGATCGAGATAGTATATTCGGTCGAATATTCTATTCCAGAAGATCGCCGGGTCAAAAAAAAAACAAAAGAACGAAAGAAAAAAAAAAGAGAAAAAAAAAAAAAAAAAAAAAAAATTTACTTTTGCAAACTCACTACCGAGCAGACATATATTTTCCCTAAAACTGGGGAAAATTCCTGAGGTGGCTTTCGCCGAGAGCCCATGCAACAGACTACAAACTGTGTGGAACAGGAAAAAACATAGAGTATAACAACCATTACTACGGGAACAACAAAAATTATACCTATAAAATAGGACTAACGCCTACAACTAAAATAACTACTTAGTAACTAAAATTAGTAGATAAATGGAAAGAAAAAATAAAATAAAAAAAAAATGGCCCCTAGGCCCCATAATGAGCAAAAATGTATACAAATAAAGGTAAAAAAAATAAAAAATAAAAAAAACACACAAACCAAATGCTGTTCAATTATGGTCAGATAAAAACGCGCCTATATCCGCCTCCTACGGAACACCTGGACAAGTAACGGTGGGTGGCCTATTCTAACCCCGGGTCCCCACGGGGAACTTAAAAGTGTTAATCTAAATGGGAATCTACACATTTGAAATCCTTAACATGCCATTTACCTAGAGATTTGCCGGATTCATTTTCTAACTCATAGACTAACGGTGAGAGTTTGCGAACCACCCTACAACGTTCATATTTAGGGGCAAGTTTTGCTGCAAAATGTTTATGAGCGGCGCTAAGTTTGTAGGTACGTTTCCAGACATAATCGCCTACCTGGAACGAAACGTCCCTGCGCCTGCGATTGTAATACTTTGAGTTTTTACTATGAGCCTTTTTAAGGGAATCCTGTACCTCTCTAAAAATATCTCGCAATGGACTCAAACTAGCAACATACTCGCTGCGGGATTTGAAAATCAGCTCCTCAATATCTTGAAAGTCTTTATAAATGCTACCGTCTGTGACCGCTTGCCTACCATGTACTAGCATGAACGGCGTAAATTGGGTAGAATCATTTACAGCCGTATTTATCGCAAATTGGACCTTATGAACGTTTACGTCCCAAGTTCTATGGTCGTTTTCTACGTACGACGCGAGCGCGGTCATAATAGTACGATTATAACGTTCAACAGAATTGACCTGCGGGGAATAAACGGGTGTTAGGTGGACCTGCGGTACTCGGTATTTTGAAAACAGATCTTGCACGTCATGACCGACGAATTGAGAACCGTTATCCGAAATAATAGTTTGGGGAATCCCATGTACTAGAAATACGTGATCCTCGAGACGCTGGGTTATAACCTTCCCAGTGGCTCGCCTCAGAGGAAATAACAAACAATATTTAGAAAAACAACACACCACTACAAGCAGATAAGTATTCTGTAGTCGCGACATAGGCAGTGGGCCAACCAAATCGATGCTGATACACTGGAAGGGGCGGCTGCAGATTTTAGGTTCCCCCATAAAACCTGGAGTTGCTTGTGTGCTGTGCTTATAGGCATTACAAACAGAACAAGATTTAATAAAATTCACGGTATCCTGGTACATACCCGGCCAAAAATACCTCAACTTTAAACGTTTATAAGTTTTAGCTACACCTAGGTGAGCTGCAACAGGTTCAGAATGATTTTCCCTAAGTATACTCTCCCTACATTCCAAAGGAACCACCTCTTTCCACTGGAAATCTCCATTGAGCTTATTACTACTCTTCGTAAAACGATAAAGTCTCCCATCGATCAATTGAAAATTCGGACACGCGTTCGGGGTATCTATACAACGCTTAAGAATATTTCGATACCACGTATCAGCGGTATCCGTCGTATTCAGGGAAGCTACAGGAACAGCTCGAGACAGCGCGTCGGGGACAACATTTTCAGCCCCCTTTCTATGTTCGATAATCAATTTGAAAGGGGATAACCTACAACCCCATCGCGCCAGGCGACCGGTGGGATTTTTGAGATTGAAAAACCACTTTAAACTAGCATGATCCGTCACAACGCGGACTGGCTTACTACCCTCGATATAAGGACGAAAATGCTCAACTGCGTGTACTACGGCCAACGCCTCGCGCTCGGTGGCGGAATAGTTACGTTCGGTCGGGGTCAGAGACCTACTATAGTACGCGATCGGATGTTCCTGACCGTCGAGAGTCTGCGTGAGAGATCCTCCTACTCCGAAATCTGACGCGTCGCAGTGCACGGAAAACGGTAGGCTAAAATCGGGACACGCCAAAACCGGTGCACTCGTGAGAGCTAGCTTTAGATCGGTAAAAGCCCTTTCTGCCTCCGCCGACCAGCTAAAAGGTGGGGCACCCTTCCTAGTAGACGTGAGAGCATTCAATGGTCCCGCCCGGTGGCTAAAGTTTTTAATGAATCGACGGTAATATGAAGCCGTCCCCAGAAAACGTTTTACATCCTTTCTACAGACCGGCGTAGGGAAATCCACGATAGCTTTAACTTTATCGGGGTCTGTACGCAACCCAAATTGATCAATGACATGACCCAAATACTTCAATTGCTCCCTAAAAAATTTACATTTACCCATATTGATTGTAAGTCCAGCATCACGTAAACGATCCTTGACTCGTACGAGTAAATCAACATGTTCCTCGAAGGTAGGGGAAATTATAATGATATCATCAAGGTAGATAAATACTTTATTGCTGAATTCAGGACCAAACAATTTATCCATAAGACGCTGCTGTGTACTACCAGCGGACGTAAGACCAAAACACAATCGCTTGAAGTGGAACAGGCCCCGGTTCATGACGGTGAAGGCCGTCTTCTCCCTGGACTCCAGGTCAAGAGGAATCTGATGATAGGCTGCCTTTAGATCTAGCGAAGACAGATACTTGGCGTCGCGCAGCTGGTCCAGAATATGGTTGACGTAGGGCAGCGGGTACGCGTCATGCTTCGTTACCTCGTTCAGTTTCCTGCTATCCAAGCAGAACCTGAAGGAGCCGTCAGACTTCGGCGCAAGGGTCACCGGGTTATTCCAGGCGCTATTGCTAGGTTCGATGACGCCGTCGCGTAGCATCTGGTCGACTTGCCTGTTGACCTCCGCCAGCCTTTCCGGAGACAGGGGATAATAGCGCTGTTTAATGGGAGGATGGTCTCCTGTATCGATTTTGTGTGATACTAGTTGCGTCAAGCCTAAGCCTTTCTTCTCGGCTGAAATGTCTTCAAATTGCTTGATCAAACTCTCCGCCAGCTGCTTTTGTCTATTGCTCAGAGATTCGAAATCACGGAGGAAATTGTCCGTGGTCACTATGGCGTCTACGCGGTCTTTCAATGAAAAATATTTACTATCAGAAAGTAAAGAAAGAATGTCTGGTGCTATTTTGAATGCCTTCCAGAAATTTATCCCGAAGATGAGCTCAGTGGAGACCCCAGGAACTACATAGAACTTGACGATGGACGTCTTCCCAGCAACCGTGACGGGCAGATACACATAGCCTGTAACGGGAGACAGGGAGTCGTTCGCCGTCCTGATATACTGCAAATCAACGGATCTATGCAAAGAGACCAGATTCACAAAATGCCTAATCGCGTCGCTACCTATAATTGAAATCTCAGACCCTGAATCCATGAGCCCTCTGAACTTCAAATCGTAAACTGATATGGTTAAAAAGGGGCGTTTGTCATTGTTATATTCTACTTCGTGAACCAGCTTAGAAGACCTATTGGTAAAGAAGTCTTTGATAAAACCTAACCAAGATTGCCAATCATCTTCAGCCTGCCCCTGGCCGCTAGGAGCCACCCCAGCACGAAAACGCTGGTTCACGCTACAGAGTTTTTTGGAACCGCAGACCCTGTGGTTATACCAAGAGAACAGTTCGGACAATTTTTCAGAGTTACGCCCTTACCCCCGCAACGGTAACAAATTAAAGTGAAAGGGGCCCTACACTTGTTGAGACTGTGACCATTGATCCGACAACGGACACAGAAGTCATCCTTACTCGACTCTACTGCTGCTAGTCTGAGTCCAGAGTGGTTATTAGTATGTTTATAACCCAAATCCGGAGCTATGCAAGAGGTAGTTGTTTTTGGAGGCTCAGAAAACAATTCAGAACGTTGTTTAGCACTTTCTAAAAGCCTACATTTCTTTTTCAGATCTAACCAAGATTCAGCTGGGTTCAGAGCCAGTTGTTTTGTGTAGAAAGGTCTAATGTTAAAAAGGACAATATTCAACTTCTCATCATCAGGCACGGGCTTAGATAAGCGTGAAAAATAGTTCTGCATGACACTAAGATAATTTACAATACTCTCATCAGAGCCCTGAGTGCGGGTTCTGATTTCCTGCAACAGTCTGTAATCATAATCGAATGGTAGGTATTCATCGAGCAATAAATCTTTCAAACTGGTCCAATCTTTCACCTCTCTATGAACCCCACGATACCAGCATAGAGCTTCATCTGTGAACAGCTCTGCTGCAGAGTTGAAGAGTTTAGCATCAGATATACCTCTAGATAAAGTTAGTTCTTCTAACCTTTGAATAAAAGCTTTGACACAAGACTTTCCATTAAATTTCAAGTTAAGTGTATGAATAGCTGAATGCTTGCTACAACTAGGATGACTATTCTGAATACTAGTATCCAACTTTACCCCCGGACTAGACTCTGTGTTTGAGCTATCATCATCAGCTTGGGTAATGCTACTTTTGAAATTACATAGGATCCTATCCAATCTCCTAAGCAATCTATCTAGGCGTTCTTGTAGGTTAGTATAAAGAGAATATAAGTCCTCTCCCTCTTTAGGAAGGTTTAGTCGACCCAGTCTATGAAAGAGGTGATGACCCAAAGCTTGAACACGATTCAATATCTTTAGAGAGCAAGGTTTCTGTGCAGCCCCAGATATAAGATCAGAGAGACTCTCTAGCTTGGCTCGAACGACCTCAAGCTCCGAAGCAACCTCTAATTCGACTGATACCACTTCATCGGATGGTATCTCTTTGTTGAGAGCACGAACCTGAGTCCTAAGAGCAGCGACAGTATCAGCAGTAGGCTTGGCGCCGCGGATCCTAATCTCATACTCTAACTCATCCTTAGCCAGCACATTGAAAGCAATAGGCCTTTCTTCCAACATGGTGCTGAGTGAAAACAATCAAAAAAAAATAAAAATAAAAAAAATAGCTAAATTATTGTGTAAAATAAAGGAACAATTAACCCCAGCTACCCCTAGGCAGTAATAGAATCGAGGCAAATCACACTTACAAGCATAAAGCTAATTCCAAACCCAAAAACAATTGAAAATTAAGTTTTCTTATAAGTGGCCTACTCGGCACAAAATTATAATACAAAAAATCGAAAATCAGCTAGTAAAACGCCCACTAGGGCTCCCAGCTAGTTCTAGAATGACTACAGGGTAGATTCCCCAGTCTAAACCTAGTCCTAATATCAAAATAAGTTAAAACCAAGTTACCATCCGGTTGAGGCGAGAGAGGTCAGTCTTCACTGAGCGAAATAGACCAGAGAATAGACAAAATTTTACCTTATGTCGGCAGGTCACCGGTCCCTGTTCGGGCGCCAAATTGTGAGCTATTTTTCCCCCCTAGGTAGGAAAGGATGCTACACAAAAATATAAAGATTAAAGTGTTGATTATCAAGTGTTTATTACAGGAATTTTATTACCAGAAAAGGAAGAAAATTATCGAAAGGTTTTACAGTTCTTTTTAGCCGCATCTATTACACACTACTGTCCTAGTTACTATGAGTAAATAAATAAAAGATAAACTTATTGAAACGCTTACAATTCATAGACGAGACTATTACAAACTACAACGCCGTCATTCACAGTACATCCACCGTTCATCTACACAATACTACTGTAATTTACCTTCGTCAGTCAGCTCTGACATATCCCACGATCAAAAAATTACACTCCAACACTTGGTTCATCACAACGGGTAAAAATTAAAATGTAAATTAACAATAAACGGGTTTAATGACCTGCCCTGATCTACTCTGCCTTGTAAATCAACCGGATGCCCACTTAGTCACGGCCTACTCAGGAGTATCAGTCCACCGCACCTCACCGCTGATTCAACGATCCACAAAAATAGAGTTTTTGGTTATATTTGGTTTGTTAAATTCCGTAATTGACGAAATTCGCGCGAGCGAACCTACAGGAACGCTTGATTTAACGACCCTATCAGACACACTCACTCGACTGACACCAGCCACCACAAGGTCACAAAAAGGCAGGGAAACGCCACACCAGGACTTTCGGTCTTGTCACAGCAGCACAGCAGGGGACGCTGGCGCTCTGGACCCTCGCCGACGACAGCGTGCGCCAGAAGGCGGCAGGTAGAAAGGTTGCGACACGTGCTCGCCACGTGGTCGCGCCCGTACGGAGCACCTCTTTTCTGGAAAATTCATAGCCCGGCGTAAGCGAAAGTGCTCTTTAGCCTGCGAAGCGGGGTGCAACCTTAGCAAATCTGCCCTTGTGTATTCATGCACAGGGTTGAGGATGTCCCACGAGCTCCGCTCGGCAATCGAGGAAGACCAAAAATCAAAGATCAAAAGTTCAAGACTCTTACCAGAGGCACAAAGCTGATAATACGCACAAAACACGTGCGCCCGAAGGAATCACACGCGTGGGTTCTCCCGTGGAGGATTCCCGCTACGCCAGACACAGAAGCCAGGATATATTAGCCAGCAAATACGATTTTCATCAAAAGCTCCACGCCACGTTCTCCACATCGATCCGTCAAAAAGATCCTTGCCCTCTCGCTCTGACCGAGCGAGACCAAAGAAAGAACTCAAACGACATTGACAGTTCGATCCGTCTTGAGAGGGACACTGACACTCACAAATCGCCCGTGCCAAGCCAGAGTGTGACCAGCAAAAACCAAAATTATTACCTATCTCGCTGAACGGAACTTTCAAATAAAAAGGGGGGAAAAATCGAACGTTACAACCTTAGTCTGATAATTGAGAACTAATACGCCAAAACAAAGTACCAAGGCTAACCTGTATTGTATCCTACTAATATTATAAACAATGCGAAAGTTTATGAGGATGTGTGGATGTGACGCTGTATGTTTGTGCCTAAATAACCCCGTAACAGCTGAACGGATTGGATGAAACTTGAAATTTACATAGTATGTGTGCTGGGTGCGCGAGCAAAGTTGCGCGCGAAGCTAGTATATGTATAAAATTACGTTATTGACTGGCTGACAATCAACGCACAGCCTAAACCATAAGTCCTAAACCGTAAACGAAGGTGGTATATTCCTCTTATGGTGCAGGGGATAGGGGTGCAGAAAGACACAACGTGAAAATGAAGTTTGAATCAAAAAGAACTCAATGCGGACTAAGACACGGTGCGTTCCACTAGTATCGGTTATAGTAGGAAGTAGGATACCAAATTAACAACTTTATACTTCAGCCAAACTGAAGATACAGTTTATGTAAACAAACCGTCGTCGCCTACTTTTCATTATTACGATTTTTTCCTGTTTTTTAAGGAAGTATGCATCCATTGACGACGAAGTCTGTTCCATCGTATCTTCTACTTATACTTTAACCTAGACTGTCTGATAAAACATTTTGCGTGGCTAATACACTTTAAAACAGGCCCAAATCGATTTGATTTGCCTTCAAAGAACTAAACAATTGTTGCTACATAGTTGCACTCCGAGCACAATCAATTAAAAGGTGGTACACATCTTAAACCCCCCACTTCTCTGCTGGACTGGGAGTAAAGAAAAAACATAGAATGCGTCCAGCTGCTTCTCTACCCGAGCATGTCGTAAAAGTCGACTAAGGGATAGCATCCTCTCCAACATGATGAGATACAATAAGCAAGTATTCCCAAGGGGGGTTGATGTCAGGCAGGTAGCCGGTCATAAAACACCTTAGCCAAAACTCCCGACCCCACATAGAGCGGGATAAGGGCAGGAAGATGATGATGACACATCTTTATACCCCACAGATGTCACAGTTTGGGCTATTTACATCAAGAATTTAAAATTATTCAATGGCATACGACCGGAGTGCAATCTATGAGCAATGAGAATACATCGTTATTACGATGAAATCACTTTAGTTTTTACACCTTAATTTAACTACTAGGTACTTAAAAGTTCCATAAACATTGTACTTAATGAAAAAGTAAGTTTTAGGTTAAGTATGGGCGGTTTGTTTACATAAAATTGTTTGGCTTTATCCATTTATTGTGGGGAGAGGATGTTCGCCTACCGTGATATGGAATACAATCGTGAAAGTTTTTGACCTACTCTTGATTAGGTAAGATAATTAACACGGTCAAATGGATAAAGTAAATATTGACAAAGCTGATCCGTGTTTTTCCATGGCCGGAGATACGTATGTTTACTCAGTCAGGATTAGGTGAGTAGTACCACAAATATTGTGCGCTTCGGCAAACTTCGTGTTTTGTATAAAACCCGAATTTGTCCGAATTATAATTAAAATAACAATTGAACCAATCCTTAAAAAAAAAATAATCATCCACGTAACATCTACATAGCATTATTGTAGATACATACATACATTATTGTCACGATCACGTGGCTCTGCACACGTATATCACGTGGGCAGAGACACAAGTAATCATAGAAAACTTACAGCCACTTCTGATCCAAGTCTCCCAAGATGGATATGGTGGATAATATAATTATTGTAACATATCTAATATATCATCACCGCGTTAGTTCATATTTCAGAAAATAAACGAAAATTGCCGAGGCGCACAATATTTGTGGTACTACTGTACGCAATTTCAATCGCTTTGGTACACAATGACCCAATCAGTAGACGCAATTACTGTAGTGAAATTTTCTTTTCTGCGCAAATAAATGTAACATTGATGTAGTCCATTGTCACGAATAGTAGTAGGTACTAGGTATATTGAAAGTTTATGTCGGGACTTAATCGCGTGTCTTTTTAGGGTTCCGTACCCGAAAGGTGCCAACGGGACCCTATTACTAAGCCTCCGCTGTCTCTCCGTCTGTCAGCGGGCGGTATTTCATGAACCGTAATAGGTAGAGTTGAAATTTTCACAGAATGTGTATTTCTATTGCCGCTATAACAACAAATAATAAAATAAAAAATAAAAGGGACCCATACATGAAATATTTTTTATGTACGATGGTATGGAACCCTTCGTGTGCGAAATCGAAACGCATTTGACCGGTTTTATTTATTTTCCCGACGTTTCGAAGGCGTTGCAGCGATCGTGGTCACGGGATGACTTGGGATGACGTACGCGATTAAGTCCTGTTATAAACTTTAAATACTTATGTCAACAAAACTATAAGTAGTTGTGTGTAACGTTTCTCAGAGGAAGGTAACTCTAATGTCGAACTCGCTCACTTGCAAATTCACGTCACGATTCTTGCTATGAATAAGTTTCACCCTAATCCAAGAGCAAACTCTTCTCGGAACAAAATACAGTCATGATCAGGGAACACCGCAAACCCACCTACACTCGCGTTTCACTGTTTTCGCGGTCTAGCGGAGTGTAAAGCGATCTTTTACTGAATAAAATAGAATATATTTTTATTTGCAACAAAAACAGTTGGTACTCATGACGTCACTTACCATAGCGAATCCAGACAGCAAGGCGGAGGTCTTGCTGGACGCCTTTAGCTTGGCGCGGGAAAGTTGCATTTTCCTCCACGACAGGTACGCGGGAGTGTGCAGTCCGTCCGCAGACTGGATGGGCGTCTCTCCAGACATCTTGCAGTGCTACAAGTAAAACAACTTAATATAACGTTGGTGGACATTTTATATTGCCCTCGGACGGACTTACCGGGCTTTGGCGAGCGCAGAGGGCTCGACATCATGAAAAAGGTTTTTTGGAGCAACTAGCGCAAGGGCACCAATTAGGTACGAAACTCGCTTGTAGCCTGGGTGTTGAATCTAACGGCAGCGCTCAAAGGGAACGAGTGAGAAGAACGTCACAGACGGCAGATTCGGTGTTATGGAGGGTAGTTTTATATCGCCATCTTGCCCCAAGCTAAGCAAAACTTTTATTGGGAACCAGATGGCTGATAGAATACTTTTATGTGAATAAATACATTATAATACCCAGACAGAACACACACGTGTCAAATTTGTGTTTCATTCAATCCCACAACCTAAAGCGCCGAGGGCAGAGCCACCATCAGCAGTGAGGCCAATCGAAAACATAAATGCAGAAACATTTCAAGGCCATACCATATTAACATTATAATAAATAACAAAGTATAATGGGCTGATCACCATGGTTCACCATATCCATCTTGGGACTTTGAATCAGGAGTGGCTGCAAGATTTCTGATTACTTGTAGCTCAGCCTACCCAGTTAGGGATATGGGCGTGATAATATGTGCATGTATCTGAAAACCAGGACTGCTAAATCCATAGGGCAGAGCGGCATTAAGTTGAGATTGGACCTATTTGGCTCACACAGAGCTCAGACATTGCAACTCTGGCCAGTAGTACCTTACCCATAATATAGGTAGGTAGTAGGTACTACCTAGTACCTACCTTTTTTTTTTAATCCTTATAGTTTTAGTACCTACCTTTGTAGTCAAATATCTACCTACGCACTTATTTTTATTCTAATGTGTTGCTTCTTTCTTCTTTATTGTTTCTGTCATTCTATCTGCTGCGTTGTGGGTGCCAAATAAATTATTTACCTAACTATCTTATCTATATAAGTAAATGTAGGTTAAAGGTCCAAAATCCATACACGACCACCACCAATCACCAATACCTATTTAAGAATGATCATGTACTTATGAAAAGGTTAAAGGAATATAGTTGTGTGTGCGTACAAAATGTATGTGTGCATCAAAAATAACTCTCCAAATTATTATTTCAGTGCATAATATTCCATAATATTTTATAATATACCTAATTCCTGACCGCGGCTTCACTCTCATGGTATCTGAATAATAGGAGCCTGTGTTATTCCAAGCCGCAAACTATGTATATTGAAATTTCAGTCATTACGGAGTCATGTTTAAACAAACACACTTATACACAAACTTTACCATTTATAATGTTAGTTTGATTGTTCAATTAGTTTATTTTTGCAAAGAAAATGAATAATGCGGAATATGTACTATGTATATTCCAAGTTTAATTCAAATCCGTTTAGCCGTTATGGCGTCATTGAGGCACAAACATCCTGACATCGTTACAACCTCACAAACTATCGCATTTATAATATTAGTAGGATTTAAATAAGGACCTCAATATTAGTCTATTATGACCATAATAATGAGCTTATTACTGTGAGGCAATACTTATTAATTTTAATTAGTAAATTAAATAGTCATTTGAAAATATATTATTACAACTATAGTTTTGTTAATAATAATACTCCAATTTATTATTTACAACAAAAATTACATTCAGACTTCACTTCACGCTCAGAATCAGTTCATAAACATGTTAACACTATTAATATACATAATATGAATACCAAAACCCGAAACCATGAAACCAGCGCAAAAGGCAACCTCTTAATTTACAACTTGTTAAACACTTCCGCTAAAAACTGAAAGCAAAGCACATTTAACAGTTGGTAAGCTTCAGAATTCCGCAATTATTGACTTACGACTTCCTAAGGACGCTATTCCACTAGGTCCCACTTCTATGATTCATAGATCTATGCAGGATATTTGATAGTGTAATAGGAGCCTAAGAAAGTAGGTAAGTAGTAATTGTATGGCATGATTATCATTGGTGCCTAACATCTACACAAACTAAGACCACTTAAGCATGAAACATAGCTTTTTACAAAATCAGATCTCCTGACCATGTCATGTTAGCGCAACAGATGCCCTTTAAACTGTTCTCTGCAACCAATGTCAGAGTCTGAGAGCTAAAGACACATAGATCCATGACACAGTGTTAAGCCCGTGTTCCCGTTGATAAGTGATATTGAAACTCACTGAATTAATTGAAGAGAATGGAAACCTTCCCGATTGTTTGTAGAACTAAAATACTGCAGTCTGTGTTGTGAAAATAAAAAAAGAAATATAAATAAATAATGTAACATGCATTTCAGACAAAACTCAATATTCATCTAAAGTAAACATCGTCGTAGTCATAGAACAATGACGGATCTGCAATTTAGCTACTGTGACGAAATATTATGTGCATTACCTAACAGACTTATAATATCGTATACTGTTAAATAATAACATTTTTCTTTTATATAGCAACATGTCCTTTTAAGCTGATAGAGCTAGCCGCTCAAAATATGCCATAAAGTGATTTACTGTAAAGTAGCTAAATTGCAGATCCATCATTGTTCTACGACTACGACGATATGTTGTTAACTGTAAGTCACAATACTACCATGTAGGTACCTATTCATGAACGTTTCAAAGGCACATGTACATTTTTGAACTAAAATTATTCAGTACAACATACTTACTGTAAAATTCAACACTGTAGGAACAATAAATTTACTTGTCAGCGTAACTAAGTGAAGTAACGTTTACTGATAAAAAACGAATTACAAAATAGAAACTAGTAAATTGTGGGGAAATAGGTACATAACAATTTTGATTAGTTATTGTGAGGATCAACAAAACAAAGTACATCAAGCTTGTATGTAACTTATGTCATACCTGGCTAAATTTCGGACACCAGCTATTAGAGGAGTCGTAACGACTGCTTGGCAATGCGCAGTGGTAATTATTTCCAGCTGTACTGGCTGACCAAACCGACATACCTAAATCAAATGCACGACAGTCCTTCGATTTGAAGCGGCGAGGTCACAATAAATAAAACTATCTACTACACTAACAGTACTTAACTGTTTTATCCGACCAACCAACGAAACTATGCTTTGAATGGACACTCTATAGTATGCTCTGCTACCTCAGCCTTGTGTGACATGTATTTTATCAAAAAATATCATTTTTTATAAGAATTAGCGTCCATCATCACGTCACTTGATTAATTAAATCGAATGTGTGAGCGAATGAGCAGAGCTAAGAGAAACCCAACTTGTCAATGTCAATTTTGGCATCTGTCATATTTATATCCGGATAAAAAAATAACACCGGATAAAATCAGTAATTAATGCGAGAATGACTTTTCATGTTCACGGAGGCAGGGACTGAAATCCGAAAATGTTATTTATATCTGTGGACTGAGAGGGATGTGAAGTGAGGAACAGTGAGGCAGCATCAAAGTGAGCGATTACGATTACGAGTTCCTACTATGTAAAAAAATCGAGTTATTCGAGTTGTAGTTGTATGTGAGTTGTGTTCATTTTTGTAACGGTACTGCGTCTACACGGGAGTGTCCGTGAGAAATTGGAACAACAACGAGCGAGATGATAAGCGAGTGACAGACAAGGTGTACGATTGTTCTGTGGATGATGTAGGTCGGCTGTTCGTTTGTTTTGGTTTATTGATGTGATTTGTTACCCACTGAAAAGTTTTTGGAGAGTGCCACCGTGCATTGTATGGACTGCTCGCGGATCCTGTCGGAACATTCTTGTGAATAAAGTGGTGAAGCGGTTCGTCGCGATGGCAGAAGCAGCAGTTGTGTCCACGAACCCCAACGCAGAGATAATCCGCGGCCAGGTCTTCGAAGTAGGGCCCAGATACACGAGCCTGCAGTACATCGGCGAAGGAGCTTATGGAATGGTGGTGTGAGTACATAAACTATACAAACTGTTTACATTCTACGATAAGTTAGTTTCAAGCTAGTTTGGAGTCAACTTTTCAGTGTATTTTGCAAGTAAGCTGCAACTTTCAAAAGCCTTGATTGTCACGATACCTACTAAAACGTTAAAAAAGTTTTAATTTAGGAATGTTATAGTTTTGCTATGAGGAAACATTATCTGTCATATTATCAATGACATCATCAGTAACACAATTCTACAGTATCATATAATTTATTTTACTCACCTTAGTTTGATAATGGTGATAGCATTAGAAGTATACCTACTATATTGCAAATAAAATGTTCTAAGATTTATATAAGTGTCTTAGTCTGCTAAATATTGGCCGTTTCAGCATTTTTGAAATCAGCACCTCATGTTCCTTCAGCAAAATTTGTTACTAAGTAAAGGAAAATGCTTCAACAAAATATTGGTATACCTACATAGTATTACAAATAATTTAAATGCATTAAAAATGGTGGCCGGGATGGTTCAATTCGGTTTATTGATAGTTTTAGGTATACCATTTAGAATACCTGTGGTTCGGTATCATACACACTGGAATCTGTCTCCAATGAAAAAATCTCCAATAAGTAAAGGATTGCATCATATACCTCGTACCTCTATAGGTAGTCTTATGGGGAAATATTGCTTCTGTGTTTGGTGGACTTTTGACCTAAAGGCCTTGGAGAATACAAAATTCAAATTCTTTTCATTAAAAGAAGTCCCATTTTTTAACTTTAATATTGTATTCTCTATGTGATTATCCTCCCTCATCCTCCCCAACGTGATGGACAATCTATATGGGCTGATCTTGGGACTTTGAATCAGGAGTGGCTGCAAGTTTTCTTATGACTACTTGTGGCTCTAACCACCTCATTAGGGATGCGGGCATGATAATATGTATGTATTAACAAAAATAATTTAAAGAATAATAATTGGTATAGGTATCTAATAGCGTTCATGCCTATGTTTTCTAAAATCTATGGAACGCCATTAGGACTGACATGATCAGTGTAAGACAAAGGTCCCCAAATCAAATAATAATAAACTAGGTACCTAGAGTGTTAGGTAATGTTCAAAAAAGATTTGTCAAATCAAATTGATTTGTTTCCATCTGTTAATTGTCTCTAGCCATTTGTCTAGTAAAAAGCTTAATTGAGTTGAATTATTCAACTATTGTCAGTCTTTTTGTCCTGTCATTGTGAAATATGTATAAACTGCATTGGTACTATCAATTTCCTGATGATGATGATTTCAGCCACAATAATCGTTTTTATCTTGACAGGTATTACCTATTAACCCATTGCTGTTCAAACCATGAACATTCAATTGCCTGAACGACTTGTCCCAATTATGTAACTTGTGTGTACTGTAATAAAGACCATATTACATTGGCTCACATTCCTTCAGAACCTGTTATTAGGGGTAGCCAAGGCCAGTCGTGTAACAAGATAGGCTAATGGTAATGCCACCCTTTACCCAAACTTTTTATTACGATGGTTCAATGTGTAGTATAAATAGAAGATGGAAGGTTCTCGGTCTTTTTATGTCCCGTTGCTAGGCGGCAATAACTCAGAGAACCCGCCGCCCTACTCGTTACTATAAGTACCTACCTATATAGGTAGTTCGATCTACTTTCGTACATAAACCGCTTTTTACACACTGTTAGTAGACATTTACAAATGTTACAAACAAAATTTTCTGATGATACCTACCTAACCATTCCGAATTTCAGATAGGTTCCTATTTATTATACCTACCTAACCAAAAACAAAAAATAATCCTATCTTTCCTACCTACCAATGTTATAAATGCGAAAATTTTGGATATTTGTATGTTCGTGTTTTTAAAGCGGGTAGTTCCCATAATGTTCTATGAACATGACGTCATCAGACAGGATAAGATATTTTTTTCTTATTTTGTACTATGGAACATGTAATACTTTTATTTCTCAAATTGTTCTAAAGGACAAGGTAAATAAGACCTCTTTACGATTTTCCTCGATTATCTTATTCCTCTTATTCTATCATAATTTATTATGTACTTGTCAAAGTGACTAATTTGATTGATTTAAAGAAAGAAAGAAAGAAACTATTTGATTGTCGCATTATGAGAAATGTCCTCTAAATTGAGATACTATACGACCGAATACCTAACTATGTTATATTGATGGTTATGGTTAAAATAGAATAATTGACATTATCAGTGTCATTTATCTTCTCATGGGAGATTTTGGGAAAATATGATTCCCATTTCGTTCTATGGCATGAAACTCGGGTGAAAAGCTGGTATGTAGTTCTATGGAAAAAATTGGGAAGAAAATGTGCCATTTTGTTCGATGACGTCATATGTTCCATAGAACAAATGGTAAGTACCCTCTATAGCGTTCAAACTGACTTAACAGATTTGGATGAAACTCCCAAGTTATATAATGTCACCGTAAAATTGTAAATTCCGTTAGATTATATCTGTCTCGCGAGATTGTAGACTGTCGAAAGATTGTCAACCGTAACATACTGCTTACAATTTGACTGCTTTAAATTTGTGGTGCTTCGGTGGGCGCTGCCGCGGCACGCTCGCTCTGCTCGCTCGCCTCGCGCGTAGTTTTTCACTAACTAACCTACTAATTTCGACCTAAGCAGATGTTCGACAGTTTACAATCTCGCGAGATTATAATCTAATAGTATTTAAAAAAAATATAATGTCATAGTATAATAAGTATAATATATTAGTCGACTAAGAGTATCCTCCAACATGATGAGATACAATAAACAAGTATTCACAAGGAGGGTTGACGTCAGGCAGGCGGCTGGTCATAAAACACCTTAGCCAACACTCTTACAGCATGGGATCATGCTGTGCCGACCCTACATAGAGTGGGATAAGGGCAGGAAGATGATGATGATACTGATATACATAGTTTAGATTAAGTAGAACGTAACCTATGCATATGCATGACGACACTGGTGGAAGCTAGTAGGTAGGTATAAGTAATATTTTAGTGAGTTTGAATGGAAGATGAACGGACTGAGACTTCTCTACTACATATTCAGGTCACGTCCAGTGCCCGCTTCACTCATCCCTTCAATATTATTCGTCTAACGAATTCTATTGTTCAACGAATTTTAGTCTTAGCTATAATAGAACAATTTATTGATGTTTTATGGATAACAGAATGCGAATATAAAATAGGTAAGTAGAATATCTAATCAATATTCGTTTTGATATAAATGATGGTGTCTGTCGTTTATTATTAGATCGCTAATAGGATACCTAACTAATCTTTTTTCAGCTAGCATGAGTAGGGTTAGAGCAAGATGGTAGAATAGTCAGTGTTTCCGGCAGTCCATCTGGAACATTTCCGAACCCAGCCCAAAATAATCCAAAAAGGTGTGACAAAGTCAGTTTCCTATTTTTCTACTATAAATGTATATCGAATGACCTTTTTTTAGGTTTCCTTAATACCTAATATCCTGGTAGGTATAAGGTAAACTATATGTAATGTAAGTAATAATTTTTGATTGAAAATGAGTTTGATGTTTGACTTTATTTTAATAGAGCATGGAAGTGGGGACTAATGTGAATAGATAACTTCCCCCTTACTATCTTCGAAACACGTTTTGAACAGTCGTAAACTTCGAGCTAAGCTTCGAGACCAAAGCTGACTACTTCCTTACAAACTTAAGCCGGGGACTTATTTTGTAAATTTTCGAAAACGTAGTACACACGTCTTACCCGTAGGGATATTCAGAGATCACGGATTTCGACTTTTGAGATCCTGACACGCCTCTTTACATAGATCGGTTCACTCACTCGAGAATTGTTCAAGAAATCCAGATCTGTGTTTATTTGCCCCTGATCCTAAAGGCCGTTTGACCTGAGGTTTCACCCCTGTTACCCTTCTGGATTTGACACTGATTTTGACTACTGAATATTCTGTGGTTGTCGCATTTTGTACTGTGACCTGAACCGGTCACTGTTTTAACGATAGCCGACATACGGTTAATTACAGACGAGTTCACCAACGAGATACCCAGTCACAGTAAACGTTGGTTAAAAAGACTAGAGAGAGCTAATGTATGAAAACTGACATAGAATCGCTCTAACTAAGCATACACACTGCTGTACTGGTGAACAGAACAGTGGTCTGAAATGTGTTTGCAGAATTTATTGATGTCCACAAATTAATTGCAGTGGACCACTAAAGTTTGCAGTGAAATTCGAAATCTAATTTCAGATAGGCCATCCATAGCTTATGGAACAATGTGGTTTATCCTTCTACAATGAAGCACGCTCTGATATTTGCCGCCTACATTGGCGTCACAGTAATATTTTTTGCGTAGCATTCATAATATACCTCTAGAAAACTTTGTAGATATGTTTATTGGAACGGGCTGTTCTAACACACGAAATAAGACATAAGCTATAAGCCTCAACACCATTGAGGATACTGAAACACTGCTGCCAACATCCCAAAGTCCTTCTCCGATACTTCAAGGAGTTGGGCTGGCTGGGGGAGGGTTAGCAGGGGGATAATGCACAATACATTCCACCGCGGGACGTCTGTGTAGATCTTTGTCTGAACAAATTAACAGTAGTAGTATCACGAGTATGTATTAGTAGCAGTAAGCCAAGCATTTTATACATCACGCTTTCTTTGCGCTATGAAAAGATAATGGAAACGTTATCAGGTTTCTACTTCACAGTCTTTTATATTAAAAATGGTTAGAGGGTGTGTTTAGAGTCGTATTACTCCGTGATTTTATATAAGGCGAGCTTTTATTAACCTGCTTGATAAAAGGGTTCAAGGCTTTTGTTTTAGATCTATACGGGTATATTATTATTTTACTAGATAAGATAATAATATAAGTATGCATCTTTTCTAATATTATAAATGCGAAAGTGTGTTGGTTTGTCCTTCTTTCATGATGTAACGGTGCCACGGATCATCGTGATTTCTTGCAAATAAATGCAATATGTAATATACCGTCCTTGTCTTGTTCGTATGTCTTGGTTTTTCCGTTTATTTTTTGCGGTAGGTTATGCAGTAGTCAGACAGATGGCTGGCTCACTGAAGTAGACCGCACCCGCCAGTTCTTTACTTTTTGCCCGGCTGGCGAGGCTATAATAAATAATAACAGCCAATAGTCACATACATAGTTCTGACCCCACACTTGGATTCCCTGTGTTGTTAGTAACAGAAACTACGAGAAAAAAAGGTTTTGGGTTCGAATCCGGTCGTGCACGAATGGATTTTTCTGTTCGAAAAAACTATGTGCGCTATTACCACTAGTCTCAAACGGTGATGGAAAACATCTTGAGGAAACCGGCATGTCATAGATCAAAAATAAAATAAAATAAGAATAAAACCGATCAAGTGCGAATCGAATTCGCACACGAAGGGATCCGTACTATCGTACATGTACATACATAAATGTTTCTTGTACAGGTTATTATTTGTTGTTATAGCGGCAATATAAATGCACATTCTTTGAAAAATTCAACTCTTTATCCAATACAGTTCATGAGATACAGCACGCTGACAGACGGACGGACTGCGGAGACTATGTAATAGGGTCCCGTTGGCACTCTTCGGGTATGGAACCCTAAAAAGAATTAAAGAAAAAACAACAAAATAACAAGCAATTTAATAAATTTCTAACGCTGTGAAAAGTTCCAAATAATAATCAAATGGGTTTGCATTTTCATTTTAAACCTACAACCAGCTCGAGCCATTCTTCAGTCCTCATTACACTTGTTCCTTTGTTTAGTGTCCCCCCTCCGGGTCCAATTCCGTCACCAAGTAGATAACTCTCCAAACAGGGCAGGATCCATAAAGTTTCATTACTCTTCTTTAAAACTCCCTCGCTTACGGAGCTTTAATTGACTTGCCAGTTGCCTGCACTTTTAAAAATAAATTCTGATTTATTCACAGGACCCTCGCAACTAAGGGATTTCTTTTATTCTGGATAAATAATGAAGAAGATGAAGCGTAAATACGAGTTACTCGCGCTCGCTCGGAGAGTTCTGCCCATACCGTTTTGATCTATGAGATTTTGTTTTATATTTAAAGTCTAGCTTTAAAATCAATAAAAGAACTAGATTTTTTCTCAAACTTTCTATTTTTCTAGGAACTAGAATTTAGAGTTCGGAGTTAGAAATCTACTTCCGGCATTAATTTTAAACCTTCCTATATTTATAGATCCTGAAAAAGGTCCGACAGGGAAGACTGACAGGTATTTACAAGGTTTTCGTTATTCTTTTATAAGAACTCTGTAAAATGTACAGCGGCCTTGTCTCACAGAAAGAAGGAATTCTTAGAATGAAAAACAATCTTATCAAGGCGCCTCGGGTCGAGAAATGCTTTTGTCAGAGGCTATTACTTGACTGTTTATGTTGTTAAATTATATTTTCCTCTGAGAGGTGTTCGCGCCACGTGTCGTCTATGTACAATTTACTACATACAGATGGAAAAAATCTGTCGCAACGTCGCCGTGGTTCGCCACATCTGTATAAACGCGAAGTCGCAATGCTGTAGTTATCACATTGCACTTAAGTCGAAACTTTACCGTATGGGAACTTGCGCAAGTTTTTCAAGTGCCGCTGAAGAAATATCTAAATGACAAAAGTTTTATAACTGCCTGAATCTTTAGAGTCTGGTTAAGCACCCTAATTAAGTTACAAAGTTATTTTACATTGTAAGCTGATTTAAAAGGCACGCCAGAGCAGTCCCTAGACAATTTACCAAGGCTAAGTAGACCGTAAAGCCTACAGATTATAGAAACACTCTTACCGTCTCAATATTCAAAAAATGAAGATATACACGTTCGATTATCGATAAAGTCTCCATCTCTACTATGTTGAATCAGCATCAGAGGTTCATGATGACAACTTTCAAGGCTTACATATAGCTACAAACAGCCAATCAAAAGTGTTAGAAGTAGGATAAACGGCATGAAAATGATGATGTTGTGATGGACATTAAAATGTACATACTTTTAAGTCTTCGGTCTTCCAACATTCTTTGTCTACCAGTACAAATATGTCGAAACGCTCAGCAATTTGATGCCTTTCTCAAACCGCCGAGCATTTCCTTCCACTAGGTTGAGCACTGACCTTCGAGATTCCTGCCCTGCACTGCGAGCCAATCTAACCATGAACTTGCTAATTTACCACTCCGTTGGCTCCTCAGATTTATCTGCTAACAAGCTTCTTGTAAATATTCAATTCACTTTCCAGTTCGTTACTTAGTATGCTAATAGACTCGTAGGTACTAGGTACTACAGAGTTGCAAGCGTGTGTGGGACGCTCAACCAGTTATTGATTTGTTATCTGATTTTCATAATCGTTTTTTCCGACTTCTATAATATTATAAAAATCGGATTTCTAGTGATTACTACGAGAAAGTGGCTAAAAACAAGATTTGAACGCTTTTGAGGCAAGCCGTAGAACAGATTAAACGTTAACACAGAAAATTGACATATGAATCACTCTAGAAAATCTTACATGACACATTCTCAAGGCGATAGAGTGATTGTGCTAAGTAGAGCAAACAATACCGATTAGCTTCAGTTCAGTCTTATGTAGAATGCGTTACAAATGGTTTGCATTCAGTTTGAGCTGAAGCAAGTAATTTGTTACTTCTTACTAACCTAGTTTTTCTCCTTCAGCAGTAGAATCATCAGCTACTTACTACTCCAAGTCCTCCCCAAGTCAAAGGTCATACTCATCATCAATACTTCACTTTTATGAAGTGTTTATCTATCATTCACCACGTCCATAACAACGTAGCAGCTACATAATAATATAACATCCATGCAATTTAATTATTGGCGTGTCAAACTAAATTAATCGAATCCACACGTCTGACCGCCGATCGATACTGAAATTACTGATACACAACAAACTCGCTCGATAGGTACGAGAACTAGTGGAATTCCCGTGACTTGTTCACACGAATATAATTTCTTACTCATACAGTTCGGCAATATTCGAGGATTTCCTTCCTTCTGCACGTCCAAAACACTAAAAGAAATGACCCTCAGGTATAGGTTAGCTGACGCTTAAGCTGTTAGCTTGCGTCAGGCTGTACCGCATTTTAGTTGCTAAGTCCAACATATTGCTAAGCCCGGTCGGTATACTTACATGGATCCATTATTGAAAGTAAATCAGATCAAATGCATGCTGCATGGATCAAAAAAATCGAGGGTAGTAGAATGATAAAAGTATAAGCAACAACAAACTACCATGTCCTTGAAATACCTTAAGGTTGTCTGGTTCCGAAATGCGGAATCGGAATAGTGGATTTGCGGCAACACGACACGCAATCAAAACACCGGATTTGCTGGAATCCGAAGGAAATGGAAACGGGTGGTTTATACACACGCCACAGTAAATTCAGTACAGAATTGAAAGGCTAATAACTTTGACAATCCGTTATTGACTCGGTCAACTTTGATCGGATCTGCGGTGCTTTGTGGTTGATTCTATGTATGAGGCCACATTTGTTTTGAATAACTCGTCACCTTTTGTGAATAATGTTTATGTATGTTAATTTGTATATTTAAATTATTTATATCTCTGACGTAGTGTATCTGAATTACGAGCTGTGTAGTACTCTGTAGTGTCGTTCCTTATCTAATATTATGCGATGTTTATGTGTGACTTCATACGCAGCTTCTGATCATAATCGTAAACAAATAACTAAAACTTAAAAAGAGAACTGTCTCTATCAAGGTCGAGCAGTACAAGATACTTTACTATTTAAGGCTATACAGATAAATTCAGTTGTTTGTTCTAAAGTCCATGATTAGTTGTTTAGCGAACAGTCTCGTCAGGTTATTAAGCTCCCTTTCAATACCTTATCGAGTGAGTCAGCTTTGATATTCAAACTTTTGCGCAGTGTTTACTGAAGCGAAGTTTAATTATATTAATATTAAATTCTGGACGAATAAAGCTTCCTCTCCGCTTACTTTATTCACAAATTCATTGTCTCGTGAAACTTGGAAATTTTAAAATAACAACTTTGTGTAAACCTTGAAGAACATCTTCAGTGAATTTCTGAGGCTGCCTATAAAGGCTGTTTCGTATTGTCCAGCAACACTGAGTACTCCGTATTATTCATGTGCAATTTTTCTCAAACATTTCATCCCCTATTGCGGGCCAATTTGTTTGAATATTCAATAAGAATACCGCTCAAAATAAGCAACTTAGTTGCTTAAAAATACTTTCAACCAAGCAGAAACTTCTATGCCAGTCCATATTGTTTTATCAAAATGACTTTAGTTTAAACAGGGTTTTTTGTGGCAATCATAATTAGCCTAAATTCTACTCATCATGACAGGTCTCTCACCGTAAGGTTGCCGTCAAATGGCAGCCATTCAGGTCGCTGATGGCTGGTTATTACACCGATGAAAGCTTGGCCTCGACGTCAATGAGCCCCGTCTATTGTTCCGGGGTTAGGGAACTCATCCCTGGTTCAAGAGCTAGGTCTGAATTGAAACTGACATTTAATCATTGCCGAAGTAATCAGTTATGTATCAATCAAAGGTTGTCAATTATGTGGGCTTGCAGTGCCTTTGATTATCCCCAAGTAGAATATCCTTACTGTTCTTATTATACACTAGCAGCCGCCCGCGGCTTCGCTCACGCGGTACCCAGATAAAAAATACCCTATGTCCCATTCCAACACACGTAGGTACCTACTATCCTCATTATTCATTATAATATAGTGTACGCTAAACGATGACTAAAGTATTGCCATCTCTTACCATTTCATAATGACAAACAGTGACAGGGCTAACTTTAAGCAATGGCTAACTTTAGCGAACGAATATGAATAATGGTATGTAAGTATATTCCGTAGTTTTTGCGTGAAAGAGTAACAAACATACCTAAATCTAAAAATTAAGAAATTTCGGTGAATTTTGTAAAAATTTTGAGAGTTAAGGTCATGGGCGCCGGCAGAAATAATTTCCAGGTGGTGCAGATTTTAGTTTTCTTACAATCTTTGCCGTATATGATTGTTAATAAAAAGATGAAATTTTAGTCTGAATGTTCGAGACATTTACAAATTTCTGACTATTCATTATGAATTTATTATATAGGTACCCAGTCGTCACGGCTCACACCTATTTGTTCACGACGATCGAAATTTAAAAATTCTAAATTGGTGGGCCAGGAGTACCGGGATCGATATTAATCGATTTCCATTACTTCTCTGAACGCACCCTTTAAAGTACCGCTACTCTACACCAGATGGCACCAGCATAAATGGGATGAACTTAACAGAGAAAGCACAATACAGTTTCAATAATTCCTGTTGATCCCGAGATTCCCAAGGGGTGCAAGTGCACCCTCTGGCACCCCCTTGCCGGCGCCCATGGTTAAGGTAAACTTTTCAAAACGCAACGATAGCGCGTCAAAATTTGATCAGAATAAGCAGCGAGTAGAATTTAAAGCAGCGACATCTAGTTTTCAGACGTAGAATTACGTCAGAACTCCATGAATAATCAAGATTGGAAACTTATTAGACCAGTATTCATTTATGCTTCCTTTCATAGGTAATTTGACATTGACAGTTCCTTTTCCATATGTTTTGTATCATCTATTACTAATCTTTGGTATCATCGCTGTCATAATGTCAAAATAAAAATATTCTATTTTTCATGAAAAACATGCCAAAAATAAAGAATGTGCAGGTAATTATGACATCAACTAAATGAGAAAAATCGGCTCTTTAGTTTGATATAGGTTATGTGCAGTTTTAGACCAAAAATTGATTCCAGGTTTTCATCCCTTTTCACCCTTTTAGAGGTTGAATTTTGAAAAATCCCTTCTTAGTACACCCCTACGTACCAAGGTTTACCTACACTGAAAATTTCAAGTCTCTACGTTCAGCGGTTTAGGCTGTGCGTTGTCTGTCAGTCAGTCAGTCAGTCAGTCAGTCAGTCAGTCAGGACAAAGATTCTTATAATATAAGATAAGATATCTGTAATGGTGTTAACTATTTATGTAAAAAAATAAAAATAATATATTTGTGTTTTACACATTAAAACAATTGTAATTTATATAGATCTTAATTAAAAACCTGAGTAAACATTTTTATTCTATGATAAAAATATGAAAACACTATTCTTGACTGCCGCCGATCTGAATTTCGGATTAAAAACAATACGGTGCACTAACAAATGCTGTTTCATTCGTATCTTTTACATCAGAAATAATAGGACTGAAATTTACAGTTATTTGGATCGTATTATTTACAAACCGGAACCAAAAATTGCATATTATTTTCCTTGTTTTTTTTTGTTAACAGTCACACTAACAATGTTTTACTTTTTATTCAAATGTGATTTAATCTATTTCATCCCGGTTTCATACTGAACAACAATTGTTTGAATTTTTAACATTGAAGGTTTTCACGGACCTGCATGGATACCTATTCAAATAGTGTGCGGACTCCAGTGCTGATAACGATAACGTGGCTCAGTTGATCACATACGTGTTTACGAATGAGGTCACATTCTTGTCTGTTGATACTGTACGTGAGTACTGAGTGCGTCTGATTCGCTTGATTGTACAACGGATGAGTCATGTGTTGCGGATCTTCAATTGACAGTCCACGCGAGTTTTTCGCTCGGATGTGTGCTACGTGCTTGAAACTAAACTGTCACGTGCATTATCTTGGGTTGTTTGCTAGTTTGAAACAATATTTCTCTGGGAAACACAATAGAGAATAGAATCGAGTCTTTGAAGAATTTCTAGTAAACAAAATATAAAATGACTTATCCTTCCGCTTAATTGTAAGGTAAAAGATACAATGTATAACATATGTTGCGCAAAAAAATCTCTTACAGTTATATTGCCTGATTACTTTCCTCTAAATAGAGTTGTCCATTACCTTGAGCAAGTAGATCTTTTTTTTTTTTAATTAGGAATTCGGACGTCTTGTGTATAGTCGAGCAGGGTTTTCTTATAGTTTCGGATTTTCCTGTACGGTTTGTAAGGGATTGGATAACTTGTGAATTAACTAATTTCGCTTATAATATCAACATGGCCCGCCTTACACCGTTGGACCATCTGTGGCCCGACAAGGGTGTGAGGCGGGTAAATCCTCCGCTAGGAGTAATAGTGTTCTGTGGGCAAGTCTAAGCTAATATAATTTGGTTAAGATTTATTTGCGAAGTCATAAATCACAGATTACGAGGACTCGCTTCATTTAGTTCGCGTTTCAGGCGAAGTCTTATTTGTAAAGGTTTACAGTACATTAGGTAGTTATTTATTATCTTGTGTCGAATACCAGTTCTCCATAGCGACCTAGTACAATTCCGTTCGGGTCGAAGCGAATACCTACATTTGTCTTCATCGCGCGTGAATGGTTCCGACATGTATCTCTAAGGCTCTCCGCCCACTTCTCCTTTCCATAACCGAAACAGCTGCACAACTCCTATTATAGGACCATTTTCGTTTTAGCTGTGCGTTTAATCTGTACCTAACCTACATACCAAAAATAGTAACGCCAGCAACCAGCTCGAATGATAGATGTACAGAGCTTCATTCGTAGTATGTCGGTACACAACCGTGTGTTATCTATCAACAACGTATTAGGAACCTTTGTAGTTTTAGTACATAACTAGTATTTTCGCTTGCGGGCGCGAGCTGCACGCAGCTCGCGAGGGACGTAATCGCTGCTGTTGAAAAAAAAAAAAAAAAAAAAAAAACTGACACCTTCGGCATTTGCATCGCGCCATCCTCTATGACATTTCTTCGAGCACTCCATACCTATCGTTTATAGTTATCGAGATATCGTCGGTCAAAGTTTGTATGGCGGCCATCTTGTTTTCCGCCATTTTGAATTTTTTTCACCGCACATCGAATTCGACCAGGGTGCATGTCCACATTCCGCAAGCAGGGTGGGTGTCGGTCTTTTAGTTTCGTCTGGCAGTAGGTGAGGTCCCTGATGAGGAGCAGTTTTCGAAGACTTCGGATTTTTCCCAAATTGGAATTGACTCCCTGAACACTTCCCCCATACATCATTTTGACCCATCTCTACTCCTTCTGGGAGAACAATGATGTCAGTCAGTGAGTGGGTTTGCAGCTTTATATAGTATAACTAGTCTTTCGCTTGCGGGCGCGAGCTGCACGCAGCTCGCGAGGGACGCAATCGCTGCTGTTGAAAAAAAAAAAAAAAAAAAAACAACTGTCACCTTTGGCATTTGCATCGCGCCATCCTCTGTAACATTTGTTCGAGCACACCTTACCTATCTATTATAGTTATCGAGATATCGTCGGTCAAAGTTTGTATGGCGGCCATCTTGTTTTCCGCCATTTTGAATTTTTTTCACCGCACATCGGATTCGACCAGGGTGCATGTCCACATTCCGCAAGCAGGAGAGATCTTGGTCTTGTCGTTTCGTCTGGCAGTAGGTGAGGTCCCTGATGAGGAGCAGTTTTCGAAGATTTCGGATTTTTCCCAAATTGGAATTGACTCCCTGAACACTTCCCCCGTACATCATTTTGACCCATCTCTACTCCTTCTGGGAGAACAATGATGTCAGTGAGTCAGTGAGTGGGTTTGCAGCTATATATAGTATAACTAGTATTTTCGCTTGCGGGCGCGAGCTGCACGCAGCTCGCGAGGGACGTAATCGCTGCTGTTGAAAAAAAAAAAAAAAAAAAAAAAAAAAACTGTCACTTTCGGCATTTGCATCGCGCCATCCTCTACAACATTTGTTCGAGCACTCTATACCTATCGTTTATAGTTTTCGAGATATCGTCGGTCAAAGTTTGTATGGCGGCCATCTTGTTTTCCGCCATTTTGAATTTTTTTCACCGCACATCGGATTCGACCAGGGTGCATGTCCACATTCCGCAAGCAGGGTGGGTGTCGGTCTTTTAGTTTCGTCTGGCAGTAGGTGAGGTCCCTGATGAGGAGCAGTTTTCGAAGATTCCGGATTTTTCCCCTACTCGAATCGACTTCCTGAACACTTTCCCCATACATCATTTTGACCCATCTCTACTCCTTCTGGGAGAACAATGATGTCAGTGAGTGAGTGAGTGAGTGGGTTTGCAGCTATATATAATATAATGCGCGTTGGATTTTTCTCACTTGAAGCTACATCAGTACTACTACACCTAATACTTCATAAACTATTTGTAACATTATTCAGCGGACATTCCATCTTTTATGTACTAACAATTAATGGGCTCAGCAAATTAATCGACAAAAGCATAATATTTTCCTTATTGAGTTATATTGAGCACAGGCTTATATATTAGCTAAAGTCCTCGTACCTTTATCTTATTGTTCCTTTTTGGCTCGCTTCCTCTGAATTTTATGCAAACATAGATCAGTTACCTAAATTTCGTTTTCCATGTTGGCAACTTTGTACTCGTTAAACATTGAATTAAGTTCCTCCAATTGCTTCGAGATTTCTTTCTTTGCGAGGACAACTTTTATTACATTTTATAATGTGAGCTCAGTCTGTTATAGACAGAGACAGGAGTGTCATGAATTTATTTAACATTTGAAACTAAATCAGAAGTGGCTGCAAGTTTTCTTATGTTTACTTGTGGCTCTGCCCATCCCATTAGAGATATGGGCGTGATAATGTATGCATGTAGTATATTTATATACTTTGAATTTTTTTTAAATGCTAACTAATGTTACATATTCAAAAGCAAGGTAGAGCGTTTACTGTAAGTTCTTCCGTTCATTCTAAGTAAAAAATTTAACGCAGTCGGGTAAAACGTTCATGAATTTCTGTTCGCTGAAAATATATGAAGTTATCGAACTAAATTTCATTACGTTAAAGCGTTAAGGCAGGTACTGTTTTACCGATCGTTAACGCCGCAATATCCGAAAAATCCCTCATTTTATTAAATTACAGCACAGATGAGCCTTAATGGGATATTGACATTATTAGATTTTCTTTTTATGAGCTCGGTATCGCGTGATTAGGGCTTGAGGTGCGGTCAACGAAAATAACTGCCCGTTTAGAAGTATTCGTATACAGTATTTTATGAGGTCATTGAGTGCTGCTTACTAAATTAATATTTTCATAGAACAACCATCTAAACGCTGCGCTGTTTCTGTATTTAGTTTTATCTGTGAACCTATCAGAATGGCTTTGATATTTAAATACAAAGCGAATGCGAAGCGCTCGTGGCGTAGCTTGCTTAGACGTTCTTGACTAATCATTGAAGTTAAGCAACGTTGTGCGCGGTCACAATTTGGCTGGGTGACCGCAAGCATCATTACAAGCTGAGCTCTTCCGTGCTTCGGAGGGCACGTTTAATTGTCGGTCCCGGCTTTTAAGTCTTTAAGCCACGACGGAGGCCTTTAGGCGGCCTAAAAACTCCGCCACAAGAGTTGGCCACTAGCCCCGTCGAACTTACTTATTTAAATACAATTTTAGTTTAATTTCACTTTCCATCTTAAGTTATACGAGTACTGCAATATAATGGAAAAAGTAAAGTGTAACAATCCAACAAACTTTTTGCATTCGTGGCCAATTCTGTTTGAGTAACTTTGCTGTTCTCAGAGATAACTTGGCACGTAAGTACACAAGTTTGTTCATTGGTACCAGCAGTTTGAAATATTTTATTTTAAATAAGTTCAATATTTACACATTGGCTTCAATGTAAATTGCGGCGAATACCAGAATAAACACTGTTATACAGCTCTTAAAAAACATTTCCTGTGACAGTTTTTTATGAGGCTCTTAATCTACCCTTTTAAAACATCACTTTAATTAACGATTTAACCGGGTTGGCTTGATTACAGAATACATAGAAGCTAGCCCACGAAAGTTTCACTCAAACGATACATAACAAACATACCTGTTGTCACGTGACGCGAGATGCGAGTTTGATTCCCGTTCGGAGAAATTTTTGTATGTCTGCAAATATTTGTTCCTGGTCCGGGTGTTGTGATTCATGGTATTCGTAGTTTTTGAAACCCACGAAACGGAAACCTAGTGTGGGTTCAGTACTATGTATGTCACTGTTGGGTATTATTAATTAACGTAACGAAGTCACGATGATGTCATTGTCATTAAAATATTGCCAAGCCTAAAAAGACACTAACCTAACACAACTTTTGAACAGTTAAACCATTTCTCATCAACGCGTTCGACGCATCTGTATGAAAACAAATCTTATAAAGTAAGTTCGTATGAGATAGTAGCCAATTCTTGTGACGGAGTTTTTAGGCCGCCTAAAGGCCTACGTCGTGGCTTAACGACTTAAGAAGCCGGGACCGACAATTTAACGTGCCCTCCGAAGCCGCCTTGCGGTCACCCATCCCAATTGTGACCGCGCACAACGTTGCTTAACTTCAACGATCAATCAAGAACGTCTAAGCAAGCTTAGCCACGTGCTCTTCGCTAATAAAATTATGCAACAGAGCGGTTCCAAACAACCCAAAAGTGCTTAGTAGACCTACCGGTTTGCGAAACCTTGATTTTAGGGCAACACTTTCCGGTAAAGGGTCCTCAGATCATTGGTGCTGGGATGAAGTACAATCTTAAAAAGAAATAAGTTTTATTTCCTTTAGGTATCCTAGATGGTGCTAGGAGTATTTTGATGTATCCCATAGGCATGGACTATAAACCGGATATGAATCGAACAATGGGAGAATCAGATGGGACCAATCGGATGATCGTTTGCTCTCTATGGCCTTCATGTGTTCCGGTGAAATGTCATCCAGGAAGCGATTGGAAACCAATTTGAAGACCTCGGTGGCCTAACGGACGAGTGGTGAGTGTCTGGCCGATCCGCGAGAGGTTCGATTCCCGCAGCGGGAGAAATGTTTGCACCATCTGTAAACTTTTCTTCCGGGTCTGGGTGTTGTGGTCGTAGTTTTTGATGACACAGAATTTTGGTGTGGGGTCGGGACTATGTACTCGTATGTGACTGTTGGTTTTTATTTATATAATTAGTGTGGCCAAAGTTTGCCTTCCAAAGACTCCTTCCTTGCTCAATACTAGTTGTTGTGACGTAAGCCTTAAAGCTCAATTTGCTTTGTGTCGATTTGGAGTGAGTCAGGCTATCCGACCTCGTTTTTCGCCAGCTTAGGGGTTGCCGCCCTCGTGTCGTATGCATAGTGAAATGGGAAATTACGTTCGGGATATTAACGTTCATGGTTCTTAATGTCACTCGCTCTCTATGTAGGTCTTTAAGTCGTGTATCTGCATAACTACACATTCTCAGTTAACGTGTTTTTATTGTATGGGATAAAATATAAAGTGACGTCGGGGTCGCAATGGAAATCTGTGGGATCTTGCCTACTTATGTTTACGAAAAACTGGCTTGGTTTTATATACTTATCTATCAAACAATATAAAACAATAAGAGCCAACAGTCACATACATCCGTTAACCTGTCGGAAACTACTAGGTTCGTGGTACCATAACACCCGGACCCGACCCAGAGCGAGAATCGAATAGGCGCCTCTTGCGTCTCCGCCGAGCACTCGCCCACCACGCCACCGAGGCCGACTATAGGTTTATATCCTAGACATATTAAGTATTTAATAAAGAGGACCTGTTTCCGACCCAATATTACTTACCTTAGGCTTTACCTTAGGTCTCGTTTTAGGACCTTAATAAACGTAAGTTAATTTAACTTCTCGAAACGTTATTGAATCGTTTGCTTAGGACACTTTTAGGGGCGTTTTATTTACGCTTGAATTGCGATGAAGTTTCCTAAAGTAGGTAGGATTAGTTGGGTATTCATTGGAATTGGAACTACTTTAAGTTTCTGTTCGCCAGACCTCACAGCAATTTTTTGTACCCTTTTCTATTTATTCTGTTCAGGTTTATAGGTTTTCGAGGGCGAAAGGAAGGGTTCCGAAGCAAGCATCGGTGACGCCGCGTTAGAAACGCTAAACAGAGCTTCTACAAAAATATATGGAACTCGAATATTCAAACGATTTTGATGCTTGCCTCGAAAGGTTTTTTAACCATACATATTATCACGCCCGTATCCCTAAATGAAGTTGGCAGAGCCACAAGTAATCACAAGAAAACTTGCAGCCACTCCTGATTCAAAGTACCAAGGTATGGTGAACCATGGTGCGGGTGATCAGCCCATCGCCCATATAGATGGTCCATCATGTTGGAGAGGATACTATCCTTACTCGACTTTTACGACTTGCTCGGGAGAGAAGCAACAAGATGCATTCTGTGTTTTTTTTTCACTCCTAGTCCCTGTCCAGCAGAGTTTTAAATTAAAAGTAAGATATTTTTGTTTAGTGGATAGTGTGAAATCGACCAAGAACTTTTGGTCCCTTCTAATACCGTCTCGTTTCCGCCTTTCCGGAATCCAATAAGTGTTAGTTGATATATGTACGGATCTCCATTTGCTACGATTCTGGCATACTTCTTTCGCATCATTCACTCCCATTACATTCTTCTGCCATGCTCGTCGGATTATATTATGTACTCTGTCGATAAATCATGACATCTGAGATCCGGTCTGTGTAATTGAGTTAGTATTAGGGAAACGGATCTGAATGGAATAATAATTTTGGTTTATTCCCTTACATATTTCTTCAGCCAATTCTACAAAGCTACGAAACTCCTCTAGAACATAAGAAAACAAAGTATAAATACTACTTTCCGCTCGTATTGTTCGTGTGGTACATGGGTAGAAATTAGCTTGTATTCCAGGTCATAAATTTTTGTTAAATGTTTCATCTTAATTAGTTTAGTGGTTTGCGTGATTACGTCTCAAACATCCAAATATCACACAAAAATATGTTAGGATAATAGGATACTTAATTACTAATTTTCTGTTCATTCATAATCTTTGCAGATAAACAAAATTGTGCGCTATTATGTAGATGTATAACTTATATATAGTAGGCACTATAGTTTACTTTACCTTCGCGCTATATTGCCTTCCCCATGGCAATATAGCGCGAAGGAAAAGTAAACAAGTCTTGACTTCGCACGTCTAATGCCAGTGGCATGTTTTCTCGTCCAAACATAATATTCGATCCCCCTTCAATTTTCCCAATGAAGGCGTCTACTTAAATCTCCACTCTCGATTGCTGTTCCACACAGTTTACGGATCACCACTTTGAACCATATTACTAAGACAATAAACACGAAAATGCTTTAACGAATAACGATTTAACTCCGCATCATTGATGCGGCAATGGAAAGATAAAAAAAGAAATTGTAACCCACAATAACCGAAACCATAAACGATGTTGTAAAAATATATTTTATTGACGTTGTTTTACTAAAATATCTCGTTGTGGAAATATCGAGCGTAGATAATGGGACAATTAAACCCCGGAAAGTTTTACTACCAGCCGATCCTCGCAACGGATTTTAGGGAAAACCTACTCTAAAATATGTTCCTTCCTACATGGAATATTAATTGTATCTAAGTTATTTGCCTTTGAGCATGTTTTTTTTTCGCAAATACAAATTGAAATGGAAACCCTCAATCTACAGGCTGAATTTTTTCCAGGGCCACTGAAACCGTGAGAGTTATCGAAAAGTCATGTTAAGAGATACGTGCTCAATTTAAAAAAAAATTGTACTTATATGTTTGCAGTTTTTCTGGAAAAGTGAGTTTTTGAAAAAAAAATGTATGATGATTATATGTTGGTTACATCAAACCAAAGAACGCAGCTCAAAAAGTCTCGGTCTCGTGAAATATGGAAAAAACCCTGTTGGTGTACACTATTGGAACACCCCGCGACTTTTTTCGCATTGAGTTTTTGTTTCATGCAAACTAATTCCCGCTGTGTTCTCCGAGAGTTGAATTTCAAGAATTCCTCAGTGCCATAACCATACCATACCTAAATCATAAGAGAAATATACACGCCAAGTTCCTATATTTTTAGATTTGTCTCTGAGCATAGATTTGTTCGCAAATACATGTCTAAAATATCTAAAGTGAACATATGCTAGAGCATAACACTACTGAATGCAGTTTGTGTAAATTTTGTCGCATTGCGCGTCCCACGTGTCGCCCACGTGTTAAAACAGTGTCTCATGATAAAGTAAACCGTGCATAGCGATTAGCAAGTAGTAAGCACACATATGTGGGTCTACCGTGAGTTTTCAGAGTATCCTCGCTAGCGGCTGTAGTAAAAGTCAAACCCCCGAATACTCAAACGCATCTCAAAGTTGAGCACGTCTCAAATGACGACTTCTTTTTTAACAGATTTTCATCAGAAACTGTCAAAAAAACCGTGAGTTGAAACGTGCTCAACTTTGAGTCGCGTTTGAGTATTCGGGGATATCTGTCTATTAAAAACTGTACATACAGCGCTACAAAACAGCCTTCCCAATTTGTCTAATGTGATCTGTCTCGAGCACAGTATCAATATGTCAAACAAAGTTGGTTTGCTGTTCTGAGGTGTCAATGATGCGGCGAATGAAGTTCCATACCTTTTCATAGTAGCACTTTTACCCTGGGTATAGTAGGCGACGAGTAAGTTGTCCGAATGAAACGAACCACGTGACAAAGTTTGAAGAACTGCGTTCAGCAAAACTTTGTCACGTGTTTCGTCAGAGGACAACTTATTTGTCGCCTACTATACAACCAGTTGGACCAGAGGTAAAGTTACTTTGTCGTGTTGAGCCATGGGTAAAGTTACATACTCGTGGTACAACAAGTTGGACTATGGTTAGATTGTCATCCCCATTGTACAACCAGTTGAACATAGCGATTGTACCACGGGTCGATAGCTCTGACGTTTCGTTCGAAAGTCTACTTTTGGATAAGTAAGACCTCAGTAAGACAGACTGATCAGACTGACTGCTCAAGATTTTTAAGGATGTTCGGATCGTAATAGAAGTTTTCATACATTTTTTATAGTCGCTATGTATTTATGTATGTTCGTATGAGCTAGTGGCCAACTCTAGTGACGGAGTTTTTAGATCGCCTAAAGGCCTCCGTCGTGGCTTAACGACTTAAAAGCCGGGACCGACTGTTTAACGTGCTCTTCGAAGCACGGAAGCGCTCGGCTCGTAATGCCACTTGCGGTCAACCATCCCAATTTGTGACAGCGCATACCGTTGCTTAACACCAACGATCATTAAAGAACGCCTAAGCAAGCTACGCCACGAGCGCTTAGCTTTACAGTCGCTAGCTGGTATAGTCTGGCTGGGAATACTAAATCCGAACCAAAGTTATTAGTTAGGTATTTCTGTCGGTGAAACAAAATAATAGCTCTATTATTTTGAAACATTACCCGACTACAGGAATATATCGTTATTTTCAGACCATTGTTCATCTAATAATATAAATAAGAACAACAAGTATACTTAGGTTAATTGATTTTCTGGGAACATGTAGGTACAGCCACTTGGTTAGCTACTCGTGTGTAATTTTTCCTCAATTGTGTAATCAACGTAACTATTAACAATAAGTAATTGTATTATGTTTTGTCTTGATTATCTTTACCTGATAAATACATGTTTCAAGTGAGTGTGGCAATTTATTAGTATCTATTCAAGTCTTTTTCTGAAAACCATTGTATTACTCTGACAATAAAGTTGTCTAAAAGGCTACGGTATGAAAGCCATCTATATCTTGCTGCCACATACATTATTTACTGTCGTTATTCCGACTACGCCATATCGTGACAGTAAGCTTTGAAAGTAGCTTCCTTAGGTGCTCCCGATTCTACCCCACTGATTCGGCTGACTTACCCGCGAATACTCAAACGCATCTCATAGTTAAGCACGTCTCGAGTGATGAGTTTTTGACAGATTTTCATCAGAAACTGTCAAAAAACCGTGAATCGAGACGTGCTCAACTCTGAGTCGCGTTTAAGCATTCGGGGGTTAGCAACCTAACTTAAGAAGTTACATTTTTGTCGTGAAATATGACTTGTTTTTAACTGACAACTGCATCTAAAATGTAGATGAAAACGCAAGCAGCCAATAAAATACACTTGTATATGTCACCGTAAAATTTTAAATACCGTTAGATTACGAGTATAATCAATCTCGCGAGATTGTAAACTGTCGAAAGATTACAATTTAACTGCTTTAAATTTGTGGTGTTTCACTAACTAACCTAACCTACTAATTTCGATCTAAGCAGATGTTCGACAGTTTGCAATCTCGCGAGATTATAATCTAACGGTATTTACAATTTACGGTGACAATATTTAAGGCTGGGGAATCTATTTAGCTTTTCGGTAAATCAGCCGAATCTGTGTTTTAGGATCAGGGTGTCAGTAGGCGTAATGCACGTCACATGGAAATGATTAACGAGCCTTTCGCCTTCGCAGGTCCGCCATCGACAATGTGAAGAAAGCCAAAGTCGCCATCAAGAAAATATCGCCTTTCGAACATCAGACATATTGCCAGAGGACACTACGGGAAATCAAAATCCTAACTCGGTTTAAGCATGAAAACGTAAGACTTTTTAAGATAACTTAAAGCTTTGATTTTGAGAGTTCTATGCCATGCATGATCCCCTTATCTTATCATCATTTCCCTGCTCTCATCCCGCTTGATGTGGGTTCGGCAAAACATGTATTTCTCTTCCATTTCCCCCTGTCAGAAGTCATCTTAACGCTCACTCTTTTCTTACTCATGTCATTTTTCGCACGTCCATTCATCTTTTCCTTGACCTATTTCTACCCACATATCCTTCCACATATCAAACACTCTTCTCGTCACATGACATTATTCCTACCTATTGCTCCTCAACTTATCTTGTGCTTATACAACGAGCTGAAAATACACAGCAAGTAGATTTAAAAATTTCATGGGTTTGTTATGTTCATCCTTATCATAACAATAAACTAAAGTCTTTTACCATCTATAGTAGATGATTTATACAGCGTCAGGAGGCAACTTTTACCTTCATAAACGGGACGCTGTAGTGCCCGGGACGAAATAAGATGGAGTAGGCTTACCCAGCACCTATTCCATCCTCTCAGCTTAGTCGGCCTTGTCCACAGAAAAGACATGGTCAATACGTGCGGAGCTAACTAAGCCGCGAGTTTCCTCACGATGTTTTCCTTCATCGTTTGAGAGTACAGGTATAGAGCACATACATTTTTCGCACAGAAAAATCCATTGGTACACGACCGGGTTTGAACCCACGACCTTAGGATCGGAAGGCGGGGTCACTACCAACTAGACCACCTTAAGTTATAACAATAACCTTAACTAAATTTTAAAAACTAGTTTTAGATATATTATACCGTGACACATTGTTGTGAGAACGCTCAGAATATAGCCCTTTTTATAGCTACAATGTTTTCGTATCGAGACACAAGTTTGATCGCACTTTTTGTTCGCAGATAATCGATATCCGGGACATTTTAAGAGCCGAAACAATTGATCAAATGAAGGACGTCTACATCGTACAGTGCTTAATGGAAACGGATCTATACAAATTGTTAAAAACACAGGTAATTTGCACCCAATCTTTATCACATTTAAAGATCCAAAGAAGCCTACGTAAACTGTTAAATTTAGATGTCGCTCGCTATGAAAAAATGGCTAGAAGGTACAGCGGGAGGACGAAAGTGATTCTGAAATGGAATTCCCAGGATGCTCAACGACCATGAGGCAAACCATCCACCCGATGGTTGAACGACATAAACGTAGTCGGCCATCAGTGGATGAGATTCGGGAGGGACTGCAGAGAATGGCGTAATAAAGAGGATGATGAGATTATGAGACTAACCCTCGAATACTCAAACGCGACTCAAAGTTGAGCACGTCTCAACTCACGCTTTTTTTGACAGTTTTTGATGAAAATCTGTCAAAAAATCGTCATTTGAGACCTGCTCAACTCTGAGATGCGTTTGAGTAGGTATTCGGGGGTTACCGTCTATTTGGGGTAAAAATTAAGTTTATTCCAAGGTCATCCCTGTCGGTTGAGACGCTCGCACGTGCCTCAAATTTTCGGAATTATTAAGTTGGAAAACATACAAAGGTAAACTCTTTTTTTGTTATTCGTTCTTCTATACATTGAAGGACTGACACTTGACGTCAATTCAAAACTCGAAGTATTACGTATGAGTGAGTAAGCTGGGTACTGCGAGTAAGTAGGCACTCGTTCTCCGACCTGCAGCTTTCCATTAGCTAAACAAACCAAGCGCGCCTCAGCTGTTAGCTTTCAAACTTTTCGAACCCACTCGTCCGAAGCACTTCGCACCGCCAATCAATACACGTCGTAAGTTTTAATTAATCCTATTAAACTGCTTTAGGTATTGGGTTTGGTTTTATTTTATCTCGTTGTAAAGTTTCACACACTGTTAGACAATTTGAATAGTTATTTGCCATTTTAAGAGGGTTCTGTGTGGCATTACTTAGCTCGTCTTTAGTGATTTCGATTTAAGATTAATGAGTATATAATATTTGACGTGTCTCAGACCATTTAGGTGACAAAGTCTGCTTTGAAGACCCAGCTTTAGGCAAATCCGAATAACGAGAGATCCTAATCTTAGTTTCGGATCTAAAGGGAGGTGTCGAAGCCGTTAGTATTAGACTTGTACGAGGCGACATAATTAATTGTTTGTGCTTGTTGCAGAAACTAAGTAACGACCACATCTGTTACTTCCTGTACCAAATCCTTCGAGGGCTGAAGTACATCCACTCGGCCAATGTGCTTCACAGGGACTTGAAGCCTTCCAACTTACTCCTCAACACTACATGTGATTTAAAGGTAATTTTCGAAGTATCAATTATTTTTAACTTCTCTGCTGGACGTAAGGATAAAACATCCTCTCCAACATTATGGACCATCTATATTGGTGGTGGACTGATCACTTGTCGCCATACGGTTCATCATATCCATCTTGGGACTTTAAATCAGGAGTGACAGCAAGTTTTCTTATGATTGCTTGTAGCTCTGCTAACCCCATAGGGTCGTGATATTATGTATACTTATAACTTGTTTTCAAAGGCGTTTTTCGTTCGATAGGTACCTACATTGTTTTTTTTTTTCAATATTTTTTCATGTTCCCTACAAAATTAGCTATAATAATAATCTATAATAATAACATTGATTAAACAAGAAAACTAAAAGAAATATAAGAAAATAGGTAAGAGAAAAAAGGCAAAGTAATATCTTCGTGGTATTTTGTTTACAGGATTTTCATAAAGCAATACTCATTTCGACAATCCGAACCTTTCATCGCCGCATGTTTTAAAAACCGTAGTAAAATATTTGGCGTTCTGCGGCGAAAATAAATCGTTGAAAAAGTCTTTTATTGCAAAATCTGTTACACATATTTTGTTTTCCGAATATTGTTTTTAATCTAAAACTTACTTTACGCTTTTCTAAAAACGGTAAGGAAAAGGCTACGGCGAAAATAACTTTCCAAAATGCCTTATTATTACCACAAAAAGAGGATTCTTAAAAAAATTTGGCAGGAATGTTTGCTGTTACGTATCTTCCAGGCTCTGAGCTTCGAAGTGGCTAAGGTTTTAAGTGGGCTGTACACACCCGCGCAGATCAAACCGCGAATTCATGCCTCGACTCGTGCTGTGAACTGGCCCTTTATTCTCTATAACCAAACGAAACTTGACAGCTCCTAACTTGTTTGTGACGCGCCACGTCGCGTTTTTGCAAAAATTGATTACAGATTTATTACAAAATTTGCAATCATATAGAATACGATAACACGGTGATTTCACAAACGTGCTCGCGTTTGCCTGCTTTAAGTTTTGTTTGGTCATCGTGAACGGGGGCTGCACGTGAAAAATATCTTCAAAAACTATCTTCCTACGCGCGCAGTTTCGTTCAGTTCCAAGCGCGAGCCTTTTGCCGCGGGACTCAAAACCGACAATGATCAGAGAACGCCGCGGTACCATCTATACTCGCATTTAACGACGCATCCGAGGGATTTCGCGATGCAAGTGTAGAGTGGGCTTAAGGCAAATTTAACGCGATGCAAAGGAGCTTAGCTTCTTCGCGATAATAACTTGTGCATTTTGATTTTACCCCACTGCGATGAAGGACGGTAAAGTTTCTAAGAAGCTTATTTATAAGCGCACAACATTTGAGCATTTCTATGACTTATCAATACGGAAAAACTTACAGGTCCAAAACCGATACCACGGGGGAATGGTACTTTGAATAATACAGACAGCAAGTTTCCCTGAATTACTTAATTTTAGTTTTAATGGTAAAATTTAAACTCAAAAAACTTTTATAAATCGCTTGCCTAACTAAAGACTAGATAATTAAGTAACTAGAAATTTGAAAAAATATATATTTTTTATGGTACCTACTCATCAAAACGGCCATTCAAAAGTATGAAGTTCCTTTTCAGTATCTGAAATTAGAATCTGAAATTAGAAGGCAAAGCCGTATTTGAATGTGAATCCAATATAAGTATGAAAGACGATTTCCGCGCGAATACCTATTTTTGTCTTGGGCAGAGGAGATCTAATATCCTTATTATAGATTCCAAGTCAATATTTTCATATTCATCGAAATCACAAGGTTCTTTTGAAACCTCTAAATCTACGTTTTTACGTCTGTTCGTAACGCGACAAATATTATCCGATCTTCATCTTGAGATCTTGAATCAGGAATGGCTGCATGTTTTCTTATGATTACTTGTGGCTCTGCTCGCCACATAAGGGATACGGGCGTGATAATATATATGTATGTATGTACAGGCAAGAAACCCCGCTTGGTTAAATCTAAGTAAAAAACCCTTATCCTTACTCCTGAAATCTAAGTACGTTATTCTTTATTTCGTTGTCTAAAATAGGTATAATTCTACCTCCAAATGGATATCTATGTAAGTAAGTAAGTTCGTATGAGCTAGTGGCCAACTCTTGTGACGGAGTTTTTAGGCCGCTTGAATGCCTCCGTCATAGCTGAACGACTTAAAAGCCGGGACCGACAATATAACATGCCCCCGAAGCTTGGAAGCGCTCAGCTCGTAATGCCACTTGCGGTCACCCATCCAAATTATGACCGCGCACAACGTTGCTTAACTTCAACGATCAATCAAGAACGTCTAAGCAAGCTACGCCACGGTATGTATGTAACAAAATATGTTATCGCGTCCGAAGTCGTGTGTACTACGAGTATTCCTTTAGTACTTCGAAGCTACCTTCCACAGACTGTGAAAGAGTAGCAGATTTTCCTGTTTGGAATTAGTTTTATATTGCAAATAACTTCTATGTCTTGGACGACAACAATTTGCTACTGCCTGCTACGAGGTAACACAATTGAACTAGAACTAAATCAATTCGCATTTTGCTTCAAAACTTACTTTGCGGTCGATCACATACATTTTGTAAGCAAAAAACGTGTCACTCATGTTCTTGACAGTTTTAATAATCATACTAATATTATAAAGAGGAAAGATTTTTTTGTTTTTTTGTTTGTAACGAATAGGCTCCGAAACTACTGGACCGATTTCAAAAATTCTTTCACCAAAAGAAAGCCACATTATCAGGGACCAGTATAGGCTATAATATATTTTCAAAAATATTAGGGATCCGTAAAAAAATTGCATATTGTAACCCAAGGTAGAAAACCCAAAATAGTTTTTGGCGTGCGCTGCGAAAACTATTGATTATAGAACAAAATAATGTACTACACGCGTACGAAGTCGCGGGCAACAGCTAGTTTGTAATAATGTACTGACAGTGTTAATTTGAGAGAGCAATGGTGGTTGCTAGAATCCCCGCCTTCCGATCCTTTTGGAAAAAAATAATAATAAATGGTTGAAATCCCGTCGCGCATCGATGGATTTTTCTGTTCGAAAGATGTATTTACTCTCAAACGGCGAAGGAAACATCGTGGGGAAACCAGCATGTCATAGAACCTAAAAAGTTCGAAAATATTGTGTCAAGTGCACGAAAGGAACCTTTGAGACGCACTTCTCTCTCACCACACTGATTCGAAAGAAGTAATGACTCTTAGTTTTAGTGATTTTTGTAGAAGCTTTAACACAGGCGTGAAATTGCTAACAAATCGGCCATGACGGTCTGAGTGCGGCGTCTGTTCTGCGCCCAAGTGTAAGACTATCACAGACGTAGCTATAATATATAGTAATACTAGCTGACCCGACAGACTTCGTCCTGTCAAAAAGATTTGTAATCATTTGTATGGGAAAAAGAAAAGGGCTATTTTTAGGGTTTTTCCAGCAATAATTCTAATTTTTCTCGCCGTAAAAACCATCCTTGAACTTCAACGAACATTTTAAAAAAAGATTTGGCCAAATTGGTCCAGGCGTTGTTGAGTTATGCGCTTACCAACACATTTTGCGATTCATTTTTATATTATAGATACTGTGCTTTTGTATGTGCTATAATATATATTGTAGCTGCGTCTGTGGTTACTCGAAGATTATTATAGAAAATATACTACGCTCGTGGCGTAGCTTGCTTAGGCTTGATTGATCGTTAAAGTTAAGCAACTTCGGAGGGCACGTTAAACAGTCGGTTCCGGCTTTTAAGTCGTCAAGCCATGACGGAGGCCTTTAGGTGGCCTAAAAACTCCGTCACTAGAGTTGACCACTAGCTCATACGAACATGCATACATACATACATTCCGTAATATATTGTAATATGCCTTGCTATAATATATATTACAGCTACGTAGGGGACTGCCTTTATGTTGATTAGTACAGCTTTGCTAACCCACCGCAGTTTAAAAAAGAGTTGCTTTTCCTGCGCGGGATTAGTTTTTGAAATAAGTTACTCCAATCACTCGAGGTTCTATTTTCGGGCAGCTCAAAGTATTTACTGTGTCTCTGATTACAAAAAATGCTAGCATGAATTTGTCATGTAACTTTGGCCAGGTTGGAACTTGCTCCGTTGCAGTTTTGCATACAAACTGGCTAACAAAGGACTGCCCGATGTTGTATCATTAGAGATGGTCGTTGAATCAAAGTGTTTTTCGTTAATGATTCATCTGATATATCGCCTCCAGCTGTTTCTTTTAATTTAATGTGTATCGTAGAAGTATAACGCGCGCACTTCATCTTCCTGTAATTCCATGACGATAATTAAAAAACTTATCAATCATTTAACTGTTTTTCAATCGGTTGATCATTACTGAACAATCATTAATGAAAGTTGACTTACATTAACCTAAAAATCGACAGTTACGCACCCAGAGACCAAACTTTTACCTAGGAGTGAGATTATCCATGCATTTACCTGGTTGTCCACTGATTGTATGGATAGATTGTAAAACTTCCCGGGATAAAAAGTCCATTACGTGGTCCACGTGCAACTTTATGTAAATTAGTTGAGGTGTGCTTTTGGTCCGAAGATTAGTTTGTCCACCTCGTTACGTGAAATAGTTGCTGTTGCGTGGTTAACTAGTTTTTTACGAGTGAAGTAAACGAGTTTATTATAATTAGATTTTGTAGCAGCGCTCGGGCTCGGGCCTCTAGCTACTTACCAGACAAGTGAGAGCACTAGTGGTTTAGTGGTAGTGACCCCGCCTTCCAAACTAATCGTTCACCATTGGATTTTTCTTTTCGAAAAATTTATGTTCGCTGTACCAGTACTCTCAATCGGCGACGGAAGACATCGCGAGGAATCCGGCATTTTCAAAGAAAAAACTGCTCGAAAGGAGTCTCTTTGAGGCGCACTTTAAATCCTTTCACCACACTGGTTCGAAAGAACTAGTGACACGACTATTAGCAGTACCAGACCAGTTATGCACTTGTCCGGTAAGTGCCAACTGACTTTTATTAAATGTATTTAAGATTATTTATGCTAAGTTTCAGGCTTGAAAGTTCAAGGAATACGATTTTTCATACAAACGTTTTTTAGACCCCCTTAGGGGTAGAATTTCCAGAAATCCTTTCTTACGTCTATGTGCTATAAGGAATGCACCTTTCCAATTTCTCGGTAATTAAATCTCTGCTCACAAGTCTATCTATAGATGCCAATGGCCAGCTTGCCGACTCGTTGACCGCAAACCAGCGCTTACTGCTGTGTTAATAACTGGCTTATGAAACCGCACGGGGGAGCGTTTGTTCTGCGTTGTAATTGCTTCTGTGAAATGCTAGTTAGAGCCACATTCACCGGCACTAAATGCAACCAAACTACCTACTTTCAACAAAAGTCACGGGTCACGGGTAAAGAAAAAACATAGAATGCGTCCAGCTGCTTCTCTCCTCGAGCATGTCGTAAAAGTCGACTAAGGGATAGTATCTTCTCCAACATGATGGCGATGGGCTGATCGCCTGTCACCATGGTTCACAATATCAATCTAATGGCTTTTAATCAGGAGTGACTGCAAGTTTTCTTAAGGTTACCTATAGTTCTGCCCACCCCATACATGTATGTATGTATGTATAGAAGACAAAAATGCGTGGGACTGAATAATGTTCCAACTCGTTTTATAAACATGATTGCAAAGGGATCATTTTCAAAAAAATAGCCAAGCGTAGTTTCCTGTATCTTCCACGCTTGGTCGCGTTACGAACAGGTGTAAATTCAACGTAAATTTATGACTCGTCCAATGGTCCTAGCGATTTTAAGGAATAAAGTACTTTTGATTTGTTTTATAATCGCTAAGCGACTGTAAAGATCCTAAAATACTAAATTCAAAATGGATACTCACCCTCACCCCCTCCAGATCCTTTTTACCTCACCTCGCCCACGATTTCATAAGACGTTCATAGGACAAGCCAAAAAAAGGGATTTCTGGCTGAAATCCGTCAAATCATCTCGCTTTTTTACTTGTTTTAATTGTTGCCAACTGTAAACTATGTCTACAAAGACATTCTGTGGGTCTGCTGGGAAACTTATGGTTTCCCATCCTACACAATTATCTCAAGAAAAGTACCTTTACTTTCAATTGTGATTAAAACTACCTGTTACAGGAGTCCACATGGGCAGCTACTAAATTAAATGAGATAACCCGTAAATTATTCAAGAGTTAAATTATGTGTCCCTCGGGCTAATATATATTTATGAGGTCTTGTGTTTATCTCGGCGCAAGATACACAAAACAACAGCTTATTGTATCCATGAAACATCAAACAGTATGATAATCGTTTTCATTATAGCTATTGCTCTTTATTTTTGCAGAATTGTGAAAAAATAACACCCAACAGTCACATAAATGGTTCTGGCCCCACTCTAAGATTACCTTCTAGTATTAGAAACTACGAGTACCATGGTACCACCACACCCAGACACAATGTAGCTCGAGCTATAAAACTACACCAGCTTATTATATCCATGAAACACCAAACATCGAATGATAAATAAACGTTTTCATCACAGCTCTCTTTATTTTTGCGTTACTCTGACAGTTCCAGGTTATTTTGTATTGTAAAGTGGTATTTCGATAGTCGATAACTTCAAATGCAACAACGTGGTCACTGCGGGTTTAGTGAAATAGCTTTTCTGGCCGCCTAATGTCAATAACTGAGCGATTTAAAAGGCTTCTATGAAAGTTTTTCGCAAAACTTTGCCACAGTTGAGTACTAAATATTGATGTTGTTTGATATAGAGCGATTTTTGTATAAACAGACTTCTATGCTAATTGACTTTGACTTTGACTTTGACACTTATACTAATGTTATAAATGCGAAAGTTTGTGTGTGATGTGAGTGCGTGTGTGTGATATGTGTGTTTTCACCTATATCTGCAATGGCTAAAGAGATTTGTTTAAAATTTGGAATACACCTAAGGTTTTATTCTGGGTAGCACTTAGCGCAGTCGTGGGCGTATGATAGTCAGTTATAAAAGAGTTGGCAACTCTCCGATTTCCTCTTGTATAATTCTCAACTAGCTCATACGAACTTACTCCATAATTTATATTAGGTACATTTAGGGATCTATCAGACAGAAGGCGTTCGCGCGTTCAAGCGTTCAATTTTGCGCTCGTGTTAATGATCACAAAATTAATAATTCGTCTTCTGATGAAGAATAATCGTCAAGAAACATGGATACAGTAGTGGTAACGCGTAGACCGTCCAACAGCGGGATTCGTGGGCTACTGAACGCGGCTCGCATGAACGCATGACCGCCTTTTATCTGATAGATCCCTAAGGAAGATAAAGTTGTCATTTTAGCACATTGTTCTAGTCTTGTCACTAGTTTTAAAATAGCTTTGAACGAGCTTCAAAGTTTAAATAGTGCCTTAAGCTTAACTTTAATTGATATTCCTAGAACTGGGACGTTATTCAACCTGGGGCCTTGTTTGCTTAGTCGCGTTTTTGCAATAAAAAATGACAATAGAATACGATTACATGGTGATTTCATACAGATATCGTAACGAGCCCTCGTTAATTTTAGGTCTTAATAAGGGGCGAATAAGGCCCGGCGAGACTTGTAAATTTATATTCAAAAAGCTTATTCACTGAATAAAAAAACAAAAGATGTCACTTCGATGTGACTTGTTTTCCAATCGTGATAATGCTAATTATTACCTAACGAAACAGAACATTCTACTATTGATCGGCTCAAAAACAATGGTTGATTTATTATGTCCGCGAGAAGATGTTTTGTTGGTCTTTTTTGTAGCAATCTTTTATAACAGTCATTGTACAAATCCTGCTGACTGTTCGTTCACCTTGAGTTCTACCACAAACTGTTTCCTCCATGACAAATTCATTTTATTTTTAGGGTTCCGTACCCGAAGGGTGCCAACGGGACCCTTATGTGTTTCTATTGCTGCTATAACAACATATAATAAAAATAAAATAAATGGAACCCCATACAAGATTTTTTTACATCAGTTATTCGATCATTGAAGTTTAGCAACACTAGGCGAGGGTCGTGTGCCTTTTTGCACATTTTTTAAGTATATCTTTTTCAAACTATCTAAAATTTAGTGATTTGTACAAAAATAGTAATAAAATTAAAAGTTAAGTCCTTGTGTTTCCTGCTGCATTTTTTTGCTTGATTTTTATAGGGAAAGTGCTGCCGCGTAGGTAGCATACTAGAAATATTTATGAACACGTACGATGGTACGGAACCCTTCGTGTGTGAATTTGACTCGCACTTGACCGGTTTTTTTAAATTACATTGCTATTATAGTTGACACCATAGCTTCGATAAACACCTTAATATCTATATATTACTTCCTGATCTGTTCTACTTAAAAAGTATACTACCGTATCCGTGAACTTCTTCAAGCTAGCATAGAATATAATATCCACTACCTCGACTACACAAACGCAAAGCAATTGGAGCATTCACAATTTCACACTATATTTTCGTACTTTGCTGCAAATAAATAAATAACACCCAACAGTCACATTACATAGTTCTGACCCCACACTAGCATTCCCTGTGTCGTGGGTATCAGAAACTACGAGTACCATGGTACCACAACACCCAGACCCGGAAGAAATATTTACAGATCATGCAAAAATTTCTTCCGCAGCGGGAATCGAACCCGCACTTCTTGCGTCTCTGCCGAGCAATCGCCCGCCACGCCACCGAGGCTGCCAAATTCGTTGTCGACAAATATTTTGCGAGTAGCCTCAAACTGTTGGCCCTGTAGGTTTGTTAATCAACTTCATTAATAAGATGCTGAGTGACAATTTGCTTCTTCCGCGCGACTCAGTTAACATAAACTGTGTAATTTGAACCATTAAGTACCATTCAGAGTTCAAACCGACTTGTTTATTCAAATTTACAAGTCAAATTCCAGTTAGACATTTCTTGTTAAAATATTTTCGTAGCTAAAGTCGTAAGTGCTTACGACCTTTGACTTGTACATTCGTATAAATTCTGAAAAATACACAGCTAATTTCTAGATCCAAGAGCTGGTTCTTATTTGGCTCAAGGGGTCAGTATTGCCAGCGTGGCAAAATTCGTCCAGCCGTTTCGGCTACAGAGTCAGTCAAAATAATAAATTGAAAATGGCTTTTTACAGCCGCCATGTTGAATTTTTTGACACTTCATATAGCCTATGACACTCTCATCGTCCAGATGAATCCAACGTCACCTCATTTTTCAAAAATTTTCTACCCGTTCGGACTACAGCTTCAGCCAAAGAAATGCACATACCTACCCACATACATACCTAGTTGCATACACCCCAAACACATTACCCTCGTTCTTCGCAGTCGGGTAAAAAGGGTTTATTTTTGTTAAAAGCATACCATTTTCCCAATTTAATTGTAGCTTAAAATTCACAACGTAGCCTGAAACGGTGTTTCAGAGGCATTAAATGTTATTGTCGTCACCAGTCAGACACTTTATTATATAATTGTGGCTGGAATGGTTTCTCGATGACCCTTTTGTGCTTGATAGACGTTAAAATTTGGAGCGCGAAAACGGCACCCCTTTAAATTAATTGCCATTTTCTATTAGGACATTTCAGATACAGGACGTTCAGAATAAATTATACAATTTAATTATTTTATTAATTGCCCGGGTAAAAAGTAGCCCATATTGCCTATTATTCTTGCTTCACTTTAACGATCAATCTAGAACGCCTAAGCAAGCTACGTCACGAGCGATTAGTCCTGTTAAACTATTCCAAGTGAAGGCAAATCCGATAAAATATGATCTTACGGATGAGTGGGAACCAACATGAACACACACACACATTTATAATATTAGATAATGGTATTATTAGAATAAATAGGTGTAGTGCTAGCTGTAGGTGTTCCTTTGTCAGATGAGTCCTTTCAACGGTGCCTCGAGTTTGATGTTATCATTCGACATCGTTATATCGTGGAAATCGTTCCTTAATGGCACTTTGATGTCTGCCCGATGGTCGGGAGAGACGCTCTTTATAGCTAAAAATACATCAAATGGCAATAGGATATCTACGTAATATGGAGACTATTGCCACTTTGAAAACTGAGACTGGATGCTGATTCAACAAGCAACGCTGGCATCTTTGATTATATACCTGTCTATAATCAAAGGCTGGCATTCTCTTTTTTATAATTATTAAGAGGTTCAAATAAATATTACTGTCAAACTCATTAACATTTATACGTTCCACAACTTCGAGCCAAGTAAAATAAATATTTTACTTGGTCAAAAGTGTTTGTAGCCATTTGCTAATTCCAAAATGTATAGTGTTCTTTTTTAATACCGCGAATGTACAATTAAAAAAAACTACTCACCAGATCTATCATATTAAAATGTGTGTTTAATGTGTCTGTTAACTAAGATTTACAATGATGATAAGATCTGTGTACTCTGAGATGCGTGAGATGTGAAGGCAATATTGCCTTACGTACCCAACTAACGTAAAATTAATTAAATCAATTCCCTAACACAATATAATCCAATTATATTGATATCTAATATTCGAGTGAGCTTTGCAAAATTAAATTGAGATTTCTGGAGAATAAATTGATTAATTAACTTAGCCAATTACATCTGCCGATATATTAAAACAAACCTATTCGGTCATCGACATCTTGTAATAAGCAGGTTGAAGTGGCAATGAGTAGTGCAAATAGTTCGATGAACAGGTTGTAAAAGATCCTGAATGGCGTCCACGGACCGAGAAACGGAGACTCTGCACCCGATGGACCGATCGACATTGTAAAAATTGCGGGTGCTCGGTGGCTGAAGGCAGCACAAATTCGGCCTGGATGTGTATTGTAGACTTCTATTTCCAGAATTCCATATGTCCATGACATACACGAGTATAAGTTGATGATGATAAATTGAAGGGCACTACTCACAAATAAACCCGGTCGTGTATCAATGGATTTTTCTGTGCGAAAAATTTATGTGCCCTATACCAGTACTCTCAAACGGTGAAGGAAAACATCGTGAGGAAACCCGCGGCTTAGTCAGCTCCGCACGTTTTGACGATGTCTTTCCTGTGGACAAGGCCGACTAAGCTGAGAGGATGGAATAGGTACTGGGCAAGCCTATTCCATCTTAATTTGTCCCGGGCACTACAGCCAGCGTCCCGTTTGTGAAGGTAAAAGTTGCCTCCTGACGCTGTATAAATCATCTATTATAGATGGTAAAAGGCCTTAGTTTACTCATAAACATTCTCAATAATCCCGGCTTGAGTTTAAACAGGGTATTGGATATAGTTGCTAGAAATATGGGATGGATTTACCTTGGCCAAACAAGATCTCTTGATACCTCTATTGGATTGAAGTTCAGTTTCATACGAGTATTTATACCGTTTGTCAAAGGGTCCTTTGTACTTTACATACCTACTATATTTTGAAAGGAAATTGAATAGGGAAAGTAAAGATTTACAAATAGTTGCTTATTAATTCTAATAGTTTGGACTCAAGAGACCACGAAACAGAAGTTTCGTGGTCTAAATTCATGAAAGCTAAAGGCATGACTATTCAGATCTAGGGATGCAAGGCATGTCACAATCGGTATTAAAAAAAATAGTGAACCAACTACACTATAAAAAGTTAAATCTTCTGTTTCATCATGGTCTATAAAGTCTATACTATTAGAATTCATTAATTAAATTATCATCATCATCATCATCATCCGCAACCCGACTTTACCCACTGCTGGGTATAGGCTCGCGCTCGTGGCTTAGCTTGCTTAGGCGTTCTTGATTGATCGTTAAAGTTAAGCAACGATATGCGCGGTCACAAATTGGGATGGGTGACCGCAAGTGGCATTACGAGCTGAGCGCTTCCGTGCTTCGGAGGGCACGTTAATCAGTCGGTCCCGGCTTTTAAGTCGTTAAGCCATGACGGAGGCCTTTAGGCGGCCTAAAAACTCCGTCACTAGAGTTGGTCACTAGCTCATACGAACATACATACATGGGTATAGGCCTCCCTTTGTATGCGCCACTCTCCACGGTCCGTTGCAAGTCTCATCCAGGTCCGACCTGCGACGGATGCTATATCGTCAGCCCATCTCGCTGCTGGACGACCGACGTTTCTATAACCGGTTCTTGGACGCCATTCAGTTACCGCCTTACTCCACCTGTCATCACCACGCCTTGCCAGCACAATTAAATTATATGCAGCATTTATAACTTTTTATAAAAAAAAAATACTTTGCCTATTTTTCTATAGAAATAGGGTAAAAATAAACGATAGAATTTAATATTCTCTGCTTGCAATACAATAACACTACGAAAGCAATGGGGCTTCCTATTGTGTCATATTTTCTAAGATATCAGTTTTTTCACAGGTTTATAGGTAGAAAAAATTGTTCCCATGTACGCAAGGTACATTTGCTACGCATTATGACACCTTTTTGCATGAAAATAGATGACCTACCCCTGAATACTTAAACGCGACTCAGAGTTGAGCACGTCTCAAGTCACGGTTTTTTGACAGTTTTTGATGAAAATCTGTCAAAAACCTGTCACTTGATACGTGCTCAACTCTGAGATTCGTTTGAGTATTCGGGGGGTTAGAAACATACTTCTCATTATGCGTACGTAGACTCAGTGTGCTTTATCTTGTTTCTTATCTATATCTTACGTAATTGGCCATATCTTTCCTGTGAATACGACCGACTAAGCTGAGAGAATGTTAAATGTACTACATCTAAAATCGTCCCGGGCGTCTCGTATAAATCATTTGTTTCGTTCTATATCCGTTATCTATATATTGGTTTGTTTTACATACCTACATACATATTATCACGCCCGTATCCCTAACAGGGTGGGCAGAACCACAATTAATCATAAGAAAACTTGCAGCCACTTCTGATCCAAGACTCCCAAGATGAATATGGTGAACCATGGTCACAGGTGATCAGCCCATCGCTCATATATAGGTCCATTAAGTTTGTTTGTTTTGTCATCATGAGAGCACTGGTGGTCTAGTTGGTACTGACCCCGCCTTTCGTTTCGATCCTAAGGTCGTGGATTCAAACCCGGTCGTGTACCAATGGATTTTTCTGTGCGAAAAATTTATGTACGCTATACAAGTACTCAAACGGTGAAGGAAAACATCGCGAGGAAACCAGCGGCTTAGTCAGCTCCGCACGTATTGACCATGTCTTTCCCGTGGACAAGGTCGACTAAGCTGAGAGGATGGAATAGGTGCTGGGCAAGCCTACTTCATCTTAATTCGTCCCGGGCACTACACCGTCGTGTTAGTGAAGGTAAAAGTTGCCTCCTGACGCTGTATAAATCATCTACTATAGATGGTAAAAGGCCTTTATTATATTTTGTCATCAGATATGTGACTTCGGGCTGGCGCGAGTGGCCGACCCGGACCATGACCACACCGGCTTCCTGACGGAGTACGTCGCGACGCGCTGGTACCGCGCGCCGGAGATCATGCTCAACTCCAAGGTAAAATGTACTTCGTGCTTATAACTATTGATAGATTTACCGATAAACACACACATCTAGCTGTAGAGCGCATCTCTAGTTAATAATAATAATAAATAAGACCCAACAGTCACATACAAAGTCCTGACCCCACACTAGAATTCCCTGTGTCGTGGGTATCTGAAACTACGAGTACCATGGTACCACCCAGACCCGGAAGAAATATTTGCGGTACATGCAAACATTTCTTCCGTAGCGGGAATCGAACACGCGCCTCTTGCGTCTCTGCCGACAGTGACAGTGACAATGTCGCGCTCGAGGCGTAGTTTCCTTAGACGTTCTTGATTGATCTTTGAAGTTAAGCAACGTTGTGTGCGGTCATAATTGGGATGGGTGACCGTGGCATTACGAGCAGAGCGCTTCCGTGCTTCGAAGGGCACGTTAAATTGACGAAGGTCTTTAGGCGGTCTAAAAACTCCGTCACAAGAGTTGGCCACTAGCTCATACGAACTTACTTCACTTTAGTTACTATGTCAGGAATAGACATACAAACTCTATTGCGAACTACCGAATGGAGCCAAGCGTTATGTTTCTAAAAATGCGTTGTTAGTAAAGGTATTTTCTAATGTAAAAACCTTGTTTGAGTATCAGCTTAACGCTTTAGAGATAGTAATATGGTAAAAGCCTCTATTTATAAAGAAATTCTCTAAATAATACTGAAAACCGTATCGAACCATTGTGTAGTTTAAAAAAATAAGCGTAGAAACAGAGACTCGTATAGCGACTTTTTAATACTATTTAGATAAGATATATTGAAATTGAAATCACAAAGGTTCTTTGAAAACTCTTATAATAATTTCTGAACAACTCCATATTTTTCTTGCCTTGGACACTTACAAGTAAACAATATCATTTTTGGAGCGTAAATATTTTTCTTCGCTCTTTATTAACTGAAAGATTCTCTATTTGCTGTGGGTATATTTGCCATCGACATGCAATCTTTTGCAGATACGAAAATGTATGCTTTCAAATTGAAACGCTAGGCGTCCTTTGACGAGCGTATAGGCGGCTGTGTATATGGCAGTATAGTGTAACTCATTCGACCGTTTTACATCAGCAGCTTTGAAAGCTTTCAGCAAATATTCCGTATACGAATCTAACTGGAAATAAATAAAACCAATTTACTTAATATCCTTCGAATTCGCTAGCAAGTGTAGCTGAAAGTCATAATGCCGATTCAAAATAATTCCAGTACGCGCTGAAATTGAAATATGATTCCCTTTGCCGCAAAATATAATTTATTAAAGTGAATGTTCGCAATATTGTTCACGATATTTGGTATTACCGGAATTCGACAAGGGCTGGCTGTTTGCGGCACTTTGATAATTTTCGCGTCTGGTGACAAAGGAAGGGGCTTACTGCTATATCTTAGCCGTCTACCTTGATAATTACGAGCTTTATGGTGCTTGACAGCGTAACGGCATTAATTATCCCACTATATCTAATAAGCCTGAAATCTCTAAGGTATAATTGTAATTCTAGTCGCGAGAATTTGGTTGAAAGTAAATAAATAATGCTGGACATTTAACTTCAACAAAACTAAGAAAAGCTGTACTATGGAAACCAGGCGGCTGATGGAATTGTCTTAGTATTTTTTTTTTGTAAATGCATACTTATCTATACTAATATTATAAAGCTGCAGAGTTTGTTTGTTTGTTTGTTTGTTTGTTTGAACGCGCTAATCTCTGGAACTACTGGTCCGATTTGAATGATTCTTTCAGTGTTGGGTAGTCCATTTATCGAGGAAGGCTATAGGCTATGTTTTTTTTTTCTTTCAAAATTAGGGATCCGTAATAAAATTGCTATTTTGTAACACAAGGTGTAAAATCGAAAACCTATTTTTGCGTGCGCTGCAAAAACTATTGACAATAGAACAAAATGATGTACTACGGGTTTGTAGATCCCATCAAGACCTACAAAAAAGTCCGCGAGAACATATATCTAGCTATCATGGTTTAATCACAATAACCGATTTTGTGTTTAAAATAATTATTAAATCGTCTGAAGAAAAAAAAACTACGTTAAATATGTATCGTAATATTAATCTTTATCGAAATTATGCATTATGTTATCAAGAGTATTTATGTAGAAGTAAAATACTTTTTGTTTCATCTCAATCGGATATTTCGTTTAAAAGTTATCACGTGTGTAAGATGTTAAGAGTTGGTACCTATTAATGAGTTATGGGCCATAGTCCATTTATTGAGGGAGGCTATAATATAGGCAATATTTTATCTCGGTATTTCCACAGAAACGAGAAAAACGCGGGTGAAACCGCGGAGCACAGCTAGTAATTTATATCTAACTAGCTGCCGCCCGCGGCTTCGCTCGCGTGGTACCCTGATAAAAAATTGCCTATATGTTAATCCAGCACATGTACTATGTATATTCCAAGTTTCGTTTAAATCCATTCAGCCGTTTAGGCGTGATTGAGGCACAAACATAAGAACATCCTCGCAAACTTTCACATTTATAATATAGTATGATAACAAACACCCAGGCACAGAAAAAACATCTATGTTCATCACATGAAGGTTGGTAGGAATCGAACCTAAATCAAGTGTTTCCTTAAAATTTTAATCCCTAAGTTTCTATAATGATTTCTCTTTCTATAACTGTAAGTACTTAAGTGATATTCTTATTAGGTCAGCTCCATCGGGGATGGAGAGAGCTTTTGAATTTCCATTATAAAGCTAGAAAAAATACTCGAGGGATCGTGTTTGTATTGGACGGGTTTTTATTCTCCAAATGAAAAGAAGCGTACCTTATTCGAGCTCGGACAAAGTGCTGAGGGTAGGAAGTATGCATTATACTCGTTTGTAATTTATGTAGTTCCAATGTGTTCAAACGTGTTTTTGTGATGATTATTTCCAACTCGACAACTGAGTAGAAGCCTGGACAAGATGTCGGAAGCTATAGATTCGTTTAAGATAATATAAGATTTATCTTTTTCATCAACTACGTAGAATTTGGAGACTGATGCTGCTTGTTTTTAAGGCGTTGTTTGAAGACGTTACGCGACCTCGTGGTTAAAGGCGAACTCGATGCCCACTAAAACTGGTCTACAGATCCCTTAAATCCCTTAATAAGGGGTAAATGAAAATAGGAGCTTTTGTCCACTGCTGGGCAAATGCCACCCAGCATGCACAAAAGATTTGCTATAAAATGTTTTTCACACCTAAACCGCTCGACTCGGCTGCATATGCCGGCGGTGGAACATGTTAGGCCCCCTATTTTATCTTCAAATAATCATGTTTAACCCTAAACCTAGGTAAAATAACTTCCCTTACGGCATATATCTGTCACCGTAAAATTGTAAACACCGTTATAATATTGCGAGATTTTAAACTAGCTAACATCTGCTTAGATCGAAATTAGTAGGTTAGGTTAGTTAGAGAAAAACTACGCGCGAGGCGAGCGAGCAAAGCGAGCATGCCGCGGCATCGCCCGCCGAAGCGCCACAAATTCAAAGCAGTTAAATTGTAAGCAGTATGTTACGGTTCACAATCTTTCGACAGTTTACAATTTCGCGAGATAGATTATAATCTAACGGTATTTATAATTTTACGGTGACATATCCATCATTAATAACTTGTATCCGTGTTACGCTTATCCTCAATTTATCTCAGTCTATTCTGTCTGACCGCACATAGTACCCGTGATCGCTCAATGTCGTCGGCCCAATTAGTAAATGGTCTGCAAAATATTTTTCTGTCCTCAGGACACCTATTTTGTGTATTTACGAGTGCTGGGCCGAGTTCTACAATAACCCGATATGTCACGAACCGAGCCCGCAGGGACTAAACCCTATCTTGGTAATACTTGGAACCAAGCAAAAAGCTTTTTTTGGTAAAAGCTTTGGCAGAAATAGAATGCATACATTGATTAACTTTGATACATTTTAAGAGGGGTTTTGTGCGAGACTAAATGCGGGTTTATATTCGCACTAGTGATTTCCCGCGAATTTACCCGCTTTTGTTTTTTAGAGACAAATGGTAGCCTTTGTCCTTCCACAGCAATCTATTCCCACGCCTTATTGAAATCTGTTCAACGGTTTAGGCGTGTAAAGGTGACATACAGACAATTACTTTTGCGTTCTAATATTAGAATGGATTCGTAAAAAAACGTGAATCACGATTCTCTATCATCTTTCCATCGAAAACTGTTGCCAGGCTTGAGCATTATTCTTGAATACGGACTTAAGAAATCTTGAGGATATATTAAGATCAACATAAGGTTCCGTAATACTGCAAATAAAATTTTATTTGCAATATGAAACCCAGCTTTACCAGTCTTGTGGTTAAATCTAGGGTACGAGATTCACTTTATTTTATTGTTTTGGGAACAGAACGACATGTCCAAACTTAGACCATCGTTCTCATGCTCAAATGTTACAGAGTTTAATTAGTTTGAGCACTGGCGGTCTAGTGGTAATGATTCCGCCTTCTAATCTTTCAGTCGTGGGTTCAAATCCGTTCTTGCACCAATGGATTTTTCTGTTTGATAATGTGCCTATACCATAGCACTCTCAAACGGCAAATGAAAACATAGTGAGGAAAGCGACATGTCGTAGAACCTAAAAAGTTCGTGGATGTGTATCTTGTGCACAAAACTATCGTCTTTGAGGCGCACTTGAATCCTTTCAATCCTTAGTAGTAGTTTGTTTTAGTTTGAGAACGCAATTACAATTATCCGTGCATCTTAATATTTACAACCGGATAATAAACGGATCAGTGAAACCTTTTAAATCACGGTTAGATCCGGACTATGTTTTAAAACAAACAATGGTTATCTCTCGATGTTTTCCTTCATCGTTTTAAGCGCGTTTCAAAGTCAAATATAATCTTCTCTTAACAAGGCTTTATTTTAATGAACCTGTCTTGTTCTTCTGATAAACAACACGCCTCTTTATTAATGTATAGTCGTTATCTGAGGATGATGACTTTTAGGATGTACAAATAATTTATTCGAAGTACTTAAGTAGAAAGATTGCTCATTTTTAGGTTATATAAACCCTATGATACTTTAAGTTAGTTTTCATACACAAAATGGTTTTGAAACTTTTTCTCGAGATCTACAAAATTTTCAGAGAATTGCATGAGATCTAAATGTAACTATAATAGCGATAAGGCCACCCTTTGCCAGCAATGTTAGGTTGCTTGCAATAAAGTTTTTTCATTTCATTTCAAACTATTGGGCATGATATATTATTTATTTGCCCTCACATTCATAAGATTTAGAGTAGACATGATGTCTTGATAATAAAACTGATGAAAACCAAATGCGAGGCTCACAAATCACCAGGCAGACCACCAGCCAGGTGTTCAGATGATGTTGTAAAGACAGCGGGTCTACTGGATTATTTTGGCCTATCTAGCAGTGGGTGGTGTATGTGGACAGATTATGATGAATCAAGACATTGTCTAAGTATTTATGAATAAGAACCCTAATAGTCTTTAATCTGCTTCAAAGTTTGAATCTGTTTTTTTTATTAACTTAACCAAATGTTTTTTTTGTCCATCACAGGGCTACACCAAGTCAATAGATATCTGGTCAGTGGGCTGCATCCTGGCCGAGATGTTGTCCAACCGGCCGATTTTCCCCGGCAAGCACTATCTGGACCAGCTGAACCATATCCTGGGTGTTTTGGGCTCCCCCAGCCAGGATGACCTTGAGTGCATCATCAATGAAAAGGTAACTAGTGGCTTTTTTGGATTCCGTATCCGAAGCGTGCCAACGGGAGCCTATTACTAAGCCTGTCCGTTCGTCTGTCCGTAAGTAAAATAATAGTGTAGTGTAGGTATTTTCTATCTTAATTCAATGATGCATGACCCAAGATATGTTTTGGTGTAAGCTCGTTGTGTTGTAAAATGTTTCCGGTTCTCAAAGGTCACAACGGAAGACCAGTGTTGGTTGGACCTGAATTGGGAACATTTTGGAACTATGTTTCATAATTATAATAGTTTAGTTTTGTCTTTTATTATTGCAAATAATAATATGATTTCGGATTTCTCAATCTCTCCAATCAAATCTAAACTCGATCGATTGAAACGTGACTATAAAAAAAACCGGAAAAGTACGAGTCGAATTCGGACACGAAAAAACATTTATAGTACCAACATGTACGATGGTACGGATACCATAAATATCTCTTGTCGCCTGGGGTCGCCTTTTATTTTATATTTATTATTTCTTCTTATAGCGGCAATAGAAATACACACTCTGTGAATATTTCAACTCTCTACCTATAACGATTCATGAGATACAGCCCGCTGACAGGCGGACGGACGGACGGACGGACAGCGGAGGCAATTGGCACCCTTCGGGTACTGAACCCTAAAAAGCAGCCTATCTTTCTGAATATAATTCGGTTCAGAAACTTATACTCAAGACATTTTGCTTATAAAAATACTTTGCTGAAGTACGGCAAAAGATCAACATTCAATGAGAAAATTGCAATTTTATACAGTACGTCAACATCGATACGAACGTGTCATATCAATAAAACCAATATTCCCAAATTAAAATATACCCTCTTTTTATTGAAATGTATTTTTGTTGGAAATGTTTTTCATATTACTCTTATTCATTGGAGTGCTTGTACAAAGAGCCTATGCAAACATAAAAAGATCGTTCTACGCCATTTTATTCGGTACAATTGTACTGCCATAAGTCGTTCCACGTGACAACCACGTGCCACTAAATGATCGACTTGCTTTACACAATCAACGCACAGCCTCATAAGTCCTAGAATCATGAAACTTGGAGGGTATTTCCTCTTATGGTGTAGGGGTGTACTAAGAAAGGAATTCCCGAAATTCAACTCCTAGAGAACGCTGATGTAGATGAAGTTTGTATAAAAAAAAATCAACGCGAACAAAGTTGCAATCGACTCCCACATGAAAAGCATTCTATGATGTAAAGATACTTTGAAATTGTTATAAAAATACCCTACAGCTTAGCAAAGAACGGTTTCATATCTCAGTTGGTAGTAAATAGCTCTGCATTCTGCGCTGTATGGTGTAGATTCGATTCTTTACCAGGACAAACATTTATGTGATGAACAGACGTTCGTTCTGTGTCTGAGTGTTATTAGGTATTTAAGTATGCATTAAGGAAAACTATAGGTAAGTATATTAAGTAGTATTCTATCAGCCATCTGATTTCCATTGGACATGTTTTGCTTAGTTTGGGGCGAGATAGCGCTGTGTAAATAAGCAATATTTATTTTTTATTACTACCTGCCGGCCGCCCGCGGCTTTGCTCGTGCGGTGACCGGATAAAAATAGCCTATAATGATCCAGCACATGTAGGTACATATGTATATTCAAAGTTTAATTTCAATTAAATTTAAAAAAAAAACCGTTCTACTATACGGCGTGATTGAGGCACGAACATTCTAACATCGTTCATCATCACAAACTTTTGCATTAATAATATAAGTAAGATTCTCATCTAAGTATTAGGTATGATGAAACTTCTCCAATACCCCTGATACCATAAATTTGTTTGCGTTAAAAGTTTTCGTTCGTTTTCGCGTTTTCTTTATTTAGGACTGTATATTTCATCTCATAAAATATTCCAAGAACTTTTAATATAATGGCACATTTATCACTTGAAATATTACGATGTCTCGATTTTATTATTTACTAGTGGAACGCCGCGCGACTTTCACCGCGTTAAGTTTTTTTTCAGCGGTATAAACTTCACTTATCGCTGCTGCGTCCTCTAGGAATTCAAAAATAAATAAATAAATAAATATTTGGACATTTCAGACGACAGACCTTTGAACATTTGAATTTCGGGAATTCCTTTCTTATTGAACCGTGTGAATCAAGTGAAATGGAGTAGGCTCCATGAGAGGAATCTAACCTCCTAATTTCACTTTTATCGAACTTATGATTTAGACTGCGTTGACTGTCAGTCAATTTGTGAGTAACGTTTCATATATTTAGACGCAGTTATTTTCATTTTAGTTCTTTACTTCCATAATATGAAAAAAAACCTATTGCGGAGGAGACTGTCAGTCAAACCCAACCCGTAAATGTCACTATCCCGAGGGGAAAGAGGAAATAGAAAACATTTGTAGGAAATAGCTTCCGCTTGCATTCCCTCGAAATTGGCGAACTAGGCATGTACTATTTCTTGTTTACATGTGATTAGTCATTGACTGAAATCTTTCTGATTTATAAAAGCAAACTTTCAAAGCAAGCTTCAGTGACGCCGCGACAGAGCTTCTGCAAAAACGTATGAAACAGGTTCGTTGATACAATGAGGTTCCATACCGTTTGCTTCGAAAGTCTTTAATATTAGTAACATTATGACTGAATCCAGCTGCTTCTCTCCCCGAGCATGTCGTAAGAGTCGACTAAGGGATAGTATCCTCCGACATGATGAGATACAACAAGCAAGTATTCCCAAAGAGGGTTGACGTTAGGCAGGCGGCCGGTCATAAAACACCTTAGCCAAAACTCTTAGAGCGTGATCCAAGGAACATGCTGTGCCGACCCCGCATAGAGTGGGATAAGGGCAGGAAGATGATGATGATTATGACTGAATCCAATTAGTTGTCTACCCGCGTATCTTTGATCATTGATTTATGAATGAAAAAGATACGCCTGTTATTGAAGATATTGAACTTTCCAGGCAGGTGTAGTATAAAAGTGTTTTTGTTTGTCAGGCTCGCGGCTATTTGGAGTCGCTTCCGTACAAGCCGCGCGTGCCGTGGGTTGATCTCTTCCCCGGCGCAGACGCACGTGCGTTGGACCTACTCCATCGCATGCTGACCTTCAACCCGCACAAGCGCATCACGGTTGAAGAGGCGCTGGCACATCCCTACCTCGAGCAGTACTACGATCCCAACGATGAGGTAATGTGTCATATAACGACTATAGCTACAACCCAAATTCATAGTTTACTAAGCTTCAACCTACAAGCGCATTCATACAACCATACATAGACGTACATACTGACGACCTCGGTGGCGTGGCGGGCGACGGCTCGGCTGAGACGCAAGAGGCGCGGGTTCGATTCCCGCTACGGGAGAAATGTTTGTATGTTCTGCAAATATTTCTTCCGGGTCTGGGTGTTGTGGTACCATGGTACTCGTAGTTTCTGATACCCACGACACAGGGAATCCTAGTGTGGGGTCAGGACTATGTATGTGACTGTTGGGTGTTATTTATTTATTTATACTGAGCGCATCATGGTTGAGGGGGCTCTGGCACATCCCTTCCTCGAGCAGTGCTACGATCGGAAGGATGAAAAAAAAAACCAAGACCTTTTACCATCGTCAGAAGGCAACTTTTACCTTCACAAACAGGACGCTGTAGTGCTCGGGACGAATTAAGATGGAGTAGGCTTGCCCAGCACCTATGCCATCCTCTCAGCTTAGTCGACCTTGTCCACAGAAAAGACATGGTCAATACGCGCGGAGCTGACTAAGCTGCGGGTTTTCTCACGATGTTTTCCTTCACGTTTGAGAGTACTGGTATACGCACATAAATTTTTCACACAGAAAAATCCACTGGTACACGACCGGGTTTGAACCCACGACCTTAAGCTTAAATCCACAAGCGCATCGCGCTTGAAGAGGCACTAGAGCATAGGAATGCTCCAGTGCCTCTTCAAGCGCGATGCATTGTATAAACTGCTCGAGGTAGGAACCTCGAGCAGTAATACGATCCCAAGGATGAGTTAAAATACATAATTTCTCGGCTATTTTGGTTAAAGACGTGCAATTAATAGGATTTTACATTCTTAGTACAAATTCTACGAGTTATTTCCTCTACGGCATTCCACAAGTTCAGTGGAATGTTACGACCCCTTAATAGATACTATACCATTAGTTACGAGTACAGCTGAATTAAGATTTACATACATAATGTCCTTTATTCCCAAAGGGGTAAAGAAGGGTAACATTATTCCCAAAGGGGTAAAGAAGGGTTAAGAGCATTGTCTCGCGGCTACGCTAGCGTGGTACATAGTCGGATAAAAAATATCCTGTGTTAGCTTGCTTAGGCGTTCTTGATTGATCGTTAAAGTTAAGCAACGTTGTGCGAGGTCACAATTGGGATGGGTGACCGCAAGTTGCATTACGAGCTGAGCGCTTACGTGCTTCGGTAAATTGTCGGTCCCGGCTTTTAAGTCGTTAAGTCATGGCGGAGGCCTTTAGGCGGCCTAAAACTCCGTCACTAGAGTTGGCCACTAGCTCATACGAACATACATACATACATACTTCTCTGCCAGACTCGTGAGTAAAAAAAAACATAAAATGTTAGTTACTCTCAAACGGTGAAGGAAAACATCGTGTGGAAACCGGCATGTCGTCAAACCAAAAAAGTTCAAAAATATGTGTCAAATGCAGGAGGGCAGGCTATGAGGCGCACTTTAAATCCTTTCACCACACTGGTTCGAAAGAACTAGTTACACGACTAGATAGATGCACTGTATTTGTTTTTTTACGGAGATTTGTTTCTAATACCACTAGATATTTAAGGGAAGTCTACACGTTGCGTGCAACAAATAATTACCTTTTCCGTTTAAAAATAGTGTATTTTGAAGACAGAATTCGTCAAGCGGGTCACGCTCATGCAGCGCTCAGTTGATTGATCGATATCGAACGTGACCGGAGCACTCTGAATAACGAATGCAGCTTACGCCTGAAAAATGACTCTTATTTCTTTATTTGTTTATACTTCGTTATTGAAGGCTATTAAGGCTAATCGGTCTATATATTTTTGGTGGACAACGCTTTCGACCTCGGTGGCGTAGCGGGCGAGTACTCGGCTGAGACGCAAGAGGCGCGGGTTCGATTCCCGCTACGGGAGAAATGTTTGTATGTTCTGCAAATATTTCTTCCGGGTCTGGGTGTTGTAGTATTATAAGTTTGTATTTACAACAAATAAAGTATATCTATATAGAATATGAAGTATATCTGAAAGTATTCTATCAATAAATAAATAATATCATCTACTATAGATGGTAAAAGGCCTCATTAGGAAAATTTACGTGAAAAGTCGGCGCTCATTTATTGCGTCCTAATTGGACGGGTATTTTGCAGTCAGCTTAAGGCTTTACGACTTTACTCTTTTCATACAGATTTCATCTACCTATATTGCTTTTATCTACATACATAAAATAACGCCTGTTTCTCATAAGGTTGAAGGAAACACCGTGAGGAAACCGGCATTTCGTAGAACCGTAGAAAGTTTGAAAACATGTGTCAAGCGCACGAAAGGAGCCTAGAGGAGAAGAACTAATGACACGACTAGGTACTCTAGATACTCTAGATGGAGCCGTTACGTCATGATTGAACTACAAACATCCAAACATTCTTACAAACTTTCGTAATGACAAAAAGGTTTCAATATAATTATCTAATTCTACAGTATGTTAACTCCTTTGAAGAACTCAAAAAGATGCGAAACGCGAAGGGGAAAGAAGTCGTTCGTGAAAAGCACTGAATCGAAAATCACTTTGCTCAGTGGTAAAAAGATTAAAGTCGTAAGCCGATTATCCTCTTGAGCCGTTTCAAATAGCTCAGAAAATCTCACATCTAAAGATATAAAACTCTTATGTTACTGACTGACAATCAACGCACGGCCACTAAGTCCTAGAAACATGAAATATGGAGGGTATATTCCACTTACGCTATAGGGGTGCACTGAAATTCCCGAAATTCAACTCCTAGAGGACAAAGCGGGAAGATGAAATTCGTATGAAACTCGGACGAATTCGCGGTTCTTTCCCCCCATTAAAGTATAAAAAAATACCTTCTTTAAAAGTTATTTCTCTGCTGGACTGGGAGTAAAAAAACATAGAATGCGTCCAGCTGCCTCTCCCCGAGCAGTCGTAAACGTCGACTAGGATTAGTATCCTCCCTAACATGACGGACCATCTATATGGGCGATGGGCTGGTTACCTGTCACCATGGTTCACCATATCCATCTTGGGACTTTGAATCAGGAGTGGTTGCAAGTTTTCTTATGACAACTTGAGGCTCTGCCCACCCCATTAGGAATACGGGCGTGATAATATACCTAAAGTATGGTACAGTTTTTATCAGTTTATAATAGTATCTGTCCAGCTTACCAACGTCAAAAGAAAGCAAAGCAAAGTTAAAACATGCATTAATCACTTGGACACGTCTTAAATCTACGTTGCATTTACACCTGTTCGTAACACGACTAAGCGTTTTTATAAGTTCTTATAAGGTATGTCCCCTCCAAATTTCAAGTCTCTAAAACAAGCGGTTTAGGCTCTGCGTTGTCTATCATAGGTCAGTCAGTCATGACAGTCTTTTATATAGTATTCTGATTTATCTTCAAACCAGTTTATACCAGATCTGGTACCACCTTCTAATGTTGCCCTAAAAACACTGAATAAATGCAGCGAAAGTAGTTTGTCAGGACCGTAGCTAATGGAGATCCATGATCTCTGACTACCCCTATGGAAAACAGGCGTTTAGCTAAACATGGATTATAAGTGGAATGAACTATAAACCACCAGTATGGGTTGGGTACTTTGGTGTGGCAAGTGTGGGTAACTTAAACCCATTTAATCTAGCTTAGCCTCTGGGGCCCCCGCTAAAAGTTTGCACAGTGAACGCTCTTAGTTGAATTATAAAGTTTGCACTATGAACTCGCATCAATTTACCCGTACTAATGGGTCAAGTGTGCAGCTTGCAAAATATTGTTAGGGTTACCTATAGGTAGCTTTTACAAATAGTCACTTCATATTTTCAAAAAATACTTTTTTGGTTCCATTACTAAGATCTAATGATCCAAAATTTTAACTCTACCTGAGTTTAAATTTTCAGTGTTTATTTCTATTGACGCTTTAACAACAAATAATAAAAAATATAAATAAAACGGGGCCCCATACAAAAAACATTTTTATGTATTTATAGTTTTATGTATAAGTACGGAACCCTATGTGGATGTTCGTTTCGCATTGGACCGGATTTTTATTAATGACAGACATCTGTAGCCAAACAGTATTTTCGCAGCTAAGTAAAAGTCGGCAATGACCTTACTATTGCTTGCTAAAATAGAGCACTCAACTCATCTACATATAAAAACTTCTGGATTACACTCAGATATTTGTGTAAACTTAACTAAGTTAATACTATTATATATTCTATGATGACTTACCAGACAGCAGACTGACGTCTGGCGATACGTCATTGCCTAAGGGTCATTAATAGCGTCTCAAACTGTCGGCGTGGATCAGGGAGGTGTGATTATTTCACTCGGACTGCAATCAGTTTTATTGAAAACCTCGGAACAATAGTTGAAAACCATTAAATGTGACGGCTTTGTATATAAATACCCGTCACATTTGACAGTTTCAAATTCAAACTGATTGCAATAACGCATAAAAATGGCGCATAAAAAATCCATTGCTTTACAAACACACGCTAATTTGAAAAAGTGCAATTATAAAATGAGTTGACTATTTCAAATACGCTCGATTCTAGCACGCTACTGGGAAATCAAACCGTTCACATATGTGAGGTATAAATAACGCCGGCAATGCACAGCGAATATTGTCGTCATACGAATATTTGTGTTCAATATTGAAAACTGGACGTAGCGAACTGGAAGGCCGATAATTACTCAAACATTTTCGTCACTCCGGCATCGTAACAAACATACATGATATTAACTGCACCTAGCAGTCACATACATAGTTCTGACCCCACACTTGGATTCCCTGTATCAAGTCAAACATGCAAACATTTCTTCCTCTGCGGGAGTCGTACCCCTCGAGTCTCGGCAGGCATTCGACCGTCATTTAGTTTATTATAAACATAAATACAACATTACAGATAGATTCTAATTAGTCATATTTATGGACAAATAAATCAAAAGTTAAAAATAAAAATAGAACAAAGAAAAAAATTACAAAAATAACTTTAAAAAACAATATGTACAAGCGACTAAAACAACTTAAAACAATATGGTTTCAAAAATTATAAACTTAAACCATGCCTATTAAACTACCTAGAATTAAGTACTGCTTTCACAAAAATACAGACAAACCCGTTCAATCGACTTCCAGCCATACATCAGCAAACACATCAAACTAAGGATGTTTGGTGATTGGTTTTGGACATGCCACCGAGGTCGTCAATAGCCATGTAGGTCGATACCTCAAGCTATTATGTCGATTACGGCTGGTCCTAAAAGAGCCTAAACTGTGGCTGTATGATCTCACTACGGACAGTTAACCTATTATGACGGCCACTTGTTTTGTTTGGTATAGCTCCTACTTGTGTATGCAGGGGTGGGTAACTTACTGAACGACAAAAAACCGACAATATTCTAGAAAGAAAGAAAGAAAATACATTTATTGGTTCATTTCATCACATGCAACCAACTTATAATAACTAAATCTATCTACATTAAGCAAAAAGCAAAATTCTAGAAAACTATTTTGAAAGCTGCCTTTTCGTAGCGAGTGCATTAGAGAATTCCTAAATGGTGTTGCGGAGTTTGCGGTTCATAACGAAATAAATGACGGAAACGAAGCCGCGGGCATATCGCTAGATTTAATATAAACATAATTTGTCCGGCAAAATTAGATTCATGAATAAAGTGCTTAGGATTTGCATAAATTTTACTTGAGCGCGAAGGAAAAATGCGTTTAAATAGAAAATTCTTGTAGCAACGGAAACCCTATAAATTTTAATATACGTATTTACATAGTTTTGTGTTATCATTATCATACATTATAGCGTAACAGAAAGTTAAGTTATAGAAAACATTCCCAAAAAAATAAATTAAATAAGTATGTATAAATTCGTAACATACATTGGCTTATTAAATTGAATTTTAATAGGGTTCAAAATCGTGACAAAAATGATGTTCTTTGATTATTCATTATTTGATAAAAAAATATCCAATGAGATTTTGTTAATCGATGCTTGTTTAAAAATAACACTTAGGAAATGCTTATTTATTTCTATTTTTATCAGTTTATATTGACTTTTATTATCCCATTACCTGGTCATGGTGTCCTCCAAACTCGGCCAACCATCTCTATCCTTCGATAGTTCCTTCTATCATTCTCTTAGTATCAAGACCGTCCGTCCTAACTATTTCTATCACCAACTACTAAGCACGATTTACTAAAACATTATTTTGTTTGCAGCCAGTGGCAGAGGAACCGTTCCGGTTCGCAATGGAGCTGGATGACCTCCCGAAGGAAACCCTCAAGAAATACATCTTCGACGAGACATACCTCTTCAAGCAGATGAACGAAGACGCGTAGATTACCGGTAAACATCTCGAAAACCGACCTCGTAAGTTCATACCACGCACATGAATTTCCATCTACATCTAATAGGCCCTGAAATAAATATTGAATCGAGATATGGAATCGCTTGTTGAAATAAATTACTACTCCAATTTGAACACGTCAAAGTTAGCTGACGCAATCGGGAGCGAATTACAGATACAGGCACAGGCCTTGAGCGAGCTTCCCGCTGACTCCAAAACTTATTTCCACCGTTTCCAAAAATTATTCCCACTCACTCCAAATTGTCAGAAACAAAAACAGATTTTGTCTTGTCTAATACAATAGCTACGGTATTCAAAGATCTATAAATATACCTATTTCAGGAGGAGTGTTTAATTTATTTGTTTTTGTACGAGTATATTTGTTTGTTATACAAACTAAAAATACAGTTATGATTGTTTAAATGTGTAGCTAAAAGTATAACAATGTTTATCAAAATAATTCTAATTGCAAACATTTCATGTAGCTAAACATTCTGACATGACTGCACTCAATATTTTTTTGAAGTAATTGGGAATTGATATATCAAAATCTATAATTTCAAACAATAGGGAGAGTTTAAGATCAATGCCTGCATCTGATCTCGAAGGATTCGCTTCAGTTTGAATCCAGCTTCACGGAATTATCAATCTTCCATTCGTGTTTGAGAAAAATCGCAACATAAATAATGAAATCAGGCTTTGTATTTATTCTCGATTCAAATTGAAAGTATCAAGCTCGATCTCATAAAAAATCTAAATAACATTTTCCAATATGGATAAGTTATCCCCTACTGCGTAAACTGGGTTATGCGTTTTAACTACAGATTATTTTAGAGTACGCAAATGTATCTGGAGTTATTATTCTAAACTTGGTAGATACGTGTTGACAGACATGACAAGAGACAGCAGATGGTACAGTGTTGTATATTTTACATGTGCGTAGTTTGAACTGAATATACACTCAAGTCGCGAGCTCGTGTCCCTGACGTAATCTAGCCAAGCCCTTATCTCCTCGATGCATTATCTAATCACCAAGATTATTCGAACAAGACAACAATAGCATCGATAATAGCTTGTCCAGACAGAAAAAAATAACAGGATAAAAAAAGACAGAAAAATAATGGGGAAAATGCAGTTCGCGTGCACGAGTGACGTAACTCACCGGTATAATACGAATGTCGGAGGTATTCGGTTAACCAAAGCTACTCGTTAACCATCGTATTAATAAAGTATTCGACGTTTTTGACTCGTGTTTTCAGTTAGGCGCTTGTTTTGTTATATTACTCTTCAATGGGGTAGGGCGGTATTGAGAGCCGGCGAGCCGTGATGGCTTTGGGCTCAATCGACTTTTAATTTCTTGAATGTCGAGGCAACGACGACCTTAGAGTACTCCTTTGTGTATCGAACAATGCATAATAATGGACTCTCTTGAGTACTGCCGAAACGAGTAGACTATATTATTTTATTCGACATTATTATTTGTGTATCAAAATTAGTTTTATTTGAGTTCGTAAAATGGTAACGGCATGACTGGATCGGAATGTAGAACAGCGTAGTTACTCGTAGCGTCATAGATAGGACTTTCGGAAATTTATAAACGTTGATACCTAGTCTTACAGTGCACCGATGAAGTGTTCGTCGGCGTATGAAGATCCGTAGTGGGTATGTTACAGTATTACAAGTCGAATTCACGTTCGTAGTGTTGAGATCTTGAAGTAGTTTTGGGGTGATTACATGGGAGAGGTTAGAGTCGAGAATTAAGCTGTTGTCGATGTTTGTATGGATATTTTTTGATGTAAAATGTGAAGGCACATTGATTGTTTGTACTTTCGTTTAGTTGATGATGTTGGTATTGACAATTTGCCATATATTGCGGTAACTTTTATGTAGGTCGACCAACAAAACATCCGAGAAAATTCTTCAAAGTATAACATTAATATTGATGGGAAGCAAATATACCTAATGCTTTCGTATCATTATAAAAACGCCTGATTTCGGTATTGTAATCAGCTTGCGGTACCAACGTCTCAGGCTAAAGGAAGTACCAAACATGTAGGTATGAGGATGTAAATATTTTTACATTACGAATAAATGTATTTGAAGTGTCACCGTGTAATGATATCTAGCACTGCTAACTTTTATTCATTAATTCTGATGTGATCTAATTATGAATAATGTATTTTGGGTACGGGGCGAGTTGTTCGTTGAAAAACTTGCTTATTTTTTTATGGATTTTGATGTTTACGGTGTTTTTTGAGACTCTTTGAGAAGGAGTTTGCCTGGGGCAGTACCATGGTACCGATTTGAAGCAGCGTTGTATTCTGTTTGCATGTGCCGGTAGAACTACACGCAAATGAGATTCTTCAACTTTATATCTCCACAGAATTGCTAGTATCTTTACCATTAGAACCGTACAATCCAAATGGCATAAAATTTACAAAAATTGTCTTCCTGCTATTTTCACGACGCACAATAAAAGTTAAGGATAGTTGTTCATATCAGATTAAAGTTGATATTGAATAGGTTGTTTGTGCGATTGTTATCAAGTTTTTCAACGAACTAGATAAAGTATTGTGTACGAATATGACAGAGTCGGATCTATCTGTTGTTACACTTCATATGTCTATAAGATGTTGTTAGGACGATATAAGCCCACGTTTCTATACAGAGTGTAAAAAAACTATAAAAAACCTTTCCAATTCATACATATATTTTAAACTTAGTTTCAACAGACGTTATATTTTGTATTTTCTAGCTAGGTTTTGGTATATCAGTAAATCTTTGTAAGCGCCAAGCTTGCAATATTGGCGTAGCATTATTGACTTCTATTGTTATAAATTCTCGAATAGTCTTGAATACATTAAACCACAAAAGGTGGACCAATATGCATACTTTAATACTACCACCGCTATTATAATCATATTGTTTACAAGCGTGGTTCGTGATAACGTGGTAGCTTCTGAAGACTTCACAGAATACTCGCATTTGGTCGCAGTGCACGAACATGCAATCTTAAGATACTGGCACGGATTTTGAGCGTTCGGCGAAAGAGGGATTTGCGCACAGGTTAGAGATACGTCAGCGTTGACGATTCGTGCCGGTGTTACAAATATCCTTCAAAGTAAAGCAAGACTATTCAGAATTTATCAAAATTTAATTTGAAAACATTTTTTGCACTCTGTATTCGGGCTGTCGTTGCTCTATTTCTATGCTAAGACTTGAATAAAGTTGTTTGTTGAAAGTATTTAGGGAGCATTTTAGAATATACTTAAATATATTTGTCATTCTATATTTTAACGCAGTACATATTTGTCATAATTTTCGTTGGCAAAGGAAATAAGCATTTTTTATATTAAAATTTTTATTCATCTAAGAGAAATTAAGATCAAATCCAAGCATTTTAAAGCAATACATTTCAAATTCGAAAATATTAAAAAGTAAAAAAAAAATGTGAACTTTCAACCAATTTGTAGTTTATTAAACTAGCATGATCCTCGCAGACTTAAAACGTCACACACTTACAGTTACTTTCTTATTTTAAGTCAGAGTCGTATTTGCTATGTAGTTTAATCAGCTTCAAATTCGCTAAAAAATTCGCAGAATATTTGTATCAAGAAGTTTTTGAAAGATTAACAGACTACTCTGAGGCACTCTGACAGGGCACCAAATGTATGGAAATTGTAATCTGGTTTATTTGTGACAACTAAATTAGATTCTGTAATCTTGGGCAAGCAACTGTAGTTCTTATGGATGTTAAATACAAATGTTGTGAATATATGTTTTGAATTTACGAATGTTTTCAGCAATGTTGTAAATTGTGAATGCCCCCTTCAGTCGCCTTAATGAGGGCCTAGAGTGTTTTTTACCGAGACTCAGTGTGTGGGTCTGAAGTAGCCTTGCAAATTCGAAGTTACTTATTACTTGCAGAAATGTTTCAGTGCGGTCCTTTGAAATGTATTATTCATTAAAATGTTGAACCACGTTTCAAATGTTAAGAATACGTCAGTACATTCTGTCTGCTTTATAATGTTATCTACAATTTAATGTTAATCTTGTAAATGTTACATCATTTAGTTGTTTAATTCAAAGTGTTTTTACTTGAATCTGGATTTATAGCTGTAGATCCATTTGTATAACCAGTACTTAGCAATGAAAGAAAAAATATTTAAAATGTCATGAAATATTTTTATAGAGAATTTAACTTGTTGAACCACGTTCTGAATTGACAACTTGACATTGACATTCTCCAATCTTGAACAACTCCTCTTGATTTTCTGTCAAATGAAAAGCCTGAAATATATTTCTAAGGCAATATTGAATGCAAAGTTCGATAAGTGGTAAAACAGGATATAATTTTGACTCTAAACGCCTAGTTCACCATCTCCAAGTAAAGTGTTGATTAGTTAATGTCTGAGTAACTTTCCTCGGCAGGTAAAGGTTACGAGTGACTTCTGTCCATTTTAACGGTTAATCTTATGATTAGCGCTACTCGAAAGTCGTGAAATTGTCATTTTAAGTTACCGGTTACTTTAACTGGCGAATGGCTTACTCGGCTCTTAACTTGAAGGTGGTGAAACAGGCCCTAAGAGTATCACTATATTCTTAGAGTCGTAATTATATTTCCTTTTTGATCCCCCTTTAATTACTACAGTTCCTTTAGCCACTACTACTTAATTGAAAGACAATTGTATCAGTGTAATTTTTCAAATAATTATGTTAGGTATAATCACGTTTCACCTTGTATTTTTAAATAGGCAAGCAGCTCAGTGAGAACTGTTTTCAATCGATGATTGTGAAACCAGGTGGTGATTGTGTTTGCAATCAATTTATATAAGTTTTTTTGAACCATCAAATATGACAGCATTGGTATATATATATAAATAACTGTTACATTCGATAGTTCCGCAACAAACTGATAGAAACTGATTGCGACAAAGATGCATAATCGCCATACTGGTAACACATCACCTACTAAGTATTTCTTGGGTCGTATTGAAGAACATTCTCACCTCCACTGAACAATAAAAAACTAAGGGCTTTTACCATCTATTGTAGATGATTTAAATAACGTCAGGCGGCAATTTTTACATTCACAACGAGACGCTGTAGTGTCCGGGACGAATTAAGGTGGAGTAGGCATGCCCAGCACCTATTCCATCCTCTCAGCCTTGTCCACAGGAAAAACGTGGTCAATACGTGCGCAGCTGACTAAGCCACGGGTTTCCTCACGATATTTTCTTTCACCGTTTGAGAGTATTGTTATAGCGCACAGAAAAATCCATTGGTACACAATCGGGTTTGAACCCCACCTTGGGATCGGAAGGCAGGGTCACTAGGGTCACTACCAACTAGACCTCTACTCAACCAAGTATTTTAATTATTCGATGGAAAATGGACACCGAATCTATGCTTGATTCGGGATTTATGCCTAAGCATTGTTCTTCAATACTGCCCTTAATTCAAATCAACTGCTCATTGTGTTCGCATTGAAAAGCTCAGCTTATAAACAATAAGCATTATTTGATTACTCAGTCTTAATCCCAGTTCAATTTGTCGATATTCTCCAAAGTCACAATGAACTGAATACCGAGATTTCTACTGCTTATAAATCAAGAATTCCGATCTAAACTGTGCTTTAGGCCAGGTTTACACGATTCTAGTACCGGATGTCGAGGCCGAGGTTAAATCCACAACACTCAATATCGAACCATTCAGCGTTTTGTTGAAATACCATTCGAATTTTCAATTACCTATCTAACAGCATTATTCGTTACCTACTAGTATCGTGTAAACCTACCCTTACTCTAGTAACACCACACTGTCATGTATTTATGGTATATTTATGAGTGTTGCCATATTCTCTTAAGTCATTATGTACAAATTGGATATTGTAAGATCATTTGTTATCTGTCAACAGTTGAATATTACGAAAATAAATCAAGTCGAAAGATTTAATTGTCTTGTTCATTTCACCCTCTAGACTCTGGGGGTTAATAAAGATTTGAGAATACGGATTATTTGAATCTGTAATATCATTAGACTAATTGGATTATCAAAATCTGCTTTCAAGTTTTTAGGTAAATGAGGATTTCGAATCCTACTAATATTATAAATGCGAAAGTTTGTGACGATGTTTGTGCTTCAATCTAGCCGTAACGGCTGAAAGGATTTGAATAAAACTTGGAATATACATAGTATGTGTAATGGAATAACATATAGGTTACTTTTATCCTGGTACCACGCGAGCGAAGCCGCGGGTGGAAGCTAGTAAGTTATAAAAAGTATTCTCGTTCTGGTGATCAGTTTTACCGTTTTTATACGTTTTAAAGTAGGAAATGCTTTCAATATAATTGATGTCCCGGGGAGGCGCTAAGTTATTAGACGCTACGGGTGACTCAATCACTACTTTACGTACAACAACATCGCTTATTTAGGTTATTGATAAATATATACACAAGGCAATGTTATTTATTTAGTTAAAACTAAACAAACATTATATCGTAGCTTCCATATTTCGCGGGCAGCACACTTTTATTAAAAATCAGCTAATGCGTAGAAAAGCTAAACTAATTTAGTAGGTACTTGATCTGCAATCGGCTAGGTAGATACATAAGTCAAAAACTTGTGTTCCCTAAATAAAGTAAGTACGTGTGTGCTAGTGACAAACTCTTGTGACGGAATTTTTAGGCCGCCTAAAGGCCTCCGTCATGCCTTAACGACTTAAAAGCCGGGACCGACAATTTAACGTGCCCTCCGAAGCACGGAAGCGCTCAGCTCGTAATGCTACTTGCGGTCACCCATCGAAATTGTGACCGCGCACAACGTTGCTTAACTTCAACGATCAATCAAGAACGTCTAAGCAAGCTACGCCACGAGCGCTTCAAAGACGAAAACCAAAAAGAGCAAAGGTTTTTAATAAGATACCCCACTCAACCTCTTGATCTGAAATAAAGTGACAGCTAGTAGTTATCGTACATTCTAGCAGCAATCCTGAAGTGGAAAATTATTGGTAAGTGGTTAATTTTATTTACAAATGAGCTGCCGCCCGCGGCTTCGCTCGCGTGTTACTCGGATAAAAAATACCCTATATGATAATCCAGTATACCTATGTACTATGTTTTTTCACCGTTTAAACCTTCCCTTGACTACAAAAAACATTTCAAAACCAAAATCAGCTAAATCGGCCCAGCCGTTCTCGAGTTTTAGCGAGACAAACGAACAGCCATTGATTTTTATATAAATAGATTTCAATAACAAAGAGTATAAAAAGGATTTATAAAATTGTATTTTACTTGGAAGGTCTTTGTGTAAGAACTGATATGTTTTTACCATCCTTGGATCTACGGCGGCGGAGAGGAAATATATTCGCTGTTGTAGTAAAGAAGCTGGCATTTCGTAGAACCTAAAAAGTTCGAAAACATATATCAGGTGCACGAAAAGAGCCATTGGGTGCATTTAAATCCTTAAAAAACTAGTAAGACAACTAGTAGTAGTAGTAGTAGTCGTCCTGTCATTCTTCTTACAGCTGGTCCCTTTTAGCACAACGGCCGCGGGTCATAAAAGGTCACTGAGCAAGTTATCTATAGCAACCATTAAAAGGCTACTGACCTCAACACTTCGAACTTTTTAGGTTCTACGACATAACTAATGCTGAAAGATTTCGTTTTGGTATATTTGTCCTACACTTCGCCTTACCATTAGGAGGCTGTTGATTACAACACCGAACTTTTTAGGTTCTACGTCATTGCTGAAACATTGTTGGTTTATTCGTCCTACACTTCTGTCATTAGGAGGCTATGTCAAACAGCCTTCACCGAGTTGAGAGATTATGATTGGGACGAGGTAAAAAGGGGCAATTAGTGTAATTAAATAGTCGTTTCGAGCCGGGCTCGTTTCCGTGCCTATAAGAGGCACCGGGAAAGCGAAAAATACCGCTATTTTCGTTCATAATTCAATTTAAAAAACCGGAGCGGGTTTAATTCATAACGACTGCATCAGATTGAATGGGCTAGGTTGCTTTGTTTACGTTGGTTAAAAAATTTTGCGTCAAGGGTTATCGCTTAAGTAGGAATAAAAATACCCTAAGTACTCGTAAAAGTAACTTAGGTACCTATATTAGATCTTCGGCTAGGCTCAATTCTATTTTGCATTCATTGGGCATGCTGTTGTTGCTAAGTCCTAAAATATTGGCGTCCCTTTTTTATACATTGAGATAACAGATAACAACGCTATAATTTTAGAGCTATCAAATTAAGTTTAGGAAAATACACAACAGAATCGACCTGATTGTCTTATCAGTTATTAAAAGGGATAAGAGCCGATTTCACCGTTCAAACCGTATGAGGAAGTTAGTAGGTAAAACAAAAGTCTCTTTTTTACTCACCCAAACCTGGATTACACGCTATGCACATTCAGCCAGCAAAAAAATACGTGTCCGCTTCACGAAATGCAAATTACCAGTTGAGCGAGAATGAGGCTTTCGGTCGCATCCAAAACAAAATAGAATAATGTCGCATTTTCCTAACACACATAATTGGATCGATAGAACCAGGAGAGGTTCTCATTGCCGAAGAAGTGAAGGGACATCTAACTCATCTAATTTATGACTCTTGACGCCCTCTGGAGCTTTAATTGGATAAGTTGCACTTATCCCATTAAAGCTCCAGCCGCGGAACTTTTATCATCTAAAAACTACAGTCAGCATAGGATTCTTAACCTTAATTTACGGCTGAGACGCAAGAACCGCGGCTTCGATTCCTGCTGTGGAAGAAATGGTTGCATGTTCTGTAAATATTTCTTCCGGGTCTGGGTATTGTGGTATCATGGTACTCGTAGTTTCTGATACCCACGACATAGGGAATCCTAGCGTGGGGTCAGAAATATGTAGGTACCTATGTGACTCATCATCTTCCTGACCTTATCCCACTCTATGTGGGGTCGGCACATAGTGTTTTGAATATTAAATTTAAATTTTAACCTATGTGACTGTTGAATATTATTTATTTATTTTTTGTACCTACAATCCAATCATAATTTGTTGGAATCATTTATTCATCATAATTTCAGCTTTAGGACTTCCACTTCTGACCTACTTTAAATACATTTAAAGAAATAAACATTATGACTGTTCCTTGTCAATATATTTACGAAAACTTGATGTACGTACATAAAAATGTTAGTAAGTTTAAGAAAAATAGTGATAATCATAGTGTTAATACTAGAAATAAGGATAAACTTGCTGTACCCACGATTAGGCTAGGTAAAGTTAATAAATCATTTAAAGGGCAATGTGTACGCTTCTATAACAAAGTCCCAAGCGAGATGACAAATTTGTCAGTTAATAAATTCAAAACACTAATAAAACAAAAGTTGTATAAAAAAGCTTACTATAAAATATCCGATTATATAGAAGATAAAAATGCTTGGGACTGAATGCTCCAACTCCTTTTATAACATGATTGTAAAGGGATCATTTTCCAAAAAAATAGCCAAGCGTGGTTTCTTGCCTGTATCTTCCACGCCTGGTCGCGTTACGAACAGGTGTAAATGCAACGTAGATTTAAGACGTGTCCAAGTGATCCCAGTGATTTTATGGAATAAAAATTTTTGACTTTGACTTTGACTTTGACCAAAAACCTCCCCATAGATTTGCAGAAGCTACCTCTAGGTTCCTAACTAGATAGGTACCTGAATATGTTCTTTTGTTACGTTAAGTCATTGACCTCAGAGTAACTCTTAAGAATATAAAACAGTTAAATGTGCACAACTTTATCATGTTAAAGGTTTCTAATGCAATCGCCCGAAGTGTTCAGCTTTGATCGTCTGAAAGTATATTCGTTTTGCAGTATTTTCGTTCCATAGAGTATCTACATAAAAGCTATTCGAAGATGGAGAAAGGAATGAAATGTTTAGTTTTCTATGGTAATGTATTTACGCTCTACGTAGCAACTCGTACGTCTTCTTACTTGATTAAATTCTTATACTTATTCAACTTGTATTGTACCTAACCTACCCCGCGACGTTATTCGCGATGAGTTTTTTTTCTTACAAATTACATCTTCCCCCTGCGTTCTATAAGAGTTAAATTTCGGGAATTTCTTTATTAGTGCATTCATACACCACAAGAGGGATATACCCTCCAAGTTTAATTTTTCTAGGACTCATGGTTCTCAGTCAATGATGACTGTGTGATCAAATCAGATGTGGGTGATTTCTGAGTTATTTGAAACGCATTTTAATAAACCTTTAGAGTTTTATGTATTTAGAGAATTCTCTTCATATATTCAATAGGTGATAACTCTGGTTTTACAACTAGGTTAACAACTAAACAAATGTTCAGCTGAGGGAGCAATGTGGGAGGCACTTTTATAAAGGTTTACAACAATCGTAGCCGAGCTCAGAACTAAATCCCTTAGAAAACATTTTACACTATTTTCTACAATATTCTGTCGTAAAATTCTACTGTTCGTGTTCAGTTTAAGATTGTTACTAGGTTGGTACAATATTTTTCTACACAAGCCGAGGAAAAGAAGTTTAGTTCATAATCTTTTCTTTGCTGAAAATTTTAAAAAATGATAGCGCCTCCCGATTGATGCTTTGAGCCATTTTTTCGTATATTTTGTCAAACTTTGTCTCACAATGAGGCTACTTTTTGTCCGGATATCACGCGAGCGAAGTCGCGGGCGTAAGCTAGTAGGTATAATTCTTCAATCGCTCTCTTATCACGCTATTTCTCACTCTATCTCTCACCCCACACATACATTACGTATTGTTAGGTTTTTAATATCTCTCTATATTTATTTATTGAGGACACCCAACGAAGAAATCACAATTAAAAGTACCTATGAAATAAGTTAATAAAATCTTAAAACTATGTGTTCCTCCAATCCCATCCTTCAAACAAGATGCAACAGCATGCGTTAGAATTAAAAAGCTTACAATTAACAATAAAATAATAAGAGATACATAATGAGCTGTTTGAATATTTTCATTCAATTTCACTTGCATATAGACATCCCACATCATAGAAAACCATATAAATAACTCCTAACACGATCTGAGAGACAAACAAGATCATAATTTATTCTGCGTTCGTCTCCCAGTTTATGGACACGACCGAATGCTGGCGGCGATCGTTTGCATGAAATATAATTTCATGGTTTACGATGCCCAGTTAATACTACTGCAATATACTCAAGTACTAGTGCACTATGATTATGAGTTGAAAAGCTCGGGCCATTTGCTGTTTTTATTGTGATCAACTACTTACCTTGCTTAGCGAACAGTAATAAATAATGCCTCTTACATTATGTACCTTTATGAAACGCACGAAAAACATCGAACTGTCAAAATCCTATCCTACTAATATTATAAACGCGAAAGTTTGTAGGTATGTATGGATGTTTGCTACTCAACGGATTCGAATGAAACTTGGAATATACATAGATATGCATATGCTGGATTAACATATAGGCTATTTTTTATCCGGGACCACGCGAGTGAAGACTCGGGCGGCATTTAGTAAAAAATATATATGTCATTCTGCATGGTCTTGATCATGGGTGGCCACCTCTTAGCAATGCTATCTCTCTCCATCTAGTCGTGTCACTAGTTATTTCGAACCAGTGTGGTGAAAAGATTCAAAGTGCACTTCAAAAGCTTCTTTCATGCACTTGACACATGTTTTCGAACTTTTTAGGATTGAAGATGTTTTCCTTCACCGTTTGAGCGTACCTACCTACTAGTATAGCGCACATACATTTTTCGAACACAGGTAATCCATTGTTGCACGACCAGATTTGAACCCCGACCTTAGTTTTTTTATAGTTGTAGTACCTGCTCTTAGTTTTTTATAGTTATTGTAAGTGTGATGAATCATTAAATGTATTTTCTTTCTTTCTTTTTCTTTTGTTTCTTAGGATCGGCTAGGAATGTTATGAAATAGGTCCTCGCTCACTATAGGTTACCTTGTCGTCAAAGTCACCTTGCCACTGAGCTTTGCTTTTTTGTGTAGACGGTAAATAAATGTAAAGCCGGATAGTAGGCGAAGACTCTTAATAGGTTTTTCTTTGAAAACGAAACCTATACAAATGTCAGCTTACACTATGTTTTACCTCAGTAGGTACCTACCTATTGCCGCCAGACATTATAAAGAAACCTCATTTGTTCAGTAGAATGACTAAATACTTCTTGGTTTAGTTAGTAAAGGCGGCAAATGTTGTAAAATATTTCGTAACGAACATTACATTTCTATGTATTTTGTTGAATAAACCCAATTGTCTTGTTCCAATTTCAAACCGCCAGAAAAACAAAAGAAAGAATGAAATCAATCAATCAGAATGTTAAGAAAGATATGAAAATGGAAAGATGCTAATTTTATAATTTTCTGTATTTTTATATATTTTGCTGAATAAAAGCGCATGTGAGTAAATTTGTGGTTTTAGATAATTAAATTAGGCTAGGTAGTCTACAATTGTGTTTATAATTAAATAATGTTGGTAAAATAGCCTACACAAATGTATACACAAGCAAGTGGTTTTGTGTGTATGTAACAACCTTTCATTATATGTATACCTGTATTCAAAGATATCTAACTACGTACCTGAAAAGACTTAAGAAGCTTCTACGAAGTACCTAAGTACACAAATATCTTCGCTACAGATTACTCTTATTTTTCAAGAAATATACCTTTCAGAAAATGTTTTGTCAGTGGTAATTCAAAGGTAGCAGAATAATTATTATAGGTAGGTAAATTCTACACGTGCGTATATGTTCGTTTTTACGTTCATTTGAGCAAGATCAAAAGTATTCTTATTATTAATAACGTTTAGTGATACATAACTAAACGTTATAAGTGCATGAAAGGAACCTCTTTGAGCGTACTTTAATCTTATCACTAGTGTAGTGAACTAATAGGAGATAGTTACGCTCAGCTTAAGACATATTCCTTGAACTCGAACCAAAATGTTCCGATAGGAGCTCAGTAATGTCGGCACATGATCATCAAACATCTATTTTGTAAAATAAAAATTACAATTGTAGGTATTTCTTTGCATTAAAAACAACTACCTACTTGTTTACTTACTCTTCATCATTATCACCTTCCTGCCCTTATCTCACTCTATGTGGGATCGGCACAACATGTTCCTTGGATCATGGTGTAAGAGTTTTGGCTAAGGTGTTTTATGACCGGCCGCCTGCCTGACGTCAACTCTCTTTAGGAATACTTGCTTACTGTATCTTATCATGTTGGAGAGGATACCATCCCTTAGCCGACTTTTACGACATGTTTACTAACCCTTATAAATAACAATAATCTATGGTAGGTTACAGAAGGAAGATTACAAAAGTAGGAAAATTACGAGTAGTAGGTATTGTGTTACAAAACTTCAATAGCGGGATATTGAAAGAGTTCTAGGTAACATTTCCAAGTAAAAATGCCTTGGAAGACCGATGAACAAGATTATAAATGACCCTCGGTGGTATTTGATTCGAGCCCCGGAGCTTGGGTCATGAAGTAAATTTAATTTAGCTCAATTTAACGAGTGACCTTTTCTTTATATAGCCGCGTGCGAGTTTTTGAAGTGGAATGTGTGTCTGTATACAATATAGCCAGCAGAGCACTGGTGGTCGAGTAGTAGCGGCCCTTCCAATCATAAAGTTGTGGGTTCAAATCTGGTCGTACACCAATGGATTATTCTGTTCGAAAAAAATATGTGCGCTATATCAGTACCCTTAAATGCTGAAAACATACTAGGGAAACCGGCATGTCGTAGAGCTTAAAAAGTTCCAAAACGTCATGATCATGAAAGGAACTTTTGAACCAAATAGTTGTAGGTATAAAATCAGTACATATCATCATATTATTAGATCCCTTAGTCGACTTTTACGACATGCTCGTAGAGAAAAGCAGCTGGACGTATTCTATGCTTATTCTTTACTCCCAATCCAGCAGAGAAGTACCTAATCAATAGGTACCTACACAAATTGACATAGATAGTGATGGCTATAAGCGTAATACTATAAATATACTCGTATGCTAAGTATATATTATAAATCCGAAAGTTTGTAAGATTGTCAGGATGTTTATTTGTGTTATAATGAGGGCTGAACGGATTTGAATGAAACTTTGAACAATAAATAGCATCTATATGTATAGTTTAATACAAAGTATATATGTGCAAATCACCTCTTTAAGCGGGTATTACACGAGCAAAGAAGCTGAAGGAATCTAGCTAATAACATTGTTTCTAGGCAGAAAATGTGCAGAATATCTCCAGTGTGGGTTAATGGAACAAATGTGTTTTACGGCCCACTAAACTGAGGACTGATTCGGTTTCCATAAGAATAACCGATTTATTACAGAACTTGGACACGGAACAACTGCCTTTTCCTTACATACGGGACTCTAATGGCCGTGATTACTTCGGCAAATAGAAATAATTAAACCTGTCAAGTGGGAGTCGAATTTGCACATGAAGGGTTCCGTACCATCGTATATCATGTACATAAGTGTTTCTTGTATGGGGTCCCCTTTTATTTTTATATTTTTTGTTATATCGGCAATAGAAATACACACTCAGTAAAAATTTTAATCTCTACCTATTACTACTATACTCTACTATATAAAGGTGATGTTGATAATGAATTTGGGAGTGAGATGTTCTACAGTAGACATATACAACCCGATCAAAATGTGGTATCATATTCCACATTTTTGGATACGATCCAACACCACACGTAGGAAGATAATGATGATGACTTGAGAATGGCATGTAATAATAATAAAAACTATGGACTTTTACCATCCACAGTAGATGATTTATACAGCGTCATGAGGCAACTTTTACCTTCACTAACAGGACGCTGTAGTGCCCAGGAAAAATTAAGATGGAGTATGCTTGCCTAGCACCTATTCCATCCTCTCAGCTTAGTCGGCCTTGTCCACAGGAGAGATGATCAATACGTGCGGAGCCACGGGTTTCCTCACGATGTTTTACTTCACCGTTTGAGAGTACCTACTGGTACAGCGCACTTAAATTTTTCGCACAGAAAATTCCATTATTACACGACTGGATTTAAACCCACGACCTTCGGAAGGCGGAGTCACTACCAACCAGACCACCAGTGCTCTTACCAGATGTAATAATAGAGTTATACATTTGTTCGTTTGATCACGGGGTTATTTATAGGGCGACACTTTGTCTAAAACGTTTTCCCCAAATATTTCCCGAATTCCTTTGTCGGTTTCTACTGAAGCCGTTAACATTATTTTATTCCACTCCACTGATTTATTTAAAACAAGCTCTTCTTTGTTTTAGGGTTAATATTTTTACGCTTTGTAGATTTTATAGCACGGGTTACTTGGCTGGCATATCAGATGCATGGGCAGGTTTGATCACTAGTAGTCTGTGGGTTTGATTAATGCCCGATTTCTTCATTATTGTCGACGGTTACCGAAGAAAATAATTAGTATAAACTGCATAGTGTTCGACTATAGCCTGCCCGAAGAGGACGTAGAAATATAACGGACGACGGAGCGTTCACAAACATTGTTTTTCTGTCAACAAGTAAAAATAAAATAATATAAAAACCCGACTGTGTTGAGTTTAGGTAGCATAGTCGGTCTGACATATTTGATTTTGTGACACGATGATTATAATGATGGTGATGAATTTGCACCATTTTAGTCTACGTTTTTAGTTTTGTACCATCTTAAGTTAATTGGAAATGGCTACCATTTGAATTACCCCCCCACCCTGTGCATCTCTTTATTCAACGGTCCGTATACTAAAATTTGACCTAGATACTTACTTTTATTTATATTCTTACCAGCTGTGATATTGACTGATGTTCTAGAAACTAGAGGTTAAAAGTTTTGACTGTAACTTGTATTAATTATAAGTTTATTTTAGTTAACTAAGTATTTTTATCAACATCAAAACAAACAAACTTAGAAAGTCTACCTCATTATAATAATAGTAAAGATAACATTTCAGATCAGATTACTCATTAGGAGCAATCTGGAAAGAAAAACACGCAGAAAAGACATTACGAGAAAGAAACATTAATTTAGAGAGTGTTTGCAGTAACAATAATATTCCCCGAGCCTTCTTAAACATTGTACGTAGCTACGGTATGAATAAGACTGTAGCTTGAAATTATTTTTTTATATTTATAACAGAAAGAAACTTACAACTAATACAAATAAAATTTACAAAAGAAACAGTCGGGCTATCTAAAGGCCGTTGCAAACAGTCTATAGATAGCATCCAATCGTAGACAAGCTGCAAGACGGAATATGACGAGGTCTATTAAAGTACCAATATTGTGGAAGGTAGTGCAGAGGCGGTCCGAGGGGCGGGGGGGGGGGGGTCACAGGGGACATGACCCCCCAAAATCGTACACGTCATATCTATCATCTTAATTGGTGGCCTCGGTGGCGTGGCGGGCGATTGCTTGGCAGAGACGTAAGAGGCGCGGGTTCGATTCCCGCTGCGGAAGAAATGTTTGCATGATCTGTAAATATTTCTTCCGAGTCTGGGTGTTGTGGTGCCATGGTACTCGTAGTTTCTGATACCCACGACACAGGGAATCCTAGTGTGGGCTCAGGACTATGTATGTGACTGTTGGCTGTTATTTATTTATTTATTTAATTGTAACGAGCTTCTAGATGACTTTACGAGAGCTGCACTGCTCGAAAGACATTGGATCCCATCTGTAAATTATGATTTTCCATACAGTATAGTGCGAAAAAAGGAAAGGACTTAAAAAAGAACGCTCAGCGGTTGATAAATATTATTGGGTGGTTCTCTCACATATAGACCGCGGTCTAAACAAGTACTGCGTGTTATTTGCCATATTTGCCAGATTAGTTCGAAAGCCGTTAAAAATTTTGTCGATCTTTTGAGCAGCAAAAATAGAAGGCTTCCATTTGTTTTATAATGTGTACAATATAATTGTGTATTTTGCAATAAAATCTGATTTACTCGACATATTCTACTAGTGACCCCCCCCCCCAAATATCAGGCTGCGAACGCGCCTGGGGTAATGCTTGTAGCCATAAACCTGATTCCCATTTTTGAAACGGCTAAAAGACAGCATGAACACGTTTGTAACAGACAATCCCGCGTCAGCTCGCGCAGAGGCTCGTCCCACTGCCGTTGGGACGAAAGAGATTTAGAAGGGTATTTGGGTTTCTAAAATTGTTATTTTTATAAAATAAATAATGTAGCCTTTGAAAATTAGTTCAGGGTAACATGGAACACGTCTATATTCTCGGCAAAGAGGCGCTCCGGCCAGCAAGTCGGTCCTGCCTCGGGGCCTAATATTCATTGTACTCAATTATAATTTAAAAGGTACCCATCGAAATTGATAATTAAACCAAACACTGATCGTGTTTTACAGAGGTTTTCAGCTACCACAATGTTTGTTTTAAACAGAAACTAATTTTCTTGTTTTTGTAAATACGAGTATATACTGCAATGGAGCTATTAATGAACAGTATTTTACAGTCAAAGCCTAACCCGGTCGTTACTAGTTCTTTCAAATTAGCGTGGTGAAAAGATTTAAAGTGCACTTCAAATGCTCGTTTCGTGCACTTGATTCATGTTTTCGATTCGGCATGCCGGTTTTCTCACGCTTTCCTTCACCGTTTGAGAGTACTGATGCACATACATTTTTCAATCCCAAAAATTTACAAATTTTGTTTTGCTATAACATCTTCAATTCCAATTTTTACAAGTACGTAGCAAACCCCGTAGCAGATTGCTACTGGGCTACGCCGTAGCCTCGTAGCACATATCGCTGGATGTGTAAAACTTAGAGAAAGGGTTTTGTTTTCAGTAATTTTGTATTCAATTTGTTGTTGTAGAGTTGGATAGTTTAGATATTGAGTTTCACAATACTTTTGCCTTGCTTTTGAACGCCCCACTTTTCATGCACCCAACTGACACAAGTGTGGTAGATCGTTTGTTGCAAATGATTTATAACAGACTAGCTGCCGCCCGCGGCTGTGCTCGCGTGGTATCCGGATAAAAATAGCCTATATGGTAATCCAGTACTATGTATGTTCCAAGTTTCCTTCAAATTCATTCAGCCGTTTAAGCGTGATTGAGGCACAAACATCCAAACTCACAAACTTTCGCATTTATAATATAAGTAAGATTGAACATATTCTTAAAAAAATCTTTTTATTGTGGTTTGTCACTGTCATTGAAGCGCTCGTGGCGTAGCTTGCGTTCTTGATTGATTGTTGAAGTTAAGCAACGTTGTGCGCGGTCACAATTGGGATGGGTGACCGCTAATGACATTACGAGCTGAGCGATTCCGTGCTTCGGAGGGCACGTTAAATTGACGATCCCGACTTTTAAGTCGTTAAGCCATGACAGAAGCCTTATGGCGGCCTAAAAACTCCCGTCACAAAAGTTGGCTACTAGCTCATACGAAATTACTTTACTGTCATAATGCCAATAACAAGAGATAGCAAAATTAAACTTGGAACTTTTTTCCCTTCGCAAATACGGTAAAATTGGTTCGGTTTGAAAATTGAAACCGACGATTGTTTATCAAAGGGCTTTTCTTCTCAAAGCCTTTTCTTTCATCACAGTGAACCTACAGTCTGTACATAGCAAGTTTAATAAACACCCTGTCTAGGTATAAACTCTAGCGTTTTACGTTAGATAAAAATAAAAATTTATTGCAAACAAAAAATACGAAAAAAAAATAACGAAAGACTAGGCAGTAAGGATCCTCCATAAGAGTTTTGTTTAAGTCACCTTCAAATTGTAAATACCGTTAGATTTTAATCTCGCGAGATTGTAAACTGTCAAACGTCTGCTTAGATCGAAATTAGTAGGTCGGGTTAGGTTAGTTAGTGAAAATTACGCGCGAGGCGAGCGAGCAGAGGGAGCGTGCCAGACATTTAAAGAAGGGAAAATAAACTATAAATATAACCAAACCAAGTAACTTATTATATTATTTACAAGCTAAACAAGAATACCTATGAGAGTTGTTTACCTTTGTTCGATGTAGGACAGATTGACGCTTACTTGTATTTATATTTTAGAAACATGCTTATCAATGGTCTGAAATAAATACATTTTATTTTTTATTTTTATTTTTTTTATTTGTCAAAAATTATTAGGATATTTTCTCTGATGAAACTAAATACAAACGTAAATATAATATATGCATACCACAAGTCAATAATTGCATGTTTAAAAAAGTGCTTACTATTCTGCCTCTTTATACCCAATATAACCATTTACTATCTCTTTTAAGTAACTTAATGGAAATTATTTTCGTAACAAACTGAAGAACTGGCTTGTATCTAAAGTGTTCTAATATGGAAGATTTTTTTAGTGAATCACCGTAGTTTAAGTTTTGAATTGCCAATTACTCAACTAAGTACCTTTGTTGTGTTTTTATGTTCTCTCTAAAGATTGTACGTCCGAAAAGGGCAAACTGTTTGTACTATATTTATTATACCTAACAACTTATACTTTGAATAGTTTACAATAAAGATTATTCTTATTCATTTATGTAAAAGCTTGTTTTTCAAAAAAATGTTTTACTATTCATTTATTTACTATTCATCACGTATAGTGCGACAGTTTTGTTACATCACATGATATGGCATCCCCCCGCATCCCTCTACTACCTAAGAAGCCTCCTCAGGTAATCGCTAGTCCTATATATTCTGTGGAGTTCGGTATTCGTAGAATACATAGATTTACGCTCAGAAGCAGGGTGATCACAAGAATAAATAAGAGACCTCGCAGTTGGATTTTCTACACTTCCCTTGACACAGTTTTTTTATACAGGGTGTCCCACGGCTATGCCACACGCAGGGAAAGTACCTTAAATACCGTAGATAGAACATTTTACATTTTGTAGTTTGTCTTTGTAAATAAGTTGATTCAATAAATAAATAAATGTCAAAAAAATATATTGACTTCATTTTGATTTTAAAAACAATTCGAACGGCATTCAATGATTTTAAATAATCGCCCGTCTGAGTCAGGAAGCGAACCCGTAAAATGTGAAAAATAACACATTTATACTATATCGATCAAAAGGCTCAATAATACGGTTTTTTCTGTATGATTGTGCCTCAATCACGCCGTAACCCCTGAACGGATTTGAATGAAACTTGGAATATACATAGTATGTTTGCTGGAATAACATATAGTCTATTTTTAGTCTGGATACCACGCGAGTGAAGCCGCGGGCAAAAGCTAGTAATTTTATTCTATTCAGGATAATGGTTTAGACAGGCGATTAATTAAAAATCTTTGAATGCAGTTTGAATTGTTTTTAAAATCAAAATGAAGTCTTCTTTCAGTACAGTTTTTTATCTACGGTATTTAAGGTACTTTCCCTCGGTGTGGCATAGCTGTGGGACACCCTGTATTTAGGTACTTACTTATATTTTCACTTTGCAAACTAATATTAGTAGGGAAGCAGCTGGCAATTTCAGATTATGAGTATTTTATGAGGTGTATATAGGTACAGTCAGACGCGAAGATCGTACGAATTTTATTACAAAAGTCAGGGAAACAGCCTATTTATTAAAGTAATATTAGTTTAATAAATAGGCCATGTATCGAATTTGCTTAAATTCGAATTTGTTGTTGATGTTTGTCTCACTCATATTCATAACGGCTGAACAGTTTTACATGAAATTTAGTATGGAATGCAGATTATATCCGATTTTTCCCACGCGCCCATATACGATTTTTGTATTGTGTTTCTACGGTACTTCTTTTCAAATAGACGATACGATCTGTGAGACTCTTTCATCAGCCTTGTGGATTTGCAAAGGACAATATCAGTGATATCTTGGAAAGCTCCCGGACTCGAGACGGCTGTGAACCCGGGTACGTCTTTCCAATACCACTGAATTTCCCGTAAATATGGTTATAAGTAGGTACATACAGTCGACAACAGAAGCTTAATTATTAAAATTAGGCGCTTTACACACACGCGTCGCGTCGCGCTGTTTAGCGATCCACCGAATCGCATAACCGGACGACATCGCCGCATATCCGCGAGATTACCGTCGGAAAAAATTAGAACAAAATATTTGAATAATCTGATTAGGTAGATACTTTATGGGTCGTCTGTACTCAAGTGTATAAAACTCGATATAAGGTGATGATAATTAATATATTGCAGCGGTGTACTAGTGATGTTCTCTCTCAGGATTCTTCCGGCGATTATACACGGCGACGCATCAACCTAAACTGTTTGGACTTTGAACTTATATACTAAAACTTATAAAAATAATAAAATAAAAAAATCCGCGCGCATCTGAACTGAAGCAACTTTATCACATGTGTGGGAGTACCTTTATGATTAAACATCAGTCGAAACGTTTTGTGTAGGTGCCAAATGGCATTCATTCAATGCACGGATAAAGGAAATCGTATTACTGCCATTTGCGGATAACAAGCCCTTCACAACACTTAGATCCATAAACGAATTCAATCATCATCATCATCATCCACAACCTATTTCTGTCCACTGCTGAGCATACTCCATTTCCTTGGTAACTCGAATGCCACCAAAGTAAGAACTTCAAACCTACGCGAAGAAAATTCGCGCATGTATTTCATCAGACGATCGAGTTACGAAATACGGCTGATCAGTTTATACAACACTAGCTTTCGCCCGCGGGTTACCCGGTTAAATAGTAGTCTATGTTACTCTCCAACTCATAGATTATGTCGATCCGTTGCTACATGAAGTAAAATAAAACCTGTCAAGTGCGAATCGAATACCCAACAGAAGGGTTCCTTACCATCTTACATGAAAAAAATATTTCTTATGTATGCAGCCCCCTTTTATTTTTTAATTTTATTTCATTTTCATTATTTGTTGTTATAGCGGTAATAAATATACATACTCTGTGAAAATTTCAACTCTACTTTTACGGTTTATGAGATACAGCCCGCTGATAGACGGACGGACAGACGGATAAAAAGCGGAGGCTTAGTAATAGGGTCCTTTTTGGATCCTATTACTAACAAAACCTAACCCTAAAAAGGACAAACTAACCAACTAACAAACACAGTAATAACAGCCTTGTTATAATAGAAACCATAGGATAATGAAAACCGATTCACTACGATTCCCATTTCCAAACGTGTACATACTATGTGTTGTGTATATAGGGTAGAAATGTCAAGTCCTGAGAACTGCGAATAGTATAGAAAAATAGGGTAATAGGGTGCTTGACGCGTATATTGCGTTCCCCGTAAATCCGCAGGACGCCATTACCCGAGCACCGTGTCAACACTTTTACGCTTTTATTGCGTAATCTTGAGGTTATCGACACAGAAGGTTCTATCTAAACATATAAAACTTTTACGTTACTGACTGACTGACTGACAACCAACGCAGAGCCAATAGACCTACACTGGTGTATATTTAACACTGGTGTGTTGAAATTCACAGATGCTGCCCACACAGTGTATAATGATTCCATTGTCGTTTTGAATTGAAGCGCTCGTGGCGTAGCTTGCTTAGAAGTTCTTGATTGATCGCTGAAGTTAAGCTACGTTGTGCGCGGTCACATTTATGATGGGGACCGCATGTGGCATTACTAGCTGAGCGTTTCCGTGCTTCGGAGGGTACATTAAATTGTCGGTCCCGGCTTTTAAGTCCCGGTCCCGGCTTTTAAGCCATGACGGAGGGCGGCCTAAAAACTCCGTCTTACTTTACTGTCGTTTTGGTGTCTCGGCAGAGACACACGAAGCTAGATTTCCAAGTGCTAGTAAGCTTGCAAGCAAGAACTAGCTTTTAGGCAAGTGAGAAAGCTAGCTAGTTCTGTTTACACGAAGCCCAAGTTGCTAGTTTGCTAGCTTACTAGCACTAACTTGAAAAACTATCCTCTTATATTTCGGCCAATACTGTTAAGACAATGTAATTGTAATTTAAAATTATAAAAAGTCCTAGAAACAGGAAACTTGGTGGATATATTCTTCTTATGGTGTAAAGCTGCAGTAAAAAAGGAATACTCTAAACTCCCAGAGGACACAGCGGGAAGATGAAATAGTAAGTAAAAACTCAACTAAGTCGTGGGGCGTTCCACTAGCAAGAAATATATTTTACCACACGTTTATATAGTAGACAGGAGATTGTGTTGAAAAATAAATAAAGCACTTCTCTTTTCTCTCGGCTTTATGATTTGTTTTATATTGTTCGTTACCGCATCGTCCTCTTGTTGACATTTCCGTCAGAAACAAGTTTCCCTGTTGGCAACATGTTGACAACGGCCACGAAAAAAGATCTACAGTGATCTTTTTTCGTGGCCTTTGTCAACACGTTCGATTTTCAAATGGAGAAAAAAATGCTTTTTTCATTAAATTTTTTTTAGTTCGTTTAGATCTACCGTACCGAACTCCTGTGGGCATAAATGTTGAAGATAAATTGCAGAAAAAGGCCACATTGTTTGGGGTTATTTGTACAGGTACCTACCTAGTACAATAAGATGCGTATAAATATGTAAATTAAAAACATTTGTCACTGTCAGTTTTATGTCAGTGAAAAGTGATGGCAATATTCAGAATTGACCTCACAATTTTTTGTCTAGGTACGTTGAAATGGCGCGATTACATTTCTTGGAAGCAGAAACGTGATTTAATTCTCTCATTTTAATGAACTAAAGCCATGTAAATTCTTAATATTCCTAGAAATATCATCTTTCATAAAAAGCTAAAGTTTACAGGGGTCAAGGCCATCCAAGGTGGTGCCCAACAGGCAACAACTAAAACATTGATATTACTAGTTCTTTCAAACCAGCGTGGTGAAAGGATTTAAAGTGCACCTCAAAGGCTCCTATCGTGTTATTGACACATATATTCGAACTTTGTAAGTTCCGCGACATGCCGGTTTTCCTTCACCGTCAAAGTATAGGGCACATATATTTTTCGAACCGAAAAATCCATTGGTCAATCTAGACACGATTTGAACTCATGACCTTAGTAGCGGAAGGCGGGGTCGCTACCGCTAAACCACCAGTGCTCTGTACAGCACTGATAATGAAAATTGATATGTTATTTCGTATTCCTGCCCAGATTTCCGCCTTTACGCTTTTGTGATCTATCAGTCTGATCTCAAGAGGGGTTACTAGACAAATGTATATCAATAACGAAAACTGAATACCTCCTACATAAACTGTTCATGACTAAAGTATTTTTATATTAAATTATAAAGTCAGCTCGTTGGAGCTTTATCAGATAGTCTGTATCAAACATTATCCCGGAAACTTTTTTAAATTGTTTTACGGTGTATATAGTTACTTTTTCACACCTTAATTTCCGAGGCCTGCACTAAGAACTTTTTAAAATACCTATCTAGTAAGCCTAAGAAAAAGCAAATAGCTCAATCAATCAGAGCATGAATACAATAATCGATTTTGTTTTAAAATATTAGCCCAAGAATATACAAACATCAAAAAACTCAAGAGAACTGCTGAATGCGAGATTAGAAAAGATGTCTGCATACAGTCGAGCCATGGATTATTGCACAAATCCTCGCAAAATCGCCCGGCCGGCTTCGCTTTTAGCAATATCCATTTGTCGCGTGATGGTTGGTTTGTAACGTATTCTTGCGCCCTATCGGTCTTGGTATCGCCTGGGGAGCGATTCCCACTTGCCCTCAAATCACGGATTGACTATTCACCGAAATAGGGACATGTTTCCGCGTTACCCTTTCATGTCACCCTTTTTTGTGTAGATAGGGATATCAGCTATGTTCTTATTGACACTTGGTTGGGTTTCCTCTTATCCTAAGGCTGTGAGAGTGGAAATAATTCTTAAAAAATATGAAATCTTTCTTTATATAAAATTATTTTATTTATCTAAGACATTTTACAAATAGACGCGTAACGCTATTCATTCAAGAGTAGCGAATTCTCAATGAAATATACATCTTATTGAATTTATACAGTGAGGTGTAGCCACGACAACGATTGGTGTGTTAATACTTAAAAGGAACACAAAAGAAAATGATATTTCTTAGGTAAAGATTGACAAAGAGATTACAAAGTACTTGTGTAAAAACGTCTGTGCCAGGAAACGCTTTCAAACTTTGCACAATACTAATTTATAATATCATCATCTTCCTGCCCTTATCTCACTCTATGTGGGGTCGGCACAGCATGATCCTTGAATCATGCTGTAAGAGTTTTGGCTAAGGTGTTTTATGACCGGCCGCCTGCCTGACGTCAACCCTCCTTGGGAATACTTGCTTATTGTAACTCATCATGTTGGAGGATACTATCCCTTAGTCGACTTTTGCGACATGCTTGTTGAGAGAAGCAGCTGGACGCATTATATTATAATAGAACCAAACGAGATAAAGAAATTAGCTCATAATAAAATGCTGAATTAGAAGTGTTAGAAGAACCGAAAATGCTGAATTAGGGGCCCGAAAATGCTGAATTCTTTATACCTTTTTTATTTTCCGTTCAATGAATTGTTACTCTGAGGAGGAAAAGTCACAAAACCACAAGGAATTTTCTGATAAATCGTTTTGAAGGCCGATAATATGTATTATTTTAATTACCTTTTTTATCGGCTTCAGTGGCATGGCGAGCGAGTGCTCGGCTCGACGCAAGAGGCGCGGGTTCGATTGCCGCTGCGATAGAAATGTTTGCTTGTTCTGTAAGTATTTCCTCCGGGTTTAAGTGTTGTGATGCCATGGTACTATTGGCTATGGTACTATACCCACAAGACAGGGAATCCTAGTGTGGAGTCAGAACGATGTACCTATATGTATGACTGGTGGGTGTTGTTTATTTATGAAAAAGCTCTACACAGATACCATAAACCTTGGAATACCTACATATAAAAAACTAAGGCCTTTTACCATTTGTAGTAAATGATTTATACAGCGTCAGGAGGCAACTTTTACCTACACAAACGGGACGCTGCAGTGCCCAGGACGAATTAAGATGGAGTAGGCTTGCCCAGCACTTATTCCATCCTCTCAGCTTAGTCGGCCTTGTCCACAGGAAAGACATGGTCAATACGTGCGGAGCTAACTAAGCCGCGGGTTTCCTCACGATGTTTTCCTTCACCTACATAATAGGTTAACGTGAATAAATGTTGCTAAAAGCCATGGTTTTACATAAGGACGTAAAACTAGCCCATAAGCAATATACTAGCCCCGTTCTATGGGTTCACTTACTTAAGCTGAAAATATGATCGTCGACACGATTAGAAATAAACCTTATTGCCTTGCAATAAAGAAGTTAGCAGCTTGGCATACTTCTCCTTAGTAACAGCCGGGGTCAACGAACTCTGGCTCTTGTAATAAATGCCTGTAAGCTCTGGTTTGCTAGAACGCTTTGTTTTATGGCTTTTACCACTTACGTGTTTAAGCGGGCAATCTACAAATACATTAGGTACCTATACTTAATGAGAAAGTTTGGATTCTTGTGTTTGAACCACACCCGACAGTGCAATTAGAAGCAAAACATGCGTGTTCAAATCAACACGAAGAAAAAGTATAATTTTTTTTTACATATCGTCCCACTGCTGGGCAAAGGTCTCCCCCAAACTCCGTCAACTATCTGTGTCTCTGTGTTCAAAAGTGTGTAGGTAGGTACTTCATTCAAAGATTTTTTAAAAGACGAAGGCTGTACACAGGGAAAAAGGCATTATTTATTTATTATTCTTTGCCCGCGCTCGGTCTACTCCCTATATTACTTTTTTTATTCTATCGTGTGCTTATCATTATTGTTATATCCCAATATTGTTCAATATTATTATTATTATTTTTACATTTATATGTCTCAAGAATTAATGATCGGGAGATCAGAGTTGCGTGTATAGTTTTTTCCGACTGTATAACGCAACATGAGTCGGACACCAATTTTTAGCACTTGGAAGATTGCGACTATTGCGAGGCACTCAATCTGTTTATATAGTGTTTTTCCTCTGTATGTACAAATATATATATATTTCCTTATAAAAATAGTATACTGGTAATGTAACTAAGCACGTTTTTAAGTACCTAATACAAGTACCTACCTCTTTACAAACATTGTCAGTAACATGTTATTCGCTATTATAATACTCTGCTGACGTATTTATTTAAGCTTCAGATTACAAAAACCGGCAAATTGTATATTACGCCCGTAATATATCAAATTTCGGCAGTAAATTTTTACCTAGGTACAGTAAAGTATTTTATATAGTGTGATTATTTTTATATAGTAGTATTACAATGAAACATTTAATTCATAGGCTCCCGAACTAATAATGGTAAGCTGGAAGAAAATGCTCCTTGCATGTTTTTTTAAATTGTGCAAATTTTCAGTTCAACATTTTCTATTCAAATAGTTTTAAAAGGACTTCCAGGGACCAGTGTCTTTTCAAAAAGTAGGTATGATTTAGTTGTTTTTGTAAAGGTTTTTTTTATGTTTAGGTCACGTGACGTTAATGAAAACGAAACAAGGACATGCTTTTTTATTTGGAACAAGGTGGAACCACCAGGGGTAACAAAATGTAAAACAAAAGTGACGAGGTGTTGATCACCGCTACATTAAACTACATATTATCACGCTCTATCCCTACAATGGGCAGAGTCACAAATAATCATAAGAATACTTGCAACCATTTCACGATATGGGAAACCGTATGGTGACAGGTGATCAGCCCATGGTCCATATACATGTATTTGGTCCAAAATATTGGAGAGAGTACCTACTATCCCTTAGTCGACTTTTACGACATGCTCGGGAGGATAAGCTGAAGTATTCCATGTTTTGCCTTTCCCCAGTCCAGCAGTGAAAAATAATTTTAAAATTACATATTACGGTCACCGTTATTTATGGAACGAATATACGTGCTATCTGGTCTATGTTTTCTCTGTAAACTAGAGTTTACAAGCCTTAGTGGGGAATATTCAGTACTAGGAAATCATGAATATAAATAAGTAGCTAGAAGTCTGCCACACAAAAATATAGAAACGCAGTTATTTGTTCTAATAACAAGACTCAAACAGATAACTGTCTATTTGCTTCAAATAGCAATTACTAAGCTCCATCTGAAACAATTCGTTGAGAAAATACTTTTATTTCTAAAACTAATCTTACGCTTTTGTTTTATAGTGCCGCGACACATCGCCGGACGTTCGGCTAAATACGCTCGCAATGTTTTTACGCCATTTTGGCTGCTGTGGGTTACTTAAGATTACTTGAAATTGTGCAATAGCGGGTTTTGCTCACCAAAATCGATGTTAAACTCTGTTGTTAGTTATAAAATGTGCTTATTCAAATCCTACCAATGTTATAAACGCGAAAGTTTGTAAGTATGAATGTATGGGTGTTTGTTACTCTTTCACGCCTAAACGGCTAAACGGATTTGAATGAAACTTGGAATTTACATAGTAAATGTGCTGGATTAACATAAAGGCTATTTTTTATCCGGGTAAAACGCGAGCGAAGCCGCGGGCGGTAGCTAGTAGAAAATGAAAGAACATGCAACAGGTTTGGTGTTACACATTTTTGATATTTAAAAAAAATATCGCAGCCAATGATATAACTGGTACCATTGGATAGTTTAAACGATGAGAAACAAAAAGTATTCTCTGAAAAACTCACTCAAGTGCAGCCTTTCTAAAATATTTGCATTTGAAAAATTATTGAATGAAAAAAGGCCGTAACTTGAAAATTCTTCTAAAAAATCTTTTCAAGATTTCATCATTGCCTATACTATTAATTGAAATTAATGAGATAGCAGATCCATGCTTATAAGCATAAGCCATCAGCAGCCCCACTTTAAAAACAATTATTAAGAAAATCAATTAAAGAAGGTACCTTAACAACAAATATAGGTACTTGGACGAATTCATCCAAGCAAATTATATCTTCGATTCCATTCAAATTACAATATTGCCACCACAATTTCAAACTTAATTTGAATTGAGATAAAGTATTATTCGAAAGCGAGAACATCATTATCATATCTAAACACGAGGGTTGAACTTGTTTTCTTAAAAACGCCTGCCGGAGATATCGTCACAGCCAGGGAAAGTTGCTTGTGAAGAGGATGTTTTTTTTTTTTTCGCCTGTCTGGACGCGTTGGTCCAGCCGGCGAGCTAGCCTACTCCTATCCTCGGACTTGATCCGAGCCTATTTTATTTCATTCTTTCTTCTTCTTGCTTTCCGCATACTAGGTCTTTCTTTCATTCGTCATCATTCAGTCATCAATCTTTCACTTTTGCATTGGCGGGGTGACCAATGTCCTATATCTGTGTTGGGGTATTATATTCTATTTTATTTATATTATTGTGCATGCAACTTATTTCATTCATTTCACTACATAATATTATTATATTCTTATTTTTCCTTGTGAAGAGGATGTTTCTCTCTGAAAACAGAGGAAAGTAGAGTTTGACTTGGTGGGAAAGTGATAATTTTCGTAATTGCAAGTGATTTAAACATAGGAAACCAAGGGTCGAATGGCTAATTAAGAACTACGAGAATTCCTTTAGCATTGTCGGTCTTAACTTTTCGTAAAACTCCACTACAGTGACACTTACAGTAATAAAATAAAGTCGCTTCCCGCTGTCTGTCCCTATGTATGCTTAGATCTTTAAAACTACGCAACGGATTTTGATGCGGTTTTTTTAAATAGTTAAAATGATTCGAGAGAAAGGTTTATATGTATAATACATGCATAATATAGTAGAGAAACACTAATAATTTTAGAGGTTTCTAAAGTGATGTCGTAAATAAACACATTTTTTGCGCTTACATTGCAAACGCTGGCTGAACTCTACGAGATAGATCAAAATAATGTACTACAGTATTGTACACCTTAAAAAGGTCTATAAAAAAGTTCGCGATGGTATTGCACTCGTAAGAAGCCGGGGCGGGTCGCTAGTTTAAAATAAGCGAAAAATGTGGAGAGGCATAAAGGAAGAAAACATTCCAGTTGACAGTAAAAAATCTAAGCACAAGGGTCTCCTTTCAATGAGATATACTTTTCACATTTTTTCAGGACTTTTCAAAACAATCCTTAAAAAGGGGTGTCAAAGTGTGTATGGGAACTTTTTAACAGGCGGTGCGAATGTTTTGAAACTCGGTTTGAAATCTAACGCGTACGAAGTCGCGGGCAACAGCTAGTTTGGTATATAACAAGCCGTACGCAACCGCTCGACAATTTTGTCTATCAAATACTATCAAATACAATTTATTTCACTCAGTAGACATTTATGGTTTCCGAGATATTTAGGTTTTTTTAGATGACCCGGAACTTTTGCTTTCGAGTGTATATATGTGCTTCTTTACAAAATTTTACCAAAATCGGTTGAATAGTTACGGAGATACGTGGCAACAAACCTTCACACATACAAACGCATTTATAATATTAGAACGATAATACACTGGCACCGATCGCATTAATCATTTCCTAATTATTTACAATAAGTAAGTGGTATCCCCGCGGTTGTGATGAAAACAAATGGATCGCAAAGCCAGGGATTTTCCTGTCCCAAACGACCCCTTTATAGAACCCCCTTTTGAAGCCCCTCTTTCCCAATGTCGACGGAATAATTTCCGAACCAACTTATCAGTCGGAGTTTGAAGCTTGTGATTTTAAGAACTCTATAAAAACGATACGATCACGTTTTTATCTCTTATACGCCACTTTGGGCCACACTTTAGTCCTTTCACCACGGTGGTTCGTAAGGAAACCGGTATGTCACACGGCAGAACTTGAAAGTTCCAGAAATTTGCTATTACTAGTCGTGTCACTAGTTCTTTCGAACCAGTGTGGTGGAAGGATTTAAAGTACGCTTTAAAGGCCCCTTTCGTGCACTTGACACATGTCTTTCGAACTTTTCAGGTTCTACGACGTGCCGGCTTCCTCAAGATGTTTTCCTTCACGTTTGAGAGTACTGGTATAGCGCACATAAGTTTTTCGATCCATAAAATCCATTTGCGCACGACTGGATTTGAATCCACGACCTTAGGATCGGGGCCGCTACCACTAGACCATCAGTGATCATTGCTGCTTTGTTGGATAAAGGCATCGAAAAGTATTTTCGTCATAAATATTTTACGAAACCATATTCATTTGCATCAACCAGCAAACCTTGACGAGTAAATCAACATGAAATTCGTAGCTGAATTGAATGTTTGGTTTACGTCGAATTACCATCTTTTTCACGTATCAATGGATAGCATTCGTAATTTACACAACGAACTAGTGAAACGTTCCGAACTTTGTCCGTTGAGTTTGTTTTGTAAATACATGATACTACAACACCCAGACCCGGAAGAAATAATTGCAGACATTTTGAATAACACATTTTGGAATAACATATGTTTTTCCAGTACATTAGTTAATCTGCTCAGCAGTTACGCCATGATTGAGCCACAAACATACAAACATCATCACATTCTCCTCAGTTTCGCATTTAGTAGGATAACAAATAACAAAAGTTGTATACTTCTCACTATTTTATCAAACGTTTTTTTTTTAAATTAAACCTTTTTCCTCTTATTGTTAAACGAGAATAAAGGCGAAATACTCAGAAGTTTAGCGTATCTTTGAAGTTCTCTTCAATACAATGAAGCAAAGATTAAAAGCTCTTCTAACTCGAGCACGCTTTCAAATAGGTACTTACTAAGTAATACCCAACTTTCTGAAGCTTGTTTTCTGACTAACCGTTTACTTCAAAGCCCTCTAGTGGTTTTTTAGATTCATCCTCTTCATCATCATCTTCCTGCCCTTATCCCACTCTATGTAGGGTAGGCACAGCATGATCCTTGGATCATGCTGCAAGAGTTTTGGCTAAGGTGTTTTATGACCGACCGCCTGCCTGACGTCAACCCTCTTTGGGAATACTTGCTTATGTATCTCATCATGTTGGAGAGGATACTATCCCCTAGTCGACTTTTACGACATGCTCGGGGAGAGAAGCAGCTGGACACATTCTATGTTTTTTCTTTACTCCCAGTCCAGCAGAGAAGTAAGTCCAGCAGAGAAATATCCTCTTCATCATTCTTCTATTTTTCTTGCATGCTGTCTACACTTAAAATTGTAGTGACGTTTAGCTATAAACCCTTAACAAACACCAGTTTTAAATTGTATTAGTTTATATTATGTTAATGTTCAAATAAATAAATAAATCACCCACAGCCTGTATCCCACTGCTGGGCTTAGGCATCCCTATACCTACCACACGCATCCAAAAACTATGGCTCTTATTGATGTTGTCGACCCAGCGCGCAGTTCTCTGTCAAAGCCTTTCTCCACCTGATATCACTTCTTCTGCCTTCTTCGTTTATTACTTAAGAAAATTAGATTATTCATATTTTACCCGGTATGCCTAAGGCCGCCTCGGCATGCCTAAGAACGCCTCGGCAGTCTTCGGGTTGCTACGGCGGAGTTGCCCGGCGCCCACTCTTCGGCATGCCTAAGCAAAAGCACGCCTCGGCTTTTATATTAAAATTTGAACCCGAGAGCTAATTTTACTTAGGTACATTTTAATAATATTCGCACAAAATTAAGAGAAATCGTGATAAAGCGCGGTTTTTTAATCAAACTCGACGATGGATGGTGTTTGTTTGATGTAGATTTATTAAGCGCTAAGCCCGAGCAGCTTAAACGGAAATATCTCATTCACTATAGGGTAAATCGGCAAAGCTCAGAGGAAGGTTTAGTTGCTGGAGAAGTCATCTAAAAACCACAGAACACTACCTATTACTCCCTAAAAATCAACTAATAACAACCAACTCAACATATAATAAGGGTAGTTACGAAGTTGATTTGCTGTTCTGAGGTAGTTAAGAATCGAATTTACAACCTAGAATATTTTTTTCATCTTAGAAAGACTTGGACTGTGGTTGTTCTAGACACGCTCTTCCTCTTATGTAGGTAAGGTACCTGTTACGGCCTCCACGGCAAACCTCTTTCGGGTGGACTCGAGAGAGACATTAAAGAAAAAGAATAGAAGTTGTCAAATAAAAGTCAAAGGAAAATTATGTGAAAAAACATAAAAGAGTGAAAATAATTATATTTCCCTACTGTGTTTCGTGATCCCTGGTACCAGTGGAAGAACTCGGAGTCCCCTGAGTCAAGGTAAGCTGTGAGACGTGTATATTTACCTTCTTTGAGGACTTCTCGATTTCACGCAGTGGAAATTTATTTAACCTTAACACAAACCAGAGAGCCCCAGTCCGGTGTCCAATCATTGTTTGGTCCGTGCGAGCCGGATGGTTCCCGCGCCTGGTGATCGGTCTACTGTCGAGGGTAATAGGGTTGCACCGTCGACTGGGTTCTCTCTTTTCGTGTTCTAGGGAACTTTGTACTCGGAAACATATTTTGTGAATTTAATGAGCAGTTTTATTTTATTTTGATACATTTATTGTTAATAGTATTCTGTTAGGCGTTGGGTGTCGGAAGTAGATTCAAAGATGGCGAAGAAGGAGGCAGAATGCAAAGTTCTCCTCGGCAAACGTGAGCATATATTCGCCTCAGTGAATCTAATTTACAATATGGCACAAGGGGTTCGATCAGGCAAAACTAGTGTCACCTCTTTTCTTGTGCGTGCGAAACATTTAGATACGTTGAAAGCAGAATTTTATGAGCAAACGGAGAAAATTAGTCTGCTAGCATTGTCATTGCATCCTGAGGAGAATAGTGATTTCAAAGCTTTGACAGCTTTTGATGAGCTGTACTATGGCATTCTAGAAGTAGTAGAGAAGGTACAGTCAGAATCAAAAATATCTGACGCTGCTTCTAGTGCTGTTAGTGGGGATCAAAGGGTTAACGTGCGTCTACCAAAGATAGATTTACCGAAATTCGATGGTAATTTAGAAAACTGGCCGATATTTATAGATACGTTTCTTCCGTTGATTCACAAAAACAAATCGCTATCGGATATCGAAAGGTTTCACTATCTGGTGTCATGCTTATCAGGTCCAGCGTTGAGCATAGCGAAAAATGTACCGCTGTCATCAGCGAATTACATGGTGGTCTTTGACGCGTTGCGCGAGCGTTACGATAACCAGAGGGTTCTAGCTACGAGCTATTTAGATAGGATAATGCGACTCAAACCGATGTCATCTGCGTCATACGATGAACTGTCACGTATTACCGGTACTCTAAGGGAATGTGTCAATGCGTTGACAGCGATGAAGATTGACAATTTGAGCGATTTTCTTCTATTCTATTTCGCGTCGCGATCTATAGACTCTGCAACTATGCAAAAGTTTGAAGAGCTAAGCGGAATAGGAAGTCTCGAGCTACCCAGTTTTGATAAATTGCTATATTTCTTAAGGGATCAACTCAGGATCTCTGAAATAAATAAAATGTCCTATTTCCCAACCCCGCCTAAACAAGTTACTAAAAGGTCCTTCGTAGTGTCGAGTGATGCGAAACCCGCAACTTGCAATCTTTGCCCATGCTGCAAATTGCAACATAGCATTTATAAATGCACAAAACTTAATTCCATGGATGTACAATCGCGTAGAAAATTGGTAGCAGAGTTGAAACTTTGTTTTAATTGTTTGCGTTCAGGTCATTCAGCAGGTTCTTGTTATTCTAAAACAAACTGTTTGACTTGCGGAAAAAGACATAACACGTTCTTGCATTATAGTGAAACACCGAGTTCAACAGTGGATAGGGCAACGTCTAGCGGTTCATCATCGAGTAAATCTGATGATCCCACATCAAGTCTTGCTTGCGTGAATCCCGCTGTCTCTTTATGCGCCAGCTCAAAGCGAGATGTGAAGTTGCTCGGATCAGCTGTAGTGAGACTACAAAATAAGCAGGGTAGTACATTTAAGGTTCGCGCTCTGATCGACAGTTGTTCTCATGAGTGTATTATGACTACCGCCTGCGCTAAACGTGTTGGGCTTCGTCCTACGCCAACTTGCGAAACTTTGTCCGGTATAGGAGCTGCTGAGGTAAGTGAGATCTCAGGAGTGACGGCATGCAGAGTTCTTCCTAGGGATAACAACGATCCTAAATTTGATCTTGAATTTGTAGTCATGCCTGCTATCACGACGGACATACCTGCAGAGGAGGTTCCAACGAACTTGAGTGAGTGCTACCAAGATATTTACCTAGCCGACCCTGACTTCGAGAAACCGGGACCGATTGACATTTTGTTAGGAGTCGATGTCTTTGACAAAGTGTACGATGGTCGACGTTATGAGCCTGGACCAGGTCTTCCTACGGCTCTACATAGTATCTACGGTTGGGTTATAACAGGTAAGGCATCCATCCATTTAGAAAAACGCGAGCGTTCGACTTTGCTAGTCACCTCGAGTTTAGATCAAATTATTCAGCGGTCTCGGGAAGTCGAGGAGCCACCTAGTGTGCATACTTCTCATCCCGACGATGGCGTTTGCGAAGCACTATACACCAGGCATGTATATCGCGAAGCGGATGACCGCTATGTAGTGCCTATTCTGACAAAAGAAAATGAGGAGTTGGGCGATTCATACCATCGCAGTTTAAATCGTTTTCACAACATGGAGAAGCGCCTTGCTCGCGATCCAGATTTGAAGACAGGTTATGCAGATTTCATGAAAGAGTATGAAGACTTAGGACACATGCAGCCTATAGCTACTTCAGACTCCAAGGCATACATAATACCTCATCATTGCGTCGTGCGCCCAAGCAGTGTCACGACTAAACTGAGAGTCGTATTTGATGCCAGCTGCAAAACCACGAACAACAAGTCATTGAATGATGTTGTTGACATTGGATACAACAATATACCGATGAAAGACTTACCTGAAGATAAGCCTGAAATTGAAACGGGGTCAAGTTTGCTAATTACAACTTCTCAGGATTTCATTTCAAGTTTTATACAAAGGTTTTCTTCGTTCTCGAAGATGCAGCGTACTTTAGCTTGGATTCGCCGGTTCAGTAGCAATGCCAAGAAGATTGCATCAGAAAGAAACTTTTTGGCTCTTTCATTGAAAGAATTGAAAGATTCTCATTCCTTTCTCATCAAGGAGGTTCAAAGGTTTCACTGTCCTGAAATATTCTTGAACATCCAGAAAGGTTTGAATTGTGTAAAATCTATTCAAAAGTTACAACCTTTTATAGATTCATCTGGTTTATTGCGAGTGGGGGGTCGCCTTCGCAATTCAAACCTACCGCAGGAAGCAAAACATCCGCTTCTACTTCCTAAATGTCATCTCTCGAATGTGATTATAGAATCTCTCCACAAGTCGTATCTTCACATTGGTCCTCGCGCTCTACAGTCTTTGTTAGCACGTCAATATTGGATTTTAGGGATTCGTTCCGCAATTCGATCGCGACTATCCAAGTGTGTCACTTGTTTTAAAGCTCGTCCTATCTGCTCTTCAACTGTAATGGGAGATCTGCCCTCAGTTAGAATACAACCGGCAAGGTGCTTCGAAGCTGTAGGCATCGATTTCGGTGGTCCTTTCCTTCTGAAAGAAAGTAAACGGCGTAACGCTCGAACATACAAGGCGTACATTTGTTTGTTTGTTTGCTTGGCCACGAAGGCAATCCACTTAGAGGTAGTGACGGAACTGTCAACTGAAGCGTTCATTGCGGCACTAGACAGATTCGTAGCAAGACGTGGGCTATGTAAACGTATTCTCTCTGAAAATGCAACGAACTTTGTGGGAGCAAAACGATATTTAAACGAGATGTTCCATTTAGTAAGTAGTAACCAAACTCAAATTGCGGATTATCTTACAACTCGATCAATCTCTTGGGATTTTAATCCTCCAGGAGCTCCACATTTTGGTGGGATTTTCGAAAATGGGATTCGTTCTACTAAATATTATTTAAAACGCGTTGTAGGCGCTCAAACTTTAACATTGGAAGAAATGAGTACAGTGTTAACGAAAGTAGAGGCTATGCTCAACTCTCGACCGCTGTGCGTTCTGTCAACATCGCCTGCGGAGTGCGATGTTCATTGGAAACTCGGAAGAATAACCGAAACTTATCCAGGGAAAGATAACGTCGTAAGAGCGGCACTAGTTAAAACCAGTTCCGGTCTTCTTAAAAGACCAACTGTAAAGTCATGTTTTGTACCATCTGAATAGATTTTCCTGTAAGTTCTTATTATTAGAATTAATTTAGTTAGTTATTTATTCCGAGTACAAATTCCCCTAATAGGTATTCTTTTTCGGCCTTATTTTAAGCGTGAAATCGGGTCGATTTCAAGTGGGGGGAAATGTTACGGCCTCCACGGCAAACCTCTTTCGGGTGGACTCGAGAGAGACATTAAAGAAAAAGAATAGAAGTTGTCAAATAAAAGTCAAAGGAAAATTATGTGAAAAAACATAAAAGAGTGAAAATAATTATATTTCCCTACTGTGTTTCGTGATCCCTGGTACCAGTGGAAGAACTCGGAGTCCCCTGAGTCAAGGTAAGCTGTGAGACGTGTATATTTACCTTCTTTGAGGACTTCTCGATTTCACGCAGTGGAAATTTATTTAACCTTAACACAAACCAGAGAGCCCCAGTCCGGTGTCCAACCAGTACCTACTGACTTCATTTTGTTTATTGATCCAAACTACAAGTAACAAAAAATATATTTATTGAAGAACCCACGACGATAAAAAAATTATTATCTACAACACCTTATCTAAAATGAAACTGACATAATGCAAAAAACCGCATCGAAATCGGTTCAGTAGTTTTTGAGGAAAATGGTAACAGACAAAGATACAACCTCTTAGGCCAAACGCATATAATTATTAGGTACATAATATACCTTGTCCGTTCCGTCGTGGGTAAAAATAAGAGTAGGTACCTACCTATCTGCCTAGTTTTTTTTAAGTGCTCATGCTAATCTAATGAACTGATCTGGATGCAACAGGCTATTCTAACGCCAAAAGCTCTAGGCGTTCTCCGTACACAAAACATTTTTATAAGGTAATTTTTTTTTATATGTATAGGTATGACGTTGAAAATACTATAATACTACAAATATACAACCCTCAGATTTTTATCAAAGTGGGATTTTAAAATTCACAGTTTCTGAATCGTTTTTGGACGATAAACGACTGAACAAGCGGTTGTATAAAAACTGTGTGTAATTGAATCACACAGGGATTTCAAAATTCAATGCGTCTGTTCATTTAGCTTTTAGCAAATAGAAAAGTGGATAATGAACTGCCTGAAATTTTTATTCAAGGATTGAAGACATCTATTACAACAGGTAATTCATGCCAAAGTTTGTTGAAATGCTGAGGTAGGTATTTGACAAACGAAGCGTTTGTCATCTACTCTCTTTTTACCAGTATAGTAGGTACATAAAATACAAGTTAATGGTTACCAAACAAATATAAATAAATAAATAAAAAGCCATTTATTTCCCTATTTCTAGAAAAGTTGTATGTTTAAAACATAATATTTTGTTTGAATTTGAATTTGAATATGGCCTCCTCCATTTACTTCCATGCAGTTCTTTTGTTTTGTTTTGTCACATAATTATTCTCATATATACCGCCTTATTTGTTTGGCAAAATAACTAAAACTAACTAACTTTCAAACTGGGAGAAAAACAAAAGAAAGTCAGTTTCACTTGAAAATAGTAAAATTACGAGTATAATAGAAAGATGCTAATTTTATAATTTAATGTAGGTATTATGCTGAATGCTGAGACTCGCACATGCGAGTATATTTGTATTTTTATTTTAATTAATTAAATTAGACTGGATTAGATAGATACTAATATTATAAATGTGAAAGTTTGTGTGAGTGAATCTTTTTTACCACGTATCTCCCTAACTTTAGAATGTAAATAGTTTAGGTCTGGAATAGTTTGGAATGGAACTATAAGTTATAGGCTAATTTAATTTTCTAAAATAGACCCGAGTTAAACAGGGTGGTATAGTTTCTATGGAAAATTTCTTGGTTCGATTCGCTCAACATTCAGTACAAACAAAACAATAAAATAAATGATAAAACAAGTGTATTTATTTTTTCAAATGCACGGGCGCAAGAGAGATCTAAAGATTGCATGGAAACTTTTTCGTGGTTCGATTGGCACGAAACTTGGATACTTCAAATACAAATTCAATGGACTCGTGGTTCAGAGTTTTTCAAAATAAGGCTCAAAAAGGTGTAAAATGGGGTGACAAAATGTACGCCACGCAAAGCCGGGCGGGTAGGTAAACTAGAACCTAGTCTGTGCTGTAGTAGTAATCATTTAATTAGCCTTTTGTACGGTCCTAATTGTTAATCTGTAGGTAAGTACGTGATAATTAGATACCAAAGGACTGGGTTTAGGTACTTTAAGATAGTTTAGGTAATCTTGATATATCTAGCTATTCTTCATTCTCGTACATAGGTATCTTGTAATACGTTCAGTAGAATATAAATTTCAAATGAATACTTAACCACAATCTTCTAAGAAAAAGATAAAATTCAAAATATTATTGTTTAGGAGTTGATTTTACCCGACAAAAATCACATCTCTTAACGGAATGCGCATCTTAACATTGACCTACAAAGTTTGAAATATATACCTACTCTATGGCATACTTCTGGGTAATATACTTACCATTTTTTTTATTTCCTCAATGCTGCCAACGTAATTATATCAATTTTTCATCAACCAATATGACGGACGCCCTTTATTTTTTATTTGGATTGTTTGTTTTTGGGATCCAACTCGGCCGTTCATTTCGACATGATGGATCACTGTATCGAACCGCGGGGATTCAGTAGTAATTGATGTTGTGAGATTCCTTTTGTAACTGAAATTGAAATATTTTGTCGCAATTCAACACGACTCCATTGTTACCTTTTGTCACATCACAACTCGACTGATTTAATAAAAAGGAGTGTGTAGGCAGCTATAATACCTACTTCAAAGAGTTTTCTGAAATAGGTATGTACCGAAGCTCAGATTTATGTAGGTACTTAGGTAGGTTTGCCTACCTCAAAAAATAACTGATAGAATTTCTACCAAGCTTAGGGATTAGGCTCAGTTGTAAGCTGTTTTTCTATTGACTGTGCATATTTTGACTTTCAAAAAGCCTTTGATACTGTTGATAATGATGTGCTTTTGTCGAAATTTGCTGCTATAGGCTTTACACCGCATCTACTCAAATTCTTTGCGAGCTACTTGAGTGAGCGCCAGCAGTATGTCGAGTACGGGGGGTACGCTTCAAAGCCATATTACACCTATTCAGGTGTGAGTCAAGGTAGTAATCTCGGTCCGCTGGAGTTCATCATTATGATCAATGATCTCCCGGAAGTTGTAAAGGTAGCAAAATGTTTGCTATTTGCTGATGACCTAAAGATATTTTTTAGGATAGCGGATGCTTCAGATTGTAAGAGGCTCCAGCAGGACATAGATCGAGTGGTCGAATGGAGCAATACTAATAAGCTGTTTTTTAATATTACCAAGTGTTGCCTGATGAGCTACACGCGCGCGCGCGCTCCTGTGTGCCACCAGTACGAAGTGGAGGGTGCGGCGATCTCCAGGGTGTTGCACGTGCGAGACCTGGGCCTCCAAATGATGCCTGATCTGACATTTCGACACCACATTAGAGCCCTGTGTACTAAGGCATTTAGGAATCTGGGTTTTATTTTAAGGCTGAGTACAGATTTTAAAAGTACATACGTAATTAAAATTCTGTACAATGCCCTAGTGCGGAGTCATTTGGAAACTAATGCTATTATTTGGAATCCCCACGAAGCTAAGTACAGCCTTATGATTGAGAAAATTCAAAATAAATTTGTTCGTTTTCTTTACTTAAAAGAGTACGGAGTGTATCCATACTACCCGTTAATGTATCCAAGTTTATTCGTGCTAGGTATGGTCGGATACTGTAGACTGTCGGTCAGGAGAAACATGGCGCTGGTCAAGTTGACGGTGCGCGTGTTCCGCGGGCTCCTGCATCAGCCCGAGGTGCTGGCGGAGCTGCAGCTGTGCGCGCCGCCGGCCGCCGCGGGTTTGCGTCGCCGGCCACCCTTGCTCAGCCGGCCAATTTATAGGACTAATCTCCTAAAATTCGCTCCAATGTCACTCGCTATAAATCTGCTTAATGTCCTCTCTGACAATAATGTTGATGTTTTTTGCCATAGCCTGCCGAAAGTCATGGAAATGGCTCAGATAGTTTTAGAAACTAAATTTTAAGTTTTCATTTATATTTTTAAGTTGGTTCATTTTTTTTAGATATATGTATTGATTATGTAAGTATAACATCGCATTAGAAAGAATTCTGTAATGGTGTTACCTATTTCTGTAAATAAATAAATAAATAAATAAATAAATATTTATGTTCTTGTTTGGAGATAACTATCTGTAGGTAATATTTTTTATTGTTACCTACCTACCTACTACCTACTAAGATTTTTATTCGAAAAATACATAAGTTTTCTAACAATTTTATTTTATTTATTTAGCGTTAGTTTATTCCTAGTTCAATAAAAAATAACGCTGTATTTCTGCTAATGAAATAGGATGCTAAAGGAAATTGAAACCGTTATTTAAATTCCTATGCATACTACGACCGAGCGGTCCAATTTGTATAAAAGGCGGGATTCGAATTACCGACTAGCGCCATCTATATGTTATCAGAAGGGAATTCCAGGCTAACGAAATTGTATAGTGAGCTCCCACCCCAACCAAATGTTAAGGTGGTATTCAATGCCCAGCGACTTATTATATCTCTTCATATATTTCTCACTAGCTGCCGCCCGCGGCTTCGTTCGCGTGGTACCTGGATAAAAATAGCCTATATGTTAATCCAGCACATGTACTATGTATATTCCAAGTTTCATTCAAATCCGTTCATCCGTTTAGGCGTGAAAGAGTAACAAACATCCATACATCCGTGCATACAAACTTCCGCGTTTATAATATTAGTAGGATATCGTGTAGGGGCGGAGATAGGAATTTCCGATATTCAACTTCTAGAGGACGCAGTGGGAACACGTTTGTATGAAAAAAAAAACACGACGCGGACAAAGTCACTGGTTCCACTGGTTTTTGATTACGAACCAATTGACGTCTAACTTGAGTACGTTCGCCAAGAGGTTCGTCCCGCGTTATATTACACAAAGACCTCGCAAGTTCCACTTTTGTTCAGTCAAGAAACGTCAACTTCGATTTCAGTGAGAAATATTTGTTTCGGGTCTAAGTGTCGTAGTGGGTATATTAGGTACGCGTAGTTTCCCTAACATTTTTTGTTGGCTATTAATAGGGCCGATATCTACGGTTAGTTGACTTACGCGTACTATTGGCCCGCAGTCTACGGGTTGAGCCAACAACCGAGGGCCAAAGTAGGATTCGTAACTAAGGCCCAAGTACTTTCAGTACGGCCTACATAGGTTTTTCACGAAGGCTCGACTTGCAGTAGGGCCTACGTATTATTTTTAACTAAGACCTAACTTACAGTAGAGCCTAGATAGGATTTTTTGCAGATTGCAGAACATACAAACATTTTTCCCGTAGCGGGAATCGAACCCGCGCCTCTTGCGTCTCAGCCGAGCACTCGCCCGCCTCGCCACCGAGGTTGTCAAGTATATCGCTGACATTTGGTGTATCGTGGGTAAAAATCCGCCTTTATGTAACAATCAGGCAGGAAGGGCGTCGGATAGGTTCGGATGGCTAATTTAATGACAATAGACTGGATATCCCAAGGGACATACGTTACTTACGGTTATACGGCATGTTTTAATCCGTGACCATCATCATCAGCCAACTGCTAAACATAGGTAAAAAATACTTCCAGGCTTTTTGATACCATCAACATCAGCCTTTGGAGGTCCACTACTTGACAAGGGCCTTCTACTTTTAGGCTTTTCGGTACGCTTATCATACAGGCTGTTGTAAAGTTGATTGGTGACCGCAGATGTAGAGTACCTACCCAGGTGAGAGCACTGGTGGTCTAGTGGTGGAGAAAGAAAAAGTAATTATATTGAAATGCAGTTTAAATTGATTTTAAAATTAAAATTATGTCTGTTTTCAGTAAAATTTTCTATCTTTGGTATTTAAGGTAGATACTTTCCCTTCGTGAGGCATAGCCGTGGGACGCTCTGTATAACAGAAATACTGTAAACCTACAGACTTATGAATACGATAAAGGAACCTACTAAATTGGTGTCAATTTAAACATCTCGCAAATCGTATAAACGTAAATTTCAACGACAGTATTTCTGGACCTACATTGTACAATACTAGAAGAATTATATTTTAAGTTTGTAGACTATTTTGAGGATTTTATTCTTTGATGTGATATTAATTTGACACTTGCATAAAAATGTACCTAAAGCTTATTAAAATAAAGGATTTCATGTGAAAAAAAAAAAAAAAAAAATGGTTAAATTGAAATTGGCATTTGAAGGCTCGACTGCTACGTGACTGGTATTGGAGAGTTAAATCAATTAGCAAGAATCGAACGCCATACTTCATCTGCATAGTTTAGAGTCGCTAGTTCAATCTCGACAGGCACAACTTCTCATCCTATACTACTAATATATTACAAATGCGAAAGTTTGTGAGGATGTGACGATGTTTGTGCCTCAATCACGCCACAACGGATTTGAACGAAACTTGGAACATACATAGTATGTGTGCTAGAATAACATATAGGCTACTTTTTATCTTGGTACCACGCGAGCGAAGCCGCGGGTGGAAGATAGTCTACACTATATAATATTATAAAGAGGAAAACTTTGTTTGTATGTTTGTTTGTTTGTACTGAATAGGCTCAAAAACTACTGGACCGATTTTAAAAATTCTTTCACCATTCGAAAGCTACATTATCCACGAGTAACATAGGCTATATTTTATTTTGGAAAAAAATAGGGTTCCGTAAGATATTTGGGTTTTTCGGACACAAGGTGTAAAAAATCAACCAGAAAAGTTACTTATTTTGCGTACGCTGCCTAAACTATAAAAGATAGAACCATAAAATGTTCTAATTAATTGTAGATCTTATAAATATCTACAAAAAAGTCCGCGACACACTATACCCATCTATGTCGAGTGAGGCACAGCAACCATTTTTTTATTTAAAAATCTTGAATTTTTTTTGGACTACATTTAAACGCGTTTATTTTACTCATGCTATTAATCCTTATCAAAATAAATGATTTCATCACTAAGAACAGTTTATGGAGATAATATTTGGTCTTTGAATGATTAAAATTGGACGTTTGGTTTTGAAGTTATGGCGAAATTAAAATATTACGATTTCTGCTGCACGGCCCGTTGCGAAGTGGGCGTCACCAAGGCGGGGGTGCGCGTGCGGGAGGGGAGTTTAGATCTATGAGTAAGGTACCCGCGCGGCTCAGTCGCGAGGTCGGCTCCCTGCGCAGCGGTCGTGCGCGAAGTCTATATAGTATAAAAATGAATCGCAAAATGTGTTGGTAAGCGCATAACTCAACAACGCCTGGACCAATTTGGCCAAATCTTTTTTTAAAATGTTCGTTGAAGTTCAAGGATGGTTTTTACGGCGAGAAAAATTAGAATTATTGCTGGAAAAACCCTAAAAATAGCCCTTTTCTTTTTCCCATACAAATGATTTGTAACTAAAACGTAGTCAATTTGAGCTTTATTGCTATGGTATAAAGTTCATATTAAATTACAAGCACTTGAATTATTAATTTTAAGGCGATACGAAGTTCGCGGGGTCAGCTAGTAACTTATAAAGTTGCCTTCTGGGATACCTATTCTATTTGTTGATCGGCTTGGCGGCTCTAGAGATTTAGTTACCAAGATACGGAAAATAGGGTAAACTATCAGGTTTCTACATCCACGAGAAAGAATAAAAATAGCTAAAGTAAGGCCTTTTACCATCTATAGTAGATGATTTATGCAGCGTCAGAAGGCAACTTTTACCTTCACAAACGGGACGCTGGCTGTAGTGCCCGGAACAAATTAAGATGGAGTAGGCTTGCCCAGCACCTATTTCATCCTTTCAGCTTAGTCGGCCTTGTCCACAGGAAAGACATGGTCAATACTTGCGAAGCTGACTAAACCACGGATTTCCTCACGATGTTTTCCTTCACCGTTTGAGAGCGCACAAAATACAAATAAACAGTCAGGCTAAAGGTCGTTGCAAACGGTCTATAGATAGCTCATCGTGCCCAAGACGCTGAGTCTTTCCTACGTTAGTAGTAGGAAAGGATCGTTATTCATAAACACGAATTAAAAGACCATAAGATGATATAAATCTTATCATAAGTACAAAGAGGTTTATTAAGAACGACAACTAACCGAGGAGAATCACACATACAAAAGGAGGCCCATACCCAGCAGTGAGTAAAGTCAAGTTGCAAATGATGATGATGATGGTATTACTACCTACCTATTACTTATGTAATCGTACTTTCAAAATCCAATGCAAATCTAAACAGCCCTGAGCATGAAATCCAATTTGTCATTTCAAGAAACTAGACCTTACTGAACATCCATCATCCAGAAGTAAAAGTAAAAGTAATAAATCTGACAATTCCCGCCAACTAATCGAACCATCTGCAATCCAAGGAATTTAGTTTCCAAAGTACTGCGAGAGGAACCATAGCGACGCATAGTAGGTACAGCTTATAATACAGTGTCGCAAATACGTACATAATGTGTTTAGGTAGGTATCCAACCTTAACTTTTATACGTATATACATTCGACTGCAGAAAGCGGAAATGTGGCATCTCAAAAAATGGCCTAAATAACTTAAAACTTGATTGTTGATAAGCAAAAAAAGCCGCGTCGAATGGTCTATGTCTCGTCTTTCTACGATGAAAAATTTTATGATACACCCTTGATTTTTTTTCTAGTTTTTTTACTGTTCACACGACTAATTGCTGTAAATAAAGGTTTTTTGGCTCTAGTGTAAAATTGAATATTTTGAGGTACAACAAAATCGCTTTCTTCCGTCGTATTATACTCGTATACAATGATGTTGCTTTATCTTTGTTTTGTCATCCTGATTTTGTAATTGTTTATAACTCATGGCGCATTGGTATATAGTACTGTAATGCTGTTATTATTGTTTGAAATAATTTGAAATTTTTAAATACCTACAAAATTTTATTATGTAGTAAAAGATGCCACAATTATAGTATTTAAAATAAAAATATCTCATAATAATAATAATAAGAAATATAAATGAGCTCAGTTTTTTATCTGAGTTCGCCTACAGATAGAAAACAGAGCTTAGATCACCGACCGCTGGTAAGGTCCTCAAAAGGCTGGCGACGTTACCCCGTTGGATAGCTATACTTATCCTTTGTCCGAGGTAAGCGCCAGCCCTTTGGTCATTGGTCATATCTATTATCTTCTTGATAATTAACTTATGAAATTTGCCTTTTACGTTCTCTACACTGACTTTAAGTAAAATGTTAGATATAGAGGTCCGAAAAAAACTTATCTAACATTAAGTACCTGAAATAAAGTTATTTTATTTATTATTTATTTATCTATTTCATATACTTTAGAGTTATTAAGAATACCAAAGGTAATGTTTTACACGGTCACACTAATAATTATATATAACACATAGAAACTTACACTCTTTATATGAGGATAACCTGAAAAGCACGTCTGTATAAGATAAATCACTGCTCTCAAGCACACTGGTGAGGGATTTTTCAGCGCTACATTACAGATAAGGGCCATTTATCCGTGTCTGAGGATCGGGTTAGGGTCAGCCGCTACGCTTATCTTTTTAGGTCATATTTGACACCATAAACCTTTTAGACTATCCTTTATAAATATAAACAATAGAAAGCTGAAATTTAGAACGCCTTAGTGGGTGGTTTTAAAGCTAAACCACCCACTAAGGCGGGATTTTTCGAAATTCAACCCCCTAAGAGGTGAAAAGGTTTGTATGGAACTTTTTAACGCGTAGTGCGACTCGCGATACTAAAAAAGTAAAATAAATGGACTCTCTTTTCAGTATTTTTCAAATCAACTCTTAAAATGGGCTAAAATTGGATGTCAATTTGCATGTGAACTTTTTAATGAGCGATGCGATATATTGGCTTGAAACTCGGTTTAGATAGGTACTTTAAATAAAAAATAATGGAAAAGTGCTTCACGGTTTTTATGACCTCAAATGGGGTATCAAAAATTACACTACGCTAGTAAGCTAGTCCATCATAAAATAACAAAGTCGCATAATCCTGACATCAATAGGATTGCCTTTGTCGTTTATCAGAGAGTACACATACCTGTCTGGTTATCACAACACCAAGACCCGATATAAATAATTTTGCAGAATATGCAATCATCAATCGTACTTCACCTTCGTATTTTCCAATAAAGTTAATTATAGCCAATTAATAAATTAATCGTATTAGCCAATAAAGTTAAGTTTCTTTATTCTTATACACTTCTCAAGTGATTATTGAACTAGCACCTCTAGCGTCTTAGCTGGTCTTAACTCATCCCCCACGCCACCGAGGTCTTCAACTGTGCCAGTTTTTTACTTCCAATTAGACTAATGTGTTCAATCGGGCACAGCCTGTAAGTACAGCAATATTAGTGAATTTATCATATTCATGTCATAAACTTGGTCACACTGACACAGACTGTAATTAATGTTGGATATAATGATCAACAGGCTTAGAATTAGCAGAGCAAGTTTGTCTTAGCCAGATTAAAAAAGTTTCATTGGAAAAACTTGGAAAGTTTAATGGCTCTGTCCCTTTTTCATAAGCTGTGAGGGAAAGCTGATTTCTACTATGAAGCCTTGTTCTATAGAAAATTTAATCAGAAATGACCCAATTTTCCGAATTGGATGATAACCTCGGATCTGACTGGCCAAGGCTACTTACCAAATTTTTCAAACATTTTACTGTAATTTCCAAGGAATTCGGAACCAATCTTTCAATTCGTATAATTCGAATGTCAAATAGATCTCTTGTTGTCAGTTACTCGATCAGTGATTAGGTCTAAATAAATCGGATTAGGTTGGGCCTCCGTTCCATAACTCATCTTTTTTGTGCCAAAAATAAATTACTTACTTCTCTGCTGGACTGGGAGTAAAGAAAAAACATAGATTGCGTCCAGCTGCTTCACACTCCGAGCATGTCGTAAGAGTCGACTAAGGGATAGTATCCTCTCCAACATGATGAATCTATATGCGCGATGGGCTGATCACCTGTCACCATGGTTCATCATATCCATCTTGGAACTCTTGGATCAGATGAGGCTGCAAGTTTTCTTATCATTACTTGTGGCTCTGCCCACCCCATTAGGGACACGGGCGTGATAATATGTATGTATTTATGTAAAAATAAATGAATGACTTGATTTTATAACAGAGCTGTTGCCGTATTTTGAGAAGCAAACTTTTTATATCTTTTTTACAATCCACCACTCTGTCTTGACAAAACTCATAGAAAATAACTAGGTACTAACTACTACAACTACTAATCACTGTCACTAGTTCATGCAAACCAGTGTGGTGAAAGGATTTAAAGTGTGCCTCAAAGGCTCTATAGAAAAAACCGTATCAAATTCTTTAAACTTTTTCGTATAACTCACAAGTCAAATAAGGAACTCATTAAAAGTATACTACCTACATTCACACACCACAATGGCAATACCAATTAGGTACAAGCATAAACTTGGCGCGAACATAATGTGAGCCTTTAATGAGAGTGACTTATAGCAGACTATTTAGCGCACCCTACGCTCTACCATGTATTTATCTATTTAGATTACGCTACTCTCGCTGACGTCATATCAGTTGCCAATCCAATGCACTGCGAGACATCGAGCCAATAATATCAACATCAAGGAAATTAGCGAGCGGACGAAGGTACGTATACATTATCGCACCCGTATCCCTAATGGGGTGGGCAGAGCCACGAATAATCATGAAAATACTTACGGACGGAGTTTTCATCAACCATTTTTGGATACTGAGGTCCGTTTCAAACTTTTAAGTATTGGGTCGACTAATGCCCAGTTCTAATATTCGAGTTACGGACGTTTTTATCTGTCGAAAAGTGCCATACCTGTACCATTATGTAAAAAAAAATAACATCCGTCCTCTATTTTGTTAGTAGAATATTGTAACAGTGCATAAATCATACTTGAAATTGATACCTGAAAGTGTTTAAATAATGAAAAAATAGATTTTGTAAACGGTTCTATAAATACTTTAGTACCAGCGCCGCAGTCTTAATGACTTCGGAACCCTTTATTGTAGTGTACAGGTGCTTTATTCTCTATGACCTAACGAAACTTGATAGCTCGTAACTTGTTTGTAAATGTATTTATTCTATATGACATTTTTTATCTCATAATATGTTTTTATTAACAGAAAGAAACTTACAACTATTGCAAATATAATTTACAAAATACAAAAGAAACAGTCAGGCTATCTAAAGGCCGTTGCAATACAAAATTATCATATAGAATATGATAACACGGTGATTCCACAAACGTGCTCGCATTTGCCCGTGCTATGTTTTGTTTGGTCATAGCACAGAATAAATAATAGTGAATAAGGCCCCAGGGCCGACAGACACTTTGCTTACAGTCATATAATTTTATGGTTCATACCGTCGTACCTTACCTGCTTACTTACTGTTACTCCAGCTTCCTAAACTCATAACGGGTGTAGTAGAAGTTATCTGTACAACTTCCGAGACGGCGCCTGTATAATTTATCCACGAATTTATGACCCCATGAGTTCCGGTACTGAGAACGTAATAGGAAACAGAAGTTACTTGCCAACAATACATATATACATTTTATCATACCTGTATCCCTAATGGGGTGGACAGAGCTAAAAGTAATTATAAGAAAACTTGCAGCCACTTCTGATTTAAAGTTCCAAGATGGACATGGTGACATTTATTATTTATTTATGTGAACCTAAATAACAGGAAACACGTACTTTAATGAACACTGTAAAGTACTAAAGTTAAAAACTGTGTCGTAGTTTCTAGTATTCAACCTTACTGTTAGAGTTAGACTTAGAGTTAGATGAGACATAAGTTTACTTATTAAACTTATTTCTTTAAATCTGACACTATGAGGCATGTATGTGTATGTATGTGTTATAAATCACAATATACAAATCACCACATAAATCTTGGGGCTTTGAATTAGGAGTGGTTGCAAGTTTTATTACAATTACTTGTGGTTCTACCCACCCCATTAGGAATGCGGGCGTGATAATATATATGTATGTAATCTGTATTTGCATCGGTGCACATTCTCGTAGATATATAAGTACATGTGTGTGTTTTCTATAAAGGTGCTAAGCTAATCGTTTCAGAGCTGTTTTTACAATTTCAAGCTCTAAAATAAAAAATATATATTTATTTAGAACACAGTTACAAAGACAAACTATAGCTCTAAAATGTCTTCATTTCATTGATATATTATGAACTCGCTCTAATTTTAATTTCCTCAAGTTCGCGCATACTTGCCCCGGCAAGTATGTTTGTTAGCAGGCGCCTTGAAGTTTCGCCGCTGCAGGCATTGTTTGTAATGTTTCCTAAATTTGAATAATGTTCTAGGTACTTTGTGAAGGTATTTGGTACAAAACACTGAAAAGGCTGCTTCGGTAGTGCGACCATGGAAGACCAGCCCCTTGGCATGCTTCGCCCTGTCATTGCAAATACTGGGTTTTTGCCTTTTTTGTTGCCTTATTTGTAAGTCCCTATATTGTATACTTCTCTACTGGACTAAAGGGAGTAAAGAAAAAACATAGAATGCGTCCAGCTGCTTCTTTCCCCGAGCATGTCGTAAAAGTCGAATAAGGGATATGCTCTCCAACATGATGGATCAATATGGGCGATGGGCTGATCCACTATCACCATGATTCGCCATATCCATCTTGGTACTTTGAATCGGGAGTGGCTGCAAGTTTTCTTATGATTACTTGTGGTTCTTCCGATTCTTACCACCCCATTAGGAATACTGGCGTGTTAATACTATGTATGTATGTACCTATATTGTACATTTGTGCGTTTGTATGTTTTGGTAACAGATTATGATTTAAATACTATACTAATTAAAAAAAATACGGTGTTCAATGGCTATACTAATTCGAGGGAACCATGTTAACTTAGAATGTTAACCAGCTCTGTATATATTTGGGATATATTAGCCTCGCAAACATAAGATTTGGCTAAAACCTTGCGATCTCCCCAAGGAGTAAACTAAGTAGAAGAAAATTGACTTTATTCACTTTCCGGTTTTTGATAGCGCTTACGTAAATGAGGTTTACGTCCAAAAAACGTCGCGCCAGCCAAATTATTAATGCTTTTAGGAGGAAATCTAATTTATTTTGAACTCGGTTTTTGTCTTCGTTCACAACATTTTTACCAAAAAACTTTGTAAGATACCTACACGGACATACTTTATTTGCAAAATACATTGTTGGCTTGTTACGAGTAGGCACTTATCAGCTGGACTAAGAGTAAAGAAAATATATAAAATGCGTTCAGCTGCTTCTCCAGAGAGTTCAGATTCTCCAGAGAAGCTGAACCCATTCCATGTTTTTTCTTTATACATTCAGTCCAACAGAGAAGCAAGTGTTACATTCAGTAAGTAGTATACTTTTAATGAGTTCCTTATTTGACTTGGGATATTCAAAAACTTTTAAAGAATTGCGTTATTACTTTCTACGAGTTTTTGACAAGATGGAGTGGCGACTGAATAAAAAAGAAATAAAAAGATCTGTCATTATTTTGCTTCTCAAATGACTTTGCTCTTTTGGACCGGCTATTATCAAATAATCGAGTTATTCCTAGTTATTCATTTATTTTTCTCACAAAGAAGATAAGTTATGGCACGGAGGCCCAATTTACTCCGATTCAATTAAACGTCAAGACCTACTGATCGAGTAATCAACAACCAGAGATCTAATTGACATATTATGAATTAATTCGAAGTGAAAGAGTGATTCCGAATTCCGTGGAACAATAGTAAAATGTTTTGTTTAAAACTAATTATAGCTACTGTAAATGTAGGTAATAATTGAAACACAATTTAATCACCGAACCAATATTGCTAACATTGTATAACTAATGCTAAGGGATTGGCTAATTTTCATTTTCATATTAAGTGAGGGTTGAACGCTTTGGGGTTGGTAGTTAGGGAATTGACCCAACCTTCCTTTGAGGGCGAAGTGTTATAACAATTGAAGGACAGATCCCCATGCCATCAACTTTGAACGTTTTGTTTAGGTACTCTGAAGTAATTAAATAACAAATACAATTTATGATGTAATAGTTACTGAGTAACCAATTGTGTAGGTAGTCTGTCTATATATAAAGATAGTTTATGTGCATTTTAATGTATCTAAAGGCACAAAGCTGATATTGTTGTTGTAGTCAGGTGGTCCATATTCTTCTTACGATAAGATTAGACGTCGGTATATTGAGTGAGGAGAATATGTATATGATGGTAAGTAAGTCCAATTGGTGTATGCCATTGCCCACTTTTTTAATGATTTGATTGTTTATTTATTATACCTATATTGTATATTTTAGACGAATGTAAGTGCCTATTAAAACCTAACAGGTTTTAGGCACAATATTATGTATAAATGCGTATACAGACGTAACTTCTCCGCTGGACTGGGAGTAAAGAAAAAGCATAGAATACGTCCAGCTGCTTCTCCCCCCAAACATGTTGTAAAAGTCGACTAAGGGATAATATCATCCAACATGATGAGATACAATAAGCAAGTATTCCCAAGGAGGGTTGACGTCAGGCAGGCGGCCGGTCATAAAACACCTTAGCCAAAACTCTTATAGCATGATCTTACTCTTACTCTTACCCCACATAGGGTGGGATAAGGGCTAGAAGATGATGATGATGATGAAAGAAGCATTTCTTTTTATTATGTCTAGTCGATTTAGTTCAGTATTTTTACCAAAACCGCTTCAAAGGCAAATGGTAACTGAATTTGAATATAACGCTTATTTAACGAGTTCAAGGAGATGTTTTCATTATTCAATAGCCAACTTAATCATAACAGAGCTATGTATAATCCGAGCCAGACAGAAAGTCAGAGAGCAAAAGTCAAAATTCTTATTTAATATTCTATAAAGGAGGAAACCGGCATGTCATAGAACCTAAAAAGTTCAAAAATATGTGTCAAGTGCACGAAAGGAGCACTTAAATCCTTTCACCACACTGGTTTGAAAGAATTATTAGATAAAATAGAATATTATATACATAAGACAAGTATATAAGAAGATCAGTGTATAAGCATATAAGTACATAAGTAGATAAGTATATAAGCAGATCAGTATATAAGCAGACAAGTATATAAGCTGATAAGTATATTAGCAGATAAGTATATAAGTAGATAATACATATTTGTAGAACATGAAAACATTTCACCCGCAGCGGGAATTGAAACGGCACCTCTTCCACCTCAAACCTCTTTGTAACCAACATGAAAATAATATTGAATACGTTGTATTCAATACGAATATGTTTGAATGTGCCTCTGACTACTCCTATTCAAATAGCAAGAGCCTGGAGAATTGGATGTCTTTCTTGTCTGAGGATATAGTCGTCAACGTTCTACGTATTCATAACATCGAACGCCTCCTCCAGAATAGGCGAGTCTTCATCTGTGAATCTATCATGAGTTTCCCAAACAGTAGCCAAAATATGTTTTAAGAGTGAACAATAGTACATTTTGCTCACCAAAATCGATGTAGTATGTAAAAATTTATTTATTCAAAAATTAAATAAAATTTTAAATTAGACCAACTTCTGTTGTCTCGATTTTTTTCGTCCGATACAATGAAATGTTGTCTGACTCTCTGGTTTCTATGTGCAGATCAAATTACATCTATAAGAAACAATGAATTTTACTTGATTACTTATCATGTCACAAAGACTTAGCCAAAATATCTACTTTTATTTACAAAGACAAAAGAAACAATAGTCTCATTAATATAACAAGTATTTCAGTAAGGGAAGTTGAATATCATAAAATGCGTTAGATGAGCCAAAACTATCTGTAATACCTATACATAGAATGATCTAGAACCCTACTTACATAATAATGTACCTACCTTTTTCGCAAGTAAGTGACTGTATTGTCTTTTTGTGAATAAATTATATTAAACCTAAACCAAATATCACATAGATAAACTGAAATCCAAAAGTTCAGCAGAGCCAGACAATGTTCCATCCTATAGGTATAATTAAAGCTTTCAACACCCAACAGTCTGTACCTCTCATTTTTAATCTTTCACTTATTACAGGCACTTACCCTATGCGTTGAAAGCAGTCACGTGTGACAACCATCCATAGATCAAGTGATAAAACCCTTGTTGAGAACTTTCGACCTATAGCTATACTATCTGCATTTGCCAAGCTCTTTGAAAATATTTTATAAACAAATATCTGCAAACAAATAACGCCACCGACTGATGAGCTGGATTAGGTGAGCTATCTATAGACCGTTTGCAACGGCCTTTAGATAGCCCGACTGTTTCTTTTGTATTTTGTAAATTATATTTGTAATAGTTGTAAGTTTCTTTCTGTTAATAAAGTAATTTATTTTCAGATAAAAAAAACTAACGCCATATCTAAGTGAAACTTAACATGCGTTTAGAAAAGGTAGATACATCCATGAGTATTACATGTGCTTGGAACTGTTAATTATTGCGTTTCAACATTTGACACATATGAATGGTAAATACGTAAACACTAATTTGCTTATATGTACTTAAATTACATCTCAAAAAGTTTAGACTATAACCCCAGAATACCCAAACGCATTGATTTTTGAAATTTGATTGATGAAAATCTGCCAAAAACTCGTCACTTGAGACGTGCTCAACTGACTCGTCACTTGAGACGTGCTCAACTGTAAGCAGTTGAGCACGTCTCAAGTGACGAGTTTTTGGCAGATTTTCATCAAAAACTGTCAAAAAACCGTGACTTGAGACGTGCTCAACTCTGAGTCGCGTTTGAGTATTAGGGGGTAAAAAACTCTTCCTGTATCTCTTCTGGTTTCGGATTTCCCCATAACGTCACAGTTAAAGACACTGGATTTACAAATCGGGCATCAGTCTGATTTCGTAGGGTATTTGTATGACTATTCCATACATATTTTACTTCAGTCGGTTTTCAGAAACCTCACAATAGAGCCACTGTTCTAAATTACGCCATTATTTAAGTTGGGGTAATTGAAGCTGTCTAGATAAACATCCAGCAGGATCCATAGTCGTAAATAAACTAAACCGACAAACTGTAACGAGTACAGAGTACGAACATTCTTAGAATAGACCATTACGTATTAAAAAAAACTACTAAGGCCTTTTACCATCTATAGTAGATGATTTATGCAGCGTCAGGAGGCAACTTTTACCTTTACTGACGGGACGCTGTAGTGCCTGGGACGAATTAAGATGGAGTAGGCTTGCCCAACACCTATTCCATCCTCTCAGCTTAGTCGGCCTTGTCCACAGGAAAGACATGGTCAATACTTGCGGAGCTGACTAAGCCGCGGGTTTTCCTCACGATGTTTTCCTTCGCCGTTTGAGAGTACTGGTATAGCGCACATAAATTTTTCACACAGATAAATCCATTGGTACACGACCGGATTTGAACCCACGACCTTAGGATCGGAAGGCGGGGTCACTACCAACTAGACCACCAGTGCTCTCATTACGTATTAACTAACTAACTATAACTAACTAACCTAACGTGGGTAACTTAAACATAGTTTAAATCATCATTCATCATCATTTTCCTGCCCTTATCCCACTAGGTGGGGTCGGTACACCATGTTTCCCTCTTCCATTTTCTCCTATCACTCGTCATCTCCGCACTCACTCCTTTCACACGCATATCCTCTTTCGCACAATCCATCCATCTTTTCCTTGGCCTTCCTCCTGTAGTAAATATATCCATCCACATTCATATTCATCACTCGCCTTGTAACGTGACTAACTTCTCTCCGCATAACATGCCCATACTACGCTAGCCTATTACTCTTCATCTTCTCTGTCACTGGCGCTATTTCAAAAAGAAAAAAACCATGATATTGTACCAGTATTAATGTCACCATTTATTGCGCTTTGAACATTTTACAGTAACGGTTTTTTCTAAACTTAAAAATCTTATTTTAAAAACGCTTCTAGAACAAATTGTTTACGCAAACTTGCTGTCATAAAAGCACATAGAAAAATAAAAGCTCGCAAAATGTGTCTGTCTGTATTCGTAGTTTCCGCTACGCCGCGTAACAGTGAGCTACGGCGTAGCAGGGTGCTACGAGACATGGCGAATGAATTCAAACGAGAAATAGGAATGGCACGAGTTTACCAGGATTTTATCTGTTTAAGGATGCTGTATAAATAGCTAGCTTCTGCACGCAACTTCTCTCACGTGGTACTGCAAGCATGTATTTAAAAAAAACTAAATTATGCTACTAAATTTATGCTAATGACATAATTAAAGCCTATCCCAAGAAATATTCAAATATATCTTTTATTTTCATTTGTTTTGTCGGAACGATTTATGTGGAAATTTGAAGGAAGTAAAATACAATTTCGGTGATAAATATAAAAAAAGCAATTAATGAAATTGAGAATACCGTATTGTTGCGTGATACAAAGCTGGGTGCCTACTACAAGTATTACAAATCACTAGATCCCCTTGGTTTGATGGGTCGGATGTGGCCAGGTCTGACGTAGTAACTTTAATGATCGGGACACATTCCATTGAATAGTTTTGGCTACCTAATGGGTAAGACTAGTTACCCTAATTGTACAGGATGTGAGTGTGATGTGGTAGAAACACATACCATATTATTGTGGAATGTGTCCGGAACGAAACAGAAAGAATATTTTTTGTCAAATACAGTGATTTGTTTTTGATTAGTACTTCTAATATTATTTTAGCTTCCCCCCTTTCGGAGCAAGCAAAAGCGTTAAGTAGTTGGTCAAAATTTGTATAAGTAGAAGATAAATTAGTTTTATGCGTACTTCGAGGGTGTCATAATCATATTTGATTAAACCATCTTTAATAAATAAAGATAAAAAAAGAAACCGAGCACAAGTGAGATACTTATTATATGAGTTAGACGCACACAATTATACTATTTAGTCTGTGGTGCACCTGCAGTACTATTATTTATTTTGTGCTCCTGCTGAGCGTTAAAAATGGTACCTATTCTACCTTATTCTACTCAGAACAGCAAATCAACATGAATGAATTTATTCCTCTTTGGTATTCTACCTTGTCTTCGCGAACCATTTTACTTTGTAAAGTAAAAAAAAAATTGGACACATCTGCAAAAAAGGTCTAAAAAAATGTTGCATCTGTCAATTTGATTTTTACGGACGCGGGCGCGTTTAGTGATTAGTGAGTGCCGAGCTTAATAAAGCCGTAACTCCACTGTGGCGTACGGATTATGACCCACGCCCACGGCTGGGAACAATCGTCGCACCCCTGCATAGCGAGGCAGCAGTGGACGTTGCTGAGTTGATACATTTTTATACAAAGCAACGCTGTACACTTGGATCAAAGAATGGCGCGACAGTTACGTACATAATTAAACATTCAATTTCACTACGTAAGCTAATCGTTAAATAATAAATCAAAGAACTAACTATCCTTTGATAGTTCTTTGATTTATTATTAACGGTGAATGAGACTTAAAGTATTTACTTCATGTCTCATCCAAAAGCTCTCGCCGTGACAGGCAGATAAAGCAACAAACACAAGCGAGCGTGACGGAACAGCGACCGGTAGCGGTATTGTGTAACTCAGTCGCAGACGATTCGCTGTCGTCAAGGTCATCCGTCCCTTAGAGCGACACGGTAAACGATTTGTTCAGCGCGTTATGCGACGAAAATTACGTGACGTCATCGTTCGACGAAACATTCGTCATTACGCGGCTAATCCACGTACGCCAAGCCGAAATAGGGCGCGAAGGCGCTCATTTGACGACCTCGGTGGTGTGACGGGCCATTGCTCGGCTGAGACGCAAGAGACGCGGATTCGATTCTCGCTGCGGGAGAAATTTTAGCATGTTCTGCAAATATTTCGTCCGGGTTATGTTGTAATAATATGTATTATAAGTACCTATTATAAAAAAGTATTCATCAGCCATCTGGTTCCCATAGTACAAGCTTTGCTTAGTTTGGGGCTAGATGGCGCTGTTTAAAATGTCCACAAATATTTGCTAAAGGCTGATGATGATATGGTAATAAACGATCGAATATTGTAACCGGGCTTATATCACTAGGTATCTAACAAAAAGAGAGTGCAATACTATAAACACTGTAGGTACTGGAGTTTATAAGTAAAACTGTAAATTGAACTCTTCTAATTTCATGACATTAATATTATATTCTGTGACTAAAGTATCACAAAATGTAATTAGAAGCGATGACAAGTGTTTAATTAGTCGCGCAAACAAGTAAACAAGTACTTATTCATTATAATTGACTGTGGAAAATGTTTCTAAACTAGCTTTTAAATAGAATAATTTATTTTACGACACAAGCAAGATGGTACCTACACAAAATGATATACAGAAAAAAAAGAATAATGTGAAGTTAAAAAGTTTTGAAAGTCAAGCGTTTTGTTAAAATACATATTTTATACATTACTAGCTGCCGCCCGTGGCTTCGCTCGCGTGGTACCCGGATAAAAAATAGCCTATATGTTAACCCAGCACATGTACTATGTATATTTCAGGTTTAGGCGTGATTGAGGCACAATCCATAATTACAACTAACATTTAACTTAGAACAAGCTTGTAAGTACATTAGTTAGTCACAGACAGGACCTACACTAAGTTTAGTTAACTTGTGTTGTAGATCCTGCTTTCCTTCCGGTACTTAAATATTAAGTACCAAGTATTCATAGCCATCATCATCATCGTCATCATCTAAATCAGCGATATTAGGTAAGTTTGAAAATGTTATTTTAATTTAGTTAGTTATATAAGCTTTGTGAGAATGAGAATAATAAAAAACCTATATGTGAAAACTAGCTTGTCTCCGAATATGTAATAATATTTAAGTAAGATTAAAATTGTAAGTAATTTTAAGATGTAACAAAACACCTAGCCTAAAAAAATGGCATTTCAGAATGGCGCACTATTATTTTTCCGAAAGAGTTCACAAAGGAAAATAGAAGCTTTCATTGAAAATGAATTTTAATAAATTATACAAAGAGGTTGAGCAATCTGGCTAAACCCTAATATCTTTAACAGAGTAAAATTACAATCTTGTATTAGAATAAGGCGGTGTTCTCTCTAGGCTCACATCACATCGCTAGCCTGACTGTTTGTAAGGGCAGACAAATTACCAAATGTATGGTGAAACCGTACACTGTGGCTCATTCTCTGCCTCGGACTCGGCAAGTCTAACGTGACCTGTCGCTCTCGCACAATCTCTCAAACCTCTGTGTTGAGGGAGTACGAAAGGATGAATAGAAAACGAAGAAGCCGCAACAATATCTAATCATAATTTAAGCTACCTAGCTCAGCGTTCCGTTATTGTAAGCAAAAAGATGACACCTGACGCTGTATAAATCATCTAGTACCTATGTCTAAACTAGTAGTTTGATCCCGAACTGGGATATCTCGTGCGTTGTCTACAATCCGAAACTAAATACGCTATTTTGAAATGTACAAATAAAGCCCTTTCATATGGCACTCCACTTGAGACATTTTTTAAACTTTATTTTATTGCCATCCTTAGGTACCTACCCCTTACAACCCCTTCGCCGATTATCCTCATATGCTTCCCCGCTAGTCTTCATAGTAAGTATTGGCCTATCAAGTTTCATACAAAATATACGGATAATAAACGGCTCGAAAGTTATGCTCTAACAAACATATTCACAAACATACAACGCCAAATCAGCCAAGTTGTCACTGAGATCTTCACTCACTCGATCAACTATCTGGTGAAAGCATGGACGAATAACGAAAGCCTTAGTTACCTGGCTCACCATAAACTACAAACATTAATTACACTAAATAGGTTTTGAATACAATATTTTTTTCTAAAGCATAGAAATAATAATATAATAATAACTTTATTTCAGGCAACATTAGAAAAGTTACAGCTGTTATAAACTTATTCTACGGCCCATAGAAATATATACCTTAAAACTAACAGAAAGCATAGATTGATAGCATACTACCACTGAGATAAAACTTAAGGCTCAAAGTGAGCCTCAAACTGTGAGCCTGGTAAGAATATAGCCTAAGGTCTAGGTTTGCAAGATTTAAAGGTGAAAATGGAGCCTGCCTCATAGACTGGATAAACAAAATGACATTTGATTGCAGACTCAGACAAGCTATGAGCATAGGTACCTACCTACATAGGTACTAAAAAAGCTAGAGATTTTACGGAATAAAGTTATTTAGAATTAGCGAGAGGTGACACTACCTTTACCCGCATAAGTATTTACAAGATTAAACCTATTTTGTATACTTTATACCTAGTTTCGTCATATTTTTTCTCTATCTGTGTACACACACATTATCCTCCCTTGCCTCAAAGGTTTTTAAAGGTATCCCAAAAGCATGAGGAAGCACCGGAATGATGTTTGTATTAAAAACTTCGGCGCGAACAGTCTTGGGGCATTCTCTACATAGTTTAAATATATCGAAGCGCCAAAAGTTACAAGCATTTTGCCAACCACACGTTATAACAACACACAACCAACTAACAACCAATCACACATTTCTTTGCCCAAAAGTTGAGGTATTCCGAATAGGTACATCTGTCCTAAACCCCAGCCCTAAGTTTACGGAGCGAGGGACACAACGCCCTCCAGACTGCGCCATTCCGTTTTGATTATGTTGACTTTTAGTTTTATTACATGCGACTTCTCTCTCTCTCTGTTTCTAGATGAACTTGTAAGTTATATAGCGGGTCCTAGCAGCATTATTTTATGTGTCGTAATAGGTACTTTTCACCTGTTTGAAAATAGAAAACCACTCGTATTTATAGAGCTCTAAATACTTGAAATAAAATATAAGCTACGCCTACGGCAGTAGGCTAATTTATTCAAGGTCATCACGAACTATGTTTATTTTAATATTCATTAAAATCCGTTTAGTCTATTACACAGCGATTTATTTATAAACATACAAACAATCTTACTTATTATTAGATGATTTCGTAAATAAAGCTGTCAAAATACCTACACAGTGATAAGTGGCAAAGAAAGCATGTTACCACTGTAAAAATTCTTCGCATTTTAAACATGTTCCTGCAAATTATAGTATTTTTTCGAAATTCACAGATTTTCCCACTTTTTTTTCTGTCTGGTGTACCCACATAGACATAATAATAAAACATCTTTGCCTGTATTTGAGTGGAAAGTCTTCACAGTAAGGCACAAAAAGTATAATTCAGACTTTTTAAAATCACACATCACGGCGACCTTAAAAACGGCGGGCGTGGCAGCAACTGCGGCAGAAATAACCAAAAGGCGGAATATGCATCCATAGACTATGGATGGATACATATTTCTGCCTTTTACAGTGGAATCCTTTGCGCCCTGGGGTCCGGAATGGAGGCGTGGCTTCGTTTTAAGAAGTTATCCAAGAAGCTGCTAGATGCGGCCAATAACCAAAGGGCTGGCTTACCTCGGACAGAGGATAATGTATAGCTATCCAACGATGTATAGTCGCCAGCCTTTTGGGGACCTTAGGTACCTGCGGTCGGTGATCTGAGCTCTGTTTTTTATCTGTAAGTGAACTTAGATAGAAAACTGAGCTCATTTTCATTTATTATTACACCGAGCTAAAAGTTTTTACCTAATGTTATTATAATTCCTATCTACTCATATTAAAATCATAGCAAAATTGACTCGTTACAACTTTCATAACCAAACTAAAACAAGCTAACTTACCTATTATACGTCAGAAGTTGATGTTAGTTTTGGGCACAATGAAACAAACTTCAAAAGGGGAATGCAGACAAAACTGGACATGGGTATGGTTCACGCCAACTTATTGGTAGTTAGGAATTGACGAGCGAAGCGAGCGAAGACCAGTCAGAGTCAGTGGCAATTTTATGTTTCTCCGAGCATAACTTTCTAAACTATGATCCGATCTACCTGCAAAGTCCCGATAGCTTATGCTCAAACGCTCAAGAGTGACACTGCAATATTATAAAACACAAACATGGAATTCAGAATTCGGAATCACACTTTCACTTCGTTTTAAGTTTTTTTCTATGATGAATAATACATAATTATGATGACAGCAAGCCTTACTTGGTGAAGTTTTGCTTTCAATAGAACTTAGTAAATGACAGTAAAAAACAGATTCTAGGCTCGTTTTAATAAAATAAATACTCTTGTTCGTACTTCGATGTTCGTACTACAAAAGCCAGATGATCCCGGGATAAATTACTCAATAAATACTAGTACAAAACAAAACATCGCGAGGTCTCAGTGCGGGCGAGCTGCTAGTAATGGTAATGGCAAGTGACAACCCCATTTCTATGGTAACGAGTTCACAATGGACATTATATTCGTTTCTATACCGCCATGCTACCCATAGTACCCATGTCACTGGGTCATTTTAGGGTTCCGTACCCGAAGGGTGCCACTGGACCCTATTACTCTCTTCCCACAAGCATTATTTATTATATCGAAATCATTCGCCTGTAGTTATTTCTTTCGAACCGCTCAAACTTTATGTCCGTCTGTCAGCAGGCTGTATCTCATGAACCTTAATAGGTAGAGAGTTAAAATTTTCACAGAGTAGGTATGTATTTCTATTGCCACTTATAATAGGTGGCATATAAGAAACATAGCTGAAATGCTAGAAAACAGAGGCAGATAAAGAAGTCCCCCGTCAAGTTCAAGCTATCTTTGAGTATCCATAACTCATTATGTAATACAATGGAAGAAATATCAGAAAAATACATAAATACAAGAATAATTCAAACGTCCATGGAAAGCAACTCCAAATAAAAAAAGGGCCAAAGGGTTCAAAAACCAGGCCAGGAAAAAAAAATTATGTAGGTAACATCCAAATTCGACTCGCACTTTACCGGTTTTATTTCAGTTGCTCTTGACTTGACTGTTGTCGAAATAATTAGTGTGGAGAAAGGAATAAAGTGCACTCTTTCAGGTTCTCTTTGAAGCTCTTTCAACGCTAACTAAATGAAAAATTGGCTCCAAATCTATGTAGGTGCATGTGTGAAATTGGCAAAGAGACTGCTACGAAGCTATGCTGTAAGTGTCCTACATATCAAACTTCGTAGCACGTTTTACCTAGGTATACGAAAACCCATTACTCTCGCCACAACACGGTTTATGAAGGCGCTTCGTTTATTTTCATCATTATCTACGTTATAAAAGGCACACGTGCTCATAAATTCGTAGCTTATTCTGTTCTGGCAATAAGGTAATCCGAGCTAATACGTGAATTTGAATTATTAGGCTAGGATCAACTGGGCTCGCTATGCTTCATATTTCAAGACTTTGATCCTACGAAGTAAATCTACATCATAGTCATATATTATTTTGGCTGTCCATAACAAATTCTCACAGCCTTTGTATATTGTGATTATCCTTTGACTGACTAAGTATTGAATAAAGTACCTACCTCAGTACCTGAGGTTGTAAGTCAAAAGATTATAGATTAGCGAATTTTAGACTAGCGTTATTGCCTACTAACTTTCGTCCGCGGTTTGGTCCTGGTACCTACCCGGAGAAAAAGAACCTGGCAAGTTTTAGTGTCCAGGTCTCTATCAATTTTCATCCAAACTTATGAATTTACTAGCTGCCGCCCGCGGCTTCGCTCGCGTTGTACCCGGATAAAAAGTAGCCTAATACCTACCTAATAGGTATGTTATTCCAGCACACGTATTATGTACTTATATTCCAAGTTTAATTCAAATCCGTTCAGCCGTTTGGGCGTAAATGAGGCTCAAACATACCTACATCACATCCTTTCGCATTTATAATATTAGTAGGTAGGATTAACTTGAGGATTTCGCACGTATAATATTCTATCAAAGGCATGTACTTCGCTTGCCTATGGACTTCGATGTCATGCCTTTTTGGCACGGGAGTTAAAACAAGCGTTTAAACTCATGGTTGAAGTTTTTCATAAGTTTTTAAAACGTATACCTACACATAACGATAACATCCAGCGTTTAAAATCGAACTCGGGACCGATGACACGTGTTAAATTCGCAGTAGGATGAATAAATGCTCTGTTAACCATTTGTTTCATTTCGCTATTTAATGATGTTGAAAAAGCGCTCTTGCGTATGTGGTCGTTCAGGAAGGTAACACGATGCAGCCTGTGACGTCAGCGACCGTGACCCAATGTATCACCTCTATTCGTAACGCTCATTTTACAAGCGCCCGAAAATGAACACCTATCCAGTACCAATTATCCAATACTACATTTATGTGCGCTATACCGCTACTGGTAGTAGGTACCCTCAAACGGTGAAAAAAAACATCGTGAGGAAACTAGAATGTAGAACATAATAAGTAAATGTCTTTTTTTTTCTCTATTGTCTATGTATTTTTTATTTTATTTTCCTAAAATTCTATGTTATGTGTTAGGTATGTGTGCTATCTTAGCAAATAAATGTTATGTCTATGTCTATGTCTATGTCTAAATCGAACATAATAAATAAAATAGGTAAATACTATCATCAAAAACTCTAGTGCTTTTTTGCGATGGTAGGTAAAAGTTATCCTCGTTTCGTTACCGTCTAGTTGCTGGCATAAAATATGAATTAAATAACCGCTTTCTTCCCAAAAGCTACATAATTTATGATGTAGTTATTTCTTTCGAATATTAAATTCCTCCAAAAATATGCGAGTAGGCTCATTTTTAAGGTTCCGTACCCGAAAGGTGCCAAGGGGACCCTATTACTAAGCCTCCGCTGTCCGTCCGTCAGTCCATCCGTCTGTCAGCGGGCTGTAATCTCACGGACCGTAATAGGTAGAGTTGAAATTTTCACCTGAGTACTATGTATTTCTACCGGTTTTATTTATTAAGGTAGGTATTTAAAAATACCTTTCACTAGCTTCAAAAACGCACTAGGAAAGATTTTTTTCGAGCTTTCTAGTAGCAAAATAATTTTCAAATTCGGTTCAGTCGTTTTCGAGATTACCCCCTACAAACAAACGTACATTTACTTCTCTAAAAATAGTCTAGAATGTGTAGCACCATTATACTTTTGTGTGATAGCAGTGTACCTACATACTGTGTAAATTGTGAAAACCATAGCCTTGGTTTGCTCCACGCATTGGGAAGTAGGGTACCTACCTACCACAAAGCGCCCGTAAATAGGTCAAGGATAGCGCAATACCCAAAGCCGAGATCGCTCGGGTTTTGAGCCGGACGGACGTAAAGATTCCCTTTATAATAAGTACTTTTCTGCCGAATTGGAAGTAAAGATAAAACAGAATGCGTCCAGCTACCTACTTGTATCCCCGAGCATGTCGTAAAAGTCGATTAAGGGATATTGACGGACCATCTTTAGATGCGCGATGGTCTAAGCACCTGTAATCATCATCAACATAGTTCACCATATACATCTAGGGACTTGGAATCTGGAGTGGCTGCAATATTTGTTATGATTAGGTACTTTTGTTACGCAGCTCTCCCACCCCATTACATTAGGAATACGGGCGTGGTATTATGTATTTATGTTGTTATAAGTAGCTACTTGAGGACCTAGGTACCTACTTATTTAATTATTTATTAGATACCTAAGTACATTAAACAAGTGTCCAGTACTCTTTCCACTTCACTTCTACTTTTGTATATAAACAATATCTCTGAATATTCTGCTTTAATGTACACTTCAGTACCATTTGATATTGCCTCTCGGACCTGCACATCAGCCTCCTCATTGCCACATACTCCTACAAGGAACAAAAGAAATCAATCCTAAAATCAATTGTATTTAAACTACTTACATACTAAAAACATTATATTCTAACAAACTCATGCTAGACCTTCCCTCTTTTTCCATTCACTCTTCAACTGGGCCAGTTTCTTCTTCTTGTATTCTGATTTCTTATATTTATCTGATTCTATTCTTTTCTTTTGAGCTGCTATGCTGTCCGAGCCATTCTGGATTTCATCCAGCTTTGCAATGAGTAGTTCACGGGCGAGTTTGCGATTTTCATCTTGACTTCGGCTCTGGTGGCACTTTATGACTATTCCTGAAACAATTAAGTACTACCTTTAAATATGTACCTATTAGCATTTACTTATTCTTACTGGTCAAGTTGTAGTTTCCACTTCTCAGGTAGTGGGTTCGAATCTAGGTGGCACCAATGATATTTTACATAGAAGTTATCTACAGGCAAAAAAATAACCAATAGGTTTTAAAATAGACAAGAATCTGCAGAAAAATTGAGACTTTAAAACTGAACCACAAACATTTCACAGCCTCGATGGCATCGATGGTGTGGCAGGTGAGTGCGTAGCTGAGATGTATGAGGCATGGGTTTAATTCCCGCTGCTAGATAGATGTTTGCATGTTCTACAAGTATTTCCTCTGGGGTCTGACACAGAGAATTCTAGAACTATGTACCATCGGCGTAGAATGAAAACCTCATAGTTAGATTTTTTACCAATTTCTTTTTACATCTGTATTAAAACCTTGATACACGCGATCTACTCTCAGTTCCATTCAGTTATTTAAACGCGCATAATACTAAAACAAGTCCTAACAAAATGATTTTTTTACCTCCAGAAAAGTTCACTACAATCAACCTACGAGGTTTTCACTATACGCCGACATGTGACTTAAAATATACCTACATACTAGTTAGGTTGTTATATTTATTTATCTGTAGTTTCATACCAGTTGGTATATGTGTCAGGACAACACAATTAGAATTTTTATTCACAGCTGAGCCGCCGGGACCACTTCCTCTTATAAATTGTTCCGATAAGTCCATTTCATTGATTTTGGGAACCTTTGAGTGATCTATAGTATGTTTAAAGAATACAGATATATTTGACCGAGTGTAAAGATTAGATCTCTTTATAACATTTATCAGGAACATTGTTGGAGCTACACGACGGTCCCACGAAGCAATAGCGCTTCACCTTTCTGAAAGTCAAAAGGGTATGTTTAGCTTAGCATGTTTTTATGTTTCCGTAGGTATATTATTAGACAGATTATTTTAAGTTAAGTATAACTAGGGCCTTTTATTTACCTGATATGCAAAAGCAATGTCTTCTGGGATATCGAGCGTCTTGTTTTTTTTAAATTCAGTCACGACTTTTCGTCTGAAGTAAGCAGGGTCGGTTAGAGTTAACCTCCGTGAGTACAGCATCAAGTCTTTATATAAACGGAGGATTTCAAGACGCGTTACCTGCATACTAAGAAGATATGAAAAATCTTATTTAAGTACCTAATTTTGCACAGAAACTTTATCAGTTGAATATAAATTGCCTGCAATAAAGTTGAGTGCGAATGCGAAAATTGCGAAATGTTTGCTAGAAGGCCTACCTACCTACCTACACCTTTTTGTTTTGATTTTGCTTGACACTGACAATGAAATTGAAATATTGATTGATTGATTGACTGTTCGTATTTTTGACAATATTCAATTTATTAAAATCAAAACGGAGGACACTCGCAACAAATCAATTTCGTTTTTATACAATAGAACAATACACACACACTCACAATAATGTTTGTCAGAGGCTATAGAGGCAAAAAAAGCTGACGAAAAAAGTTAATGGAAGACTTTTAGTAATAAATACGAAATAAATCATATTAAGGAATGACTAGGCAGTGAAGTCTTTGTCACCATCGCCTTCCCAAAAAGGATAAATAAATACCAAAAGATTACCCTTCTTGTTCTGAGACCTGTCATTCGGTGATTCCCCCTGCGACAGTGTTTTTACCTACTAGCTGATTTCCACAAATTATTGGTGTAATTGGTGTATAACGGTGGCGGTTAGTCCATTACACACGGAGCGGCAGTAATTATTTTTTACTATTATTGGCATTATTTTCTGACAAGAAGATACATTTTTATGCCATATCCACATAACGGAGCGGGAGAAATCTGTAACTTCAGCAAATTTTTGTTCCAGATGGAAAAGATCTTGAGTGTTATATTGTGGACTTGCTAGGATAGGTACAAAGGAAATGATATTAAGGTATCTTCGATTTGCAATAGGTACCCTCCCTAACCTCGTAGGTATTTAGGAGTTGTAGTATGGTACCTAACCTAAAACCAACTGGTCTAGTGCTTAGTAAGTTTTAGGTTTTATATCTACTCTGATTTTTATCCTCTTCCAAAAACGCGAGAAACTAAAGAAAATGCAAAAATGTAAGGATAGTTTTATTTGACAGTTCCTTGTTGATACTTTGTTAGTCTCTATTGGTAGGTAGGTACAGATCGCGCGGCGAGAGTTTGGCTTTGACCGTTATTGCGCAGAAATCAGAAATTGGGTATCAACGGGCAACGCGGTGCTCTGATTGGCGCTCCAGTCGTTCCCTGCCTCTCACCCATGCGCAGTAATCCCCTCCACCCGAAGGTCAAAGCCAAACTCTCGCCGCGCGATCTTCTCTCGATCGACAACCGACTACTACGCTACGTAGTATTGTATTGGTAGATAGGATAGGAGGAAAGTTGGAAACCTATGTTGGAAGCACTGGGGGAGTTTTCTAATAAATATTTTTCAATAGGGAAAACTACAACCCAAGAAAGATACAATCAAAATATTGTTCTTTTATTTTTATGTTTCTGTTCCTTGTTTGATTTGTAAACAAAATGTTTCGTACTGACGCCCAACAACCGGAAGAAACCAGGAGAAACAATGAACAAGGAAACATTGACTGCATAAATATTGATGTTATTTGTGAGATCGAGAAGGAGTTGCAGGAGAGTCCTAACGACGTCATATCTCTCGTATTTCTGCTATACGATGTACCTGATACGGCTTTGCAGCGACTTATCGTTTACCAAAGAGTGGCTGGTGACATGTCTGCCTCAAATCTAAACCTGCTACAGGAGTGGGCACTACGTGCAAAGTCGAAGTCTTCCTGGAAACATGAATTTCTTGAAGCTCTCCTTATCTGCCAGCTGTATGGTATTGTCAAAAAACTCGGGTTCCACCTTTCCAGTGTCAAAAAAGAATACCAACCAGACAACTTGCAAATCAGCCTGTATATCGACCCAATGAAGAAGGCTCTATATAAAGTGTGTGAAAACATTGACTCCTATAACCTTGACAGATTAAAAAATACACTCCGAAACTGCAAAGTTGATGTTATGGAGTTTGATAATTGTGAGCTAATATTTCTGAAGTTAATGTCTGAAAAGTTCATTACAATAACTCAAATAAAGTATAACAAAAAGGTAATGGGATGTGGATTTAAGATTGATAAGTTGGTGAAGATTCTTGATAAGTTACCAGGACTGGAATGTCTTGCTAAAGAATTAAGACTTCTACAAAGCAGAACTAACAATGAACCAGAAATGCCTGTGGCTACCAGTACTCCTTTCCCGGCCTCTTCACACATAACAAAGCCTGCAAATACCCCTATGACTTTTAATGATTTTAATGATGTTTTTAAAATGATGGGAGAGCTTGAAATTAATGATGAAAATCATCTAAAATCTGATACTAAAAGGTTGACCAAGGACATGTATGCAATAAAAAATTATAAAAGAGTGGGTGTATGCCTTATAATCAATCAAGAGGACTTTTGTCTGTCTGATAAAAGTTTAGATGATGACACACTCACAACAGTCTTACGTAAAAGAAATGGATCAACTGCTGACAAAATGAAATTGAAATCAACAATGTCTGCTTTGAACTTCGAAGTGGTGATTGGTGAAAACCTAAATCACAATGCTATGATCGACTTTATAAAAGATACTATAACAATGAAGGTCAAAAGTACTGACAGTATTTTCATGCTGTGCATATTGTCCCATGGCGTGAGGGGTCATATTTATGCCGCGGACTGTGTCAAAGTGAGCGTGGAAGATATTCAAGGCATTTTGGATTCAGATGAAGCAGTGATACTGCGAGGCATACCTAAGGTTCTGATAATACAAGCTTGCCAGGTCGATGACACTCCCCAGTCAACACTTGTGGCAGATTCACCGTATGACAGGAGAATAAGGAGCTACTTGAAGAAATCAGATTTTCTGATTTACTGGGCTACTGCACCACAATTTGAGGCATTCAGGGATGAGCGAAATGGATCAGTATTTATACAGCTCCTGTGTATTGCTATTCAAAACCGTGGAAGAAAGGAACATTTGTTTGACATATTTACTTTAGTCAACAACGGTGTGCAACATCTCTGCAAGGTAAAGAACTGCCAGCAGGTGCCGTTATTTGAGTCCACATTGCGGAGAAAGCTGTACCTACAAATTCCTGAATAGCATTTTGTATGACACTGTGATATATTTATATGCATAATATACTTTCTATTTTAAGCTTGTACTCATAAATTTTGTAAAGTTTACATATTATTATATCTTAATATAATATACAGAGCTAAGATATATTTTCTATATTTATTTTTACATCAGTTTTGGTAAAATCCATCACAGCTGCTTCAAAGCTTTTTCTTTCTTCATCTGTTTTAAGTTTTGACCACATTGTATCTAAGTAAGCTCTCTGATGTTTCTGAATGAATCGAAAACTGTTCTTTAAGGTGGCTCCTACATATAATGTGTTGAGGCGTACATCCAGCTTGCCAATTTTCGTTACAAATGGTATAGAACTTGTTACAAATTTATGTGGGCCATGTCTTGATCTGATGATAGCTATCCTTGTGTTTTCATTGCAGTATTTTGTTAGGAATCCTGACTTTACGGCTGCAACTCCAAAATCTCCATGTAAATCCTGAATTTTGTTCAACAAAGTATCATGGAATATACTGGACTTCAAATGGAGGGGTTTACTGTCTGGAATCATTGGAGATATTATCTCAACGGTTATGTACCTGGAAAAAAAAGTGGTAGGTATTGTATGTATAGGAAGGGTTCGCAGATTTAGGAATCCAGGATTATAATAATATCTCGTTATTACATATTAGAATTTATTTTATACTAGCTGCCACCCGCAGCTTCGCACACATGGAAACCGGACAAAAAGTGGCCTGTATGTTACTCCAGCACACATTCTATGTATATTCTAAGTTTCAGCCGTTACGGCGTGATTGAGGCACAAACATCCTCACAAACTTTCACTATTATAATAATAGTAGGATGAGCTATTAGTTTAGTGATTATTATAACAGTTCTGTTTTGTATTTTGTACTGACCTGTTTTTGAAACGCACCATTCTTAAATTATGAAGAGAAAGTTGAGAAACAGTTCAAAACTGACTAATTCTATGAGAATCTATAATTAATTTTAATCATTGACGGAATTTGTTGTTCACTCATTACTCGGGCATGTTTGTGCTGACTGTTAATTTATAAATTAAGATCTTTGATTTCGAGCTAAGTAAGTATATACAAATTAAAGTCTTGTGTTGTGGTTGTGTGGTGAATGTTGTTTCTTGGCGAAGCCCTTGGATGGAAGAATTTATTGTTCCGAGGCGAAGCCGAAGCGTTCGTTTTAAATATTTAGATCCTTTTATCAAACATTTAATTATAACCTCAATCAATCAAACTCAAAACAGTATTTCTATACTCTTTGCTCAAAACAAGACTGCCAGAGACTACTTACTATACTACTTTCATGCCAAAGAAAGAAAACCCAACCCGCCCGAACCCGTAGTGATAGTAGTAGTAGGTAGTACGTTCAACGTAACTTGACATTCGTGAAGTTTGCCTTTCCGATGCGCAGTAGACATTTTAGTATGAAAAAACTACACTGCTGCATGTCCAACAGCTAACTTCACCTCCGTTACGAGTAACAGTTAGTGTTCTGTGAATTTCACGCAAGCCAAATTAAGTTGAGCGTACTCCTAGTTTACTTATTGATGAACATCGACATCGCGCGCGAGATCTCAGTTCGGGGCAAACTACTAGCTTTCTCTGGTTGTCAATAATTTTGTTATTATTACTCAGTGGCACTCGTTGTCCACACGTAGAATTGTTCCGAGCGTAGAATAGATATTTTATATTTAGAGAAAATAAAAAAGATCATTCTATAGATTCTTGGTCCACACCATTCATTCATTTTTAATCTTTTCATTCTTTGAATGAGTTGCCGAGTTGTACTTTGCACTGCACCCGAGTTGCTCTAGTTAAGTTGCGCACCTGTTTGTCTGCATAAAATAAGTAGGTACTCAAAAAAATCAATCGATCGTTTTCTAATCATCGATACTTATTGCATGGCGGTAATTTATCAAGAATTATTTCTGCTGTAACTTAGGATACATAGTTATTGGTTTTATTTATTATAGTATTTAATGAAAAAAGCGATAGATCAGTTAAATGTCAAGACTCGGAAAACTTTATTTATGGATAGGTTAGTAGAAAAGACAGGTAAATAATCAAAGTGTTCATACTTGGACGGAGCCAAGGTCACAACTATAATGCTAGTCGCAGTATTATCGTGTTGTTTATGCAATATAGCGATTATTTACTCAGTGGTTAAATGTCTTTTAAGATAATGATAATTGCTAGAAATTAATTCACATTAAGAGTTCAGTAACTATCAGACGCTTTTCTTGAATAACTTTGATTATAAGGTAAAGAACACTGTATTTTTCCTTTTTGTTATCCGCTTATTTAATATTTATTTCAGAACTAAGGAGCTATGACTGATAAGGTATTTTTTATTGGCGTTGATGTGGGATCTGGTAGCGTAAGAGCTGCCCTTGTTGATGAAAAAGGTCATGTTGTAAATGTGGCGGTGAAAGAAATACAAACATGGAATCCGAAAGTTGACTTTTATGAACAATCATCTAACAATATTTGGGCATGCTGCATTTCTGTTATAAAAGTAGGTACCCATGGCTTTTGTTAATCAAATGAAATATTGAAATAGAACATTATTATCTAGACTAAACTTAAATTTAAGTGCCTAGGTAGGAATATTTTATATAGATTATGTACCTTTATGCATTAAGTACTTAAAACAACTGTTATTTTAGGACATAATCGTAAACGTGAATCCAGCATCGGTTAAAGGCATTGGCTTTGACGCAACATGTTCCTTGGTGGCTTTAGATAATAAATGTAATCCAATATCTGTTAATAATTCAAACAGTAATGATCAGAACATTATCATGTGGATGGATCACAGAGCTCAAGCCGAAGCAGATTTAATAAATAAAACTGGCCATGAAATACTAAAATATGTTGGTGGAAAAGTTAGTTTAGAAATGGAAATGCCTAAACTGTTATGGTTGAAAAAACATTTACCACACAAATGGAAAGATTTCGGCTACTTTTTTGACCTACCGGACTTTCTCACTTGGAAGGCCACAGGGTCATTCAGTAGATCACTGTGTTCTCTTGTTTGTAAATGGAATTATGAATGCTCTGCTGATGGCAAACAAGGCTGGAATGCACATTTCTTAAATGAAATTGGGCTTGCAGATTTAATGGAAGATAACTATAAAAAGATTGGAAACAAAATTTTGATGCCCGGTGAGTTCTGCGGAGGTTTAAACGAAGAAGTTGCCAGCATTTTGGGCCTGGTGCCGGGATTACCAGTGGCTACTTCCATAATTGATGCCCATTCTGGTGGCTTAGGTATGATAGGAGCGTGTGCCGCTGGCATTGATACCAATATGCCGTCTCGCCTAGGACTTATTTGTGGCACTTCGACATGTCATATGGCTGTTAACGAAAAAGCAGTGTTAGTTCAAGGAGTTTGGGGCCCATATTTCAGCGCCATGGTTCCTGAATTGTGGTTGAATGAAGCTGGCCAAAGTGCTTCGGGCATGTTGCTGGACTATATTATATCAAGTCACCCAGCTGGTATAGAATTATTGAAGACCAAAAACACTGGAGAGTAAGGATAAACAAACATTGTTTGTAAATTTTCTTAACTAAGCTTAATGTGTTGTGTAACTTGTGTAGCTTACACATTAGGCTTACATTTTTTTGCAGTGTTCGAAGTCATTTAAGAGGACTGCTGACAAACATGGCGAAAATGCAAGGCCTTTCAGATGTTGGATTTTTAACAAAAGATATACATGTATGGCCAGATTTCCACGGCAACAGGTCACCATTAGCTGACCCTAACATGAGAGGCATGATTACGGGACTGTCAATGAATAGCAGCGAAGAAAACTTGGCTCTTTTGTATCTTGCTACTCTTCAAGCGCTTTCGGTAAAATATTTTCGTTACAGTAGGTATTTATATTAAGGTGTTTTAAAAATAGCTTTTGAATTTCAATATACTTAAAGGAAAATGGTTACTTATGTTTACGAACACCTATTAATAGGCCAAGTTAAAGCTTCCATTTGATTGTAAGTCCAAGGGTTTCAGAGATATTTGATCGAGCGAGCGAAGCGAGCGAGATCTTAGTGGCAACTTGAGCGATTTGGCGTTATATGTTTGTGGATACATATGTTTGTTAGAGCATAACTTTTGAACCGTTAATCCAATCTGTATAAAACTAGGTAGGTCAATAGATTGTGCTATGAAGATTTGCTGGAAAGTATTATGAGCTTAATCGATGAAAGGGTTGTAAAGATATTGAGTTCCCAAGTGGGTAAAAAAAAATATTTTTACAAATGCGTTTAGTGAAGTGTCTTTATGAAATACAGTGAAAAAAAAATTATTTAGAACTGGTATAACCTGAGCTCCCTCTTGTTAGGGTATAAGTATGGGCAAATCCGAACCAGAAGAGAAGTGGCAGGAGAGTTGCTGCATTTGCTCTTATTTTGTGAAATCAATTTTGGCATAGTTATTGACCAATTAGCCATTTTGGCCAAGCGTGAGTTGGCCATAAAAATGGGCGATGTTGCGAAAATATTTTTTGATGCTAATCGACTCAGTTACTTCTAAGGATCATTTCATTGCTTCGGGAAAAAATCGGGACAACAGAAGTAGTGTACCTATAAGTACTTAAACGAAGTACAAGAAACCTCAGGGCGCAAATGTAAATCTTGCTGATTTTGGACATTGCGCGCGAGATCTCAGTTCGGGGTGAGCTACTAGTTATTTATGTTTGAAAATCTTCAAATGTTGATGAACTTCTTTTGCTTACCGTAGGTATCTAAGTATACTGTTTACTAATGCGAATGTTAAGTAAACTTTTTTTTTTCAGTATGGAACAAGGCATATCATCGATGCATTGGTTTTAGCTGGTTACAAACCATTCAAATCGTTGATAATATGTGGAGGAATCACTAAAGACCCTTTATTCGTGCAAACTCAAGCGGATGCTGTAGATTTGCCTATTCTTAAGCCGCATGAAAAAGATTCTGTATTGATTGGATCTGCTATACTTGGAGCGTGCGCTTCTAAATACTTTATTAGTGTGCAGGATGCAATACGGAGCATGGGAGGTACAGCTGCCATCATACGACCTAATGCTCACCCTAAAACGTTCCATGATAAAAAATACAGGGTGTTTCAAAGAATGTTTCAGGACCAGTTAAAGTATAAATTTATTATGAACGAAAATATGTAACAATGCATTTTCTTATTTAATATTTTTATGTTATTTTATAATTAGTAAACATTATGATAAGTAGGTACCTACGTAGTTTAGGTAATTAATGAGAACAGGGTAAAGTGATTTTAAATAAACGGGCAAAATAGTCTAGAATGTACCAAAACATAATATTTTACGCCTTTTATTTTATAGTAGCCTACTTACCTATTTGCTGATCCTACTTATTATTTAACATCCAGCAGTTATTATTTTTGAAAAGCCGTGTGTTGGTATGTATCTACTGACAAAGGTTATCTATCCAGCAATATACGATTCATGTTACCAATTATTTATGGGCCTAGGTTATGTTGTTGTGTGTCATGCGACAGTATGTCAAATACTGTAAATCCCTATAATGTTCACCTATTTAGGACATCATGGCTTCATTTATCTAATCTATGATCTTCTATGATGAAAGCATTTGCAAATGAGTGAGTTTTTTCCTGTTTTTTTCCTCGGAATTTTTTTCCAAATTTATTGTTTTATTTGACATTAACACATGAGCGAGCACTCCATTACTACTCGTTCATTTCATTCATTCTTTTCCGAATCTCTTTGAGCCGGGGAGCAAGTGAGCAACTTACCGTTTTTATACTCTTTGGCCTCACCCCAGCCTTGCCTTGCTCGAAAAAACATTTTGTGATAGCGAGCAAGCAAGGGCGTTGTTTATAGGTTTAGGAAATACATTCAAACAAAAAAATGTTATGTTTTTTAGCTAAAACTAATTACATACAAACAGTAATTGAGGCTATATTTTAGTAAATAGCATCATTATTGATTTTCAGGTGAGCCAGGTATGTATAAGCCGAATTATTTGAATGGTGGTTTCGGTTCACTTCGATCTTCCCATCTTCCTCCTTCTCATTTTGTATGGGTAACCTAAATCAATAACGTCAATGCTTTTTGGTAGAGACATTTTGTAAATAGCATTTCTTGTGTATTTGGATGTAACCGATCTGTTTTAGGTCAGAATGTCTAAGCGTACGACTGAGGACAGCGGCAATGGCTCTAGCCAACCACCTATCAAGAAAGTTCACTTTGAACCCCACCTAATAGGTCCAGTTTCCACCTTAGAGGAAATGGACATAAAGGTCCTTCAGTTCCAGAACAAGAAACTAGCACAGGTTTGTATGCCGCCACTGTACACACTGAAAACGTTTATTTACTTTTTATTATGCATTGTTTGACCTGTTTCATTACATGTCATAATCAGCTGTTTATCTGCATTGAAGCAATTCAATGCCAATTTTGTGTAATTTTACTGTTGCAGTCATGTTTATAGTTTAAATTTTCTGTGATCTTGACCCTCTTCTCATTGGTATAACCTACAAACTTATTCGCTAGATCACAAATGCTCTAACATTGGCAACTAGAGATTTAATGCATAGTACTGGGATATTAAACTACACAATTGGATTTGTTTATAGTCTCTTGGTTCTAAAAGTATGCTATTGAATAAATAAATAATAAATAAATATTTGAGGACATATCACACTACACCATCTAGTCCCAAACTAAGCAAAGCTTGTATTATGGGAACCAGATGGCTGATAGAATAATTATATACTTTTTTTGTAAATACTTAGTTATAATACATAATACTACAACACCCAGACCCGGAAGAAATATTTGCGGAGTATGCAAACATTTCTCCCGCAGCAGGAATCGAAAACGTGCCTCTTGCGTCTCAGCTGAGCACCTGCCCGCCTCGCCAAAGAGGTCGTCAAATGAGACTCATTTTCGCCTTAGGCTTTTAGATTGTGTTCTAAGTAGTTAGTCATGACCTGTAACATCGACAAGAGATGATTGCAGTACATAATTATTAAGTTGTTTGTAATGTGCCTTGTTGCGTTTTTTAACATAAAATTGACATAGAATATAATATGATTACATGGTGATTCCACACAGATAATGTAACAAGCCCACATTACTTCTTTTTTGGTCACAGGAAATAGGGACCAAGTAATAGTAATATTACTTCTCTGCTGGACTAGTAGTAAAAAAAAACAGAATACGACCAGCAGCTTCTCTTCCCGAGCATGTCGTAAAAGTCGATTAAGGGATTGTATCCACTCCAAAATGATGAACCACCCTTGAACCATATCCATCTTAGGACTTTAAATCAGAAGTGGCTGCAAGTTCTCTTATGTTTACTTGTGGCTCGGCCCACCCCATTAGGGATATGGGTGTGATAATATGTATGTATGTATAATAGTAATACTGTCATTTTAATAAAAGACTAAAGAAATACATCCTACAACTTGCTTACAAGATAGATTAGGCTTATGAAGTCTGTTTTATTGTTTTTTAGAGAATAGAGCAACGGCACAGATGCGAGGCAGAGCTCCGAGCTAGAATTGAACAGTTGGAGAAACGACAGACACAGGACGATGCAGTGCTCTGTGTAGTCAACCGCTATTGGAACCTATTGAATGAAGACATTAGAGTTCTTCTGCAGAGATTTGATGCAGAGACTGCAGATGAATCAGAAAATAAAAGTATGTTGTTTTTCAGGGTAATAGATACTATGAATGTGCTCGTCATACATAAAATGTGATGAAGGTAGGATGATGATTATAAGTATGAAATTAAATCCCATATTGTATATTAATTTTGGGAGTCCATTAGCAAGTATTAATATTAATAAGGCTTGCCTATACAAACTTTAACCAGGTGGCGCCATTGTATGGGTTTCACGATGTACGTTTTGTTAGGAGAATACATTAAATTAAAACTGCAAAGATATTGCAGTTTTTTCTGCTCTCAATAGATTGATGATTGAGCTGAGTGGACTTTGGATGCATTACTGCAAAAACGCATACATTTCTACCTCGCTAAAGTGTTAAGCTTATAGTAATTATAACTCAATTTGTTATACTTATGACAAAAAATTATGTAAAATCAGTAAATAAAGGCTTGTATTGTATTGTAACTCATTAGATTGTTTTACTTTAAACAGATGAGAACGAAGCCACAACTTCTTTTCTCATGCAACTGTCTACTTGGGACAAGGAAGAGTTGGACGCCCAGCTTGCTAACCGAGTTCAAGTGAGCAAAAGAGCCGTTGCAAAGGTTCTTCAGGCCTTTGACAGGCTTCAGCAGAGGAACGACAAGATATGGCGCGCTATCAAAGGAGAGGGAGAAGGTATTATGTTCAAACTAGTTTTTGTCTGTGTGGCACCTACCTGGATAGAAAGTAGATTTTTTTCTATTTCAGGTCACATATTAACTATAATATGTTCCAAGTTATATCCAATTGCATCCTGTCCAAGTCCTGTGTCACTATTTGAATGAGCTTTGCTGGCTGGGGAAGGGCTCACAGGTAGACAATGCACAATATACTCCAACATGGGATGCTACTGGGAATCTTATTTCCCCACCACCTATGAGAATAAACATAAACATACAAGCATTCAAACAAGCGGGTGAAACAATATTGGTTGTTTTTTTTCACAAAATGTGATTTGATACGCTTTCAAGGACTGTCTACCATCAATTAGTTTAAATTCCTGACTTGTCCTTTTCAGTACTTTATTATTTGTTAGCTATGGCAGAGGCCTTCAGATGGCCCTGAAACTCATACAACAGCTCGGCCAAATTATTGTTACCACAGAAGGCGCTGCAGCTCCGTCGCTGGACGAAGTAATGCGGGCTACAAACGAGGAAGTGACCATTGAGAACCGCCGGCTCCAAGGTCTTTGCACTCGCCTGCACGAGTCACACCATGAAATGACACTGAGAGTCGCGCATCTGCAGGACGCCGTCAACAGCCGCGACACAGAGAATGCAGAGCTCAAGAACCAGATTGACGACCTGCAGTACGAGTTGTTGAAGGTGAGTTGTATTTCCTTAAAATATTTGACAGGCAAACCTTTGCAGGCTTTGTTTTATCCTTGTATCATGCATGAGTCACAAAGTAGGTGACAAAGCCATATTATGGCAAATGGCTTTGTCACCTACTTTAAAGTAATCTATTACTCCGCAACTTTTCCTTCACTTTCCCAGTATAAAAATGTCACTTGAGGTCACCCATCCCAATTGTGACCGAGCACAACGTTGCTTAACTTCAACAATTAATCAAACGATCAAAATTATGAGCTAAGGGCTTCAGAGGGCATGTTAAATTGTCGGTCCCGGCTTTTAAATCGTCAAGCTATGACGAAGGCCTTCAGGCGGCCTAAAAACTCCATCACAAGAGTTGGCCATGGCCACTTGCTCTCACTTACTTAGTATAAAAAATGTAAAATCATTTTCCACAGGTCCGTTCACGCAACGATAAACTTGAGAACCACTTAGCCGAAGCCATAGAGAAACTCAAGAGTCTTCACCAATCCGGAGCCACGGCCACCGTCGCTGGCCCAGCGGCCTCTACCGCTCACGCTGGCGGCGCCGTTGCTGCCGCAAAGCTGGAAGACATCGCTTCAGAACTAGAGGAGCAGAGAGAATTGGCCAATAATAGACTGGCGGAATTGGACCGCCTGCATAGACAACATAGAGACACGCTTAAGGAGGTCGAGAAGCTGAAGATGGATGTGAGTATTTAGATATAGCTTTGGAACTATAGGAGCAGTGTCAACTGGCCAACAATAGACTGGCAAAGCTGGACCGCTTGTATAGGTAACACAGAGACACCCTCACAGATGTGAGTATTATATTTTACAGCCTCTGAACTAGAGGAAGATAGGGAACTGGCCAGCATTAGACCAACAGAGTTGGATCGCTTGCTTAGACAACATCAAAAGCAATTCTAAGTATGAGTAGGGGAACAAAGATCTGCACTGATGTTCCACTGTGGGGTGTATTGTGTATTTTCCCCCTGCTAACCCTCGCCCATAGCCATCATTATTAACCTAACACTTTGTAATGGTACTTCCAGATACGGCAACTCCCTGAGTCGGTAATAGTGGAAACCACAGAGTATAAGTGTCTCCAAAGTCAGTTCTCGGTGCTCTACAATGAGTCAATGCAGATGAAGACTGCGCTCGACGAGACCAGGCTTCAGCTGCAGAACGCGAAGAATTTACACATGAGACAAATTGAAATGATGGAGGTACCACCCCAGTTTATTACCACCATACAAATACAATAAGAAATGTCTACTAGATAAACCACAGCAGGGCAGACAGCAGAACTAAAAATAATTTTGCTCATGAATTAGGCTAGCATATGCCCAAACAAAATGCAAGAGTACCAAACATTTTGACCACACTCAACTTGGCACTCAATGGCCCATTGTATAAATGTTATTCCCCGAGAATGAGGGGCATTCCCGTCATAGTTATCACATTAGATTAAATTGCCAAAATACTAAAACACTTGACAGTTTTTTTGATACATAATTGTCTATTTCCCGGGAATTAGGTTCCATATTCGAGTGTATTGTTACTTACTTGAAATTTTGATGCTGTACAAAGCTGGCTAACATTTGAAAAGATGCGGGACAAATTAAATTTCAATGTCTGTGATTGTTAGACTTTTAAAAACCAAAATGTTTTAATTCCAGAGTGAAGAACTATCGAGACAAAAGGCTCTGCGCGCTGAAATGATCCAACTAGAAGACGTGTTGGGCCAACTGCGCAAAGAATACGAAATGCTGCGCATAGAGTTTGAGCAGAACCTCGCCGCCAACGAACAAACCGGACCCATCAACAGAGAGATGAGGCATCTCATCACATCGCTACAGAACCACAATCAACAACTGAAGGGAGAAGTGCATAGGTATAAGAGGAAATACAAGGACACAAGTCAAGAGCTCAATAAGGTAGGCCAATGCTTATGTTTTGTTTTCTTTTGTCGACAGTGGCGCACAGGTAAGGTGCTCGGTAAGTTGTTGATTTGCAACACTTGAGGGACAAAATTGATACAGCGTTGAAATAAATAAAATTTTCCAAATTTTAGTCACAATATTGATTTTACCTATCTAACGCGGGTGGATGAACCATTGACAGCATTCATAGCTATACAGTATTTGGGATCGGTCCTAGAATAGGAATAAAATTGGCAAAAAAAGTGTGTAAATCAATCCATATTGAAATGGTGCCGGTGTGGGTATCCATTCTGTACCCAAGGTGTTGCGTAAACTCAGGAGCCTGCGGCAGTACACCCCTCGCAAGAAGTTGTGAGGGATATTGAAAGGGAGGATGTTAAAAGCAACCTTATGTCTAGGCCCGTAAGGAAGTAGAGGAGGCGGCGGCTCGCGGCGGAGGAACGGCGGCGCCCGCCGACTCCACGGACGAGAAACCACTAGCCATCAAGAAGGAGGAACCAGACCCTGAGGTTTGTAGTAGTTTTGTCAACACTCTGGAGGGCTCACTTACTATAGTCTGTTCAAAAACTCTGACAATAAAAGGTGAGAGTGGTCTAAAAGTATGTCTTACTCGCTCGCACTCGTTGCCTTTAAGAGATACTCTTACTTATTGTTCGTTCAAAAACTCGTGATCGATCGGTAGTAGAACGTGTGAGGGATGCGGAAATATATCTTGCTCGCGCTCGTAGCCTTTATGGAGCGTCCGTTAAATAACGTCGATGGGGTAATAAAACGTGTGAACTCTGCGGAAGTATGTCTTACTCGCTCGCACTTGTTGCCTTTATAAAGAGAGAGATGGAGAGTGCCCTAACGAACGCCTACAGTATTGCTCCATGCTCGATGAAAGGGCTGTTCACTTTGTTCGCCGCTGCCGATAGCCTTTTGGCGAGCACAGCTACCTGTACTATCGATAAACCTACGCTTGACCAAAACTAGCAAATTGATCTTTTGACACCACCGGTCGAGAGTTCTTGAAAGCATTATAGTGATTTGCCCTTCGAAACAGAGATCTCTCGATGTAGTACCTATTAAGTAGGTAAATAGAGATGTTATAGGTTCTTACACCCGTACCTATAAGCAAGCTTTTGAAGCTTTTGAATGCTCTTAGATATGTTTGTTTACTCACTTACGAACTAACTGATAATCTGTTAATTTTCCGGTATGCTGCTTTCGCATCGTGCGGGCTTCGGGCTTTTTAAGAGCGCTCTAATAGCGTGGGGCGTTAGAATTTCAATTTATAGGATTTGGTATCTGTACTAGTATAGTATTATTAAATATATAAATAGTTACATCCGCTTCTTAACTTACAAAGACACTGCATCTATATTCTGTCTTAAGCTGGGTATTCTATGCTGTGAGCATGTGTAGAGCACTGGTGGTCTAGTTGGTAATGACCCTTCCGATCCTAACGTCGTGGGTTCAAACCCGGTCGTGTACCAATGGATTTTTCTATGCGAAAAATTTATGTGCGCTATACTAGTACTCTCAAACGGCGAAGGAAAACATCGCGAGGAAACCCGCGGCTTAGTCAGCTCCGCACGTATTGACCATGTCTTTCCTGTGGACAAGGCCGGCTAAGCTAAGAGGATGGAATAGGTGCTGGGTAAGCCTACTACTCTTAATTCGTCCCGGGCACTACAGCGTCCCGTTTGTGAAGGTAAAAGTCGCCTCCTGACGCTGTATAAATCATCTACTATAGATGGTAAAAGGAGCATGAATCATACTGACTGAATACATCACACTGACATACCTACGTCTCACTCTAGTGTATTTGTTGTTGATATCTCACTGTCATTTCTGGTGTTTATTTGGTACTTTATGTTTACCCAGCTTATGTAATTTCAGGGCGGCGAGGGTGAGCCGGCCGCCGGCTGCACGGCAGCGGCGAAGGAACACGCGCGAGCCAAGATACAGGAACAGGACCAGATCATCAAGGATCTCAAACAGCAGATCAAGTGAGTAGAATAAATACAAAAATAATTATTTATCAAAATATGTGTAAAACTAATGAATTACGATGGACCCTTGTACTAGGTTGGTAGCTTAAATCGCAGGAGATCGAAATACATACAAATAAAACGGTTCAAGTGCGAGTAGAATTCGCGTAGGCCCCTTTTATTTTTATTATTTGCTATTATAGCTGCAGTAGAAATACACACTCTGTAAAAATTTCAACTCTATCTATTACGGTTCATGATATACAGCCTGCTGACACACGGACAGACAGACGGATGGACAGCAGAGGCTTAGTAATAGAGCCCCATTGGCACCCTTCGAGTACGGAACCCTAAAAATTAAGGTCTTGACTAGATCTATAATACTCGATCTGTCTGATCTATATACTAGGTAATTTGTACAGTGTCAGGAGGTAACTTTTGCTTGCACTGTACAGGGACGGTTTTAAGTAGTAGACTTGTTCAACTATACCATCACCTATCAGTTTAAACGACAATGTGACCATACATGCTGTCTAAGCCGTTTATTAAGCAGTAAAACCAGACAGATTTTATATACTAAGATTTTTTTTGAGATATAATAATAATAAATATTTGTGGACATTTCACACAGCGCCATCTAGCCCCAAACTAAGCAAAGCTTGTACTATGGGCACCAGATAGCTGATAGAATACTTAATACTTTACTTATAATACATAATACCAACACCCAGACCCGGAAGAAATATTTGCAGAACATACAAACATTTCTCCCTTAGCGAGAATCGAAGCCGTTCCTCTTGCGTCTCAGCCGAGCACTCTCCCGCCCCGCCACTGAGGTCGTCAGACATTTACTTAAATTACTCCATTAAAACACAACAATTGATTACAATGCATGAAAATGTGTTTCTGTTGAAGCATGTGCCTACTAACCTCAATAAGTTACGCCATATTTCTTGCAAATAAATTGTATCAAAATTCAGTGTTTTCCGTTTTAGAACTTGAAATATGGCTATGTTGTAATAGGAAGTATTTTGTGAGAGCACAGTTGGTAGTGACCCCGCCTTCCGATCCTAAGGTGTTGGGTTCAAACCAGTCGTTTACCAATGGATTTTTCCGTGCGAAAAATTTATGTGCGCTATACCAGTACTACCAAACGGTGAAGGAAAACATCGTGAGGAAACCCGCGGCTTAGTCAGCTCCGCACGTATTGACCATGCCTTTCCTGTGGACAAGGCCGACTAAGCTGAGAGGATGGAATAGGTGCTGGGCAAGCCTAGTCCATCTAAATTCGTCCCGGGCACTACAGCGTTCCGTTTGTGACTGTAGATGGTAAAAGGCCTTTTTTGTAACAGGAAGGCTGTGAACGAACAGAAGGAGTTGAAGCTCTTGTTAGACATGTACAAGGGCGTCAGCAAGGAACAACGCGACAAGGTGCAGCTGATGGCGGCCGAGAGGAAGGCGAGACAGGAATTGGATGACCATCGACAAAAGGCCAAGATGGCACAGGTAAGCAAACAAAAATTAAAAAATATATTTGACGATCCCTGTGGCGTGGGCGGGCTTCGTTTCCCGCTGCGGGAGAAATGTTTGCGCATGCTCTGCAAATATTTCTTCCGGGTCTGGGTGTTGTAATAAAGTATATATTTACAAAAAAATTATACAAGTTCGGGGCTAGATGGCGCTGTGTGAAATGTCCACAAACATTTATATTTTATTTATTTCATTTATTATGGTTTATCAACGGTTATTACAATTTTACATTAAATAAAGTACGTACAAAATACTCAAACTAATTGCACAACCAGTTAAAATTAAACACAGCATGCAAGGATGAAACAAAAGGATAAAACATAAAACAACAACAAACTATGAGAAATACAGAGGGATTGGAATATAAATTAATTATGTAACTACAGATAAAATAATTAAAGTTAAATTTATAATCAAAGTGAAATACAGTTATATAACTATGGTTACATAACTGTATTAGCTGTTGCCCGCGACTTCGTACGCGTATAGTACATTATTTTGTTCTATAATCAATAGTTTTCGCAGCGCACGCCAAAAACTATTTTGGGTTTTCTACCTTGGGTTACAATATTGCAATTTTCTTACGGATCCCTAATTTTTTATAAATATATTATAGCCTATACTGGTCCCTGATAATGTAGCTTTCTATTGGTGAAAGAATTTTTGAAATCGGTCCAGTAGTTTCGGAGCCTATTCGTTACGAACAAACAAAACACGAAAAAATCTTTAATCTTTATAATATTAGTATGATTATATTTATTTATTTATTATTGACCTATTGACCTAAGAATAACTGGCGAATTTCCATTCTAGGAGAGCAAGCGCGAGCGACGGCTGGCTGACGAAGACGCGCTACGGAAGATCAAACAGCTGGAGGAACAAAAATACGAGCTGCAGAAACAGTTGTCATGTGTGAGGCCCAGTGCGGAGCCCATGCACGCCTTCTCGCGGCCCTTCGCCGGCTCGCAGGTACACCAGCAGGACTAGTACTAACTAAGCAGCGACCTAATCTTTCAAAATGGCTTCTTACCCCCGAATACTCAAACGTGACTCAGAGTTGAGCACGTTTCAACTCACGGTTTTTTGACAGTTTTTGATGAAAATCTGTCAAAAACTCGTCACTTAAGACGTGCTCAACTCTGAGATGCGTTTGAGTATTCGGGGGTTCGGGGGTTAGTGTCCAAGCACATCGCCGAAGGTACGCGATCGAAGTTTCGCGGCTGATTTTACGTTCCGACGTATTCGGCATATATTTTACGCTAGAGAACACTGGTGGTCTAGTTGGTAGTGACCCCGCCTTCCGATCCTAAGGTCGTGGGCTCAAATCCGGTCGTGTACCAATGGATTTCTCTGTGCGAAAAATTTATGTGCGCTATACCAGTACTCTCAAACGGTGAAGGAAAACATCGTGAGGAAACCCGCAGCTTAGTTAGCTCCGCACGTATTGACCATGTCTTTCCTGTGGACAAGGTGGTCTAAGATGTAGCACGCTTACTTAGAGGAACCTATTGAGTCTCGACTTGAAGACTCTCGATTGTTGTAAAAGCGCTTATACGCCTACTAAGTAACGCCTATTCGGGCCAGACAAATCTTACCCAGCTCGAAACATTCTCTGGATGTTGGCAATATTGTTCCAGCGGTGAACTAAAATATGCTCTCTGCTTCTATATAAGGAAGAAGAAGCTCTGCTCAATGAAATGGAAGTGACGGGGCAGGCCTTCGAAGACATGCAGGAACAGAACTCGCGGCTCATCCAACAGCTGAGGGAAAAGGACGACGCCAATTTCAAGCTTATGTCGGAGAGAATAAAGGCCAATTCTCTACACAAGTTGCTGAGGGAGGAGAAACAACTGTTGCAAGAACAGGTGAGTTTTCTGTTAGCTATAATGTTATTTATAAGTGTACAATGTTAAAATCAATGTAACAAGTATTTATTTAAACAAAAACCTGACTGCGTAGAATTTAAATAGGTAAATCGTAAATTTATTTATTTATTTAAGTACACACACATCTTAAACATTATAACATTAGAAAAAAAACAATCATGGAAGGTACATTTCCGATGTATAGGACAATTACGATGTACATAACTTGCATTAATTATTGTGCTCGTGAATCTAAATAAATAAATCTGCCACATTTGATTTTTTGACACATATGATGATGATAGTGATGAGTTTGTACCAGTTTGGTCTAAGTTTTTAGTTTTGTACCATCTTAGTTCATCAAAAATGTCTCCTTAAAGCCGCCATATTGGATTTTTTACAGTGTTAAAAAAGTGTCATAGCTGTACCTATGACACTCGTTATCTAGACGAATCCAACACCACCTCATTTGTCAAAATCTGTTCAGCCGTTTCGTCTACAGGGGCAGCCAAAGAAATAAATTGAAAATGGCTTCCTATAGCCGCCATATTGTTTTTTTGACACGTCATATGGCCTATGACACTCTGTCATCCAGATCCAGACGAATCCAACGATACCACATTTGTCAAATCCGTCCAGCCGCCAGCTTCAGCCCCAAGTGTGTATGTATGTGTGTATGTGCAAAGGAATGCACATACACACCCCAAACACAATACCTTTCTTTGTCGCAGTCAGATAAAATAAAAAACATTTTGTTCCATAGCTGTCCTACGGTTTTATTATTGGGGAAAAGAAAAGGAAAACATGTTGTGCCGACCCCACTTAAGTGGGAAAGGGCAGGGAGATGATGAGCTGTCCTAATGGTTTTATGGTTTTAAGTGCAACGATCGAGAAGAAGGTCACGCTTTCTGATTCGCTTATTGTGCAAGAGAGAGCGTATAGTATTTCTCGTTAAACAGAGTATTGCGTACTGCTAGCTCCTATAAATTGGCGGAGATAGTAACAGTGGGGCTAAAAAGGCTACTTTGAGCAATTTATTTTTCGATTTTCGGCGACCATATCCAACTTGGGAGTTTAAATCAGAAGTGGCTGCAAGTTTTCTTATGTTTACTTGTGGCTCTGCCCACCCCATTAGGGATACGGGCGTGATAATGTGTTTGATTGTATTTTTCAATTTTATAGCAAATCTCAAGCGATTCCTATAATTTCCGTAAAATGGCCCGAATTGCAGTTAAATTGTACGCAATTCGATCCAGCAACATATTCATATTTGGCCGTAAAATGGTCGTAATTTTGGCCCAAATCGTACGCAATTCAATTCAGCAGCAGATCAGATAAAGTGGCCTTTTTGACCCAGCAGTACTGTTTATATAAGGTGGTGACTCGCGACCAGCAGATCGAATCTATGGGGCTGGTGGCGCGGCGGCTCGAAGAGAAGGAACGCCTGCTCCAAGCCACGCTGTCTGCCGTCGAGAAGGAACTACTGCTACGGCAACAAGCCATGGAGATGCACAAGCGGAAGGCCATAGAGTCCGCGCAGTCTGCTGCCGACCTCAAATTACACCTCGGTAAATACCCTCCTGATCAGAAGGTCTAAGTAGCTAACCCCCGAAAAACGCATGAGCACATCTCAAGTGACGAGTTTTTGACAGATTTTCATCAAAAACTGTCAAAAAACCGTGACTTGAGACGTGCTCAACTCTGAGTCGCGTTTGAGTATTCGGGGGTGAATGTCCAACGGCGCAAAACGTCTAATAAGCAGTAAGCCTAATGAGCAAAATGTCCTTGTTGCAAAACATCCAACGCGTCAAATTGAAGTCTTCAAAGTTTAATGTATGTATATATCAATTTTATTTTAACATTTCAGAAAAATACCACGCACAAATGAAGGAAGCGCAGCAGGTCGTGGCGGAGAAGACGAGCGCGTTAGAAGCGGAAGCTTACAAGACGAAAAGATTACATGTAAGTAGCTTATTACCCGCACTACAACGTCCCGTTAGTGTGGGCAAATGTTGTCTCCGTCCAGTCGTTCGGACTACAGCTCCAGCCAAAGGAATGCACATACCCACATACATACATATATAATAAATAAATAAATAATAAATAAATAAATATCTGTGGACATCTGACACAGCGCCATCTAGCCCCAAACTAAGCAAAGCTTGTACTATGGGAGCCAGATGGCTGATACAATACTTATATGCTTTGTTTTTTGTAAATACATACTTATAATACATAGTATTGAAACACCCAGACCCGGAAGAAATATTTGCAGAACATGCAAACATTTCTCCCGCAGCGGGAATCGAAACCGCGCCTCTTGCGTCTCAGTTGAGCACTTGCCAGTCCGCTACCACTAGGCCAGCGTTGCTCTAATTTAATCTTTTGTGGTTTCTAGGAAGAGTTGGCGATTTTGCGGCGCAAAGCTGAGAGGATGAAGAAGATGGAGCAAGCTGGCAGCAGCATGGACGAGGTGCTACTGGAGGAGATCAGAGAGTACAAGGAAACCCTCACATGTCCATCCTGCAAGGTATCCTTAAACTAGTTCCACCGACTAGATTTTGTTAACATGTTTGAAAAAGATTGGCATTTATAGAAAACTTTTTAAAAAGCACATGCATGTATGTATGTATGTTCGTATGAGCTAGTGGCCAACTCTAGTGACGGAGTTTTTAGGCCGCCTAAAGGCCTCCGTCATGGCTTAACCGACTGTTTAACGTGCCCTCCGAAGAATGGAAGCGCTCAGCTCGTAATGCCACTTGCGGTCACCCATCCCAATTAGTGACCGCGCATATCGTTGCTTATCTTTAACTATCAATCAAGAACGCCTAAGCAAGCTACGCCACGAGCGCTTCAAAAAAAACCACACTTTAAAAAGCACACATCTTTGCTGATGCTATGTGGATTCTACCTTCCTCTTAATAAATAAATCTTAGAGTATGTACGTTTGGATGTTTGTCTGAAACATCCAAACTGAATGAAATGTTTGCATGATCTGTAATATTTCTTCCGGATCTGGGTGTTGTGGTACCATGGTACTCGTAGAGGCGCGGGTTCGATTCCCGCCGCGGAAGAAATGTTTGCATGATCTGTAAATATTTCTTCCGGGTCTGGGTGTTGTGGTACCATGGTACTCGTAGTTTCTGATAGCCCACGACACAGGGAACCCTAGTGTGGGGTCAGGACTATGTATGTGACTGTTGGGTGTTATTTATTTACTTATTTGTTTCAGGTGAAACGCAAGGACGCTGTTCTAACGAAGTGCTTCCACGTTTTCTGTTGGGACTGCCTGCGCACGCGGTACGAGACCCGCCAGCGCAAGTGTCCCAAATGCAACGCTGCGTTTGGCGCCAATGATTACCACCGCCTCTACCTCTCCACCTAGACGATTCGCGGTTCTACTACAGTGTATATAAGGACGAGATACCGAGTCGCCTGCAATGGTAAATGTACATAAGACTGGCCCAAATGCGGTGTTGGTGTTTTTCCATACGAAATCACTAGGAATTATGCTAGGACGAGATACGGCAGTGGTTTAAATGTTCAAAATACTTGTCCGGTTGATGTATTTGGTGTTTTTTTTTCCATTTTAAATCATTAGGAATTATGCCTGGCAAGTCGGCTTTGACCTAAGCATTTTGCAGTGTAAATAAATATCGGTCTTCCCGTACCCCTGTTGGAAACGGGGTTATTATAAAAAAGTCGACATTCGATAGCGGAATGGAGCAGAATAGCGGCTCTTCGAGTTTCACACTCCAGGCGGAGATAATCTGAAATGGAGTAAGGTTTCTCGAAAATATTCAAATAAATAACATTTTAATTATTATTTATGTAGATTTTTTAAACAGTGTGATGCAATTTGACATCTTACATCGATGGTTTTAAAGTGATCTTAGGGCAACAACGGTTTTTTTTTATTTCATCTGCCGTACAAGTTGCTTTAGTATATAATAATATATATCATATTTTGATGTGTCGGTAGATAGTCTTCATTACGATTTAGATTATATATTCTATTCGTTTGTAGACTTATAATTGTTAAAGTATTCTTACTTTAACAACGGAAATGTTACATTCATTCCTCTGTGAAGCTGTTGTTGTATTTAAATTAATATGAATTAGGCAACGCTTTACATATTAGTTACGTATGAATTTAAATGCATTTCGCATCCTGTACATTGGATAATTGAATTTGTATAGTGAGTAAAGTGTAGTATCATGAAATCGAACAAGTTCACTAATGCCAGGCTCCAATATTCTACTGACGGACGTAGGATTGTTTATCACCATAGCAAAGTTGTTTTTCTGTCAAATAACGTTACCTATCGCTTTCGACAGATAACAAAATTGCTATTGGTAATGGGCGATCCCGATTACGTTGGTAACTAATGGAACAATCCATCTCTGGCAAAAGACTAAGAGGGAGACCAAAAACGTCATGGATAGGGCGAAGTGGGACTGTGAGGCTGACCCCACCACCATGTGGGAGAAATAGTCAGGAAGAGAAAGAGAGGTAATGGACGATCCGTTGTGCGTCAGAAGTATATTGGAACCTGGCATAAATCCGTATTTATTTGTAAGGTATAGGTAACTGAGATGGTAATGATAGGTTCTGTAGATGTTTTTTTTTTCTACTATAACTAGGAAATGTAATTGACGGCCCTCTGACTGATATATTTATATACCTAGGTTACTTTATCATTGGTTCGGTAATTGTCAGGTGATTAGTTAAAATTAAACGGGTTTAATGAAGGGTCGGGTGTTCGTGTTTTGTGGCGCTATGCCGATCAAATGCGTCTGGCATGTCATGTTGCCCACAAAATAATGACGTCTGTTTAAAATAAGTGTGATATACTTCTGCACTAGTAAGACTTGTCCTTAACTTTGAAACGTTCAAATAAAAACTAATAAAATATATATATTGTGAGTTCTAAACGTCTCCACCCTGCCATAACCGGTCCGTCTAATTCTCATTCTAATTACTGGCAGGGGAACAAAGATCTAACCCTCCTCCAAACTGCTAACCGCTCCGTCAAACTGAAAGTTGGGATAATCGGAGATCCTAATGTTCGCGAGCCTTCAATGTAATAATTGTGGTTTGCATTGAGTTAGTTAATTTTGGCTGAGGTCTCGATCGATCTACTAGTGTATGAATACTTGAAGGATATAATATGAATATTCATGTATTTAATAACTTGGTTTATATATTTGCTGGTATTTTTGTAGTGTATTTTTCAATATTAAAATATATTTCATTCATTAATTCAACTATGCTCATGAACATAGCGCAATCCTAGAAGCATGTTTGGAGGGTATATTTGTCTTATAATAAGGGTGCACTAAGATGGAAGAGGGAAACATGTCGTGCTGACCCCACCTAAGTGACATAAGGGCAGGAAAATGATGATGATGAGTGAGGGGTACACTAAGGAAGAAATTCCCGAAATAAAATTCCTTGATAAAGTTTGTATTTATTAAGTTCATCAGGGTTCCGTACCCAAATAGGGTTACCAGATAGAAAATTCAAAATTCCGGAGAAAAAGTTTGATTTCCATTGAAAAATCCTGAGATTTACTGGAATTTTTCTAATTCTCGCGAAAACGCAATTTACAGCTTTTTAGCCCGAGGTATAACGCTTGGGCTGCAATGCAACAGGCAGATCATTATTGTTCAATTATAATATCATTAAAAATCCTTCATAGGTTGATCACCGTGATTGTTTCGAGATAGCGATACGTTGCGCATTCGGTTGATGGGCCTGTCATCTACTCTATTTATAGAAAATTCCAAAAATCCTGAGATTTCCAAAATCCGTCCGCAATCCTAAGAGCCTAAAAATCCTGAGATATCAGGACAAATCCTGACATATGGTAACCCTATACCCAAAGGCTGTATCTCATGAACCTTAACAGGTAGAGAGTTGAAACTATCACAGAGTGTGTATTTCTATTGCCGCTGTAAACAACAAATAATAAAAATAAAAGGGCCCCAAGAAATATCAAGAAAAATCTTTTTAACGTTCGTAATCGATCATCGAATCTATTTAAAAAGTACATAGAGTAAAAGTCATTAAAAAGTATAATCCATCGTACGGAACCCTTCGCGTGCGAATTCGACTCACTTGATCGGGTTTTAAATACACTACAATACTCTTACTAGTTTGCAGATATTTGTTGTGTGCGAATGAAGTATATTTTTATTTGAGCAACATTGGTGTTTGTAATATTCACTACTGAGACAGTATTTAAGTTACGTTTATTATATACCACGGGCCATTGGATTAGTTGTAAATAAATTATGTTTCTACAAAACAGATTTTGTTTATTTACTGGGCATATTATTTAAGTAACGCAATATTTTTCTACTGTTCTTGTTAATATAATAATAATTTAAGTAGTAGTTATGATTGGATAGTTTCTAATATTATAATGTGAAAACAGTAAGTTAAAATGTATAGTAGATTTATGAAATATCTCACTAGTTTCTGGCAATTTATACTTACAATGGCGAAAAGATGAACGGTCAAAAATGAACTTTCAAACACTTAATAAAAATTACTTTCCCGTAAGATATTTGGTATTAATTTGAATCAGAAAATGTATAGATCGAAAATTGTATCTGCCTTGAACATATTTTACTCGAAGTATGCAAAATAAATGTCATAATAAAATAAATTGTTCTTTTATTATTACCTATTTATTTAGATGCCTACTATGATACCATACCAGTAATCACCGTTACGGGGCAGTGGTCCAACTGCTCTGTCCAATTAGTTGGACTACGGGCCTTTACTAGGGGCCGTGGTTCAACTATCTTTGCGGTTGGACCACGACACCATAGTAGAGTTCCCATGTCCAATTAAAACAATTTCAAATGTAATCTCAAACAGTGAACGAAATCTACGGCTTAGAGCAGTGGTGGTATATTGTGTGGAGGTCTATATCCAGCACTAACCCCCGAACACTCAAACGCATCTCAGAGTTGAGCAGCAGTGACGAGTTTTTGACAGATTTTCATCGCGTTTGAGTATTCATGGATATGACTTCTATAGACTTCTAAAGGTTGATGACAGTAAATTAAAGGGCAAAACTGGGTACTTATATACACTTATTGCATGAAACAGATTACTTAGAAACATAGGCACTGACCTAAAATGCGTACGTTTCACCTTGTTTCTTATTTAAATATTACATATTGATATAAAACTAGATTTTTCAGGTCCATCATTTACCATAAATAAAGGAGTTAAGCAGGGAGACCCTCTATCTCCCATATTGTTCACGGCAACCCTCCAAGAGGTATTTAAAACGCTGAGTGTTGCATGGGAAACAAAAGGTATCGACGTCGGAGGCAAACGCCTAACAAACCTGCGCTTTGCGGACGACATCGTCCTTTTCGCCCCAACAGCTCACGACCTACAGGGTATGCTTCAGGAACTGAGCACGGCGAGTCTTGAGGTTGAAATGAACCGGTCCAAGACACAGTTAATGACCAATAGCACGAAACGTAGGGTCGAGGTAGATGGGCAGATAATACAATGTCGATGAGTACATTTACTTGGGCCAGATAGCGAGCTTCGAAAACAGGCAAGACAAGGAAATCGGTCGCCGAGTCGATAACGCCTGGAAGAGCTACTGGTCCATGAAGGCGCACATAAAGGGAGACGTTCCACTGACACTTAAGCGCAAACTCATCGACATGTGTATCCTGCCCGTCCTAACCTACGGTGCCCAAACGTGGTCATTGACCGAGCTACAGAAGTCCAAACCCAAGATTTGCCAGAGGGCAATGGAACGCAGCATCCTCGGATTCAAACGTACTGGGGCCCTATTCACGATGACCAAAGAAAACGAGCCACGTAACGAGCCAAATGTCATCGTGTCTCTAAACACAAACGAGACACGCCATGGTGTGAAATCAAAAACTGTATTCTGCATGCCATAAGACTAGTTGTCTATGACCGTGTTTTGGTTTTACGTGATTCGTTCAAAATCAAGCATCCGGTCTTTCGGAAAACGATCGGTTTTAGATTGATTTTATTTTTTTGTTTACAATTTTCATCTCAAGTAAATAAATATTGAATTATAAAATTGCTAAACTCTTTCTACTAATACTTTCGTTATATTTTAAAGTTTAGAGAACAAAAAAAATATATATATATAACGTAAAATGGTAAGCTACATCAAACCAACCACAACTTGTTTCCGAACGAATTATCAATCAAAATATTGACTGACATATTGCATTGTTTGTTTTGAAAAAAACTTGGATATACCTACATGTCATGTCTAAGTTTGTTTAAATGGGTTAAATCCCGTTGGTAAAATGAGTTTGTCACAATCGCCTTCAAAAGAAAAGAAAATAAACTGAACAGAGCAAACAAGTAACTGTCACTGACAGTTGCTGATGTTAATCAAAATATTCTACCGGCCAGTGTGTTGTCTTTGGTTGGAATCGAATGATAAAAGAAATTATTATTATCTGTGGTATAAGAAAAATATGGCGGCAGAAAGATTTTGGGAACATCCCGCGTCGTAGTGTTCAAAAAGTTTGCAAATCGAAATAAATGAAGAAATCAGTTAAAAATTACGTTTTGAGTATACATACTTACATAATATTTTAACGGAGTGATAAAAATGGACGTTGTTCTTCGAAGACAACGTATGATAATCTGGCGCCAGCAACGCTCACACATAAATAGGAGACTGTCAAGGGATTCTGCTGAGCTGGACCCTAAATTTTTCGTGCTATTTTATAAGGTGGCCAAAGAGTTGTTTTGGTATTGTGCGGCGTTCTTGGAGGCAGGCTAGTTAATTCTGGGCCTCAGAGATGTTCTAGCATTACAACAGAAGTCAAAGTAAGTATTGTGTTAGCTAAACTTAATTTATTGAACAATAATAAAATGGTACCTAGGTTAGGTATTAGGTTAGACTGAAACCTACTATATTTACTGTATTTTTCCAGATACTTACAACCCTCAATTTCCTGATCACCAGTAGCTATCAAAAGCCAGTGGGAAACTTTTGGTTAGCACCTGTAAGCCTCTGCATAGAGTAAGCGGTGAATGCCTTGAATGATGCCAACCTACATCAAATTTCCTACCTCCGAACAAGAGAGGAATTAAATCAAACAAGGGTAATATTTTAATCAACTATTTATTTTAGTAGGTATTACATAATAGTATTTGTGAGAGCATCAGCGAACTAAAATAAATTAATTTAAATTTTAATTAATAAACTTTCACTTTCATTATATTAGTAGAATATAATCTTTATTTCCAAAAACATGAAAGTATGTACCTACCTATAAAAACAATAACAATGATTTCTGCCTCGTTTCAGATTTGCAACAGTGACTTAAAGGCATACCTACTCATGTGCTACATTAGGAGGGGCAGCTCATGACAGTTATATTATGTTAAATAAATCAGAAATCATGAGATGTGTGTGTGTGTGTGTGTGTGTGTGTGTGTGTGTGTGTGTGTTAGTGTTAAAGTATGGGTACATGGGGTTGCGTAGGTATAATAAGTAATAATAAATGCATTAAAACCATAAAACACAAAAATACTCACAGCACACATGCTATGCATATCTAAAGTTTCACTCAATCCATGCAGCCATTTAGAAGTAAATTATGAGGCACAAGCATCGTCACATCTTCACAAACTTTTGCATTCACAATAAAAGAGCTATGTTAAGTTATGTTATTTTAAGTTACATGTGCATATTAAGAAGTTTAGTGTATATGTGTAAGCATGACTGTGTGCGTGTGTTTTAGATTGTTACATTTAAATTGTTATATTTCAGAGCTGCCCACGCACTATGCCAACACGTGGATCAGAAGCAATTGCTGTACGCAATACAGCCTCAGTACATGTCTGGTCCACTGCGCCAGGGCTTCTACGACATCCTCATTGCGATGCTTCTCGAGTCGCACGCCACTACCATGTGAGTACACCAGCTTCGCTTGAACAGCATCTGGAAAAGAACAGGAATTTGAAATACTAGATGGCAGCACAGGTAAAGTACGCGCTATCGTTGCGTTTTGAGCTTTACGCCGGTAATTTCAAGCAAACTAAAGCTTTCCAATATTATAGTATACATACATACATATTATAACGCCGTATCCCTAATGAGGTGGGCAGAGCCACAAGTAAACATAATAAAACTTGCAACCACTTCTGATCCAAACTTCCAAGATGGATATGGCGAACCATGGTGACAGGTGATCAGCCCATCGCCCATATAGGTGGTCCATCATTTTGGAGAAGATCCCTTTGTCGCCTTTTACGACATGCTCGGGGAGAGAAGCATATAGTATAACCCCCGGATACTCAAATGCATCAGAGTTGAGCACGTCTCAATCTCAAGTGACGAGTTTTTGACTTCTGTCATTCCGTTCCGTTCCGTTTTGTAATTTAAAGTACTTATCTGTATTCAAATTTAATTATTGAGATCGTAGCTTTATTAAAGTGATTGTGTGAACTTTAGTTTCGTTCGTTATTTTATTGCCTGCATGCATGCAGGCAATCTCCCTTAAGCGCAAGCTCATTGACGTATGCATTCTCCCTATCCTCACGTACGGCGCGCAGACTTGGTCTTTGACGGCTCAGCAGAGGTCCACACTCGGGGCTTGCCAGCGAGCGATGGAGCGCAGTATTCTCGGAGTAAAACTCACTGACCGAATACGCAACACCATACTGCGCTCCAAAACAAAAATCGCTGACGTTGCTCGGAAAGCAGCCACTTTGAAGTGGAACTGGGCAGGGCACGTCTGCCGTATGTCGGATGACCTATGGGCGAAAACCACTACCGAGTGGGCTCCTAATGGTGGTAAACGGCATCGTGGCAGACCAACACTGAGATGGCGGGACGACTTGGACTCATTCATGAAGGATTGGTCCTCCAAAGCACAGGATAGAGAAAGGTGGAAGGGGGATAGGGAGGCCTTTGCCCTGCAGTGGGACGATAATGGGCTAATAATAATAATAATGCATGCCCATAATGTCTAAGAATCAAGAAGATAATTATATAACAGACAAGTTCTTACTTTTTTTGCTAGTTTTTGTTTTTTCCAGGGAGGTGTGCAAAAACGAGTTCGTGATTCCCCTGGGACCGGAACTGAAGGCGTTGTACGAAGACCCAGAGATGGGGCACAGCCTCCGCTCGCTGCAAACAGAGAGTGTTCGACCGCAGATGAAGAATGAAAAAAGCAAGCAAACTCACGTGATATCTGTAAAGATTTTAAACTTAATTTTGTTCTGACACATGTAATTTTAACTGTGAATTCCTACAAATAGGTACTGAATGTTGTTATTTCGATAGAAAATCTTCCAGTCCCAATTTATCTTCATCTCGCAAAACATCTTGTTTCAGAGAGAGTATAACGGAGATCAGCAACTTTTACTCCCCCTACTTACCGCTGGAGGTGGTCCGTGAGTTCGTGATGCAGGCGTTGGCGGACGCAGTTACAACCAACCAAGTGCACAACCGCGACCCCGTGGGCGGCACCAATGAGAACCTCTTCTTGTGAGTACACTCTTCCTGTCAGTACACTCTTTCTGTGAGTACACACTTACTGACAGTACACTCTTCCTGCGAATACCTTCTTCCTGTAAGTACACTCTTCCTGCGAGTATAATTTCCTGACAGTACATTCTTCCTGTTAGTACTCTTCCTGATAATATACTCTTCCTGTGAGTACACTCTTACTCAAATTTTTACTGCCTTACCCACAAGTTTCCATTATCTGAAATTCTTTATTGTACACGCACGAAACGAAACATGTACTTTTTAATGTTTTGTGTGTATTTACACAAAACATTAAAAAGTACATGTACAAAGGCGAGCTTAACTCTTAAAGAGTTTTCTGCCAGCAAACCTGTGAGGCAAGGGAGAGGCTTTAACATAAGTGGAAGTTATGTGTAAAAATAAAAATATAATAAACTAATAAGATATACTACACACAATATAAATATATACAAATAATATATAACTACAAAAATGTATACAATATACACATACATATAAATAAATATTATAAAAAAATTAAACATTATTATTTTAAATATTATTACACCATCATCATCATCATCATCATCATTTTCCTGCCCTTATCCCACTAGGTGGGGTCGGCACAACATGTTTTCCTCTTCCATCTTCTCCTATCATTCGTCATCTCAGTACTCACTCCTTTCATACGCATGTCCTCTTTCACACAATCCATCCATCTTTTCTTAGGCCTTCCTCTGTCCGTGTATCCATCCACATTCATATTCAGCACTTTCCTTGTAACACGACTTTCTTCCCTCCGCATAACATGCCCACGCTAACCTATCACTCTATTTTCTTAGAGGCCTTCAGGCGGCCTAAAAACTCCGTCACAAGAGTTGGCCACTAGCTCATACGAACTTACTTACTTATTATTACACCGATTACCTGAAAGTTTTTAATGATATTAGAGATTGTCTTTGTAAATAAATTTTTGAAGTTTCTATAAATGTTTCTAATTATGTCCTATAGAAGGAAAAGACGAGCACAGGAACAACATCTGAACGACATACAACTGAGGCATAGAGTGGAAGCCATCATAGCTTTTGCTCACGACTTCGTAGGCGATCTGCAGAGCGATCAGTTGAGGTAACATCGGCATAACCCTGCTTTAAAAAAAAATTCTATAAATCTCACTTATATTATAAATGCGAAAGTTTGTGAGTTTGGATGTTTGTGCCTCAATCACGCCTAAACGGCTGAACGGATATATACTGGATTAACATATAGGCTATTTTTCATCTGGGTACCTACTACGCGAGCAAAGACGCGAGAGGCAGCTAGTATAAATATAAATATTTGAGGACATTATCATACAGCACCATCTAGCCCCCAACTAAGCAAAGGGAGCCAGATGGCTGATAGAATACTCCCGCAGCGGGAATCTAACCCAATCAATCAATGCTTGTGGCCACCAGAAACAATAATACTAGCTTGAACTGATTAAATATTATGTACGCATATTTTTCTTGCTTTCAGACCTTACCAAGAAATCAAGCAGTCAGATTTGCCGAGCGCCGTGGCTGCCAAGAAGACCAGGGAATTCCGCTGTCCGCCCAGAGAACAAATGAACTCAGTTTTAAGGTAAGTGTCTCGTCTTGTTTCAAAGTCGAAGTCTATAGTAGGTAAATAAGCACACAATCTACATCGTCGAAACTAGTGTGGTGTATAAATCCTCTTGTTATGAGGCATACTGACAAGTGGACGCAATTTGAGTCAACTGACAAATAACTGCGCGATAATTTCATCCGTTTCTGCAACATAAAAGTCATTAAATTTTATTACCCTGGACATTCAACTAAATGTATTAGGGATGTAAAATCTTACTTCTTACTTATACTATAAATGCGAAAGTTTGTGAGTTTGGATGTTTACATTAAGTAAAAAAATTCGGCTCGCTTCGCTCGCTAACTTTTAGAGACTTCTAGAAATGGTTTAAAACTACATTGAGTTAAAAAATTTGGCTCGCTTCGCTCGCATTTGTTTGAAGCTCGCTTCGCTCGCTAACTTCTAGAGACTTCTAGAGATGATTTAAAGCTACATTAAGTTAAAAATTTCGGCTCGCTTCGCTCGCATTGGTTTGAATCTCGCTTCGCTCGCATTGGTTTGAAGCTCGCTAACTTCTAGAGACTTCTAGAGATGGTTTAAAGCTACATTGAGTTAAGAATTTCGGCTCGCTTCGCTCGCATTGGTTTGAAGCTCGCTTCGCTCGCTAACTTTTAGAGACTTCTAGAAATGGTTTAAAACTACATTGAGTTAAAAAATTTGGCTCGCTTCGCTCGCATTGGTTTGAAGCTCACTTCGCTCGCTAACTTCTAGAGACTTCTAGAGATGGTTTAAAGCTACATTAAGTTAAAAATTTCGGCTCGCTTCGCTCGCTAACTTCTAGACGCTTCCAGGAATGGTTTAAAACTACATTGAGTTAAAAAATTTGGCTCTCTTCGCTCGCATTGGTTTGAAGCTCGCTTCGCTCGCTAGCTTCTAAAGACTTCTAGAGATGGTTTAAAGCTACATTGAGTTAAGAATTTCGGCTCGCTTCGCTCGCATTGGTTTGAAGCTCGCTTCGCTCGCTAACCTCTAGAGACTTCTAGAGATGGTTTAAAGCTACATTAAGTTAAAAATTTCGGCTCGCTTCGCTCGCATTGGTTTGAAGCTCGCTTCGCTCGCTAACCTCTAGAGACTTCTAGAGATGGTTTAAAGCTACATTAAGTTAAAAATTTCGGCTCGCTTCGCTCGCATTGGTTTAAAGCTCGCTTCGCTCGCTAACTTCTAGAGACTTCTAGAGATGGTTTAAAGCTACATTGAGTTAAAAATTTCGGCTCGCTTCGCTCGCATTGGTTTGAAGCTCGCTTCGCTCGCTAACCTCTAGAGACTTCTAGAGATGGTTTAAAGCTACATTAAGTTAAAAATTTCGGCTCGCTTCGCTCGCATTGGTTTGAAGCTCGCTTCGCTCCCTAACCTCTAGAGACTTCTAGAGATGGTTTAAAGCTACATTAAGTTAAAAATTTCGGCTCGCTTCGCTCGCATTGGTTTGAAGCTCGCTTCGCTCGCTAACTTCTAGAGACTTCTAGAAATGGTTTAAAACTACATTGAGTTAAAAAATTTGGCTCGCTTCGCTCGCATTGGTTTGAAGCTCACTTCGCTCGCTAACTTCTAGAGACTTCTAGAGATGGTTTAAAGCTACATTAAGTTAAAAATTTCGGCTCGCTTCGCTCGCTAACTTCTAGAGGCTTCCAGAAATGGTTTAAAACTACATTGAGTTAAAAAATTTGGCTCGCTTCGATCGCATTGGTTTGAAGCTCACTTCGCTCGCTAACTTCTAGAGACTTCTAGAGATGGTTTAAAGCTACATTAAGTTAAAAATTTCGGCTCGCTTCGCTCGCTAACTTCTAGAGGCTTCCAGAAATGGTTTAAAACTACATTGAGTTAAAAAATTTGGCTCGCTTCGATCGCATTGGTTTGAAGCTCGCTTCGCTCGCTAGCTTCTAAAGACTTCAAGAGATGGTTTAAAGCTACATTGAGTTAAGAATTTCGGCTCGCTTCGCTCGCATTGGTTTGAAGCTCGCTTCGCTCGCTAACTTCTAGAGACTTCTAGAGATGGTTTAAAGCTACATTAAGTTAAAAATTTCGGCTCGCTTCGCTCGCATTGGTTTGAAGCTCGCTTCGCTCGCTAACTTTTAGAGACTTCTAGAAATGGTTTAAAACTACATTGAGTTAAAAAATTTGGCTCGCTTCGCTCGCATTGGTTTGAAGCTCGCTTCGCTTGCTAACTTCTAGAGACTTCTACAGATGGTTTAAAGCTACATTAAGTTAAAAATTTCGGCTCGCTTCGCTCGCTAACTTCTAGAGGCTTCCAGAAAAGGTTTAAAACTACATTGAGTTAAAAAATTTGGCTCGCTTCGCTCGCATTGGTTTGAAGCTCGCTTCGCTCGCTAGCTTCTAAAGATTTCTAGAGATGGTTTAAAGCTACATTCAGTTAAGAATTTCGGCTCGCTTCGCTCGCATTGGTTTGAAGCTCGCTTCGCTCGCTAACTTCTAGAGACTTCTAGAGATAGTTTTAAGCTACATTAAGTTAAAAATTTCGGCTCGCTTCGCTCGCATTGGTTTGAAAATGGTTTAAAACTACATTTGAGTTAAAAGGTAGCAAAGGCAGCAAAGATCGCATAGGCAGCAAAGATCGCATAGGCAGCAAAGATCGCATAGGCAGCAAAGATCGCATAGGCAGCAAAGATCGCATAGGCAGCAAAGATAGCAATATCGAATTAACACATTAAAATATAATGTAACTAACCTAGGTAATGTACATTACCGTCGTACTGATAACTTGTGTTTAGAGTACGTACCTACCCACAGAACACTAATGTATTAATACGATATAGGTACTTACTCAAACACAAGTTATCAGCACGATGTCGAAACACGCAAAGCCAACGGAGGAATGCCGCCCGATACGACAGGCTCAGCGCTTTTATACAAATCCTTCGTAAACAACAAGATGGCGGCGATGTCGTACCGGTAGTCGTTCAGTGACTTACATTAAAATCATAAATTGACTTTTATATTAATTTAACTAACATCTAAAATCAGGATATTAATTTACGGAACTTTACACTAAAAAAAAAATAAGATAGTTCCTATAATGATTATGTAGATAAAATTAAATATTCGTAGATATTTGTATTCCTGTTTTTTTTTAAGACTAATTTTATTTTGAGTAGTTTCTATAAATTATTACCAGAATACGGTTAAAAATTTGTTTAAAAGATTGTGATTTTCTATGCTGTTTTTTAGTAGATATTATATAGTTTATTTATAAAAGACTGATTATTAATACTTTGTTTCATAAAAACATCGTTGTCTTATTTTTTCCTATTCCGTCTGATAGGAACCCGCAATTAAAATGGACGCTTTTATTATAAATTCAAAGTGTTAGGGTTTCTAAAATGTATAGCGAATTATGTATGTTGTTTTACCATTATAATTATATAAAAATCGAAGAATTATTATTTTAATGTAGGAAAGTTTTTCAATTGTATTTATAAGATGTCATTTCCGGTGATTAACACCACGAGGACAAGGTTGTTTTATATTAGGTATGTATATAATAAGTATTTGATTGGCATAATTGATATTTTAAATTATGGGTAGCTTATATCAGTAGGATTAATTCATTTTTATTGTATTTTTTTAATTTACACTTCTATTGTTAAGCCCCACGATTGGTCTGAAGTTTTGCAACAATGACGCTAGCCAATCACAGAGCCGCTCAAGCTGTGATTGGATAAGCGTTTTGCCACCAAATCGGGGAGCTATTTTTTGAAACTTGTAACGAGATATGAGTTTGGAAGGACATTCTGAGGAAGAAGCATGATACCTACTTAAGTTTTGAGTGTAACAGTTTTATATATTTTATAAAACTGTTACACTAATAATAGTTACTAAATAATAGTTCTTCGATTTTTATATAATTATAATGGTAAAACAACATACATAATACGCTATACATTTTAGAAACCCTAACAAAAGGTTAATTGAGTAATAGGTAGGACCTACCTGGTAGGTGTTACTAGTTTAGAAAAGAGTAAATGGAGTAAAAGGAGTAAACTTGACTATATACTTGTCCTAAGCCTCGAGCTCAACTATATACCTACTTGTCTTACCCCCGAATACTCAAACGCGACTCAGAGTTGAGCACGTCTCAACTCACGGTTTTTTGACAGTTTCTGATGATAATCTGTCAAAAAATCGTCATTTGAGACGTGCTCAATTTTGAGATGCGTTTGAGTATTCGGAGGTTAGGCCTTTTACGAAATCTACTAGGTAATTGTGATGTTTTTACAGGCTTCAAGCACATGGACCAGGAAGAAGAATCTTGGAAGGAGAATTGTCCTTGTGGCGAGGAGCTCATCGTCAGGATGAACGAGATCCACGAGAGCCTCATGGTGCATGTGTCTCTCAACGCTCTGCAAGAGCCACTGTCTGAGGTAACTATTACTAATCATAACGTAAATAACATTTGGAATTTCTTGGAAAACATTTATCTATGGAGCGAAAGTCTTTAGAGAGAACTAGAAAGAGTTGAAGGTGTGAAAGGTTAATTATAGTTGAAAGAGAACTAGAATAAGTGAAAGTATAATTAAAAAAAAATGTCAAGTGCGAGTTGGATCCGCACACGAAAGGTTCAGTAGGTACTAGTGCAAAAAAAAAAACTAGAATCTACAGTAATTTTTATTATAAAAGTGTCTTATAATAATTTGACGGCCTCGGTGGCGTGGCGGGCGATTACTCGGCAGAGGCGCAAGAGGCGCGGGTTCATTTCCGCTGCGGAAGAAATTGCATGTTCTGTAAATATTTCTTCCGGGTCTGGGTGTTGTGGTAGCATGGTACTCGTAGTTTCTGATACCCGCGACACAGGGAATCCTAGTGTGGGCTCAGGACTATGTATGTGACTGTTGGGTGCTATTTATTTATTTATTGTACCTACAGGCCATAGAAGAACCGGCAAAGAAGACTCCAGAAGAGAAGTTCCGTAAAGTCCTGATCGGCACTATTGTCAGTTGGGCCGAGGAGTCGCAGATCGAGACGCCCAAACTCGTCAGAGAAATGTTCAGGTAATTTTACTCACATCTCTGTTCCAGGTACCAAACAAAAAAAATGTATCTTCGTTGCCATTTATGTTTTACACTATTTATATGTTAATTCATGTAACATGATGAAACTGGCAGATATATTACAGACTCCTAATGATAATAATAATATATTTCTTCCTTCCAGTCTCCTAGTCCGTCAGTACGACGCTGTTGGCGAACTGATCCGGGCTCTCTAGAAGACTTATGTGATAAACGCGAAGACGAAGCTGGATGTAGCGGAGATGTGGGTGGGGCTGAGCCAGATCCGCGCGCTGCTGCCTGTGCAGATGAGCCAGGAGGAGGAGGAGCTCATGAGGAAGAGACTCTGGTGAGCCATCATTCCTATTTAGATCAAGAATATACGTAAGACTAAGTTGGAGGTGCGAAGTTGTAGGTGGGATTGTGTCAGATCCGCGCGCTGCTGCCTGTGCAGATGAGCCAGGAGGAGGAGGAGCTCATGAGGAAGAGACTCTAGTGATCCATCATACTAATTAAGATTTAAAAAAGACTGACTTGTCCTTAGAATAGAAGCAAACAAACAATTCCAAACCTATGATTAATAAGACAACAAGATATATAGTTATATATAGTTTGTTTACTTTATTATATTTGAAACTCATCAGATATTATATCTTATTTCAGGAAACTCGTGAACAACCACACCTTCTTCCAGCTGATTTAATCAGGTATGACTTGTTTACTATAAAACACAACTACTTACCTACATGCTCAGACCAAATAAAAAGAGTAGATGCCGCGCCGCGAACAACAAAAGTGAAGCCACACAAAACCGTGCTCCTGCAAGTAAACATACACGCTCACGCACACACCTACACTAAAACCATGCTCATCGCTCTTAGTACGTCACGAGTCTTAAAAATAGAATTATGCCTTCCTGTGTAGTGAAAACTTGTAAAAACAGCAGCAAATCACTTAAAAAGTCTCACGGAATCACTTTTCATTTGTAAGTGCTTCAAATAGCATCGTTTCTTAATTATTATACTGTGAATTTAGGTTACTTGGAACACACAACCTTAAAACCTTCGACACACACATAGATAAAATGGCGGCTTCACTTTTGTTGTTCGCGGCGCGGGGTCTTTTCTTTTTACTTGGTCTGAGCCTACATGGTTCAATTTGGGAAAATTGTGTCATAAAAAATGTTGATTTTTTTAAATATAGAACTCTCTAAATTCACATACAAACATGACCCACAATACAGAGGGACACTAGGATTATGTGTCTTGGGTATCAGAAACTGCGAGTACAGTACAGTTAACGGATCTTGACACTGGTGAAGTTAGCAGTTTGACATGCGCAGTGAAGTTTTTTCATACTGTCTACTGCTCGAAACGGCTAACTTCACGAGTGCCTAGATCCGTTGACCGTACTGTACCACAAATTGCCTGCTTTTTCTTAATAGGCACTTGATATGAATAAGTAAGTAAATAGATACCTATTATGTATGGTATGTATGTTCGTATGAGCTAGTGGCCAACTCTAGTGACGGAGTTTTTAGGCCGCCTAAAGGCCTCCGTCATGGCTTAACGACTTAAAAGCCAGGACCCATAATTTAACGTGCCCTCCGAAGCACGGAGGCACTCAGCTCGCAATGCCACTTGCGGTCAATAAACTTAATTTATTGAACAATAATAAAATGGTACCTAGGTTAGGTATTAGGTTAGACTGAAACCTACTATATTTACTGTATTTTTCCAGATACTTACAACCCTCAATTTCCTGATCACCAGTAGCTATCAAAAGCCAGTGGGAAACTTTTGGTTAACACCTGTAAGCCTCTGCATAGAGTAAGCGGTGAATGCCTTGAATGATGCCAACCTACATCAAATTTCCTACCTCCGAACAAGAGAGGAATTAAATCAAACAAGGGTAATATTTTAATCAACTATTTATTTTAGTAGGTATTACATAATAGTATTTGTGAGAGCAGCAGCGAACTAAAATAAATTAATTTTATTAGATTCTTTGAAAAAACTTTCACTTTCATTATATTAGTAGAATATAATCTTTATTTCCAAAAACATGAAAGTATGTACCTACCTATAAAAACAATAACAATGATTTCTGCCTCGTTTCAGATTTGCAACAGTGGCTTAAAGGCATACCTACTCATGTGCTACATTAGGAGGGGCAGCTCATGACAGTTATATTATGTTAAATAAATGCATTAAAACCATAAAACACAAAAATGCTCACTTTTCTTTAACTTATTAACTACTACCTGCCGCCTGCGGCTTCGCTCGCCTATTGCCAGGATAAAAAGTAGCCTAATGTTATTCCAGCACACATACTATGCATATCCCAAGTTTCACTCAATCCGTGCAGCCATTTAGAATTAAATTATGAGTCATAAGCATCGTCACATCTTCACAAACTTTTGCATTCACAATAAAAGAGCTATTAGTTAGGTTAGGTTAGTACCTACTACAACTACTACTAGCCCCTAGTTCTTTCGAACCCTGCGTGGTGAAAAGATTCAAAATGCGCCTCAAAAGCTCCTTTTGTGCACTAGGGCTCCGGGAGTAATAATTATTCTGTACACTAGGGTTAGGTTATTTCACTTATTTACCACATCATTTATTAGGGATATTATTCAATGGTACCTAGATTATATTATTTATTGTACAAATAATCTATTCTGCTATTAAATAGTTTAAAGAAGACTAATTTATTTACATAATTAGTAAAAACACAACCTAGTTTTAGCAAAACACGCAATATTGAAGCATGTAATTTTGACAATTCAAAACGAGCCTCGTCTCGCGCCTACTGTCGTTTATGAAATCTGACATTGTCATGCAGAATACGATAACACGGTAATTCCACACGTTTTCCCGCGTCTCGTTTTGTTTGGTCATCGTGAATAGGGCCCCTGACCGAGTGCGAAACAGCATGCTGCGTTCAGTTACTGGCATTGCCGATGTGGGTAGAAAAGCAGCCCGGCTCAAGTGGAACTAGGCGGGTCACGTTAGCCGGATGCCTTCAGACAGATGGGCGACAGCCGTAACATCCTGGCAGCCCGACGGAAGGCGAAGTCGTGGTCGGCCAAGAAAGCGTTGGCGGGACGATCTCGACTCCTTCGAGAGAGAATGGTGGGAGGCCTCGAAGGACAGAGATGGTTGGCGGAGTTTGGGGGAGACCTTTGCCCAGCAGTGGGATGATATAGGTTAAAAAAAAAAAATATTGATTTAGCTTTTCGTGTTGATTAGGCGATTCAACTAAGCTGAGGTCCTCTTAGCGTCCCAAACAAAAGTAAGTTCGTATGAGCTAGTGACCATCTCTTGTGACCGGAGTTTTTAGGCCGCCTTAAGGAATCAGTCATGTCTTAACGCCTTAAAAGCCGGGACCGACAATTTAACGTGCCCTCCGAAGCACGTAAGCTCTCAGCTCGTGCTTAGCTTACCTAGGTATTGTGCTGAGCAAGCCTACTCCATCTACCCTCGTCGTGTAAGCACAAGATCCTGATGCTGTATGGATTATCCAGTATCACATCGGTGTAAGTAAAACAAATGTTCGGTCATCAATAATTTTATTTACATAAATATTTACATCACATAATTTGACATTTATAAATTCCATGAAGGCATTACATATTTTTTCTGAGACATTTGGGCATACAACAATTATTCAACACTACGCAGTTATAATGATCAAAAACGATTAAATCTTTAGCACCTGAAGCAAGCTAACTGGATGGACGAACTATTTCAATGATTCTTTACTATCTACAATAAAGGATACTAAAAAAAACAATAAGCAGAACGGTACATAACTTTTAATTTATCGTACTTCAATTGTGTGTGCAATAAGCGCTATTTAAATGAAAGTTTCTCAACTCGTTCCGAAATTGTAATTGTTACGTAAATACGTATTCAGTCTCATTTGTTATTTTTTTCTCTTAGCTTGCAACTCCAATATGTAAATTGTTCCATGATTTATTTTATTCGTATATATTATCACTATTACGCCTTGATTTCTAATTCAAAATTGATTAAATATTTCGGTTTCGAATAGAATCAAACTTGACTAGATCACTAAATTATTTCTGCTTTATTTCATACTTACATACTTTGACTTTATACGTTCTGTGATGTAAATAAAGTAAACAATCTAACTTATGCCAGCGTCTAAGTTGAAGTTAGCAATAATGGCACTTAAATTATTTTCAATTATGTCATCGTGCTCTATTATAGCGCGGGTCTAAATACTAAACATACTTAATTACGTACTCAGTGTGACCATAAAAGGAAAAAAAAACACAGTTCCAAAGTGAAGTGTTTTGTTAAATGCAACAAGGAATGAAGAAAGTTAATCTTAGTCTAGAAAATTGCTTATATTTATGCCCTAGGATTATTCAAAGTTCAAAACGCAACTTTCCATACGGGATACGTTTCTCCTTATGTATTCCACACATTTTGAGATCCAACGCACATTTCAGTCCAAAATATAAAAAAAGTAATATTCATGAAAATAAACAAGTTCACAAACACTAAAAGAAGAAAATTAAATAGGAATTGTTTTGTCGACATTATTGCTATCGTTCATAATATTGCTATGATCAATTTTTGACATGGAGTACGCATCGGACGGATGACAAAACACATGAATAAGCTCAAAACAATGTATGCTAACTGTGTGACACTAATGGCATCGTGTCAACTACATGGCTGTAATCCATTCAACCAAATTCAGACAAATAGGACTATAATGTTTATTGTATTTTAAGGGGATCATTTACAGATTCTACTGAATAAACTGTATTTAATTTTTATTACAATCCCAAAGGTTAATACACAATCATTGATACTTTGACCTACGGATATCTGTTAGTTGATTGTAGGAATCTGGAATACGCAGACAATGGCTAAGACATATCGCTAAGTTTACATACTTATAATTCGCGGGTTGATGGGTACAAGTTGAATAGATTGCAGCAACTACGCATAAAGCTAATTCTGACTTTTAATCCAACTGTGCAGTTCAAATGCGATGTACATACAACCCACAAAAGGCGAGGTGCGAGCATCCATTACTAGCCCTAATTTCTCTATTCAAAAAATCCCCATTCTTTTCTACTCCCAACTGTCGGAACAATCTTAAAGTCTAGACTAATATAATTACTCTAATTTCGACCTGCGACGAATTATTACTAAACAAACATTACACAACTATTTCTCACAAAGTATTGTACTTTTGCGAGACATTTTCCCTTCCACTTATTTTATAATTGTGATGTCTCGTCATTCAGACTTACGCGATCATAATTGAGACAATTATTGTATGTTATCTGTTAATTTCCTTGTATAACGCATAGGTGCATTTGAAAGTTAGTGAAGCTGGTAAACACCTCTAACCTATATAAAGGTTATATTTTATAAAATACTCAAATACTTGGCATTAACACTAAATATTAGCTCAATACTTTGCTTAATAATATTGGCATACCTAGGACAGTTTTAAAATTACTTTATCAACCGAGATGTTGTAGAGTTTTTGGAATTTAAACGTCGCGTTTTAATCTTCTAATTCCACACCTCAGACCAAATAAAAAGAAAAGACCCCGCGCCGCGAACACCAAAAGTGAAGCCACCTTTTTATCTATGGGTGTGTCGAAGATTTTAAGGTTGTGTGTTTCAAGTAACCTAAATTCATAGTATAATAATTAAGAAACGATGCTATTTGAAGTATTTACTTACAAGTGAAAAGCGATTCCGTGAGACTTTTTATGTGATTTACTGCTGTTTTTACAAGTTTTCATTACACAGGAAGGCATAATTCTATTTTTAAGACTCGTGACGTACTAAGAGCGATGAGCACGGTTTTGTGTGGCTTCACTTTTGTTGTTCGCGGCGCGGCGTCTTCTCTTTTTATTTGGTCTGAGTTCCACACGGTATAATAGGGATTATCGAAGTGTTCGGCTTGAAGGGATAAGTTTTACGCTGTAGTATGTAAAGGCGGGGCGGTGATTTGATGCAGCGGGGATTGCAGCGGCGGCGCGGCGAGAGCGAACGCGAGGCGCTCCAGGCGCGCGTGCACGGCGGCGAGCCGCGGCCACTGCAGCGGCGCGGCGCCCGCCAGCGCGCTCAGCGCCGCGTCCAGCGCTTCGTAGCGCTGCCGCCGCTCGCTCTCGCTGCACGACGCTAGCTCCTTTAAATAAATAAAATCTTACTTCATCATCATCTCATCATCTTCCTGCCCTCATCCCACTCCATGTGGGGTCGGCTCAGCATGATCAAAATAAAATCTTACTTCATACTAATATTATAGAGAGGAAAGATTTTTTGATTTTTTGTAACGAATAGGCTCCGAAACTATTGGACCGATTTCAAAAATTTTTTCACCAATAGAAAGCTACATTATCAGGGTCCAGTATAGGCTATAATAAATTTTCAAAAAAATTAGAGATCCGTAAGAAAATTGCAATATTGTAACCCAAGGTAGAAAACACAAAATAGTTTTTGGAGTGCGCTGCGAAAACTATTGATTATAGAACAAAATAATGTACCTACTACACGCGTACGAAGTCGCGGGCAACAGCTAGTATATTATAAATGCGAAAGTTTGTGAGGATGTTTGGATGTTTGTGCCTCAATCACGCCTAAATGGCTGAAGCGCTCTTTTCCTCACGATGTTTTCCTTCACCGTTTGAAAAATCCATTGATATAGACCGGATTTGAACCCACGACTTTAAGATCTGAAAGTACATTCATTCATCATTACCTACGGTTTACAATAAAGCCATGTTTACTTTAAGTTTTATAAGAAAAAGAGGGTAAGTAAAAAAACGTTTTTATATTTTTTAAACGCAAAAGGAAAAATATACAGTACTTACCTCCTCAAGAAATTCTAGATCATCCTCTTCACCTTGTTCCAATTGTTTTTTGAGCGTCTGGAAATGAAAATATTTCAAATATTAACGTAAATCCAAAAGTACAGAGTGGTACATAACCAATACATAAATAGAAAGAAGTGTCAAAATGATCGGTGACCATAACCATGTCACACTGCGGTTATTTTGATACATTATGATTTTTCAGCTGTTTGCGTTATTTAGGGCGCGCTAAACTTTATGGCCGGTCTGAACATAGATATATATATACGTTAAATCTGTTAATTTTTATGGTTCCCAGCCGCAAAAGAAAAAAAGGAATCCTTATTAGATTACTCTGTCTGCCTGCATGTTTGTCACATACTTTATTACCGTTAAAGCAAGTAGTGGACGAAAGTTGTAACATTAAAAATAAAGGAAAAGGTAATTCCTTTGGATTTTACATAGAGTAAATAAATATAAATAACACCCAACAGTCACATGCATAGTCCTGACCCCACACTAGGATTCCCTGTGTCGTGGGTATCAGAAACTACGAGTACTATGGTACCACAACACCCAGACCTGGAAGAAATATTTGCAGGGCATGCAAACATTTCTTCCGCAGCGGGAATCGAACCCGCGCCTCTTGCGTCTCTGCCGAGCAATCGCCTACCACGCCACCGAGGCCATCAAATTAAATCAAAGTAAACTACATTTTAGACATTTTACCAATAAATATGCAAGCGTTTTGGACACAAGTATTTACAAATCATAGAAAGTTAGTTTATGATAAGAGAACGCCATCGACAGATCCTTTATTCAGACCGGCCTTAAACTTTGGCACGTAGTTCACCTTAGTTTGTTATCATGACTATTTATTTAATCTAAATTTCGTTATTTTGTTTATGCCGATTATTTACAGAGTCATCTGTGATTATTTACAAGTTGTGCTTGTAAGATCCCAGTACGTATCGCACTGTGAAGCTAATGCTGAGAGTTTGGAGTCAATATGTTCTCATTATCAACTATATTATTAGAAATTGATAGACATACTATTTAGTCATACATCTATGCACATAACATTTGTCTGTTTGACACATATGTCTGTTTTCTTGTGTGGTACCTCTTTACTAGAAAATAAAGCATTGGATAGAAAGACAGTGGTCCAAATCAGCCAAATACAATTAGGTATACTATTTGTGAGAAATACATTTTGTATGTTGAAACCTTGAAATCTCTAGTCTGAGGACCCAGTATGGACATCTTTGAATAGCACAAAGTATATATTCCTCGCATAAGAGTATTGGAAAGGTCCGCAAACATCCGTACAGTTCGCCGGGTCGGGTCGCCTCTGGTTCCAAATTTCAGTCGATTTACCATAGATACAACCTTCGCAAAGAAGAGATGAAACAATTATTAATGTTTTTTATCTGTTGTTTATATTAAATGAGGTACTTAATTTTTATCTGTAGTAATAAAACTTCTGGAGAAAACAATGGAAAGCCTTCGCCCAACAGTGGGTCACTTCAGGCTAATCGTATGTTTATCTACACTAATCTACACTAATAATAAAAAGAGGAAATATTTTTTTTGTTTGTTTTTATGTTTGTAACGATAAGGCTATGAAAATACTGAACCAATTTACAAAAATCTTTCACCAATAGATAGCTACATTATTACGTAATAACATAGGCTATAATTTATTTTCTAAAAAATTAGGAATCCGTATAAAAATTGCAATATTGTAACCCAAGGTAGAAAACCCAAAATTGTTTTTGGCATGCGCTTCGAAAACTATTAATGATAGAACAAAATAATGTACTACAGGTTTATAGGTCTTATTAATGTCTACAAAAAAGTCCGCGAGACAACATATCCATCTAGTTTATTAATAAGATAAGAGATGTAGGGAACATAGTGACTCCAGTGCAACTAAAAGCCGAAGTGATGATGTAGTCATATTAACCTTGACGCTTTATTCTTGACTCGAGATCGCCAAGCAGGCCCTGAATGGTGTAAATACCTGTTTCATATTAAAACAGTTAACTAACAAACTGTACTGAATTATATGAGTTACTGGTTACTAAATAGTGAAACATTGAAATAATAATTATAGTACTCATTTGAACCGGAATGAATATTGTAATGCGTAATAAGCCGTTCGTTTATTTGACTTCTTATACTAAGAAAACATAATTCACGTTGATGTAAATCAATTTGTTATGAGTGTATTTTATTGAGATAACTGATTTATGAACAGGTTAGGTGGGTTCAAAAAAGGTCACTTTATCTGATCTGCTGCTGAATTGAATTGCATAATATTTACCAAAATTCCGACCAAAATGGTCGGAATTTTGGTAAATCTTATGATGATTTATTGATTCATCGTAGATGAATTGCTCAAAGTGGCCTATTTAGCCCCACAGGTGTTACGTCAAACGAAAATACACATTAGTCATCACACTTTAAAATCAGTGTGTAATAATGTCAACATTTACGACGAAATGGGAATAAAATAAGATAGATTATCAAAATAAAATTTGGAAAATTCAAGCTATAAAGTTTTTTTTTTCATTTTAACACTTATGAACAGTATAAAACCTAAGCACGGGCTTTTCATCATATGAGTGGATATTGTTAAATAAATAAATAAACAAAATAAACTTATAATCATTCCGGTCCAAGCTCGTCTCACCACGAATATTACACATCTACTACTCACTTCCACAGACTGTCGGTAATGTTCCATCATGTGCTTGCTGGCGTCCAGCTCTGCTAGCTTCTTCACCACCACGTCGGCCACGTTCTTCTCCGTTACGTCTATCTTATCTCTGCAATAGCCGTACAATGGACGTTACTACATGCTTCTAATGAGTATGGGAAAAAGATTTCGCAATTACGAATGTCGCTGGCGACTATCTAATGAATAACTATTGTCTGAGTTTTGTTTGAATTCAAGTTTGTGCTTACCTGTTCTTTATGATCTAGCGCTGAGTTTTATAAAAAGTAAGTTCGTATGAGCTAGTGGCCAACTCTTATCTGAGTTTTATTATCCCTCTGCTTTTGAAGTTTGGAAATGTTTTAATGAAAGTGTTGTTTTACCTGTAAGTGTCATAGCTTATGCCAGTTAGATAGGCGCAATAGCCGCAGTAGTATCGGTCTTGTGTCGCCAGTAACTCCTACGGTTTAAAATTTTACGTATGCTTAAACCTGCGTATTGCGTCATATGAGGGCCTGTGATAGTTGGATGGACGGCTGATGTGGTCATTAGCTCAGACAACTGGAGTCGAGTGCTATTGGCCCTTGTGTAGTGACGTCATACCTGAGCGCCTGCGTGAGTTGGACGGAGGCGGCGTCGTCGCTGGCCGCCGCCGCCGCGGCCGCCAGCCTCAAGGCCGCCAGCAGCTCCGACAGGCTGGCGTGTAATGCTATAGCCCTGTGGTGACGTCATACCTGAGCGCCTGCGTGAGTTGGACGGAGGCAGCGTCGTCGCTGGCCGCCGCCGCCGCGGCCGCCAGCCTCAAGGCCGCCAGCAGCTCCGACAGGCTGGCGTGTAATGCTATAGCCCTGTGGTGACGTCATACCTGAGCGCCTGCGTGAGTTGGACGGAGGCGGCCTCGTCGCTGGCCGCCGCCGCCGCGGCCGCCAGCCTCAAGGCCGCCAGCAGCTCCGACAGGCTGGCGTGTAATGCTATATCCCTGTGGTGACGTCATACCTGAGCGCCTGCGTGAGTTGGACGGAGGCGGCGTCGTCACTGGCCGCCGCCGCCGCGGCCGCCAGCCTCAAGGCCGCCAGCAGCTCCGACAGGCTGGCGTGTAATGCTATATCCCTGTGGTGACGTCATACCTGAGCGCCTGCGTGAGTTGGACGGAGGCGGCGTCGTCGCTAGCCGCCGCCGCCGCGGCCGCCAGCCTCAAGGCCGCCAGCAGCTCCGACAGGCTGGCGTGTAATGCTATAGCCCTGTGGTGACGTCATACCTGAGCGCCTGCGTGAGTTGGACGGAGGCGGCGTCGTCGCTGGCCGCCGCCGCCGCGGCCGCCAGCCTCAAGGCCGCCAGCAGCTCCGACAGGCTGGCGTCTAACGCGGCGACGCGCGCTATGAGCGAGCCGCGCTCATCTTCCGCCTCGGAGCGCTGTCGGTGCGCGATGGCGGCCGATAGGTTGCGGAGGGAATCGCGCTCAGACGCCGACGCTGATTCCGGCTCTGGAATATCAAACATAAGTTAGTCAGTACTACTTCCATCACGACAGGAAGGAGTTAATATCCAATCCATTCTATTTTTTTAGAGTTCCGTACCTGAAGGGTGCTAACGGGACCCTATTACTGAGCCGTTCTTCAAGAAACGTTGTAGATACCATGTTGTTGTATTCTACCTCGGCAGGAAGGGGTAAGTATCCATTACAATTTATTTTTTACAGTGCTTTTAGATAGTAATCTGAGAAAACCACTGGTCCGTGGAAGACTTAAAGCCAGCAAATTGAACGCTTGTATAGTCGAACATATATTTGCTTTACCACTTTCAACAAAAAATTCCATCGAAATTAAAATTCACTACCTATTCATTATTATTGTTCATACTTTGTTTTAATTCATAAATAGTTCTAACCCCCGAATACTCAAACGCATCTTAGAGTCGATCGCACGTGCCAAGTGACGAATTTTAGACAGATTCTCATCAAAAACTGTCAAAAAACCATGACTTGATACGTGCTCAACTCTGAGTCGCGTTTGAGTATTCGGGGGTAAGTCTCTGACGTCGCACATTGATGACAACTGTCACTGTACTGAGGTCACTTGCAAGCAAAAATAGACATAGAATTGACAATAGTGATTATGCAAACGACATTTACTCTAAGGGTGGAAAAGCAATATTATTGTCGACTATACATATACACAGTTGTTGTGTAGAGTACCTTTGTCGATGTCAGGGCAGGAGTCCCTCTCCGGCGACAGTTCATCGCCGCTCCACGCGCCCGCGTTCTCCGCGCCCGACCACCACTCCTCCGCGCATTCTGAAACAAACATCGCAAATACATCAAACAAGACATTTATTTATTTATTTATTTGGAAGACCAACAGCTTACATTAGTAATGGTATGGTAAACTAGACTGAGAAAAAGAGAAGCCAATTAAAGGTCCTCACGGATAGAAATAAAATAAAAAATAACAATGCGTAAGCAACACGCGCAATTACAAAAAAAGGTAGTAAGTAGTAGGTAGGCTAGTTGCTACCTGATGTGATGCCCATCAACAAATTGACAATGTACCTACTCTTAACAAAATACAATAAAGTGTTTACAAAAGATTAAACAAAAAGAAAAAAAAAACACATTAATAATAAATCATGGCAAATAGGTAAACACATCACTTTCCTTAAAAATATCCTCATTGATGAGAAAACCTCTTCTTATTATATCAATTATGTGGGGCGTGGGTCCAGCTGCTTCTCTCCCCGAGCATGTCGTAAAAGTCGACTAAGGGATAGTATCCCCCAACATGATGAGATACAATAAGCAAGCATTCCTAAGGAGGGTTGACGTCAGGCAGGCGGCCGGTCATAAAACACCTTGGTCAAAACTCTTATGATCCTTGGATCATGCTGTGCCGACCCCACATAGAGTGGGATAAGGGTAGGAAGATGATGATTATTATGATACGGGGCGAGGGGGGTATGATCCTGCTGCCAGGATCCTTGACGAAGCATAACTCGGTCTCCTAATCGAGTAGATCAGCTGAGTTTTCATTTCATTATCACAGAGAGTCGTGAGCGGAGGTGACTAAACTAAAATAGTTCCTGACTAACTCACTATGTATATAGTTATTACACTTATGTTCGTATGAGCTAGTGGCCAACTCTAGTGACGAAGTTTTTAGGCCGCCTAAAGGCTTCACTGACAGAGTTGTTCTCCCAGAACGAATCGCAATGGGTGAAAATGATGTATGGGGGTTTGTTCGGTGAGTCACGGTGAGTATGGGGAAAAATCCGAAATCTTCGAATTCTGCTCCTCATCAGGGAGCTGACCTACTGCCTGACGAAACTACAAGACCAAGATTAGCCCTATCTCAGACTTACCAGGATCGTTGACGAAGCACGGCTCGGTCTCCGAATCGAGTAGATCAGCTGAGTTGTCATTGTCATCGGACACTCTAGAGCGGTCGTCTTCAGGCGGGCCGGGGGTGGCGGGAGTGGCGGGGGCGGTGGGGGCGGGGGCGGGGGCGGGGGCGGAGCGCAGTGCGCGAACCACAGCGCCTAGGAGACCGCCTCTAGGTTCTTCCTCGGGGGATAGGGCTTCGCCGCTATCGCTGCGACTGAAACGTAACATGAGATTTTTATAATATTACAAAAGTTTACCCGTATGAGATGAACATTGCAGAGTGTCTAAAGCGTAGACCGCGCCAAACCTGTCTTATCTGTAAGCGTCGTTATGGGAGACAGTGGGTTCCAACGCTTACAAGTGCGCAGTAAGGTCCAAGTGAGCCGGATGAGGCATGGCTGAAGCGCGTCCAAGGAGCGGCTTCAAGGTTTGTATATAATTTCACTATCCTTACCTAAAGGCGTCGTTATGGAAGACAGTGGGCTCCAACGCGTCCCGCGGCAGCTTATAGGCGCGTAATAAAGCCCGAGTGAGTCGTGTGAGGCGACGTTGCAGGGCGTCCAAAGCGCGGGCCGCGCCGGCGCCGCCGCGCGCCCGGGCCGCCAGCGCCAGGCTCTCCTGACGCCGCTGCTCGCACATGCGGACCAGTTGGCGGCATTCAGCACGCCTGCAAGTTTAAATTTCCAAATTAAGGAAATGTAAACATCCACAGCGATGGTCTCCCGTCGGATACCATCTAAGTCGGTGTTATTCGTTGCGTTTTTTTATCAACCAATCAATTACTTTTCATTTTTATGTGGAATTCCCAACGGTTTGAATCTGTGTTACAGTGAGATTGTTTGCAGAAAAATATACCAACGAACATACATTCAGTTGCCCGCGCAACGATAGAGAAATGTTAGTCCTTTGAGGCGCACTTAAAATTCTTTCTCCACACTGGTTTGAAAGGACTACACGAGTAGTAGTAGTGAGGACCGTACAATAAATTACAGTAAGTTCGTATGAGCTAGTGGCTAACTCTTGTGACGGAGTTTTAAGGCCGCCTGAAGGCCTCTGTCACGACTTAAAAGCCGGAACCGACAATTTACGTGCCCTCCGAAGCACGGAAGCGCTTAGCTTGTAATGCCACTTACAAAAATAAATGACAGTGAAACAAATGAAGTTGTAACAGTTCTTTATGGATCACCTCTTATCCAAGTCCGCGTGCAGTCTAGCGCCTTCGGCCTCGGCGTCTCTGAGCGAGTGCGTGAGCGCGTTCGTCTCTGCCGCTAGGAAGTCTTGCATCTCCGCAGCCTCCCGCTCCGCCTCGGCCAGACGAGCCTCCGCCAAACGCGCCCGTTCTCGCTCCGAGCACGACTCCTAAAACACATCATTATACCCGCTGTACCCAAATACTAAATAAATATTTGTGGACATTTCACACAGCGCCATCTAGCCCCAAACTAAGCAAAGCTTGTACTTTGGGAACCAGATGGCTGATAGAATACTAATATACTTTTTTTTTGTAAATACATACTTATAATACATAATACTACAACACCCAGATCAGCCCATCGCCCATATAGACGGTCCATCATTTTGGAGAGTCTATCCCTTAGTCGACTTTTACGACATGCTCGGGGAGAGAAGCAGCTGGACGCATTCTATGCTTTTTCTTTACTTCCAGTCCAGCAGAGAAGTAAAGTCCTCCCTTCTCTTTTGCGAAAATAGAGCGGTGAGAAAGATTATAGTCTTACAGCGTGCAGTTTGTTGCACTGGTCTCGCAGGGCGTCGATTTCGACGCGTTGCCTGGTGGCGAGCTCGCCGGCCGCCTTCAGCTGGTCTTCCAACGCACGCAGACATCCCTCGGCACCAGCGCCGGCCCCTGTTTAAAATAACATCATATATTTTTAGTAATAAATATTTGTAGACATTTCATACAGCGCCATCTAGCCCCAAACTAAGAAAAGCTTGTACCTATGGGAACTAGATGGCTGATAGAATACTTATATACTTTTTTTGTTTTGTAAATACATACTTAAAATATATAATACTACAACACCCAGACCCGGAAGAAATATTTGCAGAACATACAAACATTTCTCCCGTAGCGGGAAACGAACCCGCGCCTCTTGCGTCTCAGCCGAGCACTCGCCCGCCACGCCACCGAGGTCGTCTACGTTCTATACGTTTGATAGTTTGATTTCGAACGTACCCGCTGCCCCGGCCAGTTCTAAAAGCCGCTGCGAATTGCGCTCGAGCTCGGCTAAGACGGCGTGCCTTGCGGTTCGTTCCTCAGCCAGGGCCGCTTCGGCGTGCAGTCTCCTGGCCCGCTCCTGGGACGCGGCCGCGGCGGCCGCCCGCGCGTTATCCGCATCGCGGCCGCTCGCTTGAACCCCTCGATGGCACTTCGTCACCTCTGTACGACTGAAAGTACATTTGTTCTTTATAACACTAGCTGGAGCCTGGCGAGGGACTAGAAGGAATGCTTGCACCCCTCGATGGCACTTAGTCACCTCTGTACGACTTAAAGTACATTTGTTCTTTATAACACTGGATGGAGTCTAGTGAGGGACTAGAAGGAATGGCGTAATGGGACCTGTACTGCCCTCCTAGTGAAGAACACAGTAACTAGCATTTTTGTCAAAAATTTGTTAGATACATATTCGGAATCGCCTAACAAAATACAACATTCTGTTCTCACTCACGTATCAAAACAGGTTTGACGTAGTTACTGCGTTCTTAACTAGGAGAACAGTATATCCGGTTGTGGGGCACACGCGCTGATTAGATAGAAAGATAGCTTAGTTCAGGGCTTCGTTCGTGTTATACCATATTATGTAATTCCAGAGCAGGGACTATGTATATTCCATGTTTATTGCCATGATTAAGGCACAAATATCCTTACATGACCTTCGTATTATAATATTAGGGATATCTCTGACTGCTTGGATTGTTTATCAGTATGAGTAGAGGCGAACGAAAATCGTATTGGATGCAAAAGTTTCGGATGTTTGTGGTTAAATTACGTCGTAATGTTGATTTGAGTGAAGTTTTCGGGAAAAAGGTTTTAGCTTTGTAACCACGGCAATGTGTTTGATAATCGTGAACAAAGTTTCAATTGAACTAGACATAACTACTAATGTACCTAATATGCGCACGTGAATACAATTTAAATGCTACAGAAATTGAATCAGGCCCCTAACAATCGTCTCAAAATCAAGTGAGTTAACTTACATTTCAATATTTGGTACGATGCCCCCGAGGGCAGACTCCACATCAGTTCCCAGTAGGACTGTCTGTGAGGTCTTCTCCGCGTATATGCGCACTCTAGTCTTCACCGTAGAACGTGACGAAACAGATCTCGAGATTGTTGGTCTTCTAGAAGATGGCGGCGTGCTGTCGTGCTTTGGAGACCCATCGGGCTCGTCTCTCCGTCTTCTCGGTAACGTTCCGTATTTATCAGCGGCCATCCGAGCTGCGCTCGAGTCTGGGGTTTGTGCCAATCGCTGTCCATTCGTCGGCCATCGCTTCTCCTCGCACGGCGAGTTGGGAGTTCTACATCGAGCGGTGGACGTTTTGGTGGGTTTGGCTCGGAGCGCGGGGCTCTCGCGGACTAGGTTCGGTAGGTCAGTGGTGGGTCGAATGCGCGGCTTAGGTGTCAATGGGCGAGGTTTTTCAGGCGGTGTTGGTTTCTCCCGGCTTCTAGCGCGTTCCCGTGTGGCTAGGTTGGGCCCGCGCGGTGCTGTAACCGGTCTAGGCGTGGAAGATCCGACGGGCGAGTTCCGTTTGGGTTCAGCGACATTGACGTTGACCCTGCGCCTCGGTCGCGGAGGAGCGCCGGCTAAGGAAGAGCTCTCGGAACCACAGCCCGAGCCGCAGGAGACTACACTGGAAGCGCAAGATCTGGAACCACCACCGCTGCTGAGTGCACGACCACACCCTTCCACCCCACTATCGCTGCCTGCAGCGCCTAGTGCTAGTTCATCGCCCGCTGGAAGACTATCTAAATCACCGAATGATCGAGCGTCATCATTCACTTCACTAGGTTCATGTTCGGTGCACGTGTCCTTATTAACCGATGGACTGATTTCTACTCCATCCATTACTACTCCACTTTCATCATTGGTGCCTACACTACTGTCTTTATTTGTTACACTACCATCTTTGTTTGTTACACTATCATCTTTATTGTCTTCACTTTCTTTACTGGCACTCGTCTCAGTATTGTCACTTGAGTCACTTTCTAATTTTGTTTCTAATTTAGGAACATCTTCGTTGGTTTGTGTCTCGGTAGATGTGGGCGGTGCGGCCTCACCGGCGGCATTGCTTTCTTCTTCCATGGCTGATGTGTTTTACATGTTCTGTAACAAACGAAGTCAATATTTAGTACAAAGCAAGTCCCCTCAGGGTGTTATATTCATAGCTGTGAAGTTAATTAGTAGGTAGCGGTTATAGTGTGGGCAAAATGTTTATTGTTCGATTGACCCTAAGGCATGGGCGCACAGCCTTCTCGGGAGCTTATTATAATCATTTCGAGCGCATGCTCCATTTGCTTCCATTCAAAATGCTACACACATTGTTCCTATAACACAGGAATAACAGCTAAACGAACAGTCAATTGAGGATTTCAATAGGTAGTTACTATCAGGCGTCAAAGTTCACGGTTACAACACTTGCAAAGCAGGTTTATGGCTTCACTTAACAATCGCATCACAATGTTAATACCTGTCGTACTAACAACTACTATATAATATACCTACGCCGGATACTGAAATAACTTGTCAAATATTATAACACAAAAGATGAGGCTATTAGAACGTCAAACGGTGAAACCAATAACAATGGGCGGAGCAAAACCTATCGACGTTTTGCAATGCATCGTTTCTCTGTAGCTGAACAACAATGGTTCTCATGACTGGCAGGCCTCACGTTCCCTATTCATGTCAGCTGCAACTGTTTGCCTATAATGTTTTATTTAAGCGTGAAAAACCTCGGGTGTGTCATAGTTGCACAAGTTTATTACATTCTACAACTACAACAAGCTTATTTCAAGGAAGGCATTTGAGAGAAAGGGGTTTCAGCTTTTCCAAGTCCTGACATACCACTTTCTCTTATTCCAGACATATATCTACCACATATATTTCACAGTTTCTTTGAGATTTTTTATTTATAGCAAACACTTGAGTTTCAAAGGCTGATAATAGGAAAGAACTAAAATAAACTTCGATATTTTATTGAAAATGTCGACCGATAACATTGTGAGCCGATTGCTCAAATGGGGGAGCATAAGCACTTGGATCTGATAACGTATCGTCTTTCTATTCAACAAGATTATAGACAAGCGTAAGTAAGTACATTGGATAGATATAATATAGAGCAATGAAGGTCTGGCATGGAGGTCATTGTACTGCGATTTGCTGGGGGAGCATAGGCTAGCCGAGCTATTTCAAAACGTACACGGGGAGGTAGGTATGCATGTGTATCCTCTATAGGAGGCTGAGAATTTGTCGTGGCATGGTACGAGTACTATAATGACGACGTCAAGCCGTCAACACAGCACTTACATAGTATAGGTACTATCGATAGAGTTTGTTTTTTGAGTACAAACTGGACAAAATGACAATTTGTCATGACAATTGTGGTATATACAAGTAGAGTAGGGAAGGGAACCGACAAGCAGTCTACGTACTAAAGTAAGCAATACATTGAATACATGCTATTTTTGCCGACAGCAGATCTAGTGCCGGTCATTAATTGAAATACAAAGGCCAATGCGAAGGCCGAGTCTTGAGAGATTTTTCCTAGCCGCTGTTCTTTGCTAACGGATGTTTAGAATTGCAATTCAAACGTTTACAGTGGCAGTTTGAGAATTACCAAGAGCTAATGTAATTCACCCGATGACGCGATCTTAAGTGGGTGACGAAACTCTTGAAGCTTTCATCGTCTAAGTACTCAGGCCTCATCGAATTTCTACTCGAATAACTTTCGCAAGTCGTGAACCCCGTCGTAAATACAAATAAGATTATTCTCAAGCCATACTTTAAATTCAAGCTAAGGTAAGATTGCATTATTTGCCGCATTACAATCGAGTCACGTCTCATCTTCGATCAATCTGTTGTGAAAATGAATTTATTTTTTACAATACAACGCAGCACGAGAAAAACTCTACATTCTTAAGTCTTTTTCCTTGTTTTACCTACGAGTGGAATTAAACCCAGCTCTACTTTCAAAATTATATAATAAACGCGCCATAACAGGCTGTAAATTTAACTACCTACTTAGGACGGTCATTTCAAATTAAAGTCGTAAAAGAAATAATCTTTATTGCAGAGTTATGATCGAAACACTTCCCATATGATGGAAGACAAGGGTCGTCGCTCTTGATGGATACAGATTGGATTTCAAAATAAACTTAAGGTACACTAGTGTACGCAACACATATCACGATGACTATGAACGGTAGATTTTCAAATTCAGAAGTTTAGCGGGATTTCTAATACCTATGTCAGTAAACGCATACCGACCTACATTACTATCGAGTACGTATAGGGTCAGATTTGAACGTAACATGTTTTTTGTGATTTAATGCGTAGGCAATTGCATCTTGCAATTTCTTCATAGAAACGTGAGCTTGGAAGTTGCATATAAAAGCTATTTGTTCACAAATTTGAATGCAGAATCGGTTCCAGAATATACATTTCAACGTTTTGGCTGGACTCCATAAGTTCCAGTTCACCGACATAGTCGGATTATTGTAACCATCGCATCTGGGTTAATGCACACAATACGTAGTACATCGTGTGATTTTTAACCATACGGCATCTAGGTAAATTACTTTACGTATTACTATTTGCATTGCAAATGCCAATATAGTAATAAGTACCTACCTACCTATTTCTTTGTAAAGTACCCAACTAAACTTTTATGTACCTATTTACTAAGTACTTGAGATACAAATAGGTATTACATATATACATGAATAAAACGAGAAGATTGAAAAAAAAAATTGACACAAAAATAAATTTAAAAAAACATGATTGAATTGCAATGTAAACTGTATAAAATAAACTTGAAACTTTTATCTAATTCAGTCTGATAAAGCAATGAACTTAATAATACGGTTTTTATATTGAATATTATTTATCTCACCCACGCATCTCGAAAGAATGACAAAAGCAAGTGATATTGAGTTCAAGAACCTTTACAATTCAACAAATGTTTAGCGATGCGCGTAAAATATCTGAAGCTGAGGTATACAATACATGCTTCGCTAATATTTATCCATTATCTTCTAGATTTTCTTTAAACCAAACGAGACCCTGAGTAAGCCTTATCGGTAAAATATCAACATAATCAATGTTTCACAAGTAAACTTGTTCAAGTAACTATCAGAACCTTATGCCCTAGAGGTCGCACGAACGAACGAGTTTGAAGGACTTCTTAATAAATTACGATTGAGAAACTTGCTGATGCGAAATCAGATAATTTGTGATTACAATACAAAAAACTAAAGTTATATCAACTACGGATTGTATTTGGGTACCAAGATATTGCAACAATCGCTGGGAAATTTTCAGTTCCGACATCAGTGAAGGAAACAAGTTGGTACACTAAACAAACAGCGTCGGTTAACATACTGTCAGTGTCTCTGATTGGCATGACACGACAGCCAACATGCTGACAACTAACAAGCATGTCCAGAATGCCTGTCTGTTTCTGCACAAAAAGACATACTGAATTAATAGGAATTCTAAATCGAAAACAAGGAGTGTCGTGTCGTGACCCTACACATTAGCTTACTCAATCATACATAATAGGTATCTCGTCAAACTGTTCAACATCTTTTATTTTAATATTCTAATATTAAAATAATCTTCTAATATTATCATGATGAGATGAGACTATTTGGTAAGGTAAAAACAGTTCCAAAGTTTTTGCGATCATTATAGTCGGATTTTATTTCCACAGTTTACAGTATGTTTTATGTGGCAAATTAACGAATCCTAATAAATGAGAAATGACCTTGGGGGAACAAAACACATATTGGATGGTTTGCAATACCTAATCAAGTTTTTCGAATCGAGCAGAATGAAAAATAGTTATCATAAACATCCGACAAGAAAATAATACACTTATCGTACCTCAAGTTTTTTTTTTATAATACTCTTATAACCAGAGATTCAGAGCAAGAGATTACTCCCAAATAGAACAAAAACTACACAAAAAGTTAATTACAGTCGTAAGTTCTCCGTAATGACTTTATATATTTAAAAACCACCAAGCTTTCAGCTTAGAAGCTACCGAATGTCTGCCATTTTATAAATATTTTTAGATAACGTCTGTCCTTCAACATAATGGCATGAACAGACAGGCTATTGCACTCTCAACACCAACTCGTTATTACAATTTGACTAACATAGCCATCACAGTTATTTAGTTCGTTCAGTAAATATAAAAGTAGTGTTATTATGTTTAATTTATTTATTAGCTGACTAGTGGCCGTAAAATTACTTAGGTCAAATACCTAACAGGACTTGGGGCTTAGCGACATCCCAGTGGGCTTGGCATGAATGCGAGGTCAGCCATTTCTTATTACGTTACTATGCGCATTAAAATTACCCTATAAAATTGTCGAGTAAGATCTTTTCTGATATTTATCGTCTTACTGGGGGGTGGCGAAGACACAGTTTCGACACAGTGCATCACAACATCTTAAACTTTTCCAACAGTTTGTAAACAGACCACACACAACAAGTTGCTTGAAGAAAAGACACGACAGTATTTTATATAGCTCGTGCTCAATGTTGCAAGAATGCTAGGCAGATGCAATAAGTAAAGTAAAAACTGGTATCCGCCGTTCAATTGAATGCAATCTACGTGCAAGAACAGTTTCAATGAAACCTGTTGGAAAAAGAGTTTCATAAAAGGGGGGTTTATAAATATGTAATGTCGGGGTCAATAGCAGGTAGCAGCTGATTGTTGCCCTTTCATTAGGACATTGCTGTAGACAGGGCGCGACCGGATGTAGGCAGTATAAAGAATAGTACTTACGGTCAGTTGTATACTCCCGACAAGCGCTTAAACAGACAGGATTCAGACGAGCGATATTGTAACTTTAAAAGTGAAACAAGTGAATTTCATTTGACAGAATGGGACGCACAACAATAACTTTAAGACTGAAGAATCTCTCGTTTGAGCCGCACTGCACCAAAAGCCAGTTCAATAAAGATTATTTTACACTGAAGTCTGATTAAAAGTGACAAAGCCATGGCAGAGTTCGTTACGGATGGCCAGTCGGCCCATACCGTTTTAAATAGGACGGGAAAGCTTTGAGGATATTGCGATAGCATAAGCAAATATGTAATTCGTTAATGAATGGAACTGGGTGCGATGTGATTTTGGGTTTGGCTAGTATTCAATGAAGAGATTTAAAACTGTTAGTTACTTTTATCCTATTCTAGTACCTATTATAATTTAATTTTACCATGCGAGTTGCTTAGTCCTAAAACTGTAATAGAGTAAATCTAAAAATCTTATAAAGTCAGCAAATATGACATGTACCCCATGTGCGCCAAGTCCGCAGTTTTTACATACACTCTTGCCCCACATTATGAGGTCCCACCACGCCCGCCCGGCCCTATGAAAAGCCTGGCCATTACGACCCTTGTGACAGTCGTGACACTATTACATGAATCCGATCCGAGCAACCCTCATAAATATTCCGTTCTATAATATTTCTCAACGAAAGCTATCAAGATAAATGTTTCGAGGCAAGGTGAAGGTTGCCCGTAATGTGGTCGTGAAAGAAAGTTTTGATTGAGCCAGTGTTGTCATAGACAACAAGTTTGTTGTTCGAATAAACACTCGTTTCTCAGTGAACCCCCATACGTCCAATAAAAGCTCCCCTCGTATTTGGTCGCGGCGAGATGGGAATGTTGATATACCCATTGATTTTCCGAATTGTTGTAGATGTTATCGGAACTGCTATAATCGTTATAAGGCTGTGAGTTTTAAATGAATTTATATTAAATCATTCGTATAACAAGTCACGTGTTGCTAAATATGAATTGTAAACAATAAAATGTTCTCGTCGATGATTTTTACGATAATATTCGAATAATCTGCTCAAATGTCCCGAAACGCTACGCGAAATGTAGTTTAACGTTGTGATCAAAATAATATTGCATATATATTATATAACATTTTACTATCGCATAATGATAGAAATAAAAACACATTACCTATTTGAAAATTAATATCATCATGTAGGATAAAGCTGATATTTTAACAGATAACGTGTGAGTAAGTGGAAGATAAATTAATAAAAATCTATTTAAGTTTGGCAGTATTTCGAATTTGCTACAAAATGTATTGTAATGTTATTGTTAGCTAAGTTGTTATAATTAGGTGCTGTTCTACTATTTCTAGAGCTTTACAGTTTTTAGAGAACATCAGAAAAAAGCTCTTGACCGCAAAATCATAAAATCAATTGAATACCAAAACATACCTGAAGTTTATAGAACCGAAACCGGTATAAATGCTTCCTACATTAGAACTCTTTAACTTTTTGAAAACATTCACTAATTAGAAATCTTGATTTCCGTAAACACGTCTATATCCGACACGAACGCGGATGGTACTACCGAATAAAGGCTACGAGACGGAGACCGGAGGGGCGCGGCGGCACGTCACTTCGCCATGTGTGAAACAACCCGCCAATTCACATTTCACATTCCCTACTATCAATATCATACATGTGTACTGCATTCACAATATAGCAAGGCTATAGCACGCAGCCCTGCAGTTGCAGCCGAGAAGATCGACGGCATAGAAACTCGAGATGGTCTCGACAACTTATACATTTGAACCGGACATACGACATATCACCATAAACCAGCAGAATTGATATATCCATTTACAGCATAATGCACGCTTGAACAGCCGCTGCAATTCAAGATGTTTATAAACAAGGATAAGATTGATTTCAGGGCAATTCAATGGACTCATAACCTTGCCATATTATTACGCAAATTGTAATGCTATTCTGACTATAATGATCTCAAATTGGCAATCCGTCTCGCTTGGACGATTCAATTGCGTGTAACGAGGTAAGATTGATCGGATGCGCGGAATCAGTCTGCATCAGTGAACCAGCAGATGCAATAAAAGATTTGCCGCTAGATCAATATTGCATTTTACAACTAGAGTCACAATATTTTTCTGGCTCGTTAAGCATGTTACAAGCAACCACATGACACACCCCAGCCATTAAGCTTGAGATGAAAGTAAGATATCTCATTTGTATAAAGAAACAAACAGTAAATAGCTAACTACTCAGTAAGCGTGGGAGTTGAACTTGGCGAAAATTCTCATAAACGACGAGACAATACCAGTGAAATGTAAAAATGCTCAAAACTAAGATAATATCTCACATTTTGGAAAGCACTACATTACATATCATATGTAAAAGAAATTAATGTAGAGTTTAAAGCTGTTTGTACACGGAAATGACATCTCGAGTATTGAAGAGCCATTTACAAATTTTCGCCTCGTCCATGGAAGGGTCCTGTAGCAATTTCCTGTCTAGACAAAACAGAAAAAAGGGTCGGTGATAATTAAATTTTGCCTTGCCCATCACGGTTATTAGATGGAACGGTAAAATCGTTGCTTTGGAATGATTGGATTTGAAACGAACCGTCAGTGCATTCAACCTTTTAGCTTTCTTTATTAACTAGTTGAAAATAAACCGCAGGCCATAAAAACGCTCCTGGTATCAATCAATTCCAAAGCATCACTGGTATTTCTATGAGCTGGGTCATGCCTAACAATTACTTTTTCCAACAGATCAACGATAACAGATTGAACTTTCACGTTGTTTTCGTGTGGTTGTTTCTTGCGAAATGTTGATCAACAAATTGCATAAAGCTACCATTTATCAAAACATGTCTGGCAGTTTCATTGGCAATCTAGGTCAGAACGTTTACAAGAAAGAGATAATTTCCATTGAACTTCTCAAGTGGCTCGGCATGAGCGTTGGCCTTGACCAGCGGCCATATGGTTCTGCATTGAATCTCGGTTCGAGAGACCAGTTCCTTACATGGCAGAGTATTCACGACCATCCACATCCACCATGGTCGACGGGCTGTTCAACGAGCCGTTGTAGTAGTGTAAACTAGCTAGAATGGGGTCATGCATGGTAAAAATATACACGACAGAAACGAGAACGTCTATGTAGAGACAAATACGTAGTTGCCTTAATATTCTATTTATAAGCAACTAGCTGCCGCCAGCGGATTCAATCGGTTTGTATCTGGATAAAATGAAGCCTATATTGTATTACAGGTCTATGAAAATCATAATTTAAATCCGAAAAGCTGTTACGTCGTGATTGAGGCACGAAAGAAACAGTGCACATGTACAAAAGAGTAGATAAAATAAATGATGATTAGCGTCCTATAGCATTCTTACAAAGATAACTCCGGCCTTACATAAGACTGAGTATCTGTGTTAATAGAACGTTTTGAACAGAGAGAATTCCAAAACTGCGATTATAAAAACTGATAGCCGTATTATGTTACATTATGGTAATGACACTTCTAACACCAAGGTGACTTGTTAAACTCATAAATAGTATGCACTATGTTTATTTTTATGAGCAGCAAAAGACAATTTTACCTAAATACTTCATCTGTATTCTTTTACATAATGTCTTGCAGAACGGTTTTATGCATATAAATATGCAATTAAACTTTTTTAAATAGAATTTAAATGACACTCATCTGTATGTAAACGTGCTAGCATCTAAAAAACAAGTGTACTAAAATTGGAGGAAAATACTAAGAAGATCACATAATTTGGACCACAAAATATGAAATCAAAACGAGTTTTAATAATATCTACCTGCAGATACTTAACAAATCTGTGGTATCTTATTATCCACAGTTTAACAAACTCTAGTGTGCATGTGAGTCACATCTGGTATCTATGCAACCGTGACCGCCGCGGTTGACCATGCCTCGTATTCGTAATTCATATCGCACCTACTTCCACTACTTGTTTTGCGTTTCCTGTAAAACTACTATCTAGAACAGTCATTTTACTATCCACCTAATAGCAGAGGAATTCAAAAAAATACTAAGGTACTAAGGTAAGTAATACCATTCAAGACGATAATCAGGTATATACAGTCAAATTGGGAAGCAATTTTTTAACGACTTTGCAATTATGATATCAATCACCTCTCACAATAGTCGAAACATTCATTTTATTTGAATCCGGAGTATTTACTGTAAATCAACTGACACAACAGCTGTACTCTTCAACCAGCTATCTACAGATCATCTTAAGTGGATAATCTGTTCACGGCAAGACTAAGTGCCTGTTGGCTGCAGTTTGGGTCATCAATGCGCCTCATTGTTCGGTTAAATGACGCAATACCGAGTCTAGAGCCTATAAAGTTGAAATTGTAAATTGTTGAATCATTTTGAGGCTTTTGAATTTTCAAGCATTTGGAAGCTGAAATAATCCTAGCACATTTTAGACATAACTATTGTGCCAGCAAAAAAAATATCACAGATATGTCTTAGCAAGTATTCCCAAAGAGGGTTGACATCAGGCAGGCGGCTGGCGTTAAAATACCTTAGCCAAAACTCTAACAGCATGATCCAAGGAACATGCTGTCGACTCCACATAGAGTGGGATAAGGTCAGGAAGAAGTTGTCTTATCAAGAATTTCCGTGTATATATCCACGCCTCATTGGATATGAGCCTATCAGGCCTTATCCATCAATCTAGTTGCAGTGGTAGCGAGATCGCATCCGTATCATTGAGCGCTGCGACCTGGTGCAATTAGATCCTCGGCGAACAAGCGGAACCGTCCTCCACGGGTATCGCTTACGTATACGATAAGCGAAGCTTCTGGGAAACTACTTTGCATTGAACTTGGTAGCATGATGTGAGAATGAGAACGTGAAGGGAACATACATACATATGTACATATTATCACGCCCGTATCGCTAATGGGGTGGGCAGAGCCACAAGTTATCATAAGAAAACTTGCAGCCCCTCCTGATTCAAATCAAAGTCCCAAGATGGATATGGCGAACCATGGTGACAGGTGATCAGCCCATCGCTCATATAGATGGTCCATCATGTTGGGGAGAAGGTGAAACAATGAGCAACTTTCCACAGTTCAATAACAACTTGAAATAGAGACAATTTATTCTGTTTTGCAACATAATTGAAAGAAAACCAACAGTTACTCGTATTACAATAATAATTAGCTTTACTGTCAAGCGCTTGGCAAACCCGAGTGCATCCATAGGTATTGTATTGAAGGCGACTTTCGCAAAGAAACTACATAAGTAGTTGACGCAATAATTACTGTTTGCTGGTTTTAGAAACTGATTTGATTAGTCACTAAAGCATAAAAACAGTATTTATTAATCTACCTACTGATGGATTTTCAGTTTACAATGACATAGTTATGACCAATATTGTTCAAAATGTTGATGAGATTTGTCTTTTACTAAAACTTATAAGATACAAAGAGGCAGCAAAAACTTTTTATTAGTGACACAGACGTTTGAATCAAAGGTTTTATTCGGACAACGTCTCATCTAAAAGGAACAAGATTTACATGAAATGGTGGGCTAATTATATCTCTGGTCGGAGTTGCGTGCCTAGCGTTCCAGCAAAGGGGCCGCACTCAAGAATGTCGCGGCTTTGTGGGGTAGGCATCTACTATTTGTACCTACATGCATAAACCTGGGATAAATTAGTAGCATAATTAAGAAATTCAGAAAACAGAAAGACTGTGTCATATTTGTTTTGAAAGGCTATCTAAAAGGTGTGCCACTTTAGCTCCTTAATTGGTTAGTTGAGCTTTTTGACTTGACGTTCGTGTTTTACTATTATCATGTGGCAAAAAAGAGCTTGTCTCTATTCAGTACAGGTAAGTATACTTAAAAAAACTTTTTGCTACAAGCTCTTTTAGGACCAGGTACCTAAGTACTCGTATTTCATTAAAAACCGCCTAGTTTACTCTCCAAAATTGATTTAATTGCCATGTATTTTTTTTAGTAATGCTTTAACTGAACGAGCCGGCAAATGAGTAAATTTCTATGATGAATAAAACATTACTTATAGATTAGCTTGCATAGAGCTTCTAGTAGAGCAAATATAAATACGAGAACCAATAAAATATGAATATTATGTCATATCGGTCGGTCGGAAGCTATGAGGGTTTCAGCAGTCAATATTTCATTTCAGCATGTTTGGGCCACTTCATGCTGGATTTTAAAGGCGGTATTCACAGTTCGAACTCAGATTGACTACATTTCCGCATAAGCGTTCTACATCTTCTACTAATATTGTAGAAGCGTTGAAATGAAATGGAAAATGATTTACGACCGGGTTTAACGATTCGTTCAGGCGTTTGCCGTATGGAATAAATGTTGTGACTCTGAAACCCATCATACACTTCAGATACAATAAATATTATCATCACTTTGAATTTCATTCAACGGAAGCTCCGTGTAAAAACACAGTTTTGGAGAAACCAGAATACTTGAGTATTGTAGAGATATGTAGGAGTAACCTACATGAAGGACGAATTCAATGAGCTCATAAACTAACGGTCACTATCATAAACTCCTGTGGGAATTGACGTCCGGGTTGTATCGTGTTGTGAATGATGATTATATTAAGTAGGCTAGAGGACTCTTAATATAATAATAGGCGTCGTTTAGTGACTCCGTGCGAACGATATAGTTTTATGTAGACGTTGTTCTGCCCTGATGAGTGATGATGATAATCAACAGTACCTTATAGTAGAAATTGGATAAAACATGGATGCCAATGTCTGAGATTTCAGTCAGATTAACATCCCTCAGAGACAGGCGACAGGTCAAATACCAGACAGCGTGCAAATACCTAGTAATAATTGCATCGATTATTTGTTATATTCGATGCAATTAGACTCGACTACGGTTTAAAATATTAAATCTAAGTCAATTCGAAGTAAAAAGTAAGGAAGAGTCGTTCACAAATAATGCTAAATTACAACTCGCAAAACATCTGCTCTACCAATCGGTACACGAGGGTTCCAGCATCGAAACAGTCGCTAAATAACTGACTTCCGTTGGCTGCGCAAGCGCAAATACCGACCACATGCAAACATTTATTTATTACACTCACTATTGCAAGTATCTTCTTATTTAGAAAAGCGAGAACGGCCATGTGAAATTTAAATCAACTTTATTGATTTCCGACAGTGAATGAGTCCAAGTGATCCCCGTGATTTTATGGAATAAAAAATGTTGACTTTGACTTTGAATATAAATAGCATATCCGGCTCGAAAGACCATGATAAAGTTTGAATATGAAACAGTAATTAAAATGTAACGGTTGTTTAATTACGTTGATTATCAATAGGATGTTGGTTGACGTAAACAGTACAGGGAAACAAAAACAACTGAATAAGTATATTAAATGAATAAGTATGAAATATTGTTATCAGCAAACTACATGTTTCATACACTAAATTTCAGAAAAATTAAATTAATAATTTAAGCGTATAAAACCTAAACCAAACAACAAAGACAATGTTACAGTCTAACAAAAAAAAGCGCTTATCAAAAATGTTCAAATAAAACGTTTGAAAATACAGATCTACATCATTGTTATTATCCTTGATCGTATAAATGGAACATTATATTTACAAAAGAGTAAAAAAGCCCGTTGATGATGTGCCCTCTCGAAAACAGACACCAGCTGTGTCAAGAGCACGTGTGTTTTTGTATACAGAAAGAGCCACACGTGTCAGCCCCACCATCGACAGAGCAAGGAAGCCTGTATACTGTAAGCTATTATTACAAAAGTTCCACCAATATTTACAACAACCTCGAGAACCACAACTTTTATCTAACTTTAACAATTAGGTTCCATGTTATTACGACTCTCAAAATAGAATATCCTCACGTGATTCACTTTCCGAATCGCTTTATGGTGTTGGAGTACCAGTTAAGGCAAGGACTCTTCCTCGAAGTTCGTTGCTCCGTTGTTTTGCATTGCATTGCGACATCGTCTGCATACTAATCGAGGAGTATTCTTATGTCATTACATCTGGCTCGATAAAGCCGATTGGATACAGATCTTTTTATCCAAACAGACTGAGCCGGACGGCAAATGAAGAACTTTAGAAAATGTTAGCACATCAAGTCACATCTAACAAAAAACTGTCTGGTGTAATGACTGCCGAAAATTTGTCTTGTTAAATATTACATCACAAATCGGTTACTGTATTGACTGACTGTGAGAGCATATAAAAGACCGGGGGCTATTTCTAGAGCTTCCATATCGTCCAATACATCCGAGAAAGTAGTTGCGAAAACGATTCAATAGAAACACTTAGCCTTTTTACAACCATTACAAAGTACTTTAACTACGATGGCTGTGATTTAGCTATACCTAATGCCTGCCTATAGATAGGTATTGGATGAATAATGTGAATCCGTCGAAGCCCGCATAACCTTTCTCAAATCGAAGCTAAATATAAACATCATCCTTACACCGAGACAACTAAGCTCATAAATCTAATCAGGGAACTTTGGTCTTTTACCCTTATAATAGGAGTCTCCAAAATATCGTTCCCAGGAGGCTTTCATAAAAGGTCGCGTAACAATAACCCATATTGAGGCAAGGCTTTTCGCAACTCGCGGCCGCAGTCGCGACAACCCGGCGCCTGTGCCAAGGTACTGTCACAATGGACAAATTGTTGGACAGATTAAGCTGTGATATTTAAACGAGTTGAATTAATATTCCATTCCATATAAAGCTTGCGAGCATTGGGCACAGAAAGTAAACACGGAGCGGGCCGACCGTAACAGCAGTAATTTTATGGTCGGACCGGATTGCTAACCGATAAACATGTCCGTCAGAACGTCTGGATAACAGCGATGCACAGAAATATACTTCGGCAAACAAACAACAACTCTCCGATTTGGAAATGGTTCCGCATTTGTTTTTCTAAAAACAACGATAGAGACTTGTTAAAAATGGCATTGCTTGAATAAAAATGTGTTGGCTAGAAGCCAGCCCTAGAAAACCGCTGGTTAAGAATATTTAAGTAATTGAAATACAATATACAAAAAATATCACAAAAGTTTCGAAAACTTGTTCTAACAATGCAATAGACTTAGGTTTAGTCAATACGCGTAGAATTGGGTTATTAATTAGAAAAGTTATGCATTATGCACTACTCAATGAATTATCATAAAAATTACAAATCGAAAACAAGCGCAGGGCATAAGGTCATGGCTATTATAATGGAAGATTGAAGGGCATAATATTTCACAGAAAGAAAAGCACTTCGGACGAGTGGTAAACCGTTCAAACTTTTATGAGGCGAAGACAAAAGTTACGACCTGAAATTAATAATAGTGGCATTGATGGAGTGGGCAGGCACGAGAGCACAATACGAGAGAAATAAATCTTACTTTTTAATCTCTTATAATCTAACATAATGTCTTGGGAACAGGAGCCATAGGAATTTTAGAACAAGACACGTACGGTAGCAGTGTCTGTAAAGTGCAGTCGCGCACACTTCAACAGAAAATAGACCACGGAGAATACCCACTTTTCCGCAGAAAATTACGAGGAAAAGTTCGTGGAAGTTGAGAATGTTAATAGGTATTTCGGCTTGTATTTCGGTTTGAAGTGAATCGTGTCGAGAACTCTCGATTAAAAGGAGGCATATTTCTCTGGCTTTTTATGGTTAGTACGGGTGTGGCAAGTGACGATTTATTGAACTTATAAACCAATACTGATATAAAGCCATGGACACAGTTTAAGAAAGAGTCAAACGGATCTAAACCTAGATTGATCACGGCATTGGCGTCATCACATAGAATTAATAGTTTTTATAGTTGACCACCTTTTTGTAAGATCGTGATGTCAGTAAATTAAGTTCAGAAAATACTTATCTAGTTAATTTAGCATCTTAACGATGTATAACCAGATATTAATCACTGAAGTGCATTGTCTAATCTTCGTAGCAAGGTCGTTGTTCTAAATAAGAACTAACGGGTTCGATGGCCGATGGTCAGTGTTGTGCTTAGCACGTGTTTATTATTTATACTGCTTTATATCTCCGCATGAAAGTCTAATGATTCCCGGAAGACGGTTGTCCTGCTTTGGGAAACCATTTGAACGCGAACTAAATTAGATTCTAACAGGAAAACCTATGTACTGGTACACCCTAAAATGGTTTATGTGGAGTTCGTAAAGGTTGCTGCATGTAAGTACAGTTCTAGAAAAACACAGAATTAAATACTTGCAAACCTTCCATTTAGGACATGCATAGTTATCAACCGATCCGGTTTCAGTAACAAAACCCTCACTTTCGAACCGGTCTCAAAACGGCCGTCGTCGAATGTTTGGCTTCATAAATAGACAATTGCATATACTTACCTAAACAATAACGCGCCACATCCTACAGTACTCTTCAATCCTGTAGTGTTCCGAACCTAACAAACCACAGGGAGCATCAACATGTCTGTTCAGTTTGGATCAATGACATTTAAAGGAAACAGACTAGGTACTTACACGTAAACATCATGAAACGAGACCGCTTGCAGTCCAGAAATCCGATCCTCACAAGTATCAAAGTCACAGTTTCATTGAACCGAAAAAGATCACGATTGAGGATAAAACATCAAAGTTCACAAGTAAAGGGGAACACGGCACGCGTCCAACGCAGACGCGGGGGTGAACGTGACTGTACCGCACCGACGGCAGTCGTGCGCTCGAGGGTATTAGGCTGCAACTATGACATTCGAACTCGAACAAGACAAGCTACACTATTATCGTGCCTTGCAGTTGCAACTTAGTTTTGCAAGTTGAGTTTTCATGCTTTGCGATCGTAAACGGTGGTCATGGTTTTGTAAAGTGATGTATTATACTCAATAGATGAATGATAGCTAATGATGATAGCTTAAAATCTGAGTAACCTTGTTCCTTATTAGTGAAAAAGAAAGCTAAGTTAGTGAAAGCTGAAACCGAAGATGCCTAAAGTACTCTTCAGACGAGCTTCAATATTTATTCTAAGAAAACAGAGTTGACCTTTCAAGAAGAAAAGATAAATAGGTCTGGAACTGATGCCAAACCGTTTATCGATGTGTAGATCAATATCAAAAGCAAAAGGAGCACAAGGACTACCTGCATAGATACAAATAAATGTAGCGAGGTGTGTAGAGTCTTGACAGCATATAAGTTGGATTTGTGATATGTGTTCATTAGACAAGAATCAGAAAAATATTAAAGAAAAGTAAACAAATATTGACGACAATAATTCTGCTAGGATGTGTCGGGATAAATAGAGTGTACTAAAACATTACTACTACAAAGCGGAACATCGCGAGATCTTAATTCGGGGCGAGCAGATTAGTCCATAGTTGCACAGGCTTGTGTCAGAGCACAGGCTAGAGCAAAAGTAATATTTTTACCCACAACAAGACAAATAAACTTGATAGTATCTGTAATTAAATTCATTAGCAGCGTCAAACAATCCGAAAAATATATGCCCAATTTATATAATTGCCGTGAATTGGTCACACAGCGGGAGTTGGTTGTGTTATTTCGTAAAACGATCTAGTTTAGACGATTACAAGAACAGTATTTTTAACTTTTTGACTGCTTGTACTTTGTTGCGTAAATTGAGTAAACGACCACAAAAACACTACTAACATGGGTAGCATTTGGAAACATTCAGATAGAGTTGTTTTTCCTGTTGCATATAAATTACAAAAACTTCCTTATATAATAAATTGTAAATTAGCAAATTATGTTCTAAGTATAGTGCACATATTACATATAACCAAGCTAGAAACTTGGTGTGATAGATGAGCTTGATCAACTTTACATGGCCAGTCATTTGATACTTTACAAAATAGATATAAACGATGATACGAAACTTGAACGTAAATAAGGACAGTGAGTAACAGTCTAAACGTGCATCATGGCAGGAAATTGCTAAGGAGTCACTGAATCGAAGTCATTGTGGAATATAAGTACCATTTCCAAATAAAATTGACACAAATCTACGCAAGATAAAAAGAATATATCATTCTGAGCTAGCAATTTATCTCATTCGTCGCAGGATGTGTTTCAGAGGAGAGGAAAGACGTATTTATCTGCTCGTTGACACGTCACATTTGCCTATCGAGTCGTAAATGTTGAAAAAGAAACTTCCATTAAGCGATAAATTGTAATAAGGATCAATTTTGTAAAGCTTGATTGTGAGTTTGTGACTCAATCGGCTTCAGTTTCCTAAATCGATATCGTAAAAATAATTGGAATTTTGTTTCGGCTCCTTGGTTCCTGTATGGGTACGAGGCGATGCGGTATCATTGATAAGATGAGAAAAATATATTCCCCTGAATCGAATGAAAGTGAAAAACTTTGCTTAACACCTAATCCTAGAAGACTAAAGATACACCCGATACGGTATGGTACGGGCTCAACACCCGATACGGTAAATTCAGGCTTTGACATTTTAGGGTGGCGTCGTCTCGCTCCCGTGACCTAGTTCCGAGGTCTGCGACGGAGGCTGCAGTGTACGCATCGAGAGGTCAACGCGTCTGCTCGCCCGAAGCCCATGACACGCAAACCGAGTAATTATATCGAAACACTTGTGCCCTGTTTGGAAACAATTATCTAGTATTCAACGGCACGCAATGCATTCTGAGCATTTTTCAAGAAATTACTCTGCACTACTTATTTTAATTTGTCTAACGTTTGATACACATACATAAATATTCCCGAGTTTATAAGCTATTGCTTTTTATCTAAAGTCGACTTTCAAGGAACTTTTAAATAACTACATTTAATTTAGTAAATTAAATTATACTATTTAAATAACTAAAGCACAGACTCTAATTAAAAAATATAATCTATATTGTAATCACTGTAATTAATATTTTATCGTTTTGAGTTTGAGTTTCTTCCGTTTAAGTTCCTGCTTTAAGCTTACGACATCGCAGTTTTAGATATAATTGTATACATTTTCTTTTAATTGCGTTTATGTTTTCAGAAAACTATTTGTGACACGATATAATTGAAATAAGCTCAGTAACAGACATGCGACAGGAACTGATGAAGTAATAAATCGTGCTGTCGATCAGCGACAACAAAGACATTCCCCGGCTCTTCGGATTCTGTAAAATTACGTGATTTCAGATGGCGCTACAGAGGAACAATTTGCTACAGAATTTATTTCTGACAAGCTTTGAAATATTAGTTCAGGAGCAAAAATAACAAATTTTAATGTGAGCAATATTTTATTTGTTGGGGAAGATTATATGTCACTGCATAAAATGTCCTCTATTGATAGACGTTACTTGATATTAATTTTGTATTAAGAGTATACTTTCTTTGAATTCATATAACGCGCAACGGTATTTTTACTAAGTAGTTAATACTTGTAGTAGAACTGTAGAACCTGTTCGTTTTCTGTGCCTTCCGTTTGATCTACATTGCATTGCAATTTTTTCCATGGTTCAGACAAGTTATTCTCACGTGGAATGGCAAAAAATCGATATTACCAACGTATTGTTACAATTCCCATTGTGTAGGTGAAAGTTCAAAGAGATCAGGTTCCGTGTATGTAACAACATTACATGGCCTGTTATTTGTGTAATAGATGTTAGATTTTTATCGTTTAATCTAAAATGATGAATGATCAATGTCAGACACAATAATATTTTTTGTTATCTTTAGAAAGTAGCTGAATTATTACTTTTTATGTCGATAATTTAGACATCAAAGAGAGGAGAGATCATTCTTGATGTATTGAAAACAAGAGTGTCTTAGGTAATTGAAAATAAGACTGTAAGTTTATAAGAGCTTTACAAATAACACAAGCTACTTACAATAACTTTTTTAGTTACAAATAACACAAGTAACACTTCAGAACATTTTTGAAATAAAAGTAGATAAAAATGCAACGGAACTAACGCATTTACGACACAATCAGATTCGAAGAAGGCATGCAATCTTACAAGCTAGATTGATTCTGCTGAAAGGCGCAAGTCATGCTATCAAACTTTTTATTTTGAGCTGTCTGCTCTATGAGTTAGAAAGTATGATGGTTAAAACGATCAATAAGTAGGACTAAGTTATGCCAAGCTTAGTCCGTTATCTTATAAAAAGTAGGACTAAGCTTAGCATAATTCATGATCATCATCTACTAGCTCATGATATCTCACTACTGGGTGTACCCTTTGCTTCTGCCATTCATTTCGATGCTGTGTCTCGCGCAAGTGCGTCTCAAAGGCTCTTTTCTCGCATACAGAAACCATGTTTGTCATCGTCGACTGGGGAAAAATCTAGAGAACACTCAATCTGTCCACAAAAATTATATCCTCATGACTTTGAAAATTTGTGTTTGGTCATCATTGAAGTCTCAAGAAAGTATAAATGCATATAGGCCGTGCTTTTTCATTACTTTCACCGGAGCAAGCTGTGCAATTTGATGCAATTATCACGGTGCGATTGTAGGGCAATTAGGCGTACGGATGTGAGTAAGTATACGTAAGGGGTGCATCTTCCTGCTACCGTCTTGCTGCAGGAAGTTGACGATAACGTGTTGTTTTAATAACAATATCCCGTACTATGACTTTTTTTGGTAATTTGAGGGCTAGGTTTGTCTTTAGTTCAGTAGTTAGATATTCTATGTTTGTTACACGTTTTGATAAAGATTTTCTGTACCTTAGTTTTGAAAACTTTGTGGCTGTCTTCAATAGGGGGTCATAGGTGATGGGAGTTTATGGATTGCTACATGGAATATGTGTGTATAAGAGCTGACAAACTAAAGCTGGCTGTGCCTACAGGTACCCTTGGATAAGAAAGTGTCTAGGTGTGAGCAAGTGATGCGTGGAGAATACACTGGTGAGCCCAATTTTTGTATGATGTTCACTTGTCTTCTTGGCAAAATTAAGTTTAAAAACAAGACTGTTTTTAATTTAAATTTTTAAAGTTTCCAGTGGTCTCAGTTTAGGTTTCAGTTCGATACTAGTAAGTAGTCGATTTAAAGTGCGCTTCAAAGACTGCTTTAGTGCACTTTCAATTACTAAGGTACCTCAAGTTATGTTGCACGATAAGTATGCACATCTTTCTGCAGCGGCACAGAATACAAGCTCTGTTGTTCTGATCGAGGAAGCGATAGAGCTTGCAAAGATAACGGACATGTTTTATTATTCTGGCGTGCTTGAATTCCGGATTTATGTAAGTAAATAAACATTCAAACATGAACTAATTGGATAATAAGTTACAAGCCTTTGTTATGATACAAAGAAGCTGACAGAATAATGCCAAGACAGGCAGATAAATGGACGAAGAAATACTGTCCATATTAATTAAAAAGGTTAGGGAAATTATGATGATGGATGATGAGTAATTAAATGTTTGATGAACATTAAATAAACAGCGGAAAACATATTGCCACTAAACTCATGAAACTTGTTTTATAGTGAAGGATGCTAAAAGATAATAAAATACATCAATAATTTAAATCTACAAAGAGGGTAAACTGACAGGCATACCATCATAAATTGGATTTGAATAGTTGCATGCGTAAAATGTGTATAGCGTAATATGATCTGTAGTAACAAATTACACAACACTACATAACACATTATAAGAATGTATGCAATTTTTCATTTTGCACTAGTATTACTCTTGAGAAACTTGGAATATACATAGTACATTGTGCTGGATTAACATATAGGCTATTTTTTATCCGAGTACCACGCGAGCGAAGCCGCGGGCGGCAGCTAGAGTAAATATATATATAAACATTTTTGTGTTTAATTTCATTTTATTTACTAATAGATTTTTTTTTGCAATAAAATACTCCAAACAAAACAAACGCCACGCCAGTCACGCAACTAATTATCAGTCAATTAAGAATCGGTGTTAATTTCCGCCGACTAACTAAGATCGACAAATAACACGTATTCGAAACATCTATTCACGTAACTATAGCAAATTATATTTTACTAGTTGACCCCGCGAACTTCGTATCGCCTTAGAATTAATGATGCAAATTTTCAAATGTTTTATTTAGGTAGTTATTCTGCTATTCAGGGCGAAAACAAATCCAACAGCCCTGCAAGAAAAAGAGCTGCTGAAGACCCGATTGATATGAATGTCATTGTCAATTATCGAAACTTTAAAACGTTTTATTATTTGTTATTTAAAACATCTAAACAAGTAAACTGTCTTGTAATTAATTAATGTCTAAGAAGTATTTATGCGTTATCCTGGTTATCCTTTTACATACTTTTTCTATTCTGGGATCGTTTTACAGGATAAAAAGTAGCCTATGTCCTTCCCCGGGATGAAATCAAACAATCAAAAGGTAACAAACAGACAGACAGAGTTACTTATACTATTAGTATGGATTAAAACGACCGTTCAAAGAGGTATTGAAAGTTTTAATTTTCATGCGAACCCACACGGATATGAAGTGCATTTGTAATCGATTTGGCTACAGTTTTCTAATACTATCTCTCCCTACCTATCTCTCTCTAGACCGGACAAGACAAAGACAGCGAAAGCAATTTCCAATTTTCATTCTTGTTTTTCCCACGAGCAAATAATATCGGGTTTTGGGTTAAGAGCCGCGGCTCTACATTTCTACAGCATCATTAAAGCCATTTACTACTAAAAGCTTTTGGAATAGCAATGACAAGAACTACTTGCAAAGTGCCGACTAACTGAGCATTTTGCTTGAAACACCTACGTTTTATACACGCAAAAGTAATGGGATTTTTCAAACAGAGTCTCTACTCTGTTTGAAAAATAGAGAGGAAAGTTTTAACTTGTTGACGGCCTCGGTGGCGTGGCGGGCGATTGCTCGGCAAAGACGCAAGAGGCGCGGCTTCGATTTCCGCTGCGGAAGAAATGTTTGCACGTTCAGCATATATTTCTTCTGGGTCTGGGTTTTGTGGTACCATGGTACTCGTAGTTTCTGATACCCACGACACAGGGAATCCTAGTGTGGGGTCAGAACTATGTATGCGACTGTTGGGTGTTATTTATTTGTTATTTAACCATGTCGCCCGACTTAGTTTTGGTGCAAGTTGCAAATGAAGTAAAAGTAATTAACGAACGTGCAGTTTTGATTTATCGTAATGACTTAAATATACCACTATTTACAACCTATATTTAAAAGATCTTAGACCACTATCATTTTTAGTTTTTTTTCATTTCATGTTACAGTATAATTTATTCAAATAAATCCAACGAGAGTATTAACCTAAATCTTCTTCTTCAACAAAGAGACGCTAACATTGTTTTGTTTAGAGAGTCACGTAACCTAGTCCGTAGATACGTGTCGATCCGACTAGGTGCGTTTAACTTGTTAAAATAAGCTATTTAGCACATTTTACGCTAAAGTTTTAAAACATAGGTAGAGCAACTAATTGAACAACTTCTACCTCGTTTATTTAGTGAAACTTCATCAAGCCGAAAAGAATTTCGGGAATTTATCACATCATTTTTAGGGTTCTGTACCCTAAGGGTACCAACGGGACCCTATTACTAAGCCTCCGCTGTCAGTCCGTCCGTCTGTCCATCTGTCAGCGGGCTGTATCTCATAATTGGTAACAACAAATAATAAAAATAAAATAAACCCACAAAAAGGGACCAAATACAAGAAACCTTTATGTTCACATACGGTGGTACGGAACCCTTCGTGTGCGAATTCGACTCGCACTTGACCGGTTTTTTATTAGTCATCTGCTAGTCTGCTACATTAAGGAATACACTCCTTTTTCTGGGATGTCAGTCAGTTAAATAATTGTTTATTTTTGTACATACCATAAATACTCATAAATGTATGTGTAGTGAGTTGTGGTTTGTTGATAAATCATCATCAACCTTCACAGAATTCTAAGCCCTTAAACAGATATTTATCACTAAATCCATAGCATATGCATAAAAAAACATTAACCTACATGTAAAACCTAATTTACCTAAAGCAAAAGTCTCACGCAATAAGGGCATTATTTGAATTATGTGTGTGTTGAAAGAAAAATACGCGGAGAAATCGACCCTTGCTGATCTACCCCGTAAAAAGCAGAATTTGATTTGCATAATTATGTTTGTACTTATAGATTTGTTATTTTTTTTTACTACGACCACTTTTTTATTCGACCACGGCAAAACACCACAAATGTAAATAACAAGAACAATTTCAGATGAGAATATTTTCTTGTTTCATACTGTTAGGAGGGTCATTTTTCAGCAGTCGGGTTTTAGTTTTTAAATGTACTTTTTATATTATGCATTGGTTAGTCATGGAGCACCCGACCCCTTCTGAATGAATTCCTATAATAATTATCGTCGCGACAGACGAAACGAGGGGTGGCAACCACCTAGCAACGGCAAATGAGGCAATTACATACAACCCTTTCGCAAAAAGTCAGCATTTAAGCTGGAGGAAACCTTTCTCCAATTCTAAAATACCGTTGCCGGTTGAAAGAAAAGAAGAGGTATTCCCTAGAGTCTAGATTAAAAGTCAGTCGTATAAAAAAAGTTGAATCTTAGTGTTCTATACAAACTAAGATCTTATACCATCTATAGTAGATTTATACAGCGTCAGGAGGCAACTTTTACCTTCACAAACGGGACGCTGTAGTGCCCGGGACGAATTAAGATGGAGTAGGCTTGTGTTCTATAGAATTAATTTATAGATGGATATTTATAAAATATCAAAATCAGACCATGAGTTTATATTCCATGCTAACTAGTTTGCAAGAAAAGGCAGGTGTCTGTATCTACATTGACTGCCTGCTTAGAAGACAAAGAAATGCAGTCAAAAACGCAGCAGCAAAAAGTTGACGTCTGGCATTACCACTTGCACTTGTCCCTATGCATCACGTTATCCAGCTTCCAGGAACGAAAAACGACAATTCTTGCTAATTATAACCATTGGCTCCGCGTTGCGAGCATAGCTCAACTATCGGCTGCAGATTCGCATGAACATAAACAAATATCGTTTGCAGCTTCTCTAAACTCATAGCTATAAAACTGACATCAAAAGTATCTGAAGAACAAAAGTGACCTTGTTTATTATGCCACAGGTTTTAAAAAGTTCGCCTCCAAAAACAATTTTTGTTTCCTTCTACAAGAAGTTTCCGCACGCTATGGACACATAAACTTTATGGTGCACGACCGGATTCAAATCTTTGGGATTAGGAACTAACAACTTTAGATTCGGACGAAAAGCGGGGTCTGTCACCAGTACCTACTCTCAAGTGCAGACAGTATGCACAAAACTATTAACAACAAAACCGCTGAACCACAGATGAAATACTACTACAAAGCTAAGCTATTTCTGGCAGTAAGAGGCAGTTGCGAACGATATAATCTTGGTACCTCTTCGTTTATAGCCGCAACTTTAGAGCGTTATTGAGTAAATTGATGTGTGTGCAGCGTTTGATGCCGCGTTACGATCAATAGGTACATAGTAAAAGATCACAATAGATTATTGATAGTAAATGAGGTATCTTCAGTGTGGAGAGGTCATAATGAAACGTGACTCTGTGGGTGTTCCTAGTTTAAGAGCATCAAAATATTTGTGACTTTATTTCTTAGTTCAAAGATATCTTCTCATTTTGTTTTTAGTTTCAGTGCCTATTTCTGTTTTGAGTGTCACTTTGATATGGTATTTAAAATAGTCGAGTGACCGACGTTTCTTTTATCGGACAAGAGTAATTTTATGTATTTAAGTATAGTATGAATACTCTGATGAATTACAAACTTACAATGAATTTTTTTCATCTAGAATGAGCGGATTATAAAGGTAAACGCACAAACGTGATTTACAAACGTGTTAATTTTTAATCTTTTCCTACCTTGAGAAATAGAGAAGTATTGGAGTTAAATACCTATTCTACTTTATAGTTTTCAGAAGCAAAACAGAAAGCTTGCACAGTTCCACGTCAGGAAATGTCAAAGTGGGCGTTTTAGGGCGACGACCCTATAAATTTTATGTTTTCTAACAATAAGCCATAAATCCAGGTCAAGTAAGCTATATCGGGCGTGCTGTAGGAGAGTTTACTTCAGGTTAATTAACTTTCAGGAAAACCGTGGATAGTAAATAAACTAGTCAAGTAAGAGTGCGTGGTTGTTTCCGTATATAGAAATGGTTTTTAGGGTTCCGTACCCGAAGGGTGCCAAGAGGACCCTATTACTAAGCCTTCGCTGTCCGTCCGTCTGTCAGCGAGCCGTATCTCATGAACCGTAATAGGCAGAGAGTTGAAATTTTCGCAGAGCATGTATTTCTATTGTCATCTCGCTATAACAACAAATAAAAAGGAGGCCTCAAACAAGAAACATTTATGTACATGTACGATGGTACGGAACCCTTTGTGTGCGAATTCGACTCGCACTTGACCGGTTTTTATTCATGCGTTAGTCATTTTGCGCTCTAACAGCCTGAAACACAGGCTAACCTAGTTCAAGCTCTCTTGTATTTCTTATCTAAGTATATTTTAGACACTGTAGTTGTAATTTTTCTTGTCTAACAAACCTTATTGAATAATGATTATTAGTATTATTATTTTCAATACGGACTACTACTCTTTACGTACTTAACCTTAAAAAAACTATTTTTATATTTAGCAAGTCAGTGACTGATGATTGGAAGACACGAATGTCTCCATTTGAGTAATGTCCTCGTGCGGAAGCTTGACATTGCCGATTACCAAGGTCAGGTTGCTACCTGGTAATCGGTTTGACTCCGTACCCTGCTGTGTACGGAGTCAAACATGATAAATGCTTCTGACATTTACTTTTCTGTGTCTTAGTTTCCTGTACAGTGATGTCCTTAGACTAAATAAAGACCCTATAAATATAAATAACACCCAGTATTCACATACTTTTGACCCTGCACTAGGATTCCATGTATCATTTACTAGTACGATGGTACCACAACGCCAAGACCCAGAGGAAATATTTGAACATGCAAACATTTCCCATCGTTGGAAACAATTAACCCTTACCAGTCATCTTTGGCCGGACACTTGCCAGCCATGCCACCGAGGCTGTGACCCTGGAAGCTGGTAACTCCATGTTTACCGTTCTACTCTCTTGTTACTGATTCTAGGAAGTTTTAGATTATGTTCGTAACTTTTTAAGAGAACTTTATGACAATGTCATTGCTTATGTTATGACATGACAGTTAGAAAAAAACAGGTAAAGTGCGAGTCGAATTCGCACACGAAAGGTTCCGGACCATCGTAAACGTACATAAATGTTTATTGTATGGGACCCCCATTTTTTATTTGTTGTTATAGCGGCAATAGAAAAACACAATCTGTGAAAATTTCAACTCTACCTATAACGGTTAATGAGGCACAGCCCGCTGACAGACGGAAAACGGACGGACAGCGGAGGCTTAGTAATAGGGTTGGCACCCTTAGGGTAAGGGACCCTAAAAACTGTCCAGATATTAATGAATCTAGTAAACTATAGTCCGCTTAAGCAATGATATGGTCAATTGATCACACACATCTCCAGAGCGTTTCGGATACGCTATCTGCATTATTTAAGTGTACGTCGTGTCGTATAGAAAGTGTTTGTCTCAAGACTTTCGCATGTACTGTACACACACCCACGCAAGATACAATCAAACCCAATTACGAAACAATCGAAAGGATACCAGTAACAGTACAATTTAAATGCAGCCCACGTGGGCCTGTCGTTTAGCTATTGACAGATTGCAATTGCAACTAATTGGGGGAATTAAACAATGTATAGAGTCTCGACGATCTAAGTGATATTGAAACCTAGGCTAGTAAATGAAAATTAAAAGCAAAACCATCAAAGTGATTTAGAAATCTAGGAGAATCTTGGCGTAGCTTGCTTAGACGTTCTTGATTGATCGTTGAAGTTAAGCAACGTTGTGCGCGGTCACAATTTGGATGGGTTACCGCAAATGGCATTACGTGCAGAGCGCTTCCGTGCTTCGGAGGGCACGTTAAATTGTCGGTACCGGCTTTTAAGTCGTTAAGCCATGTCGGAGGCCTTTAGGCGGCCTAAAAACTCTCGTCACAAGAGTTGACCACTAGCTCATACGAACTTACTTATTGAAAATAGAATAGATTGTCCCACACAAATACAAAAATATTTTTGTACACAGATACCCAACTAAATAAAATACAGATAGACTAGGTATGCCATATTAGAATAAAATGTGTCCCATTTTCAAAAAGTGCTAATGACTGACTTTATATAGCTGATGGCAGGTACCTAAAACAGTCTAGTCCGCAGACGACCTTTGAATTCGCTGCACTTCATTTTGCGAGTAAAAACATCCAAGGTTGAACTAAACGAGTTGAGGTAGAATGATGACATCATAACGCTGCCCGGATGCCTTTTATAAGCCTAATGGTGTTTCAAAAGACACTGAAAACGAGGTAAAAAGTTTTCACCTACCTTTTAAAGACGACGTTACATAGCGTGTCCCCATCTTACACAACACCATCTAGCCCCAAACTAAGGAAAATTGGTACTATGGGAACCATATAGCTGACAGAATACTAATATACTCGTATATAAGCCTTATATTAGCGCGGCTTCGCTCGCGTTTTGTAAATATTGACACCCCATTTTACTCCTTTTGAAAAACCCTGAAACACGTGTTTAATGTTTCTTTATTTAAAGTATCCAGCTACGTTTCGAGCCAAACGCACCCCCCGTTAAAAAGTTCCCATACAAACTTTGATACCCCATTTTCTTGAAGTATCTGAAAAACACGTGTCCATTTATTTTGCGTTTATAATTATCTAGTTCGAGTTTCAAGCAAATCGCATTTTCACCCCATTCATTCCTAAAGAATTTCGAAGAATCCCGCTTTAGTAACCTAAATTAAAACTTCCAAATTTCAGCATTCGAGCTTCAGTAGTTTGGCCTGTGCGTTGATTGCAGTAAAATGCTTATTGTTTTATTGATCCAGAGAGCGAAGTGAGCGAAGATATCAGTGCAACTTGGTCGATTTGGCGTTGTATGTTATGTTTATGGATATGTTTGTTAGAGCATAACTTTCGAACCGTTAATCCAATCTGTATGAAATTTGATATAGATTGTTCTATAAAGATTTGCTGGGAAACATTATGAGCTTAATCGGTGAAGGAGTTATAAAGATTGGGGTTCCCAAGAGGGTAAAATAAATAAAAGCTTTACAACTGTGTTGAGAAAGTGCTATATGATTTGGCTTTATTTGTACATTCCAAAATAGTTTTTATTTTTATTCTAGGATGTATGGAATATATGTATACTATAGTTTTTGAAATAAAACGAAAAAAGTAAAATTTTGAAACCCGTTGTAATCTGAGCTCCATTTTGTTAGAGTTTTAATGTCTGCTTAGTTCAGCTTAGACTGGATGATATTCACGCATGTAATAAGCGCGCGAGATCTCTGTTCGGGGCGATGTATGTCTCAGATGTACTAAATAAAGCTAGAGGACTGAGGAAGGCCAAAGAAAAGATTGGATTATGTGGAAGAGGACTTACAATGCGTGTGAAACAAATGAGTGCTGAGAACACAAACGACAGGATAAAATGTAAATAGGGTGCATGTTGTACCGACCCTACATAGTGGGAAAAGGGCAAGTAAACGATGATGCTCAGATTTACTAAGACACTTGTGATAGTCAACAAATAATCGCTAATATTCTTCTGCATTTCTTATGTTTACTTTTTACCTCTAAAAATAAAGTTAGAGAGTAGACGCCCATTGCCACGTAACGCTCCGGGACTAATGGGGCGTGTAATTGCCTGGCACGGGCGTCCACACGCGTTGCTTACGAAACCAAATTGCCGAAGGGAGACATCAGACTTGGTTTATCTAAATGCACATTATGGTTGGTTCTTGCATCAACCTAGGCAATTGCCTTTGTGAAAAAGAGAAAGTCTTTCATTACTTCGTTTTTTTTTGGAGAGGAACGGATGAGATATTCCACATTTAGCAGCTTTTTTCAGCACCAATACTATCTCACTATCAGTTTAGCACCTATTACTTTTTAAATATTTTTGACTCGGTGCCGAATGTGAAATACTCTGTTGTTTCTACAATATAATACTTGGGGTGTTCAAGGAAATGGGCTAAAACGGCGCAAAATGGCATCAGAGAGAGGGATACAATAGTGTGTACCTATTAGATATGTTAAGAATTATGGAATCGCTTCAGTAAATGGGCATGTATAATTTATGTAGGTAATTTCCAATTTTTGAGAAATACATGTCAAAATAGCACTTATTATTTATTTTTCTTTTATTTATTACGGTTTATCAACAATTGTTACAATATTACATTATATAAGGACATACAAAATATTAAAACTAATTGCGCAACCAGTTAAAGATGAACACAGCATGCAAAAGTATAAAAGGATGAAACAACAACAAAATAAGATTAATACAGAGTGAGATAAGAATATAAATTAATTATGTACAGATTATACAGCTTGTATTTCCCACTCAATGTTTTCTTGGGCTGCTATGAACCATTAAGGCCACAAGCAACACACCGCAAAGTTGTAAATTTTTAACTGCCGAAAATACACATCTTGCTTCACCGACCTAGCTCCCGCCCTAAAGTCACGCACGCTGCCGCAGATTGATAAATAATTAGTGAGACGCCACGCAACACGGAAACTCCATGCTGGGTCAAAATCAAAATGAAATTGCAATTTAGTTGCTGATTCCCATACATACATATTATGCGTTTACATGTTCTGCAAATGTTTCTTCTGGTTTTGAGTGTTGTAATATTATGTATTTACAAAAAAAGTTTAAATGTATTCTTTCAGCCATCTGGTTCCCATAGTACAAGCTTTACTTCGTTTAGGGCTAGATGGCACAGTATTTGTAAAGAAAAACATACTCAAATCACATACATAACTTAGCTTATAAAATATTCCAAACAATGTATGTATCTATAAAGGCCACTGAATAATCAATCACTGAATCAGGGTTGTTTTCACACTATGATTTTTTTCAAATTGTATGGGTGTTAGACTGCATACCGTAACAGCTTATAAGTCCATATTTTATTCAGCTGTTGTTTTTTTTATTAATAATTCAACTATCTATCATGCTGCCACATAGCTAGCTGTAAAAGATTATCAGCACAGATCTGTATGATTAATGTTATAAGTACCTACCTAACTTAGGTACATGGCATTCACTAAAACATTCATTATAATTTTAATTACATATTAGATACCAATGCTGCGTTCCCTAGGACCTCTTAAATGATTTGTACTACTACCTAATAGTTTATTTAAACCTGTTAATTACCTAGTACCCACCTATTATGATATAATTTTTAAACAGTTTTTTTTAAACCTTCACTCTAAATTTTGTGTGCTACTATAATAATAAAATTATAATAATGTGTGAATGTGTGTAGGTAATTTTTATAAAACTTATGTGGTTTGGAATGCATAATTATTATAGATTTTCGAAGTGGTGGATGATAACACTATGATAATATTTCTAAAAGAAAATACATATATTGTTTATTAGGTATGTACTTACACGATGCCAGTTGTTAATCTACACTATTTTTCATTGATACTTTAGGACACGTTTTAATAATATTACGATATTTTAACAAAAACGGATAGACTCTCACGCTTATCTCACGAAAGAACGAAAACTGAAAAACAAAATGTTTGTTGCCTGCTTGTTTCTCAGACAGTGACATTGACAGTGAAGTCTGTGGAAATGAGAACACTGACTGCAGTGAATGATTGACAACGACAAAGACAACTTAACTGAAAGTTCAATTGGAAATAGAAATGCAAGAGACAAACAGGATAAAGAGAGTAGGCCTACAGGTCTTTCTTACTTCCGTCATAAAATAAAACTGTTTTGCTGTTGTGTTGTCTGCTGTTGACTCAGATAAAATAAAGAAATTTCTTTTATATGATTTGAGACTGTTGATTGAATTTTAGGACATCGTAATACCTACACTATCTATTTTGCCATGGAAGCTGATTCAACAACCTATGACAATAATCCCAAGGCGTTAGTAGATGGACCATGTTTGCCATTTATCGCCTGTCCAGGGTAAATACAAAATCATTTCTTCAGCTGTTGGCTGTTAATATGTTACCTACTGATTATTATACTGATATCAATTTTGTACTGTCATCAGGAACTTGAAGCTCTTCAAGGAGTTTTTACACAACAGCGGTGATAAAAGTATTGAAAGTCAAATAATAGAAAGGTTGCAGGGTTTTGGTTTACTACCAAACAATGCCAAATGCCTCACTAAAACACCGGACTGTAAAATGATTTGCAGAGCTGCTAGAGTCGTTGATCGGTAAGTTTCACTCCCAAACTACCTATATTTAATACTAGCTGCCGCTCGCGGCTTCGCTAGCGTTGTACCCGGATAAAAAATAGCCTATATGTTAATCTAGTACATGTACTATGTATATTCTAAGTTTCATTCAAATCCGTTCAGCCGTTTAGAAGTGAAAGGGTAACAAACATACATACAACTTTCGCATTTATAATATTCGTAGGATTTATAATTTTTAAGAATTTGCCTGCGCTTACCTTTCAATGTTAGGTAACAAAACCAAAGGTACATGACCAAATTTAAACCCACAACCATAAGATTGGAGGGCGGAGTCACTACCAACTAGACCACCAGTGCTCTCAATCAATCAATCACCTAATCAGTTTTGGTATTATTCCAGAGTACAATGGGCATGTGAGTCTTGTGGGAAGAGACAAGCTATCAGAGAGGGGTCCTTCTTCCTCAGACTTCAGTGTTCTCTGCCCCAAGCATTACAGATGATGCTGGCTTGGTGTGAAGATGCTGATTGCAATGTAGCTGCAGAACATTTTGGTAAATGTCTTAAAATTCTATGCTCAAGTATTAATCTACTCTCATACATAGATTTTTCGATAACTGTTTTGGCCAGTTTAGTTGACAAATCACAGGGAATTATACTTTATACTCATGCTTGCGTATTAATTAATTCATAGATAATGAGAAGCCAGTCAATTCAAATTATATCCTACTAATAGATCTAATTCTAAAAATTCTGCACTGATGTCCTGCGGTGGGGTCTATTGTGCATTATCCCCCTACTAATAGATATTAAAAGCCAAAAACTTGAGGATGTTTGTATGTGTGTATGTTTGAAGCTTAGAATTTACATAACTACTCTTAATTGGGATTCCAATTGACTACCTACTAATTTTCTTTTAATACTTTTATCTCTTACATGCTAACAATCAGACAACAAGGTAAGTTTGTGAATGGCACAAAAAAAACTTTTACCGCTTTTAGAAAAACATTTCCATAAATCCTTTCATTGTCCTCAACTCTTCTCATAACTAGAAGCATACTATCCCTGATGCTACATTATATATCGCGATATTCTATCTAAATTCTATTATATCTGGTTCCCTGAGTACAAGCTTTGCTTAGTTTGGAGCTAGATGGCACCGTATGAAATGTCCACCAATATATTTTATTATCAGAATACTTCTCTGCTGGACTGAAAGTAAGGATAAAGCATAGAATGTGTCCTGCTGCTTCTCTCCGAAGGGATAGTATCCTCCAAAATGATGGACCACCTATATGAGCGATGGGCTCATCACCTGTAACCATGATCCACCATACCCATCTTAGGACTCTAAGTCAAAAGTGGCTGCAAATTTTCTTATGTTTACTTGTGGCTCTGCCCACCCCATTAGGGATACGGGCATGATAATATATAATGCATGTATGTATTTATTATCAAACTTGAAAACTCGCAGGTGTCAAAACAAAAGTAGCCAATCAAATATATGATAAGCTGGATGAGTTGGCTATAAAGGAGTGCAGTAAAACGCGTCTCGGAGGCGCCAACAGCGTGGTACTGGCGGAAATGTATCCTGACTGCCTGAACAGACTGTCCCCAGACACGACTGACCATCCCCATGTGCATAGGATACTGATGCTCGCTGATACTAATGTAAGATTTTTCATTATTAAATTATGTAGCGCTCGTGGCGTAGCTTGCTTAGAGGTTCTTGATTGATCGTTGAAGTTGAGCAACCCTGTGCACGGTCACAATTTGGATGAGTGACCGCAAGTGGCATTACGAGCTGCGCTTCAGTGCTTCGGAGGGCACGTCAAATTGTCGATCCCGGCTGTTAAGTGGTTAAGTCACGGCGGAGGCCTTTAGGCCGCCTAAAAACTCCGTCACAAGAGATGGCCACTAGCTCATACTAACTTACTTCTGGTTACACTGGTTCGAAAGAACTAGTGACACGACTAGATAGATAGATCTTATAGTATCCGTTTGCGACTTCGCGACTGAAAAGTTATCTGTTATCCAGGTCACAAACTATGTATATTATAAGTTTCATCTAAATCTGTTTTGAGCTGAACTGAAACTTTGATGATGATATAAATAAACCAATGACATACAATTATATAAATAGTTTACTTATTTTTTTTGTTTACTTTTTTCAGCACATCCCAACTTTCTACCGCCTGCATGTACTAAGAGATGACAGTAAAAAAACAAATGTGCTGAACAGCAATCAGGTAAGTTTCAACGTTCAAGTTTTGCGTTGCTACTCATCTATAATGTATATGTCACTGTAAAATTGTAAATACCGTTAGATTATAATCTCGCGAGATTGTAAACTTTCGAACATCTGCTTAGATCGAAATTAGTAGGTTAGGTTAGTTAGTGAAAAACTACGCGCGAAGCGAGCGAGCAAAGCGACCGTGCCGCGGCATCACCCGCTGAAACGCCACAAATTTAAAGCAGTTAAATTGTAATCAGTATGTTACGGTTCACAATCTTTCCACAGTTTACAATCTCGCAAGATTGATTATAATCTAACGGTATTTACAATTTTACAGTGATATATACCTATAACTCTTACGTTACTGACTAACCCACTGGTTGCCAATCAACGCAAAACCTAAACCAAAAGTTCTGATGGAACTTGGATGATAAAGTCATCTTATGATGTAGGGTTGCACGAAGAATGTATTTTCCGAATTTCAACTTCTAGAGGACACAGCAGGAAGAATTTTTTATGAAAAAGAAACTCGAAATTAAAAAATATAGGTATTTAAATGAAGACATTTTCATACTAAAAAGATTGAAAAGTCCAAAATCCATTTTTTCCTCTACCTCGGTGGCGTGGCGGGCGAGGCGCGGGTTCGATTTCCGCTACGGGAGAAATGTTTGTATTTTCTGCAAATATTTCTTCCGGGTCTGGGTGTTGTAGTATTATGTGTTATAAGTATGTATTTACAAAAGAAAAGTATATTATGTATTCTATCAGCCATCTGGTGCCCATAGTACAAGATTTGCTTGATGATGGCGCTGTGTGAAATGTCCACAAATATTTATTTATTTCAGACGCTGATAACGCAAATAGAGAACATAGTAGCCAAATCCGTAACTCCCGAGTCCACACTCGTAACAGGTAGTACTATGCCGGCGATAGATGGCGCTGTCGCAATACAGCAGCTCACACGGCACTGTGATGCGGACATGCAACAATTCCGTAAGTAAATCATAGTAGGTGGGTACTTCTATTCTAACATAGTGTGGGGCAAAACGAGACAGTGACAACTATTCTGCCGTCATAAGAAAAAAGGACGTTTCTACATAAAATTCGGAAATGGAGAAAAAAAATACTGGTAGATGCGTCTTTTTTTACTGATTCCGATGATGAACTCAAATATGAAAAAAAAAATCAGATACATCTTTTTTTCTTATGACGGCAGTATTGCATTCGCTTTATTTTATTACTAGCTGCCGCCCGCGGCTTCGCTCGCGTGGTACCCGGAATAAAAAATAGCCTATAATGTTAATCCAGTACATGTACTATGTATATTCAAAGTTTCATTCAAATCCGTTCTGCCGTTTAGGCGTGATTGAGGCACAAACATCCAAACATCCAATCATCCTCACAAACTTTCGCATTTATAATATAAGTAAGATTTTGAGAGAGAAATGTACAATTCCCACCAACATGCTTTCATGTTGGTTGGTGGGAGCCAGGGCGTGGCTCCTTGACCTCAATCTGAGCTGGAAGAGCCAGGATAAGGTCCACGATCTAAGATGTACAAGACCTATCGCAATCCAGTTATGAAACAAGATATTTTGTTCCAAAAACTTTACCAGCAGTTTAGATTTAAGACTTAAGACTTAAACAGTTATGAAACAATGACTTGTTTCATAACTGGATTGTGTTAGGTCTTGTATATCTTACATAGTAGACCTCATCGTGGCTCTTCCGGCTTAGATTGAGGTCAAGACTGAGCCCAGAGATGGCATACCATTCAACGAATGATGACTTCGACGAATTTATGAACATTTTCTTTGCTTTTGGTCGGTTGGTCCTGTTCCGGAACCGAATAGTGGACTTTAAAAACTTTACTTGTATGCTGTATGACGGAATAATGGTGCTTTCAATGAGAACAATATTAATCTTAAAAAGATAAAAGTTTTACTCTTAATTATAGCCTCCTAGATGACACTGGAATGTATTGAAGTAACTTCCCGTTTGTATTTTGTTATCTGTGATGGACCAATCAGATGATGCCTTGGATGTTGGAATTGTTGGATGAACTGATAAAGCGACTGGATTTTTTTCCTCATTGCAAATTATTTGTTACAGTGAGCTCCAGAATATGGAAACAAGCTATAACGCTCTGTGCGGCTTCCCGCGACCTGTGCGCGTCCTCGACTCTTCCCTCAGTATGCGCGACCGCTGTCCAACGCTACCTGGACGCGTCATTATACCGACTGAGGTACAACGACGGATTCTACCAACACATGCTGAACATTGTAGCTGAGGAATATACCAACAAGATCTTGTAATGTATTACTTACATACATAATATCACGTCCTAATTCCCTTAATAGTTTCCCTAATGGGGTGGGCACTGATTCAAAGTCTCAAGATGATGAACCATGGAGGCACGTATTACTTAGCTCGGTTTATTAATCTGGTAATCCAGAATCGTAGGATTTTTTCGAGCACGACTGTTATTGCAGCGCTACCTGGTTGTAACCGTCTGAGATACAACGACGGATTTTGCCAACATATCCTGAACATCGTTTTTATATTTTATATCTTGTAAGTTATCCATCTTGGGACTCTTGGATCAAGAGTGGCTGCAAGTGTTCTTATAATTACTTGTAGCTCTGCCCATCCCGTTAGGGATACGAGCGTGATAGTATGTATGTATGTATATCTTGTATTTTTAAGGTTTTTATTGATTTTTTTCAATTTTTTTTTCATCGTTGCTGAGGAGTATAACTGCAAGAGCGTGTAATGTGTTATTAAGCTTGGCTTTACTCAACAATTCGAAATATTGGTATTATTATATAATTTCATAGTACGAATTGTTAGCATAAAATTAAAGTTACAACGGGATTTAAAAGGATACATAAATAAAACAAGAAATGGATGGATTTAAGAAAGTAAGCGCTGAAAATTTATTGGAAAATGAGATCATATTCTTGAAAGTTTTTAGATATATAAAACCTTCTTTAATTTAAGTATAAATGTAACTTATTTTATAAGTATTTAATGTTAATAATCGGTCTAACTCTTTTCACTGGTAGGAGTATTAGTACTTATTTCACAATCATTATAAATGACTGATATTAATTTAGAAAACTTGTGGCCTTATTGAGTAGATTTTAAGGTTCATTTTGGCTTTCTTTTAACTTTTTTTTAACCTTTCTCTTTTTTACCCCACTGTAAAGGAGGGTAATGTTTTTAAGATATTGTTGAAGTGATATTATTAAGAACAACTGGTTGTCTATTTGATATTACTATGATAAATTTTCGACGTATCAAATAATTAATAAATAATGTACGGTCAGCAACTGAAGTTGATGAACAGTTTTCGTTTTATAAACACACATTTTCTTCTCGCTGTTTAGAAAAAATATAATTGTGCCTTGAAAATAATTACGAACCAAGAGGTCATGAGGTGACGGGTTACAGAGTTATTCAATATTAAAAATCATTAAATGTTGATAAAATTCCGTTGCTGACTGTACCAGTGTAGTTAGCGCTGTAGTTGAACTCAGTAGTTGATTTATTTGTAAGTATTGTAGTTATTATTTGCTTCTAAATTACCATACATGACTAAACGTAAGACTTTTATATAAACTTTTTCAAAAAATAAACGTTGAATAAAAACCAAAGCGTCACGACTTACAAGACTTTTTATTTGTGTGATGCTACCGACCTATCTGTCGCGCTTCAATGACTTTCGGATTCTGAATTCGAAAAGTATATCGTCACTGTAAAGAAAAAAATCGCAAAGGTTCCAAAAGGGTAGTTTAGAAAATCCAGTTTTCCCTTACCAGTGACGATATAAAAATTCACCTATACCCCATAATGAGGTGAGCAAAGCCACACGTAGGTAATCATAAGAAACCTTGCAGCCACTCTTGATTCAAAGATCCAAGATGGATGTGGTGACAGGTGATCAGCTCATCGCCCATATAGATGGTCCACCATGTTGGAGAGGATACTCTCCTTTAGTCAACTTTTACGACATGCTCGGGGAGAGAAGCAGCTGGACGCATTCTATGTTTTTCCTTTACTCCCAGTCCAGCAGAGAAGTTTACCTTAATAGTTATGAAGAGGTCACCTATTGGTATAGACGCGTCTATACCGATTTCGAATCGAATTGAAAGAGATAGCGCTACGGATTTCGGGTGTATAACAGAAATACTTGTAAGACCAGAATTAAATAATCAGGTACCTAATCTACAAAATGAATCAAACGACTGGTTTCAACAAATAAAGAAATAGTTATTACTTTACTTATTACAGTAAAAATCATCTGAAATATGGTAGGATTCCTGAGATCTAGATCAAAACATACGCGAAACATGGATTTTTCAAGATTTTTTTTAACATGTTTTTTATGCTTAGGTAGGTACTTCATGTTTTCCACTTTGAGGAAACAAAGAAAACATGTTAAAATTTCATTTATTACATACCTACATAAAATTATATTTATTTATTATTTACATTTGTCCTTTCCTGTTTTTTCAACGGAACAACGAATACATATCTTTGTGATTGTGTGAGAGCATAGGCTACTTTCTATGTAGAGTGAAGCCGCGTGCGAAAGCTAGTACTTCATAATCTTGACACGATTTTACCAAATTAGAAATTAATCCACATAAAGAAAGTACCTACCTAGTGGCAATCGTTCCACTTGTGTTCCAGTCTAGAACTAGAAAGCTGTTATAAGCTTCGACATAAAACATTAGAAATTGAACTTATGGAAGCTTTGCCTTATGTTATTGACAAATGAAATTCAAGCGTTGTAAAATCATGAGCATGAAAGGTTGAAGAATAAAGGAGAAAGAAATTATAATGGGTAGGCAGAGATAAGAGATTTTCTTTCTATTTTACTAGCGCTGTATCCCACTCGGTTTCACTCGCGTAAGACTGAATCATACTTACCTATTTAGTCTATTAGAAGGACAGAAGAAGGAAGGATTACAGAAGCGCAGAATCGCGATCGATGCCATAAACCGAGCAATAGCAGTGACAGATCGGGCTAATAATGAAAGTGATGATTATTATTATTATTCATTTCATAGTTATTTTCTCGATTCAGATAAACCGGGGGAATACTTAATTTAAGTGCACGAGCCTAAGCCAAGCCAATGTTTCTTCTTGTAAGAGTTTGCGGACAATTATTACCTACAATAGGTGCCTGTAGTGTTCTTCTACAGGGCAAAGGTCTCTCCTCTTCAGTCATCACATCACTGTTCTGGGTCACTATAGACCAGTCCTATAAGATGATAAAAATACGATGATAAAATGAATGAACCGTTAAATAAACTGCTTGCCAAGAGTACCGCCGCATAAATGCAACATGTCTCTCAATCCAATCTGGGTCAATTAAGTTCGTAAAACGGTTAAGGGCAAATAAAATAAAGCTATTTTACCGTTCTTCGGAACAAGTGGGTTTAACCAGTAGGTACAGTTAGTCGGACGCACCGGCGCATCTTGACAGCTTGTTTGGACCGTTGCCGTTGGTGGATTTTTAATCTGTGCTTAACTGTGTCACGGTTCAATGCAAGTAATTTGTTGGAGCTCTTGTATTTATACTAGCCTCTATAATATCTTTAACAATTTAAGAGCCATCATCATCTTCCTGCCCTTATCCCACTCTATGTGGGGTCGGCATGATCCAAGGATCATGCTGTAAGAGTTTTGGCTAAGGTGTTTTATGACCGGTCGCCTGCTTGACGTTAACCCTCTTTGGGAATACTTGCTTATTGTATCTCATCATGTTGGAGAGGATACTATCCCTTAGTCGAATTTTGCGACATGCTCGGAGAGAGAAGCAGCTGGGCAATTTAAGAGTATTTTTAAGTTTTAATTAAGACAGTTTTGGTGTAACTAAGTACCTAGTTAAACTGTAAGCTTTCTGTCATTCTGAAATTAATAATTCTAATTCTGGACGCCAATGTTATCATGACCGACTCTACGCATGCCAAGGAATCTTTTTATTTTTAAAACGTACTTAGGAACTACCTTGTAGGTAATTGCTGTGTAGGTAACTTACTGCCTCAAGAGGATAGTCATTCGTAATGCGTAGGGAGGACCGTAATACAGTTAGCAATACCGTTTACTAAGCTTTTAATGAGCTTTTCTGTTAGTCTAGTAGGTAACTCACCCAGGTTTATTTAATTATATATACTTACGTTACTGACTAACAATCAAGGCACAGCCTAAACCATAAGTCCTAGAAGCATGAAACTAGGGTTATATTCCTTTTATGGTGTAGGGGTGTAGGTACCTACTAAGAAAGGAATTTCCGATATTCAACTAATAAGCACGCAGAAGGAACATTGTATGAAAAAAATACTCGAACGCGGACATTTTCGGGCGCTCCTCTAGTACTACTAGAACGAGACTTAAAGTTACGTGGAGGTGCAAAAATGGTAGTATGACTACGAGGACATGTATATCCTTATGATAGTCATACTGGTATGACAAACCTAGTATGACCATGAGGAAACAGCGGTAAATTACTAAGCATTTCTTAAGTTCTTATGAAAATTAGGTAAGCAGGTACCTAACTTAGTAGTACGCGTTTATCTACCTTCATCGTAATTTACAGTTAGTTAGACAAAGGCTAGGCGAACATGTGTAGCTGATCCCAACGGCCACAAAAAAAACTGGGAAAACCGACTGTTTGAGTAGGGGAGACCGGGGACAAAACTAACAGCGGGTTGAAAGTAACAAACGCTCTGTAGCCTTGTCCAATGGCCGAAACGACGCGCGCGACCGTTTGGTTGTTAGCTTGTACCGCCCCCCGCGCATGAGTTCAATCTTCGCGCCCGCGCCATGCGGAATGGTTGTGTTAGTGGATGTATCGTGATTTTTTGCACCAAAAGTAAGTTTTTTGTTGTTTATTCATTTAGTGTTTACGTAGAATTAAGATGCTGATAACAATATGACGATAAGTTCGTTGATTAACCTTAAGATTGTCTTTAGCATGTTATAACTTGTTTTCGTGTAACACATTCAGTTTTAAAGTTATTTGGCATCAAATATCAAAAACGGGGTTGGGTACAAAAGTAACATCTCATGACAGGACAAAAGTAACGTGTTACTTTTGTCCCCGTAGAATGGTAATATGAGTATGATGCTACTAAACTTTTTCTTTTTTTAACTTTTATATACACACACACACAGACATGTCAACACCAACTTTTTTATAACACCTTCAATTTATGGGTATCAAATGAAAAGGCTTGACTACTTTTTTTACGTTACTTAGAATTTTTAATTTTATAAACTTGTTTAATTTTTTTGATTAACAGAATGCCACGGCAGCGAATTAGAAAAACTGATAGAGGCACCACTAGCACAGAAGTCTATAAAAAAGCAGCAGATGATCATTTTAAAGACAACACAAAGATAAGAGCACTAGCAAGAAAATATGATGTTTGTCATGTCACGTTATATAGATATTTTGGTTTTGTCAAGAAGTTTAAAACTCATTAAGAAGTTATTTTTGTTTGTTTTGTTGATCGTTGAGAGTTTTTATTTTGTTTTGTCATGAAGATTTTTTACCTATTACCTACTAATAATCAAGATTGATTTTCGACTGAATAGAAACATGAATCTCAAGTTAATCTTACGTAAGAAGTTAATTATTTTTGTACTAGGTATAACTTTGAAATAAATAATTTGATTTAACGTTGTGTTTTTTATAGTTATTGTAACATAGAGGAAAACTTATGAGGTGTTACTTTCAACCCACGCCCTGTTACTATCGCCCTGACCATGGGGTCGAAAGTAACAATCTCCATTTTTTTTTGGCAGTTGAGTAAACATCAGAAACCAAGACATAACATATAAAATTATAATGCACATTTATAGACCATAAACGTAGGTATGATATGGCTATAATTATTTTATCACAAATGTTATTACTAACGAGAAATCTGGCATGGAATACAAACTGTTACTTTTGTCCCCGGTCTCCCTTAGTATTGCTGCTATTTGGAGTTTCCTGCTTTTTATTTATTTACATAGGGACTATAAGTACTACCTTTTGCCTGCAGCTTCGCTCGCGTGGTATAGGTACTTGAATAGAAATAATGCTATATCAGGTCACGAACTGTAATTCTAAGTTTCATCGAATTTTGTTCAGCCGTTTGAGCGTGATTCTAAAACAGAAGTAATTTAACAATTTTAACAAATTATCATGCCCGTATCCCTAGTGAGGTGGGCAGAGCCACAAGTAAACATGTAAAAACTTGCAGCCATTTCTGATTTAAAGTCCTAAGATGGTTATGGTGAACCATGGTGACAGTTAAACAGCCTATCGCACATATAGGTCATCGCCCATCATTTTGGAGAGGATACTACCTATCCCTTAGTTGACTTTAATTACGACATGCTCGGGGAGAGAAGCAAGCAGCTGGAGGCATAAACAAGTTTGTGGTTAAGTTAACCACGTACTATTATTTTTTATAGGTAGTGTTAACCAGGTTAACACCTTAAAATATACTTAATATAAAATACAAACAGACAAACTTTAGCACTACTAATTTATGTAGGTTTTTATTGGATAAGGTGAGCAACAATAGGGTTGAATATTGCGTGAAAGCGCTAAGATCATTGGATTAGTCACACGATCAGGTTTGGGCTATCGTAAACAATAAACTGGTTTGCAAATAAAATCAGAGCTTCCTGCATCCTGATCGAATGTGTGCCAACTTTCACCATTTCCTTCTTAGACGTTCTTTTTAGTTTTTTTTTCAACACTTTTTTAAGAAATACCTGCATTGATTTCTATAGGTACTTAATAAGCACCTATAGAAATCAATGTAATAAGTACCTATAGAATATAGCATAAGTACTACCTACTTATGCTTTTATTTTTTATGTTGTACTTAGTCGCTAAGTACTAAGATAGGTAATTAATCCTTTCGAATTATCATTGATTATTAAAAGAAAAGAAGCTTTGTATTAATCAAAGCCCGGGTTTTATAAGCTCGACCTTTGGCTGTATTCCTGTCTGTCCGTTTTTGTTCACGCTGCACCTGCACTGCCGCAATTCCTCTGCTACAATGTTCTCGATATTTATTGAAATCGATCCGTAACGGGTATTCTCTATGTAGGTATAGGATTATGTCTTGCACCGATTCCAGTTTAGCTAGTGCGGGAGCCGGGTATACCGCTATCTGGGCGAATAAATACAAGATGCAGCGGAGAGTGGGTACAACGGGACCTTGCCAGCGAGGTTCAGTCGGTCTGCAGGCACCTTTCGCGATGGTCAACTACAGGCGAGTCGTTTGCGAGGTGGCCCTTCTCCTCGCCATCGGGTCTTTAACCACTGCCGCGCCCGCTTACGACGACAAAGACCACAAACTAGTGTACGATCAGCGGCAAAATGGCACGGAGAACTACAGATTAAACATCGATGGTGTTGTCATCGCTGTAGCGCCGGCGGAGTCCTTCCTATCCGCGCTGTCAGACATCGACTTCAGCGATCTCATCGACTTGGATTCTTTGGAGCAAGAGTTGAAGCCCAAACCGCCTACAACAACGGTGGAAGAAATACCGGCCCCGAAGCCGGAAGAGAAGCCAGTACTTAACTCCGAGAAGCCGGCCGAAGGCAAGCCTGAGGAGAAGCCCACGGATGCGAAGCCCGAAAAGCCGACGAAGATCGATGATGTATCCATCGAGCCAACTGCGACTTTGAAAGGCCATAAAAAGTCAGCACAGCTAAGAAAGCAAGAAACCACACAAAGGTAACATGGTTTTATTTATACTTAGTGATTCAGTCTTGTCCCACTTTCTCTACAGGCTCATAGGTTCTAATCCTGCGACACAATTTATTGTGCGTATTTTATATTATCACAGCATTACCATCGCAAATTTGCAAAAATGAATGATTTTATAATTACTCCTTTTTTTGTTGCAGGCTGAAACACAGGATCGCGAGCATCTTCCTTCCCTTCCTTCGAAAAAGGCGCCATCAATAAATTCTACGTTCAGGAACCTATCTCGATAATTTTCTAAAGTATAAATAGAGCGTTGTGATTGGTTTAAACTTTGAAAACTTAAAAAAATATTTCATAGTATACGCGTAAATTATTCCACGATCGATATAACATTTTATTAATGTGAATTGTAAATTATTACCTATTGAAGAATTTGTGTGAGTAGGTAATTAGAAAATAGGTCAGAATTTACATAAAACTAAGTGATACTGAAAATGCATTTATTATTAGTCCATAAGTTTAGAATAAGCAATTGTATGATTGTAAATTGTTTTTGTTACAAATAATAAAAATTCTTATTGAAAAACCCATAAAACTATTTTTTTTAACAACTACAAACCTAGGTAAGTGTGGTGAAAGGATTTAAAGTGCAATGACTCCTTTCGTGCACTTGACACATGTTTTCGAACTTCTTATGTTCTACGACATGCCGGGTTCCTCACGATGTTTTCCTTCATCGTTTGAGACTACAGTATAGCGCATATACGCGCATATAATAACTATAATTAACAGAAAAATCCATTTGTGCAAGAGCGCATTTGAGCCCACTACTTTAGGATCGGAAGGCGGGACTGCTATCATTAGACAACCAAGCACTTTGCACACTAGACTACCAGTACCTATGGTGAAAGAACAGGCTCCTATAGTTTATGTAGATCTGTTGAGGCGTTTGAAGATCATCAGTTAGTTTCCTACTTGACAAAAGGATCTTTCCAACTTTCACAGGTTCGATAGATTTGTCGTGTTCGAGGCTCGGGTTTATTTATTTTTTTAATTTAATAGCTTGTATTATTTGTATGGAGGCCAACCAACATGGAGGCCTTTGCCAAGCTAGGGCAAACAGATGCGGTCGTCGATGTCTGAATTTAATTGTACATAATTGTAAACATAGCATGTAAGTGTCTGAACTAAAGGCTTATATTCGTATTTTAATATTTGTATGCGTCCTATATTAGGTTCAGACGAACATTGCAACCTGTAAATTCCAGTTTTACCTACGGTTACTTTCCGGATGTGCAAGGCCGGGTCAGGTCGCAGCCCACATTTGTATTTAACTTCTCACTGATAAAGATGTAGATAGGTAAGGAGTTTGATACTTGTAGACCCTATTCTATTGATAGATGCATTGGCCTTACAGTCTCTGTAAGCTGATATTAGGCTATCGTCTGGACGTTTTATTGCTTAGAAACCCAGGCCTTTTAAAATATTTATACTTCATGCTATTTATTCTGTGGTCAAGTAAGCACGACTACCTACATAAATATGCCCAATCACGGTAGACATAGACATCCCTTTACCTAAATCTCCTGATTAAGATCATTTGAATACGTCTACGAAAGGGTACCTAGCTAGAGGCACTTTACATAATTTTATGTTCAGAGTAGATAATAATATTTTCGTATTTACGTAGTTTATGACGACTATTTTTAGACTATTTAATCATGTATCGATAGCGAGTCCACTGCGTACATAACAAAGCGTAAGCGTGCCGGTGAAACTCGGTTATCGGGTGACCGCTGACATGACCCTGGGTCACTGTCAGACAGTCGACCCATTTTAAATACGATGCAATTCAGCACGCCATTCTACACCGAACAATCGGTCTCTTCACTACATTAGAGAAAATATCCTAAGACTGGAAAGTTCGAAAGAGTAGTCTATAGTTGTTTAAAGTTTTTAAAAGTGTGCCATCGCATTCACAGTGAATGCAACTTGTTAATCTTCAAATTGGTTATTAAAATCTTAGGCTTAGTACGCAAGTCTGCGCCACATTCGTGCCGAGACCGTTACACTGTACTCGATTCGAGAGGACTGGTTCATCGCTGGCCGGTAAAAGCGGCGCGGGAATACTCGACTCGCAGTCAGCCCCGAGGAGATCTCAAACACGCACGCGCATCATGTTCCTCACGTTCGTGTGTCTGATCACCGCCGCAGCCGCCCTCCCGGTGTCCGTGCTCTACGACCGCCGGCAGGATGGCGAGCTCAACGTCAGCGCGGATCTTCAGAACATAGTGATTCTGGTCGCGATCCCCGAGAAAGCGTCGATCCCGATCGATCTGTTCGATCTACTGAAGAACAACAAGGGACAAACCCGTCACGCAGATGCACAGGAAAGGGCAGATCACGTGATGGATGCGTTCGTGGAACCCAACACGCCATATCAGGTTGAAATCGGGAGCGACAGGAGTGCGGAAGGCGGCGGAAGGGCTGTGGAGGTGGTGATCGCTGGCAGGCGGCGGCTGGAGACCGAGCCTCAGGATGACGGCGATGAGATTAAGCTGATCGGCGCCACGGAGCAGTGCGGCCCCGAGCGCGAACGGGACCCCGTCACCCTCACGTGCCGGTTCAAGAAACTCGACATTGGAGCCAAGCTGAGCCCAGAAACCCCAAACTCAATCCAAAAAGAGTCAAAGGAGCCAGTCAAAGAAACGTCGAACTCCGTTCAGAAAGAAGATAAGCCACAAGCATCGCCCGAAGTAATTTCCACGTAATCATCGATCTCCATTTAGATTATTTATTTGCAAGTATCTCGCCATTTTAAATTATTTAAATTATATTTAGTGACAAGTTTGATTTGTTTATTTATTTACGTTTTTACCCATATTCATTTTCCCTAAGACATACGAGTAGGTATCAATTAACATAAAGTTTTTCCAATGGAATTATATTTTAGACACACATTTATTTAATTCATATTAAAAACAGACCGACCGAAGTGGTTACAAGTTTAAAACCAACATAAAACTCACGTAAGCTGGACAATGGATTGTCGTAATAACAGTTAATGTTATTGTTTGATTATAAGACAAGTATTTTACTTAGAAAGGATAGTGTTTACAAGAAGGATACTAATATCTGTCCTAGTATTTTACTTACAACTAGTTGAAACGATTCTTGGCTACGTGTTACTTTCCCTGGAAAATTGTCGATGTAGAGCGGTCTGCCGCGGAGAAAACTAATAAACACTTGAAAGTGAGTATGTAGGCATTTTACATTCTAATTATCTGTCTCGGCTACATTATGAATTCATAATCACATTCATATATATTTTTGCCAGACACTTTGTTAATCGTTTTTGACTAAATTACCTAAGTGTGCTGATTACGAAAATAACGCAATTCTTTTAAGTGTTTAGTTCTTTTAAGTTATTCTAGCAGCTCTTGTTTTTAAATTATACACAGATTCTAAACTCTTGTTGCATGCAGTCTTCTTTCATCCGTCCAGCATTTTGATCCATACAATACGACAGGCAAATAAAATGATATCGACAAAACATTAGTTACACACTGTTGTCTATCTTTGTTTTAAACCTTTTTATTTAATGCTCTGGGAAACCTAAATCTGTTTCAAAACATGAAATTTTCCTTACAAAATAAGGAAACACGTGAATCATACCTATCAATTTAAATTGCCGTATCTAATCAAAACAGGTTCGTAATCAAATCAACTTTAGGTAGGTATATCTGATAAGCGAATAATCACAAGATTTTTGTCCGAGTGGGGCCATATTTAATCATGTCTAATCTAATCTATCAAGCCTGCTGGATCCCACAGCTTACAAAGGCCCCCCTTTTCCTTTTCCACTACCCCGATCTAAGGTCAATTTATAGAGTGGGCATTATTGTATTAAGTTCGTGACTTTATTTCCGCTTGACTTTCCTTATCATGACACAAAACGTCATCATCATCCACAGACCGACTTTACCCACACTGCTGGGCATATGCCTAATAAAGAATCTTTATTTTATTTTTATTCCAATAAATTCAAGGAACAGGTTGTCCATAATAACAACCATGTTAGATCCGACAATGTTTTCGTCGCCAGGTATCCTCGATCTTGTTTATTTATTTTTATTTTTATCTTTATGTATTTTGACCTTTTATAAATTAACTCCAAATGCTTTTAACAGGTTCTACTTGGATCCATGGTTTGTTTTGGGTTGTGGTCAATGACATTAATTATAAATGGTCTGCTGTCTGCTCCGTGCCAATTGTCAAGAGATTATCTTTATTGCTAATGGAAAGTATTTATTGGTTCTAGAAACACATTTTATGATAACTGACAACCTATATGGGTGATGGACTCAGTGATGGACTAATCACCTGTCACCATGGTTCACTATATCCATCTTAAGACATATATCAGAAGTGGCTGCAAGTTTTGTTTTGTTTGCTTGTTGCTCTGCCCAGCCCATTAGGGATACGAGCTTGAGAATATGTATGTATGTAGAAACACATTTTAATAATGACATATTGATCCAAATGGTTTTTTACGCTTGATACTGCTTGATAAGATTATGTAGGTAAAAATTATTATCTTATATTATAAGAATCCTTAAGAATCTTTGTCCTGACTGACTGACTGACTGACTGACTGACAGACAACGCACAGCCTAAACCGCTGGACGTAGAGACTTGAAATTTTCAGTGTAGGTAAACCTTGGTACGTAGGGGTGTACTAAGAAGGGATTTTTCAAAATTCAACCTCTAAAGGGGTGAAAAGGGATGAAAACCTGGAATCAATTTTTGGTCTAAAACTGCACATAACCTATATCAAATTAAAGAGCCGATTTTTCTCATTTAGTTGATGTCATAATTACCTGTAAATTCTTTATTTTTGGCATGTTTTCCATTAAAAATAGAATACTTTAATTTTGACATATGACAGCGATGATACCACAGATTAGTAACTAATAGATGATACAAAACATATGGAAAAAGAACTGTCAATGTCAAATTACACTACATTCATTAGCGTCTAAAAAATCCAAAATAAAGATATAAACTGGCCAAGTGCGAGTCGGACTCGTGCACGTACCCGTACCATTCTACTAATACTATAAATGCGAAAGTTTGTGAGGATGGATGGGTGGATAGATTTAGGTAAGTTTGTTACTCTTTCACGCAAAAACTACGGATTATACTTACATACCCTATTATTTATATTCGTTCGCTAAAGTTAGCCATTGCTTAAAGTTAGCCCTGTCACTGTTTGTCATTATGAAATGTTAAGAAATGCAATACTTTAGTCATCGTTTAGCGTACCTACACTATATTATAATGAATAATAAGGATAGTAGGTACCTACGTGTGCTGGAATGGGTCATAGGGTACTTTTTATCTGGATACCGCGTGAGCGAAGCCGCGGGCGGCTGCTAGTAATAACATAATCCTGTTATTGGAAAACAAGTATTATGTATCGAATCTTTCGATTATGTACTTACTTTTTTATTTACTTATTCACAAGCATAAAAGAGACAAATGAAGTAGTTGTTATGGCAATTAAGATAATAACTTATACCTAGATAAAGCTTTTCGCTAGTCATTGCACTGTCAGCAATATATTTCGTAGGATTTGCCCACAGCTGTGCGATGAGCACTTGGTCGAATAAGGATGAGCAGCTTTATTCTTCGACTTTGATTACAAGAATGAGCCTGACGTCCTGGCTCTGCCAAGATCTTAGCATTGGCTAGGCTGCTTCATGACCAACGGGTTTTTGAACTGCTGATGCAGACTTTGAATTCTGGTGACGAAAGAATGAAAGAATAGACTTGTATCAGATATGGTCAATTCTGCACTGGCCTTCACACTTGTTTTATTTATTTATTTATTTATTTATTATTAGGCAACGCCAACACAACACATAATAAACACTGTTATTGGATGTTTCATAAAAAAATAGTACTATAGAATGTGCACCAATTAAAGGCATGCACACTATGCACAGCGTTTGAAACAAAGTTTTTCTACATAGTTTAGTATTTAAGATGGAATATTCCTTAAAAAAATCTAAACCAAGGTAAGGTAGAAAATATCAGTTCGATAAGACCTGATAATAGTAATCTACCCACCCACCTGAAGTGTCTTGAAGCTTACCTACCCATTTATCTTTTGAGCTCTAGAAGTTAGGTATATTAATATAATTGATATTAAGAATCAGTTGTGTATGAGATTTTGAGCAGGTAGTATACCAAGACAGGACTTAGTTTTCGGTAAAAATGGCTAAAAATAACGATATTTTCGAGTATCGAGACCTTAAACCGGAGGAACTGGCTGAAGTTTCAGCACTATATGGTGGTAAGTAAAACTATATCTACTACGAGTACCTATGTAGGTAGTAACGTAAATTGTTTACCTAATTATATCTAAGAACGTGCCTAGAAAGAAGGTTTATTGATTTATTTATACCTAGGTAGGTACCTAATACATCATTATTTATTTTTTCTCTATTATGTGCGTATGGTCAATAAGTATTGTACTTTACCCTAGCTAAAGGAATGTCCTGATCAATTTAAATGTTCTGGACTTTTACGGGGTAGGCCCTGTAACCCTTAGGTTACAAGGGAAAATATTAGGTAGGTACCTACATTGGGCACATATTTTGTAGCTAAGTATTTACCTTGTTTTCCTTTAGGTACTGAATTTATACCGATGCGAGTTGGACCAAAGGGCTACTATCTCCCGAAAATGTATAAAGAAATGGCAGCGGACATTTACAACATGCCTCTGAGGCCTTCAGACATATTCGTCATGAGCTATCAGAGATCAGGTTTGTTTCATAAAAGATATGGTGAAAATATTTTACGGCCAGTTTTTATTGTTTGATTTATCAGTTGACTTGCTGAATTTCGATTGATTGCTGTTGTGATGATATGAGCAAGAAGACAGTGAATACTGAGATGACGGCTGATAGAGGGGAATGGAAGAACAAGATCAGGAAATGATGATGTCGTTGTGATTCAGTCAGTAAGTAGATAATATTGGGGACTTACATAGTTCCTGTCGTCCTATTTTTAATTCCAAAAGCTTAGGTTACTTTGAATATTTTAGAGGTATAGGTACATTACCTTATCATCATCATCTTCCTGCCCTTATCCCACTCTATGTGGAGTTTTGGCTAAGGTGTTTTATGACCGGCCGCCTGCCTGACGTCAACCCTCCTTGGGAATACTTGCTTATTGTATCTCATCATGTTGGAGAGGATACTATCCCTTGGTCGACTTCTACCGTAAAAGTCGACCAAGGGATAGTATCCTCTTTACGACATGCTCGGGGAGAGAAGCAGCTGGACGCATTCTATGTTTTTTTTTACTCCCAGTCCAGCAGAGAAGTTATGTATAGTTAGGTATAGTAATTTTACCTATCGTGATCAAAAGAATATAGACCACGCATTAGATGGTCAGGTTGCTGAAGGGATGGGGCTAATCTCATCTGTCATCCGTGCCCTTAGGACTAGAGCAAGCATGTTTCCTTACAAAAAGTGCTTAGCAAAACCCATTGTTGTATTTAGCAGATTTGAGCATCATCTGGCTTAGAATTGCCTGTCCATCCAACGGTTGCCTAACTGTAAAGGAGTACTATAGCTAAAATATTCTACCTTTAGATCAAGCTTGTGTTTCTCTGGCTTTAGTGTAGGTTTACTTTTCCAGGCACCACATGGACACAAGAACTGGTGTGGCTGTTAGCAAACGATTTGAATTATGAAATGGCGGCTGCTGTGCCGCTCACCCACAGATACCCATTCTTGGAGTAAGTTCTGACATCCCTGTGTCCTGTCCCTTGGTCACGACATCGAAAATTGCTATTTTAGTATTTAGGTTTTTGCTCAGGTATGGTTCTACACCCGTAGGTATAAAGATCTAAACTAAGGACTTTACCATATACCTACTAAATGATTTATAGAACGACAGTTAGCAAGTTAGGCCTACACTGACCACGCGACGGGACGCTGGCTGGTAGTGCCCAGGACAATTTGAGGAATTGTTGAAAATCGCTACCTACCGCAAGGTCCGTAATTTTTATTACCTATATTTCAGATTAGCAATGTGCTTCGATGATGCCTGTTTCAAACGCATTGCTGAAACATGTCGTGATAATGCAAAGCTAGAAGAAATTTTAAAAGCTATGTCCACACCAGCGGTTAAGATCCTGGCTGAAATTTCATCTCCTCGTTTTGTGAAGACACATCTGCCGTTGTCCTTTTTGCCTCCAAAGCTACTGGACTCTGCAAAAGTGGTGTATGTAGCCCGGGATCCGAGAGATGTCATAGTCTCGAGTTACCACCACGGGAAACTCTTCAAATTGATTCAGTTGGTTGGGGACTTCAAACAGTTATGGAGTGCCTTTAGGAAGAATTTGTGTAAGTATTTTTTTCTGTGGTGGAAGTACCCATGTAGGTTAACTAAAGTAAAGCTAAAACTTGTCAGGGACGATCAAAAAATCAATCAAACTAACTAATAAAAAAATTATGTGCGTTTATAAAAAAAATATATTTTGTGTGAAGTCTACAATTTTTTTATTCCCGCTATAACAACAAATAATAAAAGTAAAAAGAAAGGTTAATACAAGAAACGTTATTTTTAACATGGTACTCTTTATGAAGTACATAGAGTAAATATCATAATAAAAAGTACCTACCTACATGTACGATGGTACGGAACCCTTCGTGTGCGAATTCGACTCGCACTTGACGGGTTTTTTCAAATAACCCTCTAGAATATAAACATTATTTTGAATGACTTTGTTTGCAGTTCAAATAACACCTTACTTCGAACACGTTAAGGAGGCATGGGCTCTAAGGCATCACCCGAATATGTTGTTCTTATTTTACGAAGAACTTTCAAAGGTAAGGTTCCTATACGAAACCAACCAAACACAATGTCACTAGCCACTAAATATCAGTGTCCTCGTCGGCACCAACACAACAACACCATCGAGGATACTGGAACACTGCTGCCAACACCCCAAAGTCCTCCTCCGGTATTTCAAGGAATTGGGCTGGCTGGGGGAGGGTTGGCAGGGGGATAATGCACAATACACCCCACAGCGGGACGTCAGTGCAGACCTTTGTTCCCCTAACTTTAATTAGAATTAAATGTCAATAGCTGCGGATAGTGACATCGTATTCCTTTGTCATACTCCGATAAAGAGTATGCCTAGGAAGGTGTGTTATTCCAGCACACAAGCTTCATTCAAATTCTTCAATTGTTACGGCGTGATTTAAGGCACAAACATCTTCACAAGCTTTCGCGTTATTACTACTGCTAGTGTTACTAGTTCTTTCGAACCAGTGTGGTGAAAGGATTTAAAGTTACTCACATGCAAAGCAAAGACTCTTTTCGTGCATTTGACACGATTTTAAACTTATTAGGTTCTACGAGATCTTGGTTTCCTTACGATGTTTTCCTTCACCATTGAGAGTACTGGTAAAGCGCATATAAATTTTTCGTTCAGAAAACCGACCGATTGATGCGCGACCGGATTTGAACCTTAGAGGATCGGAAGGCGGGCCGCTACCACTACACCACCAGTGCTCTCCACTTTCGCATTTATAATATTGATAGAATACTTTAATGTTACTGTAGGTTTATATTCCAAAATGCTATTACGTGTCATCATAATAGTGAAAATGGTTTTCAGGATCTGCCAGGTACGATTCGGCGTGTTGCAAAGTTTTTAAACAAGGATCTGAATGAAGAGCAGATGGAGCGGTTATGTGATCACCTCAGCATTCACAACTTCAAAAACAACATGTCCGTCAACTATGAAGACGTCAGGGAACTCGGATTTCTAGACGACAGCGAGACCTTCATACGCAAAGGTTAGTAATGGTGGTGCGGTGAACTCGCTGGATGATAGAGAACCAATGGAACCAAGTTCCGAAATTTTGAGCAAAGTTTAGAGCTTGTATCATCAGCTTGTCAATCCTAAACATTTTTGCAGGCTTCAGGAACATAATAAACTTAAGTCAATTCTTAATGCATACATTTATAGCTGGTGACGTGAAAAGCTGAAGAATAGTGGCGCCCCAATTTTATGGTTCGACGTTCGCGGATTTGTTTGTGTGATGACCGGATGAAAAGTAGCCAGCATTATGTACCTACTATGTAATTATTACCAAATATCAAAACATGCCAGAAGTATTCTATCAGCCATCTAGTTCCCATAGTACAAGCTTTGCTTAGTTTGGGGCTAGATGGCACTGTGTGAAATGTCTACAAATATTCATTTATTTATTTATTTATTTATTTTATAGGATATCTTGCTTATAACTTCTCCAGGTAAATCGGGCGGATGGCGCGAGTACTTCGATGAGGAGATGACTCGCGAAGCTGACCAGTGGATCGAAGAAAACCTGCGCGATTCTGACCTACGCTTCCCGAGTATGCAGAAACAATAAGACTGCAATAAAAATAAACTGTATACATAGCTTAGCTCGTTGAGAAATAAATAAACGGAGTTGATTTACTGTTCTGAGGTTTTATTCCTTTCAATGAATGTGTAAATCTGTGATGGAATGATTAAAGAGCAATAGGCTAGCGCTCAGAACGTAGTCATTAGGTACTTGCTCAGTGAGACTAAGGGTTATCGTGATACGGGCATATCACGAGGAGGGATGAAAGTCATTTGGTGAGAAGATAGTGGATGAAAGAAAAAGTGAATGGATTGTGTGAAAGAGAAAGAAATGAGTGCAGAGATAACGGCTGACCGAAGAGAATGGAAAGGGAACATGCTGTGCCGATGGGTAAGAACTTTGACCCAATAGAGCGGGATAGATAGGGCAGGAAATTATGATTGATTGTTCAAATATAAAAGCTATTATTTTAAAATAGATTTATTAACTTAAAATAATCTTAATATACAATCAAAGTATTAAGTAATACAAATTACTTAGTATAATAAACTGTAGGTATATTTGTAAATATTTAGGTAGGTAAATCATAATCCAATCCATAGGTACTTTTGTTTTAAAATTCGCTCAAACCGCCTTTTCTATTATTCATAGCAAAGACCCCCACAACCTCTAGCTTTGAAAATTAAATAGGCCCTGGGCACGGGTCCCGTGTGCCCTTATGGTAAAGACGGTATTGCATATCCCCCAGAATCACAAAGTCCTGCCAGCATAATTTTATCTCAAAACCGCACAATCTAAATGAACACCGGATAGGATTTTGTGAGTGTAGAACTGGTAGTTCTATTTATTTCCCATATTTCATTTTAAAATTCGCATTCGCCATTTTAAACTTCCTCATATTCAAAAAGTTATGATTCTTTGCGCGGTGATGTTAATATGAAGGAGCGCGTTGATGTCTTCATTATAAACAAATAGTTTAAGTAGGTACCATAAGTCCTACCAAGTGGGTAATCAATTCGCTTTCATAATTCAAGGCCTAACTAGCAATGACGATTTACCTTAGTACTTTTGTGAATTTACTAAATAGCAGCACCTACGTTTATTCGAAATTCGTTTAGCTTGTATCGGAATAGTTTAGGGACATGAGTGACGTAGTCTACTTTTATTCGGTTATCGGTCGTGCTGCGTGCATCAATAGATTTCTCAGTTCGAAAACGTTATTTACGCTATTACTCTCACTCAACTAACTAAGGCATTTTACCATAAATAGGTATTCGTCCAAGCATTATAATAGATGATTTATACAGCGTCAGGAGGCAACTTTACCTTCACTAACAGAACGCTGCTCTGTAGTGCCCGGGACGAATTTAGATGGAGTAGGCTTGATTAGGCTTTTAACGTAGAACCTGAAAGTTCGAAGACATGTGACAAGTGCATGAAAGGAGCCTTTGAGGCGCACTGTAAATCCTGTAACTGGTTTGAAAGAACTAGTGAGTCTCGTGACACGACTAGATAGATAAATTCGGTTTCGTCGCGAGTGAAGTCGCTGGGAGCTAAGTACCTAGTACATCTTACATTGGTTAAAAATGTATACTCACTCACTTAGCATGTATTATGTATATCTATTAAACGCGCATTTATGAGATAAATGAAGTACATTCGTCTTTACATAGCATTACTGCAGTACAAATGATTACATACCGATTAGTAGAATACAGCTAGGTACGTATTTACTTGTATTGTAGAGCATAGATTACAAAGTAGATAAACAACTATTAGATGCGTTGTAACTTGTAGTTTAGTTCTAGTAGGTAACTATTAATTGATAACGTAGCGTCAGCAACATAAAGTAGATAAGCCGTTGCATGCTAATACGGTTCCAGTGTTCTAGTAACAGACGACGGATCGTTAATTAGGTAGGAAGTCACCATATCAACTTTGTTTTTCTGTCAAAAAATGTATGGCACTTGTCGACTCTTCTACTTCGGCTATATCTATACCTACCATCTTTGCCACTGCCTATGCCTACAGCATATATGAAAGACTAGCTTACACGTGTGGCTTCGCCCGCGTGGTGTAAATTTACAACCCATGAAACACATGTCCATTTATTTTTGATTTAAAGTATCCAAACCGAGTTTCAAGCCAATTGCACCGCCGCGCCGGCGCCGCCCGCCCCCTTAAAAATTTCCGAAACAAACTTTGACGCTTCATTTTACCCCTGTAACTTGTTTATGATTCTAAAAGAAGAATCCTGTAAAAATGGGAAGTTCATACAGACCTGTGTTTTGGTATCTATGTTAGATTTTGAGAGAGAAGAGAGAGACAATAAGATGCCTTCTCATTTAGTATTATACATTTCCAGGTGCTGAATGAATAGGGAAATCTTTACCCACATGCTATATTAATATCTATTAATAAACTTAATTGAACATTGTTGACGCGGAAACTGTTACGATTTCTTTTTGTTTTATTGTGCTCGAATAAAAAGGCGATGTATGAGACTATAGTAAGTTCTGACCGTACCGCGTTCAAGATCTCGCCACAATCGCACACCGGTTTCGAACGTCACACCGATCGGTCACTTTCACTTAATCACTGTGTTTACATAAATATCTTTAAAATACTACATTCCCTGAGCTTATGAATAAAATCCTATGTGGGTTCTGTTCGCCTTAAAAAAAGGAATCAATTTAATTTAAAGGGTTTAATTTTCGGTTATATTGCTTTTTTGTGCCTTTGGTGATCAAGATGGAAGATGTGGAAAACAATAACTTTCCCTTAGAGATCAGAGATGTGGAGCCGAAGCTGGCTGAGGAACTGATGCAGCAGTTCACAGGTGAGCCTTTATTACACTAACTTATGTGCTTCGCTCGATCACGTCATGTTTTACAAATAATATTCATATACTTTTTATTTTAATTTAGAACACAGTTACAAAGACAAACTATAATAACATTAAAAACTTTAAGGTAATCGGTATAATAATAAGAAATAAAAATGAGCTCAGTTTTTATCTGAGTTCGCCTACAGATAGAAAACAGAGCTCAATCACCGACCGCAGGTAAGGTCCCCAAAAGGCTGGCGACGTTACCTCGTTGGATAGCTATACTTATCCTTTGTCCGAGGTAAGCGCCAGCTCTTTGGTCATTGGTCATATCTATTAGCTTCTTGGATATCTCCTTGTTATTTGTTATCTTTTTAAGTCTCTTTTGTACTGCATAATGTGAATATAATATTATGTACTGCTTCGACAAAGAGTATTGGAAGATCGCAAAGGACCGGGATCAGTGGAAGCTCTTGGAGGAAGCCTTTGTCCAGCAGTGGAACCCAGTAATCTAATTCAAACAACAAAAATATATATTTATAGCTTAACCCACTTCTTTAATGTAAATAAATATTATAGAGTCAGTGAACTGTGACTAGTACTTGAGTTGTTCGGTATTTGAAGGCTAACAGAGTGACCCTATTCAGATAGGCACTACGCACTATTTGTGTGGAAAAAACCTTCGTGCCTTCAGTATTTATTATTTACTAGCTGCCGCCCGCGGCTTCGCTCGCATGGTACCCTGATGAAAAATAGCCTATATGTTATTCCAGCACATGTACTATGCATATTCCAAGTTTCATTCAAATCCGTTCAGTCGTTTAAGCGTGATTGAGACACAAACATACAAACTTTCACATTTATAATATAGTAGGATAGGAAGTAGGAAATAGGATTTATTGACCACCTCAGTGGCAGGTGAATGCTCGGATGAGACGCGAAAGGAGCGGGTTCGATTCTCGCTGCTGGAGTGATGTTTGTTGCAACTTGCAACTTGCATGTTCTGCAGTCTTTCTTCCACATCTGGCTGTAAGGTACCATGATACCTAGGTACTCGTCGTTTCTATACTCACGCACGACATGGAATCTGAGTGTGGTTTCAGAGCTTATGTATTAACTGTTAGGTGTTATTTTTTATAATGTTATAACTTACATAGTTTTGTATGTAGGTAAGTACGTAGAAAAATAATCTATATCGGTCACTGACACGACACAACCAGTCAACTAGAGCAGTGACCCTCGCCTACATTGCTGTATAAAAAACTAAAAGATAAAATGTCCATGAATATATGTATTAAATAGATATTACTAGTGCTAAATCTAATTTACCTACACGAAAAGCGACGTTACCTCGTTGGATAGCTATACTTATCCTTTGTTCGAGGTAAGCGCCAGCCTTTTGGTTATTGGTCACATCTATCAGGATTGATTGGATAACTCCTTGAAAAGAAGCCATGCCTTCGGACTCAGGGTCCTAAAGTTTCAACGGCAAAAGGCACAAATATGTATCCATCGCTCATGGATGAATTAATCGCAATGTTATGGCAGTTTTATTCCATGACAAGGCTCATACGAGACAGCACATACGTCCATCCACACAAAAAAAACTTAATATCGTCAACACGCGTTTCGCCTCTCCACGAAGCATCATCAGAAATTAATTACGTACCTATTTTATGTCTACCTATACCTACATTATGTCGAAAGTCAGTTGTGCCGGTTTTCAATAATACATGTTTTTTTGTTGTTTTTTGAAATCAAACTTAAGCCAAGGCTACCAGGTCAGGAAGTTGTTCTCGTGCACGTCCATACCTTTGAATTTATTATTGCATTGTACCAAGGTTATTTATTAATAGAGCCAATCATTTATTCAATTCGACACGGCCAAATTATTTTTTAACTTAAAGTCGATATTTTCTATTATGTTATGGATAAATTAGGTGGTAGGTAGTACCTAGGTACTTTTTTTACATAGATTTTCAAATTTTGAGATCTTTTGATAGACGTGGCGTGGACTAACCATCGCTCGAAGCTACTTTATAGGTAGGTAGGTCCATACTTACTATCTAGTACCTACAGAACATAACTTTTTATGTTAGCCAAACCGGAGACACAATTTATGATAATTTAGTTTTATTAATAGGTAATTAATGATAATGATAGTAGTTGAGTAGGTAGGTACCTATCTACCTAGTAAAAACTAAAGTTCCCAATAAATAATAAATATGTACCTATGGTATAAATACCTACCAAGGTGCCCAATTCCCACAATACATTTGCAATGGAGTAAAAACTTTCGCATCTTAATTTTATTTACTTAATGGAATGAAGCCATTTCTAACATATAATTTTCTTATCTACCTACATACATTTAGAATGGTAATCAGTAAACTCAATTTCAAAACACATTAATAAAATTAAGTTACACGGTTTAAACAGGTTTCGAAGTATATGGAAGCCTAAATACCTTCTTAATTCGAGTTTAATGTCGACGACAGGGCTATCTTTACAAAGATTTAAAATGGAAACTTTTGGTTGAGCGGCCTAAAGTTATTCATTCGGTCCATTCGGTCATTCATCTCATTAGCACAGCAATGTATACCTACCTACCATTCATACAATACGTTTGTTAAAAAATAAAGGGTTTGCAAACTTATCAATTGGGATTTTTTGTAGGCAGGCAACTTATACCTACATAATATTTCTGTAAGCAGTAGAATAGTGTAGGTTATATTGGCAATGTTATAATATTATGATAAGTAGGTACAGTAAGTATCAAATATATATAAATAATGTACTTATAATATAAATAATGTATCAAATATTATTCTAGGGGAGCACACCGGATTCGTCCGGGTAGGGCCTAAAGGCTACTTCCTCCCGAACAAGTTCAAGCAAGAAGCCAGCCACATCTACAACATGCCGCTGCGGCGAGACGACGTCTTTGTGGCTAGCTATCCTCGATCTGGTAAGTTCTGAGGTAACCTACTCAACCGGAGTTCTGCAAAGATTCCGTCTCTGTCTATACTTATACTGTGATAAACATATTTATGATTGCACCTGGTCGAAGTTCGACGCAGAGGCGTCTTTACCTATGGTGCAGGGTGTGCGGCGCACACGGGCGCCGGGTCTAAGGGGGCGCCGAGCGCTCTGCGCCCTCTAATGCGACACCTCCAAAGATGCGTCGATGCCGGCGCTCTCAAAGACCCTGCGCTCGTGTGCGCCGCACACCCGCCGCCGCACCCCGTCGACGCCGAATTTCCGTTTGAAAATATAACTTATAATAAATAAAAAATTATTAAAATAATAATTAAAATATACTGTATTCCATTTTGACCCCGCTCCTACTAGACTAGCGGGCGCCAGGGTACTGGTTGCACTCGGGCGCCACAAGGGCTAGAGACGCCTCTGGTTCGACGCGACAATTTCGTCGAACTCTGATATTTTAAGCTTGTGCGAAAGTTACGAAGAAGGCCCAAACTTAAGTATACACCTCAAGAGAAGTTTAAGGAAACTGATAATGCGTAACTTTTAGTATAGGTAGGTACAAAAATAACTCTCTAATGATAATCTAACGTTCCTAAGTAGAGTTCCTACCCCCGTGAAACGAGTAGTAAATAATAAAATAATCATACAACTTTCACACAAATAACGCATGTCCATTCGTTATATATACCTAAACCTCAAAACAGTACGGTACCTACCTAAATCAACTTCGTTTTACAAACCATGTTATGAACAAATACCTAAACCGAAACCGACTATTGTGTTTCAGGAACAACATGGACCCAGGAGTTGGTTTGGATGGTGGCAAAGGACTTGGACTATGCGGCGTCGGATGCCACACCTCTTGTCGAAAGATTCCCGTTTTTGGAGTAAGCAGATTCATTCTTACCTGTTTATTTTGGGTACCTACGGGTTCGAATCCCAATCTAGAACATACTGGGCGTACGAACCTAAGCAGTATTACCTACATCAGACAATAAATAGGAAATACCTAGGTAACTGTTTCTGCGAATAATCTTAATGTTCTGTCCTAATAAAATAACACCCAACAGTCACATACTACTGAACTCCCTCTGGGATTACCTGTGTCGTGGTATCAGAAACTAAACCACAACACCCGGAAGAAATATTAACAGAGAATCGAACCCACACCCTTTACGTCTCAGCCGGTCACTCGCCCTCCACGCACCGTCGCTTACTAAGACGATCATCTCCGTAGGTTCTCCGTCTACGTCCACCCAATAATGAAAGAGCGCTTCAGACTTGAGAACATGGATTCAGAACGGAAACTCGAGCTTCTAGAGATGGTGACTCAGCCAGCCACGGCACAGCTAGCTGAAGCTCCTTCCCCGCGGTTCATCAAGACTCATCTACCAATGTCGCTTTTACCCCCTAAAATCCTGGAGACAGCCAAAGTGGTGTACGTTGCGCGAGATCCAAGAGATGTTGTGGTATCGTTCTACCATCTGAACAGGCTGATCCGGACTCAGGGCTATATTGGCGACTTTAAGACGTATTGGAACTATTTCATCAGGGACTTACGTGAGTAAACTTATTCTTTTGATTTGTATATTTGAATGGAAAAGAAAGGGAAGCAGAAGTGGACCCAGGGGGTGAGATAAGGGGTTCAAGATACAAAATCGTCTACTTTAATGTTTAGCTTGGTACAACATTTCAAGCGCCTCCAAAACAAAATCCTGGATCAACTACTGGGGTAGTATTCATGAATTTTTACTTTCGTTACAGATCATTGGACGCCATTCTTTGAACATCTGAAGGAAGCTTGGGATAAGAGGCATAACCCGAACATGCTGTTTTTGTTCTACGAAGAGCTTTCTAAGGTACAGTACCTACTACCACAAACATTGTGCGCCTCGGCAAACTTCGTTCTATGTATGAAAACCGAATTTGCCCGAAAATGCAACTAATAGTCAACTAAGAATAACTGAACCAACCCATTAAAAATAATAAGTAGGTATGTATTTACCTACATAATTGTTGTAACATCTCTATATTAGGTACATATCATAATCGCGTTAGATCGTATTTCAGAAGCTAGACGAAAATTGCCGAGGCGCATAACTACCTACTATAACAAATTATTGAAAAAGCCTGAATCGGTTTCTAGTTAGTAGCTTCTGAAATTACCTAAACATACTAGGGTGTTTCTGAGGGATGTTCTGAGGTGTTAGTGAATATAGGTACCTAACTAAGACTTGAGTTGGTAGATGAATAACGGCCTACCTAGTATGTTATTCTTTAAGTCAATGATTTAAATTACATGTTTTTCTTCTCAGGATCTGCCAGCAGCTGTTCGCAAAGTAGCAAAATTCTTCGACAAGCAATTCACAGAGGAGCAAGTGATAAAGCTGTGCGCCCACCTCAATATTGATAACTTCAAGAAAAACAAGTCTGTGAACTATGACGTCATGAAGGAGCTCGGAATCCTGATACCAGGAGAACAAGCTTTCATCAGAAAAGGTACCTTAATCACATTTCGACTTTTAAATGTTTGTTTCTGAAAAATTTTGTTTTTATAAACCGGGCACGTTTATGTTCGTATCCTGTACAAAAATCATTCGTCAACCATGAGGAATGATAAAGTCGTTTACTAGGCGTACGAACTTATAAAAAATATAATATACAGTACCTACTATACTAATGGAATGCTTCGCGAATTTAGCGCACAGTTTTTAGGTTTCGGTACCCGAAGGGTGTCAACGGGACCCTATTAGGTATTAAGCCTCCGCTATCCGTCCGTCCATCTGTCAGTGGACTGTAGGTATCTCATGAACCGTTAAGAGATAAAATTTTCAGTGTATTTCTATTGCCGCTATAAATGCTACAAATAATAAAAATAAAATAAAATAAAAGAGGGCTCCTATACATGAAACATATAAGTACGATGGTACGGAATCCTACGTGTGCGAAATAGAATCGCATTTGATCGGTTTTTTTATTCATTCATCTTCCCGTTTCATCTGGAGTTGAATTTCGGGAATTCAGGTTTTAGTGCACCATAACCATGAGAGGAATTTTATTTACTTTCCAAGTTTCATGTATCTAGGATAAAATGTTTGACTAGTAAAAATCAGTTTGGAGGTATGTCGGTGCTAGTATAACGTTTTATCTATTGCAGGAAAGTCCGGCGGTTGGAGAGATTATTTCGATGCTGACATGACAAGGCAAGCGGAACGCTGGATGGCAGATAATCTCAAAGATACAGACTTCCGATTCCCACACATCGAAAACATATTCTAAAATTGACACGGCCTATTTGTTTATAAGAGTTTATAAGAAAGAAAAGATCGGATTATGGGGTGATAATCATTTATTTCGATTAATATGCTCTATTTTAAGTATTTCTTTGTAACACCATATTTAAGTTTACATCAATATAATGAGAACTTTATAAGTAAGATTCTAGCAAATAAGTAAACAATATTACTTCTAACCGCGTTTCAATTATAACATCACTAGCTCATAATTTCAATTCCACATAAATAAAACAATGTCTCAGTCCTTCCTCATCTTTTATTAAATAATAATACGGTTATACAAAGAAAATAAATTAAAAGCCAGATTTATATCAATCATTCGTTGGTAATATAAAATTCTAAAACAGACTTAAAATCCTAATAATGAATAATAACCGTCCCGAGGGCGGGCCCTCGCACCGAACCGGTAACGTACACTATAAAAAGCGAATCTATAATATAAAACTGGGAGTTGATCCCGCACCTAACGATCCGTCGCTGCGAGCGACGCTTCACCTATCGTACACTTACAGAAAATCACAAAATTCAAGCGGAAATAATAGGAATCTTATAGTGCGTGTTTACGCGATGACGTCGGGCAGCGTGGCGTTGTCCTGCGCCGGCGGAGACGGCGGCGCCTTCTCCGCCGGCCCGCGCAGCGCCGCCCCCGCGCGCGCGCCCGCCGCCTTGCTCGCCACCGTCTTCACGCTCGACACCTGGAACGAACACTCATATTGAACATCGTTGCTATACAGACTACGATATTTTAGAGGCAATTGTAAAATTATTCAGAACTGATGAATAAGCATAAAATAGAAAAGTACCTTAGTGGCGGCAGTCCTGGGAGGCGCGGCCTTAGCTGTGATGCGTTTGTTGGCGAGATCCTTGCTCTGCTTGTCTAGAGGAGCCGCGCGCGTCGCCGGCTTCGGGGCCGCATTTCTGTAAGGTAATTATGATTAGGGCATTTGTGACAAAGTCATGAATAAATATTATTGTTATAGTTATAAGTGTTGAGTTACCTAGTGGTACTGGGCGGAGCGGGCGCGGCAGCGCGCGGCGCGGGGCGCGGGGCGGGGCGCGTGATGGGCGCCGGCTTGCTTTCCTTCACGTCGCCGTTGGTCAGCGTCGGCTTCTTCTCTGGCACCTTGCGGGTGGCCGCGGGCGCGGGGCGCGGCGCGGCGGGGCGGGGCGCGGCCCGAGCGGCAGTCGTCGTCGTCGTACTCGTGGTCTTCGCCACCGGAGGCTTTGGGGCAGACAGCCGCGCGGTAGCGGGTTTAGGCGCGGAGGCGGCGCGAGAGATGGGCGCGGGGCGGGGCGCGGCTGGCGCGGGCGGCTTCGGAGCTGGCTTGGCAGCGGCCGGGGCAGATGCCGGCTTGGCGGCGGCGGTGGCCGCTGCGATCTTCGACGGAGCGCGGATCGGTGGCGGCGTCTTCGAGACCGGCGCGGCCGGCTTTGGGGCGGCGGGTTTCGTTGCAGACGTCCTCGCAGGCGCGGGGCGTGGAGCGGAGAGCGGGGTGCGCGCGGCAGGCGCGGTCGCAGGTCGCTTCGTGGCCGAAGCGGGCGTGCGCGGCGCCGCCGCCTTCGGAGTCGAGCGCGGTGTGCGAGCGTCTGGCTTTGCCGACGGAGTCGAGGGTTTCTTGGTCGTCGGAGTTTTCTTGGTCGCAGCGACAGCGGCGACGGCAGCCGCGGCGGCGCCTGCGGCGAGCGCGGTGGCCGCTGCCAGTGGCGCAGCGGCAAGGGGCTCGACGACGGGGGTCGGGGGAGGGGTGGAGGCCGGCGCGGGCCGCTCGCCGTCCTCGGGGCGGATCTCAGAGGTGACGGGCACGCAGATCTCCTGCGCGCGGGATTCGGCCACACCCACGTCGAGGTCAGTGATGAGCTCCGCCTGCGAGAGCAAGTCGGGCGCGGCAGGAGAGGGTGAGGCGGCGGCGAGCGGCGCCTCAGCGACCACCTCGGCCGGTGCCTCCACGAGCGGCACGCCCGCGGGGGTCGGTACGCGCTCTTCCAGCTCGGCCGGCAGCGGGGAGGCGAGGGGCGCGGGTGAAGCGCGCGTTACCTGAGGAATCTCTACCGCCTCGACGGCCTGAATCTCGTTCGCCTCGATGGCCGGGATCTCGGGCACCGGCGAGGGCGCCGCCACTTCAGAGGTTGGCTCCTCCGCCTCCTGGGCGGCCTCGACCGGGATCTCGTCGGTCGGCGCGGGAGAGGCGATCGGCTCATGAATCTCGGGGCCCAATGTTCGACTCTGTTGAGGTTCGATCGGCTCGGGGGTGGGCGACGTGAGCGGCGCGGAGGATTCGACCGGGAGTGGCGATTCACTCGGGAGGGACGCTTGCGGGAGCGGAGACTCGCTCGGGAGGGAGGCCTGCGGGAGCGGAGACTCGCTCGGGAGGGACGCCTGCGGGAGCGGAGACTCGCTCGGGAGGGACGCCTGTGGGAGCGGAGACTCGCTCGGAAGTGGGGAATCGCGAATAAGGTCAACGTCGGGCTCCGTCGGCAGCGGGGAGCGCGTCGGCGCTGGGGACGCGGCGAGAGCGAGCTCCTGCGGCAGCGGCGACTGCGCCGGCAGCGGGGAGTCACGCGCCATGTCGGGAAGGGGCGAGTCGCGTGGCAGGGACGCGTCGGTCGGGATCGGCGAGGCGATAGTCTCAGGGAGGGGCGAGTCGCGGGGAAGCGAGCTTTCAACGGGCAGCGGTGAGGGGATCGGAGACTCGCTGGGGAGTTCCACCTCGTGCGGCGCGGGCGACTCGGCGGTTTCCTGAACCTCAGGCGAGAGCCGGTCGTTTTCGATCCTAATCTGAGGCGCATCGACCTCTGCTTCGACCTTCTGTTCGCTAGGCTCCTCGATGTCATCGCTCTGAGGCTCGGCATTCTCGTGCACGAGTATGTCGGCGTGTTCGGGCTCGTGGCTCAGCTCGGGGGTGATGGCTCCGCTCTTGTCCTGCGGCGCGGGGGAGACAGCCAGCTGTTCGAACGAGGCTCGCTCAGCTTCCACAGTGGGCTCTACCTCCGATACTTTCTCGTCTTCCTTTTCATCTTCGAACGCTGCGATTTGATCTTGATCTATTTGTGTGATTCTTTGTTCTACATCCATGTGGATCTCCTCATGCTTCTCCGCGGGAGAATCGCCGCGTTTGCTATCCTCGGTGTCCTGTGAGAGAAGTGATGTTTCCTCCTGAGGGGTGATCGCTCGCTCGTCCCTCTCGCTTTCAGGATCCAACAGGTCATCATTTGTAAAACCTAACTCCGAACTCTTTCCATCTGGAATTTCGGGGATCTGCTCGAATAGGAGCTTGTGAGATTCGGGTGTGTCTGTCTGCAGAACTGTTTCCTGGGGAATGTTGCTCGATTCGAAATCGATATTTGTGAACGGCTGCACGTTATTGGTTGCGCTATAATCGTTGCAGTTGTCGGGCTGTCCGAAGCTTGCGATGTTGTTGAGTAGGTTATCTGTTCGGTCGTCGAACCTCATGATGTCGTTGTTAGGTTCCTGACTGTCTTGTGAACCGAATAGGTCTGTATGTTGGTCGGGCGATATGTTTTCCTTCTCATCATCGTTTTCGCAGACTCCGTTGGTTTGTAGGTCCTCATCGTCGCTGTCTGGCAGAAGCTGTACTGCATTGAGATCCACATGCATTTGGCTCTTGCTGAGCCTCTCACAGGTGTCATCGTCCTTTTCTTGGTAAAAACTCATGCTCATTGGATCTCTCTCTTTATTTTTCAGCCTTTCAAAGAGTTCATCATTACCTTCAAATGTTTCAGCAAAAGGATTTGTTTCTGTGTGTGTCTGGAATACCTGGAGATTATTGTTGCATGTTAAAATAATGGCTTACAATCAATAAAAACGCTACAAGTACGTTTTATTTCCTGTTAATTAAAATTACTACTATTTGCTTCTGATATGGAACATGAGTAACAATTACGAGCCATGTACTCATTATGTTTTGGATCATAAAGTTTCTACAAGGCTATTTCATTCAAGCATATTCACCAGAATTTAGTTATATCTTCTTTAATAGAAACATCTATTAGAAAACACCAAGGATATGTTTGCTACAGCTATTTTTATACCCTGAGCTTTAATTTGAAGGTGGCTTAGAATCGCGAAAGTGCATCAACTGATTAAGCTTTTTGAAAAAACTATGTGTGCTAACTACATGTTCTAAAAACGGTGAAGGAAAAGATCTAAAATACAATCTAAAATTGTCTTAATCCCTAATACTTATTGGAGGCAAAAGTTGTCCACTGACGCTGTATAAATCATCTAGTATATTCGATGGTAAAGTCCTAAGTTTTTATTCAGCACTTTGGTGTTTACCTGAATATTGCAGAAGTCTGTGGTATCCTTCTGTATTCTTTCAAAGTCTTGTATCAGGCTACTATCCTTGACTTTATCAGGTTCAATGCCCACATTGAATCCGAAGCCCAAGCTGTCCATGCACTTGTCATTGCCATTGAGGTGCTCTTTTATTTCTATCGAAGCATTCTGGAAACACAAATACACATATTTGAGAATAATTTTGTGGTTATAGTCTGCATGAACAAATTGAGATGGACTGGACGTACAATACGTAGAGCAGAGAAATGGTCTAAGTCCATTCTGTTTCCTAGAGATAAGAAACGAAAACGTGGGAGGCAGTTCAAAAGATGGACAGACGAACTAAAGGCTATAGCAGGCGGAACTTGGAGTGGCAACGAGTGGAAGGGGTTGGAAGAGGCCTTTGTTTTAAGACAAACAGAACAACCAACGCATTAGCATAAAAGTGGACAAGATTTAAGTTCAGATGTATTTTCTGAATAAAACTTTTATTATCATTATTATTGTGGTTATATTGTTATATATTTCACATGAATTATGTGAGTTTAAGTCATCACTCATCATTCCATATCAACAAGGAAAAAACATCGAATTAATGTTTTGTGAGATGGCTGAACAAATCAGAATAAAACTTGGAATATTCATAGCTGGAATACAACACACAAGCTACTAATTTATTGTGAAATCAGGCAGTGGTTGACAGCAATCAATTTTATGTCATGTCCAAACATCCCACTTTAAACTGGGAGCTATATGTCGTGTCCAAACATGAAAGTGAAAGAGTGAATCCGAATTCATTGTGTCCATTCCACTTGGTTACTTACATGATGCCCATTAAGTTGATCACAGTTATCCAAATCTAGCAGTTCCGCTGGTCGCACCACTGCTTCAGTCTGGAACTGAGCGACGTCGGGTAGTTCTATGTCGTCCATCGGGAGCGGCTTGCGAGGTGACTCAGCTAACAGCACGTCGGAGCCAACGCTGCCGGGGATGAACACCGGCGCGTCAGGGTTAAGCGGTGAACTGTTCATGTCTACCGAGCTTGTTTCCCACGCTGACTGCAATTTTAAAGACATATTTTGTTTATCTTACTTATACTATAAATGTGAAAGTTTGTGAGGATGTTTGGATGTTTGTGCCTCAATCACACCTGAACGAATTCGAATGAAACTTGGAATATACATAGTATGTGTGCTGTATTAACATTATAGGCTATTTTTTAGACAGGTAACACGCGAGCGAAGCTGCGGGCTGCAGCTAGTACTTACATAAAATCACGCCTGTTTCCTATAAAGGTAGGCAGAGACATTCATTTTCTACAGTCCTGACATACTTCTTTCGCTTCAGTCACTCTCATTGCATGCTCGTTGGTTTAGGATTATATTATTTACACAGAAAGTTAAACAGATCAATAATAATTATATGGTAAGATACACACAATGTTCACCTAAGTTAAACCCCCTCCCTTGTCTCAGTAGAAACCTCTAAAGAGTTATGCTTGTCTTTGTACCTACATGTACATTTTAATTATGTATTTGTAAATAATTTGACAGATGGAAATTATTCTCAGCAGGAGGGCAAGTATTAGAGTGTCTATGCTATGAAAATTATTTACAGAGTAATAATTTGAATGTTTAATTTTAAATTTTTGCAATGTTTGGATCTTAGCTTATTATTATGCAAGTATACATTTTATATTGCAATCTATACCAATGGATTACGGATTAATGGACACATAATCAGCTGATAATGGAAATTATCTTGTGTCTTATAAAATTTGAATGACCATACCTACCAGTTAATTTCAAACTAGAGGAACAACGCCTCACCCTAAAAATCTAAGCTTTATTGCAATGAGATGGATTTGAAGATAACCTTTAGCTTGGCCAAAAAACTAGCCAAATAAATTCTAGGTGTGACTCATACTGGTCTGCCTAGGTGTGTCAAACTGGTTTCAGACAGCCTACATTTTAATTTACAACAGGAACCAAGGTAAGCCAGTTATGACAAAAAGCTTTAGTGCTTAAAAAGACCTACCTTTTTTAATAGGAGAAAATCATTGCAAATATAAAATTAATTTTCATCTAGCACATTCTGCCTAGACATTTAAAGTTCTATGTAAAATAAGAATTATTGCAGCTGTCATCATATAGGTAGGTACATACCTAATTGAGGAAGTTGTGATCATGATGCATGAATCAAGTCATGTTATGAAAGTCATCATCTAACTATGACTGAATGTGACACAGCTAGTATTCACATACATAGGAAAATATCAAAACGAATAAAGTTAAAATCAGAATATGTTTAAGTAGCAAATGAACAATGGAATCTACAAAAAACAAAAAGTTAGATTCAGCTGTTTTCATTTGAATGCTTCAATTACACATTAGAGTTTTATATTAGTGTATGTTATTTGTGCTGTAAATAGCTATAACTTTTAGATAAAGAAACAGTGTATTGCTTATCGAAAAATGCTATTGTACGTCCTTGAACCGCCGCGTGTGGTAAGGATTTCGAAATACGAATGTGAAGTGTGTTGTAGTATTTGAAGACTCACATTATCCTGGCAGGGTGTCTCAGAGCGTGGCGGCTCGTCGGGCTCTTCGCTGGGGTTGTGGTCGCGCTCGCCCTCGCCTTTGAAGTAGTTCCACTCGTCTTCAGAGTCGTCGCCGCTCTCAGCTACATTATCCACCAGCGCTCCGACAACGTGGCCCTCCTCCACTGCACAGAACAACACCGAAACACTCCTTTATAAAACCAACATGAGCTAATCACCTGGCACGCACACCCCCATCGAACATCAGTATCAACAGGTGACACACCCCGAAACAATGGACTTATTCCTTTCATATCGAACCGCGAGATTGAGGCGCATGAAAAACATCTGTCGAAGCCGGTCGCCGACCTAGGCGCCCGGCGACGTAATTTTTACCGGTCGCGAAATTCAAACGGCGAGAACGTCTCGGGCGCCATTTCGAGCGTGATATCCTGCAAAGACACGCCCGACGGCGTCTCGCAAGGATATCGACTTCGACGTGATATGTGTACCTTCGGGAGTCCTGCGCTCTCCGCGGCAGAGGGATGCGCCTTCGGCCAAACCGATCTATTTCCAGAACGCCACTCCGCATGAATCAACACAAAAATAACCTTTCACAAACCGTTCGGAATGTGAAAATAAATCAACAACATTCGCTAAAAATCACATACCGTGAACGGTAATTTCACTGCACAGATCTTCGTCGAAGGCTTAATATTCGAGCCGTAAAAAATAAAAATGTAGACAAAGCCCCGATTACAATGAGCGGCAGAATGGAGCACAGAGCCGACGGGCGTTCAATGAGCGACTGCAAGAGGGACGGGGCGCGCGCGCGAGCGAGACGGCCGCGAGGGCGCGGGGCGGCTGCTCCCAAATAGGGATGCCAGTTTTTCGGCATATATTCCCCAAAATATAGGTTTCTATTGTAAGTGTAGAAACAGTACAGCCTGTTTATTACGTCTTGACAATAGTAATAATCAATGTAGTATTACATCAATATCTTATTTTTATTGTTTACCTGTATCTGGATTTGTAATGTTTGAAATGTTTTCGGAGATGTAAAAAAGTTATATCTGAGCGATGAATCTTACCTACCTACCTATAATTTTATTGTAAGTAGTACCTAGTAAATCTATCTAAATAGACACGCGTTGCGTACTTTTTATGTAGGTAGAACATTATGTTGTCGAAACCATGTCCGTGGTCTCCTTAACTTTTGGGCGAATGAAATTGACCTACATAGTCTTAGTTTTGGCAACAAAACGATAGATTCACCGTCACAAACAATAAAAAAATTAACTACAGAGCCCGAGGAATATGCCAAGAATGTTTGCATTTTTTTTTAATACAAAATAGCGACGATTTTTTTATTAAACGGCTTGCCTTTTGGCTCAAACCCAAACGAAGGAAATCAAATCAGCAGACTGTCTGACTTGCCATAATATCGTACACAATCAGCCCATCACAAACACCTCGTTATTGAGTCATCTGCATACAATCGCATCTGGCCCGAGATGATCTAAGGACGTGTTGGATGTGGGTGAACGTAACAATCGATAAACCGTGACACACCGGTTACTTTTTCTTTTGCTCCCATTGAAGAAGTTTCACATTGTTGATTACTGGATCTAATCATAGTAATTTTAACCTTCTTTCGTTGCTATACTATGTTTTTTAGCCAGCAGGCGTGGAAAAGTTACGTTTTTATGTACGGTGTGTACATACAGATACATTATGTGCATGCAATGTTAGCTAGCGATTAATTCGAAAATTGAGTGAGATTAGTTTTGACCTTTACTTTAAACTTTAAAGTGATAAAGTGACCCGTAATATTAGACAAACCTAACACTTCCATCTACCACTTATATTTTATTTCTGTGATTATGTGTGTCGTTAGCAGATCATAAGGGTCTAAGAATTTATAAAAAATCTAGTCGGTCAGCATAGTTCGCAATTTTGATGTTTTTATTCACTTACCTACTGGTGCTTTCACTTTCAAATAAAATTACTTGTAAACTTCTATGAGTATCTTTATAGACTTACCGGCATGTGCGGGCGGCGTGGGTGGTGCTGGCTCGTGGTTTTTAGCGTCAGCGTCAATATCGTCAGCGTCGACAGCGGTCTCGGGGCCCAGGTCTTCGCTGTCGCTGTCAGAGTTGTCGACGCCGTTGTTAGCGTCGGCGTCAGCGTCGGCGTCGGCGGGGGCGGCGGCGGCGTCCGGCCGCTTGCACGCCTCCGTCTCGCCGGCGAACGGCGGCGCGTTCGCCAGCGCGTTGTCCAGCCTTCATTCCACAATTACTATTATATATAACAGCACTTTACCTATGAACTTGCCGTTTATATAGTACTGGCCATTTGTACAAAACGGCAACTTTAAGACATTTATTGTAATTTTTTAATAACCCAGCGACAGGGTGAAATGACAAGAGACCGGAGCAGCTTTAGAGAACGGTGGAAGGCCTTTGCGTAGTAGTGGAACAATTCAGGTTAACTGCGATGCTTCGTGTTTTGTCTCCTTATTCGTCATTCTTTTTAGGTTGTCTAAAATTGATTATCCTATGCAGAAAAAAATATAAATCATATAAGTACTTAACATTCAAATAAAACAATAATACGATAAAAGGATAATACATTTTGCTTTAGCCCATTACTTGGATAAAATGCCGAAACAGTAGCCTAGATAAATCCTTAACGTTTGTCTCAAGAATCCCAATATTGTGTTTAGGTATTTACTTTATCCCAAGTTTGGCAATGCCCCAGACAATGTTAAAGGGGCGAACCGATGAAAGCTTATAAGTATATACAAGGACTTTCGTTTTCAAATTACATGCCGAGTAGGTAATCAATCTGGCATACAAGGTCGTCTGGTTCAATATAATGTCACGCTCATATAAGTAACATTTTTGTCTAAACTTTTGCTAGAACCGGTTAAACGACGTGTTCTACTGTTTATAGATAAATCATGAAACATGGCAATACTGGATTTTTACAAATTAATCTGCATACATATCGTACACACCGAACAGCTTTCATAAAATATTAGGTAATTTATTTCAGTGCTATCAATTAGGTACATTTCGAAACTGATATTAACCTTTTAGGTATGTACCTACGATATACGAATAAGTGACAAGCGCCTATAGTACCTATCTGAAGATTATGGAATGGAAAGAGAGAGAGAACATATTGATACCTACCTATAGCAACACTGTCACTGCTAATTTTGAAAATGTCAAACTAGACCTTGAAATAAACCATTGTACCTATAATTTAAAATACAAAAATTCTACAGCTTCTTTGCTGGACTAGTAACGAAAAAACATAGAATGCGTTCACCTGCTTCCCATCCCCTAGCTTGTCGTAAAAGTCGACTAAGGGTCCTGTCCAATGTGATGGACCATCTACATATCGCCTCTATGCGACAAGAACGGGTTATCTCGAAAACACCGACTTTTCAGGAGACGCTTATAAAGTTTTAAATTTGTTTAATTTTTGTAACTATAAGGTGTTTCGTAAAAAAATTACAGAATATAGGTTCTCTAACTATTATTCTTTCGAAATAAATTATTTGCAAACCTCTGACATTTTTAGTTTAAACGTTATTATACATGTCGACGATAACACGTTCTTGTCGCAATGAGGCGATATATGGGCGATGGGCTGATCACCTGTCACCATTATTCACCATATCCATCTTGGGACTTGAATCAGGAGTGGATGCCAGTTTTCTTGTAATTACTGTGACTCTCCCCATTAGGGATACGGGCGTGATATTATATAATGTGTGAACAATTCTACAAAGGTTTTGAGTAGACTCACCCAAGATCCATGGGCGAGCGGTTTTCAGCGGCGATGTCACGCGGGTCCTTCAGGAACACCACGATAATGGAGATGTTGTCGGCGGAGCCCTGCCGCTTGGCCTGGATGATCAGACGCTTCGTCACCGCTTTCAAGTCATCTGCAACAAGCGATGAATTCGTAAAGACACGTAAAACAGAACTAGAAAGGATGGGTTTTTTGGCAATTAGAAATGAGTCATCGTGGTTTCCCCATTTTATATATTCGGTCATGCACGCGATAATGTCTCTCTCAACATAGATCCAGTATCGTTTGCCTCGTGATACAGTGGTATTATCCTCGGAAACCACTAGGGAAGACCGCCAATCTTGGCACCGAATGTTGAGTGAAAGTTGCAAATGATTTCAGAAAGGATAGAGTTTACGATGGCATCGTAAAATGCCGTGGCTTCTTATAGGGAACCATATAAACTTACTAAAATATTAGTATGTCATCTAGCAGCCGGCCGGCTCTAGGTGTTGCGAAGTCTATTATGTCTGCAATTTGTTGTGGCACAATGCTGAATAGCGTCAACGGATATGGAGTAACTATGTTTATACTCCGATTTGCCTCAGCGCCGGCCGGCTTGTGAGGCGTCCTTGTTCTGTTTCAACTCAAGCCGCCTGACTCACTGGCCGCTATTATACCACAATATGAATGTACGTGATGTGCCTACCGCATAAAAGTCACCATCTATAATTTAACATTGAAAAGTCACGCCATTAAACAATGAGTGCGACCTTGAATGACCGAATCGTGTCAACCCCTTGCGTTCGAGCGAAAACTGAACAATAATTTGCATGGTCTCGTTTAAGCTTGATATATTGAGGTCATTATAGGTGCGGGTTTAATTTTAACTAAGTTGTAATGTATGATGTTATGACGCCGTAGCTTTAGTACCGTGATGGGCTAATTAAATTAGTGTAAATATGATAGTTGGGGCTTTCATCGGAGCCACTAGCCGGCACACCCTGCCCCAAAGGGCGTGCCTGAAGCGTGGTGCTCGCTATTTAAACGGCACAAATGGCATAAACTTTAAAACGAGTGTTGCCAGGCTTGCTCGTCCAGTACACGCCTTGACTTTGCTCGCTATTTCGGGGAGCGTCGCCGCCGCCCTTGTTTTTTACCCTGTTTGGACTGGCTCGGAGCCAACCGCGCCCTGTCTACTCTTATTTCAATATAACACTCTAGAAAGTTAATAATTGTACTTATGCACAGCCTGAATGGGGAGTAAACCTAAAATTATTCCCTAATTTCATTTCAATCTATCAGTATCCCGTGGCATTAGTTATTACTAATTTATTTATACCTTTAAGTACATTCTAAATCCTATAAAGAAAGTAATACAGACATGGCATCAATGTTAATTGGCAAACACTCATCGACTATACGATAAACAATTATTAACTTCATCTTAAACGTGCTTATCATCAAATTCAAGATTACCAGGTGTTACCCATCAGCTTAGCGCTCCAGCTTCGCTGAACGTGTGCCTAATGCCTTCAACGGGTAGGAATGAAGCTATAAGCTTTAATACGATTACGGTATTGGCGATAAGAGGGATTACATCATGAGTAATTATTTCCAGAGTTTGCCGGTTGGTAGATTCGTATTCTACTTTTCTTAGAGTACTCTTACTCTTCTTCTTGGAGTATCCTGTGACAGCGAGTTTCTAAAGTAAAATTCTACGCCAAAACCATTAATCGTGTTGCGGAAGCAGTAAGTAGTAAGTACATTAGAAGCTATCATGTCAGTTGACGCAGTGGGCGATGATCGGCGATTACCGGCGGGTAACGGTGACGGATGGAATGCGCGCTCCGGCCATTGTAGTGCCAGTAACTATTGCCTGGTGTGGTGACGGCAAAAACGGATCACGGCCCGTCGACGCATACTAAGCCAACCGCGAGACACCTGCCGCTTATTGATAAGTACATGGAATAGTTCACATTATGAATAGTAGACAAGAATAGGCCGTACCTATTATATGGTTGACACGATAAAACCTAAATGGGCTGCTTCTTACAACCCCAGTCCTTGATTTAGAATCTAAAGTTGGAACCGCTGAGATTCCCTTCGCAAAAACTCACCAACGAAGTGAGATTTACTCGACTAATATATCTTCAGCGCAAACTCGGTAGCGATGCTTACGTCGAAGTTGCATAGGAGGGAGGTAACTAGTACTAAGTACTGAGCAGATCCGTCGCGTTGCTAGCGCTAGGTATATGGTTGTGGTAGGTCGGAAATCGAATATAGTGGAGTAGCGAGGCGAGGGCAGACAGGGTGGTGGGGTAGGGAGGCAGGCGGATCAAGTGCAATTTTCTACCGAGCCGTCCACAGAGTAGACAGAGGATTATAATGTCCGCACCGTAATTTTTCAATCGACTCTGTTTATAGTCAACGCAATTTGAATAGAAAATAGCTTTCGTCCTTAGCTCAATATCAATCAATATCAAATTGGATCATAAAACTCCGCCATTTATGCAAAAAGGGAATGGCTCATAAAGGGTATAATAATAAATAATAATCATAAAATAGCACACAAATGATAAGATCTTTTCCAAGTACCGAGCGTGTAGCGATAATCTATAATTAGCGGTAATATTTATATTAAATATTTTTTATCAAACTTGAAATTTCGATTTTTTAACGTCATCGAGCAAACATTACCTATTTACTCACTGTTTTATACAATGTCTCCTTTTGTCGTCGATGTAATGGCTGCCAGAGTATCAAAGCTGGTCACTGACCTAAAACAGGATGGCCAAGAAGAAATACATTCTGACAAGATAGGAACCTAACTGATAAGATAGGAATCTACAGCACTGCGTTCCATAGTGCGAAGTAGGTACATAAGAACCTAGCTAAGTACTCGTAATTCGCTATATCGCTAAGCCATGGAATGGGAATGGGACGGATGGAGGCAGTCTCCCGACAGACGCCATTACTGTCTTCAGATTCCATAAGATATGTACTAGAGACTGCCATCCGCCGGCGACTTTACACATTAACTACAAAATGTTTAAGATGAATGGTGTCTACAAAAAAAAACACTGTCGACTCTCACATAGGGATAACTATTTTTCATCGCAATACCTCCCACCGGATGGGATAAACCTTATAATGGGAGTTGCTCCTCGCGCTAGGAGAATATACAGATAATAAATAATGATAAAGGTAGTTTACTGTGACAGCAAAAACTTAGCAGGATGGCATTATCAAGAAGAAATTATAGCCTTGTTACTTTATGAATGAGAAGGTAGAGCTTCCTATGATGTTATTATAAGAATAAAAATAACGTATGGCCTATGTAACTGACCGATTACGTATATACGATAAATTGTTAGAACTTAGAAAGGAATATTTCATAATTCAGATATGTATTAATTTGCAGTAAATATCGTTAGTGGGCGTGAGGAATGTGAGACAATACACGCAGCATTGTGCAATAAGGAATAAAACGCACCCGACACCGTCTGCGGTCTAACTGTATCGAAACGCAGGCATCGCAGGCGCAAGCCATTGCATCACAACTATTTATAACCCCGCAAACCACTCTAGATAATGCCTGGAAAAGATATCAACAGCCGCTAAATCTATCCGATATTTTAATATACGCTCTGCCCACTCGACCGTTGAAGTGTTAATTAAACGTATACGCAAATAAGCTTCGGGCGAGGGTAGGCTGATATTTACAGACGCATTATCGTAAGAAAACAAACCCGACAGGTCCTTAGCCGGCATCGGAGAGGGTGAATTGGCTCCCGAGCTTCTTATATGCTTAGACGCGACACATGACAAACATTGGACGAAGACAGAGACGATAAAAGCTTTTCCTCACGTTGGCATCTCAGCTGGCAACAACATTTATCGAAGTATTTAAAATGTGACTATAATATCAAAAGTGCTGACACATGATGTAGAAGAAAATCCAACTAAAAGCCAGCATCCAATCTTCCAATCGATAAAATTAATAGCGTTCTATAGAAACCTCTCTAATTGTTAGTGCGCACAGCGAAGCGTAATGAAATTGAGTGGGAACTTTCGTGCACGCTCGGCGTTCATCAGTTGGCCGGTAATTGGTTTACGAGCCGGCCAACATGGTATAGTACAGAGCAAGCCATGGAGTCTGTGGAGTGTAGGCAGCGCCGTGTCGTGTGCCACCGGGATTCCGACTAATTAACGTGGAGCCGGCCCGCCTGCGAACCTTTTTAATTGGAAATACTGGCTGTTCTGTTTTGCCGCGTACAGCTACTGTAGCTTTGACCTCTTTTAATTTATCTTTAGCTTTAATTCTATAAATATCCCGACTCTGTTCTTCACACGACACTTCCTTATTTGAAAGGGACTCAGAATAAGCATTTAAAATTCCGACAACTTAGTGAGCTTTCAGCGAAATTGTAAATTGAATACGAAAGGAAACAATTTCCCGAACACTGCAATTTACGTTATTAAACTGTCATAAGAGATAGAACTCATAATTTAAATGTAGTTTCAAATAAACGCATATAATATGTAACTAAATAATTTCAAAGTTGTTAATGAAAATTGCATCATTTTTGGGTAAGTGTACCCCCGCGTGGATTGTGCAATTTAATTTGGCCGCTAACGCCATTAAGAGCGGAAATGTGTGTAAACGGGTTGGTATGCAAGCTGCATCCTTGTGTTCGTTCACAAAGCGACCTAAATTTTCGGCTCGGCGGCGATGTAAACGTATGATACACAGTGTGAAAGATGAGAATCGCGCCAATTGCTGAATGCAACCCAGTTCCGGGATGTAGCGCAAAATGTTGCAAAAGAGTTTAATCACAGGTGTATGCGAATATGGCACTAGCGTAGAACAATAACTTCTGGCGAAATAATAATAAAGGCCTATCTATCTAGTCGATGATTTATACAGCGTCAGGAGGCGACTTTTACCTTCACAAACGGGACGCTGTAGTGCCTGGGACGAATTAAGATAGCCCAGCACCTATACCATCCTCTCAGCTTAGTCGGCTTTGTCCACAGGAAAGACATGGTCAATACGTGCGGAGCTGACTAAGCCGCGGGTTTCCTCACGATGTTTTACTTTACCGTTTGAGGGTACTGTTATAGCGTACATAAATTTTTCGCACAGAAAAATCCATTGGTACACGAGTCACCCGCCACCTTAGGATCGGAAGGCGGGGTCACTACCAACTAGACCACCAGTGCTCTGGCGAAAGAGATGGATTAAAACTATTGCGAGTGACCTGAATACTTACAAATAAGTTTAAATTTGTCCTAAAGGGTTCAGCGGCAGAGTTATTGTTCCATTTAGCATTATGCACGGGCAAGTGGTTTTGCGACAAATCACGCCTTCTACTCTCATTTAAATGCAAAGGTTTGATCCCACGCAACAAGTGCCACTTGTCGGACTCGATAACCCCACACTCAGTTAGACGATTCTATTCTGATGCAATCCAATTCAAATTTTGATTGAACGATAAATTTATCATTGATAAGGATTTGCGTTTCGACGAAACAATCGTCTGATAACACAATAAATAAGATAACTAATGCAGCCGAGATAAAAACGCAAGGGAAAGCATTACTGCGTTTCATTGTATCGTTATCAGTTGTTATCGCGGATGAGCCATACCATCAAGGTGAACGAACATAACGCATGCGAAAATTTTCCTCAAACTAAAATATGAAAATGTGATATTAGCAAATTAATTTACTTTTCAATATTCAACACAGCCTACACTATCGACAGTTAACTTGTTTACTTATCAGTAACAAAGATACCAGGAAACCCACTAATAATTTTGAACATTTTAAACAAAAGACATGGCGAAAACTTTAATTACAGGTTATTAACCACAATAAATAATAGTACAATAGGTACATAGACTTTATATTACCTACAGTCGGCGTAGCACTCCCGCCGTACAAGTCAATGCTCCTAAGCAGCGGATGTGTGATATTTTGCAAGCGACATCAGCCGGTCCCAAATTTACCTGGCACGGGTAAATTTTGTGGCATAATTATATTCATACCTTGTCGAATTGACAAACAAGTATAATATACTAATACTTTCCTAAGTAGGTAAGTAGTGAATAATTCAAAGGCATCACGCACAGTGTCGATTCTGTGAAAATAGCATGAACTGTAGTCACGACCAAGACGACCTACTATCCGGTCGGAGACCTCATCCTACCGATAATAATTATTTTTTGGCAATAGCAACTTGAGCAAATGAAGTAATTGATAACCTATCTTTGTAACGCTTACTCATACATTACGTAAACAGCAACAGCGATAAGTAAAAGCATTCATAAACACAGTGTTTTGCTATTTCTGGTTTTACAGTCTTAAGCCATAATTATAGTTGGAGCTGGTTTAATGCAAGACGATTTGCGGTCAATTGTATTAGCCGAGGCCATCTCTGTTTGTCATGTTATGATTCATAGTGAGAATTAGCTTCGGAGAATTCCGTCTACGTGAAGAGAAACGCGCATTAAATCATTAGATGATTTCAGTTTAGTTCCATCGCCGAATGCGCTGATGATTGGCTGGCAACGTGGGCGCAAAAAGTCCAGATATAACTTGGAAGTAAGTACAGCGTAGGGAGATACAGTTCAATAAACGTCAGAAGTGGTCAGTCCAGAGGTAGGTGCTAATGCAAAATCCTTGTATCGCAGCAAATATCTGTGAGGGCGGAAGAATGGGAGGGGATAGGGAGCAGAGGGGCTTTCAATTTGCCTGTGATTTACGATTACTATAATATTGACCACTGGAAAAAAAAACTGAGAAAACTTGTTAAAGCAAGATATGGTTAATGTTTTGTAAACGATTATGTAACTGATTTTATTATCCAAGAGTTATTCAAGTCCTGGAAAAATGAGCATGACAAAAGTTGATGTAAATGTCCGCGAGTTACCAAAAAAGGACACTGCTTTCACAGAAGCGAAACTGGGGAGATGGTTATCGTTGGTAGGTACATAAAGGCAAAACATACTTGCGAATTAAGAGTAATTGTGTCATGGTAGCAGTCCTGTGTGTGTGAGAGAGAGAGTGTGTGCGCGGTAATTGTATATCCAATAGATAGATTGTAGCCGTACGTGAAGGGGTTCTGTGCAGTACATCCTACTATGATTTAGTTTCGGGTTTTGGGCGTGGCACACATAATTAATCTTCAACTGTACTAGCATACAGACAAGTAGGTTAAAATTGGCAAATGATTGGGATAAAGAAAACTTCACTGCAATATCTCAGAAACCAGTAACTCTGATTTTCAAGAAGAATCATACCCAGAACATCAGTTTAAAAAAAAATTATACCTACTAAACGTAGCTAAACTAGTCTAATCTAAACCAAGTTAGACTTAGTAAACTATGTGTGATCCTAAGCTTTCATTCCTAAGGATCAATGGGTTTTTCTAGTCGGGAACTTTTATATGTGTACCAGTACTCACAAAGGAGACACAGTAACAGGAGTAATAGTAGCAGCAGTGTTAACGTCAACATCTGTATTTTGTATCATGTCATATCCTGAGGCATATTTCAAAGGGCTCGTTTGCCTCGCTTGGCCGGGACAAAATAATTCGTAATTTCCGAATGGCACTGCTCCACGGTTATTGGGTTATCCCATTAGTCTGCATTCGCCAATCAACTTATCGGTGATCTCGGGAGGACGGAAAAGCGATTTTCATTCGCAGCATTGATTGGATGCGTTTGATTGAACATTACTCGTAAATTTAGCGATATATCTAGTCAAATATAACATGGATTTTAATGAATAATACGAGTAAAATATCAAAAATGTTTATGATGTTGACAATAATATATTTAGAAATTACAATAAGTATGAGCTTCTTATGGTGTAAGAGGTTTTTAAATATTCTACCAAATAACTCTCTGAAAAAAACTTAGCGTAGAAAGGTTTCTGTAAACTGTAATCGGAGTTACTTCGGTGATGTATAAAAAAACACTCACAAAAGGTAAACATCTCGCTTGAAATAAACGGATGTGCATCGAAACACGATCTCTTTTGGACAGTAAAGTATATTTTTATCTCGGCTTATGAAGAAACTGAACAAGATGTGGACGTGAATCTTTTTAACGCAGTGTATTCAACTCGAGATACGGTAATAGGAAAATTGAATCGTATTACTGAACAATGTTTGAAAGACCTGGGACACAAATATTTTTGAGGATGTGCGTCCAAAACTATGGTGGCATATAAGCGAAATACTAGAAAACATAGAAGCGAAAGACTAGATGTAGTGGAAGGTCCTAGTACCTACAATACCCTACATTGTATAAATTAAATATTGTATCATAACTAACTGTATCGATAGGTAAGCCAGAAATAGCCAATATACAGGACATAATATACAACGTTGTCCTTATTATAAGCGGAAACTGAATATATTAAAAAAATTAGCAAATCAGTCTGTGCCGGACCACTAGCGCATTTTGCAAACAAATTTTGCAAACCGGCAAATGTTCGACAGCTGCGCAAATACAGGACCAATTTGAATTGTATATCATCAGATATTACAAAGAACTGTATAATTTCTTGTATAGGCATGCAAATAGTACGCCAAATTGATTTCAACATGCAGCGAAACAAGATGAGCGGGCAAAAATCATACTTGCAAAATTTCGTGAATTTTTGACATGTTTTCTAGTTCTATAGCAAGTTTACATGCAATCTGAGAATAATTGCGCTGCCGGCGGTTAATGACCTGCCAGTTAAAAATAATCTTGTGTCTCCCTCCCACGCCGGCCAAGGTAGAGAATAAGGCTATTTTACGGTGCATAGTTCTTTGCGAATTTAGACAGAAACCACTATGCTGAGACTTGCTCCGTGACCAGACCAATCGAATATTCCAGATTCTGAGCATTATACAATGGTAATGTGGCTGGCAAATTATAGGAAAGTTATTGTGGTTTAACAGACAATAATGCTTGTGCATTTTGTACTCCATTGCAGTGCTTGTGGTTTTAAAGTACGATAAATTTCAGACCCTTGACTGTAGATACATTCTTCATATGAAAAAAAAATATTCTGACTTAATGTAGCTTTGCATGCTTGTATCGTCAAATTAAAAAGTATTGTTTTGGTAAATTCTTGGTCTGATAAGAAAATCAATAAAATAAACTTCCTGTACCGAGATAGCAGTTGAAATCAGCTCACGAATGAAAGTTATCATTTCGTGAATCTGTAAGACTCCTCATCACGACATAAATCGTGAGGTAAACACGAGACATTAGATAAACAGCACTGCGCTTTCAGCGATTAAAATACACGGCAAGGATACTGGACCGTTGCAGATAGAGAAAGCGGAAAGAAAACATTGGCGCCACAACGACCACGGCTCGTACGATTGAAAAGTCTGCGGTGGCAAAGGCCACGTAAGTCGAGAACTCGGAAATTAACAGGGGAATAAAAATCGAGAGTGTTGAGGTGGACTTTATTTGATCGAAGGGTGGACTGTTTAAAAACATAGCTGTTCTGGATCACGGAGTGTTCCCAGCGGTTCGTAAGGCGCTAGGCGTCGGCGTCGGTGGGCGCCCGCCCTCGCCTTCTTAACATACAATCATACAATACGGCGCTCAGAACTTAGCTGCACAATACCCTCGGCCCACATTGCAATTGTCTGAATCATCGGCGCCGGCGACGCATACGGGTTTGTTTACACACAACCCGATAAATTACACTCGCCCAACCCGTAAGTGATTCGATACCATTACCGCTACCGCAGGTTTCGAAAAACACATTTGTATACAAAGATGCATTAGACAAGAGCTATAACTTTACCGATGTTTATCGGAGATCGTAAAGTGTCCTTATTCTTCAAATAGACGTCGTATGAAGTAAGCCATCCATCTAAGTAAATCAATGTCTCAATTTTAGCCACGACTTCTACACAGCCTGATGAAGCACGCATTTGTATTAAATGAGCCGCAACGGACCAAAGAACCCTATTTGGTGCATGCTGTCGAGTTGCTCAACTAAATGTGAATAATTTAACCAATATTAACCCAAATCAAGTTAACGCAGGCTTTGTATGATTCATAAATAGTTTAAACATCAGCCTAAAAATCATTACACACAATAAGACTAACAAAACTCCCAAGATAAAATGCAAACAAAACCGCTTCGTTTCTACACTGAAAAGCTTGAACGTTTGATTGTGTAAAACAGATACCTAAATGATTTACGGCCGATTAAACTTTGAACAACATTTTTTTAAATAGTACTAAGGCGTTGTCAAACAACCGTAATAAAACGGTATAGCTCTTTGAAGAGCACTATCCCTCCTTATTGTTTCCTGGACGCTCCATTAACGCCCACTATCCGATGCCTTAAATAATTTATAGATTCTTTCAACTTGAATGGCTCTACATTCTGCATTTCATAGACCACGTACTGTATACTGCAATTACATAAGCAGTATTCGATATAATAATAGGCATTCAACGGCTCGTGAGAAAAAATAATTTGTCTCGGATCTCTGGCATGTTTTGATAACATTCACATATTCCCGTGTCAGAAGAGAAATGTAAATTGCGGAAATTACAATTCAGAGACTTGGGAAAAGCTTTGAAATCTAAAGATGAGATAAATCCAAAGAAGCGAGGCCAAGTCTAGCATTCAAAATATAGTAGCTCCAAAAAAGACAGTAGGAGAGCGTACGAAGTAGTTAGCTGGTTTTCGAAGAATCTAACATAACACTAGGATTTTTAGCCGATGTAAGAATGATTGAATAACACAAACCGCGTGTTGCACGAAATGCGTGCTGGACCTTTGTTGGAGGCCGACTTAGAGAAATCGAAACAAACAGTATAAAAATGTTCAAGAACATTACTGGGGCACCAGTAAAATGTACCTACTTTGTATGTATTCAGAACGCACGTTGTTCCGAAACTTTATAGCTTAAGAAAATACCCTCTGCTGGACTGAGAGTAAGGAAAAAACAGAGAGCATATCGTAAAAATTTACTAAGGGATAGTATCCCTTGGTGGCAGCAAGTTTTCTTATGAATACTTGTAGCTCTGCTCACCCCATTAGGGATACGGGCGTGAAAATATGTATGTATGTAATAGAAGAATTTTATTTCTTTTTGTTGTTTTAAACAATAGCTAAAGAATTACCTAATTAAGACCTAGCTGGAAGATTGTACTGTAGAAAACTTATTATTAAAATTGTGTTTCTGAATGACAAAATGAATTCGAAAACAATGATTCTTTTTTGTTCGTCCAAATTGCTCATTGCTACAGCACAGCGCATCGATTTGTAATTAATTTACCGTAAACCAGATAACCAAACATTCACCGTTGTTTCTGTTTAATGGTAGAAGATAATGGTAGCATTACACCGGCATGATAAAATTCACTGATCGTGTCACACAAAGAGCATTCATTTAATGCAGCAGGCTTTTAGAGAAATTTATTATTTGCCTTTCTTTTCCCTTCTTTTACAGCTTCTATTGTAGAATAAGTATAACAGACAGAAAGGATAATTGAAAACCTAGGAAGCAGAACGTAGGAAAAGACGTAGCAGAACCTAGGAAAAGACGTAGTTATATTCTACTCAGTTTTGCAGATCGTACTGAGTAAAAGAAAATCCCAACATCGACTTGAAGTAGATTCAAATGCTCGCCTGAACATTAACAAGATACTTGCGCCAGCTAAAAGCCTTACAGACATAATTGGCATTTCTATCGTGCCATATTGATAAAAAGACAGCGAAATCGGAAACGTTTCAAATTGTAAATTGAATTATTCCAAGAGCGGTATAGACCAAAACTTAGGCAAGATTACTACGCTATTCAAATTTAACTGCATAACGTAATGTACCAGTACCATCTTAACATAAACAGTTTATTGAATGCAAAAATATTTATGCAAATCTATCCCATAAAGAAAGATAAGAATTAGAGAAGAGATAGAAGATTTAAAATAAGAGATAGATCCCGAGAGTTTTGATGCTTCACTAAACACTTATAATAAACACTCGCAACTTTTAATAAACTAAGCTAAGACATAAATGTAAAATTTTAGTACAGCAGCAGTCTTTAATCAGTAATTCTAATAAAAATTATTAAATCGCATGGCACAACAAATTAAAAAGCAATGAAAGTTAAGAAACATGTAAGGCAATACAAGCTGGGGTGATTGAATTACAGAAGAAAGTTTTCCGAGTCACCACATACATGCGGACAGAAATATAGTCATAAAATTCGATGCGTTCAATGTTGAGAGGATGGAAGAAATAGTATTGGCTCCAGCAGCGAAGTAAATGAAGATCCAAGTGCATTGGTAGTGACAGAATTATCAGCGAATGCGCTGCGGGGATGGGGTTATTTCCGTGCGTTTCGCGAGAACGTCGTCGTAAGCCATCGAAGTGTAGTGAATAAGTAACATTACAGGCCTGCTTACAACTTGAGAAACATGATCCAAAATCAGACACAAAACGGGATAAAGTCTGTCGAAATAAGGTTTAAGGTAGGTCATATTTTTCGACTGAGATGATAACGAGGACTAACAAATCAATCAAAATACTAGTTTCGTGGACTTTGGTTCTTTTGTTAATATTTCTCTAGAGAGACTAGTATACCTAAGTATAAACTTTACTGAAGTTTATTTTACTTGTCAAAAAGCATTTAGCCTTAATTAAGCTACGAGTACTACGAAGCAATATCAAATGTATAACATGAAATGACAAGCATCAGATCCGCTCACATCAAAGGAATGGTTTACTGCTCACTTCGCTCGTTTAGGATACACCATAAACATTTGAAGACTTCTACTTTTTGTTTTTGCAAGTTCTTACAATACACGCACATCCTGTGAATGATATAAAAGCGTCAAGGGAAATTATACGTTTACTTTGGACTGTGCTAATATGCTAAGTGAAGGCCCAAAAATGCTAACGAATCGACAACTTCCAACAATTTTATTGACATGTTATTTTTATTTCCAAAGTTAATATTATCATGCAGAATTGTGCATGTTTCCAGCAGGCCTAATTCGACCGGTTCGGAATCCTCATGCCAATTTCACGAGCCTACACATTTGCATCGACGATATTTTTGCCAAATGAAGTAGAAGTTATTGCAATCACGTGTGCAAAGCTGCAAACATATGGTCGCGCACATTTCGAAACATGGACAAGCGACAACACAAAAACTTTACAGCACCGAGCTTTCTGCCGAAAGCTGCCGGACTGGTAATGCTTAATCTGAGAAATCAACGCCTTCTTGGGAATCGAGACGAAACATACGATTGAGAAAGTATCTGAAATATCGACTCGATAATGATTACATTTATGTAGGTACTGGGTATGAAATGTAATGTCTAGAAGAGAGGGGGAAAGCAAATGGAGCGTGCATCGAAGCGCGCTTCCACCGCGTATAAATAAATACGCGGAATGCAAAAAGACCGCAAGAATCACGGAAGAATGCGTCGACATGGAGCGACAGAGCCGCACGCGTCCCTTCATAATACCACTGCAATTTGCACCCTCCATCATAAACGTAGGTGCACGTAGGTGTGAATAAATGCCATACAAACATTACTCATTTCTTTTAAAAACAACTTTTACTGGGCGTATTTAGAATTTCAAGCTTAGAATTAGCCATGGTATTCAAACGAGGACAATTAAGTATTTAATACCCAGATGATGTCATTGGTTTAATTAAAGGAATTCGAAGTAGGATTCTGTCGTTCTGTTGACACTAAAAGGACTCGACAGGGCGAGATACTTGCACAAGTACCTACCTACTTGCAGTCAAATGGTCGATGTCACACGAGTCCAGTTGCAAACAGGCTACAGCGAGAGCGTGAGAATATATTACAATGGTTGCAGACAGTTCATTAGTGCCAAAACATTTTCAAATAAATAAACCATAAGAAAATCATGTGAATTTGTATAAATAAAGTAAAGTAAGACACGCCGTTAATATTTAGTGACCCCTGCGAATGAATCAGTCGGCCACGCGGCTCTGTTGATTCAGCGCCTCTGAATGATGCATTGTTCGCGTTGAATTATGGCGGATAAAAGTCACTTGTTGTTTTAGACAACAACATAATCGGTACAACATCCATTTTTCATGCTAACTACTTGAGTTGGACCTACAAATTTTAGCTTTCCTTCCTTGTGTTATGTAAAACCTCTAGGTACAGTTGATTACGCCGCGAGGTACGAGCAGCAGTGCTGAAAATGAGTCAGTGAGGATTACCGACGAGGTCAGGAGGATGGCGACAGCGTGGGCGTGGAGCCTGCACGACTCGCACAGGAACCTGTTTAGGTCATGAAACTCATGCAGTCTATTTAAATCGCCCTGCAGCCCAAACGAAGGCATAAGCGCTTAGTCGCGGAGCGTCCTTCGACTATTTATAGCCAAGCACCTTTCCGCATAATATTGCTATGCTTTCTCTGTTAACTGCTTTGGAATTGTTCGTGCTGGCATTTGATAGAGAAAATATTGCACGTTAAATATAATTGCATAGCCGCAATGTTGCTTATCGGCAAGTTATCGTCGATAGATGCGACCGCTTTATAATTACGAGGTGTGCGAAATATTGGCTTACAACGTACAGGCTCTGCGAAGAGAGCAGCTCGCGTGGGCGGACACGGTGAGTTATCCTGTAAGGCTGCAGTAACAAGCAACCAGATAACACTGTCACAGATTATACAGCCCGCTATGCATTACAATTAAAGGACTATTTAAATGATTTAGGCATTAATGAGAGACATTTCGTAACCTGCCAATGCTAGACCCAGACAGATTAATGACGCTGTTCTATGTGGGTGCATATGTAGGAGTACCCCAATTGGTGTGAGTTGGTTGCATAAAACAAAGAGCTTCAATAAATCCATTGTGTAGTGAATGATTTGGGGCGAGATTTAAAGGTACGTACTTCTTATTGTTTCATACCGATACAAAAACTAACGATCGTATTATTTATACTTGTTACGAGTATGTTCTTGAGGAGAAAGGTACTTTAAACCAATTTCGTATTTACGCCTGTCCACCGTAAACATTAAACACATTTTACACGGTGCAAGCGTAAATTTCAACAACAATAAAATAGCCCGAGAACGGACACCTAGTCTGTGTCCATTGAAATACCAACATTCCAGCCTATTCACCATTTCTAGGATCCGTATTTAGAATATGTAGATACCAATAAGCGAGCAGACTATTCTAAAACCGCTGTAGGTATTACAAGCCACATTCCGTGGCGTCGCGAAGCGATCAACTTTGTTATGTGCGAATATTTGCAATGATGAGTAAACGAGTACTAACACTAGCTAAACATCTTTGAATCTCTCGCTGACATTAGCTACAATTTCCGTACATATTATTTCTATGTTGTAGTTACTAATAACGACAGGTAATCTTAATGTGAACTCAGAACAGTGTGTAACTGTTCGATGTTTATTTATTTATTCACAGCACAGCCGCAAATTTATATAGCAAGTTTAATATAAATGCAATTTTGGCTTGGGTTCTGAGATGCAGTCCACGCAGTAGAAAGTAAGAAAGGGGGCAAGAGGGCAGAGCCACAAGTCGTCAACATTATAAGCTGACTCATACAAACTGGTGGCCACGTAACCTGCAGGCTTGTAGGTCTAGAGAAATCTAGACGGTACATGGCGCATCCTTAATGTAACTGTCTATTGGAATGTTCAGTTCCTTGCATGAATTTACTGTTAATCCCACTCAAATCAAATATTCAAATAAATCTCGGTTGCAAGATGTTTCTGGCGAGGGAATGACAGCATTTCTAGAAGCGAAGTGTTTGAATTACACAAATGTAATGAGATCCAGCTAGGAGAGCTAAGTGGGTACTTGATTACAGACAGTTTTTACATCAATTCAAAACGAGATCGTGATGGCATTTGCTGCACGAAGCGTAATCCTCGCCTTTCACAGTGGAGCGTGTGACATTTAAAACTTCTGGTAAGGCAACGAGATTCACGACCTACATAAAGAGCATTTGCTTTGCAGCAAACAATTCTTTTTTTTAATAGATATAGATCTTAAGATATGCAAAAAGCAATGTAGAAAAGCATTAAAGAATCCATAAACAGGAAAGTTTCTTCTAGAATTGATGAGCTATTTTTAACTTCGAACGAAAACATGCATCATTTCCATTCATAAGTCATACAAGCCATGAACTCTATGATTCAACACATCTGAAAAACTATGATTCAGCTCTGTAACAAGTAAGACATGACTATAAATTGGATATATATGATACGCAACACCCATTGCTCTTCTGTCTTTTCAATAAACGTCTAATTACCTTGAACAAATCAGCCAATATCTTCAACAATGTAATCAGCCTTGGTTGCAACCAGAAACCTAGATTGGCAGTGTTTTCACGCCATTAGCGGTTAGTCAGTCGTACCAAAGGTTTTTGTCTCACTTCTTACAATGACCTCATTGAGTATTGGACACTGTTTTCTTTTATTCGGTCTAGACACGTAATTGCAAGTAAATACAATGCGTGACCTTCAGCAATTGCAAAGAAAAGAGCTGTATCGCCGGCAGTGGCATGACGACAATGCACACAACAGCAACTCGCCGGTGTCATTTCCGCTTGGAATATTCTAGACTTGAGACTAAGTAGAATTGCCTGAACCAGCCGTAGCCAAAAGAAACAAATCTATGATCCTTCTGCAAATAAAAACATTCCACGGACTCGGCATATCGACGGCAGAAAGCGGAAATGTCGTATCTCAAAAAATGGCCTAAATGACTTAAAGCTTGATTGTTGATAAGCAAAAAAGCCGCGTCGAATCGTCTATGTCTCGTCTTTGTCTACAATGAAAAATTTTATGATACGCCTTTGATTTTTTCCTAGTTTTTTTACTGTTCACACGACTAATTGCTGTAAATAAAGGTTTTTTTGGCTCTGGTGTAAAATTGAATATTTTGAGATACGACAAAATCGCTTTCTTCCGTCGATATTTTCCTGAAGATAATATACAGTACACCCTCCGGTCTCGGAGTTCACGCCCTTCTATTTTTTACTCAGACGCGTATCTCGTGACAAGTTCTTTCCAAAGCATGGCTGGCCGCATCCCTCGTCATCATTGCAACCATTAAGATGAGTCACGCTTAGTGACACGACACTGCTCCGCCTGCATTATCAATCGCGATCAAATCTTACGCCTCCTACATGCTCTTTCAGTGCCCTATCGTTTTTTTTATGTCTGGCGGAACTGACGTGGCTGAGTCAGCTCAGTCTGCTCTGTCTGCAATAATTCTGCGTAAATCATGTTTACCTCGAACTTGGCGTAGCATAAAGTTGGTCAAATAGAAGCACATCAATATTTTAGAGGTAGTAAAGTAATGGTGGTCTTATTTCTCCGGAAGATTTCCTTCAGAAGAAGCTCTACTACAACTAGTGTAACATAATGGGCGCTCTCGTGGTTGTTTTGATTCATAGTTATTGCGGAACGTGTTCGGAATGCTTGAAGTTGTTGCTATGGATCATGCTTAGCTGGAGAATAAATTAATTATAGCCCATCATTTTTAAACCAATAGAAACAATAGCTAAGGTCTCTACAGTTCCTTCCACGGTTCTGTGATTCTGAAATTAAAAAGTTTAGTTTGGAACGTGTACGCTGTATAAACAAAAATGAGCTGTCGCTGTAAATTGGCCGTCTCGATTCAGTTTCCCTCAAAACATTTGACATTATGCAGCAGACTGAGGACCGTCACATCAACTGCCTTTTCTCGAATTGAGAACGGCCTTGAAGGGCATTTGGGCACTTGTCTATTAGATTGCTAAGCTGGCACAAGGCGGAGAAAGCGCCGGTCGTTGTCGTTTCCGCGCGAGGGCCCCCGGTAATGCGGGCCGACGCGGTGGCACAGGCGAGCTAGCTCCCCACGGTGACGTCAGCGCGGCTAATTAGCAGGCAGGCGCGGACACGCTTACGGCAACGCTTTGCACCCGTAGGAAGCCGCTTACATCATCGGATCCTACGTGACGCGTTATCTATTTTCCATGCTGTGATATGGCAAACACTGTTAGTGGGCCTACCGCGGCGTCCACATTTCGGGATAGTGCGAGATCTTACAACCATAGTTGGCCATGTCAAACTCGATTATTGGTCATATAATTTACTCACTTTATTCAACCTTTTAAGGAAGCAATCATAACAATAAATTATAACTCATTAGTTAGTAACCACCTGATACCACCTGATCACTACTCATTAGTAGAACCCTAATATGGGGTCATTACCCCATTCTATGTGTTTTCAAAATAATGTGTAATCATTAACACTTATAATTCTAATTTAATTAACAGCCGTCGTCCAAGAATAAATCAGGATGTTTCCGACGAAAGACTATAAGTACCTAAAGCCATGACACATCATCCTGTTGAAATAAATGTTCTGTTCCTACATGAACATGTGGTGTGATAAAATCTGATTCCAATGTACCAAATTATTTAAGGAAAAATACTGGCAAATAATTTATCAAAAAATGGTATCTTCCATATGCAGCGCGTTTATGTCTTTTGTATGGGATTTTGCATATTTTTTGCAAATGTACCTAAAATTTAAGACCACATTTATTCAGTATCAATTTTTACCCAAAACTAAAAATGAATACTGAATAAATGTGACAAGATGAGGAAAACTCTTGTTTCCCCCACCACCCGAACAAAAGGCACAATTTGCAAAGAACCCTTTGAAACTCCCAAGTTCTGCCAAATATAACGAACTGTGTAAGTTATCGGGTCGGCGGGTGCGGTTGTATCGATTACTCCAATTAGTCAACGGCAATGTCACTCTTTCCCTGCTGAATAAATTAGTTAGATCGGCTTCACTGAGAGCCGTAGAGCTCTGCGTTCCATCAAGGGGACAGCCCCGCGTACATCACCCTCGAATCTTTTGATGTAGCCCACGTCGCCCGTGCCACTTATTGACCGATACACCTAACTACTATCAATCTTGTCGTCTCTACGCTTTTTGACATACCCCGACTGTCAGTCGAAATAAAATCAGGGCCCCTTTGACATTAGCCAAAGTTCTTTTAATATCTTAAAGATGGCCGAAGTACGATGAATGTTTCATATCCATTTACGGAATAAAGCATGTAAGCTCGAACGACGCGAAGCAGCGCGTCAGAAACTGTTCTAAATAAGGCGCGTTTATAAATATCCCGTGACGGAGTAAGAATGGATATTCCGAAGGGTATAAGAGTTGGGCTGCGGGCGTTCAGGACGAGAGAAATAAAATAAAATATCGTGTGACATATGACAGAGCACTAATTTAGTCCCCCGCGCCTAAAGTTGCAGAGGCAGTAAATCAAGCCGCTCCCGTGCACGAAATGTAAATATGGCTATGAGTGAGCACGCCTAACATGCAACGACACCTACTGATGGTGTTAATAAACCCGACACATGAATATTAATATTCATAATTTCGACGTCGCGATAACAAGCTAGCAAAAATGCAACAGAGGCAGTAATGTCAAAACTCAAGTGTTTGGTTTTCAGACGTAACTAGACTTGGCTTTCAAGATTCAAAAGAAGCCTCTTGGCTTCTTTTAAATCTTGAAATCTCATTATGTTTTCAAAGCTTTCGATCAACGAATGAATGAAATGGACATGTTTGAATTACTGTTGAAAAGAGGAATGCTTACAATTCAATCGGCACCAAGAGCTATTAGCGCGGGTAAACCAAGAGGCGCACCGTGAAAGGGCCTCCATCATAAGCATAACAGATTGCAAAGGCACGTGTACACTATTTTTAGGAGATAGCAATCATGCTCATCTTTTTCTATACATTGGCTTTCTAACATATTGGGTTGTTCGTTTTTGTGATGTTTTGCTTTGAAGCATATTGAAAACCTTAAGAAGAATCATTTCTCATTCAAATTCAATCAATAACGAAACTAAGGACTTTTTCAATCTATATTAGATGATTTATATAGCGTCACGTTTGTCTACACTAACGGGACTCTGTGGTGCACTGGATAATCAAAGCACCATGATATTTAACTAAAAACTCATACAAGAGAGTAACCAAAAATGAAGTATATTAGAAAAAAAACAGGGGTGGCCGCAAGTTTTCCTATGATTACTTGTGGCTCTGCCCATCCCATTAGGGATACGGGCGCGATAATATGTATGTATGTAGAAATAAAATAGCACGCTATTCGCGTCAAGCTATCAGATCATCTTAATGTATTCTAACATTATTTTTAACAATAACAGCCAGTACAATATAGAGATTAACAATAATTACAATATGAAATCTAGGATGTAGCAGATCATTAAAACGAAAGACGCTTTTGCACGCCGCCGGCCGCCTGTTCAAAAACATAAAACGAGAATGATGTTCAAACACAGTAAATCAAAGTTATTGTCTGTTACTCTGGTCTGGACTCGTGGCCACGATCCGGTTCCAGAGACCATTACTCACTACCTTATGTCTCTTACATGGATGTAAAAAGTATTTTAAATTATGGTGCTTTGTTCGATCAAAATCCATTATTGCCAAAATTCAATACAACTTTACAATGCTATTGCTAGGAACGTAACCTCAATATGCCTATGGGATGCGATGCCATGCTGAAAGTGGCATAGCCCAGTTGATCTAAATCGATCAGGGAAGCTCATGCAATTACAGCAAAGCAGGTGGTCTCAAGTAACGTCTGAGCGATCTTCCTCTCGACATGACTGACGAACCGGCGGAAACGTTAGAAACATTGCTTTTATTAATGTACAGGAGTAACGATTAATGTTTATTTTATAGAGAAGACATTAACCTGCTAGGATGCATTCGCGGATTACTCTCCAAGTTTATCTTTAAGGTATATTAATACATCAATTAAAATACCGCAGTCACCTCAGAACACTAATGAATGAGTCATCGACTTGCTGCGGCAAAGTCAAGCATTTATTAATATAATACGTTTAAAAAAACTGACTTCAATGAAAAATAAGTCAAAACTCCATGGTGTCATCCTATAGAAACTAACAGGTAGTTTAGATATTTCAGGATGTCATCGACACTCTTTCTAGTAAAATTGAGTACCTAAGATACCAAACCAAAACGTCATATGTGTAGGTACATATTTTTTTTTCTGTAATTTTTTTCAAAAAGCGCTGAATCAATTTCGATAAAATAATCAAAATCAATTCATAATTGACTGAATAATCGCGTAACAAATATAAAAAAAAAATTGTCGAATTGAGAACCTCCTCCTTTTTGAAATCGGTTAAGAATGGACCAATTATATGAAAGAGCGTGGTATCTCGAAAACCGGTATTATTTTTCGTGTGTGAAACACATGATACATTGCGTCGTTTTAATAATAGAAGTACACAGAATCTAGAGCGTTCCGTTATTGAATCATACAACACGCTCAACTTGGACAAATGTAATATCTAAAGCTTTAACAAAACTGTAATTCTGTATTCATGTAATTTAAGAGAATAACGGTTGAAAAACGTCTTTAGTTTTATTTCTCACAAATGTTGAGGAATAAAATTCCGATTGTGCCCTTAATCGATAGTAACTCGACCGAGGGACATTTCCTCACGCACCGAGCAGGCCAGCCCTCATTGAAGGAACGGCTACGTGCTTGAAATGCATAAAACTTTCACGCAGACAACCAAATCCAATTTGAACTAATATTAAGCTGCAGTTACTATAATCGACTGTTTAATTTACAGACATGACATCAATAAAAGAATCGGTTGGGCGAAACAACCAAAGAAAGGTACCTACTAGATTCGCTATAAAATAAATACGCGGAATCCAAAATAGACTGCAGAATTAGGGAGGGATTAGATCATGCGCGCTTGTAAAAACGATTACTCATGGAACCAATACTTTGAATTGATTGTATTCGAATGATGTAAGTCTAAAATAAGTTCTGAGGACAATGCACTTGAGGGATACGCTCTTTTATTGCTTTATTATATTATATTGAAATAAAAATAAATTAAATTTCAAAATTCTAAAGCACTGTTGAATAAGTTGCATAAGTAGTTACATTGTCAAATAATTTTGATATAATTTGGCATGTTTCTAGAATTACACTCACACCGATGTTATCTTTGCTTCCGCGTAAAGTGACTGACGAGGGAAAGTTAAAATTTGATTATCTCATACATAGTTAATAAAAAATAAAACATTCTAATTACCCTAGGTAAAATTAAGTTCAAATTAACTCATTGTAGTTTGAGACAGGTAGATTTATTAATGTCTTTTCTACCCAAAAACTGCCTGTTATCATGCCAGCAATTCAGCGAATGCTTTAACAAACTGTTCATTATTAAACGGACGTTCATTGTGATGGTGAACGTTGATCCAGCATTGTACATAATTAGAATAATTATCTAAGAAAGCGTTTTTATTACAGAGGTAATACAGAAATCGTATGACAGATAAATTATTATGTGCAACTTTCATGTTTATATATTACAATGAGTTTATTGACTGGACAAGCGTAAGAGAAATTGAGATAATCATAATCCATTACTATTCTCAAGGTGGTAATTGAATAACATTGAATAATACTCATTGCCTACAAACAGGCGATTAATGTATCTATAGGTTGTTTATTGATGGCCCGTAAACGACCAGTGAGCGTTTCTAGTTTGAAAACAAAAAATAGTTTGTATGTGCTGAAACAGTTCAAACTATAAGCTAGTGAAAGTTGTGAGAAACGCCGAGAAACTTTTGCTGTAAGTACAGAAACATACACGAAAATAACGCACCTGCTAGACACGCGAGCCTGGCAAAAGAAATGACATTTTCACACTTATTAACAGTAGTACAACTCCCACGAGAAATTTCGAAATCAGGTAGGGTGGAGTAGCGCAGGGGTGATATTACACCGCCAAGACAAAAACGCACTCGATTCCGGGTTATTTCATAAACTGCAATAAAAATAGGGGAAAAAATAGACAGGCAGGAAAGCTCAAGCTTACATTCAAACGTGTTTAAAGCTAGCACCTGCTTAGTTTCGCCGCACAAACATGGTATTACAAGATGTGTAGCCAAGTTGATATTGTTAAGTTGAGTAACAAAGTGTTGCCCAAATGTGGCTTTATTTCGCAGGAATGTTGCGCACCAACTGGAATATATTCGGTAATTCTGCATAGCATCGAATGAGCTCGAACGTTCAGTGGATATTTCTAGTAAGGATATATTTCAGTTTCAGGTTGCCCCAGGTCGGGCGGCATTCAGACCATCCGTATGAATATAATAAGTTATTCATGATTGCAGTATTCTATAAGCACTATGTAGGCGCGGCGAGCGGCGAGCTGCGAGGGTTGGAGGGGGTCAACGACCGCGCCGAGACGTGACGTCACTCGCCCTACAGCTGTCTATGACGTCACCCACGTCCTTAGAAAACAAAACACTAATTCACAAAACATAAGACTCAATCTCAACCTAAACATCTGAATATGGTCACCACATGCCTTCGATGATAATAATCATACTTGTTATCACTTTGTTGTATTTTGGTGAACTCGCTAACTGACGTCAACTGAACACTTGAGTATCTATGAGAACCAATTTTATCACATGACATTAAAACCTCTTTATTACAGACCCTTTTTAGATTCACTCAAAAGTGCGAAGAGATTGACAGCTTTTAATTAACAAAAGATTAACAATTGAGGTTTGAATATACACAACACCAGCTGAAGTAAGTAGACCAACCTACAATAACAAAAGCAGCATGAAGTGGATTGACGCCAAGTGAAGTATTGAAAGTGACCCAATGAGAAAACAATGCCAGTGAAGCGACTTTAACAAATTGGCACAATTTATAACCCGCCTGTCAGAGTAAAGTAAAACGCGGCATCACAAATGGCAATGCCGGTGATTAATTGATCACATTGGTAAGACAAAACGCATCAAGTGAAGCTCAAGAGCCATAGAAAGTACCGTAGCGGTGAGTAGCGGGATCGCCGTGATTTCTCATCATAACAGCAAGTCTCAGCTCGCCACCGAGCCGCGGCTAACACGCCAAATTGTGCTCTCGAATACACCAAGAATATTTCACGTGCAACTGTATTTAATGACGGTACCGACTGTAATAGTCTGGGAATAGCGTCCTGCAATAGCGTCTTATGCAGGTGAGATTAGAGGAGAGATAGCCCAAACAATGGATGCAACAATACTTATGCAAATAGAACAGCCATGTTGCAAAAAGCCGGTGCGCCGTGAGCCGTTCGCATGTTTTATGTTCTCGGTATTCCTCTTCCCCTCTCATAAATAAAATTGGAGTTAGGAGGGATTCGTGTATGACTAACACTGTTTTGTAATACTTCTGCCTACTTCGAACGATGAGTAATCTTAACTATGAGCTGTTATAAGATTGCTAAAGGCTGTTAGCAAAAAAATGGTAATAAAGTCGATACAAGATTCAAGATACCCCAAGATAAAAGAAAACGTTTCGCATTACAAATTCCTTGATAATTTTTTGTAGGCAAGTCATGAACATCAACATCGTTAGCGATTGGATAATAACTTATTACAAAATATTTTGAGTGCCTCCACACACTATAATTTAGAATCTAAATGGAAATAAATCATAATAAACCACTGTAATTGAATCTTGTTAGATTCCATTAGATGAAATGCATTTAGGAGATTCGTGCCTTTCTAAGCACGGGGTTGGCTAACGATGAAATCAACAGGCCGATCGTTCAGGTGGCCTTTTGTGTTACGACAGCTCAATAGAACATACATCTGTCTTGTGTGGACGTCTGTTGTGCCAGCGGACAGAGGTTATTGCGTCAACTGACAGGTATATCATACACCGCAAAGTGCTTCTCCACATTAAATTGACAGTGAAGTACATAAACAAGGCATAACAGAGTCTCTTCGAATGTTTGGAAGAAAAACAGCAACCGTTCAGACAGTACAATAGAGAGTAAACCGATAGAAGAAAGGCCGGCAGAAGTTTATTAGCTAGAAATAAACATATAAGCCAGTCAAAGAGTGACTTAAGGCACACCAGAAGACTCGTTTATTATAAACCCCTTATTTATTATAAACTAGTCTAAATGCTGGTGACATATCAGCTGAAATAGGCCACTGTCAAAATAACTCAAAGTTATTATAACATTGGTAAGCACAAGTGACTCTAAATTAATGAACTGTTTGTTTAATGAATTAGTCCATGGAAAAACGCAAAAGTTAAAAAGACAAAAATAAACTAGAAAGAGTTCCTAACATAGAAGATAATTGACTGATAAAGTACACAATAAAATATCCAAGAACGGTTGAATCTTTTACTTAGTTAATGAAGAGAAACTCAGGTTTTATAGGGGAATTTACTGCGCGCTCGCTGATTGAATTAGAAGAGGTTGGAGCTTTCAAAATATTAACCAGACATTGTGGATTGTAATCCAATTTATATTGTTAAAACATATATAGAAATAGTAGCAAAGTGAACATGATAAGTTTGTGAAAAGCTTGTTTGAACACTTGTCAATGCAAATACTTGATTCTGGAACGCTCTTCCGTTAAACAAAGCATAAATCTATGTTGGAACGAGCCTACAGGATTTCGTGTCGCCATCAACTCTGCCATTTATTGCCTAGACATAAACAAGCGCGAAATAGCATTAAGAGCATCGTGCAATAATCCCATTTTCACGGTGGGTTCGTAGACCCCGATCGGAAAGTCCGGCTCGGTCGTTCGCGTGACCACGGCAGCATGAAACACTTATTTAATTAAAACTATTACGAAATGTTGCGCCCGTCAGCACTTTCGGGATATCGATTGATAACTGTATCCACCATCTTGATAAGCCAGACTATTAAAATACTTCAATAAATTCAAAATCACTCCACAATCTCACCAGATCTCCCGCATTCAATCAAGCATTCAATCTAATCATAATCACAACACTCAACTTTCAATCTGATTCCATCTTGCGATCATACAAAGACAGGTTAGGGAAAAGCCGGCCGGCCGGCTTCGTGAGCCGGTGTTGCGGCAGCACTTTCGGGAAAACTGCTTTAGCAGGTGGTGGTAGAGTTGATACAGGGCAGGTAGTGGGACTCACATAAGTGCAGGCGCGCTGGGGTGCAAGCCGCCGGTCCAGGGATCACTCACTGCACGGATCGCGAGTGGCCGTTCGCGCGGCCGGTGTCTCGGGGACTGGCGAGCGGCGGCGGCCCGGTGCAGCCCGAGCGCACCCCGCGGCCCCTCCGTGCGCCACCCGCGCGCAGCCCTCCAGCCAGACGCTACCCGCGCGCGCCAGTACCCCCCACCGCAATCCGCCAATCAAAATCTATTTTACGACTTTATTGACATCCCGATAGCCTACCTCAAAATCTGATGGATACACCTGACTTTAATTTTAAAAAAAGATTACATTAGTAAGTATTTAAATTTGAGATAGAACAACAGATAGACAATGGCCCTATCAGTAACATCAAGTTCGCTTTGTACGAATATTGGATGAAAACGTGGTGTTTGGCGGATGGTAGAGGTGGACGCGAGGCGACGACCCCGGCGGCCACGCTCCGCCGCGCCAGCCTGCACCGCCTCGCCGAAACTTCGCACTTCACTTTTCCACTAGGAACAGTTCAGAGGTGCACGAGCCATGAAATTACCGCAAAACTGACGTAACAGAAGCCGTCTAAAACTAATTCGTTTACAAACGTAAACGCTTGCGACCAGAACTGAAAACTTTTACAGAGTTATGAGCAACGTTTCATAATACGCATTCTACACGACCATGATTCTACACGACGTCAAAGCCTATTTTTGTCCGGTTTGCGCGGAGAGTTGGAATCTTCGTCAACAATGGTTAGTCATTACTGAAGAAAGTGTTCTTCAGTGGAGACTCGGAAATTACATTCAGCTCAGGTCCATCTTGAACGGAAACTGTTGCAAATGACTGTCGTGTGTAGCCTACATTATCAAGCAGACAACTCTCATTGAGCAATTAACCATTCAAGCGCAGCCTTGCTTTCAACCAAATGCAGAAACATAAATGGTAAATGTTGGTCAATTACGCAAGCATAAAATCTCATTTTGATACGGACAATAAGAAAAGAAAATTTTCAATTCCAACAGGTCTGAAAACAGGAAGAATTGAAAACGTATTGCAGATTAATTCAGGTTTGAGATGCGCGATGCAAAATGATCGTGCTTACAAAGTGAACAATGGAGACATTACATAGTGGCCGGATAAGGTGAAGTTTGGTCCATGTGGCGTCGTGCTGAATCCCAATGAGGCAGAATTGCCCACGGCATAAATGTCTAGTTGAACTATTGTTCGGCGTGACTCACTCGCTTTAATCAATGCTTATCGTCACACCTCGATGCTCTTTCAACAAAGTCACCGAGTGGTATGTGTGATAATGATAATATTGCAAATCTTATTATGCAGAAATATCGGGAATTAATTAAAAGCAAGAATTTCACAAGTTCATAGGCACCATATAAAATCAACTTTATGAGTACTTTGGTGGCGGACAGCGCTTATAAGCTGAGCAGATCATAAGGGTACGGTTTGATAACATTTACAGTTAGCTAGCGGATGTCACGATGTCTTTATTTAATGGCGATAGCCTCTGTTGCCAATTACGGGCCATTACTCATGCGTGTGGTATTTATTAATAAGTATAAATATTTTATCCATATAGTTCACGTCTTCGGTCATCGGCGAGCGTGCTCGTTATCTAAACGTCTCAGACAATAACATTCTAGTTCCATCTAAAGCTTCAAATATCTGATTTACTAAAGCTATTTTTAAATTTTCATCCACCTTCTTCAGAATATGCCAAATATATAGTCAGTCAAATACATCAATCTCTATTACTAAGGAACAATCACCGAATTAAAATCTCTAAAAGTCCTTGATAAATCTCCACCAATAATCAGTTTTACACATCTCTTTATAATTAGAGGCCGGGTGTACAAAAATTGCGAGGACATTGAACTGGCAGCAGCCGCAAAAAAAAAAAACAACAGTCTATTGTGGCCGAGCGTCGCATGAACCACGTCGGAATCCGTGATACGCACACAGTTGAAATCACACGTGCCTGAGAAATACAAAAAGGAAAACAAATGGAATGGACAAACAGTCTTTACGACCAACCCTTCTGACCTGACAAATCGTTCTCGGTAAAAGCTTCGATGGAAAAACTTGGCATTGACTATACGAAGCCTGAAACAATATTTCATCATATTCGCAACAGCTGTCCTGCTGGTGTCTCGTCAGAGCAGGATGGCAGGACAATGGCGGCACTGAGCAAACATGGATCAAACCAAACAACGCTTGACAAACATTAACCGCCTCGCCATCTTTAATACCGCTTCATGCAAATTCAGCAAAAACTATATTGCAAGTCTGATTTGAAAACCAAAAATGGAAATCCCTATAAGGAAACAATTCTTACTTAATTTTTTTTTTTTACCCGAAATAGGTTTGCGTTTGACTACACTCTACCTGATGTTAAGTAACAGTGTCGTCTAAGATGAAGCACGCTTACCTAGAAGAAACCTATTGACTCTCGATTTAAAGACACCCATATTAACCTTTATTATATTTACGTGTAATCAATTGATATTATATGACTTCACAGTACTGGAGTGATACAAATAAAAGATTTCGAAATATTTTTTATTACTTAACAGGTTCATCAGCACTCTTTATGGGAACTTTGGTCATATGTAATAATCAGCACTTTGTTGCTTTTACTAAGGTTTTTTTTTAATAATTGATTATGGTCAATCAATGTCAACGATATTCAAACTGGATACAACTTGTATACAGATTGTGAAGCCACTGAAAATGCTTCAGTTTTGGTCTGTGATCAATCAGTTACGCAAACAGAAATCATTATGGAACTATAAAATCTTTTCAGATGAAGATTTCGTAATAAATAATGTCAATTCTGATGACAATACCATTTAAGCTAGCACAGATACAGAAGTTGGAATAAGTAAAGTGATAATTAAGCAAGAAAGAAACTTACAACTAATACAAATATAATTTACAAAATACAAAAGAAAAGCTATCTAAAGGCCGTTGCAAACGGTCTATGGATAGCTAACCTGATCCAACTCATCAGACGGTGGAAGCGTATGAAGAATAAGCAAGAATGTAAAAGAAATTACGCCGTCGGTATTGTCATAAGTCGCGTTTGAATTCTTTCCGTAGCACGCTCACAAATCTCAATTAATCAAAATGAGCAATTTACTGGGATAATTGCCATGTGAACGAAGAAGCCTAGCGCGGGTATTCGTAGATTGGATAATAGTTAGTAAGCAAGTTATCTTTATTTACTGTTCCTCAACTAGTGATTGCTGCCTAAAATATGTTGGTCGACCGAAAATGGACATATAATTTTTCTCAATCAATTTTTATAGATCCCTTTAAACATATGTACACTCGTACGTTATCTCTAAGACCACTTCTTTGACAGAAAGATATAACCACTCGTTTTCAGGAACAACAATTAACCTTGGGTATCTTCTTTGAACTTCTACTTCAGCAGGAAACTGTCATTTCATAACTGCGGTCTTCCCGCCAATAGAGGTAGGTTGGCAACAGCGTCTCATTGTGTCGCGGCGTTGCATTCTACAGCACTGTTCATGTGTGAACTCAATTAGATAGTTTCGTTGTCGTGTCTGACGCCGGCATGTCCGCAATTTGTTCCCGATGTTGCCGATAGGATTAATTGGCAAAGAGGAATTGGCGTTGCGATAACGTCTAACGCCGGAACTTAGCCCAGTAGCAACACCTTTCTCTCATACTACTACTAGTCGTGTGAGTAACCAGTGTGATGAAAGGATTTAAAGTGGGCCTCAAGGGCTCCTTTTGTGCACTTGACACATGCTGTCGAATGCTTTACGTTCTATGACATACGGGTTTCTTCACGATGTTTTCCGTCATCGTTTGAGAGTACTGGTATAGCGCACAAAATTTTTTGAACAGAAATATTCATTGGTCGTACTACTCGATTTAAACCCACGACCATAGGATCGGAAGGTGGAGCCTCTATCTCTGGACTACCCTGTACACTTTATGATAAGCAGAGATGTAATAAAAGCGTCTTATGTTGGGAGTAAAAGTTTCTGAAAAATCATTAGATCTATAGACTGTCGAACGCGTTCAATGACCTTTTGTACCTCATTAGTTCGTTAGATTTTAATCTATCTTAGCTTGTATTGTATCGAGTCATTGAAATGTGAAACGAATCTCAGCATTTTGAAGGATGCAAAGGCCCCTAATAGTTGCTAGTGACTGCAAGACTGCAACTTATCACCTCTCTACAAGCTTAAATAATGTATTTACAAACAGCGTCTGATAAGCTGGATCGGGTGAGCTATCTGTAGACCGTTTGCAACGGTCTTTGGATAGCTCAACTGTTTATTTTACATTTTGTAAATTATATTTGTATTAGCTGTAGGTTTCTTCCTGTTAATAAATGTTAATTACTTACACGTACTTACCTAAAAATATATTTACAAACATGATTCTTAAATTTTTGTTAAGGGAAGTAGAAGGAATATTAGTTTTCCTAATCCTTTCCAAAACCTAAGTCTTTCTGATCTTTCTTTAGAGCTGTATTACATCACTTAGGTAATAAGTTAGTCGAGCCTTACAAGTTGTTAACCTTTACATAATCAGTTTGCTTTGGATTATATTTATCCACTTAACAAAAAGGAGTGATCATTAGCACAGTAATGCACGCGAAATATATGTGTGGAAGCGTGCACATTACTTTCACTGTATTTAGTGGTAAAACAAGTACGATCAAAGATATCAGTGACTAAAAATTTTGTAAGATTATTAATAAAAGATGAATGATTTTAAACTTATGTAGAAGAATTAATTGAACCTCCCTAAGTAATTACAACATTTAAGCTTTATAAACGTATGTATTAAGTTTATATGAGCTAGCGGCCAACCCTAGTGACGGAGTTTTTAGGCCCCCTAAAGGCCTCCGTCATTGCTTAAAAGCCGGCACTGCCTGTTAAACTTGCCCTCCGAAGCACGGAAGCGCTCAGCTCCTAATGCCACTTGCGGTCACCCATCCACATTGTGACCGCGCCCAACGTTGCTTGACTTCAGCGATTAATCAGAAGAACGTCTAGGCAAGCTACGTAATTTATAAACGTAAATAATCGCCGAGACATGCCAGAGAAATTGTTCAGTCACCAAACTACTATAGTAGGTATTAAATTAATCAAATTGCATACCCGAATGCTAAGTGGATCATTTAATTTATACTTCATAGCCGACACGATGGCTCTTGTATGAGCATTCGAGCTCAGGCACACGTTAGCTCAAACAAAGTTATAATTGGTTTTGAATATCTCATCGTGTGAGCTAAATAGAACATTGGGGTCACCGATCACCCCACCTGACATCGAGAACTCCGGATAAAGCGCTCGTATTACCGGATACAACCCTCGGGTCAAATAGAACTATTGAATAATCTGTTGCAGGCCGAACAACGTCCCATATCTGATACATTATTTACGCCCAAAGGATTCACCATGCCATCATGTCACTATAAATACATCGGCCATGAAATTTTATTCGATACAATTTTTGTACTCGAAATTCTAGTCGCGTTCGTCGTTCATTTGCCTGCACATGATTCATGAGTAAGGACAAACGAATGAGTTTGAAAGCATAAAAATACCAATGTGAGAAAATAATTGCTATAAAATAAATTAAACGTTATTAAATAAATGTTTGCTACTTTAAAGCAAAATAAAAAAAAACAGATCACAGAGAAAGACAGACAGGGCAGATTGAAACTGGAGAAGATAATGATCAACAAGAACACAATTATCTCGAGACCCCGTTATAGCAAAGCAAATATCCGCATGTACCTAGGACAATTCCCAGGCGATGGCCGACGACATTGTAATAGCTGTAGTACTGCAAGTAAACGCCTTACAGTAGCAGTTTACGCCTATCATAATATGCAATCTTGTCATTGTTGTTACGAGATATGAGCGCCCACCCCAGTCCCGGAAACAAATTGTACATCTGGACGCTATCCAATAGACAATTTACGAGGCGCAAATTACGACAAGATAAAATTAAAACATGCAAATATATCGCTGATATATTTGCATCATTAGTTCATAATGTAACCTACGTCTACACTCCAGACGGTACAAAAATATATTGGGTTTCCCACTATTTTCCATCCATTGTGCACATATTTATTTTGCCAATACTAATACACGTTTATTTGGCTTTGAATATTGTACCCAAGATCTTTGAATCGGAATATAGGGTTTCACAGTCTACGACGGCTCTTTTATGCATATATTTTAATACAAATATTGGCAGCAGAATCAAATCTACCGCTGTGCAAAAGCTCGCATAAATTACAGCACTGTAATCCCCCGTTATTCGATTGAAAGGATTACTACGTCCTTTATCAGCCCTTTGGAAGAGGGGACTGAAAGATGCAAATTGCGGAAATCTTTGCGGTCTCGAAACGAACAAATGTGTAGCGCATCGCTACTAAATTGTCCAATTGAAAAAGCAATTTATACAAGAGAAGTATAAATTAACTTTGAAATTCCAGTATACAAACGTACAGATAATAGACAATTTCCATTTCAGATAATAACGAATTTACTATTCGAACATAAATAAAATGTACAGTTTATCCATAACTTGCAATAACTTTTCAGACAGTATTATGTTTATTATAATTATTAGATCCGCCATTGAATGTTAACGGCAAAAGTTGTTCTACCGGGACAATAAGAAGCAAACGAACTGCCAGAGTTTCTTTTAGATACAGGAGATACAGCTTGGGAAAGTTTTGTAAAAAAATATAGACTTTTCCAAGATCAGGGGTTTCACGGTACGCGGAGACAGGGGTGGTGGAAGAAATGTAATGATGTCAAAGAGGCGATGTCGACGGTCGGGCGTGGTAACGAGCGCGGCCCTCCGCCGACCCTACATTTTTATTGCAGCGCACCCCCTCACTTGCAGGCTACAGCGCAGCGGTTGAGACCACTCGACTGCAAAATGCATAATCACTGCACGACTATCTACACGCTAGATCTTTGTGTAAACAGTACAGAAAGTATATATTCAGATATATTCAGAAACGTGAAATGAAGAGCACTTTATTCACACGTGGAGGCGGCAAATGTAAATAGAGGGTGAAATGGCGGCGAAAAGTTTAAGTTTCACTCTGTAATGGACGGTTTCGTGGAAATTTAAGTTCCGGTAGAACAGCACTAAACAAAACAAACCCATTTGGGTGTTTATTTTTAGGTGTGTATGACGTTGTTATTGGAAATAGAGCACTCGTCTGTAACGCAAGCTAAATAGAATATGGTATTATTGGTGAAGCGATGCATGCTGTAAGTGTCGCTGGTCACTACGCGTTTACAATGCAAATTCAATTCATCTAGCCAGCAGCGGCGAGTCACCGTCACTCTAAACCTGGCTTTAATGTGAAATGTGCTTTCTTGCACGGATTTAAGGTTCACTATAACTAGAGTGCGAGAACACATATTAGCCTACCAGCGTAAAAAGTTACCTGTCTGTGTTGAACTGTCGGTATCGCCAAATGCAATAATGAGCTATCACAGGCTGGCTTTATGTTTCATTATTGAACGCGCATACATAATATGTATGCACAGTGCCTGTTTAAACATCGTCAGGGTGGAAATTGTACACATTTCTTCTGTGGCGTTGGCGCGAGTAGAATCGACCGATATGTCATATGGAGCGCGACTGCTATACTTTCGTAGGGAACGAATAGACTTTCGACAATCTCATTTGTTTTTATTTGGTTTTTAATTTGTTTAGAAAAGTGGCCACTTTCATGAATCTCTGATTTCAACTACATGGTTACAGCTGTTGTAACAGTCACGCTACGCTTAAAGAGCGTTTTAGTATTGATGTGATATAACGATTAAGAATAATTAAAAATGTACCAACTTTTAATGCAAAATGTAAGAGGACATCGCCAAAAGGTTTGTTAGTATCGCGCTTGCCTAAATTAACTTTAGTTCCTAGTTATAAACCTAGACTAGATAGTCTTGGTCATTTTTTGTAGTAAGGCCGAAAGTGTTTAGGTTTAAAGAATTTGTTCTCAAAAAGACAGGTCACTTAAATGAGAACAAGCAGGTCGTTCGTTTACGTAAAGGTAGCTTTGATTTATCTATATATAAGTAAAAGTAGATAAGTTACCCATTCAATGCATTTAGAGGTAATTATCAGAGATGTAGTGCATTAGTTTAGTTTTGAATGCATTGAATGAGTTTATATTTTTTTATTTTAGAGGGTATGTTATTATAAAGTTGTGCGCCTTCAAAGGTAAACATTTTTTTTTTCATAATTTGTACGCGTCTTGGGTAGAACTAAAAAACTTGCTCTTCTTAATCCAAGATAGATTTAAAAAGATATTACTTATAACAAAAAAAATATTCTGAGTCAATCATCACAACTTGCTACTGTGAATCGCGCAAAAAAACCCGGTTGATTGATACAATTCAGGCCAGCCCGGAGGGGCCGTCTAATCTAGCCTAATGAGTTTACCATCATGCGATTTATTTCTATACGATATCTTATCCGTTCTCCTGGATAGTTAAATGATACCGTTATTTGAATACAAACTGATAGTAAATAACTCTTGAGAGTGCTACGGATAATAACTTAATCTAATGGCCATCGGAGGCATGCGAGATCTGATTTCTAAACGTTCAGCATGTATGGAATGAGAACATTCTCATGAAGCCATACAAAATAGCGGAGCCGTCATATTGCAGCAACAACAGTATCTTTATACTGTCCTGTTAATAGCCAAGCGTGGTTTAAAAAAAAAAAAGAATGCGTCCAGCTGCTTCTCTCCCGAGCATGTCGTAAAAGTCGACTATAGGATAGTATCCTCCAACACGATGAGATACAATAAGCAAGTATTCCCAAGGAGGGTTGACGTCAGGCAGGCGGCCGGCCTTAAAACACTTTAGCCAAAACTCTTACAGCATGATCCAAGGAACATGCAGGGAACAAGGAACACAAAAACCTTTCTATTCAAATTTCTGGCATGCAGTTATACAAAAGGTTTGCGCCTACTACTTCTGTAGACGGGCCGTCTACCGTCTAGGTATAAAAAAACAAAGCAAAGTCCCATCGACAATTTGCTTGTCCAATTTTTGCTTTGCTTATATTGTATACGGTGACGACTCGGTGACGATTATGGAACGGGGTGGTGGGCGGAGACCCTAATCATGTCTATGGAAAAGGGCAGCAATCTAATGCTAATGAGATCTGAATAGTCCACGCCTTGTGGCTCAACTAGGGCTGCTCGTTTATCAATACATTCTCTCCGTACAATGTAAATGGTGCATTTATGTTTTTAGCTCTTTAGAGCTCGGTCTTTTAGAACGGAGAAGATAGACTTGTGTCAGTTCGAATCTGTCGCATTGAAAAAAAGATCTTTATTGCGGTGCCTTTAGGGCTCAATATGCCCGATTATTCTTATAATCCTGATAAACGCGGAACTTATCACGAAATTTTGTCTAAAGGAAAATTAGTGCAATGTGATGCGTTTATGGTTCGAAATCGCTCGCACATGTCGCAATTTCAACATTACCTACTGATGAGTGGTTGAAACTTCTCTCCGTGAAAACTATTATCTCTTCAACAATAATTACGTAAATTATCACCGCTTTACTTATTTCTCAACGATTTAAGACTTTAAAGACTTTATTCTTCAACACGGTGCGAAGATTTAATAACTAAACTTTCATTCACATCTCCATACAGTAGGTAGTTTTAGAAAATCTAATCCGACATATTTTATGCGGGCGATGTTTTATGACTTGCGCTTAATTTGCATTATTTCTTATAATCCTATTGTACTTTATACATAATTTTAATTTGTAAAAGTATGATAACAGTATATATCTATAGACCGTTTGCAACGGAGCCCGACTGTTTCTTTTGTATTTTGTAAATTATATTTGTACTAGTTGTAAGTTTCTTTCTGTTAATACATTAATTAAGAGAGAACATAGATTAAAGTAAAAGCATTGGTTGTTTAGTGATAATGACCGTCCTCCGTATTCCTATCATGTTCCGGGTTCGAATCTAGACGTGCAATGGATTTTTCAGTCCATTTTTTTTTTCAGGATCATGCTGTGCCCGCCCCACTTAGAGTGGGATAAGGAAAGGAAGAAGAGATACCATGAGTATTCTCAAATGGTGAAGAAAAAACTTGACAAAACCGGCATGTTGCAGAACTACAAAATTCAAAGACAAGTGCACAAAAGGAGCCTTTTTAGCGCACTTTGATTCATTTACCACATGGTTCGAAAACAAGGTTGTATTACAGTGTTAATTAGAACTATATTTTAATCAACATTTTCTGAATGAATTGCATACTGCAGTTTACGTTTTGAAAGTTCAATCGGTGAACTCACGCGCATAAATGAATAGTAAACAAGATGTTCACCTTCGTGATGATATCTTATGCGATAATGAATGAATGTTGGCAGATAACGCAGCCAGTGTCAAGGCCGGCGCGTGTGGCCGCACACTGCCAACTCGCTTCACATTGTTTTAGAATAAAAAAACGTTTGTATCATTTGTCGATATCAAATAATTGTTCAAACATCGATAAGAATACAATTCATCTCGTTATTTAACAAATAAATGGTCTAAAGTTATGTTATACAATTTGTAATGCATGGCCGTCAGTAGTATGATACAATAAATACGAAAATGTTTAGGTATATCTACATTATGTTTCAATCATAATCGTTTCCCGGACTTTTCCCATTTTATGTGGGGTCGGCACAACACTGTGTACCTTCCGTTTCCCTCTGTCAAAAGTCATCCCAACACTACTTTCTTACTCATGTCATCTTCCACAGTTCACATAGTTCATGTTTCAATCATCACAACAGCTAAACTGATTTTCTTGAGCTTGCAATATACCTGGAAAGGCTACTAAATTCATGTTCCTACCACCTTTGATCCTACTAAAGCCGCGTGCGACAGCTTGTTTATCGGAAAGAAGAATTTAGGACAAATCAAGACATGGTCCGTCACTCTGTTGATCAGTCGACGACCACCAGAATTATTTTTTTATTGCTTCTAAATAAACATTTGCATACCGCCATTGCAACTTTCGTCACCAACAACAATAAATAGTTGAAACGCAAGAGACGCTTACGTATGCTTTTGCTATACTAATCGTATGTATGAACTCAACCGTGTCTACGAAGCAGCGTTTGACTAGTTTATCACTCGGCGGTTTACCAACAATGTTATCGACGGCCGTCAAGCGGCACTAGACACACACGAAAAAAATTATACGTTGCTTATTAATTAATTATCCAGTTACTAGTGAGTATCTAACAATAAAAGGCATTAACATTATACTCTAGCTAGCTTTAGAAACCAAAAATGGCAAGATCCATTGAAGATGTCCTAAGAAATCAAAAACATTTAAATAAACGCAAGATTAGTCAATCGATCTCACTTTTTGTCTTTTACGCCCTATTTAGTCCAATACAGAAGTTTTCCAAACAGCAAAAGTCAACACATTCTCAAGCAAATGTTGCATGAGTGACAGCTACCGCCGTTCAAACAGAGAAAGTGTAATATGAGAGGTTCACCTGAGCTACAAACGGCTCTCCGACTATTTGTTTACGAGCTAGACAAACCAATGGCTCTTCAAACTTTGTAATAAGGGTTAATATTGTACTAGAAATAAATAGTATCCGATGACGTATTAGTGCCGTCCGGTCACCCCTCTTTCGGCTCGAAACCCACGATTCACGGCTGTTTAAACTCTCAAATCGCTTAATCCAATGAAAGGGGTCTAGTGTCCATCGAAGCAAAAAGTTGGTTCGAAAAGGAGTGACAACAAAATGAATTATGAACTTTAAAAATATCAAACCCTGCCCTAAATTGTCGAGGCCGTTAAAGCTCACTCGCTGGCATTACAACTTTATGGCTTAATTTGAAGCAAACGAAAATGGATTACGTTTTAGTGCAATCATTGTTTGAGTTCCGATTATGTACTGCCTTTGTAAAAGTTATTTTTTAGACTAATAGATAGACGTGGAGTTTACAATAGTGGTAAATTAGAAAGGCTTCGTAGGAGGGGCTGCGACAGGGGGCAAAACAAGGTATCAAATTTCTCCACTTCCCCGCTTCCGACGCAATTACGACACAGCACTGTGGCCTGGTCCGACCGCAGCTGAAATCTAGGCACCGCAACAATCTCGTTACGGAACATAAAATAATACATTGTTAGCTCGATTTTTTCGCAAGACCTATTCGAACAAAGAGACCTGTTCTGGTGTGCTGGCACCGACATTACTGAGATTGCTTGCCAGCGACCACTGTCATATGACGACCATATTACAGCAAACACGAACCGTATTCACCACGCGAGTTTGATCAGAGTTCTGTAGGCTAACATTATCACTCAGTGGGTCCCACAAGGCGTCAAGCGACCTCGTGGTCGGCCCAAACGAAGATGGAGTGACGAACTCGATGCTCACTCTACAAACTGGTCTACAGAGGCCTTAGATAGAGGTGAATGGAAAAATGGAAGGGAGGTCTTTGCCCAGCAGTGGGAACCATCGGATTTATTAGAGAAGACAAGACGGTGACGCTTGTTTTAAAACTCGAGTTGAAGCGTAAATCTGCAGGTGTTTTGTTGTTCAACGGAACCGAATCGAGATCACGACGGCTATAAAGTTATAAGCCCAGAGTTCACCAACATCATCAGGCCGTTATCCGACTGTAACGCTTAAAGATCCTTTCCTCCTTTTTTACACATCAAACTGTCCATATAACTGTCGTTAATTACCCGGCAAAAAATGAATTTTAAAGACAGTCTTTCATTCAGTAGTTTTACATATATCATTAGCCTCTTAAGATTATAAAATATTGAAATGATTGTACTTTAAGAGAGTTTAAGTGCGACTACGACGGGAAAATTTTCCAGCACATACTCGCTTACGAATTACTTCTATAATACCACCGTTTCTACTTTCTCCATTATCGAAGTGTAAATTAACAATTAACTATAGAGCTACCAGTAATTACTATCCATTCTCCACTTGCTATCTGACAGGAAAATTGGACGGTCGCAAATTATCAGTAAAATGTCGAATATTACCTACTATTCTTAGTTGTCGAATGGCAACAAAAGTGTGATGATCAAATGTCCACAAGTTGAGATTAGGGGTGCGTCCCTTTACGCGACGTGTCAACATTCGAGATTACAACATCTACGACTTAATTACATTTCACCCCAGTTTAAATTGTAATACAAATAAAATTCTACCCTATAAAATGGCTCCTTCAAAGGTCGCAACCTCTTTTTGAAATCTGTACGACCCTCAATCTCAGGTTCCTGAAGTACAATAAGCGCTAATATTTACAAAAACAGGAAAAAATCTTTTGAACAAGGCGAAAGCTCTTATCGCCCGGAGCGCTGGCGTTCCATTAGAGACACTTTACAAGAGATTTGAGGGCGCCAGAGTTACTGTTTTAACCAAAACACAAAGGGGCCCAACTTTAGTGTTCCATTGAGGGCTGGGAATAACTTCAATGTGGGGACGGAAATGTGTCAAGTCTCCAAACAACAGGAAAGGGTGCTTACATTTTGTGCTAGTTTTACTTATATGTACATCTGACTGATACCAATACAAAGAACGCTAACTACTCTGATAAGAGTAAGACTTAGTGAATAAGCGTAACTTTGGTACTTACTCATCGCTATGCAATACTCGTCTATGTTACATGATATTTACGCCGAACCTAAAACTTTTTTGCTAACCAAACCAAACTGGTTTCGGTCAACTCAAATTACCCGCAGAAAAGTAAAGCTGAAGGTATTGAATATAATTACCTTTTACAAGGCAAGCTAAAGCTGTAGGTACCCGTCACCACGCAGTCTGGGTTTACCTTGTTTTGACGGCGAGGAGTCATTTTGCAACGTCTATCAAACAGTGAGTCATGTCGATGCCCAGTGTAGATTGGAAGTATTCAAGGCTATTATAGATCGAAGCCGCGGGTGAAAGCCAGTTCAATATAAAACAAAAAACCTTTACACACACAATATTGTTTCATTGCGAAAACGAAAGGGTATTCGTTTAAGGCTTTAAGGCGTGAAATTTACACAACCGTGAAAGAAGTTATACGCGTTTCCTAATAACGTGTTTTGGCACCTGCAATTGTAATTGAATTATCATTGTTTTTAAAGTTATTTTTAAAGGAACATGCAATGCACATCAACACAGCTATAATTTTAACACGTTAAATATTCCATCAATACTTATTACGAGTAGATTAAGAACGCGCTATTGTTGCCTTTTATGAAACCCTTCTGTTACCCTCCTGCCTTCTTTAACTAACTTTCGGATATTTCTCTCTTCCAAAGACTGATGTTGTAAAAATCTGTTATTCGTTATTATTATGATAATTTATGAGCTAGCTCTAGTGCGTGCGATGATGCAGTTTCCTACATTTTTCCCTCTTCGATTAACTACGGTTTTATTTCACTTCTTCAGTTATAATATAAGTGACTGGTTGATACAATCATTTCATTGATAGGTGTAAATACAAACAGTACAATGCCACACAAAAACTTTAAAACGAACTAGACTCTCACGCCTATTATCACCTTTACAGCAACTCCTATAAATAAAGTTAATTTTAGAAACTTGCCGTGTTCAAGATCTTTTCGCATTATTTACGGCAATGAAACGCTTTGCTGATTCGAATTGATATGCTTATTCGAGAATGGCAACACGTTATTAATTCTGGCTACCTATCTGATTATATTTCACTTCGAAACAAACTTAGTATCCATATATACCCACAGGGTTCCTTTTTAGAGCTTCTGACTCTTTGGTGGGGCGCACCAAAAAAATTGTCTAACAAACTTTTGACAGGAAATTGGTACGCTTTTTAGGGCTCCGTACCCGAAGGGTGCCAACAAGACCCTATTACTAAGCCTCCGCTGTCCGTCCGTCTGTCTGCGGGCTGTATCTCATGAACCAAATAGGTAGAGAGTTGAAATTTTCATAGTGTGTATTTCTATTGCCGCTATAGCAACAAATAAAAAGGGGGTCCCATATAAAAAACCATGTATATGTACGATGGTACGGAAACCTTCGTGTGCAAATTCGTGTTTTTGTGAAATGTCGGTGTGACGGTCCATTTATGTAACGGAAAAATTTTCCAATTCAAGTACGCACTGATATTCAAATAACGTTATCGAGAGGTCAGGACCCCAGGATCGGTATTCGTTTGTGTTTTGTTTTTTTGACTGTGTCGCATACCGGTCATATTACTGTTATGGAACTAGATACAGGGCACACAAAATGAGTCATGAAGACTCGAAGTTACCTGAAAAAATGAGACTCAAAGGCCGTTAAATTTAATTGGACACTACACGACATACTGGCGGTGCGAGGAAGTGGAAGTCTCTCATTAAACCAGGTGCCATGACGTGTCGTTAAATGAAAAAACAGCCAAAGATACTCAACACTCACCTGGGTCTGCCCCAATCTGTCTATGACGGAGAGCGCGACTCCGTCTTCGCTGACGAAGTCCCACAGACCGTCGCAAGCTTTCACCACCAAATGCCTAAACAGTGAGATTTAAAACAGCCAACACTTACCTGGATCTGCCCCGATCTGCCTGTAGACAGAGAGCGCGACATCGTCTTCGCTGACGAAGTCCCAAAGGCCGTCGCAGGCCACCACCACGAAGTCCTCGTCTCCGTCGAGATCCACTGTCGCATGTTCTGGCTTGGCCGTCACGTACGGTTTGTATTGTGCGTCACCTGGGTAACAACAGCATTATCAGTGATTCTGCCTATTCCTACTGCCTGCTTCGCTCGCGTGGTACCCAGATGAAAAGTAGCTTATCTCACTCTCCAGCCCTTAATCTATACAAAAAACCATGTAAATCCGTTGCTCCGTTACTACGTATATATTTTAAGTAAGTGAAAATTAGGACGTTTGTAAGTATGTGTTTGAACCACACCCAGAATTTCCCCCCATATCCCATTTTCTTACATAGCAAGTAGCTAAGTAGCAAGGAATTAGTTAAATAAATAAAATTTTAACCAATATTTGAAAATTTGCGATGGCCCATAATTTTATTCAAAGCAGCTAGCATTTTTCTCAACAACCCCTTGTGCTCATTGGTCATCAGAATCATAATTATTTACTGAACCCGCCACTTCTAAATTAGCTATATTATATTCATATTATGTTACCCAAAGCCAACTGAAGGTTTTGAGATTAAATAAACACCACGGGTGTTTATTTGCGTAAAGTAGAATCGCTTTTCTATATACAGTGCGATTACAGATAGAGCCTGTGTTATTGTGGATTCATTCAACTCGACATAATAAGTTACGAACAAAGTCAAGATAATATCAAAACCACTTTATCTTAGCAAGCTAAAGTAGCTACTTGTGACTTCGTAAATAATGGATCGGTTGTCCGAGATGGAGTCCTACATAATAATGTTTCGAAGTCGCTTTGCGTCACAAACAACTTACCAATTTGATGGAACTGGCAGTATATCAAAATATAATTCGAATTCGAGAGATTAGATAAGTAGATTGACATACATACATACATACATACTTACATGCATATTATCACGCCCACATCCCCAATGGGGCGGGCAGAGCCACAAGTAAACATAAGAAAGCTTGCAGCCACTTCTGATTTAAAACCCTAACGTCCATATACCTATAAGGTCCATCATTTTGGAGAGGATACTATCCGTTAGTCAAAGTAGATTTTCTTATTTAAAAAATCCAACTTTCAGTATTAACTTTTGCTTGACACACATAGTGAAGGATAACATGCCTTTAAAACAAGCGAAATGTTATCTACATGTGGGTTAATCACTACAATAAATGATAATAAAGTACAATGATGTCAACACTAAAACACTAGTACGTGTGCTGAATTACTAAGAAATCGTAAACTGACAATCTACAATACAACACAAGAGCTACTCAGAATTACATATACTTTTATTAATACGAGGATTTGCGCAGTGAAACAAGAGACTAACAAACCAACTCTACCAGTTATATCGTACCTGAATGAATACCAAAACTTGAAAGAATCGTAATAAGAAAATTCAATATGAACTTGGGGCGAATAGAGACGTAACTACTCTCTTAAAACACAAATTCTAACTTGATATCGTATTTACATACCGAAACAACTGATAGTACGTTACCAAGATATTCCATTTTCTCGTCTACAGGTAAACTCTAAATAACCTTAGCGAACAAATCTTGCATGAAAATATCAACTTTCTGAAGGGGAGATGGACATGTTTCGGAACCTAATCTCGCATGGAATGCGATATCGATGAGTTTCGGTGGCGATGGGGAGAGTAGGGGGAAATGGGTGTCGTGGAGAAAATGACAACATTGGATCGTAATTGTTGATATGCTGGACGCGGGAGGTGTGGATAGTAGGACTATTTATGTCGAGTACATTATTGGTAGGGATGGGAAAATAACTCAAGATTAAACCCCTATGTTACGTATATTATTAGTTAGAACTGAAAGACATTCTTGAAAGAAGACGTAATCGACCAGTTTATCGTAGAAAGCTAAGTACATATTAGTCATACAAACGTAAAGAACATGCATGATAGAAATTCATCAAGTTTACATTTTAAAAACCAAAAAATTACGTGTCATTTAAAGGGTAACCCGATTCCCTAACAGTACAAAGGACCACAAAAACTTAAATACATTAACTTACACTTGTTCAAACAACCATTGAAACATCGATTGTAAATTCACCCCCATCTCTACAATGCACCGTCAAAATCGATACACAGTGCGTGCAGCGGGGGTCACTATGAAACAAGGGTTCAGAAGGGTGACCCCTACACTACAATCGACATATAGGCGCCCGGCGCGCGCACTACCCTATTATAATTGAGTTGTGAATACAAGTCTATTGTTTCAAAATATTACTCTCGTCTCTTCAATATTCATGCTTGCAAGTATGACGGATTTTATGCAAATGTAATTGTTGGTTTGTCAATCAGTGCGCAATAACGGTTTTGTTTTTTATCTGAGCGCCGTAAAAAGTCAAGTGTTATTGGGGTTTGTAAAAATTTACACATCGTTTGTTTAATTGACTTTCATGTTGCGGCACCAAATTAAGGAAAATAAAATTATTCCCTCAACTCAAAGCTTGATTTATTTTTTATTTTGGTCTTCGTTCATGATTCAAACGGGAATAATGTTACCTTGTTTATCTGTTTTACCTACTATGTGTTGTTTTCATCTTTTCTTTAAATTACCTATTGTTGCTTTAGTTAAGTATAATCCTTTAATTTTAGTTATTTTACTTTTTATTAGCCTTATTTTTCATGTAACTTTTACGAACATAATAATTGGTGCAAGTTATGTACATCGTAAATGTCCTATACATCGGAAATGTACCTTCTATGATTGTGTTTTTTTTTTAATGTTATAATGTATATGATGTGTGTGTACTTAAATAAATAAATAAATAAATAGGCCGCGGCTTCGCTCGTGTGATGTCAGGATAAAAAGTTGTCTATATGTTATTCCAGCACACTTACTATGTAGGTATATTCCAAATTACACTCAAATCCGTCCTGCCGTTACGATGTACTTGAGGCACAAATATCCTCACATCCTTTCTCATTTTATAATCATGATCATCATCATCTTCCTGCCTTATCCCACTCTATGTGGGGTCGGCACAGCATGATCTTTGGATCACGGTGTAAGAGTTTTGGCTAAGGTGTTTTATGACCGGCCGCCTGCCTGACGTCAACCTTCGCATTTTATAATATTTGTAGGATATAATAAAAATATACATTTCAAACTAAACATAAAACTTTATGTCAAAATTAGCAAACGCAATTCTATGCGTGTTCAAATCTGTACTTCGGAGGGTTAAATCAAAACATGACAAATTGACAAAACCCATTAGAAAATTAATCGAAATGATACCCCCTGCATCATCCATCAATTAGAAGTAGTCTAATAGGCATTACACGGCGATTTCCCAGTCGGGAAGACGGGGAGGCACGTCGGTAGTGAGTCTAGCTTATTGTAGACATTAAGGGTGTATTATACGACGTTCGGAATTGGAGATGAGGGAAAAATAAATAACACGTGGGTATAAGTATCATTGTACCACAACCACCCAGGCACAAAATAATTTCTGATTTCAAACTGTAAATTCTTCATTCGTTTCTGTATTCCAACTTTCACTAGTACTCGTAATTAATTAGTAATACTCTTGCTCAAGTTGTTAAAAAATTAGGCTACAAGTTGTTGAAGAAATGTAGTTATGAACGTTTACTTAATTCGTTTTAGGTAAATAAACCTCGCAATATATGTAAGTTTTCACACCATAATTTAACTATTAGTAGGTACTACTTAAAAGTTCCATAAACATGTAACGAAAGTATTGGCGGTTTGTTTACATAAATTGTACCTCGAGTTTAGCTGAAGTATAAATGTGTTATTTTTCGGAGACCGAATAACTTGATTTTTAGTTTTTCCCCTAATAAGAAATGTGTTCTAAATTTTCGGAGTTCGAAAACCTTGAGCACCAATTTAAGATGATAATCGGGGTAGTACCGTACCACCCCTAGCCGGGCGTGTGCCGGTAATGATGGCTGCTCATTGTGGACGGTGACCGAGCAATGATCGGGCAATAATAATAAAACAAGCGATTTAGCATCAACTTCACGCCCTGTAGGGTCGATGAGGCAAGCTTCAACCCTTTGTGAAAACTTGCGGGGAAGTTTTAAATGTGGTTTCAAGTTTATTGATTTATACAGGTACTTTGAAATTAAATGAGTTTTTTTTTTGCGAAGTTTTTTTTCACCTCGCTTATTATTCGTTACCACTTTCCCGTAGAATATGTATCCATACTAATATTATAAATGCGAAAGTAACTCTGTCTGTCTGTTACCTTTTCACGTCCAAACTGCTGAACAGATTTTAATGAAATTTGGTAAGGAGATAGATTTATCCCGGGGAAAGACAGGCTACTTTTTATCCTGTAAAACGATCCCAAAATGGAAAAATGATGAAAAAGGATAACGCATACTTAGATACTTAGACATTAATTTATGACAAGACAGTTAATTTGAAACTAATAAAATTTTCGTAATTGACAATGTCATTTATATCAATCGGCTCTCTTTTTCTTGGAGGGCTGTGGGTAAGGGCCTCTAACTGGACCGATTTTATAATTTTTGATTTGTTTAATTTATCTCCGCCCCGAATAGCAGAATCACTACCTAATAAAACATTTGAAAATTTGCATTATTAATTCTAAGGCGTTACGAAGTTCACGGGGTTAGCTAGTTTTCTTCATAAAACTACAGCATTTTCATGAACTGAACAGTATCAAGCATATTGACAGCAGCTCTTCGAATCTATTCCACCATCATTCACCCTAAATGTTTACACTTATTTAGTCTTCGTTACGAACAGAATAGTCATGTTCGTATTCTACGGTTTATTGTAATACGGCGTTGCCGCTTGTCACGTGACACTTTAATAGCTTAAGTTAACGTCAATGTCAACTGTCAATCCCATACATTTTGGACTTTTCCAATAGCGATAATGTCGAGTCGATGTCACACGTGCTTGTGTGTCCATCATGTCCCAACACTTCAACAATGAAAGACCTTATGACATTTGGCTCTAATTTTTGTTGATATAGCGACTCCTAGCGACTCGAAAGAAGGAAAAGAAGGATTAACAATAATCGACACTTTGCTGTCGTTTCTTTGATTAGGCCATTTTCCGTATAGAATTTTTTTTCTATCATCTAAGCGTCATCAAATAAAAATCTTAAAAATAATACCTAACATACATAGATCTAACATTAGGATTCCCTGTGTCGTCGGGAATCAGAAACTATGAGTACCATGATTACAACACCCAGACCCCGAAGAAATATTTGCAGATCGTGTAAACATTTCCTCCGGAGCGGGAATCGAAACCGCGCCTCTTGCGTCTCAGCCGAGCACTCGGCCGCCAAGCCACTGTGGCCGTCAAAGCTGAACAGGATGCAGAAAAAATATGATCATAATGAAAGTCGGAACACAGTTTCAGAACATAAATCTCTGGCCAGCTGTGAAAAAGAACGTCGGCCAACATGCAAACAACAGTAAAATTTTACGATTGTCCATAAAAGTTGAATCCCGGGTCGAGTCCTCATGAAAATGTCGTTACTGGACGTTAACTACAAGTTACATGGCTAAATATATTTTTCGCACTTTTAGCACTACTTATTGCACTTAGTTTTTCATAGGGGATAAACACAACGAAAAATTGTTAAATCAGAGCTTATTACAAATGAATGAAACCTATTTTCAGTAAATACCGCATCGTCTGATCTGGCCATATCCCCCAAAGGACGATTCTTAAGTGGAGACCACGATTCCACAAACATAACAAATAATAATATTTGTGAACATTTCACACGGCGCCATCTAGCCCCAAACTAAGCTTGTACTATTGACACCAGATGGCTGATAGAATATTTACATACTTTTTTTTAAAACACATAATACATATACATTATACAACACCCAGACTCGGGAGAAATATTTGCAGAACATACAACATTTCTCCTGTAGCGGGAATCGAACCCGCGCCTCTTGCGAGCACTCGAACGCGAGTTAGGACCTTTTTGTAACAGTATAATCAGTAGGTACATACTTGTTTACTTTCTATTTTTTAATTTAATTATTTCTTACCTTTGTGTCAGGCTGCTACAAATAAATACTTCATTCATTCATTCATTCATTCACACACAAATTTTCGCATTTATAATATTAGTAGGATTTAACATTTGTTTATTCCCCAAGACGCTTTTTAATTTAAGAAAACAACAAAGAGCCATCTAAGCCCTAGCTTACCTTCTACTACTACAACTAATGTCACTAGTTCCTTCTAACCGGTGTGGTGAAAGGATTCAAAATGAAGGTTCAAGGACCTTTCGTGCACTTACCAATAGCTCTGGAGACGGCCAGTTGTCCGTTGACCCGCCACGTGCCCCAGTACATAACTGTGCCGCCTGACTTCTCTATTCGTTCTCTTTCATCCTGAAACAACAACTCACTTTCAAATTGGTTTGCTACTGCAACAAATCAGGCGCTATACAAAGATCTTCAATTTTTCTATTATACAAATTGTATGTATACTGTTTCACTGTAATGAGCGGAGTTGTTATAAGCGGAGATAGGCTTTAAATCTATCTATGGTACCCATCGGAATCAACCTATGTATCTAGTTGTGTCACCAGTTCTTTCGAACCAGTGCGGTGAAAGGTAATCCTTAAAGTACGCCTCAAAGGCATGTTTCGTGCACTTAAAACATGTTTTCGAAACTACGGTTGCCGGTTTCCTCACGATATTTTCCTTCACCGTTTGAGAGTACTGGTATAGCGCACAGTTTTTTTTGGAACAGTAATACCCATTGGTGCACAACAGGATATGAACCCATGGAGCACTGGTGGTTTAGTGATCTCCAGTGCTCCATCGGAATAATAAGTATCCTATGTTACTCCAAGTCATAATCCGTAATGTATTCCAAGTTTCAGTCCTTAAGTCAGATACACTTTGGTTCGGACACTAGAATAAGTTTCAGTGACATGCAGAATAGGTTTATGTGGCCCCGCTAGCTGCATAAGCCGCATGCGTTTGGCCAGGCGAGCGAGCCACCAGCAGTCGCTTGCCGCAGATGGTCACTGACTTAGTGTGATGATGGGGCCGCATAAGGCACATACGCAAGGAAGGCCAGCTAGTCGCCGGCCCAGGTCACCAATAGCTGCTTGCCGCGGACGGTCACAGACTTGTAATGATGGGGGTTCACTGACCTGCCGACTAGGTTTATGTGGCCTGACTAGCTGCATGAGCCGCATGCGTTTCGCCAGGAAGGCGAGCGAGTCGCCGGCCCACGCCGCTAGCAGCCGCTTACCGCGGATGGTGACGGCCACGGCCGTGCTGCCTCCACATGCTCTCTGAAACAATGCATATATTTACAGGATAAATCGTCATAATCTTAAATTCAAATATCAATCACTTTCGGAATTTATTTATTCTAAATAATGGAGTTCACTTAGAATACCTTTCCAGGACAGTTACCATGGGAACAGTATCGTCACATGCAAAGTTAATGTGAAATACTATGCCGACGTACGACGTAGTCGCGAGGAAAATTGAAACTCATCAAGATCTTTTCAGTGCTGATTTCATTGAATAAAAATGTGTACCTATGATTCACATCCTGATCACTTTCCGAGTTTCACATTCGAGATCACATTCCGCCAAGTTCATACTTGGCGTTCAACCTGAGGTAGGCGTATCGCATGGCCCTCGTCTTCTTCTTGTTGAGCAACATGATGCTGAGGCAAGAGAGAGGCTGAGGCTTTTGGTTCATTACCATCACATGCTTACTCTTAGTTTTATATTTAGTAATTTAGTAATTTAGTAATTAGTAATTAGTAATATATTATAAAGTTGAAAAGTCTTAGTTTGCTTGAAATTACCGGCGTAAAGCTCAAAACGCAACGATAACGCGTTCTAATTTTACCTGTGCTGCCATCTAGTACGAAAGTTTATGACGATGTTTGGATGTTTGGATGTTTGTGCCTCAATCACGCCTAAACAGCTGAACGGATCTGAACGAAACTTGGAATATACATAGTACATGTACCGGATTAACATATAGGCTATTTTTTATCCGGATACCACGCGAGCGAAGCCGCGGGCGGCAGCTAGTTTAGTAATAAATATTTGTTATTGTAAGTTACTGTGACAAATGAACCAATAAACGTATTTTCTTTCAAGTCACTCGCATAGTATGAACTTTCCACCAGATACTGGTACAGATACGCGCTGTAGTTCGCGGCGAGTGATCCTATAAAGGTTTCACTTCATCGACTTACGTCTTGATCGCTTTTCCGTATGAACTCGGCATCGGTCCTGAGGAAGGCGTCCCGCATGGCTTTCGTCAAGTCACTAGCGAAGTGTGGACTCTCCACCAGATACTGGTGCAGATACGCCGCGCAGTAGTTCGCTGCGAGTGATCCTATAAAGGTTTCACTTCATCGACTTACGTCTTGATCGCTTTTCCGTATGAACTCGGCATCGGTCCTGAGGAAGGCGTCTCGCATGGCTTTCGTCAAGTCGCTAGCGAAGTGTGGACTCTCCACCAGATACTGGTGCAGATACGCCGCGCAGTAGTTCGCTGCGAGTGATCCTATAAAGGTTTCACTTCATCGACTTACGTCTTGATCGCTTTTCCGTATGAACTCGGCATCGGTCCTGAGGAAGGCGTCCCGCATGGCTTTCGTCAAGTCACTAGCGAAGTGTGGACTTTCCACCAGATACTGGTGAAGATGCGCCGCGCAGTAGGTAGCGGCGGCCGAGCCCGCGTGGCCGTCGTACACTGCGTAGAAACTCGTTGGCTCTGTCGTCTGGAATGATATAAGATTTATGATTATCCCTCATCTAATTAATCAAGTCCCGCTAGAATTAAAAACCATATTAACCCCGAAAAATATAAATTATAAGCTTAAAAAATACTTTCTGAATAACCTTGATTCTGATAACACGTAAAATGGAGCACCCTTATGTAGGTAGTTTTTTCTGTATGTTTAACTAAAACTGATCGGCGCTTGTGCGCACAGGCAGATAATGTGTTTTTATCGAGAACCTAGTGTTCGCATAAACTTAATTTAGGGTTAAGAACACTACTAACCAAAAACTGTACTCTTAGTTAGTTTTGATTAAATAAAAAAAAAGACGATCCATAAGTATTCGTTAACCAAAAATGTCTCTTCAGTTGCGACGACAGTTGATATTGAAGTTAGCTCAGATAATAACATCCAGCAGTCACATACATAGTCCTGACCCCACACTAGGATTCCCTGTATCATGGACTAGCTACCACCCGCGGCTTCGCTCGCGTGGTACCCGGATAAAAGTAGCCTATATGTTAATCCAGCACACGCATTATGTATATTCCATGTTTCATTCAAATCCGTTCAGCAGTTTAGGCGTGATTGAGGCACAAACATACATCGTCACATCCACACATCCTTACATCCTTACATCCTCACATCCTCACAAACTTTCGCATTTATAATATTAGTAGGATGTCAGAAACCATGGTTTGCAAATATTTCTTCCGGGTCTGGGTGTTGTAGTATTATGTATTTAAGTATGTATTAACATAAAAGTATATATAAGTATTCTATCCGCCATCTGGTGAGTATAAGCTTTGCTTAGTGTTGGGTTAGATAGATGACGCTGTGTGAAATGTCCACAAATATTGATTTATTTAAAAATATATTTCCACCACACTTTTTTACTCACAATTGGAAACAACATTTACCTCTATTCCAAAAAGCGCTTCTAAATTTCCAATTTCAACATGTCTATCTTCCATAACTCGGCGGGAATTTTTCGTGGCACAGGACACAGTCTTGAGGTCTCGCTGGGCGAGTGGAGGCGGCGGCGGGAGCGTGTCTAGGCGGGCATTGTCCAGGTACCTCAGGCATACGTCGTTGACGCGTGCCGTGACCGCCTGCATCAGTCGGAGGGCTATGTACACTGGAATTCAAAATATGTCTATTAAATCACTCGCCCGATAAAGCTGTTTGCGGTCACGAAAATAAAAATATCAAAAATTACTAAAATTTTATAGAATCCCATCAGTAACGTAAAACTGACAGATCATAATGCGCACCGCTAAGGAGTCGAATTCGCTGCATGCGTCTGTGTTTCCAAAGCAATATAAACCGAAACTTTTCAAATCTCGAGTGAATAGGTTGCTTCTGGGCTACTATCTCGTTACATCGTAGAAGAAGCGCTCAGTTCGTAAACCACTTGCGGTCACCCATCCAAATTGTGACCACGCACAGGGTTGCTTAACTTCAACGATGAATCAAGAACGTCTAAGCAAGCCACGCCACGAGCGCCACTAACAATAGGTCAGTAACGCAATAATTCGTAATTCATTCATAGCACAGAAAAGGATTTTTGTACGATGGAAGCGAGGCTAACATGACTAAAATGTTCAGAGTGGTCATCGCATTACGTCACATACCTACTCGTACGATATGTTACCAATCGTAAACAAGCTTTCAAGTTATTACTTTCAAGGAACCTCTTCAATATTCCTAAGATATACGCTGAACTTTACAATCAACTAGATTTCGCCCGCGGCTTCGCTCGCGTTGTATCCAAACAATAAGTAGCCTATATGTTATTCCAGCACACACATACTATGTATATTCACTCCCCCCACACACAAACACATATACTAGCACAAACATTTTACCATTTATATTCATTTCTTTGTTTTTTCTATATTTAATTTTGCATATTTAACGTTAATCATAATGTGATTGTTTTTGTAGCACTAAGGAAAGAGGTTTCCAAAATACAGGTTACCCTAGTTTGGAGACCACTAATGTCTAGACTAAGAAGCTTTGTCGTTATATCAATAAACGTTATTATTATTATTCCAAGATTCATTCAAATCCGTTCAGCCGTTACGGCGTGATTGAGGCACAAACATACATCGTCACATCCACACATTCTCACATCCTCACAAACTTTCGCATTTATAATATTAGTAGGATAATCGATCTGTAGAAGCTACAAGGTCGTAGACATACTGTGGGTAGAACTATCAAAAATGCATAACCGAAATGAATAGCTAAAGATAAAACTAGCATCCTCTCGCAACAACGCAACGGTACCTACCCGAAGGGTGCCAACGGGACCCTATTACTAAGCTTCCGCTGTCCGTCCGTCTATCAGCAGGAGTATTTATTTCTTAGAAAAACCGAAAAAAGAACATGCACAGATGAAAAATCATTTTTTTTTCAACCCATTTCGTCCCACTGCTGGGCAAAGGTTTCCCCCAAACACTTCCAGAAATCCCTATCCTAAGCCTTCTCCCACCATCCTCTTTCGAAGGCATCGAGTTCGTCCCGCCAACGCTTCCTCGGCCGACCCCGACGCCTTTGAAAAATCATAATAATATTTTATATCTTCCTCGCTTTGATTTTACTAATAGATACCTATATATTTTTATTGCATTTTTATTTAGTCATAATTTTATTCAACAGACCAACTAAGCTGATCACCTTTGATTCAGAAGACAATTCAAACTAATTCCTACAGTTGTTAGGCCATGAGGAAGGCCTTCGTACATAAACAGGTGGCATATGACTTTTCAAATTACTGTCCCACAATCATTGGCCTAGGTGTGCAATGAGCATTACGGTCAGCATGCGATGATGTAACCGAATAAACAAACTAAGATTTGTGATATCACGCCTTGGTTTATATCACCCGGTTCCTATATACAACTAACGGACTACGGATGGTAAATGAGAAGATGAGAAAAGTTTTGGCCCTTGGAACATACTGAAGGAATCATTATGACCCTAAGGCTTCAAAGTTTGGAGCCCCCTGGTAAACCAAAGTCATACATGAAACATGGAGGACATATTCCTCTTTTGGTGTACGGGTGCACTAGGGAAGGAATTTCCGAAATTCAATTCCTAAATGACGCAGAAGGAAAATAAAATTTGTATTAAAAAAAAGAGGACATAATCACAGGGCTTTCCTCCGTTAAACCATAAATGGAATAAATGCGATAGGTAAGAGATCCATTCAGAAAGATAGTGTTAATAAAACCGTTTGCGTCAGTATTCCAATTGTGAGTGCCCGCGATGTGTCAAACTAACAATAAGTTTTGATTGGGAGTCTCATATGACGCGCACATAGTAAACGATTTGCGTTCACAGATCGTTGAGCCTCTGTAAATTACTAAGTCTGTGCATAAAAAAAAAGTAATACTTACATAAAGAGAATCATGCAAATGACAATTGTAAATGGGTACATGCTTGACATAATTCTTCTTCTACTTTTCGTGTCGATGTTTCATTCTTTGTTAAATATTTCTAGAGTAGAAGGTGGCCACCTCAATCGCGTTATCTGTATCTGCGTTGAGGTCATCCCTAGCTTGACATAATTAATTTATCTGACGATTCCCACACCAGACAAAAGCCTGTATCGTGGTGACTCAAGATAAGATTATCATGCTCTCCCTCTCTTCTTCATATCTTCACAATAAAGTCTAAATATCTACTCAAGATCCTTTCGAATCTCACCGATTGATATATGCATGATGAAAATAATAATATGACGAAAATGCACTACTAATATGCCCTTTACTACGGCCCGCCTGATGGAAAGCGGTTACCGCAGCCTATTGACGTTTGCAACACTAGGAGGTATCACTCACGAATTAGTGTAATCATAGGACAAAGAAAATGCAAGTCAATCGGATCAGGGATCGAAAGATGTAGGCGTCAAACACAAAACAGGATTGAAATAGCATCGCGATAGATCAATGACTGTGACTGACATACTCATTTAAAATAAACTAGCTCTAGTCAGTTGGATTGAGAATGAAAGGTCCAACTTTTATTATAAAACGCAAATATTTTGCTTATTTGCGTTTTATGTTATAGACGAGATTGCGTATCTAGTCTGGTTTTGACTTTACGGTAGAATTTAAGCTTTTTTTGATATCTAACAGAGCAATTATTACGTCACAGCATTTCCCAGCCCTTTATATGGCTATAATATTCCTCTCTGACAGAAGTCATCTCAACACTGACTATTTTATTACCTACTCATCTCAGACTGTGTAGTTTCAGTCTGTTTTCTTTGACCTAACGAAGCAATTATTACGTCACGTCATTCATAATTTAGGAATGCCTAAGTATATAATTATGGCTTAACGCTATCTTGCCACAAATTCCAAACCATATGTAATAGAGAACAATGCTGATAGCTAATTAAGCAACGTTAACGTTGGCCTTAGCGCTTTGTGCGTCTGGCACATAAGGTATTCCAGATCACAGAACACTATTACTCCTAGCGTTCCAGATTCACCATTTTTTTCGGCACCACCTTCAGCGCCTATCAAAATAACACAGACAAAAACAGAAGAATAGCAGCTATTCTAGGACACGACCGATCCTACGTCAACAAGGCTATAAAACTCTTTGTCATTTATCACCTGCTCAGGAAACCGACTTTATCGTGCCAACCAAATTGCCTATGTCAGTTTGAAATAGTGTGGGGGTTTACGGCGGATTACAGAGAAAGCATGCGTAATAGTGATTCGTAATAAACGTCTAGTAATAAAAGTATTCTGATTCGAACACTATCAAATTGCCACGGCACACCTAAGCCTAAGGAAAATCAGTGTATTTGAGCTCAGACGCAGAGAACTAAAACAGTAATTTGAGGGCATGTGATCGACCGACGAGTTGGGTAGATTGAAGCTTATAAATTCATGAGTAGGCCTGAGGCCCAAAGCTGTGGAGCAAGTTAAAAATTCCAAACTAAATATTTGCCGTACACAGCAGGTTAATTAGGTCATATTCAAGGGCAAACGATATTTTTTTAACAATGTTTTTCCTTTTTGTCCAACTTTTTCCATCCTTTGCCGCAGTAGGCCAGTCTGGAAGATCTAACTCATCCCACCATCTCCGTGGTGGTGGTCTTTGCACACATTCTTTTTTTGTCGGACGACATATAATGAGTCATAGTAAAATTATAAATGGGTAACAAACCTGATTCGTCAGACTTGTATCCAAAATCATTTGGACATTTCTTGGATGCAACTCGCACCTCTTCAAGTATTATCCGCCGCAGAGGCGTCATCAGTGTGAGCGGGCATTGTCTGAAAACAACAAAACAAACTTATTATTTATATAACATTCAAATTGGGCTGAATTATACAGGAAATATTGACAATATCATGCCAACGAACAATAAAAAATAATTACACGACGCGACAGTTTGACACAAAGCGACGGGTTCATTGTATCCCGATCAATGGTGTCGGAACGGGAAAACCGTGGTTATTCCGGGCTCTATGGAAAGCGAGGAAATGTTGATTGCTTTATCCCGTACAATAATAGTGTTCAAAACTTGTTTTACTGAATTATGTCATCGCGTGAGTTTTGATATCCACAAATCCCCAGGGGTTTAGTCGCTGCTTTAGTCAGCTCGCAGAAACAAGTATCGACCGTGACCGCATCGTATTAAAGAGATGCATTTGTTTAGTTTCATTATTGCTAGAATTATGTAATAGAAGTAAGAGTTACGTAGGATCGTAGTATTGTTTATATTTAATTGTTTTTACACATCAAGCTCTATTTAGCTGAGAATTTTGTAACCAAATGAAACAAAACACGCAGAAAGTTCAACTCAGCGATAACGTTATCAGCCAGATTTTACAAGATAAACACTGCCTTTATTGCAAATGTAAATGTATATCAGGAATTACATTTACAGAACATATTAACATCTATTGCAAACTCTCTATTCTAGACTAGATTATGTTAAGGATTTTACTATAAAATAAAAATCGATTTTCAGAAAATATCATTTTTAATGTGTGTATATTTGTTTTTATTTTCTTTGTCTAGGTCTGTTGTGTTCCAAAAAAATAAATAAATATCGGTCTATATACAGTTTACATGATGTATAGTACGTTCTTCTTTTCTCAATCGTAGAATATACTGCATATCTAGGCAGCTTTTTTATACCTATCGAAACGACGGTACAATAAACAAACCAACAAGCCAATCCCCAACTGACGCCTAACATGTGTTGCTTCTCTCTGATTTCGTAGACAAGTAGTTATAATGCGGAAGTGTACGTCTGTCCGTACAATATTAAGAGTTCAGTGCCCCTGAAAGTGTTCCACCACATTTATCTGACATGTTGACACAGTAGGTGACCCAGGCTAAATCAATTCAGACGGAGCACAACAATAATATGATTAGGCTAATACATTATGGCTTGTATCAATTTACTATGTACCAGCGTGGTTTTACGCGATTGGGAATAAAGTAGCTTATAGCATTGAGGGATAGTGCGTAGCTTTTTACTACCGAAGTAATTACTTTTCTTATTAAAAAGCTTTTTAATTAAATAATAGTGTAGAGGGTTACACTTTTAAGTACAAATAAAGCAATTAATTAAAGACCATTGGGTTGTATTTCTAATCCTGTAGGCAGAATTAAAGAAAAAATATACAATGCAACCAGCTGCTTCTCTCCTAAGGGCGATAGTATGCTGTCCAACATGATGGACTCTATATGGGCGACGGGCTGATCACCTTTCATCATGTTTCACCATATCCATCTTGGGACTTTGAATCAGAAGTGGCTGAAGCTTTGAAGCTTTCTTACGATTACTGGTGTCTCTACCCACCCCATTAGACTAACTTATTTTGAGCATTGCTTGGATTATTATATTTTGACGATTTTAAGCTACTTTAAAAAAGGAAGCAATAAACTCTTCCGATACAATAAAAGCACTTGAAAATCAAGTTAGTTTATGGATGAACATTATCGTAACGGGGCATTATCGTGGTAACCTGTTTGGTTATGCTATGATTGATTTATCGAGAAGCGAAAATTACCGACCAGACCCGTAGGCGGTTAAATAATAGAACTATGGAGGGCCAGCGGTGTGAATAATGTATGCTTCAATTGGGTTAGCCATACTCTGCACCTGTTTCATAGCCCACAGTTCTAAGACAGACTACTTAGCCTACGATTATAGAGAGCACTGGTGGTTTAGTGGTAGTGACCCCGCCTCCCGATCCTAAGGTTATCCAATAAGGATCCAATAGATTTTTCGGTTCGAAAAAGTTAATGACACGACTAGATAGACAGGCTAACGATTATGTGAACAAGTCTCATTTACTTATACAATAATAACTAAAGACTTCAAGTAGTATATTTAAACAACTCACAACCGGTTCCTATAAGTAACTAAAAAATGTCCGCTAATTCAATATCACGCTAATATTGTAAATGCAAAAAGTGAGTGAGTGTGCGTGTATGTTTGTCTCAACTCATCTCCGTACTAACTGAACTGATTTCGTTAAAACTTGGGATACACATAGTGTTTTAAGGTGGATAGTAAGGTACATAGGAACTGGAAAATAGAAAGTATCATGGATGCTTGCTGGTCTATTAACGCCGTATCTCAGCAATCAAGCTACATGGATATAACTGCGAGTACTGGAGTACACATAAGGAGTACATTGACACCGGTCCGCGTTACTATCAAGAGCATCCGCGCCGTCCCACGCGTCTCGCCAATTTATGCGTCGGACCAGCCTACGACCTCCCACAGGCTAGTGAAGACGAACCTTAGAAAGTTTGCAACGCATTCAGGCTACAAAACCGAACAGTGATAGATATTATTTTTTCTCTAGTATATGTATGTAGTAGACGGCGAACCGCAAGAGACAAACAGGACTTCTTGAGAAAAATTGGGTCACATTAACACTAAATAGAAAATCGTCGAAGAAGGAAAGTCTTTGCACTGCAGTACATAACGAAACTTATTTTGCAATAGCGAGATTATAATATCTCTGATATACCTTGCCACTTCATTATCGGGCTCGGCGAACCTGTCAAGTAGAGTGACGGTGTAAACATATGATTTGTCACAGGATAGACGAGGCAAAACGCGAACACTCGTAGTAGTGTAGCCACAGCCCAATTCGTTCTAGAGTCACAGGGTATGAACAAATTAAATGCTGATTCTCTCGCGTGACAAGGACTTCGTAGGTCATCAAAGTAACATTCTGGTGAGCGCAGAAACAGAAAGCCAGTTCGGTCGGTCGAACTTCGGTCACCCACTTCGATCCATGACCGCGAAATTTCCAGAGAAATACCAAATCGGTCGTTAGTCTTGTCCTGGTGACCTTTGGACAGATTTCTCTTTTACACCTACCTACAGCTTTCATATGAATGCAATAATGCATGTTTTGTATGATGACCTCAACGTATTGGCAATGGTCGCGAGCTATTTCGAGGTACAGATAGACTCGTCAACACCTGAGTAATTCACTTATTGGTCATCTATCGAATGATTTTGTTATAAGTACACATGCGGGGTACTTAACTCTACATTCAATAAGATTTGATGGAATTGGAGCATTCATGCTTAATCAATGCTAACGTTATGATATTACGAGCGGTTAGTCAACATCAAATAATTAACTCTTTGTAACTTAGGGTTTATCCCTTTTCGTCTTTACTCAAAAACTAAAAAAAAAACTCCTTGACAAGTCCAAATTACTTTGAAAGCTCGTGCCGTTAATCGATTGAGCCTTGCCTTGAATTAATGGACACCAGAGATGAACACAACAATGTAGCATCGAAGTTTAGTCATTTATTTAGAAAAAAGGAAGTATAGTATAGTTAGAAGATAACATCCACAATGTATGGTGCAAATCCCAATGTCCCAAGTCCAATTTCATTTTGAATAAAGCTCGCAGGATTTCATCGATGCTGAAAGCTCTAACTAATGGAAGCGACCACGTCTTTGTCTTCTTAATTAAATTATGGCGCTGTCTGCGTTTCACGACATTTTCATATTATATCGTCCACATTTTTCAATGTAACTTCATTTGAGAAAGAGATAATAAGGAGCTTCAAACGTTAATGTTATTATAACCTAAGAATTTTGGTTTTAAATGAGCATAAGCGTGCATGCATCACCAAAGTTTTTTAGTTACAGAACATTACTCCTAGTATTTTCTACAAACAAGAACCTTACGACGATAAGAGTACGCCAGCGTTTCTTTGTCCTAGCCGATTTCGGCTACGGCGACTATGTACTGAACAGGCATACTTAACTCTATAGGTGTTATGTTTTGTGAGGGACTTGCTGTTCTGCCCTCTTAAGCGCTTGTGGCTAGATGATAATTGGCAGATGGTAGGAGTCAAATCGAAATTCAAGTTACGTAAGTAAGTACGCAAGGCACAATCCAGTAGTGTTATGGTCATCGAGCATCCACACTATGCAACATTGTTGTATTACGACATTGTGGAAATAATTAGAGCGTTTTATCAACACACGTACAAATAAAAATATATTTCGCATCACTATGAACAAACACTTCGTACTTTGGCCGAGCTGAGTGAGATAGTTATATAACAGCAACAGTTCTGACCCCACACTAGGATTGCTTGTGACGTAGGTATCAGAAAATACGGAGCGGGAATGAAGCCAGCGCCTCTTGCGTCTCAGCCGAGCACTCGCCCGCCACGCCACCGAAGCCGTCAAAACTGAGTATGTTATTAGAGGCAAACTTGAATAATTCTACGGGTAATATTTTACTGAAGGCATGTAGGTAAACTTCTATCCTAAGACCACCCTGTCTGTGACATGTAAATGCGTTCGAGTCCCTGACGATTCAATTATAGGAAGGGACAAAATTAAATGGAGATGAGTGTCAACAGAAATCAGATCCTTGGTGAAATTGGAAACGCAATCAACAATCAATGTACCTGGGATCAAAACATGTTTTCAGACGTGCGTGAGTTTAGACATTTGTTTACACTGCTCTCTTGCAGTAAGGTGTTCCGACACATTTGCTAAGGACGGCGCCGAAAGTTTAACTTAATACGCTATCTATCTAACTATGTTCGTATGAGCTAGTGGCCAACTCTAGTGATGGAGTTTTTAGGCCGCCTAAAGGCCTCCATCATGGCTTAACGACTTAAAAGCCGGGACCGAACGTTTAACGTGCCCTCCTAAGCACGGAAGCGCACAGCTCGTAATGCCACTTACGGTCACCCATCCCAATTTGTGACCGCACATATCGTTGCTTAGTACGCTTGCAATGTATTTTATGTAACCTATGACACATGAGCCGAAATGACGTAATAAAGCTTTGCGAGCGTATTTAGCCAAACTTTCGGCGCCATACTTTCAGCAGATTTCGTAAAACTTCCCAACTTTCCATTAGGTATCTTGTAGGATATTCCCAGGATCGATGTAATTCGAACTTGCTGACTTTTATCACCGCATCTTGAAGATACGAGTTTCCAGAAAATTCGTTAAGCTTCAAAGTATAGTAAACTGTACATTTAATCCGACTTATTTACAAAGACAAACTACAATAACATTAAAAACTTTAAGATAATCGGCATAATAATAAGAAATTAAAATGAGCTCAGTTTTCTATCTCGCCTACAGATAAAAAACAGAGCTTAGATCACCGACCGTAGGTAAGGTCCCCAAAAGGCTGGCGACGTTACCTCGTTGGATAGCTATACTTATCCTTTGTCCGAGGTAAGCGCCAGCTTCAAAGTAAGCTACAAATATAACTGTGAACTGAACAACAACAAAAAGTTTATTCCGATTATGATGAAAAACTCATATGAATTAGTAGTGTATGAATAATTAAAAAAACACATCGCAATGTTTAAACTGCGATAGTAGATAGGTGCTCCGAGAAGTCCGAAGTACTCAAGGTACTCGTTCAGTGACTCATTGAGTACTGTGGTGGTATTGTTACTGAGGTCTTCAGTCTATACAAAACTAGATGTTAGGTGAGGTGACGTATTTTATGCGTCATTCGACAAGTTCTCGTAGTTTTCCGAGTTACAAAACCAATACTTATGTGGTGGTGGTACATCGCAGTAGGTAGTGTTCCGTATTTGTAGATACTTGATAGTAAGTTTGGAATGAATTGAGGTGTATGTCACCGTAAAATTGTAAATACAGTTAGATTATAATCTATCTCGCGAGATTGTAAACTGTCGAAAGATTGTGAACCGTAACATACTGCTTACTCGAAAGTCGAAAAATTGTGAACTGTTTTATTTTCCTGGTGCAGTTTTTCACAAACTAACCTAACCTACTAATTTCGATCTAAGCAGATGTTCGACAGTTTACATCTAACGGTATTTACAATTTTAAGGTGACATATAGGTACAACCTGTCTGGTAAGTAATCAAATAACCAACAAGGAACAACGTTGCCATAATATTTTCTAAATTAGGCGTGAACACTATGATCGTACAGTAAGTTATGCTCCATCTTTATCTTGCGGCTACAATAGCGAACTTTATCGCATACAGCGTCAGATGTAGCCCGGTAATACCTTGTATACACATAGCTTGGTACACTCACTGGTATTGTAACAAATTATGATCGATAAGATCGATGATATACATAGGATTATGTATATGTATGTATATCATCGATACTTACAATACCTTCATCCGTTTTTTACCTATAATAGCGAGCTTTGGCGAACTAACCGTATAAAGTGATAGCTGTAGCCATTATAATCACAGGATATAAAAGACACAACACAAACCTATTTAATGTCAAAGCTGAATAGTGTATCCGAATAGTGTACCCGCTGTAGGGTTAGGAACAGTCACAAGACTATGTAAGAAATAAATTATGAATCCAAAATAAATGTGGATAGACAAAGCTCAATGAAGTTCATAGTATATCGAACAGCTACTAAGGCAGATAGTACCATATGTCAAAGCAGTTTTCCGCGTTACGAAAAACAAGTCTCAGGTGCCTCGCGGGATGAGTATGCTCCGATTGTCCAGCCAGCCGTGAAACACATGTTACATAAATGTATGGACAGCTCAGACCTATTTGCAAGTACGGTCAGGTGCAGAAGTTATTTAGCTTTTTCTAGCGATTTCCGAACCGGCAAAAAGCTGTAATTCACTGTTACTCACCGCCATAATCTACTATCTTATCTAATAAGAAAGGCAAATCTGAAGGTGGTGTTTTAGAAATAATCCTGCAAGCTTGCCTGGCATGTGAAAATTGACGGAGGTTCTGTCAGTTTGAAACTTGTAGTGTGCCTCTTAAAATGGTAATATTTCACCTGCACATTAATACTATCATTGGGGTTAAATATTTACCCACAATAATAACTGTAGTAGAACAAAGAAAATTATTTTCATTCTGCACTATGCTATAGTAAAAAGACTTACAGGTAGTTCATATTTTTACTTTAATCTTAACTCTTAAGTTACAAAATTCTATTGTAACCTACTTTTGTGCATAACTGTCCAAACATTTACATAATAATCAAATGCAATTATACATAAGTGGGTAACGTAAATGGTAGGTAGGTACAGGTGGTAATCTATTTTCCATCTCATATTTGAATTTCAACAATAGCAACAAAAATTAAACACCTGTACAAATTATATACATACGTTAAACCATTAAACAAAGGCATGTTTTAGCCCTTTTAAGGCTTTTTAGGTCAATGACTTATTCAAAGTTCATTGATATCAGATGAACAATATTGTTTTTATATTTCCATTCACAAAAGGAATGTTGGTATTAAATGAAACTGGAACTTTGTGATGGTACACGCTTTGCTTTCAATGTTGAAATAAGGACCCTTGCTTATAAAACATTTTATAAAAACAACCTACCTACTAAATGGAGGCACATAGATATCATAAGTTTGTAGACCAGACCATAGCTAGACAATAATTTGAATTTCAACAACAGTTTTCAAGGTCAACCAATTCAAGTGGATCTTACCAATCACAAACATGAAAAACATAATGGTTTGGAGGAGAACATTAAAGTGATAAAATAACTGATTCAGTCTGAGTGAGAACCCGTATGGTTCACCTTGACCTCAGGAGTTAGGTCACGTTGCTTAATGCCCAGTTTGCTGACATTTTGTATTACACTGACAGAACAATCATGGTTTCACTTGCTTAGAAATTAAATATAGACTATAGAACTCGGGGATGATAAGTTTTTAATCAATGAACAAGTTTGTTTCTAAGTAGTTTTTAGGGTTCCGTACCCGAAAGGTGCCAACGGGACCCTATTACTAAGCCTCCGCTGCTCGTCCGTCCGTCTGTCAGCAGGCTCTATCTCATGAACCGTAACAGGTGAAATTTTCACAGAGTATTGTCTTCCATTATCTTTAAATATATTTTTTTATCCCACAACAACCCCCTCCCCTCTGGTGATATTTTGTGATTTTTCCAATCACCCTCCCCCCCCTTACGAGCCTGGCTGGGAACCAGATGGCTGATAGAATACTTGTATATCTTTTTTATAAATATGTACCTAATACTTATAAGTATTATAAATAATAACACCCAAACGCAGAACAAAACATCTACAATCATCACACAAATGTTTGTCCTGGGTAGGAATCAAATCAACAACCTATAGAGCAGAAGGCTGCTTCTACCAACTGAGCTATGAGGTCAGTCAAAATTGGTACTAATTGGAAATACAAACTTTTTGTTGACATATTTAGATTATTAAAGTAGGTAGCCACAAACTATCATCAGAACAGTACCAACATAGCCAATTGGTTTTTCCTGTTAGTCATGAAAGGTGTTACCTACATAATGTACTTGAGGCTAACAAAGATTTATAAAACATGCTACGTTATCATTATTATCACTGAGTCTTTCATTCTGGGCTTGTCTTATCAGTATTATTTTATTTTATCAAACAACACCTATGGTGATGAGGAAGTTGTCCACAAAAAGCGAACATAAGAAGAGTAAGGTAAAATAGGGTACTTACTTTTCGGTTAGGTACTGGGTGATCCAGTAGAGGACCTCACCAGTCAACTCAGACTCTGTGATGGTGTATCCAGCGATATTCACTGGCAATTGGTCCTCAGGGTTCACGTTAGCCGCAAAGTTTTCAAAGAACACCCGGTAAGGTGTCAAATAATCCTCCTTATCACCCATTTTCACTCTTCTCAACTTAAAACTTGTGTAATCGATCAAAAACTCACTTTACAACTAAAACTAGCACAAAGATTACACTTAGAATATATTCACAGAACGTTATATATATACTAAATACAGGTCTATAGTCAAACAATTAAAATTAGACACAATATTTACAATAATACTGCATTTATACCATGAACGGTTGAGTTTTTTAGAATCAAAACAAAAATCTCGTCACTCAAAACATCCATCGTACGCACGCACGGGGCTGGCTCGGGCGGGCGAGACGTTCGGGTTCGGTTCGGTCGGTCGGTCGGTCGGTCGGTCGAGGGGAGAGAGCGGGCGGGAGCGGGCGTTTCAGAGTTACCAGTTATCACTATTTATTCGGTCAGAATAGCCATGTTCTAAAATTGCCCACTTGTAGCTAACTGACAAAATTGACGTTGAAAATCATTAAATTGTTATACGTCAACTTGCTACATCTTTCAAGGATCCAAGGTTAGCAAATACAATTTGTTTATATTTTTGCAAACTTAGGCTAGAAAGTGCGCTCTTCCATGTTTATAATATGCTCTTTGTGGTCTTCGTGCGAGCTTTGTCAAGTCATGTAATACAAGCATTTTTAATATTTATGTTTTACTAGCTGACGCCCGCGGCTTCGCTCGCGTGTTACTAGACAAAAAGTAGCCTATTATGTTTATCCAGCACACATACTATGTATATTCTAAGTTTCATTCAAATCCGTTTAGCTGGTAAGGCGTGGTTGAGGCACAAACATTATATCGTCACATCCACACATCCTCACTAACTTTTGCATAGATAATATTATAGTAGAATAGGATTGAAGCAACTGGCATCATTGTAAATACACAAAGACATTATTGACCACTAGCCACACAGGCATTCCACCCCTAGTTTAGTCCTTCCAGTAGGTGGATAATAATAACACAATAATCTTTATTTATTGATAACAGGTACGTGATTGATAAATTAATGATAAGATAGTAGTTATAGCTTGCCTTAGGAACCCTTTCTGCTACAGGTAGCACCAGCCACTAGATCTACTTAAGTTCAAGAACAATGCCTTCCGTCGCCGGGAAATATCAGCACTACAAAAATGAAAATATTGATGACTACTTCAGTGCAGTTGGTAAGTATAAGTAGGTACTAAATAAATGTAATTTGCACCTAAAATGCCCGCATTAACATGTTCATTAATATTAGGAAACTTATTTAATAACTTACAATTTTAAGAAAAGTTTACAAGCAATTTGTTACAACAAGAACCTATGCTGATCAAATAATGATCTAACATTACTGTCTGATCACAGTTAAAGTAGGAAGACCATTAGACTAGTGATGATGTCAGTGGTTAGCTAAAATTGTAGGTACCTATTATAAAAATTTAGTTTATAAGATTTACTAATTGACCCCTACCTAACTGTAAAAGCTAAATAAAAAGTATTCAGCTATTTAATTTATGTAATTATGTAAAGTAGATTGTCTCATCCGATGTTAATGCTGTAATATTTTGTTTAAGGTGTACCATTCATGGGGCGTAAAATGATGAGCATGGCATCACCTCTCATGGAAATATCTATCGATGGTGACACCATGACTATAAAAAACTCTTCTCTCCTAAGAGTAGTTGAACATAAATTTAAACTTGGAGAGGAGTATGAAGAAAAGATGCCTTACTCCGTGATAAAAGTGAGTAGTTACTTATGTAAGTAAATATGCAGGTATGAGTAGGTACTATGAGTTAATTACGTATGAGATAAAGATATATTTTATTGACTTGACAAAATGCTCCTTTCCGATCATGTTCCAGAGTATCACAACCCAAATAAGTGACAGCGAGCTGGAAACAAAATCTGAGATTCCCGAAACTGGAGCGAAATGCGGCCGTCATTATCAGTTCAGTGATGAAGGTGTTGTTATTGTAAGTATTGCCAATTTGATTTTCACCATATCAGTGAGAATGCAAACTACAATAATTTTGTTGAACTACCTACTAATAAATTAGTTGTTCCACAATATTTACGTAAGTACCTGGTGGTACCGAGAACTGGTGGTCTAGTTGGTAGTGACTCCACCTTCCGATCCTAAGGTCGTGGGTTCAAACCGGGACGTGTAGGTACCAATGGATTTTTCTGTGCGAAGAATTTATGTGCGCTATATCAATACTCTTAAACGGTGAAGGAAAACATCACCTCCGCACGTATAGACCATGTCTTACCTGTGGACTAGGCCGACTAGGCTGAAGCTGAGAGGATGAAATAGGTGCTGGGCAAGCCTACTCCATCTTAATTCGCCCTGGCCACTACAGCGTCCCGTTTGTAAAGGCAAAAGTTGCTTCCTGACGCTGTATAAATCATCTACTATAGATGGTAAAATGCCTTTGTTACCTACTATAGATACCTATTGTGAACAACAATAGTATAGTATATAAAAACTATTGTTATAATTTATTGTTTAATTTCAGACTCTAACACACGATAATGCAAAAACGCCTGGAAAGCGCTACTTTCGCCGAGTGGAGTAATATAATGCAAATCAGATCCAGAAGGCACTTACAATCTTTTCTTCTTTTTTAATATTAGTGGGTGATTCATTATATACAAGAATTTTATGCTTAGGTACGGGCATTATTGAGACCTAAAGAAACAATATTTATAATGTATTTGTGTCACTGGTTCAGTGAGAGGAACAACAACATCTCGAAAAGGCTTCCTTCCTACACTTTAGGTACTATGATATCAAAACCTAATTAATTTCAGTGAGCTAAATGAATTTGGGTCAAGTCCTCGAAACCTGGAGTACCGCGGTACACCATTTTTTTTCTATTTTAGGAAATGATTTACCTTAACTTTCCTCCTTGTGATATTTTATTTAAGTATTTTACTTCTAGATACATATTGAATTAAAAGATACCTATACCTACTGTAAAACTTAATTTGATAAAGGGATTTTGTATTTTTATATTTTATCTTTATTTTTTGCAAATAAATTGTACACTGTCACAATAACGAGTTTATATTTTTATTTATACGTATGTTATCTAAATTACTTTGATTAACCCACAATCACAATAGCTTACTTACCTACCTACTTAACATTCGGAGTAGGTATGAAAAAATCTATTTGCACGGTTGGAATTTATAATGAGAAAGTTGGGGGCTAATTTCTGGCCAATGCCAACGGTACATTTTAACTTTAGAGCAGCAGGTTATTTAAGAAGGGACCTATTCGAAGTTAGTTGTACTCCACATCTGTAATAGAAAAGTACTAGGAAATGGCCATCTTACTGGCATGTTAAATACTGATATTGGAATGTGGCATGTACCGTTTTAATCTTGACCATGGATCTGAAGCAGGCAACACTATGTCAAATGTCAAAAAGTCGTCGAACTTGTCGAACTGTCCGTCTGTTGTCGGTCGATGTCTGTCTGTCGAGTTTCGTACTTAGTTTTCGGGTGGACGAAGATTCATTGATTATTTGAGAAAAATTGGGCTTTCTTTCTGTTTAGAAAATAGACTAAACTTTGTGATTATTCTTTGTTGAGAACACACTTGATTCGCAATGGCGAATTACGTTGCACCCCAAGATCAGGTAGGTGCGCAAAAATATTTTTCAGCTTCTTTGTGTTAATTTGATTTACCACCTTCTGTCTGTCTCTTATTTATGTACTTTTTATCAATGTTCTATTATATCTATCAAAAGTTAATTTTCTTTTTGTTTGATTGACAATCAATTGTATTTATGCGTTATTCTAAAAATCTTACCTGGGGGTAGGTTCAGTATTTATTCTTATTTATAAATACTTTATTGCACAGTATAAAACTGTACAAAAGGAGGCATTAAGCCCTCCTAGGCATTTTCTACCAGCCAGTCAGCACCTACCCACAAACTTTATTATGAATATTTTATTGTATTTCAGGATGAGCAAGTAAAGAAACTAAGGCGTTTGTTAGAGGGATGGCGTATGGCACTGCTGACGTTAAAGTCCGTTATTCTGTGGGAACAGCAATGGCACCCAGCAGCAATATTTGGAGCAGTCACCACTCTCTATTTTCTTGTTTGGATTATGGACCTCAATTCTCTGGCTACATTTGCCGTTGTCAGCCTCCTTCTCAACTTCATCGACTTCATTGTGCCAGTTGTGAGCAACTTGGTCTATGGTCCCAGTGCCTGGACGGGTCAGCATGAGAAGGCGTTCATTGATATTTGCAATAACATTGTTGTTAGCTACAACAAAACATTCCAGAACATCCGCTCATTCTACTCCTTGAGGGAAACCAGCCCAGCTATGGTAAGTCCAATATTACTATTATCTACCAGTCTATTCATGCTTATGTACCACAAGAATTGTATAATAGGATTCATCTGAAGCTTTAAGACCGACTAACGCTCATTTCTATTGTTTCAGTACTACATGATAACCATCAGCATGCTTTGCACACTGACCTGGATTGCTTCATCAATCAACAACACATTCCTGCTTTACATCCTCACCACGGTGATGCTGCTCTGGCCAGGCCTCACTCGCACTGGAGTCTTCAACTCCCTATTGTCTCTCTTCAACATGGCTCCCAAATTCCCCTTCCTCAAATCTGATTAGAATAATCTAATGTATTTAAGCTTTTGTTCTGTGATGGTCTGGTCATAAGTTTTAAGTTTAAAATTAGAGTTATGTTGTTAAATTATTGTTTGCATGGTAAAGAATAAAAAGTAAAGTTACTTTGATTTTTAAATGCTGTTATTTTATTTGTAGTGCGTAATTTATAAGGGTATCCTATGAGTTCTTACGCATAATGGCCAATTATGTAGGGCCTAAGCTCTCAGACAGCAAGGCGTGCCACACGCTCGTCTAAAGGGGCGCCCGCACAAATCGCGGAGCCGCAACCTTGTTACAATTATTTAGCACTCTCATTCCTATAACGACATGCAGTATAAGCGTCTCGCACGCTATGTTCGTATGAGCTAGTGGCCAACTCTGAGTTTTTAGCAGTGCAAAGGCCTAATGATGCCGCGGTATATTCGTGAAGTACTTGCTGCCATGTTCACTATTAGGGCCTGCGCTCAAAGATTGCAAGTATATACTTACTCTATGACAGACAGCACAGTGCCCCATTGCTTTATTTTATTGTAGGGCTAAATAGGCCTAGAGAAACTGTTAAGTATTTCCCATTTCATGATACTATTGTACACCCTTGTCCATGTTGTTAATGCCAACTCACAAATTGAGAATGTTTTTGATATTGACATTTTTGTTAATAAATAAATTGATAAAAAATATCATTCATTTATTCGCTTATAGGTGTTTCTTATTAATTTTTCCTAAAATCACCCTAGATTATCACTATTGGAAACTACTGTATATCACCTTGTTAGGTAAGCAGGGATGTCTGAAATGCTGAAATAAAACAAAATCAGATTTCTGTGTATGAAATATATTATTTCTAACAAATTCTTAGGCTACTTGATTTATCATTGAATGAAGAATAAAATGGTTCATATAATAAGCATAATAATCACATTGAGTGCATAACATTGCATGGTCTTTTCTCTACTTATCATAATAAAAAAGGTATTAATAAGTAGGTTGTATGTCTGATCTGTAATTAGATTTATCCTTTTGTATAAAAAAGTGGTTTCAGCTTTAAAACATGATTACAAGCATTTTATACAAATAATATGTCGACAATTATTAGTAGGTAAACATAAATAAAAAGTTCCATGAAATCATATTCACTATTGCTATCGACTATATCACACTAATATTTAAAGCGAAAGTGTTTGTTTGTATGTTTCTTCCCGCTTATCGCCATAACGGCAAAACAGACATGGATGAAACTTAGAATGTACATAGTTCGTGAGCTGAAATAACATATAGGATACTTTTATACAACGAAACGTGGGCGGATGCTAGTATTGTAAATTATTTTTAAAATTCTACAATTGAATGAGTCTACAAACTACTTAACTTGTGTATACAGTACCTATATGACATAGATAAATAGTTTCGTCCAAAACTGATCGATTCCTAACTTAGCTACTCGGTATAGAATATTCTCACAGCTCAATTGCAAACTACTGTTTTACCTACCTGCTAAGTGTCTGAAATAGTGAATCCCGGTTTTATATTAGCGTTCTTTGATTTCGTGACCGAGGGACCTGCCTCGCTCTTATTATTCGCTTCACTTGTACCGGGTCTAAGCAAGTCCTCCGCCACCGGCGTGGTTTTAAACCTGCTACCCGCTACACTACTGCTAACTTGCGCATTATTGTTTTTTTGTGCAATATCTTCGCTATATCTCCTACCGTTATTCAGTACTTCATTCTTAACCTTACTCTTGCTTAGATTCAAGGAGTCTATTTCGGAGACTATTTGCTGGGCGTCGTCTTTTGTACATTTTACTACGTCGATATCTAGGTTGAAGTTTTTGCTACTGGATGGTACGTCTTTGTAGAATGATTCCTTAGTCTTCTGCATGGTTAGTCCGTAGAAGTCAGTGGCGGCGCTGGCGCTACTGGTGGACGGCTGTGCATCGGTGAGCCTGAGCGGGGGACCGACGGACTGTATTTGGGGGCTGAGATCGTTTCGGATGATTTTCATTGGTGAACCGCATAGATCCGCCGCCAGGGTTTCCTCATCGTCTTCAGCTTCTGGTCCACTCTGAAAAATAAAATCCAATGAAACCAGCTGTATATGCCCATTTAATTACTAAAATAAATAAACATACATAAATATTATCACGCCCGTATCCCTAATGGGGTAGACGGAACTACATGTAATCATAAGAAAACTTGCAGCCATTCCTGATTCAAAGTCCCAAGGTGGATATGGTGAACCATGGTGACATAATGATGAGCCCATGTTGGAGAGGATATAAATAAATTACGTAATAACATACGTATCTTAATAACTTGGCTTGCCTGGAAATTAAACGTAGACTTACGAAGCTGACGTTTCAAAAGGATCCTTGTAATTTTATATTATAAAATGATTTAGATTTTAGTATAATGTGATTTAGCATTCGAATTTTGGATGAGTCCAACTTACCAGTAAGTCATGATCCGTGATAGAGCCGGCGGTCGCCTCGTTGCTGCCAAAGTCGAGCTCCGAGGCGAGTGACACCGGGGTGACTTCGCCGCTAATAGATGAACCTGAAATATTCAACATAACCTACATCAATAAGACATCTATATTTATGAACCCGCGGGAAAAAAAATTGACCTTGGATACTATAGCTCAAAAAAGTATTTGCCTGTTTCAATATACGTAAAATTAATATTACACTTGAATAAAATAATAGACATGGTTCACCATATCCATTTTGGTGCTTTATCAGGAGTGGCTGCTAGTTTTGTTATGATTACTTGTGGCTCTGTCTACCCCGCTAGGGTGTCATAATACTATGGTACGGATGTATATTTGTGGGCCACAGTATTCGCGTTGTTTGTGGTTTCATTTTACATGATGAGACTAACTCAACAAAGTACGCCAGTAACTAACCTATTTATTTAATCTAAATTGAATTTAATTCAAGTACTTTAAGACCTGTTTAGTGGGAGACTGGCCTGTGAGGTTTAGGAAACACAAACTAACATTAATATCTAAGAATATTATATTTTTAGCCTATGCTGTCCCACTGCAGGGCAAAGGCATCCCTCCCTTTTTTCCTAGAAAGAATATTATAGGTATCATAATAATATCGTAGCTAAATAATACTTTTTTGTTAATAACGAGTTTTTAGTAGGGATGTATTGTATGTAGAAGTTTTGCAAAACCAGTTCTTAGGAAGTCTAATTTAAAACAAGCCAAGACACATGCAATCGCATGTTAAATTAATAATATTGAAAATGGAAAAGTCAAAATGATCAAAAACGACTTTAAAACTTTAGTAAGTAATTGGAAAGCAGCATATTTTAAAGTTCGATCACAGCATGCCAAAAACACCTTTAAGTATTATAGATAGTCAATTTTTACTATCCAAACATAAGCGCAGAACAAAGACACGTGAAGAAAGAATAATTTTACATTCAGACGTGCATTGTGTTCGAATTTCATGCGAAACGATCATCGGAAATGCTTGAAATGAAGTCTTAGTAACAAGCGGAGATATTGCATATATTATTATATGTATTGACATATTGTTAGAAAAATCTGCATATGTGTATATCCTTATAATAATATCCTCCTCTTTTCTGAGAGTAAAGAAAAAACAAAGTATGTGTCCAGCTGCTTCTCTCCCCGAGCATGTTGTAAAAGTCGGCTAAGGGATGGTATTCTCTCCAACATGATAGACCATCGCCATCGCCCACAGGCGATGGGCTGATCACCTGTCACCATGGTTCATATCTATCTTGGGACTTTGAATCAGGAGTGGCTGAAAGACAATTTATGATTACTTGTGGCTCTGCCCACCCTATTAGTGATATGGGCGTGATAATATGTATTTATATTATGTATGTTGAGGCAACTACATCTAGCTAGGAATAACTGATCTACCTTTAAGACTTGTTGATTTTCCTAAGTGCTGATCTATTGAACAAGTACAGGATCTATTGAGCAATTAATTTATAACTTTTAGCTATTCTATCTCACTATTGTATCTAAATTTTCATGAAATGATTTTGATTACAAATTCTAGCAATACCTACCCAAAATCGGTTTATTGGACTAGTAAATGTTGGCAGAATGACATTACTTACATATTTTTATATTATGACTCAACATAAATAAACATTAAAAAGTGGAATTTAGTTAGACTATATTTTTTTAACTTTTACAGAATTTGATGTAGAATTTACAGTTTCAAGAACAGTTATGCCCCTAATTTTCAGGGTATGGTATGATTATTGATTACATAGCTACATGTACCTGCGAAACTGCAGTGCGGCATTAGAGGGCGAAGACTGGACTCGCACAGAGTGGCCGCCTCGCCGTCCCAACGGCCGCATTTCCAATTACTGGAACCAACGGACACTCCAATACGATCCGACCCCGGACTAAACGTCAATGTCAAAATTAAACTGAATTATGTGCTGTTCATCAAATTCCTAAAACCAGGTCTACTTGGGGTCACTTTATCGTCCGTTCGTGCGTCTGTTCGACCTAGTCAAGGCCGTTTTCAGAGGTATCAAGTAAAAAATTATATCAAATACTGGTCTACTACGTCCCAACTTCTCTGCTAGACTGGGAGTAAAGAAAAAACAAAGAATGCGTCTAGATGCTTCTCTCCCCGAGCATGTCGTAAAAGTCGACTAAGGGATAGTATCCTCCAACATGATGAGATACAATAAGCGAGTATTCCCAAGGAGGGTTGACGTCAGGCAGGCGGCCGGTCATAAAACACCATAGCCAAAACCCTTACAGCATGATCCAAGGATCATGATGTGCCGACCCCACATAGAGTGGGATGAGGGCAGGAAGATGATAATGGTCTACTACGTCCCCTTTGCGTGAAATTTCAAGCTTCTAAGTCGACGCAACAAGGAGATACAGTATTTTTTTATTATATTATTCTTTCACAAGTTATTTTTATCAGTTAGTCCTTCCAGGGTTATTACACCTCAATTTACCAAAAAGCACAAGACACTCGTCTTTTGGGAAACGACTCGAACCAATCTTCAAGGTTTTGAGAACTGCCATTGCCTTATTTTTTTAATGAAAATGACATGTACAATTTGTATAATTCAGTTTATTTTTGACACGACCATCCTGTACCTTTACCAGTTCCGGAGGCCGGAGCAGCAATCCTTCACGAGCTTGTCTGAGTGTGAGTTATAAACACAAGCGGTATTAGCATTAATGACTCGTGTCTGTACAGTGAGAGTGTGACTCCAAGGACTGTCCTGAGTACCACAGAAGAGTAACTTTTGTCTCTTTATAGAAAAGTGAACAAAGAAGTCACAGTAACGACCTCGGTGGCGTGGCGGGCGAGTGCTCGGCTGAGACGCAAGAGGCGCGGGTACGATTACCGCTACGGGAGAAATGTTTGTATGTTCTGCAAATATTTCTTCCGGGTCTGGGTGTAGTAGTATTATAAGTATGTGTTTACAAAAAAAACGTATATAAGTATTCTACCAGCCATCTTGGTGTCCATAATACAAGTTTTGCTTAGTTTGGGGCTACAAGGCGCTGTGTCAAATGTGCACAAATATTTATTTATTTACAGTAACAGCAAGCACATAGTCATGCCACTAGTTAGTTCGGACCAGTGTGGTGAAAGGTCTTAAAGTGCGCCTCAAAGGCTCCGTGCACTGATACTAGGACTGTAGAGAATGGCACACATGGCCATTTCTCACGCCCGTCAACTAAAGTTTTTTCCCTTTTATAGAAGAGCTATAGCTGCCGCCCGAGGCTTCGCTCGCGTGGTACTCGGATAAAAAATAGCCTATATGTTAATCCAGTACATGTACTATGTATATTCCAAGTGTCATTCAAATCCGTTCAGCCGTTTAGGCTTGATTGAGGCACCAACATACATGTTCCTTTGAAACTTTGTGATATTATTATTATTTTTTTTTTTTTATTGGTTATAACTATTGTGTTCTTTTTCTTTCTCTCTTGTGTTATTTTTAGATTTTTAGTGAGTAGTTTTAATTTGTTAGGAATACATAAGTACTATTGTTATGTTTTGATTTTCTAATATTTATTTATGTATAGGTACTGTAAGATAATTTTATTGTGTAGGTATAACGTTTAGATACGTCTGTCATGTTATATCTGTGGGTGTGCAATAAACTGATAAACTGATAAACAAACATCCTCACAAACTTTCACATTTATAATATAGTAGGATGGAAGAACCAAAGCAGCGCTTTTGTTCTAAAGAGGAAAACAAAACTAGAGCTTATGCTCTATTCTATTGGTAAAGAGCAGAAGTAAAACTTATGCTCGGTCGAAGAGCAAAAGGGCTTACTCTTCTGTGGTTATGACAGAGTGATGTTATTCAACGGACTGAACTGCGATGAAAAACATTATTAATAGAACTAGAACAAAAGTTCTAAATGGAGTAAAACGCGTTTGCTGACGTCATGCATTGCAAAGGCTAAAACAGTGTTTTAGAGATCTTTCATAAATAACTTGTGTGTGAAAGTATTGAGTTGTCACTTGTCATGTAGTTACATAACCAATCTACCTACATATCTAATCGAGTCACTAGTTTTTTCGAACCAGTGTGGTGAAAGGATTTAAAGTGCGCCTCAAAAACCCCTTTCTTGTTCTTTACACATTTCGAGCTTTTTAGGTTCTACGACATGCCGGTTTCCTCACGATGTTTTCCTTCACTGTTAGAGATTAGGCACATAAATTATTTAGTTTTAGATACTCTCAACATACATAACCGATGCTTAGAGACCTAATATAACTATTCGACACGATGACAATGCGTTTTAGTTTTGATAAATTTTGATTCGGACAAGAAATTTACAAAAAAGAACCAAATATGCCATGCCAAACAGCTTCGAAAATATCGCAATTCATACGCAGTACAGTCACACAAAAACTAATTTGAAGACACATTCAAGACTAGCCTCTAAAAGAGCGAATACGTCCCGAAAACAAAATAATGATAATTTAAACAGGCGATAGATACTCCCCGGATCTCTAAGTCTAGATAAGTAGAAGTACCTTAGTGTTAAGACGTGGATATGTCTAGTGTCCTGATTTTAGAACGCAATTGCATCGGCGTCGCAGTTGTCTACGTCATCTTTCCCTTATACACAAGGTACTCACGGTCAGTGACGGATTAAGACTACTTGATGCCCTAAGCAATCCATGCCTTTGGGCCCCCCTATCCGTATGTCAGCTAGAATCGGTCTTTAAACCTTTACCGCCTAAAAACATTAGTTTTTGTAAAATAAGATGATGAGATGTAACGTGAGAGTTAGACGTGATGCCCTAAGGACGGATATTTTTTGTGCTTCTTCTGGTGCCCCCTCAGACGTGATGCCCTAGGCAATTGCTTAATTTGATTAAGGATTAATCCGTCTCTACTCACGGTACTCAAACCTTAGACGCCGACGCGAATGTGTTACAAAATCGCACCGCCCCGGCCGAGCGCCGTTCAATGTCCTCAGACCACGTTTAGCGAGCAAACCTTCATGCTTTCTCGCTGTTTCATTCAAAACGCTGTTTTAAGCGCGCGAGAGTGAGACAGGTATAGCTTAATGCTCTATATCTTTCTAAATGATCCTATGATCTCAAAGTATAAAATAGTTTTTTTGAAGTGTTAGATAATGGTCAAAGCTTGCAAGGAAGGAGTAAGTCTATTCATCTAAACTTGAGATCCTCGAGCATGGCTGAGGGGTAAGATAAAGCATACCTATCCGCTATGTTTTTATGTTCAGAGTTGTAATTGGAGTTGGGAGACGATGGGCCGGCGGAGGACAGGCCGCTGGGAAGCTCCCCTGATGACGACATGAGAGAGGACGGACCGCTCCAGCCTACACCTGGAAAATGTAATTTCAAAAGTAATTTTCTAGGAAATTCATTCATTGAGTTCTAAAATCTTTTTAGAGCGTCTGGTCAAAGTGATACGTGATCAAGAGCTGGCACTGTGGTTCAGTGTGTCGGGCAAGCTACCATCTGACAATGATCTGGATCAGGAGGGCTAATATTGCTTTCTTATCTTAACAATAAAATATATATTATGAACGTTTCTGTAAATGAATTAAATATATAAATAAACCTGCTTGATGATGCTCAACAAAGTTTTCAAAGTATAAAGGAACGCCGGAATATGTACGAATGTGCGATGTATTCGCGAGCAAAGCGAGATACGATTTGTATGTATGTGTGTGTGTGTGTGTGTGTGTGTGTGTGTGTGTACTCACTGTTTGTGGGCGATGGTTGCTTGTGTGCGTGGGGTGTTCCAAGTAGAACGGGCGCTCCGGCCACCCGCTCCAGAAACGCGTCGAGTTGTCGCAGAGACAGCGCGTTATGGAGTGTCTCCAAAGGACGTATGGCCGGCACTCCACCGAACCCTTCTAACGCGGCTGTAAACAGTATGTAAATAAATTGAATGATAACTTAGAAAAGCTACCCTACAAGGAATTAGATAAGGGATTAGCCCGTAGAAATGAATGGACATAATTAGGAGTAGCAGTGTTTGCAAGTGTTATAGCAGAAGAACTGATTGTTATTATTCAAAATGTAACAGGTTTTTTAAGGGAATCAAACAATTTGATGATACCAGGAAAGTATCACTGACTGTAAAATATTAGCTTGATAGGTAATGGTGCCTTTATCGTGCCGTATCTTGGGACTCTTGGATCAAGAGTGGCTGCAAATTTTCTTATGATTACATGTAGCTCTGTCCACTCCGCTGGGGATACGAACGTGATAATATGTATGTATGTATCATGCGTTAACCACTGAAAATAACCCGATTATTATTGGTGAAATGACCCTACCGATAATATTAATCTGAAAATTTGTAAGGATGTGAGAATGTTTGTTTGATTATGGTTTAATAACGCTGAACGGACGGACGGACTAATTATAATGAAACTTGGAATGTTCATAATGTGACCTGGAATAACATAACCTACTTTTATTCTGGTAACACGCATAATAAAAAGCTCGTCTACTCTATGACTTCGAGTGTCACACGAAGTCAAACAGATAGTATCGCTGTGCTGCAAAGCTTCCAGTTTTGCGTCCTTGTCTAACGTGTAACAAATCATATGGCTGCACCCGTCACTCGCAACAAGGTTAAGGTAAAACTGTTGTCTGACTCACCATTGGACGAGGAGGACGTAGGTATCATCACTCGCAGGTTAGGCGCGGAGCTCGATCCCGATATGACGGCCGTGGAGAAGAGGCCAGCGGCGGAGAGCTTCCCGCGCGCGCCCAGCCCCAGCATCTTGAGGTAGCTCATCTGGCCGGCGATGCTGTGCCGCTGCCGCCGCCCTGCGCCCCCCCATACGCTATACTCCCACGGGCCCCCTCCCCCTCCCACCCCCGCCCTCGCCCCCGCCCCGCCAAACGTAATCGCTGAGAGGGGGAGCTCGTTAGTAGACGACTCGACGCCGTCCACGTTAAACAGGGGAGTTAGGTCAGCGCTCGCGCGCCGCCCGGACGGCGCCGACACGGTTAGCAGCGGGAGCTCTTATGGCGAGCGAGGTTAGTGAGTTAGGGGTTACGTGATGTGCAACAGTTAGTGACGAGTGATAGAAAAAAAATATATAATTAGTACCATAAATAAATAAATACAATTAAATAAATAGATATAATATCGAAGCGTGACGGTGGACTTGGTCGCGTTCGTTTTGGTCACCCTGCTTTTAGCTTTAGATAATACACGATTCATCATCATCATCTTCCTGCCCTTATCCCACTCTATGTGGGATCGGCATAGCATGATCCGGTGGATCATGCTAATATACGATTAACACCCGTATATTCCCTCAAATTATGAGATGATCGCGAAGGTTTAAGACCAGAAATATAGAAAGAACCAGTGCAGTGATGTTTCAGTGCGTTTTGTAGGCTCTATACACATAATGTGGCGGCGTTGGTAACCGCGTATTGACATCACAAGTGCACGTAACCCACTGACTTCGATTATACTAGTAAGCTGGACAGGCATAAAAATGACAGCTAATTTCTTATGTCGATTTAAAGCACCACCATCGGGTTACTGGAGACTTTTGACATTTCATACAAATGGCCGTGGAAGTGTATCTGTTTAATTGGTGAAGTTTTGCATCTCTAGCATTAGTTCCGTGTGCATTCACTCGCCTTTTAGATTAATCACCAGTTCAGCACACTAAATATATTGGAAGTCAGTGACATAACTATAGCCCAAATGACATGACGGTTTGTCAAATTTGACAGTTGTTCCATCGCGACGGAGCCCCCTATGTCACCGGCTCACTCCTCGGCTCATAGTGCCATGATCCGGGGAGAAAGTAGCGACTGAAGACGACGTCACGACCGCACGATCTAATGCCCTTACACATCGAGGCCTTTCAGACAGTTGTATTAATTGTCAAACTTGAAGCGAGACAAAAGTATTATAAAATCTGACTAGTTTTTTTCGTTACTGTACTTATTAATACAAATGGACATAGATGTGAAAGAGGTATTAAATTAACAATCTAAAGAAACTTTGATTTTGCTATCACTGTCTATCCTTTAGCATGTGCTGAGACAGAAAGGGATAGAATAACTTGATATTTCTTTCAAGTTTGTAGTTAGTAGAACATGCTTTAGAACAGTAGTCAAACTCACACAAACATGAGTGATACACGGTCATTGAAACCGCCCCATTCAGTCAGATCTATGGCATTCTAACGTCAGAGTTTGTCTGAAGCGGACGTGTCGGGAATCAGTCATTTCACTGAATGGAACAATTTCATAGAAAATGTAGTCACTTTGAGGAGCAAGGTTGCAACAAAACACACAATATCGCCGGCCAGAATGAGCTCAGTCACAGCAGGTCTCCAGTGCGCTACGGACTCAGTAATCATGGTCAAATAAACGACGCACACAAATACACTGTAACAGACAAAACTAGCTTCAAAGACAGACAAAACTGAACAGTGCCTTTTCGTGGCCTAGCTGAGTCTAACTCAAGCCTCAACAGATGCAAGTAGTCTAGTACAATTATCGTACACAAAATGTAGTATTCTGAATTAAAGTTATGAGTATATAGCAAGATAAATTCTTGTACATACATATACTCTCACGAATGCGAATAACGAAGGCTTCCACCGAGGCAAAATAAAACAATATTAAACGCAACAATTAATCATAATAGGAAACATCTACAAGAAACTAAATAGGGACTCTAATATCAAGCTAGTGATATATCTAGGCCAAAATAATAGGGAACACCTAAACCGAGACTATTGGTAAATTTATTTTAACAAGAGTTTTCTGTAATATGTAAGCTAGTGCTCCAATACTAATCATAAAACCTCCCAAAATAAAGAATAGTCAATTTTAAATTAAACTGTCTTGGTAAAAGTAAAAATAGTGCCTATAATTTACGCATAATGTCAGTGTACCTACGTCAGTGTCGGTGTGTAAGTATTCGTACAAAGTTCTAACCTTTGTTGTCTGAATGTACGAATGTACGTTGCAGTAATGTTTCTTTGCGTATAACGACGACACCGAGGTCGTCAATTATACGATTAACTATAATTGACGACCTCGGTGGCGTGGCGCGCGAGTGCTCGGCTGAGACGCAAGAGGCGCGGGTTGGTTCAATTCCCGCTTCAGGAGAAATGTTTGTATGTTCTGCAAATATTTATTCCGGATCTGGGTGTTGTAAAAAAAATGTATATAAGTATTCTATCAGCCATCTGGTGCCCATAGTACAAGCTTTGCTTAGTTTGCCTAGATGGCGCTGTGTGAAATGTCCACAAATATTTATTTAACAAATGTTTTGTCTGCGTATATATTGTCTCCGCCTACTACATTCAATAACCGAAACATCATCGTCCCAGCACAAACAAGCAAAACAAACTTCTGTCAAGTTCGCTTTACAATCCTTTTGCTTAGCTCTTTTGAGCTGAAAGGTGACTAGAATAGTGAGTTATAGAATTGAGTTTTGTATACAAATGCCCATCTTGTTTCAAGTGTCTTTAAATCTATTCGTATACTGAATTGACTGTGCATCTTGTCTGTGTATATCTCTATCTCTTTTGATTGATGTAATGCACTGACCTTGCCTATCCACGGCCTGCAGGCTAGTGTACCGCATAGCGACCTCCGATAGCTGCACAGTCTGTGACACTGGCGCCGCGTACAACGGTTTAAGTCAGCGCATTCCGTTATCACAACATATTAGTTTGTTGCAGTAAAATACTTTGTCTAATTTTGGTTCAAAATAACAGTGGTGACTATGTTGTGATTTTTTCTAAAATAAATTTGACAGCTCTATTATTGTTCTAGTCTTTGATATACCGAAAGGGCAAAAAAAATTAACATACATACATACATATTATTACGCCCGTATCCCTAATGGGGTGGGCAGGGCCACAAGTAAACATAAGAAAACTTGCAGCTACTTCCGATTTAGTCCTAAGATGGATATTATGAACCATGGTGACAGGTGATCAGCCCATCGCCCATATAAGTGGTCCATCATGTTGGAGAGGATACTATCCCTAAGTCGACTTTTACGACATGCTCGAGGCGAGAAGCAGCTGAACCAATTGCAGTCAAATTAGTTTCCGTGTGTATTCACTAGAGGACAAATATCCAGTGACACATGTCGCTGGAGATAGCGGGCGATGTCGTTCAACTCGTACACATTTTTTGCGAATGTTGCAAGACTTCGCCCAACATCTCTAGCGACACGTGTCGCGGGACATTTGTCCCCTAGTGAATAAGAGGCTTTAGAAAAATGCACAAACAGAATCATCACCTACATATTAATTAGGAAGGCGCTAATATTCAAAAATGTCTAATTTAGTTCTAAATTCTACCAATTGAGCACATAACAAATTATAAAAGGGAAATTGTCAGGGAGTATGTTACTGCAACTAATTTTATATACAAGCTAATAACACAAGCAAGAATAACAGTTAATCACAAAAATACTATTAACACAGAAGTGATTGAAAAAAAACTATCAAACCAATTTAAAAACTAAAACAATGGTTGATGGAGGGGGTACACCCTTACAAAATTTCAAACGATCATGCTATTATTTACCAAATAAGGCATAATTTTGTGTAAATATATTCACCTCTGTCTTAAGGATGGTTTTGTTTTAATCATAAATTCTCAAAGTCATTTTAATATCATACTAATCACGGATTCGAGACAACAAAAATAAAAAAGATTCTACTGTGTTGACTTTAATTAATTACTAGAATATAATCAAACATCTGTAAGGAATATCTGAAACTTTTCAGATCTGTATTACTTTAAGATAGTATGTAACTTTTTGTTGCAATCGATTTCTGTTTGGCTCGTTGCGTAGCTTACTTAGGCGTTTTTGAAAGTTAAGCAACGTTGTTGCGTGGTCACAATTGGGATGGGTGACCGCAAGTGGCATTACGAGCTGAGCGCTTCCGTGCTTCAGAGGGCACGTTGAACAGTCGATCTCGGCTTTCAAGTCGTTAAGCCATGACGGAGGCCTTTAGGCGGCCTAAAAACTCCGTCACTATAATTGGCCACTAGCTCATACGATCATACATACATTAGAAACCCGTCAAATATGATGGTTTCAAATAACCAATATGATAGTTTCAAATAGAAACCGATTGCAACAAAGACACAATTAATCGTCATACTTCTCTAGGAAGTAATATTAAGTATACTCAAAACGCGGTATTGAAAATTTAAGTCGTTCGAATCTGTGTACTAGCGGTTAGTGAGGGTTCAACCAGGCACTCGAGGCCTCCGTCCGTGAAGATACGTACCGTTGTCGTGGCTCTGCTTATGTTGGTCGTAGCTGCGGGCGCGGGGCGGGACTTCCTCAGGCTCTTTCGGCTCTTTCTCATCACTCTGGAAGGTTAAGAAACGGTCAATATTAATGTTTAAGACCAATATTATGTAACCTGAAACTTTATGAATAAATGACTTTGATGATGATGATGATGATGAATGTTAGTTTTTGCGTATTGCCACCAAAATTACTTTGTATTATTTAAGCAATCGTAAAAGACCAATGTTCAAATATATATAAATCAAAATAAAGTGTGTGGATTGTACTTACTTGAGACTGGTGGTCTAATGGTAGCACCCACGCCTTCTAATCCTGAAGTTGCGGGTTCAAACCCGGTCGTGTACCAATGTATTTTTCATTTCGAAAAATCTATGTGCGCTATACCAATACTCTCAAACGATGAAGGAAAACATCGTGAGGAAACCCGCGGCTTAGTCAGCTCCGCACGTATTGACCATGTCTTTCCTGCGGATAAGGCCGACTAATCTGAGAGGATGGAATAGGTGCTGGGCAAGCCTACTCCATCTGAATTCTTCCCATTCACTATAGCGTCCCGCTAGTGTAGGCAAAAGTTGCTTTCTGACACTGTATAAATCATCTAGTATAGATGGCAAAAGGCCTCAGTAGTGTGCTAACTTGTGCTCTCTCCCTGATCTCGCCGACAACATGACTTCTAGCTCGAAGTTCCTCGTTGAGTCGCGCTGCCAGTGTGGATGCTTCGTGACCGCTCACCGTGTAATGAAGATTACTGGAGAAAGTAAACATGGTTTTTCTGGTATACACAATAATATACTGATGTGCGCAAACATTTCTAAAATGTTCGCGCACAATTTGTTATTGTTTGCCCGAGTGAGTAGACCAGCGTGAACATCTGTGTCGTACATTGTGCATTACAGTGCCGCACCCTTCAGCACACTGGTGGAATTGCATCTTTAGGGAAAATACTGTGGCCCAGTTAAAAATCTAACCTGTCAATATCATAATAATAAAAATGACAATACAAAGGAATCCCGTGAATGAGTATTGTAAAATAATTCTAAGAAATAAGCGTCTCGCTACGCTCATCAGACAAGAAGTCTTCGCTTTGAAATAACGCATACTTCTTCGTGTTACTGATTCTTTGTGCACCAAGGAACCTAAAGTGCAAGGATAAAAGTGATTCTCAAAGAAGCTTATTTTGTACAAATAGACCACCATGATTCCAGGAAGTCTGTGGCACGCTACTCTCATCACACAAGTTTCATTGACTGCAGAGATTTCAACAACAGATTCTGAGTTCTTGTATTAAAATAACTCTATATACGTGGTTTGCTCAGAAGCACAAAAACCGGTCAAGTGTGAGTCGAATTTGCACACGAAGGGTTTCGTACCCTGTACACAAATGTTCCTTGTATGGGGCCCCCTTTTATTTTTTAATTTCGTTTGTATTATTCGTTGTTATACATAGAAGCAATAGAAACACAGCCCGCTGATAGACGAACGGACGGACAGACAGCGGAGGATTAGCGGCCCGTTGGCACCCTTCGGGTACGGAACCCTAAAAAGCAATGAATAGACACTTACCATATAGGTATAGGATCTGATGGCCTCAGTTGACTCAATTTCGATCCATTTTTGGATGAAAATGTATCAATCTCATCGGACTCCTGCAATGTATTGTCAAACATCACCTAATGGAACAACAAAAACTGTTTTAGTCTTAAGACTCTTTGTAATCTAGATGCTTTACTCGCGTACCTAACATAAAAGCAGCAAGTAGATCTAGGATCATCACCATCATCATCCAAGTTTCTGGATTTAATAAGACATCGAGAATTATACAGCATCACCATCGACCTCATCTACACGACCAACAGCCTCAACATCATCGAGGATACTGGAACACTGCTGCCAACATCCCAAAGTCCTTCTCCGGTACTTCAAGGAGTTGTGCTGGCTGGGGGAGGGTTAGCAGGGGGGATAATGCACAATACACCCCACCGCGGGACATCAATGCAGATCTTTGTTCCCCTAACATTAATTAGAATTCATCATCATCATCATCATCAGCCTATAGCAGTCCACTGCTGGACATAGGCCTCCCCTAATGAGCGCCATCGCGCCCTATCTTTGGCTTGACGCATCCAGTTTCTGCCAGCAGCCTTTCGCAGATCGTCACTCCACCTAGCCGGAGGGCGTCCTACATTAAGTTTGCCGAGTCGCGGTCTCCACTCAACAACTCGTTTACCCCAACGGTTGTCGATTCTTCGGCAGATATGACCAGCCCACTGCCACTACTTAATTAGAATTATAAGATAATATTTTTTTGGATTTAAACTCACTGCCTGTAGAGTTTCTTGACTGGCCATTTGATCGTCTTCCCCTTCCTCTTCTATACATTTCACTTCTTCAGTGGAATCCTGCTAACAAACATAAAACAAACAAATGAAATCCAAAGTCGAAGATTTGTTCAATTGAGGCAAACTCACAACAAATCCAATATTAAAACATATATTGATAAAAAAACGCGACTGCGTCTAATTTAGGTAATATAATTACATACATACATTATTATCACTCCCGTATACCTAATGGGGTGGGCAGAGCCACAAGTAATCAGGGGAAACTTGCAGCTTCTGATTCAAAGTCCCAAAATGGAATAAAACTAGTCAATGAAAGGGTCATTTGATACCATATTGAGGTAGTTGTGAAAAAATATGTAATCCGCCATTTTGTGGCGGCGGCCATCTTGGATTTACAATGATACTGAATATATCCAATTGTATTGTCATCAGAACCAAAGGTGTGTACCAACTAACAGATTAAATTGTCGGTCCTAGCTTTTAAGTCATTAAACTATGAAGGAGGCCTTTAGGCGGCCTAAAAACTCCGTCACAAGAGTTGGCCACTAGCTCATACGAACTTACTATCAGATCAATCTATCTTATCATGTCAATTAGTAAATTTGAAATTTTACCCAAACAAAAAACAAACAGGGCAAGCTAAATAAAACAGTTCGAAACAGTTCAATTAAAAAACAGAAAAATCCACTGGTGCATGACCGGATTTGAACCCACGACCTTAGGATTGCTACTAGAGTACTTACAGAGTTGTTTGTAGTGGAGTGGTTGCGACTGTGGGGCCGGAAGCCGGGCCCGGGCGGGAGGTTCTTTTGAACGCAACAGTTAACACCCGGGCTGAAGTGAAGCTCCACGTGGAACCTAAGATACAAACAAGAATTATATAGAATTGAATATTTTAATTTCAGACTACAATAAAGAAAGAAAGAGGAGGTATAATAAGTAGGTATATACAAGTATTCCCTAGGAGGGTTGACGTCAGGCAGGCGGCCGGTCATAAAACACCTTAGCCAAAACTCTTACCCCACATAGAGTGAGATAAGGGCAGCAAGATGATGATGAATACCGAAAGAACGAAAATAGATTTATTGGTTCATTATTATAAACATCATATCACTTATAATAACTAAATCTAACAACAGTAAAAGTATGTGATGCCAATAAACAATAGAGAATGTTATATTCATACTACTAGAAAGGGATAATTAAGTAATTCTCTATTGAATGCTGTATTCATAATAATGAAGCGCTCGTGGCGTAGCTTGCTTAGGCGTTCTTGAGTGATCGTTAAAGTTAAGCAACGATATGCGCGGTCACAAATTAGGATGGGTGACCGCAAGTGGCATTACGAGCTGAGCGCTTCCGTGCTTCGGAGGGCACGTTAAACAGTCGGTCCTGGCTTTTTAAGTCGTTAAGCCATGACGGAGGCCTTTAGGCGGCCTAAAATTTCCGTCACTACAGTTGGCCACTAGCTCATTTTTTTTTTCATAATAAAAAGTAATATCAATTACTAGGTATGTTCAAAGTTCAATATACTTTATTTCTTAAATCTACGTAGAATTTACGCGTGTTTGTAACGCGATTAAGCGTGGAATATACAGGCAAGAAATCACGCTTTGCTTCGCTTTTTTCATAATGCACACATTTATTATTAAGATACATACATCTTTGTACATCAGTTTCTATTAATAGGTTGTCAAATAAACCCGTTCTTCTTGACACCAAACATCCGTTATATTCGATAGGAATAATAAAACGGCTGACAACAAAGTTCTACAAAGAAATCAACGATTCAACTTACCTTTCTTCAGAACAAGGGTCCTTTGTGGGATCTTCGTAGAGCATAACCACTATTTGTGACATGTAGTTGAGTTCGGAAACCATCGAGACGTATTCCATAGCGCGCCGCCATTGCTCGTCTTTCAACACCTAGAAATAACAGATAACTTGTACAAATCTTACTTATATTATAAATGTGTTTGTAAGTTTGAATGTTTGGATGTTTGTGCCTCAATCACGCCTAAACGGCTGAACGGATTTGAATGCAACTTGGAATATACATAGTACATGTACTGGATTAACATATAGGCTATTTTTCATCCGGATACCACGCGAGCGAAGCCGCGGGCGGCAGCTAGTACATTCATAATTTTACTTACCATTGCATTCTTCGTTATGCAATGCTTGTTAATCGTTAAGTTATTTTGTGTTACGCATTATACGAAAGTTTCTGGTAGTAGGTTAGTAAAAAAAACTAAGGAATCTTAATCTATTGTCCTGCCTGAGTGAGCGACAGAAAACGACAATTCGCGATGCAAAGCTACGAATTCATACAAATTTTGCGTCTAATGGCAAACTGATTCCAGCGATATTTTTAGTTCAGTTAACTTGGTTGTTTTTTTTTGTAATGTCACGAACCGAATCGCGTTTCTTTCGCTCATGTATAGATAATCTCATTGTTCTTGATTGATCGTTGAAGTTAAGCAACGTAGTGCGCGGTCACAATTTGGATGGGTGACCACAAGTGGCATTACGAGCTGAGCGCTTCCGTGCTTCGGAGGGGAGCACGGTTTTGTGTAGCTTTACTTTTGGTGTTCGCGGCGCGCCGTCTTTTCTTTTATTTGGTCTGAGAAGACAAAATAACTTACGTCCAACAATCCTCCGAATCTCAGTACAGTGAGCAGGGAATGCACGTGGCTCTCACTGGTGAAGTAAAGGCGCGTTCGCACGTGCCGGCCCGGACTCGATACGCCGTGACTGTACCTGCACCAGGAAACACTACGCTTGGAATAAAAAAGCTACCAAAATTCATATTTGAACATATAAGTAACTCTAGTCTACGGAAAGTTAGTGAAAGACAAAGAAGTGGAGTAGATAGCGTATTGGTCATAAGCTTTATTTTATACTAGCTGTTGCCCGCGATTTCGTACGCGTTAGATTACGTTTATACTTTGGTACCCCATTTCTCCTTTTTTAAGGACTGTTTTGAAAAAATCCTGAATCCATTTAGACGTACCTAACCCCTCCCGCACGGTAACATCGGTAACACCCACTCCCACTCTATAAAGTCAAACTAACTACCTATTATCTATTCTGTGGCCGTTCGAGACCTATAAACCTGTACTACATTGTTTTGTTCTATCATTAATAGTTTTTGCAGCGCACGCCAATAACAATTTTGGGTTACAATATTGCAATTTTCTTACGGATCCCTAATTTTTTGAAAATAAATTATAGCCTATGTTATTCCGCAATAATGTAGCTATCTACTAGTGAAATAATTTTTTAAATCGGTTCAGTAGTTTCGGAGCCTATTCGTTACAAACAAAAAAACAAATTCTTTCCTCTTTATAATATTAGTAAATAATAATAAATAACCACCCAACCGATTCCGAGAAATCGCCCGCCACACCACCGAGGCCGTCAAGATCGTAGTGTAGATGTATTTACAAAAAAAAAGTATTTATGTATTCTATCAGCCGTCTGATGCCCATACAAGCTTTGCTTAGTTTGGGGCTAGATGGCGCTGTGTCAAATGTCCACAAATATTTATAAATTTATTATTTATTTATCCTAATGATCTACGACTATCAAATATGCAAAAATGTCATACTAACTTGAAGCGCACTTAAAACCTGTACTTTCCTAGCGTCATCCTAGCCGTAAGACAGAGACAAAGTTACCGACAAGTTAGGTCGAAACCATACATACCTGGGATTCAATCTATTGACGGTTTCTTCACCAGATTCTTCGATGTTCCGTTGCAAATCAGCCCTTATTTTCTTGAGCAGAGGAGTGCAAATACCTTGTCCTATCGTCATTTTCTCTTGCATCGTCAAACCGTATTCCTGAAACCATAACATAGAGTAAACAAGTTTGTTAGTCTACCTATACTTTAATTAGGGTATCCACCCGGTCATAACTGGACCATATTAGATACCTAGTCGTGTCACTAGTTCTTTCAAACCAGTGCGGTGAAAGGATTTAAAGTGCGCCTCGAGGGCTCCTTTCGTGGGGTTATGCCCGTTGTGTCACACTGTGACTGAACGGGAAAAAAATATTCCTCTTGGATAACACCTGTTACACATGAATTTTAATTTCCCGTTAAGTAACACTGTTATTAATAAAAGGCTTCAAGATAATACTATTTTATGTGTATTCATGTCGTCTTTAAGAATTGGGGGAGGCCTTTGCCAAATAATACACATATCCGGGATATGATATCCCCGAATACTCAAACGCATCTCAAAGTTGAACACGTCTTAAATGATGATTTTTTGACAGATTTTCATCAGAAACTGCCAAAAAACCGTGAGTTGAGACGTTCTCAACTCTGGAGTTGCGTTTGAGTATTCGGTGGCTAGTCAAATAAATATACAAACCTGTGGTATAACTATATCAGCCAAGTACTTAGCATAGATATAAAGCTCCTCTGCCAGGTCAAATTGCAGCGTATGTTGGTTGTGTTGCAAATCGTACTTTATGCAGTCGTATATATCCGGGATCTTGGATATATCGTAAGTTTTGTTCTTCGTGCAAAAGTCTTTTTCAATCTTTCCCCACCGACGACCCATTAGTTCCCAGGTCTCGCCGTGGTAGAGTATTGTATCTGTAAAATAAAAATCATGTCGAATTTTTGAACCAGCAAAATTCTAAGCTGCAATGAAAATCCTGATCTGACCAATTGATATTCCGAATATTTGCTAACTCGAATATAAATACCGTTATTGAATATCGTTCTTCTAGCGGTTTTAAAATTTTCCGTCTGTTTTGACGTCGCACGAGGTTTTCACATATTCACAGCCCGTGACGTCTGCGATGCTGAGAAATGCACAGTTTAATACGAGCGTGGGTTGATGCGAGCACGTATTGATATGAGCACGGCTTGATATGAGATTGAGCACTGGTTGATAAGTGTTGATGTAAGTACGGGTTGATACGAGCGTGAATGAATACGAGCACGGTCTTTGTCTGTTATTCTGCCGAGACCTTCAAGTTACAAAAAAGCCTACCTTTAGTTTTAGGGTCGTCTTTCTTGTTAAGCACGATGTGCACAAGCTGTTGTATAAGCGTGTGTACATGCGCACAGCATCGCACGGGGTTTTTGACGTAGTCCATAGCGGCAGCGATGCTGAGAGATGCGCACGGGTTGATGCGAGCACGGTCCTCGTCAGTGAAGTCTCTGTCTACTTGCATCGCCTCGTGTAGACGGGCTTTAGCCCTGGAGAATTAAAATAAAACAAATTAATACTTTGTTTACGCACTCTACTCACCAAGACCAGTACTATAAATAGTAGCCTATGCTATTGTAACATTATATTGTGAAATGTCTAGTCTATCTATGTCTACGTCCAGCTTTATAACACATACAAAATGGCATACATTTTTGGAACATTAAAACTCATATACCTGAATGTGAATCCACGACTTAGAATCGGAAACCCCGCCTTCTGATTCTAAGTAAGCAAACCAATCTCCAAGTTACAACACTAATCTGCAAATAGCTCGTCTCATTTTGCAAGCGACCCTCGTCCGACGCGTAGATCCATCTTACTTAAACCTATATGCCTTGGATCTTCTTCAAATTTAAAAGTTTAACCCTGTCGGCACACTGATACATCTTTCTTCAGGCCTTGGATACCACATACATATTCTGAACTTTGGAGGAATCGCAGTCATTATCCAGCAATCCACTGGTATTGGCCGATTTGATCATTTGGGCGAATATCGGTGTCAGTTCCCCTCCCAATGCAAGCATTCCCTTGGCGAAGTTGTCATTTGCTGGTGACCTTCGTCTGACGCTAATATGCAGAAACCCTAAGCCTTAGGTTTTACTTACATATTCTGAACTTTGGAGGAATCACAGTCATTGTCCAGCAGTCCATTGGTATTGGCCGACTTGACCATTTGGACCAGTATTGGCGTGAGTTCCCCTTCCAACGCGAGGAGTCCTTTGGCGAAAGCGGCGGCTGTCATCTGTACGCGGCCCTCGTCTGATGCGTAGATCTTTAGGTCGTGGCGGAAGGTGGAGTGAAGTCGGAGAAGCCCTAGGCCTTGGGTGCCGCCCTCGCCTGGAGAGTTCAGACATGATTAAAATTTACGTTTTTTAAGACTGATAGAAACGACTTTTAAATCAATGTGGTCTTATAAAATATTAGGAATTATTTGTAAAAACAACTAAAGACCCCAAACGGAAAACACACGCTGAGTTGGGACCTTTTTGTAGCTTTTCTTCCTCCCCATTTCAGTTTCCAAAAAGAAAGGAATTTCCATAATTCAACTGCCAACAGTCGCAAGATATTTCAGTGGTAAAGTTCTTACCGGGGATATGTCTTCCCTGACCTCCAGGGTACATGCATCTGAACATTCTCCCCAGTTCTTCCGCCTGTATTCTCCCGGCGGGAGTAAGTTCACCCCCCCACTTCAGTATCAGCACCAGTGATGGATCCCCCTCCGCATCCACTGTAACGATACCTACTGTGAAGATAAGTTAATACGTTAGAGTTGTAAACACGAACTTAACAGGTAAAAGAGATTATTTGTAAATATTTATAGATATTATTATGTGTAGTGTATGTATGTATCTTATTAGTTCATCATATTTCTTAGCTTGTCTATATTTTTTTTCCTGTCTTTGTACTGTAAACATACATCCATCTATGTTAAAGCCTCAAAGGTTTGCTGGTAGAAAACTCTTTACTAGTTAAGCACGCCTCTGTACATGAACTTTTTAATGTTTTATTTGTAAGTGTCTCTGTGTACAATTAAGAATTTCAGAAAAGTTTGACAACAAATCAGTTTGATATTTATGTCAAAAACATGTCAAAAAGATGAAATAGATAACATGGCTCTGAACCCACAGCAACTTTTTGAGTGATGCAGTCTAAACGGCCTTCTGCATCTTGTGTCATTGTCATCTTTTAGTGAGGTTTATCTAATAGAATGGTGTAAATATGTAGTAAAATAAGTGTTTTACCATCATCAGAGCTGGAGCCCCTAGGACGACCGCGCGGTTGGTACTTCATCTGAACTTTGCGATTGATGCCCGAAAAGTGACCGTACCTAGGAATTAAAAGTGTCATTATTACCTACACAAATCTTAATCTTAGAGAGCAATGGTGGTCTAGTTGGTAGTAAAAAGTAAGTTCGTATGAGCTAGTGGCCAACTCTTGTGAAGGAAAGCACAAAGACAAGGCCGACTAAGCTGAGAGGATAGAATAGGTGCTGGGCAAGCCTACTCCATCTTAATTCGTCCCGGGCAATACAGCGTCCCGTTTGTGAAGGTAAAAGTTGCCTCCTGACGCCGTATAAATCATCTACTATAGATGGTAAAAGGCCTTAGTTTATAAAAATCTTGTAGTTACGATGCGTGGGAGAAACAAGCGTGATAAAATTTGAGTCGCGTGTTTTGCGCTGTTTGTCTAAACTAAGAGACAGCACATAATATTATCTAACAGATAGATAACACATAATTATCACAGTAGATAAAACTGATGGAATATAATAATTTTGGGCATGTATTAAGTATTATAAATTTTGACAAACATATAATTAATTTTCTCTGCTGGACTGGAAGTAAAGAAGAAGCATAGAATGCATCCAGCTGCTTTTCTCCCAAGAAAAAACATAGAATGTGTCATCACATCATCAACATTCTATGTTGTAAAATCATGTCGTAAAAGTCACGAGTCAAGAGTAATAAGCGAAATGTGTTGGTAATAATTATTTAAGTACTATTAAGACATCTAAATTGGACCACATTTTATTCAATAAATTTTAGCGTTTGAAATATTCATCAAATGAGATTTTATATGTATTTCTCGAGAAATGGGTAAACTATTTTTTATAAAACGTCAACGTTTACAGTGCTTAGGGATATAATCGTGAATTTTGGTTTGAGTTTAGTATGTGGCAATTTTCTCACATTTCCAGCACACTCTTGAGCTGTTCCAACTTCCCCTGCTTCTCCTCAATCTCCGGGTCGGCGTGCCGCGTGTGTATATCTGACAGCAGGGCGCGTGAGATATCTAATATCTCTTGTAGTTGTTTCGGCTTCTTCAATTTGACATGCCCGCGCTTATAGCCATCGTATTTTTCGAATATCTCAAAGAATCTGAAACAAAAAATTTCTCTTAATATTCTGTTCTCTTATAACCAGTAATTAGCTTCCGCCAGAGGCTCGAGAGAAGTGAAAAGTAGCGAATTATGATATTTTAGATCATGAACTAGGTATATTCCAAGTCTCGTCCAAATCAAATCAGCCAATACAACTGCACATCCGCATGGTTGAGCCACAAATACAATATTTTCTATTTATGCAAGAAAATATTTATGGAAATATAACTATTCATTTATAAATGGAACGAAAACCATGCATGAATGAATGGATTTCATTCCTTCCGTTTCATCGTCCAATTAACTAACGCACAAGATCAACACATGTTTTTCAATGATAACGATATTAATTATTTTATTGCTGAACTGGGGGTAAAGAAAAACAGAATGCGTCCAGCTGCTTTTCTCCCCGAGCATGTCGACGAAGGGATAGGATCCTCTCCCACATGATGGACCATCTATAAGGGCGATGGGCTAATCACCTGTCACCATTGTTGACCATATCCATCCTGGGAATTGGAATCAAGAGTGGCTGCATGTTTTCTTATGATTACTGGTGCCTACCCCATCAGGGTGCATATAGGAATTAATTCCACTTCCACTACACCTTTCACAGTAAGTACTTATTATTCACTCACCTAGGATGTCTGACTTCCACCTTCATCTTCTGCTTAGGCGTCCGGTCCCCATGCCTTATCACAGCCACCACACATCTCAGCTCCATCATCTTGCCAAACGTAGTGGGCACTATCGGCGGATCGTCCAGTTGGAATGGCACAGACCACGGTATGTGCAATGTGGGCGCTAATTCCCGTAGAATCATGTTGCCGAGAATCTTTGCACAGTCATCGTAGTACTTGTTTGAGTTCTTCACAAATGAGAAGCCGTTCACGTCGCAGACGAAAGATTTGCCGTTTGCTCTAAAAAGATTTCACAAAAAAATATAGTTATGATAAATCTTTTACATAATGTACTTGCAACTTTCGTGCAAGCGAAGATAGCTATTCATACAGATAATAAAAGCGCAAGTGATTTAAGAAATGGTAAGCGAAGCGAGATGGGTAATCAAATGGTACTTAACGGTGAGCAAAGCGAGCCGCGCTCTATCATGATTACTTATAAATCTCACCTCAGTAAATCAAATCCGCACACAGTCTGCTTGAAAGCGAGACACACCTTCCTAGAGATCAGCTTCTCTTGATTAGAAAGTATCACGGGATATCTTATCTCCTTGCCTTCAGAGTCGCGTTCCACCTTCCCATCCAACGCTGGGCTCTTTCGAGCCTCTGCGTGTGCGTAGTCCGGCCCTACGGTGTATACTTTTACATCTGTGCCTGGAGAAAAAACAAAATACCATGATATCTATGATTACAGATACTATTCTGTAGAAGATTATTAGATGGATAAATGTACCAGCAGTATTTTAAACCTTTGACCGTTGGAGCAGAGGATTTTCAGAAAGGGCAACATATTCAAACTGGAAAAATGTATCAGATTTTTGGTAGCTGGGCGGTAAGGTGATCCGAAAATGTAATTTGAGAATAAAAAACTTAAAGGTACTGCCTTACAAGTAGATACTAAAATTAAGTGAACTCACCATCAGTTGGCATAAAATCTTCATAAATAAACGACCCAGTTTTCCTTACTCTTGATTCTGGTGAATAAATACTACTGCGGCTTCCTATCTGAAAATAAACATCACTTTATTGCCTTACTCAATACACTGAAAAGTGATAAGTAAGTAAGTTTATAGTGTAGTAGCGGTATTGAATATTTCAATTTACATTTATATTTGATGACTAGCTGACCCCTCGAACTTCGTACCGCCTTAGAATTAATAATGAAAAATTTCAAATGTTTTATTAGGTAGTTATTCTGGTATTTGGGGCGGAGACAAATCAAAAATAATGAAATCGATCTAGCTAGATGCCCTCACCCACAGCCCTGCAAGAAAAAGAGAGCTGATGACAACCCGACTGATATGAATGACATTGTCAACTATCAAAGTTTTATAAATGTCAAATGAACTGTCTTGTCATAAATCAATGTCTAAGAAATATTTATACATTATCCTGGTTATCCTTTTTCCATTTTGGGATCGTTTTACAGGATAAAGAGCCTATGTCCTTCCCTGGGATGGAATCTATTTCCTTGCCAAATTTCATTAAAATCATGTTCAGCAGTTTAGGCGTGAAAAGATAACAGACAGGCAGACAGTTACCATTTATAATATTAAGTATGGATGATGCTTAAACCTAGTTACTGACCAATGCTCTCTTTCAATATTCAAGTAACGAACGACGGATCAATACTTGATTACCATAACAACGTTTTTCACAACACAGAACCAAATTATTCTTAGGAATATTTTAAAAGAATCTACACCTAAGAAATATTTTTTACGAAATCACACAGTTTTGTAAGAAGTCGCGTAAAATCTGAAGTCATAGAAGACACTGGCAGGTTAGAAATAGGGCGAGATCAACGGCGGCATTAAAATTGCATGGACCTAGGTACCGCCGTCCGGCAAGCATGAATTTTGTATGCGATCGATTTGCTAGGCGGCCTTCTAGTTTAGATTTACTAGCTTCCTATAGCGGTACCATACTTTACCATGAATTTGACTATACCGATTAGGAACTGTGGTAAAAATGAGTATGATATCTTGACCTATGGACATTTTACTAAATCGTGGGTATCGGGCTTGGACGAATTATTCGTCCAAAGTATCGAGGCAACATGGATACTCATCTATGCTGTGGTACAAGCGAATTTGTGTTCCTTGTCCTAGTAAATCATATAAATAGCTAGCATCCACCCGCGACTCCGCTCGAGTGGCACATACCCGTATAAAAAGTACCTTATATATTCCAGGTCATAAACTATATGCATTCCGAATTTCAGTCAAATTCGTTCAGCTGGTACAGATAAATGAGGACAAACACTATCACTAACCTCTTCATACACACTAACTTTCACATTTATATTATTAGTAACATCAATTTAATTAGTATAATTTTAAGTTTTTATGCGATTAATGTTTTAATAATTCAACAAAACTTTCAAATAAAAAAAACGTTGCGTACAGGTACTTTTTAATGTCAATTATACTCTATGTACTTTAAAAAAATATAAAAAATTGTTTAGAGCCCCTTTTTATTTTTTATTGTTTAAGCGGCCATAGAGATAAACACTGAAAATTTCAACTCTCCTATTACGGTTCATGATTATACAGCCCGTTGACAGACGGATGGACAGACGGACGGACAGCGGAGGTTTAGTAATAGGGTCCCGTTGGCACCCTTTGGGTACGGTAGGTACCCTAAAAATGTAACAGCAAATTTTCAAACAACTTAGTATATCTTACTTTTCTAAACAGTCTCTGGCTACCACCGCCCGCGGAGGTGGGGTAGTAAATGTAAATATTGTGATCCTCAGCCGATACAGGCTTCTCCACAAACGGCTTGTTGAACACAACCCCGTTCACTTCCACATGATCCTCTGATTCAACTAACTCATGATCTGTAAGATTAAATGCCTTTAACTCTCCGGCTACAGAATCAAATCAAATGTCACGAAAAGGGAAGAATGTCATGTGACGAGAAGAGCGTTAGATTAGATATGAATGTGGCAGGATATGTAGGCAGAAGTAGGCTAAAGAAAAAATGGATGGACTGTGTGAAAGATGACATAATCAAGGACTCATTTCTTGATACTTCGCTGCTGGACTAAAGAAAAAACATAGAACGTGTCCAGCTGCTTCTCTCCCTATTCATTGTCCTGACCCCACACTAGGATTCTCTGTATCATGGGTATCAGAAACTACGAGTGTCATTGTACCGCAACACCCAGACCCGGAAGAAGCGGGAATCGAACCCCCACATCTCGCGTCTAAGCCGGGCACTCGCCTACCACGCCACTGAGATTAAGACCTAAGATTATGCCAATAGCCATTATGCGATAAGATAATGTGTGAAATCTATAACTATAATCACAGCGTCATATCTAGGTAAATTGTTAGTTAAATTGAGTTCACGGCGAACAAACAAAAATGTCAAGGGCGTGAAAATGATTTGTTATTCATAATTTTATAGATATGACCGCGTGTCGGCAAACCTAGTGTAGGGCGCCCTGTAGCTAGGTGGGGCGATGATATGCGTAAGGCTGCGGGCAGGTATTGGAGGAAGAACTGAAGATTCGAGCTCAGTAGCGTGCCATGGGAGGCCTATGTCCAGCAGTGAACTGATATGGGCTGATGATGATGAATTATATTTATTGGAATCAACCAGCCAAATAAACTACCAATAATAAATTATATTGTGTGCGATCATGTTACTAAAACAATTTTAAATGTTCTATATACTGGCTGACATTAGCCCAAGAAAGTTCTGAATGGAAAGATGCTGAGACCTTAGCTCAGCAGTGGAACAAAGCTGGCTAATAATAATTTCACTGTGGTGTTGCTCCCCAGTTTTGTCAAATTTAATGTCACAGGTTTCAAAGTAAAGGTCTACTTACGTTTCGGATCTGGTGAATCCCTATCTAAAACTGCGTACCTAGGAATTTCTATACCTTCACCTTCTAATATAGCATAAACTCTTCGACGATCCTGAAATCAACACACAGTAGATAGGTACTATATTTTCCGAACAATTTTTTTATATTATTCTACGAATCATTTAAGAAATAAATGAAGATGGATAGACAATGAGTAAGACATAAAGATACAATAAAGAAACATACCTGAATGTCATATTGCATATGAAGGTTGTTTATCACATAAGGTTTCCGTAACTTCTCGTACTGAATGGCTTTATCCAAAGGAAAGCCTTTCGAATGAAATGAGATCAAACAATCACAGATTGGCCATTCTTCTACCGGATTCTGCAATAATTTTTATTTAGAACACTTATTTTACACTTTCACTCTTTCAAATAATCTAAACTGTTTCACAAAATTGACCATTCATGTTAGTAAAGCAACCTGTGTCACACAAGGCACTGTACTAGGCCCTCTAAAAGTATATGGATTATGGATTGCAGTGTTCAAATGTAATCAAATAAGCTGAAAGCATTATGGATACCAGCTAACTTGAAACTCGAAACCAACAACAAAGCATGTGTAAGCAATTGAAGCCATTCAGTTGAAACATTTTCTGATGTCCACAAAGGTACATTACTACACCACAGAACATCTACATATTGTCCATTTATGTAGGTAACAAGAAGATACGACAATGGTTAGTTCTTGAAACGGGAAAAACAGTAAAACATGTGAAACAAAATATAATATAGGTATTACTTTTTTATTTATATAAGCAAAATTCTATTGTGAAAATTACTGAATTTTGTGCAACAAATCTATAGTAGACTTTACAAATTATTGTAGAAATACGACAAAAACAGCAATTGAAAGCGTTAATTATAGCAATCTAAAGGACATCACAAGATAAACATACTTTAAAACTGATAAAATGAGGATACTGTACTTTTCTCTAAAATTTAAACAATACAGAACCATCCAGTTACTTTTCATGAAGTTGGATTGATTGGGATAATTTAGCAGTGGGCTTATGACCAAAGAATTATGTCAATCCACATACAAAAGGTAAGTTGAAATCAAACATTCAGACTTTGTATCTGAACTCTGAATCACATGCAAAGTATTGCATGTCTATTTTAAATTTGCGATATTTTGTTCCACACTAATGTTAGACAGAGACGAGAACCTTAAGGATAACCTCCTCAGGGAAGACCAGCATCTTGATGTACTCGAACTCATCGAGCCTGGTGAGGATCTCTTTCATAGGCTTGGACTGGGACTTCTTGGCCATGGCGCACACGCCCACCACCACTTTCTTGCCGCCGCCATCGCAGTGCGGGTCTAATGACTCGCAAAGATCCAACTCGCCCTGAAAGTATCGAGATATTACCTTAAGCAAAACTAAGCCTACTTATGCAACTTATTTAATGCATTATTACATTTGGACTCTTAAATTAACATGAAAACAGATGACTTAAAACTTACTTATCATACATTGCATTGCGCATGAGAAGTGTGTTTCAATGTCATCTGTTCCTAGCTTAATCTAATTAAATAAATAAACATTTCACACTGCGCCATCTAGCCCCAAACTAAGCAAAGCTTGTACTATGGGAACCAGATGGCTGAGAGAAAACTTATATACTTTTTTTTTGTAAATACATAATACTACAACACCCAGACCCGGAAGAAATATTTGCAGTACATACAAACATTTCTCCCGTAGCGGGGATCGAACCCGCGCCTCTTGCGTCTGAGCCGAGCACTGGCCCGCCACGCCACAGAGGTCGTCAATTATACATACATCATGCAAAACTTGTTCCTTTCTATAGTTTAGTAAGCTCAAAGGGCCAGCCCTTATTATGCATCTTTATTGTTCATCCAATAACATCATTTGAACATCAGTGCAAACATCTATTGAATTTTATAAGGAAGGTTTGCTACCTGATGTTCATCCTGATATTCAAATTAATAATGTTAATGGGTGGACATCAAAGTTACATAATAGGGGGTTGGTCCTAATTCAAACCTTTAAAGCTTAGAGCTGGGATCTGAATACCAAGGATAAATGAAACTTTATAACTATTTTATATCAGTAGTAAGTAAATAATTTGATAATAGCAAAACAAAATCCTTGCTCCATTCTTCAGGGTTTTGAAATTCCATGACTGTATTCTGCACTCAAAGAAAACAAATACTTATTATGTGTCACAAAATAAATATTAAGTATAAATACTTCAGCAAAACAAAGACAGAGCTAGAATGTAGGTGCCTTTTGATCAAATTGGCTTGCTTCCAAACTTGTACATTGTTTGTTTTGGTGCATCTTTGTGGGTGGAGCTTTATTTACTTTATGATAGTCGAAACAATATGATTAGCACTAAAAAATAATTATGTTACGTGCACATAAACAATAAAAATAAAATTATGCAAAAATAAATAATAAAGAAAAATTTGGCCATCAAATGTTCCGATGCTTTTTGATGGGAAAGGAAAAGTAGCCATTGGAAGAGAAGATTAAGAGCCACTGATGTTGAAACAGAAAGTAGGTATGTAGACAGCCATTCAATTATTTTTACTACAAAACTTGTAAAGTATTTTGAGGCACACTGTCGACAAACCAATGATTAATTTTTATTATCAAATATTCTTACATCGGGCAAACAGTCATCACAATAACAAATCTCATCCTCATTCTGTTCCTTTTTTCCTTTCCTCCATCTTTTGAGTCGCCACCAATCCTTTAGCCACTGCCACTCCATTACTGCACTATCAATCTTTACTATAAAATGATACTATCTTCCACGATAACACAAAACAGGTAACCTTGCCACTGATTGGCCAAGCAATATGATAAGTAAGATAAACTTGACACAAATTAACATTACCTCACTGAACATCATGCACACCACTTGTGTTGCTATAAATAATATTTAAAGCTTTTAATACAATTAGGCCATAAAATAATGTCCAGTTGAAACGCAGTAGCCACAGTAGTTTATCATACTATACTGTGTTCCAACAATATCTTATAATCTGTAGGAAGTGTAAGACTTGTGCAAATATTGGTTTAGAGTTCGTTTACTAAAGATTACTGGCCTCTAATCAGTCCAATGTAAATTATAATTGCAAAGGCCGCATGACATAGGCGAACTGCTGATAGGAAGGGTCATGAGTTCATAACGCATGCTTTGGTCGGTGACCTCGGCTTGTTGTCCTACATTATCTGGGATTCAATAGGTAGTACGGCTCTGTTTGGTACTTGCTACCTACGTGGTAGAGCATCAGAGGAGGAAACTTACGGAAGATCTTATTGGTACAAGATTTCCATCGTCGCCGACGTAGAACTGTGGTTGAGTAGCTTGCCGCAACCCTTGATAACCATGTTCGAGCTCAGTGTATGACATCACCTACATGTGATTTTCAATAGCTATTATAATGTAAATTGAAGAAATTACACAGCGAAAAACTCAAATTCATTAAAATATTTTTCGCCCAAAAATGTGGTTCGTTCCAAGGCGACCAATAAATTTTATAGATTTTTAGCATAAATGATGACAGCAGCAAACTAACGAGCGGAACATCGCCCATAAGTGAAACAGACAGAAGACCAATGAATTACTGGCTGGGAAAGAGAGACAAGATTTTTAATTTATGTATTATTCGTTACATGATGGCAGCCATAAGTCACAAAATGTCAAAGTCAAAATTATGTAGGTCTTTATTCTCCAAGTGTAGGTCCTAGAGGGCCCAGTACACTACTCACGAAGTTAACCGAAGGCGAAAACGAGTAACTTAGAGGCACTCCGCTTCACTTCGGGCTACCTCACCTCACCCGGTCGACTTCCGATCGTTGTTGGTGTTTGCGCCCGAGTCAAAGGACCGAAGTCGCAAGCATGAAGTGACCCTCTACTCCATTCGGTTTACTTCGGTCACTGAATAATTTTAGCACCTTGGTGTAGTTAGTACCTACCTTGGTGTAGTAATAGGTAGTTAAATAATTTGTAGTACTTGTTGTTGTATGCAGTATAAGTTGTTCGTATAATATAATAGTTGTAATGCTTTGGATACCTATTGTAATGCGCATATAGTTAAAATACGCAATAGTGCACAAAGCGTACGCCATCCTCGTCACCTAACGTGTGATCGATTATCGACTAGTTCCTCGCAAAGTATCGATGCTTCGTACTCGACTGACTTTCCCGAGTACTTCTGCGAGGAACTTCGAACGAGTGTGTACTGGACGTTCGTCAATCAGCTGTTGAGTGACGTGCCTAAAGTAGGTACCTACTTTATTCTTCCAAGTACCTACTATACTATAGTACAATGAAAGTGACGGACATGTATATTTTGGTTGTTTACATTTTCAGTTTCTGTGTCTCGGTGTGCTCAAACATGATAAAAACTAGTTCTAAAAGTTCTAAGACTAAGCTAACGCCTGCCTTATTTTGGCATTCTATTAATATTTTGATTACCAAGCCCCATGTTGTAAACAAAAGATTATGGGGCTGCAAAATATGGTTCAAATCATACTGCAAACCTGTGAATCCTTCGCAATGGGAGCTACCTTCACAAATCAGCAGATTAGATAGCCCTGTTACAGCTGAAGATGTAGAACACTACATACGTACAGTACTTTGTGAAGCAAAACTAGAAATATGTTCTAAAGAAGATGATCATTTCGAAGTTAATTTTGCAGAATTATACTCTAAAAGTTTTAATCAAATTCAAGTATTCCAGTTTATAATTATGGATAAGGAAGAATTATCTGTAACATACTACGATGTCTCCCAAGAAATACACTTACAGAATTTATGTCCAAACTTTCCATTCACATTAAAACTGGAAGAAAGTTCTATCAAACTCAGTGCCTGTTGTGGTAAGTGATATGTTATTAGGGACGTCATCCGTCTGGGTTTCCCCGGATTTGTCCTAGTTTAGAGGGCAACCGGGGAGCGTCCAGGCAGGGTTTTATTTATGTAGTCCGGGATTAATAATTTGAAGTCTTGGACCGCCCGCGACACACATACTGTGCCCACGCGCCACGATCAACCGACGAACCGACTCGCTCAGTGATGGCAACCCTATATGTTATGATGTAGGATACTTATGATTATATACTTTGTATTGGTACTACTGTTGTCCTACAATTATTTAAAACGCTTACCTTACCACTTTTAATTTGGTTTCAGATGATACAAATAAATCATACACATGGCTAAGCAACACAGTACTTCTTCAAGTGGTCAAATGGTGTGAGGAAACTTCAAGCAGTTCTTATAGTCAGAGTATTTGCAAGGAATCACTAGCCTTAGTACCGCAAAGTAAATACTACTCAAAGTACAATGAGCTCAAAATAAAGTATGGAAAGGAAATGGTCAAAGTATGAACTTATCTTAATGTGTCATGGGCAGGGAACATGTTAAAATTCCCCCTCCTTGATAAATTAATTATACATTACATGTAATAATTATATATTATTATATAATAATTCTTTAAAATGTATTTCATAGATTTGGCCTGAATGCACAGACCCATCAAAGTTTGTATATGAAGACATAGCTATAGCAACATATCTACTGTTACTATGGGAAGGCGAAGATGGAAGAAAACAAAAATTTGTTGATCTGGGATGTGGGAATGGATTGCTTGTTTACATACTAACAAAAGAAGGCCATACTGGGGTGGGCATTGATGTTAGAAAGAGGAATATTTGGGACATGTACACCAAGGATGTCCTTTTAGAAGTAAGTGTCCATATCTTCAGAATGTTTATGGCGTTGAGATAAGGTACTTGATATAAACTACCAAGTGTTTTACATTTCAGGAAAAAACCATAGTTCCTTCTGATTCATCATTGTTTCCGGACACAGACTGGCTAATTGGGAACCACTCTGATGAACTCACACCTTGGATCCCTGTTATAGCAGCCAAAAGCTCATATGAGTGCAACTTCTTTCTACTCCCATGCTGTGCCTATAACTTTGATGGCACAAAGTACCAGAGGAAAAACTCATTTAAAAGTCAGTACTCTGACTTCTTAGAACACATAAAAGAGCTGGTAGAAGAATGTGGCTTCAATGTAGAAATGGACAGACTCAAAATACCAAGTACTAAAAGAATATGCCTAGTCAGTAAAGGAAGAAAATACAGTAAAGAACAATACAATGAGTATTGCAATAAAATCCAAGGCATAATAAGTAGTGGTATCCCATCTTCAGAAAATGACACATGGGTGAAAGATTTCAAAGCAAGAGATCCTGTAGAAAGAGTAAGGAACTGTACACAAATAGATAAAGATCTCATAGGGTCAATAGTAAAATGTATATCAAACTATTTGCTTGAAGGATCATGTGGGCAATCAACCTGGTATGGAGGAAGAACTGTAGATTTATGTGAAGTTATTCAGCTGATACCCCCTGATCAATTGAAGCAGCTTAAATCTGAATGTGGTGGCATACAGACACTTTTGAAGAATAATCATAATATTTTCAAAGTGCAAAGTGGAAAAGTACAGTTGAGGTATCCACAAACAGTAGATGAAGTTTATAGTAAAAAATCAGGGAATTTGAAAATCCAGCAAAAACCGTGCTGGTTTTATACCAATCATCCTCAGGGCTGTCCACTATTGGACTCCAAATGCAGTTTTTTACATGCTAAAGGTTAAAATTAAATAAAGTCTTACAAAAGATAAAAAGTATTTACTTTATCAGTATCCATAAAATAACTTTGCTAAATTATTATTTCCAATAAAGTAGAAAATTAAAGTCATTACATAATTACAAAATTATGAGACCATACCATAGAATAGATAGATCAAAATTATACTATTATTTATTTAGCTACCAACATAGTTATTACATTGTATCACATAATACAGTATGATGGTAATTATCCGTAAGTAGCTTAAGTCATTTTAACTATTTTAATATTTAAACTTAAATGGAAGTCCTCTATTTAATATTTAGGAGTCAATTTCAAAGAACTTATTAAGCTCAGTCAGATTTTGCTGGTCAACCAATTCAACTATTTCCTGTTCCCCCATGAATGAGCAAACCATTCTTAAAGTTGCCCAGATAGCAGGTGAAGTAGTACTGAATAATTCAGGGCCAATACTCTCTGCTTTGTGCTGCTGATTCAGAGCCACCAAGAAATGTTCAGCTGCTTGTTTGAATGCCCCCAAGTTCATACATGTAATGCCAACATTATATCTGGCCCTGACATAACCGGGTTCCAAATTCAAAGCCTCATGATAAGCATCTACAGCCTCCTCACTTCTGTTACTATTAGCTAATGTGGCACCAAGTCTGTTCCAAAGCTGAGGGTTGTCATTCTGAACCATCAGAGCTGTTTTGAAGCAATCCACTGCTTTATCATACTCCTGACTCAAATTGAATACAACTCCAAGGGCATTTTGAACATCTGGATCGATGTGTTCAGGGTCTAGCCGAACAGCATCCAGGTACAAATCCTGAATACGAGTCTGTAAGCTTGGTATCTCAATAGTATTCGTATCAAAATACAGTGAAGGCAGGTCTTTGTATTTGGGGCTGTTTTTCAACCAATCCAGCAAAGATATGTATGCCTGCGTTGGCATGGTTTCATTAGCAAAAGCAGCTGCCAGAATTAGGTATGCATCTTGCATACTGGGGTCAAGTTCAATACATTTTCTTAAGGCTGTTATTGCCATAGGATCCTGTTCATTTTCAGCCTGTGTTGATCCCAGAAGGAACCAAACCACAGCAGAGTCGGGTTGCTGCTGAGCAGCAGCTTCAAAGCATACAACAGCTCCAGGAATATCACCCATTTTTAACTTTTCTTTGCCCAGTTCAAGAGCACTTTTATTTTCCAACATCACATTACCTTCAGTGAATTGATATTCTTTAGATATGTTATCAGCATTATATGAACTCCAAATATCTGTAACATCACTTAATTTCTGCCATTCTTCTCTATACTTTTCAGAAATCTCATCCAGCTGTTGTTCTCTATTTTTTTGTGTTTCGGTAGGTTCTGCAGGTTCAAAGTTCATCTCACCAGCACTCATCCTCATCATGAAGGACATAAACTTATTGTATGCAACATTGTCATCATCCTTAGCTTTGTCAACATATTCTTGGGCTTTGACACGGACAGTGTCATTTTGCAACTCAGATTCATTCATGTATTGTACTTGAACATTATGAACAAATCCTTGGGGGGTACTTAGTCCCAATAGCTGTGGTTGCATAAAGTTTCCCATCATTGGTCTTTGAGGTAAGAAAGAGGTTGATGGGCGAGGCATCCATGGTTTATTCATTTGCGAGCTACTGGGTCCTGATTGGATCTGTGCATTTTTCAATGGCCCAACATCAGGTATGTTGTTCAATAAGCTGTTCATGTTGAATGTTTGTGGCCCCTGTGCAATGTTCTGCGCCATGAATTCGCTGACATACTGCTCGGCAAGCGTTCGAGGCTGCGACAGACCTGCATCACGACCGACGATATTCGATAACTGGACAAGGGAATTGTTACCGCCACAGTCACCACCCACGAGTTTATTTAGTGACATTTTTATGCACTGATTATTCCAAATTGTTTTTGTTCAAAGGTCAATGGAGGAATTATACAGCAAAATATTCTTTCGGGTAGGTAGGCAACGTTACGTCTCGAAGTGATAGCAGAGTTTGATAAATGGTTGTCACTAGCAAAAAAACATTTACTCTGCCGCCGACACTAGCAAAGTATCAATAATATTTTCCTGGTTCTATAAAGATTCTATACGTACGATACTATCGATCACTGAACTGGGAATTGGGAAAATTGAGAATTACTTACATACAAAGATTGATTGAATGAACTTGAGGAATGAACTAAACTAACGTGAGAAGAGAATGAATGAGGATGATCTTGCTTCTCTGTTTCTTGCAGGGCAGCGGGTAAGGGCCTCTAGCTGGCGTTATTTACCCTAGCTTCTTCTCTGGAAAGATATCAAGTCTGTCAACTAGACATCATCATCATCATCTTCCTGCCCTTATCCCACTCTATGTGGGGTCGGCACAGCATGATCCAAGCTCAGAACATGTATTTATTGTTCTGAGGATCCAAGGATCATGCTGAGAGTTTTGGCTAAGGTGTTTTATGACTGGCCGCCCGCCTGACGTCAAACCTCCTTGGGAATACTCTTGCTTATTGTATCTCATCATGTTGGAGGATACTATCCCGACTATCGACTTTTAACGACAACTAGACATGACATATTTATTTAGTCTGATTGTCAGTCAAAGTCATTGTCAAATTGGCATGATTATTTCTCTAACTTCCTTTCTTGTTTTAGACTTGTCGGTTTCCATTTCACCGACCGGTTTACGTTCTATCTACCCTTTTCTTGTGATAATAATTCCTTCATTTCTTTTAGCACAAATTAAAATTGTTTCGAGCTGTCGGGCAGAAACAAACACTTGGAAACCCGATAGAGTACCCAGAATTTCTATACTTATCTGTTTCATTCAAAGTTACGTAAGGTTACTAAATAAAATAATATGAAACAAATGTTTATCTATTTTTCCACTTGAAAATGACTGAAGAAAAGTCTGAAACTTCTATGGAACACACCCCCAGTTCTGAGGACTCAGCTGAAGTTCCGGCTGACGAAAAATGGCTGGTATGTATTTGTAAAAATATAATATAAATGCTACATAACTTCAAGGAGTTGGGCTGTCTGGGGGAGGGTTAGCGGGGGGGATAATGCACAATACACCCCACCGCGGGACGTCAGTGCAGATCTTTGTTCCCCTAACCACAATTAGAATTAGCTACATAATTTGCCCATGGACACCAAAATAAATAAACAAATAAATTCATATTGTTGGACATTTCTTACATTGAGCCCCACACAAACTAGTTTTCTTAAAAGTTTGTACGGGAATGGGAATCAGATTAGGAGATAGAAAACTTTTTAATATATTTCTTTATAAACATTCTTAAATTATATTGAAGCACCCAGACACAAAACAAAGATCTATCACTTTTATAACACAAATATAAATTGAAGATAGAAGTGCTTGTGAGGTAGCTTGCTTACACATACTTGATTGATTATTGAAGTTAAGCAACATTGTGCGCGGCCACAATTTGGATTGGTGACCGCAAGGTGTCCAATTTCTGTTGGAATGTGTTCGGAGTAGGTCTATGAGAGATGATTTATGTATTTCATTTGAAATTAACTGGCTGGATGTGGGTATGGTGTTAGCTGCACAGACATCCGATGCAGCTATCATGCTTACCAGACTGCATATAGGCTGATTGGGGAATAATTATCGTAGGGATCCCTATGGGACCGACATGATCATGTTGCGACAAAGGTCCCTAAAATAAATAAGAAATAAAATGCAAGCTAGAAGCTTTTTTGAGTTTGAGGCACGAATTTTCAAGTTTTGACCCTAGTGTACCTACCTACGGGAAGGCTCTGTTTTACCGACTATAAAAAACATAGAATGCGTCCAACTGCTTCTCTCTCCGAGCATGTCGTAAAAGTAGACTAAGGAGTACCTAGTATCCTCTCCAACTTGATGGACGTATAAGGGCGATGGACTGATCACCTGTCACCATGGTTCGCAATATCCATCTTGGGAGTCTTGGATCAGAAGTGGATGCGAGTATTCTTATGATTACTTGTGTCTCTGCCCACCCTATTAGGGATACGGGCGTGATAATATGTATGTATGTATGTATGTATGTAGAAATAACTTGTAGAACATTAATATTGGAAAGTTGTTCATAACTATTATATTTTCCAGATAAGAGATTGCGACACCTATTACGAGGAGTACAAAGAGTGCACAAGCTTCAGAGGAAGGTTCCACCAGTACTTCATATTTGGAGAGACACTCAACTGCAATCAGTGGAAGAAGGATTACGATAATTGCAGTAAATGGGAGGCAAGCCAGGACTGTAAAGCTGCGGTGAGCTAATGTCTTTTCCAGTGTGACATTTTGCCATTAAGGTGATTCGTTTTCCATTTACGGGCGAATGGAGCATAACCTTAAACTCAAATTATATCATTTGGCATTTAATATGATGTTTATTCGCGGCAAATTATATTTACTAGATAAAAATAGTATAATAATCGCTTAAATCAGTCAAAAATTCAGTTCAGTTTTGTTAATGTGTGAGTGTACACCGACAGTATCGTATGCAGTTAAAAGTTTAGTTGTGTGTGCGGCTACGTTGCCAGCTCGCTATGCTCGTTCCGTAGACTGTTGCCGTTCTTCTCGACGATCACGTGGACGTGATCATGCGTGACTTTAGGCATTCTAAGGTCTCTTAGTACCCTGTTTCATAAACTTGACCATCCTGGTACCTGAATAAAATACCTGTAATTTTTGTAGATAAGCTAAGTTATCTTTACTTTCAGATTTTTTTTTTAAGGAACTTTACGTCGATTGACGACGAAGTCTGTTCCATCGTATCTTCTTACTCATATTTCAGCTCAGACCGTCCACTGAATTTAAAATTGGTTGATGAGTTTCTATCATTCAAGAATTCGACTTTGAATCCTGAGACCTAGCAAATGAACATTTTATACCTAATTAACATTTTATACCTAACTAGCGGTCGCCCGCGGCTCCGCCCGCGTGGATGTCGGTTACCGCTGCAAAAAGCCTACCCAGGAAAGACACGGTCAGTCGCGAGGTCGGCTCCCTACGCAGCGGTCGTGCAGCAGAAATCGTAATATTTTAATTTCGCCATAACTTCAAAACCAAACGTCCAATTTTAATCATTCAAATACCAAATATTATCTCCATAAACTGTTCTTAGTGATGAAATCATTTATTTTGATAAGGATTAATAGCATGAGTAAAATAAACGCGTTTAAATGTAGTCCAAAAAAAATTCAAGATTTTTAAATAAAAAAATGGTTGCTGTGCCTCACTCGACATAGATGGGTATAGTGTGTCGCGGACTTTTTTGTAGATATTTATAAGATCTACAATTAATTAGAACATTTTATGGTTCTATCTTTTATAGTTTAGGCAGCGTACGCAAAATAAGTAACTTTTCTGGTTGATTTTTTACACCTTGTGTCCGAAAAACCCAAATATCTTACGGAACCCTATTTTTTTCCAAAATAAAATATAGCCTATGTTACTCGTGGATAATGTAGCTTTCGAATGGTGAAAGAATTTTTAAAATCGGTCCAGTAGTTTTTGAGCCTATTCAGTACAAACAAACAAACAAACAAACAAAGTTTTCCTCTTTATAATATTAGTGTAGATTAACATTTTAATATTACCAATGGGCTTTTCTGATCGAATAATTTACGTACACTATACCAGTACTCTCAAAAGGTTAAGGAAAACATGAGGAAACCGGCAAGTCGATGAACAGTACAAAGTTCGAAAACATTGTGTCAAGTGCCGATGAAAGAAACTTTTGAAGCGCACATTAAATCCTTTCGCTACACCGGTTCTAAAGGACTAGTGACACAACTAGATAGATAGAATATAACTTTAAAGGTAATCCTAAGGTATTCTTTTGCTCTGCCATAGATGCATTACTCTTTCTAAATAATTAATTAACTAAGGCCTTTTACCATCTATAGTAGATGATTTTTACAGCGTCAGGAGGCAACTTTTACCTTCACAAACAGGACGCTGTAGTGCCCGGGACGAATTAAGATGGAGTAGACTTGCCTAGCACCTATTTCACCCTCTCAGCTTAGTCAGCCTTACTAAAATCTTTCTAAATACCTAATTTATATTCATGCTTTCCAGCTAGCGGTGATAAAAAGTGAGAAAGCGCGTCGAATGGAAAGACTGCGCGCTCACTACAGAAACGACGTGTGGAAGAAACGGGACGCTCCCCCGGAGGACTGGAACAAGCCCTTACCAGAGTGGATGGTGAAACGTGATGAGAAGACATTTCTAGCTGCAAAAGCACAGGAGATACGGGAAGGGAAAGTTATAGAACCAGACAAAAGTTCTTGTACAATCATATGACATTGACATTGTGTTGCACTGTAGCCATCAGTATCTTAGCAATAAATATGACTAAATGGGTGAAGTGTACAAAATAGTTAAGTAGGCAATTGGTTTGAAGAGTCGTGGATGTAAGTATTAAAGTTATCAGTGTTAACAACTTTTTTTATTGTTTATTTAAGGAACCTTATAGAGGTACAGGAAACCATCATAATCAATTTCAAAAAGGAATGGTTGTTTTATATCTACCTTGTCATTGGATTGAAGAAAAAAAAGACTAAACACATTCTCTTCATTATCTAAATTATTCAACATTTTTAGTTAGGCGGGGCTTTAAAAAATAAAATAAATAAAATGTGTTTATTGCAGACCATTGATCCATATTGTGTTAGTAGTAACTTACAAGCTAAATTAGTAAACCTAAAAACTACTTAAAAATAAAACCAAAAAATAACATTAAGACCTACCTATTGAGACACTAGGCGTGTGATTGGCCGAAGTACTGCCAGCCAGTGTCTCATGTAGGCCGAGCACAGATCCTCAACAACAACGGTTAGAAGGCTGTTGGTACCACCACGCAACCGGCGCATCAGGGACGCCGTTCTCTTTCGCATGATCGCAAAAAAGTCATCAGTGCGTGCGTCTGCGAACATCCCCGACGCGCTACAGAATCGCGGCAGCCTCAACAGCATTCTGAAACCGTTGTTGTATTGGATTCGTAGGGCGTTGTAGGATTTCTGTGTATACTTAGCCCACAGGCTGCACGTGTAAAAAGAAGTACAAAATGTTTTAAAAAGTGTAATTTTAACTAGTGCTGTGCAACGTGCAAATCTGCGAGCCAGCATGTTACACCTCACTGACAAAGCCCTACGCTCCCTCTCCATATCCAAATCGTCTGACAAATCCTCAGTGACCCAGTGGCCCAGGTACTTGAATTTCGTTACCCAGTTAAGAGAAGTTCCTCCTAGTTGTACTGCGGGAACAGAGTAGCTCTTGTTTAAGGCTCAATGTCAAAATTTAGGGCTGAAAATACAGATAAGATATACCTGAAAAGCTAGGTTGCTTATACCCTCAATACCGAGTCACACGTTTCACATTAGAATTGTGAGTTGTGATTTTGCATTATTTAATATATTAGATTACAAAAAAAATCCTTACAAACTTTCGCTATTATAATGAAACTTAAGTAGGTATTGTATCTTTGTACAATATCGGCAGTTCTACCAATCACGTTGCTCCAGCCTGACCCAGCAACTCACTATCTGACTGATAACACACAGTCATGTTTAATTGTTCACAAATAAGATAAATATTTACCACATTCGCTGTTCGTCTGCTGTTTACTGCTCACTCATGAGTAGACTATTGTGTAATACCGTCCTTACGCTGCGTTTGAGAGTGCCAATGGCTCGGAATGCATCTGCTTTCCTCATAGAGGATCCTAAATACTCCTTTTTGAAGGATTTGGGTCTGAAGGAGAAGAATATCGGTGTTTTTAACGGGAAATGGGCGGCTAATGGAGAGGTAAGTTTTTTTTATATTCCATAGTACTTATCAATTAGTTTGCCTATTGTGCAATATAACTTTCCTTGTCTGTTTACTTTATCTCTGTTATTGGTCAAATAATTTGCCGACCACTGTACTAATATACCTATACTGCTAACGCATTCAACTTAGTGCACAACGCCAATATTTGCTATCAAACATTTACTAACGTCATTTGTTGATCTTTTGGTCGATAATACCAACCACCTACCTACATATCTTCAGCTCTTTAATTGTTCCAAACATTAGGTACGCTATGTAATTTGAAAACCACTTTCGGTCATAATGACCTTAACCTCTGATAAGGCTAACAAAACATTGTATCATCAGATAATCAAGTCGTACAGTCCAGCCAATGGCAAGGTTATAGCCGAGGTGCAAGCGGCTAGCGCGGCCGACTATGAAGCGTGTGCCTCGGCCGCGCAGCAAGCGTGGCACGACTGGGCAGAGATGCCAGCTCCGGCCCGGGGCGAGATCGTCAGGCAGATCGGAGATGCCTTGAGAGAGAAGCTACAGCCTTTGGGGCAACTCGTGTCTTTAGAGATGGGTAAGTGTGGTGTATCAGTGGCATCAGGTTTAGTGGCACGCACAATCTTAAAAGGGGTGTCGCGAAGTTTCGCGAATTTAATTTAAATTTTAATTTAATTTGAGTACAAGCAAATCTAAAATGTACCAGTTATATTTTAATTGTTAGTATTTACACTATCAGTATCAGTACCGGTACCAATTAAAATGCCTACCAGTGAATAATACAGTAACCAGTAAGTATGATATTACAGTAAATTTTGGCAAACAATTTTGCTGTACCAATTGAGTTAAATGACGTAAGTCATTTTACAAGGCGAGTGATGAATATGAATGTGGATGGATATACTGCTAGAGGAAGGCCAAGGAAAAGATGGATGGATTGTGTGAAAGAGGATATGCGTGTGAAAGGTGTAAAAGTCACGTCTGCCGCCAAAAGACTATAATAGAGATTGAAAAACAATTAAAACACTTTTAATTACTGTAGAAGTTTCCATAAAATCGATTATAGAGCAAAAATTGCTCTATACTGGCTTTCTTTGAATCTTTTATAACACCTGTCTATAATGGCTTTAAAAAATGGAGTAAACCTTTACTTCGACAGGTAAAAGGATAACTTGGCTCTCTCTAAAGCTTACAGAGCATAAACGTTTTATTTTACCAAATGCTTCTATAGAACCCGTAGGTAACGCTAAAAACCTTTATACGACGTTTACTCAACTTTTTTGTGATTATACTATATCTTACTTATATTATTAAATTGAAAAGCTTTAGTTTGCTTGAAATTACTGGCGTAAAGCTCAAAACGCAACGATAGCGCGTGCTAATTTTACCTGTGCTGCCATCTAGTTCGAAAGTTTGTGAGGATGTTTGGATGTTTGTGCATCAATCACGCCCATATCACGCCTAAACGGCTGAACAGATCTGAACGGAACTTGGAATATACATAGTACATGTACTGGATTAACATATAGGCTATTTTTTATCCGTACGACGCGAGCGAAGCCGCGGGCGGCAGCTAGTATAAACCTAAGTTATAGGTCCAAAATGTTACTTTGAAACCGCCTCTCTGTTTTCACCTTTGGTGCACAAACGCATGAAGAAATAGTAAAGTCCTATAGTAAGAATCGAGATTGTAGCAAATACATACATACATACATTATCAAGCCCGTATCCCTGGTGGGGTGGGCAGAGCCACAAGTAAACATGAGAAAACTTGCAGCCACTTCTGATTTAGTTAGTCCTAAGATGGATTATGATGAACCGCGGTGACAGGTGATCAGCCCATCGCCCATATACATAGATACCTAAGTGAACAAATAAAACAAAGAATTCTATGCAAACTTGGTATGGAGTACCACGCATTACTCAGAATATTTCCTGCTCTTATGGTTATATTAAAATTACTGATCAAATTCTACAAAACGATGAAATAATCCTGAATGATGATGTCTCTAGAAGTGACCAAGTAAATCTTTTACGGGGTAATGATTATCATTACTCCTTGGTCTCTAGTGAAAAGATAGAAGTAAAGGAAGCTATCTATTTGGTAAAAATGAACCTTACTTAACTCTAAGGAACAATAATCTAAAGCAATTTTGGGACCTCGAGTCAATTGAAATTGGTAACTCGCCAGGGTCATCTAAGGATGAAGAAGCGATTCAAAGATATTATGAAACCACCGGTTACGTAGACAACCACTATTACGTAAAATGGCCATAGTCAGAACATTTATTACCTTTATTACCTTCTAACATTTATTACCTTTTGAAAACCTTTAGAGGTTGGATGATGCTCGAGGTTTTGACTGGTTGGCTGATCAGATTTAGAGAACATAAAATCGCTGTTCTTACTGACGTATAAAAGGCCTTTCTGCAAATTGGACTGCAATACCATGTTCGGGATATAGAAACTAGTAATTGTTTCTTATGGCTTGAAGGCCCAAATAAAGCTATCAGTTTAAATAATTTACGCTACTGTATGTTTTCTGCGTGCCCTTCGGGGTTATATCCAGTCCATTCTAAATGCGATTCAAAAACGAATTGCCGATGACATAATGTAGACAATCTAGTAGGTATTAGGCACGAAGTCTCAAGGAAGCAACCGCTTTCTACAAAACAGATAAACGTTCTTCTATCAGTGAATATTTGCGGTTGGAACTTTAATTTAAGAGATTTATGAGAGAGAGATCAAACAAAAGACAGTTGATAAAATCCTTGACAGTGAATGAAATACACATTTAGATGGTTGAAGATTAAAGCTCAATTAGGATATTTTCAATGATACTTCACAATAGGAGGAGTACTGAAAGTAACAGCTTCTATCAATAATAATAATAATAAAACTTTATTTCAGACACAGGTCCATAGAAAAATACAACACTAAAGTTAGATACATTAAGAATATAAACAAAACAAGAAGTAGGAACACAAAACATAAACTAAGTATATAGGTACATTTAAAATCTAACATAAATATTTAAATAATGAAAATAGAAATGAAAATCTTCTAAATATAAAAAATAAAAGTTATATAACGACTTTTAGCCAGTGTATAAAAATGCCGGAATCAAATTTTCGAGCGAAAATTTTGAGAAAGCCGTTAGGACTATTCCTCACCCGTCCGAGCAAAGAGACTATCCGTTTTCGAATGATAGCATGAAAACCATCTGTCCTTGCGTCGGCAAACATACCTGACGCACTACAGAATCTTGGTAGTCCTAACAGCATTCTAAAAATATTGTTATATTGAACAATGACCCGTGTGGATTTGTTGCACTAGTACTCGTATTATTGCCCGCGAAAATCTTATTGCAGGAACTTTGGAAGCTAATATTAAAGTGGGACGCGAAGCGTACACCAGACTTAACAGATGGAAAGAGAGATGAGAAAGGCGTGCTACTGTCTTGGAATTGAACTGTATTGATGAACTGATCATTTCTCGCCCATTTAAGCACACAGCTGATCTACCGAATAATTGCAAGAGCAAACACGAATTGCATTATGGTGCTGATGCGATAATGCAAGTATACAATACACAGCTGTTACATAATTAAGTGCGTACTATGAGCACGGTAATGACGCAGTTAGTTGTTCTAGGAATTAAGGCAATTAAGGATTAAAATGATTTACAAATTCCGAGGCTCGAGTTATTGGGTGTGGTCATAGGAATCGGATAATAAATATAAGAGAAAATTCATAAGATAAAAAGTGAGTTCTTATGAGTTAGTGGTCAACTCTTGTGACAGAAGTTTTAGGCTGCTTAAAGTCCTAAGAATTCATAAGATTATCTATTGATTAACAATTAATAAGGGTCAACAGCGAGATCGTTTTGAACTGGTATAAAACTAAGAAATTTACTTCCGTTTTTGTTGCACGATGTACCTATCCGTGAACTGAAACAAAATTTAATACTAGCTATCAGGTCCTGATTTTTTTGAGAATGTCACCATTTAATTAGTTAAATGACTTCAGACCACAGAAAGGACTGAATGAAGCCCAAGATTCTAGTATTTGCTTGGGAGGACCTATCGAATGATAGAAGTAGAAATGAGGAACAGGACACATTTGAAATTCTTTTGCTGGGGAGGATCTATCGAATGATTGATAGAAGTATGAATGTAGGACAGGACACATTTGAACGTTATCAAGACCAGAACATAAAAGTTAAAGAGGAGCCTACAAGAACCGAGCTAGGATAAACAGAAACAACAGGGATAGCAGACAGAGATGGGCATAGACAGATGGGCAGAGGATTTAGATTCAGAGATTTTGAAACACGGTTTCGATTATATACGGATTTGTAATCCAAACACACTTTGGTGAACACATAGGTACTACACAAATCACACAATCTAAATGTGCTGGATAAGCGGTTACCGTATCGTGGAACCCTTCAACTACTTTGTTTATCCTAAATTGCAATCAGAACTCAACCAATAAACTTTATGAATTCGATTTAGATATGGCAATAGCTCAAAAGTTTCCTTGCTCCAGGTAAGATCCTCCCCGAAGCGATAGGCGAGGTGGTAGAATACATCCACGTATGTGACCTCGCTCTCGGCCTATCGCGTACCCTCCCCGGCGCCATCTTCCCATCGGAGAGGCCCGGGCACGTACTGATCGAGAAGTGGAACCCGTTGGGATTGGTCGGCATCATTACGGCTTTCAACTTCCCCGTGGCTGTGTTTGGGTGGAACAGTGCTATTGCTATGGTAAGTTCTTCAACTACGATTATGGAACGGGGTAGTTCCGGCACTAAAAAGCAACGCAAATATTCAAAAGTCGAATGTCATAGGTTATAGAGAGTGGTCCTGGAGAAAGGTTCAATTTCGTATGGTCTAATTACGGCTTACGCCATTCATATTAACGGAACGCGTCACCTAACACATCTACAACAGACGATTCATATAACCAACGGCCTCGGGTCACCAGCTCAAGAGCCGTGGAATCAACAGATTGAGCCGAACACGGATGCAGCGGCTATTATAAGCCGCTGACCGAACGTAGATGGGTGTCTTAGAGCAGGTCAGCCCTTAGAACCGTTTCACTGCGTAGACAGACACGAACTCCCCTATAATTTTATTGGCCATTTTCCTTTCGGTGTTCGGCTTTTTTCGGGTGACATGAATAATGAAACATGATTTTTTTTGTGTACATGTCTAGAGCTTTCGATGCCTTTGAAAGAGGGTGGTGGGAGACGGCTCGGGACAGGGTTGTCTGGAAATCCGCGGGGGACGCCTTTTTCCAGTAGTGGAACGAAATGGGTTTAAAAAAACATGTAAAGAAAGTGGTCGTCGGGATCGAAATCTGTAGTTTGTAGGCTACAATAAAAATAGGTAGGTACTTCTGTTCAGGTTCGAGTTTGAATAGTTCTAGAAAATACTTCAAATAGTCGATTTACATTTTAGGTGTGTGGCGACGTGAGTGTATGGAAGCCATCCGATACAACACCTCTCGTAGCTGTCGCTGTCACCAAGATAGTGGAGAGTGTGTTGGAGAAGAATAACATTCCGGGCGCCGTGGCCGCGCTCTGCGTCGGTGGGAGGGACATCGGACAGCAGCTGGTGAAAGACAAGAGGGCCAAGCTTGTGTCCTTTACTGGCAGCACTGCTGTTGGACAACAGGTGAATAAAAAACAATATATCGGCTTTAAGAACCCATTTTCAATTTATTAACTGATCTATTTCAACAAATAACCTGCCGTTGGGTTCCTCTGGTTCAATACAAAGTGCGAAATGTCAAAAAATCTAATATGGTCACTGTAGCATGTTACCTAACTCTTCACAATCGGTTTAAGTAGGTAGGTATTGTTTTTTTATGTAGGTACCTAACTTATTAATTTTTTATCTCATTATTCTGGCTAAATCTACAAAACAACGTTACTTATGTAATTTAATTGTACAATTCCATTAACTAAATGTGTCAGCAGAGCGTTACCCCCCGTGTTATTATCACAATTTGATAACACAATCATAGTAAATAATCTCTAACTATTTTGCGATATCTTTCATATATGTAATTTCCTATCAACATTCAACAAACTCCATTACCTACGCCTTATCTATCAGTTATTTGTAACACCTAGATGTCCCAAGTCTAAGGAATACATAACTAAAAAATATCCACAATAGAGCATTGATAAGGGAGGTAAAAAGACGATGTTTAATTTTTTTGGCAGGAACTTCCCTACTGGAAGGACAATAGCTTAGGTATTATTGCAGATCACGAACTCAGTACCTACTCATTAGGGGTAGTTCCCATTTGTACTATGGAACATGACGTCATCGAGCAAAATGACACATTTTCTTCCCTATTTTTTCCATAAGTACATGCTAGCTTTTCACCCGAGTTTCATGCCATAATAGAAAAAAATGGTAGGTAATCAGATTTTCCCAAAATCGCCCATAAGAAGCTAAATGACCATGATAATTATTCCGTCATGCCATTGATCAAACATCTGCCTAAGTAAAATAATAAATTATTATTATTTTCTAGAGGCCAGTATGATGATAAGATAATCGTAAAGAGGTCTTATTTACCTCGTCCTATAGAACAATTTGAGAAATAAAAGTACCTATTAATGTTCCATAGTACAAAATAAGAAAAAAATATTAGTTACTTATTTTGTCCGATGATGTCATGTTCCATAGAACATTATAGGAACTACCCCTCGTTAGTTTCCATATCAAAATGTTATGTCTTTAGGTGGGCGTGGAAGTTCAAAGACGCTTCGGGCGCCACCTACTAGAGCTCGGTGGTAACAACGCGATCATCGTGAACTCCGACGCCAATTTAGACTTGTTGCTGTCCGCGGCTCTGTTCGCGTGCGCCGGCACCGCCGGACAACGATGCACCACTACCAGAAGATTATTTATTCATAAGAAGGTAACTTCTCTGGACTGGGAGTAAAGAAAAAACATAGAATGCGTCCAGCTGCTTCTCTCCTCGAGCACGTCGTAAAAGTCGACTAAGGGATAGTATTCTCCAACGTGATGAGATACAATAAGCTAGTATTCCCTAGGAGGGTTAACGTCAGGCAGGCAGCCGGTCATAAAACACCTTAGCTAAAACTCTTACAACATGATCCAAGGATCATGCTGTGCCGACCCCACATAGAGTGGAATAGGGGCAGGAAAAGAAGGTAACTACAAATTATATTTGTTTGTAACTAACTGAACCCGCGAACTTCGTACTGCCTTAGAATTAATAATGCAAATTTTCAAAGACCCTTACATACAGCCCTGCAAGATAAAGAGTTGCTGACGACCCCATTGATATGAGTGACATTGTCAATTATCAAAATTGTATGTATTGTCCTTAGTAGCATTTAACTGGCAGATTTTCCGGGTTAAGGGTTTTATCCTGGAAGAGATCGCTTTTAGCGATTAGGCCGCCCATTGTAATACGCATAAATGTGTTATGTGCCTATTTTGTTTTATTTTAATTTTGTTTGATGTTTCTCTTGTGTTTTTACAATAGTTATACTTATTTGCTCTTTGAATGCAGAAAGTCTTACATTAATCGAGATTGACAAAATCTTTCCCCAGGTGTACAGCGAAGTGGTATCTCGACTAACGAAAGCGTACGCTGGTGTGGTCAGCAAGATCGGCGACCCCCTCCTATCAGAGACTTTGATCGGTCCGCTGCACACGCCTGCTGCCGTCGAAGCCTTCAAGAAGACTGTCGCTGAAGCCGTTAAAGCGGGAGGCAAGATCGAGTTCGGAGGAAAGGTAGACTATCCGAGATTTGTATCGGAATATTGTTGGTAGCATGTGGTGGTAAGTAGGTTCGGTAATCCACTGCTATTGGAGATCGGTCCGCTGCACACGTCCGCCGTTGTCAACGCCTTCAAAAAGACTGTCACTGAAGCCGTTAAAGCGGGAGGCAAGATCGAGCTCGGAGGAATGGTACACCATCCTAGATTTTGACCTTTAATGTTGGTGAGATGTGGTCTGTGGGATTGGCTGATCACCTGTCAACATGGTTCACCATATCCATGTTGGGACTTCGAATCAGAAGTGGCTGCAAGTTTTCTTATAATAACGTGTGACTCTGCCCACCCCATTAGGGATACGGAAGTGATAATATGTATGCATGTACATGGTATTATAACACCCAGACCGGGAAGAAATATTTGCAGAACATGCAAACATTTCTCCCGCAGCGAGAACCGAATCCGCGCCTCATGCGTCTCAGCCGAGTACTCGCCCGTCAAGCCACCGAAGTCGTCAAAAGCTCCCCTTTTACGGGCGGCTTTTAAAAGGTTTGCTTGTCATTTGAACAGTGGCATCGAATTGTCCTTTTTATAATTTCATAAACAATAATCCTTCCAGGTGATAGAACGCGAGGGTTACTTCGTGGAGCCGACCATCATAACGGGCCTCCCGCACGACTCGCCTCTCGTGAAGTCGGAGTGCTTCGCGCCCATCGTCTACTGCATACAGATACCAGACCTGGAGACCGGCATACTGTATAACAACGAGGTCGAACAGGGCCTCTCCTCTAGCCTGTTTACTGAGAACCTGGGAGATGTTTTCAAGGTACTATAACAACTTATGTTACTGGTTCTCTCTCAGTATTATGTATGTATGTTCGTATGAGCTAGTGGCCAACTCTAGTGATGGAGTTTTTAGACCGCCTAAAGGCCTCCGTCATGGCTTAACGACAACGTGCCCTCCGAAGCACGGAAGCGCTCAGCTCGTAATGCCACTTGCGATCACCTACCCCAATTTGTGACCGCGCATATCGTTGCTTAACTTTAACGATCAATCAAGAACGCCTAAGCAAGCTACGCCACGAGCGCTTCTCTCAGTGTGGTGTAAGGATTAAAAGTACGCCCTTTCGAGTTTTTGACACAATACATGTTATTGTTATTGAAAATCTACAATGTCTGATAGTTTTCAAATCTGTAGGTATTTATTTCGTAATTGCTGTTGCAAAGTAATTTTATTCATGAACACTTACAGCAGATTTGAAGTTTTAACGAAGTCATTATCTACTATTTAAGTAGGTATACATATCTACTCTAGTAAGTGACGACCTCTGTGGCGTGGCGGGCGAGTGCTCAGCTGAGACGCAAGAGGCGCGGGTTCGATTCCCGCTGCGGGAGAAATGTTTGCATGCTCTGCAAATATTTCTTCCGGGTCTGGGTGTTGTAATATGTCGCTGCTTTAATTTGATAGTGTCACATAGCCAAATGTGACTATTTTGAGTTAGTAATGCAGTTCGATGCAAAATGTACTTTAACGTACTATATTCAAAGATCATATTTCTATTCCCAAAATTGACGACGTGGCGATAGCAAATGACATTATCTAATTTTTTCAAAATAGATGCCATCTTTGTTGAACACCGACACTTCGCCAGTTACTGCATGATTTTAGAGCATTACGCCACATTATTTTCTAAAAAATAGTCACATCACAAGATAATACATGTAAAAGTGCTGCTTTTTTCTTGAATAGTGGCGAGTTTTTTGTTGTGTCGGTTTCGAAGAAAATTATAATTATTCCAACCATTTCTTTATTCGAAGAAGATAGTGCTTTTAGGTTATGGGACGTTATTTCAAAAAGTAAGTACATGAACATTTCTTCTTATTTAGTTATAATACTGTTTACAAGTAAAATATTTGAATGTTATTTTATCCAAAAAGAAATGTGTCATTATCATACAAATTATTAAAAGAAAATACTGTAACTGATTCCGAAGTAAAACACTGTTGCATAAAATTTGTTGTGATATTTTTAATTGGTGCATTATTGAATTAAAAATTGATATTGTTTTACTAATGAATTATAGAATAATGTGGTAGTCAGATACTGAATATCAAATTCATAATTTTGTTTCAGTGTCGAATCGACGTACGCTACTCATGTTTCAAAATATGAATATGATATTACGGAGAAAACGAGGTAAGTAAACCAGATAAACACAATATTTTACATACAACATCTCAAATACGTGCCTATATAATTTACTAATAATTACTATTTATATTATTTATTTCAATCAAATTAATCTAAAAAGTAAAAATTCTGTTTAAGTCCCTTTGTAGTTGTTTTGTTTCCAGAATCCACAATACAATGTTGCCAAGCAAGAACAAGACGCGGAAATAAGCTTGCCACTGTTCCCGATCACCAATGATATTTTTAGGTATAGAAATATCATAGACTTTCTAGGTATACCTAGAAATATCATAGGGAATTACTCAAATCTCTGACGATAGTGTCAAAGATCCCAATTACAAAAGTACCACTGCATGTGAATCCTCTAGTTCTCAAAAATTGAGTTCGAGGTCTATTCAGCGTAAAAATCAGCAAATGTGCACCAAAGTCAGAGAATCACTTCATAAAAACTCAACATTGTTAGTCTCAAGACTTTACAAACCTCACCAAACAGAAAAGAACAAGTTTCAAATTAATATTATTGACTCAAAGTCAATATTTTGACACAGCGTTCTAGCACTGATTTAGATATTGGTACCTACATACATAAAATCAAGCCTGTTTCCCATAGGGGTAGGCAGAGATCACGGAACGCCATTTGCTACGATCCTGACAATCTTCTTTCGCTTCATTCACTCTGATTACATTCCTCATGCATGCTCGTCGGTTTAGGGTACTTTTGACCTGGCCCTTTTCCAAAACGTCGCCGATTCGGTCCAGGTACGTGCGCCGAGGTCTTTCCCTTCCAATGGTACCATTCACACTCGCCTCATAATCCTGTTTCGTTAATCTTCTTTCATCCTTGCTACATGACCGAACCATCTTAACATCCCTTTCTCAATCCTCATCACTACATCTTCTTTTACTCTACATCGCTCTCTTATCACGCTATTTCTCACTCTATCTCTCATAATTACCCCACACATACTTAGATATTAGTGCGCAATATAATTTTTTTATAAACACTAATGAATTAGAGGAAAATATATCACTGGAATTCATTCAAAATAAGTCAGATCCGATAATTGTATCTCAAAATGAGACCATAAAATTGAGGTCTACAGTCCAAATAATTCATTAGAGCGATCACAACCACAAAAAGTAGAAGTAGCTCATCGGGTTCTAGCAGTTCCTCAAGTTTGATCTGTAAGCTACAATGCCCTGTCCAAGGGGCGATGTTTCGTACTTCTATTCATCATCCCTTCTATTCCCTGCCCTTATCCCACTTAAGTGGGGTCGGCACAACATGTTTTCCTCTTCCATTCCCCTCTATCAGCCGTCATTTCAGTATTCACTCCTTTCTTACTCATATCATCATTCACGCAATCCATCCATCTCTTCTTTGGTCTACCTCTACCCTTGTATCCATCCACTTTCATATCTAACATTCTTCTCGTTACATGACATTCATCCCTCCGCATGACATGCCCATAACATGCTAATCTATTGCTCCTCAACTTTTCCGTCACAGGCGCCACTTTCAAACTTCCTCTAATGTTTCGTACTTCTATTACCTATCGAAAATAAACTGCTGTAACTTCACAGTGAGCAATTAGAAAGACAAAGAGGTGACTTGTTATGTTTGGCATAAGGGCGAAGCTAAAAGATGAGCTATAGAGATTGGAACATGGTGTGCTGAAGTATATTGAAAGCCTTAAAGAGACTGCGTTACAAAGCGTACAAAGTTAATGAATTGACTCATGTTAATACGCTAACTTTTTTAACGTTTACGTTTACGTCGTTAACGTTTTCTGGTCCTGGTCTATACTGATCATTTGTAAAAATTGAGCCTGATTTCAGCCTGTTCTTATGAAGTCTTATAGTAAAATAAGTAAGTTTCTGCAACATCTCGCTCTCTTTTCAAAATAATGACTTCAAAGTCTTGATAATCATAACAGCTTTTATAGAAAAAAACTATTCCAAAATCAAAGCGAATAAAACAATGAAGATGATAGACATAACATTTTTTAAAATAGATGGTACAGGGAATTACTCATTTTACTACAAGACTTCCTATGAACAGGCTCAATTCATAAAAATAAACATTAACAAGATAGGAAAGACAAAAAACAGTAACAATAACGATTGAAAAATATGTACAATAATAAGATAACAGTATGTGAGATGAAGAACAAGGTGTTTGCTTGGGTTGATCAGGAAAAAACATTATTACAAGATTTTACTCATCATTCTTTGAAAATATCTATGCATTTGAAATTATGCCTAAAATTAGATTCTAGCATAAGTTCTGGCATGCCTAAAATTGGGTTCTGCGAGAATATAAGTTAATTTCTTAATTTTTCTAAAGATTTTTTAATAATGTAACTGGGTGGCGTAAACCAAAATTCGTCATTTAGGAAAAAAAAACATAGTTTTATTAATTTTTAATTTGTCTTAAAGTGTATTAACCAAAAATATGTCATTGTTTTAACAAAAAAATGTTGAATATTTTGATTTAATTCCAAATATGCCATTGTTCAAAAATAGATCACGATGACCAATTTGTCCTAATCTCAAATATGTCGCCAATTGTTAAAAAATGCTAATAGTATATGTGTCACATTGCATTGTGTGTCAGTATTGTGGATAATACTTTGATAGTCGATTCGACGTAAGTCTGAGAGGTTGTGATTATTTGTATTTTTTTCAAGATTTTGTTATTATAGTGCCTAAATAACTTAGCATAAACGATACTTTGATATGTGTCCTTTATATATTTGTTAATAATGACTGACTATGTTCATTTAAATAAAAGTTATGAGTAACCAAACATTTTCTTTTTTTTAAACCTCTATCCTGAAAAAAGTGTGTTTTTGAGTAATGTCATCGTCAAATTAAAGCAGCGATGTATTATAAGTATGTATTCAAAAAAAAAAGTATAAGTATTATGTATTCTATCAGCCATCTGGTTCCCATAGTACAAGCTTTGCTTAGTTTGGGGCTAGATGGCGCTGTGTGATAAGTCCTCAAATGTTTATTTATTTATTTATTATTTATTACTCTAGTAAGTTAACTAAATACATATTATACAAAATTCTTTACGTTACTATGGACTGACTATACATACTGCCAAAATCTTCAGTCTGAGAAGCATGCAACTTGGAGGATACCTATTTATATCAATAAATTGATTTGTTTGTTTTGTTTTGTTCTATAACTACGATCTTGTTCCCAGTGGATGGGTCCCCACGGCTCAGACTGCGGCATCGTGAACATAAACATCCCGACGAACGGCGCGGAGGTGGGCGGCGCGTTCGGCGGCGAGAAGGCCACAGGTGGCGGCCGCGAGTGTGGCTCCGACAGCTGGAAAAACTATATGAGACGATCCACTGTCACCATCAACTACTCCGGGGCTATCAAACTGGCGCAGAATATTAAGTTTGGCGATGAGTAAACTGCGGTGTAATTATATAACCGCGTTTTAGCTTTTAATTGAGACCTCGATCGAACATAGTTTAGAGCCAAACGGAATGGTGGAATCAGCTCTAAATATATGCTCGAAATTGTCTACAGAGGTACACAATGCTCATAAAATTCTTGAACTAGGTCAGTTTTAGTAACTCATATTGTGCGAACAGCTGGAAGAACTATATGACGGTCTACTGTCACTACCCTAATATATATTTATTTATTTACTAGCAGCCGCCCGCGGCTTCGCTCACGCGGTACCCAGATAAAAAGTACCCTATGTCCCATTCCAGCACACGTAGGTACCTACTATCCTCATTATTCATTATAATATAGTGTACGCAAACCATGACTAAAGTATTGCCATCTCTTACCATTTCATAATGACAAACAGTGACAGGGCTAACTTTAAGCAATGGCAAACTTTAGCGAACGAATATGAATAATAGGGTATGTAAGTATATTCCGTAGTTTTTGCGTGAAAGAGTAACAAACATACCTAAATCTAAAAATTAAGAAATTTCGGTGAATTTAGGAAAAATTTTGAGAGTTAAGGTAAACTTTTCAAAACGCAACGACAGCGCGTTCTAGGATTTGATCAGAATAAGCAGCGACATCTAGTTATCAGACGTAGAATTACGTCAGAACTCCATGAATAATCAAGATTGGAAACTTATTAGACCAGTAATAATTTATGCTTCCTTTCACAGGTAATTTGACATTGACAGTTCCTTTTCCATATGTTTTGTATCATCTATTACTAATCTGTGTGTATCATCGCTGTCATTATGTCAAAATAAAAGTATTCTATTTTTCATGAAAAACATGCCAAAAATAAAGAATTTACAGGTAATTATGACATCAACTAAATGAGAAAAATCGGCTCTTTAATTTGATATAGGTTATGTGCAATTTTAGACCAAAAATTGATTCCAGGTTTTCATCCCTTTTCACCCCTTTAGAGGTTGAATTTTGAAAAATCCCTTCTTAGTACACCCCTACGTACCAAGGTTTACCTACACTGAAAATTTCAAGTCTCTACGTCCAGCGGTTTAGGCTGTGCGTTGTCTGTCAGTCAGTCAGTCAGTCAGTCAGTCAGTCAGTCAGTCAGGACAAAGATTCTTATAATATAAGATTTATTTTACAAATACATATATTTAAACAATTAATTAGTGATATTAAACTTAAGAGTTTGACTTATCACTAGGTTCTCTGTTATAACAAAAAAGCAATTAATAGCAAACACAAAGATACAATAAGCGCACGCACACACACTACATCAGAACTATTCAAAACGCGTATTCATATAATATGTATATCCTAATAATATATGTCACTAAGCCTACTCGATCTTAATTCGTCCCGGGCACTACAGCCGTTTGTGAAGGTAAAAGTTGCCTCCTGCTGTATAAATCATCTACTATAGATGGTAAAAGGCCTTAGTTGTCACTATCAACTATTCTGGGGCTATAAAACTGACTAAGATACAGTTTTGTTGATGAGTAAATTACAAAAAAATTATGTGCTCGAAAATGCCTGTAAATGCATAATGCGTAGCGTACCTATACATGCTCAAAAGCTGCACTACGAGTGTGTATTGTCTTTTAGTTCTTGTCTATCTTGTAATCAATTATATAGGTACCCGTAACTCTATGCCCCATAATAAAGTGAAAAGCAAATGTACAAGTCTGATAACCTGGCTACAGGGACGCATGCATTTTACATTGATCTAACTTAGGATCTCGACCTCAAACTATTGCAATTTCAATAGTTACACATAGGTACAAGTATCTACCCTTATCTTTCTAGCTGACTTCTTGTGATTATCTTCATTGAGCAGAGCATGTGTATCAGTACCTCAAAGTACTGGTACAAATTGCGTACAGTAAAGACTGAATGTATGGTTACAAAATAAAATATTATTAGTAATATGTACATTTTATTTCATTATAAAACCTTTGAACACTTGATTATTTATACAAAAATAAATCTTGTCATCAATATCATTGTAAAATTTAATGAACATTTTTGTTATGTGTGATTTTTTTTACTGAAGGACCAGGTTGGAATACTCTAAAGTCATTCCAAGTATTCAGTAAGTCCTAAAACAAATGTAAAAAGACATTTCACAAGATACTTCCCCAGATCTGGCAGATCCAGTGTGAGGGCTGAGAGACCACACTATGGGTTATTACTTTAATATATCCTTTAAAAAATTCCAGGATTACTATTTTGAGCATTCCGATCTAGTTGAAACAAACACTTTTGTCTAGGTAATTCAAAATTATAAGTAAATATCTTATTTTTCTTTACCTAAATAACTTATATCAAGAGTGTGGGTTCCCTCTGACTCTCCACAAGTCAACAGCAATGTCCTGGGAGTGTCGTTTGTGGAAGTTGTATGTTGATTGGAGGTTGAACTTAAGTTCTGCAATCACACTGCCTTTTGCATTCCAGTCTTTTAGTTTATCCATTATATGCAACCTAAAAAAATATAAATTGTTATCATTTATGCGTATGTTTATCACAATTTCATACTAAATCTTTTTGGTAAACTATTTAGGCAAAAAAAGTAGGCTTTTTAGGTACTTTTGGGCTTGCTTAGGTACTTTTTTTTTAACTTAGGTTCTTAAGAACCTAAGCAGACCACCAGAGAGGTGGTCGGATGACATTATGAAGACGGCGGGTATCCTGGCTTTCCAAAAAACAATTTATGAAATGTAATGTCAAACTAATTGTAAAATTACATATAATAAGTAAGTTTCTGTTTGTATAAAATTCAATCGCAGATATTTGTTATTCCTCAATAAAGTCATTTCGAAATTAAAATTGAATTGATCCATTGGATTTGGTTAGCGCAGGATCGGAAAGAATGGTGTGCTAAAGAGGAGGGTATAACCAAGCAGTGATGGATATAGGCTGATATCTACACGAATATTAAAAAGAGGAAAGATTTTTTTGTTTGTTTAATAGGCTCCGAAACTACTGAACCGATTTAAAAAATTCTTTCACCAGTAGATAGCTACATTATTACGGAATAACATAGGCTATAATTTATTTTTATAAAAATTAGGGATCTTTACTAAAACTCCAATAATGTAACCCGAGGTGTAAAAATTGACCTAAAAAATCCTAATTTATTAAATACCCATGTGAAGCTGGGGCGGGCTGCTAGTGATATAATAAAGTAACTAAGCATACAAAATTGAACAAACCTGGTACTAGTTTTATGTAGTGAGTAAACACTACCAGAACATAGTTGAATGCCAGTCTTCAAAAACTTTAAGTCCATTCCAGCATTGTTCTTAGTACCAAAAGGGGGATTCATTATTACAGTATCAAAGTAACTGTTCCATCTAAAACAAATTATTTTTCAAAATTAGCTTTCACACAATGTTTCAAACAATTGGGTTCACCATATCCATCTTAGGACTTTAAATCAGAAGTAGCTGCAAGTTTTCTAATGTTAACTTGTGAATCTACCCACCATATTAGGGATGTGGGCGTGATAGTATGCAATTGGGAAATTAATGAAAAGAAGCCTTTCTAAATCATATCTCTGTTCCTAAGTGTCATTCAACTTGGTTCAGCAGTTTTGGCATGTCTGCACCCAGAAACATACATCCAAACATCCACACATACTTTCAAATTTGTATATAAGTAAGATTGCAATTAAGTAAATTAAGTTCTAGGTGAGCCCTCCAGCAAACACTTTTAGGAGCTCTACTACTAGGGAACGCTATATAGTCGGGATTGGCAATTTAAGATATTGCTTGACAAGCCTCAGGTCGAGATTGATCAATTTGAGATCATGTCATTCAATTTCACAAAATATCCATTAATCTCAAAGAAATATATAAGCCGATAAAAATAGTGAGCCATACTCAATGGAGTAGGGCCCGACACGCCAAACAGCACACTCAACACATCTGCTCATGGCCAAGCGGCTGATCGCAGACAAAAACAGAAAAAAAAAACTCGAAGAAATGATCACCTGCAACCATCCAAGTTAAGAAAGTCACACTGCAAAGCGTCAATGTTAGTGACCTCTATGGCCTCTACATTTTCCTTGTACACCTCCAAAGCAGCACCGTCTATGTCCACAGAAGTGACACAGGCGGCTCCCAGCAGCGCCGCGCCGATGCTTAAAGCCCCGGGACCGCAGCCCGCGTCGAGAACCAAGCTTCCTTCTATCTCCTCAAATTGTGTCTGAAATTAAAATAAAAAGAGTTTCAGTTCAGTTCTTTTTTTTTGTATACTGTGACGTTACGTCACAATTCTGCCGGTGTCCGTGTTGCTCTAGAGTCAAACTCTGGTAGATAATAATAAAGAAAAAGAATATGGCCGGTAAAAAAGAAGAGGATCTGCCAAAACATATTAAAATGATTTTTCTAAAAATATAATTAGTAGGTGTTTACATAAAAAGAAATTGTTTAGTAGGGATGTTACAGTATTATTTACAGCTTTATATGACGGGAAAAGGTAAGGGATAGACAAATAAATAGAATGCTGGAAGTACATCGGGCTTCCAGCAGTTAGTTAGACAATAAATAGTAGGTATAATTTGCAGGCTGAAGAGGCTTGAGGACTATGGAGAATGGCATGGCACACACAAAGGGAGGCCTATCTATACCCAGAACTGGTGACGTCAGGTAGCTAATGATGGTCATGAATAGAATGCTTCTTTGCAACATAAATGGTTGTTTTGTCATTGGTCACAATCACAACAAAATTTTACGAGTCACGTTAATCCTACAGCTATAGACTAAAGCAAAGTTGATGAGTAGAGTAAAAGAAGCCATGATTTGTCACAGGATACGCATACATAGAAAATGTGAACCTTTTTTAGAGCTAGTGTAGCTGGAGACTTGACTCCGTATTTATAGCTAGACAGCCAGCGTCTTGGGCACTCTTCCACCGTCTGATGAGCTGGATCAGGTGAGCTATCTATAGACCATTTGCAACAGCCTTTAGATAGCCAGACTGTTTCTTTTGTATTTTGTAAATTATATTTGTATTAGTTGTAAGTTTCTTTCTGTTAATAAAGATTCCTATATCATAGCAAAATCATTTTTTTATAACATAAACTATTTACCTGTATTGTGTACAGAGCAATTGCGGCAATATGAGGAGGTGTCGCATACTGCTCAAACTGAATCTTCGGCTTCCTAAAGCCACTTAATTGTTGCAAGTGACCTTGCAAGGTCTTCATCTTCATATTAGCTGCCATTCTGATAGATGCTACTTATTATCAAACCGGGGTAGGACGGGCAGGATTTGATTGCCAAACGAAGAGTCTTGGGAAACAAAGTAGCCACAGGATGTAGCGTTTGCGTGTTGTAATGCTGCTCTGTGACTTGTGTTTATAATGTTTGCTTCAGGTAATTGAGGGAAACCCTGGAAAAAATTGATATTTTTGTATAACACGCACGCCCGTATCCCTAACGGGGTGGGCAAAGTCAATAGTAATCATAAGAAAACTTGCGGCCACTCTTGAATCAAAGTCCCAAGATGGATATGGTGAACCATGGTGACAGGTGATCAGTCCATCGCCCATAGATGATCCATCATGTTAGAGAGGATACTATCCCTTAGTAGACACAACACATATTTTATAACCTGGAATAACACAAAGTCAACTTTTCAATCCAATTGGAATTCAGATTGGTACCATGCGAGTAGCGGCGGATGGGTGCTAGTCTTGAATAAAAGTTATCAGAAACAAAACCTGTGAAGGTAACTTCATTGTAGGATTTTCCATCCAAGGGGATCCGACTTGGGTTGCCGTCAACTAGAGATTAATTTTCTGTTCCCAATGATATTCAGCCCTGACTAGACCTTGACTATTAAACTTGAAAGCCAGATTCGCTCTTGTTTATTTTAAATACTCACAGCAGTAGCAGACACAGGTGGTATAGAGCACATAGGCAGCTGGCTGACCGGGTTGGGCTGCGTCAAGGACAGCGAAGTGGCAGTGAGAGGGGCAACGGCACCTTGCTTTAGCAGCATTTGTTTCTTCAACTGAAGCTCTTCCAGAATTTTTCTGTTGGTCAATTCTAGAATTGACGAAGTAATCAGAAGGCATAAATTAATAATGCTTAGTGCTGTGTTGACTCTTACACTACCTACCTACTTTAGTTAATAATATTTTATTAGTGTGATCATTATTATAATGTTAAAATTTTGCACGCCTAGGCAAGGCAGAGTGTATTGGATCCTTCTTGTGTGTGTAACCAATAACTATTGTACCTACATTCCTGCAAATGATTATGATTATGAAAAAAACATGTAAAATATTTGAAGACAAAATAGACAGCAGGGAAGAAATTCCTACATTTTGTTTAAATATCAGGGCATAGACGGGCTATGGATGATGATGTCCAGTGCTAGCGGCTAATGATCACGGTAAGCTAGTTGTTCATATCTTGATATAAAAAGTGAGTAGTAAATAGCATGAGAGGTTTCTGAAAGGACAACACTGAAACAATTTCTAACCTCTTTGTGCATTAGGTTGCGGAAACGCCATCTAATTAAAAATATTCGAATGTATGACAAAGACACTAAAATACTACTAAACACACTAAAATCATCAAGTATATTTTTCAACATTTAGTGCTTCAAAATAAAATAAACACACGTAGGTTTGTACAGAGGTTTGTACATAGTGTTTACATAAAATAATTGAATGAATTTATGCTCCTGCTCTTTGAAACAAACACTACCACAGACAATGCATAAACATAAACTCTAAACACAACATCTACAAAGTACTCTTTGCACATCCCTAAGCTAATCAGTCAGGTTTGCAGGCGTGATTAGCAGTTTGGCAGTGAGTGATGGATGATTTTATACGATAGACCAAAATTCTACGAGGAACGGAACGTAATTGGGGTCAATGATCAGAAATTGTGCTGGGCGAGAAAGGAACTTTACGAAAATAACCGGTTTTTCTGTTATGTTGGCATTATGAATTTGCCACTTGCCAGAGCTATATACTACACCATCTGATTTTTGTGAGCTAGCCACTCACTCACCCGGCCATTTCCGCTGCCTGCCTATAAACTAGCGGTAATTAAAAAAATAAAAATAGTCGATTATCCAATACAGACGTGGGCACAGAACACTATTACTCCCAGCGGACGTGGGACAAGACTAACGACCCTTCTAGTAAGATGCTTACTGTTAATTGTATCAATTCAAATCATATCATCATCGGCCTATAGCAGTCCATTGCTTGACATAGGCCTGTTAGGCCTCAATGAGCACCATTGCGCCGCCTTTGCCATGATGGATTTATCTACAAGGAATTATTCCCATGAAAACATCATAAACACAAAGGAATACAAACTCTCTAGCAGGGTAGTACCTACATAAATAAAGCGAAATAAAACAGAAACTTTTTTTTATATAAAAGCATTTATTTTAAAACAATGTAGGTAATAATATACTTTCTGATTCTTGGCAAAACAGTCTCACAAAAGCAAGTCAACATTTGGCCTCTCTTAGAATAAAATAAGACTAACATGCGCTGCCATTACTCACAAAATGAATATAACTGAATACATCAGATAAATAAACCATAAAAAAGGACAAAATATAAAATTATCTTCATTATGTCTACATTGCAGTTAGCATTGCGTCTCAGTTGAGCAACCTTAGATTAATTTGTTTATTACCGTAAATTATTCTAAATAAAGGGAACATTAACATTACTAGAATTGACTCACAATATTAGCAATATATAAAAGAACATCTACTGTACATATGTACCTAATTAGTAGTTCACAGATGCAGACATGTCGTCCACAATGAGTTTGTGGTTCAGTTTTGATAACATTTTATAATAAATGCACAACATAAATATAATTTAAGTTGCCTTGTCTTTTAAGTTTATAAAAATATTTATATAACAATTTAGAAATAAATATAACAGTTTTAATTCCTCTAAAACAATTTTGGAATAGTATTGCACAAGCTAAAAGCTAAATTATTATGTGCATTTGTATATAAAAATCTACAATTATAAAAACAAACCAACACAAAATTCTTATAATGCAAAGCAAAAAGCTATTATGACTCATTTATTGGGACAGAATTAATTAATTAGAAGTAAAATATAATAAATTGACAACTATAAGCATTCCTTATAAAATCCTCTTCAAAAAATGGGTTTAACTTTTAAATTTAAAGTATATTTATAGTCTTGAGTTAATTACATTTTATATTATTAGTAGCATTGAGATCTGGGACAGCTTGCAGTTGCCAATCTACAACTCAACACAATGTGGCTGACTTGACTACAATGACTGACTATACTTACGATAACATGGACTTACAACAATTAAAATATATTTTTGTATTTATAAATAAAGATAAATCTGTTTATAGCGAAATAAACCAGACAGAGCTGCAACATTCAGTAAAAATTTTGATATGTTATCTTCTATAACCACTATACATTTTATTTAAACTCTTTTAAACAATAATAAAACACAACAACCACATTGTGCCCCTACTAGCTCCGTTGGAGTGTTGGTTTGTCTGAGTATGTCACAGCACGGGAACAAACACATTCTGGACTAAATAAAATCTGAAAAATGATAACAACATTTGTTTGTAAGACTAGTACGTAATTTTGGCACTACGCTGTGTCCTCTCAGAGCACAGTGGCATCGATGTTGTTCATTTTATACACAATTTGATATACTGCTCTGTGAATCTGTGAGGGGAGCAGGACGCCGGACAGCGGTGCCATGGGGGCGCATCTCTCCGTCTGGTAACTCAGCGCTGACTTCAGTCGCGGCGGCTGCACTCCCCCTCATCACAAAATTAGGGTTTCACAAAGCCTCTCCTACCAATCAATCAGGAACATTTCAATAGATAACAAATAGCAAAGCAAGGAAAACGAAAGCATACAATTTTAATATCAATTATTGTAATACATATTTGTGCCCAATATGTCATGTTCGATGTATCATTTTTTAATTTATTTATGAAACCCCTAAAACTAGTGATCGATCCTATCGTTCACAGTTACATATGGACAGCTGCCATTACCATAATAAAATGCAAAATAATGTATAGTATTTAATTTTAGTGTAAAAATTATAGTAAATAATAAAAAAAAAACTTATTTGAGTAAATAAATTCTCTTGTTCCATTGCTCATTCAGTGCTTTACATAACAGAGTGTAAAAATAACAGCTTGTCACATCCATAAGCTTCTCTGCGTAATACTCGCTCCTGTCCCGAAGATTTGGCATTTTTGAAGAATTGATATGGTAATTTGGAAGAGTTTATACTATTCTAGGGTAGAAAATATGCTTTTAGCCCGGCCAGGATCCGCAGCGCCTTCATAAGGGTCGCGGGGTACGTTTATTTTTACACCCTGTTGCAATGAGTATTTTACCTCAACAACACTCCTAATTCCAACGACAATACACACCTAACACTTTCCCTGTATATAAATATATTACGAGTCTTGTAAAAGAAACATTTCGAAACCTCATAGGTCATTAACACTACGTGAGAAATTACACAAGAGCATTAGGATACGACATATTGCTACGAGTTAACTTATCATTTGGCACTAAATTAACATATTGCATCTCGAGCATTCGTCACAAAGTATTTATACTTGCAAATTCTTTAAACTCTCAATTTAATTTTCCTAATTTATAATTAATTTTAATAATTTTAATTTTACTAATGATATATTTTTATTTTATTTGTTTGGCCGAAACTTCGCTTTACATGATAGTGGTTTTTGTGTTATCTAAACGAAAATACACATTATTTGTTATATTGAGCAACCTGTCCATTCCCTTCACAAAGGCGAGTAACAGGAACGTCCGCGTTTCCAATTAAATTAATATAAGACAAGACGCGCTTTCGGCAAGTTAAAATTTGGCAAAATTGAGCATTAAGACTTTCAATTGGCATCGTAAAATATTACAGTAAGTAAGATTTACGTAGTACTGCATGACTACTTATATATCCTAAGTCTGGTAACTGAAACTTATTTATAGGTACACGGTCTCTTACAGTTCTGCCGACATGTGGGCCACAATCTAATATAAAAATCAGTATGTCAACTACCTTGTTAAATCCGGTAAATATTAAATCTGCCTAAGAGTTTCGGATACCCTGAATATTTAAACTATTGCTGATTAAAGTCAAATTAACAAGGTTACCCCCGAATACTCAAACGCATCTCAGAGAGCACGTCTCAAGTGACGAGTTTCTGGCAGATTTTCATTAAAAACTGTCAAAAAACCGTGACTTGAGACGTGCTCAACTCTGAGTCGCGTTTGAGTATTCGGGGGTTAGTCCCTTGGACTCAATATTGAAGTGCGTCAAGGTCAAAATAAACAAGTAGGGTTAAATACCCAGTAGACGAGAAAAGCTTCAATAACAGCATTTAACTTTCGACCCCTTTTCTAAGACGCGTGTCACTCAGATAGCGTTTATGTGAATGAAAACAAAGCATAGCTATCACTAGGTCATGAACCCCCGCAGGGCATAGAGCTCTACTTATACTGGACTATCAAATTGCTGCATACTACTTTGCGATCCTATTAATAGGTACTTGATCTTTAGTAAATTGACATACTGATCATTCATTTACAATGTGACCAACTCGGATCATAACAGGGAGGCATGTTCACTAAAACCCTAAAGGAAAATAGTGCTTTCTCGATAAAATTATTCATCTATTAGTTACGCGTAGCCTAGCCTCTTTATTACTCCTACTGTTGATGCGATCTGATGAAAACCGATGGTTTAGACTACACATCATTGCATGACCGTCACATGAGGAGCGTTTGATAAGAAATATAAACAGGTTTTGAGTCTTGGCGTGATGGAGCATACTATGATGTGCGGCTCACCCCATGTCTCTCGATATGTACAAAATTGTAGTGAAAAATCTAGTACTGTATATTGATATGACGACATACAACGTGAGTTTACGATTAGAGGATTTCGTTACCGTTCAAAAGAACTCTAGAAACGTGGACTTCTCAAGACCTTTCCGATTTACTAACTACATTTTTACAACAACATGGTTAAAATAGTTATTTAAAAATGAAATATCGTTATTTTATCAAATAATAGTTATTGCTTTGTTTTGATATGACGTTAGGTCGCGAGTCGCGCGGCGTGGTCGTCCGCGACTCCGGCAGGCAGGCGCTGCGCTGGTTGCTCCGCGCTGCGTACAGTACAGACTCTGCACTATTCACATAATTACGTAATAACTCTTAAATATATACTTTAAAAATATGACTGCTTTATATCCATCACGATCACAGCTCTCCGAAGACTTTACAATATCCAAACTTGACGCTCCAAAATAAATTCTTTATCATTACACCTATAAAACGAAATGACTACGATACGTTCTAAACTTTAGCTCTAAAATTATGCCATTTTGATAATATTACTTTGCAATTGCAACGGTCCCTCGAACAGCACTTAAATGCCTCATATACAAAAATTTTAAACGTAACGATGAAAATGACTCGATTTACTAACACATAAAAGTAGGGAAGCGATAATGTCGTCCACGAAACTAAACAATTTAGAAACAAAGCGGCAGTGTTCGCGAAATATTCGTGCAAATAGAAATCTAACTACGAAACTTGTTTTAGGAACCTGATAAATTATTGCTAGAGCTCCGGCCTCCGTCCCTTACAAACGACAATGCGACGCGGCGCGGCCGCGGCACATAACGAGATAGAATCTTATCAGTAGCCAATAGAAAAATATCACCTAAATAAATATTAATATTTTACAAACCGCGTGAGGGCCATCGCACGCTGCCTGCTCGCACCCTGCCACACCGCCCGCGGCCACACTGTCGCGCCCACTAGTGGCGTACCGACATTATTCGCAGTATCGCGACAGTGTGGCCGCAGGGTTTAAGCACTTCTGCCACGAGTTGTAAATGTGACCATTCAAACTGCAGCAGTAGATATTTTAACAAGTAAATCTACTGCGACAGTTGTATCGGCGGAAAGCGCGTTTGGTGTATGCCATACAAAAATTAAATCACAATCCCATCGCCAACCGCGCTTTTCACAGATGACAGCGCCTGCAGCTAAAAAAAATCATCAAGAACACTCATCACAGAATACGGTAACACTGAATTGGAAATTACTATGGTACAGTCAACCAAAATGTATGCAAAACTTTCAAAACATTATCAGAGTTGTACAATAAAGAAATAAAATACACAACAACAAACAAAAAATTGGTAATGACTTCTGCCCTGTGACATCATCTTGAAAGTTATGGAACACATGTTACATAGACTACACCTGTAACTGTAACAAGTAGAATAGGCATACCGCGTCGCACATTTGTATCTCCCTCTCTCTCTTACATCAGATAAAAGCGAGAGAGAAATAAAAATGGCGTCTGGAAGCGCCATTTCAAATCGCACGCACAATACTTTCACCATTTTGATTTGCCCAACCATTGCTACGATGAAGCAAGGCTTATTGGCTTCGCGTTTACCGTTTTTTGATTTGAAACTTCGTATACTGCAAATGAGTGTTTGATGAACTTTTTTGTTTGGTTGCAGACAGTTGGTGGCAGAAGTGTTTATTGTGATATGTTCAAGGTAGCAGTAACAAGGTAATTTTGGGGCGCAGTGCGTAGTGCCCTCACGGGGCTTCGCCCTCGTCGTCCCGCGGCGTCTCGCAGCCACCGCCGCCCTTCGTTGTGTCACTGTGAAAAAATAATTTTAAAGAATTAAAAATAATAACAAATTTATGTACTACATGTAATTTATGTATGACATCATCTTTTTCCTGCCCTTATCCCATTAGATGGGACAGGCACATGTTTCCCTCTTCGCCTATCACTCGTAATCTCAGTACGCAATACCTTTCACACGCATGTATTTGCTTTTCCCCAGCTGTTTCTTAATTTTTTTTAACGTATGTCGTCCACTGCTGGGCAAAGGTCTCCCCCAAACTTTGTCAACCATTTCAGTCTTTCGAGGTCTTCCACCATCCTCTCTCAAAGGTTATTTTAACGTTTCTTATGTAATCTTATCTTGAAAGTTTGTGCGGATGTTTAGATGATTTTAGATGTTTGTGCCTCAATCACGCCTAAACGGCTGAACGGATTCGAATATAACTTGGAATATGCATAGTACACGTGCTGGATTTACATATAGGCTATTCTTTATCCACCTGGATAAACCTGCCGCGGGCGGCAGCTAGTTTGTAATAAATAACTTTTATTTGTTGAAAGTGATTTGAGGGTACTTACTAATTGTAGGGAGCGCGTGCGGGCCCCGCGTCGTCTATGGGCGGCGGGCGCGCGGCTGCGCTCAGCAGGTAGTTGGTTGAATCGCTGAAACAGTTCGACAATCTGCTTCAAATTGTATTACTGTCTCAGGTCACACGATACGGGGCACGCACAAACAATAATACAGACATCTTTTTAAGGTAGACAAGCGTTAGTAAAAAGCTTCAGTTCAAGCTAAACGACTACGAAAATGTATGGAAAGTCATTTGAGCAGTCACACAAACACCGCGAATGACATTTGACGTCGCGGCGCCACTGGCGCTTAGTCATATTTTACTGTTTTCACTTTTCCACTTATCCCGTTCCATAACCGAGGCAGTCCCCATACAAAAAGGAAAAGGAAAAATGTACAAGCTAGTTTTGCTTTTTTGTGCCAGGAGGGTTAGGAGACGTTTTCAGTGAGCGAACATAATATTGCTCGCTCTTTCACTTAATTGAAGAGAACCCCAAATGAAAACGAGCATAGACAAATTTTTGTTTTGTTTACTAATAGTTTTATCGGTTTATTTTGTTAGAACCTTTGGAAGTATTATTTAAACTGATGTTAGGGAGAAAAATTTGTAAAAATATATTAGATTATGTAAGTGCTTTTAAAAAGTTTATTGATCTAAGTCACACGGCATTGTGAGCACAATTTAAGTTGCATTGTAATTGTTCAGTGATTTAGAATAATCTTAATGACGACCTCAGTGGCGTGGCGGGCGAGTGCTCGGCTGAGACACAAGAGGCGCGAGTTCGATCCCCGCTACGGGAGAAATGTATGTATGTTAGTATGTTCTGCAAATATTTCTTCCGAGTCTGGGTGTTGTAGTAATATGTATTAAGTATGTAATTACAAAAAAAAGTATATAAGTAGATATTCTATCAGCCATCTGGTTCCCATAGTACAAGCTTTGCTTAGTTTGGGGCTAGATGGCGCTGTGTGAAATGTCCACAAATATTTATTTATTTTATAATCTCCTGTGAATAGACCGAATATATATAATATTTTTGATTGTTCAGTCTTAACTTGAAATTTCTAAGAGAAATAATGTGTGGCCAGGCTATGTGCTAACACTAACCTAGAGTTTTATTAGAGTCGTCGACGTGCTTGCAAAACTGCCGTCACTGTCCTGGCGTAAAGAAGCATAGTCCTGACAAAATATTATTAATCTTTCTATATTATTTTATGCCGGCGGACGCTAACGCTTCGTAGGAACGGGGACCTTAGAATTACTTTCGCAATATCATCTTCATTTTCCCTAGAGCTATCAGAAAACTCATTTAAACTGGAGTTTGTCCCATAGATAAAACGAACTATGGCACAAGTTTAAGATAAACGGTGTAATTTTAAACGCTATTCATTTTAACCATAAACAATAAGGCATGTTATCGGAATGACGCAAGAGAGGGAGCGGCATGTGATAATACCCCATTTATCTTCATAATTACTTCACCATACTTATAGTATAGTGACCACCCTGGGAATAGGGGTCGACGACCTTAGATCTCGGTCACGGCTACAAGTTTGGGTATTTAATTTTTAAGAGGAACTTTAATAAAAACAGTTTTATATCCGTAAGACTTCCTCTGGTTCACTTGCTTAATAATAACAATAAGCCAACTGGTCGTATAGTGATACTATAGTCACATGAATTAAATAAAAAATATTTTTAAAGGACGATGAAAAGACCCAAAGAAAGCAAGACAGAAACTGAAAGATAAATGAACAATTGGATTTGATGACCAGTTGTTTAGATGGCGGTTCCGGAGGTCGCTTCCAAAGCGATTATTTTAGAGTATAAACTGACCAAGTGTGTTTCAGGCCATGCTTGTTGTTGGGTTCCGTTTCGAAATATATAATTATTAAATAATTAGTTTAAGTAAACAGTGTTAAATTAATAATTTCAAGTTATTCTGTTAACTACAACAATATTCTGTTTTAACTACTAATAGTTATCCTGTGACTATAGCAATCAGTGGGTGATATCGGGCTGAAATGATGATGATTAAGACAGACAGACACTTCTAGCGACGGACTCTTGTTTCGTACTAAGAGATTGAGATACAGCTTTCTGTTACCTACTTATTTAATAAATACTATCTAAAAATTACGCAAGAGGGAGCGTCATTGCCCGTAGACTTATCACCATACAGTATGGTAAACAGAGATACAGCGTCTGGTTAATAAATGTGAATCAGCCGATATCAATGTTTATGTGGTCATGGACCATGTCATTATCAATGCCACAACGAAAGCATTATGGTGATAAACATGGCATGGATGAGTTACCAACGTAACTTTTTGTTTTACCCGAAAACAGAGCCATAGGGTATCTCCTATCTGCTTTCGAATACCAGTGTTCTCCTGTAAATTCGTATTATGATTAGACTAGTGTCCGAACACGTCGTAAAAGTTGACTAAGGGATAGTTGTATCCTCTCTAACATGAGATACAATAAGCAAGTATTCCCAAGGAGGGTTGACGTCAGGCAGGCGGCCGGTCATAAAACACCTTAGCCAAAACTCTTACAGCATGATCCAAGGATCATGCTGTGCCGACCCCACATGGAGTGGGATGAGGGCAGGAAGATGATGATGATGATTAGACTAGTGTCCTGCGGTTTTTCATATGTAATAAGTATTTTTATACACAAATTTTCACCCTTTCTCACTTCCTTAAGGTAGAGTCTCCTAAATCCCTTTACTATTACACCCCACCATGAAATAAAGATACCCTACAAGAGCCTCCAAGTTTCGTACTTCTAGAGTTTATGGTTTAGGCTAAGTCAGTGTATCAGTTAAGTCTAGATTCACGCTCGAGCATTATTCTTGAATACGTGCGTTGAATAGGCATGTTTAAACTAAACTATTACGCGAATAGTTTGCGAGTATTAGGGGTAATTTTTTATAAAAAAAGTAAATAAAACCAGTCTGACGAAGAGATGTGACATGTTTGAGTTGAGAGATCATGAATGTGTGCTAAACTTTTAATCGAAAACGTTAGTGTTGCTAGTTTATAATAGAATATTTGTAGACGTTTTACTATTGCATCTGCATCGGAAAAGATAAGTATATTTGACACAGGCCATGACCTAGATCAACATTAATCAGGTTAGATCATTATCATCTCCCTGCCCTTATCCCATTGTACTCGTGTATCAATCACATCTAAAAAATATTTTCTTATTTTTTTTGCCAAAGCGTGTATAACGAGTAAATAATTTATATATCACCGTAAAAATTGTAAATACCGTTAGATTATAATCTATCTCGGGGGATTGTAAACTGTCGAAAGATTATGAACCGTAACATACCTACCTACTGCTTACAATTTAACTGCTTTAAATCTGACCTACTAACTACTACTACTGCTTTAAACCTAACCTACTAATTTCGATCTAAGCAGATGTTCGACAGTTTACAAATAGCGAGATTATAATCTAACAGTATTTTCACTGTATGATAACAGTTATTAATTATTAATAAATGTATTTTCTATACGCATATACTGCGTATTGGCTTTACCACAAAACGCGTAGTGGCTATTTTTTTTAATTTGTAATTCTTTGCTTTGACGTCAGATTAGCATTCATTTGTATGGTATGTAAATTTCATAATTTTTTTAAGAATTTCGGAAATTTTAGATTATGACACAGGGAAGTCTCCAAGCGATGGCAACCCTGAAACATGGTATTATTTAGCTGATAACCCCTGAATCTGGTTTTGAGTCTGAGATAAATACGCGTACTTCATGATGTAATCGAACTTGTTGAAAATGCTCCACAGAAACAAAGTAGGCGTTCACTCATTAATGTTATCAATAGTAGGTTTAGTGAAGTGAGTGGGTGGTCCAATTCCACATTTAGGGTTCCGGGGTAATTTTAAATACATAAACTAAATATCTAACGTAACTAATGTTGTAGATATTAATGAATAAAGTTTGATGAATGGTTTCGCAAAATACAAGGTTTATATATTCGATTGGATGATTTCGTATTTTGTTATCTGTTATTGATACTTCAAAACAGTAGAGAAATATAGTTACAAAATTTTCGCATGTTTTTTCTGAGTTAAGACTGTTCAGCAATTGAACATTCTAACACAAGTATATATTACTTAAAAGAAGGTCCCAACCAAGTTATATAATTGTAAACTGTTACAAAAATAAAAGCATTTTTCATTTTCAAAATCTAAAACAAATTGCATGCTGAGCATGGTAAAACAAAAAAATATCGATAAGATAACTTATCCAGCCCTCTTATTCTCGATGACCAAACAAAACGTAACACGGGCACGTTTGTGGAATCACCGTGTTATCGTATTCTATATGATAAATTCTGTAATTAAAGAAAACGACGCGGCGCTGCACAGGCAAGTTACGTTTGCTCATATAGAGAATAAAGCAGCTGGATATAATACGTTGAAAATAAGTACGACGGAGATGGATAGACCGTGTGAAAGATGAGATGACTGAGTAAGAAAGGAGTGATCGTTGAGAAAACTTCTGACAGAGGGAAATGGAAGAAAAGTACAGGCTGTGCTAATCCCACAAAAAGTGGCAATAGAACAAGGAAATGGTGATAGAACAACGACTACGGATGATACGAATAGGTAAAACAAATATATCTAACAAACGCTTTTTTCTTTGTTATTGTGGATAAGAGAAGAACGGCGAAAAACTTGTGTCCTGATTTAGATGCCCTTGAACATTCACTATCAACTCATTTACCATTAGGGACTTATCAGGGCAAAGTCTTTTTCATGGCAAAAACGTCATTCGATGATAAGTGTTGATGTGTGCTGATAAAATAGTGAATAAACTTGATGCTTATTGAACAAAGGATAACGTTTTAGTTTTTTTTATATTTTGTTGACTTGTACCACTAGCTTTTATTTATCCACATTTATAATCAGTGTTTGAGCTCCGTAATAATTAAAAAACTAAACTAAGGTATTCTACTATCTATAGTAGATGATTTAAACAGCGTTAGGTCAAATTTTACTTTCACAAACGGGACGCTGTAGTGCCCGGGACGAATTAAGATGGAGTAGGCTTGCCCAGCACCTATTCCATCCTCTCAGCTCAGTCGGCCTTGTCCACAGGAAAGACATGGTCAATACGTGCGGAGCTGACTAAGCCGCGGGTTTCCTCACGATGTTTTCCTCCACCGTTTGAGAGTACTAGTATAGCGCACATAAATTTTTCGCACAGAAAAATCCATTCGTACACGACCGGGTTTGAACTCACGACCTTGGGATCGGAAGGCGGGGTCACTAGAACTAGACCACGAGTGCTCCGTAATAATTAAATGACTGTAATATTGACAGATTTTTCTCATTCGTAAATCGAAAATTTGTAATGAAACCCATATTAACTGTGGCCGATTCATAGAAGGGTGCGAACGTCATGAAAACCACATGACTCGTCCTCAAACTCTCAAACACAAAGCCACAAAAGTATTTCATTAGAATTTTGCGATTTTAAATAACTAAATATTTCCTAGCTTCAAGAAAAACGTGGATTGATGTTAGGGATTAATGGGCTTACTTGGCGTAGATCGCTAAGATTCAGAGCGTCAGCATTAAATTACATACTAAAATTGTTTGGATGTGAGGATGTTTGTATGTTTGTGCCTCAATCACGCCATAACAGCTGAACGGTTTTTAATTGCCTTAAACACAGGATTACCTAGTTCAGGCTCTCGTGTATTACTTATCTAAGTACATTTAAGACACTATAGTTGTAATTCTTTTTGTTTAACAAACTTAATGAATAAATGATTATTATTATTAATAAAGGTTAGAATACATATCACGTCTTTTGGTCTTTTGGAATAACATATAAAGATACTTCGTGAACGAAGCCATGGGTGGCAGCAAGTTCAAAGGGAAACCCATTTGGAATAGAACAAGGTATAATAAACAAAATTTACCTGGCCGTCCTCATCCGAAGAGCCGCGCAGTTCTCCTTGCACTTATAAGCGAGCACCTGCTTGATCCGGCTGACTTCGACATCTGGGAAGTGCCTGCTGACGTATGATATGAGGGCGTGGACTCTGCGGCGGTCCAGCGGTGGCTTTGTCGGCCGAGACTCCTGCCCGGCGCGCGACCATCGCTGGCCGGTCACAGAACAAGTCGCCAGCTCGATGGGCGAGAACAGCGCAGCCGCCAATCCTCGCGTAACCTTCCGATAGTCTCCCCATTTGACACCGCGGAGCAACTCTTCGCGTATCTCGACGCCTTCGCCGAGTTTTATCTAAAAATGTATGATTTTCGATTTTAATAAAATAAAGTGTCCTGTAATACCCAGCACTGGGTGAAGTCGGGTTGCAGATGATAATGATGACGATTATGAAAGTAAATAAAGATTATTATACATATACCTAGAGACAGCGATGAAATAAAAACTAGATAGACAAACTAAGCTTGAGATTGAATAATGCTCCAACTTGGTTTAGCAATAGGATTGGAAATTATAAAGAGATCATTTTACATTTAAATAAAATAGCCAAGCGTGGTTTCTAGCTTGTATCTTCCAGGCTCGATCGCGTACGAAAAGGCGTTAATTCAACGTAGCCATTAGACGTTTCGAAAAAATGATCCATGCTATTTTATTCATAAAAATATTCTGAACAATGAACATCGGGAGTCGTGAGCCTATTGGTTTCACAGTTCAAGTTTTAAAGAGAGCCACAATGTTCCTAGTTTTCGTATTTTGTGTGAAACGACATTATTTTTTATTGAACTGCGCAAGTGTGACTGCTTAATTCGATTGCCTCGATTCATTGTTTTGGAAGTTTCAGCGCACTTTGCCCTTGCCCGCGGACAAGGGCATAGAAATCGTTCGAGGCACCCCGCCCACCTAGCCTAGCCCGTTTGCGACAATGATAAATGAGTTAGACATGTTTTTCTTCGCCATAAGTAACATTGTTTTATTATACAGCCAGTTATAATATAAAGCTTCGTAAAACGTATGAAACTTTCAGAAATGGTTTCACTTTATCATAAAAAAAATATATTATCAATTGTACGATCATTTCTATCTAGACATAGGGGTCGTCCATTAATCACGTCATGTTTTTTTAGCGGCTTTCAGTCGTGAGGTTTCAGACTAACCCCCTCCCACCGCCCCTACCCAAAAACACGTGTAGTTTTTGGTACAAAGTGCCTTAAACGTTTTCAGAGTCGAATCACGAGTCCTAAGCCTCGCATTAGAAATCGCGCGTTCACGAAAAATAAATACACGTGATATCTGACCACACCCCCCTTCACCCTTGTGATATTTTGTGATTTTTTCCGAACCATTGGACGATCCTATATTATCTAGAAAGTCTCTACTACTATCTGTCACAATAAGTAGCTATCGATCGCTTATCGGTACTTGTTGAGAAGATGCCAAAACACACAAAACACCTATTCTGCCCTCCTAGTGGATAGCGCAGTAATTATGTCAAACATGTTTTGGTACGTGAGTGAGAACAGAATGTTGTATGTATTTTGTTAGGAGATTCCGAATATGTATCTAGCTAATTTTTGACAAAAATGCTAGTTACTACGTTCTTCACCAGGAGGGCAGAATTGTTAATAGACTAGCTTATCCTCAGATGAATAATGCCTATTAGGTACCAAAGCGACTTTGTGTTTTTGTCAAAAAAAATATAGCTCTTTTCGACAGATCAACATGCTATGATAATGAACGATCCGTCGTCCGTTACTAGAATATAGAATGAAAATTAAATTGAATAAAATTTATGACTAATCGTGAAAAATGCGTTTTTCAAATACGTGTCCATTGAATTTACGACATGTCAATTAATAAGCGTGGAAAAGTGTTTCCCTATTTGTCACTTGCATAAAAAACTGTAGCGTGAAGCGCATACATTTACATTATTTGGTAGAGAAACAGAGATACATCGATTTAGAAAGAATCTTCATATATAAAACAGTAAGGATTTTTTTTTGCAAATAAACGGGGTAAATTGGGGTGTCAAAGTTTTTATCGGAACTTTTTGTGGTGTGATTGGCTCGAAACTTGGTCTAAATTATAAAAAATATATGGACACTTCACCCGGAAATACTTCAGGGTTTTTCAAAACAACCCTTAAAAGGGGTGTCAAAGTTTGAATGGAATCTTTTTATTGGGTAGTGGCGATTGGCTTGAAACTTGGTTAGAATACTTTAAATACAAAATTAATGAATACGTGTTTCAGGGGTTTTTCATAAAGGGTGAAATAGGGAGCCAAAATTAGTACAGGAACTTTTTAATGGGTTTGAAACTTGGTTTGAATACATACCTACTATACAAAAGAAATGTACCTACTCGTTTTTTTATGAATATTACCTAAGTACACCACGCGAGCGAAGCCGCGCAGGTATGCTAGTCGTCTATAAGTTGAATGACTTGATACTAAAGTTGATTCGGAGTTATGAGATACTACTTAATACAGCTATTAGTTTTACTCAATACGAGTATAACAGTATTACGTCAAAACAAAAGAGAACTATTTGAAGAAAGCACATTAGACATTGATTGAAATAATAAAATTATTATTTTCCCGTTTTTGAGATTATTAACATTACATTCCTGAAGCTACAAGGAGTTAGCGGATAGTAGTAAATATTTTATTTATTTATTGAATTTAGTTTTTTGTGAGTTTTGCCACAGTGAAACAAACAAACTGTTATACCTAGAGTTTGTAGAATGCCGTTCTGGTCAAGGATACGAATGTCGTACTAATGGATCAGAAAGAGAATAAAATTATAAAGGAAAACATCGTGTGAGCAAGAGTCCAACTCAGAGAATGTTAAACAAAAATAACATTTAATCGTATAGTTGACAGTCTCGGTGGCGTGGCGGTCTTTTGCTCGGCAGAGACGCAAGAGGCGCGGGTTCGATTCCCGCTGCGGAAGAAATGTTTGCATGTTCTGCAAATATTTCTTCCGGGTCTGGCTGTTGTGGTACCATGGGATACCCAAGACACAGGGAATCTTAGTGTGGGGTCAGGACTATGTATGTGACTGTTGGGTGTTATTTATTTATTTATAGTAAGCGGAAATTAGTTTTTTTTACATTTCATTGATAACACTTTTGCGATAATACTAGATAACAAATAAACCTGAAACGAAATAAATATGTTGATAAAAGCGCTACCTATTTTGCTTTGTACCTATTTTTTCCATTATAATCAATCGCTAGTAAACTTTCATTGTCTAATGGTCAGGTTTCCATATTCTACTTACAGATGACGAATCGTTAGTTATCAGCAACATTGTATTTCAGTCAAAAAAATGTATGGAGCTATTCGACAGATAACAAAGTTGCTATGATATTGAACGATCTGTCGTCCGTTAGTATAATGTTGGAAACGAGCATAAATACATCGTGTTTTCGAGGATATCCATCAACTTTGGCAAATACTTCTATAGCTTTTAGTGATCAAATCTTAAAAGGGAAGTAGTACTTAAAAAGCTGTCGTTTCAAAGTTATTTGTAATTTTATTTTATTAAATTTTATTGAGTTGTGCAGTAAGAAAGGGCCGCTGTATAAATCATCTACAATAGATGGTAAAAGGCCTAAGTGCCGCTCAAGCCCCAGTCACACATAGCAATTTATAGCTACGATTTTCTGATTGCGGTTACTAACAGCTATAAATCGCTGCTAATTTTAGCAACTGTCCTTTCACACGTAACTATTTATTGCTCGGCTATTTATCGTAAGCAAAAAAATTTAACATGCTCAATATTATAACAGCTATTTTTCGGTCAGCGATTTTTAGCTCGTGCTCGCTCACACGAAGCTAATTTTTGCTGGCGGAAAATAGTAGCTATAAAACGCTACGTGTGACTGAGGCTTTAGTGCATTGAAATGAGGATCTATCAAACTGCTATTTGCATTTCATTTGCACATACTGCTATACCGAAGATCTCAAGAGTTAACGAAGAGGTACGATTCTTATTGATAACGAAAAAGTCAGTTCGGATAGAGACAAAATTATAAATAAATAAAATATAAAAACATATGTCCACTAGCTTTAGCCGGCGGCTTCGCTCGCGTGAAAAATTAGCCTATATGTTATACCAGCACACATACTATGTATATTCCAAGTTTTATTCAAATCCATTCAGCCGTTACGGCGTGATTGAGGCACAAACACACATCCTCACAAACTTTCGCACTAGGATAATGTAAAATGTTTATTTCGATGGCCTGAACAGCGTTTCGAAGTTAATAGATATCATCGGAAACACGGTGTATAGGTAAAGAGTTCAATAAAATAACGTATAAGGAACCTAGTGACGAAACTAAAGGAAAAACACTTTACAACCGAAGACACACGTAGGCGCCTAATCTATGACTCATTAATCTTGTAGTACTGTGGTTGTGGTACGGTGGGCAAAAACAAGTGGACGTAGTTCCGCTGAAAGGACTCAATCCACACTTTGGTCAAAAATGAGTTAAATATACAAAAGTGGTCCTAAAGGTCGATTCTATCACCACGCAAAAAAGATCCGTAATAGGATAAGGCTAAGGTGGTTTTTTGAAATACGAGAACCAAGCCACATCTATGGTTGGTATTTTTTTGCAAAACACTGTAATAACCCAGGTTACATATACATGGATCCTTTTTAAGAAATCCAATCTCGAAGAATACGGTATTTAAGTAATTTAGCAGAATTGTCTCATAACACCTGAATCATTTCAGTTTTTCCGAATGCAATAACATTGTTGAAAATGCCATATCTCCAAAGTGACATTTTGTGGATTGAGTCCTTTCAGCGTAACTACGTCCAAGTGGTCTTCCAGTTTTGACAAAACTTCCAGAGTAACCGAAATAGCGATAAGGTTGAGCATTAGTAACTGTCAGAATATTAATGCATGGGAAAATCAACCTTGTTGTTCTATGACGTGCAATAAGACCACACTGTTACTTAACATCAGGTAGAGTGTGGTCAAACGCAAACCTATTTCGGTTAAAAAAAAAAAAAAAAAATGAACTTCAAGCTTAGAGTGGTAGACCACATTTTTGGCCGACTGTACCACTTCGCAAATTCTCAATGCTGTTACGATAGTTACCGCGTCATTACTACCAATTGATGAAACTCATTGACCGTTCGATCGAACTGAAGGCCGCCTGGAGGCTGGAGCTTAATGGCTTCATTATCAGGCTTCGGCGAATATTTACATTTTAAGTCCTTGTTTATCCTGTGATGAATCATTATGGCTACCTGTAAATCATCACGGAACGTTCGCCGACGACCGTTCATATAACAAGGGGATTCGGCGAATCTTTGAATTTTGCGCCCTTGTTCTCTCTCTTACGAATTAAATGGATGCATATGTCACTTAACACGAAATTTTTGACGAAGCCCGTTCATATAACAAGGGGCGTCGAATGTTTGAAGTTTACGTCCTTGTTTATCCTGAGGCTAATCAATTTGGCTACCTATCACTCAATAAGAAATGTTTGCAAAGTCCGTAATGCAATAAGCCGTCAAACAATCATTTATCAAAGATGCATACATCATCATTAGTTGACATAGGCTTTCGCAAATCGTCAATCCACTTGGCCGAACAGTACTATTATTTATTATGCTGAGACACGAAGCATTGAATATCTAATAACGACAGCTATGGATGATGATTGATGAAGATGAGTAAGCACAAATTTCGATACACTGCCAGAGGTCACATTGCGAGGGGTGGTGACGACTGATAGGCTACTGAATTATGGCCGAGGTGTGGCTATAGAAATGTGTGACGTCCGGCGGAGAGATGGTCAGAAGATTATAGTCAAGATCGTGGGCCGTAAATGGATTAGGCTAGGGTTTCTCAAACTTATGGCTCCACGTACCCCTGTTAAAGTTTCTAGATGACAGCGAACCCCTAACACCCTGCCCCCCCACCCCGCTATCTTTTTTATATTAATGTGATTGGGCTTGTTTCTTATCGAAAATTGAGTCAATTTTGCACAATTTCAACCTTAATTCTGACTCAGCCAGCATCAAGTCGATTTCTGTATTTTGTTTTTATCATGACCAGGTGTGAAAACCCAGTCTCACATATATATTCGTATGTTGTATCGAAGGGTAAAAGGAAATTCACCGCTTTGCGTGACACTTCGAGATATTCTACCTGTCTAGTTGCTCGTAAATCAATCAAAGATAACCTTTTCAAATCAGCTTGAAAAGTTTCATCTACGGACATTTCTAGTAATGGCTCCTGTTGCTTAATACTCGCGAATTGTCGCAAACCCCCTACCATCGAATGGCGAACCCCTAGGGGTTCGCGATTCGATGGTAGGGGGTTTGAGAAACCCCACTTTGAGAAACCCTGGATTAGGCTAGTCAAGGAATGTATTGGATGGCACATTCATTGACTGATGCGATGATGACGTCAGTGATGAAAAAAGAAAGGGATGCACTCACAAGTCTAGGCGCAGGATTGCCTCCCCTCTCGTTCTCTCGCTTCAGCACGAAGGGCAGGGCGCGCCGATGCTGCTCGAGCCACACCGCATCCGGAACGGGACGGTTCCGGCGGCCATCCCACCTGCCCACAGCTGCACAAAACTCACGTTATTGTACCAAAGATGAACGCAAAACTACAACTTTACAAAAGCATTTACAATTTTGTAGTTATAACCATTATTAGCACTAAAAACGGGGTATTTTCCATAATTTAACGGATTAGCTATACGCGACAGGAAAAATGCACGCAAATAACATGCCATGAATTTACGATCGCTAATGTCAGTTATTTTAGCACGTAGCGACTAACGACTTTATTAGACGCTAAGTTGGCTACAGCCTCAATGTTATATAGCTTTCCATACCTTAATAGGACGTTTTTTAACTATATGATACTGTGTTAAGGCCCCCCCCCCCCCATATTACACAAAGCATGTTTATTCGAACAAAACTAGAACAAATCACCGTATTAAATATAATAAATTCTAACAGAACAATAAAAATATGAACAAATGAGAAATCCGTGTGAGGAAATCAGAAGTCGTCTGTATTCTTATTTCCTCACTGACACTATTTTGTCCATTTAGTTATTACAAATTCAGGACGACCAAGTTATCCGAATAGTCCGTACTGTATTAGCAGTATTTTATATAACATAATTAAGGTAAAACATCGTAAACTTCTCCATTTAAGAAACTAAAACAAAATTCTATGCGAGAGGAAAACATAAAAAAAAATCGTTTATAATATAGTCTTTGTTGATGTATATGGGAAATTTGAAAATATAATTTTCTATGAGAAACTCTCTCAATAAAATTTATTGCTTTGTTTTGGTCCCAACATGTTAAATGTACATTATAATTTTATTAATTAAAATAAATAAGTGGTGTTCATAGTATGTACTCTGAAAAGATAATTAAGCTGAACATAAATTTTCGTTGAGTTACTCATTATATTATATCGTAGGCTGCCATAAAATAAAAATAATTTCCAATATTAATGACTTAATACACCCGAGACAATACATAATTTATAATGATTGTCACTCATGCCTTGTTTACATCAAATCCTCATGTCATCAAATTAAAAATCTCACGTTTTGTTCGCAATACTTTATTTTCATTAGTTAATAAAAAAATACATTGATGGATTCTTCGACCAAGTGATTTATAGGACTGTCTTGTACACTATCTAGTTAGTTGAAAGTTTCAGTTGAAATATTTAATACACATATTGCTACTTTCACTTTGTGCCAATTTTATTGTATCTCAGTCCAGCAATGTACGGTAAAGTAAATATCTTTTAATCATACATGCTTATCTTTTCCCAAACTTATTCTTCTGAGAATCTATACTTTCTATCAGCGTTTTGTATGAAAAATTTGATCGAAGAATGCATCTACAAAAATGTTGAATAGACTGTACAAGCATTGCACAGTAAACTGTTATTAATACAACCAAAGTACTTGTAACGGACAGTTAAAAACAAAAACAGTAATAGGAAACCGGTCAACTTCATTGGCGTAGCGTTCGAAACTCACTTGATTGTCTAATGCCAGATTCCAATATTCAATTAACAGACGACAGATCGCTCATTACAACGTTTTTTTTCTGTAAAAAAATTTACCAACCCGCACTGGACCAGCGTGATGGGATAAGGTCCAAAAACTAAGGCCTTTTACCATCTATAGTAGATGATTTATACAGCGTCAGGAGGCAACTTTTACCTTCACAAACGGGACGCTGTAGTGCCCGGGACGAATTATGATGGAGTAGGCTTGCCCAGCACCTATTCCATCCTCTCAGCTTAGTCGGCCTTGTCCACAGGAAAGACATGGTCGATACGTGCGGAGCTGACTAAGCCGCGGGTTTCTTCACGATGTTTTCCTTCACCGTTTGAGAGTACTGGTATAGCGCACATAATTTTTTCGCACAGAAATATCCCTTGGTACACGGCTGGGTTTGAACCCACGACCTTAGGATCGGAAGACGGGATCACTACCAACTAGACCACCAGTGCTCTCAAGGTCCAAACCCCCCCAATTATGGATAGACACAATCAATCCAGGCCCCAAGTGCCCGTCGACACCAGCGGCTGTGCTGGCGTTGACGAGCGCCATACAAGGATGTCTGGAAATCTATGGGGGAGACCTTTGCCCAGCAGTGGGACAAAATAGGTTAAAAAAAATAACGTTGCTATGATTGACGACTTGTAGTCGTCCGTTAATAAAGCAATGGAACCTCTACTTTTCAAAGCATTTGCTTAAGATACATATAAAGTTTGTATATATATACCTAGCAGGTATTGCAAATACTTAAATATAATCATAATACTCTTATGTACTTAACTATATACGTACCTATATCTTCAAGGCAGAATTTAATCATACTTACTATGTGTAAACACATTTTAAATGTATGTATGGGTGAAACAGTCAAGTGATTTTCAAAGCTTTTGGATATTAAATATGATAAAATGTATCCGTGTAACATTAACTATTTATTATATTTATTTGTATAATTAACATTGAATATCTGGCAGTTTAAACATAGAATATCTGGCAGTTTAAATTCAACAGTGAAATAATACCTATTATTTTATTTAATGTAGCTGTGTAGATGTTTATTAACTTTATTTATTGTATTTAAGGCGGGTCTAAAACAACGTGGAAAATAATCAGTAACTTACTCGTAACTTCAATGCGTTTTATAACATTTGCAGTCAGAGTAATACCATAATATTTTATGATCTATCTATGAATAGATTTCTATTTAATTTAGCTGTGTCCAGAGATTTTTTTTACAATACTTTATTATATTAATTGATGGCAATCAAAAAGCTGCACCTTAACATATTAATTGGGATTAGAATTATTGAGAAGTGCCTTTAAATTACAAGTCTTAGTACGTATAAAGCGATTAATTTTAAGATTTATAATTAATTTATTATTGCAATTAATTTTAGTTTTCATTTTAAGATTAAACACAATTTCTAAATAAATGCAAAGTCAAAATTTTGAGATCATGGAAAGGAAGTCCCTTGAGATCATATTTCACTTCAATATGTCTTACAACAATTTTTCAAATGTCGAAATATTGTAATTCACAACCCTAATCGTACCTTCATAAAGAGTCCTTTCTTAATGCTTTTTTACAAAATGACTAGATGTTTTCGTATTCATGGCAAACATTTTTAAACTACACGATTCAAATAATCCGATTAGAATATCAATTCAAAAACCAACGCGGTAAAATACACATCTTAAAAATAAAATATAGATGATGGTGACTTGTGAAACCACTGGGGACATAATTAAGTATCTTACAATAGTAGTTTAGCAACGTAATATCAACGTGATTCAATTCATTTGTTATATAACCGTTATCAAATTCTTTGCCATCGTATCAACAACATATTGATAAATCATTCCCACCGTGTTTTCTTACGGAAATATCACAAGCAATATTTCTCTTAGCATTCATCCACCAGTAAATCTATCGATGACAAAGACCAACGCGACTTTCCTCGTAAAAAAGAAATGAGCATAAGCCATAGTATTAATAAGTGTTATCCGTAACTAAATAATATAGTATTTCAATACATAGTTTTATGAAGACTTATTACTTTTCGATACATCTGAGATTTTGTACAAACTATTGACCGGGAGCCATTCAATCACTCAACAATAACACTGTGTAAAGATAAAACTATTGTGTATAAAAATATCACTATTGCAGTTCACAACGAACTTATGCATTTTCGTCTAAAACTGCATAACCTCGGGTGTCGGACAAATAAAGCAGACGTGCCCGGCGCTTTCTCTCGCTACTCCAGTACAAAATATTATAACTCTATTAAGAAAATACACCTTATATTACATTTCTATTCAGGCGATGGAAAGCGCCGGTCACCATTGTGGTAATCGTGTATATGTATGTATGTATTGTGTATAATAAATATGTAACCAGTAAATAACCTATGTTATGCTTATGTAAAATCAGCACCGGTTGCAACTAATGCTTCAACAACAATCAGTCTATTGTCAGAAAGGAAGGTACTGTGTGTCGCCTTAGACGTACTCCCATTACTCATCGAGAGGGCTCATCCTACACGTGATTCAACTTACACTTACGTTCACAACATATTGTACCTGTTAAAGACGTGTATTTTACGTGTCTCTGTACCTCCCCACGCCATCGGTTTGACGTAAGTCAGTACGAAAACGAGTACTCAAATGCAAAATTAGTCTCCTGATACACTATCAGTCTGGAGGTCAGGGTAAAAAAACAATTATGGCTAGAGTTCAGTACTGACGGGAAGTTATCACGCCTAACCAACTCTTTTTGACTTGGAGTTATCATAACCGCTGGTTACAGTAACCGTCAGCTTGTTTCATGGGGCCTATCTATCTTAAGAACTAAGAGCTAATGGGAGTCCGTTAAAACGACATGCAGATGGCACTCGGTCTATCGTAGAAAGGCACACAATAAGCGGAGAGGTGTGACTGCTATAGGCCCCCGGCGACGCTCCGATCACAGACTAGATATAGATACATCTATTGACAGTCTTCTGTGCGACTTTATAAGCCACATCCTCACTCTTCGCCGGACTTGACGCAGTACCTACCTCCCCCGCTCTGATGTTATGCTAAATGCCTCGCTGAACTTAGAACTCCTCATTTGAATTGACGACAACCCGAACACAAAAAACACAAAACATTGGCCACTAAAAGTAATAAATTTTTAAAATCTGCTTTGAGATTTCATATTTCTGAAGTCATATATGGAAATTTAAAGTATGTATCGATTGATGACCAGAGTTTTTAGTAAAATAGCACCAGCAATCTCCAGATTGCTGCTGTCGACTTTGTGTTGCCTGTCATTGGCTTCTTACAACATGACAGTGAAAATAAACTTTTGTTTTTCTGGGAGAAATGATTAAAGATCAACCAAAATTTGAAGTGGCTTCGACTCCAATAAAATTTCTTGGGCTGTTCAATTCAGACTCATTCTTGAGGCTGTTCAATTCAGCTTAAGTCTGTATCGGGACTTACAACTTTCCCTATAAGACAGACGAATTGAACAGCTGCGATGTCAATCGGAACTTGGTCGTGTTAGGTGGGTTGCGTGTCAGCGAGGCGAGCGAGGCGAGCGCGGGGAGAGGCGGTCGCCGGCGCGCGGGCTACTGGAAGGGGTGTGCGAGCGGCGGCGGCGGCGGCGGAGGGCTCGGCGACGGCTTCACATAGAGCCGGGCGGGCTGCGGCGGCGGCGGGCTCGGCGACGGCTTCACGTAGAGCCGCGGGGCGGCGTGCTGAGCCAGCGTGTGCCGGCGGAGGTACAGCGGCGTCTTGAAGGAGCGGCCGCACGTGGCGCACACCACCGGCTGCGCCTCGTGGATCAGCCGCACGTGCTGGCGCAGGTTCGACGCGTTGGAGTATCGCCGCCCGCACACGGCGCACTGCACCCCCGGCGGGGCCGCGCCCACTGCCAACAACACCACGATCGCACGCAAGCCCGACACCGCACGACACCGACACTCACCCGCTCCTCTCGCAACTCACGCATTCAAACGCTAATACCGACCTACCCCAGGCTACATTACCCTTTGGCGGAAGCAGTAAACTACGAGAAGTCTTCATGTACAAGATAACAAATTTTCAAATTTCAAAAATTTACAAATTTTATTATGCGAGCAAAGTTAGTAAAAGCTGGACGAAGTTAGCAGATTCAGATTATATAGATTTCAAACGTCGAGAAAAATAGGAACAGCATGTCATTTCAAAAAATAGATTCAAAGGAACAGCAAATGAAGTTTATTTCTTGGACAAGTTAGTAGATGAAGATGAGGTTAGTATGTTTTAATATTTACATGAATCAATCCGATCACCAAGAGACTGAGTGAGCACAGGAATCTAGCATATGTTGTATCTCACGATTGCCTGCCAATGGTACCACCATATTCCACCAATGTTAATAGGTTAGTTCTGATCGTAAGACGACAATAGCTATGCTGGCACCATCTTGCATAGTCTTTTTTGAGAAAATTTCCGTATTAGCATTTGAATGGACGTTTGAAAAGAGTATCCCGAAAGGCAGTGCCCACAACCAGTGCGAGGGAGCGGGCGGGGGAGCGTGAAGCGGCGCGGCGCGTCGCCCGACACCCGCGCGCCTAGCCACCTTAACCAATAGACCGCGCGCTCTACGACCGAATGTGGAATAAACCGGAGGTTCGCCGGGGGCGCGGCTGTCCGAGTCGACGTGTGCGTGTGAAATGACGTGAAAATGATAAAAGAACTCACCATCGGCGTTCTCGTCGCGTAGCTCCGCTGTCATGCCGGCCATGAGATCCACGTTACCTGGAAAGAACAGCGTTAGCACCCGGATTCTAGGATTTAAATTTGAATGTGGAAATGTGAGGAAAGTTACCTTGCAGTGCGGCGAAGGGATTCGCCAATGTATTGTTATCGCCGAAATAGATATGCGGATAATTGGAACGCTCCTCGTCGCTAACTTCGTGTTCCATGACTTCCATTTTTGGTTCTAGGAGATCAGACGCATTAAAATCCTGGCTTTTGTCCCTCTCCGCGTCTCCGGGATCCATTAGAATGTCGCTCTCTTCGTTCTTCACCTCTGGCGCTTCGAGATCAGTTTTCACCCTTAGAGACGGGTAGTTGGATATTTCACTATAGTCGTCGTTATTAGGCCTCGTTTGACTAGAAGTTTGGAAGGGAGCTTCATCGTTGAGATTGTTTCTGGCAACATCGGGAGAATTTCTTGTTGAGCGCCGACTCCCACTTGGCTCGGGGTCGTCGGCTGCTGTCGTCTCGACGTTTTGGCTTGCGGCTTTGGAGGAGGAGGTAGACTGTGACTGAGACTGTGGCGGTTTGGCGCTGAGCAAATTACGTAGTTGGGAAGGGGGCGATTTTCGATTTGTTTTCTGTAAATAAAGGTGTCGTTACCGTATCACCTGTACAGTGCATAACTGGGAATTCCAGTCTGATTCTAGGGGATTTCCGGGGATTATCTTATCTTTGTAGTTCATCAACGGAAATCCTCTACTTGTGATAGATAGCAAGGGCTCGTACCTTGTCGTTGTGTTGCGAGCAGTCCGTGAGGCCGCGGATCTGCAGCGCGTCGGCAGTCCGCAGGAAGGCGCTGAGTTGCGCCTGCGCAATATTGACCTGCCCCACGTACATAAACTGGAGCAGGGCGCGCACATGCGATACTTCGCAGTCGCGCATGAATATTATTGGATGAGGACATGGGTTGTTCTGCAAACAGTGATACCCTTGTTAATTTCCCGAGGGGCGTTTCGTAGTTCAAGCGATTAAACTTCAATCCATATACCCCACAGCTCGGCTAGGCACTACCGCAACTTTGTGTTATACAAAATATGTTTAACGAATTTCAAGCGGGACCTTATTCTATAAATGAAGTGAACATCAGAACTTACGATCAAATTGGCATATTATTTATACAAAACGTAGTAAGTTCGAACTGAGGTTTGAATATAATTTTTGATGTTCGTTTAACATTTCTGCAAAACACAGAGATAAACTGAGGAGGCGCCTTAAAAAACACGTTTTGAACCCGAATCCTACTTTTTTTTAAGATTTCCTTAGTACCTACCTACCTACCTACTTATTTAATTGCTGGTACCAGTGCGGTTAACTACCTATATGTTTCTACACTTATTCATGACTTAGGTACAGTCAGCGGCAAATTGTTATGAGCGTCTAGACTCTAGACGCTCATATCAATTTGACGCCTACCTATACTCTAGACACTAGACTCTAGAGTATAGGTATTTCAAGTATTCACTCAAAAGAGTTTGCATACTACCTTTGAGAGCTTTGTTTGCAAAGATAATTTTGAACACCCTGACTGCTCATAAAAACATGAAACAATGAGTAGTAAGGTATTTTGAACACCTTGGGTGCTTACAACAATATGATGATTCGAACTGCGTATATCAAATTGCTTTTATGTTTTTCAAATCATTTTGACTACTATAGACGCTCATATCAATTTGACGCTGACTGTACCTATTTCATAATAAATCAAACTTTTAACATAAATCTTCCGATCAGTGCAAATAACGATACAAAACCATTTCACAATTCCAAGAATAACACAAGTCTAATTGATTTGGAAATTACATAATCAATAGGATGACAAAAGCAGAGTAGAAGTAACATGGGTTCGATGACGACGTTGTCTTGAACGTGAATGACCTAATAATATGGTTTTACGCAGTCGCTCGATGCATTTGTCACCTTGAGTTGAGACGCAAAATGTTTCCGAACAGCTTCTACGAAAGGGTAAAACATAGATACGTCAGCAAAACACTTGGAAGTTTTCCTTTAGCTAGGGTACTACGCACCAAGACATAGGTAAAATCTCTTAAAATGTTATAGAATTCCATTTTATGAATACTGTCAACGACAATGTTATTGTTTGGCAAAATAAATCATAACATTTGTCTAAGAATTAATTTACTTTGCAGTTACTACAATACAGTCCAATAGAACCAATTATAATATCTATTGTATATAAAGCACGTATTTTTGCTAAGCTTCGATCATTGTATCTTTTTTTTTATAATGTAGTCGTGATTACCACAAGCCATAAAATCGGCCTTGAACGAAATTATTGCGAACCACGGACGGACATTCGCCAATTGGGTGGGTGTTTAAAAAAAAAAGATTACGACTCAAAAGGATTGATTAATCGCGATCTCAAGGCAAAATTCCAACAAACGGATTATTTGTTAAAAATATGCTTTCAAGCTGAACCAAAGAGGTTATTATTTATTATTTTCTGTCTATACGATTTTATAGAAACTCGCATAGACAGAAAATAATTTTCTCACAATCTCAAATATTGAGGAAATAAGACTATACCTATGTTATATAACTATTCTGCCTTTTATTGTTCTTGTTTATAGATTGCTCAGCGACTAGCCAAGGTGTGTAAGGGCTATTAGATAGTCTACAATAGAAATCCGTACTTAATATTCAAAGAACGTTTAGAATTACCTAGGCGTTGTTAAAAAGAAAATGGACATAAGTCCCATATGTCGCTTTTCTAAGTTTGCATTGATTCCAAATTCAATGAAAGATCTATATATTTCTATATGCAAGCATGATACTACAATTGTTCTTGTTTCTTATCAACACAGATTACAGTATGGGTTTTACAGAACAAAGTCCAGTCATTTACATACATCAAAATACATTATGGAAACAAAGTTGGCCAAATAAGATAATTATATTCTACAATTTTAAAAGTCAGCACCATAGTGTTTATTTTGCATAATTATGACTGCTGGCTGACCATGATGTCTGTGTTTTTTTAAAACTACATGGTCACTTGCAAAAAATATTACTTAATTAGTCATCCATATTCAACACAAATGCGCACCATACCTACTCCATTTAATTCTACAGGGCTGATTCAAATAAGTAATAAGTTTTACTTCAAACTAATTTCAACCCTGACATTATTATTTTGAATTTGTAATCGACAAGCACTTTGCATTTGGTAACTTATGATGTGCCCCCTAATAATGATAGTAAATTTGATTTGAAAAACTCAAAAACAATAATGTCTAAGTGGATATAGTTTTAGTAAGAATAAATTCAAGTCCAATAAATAAATAACAATATTAGTACAAAAGTATCAACAGTAACTGATAGTATTTATGATTAATTCCCAAGGAGGATTGACATCAGGCTGGTCATAAAACACCTTAGCCAAAACTCTTACATCATGATCCTTGGATCACGCTGTGCCGACACCACATAGAGTGGGATAAGGACAGGAAGATGATGATATATTTAGTGTTTAATTTAGGTATAGTCAAATTGATGTATAAATATATACTGATGTATATAATATGTATCTATCTATCTATCTAATTGTGTCACTAGTTCTTTCGAACCAGTGTATATTATAATATGTATTATAAGTTACAACATCTAGAAGAACTGACCTAGGTTTCTTCTATATTTATATATTTCTATATATATGATATTTATCAAATACATATTATTTTATTTCATAGGTAGAGTAGATAATAAATCTAACAACTATTTGACTGTCTGGACTAATCAATTTTTTTTAATACATGGCATATTAAAACACATCAATAATGTTAATGTACCTAACTTATTGTTTTACTGGTTTGATAGGCCTGTTCAAGATAACATTTTGTAAACAAAACAACTGAAATGAAATGCCATCAAATGTATAGGTTATCACTTGAAACTTTAACATAGCATAGATTGATGTAGCTATCTATATGATATCTACATTAATAATATTGCATATTTCTTATTTTCCTAGGTACATATATTAACCATTCAATATAATTTAGGTGTTATGAAATTATTATAGCTACAATCGACTATTGAGAAGTCATTTAGGTACAAAACAAATGACTGTTGATTTATCATAGCAATTAAGTTAATCACATTCCAATGTTATAGAAAACTTGAACATTGATGAGAATTGAAATGTCAGTTTCATGTAAAGAGTGTTTTTCAATTGTTAGCTACTCTTTTGTTATCAATGTTTAAGAATAGATAACAGGCGCTAGCACATTAAATAGGTACTGGATATGTAAGATTTTGGTAATGGTTCAAGTAATCAACAAGAATAATACATACCAAGTCATGTTTGAAACAATTAAACTTATACTTCTAATTTATTTTAATTTGTGGTCATAAATATGGACTGATTTATATTCATTCAAACACATAAAATGATCTGAATCAGGTCAGACTGTGTTTTGAAATTGTTCAGACAGCTCTGATATTGCAAAATATTTTTATAAAATTAAGAAACTATGCAGACACATCAATTTGATTAGCATGCATTGTAATTATTACATTTTGATGTAAAAGGAATCCATTTATTGTAAAATGCTTTCAAGACATAAAGTAATTCATAGCCCCAATGGTAATGAGATAATTAGAAATTGTGAAACAGAATTTTAAAGTAGGTACAAATAAATGAAATCACGAGTACTTAACCGGAACGCGAGACATGGCATTTGTAAGTAGATCAAGTGTTTTATACATAACAACTTTCACTACAGTCATTGTAATGGTGACACATCAAAGTGTGGGGAGTGAAAGATGGACTTACTTTGAATAGTTCCTTGAAATATGGACTACAGGCCGAGAGAACCACTTTGTGGGCCTCCAGCCTGTGTCCCTCGCATGCCAGGGTGACATCCACGAAGTCCTCATCATCGCGTAGTGCCTCGAATTGAGAAGTAATATTCGCTTGAAAATTGTTCCATCTCAAACAAAATTGCTGGTCGCCACCCAGTTCTGTACCTTCCATTACTTATAGACATAACTCGATATCCCTGCTCATTTAATTGGTTGATAAGAGTAGTTAATTAACGAAAATAAATATATCACAGTAACTTGCAATTTCAGTCGCCGTCTGGCCGAAAATCTTATGAAAGAAAACAATCAATAAAATCTCGTACCACTATGAGAAAAATAAAAACTTTTTAATTTGTCATTTCGATGGTACATTCACTTTGACGTTTCATTCCACGTTACGATTCTTACCGGTTTTTTTGTTTTCATTGGTAATTAGGTAGTGTTGTGATTTTAACCAAGAAATCCTCAAGACTTCTCGGTTTTTCGGTAAAAAAAAAAGAAAATCAGAAAGAAAACAGCCTCGTAAGGATTTACACAATAAGAGAAATGTAATTATTTAATTTAATTTTGCCGTAATGTTGATAAGTTCAGTTTTTGTTATTTTCCACTATTATGTTCAAATTATTTTATTCACAAATACCTCGTAATCTTGCAACATTACAGACTATCTAAGGCGTAACAACTACAACAAAATTATATATTTGTATTCAACATTTCTTCGCAAATTACAGAATATTAGGGCATTGACCCTGTTTATCCGTTCAGTTTCACGCAACTCACTCAAATTCGTATTTAAATTTGATTCAAGACAAAATACATCACAAATACAATTAGTAATGTTAATTGAGTATAAATAGTTCACACCTACACGCCAATATAATAGGATGATGGATGGTGATTGGTCTTGCATTATAGCTTCTTGACCAGAGATACTGATAAAAAATTAGGGTCAGATAGTTTAACAACCAAATCTACCTCTGAACCTACCTGCAAATATTAGTTTACAATAATCTCTTCTACAGTAATACTAAAGGTGTGCATTATAAATGAAAATATTTTGTGCAAATGCATAACAAAGGTTTATTATTACTCTTACAAAGCCTGGTCACCCTCAACCATTTCCTTCAGATTTAGCAGTTCAAATTGTCCAGTGCCCTTAGTTTCTGTCCTGACCAGTTCATCCAGTATTCTGAAGTTGCCTGGATCAATCAGACATGTTAGATTAGCAGTGCCCGAATCCCAATTCTCTTCTTCAACGCTCATAGCCAGTTTCACAACCTTGTCTTTAGTTTTCCTTGCATCTTTGCCTGTGAGTAGAATTCTTACTCTCATTTGGGCCCGTTCAATTGGTATTTCATTCTTCAAAAGCTGTATTACATCTAGAGCCTGCTGTTTGGCACTTTTGTTAACATTTACAGAGAAATGAATATCTTTCATGGCTTTTTCAATAATTGATACCGGATAAGGCCTTTTTGTCTCAGGGTTCACACATTTGTCTGATACAGTTGTAGCAATATCTTTAAAGAGGGAGTCAATTTGCGAATGCCGCTCCTTGTCAGATACTTGTAGTTCTCCTTTCTCAAGAATCTCTCTGCATATCTCTGTCTGGTCTTCTTTTCCAAAGATTTTCACAAGATCTTCCTTTTTGGCAACTTGCCCTTTGGAGACATTTGTGAAGACTGTATGTGTTTGTAAGACTTCATCAATATCTTTCTCCCTAAAAACAAAGTTCAAGTTAGTATTTCATTACATCGTCGGCAGTATAACACTACTAATACTTTTTTTTTGCTTAATGAAACTGTACGCTTACACTTTATTTCTCCAAGAAACAACTTTATTTCTGTAGCAAGCTATTTCGAATCTTTTACCACCTTTTTTTAGCCTCACAATCGCAACATTTGTTAGACGTATCTGGTTAGTCGGTGTAAAAATTTTAGACATCTTTGTTTCGTTCTTTTACTTTTTTGGTGTACGTAGTAAGTAAAAACAATTATTTTCTTATATTTCAAAGATAAATAATAACAATGACACTGAAAATGAAATGACAAAATATTATATAAAAAATGTGAAGAGAAAACGAGAGAAAAGAAATGAATGAGAGATACGAAAGATTTCAAAGATTTGACACTAGCATCCAACTGACATTGGTATTTTTCTGAGGTATTTTTTTCAGTGAACTTATCGAGAATACCATTTATCTAATTATTATTCTGTAAAATAGATTTTTAAGGAGGAGTCTGCCTGTGACCCGCTTCTGTATCGGTTTTATGTTTTGCTGCTACTGTATTTATTCTTTCAAGTGCTGCTACTCATGAATATTTTTAATCTATGACTGTGTTGCTGTGTCAAATCGCAATCGCAAACGCACGACGTGTATATCTCGAGAAATTGATCGTCATTTTGATATTTTTGTGTATTTTGTTTGCTATTTTATGTGAATATCGATCAAAATGGCGAAATTGGTTGATATATATAACAGCGAAAAGGAACCTGTGATAAAACGGCGACAATTACCGTTAACTATCTACGAAAATCTTACTGTAAGTGGCTCTCTGCACTTTGACATTACCACAAGCGTAGATTGCTCAAAGACTAATTTATAGAAAAAATAAAATAATTTTTAGATAAAAACACACCATATTCTTCTCCTTTTAAGTGCCAGGCACATAGAGAATTACTCAAAATTCATTAACTACCGAAATGAGTCGGCTTTATTTTGTCACGAGTTCATTGATTTCTTCTGAACTAAAGACATTTCTCTTGATTGACCTTATTTGTGATTTTTTCTTTGTTATTATGATTCACATGTGTTATGTTTTTGTAGATGATTATGGACTTAAACACAATGGGACTGATATGCGACAATCCTCAAGTGAAAGGCCGCGAATACGAAGATTTCATGCGCAAATATAGAATTCTAACGACAGACGAGCTAAAAGCAGCACTTGATGTAGACGCCTCAGATATATTTGAAGTACTGAATCAAAGCATTCCTTGCGTTGGCTGTCGGAGAAGGTAAGGCTAAGAAAATAGCCATATGTCATTATAAAAGCGAAAATTTGTGAGGATGTTTGTTTATTTTATAAATAAAATATGCACTCCTGGAACTTACCTTACTTTCTGTTCTTCAAGACTATAATAACAAAGCAAGCATCTCTAATGATGATCAATAGCGTTGGCATGTAGCATAAACTGAATGACACATCTCATAAAACATTGCATAACATTCATAGATCAGCAAGTTAAAAATGCATTTAGTTAAGAAAAAGCTCAAATTGAGACCACTCAATATTTGCAGACTGTGTCAAATTGGCTTGATAAGTCATCAGTTTGTATGCTTGATTCAACTCTCTTCCTATATCTTGTGCCAATTGTACACATACTGCACATTTAGTGCAAGGCCATAAACATTGAATGTGATATGATACACAGTAATCATTTGCTTTATCTCCCGAGGTTAGAAACCAACATCAAAATTAGAATAATAAATCACATTATATACCCTTGACAATACTAGTGGGTTGCCCCATAACTTTGTCTGCATTGAGTTTTATTATACAAACTATCTTCCCGTTCTATCCTCTAGAAATGGAATTTTGGGAATTCCTTGATTAGTACAAAAGGAATATACCCTCCAGGTTTCATACTTCTTGGTCTCATTGTTTAGGCTCCATTGATTGTCGGTCACTCAGTATCATATTAGTTTTATATTTCAATTTATATTTTCAATTTATTATATATATAATTTATTATATATATATATAATTATCTACACTAATATTATAAAGAGGAAAACTTTGTTTGTTTGTTTGTTTGTTTGTACTGAATAGGCTCAAAAACTACTGGACCGATTTTAAAAATTCTTTCACCATTCAAAAGCTACATTATCCACGAGTAACATAGGCTATATTTTATTTTGGAAAAAAATAGGGTTCCGTAAGATATTTGGGTTTTTCGGACACAAGGTGTAAAAAATCAACCAGAAAAGTTACTTATTTTGCGTACGCTGCCTAAACTATAAAAGATAGAACCATAAAATGTTCTAACTAATTGTAGATCTTATAAATATCTACAAAAAAGTCCGCGACACACTATACCCATCTATGTCGAGTGAGGCACAGCAACCATTTTTTTATTTAAAAATCTTGAATTTTTTTTGGACTACATTTAAACGCGTTTATTTTACTCATGCTATTAATCCTTATCAAAATAAATGATTTCATCACTAAGAACAGTTTATGGAGATAATATTTGGTCTTTGAATGATTAAAATTGGACGTTTGGTTTTGAAGTTATGGCGAAATTAAAATATTACGATTTCTGCTGCACGACCGCTGCGTAGGGAGCCGACCTCGCGACTGACCGTGTCTTTCCTGGGTAGGCTTTTTGCAGCGGTAACCGACATCCACGCGGGCGGAGCCGCGGGCGACCGCTAGTATTATATATATATATATAATTTATATATTATATATTATTATATATATATATAATTATATATTATATATATATATAATTTTTTCAATTTATTCATGTTGTATTAATGATACACATAAAAATCTAATAGTGAAATGTGTAATGTATAGTTTAGCAAATCTAATAATAAGTATGTTTCAATTGAAAGGCATTTCATTAGGCTTATCGACTATTCTCTTTGTCAATTAAATTGATGCCCTTGATAGCTAGGTCAACAGAACTCTGATTCCGAGATTTATGTCTGAGACACAAATTTTGAATTGTTTTTTCATGTAATGTTTGTGTTTTTTCACAAACATACAAATATTATCTAATTGTCACATCCTCACAAGCTTTTGCTGTTATATTTTTAGTAGGGTGGCCATACCCTAATCCAGTCTATTTATCTTTCAGTGTGGAACGTCTATTTTATCAGCTATGTAAATCAGGCCACCCCACATTAGATCCACTAATCTTGACGCTAGATGAAACTATGACTATCAGAGAAGACAAAATAGTACACCCGCAGTCACTGGCAACATTGCTTAATGGACACAGGTATGTTGGTTTGGAAGTGATCAATCAATATAGGGATATGATAAATATTCCTGGGTTTTTTCTAATTCATTTTTATTATTGTGGTGAGTTGGTCAAGCCCCTTACTATTAGTTGACCCCTTTTTAGATCACTAGTTTGTTTCATCCGAAGCTTTCAAATAAATTATATGTATAGACATAGCATATAACTAAGCTGGAATATGCTATTACAGGTCATGTGTATGGTATGTCTATTTGAAGTTTTATTCAAATTGATTTTGCTGTAAGGCTGTAACAATACAAATATTCAAATTCTCATGTTTGAAAAATTCACCCCACTGCATAATGAAATCCTAGGGTAAAGTCTTTCTATTAAAAGTGTGAAACGAAATGTTTTTTTAAAGGAGTCCTGTACCTTTGATTCTCAAAATTCATAATAGTAGGTAGCTAAAACTTTCTTTGCAATGAAATTCTTTCCAGCTAAACCATTTATTCTGTTGAATTGATTACTCATGTCCAAATTACTAAGGCACCCATTTGATTTCAGTTCAGGCATAGATTGTTTAATACTGAGTCAACCGCGGTGGAAAAAGTCGCAGCGTTGCACCTTACACTCTCTCGAAGCGGGCACAGCGCGGGCGTGGGCCGCGGCGAGCGGGGCGGGCACGGGTGCGGGGGCCGCGCCGCCGGCCTGGTGGGGCTCCTGGAGCTGGGCGGGCCGCGCGGCCTGGCGCACGGCCTGGGACGCCATGCGAGCCTCGGCCCGAGAACACATCACATTGGTCCACTTCAACACACTGCATGACACACTGCACAACTATCTGAAGAAGCATCGATTCTGTGCTGACTGCAAAACTAAGGTATGGTACCTTATTATCGGGCTTCGGCGAACTTTTCGCGTAGAGTTATTTGTCACGGAATAGACAAGGATGCAAAACGTAATAGGGCGTGATTATGGGCTGATTTAAAAACAAAAATAACTATGTGTAGAATCTTGCTCTTCATTTTGTCGTATAGTATAGTATAGATAGAGTGATAGACAAGGATTTAAGCTCAAACATTCGCCGAAGCTATAGGCGAAGCTATAGCTATAGCTATATAACAATCTAGTTATAGGGGTGGATTATCACAAAACTGCTGACCAAATAGTACATACTTCTGACTTCTAATAAATTTGTAAGAAACTACAAAAAAAAGTATGGGTAAAATGTTTACATTTGTAATACGTAAGTTTTAGATGACTGGCATGGAGTCTATGTTACATCATAGGCAATATAAATATACACAATAATAATATATACACTGAAAACGGACGGACGGACAGCGGAGGCTTAGTAATAGGGTCCCGTTGGCACCCTTCGGGTAGGGAACTTGGAAAAAGAGGCCGATATGTTATTCCAACGCATATACTATGTATATTCCAGTTTCATTCAAATTCGTTCAGCGGTAACGTACTCACATACTTTCGCATTTATAATACAGTTCTAAGTTGTGTATAAGATTTATACACAAATAAACAGACTTTCGGATTTTTAATATAAGTAGGACGATAAATTACTCGGAGGACATTTTCTTTTAGTTTTGATAGAAGACAATTAAAATGTAAAATGTATCCAGGTGTTACGAGCATATCAACTTCTGGTCGAAGAGAAGGAACCACAGAAAGAGAAGGGCTACGTCGGTTCGTTGTACGGCGGCATAAAGAGGTGTCTCCTCGATAAACACTTACACCTGCAAGCCAAGACTGAATACATAGCGCACCTTATAGCGAGGGCAGAGCCCGAATTACTGGGTAATCATAGGGAGCGGCATGCGAAAACGCTTGAAATTGCACAAGAAGAGGTAAGTTTGTTTTCCCTCACCTGCTCGGTAATAGCGTCATGATATCAGCCATCCATCTGGGCCTCCTATTTATAACGCTATTCCGATTCTGCGCACTTTCAATCCTACTCCTACTTCAAAGTGTCTTACAATATAACTTTCAGGTACTGATATGCCTCGGCATTTGCATCTACGAAAGGCTTCAGCGCATATCCCTACGACTGCGCGAGGAAGAGGCAACGTGTCAGACCCTGGCCGCCGTCGCCGTGGAGGCACTCTACCGCAAGTTCGAAACCGCAGTCGAGAAGAAAAGTGGTGTTTCCAAACTACAGTTGTTGTATGATGAGATAACTCAGGAGGAACAGAGCAGGCAGCAGAGGAAGGAACAGAAGAAGCTTAAAAAGCGCAAGAAGAAGGAAAGGCAGGCTGTCGAAGGGAAATGCAAGGTATTTTCAATATCAGCTATTTTTTTACTCTAGAATTCTTACTGTTTCATGGAAGGTTTATGTTTACGTCCTTGTCTCCTGGTAACCTGATTGCATAACTGTCATCTGCTATCATAATAATGCAGGGTTAAGAATTTCAGTAGAGCTATGGTGAATGTCCCCACTTCTTATAGCTAATTTATAAGTTTCTTACTAAAAAATACAATAAGCGTTTTGGTAATATAAGCTTGAAATGTCAAGAAGTACGAATATAGTTATTTGGTTGACTTATTTTAAACAATAAGCTTTAATTGAGTTGAAAAAAATTGCTTCTCCTTTTTCTCCTAAGTTCTAAAGCTGTACATAAGTCGCCATATATTTTGTCCATGTTCCAATACTACTACAACTTTATGTTAACAAATAAAGATATTTGAAAAACAAGTTCTTTTGAGCCAAAAATAATGATTCCAACTGTATAAAAATATTCCAGGAAGCAGACTCAGAGGAACCCGACGAAAAGTGCCAATGCTCGGAATGCCAAGAGGACCTGGACACGCCGACAGACCTGCTCACGTGCTACTCGCCCAGCGGGGACGCCTGCGCCTCCTGCCAGCCGCAACTCTCGCCCACTAAAAAACGCGGCCAATCCCCAGTGCACTCCCAGGTACTAAAATATATACAATGGCCACCCCATTGCAGAGCCACAAGTACCTAATCATAACGAAACTTGCAGCCACTCCTAATTCAAAATCTTAAGATGTATAACCATAGTGACAGGTGATCAGCCCATATAGATGGTCCATTATGTTGGAGAAGATACTATCCCTTAGTCGACTTTTACGACATGCTCGGGGAGAGAGGCAGCTGGACAGATTCTATGTTTTAGAATCTAGTTCTAGTTTCTAGTCCAGCAGACGTAAGACTAAAAAATATCCATACTTTTTGGTATCGAGCATTAATGATTTCAAACAAGTAGTTGAATAAAACATTACCAAGATATAAAATCTTGGTAATGTTTTATTTTAGTTCAACTACTTGTTTGAAATCATTTCGTGCAAGTAATACTAACGCGAAAATAAATGAGGTACCTCAATTCATTCCCGCATTTGAAAATACGAGGTAGTAGTGGTTTTTTTTTCAGTTAGCTTCTAGTTTGAATTGGAAACAATATTAATATACACACATCAACAACGTCTAGGGATATTTTGTATAAAGTTCTTAAATTCTAAAAATATTGGTTATTTTTAAAATCTTTTGATAAAATCTTATTTTATAGGTCTATTTTAATGATTCCAAATTTAAATTTGAAAAAAAAATAATTTTAAACAAAAGATTTGCGCGGTATTAATAGAGCGAAGGTCGAAGTTTTCAATTTACCTACCATAGTTTTTGGTATTTTTTTGTGTAAAATTGAAGTTTTAAAGGAAGTTATTGATTAATTTCGAATTTATGCAATTAAATGCATCATGCAGCGACGCCATTTAACCAGAGATGAAATGTTAAGGGCAGTAGGCATGCTCCAAGCGGGGGCTACTCAGCGGAGTATTGCTGAGGAGATTGGAACAAAACAAAACGTGATATCAAGATTATGGTTACGTTATCGTGCTACCCGTGAAGTGGCTGAAAGATACCCAGGCGGAAGGCGCATGACCACCCAACGACAAGACCGATTTTTGCAAGTTGCAGCGAGAAGACAACCAAATGTTACGGCCATGCAGTTGGTTCAAAGGCTCCAGCCAGAGCACCAGTTGCTTGTGAGTGACCAAACTGTGAGGAGAAGACTGCATGAAGCTAACCTTCATGCTTGCAGACCGCTTTGTACTCTAGAACTACGCCGAGGAAATCGTGGACGAAGATTACAGCGGGCTCGTGAACATTTGCTCTGGGAAGATAACCAGTAGTCTGTAGTGCTGTTTACCGATGAGTCCCGATTCGGTTTCCATCCAGATTCACGAAGAGTACGTGTATGGCGAGTTCCTGATCGTGAGAGCCGTCTGCAACACTCAGAAAATTCATCCATACCACGGCGGGACAATTATGGTTTGGGCGAGAATTCGTGTTGGTGGAAGAACAGACCACGTTTGGATCAGAAACACCATGACCGCTGAAAAATACCATAACCAGGTGCCAATACCAATAGTCTACCCCCATCGATTACAAATGGGCAAAGAATTCACGCTCATGCACGACAACACCCGTCCGAACACAGCGCGAGTGGTGACCAGCTGGCTGCAGGAGCACGATGTGTCGGTCTTAAACTGGCCCGCGCAAACACCAGACCTAAACCCCATAGAGCACGCGTGGGACATGCACCAAAGATGAGCTAGAAACAATTTTCCTGCAAACATTGCGACTGAAGAGCACCTTTTTTTGCATGTTAGCAGGACTTGGGACAATATCCCGCAGCAAGATTTTGATAACTTGATTCAAAGCATGAAAAACCGTTGCAGAACCGTTGTTAACGTCATGGGTGGAATTACTGACTACTGATTTTTCGTATAATTGTAAAAATCGGAATCATTTCGCTTAATTTTTCACTTTTTCTTAAAAAACACATTCATCCTTAGTTTTACAATTTTTTCACTTTTTGTTTTTATTTAAATAAAATTTTATTTAAGGAAAAAAAATATTTTTATTTCATTCTAAATTCTAGTCTGATAAATGGGCTTTTTAAAAATATATACATGTTCCATATTATTTATAATAAATTTTGAGTAAATTGAGAAAATCCGAAATATCCCTAGACGTTGTTGATGTGTTTATTTTCAAATGTCAGATTTATAAATCTAATTAATTGTCGAACTATAGCGATTTTATTGAAACTAGCACCATTACAAATTTTTGTACAGTCTACTGAAAACATTTCAATGGATACCTATGGATCTCGATACCTTTGTGTAGAGAATCTACTATCTTTTTTTATCAATATTAAGAATTGATTATGATGTTATCGCCCAGGACTGCGGCTACTCGTCCGGCCACGGCGGCGGTTGCTGTGAGACGCTGTCGGGCTCGTCCAGCCTAATGTCCTCGCCCGAGGGCTCCGAGGTGGCCTGCTCTGAAGGATTCTGCAACCACGAAAGAGGCGACTGCTCCGACATCGTTAAAAGCGATAAGACTCTCTGTACGGACTTCACGCTTTCTTTACAGGAAATGTTAATGGTGAGCGATTTCTGCATGTTGATTAATCGATTCAGTGTTCGGTCGCTGACCCCGGTTCGATTATCAAACTCGATCGAAGTATTAGTACTTATAGTAAGTTGGCTGTCGTCCGCGGTTTCGCTCGTTTTGTACCCGCATAAGGATAATGTTATTCCATTTCTCAAACTATGTCTATTCCATGTTTCATACAAATCTGTTTAGCCTTTATAAAATTAGTAAACCTTCGTATTTATGCTATTAGTGTGACTAGCTTCGGCCCTTAATTTTGCAAAGCACGCTGCCGAAGACTGAATAATTTTATCATCATCACTTTATTTACTTTGCCCATTGCTGGGCATAGGCCTCATTTAGTTGATGCCATCGAAATGATGATCTCAATAGGCAATTATTCAACTTTTAAAGACATTTTATTATTTCCAGGAAACATGTTCATCTGATGAAGAACAGGACACCAGTTATATTCCAATGGAGGAAGTATTGGAGTTCAAGGCCAGAAGGAACATCACCGAGAAACGAGAGGAACTACGGCAAAATCTAAGGCAGAAATTTGCACAGCTATGTGTCAATACACCAGTGCCGTCAACTAAAGGAAAAAAATGTGCATAGGTGACGTGGTTCATTCAACTGCACTAAATCCCGTTGGTTTCTAGCTAGGAACGTGTAACGCTGACTTGCTTGAAATTAACATCCAAATATTGCTTACAAATCACGCGATAGTTCTGCAAGATAGACTTAAAAGTAAATTTCCAAAAATTAACGCCATTTTGAAGTAGCGAAAAAACACATACCTATACTTCAGCCAAACTGGAGGTACAATTATGTAAACAAACCGTCAGTACTTAACCTAAAACTTTTAAGTAGGTAGTAATAATTAAATTAAGGTGTGAAAACTTATATTGTGAGGTTTATTTACCTAAAACTAGAGTGATTTCATCGTAATAACGAAAAATACGGTTTGTTTACATAAATTGTATCTCCAGTGTTTGGCTGAAGCATAAGTAGTGTTTTCTGTTAGTATTTCTTGTAGGTACATCAGAATTATTATAGGTCGCGCCACATAAGTAAAACCGCTAGTACAAGCTTGAACGTGGATACTGTAGTGTAGAATGGATTTTCCAATTGTTTAATTAGGTGTTATGATTATTTTACGAAATAGAATAAAAATAAAAACCTAAAACAACAAGCTAACACTTCTGTGAGCAAAAATATCTTAGTTTAAACTTTTTCACGCGATTTTTCTTTCGTGGCGCGTCTTATACCGAACAATGTCGGCGTAGCATCGATCCTGGCATACCCTAGCACAATTCAGCTTCAATAATAATCCCTATAAACAGTAGAACAGTGTTTACAAACCTGTAGAGTAACAGATCATAAAATGGTTAGTTTGCAGTAACATCATTGCAAGATAGATTTGCTGTAAGCGTTAAGTAGTAAAAAGGTTAAGTTTTTAGACAATACTCAATCGTAAACCTGAATAGACTAGATTTCAGTGTATTTATCAATAGTTGTTATGGAGGTTGACTGTTTGTGATCAAGGTATTCAGTTTGGCGGCTACTGGAGTGATTGTCAAATTCTGCAGTAAGTTACACTTTCAACTGTTTTAATTTTCTTCTGGTAGGCATACCCACCTGCTTGTCCTAATAAGTTTTATTTAATTTCTTAAAATAATGGGATTATAAATCACTTATGGTTATTTATCATTGTTGGAAACCAAGTTTAAAAGTGGATACTACAAAAGTCTGACAATCACCATGGCCTCTTATTTTGTAATATTTTTTCTGACATAATGAAGTTATCCATTGAAGAGCACCTTATAGATCAGTCTTTTTGGTTTTGTGGATAAAGCTTGCACATCTAGAGAATGTCGCGATTTTCTGCGAAGTTACAAGCTCATGTGAACTGACAAAGTGGTTGTCTGTATACCAGTAGTTAACTTTATAATGCTTTTAAAATCATTTTTATTTTACCTAATCAGTAAATTATATTGCCAAAAGAACAGTGTTATTTTGAAATCTATATCAGAAATAAATTATTATCCCATTAAATAAAGTGCAGGATTGAATGACTCCAACTATTCCAACGTTTATATTATGTACATTTCATTAACTGGATAAAACCCAGCATTTAAAATATACCTAATATAATATTATAAAGTGTTAGAAAGCTTAGAATCAAATATTTAAAGTAGCAATTTTTTGATCAAATTATTTTATTGCTTTACGTGACTCAATATTATGTGGAACATGATGAAATTATTGCTTGTTTTCAAAAAAGCTTAAAAATAGGTCTGGAGTACCTTAGGCTGTATTGCCCTTGTTAAATTCGAAACATTTGTAACTCAATTTTAAATATATTATGTAATACAGTAAGTTAAATGTATTTTTATTGATTTATCCTGAATATTATCCAGCTAAAATTATTATAATAGGTGAGTAATCACATGAGTACTAACCATAAGGAAATGTGTTTTTAGGTACTACAAAATATTTGACTTAGGAGCATAGTGATTTCTAAATTACCATTAACTTGATTGAGCTATACAAAGTGTTGCATTTGTGCCACCAAATCCAAACGAATTTTTGAGTGCAACCCTTCTTTTTACATTCCACTTCTTAGGTTCATTAGTAACATAGTTAAGGTCATCCACAGGTTCTTCTAAGTTTATTATCGGTGGAATAACACCATGATAGCAAGATAGAATGGCAAATATAGCTTCTAGATTCCCTGCAGCCCCCAAAAGATGTCCATGAGCACCTTTTGTTGAAGATATCAGCATTTCTCTTACATGGTCACCAAAGAGGCTTTTTATGGCTGTAGATTCAATGCCATCTCCTATTGGTGTGGAAGTTGCATGAGCATTTATATAGGTTACTTGTTCCTTGTCAACACCACTGTCTCTCAAAGCTCTACTCATTGATAGAATAGCCCCACTGCCATCCTCTCTTGGTGCAGTTATGTGAGAAGCATCCCCTGATAACCCATATCCTAATATTTCTGCATATATTTTTGCATTTCTTCTCAGAGCATGTTCATATTCCTCTAAAACTAATATAGCAGCACCTTCACCCATCACAAACCCATCTCTCTTTTTATCAAATGGTCTGGATGCTTTGGTTGGTTCATCGTTGAAGGAAGTGCTCAGTGCTCTCAGTCTGCAGAATCCTGCAATAGCAAGAGGACTGATGCAGGACTCGGCGCCACCGCACACCATGACATCTGCATCACCATTTCTGATAAACCTTGAAGCATCACCAATAGAGTGAGCACCAGTAGCGCAAGCTGTAGAAACAGCATGATTTGGACCTCTGAAGCCGTACTTAATGCTTATTTGACCAGCTGCCATATTTGGCAATATTCTTGGCACAAAAAAGGGGCTTACTTTGTTATAGCCCAGTTTCAGAGCATCATTGGTATCACATACATCCCTAAGATCGATCATTCCCATCCCTATAGCTACGCCGGTAGCTTCTTTGTCTTCACCTGTTTCAGGCAGCCAGCTTGCATCTTTTAATGCCTCTTCTGTAGCGACTAGAGCTAAGCATGTCGCTGGTGCCATTGACTTCAAGTTAGATTTGGACATAGCTGAGGAAACTTTGTCATCTTTTTTTAGAGGAACAACACCAGCTATTCGGCAGGGCAATTTGGAGTATTCTGCTCCCGGGAGGGAGACTATACCGCAATAACCTTTCAGAAGATTTTGCCAGGCGACCTCTGTGCCAGTTCCAAGTGGAGAAACTACACCTAGCCCCGTAACAACCACTCTTCGGCGTGTAGGAAACTGGGAGAAGAATTTCACGTGGCGGACAACATTGGAAGTCATACTAATTCGTACCTAACAACTGTTGCTTCTATATGAAACTATTGCGTATTTTTTCCCAATGAAAGAGATCAGTAGATAATCGTTTACAGACGTTTTCAGTCGGTCGGTACCTACCCACAGAACACTATTATTCCTAGCGGAGTACCTACCTATCAATCAGTATTCAGTAGGTAGGTATTCTCGGTTTTTATGATAATTATGTAAATGTAAACCCAGTGAATGTAAATTGTAAACAAAGCCACGTCAAAATTCCACCATTGATTACTGAGATTGATTACGACACGATTGTCTTAGTAAATGTTTATTGACTATGACCGACCAGACCAGCCACGGATATTGATATTGTATTGACGTTCCGAGTTATTGACCAATGTTCTGTCACTTTTGACGTTACTGACACTGACTGACTGACTGCTACCTTGCATAGTGTCTGCATTTTGTTTGTAGTTCTCTTGGAAGAATAAATACATTGTTCTGAGCTAGTTCTTATACTTTGCTTCTTTCTCACTCGTCTCAAGTCAAGATTTAGCAGTATCAATCAACCTACGACTGCAACAAATTCGAAACTATCCGCCAGCTGGAGTGAAGAGAGTTGTACACTTCACTCACATTGCAGGTGCAAGGAGGAAATTGTACTATTTTTAGGGAAGGCAAAAAAAGAAGAGACAAACCTATCTTAAGTAGATAAGAATGAGATTTTTCTCCAGAATTCGTAATTATTTAAGATTTATGAGAGAAAAGGTCGGCGACAGAGTTTTATCATTTATCATACTTGCAATCTGTGCGTACATTATGTATCTAAGAAAGCCTTTTATGAGTAAAATCTCTCCTGAAGATTATGGAGATCTCACCCATGGAGTATTTTCTGAAGGCAGATTATCAGATTTTAATGGGATAAAAGAACAAAAATTCTATTTGAGTGTGTTGGGGTCTGTATTTGATGTTTCAAAGAGTGCCAAATTTTATGCTGAAAGCGGACCATACCATTACTTTGTTGGTAAGTAACATAAATTATGTCCTAGATAAAAGTATCTATAACAAAGTTATTTGAATCTAAGTAGTGTTTGTCAACCTTAAAAATCAGGATCTTGCCAAATAATACTCCCATAATTGACATTGATCTTATTCCATAATAATCGATTGGCAACCAACTGGTATTATTATTATTATTAAGTCCCAAAGAAGCATTCTCAGCAGTGGTGCACAACAGCATAAATAGCTGATAATAATAAATAAAATATGTATTACATTCCTCTTTTTCAGGCAAAGATGGATCTCGAGGTCTTGTAACTGGAAACTTTGAAGATAAGAGTGAGAATAAGGATAATGTCATAGATCTAACCTGCGATAAGATCTTCAACTTGCTAAATTGGAAGGCCACTTTTCAAGAAAAGTATGTACAAGTTGGTAAGTACACATCTTCTACAACCATGTAGGTACATACTTACCTGGCCTGGTCGCGTTACGAACAGGTGTAAATGCAACGTAGATTTAAGACGTGTCCAAGTGATCCCAGTGATTTTATGGAATAAAAATTTTTGACTTTGACTTTGACTTTGACTTACATATTTTGTTGTATGTTATGTGTGTAGTAGGTAGGTACTGCATGATTTGTATAAAGAATAATCCTTATACTATCTATACCTATGAGACATTCTGAGTTAGAAAAATTGTTCTTTGAAACCTTACTCAAAATAAGCTTAACTTCCAGGTGTTGTAAAAGGTCGATTCTATGACAAAAACGGGAAGGAAACTGTCTACTATAAAGAACTACTGCATAGAATAAATCAGTGTGAGGAGGAAAGAACAGCTAGTAGAGAGCACTTTGTGAGATATCCTCCTTGCAATATGGCTTGGAATGCTGATGAAGGCACTAAAGTTTGGTGCACTAAGACGAGGTAAGATAAAAGTTCTAAACAATAGAGGAAAACTACCTATTCTAAATCTAATTGGTACAAAGATCTGCGCTGATATTGCAATGGGGTGTATTGTGCATTATCTCCTTCCTAACCCACCCCCAGCCAGACCAACTCCTTGAAGTAACGAAGGACTTTAGGGTGTTGGCAGCAGTGTTCCAGTTTCCTCAATGGTGTAGAGGCTGTTGCCTATCCTTATAATTATTATAGATTTGCAAAATTTGTGAGGATATTTGTACCTTAATCACCCCATAACTTTGTGTGCTATACCAGTTTTTTTAAATGGTGAACGAAATCGTGAGGAAACCGGCATGTTGTAGAACCTAAAAAGTTCAAAAATATGTGTCAAGTGCATAAAAGCCTTTGAATTTGAATGAAATTTAGATTATAAATATTTACTTTAATGCACCTACAGTCTACTATGGCTGAAACAAAATCTTTGAATTTTACAGTGGTGGTGTCTCAAGAGATTGGATGGGAGTCCCTCGTCAGCTCTACACACCCGGTCAAGAGCTCCCTCTATGTGTGTGTGTCAATCTTGACAAAGAAAAGACCACTGGCGAATTCAAAGAATATGATAATTGCCCAAATACTGCCACCTCTTGCTCTATTACTGTTCCATTCTTGCCTAATTAGGTACAGTCAATCACACACTCACACTCAAATCGCAAAACAAACATCCACACTCTACAACTTAAACTAACATCATTTACACATATTTCTGTCTCTTGCTTTAACCACATCCCCCCAATAATATTTATCTCTGTCCTGCATTCCACGCGCCGAATGACAAACCCTGGTAAATACACCGAACTTAGAACTCAACTCTCCCAATTATGCCTTTTTTATAAGGATAAATTGTTAATTAGTAATTTAAAATGATAGATGTTAATGAATTAAATTGTATTAATCTCGGTTTGGACGCCATATCGGTGGCGGAGTGTATAAGATGTGACATAGAAGATATTCCTATCCATACAACCTCAAATAGCATCAACCTGATTTCTCAAAACATTAGGAGCATTAACTGGTGGTCTAGTTGGTAGTGACCCCGCCTTCCGATCCTAAGGACGTGGTTTCAAATCCGGTCGTGTACCAATGGATTTTTCTGTGAAAAATTTATGTGTGCTATACCAGTACTCTCAAACGGTGAAGGCAAACATCGTGAGGAAACCCGCGGCTTAGTCAGCTCCGCACGTATTGACTACGTCTTTCCTGTGGACAAGGCTGACCAAGCTGAGAGGATGGTATAGGCCTACTACGTCTTAATTCGTCTCAGGCACTACAGCGTCCAGTTTGTGAAGGTAAAAAGTTGCCTCCTGACGCTGTATAAATCATCTACTATAGATGGTTAAAGGCCTTAGTAGTAGTAGGAGCATTAACTGTAACATTAACAGCTTCATAACTCTTGTAATACGTTCAAAAGTAGCCTGGGACGTTATGGTTCTTACGGAGTGTTGGCTCTCGTCTTCCAAATCTATTCCTTCTATTGATGGTTATAACCATATTACCACTACAAACAACAAAACGCAAAACGAAGGCGTGGTGATCTACTATAACAAAAACCTATCAGTGTTATATGAGGAGCCTCAAGTCTGCGACGCTAACTTTCTAATGATTAAATTAAACCAAGACAACTGTATCATAGGCATCTATAGACCACCAAGCCAGCCTAACACTAATAACTTTGTTAACAGCATCGACTCACTTTTGTCCACATTATTACACAACTCTAAGACCGTTATCCTTTGTGGTGACATTAACATAGATATCTCAACCAATAATAGATCTTATGAATACCTCAACATATTAGCAGCAACAATGATTATGATGTACTTCATAGGTAAATGTGAAAGAATCACTACATTTCATACTGAATCTCTGTGAACTGTTTTGAACATTAAGTCATAATGATAAGTAAATATTTATAAAGTAGGATAGAATTTATAGTCATACTTACTGTGGTAGTTTTTAAAGTATTATTAGGCTATAATCTTAAAGTTATCAATCATTATCAAATGTTCATTGTTAGTTCTTTGGATATAATTTTCCTACATAGAGAACAATGCTTGTATACACAAAATGCAGTTATTATCTAAAAGTGGAACATGTTTTGAACAGTTACATTATTATGTTACAGTATAAATTGCCATTCCGATATGGTAATTTTAGATATCTTTTTAAAGTATTCTCAGATCAAATAAAAAGAAGTATTAAATCTACTATATTTGAATAAAATGTAATAGGTATAAATGATTATATTGTAGATTGTTGAATAGCAACTTTTAAAAGCATTTAAAATATTTGTGTTTCCCTACTTGTGATTAAATATTGAAAATAATAAAGAATTGATTATGTACTATTATTTTATTCATTTTGAAAAAAGCCAAACAGTATGAAAGCAAAATATCATTTGGGTAGAAAAAATGATATTTTCAAGCTGATTTATCACTATTTTGGAGTTCTTTGTCGATTATAGCTGGCTCATCTAACTCTAAGCATTCAATAGTTTTTAGAAATACTTGCATAGGTATTTTCTTTCTATTTAAAAATGATTTATTTCCTAGCAGCTTCTTGATCTTAGCTCTGCGCTTCTTTATTTTCTCTTTTGTGTACTGGTTACCTAGTGGGAATGTCAGCAGTCTTTTTATTTTCCTCCCACCAATGAGTGTCTCGGTGGTACTAGTCTTAGGCTCTTCAAATATAGTCTCCAAGGTTTGGGATGTAGTGTTCACTTTTTTGTTTAAATACAATGCTTCTATCTGCTTCGGGTTCGCGTTTTCTGTGATGAAATGTTTGCGCGGTTTCATACTCACTCTACGGTTAGTATGTTTAGTTATTTCTGTCACTAAAGATTTTCTTTTTCTCAATATCCGTGGGTTCAGCTCTGTAACTTCATTATTGTCTTTAGGGACTTGACTATTTGTATCATCTACTTCCATTATATCTAAATGTGCCATTTGATTCGGTAACTCGGCATCCACTCTGAAAAAATTACCACCTGTGTTTACTAAACGTGTAAAATTTCTTACCAAAAACCAACTGCCCGATTAAATGCTTACTTTGATGCTTCCATTGTATATAATAACACCTAGCAGTCCATTTTAAATACAGAATTATCACTATGTCATACAGAAAGTTAATAAAATAGACTCGAAGAAACCGTTGCTTGTTCAGACTCAGCTCAGCAGACCAGACAGACATTTCGTTTCATTCAAGTTTGGTTTGTTCCAATGTTTGTTCATTCCACACTCGTCGCTCAGCAGAATTCGTTTATATGTATGACAGATGACAGTGATTGCAGATTGACAGACTAAGAGGAAACAAGCGGCAAGATATTCGGTTGGTACCTATTCCACTTATCAATTTGTCCAACGTAGGTACCATTAATTTGACCAAAGAAAGACGATTTCATCAAATAATACCATAAAAAATATACAATGATACATCAAATACTCCGTCCATGGGACAGATTGATACGAAGTCCGACTTCTAAAAAACTGTTACCTACATCTATTTTATCTTTCATCTTATAGCTGAAGGTACCCATCAGGTATCTAGTTACTTTGGTAAACACAGAATGCAACTAAATCGTTTTTATTCTATTTTTAAAGGCTTTGCTACCTTTTTAGGCTTTGAAAAAAAATCGTTTCAATCTGCCCTCGGAACAATAAAAATCTGCCCCTACAGTTAGCATAGTTTTTTTCACCTCGGAAACTTAATAGGTATCTACCTAACTACTGAATCAATTAAATTTCGATGCAGTTTTTTTGCATTGTTAGTTTGATTTGCATAATATTGTTGATTTTAAAGTACCTAGTCCCGGGCACTACAGGCGTCCCGTCTGTGAAGGTAAAGTTGTCTTCTGACGCTGTATAAATCATCTACTATAGATGGTGTAGACGACGCGTGTTATTTTGTCATTTAGTTTTGTTTTGATTTTGTTTATGTTTATTTAGATTATTTGATTAATAAAGCCAGTTGGGCAAGGCGCGGGGGACGCAGGCGAGCGGGGAAGGGGCGCGTGCATAAGCGGCGCGTTTTGTAAACTTTTGACGACAGTGATCTTTTGACATTGAATGCGCGCGAACGTACTGCCTCTCCCGCCCCTTCACTTCACCGTTTGTATTGAAATCGTGTTTCACTGCACCTATCTTCTACATTTGTTGGTCTTCGAGTCGGATCTCTGGATGTACCATACGCCACCCAGAAGCATGGTGAGCACGAGAAGTGCGAGGAAAAAGGAGGAGGATCAAGCGCCACTGAAAGATGCTCAACAAGCTGAACAATGCAAAGTCGAACACCCAGACACTTCAAAAGAAGCTGTAAAACCCATTGAACTCGGGAGCAAGCTGGAACAAAACCAACCCGGACCTTCTACAGCATTAAGTGTGCAAAAGTCTACCCGCAAAAAGTCATCATCAACTTCATCCATTACTGCAAGGAAGAAACGGCTTTTATTAGAAGCCGCTCAAGCAAAAGCTCAAATACGAATGGAGCTAATTGATAAACAACTAGATGCGGACCTCGCGGAATTGGAAGACGAGGGTAGCAGCTGCAGTTTACCTTCGGGAAAAGGTTCTAGTAAGAACAATGACCAAGTGGTGAAAAAGTGGCTGGAAAGCAGTCGACAGGAGTTAAAGGAGAGCGTCACTCACCGTAGTACCTGTAATGATGTGTTGCGCCCGGCACCGCAGGAATCGAACCTGCACCAGATGGACCCCGCCGGCCCGCAACACCCTGCTACGGAACTCGCAATCAAAGCTCGCCCGCCACCACCAGCTCCTGGTGGTACTGATGGAACTGTGCAAGCCTTGGCGAATGCTCTGAAAGACCTAGCTGCTGCTTCTGCTACTGGTGCAAGCAAATCTAACGATAAAATGCTGAATCGTTTGTGTACGCCGAGGGACTTACCAAAATACTCTGGTGATCCGCTTGAATGGCTACAGTACAAACAAGCTTTTGATGAATCCTCTCAAGTGTGTAACTTTAGTGACCAGGAAAACCTGTGGCGTCTGAGGAAGAGCCTCCAAGGACCAGCCAAGGAAGCAGTGACTGCCTTGCTCATTGGCGCTACCTCTGCAGTCGATGTAATGAACACACTGGAGCTTCAGTTTGGAAATCCTGATGTAATCATTTACAGAATTCTACAGGATTTAAGTAAATTACGCCCTATAGCACAAGAATATCAGAAGGATATTATTCCTTTCTCTGTGAAAGTAAGGAACTGTGTCGCAGCTGTGACAGCCATCGGACGTGAAGATTACCTAAAAGGAATGAACATTGTTTCGGTCATTCTGTCGAAACTACCTATAGTACTGATTTCGAAATGGACGGATTACAGTTATCCTCTTATCAGTAATACCGAAAAACCGAAACTGGTGATATTGTCAGAGTTTCTCAGTGATGAAGCTTTGAAAGTAACCAAGACTTCCGTGAATTTACCGAATATGCAAAGTTTCGGTAAACAAAGTTACAGTGAGAACTATAAACATCGTACTTTAGTGGTGAACAATGAACAAAAAAGTGATGATAAGTGTCGGTACTGCCATGTGACGGCCCACTTATTGAAAGACTGTAAAAAGTTTAAAAAATCTCTGCGTAGGGATCGATGGTCATTTGTGAAACGGCACGGTATTTGTTACAAGTGTCTGACGTCACAACATAAACAAGATAACTGCTCCGCACCGGCTTGCGACGTAGATAACTGTGGACTATCCCATCATCGTTTGTTGCATTACATACCAGTGAATAAGAACTCAGTGTCGCACAATAATGTGAATATAACCGATGTCACCGAGACTGAGACAAATACTGAACCGCGGGTGGAAACTGTAAATCATTTACAAGAGAACTGCCGCAAAGTTTTGTTAAAAACTGTGCCTATTTACCTACACGGTCCTAACGGTACTTTTCGTAGTATCGCGCTACTTGATGACGGTTCAACGGTGACGTTGATAAGCGCTGCGCTGGCGTCGAAAGTAGGGTTGCGCGGTAATAAACAATCCTTACGTGTGTGCGGTGCATGGGACAATAGTGAGGTGGTGTGTCATAGTGAGGTACTTGACCTTGAACTCTCTAACTGTGAAGGAACTAAGTTTGATATTCGAGCGCGCAGTGTAACAAACATGAACTTACCAGTGCAAAATGTTACTGCCGTGGACCTGAGTGATTATGAACTGATGAAACCGGAAATGAAAAATGTGATTTGTGATGGCCAACATAGACCGGAACTTTTGATAGGGCAGGACAATTACGACTTACTGTTACCGTTGGAAATAGTTAAGGGTAAACCTACGGAACCCTACTTCACCCGCACTCCGTTGGGGTGGTGCATGCATGGCTGCATGCGTACCAAGTCCTCGGGCAACCATGTTGTGAAGCTGCAATCTACTCTGTTCCTGTCAGAAGAAAACAATGAATGTGAGCATATCCTACGAGAAATACAAGACGAGATGCGACAGTCATTTGCCATGGAATCTGTTGGAGTTACAAGTAAGCCCCGTCAAAACAAGCTAGATTTAAAAGCTGTGGAACACCTTGAACAAACGGCCACTTTAATAGATGGAAGGTGGTACGTGGGACTACCATGGAAAGGTACCTTCGGTGAATTGCCTAACTCATATAATAATGCGTTAACAAGATTGAAAGGGGTCGAAAAGAAAATGAAAGCCAATCAAAGCTTTGCAAAACGCTATAAAGACAGAATAGACCACCTGTTCTGCAACGATTTTGCGGAAAAATTCTGCGAAACAAAAAATCCGAACAGAATATGGTACTTGCCACACTTCGGAGTTGACAACCCTAATAAAGAAAAGCTAAGGCTAGTATTTGACGCAGCGGCTACAAACGAAGGTATGTGTTTAAATGACTACCTACTGCAAGGGCCGGATCTACTTACTTCACTATATGGGATAATGCTGAGGTTTAGAGAAAATAGAGTAGCGGTGACGGGAGACATAAAGGACATGTTCTTAAGAATCAAGATACGAGATGTTGACCGTGATGCTCTGCGGTTTTTATGGCGGGAATCACCAGAAAAACCTGTACAAACATGGGTCATGACTAGCCTCATCTTCGGCGCGAACTGCTCCCCATTTATAGCTCAATTTATAAAAAACAAGAATGCTGAGAGATATCAGTCAACAATGCCAGCCGCCGTTCAAGCCGTACATAAACAACATTATGCTGACGACTACATAGATTCACTACAAGATGAAGAAACGGCAAGTCAACTTGTGAATGACATCACTTACATTCACAAACAAGGTGGATTCGAGATCAGAAATTGGACGTCTAATATTCAGTCTGTACTTCAAGATCTACCTAAAGAAAACCTGAGATCGACATCTGTATCATTTAAGAACGGACAACTATACGACGGAGAACGGACACTGGGCCTAATTTGGTTTCCAACTGATGATAATCTGGGGTTCGATGTGTCATTAAAAAAGATTCCCACTCCAATATTGCTTGGACAAAAGAAACCTACTAAACGGGAAATGCTTCGTGTGATAATGTCCATATTTGATGTTTATGGATTTCTTTCGCCTATCACGATCAAAGGCAAGATCATGTTACAAGATACCTGGAGGTCCGGTATCAGCTGGGACAATGAAATAACAGATCAAATATTTACAAAATGGACCGAGTGGTTGGGCATAATGACAAACATTCATGAAATTCGCCTACCTAGGCACTACGAGTCGGCAACCAGTACACCGAGCCCTATATCTGCGCGCGAGAGCGAGACGCAAGATCTCGGTACGGGCGCACCGAACAACGCGCCGGCGCTGCCACAGACCGAGCGCTATAGAAACTTACAACTACATATATTCTGTGATGCGTCGACTCAGGCGATGTGCGCCGTAGCATATTGGCGTTGGATCGACCGTAAACAAAACGTACAAGTAGCCTTTGTTTCTAGCAAATGCAGAGTCGCGCCTGTGAAGTATGTATCGATGCCGCGCTTAGAATTACAGGCAGCCGTGATGGCAGGAAGATTAGCCGATAACATAATTAACGAGCACAGAATAAAGGCTGAAAGAAAAACATTCTGGTGTGACTCATCTACGGTTTTATACTGGATACGTAATGATATACGGAATTACAAAGCCTACATCGCCCACCGTCTCGGCGAACTAGACGAACTGACGAAAATTGAAGAATGGAAATACATACCTACGAAGTTGAATATCGCCGACATTGCCACACGAGAAACCTGCGAAATAAAAACATTGAAAAATGAGTGGTTATACGGACCGTCATTTTTATATGAAGAAGAACAAATGTGGCCTGGAGAGTCTAAGATACAGCTACCTGATGTTCGCGATGTGGACCTGGAATGCATAAATAATATCCACGTTGCGCCTATGTGCTTACCTGCTGTTCCGGAACCAGAAAGGTTTTCTTCTTGGCTGCGACTGGTGAGATCTATGTGTGTGGTTTTATCTTTCATAGATAAATGCAGGAAAGTTTCTAGTTCTGGTGCAGATGGCGCGATGATGGAACGCGCTGAGACCGTGTTGCTAAAGTACTCCCAGATGAAAGCCTTCCCAGAGGACCTGCACAACCTGGAACATAATAAAAGGTTAGATAAAAAAAGTAAATTACTTACCTTGACGCCTATACTGGATGATGATGGCTTGCTGAGACTGTCTGGCCGCATCGACGCTGCACCTGAGGTATCTAATTGTGTAAAACATCCAGTGATACTTCACGGCCGCTGCCATATCACTCACCTCATTGTGAAGTACTACCACGTAAAGGCATGCCACGGGAATCAGGAAATGGTCGTCAACGAACTGAAACAGAAATACTGGATTATAAGACTACGGCCTACCGTGAAATATATTAGTTCAAAATGTATGTTTTGTAGAATAAAGAGGGCTCAGCCCCATCCACCCCGAATGGGTGACTTACCTGAAGCGCGGCTTGCTCATCATCACCGCCCATTCACTTTCACCGGAGTAGACTTGTTCGGCCCCCTGGAAGTAACAGTTGGCCGACGCCGAGAAAAGAGGTATGGTGTTATCTTCACTTGTCTTACCGTAAGAGCTATACACATTGAGATAGTGAACCAGCTGACTACAGACGCACTAATAATGGCTCTCCGACGGATGGCAGCCAGAAGAGGCTGGCCTCGATTCTTATACTCAGACAATGGAACGAATCTAAGAGGAGCTGACGCAGAGCTGAGGAAATGTATCTTGGAACTGGATGCGGAGAAACTCAAGTTAGGAGCGACTACCTACAGTATGGCAACGACATGGGTTTTCATACCACCGGCTAGCCCTCACTGGGGAGGGGCTTGGGAACGGCTAATCAGAAGTATAAAAGACGCACTTAAGGTCATATTGAAGGAACGAGCGCCACGTGATGAGACACTTCAAACCTTATTAGCAGAAATAGAACAGATAATAAACAGCCGTCCCCTCACCCACGTCGCAGTAGAACCTAACAGTAATGAGACGCTTACTCCTAACCATTTTTTACTGGGAACATCGTCCAACCTACCTACTTTAGGTGTTTTTGATGAGTCCGATACCTACCTCCGAAAACAATGGCGTCTGTCTCAAAAATTGGCTGATATGTTTTGGCAGCGTTGGGTGCGCGAAGTCCTGCCGGATATGCGCCCCAGACAAAAATGGCATGATGAACCAAGACCCTTACAAGTGGGAGATCTTGTATTAATAGTGGACCCTAACTCCCCCAGAAATGTATGGCCAAAAGGAGTAATACAGGCTGTTATATCCGGCAAGATGGGCGAGTTAGGGTTGTGGATATTAGGACAAACTCAGGCATTTTAAGAAGGAATGCGACACGCGTCGCCCCTATCCCTATGGCTGATTAGCGCTGTGCCAGCACTAGGGAGGGGAGTGTAGACGACGCGTGTTATTTTGTCATTTAGTTTTGTTTTGATTTTGTTTATGTTTATTTAGATTATTTGATTAATAAAGCCAGTTGGGCAAGGCGCGGGGGACGCAGGCGAGCGGGGAAGGGGCGCGTGCATAAGCGGCGCGTTTTGTAAACTTTTGACGACAGTGATCTTTTGACATTGAATGCGCGCGAACGTACTGCCTCTCCCGCCCCTTCACTTCACCGTTTGTATTGAAATCGTGTTTCACTGCACCTATCTTCTACAGATGGTAAAAGGCCTTAGGTACTTATATTCTACTAGCAGCCGCCCGCGGCTTCGCTCACGCGGTACCCAGATAAACCTACTATCCTCATTATTCATTATAATATAGTGTACGCTAAACGATGACTAAAGTATTGCCATCTCTTACCATTTCATAATGACAAACAGTCACAGGGCTAACTTTAAGCAATGGCTAACTTTAGCGAACGCATATGAATAATAGGGTATGTAAGTATATTCCGTAGTTTTTGCGTGAAAGAGTAACAAACGTACCTAAATCTAAAAATTAAGAAATTTCGGTGAATTTAGTAAAAAATTTGAGAGTTAAGGTAATCTTTTCAAAACGCAACGACAGCGCGTTCTAGGATTTGATCAGAATTAGCAGCGACAACATCTAGTTATCAGACGTAGAATTACGTCAGAACTCCATGAATAATCAAGATTGGAAACTTATTAGACCAGTAATAATTTATGCTTCCTTTCACAGGTAATTTGACATTGACAGCTCCTTTTCCATATGTTTTGTATCATCTATTACTAATCTGTGTGTATCATCGCTGTCATTATGTCAAAATAAAAGTATTCTATTTTTCATGAAAAACATACCAAAAATAAAGAATTTACAGGTAATTATGACATCAACTAAATGAGAAAAATCGGCTCTTTAATTTGATATAGGTTATGTGCAGTTTTAGACCAAAAATTGATTCCAGGTTTTCATCCCTTTTCACCCCTTTAGAGGTTGAATATTGAAAAATCCCTTCTTAGTACACCTCTACGTACCAAGGTTTACCTACACTGAAAATTTCAAGTCTCTACGTCCAGCGGTTTAGGCTATGCGTTGTCTGTCAGTCAGTCAGTCAGTCAGTCAGTCAGGACAAAGATTCTTATAATATAAGATAACTTACGTTAGGCATTTTATTTCTGAGATTGAATGTACATATAAGAATACAATAATAATGTTGATGCTTTCGGTCAGTGCTGTGTTCGTCTTTAATAGCCTTAAGTAATAAGTAGAAAACCTAATGTTAAGTTTTTAGTTACGATACATAATGCTGTTGACGATCATTTTTTGAATAAACAAATAACCCTAACATTTCTTTGTAGGTACCTGAGTGAACAGATAACATTCAAATCCATTACTGGGCATCGCAACTGGTTGCCATCCGTCCGGGTTTCCCCGGATTTGTCTTAATTAATTTAGAGGGCGTCCGGACGGGGTTTCACTGGAAAGGCAAATTTACGTAAGCGCCAAAAGGCCATTTTGAGAAAAAGCTATTTAAAGTTTATTTTTTACGTGTTTTAATCATAACTTTTAATTACCTATCGAATTTTGATGACGTCAACGTAAGGTTTCATTCTTTTTTCATTTTCTATGTCCAGCAATTCATATGATTGTATTTGGACTGCTATTTTAGGATGATAACTCAATATGCCTATTTTGGCGCTTACGTAATTTTGCCTTTCCAGTGACGATATGTAGTTCGGTAAACCCGAACTACATAAGAAACCCCGTCCGTAAAATTTAAGGTCTTGGGCCGCCCCGCGAGATACGCACTGTGCCCGCGAGCCGCGATCAACCGACGAACCGACTCGCTAAATTAAAAAAATCTGTTGACATGTCCGGGTTCTGGACTCCAAGATCCGGGGTTCAATTTTTGAGATGACAACCCTAATAGCAATGGACTTCTGCCCCCCCACCACCGCCCTGCAGTATTTGATGTGTAACAAATTAAATTCAAATAATGTAGGTATCCGAGGTGTTTCCTTACCTCTCAGTTTCAGGCGTTGAATGACTCCCTAATAATTACTTTCTTAAAACGTTTTACCTACTGGCTACCTACAGCTTACGGAAAATTTTCTGAAATTAAACACTTGTCGTTTTATAACGATTTATTGTACAAAACAATAATACATTAAAATGTACAGGTATGTTTAAATTTTTGGACTCAGGTCCCAAACACTGGACAATCATGTAGGTAATTATCCTTCCCTTACAGACACCATATTGCTCGTCGAGGCGTCAGCACTAATAGAAACAGACTCTGCTCTAGATAAGCAAACTAGATTAAACGAGAATAAAATTATAACAATAAATTAATAGTGCTCTCAACTTAAGTACACATCGTCTATCGCACTTTTGTCGACGGGCACCATGTAGTCTTTAATTAGAACAACGTAATATTATAACAAATCGATTAAACCTCCTAAGCATACTGTATTATATACACATTATGAACAACATTAGTCCTCTCTGGTGGTGGCGCAGGTGAGCAGGTGGTGGACCGCCTCCGCCGCGTCGACGCCGAGCCTAGCCTAGCCTAGCCACGCTCATCACTTTACACATCTAAAGCCAATCGATCACAACACCGGAAGACGAGAGCGGCGGAGTAGCATAGAGAAGCGGGTGAGGAACTATGTATCGATGGTGTTTACCACTTGTCAATGACTTGCTCGTTCACTGCAAAACAACCAGAGCGTTAGTGTCGTGTGCGTTCGAACGGAGGGTGCCGTCCGAACTTACTGGGTCTTATGCAGATATCACAACCGTGTCGTAGTTACTAAATGTGTAGTTTCACTGCGGGATCACAACAAACAATGAGTGTTCATGGAATATGTGCGTGCAGCGGCGGCGGAGTCTCGGCGACGTTTACAGGTGCCACGTCGGCTGGGCTGAGGACAGAACGGCTCGTTAGTGCATGCGGCCGGAGCTCTGCAAGCCTCAGTGCAGTGCCGCCGGTCACTCAGTCCTTGCGTGACCGGCATATCATGTGTCAACGATAGCGCACAATTTTACATTGATCTTGCTATGTTTCACGCCTATAGCGTTTTTGTGGCTTGCAAAACTTTTAGGTGAGTGGGATTCACAAACATCTAACAGACAACATTGCATTGTGTGTGGTAGAATAGATGGACTTGTGTGGATACATAACCAAAGTAGGGGGGGGGGGGGGGTACGGGGGTACAAAAACAAGTGCAATAGGAAAGTGCAGTTTTAAAGAAAAAATATATGGGAATAATATGGAATTAAATGCAAACATTATTGTTGACTATTTTAATTAACTGTAAACAACTGTACATTTCAATAAGTTATTTGAAATCAAACAAGTTATGTAGGGGAGATTGGAACATCCACAAGGTTTTGAGCATGCCCCGAGTTGTGCAGTGTATAGTATCTGAGGGTGGACATTTGCTGACGACCTCTTTTTGTATATATCTTGGCAACAGTCATATCATACTTCACATTAGATTGTAAAGACATTTCACTCAATAACTTCGACACCTTGTATAGTTAGCACCACGTATTTTTAAAAACATTTATAAATCCAAATAGTGCTGTGAGGGACAAAGTTATCAAGTAAAATGTAAGATCGTAAATCTATGTTATTAAATCACATCAAACTGCACTCATTAGGTATACAATCAATAGAATCATGCAATGCTATGCACTCATGCGCTATAAATTCAAAACTTATGTACGTACGGACCTGTGTACCTTTACACTTATAAATGGACAAAATTTAGATTCAGATAAGTATTAAACTTAAAATAATATTATGTCTCATTCATAAAATATTTGATGTCTTATCCTCGATCCACAAATAAGAGACGAAAACTTAAAATTACATCCACAGTAAATACATAATAAATAAAGTTTACACCAAATACCGATATTTGTAGTCATTACTTTACATTTATCTACCTCGTGTTCGTACATACATTTTGTTATTGCTTGTCACAATATTAACTCGTCCGAATTGGGTCGCGACTCGTTAATATGAAAACAAGGCATAGACGGAAGCTTCAGTAACACAGTAAATATAGTTACAGAAGCCACCGCCTTTGTTGGTTATCTGCAAGGAATCATTCACTCGTTAATTGTTAGAAAAAGGTCACAAGTGCTCACAAATAAAAATACGTTATGAGAAATCAGAAACGCATCAAGGAATGTTAGGAAGCGACCACAGGTGACAGGACCTAAGATAGATATTCTTTAGAGCTATTCTGAAAGTTAACTTTACCACGTCCCTAGCCATACACTTACGATAAATTACTCTATGCTAACAATGCACATACTATAAACAGTAAAACATGTCTGCAGTCCACACGGACAGTGAGCTATGTGCGAGTCGCTAATATTTGCATTATGGAGCTTTATATTACTATACAATCAATTACCGAATGCAATAAATCTAACTTATAAATTACCTTTTAAATAACCCAATTTTTGGTGTTCGTGTTAGCATTATGAAGGTCTTCACAGCCACTTCACGTGAAATAATCGTATAATTAATCGTATAAAGATAGATAAAATCGGTAAAGAAAGAGAACATCGCTCGCCTTCTGTAAAAAATGAGCTCCCAACTATTTATTGTCTCGCACACGTTAAAATGTATATAAAATGCATAATAATAAACGGCGGAAACGAGTTCCGCTAGATCTACTCCTAAGCGATACGGAGACACCAGAGTCATCGATCACCGGCACTGTTCAGTCACTCATCACCAGGCGGGGTGCTGGGACACTTCACACGGAGTGCGACAAGTTAGCATTCCAAACGGTTAGGTACTGTGGTGAGCGAGGCTCATAGTCCATGGGGTTCCACAGTGGAATCCGTCGGTACCCAGCCGTGGGGACGAATGGGTAGCGCGGATTCGGCGGGGGGGTATTAGGTGTCAATCAAACGGGTCCGGGCGGGCCGGCTTATAGGGGTCCGTAGATGATGATGCCGAAAAAGACGGCCCACATGAGCACAATCCACTGCATGCCGTGGAGCCAGTCGACGGCCGTGCGGGTCTCACCGTCCGAGATCTTGCGCGCCACGAACTTCAGCACCTCGTCCAGCAGTACCACTGGCACTGAGAACTTCATCACCGTCATCCACTCGTCCACAGACAGCGGCGTCACTTGGAACACGGCCTGTAACACGCAACCACACGCATTCAGCACACCTGACACCTAACAGCTTACTCGCGCCAGTAACTAGCACATTCCGATCAGGTGACCTATCTATACATCGCCTGTAACGGTCTATAGATAGCTGTGGACTGTTTTTCTTCTGTTGTTCTGTTGCAGGTTTCTTTTGTATTTGTTAATTATATTTGCAAACTTGTATTAGTTGTAAGTTTCTACTGATACCACATTGAAGACATCATAAAATAGCATTGTTGGACCCTTTGATGCTTGATCGCGTTGCAATCAGGCTTAAATCCAATGTAGATTTAGGAAATATTCCAATGATTCTAGTGATTACAACAGGAATTTTGATTTTATTTGACTTTCTTGGTCCCAAATAAATGCGTCATTTAAACATCTAAAAATTAAAAGAATACAATTCTGGGACCCTTTCTTTGTCCCTAGCACAAACAGTTATCAATAGAATATCACAGAGTAGGTAATCACTGTTTTTATGAACAAACCTGGCAAACCAAACATCAATGGCATCTGAAGTTATATAGTCTATGCATTTGTGTTTTATGCACACAAATACCTAGATACGCCATTGTAACTGCAACAGCTAAAACCTGACTTCTGTAGTTTTGAAGCACTTACCGAGAGAACCTCGATGTGTAAGATGACAAAGTGGAGTGTGAAGGACAGAGCCATGGATCCGATGAGCCACATGTTGGACCATGGGGGCATGGCGATAAGAGACTGGTTCTCAGACAGAGAGTTCATGGCGTTCAGCATCTCAATGGTGACCAGCACAGAGAGAGCCATGGTCATAGGGTGGGGGTCGGTGAAGATCTTGCAGTCGATACCCTGGAAAAGCCAACGCGGTATGGTGTAAATTATGCACAATATTGGTGAAACACGATTTTACATTCAGTACATTGTACAGCATTGCTAAAAGATAATGTCTCAAGTATTAGGCTCATCATTTCCTGCAGGTTCTTTCTTGCAATATAAAAATTAGGACCGCCTAAAACTATTATTGAGGGTAAATTAACATGCAAAATCGAAGAAAATAATAGGTATTGCAGCTAGAACTACTAGTAGGCATGCAAATCGTGCAATAATTTAATACATTATTCTTGTCTGAGCGGCGCACGACCGCTTTTGCAAACACAACATTGTAAGGACATACAAAAATGTTTCTTTGGTCCAAATAAATGGTAGACAAGTGCTCGAAAGGCCTCTTTGAGTTTCTTTAGTCCTTTCACGAAACCCTAAAAAGCGCCATTTAGCGACGCTTATTACTTGCACACATTCAGCGCCTCCGCAGTCCGAAGGGGGCGGTGGTTCACAGGGGACATGACCCCCCCAAATTGTACGACAAATTGAAAATCTTCTAAAAATTTATAAATATAAAAATAAAAATCTGCCCCTAGCCGCGATGCCAATAAAATAGGCTTCCATTTGTTTTATAATGTGTGCAATAAAATTGTGTATTGTGCAATAAAATCTGATTTACTCGAAATATTCTATTATTAGTGACCCCCCCCCCAAAATTATAGGCTGCGACCGCGCCTGATCGGAAGGAAAGTTGGTCCATACCTTGAAGTCATCTCCTCCTCCAATGCACTGCAAGTGGTGAGTGAGCTGCCAGTAGTTCATCTGAGGTCCGTGGGGAGAGTACATAAACCACCATGAGGCAGCTCCGACGGTGGCGGCGCCGACGTATCCGCCGATAGCCATGTACCTGCGCAATACAGATAGGTTAGTTAAAACAATAACCATAATCATATTATTCAACAACTAGCTGTTGCCCGCGACTTCGTACGCGTGTAGTACATTATTTTGTTCTATAATCAATAATTTTCGCAGCGTACGCCAAAAACTATTTTGGGTTTTCTACCTTGGGTTATAAGGTTACAATATTGCAATTTTCTTACGGATCCCTAATTTTTTTTAAATATATTATAGTCTATACTGGTCCCTGCTAATGTAGCTTTCTATTGGTGAAAGAATTTTTGAAATCGATCTAGTAGTTTCGGAGCCTATTCGTTACCAACAAACAAAAAAACTTTCCTCTTTATAATATTAGTATGAGTATGATAACAAGCTAGTAAGTGGCTACCGTACCATCGCGTCTAGACCGATTTCGAAAGAGAAAGCAGATGTATAAAAGAAAAACAGAGTGAGACAGCGCAAAATAATGAAATCAAATAAAATTGCCAAATCAAATAATTGTTAACTACAAGAAAATTACAAAATGAATAAAAGACTGGTTTCAACTAAATAAGTAAGTTCGTATGAGCTAGTGGCCAACTCTTGTGACGGAGTTTTTAGGCCGCCTAAAGGCCTCCGTCATGGCTTAACGACTTAAAAGCCGGGACCGACTGTTTAACGTGGCAATTCTCGATGTCAGTCTAATTATCTTAACCAGCGTTCAAGCTAACATTTATTAGTAAAGGAGATAGTGCCCTGTCTGCAAGTCAAACTCATTTTAAACAAGGCATTTTGCCTCAAAACCTATTTTCGTCAATGTTTTTTTTATATTTAAAAAAAAACTGTGCTATTTATGTAAACTTACTACTATATAATAAAAATAATGATAGCACTGAAATCGTTCTCGTGACTGCTGTCACGAGCATATTGCAATATTGACAAAAGCAGACTTAATTCCTGTGTATTTGAGCGTAGTCTCGATTTTGAATTCAATTAGTATACAGGATATTGATGTAACTCACTGATTAGCAAACAAGTCTCAGAATAGCACAAAAGGAATAGGGGTCAGAATTTGACGGTTGATTACAGATTACACGTTCAAAAAAAAATGAAGTGGGAAGTTACAGCAAGAAAAACAAATTATACGCTTTACGACAGTATTGTGTATTAGAATAAAATTCAATGTTTATTGCCGTGAAAACTATTTCGTAAATTGTTGTATCGCTATGACGTCAGGAGTCACTAAACTGTATGTACCTAATAAACCAACGTAAACCCAGTTAGTAGAATTGCGGCAGTAAAAAGTAATGTAAATAGAAAATAGAATTTTTAATTTGTACTCTAATGTATGTCACATTAGAATACAAATAAAATAATTCTATTGTAATGTTTATTCAGGAAAGTGTATCAAGTGAGTCAGAAAGCTTATCACTATTTTTTGGAATAATTAAAGTCACATCCGAAATAAACAAGATAGTAGGTATAAATATTATGCAGAAGTTAGGTTAAAATGTAGGGAAATCGTTGAAAAACATTCAAAAGAACTGGTTCAAAAATATTTCTGTTTATCAATCATGTTCACATATTGGTAGGTAGAATCACAAGTAATCATAATAAAACTTGCAGCCATTCCTGATTTAAAGTCCCAAGAAGGATATGATGAACCATGGTGACAGGTGATCAGCCCATCGCCCATATAGATGGTCCATCGTGATGTTGGACCTCTCCGCTCTTATACTATCCCTTAGTCGACTTTTACGACATGTTTGAGGAGAAAAGCAGCTGTACGCATTTTGTTTTTTTCCTTTGATTGTTCAAACTCCCTATGAGTATCATGGTACTATAACACGCAACCCAGACCAGGACGAGAATTTAGCAGAACATGTAAATATTTCCTGCCGCGCGCCATGAGATACTTAACCATATCGTACGTCCGCTACGCCATCGAGACAGTCAAGAATTTTTTAGTTTATGATAGAACCTCATTCGTCCTGAAATATATTTTGGCCTTTCTCCAGAAGACTCCTATAGATTTATAATGTTGGAGCCTCACCTAAAGAACAGCCATCCAGAGATGAGACCCTCATCAGCTTTACGGGGAGGCTTGTCCATGATGTCCAGATCAGGAGAGTTGAATCCGAGGGCGGTGGCCGGGAGACCGTCAGTGACCAGGTTGACCCACAGGAGTTGCACGGGGATGAGGGCTTCAGGCAGACCCAGGGCGGCGGTCAGGAAGATACAGACCACCTCACCAATGTTGGAAGAGATCAGGTAGCGGATGAACTGTTTCATGTTGTTGTAGATAGCACGTCCTGGAAGGGTTTTATTTTGCAAGTACTGTGTCATTGGTTGTAGCCAGTGCGGAGGAGACTGAAGTGTGCTTTTTCCTTTTGCGAACATACACTGTTTCAGAATATTTTAAGTCTATAGACGGTTTTCTCATGTTTTCCTTGGTGAGCGCATTTTTTTGATCTGGAAAAACTACTAGCGCACAATTGGAACACGTGACTTTAGGATTAAAGGCGGGGTCACTAGTAATATACCGACAGCGGCCTAGTATAGGAGCTCAATCAGAAGAATTACTAGTGTAACAGGTTCTAGGAACCAGGGTGGTGAAAGGATTTAAAGTGCGCCTCAAAGAGACTCCTTTCATGCACTATGAGTGAGAAAAGATTTGGATCAAAGTAAAGGTTGGAAAGCCAGGAAGATCTACTTTCTTCTGTTTCTCAAGACATACCTTCCTCAACAGCGGCGACAATGGATGAGAAGTTGTCGTCAGCCAACACCATCTCAGCGGCGGACTTAGCGACGGCGGTTCCGGATCCCATGGCGATACCGATCTCAGCCTTCTTCAGGGCAGGGGCGTCGTTCACACCGTCACCAGTCTGTTCAGAGTACATTACTCTAATAACTAGGTTTTTTTGTGATGGATGAAATAAGAAATAGAATTCCGTTGTCTCTGCCTACATAATTAGCGCTAATCCTTCAATTTTTTTCTTTTAAAGTAGCGCTTTGTATTTGTAGCTAGAACATTTCGTAATGTTTTTTAGGGTTCCATACCCGAAGGGTGCCAACGGGAACCTATTACTAAGCCTCCGTTGTCCGTCTCTCAGCTACCTATTTCAGTTCATTACATACAATACAGCTCCTATTGTATCTAATAAACTGAAATAGGTAGAAAGTTGAAGTTTTCACTCTCTACCTTACACACCTTTCAGAGTGTGTATGTATGTTTATATTGCCGCTATAACAAATGTAAAAAATAAAAATATAAGAGGGCCCCATACAACAAACATTTATACAGAACCTTTCGTGTGCAAAGTTGACTCGCACTTGACCAGTTTCTCACACTTTACTAGTGTTGAGAAGGGTTTCGTTATATGATAACAAAGGAAACTCATCATCAGGTAATTTATTACCTACCTATATTTTCTTAAGCTGGCAAATATAATAGGGAAATAATACGACTTTTACTCATCTTGTCACTAGTTCTATCGAACCAGTGTGGTGAAAGTCACATTGTTTACATTATGATTAACCTCGCTTGTATAAACTGTACGCGAGTTTCTTTCAAGTTTCATCCGAATAGGTTCAGTTGTTATTACGTAATTAAATTACAAACATCAAAACAAGTTTAATTTATAGTATTAGATCGGAGGTTAGACTGCATAACTGTCTCTATAATGAACCTTACAACACACTACAGATGTTGCGATGATAACTTTCGAGCACTTCAGTTTATAAACAGCCCTATCGTAAACAAACGCTCTCAGCAATGTACGTAAACATTAAATACACAACAGTATTGGCCTAAAATTATGAAGACATTGTTTGTAGCGCATAAAAGTACGAGTATGTTATTTCCGATAATTTGGCGTCCTTCCTTGCAATACAATGTAGCATTGCTTGGGTTAGCTGGACTCGTATGAAAATAATGATATCATACAATGTGTAGAAGACTTTCAAAGCGAAAGTATGAAGTTGGATTTTGCAAGTAGAATCTTTACTGTAGGGTATGAACATTTTAGAGAAAGATTTTCTTTGATGTTGTCGAAACTTGGAACAGAAAACCTTACAGGGAAACGCGAGTCAATGCTGATAGAATATTGTATCGACGACTAAGAAAAATACTCACCATGGCGGAGATTTCGTTCATGCTCTGCAGGTACTCAACAATCTTGGACTTGTGCTGGGGCTCCACGCGGGAGAAGAGACGGGCGCGGGCACAGGCGGAGCGCTGTTCAGACACGGAGAGGTCATCGAACTCGCGACCAGAGTAAGACTTGCCAGTCGTGTCTTCCTCCTCAGTGAACACTCCAATACGTCTGGAAGAGTTAGTTACATGTTATTCATGTTTCAGTTTAAGTTTTCTAAGTGCGTTCTCATAGTAGAAATGTGTAATTCACCTGCAGATAGCTTCAGCGGTGGCCTTGTTGTCACCAGTGATGACGATGACGCGGATACCAGCGGCGCGGCAACGGACGATGGAGTCGAACACCTCCTTGCGGGGAGGGTCCAACATGCCGACGACTCCGACGAAGGTGAGGTTGACTTCGTAGGTGAAGAACTTGTTGGAGTCTCCGAGGTCCATCTCCTCAGGCTTGAGCGGGCTGTCGGCGGTGGCGAGAGCCAGGCAACGCAGTGTGTCACGGCCAGTACCGTACTGCCGGGTGAGTTCCAGGATGCGGTTCTTCAGGGTGGAGGTCAGAGGCACCTTGCTGGTTCCGACGCGAGCGTGGGTGCAACGGTCCAGGACGCCCTCGGGCGCACCCTTCACGAAGAGCTTAGGACCGTTTCCGAGGCGGGAAGGCTTGAGGGGTACGCAGTAAGAGGACATGGACTTCCTGTCACGGGAGAATTCCAGAGTGAACTCCTTCTTCCACTTGGTCTCAATCTCCTGGCGGACGACGATGGCAGAGGAGCGGCGGTCGAGGCCGGTCTTGGGCACGTTGAAGGGGTTCATCTTCTCGGCGAGCACGATGAGTGCGGTCTCGGTGGCCTCACCCACCTTCTCGAAGGCCTGCTTAAATTCGTTGAAGTCAATGGCGGAGTCGTTGCACATGATGCAGATGGTTCCCAGCTCCTGTAGGGTGTCGAACTCGCCGGCCTTCACCTTCTGACCCTTCAGGTAGACGTCACCGATTGGCTCGTAGGTGGAGCCGGTGATCTCGAACTCGAGGAAGCTGCTGTCGCCGCCTTCGACCTTCTCGAAGATGAACATGCGGGAGACGGACATCTGGTTGGTGGTGAGCGTGCCGGTCTTGTCGGAGCAGATGACGGAGGTGCAGCCGAGGGTCTCTACTGAGGGTAGGGAGCGCACGATGGCGTTCTTCTTGGCCATGCGGCGGGTGCCGAGAGCGAGACAAGTGGTGATGACGGCGGGAAGACCCTCTGGAATGGCGGCGACGGCAAGAGCGACGGCGATCTTGAAGTAGTAGACGGCACCCTTGATCCAGCTGCCTCCGTGAGCAGGGTCGTTGAAGTGTCCGATGTTGATGGCCCACACGGCAACGCAGATGACGGAGATGACCTTGGACAGCTGCTCACCGAACTCGTCGAGCTTCTGCTGCAGAGGGGTCTTGATCTCCTCGGTCTCGGACATCTCGACGCGGATCTTGCCGATAGCGGTGTTGAGGCCGGTGCCGATGACGATGCCGCGCGCCTTGCCAGCGGCGACGTTGGTTCCGGAGAAGAGGATGTTCTTCTTGTCCTGGTTGACGGCGCGGGGGTCTGGAATGGCGTCGGTGTGCTTGATCACGGATACGGATTCACCGGTCAGGATGGACTGGTCAATACGAATCGTGGTCGAGAAGATCTTGATAAGGCGGATGTCGGCGGGGATCTTGTCTCCAACGGACACCTCGACGACGTCGCCGGGGACGATTTCTTTCGCTCTGATTTTTTGTACACCTGATTTGTCGCCTCTTATTACTTTACCCATCTCGGGCTCGTATTCTTTTAAGGCCTCGATGGCGGATTCGGCATTTCTTTCCTGGTAAAGTAATTTCATATTGTGAAAAGTTTTCTATTAAAGAAGCCAAACAATACATACATATATTACATGATTTCCTTGAAATAATCTTACCTGCCATACTCCTACAATGGCGTTAGCGATAAGAATAAGTAAAATAACGAAGGGTTCTACGAAGGCTGAGAAGGCATCTTCGTGTTCTTCAAATAAAGCTAAAACCTGAAAACAAACATTTCTTATAATAATGTAAACCTTTACTAAATAAAATATACTCAAACACTAAGAATTTTACATTTACTATATATATTTCATATATATTATTTGATACTTACGAATGAGATAATGGCGGCTAATAGCAAAATCTTGACTAAGAGGTCATCGAACTGTTCCAGTACTAACTGCCATATACTTTTGCCTAAAAAGAAAAGATACATGAAAAGCATTGAAAAATGTCTAAGAATAGTTTGCCTTTTCATGAGAACAAAAGAATGATTTGAGTAGGCTCAGTTGCAAGTAGTGAACGAACCATGACATGAAACCAGGCCGACATTCATAAGAAACATCGAAATATAAAACATTTAAACAGGTTCGTCGAATTGTGACTCAAGGTTCTATTCTAAGGAACAACAACAAATAATGTGCTAAGACCTTGGCTCGTTTTTATTTTCAACATTTATTATCCTATTGTAGGATCTTTTAGGACCTATAGGAACCAAATGTTACCTGACCGTGTTTTTGGCGTGAATTCTCAGATGCTTACCTTCCTCAGTAGGCAGTTCTGAAAAGAGAAAAGAGCAGCGATAAGAATTTTGAATAAAACATCAAAGGAGTTAATTTAGCCGGCGATAAACTAGTCAGAACAGACGTGCAATCCATCTCAGCAGTTACGATCGTACATAAATACACTACGGCCGGGCATAGCCGCCGGTTTAAATAGAAGACATCCAGCATTTCGTATTCACTCAGCAAGATCAACTAATAGTCGGTATGCGAAAAAATTGCGTGAAGTGACGTCATTACACGAATGTCGACGGTTTAGGCAATTCATTATCAAAATACCAAACTGGTTTTGACAACTACGCAGATATAACAAGTAAAACACGTGCGTCTAAATCTAACTAATCAAATCTTTCAGATTTTTGCAATAAGTTTATTTATTTATTTGAAACGCGGCATCATAAAATAATAAGGACAGTAACACATTTTATTTAAGCAGTAGGTACCTACCTATGCAGTATGTTTTATTTCAAGCTAATAGTGGACTTCGACATAGCGAGTGACGTAACGATTATATTAAAAACACGTTTTGTATAGAATAGAATACCATTAGCAATTCGTCAGTTATGATCGCATATGGACGACATCCCAACCAATCACAGAATAACTAATGAAACAACTACTTTAACTACACTATAATTTTACGTCAGCAATAAGTTTCAGAAAGTATTGGAATATTTCCTAAATCTTATTGTAAATCAGAACTGAGAAATCTTAGAAAGTTAGTTGGTAGGTATCTTTTTATACATTCTCTTTTGTGAAAAAGAAAGTAGCTCAGATTTTACGCCTAGACGTGTTGTTTTGTGAATAATTATCATGAGATACCCTTTATCATTGAACACTTATCAACAGACTACGTAGTAGAAATAGTCTCGCGACATTGAAGGTTCGGCGATAAGCAACATTAGCTCTAAATGCAAAATGATCTTCAAATTAATGTATGTGTATGTTACTCATAGTAATATGTACTGAGTTAGCGATCAAGGTGCGTTCATTGGGCCACGACTCTAGTCTACGATGGCGCGACCCGCACACTGACCTCATCACAGACGTAAAGCCTACGTCACAGCCTTACTGACGTTCCGGATACAATGGTCTTTTTATCAGCGCATCAATTAATCAATAACTATTACTATTTAATTGTTGTATTGCGCATAACCTGCACATCTATCGGATTGATTGATAAAACTATCATCTTCCTGAGCAAACTATGGGTGAATTCCTAAGGTACAGCTAATTATTGTAACAAATAACAAGCATCAATGTTGCGCCTCAGCGGCAAATGATCTCGCGGCTGACCACGACGAAGATGGGGGGATAAAATTGATGTCTACCTAAAGAACTAGTCCACAGTATTTCAAAACCAACATGATTGGAGATAAGGAAGGTAAGCCTTTGCTCTGCAGTAAGACAATATAGCATCCAACAATAATAAAATCATAATAAATAATAATGGTGCATCATTATTAATATTTTTGAAGTACAATATGATCGAGCAAATACTCCTACTTTTTTTTAAACATAATGATACTCGTAGCCCGCGCTTATCGATGCCGGCTTTCAAAGTCAGTGAGAGTGCAACAGAAGTTTGATAATCGTGCAGTGTAATCGGGCAACGTGCGGTTATTCAATCGTTGTATCCACTCTATTTGCGTATTCAGTCCGACTGCCAACCGCGTCGAGACTGATGTAAGCAATTAGTCAACGCGTCGATAACGCGGTGTCAGCATCTGTGCACGCTCGCCAATGACCTATAAATCTAACATAGCTCAGCCTTAAAAAATATCAAATATAACACGTTCAATCGATCATACACTGAGCGCTACCACTTCCTTCTCTGAGACTAACGTCATAACAATGAACGCGTGGAGCGAATGACAATTACCTAACACAATAGACAATATTTGGTTTTAGTTTCATATGGCATCAAGCAATCGATTTTTAACTTCGATCTACGATTAAGATTAGACTTTATGAAGTAAGGAATAGGCATTTTAAAGTACTTTAGTAACAATCGTAGGAAGCTGACAATCTACTAAGAGCAGCACAGGTGGAAGGTGACCTGTGAAAAGGCTAAAATTTTATTTTACTCCAACTTGCATCAGGTAAATCGTTCCAAGGCGAATTAATCGATGAGGTTGTGCTATCAGTAGGTAGACTCTACGATTAAACGGTTATCTTTTATCGTTCGTCATTAAAACAAGCATCTAATGTATTTAATCACTCTGGCAAAATTGAGGTAAAGGTGAAAGTACGATAAGGACTGAATGAGGTTTTAAAAAGATTGGTTCCTTTTTTGTGTTCAAAGAGAAAGTTGAGAGAAAACAAGCCATGAAAGTAAAGCGTCCAACGTTTGAACACAATCTGTACATTCTCAGAGTCACCTCAAACATCCATGCACCTACAAACGATTGTATGTTTTTGAATCACGACATTGAAACCACAATAAATAACAAAGTCGTACTGATTGACTAATCTAATATTTTGTATTCTTAGCAAAGGAATAATCCTACTAATATTATAAAAGTAAAAAAGTTTGTTAGGATGTGACGATTGTATCGTAATTACGCCGTAAGGGCGGAACGGATTTGACTGTAACTTAATAGGCTACCTTTTATGCGAGTACAAAGCGAGCGAAGCCGCGGTCGGAAGCTAGTTTAATCTAAAGGAGAGAGCTAGACCAATCAATCTCTTGTTCCAAATTGTAGCAAAGTGTAAGACGTAATGTCGCGAGTCATAAGAGGAAGTGGAAGTAAGGTTAACGGTGTCTTTCATAATTATTGTCCGTACGCAAATTTTCGTAATACCTAGATGATTTGCACGTGAGGTGGTGTATGTTCTGTGTAAGCTTTTGAAGACGCATCCCGCCAACGTAAATCCAAAATAACCATGGGTATATATAATATTTCACTAGGCACTCGAAAGTGCTCGCCGTGGTAGCCGACAGAGCTTTTAACTCAATATTCTCTCTCCTAATTGACTCAGCCGGTCTCGGTGTAATCTACAGAGTACCGACTGTTCCCTGTTTTAACCTAAGGAAGGACACAATTCAAGCAAAATTAAAATACTTCCGCCGGTAAATTACGCAGTGACGGCTAAATGTAGTTTAGCATCGAATGTTTGCGTTGCTAATATAGAACAAATATCTCGTATTATCAGGTTAGAGTATAGGCACGCATATGCATACAATCGGTTTATGGGTTTCGAGGACGTAGCGTAGCTGAATTAATCTTAGGTTGTATTACTTCTGCGGTTGTAAGTAGGTTACAATTGATTATTTCGCCAACTCATAGTTTCTAGAACAACAGTTTTATGGTTCCGTACCCTGACCGACTGTCTGTCAGCGGGCTAGCTTTAACTCATGAAACATATAAGTTAGAGTTAATATTTTCACAGAATGTGTAGGTATTTCTATTGCCGCTATAACAACAAAATAATAAAAATAAAGGGGGCCCCATACAAGAAACGTTTTTTGAACGTTCGTAATCGATCATCGAAGTTACCTATTTAAAAAAATACATAGACTAGAAGTCATATTAATAAGTACATGTACGATGGTACGGAACCCTTCTTGTGCAAATTCGACTCGCACGGTTTTTAATTATATTATTAGTTGTAGTAGCGGTTGTGTTCATACAAATCTGATTACAACATTAGGTATGTTTGTATCATAGGACACAGGCAAGCCACAGTCATGTCGTGTCTGTTAATGAATACAAAATATGCAGAAAAGCTACAGTAGTCTTAATTGAGTGACATCGAACACGGCACGATTATCTCACGAATTGGTTAGTTTATAATTGAAATGAAAATTAGATGTGCAAACAAAGATGCAAACATAAATGAATGCGTTTACTTAATATCAAAAATAGCACTATTAACCTTGATGATAACCTTAAGGATTTCTTATTCCCGGTTTGAGTTTTCACGTATTGTGACCAAGATTCCCAAGAACGAGCAGTTTATGCGATGTTTGGAAATTAAAACAACCATCGCATCGGCTGTATGTACGACGCCGCAAAAATAAACAAAGACATGTTGGTTTCTGTGTTCAATCGTATGTTTTTGTTCGACAATGTTTGCTAGCGGTGTGCATTGTCGGTAATAAAGACACAAAATGTGAGCAGTTACTACCTACGTTGTAAACGTGCTAAATAAATTATGGAACTATAATATTAGCATCCAGCTCTGTTAAATCAATAATCTTGATTTAATGAATCAAATCTAATGTTTTGTATATTTTGAAACGACTAGATTATCTCAATGCAAACTCGAATTTAGATGCAGTTATGGTATTTTATTAATATTACTTTGGCGAATGCTACATGTAGTATGGTACCTGTATTTATGTAGATATTCTACTCATATTTTGCGGACAGGTATTCTGAAATGTTTTTTTTTTTCTGTATATTTATAGCAGGGGTGCGAGGCTGGCGAGGCTCGTACGCAACGTCGCGTTGTCACGCCTGAAGGCGCTTATCCATCAAGCTGTGGTTATGCATGCGCACCACTAGTCAATCGCCTCTACGATGACCCACCACTCTTGTGTTTATAAATAAACACCACTTCAAGCCACAGAATAGGCGTGAGCTATAGCCACGGTCCGTCGTCCATCATCCACCGTGTTTCGTCCGTGAAGATTCCACCAGCCACGCGCGATCAATCCCTGTTCCATTCTACATCAAACACATCTCTGTACTATTTATGTGCATGTATGCCAATACACAGATTACAACTTGAAAGGAATGCGCAATTTTATTGATACGCGCACGTGTGTATGGATTGAAATGTAACTGAGTAGGAACAGTACAATGTTCTTTTTGTTCCCGATGGAAGACTACAAAATTTCTACTATCTGCCCTACTATGTACTAAAGATTATAATTCTATCCAATAAAAAGTGTCATTTGTTCAACGCAATCTTGTAAATATTTCCACCTTGTTCTTTGTAACGACCTACAAGCAATGAGGTCATACATAGACACCTTCTAACTACATGCATACATTGTAGGTTTCCTGCATAATCTCAAGTTCTTATCAAATATACTTTAATAATGGTGATGAAAATGTTAGATACAAAATTGTGACACTAGAGCATAATAATCATACTGAAAGGTGAAAATTGCCAAAAATGCCCTTTACATATTACCACAAACAGAAGTGATAATATAAATAAATTTTGGATAATTTTTGCAATATTCAAATAGCAGATACTGAACAAGAACTTGTTTCAAATTCTAGATTTACTCAAATCAACAGATAATTTGAATGAGTCCAAAGCACCCTGGCAAGACATCTTATTTTTAATTCCCTTGTCAACAATGAATGATTCACGGTCAAGTGTGATCATCTGGCAACATTTCAAATAACCCTGACTAGTGTTAGCTATACATTATATGATATTATGCAAAATTACATAACATGACTTGAAAGATAAAAACTTTTAATACCTTTTTAAAATGCATCTGCATTTCTTATATTTAGTCCTAGGTTTGTGACATAAACAGAACACTTTTAAGGTTGACATAAACAGAACACTTTTAAGGTTTGCCACATCCAATCAAAGTTCATTTAACAATTGTCGAGGAATAATTTTACTGTAATGTATTACCTTGGCTGTTTTGAGAATAAAACAGTGGCATATCAAACAAAAAAATGGCAAAGAATCCGACGATTATTAACTTTTAAGATCGAAACTAAACTAAACAGAATAAGTTTTCTTTCAGTTTGATTTTATCATTATAAGGTGTAGTCAAGAGTTATATCAGCGGGAATATCAAGTTTATGTTTTTGAAGTAATTTTTACAGATACCAGCATCAACTTTAAGTGCTATGCAAAAGAGATGGAGTGGGTTGCACACGGGTAAGAGGTCAGCAATTAAAACCATTGCAGTTGCTGTAGTAAAGTTTAAACCGAGCAATATTAATAATCTCTCCTTCTTCGCAGTCAGGTAAAAGCTTTCTCATCTTTTATTTATAGATTATAACTCAGTTTATAGATTCTAATTAGGTAGTCCATAGCTTAAATAAGTTCAACCTAACTTTACTTTTAGACAAACAAACAATTCAAATTTACATAAAAGTCTACATAAACAGGTAATCTTCAGCGACAAACACTGTTATCTATAAATACTCGAATAAATAGAAATTGGAGGGCATTGTTTTTAAATAACCTCCACTTTTATTTGTTCTAAAACTACCTATTGAGTATTGACCTAGTTGGGGATGGATAATTCTTAAGTTTACCTATATAAAGTCTGTACCCATCAGCTGACCTTGCTGTCTGTGTGCAACTGTTCTGACTTCTGACTAGTTCATAGCTAAGAGATAATTTAAATTATGTGTGAATTAACATATTATTTGATAAGGATTAATAGTTCACTTACCATTTGGCCCATATTTGTCCTGGTTCCGTTTTACTTGGTCTAAGCTAAGACCTTTGTCAGGGTCTGTGCCAAAGTATCCTAGGACTTCGTCCACGGATTTGGTGAAAGCGTCCTCCATGGTGGAATTACTACGTTGTCGTCAGTTCTAAAAAGAAGAAACAGATAGAGGTTAGAAATGACGAGTCATCATTCACAACTTGAAGTTTTGAGGTTATAATAATGGTTATCCTTTGGTCGAACATAAACGTTGTTCGATTTATCAAGGGTATCACAAGATGAAATTCATGAAAACATAAATTAAACCAGGACAGTGTCCAATTCAGTGACTTTCGGTTCCGTAACCCAATTATTTGCTAAATTAGGACGCCTTTGTTTTGCGATAGTCCTGTTTTTATGGGGCAACGGAGTACTAGATCGATAATTTATTAAATTTTACCTCACACTTATGAACAAGCGGTGTTTCTGTACAGTAAGTACAGGTAGTGAGCAATTTTCTAGTCTGAATTCATTGTATTCTTATCGTCACTGAAACACTCACCAAAAGTTTTGTATTGCATGAGATAAAACTATATAAAGTCTTTCACTAAACTCGAAGATTCTAAATCTTATAAAATAAATTTGTTAACTTTATTTGTACTAAAATAATACTTTTACTCGTAAATATCATAAACGACGAGAACACGTATCCAAACCAGCCGTCATTTTTTCACTGACTTGACTGACGTAAAATTTGTTAGATAGGTATTTGATTGAAGAACGAAAGGTTGATAGCAGCGCCACCTCTTATTTCGAGTACGTACTACTTTTATCAAAACAAAATCTTTTATTTTCAGATCATTGGTTGGAAATCATGGATAATTACTTTATTAGCTTTACTTAACCCAAGATTATTTTTATTAGCTGGATTATTTATATTTTGTTAATGTAAGACCCTATTTTAATTTACGGCAATAGGTAAATGTGGAGCCATGCTATAGGTCGAAAGTGTACCACGTGATGCAAAGCTATTTTGGTGCCAAAGGCGCCTACAAAATGCGGTATTTTTAAAAATAAGATTTTCGTTTCGCGTTATGTAATCACAATATCACTTTATATAAGCACCAATTTCATTTTACAACCGTTTACACTATTTACTATATTTAATTTTGCACTATAATTATGCTACACTCACAGGCGTTTAATTTTATGGTAACTTACTGAAATATTTTTCGACAGCGTCGGGAAGGAAAGAAGAAATAAAAGTAGCGCGGGAGATGTTTTCCCGCCGCGCCCCGAGTCTCGACTCCCGGGCGAAGAGCGACGATTTTAGAGCGGCGCGGGCGCGTTGGAGGGACACCGTCGGAGATTTCTTTAATTATTTTGGCAACAGTACTCGATGGCACAGCCGAGTCGCTTTCCAGGGTTGCATGTCGCATGGCGGCGGCAGTCGCCGGCCGTCCTGTGATGATCTTTTTATAGCGGCCGCTGCCGGCTCGAGCTCCCGGTAGGACTGATTTGCGGTCACTTCTGTTTACGACTATTAAAAAGGTTGTGTTTTCCTGATTATAGGCACATTTTTGTTTATTTTGCACGGTACTGCGATTATTGCGATCAACAGATTTGGTCGTTTTACCTAGGTACTTATGCTTTCCGTTATCAGTAGGCAATCTAGTGTTGTTAGGAAATAGGAACTGATCAAACAAGGTCTTGTTTCGGTGGTTATCGGGAAAACTACAGCATGAATTAAGCAGATAAGGAAACCTCCATTGTGCATAGGTATGCGTATCTATCTTCATGGAAAGATCCACCGTGAGTTTGTCATGACCTTGGACTCTACTCAACCCTGGCTTGCCACCAGTTACCTACTTTTCTTTGTTCCTGTTTCCCTAGTCTACCCAGGTCAAGGACAAATAAGAATTATAAAAATCTTATAAAAGCGAAATATTACGCTTTCGTTTCGCTAATTTGCTAGAGAATCCCAAATGATTTTAAGGAATATTTTTTTTTTACTTCGGCTGAGATATTCTTGCAATGGGATGAAATTACAGTCACTATTTTAGACTCATCGGATTCTGTTTCAATTTGTGATTTTTATTTTACGCAAAACATTTAACACAACGCAAACAAAGCAGTTGAAGACCAGCTGTTTTGTGAATTAAAATCACGCAATCACCCGGATCAAGAGTTTCGTTTGCTCGTCTAAAGCTCTGAATTTCAAAACATTGTTAGTCCAACATTGAGCTCTAGACCCGCCAGTCCTCCTTTTATTGACTTTAGTCTTTGTTTAGTTTTAGTCTTAGCAGAAATTCCAGGAGTATTTGTAAGTAGGTATCTTGATAATTTGTTTTTCTTGTATGTCACGTTTCCTTCGACGGTCCACGAAATATTGCTATAAATTCCACTAAGTAGGTATGTAAATAAACTAATTTTATATTATTTGTGTCCGTGTTTGTGTAACTTCAAAAGCAAGCGTACATTTTAAATATAAACTATTCAATTTTGTTATTTATTAGCTAAGTTTCATGTCGGAGTTATGTAAGTACAATATATATTTATTTTCTGCCACACGCACGTAAAACATTTTGCGAGATAAATATCCAGGCAAACAAAATCACTTCTAGCTATTTATTATATTGTCTTCATATTTTAAACCGTTTCTGCTTATAATTTAATAATTAAAATTAGAGTTAGAGTATTTTTTTGGAAAATCACAGATTTTTCACCATTTTGCTGTCTGGTGAACATAGACCAGGCCTGCTATGGCACATCTCCTTTACCTATACACAAATCAATACAAAGGTATTGAATTTTTGAGTAAAGGAGTCCACTCCACTCACAGCCGATACCTATTGTCTGCTGTAATTAATTTAGTTTAGTATCTTCGAGCAAATAATTGTATTACTTTTAGTTAAAGTAATTTCGGAAGTTTATTGTTTGCATTTTATGGCGTCTTCGTTAAAAGCTTATTTTTCTTTTTCTTCTGGCATGTTAACGGAACAACTAATGTCTTAAATAAGATTTTAACAAAACCTTGCCACCTTAACTCCATCTTCTGTGGTTTATAAGCTGTAGATAGCTAAACTTCAGAGAAGAATAATATGCGGGTAGATAATTCCTTATGGTTATCGTGGCTGTACAAAATAAATTCCCTTATTTAGAATAGAATAGAGTTTAATAAAAATAAAAATATTTAGTTATCAATCCTATTAATATACTTATAAAAAGGCCTTATATAGAAGAACAAAAACTTATATAGAAGAGCTTGACAGACCTCTACCCTCGTTTACCAGAAAGTTACGCACGAACTATTCTTACAATTTCTTAAATGTTTAAATTCGAAAAGGTATAGGTATCTAAATATTTATACCATTTACCATTTAGTGTTCACGGCAGATGTAATCCAAGTAGAGTTCAAGGCTATTAGGATTTATTTGTTTACTTGCTGCCTTTCACGAGTAGGTTTGGTCATACTATCCGTATGTGATTATTTTATACATCACAGTTTTAAAATCAGAACTGTAATACTAAGTACCTACTCTACAACAACCAAGTTTTTCTTCTCTACGCCGTACAGGCACTACCTCGGAACATTTATTCTTCCAAGGGCTCTACAAACGATGACATTTCTATGCGACTCTACAGCGATCACAAAAAAATTGTATAATTTTTTAACAAACTTCAAAAAGGAGGAGGTCTCAAATCGGCTGTATTTTTTGTATGTACCTACGTACCTCGATCTCTAATCGGTGTCTTTCGCTGTATAGAAAAGCGTGATTTCGTGGTGATCACGTATAAATTTCATTCCTAAAGGGTAAAATTGTTCCATATAACTCAGAAGACGTCGTAAGAGAACCTCTGGCTATTACCACTAGCAAACATTTATGTGGACAATTGACTGTTGGTTTTTTTTAGAATAAGTAGGTAGAGTAATGTACTCGTAGGTAGGCTCTGTCATCCCGAGAGATCAATATGCTGTGACTTGGTGCACGAGTAGAAATGCCAACTACTTTACACAGATTGCTGCATAAAATGCGACGCCGCCCTTCTTTTATGAAAACAACCTCAATGTTTTTATTTTGATAAACTCGTAAAGTAGTGAAAAGTAGAAATTCTAGTAAATACTTTAATAATATAACTTGGCGAAAATATTTACTCCAGGAAAATGTTGTACCTAGAATAAACTTTGTCTATTTTAATGTTACCGATTCGTACCAAAATGAGTTTGCGCATTTGTAAGTTGCGTATTGATTCTTGGATAATTCGTTTGTTTATTCCAGTTTATAAAAGGAATAGAAGCCATCCGTAAACTAAGAGCTTTCCCAGGCACAGATACTTACATGGATTCCCCGTATTATAATTAGGCGGAGGATATCATTCTGGTGCAGATAATCTTTTATTTTGCCTTTTATAAAATAGTTGCTTGCGAAGTGGAAAATAGACCTATTATTTTGGGTTGCATAAAAAAAGCTGCAATGTCGTTGACATTATGGGTAAATTCATAAACCTTATGAAAAGTACCACTGTCTTGCAGTTTGACTCACATTGCACCCACATTGTACCATTAAGCCATCTATTTTTACATTACCACGATAAACATACTTACAGAATTAACTCTTTGTTACTGTTGGTAATGAGACGATTCAATTAAAGCGAGGGCGCCATAACGACTCAAGATTTATCGTGAGACTCACTACAATAAGCTCCTTCAATTCTTGATGTAAATATACGAGATATATTGTAAGTTTAAAACGAGTAGTTTATGACATTGGCTTCGCGACAACCACGGCAAAAATGTCAACCTTGCGTTTGCGCGCAAATATATTTAGAAAGTTGAAATAGAAAATCGGTGGGAAACATCTGAATGCCAATGTTAGGTACATCTATTTCGGCTGCTGGAATTGTATTAAAGAAAATGTAGAGCAATTCTGTGAAGCGTGTTTAAACGTTCCTTTAATCTGGTCTTGTAATAGGATCGTAACAGAGATATATTGCTGGTTGGAGTTGGAGATTATTCAGTTCAAATTCAAAACTTTAACAATACTCCACACAATATAACCTATGTCACTAATTCTTTCAACCCTCAGAAAAGCAAATCTTGCTACGCAATGAGACCATTCATCAGGATGATAAGATACTTTGTGTAATGTATTTGTTTATGGTTTAGGTTCATGCGGACTGTGCACAGACAAATCCGCATCCGAATCTCTTGACAAAGGAGATGTTTCTTAACAGGCCTGGTCTATTATGTACCTACACAAGACAGAAAAATGGTGAAAAAACCTGTGTATTAAAAAAAATACTTTAATTCTAACTTAAAGCATAATTTACGAAGACAAACTATCATCACATTAACCGGTATAATAAAAAGAAATTAAAGTGAGCTCAGTTTTCTATCTAAGTTTGCCTACAGATAGAAAAAAGCTCAGATCACCGACCGCAAGTAGGGTCCCCAAAAGGCTGGCGGCTTTACCTCGTTGGATAGCTATACTTATCATTTGCCCTAGGTAAGCGCCAGTAATTTGGTCATTAGTCACATCCATCAGCTTCATGTATAACTCTTTGAAAAGAAGCCACGCCTCCGGACCCCAGGATCCTAATTATAAGCATGAAGGAAAATGTTTAAAATGCGAAGATTTTTTACAGTACGTATCAATATATTTTCCTGGGCTGTATCTGCCACTGTCGCTATATATTTTGACATTACGAAGATGTTGATTCTACGCAAACGAAATGCAGCCATTTTACCTACTCTCAAAAACTCAAAACTACTAAAAATGCGCTCCATGAGAAAGGTATTATAGGAACATGCATTAAATAAACAAAATAATAAAAATATTACAATGGGAAAAGGTTTTACATATATTTAGCTATGTTTACTTACTACTAGGTACTATTTTACTGCCAACAGGGCATAGGTTTCATACATTTGTGAAACATCTCCCCTAAGTAGATACATTTCCAAGTTTAAGGAATTTATGTAAACACAAGTTGATGCTCAGACTAAAGTGAGACAGCACATTATTTTTTTTTTATTGTTTGTGTCATTCTGTCTGTGCTGTGTGTTGTGTGCCAAATAAATAATCTATCTATCTATTATTGTATATCTAAGCACTCACGTATCAAGAAAAATCACTGACTGAGCTTTATTCGAAAGCTTTAGACATTGTTGGTAGGTACCTACCCAAGTTTACCTACACGCTATCCTTTGTCCATCTATCTGATGAAATGTTCACGGAAATAGTGTCGAGTGGACCCGAGGTAACATCGAGTACTTCAACGTTGCTGAATAAACATGGGGTGATTCGATTTCAACATCTTTTACGCACGGACTTGAGGTCTCTTGACATTTTCCTGGGTCATCGTGTTTTTAGTAAAGATTGCTAAAACTAAGAAGTGTTTTGTTTTAATTAAGCTGTTGATATGGATCAGGTGAGCTAGACCATTCCTAACAGTCTTCAGATAGCCACACTGTTTCTTTTGTAAATTATATTTATCGGTAACTTTATTTCTTTAAGCTCCGTCACTCTTAAAAATCCAGTTGACAGATTTCCAGAAAGTCTAGTCAGAAAAGTGATTTCCCAAAGCTATGAGCTATAGAGTTTTTGTTGTTGTACAAAACATCGCTTGTTTTAATAAGATTAAGGGAATAACATAAATTTTCCGCCTTGAAAGTTTACAGAAAACCGATTTAAGATTCAATTGGCAGCGTTCGACGTCTGGTAAGCACGGAGCTGTTTTAACGAGCGATTAAAGATCACTCCGACTGTACTAGCGGACTATTTATGACATTTTATGAGCCATCAATTAATTCGTTATCCAACATTATACCTAACATACAAGCTTTTCCGCGCGGCTACGATTGAATTTATTAAATTACTTAATGTTATGTTCTGGAGGGTTAAAATAACCACTTTATACAATAGGTACTGATTATACTGCTGCTGAATTGAATTGATCTATTTACCTTAATTTGGTATTTTTTTACATCTAATGAATTTGATGCTGAATTGAATTGCATACAATTCATCTACAATGCTGACCCTTTACGAAAATAAAGGATCTGCTAGGTATGAATTCGGGATATCAATTGCTATTAAAAGTGCCATTTTAGACAAGCTAACAATTAATTAAAGTAATTAGGTACACTAGTACTTGGACTTCAAACAGACCAACTAATCGATAATCCACTGTTAGCATAATTTTATGAAACATTAATAAAATTTATGAACTAACGTTATATTGATTGTTATCATTCATTTACCCGACTATTAGGCAAAACTTTTTCAATCAATCATTAGAAAGTTAATGTTTCCTGTCGGTTCTATTTTAGGAGAAAAGAGCATTTATAATATTATTGAAGATTTAGCTCTTGCCGGTGTAATGATGAAGTTTCCTCTATTTTTCCCTCCCTTTTCGGTTTCTTTTACTTCCTTATACGACATGAGAGCGATTTTCTCCTATATCTGGCTGATAACTAATTCTTAATCTTCATCTTCCTCGATTTCTTTCTACCTTTCCTTTTATGATCGTCTTTAAGAAGCTGTTATGTCATATAAAATGTCCAAATATTTGGACATCTTGTAGGTAAGCATACTCTGTCTAAATAATTTTTGCTTAAAATCTCTATTTATTAATGTTATTCAAATAAAATCAACATGTCACTGCTGAATATTTTTTCCTTAGTTTGTAAAACACGTCAGTTAAGAGCATCAACACAATTCTCAGAATACAAACAACACAATGAGCACGACCAGAAAAAAATCTACAAAAACGCTGTACATATGTACTGCAGGAGAGTAAGTGCGTCTTTTAAAATTCCTAGATAATGTAACGAGGGTATATTCATACGTACCTCCGATGTTTGTGAGACTGTTCGTCATCTACAAATAAACGAGCGAAGGTAATAATCGAAATAGAATTATTATCGTTGCTGGGCCGTGGCGTAACCATCGTAGATGCCAGATCTGGCAGTTGGCAGCTAAGGATTTGAGCAAACAGCTCCAAATCCCTTCGATACTAGGATGCGAAGGTCAGCTCTATTTCTGGTACATATAGGAAGATACTATTGTACTTCCTATAGGTAATTAAAAAAAAAACTTAGGACTTTTACCATCTATAGTAGATGATTTATACAGTGTCATGAGTATATTTATCTTTGAAGAGATACAATAATTATGCGTATTCTCACTAATACTGTAATGAGAAAATTTGTGGGGTGACTTTTTCCCACTCGCCTCCGTAACAGCTGAACGAATTTCACTAACTTAGGTTTGACTAATTTGGATTAAATTTATGACTTGGGATAGTATCCTCTCCAACGTGACGGAACAACTATATTGGCGATGGAGCTTGAATCATGGTTGGCTGCAAGTTTTTTTGTGGTTCTGCCCACTAGGGATACGGGCATGATAATATAGGTATGTATGAATATGACTTGGAATAACATAGGCTACTTTAGACCTGGACTGGATGCTAGTACTGAATAAAACTTAAAATATTGTACTATAGGTAGGTATTTGTCTTGAATTAAGTGAGTGAATATTATTTTCTCTTTGTCCATTTTCAATACTACTCGTACATTACTTAAACAAGTATTTATTTAAAAAAAACAAAACCCAACTGCGATAGAGTTTCGTAATTGTTTTTTTTTTTTTAATTTTTCGTTCTAAATTACATTTAAACATATAAGTTTTATTTATTTTTGTAATCATCTTTGAAAACCCTTCATTTTGATATCCTGCTCGATAGGGTTGCGAATTCTCATAACCATATATTTTGGCGCCAAGAATCGGCTATTTTTTTTATATCCAGTGGCGCTCGCGCAATAAAGACGAATCTAACGACATATCGTTCATTGAAATAGGTTCAGTCATTTAGTAGTAACGAGGGAACCCAGGGACAGACATAAATACACAGATACACACATTATAAGGCAAACACATAACCCTCCTTTTTTGGCTTCGAAGCAGTCGTAGTCGGGTAAATAGTACTTAAATACTGTTTTATTAAACAACTTGAATTAGACGAGTAAATAAAATGTGTTGAAAGGTACATCTAGATAATGTGTTTATAACGGCATGTATTGACGTCAGCGAATATTAGGTGCTATGTTAACATATTCACGGTTTTATTATCTATAAGTAAGAGTATTTACGCTGTAAATTGTTATTACACAAAAAGTAGGCGATTGGAGTTTTTTTTTCATGCAGAATATTGAATTCAGATTGTTTTGAATATCGGAAATACACTATTCTTTTGAAGAATTTTTCTTCTCTTCTTTTTAATACATTATACTAATAATATTATAAAGAGGAAATATTTTTTGTTTTCTTGTTTGTTTGAAACGAATAGGCTCCGAAACTACTGGACCGATTTCAAAAATTCTTTCACCAATAGAAAGCTACATTATCAGGGCTATATATACTAGTATACCTATGCTATAATATATTTTCAAAAAAATTAGGGATCAGTTAGAAAATTGCAATATTGTAACCCAAGGTAGAAAACCCAAAATAGTTTTTGGCGTGCGCTGCGAAAACTATTGATTATAGAACAAAATAATGTACTACACGCGTACGAAGTCGCGGGCAACAGCTAGTTTAATATAATTTGCGCTAATAGTAGGTGACGACAGCTGTCCTTAGTGACGTCAGCGGCCGGTGCTTGTTATTTAAAACGGCCGTGACAGTTAGATAGTTGGCGACTACTAGGTTTGTCTAATTTTAAAAGGCAGATGCCTACCTACAGTGGATTAAAATGCTCAAAGTCAAATGGTGATGCTCCATGCCAATTCCACCCACGGGAGAGAAATATCGACATGCGACATTAGCAGCATATCGTAACCCTCATAATACGCATCTTACATTTCGTGATTCAGACGAGTTTATTGGTAAGAATGTAATTTTCACTTTATTACTAAAATATTTAGATGTTGAACAGACTTGCAATAAAAAAATAAAGATCCACACAGTGTCATATATTGTGTGACATAAATTAGTAGTTATTAATATTTTGAAGCAGTTATTAATATTTTAACGAAAATATTTTGTATGAGATTTGTTAAATAGATTGTGGTTTGGAAGTTACTGTGAATAAGCGTAAATGGTTCTAAGGTAATTGAGAAGATAACATTTATTAGAATCGATATTCATAGGAGGTTGGAGAAAGTTAATGTAATTTGATACGGTCAAGATGGCGTAGCACTGCTATCTATCATTCTACTGTCTCAGAAGTAGGTTGGCATTATTATACCTATTCCTTGTATAAATAGTTTTAGTAACCTTACAACAGAAGCCAGTATTAGATAAAAAAAATACTTTATAAACACTATTCATAATAAATAATAGTGAGTCGCCAGGAAAATATTTAAACTTCATGTAATTGCATTTTTAACATTTTTAACGTTGCCTTTGGCAACACTGACCACTGTTGTAAAGTTACCTTCAACTTCTATTAGGGTTCCAAGTCTTCTTATAACTATCACACATTCTACACTCAAAGGGTCCAGTTTCGAAATCCGTGTCCATCTTCTGGCAACACTAGTCACTTGCACAACACAGTCCAGCTGGTAACACCGTCACTAAAAACCAACTTACCGTATCACTTATTTCACTTGGTCCCTGACTAAACAATATACATAGAAGTATATTTTGTTTATTAAATACTATCGGGTGAGGTTTGCGCGCCCCATGGGGAGTGCGTCGGAAGAATGGCGCGGCGGGCGGTGTTTTAGATCGGTGCCCTCTTTTATAAGTTTCGTTGTGGGCAGCGGGAAGTTTGCCAGATACTGCTGAGCTACTTACACTCGCTCACTCTCGCACACCTGCGGCTCTCTTGCATACACCCTAAGAGAAGCAGATAAGGTTCAAATTGCATTGGCAGTTGTGCATTTCTAAAATGTTGCCAGTAATTTTCTTTTTACATTGTCACAGACAGTTAACTAAGTTTAAAGTTCAAAGCCCACTTGCAGGAAAATCTCTTAAAATGTTGATTTTGTTAAATCTATAATCCTACTATATATTTTTATAAATGTGAAAGTTTGTAAGGATGCTTGTATGTTTGTGTCTCAATCACGCCTAAACGGCTGAACGGATTTGAATGAAACTTTTAATATACATAATACGTGTGCTGGAATAACATATAGGCTACTTTTTATCCTGCTACAATCGGGCAGCAGCTAGTTATCTCTATATTTTGAGATTAGTTAAATCTAATTATACGTCAAAATATAGGGCTAATTCTAGATTTAAGAAAATCGAGATTTAGGCGTTTTTCCTGCATGTGGGCCTAAATGTTTAAACGATCCTTTCAAAAACATTTAGCTATTCAGATGTATATACCAACACCAAAATATAAAAAGCAGACGAGAAAATTTTAATAAGATGACATAAACTAATAGCGTCCAGTACTCACAGACATAGTTTGACCCTACACTAGGATTCTCTGTACCGTTGGTATTGGAAGCCGGAATAAATAATTGCAGAAAATAAAAACATTTCTCCAAATTTCAATTCAGAATTGAAATCCTCACTTCTTGCGTCTCAGCCGCAAACTTACCCTTGAGGGTTTTTGTTACCTAAATACGGTTGCAAGTTATTATTCATAATATTCCAGGGTGTGCTGTAAGATATCAGTAAGATATTTAGATTCTTTTCCGTTCATCGGTCAAGTACGAGTCGAATTCGCACACGAAGGGTTCCGTACCATGGTACATGTATATTAATATTTCTTGTATGGGGCCCCTTTTCTGTTTATTATTTGTTGTTTTAGCGTCAGTAGAAATAATACTCTGTGAAAATTTCAACTCTCTGCCTATAACGGTTCATGAGACAGCCCACTGACAAACGGACGGACGGACGGACGGACAGACGAACGGACAGCGGAGGCTTAGTAATAGGGCCCCGTCTGCACCCTTCGAGGACGAAACCCTTAAAAGCTTACATAACTTAGAAGCTAATGGCTGTATCATGAAACGTAGCGTCCCCGTCGTAGCACGGCCCTGCTACACCGTAGCACTTCGTAGCATAGTAGCGTATCCGCTGGGGTACTTTGTCAATAAATTACTATTTAGTCGTGTAACTAGTTAATTCAAACCAGTGTGGTGAAAAGATTTACAGTGCGCCTCTAAGACTCATTTCGTGCACTTGACACATATTTTTAGATTTTTTTAGGTTCTATATCATGCCGGTTTAATCACGATGTTTCAATAAATTACTTCTACGCTACCTAGGTATTTATTAGCACTTAACTACTTAGCAATAACTTATTGATGACCTTGGTGGCGTGATGGGCGAGTGCTCACTTGAGTCGCAAGAGGCGGGGGTTCGATTACCGCTGCGGTAGAAATGTTTGCATGTTCTGCAAATATTTCTTTCGGGGCTGGGTTGGGTGTTGTAATATTATGTATTTACAGAAAAAAATCATATAAGTATTCTATCAGCCATCTGGTTCCCATAGTACAAGATTTGTTTAGTTTTGGGCTAGACGGCTAATATTTATTTTATTCATGAAAAAGCTGTTCCAGAAATAAGTTATGTTTGGGGTTAAGGTCTCAGTACCCGTTCCATAAACGGACCATCACTATCCAAGCACTGGTGGTCTAGTGGTGGCATTCCCGCCTTCCGATCCTAAGATCGTGGGTTCAAACCCGGTAGAGCACAAATGGATTTTTCAGTTAGGAAAATGTGCACTTTACCAGTATTCTCGAACGCAGTTTTTATTCTCAAACCAGTATTCCACTCAGAACAGCAAATCAACTTTGTTGTATTCCATATATTTTATTGCTAACTGTCATTAAGTCACTTAGTCAGCTCCGCACGTATTGACCACGTCTTTTCTGTCGACAAGGCCGACTAAGCTGAGATGATGAAATAGGTACCGGGCAAGCCTACTCCATCTTAATTCGTCCCGGGCACTACAGCGTTCCGTTACTGAAGGTAAAAGTTGCCTCCTGACGCTGTATAAATCATCTACTATAGGTAGGCTGGATGGTATTATTTATTGAAAATCGTCATATTTTTTTACTGAAATACAACGTTGCTATGGTAACGAACGATCCGTTGTCCGTTAGTAGAATATTGGAATCGGTCAGGATGAATGGGATCAAATACTTATTTTGACATGAACCATTATTACTCGTAAGATCATCATAATTATTGGTATATACACATTGCTATTTTTGTTCATACATCGCAACAAAATTTATCTAGTTTTGCATATGATAATTGTTTCCGCGTATTACTGCGGCCAACTCCATCTGGTTGTGTGTATTTCTGGCAGTACTATCAGACCATAGATCTGTTCTTGCTGGCACCGGCGGTCTGCATAGCTGGCAGTGGCTTCTCCACCAGACACTTGCGCATGCGTCTGTCACGACCACTATTAATTACAACTCAAAAAAGCACATTTTCTAAGCTCATGCTCAGAATAAAGCTAGAAAAAGTATATAAGGTATACAGGTCATACTTAGTATGGGTGCCTATGTTTTTCCGCTATGCATTATAATAAAATAAGAGTAATGTATATTGAGTTTAAGTGCCATGTAACGTTTGTTGTTAAATAAATTTCTATTCTATTCTATTCTAAAAATGATGTTCTAAAATTCTATAATAATAATAAATAACACTCAACAGTCACATACATAGTCCTGACCCCACACTAGGATTCCCTGTGTCGTGGGTATCAGAAACTACGAGTACTATGATACCACAACACCCAGACACGGAAGAAATATTTGCAGAACATGCAAACATTTCTTCCGCAGCGGGAATATAACCCGCGCCTCTTGCGTCTCTGCCGAGCAATCGCCCGCCACGCCACCGAGGCCGTCAATATAAGGCACCTTGTTCCCATAGTAGCGGTTTAGTTTGGGGCTAAATGGCGCTGTGTATAATGTCCAACAATATTTATTATTCTTGCGTTATATTTAAACATAAGTCTAAATGGAAGAAAAGTCTGTCAAGTGACTCGCAAATCGATTCGATAATGAAAAAAAAAACATGGTAATTTAGAAACTATGCGCTCAAGTAAAAGCCTTTTCAAATGATGACTTGATCTATTACTCTTATTAGTACCTGATTAACTCCCCATTTGGGCCCTTTGTCATTTTGGCAAGTAATCTAATCTAACTGAAAATAATAAAGAATGTATCAAGTCTACCTTAATAACAGCCGTGAAAGACAAACGTACCATTTGATTCGGAGCCTAAAAGATTTTATTCGGCAAGAATCGATTCAATCTATTCGTAACGATAAGTCATCAATCAATGCCTTATCCATCTTGCAATACCAATATCTAATCCATAATATAAATATTTTACCCAGATAACCTACCTACTGAGTGATATTGAAACATCCAATCCAATAAAATAAATGTAATGTAAATATTATTGTTACAAATTAATAAATTAATCGAACTCAAATATAAATAATAACTGCCTACGTTTAGTAACCTCGACTCTGAAACATATGAAACATTTTATTGGATGCTTCTTCGCATTGTGAAATTTATTAACCTAATGTTTATTTATACGTAGAACATCGTACCGTAGCCGATAGTTGTTCAATAAGCATCTTCTGCAACAATAAGTGCGTTAGATACCGCTGTAAATAATGTTTGGCTTTATCGGTATACAAGGGTCTTCAGGTGATTTTTGGAACGGAGCCAGAAACCCACGCTCTAGACTCGCCTACTACACACTTCCAACGCAGCTCAATATCAAATCTACCGCGCTAATATCAGGGCTTGCTTTCCTATGTGCATAGACCAAATCTTGAAATTGATGTCCAAATCTCCACTGGCATGTGCCTTGAGCTATGTATTTTTATTTAATCGCGTTAATTGTAGGGCCATCGTCGTCACGTCCATCAATAAATCACGTAGTACGAAGTGTTGACATTGCTTTGAAAGGAGTGTTATGAAATGTGGATAGGTCGATATAAAAATAACGAAGTTTTCATTTGTAATATTTAGATATGAGTGAATATTCTTCTAGATAATATTTACGCATGTCAGTCATATCGAAGGCTGTAGGTCGTGTTACCAGAGGCTGGTCGCGCTAGGCTAGGTCGAGACAGGCAGGTGTCAATTCGACACTTCTATACAATCTTATTCATTTTAGTGAGTCATACATTACCTATCTATCTATGTAGTCACGTCACTAGTTCTTTCAAACCAGTGTGGTGAAAGGATTTTGTAAAGTGTGCCTCAAAGGCTCCTTTTGTCAACTTGTTCGACAAATGTTTTCGAAGTTTCTACGGCTCTACGACATGCCTGTTTGAGAGTACTGGTATAGCGCACATAAATTTTTCGAACAGAAAAACCTATTGGTGCACGACTGGATTCGAACCCGCGGCCTTAAATCGATACATTACCGTGAACAATAAAAATACCGTATTCAATTAACACCTAAATGTGACAGGTTGGCTCGTAAACTAATGGAGGTCAGAGTATGACAGTAGCCTACATTATTCGACGAGCAGCTTATTTATAGCTAAGATCTATTACATTAGTTAATTAATTCGTGCTATTTTAATCGATCCAAATAACTAACTGGATTTTATAGGGAGGTCGTCTTGCACAATTTTAGTCATTAATCTTTTTACGCAGGCATTTATTTCCTAATTTTAGTGTTCCTTATTTATTTGTAGTTTCATGATGTCTCTAGGTGCCAAAAGATATAATAATTATTAGGTTTTTGAACCTAACACTTTTCTTGTCATCGCGTCTCCACTGCATGCAAGATTTATATTGTACAGTATTCTCAGTATTTCTTTATTTCCCTGGAAAATGAGTTATTGTTAATATAACATTGATTGAGCTATAGGTGTAGGGTAGATACCTTTTTTACTGAAGAATATAGAAGTAAGTAAATAGGTATTAAGTAATGTTGAACGTAGCCGTACATAGTAACACTTTAAAGCCAGTAGTACAATAGTAATACAAATATTGTGCGCATCTGCAAATTTCGTGCTTTGTATGAAAACCGAATTTGTCCGAATATGCAACTAATAGTAATAAAATAATAACTGAACCAAACCCTTAAAAATATAAGTAATTATTGTAACATCTCTGTTTTACAAATCATTATCGGGTTGGTTCGTATTTCAGAAGCTAGACGAAAATTGCCGAGGCGCACAATATATGTGGTACCTACTGTAACTTTTCATCGATTTTACTCCAACCACTTAGTTTTAATGAAGTGCTCGATTATTACCGAGCACTTCAACTTCGAGATAGTTTCTCAATACTAAAATTATTATGGACTAGTTTACCAGCGCGGCTTTAGGGTGGTGTATATATTGACACCCCGATTTACCCTTTTTTGAGATCTATTTAGGAAAACCCACAAACACGTGTCCAATTATTTTGTATTTTTAATTTCTTGACTAAGTTTAAAGTTTTCCATAAAAACTTTAAACTCCTGTAAACCCAGGGAGGGTTTACGGGAGTTTTAAGGGTTTTTATTTTCATCCGGGTACCACGCGAGCGAAGCCGCAGGCGGTAGCTAGTAAATCTTCTTATATTATAAGAATCTTTGTCCTGACTGACTGACTGACTGACTGACTGACTGACTGACAGACAACGCACAGCCTAAACCGCTGGACGTAGAGACTTGAAATTTTCAGTGTAGGTAAACCTTGGTACGTAGGGGTGTACTAAGAAGGCATTTTTCAAAATTCAACCTCTAAAGGGGTGAAAAGGGATGAAAACCTGGAATCAATTTTTGGTCTAAAACTGCACATAACCTATATCAAATTAAAGAGCCGATTTTTCTCATTTAGTTGATGTCATAATTACCTGTAAATTCTTTATTTTTGGCATGTTTTTCATGAAAAATAGAATACTTTTATTTTGACATATTATGACAGCGATGATACCTCAGAACAATAAATACATGATAGGTACCAAAGATTAGTAATAGATGATACAAAACATATGTAAAAGGAACTGTCAATGTCAAATTACCTGTGAAAGGAAGCATAAATTATTTCTGGTCTAATAAGTTTCCAATCTTGATTATTCATGTAGTTCTGACGTAATTCTACGTCTGAAAACTAGATGTCGCTGCTAATTCTGATCAAATTTTATCGCGCTATCGTTGCGTTTTGAAAAGTTTACCTTAACTCTCAAAATTTTTACTAAATTCACCAAAATTTCTTAATTTTTAGATTTAGGTATATTTGTTACTCTTTCACGCAAAAACTACGGAACATACTTACATACCCTATTATTCATATTCGTTCGCAAAAGTTAACCATTGCTTAAAGTTAGCCCTGTCGCTGTTTGTCATTATGAAATGGTAAGAGATGGCAATACTTTAGCCATTGTTTAGCGTACACTATATTATAATGAATAATGAGGATAGTAGGTACCTACGTGTGCTGGAATGGGATATAGAGTACTTTTTATCTGGGTACCGCGTGAGCGAAGCCGCGGGCGGCCGCTAGTATGTAGATAAATAAATAAATTGTTAATTCGATTGTCCATTTGATTGTTCATTCGATTGTTCATTCGATTGTTCATTCCATTGTTCATTCGATTGATTATTCGATTGTTAATTCGTTTATTTAAATATTAGTAGGAAGTAGGATGTAAGACAAATTGAGGGTGTCAGGTTCCTAAAATTTTTTTGTAAAGTTTTCTATATTTTTCTATCCTTTGCGATTCTAGTCTTTTCTGGACCGGGTTACTAATTTTAGGTCGTTTTCCCAGCGTTTAGTTTGTCGGCCTTTAGGTACTCCTTTTGCCATTCCTGGGGTACCACTCTGACATAATTCTTGTCCATTTCTAATCTATTCTCTCAACATGAGAGAGACAAGTACTACAAAATATGTATGTGTTTTCAAATACTAGAAAAACATAATTTTCAAATAAACGATCATACCATAAATAATCACGTACACACATGTTTCAGAGTCGCTTATTATATACAGGTTTTAAATCAATCTGCGGTTCGACTGACGTCTCATAAAATAATGTTGTTTATTTGTTCAGTTCTGTTAAAATGTAAAAAGCTAGTAATTATGAAAGCTGCGGAAGATGGTCTCATGTTTATAAGCTTTTTGATGGCGATTGACGGATCTAAAAATGATTTACTGCAGAATCCATGACCTTCTTTTAAATAGATCGTGTTTTTTTTTTATTGGATAACCAGCGAAAGGTATAACAAACTAAACATAGGAGATTTTAGTACTCTTTACCTCTAGAGACTATAAAAATTAAAGATGTGTGGACACAATAGTTAGGTTCGCCGAAAGGACAGAAGACGAGTGGAAGACAAAATGCAAATGTTATGAATTATGAGCAAATAAATAAAATTATAAACGTTGAATGCAATAAAATGTGTAAAGTGCATATTGATGGAGATCACCTAATCAAATTGTTTTTTAAATTTATGTTGGGGCACAAGTCTAGGTGGATTGATTTTGAATAGTATGTTTAAGTAGAGACTTCTGGTATTTTAGTGATTATTGGTAATTTAAGAAACCGTGTTGATTGACAAAGAATTTGATTCAAGTTGCCCAAGATTAAGAGGGAAAATCAAACGCTCGTAAATTTCCGCAAGAGCTCATTACTCCCACTCCCGGTATGAGTGTTGTTATATTAGAATGCTTTAGAGTCTGGTATAACAATAATTAATTTAAAAAGAGCAGTGCTGGCAAGCTTCCATTTTAAAAATTCCTGGTCGGTGTCACGCCGCGGCCTCTCGCTCTGACATTTGATAACTTTTGAACCGGGATCAGTAGTAAATGGCAGTTATAAAATTCTAGTTACTGGCTTCATGGTTTAAATACTTTTACATCATTATATATGTACAATATTTAAGTGTTCAAAAGTGTTGATATTGTGTGAAAAGCACCATCAAAATAAAATCTAACACTTTCTACTTCAATGCGCCATATTTTATGTATAACGAGTATCCAAAAAGTGTTGATGAAAACTTCTTATATTTTTAAAAGTTCCATCTAACAACGGCACCTGATTTCATAGGAAAAATACTCCTAGCTAACTTTATATGGTCACTGATATGTAAAAGAAAAACCTGGATGATGATACTCATAATGTGTGGTCTGTCCGTCTGTCCATGGACGAGCATGATGTAATTATATAGGTTTCGGAACCCTAAAACTGTTCTCTATTTCGGTGACAAAACAACCTTTTCAATTAATGATCCCAGGCACATAACGGGCATTTCATTTGTCAATGTCTTTGAAAGTTTCATTGATATGCGTTTAAAAAATTACTTTGCGAATGTTTAAGATTATAAAGACCAATTGCCAAAGATTTATATAAGCAAGCAAACAATAAATCAGGATGAGACAGACAAGTGAATTCGCTTTACGTGCGTCAACGTTAGGTACATTACATACAGAAGAAAATAAAAAAAACCTAGGCTAGTTTTTTAGGATTGTGCTACTTGTTTCAATAATAATCCTTAGAAGGGGATGAAAGTCGCAGTTTCGGTGTTTTTTTCCTTATTGTTAATCAAGGTAGAGCACAGCTTATTGCATAGTATTTTAAATATTACATTTATTAGGTGCCTGCTTACCAAATATGCCAAAATATTATACTGAAACTTTCAGTAACAATTTAAAGCCACCCGAAGTTCACAGGACCACAAAAATACGCTGTAAAAATATATAAGAAACTCATTCGTTTAATATCTATAGACATGTAGACGTTTAGCTTAGATCTACGACATCTTCATAACGTTTTTTGCTACTTGTGTTTCCTGTGAATAAGGCCTACTAAGGATGGTGCTGAGCAAGCTTACTCCATCTAAAAATTCCGGGCCTTACCGCGTGCCGATAGTGTAGGCAAGAGTTGCCTCCTGACCCTGTATAAATCTAGTTTAGATGTTAATTTATGAAGAAGTAATTATATCATTCATGGTTTTAGATAATTTTGTGATATACAGTCAGTAACGTAAGCAGTGCGTTAGTGACGTTTTCCCGTGTCGTCCCAGTATTCGTACTAATTAATTCTAGATTTCTTTACAGTATGCGATCATATCGATTGACGAAAATGTCGCATCGAACCGTTAAAATTTATACGAAGAAAATTAATTCTTTGTTGAGAAAAATACATTGAGGTTATATAAGATTCATAAATCTTATTATAACAGCATTTAAGTTTATTTGAGCACCAACCTAAGGTCGTGGAAAGATCGTAAGTAGTCGCGTACTAATGGATTTTTCTCGTGTGAAAAAAATGCGTACTTAATACCAGCCAGTACTCTCTACAGGTGAAGGAAAACATAAGGAATGAAACCAGCAAGGCTTGTTGTTTACTTTGTTTCGTGTGGAAAACGGTATGTCGCTGTGACTAAAAAGATCGAAAACATGTGTCAAATGAATGAAGTGTCTCTTTCAGGAATATTTTAATTCAACCTTTCACCACATTGGTTCCTAGAACTAGTGATACGTGTAGTAGTAGTATCGTGAACTGTGAATGTGGGCATGTGCGACGTTTGTTAATATCGTATGGTGTTGTGTGGGCAAGTACGACGTTCGTTAAAATCATATTTAGAGTACGAGTGGGCTTATGCGACGTTCGTCAATGTCGTATGGTATAAATGCAACTGGCACTCGTCGCAAGGTCCCAGGTGACCGCCATGTCTATTATTAAATAGGTATTAATACCTCGTGTGCGTTCAATGGGCGAATTTATGGCATCATTACGGATTACCTCTGTAAGCTTTATACCACAGGGTTGGGAGGATAGCACAGTTTTTATAAAGTCTGAATAAAAAAGGTCAAAAAAGCGTTGTTTTTTTCTGGAAACTGTTGTGTTAATTTAGAAATTGTTTTCTGAAACTAATCTTATATCATATTTAGATACATAAGTAAACTCCGACTTTACTGCCTGATGAAAAAGCTCAGCCTAATGCCATGAAACTTGGGGTATTCCTTTTAGAGTGTAGTGTAATTTAGAGTGCACAGAGAAAGGAATTTTGGATTACATTAACTTGAGGGTGTGTAATGAGATGTAAAAGTTTGTGCGAATTTTGTAGGTAGGTACTCCGGTAAAACCAGGAACAGCTAGTCGCTGATACAAGTTTTGTAGCATTCGTAGAGGGTCTACGGTTATATTCGCAACTCCCAAAACATTAACATAAACTTTGACTTGTCTGACAAATATACAAACTTTCGTATTTATAATATTGTTATTGGTACAATATAGGATAATAAGCAATGCTAAGCTTTTTATCTATTGACATTCGGTACAAATCTATTTAATTACATAATTTCAATTATAAAATGTGGAATAAGTCGTAGACGGTCTACGGCTGCCAGCGCAACATTTTTACATTTCACTTAGTTTTTATTTTAATTACAGTATGTTTACAAAAAAAAAAAGACCAAGAAGGAGACCAATAACCACCCGGACAGCTGTGTTGAGCCGCGATATGAGAGCATGTAACGTTTCCGAAGACACCGTCATAGATAGGGCTTAATGGAGGAGTGTCAGGAAGGCTGACCCCACCATGATGTGGAATGAATAGTCAGGAAAAAGAGAGAATTGCAGTATGTACACAGAAGGTGAAGTGAACGAGCCTAACTTCAAGCTTTACCCATTACCTGTCACAGTCACTCCGTTAAGTGCATTGCTCGAGCAAATTTACAAACAAACAGTTGTTGATGTTCAGATGCGACTAATTGGAGTACGTAATCAGTACCCAGGCATCACCTGTTGTTCAAACATTGCAAAGTTTGCAAACTTGCTAGAAGTTTTAAGTGTTGCTTTTACGCTGGAAAATGTTGAGCAGTGCATTATAGCATTTTACTACATTATGGATTTTTTTGGTAGTTTCGATATTTCTATCGTTTGTTTTGATCAGGCAATCGAGCTATTTTCAATGTATTTGTAATTGGATTAAAAAACGGATAAATTAATGACGGTAATCTTTATCGCGTAATTTACCTTATTAACCCAGATTAGAGTTCTGATGAGCTTAAAAAGTCAATGTATTTGGTTCTTCTTTTGTGTAAAAGTCTTAACTTTACATTGTGAATATTTTTCCCAGCACAAAGTTTTTCGATATTTACGTACAGTAGCATTACAAATATTATGTGCCTCGGTTAACTTCGTGCTTTGTATGAAAATCAAATTCGTCCAAATATGCAACTAATAATAACTGAACCTACCCTACAACAATTATTTTACCTTGAGTGGAATAAAATTATGAAATGCTATGAACTAAGAAATGACCGGTTGTGATAAGCTTACACCCGTGTGAGAGGTTAGTATCTAATAGTGCACGAAAGAAGCCTCATTGAGGGGCGCTTTAATTCTATCACCACACTGGTTCTAGAACTAGTGACACGAGTAGTGATAGTAATAGTTAGAAGTAAGCTGTTGTTTTTGTTTTTGTAAAACACCTACAGAGTATTTCTACAGAGCTAAAGCCGAGTTACACAAGCCAAGCTGGCATGAGATTTTCTAGAAAAATCACACAGGTTGTAATCTGTTAGCATGCCATGCTTTACGATCTAGCAAACCCGCGTTACACAAATACATAAGCCAGTAGCTCGCACTTACCACTACCTGGCATGCTTTAGTGCGAGCTACAGGCATGTGTATCACGAGCATTAGACAATAGGTATCTAAAACCTACGCTGAAAAACATACGTAGCGAAAATAGTACATTGTTTGTTTGTTTAGCCACTGTTTAGTAGACAAAGATTACAATTTCCTAGTTTTAGTGTGGCTTTTCACGTAATAAACTGAATCGAGATAAATCTTCAAAGCTGGATTTAAAAAGCAGCGGTCTATATTACGTTTTTCAATGATAAAACATGCATAATTACAAATGTTTTGGCAACACGATCAAAGTTACAGTTTCATCTTGCAGATTGATCGGCCTTTCGGACGGCTCCAAAGAATTGGTGAATATTTTTAAATGTTCTTGAACTTAGTCAAGGATTTTTCAGGTGCTTCTTTTAGGTTAAAAATGTAGCTAATGGCTCGCGGGGAGTGTTCGGGACAGAAATAAAACAATGTGAGTTTTCAGGTAGCTGTTGGAAATAGAGAGAGTGACGTGTCCTTGGTCGCTGCGGCGCGGCCGGCGTGGACGCGTGGATGCCCGAAATATGTCATTAGCCGAGCGTCGAGCGATGTCTCTGGGGGAATCTTGGAAGCTACCTACAGATCGTTTGCTACTTGTATCTACTTACATCCAACTGGCTAAAAATTGTTCTTATTAAGTAAGTATAAGTTTTTATTATTTCTGTAATAATGTTTGTCTTTACTCCATCATAAAATACCTACTAAGGCAGATTAGATTTAAGAAGTTTCAGTAAGTTCGTTGTATCACTGATAAATACATTGATCCGGCCTAAAAAGGATTAAATAACTACCGTTGATGTTATTCAATTTGCCTGGTGAGTTTACGGCTTATTGGACAAATGGTAGGTTATATAAGTGCGTACACTGTCAGCCTCCCTATTTTGTAACTGATGCCCAACTAACAACGTCATTTGAACATCAGCGCGAACTTCAATTTGCAAAATTTTCCATACATTTGCCTAGTGGAGTTCGCATTGACGTTGTTATGTGGTCATCATCGAAGTTACAATATAAGGGGGCCGTGTCCTGTCTCTATAAAAGTAAGAGCTTGTAAAAAAAAATGTAAAAGCTTTAATCTAAGTGTTTCATTAAATAATAATTAATCAAAGGATTATCCTCTACTGGTGCTATCTATCTAGTCGTGTCACAAATTCTTTCGAACCAGTGAGGTGAAAGGATTTAAAGTGCGCCTCCATGGCTCCTTTAGTGCACTAGACGCGTATTTTCGAACTTTTTAGGTTATAGAACATGCCGGTTTCCTCACGATGTTTTCCTTTGTTTGAGAGTACTGGTATGGCGCACATAAATTTTGCGAGCAGAAAAATCCATTGGTGCACAACCAGATTTGAACCCACGAACCCAGGATCGGAAGGCGGAGTCACTACCACAGTCGAGGTCACGAGACCACCAGTGCTCTCGTGACCTCGATTGTAGGACCCAGTTTTTAAGAATGCAAGCAGCGTAGGTAAGTACCCGATTAAGATTACTTTTGGATAATGGGTAGGTAGGTACGTTAGAAGCAATTTTCAACTCTGTAGGTACCTAAAGCTGTCACGTTTGCTGTATTAACAGGATATTGTAATCGAATAATCGTTGAACTCAAGGGGCCTTACAATTCGACGCAAGGGCAAATCAACTCACATTTTCATCGTTCATCAAATGAGCCTATCGAGCAGGGAAAAAGCTATTTTTCAATCCGCCCCGTCAAACCCTGGGTCCAATGTGAAGTCTCTCAACATTATTAGATGCCAAACATTTAATTTTAAATTTACGCTCGTATCGCGGCACAGACGCCTGTGACAAGTTCACGTAGATGCCACCTGCTGGCCGTATATATCAACGACTGTCTTAGAGCGCATTTACATAGAAAACAGATGGGATGTTGAATCTGTGCCCCTTTTTTGTGTCCTTGCCCTATCTAGTATCGTTTGGTGACGTTGTGACCCAGTTTTTAAACTTTTTATCATTTTTTTTCCATTCTTGGCTTTGAAAAGAAATTCGTGACACTGACTATAGCATGATAATGTATCGGTGCTTATTAAATTCTAGGTAAGTACAAAATATAAACATCGCTTAGATGGTTATAAATTTTTGACTACTACTGCTACTATTAGCAGTAGTAGTATCGCTGAGCTGGTTATGAATTCTTAAAAATTACCGAGTGATAAAAAGTCTCCAAAATGTTCCATTTCTGTTGTTTTTTTTTTCAATTTCGTAGTCTTGAAAATCATTTGGTGACTTAAAAACGAAAAATAAATACATTTTGAAATCACTGACTTTTAAGAATATGAAATTGAAAAAAATCAATGGAAATTGACCATTTTGGTGATTTTCAATCACTCAGTGATTTTGAAGAATTAATATTCTGATATTGAGAAGTGGAAGAAGTTAGAAGATGCCTATGCCAAATTAGGGCAAACGGACGAAATGAAAGAATTCGAATTAGTGTTAGATTAAGGAAAACTGCAAACTTCCGTCCGAAATAAAGGCAATTATTATTATTGAGAAGTAAAGACCGGTTTCTAATCTAAAATCACGAAAAATTTTAAGTGCCAGTAGCATGATGTTTAGATAGTCAGCGGTAGCCTGCTTTTCTTGACGTGTAATTCTTATATAGTAGGTTTGATATAATCTGTGGTCATCCACAGTATTACCGTATCTATCACCATCGAACATGTTCCTATCCAATGCTCAGAAATGTGCGCTCATTGTTTGGCAGCAGCTCGACGCGGAAAACACGCCAACATGTTCAAATTGATGGGATTTGTGATTGCTGGCTTTGGCTGCCAAAATTAGAAAATCTGCAGGTTATGGAAGATTTTGGGATTTGAAACACTTAATCTATTAATGTGCATAGCTTGGCAGCAGGAGAACAAAGGGAAATTTTACAGGAAGAAGCGCCGGCGCCGCTGGCGGTAGGTACCTAGTGCAATGTGTTTGTGGAAATAGTTGTTGAGGTATGCACCTGTACCTACCTGATCAAAGGACTTTGAATTCAAAGGCCGGCAACGCACTTGTAGCTTCTCTGATTTTGCAGGTGTCCGTGGGCAGCGGTAGATAATTACTTACCATCAGGGGTGCTACTTGCACGTTTGCCCCCTCTTCCATAAAAAAAGAAGTAATATGGATGACAAAATAACTTTATTTTTCTATAGGTAGGCAGAAGTTTTGGCTTTGGCTCCTCAATCATCGCCAATGCCACGGTGTCCCTGAAATTTGAAACGTTGCGGATGAGAATTAACGTCACCAAAACCGCTACTATCCGGTATGAGCCAGTCAAAGAAACCTCAAACAAAATTATAAAGGCCGGTGGGTGGGTGTGTAATTTCACCACAGCACTTGGACTAGAGAGTAGGAAGTGCGTAGTAGTCAGTTGGACAGTGCGTGATCAAAACAAAAATATAAACGTGTGCGTAGCAGCCTTGTAAGCGTCGCTCGTCTCGACAAATATCACTGACCATAGACATCGAAATAATCTGCTCAGACGGAGCAGGGGTTTTGCGGCACCGTCTTGTACAAAGTCAACTCCTGGCAAAATCATAAGAAGTCTTAAGATAAGTTATCAATTTCTCGATAACAGATAAGACTTCCCGTTCAATGGATGAAAGTAAATATTAAAATTGTATTGAAATTAGTGCTGGTTCAAATACTAAAATCAACTTGATCAAGTTCTGAATCTCAAAAAAAAGGTTATGGATTCTACTTTGAGATAGATACATAAACATATCGACGATGAAGACTGAAGTCATACTAATGTTTTGTTTCAGTATTCTCAATTTTATGGCGATACGGCTCGTTGCAATTTTAGTTCATTTAAATAGTTGCCCAGTGTCCGGACGTCCGACAAACATCGACCTCATAGCAGTTTTAGATTTTGTCACCTGCCTACGCACAATGAAATGTGAGTCTAGTAGAGTAAGTATTTGATGACGATAAAACTTAAAGGAATGATAAAAAGATCCGCAGGATATAAGAAAATCTATGCAACTCACCTAACTTATAATGGAAAATTTTATATGCTGAGTATCGGATAAATTGAAAATTATTCATAGGTAAGTATGTAGATCTTTTGCTCAATAGATCAAGGTGATACCTCGAATAAAACAGAACCTGGCATGTTGTGAGCGGTGACTCACTCTATTGCAGAAGCAGATCGAAGTTATGATCAAAAAACGTGTTTATTGCCATTGTAGGTCTCTATACTTAGCCAATGAATGCAAACGGAAATAAGATAATACTCGTCAATACACGTCAGCTTTAGCTAAATTCTAAACACGACAATAAAACAATACTGCATTAGAAACGTAATAAAAATCATCGTCAGTCACCTGCTATATTCGAGCATAGCAGCCCACACGGCGGCCAAATTAAAATATTCTCGGCGTCGCCAGCTGCCAAAGAAATTAAATAGAGGATTTTTAAACGAGACAGACATGAAGTGAACAATGGTCGAGGCACAAGGGAAGGCCGGCGATGACGCCGTGCGCCCGCACACCCGCTAATACTGTCACCCTTGATAAAAACAATCAGTAGACGACCACTTAGCGATTTTCTCGAACTTTTAATTCTCTTAAACCCATCAACGTCTCAACTAGTTTTTTCTCACTAATTAACTAAAATTTATTTGGTTTCAAATGTGAATTTCATACATAGAAACGTCTTAATCCGTGGTTATTAAAGTTCAATGTGCTAGATTGTTGATTCGTTTGGAGAACAATCAGTTTTATTTTTCCGAAATTATAGTAGCTGTTTATTGTTCTTTTATGTTCTAACGGAAATAGCGAAACACTTAGAAATAGCTCAATTGATTTAGAATTCAACCTTGCAGACTTTGCGGAAGGTGTGGAGAGCAAAAAGATGGTAGCTAGGTATTTTTCAAAGGAGCAGTAAGAATACCGGAGTCAGAGTAAGTAGGTAACTGTATCTTCTACGTCTACAATAGGCATATCCTTATTTTAACTAAACTAAAACTGAAACAAGACTCAATGCCACAATGTCCGAACCCGGAAGGAATATTTGAGAACAATAAAAAAAAATTCGGGGAATCGACCATTTGTCTCACCCAGGCACTCGCTCGTCTCGCCACCAAGGTCATCAATACCTACCTAGGAAAAATCGTACCAATGCTAGCTTATAATAGGTGATATTCAACAGTTGCAGTGTCTCCAAATAAAATGCTAAGAACAGCTAAACTAAAATAGGCGCAGGACACGTGCGGTGCAGAAGACATCTTACCGCATTTCCCAAAAAAAGATGACTAAGGAAGTCTGAAAGTTCTTAATATCTTAGTACTAAGGAGTATATTCGGATAACTCAATTCTACCGACAAATTAGTTGGTGTTTGTAACTAGGTCACAGTAGAGCTCGTTGACTTCCACGTACTGTTTCCGCAAATACCCTGACTTATTGCCTCTTTAATCACACTGTTTCTGGCCGCGGCTATCTCTACGTGAAAACACGAATGCTATTTATTTTATTTATTCAAAAAGGGATTATAACAGCATTATGTATTATAACTTAAAACATAACATTAGGTTTATTATCTAATACACAAGCCAAAGGCGAAAACAGTGCCCAGTGAGTTTGAGACATTTTGAGCCTAGATTCTGAACGTCTAACGGAGTCGCTAAAATGGAAAATAAAACAGAATGGTCCGCAATGTCAATGGATTACAAAAAGTTCGGGCCACAGAGTCAATATCCTAATGCTACGAAAATGTATGGGTGTGACATAAGCGATCGCAATGTAACTACTTGACTTCTTCTGGACTAATTTGTGACTACCATTATACTTCTGCCCGCGGCTTTGTTTGAATCGTAGAACCTAGGTAGATACTTATATTCTGAACGAAGTAGGTACCTACCTACTTACCACAATTACCTACTTTCTTAAATTTAATTTCTAATTAAAATTAACTGAAGCTTTTTGTGTTTTCCGTCGTAAAATAATTAAAATATGCGCCAGCTTTATGACTACGCTAATAAATAAACCACGTATTGTAAACCATTTCACAGTTTACATTGTATAATATAATGATCCATGTAAGTTTATTATGAACTTCCGTTTCTAAACAGTCTAAATAAGCTATGTTAGGTGGGAGATGGTCTGTGGTACTCGGCGAGCATTAATTATTGTTTTTTATCTGGTCACGCCACGTAAGATAAACCGCGGGGAAAAGTACCGGCGCGTTCGGCTCGGATAAGAAGTTGCGTTCAGCATTATTGGACGCGCTCTACAACCGATAAAAAAACCGGTCAAGTACGAGTCGAATTCACACAGTATGAAAAGATTCGTCAACGTGAGGTCGGTATTCACTTGCACTAGTGTAAGAATCAATTATGGTTCTAATCTCGTTCTAATTCAGTAAAACATACTATCTTGTATGACACGATAAATTGTCAAACAACTTTGATGGACTAATAATAAAACAAAATGATAATAGAATAAATCAGATTTTATTGCACATTACAGAATTTTATTGCACACATTATAAAACAAATGGAAGCCTTCTTTTTTTATTAGCATCGCGGCTAGGATTGTCTGCCAATGCTGTGCAAGCCTATATGGAGCACATTCTATAGTAGGTACTATTTTTTTTATTGTAAACATCTATAACAGTTTTTATTATGTGTTCTGTTGGCGTTGCCTAATAAATAAATAAATAAATAGGAGCAGAAAATGTTTTTTTTTTTTTTTTTTTTTTTTTTAGTTGACGTGTAGGTATTATTTTGGGGAGGTTCATGTTCCCTGTGACCCCCCCTTCGGACCGCGCCTGGTCTTAGCGCTATTTTGGTTACACAGGAAGTCTTTCTTAGCCCACCGTGGATTACCTACGGATAACCGTTAGTTGATTTTTATTTTACACTTACATACATAGTCACATGACTCCTTACTAGGATTCCTTGAGTTGTGAGTACCAAAAACTGCCTTGGTACAACCATCACATACTATTAATATAGACGGTTTAGAAGATACCGTCCTAAACGTAGGTAATTACGGTGCATTCAATTATTTGTTTATGTCCGTGTGATTTGGCCGCAAGGAAATATGCCGTAAAACGTACAAGTAACAGCTTCCAATGCAGTAAAACATAATTTGTGTTTATTTATAATTAGACGTGTTGGACTTATTGGCTGCAAAATTTTAATGGACAACGGAGATAGATAAAACACTCTTTTAAAATATAAATAAATAACAGCCAATAGTCACATACATAGTACATAGTTCTGACCCCACACTAGGATTCCCTGTATCGTGGGTATCAGAAACTACGAGTATTATGGTACCAGACATACATACATATTAACGCCCGTATACCTAATGGGTGGGCAAGTAAACATAAGAAAACTCCCAGACCCGGAAGAAATATTTGCAGAACATGCAAACATTTCTCCCGCAGCGGCAATTGAACCCTCTCGGATCTCAGCCGAGCAATTACCCGCCATGCCACCGAGGCCGTCAAGTCAAAGAATTGGACCTACCTACCTTACCTGATAGTGAATTTAGCCATGCATGTGAAATAAGTGAGTACTGTGAACGAGTCATAGGAGAAAATGGAAGAAGGAATCCTGTTGTGTTGACCTCACTTTTTTGGGATAAGGGCTGGAAAATATGGGCTAATGTCCAGGTGAGACGCGAGAGGCGCGGGCAAATTTATAGTGGCAATATGTTCTACAAGTATTTCTTTCTGGTTTGGATGATGTGGTACCATAGTACCTACCTACTTTTAATTTCGTGTGGGCTCAGAACAATATTATGTGGCATCTTTGAATATAGTGTGGCATTTATAAAGTTACTAAAAAGCTTAAGCCGATTGCATAGATCCGAGAGATTCGATAGATAAAATAAGTTCTAAGTAAAAATGAAAAAATATACCTACTGATAAAATGAATGATTGGTATAATAATAAGCTAGATCAAAGCTAGTATTCTAATCTCGTCTTAACGTGTTGTTTGACGTGTATCTTTTGGAAAATGCATTAAAATTCCACGTCGCTCATTGAGAGCCAATAACCAAGATAATGGTGTTTGTATCGCTCGTCTGTCAACAAGGGATCGAAAGATGAAAATTGGCGATTCGATGTTCGGTAGAACTAGTAAATTGAGAGATTGATTGAATGCGTACAGAAGCGAAATAATTTATTGCAAGAAATGCGAACATTGTCATTACCTATAAGCATGAGAAGGATGTTGAAAGAAGAGCAATTGCAGGAAATAAAATGAAAGCCGGAAAGTGTTTTGAAAAGGCACGACTGGCTGTACATAGAGGAGTACTAGTGTCGACACTTATGTGTGGTAAAGTTGGGTATGGCAGAACCATTATGTATGGAATTAAAGTCTACATCAGCGTAGAGTGAATGCAATGGAAATGCGTGCCTTGGGAAGTATGTGTGGGGTGGCTTTGAGAGACAGAGTGAGAAATTGTGTGATAAGAATGCGATGTGGAGTGAAAGAAGATGTAGTGATGAAGATTGAGAAAGGTATGTTGAGGTGGTTCGGTCATGTAAAGAGGAGGAATGATGGATTATCGAGACAAGTGTATGAGGCGAGTGTGAATGATACCGTTGGAAGGAAAAGACCTCGGCGCACGTTGGTGCCTGGATCAAATCGGTGACGTTTTGGAAAAGGGCCAGGTCAAGAGTACCTAGGTACCCTTAACCGGCGAGCATGCACGAAGAATGAGAGTGGATGAAGCGAAATAAGTAGGTATGTCAGGAAACAGGCGTGTTTTATTTTATGGATGTACTAGCTGCCACCCGCGGCTTCGCTCGCGTGGTACCCGGATAAAAAATAGCCTATATTTTAATCCAGTACATGTACTATGTATATTCCAAGTTTCGTTCAGATCCGTTCAGCTGTTTAGGCGTGATTGAGGCACAAACATCCAAACATCCAAACATCGTTACAAACTTTCGTACTAGATGGCAGCACCGGTAAAATTAGTACGCGCTATCGTTGCGTTTTGAGCTTTACGCCGGTAATTTCAAGCAAACTAAGACTTTTCAAATTTATAATATAAGTAAGAAGTAAGATGTAAAAATCTACTGCTAAATATAGGTCTCTTTTATACTTGAGTGTTCTAAGTACCTATGAGTACTTCGAGAATCGAATTCGTGCTATCTTCATCCACCAATGACCCGCAACCCTTGCAATGTCATCGGCCCATCGGGTGTTCTCTATTAATATTTTCTTAAATATTCTACAGATTTTGATGAAAGCTTCCTTAAAGTGTGAAGGTAGGAATAGGTAGGTATCTATAACTTTTCTAATTTAGATGGCAGATATTTAGCATGAAGTGACTAGGCTGACATCTTACAAAATATGACAACATTTTAAAAAATAAATAGAAAATTCTTTTTTCAAAAAAAAAACTTTGAAGTCGATCTAGTCAATCATAAACAGAGTTTATCCAGGAAACGTCAGTTGAGGAGTTCCAGTTGGACGGCTGGACGCTACAAGTGAATTGTTTAACATAAATCACACGTGTCATAATCAAAGAACATACTCAGGCCGTTTCTTCATTTGCACGACACGACACGACACGGCAACGATACCGAGAACAGTGTACGCATGCATGCAGATTGTAAGTGTGTGCGTGAGCGACCCGCACTCCTAGCGCCGGCCGCGTGCTGTTTCTTTGGCTGATTTTTATTACAAAAAGAAAGTTGTTTTATTTTGAGAAGAAAAACAGGTAACGACGTTGCTGCAGTAATAAACGCTCCGTCGTTCCTTAGTAGTATATCGGCCATGACATTATCAAAGAAGGTATACGTACCTATATAATTATGTAGCCTGTCGGTGACCGTTTCATCATTTGTCGATCCAGTCCGGCCCGTCACAAATACGGCACACTGTCTCACTGGCTCGGCCCGACATAGGCATGTCGCTGCCGGCGAACGATATGTCGTCGACAGCAAAGTCTCCAACTCGATGCATTATAATGTACTTAGGTAAACAAAACATGCATCACATAACAATACCCTTCACCACACTGGTACGAAAGCCAAACGACACGACAGTAGTAATAATAGTAGGTAGTACCTACTGGTAGTACCTACACACGAAGCTTGCAGTGTGCTTGCTAGCAGCACGACCAGAGACTCCATGCTGACGTGCTGTACCGTGTCGTTGTCAATGAAGAATATCTGTCGTCGTGTCGTTCAGTACTGTCGGTGTCGTGTCTAATAAAAAAATGTTCAATGTCATAATATTTGGCCGCGTTCCGCGAGTTTTACTAAGGGCGATTTACCCTACAACCGGGGATTCGGATTTAGACGTCCTCGTCTATTTATACTCCTGTGGGTAAACATAGTCTCACGTATCTACTCCGCATGGACATCTCGTAAATAAAAGTTGTGATTATCTGTCTGTCACCTGCCTAAACCTAGTACCTTAATTTTTTTTACTGATATAAACCATTTCTGTTGGCTGATACCGTCTGCAGAGCGTCTAAAGGTATAAATATTAGCGTCTAGTGGCTCGGTTGAGGAAGACTTTCGAAGCAAGCAAATCATCATCAGTGGCATGGCACTGCGTCAGTGACGCCGCAACAGATCTACTTATTACGAAAATGTATGCAGGAACGACATTCGAGCACAGCGTCAATAGTAGGGCAAAACGGTCCATACATTTTAAGGATACCTACCGTACCCGAAGGGTGCCAATGGAACCCTATTACTAAGCCTCCGCTGTCCGTCCGTCCGTCAGCGGGCCGTACGTAACTCATGAACCGTAATAGGTAGAGTTGAATTTTTTACTGAATGTGTAGGTACGTCTATTTGCCGTTATAACAAAAAATAAAAATAAAAAGAGGGGGCCCATACAAGAAACATTTGTTTACGTTCGTAATCGACTATCGAAGCTACCTACCTATTTATAAAGTATATAAAGTAAAAGTCATTAAAAAGTAGATGTACGATGGTACGGATTCCTCTGTGTGCGAATTCCACTTGACCGTTTTTTTTTGAATAATTTGAGAGTACAATTAGGTAGGTGTAGCGTGCATACAGTTTTCCGACATAACTATGCATTGATACACGACCGGATTCGAACCTGCCTTGGGATTGAAAAGCTGTCACTACTACTAGATCAATTGACGGCCTCGGTGGCATGGCGGGCGATTGCTCGTCAGAGACCCAAGAGGCGCGGGTTCGATTCCCGCTGCGGAAGAAATGTTTGCATGATCTGTAAATATTTCTTCCGGGTCTGAGTGTTGTGGTACCATGGTACTCGTAGTTTCTGATAGCCCACGACACAGGGAATCCTAGTGTGGGGTCAGGACCATAATGTATGTGATTGTTGGGTGTTATTTATTTATTTAATTCTCTCCACTATTGATCCGTTAGAACAACAGATTACATCACCTTGATGCTCTCAGGGTTACAATTCAGATTACAAGTGTATCATCTCATATTTTTATTTACAGGGCCCGGGATTGGACGAGGCCAGCGCTGACATAAAATTATTCTACGTATTTACGTAGGTATGCGGATAGCCAATGAGAGAGCAAAATATATTTCCGGATCAATAAAATCTTCGTGCATTTTAGAATTGAATATGATCTAGACAAGAGAATTTGATGAAAGTATTACTGCTGAAGAATGTTGTATGTTATTTGTGTTTTTGGATGCAATTTTTAGTGTCTTTTTTGTTTTTCTCCCGGGTCTGGGTGTGTGTTAGTGTAATATATTATAACTATGTATTAAAAAAAAGTATATAAGTATTCTATCAGCCATCTGGTCTCAGTCAATCGCCGCATTGAAGCCAAGAAGCCTCTGGTGTTAAATTATAAATAAGTAAGTCTGTGAAAACATTTGGGTGTATGCGTTTCAAACTGTTTACTTTACAGCTGATAGATTTGCTGTTTGTGACTTGAAATAAAATATAGGCAACTTTTTATTTGGGTGCCACGCAAGCAAAACCGAAGTAGAAGTTTGAGATTAAATTGCCAAACAAACTTTTGACAGAACTTGGCTTTTTTTTGGCAGAGTTTTTTAGCAGAGTCGGTCGGTGATTCAAATGATAGAGCAATGCTATTTCACTTATTTATATTCAATTAAAGCCTTACAAAAGGCACTAAGAGGTAGATATTTGAAAATAACACTTACAATCTAGTTAGAAGCACAGTTTCACTTACAACTAATTATCCTAGACTTTGTGCAGATAATGTAACATTTTCCACTGATTTTGTACTAAAAACACGATTAAATACAATAATAGGCCACAAATAATGCACTTCGGCTTAGTTCGAAACTTTTTTCTAAAGATTTTGAACTTTAAGAACAAGTATCGATAAGACACATGTTCATGATATTATATACATTTTGTAAGAACATGATTTAAAAAAAATAAAATGATCTCCACACTGTTCGCTTACTAACTTATAGCAGTATTCCATCGGAAGTGTGACAGCGAATCAATTATGAAATATATTTGATCTTCCTATTGACCAGGAATAAAACTACGCTGCCGGTGATTAGGACTCCACCCCTGAAAACAAGAGAAAATATAGTTTACAATGTGAAATATAACTTTATGGTCATGTAAAATTGATACAATCAATTTCTATAAACAAGAGTTTTAACTTTCTTGCAATTGATTTCTATTTGAAACCGTCAAATACTACAGTATAGTTGTATAAAATAAGACATATTTGACAACCGACTTACAGAAACTGATTATAACAAAAATATTATAATCGAACTAAACCTTTAAAAGAGCGTATTATTTTACTCAATTAAGGTATAGAAAAAAAAACGTTATTTAGGTTAGCCTTCATTAAATTTTCTGTAGCTTTTCCAAATCGCATAAGCAATATGTTCACAAACATTGATGATTATTATCATCAAAGTTTTTACTCTTAATTTTAGATTTTCAAAGCACAAAGAGTTATCACTTTTACAGACAACGAGAAAAAGAAGTTTACAATCTTAAAGTACTTCCATAATTAACTGTGTAGTTTTTACTCTTAATTTAAGATTTTCAAAGCACAAAGAGTTACCACTTTTACAGTCAACGAGAAGAAAAGTTTACAATCTTAAAGTACTTTCATAATTAACTGTGTAGTTTTTACTCTCATTTAAGGATTTTCAAAGGACCTTTGTGCTTTGAAAATCAGTTAAATCAAATAAATCAGTTACCACTTTTACAGAGAACAAGAAGAAAAAGTAAAATCTAATTATTTATATTACAATTTCGTGAACAAAATTGTAATTTCATTTAATAATCACGTTTTTATTAGGTTTTTGTTAGATTTTTGTTTACCTTTATTATACATCGAATTTGGCTGAGTAGAGTATAGTAATTCGGTACTAGTGGTAGTGACCTCGTCTTCCGATCCTAAGATCGTAGGTTCAAATCCGGTCGTGCACCAATGGATTTTTCTGTTCGAAAAATGTAGTGCTCTATACCAGTACTCTCGAACGGTGAAGGAAAACATCGTGACTAAGCCGGCACGTCGTAAAACATGAAACAGAAGTGCACGAAACTTTCACCGCACTGGTTCGAAAGAACTAGTGACACGTCTAGATAGATAGACAGTGATTAGTATGATATAGCAGAGTAATACCGCGAGATCAATCACGCCAAGGTTTGGTGGGTGATGCCAACAATTTTTCAACACGATTGTACCTGGATTAATTGCTTTACCACATCATCTGCCCTGCCCTTATCCCACTTAAGTGGGGTCGGAACAACATGTTTTCTTCTTCCATTCCCCTATATCAGCCGTAAAGTAAAGTTCGTATGAGCTAGTGGCAAACTCTTGTGACGGAGTTTTTAGGCCTCAGTCATGGTTTAACGACTTAAAAGCCGGGACCGCCAAGTTAACGTGCCCTCCGCAGCACGGAAGTGCTCAGCTCGTAATGCCACTTGCGGTCACCCATCCCAATTGTGACCGCGCCCAACGTTGCTTAACTTCAACGATCAATCAAGAACGTCTAAGCAAGCCATTTCAGTATTTAATCCTTTCTAACTCATTTGATTCACGCAATCCATCCATATCTCTTTGGTCTACCTCTACCCTTGTATCCATCCACTTTCATATCTTACATTCTTCTCGTCACATGACATTCATCCCTCCACCATGCTAATTTATTACTCCTCAACTTTTCCGTCACAGGCGCTACTTTCAAACTGCCTCTAATCTAATTATTAGATTAAATTACTTTACCACATCTATCAATATGCACTCGTTGTGTAGTCTGCTTAAAACAAAACAAGGCCTATACTATTAATGTCACCAGTTCTTTCGAACCAGTGTGGTGAAAGAATTTAAGTGGGATTGACCTTAGGCCAACACAGCTCGTGATTCGGCTTTAAGCGAGTTTCAATTAAGCAGTGCATAAATAATAATAAATAAATATTTGTGTACATTTCACACAGCGCCATCTAGCCCCAAACTAAGCAGAGCTTGTACTACGGGCACCAGATGGCTGATCATCATCATCATCATCTTCCTGCCACCCTATGTGGGGTCAGCACAAGAGTTTTGGCTAAGGTGTTTTATGACCGGCCGCCTGCCTGACGTCAACTCTCCTTGGGAATACTTGCTTATTGTATCTCATCATGTTGGAGAGGATGCTATCCCTTAGTCGATTTTTACGACATGCTCGGGGAGAAAGCATAATAATACTTATATACTTTTTTGTAAATGCATACTTATTTACATTACTACAATGCATAAAGTAAGGAAATGCGTACCACATCGACATCCGATTCGCCAAAGAATGGCTGTACGGTTTGTAATGAGTTATTCTGTAGTCACTGTCACTTCTGAAGCCGCGCAATATTCTGTCAACGCTGTAACAAGCAATAATTCAAATTAATATTAAGAAGTGTGTGTGTGTGTGTGTGTGTCCCACCCAAATCCGTAACGATTGAACTGATTTGGCTGAAACTTGCAATACAAATAGTTTATGACCTGGAATACCACAATACTTTTCATCATGTATTACAAAATATTAATAAAGTCAGTGATAAAATACTTTTACTAAAATGAGTTTTAAATAAGTATCTATTAAGTTCTCGTCCCGTTATGTCGGAAAAAGTAAAGTTTGTATGTCAAATTATATTACAAATTTATATACAAGTACTTTTAATAGACTATTTTATTACGTGATTGACGTAGATTATGTCTTTTTTACTGCCACCGCTAATTTTAATGCCTGTCGTCATGAGAGGGCTATGAAAATTAGCAGTTAATTACATTACTACACGTAATTTAGATTTAATGCCAAAAATGCCGGAATTTAGCACTTCTTGTAAGTGCTATACTATGTTGCAATAACAGATTACCGAAAGCCTAGCTTAGACAATAAAGATTCGAAGTAAAATTAGCTTCGTTTTAACCGACGAAAGTTCTTTCTAATCAGTAAGTAAATAAGTTCGTATGAGCTAGTGGCCAACTCTTGTGACCGGAGTTTTTAGGCCGCTCGAAGACCTCCGTCATGGCTTAACGACTTAGAAGTCGGGACCGACAGTTTAACGTGCCCTCCGAAGCACGGAAGCGCTCAGCTCGTAATGACACTTGTGGATGCACTTAATCTTTACCCGATACTGATTAGACAGCGCTCGTGGAGTAGCTTGCTAACCCCCTAATACTCAAACGCATCTCAAAGTTGAGCACGTCTCAAATGACGATTTTTTTGACAGATTTTCATCAGAAACTGTCAAATAACCGTGAGTTGAAACGTGCTCAAACTCTGAGTCGCGTTTGAGTATTCGGGGGTTAGACGTTCTTGATTGATCGTTGAAGTTAAGCAACGTTGTGCGCGGTCACAATTTGGGATGAGTGACCGTAAGTGGCATTACGAGCTGAGCGCTGCCATGCTTCGGAGAGCACGTTAAACTGTCGGTCCCGGCTTCTAAGTCGTTAAGCCATGACGAAAGCCTTCAGGCGGCCTAAAAACCCCAGTTACAAGAGTTGGCCACTAGCTCATACGAACTTACTTATAAGAAAACTTGCAGCCACTTCTGATTTAAAGTCCTAAGATATATGGTGAACCATGGTGACAGGAGATCAGCCCATCGCCCATATAGATGGTCCATCATGTAGGAGAGGATACTATCCCTTAGTCGACTTTTACGACATGCTCGGGGAGAGAAGCTGCCAGCACTTTCGAGAGAAGCAGCAGACTTTCAGTCCAGCAGAGAAGTATAATACACTGTAGGTAAGTAAGATTTATTTAACGCGTACCTAAATACCTACACAGAATTTTGGGAAATTACGCTTTATCACGACTCTATTACGCGTTTAAATTCTACAAATTACCGAGAGACTATTTAAAACGACTATTGTTTTGCCGTGTACTTTTTAAAAGAATAACTTTCGAAAAATATTCGGTTCAGGACAGGTAACCATTAGGGCAGAGTGCCAGTTTATTTGAACAATATAAATACTTACGTTGTTTTCGAGCCGGCCGCGACGAGCGCCGTCCTGATACCGAGCGGTTTCACATCTATGCTGCCGTAGCTTGAGAGTATTGTCGCTATCTGAAAACAAATATTACGTATTTACTCTGAAACTACTCAAAGGGGGGTCATAAAAATAATAAAGCCTCTGGTCATACTTGACGACCTCGGTGGCGTGGCGGGCGAGTGCTCGACTTAGACGCGGGTTCGATTCCCGCTACGGGAAAAATGTTTGTAAATTCAGCAAATATTTCTTCCGGGTCTGGGTGTTGTAGTATTATGTATTACGAGTATAAGTATGCATTTAAATCAGAAATGGCTGCAAGCTTTCTTATGTTTACTTGCGGCTCTGCCTACCCCATTAGGGATATGGGCGTGATAATAATGTATGTAGTATGTATTTACAAAAAAAAAGTACTTATATAAGTATTTTATCAGCCATCTGGTGCCCATAGTACAAGCTTTGCTTAATTTGGGGCTAGATGACGCTGTGTGAAATTTCTGCAAATATTTATTATTTAATATATTAGGCGTGCCACTAAAATAAAAACTAAAACTAAGGCCCTTTACCATCTATAGTAGATTATTTATACAGCGTCAGGAGGCAACTTTTACCTCCACAAACGGGACGCTGTAGTGCCCGGGACGAATTAAGATGGAGTAGGCTTGCCCAGCACCTATACCATCCTCTCAGCTTAGTCGGCCTTTTGTTAGTTGGGCCTGAATTGGGCGAGCCACTAAATATTACACAATACTCTGCTCGGTACTTATGGCATGAAATTGGCGCCGCGTACCGTACGCTTACGCAGAATAGGGGCCGTAGTATCTAAATACAGCTCCTCATATCTCGTAGTGAAATACAGCGACGAACGACATCAGCTCCGGGATAAAATGTATTTATATCCTAACCTTAATTCAACCTTGACAGTGACATGAAAAATGATTTTTCTAGTATGTACATTAGAGAAATCGAACACCGAGCTCGCGTGTGTCACTCGCGGAAGATCGTCAGTGTGAATTGTGCATTATTTCCTGGATCTTTAACCGACTGCGGTGAAGCCAAAAAAGGAGGGTTATGTTTGATCTAGACTCTATCAGCCATGTAGTGCCCATAGTACAAGCTTTGCTTAGTTTGGGGCTAGATGACGCTGTGTGAAATGTCCACAAATATTTATTTATTTATTTTAAATGGCGGACGTTTCGCGCCAAAATGTATGTTAAAAAAAACGCAACATAACGAGCGGGGTATCAAAATGAAGGATTTTTCAAGATGATTACAAAAATATACACAACTTATATGTTTAAATAATTATAGCAACTATGATTCCCTAAAAAGTAAATTCGTATGAGCTAGTGGCCAACTCTTGTGACGGAGTTTTTAGGCCTCCATGATGGCTTAACGACTTAAAAGCCGGTACCGACAATTTAACGTGCCCTCCGAATGGAAACGCTCAGCTTGTAATGCCTCTTGGGGTCACCCATCCCAATCCTGACTGCGCACAACGTTGCTTAACTTCAACGATCAATCAAGAACGTCTAAGCAAGCCGTGCCACGAGCACTTTGATTACCTAATGACCCGGTATATGTATTACGTTTGCGCAAAGATTTTCGTAGCTAAAATAAGTTTCTCGTGACACTTGGGCATTATCAATCTGTTATAACTAACACTGGGGAATAGTTTGCGTGTTCGTTGGCGCACCGCCAACTGTCAGCTGTCTCGTCTTGACAACTGAGTTTGTATAATCGTCGATAGAAGTGAACCTGACCAAATAAACAAACATAATTTTATTTGGAAAATAAATCTACATTACAATTGCAGGCTAGTATGACTACTTTACTGAAATATAAACACAACTATACTCACATGTGGGTTTATTATACAAAATACATCAAAACCAATAAATTAACATTCATTACATAAAGTACTCTTCAAAATCCATTACAACATCTACCGCCCTTTTTAATCTTTTTTTCTCCACTTCCAAATCGGTATTCGACCAAGGAGTATTTTACCATTCTACCAAACAAATGAGGTTTGTGATAAAGTTTAGCGGCAATACTGAGTAGTATTTAACCTGTATACAGGTTAAGCTGACACAATGAAAACGACTGGAATACCTACATTGAAAATTGTATTATTTACCTTAAAAACTGTATCGCAGTTCCCAGTGCCCCCCCCCCCCCCCCATTATCAATTGTTAATGGTTTTAAAACGGGGTAGTGGGCTGCGGGCCCATATTTTTTTTGTGTTTATTTTATTTTTGTTGTGTACAAACTTCGTCATAGTGAGTTATTCGGGGAGAATGAAGAAAATAATTGTGCTGACATAGGTCATAAGATGATGACGAAAATCGCAATTTTTTTCAAAGTTCATTTTTTGTTATACCTTTGCGGCTACAAGCCAGGCATTATCAAACTTTACATAGTAGCTATCACTTTTGCTGTCAAAATAGTTGACAAACTTTAGTATGACGACCTCTGTGGCGTGGCGGGCGAGTGCTTGGCTGAGACGCAAGAGGCGCGGGTTCGATCCCTGCTACGGGAAAAATGTTTGTATGTTCTGCAAACATTTCTTCCGAGTCTGGTTGTTGTAGTTATAAGTATGTATTTACAAAAAAAAAAGTATATAAGTATTATATCAGCCATCTGGTTTCCATAGTACAGCAGACAAGCTTTGCTTAATTTGGGGCTAGATGGCGCTGTGTGAAATGTCCGAATAATCTCGAATGTTCGAGAATGCCTTTCCCACCTATTTATTTATTTATTTATTTATTAGTATGACAAATGCGTTGCTACTTTTGAATGCGACTGTACGCCGCATATTTAACACAGTGTACAGGAAGTAAATCTTAGTATACGTAATACTAAGATTGAACCCAAAAAAATAATTGGTCTAGTGCCATCATAAAATATAGGGGAATCGGTTTGTAAGAAGTATATTAAAGTGAAGTGAACGAATAATTAAAATATAATATAAACTTCCGACAGAACTTAAATATTTTCATTATTCATCAATAAACTTAAGATTTTCCTAATTGACATATGCTACTATTTCCTAACAGACTATTTAATTTAATCCTACTAATCTTACTTATATTATAAATGCGAAAGTTTGTGAGTTTGGATGTTTGGATGTTTGTGCCTCAATCACGCCTAAACGGCTGAACGGATTTGAATGAAACTTGGAATATACATAGTACATGTACTAGATTAACATATAGGCTATTTTTTATCCGGATACCACGCGAGCGAAGCCGCGGGCGGCAGCTAGTAATATTATAAATGCGAAAGTTTGTGAGGATCTGACGATGTTTGTACCTCAATCACGCCGTAACGGCTGAACGGATTTGAATGAAACTTGGAACATACATAGTATGTGTGCTGGAATAAAATATAGGCTACTTTTTATCCTGGTACTACGCGAGCGAAGCCGCGGGTGGAAGCTAGTATAAGATAATTAATTTACCTAAACTTCTGCTGACTCAGCCCATCGCCCTTATAGATTCATCATGTTGGAGAAAATATTATCCCTTAGTCGACTCTAGTAAAGAGTTACAGCCAAAAAGATTACTAGACATGTCTAATCATGAGCTTTTGAAGATTTGGAAAGATCATCAGCCCATATCAGTCCACAGCTTGAAATAGGCTTCTCAGCTCACGCTACCGAGGCCGTCTAAAATAACCTGACAACAAGCTATAATCAAAACAATGTAATCACATAATTCCAGAGCTTGTATCTACGTCGCTTGGCGACTAACGAAGTCGATGAACACTAATACATCGTGTACAATGTATCGCTAACCCCCGAATACTCAAATACGACTCAGAGTTGAGCACGTCTCAAGTGACGAGTTTTTGACAGATTTTCATCAAAAACTGTCTAAAGACCGTGACTTGAGACGTGCTCAACTCCTAGTCGCGTTTGAGTATTTGGGGGCAAGTCGCGTATCACTTATACCAATCCTATATACTTCTATACCTAGTGTCTAGCGTCTTTGCTACAGGCTCTGGATTTACTACAAGAGTAAAACGTATTGATTTCGCGGCGCTCGTGGCGTAGCTTGCTTAGACGTTCTTGATCGTTGAAGTTAAGCAACGCTGTGCGCGGTCACAATTTGGATGGGACACCCATCCAAATTGTGACCGCGCAAGTGGATCGCTTCCGTGCTTCGGAGAGCACGTTAAATTGTCGGTCCCGGCTTTTAAGTCGTTAAGCCATGGAGGCCACGGAGGCCTAAAAACTTCGTCATAAGAGCTGGCCGCTAGCTCATACGAACTTACTAATGATTCCCCAAGCAAACTAGACTAGATAACTTCTCCTTCCACTACTAACTTTGGAAGCAGTGTGGTGAAAGAATTAGCGCAAATCAAGCATTACTCCAAGCCTTCAAGATTCTAAGGGGTAGCCAGAGGTACGTCTGAGCAATATAATGTTAGTGAAAATGGTACTTTTACCTTTCCGATATTGATGACAGGTTCCCGAAGCGCTAACACGTGTAGCCAGTCGGGTCGCTGTCTCGGTGGGTCTTCTTTCGCTAAGTTCTGTGAGAAGAAAAACTATAATTCAAACCATTATTTAATCACAATACCTATTTTCAGAGCTATTTTACTTCTAAGATCCAGTTCATTCGGGTAAAATTCAATTTATCCATGTGCTGTTTGAAGAGAACATTTATATCGATACATTATCAATATAATTTGGATCAAATCGGCGACGTTTTGGAAAAGGGCTCAAGAGTACCCTAAACCGACGAGCAAGCATGAGGAATATAATGAAGTGAAAGAAGTATGTCAGGATCGTAGCAAATGGCGATCCGTGATCTCTGCCTACCCCTTTGGGAAACAGGCGTGATTTTATATATGTATGTATCTTTTCTCATTGTATTACACGTCTTATAATATAAGAAATCTTAAAACTTGAGCTACCGTTCTTTTCGGTAGATAGTAAGAAGTATAGGGATAGTGACTAGACAGTACGATAGTTTGATTCTACAGTTAAAGTTAAGCAACGTTGCGCGAGGTCACAATTGGGATGGGTGACCGCGAGTGGCATTACGAGCTGAGCGCTTCCGTGCTTCGGAGGGTACGTTAAATTGTCAGTCCCGGCTTTTAAGTCGTTAAGCCATGACGGAGGCCCCTAGACGGCCTAAAAACTCCGTCACAAGAGTTGGCCACTAGCTCATACGAACATACATACATACATACTGTACAGTACCATATAAAGCTCTGATGACGTTGGGTTGTAGCACGTGTAAACCCCCCGCGAGTAGTTCTGAAGTCAACACGTGGCCCTGCGCCGATGTTCTCGCTGGATCAGGATAGGGACTAGACATGATGATAGTTTGACTACACAGTACCATATAAAGCTCTGATGACGTTGGGTTGTAGCACGTGTAAACCCCCCGCGAGTAGTTCTGAAGTCGACACGTGGCCCTGCGCCGATGTTCTCGCTGGATCAGGATAGGGACTAGACATGATGATAGTTTGACTACACAGTACCATATAAAGCTCTGATGACGTTGGGTTGTAGCACGTGTAAACCCCCCGCGAGTAGTTCTGAAGTCGACATGTGGATCTGCGCCTGGATCTGGTACGGATAGGGACTAGACATGATGATAGTTTGACTACACAGTACCATGTATAGCGTGGCGGCTCTGATAACGTTGACCTGGTTGCAGTACGTGGAAAGCCCCGCGAACAGTTCTGAAGGCGAAACGTGGCGCCGCGCGCCGCTGTTCTCGCTGGCCGCCCAGTGACCCAGATGGATGAAGCAGTAGCCTAAACACAATAAACACTCACTGAATTTCTTTATTCAATGAAGGATACCACAGTATTCCACTTGGAAAAAAAGGTAAAATCACTAATAAATTATTCAATAAAGGATGATAAATACTCATAAAGTATTACACTTGGAAAATTTTCAGGAAAAATCATTAATAAAATTGCTTCATCAACATTTCTGGTGGAAAGGCATCCTGTCTGAAACGCAATATATCAAACATAACGCTTCATCATTAATTTATGATACACATGTTTATAATTTAGCAAACTAGGTTATTTGTACATAAAGTTTGTGAATCATAATTATTATTCATTGTGATTTATGCACAATCAATTTTAGAACACGTAATGGAATCCTGTCTCTGAGAGTTTAGCATAGCTATAAGCTAGGTATACATAGTTAGAAATTAAACCCGGACAAAGAGATGTTTCTCCAATTTTTTTCCAAATCTATTCAAAAGTTACATTGCTGAGTGCAGCAACACACACACAAACTTTCGCTTTCAATTTTTTATATTTGAACAATTAATCTACAGTTACCTACAGCTACAAGATACTTATTGGACTCACCACAGTGGTTGATACATACCGGAACAATACGAATCCCAGCCAGCTTCGTGGTACGATTGTTTCACGTTGAAGGGTGTGCTCAGTGCAATTGTGTTCACACCTATTTGTAGTTTTTTGCATTTATTCTCTTTGAAAAACTCGTACAAGCTATAAGCAAAACATAATAATGATTGAAAATAAATATCATTATTAATAAGTAATAAAAAAATCAGAAGAAAATATTTTAAACAGCGTTTTTGCATTTATGTACAGTGAAATTATTTTGAAAAGGTGAAATAAATGATTTGGGCAAAATCAAGAACAACAAAGTAAACAATCACCGCTTTCACAGCTTTTAGTAACAATGAGTTAATTCTTGAATCATATTTCAAGTTGAAATATAACAGTTTTAAAAAACTAACCATATAACAATCACATTGGATGGTTTCAAATCGAAACTGTTTGAAATTGATAGCAACCAAAGATGATAATAACACCCCAGAAATATGTGGTTCTTCTGAAAACTTACTCTTGCAATGCATTTGACTTCCACAACTCGTCAAAAGACAGCTTCATGCCCATCTGATGCGAAATAAGCTTTGTGTCATAGATCCGCGGGAACATTTCATGAATGTTCCGTTTAAAACTTCTATAATCCTTCGGCAAGGGGCCAATGAACTGATTGTGAAGTAGTACTGTGTCTAGGAACAAGTTGTGTCCAATAATAGGCTTCTGGTACTTTTCTAGCAAGGATATGATGCTAGAGAAACCTAGGACATGGTCCATCAGGTCATTTTCCAGGTCTTCTTTTGAGGAACTGCTTGCTCCTTCAACATTTTTGTTTTTGTAAATCAGGATCTGAAATGAGACACATTTTTGTTATCGCCATTTAATTCTAATACCAGCATCAACCAAGTCATTTTATAACTGGTTTAATGAAATGAGTGACAGAACAAAATATTTTCTTTGCTATTTTGAGCACAGAATTTTTTTACGGGTCTAAAAGCAAGCCTCAATCAGATAAGGTCATGGTTCAGGATTAATAAATAACGATCAGATAGAATTGTCTCAGTGTGGAATTCTTAGAATCCACTAAAGATTAGCAGTCAAAAATAATCGTGTCGAATTACCATCGCGTCATTAGCTGACCAAGCAGCCTCGCTCGCTTGGTCAGCACGTGCCTCGCCCGAGGGAAACGCGCAAACTGCGGGCATGGAACGTCCAGACTGGGCAAGTACCTATTTGTACACAATTCTACTAGCTAGTTACTGGCTTTGGTAATCAGCTCTTCACTCATGTTTGGTTGATACCTGCATCAATGCTTGTTTGTTGTGTCACTAGATTTTTAATTATGAGGATTTCGTTGTGGGTTCTTTGAGTTTGTCTCTCTGAGCTGGAATAACATCACAACCTAGACTACTTTTAAAGTGATGCAACTTTTTAAACTATAGGCAGACATGTTTTTACTGTTTGACACACAATACAAATTACAAGTATGGTTATAAACATTATTATTAGCACTTTTAAAAGGATTATGATACCATGATTCAATGTTTCATGAGTTTCCCCATATAACTACTTTTAAAGTGGTACCACGAGAGCGAAGCCGCGTGCGATATTAAATATTGTAAATACGAAAGTTAAACTACTAAGTTAGATTACCTTATTGCTATTACCTAAGCTATTGGTGGTGAGGACGGCTGGAAATCTGCTTCGGAGCTCGTTGTGGAGTACATACTTCATAACCGGGTCCTGGACATCCAGGTACATTCTGTCCTCATACACTTGTTCTGTATTAGAAGTAAGCCATCTGAAATTGTAATAATAATAACTTATTTAGCTGAGAGGATGGTATAGGTGCTGGGCAGGTATACTCCATCTAAAATAGTCAAAGAGCAAAAAGTGGCCAAAATGTTGCCTCCTGACGTTGTATAAATCATCTAGTTTAGATTATTTGATGACTTTTGGTAGGTGCGCTGGAAAACTATCCCACATTTCATTTAATGCTTTCAGTCATGGCTTCACAGCTAAATTGATTTAGAACAAAGTATTTCTCAAAACTTAATACAGGTTTGAAGGTCTCAAAGGTTTGAATTGTTTTTGTATAGGGAGTAATCTCAGAATAATAGAAAAAAAATATAACAAATTTAGTTATTCATATCAATACAGTCTCGACGGAGTGGCGGGCGAGTGCTCGGCTGAGACGCAAGAGGCTCGGGTTCGATTCCCGCTATGGACAAAATATTTGTTTGTTCTGCAAATATTTCTTACGGGTCTGGGTGTTATAAGCATGTATTCACAAAAAAAAAAGTATATAAGTATCCTATCAGCCATGTGGTGTCCATAGCTTTGCTTAGTTTGGGGCTAGATGGCGCTGTGTAAAATGTCCACAAATATTTGTTTATTTATCTACACTAATATTATAAAAGAGGAAAAATTTTTTTGTTTGTAACAAATAGACTCCGGGATCCTTACTAAAACTCCAATAATGTTGACCTAAAAAAATCCTATTTTGTTAAATACCCATGTGAAGCCAGGGCGGGCTGCTAGTTTATTATACACAGAAAACAGATATCAACATAAGAACTGCAAAAGGTACAAAATCTGTGTAGCAACAAAGTCTTTCACCGGCAGATAGTTACACTATCTCTATAAAATCCTATCTACATATTATACAACCTATCCATCTGTAGAACTGGTTACATCTGCTGTTAGGCTTAATCTCTATCATGCTAGTTCTGGTGGCCCTTGTGCCAGTAGAAGCTAACTTTATAAAAATAATATCCTTACTTAGAAACAGAAGAACAATAGTGCTGTAAGTCTCTCTCCTCTTGTATAGTGAAGCCGTGGGTTATGCTTTGAACCATGGTATTGTTCTTCAGGTGTTTTCTTATACCAGCTTCCTCCACCTTACTCAGGTATGGCAGACCTTCATATGTGAACTGGAATTTTATAAATACAATACCATAAATCCAAAATTTAGTAAGGGTGTTTGTGTTTGGGCCTCAATCACACTAACGCCTGAACAGATTTAAATGAAACTTTTAAATGAAACTTAGAATATACATAGTATGTACATGGGGTGGGCAGAGCCACAAGTAATCATAAGAAAACTTGCAGCCATTACTGACTCAAGTACCAAGATGGATATAGTGAACTATGGTGACAGGTGATCAGCCCATCACCAATATAGATGGTCCATGTTGGAGAGGTTACTATTTTATACCTTAGTCGACTTTTACAACATGCTCAGGAAGAAAAGCAGCTGGACGCATTCTATGATTTTAAGGTTCCATACTGGAAAGATACCAACAGGATAAGAGTTGAAATTTTTACAGAATATGTATTTCACATAAAGATACTACATCACTCGAGACATTTATTTGTTTATTTATTTTCGGAAAACCAACAGCTATGATAAATGTCGTTAAAATCTATGATAGAAACAGAGAGCTAATTACAGGTTTTCACTGATAGTAATAGAATAGTTATTCAATGTGAACACCAATTTAACAAACTTTTCTATCACTATGCTAAACAGTAAATAAGTTAAACTTTAGGGCTAAAGAAATTTTGTGCTAAGCATCGTCTTGCCTTGGGAATACCAGTATTGAACAGATCAATGTCCAATAACTTGACAAAAACATTGACTGTTCTGCTCGCCTGCACCACATACGAATTCCGCCTATAGTTTGTGGAGGATCCAGGAACACTTAATATAGGAATGTACCTAAAAGATCTGCTTGGAACATTAAAATGCAGTTTACAGAGAAGGTCTGGGCAGTCGACATCATTATTGATGATTTTTAACATGGAATAAAAATTCTGAGGCAATGCCTAAATTTCTCCCATTGCAGGAATTGAAATTGCACCACAGCATATCAGATGAGGCACTTATTAATCATGCCACCAAGATTGTTGAGAGTAAAGAATGCCTCCCTCTGTTTGTGCCATTCATCATGGTTTTGTGATTGTCTTGTCAGCAATTTGAATATGGTTTTGATAAATTGTTTGCAAAGTACGAACCTTATTAAAATTAAAGTTATGTTTACACAAAAACTTCAATGTGGATGCCTGAAATATGAAGGACTGGTCCACATCTCCAAAGTCCTGAGGACACAGATGGAAAGTATACCCTGTTGCTACATATTGGTCTGTGTCCCGTTTGTATTGGAACATTGTCAGTCCCACTTGAGTCATGATCATCTTACTGACTTCATTCTTTATCTTATTGTATCTCTCTTCACCAGTGTCAAACAATCTGGAATTACCAAGTTTTATTGGTACTTTTAAGAATAGAAACTTCTGCTGATCGTGTTAGGGTTAGAAATTAGACATCATCATCATCCATAGCATGTCTTTGCCATGGGCTTTTCTTTGCTTGTACCATCCAATAATGGTCCTGTGCTAGCCCACAACCTCTATTTACGGTCCATGATATTGACTAAATTGTCTGCCCATCTTGCTGCCATCTGCTTGGATGTCTTACATTTCTACAGTCACACATACCTCGGCCACCATTTAGATACCGCAATACTCCACCAGTCAGTTTTTTTGTGTAGCTAGGTCGTATAAAAAAAGTACCTAAAATAAACTGCAATGGAGAGGGAAAGATGAAGGCAGCTACATCATTACACCAACAAGAGCTAGCTCTTAAACTTTGATTAAGTATATGAAAGGTATTTATTCAAAGCTCTTAAATCCATACCTACTAATATTATAAATGCGAAAGTAACTCTATCTATCTGTCTGTTACCTTAAGATCTACGTTAATACCAAATGTGTCAGGAATGAGCATGTTTTACCTGTGTTTAAAACATTCTCCAGATAAAATAGCGGTGAATTCGGCATCGAAACCCACAAAGCTGGAGTTCTGCAAATCTCTGGTTATATTGGGAATTAGTTCAGAAAAGTTAGACGTGGTAATCTCCATTGTTGCAGTAATGTGCTATTCTATATTATTTTGCTGCAACTTGTGAAGTAAACTAAGTAAAGTAAGGTGAGGGCACATGGGATGGGATGGGAAGTGGACGGGACGACTATTTTGTAGTGTTGAGTAGGACATACGTGAGGCACCTCGTTTGTCCCATACATTCGCTCAGAAATGTCATGGACCTCATTTTCAATCGTTGTACCACCTCACAATTCGTGTCACACTCACCAAACGACGTCACGTGCGAGCGCGAGCGGGACGAACGAGGGAAATACAAATGTTTCATTCGAGCGAGTGAGGAGTGAGTGAGCTGATGTATTGCGTGATCGAATGACAGATCGTACGTTGAAATGACATCACAGTGGCGTATGACGTAAGTAGGTAATTGACGTAGCTAAAAATTGAATGAATTGCTTGAAGTTGATTGATAGAAACCTACAACAAAATTAGTTTTGTAACCGTCTCAGTGGTGAAAAAGTGTCAAAACTTTTGTTTATATCTGTAAATATGAAGTAGATAGATTTCACATTGTAGGTAGGTACGAGTACATTAAGTAAGTACATTTATGTAGGTAAGTAATATAATATGTTTGTTCTTCTTTTTCTTATCGTGTCAATAGTTCTTTTTTTTTCTTTATATACGTTTTATTTTTACTCTTACTTGATTTTTTTGTAATGTTTGTAATCTTTCTGGTGTCTTGACCTTTATTTTTTTTTATATTTTTTAAATTACTTATCTATTATTTTTTTTTATATTTTTTTATTGTTAATCAGTAGTTATCGCTTTTTGCCACTCTTATAGAGTTATTCTGATTTTTTGTTTGTTTGTCAGAATTCTATGTCCGCAACTGATCCTACGCACCCGTCTCAAAAGGTTCTAACGGAAGACCAGCGCAAGTTACTTACAGTAACCTGCATTGCTGAGTTAGGACCTTTTTGTAACACCATTGATCTTTATTATATCTACATACAAACTTGTTTACCTCTTATTTTGTTTAATTTACTTTAATTATTTCTTTACTTTGTTGCTTTGCTGATGATGTTACAAATAAATAATTCATTCATTCATTCATTTTAAACCAGTGTGATGAAAGGACTTATAGTATAAGTGCGCCTCAAAAATGCTCCTTTCGTGCACTTGATAGTTTTCGAATTACCAACTAAGTACATAGTTTTTACAATTTTTGTCGATAGTACCTACTACCTAATTTATCTACCTACCTACTCATCCTAACCTAATCCTACTAGATACTTAGGTAAGTACCTACTGAACTAATAGGTAGGTAAAAAACATTGCAATTAGGTATCGAGGTAGGTACCTACTTACCCCTTGCCCAGGTAGGTACCCAAATAATCTACTAATACCTACCTACCCATCACTACATACAAAACATCAAAATTATCTAGGTAGGTACCTACCTACCTACCTAGGTACCCATTTTACTACTTGATTACCTCAATATCAATCAGTTATCGTTCATATAACACAAGCTCTACTTACTTTGGGGCTAGAAGATGACCAGCATTATTATTAAGTATTATTTTAGGTACTTACTAAACACTACATACCTGAACCACAGATAATATAATAGGTACTATACTCCTAAACTAATAGGTAGGATAAGTAGGCATCTAATGTAAAACATTAAAATTATATCTACCTAACCTACTTAACTGACCAAGACATACCTACCTACATTGCTTGTCATCTAACCTAATCTATCATAGGTACAAACAATAATAGTAAAAATAATTATACTTACTCATCAAGTAAAACGCCTCACTTTTAGTGACAAAATGAAAACATGACACTCATCAAGACACCTCATACCTCTTCTCTTGTGACATGACATGACAAATGAGTAGATTGAACGAGCGAAATAATAATTTTAGGTAAAAAGGATCTGATTCATTAAAAAAAATAAACCACAGGCTTATCTAAACATTAACAATCAATTTAATCAAAATTAAACAAAACTACTACAATCAGATTGGACCACACACATTGAAAATGATCTAGATTACACATGAAAATGACATAACCAAAACACAATATGACTCACGCGTCCTTCACACCGAAATTACACAAAAACAATAAAACTCTACTGTCCATGAGATGTTGCACTGTCGAGCACCACGAGCGAAGTGACCGCAAGCCTCGATTCGGCCCGCTATTTATAGGCGGTCGCCTTGTTGTTTGCCTCCTGGTGGGGAAGTTGCTAACACGGCCTCTCCTGACGAAGGGTCGTCCTCGGCCCGGTCGTACGGTGTCGATCTACAGAGACCAGCGCCAGCTGCTGTCGAGGGTCCGGCTTCAGGGTCTGCAACTAACAGAGGCATGGATCGCAGAACACTTGATCCCTCATCTGTGAAAGAACAACACATATTTAAATAGGCGCTCAGTATCTTTAAAACCGCCACCTAATTTTTCATCCTCCGTTCATAATATCTCTTTCACTTAATTCATACATCGCACAACATTCATAAATTTCAAACTCAATCTTACAGACTTCACCTCAGAGACGTCTCAAAATAATGAAAATAGAGCCCTTTTACTCAAGCAGTCGTATCTCTGGACGTCGCCTACTGCACCGTCTTCAGCAGCAGCCGCGCCGGCTTCTGTCTTCGGCACTTCTGACGCCAGACGCACCAAGCATCTTCCTCAGGTTAACACACTCTCTGTGCATTGACCTGTGCGCATTACCACCTTTAGTAATCGCCCAGTCACCACCCTTGGTAACTATCCAACACCAGCCAACCACCTCATTCGACCTGACATATATAGCAATGTCGTCTGTTATCCACTTACAAGAGGGGGGACTTTTTCATATCTACTATCCTAGGGGGGGACTATACCTACCTACTACGAAAAACACTAAGGGGTTGGTTGGTTAATCTAACTATGGGAAAGGATAACAACCGGCAAAGCCATAAATGACGTTTTGGTCTTATAAGAGGTGTGGTACTCGCTATCGAAGAACGCGGCACACGTCTCCGAGCACCACTCGCCTCGCCACGGTACCATGTACTGCACGGCAGCCAGAGTCGTTCTCCCGTAGCCTCCGCTCAACAGCTTCAGCTCGTAACGACCGCAGAGTCCAGCTTCTCTGTGGACTGAGAACACTTTATTACGTAAACAAATTGACGAGGTGAGAGTCTTTCTCTATTTGAATACTCATCTTATATGGCTTGGTTATCCTTCACAGCCGTCGAGCTCTGCTCCGCGTGATCTCACGTAGACCCCCACGATTCGGCCTTGTGTTCCGAGCAGCGACGTCAAAACGCGCGAATAACAGGCGTCGTCCCTTCGGTACCTGTTTAACTCTGTTAAGTGGAGAGGTATACCTACATCAAAGTTGCTAACACGGCCTCTCCTGACGAAGGGTCGTCCTCGGCCCGGTCGTACGGTGTCGATCTACAGAGACCAGCGCCAGCTGCTGTCGAGGGTCCGGCTTCAGGGTCTGCAACTAACAGAGGCATGGATCGCAGAACACTTGATCCCTCATCTGTGAAAGAACAACACATATTTAAATAGGCGCTCAGTATCTTTAAAACCGCCACCTAATCTTACAGACTTCACCTCAGAGACGTCTCAAAATAATGAAAATAGGGCCCTTTTACTCAAGCAGTCGTATTGTGGTACTCGCTATCGAAGAACGCGGCACACGTCTCCGAGCACCACTCGCCTCGCCACGGTACCATGTACTGCACGGCAGCCAGAGTCGTTCTCCCGTAGTCTCCGCTCAACAGCTTTAGCTCGTAACGACCGCAGAGTCCAGCTTCTCTGTGGACTGAGAACACTTTATTACGTAAACAAATTGACGAGGTGAGAGTCTTTCTCTATTTGAATACTCATCTTATATGGCCTGGTTATCCTTCACAGCCGTCGAGCTCTGCTCCGCGTGATCTCACGTAGACCCTCACGATTCGGCCTTGTGTTCCGAGCAGCGACGTCAAAACGCGCGAATAACAGGCGTCGTCCCTTCGGTACCTGTTTAACTCTGTTAAGTGGAGAGGTATACCTACATCAAAGTTGCTAACACGGCCTCTCCTGACGAAGGGTCGTCCTCGGCCCGGTCGTACGGTGTCGATCTACAGAGACCAGCGCCAGCTGCTGTCGAGGGTCCGGCTTCAGGGTCTGCAACTAACAGAGGCATGGATCGCAGAACACTTGATCCCTCATCTGTGAAAGAACAACACATATTTAAATAGGCGCTCAGTATCTTTAAAACCGCCACCTAATTTTTCATCCTCCGTTCATAATATCTCTTTCACTTAATTCATACATCGCACAACATTCATAAATTTCAAACTCAATCTTACAGACTTCACCTCAGAGACGTCTCAAAATAATGAAAATAGGGCCCTTTTACTCAAGCAGTCGTATTGTGGTACTCGCTATCGAAGAACGCGGCACACGTCTCCGAGCACCACTCGCCTCGCCACGGTACCATGTACTGCACGGCAGCCAGAGTCGTTCTCCCGTAGCCTCCGCTCAACAGCTTCAGCTCGTAACGACCGCAGAGTCCAGCTTCTCTGTGGACTGAGAACACTTTATTACGTAAACAAATTGACGAGGTGAGAGTCTTTCTCTATTTGAATACTCATCTTATATGGCTTGGTTATCCTTCACAGCCGTCGAGCTCTGCTCCGCGTGATCTCACGTAGACCCTCACGATTCGGCCTTGTGTTCCGAGCAGCGACGTCAAAACGCGCGAATAACAGGCGTCGTCCCTTCGGTACCTGTTTAACTCTGTTAAGTGGAGAGGTATACCTACATCAAAGTTGCTAACACGGCCTCTCCTGACGAAGGGTCGTCCGCGGCCCGGTCGTACGGTGTCGATCTACAGAGACCAGCGCCAGCTGCTGTCGAGGGTCCGGCTTCAGGGTCTGCAACTAACAGAGGCATGGATCGCAGAACACTTGATCCCTCATCTGTGAAAGAACAACACATATTTAAATAGGCGCTCAGTATCTTTAAAACCGCCACCTAATTTTTCATCCTCCGTTCATAATATCTCTTTCACTTAATTCATACATCGCACAACATTCATAAATTTCAAACTCAATCTTACAGACTTCACCTCAGAGACGTCTCAAAATAATGAAAATAGGGCCCTTTTACTCAAGCAGTCGTATTGTGGTACTCGCTATCGAAGAACGCGGCACACGTCTCCGAGCACCACTCGCCTAGCCACGGTACCATGTACTGCACGGCAGCCAGAGTCGTTCTCCCGTAGCCTCCGCTCAACAGCTTCAGCTCGTAACGACCGCAGAGTCCAGCTTCTCTGTGGACTGAGAACACTTTATTACGTAAACAAATTGACGAGGTGAGAGTCTTTCTCTATTTGAATACTCATCTTATATGGCCTGGTTATCCTTCACAGCCGTCGAGCTCTGCTCCGCGTGATCTCACGTAGACCCTCACGATTCGGCCTTGTGTTCCGAGCAGCGACGTCAAAACGCGCGAATAACAGGCGTCGTCCCTTCGGTACCTGTTTAACTCTGTTAAGTGGAGAGGTATACCTACATCAAAGTTGCTAACACGGCCTCTCCTGACGAAGGGTCGTCCTCGGCCCGGTCGTACGGTGTCGATCTACAGAGACCAGCGCCAGCTGCTGTCGAGGGTCCGGCTTCAGGGTCTGCAACTAACAGAGGCATGGATCGCAGAACACTTGATCCCTCATCTGTGAAAGAACAACACATATTTAAATAGGCGCTCAGTATCTTTAAAACCGCCACCTAATTTTTCATCCTCCGTTCATAATATCTCTTTCACTTAATTCATACATCGCACAACATCTCAAAATAATGAAAATAGGGCCCTTTTACTCAAGCAGTCGTATTGTGGTACTCGCTATCGAAGAACGCGGCACACGTCTCCGAGCACCACTCGCCTCGCCACGGTACCATGTACTGCACGGCAGCCAGAGTCGTTCTCCCGTAGCCTCCGCTCAACAGCTTCAGCTCGTAACGACCGCAGAGTCCAGCTTCTCTGTGGACTGAGAACACTTTATTACGTAAACAAATTGACGAGGTGAGAGTCTTTCTCTATTTGAATACTCATCTTATATGGCTTGGTTATCCTTCACAGCCGTCGAGCTCTGCTCCGCGTGATCTCACGTAGACCCTCACGATTCGGCCTTGTGTTCCGAGCAGCGACGTCAAAACGCGCGAATAACAGGCATCGTCCCTTCGGTACCTGTTTAACTCTGTTAAGTGGAGAGGTATACCTACATCAAAGTTGCTAACACGGCCTCTCCTGACGAAGGGTCGTCCTCGGCCCGGTCGTACGGTGTCGATCTACAGAGACCAGCGCCAGCTGCTGTCGAGGGTCCGGCTTCAGGGTCTGCAACTAACAGAGGCATGGATCGCAGAACACTTGATCCCTCATCTGTGAAAGAACAACACATATTTAAATAGGCGCTCAGTATCTTTAAAACCGCCACCTAATTTTTCATCCTCCGTTCATAATATCTCTTTCACTTAATTCATACATCGCACAACATTCATAAATTTCAAACTCAATCTTACAGACTTCACCTCAGAGACGTCTCAAAATAATGAAAATAGGGCCCTTTTACTCAAGCAGTCGTATTGTGGTACTCGCTATCGAAGAACGCGGCACACGTCTCCGAGCACCACTCGCCTCGCCACGGTACCATGTACTGCACGGCAGCCAGAGTCGTTCTCCCGTAGTCTCCGCTCAACAGCTTTAGCTCGTAACGACCGCAGAGTCCAGCTTCTCTGTGGACTGAGAACACTTTATTACGTAAACAAATTGACGAGGTGAGAGTCTTTCTCTATTTGAATACTCATCTTATATGGCCTGGTTATCCTTCACAGCCGTCGAGCTCTGCTCCGCGTGATCTCACGTAGACCCTCACGATTCGGCCTTGTGTTCCGAGCAGCGACGTCAAAACGCGCGAATAACAGGCGTCGTCCCTTCGGTACCTGTTTAACTCTGTTAAGTGGAGAGGTATACCTACATCAAAGTTGCTAACACGGCCTCTCCTGACGAAGGGTCGTCCTCGGCCCGGTCGTACGGTGTCGATCTACAGAGACCAGCGCCAGCTGCTGTCGAGGGTCCGGCTTCAGGGTCTGCAACTAACAGAGGCATGGATCGCAGAACACTTGATCCCTCATCTGTGAAAGAACAACACATATTTAAATAGGCGCTCAGTATCTTTAAAACCGCCACCTAATTTTTCATCCTCCGTTCATAATATCTCTTTCACTTAATTCATACATCGCACAACATTCATAAATTTCAAACTCAATCTTACAGACTTCACCTCAGAGACGTCTCAAAATAATGAAAATAGGGCCCTTTTACTCAAGCAGTCGTATTGTGGTACTCGCTATCGAAGAACGCGGCACACGTCTCCGAGCACCACTCGCCTCGCCACGGTACCATGTACTGCACGGCAGCCAGAGTCGTTCTCCCGTAGCCTCCGCTCAACAGCTTCAGCTCGTAACGACCGCAGAGTCCAGCTTCTCTGTGGACTGAGAACACTTTATTACGTAAACAAATTGACGAGGTGAGAGTCTTTCTCTATTTGAATACTCATCTTATATGGCTTGGTTATCCTTCACAGCCGTCGAGCTCTGCTCCGCGTGATCTCACGTAGACCCTCACGATTCGGCCTTGTGTTCCGAGCAGCGACGTCAAAACGCGCGAATAACAGGCGTCGTCCCTTCGGTACCTGTTTAACTCTGTTAAGTGGAGAGGTATACCTACATCAAAGTTGCTAACACGGCCTCTCCTGACGAAGGGTCGTCCGCGGCCCGGTCGTACGGTGTCGATCTACAGAGACCAGCGCCAGCTGCTGTCGAGGGTCCGGCTTCAGGGTCTGCAACTAACAGAGGCATGGATCGCAGAACACTTGATCCCTCATCTGTGAAAGAACAACACATATTTAAATAGGCGCTCAGTATCTTTAAAACCGCCACCTAATTTTTCATCCTCCGTTCATAATATCTCTTTCACTTAATTCATACATCGCACAACATTCATAAATTTCAAACTCAATCTTACAGACTTCACCTCAGAGACGTCTCAAAATAATGAAAATAGGGCCCTTTTACTCAAGCAGTCGTATTGTGGTACTCGCTATCGAAGAACGCGGCACACGTCTCCGAGCACCACTCGCCTCGCCACGGTACCATGTACTGCACGGCAGCCAGAGTCGTTCTCCCGTAGCCTCCGCTCAACAGCTTCAGCTCGTAACGACCGCAGAGTCCAGCTTCTCTGTGGACTGAGAACACTTTATTACGTAAACTAATTGACGAGGTGAGAGTCTTTCTCTATTTGAATACTCATCTTATATGGCCTGGTTATCCTTCACAGCCGTCGAGCTCTGCTCCGCGTGATCTCACGTAGACCCTCACGATTCGGCCTTGTGTTCCGAGCAGCGACGTCAAAACGCGCGAATAACAGGCGTCGTCCCTTCGGTACCTGTTTAACTCTGTTAAGTGGAGAGGTATACCTACATCAAAGTTGCTAACACGGCCTCTCCTGACGAAGGGTCGTCCTCGGCCCGGTCGTACGGTGTCGATCTACAGAGACCAGCGCCAGCTGCTGTCGAGGGTCCGGCTTCAGGGTCTGCAACTAACAGAGGCATGGATCGCAGAACACTTGATCCCTCATCTGTGAAAGAACAACACATATTTAAATAGGCGCTCAGTATCTTTAAAACCGCCACCTAATTTTTCATCCTCCGTTCATAATATCTCTTTCACTTAATTCATACATCGCACAACATTCATAAATTTCAAACTCAATCTTACAGACTTCACCTCAGAGACGTCTCAAAATAATGAAAATAGGGCCCTTTTACTCAAGCAGTCGTATTGTGGTACTCGCTATCGAAGAACGCGGCACACGTCTCCGAGCACCACTCGCCTCGCCACGGTACCATGTACTGCACGGCAGCCAGAGTCGTTCTCCCGTAGCCTCCGCTCAACAGCTTCAGCTCGTAACGACCGCAGAGTCCAGCTTCTCTGTGGACTGAGAACACTTTATTACGTAAACTAATTGACGAGGTGAGAGTCTTTCTCTATTTGAATACTCATCTTATATGGCCTGGTTATCCTTCACAGCCGTCGAGCTCTGCTCCGCGTGATCTCACGTAGACCCTCACGATTCGGCCTTGTGTTCCGAGCAGCGACGTCAAAACGCGCGAATAACAGGCGTCGTCCCTTCGGTACCTGTTTAACTCTGTTAAGTGGAGAGGTATACCTACATCAAAGTTGCTAACACGGCCTCTCCTGACGAAGGGTCGTCCTCGGCCCGGTCGTACGGTGTCGATCTACAGAGACCAGCGCCAGCTGCTGTCGAGGGTCCGGCTTCAGGGTCTGCAACTAACAGAGGCATGGATCGCAGAACACTTGATCCCTCATCTGTGAAAGAACAACACATATTTAAATAGGCGCTCAGTATCTTTAAAACCGCCACCTAATTTTTCATCCTCCGTTCATAATATCTCTTTCACTTAATTCATACATCGCACAACATTCATAAATTTCAAACTCAATCTTACAGACTTCACCTCAGAGACGTCTCAAAATAATGAAAATAGGGCCCTTTTACTCAAGCAGTCGTATTGTGGTACTCGCTATCGAAGAACGCGGCACACGTCTCCGAGCACCACTCGCCTCGCCACGGTACCATGTACTGCACGGCAGCCAGAGTCGTTCTCCCGTAGTCTCCGCTCAACAGCTTTAGCTCGTAACGACCGCAGAGTCCAGCTTCTCTGTGGACTGAGAACACTTTATTACGTAAACAAATTGACGAGGTGAGAGTCTTTCTCTATTTGAATACTCATCTTATATGGCCTGGTTATCCTTCACAGCCGTCGAGCTCTGCTCCGCGTGATCTCACGTAGACCCTCACGATTCGGCCTTGTGTTCCGAGCAGCGACGTCAAAACGCGCGAATAACAGGCGTCGTCCCTTCGGTACCTGTTTAACTCTGTTAAGTGGAGAGGTATACCTACATCAAAGTTGCTAACACGGCCTCTCCTGACGAAGGGTCGTCCTCGGCCCGGTCGTACGGTGTCGATCTACAGAGACCAGCGCCAGCTGCTGTCGAGGGTCCGGCTTCAGGGTCTGCAACTAACAGAGGCATGGATCGCAGAACACTTGATCCCTCATCTGTGAAAGAACAACACATATTTAAATAGGCGCTCAGTATCTTTAAAACCGCCACCTAATTTTTCATCCTCCGTTCATAATATCTCTTTCACTTAATTCATACATCGCACAACATTCATAAATTTCAAACTCAATCTTACAGACTTCACCTCAGAGACGTCTCAAAATAATGAAAATAGGGCCCTTTTACTCAAGCAGTCGTATTGTGGTACTCGCTATCGAAGAACGCGGCACACGTCTCCGAGCACCACTCGCCTCGCCACGGTACCATGTACTGCACGGCAGCCAGAGTCGTTCTCCCGTAGCCTCCGCTCAACAGCTTCAGCTCGTAACGACCGCAGAGTCCAGCTTCTCTGTGGACTGAGAACACTTTATTACGTAAACAAATTGACGAGGTGAGAGTCTTTCTCTATTTGAATACTCATCTTATATGGCTTGGTTATCCTTCACAGCCGTCGAGCTCTGCTCCGCGTGATCTCACGTAGACCCTCACGATTCGGCCTTGTGTTCCGAGCAGCGACGTCAAAACGCGCGAATAACAGGCGTCGTCCCTTCGGTACCTGTTTAACTCTGTTAAGTGGAGAGGTATACCTACATCAAAGTTGCTAACACGGCCTCTCCTGACGAAGGGTCGTCCGCGGCCCGGTCGTACGGTGTCGATCTACAGAGACCAGCGCCAGCTGCTGTCGAGGGTCCGGCTTCAGGGTCTGCAACTAACAGAGGCATGGATCGCAGAACACTTGATCCCTCATCTGTGAAAGAACAACACATATTTAAATAGGCGCTCAGTATCTTTAAAACCGCCACCTAATTTTTCATCCTCCGTTCATAATATCTCTTTCACTTAATTCATACATCGCACAACATTCATAAATTTCAAACTCAATCTTACAGACTTCACCTCAGAGACGTCTCAAAATAATGAAAATAGGGCCCTTTTACTCAAGCAGTCGTATTGTGGTACTCGCTATCGAAGAACGCGGCACACGTCTCCGAGCACCACTCGCCTCGCCACGGTACCATGTACTGCACGGCAGCCAGAGTCGTTCTCCCGTAGTCTCCGCTCAACAGCTTTAGCTCGTAACGACCGCAGAGTCCAGCTTCTCTGTGGACTGAGAACACTTTATTACGTAAACAAATTGACGAGGTGAGAGTCTTTCTCTATTTGAATACTCATCTTATATGGCCTGGTTATCCTTCACAGCCGTCGAGCTCTGCTCCGCGTGATCTCTCGTAGACCCTCACGATTCGGCCTTGTGTTCCGAGCAGCGACGTCAAAACGCGCGAATAACAGGCGTCGTCCCTTCGGTACCTGTTTAACTCTGTTAAGTGGAGAGGTATACCTACATCAAAGTTGCTAACACGGCCTCTCCTGACGAAGGGTCGTCCTCGGCCCGGTCGTACGGTGTCGATCTACAGAGACCAGCGCCAGCTGCTGTCGAGGGTCCGGCTTCAGGGTCTGCAACTAACAGAGGCATGGATCGCAGAACACTTGATCCCTCATCTGTGAAAGAACAACACATATTTAAATAGGCGCTCAGTATCTTTAAAACCGCCACCTAATTTTTCATCCTCCGTTCATAATATCTCTTTCACTTAATTCATACATCGCACAACATTCATAAATTTCAAACTCAATCTTACAGACTTCACCTCAGAGACGTCTCAAAATAATGAAAATAGGGCCCTTTTACTCAAGCAGTCGTATTGTGGTACTCGCTATCGAAGAACGCGGCACACGTCTCCGAGCACCACTCGCCTCGCCACGGTACCATGTACTGCACGGCAGCCAGAGTCGTTCTCCCGTAGCCTCCGCTCAACAGCTTCAGCTCGTAACGACCGCAGAGTCCAGCTTCTCTGTGGACTGAGAACACTTTATTACGTAAACAAATTGACGAGGTGAGAGTCTTTCTCTATTTGAATACTCATCTTATATGGCCTGGTTATCCTTCACAGCCGTCGAGCTCTGCTCCGCGTGATCTCACGTAGACCCTCACGATTCGGCCTTGTGTTCCGAGCAGCGACGTCAAAACGCGCGAATAACAGGCGTCGTCCCTTCGGTACCTGTTTAACTCTGTTAAGTGGAGAGGTATACATCAAAGTTTCGACCTTTCGTGGGCTCGGCTTTACCTGACCCTGACTCAAACCCTGCCAAGATATTTGACCATCATATGACTTACGAGAACGAGACCAGCGATAGCAACGGCGATCGACGCTTGATGAGCGTGATCGAGATTAGTACAGAGAACGAACCCTACCCCCATAATTGCGTCGTGGCATTCGACCTACTAATGAACTTCCAGATCGGGATCGAAATAGACTACGGCGCGAACTACCCCTTTTGCGCGACAAAGTCCGCAAACGGTGACGCACCCTGACAAAAGAACGTCTTTGGGTAGATTGACAGCGGGAGACGCTTCGTGATCGGACACGGAACCTACTGCGCGTCATTGTTCTGCTCCGACGTGGTGCTCGACCATAAAAGACACTAGGTGATAGAGACCGTAACTTACAGCGCGAAAGTTATCGCATGGATGACAGAGTTCTACTACGAAACCGATACCGAGAACGGCGTCGTGTTCGGACACGTGAGTCACCTTGTGTACGATGTTTCGTTCTACCACGGTCTTTATTTCTAGGCATGCTGAGAATTTACCAAGGTTACGTAAACAAGAACAACAAAGAGAATGCAACTGAGAGAATAAAACAACAAACTGCACAGAATCTGGCTATCTTTTCAATGTGTGGGTAGTTCCAATCTGTTTACTCGAAATTCGTGAGCTTTATGGATTTTATTATCCCTCACTTCTGATTTTAGGTAAAAAGGATCTGATTCATTAAAAAAAAATAAACCACAGGCTTATCTAAACATTAACAATCAATTTAATCAAAATTAAACAAAACTACTACAATCAGATTGGACCACACACATTGAAAATGATCTAGATTACACATGAAAATGACATAACCAAAACACAATATGACTCACGCGTCCTTTACACCGAAATTACACAAAAACAATAAAACTCTACTGTCCATGAGATGTTGCACTGTCGAGCACCACGAGCGAAGTGACCGCAAGCCTCGATTCGGCCCGCTATTTATAGGCGGTCGCTTTGTTGTTTGCCTCCTGGTGGGGAAGTTGCTAACAATAATACCTCACTACCTCGCACGAGCTCGCTGAAATATACTGGGATTAGGTACGGGATTTCAATAAATAAACTCCACATGAAGCACCAGTGAACACATATATTGACGGAATGCCATCTTTGGGGAATGACTACCCACAAATAACAAAATAATAACATAACGGCGAAAACTACCCTAAACACATACATTACACCCTCCTACTTAACTAAAGCTATAGATTCTTGCTAATTAAAACTAAATTTACAATGTTAAGTTATCCTACGTTTTACATCCTCCAAACACTTTACACATAACACTACATACAATTTAAACTTATTACAATTTAATTAATGTAACACTGGGTTACCAAACCGTTCTACGGGATACCGAATACGACAAGCTTGGTCCGGTATCACGGCCGGGGAACTAAGACGCGGTACATTAGCCATCGTGGGAAACGCCAGTGCACCCATTGGTGAGCGATGTCGTAGCTGGTCTATATGTCTTTTACACGATGAACCGTCTTCCTTTACTATTCTAAAGTTTCGTTTCCCTAACACCTCTTCTACCTTCCCTTTAACCCACTTATCTTTCCCCCCATAATCTCTTAACCATACGGTCTCCCCCTTTAACATTCCTCTTAAATGACCTCCTGCCTTATCTACTTGCTGTTGTTGTTTATATTCTACTCTCTCTTTGACCTCTCGCCCCGAACGTTAAAGATCTAACCGTGAACGTAAATTCTTTTTTTTGTAACAACATGGCCGGTGAGACTCCCGTGGTACAATGAACGGTATTCCGGTACGCCAATAAATACGATTGTAACGCCATGTCTAAATCATACTTATCACGTACAGCTTTTTTAATTGCTCTTTTGCACAATTTAACCGCCCCCTCCGCTGCTCCGTTGGACGCTGGATGGTAGGGCGACGTGAACGTGTGTGTTATACCGTTAAGCTCCATGAAATTCTTAACCTCCCCACTCGTAAATGGTGGTCCATTGTCTGACACTACTTCTCTGGGTAAACCGAAACGAGCGAATATCTCTCTTAAAACCTTAAGTACACTCGAGGCAGTAGTACTCGTCATATGAAATGCCTCAATCCATTTTGACGCTGCATCTATCATAACAAAAAAAGTTTTCCCTTGAAATGGGCCTAAAAAATCTATGTGCAACCGGCTCCACGGCTCCTCTGAGTAGGTCCATGGTTGTGGCGGTGCTCGCGGTGGCGCTGGAGCCTCCATAGCACAAGTCTGACATGCCTTACCAAGCTGCTCTATGTCACTATCAATTCCGGGCCACCACACGTAACTCCTAGCCACTGACTTCATCTTTACTATTCCCATATGCCCAACATGCAACTCTTGTAATATTTGACTCTTAAAAACGTTCGGAATAATTATTCTATATCCCCACATAATGCAGCCCCCGTCCAAGTAAAGCTCATTTTTCCGGGAATAAAATGGTTTAAGATCCGGCTCTTTGCAAACTGATGGCCACCCTGACTGTAAGCACATGACTACTTTACATAAAAGGGGATCATTTTTAATTTCCTGTTTCACCTGATGTTGTGTAATAGGTAAAAAATTATTGACAAAATTCATGTAAGTGACTTCTTTATGTTCTAGCTTATCTTTATGTTCCCCTTCCCCTAACGGCAGACGAGAAAGAGCATCTGCCCCATTCTTATCCGTTGCTACATACCTAATATCATATTCATAACCTGAAAGTATTACTGCCCATCTCTGCATTCTAGATGCTGCCATCGTGGGTATACCTGTTTTGGGTCCAAATATTGATACCAAAGGTTTATGATCCGTTTTTAAAATAAACTTACGGCCATATAAATATTGGTGAAACTTTTTTACGCCATAAATAATGGCCAAAGCCTCTCTATCTATCTGTGAATATCCCCGTTCAGCTGTGTTTAAAACCCGTGATGCATAAGCTATCGGACGTTCTGACCCATCCTCCATCACATGTGATATCACGGCGCCTACGCCTACCGCACTTGCATCTGTCGTTAAAATGACTGGTAGATCTGAACTGTAATGAGCTAAAACCTCACTTGATGACAGTAGGTCTTTAACTTTCTGAAAAACTCCCTCACACTCTTCTGACCAAATAAATTTAGCTCCTCTCTTCAGTAATGAATACAATGGATATAAAATTGTACTTATGTTTTTTATGAATTTGCCATAGTACATAACCATACCCAGGAAAGCTCTTACTTCTGTGACATTTGTTGGTGATCTCACTTCCTTTATGGCTCTCAATTTATTTGGACTAGTATGTATTCCCTCCTTATCAATAACATATCCTAAGTAAGCTACTGAGTCTGCAAAAAATGAACATTTTTCCTTTTTAATTTTTAAGCCATAATGTTGTAATCTTTGCAAAACTTTATGCAAGGTTTCTAAATGCTCTTGGTCATTCCTACCACTAATTATCACATCATCCAGAAATACACCTACTGTCGGAATATCTGCAAACATTTGCTCCAGCTTGCGTTGAAAAATCCCCGGGCTTGATGACAAACCATAAATCAAACGCCCATACCTAAATAGTCCCCGATGAGTATTTATCACGGTATATTTTTGAGACTCTTTATCCAGTACAAATTGAGCATAAGCCTGCGACAAATCAATTTTAGTAAATCTCTTCCTTCCACCTAAATTAGCTAACAAGTCCTCCACTTTAGGTAAAGGAAAACGGTCCACCTCGAGGCATTTATTTAAAGGTAATTTAAAATCACCACATACCCGAATGGTACCATCGCTTTTTACCACTGGTACAATAGGCGTCGCCCAGTCCGACGTCTCGACCGGCGTGATGACCCCGTCAGCCACCAGCTGGTCGAGCGCGCGCTCCACCGGCTCGCGCAGCGCGTACGCCAGCGGCCGCGCGCGCATGTACACCGGCCGCGCGCCCGCCCGCACATGCAGGCTCACTTCCCCGCCCGTGTACCGTCCCAGTCCCTCCGCAAATACATCACTGTATCTGGAACTGAGAGATTCAATGCTAAATGGTAAAGTACATTTTATATCATTGCAATTAACCTCTTGTAATGCTATTCCAAATTCATACAGCCATCGCCTCCCCATTAAGGGTTTCCTACCATTATCGATTACATAAAGATCTAAAGGTTTACATAGTTTTTGCTTAAATCTAACTAAAGGTGATATTTTCCCCACGGGTCTCACTGTTTCTCCTGTATAATAGCTCATAACAAGGTTATGTTTACGTAAAGGTAAGTTAGAAAACAATTTGTCATACAGTTCCAAGCTAATACAAGAAATAAGACACCCTGTATCCGCCTCCATCCTGATAGTGCGACCCTCTATCTCCACATCTATTTCTACAGGTCCACACCTACTATCTGAACCAACAAAATTATATAAATTTACAATTACCTCGTCACTGCTATAGTCCGTATCTAGGTCGCGAACCTCGCAATTGTAAGTTGTCGCCTTTTTTGCACTTGTTTTCTGCCTCGGACCCATTCTTTTCAGATGTCCCGGTTGATTACACACTCGACAAACGTAGTTTTTAAACTTGCAAAACTTTTCATCATGATCCCGACCACAAACAATGCATTGCCGGTCAGCTGTTTTTGATGACCCCGCGGTGACACTGACATACGGCGCGCGCGCATTTGCCGCCGCCGACGTTCCGAAACCTGATCTCGTTTGCTGTTGCGAAGGCCTATCCCGTCGCTCCGCCGTAGCCGCCGTATTCATCCCGGTTTGTCGCCGCGACCATCCCATCGAATTCTGCCGATTTTGAGTACGCGACCCCACTGCATTGCACGTTACCTCTGCTACGTCGCTTTTGCAGGCCTGTCCTCCGCGTCCCTCCACCAACGCTGCATTGACTTCCGCCGCTTCGATTGCTACCGCCAATCTAAGTGCCTTGTCAAATGGCAGATCTTCCTCCGAAAATAAACGCTGTCGAATGGTTTCATTTGTCAACCCACACACTAACTGGTCTCTCAGACTTTCTTGCAAATTCTCACCAAAACCACAATGTTTAGACAGCCGTCTGAGCTCAGCCACATATTCCGCAATCGATTCTCCCTGTGCTTGCTTTCTTTGCCGGAAAGTGTACCTCTCAGCCAGAATGCTCGGTCTTGGCTGTAGATGATTCCGCATGATCCGTACCAGGTCATTGAACTTCTTACTTGCTGGTTTGTCCGGAGTGCACAGAGTAACCAACAGCTCATATCCTGCGCCTCCCATCACCGTAATCAGAGTAGGTACTTTAAGCTCCTCTTTTACGTTATTCACCAAGAAGTACTGCTCCAACCTCTCTGCGTACAAAGTCCAGTTATCGGAATCCAACTGAAATGGACCGATTTTTCCGACTGACATCTTGAAAGATTTGATCTCCCGTCTTCACACACGCAGATCCAACTCGTCGCCAATGAAATATACTGGGATTAGGTACGGGATTTCAATAAATAAACTCCACATGAAGCACCAGTGAACACATATATTGACGGAATGCCATCTTTGGGGAATGACTACCCACAAATAACAAAATCTATACTAATATTATAAAGCTGCAGAGTTTGTTTGTTTGTTTGTCTGTTTGTTTGTTTGTTTGTTTGAACGCGCTAATCTCTGGAACTACTGGTCCGATTTGAATGATTCTTTCAGTGTTGGGTAGTCCATTTATCGAGGAAGGCTATAGGCTATGTTTTATTTTTTTCAAAATTAGGGATCCGTAATAAAATTGCTATTTTGTAACACAAGGTGTAAAATCGAAAACCTATTTTTGCGTGCGCTGCAAAAACTATTGACAATAGAACAAAATGATGTACTACGGGTTTGTAGATCCCATTAAGACCTACAAAAAAGTCCGCGAGAACATATATCTAGCTATCATGGTTTAATCACAATAACCGATTTTTTGTTCAAAATAATTATTAAATCGTCTGAAGAAAAAAAACTACGTTAAATATGTATCGTAATATTAATCTTTATCGAAATTAAGCATTATGTTATCAAGAGTATTTATGTAGAAGTAAAATACTTTTTGTTTCATCTCAATCGGATATTTCGTTTAAAAGTTATCACGTGTGTAAGATGTTAAGAGTTGGTACCTATTAATGAGTTATGGGCCATAGAGTTTTTTATCAACATAAAATCCTGTAATAATCTTTTTGAAATATATTTGTTGATGATTGTAAGTATAAGATCTTTGAAGAGTATAATAAATACATTTCTAAAATAACTCTGCTAAGGAAATCCACGCGCGCTTGATGCAAGCAAGACGAGACGCTGGCGGCGCGGCGGCGGGCGAGACGAGGAAGCCGCGCTTGCTGGCCGCCTGTGAGAAATACGCGGGTGAAACCGCGGAGCACAGCTAGTAATAACATAACGGCGAAAACTACCCTAAACACATACATTACACTCGCAACATGACATTTTACAGTATGTGACATGACATTTGAAGCATGACATTGTCCCACCTCACGAAATAGAATGAGGGCCTCATACAAACTCATTTTGAAACCGTGTCCTACTCAACACTACTATTTTGTTTATTTGAGAAAATTACTTACGACATTGACATATTTTACATAGACTTTTAATCTATACTGACTTTGACAGTAAAGTCTTTAGTTTTTACAAAAGATATAGTAGCGGTTCCGGTTTATTTTACTATCCTACTTATATACATTATATCCTCTTTATTATAATAATCAAAAACTTTCTGAGGATGTTTGTATATTTGTGCCTCAATCACGCTTAAACGGCTGAAAGGTGAATGAAACTTGGAACATAGTAGGTAGGTACATGTGCTAGATTATCATATACCTAGGCTATTTTTCATCCAGGTACCACGCGAGCAAAGCCGCGTTTGGCAGCTAGTTTATTTATATTTATCACTAATAAAATCATCTCGCTACTAGAGATTATTATAATAGGTTGATAATAATTGTAGAACTGTGATCTACGGAAATAAGACAGGGATGGTAAGATGGAAAAGTGGAATGTGACCTGCTGCATTTCTACTGCATCGACTAGTGAATGTGTTGGGTCATGTCATGTTAGGTTTGATGGGTTTATGGCTGCTGTGTACTTTGCTTGGCACTGCGTGGAGCCAGTAGGTATAAAATCAAGTAGGTAGGTATAAAGGGCCACCTACCTCCCTTTTCTTCTAGGTAGGCGTTGGTTGGCTGGCAAAAAATGCCTCTCTTGTTTTTTTGCAATGTTTTTGCTTTTCTTGTGCAATAAATAATAGTAACAACAGGCCGCATCATGAAAAATGAACCTGCGGAAAAAGTGTTATCTGGGTAGGTACTGTTGCGCACAGAATACCTTTAATAAATTCTAAATAAATATTTGTGGACATTTCACACAGTGCCATCTAGCCTCAAACTAAGCAAAGCTTCTATGGACACCAGATGGCTGATAGAATACTTTTTTTTGTAAATACAAACTGATAATACATAATACTTCAACATCCAGATATATTTGCAGAACATACAAACATTTCTCCCGTAGCGGGAATCGAACCCACGCCTCTTGCGTCTCAGCCAAGCACTCGCCCGCCACGCCACCGAGATCAGAATGTGCTAGCTATCTAAGTAGATAGGCTAATTGTTACATGAGTTCCTACTGTACCTACTGACTACTGACTGATGTAGGTTACCCTACATAAATAATGATTGGGAATATTAACCTAAAGGCAATCCGGAATGAACACCGACGACCACGGCGACTATGAATAAACCTAAGTGATCAAAAGTCAGTTGCTCACACCGAAAGGCCTTTTTTTTATAATTGTTAACCTAGTTCTTTATCGATTACATCACAATATAACAGAAAAAAGTATAGCGATAATTATCTACCTAGTAGATAGGTACATACAACGCAACAACTTAAACACCTTTATAGGACTTGTAAGATTAATGCTGCGGTTGCACAATATAATGTTGCATAAACCCATTCAGGTCAACGCATAACCAGAGAGAGTGCGCTCAGCTTCGCCAATTTGTTTCCGAATCTGGACTGCGTCCGAAGCCCCTGTAACACCGTAAGACAAAGTCTGAAGGCTCACCTCGGTCCAACGGTGTTGCAACTGCAAGACAAGACCGTAACCAGTCACAGTTGCCACTAGATGGTCGACTCGTGAGGTCGCGCACCGTCACCGTTGCCACAGTCACTTTTCACAACCTTTTTTTAACCATGTAAAAAGTGACAACCGAAAGTACCGCCACATCAAAATCGGTTAGTTTCGTTTAAAACGAATAATGGAGCCCGAAAAAAGTACAATGGAGAGTCTTAGTGTGCCGGTGCTACCGGTGAAGAAACCAAATTACATGCTGATGTCCTTGCAGAGGATATTCGTGCTATCAGTAATACTTGTCGGTGTTTTAGTTGTGGTTTACTACACGCCGATGCCAGGTATGGATATTTTGCAACTTCAATAAAATTGGCTCACTGGCTTTGGTTTGGCTGCATTGTTGTTTCTTAACGATTTTGTTCGAACATAATGTGTGCAATACACGACACGCACTAGAAAAGTCTCTTTGAAGTGTCTTCTTTCATCACAAAAGAATCCATGACACGATGAGTAATAACTAGCAATATTATTGATTACCTACCTATTCATACTTCTAAAGCCTTTCAGCTTTGATTGATATTTTGATAATGAGTTTGAATGTGAGATTGTAAAATTAGTAAACATAATAGAGAATACGTATTGTCTCCTATTAAAAGATCGATGAGAAGGTAGGACGACTATGCCGCATGATAAGTAGTTAAACGAATCAATTTGTCTAGTGCCTATAAATCAAAACTCCCAATAGTAAATGTTAGGTATTGGCTGAACTCTTAGGTCAGGACTTGACGGGGTATAATCTAGTGTTTTATATACAACAAGGTCGTATGTTTTACCCATTTACCTTATTACGACTGTTTACAGAGGAGTACTTCGAGAACTGTGATCGAGAATGTCACGAACTGGATTGGCCTATGATATGCCGAGTGAAGCTAGTCATCGAAGTGTACAAAACACTCAGCAAGTAAGTCTCTAGCTTTGTTTTGATCACCAGTAGGCATGTCTTGGTAAAATGAACTCTACATTAAAACTATACGTACTTTCAATTTCTTTTTAGATCCTGTGGGACTTGTGCAGAGAAGGATGGCCCAGATTGTCCAGCAACATGCATTTCCGCAGACGGTCGAGAACGAGGGGTCCTCTCAGCCAACAGGGGTCTTCCGGCCCCGGTGCTCCACGTGTGCCATAACGATATCCTAGTCGTGGATGTCGTGCACAGAGCACCGGCACATGCCCTGTCTATCCACTGGCGAGGGCAGCCCCAGAAAGAAACTCCATTCATGGATGGAGCGCCAATGCTGACGCAATGTCCGCAACCTGCCTACACCACATTCCAATACAAATTCCGTGCGTCGGCGGTCGGAACTCACATGTACCATGCTCATTCCGCAGCAGACGCAGCCGATGGACTCGCCGGTGCATTCGTAGTCCGACAATCTCCTAGAATCGAAGCTATGAGGAAGTTATACGACGTAGACGCAACTGAACATACGATTTTCATATCAGAGTGGGGACACTCTATGGGACCTTTAGCTGGAATAATGCCAAACGTCCCTGATGCGGAGACTCTTCTAATAAATGGGAAGGGTCACTCTCCGGAAAACCTTGACGCTCCATTGTCTAAATTCATAGTAAAAAATGGGAAACGGTACAGATTCCGTTTAGCGTACAGTGGCGGATCGAAAAGCTGCTCTGTGAAATTTAACATCGACCAACATGTTCTGAAGTTAGTGGCTTTGGACGGCCACGATATCGAGCCTGTCGATGTGAATTCTATAGAGCTGGGTAGAGGTGAACGTGCGGACTTTATAATAGACGCCGTAAAAGTGTCTGGTGCTTACAAAATCAATGTTATTGCGGACAAATCTTGCCAAGATAACTTGGAAGGTGTTGCGGAACTAGTGTATCACAGTGATAAAGCCAAGCTACATAAAGTGGAATCTTCAGTGGCTACGGAATTCACGACTTTATTCAGTGCTAAGTGCAAGTTGGATAAAGTGTTGTGTTTAGGTGAAGTTCGTGCCGCAACCGCGCTGCCGGCCGAGTTGGCTACTGCCGTAGACAAGATAATTTATGTGCCTTTTAATTACTCAACGAAGCAAATTTCGGCGAAGCGAGTGGGTGAGTTTAATTAATACATTTCGTATCTTCCTATTGTTATTTAAACTTTGTTGTCTTGGTAACTGACTAAGTAACAAGGTACTTAGAAAATAGAAGGTATGATCTCGCAGATACGGATGCGGTGCTATATGAATAAACATGCGGTGAGAAGAGTACTTATCTGGATACCTAATTAAAATATTAAGTAAGCATTCTCACTACTAAATTTATGTCTATATGCATAGCAGGTAAGAGGTACTTATAATAACTAGGTACATAGGTAAATTGGTAATAATGGAGTCTAAAAAGTGCCCCGAAAGAGCTTCTAGTGCGTAGGCGGTATGTAGAATTGCAATAATTCTAGTGAGAACAAAAGTATCTACATTAATTCGCGTTTATTGCATGCAAATTCAAGAGTCGATACTGAGCATAATCCATTCATCAATCTAGATGAAACCGGTTTATGAATAATTTCCTACCTAGTGATGTGCTAGTGCCATGGCTAGGCTTATGTGAGAGTGAAACTGACATTTTTGGTTAACTCTCCCGGACATGTATTAAATGAAACCGTTTAATGGTTTAGGCATTAGACCCAAAACTGGAACGATTGCTTAAGGTAGGTACTAGATACCATTAAGTATCATACATAGGCGTCTATAATTTTAATTAGGTATAGGTGCCTACTTAATGTGAGAAAAACACCGTAGTAATAATTCAAGGGTACAATAGAGGTTTATTACATCATAGATATCAACATACTCAGGTATAGTAACATAACAGGTATTGAATGATAATAATAATTTAGCTTATCATCAGCCTAAGTATAGCAGTTTACTGCTGGACATAGGCTTTCCCTAATATTCCTACCTACCGGGTTGATTTTGCATATTCTTTACAAGAAATAAAACGGAATATTATCTTATTACATTACATTGAAGATGAATATTGAATGATACCATGATAAATGATTATCGTTAAAATGTAAACGAATTAATATCCTACTTAGGTACCTACTTATAAATTAATTTTACATAAACGGACAAACCCTACAGGTGCCGTACGTATTTGCAAGTAATTTTAACCTCATCTTTTTAGAGCATAATGTTTGCATGCCTATTGAATTCTAACTAGGTAGTTAAGTGCACAACTTGAAACTTTTTATTTACTTAGCTGCTCTTTGTAATACAGTTAAAACGTACCTAACCTACATAGAGATAAAAGCTATTTTACTTAAGTACACGTACAATAAGTAGTAAAATTTAATGCGGACTATTCCAAAAAAAATGTTTCACAGACTTTTATATAAATGACGTTTTAGATAGAGATCTAAATCTGATTAGTATGGTTTTATGATTGATTTGCAATTTTTTGGATAGATTGCATCCATTAAATTGCAAATCAATCATAAAGCGCCATCTAAGATGCCTTACGGGACTAAATAGTTTTTCCTAATGACCTTGGGTACACCACTAGTTAATTTACAAATTCTGTATTCTCAGCTTACAAACTAGATTCACGAGATGCCTCAAATTATGTGCGCATTACACAACGCAACCTAAGAATAATGTCAGTGGGTTAAACGATTTCATAATTTTTGTTGGGTTGGAGTTACCTGCAATAATATAATATGCCTTACACCTACTCGTAAGATATCGTAGCGTAGGTAAATAAAATCTGATAAAATTACTTGTTCTCTTCTCAACTTTGTAGAATTTCAAAACTGATTATTTAAATTACTTTAAAGCCGTTTTTTAAGTCATTTCTATGATTTTGTAACTTGCTTACTGATGTTTTCTATAGATCTATGACCGGAAGTTCTTTTTAAAATTGTTTATTTTTAATCACATATATTAAAGAGGTTTTAACTAAACTCCGGTAGACAGCGGTCTTAAAACCAGCCAATTACAAAGCAATGTTTATCAAAACGCTCAGAAGAAAGTGAAGTGATCGTGTGGTTTGGATAATCACACCGCTAATAATACACCGATGGCGTGATTGCAGGCAGTGTGCGCAACCTTTGCGATATAAACCTTGGTGTGCAAGTGTGTGTAATAAATACAGAACTAGGATAGGATCTACCTACCTACTGATTTATTTTTATCTCGATCTTATTATTATGACTATTATAATATCTATATCCAAAGGTTATTACTAGGTACTAACACTAACACCGCGTCTTCATTTGGCTTCCTTTTGACCCATGAAGATCTAATGGTAGGCGTATCACCCTTATCGTTTTCTTAGTGACTATAAATATTAGTTTGTATTAAAATCTATACTAATTAACTGAAGAATATTTTTTATTTATTTCAATGTATTTCAAAATAGATATCAACTTGTTTATTATTTTACGTAGAATTAATATAACCTGAATAAAACAATCGTTAAACACTTTTGTGCGCTATGTACGCGTAGAGTTACTTGGGGGTTCATAATTTTACATGACGAGAACTAATAGGTAGGTAGGTGGGTTTCTCTACGTCTCTATAATACTAAAAGGTACCTACCTCACCTCAGAACAGCAAATAAACTTCGGTACCTACCACCTAAACCTACCACATACCTAGATACAGATTTCGTAATTATGTTGCTTTCAATATGATCTTTGAAAATTATAAAATACTGACTAACCGGTTAGCGTCTATGAATAACCTAAGGTTTATTTAATATAAAGTCACGTGCGAGTCGAATTAGCATACAAAGGGTTCTGTACCGGGGTTTTCTTGTACCTACCTATGGGTCCCGCTTTCACTTTTGATTTGATTTTATTGTATTTCTTGTTATATCGGCAACTGAAATACACATCGTCAAAATTTCAACTCTACCTAGGTATTACGGTTCATGAGATACAGTAGAGACGGACAATAGTGTCCCGTTGGCACCCTTCATGTAGGTACGGAACTATAAAAATAATCGTAAATGACAATAATTAACGTTCTTTTAGACTAGGTAGTTAGTTCTTAAAACGATACAAAATGATTAATGACTGCATTTGACATCTGATTTGCTGCTTCTCTCCCTGAGCATGTCGTAAAAGGCGACCAAGGGATAGTATCTTCTCCAAAATTATGAACCACCTATATGGGCGATGGGCTGATCACCTGTCACCATGGTTCACCATATCCATCTTAGGAGTTTGAATCAGAAGTGGCTGCAAGTTTTCTTGTTTACTTGTGGCTCTGCCCACGTCTACGCATGTATGTTTAACATCTAAATCGTTTAAATTTCACTCTAAATAAACGTTTAGCTATTTATTATCTTTCTACAGAGAGCTGGGGTCAAACCGATGGGCACCGTTTCACGTACCCCGCGTCACCGCTGCTGACGCAAGGCGTTGACGTTGGCCCCAACACATACTGCCCCCATGGACCTGGCCAGGGCGAGGAGTGCGTTCACGTCAAGAACGTGCCCCTGGACTCCACAGTGGAGATTGTGATGTTCGATCAAGGTAAAATAACTTACCTACTATTCTGCCCTCCTAGTGAAGAACGCAGTAACTATGTCAAACATGTTTTGATACGCGAGTGAGAACAGAATGTTGTATTTTGATAGGCGATTCCGAATTCATATCTAACTATTTTTTGTTAAAAATGATAGTTACTGCGTTCTTCACTAGGAGGGCAGTATTAGTGGAGTCAGTTTCGAACCGGTGTTTTCAAAGGATTTAAAGTGCACCAAAGGATCCTTTACGACATGCCGGTTTAATCACGATTTTTACCCGACTGCGAAAGAGGGTAATGTGTTTGGGATGTATGTAAATATGTGCATTCCTTTGACTGAAGCTGTAGTCCAAACGGCTAGACGTATTTTGGTAAATGAGGTGTCGTTACATTCGTCTAGAATGACGAGTGTCTGTAGGCACAGCCGATGACAATAAAAAAATAAAAAATGGAGGCTTTAAGAGATCATTTTCAATTAAATAAGACAGATTAAATGGTTATAAATTAGCTTAGCTCTAAAGGTCTAACAAGACAAACACTTGCAACTAGCATGATTTAGCGTAAGTATGAGTTGGAAACTTTTAACAATGTACACTATTGTTATGTAAAGGCACAGCTTTCATCTCCGAAAGTTGCCCGAAGAAACGGCACTTGTTACTAAGGCGGAAGTGTCAATATTTCGCCTACGGCCTAACATGGCTTGCATGCTTTAGTAATCTGTCTATTATGTAGTACCTACAACAACAAGGAAGTGTTTTGTAAGCGGGTATGGATGAGATCGCCTGTGACTCTAAAATAGGGTCTGTGTTCGTCGTTATGGTTATAGAAATCTAAAGATTATATATATTGACCCAAATGAGCTATGCTGAATTATGCTTAAAATATACCTAGTTTTTTTAACCGAATTAGGTTTGCGTTTATCTAAAGATTAACTATGTAGCTTTGACCTGCAACGTTGTATGCGCAACAAAAAAATATATAGCACCAGCTAGAGGCCCTTGCCCAAAGCCAAGAACAAGAAAGCTGCTAACGACCCGATTGACATTGTCAATTGTCAAAATTGTATAAATGCCAAAGTAACTGTCTTGTTAAAATATAATGTCTTTGAAGGATTTATGCGTTATCATGTTTATCCTTTTACATCCTTTTTCAATTTTGGGATCGATTTACAGGTTAAAAAGTAGCCAAATATCATCAAAAGTTCAGCAGTTTAGGCGTGAAAGTTACCTTTACCTTTTCACGCCTACTTTCGTATTTATAATATTAGTATGGATCTAAATAATAGTTACCTTGACATGTAAAACTACTAACATTTGAAACGGCTCGACTGACTTACAATCAAAGTTACAAGTACAGTGCGTCCAACGTAACTTGGCATGCGTGAAGTTAGCTGTTGGACATGCGCAGTGTAGCTTTTTCATACTAAATTGTTTACTGCGCATCGAAACGGCTAACTTCACGCATGCCAAGTTACGTTGGGCGTACTGTAGGTAGGTACTTAATATGATGCCTGGAGTAGGGTTACCAGAGAGAAAATTTAAAAGTCCGGAGAAAAAGCTTGATTTCCATTGAAAAATCCTGAGATTTACTGAAGCCAAACTGACTGACAAAGCGCCAAAGTTGATTTTTAAATTAGTCTCTATATAAAAAATATTAATATTTGTTTTTGTACTTAATAAAAAGATCTACTCTATTTTATTGAAAATTTCAAAAATCCTGAGATCTCCAAAATCCGGCCGCAATCCTGAGAAGAGCCTAAAAATCCTGAGATCTCAGGGCAAATTCTGAGATATGGGAACCCTAGCCTGGAGGCTCCTGGAGGGTAAAAGTACCTACCTACGGTACCGTATTATTATACTTAGCTGTGTCACTAGTTCATTCGAACCAGTGTGGCGAGAGGATTAAAATATGTCTCAAAGGCTCTTTTCGTCCATGGCTGTTGAACTATGAAGGTCCCCACATAGTGTAAATGTGCATTGCAGCACATTTTATTTTTAAGAATGAAAAAGGGATGGAAGCCATTGTACTAAAATCGTATTACGCGAGTGAAACCGCAGAAGTCAGCTAGTATACACAGTATAATGTTGCTTATGTTGAGAGTTCGTCAGGTTTAGGCAATTTGAACATGGTTTCTAAAATTATTGCTAAGTTTTACGACGGTATTAACGCACATTAGGAAAGTAAGTGCTCATAAACACTTTTCTTAGAAACACTAAACTTCACTTACCTACTCGATTATTGGTACACGTTGATGTTGGTCTATATCTACAATTTACATAGGTATATTATACTTTATTTAAAGAGTACATAGAGTAAGTCATATTAAAAAGTACTTACCTACATGTAGGTACGATGGCATGGAACCCTTCGTGTGCGAAATCGACTCGCACTTGATCGGTTTTTATTTATTGTAACAACTGATTCCGCAAATGTAATGAGCACATTGCGCAGCGAATGGATAATGATAATTGTAGGTACTATCAAGCTTTCTCGATATCGACCATTTTGAGGCTTTCGTTGGAAGTGAATTTCTCTTTGTAAAACATACCTAAGTCTTAAGAAAATCTAATAAAATTAACTAAGAGTTTCTTACCCAACTTTGTTTTAAACGTGATCTAACAGGACGTGGGTTCAAATTCGGTCGTGTACCAATAGATTTATCTGTGTGAAAAATTTATGTGCGTACCAGTACTCTCAAACGGTGAAGGAAAACATCGTGAGGAAACCCGCGGCTTAGTCAACTCCGCACGTATTGACCATGTCGTTCCTGTGGACAAGGCCGACTAAGCTGAGAGGATGGTATAGGTGCTGGGCAAGCCTACTCCATCTTAATTCGTCCCAGGCACTACAGCGTCCCGTTTGTGAAAGTAAAAAGTTGCCTCCTGACGCTGTATAAATCATCTATTAAAGATGGTTAAAGGCCTTAGATCAAACAATAATTCTGATACAACCAAATTTTTTTAACTTTACCAACTACCTACTAGTTCTTTCGAACCAGTGCGGTGAAAGGATTTAGAGTACACGAAAAGGTGCTTTTCGTTTTCGTGCACTAAGCATTATTATTTATTACTGTAGGTACTAGTTACGCATAGGTACATTACAAAATATTATGTAGTTACCAAGACAAACAGAACAATAAAAACAGAAAATAAGAGTCAGTTAATGTAATGAAAAAATAACGTACGAATGTGCGTTAAAATCGTAATCTCGAGATTGCACACGTTCGCGGAAGTTTAGGTACTATTATTAAATAATTTACAGTCGACGTACGGTTATGAAATCTACTTGTAGGCTGCTAGGTTTAGACACGTCAACCAAAGTTATCATCATCTTCCTGCCCTTATCCCACTCCATGTGGGGTCGGCACAGCATGATCCTTGGACCATGCTGTAAGAGTTTTGGCTAAGGTGTTTTATGACCGGCCGCCTGCCTGAAGTCAACCCTCCTTGGGAATAATAAATAAATAAATAATAATAAATAACACCCAACAGTCACATACATAGTCCTGACCCCACACTAGGATTCCCTGTGTCAATTTGATTCAACGTCAACCAAAGTAAGCTCTATAATAAAGTCTCTTTGCTTTAGAATACTTATATGCAACTACCACACAGCCAGGTTCGAAATAACTACTGACATGAGTCTAGTACAGGGATCCCCAAACTATTTTGAACAAGTGACCCCTTTTCCAAAATGAACTGTTACCTCAGACCCCCATGGCCTAGACCTACTTTTAAGATCAACCCCCTTATTCATAATGGTCCGCTAACTTAAAACAGCTGCGAGTTTTTCATCTTGTACGAACTTGAGACTTTACATTACTACAACAATGCTATTTCCTACAAAAATATTAATTATTCTTAGTACACGTGACACAACATAAACAATACAGTACTTACCTATCTTGAAAGTTTTAAATAAGAACTTGTGTTAATTTAATAGGGGTCGATTTTTAGACCTCGTCGACCCCCAAAATTAGTTTTCGTTTATGTCGACCCCTAGGAAACCGATATCGACCCCAAGGGGTCGATATCGACCACTTTGGGAATCCCTGGTCTAGTACATAGTAAGCTGTCTAGGCTTGGTAGGTCCTTCGCGTAGAACAAACGGAAAACAATGTCGTCTATACAATATAGTATATTACTGCCCAGGTCGAAATTAAAGCATTTTACGGCCGAGTGATTTTAAAACTTTTTCCTTTTTAAACGAGGCCTTTAATTGTTATTTCCGCCGAGACTCGTACAGTACTTTTCTCCAATTTGTGAGGAAACAGTTAAGAAATTAATTCAAGAAACAGAAGTTTCATTCCCACCAATTTCACAGCGCGCAGTCTTAGTTCTTTTTTTTTACTTTTGAAAAGCAATTCGGAATGCTCACCAAAAGTACCAAAGTTTGGTATCGTATAATATCGTATCGTTTACCTATGTGTGATAGTCCTCGGCGACACGACTCGCGTAGGATACTAAGTCGTCTGTAAGTATCGTAATGTAAGAAGGGCCTCATTGTCATGTGCAAATTACTAGCGTGCTTTTTTATAGAGTACAGAAACGAGTCGATTGACGTACCTACTGTCATCATCATCGTCATCTTCCTGCCCGAAGAGTGGGAGTGGGATAAACTCTATGTGGGGTCGGCACAGCATGACCCTTGGATCATGCTGTAAGAGTTTTGGCTAAGGTGTTTTATGACCGGCCGCCTGCCTGACGTCAACCCTCCTTGGGAATACTTGCTTATTGTATCTCATCATGTTGGAGGATAATATCCCTTAGTCGACTTTTACGACATGCTCGGGGAGAGAAGCAGCTGGACGAATTCTATGTTTTTTTCTTTACTCCCAGTCCAGCAGAGAAGTTAAGTTGTTTTTTTAATAATGAAGCTTTTTCCTAGCAAGTGAGAGAAAACATAATATCCCGCATGTTTCACAAAGGGATAGACATAGTCTACAAATCTCCTTTTGCTACGGTCCGGACATTAGCTGGTACTCTAGCTTCATTATTATTATACATGTAATTTATTTACGTAATTATACACCTCGTAGCTACAGAAAAATTGTAGGTAGTTATCTGAACTTATATCTGGTTATGTAGGTAGTTTCGTTGTAGTAATTAGTGATATTCTTCTTTCATTCACTAAAACATCTTACATACTGTTCTTTTTCATAAATTAATCTCATCCGTCTTATAAAATACACTAGCTGACGCCAGCGGCTTCGCCCGCATGGTTCCTGGATATAAAATTGCCTATATGTTATTCCAGCACATGTTCTATGTAGGTAGGTATATTCCAAGTTTCATTCAGATCCGTTCAGCCGTTATGGCGCGATTGAAGCACAAACATAGGTACACACATCCTAAAAAACTGTCGCATTGATATTATGAATTAATAGTAAGATTCTTTAAGAAAACAAGCAAAGCCAATACCGTAGCGAGTTTATCCTACACTCCTTACTTGATTAAAATAGTTAGACTACCCCACCTAACTTAACCGAAGTTCTGATGTGGAATACTTTGGGTCGGATTGAGATAGGGCATGTCAGATAAGCCATGGAGTCGATCGAGTTACTAGGTACTTACATAATGTTATCGAGTGTCATAGTAATTAAACACCTAGTGGCCGGTTCAGTTACAAATGGTAGAATAGAGATTTGAATAGAGTTTTGGTGCGTGAATAAAGTTGATTGATTAAACTAAACTGACATATTTGGAGTATGTTACGGTATACATTCTGCTAAAAGTAGTCTAACTACTTTTTAGATACCTACCTACTTATAACTCGAAGTATAAAATAAATTAGACATATGCGATGGAGCTAAATCCGCACCTACCTACTAATAAGTAAGGCATTATACATAGTTATAATAAGGTTCTTTTAAGTAGATTAGTGGATGTTGTTTTGTTTAAGAAAATACATAACCGTTTTTTTTCTATTTCTTCTGACCACTGAAAGATCAATAGATTGGCATGAAACTTTATAGAGATATAGAGCTCGCCCCGTGCGCGGGTTGCAAGCAGCCCCCGAGAGTCGGAAACGTTTCTGGTGGAAAAACAATCAAAAAACCCCATATTAAAATACGGCGGCGGCCATCTTGAAATCTGGTGAAATCGAAACCAATTCGGCATCAGCGAGCTTGAAAACCCTCGGAAGCAAATTTTTTGCCGGATCGGAGAAACTAATTTTTTATCCGCCATTTTGAATCTGCCATCTTGATTTTTTTCACCTAGAGCAGTTGCCCACTATTGCCCTCTTTGACATTTGTACGAACACCACTTACCAGTCGCTGATAGTTTTCAAGATAATTATAGAGATAATTATAGTTTGTGATCTGAAAAAGCATATAGGCTACCTTTATGCTTTAAGGTTACGTAAGCGTGTAGTACAAACACGCTATACTCAAATAAAAGTACAAATATAATCCTAGGTGTTCCATTTCCTGAATAGAAACACTGAAGGTTCTCGTCTAGACTGCAGTCTATAGACAGGTAAAGTCTAGTTTGAACGGTAGCTTACCTTCATTAACGACTCATTCATGAATGATTGATCACCAGGAAAGTTATTATTCGTTAGACATGTGAATAGTGATTTGTCATTTTATAATGCTTATAAAAGAACAAGAAAATGAAAATAACAAGGTTTAAACAATAACATGCTAGTGTGCCGACCCTACATAGAGTGGGATAAGGGCAGGAAGATGATGAATTTATAATGCATACAATATCGCTTTTGCTGTTCTGCGAGTCGGCTTCATAATTCTTGCGTTTAGTGATATAAAAATTAAGACCTTTACACAGCAGTCAGGATACAATTTATGACACAACGGGCCGCTATACAACTGGGACAATTTTAGACGGGTTAGGATTGCTCAGCACCATGGGAATACGTCGCTGAGTGCCGGGACAAACTTGTGTCCGAAGTCGAAACCTTGCTAAGCAAGGTCGCGGTCTGGGGTCGACTAAACTTAGTTGAGTTCAACCCTAAGAAGACACAGGCTTGCGCGTTAACCTACTGCTAAAAATAATCCCTGTGTCGTATCTCCTAGTTTTGAGAGCAATCCCCTCATCGCCTCAGCCAAAACTGTAATCCTTGGCGTTGTCATACCGAGTGATTTTCAGTTTCGCGGTGATTTGGAAGGAAAGGCCAAATTGGCCTGCCAAAAACTAGGTGTGCTCAACAGGGCTAGACGGTATTTCGTGCCGGCTTGCAGCTTGCAACTGTATAAGGCACAAGTACGTCCGACGTACGCACATGGAATACTGCTCTCATCTTACGGCCGGGGCACGAATTGTCAACGACCAAGTACTTTTCGAAAGTAAAAACGAAAAAAGAAAGAAAAAAAACAAAATTGTAATGTTCTCATTCCCCTATAGCAACAGTTTGCCACAATCAGAAAATGACCTTAGATATAAGTTAAATATGACTTTGCATACAATATCATGCAATAATAATAATATACATGTAATTGACTCTAACAGTGTTGTTAGTAAAAAATATTATTTGACTAAAGGTAGGTATTACCTTTCAAATTATTACAAAAGACAGGTAGCAATGTCGCTATCTTATTATTTTAATATAACAGCCAAGAACTTGGCTACTCAGACTGCTTCTTTTGAGCAGTATAATGACCCCCAAAAACAGACTCTGGAAGTTACTCCAAGTCATTTAAATTAGACCTCAAGACAATAGAGATAGCCTCTAGCGCTTATTATTCACCTTTAAAAAAATCAGTTCTTCATTCAAATATAAGAAAATCCGATAATATATTAAAGTCAAATAATAATAAAAAGAGTCAAAATAATAATTTTAGAAAATCAAAGGTTACTAATTTGGTGCATCAAAATATTCAAGGTTTGAGAAGTAAAGAACTACAGCTGGAATTGTACATGACCTCAAACAAAATTGACATAATTTGTATTACAGAACATTGGCTAAAAATCATGAGCTTATGTTTAATTTCAGTGATCACCAAGTTGGTAGTGCTTTCTGCAGGAACCATTTTGAACGAGGTGGCTCATTAATATTACTAAACAAACAAATTAAATTTAAAGAACGCAAAGATATTATTCACCTGACTGCAGAAAGACACATAGAAATAGCCTGCGTAGAGTTGGAGCAGTTCATTGTTATAAGCGCTTACAGCCCGCCTTGCGCCTCCTTTGATGTTTTTGAAAAGGTTATGGAAGAAATTATGTTCAAATTGTCTAAATCTAACAAGGAAATTATTGTATGTGGCGATTTTAATGTAAATCTGCTTGAAAAATGCTCATTAAATACTAGATTAACAAGTTTATTTAAATCATTCAATCTTGAACCATCATTTATGGAGCCAACTAGAATAACTGCCACCTCAGCTACATGTTTGGACAACATATTTACTAATGTTAATATAATAAGTAAAAATATTATTAATCAACTTGAATCAGACCACCTTGGACAATTTATAAAAATTGAAACACAAACTAGGCAAAATGTAAAAAGGAAAATTACCTATGTACCAATGACCATTAATCGATTGGAACAGTTGAAATCAAATCTAAAAAATAAAATTCCAAACATAATATATCATAATGAAGATCCTAATTATTTGTATAATACATTTTTTAAAGAATTTAATAACGAATTCAATTCAGTTTATACATCCAAATCGATCATGGTATCTAATAAGCCAGGATTTTGTGAGTGGGCAACAGCAGGAATACATAAAAGTAGACAAACATTGTATGAATTGTACAGTATAAAACAATATAATTTCAGTGAAGAGTTTAAAGAAAAAGTTAAGAATTATTCTAAAATATTTAAGAAAGTATGTAAAATAGCCAAATCATTATATTTGAGTTCAAAAATTAAAAACAGTCAAGATAAAATTAAAGCTACTTGGAATGTTATTAAAGAAGAGACTGGAAAAAATATAATTCATAATAACAGTTTTAAATTAAAAATAGATAATATAATTATTAACAAAGATGAAGATGTAGCTAAAGCGCTCGAATTGTTTTTTACTGATATTCCAGTCTCTACTACAAAATCTTTAAACTCTTCCCACATAATCGCAGAGTCAATGTTGAAACAAAACGTACCTGAATGTAAAACAAATTTTTCATTCGATTATGTCAGTTCTAATGACATTGTCAAGGCTTATAAATTAATCAATGTAAAAAAGACCACGGACCTCTGGGGAATTTCTGTTAGCGTCGTAAAACCATTGATAGACATAATTGCACCTGACCTAGCTATGATCTTCAATCAATGTATTGATTGTGGTGTGTTCCCTGATTTAATGAAACATAGTAAAATAACACCTCTCTTCAAATCTGGTAGTCATTCAGACCCTAGTAACTATCGTCCTATATCAGTACTACCGACCTTTAGCAAAATATTTGAAAAACTGATTCTAAAGCAACTTCAAGACCATTTTAACATAAATAACCTACTCGACAACAAACAATTCGGATTTATGAAGGGCCGTTCAACAACAGAGGCTGGTGTCGAGTTAATATCGCATATTTTCCATGCATGGGAAGAGTCTCGTGATGCTTTAGGGATTTTTTGTGATCTGTCAAAAGCATTCGATTGTGTCCATCATGAAACATTAATCAGGAAACTCCGACACTATGGGGTTAGGGGTTTTGCTCTTGACCTTCTCAGTTCCTATTTAAGTAACAGAATACAAAGAGTCGACGTTAATGGAAAACGTTCTCCAGGGTCAATAGTAACAATGGGTGTACCACAGGGATCAATATTAGGACCATTTCTATTTTTAGTTTATATTAATGATTTACCTAAACTTGTTAGGGATGATCATGAAATTGTATTGTTTGCAGATGACACCTCATTTTTATTTAAAATGAAACGACGCCAGGTTAATTTTGGCGAAGTAAACAATGCAATCTCCAAAGTCGTAGAATGGTTCGATGTAAATAACCTATTGCTAAATGAAAAGAAAACCAAATGTATAAGATTTATACTACCAAATGTACACAAGTAAATTCTCATATAAAAATAAAAAATGAACATATAGATCTCGTGGACACTACTACTTTTTTGGGCATAACCTTAGATAAAAAGATTCAATGGGACCCACATATAGATAAATTGTCGAAGAGACTTAGTTCTGCGGCATATGCAGTCAAAAAAATACGTCTACTTACAGACGTAGATACAGCTAGACTAGTTTACTTCAGCTACTTCCATAGCATCATGGCATATGGCATTTTGTTGTGGGGGAGTGCTGCAGATATAAACACCGTATTTGTGTTGCAGAGGAGGGCTGTTCGAGCAGTTTATAACCTGGGTCCTAGGGAGTCATTACGTAATAAATTTAAAGAAATAAACATTATGACTGTTCCTTGTCAATATATTTACGAAAACTTGATGTACGTACATAAAAATGTTAGTAAGTTTAAGAAAAATAGTGATAATCATAGTGTTAATACTAGAAATAAGGATAAACTTGCTGTACCCACGATTAGGCTAGGTAAAGTTAATAAATCATTTAAAGGGCAATGTGTACGCTTCTATAACAAAGTCCCAAGCGAGATGACAAATTTGTCAGTTAATAAATTCAAAACACTAATAAAACAAAAGTTGTATAAAAAAGCTTACTATAAAATATCCGATTATATAGAAGATAAAAATGCTTGGGACTGAATGCTCCAACTCCTTTTATAACATGATTGTAAAGGGATCATTTTCCAAAAAAATAGCCAAGCGTGGTTTCTTGCCTGTATCTTCCACGCCTGGTCGCGTTACGAACAGGTGTAAATGCAACGTAGATTTAAGACGTGTCCAAGTGATCCCAGTGATTTTATGGAATAAAAATTTTTGACTTTGACTTTGACTTTGAAAGGCTTGATCCTTTGGCTCTGCGAAGAGATGTTGCATCCCTATGCATCATGTACCGCATTTACAATGGGGAGTGTTCTGAGTAATTGTTCGGATTAATTTCAGCTGTTGATTTCCGCCATCGTACACGGCGACAGCAGTACATACTATCCGCATCATGTGAATGGTTGGCAATCCACAACTGTGCGGTTCACACGACAATTTCTGTCTCGCACAAGTGCCGTGTGGAATCGGCTGTCACTTAGGGACCTTACCTTACCTTAGGGAAACGAGCCTACTTCTGCTTCAAAGGTCGGCAACGCACTTGCAGCTCCACTGATGTTACAGGTGTCCGTGGGCGGCGGTAATCACTTATCACCAGGTGAACCGCATGCTCGTTTGCCCCCTCTTCCGTAAAAAAACCTATATCATCCTCTCAGCTTAGTCGGGAATATCTAATTTCGATTGAAATTGCTATTACGAGTAGGTCACAATATAAGTCACGAGTTTATAGCGCAACGTAATAACAAAACAAGCCCTGTAGGGCAGGTAAACTAACGCTCTCTCAATCACTTACTAGATTGCATTATAACGTCCGAAACGACCGAAAACCGAATCGATTATGAAATCATGATAGCTAGCCTACATTAATTTCTCTTTTGTTTTCGTTCAGATATGATACCGTTCTTTAGCTAACTTCCCCAAGTAGTACCTACCTGTTTTTTTTAATCAAAAGCCACTAGCTAGTTTGGGACCAATAGATATCTCTTGTTTCAAACTGGTTGCAATCATCGCATTCTCGTTTTAGGACGTCACGTTTTCGTAAGAGACATGCATCATGATCCACAAAGAGATGGGCATTCTCACTAGTTTTTATTACATATTATTTTGATTATTTTAGTATAGAAATCGGGTCATTCGTGCAAGAGTTCGCTTCCAGATCATTGATCCGTCCGTTATAAAGTTACCGGTTACACGACACACTTGAATGCACTTTTCAGACAGAGAAAGTCAGCAAAATTGACGTGTGGTCTCATAAAAGCTTGTCGTGAATTTTTATGGTTTTTAAATGCTTTTATTGTATTGATAATAAAGCTATAAAGTGTTGGTTAGTTGTTATTTGATTATTGGGAGAGTCAAAAAAATGGTAATAATCTAGGATAGAGGCCCAATTAATTGAGAATGTTGTTCAGTTTGTTCATGTAATCTCTACCCAAGTACCCACCTGTTGTACCTTGTATAATAAATAATGTACGTGATATAATATAGAAAATAAAAAGCACTTAAACGAAATGAAAGTAGGCTGCCCAAATCACATGACACTATTTTATTTCTGGGTCAAAAACACTAGACGCGTCGTTGAACATAACCCAAACAGTTCTATAAGTAATTGACTTTTGCCAGAAAAAATATTAACTGAGGCCTCCAAAATGTTGGACTTTGTATACATACACAGCTCTGCAATGATGATGATAATGTGATTAATCGGTATTATTATAATCATCGATGTTGAATGTTTTGATATATTTATTGTATGGACGTGTACGGATTTTTTGAATAAACATGCTCCTACAAGGGTTCCGATTTTATCGTAATTCAATTTTAATTTATTTTCAGGTGGAGAATCCGACCACATCTTCCACCTCCACGGCTACAGTTTCTACATAATTGGCATCAGGGAGTTCAACAGTAGTTTAGAGACTGAAGCCATCAAAACAATGAACCAAGATGGTACCTTATTCCCTGACAGAAACCTTATCAATCCAGTGCTTAAAGATACCATAGTGATACCGCGGTTCGGAGCAGTCGCCCTCAGGTTCAAAGCCGATAATCCTGGCTTCTGGCTGATGAGGGACGAAAGATCCACTCACTGGACTAGAGGGCTGGACTTTATCCTCAAAGTGGGCGAACAAAGTGATTTCGTTCAGGCCCCGACTGACTTTCCTAAGTGCGGTTCGTACGTCGGCCCGGAGTACTTCCTAATATGATATAGTAGTTTATTTACTCAGTTATTTATTGATTTGTGATATGATTGCTTAGGATGTTTGATTGTAAATACTGTAGCGGAAGGAAAGATAAATACATCGACTTTTTATTAGATTTCGTTGTCTTACTTTTCTCAAAATAGGATCCCGTTTATTGTGTTGTTTAATGCGAAGATCATTTCATTTCCTATTGTTTACTTCATCATAAACAACTTTCGTTTGTTCAAGCTACCACATTATCCCGGCTATGAATTTTGATAAGGTCTTAGCAGTCATCCAGCAAAGTCGATTAATTGAAGTTGAATTGGTTCACAACGAGAACTGCATACAGAGTAGTTTACATAAATTCATGGGTCAATTTATTTCCATGTCATTATTGTGACAAATGTACTTAATTATTACAATAAAATGCATACATTGTAACTTTAAATACATATCATTTTAATATTGACGAATGAATTTGCCTCGCAAATGAATGCACTCAGCCCAATAACTTTATTTAATTAACGTAATAAATCTTCATGTTTTCGGAGCCCGATCAAGTCTATATTTAGTTATAACTATCAAAGCTGAGTTATTAAGTACATCTCTATTACAAAATAGTTCCGGTATAATAATAAAGGCCTTTTACCATCATACCGTAGTAGATGACGTCAGGAGGCAACTTTTACCTTCACTAACGGGACGCTGTAGTGCCCGGGATGAATTAAAATGGAGTAGGCTTGCCCAGGACCTGTTCCATCTTCTCAGCTTAGTCGGCCTTGTCCACAGGAAAGTCATGGTCAATACGCGCGGAGATGACTAAGCCGCGGGTTTCCTCACGATGTTTTCCTCCGCCGTTTGAGAGTAGGTACTGGTATTAGCGCACGGAAATTTTTCGCATAGAAAAATCCGACCGGATTTGAACCCAACACCTTAGTCACTACCAACTAGACCACCAGTGCTGTATGGCGCTTAGCAATATTTATGTCTTTCTCCTAGCTTTATGAAGACGGAGATAAATGAGCGTACCTACTGGACGAGCTGTTTATGATGCCGCTACTGTCAGCCTTTTAACTATTTTTATGAATAACGTTTCACGCAGCCTCATTGTCGGTAAGTGAGTGTCCAAATAGTGAAAGTGTTGAAGTTGGCTACCACAACCGTAGAACACTGTCCGTTTGAAGTAGGCCGTGGAAGCAGACCAAAAAAGTCCGGTTTCACTAAATAATTACATTTAAACGTGAGCCGTGATTGCGCGTGCTTGGGTAGTAGGTAGGTAACCTACTGTATAGCAGGTACTTACTGTAGGTGTGAGCATTGGTGGTCTCGTGGTAGCGGCCCCGCCTTCCGATCCTAAGGTCGTGAGTTCAGATCCGGTCATGCACTAACAGATTTTCTTGTTCGAAAGAATTATGTGCGCTATACCAGTAGGTACTCTCAGATGGTGAGGAAACCGGCATGTCGTAGAAGCTAAATAGTTCGAAAACATGTGTCAAGTGCATGAAAAGAGCCTTCGAAGCGCACTTTAAATCCTTTCACCACACTGGTTCGAAAGAACTAGTGACATGACTAGAAGTAGGTAGACTGTAGATGGATTTATCATTTTTGTGGTGACACAAGACATTACTCTTTACAATAAGTAGGTACCTACATATTAATACTAATACTATAAATGCGAAAGTAAATCTGTTTGTCTGTCTGTTACCTTTTCACGCCTAAACTGCTGAACAGATTCTAATTAAATTTGGTAAGGAGATAGATTCCATCGGGAAGGACATAGGCTACTTTTTATCCTGTAAAACGATCCCAAAATGAAAGAAGGATGTAAAAGGACGTATCTAGGTACCAGGTTTTCGCATAAATACTTCTTAGACATTAATTTATGACAAGATAGTTAACTGGACATTAATAAAAAAAATTAATTGAAAAAATGTCATTCATATCAATCGGGTCGTCAGCAGCTCTCTTTTTCTTGCAGGGCTGTGGGTAAGGGCCTCTAGCTGGACCGATTTCATGTTTTTATATGTTGGATTTGTCTCCGCCCCGAATAGCATAATAACTACATAATAAAACATTTGAAAATTTGCATTATTAATTCTAACGCGATACGAAATTAGCTGGGTCAGCTAGTAGGTACCTGTGTAATATATTGGCCCTCTTTGCTTAGGTCAACAGCCTTTTGACAACAAGCTTATCCCCTCCTGCTATGTAAGCTACATAATTTAGAACCAATAATACTCCGTGTCACACGAAAGCCACAATGTTAGTTTAGGCTATTTGAGCTGAGGGCTGTGGTGGCACTAAAGGTTTTCGCCCATTATACTGCCACATATAAGAATACTTAGTTACCATCTTGGTACAAGCAAAAATATATACCTGTGGTTGAAAACCAAAAAATATATACCTACTAGCTGCCGCCCGCGGCTTCGCTCGCGTGGTACCCGGGTGAAAAATAGCCTATATGTTAATCCAGTACATGTACTATGTATATTCCAAGTTTCATTCAAATCCGTTCAGCCGTTTAGGCGTGATTGAGGCACAAACATCCAAACTCGGAAACTTTCGCATTTATAATATAAGTAAGATGGTCAAGTGCGAGTTGAATTCGCACACGAAGGGACAACTGGAATCCCCTTAATTTTTAATTTTATTATTATTTTTCTACAAATTATTTGTTATTATGGCGGCAATAGAACACACATTCTGAAAATTTCAACTCTACCTATTATGGTTTATGAGATACAGCCTGTTGACAGACGGGCGGACTGCGGAGGCTTAATAATACTTTGGCACCTTTTGGGTACAGAACCGTAAAGAATTAAAAACCCACCTGACTGAACTAAAACTTTCTCTGTTTTTGTCTGTATCTGTTATGATGATAGGTATATATTACTTTGACTCTGACCGGTTAACCAAGCCAAGGTCTTTGGGCTCTTTGGGACGACATTGCATGTTGTGGCTCAAACGCGGTTAAGAAGGCTGTTTCCGTATACAAAAGTTACCTTTAATTCGTAATTATGGCCAGTAGGTTGTTAACTTCTCAATCATAAAAGCTTCTACACAATGAAAGACAATGCTAACGATTCTGTTATTTACATATTTTCCTAAAAACTTGATTTGACAGCTCTAAAACTATAGCTTTACTTTTTATTTGAATCTTTTAGATTAATGCCCGGTTCCAATATTCTATTCAAGGACGATGATGGATCGTTCATTTACCCAACGTGGTTTTTAAATCGTAAATTATGTATGACGGTTTTCGACAGATTTCGACGTTCCTATGGTATTCAACGATCAGCCATCCTTGAGTAGAATATGGGAACTGGGCATTAGAAAGAGAGCATTACTATTTTAAGGAGTTAAACCGTCAGTTAAGGCTGGTGCGGCGGCAAATTCGAGGATCCCAAAAAGCGCAAATATGCAAACTTCGATGGGGCTTAAATTATGTATTTGAGCCTTTTGGGGTCGAGACCCCGGGTCCGTCGGGCACAGGTGCCCACCGCGTTTTCAAAGTTCTTTCCGGGCGTCTGGTCAAAGCGTTGCATGATCCAAGAGCTAGTTCATTGGCTCAACGGATCAGTCATCAATATTGTCATTCAGCGTAGCAATGCGGCCAGCGTCGTGGGCACGCTTCCACCGTCCGATGATCGAACAGGTACGTTATCTATAGACTGCAACGATCTTTAGATAGCCACAGGGTGTTGTAAGTATTTTGTAAATTATATTTATATTAGTTGTAAGTTTCTTTCTTTCAATAAAGGTATGGTAGATATGTTTAACAAAGAGTTTAATCGTCTGTTTTGTTCAGTTATTGCTAGTAAATAACTATTTTGTGAAAATAAACGTTTCTTGGTTCTACATTGTTGAAGATGTGGAAAGGATGCTTGCACTCGATATGCCTCATTTCAAAATCTTTGTTGGCATAGTGTAGTTCGGCTGTTGCAATAATAGTCTATCCATGTCATATCGATCACCGTACCTGCCGCCGCTTCTGCGTGACTGCTAATTCGTGAGCCATTATTAAAAGTAGTCACTCTTACAAAAAGTGGGCAAGGACTTACTACACAAATAACTTGATAGGTACCTACCTGCCTAGATATTAAACACTAGGACCTTTGTCAAACCTCTTTACGCGGCTGACCTTGAATCAGCGAGTTAAATTCGTCAAGAAAAAATAAAGGTCAACTCTTTATTTAGAGTTTATGCTGAATGATGATGTACCAAGTCATTTAAAAAGGCATTTAGTCCTAAACAAATTTGTTTAGGACAATTGGTGTTACATGAATATAATACGGTGTTTTTTAAGAATGGTTTTGTTATCAACAGTAAGTAAGTAATGAAGCACTCGTGGCGTAGCTTGCTCAGACGTTCTTGAAGTCATTGAAGTTAAGCAACCCTTTGCGCGGTCACAATTTGGATAGGTGACCGCAAGTGGCATTACGAGCTGAGCGCTTCCGTGCTTCGGAGGGCACGTTAAATTGTCGGTCCCGGCTTTTAAGTCGTTAAGCAATGATGGAGGCCTTCAGGCGGCCTAAAAACCTCCGTCACAAGATTTGGCCACTAGCACATACGAACTTATATTTTTAGTAAGTAGGTAATCAGAGCAAGAGAAATATTTTGTAGGGGCTTTGAGTTAGGTAGTAAAAGTAGAAGAAAACTACACTGAAAAAGAAACTCTCTGTTAACTCATATTCAAAAGCCCACTTTAATGGCAACTGAATGAATTGAAACTAAACTAAAGTTTAAATCAATAATGTGCGATGTTATTGCATAAACAGTGATTGCATAATTGGTTAATCCAATCCGGTCGGACACCTCCAATTGATTGTTCACGCCAAGAAGCACTGCGCCAAATCATTAATTTACGAAACAGATATCCGGATTATGAGATCACTGATGGCCTAGTGGTAGCACCCCGCCTTTGTTTAGGTTGTCCCAATGCTATTAAATCCTTCCATCATTTGATTCCATTTGCTTTTTGTAGTCAAATAAATAAAGTTGGCCTATAAAAATGCATTCAAAAAATATTTATAAAATCACATTATTATAATAGACCATAGAATTGAAGTTTATAATATGTTTGTTCTGCATGAAACTTGGTAGGTCGATAGGTTACACTTAAAAGAAATTTGGTAGTAGGTATATAAAAATGTCTGTGTCCTACCCTATATGTATACTAGTGGTCGTATTACAAGTTCTTTCGAACCAGTGTGGTGAAAGGATTTAAAATGCGCCTGATAGACTCTTTTCATGCACATTCATTTTTTCGAACTTTTCTACCTACGACATGCCTGTTGCTTCACGATGTTGCCTACAAAATGAAAATCTGACGTTTCGCGATGATTTAAGTCAATGACAGTTCGGTGCAAAGTTATGAAATCGACCCGTAAATAATAAGATCAACAGCAGGATGCATAGCTATTGCATAGGCTTACCCCTAGGTATTATGCATATTAAATTTTAATCAGTACGTAATTAAATGCGTTAATTGGATGGGAAGTTTAGCATGTGATTAGAATTATCGGTAGGTACGAAATGTTGATCGGCACATTGACAGTACAACACCAATTTGCATCAGCAAACAATAACGGCGAAATACTGGAAAATTGGTATTGGTGATGAAATTGTTTGGAAAGGTTTGTAGAACAAATTGAAGTATGCATGTTGAATTAAGCAATGTAGGTACTTGCCGTTATTTTAGTTCGGGCATAACCCGTGGTCCACCTAGTCCACCTCATTTTATCCGGGTGGACTACGGGCACTTTTTATTGCCGTGGATCACCTCAATGATAAGTGGTAGGAAATTATAAATAATGACTAAGTATGGCTCACAATCCACATGTAAAATTTGTTAAAAGCATAAATGAGTAATGTTCGCTGTTTTTGAAATGTTTTTATACATATATTTTTCTTACTTAATCGCATACCTAATTATGAGTACAATTTTTATCCTGTGGTACAGAGTCCCTCATCTCAACTTTGAGGAAAAATCGGCCGAAAACACAAAAGACAGTTGATATCTATTTAACTTGGACATTCCAACTTCAAAACCTTCTTTGCTGGACTAGGAGTACCTAAAGAAAAAACATAGAATGCGTCCAGATCCGCACAAGATCGGTTGATCTGGAAGTCTATGGGGGAGGCCTATGTTCAGCAGTGGACTGGACGTCATATGGCTGAGATGATGATGATGATCATGACTGTAAAAATATATTTTTATTTAAAACGTAGAACAAAAGAGTTCAATTAATAGCTCAGGCTTTACGATATAGCGTTCCGAAAATATTTTCAATTCATTGTTTATTAGCTCACAATGGTACCCATTGTTGTGGAGGTTTTGCAAAGTAGGTACCTCGCCCTCCGTTACGCTCGCAGAACGGAACTTGTATTACCTTTCACTTTTTGAGGCTTATTTTTAGTCAACTCTCTCAACAAAATAAGGTTCAAAATGCTATGGCAAGTGCTTTTGATTGAAGGCGTGGTTCACGTCAAGAGATGACAACATGACCCGCAGACAGAAAAATAGACATCGATAAATAAATTGTTAGTAGAATAGAAAGCTTGTTACCTACCATGTCGTTGTAATGATGTTAATATTAATACCATAATATTATTATAGAGATAAGTACACTCAAGTGAAGCTGGGCAAGAGACTTTGCGAGGCATGATGATGAACAGTGGAGTGGCTGAGGTGTGGTTATAGGAATGTGGGTCACCCTGCAGCAAGGTTGGTAGACGATATAGATAAAACTGTGGGCAAGGATAGGGTTACCAGATATACAATTTAATAGTCTGGAGAAAAAACTTGATTTCCATTGAAAAATCCAGAGAATTACTGGAATTTTCGAATTCTCGCGAAAATGTAATTTACAACTTTGTAGCCAACATCGCAAATTAAATATGATAAAAGAAATGATTAGATAGAATAGGTTTCATAGATTTTAAGTGTCGATTTTATTTATGTAATCCACATGACCAAAGTTGATTTTTAAATTAGTCTCTATATAAAGGAGATTATTAAGTATTTGTTTTTGTACCTAATTAATAAAAATATCTGAAAAATCTACTCTATTTTATTGAAAATTCCTAAAACCTTAAGATTTCCAGAATCCGGCCGCAATTCTGAGAAGAGCCTAAAAATCCTGAGATCTCAGGACAAATCTTGAGATAGGTATAGTAACCCTAGTCGAGGATGGATGAGATCAGACTTCCGTGGCGTGGCAGGCGAGAGCTCGGCTGAGACGCAAGAGGCGCAGGTTTGATTCCCGCTACGGGAGAAATGTTTGTATGTTCTGCAAATATTTCTTCCGGGTCTGGGTGTTGTAGTATTATATAAGTATGTATTTACAAAAAAAAGTATATAAGCATTAAATCAGCCATCTGGTTCCCACAGTACAAGCTTTGCTTAGTTTGGGGCTAGATGGCGCAGTGTGAAATGTCCGCAAATATTTATTTAGGTATTTATGATGGATGGCACAAACTGAGGGAGGCCTATGCTCAGCAGTGGATAAAGTCGGGCTGTGGATAGTGATGATGATGAAAGTATGCTTATTTTTTTATGTTTTATTTTAGTTTACGAGATTACATGCAACAATGTAATCTCTAAAAACTAAAACACATTCTAAAAATTATTTCTCTGATTACTACTAGGTACAAGTCGTGTCACTAGTTTCAAACCAGTGTGGCGAAAGGATTTAAAGTGCGCCTCAAATGCTCCTTTCATGCACTTGACACACATGTTTTCGAACTTTTTATGTTCTAAGACAACCGGTTTGCTCACCATGTTTTCCTTTACCATTTGAGAGTACTGTTAAAGCGCACATACTATTCGAACAGAAAAACCTATTGGTGCACGACCATTGAACCCACGACCTTAGGATTGGAAGGCTGGTCTCTACCACTAGACTACCAGTGCTCACTCACTCTCTTTCATAATAAAATTGCGATATAATCTATCTGACCACCATAGCGGTTTCGTAATGTCTTGCACATGTGCATAATTTGATGGCTATCAAAATAATGACTTAGCTGGTCTAAGGTGTTTAAGCGAGCAGGCATTTTTATTAGTTACAATAACAAATCCCACTTCAATGTGAAATCAATAAAATGACTTTGATTTATGATTAATACAATGCTTAAGAAACTAGTAATTTTTTGTCAATTATGAAACTAGCCTTTTTGATGCAGGAACTCGTCAGTATTATTTATTAAAAAAATATTTTGTTCTACGAGTAAACTTTGTTACAATATTGTAGGTATACATTATGTAGTAAAACCTTGGAAGAATAAAACAGTTGCGTTATACACACATACGTAGGATAGATAATACGTCTTTCTTGCTATATTTTTGATCACGTCATTGTGTATAGTTAACACTAGTTAATAATGTCGTTGTTGTTCCGAGGTCGTTGTTTGTAAAAGTATGACAAGATGTGACTTTTTTACTCTGTGGTGTCACGGTCCTTTGAAAATACCTACTCGTACACCAATTCGGCATGAGCTTGGGACAGCAAAACCATGAAAGGCTTTGACGAGGGTGAGGGAGGGTAGTGCTACATATGCCGACCGCTATTCAATTTCCTATCATAACGCTTGGCAAATGGACTTTGATCTTCAGCTAGTTTTTTGCTGTTTTATTTTCTAGAGGTCCATCAAAGTTTTTATTCGATTCTTTTGATACAATCACGAGTTTTTTATGCCTCCTTTGATAGAGTATAGGAATTATTTGGTCCGAAGGAGATAAAATAAAACTAAAAAGATAAAAAACTCAATGAATACAAACTTTCGTGTCATTAGTATTTTATTGGTCTATCTGAAATCCCAGCGGAGCTATTTATGGTTTTGCCGTTGGTGGAATGACCCATTATTTCCTTCTATGCCACTGGGTATCCAATAAAAAAATATTGGAAACCCGTGGACCCAAGGTTTCTATTGAAAAGACTCTTTGATTGGGGCCGTTCGCTGAAAGATTCAATGTGATGATAGGATAGTTGGGTACGAAATCACAGCTCCGAAAAGATCCGAGTAAACCTATATGGCGTCCTAGCTTCCGCCCGTGGCAAGTCACGAATTATGTGAATTCGTGAATGAACTACAAACAAAGGTACCTACACAACTCCAGATTTATAGTTTTGAAGGCAGCTCACTAATATTAGGACTAGTTATAATAAGTTTTAATATCACCAAACAGTGACATACATAGTTTTGACCCTACACTAGGATTCCCTGTGTCTTGGGTATCAGTAACTACGAATACCATGGTACCACACCACTCAGACCTGGAAGGAATATTTAGAGAACATGCAAACATTTCTGCCGCAGCGGGAATTGAACCCTTGCATCTCAGCCGAACAATCGCCCGTCACTCCACCGAGGCTGTCATAGCGTTTTGGTGTAAATTATACCTAAGCTTTCTGTTATTCTAAAATAAATTATTCTAAAATTGTTACCCTTTCCTTATCCTGGGAGTACTAAACTTAGCTTTTCCCAACTATTGAGTTACCTTCCACTACCATGCTGCAAGCCTGCCATCTAAGTAGGTATGACTATTTTACACTTTCCCTTCCTTCATCAGAATCATAAATATTGAGTAAAATATACACTTTGAAGAGTTGCACCAGGTCTAATATTCGTAGAATAAACTATACCTACAGTATAAAGCTTTTTATAGCAAAATTAACAATTCAATAGAAAATTTTCACAAAAAAAAATTTGGTACCGAAACAGTCACATTAAAATAACCCTTGAAAGTACAGCGATTGTGTTACTCTATTCTGCCAGAGTCTCAGACCAAATAAAAAGAATTATTTTTATTTGGTCTGAGTGTATCGAAGTTTACTCGAGGTGCATCGAAGTTTGGCGAGGGCTGTAGCATGCATTAATGATGTAGTTTCCTCCTACAAATCCCAGTTTCGTAAAAGTGTGGTCTTCGGCCGTCTTCGGGTGACTTCGGGTAAATTATTCAGTGCCTCTGAGGGCGATAAGTTGGATGTTAGTACGCGTTGGATTATCTGCCTGCTATGAATTTTCTCGATTCCTTCACAGAAAATAGACAGCCTTCAATGTTGGTAAAATTCAAACATACCGTACATTCATGGCTGAAAGCATTTATAAGACTTTATTAACAGAAAGAAACTTACAACTAATACAAATATAATTTACAAAATACAAAAACAGTTGGGCTATCTAAATACCGCTATAAAACTTTACAAATACCTACTCAAGGCAGTACTTAATAAGGATAAACTAAGCATTAAGTAAATACGTGCTCAAGTCAGTAGGTATGCGTTTACTTAGTCCTTAGTTCATTCTATTATTTATTGAAGAAGGCGAGACCTTCAATAGTAAGTACCTAACTTAACTATGATAATTATGATGATGACGAAAGCTATGATGTTTCAAAAGCAACTGCTATTTTGTTAGAGGAGCTTACATTCAATAAATAATAATAGAATGGGTCAACAAGAGCTGTTGCGTAATGATTTATGCTTAGTGCTTACACAAGATCTTATACCGGGTTCTAATAATCTATTAACGGACGACAGATCATTCATAACCATGGCGACCTCAGTGGCGTGGCGAGTGAGTGCTCGGGTGCGAGGTGCGGGTTCGATTCCCGCTACGGGAGAAATGTTTGTATGTTCTGCAAATATTTCTTCTTCCAGGTCTGGGTGTTGTGGTATTAAATGGATGTATTCACAAAAAAAGTATAATATAAGTTTTATAACAGCCATCTGGTGCCAATAGCCTGGTGCCAAATAGCTTTGCTTATTTGGGACTAGATGGCGCTGTGTGAAATGTCTACAAAAATTATTTATTTAAATCAACGTTGTTCTGTCAAAAAGCGCCATGCATTTTTTGACAGAAATTCAACGTTGGTGTGTAATGAACGGCCTGACGTCTGTTACTAGAATATTGGAACCCGGCATAAGGCTTACTTTTGAATTAAGTTATGTAATGCAAACGTTTGTTTTCGATGAACCAGCTCTCAAAGGAACCGAGCATAGCACGTTATTTTCTATATGACTGTATTTTTAGCAAGAGCAAATATTGGGTGTGCGCTTTAGTATCAAGTTATTTTCTTTTGACTCGTGGCATTTGAATAATATTCAGATACTATTTGTACAAGGAGCAATATCCACACGGCGCATTTTATCTTCATCAAAGTTGAAAAGGAAGATGCAAAAAAGGTAGAGTCAACAATGAATACTAGTAAATAATTCATACATATTATCACGCCCGTATCCATAATGGGTTGAGCAGAGCCTCAAGTAATCATAACAAAACTTGCAGCCACTCTTGATTCAAAGTCCCAGGATGGATATGATACCTAATCATCTTGAAAGATTTGATCTCCCGTTTTCACACACGCAGATCCAACTCGTCGCCAGTGAAATATACTTGGATTAGGTACGGGATTCCATAAAATAAACTCCGCATAAAGCACCAGTGAACACATATATTAACGGAATGGCCATCTTGGGGAATGACTATCCACAATAGCAAAATAATAACATAACGACAAAAACTACCCTAAACACATACATTACAATAATAATAATCATTTATTTCGTAAGGGTATACACGTCACAAGTTAATAGAATCAATGTAAAAGTCACAACAATAATAATATGGTGAACCAAGGTGACAGGTGATCAGCCCATTGCCCATTAGATGGTCCATACGTACGGCTAACCATATTCATCTTGGGATTTTAAATCAGTAGTGGCTGCTAGCTTCCTTATGATTACTTGTGGCTCTGTCCACCCAATTAAGGATACGGGCGTGATATTTTGTATGTATGTATATCATAGATGTTTCGCATAAATCAAAGCTGTCATAGGTATCATAGGTACACGCGAGTATGGTCCGGAACAGTGAGCTTTAGCACGCAACTGAACCATACAGCCTTGGAAACTGAACTAGGTTAATAGACGATCCAATACTTACCTACTTCCCCATTTTAAACTCTATTGCAAGCTTATAAAGGTGATGTTATTCGTCTAGCTAGACAAGCGCTCTAGTTGCTTCGATGTCGTCTTTTATGTATCGGATTTGGTACTTTTGGGGAATCTAGCTCCAGGTGGTGGATTTTACGACCAGCTCGCTCTATAAGTAGTTTCAGATGAGCTAGTTGGCCAACTTTAGTGAGTTTTAAAGGCCTCCGTCGTGGCTTAACGACTTAAAAGCCGGGACCGATAATTTAACGTGCTCTCCGAACTTAGACGAATAAAGCGCTTAGCTCGTAATGCCACTTGCGGTCACCCATCTAAATTGTGACCGCGCACAACGTTGCTTAACTTTAACGATCAATAAAGAACGTCTAAGTAAGCTACCTCACGAGCGCTTCCTATGATAGTTAGCTAGCTCGTTCTATGATAACGGCTTAGTTTAGAGAGCACTGATGGTCTAGCGGTAGTGGCCCTGTCTATCCTATAATTGTGGTTTCAAATCCGGTCATTCACCAATGGATTTTTCTATTCGAAATGCATTTGTACTGCGTACTCTCAAAGGTGAAGGAAAACATCTTGAGGGAACCAGCATGTCATAGAATCTATAAACAGATTGAAAACATTTGTTAGGTACACAAAAGGAGCCTTTGAGGCGCACTTTTAATCCTTTCACCACACTGGTTGGAAATATCTAGTGACACGACGAAGGTATTACTTTTAAGAAACTAGGTTCAGGTGGTAGATTTTATGACCAGCTCGTTCTATGATAACAGTTTCGGTAACCTCAACCTACAGAAATTATAGGTTTCAATATCTTTGTACCTTCATTTTTCATGTCAGCGCTATTGTATTTTTATGTCCTTCTGACGTGTACTGTCTGCAAATGTCTTTTTACAGTCAACTCCAAAAAATGTGACCCATCTTTTAAAATATACCGAAATTATTGATTAATATATTTAATAAATATAATTAAATAACACCCAACAGTCACATACATAGTCCTGACCCCACACTAGGATTCCCTGTGTCGTGGGTATCAGAAACTACGAGTACCATGGTACCACAACACCCAGACCCGGAACAAATATTTACAGATCATGCAAACATTTCTTCCGCAGCGGGAATCGAATCCGCGCCTCTTGTGTCTCTGCCGAGCCACGCCACCGAGGCCGTCGATTTTTCTCGTCATTCAAAGCATCTTAGGAATAACTGAATTATATTCTGGTATTAGAACATACCAAGGTTACTCGAATATCTGCTTCTTTATTGGATTGGAGCTAAGGTACCACTGCAGTGGCGTAAGGTGTATAAGATACTGAAATGTTCTTGTAAAACTTCCAAAACCTCTATTTTTCCTTTAAAATTACATCAGTAAATTCTAAACAGATACAAAACTTATTTGTAAGAACTTATCTTTCCTTAGAGACTTTTAATAGATGGGATCTTGATCATAAATAACACCAGCCCTCTTAACATGAAGAGTAGACGAAAATTAAATTTTGTGTACAATGTAGCAACATTTTTTACGATCGCAAGCAGGGATCGTTAAAAAAAAAACGTTTATACACTTACTTCGAATCGTGTACGTTGCTTTTTACCCTCAAAATTTGGTGTCATAAAACGGGAGCTTCGAGAGCTTTTGCTAAGGCCTTGAACAAACTTTCACGTATTTAAAATACGTCATAATCTCTCAATTAATTTATTAATTTTATATTTTTTTTCTTCTGGCATCGCAACTTTCGGCATTTGCCATTTCAGTTTTCTGTATAGGTAAATCAAATATATTTATTACTTTTTTTCTTTACTCTTGTGGATGATAACTTTTGTTTTTATTTTAAAGGTTGTAAATGGCCAGAGTCTACAAAAGTTATCAACATGACGTGACTTCATGCATGCGTAGGAACGCAAAGAGCCTATTAGGCCCCAAGGCCCCAGGGATTTATTATCGTTTATCGTTGAAAATGACTTTTTTTTTGTTTTTACAACGAAGGATAATATCTGAACTGGCTGAGGTACCCCTATTTGCGCAGATTTTATGTATACGCCTGTGGCTAGCGTAAGGCAGTTAGTAGCTAGTTGGCTTGTCGCCAGATGCGTTTGTCTTTGTAGTTTCGTCTTATCGTTACAATCTGTGTAGTTTCGTTGGTGGACTAGGTAAACCCATTGGGAAAGCGCCATATTTAAAAAAAAAAGAGAACAGTGTTGAAGGTGTTTTGAAGGCAAGTGGTTATTTAACTAGGAAATTATCCCCTTGAAATTGACAATCTTATTGATAAAAGGATTTGGAGCATTTTATGTGTGTATTTTTTTACATTGACATCACGTTGACTACTACTACGAAATACTACGAAAATGTATGAAATGCTGTTCGAGCGCAGTGTCAATGTTTGAGTTACTGTTCCATACATTAGGTAAGTAGTTCTGATAGGTATGTAATCAATTTAACCACAGAGAGCCACAGAGAAACACAGTGACATTTAATAATAGATAAACTGTCGTAAAATAACTTAGTCAGTTCTCATAGATTCTTCATGAATCAGTGTTTATGAAATTGGAAACAAACCCCCTTTTAAAAGTAGAAGGGCAATCACGCGGTCGCGCTGATTACGTTTTTATGACTGCACTCGGGTGAAAATAAACAATGCGGCATTTCATGCATGAGATATGACGAAACCGCTAGAATATTATATTCTCAACAATTAATATTAACCCACGCTTTTGTGATGAACTGGCATTTAAGTCAGCGCTGTTTCTAAAACATATAGGATCTTTCAATTTAAGCTTTCGAACTGCTGACTCATGGTTGTGGGTTGTCCCGCAGAATTAATTCAATTCAATTTATTTTTTTGTCAGAAAGTAGGTTATAGAAGGTATAAATTAGTCAATAAATAATGCTCCAGTACTATCCTACCTTAAATCCCTAACGAGGTGGGAAGAGCCACAAGCCATAAGAAAACTTGTAGTCACTCCTGATCCAAGAGTCATAAGACGGATAATCTTCGTAATACCTTCCTGGAAATCAAATTCCGTGGTCCCAATCTGATAACTGATTTTGTAAGTCTGAATGTTTGTAAGGATGTGAGGTGCCTCAATAGGGAATATGCATGTGATTCAAATTATGAGGGTCAAATATTTTTTTAACAAACTTTCTTACATCTTACATCAGAATTATATCTGTATCAATTTATTTTTGAGCAAGAAATCATTTTTTTAAATGTACAAAAAAACTGTGGGAAACGCGATGCCATTGGTCAGTGTGTGTATTCAGACTATTTTGTCATGTTATTACCTACGTATCTATTCGTATGTACAACCGGTATCTAAAATCATAATAATAACGACTGGCCTTATAGCTTAGTTGGTATTCTTCAGTGCTATAAGGTTGTGGGTTCGATTCCTACACAGGACAAACATTTGAATACAGGCTGAACATAGATGTTTGTTCTGTGTCTGGGTGTTTATAATATGTATCTATCATTTTTACAAAAAAAAGCATGTTAGTATTCTAGCCATCTGGTTCCCTTACTACAAGCTTTCCTTAGTTTGGGGCTCGAATGCGCTGTGTAAATATGTCTATTCTATGTTGTATATAATTATGTGTATGTTTCAAATTTCATTCAAATCCGTTCATTTGGGGAACAAACAACATCCTCACAAACTTTCGCATTTATAATATTAGTAGGAATAGGATAATAGGATTTAATTGCGACTCAATATCTAAACATGATCTACCAAAACTTAACTATACTTGTAACTCAACATAATATGAGCCAGCGTGAGTGATCCCGTCCATGAATCATTAAACTATGCAAACAAGACTCCACCTCATAATAATTGTTTGGTTTACCGACCTCGGAAATACTGCGCTATTAGCGGTACTCACGTACCTCAAATAAGTTAGTAATTTGCTGCAATGAACATAGGTATTTAAAATATATATGAAACCATGTTCCCAGTTGCCTGAATACCAATAAAAAATAACATTGACAGCCTCGGTGGTGCCGTGAGCGAGTCGGCTGGAATACTAGCGCGGCTTCGATTTCCGCAGCGGAAGAATGTTTGCATGTTCTGCAAATATTTCTTCCAAGTCTGGGTGTTGTGGTACCATGGCGCTCGTAGTTTTTGATACCCACAATACAGGGAATCCTAGTGAGGTCGAAACTATGTACCGTTGGTTAGTACTTTAACATAAAATGAGACAATATATGACTAGATAAATCTGTTTCATTTTATGTTAAATAAATTCGGGTAGGTACATTTTTAAGTGGTTTTGTAGGTCTATTCATTCAGCTTATGAAAACAGTAGGTAAAAGGTGTAATTAAAAACCTTTTGTATGTTAAACTTAATAAGGTTTTAATGGAAAATATAAAACCTAGGGTACTTAGGGGAGGCTAAACTAAATTAACCATTTCGTTTCACCTCACCTTGCCAAGTGTGCTGTCATTACATGCATATTTCATATTATCACGCTCGTATCCCGTAATGGGGTGGGAGTAATCAAATACAAATACAAATACAAATACAATTTATTTCAGAAAGATAAATATTTAACAATATGGGACTTTACAAAAAATATAGAAGGTACAGAAGTAAATTAGTAGTTGCAGCGAAAGCCAAACTAAGCGAGGAGCTTGTATCTTGGCCTTCCAGAGTGCTTACAAGAGTGAGTACCTAACATAAATGAGGGAAGATACGTAAGACCTGTTGACCAAAGCAATAGTAATAATAAAACAAAAATAATGATTAAAACTAGGTGGGGCTAAATAAAAAGAAGTTAAATGGGGTGAAATAAGGGTCTGTATGTGTTGTGTATATATGTGTGTGTGCGTGCGTGTGTATGGGTTTTGTGTGGGTCTGAGTGTATGTGTGTGTGTGTATGTGTGTGTGTGTGTGTGTGTGTGTGTGTGTGTGTGTGTGTGTGTGTGTGTGTGTGTGTGTGTTTGTGTGAGAGCGCAACATATGGGCGGGTGGGTAAAAATTCGGGTGGGTAAAATAGGAAGGAAAGGGTAAAATAGGTAAAAATTAAAAAATACCCATTTATACCGGGTATTTTTTATTAATACCGGGTAAAAATTCGACCTGTATTTTAAAATTTTTTTTAACCGATTGCCTAGATCCACCTACCCGTCCGTAACCGTACCGTAACGAAAACGATTTTTCACTCACCTTTTGTTTTGTTTATACAGAAATTCACAATTCAAAGACTATTATAAAGCTGCAGTGTTTGTTCGTTTGTTTGTTTGAACGCGCTAATCTCTGGAACTACTGGTCCGATTTGAATGATTCTTTCAGTGTTGGGTAGTCCATTTATCGAGGAAGGCTATAGGTTATGTTTTTTTTTTTCAAAATTAGGGATCCGTAATAAAACTGCTATTTTGTAACACAAGGTGCAAAATCGAAAACCTATTTTTGCGTGCGCTGCAAAAACTATTGACGATAGAAAAAAATGATGTACTACGGGTTTGTAGATCCCATTAAGACCTACAAAAAAGTCCGCGAGAACATATATCTAGCTATCATGGTTTAATCACAATAACCGATTTTGTGTTCAAAATAATTATTAAATCGTCTGAAGAAAAAAAACTACGTTAAATATGTATCGTAATATTGATCTTTATCGAAATTAAGCATTATGTTATCAAGAGTATTTATGAAGAAGTAAAAAACTTTTTGTTTCATCTCAATCGGATATTTCGTTTAAAAGTTATCACGTGTGTAAGATGTTAAGAGTTGGTACCTATTAATGAGTTATGGGCCATAGTCTATTTATTGAGGGAGGCTATAATATAGGCAATATTTTATCTCGGTATTTCCACGGAAACGAGAAAAACGCGGGTGAAACCGCGGGGCACAGCTAGTAAACAAATAAAATAATAAATAAATAGTGGCGGACATTCTAACACAGCAACATCTAGCCCCAAACTAAGAAAAACTTGTAATATGGGAACCAGATGACTTCTTCTTCTTCTCGTGTCGATGCTTCGTTAAATGTTTTTAGAGTAAAAGGTGGCCACCTCAATCGCGCTATCTGTAGCGGCATTGAGGTCATCCCTTGTGCAGGTAGTTGGACACAGGGGGCACACCAGCAGGTGCGGCATGGTTTGCGCCGGAGCACCGCAGTCGCATTGTGCCAAACTAGGCTCCCTAAATCCCCATTCGCACATGTTGAATCTGCAACGACCAACTTGGGTGCGGAGCCGATTTAACGACTTCCAGACTAGCCATGGCAGAGCGTGTCCTGGTGGTAATTTTTCCTGCGGGGTGATAAAATTAGGAGGTGGGGGTTTTTTCTCCTTCCAAAGCTTATACTTTGCGGAAGCCGGATGGTCATTTGAAGCCTGTGTGAAACGCTGAAAGCTTTTGCGGCTTTTGAGGCGAGCTTCAGGTATTTCGTAACCATACAAAGGATGTCGGTTATCACTCTCTTGCTTGGATTTCTCCATTGAACTAGCTACATCCCGTCGCACGCATGGTGGTGTGATACCTGCTAAAGAATATAGCATGTTGAGAGGAGTTGGCTTGAGACACCCAGTAATTATGCGACACGTTTCGTCGAGCGCTACTTCAACGAGTTTGGCATGTGCAGACATGTGCCACACTGGGCACCAGCGGAGAAGCACAGCGCCATACCAGTAGAACGTAAAACGTCTGGCGCTGCTCCCCACTTGGTAGATGTTAGATGCCGTAGTAGACTGTTGCGAGAGCCGACTTTCATCTTTGTCTTTTGACAGTGTGGTTTGTAACACAATTATTTGTCCAGTGTTACGCCAAGATACTTTGGATAGCGCTCACATTGGATGGTAACTCCTTGCCACGTGATGTTGAGAGACCGATCAGCCTGGTGGCTGCGCAAGTGGAAAGCGCAGGCTTGAGTTTTTGATTAGACCATTTGCATCGTAGTAGGCTCCTAGTTCTTCAAGGGCGACGGTCAGGTTCTCTTCCGCCTCTTCAAAGGTTTTTGTCTGGGTGGTCAAAGCTAGGTCGTCCGCGTATAAGAAACGGGTTGTATTTGGGCTGCTAGGTTGATCGTTCGTATACAAATTGAACAGGGTTGGTGCAAGGACACTCCCTTGGGGAAGTCCGTTTTTGACGCTGCGCCATCTACTTTTTTACGTAAGAAGGTGAACTTGAAAGCGGTGGTTACGAAGCAGTTCACCAAGTATTTGAACAAACACAAGATCGTTGGTCAAATCTTCAACTTTTCCTAGGAGTTTTCGGATGTTTACGGTATCATAAGCAGCAGTTAGGTCAACTAAAACCATGCCTGTTATATTATTCGTCTCAAAGCCGTCCTCGATATGTTGGGTGAGTCTAAGAGTCTGCCCACAACAGACTTTTCCGGGTCTAAATCCTGCTTGTTCGTGGATCAGTTTTGAATCCACAAGTGGTGTGAGACGGTTGAGGAGGAGTCTCTCAAACAGTTGGTACAGGTGACACAACAATGAAATGTGCCTGTAGCTTTTAAGGTCATCGTGAAACTTCTCAGGCTTTAAAAGTGCCACATCCTTTGCTCTTCTCCACATTTTTTCCACCAGATGACTGATAAAATACTTATATACTTTTTGTTTGTAAATACGTTAGAACACCCAGACACAGAACAAACATCTATTATTCATCACACAAATATTTTTTCTGGGTGGGGATCGCAGCCACAACCTTCAGCGCAAAGGAAGAGCTACTACCAAGTGAGCTGTGAGGCCAGTCAAATCATTATAGCTAATTAGGAATAAAAACTAACAAATAAAAGCATATATAATTAGTTGTACCTCAAAAAAAGATGTATTGAATTTTTACCCGGTATTAATTCGAAATGGGAAGGTAAAAATGGGTATAAATGGGTAAAAACCCAAAGGTCGGGTTTTTACCGGGTAAGCGCCCATCTCTGCTAGTGATTAAATTAGGTCTTCAGTGTCACAATAGGAAAGGGCTAATAAATATTTTTGTATAATTTTCTTGCACACGAACGTAGAACTATGTTTGATATCACATGACTTGCAGATCTTATTGTAGGTGTAGAGTAAAGAGAAGGCAGGACTGCGTCTCGCCATGAGTGAGTCAACACGCGGGAGAGGAATCCTATACGTACGTCTAGCCATAAGTTCGTCGTAGTCTGAGCGTAGTTTAATGCCCCTATGCGTTTTAATACATGCGCTTAGAACGAAGAGCTGCCGAACTCTGAGAACTTTAGTTTCATTATACAGGGAGTCTGTAGGGAAACGAAAGGGCTTCTTCAGGGAAACCTTTAGGAGTGCTCGTTGGGCTCTCTCCAGTTGGATGAAGTAACTTTTACCTGCACTTCCCCACACGGATATACAATATTGTATTATAGACTGACACAAGGAAACATATATAGATCTTAGAATATCTAGCGGGGTACAATCTCTCAGTATTTTCATGATGTATATAAGTTTCCTTACACGGCCAGATAGGTCGGAAATATGATATTTGTAAGTGAGGTTTTCATCCATTTTAATACCTAGATATTTTATTGTAGAAGAGCGACCGATAGTGTCACAAGAGCAGGCTAGAGTAGACCGGTTTCCCATGTCAATCATAAGAAAACTTGCTGCCACTCCTGATTCAAAGTCCCAAGATGGATAATGGTGAACCATGGTGACAGGTGATCAGCCCATCGCCCAAATAGAGGGTCAATCATGGAAAGGATACTATCCCTTAGTTGACTTTTACGACATGCTCGGGGAGAGAAGTCCTGACATAATTCTTTTTTTAGTACACTTCGTCCCACTCTAGGGCAAAGGAAAACATTATTACAATTATCGATCTTAGGCGACTGTGGACCAGTCGCTTAAATGAAGATGAAGATCGTCCCTCTATCTTCTCCGGCGTTTGCACGACGCATTACTTGTGGGACCAATCGGAGTTTCGGTGAATCGGTTTTCTAATACTAAGATAGTCATAAGTGTAATTATAATCGGGATCACCAACAAAGTTTTAAAAGCTTTTTTAAGGCAAATTACTTTATATTCACTGACTAACTGTTTGACAATCAATGCACAGCCTAAACCTAAGTCCTAGAGGCCTGAATTCTGTAGAGTATATGCCTCTTATAGTGTAGAGGTGCACTAAAAAAGGAATTCCCGGAAGTTAATTTCTGGAGCATGCAGCGGGAAGATGATATTTATATGAAAAACAAACGAATGAACGCTGACAAAGTTGCCGGGCGTTTTTCTAGTCTAGTATTGTTAAGACATTAAAATCATCGTGAATAATCCAGGAGTATTATTCTTTATTTTAGATAAGTACCTACATAAATATTTAAAACAAATAATAAAAGGAAATAAAGCGAAGTAAACAATCAAATTTGATCATTTGTTCAAGGTTAGAAGAACACTGGCTGCATTCCCGCGTTGTATGACCAAAGAAATTCTTTGAGCTAGGAATGAGCCAGCTATTATCGCCTACGACGTTGACTACCAAAGTTGAAATCTTTTTTATAAAAGCCGGTCTTTTTTAGACGGTCCCCATGGTCCTAGTGTTTCAATTAAATATTTTCGCTGCTTGGTTTTTTCGGCTGTTTCAGCCGTGGCTACAGCTTAATTTGTTGGTCCACAGAGATAAGATGGGGCTGAAGTGTAAACACATGTGGCATCCTGTGTCGTCCTGTGTGGTCCCAGGGGACCAAGGTCATACCATCAGGTCTCTTGCCTTCATCACATGCCAAACCCGTGTTATCAGGTTCAAGAATTCTTGGCACATTCTAAGATCATGCCTTACAATATCATTATAGGAGCCGTGGCGAAAAAATCTGCTGGCGCTTTTTTGATAGGAAATCTAGGAGACTTTTTTTCCAACTTAATTAATTCCCGGTTTCACAGTGAAACAAGGACGCTGTATGAGCTGCATGTCGTGTTTCTTTTGACCTCGTTTTTCTTCTTTTTCTCGTCAGTTTTTATTCTCGGAGGCATATTGTGATACAATTACAATGATTGGGAAAACTCCCCGGTTTTCAATGGAAGGTATGTACTTCCTGCTGAAAAATAGCAGTCTAATTCTTATAGCAAAAAATATAGTAAGTAATAAGGCTAGAGTAGGTATTTCTCAATCATGAAAAACACTTTCTTAGGTTTATTGAAGCTCACCTATGAGTCTAAGGGTAATCATGAGATGAGACTCATCGCTAATAAAAACAAAGAAAAATACGGCGATAAATATTTCATTAAACGGTGCTATTGTTTTAATTAAACGGTTCTAAAATATTTTCTAAAAAATCTGTACATGTGTATGTATGAATATAAAATATTTTTTCCTGGCGCCTCAAAATATGGTGAACGAAAATATCCATTTTAAAATAAAATACATTTCGTCGAATTTATATTTTCGAAGTAACATTTCCGAAACGTTGTATCAAATTATTGGTTTTATTGGAGCGTATGAAAAGTTTTATTCTGAGGGCATGTATCAAATACGGAATATTTAACAATTTGTATTCTATCTATCTATCTATGGTTAACAGATAGAAGCCACTTCCCCGCCTTTTCTAGAAAATGTCAAGGTCATTCCACCATAATTTTGAGTCAGTCGAGCAACGAACTGAGACAACTTAGGGGGTATTCACCATGCAAACTAAACAGCACCGCGTTTAGCTCTAAACTGTGTTTAGGAGCTGACAAATGTATGAAAACTGACAGCAGTGACATCTGTTGAACTCAGTTTAAAAACTAAAAGCCGCTCAGTTGTACGGTGAGATCGGCTCTTAAAAGTTTTGTTGAAAGCCCTGTGACAATATTAAAAAAAGACTGAAAATATAATTTTGCAACTTTTTCCCAATTCACTTCAGCAATCACGTTCTTACATAGACGTATCATTACATTACAAAGTTCTGATTAAATCAACTCTCTTTCCGTATTATGTCAGTATTGTACACAAAGGCCTACGCCGTAGCGGTTCTACGAGGTCGTGACTGGCTGATAGTGAAGTTTTGTGAATAGTCTTACAATTTAACTTACAAGGTTTCCGGTATTTTAATGACGCGGGTACCTACCAATGCTACGCCGTAGCAACTGACCCTTAACTAACTGTTTCTGATAAATCAATATAGAAATACTACTACTATGCACGATACAGTGTGGTGAAAGGATTTAAAGTGCGCCTCAAAGGCACTTTTCTTTCACTTGATAGAAAAATCTATTTGTGCGCGACCGGATTTGAACCCCTGACCCTAAATCACAGGGCGGGGCCGCTATCACCAGACACCAGATATTTTATTTTTTCCACTAGACCACCATTGCTCCCAATTACTAGACTCCCAAATACTAGATGTTTGATGAATCTTATCAGCCCGCACTTATCCACTGTGATATACCTACTTCGTCTCTGTTGGAGTTTTGTACCATACCCGCGATTCTGTTTGACGAATAGGAATATTATGAGGACAGATTATCCTTTCAAGCCTTCATTGTTTGTATTTCCAATCATAGTAAACATAGACATGAAAAAAAAGAACCAGGTATCCACAGAATAGGTGCATTACTCAGTATAATCCAGTTATGTATACTCGAAATTCTGTTTTGAAAGCTTTTTAATTTCCCCGGCGGGTAAAGTTGGAGCTTGTGAACGAAATTGTATGTACCGCAAAGGTATTGAAATTGTGCGGCGCTTAAACGATTTACCTTTAACAGTGAATCCCCTGGGTTGTGTGCATGAGAATGCCGCTCTTACGAGAAATTCTTAAATGTCTTGAAAGGAAAATATAAATGTTGAGTTACTTACTTAGATGTTGTCGGTAATTTTCAACTGCGGCTGCTCACATGGTACTTACACGGATAATAATACCTTATATGTACTATATTTTTCCATTATGTTATATATTATGTGTATGCATTAATTTTCAGTTTAAATCTAACCCAGTTTAATTTTTGATTGAGTTAAACATTAAAAAGCCATCGGGCATGTCAGCATCTGAAATCAGTAAAATTTTGCCAGTAAAAGATAAAAAAACAGCTTTAGAGTGAGATATAAAACAGAGAACCAACCGACATCAAGAGCTTTTACGATCACACTCACATCCAAACAAGTGAGGCCCTAAACGAAAACATCTGACACAAAGGTTTTAGCTATAAAATCGCAATAAACCCCTAATTTAAAGTTGAACCAGTCATATCATATTCATGTAATGACCGTAGTGTAGTAGTTCGGAAGGTTTCGTGAACAATGGTTTAAAGTGTCACAAAGGGCGCGAATACTAAACGAATGGAGGCTTCACGGGAGTACGTTGGGCGAGGGGTGGGGGATGAGGTGAGGGGCGGGCGGCGCCGGACCACCTCCGGGTTGCCAAGTTATTGAATTCCTTAGTTTGCGGGGAATGTTTTGCTAATTTTACTTTATTTGGATTACAGAAATGTTTTGGGAAAATTTTAGAGAAACATAAATATATATTAGACAGAAGTCTATAAGATGTATGTTAGACTCATTAATCAAGTTTTTAGTCTACGATGTCGCATGTCGGACCCTAGCCATGATGCTCATTTTTGGGGACAATACTCGTAAAAAGGGTTATCAATGTTAATGAATAGGTATTTTAATTTAAATAATTTACACATGTATTCAAATAATTTGCATTCAGTTTTGTTTTTTGTCAAGATACATTCTGTTTTCTTACAAACAAAAAAAATCGTATAGATGAAAGGTTTCATTAGCATACAACGTACTATATGATATCCGTAAATTCGATTCATGTACTATTTATGTATAACACATTATTTTCTATATCATGATAAAAAGTAATAAAATAATTTTCCAATATTCATAAATCAAAGAGCGGGGTCTGGCAACCCCAGGAAGGCGGGCAGATTGGAGCGCGCGAGACCGGCGTGCGAACGCCGCGCTAGCATTCGAGAGCTCCTACAAAACTAACTGTGCCCCGTGCTATGCTGTGTGGAACCCGCCCGGGCGTGCTGCGCTAAGTGTGTGCCGCGAACCGAACCCACCACCCGCGCCTGTTGCATCACACCCAAAACCACAAACCCAAGACCGCGCCTTTTTGGACTCCTGTCGACACAAACCCGTAAGTACTCCTTTCTTTTGTTGTTGTAAGCGCGGGATAAGATGCTCTACAATTTCAACATTTTCAATTATTTTTGTTTATATTATTTTGTTATTTTAAAATAAGATTATGTAATAATATTTTCAAAAGCTTTGGTACCAGCTCAGTATTACGTAATAAGGATTCAATGTGATTACAGGTGAAATATTGTTCACTTTCTGTAATGAAACTTTCGTTACTCACGCACGCGGAAATAATTAAGTGATGAATATTTATCAAGAAGGAATTGGGCCGCTTTCTGAATTAGGCACCAGCACTTTGGGCCACTTTTAGAATTAGGTACTTTAAGGGTTCACATTGATGACTTTTATATTGAAAAGCCGAAAGTTAATTTACATACAAAGACATACAAATTAGCCATTTGGGAGTCATGAACATACTCAATAGGAGTACCTATCTAAGTAATTACATTTTTCCTTAAGGTTGTGGAGTTGAATAAAGGGACATCCCTCTTATTTCAATTCAGTTAATTCCCCTCATGTCTCCGTTTGCTCGATGTTTGAAACATGGTTTCCTTCCTCACCGGACCGTACTGACATACGAGCTTCCTCTCACTTTGTATGCTCGAGGAGAGGGTTCTTTTTACTTCGGAATGTTTTGTATGTGCTTGTAATAGGTATATTCAGGTACAAAATAGAGCTGCGATACTGAAAAGTTAGCTTCAAATACTTTTAAATTTAGCATTTTTTTGTGTTAAAACTGCAATCTACAATATCTGCTAAGAGGGCGGGTGCACAAAAGCTAGCAGCTTTATGAAACCGGAACAAAGAATACCTACAAACTTTACGACAACAAGGAAAAACACTTTAATGGAAAACAAATACCGCTTTCGCAACATTTTATGGTAAAACTCAATATTTATTTCTTGGATTTCTGCACTGTTCCCAAATCGTTTCAGTAATACAACTCAGGAATTCCACTGTTATAACTTCGGCACGCCCTACGTATAGAATTAAGTACTTGCGAATCTTTCGGGAACAAAGAAATGCGGTAATTTATTCCCCGGGGGCGCTGAGCTCGCTTTGGATGGACAGCACGGACGTCCGTGTCTTCTTCCGAGAGCTGCAAGACTTGCGATCATCTGAAGTGTTACTGCCAAGTTTTTTAAATATTTAGATGCACACTATGACTCGTTTTTGAAAAATAGATATTTCACTAGATGTTTATTCTAGCCAAGACGAGAAGTTACGGTTCGGTATGGTATCGATTCTGTTGAGCATTGTCTTAAACTTAATCTAATTTGACAGTATTGAGATAACAGGGATCTCTATAATTTTAGAGCTATCAAATTAAGTTAAGTTTAGGAAAATATACAACAGAATCGAAGATAATAATAATGAATATAAAACTAAAATAAAAATTGTGATTTTTTTTAAAAGGTTAAGGTAATTTTTTACCATTAAGTTCAGTGTTCTTCGGCTCTTAAACCCTGGCTAAACTGCTATTTGAAAATCTGTGATCTTGTAATTGGTTCAAAACTATGCTCTTAGCCGTAAGAAGCTATTGATTGTGTTTGGAAGGCCTCAACGCTGTATAAACCAGCTAGTATAGAGGAGGCAATTTTTGCCTATAACTGGAGTTGCGTTGCGTTGTAGTTTCCGAAAAGATTTTAGATGGAGTAGGCTTAACCAGCACCTGTACCATCCTCTCAACTTAGTCGGCTTCACTATGTGAGGTTGCAATAAAAGGTATAATAACGTGTAGACGAAAATATCAAATGGTTTTGTATTTCGGGATAGCGTACACTAATGGCCTATACAACTTCTCCATTCGCCAATTACGCCATTTGCTATTCAATGCGATTTGCTTCAAATGATCATGAATTCACGGTCTATTCAGTGAAATCTATTTTCTTTTACGAGATTTGATTTCCTCAAATCAAATAGCTTGAGGTAACTTACAAAATATTGTAGCTTTTGGTCTGTAGTACTATTAATTATAATCTTTTTAGCACGGCTACAGCAATTCGAATGCGTCAAATTCATTGGAGAAACTTTCGTAACCGCTATTTTTCAGAAATATTTTTTTAACCTAATGCTTTTAAAAGTTAAGCATTTCGATTTTCTGGTCATGTATGTATCATTTTTACCCGATACATACGACTGGGTTCAAATCCGGTCGTGTAGTAATGGATTTTTCTTTTCGAAAAAATTATGTGCGCTATACCAGTAGGTAGGTACTCTCAAACGGCGAAGGAAAACATCGTGAGGAAACCTGCGGCTGAATCAGCTCCGCACGTATTGACTATATCTTTCTTGCGGCCAAGGCCTACTAAGCTGAGAGGATGGGCAAGCCTACTCTATTTTAATTCGTCCCGGGCACTGCAGCGTCCTGTTTGTGAAGGTAAAAGTTGCCTCCTGATGCTGTATAAATCATCTACTATAGATGGTGAAAGGCCTTAGGTATTGCGAGTAAGTATTGTTCACCATCCAATTCGCCGATTACGGAATTTGGTATTCAAAGCGGTTTGCTTCAATTGATAACGGGCGGATGTCGCTCAGATTATGTTATACGGATTCTGAATGAGTTTTGCGAGAAAATCACGGGCCTTTCCAATTTTGTTTTGAATAACGAACTGACATTCTATTTTCTGAACTATTTTTCGTTATAAAATTCACGCCCGAATATTATCACGCCTGTATTCCTAATAGGATTGACAGAACCACAAGTAATCATAAGAAAACTTGCAGTCACTCCTTATTCAAAGTCCTTGGATAGTTCAGAGAAAAATTGAAGTAAAATACATACTTATGTGCCGACTTCACATAAAGTGGGAAAAGGGTATGGAAATGATGATGATAATTACTTACTTAATCCTCTGCCATTATAAAGTAAATTTTTATAAGGTCTACTACTAATGAAAATGACATCATGATCAAAACTCATTTTTGCGTTCTGTTCCAAATTCAAATTCAATGTTTCATTATTTCTTTTGAATTCAAAGAAGGTAGCATATCTTTACAAACAGCGAGGAGTTTCTAACGTCGTACAACATTAATACAAAGAGATTGCCTTTGTTTATCGAGTTCGTTAAGATTATAAAAAGGTTTAGAAAATGAATAGACCAGCCACTCTAATGGATATGAGGTTTTATTTCAATCTGTACGGCAACCCTAATGCAATATGTGGTTTTAGGTATCAAGTTTTTATGGAGTGGAAATCATTATACTTCTTTGACGACCTCAGTGGCGTAGCGGGCGAGTACTTGGCTGAGAAACAAGAGGCACGGGTTCGATTCCCGCTGCGGGAGAAAAGTTTGCATGACCTGAAAATATTATTCCGGGTCAAGGTGTTGTCCTATTATGTATTATAACTATGTTTTTACAAAAAAAAGTATAAAAGTATTCTATCAGTCATCCGGTTCTCAAAATACAAACTTTGCTTAGTTTAGGGCTAGATGGCGTTGTGTGAAATGACTACAAAGGACTACAAATATTTATTTGTTTATTAGCTCCAGATGTGCTCTACCAAACAATATATCTTTTAGTATAAAAAAAATGGTAAGAAAATTTCAGTGAATAGCATGATGGATTCGAGGGGAAACAAATGAAAGCAATCATCTTAGAATAAGCAATTTTTAACGATTATTCAAATGAAAAAATCCGCGTAACTTTCTTTTATTGTCCCGTCCGAGCTTGGTTGCCATAAAAGCCACTGTAATGGGGTAAACAAAAATGAGAATTTACATAATTCCATGGCTTCAATCTAGGCTCAGTAAATGAAAAATAATAAATAAGAAGTGCTTTTCCAAACTACGTGATTTTCTTATCTGACGGGACTTTTAAAAAGTTATGTTTTCCTTATTCATTTCTTTGCAGTTTTGCTTTATTAATTCACCAGCTGCCGCCCGCGGCTTCGCTCGCGTGGTACCCGGATAAAAATAGCCTATAATGTTAATCCAACACATGTACTATGTATATTCCAAGTTTCATTCAAATCCGTTCATCCGTTCAGGCATGAAAGAGTAACAAACATCCATACATCCATTCTCACAAACTTTCGCGTTTATAATATTTTATGTAATAAGTAGGAGAAGTAGGATTTAGGCGATTGCGTACTTACAACAATCAATAACAAGCCAGTGAATACGCTCAATAAAGACGAAAGTATAAATTGCTTTATCCGAAATCGGCTGGTGACGTCACAGAATAACTAATAGTACTGGGGGTCTAGCCAAGATCATTTCTATTCTCTTTCCATTGTAGAAAACGATTGGTAGCCGAGCAGTGTTACCACCTTGCATTTTTTTAAAGCGCCATGTCACAAATAAAATGTCATCAGATTTCAGAAATTTGGATTAAAAATAAAACACCAAATGCCGCTAAATTATTTCAGATTAAAGAAACCCTAGTTTAAATTGAAAACGAACGAACAAGTATGTATGAGATGCAGAAAAAATAGTACTTAGTATCTTATTAATTATACAATTTTACGTAGGTATTTTACCTACGTAAAATTGTATAATGTTTAGTTTTAGTGTTATTTTTTTAATCCAAATTTCTGAAATCTGATGACATTTTATTTTTGACCTAGCGCTTTAAAAAAATGCAAGGTGGCAACACTGCTCGGCTACCAATCGTTTTCTACAATGGAAAGAGAATAGAAATGATCTTGGCTAGACCCCCTGGACGTCATCCAAGGTTTACCATTTCCATAAAAGCGCCAAAAAGTGATTATACTCCGGCTGAAACGGCAAAGCCTCTTTCAGCATAATTAAATTAAAAATGAATGCTGAGTTTTATTACGCTGCCCACTTAGCTGATGAATTTAACCTTTTCCTGTCTCGAGGTTAATAACAAAGGCATTGTCAGCGCAGAACTCATGACTCTTTTCAGTCGCTTGTAAAAACTACTTGTGCAATGTCGCAGACAGTATCTTGTCACAAAATAGCAAAATAAAGTATCTACGTTTTTATGAAACCTTCTTGTTTTATGACGTGTAGAATTTATTTTCATTTTTCAAGCATTTTCATAGTGGTTTAGATGGTGATAAAGGTTACCTAGGTACTTTTACTAGCCATCTTCTAGATATCCATTACATAATGCCAAAAGCGTTTAAATACGATGTGCTAGTCGTGTATCTAGTTTTTTCGAACCAGTGTGAAAAAGGATTTAAAGTGCGCCTCAAAAACTCCTTTTGTGAATTTGGCACATGTTTTCGAACTTTTTAGGTTCTACGATATGTCGTTTTAGTCGCCATATTTTTCTTCACTGTTTGAGAGTACCTACTGGTATTAGCGCACTGGTATTACTTTTTCGAACAGCAAAATCCATTAGTGCACGAGAGGAACCGACTACTTAAGGACCACCAGTGCTCTTGCAGCTTGGACGAATAAACAGCTATAAATAAATAAATATTTGTGGACATTTCACACAGCGCCATCTAGCCCCAAACTAAGCAATATTTGCAGAATATCCAAACATTTTCCCGTAGCGGAAATCAAACCCGCCCCTCTTGAGTCTCAGCCAAGCACTCGCCCGCCACGCCACCGAGGTCGTATGTATTTCAATATGCATATTGCTGGTGACATAAGTAGCATAAAGTCAAAGTCCTAGATCAAAGTGACAATCCTTCACACAACTTGAGGAGCGTTCGAAAAGTTCGTGGAAGCGTTTGAGCCATTGACTTTCGTGGTCTGGACAAGTGACTACAAAGTAAACTCTGGTTACTTTTTGTTCTAATTGCCAGTTCACCGCACATCGTTTCAGTTATATTCTTTGTATGTTTATGGATGAACTGAACTGTAATTTTCTTTCCTTGTTTAGAAGTTCAAACTTTATGAACGCGATGGTAAAGATGGTACAAATACAAATATTTATTAACCAAATTTAAATTTAAAAGAGATACAATTTACTAGTGGGCCCGCGGAACATGGCTAGCCTGTGTCACAGGCTTTACAAAAAACGAATTATCACTAAAAATACAGAAGGATAAACAGAACAGGACAAACAATGAGTAGAAAAATAAATACTATGGTCTCTTATTTTTTTTTTATTCTACTTCAATTCTACTAACTAATATCAATATCAATTTCATCACTATCCACAGCATATTGTTGCTCATAGCTGGGCGTAGGCCTGCCTTTGCTTGTGTCATCCAACACATGCTCTCCATTTACAGCCCCCGGTATATCCTCTGTATATCCTCTCGCTTCCAGACGGCCCACATTTCTATAGCCTCTGATACTATTCAGTTATTACATTGATAGCTCATGGCAAAATGTAATCATGATAAATGTTTGTCATTGAACGACTTTCATCATGGTATATCCATCTTGGGACTATGAATCAGGGGTGGCTACAAGTTTTCATATGATTACTTGTAGCTCTGCCCACCCTATTAAGGATACAGGCGTGATAATATCGATAGCAGCAAAGTAGATACGGACATCTACATAATTGATATTTTACAAGAGAACACATTTAATAAAAAATAGTAGCCATTTTGAGAGTTATGTACCGATTATCATAAAATTTTCCGTATGAATGAATGAATGAATGAATGAAAAACACTTTATTGCACATCTTACAAATTAAACAACTAGAATTAACGGAGTCCGAAGATAAATCTAATACAGAAGTTTTGGAGGCGCTCCAGCTTATCAAGTTTTTCTTCTGTAAGGTCGAGATAGCAAGAATCTGCGTAATCCAACATGGGGAGTAGTAAGGATTGTGCAAGCGCAATCTTAGTAGCTGTAGGAAGAAAGTTTCGCAGTCTTCTAAGTGATCCGGCAGAAGCAAAAAGTTTTCGGCTCACAGATTCAATCTGCGTGCTCCACGTCATACAGCTATCCGTAATGCATTAAAATAACTTCTTTATTTAAGAATGATGAAAAAAATCTAGCACATAAATGTTTTCATTTAGGTGCCAGATTTTATTTTGAATAGCGAAAAAATTTTAATACAGACTTGTAAATAGTGTCGATTATAAGTTATTTTTTGTAAAAAAAAGAATTTTCGCAAAAATGCAGATGTTCGTATTTACTTTGCTGCCATTGATTACGTACCTATGTATGAACGAATTTTCATTCTTTGTCTTTGTTTGTCATTGAATGAACACAGCTCGCACATTGTAGGTACATCACCTAGTAAAAGCAGTGAGTTACACACGACCGTCCGACCGCGAAATAGGTAATACCCTCGACCATTAAACTGAAGAAATAGACGGGGGGGAATAGGTTTCAGGGAGTAAAACGCGTCGGGCGTAAAGACTTTGTAGATTAACTACTTATGCGCTTTGTTGCATACTCAGATTGATTGGATCACGTAAGAGGTATAACATAGATACTAATTAGTCGTGTCACTAGTTCTTTCTAACCAGTGTGTTGAAGGATTCAAAGGGCGCTTCAAAGATTCTTTCACACATTGGACACATATTTTCGAACTTTTCAGTTGGTAGGTGCTTGAACAAATGTCATACATATAGAATGATGCAATTGCCCGAAAAGAAACAAATTATGATGGTGGATTCAAGATGGCGGCCAAAAAATTAGTTTGTCCGATTGGACTGAAATTTTTGCTCCGAGGGTTTTTGAGGTTTAATGTTTAATGTGTTATTTTTGTTATTTTCATGTTTTCAATTGCATAACTGTGTTTTTATTTATTCTATGAATAAATAAAAACACAGAATTAATAGAATACATACAACATAGAATTAATACATTATTAATTCTATGCTATGTGTGTTATTTTAGTAAATAGGTGTATAGACATACTATGTCTATAAGTAAAACGATGAGGCTGCAAAAGCTGTGAAATTATGACGCAGTCTCAACGCCCACCTATCATGGGAGTTGGTTCTGTTTAAGTAGATAATTATCTATCTATAAACTAAAGAGAATAATGTGGTAATAATAATAATATTCTAGCGTGGTATGGGCATGTTATGCGGAGAGAAGTAAGTCATGTTACAAGGCGAGTGATGAATATGAATGTGGATGGATATACTGCTAGAGGAAGGCCAAGGAAAAGATGGATGGATTGTGTGAAAGAGGATATGCGTGTGAAAGGAGTAAGTGCAGAGATGACGAGTGATAGGAGAAAATGGAAGAGAGAGACATGGTGTGCCGACCCCACCTAGTGGGATAAGGGCAGGAAAATGATGATGATGAAACTAAAGAGAATAATAAACTATACTAAAGAGAATGTCACTACACTAAAGAGAACAATGAAAAGAAAATCCAATTCATGATTGAGACTATGAGTATGTGAGTAAAACATAATGTAAAGTGTGCGAAGTGTGTTGTGTAGTGTGAGTGTGATAATGTGTGTAATGTGAATTAGTGAACTAATTGTAAGTAATTATGTAACAATATCTCGGTGTTTATGTGAGAGGAATGAGGAGATTGTCTGTTAATTCAATAATCATTTCGATTTGGATTTTGTACATTTTTGTTCGAGTAATATTTTAACGGAAAGGTATACGAAGCGATATAGGTCTGCAAACCTGTACCTACCATAAAAAAAATATATTTTTTATTCTATTCTATTCTATCAAGTTTTTCTGGTAACTCTGGGACGATACCATTTAAATGTCGGTATGGAACCGACGTTTGAATTAGTATGGTGTTAAATGACTATTTGACTTGTATTAGTACATCCAAAGCCCGGAATCTGGGGCAAATACGAGGTGTAATCGAAATTGTCGGACCTCCATTACAGTTTGCGAATAAATGAAATCCACGCGTGGATTTCTAACAAAGTAAATAATTGGTAATTACTTTCTTAAGAGTCTTGAGTTGTATTAAGACTCGATGTGTCCTGTATTAATGGGATCAATATTAAATTTGTTTTTTTTAAGATTCTGCTATTGATGTGATTGATAGATGTGTCTATCTATTTTTCTGAAATACTGAAATTATTTATTGTACACAGACACAAATAAAACATTAAAAAGTACATGTACAAAAGCGCACTTAATTTTTAAAGAGTTTTCTACCAGCAAACCTTTGAGGCAAGGGAGAGACTTTAACATAGGTGGATGTAGGTATTTATATGTACAGTACAGAGACAGGAAAAAAATATAGACAAACCAAACAAATTAACAAATATGATGAACTCATAAAATATAAATATATATCTACAAAAATATGTTTTTTTATTGTATTGAACGATCTGTTGCCCGTTAGTCGAATATTGGAACTGGGTATTAGCCTATTTTAGCACAATATAATCACACAACCTGTTATTAACCGATTGAATAGCTGGAATTAGATGAAATTCACTTATTTACTCAACAATTATACCTACAGGCTGTTCAAAGCTCAGCCCCAAAATGTTTTTACTCACGGAAAACTCAACGGTGCACAAATGTACCGAGACGAGGATTAATGAAAAATAATCAGTATTTAATATTCTCACTGTAACCGCCTCGGTCTGCGAAGCGTGGCAACGGTTCTTTCGTTACTAAGCCTTGCTTCCTCAGGTGCCTGATGGTTTCTGTTCATTAGCTGTGTATTTAACAAGTGTTCGCTTAGTCAGGATGTGCTTCCCGAGGCAAATACGCAACTACGGGCGAGCCACGTCCTGACTAAGCGAAGTTGAAACTTCGTGATTTAAATGGCGTTTTAAATGTGTTTGTCCTGTAGGAGGCCATAGCAAAATCAAGAATAATTGACTCAAAGAATTGTTGCTGGCTTTCTGTTGGAAGACTGACAAATTCGTCACTCGACTGTGTTGTGTCTTAAAATGTCTCTACACGTGAAAACCTGTAATTGGCTTTCTATTTTATAAGTGTGCTTAATTTGTCATTGTAGCTGTTGGTTTTTCTTTAAGTAAATAAATAGATAAATAATTGAGTACTAAAATACTACTCATAAAACACAGTAAACATCCAAATATTTGTAGCACAGATTTATTTAAATGCCGGACAAAACCTTAGTAACTAGAAAAATACAAGAACGTAAAAAAACTACAGCTACATTATTAAATTACAAAAAAGGTTCAAGTTCTGCGTTCTTGTTTCTCTTGTCACACAGTGGCAACATTTGTCACTTTACAAAACATGAAGGTTTAATGTAGCCGCGGTTAAAACAAGGTTAATACAAAAAAAGTTTGAACTGACAAAATTGCCAGTAAATATTCGCGCCTATTTTAAATTACAAAGAGCATTTAAAACAAAAAAGTTTGACCTGTCAAAATTGGCAGTTCGTACCAATTTAGAATTGAGAATGAAAGAGCATTTCCCTTCAAATTTCTAGCAGCTGTCAGATAAGCTTCTTTCCTCCTGCCAGCTTGCCATTCTTCCGACGTGGCACAGCGAGCGCGATCGATTTAAACTCCTACACAGGTTTACGTTTCAGCTTACCTTGAAACATAAATGCGAGAGTTGTTTCATTTCTAAATAATCTAGCTTGAATTTAAAAATAAAGATATTAAGTAACCGTTCCCAAAATGTTTTAACTTTGCAGTAAACAAAGGATAAAATTAGACATAGGTACTGACAGGTTATAATGTACCATTGTTTTATTTTATGACAGCACTGACAGATAAAGTGAGATATCCCACTAATATTATAAATGCGAAAGTTTGTGAGGATGTATAGATGTGTGAATGTAACGTGTATGTAATGTTGTGCCTCAATCACGCCTAAACGACTGAATGGCTTTAAATAAAACTTGAAATATACATAGTACATGTGCTGGATTAATATATAGGCTATTTTTCATCCGGGTAGGTACTACGCGAGTGAAGCCGCGGGTGGCAGCTAGTAAAATATGTTTTTTTTTCCTGTGTTATATGTGCCAGTTCATTATTTTACTACTAACTCGAAAGGCATACATTTTTGCAAGACGATTCCAGACGATTAACTACGATTAATTAATGTTAGTTTAATCAGATAAGTCTAGACTGTGTGTAAACATTGTTTAGTCCTGCGAGAAACCATTTGAACACTTCAAACAGGGGTAATTGCTTTGAAATCAAGACAAACATTTGGAATTGCTCGAGTGTACGTTGCCCCCATTACTAGTATTAAGATCTTAAAACTAGAATACTTACGAAGTTGGTATATCTGAAAACATTAGTATTTGCCGCGTGTAAAGCATTTTTCCCATTTTGAACCTTATTGATATAAGAAACTGTTTAATGTTACCTACGAAAGTGTGGAGAACATAAGTAGCGACTTGGGTAAACACAGGCGATAAAAGCGTGTGCTCGAGAAAATAACATAATTTCCAAATGTTCTCTTAAATCTTGCTCAAGCAACCTGGTCACCAGCAAGGGAATAGGAAATATGAAAAGTTACATTTAAAACATGTCATAAACTCGCAAGACAGCATGTCACGACCAGATAAGAAACTTTGCAGAACAGCCCGTAGATCTCGCACCTTAAGTAGTTGCAAATAAGAGTTATTTTTCATTGTAAAAGTCACTGTTCCAGAAGCCTCTTGCTTGCTTGAAAACTCTGATGTGTTTATTATTTAGTTGGATTTGCAATTCATGAGTAGTGTAACTAGTTTGGAGTACTATGTATCTTGATGGCGGCGTGCGATTTCTATGGAATTTTTTATTTATACTTCATATTCCACGCTTTGTATCGTAAATTGTAACCATAAGTGAAAATAATATGATTAGGTACTAGTTAATTAGTTACACATGAAATGTGTAAATGTAAATAAATTATTAATAAATTATTTAACTGTTAGGGCTAAAAAAAATATGGAAAGGTTCTATGTCATCTCTTCATTTAAAAGCTGTGGTATTTGCTTCTCTATGTTTGTGAGTAAACAACGTTTCTAAGACTTACCATAAAACAAGGATAATGCTCCTTTAATTCGTAATACTCCTTTCGTTCCGTTTAATTTATTTTATAATCAAACAGAAAATAAATATTTATGGCATATGGACGAGAACTGAATTTAAAATTTCAATACACGACAAATTAATACATATAGATGAGCACCTCACTAATTTTATTTAAATGATTCAATCTGTGAATTAATGAACATAATAGTAAAGATGCCACCTAGAGGGAAGGTATTCTAAATAATCTTTTTAAAAATAAGAATATGTTTCCATTGAGTCCAAAGCAAAATTTCTTACACAATAAGTATTCCTTTCTAAGCCACTCTGAAAACGTTTTTATTGTCTGCAACAATGAAAGGGGAGCAACATAAATAAGGGTTTCCATACCCCCGCAATAAAATGGCGATAGCCCAGAGTATAAACGATTGCTGAACAAATAAAAGTACTAACAAAATCTTTCACTTCCAATATTCTAATAGAGCATCTACAAATTGTCTGATCCTTTCACCACATTGGTTTTACACCGTCATCATTATTTCCCTGCCCTTTTCAAACTTTATGTGGGGTCGGCACAACGTGTACCTATTCTTCTTCCATTTACCTCTATCAGAAGTAATCTCAACATTCACTCCTTACACCAACGATCATTAAACTATATTCAATGACTTTTCATTTGTCAACGAGCCCACTGCTAATCATAGTTGAATAAAAACTGTTAATTATTTGTCAATGAAACGACATAATTGTTGTGCAATTTTGTTCGTTTAATTCCATGATCACATTGGTATCAACGAGTAATGATTGCACAAAAAAAAACGAATTGCCAATTTAAACTGCCGAAAAGGCATCTTTGTATTTGACAGACATTTTATGAGATGAGAAGAAAATTTGGCAAGAAGTAGTTTCATGAGTCGGTCTATCTAGTCGCGTCAGTAGTTAATTCGAAACCAGTGTGGTAAAAGGATTTGAAGAGCGCGTTTCATGAGTAAAAACAAAACACGTTCAGCAAATTTCGTATGCAAGTGCTAGAGTCAGCACTGATTCTCAATTTTTAGAATTCCGTGAAGTAAAATCGCGAAATAGCATTCGGAACTCGTACAGCAGTATTTTGTTGTGTTGTCGGCACATGTCAGTCTCAGTTTAGCTCACAGAGGATCTAGTTAAAATGCTGCAAATGATATGAATATCACTTTTGACGGCCTTAGTAGCGTAACGGTGCTGGGCTGAGAGGCGCGGGTTCGAATCCTGCTGCGGGAAAATGCTTGTATGTTCTGAAAATATTTATTTCATGTTGTGTGATACTCTTAGTTTTTGATACCCACGACACAGGAAATCATAGTGTGGGGTCAGAACTATGCATGCAACATGGTTTTGTTTATTTATTTATACTTCACCTGCTCGGAAAGTCAGTTCATATTTCTTCAGTAACAGGAGAGAACATATGTCATACACATATGCGGGAGGAAAAAATGTATAAAAAATCATTTCTAATGCGCTAAGCGGGCAGAAAAGTTTTATGGAAAGTTAACGCGCTTTTTTTATACTGATTATACTACTTAAAACCTCCTTGGTCGTAAAAAAAATTAAAACTTCCTTGGTCAGTAACCTATTTCAATATTATAATGCCAAAAGACAAAAAGTTTCTACTACAAAATGATACTAGCCACTTTTCTGAACAATTCCTAATTTAAAAATACATAGAGCTTTAATAACTACGAATTTTAATATAAACTTTTTTGATTAGTGAAGTTTTTTTTATTTTCCTCATAGGTGTAGTATAAAGCACTATGTACATATAACTCGGAAGAAAGTGCGTTTCTTAACTCGTGTGTATTGAGGCCCTCGGCGGTGCCTCGGGCCTCAAACTATACCCTCGTTATAAACGGTCAGTTTCTCCCCTCGGTGAACAATGTACTACTAAATTGTGGTTCAACCTTATTTACCTCAATACAGTTTATTTTACATTGAGATGTGGAAAAAGTGATACAAGTCGGGCGATAACGTGAGATGGAACATGATGAAACAGAGGTCGCAAATAAAAATAATCTAAGGCCTCGATCGTGGGAAGCCTTTGTTTATAGAACCTTCTCGTAGTTTTATAGAGCAATGTTATTCTTGGCAAGCTGGCAACTTCTCTAACAGCTTGATAAATGTTGAACCGTTAGAAATAAACTTTTGGTTTGAGTAAAAGTTTTCAGTACATTCTAACTGCGACCGTAAAAGCAGTTAGTTTTTTTTGTAGCATAACCGTTGGTCAAATCAAACTAATGTAAATTAAAATAATAACTGGAACAGCCTTTTAAAATAAGTATCTACATAATTATTGTAATAGAGATATTACACATCGTCATGGCGGTAGTTCGTATTGCAGAAGCTAGATGAAAATTGTCGAGTGAAATTAGAAATTTGGTATTGAAAATCTCGTCTAGACAATTTACGAAACGTTAAAAAATATTACTGACGGTTAAAAACAAAAACTTCATACATCTTCATACTTCGTCCATGGCCGCCATACAACGTTCACAGCTTCACAAAAACACGAAGTAATCCTCATAATCAACGAGAATCCGAGCTGGAGCTATTTAAGGCAAGCGGATTAGGAAAATTGCTTTAATAAGGGACAAAAGAAGTTTCTTCCTTGTAATACTTTCCGTAGTTCCAATTAGATGAAATGGCCGAGAAAGAGTTGGGAGCTAGACACGCTACGTCGTTCGACTTCAATGCCCAGAAATGGAATATATCGGAGTGAAAAAGAAACTAGTTACCGAAATTCAACTAAAGAATGTAGATTCAAAGGCTCTTCCAAAAAATACATTTTCCGAATGGGAATTCCAAATTTTCCATTTTCCATAGTTTTTCCGGGTTCGTAAGGCAATAATAATTGTATTCGTCTACTGTTTGTTTGTAAGTAACGTGGATTCAACTTGATCCTTCTCTACAATTTGACACAAAACCCTAGCTTACCATTCAGACAAAGACAAAGTGGTTCCACGATTGTTTATATAGAAGATCCGACGTAAAATGATAGTAAATACTTGATATTCGACTTGCTGGATAGGATGGTTTTTATTGCAGTGTACCTATATTAATTGGAATTATTCTAAGGGATTGAGGGGATACCACTTACCTACCACAAACTTTTATTAATGTTATGATTGGTGCGTCAGGCAGGCGGCCGGTCATAAAACATCTAAGCCAAAACTCTTACTACTAAACTGCCGAACCCACATAGAGTGGGATAAGGGCAGGAAGATGATGATGATGATGATTGGTGTGTGGCATTTTATTTAATCTGTATTTGACTGATTTTATTATGATTTTATTAATACATTTTGACAAACATTGCATGCTGGCTATAAGCTTAATGTGTTGGACATAATTATTCAAGTACTATTAAGACTGTGAAATCTAAATTGGACTACATTTTATGCAATAAAATTTCACTTAATTTAATTTAATTTCATTAGATACCTTTATAGGAACATGCTTGAAACATTTTTTATATAATAGGTTGGTACCTTTAAATATGAACGACAACTAACCAGGAGTTCGCACTTCTTCACTCTGACTTCACTCTAAGAGTTTGTAGAAATAATGTTTCATTTCATGAACCTCTCCCTCGTACGTGCCGTCTATATAACATACAAACATATTATACACAAATAATCATTAGAAAACTTGCAGTTACTCCTGATTCAAAATCCTAAGATGGATATGGTGAACCTTGGTGATCAGCCCATCGCCCATATTGATGGTAAAGATAGGAGGTAAGGTAAGGTATTGGGGGCTTACCTATATTTGACTCGCAACTAAAATTTGAGAGGAAGGTCTCTGAGATTGTTAGCAGTTGCTTCTACCTACAGGCTTAAAACATTATACCAGATCCGACGATAACTAAGTGAGGCGGTTCGAATTACCCTCTGTGAATCGCTTGTTTTATCAAAACTTAATTATTGCGATGTGATTCGGGTACTTCTCTGCTGGACTGGAAATAAAAAAAAGCATAGAATGCGTCCAGCTGCTTCTCTCTCCGAGCATGTCGTAAAAGTCGACTAAGGGATAGTATCCTCTCCAACATGATGGACCACTTCTAATTCTAATTAAGGTTAGGGGAACAAAGATCTGCACTGACGTCCCGCGGTGGGGTGTATTGTGCATTATGATGGACCACTTATATGGGCGATGGGCTGATCACCTGTCACCATGGTTCACCATATCCATCTTAGGACTAAATCAGAAGTGGCCCCAAGTTTTCTTATGTTTACTTGTGGCTCTGCCCACCCCTTTAGGAATACAGGCGTGATAATATGTATGGTATTCGGGTCCTGTTTACTTGGTAGAACGGAAAGGCTTCTGCAGACACTGCCGTGGTGTCTCTCAGGCGGCCGCGGAAGCGGTACACATCATCATGTGACACGAGAATTGTCTGGTTATGGGAACATTTCAGTAATGTCACCATCATTTAGAGAAATAGGTCGGTAGCATTTTCATGTCCATATAACGTATATGGTTATTCCAGTGGGGAGATGGGGTAAATTGAACGTCGTACGCTACGAGCGGGTTCTCGCCTCGCTGCGCCGTCGGCACATCTAGAGCTTAATCTGGCTTATTCCTATGCTAGTTGCCACGTCTGATACCCAGCTCGTGTGAGAAAAATATATACATTTAAAAACATTAGTCCACGCTAAAAACGGCCGGCCCTTTTACGGTCCACAGCTTCTTATTGAATAAATTGGATAGAGTTCAATTCATTGTGTAGCCAGGCTGACCCAATCACCTTTGAACTTTCTCCTTTCGGCCCAGCGAAACTTTCAGCTACTTTTAAAATATTTAGATTCAGTTATCTCAAAATCAACTGGGTTTCAACGACTGTGGATGAAATGGGGTATGAAGATTATAAGAAAATTGACCTATTGCCGTTCCTTGAGAGTCTTACTAATATTATAAATCTGAAACCTTGTTAGCATGTGATGATGTTTGTATCTCAATAATGCCGTAACAGTTGAACGAATTTAAACGAAACTTGGTAGTATTGTTCTGAAACAAAATATTGACTTTTTATAATAACTTTTTATTAGGATACTACATGAGTGTTTAATATAGTACAATTATACAACCCGATTTAACCACATGATTTATACATGCTTTAGAATTTGCGTCTACTTCACGAGACCTCTTTGCAGCTGAATTTAGTCGTTAAGCAAATTGCAGTTCCGCTGAGGCACTTTGGAAGCTACCAGCCAATGTTTCGTGGCGAAACGTTTTGGAAACAGAATTTAATTCAGCATACTTGCCCACAAAAAACGATTTAGGAGCTTTGTGCCGACTTTCGCACTTTCTTTGATCAATAATTACTATATTTCATGAAGGTCCATTTATTTATGAATGCCCGGTTCCAATATTTTCCAGCCGACGACAATTGCCATAATGTTTTTGTAAAAAAATAAGGCGCTTTTCGACATAACAACGTTGGTATGGTAATGAACGATCGTCCTTTAGTAGAATATTTGAAACCGAGCATGAGTTAACAAGTGACGGAAGCATAATTTAATAAGTTCTCAACATAACCTTTGAATAAATTATAATATGAGACCATGAAAGTATTTTTAAAACGAACAGCTTTAGAATCTAGATGGGAGAAAATAACAATTTGAGATACCTTTACCTTTGCTCATTTAAAAATAAATACTACAATATTTTCCTTATCCTGTGCTTTCAAAGCGAACTTCTTATTATTTTCAAGATGCAGATAAAATAGAACGGCAATATCTCGTCTAGGGCATGGTCATGTAGTCTGCTTTGTGAGCTCCGCTAAACCGACATTTATTTACTCCAGGAGCTAACTGTTGTGGTAGCAAATGCCAGCTCAATGTTTTTGATTCCTTTTTCACTGTTTTTTGTGTTCAAAATCTATACGTAGTTGTAGAATACTTGTAACATGATCTTGTTAACACAAAGTTACCAAAGGCTCACCAAAAAAAAAATTAAACAAATAATTTAATGAAATCATTCTTCTTTCCTAATAAGAACACAAGAACAAAGTGTCTTCCCCTTAATAGAGACAGTAAGAAAAGTGCTATTGGACACATTCTTAGATATAATTTACTTTATAAAACTAGGTCAAAATTACTAATTGGCCTACTTGGCTAGATTGTAATAGTATTAGAGTACAATTAATTAATATCTTTAGTGCACTAATTATAAAAAAAAAATCTTCTTTCCTGAGTTGGATACGTATTTGCGACTATGTGATTTTCGCTAAATATGATAGATACTGCACGCCAAAACGCTAATTACTTTATTACATACTATCACGTATACATATTATCACGCCCGTATGTTTAAAGGGGTGGGCAAAGCCCCAAGTAATCGTAAGAAAACTTGCAGCCTGATTCAAAGCCCCTATATTGTTATAAATACTGTATTATTAAAACAAAAATAAGAATACTTATACAAGATCCAATATTGAATGATTGGAGAATTTATTTGTTGTATTTTGTGTTTAATCAAAGAAAGTTTTTGATTTGATTACTATTTTTGATGCTGTTGGATTAGAGAGATTAAATTCTTTTAAACTGTTAAGGTGACTTTCAGGTCACCCTGTCTCAGAAAAATAAAGAACAAGCATTCAATTAAAATTAACGACATGGCTATGTCTTGATGTTTTTCTTTCATTTAGTTTCTTTCGTTAATTTCTTTCCAAAAGAATGATCTGAACTTTAGATTCTAAAGACATAATTATGCGTTATTACTAGTGAGAGCACTGGGAGCAAGGAGCCTTTGAAGCGCACTTTAAATCCTTTCAACGCACTGCTTCTAGTGACACGACTAGTAATAGTAATATTGAAGAAATAATGAAAGTCTCAGCACCATTTCATTTCTTATTTGACACTCATGCGCTGTTCCTTTATTCAACAAAATTCAAAATTTCTTTATTCCGTAAATTTCTAGGTTCATTTGGACACATCTTATATCTACATTGAAATTACGCCTGTTCGTAACGCGACGCAATGAACATAATGTGCCAACTCCACATAGAGTGGGATAATAGCAGGGAGACGATGATGATATTTCAACATATATAAGTCCATGATAAGAGTCTGTGTTGTAGTCAAATTGTGTTAAACATCTGCAATAATGACGGTCATAACTCAATATCTATTTGACAGATGGACATCATTATCATATCAACTGAGTTGGATAACAGGCCCGGTTAGTTCCATTATTATAGCCGCATCGACCATCGTTTCGATTGATGGTACCGAGTGACAATCCTAGCAAATGAATGACTCTTGAATTAACATGGCAGTGCAGTGCCGGCAAAACCGTTATTAGGCATAACTAACGTTAATGAATCGATTTTTTACGTCAGGGCTGTCACAAATTCGGGTCGCGACTCGTGGTCCCACTGGGATTGTACCACTATTACTCGTGGTCCCACTATACCTGTAATCATGGGTTCGTGGTTCCACTGCTTAGTGGGACTACCAGTCATAGTTAAAATCGTAGGTTCGTGGCCCCACTGCATCAAGTTTATACGTAGAGTAAATACTTGAATTAAAGTGAGTTCTTCAGGTACTGGCCACTTGAGATACTGGCCTTTTTAGTCACAATTCACAATTCAGTTCAAAATTCTATTTTACTAGTTGAGAAACACAAAACAAACTAGTCTGTTGCAGTTGATGAAACCGAAAAGAACAAGTTAAACCAATTCGAAACATATCTACGCTAAATTAGATTTGACTTTGAACATTTGCATTGTCCCACATTATAAAACTATTTGCAAAAACAATGAAAATAATCATGTATAGTTCGTGCGAAACATAAAACAATTTGTAGCTTTCACAAAGTTGTTGAACAAAATATTGTAACAATCCGCAACAGAATACAGTACTAGGGTACATCAATTGTGAGAGAGTTCTGCATACGAGTGAATAAAAATGTTTTCGTGTACCTACTATTGTTATTGAATACTCATCACAGTGTGTTTTATTTGCGATCGTTTCGACTGTTACAAAATCGCAGTAAAAGTACAATAAACTAAAATAACAAAAACAGTTGATAAAAACATCAGTCTTTTGTCAAGGATTTACGTTTGTTGCGATTTGAATTAACCCAGTCGCTCGCTGTACCTGACTTGGCAATACTGCACGGCAGGACTAATTGTGAAATATTTAGTTGATATTAGCTGCGAACCGCTCTGGAATCGTACCAGACTAACTTACGCTTATTACTAGGATTAGAGCCTGCTAGTCATGGCTTCTGAAACACTAAGTACTTGCTTAGCGCACTGTTTAAAACTAGTTCGGAAGCCTTTGAATCCACCCTCTTCTACTTAATTTATTTGTGACCTTAAAAGGCTTGATTTTATGCACCTACGAGACTTTAATCATGGTTGCCGACAATATTTTTTACCAATCAGGCGTCACATAGTTAAAGTTCTTGTCACCATTGTTCAGTGTTCATTACTAGAGCAAAGTACAGCTTCGAAGCCCGCTTCATGCCCGAAGCATTTTGTCGCTAAGGCTACACAGGGTTCTGCAGTAGATTAAAATTACACAGTAATTGAGAATTACGGCGTATTAGCTGCGTGTGGGATTGTTGGAACATTCAGCGTTTCTGTAAAATCAGTGACCGTGTATAGAGCTACACATATGTAGCTCTACATATGTATGTGTACCAAGTTTGTAGGTTTAGGTGGCAGCTACGGGAGACAAAGGGTACCTACTAGTATAAATAGCAATAGTAACTATAGCAAAATTGACACCCTCACGTGTGTTCAGTTTTGGAATTAGAGGTAAAATCAACTATATATGTTGCTATTAGCTGCCGCCCGTGGCTTCGCTCGCGTGGTACCCGAATAGAAAATAGCCTATATGTTAATCCAGCACACGTACTATGTATATTCCAAGTTTCATTCAAATCCGTTCAGCCGTTTTTGCGTGAAACAGTAACAAGCATCCATGCATACAAACTTGCACATTTATAATATTAGTAGGATTATTCGATGACCTCAGTGGCGTGGCAGGCGAGTGCTCGGCTGAGACGCAAGAGGCGCGGATTCGATTCCCGCTACGGGAGAAATGTTTGTATGTTCTGTAAATATTTCTTCCGGGTCTGGGTGTTGTAGTATGTATTATGTATTATAAGTATGCATTTACAAAAAAAAGTATTTATCTACACTAAATATTATATAATATTACTAGCTGCCGCCCGTGGCTAGCCATAATGTCAAAACATGCGGCGCTAAACATGCAAATGCGACTCAGAGTTGAGCACGTCTCAACTCACGGTTTTTTGAGTTTCTGATGAAAATCTGTCAAAAAAAAAAATCGTCATTTGAGACGTGCTCAACTTTGAGATGCGTTTAAGTATTCGGGGGTATGGCGCACTAGTGTCACGACTGGTATTTTGAACCAGAATGTGTTTAAAGTTCAGCGCTCTTGCCCTGCAATATTTTCGAGAAAGTATTGAGAAACGTTCGGTTGTTGTCGCAAACTTTCCCGTTGTCGTTCTGAGAGATACGGACCGTTCCACTCCCACTCCCCAACTTATTCAATACAACTTTGTTATTTTATCGAAATCTATATAACAATTTTAATAGATGTCAATATTTCAATACAATGAAAAACTAACAACCTAATATTGTAAATGTGTACCTATGTGAGGTTGTTTGTGCCTAAATCACATCGTACTGGCTAAACGGATTTAAATAAAAAAAAAAAAAAACTGGTCAAGTGCGAGTCGCATTCGCACACGAAGGGTTTTGTACCATTGTACTAACATGTTTTTTTTTTATTACTCTACCTAGTACGGTTCATGACAGACGAACGGACAGCGGAGGTCTATTAATAGGGTCCTATTGGCACCTTACTTGTAAAAGTGTAAAAAACCAGACATGTCAATGTCTGGTTTTTTAGTACATACTTACCGTAAATAGTAAGTTTTTTTAAGTACATACTGTGTTTAGGATTCTACTATAGAATCCTTCGCTCCACTCTGGATTCAAAGAAACACTCTCGCTCTAAAAGATGTAGTTGTTTGCTCCCTAGATAAACAATCTACCTACTATTTTTTAGGTTTTGATATTAGTATCTGAAACGTATTATTTATTTTTCCACACGTAGCTATTGAGTATTTTACCACTCAGTGGTTTCGCTCAGAAATCCTTGGCGTCGATTGATATAGCATCCTTTCACGTGAGGGTCGGAGGCTAATTGTGGGTCATTTGATTTTATAGGGTCGAATACCGAAGGGCAGGCTTACCTTTATGTGGATTTAGCTCGGGGTATCTTTTTGGACATGATTTATGTAAGTGACAAGAGGTTGTAAGCTTTTATTCGAACTGAGTGCGTAGGTAGCTGAAAAGGTAGTGTTCTAATCCGCTGAAACTTGAGACTACAAAATTAGGTTTTATTTTGTAGAGATATTCAGCTAAACATTATCATTCATAAATTTATTTTACGTGCCTCTTGTCCGAAATACACGAGGGAAAACTTCAACGTATTTACAGATAGCGATTAAGGATTAAAGTGGCTATTACTCTAAGACTATGTATTAGACTGAATCATCGTCACGAAAATAAGAAGAACAAGATACTATGTATTTTGAAGAGAGCAACTCAACCTGTTTCAACACGAGCAATATTCTCAACCTATGCCCGGGTTTAATAATCCTACTAATGGATGACGGATCGTTCATTACCATAGCATAACGACTAAAGCGACGTCAGGCGCGGTCGCAGCCTGTAATTTGGGGGGTCACTAATAATAGAATATGTCGAGTAAATCACAATACACAATCTTATTGCACATATTATAAAACCTTATAATATTGCACATGGAATTAAAACAAATGGAAGCCTTCTATTTTTATTGGCATCGCGGCTAAGGTCAGAAAAATGCTTCTTTATAAATTATTTTGTTAATTTTTATAAGATTTTTCAATATGACGTGTACGATTGGGGGGGGGATGTCCCCCCTCCCCTTCGGACCGCGCCTGAGCGACGTCACGATAAGAAGAAGGTTTTTATAAGAGGGTAACTCAAATTGTTTCAATACAAGATAATGTTTGGTTTGTAGTAAACATAGTAAGTGCAAAGATGCCTATGGCAGCACAGGTAAATTGAGGCAACCACAACCACTCTGGCCATGAGGTAATACTTGGACGTTGTTTATTCGTCCATTATATGTAGCATGAGCATGACCAACTTAGTTACAGCAACTCTACGACGTTCAGACAGGAAACCGGAAACTGAAACAATTAGCTAACCAATAATTGAACGTTCTGCGCTTTCAAGCATTGTTTAGATACCTATGTACAGTAGTACCACAAATATTGTGCGCCTTGGCAAACTTCGTGCTTTGTATAAAAACCGAATTTGTCCGAATATGCAATTAAAATAAGAACTGAACCAACCTTTAAAAAAAATACTAATCTACATAATTATTGTTCCATCTCTATATTACATATCATCATTGCGTTAGTATTCAGTAGCTGGACGAAAATTGCCGAGGAGTATAATATATGTGGTACCTACTACTGTACAGACAGTAGTTGCAGTACAGAACCTATTATAGATAATCTATATCTTCGATCTGACTAGTCACACTACTTTTATTTAAACATACTATTTTCGGTAAATCCTTGGCGCCGATTCCTATAGCTTCCTTACACGCGAGGGGAAGTCCCTGGATATTTTCGCGTGTAGTTTTACTTCAATGAGTTAATCTTATCTAGACGTATCACTAGTTCTTTCGAACCAGTGTTGTGAAAGGATTTAAAGTGCACCTCAAAGGCTCCTTTCGTGCACTTGATAAATGTTTTCGAACTTTTTAAGTTCTACTAATTTATAAGTTAAGATTTTATGGTCTTTCTTAAATTTAATTTACCACGTTTGCTAGAGAGATTCGATCCTTATGAATTATGATTGACCCTGTCAACTGGTGCCATAAAAGTGCAGAATGTTGTTTTTTCGGATTTCGGTCGGTTCGATTCCCGGGTGTGGTAAACGTTTTTTAAAAAAACTTTAAAAGATTTTTAGCTTCTTTTTCAAAATAAGGTAATGTTTCATAAGTAAAATCGGTTATCTTTAGTATTTAGTGTATTTTCCTCTTGTGGCATAAAATTATACCTGTATATGAACATATCGCTGTATTATTATACGCAAAAGTTTAGGCGTTTGGGTGTATGTTCCCACTAAACTCTATACTGACTGAATGGATTTGGTATAAATGTTGATTAAATCCTAAATTAACTGCTTTTGACCCGGGTTTTATGGGAACAAAGTCAGGGACGGAAACTACAAATAAAAGCCGAAACACAATTATGTGGTTTATAATCAGAGGGTCTAATTAGTTGTGATTAGCTGACTGCAATTAGGTGCTCAAGGCTGTTTATGAGAGTGGGGTGCGGTGATTACGTCATTTACTGCTTTGTGACGTCACCGTCTCGGCTATTTGCATGGAAAGCTGGGAATGCCTTTCGTCTTATATTACCTTTGCCCTTCTGAAATTAGACTTGTTTGAGCCCATTATCAAGACGTCCCTCGTCTGGAAGGAAGTAATGAAACGAGTAAAATAATAATAATTTTGAGGACATATCACACAGCGCCATCTAGCCCCAAATCGCCCTGCCAGAGCAGTCGCCCGCCACGTCATCGATGCTATCGTTCTCCTTCGTCATCTTCTGTTGCTGATCTGTCATCTTTGTTTATTAACCTTCTTCTACTCTTGTAACTGGTTCCAGGAACCAGTGTGGTGAAAGGATCAAAGTGTGCCTAAAGAGGTCTTCTTTCTTGCACACGCCTAACACTAAATAACTGGTATTTTTTGGACACTTAGAATTTATTATCTGTGGTATCTAGTACTTAGGTACTTGCTATATTTTTAAGTTTACATTTTTAAAGTGCCAACTAAGCCTCCGCTGTTCGTCCGCCCGTCCGTGTGTCAGCGGGCTGTATCACATAGACCGTAATAGGTTGAAATTTTCACAGAATGTGTATTTCTATTGCCGCTATAACAACAAATTAATAAAAATAAAAGGGGGTCCTATAAAAGAAACATTTTTGAAATTCGAATTGAATTCAACTCGCCCTTGACCATTATTTAAATGCGTCTGTTTAAATTAATTCACAAACTTCACGATTATAACGCAGGTACACAAGTACCTTATTAATAACGAAACGTTTCAAGTAATTTAACCTTTTCAGGCATAAATAACGTATTAAAGTATGGTAGCTGATTACAGCCCCTATTCTAATTCAGTCGTTTATGTGAGTTCATAATTCGTAAAGTTTGAGGAATACCTCCCGTGGGAAGGATGTAATTTTATAAAGCTGAAAGAATAGGAAGGATACGCAGAAAATGTCACACAATTTTATTCATAATCATTTTTTTATTCATAAAAGTTCGGGTTACATAAAATTGGTCTTAAAGATTATATTGCTCTACCAAAACCTACCATTACAAATGTATGAATAATAATAAAAAATTGTATCTAATAAATTGGTTATGTCAAAAAATATAAAGAATAAATCAAATCAAATAAACGTTCATCGATAAAATTAATTTAATTAATGTCAATTTCGAATCAAATTTCTTAAATACTTAAATACGTACATTTATATGTACTATAGAATCATTTTTCAGTAAACCATTTTGCTACATTGTATTTAAATCTAGTCAGTGTTGTCATTTCTCTTAAATTAATAGGAATGTTATTAAATATTTTAATTGCCATAGTAAAATTATTCTTTGAAGTCAATGTGACGCTGTGTTTACTCATTGTATTAGCTTGTTGAAACATAACTTTATGTCAAATACAGACTTATAATCTTGGATATAAATGCTAGTCAGAGCTATACTCTTAAATTGTCTAAGGTAGGAGTAGGGTCTGCACGAGTCCGAATTTTTTAGCCAAAAATAGCTCTGCATCTTTTTTGCATTATAAAAACCTTATCTATATTTACGCATCTACCCCAAATCATTTCGTAGCGTAATAGTGAATTTATATACCCATTAGTAGGCTGTAACAGCAGACTCTTTGGGAACTGTTTGAGAGAATCACCGTAGTGATCTACTCGTACTTGTTGTTTCCAAGAACATAAATTCTACTATATTATAAATGTGAAAGTTTGTGAGGATGTTTGTGCCTCAATCACGCCTAAACGGCTGAACGGATTTGAATGAAACTTGGAAATACATACGTACGTGCATAGTACGTGTGCTGGATTTACATATAGGCTATTTTTCATCCGGGTACCACGCGGGTGAAGCCGCGGGCGGCAGCTAGTGATCTATAAAAATACCTAGAAATTTGATGTAGGTATACTCGTACTCTCGACATTGTGTCCTTCGTGAGATACTCTAAGCTTAGCTTACAGATATTCTATGTAAGACGCTCGTCACGCAAATGTACCTACTGTTTTTAGGGTTCCGTACCCGAAGGGTGCCAATGAGACCCTATTACTAAGCCTCTGCTGTCCATCCGTCCATCCGTCCGTCCGTCCTGTCTAGCAGAGAAGTATAACTCGAAAAATAGAGTAAAATTACATAATCAATAAAAAAGTTCACTTTTCACGTTGGCCCTTTTCATCCCTTACGTAAAGAATAAACATTTGGGACTTTCCCAACCTAAGATTAAACTAAAACAGAAAGTTCAATTTTATCGGAAGTTTTAAATCTTTTTTCGCTGCTTTTTATTGCCTACGTTTAATAAAACAAAGTGAGCAAGCTGCAAATTAACTGAAAGGCCTGTGTGTAATGCCTTAACCCAATTGACCCTTTTATGTATGCAAGATTAGAACGTACCAGTTTCATCCCGGACTTAATTCTTGTTTTATTATGGACAAACTGAAGATTAGGGGTAACTGAAGAAAGGCCTACGAAGAATTTGCGGGTTCTTGGAATGCTTCTGACTTGGAATTAAGTTATTTTAAGGTTTACAGTGGAAAATGTAAGACACTATGTATTACTTGGATATCACAGAAGATTCACCATTTAGCCGCTATATTGAACATGACGGTGATTATGTAAATTTGATTGCAATCAATTTAAATCAGTTTATATTTGAAACCGTTAAAAGATGGCTACATAGATAGCGAATACGCCATAATAGAAACTGATTGTAACAATACTCTGTCTGATTCTAAAAAGTAATCATTCCACCATTTCATTGAAATACAAGCTCCCTGAAGCTAGGTAGTACCTACTATTTATCATTATTTTTATTATCTTTGGAATATTCACGAAAATAATGGACTTATAGCCTGTTTTGTAAGGTTAGTATATCACAAAGGGTAGTCCCAAAAAGGTAGAAGAAACGCCTTGTTTCCACGTAACGACGTAGGTAGGTACCTAATGATGTGCACAAAGCGTAATATATTAACCTTTTCAGTTTATTACATCCTGTCGTCATCGAGGATTACGTGTAAGTTACGAGTAACCCATTAGGCGTGGTTTATAAACAAGTGGCGAAGTCATGGCGAAGTCGTGGCGGAAATGTGGCGCAGTTCTCTACACGAATACTTTTGAAAAATGCATGACGATTTTCGACAGATATGGTATGAACAATCCGTCGTCCGTTAGTATAATATTGGAACCGAGCATTAAATCGAGTAAGTAAAAACAAACCAAAATAGCATTGAACCTTTTCACGCCTACACGCCATACCTCTTTTGAAGTTGCTCTGATGTTTTCTGACAGTAGTATTATACCAATTTTCGTATAGGAAAATAGTAATTCTCACAGTGGGCGATACAATCAAATTATTACCATAAAGGCAATTTTCCGGGTCACTTCTTTGTGCAAAATTAAACTGTATATGGACATGTCAAAGTTCACTTGAAATTAACTTTTCGAGGGCATTAATATTAAAGTCCATACGGCTACTGAGCGAACTTATGGGTGTTTTAACACCGTACTAATTGCCGGTGACATGTCCCACGTGGGTCATTCTGTGTTGTGAAATTAACCTCATAATTTGTCGTGATCGTAACTCGAAGACTTTTCTATGTAATTGCAGGCTTTAAGGGTTGCAATGTTCTTGTATTAGATCGTAGATGCACTTTGCCATTATTGTACCTACAAACGAATGTAGTACGAGTAATGGCTATGTATCTCAGTACCTATATAATAGGGAATATGCATGTATTTTTATATTGTTACTGTATAGTTTACATCGCTGTATTGTATCGCTGTATGTAAAAAAATAATCAACGCCAAAAAATTAATTAAAGTCATTTAAAAAACAAGTTTAAAATAGCCAACCGACACGGGCACTTTAAACGCCTGCCATTTTGGCGCGCGTGGTGTGACGTCATGGTCTATCACCCTCAGGCAAAACACCAAACAACTACACACTCGGTGGCATTGACAATTTGTTGTCATAGACTATTACGTGACGTAATAGTCTGCATAATACGCTCTGACCAATAGCGTCAGGTTTCAAATAATTGAATTAATTGGACTTTTTAAAAATTTATTTCTTGCTCAAAAATAAATTATAATAAAAAATATTGATGGTGTATAATTCTGATGTAATAAAGTTTATTAAAAAAGAAATGGAATCACACAATATATTTCCTTTTGATGGAAAAATATGACCCAGACTGATTGATAGAGAAAAACTCAGAACAAACGGTCTTATTAGTAATTGGACAGCAGTATTATATTAATTACATAACTCAGACGCCTCCTTATGTACATTTTACTAGGCATGAGAGACGAACCGCTCCTGTAAAACGGGTGGCCAGAACGAATTTGACATCGTGTCATCGTGTGTCGATCGATACAAAATTAACCAACACCCCCCGCACGTCTGTAAGTATCGAGGAGTGGCCTGACTTATTTAAACCTGTATTTAGTGTAAAATATGGCCTCTACCAAAGTAGAGGCCATTTTGTAGGTGTTGATGATTTTTTTTGTATATTTCATTTATTTACAACATAAGACTTATAATAATAACATTAAAAACAAGTAGTATACAATAAATCTAAATGAGCTCTACTTTCCTATTAGTTTGTTGTATAACGGTGTCTATGGTATCTAATAGACTTAATAGCCAATGTGAAGAAGAACCATTATACGGAGGCAAGTACAGATCACATCGTTTTCTTAGTTCCGCTGCCCATGACTAAAGAATACACGAAGTATTTTCTTTTTCACGATGACATTTTGTTAAAAATTAACTCGAATGAACATAAACAACATGAAATATCGAGGTAGACTGATGTCGTGTCAATGAGGCTTCTAGTTACTTCGAAATAACTTTGAAAAAATATATTTAAATACCATCGTCATCATCTTCCTGCCCTCATCCTACTCTATGTGGGGTCGGCACAGTATGTTCCTGGATCATGCTGTAAGAGTTTCGGCTAAGGTGTTTTATGACTGGCCGCCTGCCTGACGTCAACCCTCCTTGGGAATACTTGCTTAGTGTATCTCATCCTATTGTAGAGGATACTATCCCTTAGTCGACTTTTACGACATGCTCGCGGAGGGAAGCAGCTGGACGCATTCTATGTTTTTTCTTTACTACCAGTCCAGCGGAGAAGTTAAATACCGTTAGATTATAATCTATCTCGCGAGATTGTAAACTGTTGAAAGATTGTGAACCGTAACATACTGCTTACAATTTAACTGCTTTAAATTTCTGCCATAAAATTATTCAGTCAGTTTAATAATTTTATGAAAGTACTTTTATAAGTTCAAGCAAATGCGATGCCGCGATGCCATTTCAAGAAAAAAGAAATGTTTGTTCTTGGCATTAAATCACAACAACCAAGTTAAATGTGACTGTTGTTATAACTTTTAATCGAGTTGAATTGTTATCCATAATTCTACTAATTCCTACTAATATTATAAACGCGAAAGTTTGTATGTATGGATGTTTGTTACTCTTTCACGCCTAAACGACTGAATGGATTTGAATGAAACTTGGGATATACCTTGTACATGTGCTGGATTAACATTATAGGCTATTTTTCATCAGGGTACCACGCGAGCGGAGCCGCGGGCAGCAGCTAGTACTTATACAATACTACAACACCAAGATCCGGCAAAAACATTTGCAGACCATACAAACATTTCTCCAGTAGCAATCGAACCCGCGCGCGCCTCTTGCGTCTCAGCCGAGCAATAGCTAGACACGGTGTGTTTTTACACTAAGAACATACTGAAGACGTACCTAGTATCCTTTGAAATGCGAATTTATTTTAGAACGAAAAAGTTTAGGGGCGAGACGTTGCGGTAATCTTGAAAGTTTCGAGTTTGCTGTTAGCCACGAGCGGGAACGAGTCGCGGCCGCCCATTTGTGTTCTACATTATTGTTCACCCCGAAATTGGTTCTAAACTTTGTGGATAAAGTGTCTTTGGAAGGGGAAAAACGATTCTATAGAATTACGATCTTTTTCATAAAATTTTAGAGATGATGTTTTGAGGTTTCTAATTATGACATCATTGTCTATGTTTTATAAAACAGATGGTTACTTTATCGTTCGTTTTATGGTTACATAAAATAAACTAATGCACGGTTCCAATATTTTGTAGAATATTGTATATCGCTTTTCGACAGATAACAACGTTGGTATGGTAAATGAACGATCTATCTTCCGTTGGTATAATATTGAACCGGTCATAAGACATAATTGCCTACCCTATGATTATGACACAGATGGTTACTGACAAAGCTGAGACGATGGCATAAGCGCTGGGGAAGCCAACATCTAAATTCGCCCCGAGCACTACTTACAGCGTCCCGACAGTGTAGGCTAAAGAGGCTTCCTGACGATGTATAAATCATCTATTATAACTAAAAGCGTAGATTAAAATAGAACAAATTCTTCACCATCATCATCATCATGTGTCACAAAACTAAATATGTCAGACCTACTCATCATCATCATCATCTTTCTGCCCTTATCCCACTCTATGTGGGGTTGGCACAGCATGATATGTCAGACCTACTATGCTACCTAAATACTGCGTAGTCGGTGTTCTTTTAAATAAATACTTGTTTATTAATCAAAATTGAGTTGATAACAAACAGTGCTGTTATTGAAATGGATAGCCGAGCATATTTACTTTAAACTTAATACGAAAAATATACATGGAAAATTTATAAAATATACAGGTTTGTCTGTTACTAATAGTAAAAGCCATGTGCACATAATTATGCAGTATGCACTGTATTGTGAAAGACGAATTTCATGCACAATTTGCTACAAGCTGAGTTTCCTAAAAGTGCCCATTATTTCTCAGTCGCTACGCTGCTATTTACTAGGCTCTTAAAAGAATGTCAACAAGCGTAAGATGTAAATGCATAACTTGAATTTAGTGAGTCCATCACATATCAGTCAGTCATGGCCTGCTACATCTACAAAAGATGATATAAACAGTGTCCGAGGTCATAATAAGCAATTTCGTTTGTGGCTTGTAAGGCCTATACGGGAGCGACAGCTACGACCGCATTTGGGACACAAAAATTGTGTCATCCCTGTTGATGGAATAGGGAAAGCAGCACGTTCATGTCTCAATGTGCGCTTTTGAGACAGCAAATCTATCTGTTTGGACTTAAAACCGGTAACTGCCACTCTCCGTTGTTTTCCACTACAGCAAGCTGAAGTGGGTGAAGTGACCTCTCCACGGACTCTGCATCGCCTGGGACGCAATTAAGATAGTGCAGGCATGCCCAAAACCTACACCACCCTCTCGACCTCACCGACTGGACCCACAGGAATGACGAGTCAATACGTGCGGAGTCGGCTCGGTTGCAGGTGCTTGCGGCTGCACCAAAACCGGGTTTATTTCGAGTTTACCTTCTCTGATTTTGCATTCAACCAGTGATATCACTCCTAAATAAACCAAACCGCCAGGACACTTGTTTAAATTGTCGTTTTACTACATGGGTATTTTGATAGCCCCTTTAAATCTACATACATACTTAATGTATATATTATCACGCCCGTATCTAAAGTGATCATAAGAAAACCTGCAGCCACTCCTGATTCAAAGTCCTAAGATGGATATGCCATTGCCATGGTGACAGGCGATCAGCCCATCGCCCATATAGATGGTCCATCATGTTGCAGAGGATGCTATCCCTTAGTCGACTTTTACGACATGCTCGGGGAGAGAAGCAGCTGGACACATTCTGTTTTTTCTTTACTTCCAGTCCTCTTTAAAGCTAAATATATACAACTCTTACGTTAGGTACTGACTGCCTTCTTCTTCTTTCGTGTCAATGGCCTCAGATTTTGTTTAGCGCAGTATTTGGCAACTCTTACGTCCCTCTCCGTTGCCTGGTTCAGGTCCTCTTGTGTGGAAGTGGTTGAGCTGACTGTCTAACTGACAATCAAAGCACAGCCTAAACCAAGTTTCATCCTTCTGCACGTAGGTATCACGAAAATGTAAAACTTGGAGGGTTTATTACCTACTCTTATGGTGGAAGGGTGCACTAAGAAAGGAATTCCCAAAATTCTTCAAAATGAGTCTGTGTAAAAAAGAATTCAATGCGGACAAAGTCGCAGGGCGATCTACTAGTGTGTGAATGAGTTTATTTTGTTTTAAAGTGTACATGTGTGGGTATTTCACCCACAAACTGACAACAACCCGCAAACATACAAATATACAATGAGGTAGTGGCAAACTGTTTTGTTCAGACCAAGGTTTATTTCAACTAAGTTATAATTAAGAAGCGAGGAACGCAGCTGGTGCGTACCAACTATAGTGTGTATCGTTGTGAATAACTTAGGTATAGAGTAAGAATTTGTATCGTTACTGGCAATGAAAAATCACTCAAGCATCAAAAGTGTTGTAGTAAAAAACAAACTTAAAGTCAAACTTTAAAAAAAGGAGTTCAAACTTGTTTCGAAAATACCGGTGTGCTGAAAAGATTAATGTGAATCTCAAAGAGGCTCCTTTTGTGCGCTTGATACATTTGTGTATGAACTCCTTCACAAACACAAATGTAATTCTTTCATGACGGTCGCCTACGCCACGTCAATTCGGACGAACTTTCAAATTAAGCAACTTAGCAGAGAGCTTCTTAATAAGATTTCCTTTTTAATAAGATTAACCACGCTTCAGTCGGAATTCTGCAACTAAGTCGTATCTCTTGCTCCTTCAAACAAGTGTGAGGAAAGAATTTAAAATAAATAAATATTTGTGGATATTTCACACAGCGCCATCTAGCCCCAAACTAAGCAAAGCTTGTACTATGGGAACCAGATGGCTGATAGAATATACTCAGACCCGGAAGAAATATTTGCAGAAAATACAAACATTTCTCCCGTAGCGGGGATCGAACCCGCGCCTCTTGCGTCTCAGCAGAGCACTCGCCCGCCACGCCATAAAGGTCGTCAAGTAAGATTTAAGCCACAGTCGGCCAGAATTCAATTCATTCTTCTTTTTTCTGGTGCCTTTTCAGCAATGTTTTAGTAGAACGAATCAAAAATACCTCACGTCAAGGTACATTACCTAATAAACAAGGTAGGTAAGTACAGCCTGTAGAAAGCCACCGAAATGAAGAAATCCCTTGATGGTAGTTTGTTATATATATAACTACCCTGGGATTCAAGGGATGTTACAAAGATTATACCACACATTGAACTAGTAAATAATTCGATAAAATGTCCCTCGAAGGAAAATAAACAAGTTTTTGGTGAAAATAATCTTTATAAATGTTTCGCACCAAGACTTTTAGATGTTTTATACAGTTGAAACTGTTGTTTTTGTACTTCATGGTGAATAATCTTAATGCCCGGTTTAAAATATTCAACTAACGGACGACAGATCGTTAATTGCCATAGCAATGTTATTTTACTGTCATAGAATGCATAGCTATTTTCAACAGAAAACAACGTTGCTATGGAAATGCATCCGTGAGCAGAATATTGAAACCGGGCATAAGACAGTTGAGGCTGTTTCTGTAATTAATACGAACATTCTAATGAAAGTGATCGAACACTTTGTTTTGTTCTGTGAAGACACGACACGACACAAGAAAGCAAACGGACATTGGTATCGCCGATTTCTCTTCCGATTATCCGAAGTCCGAAGAATGCCGATTATCTCGTTAGCTTTCGATCGCTGTTGTTCACTTTGACCGTACCTAGCTTTAGCAGCGCATTACAATAAGATGCCGATTAGATATTCCATCCTGGAATTGACCTTTCCAACTACTACGAATTAATCTATGTTTGAACCTCAACTGACTGACTGACAATCAACGTAAACCATAAGTCTTAGAAACATGAAACTTGGAGGGTTTATTCCCCTCATGTTGCAGGGCTGTACTAAGAAAGGAATTTCCGTTTAAATCCTAGAGGTAACAGCAGGAAGATGAAGTTTGTATAATAAAACTCAACTCGGACAAAGCCGAGGGGCATTTCACTAGTATGCAATAAAGATGCTTTCATTGAACATTCTATTCTATCAATGGAGTGGCAGTCCGACCCTAGGTTTATTGGCTCTTAATAAAATACCCGGACGTTCTTATCTCGCATACTTGCATGACCGTTCGTGAAGGCATGTACTTGCGAATAAAGTGAAAATTGCGGGTAGTCGTAACATTACTGTTTGACGTTAGATTCAGTGGAGTGCGAGCAGCCGCAACACGCGCACGTCTGAGGAACAGTTCGCAGTGAGAATTTATGTGTTTTTAATTTAAATTTGAGCACGCGCACTGATGCCGGTGTTGAATATTTGGTCAGTTTAACTCTTTGTGATCTGTTGTGGGTTTTTAGTTTTTATTGTAAATTGCATGTACGCTTTGATACCTTCGATATGATAATGATATTTAATAGAGCTTCACCAGACAATAACTCAACATTTCCAAATTATACTGAAATTATATTTAATTCGTTTTAATATTACATTCATACATTGTCAGCCCTGCTAGCATGTACTTGTCGATTTCGATATTTATCGATCGATAAACAGATTTTGTCTACCGAATTTTATCGACAACTTCAATTATGAAAGTAGCCTCGATAAACTTTTTCGATAAGATAACTTATGTCGAATCATTCGTTCTTCAATCATTCATTCGCAGATTAAAAAGATAATTAGGCACAGGAATCAATTTTATACAGTCGAAAGATTTTGACGTTATTCTCGCATAAAATCATCCAAGGAAAAATAAAGTTATTCATTATTTTCATAAAATACACAATTTTATTATGAAGTTTCACTTTTTATAAAATTTATTTCATTTAGAAAAAGGTATTTTACTTTAATGTGTATCGCTTAGGATTCCTTTACGTTTCTTTTTAATTGAAAAAAAAAAACTTTTTGACATTTATAGGCTGTGTGACACTGACAGAAGAGAAAAAAATTACAGTTAATTTCACGCTTGTGAATTTAAAAATTCTTTCCTTCTCTAAAAAATGTATGTAATTTGATTCTTTGATTGTATTAGTGTCGGAACCACCAAAGATTATTTAAATATATATCTCACAGCACCATCTAGCCCCAAACTATGCAAAGCTTGTACTATGGGAACCAGATGGCTGATACAATACTTATATATATACTTTTTTTTGTAAATACATACTTATAATACATAATACTACAACACCCAGACCCGGAAGAAATATTTACAGATCATGCAAACATTTCTTCCGCTGCGGGAATCGAACCCGCGCCTCTTGCGTCTCAGCCGAGCACTCGCCCGCCACGCCAACGAGGTCGTCAATCTAATTTTCGTGTTTAACTAAGATTATAAAACCAAAATCCATTTTTAAAAGTAGGAATGCTCTTATTATTTATAACACGACGCTAATCGAATCTTTATCGAGCTCAATCCAAAACCCGATAAAATTTGTCAATCATAACGATTCCTTATCTTATGTCAAAATTAAGTTCCATGCTAGGCTTATACGAACTTTATCGATCGAGTCGATAAAATTTGACGATATCGTTAAATAATCGGTTTATAAAGTCAACGTGGCTTCCGGTGTCAACGTGGTGTCGATATTATGTCGAAAATGTCGAGTTTTCCTGTCAAATTTCGTTTATCGATCGTTTCATGCTCGCACTGCAGTTACGAACATTGCAACGAGCTTATAGAAAATACTTCACAGCGTTCTCAGAACTATTATGCACATTTTAGAAAATATTTTCAAGAGCTATTTGTTTGCTAATTGGATGAATAAAAAGAAAAGAACTCCTTGAGTGGTTTGCTTAGCAAGAGTATTTGCACATCTTGAGTGAAGTAAGGTATACCTAACTAATCTATTCATGTTTATATATGGCTTAATCAATCATATCGCAAGTTAGTTAAAACTTTGAATATACACTGTATCTGGGTCAATCGCACTACTATTCCAAACCGAACTTATTTTGGTCATGCCCATCTCGTATCGTGGTGTATTTTGATAGGCGTCATACGTTGCCTACAATTTTTGGCATCTGCCATAACATAATCAAAAGAATGCAATGTTCCATCATTCCATCGTACGTAAGATCTATTAAGTAAAGCGATTGGGGCACTGAAATTACATAGATACAGTCATCAGTTAAGTGGATTCTCAAATGGCAAATTATTATAAATCGAATGAAGGGGTTACCAATGGCCAATGTAAATCCTAAAATTGATTGAAATCCCGGGACGGCAAACTCCAAACATTTCATTATATTAATTTGATCTGATCTCTTTATTACTAGCTTTCAACTTCGCTAGCGTATTATCAGATCCTACTATATTATAAATGTGAAAGTTTGTGAGGATGTTTGTACGTTTGTGCCTCAATCACAGAACACTTTAATGTTTTTTTTTAAAAGTATTTATTTACTGTTTATTTTTTTTTATTTATTTTTATTTTATTTTATTTTTATTTTTATTTTATTTTATTTTATTTTTATTTTATTTTTATTTTATTTTTATTTTATTTTTATTTTATTTTATTTTATTTGGGAAACAAACAGTACTATACAATAAAAAAATACACACTTAAACAACACATAAACCAATAAAGTTTCCACAGTTAAATTTTACATTAAAAGCTAGTGAACAGAGTAAATAACAAGAAATAATAAAACTAAACTTAAACACAAGAAAAAAAAAACAAACAAATAAAATCAAAAAACAATCATAATTTGGCGGCAAAGCTTGACATGACTTCTCTTCGAAATTTAGGCAAAGTGGCGTTGAAAATATCAATAATATCTGCTAAATTATCATTGTAATAACTGCATACTCTATTCAGAAACATATTCTTTCTATAGTTTGTGTTAGAAATAGGCGTATTTTACTGCTACGCAAAAGATTCCCCTTGCTCTCTATCTTGTTGCAATTTGTGATAGTTTGATTAGTAGGATAAATCATTTTTATACAAATAAATACCTGTAGATAATACATCTAGACCCTAGAGGTATTACTCATTATGACATTACACTAGACTCAAGAGTAATGTCGAGTAAAAAAAAAAAATACGCTGAATGAAAAAAATAAAATACGCTGAGAGCATTTTTACTTCCTGCAAACGACAAAGCTCTTTTTAGCTCGCTGGACCTTAAGTAGGTTAAGTGTGTAATTTAGCTTATCGTTCCTTTGTGCAAATAAGGAACGATATTTGAAAATGTTTCATCTCGTTAATTTCAAAGATCTCCCTCATATTTGTAAGTATGATAGTTTAGCGGAACGCCCCGCGACTTTTAGCGCATTGACTTTTTAGAGTACCAGAAGTGTGCCTACGGGACCCTACTAATAAGCCTCCGCTGTCCGTCTGTCTATCCGTCTGTCCGTCCGTCTGTCAGTGGGCTGTAACTCTCACAGAGTGTGTCTATTGCGGATATAATAACAAATAATACACATAAAATAAAGTAAAATAAATAAATAAAAGCCGTAAAGTAAAATTTTGAAATGACTGCTTACCTATACTACTTATTTTCTTACTCGATTTTATTCGAAAGAGTGTCGATGGCCACTAGCATCCTGACATACTTACGTAATTGTAAACGCCAATTACCTGTTAGTTTCTATAGGATGGCACCAAGGAGTTTTTATTTATTTTTCATTAAAATCGGTTCTGAATGAATGATCGAATGAAATGAATGAATGAATGAATGGATGAAAAACGAACAAAAGAAAGCTATAGAACGTAAGATAGATCCATACTACTTACTACTACTAGTCGTGCCACTAATTCTTTCGAACCAAAAGGATTTTAAGTGCGCCTCAAGGAGGCTCCTTTCGTGCACTTGACACATGTTTAAAAATTAAAACATGTGTCAAGTGTCAAGTGTTTGTTCCACGACACGCAGGTTTCTTTACGATGTTTTCCTTCTCCATAAAGATAGATCCATTAAATAGTGTGATCGGGTCACAGATCGTTATGTAAAATTGTTTCCAAGTTTTTAATGAATTTTAAGTTCTGAGCTAACAAACGTAAGCAACCTTTCAAACTTTTAACGAACGCTTAAATTGATTCCAGTTCAATCGTAACGCCTGTCTACTGATTTCACCAAAAATAAGCCGAGATAAATTGATTTAGCAGACGTTGTCACCCAGAGAATAATAAATCTACGTAAACTCGATTGGAACACCCCAAAGATACGAATCTATTTCGAATGTAACATTTAATATTCCGTATTTTCCTGATAAGAAATATTTTTAGTGGTGCTTTTATTAAAAAGCTTTTCATCGTTTGAGTCTTTGGCTTAAGCCGTCTGTTTTATTCTTAATTTAACATTTAATCCAATGTTTCCAATTTTTATCTGCTAGATTAAGCTTTTTTATTAGGCAACCAAAGGGGTGGATTAAAGGCGAGTGCATGAAGCAGAGATGAGAATGTTGAGATGGATGAGTGGGGTACCAAGAAATGAAAGGTCAGGAATGAGTATGTAAGAGAGGAACAACTCTATGGTTTTCCAAATACCTATCTGGTATATATGACGTCACCTCAAAACCTTCACAAGAAAACGGACACTGATGAAAACTACCCTTTAGGCTTATTCACATGACGTATTTTAAACACCCCAGCCACGCGTAAATGCCTTAAATGCGCGTTTTACGGACGCGCATTTACGGCGTTGTAAACGTCGATTGTTGCGTTTATATCTGTCACCGTAAAATTGTAAATACCGTTAGATTATAATCTCGCGTGATTGTAAACTGTCAAACTTCTGCTTAGATCTAAATTAGTAACCTAACCTAACCTGGTTAGGTTAGTTACGAAAAACTACGCGCGAGGAGAGTGAGCAGAGCGAGCATGCCGCAGCGGCCGCCGAAGCACCAGAAATTTAAAGCAGTTAAATTGTAAGCGGTTAGACAGTTTACAATCTCACGAGATAGATTATAATCTACAATTTTACGGTGACATATCAATTCAAATGCGCGTACGAAGCGATATAAGGGCGCGAGAATCGTACATAAAGCGTAGATATGATTTTAAACGCGTCGACGACGCGCGTTTCTCGAACGCTAGTGTACGGCACCACTGAATTTTTGAAAGCGTGTACGGTTTACTGGCGTATTATACGGTTACTACGATTGAATCTCGTTTAAAGTGCGTAAACGCGCGATATCTGCGCCGAAAAAATACGGTGTCTGAGTACGCCTTTAAGCCGGCGGGCAAGCAAATTCTCGAAATAAAGGCTCAGGTGGCTTATAACGTGAAACGACCCACTTAACTGCTTCGAAACTAAACTGTAGAAACTTGGAGAAAATGGAAGGTCTTGTTGGGCTTTATACTTATAAGACCTTGATTCAGACTAACTACCTCTTGATACTTGAAAACTGAATAAAACCACAAAAACTACACTAGTGATAGACGAACTATCTACCTAGTCATGTTACTAGTTCTTTCGAACCGGTGCGGTGCGGTAAACTCAAAGAATCCTTGTTTTTTGAACTTTGACACATTATTTTTGAACTTTTTTAGGTTCTACGATAATGCTGGTTTCTCCATGTTTTTGACAGTATGTACTAGTATACTAATTACTAATAGGTAGTTAAATGGAATAAATACTACCTATTCCATTTAACCTAATTAATATAATGAGTAAACAAAGTGTTACATTAATTCTTGTCATAACTAGCAACCCACAATAAAATGGGGAATGGCCTTTCTAGCATTGGCAACACTGTTGGTATGGTGGTGGGATGTTAGCGGGAGTAATGATATAAAAGGCCATGCCGGCATTCGAGACGGGACTGTTCGTGCTGATCACTTGTCTGGGCAACTTATGCCCGAGTCTGGTAAAAAGAATAAATACCTACGCAGTATTCACTATATTAAATTGTTTCATTTTTATTCCGACAACTACCTAAGCTGTGTACGAGAGTTGCTGAAGTTACGTTTTTAGCTCAGAAGTCGGATACAGATAACAAGGTATGTAAAGTGATTTTTTTTCTTTTTCTAACTCTTTATTAAATTTGCGAACATAATTACTATTGGAATACCGTGTTATCATCCACTGCTCACAAAGTATACGATTTTGTGAATCAAGTATCTGTTTTGAAGGTAGTTGCTTGCTAATAAATGATCTATGAACTTAGTTAGATTCGGCCAGGGCCACACTCTGGTAATCTACTGTGCGATTAGACTCATTTATTAATGGTATTCTATGATCCTGACGGTATTTGGCCAAGGCACTCCTTGGTAATACAGTCATGTGATTAGATACTTACCGACGCTAAGCTGCAATAAATTGGGGTGGGTACATGCTAAAATTTATTTTTTATGTTGTGTGATACAATAAATGGTCTATAAACCTTGTTAGATTCGGCCAGGGCCACACTCTGGTAATCTACTATGTGATTAGATTCATTTAATAATGGTATTCTATGATCCTGACGGTATTTGGCCAAGGCACTCCTTGGTAATGCAGTCGTGTGATTAGATACTTTGTTAAATACTAAGAATTATTACACACAGCTATATTTGGCTAGGGCACTCCCTAGTAATGTGGCTGCGTGAGCATAATTTATAGTGTAACAAAACCTATGATCCCGGTGACATTTGGCTAGGGTACTCCCTAGTAATGCGACCGTGTGATTAGATTTTATTTTACTGGAACATATCTATTTTTTAAACATAATTGATATAATGCATTGACACGCTGTAGGAAATAAGACAGTTCTCCTGCAAGGTAAAATTTTAGACTAGGTATTTGTTTTTTTTTTTTTTCATATTGTGCGACACAATAAATGGTCTATGAACCTTGTTAGATTCGGCCAGGGCCACACTCTGGTAATCTACTATGTGATTAGATTCATTTCATAATGGTATTCTATGATCCTGATGGTATTTGGCCAAGGCACTCCTTGGTAATGCAGTCGTGTGATTAGATACTTTGTTAAAGAATTATTACACACAGCTATATTTGGCTAGGGCACTCTCTGGTAATGTGGCTGCGTGAGCATAATTTATATTTTAGTAAGACCTATGATCCCGGTGACATTTGGCTAGGGTACTCCCTAGTAATGCGACCGTGTGATTAGATTTTTTTTTTTTATTTATTTAATATATTTATGTGATAATAATGCAATGATACGATGCAGGGAATTGAACAGTTCTCTTGCAATGTTAAATTTTAGACTATAATGTATTGATGATTGATAGTTGGACGTTTACATACTCTATTTGAAGTTTCAGATCAACATGGATGTTGAAGATGATGATGGTCATGATGAGAAGCGAAACCATTTAATGAGTCCATTACTTCAAAGAATAGAAACGACCGCAGACGTACATCATCACCATGGCGATAGCAGTCGGAGGTCCGATCGAGTTTTAGCTACTCCAGTTCGTAGCCTGGAAAGAAGCCGCACGCTGAATAGGGAGCCATGTTTATCACCGGGCCGTAGACGGAGTCATGTTGAAGAACAGAGGCGAACATGCAGCCGTAGACGGAGCACGCATCGCAGTCGAACGCGCAGTCGAAGTGCCAGATCTAATCTCAAGATAAGAGAAGAACTAGACGTGGAGAGGCAGCGCTTACGCGTGCTGGAAGGTCAACTGCGTAGAGAGCGGGAACGACGAGAATATGGAAAGCCTGAGGTCAGCGACCGAAGTCGGAATCCTAGAAGGGACATTGAGGAGACCGTGAGGTCTGAATTGGAAAAGGAGAGGCAGCGTTTACGAGAGTTAGAAAGTCAACTAAATGCGGAACATGAACGACTTAGAGAATTAGAGCTCCGCAATCGGAGACGGAGCCCAGAAAGGGACATTCGGGAGACCGTGAGGTCCAGGAATTTGGAGCTCCGCAATCGGAGACGGAGCCCAGGAAGGGACATTCAGGAGACCGTGAGGTCCGGGGGTGAGTCAACATCAGAGTTTATTAGGGAATTCTTAAAATCAATTAAGAATCAAACTGATGAGCGTAATAGTTTTCCTGTCCTGAACAATGTAATTCCAGAATTTGACCCTTTGAGTAAAGAACAACCTATCACTATTTGGCTGAGCAAAGTAGATGAGTGTGCAGATATTTACAAATGGAACGATAGGCAGACAATTCACTATTCCTTACCAAAACTTACCGGTCATGCTAAGCTGTGGTATCAGGGCTTACCGTCCCTAAAACGAACGTGGACTGAATGGAAAATATTATTGACAGAATCCTTTCCAGCAACCGAAAATTATGCAGAACTATTAACCGAAATGCTAAACAAAAGAGCGCGATTTGGAGAATCTCTAGAACTTTATTATTACTCAAAAATTAATTTACTAAATCGCTGCAAAATTTTCGGCAAGGAAGCAATAGATTGTGTAGTACATGGAGTAGACGATAGGGGGGTTAGGGTAGGTGCACAAGCAGCACACTTTGAAAAACCTGAACAAGTTTTACAATTTTTTAAGACCCTAAAAATACAGATGAAAGACAATAATGGGGAAAATAGGAAAGACAGACGTTTCTTGAATCGACAGACTAATAAGACAAATGAATCCTCAAGCGAATCAAAACCCCGTCGATATCCCGATACTTTGACATGTTTTAATTGTAAAGAGAAAGGACACCCGTGCTCTAAATGTCCTAAACCAATCATTAAATGCTCCTACTGTCACCTGATAGGTCATGCAGTAGCCGATTGCTTCAAGAAAAGTTCAAAACTTGAAGCTAATAACAAAAGCATTTTGCGAATACATTTCGATGAGGATATAGAAAGTCAGAGAACATCTATTCCAGCGAAAAATGCTCTGCATGACCTGTCAGATGACAATTTCGGCAACAAATACAAAATAGTGATTAAAGTAGACGGAAAACCAGTAGCTTGTCAGGTCGATTTAGGTAGCGAAGCCACACTAATTCGAAAGTCAGACGCACAAAAAATTGGTTTACATTGGTCACCCGTGGACGGTCCATTACTGCGTGGTTTAGGAAATATACCTTATAAGCCACTAGGTAGGTCTCAAGTTGTGATTGAGGTACAGGGGGTTAGTGAAAAGAACGTTGAAATATTCATTATTGAAGACCGATTGATAAATAGTCCTGTGCTTCTTGGGCATACCTTCACCGAACGGCCTAATGTACGCATTGTTAAAACTGCGACAGATTTAAAATTTGAGAAGGTGGATCAATGTGAAGATTCCAAAGTATTTCTTAGAATGGAAAATGATGTAACAATAGATGTAGGAGAAATGAAAACTATTCGGGTTAAGGCTAAAGACGAATTGAGCGGAAATGTGTACATTGGTGGATCGGTGAGGGGATGTTTGGGGAATGAACATTATCTTTTGCCGGGAGAATATGAGATTCACTTAGGAACGTGCTTGCTATTAATACAGAATTTAGGTACAAAGGCTATAACCTTTACGAAAGATTCACTACTTACTCGTGCTAGATATTTAGGCACCGCAAAGCAAATATCAACCGTGACAACTCAAGGCGCGATTCAACATGATAAACCAGCTTTTCATGGCGGTGAAGGCTTGACTAAGGATGAAAGGCGTAGGTTAGACGATCTATTGCATAAATATCGTACCTGTTTCTCTACTGGTATGCATGACTTGGGCTATACTGCCGCATCAGAAATGGTAATTCAACTGAAAGATTCTGAACCTGTAGTATACCGGCCGTATAGAATGTCATATTCCGAGAGACAATATGTTAAGACTATGATAGAAGAGATGATTGAGTCTGGAATAGTCCGTGAGTCTAAGTCACCCTATGCTAGCCCAATTATTTTGGTGAACAAGAAGTCTGGTGAGAAGAGGCTCTGTGTAGATTATCGCGCACTTAATAATAAAACTAAACGAGACCATTACCCACTTCCAAGAATTGAGGACTTGCTGGATCAATTATCAGGACAGGTACTTTTTACGACACTTGACCTTGCTTCAGGGTATCATCAAGTAAAAATATCGGAAGAGTCTGTAGAGAAAACTGCGTTTGTTACACCGGATGGGCAGTACGAATACACTCGTATGCCCTTCGGTTTAGCAAACGCTCCAGCAGTATTTCAAAGGGTTATGCATAAAGTTCTTGCAGAAATAAAGTACGTAATAATCTACATGGACGATATATTGATACCAGCGGCGTCATTCGAAGAGGGTTTAACTCGTTTAGAAGAGGTTCTTACAGTACTAAAAAAAAATGGCCTTACCCTTAAAATGCAAAAATGTAACTTTTTTCAAGAGAGTATAGATTTTCTTGGTTATGAGATTAATAAGGATGGAATCAAACCTGGTATACAAAAAATCCAGTCCGTTTCAAAGTTCGCCACTCCAATTAATCAACATGATGTCCGTAGGTTCCTAGGCTTGGCAAGTTTCTTTAGAAGATTTATTAGAGATTTTGCGTCTATAGCACGACCACTGACGAATCTTTTGAAGAAAGATGTCAGCTGGAGATGGACCCTTGAGGAAGAAACTGCATTTGAGGTCTTAAAACGTAAGCTAGTTGAAAGACCCGTACTCTCGCTCTATGATCATACGGCAGAGACTCAGTTACATACAGACGCAAGCAAAATAGGGTTAGCAGGTATATTATTACAGCGTTCTGGGACAGATCCCTGGAGACCTGTGGCTTATTATAGCAGACAGACTACTGTAGATGAACAAAAACTACACTCTTTTGAGCTTGAAACTTTAGCAGTAATTAGTTCACTTCGTAAGTTTAGGGTGTACTTGATCGGTATCAAATTCACAATCATCACAGATTGTAATGCTCTACGCTCAACCTTCACAAAACGAGATTTAATTCCACGCATTTCAAGATGGTGGATACAATTTTTAGAGTATGATTGTGAAATTGAATACCGAGCAGGTGATAAGATGGCTCATGTCGACGCACTAAGTAGGAGTCCAGTTTTTGAAGAAGAGGAACAAACTCATACGATAGATATATTGACTGTTAAGATCGAAGATTGGGTTACAACTGTCCAATCTGAAGATTCTGAGATCAAACGTATTAAAGAGGTTTTGGAAGATCAGTCGACCAGTAGGATAGTCAGCATACACAAAGAATACAAGTTGAAAAACGGCCGAGTTTACCGTATCATTGATGAGAACACGATTCGCTGGGTTGTACCTAGGGGCGTTCGTTGGCAACTATTGAAGGCTAACCACGATGATGTCGGACATTTCGGCTTTGAAAAAACTTTACAGCGGCTACGTTCTTACTACTGGTTTCCTAAAATGCGAAGATTCATAAAAAAATACGTGTCGGCTTGTTTAGAATGTGCTTATCACAAAATTCCATCGGGAGCAAAAGAAGGAATGCTTCATCCCATTCCTAAAGTAGAAGTTCCATTCCATACCATACATGCTGATCATTTGGGACCATTTATACGTAGTAAGCACAAAAATTCTTACTTATTAGTTATCGTTGATTCTTTCACCAAGTATGTTAACCTGACTCCGGTTCGTACTACAAAATCAAAAGAAAGCATCAAAGTATTTAAAAACTTCTTCAGTTATTTCGGAACTCCTACTCGTTTGATTACTGACAGGGGTACCAGTTTTACTAGCAAGAAATTCAAATCCTTTATACAAGTGTCAGGTATCAAACATATTTTAAATTCAGTTGCAACGCCTCGTGCAAACGGGCAAGTCGAGAGGTATAATCGCACAATACTCTCTGCGCTCGGCGCGATGTCTCATGGGAAAAATTCTGACAAATGGGATGATTATGTTCAGGATATCCAAATAGGCATAAACTCGACTGTACATGAAGTAACTAAAATGTCTCCTACTGAATTACTCTTCGGTAGGAAAATCACTAACACCTCTCAGGGCGCGTTACATGATGTTATTGAAGATGTAGGAAACGGGGTAGTAATAGGAAACTTAGATGAAATTAGGAAAAAGGCTAGGGATTCGATAAGTAAAAATCAAGATCAAAGCAAAGAACGGTTTGATAAACGTAGGAAGAAGAGTACACAGTATAAGGAAGGGGACCTTGTTAGAGTAATACGAGCTATAGTAGGAGGGACAGGTCAATCTAAGAAACTAGAGTCAAAATGTCAAGGACCATATAGAATTAAAAAGATACTACCCAACGATCGTTTTGTAATTGAAGATACACCCTTAACAAAGAAAGGTAGGCGTTATGAAGGGGTTGTTTCAATAGATAAAATATTTCCGTGGCTGAGTTTTAATAATGACCCTACTGAGGATGCCTCTAGTGATAATGATACCTCAGAGGAATAAGCATTGTTCAGGACACGCCAATTGTTATAATACTATCGCACTTGATTAAAATTAATTAATATAAAATGTTGATTCACTACCCAATTGGAGCTTGATAGGTAAATCAAGACTAATCATAACTTACGGAGGACATGCTTTGAGTACAAAAACATAGTACAAATCTGGAGTACGGAATGTTAGTACAAATCTTAGAGTCCAAAATCTAAGTACAAATGAATGTTAAGGACGGATTCTTGACATCTTAGTCTTAAGTGAAAAAAGTAAAAGTGAATTAATATAGAAAATCAATAACTTGATCTATGTATACAGCTTTAGAATTATCTAGGTTATAAGGAGATTATTATTTGTTTAGAAAATTTCATTACATTGAGTTATTCAACAAAATTGAATTAATGAATCATTGTGATTATTTGTTAGTAATTATTATTTAATTTTCAATGGAAAAATTAATGCGTACCCATTAAACCTGTATTATTTTAAAAGTATTATTGTGAAATTAGTATGAGATATTCATTATGATTTCAAATAAGTTGTTACATATTAAGTACATATTGCTCTTCTTGCAACGAGAGGACTCGTTTCGAATCGGATGGCCGACTGTTACATTAATTCTTGTCATAACTAGCAACCCACAATAAAATGGGGAATGGCCTTTCTAGCATTGGCAACACTGTTGGTATGGTGGTGGGATGTTAGCGGGAGTAATGATATAAAAGGCCATGCCGGCATTCGAGACGGGACTGTTCGTGCTGATCACTTGTCTGGGCAACTTATGCCCGAGTCTGGTAAAAAGAATAAATACCTACGCAGTATTCACTATATTAAATTGTTTCATTACCCACTAAGATGACGGTAGCGTTGACAATTTGATAGTAAATAAATCAAAGGACGGCAGAAAAACATGTTGTGCCGACCCCACACTACCTTTACCTACAATAATTATCTTAATTACGTCACATCTCTCACGACAGTGGAAAAATTATAGCCCAACGCAAAGTCCAAACCATCCTAGAAGCAAGAAAATTGGAGTATACGAAAGGATTTAATAAACGAAGTTGATTTGCTGTTCTGAGAAAGGAACTACCGAAATTCAACTTCTAGAGGACGCACCGGGAAGACGAAGTTTGTGTTTAAACTTTGTGTTTTACTCGACTGCGAAGAAGGAGGGTAATTATAGTAATGTTTCTTTTTATAAATAGATATGAAATTGTTCCAGTTTGCGTATCGGCAGTTAGTTTGTTATCGTGGCGAGTTAACTTGATCGTCCGCAGCTCAGTGTTTCTATCGGGATCCAATCACGGCGGTAAACATTGTTCTCGGCCGCGACAGATTTGAATTCAAATCGATATGCCCTACTTTCAACCTTCATCTCTGCTGCGCTAAACACTGATCTATAAAAGATACTCTGACGTTTTAAAACCTAGATTTCAATACCTCAGTGGTTTTGGCTTATACCTTACCATTTATGTACTTAAAGATCATAAGTTTTAGATACATACATACTTTATATTATAGGATTTTTAGGATCACTTGAAGTCGTCTTAAATCTACGTTGAGTTTACGCCTGTTCGTAACGCGACTTGTGAAGATATGAACAAGAAACCCCTTTACATACATATTATCACACCCGTATCCCTAATGGGGTGGGCAGAGCCACTAGTAATCATAAGAAAACTTTAAGAAACATCGTATCGTCTGGAAATACCGCTGGTGACAGCTGATTCCACGTCATCATTGTAAATAGCTCGTTATAAAGAGCTAATTAATTAACATGATGGTTTAAAAAGTTATAAAACTACGCCCTTAAAATACGTGTGCTCAATGGTGAAAAAAAAGCAAAGCAAATATCACAATACTGCGCGAAATAATGGCTTATTTTAACACAATAAAAATCTACATTGAGTTTTCATATCTTACATCTCATGCTTTATAGAGGTAGAGGATGGTAGTGCCAGACAGCTGCCGATATGGTAACGATTTGCAACTTGGTTCAATATTAGACTTCCAGACAGTTTCCCACTTCAAAAGATAGCTATCTTTTACTTGATTTAGTGGGGCTTACAAAGTTGAAGTAAATTCTGGATCTTGTTCACTTGGTATTAGGTCGGAATTTGTTTAACAGCTGCGGTTCGAGTACCTATGCTTGATCTTATCGAGAGATTGATGTGTCTGAAGTTAAAATATTCTAGACGTTTTACAAGGTGATGCCTACATTAAAATTTCAAAGGCAGATCACTAGATCGATAGATCACTTGAATTTACGAGTTCGAAAATGAATATTTAGGTTACTAAGTGACCTCACAAAATAAACTCATCTCATTTGTTTTAATAAACGAGGCTTTGGTAAGATGATAGGTAAAGAGACTCCAAACTGACATTACAGAAAATAATATTTAAATAAATTAAATTAATATCCTTAATTAAATTTAATAATGCCTATTATACGCGATTCTAGTGCGGTAATGAAAAAGTTAAAGTAAGCTTGATGTCGCCATCCCTTACCCAAGTCTTCTAATTAGGTAATTAGGACCCCGAAGGCGCACAAAGCCCTACTAGCTTTGTAATGACTTTAATAAAATTATCAAAAGGTTCAATTATCCGAAAATATGTAGGAACCCATTGAAGTAAAATAGGCATTGGCCGTGGTCCACTTGCCTAGTCCACCAGGGTGGACCACGAGCAAGTGGTCTACCTCACTTTTCTGGGTGGACTACAGGCAATGCCCCAAGTGAAACTTCGCGGACGGAATGGACAGTAACGGGATAATTGAATGATAGAAGTTTGTATTTCAAATGTGAGCGTTTTTTATGAACACAAATTATCGAGTATCGGAAAATTTAACAATGAAACAATACATTTTCTAAAAAGTGATCGCGTTCAATACGAAATAGAAATGATTGTGTTGGTTCTATATTTTATTCATTTACCCTTGAAATTGTAAATGTAAAACAATGGTGAATAAATTATTACAAATCGATTAGTACTTCTAATCATTCAAGGTAAAAAGTAAAGACCTTCTTACCATGAATCAAATCGTAATCTTTCCCAATATTCATGAGTTGTTTTCGGAGGAATACTGCTAAAAAGATCATCCAAAGCCTGTCTTCAGATAACCCGACTGTTTATTTTGCTTATACACTTACTTTTCTGCTGGACTGGTAGTAAATAAAAAACATATAATGCATACCGTTACTTTTCTCCCCGAGCATGCCGTAAAAGTCGACTAAGGGATAGTATCTTCCCCAGCATAATGAATCTATATAAGCGGTGCGCTGATCACCATGGTTCATTAACTACTATATCCATCTTGGGACTTTGAATCAGGAGTGGCTGCAGGTTTTCTTACGATTACTTATGGCTCTGCCCACCCCATTAAGGATACGGGCGTGAGATTTATGATTATTAAGATTATATTTATTATGTATGTATATTTGTAAATACTTGCATTGTTGTAAGCTTCTTTCTGTTAATAAATATGTTATTAAATTCAGTTTTTTCAACTATGTAGTTCTAAAGACTCTTCCAGTTTAATTAATTTAACTGTTTGGGGCCGCGTTAAAACATTAAAACATTTAGGTAAAACAAACAACAAAGGCTCAACGAGCTTCATACAAACCGTATTTAATCTAAGGATCGCATATTTAATGTTCAATAAAGCGATGATAAAGCTTTTCTGTAGTATTGTTTGTTTCTGTACATATTTACATCATATCTAAAGAGGAAAATTAGCTATACCAAAGGTCATATCAAACCAACCATAATAATTACGTAAGCGGAAATTAAATGGGAAATAAATAATGTACCTATGCATGATTGACTGGTATAGTCAGTGGGCGCGTACACCTGCACTAAGATAAAGAAAGAAATAACATTTATTTAGCACACACTAAACAAAAAAATTACAAGCGGAAAAAGGACTAAATAGAAAAAGATAAGACAAACAAATAGCGACTAAAACGTACCTACAACCACTAATCTAGTAATATTACAACTAATAACCATTAATTTAACTATTTAACCCTTCCTGCGAACGAATCGGCTTTATTGTGTGGCCAAAAAGTTTAAATCTCAGCATGTGCTACTTCCAGATTTAACGTATAATGTCACCGCAAAATTGTAAATACCGTTAAAATAAGTACCTAGTGATAGTTGTACAACATTTAATCAATATCCCGTTATACTCGTAAGTGCTAATAACAAAGTAAATACATAAAAAATACTCGAAATAAAAACCGAAACGAATTCGATGATTGCATTATAATATAATACAATCATCCAATTCGTTGGGTTTGGGTCAGAAGGGTAAAACTCAAGACATAATTATGTCTTGAGTTTTACCCTTCTAATCCAAACTAGGTTCTCTATATGAGTGTAAAATCAGGGAATATGGGTGTCAAAGACTATGTCTATGGTACAAACACCCAAACCTGGGAAAAGTGTTCGCAGAACATGCAAACATTTCTTCTGGTTCAAGTACCTAATGTCACTAGTTGCAGTAGCCCTATGCGGTTCCATCTCAACGTAAATCCGATTATTTCTACGGAAATAAATCTATCAAGTAGATCGGATGTACCTAGTGGATCGCATACGAGTTTGTAAGTGAGAATGATCATCTTGGGAACTTGTGGAAATGCTGCGATAAAAATATGAATGCGATTTTTTTTCAAACAAACTTCATCTTCGCGCTGCATCCTTTTGGAGTTGAATTTCAGAAATTCCTTTCTTAGTACACTTCTACGCCGTAAGAGGAATATACCCTCTGATTTTTATGCTTCTAAGACTTATTGTTTAGGCTGAGCTTTGATATCAGTCAGTCAGTAACGTAAGAGTTCAATATATTTAGATAAGTATTATAATGCTGTATAAAACCACCCCACATGTTACATAATAATTATATCCATTAAATTTAGTAGAATAGATTTGATAGCCTCTACCCTTACTGAGAGCACTGGTGGTCTAGTTGGTAGTGACCCCGCCTTCCGATCCTAAAGTGGTGGTTCGAATTCAGTCATGTACCAATGGATTTTTCTCTGCGAAAAATGTATGTGCGCTATACCAGTACTCTCAAACGATGAAGGGAAACACGGCTTAGTCAGCTCCGCACTTATTGACCATGTCTTTCCTGTGGACAAGGCCGACTAAGCTGAGAGGATGGAGTAGGTGCTGGACGAGCCTACTCCATCTTAATTTGTCCTGGGCACTACAGCGTCCCGTTAGTGAAGGTAGAAGTGGCCTCCTAACGCTGTATAAATCATCTACTATAGATGGGAAAAGGCTTTTATTACCCATGTTACTGAAGTGCATGAAATGTGTAGCAAATATACGGTAGATATTTTACGGACAATTGCCAGAACGTCAAAGGTCCACTGTAATAGGAGTGTGCTCTAGTAGTACAAAGGTACGACAGACTAGTGTACGTATCTAAATTGAATTGGATGAAAGTTACTGAACTGTTAGGTTTTCTGAACCGGAGAGTTCATTGTGCCAGGGGAATTCGATTTTATACGTTGACGATTTTATATTTTGAATTGATTGTGAAGTGATCAGAGAATATTGACCAAAAAACGTCCTCTTTCTATCTCGTGATATTCCTAATATATAAAAAACTTACATTACTGAATGACTGACTGACAAACCGACTGACTGTGAATCAAATACATTTACAAAAAAAAAATTAACTCCATAGTGTATGTTATACAATATATCAATTCAAAAATGTTATTTTTGAGGTAATATTAAAAGATAGTTCATCTCGTAGAATGAATGATCCCATAAATACTTTTTAGCTGTGTCTTGAAAGAGCCGGTTGAAGGTGCTTTGCGTATAGAGTCAGGTTATATATTGGACACTGAAGGGCCTATTATATAAACGAACCTTTAAGATTTCGCTAGTCAATGCGTTGGCATCATAAGACGATCTTTGTGTACATTGTTCTATATGTCTCGCATTGAGTTGATAGCTCTACGCTGAAATGTTCGCAAGTTCGTGTGGGTGAATATAGCTTTTGATTGATCAGTTTGTAAGGCACTGAGAGGATTTTGAACTGCTTAAAAATGTCCCTTCATGATACATCGTCTCGAACTCCAACGACGGCCTGCACTGCCCGCTGTAGTATTACGAACGCTCAACCATGACGAACGAAGCAACGCACAGCCTACACCATAGGTCCTACAAGTGTGAGCTTGGATTCATCTTATGGTGTAGGGATGCACTATGAAAGGAATTCCCGAAATTCAATTCCTAGCGGGAAGATGAAGTTTGTATGAAAAAAAAAACTCATCTCGGACAAAGGCGCGTGGAGTTCCAGTAGCATCTACCCTATAAATTACTTAGTTATTGGTTTCACCCTCAATAACCTTTTAAACTAACTTTCCTATTAACCCTGAGTCTAACCTATTTCCACCGAGCTGTCTACTTATTTCTGGTATAAAACCAACCCGTTCTTAATATTTAATTCAGCTTGGGGTGTTAAGTAGTGATTGGCGGATTTACTTATTTATAGACATCTCTAGCAGCTATAGAGCGCATCTCTATGATACTCTATGGAAAAAAATGGAGCGAATGACACAGAAACTAGGAAATAAATAAAAAATGAAGATATTAATTATATATGGAAAATAAGAATTAAATAAATGACCTAACGAAAGACTAGGCAGTAAGATCTTCATCGCCATCGCCTAACCGAAAGGGGAACATATAAACATAACTTTGTTTTGTAAAATGTATAGATAGTTAATACATTTGCCAATGTAAAAGCTTTGAGTATCAGTCCAACGTTAGGTATGTATATTAAGTAGTATGTATTCACAATTTTACTTCTGTGAACCCGTGAATTTATATAGCTGCAAACCACAATTTATAATCTGAATAACGCGTAATCCAATATTTAGATAGACTAATTTTAACGGATCAGAAGACCACTGAAATCGATTCTGTTCCACAATTTGAATAAATTATTTCCTGCCATGATTAATTTACCAGTTATTTTGTTATTACTCGTAGGTTCGTTATTCTTCGAAAGTTTACAGCCTAATGTATATTAATACAAAAGCGTCGGCAGTAATTTTTTTCTATTGTCCTTCTGTCTCTGTCAAGGTTTAAGACCTCAGCTTGGACGAGTTTAATTTAAATATTCATATTAGAGGGCGAATCGCCAAGCCCCCGAAGTTGGGCAGCACTGCCTACATTCAAGCACGCACACACTATTTTCCTTCAAATTGGATAAAGTTTTGTGATAGGTTTCCTGGCCCAGGTCGTGTGATAGTTAAAGTTTCGGGAGGATTTATATCGGTTAGTAATTTAGCAGGGAGGACCTTACGATGATATCAACCTCTTTGTGAAGACCCTTTTTGCTCAACGAAAAGGTTTTATAACCCTTCTGAAAATGTAATTTATCCTTTTGTTTTAAGAAGAACAATGAGAAAATGAGACATTGTATACAAGAACAATGATCAAGTATCGATACCCAAGCCTTTAATTTTAGTAATTTTTTGAAAGAAATTTGTCAGCGAATCTTAGTGTTACGAGTAGCTAAAATTAAGACAACATATTCTGTGTATTTGTTTGTGTATCTGCGTAACCCTTTACTCCTAGAAACGTTGTTATTATAGGCGCTATTTTAATAAAAGAACGCCATTTTCATTATAAGACATTTACGGGATTCGGGTTTTAGCAGGGTTTCCCGCAAAATATGAAAGAAATTACAACTAAGCTCTTTTCTTTCCTTCCAGAACGCGGAACAAGACGACGGATAATTGGGCTGTAACCGCGGCAATTTTGAGGTAAGGCTTAGTGCTAAGAACGCAAATCGCCTTTTTACTTAGCAAAATGTGAATATTACCTACCGGGAAATGAAATGTTTGTTAATAACGCACTGAGGCAGAACCGATTCAAGTCTGTTAGGAGTAATGATTATGTGCCTTCTCATCTACCTAACGGCTTTTTTATATCTCATAATTATATTTCGTTGAAAAATTAACCCTAAAACAAAATATAAGACTACCTTTCACAAGCGTGTATTTTGGAATATGATATTGGAAAATAGATTGAATTTACTCATTTTACCCAGCTTTCGAGCATAGTATAGGAATGGAGTAACTTTTTTAGGGAGAAGGTTTCTGCCCCCTGTTGCTGAGGGGTTTTACTTGCCAATAATAAGTACCTACTTACCATTCTGTAACATTCCATCCACCCTTCGATCAATTTCTAACATAAATAGGTATCACTGGGGAAAAGTCACTTAGTGCGTACAATGTTTGCTATCTCATTAATCAGAATTGAGAATGGTAATAGGTTTGGTACGTTTGGGATTACGGCCTCATTACATGCTTTGAGTGAGGCAATTTGACGAACACATCATGCGATAGTTGTCGTAGGTAATTATTGTAGCTTTTAATTACTAAGTGTATCGTTGTATAATAGTTATATAGCACGTATAGTATACTTTAGTTTGACCAATAAACAATTAGATTCAATGTGTTTAGTCAAAAAGAAAGTGAAATTTAAAATTTTTTTTTTGGATCCTCAAAGTGAATACACGATAAGAAAAAAAAGCTGATTAAAAAAAAACTAGTTTTGCTTATGTTTTGATCTAGATCTTATTTTCAGATGATTTTTACTTTGATAGGTATTAAATAATATATATTTTTAGTTGTTGAAACCAGTTTTTTTATTTCATTTTGACGACCTCGGTAGCGTGGCGGGCGAGTGCTCGACCGAGACGCAAAAGGCGCGGGTTCGATTCCCGCTATGGGAGAAATGATTGTATGTTCTGCAAATATTTCTTACGGGCCTGCGTGTTGTATATTATGTATTTACAAAAAAAAGAGTATATAAGTATTGTATCAGCCATCTGGTGCCCATATAACAAGCTTTGCTTAGTTTGGGGCTAGATGGCGCTGTGTGAAATGTCCACAAATATTTATTTATTATTTTGTAATATTATTAGAATTACCCATTATTTGATTTCAATATTTTCGCGGTCTCACTCTATCTTTATTTTATACACCCGAAATTCGTAGCGCTATTTCTTTCAATTCGAATCGAAATCGGCCTAGACGAGATCGTGTGGCCTTTGAAAACGGCCAAAAATATCAACCCTACATAAATTGTAATTTAAAAGCTGTCAAATTAATTTTCCTTTAGGAAAATACACAACAGAGTTGACAGCGTCACTGGAATGGGAAAAACGTCAAAACTTTTTCGAAAAAAACAGCGTTTTGTCGCTTTATTATTTTTATAGTGACAAAAGTATTATTTATTTAAGATCGAGTCGAAATAACGATCCTGAAACCGTGAACAGTCATTCACCCCGACGATCTATTGAATCTGTCACATCGTTAGTGTGTGAAACAGTGGTATAGGCTTTGCAGCGCGCTAGCTTTTATGAGCACATAGGGCATGCCCTTTTGTCGTCCGCTCTGCCGTGCCAAATTGTGAGGCAAAGCGAACAGCGGGCTTTGTTTGAAACTCGGTACTAAGTGCCGGCAGTCGGTCCACATTTGCATACAAATTGATTAGGAATAAAACATTTTTAAAAGAGAGATTGGAAAACGTCAGCAAAACTGTAAACATAGGGAAATCAATCACAGTTTTCAAAATATGTTTTGATTAAAAACTTTAGTTATAGATACATGCGTGCATAGATAAAACCAAGCCTATTTTCTATAGGGGTAGGCAGAGACCACGGATATATCCAATTGCAACGATCGTGACATACTTTTTTGCTTCATTCACTCTTATTACCTTCGATTCGCGTATTAACACGTGCACACGCCTTGCTCTGGGAAAATATTCGAAACTAGTGGTCATACTGAAATATGGAATCAAAGATTAAATGCTACAAAATACTAGGGAATTTTTTTATAGCTTCAAGGACACCATACATTAGCCTAAATAGCTAAATAGAAAGTCAAATACAGCAATATTGCATTTTTGATAAACTGCATCCATTCTAAGTTGCCGTAACTGGCGAAAAATATAAATAAGTACTTAGTAACAACTCAGTGCCATCAGTGGGGGCGACTGGAAATAACCCATCGTAAATTATTACTTAATATTCCTAAGCACGTCAAGCCTTTGTTATTTAATTACAGCCGTAGACTGACCTACTAGCGTTTACATCAAATCTGCACACGCTAACACGCAAACAAATTACTTGCGAACTATGCTCTCTTTTCTCTTTAATATTTAGTGGCAGTTCACCGGATGATATCCGAACCTCAGGATGTTTTATTCATCGTTACTAGAGCGTATTTCAATATTCGCCTTAATCTCGCCGATTCTGCAAAAAGTCTTTGTGAGATCTTTATTCGAATTTCTTCAACGGACTCGCGAGCCATTCGGAAGTTCCGGCGCTGTGATTATAACCGGATAACATCGCATCCTTTGACCATTTAAAAAGTATCGTACTTTTTCTCACTGAGTGAAATGAGATTTGATATTCTTCGTCTTAAATTCCCAGTCAGAAGCATTCCTTTTAATTGAATAGAATTTTCTCAAAGTCCGTGGCGGGCGAGTGCTCGGCTGGGACGCAAGAGGCGCGGGTTCGATTCCCGCTGCGGGAGAAATGTTTCTTCCAGGTATGGGTGTTGTGATTTATGTAATGTATTTACAAAAAAAAGTATATAAGCATTCTATCAGCCATATGGTTCCCATAGTATAAGCTTTGCTTAGTTTGGGATAGATGTCGCTGTGTAACATGTCCACAAATATTCTTGTATTTATATTTATAGTTTTTGTTAGCGAAAGAGCAGCGAGCAAAATAATTGAATAAAGATAATTAAAATAAAGTATCCACCGTCTTTACACTGATTAAAGTGTCCATCATGCATATGCCTATCTATGTTTCAAGTTTCATACAATTTCGTTTAGTCATTATGCTGTGATTGAGCTCATAAATGAACATAATTAAATTTATAGGTAGGTACTTACATTAATTTTTTATTTTATTTTAATAATATATATTTTTAAATCTGTCTGAAGGTAAAGCCATTATGTATATTTAACTCCGAATTAAGTTAACGTCCTAGCTAATATTAATTGGGGATTCGTTGATCTTTTCGTGGCAATTCTAATTTTCAGTTCAAAGGGTTCCAAAGGTTATTTGGATCTTTAAGCATAAAAGACAGCTTGATCTACGGTCTGACAAGTGTGAGCGCTTCTCGAGATCGTTCAGCACAATGAGATCATGATGGTTGAAAAATGAGGGTTGTCACCTGTTGCCGACATAACCCGGGTCTCGTTACGAATGAGACGTTTGTGGGTTAAATGAATATTGATGAGGTGTCGTGATCTCAAGGAGTTCAGCACGAACGCTGAGGGCTTTCGCTACGCTACTAATAGACTAAGTGCTCTAGTTGAAGTTATGGCCTCAACCCTGATGAAACTAAACTGCCTCCCAACTACCCGCAATTTAAATTGATTTACGTAGCTGAGCAAATGGCGTTTTATTCAATAGTGCTTGTCTCTGTAATAATACTGTAAAAACAGACAAATTAATGATGCTCCTAAGAAAACAGCAAACTGTCTCAACTTGTTGTAGGAATGAAGCCGGGAAGGAAGCCAGAAAGGGGAGAAATAATTAATGAACACCTTGTAGGAGTACCTAGGTATTCATTTTCGTTGGGATTTTTTATTCACGTTCGATTAGTTTAGACAGAGATTTTTTTTGTTATTTATAAATAAAAATTAATTGCCGAACGTGAGCGCATCTCTTCTTTTTTTGTTGTGTTTATAATAATTACTAGCTGCCGCCTGCGGCTTCGCTCACGTGGTACTCGGATGAAAATAGCCTATATGTTAATCCAGCACACTACTATGTACTTATATTCCAAGTTTCATTAAAATCCGTTCAGCCGTTTAGGCGTGATTGAGGCATAAACATACAAACATCATCACAAAACACAAACTTTCACATTTATAATATATTAGGATTGTCAGGTCAAGCCTTATAATGAAAGAAAATGTTTGAAAAATTGTACGCAAAAGTGGAAATTTTCCTTAGAAAAAAGTAAAACAGGGAGATCTTCAAAAATATTGACAGCTTTAACAGATTGACTTCAGTTGTCCATCCGAAAAAATAAATTATTTAATTGTTATTGCACGGTAGCTATTATAGGGAAGATACCAAATCTCCTCTTTTCTTCTTTTCTTCTGATATACGTACCGTGCGAAGCCGGAGCCAGTAAAAAATAAATTAGTAACTCGGTTGACATTGACAGCTGTCTGACATTGATGACTGATGGCTGTCAGGCACATTGACACTGACAGTTATCGAGCCTCTTGCACTCATGAGTCAGATACCTAATAGTTTGTAGATACGCTACAGCAAACACCACACTAGGAATAAAATACAGTCGCTAATTTTTTTTTATTTCTCCGCATGACGTTCTTGAATGCATTGTGCTCTCCTTAAATTGCCACATACTATTTTCACAAAACAGAAACAACCACCTTACTTTTTAATTAGTGCACTGTATTGTTAGTACCGTCGCGACGTAATTTCATTTCGTCGGACATAAAATGAAAATGTGGGGTCGCTCAGCGCTGATATTACTCGTACATGTTGATCTAATTTGTTGGTTAAAATGAATACAAACTAGATTTGGACGCTGCTTTTTACCAATTACGTCCTTGGATTTATATTTTGTAGCTTGTTTGAGGCATGTTTTCATTAGAAATAAGTGGTAAAGCTGATCTTTGGATTCCCATATCTGAACTAAAATAATTCTGAAACCTATTTATGTAAATACTTTTCAGGCATTTACGACCTTTGACGACCTCTGTGGCGTGGCGGGTGAGTGCACGTCTGAGACGCAAGAGGCGCGGGTTCGATTCCCGTTGCGGAAGAAATGTTTGCATGCTCTGCAAATTTTTCTTCCGGATCTGGGTGTTGTAATATTATAAGTATGTATTTACAAAAAAAGTATATAAGTATTGTAATAGCCATCTGGTTCTTTATTATTTATTTATTTATTTACCTACAGGTCTTCTGAATATCCCGTTCCTAACAAATGACCTAAGTACATTATTTTGGACTAATAGTACCTAATTGAAAATATTACTTTATTAATGTTCAATTTTTATTTTATTTATAAGGCAAAGCTACAGTTCACATAATTCACATTAATAAAATCTTTTAATAAGTCATTTATTTAATCGTAGGACGGTATCATAGGCGTTACAAAATATTAAAAATAAAATAAAATTATAAACTTAAAAACCTAAAAAAAATAATAATAACAATAACAATAATAATTTTAACAAGTTAAAAGGTACTATGGAATGTGTACCAATGACAAGCATGGATATGGTAACTCTGTGGTTTAAATATAGACAATATCATTTACAACTGCCACATTTCTAACAACAGCTGTCCAGCTACATAACAAATGGAAAAAGTTTCATATTTTCACACTCACACATATATCTACAAGAACATATTTTCCAGTGCACACGGCGTGACTTTCGCGAGGAATGCCACGTCCGAGCTAATAAAGCTCAACCATTTATCTACTTTCCGTAATGCAGGTGTTTCGCTATACACAGTCAGCGACAAAAGTGCACGGAAGGAGTTAAGGCGCACTTTATATTCTTTCACCGCAATGGTTCGAAACGACTAGTGCTAAAACTAGTAGCACCTAGTAATAGCGACAAAAGACTGGGATTTTGAAACGGACAGAAAATATATATATTTGTCATGTCTAAGTTTGTTTAAATGGGTTAAATCCCGTTGGTAAAATGAGTTTGTCACAATCGCCTTCAAAAGAAAAGAAAATAAACTGAACAGAGCAAGTAACTGTCACTGACAGTTGCTGATGTTAATCAAAATGTTCTACCGGCCAGTGTGCTTTGCTTGTATTTGGTTGGAATCGAATGATAAAAGAAATTATTATTATCTGTGGTATAAGAAAAATATGGCGGCAGAAAGATTTTGGGAACATCCCGCGTCGTAGTGTTCAAAAAGTTTGCAAATCGAAATAAATGAAGAAATCAGTTAAAAATTACGTTATGAGTTTACATATTTATATATAGTTAACGCCGCCGCCTTGACATCCAGCCTTAAATCATCTTAAGCCATCATCACGTATCGATCTTCTAAAATAATTAATTTGTTTTTGTTAGGTGTGTTTTAATGTAGATACAATAAATACTTTTTAAACAGGATAAATCTGGTGCCTGTTATAAAATAGAGATAACCTACAAATATTTCATTAATTGTTCACAATTAATACATCTAAGTATTTCCTATATATTTTAAGTTCCAAATCAGATACGGAATCTGGAGCAGTCTTTTTTACATTATACCGTACACCATAATCTTTTTATTAGGTCATAATTTCAACTTCTACAATTTGGTTTATCTTCATCTTCTTTCTGTTACAAAATTCACTTTTGTTGTTCATTGTACTCATTCTTTTACCTAGTCCTGTCGTATAAATTGTTTTGTATAAGTGGAGAATTCATTTCTCAAGGGGTTCGTGTGAGTAACTATTATTTTAAAAGGAAATAAAATGTTATAAAACAACGCTGTATTCCAAACAGCAGAGACATCTAATGGTTAATATCATCTCCGATCTCTGAGTACTCACAATTTTTGACGTCCTCTGTTTTCACAAGTCGTAGTTAGCACTACATAATATGTAGGTACGCCCTAATACATCAAACCTAGGTATAATTACAAATAGCTATTTATATATGTTATGGACCAAGTGATAAATTGGGCAGTATATATAGTGCCCGGTCATTATGAAAAATGCGCAATATGAGTGCAATTTGATAATAATTATTCAAATAATCAAATTGACCGGGCATTATACATATTGTCCATCACCTTTTGGGCAGAGTAATACAAACATATTTAATTACTATTTTTTTTATTGTTATTGTCATTTAACTTAAAATAAACTAAATATTAAACCACTTAAAGGGTTGGGTCTAGTATCCAGTAGCAGGAGTTGGGGGGTAAAAGAGGTTAAATCTGGTAGGGTTTTAGTCCCAGATTATAACTGTACCACTCCTATTACAAGGTAATACATAGTTTACGAGAAATTAATAAAAAATGTTCCTAACCTCAAATCAGATAAAGAGTGAAATGAAACGTTAAAATGTGCGATTGACAATCAAAATCTGTCTCAGTATGTTGTCTAAGATGTAAAATGTGGTGCAAAATCGTAAAACGGAACGTTAAAAAACTATGCGTCAGGTCAGGTGACATGTGTCACTGTATTCGTTTGTTTTCGTCATTAGTTATAATAAAGGTATGTCATGTAAAACAGATCCGACACGGAGCACCCCGACTTGAGTAGGTTAGGTTAGGTTAGTATATAAAAAATGCGAGCGAAGCGAGCCCACCCAATAAAACTAGTGACACAAACCCCCATAACATCTAAAAGAAAAACCTAAATCTAAAATGAAACTTTTATGAATGTCTTGTTGTTTTATTCATTTTGAGGTTAGGTTACAATAATTTGTTTTTCTCGAGAACGGTGCGTTACCTTTTAACGGGAGTGGCACCAGGGGAGAGGGGGCACCCCCCCCATCTCTCCCCCCACCCCCACCCCCTTCTCCTGCTACCGAATACTAGATTTTTACCGTTTAATCGCTTACAATGCAAAACTTAACATAACAACAACGCTTGAAGTCCGCCGCACGAGCCGCACGCTGAATGGCGGTCTCTGATTGGTCAAAGCGTGTCCCGCCATGCGTACTTCCCTCCCCGCCCTCGCACCGCGTTAAATATACTAGCTTTATTATCAAATTGCCCAATTGTCATGTAGCAATATAATAATGACCGTGCAATGTGATAAATAATTAAGTTAAGATAGGAATTAATCACTTAGCCCGATAAAGCTAGACATTATTCATAATGCTCGTGCATTATAAATAATGCCCGCATTAATCACCTGGTCCATAACATATACACAAGAAACACTTGACCTATCTGAAGATACGATTAAATCGTAGTTCAATTGATCCCAATCAATACTAGTTGAAAACGGTACCGAGAGGCATTGGCTCGTTATAAAATTAAAGGAGAGGATACTATGCCTTCGTCGACGTTTACGATGATGCTCGGGGAGAGAAGCAGACATACATAAAACCACTCCTATTTCCCATAGGGGTAGGCAGAGATCACGGACCGCCATTTGCTACGATCCTGACATACTTCTTTCGCTTCCTTCACTCTCATTACATTCCTCATGCATGCTCGTTGGTTTAGGGTACTCTTGACCTGGCCCTTTTCCAAAACGTCGCTGATTCGGTCCAGGTACTTGCGCCGAGGTCTACCCCTTCCAACGGTACCATTCACACTCACCTGATTCGTTAATCTTCTTCCATTCATCCTCTCTAGGTACATGACCGAAACATCTTAACATAAGTACCTCTCTCAATCCTCATCACTACATCTTTTTTCACTCCACATCGCTCTCTTATCACGCTATTTCGCACTCTTTCTTTCAAAGTTACCCCACACATACTTCGCAACGCACGCATTTCTACTGCATTCATTCTACTTTGATGTTACGCAGAGAAGTAATCTTACTTATATTATAAATGCGAAAGTTTGTGAGTTTGGATGTTTGGATGTTTGTGCCTCAATCACGCCTAAACGGCTGAACGGATTTGAATGAAACTTGGAATATACATAGTACATGTACTGGATTAACATATAGGCTATTTTTTGTTCGGGTACCATGCGAGCAAAGCCGCGGCCGGCAGCTAGTTATATATAGTTACGAATTGTGACAGCGAAAACCTTCTTACATTGAACAACGATTATGGGTGAAAGGGGCAAGGAGCAGAGAAAATAATACTATTTTTTCCTAAACCTGCTCTTCGCAGTTCATTGTTATGGCATTTCATTGGGTTGAAACAAATGAAAGCGGAGTTGTCTGCAAAAAATCTTGTTTCGAAAAAGGTGTTGTCTGTTTGAGGTAAGCTTACCTGTTGCTTGTAATCTGTTCTGTTGATTTACTATGAGAACGTTACTGTGAAATGATATTGTTGAAGCAAAATGGTGCATAGGGACTGTTTCAGTGGAAAAATTAGGCTGATTCTAATGACTTTAATTATCGATATTATTTTCTATTTGCGCATTCTGACGTACTTTGGAGTCACAGGCACAGTCGGTGAGCCGGCGAGCCCGAAAATGCTTTATCAGTCAAAATTACATTTCAGGAAGTTCCTTACGCCAAAGATAGGTTGCGATGGCGCTCATTAGGGAAGACCTATGTCCAGCAGTGGACTGCTATAGGCTGATGATGATGATGATGATGATGATGATGATGATGATGATGATGATGATGATGATAATAATGAAGTTCCTTGCGTCCGAGTCGTTGCTTTAAACTTGTATTTCCTCGTTCAATCTCGGAATATCTTAGCAAACAGAAGCTATTACATTAGCAGTGCTAAATATTCAAACGCTCCTCGCACTAATGGAATTTCTAATATCAGCAATGTGTTTGAGATAATTTGAGGTAACTAAACCATTGCAGCTCTTAATGTAAATTTAGTTACTATTAATAAGGTTTTCTTGAACTTTTCGGTTCTAAATAAAAAGAAACAATTAAAGGGGTGGGGCTCGTAGTTTTAGACTTGAAGATCTCTGTTCTATGTTAAAATCAGTAAGGCGTGGTTTATGAAGATACTAGCTTCTACCAGCGGCTTCGCTCGCGTGGTACCAGAATAAAAAGTAGCCTATATGTTATTCCAGCACACGTATGTATGTTCCAAGTTTCATTCAAATCTGTTCAGCCGGTGTGATTGAGGCACAAACATCGTCACATCACAAACTTTCGCAATTATAATATTAGTAGGCAAGTGGCAGAGAAGTAGAGAAAATGTGGCGCCGACTCATGATGTTTTGTGTTGTATCGATAGCCGATCTGGCGCGGTCTTCGCTCAGAGAGAGATCACAAAGTCATTTGTATATAAACCGCTACAAAGAGCGAGCTTCGCCTGTGGATATGAAAAAGAGAATTATGTCGCTTCATTACGTTTATGAAACATCCAGGACAGATTCAACTTTTCCAGACTCTTCCAGTACCAATAATAACATATTGAAAGTTGATATTTCAATTGAAGAGGAATAGAGAAAATTCTAAAGCGCTAACAGACGCTCCAAACGCTCCGCTGAAATTTGAATTATAAAAGTTTGGAATGCATTCTGAAGCGGCTCGTGAGGGAAATAGACATGTCTAGTTCACCATATTCTCTAGTTTACCCGCGCGGCTTCGCTCGCGTGGTGTACATTTTGATACCCCATTTTACCTCATTTAGAGGTCTAATGATTATCCATTTATAGTATCCAGATCGTGTTTCAAGCAAATCGCACTACGCGTTAAAAAGTTCCATACAAACGTTTTCACCCCTTTTCACCGTTTTAGGGGATGAGTTTCGAAAAATCCTGCCTTATTATGTTTTGCTGTAAAAGGAACCTACTTTGTAATTTATCTTACTAGCTCAAGTAGAACTGTGCGTTAATTGCAAAAAAATGCATATTGTTTAGATATATTAGATAGCTATTATGTTTGTCACACACATATTTTTACTTCAGTGACAAAGCAGACAAAGGGATGGCTCATATTTTAGGAAATAACTTAAAAAAAAATATAAATGTTCGAAAAGAAACATCCTAAAGCCGTCTGATAACAGTCGTTTCCTTTCATGGTTCTTTAGGGATTCCTGCAATTGTTCAGGGACTCTTTAAAGCGGAGTGGGACTTTTGAGTAGGAAACTAAGACCTTTTACCATCTATACTGGATGGTTCATACAGCGTTAGGAGGCAACTTTTGTCTACACTGACGGGACACTGTAGTACCCGGGATGAATTTAGAGTTTGATAGGCTTGCCAGCACCTATATCTTCCTCTCAGCTTAATAGCCCTTGTCCACAGGAAAGACATGGTCAATACCTGCGGAGTTGATTAAGCCGCGGGTTTCCTCACGATGTTTTTCTTCACCGTTTGATAGTACCTACTGGTATAGCGCACATAGATTTTTCGAAATGAACACCGCAACCTTAGGATCAGAAGGCGGGGGTGCCACTAGACTATCACCCGTCACCATGGTTCACTATATCCATCTTAGGACTTTATATCAGAAGTAGCTGCAAGTTTTTACAAGTGGCTCTACCCACCCCATTAGGGATACGGGCGTGATAATATATATGTATGTGTGTATTTTTCCACAATAGGCTTATCTCGGAAATGTCATGCTACTATCCAGGAGATAGGAAGGGCGCAGGGGATTTTGTTTGCGTCCCGGAGGGAGTGCTATAAGGGGATTTTCAGACATAAGTTTTGAATTATCCTTAATCATGTATGTACCCCCTAAGTCTTGCGAAAGTGTAACGTCTATGCTGTTATAACAATTAGTAGTAGAAGTACTACTAGTTTATGCTAGCGGCTTTGTTTGCTGGTGTTTACCCGGATAATAATGGGCCTATGTTCGCATTTATAATGTTAGAAAAATCTAGATTTATGACGAAAGATAGAGTGCAGTGTGAGTGCACAGACAAACTTCTTGGTTATATATTAATAGTAGTTCAAATAAAAAAACACATAGTGTACAGTACAGTATACCCTGCACTGTGACGCACCTGGTTTATTTCCTTCAAAGCTTAACTGGAGCTCAAGCCGAACTTTAGCTTTACAAAGAGTAAACAAGAAAGTTCTACCCGTGATGCAATATGTATACGACCTTCATACCGACGCTTTCAGAGGTGCTTTTCTGGGTCGATTCTGGCATTCATTATTTAAGCGAGCGACATAGTGTTACAACAGTTTGAAATGGTGACTCTATATATGTAAAACTCTTACTCTTACTAGTGACTAGTGTCTCAGTCTAGAATGAACGCACATCACTCAGCTCATCAGTCAGCTCCGTACGTATTGACCATGTCTTTCCTGTGGACAAGGCCGATTGAGCTGAGAGGATGGAATAGGTGCTGGGCAAGCCTACTCCATCTTAATTCGTCCCGGGCACTACAGCGTTTGTGAAGGTAAAAGTTGCCTCATGACGCTGTATCATCTACTATAAGATGGCGAAAGGCCTTAGTAACAATAGGTATTCACTTACAATGAGAAAACTTAAACATAAATACACTTAGATTAAATAGTGGGCTAAACGAATTGCGAATTATTACTATGTAGGTACGAAAAAAGTTATTGCAGTATTGCTAATTAGATAAGTACCTACATAAAAAAGACAATGTAGTAATAATTATCTTTATTAATAGTATTTGTTTATGTCTTCTTGAGGAATAGAATAATATTCTATATATAAGAATAATAGTATTTATTTATTGAAACTTGGAGGGTACATAACTTTTATTTAGTGTAGGAACACTGTAATTTTGAATTTCTAAAAAACTCCGTCACAAGAGTTGGCCAGCTCATACGAACTTACTTACTTAAGGTTAATTAGTACGGTTTTTGATTAGAACAGAGATAGATGTAGACCTATCAAATTTTAATATAAGATAAAAGTCATCTCATTAAAGAGCAGTCCCAACATTTTATAAACACAGTTTTTGATTAATTGATCAGATTCCAACTCCCCAAGCCTATAAGATTTGAATTCATAATTAACGAAGGAAATAGCGATTGGCTGAGCACTCATTAGCAAAACATGAGATATGTTTCGGGAGAAATATTCACGGAGCTAGTTATCTTTTACGGCGAGAATTTACGAGATCTACCGAAGATGGATGGATAGACTTAGGTAACTTGTAGACATGTCTTCTTCTAATTTAAGAGCTGTGCTTTTATCAGTGATGCAGCTCTTTCCACTTGTTTCTGTCCAACGCAGCCTCCTTGACCTCCTTATAAAACCCGACAGTTACCTTCTCCTTTACTTGGCTCATGTAGCTAATTCGTGGCTTTCCTCTTCCTCTCCTTCCTTCTACTTTTCCTTCTATGATGGTGTTAATAAAACTGTCGTGTCTTATAAGGTGGCCATGCATCTTTCCTTTCTCTTCTTTTGCAGACATGTCTGCAAAAGAATATTTGTTATTGCATTCCGCTAATGTTTGAAGAGTAGGGCAGTAATGTATGTTATTTGAAAGAGATTGGGATGAGGGCAGGGAGATAACGATGATGACTTGAAAAGTTTGAAATACAAATTTATAACTTAACAAGGCAATTTGTAAGACATTTTGTAAAACGAAGTTTTGACCTTATTTATTGTACTTGTACGGTACTCGTATTGATTTTGTACATTTTCGAGATTGAATTCATCAAGATAAGCTGCCTGTCGTTATCGGTATTTTGAGCTTCGAGATGCAGAAAATAATGTCGTATATTTTGATAATGTTACTTACCTAAACTTCATAGTCTATCTCCAATTCATAATCTTGAGGGTCCACTTGAAAATTGCCAAACTGCGCGGAAGCGTGAAATCACTTAAGCGATGAAGTAGATGAAACTCAGGCCGCTATATACTCGAGTGGGTACAGTCATCTGCAGTATGATGTATACGTTTTATAATATAGCGTTACAGCTTTATAATAAAAAAACGAAGGCTCTGACTGAAAACCAGCGCTACTTCACCTGGTACCCACGTGAAGATAGCTCAAAGCTGACGCTGGACATTTTGGCAACACCCGGCTTAGACAGAGCAACCAGGGCATGACTTAAGTACTACCCCCTAAGGTTAAGCCTACCTTATATCTACCTGTGTAGGTAGGTACCTATAGCAATGTTTTTGTTTTTTGTCCTTTGCTCTGTGTTTTGTATCTTTCTGTAGTTGTCAATGTGTTCTCAATAAATTATTTTTATTTTCCTTTTTTCTAACAAGATACAAAATATGTGTAGGTACCTAATTAAAGTACATTTATTTCATGTCGTTATATTCTTACTTACAGCAGGTAACCTGCCCAAACGGAGGTTACCTAAGCAGCGCTCTTGCGCTAGGGACCTTAAAAAACTTTTGCAATGCTATAACACCATTTTTAGAGATAAAAACGTGATATATCTTATTGCAAGTAACTGTACTTACAAATAGGGGTCAGATCTCGGCAGCCGTGCCGAAGTGTCCGGTGGTTCTTGGCTCGAAATTCCACTAAAATAAGAAGGTACTTTACCTAATTATAATGTTGTATCTTACTTACGCAGGAAATAACACTAATTTATATAAGTCGTGAAAATTATATAACTTCTTGCTATAAGAATAAGAATAAATTTATTTCACAACTTAAAGGTACTAATAATGCTTAATTAATAATTATATATAGGCTAAGCTAGGTTTACTATTGTAAACATTTGTACAGCACTTGGATTAGGGAACGTTCCTCCCGTGCTAGTTCGTAAACTGTGTTACGGCGAGGCAGCTCTTTCCTCCTTAGGCAGAACGGAAAAAGGGGTGTAATGGGGTGTCAAAATTTGTATTGGAACTTTTAACGGGTGGCTTTAAAAAAAAAATTCTTATCCTTATCCTTATCCTTATCCTTATCCTTATCCTTATCCTTATCCTTATCCTTATCCTTATCCTTATCCTTATCCTTATCCTTATCCTTATCCTTATCCTTATCCTTATCCTTATCCTTATCCTTATCCTTATCCTTATCCTTATCCTTATCCTTATCCTTATCCTTATCCTTATCCTTATCCTTATCCTTATCCTTATCCTTATCCTTATCCTTATCCTTATCCTTATCCTTATCCTTATCCTTATCCTTATCCTTATCCTTATCCTTATCCTTATCCTTATCCTTATCCTTATCCTTATCCTTATCCTTATCCTTATCCTTATCCTTATCCTTATCCTTATCCTTATCACCCGTATACTTATTCTTATCCGTATCCTTATTCTTACCCGTATCCTTATTCTTATTTTTATCCGTATCCTTATCCTTATCCTTACCCGTATCCTTATTCTTATTTGTATCCTTATTCTTACCCGTATCCTTATTCTTATCCGTATCCTTATCCTTATCCGTATCCTTATCCTTATCCGTATCCTTATTCTTACCCGTATCCTTATTCTTATTTTTATCCGTATCCTTATCCTTATCCGTATCCTTATCCTTACCAGTATCCTTATTCTTATTCTTATCCGTATCCTTATTCTTATCCGTATCCTTATCCTTATCCGTATCCTTATTTCTTTCTTTCTTTCTTTCTTTCTTTCTTTCTTCTTTCTTATTCTTATCCGTATCCTTATTCTTATTCTTATACGTATCCTTATTCTTATTTTATCCGTATCCTTATTCTTATTTTATCCGTATCCTTATTCTTATACTTATCCGTATCCTTATCCTTATCCGTATCCTTATTTCTTTCTTTCTTTCTTCTTTCTTCTTTCTTCTTTCTTCTTTCTTCTTTCTTCTTTCTTCTTTCTTCTTTCTTCTTTCTTCTTTCTTCTTTCTTCTTTCTTCTTTCTTCTTTCTTCTTTCTTCTTTCTGCTTTCTTCTTTCTTCTTTCTTCTTTCTTCTTTCTTCTTTCTTCTTTCTTCTTTCTTCTTTCTTCTTTCTTATTCTTATCCGTATCCTTATTCTTATTTTATCGGTATCCTTATTCTTATACTTATCCGTATCCTTGTCCTTATCCTTATCCGTATCCTTATTCTTATCCGTATCCTTATTCTTATCCGTATCTTACCCGTATCCTTATTCTTACCCGTATACTTATTCGTATCCTTATTCTTACCCGTATCCTTATTCTTATCCGTATCCTTATACTTATCCGTATCCTTATCCTTATCCGTATCCTTATTCTTACCCGTATCCTTATTCTTATCCGTATATTACCCGTATCCTTATTCTTACCCGTATCCTTATTCTTATCCGTATCCTTATTCTTACCCGTATCCTTATTCTTATCCGTATCCGTATTCTTACCCGTATCCTTATTCTTATCCGTATCCTTATTCTTATCCGTATCCTTATTCTTATCCTTATCCGTATCCGTATCCGTATCCTTATCCTTATTCTTAGCCTTATCCGTATCCTTATTCTTACCCGTATCCTTATTCTTATCCGTATCCTTATTCTTACCCGTATCCTTATTCTTATCCGTATCCTTATTCTTATCCGTATCCTTATTCTTACCCGTATCCTTATTCTTAGTCTTATTCTTATCCTTATCCGTATCCTTATCCGTATCCTTATTCTTACCCGTATCCTTATTCTTATTTTTATCCGTATCCTTATCCTTATCCGTATCCTTATCCTTACCCGTATCCTTATTCTTATTCGTATCCGTATCCTTATTCTTATCCGTATCCTTATTCTTATCCGCATCCTTATCCTTATCCGTATCCTTATTCTTATCCGTATCCTTATTCTTATTCTTGTTCTTGTTCTTGTTCTCGTTCTCGTTCTCGTTCTCGTTCTCGTTCTCGTTCTCGTTCTCGTTCTCGTTCTCGTTCTCGTTCTCGTTCTCGTTCTCGTTCTCGTTCTCGTTCTCGTTCTCGTTCTCGTTCTCGTTCTCGTTCTCTTTCTCGTTCTGGTTTCGTTCTCATTCTCATTGTCATTCTCATTCTCATTCTCATTCTCACTCTCACTCTCATTCTAATTATCATTCTATGTTTCAGCTTTCTAGCTTCTTGTCAAGCTCTTTTATATGTTTACATTAAAAAAAATATAGTTTTATGTATAAAGCTACTTAAAAATATATTAAGTACTTTCTTAGAGGTTGTAATAATAATTTACTTTATAATAGCTAGTAGACTCGTAGTAAAGTCGTAATCAAATTGGCTAATATATATTTATTATGAAAATAATCAAGATGAAAATGAATAAAAATCTCTGGATTATCCAAACATTCCCTTGATTGATAGTACTTGGACGTAAGAATACAAATTATGATGATTTATCCTCCCTGGATTAAAAAACATTTTAGACCGCCCGCCCGGCAGCAAAATTACAAATACCTAATACTTATTTTATTTCTGATAGTTTTTTAATACAGAGATATTACATTATATTTATATTACATTTATTAAATTGTCCTTAATATTTACCTTAAATAACTCGTCTTAGTCAATTCAGACAGTTGTCCAGAAATAATTCAATTGGCCATTTTTACCCCAGGGCTTATTTAGATACAGGGACAAAATAATTGCTTTCGGCTGGCACAAATCGAGTTATTTCGACACAAACGTGCTCAGAATTTTTGCTAGTGTGGAAATGGTTCGTGTTTACATAGGACGAGAGGACTTCAAGATTCACAGGTGAAATAAAATTTGCATCGTATTCCCTATGCATGAATCTCATTTTTTTGCCCTGCTTTTCTCTTTTCTACATGAAAACACTGTGACTCGTTTATCTTGATAACATAAGCCTATATAATAGCAGTAACTAATCTTTATTGCGACTGTCTTATCTAAATTAAGTAAATTAAGATGTTAAAAGAATGGTAAACGGCCGTCATGATAGTTTAATTCTTTGAAAGATTATTCTTCTGAAAGGTTTCAGTTCTATTTATGTTATTATGTTTTACGGCGGGTAAGGTATAATGTCTAAGGACACGCAAGCGTTTCCTATAGTTGCTTGTACTTAGAGGAACTGCTCAGTAACTCGCGGGTACTTGTGCCACGCAACTTCTAAATGAATTGTAAAGTGCCTAGGCATATGGTGCTGTCTAAATGTCACAATTCTTTCTAAATCCTCATCTACTACAGCTAATCATGTCACTAGTTCCTTCGAACCAGTGTGGTGAAATGATTTAAAGGCTCATTTCGTTCACTTGACATGTTTTCAAACTTTTTAGGTTCTACGATATGCCGATGTTTTCTTTGACCGTTTGTTTACTGGTATTGTGTACATACATTTTTCCAACAGAAAAATCCATTGGTGCATGAACGGATTTGAAACCACAAGCTTAGGATCGAAAAGCGTGAGCACTATATTCTAAATCATCCACAGCTTGAGACAGCTTGTCTTTGCTCACTCCGAGCCTCCCTGTGCTTGTGGCATTCAACACGGTTCTGTTCTAGCCCAATCCATTTGTTGCCCATGACCTTGGCTAGGTATATCTTCTCACATTTCTATAGCCACACCTCGGCCACCATTCATTTACAGCCTTAGGGTCTGTTCACATTTCTACGTCACGACGTCGTCGTCATCGTACGTACGCGACGTTTGCCGCATCGTGCACTAGCACGACGGGAAACGCACCGTGCCGCGTGACGGCACCGTTCCACGTTGACGACGTCGTGACGTGGAGATGTGGACAGGCCTTTACACCACCGATCTTTACCACTTTATTCCTAACATTATATAAATTCAGATATCTTTGGCTATTGAGTTACGTTAATTACTTATCTCGTAGGTACTTTGTTTTATTTTCCTGACGTTAAAATGCAAAATGAAAAAAAAATGCACGTGAGACTTTTAGAAAACAATGGTTTCGAAATTATTGGGACCAAGCCATTTCAGCATTGCTAAAAACTTTTTAAAAGTCTCGCTTCATGTCGTCTCATGAAAATCAAAGAGATTTTTAAATGTTTTAATTTACATCTAAAAGGTTTTTTTCCTTCCATTTCCTACTTTCTTTTTGTTTTGGCAAAGCCATCTTTATTTAAATTACAGTCGTCATCATGGTATTTTTTCAAACGTAGTGTAATAAGTAGAGGCAGTGTTGAATCTACGACTCATGTTCTCCCGTGAGTACAAAACAACTATAAAAACAGATAAAAAAATAATGGGAAAACCACTAAAATGCATTTATTTACTTTCCAAAAGCTAACAATTATTTTTCTTTTATACCTACTACCTAAAAAGTCGAACACAAAATACGTCTTTTGCATCGCTAACAGGCAGTATACATGTAAAAAGGCACTAGAGCAAAGTTTCATTTATACGGGGATGAGTTGTGGGGTAATGGATACTTACTACTGCTAAGTGTGGTATTAACGTTATGAATAATGTATGACGTCTATAGTTTCAAAAATATTTTGAACAAAGATATGCAAATCAGTCTCTGAAGAACTTACAACTATATACATACATATTATCAGGCCGGTTCCCTAATGGGGCGGGCAGAGCTACAAGAAATCATAGGAAAACTTGCATTCACTCCTGATTTAAAGTCTGTATTATATGCTATTTGTGTATCGTGTAACACAGGCTCGGCACGCACTTTATTTGGCACGTCCACTCTCGCCAATGGCTCTCATGCGACTGCCCGTGAGTTGCGTTCGAGACAGTGAAGTGTTTGTTATGTATGTGTATGTTTATGTATAGTGTTGTTCATTATTAATATAAATATGATTTTAGATATATAATTTATATATTTATATATTCACAAACACTACATCTCTTTCTTATCAAAAACATTTATTTATTTATTACACGATAAAACTTAACGTCAGATTGAACATAAGCTTAAATCACACTTAACAATTTATTAATTCAATCTCTATAGTTCAGCAAAAGCGCCGTCTTCTATCTCCTGTTCTGGCTGCTGGTTACTTCCTTCCGGGTCAAGTGAATCTTCAGATGTACTATACACCTTCCAAGCCGATTACCGTTCTCACCATTACACCACCTTGCGCGCTTCTACTATGTGTTTTTACATTAACTTTATCTCCTTCCACTATATCTGAATCTCTACACTTCCTGTATCTGAATCTCTACATTTCCTGTCTCCATACTCTTTTCCTTTTTCTTTTCGTGCTTTGTCTCTGACCCTAACTGCTGAGTCATTTAATCTGTTATTAATTTCTTTAAAACTGCTCCGATGACGATTTCCTGGTAACTGAATGAGTACTTACATTAGCTGATACTCCCACAAACTTTCGCTATATCGCGTATCTAGTAGTTATTTTATTTTTTGTCTCCGACCTTATGTTAAATCGCTATGTTTTTATCCCACAGGTCTCGGGTACCCCCCAAAATAACATACATTACAGCATCCTCTTGTCGTCCATTAACTCCGATTGTAGTCTCGAATGATCCCTCTACCAACAATGGTGTATTGCCGGTAGAGGATCCTTAAAATCCTTAAAATCACTAGAATCACCTGGCTATCTTTTGGACAATGATCCCTCCATAATCATGCTTATAAAAGAAGTTGGACCACCATTCAGTCCAAAGCATTCCTGTCCTCTACAAAATCGGATCTATTTTATAATAAGCCTTTCCAAACAATTTAGTTTTATTAGAGTTCTGAATTAATTAACTGACAAATTTGTCATCTCGCTTAAGACCCCGTTACAGAAGCGCACACACTGCCCCTTAAATGATTTGTCAACCCCATCTAGCCCAATCGTAGGTACAGCAAGTCCATCTTTACTTCCAGCATTAACACTACGATTATCGCCATTTTCCTTAACCCACTAACATTTTTATGTACGTATATCAAGTTGTCATAAATGCTAACAAAGTCTTGTTAGGCTTCTTGATCCTTTTATGTACTTGTATTTTTTTTTATGCCTTCTCAGTAACTAGGTTCAACTTACATCCAAAATCAATCAACATATCAATCTCCATGCCACCCACTGTACATTTTATAAATAAATAAATATTTGTGAACATTTCACTCCACGCCATCCAGCCCCAACCAAGCAAAGCCAGATGGCTGACAAAATCAAACCCGCGCCTCTAGCGTCTCAGCCGGGCTCCCGCCCGCCTAGCCACCGAGGTCGGCAATTTTATGTTAGCATCATTATCCACTTGGTTCCTGTTGTTATTTCAACGCTAGCGCCCGGTAGATTGTAAAAATCTCTTGAACGCCCGAATCTCCAAAATGCAACAGTGTAGCCCTTTTCTTTGGCGCTGAAGCGATGTCGGTTGCATCAAGGTATATTATTAAAGACCACTTCCACCTAATATCCATAGAAGCACCATCCCCCTCTAGGTCCAGCCCTTCAAGAGCCGGGGGACGTCGGAAAACTCGCCATGTTTGTTTTTCGTGTAACTGTTATTATTATTTTTATTTTGTACTTCTTTATTATTATTTTTTGTAATAATTATGTTTTTATTGTAAACAGTATTGATTATGATCATAACCGTTGTGAAGGGGCGCTAGAACCCGCGATACCGTTTTTAAGTTAACTAAGCAGTTTTCAACGTGTTCCAATTGTTTCTTGTAATGTTGTATTATTATTGTCTTTCATTTTTTAACAATACAATGTTATTTCCAATTTAATGGTAGTGTTTTATTTACACCCGCTTAAATAATTTAACAATAGCACTTATCTCGTTTTAGTACCCAGACTCCAATGAAATGGTGGTATTTTAGTACCCAGACTCCAATTCAATGGTGGTATCTTAGTACCCAAACTCCAATTAAATGGTGGTATCTTAGTACCCAGACTCCAATTTAATGGTGGTATCTTACTACCCAGACTCCAATTAAATGGTGGTATCTTGATACCCAGATTCCAATTTAATGGTGGTATTTAAATATACCCGAATTCATTTTCATGGTGGTACTCCCGTACCGATGAAAATTATTGAGACAAAACACAGACGCTCAACTTTAAGCTGGTTTCACCATGCTCTGCTGGTTGCACTATCAGCTTGTAAAGCGTTTTAACAGACTGTTAGGGTTGTTTTGCGTCCCAGCATGCCCTAACAAGGATTATCTTCCTTAACAGGCTATCAAATCTAATCGCAATGGACTCAACGGCTCATAATATTATTAATTTTTTGAAGAAAATGTTTCAGAAGATATTGTGAATTTGGAGAGCACTTTACGCTATCCCAGAACAATGAAACATTTCGAAGCTACTTTGCAGAACACGATATTGGTATATTGGAATGAATTGAAAAATCTGGAATATTATCCATCAGATCATTAAGTACGCACCTTTCTACGAACCATTCGCTATTATTATGGGTAGGTACGCCTTTAGGTACTTAGGTACCTGCTTATTTACTTGCTGATATTGACTCTAGGTAGGTAACCTACTAACCAATGACTAGTTTCCACCTAACAAAATCTGGCCTTTCTAGGTATTTTGTTACAGAAATGAATCTATTTCGCCCATCAAGAGCTATGTACCTGGTTCACAACAAATTACAGTTTGTGGTCTAACCAAATCTACCTATTAATTTATTATTCTATCTCATAGGTTTTTTTAATAATAAATTATTATATCACTTAATTATTAATTCATTTCATACTGATATAGGTTTTTGAATACTTGACTGATTTCTAATTTTCTTATTTTATACTGACACTAGCTGTGCCCCGCGGTTTCACTCGCGCTTTTCTCGCTTCCGTGGAAATACCGAGACAAAATATTGCCTATATTATAGCCTCCCTCAATAAATGGACTATTGAATATTTAAACAGTTTTCATATCAGATCAGTATTTCCCGAGATTACCGCGTTCATAACAAACAAACAAACACTGCAGCTTTATAATATTAGTATAGATTGTTAACTGATATATTCTATGATATTATATTCTGATTTGTTTAATGTTTAAAATGTATTTTTTTTTCAATTGCCTAAGTATTTTTATTTTATATTCTTAAAATTTTATGTTATATGTGCTATCTTAGCAAATAAATGTTATGTCTATGTCTATAATAATATACGATCGTACATAACAGCGATACAGTGCCTATCTGGAAATCGCTCAACCGACTCCGGACCCAAGCAGGCCGCTGCAGAGCAAGCCTTGCCAAATGTGGCTACAGGGACCCAGAACGAATCGAGTGTGAGTGCGGTGCTCCCTCCCAAGTCCCACGGTGTCCCACCTCACCTCATGTGTTCTGTGCCCAGTCGGATGCACTCGGGACGACCTGATGAGGGCCACCGACAGTGGAATCGCTGTTGCCTCCTACTGGGTTAACTACATTTAAATACCTAGTTGAAACATTAATTCGATAGAAGAAGAAGAAGTGAAGATTTATTTTGAAATCTTGCTTAAGAATAACTAGGAAAAGACGAAAATCGAAATAAAAATAATGAATAAAATGTTATCCTCATGTTGTATTAGAATTATCGTTTCTGTCCTATTAGTATACTACTTTTAGGAAAAGTTAAAATTATACAAGTAAAAATAATAGGTATCATAACAAATTTATTAGTCAGCTACAGGGATTGAATTTGAACCTCCTGCTTCTCAGCTGATCCCGCCAAGCCACGCAAGCTAAAAGCTTCGTCGGATGGCGTCGCATTCTTTTACTTTACTGATAGCTTCTCTATCTTCATATTATAATTATGTTACTGTAAGTTAAGCGCACAACAACGGATTTAAAAATGAAAAGTCCGCTCTGCCACCTCAGTGACAGACATATCCACCAGCTGAACGATATATACACCTGATTTCGTTTCATTTAGACAGCTTGAACGTAATCTTAATTTAGTCACTTTACGAGATCAGAGACACTGATATGAAGGACAATGACATTTGTTATAAACTAAGAGTGAATGGTTTTCGAGTTGACGGCCTAGAGCCACAGATTGCAGTAAATAAAATAGCTGAATGATTGAGTCATTCGATTAATGGTTTATCTATGAATCCTTTTTAAATGTCTTCCGTGGGACGTACATAAAATACATAACAAGATTTTAACATTGTTGTTAATTTTGATGCCCGATAAGTCAATCCCTTTTTAACAAAAGTTTGGTGAAATCGCGCCTAACCTAATAATAATCAATAATTACTACCACTTGTTGTACATTACATACTTACTCACAATTCCGAATAAAAAGTTCCATATTGTCGCGCATTTACATGATCAACACAATTTGTAGGTACTTTATATATAATTCCAAATGAAAATAATACTTACCTAACTTCCCCTTTAATAAAAAGCGTTTATTGTTTTTTTTTTGCAAGCAAGATGAACCGTTAGTTGTTTATTTCATCAATTACTTATTCGCAATGTTTTTGTTTTTGAGGGTACTATGTAGGTAGGGTCACTTTATTCTGAACAAAAACACTATGTTTTAAAATAGGATAAATACTTCTAGGTACTTACCCGTTTTTATCCTCGTCGCCACTTGTATTATATGCTATTTGTGTATCGTGTAACACAGGCTCGGCACGCACTTTATTTGGCACGTCCACTCTCGCCAATGGCTCTCATGCGACTGCCCGTGAGTTGCGTTCGAGACAGTGAAGTGTTTGTTATGTATGTGTATGTTTATGTATAGTGTTGTTCATTATTAATATAAATATGATTTTAGATATATAATTTATATATTTATATATTCACAAACACTACAAAGTCCAAGGTGGATTATGATGAACCATGGTGACAAGTGATCAGCCCATCGCCCATATAGATGGTCCATCATGTTGGAGAGGATATTATGTCTTAGCCGACTTTTATGACATGCTCGGGGAGAGAAGCAGCTGGACGCATTCTATGTTTTTTCTTTACTTCCAGTCCAGCTGAGAAGTAATACTTACAACTAATACAAATATAGTTTAAAAAATACAAAAAAAAACATACATTTTCTAAAGGCCGTTGCAAATGGTATATAGTCATTAGACGGTGGAAGCGTGCCCAAGACGCTGGCCGCATTGCCGCGCTGAATGGCAATGCTGATCCGTTGAGCCAAATAAGAACCAGCTCTTGGATCGTGCATCGCTTCGACCAACTTCTCTGAGGCGTATACTTCTTTTAATTATTTACGTTGTGACCATGAAAATTATGCTATTCCAGACACATAATACTTACTGACTCAACATCTAACTTGGCCACTAGCTCATACGAACTTAAATACATACATAACATCTAACTCTATGTAATCCAACTAGAAAAGAACTAGTGACAAACAAACAATGTTACTTTTACCATCATTATCATCATCAGCCTATAGAAGTTCACTGCTGGACAAAGGCCTTTTATAACGAATGATTTCGTGCGTCGAAATCACCCACAATCTTTATTTTGCAAGTGAGCCATTTTGACGATATCGTCGTAAATGGAATTTTACAGGAAATACAACACATAAATAGACATTTATTTGCCACACGTGGCATCGGACTGTCCCACGATTGGACATTACTCTCGATTTATATCCCGAGGGCATGTATCTCGAAACACGAACGTGATCACATACCGATTTATCAGACTCAAAAAGTAAGCCATTGGCATGTTTCATTCAGCCAATTGTGTAATACAACTACTACATTTAGCTCGTTATTTTGAAACAGTGTCTAAAGCCTTTACCATCCATAATAGATGATTTATACAGCGTCAGGAGGCAGGAGGCAACTTTTGCCTTCACTAACGGGACGATTTTTTAGATAGGAGTAGGTTAGCTCAGCACTTATCAGCCTACTAGTTTAGTCGGCCCTGAACTATTGTGGTGAATTAAGACATTGAACATTTTTTTCTAAACTAGTTTCTCGCGGCTTTGCATTCGTGGTCCCTATAAAAAGAGCTCAGTAAAATACGAAAAACGCAAAACTAAGCAAACTTGTATAATAATTTCTTAAGGCTTTAAAATAATTTACACTGTATAAGTAATAATAATATTAATGCACCTTACAAACACGTTATATATTTATTTTATGCTACAAAGACAAATTATAATAACATTAAAAACTTTAAGGTAATCAGTATAATAATAATAATAAGAAATAAAAATGAGCTCAGTTTTTTATCTGAGTTCGCCTACAGATAGAAAACAGAGCTCAGATCACCGACCGCAGGTAAGAGCAAAAGTAAAAGCCGTGCAATTAAAATACACACTGTGAACATTTCAACTCTCTACCTATTACGGTTCATGAGATACAGCCCACTGATAGACGGACGGACGGACAGCGGAGGCTTAGTACGGAACCCTAAAAACCTCGGTACTGCCGTCCTTATCTTTCAAAGCTATGTCCTGTCCATCCAAAGGTTGCCTGGAAGAGATCGCTCTTAGCGATAAGGCCGCCCATTGTAAATCTCATTGTTCTCTTCCGCCTATTTTGTTTTATTTTAATTTTATCCGATGTGTTTTACAATAAAGTTGTATTGTATTGTATTGTATTGTATAAAAATCAATCATCCGTCGCCCGTTAGTTGATTATTGAGCCGGGAATTTGTCAAAACTATGCGTTGCTCGATACAAAATCGATCGAGGCACTGTACCTACTAGCAATTTGCCCAAAGATTTATTCAAACCACCGTAAGGGTAACTTAAACTGACAACCAACTGATATTTTTTAGAATTCCGTTTCCTTCTATAATGGATCAAAGACGGATTATCAAAGTACCTAAGTTTGGTTAGATGACATTTTCACTGTCGGTGATATAGAGCCTTAGGCATTTTTATGCACCCCTACGAAAGGTTCCCGTTATTCAGAGTCCCTATAAAAACGAGTTTTTTTCGCAGCGCTTCTTTTCGTCGAGCTTCGTTTTATTCTCTTTTTTTAACTCTCGGATGGATATTTTTTTAAATCTGAAATAGGTTTGCGTTTGACCACACTCTACCTGATGTTAAGTAACAGTGTGGTCTAAGATGAAGCACGCTTACCTAGAAGAAACCTATTGATTCGCGATTTAAAGACACCCAGATTATACTCTTCAGGAAATACAGACCCCGGCAGAGAGTTCCACATTTTTGCAGTGCGTATAAAAAATGTGGACTCAAAGCACATGAAGAACATGAAGCACACAAGAACATTTGGAATGTCAACCATGTACAGATGGCGCCTTTCCGGGTATCTGTCCGATGGAAGAAGGGAAAAGAATATAAATGCTGTGGGTCGTAGATGACCGCTGGCAGCGTTACCGGATTTTGGTGAGCGCAGAGGGCGCGACACCGAGAAAAAAGGTTTTAGTGGCATCTAGAGCAAGGGCACCACTTAGGTATGAACCTCGGTTTGGGCTGTTGCCTGAGTGTTGAATCTAACACTCTTCATTCTCGACACGCCCCGTCAGTTTTTGCAGCTGTTTGAATTGTCGCCTGCGCGAGATCGAGAGACCTGACAATACGTCGAATCCCTCGATCTAGAGTCATATGGCATCGAGTGGCTGATATTCGTTTAATTTATTAATGTGAATCAAAAACTAAGGCCTTTACCATCTACAGTAGATGATTTATACAGCGTCAGGAGGCAACTTTTACCTTCACAAACGGGACGCTGTAGTGCCCGGGACGAATTAAGATGGAGTAGGCTTGCCCAGCACCTATTCCATCCGCTCAGCTTAGTCAGCCTTGTCCACAGGAAAGACATGGTCAATACGTGCGGAGCTGACTAAGCCGCTGGTTTCCTCACGATGTTTTCCTTCACCGTTTGAGAGAACTGGTATAGCGCACATAAATTTTTCGCACAGAAAAATCCATTGGTAAACAACCGGATTTGAACCCACGACCTTAGGATTGGAATGCGGGGTCACTACCAACTAGACTCACCAGTGTAGCTCAGCTACTATTGCTATACCTACCTATACCTACTTGTAGGTATAACTCGTAAACAGCGTGGAGGAGATTGAAGTGAAAAACTCTGTTTTAATGCATTCTTTACCTAGAATAGCTAGAGTCCAAGCAAATTTATTAACGCTATTTCAACTTGTATAACAAAAATATTACCTAGAAAATGAAACGTTGAAGTTACAGGATTAATGTAGTCGTTTCACTATTTTTCGAGGTCTGCCTCTTTAATTATTCAGAGGAGGGTCACGGAACTTACCTACTTTTATTTTTGACAGAGCATTCCAAGTTTTAAATTGACCTATATAAAGTCTGTTATTAAATGTAGGTAAATGTATTGATGAGGCTGATTGCTTTTTAATATGAAAAATGGGTAAATAGGTCACTATAACACTATGCAATTTCTCGAGGCCCCTTTGAGGTTCTAATCTTCACAGCTGTATTGTGAGAAATTTTCGAACTAGTCGTTACTTTTATTTTGTGACATAATTAAATAAATAAGAAATAACCTCCTCGAAAATCAAACTAAACATTTCAAGGTATTAGTTGTCTTCAACCCTGTTCATTCACATTAGTTGATGGGTAGTTTTGTATGTGGTGTCGTTAGCTCGCGAGATGCAAACATGTAATTGAAGTGGAAATATTTATAAATTCAGTTCGTGGAACATGAACTTGAATCATTTACCTGCTCCTCCGAAAATAGAAGATCAATAGTTAGGAATGAACATGCTCTCTTCTCTTTCTCTACAACTTAATAAGCAAAAACACAGTCAATCCTCGTACACCTTTCGTCAGTTATTTATAAAAAATGTGTAAGTATTTTTTTTTCTCGTGACTTCTGATTTTATTTTGTTGGACTAACGTGCGTTGGTAACGTTTAAAATATGACTTCTACAGGAATAACAAAAACTTTATAAATATAATTAAACGAATCCTACTATCCTACTAATATATTAAATACGAAAGTTTATGAGGATGTGAGGATGTATGTTTGTACCTCAATCACGCTGTAACGGCTGAACGAATTTGAATGAAACTTGGACTATACATAGTATATACCTACGCAGGAGGTGAACCAGTCCTCAACGTCCTCACAAAACTTTTCAACATGGTCATTCATGATGTCCGAACACCAGAACAATGGAAGACTGCTTTGGTCACAATTTTACACAAGAAAGGTGACGTCACCAAACTTAACAACTATCGCCCTATCAGCCTATTATCACAGATATACAAACTTTTTTCAAAAATTATAATGCATCGTATTACCCGTGAACTAGATGAGTGCCAACCCAGGGAACAAGCTGGTTTCCGGAGTGGCTTTTCAACAATAGACCACATCCACACGGTGAAGCAGCTGATGGAGAAGTGTCACGAGTACAACCGGCCCCTTGTTATGGCCTTCGTCGACTACGAGAAGGCCTTCGACAGTGTCGAGCATTGGGCCGTGTTCCATGCTCTCCATCGTTGCAACATCGACTCACGTTATGTGGATGTGCTTCGGGAGTTGTATTCTTCCGCAACCCTACGAGTACGACTGCACGATCTTACCAACCCTGTGCCCATCAAGCGGGGAGTGCGACAGGGAGACATCATCTCGCCCAAACTTTTCACTGCTGTGTTGGAGGATGTTGTCAAAACGCTGAACTGGGACAACTGTGGCATTAACATCAATGGTGTCTATCTGTCTCACTTAAGGTTTGCAGACGACCTCGTACTTTTTGCTGAAAACTTCGAGGATCTCCAATATATGTTACAACATCTATATGATGCTTCTTCTAGGATAGGCCTTAGGATGAATATGTCCAAGACCAAGGTTATGGCAAATGTCTCTAACGTCACAGACCCCAAGGTACAAATTGGGGGTGAGGCGTTGGAGATAGTTGACCGATATGTTTATCTCGGACATATTCTTTCTTTTGGAAAAGAGCATCAGAATAAGGAGATTGCTCGAAGAATACAACTCGGTTGGGCTGCATTCGGTAAATTGGACGACATTCTTAAGTCAGCTGAAATACCACAATGTCTGAAGACCCGCCTTTACAACCAGTGTGTACTGCCCACCATGACTTACGGTGCCGAGACGTGGACGCTCACGCAGGAGTCTGTGTACCGGATGCGTGTTGCACAGAGAGCCATGGAGCGGGCCATGCTCGGCATCAGGCTTATAGACCGTATTCCCAACGTTGAGATCCGAAGGCGAACAAAGGTCAAAGACGTTGGGAACCGCATAACGGAACTAAAATGGAGTTGGGCAGGTCACCTGGCAAGGCGTGGTGATGACAGGTGGAGTAAGGCGGTAACTGAATGGCGTCCAAGAACCGGTTATAGAAACGTCGGTCGTCCAGCAGCGAGATGGGCTGACGATATAGCATCCGTCGCAGGCCGGACCTGGATGAGACGTGCAACGGACCGTGGAGCGTGGCGCATACAAAGGGAGGCCTATACCCAGCAGTGGGTAAAGTCGGGTTGCGGATGACATAGTATATATGCTGGAATAACATATAGGCTACTTTTTATCCGGGTACCACGCGAGCGTAGCAGCGGGCGGCAGTTACTAATAAATAAATACGAACTCTTTTTCCTTAGACAGAAAAGGCCAAACTTGCTCCAACGCTGAACCAGACTTATAAATAACTGGGATAGACGCCATCTGAATATTTAACGCAGTGAAAATAACGAAGCTCTAATTAAAAGTTGAGCGGTTACGTTGAATTAAATAACTGGCCCTTGGGTCTAGAGGTGATAAATAATATAAGTCTCATTATATTATGCAAGAAGGGATGTTTGTATCATATTTTTGCCGTCTCCTTTGAACACTTTTTACTGTGTTTTTATAAAATCTGTGAAGGTTTGTTAAAATCTATTGTTTTGTTGACTATATTTATCATAGTCTTAAACGGTGAAGATAAACAGTGAGGAAACAGGCATGTTGTAAAATCTTCAAACCCATGATGTGTTAAGAAAGAAGTCTAGAATGCGTACTTTCCTTTCACCACACTGGTTCAAAAAAGCTAGTGACACGATTAGTATAATTATAATTAGTAGTATCAAGTTGAGCGGTTAGTTTGAATTAAATAACCAACCCTCGGGTCTAGGGGTGATAAATAATATACCTAAGTCTTATTATATTATGCAAGAAGGGATATTATCATATTTTTATCCGTCTTCTTTGAATATATTTTTTACAAAGGATGTGAGGGTGGATTAGTTATTGTAAACGATTTCGAGAATGAGTTTGAATTATTTAGTTTGCTTACTAATGAACTACGTAACCGATTTAATTTAAATGTTACGTTAAATTAAATAAAAACACTCGGGGCTTTTGGTAAGTCTTGTCTTGTTTTGCTAAGTTTGGTTTAGGTAGATATAGTAAGTCTCGTTAATAACAGAATGTGAAATCCTATCCTATCCTACTAATAATAAAAATGTGAAAGTTTGTGTGTATGAATCGATCTTGATGAAATTTAGAATGTAGATAGTTCAGGTTCTGGAATAACACGTAATGCTAATCACATTTTCAAAAATTAAACCCTAAGGGGGTTAAACAATGGAATATAGTTTCCTTGGTTCGATTCGTTAAAAACTCTGTACAAATAAACTTAAAAAAAACACGTATTTTTTATTTATTTTTTGCGATGGCCTCGAAACTTGGTTAGGATACTAAATTATTTGACTCGTGTTTACAAGATTCAACGATTGTTGAAATAGTTTCTATAAATAAAAAAAAAGTCAATGGTTAACTCAAAAAAAGTGCACCTTCTTTATATAGGTTTTTTATTTGGATGTACAAAGCTAACATATGATATGCCGTCACATTATGGCAAAGATTGTAACTCCTAAAATATGCCGAAAAGAGGCAGGTATTAATTTAAAAGGGTAGCTTTACCAGCTGTAATAAATCTGAAACATACATTCTGAAAAATGTACGTAAAAGGTATTTGGTTGTTTTTATGAGTGTCATATCGCAGCCCAACGGAGCCATATTCGGACGTGATGGAGACATGATTTATGACCTCATTTCGTGCTATATCACGAGAACGCTGGCAAAAGCAGAGAATGTCATCATTATCAACCTGAAGAAGCCCACTGGCGCACATAGGCCTTATTATTATTATTATTATTATTATTATTATTATTATTATTATTATTATTAAGAGCCTGTAGTGTCCCACTGCAGGGCAAAGGCCTCCCTTCCTTCTTTCCAGTCATCCCTGTTTTTCGCCACTGTGGGCCAGTCCTTTAAGTAGGCATCAATTTCATCCCTCCATCTTCGCCGTGGTCTGCCGCGAGGTCGTTTTCCGTTTAGAGGCGTCCACTCCGTGGTGGCTTTAGCCCATAACGCATCCGACATACGGCAGACGTGGCCCGCCCAATCCCATTTCAACCTACCCGCTTGCTGCCCGACATCCGCGATTTGCGTTTTGGAGCGCAGTATACTGTTGCGTACGCGGTCTGTGAGTTTGACTCCTAGTATACTACGCTCCATGGCTCGCTGGCAAACCCCGAGTCACATAGGCCTTACCTATAGATAAAAAAAAACTACCTAGATGTTTTCAAAGTTTGTGCACTACACTGAATATAAATAAATAAATAATAATAAGTATTTGTGGACTTTTCACACAGCGCCATCTAGCCCCAAACTAAGCAACGCTTGTATTATGAGCACCAGATGGCTGAGAAGAAGTATACCAATAAAGATTATTTTTCTTCCTTATATTTTTAATAACCAACATGATGAGATACAATAAGCAAGTATTCCCAAGGAGGGTTGACATCAGGCAGGCGGCCAGTCATAAAACACCTTAGCCAAATCTTTTACAGTGCCGACCCTACACAGAGTGGGATAAGGGCAGGAAGATGATGATGATGATGATATTTTTTTAATAACCTATTACTAGAATAAGAACTTCCCTTTTTTTGCAATCCTTGCATTCCAAAGCTAAAGTTGCCCACTGTTGTTCGAACTCATCTAGATCGTTTCGCCATTTTTTATTGGGTATGTGTGACTGACTGACTTCGCCTTAAAATTTTAAAAATGCAAGTCCCTACCTACTTACCTAAGTAGTAAAACCTGTTATTGATTTCGAAGAGATTTTTCGTTCATAACATATTGAAATACACTAACTCGAATCAGTGTTTCTAGTGACCTATTGTCATAAATGTTTTTTTCTTCATAAAGCTTCTTGACAAATTGGCGGAGAGACGTGGTGTGGACGTAGCGCTGAAGCGTAGTGATGCCTCCTCCATTCATTATAATATGTATAGGTACTATCAGCAAAACTGTCGCCAAACTGTTTCGCTTGCACGCAGTTAGATAGCTGACCCCGCCTTTTTTGTACTCTTATTTTGACCAACTGGAGACATAACATCACCACACCACATCTGTTTACTTTTGTGAAAGCCCTTTTTTTACAACTTTTAAAATTTTGAGTTGTTAAGTGTTTAAGCCCATTCAGTGGGTGGTTCTTCTTGTAGGTACATCTGTTCGAACCGCGCCAGAGAGAGTAATATTCCATTTGTTTATATTCCATATATTTACAAGAGGGTCGGATATTATAATGCCCCAGACGGGGAACGTGTTATAAGCATGAATGTTTGTGTGTGTTTAACAATTTCGGGCAGATTTTCGTCACGCCTCTGAACAAGTACTTATTGAAGGGAAGTAACCACATAAACATAGGTATCTATTGCGATTTTACTTGTCTGCTGGACTGGAGGTAGAGAAAAAACATAATTATCACACCCATATCTCATTCTTTAGTCGACTTTTACGAAATGTTTGGGGTAGGAAACAGCTGGACGCATTCTATGATTTTCCTTTAGCGGTCCAACATATAATACTTATATGAATGTTATGTCCTTCCTATTTTAAATAAAGAGAATTAAGGAACTTCAAACAGTCTTTGAGGCGCACTTTAAATCCTTTAATCACTACCTAAGATATGGCTTCAAATCCTGTCGTGCACTCGTAAGAAAATCGGCATGCGTAGAACCTAAAAAGTTCGGTAACAAGTCCTTTCACCACACTGGTTCGAATGAACTAATAATACAAGCAGTGGTAGTAGGTGGCTGAACAAACAATAGTTACAATACAGTTTCCCGTCATAAACCCTTTTGAATAAATCTGTTAGGGGGCCGTAGGCTTCGTTCAGCTTCGTTTAATTAATTCCAGCCTGTTTGTTCGCCTCACAGACGGTGTGGTGAACTGAACATTGCGCATGTAATTGCCCTGTTTAGGCCAAGCTAGGCTTACATCGGTAAGTGCTAATGACTGGAGTAGCATAGCTAATTTAGTGATTCCATTTATAATTATACTAGTTTAACCGTGCGGCTTCGCTCGCGTAGTGTACATTTTGACACCCCATTTTACCCCTTTTAGAAGGGTTTTAAAAAGTTTCCTTAAATATAAGTAACTCCCTGGGGTTATTTTGAGAAAAAAAGCTTGTTTTTTATATTTGTACAGAGTTTTAAACGAATCGAACAAAGAAATAGACTTATTTTTCCATAGAAACTTTACCACCTCTGTTTAACTCCTTTAAAAGAGTTTGTTTCGAAAATTAAAGTAGCCCATGTGCTACTCGTATTCCTAAACTATTTATATTTTAATTTCATCAAAATCAGTTTTGAAGTTACGGAGATACGTGGTAACAAACATTCATAGACACAAACTTTCGCATTTATAATATTGTAATGACTTTCGCCATTGGCTTTGCTAGCGTTGTACTTGGATAAGAAGTAGCCTTTAAATTATTTCAAGTAACTATGTAGTAACTAGCAGTAGCTCCGGTTCCGGCGGGGCACAGGGTGCGAAGAAACCCCGGAAGCGACCCAATCAGAGGATGAAACTTGCGAGGGGTCGGAAATATATACCCTAGTCAAATTCATTATGAAACATTTTATGCTAAAAAACCACTGACAGCATGTGTAAGCCTTTGCCCTCGGATTTGTTTCCTTCATTATAATTGATATTCAAGTAATTGGATTATGTTTTACACTTGGCATTGCAGCGATGCCAAGGGGACTATCGTTATATCGAAGTGTTGAGATGTGTCTCTGAAGCCGCCACCATGTGTGTCCAAGTACCTACAGTCTAAACCCATCCAATTGCGCAGAAGAGTGAGACAGGGGGATGTCATATCCCCGAAACTCTTCGCCAGCACGTAGGAAGATTTGTTTAAGACGCTGGACTGGTAAGGCATGGGCATTAGCATAAACGGCGAGCACATCTCACACTTACGATTCGCAGATGACATAGCCCTAATGGCGTCGCTGGAGGTGTTGCAACAAATGCTAAACAACCTAGCATCGACCTCGCGACGGATAGGTCTCGGCATGAATTTGGATAAAACCAAGGTCATGACCGCATCGATCCGGAACCTGTCGCCGTAAATGGCCACTTTCTGGAAGCTGTTTCGAAATATGCATACCTCGGGCAGATTGTGCAGTTGGGTAGAAATAACTTTGAGAAGGCGGCTAAAAGGAATATCCAGTTCGGAAAGTTACATCAATTTTTCATGTCACCTATACTATAATGTCTGAAGACCAAAGAGAAGAACAAGCAGCCACTCCTGATTGAAAGTTCCAAGACGGATACGGTGAACCATGGTGATCAGCCCATCGCCCATATAGATGGTCCATCATGTTGGAGAGGATACTATCCCTTAGACGACTTTTACGACAGGAAGAGAAGCAGCTGTACATATTTTATGTTTTATCATTACTCCCAGTTCAGCCGAGAAGGGATATGTTTAAAAGATACTTAACTAGTTAGTGTCTACAAAATTTAATAATGATACATTAAGTCCACATTGAATTTGACTACAGTTTAGTTCTATATTTTCCCTATGTAATTTCCTGTGGAGTAAATACAAAGATATTATGCAGCGAGCTAGAAAATTGGTAATTGCGTAACAAAGTTACCTTGCGGAGGCGGCGCGACTTGTAACAACTTTTACGGCGACCCTATGTTGTGGTCTTATACTTGAAAAAATAAAGTACAAGCCACGAAAAGTATGTGTAGGGGGGGGTAGTTTCTATGAAGAAAAAATGGTATTATGTGGTATAAATAGCAGAAGGAGAAAACAACTCTTAAAATAAGAGGAAGTAAAAAAAGCAAAATATATGTAAATCTAAGTAACTTTTTAAACCAAAGTTATAGTCTGTATACCTTAGTAGAATTTATGACTAATTTAAATATTTTTACAGCTGTTGTATAACAATATTTGTGAATGCTAGAGCTATAAAATATTTTAACAAATAAAATGTTATCATCATCATCATCTTCCTGCCCTTATCCCACTCTATGTGGGGTCGGCACAGCATGATCTTTTTTGGATCATGCTGTAAGAGTTTTGGCTAACAAATAAAATGTTATACATTACGGAAATACGGATTAGCAATCCACCTGGAAAATTGGAGCCAAAATCGTTCTGACAGTCAGTTGCTCTTTAAATTATGTATATTCATTGTGACTACAATTTCTAGAGAAATGCGGAAGAAACTTTGAAAGTACAAGTTTGTCTGCATCGCTGCGTTGGTGGGGCTTTATACCGGGCCATTTATTAATTTTCTTTTAGACTGTCATGAGGAATAGTTTATACGGAATAACTGAATAAAAATCTTATAAAATAGTGAGAGGAGCGATAACAAACAGATATTAGTTTTAACTTGCAAATTAGAGAAAAGCAATTATGTACTTGCTGTTTATATTATTACAGAAGTAGGTACGGGATTGGAAGGAAACGACTGTTCTTCTTACACATCACACAGTTCCTCACAGTAACGTAGCACTGATGGAGTGTTCGACTAATCCTTCTCATTGACGTAGATTCCACGCAGTCCGTAGTCCTCTCACGGTACTCACTTCACTTTCACTCACTTTTACTTCATTTTCTTCTTCTTCCAATTGCTTATCCATTATACTTAACATACAAGTGCCAATTTTGTGTTTTTTTCAATATTTTTTAATAGCTATCTACTGTAAGTAGGTACAGTAAAACTGATGTTCAGCGTTCTATAGAAAAAGCGTTTAATCTAGCTTTAAAAACATACTTTAATATCAAAGCCATCTCTATTCGTACCTCTATAGCTCTTCCTCTGTTCTAATTTTCTATTCGTGAGTGCACTGGTTGTCTAGTTGGTAGTGACTCCGCCTTCCGATCTTAAGGGTTCAAATCCGGTCGAAAAAATTATGTGCGCTATACCAGTAGGTACTCTCAAACGGTGAAGGAAAACATCGTGAGGAAATCCGCGACTACGTATTGACCATGTCTTTCTTGTGGGCAAGGCTGACTAAACTGAGAGGATGGAATAGGTGCTGGGCAAGCCTACTCCATCTTAATTCGTCCAGGGCACTATAGCGTCTTGTTTGTAAAGGTAAAAGTTGCCTCCTGACGCAGTATAAATCATCTACTATAGATGGTAAAGGCCTTTGTGTCTATTCCTACCAACTGTAACATATGAATTCAGTGTTAACCCTCCGAAGGTCACATTGTGTCACTAAGTCCATTTTGACACAGGTAGACACATTTTAGTACAAAAGCTTACTACCCTAAGTACCCTTACACTTTAGTTAGGTACTCTGACTTCATAACTGTGAAACAAACCACTGAAAGAACCATAAAGTTAGGTTATCAAAACCTCTGTATCACGCAGAAAGTACTGTAGCAGACGTTAAGCCTTTACACCTAAAAGCCCAGTTGGATGTTCGCTTATTAAATATGTAGGTATGTATGTATCTCGGCTCAAGGATAAGACGAAATTCTCTCGCTGTGGCCCGTGTCACGTACGTCGATCGATATGAGCGCCCTCTGTCGGGGAAATTAACGGTACATTTGAGCTCTCGGGTTGTGAGGGGAAAAATGTGCATTGCCGCGGTATAAAGGTTACCTATTGAGTGCATACATTATGTAGATCGAATAATTTTTGTATTGATTCGGAAAAATCTAAGAAAATGTATATTTTTAAACAAATCTAGACACTAAAATACACCATGACATGTTTTTGGCCTTATGACATGTTGACGAAGTTTAAACACATGATAAGTGTAGCCTAGCAAGGAGCCTTTTTGAGGCCCATTTCATTCCATTCAACAGACTGGTTCTAGTACAAGGAATATTATTAGTAGGAGTAGTAGTAGTAAGGTACCTAATTATTGCAGTTCCAAAAATACACTATGTCTCACTCTGAAAACAACCCACACAAGACTCCAGGTAGTTTAGACTACACAAGTCGGCCATAAGTATACCTTTATCATGGTAATGCTTGCTGACGTGGTACGTCACGTCACATGGTGCCTCTAGCACTGGTTTGTAACGTTGAACAATAGCTTATGGGTCTCGAAAACTCTAGAAGTTACTACAATTACCTACAATATTCATCATCTTCCTGCCCTTATCCCACTCGATGCGGGGCCGGCACACGTGCTGTGCCGACCCCACATAGAGTGGGAGTGGGATCCTTGGATCATGCTGTAAGAGTTTTGGCTAAGGTGTTTTATGACCGGCCGCCTGCCTGACGTCAACCCTCCTTGGGAATACTTACTTATTGTATCTCATCATGTTGGAGGATTCTATCCCTTAGTCGACTTTTACGACATGCTTGGGGAGAGAAGCATTCATTCATTCATTCATATTAATTGACCTTATCATTATTGATTACATACAATATAAAGGTAAAGTTAAAGTTTCCACGACTATACGTTTTAAGATCATTTGAAGACGTCTAAAAAATCCACCCCAACGCAGAACGCCAATGGAGTTCATTGTTCCTTCACCAATAATTAGAATAAAAAGGTGTCTGCAAGTTTAAAAATAGGCGATCCTTTCATGCTGCCCAGAGCCTAATCAATCTGACTGTCATGTTACATTCGTGTTATATATATTTATACCAGCTGCCGCTCGCGACTTCGCTCGCGTGGTACCCGGATAAAAATAACCTATATGTTAATCCAGAACATGTACTATGTACATGTATACCAAGTTTCATTCAAATCCGTTCAGCCGTTTTTGCGTAAAAGAGTAACAAACATCCATACATACAAACTTTCACGTTTATAATCGTTATATCGCTTAGCATTGTAACGCTCTAACCCATGCTAAACGTAGCTACTGTATAAAAATAGCAGAGACACGGTAGACCCCGCATGCGAACCCCAAATTTACGGCAAGGTCGCCCTGCAAACGAAACTGAGTACTCACATAGGGTCACTTACTTTATTACTACCTACGTCTGTTTAGACAACGGCGTAATTGAAAGGAAAGGTAACACAATGCTTGTTTTCGGGCTAATGTGTACCTAATACGCACTCAAAATAGCTTCTGTGCCATTATTGTATTATTTTTATGCTACCATTGGTACTCGTTTAACTTCGAAACAGTATGGTGAGAGAGTAAATGTGGCCAAGAAGCGCTCGTGACGTGATTGATCGCTGAAGTCAAGCAACGTTGTGCGCGGTCACAATGTGGATGGGTGACCGTAAGTGGCATTACGAGCTGAGCGCTTCCGTGCTTCGGAGGGCACGTTAAATTGTCGGTCCCCGCTTTTAAGTCGTTACGCCATAACGGAGACCTTTAGACAGCTTAAAAACTCCGTCACAAGAGTTGGCCACTAGCTCATACGAACTTACTTACTTAATGTGGCCAAAAAGATATTCCTTTTATGCACATTTTGTGCAGTCCAGTATATAAGTAAATGCTAATTTACACTGACTACTGCTCAGTTCCAATATCCTACTAACCAATATTGTTTTTTGTTAAAAAATGTATGACGCTTTTCGATCGATAACAACGTTGCTATGGTAATGAACTATCCGTCGTCCGTTAGTTGAATATTGGACCCGGACATACATCGACACTACAGACACGTCTGTATGACCTTCTTATCTTGTTTAGGTACCCTATCAGTGTTCAGATAAACTTGTGTCATTGCCAGATAGTTATCTTATGTTATGTTTGGCTAATAATTAAAAAATTGAGAAACAAATAACAACAAATTAAGTGAGAATATTTTTTGAACAGAAATAAACTTACAACTTGTACAAATATAATTTACAAAACGCAAGAGAAACAGTCGGGCTATCTAAAGATCGCTTATAGATAGTTCACCTGATCCAGCTCATCAGATGGAATACATAATAAATATTTTAGTATATCAAAGTGCCAATCATTGCGATTGATATGAATAATTACAGTGCTCTTCAATCAAGGATCCAAATTGAAGGACAGGATGGAGTTCACCGACCAATAGTCCGTCAGCGATATGTCAGAGTACGACATCGCTCGCACAATGACTCGACCCGAACGGAGATGGCCCATCAAACTATATAATAGAATACACGAAGGGGCCTGGACAGAGACACGATCTGCGCACCGAGATACTTACCAATAACAGACCTTTTAAAAAACCGAGTAAAACGAAGCTGAGTGCATTCGCCCATAAAATATAATGGTTCATTTTTCCGCGGCTCTAGACAAAAGTGTTCCTGCAGTGTTGCGCAATCTGCTATTTATTTGACAGTGTTTGTGAGGTGTTTGAAAATTGCAAAAACTTGTCACGGAAGTGTTTAATAACTGGATCAACGACCTTAGGTGAGGAATTAAGTATAGAACCATTTTTATTTACCTAGTTGGTGTTTCTGTTGTCAACCTCGATTTCTACACGCATTGTCAGCTAGTATGTGTATGTTTCTCCAACATGATGAGATACAATAAGCAAGTATTCCCAAGGAGGGTTGACGTCAGGCAGGCGGCCGACCATGATCCAAAGATCATGCTGTGCCGACCCCACATAGAGTGGGATAAGGGCAGGAAGATGATGATGATGTCAGCTAGTATGTTTGCTGCCTAGGTAGATCTAAACAGAAGGATGGAATAGGTGCTGGGCAAGCATATGCAATCTTAATTCGTCCCATTTGTGAAGATAAAAGTTGCCTCCTGAATCATCTACTATAGATGTTAAAAGGCCTTAGATAGACCTAGGCACCTGCCTGATATTACTGTATTTGTTTGTTATTTTGTTCAATGTAACATCATGAATACGACAACTTACATAAGTGCTGAAGTAATCTTCATGTACACTTTAGATACGCTCTTATTTATGCAGGAGTTTGCTGAGGACATGAAAAGCTCCATATGGCTGTATGTTTTATTTGAATTCTGACTTTGTGGTTTGTTTATCTTGATTTGTACATTTTGCTACATTCTGTTTGAAATGTTACTTTGCTGCTCAAATACCTACAACGTTTGTAAGTTCCTGGTAAATACATAATTCTGTTTTAACCACTTGCACACATTATTTCTTTAGGTAAAGTGAAGAGTAATTTTTATTCTTTATTAACAGAAAGAAACTTCTAACTTGTAAATACTTGTAATACAGCCGTGCTATCTCTAAGGCAAACTTCAACGACTAAAAATTTTAACACCCCATTTGGCCTTTTTTTGAGGGTTAATTTGAAAAACCCTGAAACACATGGTCAGTTGAATTACCATTCACTTTGAATTCCAGACGAATTTTCAGATTAACCGCACCGCTCGTTAAAAAGTTCCCATACAAACTATAGAACATTCGCGTGCAACGCTTTATCTTTTTCTAAATTACCCCCCCTTAGGGGTGTTATTACGTGTTTTTATTTTAAAGTTTATTTGTAGGTAAGAAATATTTCTTTTCCATGGAAACTTTATTAACCTGTTTAACCCCACTAGGTGTTGATTTTCAAATAAATAAATTAGTCTATATGTTATTCCAGAACAATACTTCGCGGTAAATAGTCTTCTAAATAATTTATTGAAGACTTTAAGAGTCTTCGACTGTGTATGATTAATATGCAGAGCAATTTATTCACTCCTACTGAGTAACTAGTCATAATAACATTATTATTCAGCGCTCTTCATCCAATTATTTTTGGGTTAGGATATAGTTTCAAGAACAATACTTCGCGGTACCTTCCTACGGGCTATATTATTTTGCGGTAGGGTAGGTACGTTGATGGTTGGGCCTTGGCGATGTACTCGTTTAGATAGAATACAATGTTTGTATTTGTATTATGAATACAGATTTTGTATATGGATTTTCCCACTAACAAGTATTGTCAGTTTCCTATTCCTCAACGGAAAGAAACGTTCTCAATTGATACCTCGTATTTACGTAAGAATGGCAATTTGTTATTCAACGGTATTTTATTGAATTGAAGATGTTCCAACCTTGTAACAAAACAAAAATATTATTTTAGCACAGTACGTATTAGGACCGTCATATTACACAGGTCATATTATGATTTTGTACCTACAGTTTGGAGCGATATGATGTGGTTTATTCTATACGTACTTATTGGTAGGTAAAACTTATAACTTAGGTTATGAAAAATGAAAATGAAAAAATGTTTTATTACTATATACTTACACAGAAAAAAGAAAAACAAAAGATACAATATGCAAATTAAAATATGTAGGTAAATAGATAAATTATTTGGCACAGTGAAACTACCTCTCGGTCCCCACACTAGGCAGAAGCCTGTATCGTGGCGACCAGGGAAAGATTACCTATTAAGCTTTATCAGCCTCACCTGACAAAATGAAAAAATGAAAAAAAATAAGGTTAATCCTGAAACTTTGCAGAGCGAGGATATAAACATCTAGGGAATGGTCAGACTTAAATTCGTTTAACTATATTTTGTAATATATTGTTAAAATAAATTTGAATTTTGATACATGTTTACTAAGCTTTAAATGATTTTACTAAAGGGTGTCAAAAACATTATCCTCCTCACAGTCGGGCAAAAGGCAATTAGGAAAGTATAGGTACGTCGCTATCCGCCAAGACGAGCCATAAGAAGTGTGGAATTACCTCCCTTTTCTCGAAGCGTTTCGTCGTATTTTCGAACCGTCATAGCTTCAGGCCGGATGATACTAGAAATTTTCAGGATAAGATGTCCTTAATAGTCTTATCAAACACACTAAGTATTCATTATCTAGTATGGCTTGGCCGGTTAATGTTCGCTGAACTACTACGTGACAAAATAATCACGTTTTAGCAGAATTATCTGTCACAGAGTCGAAAATTATAAGTGTGGATGAGGTTTTTTTTAGGTCTTACCAGAAAATTTTTAATCCTTTACAAATCAAATTTATATGGTACCAACTTCATAGTATACTCTATCCAATACAAAAAGAATGATAAAAATCGGACCATTCTGTTAAAAGGTATGCTTGAATAAATTAGTTTGTACGTCAATCACGAAACGGCTATGCAATACTTTTTTACAAAGATGTAGAGTTTGTAGAGTCAGGGCTTACAGGTAGAGTTATTTGTTAATGTAAATGTGGTACAGTCAAGAGTACTTAGAGCTATACTTAAGAGTACTTTGGACTTGAGACAGGCCCCGTGGGCTATGTGATGCGCAAGAAATCGGAGCTCAGATAGGGGCTTGGCTCTACTAGTGGAGATCTCCTAACTTTTTATCAGTGAAAACATTATGAACTTGTGAGTCTTGGCAACAAACTTCACATGGAATGTTTTTGGTTGGATTAACATATACCTCAAACAATATATATGTAAAACGCGTCCGCAAACAAATGATCACGGACGGAAACCGCCATATTTGGGTCGAGATATACGCAAAAAAAACGTATCTTTATGAAAACAGCATTTTAACTATCACTTGGCAACCCAAGCCGAGTGCCCGGCCCGACCCGAAACGCGTAGAGCAATCGAATCACTGTATTTTAAATTTCCCAAAGGAAAAGGTCTGAATTGGTTTGTTTTGAATGAAAAGATTATTTGCTTAAATAGTAATTCGGTTCAGTCCAAACTGGTATGAATTGATTATAGACTTCCATTGGTCACGAGCCTCGAGAGGACTATACGTTTCAATAAGATTGTATAGGTAATTTGATAAATGAACACTCAACATTTGCATACAGATTCAACATTATTTTTTGTGTTTTTTATTCAACATTTTATCTTTTCATTCTCTTTTATTTAGTACTCGATTTTTTACTCACTCGAACATACATATTTAATTAATATTTGTTTTTTCGCATGATGTCTGTGACCTATAATTGTAATAACATTTGTCAAGTTTTTATATTGAATCAGTTTATGTTATGTGATTGGATTAATGTATATTATGTTGGTTAAACAAATAAATAAATAAAAATTTGCATACACATATTAAGTTCCTTGTATCGGAGACTAGGAGATATCAAACGTGGAAGGTGTCACAAGTATCTATAATATGTGGTTACATAGAAACATTTTCCACTGGCGTGTCTATTAGGGAGCGTTGTAGTGTTATGGAAAAGCGACGTAGTGGGAATAACTCCTATACGACTTCTCACAAAAGCATCGAATTGAATACTGCATAGTACGATACGCTTCGTATATCATGTTATAAAATATAATGCAGTTAAATATGGTGTAGGCGGTTACTAAAGGAAATTCGGAAATTCAGCCCTAAAACGATACAAAGAGGGGGAAAAACAGTTGTATAAAAAAATAATATAATACGTAATCTCTTGTATTATTCGCACTATACGAGAGACATCGCGAGGTTAGTTTTAAAATAACATTATTTTGTAATAAATATTTTGCTTTCTGCAAGGCAAAAGGGAACTGATTGCATATCTAATGCTTATTCGTTTATTTGATTGGCAGGGAGGTCAGCAGTGTTCCCGTGATCATGACCTAGTGCCCCATGACATCGCCGCACCCCTCGCCCTGTGTCTTACCGGCCTGACACTCACAACGTAAGTTACTTTCATGTACCTACTGAAACTATTTTTTTCCAATAAATCTTTATTAACAGAAAGAATCTTACAACTTATACAAATATAATTTACAAAATACAAAAGAAACAGCCGGGCTATCTAAAGGCTGTTGCAAACGGTCTATAGATAGCTCACCTAATCCCTCATCAGACGGTGGAAGCGTGCCCAAGACGCTGGCCGCATTGCCATGCTGAATGGCAATACTGATCCGTTGAGCCAAATAAGAAATAATAAACTGTGCTGAAACTAAATAAATATTAATAAATATTTGTGGACATTTTACACAGCACCATCTAGCCCCAAACTAAGCAAAGCTTGTACTATGGGAACCAGATGGCTGATATAATACTTATATACTTTTTTTTGTAAATACATAATATTACAACACTCAGACCTGGAAGAAATATTTGCAGAGCATGCAAATATTTCTCTCGTAGCGGGAATCGAACCCGCGTAACTTGATTAATTGTTCGAGTTTTTTAGCTACATGCTCCAAGGATCATGCTGTAAGAATTTTGGCTAAGGTGTTTTATGACCGGCCGCCTGCCTGACGTCAACCCTCCTTGGGAATACTTGCTTATTGTATCTCATCATGTTGGAGATGATACTATCCCTTCCCTTAGTCGAATTTTACGACATGCTTGGGGAGAGAAGCAGCTGGACGCATTCTATGTTTTTTCTTTACTCTCAGTCCAGCAGAGAAGTTAGTTTTCCGATATATTTGTTAATATGTTAAAGTCTGAAATAGGCATAAACGCTAAGTTTTTAATCTACTTCAAAATACCATTCATAATGAGTCCCTCGCCCATAAACTCAACGAAATGCTGACACATATCAATACCAATTAAAAGCGTAATTAGTGTGCTTCTCATTAATTGTTTGAAAACTCATTAACACTGTTTTAATAATTACTTTATAGTAGAATATCACGCGATATCAGATAACAAATTTAATATGAAAACTGGCTTTAAATTATGTGAGCTACGTTTTAAGGCCAGGCAAATTAAGTTTCTTAGAATCATTACCAAATGAGACACGTAAAGTGAGTCGTTAGGGCGTGCTTAATTCCTCTCACACGGGTTAGTGTGATAAGATGAAGGAAAACATCGCAAGGAAACCCGCGGCTTAGTCAGCTCCGCACGTATTGACCATGTCTTTCCTGTGGACAAGGCCGACTAAGCTGAGAGGATGGTATAGGTGCTGGGCAAGCCCACTCCATCTTAATTCGTCCTGGGCACTACAATGTCCCGTTTGTGAAGGTAAAACTTGCCTCCTGACGCTGTATAAATCATCTACTATAGAAGGTAAAAAGGCCTTAGTTTTTTTTTATCCGTAAGGGCCGTCCACCGACAGCTATCTAGAAAACCTACACAGGAAAGCAGACGTAGAACTTTGTGTATGTAAAAAGTCTTTAAAGATAAATAGGCACTAACGTAGCCTCCAACTTGTCTGGGAACTAAGCCTTGGTTTCTTTACAGTAGTAACCGTCTTATTACAGTCGCAATGCTGCCATGAAACTCACTTTCATGCATAGCTTACACCACACTAAGATTCCTTGTGACGTGAGTATCAGAAATGATGAATAAGTACCACAGTTCTTACTTACCATGTAGGTATGTCCTAGCCCTGAGGCCCGGAAAAATCATTTTTTTGCAGATGCGGTATTCGAACCCACTCCATTGGCATCTCGCCCATTATCATTTGCTTCTTGTCCGTTATAATTATCATAACATACATAATTGTATCAATGATGTGGGCAGAGCCACAAGTGATCGTAAAAAAAACTTGCAGCCATGGTGACAGGTGAACAGCCCATCGCCCATAGATATTCCATCATAGTGGAGAGGATAACTGTCCCTTGAGTCGACTTTTACAACATGCTCGAGGAGAGAGGCAGCTGAACACATTCTATGTTTTTCTTTATTCCCAGTCCAGCAGAGAAGTATTATTATTGTGTCAGTCAATTACGGTCGTCGTTCTTCTAAATAAGGTTGTATTTTCTCGTCTCACTCAATAAAATATTCAAGTCTTTTCCAACCACCCGTCGACATTCCTCAATCCAAATGTGTCAGGACATTATTCCTGGAACGTGTTTTACGAGCGCATAATAAACTACCAGTGTCAGCTATAAAATGTGCCATATCTGTGACGCAAACTTCGCGCAAATTTAAAACATACGAGTAATCCCTGTTCTAATCCTCGTCCAATTTATTGGTGGGAGATCAAAGATCTGCACTGATGTCCCGCGTCGGGGTCTATTGTGCATTGTGCCCCTGCTAAACTTCCCCTGACCCGACTCCTTGAAGTACCGAAAAGGACTTTGGGATGTTGGCAGTAGAGTCCCATTATCCTCGACGGCGTTGAGGTTGAGGTTGATACTGGGCAGGTCTCGATGACTTTCAGTGTGACATTATTATGTTGTGTCCAAAATTCAGTGGAACATGTGTCACAGCATAACACTGTCATAAATGATATAGTATCCAAACTTGGGAGGAAGATATAGTGGTATCTTCCTCCTCAAGGATGCCATAATCCTTGTTAGGCCTAATGCATATGAAAATCTGGACAATGCCATCTCTCTACGTTGCCATAAGAGTGACGGGGACGAATCTTAGATTGTTTAATTATTATGAACTAGTCGAACCTCGGTTTCTTTCTTTAGAGATGTCAAATCTGTGAAGAAATATTTGGCATAAACAATGTCCTATTTTACGTGTCTGAGATGGGAGTATGACAAGTGTGGCGCCAGGGTAAAGTAAACCTGTCAGCATTTCAAGACTTTCAAAATAGTTTAGCAAAGAAATAAGTTACGACCTAAGTTACGATAAGGTATGAAGAAGTTTTTACAAGTGGCCCTAGGGGGATTCTATTTGATTTTGTTACTTTTCTTAGTAGAATGAACCGAAGTATTCAATTGAGTCCGTGAAGAATAAGAAACAGAATCTTATTTTACGCACAACCTAATTCAAGAGCTCCTACATAGCCTACAAGAGGGACTACTTAAAAAAGGTTCTATTGTGGCTTTCCTCTCTTGAAACGTTGAATTTATTGGATACGTTGAATGTTAAAGAAATGGGTATAAATTTATTTTATTTTTATGGTTTCGTGACCGTTAATAGTTATTGGAAAAAACAAGGCTAATGCATCCTTAGTAATGGGCTCGAGTTTTTATTCGCCTTTTTTGTAAATAAACTTGTAACATATTACCTAAATACCTAATTTCAGAAAAAAATATTGCATTTTTTTAATTATTTTTTTATGCTACTTTCTTTTTTCTTTGTGTTCTTCCTTCTACGTTGTGGGCATCTACGATTACCCCCATTTTAGTACTTCCAAAGATCGATTTTTGAACATTAAAGTTTTCATACGAATTTTGATGTTCCAAATTCAAATGACATTAGTGCCCTGCGCGGTGCATGGTGTTTAATGAAATCCAATACAGTATTACTACCAAGCTAGATTGTAAGGCTGTGATCTAACGGTGCGTATTATAATTAACTTCCCTTAAGTGGAGCGAAAAATATGTGAAAATGAACATAATTGTTTGAAAACAACGTGTTAATTTTTGAAACAGGATATTCCACTTTGTTAATGTTAACCAAACTTGTACTTGGTTGCAAAAAACAAACATTAATTTCAACAGTAAAAAAGATCGATAGAAAATTTAAGCAGTCAAATGACAACGGATAAACTTTTTCAACCAATTTGACACCTGTACATAGAATGTGACATTTTGACCTCGGTGGCGTGGTGGGCGAGTATCTGGTTGAGAAGCAAGATATGTGAGTTTGAGTTCAAATCCCGCTGTGACAGAGTGTTTGCAGTCCATCCTGCAAATATTTTTTAAAAAAAATTATAAATAATAAATATAAAAGAGGCCCCATAGAAACATTGTGCACATGTACGATGGTACGGAACCTTTCGAGTGCTAAGTCGACTAGCACTTGACCGATTTTTTAATTTAATTAATTGTTGTTTGTAGTTTATCAAAAATGCTGACGCGCTGGCTCCTGGCGTGCTGCGTGGTGCTGCTGGCGCGGCCGGTGCACCCGCAGGGCGCCCAGCAGTGCCCCGCCTCCAACACCATCACACCATGCAGTTGCACCGTCAAGAAGAACGGCCTCGACATCCTCTGCGAGTTCACTGAGCAGCAACACATTCAGAAGGTACTGCTCGTTTTACAGCTCGATTCACAGATATGGCGCTGCTATCAGGCCTTGCAGCTGCACCGACAAAAAGAACGACCTTAACATCCTTAGCAAGTTCACTGACTAAGGTTAAACTGAGGTCTCGTAAAAAACACAATATTATAATAACAAAAAAAGGCATTGTGTTGAAAAGACAGCGGTTACAGAGCAGAGTTTTATAGATAATCTGTTTCTAAAAGCTCAAAATTTCTGCCATCCACAGCCAAAATGTGTTATAAATTTACGACATCATTATATTGGGCTTAGGTAAGACTTACGCGCCTGGAGAGGTTTTTATTATCACATACATACATTTTATTATTATACATCATCATTATTGCTGAGCAGAAAAAGCTTAGTCGTATTTTTATTTTAGCTATCGAACTAAGCTGGGTTGAGTTGAGCAAACACTGTTGAAAAGACATTTTGATTTCGCATGTATTGTAAAAGTATGTAAGTGCAAGGTTGACTCAAAAATAAAAAAATATATTCATGCTTTGTTAAGTGGTAATTGAAATCTTCAAAACCTTCAACAGATTGTTTGGAGGAGCTTTTCAATAAAGTATTCTATGAGTGTTTAAACATGTTTAACGTTTCCAAGTATGGCGATTAGTCAATCAATGAAACTAGATTATCGGAACCTATCTTGCACGCCTGCATACAAAGAACAGTGAAGGTATACCAGCAAAATAATATAACATTACCCAAGTAAACAGTTAGCTATTACAGACAGTACCAGAAACAATTATATTCCGTTCGTTCTCAGAAAGCGAAAATTGATTCTGCTTAGAAATTGTTTCTTTAAAAAGAATTGCAATTCAATGTTTGTGAATTCCCCTACGTTTTATAATACTTTTGACTTATTTATTTAAACAAAACATTTTTATCGAGTTGACCTCAATCGGATCTGTCGGCTAAAACAATTGAGATCTAATTTGTGATACGATTTGTGTCACTGAAATAAATGACGTTGGTGAACCGCAATTTCACATTTCAGCTCAAAAACATTCTGCATCAATGTGTCACAAATTATTGTGCATTTTGTCAATCTATTTTTTTTAGTTTTGTTGTAAATCTTACTTATATTATAAATGCGAAAGTTTGTGAGTTTGGATGTTTGGATGTTTGTGCCTCAATCACGCCTAAACGGCGGAACGGATTTGAATGAATCTTGGAATATACATAGTACATGTACTGGATTAACATATAGGCTATTTTTTATCCGGATACCACGCGAGTGAAGCCGCGGGCGGCAGCTAGTAATCTTTGTTTGTCTAAATATTTGTTTGTATAACATGCAATCTATATTTAAAACATCTTGCATTTTAAAAACCACATCGTAGTACAAAAAACGGTGTGAAGCTTAAAAAAAAAATCGAATAGAAAATAAAAAATCGATCGTGGGTTTAAATTCAGTCGTGCACTAATGGAATTTACTGTTCCAAAAGTTTATGCGCTGTACTCTCAAACGGTAAAGGAAAACATCGCGAGGACATCGGCATATCGTAGAACCTAAAAAGTTCGAAAACATGTGTTAATTACACAAAATGAGCCTTTTAGGAGCACTTTATATACTTTCACCACACTGGTTCTAATGAACTACTATCTATTTAAAAGTAGTAGTCAATTTGTACATTAAACACCCCGCATTTTCAAACAAAACAAAACCACGTTGAAGCGAAAAAGCAATGTGAAGCTTAAAATAAACTAATTTGATTTGCGCGGGGTTGGACATAATTGAACATCCAACTACATTGTTCGTTCTTTGCCAAAACAGCTCTCGCCCTTTTACATAATTCTTATTCAGAAGTCCCCTCGAAGTGTAGATACTGGAAATATGCCAATGTTCGTAGAACCTGGAGTATTCTGATGAAAAGAGCAAAAACAGAGAAAAACAACCAATCTAGCAGTTTTTTATAGCTGGCTCTGACTTTGCCAAAGGTCACCTGTTAGTTTTGTAGGTCAGAATTTGCACAGGCTAGTGTAACCCGAGTTTGTAAATCACAACAATGTATTTTTCTCTCAATTGCTCGGAAATAGCTTCATTATTAAAAGAATCAGTCGGTACGTCAATTGGCTCTTTTCTGTATTCTATGTAACACGCTAGCAATTTGTAACACGACAATAATGGAAATTACTGGATAGTTTTGTTTTCATACGAGGAAGTAATTTTAGTACATACGATACCAATGCGCATTTCGCATTGCTTTTCAAAAGTTTAAAAAAAGAACAAAGGCCGCGCGCAGTCGAATTGGCGGGAATTAAACTTTTGTTTCTTGAATTAATTTATTTACTGTGTTTCCTTGCAAATTAGAGAACAGTACTATACAAGTCTCAGCCGAAATAGCAATTAACGTCCGCGTTTAGTTAAAAATATCCAGTTAAAATTAATCTATTTTAAAATCACTTAGTAACTCGGCTTCGCCTCGTCCTTCCAATATTACTCAGTCGTAAATTGCTTTATTACCAGCTTGGGCAGTAATATACTACTGTGTACATTGTGAATTTTGTGATTAAATTGTTATTTGTTTTGTTTCCTGACCTGTATAAACAGCACGTCATCATCATCGCCATCAGCCTACACAACCTTACCTTAATCTGTTCAGCAGTTTTGGCCTGAAAAGGTACCAGGCCAACAGACAGACTCAGTTAATTTCGCATATAATAAATAATAATAATAAATATTTGAGGACATATCACACAGCACCATCTTAGCCCCATACTAAGCAAAGCTTGTATTATGGAAACCGAATGGCTGATAGAATACATATATACTTCTTTTTTTGTAAATACATACTTATAATACATAGTACTACAACACCCAGACCCGGAAGAAATATTTGCGGAGCATGCAAACATTTCTCCCGCAGCGGGAATCGAACCCGCGCCTCTTGCGTCTCAGCCGAGCATTCGCCCGCCTCACCACAAAGGTCGTATTTATAATATTAGTATAACTTTCTGTGCAGGCAATGAACACGTTGCGATCGAAGCCAATGATAATCTTCTACCTGAAGCTGCGTCACAACAACCTGGCGAAGCTGCCCTCCTACATCTTCCTGGGGCTGGACATCCGTCACCTGACCGTTCACAACAGCAGCCTGGCTGTTATCGAAGACTCCTCACTCAGCTCTATAGGTTAGTACTTTACGCAGCTCTTTAGATTAGAATAGTTTTGATATACAAGCAGTGGTATCCATGATTTCATTTCATTGCGTCTTGTTTTTGTAGCAAATTATAATGTTAAATTAGATCCAAAAAAATTCTACCCAAACGGGACTTGAACTAAATTTCAACCTTATCTTGGCCGTGCTGTAACTTTTTAGGAAATGTCAATAATTGAATTTGAGTAGTTTTCTATAGCTCTGTAGTTTTCTATGTGCAAAACTTACGGCCTATACACTTAATTCTTTTTTTCGTTAGTCATTATGAAAACAGTAAAGATTATCAACAACGACGCATTCTTAGAGCCTGTTTTTTTAAATGCAAGTCGATTAGTTTTACGGTGTATATGTTACCGCAAAATTGTAAATACTGTCAGAGTATAATCTCGCGAGATTATAAACTGTCGAACATCTGCTTCGATCGAAATCAGCAGGTTAGGTTAGTTAGTGGAAAACTACGCGCGAGCCGCCGAAGCGCCTGAAGTTTAAAGCAGTTAAATTGTAAGCAGTATGTTACGGTTCACAATCTTTCGACAGTTTACAATCTCGCGAGATAGATCGCAATCTGACGGTATTTAAAATTTCACGGTGACATACCATATTATAAAGTTAACATTGTCAATCCACAGGGAACAAGTTGACTCAACTCGACGTCTCTCAGAACAGCCTGGCGACGATCCCAACATCTTCGTTCGCTCATCTTAATCACCTACTTATCCTCAACATGAACCATAACAAGGTAATTATGGGTGTTATGAACATTATGGTGTGTCACGGGTAATTTGAAAGATAAGCTTAATGTGGATCCTTTTAAATTGGTTGTAGGAATTTTCGACGAGTTTGTTTTGTGAAAATATAAAGCACGTCGTGTATTTTTTATTATTCTTTTATGTATTTAAATATTTTGAACGTGCTAGCTTTTTTTAAGGGTCTGCTCTTACTACCCCGATACGTACCTAATCTGACCGTCACCTTCTAGTCTCAAAAAAAAACAAAGCAAAAAATACAAGCAAATTCTTGACAGCACTTTGCTTTGCTTTTTAGGGTGCTGTATCTAAAGGGTGCCAACAACGGGACCTTATTAAGCATCGGGACTATGATACCAAGAGTAACTAAGTCAATAGAATAGCGACAATCAAAATACACACTGTGGAAATTTTAACTTTCTATCTATTACGGTTTATGAGATACCTACAGTCCGCTGACAGACGGATGGTCAGCGGAGGCTTAGTAATAGGGTCCCATTGGCACCCTTTGGATACGGAACCCCAAAAAGAAATCATGTACGATGAACCCTTTGTATGCGAATTCGACACGCACTTCACCGGTTTTATTATTCTGATAGGTACCGCATGAGTGGAGTGGTAGCTGGTACTTGATAGATTTATTTTCAGGTGACCGCAGTACATAACCGAGCGTTTGTAGGCCTCGACACACTAGAGATACTAACGCTGTATGAGAATAGAATATCTGTGGTCGATGGGGAGGCTTTCAAAGGACTTGAAAAGTAAGTATTAAAGGTGCCCACTATACCATTACATACTAGGATAGTTACTTTACTAAAAGTAATTGTTTGTGTTACACCAACTATACAGAAGCCACAGAAAAGCAATTCACTGCGTTCAAACGGAACAGTTTTGTGTATGTTTTGTTTTTGTGTTATACCGGTTCTGTTACGCTCCCTACATCTATACATATAAAAGAGCTTAACCTGACTGACTGATATACTGACTGAGTGATTCATCATCGCCGAGCCGAAACTGCTGAAGCTAGAGAGCTGAAATTTGGAAAGTACCACCTACTAAGGCGGAATTTTTCGAAGTTCAACGCCTAAAGGGGTGAAATGGGGTGAAAACGTATGTATGGAACTTTTTAACGCGTGGTGCGATTTGCTTGTCGGTTCGGATATTGTAAATGCAAAATAAATGGACATTTATTTCAGGTTTTTTCAAAACAACCCTTTAAAAATGAGGTGTTAAAGTTTGTATTGATACTTTTTAAAGGACGGTGCGATTGGCTTGAAACTCGATTTGGATAAGTACCTACTATAAATGCAATGGACACGTGTTTCAGGATTTTTCAAAATAACCCTCAGGGAGAGGTGAAATAGGTTACCTTATAAAAGTAATTTAACGCGTACGAAGTCGCGGGGAATAACTAGTTATTAATAAATAAATAAATATTTGTGGACATTTCACATAACGCAATCTAGCCTGGCAAGCTAGATTATTTCTGACATAATGCTACGGTATTGTAATAGGTTAGCCTGTAATGATAGACGTAAGTTGAAACAAAAAATAAATTTACTGAAAACTCAAGTGAAGCCATGGCTATTATGTACAATTCTAAACAAAACAACCCAAACAAACCGCCATCAATCTTAATAACGACGAGTGAAATATGAAAATAACACATCAAATACCCCCAATTCCACCCGTCAAATCTAACCGAAGCGTACCTAAATACCTATTTTTATCAAAAATGTGCCCTATTACAAGGCACCGTACACTATGGTATGGTAGGAAACTTCAATAAATTACTCACTAGGTACCTTCTACTTGATTGCCGGTTATGTTGTTTTCCGTTACAGCCGTGCTTTGCATTGGAGATGAGTGCTTTGTGAAAATGGCCTGAATAATACAGCGGGTAGAGCTTTTAAAACTGCCAAGTGTTCCGAATTCTAGATACGAATCGTTTTATAGCTCGTAACTGTAGGGAATTCAATGAAGGTATTGTTTAAAAATACATTTACGTTTCAACTATGCTAAGCTCTCAGATCAAATAAAAAGAAAAGACGGCGCGCAGCGAACAACAAAAGTTAAGCCACCTTTTTATCTGCGTGTTTTTTGAGGTTTTGTGTTCCAAGAAACCTAGAATTCATAGTATAATAATTAAGAAACGATGTTATTTGAAGAACTTCTTAAATATTTTTTCTATAGAAATTTTATTAATCTGTTTAACACCCTTAGGGATTCATTTTCTAAAATAAAATTAGCCTGTGTTATTCCAGAGCCTAAACTACTTTGGTTACCAAGGGTTGATGAAATTTAGAAGGATTTTGTATTTGCGGAGATACGTGGTAACAAACATTCAACACAAACTTTTGCATTTATAATATTAGTAGGATACAATGTAGGATGCTCTGCTCACCCCCTTCTGACAATCCGTCTTACCTAAAGCGCCCATAATTTACTAGGACTTTCGTAATGTTTACATTTGTTCTACTAGAGTGGTTACTATACAGAGTATTTATAGTCTTGTAAAACTCATGGTACAGCCACTGGCCTTCATCATTGTATGGTGTTTTAAGAATCAATATAAAATGAATTAGGTAGGTATCTATTCAATACAAGGACAACTTGATATATGGATCTGTATATTTTGGAACGAAATGATACCTTTGATTCCTCAGCAATGAACTTATCATAAGCAAACTTGCAGCCACTCCTGATTTAATGTCCCAAGATGGATATGGTGAACCATAGGGACATAATTATCATTGTTCAGGAAAAAAAAGGAAAAGTACACGATAAGTACCTACATTAACTTACGTCAACGTTGAACTTTTAATATCTGGGGAGAACTGTTAATATGAAGCAATTTAATTGTAAGAAAAGTTGTGATACGGAAAAGAATTTTTGGACCCGCGATGAACCGATGATTATTTTGAAGGTCGTAATGGCGATGGATTAAATAGGGTTTATATCTATAGGTTGATGATTGTTTTGTATTGATTTTGTATTGACGATGTAATGTTGTGAAGTAGATACTGATTTAATATTATTCTTTCATTAGAAAGCTCAAGAGACTCAACCTGGGAGGAAACGACTTGTCAGCGGTTCCTCAGAAAGCGCTCGCTCTTTTGGAGAACTTGAAGAAACTAGAAATGCAAGAGAATCGCATCGCAACTATTACGGAAGGAGATTTTGCAGGTAAATCTTATTACCTGGAATCGGAGCCGTTGGCTAGCTAATAATAAAGTCTTCTTAAGTACTAAGTTCACAGATTAGCCGCCTACGCTTACTGAGCTTGAGGCCTTTGGAAATAAATTGTTCACTTGTGTAATTCTTACAACTTTGATAAAATCTGTTAAAGTCATATAAAGTAACCGGTGAGACAAAAGAGGTTTGCTAGGAACTTTTATAATCTTTGTTCTCTGTTATTACTCCCTTACCAAAATCTTACCTTAACAGCTCTTAGCTCAGTTGGAACTTTGGAAGTAGCTCTGTTTTGTAGACTATAGATTATGGGATGATTCCCAATATAAATTATTCAGGAAGACCTGCATAGTTTTTGAATGCGTGAGGCACGGGACCGCAGCGAATGGCGAAAATAGTAAAAACAGGCCTATAGTAAGGGCGAAAGAAGTCAGACTGCAGATGAAGGTGAAGAAGACTTAAAAAAATCTGAGTTATGGCAAACTTAAGTCAACTTTTTATTCCCAGGTCTACGAAATCTAGATTCTCTGGGACTGGCTCATAACCAGTTACGAGAGGTTCCCGCCCAGGTGTTCTCGCATCTGACGTTCCTGAACTCGTTGGAGTTGGAAGGGAATCAGATCCAGAGGATCGATGAGAAGGCTTTCGCTGGACTTGAAGGTACGTGCTAAGAATAAGAAAGTGCTTTATGTATACTTTGATCTATATTTATTCTGACGCAAAAGTATCTTCTGAATAGTCAAATAACTCTTATTGATCTCTGCCCAGTGCCCACTGGCCAACCGTACTAATCGTACTGTATAATACTTTCGAGTATTTGCTTTACTCATTGTGCCGATTTTATAAATGTTTTCTTCTCGTATAAACCTCATATTCACTTCTGGGATATCTAGTACACCCCTTTACCATAAGAGGAATACAACCTCCAGGAATCGAATACGACTGTGATAATACTAACGATTTTGCCTTCATTTTGGCGAAACAAAATATGTCAGTTTAATGACATATTTTGTTTTGCGTATTTTGCGCGTAAATAGCGGACACGCGCATTCCGGGTGACGCGTGTTATTCAACTAAATAGACCGCTTGACTGCGGCTTTCATCATCATCTTCCTGTCCTTATACCACTCTATGTGGGGTCGGAGTTTTGACTAAGGTGTTTTATGAAGGCCGCCTGCCTGAAGTCAACCCTCCTTGGGAATACATGCTTGACTGCGGCTTTATACCTAAATAAACAGTGAAGAGCGTCAGGCTTGCTCCAGGTTACGCGCTTCTACGAGCAATGGGTTCTATATTCCAATATACGTAAAGGCTGTATTTCTTGTCCAGAGAATCTGCAATACCTCAGACTTGGCGACAACCGCTTGCACGAGATTCCCTCAGACGCGCTGCGTCCGCTGCATCGCCTGCGTCACCTCGACCTGCGCTCCAACAACATCACTTATATTAGTGAGGACGCCTTCACGGGATACGGAGACTCCATTACCTTTCTCAATATGCAGAAGAACATGTGAGTGAATCAAGCATATATAATTAGGCCATTACGTTTCCTATTATTTGGAAGAACATGTAAGTACCTACACCTGCTTCCCATCATCACCTACATCAGCGAGAACGCCTTCACGGGATACGGAGACTCCATTACCTCTTGATAAGTTCCTCAATATGCAGAAGAACACGTGAGTATGCTCCTAAATTTCCAGAGGAAAAAATACTGCACATTTCGAAAGAATCGCCAAATCGGTTAGCGATTGGCGGAGATCATCAGAAGACAAACATACAAAAAAATAGAATTAAAAAATACGGTCGAATAAAAAATCGCTTCCATTTTTTAATGAAAAGTGTTGAGTCTTAATTGACTGTACCTACTAAATATTTTATACTCTCGTAACCATCAAAATGTGTTGTCAGGCGAGCAGAATCGAGGCATAAACGAACAAATATAAACACAAAGTTTAAAAACACTTCTTTTTATTTTTGCCTTCTTTTTGTTTCGAATACCTTCAGGCTAGCAATTATTAAATGTATCATCTAAGAAATTGTATTTTAACTTTCAATTTACATTAAAACTTTGTTATTTTAACTTCCTGTTTTTATAAGACTAATGAAATAATAAATAAGTTATATATTTTTTTTGTAAAAATTGGATATTTACTTTTTAAAATACATATGTTTGGTTACTAGGTACCACCCGTGACTACACTCGTATGATACCCGGATAAAAAGTAGCTGGTTTGTAAACCAATCTCTATGTAAAAGATAAGATCGATCTGTTTTCCCGTTCTGCGTCCACGAAGGAAGGTCAAATCAACAAAAATAATATAGGTACCTAATAACAAAAACAATTCATAATGTTAGTAAGAATAACATACAAACATAATATTACGCCCATATACCTAATGGGGTGGGCAGAGCCATAAGCCAGAAACTTGCAGCCACTTCTGATTCAAAATCCTAAGATGAATAATGGTGAACCATGGTGACAGGTGATCAGCCCATCGCACATATAGATTGTCCATCATGTTGGAGAGGCTACTATCTCTTAGTCACAGCCTTTTACGACATGCTCGGGAAGAGAAACAGCTGGGCGCATTCTATGCCTTTTCTTTACTTTCAGTCCAGCAGAGAAGTAATAATAAGAAGAATAATAGTAAGAATAAGGATGACTAAAACTTATATTCTTTCAATTATAGAAGTTTAATATCAAGTAACTTTACAAACAGAACTCTGTACTGGACAAGGCCAACTTTAGGTTAGACGAAACGGTTTACTTGAAACTATGTTTTTTTATTTTACATTGTCGTGACGCTCAAAATATTTCTTTAATAACGACTCTGATAAGCGAAAGGGTTGCGTGCTTCATTCACATTATCGTCCTCATTCATCACATTCTACCAAGAATTAATTAATAAAAAAATCAAATCCACAATGTTCTGTAAGTCTGGGGAATCTACCTCGCGCTATGATATCATGCTACTGCTATGCTGGTTTTCTTACGATGTTTTTCCTCACGTTATTTAAAAGCTTGCCTAACTAAAGGGTCTGTAATCTTTCATGGATATTTTTACTGTATAAGGAATGTTATTATTTCTGTATTAGAGCAAAACGTTTGAAAATATGTGTCTTGTTCACTTGACGAAGCAAATTTGACTTAACTCTTTCTCCACATTCGTTCGAAAAGAATAGTGACACGACTATTATTATGTTGTAGTAGTAGGTTTACTATGTATTTCATTCAAAAAAATCGGCAACTAAAGATCTCACTTCTCGGTCTACGATTTTACTTCTACGTAATACGTAATCTATCTATTTATATGGAATGTTTGTTTTGAAGGATTCACCAGCTGCCAACAATGGGCTTTGACAACCTGAACTCCCTGGAGACACTCAACCTTCAGAACAACAAGCTGCAACATATTCCCGAGGAGATAATGGAACCTATTCTGGATACGCTTCGTGTCGTCGATATTATGGGTATGTAATTTATGTATGTTTTTTGTTTCTATTCAGTGTTCCAAATATAGATATCGAGAAGTTATAATTTTATCAATTATTTTTATTTAGTTTTATATACGTAAATTGATTCGATTTAGCCACTTAATTTACCTAAAGATGTTTATTTTGCATCCCAATATATCCTCGATAAGCTAGGTTAGTTGTTGTCTCTTGCCTAGTAATAAGTTTGTTAGATGTTAAAAAAAATGTCTTATGGCCGTCATCCTCGCAGACAACCCCCTGATTTGCGACTGCGAGCTGGGTTGGTACGAGGCGTGGCTCGCCGGTCTGCGGGACCGCGACGACGAGATGATGCAGAAGAAACGCACTGTCTGCACCATGGTGAACGAACACCGTGAGTACAGCGTCGCCAAGATGCCTCTCGAGAAGATGAACTGCAAGAGAAAACCCGCCTACGGACGCACCGGGGCCGCACACATCAACTCTTGCAACTTTTTGACGACATTCATATACATCGCCATCAAGTGGCTTTAGATTTACTTTACTAAATTTTCTAAATTTACGTTGTCCCCCTTTTGTTGTGAAGGGCTGACTTCGAGCCAGCTGTGGCCGGGTGGCTCGACTCCCTCCTTCGCTGTTCGTTTTTTCAGTTCAACGTACATTGTGCAATAAACTACGATACATATCAATTTGGGGCTAAACAAACTAGTTGTAAAGGAGCGGTAGCTTTTTAAATAAGGTGGATATAAGGAATGTTAGTTAGTGTGATACGGTATTTTTAATACTCTCGGTATGCCTTATAATGTACCAGTAGCTGCAATTACACCAGGCGTAGCAAGTAGTATCACTGAAGATGTGGTTTTATCGAGACAAGCTCCAATAAGAGGAAATGAATGTGGTTCTCTTCAATTCATAGAATTTAAAGCAATCTGTTAGCGGAACGTTTTCATTTTGTAGTCGACTTAAAATTTTAATACCTTATATTTTATATCGTTTACCCCTGCCTTATGGTAAAATATACATAATTAAGCTTATACGTATTTACGATGTTGACTATTACTATAATATTCTATGGTATTATACTCTGTATGTAAGAGTTTGATCGAAAAATTTGAAATTAAATTTATATAGCACAAACTGCATTTTTCGCAATCTATTAAAGGAAGTTCAGTTTTCGTCTTATAAAATAAATACTTTGAAAATAGCTTCTTGAAGAAACATTTACCCAGTAGATAATATTTGCTGTTATGCCCGTAAAGTATTCAATTTGGTGTAGATTTAAATAAGTAGATAGTTAAATGTTAGTTGATATTATATCAATCATTAAATTTATTTGCATTTTATAAGTAGATTATGATATAGTTATTATGGTTTTAAATGTTAGTGTTATAAAATTTATTTGTATAAAAGTATTTTTAAGTTTTAGTAGAAATAATTTATAGTTGATTAATTTGATATTGCTAAATAAAAATAAGTTTGTAGGTAAGTAATAAATGTGACTTTGAAATTAGCTTCGTAAAAATATTGGTTACATGCAATCTTAAAATACAAGACATGTATAAAAGGATGTCGATTCGTAATCCTTGTAAAACGTGTTCTCAGAAACATGGACTTAATATATAATACATTGTTTAATATTTACATTAAAGTGCTACATAATATAACCAAAAACATATCCTTTAGTCTGAATAAGTAAGATTGAGAATACATAATATATATAAGTGAATCGTTCGTCGAAAAATGATTGCAAAGAATGTGATAGTAAAAAATCACCTACTTAACATTTGAATCATGTGCTTAAATTGAATATTGTAACCTTTTGGTCCCAATTTTGAGAATATGAAATTATATATTATTATATATTTATAAATCAATGTATGAATGAAAAAGCATGTATGTATGACGCGAGGTGGAATATTTCCACTGCATACATTGCCTGTTTGATATGAATATAAGTGATTGAAATATCACAATATGTAAGAAAATTTATGTATTTATTATAAATATAATCACTATATTATGATATGCACCAAGTAATTAGGAATGCACACTTACCATGTACGTAGTCAGAGTCGGAGGAACCTGATTAGTGATAAATGATATTTAAGGATTTCGTCGTATCGTAGAATGTTTGTCACTTTTAATATAAAGTATAATCGTATGATGTTCTATTTCGTGTTTAATCTCTACGTATTTTATTCTACTCGTATTAACGTATATTTCTATTTGATGTATCTTTGTATCTTCTAAGATCTGACGCAAATTAAACAAATTCAATTACATATTTGACGTTGGTTTAGATAAAATCATAGTCACTGCTGTCTTGTTTTATTGCAAATACATATCTCAGGGAAATATAATGTAATATATCTGAAAGTTTCAATGCTTTTGATGCTTACGTTATTTACGTTCTTTATAAAATAAGCGAATGTTTAAATTTTAACCTAATATATATATTATTATACATTTGAGAATTTAATAATGAGAACATTTTTGATGTATGTACTAAAAGATTATGCTTACATATTGTGTACTTTCTTCTTCTTAAACAGCATAAAGAATTTAAATAAATATGCATAAACGTAAAGGATCCAGATAAAACATATCTTTGGGATTATATTTAAAATTTTACTGTTATAAACAATCACCAGACCATGATGTTGCATATCAATTGTAGTATAAGTCGATTTAATATTAAAACTCATTGGTGTCGTATATTCTTAATACTTATATAATAATCATTAAGTATGTATTGTTGTTGATCACTGTTGTGTATTTATGCTTGGATTTAGTCAATAAGGAAAAAATGTGACGTTACAACTTGAGAATGTGCAGGGCAAGTTCAGTAGAAAATGTATTTGAGTGATTTACACAATATTTATTGTTTTATTAAAGTTAAATAGAATGAAAATACGGGAAGATTATAAATTTAATACACAAAAAATCACGAGGAAAAAATGGACGAGGAAAAAACATTTTTTATTATATAATTTTACAGTACATTATTTATTAAGTTTCAATTTTAATATTCTCAAAAAACATTCACCCTGTTGAAGCATGCCATTAAATTCCTAGAAAATGTAAAATTTCAACATAAAGTTTAGTGTTTGGGCAGTTTTATAGTCACATTTATTATTGTTAAATTATAATTATAAGTTAATTATGCTGTAAAGGTGTATTTATTTATTTTGGTTTAAATAAAAAATAATAACGGTATTCTTGTTCAAAACTTTTAATTCCCATAGGGCTCTTAGGCCCGATTCCTATATTCTAAAATCGGCGACGCGCGACTAGAGGAAGATTACCATAGCAACGTAGTTATTAGTCAAAAAATGTATGACGTTATGGCCGTTGATGTATGTATACAGCGTCAGGAGGTAATTTTTTACTTTCACATACGGGACGCTGTAGTGCCCGGGACGAATTGAGATGGAGTAGGCTTACCCAGCACCTATTCCATCCTCTCAGCTCAGTCGGCCTTGTCCACAAGAAAGACATGGTCAATACGTGCGGAGCTGACTAAGCCGCGTGTTTCCTCACGACGTTTTCCTCCACCGTTTGAGAGTACTGGTATGACACACAAATATTTCGCACAGAAAAATCCATTAGTACACGACCGGGTTTGAACCCACGACCTTAGGATCGGAAGGCGGGGTCACCACCAACTAGACCACCAAGTGCTCTTCGTTATGGCCGTTAATAATGTTATAATCTATTTATTGCGTTTTACCAGGTGTTTGCATATAATTGAATATAGGATTGAATAAAAAAATATTATAGGAAAGTCTAAACCAGCCCTGTATTGTTTTCATAATATCCGTGGTTCCGTGCCTACGTATTATTGAAATATCAATATTAGCGAAACTAAGCACAAATGCGTCGATATTCAATTAGCCTCGCGGGAGCGCGTTAGTGCTTCGTGGTGGATTTATGTAAAACCACATAATTGTAAACTTCAAAATCACTCGGTACTTCCATGCAGGCAGAATTTAACATTGTAATAGTAACAATTTCAATATGTACTTATGTGGTTAGTACGTACGCATATGTAAAATAATACCTAGTAGGATTTCACAAATTAATTATTTTCTTATAAAAAATACAAAAAGGACTTATTGAACACTACTTACACTAAAAAATAAGCAAGTTCATATTAAAATTACAAATTATGTTGGTAAGTATTAATAGTCTTTAGAGTTTATGTCAAGGAGGCTGCCTTGTAAAGAATTAACGTGAAGAAAGATGCGATATCTCTGCCGACAAGGTTTACATTTTTAAATTGGAAGAAGAAAAACAGTTCAGAAAGGCGGGTTTGTCAGTGGGTACCTTTATTTTGTTTTTACATTACAACATTTTTTTTACTGACATTCAATTTATCACTTTGATAAGACAACGCTAAAAGAACCACACTCACAAACGCAGACCTTCCATAAACTCATTAATCAGAGGTAATTGTACGTGGCTTCGTAAATGTCCCTTCAGTGCTACTCGTGTATAAATCGCAGTAGATTAGATAGGTACCTAGTAAACGGTTAATGAAAATATTGTGAAAAAAATGCACTTTACATACACAACTGCCGAACCGCGCGGTTGTAACCGAGACAGAGTGAAATGTGTGGAGAGTCGTACGAGACAGATTGCTGTGTTGGCGATTCGTCAGCCCATGCGGTGTCCAATGACACAAAGGATTTACATTTTAAGGGGTGCCGAAACAGAAAGGTGACATGATAAAGAAAGCAGTTTTTTTTTAATATTTGTGGACATTTCGCACAGCGCCATCTAGCACCAAACTAAGCAAAGCTTGTACTATGGACACCAGATGGCTGATAGAATACTTATATACTTTTTTTTGTAAATACATACTTATAATACTACAACACCCAGACCCGGAAGAAATATTTGCAGAACATACAACCATTTCTCCCGTAGCGGAAATCGAACCCGCACCTCTTCCGTCTCAGCGAAGTACTCGCCCGCCAAGCCACAGAGGTCGTCAAGTTAATGCAGAGACCCCACATAGAGTGGTATAAGGGTAGAAAGGTGATGATTTGTGCTGCCATATAAAGTGACCGGTGTACCTACCTACGATCAAGAGGCATAACGACTCAGCGCAAGGCGCTCTTGTGTGTGATTCACTTTGGTAGGTATTCCTTAGGTAGAGACACTCTATCATGCAGTAAGAATAAAAGTGGCCATCTCGCAATGACAGACGGAATAAAATTACTGTTAAATTAAAAACGGTCGTCATAAAATTAGCATGGTAAAGAGAAAATTTGAATTCCGCAGGAGAAATGCAGGTAAAACGGTGTGCTCATTTTTGTGTGATTCTTAAAAGGGTATTTATAATGTATTGTAAAGTAGCATAGAATCGTAAATTTCAAATAAAATATTTAATACAGCAATGGTGTTCTTGATAGTAGGTCCTACAATCCTGGGCCAATGGACTTTTGGTGGATTAACCTGTGGCTTAGTCAAATCTGTCCATTTACTATGTCTTTCCTTTGTAGATAGGTACATATGTAGTGGATAGAAAAATGGCATTACGAGCTGAGCGCTTCCGTGCTTCGAAGAGCACGTTAAAACTCCGTCACAAGAGTTGGTCACTAGCTCATACGAACTTACATTATTTAATGCTAATTAGGATTCTCTTCCAGCTATCCTTTGTGAAATTTGGAGAAATAAAGGTAGAGTTTTATATTTATTTGTACTAGGCTGATAAATTTGAGAAGATTATGAAAATGCTGATGTGCTGAACTAACCAAATCATCCCCGTAGTGTAAAATTTTGCCCTGACACTAACAATTTTGAATATGAATGTCCCTGGTTTAATTGGTTCAACATAAAAAGCTTAGTTTAATCCGTCAAAGCAAAAGCAACGGAACGAGATCAATGGCTATAAACTAATGCTGCCGGCAAAGCCTTACTCATGGCGACAGCTGATTTATGGGATTTCCTGTCTGCCCTTCGGGGACGCACCGAGCTAAATCTATTGCCCGTTATGTTTACCTTTGCATCTATACTTCAGCCAAACTGGAGATACAATTTATGTAAACAAACCGCCCATACTTAACCTAAAACTTATTTTTTTCATTACATGTTTATGGAACTTTTAAGTAGTACTAATAGTTAAATTAAGGTTTGAACACTTATATTGTTGTAATAACGAAAAAACGCGGCGGTTACATAACCTGTATCTCCAGATTGGTTGAAAATAAAGGACTATTTGAATGCTGGTGGTATATATTTACGCTATAAGTTCCTGATATTCGCAAAATATACAAAAGAAAGAACGACAAAAAAAAAACAAAAACAATTTCTGCTGTTTCTGTCTATAATATATTCCATCCTGTTAGTGTCTATTTATTTAACGTGACGTTATAACATAATTCAAGAGAATCATTTGACTGAATCTTTTACTTTTGTATTTAGGTACATATAAGTTAAAAACCTATCAAAAAAACTCATTTATTCTTAACAAAAACTTATGCAACTGACGAAAAATTCATACTTCACTGAAATTCAACCTAAATAAGAGAACAATAGTAAACAGTTTCATTTCAACTTCCTACAATTTGTGGAGCGTGGGAAACACTACGCATAACCAGACGACGAGCTCGACCCGTGATTGCAGTTATTGCCTTTCACCCGCTTGATGAAAAATATGTTTTCCATTTTTTTCCAATTGCACCCGGGGCGAAGAGGCAAACAACTGTAAGCCAACTAGGGTTGTGCAACCTTCGTAGCGATCGAGGAGAATTTTTAGTAGCACTACGTAATCTCTTACGTAGTGCTACTAAAAATGCTAATGCGATAATTTAGTGGCACTACGTAAGAGATTACGTAGTGCTACTAAAAATAGATAAATAGATAACTTATTTATTTATCTGCTTCATATTACAATTTCTTGTAAAAGATGGAAATTAGCCTGAGTGGTATCTGATTTTAGAACTTAACTTAGCGCCTTCCTCATCATAAAATGCTTCGAGAGAATACGTTACTGTCAAACGGTGATGGAAAATATCGTGAGTCAACTTGCATGTCAAGAACCTGAAAATTTTAAAGACATGCAAGTGAACGAAAGCGGCAGGCGCACTTTAACCCTTTCACGGCAGAAGTACGCTGTAACTGTGATACGTGTATAATAAATAGTATTAGGATTTTGCAACTTTCTTAATCTGAAACTGGTTCATAAAGCAACTATTTTATAGGTATTTTTACGCCAGACGTAGAGAGATGGTATGATGAAAAGATACTTGACATGCCGATTTCTTCACCATGTAAGAGTAGTACCACAAATATTGTGCGCCTTGGAAATTTTCGTCTAGCTTCCGAAATACGAACTAACGCGATGATGATATTAAAATAAAGATGTTATAATAATTTTGTAGAAAAATACTCATTTTTTAAAGAATTGGTTCAGTTTTTATTTTAGTTGCATATTCAGACAAATTCAGTTTTCATACAAAGTACGAAGTTTTTCAAGGCGCACAAAATATGTGGTACCTGACTACTGTACTGAACAGAAAAATCTTTGTCCAAGACCGGATTCAAACCTTAACCTTAGGATCTAAGATCAAGATCACTAGACCACAAGTAATAACAAGCACGGTAATCTGTTAATCTTGTAATAATAAACTCATTAAAAACTTTTTGGGACAATCTGAATCCCTAAATAAACGTTATCGGGTTTGTGGTAAATCGCTTGGAAGTCATTAAGATTGTTTTGAACTCTGTACTTTGTTTAAGCTGATTACAATGAAGTAGAGTTGTTATCTCTATGTGGGAAGTGCTTCTCGGTGAATAGACATTATTAGAACAGAATATTGTTGTAATAAACTGCCAAAATATTACGATTCTTGTCTATTTTTGAAATATATATAAAATTAAAAATAAATAACACCCAACAGTAGTACCACAAAAATTGTGCGCCTCGGCAAACTTGGTGCTTTGTATGAAAACCGAATTTGTCTGAATATGCAACTAAAGTAATAACTGAACCAGCCCTTTAAAAAAATAGTTATCTGCATAACTATTGTAATATCTCTATATTACATATTATCATCGTGTTAGTTCGTATTTCAGAAGCTAGACAAAAATTGCCGGGGCGCACAATATTTGTGGTACTACTGTACACAGTCCTGACCTCACACTAGGATTCCCTGTGTCAGAAACTACCAGTACCACAACACCCAGACCCGGAAGAAATATTTGCAGAACATGCAAACATTTCTCCCGTAGCGGGAATCGAACCCGCGCTTCTTGCGTCTCAGCCGAACACTTGCCCTCCACGCCAACGAGGTCGCCTTGAAACTTGAAAGGATTTAAAGTGCGCCTAAACGACTCATTTTGAGCACTTGAAACATGTTTTCGAACTTTTTAGGCTCTACGACATGCCGGCTTCCTCACGATGTTTTCCTCCAACATTTCAATAAAATCTGTATGAACATTATGGACTATGTTTTCATACAAGTTTTCGAGCGAATCCGCCAACAAATGCTAGTAACACGAGTAACACACTTTCCTGTCTTATGACATTAGTTAGAATATGAGATATTGCTCCAGAATTGCCAAATTAAATTCCCTCGAGTGCTTCCGAAATTAGATCTCCGACAGAACCCCAGCTTCGTTAGTATTCGATCAAAATCCGATGAAGCAAGTTTTATAACTTTACGTATTTTAAGAGACTTCTTATACATGTGTGGGTAATTTTAATATAATAGGTGATGCTGGTTGAAACTTGCCGTAGTTAGTTGAACTTTGCAGATGAGATTACGGGTTTTGAGGTGAATATTGTGTATCAGAAGCGAAGTGTTTTGAGACCCAAACTAGGGAGAATAGAAATATACAAACTGCCATTCTTATCAAGGTTTTAATAATGTGAACATCTCTTATGAGCTTCAAAATAAGGGTAAAAAAAATTATGTTAATACATACATAGATATGTATTATCACGCCCGTATCCCTAATGGAGTGGATAGACCTATATTTTCGTAGTAATAAATAATTTTTAATTTTCTTCTTATTATTATAGTTTGATGATAACCACCTACTTCGTCTGGACCTTCTTTGTTCAAATATTTTGTGGGTCCAGATATTGAGCGCTGATAAGTTCTTTCGCTGAGCGCTCAATATCCGATAAACATAGTTTACAATAGGCATCACCTTAAAGTTTAAGGGAGTATCTACGTCTCAGTACACGTGTATTGGCTGATGATGATGATTACTGATATCCTACTATTTTATAAATGTGAAAGTTTGTGAGGATGCTTGTATGTTTGTGCCTCAATCACGCCTGAATGGATTTGAATGAAACTTGGAATATACATACACAGTAGGTACATGTGCTGGATTAACATATGGGCTATTTTTTATCCGGGTACCAGATAGTATTCCTATAAAACAAAATTGGTTCAAAGCTAATGTTTTAAAATGATACATAATGTTGTGCGTGTATTTTTTTCTGGCATAGGTATTACATTGCGTTGGGTCATAGGCGTCGAACTAAAGTACAGTTTGTCTGAGAGCACTGGTGGTCTGGTGGTAGCGGCCCCGCCCTTCGACCCTAAGGTCGTGGGCTCAAATCCAATTAAGATGGACATGTTGAACCATTTTGATAGATGAACAGCCCATCGCCCGTAAGTGGTCCATCATGTCATCAGACCTAAATAGGTTTAAAATTTAAATGTGTTTTATTTACTTAAATAGAACATCTAACATGTCATTTTGCAACGAAAGTAATACAGAAACCGACCGTTAAAAAAAAGACAAGGCAAAATCACAGGCGGCATTACCGATCGCTGAAAATGATCACAATGTATGTGATTTGGTGCAATATAGTACAGAAGGGTGCAATCATGTGTGGTGAACACCTTTAAAAGCTCCATTTAGCTTGCAAATATTTCACATATTTTAGCGGTTTTTGTTGCAAAAGTATATAACTTCAATTTATGACGAAATGGAATGTGGTTTTCATGCTAAAAAGTTAAAAGTTCTTTGTTACAATTCCACTCCATGGTTTTTGATTAACTTTATTGTCAGTACCATATAGCCGTATTTATTTACGGGTACCTGAATAACAGTTATGAATATGAATGTGGATGGACTTATAGGTAGAGGTAGGACAAAGAAAAGGTGGATAAATTGTGCGAAAGAGGACATGGTGAAGAAAGGAGTGAGTACGGAGATGACGGGTGACAGAGGTGAGTGGAAGAAGAGAAAATGTTCTGCCGACCCCACATAGAGTAGGATAAGGACAGGAAGATGATAGATAATGATGATTTACGGGTGATTAACTGAAATATTTGCTTAGTTTAAGAATACACATTTTTTATTAATCATATGAAAACTTGTGCCACTCCTGATCCAAAAGTCCCAAGATGTATAATAATGAACCATGGTGATAGGTAATCAGCCCATCGCCCATATAGATGGTCCATCATGGAGTGGAGACTAAGGTCTCCCTCTTTTACAATACAATTTTTGAACGTGATATTGACTGACTCCGTGTAGCAGTGGATTCAGAATCTAAGACGTAGGTAATTACTTGTTTATTTTTGTTTCACATTACTATAATTTACTACTAGTTTGAGGAACACTCGAATGCATTTAGGTTATATTATTATCAAAGCTCATGAAAGCAAAACTGCGGGCGATACTGGGCGATATTACACCTACATTTTATATGGTATAATTTGTATGCAACTCTTTAGGTACTTATTTCTTGTTTGCTAGCTCACGTCCTCAAATATCAAAGTTCCAGAAGCCTCCAGAGAACTCTTAACGTGGCTTGCGGTTCCTTGTTTATGAACAAAGGGAAACCATTCACGCCACAAGAAACCAACCTTCACTCTAAAGTGAACTTTGTCGCCTTTGTCTTAGAACAGATATGGCTTGAAGGGCTGGTAGCAGACGTGCTGAAAATATTTTGAATTGACTTCAGAATAATAAAGAGGTTCTCAATTAATTTTTTTTAATTGAAAAGAGTGTATAGCCAATACTATATCACTCTGAGTTATCAGACTTTCAAGCATGCATAGAACGTGCTCCAAGGAGTTTTAATGTTCTTTATAGTTTCTAAACTTATTTATTTATCAATGCTACCCCTTTCACGGTTTATTATCAGATGTGACTCACTGATGCTTAGGTTAGGTTGACGTGAATAATCAATATATTTTTTATCAGAATTAGAATCCGCCGTCGTTTTTCTTAGTCGATCTTATCCACAGAAAAACATGATCAATACGCGCGAAGCTGACTAAGCTGTGAGAGCTGTGAGTTTAATCATTTTTTTTAGTTATTTAATTAGTTTACTTTTAATTTATAGTTAGCTACAGTACAATTATCATGTTTCAAAGCTAAACCAGCCACGATTACAACAAAAAACATATCTACCAAAATGCAAACTTTATTATTTATTATATTTGGTCTATTTTGGTCAGCATCTTGGACACAAGTTGTGGTCCGATACGAAGTTTGCGGAACTGTCCAATTAGATAAAGCGTGTAACAGACGTGACTTAGATATATTGCGGTTTATCCAAGCGATAAGGCAGTCTCCTCTTTAGGGACTCCTTTTGTGATGAAGTGGTTTGAGAAAGAACCTGTTCCAGCGAGGGGATGTTTTATTAATTATATCATGTCCTGATAATAACAAAAGGTCTTGAGTAAATGACAATTATAAGGACTGTGAAGATCAAACGGCTGTCGGGACATTCATTTTCATGAAAATTATGATACGGTTTTAGAGTTTATTTAAAAAGAACATTTGTTCAACTAAACAAGGAATGTGTGTGTGTATGCGAGTTCTATGTTTGTACATATCTACTTGAGCTATTTTCAAAAGTTATAATAAAATTATATATACATATTATCACGCTTGTATCCCTAATGGGGTGGGCAGAGCCACAAGTAATCGTAAGAAAACTTGCAGCCACTCCCAAGAGGGATATGGTGAACCATGGTAGTAAGTGATCAGTCCATGGCCGACATTGATGGTATCATGTTGAGGAACAAATTATAACAAACTTACATAATATACGAAAATCTTAATAAAGGCTCGGTTCCTATATTTACAAACAGACCACAGACGACCTCAGTGGCATGGCGGGCGAGTGTTCGGCTACGACGCCAGAGGCGCGTGTTCGATTCCCGCTACGGGAGAATTGTTTGAACGTTCTTCAAATATTTATTCCGAGTCTGTGTGTTGTAGTATTAAAAGCACCTATGTAATTAAAAAGAAGTAAGTAATAGTAAGTATATAGGTATTCTATCAGCCATCTGGTGACCATACCCCAAGCTTTGCTTAATTTAGGGTTAAATGGCGCTGAGTGAAATGTCCACAAATATTTATTTATTATTTAATTAATTTGAACTTCATTCTTTCATCAGACCTGTAATATGCCCTTGTCCGTGAAATGAGCAGTTCGATCACGGTGTTTGTATAGTTTATCTCATAATGGGGTGATACCAGCCTTATTGTCAACCTTATCGGTACTGACGAATACAATAATGTACATTTATACATAGAAGCGGTACTCCGATTTAGGCGAAATAAAAAGCATTCATTAAAAAATGTTGGTAATTAGGTTAAAATACCGGGAAAAAAACTTACCAAAGATACGATAATATTGATAATTAAAAAAAAACACCCCATTAGGGACACGAGCGTGATCTATCTTTCTATCTTGTCGTGCCACTAGCGTCTCAAAAGCTCTTTTCGTAAGTTAACGGGATAATAATGTATGTAGGTACTCTTATGTACAAAATTCAGTTCTATGCTCCAGCCTCACTATTTACGAATGTTTGGTGTTGTAACATGGAATTAGTCAATCTGCTATCAGTCATCAGAACTTATTTATATTCATTGTGCTTTGTGAGTGTAGCATGAAACTGGCCAGGAAGATTTTCATGAACACGATAGCTGCGTTTTCTTCTGTAGTCAAGTAAGCCATCCTATATCATAATCTTCCTGCCCTTATTCCACTTATATGGGGTCGGCACCAGCAAGTAATTCTATTCCCATCTATCAGCCGTCATCTCAGTTTTTATTTCTTTCTTCTCGAAGCGCTCGTGGCGTAGCTTGCTTAGACGTTCTTGATTTATTGTTGAAGTTAAGGAAAGTTGTGCGCCGTCACAATTGGGATGGGTGACCGCAAGTGGCATTACGAGCTGAGCGCTTCTATGCTTCGGAGGGCACGTTAAATTGTCGGTCCCGGCTTTTAAGTCGTTTAGCCATGACTCAGAAACTAAGAGTACAATGGTACCACAACACCCAGACCCCGAAGAAATATTTGCAGAACATGCAAACTTTTCTACCGCAGCGGGAATCGAACTCGTGCCTCTTGCGTCTCAGCTGAGCACTCGCCCGCTACGCCACAGAGGCAGTCATTTGACGAAATAAAAGCATGAGTGGACTCACGTTTGTCTATTTGCTCTAGAATGAAAGCCTTTTGAAGTGATCAGTGAAGTAGTTACTAGTGTTTCAAATAAAGTTCTAGAAAAATCACAAGGAGAGTGGTCTTATGTAGGTACCTAGCAGACCAGCGGTTTTATAACTATATTTTGAACCAGGAAAAGCTTTTAAGTTCTTAGGTATTTTAAGACACAGTTATATAAACAATATAGAACAGATTCACGGCCTTATTGGCGTCGCAGGCGGGTGTCCGGCTGAGACGCAAGAGGTGCGTGTTCGATTCCCGCAGCAAGAGAAATTTTTGCATGATCTGTAAATATTTCTTCTGGGCCTGGGTATTGTAGTAGGTTTCCATCATGGCACTTGAGGTTTTTTTGTACCCACGATCTCCCACGATATATGAAATCCGATCCACGGGGAATCCGTGGGGTCAGGACTATGGGACGATGTAAGTATGTGAGGGTTTTCATTTATTATTTACTAGCTTTCGCCCGCGGCTTTGCTCACGTGGTACTAGGATAAAAGTAGCTTATATGTTATTCCAGCACGTATATGCCATATGTATATAATTGGCAGATAATCTTTCTTACCACAAAAATTCGAAATCATATATTTAAAAATTAATAGTAATAATAAATACCCACTCAGGAATAAAATTGATTACCTCGACACAATAACAAACGTATCTGAAGTCAGTTAGTCCTAATCTTTCGGCGTTGCTGTTGTAATCATATTGGTGACCCCAACATAAAGTCATCCACTTCGACGAAAAAAGTGTACCAGGCGTCCACTTTTTCCTTGTTCTTTTCCGTCGCGGGTTGTAATAAAGTTACCATATTTTTATGCCATCGGAATAAAGAAAACTGTGTTAGCAAAAGCAAACTTAGTTTTGTATACGGTTGGAATTTTTATTGTGGAGTTTGAGGTCGTTGCCGGCCAGACAATTGTATTATATATATGATATAGAGGCTTTGTTGCCTCAAAAGTAATGGGCCTGCCAGATATAGAGCCATAGAATTCCTCTAGATTACGTCAAAGTACGAGACATTTATTAAGGTATCTTTTTTCATTGTTCGTAAACGTACACGTCCTCATACTTTACTATAAGTTTATCATCATCATCATTATCAGGCTATAGCAGTCCACTGCTGGACATAGGCATCCCCTAATGTACGCCATCTTCGGCTTAACATATCCAGTCTGCCAGCAGGCTTTCACAGATCGTCACTCCACCTAGTCCTACATTACGTCTGCCGAGTCAATTTTCCATTCAAGAACTCGTTTACTCCAGCGGTTTTCGGTTTTTCGGCAGATATGGCTAGCCCACTGCCACAGTTTGATAATTCTCTGAGCTATGTCGATGACATTGGTTCTCTGTCGGATAATATCGTCGCAAATTCTATCCTTTAGAGAAACTCCGAGCATAGCTCTTTCAATAGCTCGCTGAGTGACTTTGAGCTGGTGGACTAGCCGTACTGTGAGTGTCCACGTTTCGGCTCCGAATGCCAGAGCAGGCAGGATGCACTGATTAAACAATTTGGATTTCAGGCATTGTGGTATAGGTGACGTGAAAACTTGACATAATTTTCCAAATGGTTCTCAAAGTCGTTTCCAGTCTATCTACCTATCTATCTAAACATATAAAAATTACTTCAGTGACAGACTGACTGACACAACATGGAGACTACATTCCATTTATGGTGTAGGGGTGTAACAAATATAGATGGAAGATGAAGTTTGTATAAAAAACACTCAATTTTGTGTTTCAATTATGTCACCGTAAAATTGTATATACTATTAAATTATTCATCTATCTCGCGAGATTGTAAACTGCCGAAAGATTTTGAATCGTAACATAGGTACTGCTTACAATTTAACTGCTTTAAATTTCTGACGCTTCTCTCTCTGCTCGCTCACCCCGTACGTAGTTTTTTACTAACTAATCTAACCTACGAATTTCGATAAGAAGATTTTGGACAGTTTACAATCTCGCGAGATTATAATCTAGTAGGACAATTTTACGGTGACAGCTACATATAAAACGTTGGTTCTTACAGGAACACATCATGCAGCCGAGGATGGCTTCGCCTGGTGATCCAGAGCATCTTTGCTGTGATCACTTCAGCCAGCTTCGTCCTCATAGTGATCATGGCTGTAAAGGAGCCCTTGGCCCAGCCCACGCCCACGCCCACGCCCATGCCAGTGGTCCCTCCGAAGTGCATCGTCCATAACTGTAAAGTGGTGTGCACTGAGGCCCCTTTCAATGGAATGCATGAAGATGATATTTTGTATAGCGTGGCGGTAAGCTTTATTTTGTATAGCGTGGCGGTAAGCTTTATTTTACATAGTTTATCCGCGCGGCTTTGCTCACTGGGTTAAATTTTAATACCCAATTTTACCCCTTTTTGAAAGTTATTAGAGAAAACGCTGAAACACATGTCCATTTATTTAGCATCCAAACCGAGTTTCAAGCCATTAACATACAAACTTTGACACCCATTTTGGCCCTTATTATGGTGGTTTTGAAAAATGCTGAAATACGTGTCCATTTATTTTGCATTTACAATATTCGAACAGAGTTTCAAGCAAATCTCACCACGCGTTAAAAAGTTCTATACAAACGTTTCCCCCCCCTTTAGCCGAAGATACCTTAAAAGTTTCAGCTTTCTAGCTTCGGCTGTTGATGATGAATCAGTCAGTCAGTCAGTCATTTATTTATTTTTATTCTATCAGCCATCTAGTGCCCATAGTACAAGTTTTGCTTAGTTTGGCGCTAGATGGTGTTGTGTGAAATGTCCACAAATATTTATATTATTATTTATTTTTTATATTCATAAATATATTTATTTGGAACAGAAAACAAACTAAAACATGTGTAAACGATACTGATGGCGAAAGTATAAAACTGTATCGCAGCCAGTAATGCCCTCCTCGAGACATGATATATCCAAAAGTATCATTATATAATTACATACATACACATACATATTATCACGCCTGCGCCCGTATACCTAATAGGGTGGGTAGAGCCACAAGTAAACATAAGAAAACTTACAGCCACTTCTGATTTAAAGTACCAAGATGGATATAGTGGTCATATAATTAAAGTAAATAATTATTGTGCTAAGTAAAACAAATTTTTTTTTTACATAAAATATTTTTTATGTATTTCAAAAGCCTTTAAATGTCTTAAAAACTACACTCTACCTATACGTGAATATGTATAGTATGTATAGTATAGAAGGTATCGTTCTTTAATACCTGTGTCCCAAATTGAAATACTGTAGTAAAATTCTAAATATTTGCTTTAAAACTAAATATTTATGCACAGGCCATTTAGTTCGCACGGATGGCTATTTATACACCTCAGGGAATAACCGTTTCACCTTAATAGTAATTTACGGGTTGGGTATGAAAGGTTTTCGGCTTTTATTAGCTTTATTATGAGCTTTTTCCTTTGCTTTTAATATTTGTTTTATTAGATTACTTGTATAGTAAAACTTTGTGACATTATTCGTATGATTAATTCGTTTTAAACATGTTTGTCCTGTAAGTTATAAATGCTTAAAATTCATTCATGGAGGGTTTTCAAGTGATTACATACATACATTATTATCACGCCTGTTTCCCTAATGGGGTGAACAGAGCCATAAGTAAATATAAGAAAACTTGTCGCCACTTAGGATTTAGTCCTAAGATGGATATGATGGATACCATGGTGACAGGTGATCAGCCCATCGCCCATATAGGTGGTCCATCATGTTGGAAAGAATACTATCCCTTAATCGACTTTTACGGCATACTCGGGGAGAGAAGCAGCTGAACGCATTCTATGCTTTTTCTTTACTTCCAGTCCAGCAGAGAAGTTCAATTGATTAACGCAAATAATTTGTGTAAAAAAAGAAGATTTAAACTACTCATGTAATGTGTCACTTTCTCTTTTGTTTCAGCACGCAGAATCAAAATGCGACAGAGTAGTTTTAGAACTAAACAACCCGTCATTTGAGAACAAGACTCTACCCAACAACTGGTTATCGAGATTGCAGCCGCACATCTACCAGCTCTCTATAATAGGCGGAAACCTCAACCGTCTATCTTCTACATCCTTCATGAGCCAGTTCGCTAGTTCTATAGAGATTTTGTCATTACAAGATTTATATATTATGACATGGGAAACGAATAGCCTAGTCGGGCTATCCAGCCTTCGAACATTGAATATTTTTAACTGTAAAATAGACGACTTTCAAGTAGATTCGATACGAGCAGTCAATGATACTCTAGAAACTCTAAGCATCACCGAAAGTGGCTACTGGGACCCGGAAAACGTAACCGGATCGACTAGTTTTAAGAAGTTGACTATAGTAAATTTTTCGTACAATAATTTCGATAAAATTTTGGGGAAACATAGTTTTAACGGACTCGAGCAGTGCAAGATCTTGTACCTCAGCTATTGCGGTATAGTCTCCATCGGAGCTGGTGCATTCGATAATTTGAAGAGTATTGAGGTTCTTTACCTGGATTTTAATCAACTCGTGACCCTGCCTCCAGGACTATTCGACAGTATAGTATTGCTCGATAATCCTCGCCCAAGAATAAGCTTACAAGAAAACTTTTGGCATTGTGACTGTTATATGAACGATCTGAGACAGTTAGTTAGAAAAGAGATATTACTTGTCGAGGGTATCTGCAGGTATCCAAGTTGTATGGAAGGCAAAACTTTTACCGAACTCGAAGAGTCTTGTGTAAATGAAACTAATGATCTATCCTCTGGTTTATTATATAACATAAATAAAGGAGCTCATGCTGCTTCTAATGACAGTAATGTTCATGTAAATGGAACATGTAAAAAAAATAGTAAGAACTTGAATATGTTACAACTAATTTCTCCTCAGATTAATAACAAATGTTCATTAAATAATACAAAAAGTATTGACTTCTCTTTCCTAAACAAAACAAATGGTATTGAGAGTTTAGTCAAAGAGTGGGTTAAGTTTTCATTTCATTTAATAACGCCTAAGTACAGTGCAATAAACTTAGCAGCTGCTGAAACGAAGGAATACGGTCTTTTATGGTTCCAATCAGACTGTCCTAAGGAATTGTATTGTATTGATTTTATGCCGACGTTTCTTCGAATATACAACATAAATGAAAAGTCTAAATTCACCTTCTGTCCACTGAATTTAAGGACCGGTGATATTGAAAATGATGCTTGCATTAACTACACTGTGGATGATCTGCCTGTTATAACTACATATAAACGAACTGTTTTAATTTGGCTTGGCTTATGTCTAGCTGGGTTAGTTTGCATTTGCTTTGGTGCTATTATTGTCTACGGATTGATCAGAATGTACCCAACTTTACTAAAAGGAAGCAAAAGAATACTGTTTGTGAAGCATAAAATGGTCGATGCCCTAGTTCTGCCACCTAAAGTTCCACTGCGAAAAGACTTGATTAACGATACCGCACTCGGTTTTAAGGATAAAGAGATTTTTACTTTGTTTGCTAACGATAAATTAAATCTACCGAAAATGGATAGAATGAAATCCATGAGAAGCGTCAAAAGCAACTCCCCAAGCTATATTTCTGCGGTGCAACCTTCCGAAGAACAGCTAGCAGAATGGCGAATCAGTCAGCATTTCAATAACGACTTGACTGTTAGCTCAAAATCTGAATTGTCTACATTGTCTTGGATCTACTCCGACACTCCGTACTATTCACTCGATGAAATCGATATGACTTATGAAAGCTTAAAGTAGTCTGATCGTTCGTTCGCGTGACCTCTTGTTTTACAGGAAATGTTGGTAATTCATTACAACGGATGGTTTTCACTTGTGGAGTCGGTTAGTCCATTAGCGTGGGGTGATTTATTCCGGTGTCGCGAGGCGACGCCGCCCGGCGTAGGGCGTCGATTTGCACGTCCGTCCGCCTTCGTCACCAGCACGCTCATGAATCAATCCCATACAGCTGTTTGAGTTCTGCCAGCTCACTACACGACGTGCATTGTTTCATCCATTGGACGATTCTATTTCAGCATGTATTTAAAATCGACTGTAGGCCTAAAATACACCAATTAGTCTCCGAGATCGGAATTTATAATATGTTGCTCCACTCTAATCTTACATTGTACATTTTATGAGATAACTGCTTTGGAACGGACAGCAGGAAATGTGGTTCGGTATTTGGAGTAGGTACTTACATATTTGTGCGTTGTTAAATTATGTCATTTACGTAATTATAATGATAGGTTATAACAGCACAAAATGTAGTTCCGAGAAGTATAAAAATAATACCTAAAATATATTTTGTGAAATGTACTTTACCCTTGTTTTGATATTCAACATCGAATGTAAACATCTATTTATATACTGGTTTTAAATAAATCGATATCTCACATCCGTTGCCAAATTGCAAAACTCGGAAGTGCCGAATAGCTAAAAGAGGGTAGCGCAAAGCAACTTCCTATATTTAGCTCTATCCACTGACATCTTTAGTTTTGTAACGGGCTACAATTGTTTGGCAGTCTAACTTTTCTGGTCCTGACTTAGAACAATGATCTTGGCCACTGTATCGAGCTATAGAGTAGCGGACTGAGTGCGGTTGGAAGTCTAGTGTTGTGGAACCTTCGATAGTTTCACTATCGATAGTTGACCTCGAAAAAGATTAAGGATTTTGATGGTGCTATCGATAGTATAGTAACGTGTTAATAGTATCGATATTAAAGATTATCGATAGCGCTTTATGAGCAATACTATTGATAATGGCAATACTGTCGATACTATCGATAGTTTTACGTCCAATAACAATTTTATCCAGAAAAAACCAATACTATCGATTATCGATTGTTTTTGGTTTACACTTTTAGAAATAACAATTATATCGGTACTATCGATACTATTGGACGTAAAACTTTCGATAGTATCGATAACATTGCCATTATCAATAGTATTGCTCATATAGCGCTATTGATATTATCGATAGGATTGATAATAGTAACACATGGCGATACTGTTGATAAACTATCGATAGTCTATTGATAGTCTATCGATAGTCGACTACCGATAAGCAACCCTAGTGGAACCACTATCTGTCTGCTGTTGGCCTGCGGTCACGTCGTTAACTCAAATATTGTTCACTTTAGCTTACACTTGACAGTCCTCGACGTACCTCGATTACTACGTATTTAGTCGTCCAATGGAGTGCGGCTACCTGTTTGAGCTATTGAATTAGTATATTATATTTTTTTTAATAAGCTGTAGTATCCCTAGTACTATACTTAGTTATAAACTAAGGCCTTTTACCATCTATAGTAGATGATTTATACAGCGTCAGGAGGCAAGTTTTACCTACACAGACGGGACTCTGTAGTGCCCGAGATGAATTAAGATGAGTAGGCTTGCCCAGCACCTATTTCATCCTCTCAGCTTAGTCGGCCTTGTCCACAGGAAAGACATGGTCAATACGTGCGGAGCTGACTAAACCGCGGGTTTCTTCACGATGTTTTCCTTCACCGTTTGAGAGTACTGGTATAGCGTACATAAATTTTTCGCACAGAAGAATCCATTGGTACACGACCGGATTTGAACCCACAATCTTAGGATCGGAAGGCGGTGTCACTACCAACTAGACCACCAGTAATCTACTTAGTTATTACACCCACTAATATTATACTTAGTAATAGTTTTTTTTTGCTCCAACTCCCTACTAGGTTTCCCTGTATTTGGGATGAATTATTAAATCAAGTTAAGTTACAGTGGCTCAAAAATTGTGATGAATATATGTGAAATGGAGGGCTGAGAGGGATGCCTACTTAAAGCCCTAACCACAGGCAGCTTGAGTCTTGCCCCGCTGTTGGCACCCTAGTTATTAAGTTTTTAATATTATTTATGTTGTTTTTATAATGTTTAATATAAAAAAATATATATCGACATAATACCTATAGTGAAAATTCCTTAATGAATATTGAAAATGGCCCATTTGAATGTGAAGTTATTGAATGTCACGTTTATTGAGAAGAAATTAACCCCTTTCCTATGGAGGCCGTTTTCAATACTTTTACGAGGACTAATTTTGTGTGTGTGTTATCAATAACACATAATAGTCCTCGTAAAAAAATCATTAAAACACGAAGGCAAAAGTTTTTATTTTTAATTCCAAAATGTTTGACGGCTTAGAAATCGCAAGTCAAACTGGTTCTAAAGCTAAAGGTAGAATAGGCACGTCACTTGCACTACTGTAGTCTGAAACTGACATCTACAGCTTGTTACAGACCGTGCCACAGACAGGGGACAACAGCTAGTGCACTCCACACGGATGTGTAGTGACAGATTATGTGCTTCACACGAATTACACATGTGACGAAATAGACTGCTTCATCCTCAGGCACGGATTTTTAGGCATTATTAGGCATTTTATAGATTCTTTGAACATAAAGATTATCTAAAGGATCCTTATATTATATTTTTTCTTTCTATAACTCGAGTTTTTTTTGACAAATTAAAATCACATTAAAAGCTTTTAGGTAGGTAATCGGTATAAATATAAGAAATTAAAATGAGCTCAGTTTTCTAAGTTCGCCTACAGATAGAAAGCAGAGCTTAGATTTTGAAAAGCTATTCAATTTTTTATTGAACGCCTATTATCTTTCCCGTGAATAAAGCTGACTATGATTGAGTGGATGATGTCATCTATCATGTAAATACCGTTACAATTATAATCTATCTCGTGAGATTGTGAACCGTAACATACTATTTACAACTTAACTGCTTTATGTTTCTGGCGTAGTTTTTTACTAACTAACCTAACCTACTAATTTTGATCTAAGCAGATGTTCAACAGTTTAGAATCTCGCGAGATTATAATTTGACGGTATATAAAATTTTACGGTGACAGATAATAGGCATAAAGGTGCTGGGCTAACCTGGATACATGCCACATGTAAAATGGTCCAACAGCAGCATATTATGTACACACCTATATAGTTCAGTATCCTATTAGATCGACGACCACAATTTTGTGACGGGAGAGAGAGTGCTCGGCTGAGACGCGAGAGGTGCTGGTTCAAGTCCAGCAATGGAGGAATTAATAGACAAAAGTTGCCTGCTGACGCTGTTTAAATCATCTACAGAACATAATAAGTTAAGATATTTTTTTAGTAATGGGTGAAAATAAAATTTGAGGTATAAGTGAACCAACTTTTGTTTAAGCGCTGTGATAGTTTCAGTCAGTACAATAGCTTTGTACTACGTGGTTGAATTTATAAATACTTATAAACTTAACTTACAGTAGTACGACAAATATTGTTGATTGCAATTTTCAATTTTGCCATTGCAATTTTCGTCTAGCTACTGAAATACGAACTAACGCGATGATGATATATAACACAGATGTTACTATAACTATGTAATAATATAATAATAATAATAAATATTTGTGGACATTTCACACAGCACCACTAGCCCCAAACTAAGCAAAGCTTTTACTATGGGAACGAGATGGCTAATAGAATACTTACCTATCTATTTTATTTTTGTAAATACATACTTAGAATACATAACTACATAACATGTAGATACTTAAAGGGTTGGTTTCAGTTATTATTTTCAGCACAGGTGGTCTAGTGGTAGCGTCGTGGGTTCAAATCGTTGTCGAAATGTATGTGCGCTTTACCGGTACTCCCAAACAGTGAAGGAAAACATAGTGAGAAAACCGGCATATCGTAGAACCGAAAGGAGCCTTTGAGGCGCACTTTAAATCCTTTGTAGATAGAGATTATTCAGTAAAATTAAGTATGAATTCAGTCGTTATTTCTATTCTCTAAAAGCAATTGTAATGTTTTAACTTGGTAATAAATCCTTGCTTATAAATGCTTGTAAAAATTGTGCTTGTACGTTCGTTGGTTTGTTGATGTATTATTTTTTCACGCAGTGACGGATAAACGGATCGACATAATTTTTTGCAAGGAATTGGTTTAGGGGCTGGAGTGTGACATAGGCTTTCATCCGGGTAGCTACCTACTAAGCAAACATAGCCGCGGGAAGAAGCTAGTAGATAATTTAAACTAGCTCTAAGCACTAAAGTTCTCTGAGGTCGTAAAGCACATTTATGGTAAGCTTTTACCCATTAGAGCAGAGCTGTTTAAATTAATGACTCGGTTTAACGGAGCCAGTACTTTGGATGCGGGCTGGTATCTGGTTTAGTTTTAGTTCTGACCCGGTATCGTTTTGGTAGAGAAGCTTACTTTTTAAAATCGCGTTTTCATCTATTACATTTTTTTCTCTAACCTGCAACCCTGTCCTACTTTGATGAATAATAATAAAAGTTAAGCAAAGTTTTTATATAATATAAATCTAACCGACAATTTAATGTGCCCTCCGAAGCACGGAAGCGCTTAGCTCGTAATGCCATTTGCGGTCATCCATCCAAATTGTGACCGCGCACAACGTTGCTTAACTTCAACGATCAATCAAGAACGTCTAAGCGAGCTACGCCACGAGCGCTTCCAATTAATTGAGTAATAACCCAGTAACAACGCAAGAAGTTATTTTGACACCTCATCAGAAGTCGTGAATTTGACGCTGTCAAATAGTCTGCCATCAGGTACTTTAGAGTTTGTTTATTTACAATCATCTGCCAAAATATAGGTCGGTTCACGGTTTAATTTTATTGTGATATTTAGAATTTCTTATTCACGGCCAATACATTAGTTACTTACCTAAATCGTGAATTACTGACGAACGCGACAACTACCAGAGCTTTACAAGATTTTCGTCGTCAGAATCGAATCCCTGTCCCATAAATTTGAGAAGTCTAATAGACATAGCGGTTGTGACCTCAAACACCGAAAATAAAACAAATCGATGAAAACAATAGTAAGCGTGGCAGCTGCCAGAAATGTATCAGGTTTGATTCCCGTTTGGTAACACGAGATGATAATTTTGCATGCGGACATGATAAATGTAGTCATTCATTAGTATTGTGTCATGCACTGTTATTTTTAATTGAGTCTCTTGCTTTCTACGCTGTCATGTTGACAATAGATGAATTATTTTCAATGTAGCACGGTGTAATTTTTATTATGTCAAAATTCGGAAACACTATTAAGTGCGCAAAATAAACTTATGAAAAGCACTTTCAAATCAATCACAGTAGTTCAAAAGAACTTTTGACACGAGTTTTAGTAGTAATAGGTAAAAACCGATCAAGTGCTAGTCTATTTAGCAAACGAAGGGTTCCGTACCATCGCACATAAACTTTTTAATATGACTTTTACTCTATGTACTTTTCAATTAGGTACCTAAAAATAATATTTTTATGCGGGGGCTCCTTTATTATTATTTGTTGGTATATCGGCAATAGAAAAACACAAACTGAAACTCTGAAACTCTGAAACTGAATTTCACTCTGTGAAAATTTCTTTCTCCACCTATTACTAGCTGGTGCAACTAAATAAGTAAATAAATAAATAAATAAATTACGGTTCATGCGATACAGCCCGCCGACAGACGGACGGACAGACAGACGGTCGGACTGACAGCGTAGGCTTAATAATAGAACCATAAAGAATGCGATGAGTGAATAACACTGGTTATCAGTAACTACACGACACCCGAAAAGTATGTATATTTAAGACACAAATATTTCTCCCGGTACAGAAATTGAAGCAGCACATTTTTTTATTCCTTTTCTTTACTTGCTTAGCTTTTTGTTTCTTTACAAGAGTGTGTTTTTAGATTTATAAATTAATTTTCTATGAGTCATATTCACATTTCTGTTAGATAATGTGACCAATGACTAAAGGGTTTGCGCTTACCTCGGACAAAGGGTAAGTATAGCTATCCAACGAGGTAACGTCGCCAGCCTTTTGGGGACCTTACTTGCGGTCGGTGATCTGAGCTCTGTTTTCTATCTGTAGGCGAACTTAGATAGAAGACTGGAGCTCATTTTCATTTCTTATTATTATACCGATTACCTTAAAGTTTTTAATGTTATTATAGTTTGTCTTTGTAAATAAATCCAGATAATGTGTAGTCTCTAAATTTACCTGCTAATAACATTTGAGTTCTTTGGCGTAGCTTATGAGTGGCCACATATAATTAAAGTTGTATCAAACGACCGCCACAGGTGTTGCACGATTCATGGCACGGATCTAAATAGTTACATTAATAAATGTCTATTTGTAACTTCTCTGCTGGACTGGAAGTAAAGACAAAGCATAGAATGCGTCCCGCCGTTTCTCTTCCCGAGCATGTCGTAAAAGTCGACTAAGGGATAATATCCTTTCCAACGTGATGGACCACTTATATGGGTGATCCATCTGAAGTGGCTGCAAGTATTCTTATGGTTACTTGTGATTTTGCCCACCCCATTAATTTAATTATACGGGCGTGATAATTTGTATATATGTATGTATTTGTAGGACTGTCATAAATGCGCGAGTTTTGGACCAAGATTCATTATGTTACCTACCACTAATCGTGTATCCAGTTCTTTCAAACCAGTATGGCGAAAGGATTTTAAGAGGCTCCTTTTGTGCACGTCCGCGTCCCTGCAAAAGTTGCCTCCTGACGCTGTAAAAATCATCAAGTACCTGGAGATGGTAAAAGGCTTTAGTTTGTCTAATGTTGTCTGGAAAAAAGTATTGTTTTTGTTGTATTATGTATATACTGGCATCTCTGTGTGGACCCCGGATAGAAGAAGTAGGACACGTATACTTAATGTTTATTTCAAGTTTTTTTTTTTAAATCTAGCCTGAATGCAGACATCCCAAATCGTTTAGCTTCTATTGCGTTTCTCACATTATGATTAAAAAAAAATGTTGTACCTACTTTGTAATTAGCAGTGAGGACTGGTAATTGGCTTCTGTCCCAGACATTTATCTATTACTGCTTATAGTTCTCATATTCTACTAACGATCTACAGATCGTTAATTAAAATAGCGACGTTGTCATCTGTCAAATTCTGGACAGATAAACAACTTATGGTAATTCACGTTTATTCGTTCAAGTTCACGATCCGTTAGTAGAATATTGTAACCGGGCATTCAAGTTCAAGTTCAAGTTCGTTTATTCATATATCTTCCTTTTACAAAATGTGTTTGAAATATAAATAAAAATGTCATAATCATACAATCAATAGTTACTTTATTTTATTTCCGATCTTCCGTATAATAATAATAATAAATAACACCCAACAGTCACATACATAGTCCTGACCCCACACTAGGATCCCCTGTGTCGTGGGTATCAGAAACTACGAGTACCATGGCACCACAACACCCAGACCCGGAAGAAATATTTACAGATCATGCAAACATTTCTTCCGCGGCGGGAATCGAACCCGCGCCTCCTGCGTCTCTGCCGAGCAATCGCCCGCCACGCCACCGAGGCCGTAAGAATAAATTCTCACTCAGATTCTTAATAAGTAGTAACTTGCATTGTGTCCAATACAGTTGTTTCTCTAGTACAGCTCATTAACCTTTACCGCTGGCCAGTTAGCACCGGGAAAGCAGACGACAATATGTCACAGTGACGGGCCACCTGGCGCCGTCCTCGACCCTCACTACTGTCACAGAGAATGTACTCTTTATCAGATGAACCAATCTCTTAAATCAAAGAAGCATTTTGAGGTTATATTCTTCTTATGGTGTAAAAGGCCTTATAGTACCTAGATGAATTATACGGCGTCAGGAGGCAACTTTTACCTTCACAAACGGGACGCTGTAGTGCCCGGGACGAATTAAGATAGAGTAGACTTGCCCAGCACCTGTTCCATCCTCTCAGCTTAGTCGGCCTTGTTCACAGGAAAGACATGGTTAATACGTGCGGAGCTGATTAAAGCCGCGGGTTTCCTCACGATGTTTTCCTTCACCATTTGAGAGTACTGGTATGGCGCACATAAATTTTTCGCACAGAAAAATTCATTGGTACACGACCGGATTTGAACCCACGACCTTAGGATTGGAAGGCGGGGTCACTACCAACTAGGCCACCAGTGAAATACGAACTAACTCGATGATGATAATGTAACAAAGAGTTGTTACAATAATTACGTAGATACTTATTTTTCAAAGGGTTGGTTCAGTTATTATTAGTTGACTATTGGGACAAATTCGGTTTTCATACAAAGCACAAAGTTTGCCGAAGAGCACAATGTTTGTGGTATTGCTGTAGATAACTAAGAGAAATAGTAAAAGTATTGATGAAGAGGCCTATTATGCCCAGCCGTGGGTCAAATAAGCTGTGGATGATGATTATGATGATTGATGATAAGTGACATGCAGCCGCGATGTCTAGTGTGTGAAAGGAAAGTCGGGCAATTACCTTTCTTTGCTCTTGCCAAAGTAGATAGACACCACATCATTATGTGTAAGCTTATTTTTTAGAAGAGCTTTTTAAGCTGAGGGTGAAGTTTTATGATTTTTGAAAGGGCTTATAAGGTCCAAAATATGTTTGTCAATAAATTGACTCACAGATGCCATTATTAAAATAAGATAAAATAAAAATCTGTTCTATAACAAAACAATCTTTGCCACGAATAAAGCAATATCAATGGAGCTCAATGAAATGTTTCCATTGTACTTGTCCTAAGCTATTTCAGTAAATAATTTAGTGCGAAAAATTGATAACCCAATGGCAAGCATCCAGGCAGTAATTTAAATGTCTGCATAATTAATTTTGATAATTATTGCTGTGATGCAGTTGGCCAGTGCACTTTTGCGGCATCCGGTAGCTTTGGCCTTATAGAGGAGAGTTAAAACGGCTATGCTGAGCCGCGGCGGGGTTTGTGGTAGCGCGCGCCTTTGAAGTGTGCCAACCTGGGTGAGGTGATCTCGCGATTACGCTTAGTCGCTCATTCCATCCAGATAAAAGGACTAGTGTTCCTGCTGCTTTGGTTCTCAATAGCGTACTCACTTATACAGTTTCTCGAACCGTGATTATCTAGACAACAGAAATGGTGAGGGCTTGTTAAGTGGTTGGATTTTGTGTTAAATATTTAGTGAGAATTATGATTTTACAATTTTTTTGTGACGGTTTCAGGAGGAACTACCCAAGGAACAAGTTGACAGTGAGTAATTTAATTTGTTTGTTTATGGAAACTATTAAAAAATATTTATAGAGCTTTGAAAAATAATAAAGCTTTCACCGGTTTTGTCTATGCATCGCTAACTGTCCCCAACCATCGCGTAGAAAATGCAGGCTAGCACCTGAGACCACCGAAGTGCTACAGGTTATCCCTGATGATAGTGTAGCTCTATATCATCTACTATAGATGGTAAAGGCCTTAGTGTAGCTTTCTAACAGTGAAATAGTTATCTATCAGTTTATCTAGTCATGTCACTAATTCTTTCGAACCTGTGGGGTAAAAGGTTTTAAAATACGCCTCGAAGGATCTTTTCGTGCGCTTGACACATGTTTTCGAACTTTCTACCGTTCTGCGACACACCGGTTTCTTCATAATGTTTTCTTTCACCGTTTGAGAGTGGTAATAGCGCACAATTTTTTTCAAATAGAAGCACCCATTGGTGCACGACTGGATTTGAACTCACGACCTTAGGATCGGGACGCGGGGCCGCTACCACTAAACTACCAGTGCTCTCAAAATAGTTATTAAAATCGGTTCAGTAGTTTCTGAGTTGGCTCCCTGCAAAAAAACTAACAAAACCTCTCTTAAAGTTTACTTAAAGTAAAACTTTAAGTAGAAACTTAATATCATTTTTTTATTAAGTATCTTTGGATATATATGTTACTTATTGCTTTGATTTAATATCCAAGAAAACAAGTACTTACCTAATGCGATGAGATTAAAATAGTTTCATAAATACTATTACATTAAATTCAGGAATACTGAAATGTGTGGGTGGGATGCTCATTAATTAGTTCTCAACGGGCGTTTCAGCTCATACATACATTTGCATCATTATTCACCGAGACTCTAAGATTTACTTCAAATGTAGTTGTTTCAAACGGAAAGACGAACTTCGGAGCAAAATTAATAGCTTTCCATCTTAAGTGGGTTTAAATTCTCCGAGAATAATTATCTCGATGCAATACGGACATATCGTATGTTGTGGTGATCTGCTGCTGGCTTCTGGCAGAGACTGGATGCCTCAAGCCGAAGATAGGGCGCGTTGGCGCTCCTTGGGGAGGCCTATAAAATGTGCGCGCTATACCAGTACTCTCTAACGGTGAAGGAAAACATTGTGAGGAAACCCGCGGCTTAGTCAGCTCCGCATGTATTGACCATGTCTTTCCTGTGGACAAGGCCGACTAAGCTGAGAGGATGGTATGGTTAGTAGTGGACATGCCTGCTCCATATAAATTCGTCTCGGGCACTACAACCCCTTGACGCTGTATAAATCATCTAATATAAATGGTAAAGGCCTTAGTTAAGTTTATGTACAAGAAAGTAAGCAGAAGTCACAGTCTTCCATTTCACTATCTACATCATCAGCCTGTCTGCAGCCACTTTTGGGTAAATGCCTTTTCTCCGATCCCTCCGAACGAAAGCTACTTTTTATTAAATTCAAACCGGTCTCATTTTAATAAATTCAATCTATTTGCAGTTTTAAAGAAAGCCTTCGAAGCCTTCGACCAGGAGAAGAAAGGATGCATAGACACGGTAATGGTGGGCACCATCCTGGGTATGCTGGGGCACCAGGTCTCAGATGCCACGCTCAAGGAAATCATCGATGAAGTTGACGCTGATGGTAAGATACCAAAACACCAGTCCTGAAACCATGAGAGCATTGGTGGTCTAGTTGGTAGTGACCCCGCCTTCCGATCCTAAGGACGTGGGTTCAAATCCGAAAAAAATTTGTGCGCTATACCAGTTCTCTCAAATGGTGAAGGAAAACATCGTGAGAAAACCCGCGGCTTAGTCAGCTCCGCACGTATTGACCATGTCTTTCCTGTGGACAAGGCCGACTAAGCTGGGAGGATGGAATAGGTGCTGGGCAAGCCTACTCCATCTTAATTGGTTCTGGGCATTACAGCATCCCGTTTGTGAAGGTAAAAGTTGCCTCCTGACGCTGTATAAATCATCTACTATAGATGGTAAAAGGCCTCAGAAACCAAGATATATCTTATAATATTTTAGCATTGGCGCAGCCGGCCGGTTTGTATCGTCTAAGCTGCGCTAGTGATCAATTTAGAACGTAGCTGTTACTTTCCTTTATTCCAGTGAGATTTTGTAACCTTATGAATAAAAATGCAGAAATACTACACCGCTGCTGTTGCTCTCAAACAAAAAAATACTTAATTTGATTTATGGTAGAAAAATATATCCATGAAAGGTAGAATAATATTTCTGCAAATCATTCAGAGATTCTCTTATCTACTTTTTGTTGTGATTACTCGGCGGTATTGTTATCTGTTACTGAATTTCGTCTGTGATAAAAATGATTTATCACTGTTGCTTTCATATTCGAATTACTTTTATATCTTTAACATAAGATCGATTATTGCGGCCTTTATGTTGTCATAATAAATGACATTGAAGTTTGTTTAAAATAAATACTTTATCAGGTTCCGGTGAGTTGGAGTTTGAAGAGTTCGTGACCCTGGCATCGAGATTCATGGTTGAAGAGGACGCGGAGGCGATGCAACAAGAACTCAAAGAAGCATTCCGGTTATACGACAAAGAAGGTAACTAGAATAGAATAGAAAAATAATTATTCTGTTACTGAAAACATGCAAATACACCAAGGCAGAGTATAAGTAGGTACTTACTTAAAAAATAAGGTAACAAATAAGGTACTCAGCGTTTGCAATGAAGGGCGAAACATGCCAGAGTGCTGATCTTCCGTGATTGTACTGACTTACGAAATAGTTGAAGTAGCAATGGGCAGACCATAGAACCCTTTAATGAGGCACCCTCTGTGAAAGTGTTCTCGTGTTAACTCGAAGTCATAACATTGTAGAAGTTGATGGATTAAAATGGAGACAATTTCGCTGGTAATCATTTTTATGAACTTTAGTATATTATGTCACGGGATACAAAAAGCTTCACAGTAGGTATCGCGATACTGCGTGACAGGAACAATTTTTATATCGTATCCTTTAAACAAAATTTCCCTGCGTCCCCCACCCCTCACACGTTTTAAAACATCACAAAGTGGCCTTCGACAAAGTACGCCCATCTGTTTTTGATAGAAACATCATTAATTATTACTCTGCTTCGATTGATTCTAGTATTCCTGATAGCAACAATCAATTCTCATCAAGCAATCAATTCTTGGCTTTGAACTTAAACTATTAATAGACTGTTAAATTATTCAAACCATAATATCAACCCTTGTCTTAATAACCATAGGAAAAACCATAGATTCAACCAATCACGAACATAGTTTTCCCAACCTAATCATTTCCATAAAGTACGTACAAACCACAATCATTTGGAAAAGTTTTAATTGCCTTTATTACCCTTACTAAATTAGCCTTGAATTAGAATTAGTAATCAATGCTCCGTGATTTGGCAGAACAATGTAGTTTACGATTTATTAATCTTCTCGTTGACAGTTTAATCGTGTCAGCTGTTGGGTGATGAGTCATTACTTTGCTAGGTTTTTTTTAAAAAACCGTCTTCAGTCACATTAGGTCCGTAAATAGCGAAATGGCAATTTTTTTGACCATAAGGAGCGAAGTGGCAGTTTTTTATAAACTCCCGAGCTTTTCTAAAACAGCCTTTACTCATATTAGTCCGTAGCTAATTGGCAAACGCCAGGTTTGGTTGTTGATGTTTGCATGTTGTTTGATAAACTTTAAACGGAGAATATGGATTTTGTTATAACTAGAGGCACTTAAGCTTGAGCATAGTTTCAGCATTGGTAGTCATAATCATCATCATGAGCCTTACTACTACTAATTTACTTCTGGATATCATACTAGAATTGATATTTATAAATGCGAAAGTTGGGAAGAGGATGGGAGAATAGGATGACTGAATGTTTATGGCTAGTCAGCTACACGGGTAATAGGCGAGCAAATCCGTAAACTCATAAGTAGCGTAATTATTTATATTTTTTTCTTAACCGTTGAGAGGTATATGCCCTTCGCCAGTCAGTAGTGTAGGATTAAAAGCATACATTGTAATCGACTAGCCTTGGACACATTTCAATGTGAATAGAGCTGAAATGAAGCTCTTTATAGTGCAATTTGGATGTGAACTTGGATATTAATATTTATGAGCTTTTGTACAGCGTAATAAATATTATACGCGTGTGCCAAATAGTGGCTTTTGACAAAAATGATCTGTCGAATTCATAATCATAAAAACAGTTCGTAAAATTAATTCAGTAAATTATGAGCTTTGAAACACCACACCGGTTTTATTTGCAATTAGCGTCAAAGCGACAATTACCAATTTTAGAGCGCAAAAGTAAGACTATAATACCGTATATAGAAGTATTTTCCTGGTCTTATTATGCTGAAGTTTAGGGAGTCATCTTAGGAAGAGTTATTTTATACTACACCTGCTCGGAAAGTCAGTTCATATTTCTTCAATAACAGGGGAAATATGTCATTACTGTCGTACAAATATGCGGGAGGGAAAAATGTATGAAAATCCATTTCTAACACGCTAAGTGAAAATTACGTAGTACGGAAATGTAGTATAATAAGACTACGTATCACTCGGGAGAAAGTGTGATTCTTAACTCATTGTGTATTGAGGGCAAACTACACCCTCGTTAATGATCGGTCATTTTCTCCCTTCAGTGAACAATGTACCTACTATTTTAGTTCATAGTCAACCTTTGATCTGATCAAGTCATCTTTGTCAAGTGACACTCAATAATCAACAAGAACAATAACAAAGTACCTCATTACTTTTATGAACGGCTTATTGAAGGGTGGCTGAACGAAGCAGTTCACAAAAAATTTAAAAGATAGCAAGAAACAAAGTGTCCTTTTCGGCACGGATAACTTTTTCAAGTAATCCATTCTTCCAACTTCATCAATAACGGTTCACAAAGATAAATCGATAAGCTCCCGTATTTTACACGCCATTTCCACTCAGTCCCGCGGGAGGCTATTTAAATAACAGTTTTCATTTGTAAATCCATTTTATGTGAGTTATGATAGCCTGGAGCTTTGGAAGACGTAGTTATTTCTGTTCATAGCTTACTTTTTAATTGCTTTGAAAAAGTGAATTTATATTGACGGAAATAGAATTCTTTTGAATTCTATTTCTGTCCAAAAATATTACGTCTACATTGCCACCAACATTTATGCCCCGTTCCAATATTCGACTAATGGACGACGGATTGTTCATTACCATAGCAACATTGTTATCTGTCATTGATGAACGACTGTCGTTTATTAGTAGAATATTAGAAGCAGAAAAAGACGAGTGGGAAATTGTAAAAAACGCTCGTTTTTAAAAATACGTCACAGATTCTTTGGCAACTTCTTCGTCACGCATGGCCGATCTGTCTAGCAGGGTTTATCTCGGGTGATCTAGTTGAGACGTTATTCACGTCTAGACAATCGAACTCGTCTCAGAATAGGCAGCCGTGATAGTACGGGCTGGTAAGCTATTATTGGATGAACTGGTTTGATAATAAAGTAGGTAAGGGGTACAGTATCCGCTCGTTGTCATGACACATAAAAAAATATTGTCTTTGAAAATTGAGTCAAAGAATTGATTCTTTTAATTTTCTTTCATTTGAAAGGTCATCGTTCTGGGCATTTGAAATTGCCGGACGGAGAAATATTAATGATCTTTCTCTATGATACCATACGCACTAAAAGTGCGTATGATATCATGGAAGATAAAATGTAGATTTAAATTAGTAACAGTGAGTCTATACTAAGCCATCATTAATTTTCTCAATCATCATCAGCCTTTGCATTTTCCGACTTGCTATGCTCGTTTACCTTTCTGTTGACCAGCAGTTTTATGAGTAAAAACACAAAGTAGTATATAAGGACTGGTAGCCCCATCTTAAAACTCTCAGTAACTGTACAAGCGAAATCCACGTGAATGTTAGGTAGGTAAATCATATGAATCAGGTAACTTCCATTTGTCCTCGAAACTTTGAGAAGTCCTCGGGACTTCTCAAAGTCCCTGCTGCCTGTTACCCACGCGTTCCGTTTCCGCTGTCTCCGTAAACGCTTAGGAAGTTGCCTGAGTTATGTAGTTTATCTATAGCCGAGATTATCGCAGCTCACATGCTCATCTAAAAATAATGACAGCCACTGATCACTAATTAATGGGACGAGAAATAAGACAAACGTTTAAAAATTGTTGTAGTATTTATTATAGAATTACCGCAGGCGTTATTTGTCACTGGTTTTTAACTGTAATTTGGATAGTGACACCGAGAGAGAGAGTCTTAGTTGGTAGTGACGCATTTTATATTTTTTCTTTACTCCCAGTTCAGCAGAGAAGTTGATAATCAATATTAGAACATAATCCAAACCTGACCAGTATTGTTGCTCATTTTACATAATATTACCTAGGCAACGCCGGGTCGTAATATTCTACTAACGAACGATGGATCGTTCATTTCATTTTTTTCTGTTTAAGCCTGCAACCTTATTCACAAACTACACTTTACAAGGTCACCTTGCCTTTACAATAGAGTATTAGAATACTCGCTAGAATATGAAGTTAAAATATGTATTAAAACTTATACAGCGGCTTACTAAATTGGGTACTAAATTCAAAATAGATACTCACCCTCCCACCGATCCGTCTTACCTCACCCCGCCCACAAATTCGTGATATGTTTTCACCGCACCTATACAGTCATTAGGGTTTTTTTCTATTGGTTTTTCAGGGCCACCTTGTGATTATAGGAGCAAATGGCGGTAGATACGGAAAAGTAATTGCGGATTTTTTTTTTGCTTTCAAATTAGTGGAAAAAGGATTTATCTATCAGTTAACCTTATTTTCTGTCAGCTTGAATACTAAGAAACTTTTTGTGAAGAAAATAAAATATTATTTATTATTATCTATGAGTGTACTACGATTGACTTATTCCAGCTATTTACATACAGAGTGACTGTAAAAAAACTGTGTTGGCCTAGTAGGAGTAGGTTTGAATCCCAGCGTGCATGTGGATTTTTCGCTTCAAAATGTTTAATATTACATTCTTGAATCGGATAAGGAAATCCGTGCGACTAATTAGTTTTTCAAGTAACTATTGAGCTTATCTTTCCCATGGATAAGGCCGACTAATAGTATGGATGAGGGAAAGCTTACTCAATCTAGAACCACCCCGGAAATTTCAGCGTTCCCGGCCATAGTTTCCTCCCGACTCTTTACAAATCGTCTATGTACCTATAGTAAAAGGTCTTTACTTCTTATGCCCGACTTCTATATACAACTAACTGCAAACTGCAAAGCAACTTTGTTATCTACGAAAAAGCTCTGTACACTGTTTGACGCCTTAAACTGAAGGAAACTAGATAAATATGCAATGACAAGGTTTTACTGAATTTCTTATAACCTATCTTATTTACATAAACATTAAACAACAATTTATTATTTCTTTAATGGATTCCAGGTAACGGCTACATCACGACGGACGTGCTACGAGAGATCCTCAGGGAGCTGGACGACAAGATCGGCGCAGAGGAACTCGACATGATGATTGAGGAGATTGACTCTGACGGCTCGGGAACTGTTGATTTTGACGGTAGGTTTATAAATAAATATAAATATTTGTGGGAATTTCACACAGCGCCATCTAGCCCCAAACTAAGCAAAGCTTGTACTATGGGAACCAGATGGCTGATAGAATACTTATATACGTTTTATTTATAGTTACACACATATTTTTTTAAGATTTTGGTATAAAATTGATTTGATTGAGCCTTCTTAGTATGAGCACCGAGAATTTATTTTCTTCCTAGAATAGAATGATCTATTTCTCTCTAAGAGAGCACAAAGTACAACACTAATGGGTTCACCGTTGCTATGGAAAGGATGTGTCTACCTAGAAACTCTTTCTTCTTGTAACGCCATGTTCGGGGGTGTAGAGAGAGGAGTATATTTTGTCTACAATCAAATGTCATTTTGCTCTATTCTACCGTAGAGATAAGCGTTTTCTCGGTGCTCGTGCTAAGGTAGGAGACAGAAGAGAATATATTTTTTTTAAATTTTATCTGATCCTTTTTTCTATTTTCAGAATTCATGGAAGTCATGACTGGTGGAGATGATTAAGCAGAACAGTTGAAAATATCAGGCTACAAACAAGATACCATCAAGGGAATCATTTTTAAATAATAAATACTTTTATAAGACCATTATGAATCCCCAATTTATTTAAGTTTAATTTATTTTAAGTTACCAATTATTTATAACAACATCGCTTTAGAAGATTTATTGTAAAACCATCAATAATCAAAAGCAGTAAAACGAGTCAACTTAATTATAATTGTGTAGTTTTATTTTATTGAGGTATATTTTTGAATCCATTGAAGTAGGCCAAAGAAAAGTTTAATGGATTGTATGAAAGATGTCATTTTTAAGAAATGATTCAGTGCAGAGATCACGGCTGAGAAAAGAGAAGGGTAGAAGAAAAGATGCAGTGCCATCCCACAGAATTGTATAAGAACAGCAAAATGGCGAAATATATTTTGTAATTTCTTTTAAAGTTTCATGATATTTACTTGCATTTACTTAATTACACGAGAAATACGTGTAATTTCATCGTGTGTAAATTACGGTAGATACGTATATTATTTCCTCACAACTTAACTTTACGATACAGAACATAGAGTTTACTCACAGTCTGGACATCAGAAAGAGAATACAGGATGCGCTAGTGGAGAAACGTCCTGGCTCGGACACTATGACTTTGAGAACCGTTCTCTGCGCTCGATCTACTCAAATTCATTCTCAAAATTTGGCTTTTGATGGCTCCACCCCATGCAGTATTACAACATGTTATTAGAGAAATTAAAAATTTTGAGGCAATCAAGGTCTGCAACACTTAATTCAAAAAACATAAATTAATTTGCAAACTCTTGAAACTGTATTCTGAATATGCGCTAACCATGAAAGGCAGCCTTTCATGTCTAAGTAAATTACCGCTATTTTAATTTTAAAATAAATCACCAGAACTGTTCAGACGTAGAACTTTCTAAGAACCACGAGTTTATTAACGACGTAGATAAGTGAAGTAGGCTACTGATGAAACTACTTTGAATTTCAAAAGGTTCACAGGCATTTAGAGATGCTTCATTTCCACTAGAAAAATCGTGTTAAGTTAGACGGAAAACGTTCACTAATCCGGTCCGTAATAGGACAGGCACGCGAGCCATACTGTTTTCTTTGCTTTTTTGTGCCAGCACGGTGATTATATTTTTGTGCTAACACGGTGACAATATTTTTGTGCTAGCACGGTGATGATATTTATATGCTAGCATGGTGACGATATTTTTGTATTAGCACGGTTACGATAATTCGGCTATGGAGCGGGGTATTGGGGCAGGGGTACCAAATGTTCTGAAAATAAGAGGTACGTCCTAATTAAATGATAAAAATACCTACCCATAAATCTTTTACATTTTGAATGTTGACGAAAAACTATAGACATTAGTTATTCTTTAAAAATGAAAAAATAAGCCGACATCAAACGACGTGATAAAACTCTTCGCTTTACGAACAGGCGTAAATTCAATAAACAAGTACACACATGCTTATAATTACACTTGTAGCAAACGTTTTTAGAAAATTCAAAGTCTAAGCGTATTTCAAAGGGCTTCCGTTCAACAGTAGCAGATGGTTCATTTCAGCGAACACGAGTAGAAGCAATTATAATGTTTGCAAATGGGCTATAAATATTGCGAATGTCATAGCTCCTAGCACTGCACTCCACGCTCATACAATGTTATTAATGGATGCTGAGTTTCTGAGATTTGGTGGTCGTCATATGAAGTAATCGTCAAACAAACCCACTTTCTAAATAAGTATGTAAAATAAATAAATAAATATTTGTGGACATTTCAGACAGCGCCATCTAGCCCCAAACTAAGGAACTATGGAAACCAAATGGCTGATAGAATACTTATATACTTTTTTTTGTAAGTACACACTTATAATACATAATACTATAATACCCAGACCGGGAAGAAGTATTTGCATAACATACAACATTTCTCCCGTAGCGGGAATCGAACCCGCGCCTCTTGCGTCTCAGCCGAGCACTTGCCCGTCACAGTATAGAGGTCGTCGATATATTGATCTTATGGTGTACCACCACTCTTTGCACTCCGCAAAGAGTGGTGAAAAGGAATTCGCGAAATTCAACTTCTAGAGGACACAGGGTGGTGATAAAATTTATACCTATTACTGGACAGTTGCGGGACGTTCTACTATAGTTTTTATGTTAATCATAAATTGATTGGAATGCTGTTTGTATAGAGAAACTAATTATGTATGGTGGCAAAACAAGAATAACTATAAATAACAACTTTCGAGAGCCTCGATGCTTTTTAAGGAAAAACTGTGGAGTAATCCAATCCCACCAATATCCAACAAATTTTATAAATGCGAAAGTTTGTGATGGACGTGACGATGTGACGATGTTTGTGCTTCAACCACGCCGTAACAGCTGAATGGATTTGAATTAAACTTGGAACACACTAGTGCTAGCTAGTGTGCTGGAATAACATATAGGCTACTTTTTATCCGGGGACCACGCGAGCGAAGCCACGGGCGGAAGCTAGTCTTAAATAAATTTGGGAGGATGTTTAAGATGTTTGACTTGAAAACCATAACGACAGGCTTATAAAAACAGGTAACTTATATATGTACTTCGTGATCGCAAGCGAAGCCGTAGGCCGAAGCTATCGTTTAAAAACTGTAGTGTAGAATATTGCGCTTGTAATTTGCAAATATTGAAGCAAAATTGAACTCTGAAAACAAATCAGTAGAATCCGCGCGCACCCGTTTAAAGCTCTCAAATTAAAATCTTTTGTTTTTCGCTTTGTCGAAGGGAAACTTTTCGATGAATTTAACCGAACACCCAACCTTCACAAAATTGATGATTGAACTTTGACTCGCTTCAACTTTATTCAAGTTTAAATAGGTTTATAACCCTTTTATAGCCGGTTCAGTGTGTTATACTATCGAACAACGGATGGTAAGTTAGCATAGCAAGGTTTTTTTTATGTCAAAAATTGTAAAGATGTCAACAGATAAACATTGATTATGGTAATAACCGATCAGTCGTCCGTTAGTAGAATATATGAACAGGCACATTTATTCATTATAAATAATAAAACCGGTCAAGTGCGAGTCGAATTCACACACGAAGGGTTCCGTACCATAGTACTTTAAAAAATGTTTCTTGTATGAGGCCCCCTTTTTTATTATTTGCGGCAATAAAAAAAAACCCCTGTGTGAAAATTTTAACTCTACCTATTACGGTTCATTAGATACAGCCCGCTGACGGACGGACGGATGGACAGCGGAGGCTTGGTAATAGGGCCTCGTTAGCACCCTTCGGGTACGGAACCCTAAAACAGTCACAAACAGAAATAAATATAACTTTTTGTAACTCCAGCTCATTAGCAAGTCTAGGAAATCAGAGCTTTAAAAATATAGGTACCTGTAGCAAGAAGTACTTACCGTACCTATGTTGTGAATATTTTATTACCCTACAAACTTTCTGTCGTATCTTTGAACTCGGAATACCTCATACATTATTGAAGCCCTCGCTTGTAATCTGATTGAAACAGACGAGCTATCTTCCATCTAATTTGTCGTATCAACATCAAAAGTATGTGATTAGACGAAGTTACAAAAGTGTTTTGTGAATGTGGCTGTACGTGTTTGGATTGTATGTATGTAAGTATGTATGTACGTATATATATATATATATATATATGTATGTATGTATGTGCATTCTTTGGCTGAAGCTGTAGTCCAAACGGCTGGACGGATTTTGATAAATGAGCTGTCGTTGGATTCATCTGGATGAGGATGTGTCATGTGCCTCATGAATTATTGACAAAAAATCCTTTAAGACGTTATGTGTGTTGAAGAATATTATTTGATAAAAATGTGCATTGTTGTACAAAATTTAACTTAGGCAGCCACAGTTTTAGGTTTTAATTAGATGTGTTTTTTAGGATCTTATCGTGGTCGTGGATTTTTAAGTGACTTAAAATAATGTTTTAATAGAAATTTTAAAAGACTGGATAAAATAATTATTTTAATGTAAATTTATAAATTTACATTTATTCTGGTCGAAATGATGCGCGACCCAATAGCTGGTTCTTCTTTGGCTCAACGAATCAGTATTGCCATTCAGCGTGGCAATGCGGCCAGCGTCTTGGGCACGCTTTCACCGTCTGATGAGCTGGATCAGGTGAGCTATCTATAGACCGTTTGCAACGACCTTTAGATAGCCCGACTGTTTCTTTTGTATTTTGTAAATTATATTTGTATTAGTTGTAAGTTTCTTTCTGTTAATAAAGATATAGTATTTCTTATAGTTTCTACGATGATAGGTAGGTACTCAAATTGGAGACGAGAGCAAATACCTACCTATATATTCGCACGCATGATTTCCCTCACCCATTGAGTCCCAGCACTCCATTGAGTTTCATTACAGAAGCGGAAATTTCATTGGTATAGGAGCTTCCCGGAAACAGCTTAATTGTTCCGAGTGTGGTGCCAGACTAATGAAACTTCGAGATGGAATCACTTTACATATTATATACTTAGGTACCTTGGCGTAGGAGTAATTTTGTCTGGATAAGTATTATACATAGGTACTTAATGAACACAAGGGAAGTAGTTCTTTTAATATAGATACTTTTGTCAGTAGGTCCGAATAACACAGGACAGTGAAAAGTAGAAGAGCAAAAGGAGAATTATAGAATTAAATCTGGATTTAATTATTTAATTTAATCACCCATTTTTCTGGAAAAATGGGTGAAAATAAGTGGTTGATAAATAAGAGTCTATCTGTACAAAGAAAAAAATATAATAATAATAAATGGTAAAGGCCTTTACCTCACAGATTATATCTTCATCTTCCTACCCTTATCCCACTCTAAGTCGGGTCGGCACAGCATGTTCTTTTCTTACGTTCCCTTCTGTCAGCCGTCATATCTGTTCTCACTCCTTTCTTAACCATGTCCCCTTTCACACAATCCATCCATCTTTTCTTTGGCATACCTTTACCTTTAGAGCTATGAATATGAATATGGATGGATTGAGAAATCCATCCATATTCATATTCATAACTCTCCTCGCAACATGACTTTCATCCCTCCTCATGACATGCCCATACCACGCTAGCATATTACTCCTCAATCTTTCTGTCACTTGCGCTACTTTCAAACTTCCCCATGACTTCCCCTGATATAATAATTTCGTATTTTATCAATTCTTTATAAAACAAAATAATAATAATATATATGGTAAAGGTCTTATCTCCACAGATTATAATGATAATAGCCTTGAAAACATGTCTTCCGGTATGCGGCAGGAAATAAACCCACCAATTACACCCCAAACGAAACCAATTACATTTACAACTGTAATGTCCCCGTATGATTTATTAATAGCCGTATATTTGACCGTGTCGATATCATTGCACGTCGCACTCTTTGGATTCCAAGAGGTGCGCCGCAAGATGGCCAGGTGTAAGCAACATTTTAATTGGAAACGAGACAGGCTTGCAGTTAGTACGCTGTCCTAACAAGCCACTAATAAGCCACAGTTGCAACTTGTTAAAAAAGTTACGTAGTAAACCCGCGCAATAGGGTAAGCTAGATGATTTGAAATATCTATTCAGTCAATATTTTTTGCCGTCACTAAGAGGGTAGTATTTTTGTATTTCGTTGTCTTTTCCCTTCGCATAAAGGAAAAGAGCTTTTATTCACATTATAAAAGCAAAAAAACAGTTCTAATGAATTTATACTGATTGTGACCGATGCTTGGTAGACTTTAGATCGAATTTTAGTAAGCTTTCAACAATACTTTGTCTAAAAGTAAAAGAAAGTTGTAAGGTTAATGAGATTGTGAGTTTACATGTTTGTTGTCTAATCTGTAACGGCTAGACCCTAAGTTGATTTGCTGTTCTGATGCTAGACAGAAAACGAAACTTGGAAAAGGTAGTTGTTGTAGTCTATCAGTAACTTGGAATAACATTTAGATCTAGAGAAAAATTTTACTTATTAACGTCTATAACGCGCGAGCAAAGTTACAGATAACCTATAAAGATACACCAATCATTCAATATTTAAAATTATATTCTACAATGTGCCTATAACTTACTTTTAAAAGTTATTTTTATTGATTGTCATTTAAAAAGGTGTCTCTATAGCACCACAGGTGGAACAGGGAAAACACTATAATCTCTTTAAAAAATATTCTTTTAGAAAAACTGTTGCCAACCCCTTAGGTATTCCATCTAGGCGGAACCAAGATGTACCCCGGTATAAAATGGTCTACATCCAGAAAATCTGGATCCATTCCCAAAAGTGCATTGACGGATTTCTTCAGTTTGATTTAGTGGTTTCACTGTGATACATCAAATATGGTGCGTGTCAAAAAATACTATCATTCTATTACAGTGTCAAAGATAATGTTTCTGACTTGTATATTGGCATAAATTATGTGTGTGGATTCAAAATGTGTTTTAAAAAAGTGATTATGACTATTGAACTAATTTTCATCTTTTGTTACATGTCCTGCGCTCAGGATGAACTTGACAAGGAACAACTAACACGTGAGTATTTTCAAATATATTCATAAGAATAGCTAATAATATATACATCGTGTATATCACGCTTGTTTCTCATAGACCCCTATGGGAAACAAACCTGATATACAGAGGCAGAGACCTTAGCAAATGGAAATATCATGGAGTTGTCATTTGCTACTGTCCTGATATAATTTTGTACTTTTTCCGCTTCGATCAAATGAATACCAGCTTTTGTATCATCAACTTAAAAAATATAAACTGTTCCTATAACAATAATAATTAATTACCTGGGATAATAGGTATATTTCGTTGTAAAGTACCTTAGCTTTTGTTATTTTTGTCTGGCTATTGATCAGTAAGTTTAAGGATTTCGTAAAAACTAATCATTGTTTTTTTTTTCAATTTCGTGGTCTTGAAAGTCATTATAAAGACTTCGAAATTTATTTCATTTTAATTTTGAAATCACCAAATGACTTTGATGACTACGAAATTGGAGAAAAAATAATGGAAATGGACCATGGAATGGAAACCTTGACCCACACAACTATTAAGTACTAATTAGTGTCCCTAGTCGCTAGTCCCACAATAAGTGAGGTGAAAGGATTGAAGGACCCTCCACCAGGATTTTGTGATGATAATACCACTGAACTTTGCTAAAAAATCAAAGGAGACAAATTCAACGTTTTTCAATCGCTCTGATATTGATCCATATTCAATTAAAACTAAAGTGTTCAATCAGTGCGTCCTCCCTGTCATGACATACAGAGTCGAAACGTGGACTGGACACTCACAGTACGCCTAGTCCACTAATTCAATGTCACTCAGCAAACTATGGAAAGAGCTTTGCTCAGAGTTCCTCTGAAGGATAGGATTCGTAACGATATTATTCAACAGAGAACCAAAGCCATCGATTCAGTGGGCTGGTCGGTCATATCTGCCGAAGAACCGACAACCGCTGGGGTAAACGAGTTCTTGAGTGAAGACCGCGGCTAGGTAGAATGACGATCTATGAAAGGCTGAAAGAGAGACTGGCTGAGAGAGAGAGACTGAGGCAGAGACTGGATGCGTCATGCGGAAGATAAGATCCAGCAGTGGACTGCTATAGGCTGGTGATTATGATGATGAATTCAAACAACAAACATACAAAATAACTAGTTTATGTAAAAAACGATAAATCGATTTGCCTAATAACACATTACAAATTGATTGCCGATTGCTCTTCAGTACCTACAAAGATAGGTACGATAGATTAATAGTTTTATGAATGGTATTTGACGAATTGGCAGTGGGCCCGTCTAATGGTAGATTATGTGCTCGATTTAGCTGCACTTCCAATTAGATGACATGACCTTCATATAGCGCGTTGGACATAAACAAAATACCTGGATTAATTTTGGAGCTCGCCGGTTTATAAGCTTCTGGACTTTTATTCTACTCGTAGTAACTCTACTAAGAAATAAGTCTACAAAAATAGAGTATACCTTACCTACCTACCTATCTATAATTACAAAAAAAACAAATGTATTTACTTAAACCACTGACATAAAGGTACCGAGGTAAACAGGTCATTATTAAAAAATATTATTATCAGAAAGTATGATTGTGTACAAGTAATTGAAAAAGTAGATTGTGTACAAACAAAAATATTTTTGTTCTAGTATTGAAAAACGCGTTCGACGCTTTCGACCATGAAAAGAAAGGAATGATTGCCACTGAGATGATTGGCACCATTTTGGAGATGCTGGGGCAAGATATTGACGAGGCAACGCTGGCTGAAATCATTGCTGAAGTAGATCAAACGGGTAAGCACCCTTTATTATTTTATGCAATTTTACTGTTCAGGAAAAGTCAAGCGCCCTCTAGTACTGTTTCTTGGAACTGTTACAGCGGCATCTGTAGCATGGTGCGCGCACTATGTTAGAGGATGGAATACCAGTTAGAGCCGGCATGATTCGATAGATGGCGTTTTGAACTTAAAAAACAAAACTTATTTATATTAGTTTTGACATTGACAAAACAAACAATGATTTTTTTATACTCACTTGCAAGTAAAAAAAATATTAATGCAAAAATATCACCTCACCGTGACAATGTTCGCACATTGCCGTGACCAGGATTCGAACCTGGGTTACTACGGCCACAACGTAGGGTCCTAACCACTAGACGATCACGGCTACCGAGGCATGTGAGAGTTTAACGAATTTAGTTATCCTATGTCTAAAATATCTCTTTTAAATTAATTATGACGTTATTTTATTTCATACTTTAAAACTACTTTTTGTTTCACAGGTTCAGGGCAGTTGGAATTCAAAGATTTCTGTAACCTGGCTGGTAGATTCCTGACAGAAGAGGAAGAAGACAATGATGCGTTGGTAGCAGAGCTTAGGGAAGCATTCCGGTTATACGACAGAGAAGGTATTTATGTCGATATTTATAATTATTATTATTAAGAACCCGTCCTGTTGTAGGACCAAGGCCTCTTTTCTTTCTACTCCTCTATATTTATTGCTAAAGTGGCCCAGTTTTTGTTATAGCTTATTAAACTTTTTAATCGTAAAAGGCTAATGGCCTATCTTTTGACTTAATGCAGGAAGATACAGAACCAGAGACTCAGTAACAAGCAAGCAAGGTCCTAATACTTACCTAACTTACCCAAGCAATAATTTTGGAATAGATGCCTATACAACGTGTAACATAATGTCCCTATAAGCCCGAAAGGGGTGTATTCAGACCGAGCACTTGAATACATTGACGTGTGCAAAAGTTCAATACATCATATTTGAAATTCCTATACAATTAAAAACAAATTATTTCATGAGAAATTTGTGACAACCCTATGTGTTTGTTTACCATTTGCGTAGGTAACAAACACACGCGCACCCTCCTATCGCGTCGGACCCACACATACGCAGACAATTGAACGCGCGGCAAGTTTCAAAAAGTACCTAGGTGTAATCACCAAAGTTTTCGTAAGAATTTGCAATTTTTTTAATTCTACGTAGAAATTAAAGTCGAAGATTAAAATCACGATATCTTTCACACATAAAAAAACAACTACCTACCTACATCTACCTAGGTAGTTACCTAAGGACCTAGGTACAGGAAAAGTTAAGTTATACCTTTTCTCCCTTCTTCTTGGTTGGCTCGGAACACGGCTAATTGACATGGTAGGTATTAGGTAGGTATGTAGGTACCTAGGTTGGTATTACTGGTACACATTCACATTCACAATCACAAAATTATTTTTGTCATTTTTTATTAGTAAGCTAGGTACTAATGGGGTACCTACTAGGTAGGGTGATAGGTTAGGTACCTATCATCATACCTACCTATCACTGAATTTTATCACTGTTGACACACACAGTAGGTACTCGGTATCCATCAAAGGGAAGTAGGTACAACACACCACCGAATTCCCGGTCTTCCCTCACTGGTGCGCCCCGGTGGAAAGATCCCGTCGAGAGAAGACGGTTCACCAATCCCAGAAAAGAGCCCGTAAGATGGCAATGGCCGCCCTGGATAACGCTCTCTGTAGAGCTGACGCGCCGCTACTAAGCTATTAATTATTTGGTGCTGCTCCAACACACACACACAACACCATAAATCATAATACTCACCGTTTGAGTACAAAGCCGACATCGTATCGTACGTTAATTAGTTACGCGAACCGAGAGATTGCTTGTTGCAGTTGTTGCAAGGAACGAATGCTAATTGCGACTGATAAAAACCGATCTGTTTTGCGACCAAAAGTAGGTACCTATTGCCGAAAGCCGAATTTTTAGGGTTCCTTGTCTGGGGTAACCCACTAAATACCGATTGGGAAAAAAAGGCAAAAAACTTCATCATACATCTACTACTACTACTACTACTACTACTGTCGTCGTGTCCGTGTCGCTAGCACTTTTGAACCAGTGTGGTGGAAGGATTAGAGTGCACCTTGAAGGCTCCTTTCGTACACTTTGACACACGTCTATGACATGCCTGGTTTCCTCACGATGTTTTCCTTCACCGTTTGAGAGCATTGATATTGCACACATAAATTTCGAATCGAAAAATCCATAGATTCGAACTCACGACTTAAGGATGGGAAGGCGGGGTTCATAGCAATATGCTACCATGTGCTCTATCCCCATTTGCTACTAGGTACCTACCTACTTACATAATAACCTACCAACAATTACGTAGTTCAATCAAGAAAAGTAAAAAACAAATAAGCCTACGGAACCAATTTGATTTTATTAAACAAACGCTTGCGGTGCGGTGTCGGTTGACGGTTGCGGATTTTGAATTTAGCAAAGGCACCGACAGCCAATTAGGGCAAGGTGCCATCCCACTTATTGTTGTTGTTGTTTCAATGCAACCAATGACAAATAGGCTGTTCACGATGAAAATGAAGATTAGTAAGACAGATAAGTCACAACCTTTGACTTTAGTGCCCAAGTAGGTAGGTACAAAATTGCATTGAAAAATGCTCCAATGAATATTGGAATAATACATCGTTGGAAAAACTAAAGTGGAATAGGGTCACGGCTTTATCCTCAGGCACGGTAGACCTCTTCTCATACTTCTTGTTACCTACTCAAGATGCTTTTAAGGCCCGAGTAGGTAGGTACAAAATTGAGTAGGTATCACGGCTTTATCCTCAGGCACGGTAGACATCCTCTCATACTCCTTGGCACCCACTGAGGATACCTTTAAGGCCCGAGTAGGTAGGTACAAAATTGAGTAGGTAAGGTACCTATCTCCTATACTAGGTACTTAACAAAGAGATCTGAAAGGATGTTTACGGTGCCTAGGGATTTTAGTCGTGATGTGTGTGACCTTACATTTTAATTACCAATAAATACCAAGGTACCAACTAGGCCTTCAAAAAAAAATAGAAATTACTTATTAAGCCACCTCGTTATTAGGTAAGTAGGTAGGCATTTTACTAATGGTGTCTGTTCTGTTACCTGTTTCATCTAGAGTTCACACTTAAAGGTCAAAAAACAGCTGTAAATAGGGATGCCTCATGTTGTGTCAAGTTACGTATTGGAGCAAAGTTTAAGAGACATTTCATGAATGAAAACCTTTGAAATTTTAAAAGTCGTTGAACAAACGTTGTTCGCAATGACGTATAGAACACCCCCGTTTCGGGCTTATAGGGACATTATGTTACACGTTGTATACAACGTGTAACATAATGTCCCTATAAGCCCGAAAGGGGTGTATTCAGACCGAGCACTTGAATACATTGACGTGTGCAAAAGTTCAATACATCATATTTGAAATTCCAATACAATTAAAAACAAATTATTTCATGAGAAATTTGTGACAACCCTATGTGTTTGTTTACCATTTGCGTAGGTAACAAACACACGCGCACCCTCCTATCGCGTCGGACCCACACATACGCAGACAATTGAACGCGCGGCAAGTTTCAAAAAGTACCTAGGTGTAATCACCAAAGTTTTCGTAAGAATTTGCAATTTTTTTAATTCTACGTAGAAATTAAAGTCGAAGATTAAAATCACGATATCTTTCACACATAAAAAAACAACTACCTACCTACATCTACCTAGGTAGTTACCTAAGGACCTAGGTATAGGAAAAGTTAAGTTATAGGTACCTTTTCTCCCTTCTTCTTGGTTGGCTCGGAACACGGCTAATTGACATGGTAGGTATTAGGTAGGTATGTAGGTACCTAGGTTGGTATTACTGGTACACATTCACATTCACAATCACAAAATTATTTTTGTCATTTTTTATTAGTAAGCTAGGTACTAATGGGGTACCTACTAGGTAGGGTGATAGGTTAGGTACCTATCATCATACCTACCTATCACTGAATTTTATCACTGTTGACACACACAGTAGGCACTCGGTATCCATCAAAGGGAAGTAGGTACAACACACCTCCGAATTCCCGGTCTTCCCTCACTGGTGCGCCGGTGGAAAGATCCCGTCGAGAGAAGACGGTTCACCAATCCCAGAAAATAGCCCGTAAGATGGCAATGGCCGCCCTGGATAACGCTCTCTGTAGAGCTGACGCGCCGCTACTAAGTTATTAATTATTTGGTGCTGCTCCAACACACACACACAACACCATATCATAATACTCACCGTTTGAGTACAAAGCCGACATCGTATCGTTAATTAGTTACGCGAACCGAGAGATTGCTTGTTGCAGTTGTTGCAAGGAACGAATGCTAATTGCGACTGATAAAAACCGATCTGTTTTGCGACCATAAGTAGGTACCTATTGCCGAAAGCCGAATTTTTAGGGTTCCTTGTCTGGGGTAACCCACTAAATACCGATTGGGAAAAAAAAGGAAAAAAAACTTCACCATACATCTACTACTACTACTACTACTACTGTCGTCGTGTCCGTGTCGCTAGCTCTTTTGAACCAGTGTGGTGGAAGGATTAGAGTGCACCTTGAAGGTTCCTTTCGTACACTTTGACACACGTCTATGACATGCCTGGTTTCCTCACGAGGTTTTCCTTCACCGTTTGAGAGCATTAATATTGCACACATAAATTTCGAATCGAAAAATCCATAGATTCGAACTCACGACTTAAGGATGGGAAGGCGGGGTTCATACCAATATGCTACCATGTGCTCCATCCCCATTTGCTACTAGGTACCTACCTACTTACATAATAACCTACCAACAATTACGTAGTTCAATCAAGAAAAGTAAAAAACAAATAAACCTACGGAACCAATTTGATTTTATTAAACAAACGCTTGCGGTGCGGTGTAGGTTGACGGTTGCGGATTTTGAATTTAGCAAAGGCACCGACAGCCAATTAGGGCGAGGTGCCATCCCACTTATTGTTGTTGTTGTTTCAATGCAACCAATGACAAATAGGCTGTTCACGATGAAAATGAAGATTAGTAAGACAGATAAGTCACAACCTTTGACTTTAGTGCCCAAGTAGGTAGGTACAAAATTGCATTGAAAAATGCTCTAATGAATATTGGAATAATACATCGTTGGAAAAACTAAAGTGGAATAGGGTCACGGCTTTATCCTCAGGCACGGTAGACCTCTTCTCATACTTCTTGTTACCTACTCAAGATGCTTTTAAGGCCCGAGTAGGTAGGTACAAAATTGAGTAGGTATCACGGCTTTATCCTCAGGCACGGTAGACATCCTCTCATACTCCTTGGCACCCACTGAGGATACCTTTAAGGCCCGAGTAGGTAGGTACAAAATTGAGTAGGTAAGGTACCTATCTCCTATACTAGGTACTTAACAAAGAGATCTGAAAGGATGTTTACGGTGCCTAGGGATTTTAGTCGTGATGTGACCTTACATTTTAATTACCAATAAATACCAAGGTACCACTAGGCCTTCAAAAAAAAATAGAAATTACTCATTAAGCCACCTCGTTATTAGGTAAGTAGGTAGGCATTTTACTAATGGTGTCTGTTCTGTTACCTGTTTCATCTAGAGTTCACACTTAAAGGTCAAAAAACAGCTGTAAATAGGGATGCCTCATGTTGTGTCAAGTTACGTATTGGAGCAAAGTTTAAGAGACATTTCATGAATGAAAACCTTTGAAATTTTAAAAGTCGTTGAACAAACGTTGTTCGCAATGACGTATAGAACACCCCCGTTTCGGGCTTATAGGGACATTATGTTACACGTTGTATATTATTCAAACTGTTACGTATCTCACCACAAAATGTGTTGTTTGTTCGCAAATAATTTTATTATGATGCAAAAGGATACTAAATAAGTAGGTACTTACAATACATTCCTTGTTTAGTTTATTACGATTCCACGAAATATATACAGTTTATCACAAATTGTGTATTACGAATATTGTAATACGCTATTAAGTTCCTACATCTAACTAAACCAGACTTATAACTTATAGGTACTTCAGCCAAACTAGAGATACAATTTATGTAAACAAACCGCCCATACTTAACCTTAAATTCACTTTTTCATTACCTAAACTTTTAGATAGGTACAGTACCTACTAATAGTTAAATATTAAGGTGTGGAAACTTACGTTGCGAGGTTTATTTACCTAAACTAAAGTGTTTTCATCGGTATAACTAAGACGCAACGATTTGTATACATACTCGTAAATTGTACCTATCTCCAGTTTGGCTGAAGTATAGGTCAAACGCTTACAAACTTATTAGGAATCTGAAGCTTTTGTCTAAACTGAAAAAATTGCTAATACAATTTAAGCAAATAAGTCACTTTATTTGTTTTTTTTTTTAAAGTAAATGATAAAACCGATTTTAAATTGTTGATTGAATTTTTTTGAGATTTCCTTGAAAAATAAATATTAGTAATAATAATAACCTAGGTTTACCTATATTATCTATCTCCCAACTTTCACGCTTCCTGCTTATAGTCGACTGAAGTAGACCGAGAAGACCGATGCGCATTTTTACCGGGTCTAGTTACCTAATGTGTTATCTGTGCCCCAGGTAACGGCTACATCACGACAGACGTGCTGAAGGAGATCTTCAGAGAACTGGACAACACCATCACGGCTGAAGACCTGGACAGCATGATCCAGGAGATTGACACTGACGGCTCAGGCACCGTTGATTTTGAGGGTAAGCTTATTTTGAGTAAGTTAGATAAAAATAATAAACCTATTTTTTCCTCACAAACTCAATCGATAAATAAGTACTTACTTGACATTATATGGCTATACACCACCAGGAAAAAACAAGGTATTTATCGAAAATTCTATTGCATATAATTTAAGTAGCAGATTGAATTTACCTAAGTAACAGCTGCCATACTTTTTGGACATACTTATTGGACTTGACACTTCGTATTATTAACTTATGTCAGCCTTCCAAACGAATCCAAAATAGAGTTTATTTTGTCGAACAATAGATGAATTAGTTCATTGAAAATGACATGGTTTTTTTCCTCAAACTTTGTATTACTGTTGTTCGTATTGACTGGTAGGTATATCTAATCTAATCAATAGCTATCGGCGATATTCTGAATATATTCTGTATCTTTTCAGAGTTCATTGAAGTGATGGCTGGAGAATAAACAACAATTACAAACATAGTACATATTTAAGAAATTATTATAATTTAATGATACTCAAAAAAATAACATCTTTGAGAGTCACTGAAGACTTTACTTTGACTAATATACAAATTGTTTAGTTTTAAATCTTAATATTAAGAATATTTTAAGTCATACAAAATTAACGCGCGCTATATTTTGCTATGTCTGAATTTTAAAGAATAAATAAATTATTTTACTAAGCAACTTTTTTATTACTATATCTGACCATATACAATTTGACTTAGTTCCAACACTACGGCCTCCTTTCCTTGTTTAAAGGTATTTTTTGAATTTGGAACAAGTTATCATTTTCAGTACCACCTAACCTAGCCACATAGAAGAATTGTTTACTAACGTTTTAACTCTGACCATCTACTTTGCCTGAGCAATTAGGAACGAATTCTTATTTTGAAAATTGAGCGTCAGAATTATATTTTATTGTTTCGGCACAGCAAAGATGGCGTTAGCTTGCCGATGTTTTAAAAAAGTTTTTATTACCAGGTATCATCATATTATTATCTGTGTAATGATATTAAACTATTTTACAAACTGTAACTGATCGTTATCATCATTTAAAGACATCAGTGGAGCTAAAAAGCCACTTTGAGCAAATAATTTATCGATTTTATAGCATGATTTGCTACTTGAGATAAGCGTTTTCTGTAATTTTCGAAAATGGTCCGAATCGTAGGTGTACCCAATTCGATTTAACAGCAGATTCATATTGAGATTTATATTCATACTGAGCTCTGTTTTCTATCTGTAGGCGAACTCAGATAAAAAACTGAGCTCATTTTTATTTCTTATTATTATTATTATACTGATTACCTTAAAGTTTTTAATGTTATTATAGTTTGTCTTTGTAACTGTGGTAATAAATTCATATTTGGCCGTAAAATGGTCGGAATTTTGATAAATCGTACGCAATTCAATTCAGCAGCAGATCAGATAATGTGGCCTTTTTAACCCACCAGATGTCGAAGTGAGTTGAAAACTCCGTATTTTCATCAGAATCTATGTGCTATTTTTACGTAAGTCATTTCTTCACTAATTGTATAACATTGTTGCGATAATGCTTTTACTTGTGCAGCTTTACGACATTGCATTTGTTGCTGTCATAATGGTCACTTTAGTGCTCAGTCGAGTATTTCTTTAGGCTATGTTTCCACCAGAGGATGTCCTACGTGACTATGTGGTGCGCAAGGAAAATTCTTATATACTAGGATTAGTTTAGTAGGTACCTAAAATTTAGAATTCAAGGTATTTTAAAAGCTTTTATTATACTTGCAATGTATATAGGTATGTATATTTTTTCAGGTCAAATCTTGCAACTGAATTTTAAAACAGTTATCTTCAACCAATTGAGCTGAAATTTTGCATACACGTTTATATAATGATATGCATGATTAGCTAAGTGACGTCATTCTAAATCCAATATGGCGGACTACCAAAGATGGCGGACTATGTTTTAATTAGTCACCCCCATGATATGGATATCAAATGATTTGCTGATAAAATTACAGATAAAATAAAAATAAATTAATAGTAAAAAATATTTTTATTTTATTTTATTACAACAATTGCTTTACTTGCTTAATCGCTTTTAAAACAAGCTTTTATTAATAATTTTTAAAAATTAATAATAGAACAAAAATTACTATAAATTAAATCAAGTTACATTTACTACATACACAAAAGTTCGTCACGAGATTTTGATCGTCATTTCGATTCTATCAATATTTGATCGGCCGAGTTCAGTCGACAACGTCCAATCATATATCGGCCGATGACGGATTATATGTAATTCTCATCGGCTGCTGTGTGAAATGCCGCTTTAGATACATTTTCAGTTTCACACTTATTTAACTTATACCACTTTGTAATTTACAGTAATTTATTAAACTTCGCAATTCGGGCAGTGTTTTTTATTAGATACTTAAGTAAGTAAGTACAAGTTTGGTTTAAGTGCGCAATTACTATCTATTTTGATCAATTAAATTACATAATGCGGGAGAAATGGGAATGTATGTTACTGAAGCTCGTAATAACTGATACCCATGACACAGGGGAGCCTAGTGTGGGCTCAGGGTGTTATTGATTGATGCTATGCCAGTTCAATGAATGATGGGAGATGTCCTGATGATGATGAAAGAACCAAACTAATCCGAAATACCACTCCAAATATAATCCGACGTAATGTAACTACAAAATGTATAGCTGCAATTCACTTTGCGCCTTACAAGACGCTAGACGATACGTGGAGAAATGTATGTATGTGACTGACACAAGCGATTGCAATGTCACCGGGTGATCTAAGCCGGTTGTAATATTTATTTTATTTATATATAAGAAGCCTGTAGTGTCCGACTGCACCTTCTCGCTAATCATCCCAGTTCTGGAGCACCGTGAACCACATACATGCATATTATCATGTACTTTAAATAAGTCCGGAGGAAGGTGTAGGCAGGCCATAATACAGGTTATACCTAGTATGGGTGCCTATGTTTTTCCGCCTTGTATTATAATAAAATAAGAGTGTATGTATATTTAGTTTAAGTGCAATGTGACGTTTGTTGCTAAATAAATTTCTATTCTATTCTATTCTATTCTATTCTATTCTATTCTATTCTAACATGCCCGTATCCCTTATGGGGTGGGCAGAGCTACAAGTAATCATAAGTAAACCTGCAGCCACTCCTGATTCAAAGTCCCAAGATGGATATGGTGAACTATGGTGACAGGTGATCAGCCCATTCTATCTATTACCCCCGAATACTCAAACACGACTCAGAGTTGAGCACGTCTCAAGTAAAATCTGTCAAAATACGTCATTTGAAAAGTGCTCAGCTCTGTGATGCGTTTGAGTATTCTGAGGTAAGTCGACTTTTACTATATGCTCGGGGAGAGAAGCAGCTGGATGCATTTTATGTTTTTTCTCTACTCCCAGTCCAGCAGAAGCTGGTCGTAACAGTAATACATTAATTATAGAGACCGGGTAATGTCACGATGATGATGATGATGAAACTAAACCAATCATACCTACAAATCCAAACCTAATCCGACATAATGCAACCACTGATGTTAATGCCAGTTCATTAGCGCATGTGATTTTGTGGTCAGCTATTTAGACTGGCGCAGATTTCTTCCTGCGCTAAGACCGGAGGCAAGCGTGATTGAATCTCAACTGCAGGAAATTGTGTAGTTCACATTTAAAACTAATAAGTGGACGTAATAAGGACGAAACATGATTGAGCGAGGGGGTTCTCCAGAAAGCTCCCTCCCTTTGATAGAGAGTTCGTAGGTGTTACTTATACATAAATAAATATTTGTGGACATTTTACACAGCGCCATCTAGCCCCAAACTAAGCAAAGCTTGTACTATGGACACTAGATGGCTGATACAATACTTATAATACTTTTTTTTTGTAAATACATACTTGTAACACTACAACACCCAGACCCGGAAGAAATATTTGCAGAACATACAAACATTTCTCCTGTAGCGGGAATCGAACCCGCACCTCTTGCATCTCAGCCGAGCAATCGCCCGCCACGCCACTGAGGTCGTCACTAATAAGTCAAAGGTCAAGCATTTGTGCTGAAAATAGATTATTTCTGTGTCTGTATTACAAATATCATCATTTCCGTGCTCTTATCTTCCTTTTGGGGTCGGTAAAACGTGTTTCCCATTACATCTTCTATCACTCATCATCTCCGAACTCACTCCTTTCATACGCATGTTAAGTATTACAAATAAAAGTACAAAAGTAGACAAGGACATTCTTTGGATGATAATGATGATGATGATTAATTTTGTTAGCAAGAAATTCTGTGCCCTTCCTATTAATCCAAAAACGGGTCCTGTATTCGGTATGTCAGAATACGTTCGTGTTCGGCAACGTTTTAGTTCGAACATAGTTATTATAGAATGCCTGTCGGAAATAAGTGCATAGTTTGGATGTTTGTTAATTAAGTTAAGAGGTTAAGAAATTAGTTTACTGTGAACCAGCTATTTCAATTATTCACGTTTCGATCTTTATTGCTTAAAAATATAAAAAAATCTAATTTGTAACTCAGGGTGACGGGATAGCCCAATCGTTTTATAGCTTAGCAATTAGTTAAATGTTTCATCACTTCCTACAATAATAAAATAAGCAAACTACGTAGGTACGCACTTAAAGTCTACATTCGATAGGTAGGTATAAAATTAATTAAAACAATCCAGTAAGGTATTTAACGGATATGATCAAATACCAGCACTGTAATTAAAATTATGAAAACTCTCTAAACAAAAGGTAATAAACATATAATATCTAAATCATTGCGTAAACTATGCGTAGAAAGTTTCAAAATAGTTAAATTATTAATTAAACTATTAAAATAAGTACAGAATCTAAAGGCTTTAGCACACAATGTAAAAAAATTACCGGTTCTTGGCTACTATTAGCTACAAATCTTATATTATAAGAATCTTTGTCCTGACTGACTGACTGACTGACTGACTGACTGACAGACAACGCACAGCCTAAACCGCTGGACGTAGAGACTTGAAATTTTCAGTGTAGGTAAACCTTGGTACGTAGGGCATAAGGGTACGTAGGGTACTAAGAAGGCATTTTTCAAAATTCAACCTCTAAAGGGGTGAAAAGGGATGAAAACCTGGAATCAATTTTTGGTCTAAAACTGCACATAACCTATATCAAATTAAAGAGCCGATTTTTCTCATTTAGTTGATGTCATAATTACCTGTAAATTCTTTATTTTTGGCATGTTTTTCATGAAAAATAGAATACTTTTATTTTGACATATTATGACAGCGATGATACCTCAGAACAATAAATACATGATAGGTACCAAAGATTAGTAATAGATGATACAAAACATATGTAAAAGGAACTGTCAATGTCAAATTACCTGTGAAAGGAAGCATAAATTATTTCTGGTCTAATAAGTTTCCAATCTTGATTATTCATGGAGTTCTGACGTAATTCTACGTCTGAAAACTAGATGTCGCTGCTAATTCTGATCAAATTTTATCGCGCTATCGTTGCGTTTTGAAAAGTTTACCTTAACTCTCAAAATTTTTACTAGATTCACCAAAATTTCTTAATTTTTAGATTTAGGTATATTTGTTACTCTTTCACGCAAAAACTACGGAATATACTTACATACCCTATTATTCATATTCGTTCGCAAAAGTTAACCATTGCTTAAAGTTAGCCCTGTCGCTGTTTGTCATTATGAAATGGTAAGAGATGGCAATACTTTAGCCATTGTTTAGCGTACACTATATTATAATGAATAATGAGGATAGTAGGTACCTACGTGTGCTGGAATGGGATATAGGGTACTTTTTATCTGGGTACCGCGTGAGCGAAGCCGCGGGCGGCCGCTAGTCTAAATATAAATAAATAACACACAACAGTCACATACATAGATCAGATCCCACACTAGGATTCCCTGTATCGTGGGTATCAGAAACTAAGAATACCATGATACCACATACGAGTACATCCAGACCCAGAAGAAATAGTTGCAGAAAATGCAAACATTTCTTCCGCAGTGGGAATCGAACCCACAAACAAATCCAAAGCGATTCCGGTATTTTTTATAAAATGGTCTGAATTGTAGATGAATTGTCCGCAATGCGGTTCAACAGCATTTGGCCGTAAAATGGTCGAAATTTTGGTATATCGTACGTAATTCAATTCAGCAGCAGATCAGACAAAGTGGCCCTTTTTAGCCCACTTGATCACCATTCTGCAGTCAGTGTGTCAGCGCTTTAAAGTATGCTTTTAGCTAAAGTATTAGCTTTAAAGTAAGCATTTAAACTAATTAATAGGTACTAAAATATGCTAACACTGATATAATATTCATTGAAAATTGAAAGTTGTGTGCTAAAGTAATAAAGCTACACCAACAAACATAAAACCTACCTATTAACATTTAGATATAAAATTGTTTCACTACCAGAAATAAGATACTATGTAACAGACTACTACTACTTACTACTAGTTTAAGGATTTGTGTGCCATAAAGGTTTATTTTATGCATAGAGACTCGGGTTCTAGAATGAAGAATGTATGTCAAGACTTTAAGCAAATAGAGATTCGTGGTTTCTGCCTACCCCTACGGAAAACAGGCGTGTCATTTTCCTAAAATTTACATGCATTTTAGGAGAATTTTTGGCACAGATTATGACAATATGTATAAAACGTTGAGTCAGTTACAAAAAAAGTAAGTTTTTTCGTCCTCGGACGGACTCAGACCGCAAAACTCTAGAGATGATTCATGGGGATATACATAATTATTATTTTGGTAAAATGTCGCAAAAAGTATCAATAAAACCGTTCAAGTGCGAGTCGAATTCACACATGAAGGGTTCCGTACCATCCTACATTGTTTACATAAATATTTCTTCAGCACATTCTCTATTAAAATCAAGCAAAATGCAAAATGAAACACGTCCCTTCTATGACGAAGCCACTAATTTTTGATTTTACAATTATTTTTGTACAAATCAGTAAATGTTAGATCGTCTGCAAAAAATACTACAAAAAATGTGCAAAAAGTCACTCGACCCATTCAATTACTGACCGCACCCAGTGTTGCTTAAATTCGATGATCGATTACAAACATTAGTTAAACCCGTCAAGTGCAAGTCAATTTCACACATAAAGTGTTCCGTACCATCACATATAAAAAATGTTTCATGTATGGGGTCAACTTTTATTTCTTTATTTTCGTTTATATTAATTATAGCGTCAATAAATATATACATTCTGTGAAAATTTTAAAACTCTACCTACGGTTCATGAGATACAGCTTGCGGACAGACGGACGGACAACGGAGGCTTAATAGTAGGGTCCCGTTGGCACCCTTCGGGTACGGAACCCTATAAACTAGTAAAACAGTAGTTTGTGTCGGCCATCTAACGCGATATTATTGAAATTCAGCGTTGACACCCGCGCTTTGTCAGCTCCATGCGATTGCTCATGGTTCTTGTGGTTAAAGCTGAGTAATCTGAGACGATGGTATTGTGGTGACAAGCCTACACCATCTTAAATCGTGCCGGGCAATACAGAGTCCCATTAGTGTAAGCAAAAGTTGCCTTCTGATGCTGTATAAGCCATTTAGTTTAGACAATGAACGCCTTATTTTGTTTTCGATATTAATTGTGAATTGCCCCATGGCATAACATGTTATTAACTAAAATAAAGCCAACATCTAGAGGCTGGACATTTCAAAAGGTCCCAGGCTCTGGCAACCTCCTTAATTAAGATATCACAGCGTAATGGCGATGACAGGTCGTGCCGCGTCCGGTCACGCTGACACGACACCGGCCCTTTTGAATAACCAAATTCTTCTCACAAATCATAAACTAGATTTATTATGCTCTAGCCCAAGAAGTTTATTTTGATCTAGCTGTTGTCCGCAACGTCGTCCGCATTTTTTGAGACAAATGTATCTTATGTCCTTCTCAAGAATGCAATCTATCACCTTGCCAAATTTTATGAAAATCTGTTCAGTGGTTTTTACGCACCTACACTGCCAGCAGCCTCTCGCAGATCGTCACTTCACCTAGCAGGAAGACGGTCTACATTACGTTGCGAGTTCCAAAAAATCAATTAGAAATAAAGTTATTTCGTCCATTTCATTATTTTGTAACTCTCCCGTGATAAAGGCGGTCCTGTGATACTAGTGTTTCCAGAACTACGTAGTAACCATGATATATGTTTAATGGTTGTTACTCGTAGTTCTTGAAATAAATGTCAGAGGTATGTATGATTCTGACATTTATTTCCAGAACTATCTTCGATCTGCGTTGTAAAATGGAGAATAAGCACTTTGCAGTTTGTCATGTTTTATGTATCGTTAAATTTTAATATTTTGTTTCCATTACGGATACGGAATGAAAGCCGTCGCCGCCACTTTTACATAATATTATGTATTTGCGTTTTACATAGGTACTCATTTCCGCGTGTAGTTTCGTTCACGTGGTATCTTGAAAGCAGTCTATACAGTACTGCCAGGTAACGCACAAACTATGACGTTCTCGGTGGCGAGGCGAGCTTGTACTCGACTAAGAGAAGAGAGAAAGTCAAAGTCAAAGTAATTTTTTTTTATTCCATAAAATCACGGGGATCACTTGGACACGTCTTAAATCTACGTTGCATTTACACCTACCCCGGTATTCTCGATGACCAAACAAAACGTAACGCGGGCACGTTTATGGAATCACCGTGTTATCGTATTATTTAGGACAATTATGTATTGAAAGAACGCGACGCTGCGCGGCAAGTTACGAGCTGTCAAGTTTTGTTTGGTCTTAGAGAATAAAGCAGCAGGTTCGTAACGCGACCAAGCGTGAGAAGAGGTGCAAGTTCGATTACCGCTGCGGGAGAAATTCTACTAGCTTCCGGCCGCGGCACTCCAGCAGAGAAGTCATTCCAATTTTCAATTTCATTCTAATTAGTCATAATCACATTATTATTCCAGACAACATTTTGTACTGAAATGTAAACAACGAAATGCCTAGAATGATTATACAGTTTATCCGAATTTCATGCGTCACTTCCTCATTTAAATTCCCGGAAGAGTAGGTATTTCTTTTTTAAATGTATTAAATTCGTACTATTTTTTATCCATCGGACATTATGGTTATTATTATAATAATGAACGTTCGATGAGAAAAAAATAGTAATTATTTCAACTAGGTTTTAGGTATTAGGTACTTACGCAATACTACGCATACACATTTCCAAAACTGCCACTTAGGCACAGAATAACTAATACTTAGGTACTAAATAGGAGTGCTTAAGTAAAGTAGGTAAGTCATGTAATTGGGCGAGCGAGTGAAGCGAGGGAAATATTAGTGGCTACTAAGCTGATTTGGCGTAGTTGTATGTTTGTTAGACTTTCGAACTGTTAATCCAATCTATATGAAATTTGGTAGGCAATATATTGTACTATGAAGATTTGCTCAGAAGCATGAGCTTAATCGGTGAAGGGGTTATAAAGGTATTGGATTCCCGGGGAGGTAAAAAAAAGTTTTACAAACGTGTTGAGTGGGGTGCCATAATGAAAGGGCTTTATTTGGACTTTATAATTTTTTTTTTGTCCCAGGATGTTTAACGAAGTACAACGAATTTTTTTTTTAAAACCGTTGTAACCTGAGCTGTATAGTTCAGGATAGACTGGATATTAGATAAATAGCGGTGTCGTTGTGATTTGCAGTAGTTGTGTTTGCTACATCTCCTACAACAAGTTAGAGTCCACATAAAGTCTTGATTTTGTTTGTAATCAAGACAAAATAATCTAATCCAACGTTTTATAGAACAGACAATGTTCTAATGAGAGCAAGTTGCACAAAAATAAAGTGTGTACCTAAGTACAAGAACCCACAGGGCGTGAATGCAAAGCTTGGGGATTTTGGACATCTCCCGCGAGATATCAGTTCGGGGCAAACTACTAGTCTAGTTTGACACCACAAAAGGTGCCACCAGTCTTGTTTCTGCTCAAGGCCACTCGGAGGTCATGAGACAAGTCGTCATGACAAGAACACTCTCTGACAAGGTCACGCTATTCTCACTCTTATTGCAAGGTGATAGAGTGCTGTCAAAAATGCTCCCGGCTAATGAGGTGTTTGTTTAGGAATAACCCATTAGGAAACAATGTGACAGCTTTTATTGGTTTTTGCCGTCGGCTTGGTCAGTGGTGCAATAAATAACAGAAGTATGGCCTGTGGGTATGGTTGACGTGTTACAATTGTTTTTATAACCAGTCTATCTGTAATCGACAGCTGATTGGCCTCCACCATTGGACATAATGAGGATATGGGCTAATAATGAGAAGGTACATAAGTGGTTCAAAGATCATTCTGACGAAGGCAGATAGATGAAGCTAAATCATGAATTATTATAAAATCAAAAATAAATAATTACAATTAAATTCTTGGTATTAAAATGAAATAACTAAAAAACAACCCCATCAAAGTTGTCACCTTTACCTTCACCAGAAGCAACTATCCAGTACAAAGTCAAGTAGGTAAATACACTATCCTATCGCTAGCAGGCGGATAATAATATAATATGGGCCACTTTTCCCAGGTACCAAGCGTATAAAACAATGAAGTCAAATAAAAATCCGAGCTAAAGTTCAACTAGAAGCAAGTCAGCTTAGCGAGTAGGTTATCGTAAAGTTCGAGTCAACGCTGGCACGCCTCACCTTTGCCCACGATACAACAGACGATACCCATTCATGCCATATCTAGAGATCAAAGTAGCTATGACATCTGGAATTTATGCAATGTGTTATGTAAGGCGGCCACTTGCAGCCATTCCTGATTTAAAATCCCAAGATGGATATGGTGAACCGTGTTTATCAGCCCATCGCCCATTATGGACATTATCCCTTAGTGAACTTTTACGAAATGCTCGGGGAGAGAAGCAGCTGGACGCATTCTATGTTGTTTCTATACATATAGTAAGTTACTGGCCAAAGACTGGTTTGGTATTTTTGGATATTATTTCATCCTTTCCTAGTGGGAAATACAGTTCGTGACCTAAGTCAAATACCCAGTAGGTATGTTTTTTGATGACTTTGATGACTACCACCTAATATCATCGGAACATTATTACGAATTCTGTGTGGAAAAAAAAAGACTTTATTAACAGAGAGAAACTTACAACTATTACAAATATAATTTACAAAATACAAAAGAAACAGTCGGGCTATCTAAAGGCAGTTGCAAACGGTCTATGTGGAAAAATGTATTCAGATTCCCTACGTTATTGGGTGGTACATACTCAAAATATATACTAAACTAGCTTACTCGCGCGGCTTCACCCCTTTTTGAGAGTTATTTTGAATAACCCAGAAGTACGTGTCCATTTATTTTTCATTTATAGTATCCAAACCGAATTTCAAACCAATTGCACCGACCGTTAAAAGTTCCGATACAAACTTTGACACCCCATTTTATCCCCTTTTAGGGATTGTTTTGAAAAATCCTGAAACATGTGTAAATTTATTTTGCATTTATAGTATTCAGACCGAGTTTCAAGCAAATCTCACAACGCGTTCAAAAGTTCCATACAAACGTTTTCACTCCTTTCCACCCCTTTAAGGGTTGAATTTCAAAAGATCCTGCCCTAGTGGGTGGTAGGTTTTGCTATAAAAAAACTTCCAAATTTCTTGTATGGATGGACTTTAGTCCTGCTAATGATACCCTTTTATTTGTTTGTCTTTGATGGAACATACGCCTTCAACTTTCTTTTTAAGGTGATCCTTACAGATTGACAAAGAATTTAAGATCTCAAGAAAGTTTTAAGGGAATCCTGAGGGTTAACAGTTCAAAAAGGTGTATTCCTAAGTGACTCACAATACAGAAACAGTTAAAATTTCGTCACATCTCGTGTACAGTACACATCGTGGACTGAGATAGCGATCAAGATGTAGTGTGTGATGTGTACCCTTGACTATGACAGTTGTACAAATACTAAATCCTAATCGTGAGAAAGACTAGTTCTGTGCATCACAGATCAAAGAAATCTTCGAAGAAGCGCTTGGCTAGAGGCGCTTGGTGTAAATTTTATAGCTCGTGTTGGGCAAAGTTTTTTTGTTGTGCTGTTGTTTATGTTATGGCAAAAATTTGTCATGGGATGGCAAAGAGATGTTTAATCGTTACAAAAGATTTGCGTTTGAACTGAATCTGCAGATAAGCGTGGTGTCACTTAGGCCATTGTTTCTTAGACACAATCGATCAAATTTTCAAACAGTAGATGCGCGTGACGTGGTCTGCTCGGACGTCACAATATCGGAAATATATCTGGAAATATGACACTGAACATGTCATTTTTTATCCTTACTGATTAATACCTACAATAAATGTAAAACTGTAAATGAAAACGGTACATACTATAATGATTTTTTGCATGGGTATTTGTAGTTGAGAAGCTGTAGAGTGACATAGGCTATTTTCCTAGATAGTAATAACTAGGCATACTACCTACACATGCACAAATGTCCTGCCTCACTAGTCTATAACGGGTGAGTGATCCCAAGTGTGGCGCTACCGGGGTTAGAATTTATACCTAGTTGTCTCCACAGCAGCATGAATTTCCACGCTCTGTGAACCTGTACCGGTGTATTTAGTGGCAATACGATACCGATCATATCAACGTGTAGACAAGACAGCTTGCATGGACGACTGGCTGCAATCGATACATTTGATCGCCTCATTACACCTGGCATGATTTTTGATCGTAGCTACTTAGGTAAGTAAGTAAAAAATTAATCCTTTTCCGTCTATACTAGATGATTAACGTTGCGTTAGGTTTGTAGGAGTCCACTTTTGCTGCACGAACGGGTCGTTGTACTTAGAGCTCGGGACGATTTTAATTAGTTTTGCTCGACAGTAAGTACAATTCTCTTTCCTCCTAGACAGGGAAAAATAGCCTCCTGTCGTTGTATACATAATCCATAATAATATTATAAATGTAAAAGTAACTCTGTCTGTCTGTCACATTTTCACTCATAAACTGCTGAACAGATATTAATGAAATTTGGCAAGGATATAGATTCCATCCCGGGGATGGACATAGGTTACTTTTTACCCTGTAAAACGATCCCAAAATGGAAAAATAATGTAGAAGGATAACCAAGATAACGCTTAAATACTTCTTAGACATTAATTTATGACAATTTATTTTGTTAAATTTATTTATTGACACATCAATCAGGTCATCAGCAGCTCTCTTTTTTTTGCAGGGCTGTGGGTAAGGGCCTCTAGCTGGACCGATTTAATGATTTTTGATTTTGTTGAATTTGTCTCCGCCCCGAATAGTAGAATAACCCTAATAAAACCTAATAAAACATCTGAAAATTTGAATTATTAATTCTAATTCGGTATGAAATTCGCGGGGTTAGCTAGTCTGGTAAATAAAGGTAGGGTGGGTCCTAGAACATTTTACAAAAGTGTCAGAATCGCACGTTGGCATAATTAGTTTGATAAAGCCCGTAATCAAGATAAGGATCGGTTATTATTCATGGCGTGAAATAATTAAGAGTTTATTTACAATACAAATGCACGATTTGATGTAACGACCCGTGAAAGACAATGCTGTTATAACAATAGCACCCTCTATTGTCTAAGAACAAGGTGATGTATTGTGAAACATCAAATGTTGTTCAGAAATTATATAATGGTTTGAGTTTTAGCCATTAGACGTTCAAAGCTGAATTTTTAGGATCTAGTGCACGAAAGAAACCTTTGAGGTGTACTTTAAATCCTTTCACCACACTGTTATAGGATCATACATGACTGTCAAAACGGATAAATTTGCAGAAAATGCAATCATTTCTTCTGCTGCGGGAATTGAATCCATACTATAGTAAATGACTGAGAAACAGGAACTTTCGTAGAGGAAATAACTTTTAATTCCATATCTAATCATCACTTTTCTAATGTCGTGCTACTGGATATTACCTACTTACAACATAGATTTTTACTTTCTTTGATAGCAGAATAAGGCTGGGTTTACACTTCCACTACCACTGTCAGGTTCTTCCGAAGGTTTGACAGATTATTTCGTTATTTTTTAGGTTTTTTGATATGCAGGTTTCGTCACGATGTTTTCGAATAGAAAAATCCATTGAAGCTCTACCTTATGAACCCATGATCCGCCGGCGAAGTTTTGTACAAGTAATATCGCCCGAGTACACCTAACCCATGTATATCAGTATATTTTAGATAGCAAAAATTACTACAAAGAACGAAGGTGTCATTCAGTCACCCCCTGAAGCGCGTAACACTGCACGTTGGGACATATTCTAAAAAGTTTCAAATATTCAGTGATATTACTGTACAAAATAAATATTTTTAAATTGTAAAAGATAAACATAATAACGGATAAAAGTATTATTTAAATTTGATCGTGGTACAAATAATATGTGATGAATCAAAAAGCAAATAATCTTGATGAATACCAGGTGCGAAATAGGAATACAGGGTGCTTTCAAGCAAAATGCAGCGAGCATGTAAAAAATAATCAAAAATATCAAAGTAAACCTGCACCCTTATGTTTGATAAGCGTGCATAATTCAGATGGAGGTGAAAGTTAATGCAATAAGCGTAAAGATCAGCGCACGGAACCCGATATGGTGTTGTTGTTTAGCCACTGTGGTAGGTGACATCATTTTGACCTGCCTACCATCTGTGTCGCTAGTTTTTTCGATTGTGTGGTGAAAGAATTTAAACGCGCTAAAGGGACTCCTGTCAGTTGACACCACTTTTTAAGTTATCTTAACTTATTGTGAGGTTTTAAAGCATGGGGTGTCAAATTATGATTTTTTACAAATCTCTGAATGACGAAACACTTTCATTTAGTACACCACTTTAAGTGGTTATAGTTTTCAACATTTCAAACGCAAATTTTGACAATGCAGTTTAAATTGGCTACTAAACTATAATATACCAAACTAGGTACATTAAAAAGTGACCAATTCTACATTCCAACTAGGGTAAAAGCCGGGTCTTTAAGATGATGATAAGGTTTCCATTGTATCGCTAACGATTTCATGCGTCGAAATAATAGACAATTTTCGACCTATTTTGAGGAGAGGATTTTAGCAGGCCTCAATTAAATAGGCCTCGTCCTTCGGGTAGTACAAGCTTTGCTTAGTTTTTTATTTTTTTATTTTACTTCCCGATTTATTAACATGTATCACAATTATTGTCATTCCGTGACCACGATCATTTCGAGACGTTCGAAGCATAGGGAAAATATAAAAAAACCAGTCAAGTGCGAGTCGAATTCACACACGAAGGGTTCCGTACCCTCGTACATGTACATAAATGTTTTTTGTATGAGGCCTCCTTTTATTTTTAATTTCATTTTATTATTTGTTGTGTGATAATCACTCTGTGATTATTTCAACTCTCTACCTATTACAATACATGAGATGAAGCCCGCTGACAGGCTTAGTGACGGACAGCGGAGGCTTAGTAATAGGGTCCCGTTGGCATCCTTCGGGTACGGAACCCTAAAAAGGTACGCGAATAAGTTCTACCACGTGTCAGGGAATATGACAGCTGTGTCATGACAGACTCAGTTTCTTAGTAAACTGAAGTTTAACGAAATCAAAACAGCATTGTACTGTCCTCACGTTGCGAGATAGTATCATAGAACACGCTCAGTGCGCTAATAGACATTGTTGCTATACTAGCTTTTACCTGCGGCTTTTCTATGCCTATAAGGTATCTAATTCGATTAAGGAACCTTTAAAGTGTATTATAAATCCTTTCACCACACTGTTTAGAAAGAAATAGTAGTAGAATTAGTAGTTAGGTAACTTAAGTAAAACTGTAAAAAATCTCGATTTCGATACAGTTATTGACCCACCTTGGTTGGTATATGATTATGAAAATAATCAATAAGTATATCGAATCTGACTATAATTTTTCGTAAATAATACAACAAACAGTTAAACTCTTCTATGTCTTATTATATAGTTAAACTCTGGTTTCCCACAAGGTAGCGTTCTCACAAAACATTTAACATCAGTCAGTTAAGGTGAGACGCGAGGGTTTGATACAAACGGCGGTAGAAAAGCTTCCGCAGTGTTAGCTAGCGTGGTGCTCGGATGAAAAACATATAATATGTTATACCAAATCACAACCTATGTATATTCCAAGATTTATTCAAATCTGTACTACCATTTTTTATGCTTCTCTGCTGGACTGGGAGTAAAAATATAAAACCATTCAAGTTCGAATAGAATTCGCAAACGAAGGGTTCCATGCAAAACGAAACACGTCTCTAATAGAAGAGACGTGTTTCGTTTTGGAGGACCCTTTAATTTTATTAGATACCTATTATTTATGTAAAAATCCTTTGAAAAAAAAAATACAAAACGTGTGCAACGGTCACTCGACCCATCCAGTTTACTGACCGCGCCTAGCGTTGCCTAACAATACAATTTCAACTCTCTACCTATTGCGGTTCATGAAATACAGCCCGCTGACAGATGGACGGGCGAACGGACGGACGGACAGCGGAGGCTTAGTAATAGGGTCCTGTTGGAACCCTTCGGGTTATAAAAAAAACAAAAAAATAGTGTGTATGTGTAGCTCAGCTGCTTCGCTCCCCCCGAGCATGTCGTAAAAGTCGAATAAAGGATAGTATCCTCTCCATATGGGCACCACCTGTCACCGTGGTTAACGATAAAGTCAAAACTGTTAACGCTCAACTAAAGCTTGCATAACTTAAAAAAACCTATCCAGAGTAAAACCTGATGAGAGTCACATTCTGTCAACCAACTAATTGTATATTTATTTTTAAAAGTTTTGAGAAGCGCCCTAGCTTAAAAATCGTTCCTAACAGTGAGTTGTACATCCTAGGTCATAACACTGGAAATGTACTAGTATATAAGTTATTTACCACATTAAAGAATTTTTGAAATTGAAATTGAATTGACAAAGTCAAAATCAAAGATAATTTTTTTATTCCTTAAAATCACTGGGATCTCTTGGACACGTCTACGTTGCATTTACACCTGTTCGTAACGCGACCAAGATAATACATCTTGAATCAGGAGTGGCTGCAAGTTTTGTTATGATTAGTTGCGGCTTTACCTACCCCATTAGGGATACGGGCGTAAGGGATTAGGGATAATATGCGTGTGTTCTACTTTTACGCAATGCGACACAAAAATACAACATTTCGATTTTATAATATTAGTAAGATTACGTCCGTCATTTGATCAGTCTGTTTTCTAGAAAACTGCGGCTATCCTCAAAGGTTTATGCAGGTTCAAACATCGCCAATTAGAGGTATTAGTTATACAGCTACTGGAGATTACAAAGAAGATTGCAGACATCTTACTCTGGTATTCAGAGCACTGCTGCAAAGTTGGCTTATTTATTACTGCTTAGATTAGATTTGTGTCGCTTTGACCTGAATTTTTTTTTACTATAAATTATCTGTGAATTTGTGGTTCCGTCTACCTTTCCGTTTAGTGGTTATATAAAATCATATAACCTGAACAGACAAACCCTGTGACGTTTATGCCCCCGCTCCCTATAAAGGTGTAGGCAGGTCTAAGTTATGTGGTCTTACCTACTAACCTTCTCTTGATTAATATTTCTAAGCTATACATAGCAATATAATACTTGAGCAGAGTCACAAGTAATTATAAGAAAACTTGCAGCCACTTCTGATCCAAGACTCCCAAGATGGATAATGGAGAACCACGGTGACATGTGATCAGCCCATCACCCATATTAGGTCTATGTTGGAGAGGATACTAGGTACTCTTAGTATTCTATATTTATATCCTTTTGCTTTATTGCATACCATGAATTTGATAACAGGGTCCCTTGATAGAATTTGCTACAGGCCCCGCGCTGGCCTAACCACTACTTCCTTCCTTTCGTGGATTTGCGCCTCATAAGTTTCTTCCGTCGTATTTGCATTTCTGTTGAACCCTAAATACTTATTGACTATTTCTTTCTGTCTTGAGTCTAAATGGCGACAAAAAGTTTTGACTAGTTAATGCCTCCAACCGTGAAATGTTACACCTAATTCGATTTAAACAAAATGGGTGCAACCTACATTTATTCTAGTGCACGAAAGGAGCCTTGTTATTATTTATAAGCTCGATTTCCACATGGTTTAGGTTTGGTTTAGGTTAGGTTTAGGTTCGGTTTAGGTTAGGTTTCGGTTAGGTTTAGGTTAGGTTTAATTCTTACTTTGGGTATGTTTACTTTATATATAAAATTTCCCGAATGGCGGCCACGTACCGGAAAACGAAGTGTAGGAAAGCCCAGTACCCGAAGGAATAACGACTCAAAAGGATTACTTTAAACTGACACCATCACCAAAAACAATTTTCACTGTAAAAGTCGCAGGTGGTCGGTAGATGAAGCCAGCATGATTTTTTTTATCCGGACGTATGTTGGAGCGGACCACTAGTGCTCTCATATAGGTACCGAATGAAGCAACTTGTTCGTTTGCTCGATTATAAAACATTTCACGATTATAATTGCTGGTTAATCAAATTACAGCATTTTTCCGTCATTAGCGAGATGTCTACGATACAATGGGCATACCATTCCCAGGAGCCATTATGGTTTACAATGGCTTTCAACTTGAAAAATGAAACTGTGTAATTATGTCAAGAACTCCTAAATTAAACTAATCTGTACCATGTACAATGCCACAATGGTGTAAAAACAATCTGGTTGCTCAATCTAGATGACAATTATCTTTAACGCTTACGAAATACAATACTACAATTGTAAAGTACTTTTAAACTTAGCCTGGCTTAGCTTCGGTGAGGTACTAATAATAAAATAAATAATAAATATTTGTGGACATTTCACACAGCGCCATCTAGCCTCAAACTAAGCAAAGCACCAGAGGGCTGATAGAATTCTTAAATACTTTTTTTTTGTTAAAATACATACTTATAAAACATAATAATACAACACCCAGACCAGGAAGAAATATTTGCAGAACATACAAACATTTCTCCCGTAGCGGGAATCGAACCCGCGCCTCTTGCGTCTCAGCCGAGCACTCGCCCGCCACACCACCGAGGTCGTCGGTACTGTATTTCCTTTTTATTTTAATACGCTTTGAACTTGTCTCAAACGTAGTTAGAGATAGATAATGGTTGAATGTCGATTTATCATTTTCATAAATCACTTGTCGTTGCCAGGTTCCATAACCGGACCGCTCCGATCCGAAAGCAAAGCGAAAAAACCGCTCAAGTGCGAGTCGAATTCACGAACGATTCCGTACCATGATACATTTACATAAATCATCATCATCATCTTCCTGCCCTTATCCCACTCTATGTTGGGTCGGCAGAGTTTTGGCTAAAGTGTTTTATGCCGGCCGCCTGCCTCACGTCAACCCTCCTTGGAAATACTATCCCTTAGTCGACTTTTACGACATGCTCGGGGAGAGAAGCAGCTGGACGCTTACATAAAGTATAACATATAGTAATTATGTGTTTTCTTTACATAAATACACACTCACAGTTAAAATTTATATTCTCTACCTATTACGGTTCATGGTATACAGCCCGCTGATAGACAAAAGGACGGACAACGGAAGTTTAGAAATATGAAATGGCGATTTTATCGCTTAGAACCATTTCTTGCAGTCAACCTGAGGATAGAAGAGGCTAAAAAAGAAAAAGGTTCAATAAGCTCTTTTGGTGTCTTTTACAGTGTATTTTACTAAGACGGCATGTAGTAAATACACTGTATAAACGGTCACAATTTAGATGGGTGACCGCAAGTGGCATTACGAGCTGAACGCTTCCAAGCTTCGGAGGGCACCTTAAATTGCCTTTCCCGGATTTTAAGTCGATAAGTCATGACGGAAGCCTATAGGCGGCCTAAAAACTCCATCACAAGAGTTGGCCACTAGCTACGAACTTACTGTTTTAACTGAAGAGTATGATTACTTACTTTTAGGATTAAAACACGTAGATTAAATTCACAAATGCCTATGCAAACCACATTCCTTGCTGCATTGAAAGTGCTCTATTTGAAAGCGATGACATAAGGGCCCAGGACTCGGGCCATGTCGCAAGTGGCCTGATTCGTGACCAACGAATGCCCGGAAGCAAAGCACTCACAACTCATTTTTCGTGGCCACAATCACCTCTATAAACAAAATTTATTTCTTTACAATACCACCACGATTGTGAACTTTTGAAGTTTGCGAGAGGCCAGTGCTGCCATAAACTTATATCGTGACTTATTAGAACTATATAAGGAAACATAATGTAAAAGTTTTAGGAAGCTTTTAAGCTGTCTCTCTTTAGTTTATACTAATAGTTAAAATAAGGTGTGAAATCTTATTTTGGGAGGTTTATTTACCTAAAACTAAAATGATTTCATCGTAATAACCAAAAATATGCGACGGTTGGTTTACATAAATTGTATATCTACTTTGGCTGAAGTATAGTGAGTTAGGTATTTCAATTGTTTTGTTATTGTGAAAACAGTATTGATCGTATCAAGCTCAATCGCTGTCAATTATAAGCAAAGTCATTGTGCCATTGATCTTTGCCAGCGGCTACACTATAGGCTACTGCGAAAGTTCACGATTTGCGTCCTCGTCTTTCCTCTGAAAAAACATATAGCTGCATCTGTCTGATTTAAGCAGTAGGTACTAAAAATATATGATTCATTTTCTATTATCACAATACAATACAATGAAAAGGTCACTTTGAACTTTTAGAACGTTGAACATAAATTTACCGCTCTTCCTTATTCATAATGTGTTCAGTTACACAATTTTTTATTTATGCACACCTACAAATGAGTATGTATGTGGTTGGATTTAGAGGAAGAGGTAGGCCAAAGAAAAGGTGGATGGAATGTGTGAAAGATGACATGGCTAAGAAAGGAGTGAGTGCACAGATGATGGCTAATAGAAGTGATGGAAGAAGAGAACATGTAGTGCCGACCCCACATAGAGTGGGATAAGGGCAGGAAGATAAAGATAAACCAAGAATACGATCGGCTGTTCGTAGAAAATCAAAATATTAAATTTTGCAAGTAAGCAAGTGCTTATTTTACTTCCTCGAATGGTATCAATAATATTGGTATTTCTGCGAGCAAATATTGGAACCTACCAATAATATTGGCACCATTTGCAGATTGAGCGAGTTAAATAAACAAGAACTTATGCAACTGCAAAATGGTTGCAAAACTATATTACCATTTATCTTTACGCTGAAAGCCATAATTAGTATAAACTTTCAATCATTTTGATGATAAGCCGATCTACCGTATTCTGTGCCAATATTGCAAACACGGAAAACATAGTTAAAATTATGTAACCTACATAAAACTTAATAAAACTATTAATCTTTCTTGATCTCCCTAACTATGTATTTACTAAAATCCGGTAGAAGTCCACAACCTTTTTTACATACTTTCCAGAAGCATCTGCAGAATTATTGACCCTATTTGGAGACTATCAGATAGACAACCGTAAATTGCCCTATTTTTTCTGTCACAGTAAAAAAAGTGATTTTTCACTGCTCTTTCTCAAAAAGTCCGTCAGCATACCACAGCGGGGATAAAAATAGCTTATTACTGTTTCACAAAAAAATAAGAACATTTTATTTTTGAAAATCGAACTAAATGAGGCGATCTCTTCGGTAGAATGCGTGCATTGCGTTGTGGCTAACAGAAGAAATTAAAAAAAGGCATTGGCGCGAAATCTTTCCATTTTTTCTATAATTTTAAATTGAATTGGTGACCGTATTTGATATTGTATTGGATTATTTTATTTTCTTGCAGTCGTAGTGAAAAGTAAAGTGCAATGTAAACACACGGCGCTAAAAACCATTTATCAAGCGGGAGTTATCTTCTGCTGTTGGTTATCCTATAAATAAATAAATAATGATCGATTATTTTATGTGACCTTTAAAACCTTCGCGGGGGACAACTAGTTTTTCCTTACTACCTAAATAACTGTATCGCTCTAATTCGCCCACATAAGATTTTATTCGAGCCTTAGATAAATAGAAAGTTATTATTGAGTGTTTATTATCGGCGAAGCAATTACTCAATAATTAAGGGTACCTATGTTTAATCTGCTCGTTATTTCAAAGTGCAGTAATTCTATTAGATAACTTTGATTGTGTGTTCTCAATAACTGTACCATGAAATTATATATGAGTTACCATTGACTGCTCTGACAAAGAAGGCTTTTGCATCTGAAGTTTGTAATATTTTTTACGAGACTTCTATTAAGTGTGTTATTTTGTGAGTATGTTACTTTAAAGTAATATGTAGTCAATAAAATATGTTTTTCGTATACCTTGTCTCGTAAGTAGCCTGAAACAAAGAATTTATTTATTTATTATCCACATAAGAGAATGAACTGACTGTACCATTCAAGTAAGTCCGCATAAAAAATATTAAAGTATAATTTATAGAAACGTTATTGATAGTTGGCTAATGAGATAAATAGGTAACTGACTTATATCCTGCAAGAACCTTGTAATAAAATCGAAATAGTAAATCTGCTGGTTGGCACAATATTTTGTTTTCAAAGTTTCTTGTCCTGATCCCTATCTCGAACATAACACTATAAATAACTACCATAAGCTTACCAAACCGCGATGATTTCCATTCCCACGTTTCAGCTCAAATTGTTCTGTATATTCGCTTGAGTATAATGCAGTATTCATTATAATCAATGCGTTTTAAATGTCTTTAAAATATCCTACTAATATTGTAAATCAGGAAATTTGTGAGGATATCTGTGCCTCATTTATGGTGTAACGGCTGAAAGGATTTGAATGAAACTAGTTCGAGACCTGGAATAACATATAGGTTACTTTAAATACGGGTATAATGTGAGTTAGTGACGGGTTGAAGTTAGTTTTATAATACATTAAAATCATGGATAGAACAAGTGCCACGACAATTTGTATAGAATTGAATAAATGTTTATAAGGATTTATCTTCTCTACTGGACTGGGAGTAAAGGAAAAACATAGAATGCGTCCAGCTGCTATACTCCCCGAGCATGTCGCAAAAGACTAGGGACTCTTGGATCAGGAGTGACTGCAAATACGAGTATGTACGTATAAGTATGTATGTATGAGTATGTATGCATAAGGAATTTTGCAATAGTGTCATCAATTCTCACCCGCCATCAATTAAGAAACTTACAGATTAGTAGAACAATGCGTAATACACCCCAGCGTGAAACATCAATACAGAATTCAATCAGTCAGAATTTAGGACCGCTGTTATAACGAACCATTTATCAGCAGGTTTGCTTATATAATAAGCATTTGACAACATACAACTAGTTAATATTCATCACGTTTTAAGTTAATTGAAAATGGCTAGCTTTATTTCGTATTAATTTATCGGTCCACTAGGTATTCGGAAACTAGACTTACAAGCACTGTAATTTGTAATTTTATTATTTCTTGTTAAATACTTCATAAGAAGAGTTGGTCCTCCATAGCATATAAAGAGAAAGGTAGGTAGGGGAGGCATTGATTACGACGAAGTGGACTTTTATTAAGAGGTAAATTAAGAAATTGCTCTTGATATTTTAAATTGATAAGTTGGCATTTAAAAAAATCTCAGTTAGATATTTCAAAACCGGTCAAGTGCGAGTGGAATTCGCACACGAAGAGTTCCGTATCATCGTACATATAACTGTTAAGATGACTTTTATTCTATGTAGGTACTAAAAAAAATATTCTTGTATGGGGGCCCCCTTTAATTTTATCTATATTATTTGTTGTTATATTTATGTACTTATAAGAGAATAAAATTAAAAATTAAAATAGCAAAAATAAGACAAAGATAATTAAAAAAAGACATTGTTTCCGCCCGGGATCGAACCGGGGGCCTTGTGCGTGTGAAGCACACGTGATAACCGCTACACTACGGAAACTAGAAGCTGAGTGTCGAAATTATGCATCATTCTATGAGTTCTTATTGTTTTTACGTAAGTATAGAGATTGTAATTTTTTTCTTGGTTTTATAATTATACAATATTGCTAAATTGAAATAAAAAGCGCACGCTAAATCGTAAGAAATTCTTCAAAATAAAAAAAAAGTCTAATTGAGAATGTCTTCTTTTTTGAACTTAAAAAGAGGCAGGTAATAGTACCATGTTAAGACAAATTTACGAGGTTTAGTACCTATATGTGCAAAACAAATGTTATAAGAAGTGTACATGTGCAAATGGGGTTGCGATATAATTTAAAACAGCAAAGAAATTACGAAATAATGATAAATTATCTACTTTATTATGAACCTGACCTTGCCACTACTCAATCAAAATCAATTACGGGCAGAAAATATATCCATTGCTGGTACATATTAATACATATATTTAAGTAGTAACTTCAACCACGCCTAGCCATAAAATCGGCTACCCGTAATGGTCTAAGGTCGCCCTGACATGGTTATCTAAACCGATTACTGATTTTTATGGTCTAGCTAGCATCCACCCACGTTTGCAAGCGTACCTACCTAAACATTATTGTGTCAATTATATCGAAATTGGTGCGTTTAAACGTTGATTATCGCCGCACATACTCGCAGCTATTTAAATCTATTTTGATGAGTTTCATACGATTTTACTGACAAAAGGACCGATGGGTGACCGCAAGTGGCATTACGAGCTGAGCGCTTCCGTGCTTCGGAGGGCACGTTAAATTGTCGGTCCCGGCTTTTAAGTCGTTAAGCCATGACGGAGGCCTTTAGGCGGCCTAAAAACTCCGTCACAAGAGCTGGCCACTAGCTCATACGAACTTACTTACTTACTTACTGACAAAAGACATGAACGCGCCCTTTTTTTCAACAGATTTTTTTTGTTTTAGCCCACATAAGAAGTTTTTCGTAGAATTTTCTTTTTATTAACCTATATCGTCCCACTGCTGGGCAAAAGTCTTCTCCAAACTCCGCCAACCATCTCTGTCCTTCGAGTTTTTTAACTTATAACGTTAGAACCCTCGTAGAATATATGTAAGTATTAATAAATAATTTTGTAAACGCCCTATTTTTTTGTTCAATAATTTTTTATTGACTGTCTGACACTTTCAACTTTTCAGGTTTTACCGATAGATAAGCCGGTTGACACGATGTTCTTTTTTTAACGTTTGTGATTATTGGCAGCGCACATAATTTTTTTTATTTTTAGTGCACAAGACTACTAGTGCTCGGCTTTTTATTTGCGTACGGCGTTTTTACTATAACTTTTAAAATAAAGGCTCAGTAACAATGTAATTTATCACCTATTGTGGTATGCATAATACTATGTTGTTCCGAGTGTAATACAGTTTGTGAAAGGGTCACTGACATTGACACTATTTTGACGTACTTAAGCGTGTAATGTATATTAATCTACTCATTAAATTGTGATATAATATACTTTTGAAGACCAAAGAAGACATGCCTGAATGATGTATGATTAAGAAAGAAGTGAGTACTGTGACGGCTATATATCTAGTCGTGTCTCTATTTCTTTTGAACCAGTGTGGTCAACGGATTTAAAGTGCTACCTACTTACCTTACCTACTTGCTACATCATTTTCGAACTTTTAGGCTACGACATACTAGGGTGGACAGAGCCACAAGTTAACGTAAGTAAACTTGCAGCCACTTCTGATTTAAAACTTAACTACTTACATAAACATAACAAAAGTAACAAAACTAAAAACTCAATTTCTTTACAAGAAGGGTCGGATAACACACTATTTACCTAACCTATATCTAACAAGTGATTTTTTACAAAACACGAAGATCACAATGAGCATTTCAGATACACTCAAATTCAGATAAAATAATGATGATTATTTTCAATAACACCACACTCAATACAATTTGGCGAAATGACAGATTGGTCATGGAAGAACTTATTAACACAAATAGAAGTAGCTACTTACCTAGAAGAGATTTGAGTAGAAGCCTACTTGAAGGTAGATTCATTTGTTTTTGGATTTGTACAACCACTATTCGACCTTCTACCATGCCCTTTTCAATGTATGTTGCGTGAGAAATACTGTCACTAATTGGACCATAGATGTGTGCCCATTGATAGACGAGAACAAATGCCCTACGAGGTTATTCCCTGCCTAATAATTAGCCATTAAACATTAGATCGTGTATGATATCGAAGCTACTGTTTCTTAACAACCTGTGATGTTTACCATGATTCTATGTTTTCGGGGTTCGTCCGTCCATCAGTCAGCGGGCGTATCTCATGGACCATAATAGGTAGGTGGAGAGTTAAAATTTTCACAGAGTGTTTATTTCTATTGCCTAACAAATAAGGTTCGAATCCCGCTGATTAAATAATTGTAGGTTATGTTGACTTTGCTGATTATTTTAAAATAACAATAATTACACTTAATTAAATACTTCTTTGGTGGATTGGAAGTAAGAAAAAGCATAGTATGCGTTCAGCTACTTCTCTCCCCAAGCATGTCGTAAGAGTCGACTAAGAGATAGTATCCTCTCTAACATGATGGACCACTTATATGGGCGATCGGCTGATCACCTGTCACCATGATTGATCATAATCCATCTTAGGACTAAAGTAGAATAAATAAATAATATAAGTAATAATAAATAACACCCAACAGTCACATACATAGTCCTGACCCCACACTAGGATTCCCTGTGTCGTGGGTATCAGAAACTACGAGTACCGTGGTACCACAACACCCAGACCCGGAAGAAATATTTGCAGAACATGCAAACATTCCTTCCGCAGCGGGAATCAAACCCGCGCCTCTTGCATCTCCACCGAGCAATCACCCGCCACGCCACCGAGGCCGTCAAGAAGTGTCTGCAAGTTTTCTTATGTTTACTTGTGGCTCTGCCCACCCCATTAGGGATACGGGCGTGATAATATGTATGTATGTACATTTAAATAAGTAGGTATGTGATCATGGATATGTTATCCTGTTAGATAGGTAATAATAAAACTTATTTTGCTTCGGATTTTACGCAAGTATTATTCGTATATACCTATTTAGTCATGAAGTTTCAATAACTCCACTAAAATCATTTATTGTTCATTACCTCAAAGCCACTCACCAGGTTCACAGTTTATTTGAAATATCATTATTAAAAATTAAGTTGATTTTGTGACAAATAAATGATAAAACTCAGAAAATGGGCTGTGTTTGCCGTAAAGTAATATGTGTAACAGTGAAAAGTTTGATGTGCTTGATCAATTTCGTTTGGTTTGTAAGTATTATTTTCATCTCTGAAAATCTTTTGTTTTTTTTTAAGTATGTTCTTTTTAATAGTACCTATATGCACCAAGGGGTAGACGTCAAAAATAGCGAAGATACTGTAACATTTCATCTAAACATACATACGTACTTTTATACAAAAGTAAAGATATTATGATATCGTAATTATCTTACGCACACGAACTTATTCAAACGTCACACGTACTTTATATTCATAAAATCTATTATAAAGATTGATAAACTATGGCTGCTTTACTGCTAGATTTAGACAGCTCATCTCATCTGACGAAGATTATTTTCTTGAGTATGAATTAAAATCTTACAATATTAGGTATCTAAAAATCTAATATCGATTGGTATGTTAAGATACTGAAGATGAATACATATCTTAACTTTGTCGTGTGTGATGGTTCATTGAATTATATGGTGATTGATATAGGTAAATACATATATGTATGTCGCAATTTACAATCTCGCGAGATTATAATCTAACGCTATTTACAATTTTACGGTGACATATACATCTTAAAAAATGAAATATTATGGTATTTTTGCCGTGTGTGACGCCCTTAAAGCAGTGTCTTACGTCACGGGCGCCATATTAAATCGAGGGCAGCGAAGATTTATAGAAAAACCTCATTATACATAGAGTTTGGGTGTACCTACCTATGTAGTTATAAATTTACAAAAAAAACCCTTTCATATACCATACCACTTCGATATTTGTAAAACTTCTTTTTTTACCTTCTTGGAAACCAAGATCTTTACAGTCAACCCCTCCATTGATTAAGCATACAATGCTTCCCAGCAAATCTTCATAGCACAATCTATTGACCTACCAAGTTTCATATTCGAAAGTTATGATCTAATAAATATATCCACAAACATATAACGCCAAATCGCCCCAGTTGCTACTGAGATCTTTGCTCGCTTCGCTCACTCGAACAATCATTATAATTTAATCTAAGTATGAAGGAAGTTTTTTTTGTTACAGCTTTTTGGTCTGGTATTAATTATAGCGACCCTAGCCATGTACATGAAATACAAAGATTCTATTGATACTGCCAGTGGCAATGGAGAGACTTTGAAGCAATTGTTTGAAGTGGCTTCAATAACCCTAACTTGCTTTGGCATTCTGATAATTTTCATATCCTTTTGTGGGTGCTGCGGGCCGGTCTTCGAGAACCAATGTATTTTGATTACGGTAAGCTCTTCAACGGTGGCCTAGTGATAGCGGCCCCGCTTTTCGGCCCTAAGATCGTGTATTCAAATTCGGTCGTGCACCAATGGATTTTTCTGTTCGAGAAATTTATGGACGCTATACCAGTACTCTCAAAAAGTGAAAGAAAATTGTGAGGAAACCGGCTTCCTTACCGTTTGAGGGTACTGGTACGGAAAGCAAAAATTCAAACACAGGCACAACGGGATTCGAACCCACGACTTTAGGATAGGGTACCGTCGTTGGCACCCTATGGGTGCGAAACCCTAAAAGGACGCAATGTTTTGTGCTAAATTGGTTGGTTAAGTGTCACTGTCACACTGTTTTTTTTTAATTCATTTTAAAGCTGCGAGCATTCTCGACTATTCAGCCATGGGGATGAACTGAATGTCACCGTAGGTATTTAAAAAAATATTGTGAATGAACTACAATATAAAAAAGTGAAAACTTCTGTTTCGTGATCTAGAGTCGAAACTACATAGAATTAATAGCAGTATGCACCTTTTTGTAAAACTTTACTTTCCATATTGTGGGAATAGGTACAGGGGTATACGTGTAGGAAGGACGGTTCTTTTGAGTTTTGATAAAAACATAATGTTTCAACAAAATACACACTTTTTTCAGTATGCTGTCTTCATGTTGGCGATTATTGGTTGTAAAACGTACGCCGCAATCAAATACCACGAAAACGTATCGACCGTGGTTGAAAATTTTTTGAAAACTTCATTTGAAGACCAACATGCCGACTCGAAATTTCATCTACTTGAATCTTCTGTAAGTATATTTCATGTTTTCCCTAGGAGGATTAACGAAAAAGCTCTTATAGTCCGACTAATCGCACAGGCAGAAAAAAAAGTTCACGTAGACCGATTTGATCATGTACCTACGTAGTCCGAGCATCCAAATTTTTTGATTTATCAACTTTTTCATGGCCAACTTGAAGCGCTCGTGGCGTAGCTTGCTTAGACGTTCTTGATTGATTGTTAAAGTTAAGCAACGTTGTGCGCAGCCACAATTTGGATTGGAGACCGCAAGTGGCATTACGAGCTAAGCGCTTCCGTGCTTCGGAGGACACGTTAAAATGTCGGTCCCGGCTTTTAAGTCGTTAAGCCATGACGGAGGCCTTTAGGCGGCCTAAAAACTCCGTCGCAAGAGTCGGCCACTAGCTCATATGAACTTACTTTTTATAGTCAACTCATGCTTGGCCAAAAAATTTCGTATCGTTTCGTATTTCCACATATTTTTCCACACCACTAATTATACTTCCAGGTATTAAGAGGATACACAAATATTATTTTTGCACAACATATAAATTTGTTATATTATAATGCTTGTAATAAAATCCCACCTAGTGAGATAAGGGCAGGAAGATGATGATGATAATGCTTGTAATATTGTTTCAGCTTCATTGTTGCGGCATTGAAGGACCAGTATCATACAAATACTCAGATCTGTCTAAATTGTATAATCTACCAGTGACGTGCTGTGCCGAAAAAAAATCAGGGACGTCAGAATATGACATGGACTCTACCAGTTTAAAGAATGAATGTAAACTAGAGGATGCCACTAAAGAAGGCTGCTTGAAGAAGATTCTAGATATCAGTGAAGAAATTGTATTTCCTTCCTTCCTTGGAAGCATTGTAATCGAGGTAAATTTTCTATTCACGACCTCGGCTATACTAAATAAATAAATAACACCCAACAGTCACATACATAGTCCTGACCCCACACTAGGATTCCCTGTGTCGTGGGTATCAGAAACTACGAGTACCATGGTACCACAACACTCAGACCCGAAAGAAATATTTACAGATCATGCAAACATTTCTTTCGCAGCGGGAATCGAACCCTCGCTTCTTGCGTCTCTGCCGAGCAATCGCCCGCCACGCCACCGAGGCCGTCAAACGTACTATTGAGGGGAAAATGTTTTTAATAGGTTTAAGTAGTTGGATACCGTTTAAATACACTTTATTTTAATATAAACTGTAGGTAGCGTATTCTTCTGTCTATTTTAGTAACAGCACATCATTTTTCCTCAATAGCTAGTACATAACCTAATGAATCATTGTAAGGCAACTAACAAAATTAATAACTGCTTAATTTTTGTTTCAGGGACTGTTGTTTTTGGCAGCAGTGGGTATATGCATATCTAAAAAGTATAGTAATAAAATAAAAAATAAGTATTAATTTGAGATATGGATGAAAAAAAAAACAAAAGAAAGTGTAAGGGAATTAGATAAAATAAGGTTAAGTCTTATAAGGTGTTCTAATTTTAAATGAGTACTCGTATACAACAAAGTGCTTGATTTAAATAAATAAATAAGACATAGACATCGACATTACATAGGTAGTCATAGACTTACTTGCCTAATGGATTTACCTAATGGTGTGTACTTGCCAGAAATAAAATACTTACGGAGCTTTATGTATTGCGGGCAGTCAAATAAAGTGACTGTCATAAAATGACAAAATAGCTCTAAAGCTATTAATCAAATGTCTTTAACCAATGTGACTTTGATCATAGATATTGGACAAATTCGTCAAAACGTCCCAGCGACATTCTAACTTGCTTCAAAACTTTAAAGTTTTAAAAATACAAAATAATAATAAAAACACATCCATAAAAAGGTGGCTTCATTTTTGTTGTTCGCGGTGCGGCGTCTTTTCTTTTATTTGGTCTGAGGGTTTAAGCGTAATAAGTGTCGCGACACCTCTATTGAAAGTACAGCGCCGAAAGCTCTGCTATTACACGCTCGCAATGTTTCATACGTGCCACGTCATTTCGGCAGATGTGTTATTTACATGTAACGATAGGATGTGATACTTAAAAAGCGAGCGTATTAAGCCGAACTTTCGTTGCCATACTTTCAGCAGATGTGTCGCGACCCTAATTAAAATAAAACTCAACCCTAAAAATTTATAATTTTTCAGAAGTTCGAAATTGACACTTTTGAAATAGATAAAAACTACCAAGTGTGTGTTGTGTGAGTTCTTAACATTGTTTTAAATAATAATAAGATTGTGAAATAATAGTAGCTCGAAAGCGATCGATTTACGAATCATTATGTAGCAACAAGTTAGTTTTAATGATATATTTTATTTCTTAGTAATAAGCTTGTTGGCCATGAAATAGTTTAAGTCAAAACAATTTACCATTATGAGAAATTAAATTATCTGCCACTTCAACACTCTATAAATTATTTAATTTACGACATATTTTGCTCCTTCACTATATAATTATTATTGAGCAAGTTCGTAAATTTGTTCGTCCCTACAAACCTACTATCGTAATCTCTATAGACGCTACGTACCTACTAAAGCGATATCTTCTGAAAATTATTGATTAATTTGAGATTATTTCAAACTTTTGAAACAAGATTTTTCGGACAAAGAAACATCCGTTCTAGGGTTAAAAATATAGTAGATACTGATAAACGTATTAATTTACCGAACCGACACAGAAAATTACTATTCGCATTGCACATCTCTAGTTACAATGACATTAATTTGCAAGAAAATATATGAATACATTATATAAATCGAGGCGGTAAGGTCTTTTATTAAAGCCTTCCCGAAAAGGGCGAAACAAAATATCTATGATAGCTACTCTGGTTGATTATCAAAATAGAGCAAATCGTTTACGTTTCGTAAAACGTATAATGAATTTATTTTTCTAATTTAAAAGCTTTGTTTGAGTATGAGGCTAAAAGCACATAACTTACCAACTACACTAAAAATTAAAATCATTAGGCCACACATTATAGTTATTGAGAGCCTGTCAAAATGAAACAAAACAAAAAGCGACAAGGTAAAGGCTACGCTAAAGCATGTTACGTAGACATGCTTCCTGTATGTGTGATTCGATACAAGATACTGTGCATTCCAATCTCTTAGAGGTAGTTATATAGATGAACTGACTCGAGGGTCAATAATCTGCTTCTTTGTTGTAATCATAATATTCAAGGCGGAATTTGAAGTATTCAGTGCTATTATTAATATAGTAATTCGCCACGAATTCAGATCTCGCAAGCTTGTTACCTGCGTGATATACATAGATAAGTAGTTACTTACTTAGGTCTAATCATACTTCATACTAATTTTATAAAGAGGAAAGATCTTTTTGTTTGTTTGTAACGAATAGGCTCCGAAACTACTGCGCCGATTTCAAAAATTCTTTCACCAATAGAAAGCTACATTATCAGGGACCAGTATAGGCTATAATATATTTTCAAAAAGAATTGGGATCTCTAAGAAAATTGCAATATTGTACTCCAAGGTAGAAAACCCAAACCCAAGGAAAACCTAAGTTTTTATTAGTGGTCTAATAAAAGCTTAGAGTAGATTAAATACATATCTACTGTACTAATAACTTTTTGTCGACTCTTACTTTTTATAGGAAATGTAGCAAACACAACTAACTGCGGTACCGCTACACAACGATGCACTATCTTGCTAATGTCCAGTTTAACCTGAACTACGAAGACATCACTACTCTAACAAAAGAGAGCTTAGGTTACGTAATTTTTTTTTTAATTGACTGCGAAGAATGATGTTTGGGGTATATATGTATGTGGTACCTATGTATGTGTATTTATTTTTTACTTCCCATTAAAACTTAAGTATATGAGAATCCACTGGCTCCTGAAACTCTGTTTAAATCGATGCGTTGTCATTCCTTATGGCCTTAGTGTGAATGTGGATCGTCGAATTTCTCAATAGGTCAATATCATCATCATTTCAGCCATACGACGTTCGCTGCTGAACATAGGCCTCCCCCATAGACTTTCAGAGCGAGCGATCTTGCGCGGCCTGCACCCAACGGCTCCTAGCAACCATTACAAGGTCGTCTTTCCATCTAGTGGGGGGCCGTCCTACGCTGCGTTTCCGGTGCGTGGTCTCCACTCAAGAACCTTTCTGCCCCAACGGTCGTCAGTTCTTCGAACTATATGCCCCGCATATAGCTATACGTATTATATAAGAGGCCAAAACTGTATGTTTTAATAGGTCTATCTATTTTGTAATGCAAATAAATATTTTCAAAATGTTCAAACTCACCCATGGTCATTTGACAACCTAGTTTGAATTACGACACGAATTTGATTTTGAAAGTCAAAATGAGTAAGGCCACGCGTGCGGCCGACTAAGGAAGTGTGGTTTGGATCTATCATTTTGAAACAAATTCTCATTATGAAATAAGCTCTACGTCCACTAAAGTAAGCCAATAATAAAAAATACAATCGTGTCTAAAACTAAAGCACATTGCTGAGTATTTCCGTATTTTCATTTAGTGCTTTGAGTAAGCAAGCACGAATGCTCAAAACTCAACTAATCTTTCATCAAAATTGCCGTCTTTTTCATAAAGATTAAATGAACAAGAACCGTAGGTAAAAATTTAAGAGATTGAGTTCAGTTTAGGATTTCGTAGAACAGATTTGACACTATTATACGTTGTCAGATTGCGGATACGCGGTCCGGCAGCAATGCCCGATTAATCTATACACTACATTAACACTTTTTCAGTTTGATTAATCCATATTTTTTTCAATTATGAGCACACCCGTAATTCAAAAGCAACAGTAAAAACAGTCTAAGAAATTGCCGTAGTAGTAGTATTTTTTTTACAAGCAATTGTGCCCATGCTACAGTGAGAAGTGTGCTTTAGACACTCTTAAAACTATGTATAATTTTGAATCATTTATTTTATGTTGAAATAAGTATGTATGGAAAGTTATTCCCAAGTTAAACAGTTACTTAATCGTTTTTCAACAAGCTAGCCACCCACGCTGCATGACTTAAGGTAATTATTTTGTGACAGATGTGTGACATAGACATCATAGACATAACATATTTGTGTTATTTTGAGCTTTATATGGCGTTGGTTGATTAAATCGTGTTGGCCTATTGCGTGGTTTACGTTTTCAAAGACACAAATTCTGAATCCACTCCACAAGTTTGTAGGTATTATTAAAAATTATGCTAAAATTTCTATGTAGGTATTTGTTCGTTTGGTAAAGACAAAGTTTATGACCTAGAAAACACATACGCTTAGAGAGTACTTCGTATTCTTTTCAACCAAGCAAGCAGAGTCACGGGCGCATGCTAGTGTATCATAAAGCAGATTTCAAAAGCAACATTACAATTTTTCTTGAAAGTGAAATACCTAATACATGTTTTAAAATTATTAATGAAAATTATTTTTACCCACGATGCAACAGAGAAGGTGTATGCGTTTGGCCTAAGAGGTTGTATGTTTATTCATTTATGCGTTTTTCTGTAACCATTTTCCCGAAAAACTACTGAACCGATTTCGATGCGGTTTTTTTGCAATATATTAGTATCATTTTTAAATATCTACTTTTGGGCATAGATAACTCTTTTTAATCGTCGTAGGTTTAAAAAAATCTTTTTTTTGTATTCTATTAATTATACCTGAATTTTAAAAAATGTGACTTCTATTAGTTTAATATCTCTTGACCTCAGTCAATTACATCAAAATAGCCCCGATGTATTACAGCATGGTAGTGTGCACGATTTGCTACTGCCATGCTTAAGTGGATTTTTGTAGAGCTTAATCAGGGATTAAACAGGGATCACAAGTAGCCGGATTTACTCTGAACAAATACATTAATATTATACGTTTATTTTAAAAATAAGCAATTAGTAGTTTGAAGTAATTACAAATATTATCTACAAGATTTTAGCCCTAGCTTCATATTTTTAGGATTCCGTATCGGAAGAGTACCAACGGGATCCTATTACTAAGCCTTAGTCAGCGGGCCGTATCTCATGAACCTTTTTTTTTTTTAACCGAAATAGGTTTGCGTTTGACAACACTCTACCTGATGTGAGAGTTGAAATTTTAAGAGTGTGTATTTCTATTGACACTATAGCAACTTGCATATGGGCTCAATACATGCAGAAACCTTCCGTAGCTACATGATAGATAGATAGATAAGAGCTTTATTTGACTAATACAACAACAACATTACACAGACACATAAGAGGAGTAGAAAACAAAAACACATAAAATGAAAAAACTAATAACTAACAATACCTACGAATTATTTACTAAAAGAAGTAAAACAAACACAAAGTTTAAAATTTAGGCGGGTGCAAGGTCTGTGCTGCTGCGGTGAGTCAAAAAGGACCAGTCTCAGCTTTATGTTACTCTGCGCCGTTAAGCGCAGAGCAACGCTGGTTTTCAGACTGGGCCTTGGAGTGGTGACTACACGAGCGAGAGAATACAACCACAGAAGGAGAAATAAATATATATATATATGTGTATCAAGTGTACCTACTATTAAATATAAATAAATAAATAACTGCTTTCTTGCCATAAAAAAAAAAAAACTAATTTCTCGGGAAAAACAGAAAGGCAATATATAATATTGGAAACGGGACAATGGAGTAAGAAGGGACGAAGATTGGGATGTGGAAGAATAGCTGATAGGTGGGAAACCTGGCGTAAGATGTTTAAAAAAGAGGTAAGGTTTTCAACCATTTTTGTGTGTAAATACCCACTATATCTTTTGCCTAGCCAAAAGTTCCTTTTTGAAAGCTAGTCTAAATGCAGAAACTGTTTTTAGAGCATACAAAGGAGGGGGGAGATCGTTCCAACACCGAGAAGCTGCAAAACGAAATGATCCACGGAAAGCTACAGATTTGTGCCTCGGTGTTAGAAAAATTATGTGGGTACATGCTCGTTTAGGGTAGCGAGCACTAGCACTGGCCCAATTTAGCTTAGAGTACAGGTAAGTAGGAATTTTGCTAAGAGTAAGGCCAAAAAGTAGAGTAGCAAGGTGAAGTTGTCGACGCGCCTTCATTTTTAGCATGTTAGCAGAGTTAAGGAAGGGAGTAACGTGGGTACGGGGAGGAATTGGGAAACAGAAACGTGCACATGAGTTCTGAACTCGTTGAATAAACTTTTCAGTTCTACTCAGGAGACAGGGCCCATAAACAGTGTCACAGTAATTTAGGCGAGACATTACAAGAGATTCACACAAGGTGACCCGTACTGTCTCACTTATATAGGGACGAATTTTATACAGTAGTTTAAGACGAAAAAGGGCCTGTCGGACGCATTCAGCTACATGTGATTCAAACCTGAGTTGACTATCCATTACTAACCCAAGGTTCTTAGTCTCTGCAACACGTTTAATCATCCCTCCATCTATTTGTATTTGGAACTGTGTGTTAGGCAATCTGTTTAGTGTCTTCTTCGTCCCAAACATTATATATTTGGATTTGGCAGGATTGAGGACTAGGGAGTTAGTAACAGACCACTGGGATACTTGTTTTAAGTCCTTATTAATTGCAGATATGGCGCTGACATGGTCTGCGGGCAGAAAGGAATAATACAGCTGCAAGTCGTCAGCATAGAGATGGTATTGGCAGGAAGTTATTTTGCTGATTATATCCGCACTGTATAGGATAAAAAGAAATGGGCCGAGGATTGATCCTTGAGGGACGCCACGAGGAACTGGGCAAGGTGAGGATCTCAGTGACTTACCATTTGATAATTGTAATTCAACACATTGAGACCTATTGCTCAAGTAACTAGAGAACCATCTTATTGTTTTAGAGTCAAAACCGTAGTAAGCGAGCTTGGACAACAAAAGAGAGATGTTTATTGAGTCGAAGGCCCTGGAAAAGTCTAGTAGAACCAGGATACTACACATCCCTTTATCCTGGGCCGCCAGTAAATTATCAACGACGTTCATGAGCGCCGTTGTTGTACTATGTCCTTTACGGAAGCCAGACTGATATTGGGGAAGTAATTGATGTTCTTCAAGGAACTTAACCATCTGCATGCAGACAATTTTTTCCAAGACCTTCGATAGAGATGGGAGTAGGCTTATTGGTCTGAGGTCACTAAGCAGATTGGGTTGATTATTTTTGGGAATAGGCTTCACAACTGCCACCTTCCATGTCTCTGGAAAAGTAGAGCTAGTTATAGATGTGTTAATTATGCTAGTGATCGTAGGTAGGGATTGAGGTAAGGTCAATAGTAACATTTCCAAAGAAACTCCATCTATTCCTAATGCATTTGATTTAAAACTTTGAATTACTTTTAAAACTGTAAAGTCAGTCACGGGCTGTAAGGAGAATTCATACGAGCTGTGACGATGAAACTCATAATAAGTTAGCTGGGAGATGGAAATGTGGTTATTACCAGGTATTTTAAGAAAATGGGAATTAATAATACTGGGGTCATTGAATTGGGGGGGAAGTTCTGAAACCTGCTTGGGAATAATGTTGGCTTTGAGGTTCTTCCAAAGTTTTTTTGAATTTCCTGCATTATTATTTATGTTCTGAGTAAAGAAAGCGCCTTTCTCATTGACAATTGCTTTTTCTACCAGCAGTTTCATATTTTTATATCTATTTTTTTGTGCAATAGTCTTATGTATTTTATATTCCTTATGATAATGGTCTCTGATGGCAAACATAGTCTTAATTGTGTAACTACATGTACGATTTTACTGAACCCTTCGTGTGCAATTTCGACTCTCACTTGAACGGTTTGTTCAAACTTGAAGGAGCGTTGTAGGTTATTATTTAAGCCCTAAAGTTCAGAGGAAAAACTTCAGGCATTCCACAGAAAATGTTCTGGCCACTTGTTGGCCTAAACATCTCGTTACACACATTAAGTAATTACGAGTCTAATTAATAACAAGACAGATCTATTACCAAGTGTCTGGCCAAGAATGTCGGTTTTAGGTCGGTGAGGTAAACACAGTCACGAACTTGCATTTGGATCATGAAAGATTAAAATATTAATTGGATTTTAGCCGATTTGAACTATATACTCGTATAATACTAGCTGCCGCTCGCGGCTTCGCTCGCATGGTACCTGGATGAAAAATAGCCTACATGTTAATCCAGCACATAATATACTTTGTATATTCCAAGTTTCATTCAAATTCATTCGGTCGTTTATTCGTGATTGAGTCACAAACATACAAACATCCTCACAAACTTTCACATTTATAATATAGTAGGATTGAAAGCAGGAAAAATATATACATACATACATAGATATTATCACGCCCGTATCCCTAAAAGGGTGGGCAGAGCCACAAGTAAACATAAGAAAACTTGCAGCCACTTCTGATTTAAACTCCTAAGCAGGAAAAATAAGCAAGAGTATTTGTTTTACAAAATATGACAGAAATATTTTGTTCTATTTTACAATTTAAACAAAATAGTTCTCCAGCTGCTTCTCTCCCCGAGCATGTCGTATAGGTCGACTAGGGTGGATTCGACCAAACGAGAGTAAACTTTGATCTTAGAATAAATCGCTGAAGCGCTCGTGGCGTAGCTTGCTTAGATGTTTTTGATTGATCGTTGAAGTTAGCAACGTTGTGCGCGGTCACAAATGAACTTACTTACTTTTTATCGCTAGTTAAACTAAGCGCTTTGAGTCCACATTCTTTATACGAACTGCAAAAATGTGGAACTCTCTGCCGGGGTCTGTATTTCCTGAAAAGTATAATATGGGTGTCTTTAAATCGAGAGTCAATAGGTTTCTTCTAGGTAAGCGTGCTCCATCTTAGACCACACTGTTACTTAACATCAGGTAGAGTGTGGTCAAACGCAAACCTATTTCAGTTTAAAAAAAAAAATGTTATTCCAGAGTAAATCAATTTTACGTTTTACCATTTACAATTCTAAGAATAACGAGCCTATTCGGGTATAGTCACTTTTTTATGTGTGTATTTTATTCCAGCCTCCAGTGCGTGAGTCACAAATAAGCTAATTGTCAAGTTTTAATCGGCCGGTTTGAATGATTTTAATTCAGACTGGGTATTTTAAATGTTTTAAACAAAATTAGAAATAAACTATGACCAATAAATAAATATACCTATTATATGATTGGAACATTTTTCCTTAAAATTCAGTCGAACTAGTAATTTACAGATATTTCCTGTACAAATTATCCGTAAATAATATATCACTCCAAATACGCCCTTATAATGGATAACATTTTTGTAAAAGTCGATGTCGATGATCAACTTGTTCAACAAGTTGTTAATGAGTGAGGTATGTTCATTCATTAGTCATAGTTTTTTAGGTAAGATTAAGTTTTAAACCTAGATTTCTTAAGGAAATAACATTTTAAGAACGACCTACTTTTTCCTAATACCGCTAATAGCCATGAAAAGGTAGCACTAGTACGACTAGTAGCAAAGGTACTACATTAAATGAGATCATTATCAACATAATGAAGTTTAACATCTTTTCAATATACTTAGGTCACTTTTGCTTGATAAATAGTCAGTTCTAAATAGTCAGTTTCGTTCGGGGTGCTTATGTGAATTATGTGTTGTCGCTTCGATTCTTGTGACAGAAATAATATTTGAAGATGGGTTTCACTGGGTTCTCCGATAAACAGTAATTATTATTATTAGCCCATATCGTCCCACTGCAGGGCAAAGGCCTCCCTATCCCTCTTCCACCTTTCTCTGTCCTGTGCTTTGGAGGACCAATCCTTCATGAATGAGTCAGTAATTAGTAGTTTTTTTTATAGAAACTGAGACTTAGGTCCAACCTAGGTTACAAAATGTCTTTTTTACCCCCGAATACTCAAACGCATCTCAGAGTTGAGCACGTCTTAAGTTAGTTTTTGATGAAAATCTGTCAAAAACTCGTTACTTGAGACGTGCTCAACTCTGAGATGCGTTTGAGTATTCGGGGGTTAATCCTTTAACAAGGCTGGATCAAATCTAATCATAATCATAATCATAATGTAGGAGCATTCAGACGAAATTTACATGTAAATTGAGTGTACCTATTGCGTCAAGATAGCAGGTATCTCTCATTAAATAGACAAGTAGTATTTTGAAAAATCATTATTAGGTATGTGCCTCGATACGTGAACCGACTACCTTAAATTAGCTGTTTCATATAATAATCGCTTGTTAAGTAAACTAAATGCAATTAACCGACAAAAACCACTCGGTAGTCGTGTAATACCGTGTCTTGATAACTATCTAATTAAATGTTAGTATGCGCATAATTTATAGGTCCATGTAATGTTTTTTACGAAACTCTACTATATAAAATTACCTTCAGTCGAAACTACAGCCATATTTTTATCAATATTATGTACTAGGCTTAAGTAAAGTGCAAAACACGACATGATTTTTGTTACGACCCCCGACCATAAGATAGGTAGACGGGGTCACTACCACTAGACAAACAGAGCTCTAAACATTTAATGATCTTTAGGTATATTGACGACCTCTGTGGCGTGGCGGGCGAGTGCTCAGCTGAGACGCAAGAGGCGCGGGTTCGATTCCCGCTGCGGCAGAAATGTTTGCATGCTCTGCAAATATTTCTTCCGGGTCTGGGTGTTGTAATATGTATTATAAGTATGTATCTAAAAAAAAAAAAGTATAAGTATTATGTATTCTATCAGCCATCTGGTTCCCATAGTACAAGCTTTGCTTAGTTTGGGGCTAGATGGCGCTGTGTGATAAGTCCTCAAATATTTATTTATTTATTTATTTATTTATTTATTTATTTATTTATTTATTTATATTTTTAAACTCAATTTCCATGAATTAGTTTATTACTAAGCTGGTACCTACCCTAATTTTTATTTCCTAAAGTTTTCGCTAACCAATTTTAGTTTGATTGATAACTGAATTATAAATTATAATGTTTTTAATTAAGATAACGACACAAGGCACGCCTCTCGCATTTTGCCACTCAACGGTTAACTATCATTAATCATTTTAATACAAAATACAACAGTAAGGAGCAAAGTATGGCTCCAGTATTAAGTTTTTGAAGCGTGCAGTGAGCTCGTAAAATGTCAATAAAATTGACACAGTAACCCCGATCATCAAAGCTTAGGGTCTCAGCCCACTACATTCCAAAAATGGATCAATATCGGCCCGGCACAAACAAAATGTTTCTTTCCGATTCCGATAATTACTGACGAATTTGTGGGCGATGGCCGTTATATAGAGACGTATCTAAATCTACATAGTTTACCCGCGCGGTTTCGCTCGCGTGGTGTAAACTTTGAGGCCCCATTTTACTCTTTTTTGAAGGTTATTTTGAAAAACCCTAAAACATTCATCCATTCAGTTCATTGATTTTGTATTTAAAGTATCTTAACCAAGTTTCAAGCCAACCGCACTGGCTGTTAAAAAGTTTCCATACAATCTTTACGCTTGCTCCAAGGGGGTACCTAATTTTGAAATCGGAATAGCTGGAGAGAAAAAGGAGAGGCCTTTGGTCGACAATAGGACAATTCAAGTTAGTCCCAATCGTTTTAAAGTAGGCAAGTGGGTATTTTATTGCATTGAACAAAGTTTTTATAACGTACTTACTATAATTGTCAGTGAACAGTAAATAACTTTGGTATTAGGGCCTTAATGGGCTTTCAATAGATTAATAAAGCTAACAATTTCATAGTAATTTTTATCGATCTTGATCTGATATGGAGTAACAATGTGGCTTTTTTAATAACGCGTTGTGAAATTAATATTGCGTGCACGTGCTTTGTTCTAGTTTTTAAAAAGTGAAAATCTTCATTTGACGGTGTTAAAGTCGTTACTTCAGCCTGTTATCTCCCTAGGCCTCCTTTCGTTTACCAGCCTCCACTCTACCAGCATCTCTTATCCAGGTTTTTGATGTAATAAGTAATATAATAATTCGATAATGTATTCATCTTGGGACTCTTGGATTATGAGTGGCTGCAAATTTTCTCATGATTACTTGTGGCTCTGCCCACCCCGCTAGGAATATGGGCGTGATAATATTAATTTATGTATTATAACTCGATAAAATAATGTCGTGAATTATTTTTGTTCTATAAAAATGCATGTCTTTTATCACGTGGACAAGAAAAGAATGAAACACGCGAACAGAAAAAAATCATTTGTGCACGACTGGATTTGAACCCACGACCGTAAGAGGGCCGCTGCCGCTAGACCACCATGCTCTCGACAGTCAATGACGGTCACCGACAATCAGAAAACAAGACCTCGTGTGTTCCGTTTCAAAAAACACTCGTTACAGTTTAAAAAGAATTTAAATAGGCATTTTAATAAGAGTTACCTAGCTATTCGTTACATCAACAAGACTGTTACGATTTCTCTTAATAATGACCCTCATTTACATAATATGACGTCCGTCACGTCATCCAGAAAGAGTTTCAATTAATAGATAAGATTAATTAGATAGCGATATTATTATGTATTGACGACCACTGTGGCGTGGCGGGCGAGTGCTCAGCTGAGACGCAGGAGGCGTGGGTTCAATTTCCTCTGCGGGAGAAATGTTTGCATGCTCTGCAAATATTTCATGCGGGTCTGTTTGTTGTAATATGATGTATTACTAGCAGCCCGCCCGCGGCTTCGCTCGCGTGGTACCTGGATAAAAAATAGCCTATACATAGTACATGTGCTGGAATAAGACAGGGCTACTTTTTATCCGGGTACTACGCAAGCGAAGTCGTGTCTTATAAAGTCTTCAATGGTAAGCAATGAAGAACACTTTTAACTGGTGGTGTTTTATAATTATGTATTATACTGGGGGTTACTATGAATTCTTAGAGTAGAGCAGTATTTGAACTGCCCGACTTTTTTATGCCATTTTGAACCTTATGCAGAACAAATAAGCACAAAAAAGTCGAGCAATTCAACTACTGCCCTGCTCTAAGACCACATTGTAACCCACCTGCAGTGTTAACAGTCGAAAATACTATCGCAACTATATTTTTTTTAGACGCTAATGAATGTAGTGTAATTTGACATTGACAGTTCCTTTTCCATATGTTTTGTATCATCTATTACTAATCTGTGGTATCATCGCTGTCATATGTCAAAATTTCTACTTTTATTCTATTTTTCATGAAAAACATGCCAAAAATAAAGAATTTACAGGTAATTATGACTTCAACTAAATGAGAAAAATCGGCTCTTTAATTTGATATAGGTTATGTGCAGTTTTAGACCAAAAATTGACCCCTCAAAAAATTTCACCCCTTTAGAGGTTGAATTTTGAAAAATCCCTTCTTAGTACACCCCTACGTACCAAGGTTTACCTACACTGAAAATTTCAAGTCTCTACGTCCAGCGGTGTAGGCTGTGCGTTGTCTGTCAGTCAGTCAGTCAGTCAGTCAGTCAGGACAAAGATTCTTATAATATAAGATAAGTATGTATTTACAAAAATAAAAGTATATAAAGTGTTCTATTATCAGCCATCTGGTTCCCATAGCTTCGCTTAGTTTGGGGCTAGATAGTGCTGTGTAATATGTCCTCAAGTAAATATTTATTTGAGGACATATTATATTATTATTATATTATATTATATTTATCCTTAACGCCTAAATTGATATGGTGAATCATGGTGACATGCGATCAGCCTATCGTCGATATAGATGGTCCATCATGGAAGATACTATCCCTTTGTCGACTTTTACGACATGCTCGCGGAGAGAGGCAGGTGGACGCATTCTATGTTTTTTCTTTACTCCCAGTCCAGCAGAGAAGTAACAGTGCAATGTGGAACAGAACAATAAAGGCACTTTTCACGTATTCTTTAGATTTGAGCTATTTTCACGTATTCAAGTCGATCATTTCGCCCTACCCTCATAATTCTAAATGCGCCCCTGGGCAGCTGTAAATTGCTAGTTTCGGTATTGCAAATTCGTGTAATTTGACAAATTGCATTAGCTTGTTTACTTTACTTTAGTTTAGACTAGCTTCTACTCGTGACTTCGCGTGGTACCTGGCTAAAATGCTAGCGTAATTACTCTCCAATAACTATCTCCTTCTCTGCTGGACTGGGAGTAAAGAAAAAACATAGAATGCGTCCAGCTGCTTCTCTCCCCGAGCATGTCGTAAAAGTCGACTAAGGGATAGTATCCTCTCCAACATGATGAGATACAATAAGCAAGTATTCCCAAGGAGGGTTGACGTCAGGCAGGCGGCCGGTCATAAAACACCTTAGCCAAAACTCTTACAGCATGATCCTTGGATCATGCTGTGCCGACCCCACATAGAGTGGGATATGGGCAGGAAGATGATGATGATGAATTACTCTCCAATAACTATCTAAATAAATAAATACATATTTGTGGATATTTCACACGGCGCCATCTAGCCCAAAACTAAGAGCATTGGTGTCGCATATGTTACTAAAATCACCCCCTCCACAAAAATTCCAAATTACAGTCCAGCAATAAAATTTCCATTATTGTCGTGTTGCAAACTGCTGGCGTGTGACCTATTTTACACGAAAGAGCCGATTGACTATTTCTGGAAAACACACTTTCGGATTTTTAACTATAGTTAGGATTATTTTTTCGCCCGCCTAGGAAACCATGACTAAGTACTCTGTCCAAAGTTATATTCAAGAGCTTAAATAAATCTTGCAACAAAAACGTTTCTTGCTCATAACCCAAAAATAGTGTGGCTTGTCATTTCTGACCTTGCGTTCAGTAGGTCCTACCTGCTGACATAGATCAAATATTATGGTCGCTAGTGTCAATGACAATGAGTTTATGTGATAATAATTTACTAGTTTTTTATTCCTACGTCAATTTATTAGGTAATCCTATTTATTGTCACTAGTTTTATCAAACAAATGTGCTGAAAGGATCGAAATGACCCTCAGATTCTCCTTTCGTGCACATGATACATGTTTTCTAACTTGTAAGGTTCTACGAAGTGCACATTTTTTCTATGACACAGTTCCTCACGATGTTTTCCGTTTGGGGGCACTGGTATAGAGCATATATTCTGAACAGAAAAATCAATTATTTGCATAATCGGATTTTAACCCACGACCGAAAGGCGGCGCCACTAGCACTAGACCACCAGCGCTCTCTATTTTATGAAGATGCCCTCTAATATTTAAATCAATGACTTTTATTTACATAGACATTATTAGTTAGCTCGTTAGTAAATGTTACCAGCCCATTAATACGTAATTCAAATGAATCCCCCGAGGTCAAAGAATGCTTGATTTTGGGTGGGCGCGCTCTAGTCGTTAAGCTTTCGAAATGTTTGCTTATTAGGTACAGTCAACGACCTCTTGTGCTTTAGCAGCACTTGAGTAAGATGAGCACTTTTATCTTTTCAACACACTAGTATGTTCAACTAGAAACAGTCCCAAGGAAACAACTAGGGCAATCAACTTATTACATAATTTTTAGGGTTCTGTACCCAAAGGGTACCAACGGGACCCTATTAAACCTCCGCTATCCGTCCGTCCATCAGCAGGCTGTATCATCATCATCTTCCTGCCCTTATCCCACTCTATGTGGGGTCGGCACAGCATGATCCAAGGAAGAGTTTTGGCTAAGGTGTTTTATGACCGGCCGCCTGTCTGACGTCAACCCTCCTTGGGAATACTTAGCGGGCTGTATAGAGAGTAGAAATGTTCACAAAGTGTGTATTTCCATTGCCACTATAACAACAAATAATAAAAATGAAAGGGGGCCCCATACAATAAATATTTATGTAGATGGTACGGAACCCTTCTAAGCAGATGTTCGACAGTTTACAATCTCGCGAGATAGATTATAATCTAACGGTATTTACAATTTTACGGTGACATATCCATTGCTGAAGTATGATAGAGGTTTGGCCAACACGTTACATAGATCTTTTCGTAGCTGACAGTACCTAATGATAAGTAATCCATGAATGGATTATTCCTATGACTAGTTATGGCACGTTCAATGTTAACTCATTAACGATATTTGTTAATGAAACGAAATTGTGAAACGATTTCCGTTTATTGCTTTGGACTTTGATAAATTACATACATACATACATACTATCACGCCCGTATCCTTAATGGGGTGGGCAGAGCCACATATGAAAACTTGTAACCATAATACCATAACTTACAGAACATAAAGATCGAAATCATGAAAAGAATCTCTGAGGAGCACTTTAAATCCTTTCACCACACTGATTCAAATAACTAATGACACGATTAGTAGTAGAAGTATTTTCAGACTCATCCCTATGCGTTTGCAAAGGTGAGCGGGATGTGCGAGAAATCTCTTATAAAAGTTGAGTGAAAAGTTGATAAAGTATACCATTATTATTACCACCCTGCCATTACCCCACTTATCGTCGGCGCAACATGTGTTTTTCTTCCACTGCCCTCTATCGGCCTAATATACACATAAATCCGAAATTAAAAGCTACGTAATTTATTTTTTATAATTATGCAAGTTTCACGAGCGATAGCATGCAATTATTGATTCAAAAAAGCTTGCACCATGTAAATGCAACAGTTTTACATATTGAGACATCAATATTATGTTAATGTCAGTGTTAACAAGGTGATCAAAAGTTGCTATTCAAAGTAATTCAGATTTACCATTTGCAGACGGCCGGAATTTTTTTTAAACATTCACATACATAGTTCTGGCCCCAGATTAGAATACGCTGTGTCGTGGAAATCAGAAATTACAAGTGCATGATCGAATGAGCTAGTGGCCAACTCTAGTGACGGAGTTTTTAGGCCGCCTAAAGGCCTCCGTCATGGCTTAACGACATAAAAGCCGGAACCGACTGTTTAACATGCCCTCCAAAGCACGAAAGCGCTCAGCTCGTAATGCCACTTGCGATCACCCATCCCAATTGTGACCGCGCACATCGTATCTTAACTTTAACGATCAATCAAGAACGCCTAAGCAAGCTACGCCACGAGCGCTTCAAAAGAAACTACGAGTACCATGGTACTACAACACGTAATTCATCTTCATCCTCTTAAAATGTATTTATCTAACATACATACATACATACATACATCAAGCCCGTATCCCTAATGGGGTAGGCAGAACCATAAGTAAACATAAGAAAACTTGCAGCCTCTTCTGATTTAAAGTCTTAAGGTGAATATGGTGATGGTGAACCATGATGACAGGTGATAAGCCCATCGACCATGTAGGTGGTTCATCAAGTTGGAAAATATACTGTCCCTTAGTCGACTTTTACCTAAGTCGTATTTATCTAAATACTAACGCCTTTTACCATCTGTAATATTTGATTTATACAACGTCAGGAGGCAACTTTTACCTTCACAAACGGGACGATGAAGTGTTGCGGAACCATGAAATTTTTCTTCGACTAAAATCTAGGTAGATTTAGTGTTTATTTGATCTAGATACTAATTCAAGCATTTGTAACTGCGACCTATTGGGTGTGGCTTTACCAATGTCAATTGCTTTGAATGTCCGACTGAGCACACGCTTTGCCACGGCTACAACCGCACTTGACCACACCCTTCCATTGGTTCAGTATCCACTGGACCTTCATAATTGCACCCTACTTACACTATAAATAAATAAATAACACCCAACAGTCACATATATAGTCCTGACCCCACACTAGGATTCCCTGTGTCGTGGGTATCAGAAACTACGAGTACCATGGTACCACAACACCCAGACCCGGAAGAAATATTTACAGATCATGCAACCATTTCTTCCGCAGCGGGAATCGAACCCACGCCTCTTGACCTATTCGACTATTTGGCTCTTTTCTTTTAGAACGTTTGTCAGTCGTGCAGAAAAGTAAAATTGATTGAGGCATTTGAAATGAAAAAGCTCGTAACGTTGTATAAAACTAAGGCTTTACTTTGATGACCTCGGTAGCGTGGCGGGCGAGTTCACGGCTAAGATGCAAGAGGTGCGGGTTCGATTCCCGCTACGAATGAAAGCTTTGTATGTTCTGCAAATATTTTAGTAGTATGTATTTAAAAAAAAGTATATAAGTATTCTATCTGGTGCCCATAGTACAAGCTTTGCTTAGTTTGGGGCTAAATGACACTGTGTGAAATGTCCACAAATATTTATTTATGTCATAACATTGATCAAACATCTGCTTGGGTAAAATAATCCCAAAAATCGAAGGAATGGATATTTTTCAATGGAATGGAGGTCTTATTAACCTTGTCCTATAGAACAATTTGAGAAAAAAATATTACATGTTCCATAGTACAAAATAAGAAAAAAATATCTTATTCTCTCCGATGATATCATGTGTTAGGACATATGGGAACTACCCCTCATGACGTAGCGATATTCAGGTCCAGTATAACATATTGGGGCTTCACCGATACTGTTTAAATAATAGTCATAAATTAATGTCTAAGAAGGACTTATGCGTTATCTTGTTTATTTTTCATTTTGGGTTCGTTTTACAGGATAAAAAGTGTGCCTATGTCCTTCCCCTGGACGGAATTTATCTCCTGGCCAAATATCATCAAAATTTGTTCAGCAGTTTAGTCGTAAAAAGGTTACAGATAGACAGAGCTACTTTCGCATTAATAATAATTAGTATGGATTACCTTGAATAATTTCAACAAACGTCGCGTGAACCGGCCCCCTACCACTGTTCCACGATTGTAATTCTAAAAACAATACAATTACAGATACAATTCTTCCTATCGATCGTGCTCTTAAACAGACCTGCGGAGGCTTGTTCCTAAGCAGGCCGAATAATTACTTCCTTCCGAATCTTACTTATAAATGCGAAAGTTCGTGAGGACGTTTGGATGTTTGGATATTTGTGCCTCAATCACGCCTAAACGGCTGAACGGATTTGAATGAAACTTGGAATATACATAGTACATGTGCTGGATTAACATATAGGCTATTTTTTATCCGGGTACCACGCGAGCGAAGCCGCGGGCGGCAGCTAGTGTACAATATATGTGCTGACAAAGAAACAAAGCGAACCAATAAGTACTGCTTTATAAATCGTGACAGTGTTCAAATTTTGAAATGCCGTATGTCAAAAGAAAGAGTAACCAAATATTACAAATGCTTTATGGAGCTACAGATTGTTTTTCTTAGAATAAGCTATATCGACCAGATTTGAACCCACGAACTTAGAACTGGAGGGCGGGACCACTATCACTAGACAACAAGGTGTCAGGGTCATAAGTCTACGTCCCCGTTCTGAAACTAACCTGTCATTACTAGGACTTTATGGAGCTTTTAAGAGTAAATCCCTTAGAACGGCCACAGGCTAACTTGCACAATTGTAGATAAAACGTGCCCGGACATTAGATATCGATTTCAGCTACGTTACTAAATACCTAAATCATTGTGAAACAGTAGTCGGCAACTTTGTTCAATAATCGACTTAGTTATTAAACCAGTGCCGAAAAATCGAAGCGCTCGTGGCGTAGCTTACTTAGACGTTCTTGATTGATCGATAAAGTTAAGCAACGTTGTGCGCGGTCACAATTTGGATGGCTGACCGCAAGTAGCATTACGAGCTGAGCGCTTCCATGCTTCGGAGGGCACGTTCAATTGTCGGCCCCGGCTATACTTTCCCTTAGTCAACTTTAACGACATGCTCGGGGAGAGAAGCATCTGGACGGATTCTATGTTTTTTTCACTCCCAGTCCAGCAGAGAAAAAAAAATCCTTAGTTATCTTATAAATTTTTAAAGGCATTCATAATATATTTTGTTCGTCGTTTTCAATCGTTCAACATGTATTACGTACTAAGGAAACTTAAAACTTTACGTGTTAATTAAAAAGATGATTGTGATATCCACTTATATTTTTAACGCTATTTGTTTTAACTTTTACCACGGACATTAATCACGACACGCACAAAGGCATAATAATAATTGTAGGGGGAGTTGGGGTACGTAACTTTAAAAGTATTCAAAAATATTTAAAGCGGTCTGTAAATATCTTCAGCTTTAGCTTTATAATAGCATAGCTTTCTCTTTATATGTCTAAGATGGCAAAATATTTTAATTTTGCGTATACGTGTTGAATTCGCACACGAAGGGTTCTTTTATGTTTCAATACTACAAAAAAATGTACGAAAGGACACTCGATCCATCCAAGTACTAACCGCGTCTAGCATTGTTTAACTTCGATGATTGATTACTAACGTCAAAAAAAAAGTTTCTTGTATGGGACCCCCTTTTATTTTATTTTTTGTTATAGTGGCAATAGAAATACATACTCTGTTAAAATTTCCATTCTCCACCTTAATAGGTGGAGAATGGAAATTTTAACAGAGAATTTTAAAGGCTGTAACCATAATTGGTTACAGCCGCTGACAGACGGACGGACGGACAGTCAACGGAAACCATGTCCATCCTATAATCGTAATAGGGTCCCGTGGGTGCCAGCTTTCAGGTACAGAACCCTAAAAAGTAGTAGTTCGAATTTGTTTTATTTAATTAGCGCAATGTAGTAAAGAGTTATTGTGCCCTGTTATTAGTTGTACCCAAGTACGAGTATATTATGAGTATCGACGAGGTTTGTCTGTAATCTAATTTGATTTCAGAGCCACACTCACTGTACCAACGTACCCCAATTTCCCCCAACTCCCCCTTACATTCACTTTTGTTTCGAAAACCTGTAGGTAATACGCATGTCAATATTTGCAATTTTTTTGATTACGCAAGAGATATTGGTATACTTTTAAGGCATGACTTATTCTACAAACGGCTACTTATATAGCCTTAAAACTTTTAAAATAGTGGTTGCCCGCGACTTTTTCTCAAGGTTCACAAAATACTTTTTTTCTACATAACTTGAATTATGTAAGCAGGTACCATTTGTAAGTATTTAAGTTGTTATGATAATATAGTATCTACAGTCTATAAAGTTTTAGATACAGATAATAAATTATTTAAAAAAATTGTGGACATTTCACACAGCGCCATCTAGCCTCAAACTAAGCAAAGCTTGTATTATTTGAACCAGATGGCTGATAGAATACTTATTTACTTTTGTTTTGTAAACACAAAAATGCAAATATTTGCAGAACACAAACATTTCCCCCGTAGCGGGAATCGAAACCGCCGTCTCAGCCGGGCATACGCCTGCCATGCCACCGAGATTGTCAAATACTTCAAACGTCATCGTCACACTAAGAAATTACACATTTTACAAAGAATTACCTCATAAAGGGCACGGTGTCAGGCATGGGTTCGCAACAATAACCAAGCGCCACTACCAAGTCTTGTAATCCAGCCTCTTGCTTTTTTCCCGTTAAAAATATAGCGCTAAAAACCCATATACATAAATATTTTCAGGGCAGATTAAGAATAGGTACCTAAGAATTAAAATAAATAAATAAATATTTGTGGACATTTCACACAGGGCCATCAAGCCCCACACTTAGCAAAGCTTGTACTGTGGGAACCAGTTGGATGATAAAATACTTACATACTTTTTTTGTAAATACATACTTATATAATACACAGTATTGAAACACCCAGACCCGGAAGAAATATTTGCAGAACATGCAAACATTTCTCCCGCAGCGGGAATCGAAGCCGCACCTCTTCCGTCTCAGGCACGCACTCGCCCGCCACGCCACCGAAGTTGGAGAGCCTTGTTTCCAAAAACCTTGATACCTTGTTTCCAAAAATTTTAATTACGTAAGTAAAATCTTGTCATTTTATTGCGTGGCAGGAAATTAGTATAAAATTCATATAAATTTATATTTTATAGCAGCTTCTAAACGCTGAGGTGAGCTGGAAAGTTGTTTAATAGTTCATAAAATAAATAATTATAAAGTAATGTTATTCACTGAACTAAATAATTATAGTACGAATTATAATCTAATGGAGAACTCTAAACCCTCACTAAATAGTTACGCACGGCTATAATCAAGATAATGAAGTACCTATGCTTATCAAAAATTAGCAACGTGGTTTTTCATTATCATTATCAGCCTATAGAAGTCCACTGCTGGACCTAGGCCTCCCTAAAATATTTCCAGGACGAAAGATTCTGTGATGCTTCCACCCACTGACCACACCTTCACAATATCATCGGTCCATCGGGTAGTGACGTCATACACGAACGGATGAACGCAGGAACTGCGGAGGCTTAGGAATAGGGTCCCGTTTGCACCCTTTGGGTACGGAACCATAAAAATACTATATTTTTTGCAAAAACATCATAGGAAACTACAGTTTTTTACAAGATATGCCTTCATAGGGCTCATAGTTAGTGGTAGGCACTTACTTCTTCTTTTTTTTTTTTTTTTGTTTTATTGCCATATGTTTGCCTCATTCCTCTCTTATGTGTATGATTGTTTTTTTTTTCTGTTCCTTCCCCGTCTTTTGTATAATTTGGTTGTTTTGTGTGTGTGCCAAATAAATGTATTTCTTTCTTTCTTTCTTTCTTTCTTTCTTTCTTTCATAGCAGAGACTTAAATCGATGGTCCCTATTAACAATGTCGGATATTAATTTTTACCAATATTCACTATTTTACATAAATAGAATCTAAAAAATTCTATGGTAAGTATACAATATTTTGTTTTATTGAAAATTATGATGCTTTCGTCGTAAGTTTTTTGTTAATATTGTCGGTAGTTATAACTTTGTCCCCGCAACAATGTGGGTACTGAAGGAAAAATTGCTAAAAAAGTATATCCGACATTGTTAATAGGTCGTCAAATCGTCACATGAAACACTTTAAAAATGGATTGTTTGCAGAAATAAACGTAACAGTAATGTTACAGTTCGTATAACAGCAGGTTATGTCAACTCAAAATTACGAAAGAGACATAAATGCTGGTAACATTGGTAAGTATGGTACAATGTTACGGCTGTTAATTTCCAAAACATGTTATATCTTCACTGTCAAAATAATCCTTACAACACGTTATTATTATACGTTTTTATTATGAATTTAGCTTTAAAGAAAACCTAGCCTTTTACCATCTATAGTAGATGATTTATACAGCGTCAGGAGGCAACTTTTACCTTCACAAACGGGACGCTATAGTGCCTGGGACGAATTAAGATGGAGTAGGCTTGCCCAGCACCTATTCCATCCTCTCTGCTTAGTCTGCCTTGTCTACAGGAAAGATATGGACATTTACCTTTAAACTCTAGAAATAATAATGAATGAGACAAGTAGTAGGTATAATAGTACCACAAATATTGTGCACCTTGGCAATTTTTGTCTATCTTCAGAAATACGAACTAACGCGATGATGATTATGGAATATTATTTTTATAAAGGGTTGGTTCTGTTATTATTAGTTGACTATTGTTGCATATTATTTTTCATACAAATCACAAAGTTTGCCGAGGTGCGCAATATTTGTGGTACTACTGTAATAGAGTACTTATTGTCAACGATGAAAATATAGTTTTAGAGTTTTAAGTAAAATATGTTAAAAAGCTAAGCGGGTTTTAGAATTTTAACTAATCGTTTCTTTTCGTCAAATTCGTTTCCGAGCTAAACTAGAGAAATGGACTGTGCGACTTCGTCTGTTCGTTCATTCTTTCGTCATCATAACAATACCCATTTGTCTTCAATAATAATCTATTTATTTATATTTAAACGGTAGCCTTGAAAAGTAAATCATTTGTTTATCGACAAATACATCAACTACATTTCGTCACTCAGCTTGAACAATAGAAACAAAACTAAGTAGATATAATTTATTATCATTCTGTTACTAGCTGCCGCCTGTGGCTTCGCTCGCGTGGTACCCGGATAAAAAATAGCTTATATATTAATCCAAACATGTACTATATGTATTCCATAAGTTCCAGTATGTATATTCCAGAAAGTTTCATTCAAATCCGTTCAGTAGTTTTTGCGTGAAAGAGTAACAAACATCCATACATACAAACTTTCGCGTTTATAATATTAGTAAGGATAATACAATCGATAAGCTGAGCTTTCATTTTCTGTGTAATTAGTTCGAGGACAGATTACAATCGCGTAAACCTTCGGTTAGTATTAATTACCTTCAATATCCACTATAAGCAGTTAGACTCGAAGTATTCAAAGAAATACGCCATTTACAGTTTCTTCTTTCAATTCTGAATCACATCTGTTTTGTATTATCATCATCAACAATCTGTAGAAATGAACGAAACGAGCCCTTAATTGAGGCGTACATCCTTTCACCACACTGGTTTGAAAGAACTTGTGACACGACTAAGTAGCATAGAACTCCACGGTTGGACTCTTGGAATAACCCTATGAATTTCAAGTAGGAAATACATAATATAGTTTGTTAGAAAACTATAAGTATTTTGTTGACTAAATCTATTTTGTATACCTACTAGATTAAAAAGTATCCTCAATGTTGAATGCAATTCTAGGTCGCGTAAAGGGTGTGCAAACATTCGCATTTATTAAAAAAAACGAACTATGTAAGTACCTAATTATTAACTGTGCAAGACAGATACTTATCTTATTATCTGCGAATGACATCAAATAACAGTAATCGAACGCAATAATCATTTCTGAAAGATCTTTCTACGGATTACAGTAATTCCATCTTTCTCAATGCATCGTGACTCTGTTGACCAATGTTTTATAATGTTGTTGTAATATAATAATAATTTTGTACGAAAATCAATGAGCTCCTTCCTTTTCTTTCTTGTTAGCTCCAAACAATAAGTGGTCAGTTGATCTTGGCTTGGTACCTTACAGGTACAAACTCAAGTATTGCTGTTTTATTGGGCGGCCGGCGGCATCATGTTCTTGACGCTCTTTCTCTCTCTCCTAAGCATTATTATTCCAATCAGACTGTGGGATCTGCTTTCCACGTCTTTTATTTTCACTTCACTTTATTTAACGCTTTGTTCTGCGAAACATTGTCCATTTATTTTTTGGTTGCTTTCTTCACCTGGACTCAAGAATGTTCAGCGTGATCATTTTCTTCGTAAATAATTTTGAAAGTTCCCGCGTTTTACCAGACTATGTTACACTCTGTGGCGTAGATGCGTCAAATACTCATTAAAGATACTTTTTTCTATGAAAAAATTATTCAAAATAATTCTGATGACACTGCATAGATTTGGAAAGTTTTAAGTTAAACATGTTAACGTGCATTTGAATATTAAATCTTAAGACATTGCAAAACTTAAAGCAGACAGCTTACGAGCTCGAATGTAAGCTCAAAAAGTGTTAAATCAAAGTAAAAACGTTATTTAAAAAAATCTACAACATACACTAAGGTTACTGTTCAAATACCTACTCAATAATGTATTATGTGTATGCGTTTACTTATAAGTGTTTATAATAAAGTTACAGTTGTAGATCAATCTCAAAGATTTCAATCAATACCTCCCACGCTTGTTTTTGCAATAATCAGCTTTAGTCGTTTCGAAACTTTATGTAAGTTGTTTGACCTTGTATGCACCTTATTATGCATTTTTGGACAAAAACATTTGGTATCTTTATACCTACTATTTAATTATAATACTTCTCTGCTAACTGGGAGTAAAGAAAAAGCATAGAATGCGTCCAGCTGCTTTCCTCCCCGAGCATGCCGTAAAAGTCGACTAAGGGATAGTATCCTCTCCAAAATGATGGATCACCTATATGGGCGATGGGCTGATCACCTGTCACCATGGTTCACCATTTCCATCTTAGGATTTTAAATCAGAAGTGGCTGCAAGTTTTCTTATGTTTACTTGTGGCTCTACCTACCCCATCAGGGATATGTAATTTGGTCTCAAATGCTTCTAAGTATTTATAATAATAATAATAAGCCATTTATTCCCAAATTAAAATAAAATATTAAATTAAAATTACATGTTATTCCTTAATTAACTAAACTTTAAATGTCAAAATAAAACGATGCAATAATCACTCATAATATATATATATATATATATATATATTTTTATTCGGGTACCCATTTATGAGTAAAGGCCTCCTCCATCCATCGCCACAGAGGCCTGTCTGCGGCATGTCTAGTCCAGGTAGAGCCGGCAACTTCCTCGATGTCGTCTCTCCAGCGGCGGCGCGGGCGGCCGCGCGCTCTTCGCTCTGACCGGGGGTACCAGTGCAGCACGCGCTCTGTCCACCTACCATCTGACGTCCGTGCCACATGCCCGGCCCATCTCCACTTTAGTTGGCAAGCTAGAATAGCTGCGTCTATTAATTTCGTTTTTCCTCTGATTTCGCTGTTTCTTATTCGGTCTATCAATCTGATATTGAGCATACTTCTTTCTGTAGCGCGTTGAAAGACTTGTAATTTTGTAATTATTATTATTATTATTATTTATTTTTTTTCTAAGTATTTACTAAACTTTAATTAAACGTAAACGTCGTAGTAAATCGTCCGACTAAAGTCCGACTACTGATGGATGACGAATGGAAGTTTACTATAGCAGCGTTACTTTTTGTCATAAAATGTAAGCCGCTTTTTGGCAGATAAAAAGATTGCTATGGAAATTTGGCAGGTACCGTCCGTTAGTTGAATATAGGAACCAAGCATAAGTCAAATTGAATACATAGGTATAAGAAACATGAATAAAACAAAAATGTGCATTACCATGTTCACGAAACGACAAAATATCAACCTAATATAGAAGGTAGGTACTTATTACTGTGCCTCCCACACTAATTTCTATAATGTGCCCACTTACCATATCATTTGTATAAAACTCACTCATGATATCTAGATCCGTTAGAACTTTCGTTTGAAAACGAAGAAAGTATCTGTTTAAATTCATTCCTTATGTCAATGGATCAAGGTTGATATGAGTTTAGTTTTTTCGTAGGTAATCTGAATGACGGACACGATCTTCGAGTTGATTAGAAAATGCTTCTGATGTCACTCGTGTACGTATATTTATTAGTTTGGACTAATATGGTCTACGAAGACATCATTCACTATGTCTGATCTGGTGATCTAGCGGAAGTGGCCCTAGTTTCGATCCCAGGTTTGTGGGTTCGAATCCTGTCGTGCATCAATAAATTTGTCCTCAATTGGTATTGGAAAACGTTGCCAGAACACTGGCAAGTCGTAGAACAAAAAAAACTAATACTTGTGAAGTCTCTATAATGAGCTTTCTTCCTAATTAGTGTTTATAAATTTCATAGTTGTTATTTTGATAAATGATAAAATGGGAGACAAAACATTTTTTTTAATAGTTCAGTCTCCATGTTCAAACATAAAATTTTCTTGCATTGTTTCAAAATCATGATCATAATCATTTATTATTATCAAGAATGTAGCTACAATAGATATTAGTTAATGTTCCGGTTAACAAGGATACAATACATTCTGCCTTGTCAAGGCGTGCAAAATTTTAACATCATTATAACTATTATACTAATATTATTATATATCAAAAACACACTAGGTAAGTAGGTAGTGCAACAATCGACATTATCATACAATTATTAAACTAATCAAATTGAATTAATAAATGTCAAAGCTTATAATCTAAGTATTGTTGAATGTAATAAAAACAGTTGTCTAACAACTACTTATTTCTTTTAATTTCCGTTTAAAAGTTTTAGAGGCAGGTCTTTAATATCTTGAGATAATTTATTTAAAATAATTTGTTGCATTTGTTATAAATAATTATTAATTTGTTTTTCTTTGTAATCTAAGTATGTAATTCGAATTAGAATGTTTGTATGTGCTCAGTCATATAAAAAATAGATTGAGCTGTCGCCTAGAAAACATGTTTCCGAATTTGTAATAGTCTTGCAACATTTTGATTGTACTGTTACGGCCAGTTGTTATTTTTTTATACTTTAACAAATAGTTTGTTTATTGGCTGGTAACTTCCTAATAAATATAGACAGCAACCAAAGTTGGTTAACAGCTTAAGTTCAAAACAGTTTTTTTCTTCTTTCAGTGTTGAAAAATGGTAAATGAGCCTTGAAAATGTTTAGGGGGCTAAGGCAAATTGCAAACCTTCGGGTTATTTGAGAGCCAACGGGAAGTATTTTTACCGCACTTGTAAAACTTTTGACGATGAATTCATGAATTCAAATCAAATCAGTGACTGACTCTACGTTGGGTAGGCAGATTTAAAAAAATGCTAGATACTAATTCATTTTCAAACATTTTAGGACTCAATAGATAGTGTTTTAACCAAGTATATAATCCAACCTTTCCATAAATAAACACACAAAATATAGCAAATATACCTTTCATTCTTTTTTTTATATTATATTCATTTAGTTAGATAAAAACCTGATTCAGTTTATTTTTTTATTATGTAGGTACCTACTAGTTGTTTTGTATTATCTGAATTTGTCGACATAATAATATAATATTTTCATAACTCATGGAAGAAGATATTATTTCCACGAAGCTTGAAAATAGTTCGCAGCTTTATTTCACAATAACATTCTATTATTAAGTTTACCAAATGTCAGATATAAATTAATGATACGGTAACAAAGGCTGTATCAAAAAAGCCGATAAATTCACCTTGCACTTACGTAATTGCACCAATCGCTCACAAATTACGCGCAAATGTGACGTAAGTAGTTCGAAAAGTACTTTCAAAAGTATTTCCGATTCCAACGAATAATATTAAAACACCTTTCGTATTTTCAAGAATCTACCCTTCTACTTTGGGTGATCTGGATCAGGTGAGCTATCTATAGACCGTTTGCAACGGTCCTTAGAAAGCCCAACTGTTTCACTTTCTTTTGAATTTTGTAAATTATTATAAGACAGTAATAATTTAGTAATTACTTTTAGTAATAATGTTTGTATAGTAGGTAAGTTTATTTTTGTTAATAAATGTAACTTTAGGTGATTGCGAACTTTTTATCGTTTCTTGCAGGTTGACAGCTGAAATCATTAAAAATAATGTTATGCAATCAAGCAAATTTTTAGAGATTTTCAAAATTTTATTTATTTAGTTTAAAATGGCTGCTGTGGCTGGACATGAATTTATCACATTAGATAATTATCGCAAAAACCATTAAGTAACATGTATAAATAAGGTCTACAATTCTGGCAGTTTTTAAGATAACTGTCAACTATGATTATGTATATTTCTCAAGAATCGGAATATGTATCTGACACTATTTCTAACTATCATCATCATCATTCTTAGCCCCTATTTACCCACTGTCTACTGCTTTATCGAGAACTATATAATTTAAAATTGTCTTTTTCGACTATCCAACTCCGTTACTAATACTTTACCCTTTACTTTATTCCTCCAAAATATGCCAGATTGAGTGTGTAGACTAAAGGACCACATAGAGGCCTGTAACTTTTTATACATCCTATTATAAATCCCGAGACTCTTTTTCTTTTTAATATAATTATTACCTGTGGATGCTTATTTTGAGGTTAGCGGCGGATATTTTGATGACCTCTGTGGCGAGGCGGGCGAGTGCTCGGCTGAGGCGCAAGAGGCGCGGGTTCGATTCCCGCTGCGGGAGAAATGTTTACATGCTCTGCAAATATTTCTTCCGGGTCTGAGTGTTGTAGTATTATGTAGATATTACATATAAGTATGTATTTACAAAAAAAGTATTTAAGTATTCCATCAGCCGTCTGGTTCCCACAATACAAGCTTTGCTTAGTTTGGGGCTAGATGGTGCTGTGTGATATGTCCTCAAATATTTATTTATTTATTTATTATACCAATCTGGTCCCTCCGTTGAAACATACATCCTACTTCTCAACACCCGTCCTAAAATTCTGTCAAACACTGTTTAGTAATTTGAATGTTTTGAATACAATGATGTTTCCGAACATACCCGCATGTTTCAACGCCGATAAAATCAACGTTTCTATTAACAAACAATACACGAGGGTAATGTGCAAATAAAGAGAGTAATGCGTTTTGTCATTCCGTGGGAAGTTTATGAGCAACCGCCATGACAGCTAGGGCTGTCACATACCTCAATATATGGAAATTACATTACAATATTTATTAATTTTACTATGTAAGGATGCTAGGATATTTATTATCTTAGATTTAAGGTTAGGGATATTATGTATATTTATATTTGTTATCATTTATCTAAGGATCCTACACTAATACTATAAATCCGAATGGTTTGATAGATACTTTTGACTTAATTACGATGCTTGGGTTTAACGGGTGTGGATAACTTTATTGTTTATGATAAATAAATAAATATTTGACATTTCACACAGCGCTATTTAGCCCGAAACTGCAAAGCTTGTACTATGGGAACCAGATGGCTGACAGAATAGATACTTACATACTTTTTTTTTAATACATACTTATACACATACAAACATTTATTCCGTAGCGGGAATCGAACCCGCGCCTCTTGCGCCTCAGCCAAGCGCTCGCCCGCCACGCCATCGAGGTCGTCAAGATATCGAATAACTTATAAGCTACTTTTTGTATTCGAACCACGTGAGCAAAGCCACTGTCAGCAGCTAGATTTAAATACTCAGAAGATTAGTAGATAAACTGTCCACTGACATCCCTGAGGTGCGGTTCATATCGCACAAACGCAGGGTAATGTCGCGCGCACGAGTTGGCCACATTCTTGAGTGTTGTAACCGTGGTCGGTTCGGGTCAGCACTAGTCGACACTGATCCTAGACAGATATCTATTTCAACTACCATGTGTGAAATGGGTTTTAGAATTAGTCTTATTTCCCTCCTTAAATAGCAAAAAAATAATTTATATTTAAAAAAAAATATTTATCTGAGCCCTGTTTTCTATCTGTACCTAGGCGAACTTAGATAGAAAACTGAGCTCATTTTCATTTCTTATACCGATTACCTTAAAGTATTTAAGTTTTAGTTTGACTTTGAAAATAAGAGTTTAAAAGTAGGCAATAAGTTAAACAAAATTTTGTCCAACTTCGTCCAACTTGGTGTGTGTTCGAAGTTTAAAATTTTGATGGAAGGTCAAAAGCAAAAGATCCTACTCTCATAACACCTTGTTAGAACTATGATTCTGGTTAAGCAAAACATCATAAGAGAGGGGAGGCTATAAGTACCTACTAGATTTACCCGGGCCATCGTACATAGTCATACTAATACTAGACCCAGAATACTATACTTAAGAAATGCCTTGAGTTCTTATAAAAGTACAAGCCTACTCCATCTTCGTCTAAAACTCCGTCACAAGAGTTGGCCACTAGTTGGTCTACTCAGCCCCACCTTCCAATCCCAAGATCGAGGGTTCAAATTCAGTCGAGCACCAAAGGGTTTTTCTGTTCGAAAAGTTTATGTGCACTACACCAGTACTCTCAAACGGTGTAGGAAAACATCGTGAGGAAACAGGCGTGTCGTGGTACCGTAGAAATTTTGAAAACATAATGTCAAGTGCACAAAAAGCGAGGCGCACTTAAAAGTTAAAACCCTTTCACAACACTTGTTCGAAAGAATTACACGACTAGATAGATAGATTAAAACCTCGGCTACGTTTACCTAGCTCTAATATTGCCGTCACCACCATAAAATGGGTGAGTCAACCCATGAGAAATGTGTTATGTTATAAACACAATAACAATACAGCTGTCATAACAATTGTTGTTGTATAGTTTACTTTCTATAGAACACACTTTACTTTTTTTACTTTTTATACAATACTAGCTTTCGCCCGCGGCTTCGCTCGCGTGGTATTCAAACAAAAAATAGCCTATATGTTATTTCAGCACACATAATATTATGTGTATTCCAAGTTTCATTCAAATCTGTTCAGTCGTTACGGCGTGATTGAGACATCCTTCATAAACTTTCGCATTTATAAATAGGATTTTAAACGATACTGCTCAATCTTTCGTTAATTTATTTTGTTCAGCAAGCCGCAATCCGCTGTTATAACAATTCTGTCTGTCAAATGACATTACTAATATCAAGTTTGCGTGTTATTTAGATCAGTTTGTTGATAACTACTCTTATTTACGAAGGTGGACAGCTTTACAGTACCGTTATTATTTTTATAGACCCTAATTGTGGCATGTAATTAGTTACTAGTAATAGCTAAACACACAACTTAGCAGTTTTTAGGGCTCCGTAGGCTACGGGATGCTATTACTAAGCCTCCGCTGTCCGTACGTAATGAATTTGAAATTTCTATTAGCGGTATAACAACAAACAATAAAAAGGGCCCCCCATACAAGAATTTTTTTTTAACGTTCATAATCGATCATCGAAGCTACCTATTGAAAAAAGTACGTTGAGTAAAAGTAATTAAAAAGTACATGCACGATGGTACGGAACCATTAATGTGCCAATTTAACTCGCACTTGGCCGGATTTTATAGTTATAATACCAATGAATATTAATTTGCTACAATAGTGCAGTGGCACTAAGATATTTTATAGTTTTTTCAAAATGCTGCACAGTTAGATAAGAGTTTTTAAGCTCAGTCTTATTTATGATTGGTTAAGGTAAATAAATGGCAGGTTAGCAGATAAAAAAGTTTTAAAACATGTGTCAAATTCAGGAAAGGAGCCTCTTTCAGGCGCACTTAAAATCCTTTCACTACACTGGTTCGAAAGAACTAGTGACACGACTAGTAATAGTACAGGTAAAATAAACAGCAAGAAAACTATTATTTACTAGCTGCCACCCGCGGCTTCGCTAGCGTGGTACCCGGATAAAAAATAGCTTATATGTTAATCCAGTACAAGTACTATGTATATTCTAAGTTTCATTCAAATTCGTTCCGCCGTTTAGGCGTGAAAGAGTAACAAACATCCATACATCCACATTTACAAACTTTCGCGTTTATAATATTACTCTGTGTTGATTGTCAAAGAGTCAGACAGTCAATCAGTAACGTAAGAGTTTTATACGAGGATATTAAGTATTCCAAACACTTTATCATGCTAAATTATGACAAATTAAGTTATCAAAATGGATACATGTTACACATTCCGATTCACGTCAAAACACGTCTTGTTTGTAATTTTTCAAGAAACAGGACATAACGTTTACATATCTAGGCCGCGCCACAACAGTAGTTGGTAAGAAAGAAACACAGAATCTAAATATATAAAACTCTTGCGTCACTGACTGACTGACAATCAATGTACAGCCTAAATCATAAGTCCTAAATCAGAAGTATGAATTTTGGTGTAGAGGAAAATTCCCCAAATTCAACTCCGCAGCGGGATGACGTATATTGTGTGTTATGTAGTATATCTTATTAGTTCCTCATATTTGTTAGTTTTGTCTATATGTTTTTTTTCCTGTTGCTGTACTGTACACATTACTTCTACCTATGTTAAAGCTTCTCCCTTGCCTCAAAGGTTTGCTGGTAGAAAACTCTTTAAGAGTTAAGCTCGCCTTTGTACATGTACTTTTTGATGTTTTGTTTGTAATTTCGTGTACCTACAGTAAAGAATTTCAGAATTTCAGAGGTCTATGTAAAAGAACCGGTCAACTGCGAATCGAATTCGCATACGAAGGGTTCCGTACCGTCGTACATGTACATAATTTTTTCTTGTATGGAGCCCCTTTTATTTTTATTATTTTGTTAGCAGCAATAGAAATACACACTCTATGTTTCAACTCTCTACCGGTTCATGAGATAACTACAGCCCGCTGACAGACGGACGGACGGTCAGCAGAGGCTTAGTAAAAGGGTTCCGTTGGCACCCTTCGAGTACGTAACCCTAAAAACTAAAGCGGACCAAATCGCGGGGCGTTCTGCTAGTAAATAGTTTTAATGGTAATAAATACATGCGTACACACGCTGTCATACACGACCGGTTTGGTTATTAATTATGTACACTAATGGATACGGAATTATGAAATTATTATCACACTTTGAAATGTGTTTCCTATGTGTGGGAAACAGAACAGCTTTATGTATTTTGCTATACTTAAACATATTACGGTAGGATGACAAACGCCCATCTAAAATGATTTTAAACAATGTTCCGAATAGTATTTACCATTTTGCATTATCTCCTTATGTGCCTGCCCTTATCCCACTTTATGCGGGGTCGACACAGTACCTATGTTCCCTTTTTCCATTCCCTTCTGTCACCCATCATCTCTGTACTCCTTTACACAATTATTATTATATTCAGTAGATTATCGCAGCAGTCATATTAAAAATTACATGTACGATGTACTTTATATTATGACTGCTGGGATAAACGAACCCTTTCATTTGCGAATTCGACTAGCACTTAACCGGTTTTCATTTTTCAATTTTTATAAAAAATAAAACAAAAAAAAAGTTTCAAGTGTCGCATGCCACAATGGACGAAGCCTAAAGCTGGGTGCTGACTATTTGCAATACAATATGTAATGCAACATGCAATGCAACATTTTCTATACATTTTAATGTGTTCACGAACGAACTGCGCGCAACACGCGCGCATTCACAACGCGTTGGTTCCCATCGGTTGACGGTTTTATCGACGAATACTTTGAGTGCGCTCAGCGTGACCCCCAAATATTCAAACGCATCTCAGAGTTGAGCACGTCTCAAGTGACGAGTTTTTGACGAATTTTCATCAAAAACTGTCAAAAAACCGTGACTTGAGACGCTCTCAACTCTGAGTCGCGTTTGAGTATTCGGAGGTTAAACGGCCATGCGCGACGTGTCTGTGGGCCGCGAACAAGCACCCATTTTGATAGAAGATTATATAGAACAATAGCTTACGATGAGGACTAGGATGAAGATTGGTAGTCTTTTTTTAGACACTGGTGTAATAAAGACTATTGGGAACAGTCGTTCGCGTTGCATTGCATGTTGAGTTAATCTGTACGAGGCTTAATATTCGTAGACGAAAGAAAAAAAAACGCTCCACAATTCAGTCTTTTTCTAAAACTTCATAATGCATTGTTTAAGATGCTGTTCCTAGAACTGGCCACGCCCTTCTCGTCAACTAATTACAACGTCACGCCCTATGATAGATAGCCTTAACTAATGTGTTGCATGTTGACATTTAATATGCATGGAGCGTTGTCACATGACTAGTTGGACGTAGACTAGACAATGTGCGGATAGCGTATTCGTGAAGCGATAACGAATAGGGATATATTTTTCGCTGATATTGATTGATGAAATAGTGGCTTTACAAATTTTTCAAATGGCATGATACCGGATTTTTTAAGACTTAACTAGCGAAGAACTTACTTTGCGCGTTTTCATTTGCCTTGTACTTCAGTTAAGGCCGGCCGGCGCGGCGGCCAATTCGGCCGAGGATCTCAAAAGGCGTAAATATTAGACGGCCTCTGTGGCATGGCGGGCGATTGCTCAGCAGAGACGCAAGAGGCGCGGGTTCGATTCCCGCTGAGGAAGAAATGTTTGCATGATCTGTAAATATTTCTTCCGGGTCTGGGTGTTGTGGTACCATGGTACTCGTAGTTTCTGATACCCACGACACAGGGAATCCTAGTGTGGGGTCAGGACTATGTATGTGACTGTTGGGTGTTATTATTATTATTAAATACAGACCTCAACAGGGCTTATGTATCTGAGCCTTTTAGGGTCGAGACCCTAGGTCCAACGAAATTCTTTCAGGGCGCTTATTTTCACTCAATGTGTAAGTTTTAATTCCCAAAAGCACTAATTTCGTCACTAATGCCCAAAAATGGTTTTTATAAAGGGCTATTCGGAGGATTAAAGAGTTTTTATCTTCGATAAATGGATTTTTAATGGCGTAAATTAATTAGTATACGTCCATGTTGGGGTATTGCTTTCATGATTGATTCATAAGATAATGGTACAAATGTGCACCACAAAATTACGTGAACTGTAATTTTGTTCACATTACTATATTATGTTTTTGTACATATTGAGAGCACTGGTGGCCTAGTGGTAGGGGCCAGGCCTTCGGGTCGTGGGTTCAAATCCGGTCGTGAACCTATCGATTACTCTGTTTGAAAAACATATGTGGAAACCGGATTGTCTTAGAACAAAAAAATAACTTTTCCAACAATGCTACCCAAATTTCACAAAGTTTACCTTTCCTATACCTATGTTACCTATGTTTTTTCTAACATGCAATAAATTATTTTCTATCTACTCAGAACCTAAAAAAAGGTTTGAAAATATGTGCCAAGTGCACGATAGGAGTCTTTAAGGCGCACTTTAAATCTTTTTACCACACTGGTTCCAAAGAAGTAGTGACACGAGTAGTAGTAGTTGTTAGTACATATAATTATGATCAAGTTTCAGCAATTTGTGCTGAGCCGGATATTTTGCAAGTAAACTAAAAGGAAATAATTAAAATTATGGAGGACTTATCATAATTTACTCATGCATTTTTTGTTATATGTTTTAACAACGTGCGAAAATATGATTTATTGACTCTTAAGCAAAATAATTGAACCTGTGTCTTCATACATGAAATAAAAAACTACGCGTTTCTCTCTACACCCTATACGCCCACGCTTTGTCACGCGTATTTTTCACTAGAGTTCACACGAACCAACATGGTTGTCTGGAAGAGATCGCTCTTAAGCGATAAGATGGCCAATTATTATACGCTTACGTGTTAAAGTGTTTTTATATGTTATTTTAATCCTACTATATTATAAACGTGAAAGTTTGTGAGGATGTTTGTATGTTTATGCCTCAATCACGTCCAAACGGCCGAACGGATTTGAATGAAACTTGGAATATACATATACAATATACATAAACCGTGTGATTTAATAACATATATGCTACTTTTTATCCGGGTACAATGCGAGCGAAGTCGCGGGCGGCAGCTAGTGTGATAATAAAAATAACTTCAAAGTTTGTAAATTTGTGAGGAACTTTTTTAATGTGCACTTCAATCTGATTCGAAAGAATTAGTACCTACCTACTGAGGATCGGTGATTTAGAAAACCAAGACTTGTGAATGTCAGAGACATGACCTAACATTTGGCACATGCTCTCATTTAACACTTGCACCCTGCGACTATATTAATTATAAATATGCCCATTAAAATATTTAAATATCCGGTTAACCTCCAGCTAGCCTTGCACAGCGGTTACTTTCTAGCAGTCGACAATGTCTGCTTCTAAATATATTTTTTTTGCGTTGGCTGGCAGTTTTGTTTTAACAAGTGTAGCTACTATAATATTTACTTATGCTTAATTCCAATATTCCAATAACTGATAACGGTCCGTTCATTACCAAAGCAACGTTATTATATTTGAAAAGTGCCATACATTTTTAGTTAAAATCATCGTACTGCATTAGCAACATCATCTTCCTGCGCTTATCCCACTCTAAGTGGGGTCGGCACACCCCACATAGAGTGTTTGGCTAAAGTGTTTTATGACCGGCCGCCTGCCTGACGTCAACCCTCCTTGGGAATACTTGCTTATTGTATCTCATCATGTTGGTGGATACTATCCCTTAGTACACTTTTACGACATGCTCGAGAAGAGAAGCAGCTGGACGCATTCTATGTTTTTTCCTTACTCCCAGTCCAGCAGAGAAGTTGTACTGCATTAGCAACAATCCAATAAAAACAGCAAAAGTTTCATCTATGGAAATAACTGGAATCTATGGAATTTCGACGCAGAAAATACATTTCTTGTTACCGAAAATAATCGTAAATCATAAACAAAAATTATTTATTAATCTGTTTCCAATCGATGTCTCAAATTGGTACTCAAAAAATATGTACTACAAAATATTATAATTATAAAAGATGCCTTCTATAGTTACATTGAAATCGCTTCAACCGTTATTATGTAATAAAATTGAACCACATACATAGTAGATTATGTCCTAAAACTTTTATAATACTATTATGATAGGTAACATTAAATATTCGAAACAAGATGAAAATGCCAACACATAAATCGTTTCTGCTAGATTGTCCGTTCAAATTCTAATCCAGTTAAATAAACCATGTACCTATCTCGATTGGTTCAGTTTCTTGCTAGCAGCTATTCAGAGTAGAAATATATGGCTATAGAATGTATGTACCTAATGCAAGAAGTAATTAATAACCATTCTGTAGGTACCATAAACCACCATCTAATTCCTATTATAGTATAAGCTTTGCTTATTTTGGAGCTAGATGGCGTTGTGTATAATTTCCACCGATATTTATTTATGCCACCGTAAAATTGTAAATACGATTAAATTATAATCTATCTTGCGAGATTGTCACAAAGAAATGGACCTTGTAAAGGAGTAATACGATTGTATGGAATGGGCATGTCATGAAGAAGGCGACAAGAAGAATGTTAGATTTGAATGTGAGTAAGGGTAAAAGTATGTAGAATGAAAGAGATGGATGGATTGTGCGTAAAATGACATGAGTAAGAGAGGATTGAATACTGAGAGGACCCCTGATAGAAGGGAGTGGGAGAAGAGCAGGGAGATGATGAGAAAAAATTACCCAGCGTAAGGTTAGGTTAGTCATGCAGTATGAACCTTTGACCGCTCTTGCTCAAAGGAGCTCTATCTTACTTTATCTCTTTGTAGGTTGTATTTACGAACGTTCAGCCACGAATCCTTCACGACGCATTATTATTGCGTCTTTGCGTAAACTTCTTGCGCAGCCCTGACATCAAGAACAAGCAAAAAAACATTGGTTTAAAGTTTCATAAAATTGTTCAAAGGCTATCGAAATTATAACAAACCTTTCAACTCTTTTTGTTTTCGTTCACTCTGTTTATTTCAAAGTTATGTAGAAATTGTAAAATTTTTACTCTTGTACTTTACACTTGTAGCCGAGTTCCGTGATTTTACTTGCGATGATTTTAAACCAACGTATTTACTACTAATGTACTATTCTTATCTGTTTTTCAGTTTCTATTTATCTTTATATTGTTTTTTTTTGTCTAAATATGCTGTTACAAATACAAGTGATTTAATTTTTCTTTCTTTCTTACCTTCATTTGTGTACCTTTTTTAATAAACAGAAATCCCTTCAAATTTCAAGCTTCTAGCACTTATAGTTTAAGCTATGCTTTGTTTGTCAGTCAGTCAGTATCATTCAGTCAGTTTTATACAATTCGAATTTATAGATTATCTGCTTTGGTAAACCGTTTCAGTCGGACCACTCTCACGTTGTTCACAAAGGTGAGGGTTTATAACTTTGATTTAGGTAAAGAGACTTGCCATAACTGATCCAGGCAACTAATGCCAGTGCGGTCCCCGCCGCCTTTCATCCCACGCCCCGCAAACGCGTAGGGAGTGATCTTATTTATGTGAGTGGTTTACTAAGTACGCCTACCTATCCTTTATATACAGAATAATATAGTGTATACTGAAAAAGAATAGATTTCTTCTTCTAGCATTATGCCAGCTCTCTCAACAGTTCTTAGTAGCTCGAAGTATCAGGCACTTTGGCGAATTCAGCATTACGTCCGAGAAGAAATTTATCACTACCGCCATAGTTATTTAAATCACAGACAATTACCGCCACCTCACTCGATTGTGAAATAAATGTATGCTACATTTTCTTTTAAATTGTCCACGTTACGTAAACCATGTAGTTAAACTTTTAATTTATAGACTACTCTGTTTAAATTATTCGAGGATACAAAGTTTATGGATGTAGAGCAACAAAGTGTGAAAAATATGCACATATTTTTATGTTATAATGTAGCCTTACTATATTTTAGATAATTACTACTAGCAACATTTGTTTTTGTATAAGATGTATCTTATACAAAATTACCATGCGTAACAAACTTGACATTACTCTCTAGAAACAAACAATTGAAAGATAACATTACAGCGAGCATCCACAAAATCAAATCTGTTATCTTTAATCTTTGCGTTATAAGATCTTCGTACTAAGGATGAAAATATGATAAACCATTTTACCACTATATATCGGTTTAGTCTGAAAGTTGTGTAGAAGACCCAAAAATGTCGACAGGATTTCTGGAGATGGATAGACTAGAGATTATTATCGGGGTCACCTCAGCATTGTCAGATTTAGCTTGATCCACTTTGATAAAGTAAGGTCAGTGTTTGAAATTATTATTTAATTCAGTTGTATCCAAGTGCAACGAACCCGAACACCTGACCAATGAAAAAAAAAACTATCTCACAACTCTCAATTTGACAATGAATCAGCGAAACAGCGATCGAGGTCGATTGCGATGCACCAGTTGCACTGCGCAGGCGCACCCGAAAACGTAGCATTACATTACAAAACCGAAACTAAACGGGTGGTAATGTTAATATCTCTGAGTTTCGTCAAATATGATTTCTCTGTCGCTTAGTAGGTACCAAGGCCGGTATGAAGCGGATCAACCAAAAAAAAAATGTAGCAACTGTTACGTAAGGCGAGAAAGCTGCGTGTGAGTTTGGGAAGCGATTCAGAGCCATTGACAGAGTGCTCCAAAGCAGAGTCGCAGTCAGGATCAGCCAACATGGCTCATAAAATAATCATATAATGACTCGTTCTCGGACAAAAATGTCCGTTGCCTTGTAAAAGTCTTGGTTAATTAAATATTGATAAGATGATCTCTTAAAAATTAAGGGCTGACCACTGTTTCTTTACTGACGACTTTTATTACTGGTTAGGTACTTTATTCTGCATCCTACTTCACCCAACTTACTTAAAAAACTACTACTATAAAAAGCAACCTTCATAAGCGTTATATTGTACTAGTTTTGAAGTTTCATTCAAATTTGTTCAGCCGTAACCGTTATCGATATCGTTATCGTAATCGTTACGGCGTTACCAAACTTACAGACTTTCCCATTTAATATTTGTAGAATTTACTTACAAGATGGCACCACTAGTATTTGAACGCGCTGTCGTTTTGTTTTGGGAAATACTCCCGTACTTCCTTAGGATCTTCATAAATTATCATTTTGATGATAAGGAATTAAGAGACCGCCATACGATCGCGTCTAGACCAATATTGAATCAAATTGAGATTTTGAATTGAGCGCTACGAATTTCGGATGTACCTATAAAATAAATACAGTGAGACTGCGCGAAATATTGAAATCAAATAATCTGCCAAATCAAATAATTGTTAATGCCACTTGCGGTCACCCATCCCAATTGTGACCGCGCACAATGCTGCTTAACTTTAACGATCAATCAAGAACGCCACAATTTATTAACTAACATTAGAGTTCTACATTGAGTTTGGTGTGCCAAATTATTGCATACTCCTAACAGCCCCCTAGGAGCAGCCCTGGCTCCTTGAAACAATACACCGGACGGCCGCTAACGCATAATGCTCATTCATGCTCTTACGGAAGTGATATTTTAATCGCCGTATGCACTTAAGTAAGGAATTTCAGAGAAGCGGTGATCACTCACAATGTATGTATGTATGTTCGTATGAGCTAGTGGCCAACTCTAGTGACGGAGTTTTTAGGCCGCCTAAAGGCCTCCGTCATGGCTTAACGACTCAAAAGCCGGGACCGACAATTTAACGTGCCCTCCGAAGCACGGAACCGCTCAGCTCGTAATGCCACTTGCGGTCACCCATCCCGATTGTGACCGCGCACAGGGTTGCTTAACTTCAACAATCAATCAAGAACGTCTAAGCAAGCTTCGCCACAAGCGCTTCATCACAATAGCCTGACTGTATGTGCCTAGCGGTAATGATACTATTTTTGCTGTCTTATAATCTTCCTACTGGACTTTGGGTAATATTTTAAAATAAGAAATGCGTTTGGTACAGTTTCACAAGGCGTGTGTAATGGCGGTTTTTGTTACAAGCGTCAGGGATTGGGGAAAAAATGAACAATTTTATATCAGCCAATGGGAGCACAGCACGTACATTATCGCGTCATCGCAGACCTCAGCGACCGGTAGATATAAACATATGCAACGGGAACAAACTCATTCAAGTAATATTGTAATTGCGAACACTGACCATATAGGTTTCCACAATACTATGTAAAAAGTACGTTTTAGGAGTAACACTGCATAAGGATTATATCAGAGGCGTTCATTTTACCCAATTATAGTGACCTAACGCAACCTAAGAATAGCTAATTCTTATTTAGCTCAACGGATCAGTATTGCCATTCAGCGTAATGCGGCCAGATTCTTGGGTGCGCTTCCACCGTCTGATGATCTGGATCAGGTGAGCTATCTATAGACTGCTTGCAACGGTCTTTAGATAGCACGACTGTTTCTTTTATTAATAACATTAAATACTCGATAGGTATAATAATGGGAAATTAAAATGAGCTCAGTGTTCTATCTTTGCCTATACAGAGCTCAGATCACCGATCGCAGGTAAATACTACTAAAAAAAGCAACAGTTACAAGTTGACCACACAAGCCGATCAGTTTCTGCGGTTTTACTATCTATCTAGTCGTGCTAATAGCTCTTTTGAAATAATTTTACTGAAATTATAAATCCGAAAGTTACATTTTTTTAACTTTAGTTGTCATACAGCTGGGCAAAGATGTCCCCTAAACTCCTGTAAACATCTCAGTCCTTTGACGCCTTCCAGAAAGTTTTATAATAAGTCTATTTTTATTTCGTATTATTCGTTACTGCTGAACGGAATTGAATGAAAGTTGGAAATAACATAATTCGGGACCCGAAATAACATAAAGGCTACTTTTTATCCGGGTAAAGTCACGGAAGTTAGTTTAAAATACATAACACCCACGATCCTCAGATGATCATCATTGGATCATGCTGTAAGAGTTTTGGCTAAGGTGTTTATGACCGGCCGCCTGCCTGACGCCAACCCTCCTTAGGAATACTTGCTTATCGTATTTTATGTCTTAGTCGACTTTTACGACATGCTCGGGGAGAGAAACAGCTGGTTTCTTTAATCCCAATCCAGCGAAGAAGTAAATAAAAATAATATTCTAGTGTAAGCGGATACCTGTATCTCTGAATATCATATTACAGTCAGCGCTTTTTTATAAAACCCTAAACGTTTTAAGATAAGAAAGAAGATACTGTTACTTCCGATACATTGAAAATACTGTAATATTCTGCAAGCTTCGAAGAGTTTCAAGTGTCAAGATTATCGGCGTGGCAGGCATCTTGAAAATCGCGGAAGTGTCGATAAAATGGCGGTAACATTTTGGATTGGATTTCTATTTTATGATGAAGCATTATTTTATAAATAAGTAAATAAATATTGGTTAACATTTTATATAGCGCCGTCTAGATCGAAACTAAGCAATGTTTATCCTATTGAAACAGAGGGCTTATAATATGCTAGCATTCGTCGATACTAGAAATAACAAGAAAACAGTGGCAGTAGCTTAAAAAGCTCTTCATACGTATGAAGCGTGGCCGAAAAGGTCTAATTATTATATAACGTTATGGTTCGTTAATAAAATTGACTGATGGATAAATACAAATTTCATAGACACATTGAGTTCAATGCCTATTTATTGACACATAAATAAGTACATAAATATTTATAACTAAATAATATACTACCTTCTCTTGCCAATAAAATAGGTAGCCAATAATATTGAGAGCACTGGTGATCTAGTGGTACCGGCCTCACCTTCCGATCCAAAAGTCGTGAGTTGGAACCCGGTCGTGCACCAATAGATTTTTCTGTTCGAAAAAATTATGTGCGCTGTTCTCAAACGATGAAGAGCGTACAGTAAAGAAACCCGCATGTTTAAGAATCTAAAAAAGTTCAAAAGCAGATTTCAAGTGCTTAGTGCACTTGAAATCTGCTTTTGAACTTTTTTTTAGGAGCCTTTTAGATCCTTTCATAACATTGCTCGAAAGAACAAGTGAGACAACTATTAGAAGAACCTATCTAGATATTACAATTATTTATTTATCTGTTGCTATACTCTTCAGTTCTCTACCCAAATACGACGTAATTTGATCTTTTGTTAATTTTATTCAATTTCACGCAACTAACCGACATATTTTTTAATAAAATTTCATAATTTGACTTTCACAATTCGCTTTTGGACAAGTTGTATAATTTTTTGTAAAAAATACTGTTTAACGCAACTATCATGAATAAAGCATTCATATTGTCTTACTTTGTGTAAGCTTGCATTCATCAGAATATTTGTGTACTAAAAGATTTCATCACAGATTTTACTTCACAATAATAAAATAAGTTTTTCTATGATAAGTCACTGAGCACTCTTATTTCAACGAAACTATGACACTAGCTGCCAACCCAGGCCGCGGGTCCTCCGTTGTGGGCATGATGGGCATGGTGGGCATGCCCACAATCTTTATAATAATAATGTGAAATCCACATTCTCTCCACTAAAGAAGGTTTTACTTGATAAGAGTCTTGTCGAGATTGCATTCCCTACTTCTCATATCCGCATGTACTTTCTTATTGGTAATATTTATTAGTAGGATAAATAGAAATAGAGTAAGAAGAGATGAATAGATTGCGTGAAAAAGAATACTGCAATGATGGTTGTTAGAAGGGAATGGGAGAAGAAAACGTATAGTGCCGATCTCACTTAAGAGTGAGTCCAAGTGAACCCCGTGATTTTATGGAATATTTATTTTTTACTTTGAGTATACTTTGAGGTTAAGTTTTACTTTGAGCTATTGCACAGCGGATTTTGGTCACCAAAATCAACGTAGAACTCTGTTGTTAGTTAATAAATGTGTTTATTCATAAATAAAATGAAATTTTAACATATTTTCTTTAGTTTCTCAAAGATAAAAAATACGATTAAAAAAGATTTTCCCGAGAGTCGAGATCTATCTCGGGAGCTCTACCATATCTTGAGATGATTTTTACTTTGATAGGTAGTTAATTTATATTTCTTTAGTTGTTTTTATTCATTTTGTAGTTTTTTTTTGCAATTAACAATAATTTTATTTGGCGTATTATTTCGTTACAATATTTTGCTCTGTCTCACTCTATCTTTATTTTATACCCGAAGTTCGTAGCGCTATATCTTTCTATTCGATTCAAAATTGGTATGGTGACGCGATCGTATGGTGGCCTCTTAAATGGGATAAAGCCATGAAGGCGATTCGTAGGATATTTCGAAAGTTTTATTAGAATACTATGCATAATAGAGAAAATGTTTATGAAACGTGTTTCCAACACATAATGTGAGTACATTTTTGATTAGACATAACTTAAGTTATTCAAACAGGATCTACATTGATATCGTTCCCTCTTGCTCAAGGCATATCTGAAATATCTCGAAGTGACTGTAACAGGTACCTTTGTAGACAACAAGAAACAGTTGATTCATTACGCAATAAGTAAATAATTTTGTTTTTGTTACTACCTACCTAAGTTTGTATTGTTTTGCTAAATACAACACATAGTACCTAACCTACCTATATGAATATATATATCTATGGTACTCATAGTTTTTAATACCACGAACACAGGGAATCTTACTGCTATTGTAGGAGCCCCTCTTATGGGACCCAAAAGCACTGTATATCACTCCCATTCATACTAATATTATAAATGCGAAAGTAACTCTGTCTGTCTGTCACCTTTTGGCGCCTAAAGCGCCGATTACATTCTGATAAAATTTGGTAAGAAGATAGATTGCAGCCTGGGGAAGGATATAGGCTAGGTACCTCTTTTATCTCGGAAAAATCTGTGCAGACGAAGTTGCGGGCAACAGCTAGTATCCTATAACTGCACCCCTACATCGACTCTGATTTCCACTGTTAGTATGGAGTCAGGACTATGTGACTGTATGGTGTTATTCTGCCGTCATAAGAAAAAGGACGTTTCTACATAAAAATCTCAAATGGAGAAAAAAATACTGGTAGATGCGTCTTTTTTTACTGATTCCGATGATGTATTATAACTCAATTATGAAAAAAATGTCAGATACGTCTTTTTTCCTCATGACGGCAATATTTATCGATCGTTCTTGTTATGTCGACTAGCTGTTCTCCATACCTGTGTCATTATTACAATTTCAATTGACCTTACTTAGTTAACTCGTTCATACAATGTTCTGTTATATAATCGCGGTCGGTTCGCCTTTCTGTGTGCATTTAATCAGATTTTTGAACAACCTTGCCGGATTTTTTCCTCTTGTATACTGCAGTAATCTGGGTATATAAGTACAAATAGTAATATTAAATCGATAAAAAGTAAGTAAGTACCATTCATACATAAAAATGCAAATATGTAGGTGCTTTCCTATTTAACATTATGAACTAGCTGCCGCCCGCTGCTTCGCTCGCGTGGTACCCGGATAAAAAATAGGCTATATGTTAATCCAGCACATGTACTATGTAGGTATATTCCAAGTTTCATTCAAATCTGTTCAGTAGTTTTTGCGTGAAAGTATAACAAACATCCATACATACAACTTTCGCGTTTATAATATTAGTAAGGAAGTAAAGATGTGAAAGTTTGTGAGGAAGTGACCATATTCGGATATTGCCTTATTCACGTCATTCCATAATTTTATTGTTGAACGGATTTGAATGGAAAACAAATAGGGTCTTTTTTATACGGGTAACAGTTGAGCGAACAACACCTCATTTGTCAAAATCCTTCTAGCAGTTTGGAATACAGCTTCAGCAAAAGGAATGCACGTATACACATACACCCCAAACACATTACCCTCCATCTTTTTAGTCGGCTAAAAATAAGACCTTTGCCATCTTCGAGGGAACTTTTGCCTACACTAACTTCTGTTAGTAACGATAATTAGGATGGTGTACTTGTGGTTCTGCCCACCCCGCTAGGCATGCGGACATGACAATATGGTATATTATGTCTATTTTTATAACCAAGTGTAAAGTAAATAAATATTGCTTTTCTACAGAATCCTACTGACAATATGTACCTACTTGTGGTTTTTACCAAGACAACAGTTAATCACAGTCTTTGCTCGTATAATTGGAAAGATAATTAAGTTTATTCTTGGTTTCCCTGAATACGGATCAAAAAATCACCTTGCAAGGTTGTATACAACCGGTATAGGTTGCCGGCCTCTGTTGTATACAGATATTGTATTATATATTTCAGGTTTTTCCGATTCCTGATTTAATTGCCATTAAATACCTACGCACCTTTCATAATCATATCACTTCCTTTCATAGTAACCTTGCGTTAATTGTTTCGTAATATTTTTTTCACAAAAAAACCTGCACGTGTTAACTAGTTTCAAACTAGTGTGTGATTAAATTACACTTCAATGAGACTTCTGCAAATAAAAAAATAAAAAATCATCATCATCTTCATCTTCTTACCCTTATCCCACTCTATGTGAGGTCGGCACAGCATGATCCTTAGATCCCTGGATCTTGCTGTAAGAGTTTTGGCTAAGGCGTTTTATGACCGGCCGCCTGCCTGACGTCAACCCTCCTAGGAAATACTTGCTTATTGTATCTCATCATGTTGCAGAGGATACTTCCATCCCTTAGTCGACTTTAACGACATGCACGGGGAGAGAAGCAGCTGTTTGGACATCGCATTTGATGCCAAAAGTTTCGAAACGCGGTGTCATTTGATATTTTACTCTTTCGGCTTGTTCTATTGAATTTCACTATCTCATAATTACGTCTCTTTCATTAACTCACGTGGTACAATGATAAGCTCATTTTGAATAAAATATTATGACAGAGTGAGAAATGTCCCACACAGATAATACAGCTTTGTTGTATTTTCATTTAAATAGATTGTTGCGATTTTCTAAATGAAACTTTTTCTAGAGAAATGCTTTCGGATACAAATCAGTAGTTGCGTGAGAGTTTTGGTAATTTCGTGATTCTGTTAAACAATGTCTGATAGAAATCGTAGTTTTAACGAAAATCACATACAAAGAAGCTAACTAAATAGAAAGGTAAATAATTATCTAGTACTTACTTAGATTAATTCGTATAAAGCTCACAAAAATGAACGCATATTAACACAAAAAAACTCAAGTTTGATAATATTATTGCATCAATGTTGCTTCGCAAGAGCTTTGCATGGCTTTTTATTGCGGGCGGACAGGTGGTGCACGCGTTTATTTTACTAAAAATATAAGGATTGAGCTAAATAAGCACCAAATATAACCCTATCTATTTAGTAGTCTTAATCGTTGTCCTCAAAGTCACTCCTGATTAAATCAAAATTAATAGTATTGACCTTAATTAATAGTGTGTACCTATTAATACTTATTATAACTTTCAATCGCTGGGTATTTTGGTGATTTCAATTTGAAATTGGTGCCAGTGCCTCTACCAGCATGATTGGCATTTCTATTAATTACTGTAGACATAAAAGCAAAAATCAAATAAAACCACAAAGTCATTTGATCCATCAGTCTTTTTAATTTATTTTTGGGACTCTATTGCACACGTAATTTAAATTGAACGATACCATTACTTTCGTTTTATTTGCTTAAGAAATGGACCACAATACAAATACGTAACGAAAAATTGAAATCTGTAATTACAAAACTTTCACGGCCTTATTCATATTAAATTGATATTATATAAAACTACAAACGTTGTCACTATCACTCTCATGGTAATGAAAATATATTATAATGGTAACATTTTAAGATTTTAGGATTGGCTGTTGGATTGGTAATCTTTTTTTTACTAAGAGGCCACCATTATGATCGCATCTAGACCGATTTCAAATCGAAATGAAAGAGATAGAGCTACGGCTTTTGGATGTTTGAAAGAAAGACAGAGTGAGACCGTGCAAAATACTAAAATCATAGAACCGACACAATCAACTACCACAAATAGTAAAGTCAGCATTAGATGAAATAAAATTGAGCCCAAAAATTGCTGTTTTAAAAGTTCTTTCTGTTAATAAAGAAAATATTATATTCAATAAACTTAAAAAAAAAGTTGGTGAATTTCATTTATAGTTAAACAAGCTGCTCCATGAGCTGGACTCATTAAAAAAATATTAATAAAACAAGCAGGCATGCTTTTAAAAATAACTGACTTTGGCCAGACAGTCTTCAGACGGCACGTCGCCGTCGTCCCATATACTCGTAACTAAGTTTTTCGCAGTCTACCGTTTTCTGTTCGGTAACATCAAATAAACTACTTATATAAAACCATGAGGTAATATCATAGGAATGATAGGTTTATACAGCTAATACATAATTCTATTGATCATGCTCTTATTTATTCATAAAACAAAAACTTTCATCTAATCTACGAACAAAATAGTCATTTAAAATCAATTTTCATTTTCTCAGTATGCTAATTTCGATGACGGCGGCGATTAGGATGTAGCAAACAAAAGTAGCATACAAGAATAGATGCGAATTTTTACTAGGTATAATTATGTAGTAGGTACTTCAGAGAATTAGCAAACTGGCAAACTGATGTGGCAGTGAGAGATTCCAACCCATGTATTGTACGCTTGTAATTTTGAATAAATATTTTTTACATTATTGACTTGAAACTAAATGACCAAATAAGTATAAAAAAGTTATGTTGTAATATGCATTAATTAGATACAGAATCTACCAATATTTTGTGTGGTCAAAATAAATGCGTCTGATCTAGATGTAATCACCTCATAAATTAGTTTTGATTTCTATCTAATAGCTGCATGTCAGTCAGTAACGTCCGCCTATATGTCTTTGTTGCATTAATTATAACGATTTTCATTATAATACGGACCTAATAAATTAAATTACCTGCCTACGAGCAAATCCGGCTCAACCATGAATCACTTTCAGACGCAAGACTTTAACAGGTCACCCATTTGTAAATGAGAACAGATTGAGTCGCGGTAAAATACTAAAACACAACTAGGGCTACCTATGTCGTGGGTTGACCACCATTGTACCACCACACCCAGACTCGGAAGAAATATTTGCAGAATATGCAAACATTCCTCCCACAGTATTGGTATCGTATTATGCCCGGACATGTTTTATTATCGGAAAACGGGTTGTAGGTTATCGTAGTCTAAAAAGGTATTTTCATGTAAAAGAATTAAACGCGCTCTAAGTTTTAACGTCCCTGCTCCGAAACGCAACAGAAATATTCAATGCAGTTTTAAAATGTGTCGGACTAGGGGTTTGTATCATTTCGTCTAAAAAAGCAGCTGCTCTATTTAGCAAGTGGTCTAAAAAGCGGCTGGTCTAAGTACAAACTGTCTAAACGCAACTGGCACCCTTCTCAAAGATTGTAGAATCCGGCTAGTATGAACATACATGAATGCTTATTCTCTAACACTTCTAAACTTGCTCAGTTTGTTCAGTTGAAATATACACCTAATGCCTAGATTCAATATTCCAGTAACGGACGGTGTATCGTTCATTTCCATAGAATATAGTTGTTATTTCAAAAAAATTATGGCGCTTTTCGTCAGCTTGTAGAAAATTGGAACTGGTCATAAGTTTGCTCGACTAAAAACTAGACACTTTACAAAGTGTATATATTTTCATGGTTACTACGACACGTGTATTATCTAACAGTGATCAATGTTACTGATAACGTGCGAGGCGAGTCCACGTCACTGCCAACTTGAACTTGGAACTAGGTTTAGGCTCACATTCTCATACACAAGTATGTATATTGTGTAACTTGCTCTGAAGATTGTGGCTTTTTGATTATATTGTTATGCGTTTATAGTTTACTTTACTATACTTTATTTTATGTATAATACTAAACTCTCTCATGTGACTGATTGTCAATCAACGCGTAAGTCTTCTAGATGTTTGCTACTAGGTATGATAAAGGGAGGGTGTATTGCTCTTATGGTGTAGGGGAACAGTGAAAAAGGAATTCCTGAAATTCAGCTTCTAGAGGACGCAGCGGGAAGGATGTAGTTGTGATTGTGATCGCGGACAAAGATTGCATTCCACTAACTACTATAAAAGTCATTGCATATGCACTAAAAATAGTAAACTTAAAAAAACTTTTTTTTTATTTGAAAATTTCTTCTAGCTTAAACAAAAACTAGGTACCACTTACAAAAAAATTGGCACGAAAGGTATCTACATAATTATAAGAATAAATCCTTGATAATGTTGTTACTTTCAAGAACACGGTCTTAAATTCCAAACTATTAAGCCTTAATGAAAATTGCCAATCAATCATTGTAACAAGTTTTTGTGTCTAAAACTTATCGATATTACATTTTGTTCGCATAATTCCTACCTGTCCACCCTTTCTGTAACGTGTCGTATCCGCCACATCAATAACCCATAACTTATCAATATCACTCAACATAACAATCTATCAAGTAGGTGCCTTGATAATTGGAAGTTTTAAGGAAGTAAGAGGTCAAACTAAGTACCTGTGTAAAAAATACGGAATAGAAAATATTCAAGGACTTGTGCCTACATAATAAATAGGTTCCGTAAAGTTAAAGTAAGAGACCGCCAACTTATAGATGCTTTTGAGATATTGTGCTGGAGGAATATGTTGCGTATCCCTTAACCCGCTCACAGAACCAACCAATTGGTGCTCAAGAACTCAAGTTAGAAAAAAAAGCCTCGTCTGTCAGAACTGTGTGCCTTCGTATGATTATTGACTTTTTGGCCATAAACCTCGCAAACCCGGAATCAATTTATAAATAAATAACACCCAACAGTCACATACATACTCCTGACCCCACACTAGGACTCCCTGTGTCGTGGGTATCAGAAACTACGAGTACCGTGGTACCACAACACCCAGACCCGGAAGAAATATTTGCAGAGCGTGTAAACATTTCTACCGCAGCGGGAATCGAACCCGCGCCTCTTGCGTCTCTGCCGAGCAATCGCCCGCCACGCCACCGAGGCCGTCGTTCCAAGAACTCATCGTCACGAGAAAAGTTGAGGGAAGAAGATCAAGAGTAAAGAGTCCGATACGTTGGTCAGACCAGATCCCCAACACACTCGACATTCACATATCAGAAGCTATGTATGTCGCTGAAAGCCGAAGAGAATGGCGTACCATCGTACGATGGAAGTTACTTCCGTGATGGGTCACAAATCCCAGTATTAAGGACATGACGCAAGGAGTAGGATATTCCTAGTTATATAGTAAATGCAATGGCGCCACCGGACAATAACAGAAGCCAGGCTGCGCCAAAGCAACCTGGTCAACTTAGTTATACTATGTCGCCTCTTTCTAATGTTATGCGTTAAAAGACAATAATAATTTGAAGGTATAATACATACATATTATCATCCCGAATAATAAGGTATAAGAAGCTGTTTAAATACTAAAGACGTCTTTAAATTACAGTTCATGTAAATCAAAGTTTTGACAAGCTTTAAAGTTTAAAGTTTGATTTTCATTCAAGTACCAACTTAAGTTTTAACTCAATTGTTGCTCATGGATTTATTAAGACAGCGTTTTCAATTCATCGAAACACCATTGTAAACATAACAATAGGGTAAGGTAAGGAACAAGTGTAGCACGATATACAAATGTCATAGCTTGACCCTTTGAGTGACCTGCGTTTGATTATACAGTCGACGACTAAGAGCCTCGATTGGCTAATAGGTGCTATTTGAAATTAGGTTCATTCGTGCCCTATAAGTCAATAAAACGTACAGCAAAGTTTATTAAACTAGTATAAAAAAACACCTTTTGAATTATTTTTTAATTTGTTAAATATTGTATTTTTTTATTGCAAAAATAAAAAGTATTCATTACTATATCATTGAGTTGATACAGTATTGAACACCAGTTTGAAAAAGGTTACAGTGAATTTTTAAATTGTTGGTTGAGGAGGCAATTTATTTTCGCTGGATTTTTCAGCGGGTGCCTCCTCTGGGGTCTCTCTTCTTCTAGTGTTAGCAGTGTGAATAGCCAGCGACCATTGGTCGTCGGCAAGCAAGCTGCCAAGGCCCGTATGGGCCGCCGATGGTCATACATCACCCAACTAGGCTGGTAGATGTCGTCCCGAACGCCAAACTATTACCCGAGGAGATTGGTCAATCTCATCTCATGGTTCGTATTGAAACAAGGTTCGAAGGTTTTCTTTAAGGCGTCCGAGACCGACATTACCGTTGCCAACGAGTGTGACTATCGGGGCAGTCGAAGAAGGAACCCAGAGGTGGACCAACAGTATCCCGAACGCTTTAGTATATGTGTCAACCGACAAAATAACTTCGATTGCGCGATTCAGAACTTCAACTTTGCCGGCTTATTTCTTCGCAATACTAAAACTACAATCTACATTTTTTGATCCTATACTAATTTAAGTATGCTCTATTTGTTTTTGATACGAAAAGTATGGCTTTCATTCAGGATAGCAGAACTTTTGACTTATTTATTGTTCTGAGACTTTTGAGGTGTGACGTCAGAGTGATCAGAGTTTGTGATTGGTTATTCATGGTGACATCCCCATGACGAGCCGTGTCATTGGAAGTCCATACGATCTCAATTTACAATTAATGAGAATACGAGCAGTGTCATATGAATATCAGCTTTAAAACAAGTCGGGTAGGGATTTGTTTACAATAACGCATTTCAAAGTAGATAGACTGTTTAAGTATTAAGTGAACTCACTGATAAGAACTGCGGAGTTCGTTTGTAAACTATGTTCATCTATTTAGTTCCCTCATAGCTTTTAAACTACTGGACATATCAATAGAAGCAAAATGACGTCATTCCGAGATTTTTGATATAGGTACACAAAAAGTTTTTGATCAGTTACTATATACATAAACATAAAAAGCATCATTCTAGTAGTTCGTCATAATAAATCTAGCAGATTACAGATACATCGTGTAATTGATTACAATATTGACCTACCGAGAGGCCTTCTAACCGAACACCGATTAATACAATTTTATTCGCCCGAGGCCTCAGTCATAAGGAAACAATGCGATTATGAAATAATTTTAGTATAGCACGATATTATGGTCTGTCAAGATGAGGTCAGATTATCGTGTTCTTTTAGTCAATAGCTCAAACTGTTCAGTTGAACTCACCTTGTTACTATTTACGGTTCACGGGTAACCAGGGATGAACTAAGGTGTCTCCCCGTTTCATAACTAGACTTACGCCTCGTACATGCCCACGCTTGCATTCGTGCCCGGTTCCAAAATTCTATTATCGGACGACGGATCGTTCATTACCATAGCGACGTTGTTATCTGTCGAAGAATGCCATAATTTTTTTGACAGAAATACAACGTGAAAACACGTATTTTTTGTCACGTATTGATGTGACGTCGACGTCAAATGTTCGGTACTTGGACGAATGTTCGGTATTACGTCTTAGGCTGCCTTAGGTTTTAAAGGGTTTTAAGCAGTGCCACTTGCTCGTGGCTCGTGACAACCGATGCGAGCGTAGGTATGTGCGGCGGTCATTATAATACCGGCACGTTGCATGCCGTACTACGATATATCGGTTTTTTTTTATTTTGGGACCATTTGCTTTCTTTTTAGTTATTTTTAGAGGTAGCCCTGTGGCGTAGTTAATTGATTATTATAGTAGACTAGCTGCCACCCGCGGCTTCGCTCGCGTGGTATCCGGATAAAAAATAGCCTATATGTTAATCCAGTACATGTACTATGTATATTCCAAGTTTCATTCAAATCCGTTCAGCCGTTTAGGCGTGATTGAGGCACAAACATCCAAACATCCAAACTCACAAACTTTCGCATTTATAATATAAGTAAGATATAAGTAAGATATAAGTAAGATTGTTTGCCCCTTCTCTAGCTATGAGTACGTCCACATGCTGGTCGAATTATTTTATTAAGTGTTAACCTTATCGAAAAAGTAAAATCATGCTTCACTGATATACTTATGTTAAGTACTCATTTCTTATGATTCCTCTGTATCCCACAGCTGGGCTATTTATGAAGAAAAAAATATATATTGTGAAGCATTTATTGAAAGAAATATATATGATTCTAATCGTTTTACAATAGGTAAAACGTAACGTCAGTATTTGCCATTCAGCGTGGCAATGCGGCCAGCGTCTTGGGCAATGCCCAAGGAAGAATGCCCAATGGGCATCTTTCCACCGTCCGATGAGCTGGATCAGGTAGCCTGACTATTGCTTATGTATTTTATAAATTATATTTGTATTATAGTTGTAAGTTTCTTTCTGTTTATAAATAGTTTATATTAAAAAAAAGGTTAGAATCGGTTTGTAGTTACGAATATTTCATGTACGACTCTTATTCCATACCAGCAGTGGTTCTAATACATTGTAAGAAATATTTTCCTACGTTCTATAAACCTGGCTTTCCTCAGTGCCTTAACACGTGCACACGGTTATTTGTGCCCGGTTTCAATATTCTACTAACGAAGGACGGATTATTCATTATAGCAACGTTGTCGTTCTACCATATAAATACACTTATGGCGTTTTCATGGGATAACAATGCTATGTGTCAAAAAGTGCGATACATTTGATGAAGAGCGATTCGTCCATTGCTATGAAATGAACGATCCGTCGTCCTTTAGAATATTGGCACCGGGCACTAGTCACAGAACATCGGGGTACCTCAGAAAACATCGATTCAGTTAGTTTAAATCTATAATTATAATTAAAACTGCAATTCTGGTCAGTGACCGTTCGTATATTAAAAGGCGTTATACATTCCTGACAGTAACTCAAATACCGATACAATTATGAGCCATAAAAGTAATACTGAACTATATTAACCCGCGTTCTCCACATTCAATACTTGTATAAACAAAAACTACATACTGTAGTGTTTTCTAAAGCTGCCAAAATATTCTTTTGTAGTCGGGTGTCCAAGCTTTAATTTCGTAAAAATCAAATATTTTTGCATATAAATAATGTATAAGTCGGAAAGTGAAATGGACTACCACTGCGGATACCAACAATCCAAGACATTACAGCTGTAAAAAGGATTATACCCAGTCAACTGATACAAATAATTTAGATATAGGATTACCAAATTCTGTGGTCAACGACTAAATTGGGCATAGCTGAGTACCTTATAATACTCCTCTTGTTGACCTTTGACGATGACCTTGACACCTCTGTTGCATGCCCTGCAAATATTTCTTGCGGGTCTATGTTGTAGTATTATGTATTTTAAGTAGGTATTACAAATAAAGTATATAAGTATTCTATCAGCCATCTGGTTCCCCTATTACAAGCTTTGCTTAGTTTGGGGCTAGATGGTGCTGTGTGATATGATAATGTCCTCAAATACTAACCTAAATTGACTGGTTAAAGGGATCAAAATGAACGTACACGTAGTTTGACGAAAAGGATCCAAGTCACACATTGTCACTTTTGACTAATGAAGGATTTAAGTTTTGAGTGATACCGAAATAATTGCCTGCCATAGTTAAAGGATAGTACCTACCTTGTTTTTATGGCTGGATTGTTTTTTGCTGGTCGAAAATATAATTATGTAGACGTAAACGACCCCTCTGGTACTTAATCCCTCATACTCATTTTCGTGTGCATGGTGGATAGGACCCTTTTAGTTACCTAGGTAAGGTACGTTTAACTTAAACAGAGTGGGTATATAGTAGAGATCATGTAGTTTTCGATTTGCCTTGAAATACCGTGACCCGGGGCGGACACAGCACGTCGTGGTAACTCTGACGGCAGTAAAGGTAGCCAAAAGATTAACTATCACGCAACGCCTAATATGAGGTCATTGGTTAAATGCCCAAATTGGCCACGAATAGTAAATGCCAAATAATAAGACTAATTATTGAATTATGAATAGTTTGCGGCGATTTTGAGCCTTTTTTGACCAACTTCAGGCACCAGCAGGCGAATGCTCGGCTGAAACACAAGAGGCGCAGATTCGATTCTAGCTGCGGGAGTAATGTTTGCATGTTTTGCAAATATTTCTTCCGAGACTGGGTACTTTAATATTATGTATTAAAAGTACATATTTATTTTTTTATAAATACATATTTACAAAAAAAAACTAACAAGTTGTAACGTTCGATTTTTCCCCCCTTTTTATTTGAAAGTTCCGTTCAGCGAGATAGGTAATAATTTTGGTTTTTGCTGGTCACACTCTGGCTTGGCACGGGCGATTTGTGAGTGTCAGTGTCCCTATCAAGACGGATCGAACTGTCAATGTCGTTTGAGTTCTTTCTTTCGTCTCGCTCGGTCAGAGCGAGAGGGCAAGGATCTTTTTGACGGATCGATGTGGAGAACGTGGCGTGGAGCTTTTGATGAAAATCGTATTTGCTGGCTAATATATCCTGGCTTCTGTGTCTGGCGTAGCGGGAATCATCCACGGGAGAACCCACGCGTGTGATTCCTTCGGGCGCACGTGTTTTGTGCGTATTATCAGCTTTGTGCCTCTGAAAAGAGGTGCTCCGTACGGGCGCGACCACGTGGCGAGCACGTGTCGCAACCTTTCTACCTGCCGCCTTCTGGCGCACGCTGTCGTCGGCGAGGGTCCAGAGCGCCAGCGTCCCCTGCTGTGCTGCTGTGACAAGACCGAAAGTCCTGGTGTGGCGTTTCCCTGCCTTTTTGTGACCTTGTGGTGGCTGGTGTCAGTCGAGTGAGTGTGTCTGATAGGGTCGTTAAATCAAGCGTTCCTGTAGGTTCGCTCGCGCGAATTTCGTCAATTACGGAATTTAACAAACCAAATATAACCAAAAACTCTATTTTTGTGGATCGTTGAATCAGCGGTGAGGTGCGGTGGACTGATACTCCTGAGTAGGCCGTGACTAAGTGGGCATCCGGTTGATTTACAAGGCAGAGTAGATCAGGGCAGGTCATTAAACCCGTTTATTGTTAATTTACATTTTAATTTTTACCCGTTGTGATGAACCAAGTGTTGGAGTGTAATTTTTTGATCGTGGGATATGTCAGAGCTGACTGACGAAGGTAAATTACAGTAGTATTGTGTAGATGAACGGTGGATGTACTGTGAATGACGGCGTTGTAGTTTGTAATAGTCTCGTCTATGAATTGTAAGCGTTTCAATAAGTTTATCTTTTATTTATTTACTCATAGTAACTAGGACAGTAGTGTGTAATAGATGCGGCTAAAAAGAACTGTAAAACCTTTCGATAATTTTCTTCCTTTTCTGGTAATAAAATTCCTGTAATAAACACTTGATAATCAACACTTTAATCTTTATGTTTTTGTGTAGCATCCTTTCCTACCTAGGGGGGAAAAATAGCTCACAAAGTATTCTATCAGCCATCTGATTCCCATAGTACAAGCTTTGCTTAGTTTGGGGCTAGATGACGCTGTGTGAAATGTTCACAAATATTTATTATGAAATAACTCAAAGCGGACCAAATCGCGAGATGGTTTACTAGTAGGTTATAATGATGACCGTATGAAGAAAGGCGCAACTCGCATTAAGGCGTAAGCGCATCATAATTGTCTGATTATTCAACAGTAACATGGTATAGCAGTAACGTATCTGTAACATCCGAGGCGTTACCGTTGTGCAAACGGTCCAATTAACTCTTTTGTAAGTGCAATTATACGGAAAATTGTTGATTTTAATCGAAATAAACTTGCAGAGCAGAAACCTGAATTTGGAAAACTTATGAAATAACGGGAACCGTTCTTTTGTTAAAACCGTCATTTATTGCCACTGTAGTTTTTATTGAGAGCACTGGTGGTCTAGTTGGTAGTGACCCCGCCTTCCGATCCTAAGGTCGGGGGTTCAAACCCGGTCGTGTACCAATGGATTTTTCTGTGCGAAAAAATTTATGTGCGCTATACCAGTACTCTTAAACGGTGAAGGAAAACATCGTGAGGAAACCCGCGGCTTAGTCAGCTCCGCACGTATTGACCATGTCTTTCCTGTGGACAAGGCCGACTAAGCTGAGAGGATAGAAAGGTGCTGGGCAAGCCTCCATCTTAATTCGTCTAGGGCACCACAGCAGCCCGTTTATGAAGGTAAAAGTTGCCTCCCGACGCTTTTGTAATAAAGGTTAATAATTTTTAGTAGGTAATTATTTTTCTTTTTTTATACAATTCGTGTACACCAAAGGCTCTGCACTTCCGCTTAACACTATTTTTTGTGACACCGTAGATTATATAAAAGTCCATAAAGTCCAATAATAGTCCATGCTTTGGCCATATCCGTGTACCTACAACAGGATCTAATTCACATTGTTATATCCGAATACCATAAAAGTACAAACATGCAATATTTAATGAACGGTGAGGTGAAAGAATGTTCCTACTCAACCGTTACAATATAGTACCTGATTGAACTGTGTATTTACATACCACATCATACTCATTTTACCGTGAATTGCCTATCACTGTGTGTATGCCTGTATTGATCTTCGTATGAGCCAGACTGTTATTGTATTTCGAAACATATGTACTAACTTATAGTAAAGTAAGTTTGTATGAGCCAGTGGCCAACTCTTGTGACGGAGTTTTTAGTCCGCCTAAAGGCCTCCGTCATGGCTTAACGACTTAAAAGCCGGAACCGATAGCTTAACGTGCCCTCCAAAGCACGGAAGTGCTCGTAATGCTACTTGCGGTCACCCATCCAACTTGTGACCGCGCACAACGTTGCTTAACTTCAACGTCAATCAAGAACGTCTAAGCAGGCTACAGTCTTATTTTATATTACCCATCTTTCAATCCTTTTTCCGTTAATGTTGAAAAGAATGTTTTCCAAAAATCTAAAAATAAACATTTTACATCCAGTGAGGACTTATCTACATAGACAACCAAGCAATGGCAGAATATAATTTTAAGCTGTAATCATAGTTTATCATCCTAATAACTGGTCGTTTGTGTTGGTGAATTGTGTCCTAGTGGGCTGGGTCATTTCGATTTATTGTTATCTGAAGGTCAAAAACGATTAATGTCAGTGGATTGCAAGGGACCGACAGATTATAGATTTGTAATATAGAGTAATAGAAACAAGTAGAGCACATTACAATACACTCTTCCAGTCTAGTCGAAAATAATTTAATTTTAGTCCAAAAGGTTTGGTCGATTTCGACGTCATCAAGAGGTGAAAATAGGAAATGCTAATACCTACTTCATAAGTAAAAGATATTATGATAAACTAGCTATACCCGCGACTTCGTTCGCGACGCTATTTATAACGCTTTTGTGTAGGTATAGAATGTTATTACAGATGTAGTTAGACTGCCTGGAGCTTGAACAAAGTATATCTGGATCTCTCACTCGTGAAACTGGTCACTCGTTGAAAACGAGAGCACTGGTGGTCTAGTGATTGCGCCTTCCGATTCTAAGATTGTGGGTTCAATACACACCAATGGATTTTTCTGTTAAAATAATTTATGTGCACTACATACACTCAAACAGTGAAGGAAAACTTCGTGAGGAAACCGACACGTCGCAAAACCTGATAAGTTTGAAAGCATGTGTTAAGTTCACGAACGAGCCTCTGAGACGCAACTTAAATCCTTTCACCACACTGGTTCGAAAGAACTAGTAACACGATTAGTATTGTAGTATCAGTAAAAGATTACTACCATTTTAACGACCTCGGTGGCGTGGCGGGCGAGTACTCGGCTGAGACGCAAGAGGTGCGGGTTCGATTCCCGCTACGGGAGAAATGTTTGTATGTTCTGCAAATATTTCTTCCGGGTCTGGGTCTTGCAGTATTATGTATTACTAGCTATAACCCGCGACGTTGTCTGCGTGATAGACAACGTCGACAAAATAAGTATTTTATCAGCCATTTGGTGGCCATAGTACAAGCTTTGCATAGTTTGGGGCTAGATGGCGCTGTGTGAAATGTCCACAAATATGATCATATTTTTTATTATTATTGTGAACGTTTATAGTTCATAGCCAAGTCGTTATTTTCTTTCTTAAAGGTTGTATTGTTAAAACCGTTATTAAATAATAAATTTGAGTTAACGCCAAAAGCGTGCCTTTGTAGTATGTAGCTATTATAACATTGATTTATTATGTATTCTTTGTAGTTTTGTGTTTGTTTTTTTTAAGTTAGATATATCTGTTTAATATACCTGTTCAGCTGTGAATTGCTTATAATATACTAATTTTTTATCCAATCATGTAGGAATAAAAATATAGCTGGAATTTCGATATGCGGAAATATTTAAAAGGTTTCTAGCTTTATCAATCTGTTTTGTTATTAGTATTTAAGACTGTTTTCCTCTGGAATAAAAATAAAATAAAATAGTGAAACGTTTATTTCCAATAAAAGGATTTTCTTTATCAGTTCAGTAATATCTGAAATAAAATATATAGTATGTATGTATATGTCACCGTAAAATTGTAAATACCGTTATATTATAATCTATCTCGCGAGATTATAAGCTGTCGAAAGATCGAGAATCGTAAAATACTGCTTACAATTTACCTAACTGCTTTAAATTTCTGGCGTTTCTCGCCAGGCGTTTCTTGCTCGCTCGCCTCGCGTGTAGTTTTTCACTAACTAACCTAACCTAACCTACTAATTTAGATCTAAGCAGATGTTCGACAGTTCTCGCGTACAATCTCACCAGTGTGGCGAAAGGATTAAAGTGCGCCTAAGATGCTCCTTTCGTGCACTTGACACCTAATTTCGAACCTTTCAGGTTTTATGACATGCCGGTTTCCTCATGATGTTTTCTTTCACCGTTTGAGAGTAGGTCACATAATTTTTTTGAAAAAATACTTTGGTGCAGGACGGGATTTGAACCCACGACCTTAGAATCGGAAGGTGGAGTAACTACCACTAGACCACCAGTGCTCTCGTAGTACATTCGCTGATGATAGACCATAGACACCTGTTCGTCTAGGAAACCAATGCTATCTAAACTGTAGCAACATTGTACCATCCTACATGCATATTAATTTTTAATTATCATCGGTATCCTGCTCAAATCGGGTTTTCCTCATCATATGCAAAGAAATATGTGCATCCGTTGCACTGCTTAAGCCTCATTTACACCGGGTGAGCTGCTGGATCGCAACAATAAGCCAACAAAACATTGTAAGTCGTCAATATGGTTTCACGGCACCATGAGTTTTCTCAGAATACTCACCAGTGACTGTATTAAAAGATATGTATGAAAAACCTGCCCTAACGAAATCATGGGCGAATTGAGGTAGGTAAGACGGATGCGCGAGAGAGGGTGAGGTGTCAATTCTAAATTTAGTTTGAGTATCTAGACTAAAGGAGGATTATCTCTATTACAAGTTGTTGAGAACAAAAGAGGAAAGATGATCATCTTATACGGCAATATTAAATAATTATCAAGAGAGGATGAGGAAGACTGAGGATTGGCTATGTGAGCAAAGTAAAGGAGAAGGTCGTTGTCATGTATAAAGCGGTCTGAAATAAACTGGAAAGAAATTGGAAATTTGGTTAAATTGGAAGATGAGCTAGAGCAGAAATTTAGTCGTACAACCAGCATAGTGTAGTTTGATTTAATACCACCAGTAGCAATATTACATCTATTATTATTATTATGGGCAAACTTTCTTATATTATTATTATTATTATTATTATTATTATTATTATTATTATTATTATTATTATTATATCTCTTCTCTGAGGCTCGTTTCAGTCCTTTCACTACACTGTTTCAAAGGAATTAGTGATACGAATAGTAACATATTTTCACTAAGCTTTAGTCCTACTCGGTATGTGTAAACGTAGCATAAGACGTTACGTCGAAAGCAAAAACTGGATGCGTTGGGTGTGTTGTGTACCTTCCTTTGTAATATGTAACAATAATTACCTTTGCTACTATTTTCTCGGCAACATTACCAATCCACGTAATAATGATAAGCGAGGTTGCGTATAATGAAACAAACAACGTATTAAAATCTTACTATTATAATTGTGAAAATTTTGTTAGGATGTTTGTTTATCACTACTAAACGGCTGAACAGATTAAAGTAAATAACATATAGGCTACTTTTTACGTACTTGATTTTGTCCGTAACCAATGCCAGGTTTCAGTATTCTACTAACGGACGACGGATCGTTCACGCGTTGACACGTTTCGACAGATAAAAACTTTGCTATAGCAATGAACGATCACTCGTCATTTATATGGGAACCGCACATTAATGGCTTAACAAATTGAAATGAATGACATACAGACTACTTTTTACATACTGCTTTGGTTCGCTCGGTCCGTAACCAGCTAAAGATAGTATCTTTCTACTCAAGCAAAATAATGGTGTTCGAATTACCCTTGAAATAGTCAGTACCACAAAACAAATTGTTTTAAGCGGGTGCTTAAAACAATTTGTTTTGTGGCCTCATTGACGGAACTCAGCCATCAATCACGAGGCGTGAGGTTAGTAAAGGCACCATGATTCAGCAAAAACATCACGAAAACCGTCGAGTAAAAAACAAAGTGACGCCCTTTCATCATTATAGCTGCTTGACTGGACATTACGCTTCACCGTTTACCAGAATGAACAATGTTGACCACAGCGCTATTTCGATCCTTTGACTTTTAAAATTTTAACACTAAGAACTCACGTAGCGATTTTCACCCGCGCCCGCCGCCATTGCGGGACAGCTGTTTTATTTTAGATTGATCAGCGATTGCCCGCCGACCGATCGCAAAGCGCGCGGGCATAAATAGCGTCGTGAAATATGCTATCTATATTTCCATAAGTAAATTCGTATGAGTTAGTGGCCAGCTCTTATGACGGAATTTTTAGGCCGCCTAAAGGCCTCCATCATGGCTTAACGACTTAAAAACCGGGACTGACAATTTAACGTGCCCTCCGAAGCACGGAAACGCTCAGCTCGTAATACCACTTGCAATCACCCATCCAAATTGTGACCGCGCACAACGTTGCTTCACTTCAACGATCAATCAAGAACGTCTAAGCAAACTATGCCACGGCGGGCGCGGGTGAAAATCGCTCCGTGAGTTTTTGCTCAAACTGGGTTTTTTTTTTCTTTTCAGCTGTGTGCTTTGAATAGGCAAGTGTATATTATTGTATGGTAGCTTCCTCAAATTAAAATATCCTATGGAGTAAAAGGACTAAAGTGTGCCTCACATCCAGATTCAAACCAAACTCGAAGAGTGAGGTCACGTCCACCAGACACCAGTGCTCAAAGAGCTGCTCTAGAGGCTAGATTGGACATCCAACTTGCATAGAAATATTCCTCATCCCTTTCAACTCCTGGGTGCAGCAATAAGCCGCTTCCTCTAAGTTGCTTAATACCGGAACGCACAACACGCGATCGCGTGCATCGTGCAAGCGATGCTCCGATTATAAGGAAGATACTTTTCAAGACAAAATAGACAGTACCGCCACTTAAGAAAGAATTTGCTTTTTTTCTACTACTTTGAATTTGGCTTTGGATGCGTTGATAAACTGCGTCACAGGTATGCTTAAACTTATGTCAATAAATTGATTTATATTGTGTTGTATTGTGTTGATTCACGGCGAAAGCAATGTTTGCAAGTTCTACTAAATATTTCTTCAGGATCGGAAGAAATATTTAGATCGGCATTCTTCTGATACAAGAGGAATCGTATCGTGGGGACAGAACTATATGACTGTCGGGTAATGTTCAATACCTTCGTGAAGGCGCGTATACTTTTGAAGAATGGATTGCACAACCTTTAAATTAAACACTGCCTATAAAATTGATAAAAACATCGTTAAAAATTACGAAACGCGCAGCCCTTGCTCTTATTACGGTGTCACCGAGTTTACAGTACCTACCTACACTATTTCGCAATGAATTCCTGTTTTTACAACTGCTCCAGTTACTGTTGAAAGTCGGGCTTTCAATTCAAAAACACACTCGACAACATTCACTGCAAACGTAATGTAGCTAATTATTGTAAAAATTGCAACGTTCAGGGGCATGTTAAATTGAGCTAACTAAAGGACTGCGGATACCGGCCATGTTGCGTAATCATTTTTTTTTATTCTTATTGGGTGTTCCTGTTTTCATAATTTAAACTTATTCCGCATTGCAACTACTTAGAATGTATTGAAATGTTGTTAATATTAAATTCGAATAAAAATAAATTATGATTTACATAATACATATATTATGCATAATAGTGATATTTATACAGTTGTACTTAGATTTTAAATGTCACTGTAAATTAGTTTTATTTTTGTTCATACATACAACGCCAAATCGTTTATACTAGGATCTTTTAATTGATCTAGCTCGCTTCGCTCGCTCGATCAATTCAGATTTATATACTTTAGAAATAAAATAATAGTGCCCACCTATAACCTTATTTATGGCTATGGAAGAGCGGGACCTTCTAACACAAGTATTGTTTTACTTAAAAGAAGGTCCCAACCTAGTTAAACAGTTACAGCAATAAACATTTTTCTATTTTCTATTGTCTATCAATAACAAAAAATGCGAGTTATTGTAGCGGTAGCGGCAGACAGAAGTGGTGATTTACGCTTATAAATTACTCTGCAATTTATCGCCTGATTACACTTAAACGAACGCTCATCAATCACACTGCACAATTAAATGGTATTGTGAAATATTACCAATGAATACGTCTTATGGGGTCGCGAAGAACTGGAGATTCAACAATACTCGTATTTATTAGGGGAAGTCCCGTGACTAATAAATCTCGCGATATACAGCGACAAAATCTGGCAATATTGCGCGCAAACAATGTCGACTAAAATGTATGCAAGCAATGTTGCTAGACTTGTACAGACTTTGCCCGAAATCCCTAGTGACATGTGTTGCAGGACATTTATCACTTATGCCCGAATCGAATATTCTACCGGATTGGACGACGAATCTATCATTAGCAAAGTTTTTTTTCTGCTTTAAATAAATTAGTGAATACGAAGCTTGACTTTAACGCCAATTTCAACAATTATTCCAATTCTTCGGGATCGTTTGCAGTTTTGAAGAAAAAAAATGTAAAAAAGTTTTTTCAATCGTTTGTTGTGTCAATAGCGGTTTCTTTCTTGGCCACCCAGTGTTCAGTGACCTCGAGACAGTTAGGCCTTGTGAACGATGACGAAAGGACCAATGTTCTAAATCAATTTAGAGCACATTAATTTTAACCCTGTCACAACACTATGAACGCTAATATTACTGTGGGAGGATGATATATCCCTTTTGAGTACAAGTTCTTAAAAAACGCTGACCATTATATTGCTGAAGCCTTGATTACATACATTCATAATTATCACGCCCGTATCCCTAACGAGGTGGGCACAGCCGCAAGTAATCATAACAAAACTTGCAGCCACTCCTAATCCAAGGGTCCCAAGATGGTATAAACCTTGATTATAAATCAAATAACATACCTACAGAGCATCGGTACGCCGTACCGTATCTAGATTTCATGGGCAAAAAGCCAAAAGTGATGGTCTGAAGAAAAATCTTAAAGTCCGTAAGAATTTTTATTATATAATTATTTTTGTTTCAAATTATTTTTGTAGGGAAACAAATTACATAGTTTTTTATATTTGTATTATTTTGTATTACAACAACATTAGTACAACATTTAGGATCACTCTAGAATTTGTTTTATGGTGGTTATCAGAAACGACGAGTAGGTACACACTCCTACTACTACCACCCATGTCACTAATACTTCCGAAACATGTGGTAAATTAAAACACAAAAAAGGCCGAGAAAGAGGCCTCGTTTCATGCACTGTAGTTTAAGTTAGTAAGAAATTCATTATTCACTGCTGTTTCTTACAGCGTATAGCGGTGACCGATTTTAGGAGATCTAGTTTGAGCCTGAGGCCTGAGGTAATATTATAAAATTTATAACATTCCGTTACGTATACTGATAAGGAAATAGCGCGTGGCCACTGAACATTACTTTTCAATTTTATTTAAGGCTAATAACAACAATTTACAAAATAATTTATAGCCGCCAAAGCATTGTGTTTAGAATTATTTATGCCTCGTTCAAGGGTCTCGTATTTGTTATCTATGTACGACGGTATCTATGTTTAAGTATTATAATCTCATTTTGCTATTTTTAAGCATAACTAAACATTTATTGACAGAATAAAACTAACAATTAATACATAATTATGCAAATATTATTTACAAAATACAAAATAAACAGATTTAGCCATTTTAAAAATCTTGATTTATTTCCAAGCAAAATGAAGATTGTTCAAAATAGTAATAAAAAAACGGACTCGTAAAAAAAATGAAGCATTTTTTATCGTACTGCAATGTTCCAAGAGCATGGCTTGCTATATTTTATTATTTAGATTTCCTATATCTGGGCATAAAAACCTACGAGATACTTACTACCATCGAAATCCAAAAGCCAATAACTTCATAGTGAACCCTCATTTTTGAGGATCGTGACTCCGTGCAAGAATTCAGTCTATAGCTTGCCCTAATCTACCACAGTTTCCGGCCTGATGAAGACGTTTACAGGGATCTCCAGCTCTTCAGACAGCTAATCGGACCAGCGTTTGGGGCTTCTACCTTATACGTCTTTTCCTCTTTATTTTGCCTGTAATTCTAAGTTTCTCCATGTTGTCTGGATTTAGTAAGTAAGTTAGTCTTAAGTATTGGAGTGTTCGGAGGCTAACAAGCTAAAAGCCATCACAGTAACTCCCCAATAATTGTTAACTGCCAAAATAACCGCAATTTACAGTTAAAACACTGATGGTTCAAAAGACCGAGAGATAAAACATTCGAGTCAAGCCTCGTTGGTTTTTCGGGCTAGGTTTTATTTCGGTTAGTACCGAGTATGGAAAAACGGTCACATATCTAGCGATATTTTATAATGCATGAACATAGTAACAGCCAATTTTATGCCCGTTCCTATGTTGTCCGTGTAACGAACGACGAATCGTTCATTACTTTAGCCATGACAGAACAGATTTCATGACAGATGATAACATACTTACTTATGTCCGGTCCCAATATTCTAGTAACGGACGACGGATCGTTCGACATTTTTGCCAAAAAACAACGTTGTTCTGGTAACCTACCATCCGTTGTCCGCTAGTAGAATATAGGAATCGGGCAATGGTCGGAACTATAATAATGGTAAAGATACCTACCAGTACCTAATTCATATAAAGTTGCGTAAGATATGAATGCAGAATGAATTCACACCTACTTAACAAAGATTACATTCCAAATTGTGAGGTGTTGGCGTTTTCATAATAGAATCGCCATTTCCTTATTAGGCCCTATTATTTATACGTAGAGTTAAATAATAAAAAGTAAGTGGTAAAAAATGGAAGAGAAGATAAGGGTGTGGAATGTATTTTATAAAGTGGTTTTGTTATGCGGAAGTAGATATGACGGTGTTCTATTTTCAGATCGGGTATCAATTCAATAGCTTGTAGTAGGTAGGTAAAAATATATTATTGAATACCATACTTAATCATGTAGAAAATTAGGTACTAGGTACTAGAATTAATAACGAACAGCTAGAGCTTAATAAGCTGTTTGTTATTTTGTATCTGAACTTAATACCTTGCTTTGTTGTATTGATTATATTATATAGAGTTATGTAAATGATTTTTCTCCAAGAAAGCTAAATGTTCGCTTCAATATATTTGCTATCAAAGATAATAAATGAAAATAAATAAATATTTGAGGACATATCACACAGCAACATCTAGCCCCAAACTAAGTAAAGCTTGTACTATGGGAACCAGATGGCTGATACAATACTTAATTCTACTTTTTTTTGTGAATACATTCTTATAACAGATAATATGACAACACCCAGACCCGGAAGAAATATTTGCAGAGCATGCAAGAATTTCTTCCGCAGCGGGAATCCAACCCACGCCTCTTGCGTCTCAGCCGAGCACTCGCGCGCCACGCCACAGAGGTCATCTGATTCCAACAAACGTTTTCATGTCTATGACATATAAATTAAATCTATAGGTTCCAAGGTTTCATATTTTGCTCCCAACTCAATCACCGGGAGTAGCCTCGTTTTTTTTTTAAATGATGTCAGCATGTTCTGTAACAAACAATTTCAGATGTTTCAACACATTTCCTTGTTGCTGGCACAATCAATAGGTCTTTCAGCGCAGCGCTACGTGCTACAGATCTGATGACGTAACCAGCAGCGGCACAGCTTACAGCACGATAGCTATCGCACGCCGTCGATAGCAAAAGTGTCTCGACCCTGGCGCTCCCCCCCACTGGGAGGGGGGCTACCACTACCAGCTCCCTTCACCTTCGCGCTGTGCCGCTACACCACGACCAATGACCGCCTGCCTCGGACCGGCGAAAGGTTTTATATACAAGTGGATTTTGCACTGCCAAATTGCTATAACTTAAAATATAGGGTAGTCGGCCGGACCACTCGTTTAGCGCTACGCGAAGCGCGACACGAGCAGTGCAGGAGCGCGACTTCCTCTATAGACCAGTGCAATAGAGCTGATGCTAATTTGGACAACTTTATATTCGAATCGGAGACTCAGTGCCAAGATGGGGTTCAGTGGAAGATACTGTTTGTTGACTTTGTTATTGTGCATAGTGACTGAACTTGCGTTCGGAGTCAGAGTGGTACCCAAGAGGAAGAAAGGTAATTCTATATTTTATTTGTATAACCTAAGTGAATATTGCAGAGCGCGGCAACAAAATCGAATGCAGCTCCGCTCGCAATGTTTTGATTTATCCATACCTACGTATAGAAAAGTTCACATGATTCTAAATACCAACACAATGTAAAAAAACGTATCCATGAACAAACACATAACTAACGTACCTTACTTTTTATTCAAATGTTTTTCTATACTTGCATTATGGCGGTTTCCATCACGTTTTTTTATTATTATCAAGACACCATGGACATTATTGCATATTATTATAGGCCAGTATTCCAATTCAAGAATTTGACTATATTCATAAAATTAAATTTACAAAATGCATCGTTCATGACTAAAACACGGATTAAAAGTTTAATAACCGCAATACAAGCCGTTACTTGGTCGAAATATAAATGAATTTTTATTTGTCTACTCACCTTGACATTTTTTGTTCATTTAAAAAAAACAAAGCTGAGGTTAAAATATACCGTTGTGTTCACTCTACCTCGAATCAAATTACAGATTTAACCAGGTTAACTAAATAACTAAAAAGGAAAGTTTGTACATACATTTATAAAAAGTCATAAGACCCTTGAAAATCTTTGACTAAGTTCGTTTACGGGAAAGTAACCAGAAACTACTACTCATGGCTTATTATGACCATTTTGTTATGTAACTACCTGAACATAACATTATTTTTACCAAGTATATTTAATGGACAATTAAATGTGCCTTTAGTATCTTTTTACTTACACGTCTGTTGAATATGGAGAAACTAAATAAATGTTTTGGTTATCTATCTATCTAGTCGTGCCACCAGTTCTTTCGAACCAGTGTGGTGAAAGGATTTTAAGTGCGTCTCAAAGACTCCTTTCGTTTTAGTTGTACTTTAGCGCAGTATTAGTAGGATGAATAAAAAATCGTTATTTGTATAAAAAACTTGGTTTATCGTGAGCCTTCCATTGCTTCCTAATTATATAAATCCCCCACCCCATACGTATCATCGAGATTATCATAAGTACTCGTAGCTTCCCGTATATTTGATACCCGGATAGAATAAACCTCCATGCTATTTCAAATCAGATCCATGTATCTATGTTTCAATTAATATTAGTTTCACCAAATCTATTTAACTACCAAACAAACATTAATTAATGAGTAGGATACTGATAAAATTAATAATTACTGGGTAAGTACCTAATAAAAAACAGAATGCGTCCAGCTGCTTCACTCCCCGAGCATGTCGTAAAAGTCGACTAAAGAGTAGTATTGTTTCCAACATGATGGACCATCTGAATGGGCGATCACTTGTCACCACTTGGGACTCTTGGATCAGGAGTGAGTGACTGCAAGTTTTTTTACGATTACTTGTGGCTCTGCCCACCCCGTTAGGGATACAAGCATGATAATTATGTATGTATGTATGTACTTAACAAAAATAAATGTTAACACCAGTAATAATCCTATCCTACTAATATTATAAATGCGAAAGTTTGTGAGGATGTATGTGTGGATGTGACGATGTTTGTGCCTCAATCACGCCCAAAAAGCTGAACGGATTTGAATGAAACTCGGAATATACATAATATGTGTGCTGAAATAACATATAGGTTACTTTTTATCCGGGTACAATGCGAGCGAAGCCGCGGGCGGCAGCTAGTAGCATATAAATAAACAATCACATGTATACTTGTAACCCAACAATCTGATGCTCTGGTCGTGGATATTAGAAACTATGAGTACCAAGGTAGGTACCTACCACAAGACCCAGACTCGGAAGATATTTATGCAGAAAATGCAAACACTTCCCCTGCTGATGCAGCGGGAACCGAACCCGCACCTTTCATCTCAGCCAGACACTTGCTCGCTCCGCCATCAAGGTCGTTAAATGAAACTATAATTGAGTTGAACTCTTTCACGTGATAGGTATTTTGTTCGTTCAGTCAATGCAATTGTAGCATCCAATTCTGGACTGGTTTTACTCCAAAATAAAAAATACTTTCACTATGGCGAGTTCTTTTTAACATTGTCTAATAGTTTTTTTTATTCTGTACTGACTTCCGTCGACAGCTTCGCTTTATTTGTACTCGGATGCTCAGAGGAGTTAAGTATTCAAATAATTTGGTCATGTACCAAAAAATGTGTACCTATTTAAAATGTATGCAAAACATCTGAAAAAATCCAAAGGATGTGAGCATTTAAAATAGTCAGCATACAGGAAACAGCCATAAAAGCAAGAGCAAAAAGGCGCGAATCGCGCAAATGCAGTAAATTGTAACATTTTTGGGTAGCCAGTACCAATTTCTGTCATTCATTAGCACGTTTCAAATTTTTTTGTGACTGCGAAATGAGTCCGCTTTCCAAGTTCTGTAGCAATGAGTTACAAATAAAAATATTAATAAATAAAACATGAATTTTGCAACGCAGTTTTCTAGAATTTTTAATATGGTGCAATATTTCAAACTTTTAAAATATTACCTAATCAAAATTGGACCACTGTTTGGAATTCAAAAAAGATTTGAGTAAGAAATAGCGTAACTAGCCAATTTTCTCTATAAGTGAATATTAGTTACCTCAAACCCAGGATAAGATGTAAACTAAGTATTTATAAGTGATCATTGACCTTTTGAGATCACAAGCTGTTTTTTTTCTACTGGTCATTTAATTGCCTTGGCCTTTGCCCACTGCTAGCAATTTACCTCCCTTTTCTTGTAGGAATTATAGAAAACGTGGTGTTGTTAGTACAAAGTACTCAATTAAGTAAGTTCGTATGAGCTAGTGGCCAACTCTTGTGACGGAGTTTTTAGCCCGCCTAAAGGTCTCCGTCGTGGCTTAACGATTTAAAAGCCGGGACCGACAATTTCACGTGCCCTCCGAAGCACGGAAGCGCTCAGCTCGTTATGCCACTTGCGTTGACTATACTCAATTAAAACCACACTTATTAATATGAGGATGGGTTTGACATGAGTTTTACATAGAAACTTCATTAGATTCTAAAATATTTTAAAACACAACCACATAAGCTAAATGGAATAAATTACGGATTTACATACGTACATGGTTCACCATATCCATCTTGGTCCAAGATGTATATGGATTCTTGGGACTTTGAATCAGGAGTGGCTGCAATATTCCTTATGATTGCTTGTGGCTCTGCCCACCTCATTAGGGATACGTACTTGATAATATTCGTGAGATTTTGTCTTCTAAACTGTCGGTTGCGGCAGAAACGTCCGTCCGTCAGTAGCGACAAGTCTTTGCTATCATAGTGTCAGTAGTGCGTCTACACGATCGTTTAGAGTCTGTTATCCGGCACAGCAATTGAGACTAATTATTTGGAAAACGTGGAAAATCGGACGCAGCACGCAACTCTCACCAGCTTCACTTTTTACAAGATTGATGGAAACAATATTTCAGACAACCTCCATTTTTTAGTTCAATTATTTTGAAAGTTACCGTGATTGGCTGAAACGAAAAAAAAATTGATTGTTTCAACGAAAATTTAGCTTCTAATTCTAATTCTAATTACTGGTAGGGGAACAAAGATCTGCACTGACGTCCCGCGTTGAGGTGTATTGTGCATTATCCCCCCTGCTAACCCTCCCCCAGCCAACCCAAATCCTTGAAGTATCAGAGAAGGACTTTGGGATGTTGGCAGCAGCGTTTTAGTATCCCCGATGATGTTGAGGGTAGACTGTTTCCTCTATCAATAACTACTGTCTGGCTACACACATTGTAACAGGAGGTATGGATTATCGGTGGCAGGGTACCTCACGTGAGATCTCAATACCTACCGATTAAAACTGCAGTTCTTCCGTGACCATGGCGTACCTAGGTAACTGCGTGAAAATATCGCAAAACTCGAAAACTGACAAATCATGGAAAATATCCCAAATAAATTTCATTGTATATACTCACTGTAGGTATATATATGTCATGTCTAAGTTTGTTTAAATGGGTTAAATCCCGTTGGTAAAATGAGTTTGTCACAATCGCCTTCAAAAGAAAAGAAAATAAACTGAACAGAGCAAGTAACTGTCACTGTCAGTTGCTGATGTTAATCAAAATATTCTACCGGCCAGTGTGTTGTCTTTGGTTGGAATCGAATGATAAAAGAAATTATTATTATATGTGGTATAAGAAAAATACAGAAAGATTTTGGGAACATCCCGCGTCGTAGTGTTCAAAAGTTTGCAAATTGAAATAAAATGAAGAAATCGGTTAAAAATTACGTTTTGAGTTTACATATACATAAATATAGTCAGTAGTAAATAATATATTAAGCTAATAAGGCAAGGCAGACGTGGAACATCATAGAAAGTCCGTTTCGTATTTGCTACAATATCTACATATATTTTTCGATTTAAATCTATCAAGTTTTTACAACACATCTATATAGCAAATCTTTCGATATTACTTTGTATCGAATCTCGTCATTCCTAAAGAGAAAAGAAGCTACACCAAATCATAATGTTGTTTACATCCATATTCTGAATTCTACTGCTATCCACATAAGGTTCATTTTCCAACTTAAGCTTATCTGAATGGAAGGAAGTTGCAAGAGAGATTCGTTGGGAGCTCTAAGGACAGTGCCGATTTATCGGCGGATGTCGTTCACGTGCCGCCGCCCCTGATTTAGAAACCTGTTGAAATAAACAGTTTAATACGCATCAAATAAGATTTATAATAAAACTGGTTAAGTGTGAGTTTCATTCGCACACGAAGGGTACCATCTTACTTACATTATAAACGCGAAAGTTTGTATGTATGGATGTTTGTTGCTCTTTCACGCCTAAACGGCTGAACGGATTCGAATGAAACTATATACATAGTACATGTACTGGATTAGCATATAGGCTATTTCCTATCTGGATACTATGCGAGCGAAGCCGCGGGCGAAAGCTAGTCGTACATAAAAAAAGGTTTCATGTATGGGGGCCCCTTTTATTTTCTTTTATTTTTATTTATATTTGTGGTTATAGCGGCAATAGAAATACACACTGTGAAAATTTCAAATTTCTACTCGTATTACTTGTTCATAAGATACAGCCCGCTAACAGACGAACGGACATGGAGGCTTAGAGGCTGTCCCGTTGGCAATCTTCGAGTACGGAGCCCTAAAAAGTAGTTTCTTTGCAAGAACCTAACTAACCAGAGAGACTTACTCTCATCCGTGTCTTTGTCCCGGTACTGGCAGGGGTAGAAAAAAAAAGTGTCATTAACCCCGGTGGAAGAAACTCTAATGATATCAAGGACGAATGCCACAAAAGACCTCAGTCGTTTGTGGTCTTTTTTTCATGAAAACTTTTAACTCCATCCACGGCCATAAGAGCGCATTAGATAATTTCCCTAATGAAAGTTATCATAAAACAGACTCACAGCCCTATCCCAAAAGCACCGCTTTGATCTATATTATTGTGTGAATAGACAGTTACGAGTACATCATTCAAAATAAACATACAACCTCTTAGGTCAAACGCATATACCTTCTCCGTTCCATCGTGGGTAAAAACCACTTCAATACTTTTGCTCTAATTCTTTCATATCAGTTATCACGTTTGTGATATAAGTACCTGAAGACTTGGTAAAACAATATTCATATATACATACATATTATCATGCTCCTATCCCTAATGTTGTGGGCAGAGCCACAAGTAAACATAAGAAAGCTTGCAGCCACTTCTGATTTAGTCCTGAGATGGATATGGTGAACCATGGTGACAGGTGATCAGCCCATCGCCCATTTATGTGGTCCATCTCTTAGTCTACTTTTACGACATGTTCGGGGAGAGAAGCAGCTGAACAGATTCTATGCTTTTTCTTTACTTCCAGTCCAGCAGAGAAGTAATAAAATAAACAATATTCATAACCTACCTTAATCCTGAGACAGTTACAATCATGGAATTTTAATAACCAGATCACTTAATTTGTTAACAGTTATGGTAGTCAAACCATATAAAATACCGCTTGATTTTTAACCGATCTATAAGTATCATAACTTTAGAAAGCTCAGTGGCAATAATGTGGTTTCAAAGTGTGAAATTGAATGCTGACGGAGTATTTTGCGGTTTGCGAACTTTTTGTGCGTTTTATTATGCAAATAAGTTGGTTTGCGAAACGCAGTCTAATGTAGACCAACGTTGGGCAAAAAAATCAATGAGTCTACCAACTTGAATACCATTATAAGGTTGAATTTGATTTTTAAGCTTTGTCTTAAAGTTTTATATAAACTGAAAAAAAAAATTATATTGTAACGCATTCTACTCGTACCTTATTCGTCCTTATTTCTATGTTCTTATTTTAATGAACTAATCGAGCATAGGTGGCACATATTGTTTTATCAGCACTTTGGATATAGTAACCTTAGTATTAAATGGATAAACATAATGATAAAATGAGCCATTTTGTCTTCCGCTCACTGATTTCGCTAAAAAGTGGTCTCGCTTGGCATAATCGTAACGAATTATCCCAGTTGTTATTCAACGGTACCTGCCTGCCTATTAATTAGTAACAGTAAATATTGATTTAGTAGCCAATAAAAAATCTAAATACTATTAGATCAATTTTGACAGATAGATTGGATTTTTATGAGCTTGAATAGATAAACGCTTCAATAATTGGGATAATAAAATATGCAACCGTTTTTTTGTTTTTATTGTTCTTGAAAATGGATCATTTTGCATTTGAAAGTAGCAGATTTGCAACTTATGCAATGACTTCTTTAATCGAGTAAGATGTTTTAAATTAATTGGGTAATAAATTATTTTCATACAATTTCAGCCAGTTTTTGAAACTAAAAGGATTTGTAATTTGATGTACGAGCACTGATTAGCCGACCTAATTAGGACTTGTTTTAAAAAAACTTGTCATAATGATTGATCGTAATTGCTAGGATTATCATTAGAACATGTTCGAAAGCATCGTAGACCACATACAGTGCAAATAGAAAGCGTTATTAGACAACAGTTTTTAATTTCTTAATAATGTCCATCAAAATTATTATATTTTTCTTTTTATAATGAATTTTAATTTTAGCATTTTTGACTTATAGTATTCTTCTCAAATAAAGAGTCTGAGTGAACTATCAAATACTTGGACCTGGTGACATAAAAATAAAACCGATCAAGTGCGAGTCGACTTTGCATACGAAGGGTTCCGCGCCATCGTACATGTACATCAATGTTTCTTGTATGCCACCTATTAAAGGTTCACGTTCCTTATTAAAATCAAGCAAAAAAAACACATCTCTTCTATGAGGACCCTCTTAGTTTTTAATTTTACTATTATTTTTATACAAATCAGTAAATTTTAGATGGTTTGAAAAAGAAACAAAAATGTGCAAAAAGTCACTCGATCCATTCAATTAATGACCGCGCCTAGTGTTGTTTAACTTCAATGATTGATTACGAAACTTGACTTTGTTTTCTTGTATGGGGGGCCCTCTTTTTTATTTTATTATTTGTTGTTATAGCGGCAACAGAAATACAAACTCTGTGAAAATTTCAACTCATATTATTTCAATATTACGGTTCATGAGATACAGCCCGCTGACGGACGGACAGACGGACAGCGGAGGCTTGGTAATAGGGTCCCGTTGGCACCTGTCGGGTACAGAATCCTAAAAACTAATAGGACTCATTAGTCCCGGAACTATTTTAGACGAAGTAGGCTTGCCTAGATTTATATCCTAAGAGTATGTACGAGTCATCAGTGTATCATTAAATAATATCAATAAAAATCATATTTGGATATATTGGCCAGTGTGTCATCAAACTCAGTTTATTAATATTCAGAAAACCAGATTCTTTAACGGATTTCCATATTATGCAATTAGTCAATAATATTTCATTGTGTAACAAAAGTGAAATTATTTAAACTATATTATAATCTATGTAGTTAAAACTTTGTTTTAAAAAATCGGAGATTATATTAAAATAAAAGTTTATTATGTTGTAAGTTTATTGTTACTATATTATAATCGAGAAAGTTAAGATGTTTGAATCACGTCCAAACGGCTGATTGGAAATGAATGAAACTTGGAATAACATAGCTTCCTGAAAAAGCATGTCGGCTCGCGAGCGAAGTCGCGGGCTATCATACCAGACCAAGTATTTTTGTATGTAATGTCTACTAAGTGTAATACCGAGTTCGAACTTTAAATCGGACGAGTCAGTGTAAAAGTAGCTTTAGGCATACTTTGTATGCGATCCTTTCTCTTGATAATGTTCGCTTTGTTGTTTATTAGTGGCAATTTGTCACTTGTGCTTTTTTCCTTTTGTTCTTTTCCAGTTTTTTTGTTTACTTTTGTGTCAGTGTTTGGTGAGAGCACCGGTGGTTTAGTGGCAGTGACCTCGCCTTCCGATCCAAGCCTGTGGGTTTGAACCAACATTGATACTAACATCTATAGTGATGGAAAACATTGTGACAAAACCGGCATGTTGAACAGTCTAAAAATGTTGATGAGCACATGCGCACTAGACCCATGGGACTAGTGCACGAAAGGGTTTTATTTAGGCGAATATCAATCCTTTCACCACAATGGTTTACACCGGAGCCTTTTAATTTACATCATCATCATCATCCTCTTAAGAATTCCATGGATATTACCAAATACTTCCAGGTCTAACGATTTCTTGCTGCCTCCAATCGACCCATCTTTCCTTACAACTTAAACTTCTCCAAAGCTTTTAAAAAAAGTGAGAGTGACCGGACTAAGCCTAGTTCTCATTATTATTTTATTCGTCGCATTTGAATAAACGTGATTATACTACAAACAGGCTCACAAATTTTACTATTCCTAAACAAAAGCAGTAAATTTTTATCGAATTCAAAACAAAAACTTTCACGAAATCAAAATGCTAAGCACAGTTTGTTTCTTCTTTTCTGAGAAAATTTGGTCGTATTGTACTCTCTAAATTGCCGGTAACTTTGTACACTTAATGTGATTCATTAAATAATTATGTTCGTTCTTGTTTCTTCATGCTACACTATAGAATTAGTAAGAGTAGAAGAATATAATATATAACTTTTACTCGAACTTGGTGGCGGCGGGCGAGTACCTACTCGAGAGAGACGCAAGAGTTTTTTTCCCGCTGCTGGAGAAATGTTTTAATATTCTGCAAATACATGTACTTCCTCCGGGTCTGGGTGTTATTATATGTATTATGAGCATGTGTTTACAAAAAAAAGTACATAAGTATTCTATAAGCCATCTAGTTCCCATAGTACAAGCTTTGCTTATAGTTTGGGGCTACATGGCGCTGTGTGAAATGTCCACAAATATTTATTTACTAGATGTACAAATGCAGTTTCTTTCGCGTTAAAATAGAATATAAAACACGGGATAGTGTAGCTTTTAACCAATGAAGGATTTTTTAGAATCGCGTTAGTAATTTCTGAATTTACCCCCTACAAACAAACAATGATGCGGACTTAATAGCCAGAGTAGTATGTCAGAACCACTTTAGTTGTCAAAGTAGCAAATGGAGATCCGTGTTGTCCTATAATTTTAGTGTAGTGTAAAAATAAGGCGGTTTCGTTTATTTCAACGAATATTTGTAACTATTGATAAGTTGTTGAACAATGATGTCACAGTTGAATACGTTGCTTAATGAACCATAAAATTTGTGGAAACACACGAAACTCCACTAGCCTCATTAGTATGACAAGGAAAATAAACACTTGACTAATGAAAGTCAATCAAAAATACTAATTGTTTGAAATAACTCGTTTGGTAGCTTTTTATAAGAATATGTTCGCTCCCTGTACCTAGTACGATTCGGGACACCCATATTGTTATAAAAATGTGATAATATTGCCTGAAAATCTTTTTTAACCTATTAATAAATGCGGAAGTTTGTGAGAATGCGTCGATGTTGTGCCTCAGTAATTTTTAGAGCGGTGCCTAATTTCAATTTATATCTTTTTTTGACATTATTGTTTTCATTTTTGTGACTTTATAAAAAATATTTAGTAATTCCTTTCCATTATTTGGTTTGTGTTATTATTATTTTATTTTATAATAATTTCAAATACGCTGTATGTAAACTGTTGATTAAATAAACGAAATGAAATGAAATCTTGGCAATATGACTAAGATTAAAATGATACCTGAAATATGCATAGGTACAAGTCTCTTCATGGCTACTAAGCGAGTCAACTGCGGCTGGAAGCTAATAATTTAGACATACGTAACAAAATAATTAAGTAATCATTCTACAATTATAATCCCATTATTTTGATCAGAACGCACCATCCGAAACCAGAATCATAACTTTCTAATCAAGACATCCATCATTTCAAAACAAACACGTCTGGATCTCTTAAGTGGTATTAATTGTTACGGCGTACCTACTTAGATGAATGGACAATGGTCGGCAAATGGAACAAGAGGCATATACTGTGACCTGCGCGGGTGAAGACTGCGCTAATATTCAAAGTTTCGCAAGGCAGTTACTTGATTGTTTGTGTAGAAGATCGAATATAGACATAATAAAATCACCATTTGAGTCAGGTTACTTCAAGATTATTTTTATAGAATCAAAAGCACCACTTCCACTACTGACCGGCCACTACCAGGGCGTTTACAGAGAAGGCACGGAGTACATATATTTTTATTCCGATAATTTTGCCTAACGCCAATAAAATAAAATTAAAAGTTATCTGTCCAAAAAAATTATAACGCTTTTCGACAGGGAAATAGTGACAATGAGGTTCTAAACTTTCAAGAATTCGGGTATTAAGTGTGGTGTTATCAATAAAATATCAAAATTCAACGTTCGACGCGCCGGTGCCGTCAATATACAAGTAATGGCAAGCGGACGGAAAGGACGACGCCGCACGCAGATGATGATGAACAATAATTATTGGTTGTCTTAAGACCTTAATATTTGCAGAACATGCAAACATTTCTCCCGCCGCGGGAATCGAACCCGCTCCTCTTGCGTTGCGAGCACTCGCCCGCCACATCACTGAGGTCTTCAACAAAATCTTCAAAATTCACTCATATCTACATTCAGAAAATGTATATGATTATTATGTACATTTTCTGAATGTAGGTTGCCTCACATTGTGTTCTCTTACACACTACAATGTGAACCCACAATCTCCTAATCACATTACGTGTCTACTTTGTAGCAACTAGGACTCTTGAATTAATTTCATAAATGCGTACATGCTCAACGTTTTTACGTTACATGATGAATCAAGTTTTATTAACACCATCATAGAGGGAAAAGTAGAAGGAAGGAGAGGAAGAGGAAGGCCACGAATTAGCTACATGAGCCAAGTAAAGGAGAAGTTAACTGTCGGGTCTTATAAGGAGGTCAAGGAGGCTGCGCTGGACAGGAACAAGTGGAAAGAGCTGCATCACCGACAAGAGCACAGCTCTTAAATTAGAAGAGAGAGATGAATCAAGTGATATAGACTCTGTCATTTTTATTGGTCGAATCGAAATATTCCAAATTCGAGATCAGCTATAATCAATGACACTTGTTCATCGAACATCGATTTTTGTGTGGATGTAGTATTAGAATTGATCAATCAACTTTTTGTTCGATCGAGTTATTGATCACAAATACATTATGCAATGTTTGTTACCTGTTAACTATGATTGATGAAGCAACCTAAATTCTTAAAGCCTTAAATTGTTAATGCTCCAAATGATTTATACCAGTATAACCGATGATACGAGTATATACTTGACTGTAACTTTATTTACCTACTTTAGAAAAAGTACAATACAATATAATTTATCTTTATTATTAAAACACAAGAAAAACATGAAAAAATACAAACAACCACTTAAATACCGACTATTTCTAACGGTTTTTATATAGGTAGTTAGTTTTTTAACAAAATAATAAAGATGATTTTAACATACAATTTTTATCTATCTTTCATATTTTTTATAAATAATGCAAGTATTTCCTCTAGGTTCATTTCGTAGCTTTTAAAGCTAAATGTGCATAATAGCACCAGCTTCTTTCATTTCCATACTCGGACCCTATTTCCTTTAAATATACAAGTAGCATTTGTCACATTTTTGACAAGCCACATTAGTTTACGAGCCAGTTGGTATAATTTCAAAAGCGTTGCCATGGCAACAGGTTATATGCAGTCTGTATCTTTCAATAAATAGAGCTCATGAGTGTGGTCATCTGTTGTCGCCTTAGTTACCAGTTTACTTGCGATGTATAATTTAAAACTTTCACTAAAGACCGCGTAGACTAGCTGAGTAGTGATTCGGATTTCCCTTATAGTTGACGCTTCATCGAACTGATTATTTATATTAACCTGCTTGTGTTGGATCATTTTCACGATGATTAACACTGTGTCTTGTTCTATGATTAAACTTATAAAATATTGAGATTGTTTAATTTCTATATCTCTTCTTATTCTAATCTGCTCGTCCTAAAATCAAGTTTAGTTGAGGCTGCGAAAAATTCTCCCAAATCAAAAATTTTTGACCGAACTAATTTTCATATAATTATTTCACCCGAATACTCAAACGCATCTTAGAGTTGAGCACGTCTCAAGTGACGAGTTTTTGACAGATTTTCATCAAAAACTGTCAAAAAACCGTGATTTGAGATGTGTCAACACGGAGACGCTTTTGAGTATTCGGGGGTTTATCTCTTATGAAGTACTTGTTTCAAGTGCACCCACGTCTAATCGAGATCCTCTCTGAAACGCACTTTAATCAATTTGCCTCAACCATCTTCTAAAACACTAGTGAGACGGCAAGTAGTATACCTTACAAAAAAATTGAAGATTAAAGACCGAATACCAGTCCTAGTGAATACAAACAAACAAAATAGAAAGTGATTCGTGTTCCAACAGATCTGAGTGGTTAATCGATTATTTACAATTGATGGTACGTCATCGGCGGAGCTTCTCGGCCTAGGTCAAGTGCGACGACCGTAGAGATCTCTGATAAATTGTGTTTGTTCTCAGTGAATTCAATAATCAAGAGAAAATGTCCGGATGACATAAAAAATACGTAACAATCGAAACATCGCGAATAAATCGGCAATATTTCGTAAAAGGTTAGAAAACATGTGTTAAGTCCACGAAAGGAGGCTCATTTAAACTCTTTCACCACACTAGTTCGAAAGAGCTAGTGACATGACTAACAAAAAAAAGTAGTATTGAAGTAAAATATTATTTATTTTTGTGTACAAAATTATTATAAAATCTATAAAAGATTTACAAAAATTTGATCTTAAATTCCACAAATCTTAATAGCTAAGCAATTCTTTGCAATTTTAGCCAGTTAAAATCAGGCATTCAATTGCAACTAATTTATCAACATTTTACACATTACTTTGTTATTTGATTCCATTATGAACAATAAGTAAATGCTGTTTACTCCAAGTTTGGTGTAACAACTGTACCAGTAAGAAATATGACCGAAAAACTTGCTTTTGGTTCAAGCTGTTTCGTAACAGTTCGTAAAGGCAGTAAATTTTATTCAAAAATGTGATCTAGTAGGTATTTATTGGTCTGATCTAGTTCTAATATAGTGAAAAGCTGGAGTTCTCATAGGTACACATCTGAAAGATATTGCGAAGGCAGCGTCGATTGCGCGCTTAGCTTATGCATTGTCAAGAAACTGTCCATAAATAGAGTAACGAATACCACGATTGAGTCATCCACGTTCATTAGCATTACAACATCCAATATATTTACATACAATATTTATGGTATTATCACTTTCACTATTTTGTGAAACTGTCTTGTTTGTAGCAAAATTACGTACCTATTACCATTTATATCGATAATCGAACAGGTTCAGTTTGCTGATATCGAAAAGTGGAATTGTTCACATTAACTGCAAGTATCGGGCTAATGAGAAAATTAGTGTAGCACTGTTATCTGTTCTGTTTAAAAGCCTTTATGCATGTAAGTGTATAATAGAGAGGTTTATTCTTACCACCTTGATATTGAAATTCATTGTTATGTTGTCTACATGCAAAACTTAGTATGGCTTAATAAGTACCTAAGTCCGTATGGGCTAGCGGCCAACTCTCGGACGGAGTTTTTAGGCCGCCTATAGGCCTCCTTCTTGGCTTAACGACTTAAAGGCCAGGATCGACAATTTTATTTAACGTGCCCTCCGAAGCACGAAAGCGCTCAGCTCGTAATGCCACATACGGTCACCCATCCTAATTGTGACCGCGCACAACGTTGCTTAACTTCAACGATCAATCAAGAAGGTCTAAGCAAGCTAAGCCACGAGCGCTTCTAAGCTGGGTTAATAAGTGTACTCTAATACAATTAAGAACTTTTTACATTAAATTTACATACCTACATTCCGACCATTTTTTAAAACGCACAGAAAAACTATGATTATGTAGAATCTTCATATTAAATTAAAATTAATTCGCGATTTTATCGTCATTAACTACTTGCATTTTTAAATTAATAAATTTAAATTATTTAGCACAATTCTCGACTGTTTAAAAGTTGAGGAACAAAAGTGTTATTCACAAACTTACTTATATTATAAAATTGAAAAGTCTTAGTTTGCTTGAAATTACCAGCATAAAGCTCAAAACGCAACGATAGCGCGTACTAACTTTACCTATGCTGCCATCTAGTGCGAAAGTTTGTAACGATGTTTGTGCCTCAATCACGCCTAAACAGCTGAACGGATCTGAACGAAACTTGGAATATACATAGTACACGTACTGGATTAACATATAGGCTATTTTTTATCCGGGTACCACGCGAGCGAAGCCGCGGGCGGCAGCTAGTATATGATAAATTATTTATTTGGCAGAAAAGTGAGCATTTCGATAATTTATTGAGTTCATGTCGCTTCTTATGGTTGCATTTATTTTCACATCAACGAATATTGAAACCGAAACGAGTCGGATTACAGACACAATAACTCGAAAGTTAACTTTTTGTGAAAGTGTTTTTATTCAGTGCAAAGTCTTTCAATCTGTTTCACGATTTCACGCATGTTTCAACATTCTCAACGAGAACTAATTTCTTCATATTATCACAATTATTACTCTGTAATGCATTATTTTACTGCTTATTTACGATCTGAAACGAAGATTGAAATTCAAGAATATGATTCATTGAAGGTACGAATACCTGTTAAAACCACATTAAGGCAATTAAAACAGTTACCTTGGTATTATTACCCGCAAATATAGTTTTTACCAAATATTATTGAACTCGGAAACTAAGGGCGTTTAACGACTAAAGTATTCTAGGCGCCGCTGTTGCACTAGATTGCAAATTAACTTGTAAATGTCAATGAAAACTTAGCATGGCCTCCCCACGATATGAGGACGAAAGTGTCTAATTGACTGGTCTGGCTACTTTTTATTTTCCACCAAAGGAGAAGCCAGCCCGACTAGTGTTGCCCCACGAAAGCAGTTACTACGCATACGGTCATAAGAATCAATTTCGCTTGCGCGTCATTGTAAATCAATCATCTATCAGCTTTCATGCTTCGAATTCGATGAACACCCTTTCTGTCCGGATGAAATCTCCAGTTTGCGTAGTTGCCCGGTTCCAATATTCTTGTTACGGATGATGATGATAACGTAGTGTAGGGCGCCCTGTAGCTAGGTGGGGCGATGATATCCGTAAGTCAGCGGGCAGGGATTGGAGGAAGAGAGCTGAAGATCGAGCTCAGTGGCGTGCCATGGGAGAGGCCTATGTCCAGCAGTGGACTGATGTAGGCTGATGATGATGATGATGACGACGGATCGTTTATTACCATAATAGCAACGCTGTTATCTATCAAAAAGCGTACATTTTTACATTTCCTTTCTTTTTTTGAGAAAAAAACAACGTTTCTTGGTAATGAACGTCCTGTCGTCCGTTTGTGGAATTGGAACCGAGCAAGTATCAAGTATAGGTATTAAGTGGCTACAGTACGCGTTGACTTTTACTTTCGCCAAACTGGTGCAGTGGAGTGCATTGACTGTTGCAACGGGTTTCGCACTGGACCACTGGTGACAAGGTTGAGAAACACCAGTCTGGTCTTACGCACCTGTTATGGATATACGCGCCGCTCGGATTGTTCGCGATTATCGAAAGCAAAAGGATAAACTATAACATATTTATTTTCTCAAGGTAGCAGTTAGGAACGTAAAATTATCTTCTGTATTATGTCGGTATGTCGGTTTTAGTCCTTGTAACTATTTAGAAGTTATAGTGCAAAAACAATAGAGGCTTGCAGGAATGAAACGTAAATGTTTGAGACCTTAAAAAAGTTGAAATAGCGCAAATCGTAAACCGCATAATATAATTTGCATGCCTAGTTGCGACAGACTATCCAATTCCGGCCGAGAGGAAACCACAGAAACTCAAACTGTATAAAACAAAATGCATAGGCGCGACAGTAGCGTAATTTCCGGACCCTTTGGTGCACCTTTGTTCGCAAGGCCAGATGGCGTGAACGTGCTTCTAAGTTCATGACAATTGCAATCTATTGAGCCCAAGCAAATTTAGCAACTCTGCGTTTCATGATAAAGTTCTAATTGCCACGCCCGTCACGCTGATCGAGTCCTGAGCTGTATGACAATTTTAAAAGCGGATCTAATCGATTTCAAATCTCAAACAAACGTAGTAGACGGATGTCGGCAACGCCCTTGTCATAGTAACGTTGATCAACGCCTCGATCTTATAAATAGCTATTCAGTGGATGAACTTTGTAACAGTTATAATCTGTCACGAATAGTTCTATCGACAGCTTGTTGAAATGATTTTGCAATAGGCCTGGTTTTGGCCTCAAATCGTGTGAAGCATATAGGTAGTTATTGTTATATCCATATAGTTATTTCGTTAGTCACTTCAATACATCCCCCCGCATCATCTTAAGGAGCAAGTTTTAATGGTTAGTCCAATAATGATTGTCCATTATTATTATTTATTTTTAAATAATTACTTCGTTGCAGTAATACTGAAATATAGAAAATGTTGAAGCTAAAAGACCTTCAAGGTTGCTGATGACGATTAAGGATAATAAAACAAAGGTAACATTGGAAAACCGGAGTTTCGTAACAATTAAAATGATTCATTATGGAAACGGAACGATAGAAACGTGATACTGCCCACAAGACAAATGATATAAATCTGGTTATACCTAAATAAACGACACTTTGATTTAGTTACGGGCATTGTTTTGAATAAATAGTGACATTAGCAACGTGATCGGCCTTTTTGTGCTGTATTTATTTACATTAATTGATATTTGCTGTTGTCTACGAGTGCCTTGCAGAAGCCCAGCGGTTGACCAGTGACCAGTAAGGACACTATACCTACATAATATTAACATGCATGCGCAGTTTATTGATACGAACAGCAAACAACGAAGACACTGTTAGTCTTGTGTTGTTTTAAAAACTGTATTAAAATGATCGGCAAATACTAGTTAAAAACAAAAGCTACGGGAATTGCTAAGACTCACAATTGACTAGGGGAAAAAAGTCCCTCGATACCCTAGATCTGTCGAGCGAATTTGCGCGACGTCGTCCGACATCGTACGATAAGTCTGGCAAAATAGCTCATAAATAATGTAGGGAAAAAAGGTCGTGAGACAACATGTCTGGCGACGTCAGTCAACTTCGCCTGATATCTCTAGCAACACGTATCTTCGAACATTTTGCCCGTAGTTAATATTTGTACGAAGCTCAGCGATTGCCGATTAGCAATTCATTTTGTCCCTTAATAAATACAAAACAAGGCTTTTCATTTTCATTCTTTCTCATTGAACTAATTGTTTCCATATCCACATCAGTAATCATTAACTATTACATCATACACGTAGACATGTGAATATCACAACAAAACGCCGCTGTCACATGACATAAGCATGTCAAACAAACAATGTGACAGGTTGACACTTTCAGTTGTTGCTTAAAATAATAGCACCGGTTATCCAACTAGAAAGGGAAACTGATTCATTTTTCACGGACAGCAAACCTCAGGTTATAAAACCATTCAACAACCAAATAAACCACTAGGTTAAATTAACTCACGTAGTCCCGAACAGTGTTATTGGTTTTACGAAATAATCGGTAATAGGTTATAAGTTTTTGCATATTATTGTAACTGTCTGATGTTGAACTTTTTTGTTAAAACATTTATATCGATCTTTAAAAAAGGTAATTTGAGGAAAAACCTTCACTTTCACTTGTTTATACTAAAGAATATTAACTATTTATACATACATATTATCACACCCGTATCGCAATGGGGTGGGCAGAGCTACAAGTAATCATAAGAAAACTTGCAGCCACTCCTGATTCAAAGTCCCAAGATGGATATGGTGAATCATGGTGACAATATACTATTTATACGCTATATTAACAATTTTTACTAAATATTACCTCATTATCTCTATCTTATGCTACGGAGGCCCAATCCTTGTTCTGCCACGATATCGTTAACCACCAATAGGAGTCCACAAAGATGATAATAATAATAACTATTTTTCCTAAATCTCTATCTCTATCTAGTCGTGTCTTTAAACCAGAGTGACGAAAGGATTTTAGTGCGCTTCAAAGGCTCCTTTCGTGCACATGTTTTCGACTTTCTACGGTTCTACAATATGCCGGTTTTCTCACGATGTTTTCCTTCGCCGTTTGAGAGTGCCGGTATTTTTGACTAGGTAAATAAAGTTAAATGAAACGTGTCCCCTCGTTTGAATTTAACACATGTTGCTGATTCGTGGGGCGAGTTTGTAGTAATGATTCATCACAAAAGTATTTCATTATTGTCAGATCATTGAAATGGTGCCTAAGATCTATGGGATGGCTCAATCACAGCATTGTTAGAATACCTCAAGCAATCAGCCAATATGATCGAACAAGATTAGAGTTTTGTAATATAAATGTACGGACCTCATTTTAATGTTTCTTTGAATAATCAGTGATCTGGATCTATGTCTATAAATCTTTTTCAAAGATCTACAGATACCTCAAATGTGTACATAAATAATTTTAGTCCCTAGTAATTTTTAATTTATTTTCCAAATTTGATTTTCTGATTTAATATTTGTACATCATTATAATTTTACTCGAACGGGATTTGAACCCGCAGAACGTCTTACCATAGTCTCGGGTTTTAGTCTGATGTAAACCTAACCTAGTTTAAACTGCCTTTTTAAGTACCTGCCCTCAAAATTTATCAATATTATGATAGGTAGGCTAGCTAGTACATTAAATGCTGAAAGCAAGATTTGAGACCACCTTATCTAAGTATTTAGGTACCTAAGTAACTCTATCAGTACAACATGTCAAAAATGTGACAGATGTCACAAATCAACTTTCATAAATTAACAGGTTTCGGAAAGACTTGCTACAAATAGCGGTTACTTTATTAGTACAGATAAAAGTCAGTATAAAATACGGGTATTAGTAAGCAAGAGTAGAATTAGTAATGAAACATTTTAATACTAGTTTTAATTTATATTGGTTCCAATAAAGGTTTGATTGAAACTTACAACTTCTCTGCTAAATTGGGAGTAAAGAAAAAACAGAATGTTTCTGTCCCCGAGCATGCCGTAAAAGTTTATTAGGGGATAAAATCGTATAAAATGGCGGTCCATCATATGGGCAAAGGGTTGTCCTGTCACTATGGTTCACCATATCCATCATGGGACTTTAAATCAGGAGTGGCCGCAAGTTTTCTTATTACTTGTGGCTCTGCCCACCTCATTAGAGATATGAATGCATCTTGAAACTTATAAAAAGACTAGATGGCAGCACAGGTAAAGTTAGTAAGCGCTATCGTTGCGTTTTGAGCTTTACGCCGGTAATTTCAAACAAAGACTTTTCAATTTTATAATATAAGTAAGGGTTTTTGCATTAATACCCGCGCTATGATGATTTGAGATGGAGTAGTCATGTCCAGCACATAATACTGTTCTCTCAGCTGAGTCGTCCCTATCCACAGGAAAGACATGGTCAATACGTGCGGAGCTGACTAGGGCACGGATTTCTCCACGATCTTTTCTTTCACCGTTTGAGAATAGGTACTGGGAAAAGGCACATCAATATTTAGTTCAGAAAAAGTCCATTAGTGCTTGACCCTACGGCCAGTATTCCCACAGCATGAATGTGAGGAAGATGTGTGGATGTATGTTTGTGCATCAATCACGCCATAACGGCTGAACGGATTTGAATTAAACTAGGAAGATACATACTATGTGTGCTGGAATAACTTATAGGCTACGTTTTGTCCAGATACCACGCGAGCGAAGCCACGGGCGAAAACTAGTAATTGATAAATAATATACAATTACAAAAACTAGTTCTTAGTTTAAATGTTAGTTAAATATTATTAACTTAGACACGGTGTTTATTATATTCGCTCGTATTTATAATAAATTCTTACTGCTTTTGTAATAATTATGAGTTTTGGACTAAAGATCTTATTTATTAGCTCGAAAAGACAGCTTTTATCTCGGTTAACTGCTTAGTAAGTGCTAACTTACAAATGACACAATACTAAGTGGTGATTAAGTTTCAAAGGCGTGTTTTTCATTTTGTTTCTACACATTATTGAATCATTTTAAAGTGAAGTAGATTAAAAGTTAATTTTGTGCCCAAAACATTCAAATAAACTACAGATATATCAACAGTATTTTTTAAGGATTTGGAGAACATGAAGACAAAATACGTACCTAATAACACAACACAAGTATTTGACGGCCTCGGTGTCGTGGTGACGGATACTCCACTGCAGGTGGAAGCCAGTTAAATGAAATCTACTACACTTCACACTAAGATGTATATCAACCTTAACGGCTGTATTCCTCACAAAAAGCGTCACTTCCGACTATATTCACATAGTTACGCGAATCAGTTCAACGAGCGCATTGACTATATCGTATTATGACACAATAACCCCTTGACGGTCTGTGGGAAATACATTTCTAACATAACAGTCTCCAGCTGTTTATGCCTTTGTAACTTTTGCGACTAGACTACCCGATTTGTCATTGAATTCCAATAGAGCTGAAACGATTTCGGATATTATTTGTCTTTTAGCTCGAATAGGGCCGAAAAAAGAATATGAAACAGTAAACAATCTCAGACATTAAGCATACAACATTCTTTGAAGATATCGCTATATTTGACTGTCCCTCATCACCAGGCCAAATATATGTCTCACTAGCTGCCGCCCGCGACTTCGCTAGCGTGGTACTTTGATAAAAAATAGCCTATATGTTAATCCAATACATGTACTATGTATATTCTAAGTTTCACTCAAATCTTTTCACCCGTTTAGGCGTGAAAGAGTAACAAACATCTATACATACAAATTTTCGTGTTTATAATAATAGTAGGATTTTCAGTCCCTGTATAATTTATTCAAAAAAACTAGCTTGCATGTAAAATTACTGCACGTATGTACCTACTAAATATGTATTATACAATAGACTCAGGAGTGATTGAAGTTTTCTTATGATTACTTGTGATTTCGCCCACCCCATTAGGAATACGGGCGTGATAATATGTACGAATGTAGTAGGCTCTATTGCCATAATTCTGAGTTGAAAACAACTTTTCAAAGTGATTTGACGATGACAGCAGTTGTCAAGTACCATCAAAACAGCGTGCTAATTGGTTACGCATAATGAAGCTAAGGTGTTTACTTACTTCATTCTCCACTCAATATCTTTACTGCTATTACATAAGTCAATTAAAGTGAAATTAGATAGAGCACCCGCAGTTCAGCAATAAACCAATGTTATTACATTATTACAGCTTAAATTTATTACAAGTCTATTATGAGAGCGGAATCAGACCACGTAATACTAATTAAAACATCAACAAGTGTCAGTAAAAAGCACTGGTGGTCTAGTGGTAGCGGCCCCTTTCGACTGTAAGGTCTTGAGTTCAAATCCAGTCGTACACAAATGGGTTTTACTGTTCGAAAAAATTATGTGCACTATAACAGTACTCTCAAACGGTGAAGGACAACATCGTGAGCAAACTGGCATGTAGAACGTAAAAAGATCGAAATCATTTGTCATGTGCACGAAACGAGCCTTTGCGCACTTTAAATCCTTTCACCACACTGGTTCAAAAGAACTAATGTCACGACTAGTAGTAGTAGTACTTGTAGATATGTGAGCGTGAGATAAAGAGGACTATTGCAAATGCTGGAGTGGTGATGCTGGTGACATTATTCGATTTTCAAGAATATTTAAATTAACATATATACTATCACGCCCGTATCCCCAATGGGGTGGGCAGAGCCATAAGTAAACGTAAGAAAACTTGCAGCCACTTCTGATTTAAACTCCTAAGATGGACTCCTATTTAAGTTAAAATGATAATATAGATTTGTGAATATTTAACAGGATGATTCACAAACTAAAATGTAGAAAAAAAACTCGAGAAATCGAATAATCTAAGAGACTTGAGAGAAACTCTATCGTACTTAAGGATACACTTACCGGTTTATTAAGTTTTGGATCAAAATTGGGTAACTGAACCTGTGCGTTGCGTCTTCATTTTTCCCGGTTCATTATATCAGCAAAAGCTATCCATTCGAGAATTGTTTATCTTACTAGCCAAGCCTTCCTATTAGACAACTAATAGGTACATCCTATCCTACTATATTATAAATGTGAAAGTTTATGAGAATGTTTGTATATTTGTGCCTCAATCACGCCTAAACGGCTGAACGGATTTGAATGAAACTTGGAATATGCATAGTACATATGCCGGATTAACATAAAGACTATTTTTTATCCGGGTACCACTCGAGCGAAGCCGCTAGCGGCAGCTAGTTGTAAATAAAGTAAGTTCGTATAAGCTAGTGGACAACTTTTGTGACGGAGATTTTAGGCCGCCTAAAGGCCTCCGTCATGGCTAAACGACTAATACTACGCTAAACTAAACAAAAAATAAAAAACGTATTTTCTTTCGCAAAGATATTTTCAAACTGTATACATTCTCTCAAACAAATCTCTGACTTAATAGTAAAAAGAAATAAAAACTCTTAGCAAGTTCTTGATACAACGCTTTGTTCGTTTTGTCTATAAAACAGGTATTCAATCTCTGATAGGTTACATAACAGATCATGAATATTTAATGTTCCTCATGGCGAACGTCCGGCAATCCTCATATCCCGTTGTCAACGATTTGCATCGCTTCCTCTTCATTTCCCTATTCATTGAAAGTTTAGAACCAGACATTTATTTTTATAAATATTTTTTCCTTGCAAAATATGTGGCTATGATAATAAACGATCAGTCGTTTGTTAGTAGAATATTGGAACTGGGCATAGGCAGGTAAGTGTTCCTCGATCATAATATTCTTAACGTAAAAGTTTTATATTGCTATACATAACGCCAATATCAGAGCCTATAGACAATTATACAATCAATATCGCTTCTAAGCGATTTCTACATTCGTTGACTGATTCGATTCGTTTTTACTGTTACATATATTTTGTTACCACCAGAATACGCACGTCTACGGAATTTTAGCGGCTCGAAATTTTCACATGACAATTCAATAGCTAAAGTCTACGACCCATATATTATGGATTTTTCTATTAGAGACATAGCCGAGACAACACTTTGCGATCGTTACTTCAGGGGAGAAATGTTGTCGATGTCCTTTAGAAAGATCCCAAGCCGATTTTGATTTGACTACATATCCTAAAAGTTTCTGCTATTAAGTGCATTCGGTACATATTTGACTAGAAATTCATTAGCTATTAGTAAGCAATAAAATTCTACCTAGGCATTTGCTTACTCATACAAAATTAGATAGTTAAACAAGGATTTCAGCGAAAGTACGATATTTAAGAGCAGTGAAATCGATCTATGAACGCGGTACGAAACTAAAGTGAATCGATTGCCGATCACGTATCAGCCATGTTATTCACGTGTGAATGTGTGAACATTTTATAAAGCTAGAGTAGACAGGTATGTAATTCTAATTGGATCATTACGAACGATTTGAGAGTTCGTGACTAGTATGCTTTATAACCTTTCTGTATTCTCACTGTCACAGACTAGACAAAAAGGGTATTGTGGTCTTGTAAGGTCTTGCAATTAGCGCCGCCGCCGTGCTGCCGTACGAATCTTGAGTACTCAAAAGAATTTCTGTGTACTTCAGTTAGGTAGAACACGGCCAGTGCGAGGCCGATGTTGCCTACAAGTTCCTTTTAAGAAAGATTTTTTGAGAATAACCATTGTAAATACTCTAATGGGGTACTAAGTCAGCCTTCAAGATCCGTCCCGGCATCTGTAGGTACAACATCATAATAATACTTCGTATTAGTTTTCCTGAAAAAAAAACCATTGCTATTCAGGAAACCACAAGCTTAGAAAAAACCTATGTATACCTACAGTATTCACATTTCACATCCTACTCCTTCTTTTAACCGTCTCTAGGAGTTCTGTGGTAAATGGCTTCAAAGAACGTAGGAGTCTTGTCGTGACTATTGAATGTAATCCTTATCCATTCTGAACACGCCATTCATAAGATGTGGTACTTAGACACATCAATCAACACTAACTATTCAATTTGAGCTGTATTATTTTGATTTGGCAATTGTTTTTTCGCAACCATTGCGTCAGTACAGACTAATCAACTGGTAACAGTTAGTTCTAAGTAATTAATATTACTTAACAGAACAATAGTTTTACGGAATCATTTCACTAAGCTCTGATACATATGTTTTATCTAGTGTTCACTTGTGTTTTTATGTCAAAGAAATTGTGAAGAGGTTAAATAAAGTGTGTATTGTAGAGCGCACCTTTTCAATTATGTCATTACTGTGACAGTAATGGCAGACTGTACTGTGACATCTGCTGAAAATACGGCACCGAAAGTAAAACGTAATTTTGGCTGATGTGTTTTAGGCGTTGTCCTAATTGAACGTGATCACCCATAGTTCGCGCGAAATTTACTCGTACGAATCTGCGATCAAACAGATCTCGAATAGGTGTAGGTACTAATTGGCGTTCGCACGACCCCATTGCGCGACTTAAATATTTGAAATCTAGTCGCGTGAACTTAGCGCGATCAAACATATTGATGATGAACAGGTGTCCTAATTGACGTTCGTACGATATTCGCGTCGCGAGGCTTCGCGGCCGCACCTATGATCGCATCGTTTATTCGCACGATAATCACGTATTCGCGTTCAATTAGGACACCGACTCTTCGTTGTCGTGCGAACGTGTGATGATCGCATCATTGATTCGCGCGATGATCGCGTAATCGCAATTTCGGCCCCGTGGTCTCAACAGATGTATTGCGAAACTAACACCTCAACAATTGATTAGGTTTGAATGGATGTATTTTATAACAACAGTACATCCAAAAGGAAACAATGAAAACAAAATTGGTCTAACATGAATGAAAATAGTAAATGACTAGTAATTTCATCATCTAAATTGACCCAGGTTGGCCTTAGTGCTTGGCCTTCATGGCCAAATTATAGTCTCTTTGTCTTTACATCAGTCACGTAAGAGTTTCATTGTATTTTCAAGTGTGGAATGATCTTTTGCCGGAAATGTAATTTTGTCTAATCCATGTTTATGTATGGTGAGAACTAAGCTAAGAAAGTGGTCTACCAGTTTTGACAAAACTTCCTGATTAAAGCTGATTAATCAAAATTGCACTTAGACAATAATAGTTACTACCAGTTTTGACAAAACTTCAAGAGGTTAAAGCTGATTAATCAAAATTGAACTTAGACAATACATTAGTTACTGTCAGAATATTATTGCAAGGTAAAAACGTTTATATAAACTTCAATCTTAGCTCGCTTATCTCGCCTATTTATTACTTACTCCACAAGTCTATAAAGTAGACAGGAATCAGTTGATCGCATTTTATGTTTATAGAAAGGAAGTAAAGATTCATCACGTCTGATGCAACGCAACTGTGACAAAATTGTCAGTACTCCTCCTATGTAGAATGAGAGTGCCAGACATACAGTAAATTTTTTGAGTACTCCGGCTGATCCTACTAAAATTAGTTAATAATCAAATGATTATAATATCCATAGTTTCGTTTAAACAGTACATGTTTCTTTGTTATTATTAGCTGGATAGAGGCACGAACCATTATGAACGTTTCATAAATTCACTCTGTTCTGTTTACGTGTCGCGTAAGAGCATAAGAACGAAAATCGGTGCCTACCGCCGATTCCTACCTGCTAGTCTTCGTTAGTGAAAAAGTTCTTTTGACTATCTTTGTGGAGGTTGGAGTGGTCTAGCGGTAGTAACTCCGCCTTCCGATCCTAAGGGTTCAAATCCGGTCGAGCATTCATTATTTTTTCTGGTCAAAAAAATTACATGCGCTATAGCAGTCGCTCAAACGGCAAAGGAAAACATCGTGAGGAAACTAGCAAGTCTTAGAACCTAAAAAGTTCAAAAACATGTGTCAAGTGCACAAAAGGAGTCTTTGAGGCTCACTTTATATAGGTACTTTAAATACGTTCGAAAGAACCAGTGTGGTGAAAGCGACTACATAGATAGATAGAAAGTTTAAAAAAGCATAGCGACAATACCATTCCATGATAAAATCACATTTCATACAATTCCATCTCACAAAAGCAATTTCGAACACAACTAGGTAGAAAAAATCTCAGCCTACAATAATTATCCACTTAATAAAACGCAGGCTTTTACCCATTCACTTACCATTGTTTTTTAAATCTCCACCATCATTTCCGTTCGTACGCAGTAAAAGAGTCCACGGTCTTCACGCTTCGCGATCAACTTGACAGTTGACAGAATTATGACAGTTTCCGATGTCGCCAGATCGGCCAGCCACGCGTGTTGCCTGCTGATCTGTTTTTAATGAGACTTGCCTAACTGGGGCTAATTTTGTGCTGTGGCAACTCTATTCTAGGTCTCACATAAGTTTATATGAAGTGGCCTTTGACTGACATTACTGTACACTACAATGTACGAATAACTCAGATCTATAAATCTTCAACTTTCGCGAAAGAAGCGGTATCAACGCCTTCAGCAATAAATGATTTGATTTTCATTCGATATAAATACATAAATATTTTAATATCTTGAATTAACAATGCGCTCTCTCGTTTCACATGTTAAGGCATTGCGTCATGAAAGCCAGTAAATTATATGAAGTTGTCACATTTTAATGTTGAATTTCTCTCATAAAATTTTATTTAAACGTTGTAATGTTAACTGACAACGTTTAGTTGTAGTATTATATATACAGGTACTAATTTATACTCTGTGGTATAGTCATAGTCATTACAGCGCCTTTAGCTAAACATTGAATGCGTTCGATTTGCTATCAAATTAGTGTCACAATGTTACTCTATGTGAGTATCGATAAATTATAGAGTCGGCTCGATGATAAAATAATGAGAGGCTGAGTATAACTACATAATGGTAAGGTATGTGGACGTAGGTAGGGTGCGTATAGCTGGGGGCGCTCTAAAACTAAAATCGTTACTTCTTGTACAATTTTTGTTGGTGCTCAAAAGAAAAAACTAAAAATTAAAAAAATATAGCATGTTAGCGATTTTAACAGATTTTATTATTAGATATAACTACACAACATACGAATTATACTAATTGAAAAGACTCGTATCATGAAAAGAAATCTTCCAATGTGATTGTAATTATCATTTGGTTTATGCCCTAGATACGATCCTGGCAGATTCTATTGCTGGGTTCAAACGAATACGCCTTGCAGGCGTAGGCCTACAGCCTGTTGTTAGATCTACAAGATGATTCATGGTTAGAAATCCATCTGTTGTAGTGCCTTTAGCTAAATTTTAGTACAGCAAATACCGAGCTATTTACAAAAGATATTCTCAGTAAGAATGTCTTCTATAAAAACAGGAGTGGCTCCCTTATCAATCAAAATCTAAATTCATTTTGAGTTCAAGGGAAAGTTCTGTTTTTTAGAAATTCTTTGTTCACAAAGGTCCTTCACAAATTTTATAATCATACACAAAGTATCTATATTACTATTTTAATTAAAATAATAAATACCTGCGTATTATTATAGTTTAAACAATTCAAATATATGTTTGTAGTTTATTCAGTTATTTGATCTTCGAATTCTATTATTGTGATTTCTCGAATAAGATATTCAATATAGCATCCTGCTGCAAACAAAATAGACTCGTGATTACACCCAGCAACCTTATTGAAGTTTTTATAGAGACGCAAATTAATGTTTCCGTAAATTGTCAGACACGGATACTGCGGTTTAGATTAAATAAAGTTATTTTGGTGTTAATTTAAATCCTTTAAAATTCGTTCTGTTAGAATCAGAAGAATTCAAAGGATATTTTTTTTCATCAAGAAAACATTATTATACCTTATACTAGAAATTGATTTTTGAGGTGACTCAAGTACTCAATCACAAAGTATGACACTACAGCTTTAGGAATAAACTGTTGAACCCTCTAGATGAGCCGCTTTTCTCATGACAATTTAATATTGTCAAAAGATATCAACCCAGTAAGCATCAAAATCGTGAATCTCACAGAAAGTCAAGCTGTAGCTTCCATGTATTAGGCACATACAACTTCATCTAACATTTTGCAATCACCGTGGTTGCCCTTCAACACGTAAAAATCTTTCGCATTTTCACAAACTTGGCAATCGTATATAGGCGTAATATTGGCGAAGTATTGGTGTTAATTCATAATGACTAGTAACCCTGTACAAACAGTTTATCAGTATTTAAGAGCCGGGCGTGTTCCGGTATATTTAGATTAGAACTGAGCTGGGCCGATGGCAAAGTTCGATAGCCATGCCATTAGAATCACGCAACTGTCCTGTAATTACCCACCGAGCTGCTATTTGTAAGCAAGCGAGGAAATTTAAATTTTTATCAGTCAATCGCTGTGGTTAGCAGTTTATACCAGTCTGTCCTTGCACGACCATACCTTTTCGAGGTGACCGATTTTTGTTGAGATATTAAATGCTTAGAAATCCAATTAATCTTATAAATTGTAGCTCAATCGAAGTCGTGGTTGGCCAAGAAAGCGTTGGCTTGATGATATCGACTCCTTTTAGAGAGGATGGTGGTAAACCTCGAAAAACCGAGTTGGATCTCGGAGTTTGGGGGAGACCTTTGCCCAGCAGTGGGACGACATAGGTCAACAAAAATAAATTAAATGATTCGGATGTGAACGCAAGCTTATTAACAGGAACTTGCATGAGGATATTTCGAATCATCTCCTATCTAGTCACTGGTTCTTGAGGTAAGTTTTAAAATATACTTAAACCTATTTTTAAAATATACTTTATTTATTGCAAGCTACGTTGTTGCAATTGTTTTGATACAATCGAAAATATAAAAAAAGAAAAATTAGATTAATCAAAAACTTTAGAGCCAAGTTAAAATGGACTTAGCCTGATTCATGGATACAACAAGCATTTCAGTTCTTTGAGAACTGGTCGGTTGTAAGTAAATGTAAATGATTTGTCATTGAGTTTTTTATTGTTTCCTTATCATGTTTTAGTTAATCGATCGGCATTTAATTGAAAATAACTGGTGCAGAGACAAGGCTCGGTTGTTGCGAAAGCGTGAGCGCCGACCGCGGTGTCAAGGTTCCGTAGGTATTCAAACACAGTGATAAACAAGCAGCTAGGTTAAAACAATAAAATTATCAGAGCAATGCTACCTAGTATACAGCGAAAGTAACTATTTGATTTAGGTACAATAGTATAAACCATTCTATGGTACTATAAAACGAACTTTTGTACAAACCGAAATTTAAAATTCAGTAGAAAGAAACTAAAGATTATCTCTATTGAGCAAGCTGTATTAACGCAACTGTAACCTGACAAACGCCTTTGAGATATTTTGATAAGATATTTATCGTTTATTTTGTGTCAGCTTTATTGGCATTATTGTTATGAGAGATTTATGATAAAATATTATACTTGCCAGTCAATTTTAATTGAATTATTGCTTTGAACCAGACAGACAGATTTTAAATTACAAAACGCTGTTTGTTACTTAAAATATTGAATTAATACCGGTTACCTATAGTGGCATTATTAATAATTTAATCATCAGATAAGTTGAATGACTCAAAAGTGCGCGGACGTCCGTATTCAAATAACTTCAATTGACAAATTCTAGGACAAAATCCTAGGTTCATATAAAAAAGCACATTAACAAAATCGTACGAGCAAACTTTTTTCAGAACTTGCTTAGTAATAACACTGAAATAAGGTATAAAAGTAGTTTTTAAATAGGTGAGCATTTTTGTGTGTTGCCTATATGCATGAGTTTGGACATTACAAGTCCACAATACCATAATCAAGTTCTTTACAACACAAATAACACACAATGTAGGTACGAATTTGCGTGCACAGTTTGTGCAATGTAGCTAAGTAGATACTATATATTTGCATAACTCTAGTTTACCTTTCGGTTGAGACAATCGCCTATAAACTGGACAATATAAACTGGACCTTCTGTTTTAAAGTATTATAAGACGTACTTATCACAAAAAATGGTGGCCACGCGAGGGTCATAGATCACCAGGCAGACCAGCTAGTCGGTATGATGACATTATGAAAACGGCGCGGTACCTATTCGCTGGATTCGGTTAGTGAGTCCTTTTTCTATTGTGGGGTACGTCACCTACGTTACTTAATCTGACTTGTATAATGCCTTTAACGGTCTTTACCTGCCTGCCTAGCTTGAAAATACAGGAAAAAGACACACAATCATTTTCTGTGCTTTTGGGTACTTGTGTCTTAATCCACATAAGGTGATAACAGCAATTACACAGGGATTACACAGCAACATACGCACGGCAAATTAACCGCTCTTTACACACCTTGTTGCTATACTTTTGTTCTTGAGAATTTAGTTGATATAGTGTTCATAGAAGTAGAGTGTAAATATTTTTTTTCTTATCTTTATCCTTTATTTAAATATGTCATTTTCCCCGATGACTTTGTGCCTATTCAAATTACCAATAATAAATAAAAAATTGTGTAAATAAATAAATATTTGTGGACACAGCGCCATCTAGCTCCAAACTAAGCAAAGCTTATAGTATGGACACCAGATGGCCGATAGAATACTTAAATATGTACTTATTTTAGTAGTAGTTCACTTTAATATTTTCACGACACTGATTCAAAAGAGAGTTATGGTTTTGGTTTGGCGATTCTAACGATATATCTTTTTTTTTTTCAGGTAATACTTAAACACAAGTAACAAGATCCCAGTTGGTAAGACACGTGATGTTTGGAAAAACTGATTATGAAATGCAGTGTTCAATGAAAATGAATGAGAAGTGTTGGTATGACTACGAAGCGGTGAGGGTATTAGACCCCACGTGAAAGTTTGTGGCATCTGGTGACAAATGACAAATAGCTCAGTTTCAATACCTACTGTTGACAGTCACCGTCTCAGACTCAGGTGGCTCTCAGGTCATGATTTTTTCAGATTTTTGACAAAATAAATTTATCAAAAGAACTGAACGCAATGGTTTAAAATCAGTGCTAATTCTCAAACATCGATATAATATAAAGGAACAAATAGTTTTTTTTTTTTATTCTCAAAATAGTTTTCGGAGTATGATTTGAACATCTTGCTACATGGACGTAAAGCTAGTAGAACGATTAACCGCTATTGGACATTTTGCCACTTATTCCAGCAATCTTACTTCTTACTCATATTATAAATGCGAAAGTTTGTGAGTTTGGATGTTTGTGCCTCAATCATGCCTAAGCGGCTGAACGGATTTGAATGAAACTTGGAATATACATAGTACATGTACTGAATTAACATATAGGCTATTTTTTATCCGGGCACCAAGCGAGCGAAGCCGTGGGCGGCAGCTAGTGTTATATATCTGTCGAAAAGTGCCATACATTTTTTCATAGAAAAACAATGTTGCTATGTTAATTAACGATCCGTCGTCCGTTAGTAGAATATTTGACCCGGGCTAAAGTAGCAAACATCCAATAGTGTGAATCGTTAATGTCTGTTAACGTTCAATACAGCGATTCGATCGTAAAGCGTTGTTCGAAAAACTATTGACACGACTAGTAGTGTCTGGACGAAATTGCTTTAAGCAATAAGGCTGCTGTTTGTGTATTTCTGGTTTTTTTTTGTTAGCCCCTAAGTTTTATTATTTTGTTTTAATTTAATATTGTTATACACAATAAAGAGTTCATCTACCTATCTATCTGACGGCCTCGGTGGCGTGGCGGGCGATTGCTCAGCAGAGGCGCAATTTCCCGCGTTCGATTCCCGCTGCGGAAGAAATGTTTGCATGTTCTGTAAATATCTTTTCCGGGTGTGGGTGTTGTGGTACCATGGTACTCGTAGTTTCTGATACCCACGACACAGGGAATCCTAGTGTGGGGTCAGGACTATGTATGTGACTGTTGGGTGTTATTTATTTATTTATATCTATCTAGTAGTAGTGGTAACCATTTATTTTTGATGCTGACTGTACACTTGAACGCCAGCTTCCGAGTCGCAATAACTTCTCACGGGCGGACGTTGCGCTCACGCACGTTAGTTACAATTTCAGTAATTTGCATAATTAGTTATTTTGCTCCTTAAATGGTGGATTCCCACAGAGCCTCGCAATTAACATGATGAGGCAAGGGACCTGAATATTTTGTTACATTCTTTGTTTTCATCACAACCTACCCACCTTCATAAAATGAACAAGTGAATTCAATTCATAAAATTAAGTTTAAAAAGTGTTATAGGTCATTGGCATAACCCAAGGATGCAGGAAAATATAGTGGTCTCAAGTTCCAAGGATCAGTCTGATAGACTTTAGGTAGGTTTACATACATACATATTATCACGCCCGTATACCTTACGGTGTGGGCAGATCCACAAGTAATTATAAGAAAACTTGCAGCCATTCCTGATTCAAAATCCCAAGATGGATATGGTGAATCATGGTGACAGGTGATTAGCCCATCGCCCATATTAGTTCATCATGTTGAAAATAATAATAAGAAATAAATAATAACACCCAACAGTCACATACATAGTCCTGACCCCACACTAGGATTCCCTGTGTCGTGGGTATCAGAAACTACGAGTACCATGGTACCACAACACCCACACCCGGAAAAGATATTTACAGAACATGCAAACATTTCTTCCGCAGCGGGAATCGAACGCGGGAAATTGCGCCTCTGCCGAGCAATCGCCCGCCACGCCACCGAGGCCGTCCCTAAAAGGATACCATCCCTTAGTCGACTTTTACGATTCAGAAAGAGTGGACTGATATGATGATGACCCAATACCTCGTATTGGTCATCAGAATCAACAAAAGACTTAGCACTTAATTGCTAGTTTAGGTGTTGTATAAGCATTTATTTTCACGCGCGGTGTACTAAATGCATGGTCGCCGACCGTGGAGTTATTTTGACATTGCTTTGTCTGCCGGCTTGTTTGGACCAATTATCTAGTAATACCTTGCATTATAATAATTACAGCTTGCATGATATGCTATGAAACTTTATAATTTTTATTCAGAGGTGTTTGTTTGCTTCCTTTTATTTTAGCTGTGCAAAACGTACTGGGGCCTAATCCGCTATGACCAAACGAAACTTGACAATTCGTAACTCGTTTGTAACGCGCTTCGTCGCGTTTTTACAATACAAAATTGTCTTAAAATGAATTAAATTAAATTGATAATTGAATGCGTCCAGCTGCTTCTCTCCCCGAGCATGTCGTAAAAGTCGACTAAGGGATAGTATCCTCTCCAAAATGATGGACCACCTACATGGGCGATAGGCTGATCACCTGTCACCATAGTTCACCATATCCATCTTAGAACTTTAAATCAGAAGTGGCTGTAAGTTTTCTTACGTTTACTTGTGGCTCTGCTCACGCCATTAGGAATATGGGCGTGATAATTATGTATATTTATGTATGTATGTAAAATTGACATAATTAGAATACATACGGTGAATCCACACAGATATCGTAACGAGCCCACGTTACTTATTTTTTGATCATAGCGAATAAGGCCCCTGATTGACCCCGCGACAGTGTTACTACAAAAATGTATGAAATATCGTATGCCGCATCATTGTCACTGTGCTCATAACGTTATATACTCGTACTGTTCATAGAAGCTAATTTCCTCTATTCATATCTAATTTTTCTTGTTTTTCCATTCCATACTCATTGGAAACGTATTCCTTTTTTTTTTCATAAAATGAACACATAAAGTAGGTTATAAAAGCGTTTCTACTGTTCGATGAGATGTTGAATAGATTAATCTATGTCAAAGTTGACAGGAGATTGATATTGTGATTTATAACTCATCTTATTTACACAAAGCTTGAAAGAAAATGGTCTGATTGGATACTTTTACTTTTACGTAATTTTTGTAACATTCTCCGATGAAAAATACTTTAGTTTTTACAGACAGCAGCCGTTTCCGGTCATAAACATCCGCATAACAAATGCATAATATTGTATACGTCTCCAGCACTTAAGTTTACGCAATTAATAGGAACAATCCGCTAACAAGAAGCGGCTTACGGTATTTATACTGAAAACAGGTTGGAGGAAGCTGGGTTACCTACGCGTCTTCCTAATGCTCGGTTCATTATATTTAATTAACGGACGACGGAGGTTTCGCTAATGTATCATCTAATCTAAAAGAAATGTGACGCCAATAGATATATTAATTTAAATTACCAGAGAGTCACTGGAAAGAAAAGAGCGCTAAAAAATTTAAAGTTTGAACTTTAAATATATATTATTTTAGAAAATACATTTTTGGCGCTTTAACGTAATGCCTTTCCATTGATGAGAGGTTTATGTTTAAGGTTGATCTAATTTTGTATGAAGTTTGAGCTAATAATGAAGGGTAATACACAAGACTTTGACAGTTACAGCCAAAACTGACAATCTGCACGGAAACTAGTCGTCTTAAATGATCTACTGATTTCGTAAATGTTACTAGCTACCATTAAAATTCTTGACAATAGTCAGTTCAACAACACAATCCAACAAACGGTCATGAAATGTTATGGAGTAAATAATAACGGTCAGTCATAATCATTTATGTCAAAACTAGCTTACTTGCGCGGCTTCTCTCGCGTGATTTAAATGTACACCCTTTTAACTCCATTTTGAGGATTGTTTTGAAAATCCCTGAAGTGCGTTGCGACTTTTGAGGTAGGAGTAGGCTCGTTTCTTGAAGGTCTCTAAGTCATATCGATTCGGAAATACCGCTGGCAACTGCTGATTCCACACGGCAGTTATGCGAGGCAGAAATTGTCGTGTGAACCGCACAGTTGTGGACTGCCAACCATTTAGATGATGTCAATGGTATATATATGTACGGCTGTCGCTATGTACGATGGCGGAAATCAGCAGCTGGAATTAATACGAACAATTCCTCAGAACATTCCCCATTGTAAATGCGGAGTTCCAAACCATTGTGGTGAAAGGTCGTTGAGTGCTCATCAAAAAGGCACTCTGTTCTTGCACTTGACACATGATTTCGAATTTTTAGGTTCACGAAATGCCGGCTTCCTCGTGATGTTTTCTTCCACCGTTTGAGAGTCCAGCGCAAATTTCACGAACAGAAAAATCCATCTACTTACACTAATGACTGACGTCAGCTTTTTAAAACCTGCTTGTGTCATGAATGTGGGGCTCATCAGTGAAAGTGATGATACCGCTATCGGGAGCTGTGCACGCGCAGATCGGATATAATTATATATTCACGCTACGCTGTCAAGAATTACGCATGTTTCGCCATAGAAATGAGAGTTGATTTAAAAAGAAATAATTTCTGGCAGGTACCTATGACTCGTCAAAAAAGCTTAGCTCTTTTGACTAGGGCTCGTATAAAAAATTGCCTTTATTACTATCCTACTAATATTATAAATGCGAAAGTTCGTGAGGATGTGACGATGTTTATGCCTCAATCACGCCGTAACGGCTGAACGGATTTGAATGAAACTTGGAACATACGTCATATGTGTGCTGGAATAACATATAGGCTACTTTTTATCCTGGTACCACGCGAGCGAAGCTGCGGGTGGAAGTTAGTGTATTTATATATTCCAAGTTTCATTGACATTAGTTCAGACGTTACGGCACGAGGCACAAACTTTTCAACATTCGAACAAACTTTTGAATTTAGAAGGGTTAAATAATAAATGAGTTGAGGAAAAGGGTTGATTATAAGCAATAAATAGTGCGCATTATCATACACTTTGTATTCCACGAGTCGCTTGTCAAAATAGCCATATTTTAACTTTTAATTAACAAATTAGATAAAAGTTCGCGAAGTATAAACAACTGTGGCTGAAATAATTTGGTCAAGTTTTCCGGGCAATATGCAACATAATGCCTTTAATTTTAAATGCGGAATGAAGGTAGTTTATATGAAATCTTCGCCAATACTTACTTCATGTCGTAAATATCTCACAAGTCGTAAGACTTTCCAAACAGTCTATCTCGGAAAGTGAAATTAGTTCTTCCTTTGCACATGTGCATAAAATCTGTATTTCAAATTTGATAATTTAATGTATTTCTTGAGATAATTTATTTCACAAGTGCCAATATTGTGTCACTTATTACAATTATTATTGCTTAATGAAAAAAAAAATGCGAATTGCATATTGTTTTTTAACCGTACAATTGGAATTTTTGTTAAAAACTTTCCCCGCTCTCCGCCTTCATTGTTTGATGCAAATTAGTTTTATTTGTAATTGCCAGCTCTGTTCAATTACATTTATTATTGCATAACTAGAGCTGCAGGGTTGTCAAATATTCTAAGTTAACTTACAACGGCTTTTACCATATAAACAGGTGATTTATATAAATTCAGAAGGCAAGTTTTGTCTATATTAACAATCAATGTAGACATGCAACTTCTAGGCCGGGTTCCTAATGCGGAAATCCGAAGACTTACTAAAGTTAATCATACACCTTGGATGAAAGCATTTTGACCCCAATTAGCCTTCAGCAAGACCTAGGTGTCAATATCTCACCCACCATAATATCGTAGTCAAGAAGGCGAACTCATTTCTGTAGGTATGTCATAATAAGGAAGTCCTTTTCACAATAACATTAGATGTTTTTAAACTACTTCTAGCGTACGGATTTCAAATATGACTAGTGTTGCCCAAATTCAGTCTTGGTCTTGCAGTCTTGGTCTTGTTCTTGCGTTTTTGCAAGACCAAGACCAAGAACAAGACCGCGTATTTTTAGCAAGACCAAGACCAAGACTGACCGTGCAAGACTTGAGCAAGAACAAGACATAGCCTGCAAGACTCTTGCGTCTTGCAGCTAGGACTTAGCGCTATTTCACTGAGTAGTTAGGTGTAACAGTTCGGTGTATAGGTAGGTACGCTTAGGAATTCTATGAGACGCAAAAAACTGTATCAAAGAATATGAAAAACTGGACCTATGCGCATTACGACTAATACCATAAACATAGCGAATAAAAAAATATCTATTAAAATCAAACTGAGTGCATGCATAGTTATGTTTTAACCATCGGCACTTTGATAATGCGGCATCAAAGGTTTTGTACTTACTTCTCAAAGAAATTTGCCGCTTTTCGGAAGTACATGGTTATGATACACGCGCCGGCGGCTTCTTTTGAAATCTAAAACAATCGTTGCCGCCACGCCGAAATCATAACATTTGACACTATTTGATTGCCGCCATAGGGCGTAGGTATACTCATGCAAAATAATTTTCTAGTAGAGTACCTACAGGTGTTCCAAAGAATAAATAAGTTTCAGAGTGCTTAGAATGAAAATGAATACATTATACTGATCACGCAAGTAGTATTATGATTAGGATAAAATGGTAAGGATAGGTAGTAGATGTCATATTAATTCATTCTAGTAAGTATATATTATAATATTGATTACTTATATGGTTTTAAACTAATTACTTAGGTACTATTATTGTACATTTAGTCATTATATTTCTTAAGTTTTTACAAGAAAAAATAGCAAAAAAGTGTTCAAATATCACCCGTTTAATAAATATTGTAGCCACTTTTAAATATACTTGAAACGTGTAAAAAAATTTCTTCTTCGAATTTCTTATCAAATCTTCAGTTATTTATTAATCTGCTTGATCTTTACTATGGCTATGTTAATTCAAGCTCACAATGTTCCAATTCTAATACGTTTTTCTAAGATTTAAAGTAAACTTTAATAAATAGTAATAGACTAATAGGTAATTGCAAGACTTGCAAGACTCTTGCTGGAAGACCAAGACCAAGACCAAGACTGGGAGCGCAAGACCAAGACCAAGACCAAGACCAAGACCAGGTGTATTGGCGCAAGACCAAGACCAAGACTGGCTAAGTCTCGTCTTGTTCTTGCATTTGGGCAACACTAAATATGACATCCCTGATTTCAAAACGACATTGACCTTCTTGAAAGTGTTCAGAGGAAGGCCACCAGTGCTCAAAAGGACTAATTAATCTTAAACAAAGACTCTTAAAAAGACTATTAAACAAAGTTATAATAAAACTATTTCAACACTGTGCGATATCGACACACCAGCGAAAGCTGCTTGTATATTATTCATAAATAAAGTACAAAATATCGGGAACCGCATTAGGGAACTCAAATGGAGCTGCAGATAAGAACTGTATTTCTTAACTAAAGTAGACATTCACAAGACACAGGTTATCATATAGTCCGATACCTATGACACAGGTAGTCCTAATACAGGGTCACAACTACCTATGTATGTTAATTTTAAGTTTCACATACATACATACTTAATATCACGCTTATTTCCTATAAAAGTAGGTAGAAACCACGGAGACCAATGGAGACCCCATTTGAGTTGTATTTATTATTTATTTAAAACAGTTTACAATAAAATATTATTTCTCTCTCATGTTCAAATAATGTGGTAGCCCTAACGAAAGATTAAACGCAGGCTACTTACGCTTCTTAATTTCAACTTTCGCAAATGGCTTAATTTAGGAGGTGATAATTGCAAGCAAACACTGCCGTAATAGATGTTAACTAATGCGTACTTTATTCAAGCTGTGTCGTGATTTAGATTTAGTAATTTACATGAGAAGACGCCCAATCATTAATTAACAGATGTAACATGGCTCTTTAGTCGACTGGCCCCGGTAAAAACTGGCCCTACGGGGCCGGTTGACGTAAATGCATTTAATTTATTACTTTTCTTAGTCGACTGGCCCCATTACTAATTTGAACAAAAAATCTATTGTCTAAATTCAAATCCGTGTACAGATGTGTACAAAACGTACTCAAGATAACCAAAATTGAAACACCATGGTTATAAATATGATACTTATGTTTATTGGGTTCTTTTGCTTTACTTAGAACTAGTAAAAGTCAACAATATATAACAATATAATATATTGTTATAACAATATAATATATTGTTATAACAATATAAAATTAAAGTTTTTAAAAGTCACAGTCGTTTGATTAATGTTTTACCGGGGTTTTACGTGAATTGGAATATCCTCAGTTTTAAGCTGATTGTTGTTTAAATGAAAGCAGGGAGATTATATGGTTTTTCCTATAATGGCTTTAATTGCTATAATGGGTGGTCTCACGGTTTCACAGTGGAGAAAGACAGGACAAGATGATGATGTGGTAATCACGTATTTTAAACATGATTTTATTGGTTGATTCTTTATATATCCTTGGTTAATAGATATGCCGGTTTCAAAATAATTTTACACAAAAAAGTCCAGCCTCAATCGCAGTTAATAGGAAACTACTGCGAAATAAAATGGTTTGGCAACTTTTCAACTACTTACTTAGTTGTTGAAAAGTTGCCAAACGAGCTTGTATACTTATTAATTACCTGTCACCTTAATCAAAACTTGTCAAGTTACTTATGTTTACCCCTCGACTTTGACTGTGTTGAGTTTTATTTTGCACTAGCGACCTGCCCCGGCTTCGCACTAGGATAGACACCATCGCGGACTTTTTTGTAGACCTTTTTAAGGTGTACAATACTGTAGTTCATTATTTTGATCTATCTCGTAGGGTTCAGCCAGCGTTTGCAATGTAAGCGCAAAAAAAAATGTGTTTATTTACGACATCACATGAAAAACCTCTAACATTTATCAGTGTTTCTCTACTATACATATATTCCTCATGAATCACTCCATTTATTAAAAAAACCATATCAAAATCTGTTGCGTAGTTTTAAAGATCTAATCATACATAGGGACAGACAGAGGGAAGCGACTTTGTTTATACTATGTAGTGATAGTGATACAGACTTCCTGCAGCGTCCTCCTGGAATTAAGTTTCGGGAATTCCTCTCTTAGTACACCCCTACATCATAAGAGAAATATGTTGCCCTCCTAGTGAAGAACGCAGTAACTATGTCAAACATGTTTTGATACGTGAGTGAGAATAGAATGTTGTATTTTGTTAGGCGATTCCGAATATGTATCTAACTAATTTTTGTCAAAAATGCTAGTTATTGCGTTCTTCACTAGGAGGGCAGTATACCTTCTTGTTTCTAAAACTTATGGTTTAGGCTGTGCGTTGATTGTCAGTCAGTCAGTCACGTAAGAATTTTATATATTTAGGTACTTTTATTGCTAATAGAAACATTGAAGGTAAATATCTACACAGTAAGTATTTAATTGCAAAATATGATTGAATTTTCGTCATGTCCAATCGTGATAGTTTTCTAGGCGGCTAGACTAGAAAAAAATACTGATATACTGGTATACCATAGCAGCATTGTTGTCTGTAAAAAAGAGCATTTAGATAATAAATATAAATAGATAAATATTTGTAGACATTTTACACAGCGCCATCTAGCCACAAACTAAGAATCTTGTACTATGAAAACCAAATGGCTAATAACATACTTATATACTTTTTTGTTAATACATACTTATTTATACATAATATTACAACACCCAGACCCGGAAGAAATATTTGCAGGACATACAAACATTTCTCTCGCAGCGAGGCGCATCGAACCCGCGCCTCCTGCGTCTCAGCCGAGCAATCGCCCGCCCCGACTAATACCCGGTTCCTTTATTCTACTAACAGACAAGTTTGTTGCTTCTATCAAATAGCGTCATATATTTTTGACAGAGAAAACTACGTTGCTATGGTAATGAACGATCCGTCACCCGTTAGTAGAACATTGGAATTCGCATCATCGCTCTAATTTTACGTCAATGACTCAGACTGACTCCAAAGGAAACTTCACTCAATTTCTAACCTTATCTCCTGCATTATGACGGTATTACTGAATAAACAGGCAGTTACATAAGTGTGAAATACCTCCCAGCACTCGAATCTGATGTAATGCAAATCTGTTTGAAATTGATACAGAATTCATTCAGCGTAGTAATTGCCTATAAAGGCGTGTGCAGATGCTCGGATTCTATTACAGAAAACTACTTGTCAACTTGTAATATTGTTCTTACTAAACTAGTAAGCGGATTATAACTGTTAACTAAGAGTCCTAAAACTAATTTACTAGTTCCGAAGCTTAGGGATTCATTTTTAAGTCAATAAATAGATTCGTGTTTATCTTTTAGAAAATTAACACAGTAATGCATGAAATATAGGTACCTATATGATGTATATCTTAACTAGTGGTTTAACATCCTAATATTTTAGACATTGTGTCAGTCTATGGAGCACTGATGGTGGTCTAGCTGGTAGTGATTGGCCTTCCGATTCTAAGGTCGTGAGTTCAAATCCGGTCGTGTATCAATGGATATTTCTGTGCGAAAAATTTATGTGCACTATACCAGTACTCTCAAACGGTGAAGGAAAACATCGTGAGGAAACCAGCGGCTTAGTCAGCTCCGCACGATTTAAATAATAAATGAAAAAACAATATTTGAGGACATATCACACAGCACCATCTAGCCCCAAACTAAGCAAGGCTTGTACTATGGGAATCAGATGGCTGATAGAATAATTAGTGTTGACCCTGTTTTTCCTGTAGACAAGGCCGACTTAGCTGAGAGGATGGAATAGGTGCTGGGCAAGCCTACTCTATCTTAATTCGTCCCGGGCAATACAGCGTCCCATTTGTGAAGGTAAAAGTTGCCTCCTGACGCTTAATAAACCATCTACTATAGATGATATAAGGCCTTTTTTTGTGTCACTCTATGTAAGTGTCAAGGATTATGACTATAGTAAGTAAAGTAAATAAGTACCTATGCGTGTACATATTTGTAGAACAAACCGCGCACTGAATCTCACTATGTTCGTTTGAAATTCCAAAATCCATACATTTTCAAATTATGAACACGTATTATGTGAAGCGTGAATGATCGTGCCTTTACAACGGACAAATACATCACTTAGCGGACATGTCATTACACTTAGAACGAACTTGACTGGAGTCCTAAGCATCAATTTATCTCAACTTTCACTGTTTTCCGCTTGAGCGGACACGATTGTTACTTGGGCCTTCGAACCGGATATTCTTGATACTACGTCTAGACGAACGTAGATTACGTCTAACCAAACGTTACAAATTAAATAGATTAAACAATTACGTGTTAACATGTTATGAAAAAAAACATCTGAGCTTTTGCAGTATTAATAATAATACCACTTTGACACCCCTAGCTGGCTGTCAATTGCATGAATACCTGTCAAATTCTAATAACAACTCCATATTAAGGTGACAAATCTGATTTGATGATTGACTATAAACAGTAAACTAGCCTTAAGATAGGATTATCGTCAATTTCATATGCTTTTTCGTATTTGACCTACAAATATGCAATAAAGTTAAAACCGACAAAATGTTAGTTATTATTATGTACCTACATACATACATACATATTATCACGCCCGTATCCCTAACGGAGTGGGCAGAACCACAAGTAATCATAATAAAACTTGCAGCCACTTCTGATCCAAGACTCCCAAGGTGGATATGGTGAACCACGGTGACAGGTGATCAGCCCATCGCCCATACAGGTCTATCATTTTGGAGAGGGTACTATCCCTTAGTCGACTTTTACGACATGCTCGGGGAGAGAAGCAGCTGGACGTATTATTATGTATACCTAATGATACTTCACATTATATGTTGATATGCAAAATTCTAAAACAATCTAGCTCAAAAGCATTAATGCATTTGTAACTCCGACGCTTGGAATTTGGGTGGCTGTACATTATTTCAGAAAATGTTGAAACAAGCGTTGGTACTTTAGCAATTTCCATGGGCGTTATTTAGCAAACATAGTGTTGCACACAACATTAGTCGAGTTATCAATCACCGCCAACGACTTGTCTCTGACAAAACGAATTTGTAAATCTAATTACAATTTCCTAAAGCCATTTAATCCCTAAGTGATTATGCCTCAATTTTCAAAATCATTGATGCATGAGCTGTGCATAAAAAATAGATGGTGTTTCTTAAGTTGTAAATTTAACATTTATGATTTTTCTTTCAGTCTACCTAGTTATTATTTTATTTTAAATTAGCCTTTCCTTTCCCACTGCTAGGCAAAGGTCTCCCCCAAGAGCTTCCACTGATCCGGATCTTTCACGATCTCCACTCCTTGTCGAAGCAGTCGAGATCGTCACGTCAACAAAGCCTTCTCAGTCGGTTGCGCTGTTGTCTTCCGTCAAAGGAGTGACGATCTTTGCCCACTTTTCGGGATGCATCCTACTAACCAAAATTATTATTTTTGAAAAAAAAAACAGATTCAAAACTGCATTCATAACTTCAACTTCAATCTCAAATGTATGGCGAAGAATGCACCAGGCAATCCAGTAGTGTTTCAAATTAAATTTGATTATTACAGAGAAGTGAATAACAAAATATTATTCCAACAATCATCGAACATTAAAGTGCATAAAGCACGCTAAAATCACACAGGATCCAAAAATAATAACCGTATCTGAATCGCAAATGACTTATTGCAATGCATTTCAACACAAACACCCATTTATTATACAAAAACTCATCCTCAAAAATTATATACACGAGTATGTTTGATGTAACAATGAACATCTAATTACATAAACAATGTCTGTAACAAAGAGATGAAGATGTCTTTATGCCTTAAGAGACCGCCATCGAAAAGCCATCATTAAAGATTTGTACTCGGCAGAATGGCAGTGTAAATATACTTACCCATATAGAAAGCATAGGCTTAAGTTATACATGGGAAATATTTATCGTATTTTTATTACATTGTGTGCATATTTCTCGATATCTCTGCCAATTTTTGGACAATAATGATTCTGTATTAGTCCTATAAAATCCGTATTCCTACAGTATTGCCACAATTGCCACATATTTTTCTCGTAAAACTAAAAAAGTCATCATGACTTGGAACACAGTTTGTGGATGAATTTTCTTTTGTTTTTATTATAAAGAGTGGGGGGCCAGTGACATGTGAAAGTGTCAACTATCCGTGAGTAACAGCTGCTATAGGATGGCTTCATGGAGTTTTATAACTGGCATAGCGTCAGTTTAGTTTTAAAACGTGCCTAGTTATTTTCAATGCAATGAGGCTAGCCTCTACGGAAAGGAAAACTCAGCCCTTATTACCAACGTATCAACCAAGATTGGTGCCAATTTCGACTAATCACTAGATTACCACTCTATATCACTACAATTTCAATAATAGCTCGAAACCCAGGAAGAAACGTAACTCTATCATTTGGCGACCACAAGCGACCGCAGTCTACTATATCTACGACTAGCTTCTGCCTACGGCTTCGTTTACTTAATACTTAGCCGTGGTACTAAGATTGATGAAATTCTAAACACACAAAATAAATGAGAAGTTTTATCCAAACCGATTTTGCCGTTTCATATCAAAACTTTTTTTCACAAAATGTTTATTCGAAAAAAAAGACAGAAACTCTCTGGCCTCATAGAAAGAAAGATTAAAAATATGAATTATAACTGATATAACGGAATGACGTAACGGAAATTAAGTGATTTTTCAAAAATAAAAAAAACGGTTTTACATAACTTAATAATTTCCTGAATATGAATAGTTTGCCAAAGCAGCTTTAATATCGTAAGTCCTTTATAAGTAAACCAAGTTATTGTGGCCGTTATATTATATTTTACGGCAATAAATCTTGAATCTTCAAAGTCAGTTCGAAACACCTTAAATAGTTACCTATGTAATTTGGTCGTACTGTTTTCCTCTATACCTAAGTGGCTACCTAGGTAAATACTTACACCGGACCCAAATAACAAAATCTCATCATCATCATTTCAGCCTGGTATAACCCACCGCCTTTCGATGTTGCCAGTCTTCTCAACACTTCAAACAAACAAATTAATATTCAAATAAATATTGCTGGACATTTGGTAGATACAAAGCTCCGTCTAGCCCCAAACTTAGCAAAGCCTGTATATGGGAACCAAATATGTAGGTAATAAAATACATACTTATATATTATTATTTTTTGTAATTACATAATACTTAAATACATAATAACACTTCTTACAATTCTTCACAACAAATACTTATGGATGTAAAGAAAAAACATAAAATACATAAAATATATAAATAAATTTATGGACATTTCACACAGCGCCAAGCCCCAAAATTCACTAGCCCCAACGCGCGTCTCTTGCGTCTCAGTCGAGCACTAGCCCGCCAAGCCACCGCGGTTGTCAGACTATTATAAATATCCCGACTAATATAGGTAATATAGACAAATAAATATCCTGGGTTGGAATCAAAACCTATCTAGCGCAATAGGTAGAGCTGTAAGGCTATGAGGCCTATCAAAATAACAGTAATTTAGGTCTCAGTGATCATAAACAACACACAAGCTATGGACTGATTTACAAATCGATTGTTGGCCGTTAATGGCCTAACGCCCAGGCGGTGGTCAAAATTAAGGCTATTAATGTCATAGATATTAGCATAAGCCTAAGTGTGAATTCAAAAGCGATAATTAACAGTGATAAAACCTGCACTAACTAGATGTACTTAAGCTAGTGTGTCGAAATATCTGTACGGTACTAATTCTATGATTTGTTTTACTAAACAAAAATGTTGAGCGGATGAGAATCAAATTCAGTAAAAGAAATATTCTTAAAAGATATATAATTAATGTTAATACTTTAATTGTTCAGTAGCCAGCCAGGCTTGCATTTTTTTTATGTAACCACATAATGCAAAATCCTTCTATTAAAACCCAGCTCTCATTATCTTGTCAAAAATCAGAATGTAGCAGAACAAATTTGCTTATCTACCTTCGGAATTTACTAATCAGGAAATGAGAGATAAGTCGGTTCAAGGCTTACCACCCCAAATGGAATCGAAATACAACAAAAAATGCTACTACAACACGATACCTATCAGTAAAATGAAAGTAAAGTCTACCAATTAGCTGCGCACAATATTGCAACTTAAAATTAATAGTATCTGTACCGATCTGAATATATAATGTTCAATTAAAACCGGTCCAGAAAACTGTCACAATCACAAGGAAGTAAAAGTTCCTTAATTTAAGGACATTGCTTAGTCCCTAGTTGTGCCGAAGCCATTACGAAAGCATCGTGACAACGTTGGATCTATACCTACAGTATCTACTGCCTACGCTGCGCAGATTTGCATAAGCACCTGTAGAGAACCGCTCGCTTACCTTATAAAATAATCTCTATAACTATTACACTACCCTTAGCCCAACAATCGGAATTCGTAGGCAACAATGCAAGCTTTATGACAGCCTTGTAGAACTATTTGAATAATCTGTAATTCTTACCTACAATGATACTTGTAATTTAATTTCCAAACGGTCGCAGATTATGCACAATGATTGTGGGACTGTTAACTCCTGTGGACGCGATGGCGAATTGAATCTCATGGTCCCGCACAATGTAGAACGTGAGAAATGCCTACTATCGAACATTTCAAGGTACTCTTGAGCCGATCGAGACTATAGAAGTTTAATATAGAACACTTATTGTGCAATTAAAACCGTCGCTAACTTCAGATCCAAATATTCGTAGAGCGCGACGACCTCCGATACAACCTTCAGGTAATTTTTATAAGACCCTGTCCTAAAATAAGTCTAATTTTATTATTTTATTTATTTACAGAAGCCCTGAGCTCGGACGATGACCAGTCGACGTCTGCGTCGTGGTGGCAGGCTGGCACAGCGCAACCTTTCCGGGACAGCGGGAGCAACAGTGCATTCTCATCGACACATGGCTTAGTGCAGACACACCCGAGTGACCCGTTCGGGAGCTTCGGTAGTACGATCGGTCCCTCTTCGAATCCCTTCGCGTCGAGCGGCAACGGTCCGCTGAGTGGTGGAGTCAGAAATAACCCTCTGCCACTTCTTGCGAGGAATGTGAACGGAAAACCCTCATTAAAACATCTAGATTTTACGAGCAGTGCGACCGCCGAGCTGAGAAGGAATCCAGCGCTGTCCGCCCCTGACGAATGTGCGAGAGCTTGTAGAGAAAACGAACCGCCAAGGATTTGCTACTACCACTTCACTCTAGAGTTCTACACTGTTCTTGGAGCGTAAGTTTTATTTATTTCACAAACGAAATGAGCCCAAATCGCATTATAATGTCCCTAAAATTATACCGTGTGAAATGTGTTATTTCCTAAAGGCATAGAGGTACGTGTGCTCAAGAACAACTAATTGTCACAGAGTCTAATATGAGCAGCTACTGTTTAATTGGTCGTTCAGCGAGTGACATTGCGCACAAGGTGGCTTAATCGTCTTTCACAATCTAAATAACTGGGTTTCCATTCTACCAAGCAATTAATAACTATGAACAGTAACTGCTACTTAGGTCCGGAAGCACTGAATAGAGCGATAATTTCTAAGATTAACGTTTTGTCTACAATTTTCCGGCAATGATTTATATCTTAATCTAAAGTAAATTAAGTAATATCTTACTTAACATTGTCTTCTTATCATAACTCCATCGCAGCGGCACCCGTGGTTAGAAACCTATCATATAAATAAAAATGCTAGATTGACCCACCGACCGACTTTTTGTTTCGCACATTTTACGCTTTGTTTCACACGAACTAGCCGCATCGGTTTCAATGCCGTACAGTATGCACCAAATGATCCAAATTCCGTTCAGGGCACGTAATTGATAGGTGACGACAGACCTTATGCAAACAAATGCTGTTTCAAATACATTGCCTGAGGAAACCGTGGTGTAATCGAGCGACATTGATAAGGAAATAGAGTGCTTTCCAGCTTATGTCATTATGCTGTAACAATGCTTTTGCAGAGCGTGTCAAGTGTGCACCCCGAACGCGACGAACGTCGTGTGGTCTCACTGCCAATGTGTACTGGCCGATGGAGTCGAGCGAGGTATCCTCACCGCCAACAGAATGCTACCGGGACCCTCCATCCAGGTGTGCGAAAACGACAAAGTAGTCATCGACGTAGAGAACCACATGGAAGGAATGGAAGTAACTATCCATTGGCACGGAATCTGGCAACGAGGATCCCAGTACTACGATGGAGTACCGTTCGTGACGCAGTGCCCCATTCAACAAGGAAACACGTTCAGGTGTGTAGCTATTACATTTGAATTCGATGTAATCCAAAACACAATGTTTTATAATAACTATCATTGTAACATTGTTAGGCAAAGTCGACACGCAAAGCAATTATATTTTCATCAGAACGTCCAGTTATTTCAATACCCGTTTTTGTACTTTCAGATATCAATGGCAAGGTAACGCAGGTACCCACTTCTGGCACGCGCACACTGGTCTCCAGAAATTGGACGGTCTCTACGGCAGCATTGTCGTCAGACAACCCCCATCAAAGGATCCCAACAGCCACTTGTACGACTACGATTTGACTACCCACGTTATGTTGATCAGCGATTGGTTGCACGAAGACGCTGCTGAAAGATACCCAGGTCGCCTCGCCGTCAACACAGGTCAAGACCCCGAGTCAGTGCTGGTCAACGGAAAGGGACAGTTCAGAGACCCCAACACTGGATTCATGACGAACACGCCTTTGGAAGTTTTCACGATTACCCCCGGCAGAAGATATAGATTCAGAATGATCAACGCTTTCGCATCAGTGTGTCCCGCACAAGTCACGTTCGAAGGCCACAATTTGACTGTAATTGCCACCGACGGAGAGCCGGTCCAGCCCGTGCAAGTAAACACCATCATTTCGTTCTCAGGTGAGGAAAACGGAAAACAATATGCTAAGCAGTTTCGCAATAGCGTAACCAACTTTCGTGACGTGTCCGCGATAAAATAATTAAGTAGGCTATTATCAGTGCTTTGATTATGATTTATACGTATTGTATTGGTTTCAATAGGGTAAAAAATGTTCTTATTCAACTATGTAATCGTATAGAATCGGGTAAGTCGGCTGTTTTTAGAAAAGACACGCCTTCGTGTTGTAATCATACATCCAGTTAGGTAGCGCATCCACTGAAGCGAAGGAAATTGTATTAAATTATACTGTTTCCTTCTTTACACGATTTTAAATTTTGCAGTGTTAATAAGTGTCCAGCGGAAAGGTGTACGCCGGATTATTTATAAGTTCCGTTTGGGCGTTTCAGGTGAACGATACGACTTTGTGATTGAGGCTAATAACATTCCCGGAGCGTACTGGATCCAAGTGCGTGGTCTGGGAGAGTGTGGCGTGAAGCGCGCCCAGCAATTAGCCATCATTAGGTACGCGAGAGGGCCGTACCAACCCTCGTCTCCTCCCCCGACCTACGACATAGGAATCCCGCAAGGAGTGGTGAGTTTTCAAACCGGAACGGTATTCAATGTATATTGTATAGAATGTTTAATAAGTAGTTTAGAATGAATGAAGTGTACATACTATCGACACGCAACTCGTGTCACAAGAGTACCTCGCTGCCATTAACTAGCGGATATTGCAAACTAAAATTCTCGGCGACATGTCATGAAAGCCTTGATTAAACTTAGGTCGCCTTGTCAGCCTGTCGCGTTTAAAGCTCAGTTGCTCAAATCTAAATAGATACTGGTTTCTGGTTTTAACTGATATGAAAAATGATTTTATCGAATAAATTGAACCGAAGCATATACCTACTATTAAATTATATAGACTGAAATATATTAAAATATAGGTGGTAGAATTACCATGTACAGTCCTACATCGACTACCGGTGCACTAACCGGTTTGTAAATATACCTAGTCCTGCAAGCCTTGGTCAAAGTAAAATAAAGTAGATTAGTAACACACTGGTTATGATTAGTTTATATCCAACACGGTTTCGAGGAAATTGGACATTATGATTTATTTCAAAATAATTACACCATGGTGTAGTTGAAATAGTAGTAGATAGCTTGCACATAATTTAGTAATTGCACGGACCTTTCTCCCACTAACTATCCAGGTGATGAACCCATTGGATGCAAGGTGTAACATATCCAGAAACGATGCGATTTGCGTGAGTCAACTGAAAAACGCAAGGCACATTGACCCCGCCATCCTGCAAGAAAGACCCGACGTTAAGATTTTCTTGCCATTCCGTTTCTTCGTATATCGCCCAGAGATGTTGTTCCAGCCTAACACTTACAACAGATACTTAGGTAAGTAGCTACTACGTTATTCTATTTTGCACTTCGTAGTATAGTATTGGTATCACAATCATTTTCTCATTCACAGTGGCCCCTGGAGGTGATCACGTTATCAGTTTGATCGATGAAATCTCATACATGTCCCCACCTGCCCCTCTGATCAGTCAATACGACGATATCAACCCTGAACAGTTCTGTAATGGAGACAACAGACCCGCAAATTGCGGTCAGAACTGCATGTGTACACACAAAGTGGATATTCCTCTGAACGCAGTTGTCGAAATTGTACTTGTCGATGAAGGTTTGCTATTATTTTTAGCATAACATAAGTGCTTACTTTGTAGCATGATATAATACATGATTTCTTGATAAAAATATGCAATATTAATTTTTCTTTTCAGTTCAAATTGCAAACTTATCTCATCCGTTCCACTTGCACGGTTACGCCTACAACGTCATCGGTATTGGTCGTTCCCCTGACCAGAACGTCAAGAAAATCAACTTGAAGCACGCTCTCGACCTTGACCGGAGAGGTTTGCTCGAACGTCACTTGAAACAGGGAGACCTCCCTCCGGCGAAGGACACTATCGCTGTCCCCAACAACGGTTACGTAATTCTCCGATTTAGAGCGAACAATCCAGGTTTCTGGATCCTCCACTGTCACTTCCTCTTCCACATCGTTATCGGTATGAGCCTCGTCCTCCAAGTTGGTACCCAAGCAGATCTACCTCCGATCCCGCCCAACTTCCCGACATGCGGAGACCACCTCCCCCCTATTCCTCTTCACTAATCTGTTCCTGGCCCTTCGTGTGCAGAATAAAATAGCACAGCTAATGTTAACTAAGTGTAAATTTATGTTTGTTTTGTGTGATGTGTCCGGCGGATCCGAAGTGCTTGGTTCCGCCGCCGTGTTTAATTTGTGAATGTTTCAACGGTTTCTGCTAGTTTGTGTTATTTTAATTTAACGGCAATACCTACTCTATGAATTAATTTTGATTTACTGCCATATTCGGTGATATTTTTCTTAATTATTCAATTATAATAATATCGCCTTAATATGTTTTAGGAGGCTCTTCATCTATTTTATCTTCGCCTATGGGGTTACATTTATCTCCTTCGTGAATCTTACTATTGTAAATTTGTACTAACAACTTGCCATTATATTTTTCACCAAGGATATTTATTTTTGTATATAATTGTGAAATTACTTACTAGAAATTAAACATTTTAGAATTTTAAGACAATTGGACCAGTTGGTATCGTTAATTTGTGTCATTTTATAATTACCGTTTGTAAATATACCTGCAAACCTGTATATACCTATCTACACTTTTGCACTCGTAGTTTTTGAAACCTGTATCACACAATCCGATCACAGAGTAAGACTGTATGTAAATATATAGGTGGTTCGTATAATATCTAGAAAGTATGCCGTAGATATAACAACGTGATGTTACCACTTTCTTATAATAAGATTAAAACTTTAAATGGAATCTTCAGAAATATGCGATTATGCCAACGACTCTCTTTCGCAAATATATTGACGTCAAACTAGTCTATATATTTTGCAGAAAATATACAACGATTTACAAAATCAAATCGCTCAGCGATATAAATTCATCTTGCCAAAACAGAGGCGAGAAATAACAAATTGATTGTAGTTTCTTATAAAATGAGTATGTAATTTTTTTACCATTTAATAAAATATTTCAAATATACTTACATTATTTTTTCACTGAACCCTCTCACAAATACAATGACTGCACCATACTGTAAATACTTAGATCCAAAGTTTTATTTAAAAACTGTACATATTTTTGTAATGGATGGTTATTTTAGCTAGATGAACCTTGTAGTTGGAGGCAAAGGGGACCCACGGTAGCTGGTAGAAATCACCCGAAGCACCAAAGAGAAGTAAACATAAGACCAGGTTGTAAAATGTATTTGATTTGTTGCTTTAACATACGCCATTATTTATATTTTCTAAGCTTATGATATGAAAATGCTGCTTATTCTTATAAATTTACTTTTGCCAGTTGTATGGTTGTATAAATTTATATGTTCCTAGGTTTTGAATCCCCTTGATGCTATATGCAACGTGAAACGAAACGATGCTGTATGTGTGAGCAATCTGAAATCAGCCAAGCCAGTGGATAAGGCTCTATTGGCAGAGAGGCCAGACGTGAAGATCTTCCTGCCATTCAGATTCCATTTCTACAAACCAAAAGATCTCTTCCAGGAAAACACATACAAGAATTTCTTAGGTAACTATTAAACCTGCAAATATATACATACATATTATCAAACCCGTATCCCTAATGGGGTGGGCAGAGCCACAAGTAAACAAAAGAAAACTTGCAGCCACTTCTGATTTGAAGTTCCAAGATGGAAATGGTGAACCATGGTGACAGGTGATCAGCCCATCGCCCATATAGATGGTCCATCATTTTGGAGAGATTTATTCCTTAGTCGACTTTTACGACGTGCTCAGGAAAAGAAGCAACTGGACGCATTCTATGCTTTTTCTTTACTTCCAGTCCAACAGAAAAGTAAAAATATATAATACTGTATTATTAAGGCTCCTCACAATATTTTATATTCGGTATGCTGTGATTTACATTTATAGTACATTTTGTATCGTGTCTTCATCTCGCTCTCATCGCAAAACCGCATTACGATATTTCTGAGCGAGATTGTGGCAGCAGTGTGAGGGATAATTAACTTTTTATATACAAACTATGTAGTTTTATTGTATCAGGTAGGTATATTTTGCCCAAAAATAATGGGCCTAATAAATTGCCTATTTTAACATTATCTTCGTAACTTTCAGTGGCTCCTACCGGTGATCACGTTCTCAGCCTGGTTGACGAAATCTCATACTCTGCTCCGCCAGCACCGCCCCTCTCCCAAATGCACGAGCTGTCTCCGGAACTGTTCTGCAATGGAGACAACAGGCCCGCCAACTGCGCCGTCGATTGCCGCTGCACCCACATGATCGATGTTCCTCTCAACTCCATTGTTGAAATCGTGCTGGTTGATGAAGGTAACGTTGTCTTTTCTCCTTGTTTAAATTTGTTTAAACCTTTTTTATTTGCATTTTCTACGATACAGATATAGGTACCCGTATACATAATAAGATACGGGTATGTTCAATTTGAGGAGTTTGGATGTTATATCTAATCTAGCTAATATATCTCATCTCAAAACCAATTTTTTTGCTTGAGTATAGATATTTTTTGTTGACTTATATTATATCATATGACTATAGTCATAAAGAAAAAACATAGAATGCGTCCAGCTGCTTCTCTCCCCGAGCATGTCGTAAAAGTCGACTAAGGGATGGTATCCTCTCCAACATGATGAGATATAATAAGCAAGTATTCCCAAGGAGGGCTGTGCCGACCCCACATAGAGTGGAATAAGGGCAGGAAGATGATAATGATTTATATCATAGTCATATTTTTCCTTTAAATTTTCAGTACAATCGCCGAATCTCTCGCATCCGTTCCACCTCCACGGTGCTTCGTACAACGTCATCGGCATGGGACGGTCTCCGGACAAGAACATTAAGAAGATCAACCTAAAACACGCCTTGGACCTGGACAGAAAAGGGTTACTGCATAGACAGTACAATCTACCACCTGCTAAGGACACACTGGCCGTGCCAAATAACGGATATATTGTACTGAGATTGAAGGCTGATAATCCAGGTAATTTATGTTTTTATATTACGTTAAGTCTTCCAAAATTATTATGATAACTGAATACTATAGAAATGAAGGACGTCGAACGACGAGATAGGAAGACGACATAGTGAAGATCGTAGGCCGTTAAAGGATTAGGCTAGCACAGGATCGTATTGGATGGCACAAGCAAAGCGAGGCAAAGGCCTCGCTGTGAACAAAGATAGACTGTGGATGATGATGATGATGATGATGATATGTAGCTAAAAAACTTTATTTAAATTAAAATCGCTTGACCTAGAAAAAGACATGAATCTGAACACATTATTTTGCTTCCGGTTGAAATATGCAAATCTAACTACAGTTATTTTTTCAGGATACTGGTTGTTTCACTGCCACTTCATCTACCACATAGTTATCGGCATGAACCTGATCCTTCACATCGGCACGCAGCACGACCTGCCGCCCGTTCCTCCGAACTTCCCCCGATGCGGTCACCATCTTCCCGCCATTACTCCACCCTTGTTCCCAATACACTGACAGTATTAGGAGCAAAGCGAACTCTTCTCGATAGACAGCGCTTGTAGATGTGCTAAGAAAAGATTCTGTGGTAGCCCATTCAAAGTAATTTAAACTTTACATAACGAACTTTGTATCTATCCACTTATGGCACTTTTATTTAGACACTTTAGTTTGTTATTACATTTTTTCCTTTTGTATATGGCCCGATCAGACCAATATACATTATAATATAATTGACATATAAGGTACATTATAGATTATGTAAATATAGGGGTTAACATTTACAAGCGCTACACTGGGGCGTCCATGCGTACTGCCATATTTGATCCAGTTGTTGAAATATGAACAACGTACGAACGATAATAAGTACCTACTATGTGTATTTCGAGGTGCTATCCTGCGATTTTATTGCTTTTAAGCTTTTTGCCAAAGTTTATTAACTGCTTAAACAAAAATACCTTACGAAATAACCGAATATTTAATTATTTAATCCACAAATTGAACAATTTTTTGCAAATACCTATCTTTTACAAAAAAACATGATTTCAACTATTTTTACGTGTTATTATTGGAGAGTTTTTATTTATATTGTGATAAAACTCATGTCTATTTATGAAACTTTTATGGACATAAATTAAATTATATGGCGTGATTGATGCCATTAATTTAAGAAAATAATTGTTATAAGGTACTTGTTACATGTTGTAAATATTTTTTTTATATTTTTGTATACATTTACATTAAAGTTAGTGCGCTTATAAATTGTAACAATTTTGTTACAAATAAAATAATGTTGTAATTTATGATTATTACGAAAGTGCTAAATGAAAAAATAGTACCTAACTAGCTTTATCATGTTTTTTTTTTCAATTGAACAATACTCGCAGTTTTTACTAAAATTAGATAGAGATTTATAAAAACATAATTAAAAAATCCGTAGCCTAAATACTAGGAACTATTTTTCTTGTTTTGATTATATAATTCTTGTAACAGCATTTATTTTTAAACTTTAAAAACAAGTTTGGTATAACAAAACTTGAGACCATAACTTAAGTTATGGTGCTAGTTATGTATACACACGACACATAATTATTAAATGAATAGTACTTAATTATAATGTTACAACTGCTGTTAATTGTATCACGTTGTCTATTACACTCTTTGAGATTGAAGAAACGTGCTAATATAACAGACATTTCGTATAAAATAAACTTCGACCACAATAGATACTAAATACTTGCCGTAATGTCAATAACCATTAAATAAAGCCTTAAGGCAACACCTATATTGATTGAACCGACTGAGTTTTGTTCCCATTTTAAAAAGCTACTCGAAACCAAAGAAACAAACAAAACAAAAGCAAGCGCTGGGACTTTATTGTACTATTAATATCCAAGATTATCCTCTGCAACGTTCGTATCATGAATGTTTTTTTTTTTGACAAATATAATATTTTCTATTCCGATCATAGTGCATTTGCGTTCCATCTGCAAATTATAATCGCGATTAGGCGTCTATACAAAATGATGGTTATACCATAAATAAAAATGTGACGAAGTATATCTTATACGCAATTCTGCCAAGCAAAACAGCTAATAGACACAGGGTAATATTTTATTTAAAATTTACACCTGTGAACGGCTAGCCACATGGGAAGTATATTTTATTCCTTAATTTCTCTTTGTTTTACAATATACATACTACTATTATTGTATACTCGTAATATCTTTAAGAAGTTTAGTCATTACAAATAAATAAAATTTGAAATTTTTAGTTTGTATTTTTCTTTTTTGGTCCGGCTGATAAACATTTAAGCTATTTTTATCTGACACTGAAAAAAATACCATATTCTTGCAATTATTTGGATGAAAGTAACGGTGGTGCAAATAATGGCCCCAAGTACCAAGTACAACGAACGCTGAGTAATGTCTGACCCTGTTCCAGTATTGTAATTACCCGTATCTAGTACCTACTTATGGCAATTTACAGAAAATTACAACATGAAAAAAGTGTATTTGCTTTTGAGGCCAGCCACCTAATCAATCAATGTAAAATAGTTGTCAAAAATGTAATTTTTTGGCAACTTTTTTTGTGACCCTTTTTTTTTCAAGAAACTGATGTTTATGCCTTGAAACTGATAATAGTTTTTTTTTGTAACATCTGACAGCTTTAACATGGATACAAAATACCATTTAAAAATAAACATAATATGCTCTAGTATCTCCTGTATATAATAAAGTTTTTCTACATGGTGTAAATCATGAAAAGCTTAAATAGGAAAAAGGGAAGAAGGCATAGAAAAAATGTTTCTCACCTCTGAAAAATGCAGTGATAATGCAGATCCATTTATATTGCATAACCACATGTATCCACGATTCAGTCGGTCAGATACCCTTATAATGAAGGTCCCTTTGTTATTGTGTTTAGTAGTCAACTTTACTATAGCTAGAAAGCATGGAGCATTTACAGGTAGGAGGCCACAGTCCTTTAATAAGGCTATCATCTATAATATCATCTAATCAATTAAAAGGAAAATGAGCCAATGTCTGGGATGCAGTCATGTCTGGTCTGTGGAGAAACAGAGTATGTATTTACTTTGTTTAACATTCCTTGGGTTCATATTTTTCCTGTGTCACTTCGTAAGGATACCGGAATTTTATAGACCCTAAAAAGATCGAAGGCATAGCATGTGAGTCAAGTTTATGAAAACATCTTAGAAGCACACCTTCACGATTAAAGGATTATTAATCGTGATTCAAAGGAATCAGGAACAAGTAGTAGTACCTAGTGTCAAAATTGTTCTCAAGGGAAAAACATTTGAACTGACCTATTCCACAGTTAGCACATATTATTCTTCCAATTCACCTGTGACAACTTGTTACCAGTGTTTCCACTTTTAAGGATTTCGCCCCTTTTTAGGGCGAAACTACTTAGTTCATGAGCGATTGAGGTAACAAATTGTTACATCAATTGGTTAGAGGACGGTCACTTAATAAGATGGTTCAGGTAGAATTTATTGGACTACATAAGTATAATAGTTTAAAACAGATAATGATTTGTCCCTAACAGGGCCTCGAGATGCGAGAATCGTCGGGGGATATGACGCGAGTCCTCGAAGTCATCCGTACCTCGTCTCACTGCAAATGAGGTTCCTATGGGCTCGAATGCGACTCTGTTCAGGGTCACTTCTAAGTGAACGATGGGTAAATATTCATACCATTATTTTTTGTTAGTGTCTTTGAATTTATAATGTCGTTGATCTTAGCCCTTTAGTTATAGATATTTCCACAACCTAGTTATTTACACTATTATTATAAAGTGGTAAGTTTGTAAGTATAAGTATTTGTTTGCCGATTCTGAAAATTATTTCGCTGGTAGAAGGCTATACTATCCCTGAATGCTATATTTCCCTCCCGTACGAATATTGCGGAAGTGTAACCCTCGTGAATATATTTAGTCCTATATAATGTACGCTCAGGTACGCTCACTCGTTTTTGTAGATACTAACAGCTGGTCACTGCGTCAAAGGCTCTTGGCTTATGAACTGGCTGACGATGGAAGCAGTGGTCGGGACCAATGACTTGGAGAAGAAGGATCCCACTGCACAGACAGTGAGAATATCGGAGCGTATACCGCATCCATACTATGATGGGTGAGGAGTCTTTTTCCTAACTCAATGTTTGTACGTAAAACCAGCCAATTTCCCAATAAGCCAAACCAAAATTAAAGGCCATAGGGGTCATGAGCCTTTAGAGGCCACCCTACGATCGCGTCTAGATCGATTTCGAATCGAATTGAAAGAGATAGCGATACGAATTTTCGGTGTATAAAAGAAAGACAGAGTGAGACCGAGCAAAATATTGAAATCAAATAATCAGCCAAACAAATAATTCGTAATTACAAGAAAACTACAAAATTAATCCAAAAACTAATTTCACAAACCAAAGAAACAGAGTTATTACCTACCTATCAAAGTAACGGGTTTGAACCCACGACCTTAGGATTGTAAGGCGGGGTCCCTACCAACTAGACCACCAGTGCTCTCAGTTCCTCATATAAACCTCTACAACAAATTATTAGTAATGTCATTTGTACCTACTGTACAACTCTTTCAAAACCTGTACCCATTTCAGAGGTATTGGATCATACGACATAGCTATGCTGAAAACGGCAAAGAATATCGAATACAACAGCGCTGTGTCTCCAATAGAGGTCCCCTTGTCTATGGGCAGCTTCACCCACAACACTGTGAACCTGATATTAGCCGGCTGGGGGGTTTTAGAGACGACGTTGTTCATACCAGCATTGCCAGACAAGTTGCAAGAAGCGCGAGTGGAGTACTTACCATACGAAGGTAATTAATCTAACTGCAGTGGGAACGTAAACTTGAGAGGTTGTAAAATTCAATATGAAATACAAAATAATCACAGCTATACGAATGTATGCAATATCACACAACACAAACACACGGCACAAACATCCAAACTCACAAACTTTCGCATTTATAATATAAGTAAGATGCGAAAGTTTGTGAGGATGTTTGGATGTTTGTGCCTCAATCACGCCTAAACGGCTGAACGGATTTGAATGAAACTTGCAATATACATAATAGATGTACTGAATTAACATATAGGCTATTTTTATCCAGGTTTATATTACGCGAGCGTAGCCACAGGCAGCAGCTAGTATTATATAAATATGTCAATTGATCTTTCAGAGTGCAACAAAGCCATTGATGCTATAAAAGAGTCCTATGAAGACAATCCCTTAAACAGGCTAGCCAACATCTGCACAGGACCCATCACTGGTGGGGTCGCAGCATGTAGTGGCGACTCAGGCGGTCCTTTGATACAATACATTTCATACAACGATCCAGAAACTACCACAGTACTGACAACAGAAACCAGTTGGACTGATGAAACAGAAGATACTACAGATAGAGTAACAAGTACAGAAATAAGTATAGAAAAGGCAGCTGTTGCAGATATAGTACAGAAATATAAGGACGAAGGTTATATACCAGTAGTTATAGGAGTAGTGTCATGGGGAATCAGTCCTTGTGGGGAAGTTGGAGCACCTACAGTTTATACAAATGTCTCTACTTACGCAGATTTTATACACAAACATCTTTATAATTAAAAATATTTTATTTATTCTTAGTTTTTATTTCTTCTCTAAATAAATAATTAATTATTATTTAATAAATCATTATCATAAATTATTTATTAATAATCACAAAATGATAAACTATGAGCATTGTAATTTAAAGTTAGTTAATACCTGCAACTAAATGCATTTTTGGCTCAATCTTCTTTTTTTTAGTACGATGTTTTCATTCTCGCATTGTAGCCCAGTTTAGAAGATGTTAAAATAATCTCTTAAGGTACTCTCAGTACATCACTTAATTTTTTTGTTAATATAGGTACATACTTATTAATAAAAAAATCTAAATACAATAAGATCATTCAAGAAAACACAACTAATCACGCAATTTTTCCACTTATTTCTTTTTGTTGTGGCAGAAAAGTGTGGCAGAAATTTTTTACATCTTAACGTACGTATTTCGGCTTTGGTTAAAACATTCGAAATTTTCACGATTGCCCTATAGGTCGTGTTCGCTGTAAAATAATTATTACTATCACCTATTCAAAGCAGACATAAACTATGACTATTTATACACAATTCTCGTCTTAGTTCAACAGCACATCTGGGGGCCTGTAATTTCCGCACTTCGGTAACGCGTCTACTAAAGCTTTGGGCAACGTTTGCTGGATCTGGATGATAATGGCTACTGGGAGAGACGATAGGCTACATGATCGGCATTCGAGCAGCCAACTACCTCTCTCTGGCCGTATCCGAACGATAGTGTAGCCTTTGTTTGGTACTGTAACTGTATCTTTGGTTGGAGGGTTTTGGATGTTCCTGAAAAGAAGAAAAATAATTAAAAATAGAATATTTTAGTTTTAACATGACAAACGTTCATAGCACTTATACTAAAATATTTTACTCTTATTAATAGAAAGAAACTACAACTAATAAAAATATTATTTACAAAATACAAAAGAAACAGGGCTATCTAAAGGCCGTTGCAAACGGTCTATAGATAGCTCATCTGATCCAACTCATCAGACGGTGGAAGCGTGCCCAAGACTTTTACTCTTGGATTTAATTACGGATATCATTTAACAGAGACTCTCAGGCAAATTAAAGGTAAGAAGGTAAGCAGAAGTAAGAACAGATGAGAAGGCATAAAACATATCCATAAATGATTACAGTAACTTAACGTTATTTTCCTTACCTGGAAATTTTATGCTCTTGGTCCAGTCTCATAAACTGATCTTTGGATAGTGGTACTCCAGAACTCTGTCCAGTGGCGATCACTTGCATTCCGTATCCGTGCATGTGGAAAGTATACGAATCATTGCTTTCTGAACCTGTAACATCACAAAAAGTTGTTTTTCTTGGTCTTACCTATAACTCTTCTGAAGGATCGTTAAACAGGTGACGCTCGAAAGGGGGGTGGTTCGGAAAAAAACACAATATCACAAGGGTTCAGGGAAGGGATAGTAAGATATCACGTGTATTTACGTGTATACCAAATTTTTTGACATTTCAAAAATGACAAGACTCCTCAGCTGGCCTTAAAATGGCCATTGCGTAGTAATAATTATGAAAATCATAATAGTATTAAAAAAACTCCTAAGTTCAACCTTTCCCAGATATTCCCATTTGCAAAATCATCATCATCATCTTCCTGCCCACATCCCACTCTATGTGGGGTCGGCACACTACCCAGCTATTTGCCAGCCATCGATAAAACTGGTAGCCTTGAAATATTTCGAAATATTGGGCATATTTCAATCATCGGACTATCAAGAGTCAAAGCAGGTGTATTGAATTTGAATATATAGCATCCTGAGGACTGTAGACTACATTATTTTGAATAACTATTTTATTGTTTTTATTTGTATTATTGTGTTTAGTCCTAAAATAATGTACATTATGGATCTTGTGTTTGAAATAAAGATTTATTATTTTTATTACCAACCTTCATTGACTAAAGCTAGTTCAAGAGTTTCTCCTTCAACAGCGTTCAGTATCTGAACGCACTGCATCTCTACTTGTTCAGCCTCCTCATCAACTTTGCATATTTTACTTGTATCCAGTTCTTCGGGCCTGAGTAAGATAGGAGCGTTGGGGTACAGGAAGCTTTTTCCATTTATCTGGACGATACCTTTCTCCTTGAGAGCTGAAAGTGAATGTTATTTTGTTTTTTTACAAATCGGCCAACTTATTTTGGAACTAGGTAGATATTTAACTCATTTTAGAGAAATATCGAAAACGCATTAAAATATAATATAGGTACTATGCTAATATATGTTTTTGTAATAGATAGATAGATAACACGTTATTGTTTACCACACAAATATTCTTAAATTAAACTTACAAAAAAATAAAGAAAGTTAAAAACAATGGGCGGCCTTATCGCTAAAAGCGATATCTACCAGTTGTTTGTAATATAATCTGTCAATATATCAGTAATAATATCAGTTATTCGTTAAGAAATCTGTAACGATTTTCCATAGAATGGCGATATTTAAAGCTGAACGTATCTTCAGAAATTCAATGGTGTTAGCTCAATTGGTTAAAGCTTAGCCACGGCAAGGCCCGGGTCGTGGGTTCAAGTCCCGTCCAAAGTTTTTTTGGGATTTTAACATAACATAATCTCAGCCACTTCTTTCAAGTTTTACAAATCCTGAAGTAAAATATTTTTTTACCCAAAGATGCAGGAAGGAAGGGTTTCTTTGGTACAGAATCGCTGACGTATCTAAAGTCGACATCATCCTCCTGGTATTTCACCATGTTCCTGTCGATTCCAAGGTACACGCCTTTGGGCTCTGATGTGTGAGTCACGTACTGAAGTGATTCCATCATCTGACCATTGAGAGGTGTCGTGAATAAATCTGTATCACCTCGTTCGTTCTGGAATTCCAAGATGTATAAATTCATTTCATCTTCTTGCTATACCATCTTTACCATGTTTGCTTGTCTCTATAGTGGGAGGAGTCTTATAAAACTTACTTAGGGTCTCCACCACAAATCTGGTATATCTCTGCCCTCTACATTGTTCTATAATTGTACCGGGATAAAAAGCAATTTAAAAAATTACAAGCTTTGCAAGAAAACTTTGCTTTGCCTTTTTTACCGCGGCGTTCGTTGGCGGTCTAATTTGAGATCTGTATAGGTAACCAGTCAACACATCATTAGTGCCTTTGAGGTGCACCATAAATCATTTCCTCAGATTGATTTGAAGGAACTAGTGACACGAGTATTAAGAGTAATAAACATCGTTTCATGACCAGACAGTCACCGTCCGAGAATAGAAAAGCTAATTACTGTCAAAAGGTTGACCGTCTTTTGTTTTGTTCTTTTTCTCCCGGAATTTGGATGACCCTTACCTTGTTTTCTTCCAGCATAGATGTGTAGTTAAAGCCGTTGTATAGCAACATCGCGTTTGCTGTGAGAGACGCGCAGGCACCGGTGCCTCGAACCCGCACCCAGTACCCGCCGCTCTCTTGAGAAGCACGGACCACCACGTCCATACGCTCCCCTGAAAATGAATTATACATAAATATTATCACGCTCGTATCCCTACTGGATGGGCAGAGCTACAGGTAACCATAAGAAAACTTGCAGTCACTCCTGATCCAAGAGTCCCAAGATGGATGTGGTGAACCATGGTGACAGGTGATCAGCCCATCGCCTATTGAGATCCATCATGTTGAAGAGGATACTACTCCTTAGAGGATAGAAGCAGCTGGACGCATTCTATATTTTTCTTTACTCCCAGTCCAGCAGAGAAGTATAATATACCTACCATATTGAAGCAGATACACATACTGTGAATTATTACACTAAAGCGATAGTGTCAGTTTTTGTTTATGTTATTTTCACTCATGGCCGTAATGAATGAACGGATGTAGCTAAAACGTGAAACACACAAATTTGATTACCCAGATTTCTATTCAGAAAGGTTGCACGCAAGCGAAGCTGCTATATTTTTTTTCTACCTTGGCTGTTGAGCTCATTATATACAGGAAATTCACGTCAAACGACACAATTTAAAAATGATATATGTACCTAGCTAAGTACTATTATATAAAAGCATTATATTTTTTTTTTTTGAGGTTCAGCCCACTGAATACCATAATTTGTACATCAACTACCTACATCAATATGCGTAAATACTTATATTCAATCCATCAAAATTATGCTATGTTTAAAACAAATCAAAAACAAAAGACTACTCTAGTTATGCCCTCAGGCTAATATAAATTATTATTATTTACGACTATTACTCGTACACGTTAGTTACACTAACTACTTGCAGTATACCATCCGTCAAAGTTGTACCTACAGAGTTTCAAACAAATAAAAAAGAAAGAGCTATACTAGTGAAAGTCCGACGTTAAATGACACAAGCTTTTACAATAAGTAATTGGCTTTATGAGTTCATTGCCCTCTATTCTTATAAGTGTGACTTTTTAGCTTTTTGTTTCTCTCACAACAAAGCTGCCTAATTAAAACTACCTCTCTGTTTCTTAATCTGATATTAATAAGTCTATCCATCTATCTATTTTAATTGTAATAAGTTAACGTTCAATATTTTCCATAGAAAAGACCTTCACGCGCAGGTTTTTGTATTCAGAAAAAGTGAAATCGCTGTTGCAAAATATTTCCTTAAACTCTTCGAAAAGTTAAGCAGAATTGGAAGATTAAATGACAATGGACTATAATTATGAAGCCATTTTACCAAAATAATACTTCCGAACAATTTAGGTACAAGTACTTATCACGTTTGGTATTGAACGAAAGGGCTTCTTGACATACCTACACGTTCTGAAAACTTTAATTTATATCTTTTACTTAATTGGATTTTAGTTTGTATCTTATATGCTTATCCGGAATTTCGAAATTATTTATACCAAGTATCCACTGAACACATTGTTGAATAAAAATTATGGAAATCTTTACTAGTGAAGTGACCCCATAATATCTAAATAGGAAACTTAAAATCGGTTAGTCTTCATTAAAAAAAATGTTTTGAAACTTGATAACTTTCAATGATGGCAGTCAGCAGACAATGAGACGAACGAAAATGAAAGTGAAACGGTACCAGCTGTGCATGACCTTAAACTGCACCTTTCTCTCATCTCAGCTTTGGACAGGTTTATGAGAACAGTGAAAATAGACACTATGCATCTATGATGATGACTGTTGAGTCGGTGGGGCTGAGAATTATTGACAAATTTGTGACACAATGATGATGATGATGGTGATGAATTTGTACCATTTTAGTCGTACGTTTTTAGTTTTGTACCATCTTAAGTTAATTGGAAATTATTGGATAAAAAAATTACACAGTTCTAGACGAAACCTCATTTGTCAAAATCCGTCTAGCCGTTTGGACAGCAGCTTCAACCAAAGGAATGCACATACATACATACATACATACATACATACATACATACATACATACATACATACATACATACATACATACATACATACATACATACATACATACATACATAGACCCCAAACACGGGTAATGTGTTTGAGGTTGTATTCTTCACAGTCGGGTAAAAAAAAAACATTTAAAAGAAAAACATTCGGATGTATTTGTTTTTTGTTTTCTGTGAAACTTTCTGACTGTTTTAACAGATTATAACTTATTTTAATTCGTACTTGATGAAAATACCTACTGTCTAAAGATCCAGGTAGGTACAATCTACTTCACTTTCTCTTAGAGGCTTTGTCGGTTAGAAACCGCGGCAGGTTCATTCACTCTCACTCAATGTTACTCAGTGCAATGTGATTATACGCAGATGGTTGTAACTACTTGATATCTAAATAGGAAGTTCACAATTCTTCGTTTTGTACCCGACTAATACGCGGATGCAATATGGAGAAGAAGTATACCGATGTCTAAATAAAACTGTATTTGTAAAACTAGTTATAAAGGCTTTTTAAATTGAAATTGAATGCGCGAAACAAACAGAGGGCTATGTGCTATATGTATGTACGAGTATGTTTGTGATTATGTTCATCTGTTCCCTCGTATCTTCTCTCGGAACAATTTTCTTCTAAACTACTTGATCCGATTTTGACAATAGAGGTGTCAAAGAATTCGCGTTTTGAACGTTGAACGTCGGCGAGCTTTCGTTGAGGTGTACTTCCGTCATGTTCACTCCGTCATGGCTTAACGACTTAAAAGCCGGAACCGACAGTTTAACGTGCCCTCCGAAGCACGGAAGCGCTCAGCTCGTAATGCCACTTGCAGTCACCCATCCAAATTGAGACCACGCAACTTAACTTCAACGATCAATCAAGAACATCTAAGCAAGCAACGCCACGGAGCGCTTCTTATCATGTTAAAAATTGCCCAATTTCCATCAGTATTTTCTCACCTGGGTAAAGTTGCACACTCCTCGCCACTACAGGTTTGACTGGTCTTCCATCAGTTGCTATGGCAATAATTTCATGCCGGTCGATGCTTATAGCAACTGGACATTCGATAGCAATAGCGTTAATCAACCTCAATCTGTAGGAGTAGCCTTGCATTACGAACAACCTGGAATATAATTGGTTTACCTTATGAAACAGAAAATCAAATTGGTAATAAGAGTTGGGAAAAAATGAAGCTTATTATATTAATAAGCCGCCGTAAAAGATGGGATAGTATCCTCTCCAACTTGATGGATTTATTCTATATAATCGATGGGCTGATCACCTGTCACCATGGTTCACATTATTCATATTGGGACTTGGAATCAAAAGTGATTTGTATATTTCGTTAAATTCCGTTTTGACGTTACGGCGTGATTGAGACACAAACTACAAACATTCGAACATCTTTACTAAGTTTCACATTTATAATATTAGTAAGATTAGTGCGCTGTTTACTGCGTCATATTTTTTGTCATGAATGCGTCATGTACTTTTAAAAATCATGCTTAAACTAACAAAAACTTGGTTGTTTTTTTTTCACGTCAATTATAGCGAATCATGGTGTTGTATAACATGTTATGGATCATAATCTGACAGACGCCTCGACTCTTCCTAGGAAATGAGCGAAACCATTCGTAACATTATGTACAAGGGGGCGTAAATTATATCACTTTCAGCAAAATAAGGTGTTTTTCCATAGAAGTACTTAAGTGTTATTAAACTTCTCTACGAAATATACATTACCGTCATTTCATAACTCGCCTTCCGATGTTACGATGCCTCTGTGTCTAATCGGTTTTAATCATTGTCTTCCCTTTCCCATGATTCGCGTAATAATGATGAATCTACTGAATTTTCTAAACTTACTCAAGAAAATAGTATTACTCTACCAACTGATTAGTTACGACCATACAATAAACGAATCTTGGTAAAAATTGTAATTGGTAATTGTAAAGATCACGGTCGTTAGCTTGTTCGGTGGATACAGTCGTCCCGGACGAATATATTAGGGTGGCTATATGCAACATACAATTTGTATACAGAGTGTTCTTAAATTGTGACCGTATGGGAAAAAACTAAATTAGAAGAGCGGAAAAGCATTTGCTTTTTTTGTAAGTATAAACAATTTTGCCATAATACATTTGTTGGTCAAGCACGAGTTGGACATGAATATGAATGATGTTGGCAATCTTTTTTTATTTCAAATTTATTATGCCAAGGCAAATGGTTCCTATGACACTTTTCCTGTATCTCTTCTGGTTTCGGATTTCCTCATACAGTCCCAGTTAAATAAACACTTTGTAGGCTGATGCTGATGATGATAATGGCCTAGCTTTTCCACGTCTTATTATGTGTTTAGTCTTTGTTTTCCTATTTCGCAGTGCTCCTAATTCGCATTTGACAATAATCGTCTGAGTCTGCTTTTAAAAATACAAGGAATCGTTGATTTGTAAATGTCCTGTTAATTTAGTCTTACTTCGTATTTTGTTCGTCTCCATTGATCAGCAAACTCTCTGGTGCCACGTGGCTCATATCTTCTAAGTTGCCAGTCATCAGGACAGGGAACTTGGCAGCTATGAGCAGGGAGTTCTCCTTGCTTCTATCGTAGTCGTAGAGGGATGAGTGAGGCTCTAAGGGTTGGGGCTGGTTTACTACTAGTGCGCCGTATATGCCGTCATTCTGATGTGGTACTGAAAATATATTTGTGAGTCTCTTAAAACCACTTCTTACCACTTTCTATTTATAGTAACATCATAATGTAGAACAAAGTGATCTAGGTTAAAATTATTAATTTTAATAGTGACTAACTGACTATTATATAGTGTATTATATGTGTGAAAGTGTAGTTATTACCTATCTAATCGTTTCTCTCTGAGAAGTAACAGGAACTATTTGTCTAGGAAGTTTTTCATCGCATTGCAGCCGATGTTTCAAGGTTTCTATTGTGAAATTTGTAATCTCAAACAAATTGCATTACATTTTTATAATTTACTCTAAACAGCTCTAAACATTGCATTTCTTTACCGACTTTTGACGCCATCGAGGCTTGGCCATCGAGGTTCTGCCATCGAGGCTCGGCTGAGACGCTAGAGGCGCGGGTTTGCTTCCCGCTACGGGAGAAATGTTTGTATGCTCTGCAAATATTTCTTCCGAGTCTGGGTGTTGAGTACTATGTATTATAAGTATATAGAAAGAAGAAAGAAAAAAATATGTGTAGCTTTTTGATAGATAACAACGTTGCTATGGTAATGAACGATCCTTCGTCCGATAGTAGAATATAGAAACCGAGAAAGGAAAACGGAGATGACATTATGACATCCCATTGTATTTTAAAATTATTTTTTTATGATGTGTAAAGTCATCAATTGCATCAACTGCATAGACTTACCTGAATCCGCGTGATAGAAGAAAGTACCCGGCGTAGACGCGACGAACGCATATCTGAACATAGCCATGTATCCTACAGGACACTGGGTGACCATGGGCACTCCATCCATGTACGGACTCCCCTTCTGGTCCACTCCATGCCAATGAATAGCTAGGTCTTCGTCCGGAACTCTGTTTTCCACGTCGACTATGATGATGTCGTTGACACACGTGTTGATCATCGGTCCAGGAGTGATACCTGATGGTGCGAATTTTATGTTAAAGTCTTAACGTGCTGAACTAAGTTTTTTTTAATACTTGGATGCCTATGATCATTTTCATTTTTCAGCATGGTATGGAATTGGTTTTAATTGGTTTATTACAGATCGATTAACCATATTTTGATGTCTTATTACAATACTGTCACCAAATAAAGATGGATCCGAAACGCTAACTTAAACTACCACACAGTTCTCTTTTATGATAGGTGAGTAACTTAAGTAAGATCTTCATAATAATGATGATTTATAAAGCGCGTGGAGGTAACTTTTTGCATGAACAAACGTGACGCACGCTATATTCGATTTTAAATGGATTAGGGTGACCCAGCAATCCGTCAGATTAGTCAGCCATAGCTGAGGGGAAGGCTAGGAGCTAATTCTATGTTTACCGTTGATGGTCAATCCAGGTTTCCCATCATCCAAAACCGACGGTTCTACTCTGAAAGTGTAGTGGCATCGTTTCGGTTTGACGTTGAACTTGCAAGGTCGGTAGCATGATTTATCTGCAATATCAAGTAAGAAGGCTGTTGTGAAATCGGGTTACGCACATAGTTGTCTAATTTTACTTTTCAAGGGTACATTTGCTAGACAAACAATAACAGAAACTACTAGTTTAGGTTAGATACTTATTTAATTTATTTATGTGCATGACAGGATGTCTCATCTACGTATGCCAACCTACAAAATTTAATAGCCTTTGTAAATAAGTGGTAATAAATATATTCTCTTGGCATCTCTTTGCACATTTTAGGAATAGTCCCCTGAATCAGTTTTATATATTCTCCTTACTATATTCATATCCCTACTTAGTTAAATAAAAATATTTTATTAACTTACCGGAAAATTTTGTAAGGTCATCAAATACTATATTAGAACTCATTGACAGGTAACTTTCCAACGCTGCTTTTCCATTAAAGCTTATGTTCGCGATCACAAACAGACAACACACTAGAGCCTTCATTTTTTAATTTACAATTCAATTTTACACAAATTCATTCATAAATATCGCATGTGTACTTGCGGGAGTGTCCAGCGCTAAGAATGTTTCGCTAAGAACTGGCTTCAATAGAAGGCACTGCAGAGTAGTGAATTTGGTCTCGCTCTAACAACTGAAGATAGAAAGAAACAAATCTATTGAAATCGAATGCGCCAGTAATGCAGTATGGTCAGTTTCGTTTTATTCAGGTTCTGGATGCAATTTCTTAACTGAAATTCCTCCTTTTATATACATAAGGATTAGGCACTTGTTTAGATCGATTCCAACGTTCCAGACAAACGCATAACATTTTAGCAAATAATATTCTATTTTATATTACCTTTTCTGCTATCAATTTAATTCTCAAAATTTAAATTTAATTTCTAAGCCTTTATGATAAATAAAAGTATATCATTATATTCGTAGACGCAAAGATGCTTCACCTTATTTTGCAACTAAAGAAGGTAATTTGATGTTTCGTTCTTGCTTGATATTCAGTTTCATAATAATATTAACCATTAACTGCAAGGTTATGTTTAAAGCTTCGAATGATGAATTATGATAGTTTTTACAGCAGTTTTTGCTTTCAAATAAGTGGTTTTATACAATGTGGTTTTAAAGTTTCCTTATGCTACTAATCAGACAGAATGTTTGTCGAAATCCGTTTAGACGGATTTGGATAAAACTAGGTATATGAATATAAATTATAGGACAGCAGGGACCAAAGCCCGGCACAGTTTTCTTTCGATTCCATAATTTAACGTCAGTCTGATTTGATCTGATAGTATCCTCTCCAGCATGATAGACCATCTAGCATATAACTAGCATTTGTGCTGATCACCTGCCACTATAGTCCACCATATCCATCTTGGGTCAAAATCAAATTCTGATTCAAAAATCAGGAGTGCCTGTAAGTTTTCTTATGGTTACTTGAGGCCCTGCCCACCCCATTAGGGATACACGTGCAATAATATGATGTATGCTGATAATTTGACAATATTATCAAAACACTACTTTATGCTTACTAGTAGGTCATAATAAAACAATCAGTTAGTTTTAAAAGTTAAAGTTAGGTTAAGAATATACTTACTTTGAGAAGATACTTGTGTCTAGCTAGTAGCAGGCTTTTTTCAAAGTTTACGAATAGAAGTAGTTACAATAGGTACTGTATGTAGTTTTAAAAACAATATTCTAAAAAAGGTTGGTATAAAGTTCAATGTCAGCAATAATAAAAATCATCTTATCATCAGTGCATCATGTATTTTCATTGTGATAATTTTAAACATCTGTATTCACTCTACGTTTACTAAATATTTTTTATTGATTAGAAATAGATGTCTAAAAGCAAGTTGATCTAGGACTTCACGACAGTAACAAACTTAAACATGAACTGCAGTGTCGTCGCAAATGTATACATGTTGACCGGTATTATATCAGCTGCAAGAAGTACCACTGGCTTCTGCGCCTGTCGAAGCATCATGTAAATCAACTTCTTTTCCTTCAGGTCGAAATTCTCCCATCCACAGCTATACACCGCTGTCTCAAAACTCTCCGAAGCATCCGTCATACTCTGACACAGAAAGCAGTACATGAAGAAGACCATGAAACAGTAAATGATTATAGGAGAAAACTTGTACCACTCATTTAAAGGTATAAAAAAGAACAGGGATAAACAGATGGCGTTTGACCCAAAGTCCACTCCAATGGGGATACTATAGAGCAGTTTCAGATTATCGAAGACATGAAGAGTCAAAACATGCCGCCTGACTAAAGTTGGTAGTTTCTCCCTGACGTAAACTTTATGCTCTTCCAAATCCTTGTACTCGTTTAATGCCATCAGCTCTTCCACCAGCAGTTTGAACATGACCGCGGTGTGGGATATCACTAAGACAAGTAAAGCTTGGTAGTCAAGTACGCAGACCATGATGGAAATCTCTTGAACAAACAAAATGACCACACAAATGTATTTGTAAGGCATTGCATCAACAGGTTCCATACCTGCAATGAAAGAAACTAATAACTGTAAGGTTACAAAATATCCTCAAAAAAATCTGATGAAAATAAAGTCAGTCCTCCTTACTCTACATTTTCCGTTGAGTGACAAGTGTACTCATACATTCGTCGAAGCCCTATAATGTAATGTTACAGATAATAAATGAAGAGTAATAATAAATGAGAGCACTGGGTCTAGTGGTAGCGATTCTAAGTTCGTGGGTTCAAATCCGGTCGCGCATCGATGGATTTTTCTGTAGTAGGAAAAATTTATATGCTCTATATCAGTACTCTCAAACGGTGAAGAAATCCATCGTGAGGCAAAAATTGAAAAACAAGTGCTTGAAAGGAGCTTTTGAGGCGCACTTTAAATCCTTTCACCACACTAGTGACACGACTAGTAGTAGTAAAATTAGCGTCTTACCAACACAAGGCACCATGGAATAACCGTGATGCACATCCGCCCTATGAGGTATGTAAATCAAAAATGCGTCAAAGAATTGCACCGAGTAGAACGATATGATGATGATTTTGATCTTGCGTAGGAGCCTCACGTGCTTCTTTCGCAGGGTTTCGGTGCTTCGTGCTAGATGGTCACTCTCTTCTATTTCTTTCAGAACAGCTCTCAGAATCGGCCTGAAAATCATAAATGATGTGGTAGATACATTGACATACAATGTGTTTGGGTTGTTCTCAACTTTATAAACCTATTGTTGCAAATTATTGGTCAAATAATATAAATGTTATGTTTTTTACTTCTCTGCTAGACTGGGAGTAAAAAAAACATATAATGCGGACCGATATGGGCGATGGGCTGATCACCTGTCACCATGGTTCACCATATCCTTCTTGGGACTTTGAATCAGGAGTGGCTGCAAGTTTTCTTATAACTACTTGTCGGATACGGGCGTGATAATATAGGTACATACAAATAAAATCTCCAGCCTCAGCATAAACTAAGACCTTTTGCCATCGAATAGTAGATGATTTATACAGCGTCAAGAGGCAACTTTTACCTTCACAAACGGGACGCTGTAGTGCCCGGGACGAATTAAGATGGAGTAGGCTTGCCCAGCACCTATTCCATCCTCTCAGCTTAGTTGACCTTGTCCACAGGAAAAACGTGGTCAATACATGCGGAGCTGACTAAGCCGCGGATTTCCTCACGATGGTTTCCTTTACCGTTTGAGAGTTCTAGTATAGCGTACACATTTTTTTCGCACAGAATAATCCATCGGTACATTATCGAACCCACGACCTTAGGATCGGATGACGGGGTCACTACCAACTAGACCACCAGTGCTCTCATTTAGCCTGAGCATATAGAACTCATAAACCTAGGAAATACTTTCTCCTGCAATACCTTCTCTTAAGCCACCACCAACTGATGTTTCCAATCAGAATCAGCAGAGAAACATTCACATAACACTTGACGAAGTCTTCAAGGCCGTTAGCATATTTGGCTTGGTACACTGTGCAGCCAGCTCCGTACACGTATAACAAAAGAGAAATGTGGATAATCCAAAATGGGGCTGAGAATTACAAAATACATTTTAATTGTACATAATATTAACTGGAATCGTTCTTCATGATTAGATGCAGGGTTTCCCAATAATTTCCAATCAAAATAATACCATGAAATAGTGATGCTCTAGAAATTTTGACAATTAACGGCCTCGGTGGCGTGGCGGGCGATTGCTCGGCAGAAAAGCAAGAGGCGCGGGTTCGATTCCCGCTGCGGAAGAAATGTTTGCATGTTCTGTAAATATTTCTTCCGGATCTGGGTGTTGTGGTACCATGGTACTCATAGTTTCTGATACCCACGACACAGGGAATCCTAGTATGGGGTCAGGACTATGTATGTGACTGTTGGCTGTTATTTATTATTCAAAAGGTTTCCTTTTTGAAGATACAGTTCTGAACTAGATTTTTTTATATTATGTCTTTATATTCTGTGTTGCATACATTTTTAGGCTATTTTACCTACTGGATACTACAGGTTTCCATAATTTCACTAACCAAAATTCAAATCATACGGTTTCTAATGTGACAAATGCATCTACAAACCATGAATCTTATTAGTTCGTATGGAGAACCCTGCAAAACTCGGCACTATATTGACCAGCCACACCAAATTATCCAAATTAGTATCCACGAAACGATGCTTTACTTTTTGGACCTCGTCTTTCAACCAACCCAACATATTGAGACTTTGAATAAAACTTGCGAAATAAAATTTTTATTCCAAGTCAAAGCGTTTTATTGTACAAACTAATTATAGCTTAAAAAATAAGGAAAAAATAATATGTGCTGAAGGCTGATTACAGTGTCTGACCCGTCATTTTCTATAATCACCTTTTATTAAAATCTTTGCACTAGAATTAACACCCTATAGATTAATAACAATTCAAAAGAAAAATTGAATGTTTAGCAGGTGTTAAAGATAATGAATTTACTTTTCATTATAATGAAGGACAGAATAAAATTTCGAAAGCAAAGACATTTTGAAATCGATTATCAGAAGCTTCATACCCTAAAAATAGTGATAAATCTATAAATAGCCTGCATCGTAGATGCAAAAGTAGCCATATAAATTGGCACTAAGCCCGCAGCATGCAGTTTCACGGGTTTCTGCGCCAGTATCAACATCAAAAAAATCACTTTATGGTACTTCGCATCCAGTTTCTGCCACCCACAGCAATACACCTCCATCTCAAACGCTTCCGAAGCATTGATGAGCCTCTGGCCCAGCAAGCAATACAGGAAGAAGATTGTCAGCGTATAAGATATCAGCGGAGCGAAGCTAACAGCAACTTCCATAGGCATCACGAAAAACGTACAAACAGAAATCGTATTCAAAACCAGAACTATTCCGATTGCAATACTCAAAAGCTCCTGCAGTTTATTCACAGTTAACAAGACCTGGGAATGACGTCTGATCAAACTCTTCAACCTCTCGTCGACAACTTGCCTCATCTCGGCGGATCCATCGAATTTGCTCGCAATCTCGTTTAAGCTTTCGATCTCTTTACAGAGGATAAGAAAGATGGAAGTTGTGTGAGAGTAAAGAAAGAGGATGATGACGTCATAGCCGGCCACTACCAAGATGCTGGTCAGTTCTTGACTGGCTAATATAAACATGCAAATTTCTCTGTTCGGGAATGCAGAAAGTGGTTCCAGGCCTGAAAATCAGAAAAAAAAACATTTCTTCTAGGTTTTTGTAGTATAGACATAGAATTTGTGTTGTTTTATTTGAACTCACCAACACAAGATGCAATAGAAAAGCTTGCCATATCGAAAATTCGTTTTGGTATGAAAATTAGAACATCATTTATGAAATGCAAAGTGTAACAGGATAGAATAATCTTCTTAGTTTTCATCATCAGTTTTGCATAGATGTCGAGAAATCTTCCTTCTTGTATCACAAGAGCGTCATTAGCCATAGCTAGGTTCAAAAGGTGGTTGATCCCCTTTCTGTAAAAAATATAGATCTAAAAGCATTACATTTGTATATGAGCCTTATATGATAGTTTGAATACTAAACACCTGTCTAAAATAAAAGTAGGAGGTTCTACCAATATACACAATGCCAAAACCGAAGGGGCAACCTATATGTCCAATCTAGAAAAATAGCACTAATAAGAAAACGTCTTTATTTAGGTTGCTTGAATCAATATATCTTAGAAAAGGTATAAAACAGAACTATTCTTAGTTTTGATTTAAAACGTGTTGTAGAACAGTGTTTACATAACAGAGGCGAGTTTAGAGGAACTTGTGTTAAAATGATAATAGCTCACAAACCTTTTAAGCAAAAACCAGAAACTATTATTGACGACGATCAACATCACCAGAATGTTGAAGATACTGCTGAAGGCGCTGATGTAACCTACACTGTAGTACATCTGGTAGAACGTCACTCCCACAATATAGACGTATAGTCCCAATAAACAGTGTATCACCCAAAATGGTACTGAAACGGAAAATTTTCTCATTTCTTTTACCACAAAAAATGCATTTGAAAAGAGAAAAGAAGAAAAAATTATTTCACATAAAAAAATAAACTTTCTGAACAAATGTTAATAAAAATAAAAAATACTATTAAACTCCTTAGAGCCAGCATAATAGCATCTACCAGGGTAAAACATATACTCGAGAAACTCACTTCATGTTGACACTGGTCATCTAAATTCTTTAGTAAAATCGTTATGATTCCAAAAGACAATATTTTTTTCTAGTTTAGTTAAAAAATAATAACGAAATCGCAATTACCTACCAAATATTTTTTCAGTCAGTAGAGGAAACCCGCCAACACGCGGCAAGATGCCGATCAACCGAATGATAGAAGCGCAGGAGTAGTCTTTGTACCATTTTCTCAATCTGTTCAAAGTATTCATTTTTCATAGAATATTTTCTTATTCAACTCCAACAGGACCAACTTAGAAGCTTCAACTAGACTAAATGCAACTAACCCTTTACCTATTAAACTGAAGTTGTGAAATATAAGGGCTCGTTAGGTGTGAAGTAATTAAGACCTGAATAATTGATATTCTAACGATATAATAAGGCTCGTTGCAGAGAAACCTGATGACAGTGTTGGACGCAATAATTAACAAAGTAGAATTCTGAAAGCAATAAGCTAAAATCATTTTACAATTTCTCAGAACTTTTGGACATTATAACTCAATCCAAAGAATTTAATAAAAAAACATTAACTAGCAAACATAATCAGGTTTTCCGTTATCATATAGGTACCTAAACAGTACTCTCAAACGGTGAATGAAGGAAACTATTATAAAGTTCTATGTCATATTTTTATGAGTTTAGTGATTTAAATTTTTAATTATTGACTTTCATAAATATAGACTTAGAAGGTCTTAAGCTTGAGTGAGAGTACCTATACTCGTATAAAGTAATGCAGGGCCATAAAATGATTACCAAAAAGAAATAAATCCTTTTTTAATTTATAAATACTTAAATATTCGTGAAATTAAATTTACATAGAACTTTGAAATTGAAATACAATGGACTTTTTTCTTCTAAATCGAAACTTAAGACTCAGTTCCGTTGGGTAAAATAATAAAAAAAAAAAACGTGGAATTAGAATAAGTATTTATCATCATAAAATAATTTTTCACTTAATCCCGTTGCAAAAAAGCGGCGAACGAACGAAATGACAGTGACAACACACCTTGTCACAAAGTTTTACATAGAACTTCGGTTTTTATATTTATTTCATATTCATATATTTATTCTAACCATCTATGTTAAACATAGAACCTTGTCGTTCTGTATTAATCTACTGTAACGTACCTACTATCTTTCTTTTATAATGAAAAGCAATATAGGACCATACAATTTTTATTTTTGGGTGCATTAATGCTGCAATCTAGTAGTTAGCTTTTTCAATACTGTAGCTAATAAATATTACACATAGAACCTTGTGGCATTTATAACTCAACAAGTCCTAAAAATGTAATATAGCCATGTTTGAATATTTTGAAAATAATCCTTCTTTGACTTCTTTCGCAAAAATCTTCTATTACTGCTCTCTGTATCGCTATCCCTGAACTACTATATCAGCGGTAAAACAGAACATTATACTTACCCCAGTTCAGTTGGATGTGTTTTAGTAAGATAAAAATGCGATAGATGTCGTTTAAACAAATTTGTTTAAGGAAAACAATCTGAAGGTCGAAATTAGCAAAATAAATACTTTCAAAACCAGTTTGGTGTTTGCTATGTCTGCTGTATGATGCGAAAACATTTATCAAAGGAGTGTAATTCAGTATCTAGTTCGATAAATCATTATTCATATCGTCGTCCTAGCAAACAATGATGTCCATTACTCGATAATGATTCATACATACTACAGGTGTTTTAAGATACTCATAAACATAACAATAAAACTTGTCTACGTAGGTAATAATATTGCACATTTATTTCAAAAGCAACAATTGACAGAAATCTCTCCTAAGCAATTTTATTACTAACATTCAGCAAAAATACACAACATTTAATGCATTCAAAACCTTGTCTACATCTAAAAATATAATTTAATAATACATTTCAATAAATTACTTACCTACTAGTGTAAGAGTTGACAACATCTTAAAATAATTCATCTCCCTTATTCAAAAATTAGACATAACATACTCGTAACAGAGTTACCTTTATTTGGGAATCATCAGAATTAAATGGAACCATTTAATTTTTTCACCCTCTTTAAAGTGGGTAAACAGGTAGTACTTCATAACTGTTTATACGCCATGCTTATAAACATTGCAACATGTAAACGATTGTTCTGCGACGCTTAAAAATTACAAATTGCATCAGGAATGTCTTTGGGCATGATTAAAGCTTTAGTTCCAGTAGCCGGGAGCACCCGGCGAGCCTCGTGTCAGCTGTGCTCGTCGCCAACGCTCCGCACTCTTCTTATCAATGCCTCAACTTGCCTGTACGGACTTTGGCAATTTTCTCCATTCGCCTCTATCAAGTAAGGGCCAGGCTCACTGTCCCTGTTCTCTGACGTGTAACATCCGCTGGAGCCGTCAGTAGCTTTGTTCAAAAATGGCTCTACATCCGGCACACACAGTGATGTTGCCACTGCTCTGTTTTCCTCTGTCACGTTTTTCTGCGTCTCTTTTTGCCTCAGCCAGATTGGAGAATCAACGTACACCCTCGGTCTTTCCCTCAAAGCGTTGCATCGTTCCAAGTTTGGTCTTCTGACTGGGACTGGCGGACGATACGCTGCTGGGATCGGCACTCCTCTTCCTATGATCGTGCAGAGTAGGCCTTTCAAAGCGGCTCGGAAGTCCTTCAAATGGTATGCGTAGAGAAGGGGGTTGATGGCAGAGTTTAAGTGGGAGACTATGATGCAGACGTAGGTGAGAGGATTTGGGATATCTAGTGTGGGCATGAACGCTTTGATAGCGTTGATGGTGTATAGGGGTATCCAACAGATGATGAAGAAGAAGACTATGATGGCTAGGTTTTGGGTAGCCTTGACTTCTCGCTTCTGGGCCGCTCCGAGGACTCGTAGCATGGTGCCGCCACCGGGAACGCGACGGCCTCCTTCCACCGTCATCACTTCACTCATCTAGAACACACAACACATTATTATGCCATGTCAGTGTTTAAATTCATGGAGCGTAGCCACTGATTTGTACACGGTAAACGAGTAGGTACAAAAGGTTGTACAGTTTGCATGACACTGGATGACGATTGCCTTGGTACGGAATCGGAAGTAACTGGTTAACCAAACTGATTCTGTGTCTGTTAAACTTGTTACATGCTCAAATTAGTATTCCATTGTATGACGTAAGGTTAAAATCTTTACCATCATCGCTATATCTGGTTCAAAAATAGAGGTGAAACTTCGCCAAAACATACTACTTCGTAAAACAGAGCATTTAAAAAGAAGTAAGCTCGGTTTAATTCTTAGAACAGTTATATACAGATAGTCACAGTGGTTTTATTTGGGAAGGAAATCCTATAAAAGTAAACAGTAAACTTGCACGTGCGTTTGATTTGTTTGTGTGCGAGTTACTGCCAGCGCTGCGATAGGCATATCTGGCTAGTCATGTACCTGTTTGATCACCACCCGGTAGATATGCGCGTAGAAAGCGGCCAGCAGCACGCTTGGTGTGACGATCGTCGCGAAGTACAGGAACAAAAGGTAGTCGTAGTCCATGACTTCGACAAAGTAGCAGCCAGTGGCTCGTTGTAAGTCGCCGTGCCAACCGAAGAGCGGCAGTAGGCCCACTACGGCTCCGGAGACGTAGCAAATGGAGATTATCCCTGGAATATAGGAAACCTCGACTTAAAAAACCTTTTTTTCATGAGGCCTTGTTTTCTTTTTATTGTGAGTGGTATTTTCATCGAAAATAAATGTTATCTTGATTATGATTGCCAAATGCGTAGTAAAGTTTCGAATGCTTCACTTAAAATTACTAATAACAAGATACCTACAGGTCGTCTGTAATCTTGCATCATCTAGGCTGCCACGTTTTACCCGTTTAGGGCGTATATTATAAAAGTATTGCAAAATGTTACATCCAAAAACATGAGTCTGTCATTAATGTATTTCGACAAACTAACGCCAACTTAATGCTTCAGCGGCCAAGCCAACGAAGCCATAAAAAACATATTACAAATATGTAATGTGTCTGAAGTCTAAAATATTTTTATATAATAATATATTTCATAATATCACGCCTGTTTCCTATAGGGGTAGGCAGAGACCACGGATTTCCATTTGCTACTGTCATCCAATACTGCTAACAATATTTCCCGTTACCAAAAGGTGTAAATATTATATACCTATATAAGAAACTTTAACTAGCTAATTATATAAATAAAAGGCTTGGCAATGAGTATAAATGCCTAGTAATAGTAGGTATATTTCATTGATTAATCTAATGGGACTCATTGTCACGCGAACCCACCCAATGACACTTGGCCCGAACTAGCCCGAACTCCATACTATCTGTGTGGTAGGTATGTTGCGTATCGTAACCACATAGATTCGGTAATTAAAAAGCGTATCAAATTTTAATTCTAGACATAGACGTAATTTTAACTTATAATTGAAATTGAGTTATTTACCGGTTTGTAGATAATAAAAATAATGTTTATTCGTCCAAGGCCTAGATATATCCATTTCACTACGTTTAATGAGAGACCTCTTTCAATACATTCATAATAAACTCAACAATGAATGCATTAAAAAACATTATTGGTGGTTTTTTGAACGATTGTTTAAAATTTTTGTGGTAGTTTCATTCGGTAGTGCATACTATGGGTACTGTAGTTCATTGTGGAATGTTTAATAACAAATGCCAGGAAACCCAATGGTATCCTGTCCTGTTCCTTCCTGTCAGTATAGGCAGGTGTGAAAATATTTTTGTTATGCTCATGAATTATGCTAGCTTCTGTCATTGAAAATTAAAAAATAAGTTAAAACATTGATACTGACCAATGCCAGGTCAGTATCAATATATTCTACTAACGAACGACCATAGCAACATTGATCTGACAGAAAAACAACGTTGTTATGGTAATGAACGATCAGTTGTCCGTTAGTAGAATATAGAACCGGGCACAATATTTGTGGACATTTCACACAGCGCCATCTAGCCCTAAACTAAGCAAAGCTACCTATGGGAACCAGATGGGTGATAGAATACTTATTACCCGCTACGCCACCGAGGTCCTCATGCTGTTGTTAACATTTTTTCCAGTGAAAGGACCCAAGTACGCCTCAAAGGCTTTCATGCACTTTCAGCCATATTTTCTAACTTTTTACAACATTTCAATTTCCTCAAGATGATTTTTTAGTTATTTTTAATGTAATCTTTAGTGATTTATTGAATGTTACATAAAGTTCCATAAATAGTGAACTCAATGATTCAGTGGGTAAGTATTTTTAGTTTTCATTCGTAATTGTTAATCCTATGTTCAAAATGAATTTGTCCTCGAAACGATTTAACTAAGCTAATCGCAACAATAGACACACACTACCACATCTAGAACTGTGTGAAAAAAATGTGTTCCTATTGTTTCTTGTTTTGTGTTCTTACTCGAGCAAACCACGTCATCCTCAGGTTATTGTTCTCAATTAAAAACCTCACTTTATAAAACTAAACACTCCATACTTTTCAAGCTTTCGTGCGGTTATCGAAGACATTTCGAGCGGTTTTTAAAAGTTGAATGTAAACTTTTTGAATTAAATCCTACTTTCTCTCCTGCCAATGTTATAAATCCGAAAGTTTATGAGCATGGTGATAATGTTTGTGCCTAAATCATGACGTAACGGCTGAACAAATTTGTATCACATATGGAGCCACATAGTACGTGTATTAGAATAACATAGGCTACTTTTTAACCAGGTCCCAGGCGAAGCCGCTTGTGGAAGCTAGTTAGTACACTACTTTAGAATATAATAATGTTTATTGCACTTATGTTGTTACATTTAGATGTTAGGTTAAACAAACCCTGTTAGGGCACAGTAATATTTCACTAACTAAACTTTTACACTCTATATTTGATAATTTATACAGCGTCAGGAGGCAATTTTTACCTTTACAAACGGGACGCTGTAGTGCCCGGGACGAATTAAGATGGAGTAGGCTTGCCCAGCACCTATTCCGTCCTCTCAGCTTAGTCGGCCTTGTCCACAGGAAAGACATGGTCAATACGTGCGGAGCTGACTAAGCCACGGGTTTCCTCACGACGTTTTCCTTATCCGTTTAAGAGTACTGGTATAAATAGCGCACATACATATTTCGCAAAGAAAAATCCATTGGTTCACGACCGGATTTGAACCCACGGCCTTAGGATCGAAAGGCGGGATCACTACCAACTAGACCACCAGTGCTCAATATTTCACAATATTTACAAACTAATAGCACAGAATAGATAATAAATAGTACTTAAGAAAACAACTTAGCACCCAAATCTATCTTAGTTATTTCTTATAATATTTGTAACATAGGTACTAGGTATACAGTTTATATATAATACTTTATTTTGAACTATGAAACTACGTAGTATCTATAGAAAGTAGAACGCTAAAACGAATGATGTGTGTTATCTGCAAACAAACAAAAAATTTTGTTCCGTTCCGATTCACATGGAAAGTACTTTCACATGCAATATCAGTTGATTATAAAATGTTCCCTGCAGAATTTGACTCAATGTACCTACGTAATATTTTAAATTTAACGTTAATAGCTCTCATAAAAGATCCTGTTGAATAAGACTAGCTGGTAAAAAAAGAGAGTAACATTTATAGGTAGGTAGGTACTTATTTGAGTCAATCGTTCATTGGTCACAAAGGCGTTCGGTATTTACCAGACCTTCTTTTACGTAGTTTGAACAAATCTTTTGTTGTTTACCTCAATGCGTCGTTGATACGGGAATTTTGCTTATATCAGTGACTACTACTACTTAGTTCATTCGAACCAGCCAGCGTGCTGGAATGATTTAAAGTGCTCTTCAAAGACATCGTGCACAACAATTATTTCGATTCTACATATTTTAGTTTGCGGTTTCTACGAAATAACGGTTTCCTCGCGACGTTTTCCTTCACCGTTTGGGAGTACCTACTGGAATAGCGGATATTTTATCTCGCGTGAAAATACCTTAGATATATAGTTATATGATTTAGTTGACACACGAGACAGCACAGAGTAAAAGAAGAAAAGCAACACATACCTACGTAGGATGGTGGTATGGTAGGTGTATACTACCTTGTCATTTTCCCGACCACGGCCCTGTTGCAACTGCAACACAGTCGAAATGTCGAAAAAAAAGACTAGACACTTTGTTCAAGTAGGTACTTCATTATCCTCAAAAGCCTTGTCCTTACAGTTACTCCACTCAAACAGTCGCTTTACATTTTGAGAGCCACTTCAAAGGTCGATTTGCAATATCACCTAACAAAACATCAAACACAAAAATATAGATACCGGTCTAGCGTAAATGTCTGGATTCTTTTTATATTCACATTTTGATGGTCAAGTTCTAACATTCTACTAACGGACCGCAGGTCGTTCATTACCATAGCAATGATGTCACATTATTTTTCTGTCAAAAAATGCGACGATTTCTCGCCAGGTAGCTAAAACAAGTTTCCATTCCAATGATAATATTACGTCTGTGTCTGTGTAAATAATTACTGGTGAGGTTTCACCTTGTAAAATTATAATGTTATTCTACTCTGTCTACACTGTTTCCTTCTCAGGCTTACATTGTTTTTATAAAGTGAAATTGATATTGGAAATTAACAGCTTCCTTTTGCTGTGTGTGTTCATTTGTGGTTAGTCTGTATGCATAACTACCCACTAGGTATCATAATGAAGCCTATTTTTTTGCCTACATTCTACCTTCATTGTAGATATTTAGCGTCGTTTGGCAAGTTTTTGGCTGAGATGCAAGAGGCGCAAGTTCGATTCCCGTTGCGGACAATTGTTTACATGTTCTGAAAATATTTATCATTGGGTGTTGTAATGTTATGTAAGTAATTATGTATTTACAAGAAAAAGTACATAAGTTATCTACCAGCCACCAGGTTCCCACAGTACAAGCTTTGCTTAGTTTGGGGCTAAATGGCGCTGTGTAAAATGCCCACAAATATTTAAATTTCTGTTTTCTTGAATGGCTTCTGACTTTTTGTAGTTGTTTTTATATAGAAACAAGCAATAAAAACATTTTTTTATTAAAAAAATGAAATTATAGAATCATTTATTTGTTATTATCACAGACAAACAATAAATTTTAAGTATCAAACCGAATCCAGTTAATGACTTGGTGCTTACTTCTAGGAAACTTCAGAAAAACAATTATTTATTTGGTTTTATAAATATAACATTAGCTGATTGATAAAACAATAAAAATAATACTTTGAATCGCAGTTTTAAACACAGCATACATAAATTGAGGAATAAACACTCACCACTCAAATTACCATTATCCTAATTACCTAATAAGCTAAAATCATCGCGACCACGACGCTCAGTGCAGTGAACACTGGCAAATTTCGAGTGGCCGAATTCTTCTTCAAAGACTGTGTTGCGTAACTCTGTAGCACGCCACAAGGAACGCTCTTCTTCATGTTCGATGACGATGTGTGTCGTATCACATAGCACTTCATTCCCGGGGTCACTTCTACTGGGCTGCCCTTCACGTCCAGGGCATTGACAACCGTGGTCGTATTTGTAGTCGTTGTCGTAACAGACGATGTCGCTCCGTTTGTCGGCGACGCCGGTGTTTCAGGGTTGGTCGCATTTACAGCCCCCGGAACAAAGGTCCCATTGATCAGCGTCCCGTTCAAAGGCACTAAAGTCCCGTTAGGCAGCATAGTGTATACGATGTTTCCAGGTACCGCCGCGGGCGCCGGCTCAGGCACGCCATTTGTGCCATTAACCATTGTTACGTTCGTCACGGTCGTTGTTACGACAGTCGTGTTGGTGCCGCCATTTTGCGCTTTCGCCTGTTCCTCTTGGAATATGAAACTGGTAATCAGTTGACAGTCGATTCGTGTCTCTTCGTAGTCACCGTTGTCTTTTTTGATTCCGAATTTACAAACTTCGCCTGGTGCTGGCCTGTATTGTGAGCTGCTGCTGCCGTGACTACTGTGGGCATATGCAGCTCCTGCGACTGCCAGAGTTCCCAAGTTGAGCAGTGCCAAACCAGCCAAAAGAGTGCCATATTTGCTGCCTGAATCCTTGTATTGGTAGACGTAAGTTGGTGGCGCTCCACGATATACGGGATAGCTTACCGGGGCTCCACCGTGGGGGGGCGTGTACCTTATCTGCTGAGGAGGGCTGTAATGATAGTTGTTGTAAACATTTGTTGTGTGGTGGACGTTGTGCGATATCGGTCTACTTGGACTGTTGCCAGATAATCCTCCTGACGATGGGTAGCCATGACTGCCTCCAGACGATGGATACCCGTGGCTTTGTCCTCCGGATGAAGGGTACCCGTGGCTTTGTCCTCCAGATGATGGATACCCGTGGCTTTGTCCTCCGGATGATGGCTATGCGTGAGTTTGTCCCCCGGCTCCCCCGTGGCTATTGCCGGAGAGACCACCGTGGTTGCTTGGGTACGAGTGTCCTGACGAATGACTACCCGACAATCCTCCAGATTTCGGATAACTATGGCTGCCTCCTCGATAACCGCGAGCAGCATTCACTTGCAACGTTGAACATAATAGAATTGTGCAGAGAAGCACACACCAGCGAACAGTCATTGTGATTACGTTATCAACACAAACAAATAGAAAACGCGGCCGTCACTGCCAATCTAGCGCATCGGACTGAAGTTGAAAGCGAGACGCTCACGCGCAAAACCGGTTCAGTCACACGGGCTATAGCTTCTACACTGTTCTTTACGAATCTATCTATTCAACACGATGTATAATTGTGTGCGTGCATAAGCAATAGGGTTACCTGTGCAATAGAAAAAAAATGCCGAAAATAAAAATAATGTTCAGAAAGTAAAAACATTTCCACATTTAGACTTGAACAACAATTATTATCCAGCCGAGAAATGTTATCCTAAAAAGCCCAACAATATTGTTGTAGATAAGAGACAAAAAAAAACAAATTAGGATTTCAGAATTTAACATTTTTACTGTATTTTTAGAAAAACCTCATCGTAAAAAGTTTATAAAAACGGTGTTAAACTTGACATGCTAGATTGGGTGTCAGTTAATACCTACATACATACATACATACAAATTATCACGTCCGTATCCCTTATGAGGTAGGCAGAGCCACAAATAAACATAAGAAAACCTGCAGCCACTTCTGATTTAGTCCTAAGATGGATAAAAAATACGTATCCTTCATTAAATCTTTGATCAAATTAAATTACCCCAACCCGAAAACTAGTGAAACTTTATTTCATGGCAACACTAATCATTTAAAAAAGCGAGACAGATAGCTTTTGCTCGTGTAGACTTCGTGACTTCGTCACACCTTTGTAGCATTGGCGGGGGAAACCTTAGGGAACAACACTATGAAATGTGAAATACTCACGCGATGACGCCAACGCCAGCTGATCAACCCCATTAACCAATTCGTTTCCAAGAATCGCACGCAATTGTATAATGTAGGTGACTACTCATACGCATGATTCATAGGTACCTGATCCATCTTCCCCCTCGCTCGGATCTCACATCCCGTCTTTTTCTTAGTTCGAAGGATCTATGATTTCTATTGAAGCAACCAAAATAACTTTAATTTTACACATGTATTCCTCAATGCCATTTGGTCGAGACAGTAGAGAACTGCTCACAGTTAATTGACTTACCTACGTAAATTGAGATAAGATCTGATCTACATCCCATCTTTTTCTAGTGAGCCATGCAAAACTACTTTAAACCCTACATGACACTGTTTCTCAATGCCACTTTGGGTGTAATAATAGTTTGATCAGTATTGAGTTATATGATTGACTAGCAGCCGCCCGCGGCTTCGCTCACGCGGTACCCAGATAAAAAGTACCCTATGTCCCATTCCAGCACACGTAGGTAGGTACCTACTCTATCCTCATTATTCATTATAATATAGTGTACGCTAAACGATGACTAAAGTATTGCCATCTCTTACCATTTCATAATGACAAACAGTGACAGGACTAACTTTAAGCACTTTTAACTGGTGGTGTTTTATAATTATGTTTTATACTGGGGGTTACTATGAATTCTTAGAGTAGAGCAGTATTTGAACTGCCCGACTTTTTTGTGCTATTTTGAACCTTATGCAGAACAAATAAGCACAAAAAAGTCGAGCAGTTCAACTACTGCCCTGCTCTAAGACCACATAGTAAGTAACCCACCTGCAGTGTTAACAGTCCAAAATATTATCGCAACAATTTTTTTTAGACGCTAATGAATGTAGTGTAATTTGACATTGACAGTTCCTTTTCCATATGTTTTGTATCATCTATTACTAATCTGTGGTATCATCGCTGTCATATGTCAAAATAAAAGTATTCTATTTTTCATGAAAAATGCCAAAAATAAAGAATTTACAGGTAATTATGACATCAACTAAATGAGAAAAATCGGCTCTTTAATTTGATATAGGTTATGTGCAGTTTTAGACCAAAAATTGATTCCAGGTTTTCATCCCTTTTCACCCCTTTAGAGGTTGAATTTTGAAAAATCCCTTCTTAGTAGGTACACCCCTACGTACCAAGGTTTACCTACACTGAAAATTTCAAGTCTCTAGGCCCATCATCGAAGGGACTAGGAAAAATAAGGATATTCCTAGAACCTATTTTCCTTAGTATGACAGGGATGTCTAGAAAACTCTAGATACGTTGGTTGGTGAGTAATACCTGCTAGCTATGAACCTTATCGTCTCTCAAGATCTAATGCTGTATAAGTTGTACACACGAAAGTCGTGACTTAATAATACCTGCATACTTTAAAAAAATCTAAATACCTAGATGTTTCTTTTGTTGAGTTAATATTTACATGCAATGCATTTGGTCTTGCTCATGGCAAAATGTATTAAACGTTGCTCATAGTTTTGCATCAGGCAAACATATGTTAAATGTCCCCGAAATAGATAAATTGGAATTAACCTACATAAAGTTCTGTTGCAAACCCAGGTGTGGCAATCAGGTGTAGATATAGGTATTAGGTATACCTAGTCGCCCTTCACAACAATCTTGCATGTGAAAAGTAAAACCTAAGGTAAAAACTTATCAGGTAAAATTTCCTCTATGTTATTTTCCTCGTCCAAGTATAAATGCTCGTATATACTTATCTTGATACAAATGTCAAGAAAACCTTTTCGTTCAAATAATCTATTCTAGTAGATAGGTACTTGCCTCCAAGTAGGTAACATTCTATAATATTACCTTTAAGGTCTGCCAACCTTCTGTAATGTCTCGGGAAACCAAGGTACCGCTACTGACTCGTCAAGTTGCCACCTTTGATTAATATATCAGTAACTGCTTACTTGTTAATACAGCGAACATAAACTAATTTGCAGTGGATATAATAATTGGATATTCAATCACGTGGCAAAGTACCCACAACAATGAGCTGTAAAAATAGCAATCTAACAATCTTCTACCTGTAATGATATCTAACGAAGGCAAGTCGGCTATTCTGCAACGTTTTGTGTCAGCTATACAAAGCCACGACAATCGGTTAGTTTCAATCATGACGTCGCGATAGAACTACATTTAAAATGTTATTTACAGTCATAATTTTGAGTGCGTTGTTTTATGAAGTGACCCACAGTGAAGGGACTGATAAATCGAAACCTTTGGTGCTGCCTGTGCCTCTGGAGCTGCCCAACCGGAACGACCGTGCGGAGCAGTGCTGGCTTCGCATCGAGGATGTTGAAGTCACGGAGACGGTCGCGCTCTACTGCACGATCGCTCAAGCGTTCTTCAGCTTCTACATCCACGATTACAACATGAGGAAGATGACTGAGGATGCTGTCGACGTGAGCCTTTGGATAGAAAAACCCAGCGGCAAGAAAGACAGCGCGTATGGACCTCCGACCAACGAAAATATAAAGGATTGGAGGGTAACTACAGTGATGGATCCGATAACGAAGAGCAGAGTGTATGTTTCCAAAGATGCTGATTGCAGACTGCTAATGTACACCAGGGAAGCTATATCGAACTATAGGGTGGATTGTGCCACTATTTTGTATTTTGTGAATGAACACAGTGGAAGCGCGAGTGCCAAGATTCCCTATGTGCTTATTATATTCTATGTTTTCCTTGTCACTAATGTTATGTAATTTATTCGCTCATATGGACAATCATAAAGATCATTTATTTATGCATAAATAACTTGTTATTTCTTATGTATTTCTAGAGTGTATTTCAATTTCTAAATCAAAGTAATAACGTAATGTTGCCTCAATTTTAAAATTGTAAGTCCAGGGCCACGTTTTCTCAATAGAGGCTGAAGTTAGGTATTTAACACAGTATAACTTCACAATAAACAGACAATTACTTGCACCGATAACAAATAACCGTGGTACCTAAGTTGCCTATTATAAAAACAAAAGTACCTATCGTTTTCTTGAAGGTTAGACTGACAACGCATTCGTTCCATTATGCAGTAACGAGAAAATTTTATTTTTATACCATCTAATTTGTTCCGCTTAAAACCCTAACATTAATTTAGATCTACCTAGCTGCCGCCCGCGGCTACGCTCGCATAGTAACCGGATAAAAAGAAGCCTTTATGTTGTTCCAGCAAATATACTAGGCATATTCCAAGTTTCATCTAAATCCGTTCAGCCGTTTAGGCGTTATTGAGGCTCAAACATGCATCCACGCATCCTCACAAACTTTCGCATTAATAATATACTAGCTTCCGGCCGCGGCTTTGCTCGCGCGATAACTGGATAAGATGTACATAGCATATTATTTTATTCCAGCACACAAACTATCTATATTATATCACAAACCATATTTATTTGGAACTAGCTGTTGCCCGCGACTTAGTACGCGTGTAGTAGGTACATTATTTTGTTCTATAATCAATAGTTTTCGCAGCGCACGCCAACATTTTAGTAATCTGCGAATATTAATGCGATACGACATTAAAATATGATTCTCCCATACAAACTTCGACGCTTCGACGCCCTATTAGAAAATTAATAATGCAAACCCTTGGAAGAATAAATATGCCAAATTTTAGAGCTCCAGCAGTTTCGGAGGTTTTGTGATAAGTGTGTCAATGAACTTTTCTAACTGCCGCCGGCGGCGTACCCGGATAAAAAGTAGTCCATATGTTATTCCAGCACAGAAATTATATATATTCCAAGTTCCATTCAAATCCGTTCAACTGTTTAGGCGTGATTGAAGCACAAACATACATCCACATGTCCTATATCTTATATCCACACCGACGACCTCGATGGCATGGCAGGAGAGTGCTCAGCTCGATTCCCGCTACGCGAGAAATGTTTGTATGTTCTGCAAATATTTCTTCCTGGCCTGGGTATTGTAGTATTACCAATGTATTATAAGTATTTACAAAAAAGTATATAAGTGTTACAGTATTATATCAGCCATCTGGTTCTCATAGTATTTTATTAGATTTTAATTATTTTATTTTATTTGAAATAAGTAGGTATGTATCTCATCGAAATTCAAGGCATTCGTCTCGTCATGCATTGCTGCACCGGAGAATATTGTTCAACTATGTAGTATTTCTGTCCACAAAGGTAGACTTAACTTATTTCAGATTGTAGGTATAGCTAGAGGAACGCCCAACATTGTCCGCTTTGAATTTTTAGAGTTCCGTCCATGAAGGGTGCCAATGAGATCCTATTACTAAGCCTCGACTGTCCGTCCGTTCGTCCATCCGTCCGTCCATCTGTCAGCGGGCTGTATCTCATGAACCGTAATAGGTAGAGAGTTGAAATTTTCATAAAGTATGTATTTATATTACCACTATGACAACAAATAATAAAATAAAATAAAAGGGGTACCCATACAAGAAAAGTAAAATTTAACGTTCATAATCGATCATTGAAGTTAATAACACTAGGCGCGTCGCGGCTTAAAAGCCGGGACCGAAAATTTAACGTGCCCTCCGAAGCACGGAAGCGCTCAGCTCGTAATGCCACTTGCGGTCACCCATCCAAATTTTTTAACTGCATAGAAGATATTCTAAGGTTATTAAAGATATTCTAACCCAATCGAATGGATAACCACCGCTGATGTTCAATCATCGTCATAATCCTATGAGGAAGCCGAGAATCACGTTTCGCCAGTAAGTATAAAGGATCAGAGTTGGGTACATAACCTAACCTAATCAGAGTTAACCAAATATCATTGGTTAAACATAAAGCATGTTTAACCAATGATATTTCAATGTTCCTAGGTTCTTTATATATGTATTTTGCTATACATGCCTTATTTACTGAAAGGTAGGTACTTATTCAATGCACTACGTACAATTCGTTGTAAGTCAAAGTCAAAGTCAAAGTCAAAAATTTTTATTCCATAAAATCACTGGGATCACTTGGACACGTCTTAAATCTACGTTGCATTTACACCTGTTCGTAACGCGACCAGGCGTGGAAGATACAGGCAAGAAACCACGCTTGGCTATTTTTTTGGAAAATGATCCCTTTACAATCATGTTATAAAAGGAGTTGGAGCATTCAGTCCCAAGCATTTTTATCTTCTATATAATCGGATATTTTATAGTAAGCTTTTTTATACAACTTTTGTTTTATTAGTGTTTTGAATTTATTAACTGACAAATTTGTCATCTCGCTTGGGACTTTGTTATAGAAGCGTACACATTGCCCTTTAAATGATTTATTAACTTTACCTAGCCTAATCGTGGGTACAGCAAGTTTATCCTTATTTCTAGTATTAACACTATGATTATCACTATTTTTCTTAAACTTACTAACATTTTTATGTACGTACATCAAGTTTTCGTAAATATATTGACAAGGAACAGTCATAATGTTTATTTCTTTAAATTTATTACGTAATGACTCCCTAGGACCCAGGTTATAAACTGCTCGAACAGCCCTCCTCTGCAACACAAATACGGTGTTTATATCTGCAGCACTCCCCCACAACAAAATGCCATATGCCATGATGCTATGGAAGTAGCTGAAGTAAACTAGTCTAGCTGTATCTACGTCTGTAAGTAGACGTATTTTTTTGACTGCATATGCCGCAGAACTAAGTCTCTTCGACAATTTATCTATATGTGGGTCCCATTGAATCTTTTTATCTAAGGTTATGCCCAAAAAAGTAGTAGTGTCCACGAGATCTATATGTTCATTTTTTATTTTTATATGAGAATTTACTTGTGTAACATTTGGTAGTATAAATCTTATACATTTGGTTTTCTTTTCATTTAGCAATAGGTTATTTACATCGAACCATTCTACGACTTTGGAGATTGCATTGTTTACTTCGCCAAAATTAACCTGGCGTCGTTTCATTTTAAATAAAAATGAGGTGTCATCTGCAAACAATACAATTTCATGATCATCCCTAACAAGTTTAGGTAAATCATTAATATAAACTAAAAATAGAAATGGTCCTAATATTGATCCCTGTGGTACACCCATTGTTACTATTGACCCTGGAGATGTTGAGAGGAGTATGTTGAGTATGCGATAGGTAGATCGTGTATTAACTACTTAACCCACTTGCTTGTCTATTTGCCTATTTTTATAGCAGATTATTAGTTCTATTGAGCGAACACTTTTTACCGCGCTTGCTACTGAAGTAATGGATACAATTTTCCTCTTCTCTTTGCAAGCTCCAATTTTCGACGATATTATAGAAAATGTCATCAAATTCAAATATCAGATTGAACATTATTTCCATATTGCGTATATCTAAGGCTGAGGCAAAACGATCATAATCACCGAGGAAAATAATATCCTTTGAACCAGTTATCCTGGAGGAAAAATATTTTGACAGAACTGCACGCGGTTGTCTGCGAGGAACAAGCTAATTGCGGTCGCGTTGTTAACTTGGTAGGTAATGTCGGTTGCATTCGGTTTCATATAATTTTGTATCACACGACCAAAAAAGTTACATTCGTTTGGCCGGACACACTTTGTAATCAGCTCATTTAATGTTCTAAGCAACCACCTTACTGACTTATGAAGCCTAGGTAAGCCTGTAAGCCTGTGCATGTTCCAAGGTTCAAAGAAGATGCATTATAAATGGCGAAGAGCATATATTCTTTCATGCACTTGTAAAATATGTAACGGTATGGTCTTGCCCTCTGTTTCATAAAAACTTATAAAGTCTTTATGACGGTTTTTATTCTAGACATCATTCTACTCTAAGTTTTTATGAAACAGGGTTGTAGTTTTTTGCTCAAGCCACGATTAAGCAATTAGTGTTGTCCCCATTTGTCTTTCTCAACGAGCAATTTATCATCCGAGTGTGAATGACAGGCCTAAAAATGTCGGCAAAAGTGCCTGTTCACTTTTTATAGCAATCCTACGTTACGAGGTTTATGATGTGTTTTGTTGCAGAGATAGAGTTTTTGTTCCCGCTGAGACGCTGATCTACGAATATTAAGATTAGCATACGACTTGATATAGGTAGGTAAGAGTTATATTATATTAAAGAATTGTATTATAAAATCTAGGTATAAGAATGTTAGACTGGTACCTACCCAAACAAGGCAGGCAGCGTCTCTGACGTTGCAGGTGTCCCTAGGCAGCGGTAATCACTTACCACCAGGTGAGCCGCTAATCAAAGATAGTGAGGACACCAAATTCAACCAATAACAATTAAATAATAGGCGTTAAACAAGGCTTAATCCTGTAGGTACCTGTTCTCTATATCCTTCTCGAAATACAGAATGTAACTATTGCCACAAATGCTGACAATATAGCTATACTAGCCAAGAGCGCGAATCCATTTGTAGCAACAGAGTTCCTGCAAGATAAGAAACTAGGAATAGAGATTAAAACATTTGCTCAAGTTTATTAAAATAAGTTACAACACCACCCAAATCAATTGGCATCAATACAGCAACTTATAACACCCTCATACACTAGGAGACTGAAGAGCAAAGATGTCATGCAACTTAGAGATGGCTGAAAATGAAGAGTGATAACCGTGGAGAAAGCAGGAGAGTGACCCGACACCAAACCCAGAAAACATTTGCTCATAGTTGCTTGTTTAGCCTGCCATATAGAGTACCTATAAAAGTATTTTTTATCTCTATCACTGTCATTGTCAACTAGATAGGTACGTGCGTTACGGATAGAGAAGTATATATAGGTAACTATAAAAGTATGAAATCAATGTTGAAACTAGAGGCTGTAAGCAAAAGTTCAGCTTAAATAAATACCTAACTACTAGAAGAAACTATACAAGGTGTCTCAAAGTGTCATTCAACAGAAGCTTCCGCCTAGGTACACCAAATGTGTAACCCAAATTAACAACTCTGCTCTTTTAATTTTCATTAGCATGCTTGGTTCTGGGAATTTCAGATCATGTATCGTGCAAACTAGATACCATTAATTAATTCGGTAGGTACTTTCTAGGTAGACAGTAAAAGGCCATGGTCATGGTAATCAATTATAATCACCACTTCCATCCCCAGGGTGAAAGCAAGCAGTAATTATCACAGGTCGTTAAATAATGGCACTGAAAAGAATTGAAACATGATAATTGAAAGTATTTGTTTTCAAAAATTGAAACACGGCAATTGAAAGTATTTGTTTACAAACAATGTTCATTATAGTCAGTGAGTGATGGTTCTCGATCCATCAGGGTTTTAGAGTTTCGCGTGAAACCGAAATTGTGTCGTGTCAAACAAACATAATCACATAGGTAGAAGAGTGTGTATCTACTGTGTAGGCTGCTTTTTAAATTAGTAAGTATGTAAGACCTAAGGAACAGTATTACAGTATCTTATTTTATTAGATAAAATTAAAAAAATGCTGACCTCAATGTTTTTAATAATTGATTAATAAATTGTTTTCTTTATCGAGTTGTGCTGTTAGGCGGAAATTGAAGCGTCCCAAATGAAAGATACGAAAACGAAAACTACAATCTTCTCCAACCACATTTATGTGAATTTGACCTTTCTTCTCTCTCACTTTCTTCAGTTTTATTTTTTTATTTTTCAACGTTTGTTCTTTTCCTGCTGATACATGAAAAATGTGACACATAGGTACGCTATACCGCAAGCTTGAGAAAGTTATCCAAACTCATCATACTTTCCTTCCATGTACATTAGCACTAAAACCATGAAATAGACTTTCGACGACTTACTTACCCAAATAACAAACCGACAGAAAACTTAACAAGTAGGTAGCTCAACCAACCACAATGTATTTGAGCTTTGGCGAACGTTCACTCAATTTAGCTCATGTTGTATGTTAATGCAGAACTGTATGCGAACCACGTGTGCATTATGACGACCTCGGTGGCGTGGCGGGCGAGTGCTCGGCTGAGGCGCGCGTTCGATTCCCGCTACGGGAGAAATGTTTGTATTTTATGCAAATATTTCTTCCGGGTCTGGGTGTTGTAGTATTATGTATTTACAAAAAAAGTTAATTAGTAAAGCATTCTATCAGCCAGCCAGGTGCTCATGGTACAAGCTTTACTTAGTTTGGGGCTAGATGGCGCTGTGTGAAATGTCCACAAATATTTATTATTATTTATCATGTAGGATGGAAAAGACATCAAGGTACTGATTGATAAAGCTAGCACGCTCGGTAGCACAAGAATATAAAACTTTTCTTTAAGAAAAATACAGTTTAAATTAAAAAACCCTATTATTCCGGTATACCGCTTTATAGGGTAACAGTTATTGTTCGGGTAAAGACCCAAACAAAAGGGTTATCGCTTCAATCGGTTTCCGTTATGAATGGGCATTCTAATACCCTGGTCAGGAATGTACCTAAGGACAATAACCTCTTCACTTAACAAAGGCAATCAATAACTATGAAATATTTTAGGTAAAAGATGGTTTTCTCGCCATGAATGTATAAACAATTTTTTTTTGTAGTTTCAAAACTACGTATATCGTATAGAATTTATCACAAAACGTTAGCGCAGGAAAAAAAGCGAGAGTCCGCACGTCCTCTGGGTTTTTTTTTTTTGCATCGCCAATTTAATCTTTTGCCATAAGTACCTATTATATATTTTTTTTAATTACATTTTTTTTAAATCATGGAAAAATTACGATACTCTGAGTTACTGTGACTTTTTTTGTGACAACGTGACATTTAACCCTATTACATGAAGATGAATCACTGCTCTTTTGCCTATGCCCGTGACCTCTGTGACATTGGCGGGGTCACGAAGGTCACAATCACAAAGGATGGTGTAAATCCCGGGAGACACCTACCTAAGGGTTGTTTATATTACTGCTCCAGAGAACATATGGGACGTAAATTACAAAATATATTCGACGAAAATCGACGTACACGGTACAAGTAATACCACCACATTTTATGATTACAAGGTTTTTGCTACTGAAAAAGCTTTTAAGATCTAAGTGGTAATATTTGCCAGCCACCATCTTATAAATACTCGTAGTTCGTCTGTGGACATAACGCCTATTATTTGTTTATTACTTTATCCTTGCGTGGCTAAAAGTATAATACAAGAATGGCATGACGTAGTCGAAGTAAACGACTAAACGTATCATTAATTTACACGTGTTGCTTTTAACCGACTTCAGAAAAGGAGGTTCTCAATTCAGCTGTAGTTCTTTTATGTATGCCACCTGACATTACTTGAAATCTCGGCTTGACTAAAAAAAATTTAGGGGCCGTTTTTACATTTGTATTTTAATCGAAAAAGGTGACCAGTGTCATTTCGACTGCGTAAAATGACGCGAGTTTACGCATAATTGAAATATCAATTAACAGAGCACTGGTGGTCTAGTTGGTAGGGACCCCGCCTTACGATCCTAAGGTCGTGGGTTCAGACCCGGTCGTGTCGTCGTAAGAGAAAGTTTCCCTCTAAGTTTCATGCTTCTAGGACTCATGGTTTAGGCTGTGCGTTGATTGTGTCAGTCAGTCTCTATCAGACAGTAACGAAAAAGTTTTATATATTTAGACTCGTTCTTCGCAGTCGGGTAAAAAGACTCAGTGTACTTTAAATTTCTATACAGGGTTTATCCAAAAACAGTAAAAGAGCAATGAAACCGAACGGAATAATGTAATCGATTTGGGCAACACATTCACCTATTACTTACAAAACCCCGATAAAAGATAAGTTTCTTGATAAGTTAATAAGGGAGCTTTTAGGCTACCGAATGCCTTTTACTAAAATAAATAAATAAAACGTTTAAATTTTTATAATAAAGATAAGTGGGCATTTCACACAGCGCCATCTAGCTTCAAACTAAGCAAGGTTTGTACATGGAAACCAGATTCTTTATGGAACACAAGAAGCCTTTTTTAATACATAAATAGTAGGTAGATGATTTTGATTTACATCGTCAGGAGGCAACTTTTGCCTACACTAACGGGACGCTGTGTAGTGCCCCCGAATATAGATGCAGTAGGCTTGCCCAGCACCTAGACCATCCTTTCAGCTTAGTCGGCCTTATTCATAGAAAATACATGGTCAATACGTCAATACGTGCTGACCAAGCCGTGGGTTTCCTCACGATGTTTTCCTTCACCGATTCGAGCTGAAAAATCCATTGAAGGACGACCGTAAAAAAAATACAAAATTAAAAAAAATTACCTAAATCATAGTTACATTATTATTATTTACTTTCAGGCCTCTTTTCTATATCCATATACATAACAAACGTACATGCATGATACAAATGTTTACGCTTTCATGTGTTGCAGAGATACCTACTATCAACTGAGCTATGAGGTCAGTTATTCGGGACAGTACAAGTGCTATTAATGCCACTAGCGGTTGCCTTATAGTGCTTTGTAGCCTTCATCTAAGGTAAACCATATAACTTAGACCTTTTCCTGACTGTTTATTGGTAGCGGGGCGAAATGGTGGGCAGGAAAGACCGGATCAGTACATAATTCTCCCTATGAATAGAAAAAAGAAGTAGGAAGTATTACTACTACATCGCACGCATATCTGAAATCATCGGAAATCATCTACTAATGTACAAAGGGTCGTATTTTTGTCAAAAAATGTATAGCGCTTTTCCACAGATAAAAAATTTGCTATGGCAATAAACGATCCGTTGTACGTTAGTCTACAAACCAATAGGAACAGGTTAATAAACAGTATACCTACGTGAAGTTGTCTTGTTGCATTGAATGTTTAGTTTTATGAGAGTTAAGCTTAACTAAAAAACATTTTATCACAAGTACCATAGTTCTTCTACCAAATTACTTCTCTGCTTGACTGGAAGTAAAGAAAAAACAAAATGCGTCCAGTTGCTTCTCTCTAGCAGCATGTAGCGAAAATAGCGACTAAGGGATAGTATTCTATCAAATATGATAGACCATCTATATGGGCGATGAAACGATCACCTCTCACCATGGTTCACCATATCCATCTTGGGACTTCGAATCAGGACTGTCTACAAGTTTTCTTATGATTACTTGTGGCACTACCCACCTCACTAGGGATACGGGCGTGTTAATATGTATGTAGGTATGTATGTATGTATGTACCTTCTACCATGTTTAAACCAAACATTTGTGTGAACAAAATATGTCTACAGTCCTGCAAATCTACTGTGGAGAATGGGTTCGTGAACATTACTTTAACTGCGGCCTAACCTCAATTATTTAAATGGCCTTCCTGCAATGAGGAGAATATATTGTCAAATGCTCCAGAGTTCTAGGTATAGATGATATAAGAAACTAAGATCGGTACATATGTAGTTGTGGATTTCAAAAATGTATTAGATTCCTTTGGTATTATTTGGATCTATAAAACAAAAATGTTTTTTAATCAGAGTAGCCTCTATCTATCTGTGGCATCGAGCATTTAACTGAAGCTTAAATGCTCAGTTAAATGCTCGATGATCTGTGGTCGATTTAATAATATTATAATACATTTTAGTAAGGGTTAGTTTGACTAGTGCAGTAACAGAATAAAAATACCTAGCGTATATCTTTTTCCAGGTTACGAACTAATTGTATTCCAATTTACATCCACGTCAATACAGCCGTTACGTGCCTGAGCCAAACTTTAACGTGGAATTCATAGTCGATGTAAGGGCTCCTTTTGGGACCTAAAGAACTTCATTCAATGATAGTACAGATAGACACAAGAAGTTAATACAACCCCACGTTTCATGTAAAATTGGTTGCCAAGACTCACAATTTCATAATGCTTTCACCTGTAAGATCTCCACTAGTAAGACAAGCCCCTAGCTGAGCTCCGATTTGTGCTGCGCAGCACATAGCCCACGGGGCCTGTCTCAAGTTCAAATAATATAGCTCGAAGTGCTCTTGACTGTACTACATTTTATAACAATAATAACAGATAATTAGCCCTGATTCTACAAACTCTACATCATCATTATTTTCCTGCCCCTATCCCACTCTATGTGGGGTCGGCAAAGCATGTTCTTCGGATCATGCTGTAAGAGTTTTAGCTAAGGTGTTTTAAGACCGGCCGCCTGCCTGACGTCAAACCTCCTTGGGAATGCTTGCTTATTGTATCCTTGGACGAATAAACGTCCAAGATTGTATCTCATCATGTTGGAGAGGATACTATCCCGTAGTCGACTTTTACGACATGCTCGGGAGAGAAGCAGCTGAACGCATTCTATGCTTTTTCTTTACTCTCAGTCCAGCAGAGAAGTACTCTATATATTAGTAAAAAAGTATGGCTCGGCCAAAAAAGTTGGAAAATATGACGAAATGCTTCCAGAAAACGGAGATAGTACCCCGCTTCTTTTGGCTCGTCTTGGCAGGGTCACTATCGTGCCCTAAATAAAAATAGGCATAAAACATCAAGTCAATATAGTTTTATTGGCGCGGAAGTTGGAACAAACATCTCATATCATGGCCCGCGGCCGGACGCCAACTAATAAAGCGCCATGTGCTAGCCTTCGACAACTTCAACAGTTCTGTGTTCAACCCTTGACCTTTTAAATACGGCCCCGATCGAACAATCTTACTACAACTACTTCTCTACCAGTCGTGTCACTAGTTCTTTCGAACCAGTATGGTGAATGGTTACTGTCTACTTTGGACAGAGGCAGCCAAAGGAATAAATTAAAATAGCTTCTTACAGTCGCCATACTGGATTTTTTTACACTTTATATAGCCTATGTCACACCTCATTTGACGAAATCGGTCCAGCCTAAACGTGGCTAACCAAAGGAATGCACATAAAAAATAAAGGCCTTTTACCATCTATAGTAGATGATTTATTCAGCGTCAGGAGGCAACGTACGAAGTAAGATGGAGTTCCATCCTCTCAGCTTAGTCGGCCTTGTCCACAGGAAAGACATGGTCAATACGTGCGGAGCTGACTAAGCCGCGGGTTTCCTCATGATGTTTTCCTTCGCCGTTTGAGAGTGCTGGTATAGCGCACATAATTTTTTCGCACAGTAGGTAAAATACATTGGTTTTGAACCGGATTTGAACCCACCCTATATGTTATTCTAGCACACATGCTATGTACATTCCAAGTTGCATCTAAATCCTTCAGCCGTTTAGGCATGATTGAGGCACAAACATACATTCACACGTCCTCATAAACTTTCGCATTTATAATATAAGATAATATATTTGTAAACATGTATTTGTATTTTTATATCCGTAAATAAACATAACAGCTATGCACACATTTACAGCGTTGTGGCCAACTAAAGGTCTTCCAGGAGTGTCGCACGTCTGGCTGAGAGCCAGAAAGTGATGTGCATTACTGTAAATTATACCAATGTCATTGACAGACATTATGCCCTACATCATGATGCTCTCAACGTTATTCATGCAATTACAGAATAGATATAAGAAGATACTGCTTCCAAATGTTATAAAGCGAAACGTGAGTAGTATAGCACATACGCACATATATGTACTTATAACCATCTGTAGCTGTAGTTTTTAAGTCTGAACTCTCTAAATTCTGATAGAGGGATTTCCGGGCTAATTTAAATGAAAAACAGTAAAATTTGTATTAGATCAAAACCTTGAGACCAGTAGGTATGAGTGTATAAACATTTATTAAGTTCGTTTAATATTAAACCAGACACATATTTCCAGAACTATATTGAAGACTGAAAAAATCAGTAAATCCTAATGTCCTCGTAAACGTCACGTAAAATTAGGTTTCTCCATTTATAACGCCAGCTGCGAATGTTGAGATCTAAATTCATTCGTCAGAATCATATTCAATTATGATTTAAACATATGACGGTTGATGTTTCTTATTATATTTCAGCTCTTTGACAAAAAGTGGATGAGTTCTGTGAAATATTCCATGGATTGAAAAATTCCATGAAAGGAGGACATATGTGACGGCTAACAGAAAGGGATAGAAGAAAATATGCTGTGCCGAGTTCGATAGAGCCCGACTGTGGCTTAGAGAAGGAAGGGTAAGATTCGCGATAAAGAGATACGTCAGCGCTCAAGATTCGTACTGGTATCTACATACATAATTATCACGCCCGTATCCCTAATGGGGTAGGCAGACCAACAAGTAATCATAAGAAAACTTGCAGCCACTCCTGATTGAAATCCCAAGATGGGTATGGTGAACCATGGTGACAAGTGATCAGCCCATCGCCCATATAGGATCCATCATGTTGGGGAGGATACTATCCCTTAGTCGACTTTTACGACATGCTCGGGGAGAGAAGCAGCTAGATGCATTCTATGTTTTTTCTTGCTGGTATCTGTCATAACTAAAATGAGTATGGCTCAAAACTACTTAGGTATAATGAAGCACTCGTGGCGTAGCTTACTTAGACGTTCTTGATTGATCGTTAAAGTTAAACAACGTTGTGCGCGTTCACAATTTGGACGGGTGATCGCAAGTGGCATCACGAGCTGAGCGCTTCCGTACTTCGGAGGACATGTGAAATTGTCGGTCTACTAAAAACTCAGTCACAAGAGTTGGCTAGCTCATACGAACTTACTTACTTTACTTATTATTGGTACTTATGGCTTAAGCTACATATTCAGATCCTTGGAAGTTGAAAGGGTTAATCAGACCTAGAGACAAAATATTGGTAAACAATGGGTAAACATAAGTGGGTATCTTCCAAACAGATAAACGATTTAACAGACTGAAAATAAATTGTAGTGTCCCATATTTTCTTTATTTTTAACATTTCATATCTCATGTTATTGCGCTGTCCATTCTGCAGCCAACCTTTCTATCGCCCCTATTGTTTAATGTACTCTTTGCTTTCTATAAAACTATATAGAGCTGATTTCATTATTCAAACTGAACAGCGATTAGATCTAAGCTGAGTTCACGAACTGTCATTATTATTAGTTTTCAAACAATTTGACAATGACAGCTCTTAACTCAATTATAACCTAAACACCTTTCGGTGACATAGTTTAATGTTGTTTTACAAACTAAGTATAATTCTGTGTAATTATTATATTCCCTATCGGGCAGGCGGTTATTCTGTGCGCTTATTGCCTTTTCGTGAAATTATTTTATTTTATTGTCAAAAAGTCCTCCGTTCACTGTTCACTCAGGGCGCCATTTTTATCTCTGACATCGATATATTTTGACGTCACCAAACGAAATGACGTAAATCAAAAGAGATGGAACTATTTTTTACTCGCTGAAATAATTTTGCAATTTCTGAATAGATATCTTTATAGTCGTGCCACTAGTTCTTTCGAACCAGTGTGGTGAAAGGATTTAAAGTGCGCCTTAAAGGCTCCTTTCGTGCACGTGACTTACATATTTTCGAACTTTTTAGGTTCTACGACATGCCTGTTCCCTCGCAATGTTTTCCTTCACCGTTTGAGTAAATTTTTCGAACAGAAAAATCCACGACCTTAGGATTAGAAGGGTCACTACCACTAGACCATATACCTCCTAAGTAGTCCTAAAGTAACGAATTCCAAATTGTGTTTTATTATTTTCAACAAATTGGTGCAAACATATAAATATTTTGATAGTCATTGTGAAGACAATCTTAGTCTTGCAACATTTCTACAACTTAATTTAACTATTAGTACTACTTAAATAAACAGTGCCATAAACATGTAATAAAAAAGTTTGTTTTAGGTTAAGTATGCGCATTTTGTTTATTGTATCTCCAGTTTGGCTGAAGTATTTATATTTAGAGTATTCAACCCACTGACTTACTCACTCCAATTTTCTATTCCGCTCCGACCATCATTAAAGCACAGGGACAGACGCTGCAAACCGCATCCGTTGACTTCTCCACCAGCTGTTCCAGCCACGAGCTGTACGAAGCTATATCACGTTCACGAATGAGCGATGCCAGAAATATTTTGTTCATGCTCCAGGCATTCTTAATAACATTGTGTGCACAGAAGCGTTATACATGGCGTCGCGAACGAAGCTAGTACAGCTAGTAATAAATAAGGTTGATAAAATAGTACCTATCTTATCAAAAAGAAAAGCTCAATCAGAACTTCTAAAATGCTAAAAACTAATGAACAAAATATGAAAATTCTTATCTCTTAGCAAGCTAACTTTATCTCTGAGTGCTAGTCTATATTTCATTCGTATACAAGTGAAACCGCGGGGATAAACTTAGTATTCAATAAGGAAGTTTCAGTTCTATAGCAACAGGTGAAACTCCAAAAACGTATCAAACAAGGCGTAGTTATAATGAAATGTTTATTGCGCCATCAAAACTTGATAACCATGACTCCAACTTCTCCAAACAAACATCATAATTTAGTATTGTGTCACAAACACACCTATAAAGAAATAAATGTACCGAGGTTACATCGGAACAAATACGAATTAGCTGAAATGCGGGTGTGTCGAAACAAAGCAAAACTTTAACAGCCTTATTATAAACGAAGACTAAAAGATAATCCTGGTTTAAACGTGACAGGACCTAACGAAAACGTTTACAGAACAAAGTCTTTCTCTAGTTACTGTAACATCTTTGGTACTTAATATACTTTGAGAGCTTTGTTTTGCTAAGATAATTTTGAAAATCCTGACTGCTCATATAAATATGAAACAATGAGTAGTAAGATATTTTGAACACCTTGGGTGCTTACAACAATTATATAATGATTTGAACTACGTATATCAAATTGCTTTTATGTTTTTCAGATGATTTTGACTACTCTAGACGCTCATATAAATTTGAAGCTGACTGTACGTATTATTTCGTGGTACTATCTAGCCTTAGTCTATACTATGTTTTGTAAAAAAAACACATTTTTAAAACCTAACTAACTTAGACTAGATAGATTTATACCTAGACAGTCTAGATAGTTTTGGCTTAAACCTAGAATATCTTTTTTTATAATGACACAATAAAATATTATATTTCTATCAAGATTCTAAAAACGATTTGTTTTCGCACGACACGCACTCGTGCTTGCTGATAGCTCTAATGAGAATGTTCCTCGTAATTCAACACAAAATGATAAATACATTGTAAACGTCTGAAAAGAATTGGACATGGCATAAAATCAACCTACTCAGAACATAAAATACTTTTTCAGAAGCTTTATGGCTCTAAATATAAAATGTATTTGCGGAGGGCAACTGACCTTTTCCATCAATATGAATTAATGAGTAATATAAACAGTTTTAGATAAGTTATCTAGCCTCGTACCGCTACGGTAAACGCGTAGAACGTGCTACGAGACTTATTGCTACATTGTTTGCTCGCGGTGACATGAAGCGTTGTTTGAAGTTTCTAGAATGGTCGAAATTATCTCAGGACTTTGGGTTTCTATGCATTGTTCAGCTACCATTATTATAAAGCAAACTCATTTACCCCCGAATACTCAAACGCGACTCAGAGTTGAGCACGGCACTCACGGTTTTTTGACAGTTTCTGATGAAAATCTGTCAAAAATCGTCATTTGAGACGTGCTCAACTTTGAGATGCGTTTAAGTATTCGGGGGTTAGTTATATGAAATAACAGCTGTCAGGTGTTACATCGTCTCATTTAACGCTGTTCAAAGTTTTGTTCCTGTTACCCATGTGAACTTTGAAAATCCTTGGTGAAAAGTATAAGGTCTTTTTTATAAAATTAAGAGTTTTGTTGCTTTGCGACCACAGCACCCAAGGTAGTATAAGAATAAAGTCAGTAACACAGAAGTTCATGCACTTTTATTGGTAATAAATAACTCTAGAACCCATGGGCTGGGAAACATAATTAGGGTTTATCATGGAAGTTTTGTCATGGCTCTATATTGTTTTGTAAAAAAAAATTGTCAATTCCGCACATATTGTGAAGAAAATGTTATTTAAAATTCTTCAATGTTCACGAATTCCTGTTTAATTTTACTTGATAGTATAAATCCCTCAGATATAAAACTAGTATGGGACCACATTGGGATTATTTCCTATACAATAGCGAAATAATCATTAAAATCGAATAAATATTGGCCGAGATATCGATAGTCACATACAAAATTTTTAAAAATATATACATACATATATACAGGCGAATAGAACCCCCTCCTTTTTCTTAGCCGACTGCGAAGGAGGAGGTTAAAGTGTTTGAGGTGTAGGTATGTATGTTGGTATGTGCATTCCTTTAGCTGAAACTGTAGCAAAAAATAACTAATGCTGGAATCCAAACGGCTGGACGGATTTTAGCAAATTAGATGTCGTTGGATATGTCCGGATGAAGAGTGTTTAGGCTATGTCAAAAAATCTGACGACTGCAAGAAACCATTTTCCATTTATTCATTGACTTTTGTCGCCATGCTGCCATATAAAGTGATGCAAACAAATGCTAATTCGTAACATTCGACCCTTTCCGGACTGTAAACTCGATAACTATTATGACCCATTGAATCAGTAAATATGATCGCACCCACAAGAATAGTACGGTGGCCACCACTTGTTTGAAATATTCAACTTATACGAGTATATTTCCAACCTATCTTATCCCACTGCAGGGCAAAGGCCTCCCTCCCTTTTTTCCTTGTCTGAAAATAACTTTTTTCCCTGTAAAACAATCAACTAGCAAACAACAAAGTAATAACAAATAAATAAATTGTATGTGCTACTTGTATTATTAATAAATTGATACGGTCGAAAAATTGTTAAAGCGTCGGGAAAATAACAAGATATTTCACGGTATTAACACCCATTTCACAAACCCAAATTATCCTACTAATATTATAAACGCGAAAGTTTGTATAATGTATGGATGTTTGTTACTCGTTCACACCTGAACGGCTGAACGGATTTGAATGAAACCTGGAATATACATAGTACATGTACTGGATTAATATTTAGGCTATTTTTTATACGGGTACCACGTGAGCGAAGCCGCGGGCGGCAGTTACTATCTAATAAATTGTACGTTTGAACATAGGCATGTCATAAGTAGGTGATATGTGACGATAAGAGTGTTAGATATTAATGTGGATGGTTACAAGCGTAGAGGTAGACCGAAGAAGAGATAGATGGATTGAGTGAAAGATGTCATGAGTAAGTAAGGAGTGAATATTGAGATGACGACTGATAGAGGGGAGTAGAAGAAAACCCCAATGTTGTGCCGACCCCACATAATTGTAATAAGAGCAGGGGAGATGATGATCGATAATATTTGTGTAAGAATACGATTTGGCCCATATTTTAATATAGCAAGCTGTCCGAAACATCTGTGTATGTCACCAATCAACGCCAATGCACTATGAATAAAAATATACAATGTGTCTACCAAAGTAATCCATTAGTTATTATTTAAATTCAAATAACGACAGATACTGTTATTAGTATGTTTGACTTTAGTTACCTTCCCTCTGCTACGATGATTTACAAGTCTAGCACTGAACTGAGGAGGCTCCTTTGTTAGTGGAATATCATGAAGTGTGATCTAGTGTGATGTAATAACACGGTGATAAATAGTAAATATATTTTACGATATTTCCAAGTGATACCTAGTAATACCTAAATTAAATGTATGTCACCGTAAAGTTGTAAATACCGCTCGTAGGTAAAATTTTTATGTTCAGCAAAATTGGGATCAGATTTTCTTGCCTTATAATATTCATGCACTTTATAAAGTGAGTTAATTACTGTACTTGTTAATTTGAAACATAATCTTTGATTGAAAATCTCGAGTGCGTTCTGTTCCAACTAACACGTCGTTAGTTGTTAGTTAAACAGCGATTCCGACAATGCTCGACATGCCCTTATCACGCTTAGCTGATATCTAAAAACTCATCTTAAGGGCTTTAGGTACCTAGTGCAATAGTGATTACATAGTTTTATCAACATGTTATCTTAGTAATTAGCATCGACACAATGTTATTTTAAGCGCTACAACAAATCGTGTCATTAGTTCTTTCGAACCTTTGTGGTGAAAGAGTTAAATGCGCCTCAATGAGGCTTCTTTCATGCACTTAACATATTTTTAAGCGCTATCGATATAGAATGGCGCTCATTAGGGGAGAATGATGGCCGCATTGCCACGCTGAATGGCAATACTGCTCTGTTGAGCCAAATAAGAACCAGCTCTTGGATCATGCATCGCTTCGACCAGATGAAATAATAGTTAGATTAATTGTAGAACTTTATCTAACTAATTAGCTTGGGGGCATTAAAATTGATCCCTTTCCTATCAGCTGTGGGTTTTCATTCCACATTCCGATTTGCTAGTCAACAGGAAATTCAATTTAAACGTCAATCCTTCCCTTCAACTCTGGTTATCCAAACAATGCAATGAGTTGATGCGCTTCGTAAAATAAAACTGTTTTAAGGACTTTATCTATCCGCTTAGTTTTGAAGAGGATAATATCCCTTAGTCGACTTTTTCGATATGCTCGGGGAGAGAGGTACTCTAGGTTTTTTGTTTACTCCCGGTACAGCAGAGAAGTAATCTTAGGAATAATAAGAATAAAAAGTAAGTCTAGACGCCTCGACCTCACCTTGGAGATATTTTACAAGACGTCTGTTCCTCGCAGAGTTATGCTAATTAAAAGGAGCTAATGAAGAAATAAGGACGCTTAAATTAAAAGTAGATGTAGTCTGCTTGGCTTATATTGTTACCTACTAAGAAAGAAGTTGCAATATTGACTTGTTAATTTTAGCGAAAGAATGTAATTTATTTACAGAAAAAAACTTACAACTAATACAAGTACTTGCAAATATAATTTATAAAATACAAAAGTATCAGTCAGATAACTCACCTAATCCAGATCAACGAAAGGTGGAAGTGTGCTCAAAACTCTGACCGCATTTAAAACTTTTTTTATGGAATTTTATGGAAAACTCTCTCACAATTTCATCTTCATCATCTACAGACCGACTTTACCCACTGCTGGGCATAGGCCTCCCTTTGTTTGTGACATTCATCACGGTCCTGTCCACACACACACATACAGTCACACACACAGTCCACAGTCTTGTCCCACGATTTTCACTATATCGACTGCCCATCTCACAACTTACCTACTCATAAATAAAATAAGACAGGTACCTGATAACATCACAATCTTACCTACTTGGCCATAATAGCGTAGCCAGAGGCAGATTCGTTCAAGCTATTAAATTAGAAATTTAAATAACCCCCGACCGAACAGAACACCACAAATCAATCGGACCTGTGAAAGTTGGAAAGATCCCTTTTTCAAGTAGGATATGAGCTGAGGATCTTCAAATGCCTCAACAGATCTTCATAAGCTACAGCTAAAAACTATTTCGATTATATTACCTTTCAAACAGAAAAAATTCGCATCAAAATCGGTCCATTCGTTTGGGAGCTACGAGGCCACCAGACAGACACACAGATACACAGACAGATACACAGTACACGTTAAACTAATTTATAAGTTTGACGTGTAGGGCTAGGGGTTACAATAACACCCCTCTTTTCGGGGGTCAAACGCGTCGGGGATTAAACATACTTCACCAAATACATATATGGATTAAACTCCATAATCCATGTTATCTTAATAGTTTAACTTTGGGGTAAGATAAACAAAACCTTGAACATTATCGTATGAAAACAAATTAAACTTGAAACTGAACTATCCATAATACTATAAATATGTCACCGTAAAATTTAAAACACGGTTAGCCGCTTAGGCGTGATTGAGGCACAAACATCCTCACAAACTTTCACATATATAATATAGTAGGATATACATGCTCGTAATACCCGTATTACATGTGCCTATACAATACTATAGGCTTCCCTCACGAGCCAGATAAAAGTTTGAAGTTTTGACCGCTATGCGATAGTTTGAATGTCAAAAGTAGTTTTGAAAGCTTTGAATCTGGGGGCACCGTAGTGCCCCCGCCAAGAAGAGCCAAAAGAAGCGGGGCACTACCACCCGTTTCTGGAAGAACGGCAATCATGAAACGGTCTAGCAATACTTTTTTACCAAGAGTAGAGTTGGTAAAGTCAGGGCTCACAGGTAGAGTTATTTCTAAGGGCTTGGCTCTACTGGTAGAGAGCTCATCTACACTAATATTATAAAGAGGAAAACTTTGTTTGTTTGTTTGTACTGAATAGGCTCAAAAACTACTGGACCGATTTTAAAAATTCTTTCACCATTCGAAAGCTACATTATCCACGAGTAACATAGGCTATATTTTATTTTGGAAAAAAATAGGGTTCCGTAAGATATTTGGGTTTTTCGGACACAAGGTGTAAAAAATCAACCAGAAAAGTTACTTATTTTGCGTACGCTGCCTAAACTATAAAAGATAGAACCATAAAATGTTCTAATTAATTGTAGATCTTATAAATATCTACAAAAAAGTCCGCGACACACTATACCCATCTATGTCGAGTGAGGCACAGCAACCATTTTTTTATTTAAAAATCTTGAATTTTTTTTGGACTACATTTAAACGCGTTTATTTTACTCATGCTATTAATCCTTATCAAAATAAATGATTTCATCACTAAGAACAGTTTATGGAGATAATATTTGGTCTTTGAATGATTAAAATTGGACGTTTGGTTTTGAAGTTATGGCGAAATTAAAATATTACGATTTCTGCTGCACGACCGCTGCGTAGGGAGCCGACCTCGCGACTGACCGTGTCTTTCCTGGGTAGGCTTTTTGCAGCGGTAACCGACATCCACGCGGGCGGAGCCACGGGCGACCGCTATTATAGAATAAAAATAATGTACTACACGCGTACGAAGTCGCGGGCAACAGCTAGTAATTCATAATCTGGGTTCACAGGTAGAGTTATTTTGAAAGGCTTGACTCCACCAGTAGAGATCTCATAACTTTTAACAGTGAAAGCATGAACTTGTGAGTCTTGGCAAACAACTTTACATGGAATATTTTTGACCTACCTACTCCTATAAGTAAACCTACCTTAGAAGCCGTTTACGGCAATACGCTCAATACGCAAAATTTATAAGTTTTGGACTTAGTTTTCTCATTATAAGTAAACAAGCTTTCGCCCGCGACTTCACTCGCGTGGTATCCGGACAAAAAGTAACCTGTATGTCATTCCAGCACACATACTATGATATACTACTATGTGATTGAGGCATAAACATACATTGTCACATCCACACATCCTCGCAAACTTCGCATTTATAATATTAGTAGGATTATATTCTGTTTTTTGAGAAATAAACGTCTTAAACCATATTTTATATGTATTTTCATTTGTCAAAATCTATACACGAGTGGATACGCAGCGAATGTCATGTTTGTAGTCTGTGGGGTTACGTTTATACTATTATGTGATAGCGGGTACCCAGCTATTGGAATTTGAGAGACACGTAGAGTTTCGTTTATGTGTGTTTAAAAATACCACCGGAAGCATAATTATTTTTATGTCGCTATTATTTTTAATGTAAGCGTTTTAGAGACGTCAAATAAATGTGCGTATTCAGAATTGTAGAGCAGGAAGAATTTTGAAAGTTTTCATAAGTATAAGTAGGTAATAAAAACTGTCATAAGTAAAACAAGTGTCTCTTTTTAAGAACCTTAAAAAGGAGGTTTTCAATAATTTGGCTGTATTTTATCCGACTGTGAAGAAAAAGAAGTAAAGTTTCTGTTAGTAATGTATGTTTTTGTGACCATCAGTGACAGAGCCAATTTTAAGTGTTCAAGTTACGTAATTCGTAGAAATAATCAAAAATTATGTTGTGATGATTCGTACTCTGCCTTCAGTCTTTGTCTTAATTCCCTTAGCATAATTAAAAGCTTATGCTGGTTATTAAACTCAACCGTGTCTATGTTTTGGTAGCCCTGAATATGTTTGCTTAGTGAGCTACTAAAGCATAAAGTGGAACACCCTGTATGCAAGGGAGGCTCCAGGTTTTAAGTCAGAGGGGGTCATAATATATAGTCGAGGTCTAATCAGGACAGATCATCAATAAGATTAGAAAAAATGTCTCTAGTCGACCTAGACCCAGCCCAGGGGGGGTCATGACCTCAGAGATCCCTATGACCTCCCCCCCTCCCTCTCCTGTATCCAGCCTATTCTATACGTACTATATAAACTTCTATGTTGCCAATATATTCGGTAACTCATGTCCCATGCCAACAAGGGGCTCTGAAGGTCATCCTTATTAAAATCACTGATATTGCCTTGTTATATGCTCCGGTTTCTACAGCCTTTTCACGACGAGCTTACGACTCCTCACTTACATGGTTGTCAAATTAGTTAAAAAAATCTAAGAGTCTCTGTCTACTATATCAACTGCCCACTGTACCACACACTGTTCTATAATTCCGACACAAAAAAGCAAAGCAAACTATTGATAGGGCTTGGTTTTGCCTTTCTGTAGTCGGTTGACGATCCATTTGGCAGCTCCTAGACAGCACTAAAACTATAGATATTCTTGTTTTAACAAGTATTTATTAAAAAACAAACCCCCGACTGCGAGAATTGCCGCCTCGAAAAGTTCATCTAATCACTCCAAAAGTTTGGCGACAAAAATCCGCAATTTTGGTTTTTTGTAATTTTAATATACTCACCCAGTGACACTCGCGAAATAAAGACGAATGTAACGAATTATTATTATTATTTCACACAACGCTATCTATCCCCAGACCGGGAGAAATACTTGCAGAACGTACAAACATTTCTCCAGTAGCGGGAATCGAACCCGCGCCTCTCGCATCTCAACCGAGAACTCGGCCGCCGCGCCACCGAGGTCGTCATGTTGGTCCATTATGTTGGAGAGGATATCTACCTATAGAGGGATTTCTACAAAAAGAAAATATTGTTTACTTGTTACTAGAATAGTGCTGTAGTGTGTTACCTACAATTTAAAATAGAGCTCGTCTACTGGGATCTATCCGGAACAGTCAATTTGAAAATGTATCGAAAGTGCTACGGAAGTCGACCCTCTACGACGTAATACGTGTTGCATTGTAGGTCGGTATCTTACTATGTATGTACTAGTAAACTAAGAAATAAGCTAGTCGTTTTTGTATATTTTAGGAGGACATACGTACCACACAGCACCATCGAACCCCAAACTAAGCAAAGCTTGTATTTTTTTATAAATGCGGACTTATAATACATAATATTATAACACCCAGACCCGGAAGAAATATTTGCAGGACATGCAAACATTTCTTCTGCAGCGGGAATCGAACCCGCGCCTCTTACGTCGCAGCCGAGCACTCGCCCGCCACGCCACATAGTGTAAGTAAAAAAAAGAAAGCATCTGACGAAAACGACCAGTCTCAAGAAGATGGCCAAAATATCTAGTGGATTTACTTTGAAATCTTCGAAAAGTGAGTCAATTTTTAAAGTGTTTCCATCTCTTTTTGATAGATACAGAACAATAAAAGAGTCCATTTTAAGCAGTTTCTGAATGATCTTTTCGGAAACTGAACAACGTCAGTACATAAATATTCAAGACAATAATAACACTACAACAAGCAAATAGAAGTAAAAATAGTTCAACTTGGTATCTTGTTCTGTAACCGAGAAGACTCGATTGCGGTCGCTCGCCCAGACCCACAGACGCTAGAATAGGTTCATTCAAATAAAACAACTGAAAAGCGCTTTCGTTGTCGGATCTCAAAAAGCTAATGTTGAAACTCCCTGGTTTAAAGTTCTGTTTATCTCAGATAAAAACAAAAGAAAAACCGTCAACAAACATCAACGCGATATACTCGTATTATTTACGTTCATAATGGTACTTAATCGCATACCTTTTTAGGGTTTTGTACCCGAAGGATGCCAACGGGACCCTATTACTAAGCCTCCGCTGTCCGTCCGTCCGTCCCACCGTCTGTCAGCGGGCTGTATCTCATGAACAGTAATTGGTAGATTTGAAATTTTCAGAAGAAAGTATTACTATTGCCGCTATAACAACAAATAATAAAAATACAATATCAGGAGGCCACATACAAGAAAAAAATTAACATTCGTAAATCGTAACCGATCTTTGAAGTAAAGCGCGGTCAGTAATTGGATGGATCGAGTGACTGCACTTTTTTTGTAGTATTTTTGTATTTATTTTTTTATCTGGTTACACGCGAGCAAAGTGGTATGTGCCAGTAAATAGATAAATAAATACACAGGAAAACAAATCCCTGAAAAAATACATACCTACCTATATCACAATACAATAGGATCATGGCCACAGTAGACAGTCCACAGTCAGCCTACAAGATTTATGGGCTAGATTACAACTATCAGTTGCCGATAGCCGCTGACACAGCGCTAATCGCTTATTGCTTTGGGATTTGGAACCGACCCAATAATATCTGGAATTCACGAATGGGAATAATCACGTACATTAATATTTCAAACAAGTTTTAATTTAAACACACCTTAAAATAAGTTATAAGGACTTTTTAACGCGTTTTATTGTATAGTTACATAAGTAATTTTGTTCGGCTTAGTAATAACTTACTTATTTACTCGTGTACCTCTAAATACAATTTGGCACATGAAATAAGGTCTAAGCACACTTTACTAGCAAAACCTAGATAAAAGACTTATTCACAACGATTGGAGCAATATGCAATAACTGGTTGACTAAGCGGTGCCTGGCCATTAGAACAGTAACCAATCACAGTAGTATTGAGCGGTTCCTCTTCAACCACCTCCTTCTTCCTCCTGCAGTACTGGCAGAACAGAGTCAACACGAGCACCAGAACCACCAAAGTGGGAAACCACACGTAAACTGGTACTCCAGGACTCTGCAACGTCGCAGCATATTCCTTCAACAGAGCACAAGGAATGTCTTTCTTTTCTCTCACCATGGTCGTGTTATGCCACAACAAACACTCTTGCTCTCTAGTTATTTCAATAGGCTCACCCGTATCCACAGGAACACTGATGTCAGTTCGCGGGGCGGTTATATCTATGGGCGCAGATTCTGTAGCAGTGCCCATATCTGCCGCGCGACTTAAAAACGAAGATATTAGCATACATGGTATCTCAGTCTCTTGAAAATGACTATCATCCTTCACTTGCAAAGAGCACTTTTCGTCAGACCTTGGCGTGTAATAGTGTCTGTGCTCTAGCTGTGATGTTGATCTTCCAAGGTTGTAGAGCGCGAGGCCTGTGACGAGATCACCGAATCGATTGTTGCTCTCTCGGTACTTGTAGATGTAGGTTGGTGGCTGGCCGTGGTAGACGGGGTAGGAGGCTGGGCTTGAGCAGAAGCGGCAGGTGAATGCGATGTGGCTGGGAGGGTGATACGAGTAATGAGCGTGATGTGCGCTTACGTAGTGCGAACTGCCGTGCGAACCTCCGTAATGACCTCTGTGCCCACCGTGGCCTCCGTGCCCACCGTGGCCACCTCTCGCACTCACTAGATGTATATTCGAAAGAATGACGCACAAAACGATGGTGTGTAACTCCATAGTGCGCGGGAAGAGTCCTGGCGAGTGACTGCCGCGTTTTATTTCGGGGATAGGTCGCTTGGCGCCATGAGGACCAGACTTGCAGGCGCCAGACTGACGCCCAACCCCTATGCCTGTATGGCGGCGTGCAGGGGAATCTTTAAAACGTATCAATATTCAATGCTCTAACGTTTTGATAAAGTATGCGTAGACAAAACCTAGACTTCTTCGCTATTCCCTAAGTAAAAGCATTTTAAATGAAAGTGGTAAGTTTGTACCTAGGTATTCTTAATAAATTTGCATGAGGTATAAAATTTACGTCATTTTAATTAATACATTACATAATTTACATAATAGTAAAATTATTACTAACAGGAAAAATAATAATTAATATCTACAATGCGTATTCAGCTCCCTAATGATTGACATAACATCTATTATCCTAATTTTCTTTACCATAATGTTTCTGTTACTAATATTAGATTGTCCTAATGATTACTCGACGTAACAACACGACACCTATCAACAAAACTCGTAACATTAGGTAAACATAACATGAGTTGTAAAAACAGACCTTCTTCCTAACATACAGTTACCAACCCTACAGTTTTTAACCCAACAATATGTTGTCCTAATAAACAAACATACTAACAGGCGAACTAATAATTGTATTTGATCCTAAAATACATCCTAATATAGAATGAAAATAAATTAATAGGTTCCTATCTAACCTACATACACGCAGCGAGCGAAGGCTCGCTTGAAACGCAGGTTGTCTTGGGTCGAATCGAGCATGTATAAAAAAAATACCATTCAAGTAACAGTACCTGTATCAGTATATAACTGTGATTACTGGCTGTGGCTGTAAATATTATTATTAAAATAATTTCAAACATTATAATTATTATAATAATCAAAACAATTTTTTAAATAATATACCTACCTTAATATGACGACCTTTGTGGCGAGGCGGGCGAGTGCTCGGCTGAGACGCAAGAGGCGCGGGTTCGATTCCCGCTGCGGGAGAAATGTTTGCATGCTCTGCAAATATTTCTTCCTCTCTGGGTGTTGTAGTATTATGTATTATAAGTAAAGTATGTATTTATAAAAAAAAAGTATATTATGTATTCTATCAGCCATCTGGTTCCCATAATACAAGCTTTGCTTAGTTTGGGGCTAGATGGTGCTGTGTGATATGTCCTAAAATATTTATTTATTTAATATAGTTAGTAATAGTTCCTAACTATAACTATTAACCTATCATTAAAACAAACTTGTTAATATGTGTGGAATGTCTACAAAAATTATTATTATCAATAAATTCACGTTCAAAATTATGCTCTTTTCAAAATGAACAATTTTTTTTACATAATTATCAATATCAAAAAGGTACCCTGGAACTCGCCGACCGCTACCGCGGCACGATTCACTCTGCTCGTGCGGTGTTCAATACTCCACCATGCTCCTCGCTACCTATTTGCCATTTGTTAATACAGTTTTCGGATTACATTTTTTTTAATACTTGCTGATCTTCTGTCTGACAATACTGGCCTAAAAATAACGTCATTCATTAATCATACCATCATTAGGATTAATGAATATTAGGATGAACAAAAATAGGACTAAAAAGTTTATACAAGACTAGCTGCCGCCCGCGGCTTCGCTCACTTGGTACCCGGATAAAAAATAGCCTATATGTCAATCCAGTATATGTACTATGTATATTCCAAGTTTCATTCAAATCCGTTCAGCCGTTTAGGCGTGATTGAGGCACAAACATCCAAACATCCAAACTCACAAACTTTCGCATTTATAATATAATAAGTAAGATTATGTCAATGTAATGGTATGTCTATAATATTAGGACAGCATATTATGTATGTCAGTTTAAGTTTATGGGAATTTAACATTATGACTACAATATTTTAGGAGTAGCATGTTATGTGTTGTGATATTAGGACCAACAACATTATGTCAATCAACAGAACCTCTACGTATTTATATAACACGTAACAATATTTTTCCTTATTAAGATAAAACACCTACCTACCGATGATAGGTACCTACCTACACCGGTTTCCTGGATCTGAATGCTGCATCAGATCTAACTAACAGTAGGTATAAAACTATGAGTTTACTTTATATCCTCAAATTCACAGAGAAGCTTACACTGGTTCGAAATACACAGGAAAAGTCCCTAAAAAAACATACCTGTCTATTTGCAGTTTACAATACAATAGGGATCATGGTGTAAAAAAAATTATAATATTCATATTTTTAATAGTTGAATTCGAAGACTATTATTGTGGCCATTATTTCCAATTTTAAATATGTAATTATTTTAATTTACCCAAAGACAGAAAACGATTTCCCGTTTGATTAATTAAAACATTTTTTTCTCTGTTTTGACTTGTTGTTACTTGAGCCTTTTTAACTATCGGGGGCAGCGCACGTATTGACCATGTCTTTCCTGTGGACAAGGCCGACTAAGCTGAGAGGATGGAATAGGTGCTGGGCAAGCCTACTCCATCTTAATTCGTCCTGTTTGTAAAGGTAAAAAGTTTCCTCCTGACGCTGTATAAATCATCTACTACTTATAGATGGTAAAAGGCCTTAGTCACACCTGTATAAATACTCTGACGTAAGGTGTATTTTGATACCCACCAGTAGTGACTGGCATCGGCTGGTAAGCAGTGAGCACATTCGCCTCCGCACTAAGCCTCAGAACTGTGCACTACTAAGCGGGCTCATCCTGCTCTAATGCCTAGAAATAGGCTATTTCCTGACGGTCGGCATCGCGCCTCGATCCTTGAGATTGAGACATAGATTGCTTTAACTGCTCCGGTGTCATGTTACGAATGGGAAACCGCACTGCGATCTGTAGCAAACGGTGTTTTGACATTATATAAGTACTATATAGATATATGTAGGTACCTATAATAACTAAATCACATGAATTTTTTTTATGTGCAGTGGCCACGTTTATTGTGAATGCACTAAAAAGTCTCCTAGTAATAAGTTCAATGTTGTATCTTTCGTTCGTGATCCAATTAATAAACAAAAATGAATAAGGAGCAGCAGCATGTCTCAAGTAAAGGTATCTAAAGTATGGTGGTATCTAAGGTGTCTAAAGTATGTTTGAACCTAGCCTAGCGATTTTCGCAAGATTCATGAATTCATTGTACTCGTATCATTATCATCATCATTTCAGCTCATCTCCATCCACTGCTGGGCATAGGCCTCATCTTTATCACGCCATTCTCTCCGATACCTCGCGAGTCTCACGTATAGGCAAAATAATTATAATACCTATAATTATTTTCAAATCATAACCTTATCATGATTTGTATGCCCTACTAGATAAATAAAACCTAAGTATTTAGACTTAGACTACTATTATTTTACTACTTTTTTCTACGTCTACGAACGTAGAACGTCTCTGCTTACACATTAGTATTAGCTTACAATAATATGACGGAGACGTACATAGTATTTTCTAATATCAAACCTTCTTATTCCAATGATTGATCTAAGCAAAGCAAACGACAATGCCAATAATGTAGATGTATAGATAGGTACACCTACTAAATATTATTTCATGCTTTTGCGAAACGAAAGAAAAAACTTCCCGGGCACTTTAGCGTCCCATTAGTGTAGCAAAAGTTGCCTCCTGGCGCTGTATAAATCATCAAATAACATTATTACGATAAAGGCCTTTGTATGCGAGACAGGAAAGTTGTGGCATTGACTCACTCTTCTACTTTTATGTAGAAGCCTAGGCCTATCTATAAATACATATTACAATTATATTCTCAAGGCTTTAAGATAACACTCGGTAAGCAGTTAAATCTCATTTATTAGATTCTGGAGCGGCACAAGTCTCCCTAATTTGGAAGATAATAGATAATTAAGGCTGGCGTCTGTCAACACATTAACCCGTTGTTCTTGAACAATTTAAAATAACCAATTGTTTGTATGGTATCAAACAATAATCTGTAACCGCAATGAAGTGTTAATAAAATTAAGTGTCTTTAGTCAGGCGTTCATAACTGTGTTGTCCTCGGTTTGTCCCAAAACGTTTGTAATATTATGTTCATTAAAGTACCTAGGTATATTCAATTCGAATACCTACAACATTTGGATTTACAACAACTTTTAAGTAGTTCAAATTTCTTCACTTTGCGTTTCCTAAGGAACTAAACTAGTTTTATGAAATTCCGCTCTCAGTTACCTAAATCATTTTAATTTCAAGTGTCAAAACAATAATATTACAGCACACAAATTAGAAAAAATATATCAAAGGAATAGCAAAAAGCTATCTGGTTAAGTTACAGAAAACTTTATGAAATGAAAAGATGAAAAACGAGGTCAGAATCTACTTAGTTTGCTTGGAACAATTACGAAGAACTCATGATTTTCCACTTAATTTGCTTGACACAACCACGACGAATTTTCATAATTGACTGGGAACGCGCGAAATGGGATCGTGTTACTCCAAAATTGGTGTCGTGTGATAAATGATACCATACCCCTAACCCCTACCAAGGGTGTGTAATAGTTGCTGTTTCAAGGACGCAGATTTCTGGGCGGAAAATGTTACAAGGCATCGTAAGTAACATACTGGAGTGATAGTCTACACCCATTTCTACCATATATGTTAAAACAGTTCATAAATAAGAAAAAAAAACACGCACACAAACACACTTTACAAACCTATCATATATTTTTATCTATCTAGCGATTATTTTGAAAATAACAATCTGTTATTTAAGTGCTGTCCATTCTATGATAAAAAAAAAATAAAAAAAACGAGTAACGACTTCGTTTTGTTGGTTATGATTGGAACCACAGCTAAGCTACTAGCAGCCAAATTGTTTTCAAATATACCTAAATAAAAAGTATAACTTCCAATTCATTTAATAACTGATTGTAATGGGATATTGGAAATTGAAATTCATAAATCCTTTAAAACTAGTCAAAGACCGCGCAACCTACGCATTTTCTTTTGTCTTGCTTTTTTCAATTTAATTTTCCATTTGATAAGCAAATTACCGGAAATGAGGGAATGGACGATTACTCCGGCAAACTTTTACTTGTGGCTTAATTGAATAAACAGTATTTATGCACAGACACAGAACATGATATAGTACTAGCGTAAGTTCTTGTTTGAGTTATGTAGATAGGTACCTACAGTACCACAAAAATATTGTGGGCCTCGGCAGTATTCGTTTAGCTTCTGAAATACGAATAACGCGATGATGATCAGAAAGCGGAAATGTTGTATCTCAAAAAATGGCCTAAATGACCTAAAACTTGATTGTTGATAAGCAAAAAAAGCCGCGTACAATGGTCTGTCTCGTCTTTCTACGATGAAAAATTTTATGATACGCCCTTGATTTTTTCCTAGGTTTTTACTGTTCATACGACTTATTGCTGTAAATAAAGGCTTTTTGGCACTGGTGTAAAATTGAATATTTTGAGATACAACAAAATCGCTTTCTTCCGTCGAATATAGAGATGTTACAATAATATTATGTATATAGGTGCCTACTTATTTGTTTTAAAAGGGTTGGTTCAGTTATTATTAGTTGACTATTAGTTGCATATTCGGACAAATTCGGTTTTCATAAAAAGCACGAAAAAACAATACCTAATATAAATTGAATAAAGGTCCAGCATTTGAATTAATAGGATTGTTTTTCATTTTATTGAGTGGGCTTTTCCTTGAACGTTTTTCCCAACTGTAGGTAGGTACCTACTACGCCGCAATCTCTGCGGTAGTAGGTATTTTTATTGGCGTTCGTAGGTACCTACCTACTGAAAGTGTTTTTGTTTTGAAATGAACCAAGAAAAAAGCTCTACATTTCTACACAACAGCACCTGAAAACATCAAAAGTTTCACTGCACCTATTCGGGAGTGTTATTTTCCGGCATTAGGTATCTAGGTATACCTACGTAGCTAACTACAAATACTGAGGACTTGGGTATCTCATGAGAATACGATGTTCGCTTTACCAGTTCTCTCAAACGGTGAAGGAAAACACCGTGAGGAAGTCACAAAAAAATCCGAAAATTATGTGGTCCGAACTAGTGACATGACTCTGATAGAAAATCGATGTCATCGAATTATTTAGCCATTTATTTAGGCATTGCGTGTTGGATTTTGCAAGTGAAAGCAAACACTGCTCAATACACGTAATGCTAGAGGAATATCAATCAGTATTCACGCCATCATATGAAACCGTTGCTCTAAGTCTTCGCTGATGACGCAGGGTAAGTTATAGGTTATCGGAGCTGTGAATGAAAATGTCTCTTTAGTTCTCTAGGTACATAGGTAGGTACTTAATGTTTTTAGTGTAGGTACCTACTTATTTATTTCGTAGTTTTGGTTAAAGGCGTACAAAATCAGGATTTGTTTACATTAATTGTAGTCTCCAGTTTAGCTGAAATATAGGTAGGTAAGTTAGGTACCCGTATTCAGTTTAAAACGTAATTTCATCATAAATATAATTTATTCAACAAAATACCTAGGTATCTAGTTTTCCAGCATAGGTATCAAAAATATTTGCAATATCCCAAGGTCATGTTTATGTATAAAATAATTGAAAATAATACAGTAACTAGGTACCTACATGTCATAATATTAGATTGTTATTAAAACTAAAATTACCTATAGAAACCGAGTTAAAATGGGCTTTTAGCGCCGTGTGTCACTTTTCACTACGATTGCAATAAATAATCTAATCAAAAGAAAATAATCTCATACAATAATAAATAGTCACCAATTCAATTTGTAACTAGAGATAAATTCTAAATATTTTGCGCCAATGCCTTTTTTTTTAATTACTTCTGTAGCCGCAACGCAATAAAGTAAGTTACCGTATGTAAAGTCTTTGACAGGTGTATAATCAAAGTGTAAAGTATAAAGTCGAGTCTTTCATTCAATATCTATGATTATTCATCTATGATTATTCTGCTAATGAATAAAGACTTTTTCGGTTCAAGCATCGTAAAGATTATTATGCTCGATGGGTTTAAGGCTCGTTGGTAAAAAAGACAAAAACTAAAAAAAAACTTTTAACCCTAGAGGCAAATTCTATGCTATTTTATCCCAATGACGGACTTTGAGCAAGAGGAGTGAAAAAGCTTTTGGAGCTTTACCTAAAGTTTTGATTGTCGGTTAGGTATATGCTTTGATTACCTATATTAATTACCTGTCTATAATCAAAGGTTCTATCGGGTTCTATGTTTTGTTTGTTGTCACTTTGCTACCTATAGGAAATCAATAGGCAATTTTTAAACAATCCATTTCTGTTATCAAAGTAACTCATGGGATTTACCAACAATGGACTGGAAGTCAATACCTACGTAAAAGATTAGCTCATATCTAAGAGATAATAAAACTAATAGCTTTTTAGGCATTGAAGTGGCTACGCACGAGGGTCGTGTATGGAACTGATTCCTATTGTATTCAAATGGGTGGTAATCGTCCGTCAATAAAAATATCCAATTGGGTGACCGTTGCCGGGACAATGTTGCATGATGAAAAGTAGAATTTGACCTTACGCTTAAAACATTATAATTGTAATAGGTAGGTAATATAAATAAGATGGTAGGTACTCACAAATAGCAGTTCTGGTGCGCACATTCCGAGAATAGCACATTGGATGCAAGATAGCCCAATAACGGTCTACAGACACAGCCACCAAACAGAAGATGCTGGTAGTGCACAGCATCACCAACAATGACACAGTAAACAGGCAAGCGTGAAGATTCCTCGGCAGTCCCACAGAAGCCAGAATCGCGAAAGGGATCCCCAAAAGTCCAACGAGAAAATCCGCGATAGCCAACGACACTATGTAGTAGTTTGTTCTACGTCTAAGCCTGCGATCTCTACGGAACACATATATCACCATGGAGTTCCCCACCACCGCCACCAAAGCCACCAAGATCTCGAAGGTCGTATACACAGCGTGGAGTTCAGGGGTTGGCGTACGATGCGGGGTCGACGCTGTGGTACTCGACACCATCTCTTCAGCCATGACCAGTCAACGACCATGACTTTTAACTGACACAAACAATTTTAAAAGGGAACACATTTTTACAGATTCGATATTTTTTGTGTTTTTAGTTTAATTCCGATTTGTATAGATATGTATCGTAATATATCCGTAGTCGGGTCAGGAGCGGCGTCGAGCGTGTCCCGCCCGCAAAGCGCGTTCCATCACTGAGGGCGCGAAATGTCGCGGATATGTCTGAGCGTCCCAACAACGCCCGCTCAACACTTGTTGAATAGCCGCTAGCCGCAACAACCGCTGTTCAATGTTCATTCATTCGCCCTTGAAAAGGGAATCAAGATCACGTTACGCTCCTTGTCTTGTCTCTGATCTTTAACCAAGGTACCTCGGAAAAGCTTTTCCATGTAACTTGTTGAAAAACCTAGCGTTGCCTGAAATTAAAAAAATCTTTGCGAACACATAACAAGGAAACGCTAGGTACCTAACCTATGTAGGTACTGTTATATTCTTATAATTACCTACCTACGTCTGTGTTGTCTAATCCATTCCATGCAAAACATTAGCTGCAAATCAATTATTTATTCTTATTCTAAACTTTACGCAATTTATAGGGGTATATAATAGATCAATAATAGTTCCTAGGTACCTACCTACTACGAGCATTTATGACCAGAATACGAATAGAACTTAGAAAACGTAAAAAATAACACCCGTGCACAGATAGAATGAGCCTTAACCCGCCATTGGTGACGACGTATATCGTCGTTGTAGTGCGAGAATTCACTAAGTGACAATTTTAGCCAAAATGAGTTATGGATGTCAAAGTATTTTTAAACCCATTAAGTACCTTGTAAGAAGGTAAAAGAGCTGTTTTTTTTAATTTCGGTAAATACAAGAATGACAGAATTACTTATCTGCTTGTTGAGCTAAAAATCTGTCCACAAAAAAGTTTATAAAAGGGTTACGTAATGTATTTCAATCGTTTTACTAAAAAATTCAACTACTGGGGTTGCACTGCTCATTAAAGACACTTAGTGACATTTTGCTTTTATTCGAAATTCGAAATTGTATTTTATCTTTTGAACTAACCTTAAACATTAGTCACTAATCGCTATCTGGAACAAAGTTGTACCAAGAATAATTACTTAAGTAACACGGAAACTTAATTAAGTAACCTAATAACATCCTATTGAGTATGCTAGAATTAACTAACTTACTTTTTACTAGGTATGTATCTCAGTAACCGTAAAAATATATACATAATTTATCGAACGTTAGGGTGTATGGGTATACACGTATGAAAGTAATAAAAATATCCATATTTTGTTCATGGAAATCATTTTTGTAACTATAAGCCATAATGAGTAATTTAAGTAATTTAGTTTAACTATAAGCCACCAATTTCAAGATCAAAAAAACTTTGAACGCGATTATCTCTTATCTAGCTTTTTGCACACTTTTTGCATTTTTTTAGTTCTCGCACCACAACGACGATATGTCTGTGAGACCGGGTGGTTCGAAAAAGTCTAATAACATTTTTCCTGCCATCGATTTGTATTGTGCTTTCAAGTAGGTAGCTGCCTCATTAGATAAACGTAAGCAGCGTAACCTGGGACGACGAAGCGAGCGCAAGTTTCAGAGGTTTGGCACGAACCCGGTGCGTGAGGCCGGGATCACCAACTACGTACCTAACCTAAGTCAAATGGTCATAGAGATTTTTCACATTTTGCACTTATTTTCTGTTATTTTCAATGTGTGATCGTATTTACAGAATTTAGGTACTTCACATTTGTTTTTTAAGCATTCCCGCATTTATGGCCTTCTTGCGGAAGCTGTTTGGCTGTTGAAGAGGAGTGATTTCCGAAGGATGTGTTTCTGTTCACATAATTGCTTATTTTATGAGATTCTGATTTAGTTATTAAACAATAAAAATATATTTAGTTTTAAGGATGTAGTAGGTAGGTAGGTAAGTGAAAAAATATGTTTTTTTTTTTTTTCGTTTTCCGTGTGGTTTCATGACTAATAATACATATATTTTACTAAAGAGATAACGTGTGAAAACGATATTAAATAAAAGTAACACGTAGGTCAGATATAATTAATTACTAGATAAATCCTAGATTGATAATCTCGGTGCGTGAGACCGGGCAACTAGGTATGTAAGTCAAACTGACAACGTCATCAATGGCGGGTTAAATGTAGACAGCAACAAAGCAACGTAAGGTAGGTACATTAAAAATAGGTTTTCTTACTATTGCATCTCCTTAAGGGGCTTGACTTCAAAGTAGAACAATACTCACTACATAAAACAAAATACATAAAAATGTACCAAAATAGGTATATTTGCGCTGAAATTAATTTATAATCATGATAAAAAATACACTCCATGGTAAGTTAAATTTAAATTAGATACGCTAATTATTTTTTCATTAGGTCAAATACATAGGTAATTTATTTTCATTGCACCACAAACAAAAAGTAGTTTGAGACCTTAGAACAGTAAATCAACTTAATTTATTTCTTTATTTTCAAGCGATGTATTCAAGACACGAACTGGACAAGTATTCCTAAATATTTTATAATGATAAATTGTACATACTATATTGCCACATTTTATAAACTCTTTCCACATGACATTCACAACACTATTTTTTTTCTCAGAATAGTTACAGCGATGGACGTAGCCCTAGGCTGATTTTAATTAAATTATACCAACATTACAAGTTTGGACTTTTATCTCTCACTCACATTGAAGTGTTTTGATCAAGATTTTTTGACTGTTTCTTTCTAGAAAACAAATTTGGACTACGCATAGAGCTCTAAATTTAAAAATAATGCAATAATACTAAACACAAAATTGCTTAAAGCAAATAAATAAATATTCTATATTAATCTTGATGCATTCTCTGCACCAAATGGCGCGGTACGCCGATATTCACAAGAGTCTCCGAGTCTAGATGATGTAAATTAGGATGAATATGCAAGAGTGCTTCAAAGCAGATCTCACTAAGCCTCGGTATACTCAACCACACTTTATAAAGAATATTATTTCTACTTGTGGAGTTATTCTTTGGCTCAATCCCGCCAAATATATACATACATCCACTAGGTGTTACCGTAGAAGAATGAAAATATAAAGGATTAGGAAGCACTGATTTCCTCATAAGAGTCCATTGTAAGTCTGCTATATTTAGCCGCCAGATATCGTCATAAACTGAAACGCCATTTGAGCCACCAGCCACAAACACCTGGACACCATTAGGTGTGTCAATTTGAACAGCACTATGGCACTTCCTTGGATGTGGATGTAGAGTGATTTGTGAATTACTTTCATCGGGTTTTGTATTCAACACAGTCCATTTATTGGTGTCTAGGTCAAACACAGGTATGTTCATGACTTCAAAAGCTGTGTCAACTGTGCCTCCTCCAATGATGTATAACTTATTGCCAACTCTCGCAACTTCATGTCTGTATCTGCCAAGAGGGTCAGTATCGTCACCAGTTCCAACAAAAAGAGGTTGCCATACTAATGTCCTTAGGTCTAGACTGTGGAAAAAGGATATCTCATTAGTAGATTTATTATTACGGTTATTTTAAACCAAGATCATTTTATGTAGGGTTCATTATATTAACAAAAACTGAATTACAGAGCTTTTTAATACTTTTTGATAGTAACCACATAAACAAGTAGAGAAGAGTCACTAATAAATAAAATATTTGGTAATTCTTGAAAACAAAATACCAACCTATAGATATCACAGTTGTATGCAAATCCATTAGTGCCACCAATTGTATAGAGCACCCCATTGTGACACAGAATGGACTGCCCGTACAGACCCGGCGGTTTGGTTCCCGATACTTCTAGAACATTCAACTTTGGATCACCCGAATCCGTACGCCACACAATCACATCATTGCTGCATTTGTGTCCAAAGGGCTCTCCTGTGCCTCCAAATATCTGTAAAAAAAGATATATTTTGGTTGACTGTACGGTAATCTATTCTTAGGTTTTCAGTTAGACAACAGCTATCCCATAGCTGATTCTAGCAGCTAGATATAAACACAAACCATCAAGTGTCGTCCGTACATGCACATTGCATTCGACGCGAGCTCCTCAGGCATATTTTCTGTCACCCTGTGATGTTTCCATTTTCGGGTGGTCAACGAAAAACTCCATAATTCCTTGAAGAGTGGGCAGTTTGGGCTCCATGTAGGATTCTCCCTCTCAACGCTAGCTAACGGCAAAAATGGATTGTAGCCACCGAAGCAATAGATATTGGCATCGTCACACGCAATTCGGTGGCCGCTGCGGGGCCGGGGACACTCAAAACCACGACATTTCACTTCAGTAACCTTAAAAGGTTTAAAACTGTATTCTCTTTCAAATGCCATATTTTTCCAGTTCAGTTTATCTATTCACCATGAAGCTGAAATTTCATTAAAAAAATAATCCAAAATTGTTGTGGTGCAGATAAAATTTCTTTGCAAGTTTTCTATTCTTAATATTCCTAGGGCATAGGATAGTTAATCTTCATTCTTCAGTCAGTTCATCAAAGATCAAATACTTTTTTTTTACCGAGTGACAATGACATTCCGCTTATAGTAGAAATAAAAAAATGTAAAGTGCAAGTTTTATGGGGAGAGCTGGGGAGAGAGAGGATAAAAAACATTTTTCCACGGGAGCTTTATTTACAAAAAAGTACGAATATAGAGCATAGACAATCACTAATGTAAGTTCGTATGAGCTAGTGGTCAACTCATGTGACGGGAGTTTTTAGGCCGCCTAAAGACCTCTTTAAAGCCGCCTAAAGGCTTAACGACTTAAAAAGCCGGAACCGACAATTTAATGTGCCCTCCGAAACACAATAGCGCTCAGCTCGTAATGCCACTTGCGGTCACCCATCCAAATTGTGACCGCGCACAACATTACTTAACTTCAACGATCAATCAAGAACGTCTAAGCAGGCTACGCCACGAGCGCTTCGACAAATCATTGATAGGTTGTATGATAAGATTGTATGTACTTAGGTAAAAAGTTTAAAAAATATGGAGTATCTAGGTACTATTATTAGACATTAAAACAATAAAATTGTGGAAGCCAACAACCATTCTAACGCGGTTATTGGTGTGGCGGTGCTAGGAAATAATGCTTCCCTGCACACCACCACCATTGCCTTGTCTCGGGTAACTGCTACCTAAAATTTATGAACGAACCTACAATGATTTACATTTATTTAAGCTTATGCTGGTTAAAATCTAAAGCTGTGGCGGTGCTGGGAAGGATCACACGCCTCATACAAGAAACATTTTATGTAAATATGTGATGGTACAGAACCCTTTGTGCAAATTCGACTCACTTGACTGGTTTAAATCTTGAATGTAATCTATACGGTTTTGTGTATCTCACAAGTCTATGTACCTACCTACCTAGTTCAGGGAAAACTCAGAAGAGCAGTGTAAAACAACAATGTTGCTCATACATAAGTTTATTTCTTCACAATTTTAAACACAAATGTTGTTCTAAACAGTAACCATTAAACAATCTGCGAATAGGCAGAGTACTAGGTATTTGTTATTACCATATAATATTCTCAATGTAATACCTAGTAGCTAAGTTACATAAAAAAATATTTGTGAAAGTAGAAAACACACCAAAAGAAGGAAATAAAATATTCAGCATTAACCACATTATTTTTATAAAGTAAAATGTTTTTTTTGTTCAAAGGTAAATAAACCAATACAAGCATAGTACTTTGTCAAATAAAATTATTTGCAATGAAAAGTAACAAGAAATAACAATTCACATGATGACAGAACTTTCAACAAAGTAACATGTTACTATGTCATTGAATTCAGGTAATTTAGTTTAAACCTAGGGGTTTAAACTAAGGCGCTTAGGAGCGCCTCTTAAAATCTGTCAATAGTAGGAAATCCCTTTCAGTTAGTAGACAGTGATAAACAGTGACAAGGTTTAATTACATAGTCTTCTATGCTCAAAAAATGCAGTAAAAAGTTCTGTCTACAAATGTGGAGAGGCATAGAAAACTACGGCGCTCGCGGCATGCCCGTAGCGAAAAGAACTTTCTGCTTGGACTTTTTGTTCTTCTTGGAAGATGGCGAGGGGCCGGCGTGCAATGCTGCCTCGATGGCGTCACTGAGGCTGAGAGAGCGAGGGCCGGCTGCCTCGTCCGCGTCGTCGGTCGCCGGCGGCGGCGCGGGTGCAGTATTACGGACACGCCATGTACCGCTTGTACTTGCCATCTGTCCAAAATTAACATAGATTTTTATGCAGTACTACTCACACTGAGCAAGCAGGTGACAATTTTCCTTGCAAGGCTTTGCTATGTAATTAATATATATTCGACAACCTCAGTGATGTGGCGGGCAAATGCTCGGCTGAGACGCAAGAGGCGCGGGTTCGATTTCCGCTACGAGAGAAATGTTTGTATGTCCTGCAAATATTTCTTCCGGGTCTGGATTTTGTAGTCTACACTAATATTATAAAGAGGAAAACTTTGTTTGTATGTTTGTTTGTTTGTACTGAATAGGCTCAAAAACTACTGGACCGATTTTAAAAATTCTTTCACCATTCGAAAGCTACATTATCCACGAGTAACATAGGCTATATTTTATTTTGGAAAAAAATAGGGTTCCGTAAGATATTTGGGTTTTTCGGACACAAGGTGTAAAAAATCAACCAGAAAAGTTACTTATTTTGCGTACGCTGCCTAAACTATAAAAGATAGAACCATAAAATGTTCTAATTAATTGTAGATCTTATAAATATCTACAAAAAAGTCCGCGACACACTATACCCATCTATGTCGAGTGAGGCACAGCAACCATTTTTTTATTTAAAAATCTTGAATTTTTTTTGGACTACATTTAAACGCGTTTATTTTACTCATGCTATTAATCCTTATCAAAATAAATGATTTCATCACTAAGAACAGTTTATGGAGATAATATTTGGTCTTTGAATGATTAAAATTGGACGTTTGGTTTTGAAGTTATGGCGAAATTAAAATATTACGATTTCTGCTGCACGGCCCGTTGCGAAGTGGGCGTCACCAAGGCGGGGGTGCGCGTGCGGGAGGGGAGTTTAGATCTATGAGTAAGGTACCCGCGCGGCTCAGTCGCGAGGTCGGCTCCCTACGCAGCGGTCGTGCGCGAAGTCTATATAGTATAAAAATGAATCGCAAAATGTGTTGGTAAGCGCATAACTCAACAACGCCTGGACCAATTTGGCCAAATCTTTTTTTAAAATGTTCGTTGAAGTTCAAGGATGGTTTTTACGGCGAGAAAAATTAGAATTATTGCTGGAAAAACCCTAAAAATAGCCCTTTTCTTTTTCCCATACAAATGATTTGTAACTAAAACGTAAACGTAAAAATTTGAGCTTTATTGCTATGGTATAAAGTTCATATTAAATTACAAGCACTTGAATTATTAATTTTAAGGCGATACGAAGTTCGCGGGGTCAGCTAGTATTAAATAAGTATGTATTTACGAAAATAAGTTATACCTTTGCAAAAGAGAGCCCAGTCGGCGGCGAGCCAAAACTGGTAGATGGGCCGGATTGTTCATATGAATAAAGTGGTGCGGCCTCTACCGGCGGACTAGAGAATGACGCCGGGAACACCAGGTCTGATGAGAAGTCAGGCTTCGGAGGACCTTCTAAGGCTCGGCGACAGGCGCGTTCACGACGCCGCTCGTCACGTTCCTGGCGGGCGCGGTTTCTAGCGCGTCTTTCTAGCTCCTCTGGAAAACGACAATTTATTTAAACCGGCTACATTATCGGGCTACGGCGAATTTTTCGGGTGGTGACAGCTGCAAGCTATTTGCCACAAGATAGACAAGGATAATGCAGGATGAGGTTCATGTTTTGCATTGTTGTTTATTCAGTGACAAATCATTTTAGATGAATATGATTGAAATCTGTTAAAGGTTTAGCATTGCGGAGTCTCACTTGTTTGCATCTTGTTTGTATTTTTGTGGTTCAATCTTGGAATAGACAGCTTATAAATTTGAAAAGCATTATTATAGCCGCGCGAAAACGCAGGCGGAAACTAGATATACGAGATAAAATCAGTCAGTCTATCAGTTTCTCACATTAGTCTATTTGTCGCATTAGTAATGTAGCATGGTATATTTGAATATAAATTACCAGCAAAGTTTTTCATAGTCAGAGGAGTGACATTCGGCGGTTTCAACTCTAGCTCTACAATATCAAAGGAGCAATGCAGTGGCAGGTGAGCTGTGCACGGCATGTGCTTTCTTGTCTGAAAATAAAAATCAAATTAGTATCAAAACAATGATGAGAATCAAGATGTTTAGGTAGGATTGGAGGTTAAACAAAACATGTCAGAATACTCAACACCTTCTTGGTCAAGATCCCTATTATATAAATGTTTTAATTAGGAATAAGACAAGTTGTTCGAAATCCTACAAAATTATAAACATGAATGTGTTTTTTTGTTTTGTATATAGCAACAGATATAAAATAAAAATGAAAAAATATTAAAAAGGAATACGCTATAATAATAGGATCGATTCCTATTATTACAGCAACAGATCAACATAATTTTTATCTAGGTACCAAGCAAGCGAAACTGCAGGTGGAAAAAAGTACCCTATTAATTCACATTAGCTCAGAAATCTTACCTGTTCACTGAGAGGCAAGGTCTCGCGGTGCAAGACCCGGCCGCGGATGAATGGCGGGGCGGCTGCCATCGCGCTCCATGATGCGTTCAACATTCGCACGTTCAGACTGTTCAGGAATACCTGCTGGCCATCTTCAGCTAAAAAAGTAAGTAAGTTCGTATGAACTAGTGGCCAACTCTTGTGACGGACTTTTTAGACTGCCTTTAAGGCTTAACGACATCAAAGCTGGGACCGACAACTTGACGTGCCCTCCGAAGCACGAAAGCGCTGCATGCCCATCCCAATTGTGACCATGCACAATGTTGCTCAACTTCAACGATCAATCAAGAACGTCTAAGCAAGCTACGCCACGAGCGCTTCAATACTTCATTACTCTAAACATACTTTAATTTTACACTAAAATTCATACAATCCTATTAATAATAACAATAATTACGAAAATTTGTGAGTAAATTACAATGTTTGTATTTCAATCACACCATAAAGGCTGAACAGATTGGAATTAAACTTGAGAATATACATTGTACATATACTGGAATAACACATAGGTTACTTTTTATCAGAGTATCACGCGAGCGAAGCCACAGGCGAAAGCTAGTAAGTTATAAATCCAGACTTTGGTGAGGATGTGATTTGTTTGTGCCTCAATCACGCCGTGATCGGAATGATTGAAACCTAGAATAACATATAGGCTACTATTTATCCGGGTAAGTTCGACGCGAAGATAGCCGCTGCTGGCTGGTGCTTACGAATAATATAAATAATCAGATGAGATGTAGGTAAGTTTAATAACCTAAACTAGTAAGTAAAAAGTAGTAAATCTTACCTTGATAGAAGTAAAAATATTTAGCTTGATTGTGCTTATCAATATCAGTCAAAGCAAACTCTTCATCAGTATTGACTGTCAAGCCCCCGGTTTCAGTTAGCAGGAAATCCTCAGGGTTATCTAAATTGACATTGAACTCAGGTGCATCAGGATTCAGATTAGAGTCAATATTGAGCTGTTCAATCTGATTGGCCAATTCAATACAAGCTGCCCCTTCTTCATTCACATCGAACCAATCAAGTTTATTTCCATTGGTCTCTTGCTTTTCATATACAGTAGGAGCAGTCTCCTCATCAGAATCCTCAAGATTTGGCTCCTCGAATTGAATTGTACTCTCTTTCTTTTTCTTCAGTATGTCCAGAGCTTGTTCCATGAACACAATTTCGGTAGTATCAATTTCAGCTAACATCTGAGTCTCTATCTCCTTTTTCTCCCTTTCCAAGATATCTTGCACCTGTAACAATGATTATTATCATTGATTATGGCACAATCCACTACATGATAATACAATCTATAATAATAATAATAATAATATATAAAAATCAAATTGCTGTTTGTCTGTCTCGCTAAAACTCGAGAACAACTGGGCTGATTTAGCTGATTTTGGTTTTGAAACGTTTGTTGTAGTCCAGGGAAGGTTTAAACGATGAAAAAACATAGTACATGTACTGGATTATCATATAGGCTATTTTTTATCCATGGCAGCTAGTTTATTTATAAACAATTCAGACCTTTGGATCTGAGAGCAGACTAACTAGACAGATAGATGAATAAAACTGCAGTTATTGTGCACAACAGAAACCAAACAATAATAAACATAAGTAGATACTAACAAAAACACAAGATTATGTTCAAACAGCAGTCTTATCTTTTAGACTCTAAAATTTTGAGTGATTTCTTTCAGACAAACTAAGATTGGATTTTAATTTGATTTGGATTGGCAAAGGGGGAAACAATAATAATAACTATACTTCAGCCAAACTGGAGATACAATTTATGTAAACAAATAATCAGTACTTAAATTAAAACTTACTTTTTCATTACATGTATGGAACTTTTATGTATTACTAATAGTAAAAATACAGTGTAAAAACTAATGTAGTGATGTTTATTAACATAAAACTAAAATGATTTAACTGTAATAAGGAAAAATATGCGATGGTTTTTTACATAAATTTTATCTCCAGTTTGGCTGAAGCATAGGCGCTATGTGTAACAAAATATCTCACTTGTTGTGCATTAGCTGCAAACAGCTTGCAGTAGGGAGAGTCATTGATGTAGTGCAGTGGCAGAATGTGCTGCGCCTTGGCTTCCGTCAGGCGGTCTCTGGGCGGCGCTACTTCCACTACAGTCGAACCGCGCAGCCGACGTACCAGACGCATTGTCACCTGCAAAGTTTAGTAAACATATTAATACTTCTAGAATTTCGCCCAAGTTAAATCTGAATCTGTTTATTTTTTCCATTTCAGATTTATTATATCACTAGTTGGGTGTTAGTTATTATTTATTGCGTACCTAGGTAATTTTCGTGAAACTTCTGAAATACAGTAGGGAGACTTTCACAGACAGAGGGAAATGAAAGAATGAATTTTGTTTGTACCTACTTCACATACAACACTGACAAGGACAGGGAAATTGTCGTACTGTAAAGGGAAGATTTGTTCTCATTTTCTTCATTAGTACACCCCGCACTAAGCCAGGTCGGGCAGCTAGTTATACCTTTTCAGCAGGTAAATCCCACGGCACCATAGTAAACTCGGAGTCGTTGACATGCAGAGGCGTGGAACGGTGGAACAAGCGGGAAAGGCGGCGGCTGTTCATAGACAGCGGCCTAATGCCACACAGTCTTGAGTATATTTACCTTTACCATAGTTTGCCTCTTCAGCAGTCTATTTATTTCTTGTTGACGAGCACAGCAGCGCCGGCGTAGCTCAGACTGGGTAAGGCGGCGGCTGTTTCACAAACAGCGGCGTGATGACGCAGTCTTTAGCATATTTACCTTTACTATAGTTTACCTCTTCAGCAGGTGGATCCCACTGCACCATCTTAGTAGGCTTCATGTCGTTGACGAGCAACGGCGTGGCGCAGACTGGGCACGGCGGCGGCTGTTTCTCGTGAGCAGCGGCATAATGCAACACACATGGCCAGCAGTACACGTGGCCGCAGAGACCCACGCGCCCCGCAACGGGAGGCCCGAGGCAGATCGGGCACTCAGACCGACCGGTGCTGCGAACCACCTGAGAAACAAATGAAATGTGGTAAATAAAAGAATCTGAAGAAAGTAGATTTTACCAGCTGGTTGTGAAATATGAAATCATTGCTGGATAAATACTTCACATTTTTCAGTTTCAAGTAGATAAGGGCAGGGAGATGATGAAGTAGACAATGTAAGTGGTTCAACAGTCACAATATTTTTTGTGCAAAGAACTATTAGATACTGCAATATAGGACCTACAATAAGTGTGTATAGACATTCATCATCTTCTTGCCCTCATCCCACTCTATGTGGGGTCTGCACAGCATGATCTTTGGATCATGCTGTAAGAGTTTTGGCTAAGGTGTTTTATGACCGGCCGCCTGCCTGACGTCAACCCTTCTTGGGAATACTTGCTTATTGTATCTCATCATGTTGGAGGATACTATCCCTTAGTTGACTTATTTTATTTTATTTTATTTATTAGGTTTATCTACAGTTATTACAATTTTACATTACATAAAATACATATAAAATACACAAACTAATTGCACAACTAATTACAGATAAACACCGCATGCAAATATGAAATAAAAGGATAACATAACAAAATAAGAGAAGAAAGGAACAGATTTATACATAGATTAAAATTAATTAAAATTAAAATTAAATTCAGATTTAAATTTCTAGATAATTGAGTTCGGCAAGTTCTCAGACAAGAACTGGCGGAACTTATTAATATTTGTAGAGAATATGTCTATTTCAGTACAATGACTATGGAGAGCTTTGCTAATCCTAGGCATGGGGGAGTTAATGCCGAGAACAGTAGTGCGGAGTGGTGGGGCTAGGAGTGGGATTGGACGACGAGGAATTCCACGTGGGACTCTAAAATGTATTTTATTTAATAGCTGAGGGCAATCTATTTTGTTATTTAAAATTTTGAAAAGAAAGATTAAATCAAGTTGTGTTCGTCGTTTTTCAAGAGATGATATTTTAAAATACTTAAGGCGATCCGAATATGACTGTAAGGATTTAGCTTTTTTTGCTGCATATGCTAGGTGCCACAGAAATCGTTTTTGTATTCTTTCAATTTTCAGTTTATGGGTAGCATAGTGAGGCCTCCAAACAGCAGGGCAATACTCAAGGATGCTACGGACCAGGGTATTATAAAGTAGGATTTTCGTGTATGGTTTTTTAAATATTTTGCTATTCCTAATGATGAATCCAAGTATTTTAGATGCTCTTTTTGTTATATTATCTGTGTGCGGTATGTAGGTTAGTTTTTTGTCAAGAATCACGCCCAGATCCCTAATCTGATCAACCTCGAGTATGGGCCTACCCCCAATATTATAATGTGACTTGATAGGATTATGTTTGCGGGTAAATTTGATAAAGTAACATTTTTCCGCATTGATGTGCATTTTATTACTACAACACCATCCATGCAGCTGGTCAAGATCGTGTTGCAGCAGAGAGGTATCGAACTCGGAGTCAATTTTACGTAAGATTTTTAGGTCATCTGCAAATAAAAAAGGTAAAGAATGATTGAAACAGTTTGGGATATCATTGATAAATATGTTAAACAGGATAGGCCCCAGATGGGACCCTTGAGGTACTCCAGAACTTATACTGAACGAATTTGATTCATAGCCATTAATTACGACAGAAAAGAAACGATCTGTTAAGTAAGATTTAATCCAATTAATTAAATTACCGGCAAACCCGTATGAGGAGAGCTTACTAACTAGTAAGGAATGGGAAACTCTGTCGAAGGCTTTACTGAAGTCCGTATAAATGACGTCGACTTCTTGATGTTTATCAATTGCTTCAGCAAGTTCCTCAACAAAGGTGACTAAATTTGTGGCGGTCGATCTAGATTTTACAAAGCCGTGTTGATAGTCAGATAAGAATTGACGAAAATGGTTTTGAATTAGCGGACAGATCATAGATTCGAAAACTTTTGCCATTGTAGAAAGAATGGAAATTGGCCTATAGTTCGATACTACCTTGGTGTCACCTGACTTATGTATAGGTACAACTCTTGCCGATTTCCATAAGGTTGGAAAAATTCCGGTGGCTAGTGATTCATTAAAAATAAAAAATAAGGGATTCGCTAAATTGTCTGAACATTTTTTTATTAAGATTGGCGGTATACCGTCAGGTCCTGCGCCTTTATTTGTATCTAAACTATTCAGTTTTCGTTGTATTGACTTTAACGGAATATGAACCCTGGACAACACAGAGCTGTTGGAATTAATGGCGTTGAACGTAGTACCTGGTGGACTGTTTGTATCCTGAGCATTAGTTGGCAAATTGGATTGATCGTATACTTGGGAAAATGTGACTGCAAATAAATTACAGATGTCTGTACCATTTGATTTACTAGTCTGACCATCAGTCATTACATTAGGTATGGCATTGGTGTGGCCTCTTTTCGACTTTATAAATGACCAGAAATACTTTGGGTTGTTTCTAATTCTATTTTCTATTTCTTCCACGTAGCTATTATAACGATTCAGAGCAAGTTTATCGCATCGATCACTTAGTGTAAGATAAGCCAGTTTGTCCATGGGATTTTGATATTTTTTGAATCTATGGCGTACGTTATTTTTTTCACGTAATAATCTAATAAGTGGTTTATCAAACCATGCAGGATACTTGTTAGTATGGATTTTGCAAAGAGGTGCATGTTTGCTTATCAATTCTTTAAGCGTTTTGTAAAATTTATGTAACATACTATTTACGCCATCACATTCCTCAAAATAAACACTCCAATCAATTTCAGATAGACTTACGTTAATAGCATCATAATCTGTCCTATGGAAATTTACTCTATGGTTGTTTGAGTTCTGCTTTAAGGTGGTAATCCCATTAAGATCCATACTAATATCGAGTGGAGGGTGCAATTTATCAGCAGGGGTAATAGGAGTTAATGAGGGACTAACGGTACAAGGTCCGGTGTTAACAAATACTAGGTCAAGGATTCTTTGCTCACTATTCAAAACTAGATTACATTGCTTAAGGTTTGCTAAATAACTAAACTCGATCAACGTTTTACAATTTTTAATAGTGTGTAGATTTGATTGGTCGTTATTGATCAAGTTCCAGTTAATTTTACTAAGGTTAAAATCACCAATCAAACATACATTACCGTCGTAGTTATCAAATACTGAGTTACAATGATCAATGTAATGCTCTAACTCCCTACTATTAACAGGACAAGGTAGGTATATAGCGCAGATTGCTAGTTCGTAGACTGTTCCTGAGTGAGGAATCTGGATAATTACCCATAAATCCTCACACAGGCTTTCCCAGTTTATCATACGCGTCGCTGACAATCTTTTTGAGACAGCAATGGCTGTGCCACCACCATCCTTATTAGTGTTAAATCCAGTAGTGTATCTATCTCTTCTAAAAACGAGATATCTATCATCAAACAGTTCAGCATCCATGACGCTATCGTTTAACCAAGTCTCTGTTAAGACTACGACATCGTAATCGCTCAGCACCACACGCCTATAAAAATTATGTGTTTTAGTACGGAGTCCACGAGTATTTTGGTAATAAATACTGATGGAATTTATATCGGCTGAGGGAACCGTGGCAATATTTTACTTTAATTTAGCCAAAACACTCGCGTCTCTCACAACGATGAACTCTGAGTCTTCACCCTTCCTCATGAAAATACGGCCGCTGCGGACCCATACAAATTTGTAACCTTTTTCCTTGGCTGCTTGTCTCGCAGCAGCATGTAAGGCTTTGTTATGGGGGGACAGATGTTCCATGACGAAGACTGGCATTTTTGGTCCAGCGTGACCAAGGTGGGAGCTGTTGAGCTTGTCGCTGGGATTTCTTCTATTATACTGGATCGTCGAGGCCAGGAATTCATCACGCACCAGTGGCGTATTGAACTCAACTACAATCGAGCGTGGGCGTTTGTTTTCAGGGTTCAGTTTGGCCGTTCTCATAATACGTAGAATATTGTCTTCTTTGATATTGCAGCCAACTACACCGCTAAGGTCTTTCACGATAGAAATCAGGTTTTCCGATTTCTTCTCTGGTACACACTGGATCTCAATGTTTTTGCAACGAGCATTTTGTTCCAGCTGGTTTAATCTTGCTTCTAAATTAGTAATCTTAGTCTGCGTCTGGATATCGCGTTCTTGAAGCAGCTTAACCTGTGTTTCAGTGTCTGCGTGCACCTTCATGATGTCATCAAATTGACTATTTACGAAGTCAATTGCATGCTTGACATTTTTCAATTCGTCTTTTACAGTCTCCAACTCACTGGTAAACTGCCTCTTGAAATCCGACAATTGCTTCCGCAAAACATCTTCCATAATTTCTCGAACTTGATCACGAGTAACAGGAGAACCAACATTGCCAGGTGATTGAGTCGGTGGTGATGACACTGCTTGTCTCTTAGTGGGGCGCAATGTGTTTTGCGCCTGTCGAACTGGCGTATTATCATTTTTAGAAGCTTTAGGAGTGGCTTCAAGGCATTGGGGGCAAATCCATTCCTTAGGACCAGTACCTTCGAGTTGTCTCTTTCTGCCAGGGTAGACACAGGCATAATGGTAGGCCATGTTACATTTCGAGCATTGCAAATAGTTATCATCGTTTTTACGCGAGGAACAGCAACCCCAATTTCCCGGTAGAGGATTCATTTTTTCGTGGAGTAAGCGACAATCTGAGACGACACAGCAACAATTGTCCCTCACAGTTGCAACAAAATGCAAAATAAAGGCACAGTAATAAATGCCCTCGCTCGAACTTTCCGTAGAACAAGGTTGCGAGAATAAGGTCTTAAGCGCCGTGTATAACGTGTCGCTTACGCGTTTAGCTCGTGCGGTTTATCTCGTTTTTAATTTATAATGTGAGGGTGGTTAATTCTTTCACCAATAGATATTTTTGTTGAATTAAGGCTTAAATCACTGAAATTCAGAAAGTCAATAACAACACCGTGATTACTGAGTCTTGGTTTCTATGTTGACTTCCACGACATGCTCGGGGAGAGAAGCAGCTGGACACATTGTATGTTATTTCTTTACTCCCAGTCCAGCAGAGAAGTCGCACAAGTGTGTATAGACATTATGAGGGGTAATGTTAAGCTGGGTGTTGTATTCTAACCATAGCACCTACCCAGTTTCTGATACTTAGCACACAAAGAATCCTAGTCAGAGAACTATGTAACTGCTAAGTGTTATTTATTATTATCTTTAGATTATAATAAAATTGTCATCTGAAAAATATTGAAGTCAAATCTTTGTAATGAGTATAGATTACTTACAACTTCTTCAATTTGATCCCACTTGACTGGTACGTCAGGATCTAACAAGTTCAGCTTGTAATCACTATCTCCATTCACCACGAATTGGCAACTGAAACAGGTTTCAAGTTGAATTACTTTTGAAAGTCTGCTTACGGGTTAAATATAGGTGATATTATCAGGCTAATGAAAAACATAGAAGTTTGGCATAAGCAGAGACATGGCTATGCTCAAGTGGTATCCAGATAAAAGCTATCCAATTTGTTTTCCAGCACACCTGTTATTCTGTTTCATACATATCTGTTCTACCATTACAGTGTGATTGAGGCACAAACATACAAACATCCTCGAACTTTCAGATTTATAATATTAGCAGGCACTTAGTTAGACTTTTAAATAATATACTTGATGTTGATTAACCATATAAATAACTTACTATGCTCGTAAATAGAGGTCATGTTCATGTTTGAATACGCGCAATTGCTGAGCCGGGCGGCGCTGAGGCCCAGGTCCCCTGGCAACCCCCTGGCCCCTCTCCGGCTGTCCCCGTGAGGGATACATGAAGTTCAACAGGTGGTTCAAATTCTGCTTTTTGCTTCCGGGCACAAATACTGAGCCTATTTCAGGCTCATTATCATCTTCTAACCTGTTTGGGAAATAATTATTTAAATAAAAATTGAGTGTATTTAATTACGAAGGTTCAGTGATCTGGTTTTTTTTCAAACTTTTGTTATTGTTACCCGGTGTTCTGCGCTCCACCCACAGCATACCCGGTGTCCCCGCGAGGACGTGGTCTCCTATCAACTTGCCCTTTGCCCCTCTGCGACGGAGCATTCCTACGGTACAGCTCATTCTTTGGAGCCGAACCAGCTCCTTCGCGCTTTTTGTTATTCCGAGGCCAAGGTTTATGCGTTAGGTCTGAAAATAAGAATCCATTTTGGTCCTTATATAACATCGCATACGTACGTAAATTGTGATGTAAACATTAAGGACAAAGTGACTGGGCTGTTTGTATGGTATGACCTTGAGATTCGTCGTGGATGAACTCACCAGAATTTTTTTTACAGTCGATGGCAGATGCCCTCGACTGTGGTTGAGCAGACCGATTTGATGATTTTTTGTCCATTCTGGACTCCTCCAACATCCACAATAACAGCTGAGCGCGACACTCCGCGAGGAGATAACGATATTACGTACGAGGCCGACATTTTAGAAAGCCATGTTTAGGATACAAAACAAAGAAAAATATATTATTTTTCTGTAAAAAGCCTTTACCAAGCGGTAAATGAAAAGAACACGAAACTTGCGAAACAAAAAAGGGAGTATGGCTACTCCCTTTCGTCGAACGACGAAGAAAACGCAGAACGAAGTACTTTCTAGTTCGCCAGAAAATATGGCGACCAGCAGCCGGCAACCAGCCGAAAACACAGATGCGCACTTCCGTATTTAAAAAAAAGTTAATTGTCCAAAAATGCAGCAAAAGATTTGATAAATATTTTGATGATGTGATTATTTTTTTGTTTTTTTATACTTTGGCATAAATCAAAATTAAAATAAATATATGAGTTTTCATTGATAAATAAAAGTAGTTGCTTTGACTCAAAATACTCCCTATTGTCTATGGTCTCATAGGAGTAATACCACTTTATGATCCCGTTGATATTTGTAAAATGACTTCGTTTCATGGACCAACTGCCCTCAATTCATTTTTTTCTTTGAACGTTGAATTAAACAATGTGCAACTGAAACTATTGTCATAACATTTGAAGTGTATAAAAATACCAAGTGGTCATCCAATGCAGCATTTATAAAATTAACTAAGAACGATTGCGACCGCCACATGAATAAATCCTTTCCGTTGAAGATGCAATGTGGCAACATTTTTAATCAAAACATAAACTGTGTTGATTGATTTCCGATAAAAAAGAGTTGGCGCGGATTTCATCTTCCCATTGTAAAAAAACTCTATTTTGGCAGCATACTATTTACGACTAAAATTGACAGAATTCCACAATGGATAAATCAATTTTACCTATTGGTACAGCTTACGAACCGGATGAAGGAGCACGGAACCCTATGGTATGTGATAGTCTACCCCACTTTCAATAAATCTACCCTCAACAAACTACCTACCTACCTGCATTAGAATAAAATCCTATGAACAACATAGCGACCAAACCAAAAGCAATGATTGTTTTAGGCTGAAAGCATGTCACCTCATCAGAAACACTCTTCTTCTCGAAAGCTTATTACTTTTGCCAATGATACTGATCTCACCGAGAAAACTGCATCGCAAAAAAGGTATTTATCTCTGATAATAAGTAGGTAAAACTACGAAAAATAATTAACAATATTTAATGGTTATTTTATTACCAAGCTATCTTATATATCTAGGTACTTAGGTGCAAAGAGGAGGAACAAATTTTAATTTCTTATTCTAGTTACAAAGATGTGCTCAGCCAGCCACAACCCAGTCTATCCCACCGTCAGAAGCTGCTGTGGCTTCAGAAACGACGCACATGTGGTCTGTGGGTGCAATGCGATGACTGCGGCTGCTGGCGGTACCTGGCTAATGTATTGGACAGCCACGAGCTGCCCAATAAATGGTACTGCAGGATGAATCCAGGTAGGTAACAATATATTTTAAATTCCACATCAGTGGCACACTAGGTACATGACACACATCGTACGGGTTTCAGATGCCGCCAACGCTGACTGCTCCGTTCCCGAAACGCCTATCCGACTTCGTGAAGAGGAAGACTTGATCCATAGCATCTACTCGGCTGGTTCCGTAGTATGGGCTCGCATGCCTGGCTGGCCCTGGTGGCCTGCTATGGTGGACGACTGCCCAGATACTGAGCAGTTCTACTGGCTTGATGGATTCTCTGATATACCGGTAAGCACCATTTACTTGTGCTAAACAGTTTTTATACATGTTTTAACCCACTAAGGTGTTATTTTTCGAAATTTCACCCTTAAAGGGTTGAAAACGTTTGTATGGAACTTTTGAACGCGTAGTGCGATCCGCTTGAAACTCTGTCTGAGAAAATAAATGGACCTAATTATGTTTCAGGATTTTTCAAAACAACACTTAAAAGGGGGTAAAAAGGAGTGTCAAAGTTTTTTTGGGAACTTTTTAACGGACGATGCGATTTGCTAGAAATTCGGTTCGGATACTTTACATAAAAATAAAAGGACATGTGTTTCAGGGGTTTTCGAAATACCCTAAAAAGGGTAAAATGGGGTGCCAAATTTACACTACGCGAGTGAAGCCGCGCATGTAAGCTATTTCTCTATAAATCTCTCGTATAACATTTTCAGACACACTACAACGTGGTTTTCTTCGATTCAAATGAAGTTACTCGAGGTTGGATAGCTCCAGACAATTTGAAGCCATACTCGACCCACAAAAATGAATTAAAGTTTGTATTGAAAGAAAAGAAGTACAAAACCCGTCTTCAATCAGCAAAGGCACAAGCTGATGACGCTGTTAAACTATCTCTTGTTGAACGACTAGCAAAGTACAGTTTTATAGCTAAATACAAAGGGAATGTAAACTCACCAAAAAAAGTGACCAAAAGGGATTTGATCACGCATCAAAAAAAGATTAAAAAACGATTCAACGTCGAATTCCCTATTGAAGTTTCAGAGTCGGATGATGACACTGAACCCATACAATCTAATTTGGCGAAGAAAAGAAATATGATAATATTAGGCACGCCAAAAAAAGATAAAGCAAAGCAAATTAAAGTTCAAGATAGTTTGAATGTTGATGATGCAACAGCATTGACGACTTTTGATCAAGACAAGAGTGTCATTGACACAACTCCAGTTCTCCCGGCTAAAAGAGAAATGCCGAAGAAGCGCATCCAAGATAGTATGGATGTAATTGATACAAGCACTGCGTCAGCCTTGTCCACAATAATAGAAAAGCCCAAGAAACGTGTCAATAAAACTGATTTGGCTTTAAGTGAAATTGGAACTGGACTAACTGAACCGTTCAAAGAACCGAATTCCATGGCTGTGCAAATCGGTAGTACGACTGATACTGCGCCAGCAACAGAATCATATGATAATGGTAAAGTGCTTTATGTTTAGTTCTCTCTTGGCATTGTGACTTATCATTACTTGAGCTATTAAAAGCTGAGTTAGTAAAATTAGATTTTTACTTAATATTATTTTGTTTCAGACACATCGAAAACCTATGTTCCTGAATATGGAAAATCCTTGAAGTCTACAGACAACGAAACAGAAATGGGAACTCAAGAGTTTGCATTGCGAGCTGTTACTCCAAATAGTGATGACTTCGACTTCTAAATAACTTTCTTAGATGTTAGTTTCCACAATTAGTTGTGTGGCTTAGTTATGCTTATAACTTATAGCATAAAGGAATGTTGTAGAATAAGTAAGAGTACCTTCTTATTAAAGGTACGTTTTCAACTAAGTATCTGTATTTTTTAAATAAAATAAAAAATATTTTATTATGTACCTAAGTACTTTATTCTAAAGGTGGCTTTCTACATAGTTGAAGGTGTTAGCTTAGGACGCAAAGATTATTTTTCTGGAGGGTTATTCACGATGACCAAAGAAAACGAGCCACGTAACGAGCCAAATGTCATCGTGTCTCTAAACGCAAACGAGACACGCCATGGTGTGAAATCAAAAACTGTATTCTGCATGCCATAAGACTAGTTGTCTATGACCGTGTTTTGGTTTTACGTGATTCGTTCAAAATCAAGCATCCGGTCTGTTCGGAAAACTATCGGTTTTAGATTGATTTTATTTTTTTGTTTACAATCTTCATCTCAAGTAAATAAATATTCAATAATAGAATTTCTAAACTCTTTCTAATATTAATTTCGTTATATTTTAAAGTTTAGAGCCCAAAAAAAAATATATAACGTAAAATGGTTAGCTAAATCAAATCAACCACAATTTGTTTCCGAACGAATTGTCAATCAAAATATTGACATATTGCATTGTTTGTTTTGAAAAAAACTTGGCTATATTATAACGTAGTGATAAGAAAAGACGTTCTTCGAAGACAACGTATGATATGCTGGCGCCAGCAACGCCCACACATAAATAGGAGACTGTCAAGGGATTCTGCTGAGCTGGACCCTAAATTTTTCGTGCTATTTTATAAGGTGGCCAAAGAGTTGTTTTGGTATTGTGCGGCGTTCTTGGAGGCAGGCTAGTTAATTCTGGCCTTCAGAGATGTTCTAGCATTACAACAGAAGTCAAAGTAAGTATTGTGTTAGCTAAACTTAATTTATTGAACAATAATAAAATGGTAGGTACCTAGGTTAGGTATTAGCTTAGACTGAAACCTACTATATTTACTGTATTTTTCCAGATACTTACAACCCTCAATTTCCTTATCACCAGTAGCTATCAAAAGCCAGTGGGAAACTTTTGGTTAGCACCTGTAAGCCTCTGCATAGAGTAAGCGGTGAATGCCTTGAATGATGCCAACCTACATCAAATTTCCTACCTCCGAACAAGAGAGGAATTAAATCAAACAAGGGTAATATTTTAATCAACTATTTATTTTAGTAGGTATTACATAATAGTATTTGTGAGAGCATCAGCGAACTAAAATAAATTAATTTTATTAGATTCTTTGAAAAAACTTTCACTTTCATTATATTAGTAGAATATAATCTTTATTTCCAAAAACATGAAAGTATGTACCTACCTATAAAAACAATAACAATGATTTCTGCCTCGTTTCAGATTTGCAACAGTGGCTTAAAGGCATACCTACTCATGTGCTACCTTAGGAGGGGCAGCTCATGACAGTTATATTATGTTAAATAAATCAGAAATCATGAGGTGTGTGTGTGTGTGTGTGTGTTAGTGTTAACGTATGGGTACATGCGGTTGTGTAGGTATAATAAGTAATAATAAATGCATTAAAACCATGAAACAAAAAATACTCACAGCACACATACTATGCATATCTCAAGTTTCACTGAATCCATGCAGCCATTTAGAAGTAAATTATGAGGCACAAGCATCGTTACATCTTCACAAACTTTTGCATTCACAATAAAAGAGCTATGTTAAGTTATGTTATTTTAAGTTACATGTGCATATTAAGAAGTTTATTGTACATGTGTAAGCATGACTGTGTGTGTGTGTTTTAGATTGTTACATTTAAATTGTTATATTTCAGAGCCGCCCACTCACTATGCCAACACGTGGATCAGAAGCAATTGCTGTACGCAATACAGTCTCAGTACATGTCTGGTCCACTACGCCAGGGCTTCTACGACATCCTCATTGCGATGCATCTCGAGTCGCACGCCACTACCATGCGAGTACACCAGCTTCGCTTGAACAGCATCTGGAAAAGAACAGGATTATGAAATACTAGGTGGCAGCACAGGTAAAGTACGCGCTATCGTTGCATTTTGAGCTTTACGCCGGTAATTTCAAGCAAACTAAAGCTTTCCAATATTATAGTATACATACATACATATTATAACGCCGTATCCTTAATGAGGTGGGCAGAGCCACAAGTAAACATAATAAAACTTGCAATCACTTCTGATCCAAACTTCCAAGATGGATATGGCGAACCATGGTGACAGGTGATCAGCCCATCGCCCATATAGGTGGTCCATCATTTTGGAGAAGATCCCTTTGTCGCCTTTTACGACATGCTCGGGGAGAGAAGCATATAGTATAACCCCCGGATACTCAAATGCATCAGAGTTGAGCACGTCTCAATCTCAAGTGACGAGTTTTTGACTTCTGTCATTCCGTTCAGTTTTGTAATTTAAAGTACTTATCTGTATTCAAATTTAATTATTGAGATCGTAACTTTATTAAAGTGATTGTGTGAACTTTAGTTTCGTTCGTTATTTTATTGCCTGCATGCATGCAGGCAATCTCCCTTAAGCGCAAGCTCATTGACGTATGCATTCTCCCTATCCTCACGTACGGCGCGCAGACTTGGTCTTTGACGGCTCAGCAGAGGTCCACACTCGGGGTTTGCCAGCGAGCGATGGAGCGCAGTATTCTCGGAGTAAAACTCACTGACCGAATACGCAACACCATACTGCGCTCCAAAACAAAAATCGCTGACGTTGCTCGGAAAGCAGCCACTTTGAAGTGGAACTGGGCAGGGCACGTCTGCCGTATGTCGGATGACCTATGGGCGAAAACCACTACCGAGTGGGCTCCTAATGGTGGTAAACGGCATCGTGGCAGACCAAGACTGAGATGGCGGGACGACTTTGACTCATTCATGAAGGATTGGTCCTCCAAAGCACAGGATAGAGAAAGGTGGAAGGGGGATAGGGAGGCCTTTGCCCTGCAGTGGGACGATATGGGCTAATAATCTTACTTATATTATAAATGCGAAAGTTTGTGAGTTTGGATGTTTGGATGTTTGGATGTTTGTGCCTCAATCACGCCTAAACGGCAGAACGGATTTGAATGAAACTTGGAATATACATAGTACATGTACTGGATTAACATATAGGCTATTTTTTATCCGGGTTCCACGCGAGCGAAGCCGCGGACGGCAGCTAGTAATAATAATAATGCATGCCCATAATGTCTAAGAATCAAGAAGATAATTATATAACAGACAAGTTCTTACTTTTTTTGCTTGTTTTTGTTTTTTCCAGGGAGGTGTGCAAAAACGAGTTTGTGATCCCCCTGGGACCGGAACTGAAGGCGTTGTACGAAGACCCAGAGATGGGGCACATCCTCCGCTCGCTGCAAACAGAGAGCGTTCGACCGCAGATGAAGAATGAAGAAATCTGTAAAGATATCACGTGAGTTTGCTTGCTTTCGTGTTCCCAGACATTCGGAAGAATATAAATATGTCCCAGGTGGCCGATTTGTAGGGCTCAGTGGGCACGTGTTCTCGTCGGGTTCCGAAATAATGGGTAACCTCGAGAAAAAAATCACACTCGGTATAATCGTACGAAGTTATTAGCGTCCAGTACAAATACCAAGTAACTCTTGAATAAACAAGTAGGCAGAACAGATACGTCCCGCTCGGCACGAGCTCTAAAAATAGACTGCCCGCCAGCTCCAACGGCCGCATCCAAGCATGACTCGGCTGTGACGTCACGCTTGCGTTCTGTAGGTAGTGAGTCAGTGTTGCAGTGTGATTGTAGATGGCGCTATAATTAATCTCCGACAAATATGTATCGCCATCTAGCCCCAAACTAAGGTTAACTTAATTTTGTTCTGACACATGTAATTTTAACTGAATTCCTACGAATAGGTACTGAATGTTGTTATTTCGATAGAAAATCTTCAAGTCCCAATTTATCTTCACCTCGCAAAACATCTTGTTTCAGAGAGAGTATAACGGAGATCAGCAACTTGTACTCCCCCTACTTCCCGCTGGAGGTGGTCCGTGAGTTCGTGATGCAGGCGTTGGCGGACGCAGTTACAACCAACCAGGTGCACAACCGCGACCCCGTGGGCGGCACCAATGAGAACATCTTCTTGTGAGTACACTCTTTCTGTGAGTACACACTTCCTGACAGTACACTCTTCCTGCGAATACCTTCATCCTGTGAGTACACTCTTCCTGCGAGTATACTTTCCTGACAGTACATTCTTCCTGTTAGTACTCTTCCTGACAATATACTCTTCCTGTGAGTACACTCTTCCTGTAAGTACTTTACCCCTATCATCAGGCCAACTCATTGTAGACCGTCTCCTTCTAGTCTGTATGATGCGAGATGAAGACGTTGAAAAGCTCCTCATCATGATCAACCCTGAGACGTGGGATCCCACCTTTGACAAAGGTAAGTTACAATTCATAAAATTTTTACTGCCTTACCCACAAGTTTCCATTATCTAAATATATATACAATATATACAATATATACATACATGTAAATAAATATTATTAAAAAATTAAACATTATTATTTTAAAGATAACGTAGAAAACTGAGCTCATTTTCATTTCTTATTATTACACCATCATCATCATCATCATTTTCCTGCTCCTTATCCCACTAGGTGGGGTCGGCACAACATGTTTTCCTCTTCCATCTTCTATCATTCGTCATCTCAGTACTCACTCCTTTCATACGCATGTCCTCTTTCACACAATCCATCCATCTTTTCTTAGGCTTTCCTCTGTCCGTGTATCCATCCACATTCATATTCAGCACTTTCCTTGTAACATGACTTTCTTCCCTCCGCATAACATGCCCACGCTAACCTATCACTCTATTTTCTTATTATTACACCGATTACCTGAAAGTTTTTAATGATAATATAGATTGTCTTTGTAAATAAATTTTTGAAGTTTCTATAAATGTTTCTAATTCTGTCCTATAGAAGGAAAAGACGAGCACAGGAAAGGTCTACTACACATGAAAATGGCGGAGGGAGCGAAGCTTCAGATGTCCTACAACATCTGAACATATCTTTTGCTCACGACTTCGTAGGCGATCTGCAGAGCGATCAGTTGAGGTAACATCGGCATAACCCTGCTTTAAAAAAAAATTCTATTAATCTCACTTATATTATAAATGCGAAAGTTTGTGAGTTTGGATGTTTGTGCCTCAATCACGCCTAAACGGCTGAACGGATATATACTTGATTAACATATAGGCTATTTTTCATCTGGGTACTACGCGAGCAAAGACGCGAGAGGCAGCTAGTATAAATATAAATATTTGAGGACATTATCATACAGCACCATCTAGCCCCCAACTAAGCAAAGGGAGCCAGATGGCTGATAGAATACTCCCGCAGCGGGAATCTAACCCAATCAATCAATGCTTGTGGCCACCAGAAACAATAATACCAGCTTGAACTGATTAAATATTATGTACGCATATTTTTCTTGCTTTCAGACGTTACCAAGAAATCAAGCAGTCAGATTTGCCGAGCGCCGTGGCTGCCAAGAAGACCAGGGAATTCCGCTGTCCGCCCAGAGAACAGATGAACTCAGTTTTAAGGTAAGCGTCTCGTCTTGTTTCAAAGTCGAAGTCTATAGTAGGTAAATAAGCACACAATCTACATCGTCGAAACTAAAATCTTACTTCTTACTTATATTATAAATGCGAAAGTTTGTGAGTTTGGATGTTTGGATGTTTACATTAAGTAAAAAAATTCGGCTCGCTTCGCTCGCTAACTTTTAGAGACTTCTAGAAATGGTTTAATACTACATTGAGTTAAAAATTTCGGCTCTCTTCGCTCGCATTGGTTTGAAGCTCGCTTCGCTCGCTAACTTCTAGAGGCTTCCAGAAATGGTTTAAAGCTACATCGAGTTAAAAATTTCGGCTCGCTAAGCATAGGCAGCAAAGATCGCATAGGCAGCAAAGATCGCATAGGCAGCAAAGATCGCATAGGCAGCAAAGATCGCATAGGCAGCAAAGATCGCATAGGCAGCAAAGATCGCATAGGCAGCAAAGATCGCATAGGCAGCAAAGATCGCATAGGCAGCAAAGATCGCATAGGCAGCAAAGATCGCATAGGCAGCAAAGATAGCATAGGCAGCAAAGATCGCATAGGCAGCAAAGATCGCATAGGCAGCAAAGATCGCATAGGCAGCAAAGATTGCAGCAATATCGAATTAACACATTAAAATATAATGTAACTAACCTAGGTAATGTACATTACCGTCGTACTGATACCTTGTGTTTAGAGTACGTACCTACCCACAGAACACTAATGTATTAATACGATATAGGTACTTACTCAAACACAAGTTATCAGCACGATGTCGAAACACGCAAAGCCTTTTAGCCTTTTAGCTAAGCGCTTTTATACAAATCCTTCGTAAACAACAAGATGGCGGCGATGTCGTACCGGTAGTCGTTCAGTGACTTACATTAAAATCATAAATTGACTTTTATATTAATTTAACTAACATCTAAAATCAGGATATTAATTTACGGAACTTTACACTAAAAAAAAAAAATAGTTCCTATAATGATTATGTAGATAAAATTAAATATTCGTAGATATTTGTATTCCTGTTTTTTTTAAGACTAATTTTATTTTGAGTAGTTTCTATAAATTATTACCAGAATACGGTTAAAAATTTGTTTAAAAGATTGTGATTTTCTATGCTGTTTTTTAGTAGATATTATATAGTTTATTTATAAAAGACTGATTATAATACTTTGTTTCATAAAAACATCGTTGTCTTATTTTTTCCTATTCCGTCTGATAGGAACCCGCAATTAAAATGGACGCTTTTATTATAAATTCAAAGGTTAATTGAGTAATAGGTAGGACCTACCTGGTAGGTGTTACTAGTTTAGAAAAGAGTAAATGGAGTAAAAGGAGTAAACTTGACTATAAACTTGTCCTAAGCCTCGAGCTCAACTATATACCTACTTGTCTTACCCCCGAATACTCAAACGCGACTCAGAGTTGAGCACGTCTCAACTCACGGTTTTTTGACAGTTTCTGATGATAATCTGTCAAAAAATCGTCATTTGAGACGTGCTCAATTTTGAGATGCGTTTGAGTATTCGGAGGTTAGGCCTTTTACGAAATCTACTAGGTAATTGTGATGTTTTTACAGGCTTCAAGCACATGGACCACGAAGAAGAATCTTGGAAGGAGAATTGTCCTCGTGGCGAGGAGCTCATCGTCAGGATGAACGAGATCCACGAGAGCCTCATGGTGCATGTGTCTCTCAACGCTCTGCAAGAGCCACTGTCTGAGGTAACTATTACTAATAATAACGTAAATAACATTTGGAATTTCTTGAAAAACATTTATCTATGGAGCGAAAGACTTTAGAGAGAACTAGAAAGAGTTGAAGGTGTGAAAGGTTAATTATAGTTGAAAGAGAACTAGAATAAGTGAAAGTATAATTAAAAAAAAACTGTCAAGTGCGAGTTGGATCCGCACACGAAAGGTTCAGTACTAGTGCAAAAAAAAAACTAGAATCTACAGTAATTTTTATAATAAAAGTGTTTTATAATAATTTGACGGCCTCGGTGGCGTGGCGAGCGATTGCTCGGCAGAGGCGCAAGAGGCGCGGGTTCGATTTCCGCTGCGGAAGAAATTGCATGTTCTGTAAATATTTCTTCCGGGTCTGGGTGTTGTGGTAGCATGGTACTCGTAGTTTCTGATACCCACGACACAGGGAATCCTAATGTGGGGTCAGGACTATGTATGTGACTGTTGGGTGCTATTTATTTATTTATTGTACAGGCCATAGAAGAACCGGCAAAGAAAACTCCAGAAGAGAAGTTCCGTGAAGTCCTGATCGGCACTATTGTCAGTTGGGCCGAGGAGTCGCAGATCGAGACGCCCAAACTCGTCAGAGAAATGTTCAGGTAATTTTACTCACATCTCTGTTCCAGGTACCAAACAAAAAAAATGTATCTTCGTTGCCATTTATGTTTTACACTATTTATATGTTATTCATGTAACATGATGAAACTGGCAGATATATTACAGACTCCTAATGATAATAATAATATATTTCTTCCTTCCAGTCTCCTAGTCCGTCAGTACGACGCTGTTGGCGAACTGATCCGTGCTCTCGAGAAGACTTATGTGATAAACGCGAAGACGAAGCTGGATGTAGCGGAGATGTGGGTGGGGCTGAGCCAGATCCGCTGCGTGTGCAGATGAGCCAGGAGGAGGAGGAGCTCATGAGGAAGATACTCTGGTGAGCCATCATTCCTATTTAGATCAAGAATATACGTAAGACTAAGTTGGAGGTGCGAAGTTGTAGGTGGGATTGTGCCAGATCCGCGCGCTGCTGCCTGTGCAGATGAGCCAGGAGGAGGAGGAGCTCATGAGGAACAGACTAGTGATCCATCATACTAATTAAGATTTAAAAAAGACTGACTTGTCCTTAGAATAGAAGCAAACAAACAATTCCAAACCTATGATTAATAAGACTGAGATATAGTTTGTTTACTTTATTAGATTTGAAACTCATCAGATATTATATCTTATTTCAGGAAACTCGTGAACAACCACGCCTTCTTCCAGCTGATTTAATCAGGTATGACTTGTTTACTATAAAACACAACTACTTACCTACATGCTCAGACCAAATAAAAAGAGTAGACGCCGCGCCGCGAACAACAAAAGTGAAGCCACACAAAACCGTGCTCCTGCAAGTAAACATACACGCTCACGCACACACCTACACTAAAACCATGCTCATCGCTCTTAGTACGTCACGAGTCTTAAAAAAAGAATTATGCCTTCCTGTGTAGTGAAAACTTGTAAAAACAGCAGCAAATCACATAAAAAGTCTCACGGAATCACTTTTCACTTACTGTAAGTACTTCAAATAGCATCGTTTCTTAATTATTATACTATGAATTTAGGTTACTTGGAACACACAACCTTAAAACCTTCGACGCACACATAGATAAATTGGCGGCTTCACTTTTGTTGTTCGCGGCGCGGGGTCTTTTCTTTTTATTTGGTCTGAGCCTACATGGTTCAATTTGGGAAAATAGTGTCATAAAAAATGTTGATTTTTTAAATATAGAACTCTCTAAATTCTCATACAAACATGACCCACAATACAGAGGGACACTAGGATTATGTGTCTTGGGTATCAGAAACTGCGAGTACAGTACAGTCAACGGATCTTGACACTCGTGAAGTTAGCAGTTTGACATGCGCAGTGAAGTTTTTTCATAATGTCTACTGCTCGAAACGGCTAACTTCACGAGTGCCTAGATCCGTTGACCGTACTGTACCACAAATTGCCTGCTTTTTCTTGATAGGCACTTGATATGAATAAGTAAGTAAATAGATACCTATTATGTATGGTATGTATGTTCGTATGAGCTAGTGGCCAACTCTAGTGACGGGAGTTTTTAGGCCGCCTAAAGGCCTCCGTCATGGCTTAACGACTTAAAAGCCGGGACCCATAATTTAACGTGCCCTCCGAAGCACGGAGGCACTCAGCTCGCAATGCCACTTGCGGTCAATAAACTTAATTTATTGAACAATAATAAAATGGTACCTAGGTTAGGTAGGTATTAGGTTAGACTGAAACCTACTATATTTACTGTATTTTTCCAGATACTTACAACCCTCAATTTCCTGATCACCAGTAGCTATCAAAAGCCAGTGGGAAACTTTTGGTTAGCACCTGTAAGCCTCTGCATAGAGTAAGCGGTGAATGCCTTGAATGATGCCAACCTACATCAAATTTCCTACCTCCGAACAAGAGGAATTAAATCAAACAAGGGTAATATTTTAATCAACTATTTATTTTAGTAGGTATTACATAATAGTATTTGTGAGAGCATCAGCGAACTAAAATAAATTAACTTTATTAGATTCTTTGAAAAAACGTTCACTTTCATTATATTAGTAGAATGTAATCTTTATTTCCAAAAACATGAAAGTATGTACCTACCTATAAAAACAATAACAATGATTTCTGCCTCGTTTCAGATTTGCAACAGAGGCTTAAAGGCATACCTACTCATGTGCTACCTTAGGAGGGGCAGCTCATGACAGTTATATTATGTTAAATAAATGCATTAAAACCATAAAACACAAAAATGCTCACTTTTCTTTAACTTATTAAGTACTACCTGCCGCCTGCGGCTTCGCTCGCCTATTGCCAGGATAAAAAGTAGCCTAATGTTATTCCAGCACACATACTATGCATATCCCAAGTTTCACTAAATCCGTGCAGCCATTTAGAATTAAATTATGAGTCACAAGCATCGTCACATCTTCACAAACTTTTGCATTCACAATAAAAGAGCTATTAGTTAGGTTAGGTTAGTACCTACTACAACTACTACTAGCCCCTAGTTCTTTCGAACCCTGCGTGGTGAAAAGATTCAAAATGCGCCTCAAAAGCTCCTTTTGTGCACTAGGGCTCCGGGAGTAATAATTATTCTGTACACTAGGGTTAGGTTATTTCACTTATTTACCACATCATTTATTAGGGATATTATTCAATGGTACCTAGATTATATTATTTATTGTACAAATAATCTATTCTGCTATTAAATAGTTTAAAGAAGACTAATTTATTTACATAATTAGTAAAAACACAACATAGTTTTAGCAAAACACGCAATATTGAAGTATGTAATTTTGACAATTCAAAACGAGCCTCGTCTCGCGCCTACTCTCGTTTACTGAGCTCGTTTATGAAATCTGACAATGTCACATTGTCATGCAGAATACGATAACACGGTAATTCCACACGTTTTCCCGCGTCTCGTTTTGTTTGGTCATCGTGAATAGGGCCCCTGGTCCTACATAGGTACTAAAATGTAGGGCAAGAAAAGGAATCTTTTGTATAGGGATGTCAGTGTGTTTTTGGTTGGACGTGGGACAGAAACACAAAAAAGAGCAATAATGTATGTATTAAAAAAGATTGCTAACCTATGCTACCGTTCCTTCATAAATTTGTTTTGTTTTTGGCTATTTTTATTTAATTTAGGCTTGTTTTACACGAGCAGAGTACTTTGCTGATATTTCTAAGGTAGAATGTTGAGTAGTCTATTAAAATCTTTTCGATAAAAAAAACATCAGTGCCGTGCGGTGCGGGAGACTGAAAATAAAAGTATAAATTCTTTATAGAATCAGTTAATAAAATTGATTCACCAATCTACATTGATTTTTTAGCTTGCGCGGCTCAATTTGCTAGAAAGGAATAATCTAAAAAAATATTCGTTCCGTTGCCGGAATGGCGACAATATCGTTCGCTCGAAGTTTGGTTAGCCCAGGTATGTACCTAATGTATATTTCATTTTCTAATAATACTTAATAGTAATTGAAAGAAATTGTCAATATGTCTAGCTTTGTAAAACCATTGAATTTCTCAACGTCTGAGCAATTATTTTACATTTAACAAAATGCCTGCACTGGTTTATAGGGATTATGTAAAAGACTCCTCCATCAGCTGATTATCATCATAAAATTACCTAAATTCAAGACTGGCGAATGCTGGTTCATTTCATTGAACACAATACTTTGAGGTTATAAGTACTCAATATGAATTGTATTCATTCTTATCAGCTATGATAAAGACACAGATTCTGATTTAATTCTAAATAATTTTTTTTAGCTTTAAAATTGGTGCTGAACCCAAACCAGTGCTCCCATGCCAGACCTGCACTTGTACCATTGAGTATTATCCTAAAGAGGAATTATGCAGAAAAAGTGGTTTTCGAAAGGACAAAGCCTCACTGCAATGTTGGGACAATCGGACATGTTGATCATGGCAAGACCACACTTACTGCTGCCATTACCAAAGGTAATTTATAATTTCCATGAACTTTCATACCTAGATATATATCATCACACCCACATCCCTAATGGGTTGGACAGAGCCACAAGTATGTTTATAAAGAAACTTGTAGCTACTCCTGATTTTAAATCCCAAGATGGATATGGTGAACCATGTGACCATGGTGACTGATGTACCACCAATATAGATGGTCCATCATGTTGGAAAGGATGAACCCCATGCACTGTTAATTCTAATAATACATTTTAACACCTAGCCAACAAAAATGCAGTTTTTATGAGTAATCTCTTAAATGTCATTTCACAGTTCTATCAGATCTCGACCTTGCTCAGATGAAGGGATATGCAGATATTGACAATGCACCAGAAGAGAAAGCTCGTGGTATCACCATCAATGTGGCTCATGTTGAATACCAAACAGAAAGTAGACATTATGGACACACAGACTGCCCTGGACATGCTGATTACATCAAGGTATTTAGCTAAATCTATTTCTAGCGATCTGTTGCTGACCCTAAACATAAATTTGATAAAATTGCTATTATTTGATTAGATCGGGAAATGATAATAATTAAAACAACCACTCATTGCCGAAGTAAGTTTGAACTGAATTTACTGTGAAATCAAATTAATTGCTACGCACAATGCATTTTGTGCTGAAAGTGCAGGTTGGCCCGTACGCTATTTATCCTTTCATACAGTAACATAATCAACATAACATGACTACTATAGTATTGTATAAAGTAGTGATAATGTGTAGTATGAAGATTGTGGGTAAATCATACCATAACAGCTTAATAGTTTTTTGGCCTAAAATAAGATATAGACTACTTTTAAATACCGCCCGATGATTTGCTGACTGGAGGAAGGTTAGGAGGAGGACAATGCACAGCACACCCTAATGTGGGACATCAGTGCAGATCTTTGTTCATCCACCAACAATAAGAAAATGTGTATGTACAGGAAATTGTGTACTTTCAGAACATGATCACAGGCACAGCCCAGATGGATGGAGCGATTCTCGTAGTAGCAGCAACAGACGGCGTCATGCCGCAAACACGCGAGCATTTGCTCCTCGCTAAGCAGATTGGAATCCAGCATGTGGTTGTCTTCATCAACAAGGTTGATGCTGCTGATCAAGAGATGGTGGAACTGGTCGAGATGGAGATCAGGGAGCTGATGACTGAGATGGGATATGATGGTGATAAAGCACCTGTTATCAAAGGTTGGTACAGAACAAAATGTTCTATGATATTTTTAATAATGATACTGCTTGACTAGACTCAAAGGATAGGATTGAGAAGCAAGTCTTAAACCTATAAGGTGTGTGTTCATCCCTCAGAGTGTGGTTAATACTATAGTACAATAATAAAGAATATGTTTTTCAGGATCAGCCCTCTGTGCTCTGGAGGGAAAGAGCCCTGAAATCGGTGCGACTGCCATAGAACAGCTCCTCAAAGAAGTGGATTCCTTCATCCCGACTCCAGTCCGTGACCTTGACAAACCTTTCCTCTTGCCTGTGGAATCCGTTCACTCTATCCCTGGACGCGGCACTGTTGTCACTGGACGATTGCACAGAGGTACCATTCTATTATGATCTACATTTTTCAATCAGAATGATTTCCACTCAATTCCACATTTGAACCTTAATCTATTTGCAGGTGTACTAAAGAAGGGACAGGAATGCGAGATCATTGGGCATGGCAAAGTCCTGAAAACTACCGTCACTGGAGTCGAAATGTTCCACAAGACTTTAGAAGAGGCCCAAGCGGGAGATCAACTTGGAGCCCTAGTGCGCTCCATCAAGCGCGAACAGATCAAACGCGGGATGGTCATGTCCAAACCCGGCACTGTCAAGGCCCACGATAACATTGAAGCAGCAGTCTACATCCTGTCTAAAGAGGAAGGTGGTCGCTCAAAGCCTTTCACGTCTTACATTCAGCTGCAGATGTTCTCGATGACTTGGGATTGTGCTACGCAAGTCACTATTCCAGATAAGGAGATGGTCATGCCTGGTGAAGATACCAAGTATGTAACGTTTATTATATTGAAAAAAATAGAAGATTGCTGTATTTGAAAGCATAAGCGGAGTAATAGCCGGAAATAGGTTTTTTAAAGTACTGTTTTTGTTTCAGACTGCAACTGCGTCTCATGAAGCCCATGGTTTGCGAACCTGGACAGAGATTCACTCTACGTCTGGCCGACCTAACCCTCGGTACCGGAGTCGTTACCAAAATTCACGACAACTTGAAAGAGGAAGAAAGGTTGAAACTTACCGAAGGCAAGAAGGCCCGTGAAAAGGCTGCCGCGAAGAAGTAATTTATTTATAAAATAATAGGATAGGCTTAGGATAGTAGATCGCGTTATGTAATGTATTATGCATTTAATGATACTGCAATAAAACCTAAAATGCAAACTGGTTTTTCTATTCCCGGGCATATACAATACATACACACACACCAACTTCTTTGCTGGACTGGGAGTAAAGAAAAAAACAGAATGCGTCCAGCTGCTTCTCTCCCCGAGCATGCCGTAAAAGTCGACTAAGGGATAGTATCCTCCAACATGATGAGATACAATAAGCAAGTATTCCCAAGGAGGGTTGACGTCAGGCAGGCGGCCGGTCATAAAACACCTTAGCCAAAACTTTTACAGCATGATCCAAGATAATGCTGTGCCGACCCCACATAGAGTGGGATAAGGGCAGGAAGATGATGACACACCAAGTTTGTCTGTCTAGTAAGTGGACTGCATAGGTTGATGATGATGACAATGTATGGCTGTCGTTCCACTTATGTACATTCTGATCAAAGAAATTGAAGACTTCATCAAATGTACTAGCAACTATTATTCGACAAATACTTATTTGATAAGTGGAATATCAGCCTTATGCAATGTAGGTAGATCCGAGTGAACTACATTTATTTTTACCAACTCAAGGTTGCAGGTTATATATGCCATGTGTAACCAATGTAATTTGTAAACAAATCGTCTTGGCACTAGACATTCCTGACGTTGACTTTGACAGTTCTGTGTTTTATGTTTTGCAGTCAGGGAGCGTTCAGAGCCTACTCGCTCAATTGCCATTTCAATTCCAATCTTAGGTTTAGATTAATTCATTAATTCTTAGGTTTATAATTTAAGTAGAATTGAGATTTGTTTACACGATCATTTTAGGTTCTTTGTATAAGTTTTTATTTTTTATTGTATTTTTACCTATATTTTAGTCGTTCTAGGTTTAATTCGTTCGGCTACATACTCTTCTTACAACAACCGGCAGGTGGAGTTCAACACTTGCTATTAAATTATATATTGCGTAGTATTAGATATATTTGTAGTTTTTTATATTTTGTGTTTTATATATACATATAAATATATTATATTTATTTAACTGTTTTAATATTTCTAATTAATACATACACATAATAGGTATATTAGTAATTTATCAATGATAAACATATTTAATTCAGATAGTGGGGATGAAGATAATGATGTGTTTCTTTCCTGTTCTTCGTCTGTTTCGTCAATTAGTAATGACAGCTTTTCTAGTATACCAACGTTGGCAGATACCTTAGATGCAGTATTTATAACTGAGATTAAAAATTTTAACGTCATCCATATCAATGCACAAAGTATTCCGGCTCATTTCCCTGACTTGTTATCCAATTTTGATAACAGGAATATCCACGCCATTCTGGTATCGGAGAGTTGGCTAAAGCCGTCTCTTTCATCCAATTTGTACTCCCTGCCAGGTTTCCGTCTTATCAGAAATGATTTAACTAGTGCTGGTGCCGGCGGTGTTGCCATATATCTCCGTTCTCACATACCTTTCACCATAGTAAGTATGTCTGCACAGCCTTTGCCAGCAAATTCTGGTGAGCACCTTCTTCTTGAAGTTTTACTGAACAATACTAAAGTACTTCTTGGAGTTTTTTATATTCATTCATCTAAAATTAATTATTTTGCATCTTTCGAAAAAATTATTGAAGATATCACTCCTTTATACAATCACTCTATTATTATGGGAGACTTTAACACTTGCCTCCTTAAAAATGACTTGCGATCATCGAAATTGGAGTCTATCATTCAGTCCAGCAACATGCACATTCTTCCCTCAAGCGCTACCCATCATTTCCCGAACACAAAACCTTCCCTTTTAGACTTAACAATCGTATCTTCCTCGTCACATGTTGCCAAGCATGGTCAGTGCACGGCCCTTCAATTTTCATACCATGATTTGCTTTATTTATCATATAAAATTCGTCCTCCTAAATTGAAACCCAAAATTATTATGCAACGCAACTTTGGTGGCATTAATCAGGAAAGGTTTCGTCAAGATGCTGCCTTGATTGACTGGGAACCCATTAGAGCAGCTGACTGCACAGATGACAAAGTTGACTTGTTTAATAGACTCATTACACAGCTTTATGACGCTCATGCTCCTTTACGTCCTATTAAGATCAAGCACCTACCTGCTCCGTGGTTGACAGATGATATTAAGGCATTGATGCACAAAAAAGCTCTAGCCAAATCAAAATTTAGAAGCCGACCAACTGAAAACAATAAAGCTAAGTACTTGAGAACCCGTAACCTTTGTAATAAGTTATGTAGAGATGCCCAGCGTCGTCATGTACATACTTCCGTTGAAAACGAGGATTCGGCTAAGGTCTGGCGTTTTCTTAAATCGTTAGGAGTTGGTAAATCTCAGCAAGAACCTCTTCCTAATAATATCGATATAAATTCCCTTAACAGTCACTTTACGTCGATGTCATGTAGCAGTGTCCTGGATAAAAACCGCACTCTTAATTTCCTTTCGACTGTCCCCACCCCCGATTATCCTTCTCTCTCTTTCAGTGAATTCTCCGAGGATGATGTTAGGAAGAGCATTCTATCAATCACTTCCAATGCTGTTGGCGTTGACTGTATAAGTAGAAACATGCTTATTCCTATCCTTGATGTGCTTCTTCCTATATTGACTCATATCCTGAATTCCTCTGTTCTTAGCGGTAACTTTCCTTCATTATGGAAGGACGCACAAGTCATTCCACTACCTAAAAAGTTAAATCCCAAATCCTTTTCCGAGTATCGTCCAATTTCAATCCTTCCTTTTTTATCTAAAGTCCTTGAACGCCTCATACATCGCCAACTTAATGTTTTCCTGGTAAGTAATAATCTCCTTAATCCGTTCCAGTCAGGTTTTCGTCCAGGTCATAGCACTGTCACAGCCTTGGTTAAAATCAGCGATGACATTCGTCTCGGAATGGAGAATGGCAAAGTAACGGTGCTAACCTTACTTGATTTCAGTAATGCTTTTAATACTGTTGACTTCGATATTCTTTTGGGTCTTCTTCACTCTCTAAATGTTTCGTCTTCGGTAATTCGCTGGTTCCGCGGCTACCTTTTTGGTCGTCGGCAGCGAGTGCGCCTGGATGATTCCTTTTCATCTTGGAGTAGCTTGTCTGCTGGCGTACCCCAAGGTAGTGTTTTGTCCCCTCTTTTGTTTGCAATCTTTATCAACTCCATTTCGCTTAACCTATCCTCTTCATACCACCTATACGCGGATGACCTACAGATATACTGTCAGGCTCCTCATCACAACATTTCAGATGCTATCGATGTTATTAACCAAGATCTTCGTAAGATTGTTGAGTGGAGTCAGATGTTCGGTCTCAAGGTTAATCCTGACAAAACTCAGGCTATTGTAATTGGAAGTTCTCGCATGATGTCTAAATTGAACCTGTTAACAGTCCCATCAATCAGCTTTAATGGTACTGCAGTACCATTCAGTAAAACTGTTAAAAATCTGGGTGTGATCTTTGATCAAAACTTGTCTTGGGGTCCACAATTACAGTCTGTGAGTCGCAAAATGTTTGCGGCTGCGGCTTCGCTAAAAAGACTTCGCAATTTCTTACCGACTGCCACTAAAGTTGCACTTGCTCAGTCTCTACTGCTTCCCATTCTAGATTATGCCGATATCTGTTATCTTGATCTTACAGAAGATCAACTTAACAAACTTGAGCGCCTTCAAAATTTTGCAATAAGATTCATATTTGGCCTTCGTAAATATGATCACGTATCTCACTTTCGCGCTAAGCTCAAGTGGCTTCCCATTCGCCTTCGCCGGAATGCTCATATACTCTCTTTACTGTATAATACTTTATTTAACCCGTCAGCTCCTCCTTATATAAAAGATCGCTTTAAGTTCCATCATACTTCAAATTCACATTCTCTACGTTCTAATTTTAATCTCTCATTAGAGACTCCGTGTCACAGCTCAAACTTTTATACTGACTCTTTTACGGTGCATGCGGTCCGGCTGTGGAACTTGTTGCCTGAGTCGATCCGTCATGCACCTTCAGTGCATTGCTTTAAAAGTCGTGTCAAAGCCCATTATCTCCAATCTTCCACCTGATTTATTAGTGTAGTTATGTATTTTTGTGTATTTATTATATTGAATCCATTATTTTACTGGTATTTATTAAGGTACCTACATAAACTATTATAATTTATTTATTTAGCCTATAACTATTATATTTATTTATTATATTATATTTAAATAGGTACATAAACTATTATATTTATTTATCGCCCATTCTTCTTTTCGATCCTCTCCATGCCAAGGTTGTCTGGAAGAAATTGCTCTTAGCAATAAGACCGCCGTTTATGTATATCTGTTTGTTTTTTCTAGTACCTAAGTTTTTTGTTTTTTTCTTGTTTTTTTTTGTTGTTATACATAATAAAGAGTTTATCTATCTATCTATCTATCTAGGAAACAAACTGGCAAGGCAGTTCTAAAATTAAAGACACATTTGGTTTTACAACTTTATTAAAAAGTATCACCACAATTTTAGTGAAGAAATATTGTCAGTCCTTACAGGCTTACAAAGTAAACAGGCTACAGTCAATATTATTAGTTAGTTTTATAACTCCTGGTGATCATACTGTTTGCTATGCTTCAATATTATTTTTCATGGTACAATGGAAAATTAATAACTCAAAAAGTAAGTATGTAATGCTAATACACATTTCAAAACTTTATTAGAAATCAAACTAACATAGTTCTTTACAATGATCTTATTTATTACCAAAACAATTAATACTTTTAAGGCTAGCTTCAAAACATGAATACATAGGAAATTGCATTGTCATGAGATTTTGAACTTTTCTAATGTGATATCAAAATAAATCTAAAATTGCTTTGAAATAAGCAGATGTTCAATAAATTAATTCACACTTTATTGACATGTACAATTTTATCACTGGAACCTAATGGAATGAAAAAGATACATTGTGTACATGTTGTGAGGACATTTTTTTTCAGATTCCTCAGACCATCAGAGGGTTAAGATATTTTACGCTATATTTACAAGTCTTCATCTTCTTCAGGCAGAGCAGTGTCTTGAGCTTCCTTGAGATCCTTTTCAATTTGGTTCTGCCATTGAGGATCCATGGTCACTTCTGGGGGCACCAGAGCAGGCATCGCCACAAACTCAAGATTGCCATCACCAATCAGTTTTCTTGCAAGCCACAGGAAAGGCTTTTCAAAGTTGTAGTTTGACTTTGCAGAAATATCATAGTACTGAAAGATATAAAAGATGCATATTTTATGTGTACAGGGATTTTTCACAATTAGGTATATAGAACACTAATATTGAAGATACATTACTAAGGATGAGAGCAAGAAAATGATGATTACTAAAAAAAAGATTTAATGTTTTAAAGAAACATGCATTACGAATCCTTAAGTATAGACGAAAGGGAATTATGGGTTCCTATGTAGTTCTTCAACTAATTGCATGATCAGCCAGCATCAAGAATTATGATTCATTTTTAATTTTTAAAGGGGAGGGAGGACTTTGTATTGAGACAATATAGGCTGATATTTTACTGTAGATATTGCTCACCTGTAAGTTCTTTTTCCTGTGGAAGACGATGGTTTTGGCTTTGACTTTCCTGTCCTTGATGTCTACTTTGTTTCCACACAATACAATTGGAATGCCTTCACAAACTCTGACTAAATCTCTATGCCAGTTCGGAACATTCTTGTAAGTAACGCGAGAGGTGACATCAAACATGATGATAGCGCATTGACCTTGAATGTAATAACCATCTCTGAGACCTCCAAACTTCTCCTGGCCAGCTGTGTCCCAAACGTTGAATCTGATAGGACCGCGGTTTGTGTGGAACACAAGGGGGTGCACTTCTACACCGAGCGTAGCGACGTATTTCTTCTCGAACTCTCCAGTCAAATGCCGTTTCACAAATGTTGTTTTACCAGTACCACCGTCTCCAACCAGCACACACTTGAATGTAGGCATATCATCTGCCATTTTTGTGAGGTTTTAGTATTTCTAACCCTGTAAAAAACTCAAAACTTTAATCTTCACTGTAGCTTTACCTACTGGTTTTCATGGCGCACAAATACAAGTGTTTTCATATGAGTAAATATTTACTGTTTACGTTTTATACTAATGTTTTAGATTTATTTATGGTAGTTTAGGCGGCAAATGTAACGAATACAGAATACAGATGAACTTGACAAGTTATTTTTGGTTTATCTTTTCACCGAATGGCGCTTGAACAACCTCACAGGAATTTAGCTCGATCGTACCGAACATAAACTAGAATTACACCTGAATTACGAGATACACATCCAAAATATATCATAAAACCAATAGCTCATATGTTATAAAAGAGTTTCACGCAATATAAAAGCACTTTTTACCAAGATTGTCTAAGTAAATCGAGATTAAACTCGTCGCCTCGAAAAGTCGTTACGGCTCACAATGGCGTCACTCGACTAAACGGAAGATTTTCTTGACAATGACAGCTGCTAAGACTTAGAAATCAAGACAAAGTTGCATTTTTTTTGTATGCATCTAAAAACTCCACGGACACAAACAAAAAAAAGTATTTAACTAAGATTTTATTTTTTATTGACTTATTATTGAAAATCGTTCAATATTAATACAGAAAAGGTATATAAGTACTTAATAAAATTCAAATTATACTATTTACTTCCTGCTCTGGTTCACCGACATAGCTCTGACGTCATAAAAATAGTTCCCTACTGGTGCGCCATCTACAACTTTCAGATTATCGCCAGATAGACATGGAATGGACAAGTTGAAGTTTAGTTCATTTCGTTTCGCGTGTATCGATTTTTTGAGTGAAGTGAACGTAGTGTTCGTGTCCTTTAGTTTAGTGACGTTTGGTAGAAAAATATCTGTGAATGGGATTGTGTAACAAGATAAAACGTTTATTTGGTGTGTGATAAACCGTAAAGGATGACGAAGGACAGGCTAGCGGCGCTCCAAGCGGTAAGTCTGAAGTATTTTCCCTATTCCTCGGCATTGCCATAACCAAAGGTCTCATTGGTGACCTCGAAATTGTAATGAAACAGCATTGAAACGATATGCTGTATCGAGCGGTTCCCTTGTGTGGTAGGTCTCCTAAAACGAGAGTTATAGGGAACTGGGTTCGAGCTCCAAGAATCCGTCGAGGATTCTCTAATCTCGTCGCCCCACCCCAGAGCCGCTGAATGATAGCTGTCATCAGAGCCAAACTATTTGTTGCGTTCCGCCGTTTCCTATTTCGTAATTTTTTGACTGCAATCGCCCATTGTTCCTTGAGGAAAGCCTTGTGGGGATACTACTACCTTCCTACTTTACTTCTTTTCTTATTAGACCCTCTGCTTTCTCATTCAATTTACTATTGTAAAGATAGTTTTATGTCCATACTAGGCTAAAAATGTTAAATTTCCTACTGTAGAATTCTCCTTGCACATTGTGATATAACATTTTAAACTCTTTAGTTCTAACTATGTATTTGATGGACCCTCCAGACACTGGGTCAGCTAGTCAGTCAGTCTATTTGTTAACATCAAATAAATACTTGTAAATTATCACTGTTGTTATAATAACTGCTTGATGATTATCACACCTATCACAGATTGTGCAAACTGCATTAAATTTCATTAATTTCACAAACTTCTAAAAAAAACCAACAATTTAACTTATTTTGTAATGCAGGCCCAAGACCAGCAATGAGCAAAGACAAGCTGTGGATGATGATGATGATTATGCAAAAAAATAATTAAAATTTAATTCAACAATAATGCTTACAAATAAGATTTTCTAATAATAATAATAAATTCTTTATATCAGGCTATAAAACATTATACTATTGTTGGCCTATTATACCTTATAGACTCACATACTTATTATATAAAATAAAATACTTAAAACTAACATATAAAATTAGGACATTTTCAACATTTGCGGCACTTCCCTATAGTGTCTGTATTATGATTCCTGCTGACCAGAAGTCTGGAACAAGGAATATGTCCTTGTGCTTGGCATCCACTTGCAGCATGTATAACTTGGAAGTTAGTCTCCCTATTAGATTCTTATGTCTTCAAGCCATGCACAAGTACTGCTTGCGGCTCCCTGATTCAGCATTGGCTCCTCTCTTACACATACTGGAGAATGTTCTCCCCGGTGGTAGTTGGGTCCAGGCGGGATAAATAAATGGAAATGGTAGGCTCCACTGCCTGCAAAGTGAGCCCGGCAGAAAGTGAAGTACCACGCCAGTTGCGTGACGGTTTCGGTCGACGTCTGTTCTCCACGAGGGTGAAACCTACCTCATCCACATTCCGCGACCCATCGTTCCACTGTTGGGTTTACGTTGCTGGTGGCGGTCTCGTTCGCCGTATGTCTGCGCTGGCTGGGCACCGGGCGCGGCGTCTGAGGCTGTCGGGACACCTACACTCTATAATGAATTTGATGGTGTCATTACTTACCCACAAGCTGAGACTTTGTGTGGAGGCTACATCAAAATAGTGATCATTATGATGATGTCATCAAATAGTTCTGATTATGGAATTTTAGAATGTAATGAAATTGAATGAAGCAAGAATAGTATTCAGGAATATTATAACAAATGGAAATACATGGTCTTTGCTTACCCTCATGGGAAACAGGTGTGATAATTATGTATGAATGGAATCTTGGTATTGTGGTGCTCTTAGAGTAGAACATTTTTTTTAAATTAAATAAGTAAATTACAAATATATATATATATATATATATATATTGCAAACCACAGTACAAAGGCTAAAAGTTAGTTAACCTGTAGCTTCTGAATAAGGAAAACCAAGAAACAAAAACAATGATTAAAATTTTAATGTAGTAGGTGCGTTAGATATTTGAATTGTAGAATTCATTGTGACAAATTTAAAAGTTCTTGAAATACATGCAGTAATTTTCTAATGAATAACTGTATTATTTAATATTACTTTAAGTACCACCTTCAAACACAATATTATGTAGTTCATCAATCCACATACAATATTTGCAGAACATACAAACATTTCTCCTGTAGCGGGAATCGAACCCGTGCCTTTTGCGTCTCAACCGAGCACTCGCACGCCACCGAGGTCGTCTTATTATTATCTTCCTCATTTTTATGTAATTAGGTACCTACCTAGAAAGTAGCACCTACGGAACGTAAATTCTTTAAAAATGACTTTTGAAATCGAAGGCGACACGAACACCATGTCGACAATGAAGTACCTAGGTACCTTGGTAAATTTTAACTGAAACTACTTTAAAAACATTCTTAAATACAGTAAATAAAATGCAATTTTCGCGTTGCATGCTACTGACTTTGTCCCGGAAATTCCTGCCGAGAAAATGTACGTACTGCGACGAAGTTCTAAAGTATTTACGGGCTCCTGCTTCGGCGCGTCGCGTTTGTCGACGCTTCAACGGCGATACGTTTAATTTTATCAGGGGCCATTATTATTCATGACAGGCGCAAGGATCTCAATAACAATTTATTAAGTGTTACAAGTTTACAGGATGAAAAGCTCAATTTCAAGTTGAAAACTTCTAAAAACATGTAATTGGTTTCGAGATCGAGCTTACATTTTTGCTGTAAATGTCGTTCGCCTACGCTTGCTAGACTTGCGTGTGATTAGATTAGGCACCTCCTACATTATCGATGATGATAAAATAACTACTACTACCTACTCTTTTAGTGTTTATAGTATTAAAATGAAGTTTCAAGTGTACAGTTTGTACTTTTGTTGGTTCTGTTACTGTTATCAGTTGACGGCATCCGGCGGGCGGCCTTCACAAACTTGACTCGCACACAAATCGTTCTACAGATTTGCATCATCAATCATTGACACCAGAAAACGTCGAAAACAGGAACTGTTCTTCCTATTATATTATCACTGTAGCGGCCTTGACCTTGTCCATCATAACTGTTGGTAATTGACCTAGAATCTGCGTTTGTTACGTATTCATCAATTTTGCACATTTTGTCTTTAGCTTGTTGTGCAAATCAGTCTTTCAGCTATCAAAGACAGATTTATCTTATCAGAACTAAGGATCTAGATTCTTGTTTGTATAAAGTTGACTTGCTTCGTCTTCATCGTTCGCTTCACCTTTGTGTGCAAGTGTCTTAAACTTGTTAGATCAAATCAGATAATGGTATTGCTTTCTACTTTCCCTGTTTCCGAAACCGTTTACTTTACAGTTGCATTCCCAGCAAAGTTCTACAAGTTAAGGAGACTTGGGAAATTGTTTGATTGCCTCGAAATTTTCGTTTTGAACTTTGAGGGAATTTATCGGTTCTGAAGAAAATACCCGTCCGCCACGTGAACGCTTGCGTAAGACTTAAACTTGGCGTACCTACTCTTGGCTGAGTCATTGCGTTCTTAATCATGTGGGAAGCAAAGACATTTGGAGTATAGGATATTTTTCAAGTAGTAGGTTGTATTAAATTCTATTGGAGTAGGTTCCGTTTTGTCATGGATACGTCACATGCATGCACTTGCAACAGCTGATTCACGGTATGCGTCGTGTCTATTTTTAGCAGATGTCTCACGTGATGTCTGAATGAATGGAAGCTGTCTTGAATAGCAACTCAGCAACCGTCTTCGTAGAAACTTTGTAACTGCATGCTTGTAAAGTTGCATTCGGTAAATGACTAAAGGAGTCTATTACCGCTTTAGAGACACAGCTGCGAGTGTAAATATAGTAACAGCCTTCTGGAGTAGGTTACTGGAAATCTGAACAGTTATTATGAAAGTACGTTTATAATTTATAGGAGCTGCACTGAATTTGCAAACACAGCAGCTATAAAATACAGCTTATACGTATATATACAGGGTGTATTATATCAAAAATGAGTGTCAAGCTGAAGTTCAGGGATAGAGCACCCCTTGGGGTACCAGAATTAAAAATCGTAAACGTAAACTTTGAAGAACGATATGAAAGCGAAATAAAAGTGCGACGAGACCACAACAAGGGAAACTAGACTACGGAAGGAATATTACTTACTTCTCTAGGAATTTCAATAAAGCAGATCTCCATAATCAGGTCGCGTACAAAGCTAGTACACACAAGCCCTCAAGCTAGTTATTTAGGACGTTGTGCATTCAGTGCACGGGATAATACCCGACGAGGGACTTACCCCGGACTCCAATCGTAAACCGATAAAGAATCGTTTTTTTTGGAATTTATTCGACAAATGCAAGAAAAATTTAAGCCCTGAGATATATATTTAGACTAGCTGTACCCGCGACTTCGTTCGCGATACCATTTATAACGGTTCTGTCTACACAATGATATTACATATGTAGTTAGACTGCTTGGAGCATGAACAAAGTTTTTCTGGACCTCTCACTCTTGAATGAGCTATGTACAGCTCGTAGCTGAAGCACTTGATGGAGAAGTCAACGGCCGCGGCCGCGGTACCAGAAACGTTAGTGAAAACAGCATCCAAATCGGTTCAGTCCTTTCTGAGATTAGCGTGCACAAACGCACAGACACACAGATAAACATTGATATGGGATCTATTGCGTTAATAGATGCCCCTTATAATATTTTTTCTCAAATAACTTCAAAGCATACATATCTATTTAAGTTACAGTTTTATTATAAAAATAGATATAGATAATCCGTCTCGTAGTTATCATCGTCCTGCCCGGCACAAAAAAATGTATTTTCAAAAAGAAGTCGAATCCACGGTAAGCCTATTACTTTAGCGGAGAGAAAGCTAACAGACAGTGGTACAGATCACAAAGGATCGTAGACACCATCGTCCTTTGCGATTACAATCTGAATTTAGTAATACCGAGCGGGGATTTTCGGAAAGATCAATGTCCCAGAAAAGATTTATGCGTCTACCCATCTTTCGCGAAAGCCTTTGTTTTTTGTTCTGCTCAAAGTCTCACTAAATATATCTCCAAAATTAATTATGTTTTAAGGACTACTTAGTTAAACATTAGATAATATACTACTCGGAAATAATTCACCGTGAAACCATGCAGTTAAAGCTTTATAAAAGGTAATAAATATTCGGTGCTAAGTAAATCAATTTTATTACAACTTGCTAAAGCTTTATAAATGTGGGGCGTGAAAATTGTTCAAATCAGTTCATGGCGCAACCTTTATTCTACGAAACCTATTTAGATTTTAGGTTCTAGTTAGAAACCCTGCTTACAGTCCCAAGACTGGAAACTAAGCCTCACCGGGCGAACATCCTCGGGACAATGTTTCCGTCCGCATCTACGCTTAATTTATGTAGGCATATTGTGTTTATGCCACTGGCGAGGTTCCAAATAAAGCCACCGCCCGACGCTTCGTTGAGGTCACGACAAATGTTACAATACCAAATTATCCTAGTTTAATATTCCGATATCTATTTTCGTGGCATCACTGGATCCTATTTTGAATCGCGGACATATTGCGTATCCCAACGGGTAACTCCTAGATTGAACTTAAACTTGCAAACTTGCGAATATTTTGCACGATATGATTTTGCATTACATTAGGTACCTCACTACAGATAATTTTATTTCGACTGTAAAAGAAGTCGATTTGCTGTTCTGATATTGTAACAAAACCTAGGTTTTTCATACAAAGTTCTCGCACTAACTAAATAGTCACACGTCTGACGTTATATCGATTTATGTGACCAGTTCTATGAACCACTTATTTCGCCTTCACGCGAAATAACCAGTGATATTTTATGACGAGGCCGCCAATGTTTCAATAAAAAGCTCGTACATTATTCCCTTTGTAAACAACTCTATATGGTTTATTTGATGTTTATTGACAAAAGGAAACATTGGATGGAAGCTTCTGACTTCAATTTTAAATGTATCGTATCATGTCGCTCGCCGCATCGGGAAAGAGGAAATGTTGCTGGCAAAACATACTGCGCCTGTAAGTTTCAACTCTCTCAGGGCTGCCTGGTCCCAAAATTTCGAAATTGAACATAAAAGGAAGAGCCAGCGCAAATATGATTGGGACTTATCACCATTTGTTTTTGGATGCGTAGAAAAGAGAAGATTATTTTTACCAAGTTTCATACTTTCATAAATTAGTTTCGGAATTATCAATATTTTGGGGTTCCTTGTCTTTGAATATTTTCAACAATGATCATATTTCACGCGACTTCGTCATGCATTTGACTGCAAAAAATACCTGCCCTGTAAAATATTCTTAGTAATAGTACCCTGAGGAAATGTGGAAATGTGCAAAGCAATCGACTTGCCAACACAAAAGCCTCATGAAAGTGAAAATAACGGCTAGCGGACTGGGCAAAAAAATTAAGCACGTTCGTTTATGTCGCGTACATTTCACTTGCTACCACAACCACAACCCTGCGTCAGATGCCGTGCCGTGCTCCATTTGCATTTCCTGAAAGCCGGTATTCGAACGTAGTACTCCTACGCTGATGTATGGATGGATGGATCAATCCTAACATCCTGCCACCAAGTTAGTTTTCAAGTTCGTAGCTCGACTGCATTACAGACACATGAAACTTTATTGAAATAAAATGTCTCGTCATGAACACAATATACCTACCGTGCCTGGCATTCTAGATAGATGACATTGAAGTTATGTTAGCAAGGGATTATTAGGCCGTCTTCCATTTAACCAGGTGAATTTCGTCCCAAGCTTTCATTCGTGGAGTAATATTTTTTTTATTCGCCTAGAATAATAATATGGAGGAAGGAAGCACTACCTATGTTATGCTCTGTGGTCACTCCCAAAGCAGAGAGTTTCATATACTCGTAATATTCGCTAATTGGAATCGCAGCCCGATTGAATTTCGTTCCAGTAATTCCTTTTTCAATATAATAGTTTAATTCCTCGGAAATCTAAATAAATTAAATTATTTTGTTCGATGTTTCATAATTACAAATTTCTTCTTTCTTTTTCTCTTTCTTTTATTTTCTTCAACTTTCATGCTTTGTTTAAGTTATAATATTCAGATAATAGTTTCACCGTAACCATCTTTGGCACTCGCACATTTTGGATAGCAACTGTTTGCCAAATTACTCGTATTTCTGCACTGTTATCTTTACCTGAATTGTTTAGTGTTCTTAGATTTTCTTGAGGAATGTAATGAGAGTGAAGGAAGCAAAAGAAGTATGTCAGGATCGTAGCAAATGGCGATCCGTGATATCTGCCCACCTCTATGGGAAACAGGCGTGATTTTATGTATGTATGTAGATTTTCTTAACCAACATTTTATGGGCTCGGTGTCTAAAAAACGTCCGTATCCGTTTCTTTTCTCACAAACAACATAAACTTAATGGCTTTTAATCTTTCATGATTCTGTTGGTTCAGCAAAATCATCGCTAGCATGTCCAAAACTGCAGACTTGTTCTATCAATCTTCATTATCTCGCTGAGGCTTCGTTTTCCCCTAAATCTTTCGTTGTATCCTGACATGATCTTAGTCATAAGACGTACGATGTAATAAAATACAGCTAGATTTTTTAGTTTCTAGCCTTAAAGCGGAGATTCGCCAGTATATCCACTAGCGATGTGTCCGTGACGTGGAATAAATATGAAGTGCTTGATACGCACCTACGAGTACATTAATAGTTAAAGAGTCGAAAGTGACATAAAATTATACAGTGAGAGTTTACTATGACCTTATCGCAATCTTTTATTAAAAAAAATACGGAATACCTCGTTAACCTTTTGCCGAATATATATGCATTTTGAAAGTCATTACTAATTTATGACAATGTACCCGGATAAAAAGTACCCTATATGTTTGTGTTTCATTCAAATCTGGTCAGCCGTTTAGGCGTGATTGAGGCACAAACATCCAATCATCCTTACAAACTTTCGCAATTATAATATAAGTAGGATAACTTCTTTATTGATTCTAATCATTATGCCAAACCTAACATATTTTTGTTCTACAATCCTTATCATGATAACCCTTGATTAATTTACTCGTATTATATTATTAACTTCTTCGCTGGACTGGGAGTAAAGAAAAAACATAAAATGCATCCAGCTGCTTCTCTCCCTGAGCATATCCTTAAAGTCGATTAAGAGATAGTATCCTCTCCAACATGATGAGATACAATAAGCAAGTATTCCCAAGGAGAGTTGACGTCAGGCAGGCGGCCGGTCATAAAACACCTTAGCCAAAACTTACAGCATGATCAAAGAAACATGCTGTGCCGACTGCACTTACAGTGGGATAAGGGCACGAAGATGATGATGATGTCCTATTAAGCTTGCTATTCATAATCAGTTCTATTCTATCTAGTCAAACTAAGGCATACAACTTTAGATTATTAACCTATAATCTAATGTAGTTCAATTCAATTCAATTCATTTTATTCATAATTATAACAGTAATAATAATTATAATAATTAAGTAATAATAATTTTAATATTCAGTGCCATATGCCCTGAAAATAAGTTAAAACTAGCGCTTACATTAGAATGGTTCAGGATAAGCGGTTGAACTTCTCTATACTCTACCCACCCAGCCCATTGTTTCATTGTTGCAACTTCGGGTTTGCACGCTCGATTATAAAGCTAGCTGTTTTCATGTTTCAGCATGAAAACACAATAGATTACATTATAAATTCAAATGCCTGACGGCAAGTGGAAAGTATTTTGCTGATTTATTATTTATAGTGTAAATGAATTAGTGTTGTGTTCGAAATCTTAAATGTTTTTACGTTAAAGTCGATGCATTGAACATTATCCGAATGCTATTCAAAAACAGAGTTGATTGATTGCGCGGTGCTGATAACATTCATACGAATATACTACAGTTTAAGAGCGATAATTGCGTCCATGTTTGACCAACATCATCATTTACCTGCCCTCTTCCCACTACGTAAGGTCGGCACAACAAATTTCCCTTTTCCATTTTCTCATGTCACTCGACATCTCAGCACTCTTTCCTTTCACACAATCTATCCATCTTCTCTTTGGCCTTCCTCTAGCTGTGTATTCATCCACATTAATATTAATCTTGCGTCTATGTATGACCATTAGGCTTTTTTGTAGTGCTCATTGCCAGCGACTCATTGGCGATCTTTCGCTGACATTTTGCCGCAGGTCAAATCCAATCCTTTATTTTATTAACACGCGATACTATTGCCTTTAACATTTTTATTATTTACATAATAAGCGCATTTGCGATAACCTTTAGATAATGCAGTATCACGTCATTGAAAAATTGAATTTTGTTTTTTCAGCAGTCACCATGTTCCGAATTCCGATAAGCCGTTATGTATGACAGTCACCTTCCTGTAATTTTGTGTAAACTGGCTTCCACCCTCGGGATCTTGAAGGCAAATTCGTGACATTGTAACACGGGTTGAATGCGAAAACAAGGCACGCCTGCTACATTGTTATCGTCCAAATTATCTCAATGCTTAGCTCCTCGGCTGTAGGTAATATCTAAAGTTTAACAAGATATCTGTATAAGATATTCGAGGGATTACGGAAGTCAAGACCTTTTGCATTCATTTTTAGGGTTCTGTTCCAGGAGGGTGCCAACGGGACCCTATTACTAAGCCTCTACTGTCCGTCTGTCCGTCCGTCTGTCAGCGTCTACGTACTACGTCTACAACCGTAATATGTAGTGTTGAAATTTTCACACTTTTTCGGTTGAAACGCAATAGGCGTGGGTTCGACTCAAGCTGCGGAAGAAATGTTTGCATGTTCTGTAAATATTTCTTCCGGGTCTGAGTGTTGTGGTACCATAGTGCTCGTAGTTTCTGATACCCACAATATAGGTAATTATAATGTGGAATCAGGACTATGTATGCGACTGTTGAGTATTATTATTATTTATAAAAGAGTAGGTATTTAATCTTTAATGTGTAATTGTCTTTCGCGTTAATAGTATCTATTAAATACGCGCTTGTTTTGCTATGTTCATTTTCCTTTCATTGTAGGTTTGAATCCAATATGGCTGTATTTTCCATCAGATGATTCTACCCGTTCGGAGTGCGGCTAGCATTGAATATGCATTTTACCATTATTGGTTTTGTAAAGTTCATCGGAATAAATATTTTATTCGTAGAAGCTTTTGTAATATCGTGTTCGTGTGAGGGCTTAAAGCTGAAACTAGAAACTACTGGACAAAATATCAAGAAATTGATAGACATAACATTATTTTTTTTACATTAAATTTGTCATGTCGTTTATGCGTAATTTTGAATAGCCTTGGCGCCATCATCATCATCATCATCCACAGTCCGACTTTACCCACTGCAGGGCATAGGCCTTCCTCTGATGGATGGCTCTGGTGCATAGCTAAATAAAAAACTGACTCTCTATATCTAAATTTCAACTCTCTACCTATTACGGTTTATGAGATACAGCCCGCTGACAAACAGACGGACGGACGGACACACAGACGGACGGAAAGCGGAGGCCTAGTAATAGAGTCCAGTTGGCACCTTTCGGGTACAGAAACCTAAAAAAGAGTATTCAGAAGCCTAGGTAGATGTTATGATTTAAATATGTATCCACCTTTGCAAGTAAAATGTTTACCACACGATTACATAGCGGTTCGCTTCTCACATTTGCAGTAAGTGGTATAATAAGACAAACAGCCTCGCGTGCCGCTATCGTCCCTGTCCATCTTCACGAGTATTCGTATGCTTATAAAGACAAAAATGCATACTTTTAACGGTTCATGGGCATCTCCAACCTGTAATGTATTAATGCTGCGTATTATCCTGATGTTTATATTGTTAAAGTGTAATGTAACGCTTTGGAACCTAATCTTACCCTCAAACAACCACGCACGTTTTCAATAACCAAACACCGAGATTAAACCCTGCTCTGCAAATGAGTTAAATATACCTACCTACAAACTAACGGTTATAATATATACGCACACGCACTCTATAATACTCATAGGAACTGTTGAGAAACTGAACTGTCTTCAATTTCTTCTGATAAACCCAAGAATCCTGGTCAATCTGTTTAATCCCCTGCAATAGCGCCAGATCACTGACATAAAATCTGTTGTCTGATATGGGTTCCAATTGTCTGACATCGACAGCATCATATTGATAGTGATTCAGCGAACATCATAAAGCTGGCCCGTTATTAGGGTCTAGTAAGATTCCTTTCTGTATGAAATCGTGGACTATTTAACAGTTAGTACGAGCAGGGCGGGAAACCAAGAGCCCTTCCTGACTCATTTGTCGCAGGTGATATAACTCGCCGGATTCTGTTTCGGAAGGGTAATAGGCAATATCTTGACGTATCTTGTTTATTCACTGAAAGAGGATTGTAGAATATTTGGAGTTTCATTCTTTTGTGTGGAAAAAAGTTTGATGCTTATGTTTTGATGTGCGAAAAGGGGTGAATGGCTACTAATGTTATTTAACATTTTTACTCGGTAAACCTAATAGCACTGATTGACTATTTACAACATTTATTTGCATACTTCCCAAGGTTTTAATAAACTTTACTATCCGTGAACGGATACAAATTAAGGCTTCCCTTGTCGTCGTATGTGTCAATCAGATAAGTTGATCCAAACGATTGAAATCACTAGCATGCATGCAGCGCAATACATGAACGAAACCGGGGAAACGGCCGAGGCAGTCTCGGAAGTGTCAAGGCGCCCGACACCCCGTCGGGCGCTCGAGGGCGGTTACGTAACGTCTGCCGCAAGTCCGCAACCGCCCCTGCTCCTGGCAACGAAAGCGACGAGTGCGCTCTGATGGATGCGACCTCGGAAACTTTTAGTCTTAGATGTCGAATATAAAAGGAGAAATCAAAACATATATGCCTTTACTGTTATGTTAGGTTTGGTCCCTTACTCAAGCAAAGATTATCATTTTTTAAACGTCTTACTTGGTTGGTAGTCTTGTTTATTTTTTACCCGACTGCAAAGAAGGAGGGTAATGTGTATGTATATGTTTGTATGTATGTGGGTAAGTGCATTCATTTGGCTAATGCTGTAGTCCAGACGGCTGGACGGATTTTGACAAATGAAGTGTCGTTGGATTAATCTGGATGACGAGTGTCATAAGTTATCTAAAGTGCCAAAAACTCAATATGGCGGCTGTAAGAAGCCATGTTCCCTTTATTCCTTTGGCTGCCTCTGTAGCCGAAAGGGCTGGGCGGATTTAAGTCAGATGTCGTCGGATTCGTCTAGATAACGAGAATGTTGGTACAGCTATGACATTTTTTGCAGGAAGGTGTAAAAAAGCCCTATACGGCATCTTTATATGATGAATAGTTAAATTAATGAAGCCATTTTCAATGAACTAAGACTTAGATTAAAATTATACAAATTCATCATCATCATGCGTCAAAAAATTTAATATGGCAAATGTACTATGCTACCTAAATTCTACGCAGTCTGGTTTTTTGTTATTTTATATACTTGTTTTATTTTAATAATACTTGTTTTGTGTTATTTAAAAGTGTTCCTTTAAATTTTAACATTTTCTGACTCTCTTTGAGATGTTGGCGAGATAAAGATGTTCACTAAGTCCAACATACTTTTGTTTAATAGCATTCTGGGTAACTATCACGCGCACCGTCTCTAGACTGAAGAGCGGTGTGTAGATTTTCTGTTGCCTCTCCGGCAACATCAATGCACGCTCTACGCGGTGACGCCTATTGTAGACGCTCACACGCCTGCTTGCATTTCAGCTCAGCATTTTCATGTCTGTTCATCATTCCAACGTAGTTTTTATTACATCGATGTTGGTATGAATGAGCTCGAATAACAATGCGGAGCGATGGCTCGCATTATGCATTACGTGTTTGAGCGCAGTACAATCCATTAGCGATGAATAGTTTTAACATCGACCGGCCTTGTCACCGACTGAGCTTATGTAATATGCATTCAAAAGCCTGCGAAGCTTTAACGCGCGTAGCTACACAAATATTCGTAGACATTATACAGGCTGCCGCCATTCGTGAAAAATGTTTATTATATTCCAAGTTGTACAGTGCGGTTACTTAAGTCGTGAACCGAGACTGTAGGGACTAATCCTTGCGAAATGGGGTTTAGTTTGGGGGTCGTAAATAAGCTGCCGACGTCAGCATTACGGCAACCCCTCGTCATGCTTTACGATTGGTCTGTAAGTCTGTAAACTAGAGTTCTACGTGTACACATCGTGTGTGATTGCAGCGTGTTATTATATAGGTCAAACACTCGACCGCAGACCAACTGTTCAGAGTTGGCAACCATGTGTCAAACGCAGCGTGTGTAAGCAACTTTTTACTTTATGCTGATTTCTCGTGGGATACGGTAATTCATTTGCTCAAACTGAGTTTTCCGTTATAGTAAGTATATCATTCCACCAGTGAATTATTAGTAATCTCTTTTTGACTGTTCCTCAAAATTGAAGTTATTTATCAAAAGGTTTAAATTGGAATGTGAAGAAAATCGTATAATTCATTAACCTATTGAAATCCATGTTTTTTATTTTCAATAAGTAAAATAAGTAAATAATATTTGTGGACACATTACACAGCGCCATCTTGGCTCAAACTAAGCAAAGCTTGTATGGGAACCCGGCACGCCACCGAGGTCGTCAATCCTGAAGTTATAAAGCTCACAAAGCAATTTCATATCCTACTAGGTATATAAATACCCTTATTAATAGGTAGATTCTTTAACAAAACCTGTAGTAATTATGTTAGTGCTGAGTGATCACCACTCTGGAAATAATGGAATCTTTAATGGAATAAGTTTTGTATTTAAACAATCATTCCATTACCCGTTGAGGTGTATGAAACAGATTTGTATAAAATGAACAGGGCTATTTATTGTCTAATCGATACCTATTTATTTGTTTTCCCTGATAGCATTAATTATGCAGGAATGTTTCATTTTCCTTAAGAGTGAGGGAGATAGTCGAAACAAACTCGTGTTTCATTCTAGTTTCGTGAACCTAATTGCTCCCATGAATTTCCGCTTCTGACCTCCCAGCAAAAGACTTTTCGACCTTCTCATCCGCCATTTATTTTGCGATACCGTTGTTTGGATCGTAACTTAAAAACGTAAAATAAAGATCACCGACAATAAAAACGTTTGATTTTAGTAGATATATAGACCAGAACGCAATTTAACCGATAATATTATATTGAAAACTATTTTTATTTTCAAGACAAGCTCAGCAATTCACTATTCCACAGCTCTTATCACTATTATATATAAGTAATATTATGAAATATTTATATGACTATCCCCCGAATACTCAAACGCATCTCAATGTTGAGCACGTCTCAAATGGCGATATTTTTTTTTGACAGATTTTCATCAGAAACTGTCAAAGAACCGTGAGTTGAGACGTGCTCAACTCGAGTCGCGTTTGAGTATTCGGGGGTTAGATAAGTAACACGTTTGTACATGATTACTTTTTGTAATTACGCGTGCTTAAACTTATCTTAAAGTTTTAAAAGCATTTTCAGTTCACTGAGTCGAACACTCGCAAAGCTGAACAAACTATGTCACCTAGTTTGAAAACTCCATCTGAAAAAGCCGTGTGTAGTGTAGTGTATTATAAATATGTAGTACTCTGATCCAGTTTGAGGTTGCGAGCTTTTAGTGAAATCAGCGAGTAAACCCGACGTTTAGCCTCTCTGAATCGTTTACCTTCCCATGAGGCAATAAATTGATCTGCTTTACCTGCGCATAGAATATTTCTTAGTGCATATTACGTACAATCCCTAGCTAATAAGCATCTCAGCAAAAGATTAGATAAAACTTGTTCAACCTTAATTAACTTTTCATCCTAACAGGTAAACGGATGGCCGGTGGCCTTGTTCGCTAAAAATAAATCGTTCATTTACATAAACTCACTATAGCCTTTCTGGTTCAATTATTACATTTCGGTAAAGTAGCCCGATTTCTAATTAAAAAATAACCGAAATACTGCATGTTATCACATTAGCCTTTCATTTAATTCGTTTAATATAAAGTTTGAGCTTCAGACCCCTTCAGATATGCTGATGAAACTTTATCCTATGGTGCTCGTACGGACTTCAAAGCTTTGAGAACAACCTACATTTAAAATTAATAGCGTGTCGTTGTGATATTAAAAGTGTTATAAATAGGGCGGGTCAAAAAGTTGCAAGTGGCGAAGAGCTGTCCGGATGGATGGCTTGCCAGTCACCGGTCACTACGCTTGCCCGACTCCGTAATTATGTGCTGAGATTTAGGGATGGGAACCGGCTTGATTTGACCCAGATCGTGCAGTAATCCACTTTGCGTCTACATTACTAGCGCCCATTGTTTGATCATGTTTCGCTAGGTTTTTTGTTTCAATATCATTAAGCTCGTCGATAACAGCCCTGTCGTTTTTCAACCGCAAGATGAGTCAACTTTTTATCTTGTTATTCTTTAAAATAGTTTTTTTTCTGATCTTCATTTTTTTGACCAAATACACCTCAATGCAATGATATTTGTGTCGGGACAGATTACAAATTGGAAAATCATAAGCAATAGTAGAAGGTCGCGTTGTGTTGGTAGACGATTTCGCTTTTCCGTGCAACCTGCCGTAAAATTACGTCATTTCCATTGTTTGTGGCTTTGTTTCTGCCCAATTTAAGTATGATTTCTAATATTCCAAGATTTGATTTACTTCTCCATCGTTATTTATATGCAATGTTTGCTTCATTTTCATATTAAAGGTGTTTTCTTCCAAGTGATTTCGAAAAGTTCTTCCAATATTCGGATACGACAAATCCCTATTTCGAAGCGAACCAATAGCGGCATCAGTCAATTCCGGCGGCCAACTGAATTTAGAATTCTTCCTGGTTAGATCAATTTGGGGGATTCGCTTATGTTTCCCTAGAGCGAAAGAAGAAAGGATTTGTACGAAGGTGAAGGACGCCACATTGCGTTGCATAATGGCCAATAAATCTTCTGCCTTAAATTTCATTATTCTGTGAAATATCTTAAAAAACCGGCTAAGTGCGAGTCAAATTCGCATACGAAGGGTACCGTACCATGGTGTATGTATGGGCCCCTTTTTTATTTAATTTAAATATTTGTTGTTATAGCGGCAATAAAAATGCACACTGTGAAAATTTCAACTCTACCAATTACGCTTCATGGGATATAGCCCGCTGACAGACGGACGGACGACCGGACAGTGGAGGCTTAGTGATCGGGTCCCGTTGGCACCCTTCGGGTACGGAACCCTATAAAAGAAATCCTAAAATTATCCCGTCTTAATTCACGTATCTCAATAAAAAATTAAGCACGAAAATTGTTGCTTGACTTGCCTGGGTCTAGCTGTAGAATGAATCGAGCCAGTTAGACCTACGGGCGTCCTCATTGTTCAGAAATCGCCGCGTCTCTCATTCGATTTAATTGAAACACACGTAACGAGCTTAACTGGTACCCGGATTTCGTTACCCGCCCCCGGATGCCATCGTGGCTTGCCGCTTGTTTAATTAAACCCCGACAAATTATAAATGAACGAACACAATTAACTCTTTATACTTTTATAATTTATCAATGTTGTCGGCTGGGCCTGTGGTGGAAGCGAAACTGCTCCCAAAAGTTTGCTACCTTATCGACTGCGGCCATGAAACAGATGCCATGCGAAAACATCCCTAAGTTCTGTGTCCCAAATTCTTACTTTTCGACTTGATTCCATTAACAAATGACTTTTGAACTTTCAAGCAGGCAAATGTATAAATAAAAGATAGTTCGAAGGGGCAAGTTATCTGAAACTGTCACGTTACATGAAAACCTACATAAAACCTGAAGTTGTCTTTCGCCAGAAACCCATTGCTACTGACGTTATCAGATCTGGTTCGATTGAAATACGTGACGTGACTTCCAATTTGCTGCCTCCACTCCACAGCATCAAATAGCTACCATGTGCGGGCTTGATTAACAACCTAGCTATTGCTGTGTACGTTTGATTTACGGAATTTCGTACGTGCCCTCGTTTGAATTTCACTGTTGACCAACTCGAATTTTGATGAATACTTGCCGAATCAATAAAAACACTTATGAGGTAGTCAATTTAACATTTATTAATCTGTTATTGACTGAACAGATGTAGGCGTCACGTATCTCTAGAGTCCTATCTTCAGCGGAATTATTTCTTCTAATGGTCACTACTGAATACAACTATTACCGTTCATCGATACTCGAGTAACGCTTTCAGTCCAACAAGGCATAAAACGTAGACTGCTGCTCGTTTCCAGCTTTCTATCAACGCATCACGCAGTTTGTTTTTTTTTGTTTTACTGTTTTGGGCCTGTAGAGATAAACCTGTCACACAGAATTAGAGCCCCCCTGTGAGTGTGACTTATGGTAATCCGGTGAGCCCGTCGTCTGTATCGGATAGCAGCCTTGACGGAGGTCGTATGATTTCTGCAGGCCTGGGTAAAAGAAAAGCAGGAAAGTTGTAGGTAGCTAAATCGTACTGGTTGCTATAAGTCGAATGACTAATTAATTTGAATAATTTATTCAAGTATCTCCCTACTGAAATTAAAAAGGACAACGGGAAGTTTAAACCTACTCCCTAATTCAGCTTGACTAACATTACAGAGATATATTGCTAGTCGCTAAGGAAAAAGCCTACCTTTCTGCGTACAATTTTAATTAAATTTAAATATTCTTCTGAATGGAGACTCATTTTAATAAAAGCGTATTGAAGCTAAGAGTTCAATTTGTCCACGTTGCTGGAAGAATCATAAAACACTATCAGTTGATTCATTCCAGCCAACGCGATTAGGATTTAGGGAAATGATGGCAAGGACGATGTGTTGTAAGTGTAACCATTCATACAATAGAAGTAACTCCTTGCTTGAACCTACAACACATGCAATAACTAACGAAGTGAAGGCTATCCGTAGGTCGATTACCATCAAAATAGTTTTATCTGTCAAATACAATCATGCATTTTTTTGACAAATAAATAATGTGCTTTGTTGAACTACCTACGTATTCGTAATCTTGGCTAAAATCGATCAGAATCTGAGACATACTGAATTTAATGAATTGTTTCAGAAAACGGCATGATTCAGTTACCAGCAGGTAGATGACGTGTTGATTTTATGACTAAGCTAAGGCAATACATAGTGACTAATCAGAATTACTAGACCCACGATTACTAGTCGCCACAAAACACATGCTTGTAATGATATCCGGATTGTTCTGATCGAATAGATATGACTTACATAATATATTATCAACACGTTAGCAATAAGCTGTGAAAACTCCTCAATTTGGTCAGGTAATGGTATCTATTGTTACAACTCCCCTACAAATTATGTTCCGTGACCCTTTACATATTGACCTAAATAAATCCCAATGCTGCTTGGGGAGCATGCGATAAAATTTATAAATTCCAAATTGACGAAGGGTTCGCAACTTGCAACTGACTAAAGTGATGCCTTTCACATTTGATAAGGCAATCTGGTAAATGTGTTGATAAATAATACGTTGAATCATAACATAGAAATGTTAATGTTATAAATCAAAGATGTGGTGTAAAGTAATCATAATAAAGTAAATAACAGCTGTTGCTATGAAAAAAACTGATGCAATAGTACATATATGTAAGAATAGCAGTCGCATGTTTATCAAAACTGTTGTCACAACGCTTCAGCAATTCCTCGGGCGGGCCTTAGGGACGTTGGAACACTTATCACTCGAAAAGCCCCATTTTCCCTCTACCATGTGAATAAAATCCTTTGAACCATGAAAAAAGCGAAATATTCTTATAATTCTTGAGTATCGCTCTAACTAAATTATTTTCATAATCCTGAAATGTTTCCGTGCCGCAGGACCGTCCTTTGTGGGATACGCGAACCGTGCCGCGCCGCGCGCGTCCGCACAAATTGAATAATAGCTAGCTCGCCTCAACTAAGTGGATTCTATTTTGCTTTTCGTGCTCCGTCCAATGTCAGGTCACTCTTGGAAGTGCTTTTTGGAAAACACTCGTTATGGATTAATTTGCTTAAACAACCTTTCACTGTTAATTTCGTTATATCGCTATTTAAATATTTTCAGTCCTGCTAGCTTTAATCTGATAAACATTTAACGTGTCTGATAAGATATGATTATGTATTGTTGTCGACAACAGATGAATTTATTTTCTTTTTGCAGGCGCAAAGCGACGATGACGACGTCGGGCCCGATGACGTCAATGTCGCCGTCGAAGGAGGATTCATGGACGAGTTCTTCAATGAGGTACGGAAAGATTATCCACATGAACTACGTAATATACAGACAGTATGGACTCCTTACAATACTGGAGCACGTACCTTAACATACACAATACAGTAAAAAGGTATGGGAATAGATATATCTACCCCATTTGGGATACGGGCGTAATAATATGTATGTATGTATGCAATAGATATATCAGGGAGCAACGATCGGACATAAGTTAGTAGTGGAATTGAAAGCCCGTTTTCTACCTCCGGCTCCGGAAACCCTGCTGCGGGATGTCAATTACTGAACCAAGTTTATTTCATATCCCGTCATCATAAATAGCAAGAATATTCTTAGCTTCATTCGAATGTGATACAAAAATAGTCACTCTCAAATTGACATAATTTTGTCTATTCACCTAGAAACTGAATGACACTATGCTATCGAGTTACTATGGATAGGATAAATAAGTCACTAGTGACGTCACCGTGGCGTAATTAAATCTCGGCAAGCAGTGCAGACCCAAATGTTGACTCGAATAAGTAAATGGTTTTTCCTAGAAAAGCTTAGATTAGCTTAGATAAACTTTCAAGTTGCACGAACCTCACTCAACTTAAATAGACAGCGTGATTCAACACGGTAAGCCAAGTTTCCTTAAGGAAAACAGTTTATCGGGGCTTTTTGAGCGGAACAAATCTGAAGGAAACCAGGTTTTCATAGCAGCTTTCTAAATCCACTCGAACGAAGTTGCGAATATCGCTAGATACGGACAGATATGGGATAGCGGAAATCCCGGCCGGTAGGCTCGATATGCTGCTTGCAACGTGCCACCTGGTACTCGTTTCCCTTCTACATGTCGGCTCTATATACTAGGATATAAAAGCTCACTTTCGTCTGTACTATGGTACAGTCATTTTACAAATAACTAGTTTCCGTTCTCAGCTTCGTTCGCGTGGTACTCGAATAAAAATATCCGTTGTCCCGTGAATAAACCAACGAACACTTTGGCATTTTTAATACAACTCGTGCCCTGTTACACTCGCTGTTGATTTAAATACCTGTCTAGCAAAAACTGAATGATACTATTTTATACGCGGATTGTTTGATGCGCAATATGGACTATACATGTATTTTTTGTATTTTTATTCGATAGTTTACATCGCTATATAATAGTAAAAAATATTCAACGACAAAAAAGTATTTTAAGTTATTTAAAAAACAAGTTGAAAATAGCCAACCGACACGGGCACTTTAAACGTCTGCCATTTTGGTGCGTGTGGTGTGACGTCATCTTCTATCACTCACAGGCAAAATACCAAACAACTACACATCGGTGGCACTGATAATTTTGTTGTCATAGACTATTACGTGACGTAACAGTCTGCTTAATACGCTCTGGTTACCAATGGTGTCATGTTTCAAATATTTGAATTTCCCACAGTTTTTTTGCACTTTTAAAAAAATTATTTCAAGCTTAAAAGATATTACGAGTATAATCAAAAGTATTAGTATAAAGTGTTTTTTTTGATTGAAGTATAATTCTGATGAAATAAAGTTTATAGAAAAAAAAAATATTATACCCTCATTTTAATCACATTCATATTCCCTATTTATTTAAAAGGAAGCTTTGGGGTATGATTATTTTGCCTTGTGAGATAAGTTAGGATAATATTTATTATATTTAGTGCACGAAAGGAGCCTTTGAGGCGCACTAAATCTTTTTAAAACACCGGTTCGAAAGAAGTAGTGACACGACTGGTAGTACAATAGTAGTAGTAGTAGTTTTGACTGAAAAACGAAATTACGAACTGACTGCCGACTGTCATTACAGATCGACTATACAATACAAACGGCCGGCGGCGTTTTCCATAATCTTATTCTATCGTAGTAGCCTTGAAATAAGAGAAACGACACTCAACGAAGGCCACTTCACGGATTATCAATGCTCCTAAACTGATATAGTTGGAACGACCTCCGGAAACTGCAATAACCTCGAGAAGTTCGTCCACATAGTTTGCTCGTTGTTAGTATAATGGTATAATACATAGCTTAAAATAATGAACAAAAAAAACATTGTTTATCACAATAATTATTCTGTAGTCTTAAAAATATCCAATTACACTATAAATAAGACTTAAGAGATCACCCCTTTTAACTTTAACCTTTAGTAAATTATCTCTACTATAAATAATTTAGGATAATGTCACAAGAACACCTTTGGGTTGCTTGGTTTTTAACGAGCTTGACAAAAGAAGTCTTCTTACCAAGACCATCGCAACGGAAAGATGAACTCCATTGTATCAAATTAATCTCGATCTATTCAATGACGAACTTACTATAAATATTCAAATAAGTAAGTTCACTGGTTGGTTATCTAGTGGTAGTGACACCATCTTCCGATCCTAAGGTCGCGTGTTCGAATCCAGTTGTGCACCAAAATATGTTTATGTTCTTTATATGCCCTATACTGGTATGTATGTTCGTATGAGCTAGTGGCCAACTCTAGTGACGGAGTTTTTAGGCCGCCTAAAGGCCTCCGTCATTGCTTAACGACTCAAAAGCCGGGACCGACTGTTTAACGTGCCCTCCGAAGCACGGAAGCGCTCAGCTTGTAATGCCACTTGCGGTCACCCATCCCAATTTTGACCGCGCACAACGTTGCTTAACTTTAACGATCAATCAAGAACGCCTAAGCAAGCTACGCCACGAGCGCTTACTGGTAGATACTCTCAAATGATGAAGGAAATCATCCAGTGATATCCGGCACAGTTTTTAACTTAAAAAGTTCAAAGACATTTGTGAAGTGCAAGAAAGGAATCTAATTAGATCCTTTTTCCACACTAGTTCTTTGATAGTATTAGTACATAATAGGTCTGTCCGTGTCCGTCAATCACACACTGATTGAGCTGCCTCAACAATTCCGAGAATCTTAACTAATTTCAAAACCAACATAATCTAATTAATACACTTTGTAACGAACCTGTGAACCTTGTATTGATATTTCAATAAATCCATTCCATCGCATCTTGTATTATAAATGCGAAAGTTTGTGAGTTTGGATGTTTGGATGTTTGTGCCTCAATCCCGCCTAAACGGCTAAACGAATTTGAATGAAACTTGGAATATACATAGTACATGTACTGGATTAACATATAGGCTATTTTTTATCCGGATACCACGCGAGCGAAGCCGCGGGCGGCAGCTAGTCTACTATAAATATTGATTCTTCATAAACACTGTGATGCTTTTTCTGTTTTACTTGACATTGAAGATAAAGAATCTGACTTAAATCTTATTTCGTGAACCGAGGCAAAGTAATGCCAACTTTATTCACAGACCTAAAAAACCTCGATAAAGTTTTATGAAGATGGCAACGGCAATAGACTAAGTTTTCTTCATGAAGAAATCTGTAATGCTGAAACTTGTATAAATCCTCTTTATTTGTATGTTGGTCGGTGTAGAACTTCGCTAGTGTTCTTTGTTAAAACTATTGCCAGGAGACTTTGTTTTGATTAATTCATTCTCTACCTTAATCCACTAGACACTACAATGTTTTCTTTCTAGCTTATTTAAATTTTCATTATACAGTTGCGCTTGCTTAGAAGTCATTATACATGCATTGGTCTGCTGCAGCTTAAGTAGGTCAGCAAGGCAGCTAATCACTAACAGCTACATAGATGGATAATTGCTCACAAACTCGCACGTTATGTACAAAGGATCATATGAATGCTCTACAGTACATACGAGTAGATGTTTTGTGTGAACCGAGATTATCATTGAAGGTTCATACCCGCAATCAAACATATTTTACAACAATGCCTGTAGCGTGTAAACCTCTCCCTAAACCATGTATTCTCTGATCTCTACCTCAATACCAAACTAGAGGAACGTCCCGCAACTTGGTCCGCGTTGAGTCCTCTAGGAGCTGAATTTCGGAAATCCTTTTTATAATGCAACTCTATACCATAGCTAGATAATAAAATCTGCCAAGATTCATGTTTTTAGGACTAAGGGCCTGTGCATATGTACGCTGCGTCATCGCAGTTGCGGCGAGCATTTTGTGAAAACCTCCCTATCAACGCTCAAAACAACTGAGCGCTGGCGCTCCGGCATCGCAATGAAGTACACCCCTCCCGCTTCGTCTCGGGGGCTGCAGTCAGTCGTGTGTGCGTTGCGTCGACGCAGCGCACCGTGTGTAAACTAAGGCCTTTTATCATCTATACTAGATGATTTATACAGCGTCAGAAGGCAACTTTTTACCTTCACAAACGCCTAAAAAGGCTTAAAAATCACTTACACAACCTGATTTGAACCCATGACCTTAGGATCGGAAGGCGGGGTTACTACCAACTAGACCACCAGTGCTCCGTGTGTACACTATGGTTATTAGTATGTAAAATGACGCAACGACAGCGCTACGTCGATGCAACACTGACGCAGCGCGCCGCGCCGTGTGAACAGGCTCTTATGGTCAGTCAGTCATTCAGTAACGTAAGAATTTATATTCTATCTCGGTATTATATCTCTGTTTATATTGTATCTCGGCACTTCACATTCCCGAACCCCATCAACGTCCCCATTTCATAAATCCTGTCATAAATAACAAAAATATATGGCCTTTCTAGTTTTATCCGTGACGCGAATCCCACATGCTTTTTCATTAAATCCGGAGCACATCTCACGTCTGTCATAAATATTCAGGCAGTTCTCAGTATTCATCATAATCGTGCATTGCATTTACATGCTATCATGCGTGTACATTGTACCTACAGAAAATATGTTAACGTTTGCCATAGACGCTCTTTGGCTAGGTATGTAGGTTGTATAATATACAGGGTGGAATTTTATAATGCCTGGAGGGAAAGTTCTTTAAATACTGAATATACTAAATACTTTAAATACGGTGTCATAAAACGATTTTAGTCGGTTTAAGTCTCGGGTGTGGTAAACATTTTTGCAAAAAGCTTTGAAATCAATTTTGCTTCTTTTTAAAAATTTTCTTCAGTATTTAGAGTACATTATAAAATTCCATCCTGTATATTATATCTCAGTATGGCCTATGAGAACCTGATGTTACTATGGTATTAGTAACAGGAAAACACACCAGTACCATCATACACATCAAAATCAATGTGGCGTGATGTCTGTATGAGGTTCTTTTACTAACTGTGGTAAAACCTAAAAAAAAATATGACATGACTGATTCAATAACAATGATTTGTTCCTTATTACGCCTGAAGAAAGAAAGTAATATTTTAAGGTGTGTATGTGAATTCATTAGCCGTAGCCCAAAAAGATGGTTGGGTTTCAATAATTCGAGGTGTCTTTGGATTTGTCTGCATCTCATTACGTTCTAGCTAGATAACATGAAAGTACCTACCTACATAGGATATGAAGTGTCAAAAAATCAATATGGCGCCAAATCTAAAATCTAAAGCCAATATCTAAAACGCCATTTTAGCTGATAAATGAGTAACTAATAAAAAACCGATCGATTTCGATATCCCTACTTACTATATCTAATTTATTACATTTAGCTATAATTACTTCTATGTTCTATTAATTTACTTTGGGGCAGAGTTAAATTCTACGCGGTGGGTTTTTATTATTAAATACTTTTTAGAAAGGGGCACCCTTTCCATTTGAATTCCAGAAGTACCCATTGTGTGAAATGGTGATATTCAATTTCCACGAGTCGATTTCGTAACAGCTGGCAGGGTATTCATCGGTAATGATGATTAAATACATCCATTTTGCGATTGTTGACTGACAAAACAAGAATCTTTGGACATAAATATTTGCCGTTTTGCTCCTACCTTTTGCGAACCTTTTTATGAATAGCTGCCCATTAACGCAAAAATAATAATAAACAACATGCCAGTAAAATCCTTAGTCCAATTCTAATCGGTCAGTGAAACTCCTAAATAAATAAAATGTGTTTATTATATGTGAGAAATGTACAGGAATATTTGTTATTTATATTTATGAAAGAGACGTATGATAAGATAAATATTATCTCTTTTATCGTTGCGTAGATAATATCTGTCTCCTCTTCATCTTTTATAATCGCGTGGTGGTTTGACGATGTTTCTACCAATGAATTTAAACTGAACTGTATCGAATGTTTACAATAAGTATATAAAAACCGGAAAAATGCATTGACATCCCATTACACTTGTTTGGTGTGCTAAACCTCTAAATTCGTTGTAAATTTGAATTTAAAGAAACCAAACCAAGTTTCAAGCTAATCGATCCACCCGTTAAAAAGTTCCCATACCGACATGCACACCCTCATCCGCTCACCCCGAGCATGTCGTGAGAGTCGACTAAGGGATAGTATTTTCCCAACATGATGAATCTATATCATGGCTGATGACGGGCGTGATAATATAATAAGTATGTAAGATATGATATTATGATTAAAAGAGACAAAATATTCATTAGATTCTGCAACTCAGGATCAAAACAGCAGTGGTCTTGGTCAAGCATACAATATCATTGCAAACTGGCTCTTCACTTCATTACTCTAACTTCACATCTGTGGGCGCTTCGTTAGCAACTCATCTCGCTTCATGTTTCTTGTTTGCTTACCCATTACCCGTTAGCCATTTCCTAGAATATATTTTCATCTCTGTTCCTATTCCGAATGGAGTTGGGGATAAGGGGTCCAAGTCTGTTCCTGCAAGATTTTATAAATAAAGATAAATTTTGATTATTAATAAATATTAATTAATTTCTTGTAATATAATAAGATTTGCCTATAAAAAGCTTATATTGTTTCCTTCTCTACATTATAATAAAAGCTGGTCTTATTAAATCTGGTTGTGAACAGTTAGCCAACAGACTACGTAGGCGTTATTTGCTTTTTATTGATAGTTGTTGGGCGTAGTAAGGAAACCATCTTGAGCGGAAAGTAATGGTCTCATTCATCCTAGTCATATTATCTCAGCTTAGTTCAGAATTAAGTTAGAATCAAGTCATCCTTGACAACGTGACAAGATATAGGTTTGTTTTCCAAATTATCGTGAATTTATGTTGCCTTCATGTAATCTTATCCACAGGAAAGACATGGTCAATATGTGCGGAGGTGACTAAACGACGGGTTTCCTCGCGATATTTTCCTTCACTGTTTCAGTGTACTGGTATAGCGCACATTCATTTTTCGAAATGAAAAATCCATTGGTGCACGACCGGGTTTGAACCAGCAACCGACTAAGCTGAAAGGATGGTATAGGTGCAGGGTCAACCTACTCCATCTAAATTCGTCCAGAGCACTACAGCGTCCCGTTAGTGTAGGCAAAAGTTGCTTCCTGACGACAGCCTCATTTATACAGATAAATCATCTTAATATAGATGGCAAAGGCCTTAGTTTATGTAATCTATGAGCTTTTAAAATTTCAAACCTAGCAAGCACAACCCGGTTCTTTTAACGGCTGTTTAGTTTTATAAATATATAAATATTTGTGGACATTTTACACACAACCATCTAGCCCCAAACTAAGCAAAGCTTGTACTATGGGAACTAGATGGCTGATAGAATACTTATATAACATTTTTCTGTAAATATATACTTTTAATACATAATACTACAAAACCCAGACACGGAAGAAATATTTGCAGAACATACAAACGTAGCGGGATCGAACCCGTGCCTCTTGCGTCTCAGCCGAGCACTCGCCCGCCACGCCACTGAGGTCGTCTAAGTTACCATTTAAACCGAAGGTGTACAAGGCTCTACATTATAATACAACATACTACCCTACTTACGCTGGAAGGGTTTCCGCCGAAGAAACCAATAGGTCTGTTACAGAGTGTTGGTTTACCGATATCGGTTATCGCGGTAATCTGATTAATTGTCGTCTCGCGAGTGAAGTGGCTGCGGTCTGTTCGCATCTGATATCGATCCCTATTCGTCCCTGAACTTTACTCTCCAATACCAGACTTGCCCATTACACGAGAGTCGAAAATAGCCGAATGATGAATTATTGAACCCCGATAGGCAATCGACTCCTAAATAGGCTTTTCAATTGACGAAAACAAACAATGGCAATACAACCGCTTTGTCTAGACAGATGGGATTGTTCATTAGAGCTGAAAGTCCTAAAGAGGTTATACACAGGTGTTTTCTTTTATGATACTGTAATGGAAATTCGAAAGCAGCAGAGATACAGGAAATTTGAAAACTTGCTTACAAAAAAAAATGGTTTTTTTGTGAAAACATTTTTTTTCATCAGACTCATAATTGACTCGGTTACTTGTATGGATCATTCCATTGTATCGGAAGGAAAAGTATCGAGAAAGCAGTAGTTTGACAAATTTTATAAAATGTTTTTTGTACTAATGACGGTATGTAAGCTTCCTTAGCTACCTTCTAAGCTTCAGTAGTTTCAGCTGTGCGTTAATTGCTGAAAAAAAAATTATTGTTTTATATATATATATATATATATATATACTAGCTGCCGCCCGCGGCTTCGCTCGCGTGGTACCCGGATAAAAATAGCCTATTATGTTAATCACGTACTATGTATATTCCAAGTTTCATTCAAATCCGTTCAGCCGTTTTTGCGTGAAAGAGTAACAAACATCCATATATACAAACTTTCGCGTTTATAATATTATTGTCACTGTTTGATCTAATGAAACTGAAACTAGGTTTCGTGCATTCTACTATGAAGTTACATAACATAGCTAGCAGTAGGCTATATAAAGTTAAATGCAAATCAATGTAGGGTTACGTCAGAATAGCGAAGCAGTATCTCAGATTGAATCAGCGACTTCATAAATTGCCATATTGCATGCCTATAATTACGAGAAGATTGGCTCACTAAGGATTTTCCATTTTCCTCCTTTGTGGCTTATATTTACACTGTTAATGAATATAGACTATCAAGAACGTAAATATTTTAGATGATTCGCCAGTAAAACCAGTTATCTTAACAAGCAACGTTTGTTTTGCGGTTGGAGTTCTGCCAGTGATGCCTTAAACTAAATTTAAGTGAGCTTGAAATGGGCGGAGCTGCCCGCCTTAACCCTCTAGTCTAGATGAAATACAATTTTGCTCCCGAAGCTACTGGTGGTTGATTTTATGTTGAGATTCAGTTTCAGTCCGGCCCAACAAGGCTATTTACGAAATATAAAAAAAAACCGGCCAAGCGCGAGTCAAATTGGGACACGAAGGGTTCCGTACCATCGTACATGTACTTTTGATTTTATCTCTCTTATTTTTTAAATAGGTATCTTCGATGATCGATTTAGAACCTTAAAAAAACTATTGTATAATTTTAATTTTATACATTGTTGTTATAGCGGCAATAGAAATACATACTCTGTGAAAATTTCAACACTACCTATTACAGTTCATGAGATACAATTCGCTGATAGACGGACGGACGGACGGACAGTGGAGGCTTAGTAATAAGGTCTCGTTGGCTCGGGTACGCGTCGGGTATGGAACCCTAAATAATGCCTAGAATAGCAAAAGTTACATTGAATGTTTACTTGATACAAAACAGAAATTTGAAAACAGAGTTTAATTCCGTCCTATCACAACAACATAAACTCTTTAAGGATATTCGTGAAAACAAAAGTACTTTGTCTGAAATAATTTTGATAAGGATGTTGTTTCAAAGTATGATAACAAAGAATGAGCCGGGAGGACTCTTGTTTACCCGCGGTTATAACTTGTGTTCAAAATCGAGTTTCCCTACGTAATCTGCGTTACATTTTATGGGTTCAAATATGCCACGAAATATATAAGCACGCACCAGCAGTCTTTGAGTAGGTCTTCGGTGTTTAGTAGACCTGGCCGGTTGCCAACAGACGCCGCCTCTCCGGCTAGACCGAGGGACGCTCAGCTCGATGCAAAGATAAATAGTGAACTGCATCGTAAAAACTAGCAGCTTGATAAGTAATTAACCAGAGTGCTAAAATATGGAACAACACTCCACCACACAAATGAGCTCTACTAACTTTTACCATTTACCTCTTTGCAAGCTCATAAAATAAAAATGAAAATCCGTAGGTACTTTTTGGAAGTTCGTAAAAAGTGAAGGTGTTGCTTTAGTTATAATTTTAATGATTCATCATATATGTCATTGTAGGTCTCGAAATAATGTATATATTCCAAGTTTCATTCAAATACAATCCCTTCAGTCGTTACGCTGTTTATTTATAATAAAATGTTAAAATAACAAAAACACAATATTTCTATTATAGGTGGAAGAGATACGAGAAATGATAGACAAGATCCAGGCGAATGTCGAAGAAGTCAAGAAGAAACACAGTGCCATCTTATCAGCGCCGCAATCAGATGAAAGTGAGTATTCTTATTTGATCTCAAGCAAACCTTTCAATGAGCTAGATTGATTGATTATGTAAGTACTAGCTTCCGCCCGCGGATTCGCTCGCGTGGTATCAGGATAAAAAGTAGCCTGTGTTATTCCAGCACACATACTATGTATGCTCCAAGTTCCATTAAAATCCGTTCAGCTGTTACGGCGTGATTGAGGCACATACATCGTTACATTCTCGCAAACTTTCGCATTTATGTTAATAGTAGGATAGCACACACATGGCATTATACCCCAATTTACCAAGCCAAAAACATCAATAACAAACTGCCTGGTCTATAGTCAACTTAGTTAAAAACGCTGTTAATTCTTACACAATAATACCTACTAGCCCACAAGGATATTTTGTTTCATTTTGAAATCTGAACTATTTTTATTTTTATGGGCAATCAGCGTTACTTAATTAAAGTGAAATATATTTTTATTTCATTCTTAAGCTTCGTTACCGCCTTAAACCGATTTAGCTTGCTGTAATTTATTTAAATCTTCTATTAGTTTAATGAACTCGTGAGAAATGTAGGTATAACCATAAATATTAATTTTACTTACTATCAAGATTACTACCTACAACATTATTTGATTTCGAGCGTAGGCTGTTTCAGTAATATTTGTACTGTGCAATTTATTAGATCTATATCAAATGTGGTACTAAAAATATACCGTTCTCATCTTCTCGGTGTAATCACGCTCAATACCTCCATTCATGGTTGTTTATCGCTCGCGGTATGACGTACGTAGGTTGGACTATGTTGATTCGCCAACCCCCGCATGATATTGAAAGGCGAAATTTGGTGACATTTGAGACACGAAGGCGTTTGCTTGTCTGACTTTCCTAATAAAACTTGGCATTTCTTCTATCCAATTAAACACGTTTACTATAATAATAATTACTTAGTTTGTTATGATGTCACCACCAAGTAAGTAAGTAAATTCGTATGAGCTAGTGGCCAACTCTCGTGACGGAGTTTTTAGGCCGCCTAAAGGCCTCCGTCATGGCTTAACCACTAGGAACGCTACTTATTTTGGTATTTTTTGAATATCTCATGTCAACCATTGAAACCACAACGTACATTGGTACCTTACAGCAGTTTCAGAGTCTATCTTTGAAACGCTCGTGGCGTAGCTTGCTTAGACGTTCTTGATTTGGCCACTAGCTCAAACGAACTTACTTTTACTTTAGAGTCTTATATACCGCGAGCTTTGTACCTCTATGATATTTTATTAATATTCTCCGCGAGTTTTTCCTTTTCCCTTTTTATGCCGCAAAAATGTGGGTTTCATAATTACCATATAAATCTGCTAAACTTTTATGCTTACACAATAATGCTCCATAGTAAGCAGACTAGTAGTACCGAGGAGCTTTATTACAATACCTAATCGCATTTTTTCTCGAGACAAAGAAAACTTTTACAGCAATAACCATAAAAGTGTCTATTTTCGATAATATTTAACGACTTGTTACGTTTGAGACGCGACGTCTTTATAGGTTAGGTACGTTGTGAAGTGCTAGCGGCGCAGTGGACTCTTAGCAGGAGCGACACGAAAAGTCACGATTAGCCATTGACCCGACCTAAATAGGCTCGGATAAGCCATCGTTGCTGCCGTTCCTATCGAACAAACTCACTTCACTTCACTTTGTATACATTTTTATATTAATTGAATACCGCTGTCTAGAGTTCCCCTCAAAACTATAGAAAACTACTTACCTTATATTGAAGAGGGTAATTGTAATAGGTGAATGATGAATAAGATATTGATGAATTGAATGAAAAACTCTGCGTTTTATATAGTGATCTTGTCTCTTTTATTGAATTTTAAGAAGTTTTCTGAAATTTGTTGTTGAATAAGGTAAAGTTCTAAATTTTCCTTTAGAAAGTTTTGCCTCTTCAAGAAAATTCAAGCGTAGCCTTTGAGATATGTTTGGCTTAAAAATAATGTTTTAATATATAAAACCGAAAAAACCGGTTTTCTCAAGGAGAGTTCTTTGGACGATGAACGCTAATGCTTATATTCTCCTGTGCATTCTTTTATTATAACTTTTTTTTATAATGTATTACGTTGAATGAATTGTCGAATGAGACGTAAACTAGGATAAATCCAACCCATGTTCCTTCGCATTAACCCAGCCTTAAACGGTAAGCAAGCGAAAATCAATAAAATCCATTAAATTCGCTTTGAAGCAATTGAATAGGCGGGATCAACTTTTACATGAATCGGAAAATCGAGAAATTGGATTTCTTTTAAAGAGACTTTCCGCGGTGTCTGCTCTCGATTGACGGGCAGTCATTTTAAGGAATACAAAGAAGCAGATTGTGGGAAGGGCATAGTTAAATCTGGTTATAATTACACATTAATCAGCCGTTCTCGACTTTCCGATTCATGTAAAAGTTGATCCCGCCTATTCAATTGCTTCAAAGCGAATTTTATTGATCTTCGCTTGCTTACCGTTTAAGGCTGAGGGCACTGGTGTTCTAGTTGGTAGTGACCTCGCCATCCGATCCTAAGGTGGCGGGTTCAAATCCGGTCGTGTACCAATGGATTTTTCTATGCGAAAAAATTATGTACGCTATACCAGTATTCTCAAATGGTGAAGGAAAACATCGTGAGAAAACCCGCAGCTTAGTCAGTAAAATAATCAGAGAAAATCCGCATGTATTGACTATGTATTTCCTGTGGACAAGGCCGACTAAGCTGAGAGTATGGAATAGGTGCTAGGCAAGCCTACTCCATCTTAATTCGACCCGGGCACTACAGCGTCCCGTTAGTGAAGGTTAAAGTTGCCTCCTGACGCTGTATAAATCATTTATTATATAGATGGTAAAAGGCCTTATATTAAGTCGGTAAACGAACAAAAAGATTAAAAAGCAAGCATGATAAGTGCCATCTTTTTTCGTAACACCATTTCTGCTGAATATTAAACTTGCTTTCAAAGGCGTAGAAGGCGTAGTCAAATCTTAATCCTTTCGTAAGTCGCAAAGTGCGCCGGGAACGACCCGAATTTCACGTAACTGAAGTAAAACGAGCGAGAGTCTACTCTGAACAATATAAGAGCGTGCGACAACAATATAGCTCTGGGGAATATAGGTGAAACAGCCAACTGTCAGAGGTTCTATACGCGCTACAATCGCTACCTTTGACCATAGACTACTTCATTGTTTCTATGCACGAAGCGTGCGTGTAGCTCTCATTTTCCAGGTAGAAAAACAAACTTAACAACTCCATAATAAAGTTAAACGCTGAAAAATCCAATTTATTTTATTTCCGCTTTTATGTTTAATAGTTTATGCAAATGGTTTTGCCTTTGCGAGGTGGCCTAAAGTAGCCGTGAGTTAAAAATACACATGTACGTTCAATTGTCGCCGAATAACTAGTTTTTTGTAAACTATTTTGTTGCGACAGATTGAGGGAAAATAGTGACTGAAGTTGGGTTTTGCTAACCCAGAACTGTGTTGCATTTCAATCAGAATTTACAGATAACAAAATGAACAGAAAGTGACTGATGAAAATGTAGGTTACCTACTACGTTTTTTCCATTTCAGTTAACTCTTTCATATTTCCTAAAGCTTTTTCAAAAGCGCTTACCCTGTAAGGAGCTCTCGATCTTTTACAATCATAGCCAATATTCAAGCACTCGTTTGCTCACATCTCATCGTTATATTTGAAGCTCTGTCATAAACTGTACGTATTTTTCCGTGAGAAAAATAGGAGCATAATCTCTTAGAAGTTGCTTGAAAGGGATTTTTTCTATCGTTTATATTATATGTCGGTATACGTTGGAGTTATCTGTGCCAGATGTTAACGGCATTTCTTTTTATTACCGAAACTTTGTCATTGATTTTGTTTTTGAACTCCTTAAAGTTAATATTCTTATAATTCTACAGAATGTATAGTCGACCTATTTCTTTATTCGTTTACATTGGGAGGCTTCGCTTGCACACATAATTTTAATTGCATTGTACTCGTACAGTTAATCCTGTTACAAGGGAACGTTTTAGGCCGTTTCCGAAACAATTACTTCTACTTCACTTAGTTCGCACACTCAGTTTCGAGTGGTGGGAGGGAGCTAGGGGGCCAAAATAACTTTGTTATCGACTCAACCGCATGCGGTAATATCTCATTACCAACACATAAACTATCCGCCTTCAAAGAAATTACGCTCCATCCCGCATAATTTACCCGCAATCTTGATTGCACTAAAAAAATCCGCCGGAACTTCGTGAACCCTCGGAATGAAATTAATATTTTACCCATAAACCTTCGTCTGGCTCATTGAGAGCAAATTTCCTGCTATCGTTATGATAAATTGGATTACAATAGGCAGACAATTAGAGCGCCCACACGGTAGAGATAGCACTCGCGTCGTGTCCTCATTGTGTGGGTGTTATATTATTCAGGAATTCATTCCATAATTAAAGCCCTCTATGGAATACCTTATCACTCTCTATTCAAATAAATTTTGCTAGTGCGTTAAGCTAAAATATCTTTATATATTTTCAGAAACAAAGCATGAACTGGAGGATCTTATGGCTGACGTCAAGAAAACTGCGAACAAAGTTCGGGGGAAATTAAAACGTAAGTTTCGCGAAGTTCTATAAAATAAAATGCATGTTTCCAAATTTTTATGGAATAAAATAGAATATCTAAACTATAACGGAGAAAATCAGACGTTTCAGAATGAGTAAAGCCGGGGCCTGGTCTGGGTGCAATTTAAATAAACAGCTAAAAATGTTTTATGTAGTTTCTCCAATAAAAGAAAAGCTACCTCTTCGTTGCAACAAGCTTGAAGCGTATTTTATTGAACGAAATGTAAATAAGTGGAAAATCCTTTGAGGCATGAAAATTTCTCTTATATCTTATATATTCTGTATTCTTTACTTAATGTTAGGGAAACTTCGAGTTTCCTAGATCTTTTTAAACATTCAAAATAAAGTTATAGAAACTGAAAGGCGAAACCTTAGCGTTTTCATCGCTATCTCCACAGACATAGAGCAGAATATCGAACAGGAAGAGCACTCGAACAAATCGTCTGCTGATCTGAGGATAAGAAAGACGCAGCACTCGACGCTGTCCCGCAAGTTCGTCGAGGTGATGACGGAGTACAATCGCACGCAGACGGACTACAGGGATCGTTGCAAAAGCAGGATACAGAGGCAGTTGGAGATCACCGGCCGCGCCACCACTGACGACGAGCTGGAGGAAATGCTGGAGCAGGGGAACTCCGCAGTCTTTACTCAGGGGGTGAGTTAAGCTTTAGTGTTATTTAGGGTTAAACCATAAACAGGGTAACGATTGTATTTCCAAGCATGGTCGATATCCTCTCGAACCTCAAGAAGAAGAATCTCAGAGACACTTCCAAACATTATTCTGCCACAAGCACCACCCAATTTGGCACCTAAGTTAGTATGGACGAATACCAGTTCAAACATTCTAGTGCAAATAATACAAAATAGTTCCAGAAGTAGTATTTTCAATGAGACTAATTTTTCAATTACTTGCTTCTAATCCTATAACAATTTGTTGCATGTTTTTCCTTATAAGCTCCTTATTTTTTTTACCTCAAAGCAAACGGCGCTAGGCATTTCTTTGTTGGTCAAATTACACCTATTCTTTTCGAAGTATTTTTCTTTGTTTGTTTGCGCTCTGGAATGGAATTCGCCGCCTTTGTTTCCTGTTTAGCCTCCAATGTTATCTATACAGATACAGGATATAGTAATATCCACTATGAGTCGTTTTCTAGGAATCACCACCCCGTTGAAATAATCGTAATCGGATAATCTTTGATTTTATCACAAGAGAGGACTTATATTTTCTTTAATCAGATCAAAGGTAGGCCTGTGACCTATTTATTGCTAACAAACGTATTTGCTACCATAATAATCAAGTCTAAAAGGTCACTGAGCTAAATGGGGGTGATAAAGACTAAGAGGAAAAACTTGAAAAGGCAATTTCAGACTGAAATCAATTTGTCCCACTTAACAAGCGAATTAATTAAAAGAATTGAAAATGCAACAATAAGTAGCTAATAAAGTAATTATGAAATTAAATCGCAGTTATCTAGATTGCACATTTTATCTTTACCTGCACAATAGCATTTACTAGAGTTAATTAGCTAATGGATTAAAGATTGTGCCAACCAACAAATCTTACAAGATTTTTTTTTAATTTTCTGCTTTGCTGCGCCTTTTATGTCCGGTTCCTTTGTTCAACTAACGGATGACGGAAGGTAATACCCATACTAACATTATCTGTCAAAAAGCGACATCAATTTCTTGGCATTAGAAATAGTTTTTAGTGAAGTCAATAGTAATTGATTAGTTATTCTGATCAGTTATCAAGCTTTAAAGGCGGTAGTCAGTGAACTTTTTGCACCAAAAAATTGTTCATGCTGGAAGTATGTATATTGAGCAAGTCAACGTCCAGCAGTGGACACAGATGATGACGATAAATAAATCTGTTTTGTCAGGAGTTTTTAGCAAGTTCTTACCAATCATTTGTAAATTCCAGATTATAATGGAGACGCAACAAGCCAAACAGACGCTGGCCGACATCGAGGCTCGACACGCCGACATTATCAAACTGGAGACGTCCATCCGAGAGCTGCACGACATGTTCATGGACATGGCCATGCTGGTCGAGAGCCAGGTCACATATTCTTACTATTTATCTTTATTTTCAGCGTTTTACTATTTCTCTCCCACATGATGGACCATCTAAATGGGCGATGGGCTGATAACCTGCCACCATGATTCACCATATCCATCTTGGGACTTTGGAGATAGCTGCAAGTTATCTTATGATTACTTGTATCTCTGCCCACTTGTAGGGATGCGGGCGTGATAATATGTATGTATGTACTATTTGTCCCTCTCTTTTATCTTTGTGGTAATGTTCAAAACGTCTGTTTTGATGGTAGCTGTATGTGAAAATCCAAAAATAATTATTATCATCCAACAGTCACTAGAGACACAACTCCCTAGAACATTTGAATCCAAAAAGTGATTCAAATAAGCAAACAGTTTAGTCATAATTATGTCCGAAATCTGTGTTAGAAAAATCTGATTAGCTGAGTATCTGTTTAGTTGCTCCGGAGGGGTCTATGATATGGACCAAAAGATGATACACAACTTCAAATATTTACTTGGAATTGGTTAAGTAGCCTTCCGACTTTAAAGTGACTGTGGGTTCAAATTCAGTCGTGCACTAATGGGTTTTTCTGTTTGAAAAAATTATGTGCGCTACACCAGTACTCAAGGAAAACATCGTGAGGAAAACCGGCATGTCTTAGAACCGTAGAAAGTTCGAAAACATGGGTCAAGTGCACAAAGTCAAAGGACGGGAGTCACTTCAAATCCTTTTACCACACTGGTTCCAATGAACTAGATATAGAGTAGATAGATAGACAGATAGGGGACTTGTTGTATTTGTTGTGCGGTAGAATAATAAGTAAACTAGCTCCTATAACACAGGGCGAGATGATCGACCGCATTGAATATCATGTAGAGCACGCTGTGGACTATGTCCAAACTGCGACACAAGACACAAAGAAGGCCCTTAAATATCAGAGCAAAGCTCGGCGGGTGAGTTTCATCCTAATCGATTCATACGTTACTAATCTGTATTTTGTTTTGTTTTGTTCCGTCCGCTCCACGCTCGTTCCATCCTGTCCTGTCCCGTTTTGTTTGACATTCAAACTGCATTTTTTTCTTCATACAATTGCATTTTTAAATCTTCGAATCTCATTTTGTCTATGATTCGGTGATTGGTTCAAACGTTATGTTTATTATTGTGCCTTGTTTTTTATAACTGTTTTGCTTTGAATGTTGTGTACTAATTTCGCTACTAATACGGTGAAATGGGCTTCTAATCATAACCTGGTTTCGGTGTCTAAATATCTAATATGGTGTGTGCGTAATTTGCCTTTTGTACAACGATTATGTTTTATACTAACTCATCAATGCCTGAAATAATGTGATTAATTTTATTATAATTTATGTAACAACTATTTAGTAACATATACGTAACATATTGTTAAAAAAATCAATCTTCTAGGTTAACCCCTTTATGTATAATTTTGTGTCTAGGACATTTTTAACTATGGTCCATCCGTTCTATACCGGTGTCTTCTAACTTTCTAATTTTCGTTGGTTCTAAACATGTATGGCGTAAATACAAATTGTATGAACCAATCCGCCGTCAATATCTTGCGTCCCGCTCCCTCCCAGCGCACCCGACCTTAGCGTGAGCAGGGCGAGCTGATAGATCGCATCGAGCACCATGTGGAACAGTCCGCCGAGTACGTGGAGACTGGTCAAGAAAATATCGGCATAGCAAAAATTTACAAAGATAAAGCGAGACAGGTAAAGAAAAAACAACAATATACCGGTCATGGATGGGGAACTAACAATCAATGTAATCACCTCTATGCAGAATTTCTTTATACCGTACTTTCTCTCGTCAAAAACTTTCGATTGATTGTCTTAAAACGGTATCTATTAATACTTTCATTGGGGTTTTGATGCATTTTGGTTATCGCATGATTGCATGATAGGTGAACATGAAATGAGTCACGCCTTACTTTCAATGTGAACAATATTGTTGAATGCTTTATTAATTTTTCTCTACTACATTATTGTACAATTTACTTTATCTAAGTATTGTTTGTACATATTCAAATTTATTGTTCTTTCGAATCAGTGAAACGAATAATAACAGCTGTAGTAATATCAAATCTTTAAAGAGCTACTTGTCTAACATATTCTTAGCCTTAGGATCTTCTCAAAACTATTTTTTTTGAGCCGCTCTTGAACACATTTCGTAGGATATCTTAAATTCTGTAAATATATTTTACAAATAAAAAAAATGATACATTGTCATTGTTACAAAATATTATTTTGGTTGTTTTTCTTTATTTCAGAAAAAAATGTTCCTCATAATATGCCTCACCGTTACTGCGATAATTATAATTCTTTTGGCGGTCCTTTTGTGAGACCGCTACGTCGGCCAACATCATCAGGTGAAAATACTACTTTAATTGATAATGCGAATTGAGCGGCCTACCTAAAATAAGTGACATCGAAACACAAAAAAATCTTCAAAAAACATCACAACCCGTTTTTTTTCTGCTTCGATGGCCGCACTTATCTTAGAGGCGGTTTTGTAAATAGCTTTTGAACTAACAAGGCTAATGTTAACGAAGCTATTAACATCCATTATTATGGTTCTAACAATTTTGTTCAGGCCAATTACAATTTCGCAATTCTGACTACCCTACATGAACAGATTAACATATTAAATGTCTCCTCTATTTTATACTACATTATACTACTTTACACGCCTTATGGAAAGCCGGAAAGTGTCTAAAAAAGCACGACTGGCTGTACATAGATAATAATAAATAAATAATAATAAATAATAAATAAAACCCAACAGTCACATACATAGTCCTGACCCCACACTAGGATTCCCTGTGTCGTGGGTATCAGAAACTACGAATACCATGGTACCACAACACCCAGACCCGGAAGAAATATTTGCAGAACATGCAAACATTTCTTCCGCAGCGGGAATCGAACCCGCGCCTCTTGCGTCTCCGCCGAGCAATCGCCCGCCACGCCACCGAGGCCGTCATAGAGGAGTACCAGTGCCGACACTTATGTATGGTAGTGAAAGTTGGGTATGGCAGAAGAAGCATCAAAGTAGAATGAATGCAGTAGAAATGCGTGCGTTGGGAAGTATGTGTGGGGTAACTTTGAGAGATATAGTGCGAAATAGCGTGATAAGAGAGCGATGTGGAGTGAAAGATGTAGTGATGAGGATTGAGAAAGGTATGTTAAGATGCTTCGGTCATGTAGAGAGGATGAATGAAAGAAGATTAACGAAACAGGTGTATGAGGCGAGTGTGAATGGTACCGTTGGAAGGGGAAGACCTCGGCGCACGTACCTGGACCATATCGGCGAAGTTTGGAAAAGGGCCAGGTCAAGAGTACCCTAAACCGACGAGTATGCATGAGGAATGTAATGAGAGTGAATGAAGTGAAAGAAGTATGTCAGGATCGTAGCAAATGGCGATCCGTGATCTCTGCCTACCCTTATGGGAAACAGGCGTGATTTTATGTATGTATGTCTATTTTATAACATGATATGACAATCTTACTTCTTACTTATATTATAAATGCGAAAGTTTGTGAGTTTGGATGTTTGGATGTTTGTGGCTCAATCACGCCTAAACGGCTGAACGGATTTGAATGAAACTTGGAATATACATAGTACATGTACTGGATTAACATATAGGCTATTTTTTATCCGGGTACCACGCGAGCGAAGCCGCGGGTGGCTGCTAGTATTTTATAATCGTTTTCGCAAACGCACTATCTACTATATCTCATTCATATGCCTTTGTTTATTGTTCTACTGAATGTTGCAATGTTTAATGTTGTCGTGTGGTGGATTTGTTACTATAAATTCTCTGCAGTATATAAATTCCGCTGTATCTAAACCTGCAGTAAAATTTATGTCCAAATCATTTACTATGTACCTATGTATAACCATTTAAACAACTAGTCATGAATATTAACCTTATCATTTAGATTTGTGCCAAGAGTAATTTGTTATAACAAAATATTTAGTTTAAATCTTACCACTCTCCTTAAATACCCTTGACGCCATTTTGAAACAATGTATTTTATTTTACGTTCTTTGTCATTGCAGATGAAAATCTTTATTATAATATGCCTCGTTGTAACGCTGCTGATTCTTCTTATAACTTTAATTGTTTTACTCGCGATCTACATGCCGAGATAGTGGTAAGAAGACCGCCTGAAACCATCAGACACCATCTAGCGACGGACCTAGTCACCGCAAAACTGTTGGATTCCCTCCATCTTTCCATTCGGATTGATGTTTAGGGCCATCCTTCACCGAGATTAGTCAAAAACTAGCGTAAAATCAACAAATAGATCCATTGGCGTAAGAACAATTTTGACACGATTCTAATAGTTTATTTTATTTGTATTTTACGCACTATCACCCATCTTTAGTGAATGATGGCCCATAGATAATGTAAAGCTTTTGTTAGACTGCAGGTGGATTGTTTAATATGAACATTGTGAATCATCAAGTACATCAAGCAGTGTATTGAGAATATGGTGTAAAATTCACGCCCTTAGATTTTAAATATAGCGTTGCTTGATATACGGTCAGTGATTCACCCTGTATAAATGGGACTAACAAAAATCAGTCATACCTAACCCAGTCATTGGTTTGTCCGTGCATTGTGTATATTCGATGAAACTAAAACTAATCGTTCTATTCTACAGTTTTGGTGACTCCCGAGTCCATGATATGTCCTGTACAAGTTCGGATTGTTATATTTGTAACAGTTATTGAATATTTTGTTATTACCAAGTGTGGTATGTTAAAGACATTGCAAGGTGCAATAAAATGATTGTGCTAACCGCTAGCACATCACACAGATAACTTTAAAAATGAGATGTGCTAGCTCAATAATAATAGGTTATTTGATAGTAAAGCTTTGCTGGTGTTGCCAGGTATATTAACTTGTAGGTAAATAACCACATATTTTCTTATTGCCACTTAAAAAACATCACAATTAAAATGTGGTAGAGGACAAAAAAGTCCTACAACTATTTTTCTCATAATCTTGAAACTTGTTGATGATATAGTAAATGATGTTATGTTTTTAGATTACTACAAAGATCAGTATTTTATTTTCTTTTACTTTAAGTTTAAACCGGAAACTACTTGAATTTAAATCAATCTTCATCATATTCAGTATTCCATGGTCTTGAGATTTACATAGATACTGATTTCAGATTTTAAGTAATTATTATTTATCACTTTATAATTAAACTCTTGCAAGAATAATTAAAGTATTTCAAAACCTGTATTTACTGCCAGGCCAGTCAATATCGACACAAAAAAGGCAAACCTCACAAACGCACGCATCTACGATTTTTATATGTTGTTAGGTCTCTTGAGAGTAGTTAATACCTAAATTTGCAACACTGAAAACCCTGTGCTGCTCGAAATATTGTGAAAAATTGGACCATTTTTCAGGTATTTTCGTGCCATACTTTGTAAAGTTAACTAAATTTGCTACATTTGAGCCTAACCCCGAGTCTTCTAGATCTACTGGTTGCGGGAATATAGCTATTCAAAGTAGCTTTATAGAAGTATAGAACAAAGATACCTGAAAACGCTTCCCTAAGGTAGTTTTTTGGAAAAAAATGGTCCAATTTTTCGAAATATCTCGAGCAGCACAGGTTTTTCAGTGTTGCAAATTTAGGTATAAACTAGTCTTTAGGGACCTAACAACATAAAAAAATCGTAGAAACATGCGTGTTTGCGATATTTGATGTCGATATTGACTTGTCTATACATAAAAAAAAATATTGTTAATTTATGTATCTATTTTTGTAGTGAGAGTAATTGAAATGTAATTTATTGCTTTCAAAATTCAGTTTTGTAAAGTACTTATGGTTAACCAAATAGTTGTTATACGATGATAGATTTTAGAAATGTTTTGTGTTTGAGCTGATCTTTGAGTCATACATCTTTTAAAGATGAACGCACACTTAGTTATGTTTAATATTCGTAAAATATCTTGTAGCTAAAAGTACACCTGCAGAAAATTTGCATTTAATCAAGCATTTTATGAATAATCAAGTATAATTACTATATTCTGTGTACTCTAAATTTAAAGTTAGAAATACTTGTAATATTGAACACTTCTATAAAACTGTGATCGTTGGTTAGAAGTTGAGTTATTTGAGTTTCGGTCTCAATATTTTTAATGTGCCTTCACAGATGTTTCCTAAGCTTACGCACTAATTTATTTAATTGAAAGACTGTGAAACATAATATAATGCCATTATTTTTGACGATTAATCTATAGTTTACCTACTTTAAAACCAGTAGCAAAGTTGATTTGTCATCGAACATATAGTTTAAGTTATCCTCAGAATGGGATGTTGAGTTACAAAGTTTAATTAATAATTTAGAAACTTTACTCATGTTGTAAATATGTTTATAATTTGAAAATTACAATTATTTATTTTATTTCAATTTTTATTTTATTTTATTTTTTTCACCTGCATCGAGGCAAATCACGCATACACAATGTAGGAAGCCTAATTTTATTTCTAATATGTTGTGTTTAACTATTGTAAGTTATTGAAGTGAAATCGTGATTCGACGAATCCACAAACCCTGTGGTCGGTCGGTGCACATTATAAGCGTACTGTTGCATGCTCGCCGCCAACAGAAGAAGATCATGATCCTTGTGTGTCTGCTCATACTGGGGCTGGTGATCGTCGGCTACTTGAGCAGCTTTCTCTACCCTAATTGAGCGGGCCCTCCTGACACCCAAATGCTCAAAGGTAACCCCTGTGTGTACTGCGGGCTAGCGGACCACGCGCCTTCGAGAACATGCGAATCACACGAAAGACTGAACAGTATCACTTTGTGATTTAACTCTCGTCAACCATTCGTCTGCCTACTGAGTTGTTGCAACGACCTGGCAGGTTCTTTCAACGGCCTAGAAGGTTGACTTGAAGGAGTCCATTGATTCAAAATTCTCGTCCGCGACCATGGCCCCGCTCGCCCGCGAACCATTACTAGTTACTAATATGTGTTGTATTTGTCCACTGCAGAAGAAGATAATGATTATGCTGTGCCTCCTCGTTCTGGGCCTCATTGCGACCGGCTACGTCTATAACACGTTCTTCTAAACGGGTGAATGGGGCAGGTTTGACGTGCATTTACCTAACAGGTCTTTTTGCACGCGTAGAGAATGAAAACGAATGTTTTACATCATTTTTGACATCCTTATCAGGTTCTAAATTATGTCGCGGATTTCCAGTTCAGACTTAGTGGCTGTAACACGATACTAGCGCAGTAGATTTTGTACCAGCAATAATGCGCCGCTGCACCGGTCATGTGGTTACATAGCAAAGTCTCAACTCATAACGACGGTGCCCAAGGCCCAACACGAACAAACAATTGGGGTTCCAAATTTTGCATGTGTCAAAATAAAAGAGAAAAACATTTCCCTCCTTATTCATAATTCTGTTGCGTATGGCATTTAAATACGACTTGTAACCAGTCAAAGTAGTCCATCGCTATCGGAACTATGAATAAGAGGTAGTAGAAAGGCCATACTAGAATAGCGAACATTGATGCCACTCAGCTGACATTGCTATTATCTATTCAGGATATAAACAGAAGTCTTGTGATTCCAAAAAAATATCGGTTATACCTTTTTCTGTTTTTTTCTGTCTGTTATCTTTCAACCCTATTAATTTATACGTTTTATAACTCTTCTATTTATTTTTCTTTCTTAAAGACACTTGGTATATCCTGAAGTAGCTTCACTGCTTACGAATGACCAATCAGACAGAACATTATACCATACCTTTAAGACGTATTTTGCACCTTTTATAGTTTCTTCTAAGCACCTATTTCTCCTATAATCAGTTTGACTTTTTCTATATCTTATATTTATTCGAGTACATAGGCATTAAAAAAAGTATCTTAGTAGATTTGTATTCGCAAACATTAGAACAGACGCATCGCCGAAAACAATTAATTATAATAAGTTTTGTAGTTGGTAGGTATTATAGGTAGGTAGGCATAAGTAAGTATTATACTTAACATATAAGTAGACAAACTAGTCAGATACATTTTACAAATTCTTAGGTATTTATAAGCGTGCAATTTCAATTTTACCATAAACGTAGTGATTCCCAATTCAGTGTAAGTATCTTTCATAGATCATGTAATACAGAGTGTAAAAAGACATTTAAAAATATTCTTTAGAAATTGTACTTTCATTTAGTAACTTTTATAAAAAAAAATTATCGATAATAATTGTATTTTCGTTTTTGTGTTGTCTTTTTACGCCCGGTATATAAAAACATAATTGTCTCCCGCTAGTTTGAGATGTGTAACAATACGTTTATGGCTACAGGTCCTACATGCGAGGAGAAGCGACCCGCATATAATTGGTGCCTGCAACCTGCAACAAACATCTTGCCACAGCCCAGCGAATCGTCTCAAACTCATATTCATAATCTGTCTCTAGAAATTGTAAGATTCACAAACTATAATCAATTATTATCATAATGAGGCCGCTGTTTCGAACGATGAACTCATCACCTATTCTATCATGTGTAATCACCGCTAGGGTGACAAGTTCGACGGTTGGCTCTATATTAGTAATCGTAGGCGACACATTTTGTATTTATTTATAACGATATTAACATTAGCATTCAATAATCGACAAATATACATTATTTAATCGTGCTAATATCATAATGTAACTACATGCATATAACATTTAGAAAATCATAAAATCTTGGGAAACTAATAGATTTTGTATCATCTCTAAAAGAACATCATAAGTCAGTTTGGACGTTCCACTTTTGAACTTTAATGTAATGTTTAAATATCATGTTGTGGTTTAAGATAATAACATATTTGTGATTATCTCAATATAGCTTTTTATTATAGACCATAGTTAACACAAATTTACAAAACGTATCCCTCTTTCTAATCGATGTCACAAATGTTTAGTTGTAACTTCTTGCATTTAAATATTATATGCATAGTACCGTATTAGCTATGCATATTGTCGGATTAAGAAAGCGTTCAACGGCATTTAAAAAAATGAAGATTTCAAGTTATTGCATTTGTCGAGAGTAATGTAACTATATCAGTATTTAGAACCGGTATCACGTTTAGTGTAACGACTGTATGGAGGGTAAGCGGTCGGGACTGTCCGGCGCTTGCCCTGGCTGGCGGGGCCTCGAGACAAACATCCACGACGACACCAAGCCAACGTCATTCTCGTACTTAGCTTAGCGCTTGTCGTACGGCCTGGTTCTCTTCTACGCTGACGTCAGTCGCGTACGCGACGGGCGAGCGTCAGCGCGGCGCTTACTGCTTCTTGACCCACCATGTCGTCCACGACTATAGGAGGCCGCATCAGGGCGGGAAAGAGGCCTAAGTTAGATTGGTAGCGCAGGAGCGGAGGGGCCCAGACGGGATGTTTGTGGGAGCTGGGAGGCCGCCGCCGCACGCATATCGCGCAGGCGCGAGGCGCGTCGTCGCCGCAGCAATAATAAAATTCGATTACAATCGTAAAATTGTTTTAAACTTTCGAATGTGTGATAGTAGATGCAGTTGTTGTTTAGTTAACTTAAATAAATTGTTATTGTGAGTGTAACTTTTAATACAATAAGAGTACTTTTAAAACTTTTCAATATTTATCGTATATAGTTCGAGAAATACAAAGTTTTGGCGCTTTCGGTCGTATATAGTTGAGTGAATTAATTTATTACATTTTAAGATGCTCTTCGTTGTACAGTAAAACATAAATGTAGCTGTTTTAGCTAGGATAACTTTTTTAACAAATTTAAAATACCGAGTCTTCAGCAATACGATAGGATCTAGAATTTCCGTGATGGTAAATTGAAACGTAGAAAATTCACTCAATCAATTAAAGCACCAAAACTTAACTAATTTCCTATAGGAAAATGTTTGAATTAATGAAATTAAGGGTTATAATATATAATGCTGAAGATGTAAGATTCAAGAAGGCTAATATGCTTTCTGAACTAATGGACAACGGCACTAAACACACCCATATCCGTGCCCTGCTCCATGTCCCATAAGACGTACTCCTGACCTAGTACACAGTTAATTAAGAAGTGAAGCAATGTTAATTTTAACATTTATAGCGTAATTAGATTTTTATCCATAAGAGTAGGATTTCATCTAGTTGCCTTCGTAACGGTAGAGAAATTAGGTGATACCTTTTCTCTGTAGCTTCATCACAGGCTCATGGAGGTCAGTCAGACGCATGTTTCCAGTCCGGTCTCGAGACTGTCGCTCTGCACCTGAATTGCGTACGCACGTCGCCGTCGCGCTGACACTAGCTAGACTCATCTTTGTCATCTCTTAGCGTAAGCATACTGGCCTCGAGGCGAGGCCGCGTACCTGACACCAATGTAACGTTAATGTTAGACAAGTACGGCCGCCGGGACACCTTCGTCCACTGCCGCCTGATGCGTTGCTCTAAAATTGCCATAAATAGAAAACTATTTTGATCGTGCTCCGTGGGAATTAAAGTTCATTTAGGAGTATCAAAATTCCATCTGGCGGCAGTGGGTAGTTCGCACAAGAGGGGCGGGGCGTGCGCCCCCGGCGGGCCCGGAAGGCTGGCTCACTAGAGTCGGAGCCCTTCCGTACGATCCCTAATAATAAAATGTAAAATAAATTGTTAGAGTAGGTATAACCTAACTTCTAGTCGGCTTTTGATGATCTCTTTATTATTCAATATTAATCTTAATATTGCAGCTGTATCTTCTGTTACTAGTATACCTATGGATTCCATGTGGAAGTATGTAATGACGTTAGCAACTCGCGCTGGCGAGTAGCCGCGGCCCGGGTTCACGTCTTGCTAATCTCAATATCCAATAAGTATCTTTTCATAATCAATAGCGTGCATATTTTTGGTTGAATTGCTACTTTTGTATAAGTACACAACTAGTATAGTTTATATACTTATGTGTCAATTCTTATAGCATTTTATTACATTTAACAAACGATAGCTAGTAAGTGTTAAAAGTAATCCAAATAATGCAATGCTGTTTATTAGGCTTTGTCTAATTTATATGAAAATATCGAATTAACGAAGTTTAATCAAGTCATAACATTCAATATCCATGTACACTGTATACCATAGGAACTGTTATTTATATAAGTAAATAGGAGAGTTATTCCTTTCAAACTGTTGTTAACTTTTGACTTATGTGCTTACTTTACTAATTAGCTGAAGCCATCTGTATGAAATTACACAAGTTTGCTGAATTTATTAAACAACGAAAATTGGAGTGTAAATTATAAGGATCTTGAATGAAACTCATGAAACTTCATTGATACCTATCGTTTATTTCGGTCATATTCGTGCTGCCTAAGTGCGTTAAATAAGTCTGCGTTCGACTGAAAGAAAAAAAAAACGCTCGTCTTGTTGACACGATAACAGTCTAATTCTAATTAAAGGTAGGGGAACAAAGATCTGCACTGACGACCCGCTGTGGGGTGTATTGTGCATTATCCCTTACTAACCCTCCCCCAGCCAGCCCACCTTGAAGTACCTACCGGAGAATAACTGGGGATGTTTTTTTGGGATTGTTTAGGATACGATGACAGTATTTCGAACTGAATAAATAAAATACTCGTATCGTGGAAAATGGTAATCCAAGTTCAAGAAAAGAGACACTGAGCGATCGGTTGTCACAAGTAGTGTAGCGTCCGAGTATGTATCAAAGTCAAAGCAGCACCTTTAGTAGGTATTCTAGTATGCGTATCTATACTGTATCAAAGTCATACGATGGCGCGAGCCTGCCCCCTACCAGATACATTGCATCAGGTACATTGCATGCTACACGTTTTAGTTTTATTTTTACCTCATCAGTCGAGCGCAAACTTATCCTCGCACTATGATATTTCGGTACCTAGTGTCTGCGTCACCTATCGATAAGTCTGATCCTTATAAATGTCAGTTACATACACCAGTAACAATAAATGTGTAAGACATTGATGCAACTTCAATCTTCTGAAAACAAAATGTTCACTTATCAATTTATCAATCTGCACTATATTATGCCGGTACTAAACATTGTAATTAACAAAGCTGCAGTATTTTATTTGCTGGATATCCAGTGGATAAAGTACCTACTGATAGATAATAGAGAACACACTGACATAATGTAATTAAGGAATAATATTTTATTCTTTGAGTAGAGTTGCTAGACTTCAATTCGTAGATAAATGTTCGTAAACTTTGCAATTTCCACATTTTGTGCTTTGTTCTTTCTTACCTACTCTTTGATGTTGCTTGGCGTTGGATAATGTGAAACATTATTCATAATCATACCTAATATTAGAATTTGTAATTTAATTTTAATCATGTTAATTTTTTGACAAGTTTAGTTTAGACGAAAATGTTAAAATAGCTTAGTGAAATGTTTCTTGAACCTACCTACTTATACACTTATGTATTCCAGAGTTTACATTCAATTTGTATTCCAATGTATTCCATTCTTGTAATCTCTTGTAATAGATGAATTACATCTATAGTTACCGTTGCGACAATTTAAAGTACTTATTAAAAATTAACAGTGAAATTATGAACACTTGTAAAATGCAAGTTAGATTGGTTTTATAGTCATATTATTCTGTATGTAGGTAATCAATCTGAAATTCTCTCATAATTATAAAAATAAACTGTGTTTTCTGCTGTAACTGGTGTAAAGTTTAATTAGCCTCCTATCCTACCGACAACCACCCGAAGAAATCAGTAAGAGTCGATTTTGAACTAAACATAGGTAGATAGGTTACCTACCTTAAATACTTTGATTAGGTACCTATAGGTATAATATTTAATTAAAGCTTATATATTTCCTGGATGGAAATTCATAGAATAGTATTTGTAGGCACTTACAGAATCTTAACTAAACTAAATGACATCCTTTATTTCCTGGTCCTGAAACATTCTGTTAGGTATCAATTTATCAAACGAAAAAGCTTTCTAAAACACAATAGGTACCTACTTATTATATTTACTCATCCTATAAAACGTATGGTAGGTACGTACCCTGGATGTGACTATAAAAACAGGAAAAAATAATGATTTTGTTATAGTAAATATATTCCTTTAGATTTTTGAAATCTGGCATTACTACCTACGTGTTTTGAGCATTGAGGTCACCTTTTGATGACCCCTTGGTCATACAGTGTGAGGTAGACGACAGCAACTGCAAGTAATCAATATAGGTAGTAAGATAAAGACGATAATATATTCCCCCGAAACTTTTGGGGACAATCAACTCTTATCTATTGGTGAGTAGCTGCTGAGGTGCAGTCTATTCCCTCCATCGGAGAGTAGGGTTGTAAAGGTAAATGAAATAAGGGGCGTTCTAAACGAAGACAATAAACAAAAAGCATTCCAAGTAAACGTCAAGTCGTTATGACATTTACAATCTGACACTGACAGCAGACGCAATAGCCTGAGCCAGACACAATAGCCTGAGCTGGAGATTTGTTTTGGTCTGAAGATATTTCTACAAAACTACAGCGTTTCGTATTAGTTTCATTCGAAACATCAAAAATGAACGCACCTCCGACATTCGAGTCATTTCTTCTTTACGATGGAGAAAAGAAGTGAGTCCAACAACTGTTCAGAACTTCTGAGCTGCGTAAGATTGCCGATTTGCTTACTAAATGACTATGATCTATGACACATATTGATGATTTGATTTTATTGTTTTTAGAGTTCAAAAAGAAGAGGATACAAAAGTTACGAATGCAGCTATATTTACAGTAAATAAGGAAGATCATACTCTTGGGAACATGATCAGACAGTAAGTTCTAAAAAAGTTTTCATAGTAACCTCACTGCATCGTTTGAACTTGTAGAGAATGTGGCATTCTGTTTTAGTCAACTCCTAAAGGACCCTAAAGTGCTGTTTGCTGGCTACAAAGTTCCTCATCCATTGGAGCACAAGTTTGTGCTGCGGATTCAAACCACATCGGACTACACTCCTCAAGAAGCATTCATGAATGCTATAACAGATTTAACGTCAGAACTTTCTCTGTTTGAAGAAAGATTCAAGGTTTGTACTGTACCATTTTTTACCTATTTAATTCATAAATAAAACCACTCAAGTAAGAGTTGAATTTGCACACTAAGTGTTCCGTGCCATTATACATGTACATAAAGCTAGGTTTAGACAAGGCCAGTGCATACTATTGGCCTCGTATAAACAGTTTTTCAAGACAAGCCAGCACTGGTGGGAATAGAGGGCCGGCCTATTTTTCAAGCCAGTCACCTCAGCCCGCGTGCCCTGCAGCCCCCGCACCAGTGTGAGAACACGTATAGGCGCATCACGCCAGTCACGCATATCCGTAGATTGTTTGCGCGTTTTCTTTTTGTTAAGATTTTCATTGAAGGAATGAATTGAATTCAGTTGGCCTCATCTAAACATGTGCCAGGCCAGCGCGGGCTTGTCTGAGGACTGGCGCCAGCGTTTCTGGCTTCGTCTAAACCTCTCATAAATGTTTCTTGTATGCCAGCTCTTATAGGTGGCAGAACATTCCTTGCCTGGAGACTGCAGAACCTAATTGAGATTTATTAATTCAACTCACATGCTCAACACTATCAAGGGTGTTGAAACATTGCCACGACCAACCCAATCATTTTCTGTTACTATGGGTTGAGCTGTTTGGTGTAAAATTAGCCCCTACTAACATACTACCTCCTAAACAATCTAATTCTGAACATTAGTAAAATGTATATATTTTTAATTCACAGGAAGCGATAAAAGAGAAGAAAGATGGGTTGGACTGATTTGAAGATAATTAAAATAAGTTGAATTTTTTAGTAAGTACCTAATTATTGTAAGGGTCATGTGAAATAAAAATAATGAGATCATAATGTAAATATTTTTATTTTTAGATAGGCCTTAGGATTTACATTATAGTAAATTGCAAATAGGACATACATACAATGTATAGATTTCAAATAGTTCTTAGTACTTGTATCATGAAATTCAATAGAATTATTTATTTTTTATTATAATAAGAATTAATTAGACTTATATTAATCAATTTGATTATTTTAAAAAGCAGTTTTTAGTGCTTGTTACTTAATTTATAAATTTGCAAAATAGTTAAAATTATAATTGTGATGGAATATGTCTATTTTGTGCTGTGTAAAATGTTTCTCAATATTCATTATATCCAGATAATGAACATGAAAACTAATACCATTCACCTGATAACATAATTTGATTGATATAAAATAACATGCAATTGTTAACTTAAAAATAGATCAAAGATCAAAACTTATTCACAAACATCGGGCTAAGGCCCATATTCCAAAACTAAACAGAATCCTCAATTTGAGTGTTTCAAACTAGATTTCTGCTAACATTAGAGTTTAGTTCTGGATAACCTAAGATTCAACTAACACCATACCATGATGGTAAACAAACAATAAATAATATTAAATATAGTAACATAGTGTAACAACAACGGTAACATTAAAAGTAGAGCAATAAATTATTGTTAAAAAGTTTCTTCTTCATCACAGTTTTCTGTAGAATGTCCGAATACTGAAAATAGTAAAGACATTGGTTAAAAAAATAATACACAAGTAAACATAACTATGTACATATATTCTTTATTAATTTTCATCTAAATCGGTTTAGAAATATTAATGTGTGAATGTACAAACATCCAAAATCAGCAAACACTGATTTGTCACAGGATAGACAAGACGCAAAGCGCAAAACTTTGAACCATGATAGTTTAGCCAGGGTTAGATTTTTTTTCTGTTTTTAACTGCGATCAGCCGCTGATGCTGATGCTGCCATGAGGTGTTTGGTGATGTGTTGAGTGCTGTTTGGCGTGTCGGGCCCCACTCCATTGGGTGTGGCTCTCTATTTTCGTCGACTTAGTTGTAGAATGCTGTGTCGCCTAAGCCTTTTCTGAGGAACCGGTTCCATGAGCCTCGTAGCCAGGATGTTTGGATGGCTCAAAAGTCTGCTCAGGTTAGATAATTTGTGTTAAAAAAACAAACCTACCTTCACAAATATCGCAGTAAGGTCTTGGCGCAGGCCGGTCCTTCTTCACAGTCGGAGGCACATTGGGCTCTGCCGATTGTCGCGGACAATCCTCTGTATCATGTGCGTCGAACAGGTCGCAAATGTCACAGAAAAGTCGCGGCGCCACCGCCTTAGGCTTGCGTCCGTTACTGTCAACAATACCACACACTTTGAGTCGTTATAGCCTAGTTTGGAAATTAAAAAAGGGTAGTGCGGAAAGCAGCTACAGTGACTTCCTCGTCTATCGTGCTCTTCTAGCTGAGTGAAAACCGCAGAAAGTATAAAATATCCCTTTCAACTAAAATTGCTGATGAGAAGAAATCGCCATGCTGAGTTTTTACTTAGTTTAGTTCAGCAGTATTTAAAAATTATAACCACTAAGTGAAAACGCAATGTAAATTGATGGTTAATTTTACTGATTTGTACAAAAATGGTAACAAAATTAAAAATTAGGGGGGTCCTCATAGAAGAAAGATTTACGAGTATGTACTTAATTTTATGTACGATGGTACGGAACCCTTCGTTCGTTCGTTACTCGCGTAGAAAAAAAACGGCCTTCCTTTCACCAGTGAAAGAATTTACAAAAACGCAGTTTCAGAGATTACCCCCCCCCCCCTACAAATAAACATACAAACTTTACCTCTATAGGTAAGTATAGTGTAGACTTACAAAATCGGCTCCGGCGTGACAGAACCACCCTCCAACGCCTGAACCCGCGCCATCAGCTGCTCGTTCTTGCGTTGCATATCCACTATCACAGAGTTGAGGAAGCTCACTTGTCCATCTATCATCTCTTTGTCTTCTAGACTCCTGGAAGTCAACAAATAGGTCATTTAGCAACTAAAACGCCTAGGTATATGTGAAAGCGCTGCTAAGGTAGACTTTCGAGCGTCAGTGTCGCACGGCGCCGCGACAGAACGAAATTAGGAAACATTTTGACCATGAGCTGAGAGGGTTTCGGAGATATAGTATATAGTATATAGTACATACACACAAAATCACGCCTGTTTCCCATAGGGGTAGATATTATCACGGATCTCAATTTGCTACAATCCTGACATACTTCTTTAGCTTCATTCACTCTTATCACATTCGGTTTAGGTTACTCTTGACCTGCCCTGACCAAAACGTCGCCTATTTGGTCCAATTTCGTACGCTTACTTTATGTTTGAAATAATATTTTGTCTTGGAGTTAAATATAAACTAAACATACTGTTGTGAGGCATTATCCCCTTGTCCTAGAACACCCATCGCGTTATTGTCATTCTTATCCTTATTGTTCATAGACAGTTCCTTCTTTATCAGCAATTTCTCCCGCTCTGATATTTCTACTTTGGCTTTTTGATTCTGAAATCAAAGACAAAATTGATTAAATTGCTTACTGTTTTTACATTTTTTCAAGTGATTTTTAAAGCATAATACTCACCTTGATTTCTTCTTCTAATTTCCCAATTAATTGTTCTTTCTGTTTTAATTCTTTAATTTGTTTCTCAACATCATCTTTCAAGTTATTTATCAACGTTTCGCTATGTGCCATGGTTTCGGCAGACGATTTCTTCATAGCTTGCAGTTCGATCGTTAGTTTCTCTAACTTACTATCTTTCTCTACGTCAGTGCTTTGTTGAACATTTATCAATTCCAGCTTTTGGGATAGCTCTGCGACGGTCTTTTCTGCTTCGGTGAGTTTCTGTTGAATCTCATTTTGCTTTTCCTTTTCTGCTTTCACCTTGTCTTTGGATTCCTGGACCTCCTTTTCATACTCTTGCAGTTTGACCTTCAACTCATGTTTTGCGCGTTTGCTCTCCCGTTTATATTCATCGTATTGCGCCTTCAGTTGCTTATTCAAGTCTTCGTAGTTTATTTTCTGAGCTTCATTGATATTGGTCAGTTGTTTGACATCACTGTCTGACTTGTTAAGTTGCTGTTGCAGCTCGTTTATCCTATCTTTAGTTTGCTTCAGCTCTTCACTCATTTCTTTACCCAATCTCTCACTATCTGTTAGATTGCTTTGTAATGATTTAATCGACGTATTAAGAGATTCTACTTCGAGTTTGTGTTTCTCTAACAGCTCAGTTTGTTCTCTTTGTAGTTTAGCAATAACATTCTGTGTTTCATTTGATCCCATTTCTAAGGCACTATTTAGTTGCGCTAATTTAGTTTCCTTCTCTTGCAATGCCACGTCTTTGTTCGTAGCATCTAGTCTTAACTGAGTTATTTCCTGTTCAAGAACTTTTAATTTATTTATTTCAGTGTCGTACACTAATCTTTCAGATTTCCATAAATCATTTTTTTCTTCCAAAGATTTTTTAAGTTCATTGCTAACAGTAATATTCTCATTTAACTTCTTAATATTATCCTCATTTTCTAGCTTCACTTTCTCAAATTCGCAAACAGTTTCATTGTATTTGGTTTCTAAAGTTGTTTTGTCTTCCACTAAAATACTCATCTCTTTTCGCAAGGTCTCCAATTGCCCTATTTGCTCTTTTAATAGTGAATCTTCTGCAGAAGACTCTGCTATTAGGTTTTCATATCTCTGTTTTAGTGAAGATGATTCTAAAGATATATTATTAAGCTTTTCTTCCAGTATTTTTTTAGCTTCGGTGGTTTTATTCAGTTCCTCGTTGACTTGGGCAATTTGCCGATCCTTTTCGACCACTATTTCAATATTAGATTTAAGATCTACTTCTAACATTTCTAGTTTTAAGCTGAGATCCTTTATACTATTTTGTTTCTCCTCAACTAACTCTTTTAGTTTTTGTTCTTCTGCTTTGTGTTTGTTGACTTCTTCATTTACTATAGAAACTTGATGTTGGACTTGAGCTAACTCTTTTTCATGCTGGGCTTTCTGGTTATTTAGCTGAGCCGTCATGTCATCCAATATCTTTTGCAATGAGTCTTCGTGTTTTCTAGATTCTTCTAACTTATTATTCAGATCATTCTGAGCTTCTGTAAGTTGATCTACCTTTTCTATTAGTTTTACTTCAGACGTAGCGCCTTCAGCTTTGAGTAAGGATATTTCTACTTTATATCTATCAATATCTATCTCTAACTTTTTCTGCATCGCATCATGCTCAGTGATCAGTTCAAGTTCTTTTACTTTAAGTGCTTCTATTTCCTTTTTAAAATTAGCTGTTTCATCGAGCAAACTATCATTATGAGATTGCAAATCTTTGAAACGATTATTCATATCGGTGTTTACTAGCTCCATCTCCTTGGCTTTGTTCTCAGTTTCTTTTAACTTTTCAACATGTTCGTTCACTAAAGCTACTAATTGAGTGCGTTCTAGAGCGAAATCTTCCTGTACTTTGAATAAGTTTTGTTTAATTTCCTGCTCCATTCTTGCGAAGTTATTTGTCGATTCCCTGTGTTTGTCTTTTAGTTCTTGAAGCTCTTTCTCCGCTTCTTTCAAATGTTGTGACAACTTATTAAATTGTTCATTGGAGTCTGTAGTTTGACCGGTTAGGTTCATGTACTCAGACTCTATTTTATCTTTAGCAATTTGCAATTCCTCACATTTTTCTTTGCTACTTTCGAGCTGGCGTGAAAGCTCTCCTACTTCTAATTCCATTGCAGATAATTTTGATTTTAGTTCATTGTTATTCTGAGTTAGTTCAGCAACTGACTGCTTTAGTTTTTCATTTTCTTCTTTCAAAGATTTGAGAGCATCAGCGTTTATGTTGAATTGGGAGTTTAGCGCATCTAACTCCGTTTTTCTTTGATCAAGCGATTGTTTATGACTTTCGATCTCTTTCATTAGTTGTTCTATCTTAGAGTTGCGATCTTCGATCTCTTTTTTATGCTCCTCTGCAATTTTGCTATGCTTGATGTTAAAGTTAGCTGTTTCCTGTTCGAAATCGTCTTTGAGTTTGATAATCTCTTTATCTCTCTCATGAATAGTTTGCTTGAATTCATTTATGAGTTGCTCTGTGGATTCTGAAGAGGAACTCGACTGTGTTACTAATTTCTCAAGTTCTTTTGTTTTAGCTGATAAACTTTGTTGTAATTCTAAAATTTCTGTTTTACTCTTTTCATTGACTTGCGATACTTCATTCAGTAAACTTTCATATTCGTTAATTTTAGTAGAAAACTCTTCTTTGGCACGAGTGATTTCATCTTGGAGGCTTTTGCATATTATATCTTGTTTCCGTTTAGAGTCTTCTAATTGTTCCAGATCTAATACTTTGGCACTAAGTTCCATTTTTAGTTTAGTTAATTCTTTATTTAAGTTTACTTCATGTTCTTTACTTACACCTATGACTGAAACAAATGAACATTATTAAAGTCTGTACTATTCATCATACATAATTGAAGACTATTAGCATTTTGATGGACGTACCTTTATTTAATTCTAGTGTTTTATCGTCAACAGTTGCCTGTAGCTGCGTCAGTTTAGTATTAAGATCTATTATAATTTGGCTATTCTCCTTATTCAGCCTTTCTAGATTTTGTTTCTCAGTCTCTAGCTTGGACTCTGCTAGCTGCAACTTAGCTGTGAGAACCGAACATTGCGTTTCGTATTCTGTTTTTGCGATAGCCATCTTCGATTTAGCTTCATTTAGTGCCCTTTCGGACTCCATTCTGACTTTAGCTAGTTCGTCCGACATGCTTTTGCCGATAGAATCCTTCTCATTGTCCTTTTCTTTAAGAAGAGCGTACGCTTCATCCAACAGCTTCTGCAGTTCTGACGATAGTGCTGAAAAGACAGAATCTTGAATTATGTACTGTAATTTTTATTTATTTATGGTAGGATTTGTTAGTGGTCTTTAGATCCCCGAGTTTTGTTTTGCAAGAGATTATAATCATCTCTTACCGTTAGACTCTGACTCGACATAGTCTCTCTTTGTATATTTACAAGAAATCTATCAACTGATGAAGTTTTTATTGTTGCGCAAAAACTTAGCTTTACACCTCAGATCTCTATTATTTTACTTTCTAGTTTAGGAAGGATTAGGAGCTTACTCTCAGCCGCGACGAGAACATGCAGCTTACATTGAAAACACTTACTTAATAGTAAAAACCAAAACATCAAAACTTCGAGCTACGAGGGTAGAGCTCCGAAAGATCAGACTCTGACCAGGTATCGGAATAACTAGAGATGCCTGTAAGCATCGTCCATCAAGCATCATACAGAAATCGACTGAGTCCCGTCATAAGTTTATTGAACGGTAAGGACAAATACTTCGGTTTCCAATCTCCAGATCTCTCTTTCTAGTTTAGTAATGCTTACTCTGCGCGGCGGTGAGTTCCTCTCTGTGCTGGTCAGCGGCGGCGGCGGCGTCGGCCGCGCGCTGCTCCTCCACTATGCGCAGCGCCGCCGCCGTGGCCTCGGCGCGCGCCGTCTGCAGCCCCACGTCCGTCTCCAAGTCTCTGATACGCTGTTCGAGAGCTGCCTTCTCTTTCTGAATAGATATAGTTCTAATATATATATCATTCTGACCCCATACTAGGAACCCCTGTATCGTGGGTATCAGAAACTACGAGTACCATGGCACCACAACACCGAGACCAGGAAGAAATATTTGCAGAACATATAAATATTCCTTCCGCTGCCGTGACGCTATCTAGGTCGATATTTTCAAATAACGCTGTATTATTTCTTGAACTCTATTATTTAACATGATTAAAGTTAAAATTTAATTATTAAAGGAACAAAAATATCCAAACGTTCGCATTTTTTAAAAATTAAGTAGCAGGAAGTAGGATATTTTAACCGGATGTTTCTGTATAACTATAAAAACTGCCATTTTCCTATTTTTTTTTGTGTTGTCAGTTACCATCAGTACTTACCTCCATTGCTTCCTTATATTTCTGTAAAAGGAAAACGATTTATTAAATTTTAAAAGTTCAAAATACAGCGATAAGTATCACAAAACATAAATAAGGATAAAAACAAAGTACAGTCAAAATAGAACCTAACTCTGCCGCTACATTATCGCGATACTGCGAGGCTTTGTGTTTTACGGCCTTGTCTCCTGTGACATATGGCTGCACCCGGTCACTCTACGCAAGAAGTTTGCCGAATCCCTACAGTGTATCAGCGGAGTAATTAACTTACATTGCAGATACATAGGTGGGCAGAGCCACAATTAATCATAAGCAAATTTTCAGCCACTTCTGATTTAAAATCCTAAGATGGATATGGTGGACCATGGTGACAGGTGATCAGCCCAATGCCCATATAAGTGGTCCATCATGTTGCAGAGAATCCCTTAGTCGACTTTTACGACATGCTCGGGGACAGAAGCAGCTGGACGCATTCTATGCTTTTTCTTTACTTCCAGTCCAGCGGAGAAGTACCCCTACTTACATTGTAATCCTCCTTATTAATATTCTCTTCTTCGTTCCTGAACATGAGGTCTTCCACCTTCTGCCTCTCATCCTCCAGCTGTTTGGCGAGCCTGTCCAGCTCGGCCTTGAGCTTGCCATTCTCATTTGAACTCTGAAAATTACACATACCCATATAATTCACATGGCCTAAGAGGTTGTATATTTATTTATTTATTTAACTTCATTCACCCTCAATCAAGCCTATTTCCCATAGGGGTAGGCAGAGATCACGGCTCTCCATTTGCTACGGCTCTTACTACTTTTTAGGATTTTCTTCTGAATCGTAGATTTTAGCTACCTAAACTGCGTTTTTTTTATCTTATTCCAAAAATGTATTGCGGAAGTAAGCCCGTTTTTAGACTAACATAAAAAATAAATATATTCTATAGATCATTGCTTGGTCAGATTTGAGCGTGAAAGGTCAAACAGCTAGCTCGATAATTTAGGGTTAGGCTCTAGATATACTTAGTTATAAATACATGGCATACCTAATATGTTACAAAACTAATGACAACCTTGTTATTGCAGTTTTTTGTTGACGGCGCTTTGTTATTCACGGACTGCGCAGTAAGTAGATAGGTATGTTTAAGAAGTTGGACAAATTATTATTATTACTATTAGTTAGCTAATTGTCGTCCCACAGCAGTGCAAAGCCTCCCTTCCCTTGTCCCACTCTTCGCGATTTAACGCTGAAACAGGCAATGTGCCAAGGTGAGTATCCAGCTCGTTCTGCCATCTCATCCTAGTTCTTCCACGTCGCCGCGTCGCTTTGTGTGGGGTCCACTCTGTGGTCCTCCTCGCCCACGAATCGCTCGACATGCGGCAAATGTCCGGATCAGTTCCACTTCAGGCTGGCGGCTTTATAATCAACATCAACAATTCGGGTTTTGAAGAGTAGTATACTGTTCCGCACGCGGTCTGACAGTTTTATTCCTAAGATGCCTACTTCGCTCCATTGACCTTCGGCAAACAGGACAAATAACAAGAAAAATATTATTTGATATTTTTTTGTTTTGTTCATCTAGATGACAAGGGATGCTTACTGTGCCGAGCTAATAAGCCTACCTGAACGTCCTAATGAATATATTCTCTTACACATTAGACATTAGGTACTAGTTTCGGTCTGCGGGTTCGCTTACGTGGTAGCCGGATAAAAAGTACTCTATATGTTATTTCAGCATAGGTACGTATATTTTCAGTTTTATTCAAATCCGTTTAGCCGCTTAGCCGTTGCGACATAATTTTCGCATTCATAATCTCAGAGTCTTAGAGATTTAAGAGGTCTACTCTGCTTGGAGATAAATTCATGTGTAATTTTACGTTTTTTTTATTAGTTATATTTTTATAAGTTACCTGAGCTGCCTCCCTTTTGATTAGCGAGAGTGCGTTTTCAGCGCGGTCAGCTTGCAGGGAGATCTTGGCCACCTCTGCTCTCTCGAGTTCTCTTTCTCGCATCAGCCGCTCCAAGTGCTGCTGCTTTTCTCGCAGAAGTTCCTGTTATAGACTTGAGAGTGAGTATTCATAGTAGAGGCTGTGACTCAGTAGTTTACGTACCTACGCTTTTTATAGGCCCTTCAAAAATAGTACTTCCTCTTAATATTTTTTGGATTATCCGACAATATCCAAAAAGTAAAAATATGACAGATTCTGCTCAATAAAGCATAAAACTATAAATTTCACATTGCATAGCACTTTCTCTCTTCATATTTTTTTTTTGTTCCGACAATACACCATAAAAAACTAAAGTAGAAAAAACAAGACAGATTCTGATTTCCGAGCGATAAAGCGTCGAATTTGTTTACATTGCATTGCTATAGGTATGCTTTTTACTAAACTAAAGGATTAGTTACCTATGTGCGTGAATAAAGTTTTAGTCTTTATGTTAGTGTAGGTATCTACTATTGAACTATTATTAGGATCTCCATCCAATACCCTTCAGGCGCACGCTTTTGAAGCGCTCGTGGCGTAGCTTGCTTAGACGTTCTTGATTGATCGTTGAAGTTAAGCAACATCGTGCGCGGTCACAATTTGGATGGGTGACCGTGAGTGGCATTACGAGCTGAGCGCTTCCATGCTTCGGAGGGCACGGTCGGTCCCGGCTTTTAAGTCGTTAAGCCATGACGGCGGCCTAAAAACTCCGTCACTAGAGTTAGCCACTAGCTAATACAAATTTACTTTTACCCCACAGGCGTGGATTCAGCCTTTGAAGGTTGTGGTTACGGCCACCCGAAAATCGGCCAAGTGCGAGTCGGACTACGGACTCGCTCACGATCGATACTTTGCATTGGATTTAACATAATCTGCCTATCGACATTCAATTAGATTTGTGGGCATGCCATCCGCGCCTGTTACCCCCTTTCATAAACGGACCGGACAGCTTGGTGGGGATTATGACAATAAACCGGTACTACGAACTAAGATACTCGGAACTATTGTTATCAGTCAGGTAAATAGACTTATCAAAGCAACATAAAAGTGGTGGTAAACATGCCGATTATAAATAGCAACATTTGTCATTGTGAATGTATGTAAGAAGGTACATACATGCGCGTTAGTATTTTTAGTTAAAGTAATATTTACAAAGCGATAAGCTTGTTAAAATTGTGAACAAAATGTAAAGCGAAATGGCAGTAGGTATGGCAAACCAATGATTTCAAAGTGCGCACTGATGCCAATACTTGGAAGAGTGGGCATAAAATATACTAAAGATTTTGTAGTGAAATCTAGGAGTATTTCAGCTGATGCGTAGCTTTAGGTTTGGCAACATGCAATAAAATAGGTGTAACTGCAAATGTTTGCTCTATATTATCATTTCAATTCCCTATTACCTACCCTATTGGTAAAATACTTCAGATAAAATAAAGTAACTCGTTTCTACAGACGAGGCTGTACGAGAGAACATTCTTTACTCTGTGGTACGAGTAACAAAGCAGTACTTTATTATCCATAAGAATGTTATCCAATATTACACAATTTGAATTTAACTGCCCAGATACACGGTAGGTATTATGTACCTAGTACCTACCCATATGTAGTGACGTTGAATTCACATGATCAAAACTGGAGATACAATTTATGTAAACAAAACGTTGCGTAGGTATTCGTTATTACGATGAAATGAATTTAGTTTTAGGTAAATAAACCTCATAAAATTAATTTTTACACTTTAATTTAACTATTAGTAGGTACTTACTACTTAAAAGTTCCATAAACATGTAATAAAAAGTAAGTTCTAGGTTAAGTACTGACGGTTTGTTGACTAATGTCTAATCTAAAGTATAGGTACTAATAGTGTGTTTGTAGCATCATTCTTTCACCCACTTACCACACATATTTATTGCATATAAAAGTCATGCATGCACTATGAAGTTTTTCGAAAACAAAACGTTAGTTATTGCATTGCTTGCTTCACACTACCCATTGCATCGTTTTCTGTTGTCTTTCTATTCTTAAAATTAAACGTCTTTCCATCACCATCAATAACTTGGACTATAATTTTGTTTGTGCTTCTTTATTACATCTAGGTACCTACTTGCTGTTTGTGTCAATGGTTATTTCGAACCAATGTGATGGTGGAAGGATTAAATAGAGGATATATGGGCGATGGGCTGATCACCCGTCACCATATCCATCTTGGGACTTTGAATCAGCAGTGGCTGCAAGTTTTCTTATGATGACTTACTTGTGGCTCTGTGTATCCACAAGTAAGTATAGGAATATGGGCGTGAATCGTGATAATATGTGCCTATGTTAAAGAGGATCATTTCGTGACTTGACATTGTTTTACTACTGACATGACGCCGATTTCCTCACGATGTTCCCTTCACCATTTGAGAGTGCTGGTACCTACTGGTCGCATTTGGTGCACTACACTTGTTTCTAATTCAGAACCTTATTATCAGAAGGGGTCACCAACACTGATTAAGACTTCAGTAGATACCACTAGACCACTACCTCAGTTCTCTTAGCTCATCAACATTTGTCTACCTGTCTGAGCGTCGTCCTGACAAGCCCCGGGACAATTTTACTTTCGGAAGCTGAACACTGATATTACCTACTATCAGATAAGTATGTTCTTGGGCTGACTTTACGCTTGCCCAGAAACTATTTTTTTTTAACATAACATTGAAAAGGTAGAATGTTTTAGTGTTAGGTGCCTACCCTACATATTCCACTAATATTATAAATCTAAAAGTTTGTGATTTTAATTAAACTCTGAATATTCTCATAGAACGTGTGCAGGAATAGCATTTACTACATTTTACCAGAGTACCTACCATGCTAGCGGAGCCACAGGACGGCTAATAAACTATAATTTAATTTATAGAGACTGGTAGCAGATGATCTAGAATAATCTACTTTATGTTTTCCTCATCAACCAGCAGCGCCTGATTTTGATAAATGGCTTAGATGTTTGTCATCTGAGGTAAAGATCGTTTGCTGGAGATTTCCTACGACGACGATGACATCAGCGCAACGTGACCACATCTCTGGTGGGACATTAGCAACAATTAGGTAGGTAGGTACCTAACCTGGCATCTCGCGTCACCTAGTTAGTTACACATAACACCTAAGCACTACCTACTGGTATTTTGTGTTTATTAATGACGCAAATGTAATCCAACCTAAACTATAGAGGTACCTATGGCTATTGTTATTCTAGAATACTACCAAGTACCTACTGTAGGTAGGTAAGTACTAAGTACTTTGTTTACGTTCGGTTAGCATCAAAGTAAATGATGATAAAACAAAGTTAATTTTTTCAAGAATAAATTTAACAAATTTCAACGTCTCTTGTGAAGTCAACATCATCATCATTTTCCTGTCTTTATTCCACGTAGGTACCTACCTAAATAATAAATCATTCTTGCTGACTGTACTTAACTAGCGTAAGTACCTAGGTATTTTATCTACGTTAAATTTTTTATCATCATCTACGCGGATTTTATTTATCTTTGCAGCGCTAACATTGTTTGCTTCAAATGTATCTACGATGCATTATTTATGTTATAGGTACACCTATGAGATCAGCCAACTTTGTAAGTACTTATTGGGAAAACATTGAATTTAGCATACCTATTTAATTTTCTCTCCTAAAAGACGTGGCACTAGAATATTTACAGTGTAAAGTGTATTACGCAGCATGCGTGGCCAACACCTGAATATTTGCATAAGAATTTTACCACTTGACTTGATAATAACATGAAACTCTACTTATTCTGTCAACTTTATTCCGGCTGTTCCTATAAACTACTTTGATCTACAATACATACAAGTAAAAGAACTGTTATTAGTACTTTAAATTGTAATTGTAAACAAATTACCACATTCCGTCTATTATATTTAGATCTTTTACTTCTCTACTGGGAGTAAAAGAAAAACATAGAATGCGTCCAGTTGCTTTTCATCCTGTGCATGTCGTGAAAATCGACTAGTATCTTTAGATACGAGGTATAGTATCCTCCAAAATGATGGACCTGTCACCATATCCATCTTAGAACTAAATCAGAAGTGGCTGTAAGTTTTCTTATGTTTACTTGTGGCTCTGCCCACCCCATTAGGGATACGGACGTGATAAAATATATGTATATTTAGATCTATTGGAAAGAGACAACTTGTTTAGGACTCACTTAAAAGTTTTTCTTAGTAGGTACCTATTTGCGCAACAGGGTTTTACACCACTGTCATTTTGCTAATGATACCTAGTGCCTAGGTAAAATATCACGAATATTTTATATCACTACTGTATGAAGAGCTCAAGTCTACTATTACGTAGTGTACTACAAAAAGTTAGCCCACAAAAAAATAACACGTCCATTTGTTAGTTTCCAAAGGTATCGTAGCCGGTTACCTACCAGCTATCGAGTTTCATGATAGCGTAATTACCATCAGAATTTCAAGGGCGACGAAACAGCCAAGGCCGGTTCGTCGTCACTGAAGGGTGTTTTATTATTCAAAGGCCCTACTCTGCTATAAGGTTACGTAGGTTTCATATTAATCACCAGCCAAGGGCAACAGAGCATGCCCACGTAAAGTAAGTCTGTGGCAAAAGCTTATACATACAGGCTGATTAGTGCAATAAAACAACAGAGTCGTATCTTACACTTTATTAACACGAAGTATGCAGGGTAGGAATAAGACACGGTATTATAGTTTATTAAAACAATGTCATTCGACCTTAAACTAAAATTAGACACTAATTATAAACCTATGTTACTCTAAAAAGTAATAAGTTAAAAACCTAAAAAGCAAGGAATGATTGAGTGCCTTATTTAATGAATATTATTATTTCTTACAGGCACTGGTTAATATTAATTATTAAAGTTGATTGCACCGAAAGTAGAAATGCAATGTTCACAATTTCATATCAATAAATATGTGTAGGTAAGTATTTGAAATATAAATCAAACAATATCACAGTTTTGCCTCTGACGTTGGTAAGCTTAGCATTTTTGCAACTTTATTGTTACAACTACATAACTTCTAAGAAATATATTACAAAATTACAATGCACAGAATCTGTATTGTACTTAGTGTATTGTCGGAACATGATTTAAGTAAATAGGTATAAAACTTTGTACTATTTAGTGCGTTTTAATTGACATAATATGTCTCGCAAACCGTAAAACTATTGTCCTGTAAGTTAAGAAAACACTTAAAAAGTAAATCAAAACGTTTAGTAATGTTAAGTAAAACATTATCAAAACAGAAAACACATTCGTTGTTCGTTTGAAGTCTTGGATGAGAACAGTCGGAACAAAAGGCCCGCATCGAGCGCGGTAGCTGGCTCTCAAAACGACACGTGTGCTAAACTTCAAAACTTTAAAACCCGCATTACGATCCCCAAAGGATTTAACAGCACAATAGACTTGCGCTGCTAAATGCTTTTAAACTCAAAATATCAAGAAACAGCGCTAAACATACAAAAAGGTTTAATACAGCTTAAAATTTAAAAATACAACATTTTCATGATACCAACTTAGCTCTTCCAAGCTGCGTATAGGCTCATGTTACGTTTTCAGTTGAGCTCTGAACGAGCGAACATACGTGCTCACTGGCTCTTTCTCTGAATAAAAGAGCAAACCAGCACGTGTTCAAAACTGTTCGGAGCACTAAATTAAACGTGGTTTCACTAGACAGAAAAACTATAAATTGTTTAACTTTAGCGACCCACGTTGGCTTTGATATTTATTTCTTTTTGATGTTTATCGTCTTGTTCTTAATATTTGGAGTCTAAGGCAGTAATGCTAGTTTTGAGGCCTACCACACAAGCGCAGCAGGGCCGGCCTACCGCGCGGCGATGGTGGGGTACTGTACCTGGAGCGCGTTCTTTGCCGACACAGGGGTGGAAGAGGCCCGAGGAGCTCCAACACGCTGCCGCCGTGCCGTTAGTGACAGTGCATTCGAATCGAATAAAACATGAGGGAAAACAACACGCGTTAAGGCAAACGAAAACGCATCTACAGCTTGCACGGTCAAGATAGTCCTAACGTCCAGAGGATGTAGCTAAGTCACTTAGGTTCCAACGAAGTAGCTAAGGTCTAATAACATTTATGGAATTGACTAACAGTGAGGTTTACCATCGCAAATGTTCGCTAAAATCAATCTCATACATTTTTGCGCGAAGCGTCTTAGCGATTTCATTAGATGCTTAGTGACTTAGCTACAGGTTCAGGTCGCTTGCGGTCGTTAAGACCATGTGGCCGTGAAGTCGAAAACTCGTGTACTTTATCAATGTTGAAATAATTACAGATAAGTTAATTAAATAAAATGAGATTCTGTTTATTTAATTATTCATATTACAGTATCTAGTCCCACGTTGATAGTACACAGTTTTGTGACAAAGTATAGTCATCCACTTATAAAAGCACATTTTCAAGGTTTACACGGAAAATAGACAAGGCACTTGTTTTGAGGACTGTATAATAAAGTGAGTTCTGTAAATGACTGTACTTATGTTGGCAGCTGAGGTGTTGACCAACACTTCAGCAGCCATATTGCAAAATAAACTCAAAGCACTAAAATCTAACACTAATCTATGGTTTTTATGGAATGTTATGTATGTACATAAGGCATGTAGGTACGTTTTGTGCATAAGAATATACTGTAAATAAAGTTATAAAAGTGATTTGTGATAAAAATATACATATCACTAAAAATAAAATAAAATATTTACAATGCCTATGTGTATAGGCACGTCACACTGACGCACATATAAATAAATGTATTACATTATAAAAAAAAATAGTAAAACAAATTAAAAACAATAACATCAATAAATATAAATAAATAGCATATGTATACGTAAGTATATAAAGCACTATAGTATAATTTTATTTGAATAACTTAGCACAAAATGTGTCAAATTGAAAGATACCCTGTTTATAATGTGTATGGAATAGCAACAGTGTGCAGATTCAAGGATACCAGGAATAACGAGACAACTAAAAGAAAATTAGTCTCAAATTACGCAAAAATATTAATTGTAACTCGTAAATCACTATAAAATCAGTTCTAAGTGAGATTCTTAAAATAATGATTATCACAGCCGAAAAGTTATTGTATCCTTTTATAGGATTTTGCAGCCTCTAAGATTTCTTTGGGAGCTAATAAGGTCTCATCTCAAGCCCACTAGAAGCCAACTCAAATGATATGATATGAATTTATGATTCACACATCCAAAGTTTACGATTCACTATTCATAACAAAATAAGTGGTATAATTAAAGTGCTCCAAATTAATTAAGATAGTGAATCGAAAACTAAACAAAATTAAAAAGTAAGTAAATGCAAATAAGTTAAAAATTAAAACACAAGGGCCAAACCAAGGAGTGCCAGCTACAGACAAAAAAAACTCAAACCGAGTCATGCCAAATAAGCGTTCACTACACAAATAATACGGAACCCTAAAACAATACCAAAACTGTTGCATGTCGCGCCTACCCTCATACCGTAAACATTTTTTACATAAAAGGCTCAATATAGCCTCCGCTGACGATCGTATTTTATAGATCTATACGCCTTTTAGAACTTTAAATAGTTTACAACACGAAATGCAGGAATGTTTTAATCAATATCGTTGTGGAAGCTAAATTATATGCATGTAAGTTCTATTTACGTATACGAGGCTATTAGGACGGAAACTAGACAAAGACGTGACCAGTAAGTATAAGGACTCGAGGATTTGTGTCCAAGAGATAGGAACTAGCTGTTAAAACGTTCAAATGTACACGACATAAGGGTAGGTGAACTGAAAAGGCGACACGCAAGAGTAGTGGTAGCTCTTCCCAAAGCCCGCAAAGTGTGTGCGCGGCGGCGGCATCTCCACGAATATGTCCGTAGCTGCGGCACTTCCGCGGCTGGCCCGCGTCACGGCGGCCGGCCGGCCCGCCCACCGCACCACCTCGCCACCGCCCGTCGAACCTCCCGAGCCCCGCGATAGCGCCCCGCTACTGCTGCCGCTCGACACGCTGCGTCTGCTCCGATCTGAACGCGTCTCGAAACTGAGCACGCTTTCCGAACAACGCCACGACTTGGGCAGCGTCTCGCTAGCCCAGCGTCGCGGACTCAAATCCTTACATTTGTCGTCGGATTGGAATACGATGTCATAGTAGACGCGCGGTTGCGGCAGAGCGATAATGGCGCAGCGGTCGGCTTCGACGTGCTTGACGAGCAATGTTTTGTCGAGCAGACTCGGAGCGCTGGTGTGGGGCCGGGAGCGGCGGCTGCCGGGCGGCGGCGGGGAGCGCGGAGAGCGGGGCTCGGCCGAGCGCGCGCGGGGCTAGCCTACCTGAGCGCCCAGCGACGTCACCCCTAGCCTCACCCCCATTCGGGACGACGCGATCGACGTGCCCAGAGATGTGAGAGAGTCGCGAGAGTTGGATCGACGCAAGGGGGTCGAGCGACCGTTGTTGTGGATGGCGCAAGCTCCGGGTTTGCGGTTCGAGGGTGACCGCGTCACCTTCGATATTGGCGCGAACAATCCGAAGCGAGGCGAGCACTCGAAGTACCTGTAAAAGGGATCGAAAACGTTAAAGTATCAGAAGTACCATTAGTCTAAAACAATGTCGTTTATTCTGGCAGCTTTTCCTTGATGTACCTCTTGCCGTCGACGGAGCCGTCGTTTTTGCCGAGAGGATCATCAAGTTCAACACCGGCCCAAACTCCGGCCGCGAAATCAGTATTGCCTACAAATCGTAGAGTACCAGCTTTACTACCGCGGCTGCTAGACACGATAACTCGATCACCCATGCGAACCTCGCCGTTGGTTGTGGTGGAAATTGAAGCATCTGTTGAGCAAGAATGTTACTATCAGTTGGCTCGCAGTTGTATATAAAAAGTCAGGTAATTATGAACACACGTACTCATTTTACTGCTGACGATGCTACGTATGCTTCCGTTGGGTGAAAGCGCGCGCCTTTGCCTGCCCATCCCGGAAGGAGGGCGTTCGAAGACGCTGCCCGCATCGGATACCGGTGAGCCATCGTGTGGCATGCGAGACATAAGAGGGGAGCGAGTGAGACGGGTCAAGCGGGAGAAAACTCCACGTTTTTCAGGACATTGAAAATAGCGCATTCCTGCAACCGAGCCGTCATTTTTACCTGGAAGAAAAACAAAAGCTTGTAAGCATCACTATATGCTTGTTAAATATCCAGAAACGCAATAAGCTGCTTTGTTTACCGATGGCGTCATCCAGCACGATACCAGCCCAGTCTCCAGGAGCGAACTGGGTCTCGCCAATGTATGCGATTTGACCTGGCTTATTACCACCAACCCATACGCGCTCGCCGATTATAAAACTATCAGTGTCCTCTGTCAGCACGACACTGTGGTCTGAAATTAATAATTACTGAAATAAATAAACTGCTACCATAACAATTGGATAAACTGACTCTATAATAAAAAAGTGTTCATAACTAATTCTCAAGTGCAGGCTATAAAAACAGTGATTTAAGAAAGTAGTCTTATAAGGACAGAAGTTTATATCCGTTTGAATATGTATGGCATCGTCATTTCCTATTCTATGCACATTATGTGCGTGTATACACGACTAGAATATTATGTACCGTTGTATGCAAGTGCAACGCCCGGTGAGGAACTATTTGCAATCCAGTTTGCATATCTTAATGTTACATCGAAACTTTCGCTTCAACAAACTGCATTTGACTTGAAGTCTTCAGATAAGCAAACGTAGTATTCAAAACAAAGCTCATGCTTCAATCAGCCCGATAATATGCAGCAAAAACCAAGCAAACAATAAATAACACTTTAAACATAACATAAAAGAGCGTGACTTAGTGTGATCTATTGGATGCATGAATTCGTTATACAACTAAGGAGGTAACAAACATACGAAGTGTATAATGTATATTCCATTCAAGACATTTTCAACCATGCTCTAATTCTTATTTGTTTGAAATATTGCGGTGAAGATTCTAAGAAAGCCTTTTGTCGTGTGCCAATAAAAAACTTTCTCAGTGTGGATGGTGCATGTGAATTACCTGAGGACCTCCTGAGGCCCGCCTCGCTGAGCCGCCGCGGGTGCTTCTCCCAAAGCGCGTCCATAGAGGTGCCGGAGAACGTGCTGCTAGCTGCGACCACACACAAGCGTACGCACACAAACATTAGCCACTAGTCTACTTGCACAAATACTAGCATCTACAACACGTCTAACATAAAAGTGATAAGTCTCATTTTGCCTCAGACTTGTTAATTTTTCTTTTAAGACAAACACTATTCAGTGCATTCTACAATAATAGATGTTATTTTTTACAAAAACAATTATATTTTCTTCGATGTATCAGAACTCAAGTTTAGATTGTTGGTAGTATCCCAATGTTTATTATAGTTATTCGATTAGGTAATCCATGCACGGGACCGGTAGAGCCAACAGGGTCAAATTAAAATTGGGGGTAACTTGGCAGTTTTCCTCAATTGAAGCAATAATACAGAGTCTAAATAACAAAGAATAAGTGTCATTTAGGTTGTTTCTTTACATGTTGCAATGTTGGCCTTTTTTACAAAGTTATTTATGACGTAAAAAACATCCGAGGTGGACATAAAAAGCGTACAATAGCTAAAAGATTGTTATTCGATTGTAAAACAATACTTCTAATTGGTTGTAGGCGAGCTTGGCAAGCCACAACAGTTTGTCACGCAACCTGCTGTTTTGATATCCCAAACTAAAAGGCTTAGGAATTTTTAATTCGTCAGCCATATAGGTATTTTGTTATTTTATTGTCAATGGCTCGAAAGCTTAACCTTTTATTTACAATGAAACCGGTCCCAGAGATCTTCGCATTCTGCTATTAGTATAATTAAATTCATAAACATTACCGTTGGTCTTTCAAATCTATTGATTTGAAGCACTACAGCTTTATTTTTGTTACTTGTTAGACTACCATGCTTTGTTTTAAGCAAATTTATCGTCTTTGTTTGCTCAAGATTATTGTTATTGTTTACGATGTCTAGTCTACTAGTTGTTTGTTGTTGAGAGGCATTTGTAAATCTACATCAAATTGAATAAAAGGTTAGTCTATTCACAACATTCCTGTTGCAATAGATAGGTACCTATAGTGGCAGTGCATGTAATTACGACCCGTCACCTGATGATATACGCCTAATAACCTTTAGATGGACCTCCACCGAAGTTAGAAACAAACTTACTGGATGCCTTTCGATAGCTCCGCGGTCTGTCCGGCAGACTGCTGGTCACCTCGTCTTCCTCGTCTTCGATCAAATCTGATCAACGGTCAGACAGTGAAATTATGAACAAGTGATTCAAATTATGTACAGAACAATGACGTGATCGGGGAAAGCTCGTGCAGTGTATAATATATTGTGCAATGATACGAGTAGCCACAACATGCTATTTAACAATAATCATGCTGTAAGAAACAATAGAATAAAATTCTATGATACTTCAAAATGAAAACTCACCTGATAAATGTTTTCTCGAAGAGTCGTCACTCAGCTTTCTGAGCGTGTCCGACGAACTGCCGTCTATGACAACAAAAAACAAAGACAAGTAAAGCAAAAAATAAAGAAAAACATGCTTACAAATTACAAATGTACATAGATGACGTCATAGAGGGAGGCAATTGAAAATTCACAACACATACACTGCAATTAATAGACAAGATTGTTTGCAATGCAGATAGGGTAGAGTTTGATAAAATTGTATAGATTGAAGTGCATGAGACACCCACTGAAGGGCTTTGAATACACGGCACAGCTGGTATGTCGGCCGACACGTTTGAGTAGGCTCACAACTGGCGGTGGGTGATAATGTTGGAGATTGTTCAATGACGATCGTTTTATGTCATTTAGCTGAGTATTTATATGTGATTAAAGTAGACCACCGCAAAGCGTTTGATTGCGGTTAATAAGTAGAAGTGCTAGTCACGTTTAATATCTAAGTACCTACAGAAGAGACGCTTTTGTTATATTTAAACTGTACTAAGCATTTCTATGATTACTCTTAATACTTTATAGGGATTGAACAGAATTGTCTGGATCGACAAGATACGTTTAACACTGCTCTTATTTAGTAATTCAAATCGATATCACTCACAAAACAATTTTATGGAGCTTCTGTTGTGTCTTACGCATCCGGCTAGCCTTAGCGTGTGTCCGGCACTGATCGGCAATTCTGATTAATCATCAGCGAACAGCGACAACTGCGCAGCGGCCTTGTCGCCGCGCGTGGGCTCGCACATCATAACTCAAACACAAGAAAAGAGGCTCATCTCGACGCCCACTGAGAGGAAAATGGAAGAAAACATAGCCAAATACGAAGAAACAAGTGAGACAAAGAAACTAGTCAAAAATAAACTAGGACAGAATAAAACTGAATGAGGCTAAGTAGGTATATCTAGCAGTAGGTAGATGCTAAAAGAGCCGGAGAAATGTATGTAATCGTTGCAGAGACTGAACGTCTAAATGTAACTTTGTTTATGTGCAACAAATCTATCCGGATGAATGTAGAAGATATATTAAAGAAACAAAGCCTTACCGGCAGTAGATTAATATAAACCTCGTTATCACATTGTTTTAATAGAATAATCAATGTCTAGAAGATAAATAAAGTTAGAGTAAACTGTTATTAACATAATTAAAATAATAACTGGCAATCTAACCACGGTCACCTTTTCCGCGTGGGCAGGCATTGTTATTTATTGCAAAATATTGCAAAATATCACATCATCAATGATGATCATCGTGCATAGTAATACTTGCCTGTCTCTGATAAATAATTTGAAACATTGGTAACAAGTTCGTTATGTTTTAATAAAGCCAATGAGGACATGTCGTGAGTCAAATATAGTGAAACGCTCGGGGCTGCACCACCTAATAAATTATGTAAGCTTTTAATAGAGCTCGATGTCATACTTCATCGGTTGTGTTCGCAGTTGCAACTTTTCCCATAATTCAATGAGGGAAATTCCTTGCTGATGTCTATGTTAAACGTTGGAAGAAATAAAGGTTTCTAGCTATTGGAAACATACATACTACGAGAACTTCCAACTACAAATGACATTTTGCAATTACCATAATAACAGGGTTTCCACGATTGTCGGTCAAATGATGGTCGACTATTGTGATGGTAAGAAGGCATTTATCATACCTATTGAACAATCGTGCATTGACAACAATGCGTTTGGCAAAACCAAGTGGCAGGGATAAATTACAATTGCAGATGAGACTAAAACAACAACGATAAAATATCCAAACATATTTGGGTATGACAAATTTACAAAGAGATAACCTTTCTGATAGCTAATTTAAAATGACTACATTAACGTGGTGTAGAACAGCAGGTGTCATACATACAATGTAACAAAATGTGATCCCACGCTTGGTTCTTTGCTCTCATCATACAATGCGAGGGCGACATAATCTAGTTCCGAATACTCCCGATGCTCCCGTTCGAGCGTGAATCACGTCATGTTCAATGCAAGAAAATAAGCGGAAATATGTCTGATTCTAAGCTGAGAATGCTGCAGAAAATGTCAGAGCAATCAAATATGGCGAAGTTACGGAACGTCTCGACTTGATTTACAAATATGATGTAATTGCTAAAAGTGGCGTTCTTGTTTACAATTTTAAATAAACAGACAAACTTGAATGAGTTACTTGACGGCAACATACCATAAATGACGATAAATCTTACTCTTTGTGGTCAAGTTCAAGTTTTTGTTCAATACAAAGTTTAAGTAAGTGTGATATAAGCAAGTTTATTAGATAACGCAAAGTACAAAACGTTAAAAATGCTATTGATGCCATCTACGAGTAGGAGAACATAGGCTCAGTTGTAATCAAGACCAGTGCGCGGTGATAGACACTAATTCTCCAATTAAGGACAGTTTTGCGGCTAGCTTTCACGTGAAACCAACTGCAACAATCACATGTTGCAAGACAGATGCAATTCTCAATGGCAATTATTCAGTTTAGCTAACTAGTTCCCGTGAATTCAATTTATTTAAATGATTTTGCGCAGTAATTACGACTCACCTTCTTGATATGAATGAATGACGCAGCGTAAAGTCTAGAAATTTAACCCACAACCAATTTTGCACACGAAGGCAAGTTGTTTTCTAATCGATTTTATGAATAAGATAAAATTGTTTGACTTGGCCTCTTGACATTTGAAAGATTAAATTATGTTATGAGGAAGTGGTGTGCGTGTGAACTAGCAGAGTGCAGTAAACTTAGCACAGAATATTTGACCGAGTTGGCGGCCACAACGCTGCCGCGATCCAATACAATCGACCTACATCTACTATATAGTGTAAATTAGCCTTATATATTTACATAATTATATTTTTTACACATTTATCCTAAAGCAATAAAAAGAAAGAACAGTCTTAAGTTCTGGTCCATGATACTCGTAGTTTCTGATACCCTACAGGGAATCCTATTGTAGAGTCGAAATTGTATATATCCTATATCAACATCAGTGACTCACTTGTAATCATATTTTAAACAATTCATCGAGACATTGTTTAATGAAACATGTAATTATGTATCACTCAACAACGAAAGAAGTTTTTATTGATATTCATGACGTATCTGCAATTTTGGCATCGATATTGCTTAAAGTAAACAGACGTAAAACGAATAATTTGTATTCTTCGCAGACGAAAATAAAGACTGCAAACCGTGTATGGAATATTTTAAACCAAATTGGTAATTCAAGATTTAAGAGTGTTCGGGTCACCAAACTGCAGTTGTTATGTCAGTCTTGAAATTATTGTTTATTAGTCATTCGATACAGGGCTTCAGGGTTATTGGTCATTGTTTAATTTGGTGTACGTCCTTATTGTATTTACCAGTTTTTGCATCTCTAAAACACTTTTACGAATAATAAATGTTAGAGCACTGCTTTGCAAATTCCAAGTAAATTCAGATTGTAGGTACTCCACTGTCGGTCGTACTATCGTTTAAGGATATTTACAACAGATAATATCCTCTACAAAATGATGAACCACCTATATGGGTGATGGGCTGATCACCTGTCACCAAGGTTTACCATATCCATCTTTGGACTTTAAATCAAAAGTAGCTGCAAGTTTTATAATGTTTAGGTACTTATGGCTCTGCCCACCTCATTAGGGACACGGTCATGATAATATGTATCTTCAACAGATAAGTCGGGGAAAACAAAATGCGAATATCAGTTTCAATAATGCCTATGAATAATTGAACAGATAACATTGGCTGAATGGTAAAGCAGTTAACCCTTTAGGGCCACGTATGGACGAGCGAGACCAATTGGGTAATCAGGACACGTTCGTTCCCGCTACGCTAATAGGCGGTAATGAGTTGAGTACCAACCAACTCACACCTGGTATGATAAATTGAGGATCGTCATTCAGGCCAGGCAGCGTGGTTTATCAGATTATAACATACGAAGATGCATCGGAGAAGCGAGTGTAAGATGTGATTAACATTTAAAAAACATATGGGAACACTCTGGCAGAGACTAACGGATCAATGCAGAAAACTATTAATGTAGATTGTATCAGGAAAATTGCTTCGATTGAGTTTGAGTACACTTTAAGGAATCGGATTTGATTAGAATTTGAATACGACTGGCTGGAGTCGACTATTATGAGTCGAATGTTAGAAAGGAACGGAATAACAAATAAAATGAAATGTCTAGTTTTGAACTTTAATGGAAGACTCTAATAAATATTTACTTAGGTAAGGTAAACACATTGCACAATTTTACAGCACATCTTTAGTATTTAGGAGTTACGATTGCAGAATTAATTATCTCTTATTCATTAGTAACATTTCGATTATTTATAATTTAACGTATCCTCTCCAACATGATGAACCACTTACATGGGCGATGGACTGATTACCTGAAACCATGGTTCACCATATTCATCTTAGGACTAAACCAGAAGTGGCTGCAAGTTTTCTTATGTTTACTTGTGGCTCTGCCAACCCCATTAGGGATACAGGCGTAATAATATGTATGTATATTACAATTACTGATATAAATAGTAAATATTTAATTACAATAACAGCACGGCGATTCTCTTTATCGGTTTCCATATTATTGATCGAGATAAATAATCGTATTGACATTGGCAGAACTAAGTAACTAAGTGAACTTGTAATCTGAGCCAGTCACGAAGATCACGCTGCAATAGGCTTTGTTCTCACGGTTTCTGAAATATAGCGCCGATCGTTATCTTGACCAGTGATAAATGCACTCAGAAAGCTCGCGGGCCACTCTAATAACTTACGGTTTCTATGCAATTGAGGCCGTTCCTTGGCAACTACAAGAAATCAGTAACCGTAAATGTAATAAAGTAAAAGGTATTTTACAAAATAAATTAGAAGGCACTGGTATGCTAGGCGCTCGTTAATATTGCATCAGAGACAATAAAACCTAATGAGCACACAAAACAATATAAGGCTTATTTTACTGACAAAGTCAAATAAGCCCTCATCTTACGTACATACATATTATCACGCCCGTATCCCTAACGGGGTGGGCAGAGCCACAAGTAATCATAAGAAAACTTTCAGCCACTATTGATCCAAGAGTCCCAAGATGGATATGGTGAACCATGGTGACAGGTGATCAGCCCATCGCTTACTAGATGGGTCAATGTTCATGTTGGAGAGGATACAGCTCCTTAGTCGACTTTTACGACATGCTCGGGGTGAGAAGCAGCGACACGCATTCTATGTTTTTTCTTTACTCCCAGTCTAGCAGAGAAGTAAGCCCTTATCTTAGAGCTAGGTATTTAAAAATGACATCAATTCTTATACTATCTGTGCAAAAAACCGTTTCTGGGGCAAACCCTTTGGATTTACTATGTTTACCAACGTTTTTTGTATGGAATATGAGTCAGCGATGTTGGTTTAAACTTAACTCGTGGTTTACATGCAACAGAGGTAGGCCCCTCCAGGCAACTGTACACAGAATTGAAGTGACGAGGCTTATGGCGTATACAATGTGAGTTTTTGGTAAGTTTAAAACCGGCGCCCACTGCTTTTATTATGAATTCATACTTGAGTCGTTGGTTAAGTTATTTTGATTAGTATTTCATACGGAACTGAACAGTCAAAAATATTAACATAAGGGCTTGTAGTCAACGACCTCGTAGACTCTACGACGTAGTCACCTAGGTCTTTATCCTAGCTCTACGTCGCGTCGTAGCAAACAGCTGAGTGGTATCCTACCTACCTAATTAGGTAAGAAATTATACGTAGGATAAAAAATACCTAGAATTTTCCGTTTATCTTTTAACGGGTTTAGGACAATTAGAAACGTATGTAGGTATCTATTAAATTACTTATTATGTTTCTTATGTTAGACTTAACATAATTGTGTTAAAGTACGTAATGTAATCATTGTTTCTCGGTGCATAAGTAAGTAACATTTAAGGTACAATAATTGAAATCTAGGTATTTACAGATAGTTAAATTAAAGTGTCCCTGTTCACATTCTAGGTAAATAGGTACGTAGTTCATCTGTTCTGTAATTATTATTCGAAATTTACCATGTGCAAGAACTCCAGGTCACTATTAGTACGAATACTGGGCACTTTTGTCGTACGTCGGTACCTTCTTCTGTACTACCTCAAGGCACAAGCACACGCGACAGGCATGATTGATCTGATCATAACTGCTGATGTGCAGAGCGCGAGGCGCGATTTCGTAATATCTCTTTTTGTACCGCTCACTCTACTCTTGTAAGCGCTCTGGTCTGGGCGGGGTTCACGACGATGGCATGTGATTGGTCAAACTCCACGTGGAACTGATAGATGAATTTGTAGTCAAACGAAACGCCGCTTCCTTTGGCTTGTGCCGCCGCCCCGCCGCCGTCTCGTGCCGACAAACGAATAACAACAACTATCGGTTCTCATATTAGCGAGTAAGTTTCGTATTAATTATAATTCATTACAAAAAAATATTTCTTGATTTAATTATTTGAGTAGGATTATCGATATACATTACGTAGGCGCCGGCTTTAAACTGACCAAAAATTCACATTGTATAATGTGTTATATGATATTTTATGAATAGGTACATCAAATCGATAGGTAACTGATTGACTGACTGGCACCCTTGAGGCTTGAACTTCAGAAGTTGCTGATAGAGTTTTGTCATCTCAACAGAAATAAAAATATAAAAAGGGGTCAGGTTCGATACCATCAACGTCCGCGGTTTTGTCATCTTCGAAGATATAAGAGTTAGGAATATAAGAATTACATAACATATCTATGGGACGATGAAAATTAAGTGTCGAGCATTCACTGTGACTTAAAGCATAATAATACGCGATAATCAACGTTTACAGAAGGCTGTGTAGTTCCCCAGAAGTCGTCACCTTGAACTTGAGCGCGTCTAAGCACGTCTGACGTAAGTGTTACTGCCAAATGCTAATGCAATTTACAGTGTTGTGGTTATTATTGGTTAGCGCTTAGCATGTCGTAAAAGTCGACTAAGGGATAATATCCTCCAACATGATGAGATACAATAAGCAAGTATTCCCAAGGAGGGTTGACGTCAGGCAGGCGGCCGGTCATAAAACACCTTAGCCAAAACTTACAGCATAATCCAAGGATCATGCTGTGCCGATCCCACTAGAGTAGGATAAGGGCAGGAAGATGATGATGATGCTTAGCGCTGTCGCCTCCGCACTGAATTCATCATAAACCACAAAAAACAGATTACGATAAGGTTGAGACGTTTTTGATGACAGTAATGACAATCTGATTGAAGTTACTGGCAAAGCTTAGCAATGTTGTTGCGCAAGCGATCAAAAAGTTCCGATAATGAATCATTCATTAATGAAATAATTCTAGGTAAGTTGTACTACTTTAAAAAGACGATTACGTATTTCAGGATAAATCGATGACTAATAATGATCAAGGCTCTAAGTGTAAATTCTCAAAACAATTCAGTGTATTAAAGATCTAATCGATGTCGTACCGATAGAAATGAGTCATCAGAAATATCAACCATAAAAGAGTGATAGGAAAGTCTAATTATCATAACATAGATAAAAATATGAATGAGCGATATCAGATATTTATCATTTACCAAAACAGTAAAATCTATGAGTAGAACTCTGATTACCTCTGTCTTACTTTCATTAGGTAAAAGATTATTGTAAGTTGTTCGAACTAAGTAGTCATAACGGAAAAAAATGTTTTGTTATCAAACAAAGGATAAAGCAAATTCGCAGAAGGTACACGATTATCCAATTAAAAGTCAACGGTGATACCAGAGTCTTAGGCTTAGTCAGCTCCGCACGTATTGACCATGTCTATTCTGTGGACAAGGCCGACTAAGCTGAGAGGATGGAATAGGTGCTGGGCAAGCCTACTTCATCTTAATTCGTCCCGGGCACTACAGCGTCCCGTTTGTGAAGGTAAAAGTTGCCTCCTGACGCTGTATAAATCATCTACTATTAGATGGTAAAAGTTAGATATAGAGTAGAGCATACACAATGACTATACCCTAACTACTTGGCACCCAGTAAAATAAACTTTCAAAAAGTTGCTATTTAAATTAATAATTAATTACCTCCATTTTCTGAATTTAAAATAACATAAATTAAAATTAAATGAGAAAACGACAGTAAAAGAGACAAACAAACACATTAAAAAGTTAAAGTAGATATTATATCGAGACAATTTGGGCAAAAAACGTGTAACCGCTCAAATCAGAGACATCTGTAAATACCTTAAAGTAAACGCCCACGAGGCAATTTTGAATCTCATAAAATTTAATCGTCCACCAAAGTAGGTATACGCTACCGTTGATGATGTGTTTGTTGGGTAGCACTCAAAATCAGATAAAATCTATTAGTATGAGATCCTTCGTTTCGCAATATTTTTGTAGATAGATTTAACCTGCAATCTGCTTAATCCCTAGATAAGAAATTGGTTCATGAGAACACAGGCTTAATAAATCTACTAACCAGATAAGATGATAAATTACTACGTTATTAGGTTATCATTAACTTATGAGCAGAGACTGAAGGAGGCAAATTGCATTGCTAAATCAAAGGGGAGACTCGAAAAGCTTTTCGTTCGAGATTAATAATCTATACTAATATTATAAAGCTGCAGAGTTTGTTTGTTTGTTTGTTTGTTTGTTTGAACGCGCTAATCTCTGGAACTACTGGTCCGATTTGAATGATTCTTTCAGTGTTGGGTAGTCCATTTATCGAGGAAGGCTATAGGCTATGTTTTTTTCTTTCAAAATTAGGGATCCGTAATAAAATTGCTATTTTGTAACACAAGGTGTAAAATCGAAAACCTATTTTTGCGTGCGCTGCAAAAACTATTGACAATAGAACAAAATGATGCACTACGGGTTTGTAGATCCCATCAAGACCTACAAAAAAGTCCGTGAGAACATATATCTAGCTATCATGGTTTAATCACAATAACCGATTTTGTGTTCCAAATAATTATGAAATTGTCTGAAGAAAAAAAAACTACGTTAAATATGTATCGTAATATTAATCTTTATCGAAATTAAGCATTATGTTATCAAGAGTATTTATGTAGAAGTAAAATACTTTTTGTTTCATCTCAATCGGATATTTCGTTTAAAAGTTATCACGTGTGTAAGATGTTAAGAGTTGGTACCTATTAATGAGTTATGGGCCATAGTCCATTTATTGAGGGAGGCTATAATATAGGCAATATTTTATCTCGGTATTTCCACAGAAACGAGAAAAACGCGGGTGAAACCGCGGAGCACAGCTAGTCTAATAATAGATGAGAAGATGATAAGAGATGGAGCTAAGAAAGTGTCGTTAGCTATGTTTCTTGCAAGTGTTACTAAAATATCCCGGGTCAAAGACATTCTCCCAATAAATGGGTGGGTCTCGCTAGCCGAGACGGCGCCTGTGCAGACGCCTATAAACCAAAAGATGTATACCATAAAAGAGCTTTATTTTCAGCAGATTTGGCAGAGACCCAATTTTAGACCATTTTAAAGTAAAACCACATGAAAACTATAAATTACACTAGTTAAGTAATAAAATGATGAACTACTTACTACTACTTATATTATATACTGCGTGAAACAGCCGTTCTTAAAAGGAACGACTGTATTATAGAAATTGTTTGTGATCTTAGCAGGAATTGATTGTTTACTATGCATGAAAATATTTTAAAATGTTAATGGTACTATAACTGCTAAGTAATCATCAAGCACGCATAAACCAATTATGGTCATTGATCGCATGCAAATTCAATAATTTAGAGAACTGTTTTGGTAACTGTAAGTCTAGTAAAAGGAAAGGTAAGCGGCAAAGCGGACGAGACCTTGTATGGTACCGTGCCGAGGATCGTACTCGTACGTGTTTGGGATAATGTTACTTGGCAAATTATTCCTCTCTAATGCAGATTCTGGGTTATCGGAATAAAAAAGACAACTGTAGGCATTAAAACCAAATAAAGTTCGCAAAATAATTTCAATTCAAGTCTGGCACTAAGGCATGACTGAGTTAGTTTATTTCCTAATTATATCGAGTGGCGCCATGTAGCAGCAAAAAACTAGTCGACTGATCGACGCAATACATAATTTAAAGTTATAAAACATGCCATTACCGAGACCAGTCCACGGCACGACATGACAAGGCATTGATTGCCACGTGAGATGCATGAGGATGATGCCGCATCCCGCGATTACCCATAACAAGTGTTGAACATGCAGACGTTATAAAGATGGGATATCCCGCTTCTTCCATCTACCGTACGTAGTTGTGTAATTTAAAAAAGGATACCTTCGTTAAAATGCCAAATCATTAATAAAACTCACATTCCACCTGTTGTTTGTCATCAAGCGGTTCAAGCGTGGGAGAGACTAGCACCTCCGGGCCAATCCAGCTATTAGCAAGTCTGCATCTCAATTGTCATAGATTCGACAAAAACATAAGGTAATAGAAGCCGGCGATTGACGATTGATTACAGAGACATGTTTGGTTCGGTTCGATACGCTCGAGAAGAATCGCTATCGATGCGAAATCGAAACCCTGGTTCAAGGTGATTTATTATAGTGACAAAATCTGTGTTTGAGGGATAATGTTACGATGACCAATATGTTAATATTATTGGCAACGTTAGAGCCGATGATTTAATTGATTTTAAGTCACGTAAACACAGTGGGTCGCACCTGTTCTGCAGTTTCGCCACGGCTGACCGACAACAATGCCGAGTCAAGTAATTGAGCAATTCTAACTTCGAGGGCACATCTCCGATAAGGAAAGGAGACAGGAAATTGTCACACACATGTGTACTGACACAAATTGTATCCTTGGTTTATTAGAACCCAATGTCACGTTGAGTCTATTCAATGTGACTTGAGTATAAACAAAAAAATTCTTAAAACAAGTTGGGCTTTTTATGGTGAAAAAGCGAGTCGATATTGCTTTACTTTAATGATAAACGTGACGTGTGCCACGCTATGTAGAGAATAGAAAATAATAAAGAAACTAACTTATTGCGCAACTAGCGACTATGGTAACCGGCAGTAACGAGAACAGACATTGGAATTGTGAATACAGAAGCAATACAAACAGTATGAATTTGCCTAACAAAGGCTGGCGTGCCAACTGATAACTTTTTATAGCTCTGAAGTACATTTAAAAAACATGCTAAATATTAAAAGTTTTCATAATACTGCCGGCAGTGAACGGCACATAGTTTTAATGCGAATAGGAGTATTCAATGGGAATAACTTGGTGTTTTGTTTGGCGCCCACCAAGGCCAGGATGCAGTTACTGTTTGCGATGTGGCATATCATTCTGCTGATACGAACAAGGTTAAACGTGCCGGTCACAGCAATAGCAGAAACATAATGCGAGCAAAGGATACACAGCTCGCCGGTCACGGTAAACATCTCACGGTAATGAAGGCTCGAAGACAAATGCCGACCACCAGCACAGTAATAATAAGGAGTTGAAGTCAATAGAGCCAGTATTTTATTAGTGTGCAAATAAGGCACCCATTTAAGCGTAACAAGCATACGATGGCAGTCGTGAAAGGCAAAAAAATCTGGATAAAAAGTGGAGTATTCAACAAACACTAATCAAGCGCTCGTTAAGCCATAAGCATCTTCGTTGTTTCATGTCATTACAAAAAGGCTTTTCTTATATGACCAATCCATATATCGAATAACTATTTTGGGAATAGTTTTTAATCAATTTGATTGATTGGAATAATAACCTTTTAAAGTACTACATGTTATTCAGCGTGGTTAACTATGTCCACGACGAACAATCGATAGGGGCTCCTGGTTTCAATTGACAAACATAGGCGACTAATAAAATATATTATGCCGGCTTGCCTAGGTCACATTTTGTTTAAAGAAAAGTCTAGGGGTACAAGAGCAAGGCTACGCCAACCGAGATATTGTCGATAAGGCAATAAATTTATATTTTGTGCCAAAAATAAATGAACATATAAAGTATTTTAATATGTGCTTTGTTTTAGGGAATATTCAAATTAATAATCAATGTTTCAGTCCAATCTAGCATAAGTGATTTGTTGATTTGCCCATCATAACTAAAGGTGTTTCATAAGAAGTTTATTCTTAAGTCAATGTTGTTTTTATATTGCTCGGCGTTCTTGAAACTCTCATAGTATTTTTTATAAAAAAAGTAAAACACTTTCAAAGGATTTAATGTAGATAACACATTATCAAGTATAAAACGGACATACTTTAACATTTTTGTGCAACTTAAATTTGTTTTACAAATATGCAAAAACTTTTAGCTTTTTTGGTTAAGAAAGATAAAAATAGTTATTGTAGCTAAAACAAAAATGTATGTCAAAACAGGCGAAGAGAAATGTAGAAAGCTAACGATGAAAACCATTTCAAGAATTTTAAGGATGGGCAAACAAGCAAGATTAGTAAATTTTTTGGTCTGCTATCAAAAGTGGCAAAGTAATAATATTAGCATAGTCCTTTATAAGCATTGGAAGATTGTGAAGATTAAATTATGCAAATTTTATGAAAAATCAATAAACGAATACACCAAAAGATGTTTGTTTTGCTCATGTCCTAATATTTTATAGCGTTTGATGATCACCGGTTGACGGTCTCATTCTATAGATTAACAACCGCATTTCAGTAGAATAGAATTTCAATGACATCACTCACTTATTCCAGAACAAGGAAAAGATTGGTACAAAACTGGTACAAAATTCGCAAACCTATCAGAGAACTTAAACAGGATGTAGATAAAGTTGGTGTTTAGCCGTATGTCCCGCGACTTAAAATATTTTTATCTCAAAAGATGTCAAAGCAGTTACACCAAATGCCCTGTGCACTTATCAGGTGCTGTACTGAATGTACGGAATTTAGGCCCCTTCCTAATTTGCGCTTGCCCGCCGCATGGCGCATCTGCGCACCGGTGATTTGAAAGATCCTAAAACTTGATGATACAATACTCAAATTTTCATTTTAAGCTGTACTTGCCTTGTTATTCACTTTGTGATCTAAATATTTCCCAACCATTTAGCATTCATTAAGATAATTATTCATACTCAGTTTAGCACTAGGCCTAGATGAGTTTGTAACACAAGCTCATTATTATGCACAATGTGAATAGATATAATTGAAAAAAATTTGTGGTTTAAAACAAACATGAGATTATGCAGATTATGACATCATTTATTACGTTTCAGATACGTTGTATTTGTATTATTATGATTATAATACGAGCCTATCCCATCTAGAAATTTAAAAAATTAATTTGCATCCTGCAAATTTTCAATTGCCTTTTATATCCTGCAATATTTATATGGTACCAAAGATCATATAATATTATGAGAAAAAAATTTAGGAATCCAAACTTACCGGAGAAGCTAATTCTCGTTTCAACCGGCATGATGAATTCAGGTTATTCCTTTGGAACGTCTCAGAAAATGTTCGCTGTTCGATTTGTCGAAAGGTCCTGCGTTTTGCAGATGCGCGAGTCGTATGTCGAAACGCGCGACGGACTCGGTCGTCGAGCGTGTACTGTCGGCCGGGCACCGACAGTGCTGCCAACTCCTATCGAGCTTTGCCGGCTGTATTTACCGTAAAATGTGGATGGTTTCTTTTATTTATCCACTAACAGTTTTTCTTAAGGTTTAGATTTTGTATAAATATATAATACTTCTTTTAGAAAGTAGTAACAGTACTGTCTAAAAATAACGCAAACACCAATTTTACAAATTTACGAATATCCATACTAATATTGTAAATAAGAAAGTTAATCTGTCTGCCTGTCTGTTACCTTTTCACTTTTAAACTGCCGAACCGATTTTGTTGAAATTTTGCAAGGTGATAGATTCCATCCCGGGGAAGGACACAGGCAGCTTTTTGTTTCAAAAATAATTCTGAAGGGGGTGAAATTAGGGATGAAAGTTTGTATGGGAATCCTATCATTATACTAGCGAGGTCAAGCCATGTCGTGTGCGGCCACAACTTAGATGGGTGGCCGCCTGAGAATGCCACAGAAAATATAATTCCAAAAAAATCTTCTAACACGCAGACAACGTCGCGGGTTACAGCTAGTTACTAATAATTTACACACATACATACATAATATCGCACCTTTTCTCCATAGGGGTAGGCAGAGATCTCGGATCTCCATTTGCTAAGATCTTATTCGCTACATTCATCAACAATTATACTTTCTATATTGCACTAGGATTAGGTTCACATGAATTACTGCCACTTCTGACAAAATTGTGTTAGTTGGCAATGCCCGGGACCTGTACCGAACCGACGCGCGACGCGGGCGTAATGTAAGTCGTTCGGCATTTCGCCTGAACCTACGCCCTTACCTACAACTGCTACGATAAGCTCTTGTTTTTGTTTTGGCAGGCGCTCGCCGCCCTTCGGTTCTGCAAGGGATGCGAAAGTAGCCCGATTGCTATAACTTCGCATACTTAATTTGATACAAAATGAAATCGTAATATTTTCTTGTCCTAAAAATTTATTTTCATCATCGTCATCGTGTTGTTATGACGGCCAAAAAAAAAGCAATGCTAGCTTATAATATCTGATTTATTTAAATGCCACACTTGAAAGCTTTGTTTTTCTAGGTATTATGAAAGGGTATCATGGCATTTCCCAAGGTTTTTCCCTGAAAAGTGGCGTTCAAGCTATTATTACTCTATCGCTTTATAAATGCGACAATTAGGTAAGACTATGTTTTTAAGTATGGCGGTAAGGTATCATTGAAATTGACTCATGCGTGTAGTGAAGAAACTATCAAGATAACAAAATACCTATGTTATCATTCGAAAATGTATAGACAGAGAGTTCATTCGTTGGAGTAACTATTTCTATAAATAGTGATAAGATAAAATCACTCAGTTAATGTATGTAGATAACAAGCGCGTGCTAATTGAGCTCATGCAATTCACAGTAATGGAACGCTCAGTTACATACAAAACGAAGATTAATATTATTTAAGAAATCTTACTTATATTATAAATGCGAAAGTTTGTGAGTTTGGATGTTTGTGCCTCAATCACGCCTAAACGACTGAATGGATTCGAATGAAACTTGGAATATACATAGTACATGTATTGGATTAACATATAGGCTACTTTTTATCCGGGTACCACGCGAGCGAAGCCGCGGGCGGCAGCTAGTTATTTTATAATGTTGTCTTGGTATGAAATTTACAATACTGAAAATATTGTTATAATAAAGTATGTAACTGTTGCCGGCAACTTCGTCTGATTTTTTAAAACAAATGTTAGCGTATGTTTTTCTCCAGGATTAAATCTTATTTTATCAGTTTGTAGAGCGGTTTCGGTGTGAAAATTTAACAAGACAAACAAAGTTACTTCAGCATTTGTATGGGTGAAAACCAGTAGTTTGAGCCATCGTCCATCTATCTATGCACTAATTATTGTTGCTGACGCGCACAAAACAATCGCCCGTCCTGTAACAATTAAATAATGTGGCCCATTCATAGATCGGGAAGTGCACGAAAGGTTCCTTTGAGACGAAATTCAAATCCTTACACCGCACTGGTTCGAAAGAACTAGTGACACGGCTGCTAGTAGTAGTAGTAGTAGTAGTAGTAGTAGCAGTAGTAGCAGCAGTAGTGGCCGCAATGCCACCTATATTTATACTATCTGAGGCAGAGCAGAGTTTCTGCCTCAGAGTTCGAAGCGAAAGTATTCTATTATATTTTATGGGATTATGTTATTATTTAACTCAGCAAATCTGTCATGCATGGTAAGATAGGATTACGACGTAATCGTAAGCCTATCGTGACAAAACAGCCGGTCATGGTTGAACACTGGGCACGATTTCTAACAGGTCAAAGAAAGTGAGTTGAGGTTCGAGGTTCAACCTTAGAAGTGCATGTGAATCGCTAAGAGCTTTTGCATCCTGTTTCCAAATAAGAAACTACTTTTCACATACTTACGAGTATATATTATTACGCCCGTATGAAACAGGCAGAGCTATAAGTTTATAAGAAAACTTGCAGCCACTCCTGATTCAAAGTACCAACCAAGATGTATAACAATACAGTCGTCCAACTTTATGTAAGACTTTGGAAAACTAAATTAGCTTTTCAGTGACTGTACTAAATAAATTTCATAATGATTTAGTGAACTATTGAGCTACACAGCGGCCAAGATCCATCACACGAACAACGCCATGTTTCTAATCTCGTAGAAGACAATTACTCGAGATAATCTCGTAAATAGTAACGCCTTTCACTACAGCTTGCAATAACAAAATAGTAAATTACAATCAGAAAGCAAGCTTCGGCAAGGAGGGAATAGCCATGGTTTAGAGCGGTCAGCGCTGATGTAACCGTGGACAATAAAGCTCAATCTTCCTTTCACTTAAGATTGCAAACTGTTATTAGGCATACCAATACGAATAAGAGACGTTGCAAATGTCAAAGAACCAAAATTATATTGAATGGTATTGCAAATTCAGTCGCGAAACTAATGTGATCGTAAATAAGCCCAATAACGAAGGAGACACGGCGGCAATAAATTCGTTCATAGTTGCTAATTGGACATGAAATCGGTATAGGATATTAGAAACTAAAATGTCATGTCTACCTAAGAAACGGCAGGCAATACATCAAAATATAGGTCTACTTAGAGTCTTAAAGAAAATTAGCAATTGCTAATTTTCTCAATCTCTCAATCTCTCAATGTCTCAATGAAGTAATTACTTCAAAGCCTAGGCGTGCTAGGGGCGTGTGCTTTTAACTGAACCGGGTGAAGTGAACTCGGCCGACCCTAGAGGGAGCAGCGTCGGCAATTTCAATACCCTTAGGGTGCACTCCGAGTGTTTCATTCAAAGCTTTTGCGCTCGATATCTGAGACATGGTTTCGAGATCTTTTACTACGTCGTATTTTGGTCGTGATCGCCGCAATCGTAAATTGTTACGATCGAAATGTAATTCACGTATCGGGGAAAGTGTTTTGTTTGAACAATCTCTTACAACACTAACGTACGTAATGAATTTAACAGTTGAACTGATCTGGTTATTCCATTATAGGTATTTAGCAGCTGCTTAGTTCATTATTGGAAGGAGAAAGTTTTAATAACTTGGGCTTCCCACTCCTTGCCGTTGCTGGCTTTATTGGTGTGACTTGTCAGAAAATGTTGATAAAGTTTGGGGATAATTTGTCATTTGGTTTTCGATTTTTTTTTAGTTTAGTTTAAAACAGTCAACAATAAGGTATTTTAACTTTCATTATGAGGCGATGACCGGCGACGCCGGCGCGGCGCAGACGAAACAATCCCTAATTCTATGCAAGTTTACAACAGAAAGGCACGTATGGATCGTGCTTCCAATCCTCAACTAAATTGTTTGAAATACTTCTGTAAGAAATACAATCTTATAATTAAGTATGTCTGATGAAATATGGATGAGATGACTAAGAAGAAATAGTTTTATTACATAGATACTTTACTAGGAATTTTATTATGGCGTTGTGCTTGCAACCTGTCACGTAAGCAATACTACTAACTACTGCTCGAAAGCCTACAACAACTGCTGTCCGAATGCGTTTAGCACAGCCTCTGGCTATGCTTCGTACGGAGAATTATAAAGAATCTGAGTACCTTCCTAGAGATTCCGAGATCTATTCCGCAAAAAAATTTTTAGGTCATGGATGTTCAAATATATCATCTCTGATAGTTTGGTAGGTATAGTTGTTTTAAGCAAAATATACTGTTGTGTTAAATCGTTCGTTTTCCCGTGAGACTGGTTGATATTTGATTTCACGCGATCGTGTACGACCACATCCTGTTAGAAATAAATTTATACAAAACCTGTTCGTAAAAATTAATTCAAAGCATTGTTGTTTGTTTTAGAAATCTGTATCTGTTATTATATAGTTATACTAAGAAACGTATATATCATCAACGATACAGCTTGCTTACCTGTAGGTACTTGTTTCAGAAAACGACAAGGACCCTTAGACATTACCAAATAGTTCCGAGAGTAGTAGTTTAGAGATTTGAGAGGAAGCACGTTCTTGAGGATAGGATAGGTACAGTCATTGTATGTATGTTATCAAGGGACAGCAGTGAGCCTTGTATAAAGTACGATAATACATAAACCCAACAGGTAATCCCATTAGAAGAAAAATATTTTAATCCACTCGGCCGGGTGGAGCGATAAACAAGCAGGTATACGCAGAAAATTCCAGTTTATGCAGAGAATTTGGATGAACACAGGTGCTGTGATGAGTTCAGATTATGAGGTAGACGAACCCGGATTAAATGTGTATAAACCTAACCCCGGTGGCACTAAAGACGATGGTCATCTTATTAGCATAAGAAAGACTTTTATAACTGTCCGTAGAATAAAATAGTCGTATAGAGAAACTAGTGTAAAAGAATATTATTAGTAGTAATAGTATTATTACTTATTAAATTAGGAGTCGATATAATCCTATCCTACTATAATATAAATGTGAAAGTTTGTGAAGATATTTGTATGTTTGTGCCTCAATCACACCTAAACGGCTGGACGGATTTGAATAAAACTTGGAACATACACAGTGCATGTGCTTGAATAACATTTATAGGCTATTTTTCATCCGGGTACCACGCGAGCGAAGCCGCGAACGGCAGCTAGTTTAGACATAAAGCAACGAATTTCATAAATAATCCGGGTCATGAAAATTTGTGTCTTTGTCTGAACAGTATTCTGCAGAGTTTATTGCTTATCCGCAGTGAGCGGATGTGGCTTAATGCGGTATTACGACTACAATATACAGACTCACCCTGCACTGCAATTCCTAAATTCAAAGGGAAACTTATTTCTTCGTGCCTTCATTATTGACTGTATTGTGTAGTCTACGCTAATTTGAGTCTTACCTGCCAGTTTGTGGTGGTTCATTAGCTCTACAAAATATACACATTATAACTATATCATGGTGCAGTTTACTCCATTATTATAGTAACAAAGTATGGGTATTTGCATATTTTTCTAACTGACTCTTGCTAGATCTACAATTACCTACCGATAAGTGGATATCTAGAAATTGCTTGTGAATGCAAAGCGGTCAATGCAACTGACACCCGCAGGTGCAGAAATTGCAGACCGGAACACTTTCCAGTAATCGCTTCAACATACTCGAGTTACAGGAATATCGTATCACTTCCCCGCCAGGCTTAGCACGATCTACCGAGCCGAATCTATTACGTGCCTACGTCGAATGTTGGGAAATTATGATGTCAGAAAACATACAGACGTTTTGATAGGGCCGTAAAATGTATGTGTTTGATAGGTTATTTTAGGAGTTGCATCAGTGACAGAGATCAGCTTGAGTGGATACCTAAAACTTAATGTCGCAAGCCAATCATTCGAATTCCAAGACGCTTCTATTCGGGAATCAATCACCCAAGAATATTTCAGCGTATGAAATATACTGAGTCCTCAAAGTAGCCAAAGCAGCCGGCGCGGTGTTTGCATTACAGAATAAGAGACTCTTTCCAAAACCTTGTAAAGCAGATTTTGTCAAATAGAAAACCTTAGTAAGTTGTAGTTGATGTGTGCTTACAGCATATTATTATGATAGCTATTGCACCGTTGCGTATTCTCGCTCCTATTCCATAAAAAGTTTAGAAATTGCCGCAACAACGATAAGATTTGTCGCCACTAGACAGGCATTTTAAAAGTGACTGTTGGTAGGAATGTCAAGTCAATGCGTCCGGTTTGCACATGCATAGTAGAGTAGTTTTGCTGAGGACTGTTTCATTTCGAAACAAAAGGAAAGTGCTTATATTGTAGTTTTGTTTCGTATTCTAATGAAGTTTTCTATATAACAATTGGTGGGGAGACAGAAATAGCAAGGGTAAACCAACCATAATATCACCGTGCAGCACTGCTAACGAACATACATGCCACGCACAATAGGAGCGTTCTTCGTTTTCGATAATGGTTTACTATAAGTGCGTTGCTGAACCCAACATATATGTAGCTAGACCCTTAATCGATTTCGCAAGATTGGATGAGCCAAGCACTGGTAAGGCTTGGCCCGTTCGTATGAATGTAATCGTATTCTATCTAAGAAGCAAATATATGAAAATAGGTTAAGCCCCTACCCATTCGGCTTGCAAAAACATCGAGAACATTAATAATGCAGTAATAGCCTTGAATTACTGAGATTAAACGAATTCCTCTGAGATAGAAGCCGCGATTTTATGTAGCTTGGTGCGTGCGTGTCAGCTCTTGTTCAGAAAATTATTCGTTATTGTTCCCACACTCAGATTTCTAACAGGATTATACCCAATGTTTATGAAGGGCTGTCTTACTCCAATTTCGCAAGCAGGCTTAGCCATAACTAGAATGAAGCCATTTTTGTGTTACAAATGTCAACTTAACTCTGATGTTCTATCACATAAAACTCTGGCAAGCCTGAGGCGATTTTGAAATGAGGAACTGGAAGAAATAAGTATTTCTGAATTTTAAGATGGTAGTAAGGTTAAGTAGGCTAAGTGTAAGTACCTAAAATGTTTCTATTTCCGTTTCCTTTTACATAGTATCTAACACTATGCAGCTTCAATATGAAAAATTGAAAAAGGAAAAAATGTATGTGTAAGTTTTTCTTTTCACGGAAATTTATGCCCCGCTCTTGGATCATAAAAAATAAAGGGATTAGGAACGCCCTTGCTTTTCTGCCAAAAAAGGAAACATACATTTGCTTATTGTGTATAAAAGTGGTCTGAGCCGATTTTCAAAGAAGTTTTGTTAGCATTATGATTATCGTATCATTCATAAATTCCAGTCAAAGTTGTGCAATCCAAACGGTGTCACTGCGCGTCTCATTGTTATTCTGTATACGAAATGTGTATGATAATCATAATTGTAATTAACCAACAATAGGTAGTGATAATTGCTTGCATAATAGCTCTTAGTGATTTAGCTGATTGATGTTGTTCAGTGCGAATGTAAACAGTCTCATTGATGAATTGATTTGTCTAATGAGGATTGAGTAAAAATGAAGAATGAAGACTCTCACTTATTATGAATTTTTAACATAGAATGTTCCCACCGCATACGTTTTTACGAAAAGTTCTTCGACATAAATAACTTAGTCTAAGCAACAAAATATCATTTGAAGCCTAAATAGTTTCAAATGATATTTTGTAAATTACATTCCATGTTCATATTACGCTATGCCATTGACATTTTGCTGAAATATCAATCGAAAACACAAGTATCCTTTAGAACGTTCACGTTCACTCCAAGGTGAGCTACTAGCAATACAACTGCAAGCTTGCAATTCAAACAGGATACCTATTTCAAATCTCATTTCTAAACATTTCGTTAAATTGTTTGCTACCGGAAGGTCGTAGTTTTTGCAAAGCAATTAAATGTATCTGACTCTAGCAATAATAACTTCAGTATAGTAAAACTATGAGTTGGCAGGCAGGCAGGTAAGTTAAGAAGATATGAAATCGTTGCAATTTCCTTTGAGTTCAAGAGTATAATACCATAATTAATCTAAAAAGGTAGGTAGACAGAAGATCATCTTAATTGAACCTAATGAACTGCCAATGAAGATAGATTGCCTGACTTGACAAAGTCCAATCCGTCTGTGAAGTGCATTGTTGCAATAACCTTGTGACAGCGAGCCTCCAAAGCAAAGCCAATGCTAACGAGTATTTCTGAACCATACAGAATCTTAGTAGTCTAAACCGATAGATCACAAATGAAGCAAGGCAAACGTATATTTCAGTCACGCTCAAAGCCGGATGGTAATCGTAAATGGATCCTGACAGTTCGCTGGCACTGAACTGCCAGCTTACTAAATTGATTGATGCGACACGTCTTGAACAAAGGGAAGAAAGTAGTTTCGAAAACACCGCTTCCATGAGACAAAGCTTTACAGTAAAAACAGAATACTAAATGGACGTCTACTAGACGTCCGAGTACAAGTAGGAAGGGGTACCTATTTGAGAAACAAATCTTTCTGTCCAATAGATCGTGTTATATCATAGAGTAGACAGTTCGAAATATTAGAGAAACGAAATAATAATAGAGGCACGAGCAGCAAAAACTTCAACAGTAATAAAAATTGGCGCCATCGGTAATTGGAAGAAAGTTTCAGAGGATACAAAACTTGTGGAGCAAATACAGTCGTAACATTTATTGATGATGTTGTCAAGATAATATTTAGCAAGTAAACCTACATTTGGAGATACATAGATATTTTTACGCAAGCGCCACTCGATGTAACGATATGATTGCTGATAAGCCGAATGTTAAACTGTTTACGTGGTGTTGTTTAAGTGGCGTAACGTTTGTTTGAGTAAATAACATTTGCTATGGATTCTAACCGCTGAATGGGACGAGTTTATTGTAATTTATTTAACGTATTTTATATAAACAGTAAAAATGTCACGAAATAAACAAACTATGCTCTTTTGTAGTACACTTTTAAGTCTTCCAGTAGGTAGTTATTTTAAGAAGCCACTCAAACTAAGTCTAGTCGCGACTACGATTAAGCGAGATATTGATTTACTCGTACGCATGCGGGTTCATTTCTAGCTCCGGATGAAAGTAATCTGCTAAATAACTCCGTCATAATACCGTCTAGGCGTTTAGTATGAAGAGCTAAAATTACATTTTTGACACAACATATAATTTTTTGGTGTAACCAAATGTTTGCTACAAAATCTTGAATAAGTACGTACTATGTCTTTAAGAAACATGACTAGTCAGAATTTAGTCCGTTCAGTTTCAAGGCTTTTGATAGAATTGACAGCTAAGCTACCCGAAATGAGTTGGCGTCACGCACATTGCAAGAGAAAGCAGACTTGCTTCGCACAATAGAAGAAATGAAGCCCAAAACAAAACACGAAAAAGCCATTTTCGTCTCACGATGAAATGAAGAGAAACTATCATCCTTGGCATGTACCTACTGCTAAGTAAATTGCCCAGGTATTTCATTATTGTTGTTGTTTGGAGTTTTTTCGGTTATTGCCAGTTCTTAAATCGCTTGGTAGCGCGACGGGCGACGTTGACAAAAATGGAATGATTATCCATTTGTTTGGATTGGATGTGATATTTTCGTTTACTTGGCTCCATACATTCGGGCAAAAAACTCGGCTACGAATGTCTCCGACTCCGAGAATGTCATACACGACTATTGTTCCCGTAAAGATTGCCATCGTCTCCTAAGAAAAATAGACAGCTATTCGCACTTCCTCATATTCACAAGCGCAATCTTTTATATAACGGGATCCAAAGGCAATTACAGTTATAATATCTCGAAGGTCGTTCCAAACCAGTTATTATAACAGAATTACTTTTTTGTTATAGCGAGCACTATGCTATTGTAAAAACAATAAACATTAGCAAAAACTTACTTTCAAAACTGGATCATCCATCAAGTTTTTATGTAACGACATACAGCTAAGAAGTCTTTGGCCACGCTTTTTAAAGTTACCATGAACAAATTGATGGTGTAGCGGATTGATGGCATACATTTAAGAGGTACGTACACTAATTGAGTAAAGAATATTAATGTTAAATGTATAAGTAAAACGTGTCAGGGTGAGAATGCGTTATCTGAAATGTTAATAATCTTATATTATAAGAATCTTTGTCCTGACTGACTGACTGACTGACTGACTGACTGACAGACAACGCACAGCCTAAACCGCTGGACGTAGAGACTTGAAATTTTCAGTGTAGGTAAACCTTGGTACGTAGGGGTGTACTAAGAAGGGATTTTTCAAAATTCAACCTCTAAAGGGGTGAAAAGGGATGAAAACCTGGAATCAATTTTTGGTCTAAAACTGCACATAACCTATATCAAATTAAAGAGCCGATTTTTCTCATTTACTTGATATCATAATTACCTGCAAATTCTTTATTTTTGGCATGTTTTTCATGAAAAATAGAATACTTTTATTTTGACATATGACAGCGATGATACCAAAGATTAGTAATAGATGATACAAAACATATGGAAAAGGAACTGTCAATGTCAAATTACCTGTGAAAGGAAGCATAAATTATTACTGGTCTAATAAGTTTCCAATCTTGATTATTCACGGAGTTCTGACGTAATTCTACGTCTGAAAACTAGATGTCGCTGCTAATTCTGATCAAATTTTGACGCGCTATCGTTGCGTTTTGAAAAGTTTATCTTAACCATGGGCGCCGGCAAGGGGGTGCCAGAGGGTGCACTTGCACCCCTTGGGAATCTCGGGATCAACAGGAATTATTGAAACTGTATTGCGCTTTCTCTGTTAAGTTCATCCCATTTATGCTGGTGCCATCTGGTGTAGAGTAGCGGTACTTTAAAGGGTGCGTTCAGAGAAGTAATGGAAATCGATTAATATCGATCCCGGTACTCCTGGCCAACTAATTTAGAATTTTTAAATTTCGATCGTCGTGAACAAATAGGTGTGAGCCGTGACGACTGGGTACCTATATAATAAATTCATAATGAATAATCAGAAATTTGTAAATGTCTCGAACATTCAGACTAAAATTTCATCTTTTTATTAACAATCATATACGGCAAAGATTGTAAGAAAACTAAAATCTGCACCACCTGGAAATTATTTCTGCCGGCGCCCATGACCTTAACTCTCAAATTTTTTACTAAATTCACCGAAATTTCTTAATTTTTAGATTTAGGTATGTTTGTTACTCTTTCACTCAAAAACTACGGAATATACTTACATACCATTATTCATATTCGTTCGCTAAAGTTAGCCATTGCTTAAAGTTAGCCCTGTCACTGTTTGTCATTATGAAATGGTAAGAGATGGCAATACTTTAGTCATCGTTTAGCGTACACTATATTATAATGAATAATGAGGATAGTAGGTACCTACGTGTGCTGGAATGGGACATAGGGTACTTTTTATCTGGGTACCGCGTGAGCGAAGCCGCGGGCGGCTGCTAGTACTTAATAAGAATCATTTCTTGTTTATCTCACGAAACCTGAGAATTCTTATATCTTCAAGTTCAATGTGTCAAACTAACCAAGAACACAGCCACTGTCCTCGTTTTTGGTGCTATGTTTATTCCAAGATCACCAGTTGTATCAACACTGGGGATTTCACGTTGCAAAGTTATTTTAATTCTTAGTTTACACTATGTACCTACGCTTCGCCACATTGCAATTTGACGATGCTATTATCACTCGCTATGTAAAAATTTCGAGTGGTATAAAAATGGTGAATAAGTTTTATCACGCAAAATGGAACGAAAATATCGATTAACGCGACAATTCGGCCAACAAGATGGCAAGACGAGCCATGAACCAAGCACATTTCGTCTTGCCGTCTTGTTGACAGTACAGTCAGTCACAAAACCAAACAACAGACACAATTTCAGGTGAAACTCGCCATGACACGAGCAAAAACGTCCGCAACACTTGTTCACACTTTCATTGCGTTTCAATGATTCTCATAGTAAATTCAAGAGAGATACAGTTCAATACACCAAGAAGCACGTACTCATCTTGATCGCGAAGGTATAGTGATGATATGCTGAACAATACGAAAATATAGAGATGATAAAGATAACATTACAAACATAAGTATCTACAATACAAACTTTTGTCTAGTTTACCACACAATGGGCCGAGTCAGTGCCATATGATGTTAAAACGCAAAGAAAAATGTAAGAGGTTGACTTGTATCATCTAAATGGAAACATGTATTTAGATTGCAGATATTATATAAAAAAATATGGAGATCGTTAGAATAGCAGTTCAAATTGTTCAAAATGATAATTTGATGAGCAAATTAATTAAAAGATTTGCGTATCAAATGCTGGACAAATAAACTAGTTTTACTTCGATTCAAGGTCGTGTCTTCGATTAATCCTGAATCATTATAAAAATTGACGTCGTAAAACCGGCTTAGATGAGGTCACATGCATCTCACCGATATAATGAGCGACGATGACCTAATGCAGTAATTCTCGACTATTATAAAACAAAACTGTTATGAATTTCTTTTCCACATATTTTCAGATATGATAGCTATTTATGATTGGTATGTAATAAGAAGATTTCAGTACCTAAGTACTATATTTACGAAATGTTATGAAATAAGTATTAGGTACTAGCTTTCGCCCGCGGATTCGCTCGCGTGGAATCCGGACAAAAACATAATATGTTATTCCAGCATACATACCATGTATATTCAAAGTTTCATTCAAATCCGTTCAGCCGTTACGGCGTGATTGAGCCACAAACATACATCCACACATCTTAACAAACTTTCGCTTTATGATATAAGTAAGATTATTGTGATTCTAATGTTAGTTACTTAAATAACTTGGATGTAATGTGTAATCTGCAGTTATTTTTGATTATTATGTTACTAAGACTTTCTGGTTATACAATATCTGTACTAATAGGATCTCTCTAGTGTTGTGACATTGCATAGTTAATAAATACAAAGTGTATTTAAAATGAAAATAGGACATGGCTATTACAAAATGCAATAGGTACATGAAGCAAAAGGCATAAAATCTTAAGCAGTAAATATTGCACAAGATGGATGGATATATCATAGTAATATTGAACACAAGAACTATGAAGTATAAACAAAGATTGTTTGAAGATGTAGACATCAAAATTGGTCATCACTCAGCTTATGCTAGTTACATCTGTCTGTAACTTAATTTAAGACTCCTTATGAATTACCAATGTCACCACATCCTCTTTCCAGTGATAACATTGACCTTGTACAGCTGAACGTACATTGATTAGGGACAATACAATTATCCAACTGATGACTGACTTAATTCATTGCCAATTCAGAGCTACAATAAGATCAAAATCCACCCTACTGCTGATGAAATGAATGATATTACAAGAAAATGTTTATAAAAAGCAAGTTAATCCTGGAAAATTGTCAATTGCAGTTTGTGATTTTCAATATACTTATCTAACAATTAAACATAAAAAAGTGTTTGGTCAGATAAACTTACCAGTTCGTGGAGACATGGGCACGGCAGGCTTTGGAGCGGCATTGGAGCAGAGTCTTCCTATTTTGCTAGGTGGTTTTAGCCCCGATGGTTTAGGTAGAGATGAGGGCCTCACTGCATCAGATTTTTTCACGGATGCTGTAGTGCTGGTGACGGAGGCACCATCAGACGATGTTGTCGATGCAGGAGCTGGTGGAGCCTCAGCTTCCTCCAGCTTCATTTCTTGTATCTCACTCATTTTTAATCACTGTCTCACTTTAAATATTTTCACACATTCTGCTGAAAACGGATATACGGTACCTGTTATGAATGATAGCTATTCGCGACTAAAACCGTAAATAAGTGCGACCGATATACTAAAAATAACGCATGTTCCCGCGCAATAACAAGACACGTAATCTGGATCACGGCCAGGCCAGCGTCTTAAATGATTATTGTAAATAATGTGGGTTAAAATACAAAGAAATTGCAGAATCGTGATTTCTAATATAATATACCTAGTCAGGAAAATCACACGTGCAAGATATATACCTAATGATGTTTGTTATTTTTTAGAAAGAAAGATTTGGGCTTTTCTAAGCGTATTATCTAGATCTAGCAACAAGTTTAACGGCATACCTTGAGCAAATGGAGCACGAAAAGTGCTACCTGTAAGGTGAGAAAACTCGAGATTTTTACCGCTCGTCGAACCAGCTGAGCTTGACCGTTGACGATAACACGCACCAACACTGCCACTCACAATAATTATTACTAGTTCAATTGATTCAGAAACACTAAACACCAAACCCGAAAAGCTCAGTTAACACTGAGCAAATATAAACTGCTACGAATCGAAAAAAAACAAAGAAAAAGATACGAAATTCACAAAACTCATCATCACTTTCGCACAACTAACTTCTTCCACTCAACCGACCAGTCACAGTCAACCACCTTTTCAAAACTTCAAAAATCGTTTCTTTCTTTCACTCGCATCTTGTCAATGTCAAATATATCTTTTTTTTACGTCACCGTTCTTAATACCGTTACCACCACAAACTCAAAAACTTATATCTACTTGTATTCATTTTCTGATAAGAAATGAGATAAACGAAATCTACATTGTTGTTTCCTAGATCTTGTAGCTACATTATATTGTGAAAGATTATGAGGATTTTGTATGTTTGTGCCTCAGTCACGCCTAAACGGCTAAACGGATTTAACTGAAACTTGAAATATGCATAGTACATGTGCTGGATTAACATACCTATTGTTTTAATAGCGTTTTATATAATTATGACAAAATTAGTCTAATAAAATAAGGCCAAATACCAATTTTTATTTATATTTTTTGTATAGTGTTTGTACTAGTAATATTCTGTTGCATTTTGAGATAGGACTTGAAGTTCAGAAGGAAATAGCACAAAACTGATTTTATGTGGTGATTGTAAACTTTAAGCATAAATAGACTGCTTGTTTCGTTCTGGCATCTTAAAAAACAATGTAATAGATCAATGCAAAATGTTTAGCAATAATAAAATAGTATTAGATCGATTAGACTCCATCTTGTAAAGTCGATTATTAAAAGAAAATCGGTACATAGCGTTTTAGGACATCACAAAAATGTCTGTCTATCTTTTAATGTCAAAAGCAATTGACGTAGTGGGTACGTTTATTGTTTATTATATCCTCTTTGCGGTTTATTTGCTCTTTCATCTATGGTAGAATAAAGATTTTCTATTAATTTATAGGAAATGCTCATGCTCATAATAAAATGTTTCTCGGCCTAACTCCAAAAAGATAAATGCCGCTATAACCAAGATGAAGTTGGTTCATAAAAGTATCGAAAGAGATGGCTGTGGGTGAGTGGTTTTTTACATATTAACCTTGCTCTTTTTATACTTACAACCCCTTATTATAATGTTCTAACGTATTGTTCTTTTTCTAGAGTTATTTCACTTATACCAGATGAGTCCGAAGATATGTGGCACGCTTACAACCTCATTACTGAAGGGGATTCAGTCACAGCGTCCACAGTTCGTAAAGTGCAGACGGAGTCCGCTACCGGGTCTTCCACCAGTAACAGACTTAGAACTACGCTTACTATTCAAGTTGAAACAATAGATTTTGATACCCAAGCATGTGTGCTGCGGTTGAAAGGCCGAAATATTGTGGAGAATCAATATGTGAAGGTAAAGCCTTTTCTGAGTCACATTTACCACCTTCCAGCATTCCTAGTGTTTTATTTATGTATTTTCATTACAGCTGGGTGCATATCATACATTAGATTTAGAGCTTAACAGAAAGTTCTCACTATACAAGCCACTGTGGGACTCTGTAGCTCTAGAACGAGTTGAGCAAGCTTGTGATCCAGCTGTCAGTGCTGATGTGGCAGCTGTAGTGATGCAGGAAGGACTTGCCAATGTCTGCCTCATCACTCCATCCATGACATTGGTCCGGGCGAAGATAGATATTACAATACCCAGAAAGAGGAAAGGGTTTGCACAGCAACATGATAAGGTATTATACTGCTAGACTAGAATTTTTTAAATACCTTGCTAGATTATCAATTATAAATATTAATAAAATAAATAAATATTTGTGGATATTTCACACAGCGGCATCTAGACCCAAACTAAGCAAAGCTTGTACTATAGGCATCAGATGGCTCAGAATACTTATATACTTTTTTTTGTAAATACATAATTATAACACTACAAAACCCAGATCCGGATGAAATATTTGCAGTACATACAAACATTTCTCCCGTAGCAGGAATCAAACCCATGCATCTTGCATCTCAGCCGAGCACTCACCCACCACACCACCAAGGTCATCAAACTCATGTTTTGGTGATACTAACAAATATCTGGATTTCAGGGCTTAAATAAGTTCTATGATGCAGTAATGCAAAGCATCTTAAGGCATGTGGACTTCAATGTGGTTAAGTGTGTGATCCTTGCTTCACCTGGCTTTGTGAAGGACCAGTGCTACGACTACATGATTCAGACAGCCATCAAAACTGACAATAAGCTGCTTTTGGATAATAGAGGAAAGTTCCTGTTGGTCAAAGCTTCTTCAGGCTTCAAGCATGCCTTGAAAGGTAAAGAATTCTGGTGTTATTATCAATAGACAATACTTCTATAAACATTATGGAGTACCAACAGCATTCTAAAGGTTATTGTGAAAAAATTGGATGCTTATTTTTATAAATACTGCATCAAGGTGCAAAGTAGATAGTACTATTATGCACTTTTAAACAGTAGTTTGATGTTAAAAATTATTATAATTAATTTCTCCTCTATCTACTAAAAATGTTATTGAAATATTTTTTTACTAACAATATTATGACCAAATTGGTGACGTTTTGGAAAAGGGCCAGGTCAAGAGTACCCTAAACCGATGAGCATGTATGAAGAATGCTATGAGAGTGAATGAAGCAAAAGAAGTATGTCAAGCCGCGTATCGACTGCGCGCGGCTGCCGCGAGCCATGTTCGACCGCGCCAAACCTACGTTTTGGTGCGCGAGCCAATTTAAAGCTCAACATTTTGATATAGCGCGGCAGCGGCGCGCGGCAGGCGATCCATCATTTTGTGCGCGGCAACCATGGACGTATCACGCCAGCGACGTGCAGCTGCGGCTTTTATCATCATACATCATATTATTATTTTATCATCAGAACCAGTAACGAGGCTCTTGTTAATCCGAGATTTCTCCCTCCTATAAGATGCTAGAAGGGTAGTCATTTTTTTCTTCAACTCTGGCACGGGCAGGCCCATTTCTACGCTTATTTCATTCCATGCATCCATTCTTAAAGATTTATTATGATATTCAGTGCATTTACTATTCCATAAATGAGGTTTTAAGCCATATAATCTAATCAAATGCCGGCACTTCTCGTTATCCATCTTGCCGCGCGTCTAAATAAAAAAAAGGTCCGTCCCAATTGCGCGCGCACAACACACTGACGCTCCTTTGCCGCGCAACCAAAAACCGACACGAACTGGATCGCCGCGCGGCACGTTCGAGCGCGCCAATGTTCGAGCTGCCGCGCGCGGCAGACTCGTCCACATATTGCGCGGCCGCCGCGCGAGCCAATGTTCGATGGTTTGCCGCGCGCAGTCGATACGCGGCTTCAGGATCATAGCAAACGGAGATCCGTGATCTCTGCCGATGGGAAACAGGTGTGATACTATGTATGTATGTATATTATGGATGTGTCTGAAAATAAAATCTATTAAAATTGTGAGGTATTTCTTTACGTGGGGATTGCTGATACATTTGGTATGGATGCATAGTAGCAAACTCCAAAAATGTTGTCTTTATTCGATGGATGGATTTCACAAGGATTGTTTTAATGCAGTTTATTAATATGTGCTTTTTTATAATTGTAGAGGTGTTACAAGAGCCAGCAGTGATGGCAAAGATATCTGATACAAAAGCAGCAAGTGAAGTGAAGCTCCTTGAGAGCTTCTACACTATGCTCCAGCTTGAACCAGCTAAAGCATTCTATGGAAAGAGACATGTAGACAGAGCTAATGAAGCTATGGCTATTGAGACTTTGATGATATCTGACAAGTTATTCAGGTAGGAAATTGGATAATATATTGCAGTGATGATTGAGTGAAACTACATAAAAGTTGATGCAAATCTGTAAATATAGTAGACACATCACACCATCTATTGTCTAACAGCTGTAGTTGTCATTGTTGGTTAAAATATAGATAATGCGCTTGTGAAAACATTTGCTCGCAGAAGCTTATTCAAGTAGGCAGAGGCAACTTCTAGAATTTAAAACATGAACCTTCTTACAGGTGTCAAGATATACAGAAGAGAAAGGAGTATGTAGCTTTAGTTGATTCTGTAAGAGAAAATGGTGGTGATGTGAAAATATTCTCAAGCATGCATGTTTCAGGCGAACGTAAGTGAATAGTTTACATTTTTTTATGCTCTTCAAACTAATGCACATACATTTTATTCTATGACTGGAATGGTTACCTGGCTTCGCTTGTGTGGTACCAGAGTAAAAAGTGCTCTTAGTGTTACTCCAGGTTATAAATTATGTGTATAAGTTTCCGCCAAATCTATTCACCCATTATGGAGATTGAACTTTGCCAACCACCCACAACCTTTCGCGAATTCACAAATATATGTGTGAATTTAACAGCACAATTTGTTTTAGAATTAGATCAGCTAACAGGCGTGGCTGCTATCCTACGATTCCCGATGCCGGAGCTTGAAGACAGTGATGATGGTGATAGCAATGATGATTCAGACTAAAAATGCTGAAAGATATGTAGCTTTACAACCTAGATGTTAAGTAGCACAATGTACAAACAAGCAATTTAGATAATAGTTAAAGAAAGCTTGTTTTGTGCGTACTTTTTCAATCAATATCTTGTTACTTAGACAAATATGCTAGGATTATATTTTTTTAAGACAGCAAAGCTGTGATAGACAATTTTATGGTAATCGTCATTGGAGTTTTCAAAAGTAAGTTTATCTTTTAGTACTTATTGCTCCAATTTTTTGTCTTAGTCAAAAATGTCTACTGATGCACAATGTTGTATGAAGGTTGTATGTATGTAAATATGTATGCAAGATTTATAGTTTCTTTCAGTTGTCTATTATTGACGAAAATTCGAATTGTTTTGTCCTAAACATTTTTAGGTATGCAATAATAATTTATTTTTGTAAATGTACAGTTAAAAATGAACAATCTGTTACAATATTATTGTGTATTATTTTGAAACCTTAAAAGAACAATTTTAGGTGGAGGCTGTAGCTTTTTCAAATGCTTCCTTCTTCTGCTTTTTCTTCTCTAGTTTTTTATCTTCCTTGATCTTTTCATCATGGAGCCTCCTCTTCTTCCTCAGAAGCCATATTTCCTTCTTTCTTGACTCCTGGCCTGCTTTCATGCTCTTGTAAAGGTTCCTGTGCTTCTTTCGCACTAGTTTTTCTCTCAGCCGGAATGCCTGTTTGTCCTCGATCTCCTTCTGGTAGGGATGCTCTTTGTGTGTCACTCCTGTGGTTACAGCCATTGCTTTTTTCTGTAATAAGGTACAAGGTTTAGAAGCTATATACTATTAATATTATGAACACGAAAGTTTGTATGTATGGATGTTTGTTACTCTTTCACAGCTGAACAGATTTTAATTAAAACTTGGAATATACATAGTACATGTACGTACTGGATTAACATATAGGCTATTTTTTATTTGGTACCACGCTAGCGAAGCCGCGGGCGGCAGCTAGTTTATAAATATAATAATAATAAATGAATACTGATACTGATGTAAACTGAATTCTAAAACTCATTTACCTTTTCTTTCTTCAACTTCTTTTTCTCTGTATCAATTTCTTCATCGTCTCCATCATCATCATCATCATCGTCAGAGGTGTCCTCTTTGATTTCATCTTGGTACTGCTTGGTTAGGGCAGTCTCATCATCTTCTGAATCTGGTTCCACAGCTTCTTTAGAATCCTCATCACTGGCCTCTTCAATTTCACTTCCTGATTCCTCATCTGAAAACGTTAATTCAAATAGTTTTTAATATTCTACTGAGATATCAACATAAAAAGAGCGGAAATTAAATTAGAAGAGCAAAATATACTAACCAAGTGGTTTGAAATTAGGATCATTGAGCTCCCTCTCCTCTGGTGGAATATATACTTGGTCCTTCGTCTTATCAACAAATGGAGACAAGTGTGGCGGCAGTACAGCACCCATCAGGTACTTGTTGATAGGTAGCAGAGTTCGGGCATTCACACTGTCAAACACCCACTGAGGCTGCACATAGTAACGCGACAGATACTGCTTGTCCATACTCGGTCTGTCTACAATCTGGTAGGCAATAGACTCATCTGTCTCATCGAAGGTAGCACCCACAAAATGATCCTTGTCCCAAGACACTTCTCCACCGAAACAGCGGATGATAAAGACTAATGGTTCTCTAGGAACCTCTCGATTAATGAAAAACTTTAGGCCTTTAAACATTGTTTTCAGTTTCTTAACTTTTTCTGCTTCTATTTTGGCTTCTTCCAGTTTCTGTGGATCTTCATCTTCTGTTGCGAAGAGGTCAATTTCTGGTAGTTCCTCAGGCTCATTTGAGCCGGTCACTCGTGCTAAGGACAAGTTCATGGCTGCAATCCTCTCGGAAACATAAGCCTGCTCATCAATGAGAGCTTTGTCAGAGTCGGCTGTGAAGCCTGCAGACAGTTTTGGAGGGTACACCAAGTTCAGTGAGTTGTACAACTTGAAGTTGACAAAACCAAGCATCATTGTGTAGAATTCTACAAATGTAGACATTATTTTGAAGTCTACCTCATCTTTACTTTGTGGCTGAAATGGATATTAATATATAAAGAATAGAAGGATACAAATTATTAAACAATCTTGAAATTACAGTATAAAAGCAATGGTGCTTATAATTAAATTTCTTACTTGGAATGCAAAGTGATGTGGCACAATCCATGTTATAGTCTGTCCTTCAAACTCTACTTGGAAGTAGTATCCCTTTACAGATACAAATACTTTCCGGAGAGCTTTGGCTGCAATCACTGCATGCATAAACTCTACTGTGAGTCTCCTGCACATCATAGATTGGTCTCTTGGAACTCGCTTTAGTGAAGGGAAAGTACTGAACAAGAAGCACAGGGTCAGGCAGTCATCCAAGTCCCGGAGCGCATCGACAAATGTGGGGTATCTTTCTTTGACAATGTGGTCAATGTTGATATCAGGATAGTCACGTAGCCACTTTTTCATCTGACCATATTCTCTCATTGCCCTTGCGCGGCGAATTTTTTGTTGGTAAACCTAAAATTATAATAGATTGATTAACGGCTTGCCTAAAAAACAAGTAAACAAGGTAAAGAATGTAATAAATTTACCTTTAGTTCTCTCAGTTTCCATAACGTAGGTTCGTGAAGTAAGAACTTGATGTCCTTTGTGTGATACAGAGTTTTGATGCCACCCGCTCCTTTCTGGGCGCGTTTTCGATTTCTTGGCTCGCGAGGATAAATGCCTTTCAAAATACAAATTCGTCTGAAATCTTTGAGTGATAGTTGCAATTTTTTCAGCGCTGCCTTTCTCGTCATAAACTGCGCTCCTTCTCCAGAGGAATACTATGGAAACATATTTTTTTGGTTAGAATTAATGATAACACGTGTTGAATATTACGCTGATGTATAAATATAAGAATACAAACCTTCTTCTTCTTTTTGGAGACCATTTTGAGATGCTTATTAACTTTAAGAACTACTGAACCAGTATTTTTCTGTGCTGTTTTCACAAGAAAACCATTATATTTTCAACAATACGCGAACTACCGAGCGAGCGAGCTATCCTGAAAAGAAATTAACAGTGACAGTTGTGATTACGACAATAAATAAATAATGTTGACATTGACATTTATTATTTGTACGACAGAGAGGATAATTTACACGAGGATAGTTTATACGAGTCTAGATTTTAAGTTACCTACTCAAAGTTAAATTGAAAATCTAATTAGTAAAAAAATACTTTATACAAATTGCGGGCTGATATATTAAAAAACTAGACCGACCGAATCGACCGGATTCGGAACATCTGGCTGCACTCGGACATCGCGGACATTGACGTGCTTATTATGGTGGGATTGGGCACGTCATAATTGCCTGCATGCATCCAAACTGATGGGTTAAAAGTGGCTACTGAATGGATGCCTGCAGACCACAGAACAATTATTACTCCTAGCGCTGCAGACAGCAACCGACGTCGCCACCGCCCGTCCCGGGGCTGACCAAGAAAGCGCTGGCACAATGACTTGGTGGATTTCGAAGGAGAGATTGTCTGGAGGATGCGTGGAAGAAGAGGAGGGGGGGGGGGCTAATGGGTTGTTAATTTAATTAAATAAATTTGAAACTGCAACTATTATAGTAGGTAGGTACCTTCCTAAATAATGTTTTGTGCTGATAAACTGATATATCTACATCTATCCGATGGCGATAGTGCCAATCAACCTGTTTTAGAAACCGGCACATTAAGAACTTGCTTTAATTTTACGTTTTATTTGTACTAGATAAGTTAAATAATTTTTAATTGTATGTTCCGTGTCCTCTACAATTTTGGAGAAAGAGAGGAAACCTAATAAAAACGTATCCTGATAATTTAAATTACCTACAATTTTGTGAACAAATCGGCAGGGAGGAGCTATCTGTTCACGAAATTGTAATTTGAATAATTAAATTACGTTTTTATTAGGGTTTTCTCATCATTTCTAGTTCGAGTTTTGTTTATCTTTACTGGAATTTGGCTGGAGTAGATATAGGTATACCGCATTGCAATGCAGACCTACAAATTCAGTAATTGCAACCAAGGAAAATCAGATAAGGTAGGTAGGCACTAACCTTCCGTTTAAAATGAAACACTAATTTATTTCATTACAAAAATAGGTGCTTATATTATTCAATAAATTAATCTTAAATACACTTAGATTCTTCTTTTTCACTTAGGGGAGCTTTCGGTAGTTGCCGCATTCGCCTGTGACTGAGCGGTCTGCGAGTGCTGGGCCCAGGCTGAAGGGTCCACCATCACATACATGGGATAAGGCGGGTAGGTGTAGCCGTTGGACCAGAAAGGCGATGCTTGGGGAACCACCGAGCTAGCTTTCTCTTCACTCAAGCCGGATCCCTTCAGGACGTTCTTAGCATTGGCGTAGGCCTGCATCATGTGAGGGTAGAAGTATTGGTAGGGGTTGTATGGGACCGGGGTCGTAAATGCTTTCTCACATGGAGTGGCAGGTGCTGTTTCAGCAGTGGATGGAATAGCGTAAGGGTATGGGAGTTGAGCTTCGTCAGTGGGGTTGAAAGGGAGGGCGTATGCGTATTGCACTGGCGATGGTGCCGCTGAAGGGCTTATGATGGCGCGTTTTTGCGGGTTTGGGCTTTCCTCAGGGGCTGAGTAAGTGGGATATGCAACAGCTTGACTGGATTTGGTTTGGGCTGTCGAAGTTGCGGGTAGAAAGTTGACCGGTTGGTCCGTCAGCCATTGAGCCTTGGTCCCGCTATCCTCTGTAGCAGCTACGTATAGGTCCCCAGTAGTTCCATCGCTGGATGGCTTCACGTAAAGCCCGTGTACCGGTTGAAGCTGGTTAGGCCCGGTCCAAGTTTGACTCCTGGCTGATGACAGAAAAGATGTCACGACTAAGACCAAAGCAATTTTGGACATTGTTACGGTTCTGCTAAAACTTATTTTCTAATGATGGAGTATTTTTTTGGAATGTCTTTTTATACGCTTATTTGAGTCTGTGAAAGTTATTATGAAATTTGGCTTCGGACACGTTCTCAGGATCTATCGAATATGATAATTTACATCAATATCTACTATCGTTCAAATCTTGTTGGCTCATAAAAGATAAACTACGTTCCGTTAAAAAACTACACATCCAGGCATTCAACAAGCACAAATAGTCACGATGTCGTAGCTAAAATGAAATGGACTAGGTACTTAAGGGACAGAATTTGCGCTGCAGCTATCTCGCTGCCACATTTGATGTTTTTTTAAGTTATAAAATCATACTTGTGAAAAATCGGCTTCGGTCATTTTGAGAAGTTAATATTCCGAAATATTATTTTTATATGATATACCTACCTACCTAGTGTGACCGAGATCAATAAACAAAACTGTTTTTCCTATTTATAGCAGCCATAATAAAAGCGATCAATATGAAAACTTAGGCAGAACATTTGGGAAAGATGATTGATTCTTAAAATGACCGAAGCCGATTTTTAGCAAGTTCGTTCAATAATTTTTTATCTTAAAAATAACATCAAATGTGCAAGCGAAAATTTAGAAAATTTCGGCTGACATTAATAAATTCTACTACACACACATAAACGTTTTAATATTATTGCGATCGTATCCCAATGGGGTGGGCAGAGCCACAAGTAATCATAAAATCTACTATCCTACTAATTCAACTACACTTAGGTAGATACTTATTATACTTTAGTAGTACATTATAAGTACCTACTGCTAATTATGATAGGCTACGTGATTGAACTGTCTCTGTTTCCATGTAACGTAATCGAAGCGCCAAGCTCAGCATAAACGTTGATGACGAATAATTTTGCGAAATTTGTACATCTTGAGTTATTTCCAGCAAACACGTACCGTCTGCCGTTAGCCTACATTTTGTTACTCAGAGGAAGAATAATAAAGGTGCTCTCTACCTAAATATTTTGTTAGTAGGTAGCTTAAAAATGTTATTTAGAACCAATTTTTTTATGCAGTTTCATTTGGGATGTTATGTAACCAAACTAGTTTCCGATCCTGGCTTCGATCGCATGATACATAAACAGCAGTATAAAAATCAGCCTTTGTGATATTTAAAGCGATGAACTATGTAGGTATTGGTACCTACTGCAAGTTTCATCCAAATAGGTTCAGCAATTACGGCGTGATTACGGACGACAAACATACTATTAATTTTATATTAATTTATAATCAATCTACGCACAGACCAAACTACTGAATCTAGAAAGGTGAAATTTGGAAGGTTCCTTTTATAGCAAAATCACCCACTGAGGCTGGATTTTGAAACCACAAACCAACATCTACAGTTTGTGAATACACTGCAACTTTAATGCACCCATGTTGGTAGGTTACCTACTACAGTATATTTTATTTATTCTTCAGAAAATAAAAAAATATTTCGTTATCATGCTAACCATATCAAGTTTATCGTAAAAAGGAGAGCTATAAAAATGTTCCACACTTGGTTATTACTTGTTATAAATGTGGTTGTAGCGGCTGGCTACAGGAGTTCCATGTGCTTGAGGGAAAACGAGCAGTTCTCCCTGTGTGGATGGAAGTGCCCTCCAACTTGTATCAATATCAGGCTACTGAACCGAGGTAGAAATCCTTACCTAGCCTTTAGCACCCATACTAGATGATTTATACGGCATCAGGAGGCAACAACGGGACGCTGTAGTGCCCGGGGCGATTTTTAGATAGTGTTTGTCCAGCACCATTTCTAGAGCACTGGTGGTTTAGTGGCCCCATTTTTGGTCGTTGGTTCGAATAAAGTCGTGCACCAATGGATTTTTCTGTTAGAATCATATTTGAATTTATGTGCCCTATAACACATCTAAACAAAAGCGTTGAAATAGGTATTTCGTCGTGTATCCAAAAAAGATAGAAAACATGCGTCAAGTGCACGAAAGGAGCCTTTGAGACGCACTTCAAATATTTTCGCCACGACTAGTAGTAACTTATTACCCCCGACGGATCGGAGAAGGCATTTGGTCTAAGAGGTTGTATGTTTGTTTATTTGAGTGTTTGACTGTTACTATTTTCCTCAAAAACTACTAAACCGATTTCGATGCAGTTTTTTTGCATTTGAGATGAGTAGAGAAAACAAATGAACGACACCTCCATACAAAATACTCGAAGCTGATTGGCTGACCGGATTTAGCAAATTTTTAAGGAACAAGTTAGTGCTTTGGATTTGGCTGAGTTTGATCCGAAAGTCTACCTAAATGTTCAATTCCGTTTTTTGGGTGATTTTCCAGGTCAGCAATGCCCCTCGGTGTGGGAATGCCGCGTGGGGTGCAGATGTTCGGCGGGATACATCAGGGACGAGTATAGCAAGGAATGCATTCTCGTCAACGACTGTCCAGGTACCAACATGTGTAATCTACAAGGAACTTATTTTGTTTGAAAAAGTAGATTAGTTAGTTAGAAAAAGATAGAGAATATTTTTAGCAATTTATTTCTATTTTTTATGATTGGCTCTATGTAGAACTGTTACGTTTAGTGTTTCGTTCTGATATTTCGTCAAACTACTGGATGTTATGATTTTTAGCTACAGGCCAATTCAACAGCAGGTGGTAGTTTGAGGTAGTTGAGGTTTGAGGTAGATGAACTACCGAATATTATCTCAACTTCTGCAGCAAGCTACTGGCACGTGGCCTCTAATCAATGATGATAGGTACCTAGAATTACCAAACCAACTATACCAATGAATTGAGAGCCTAGTAGTAACGTTCATTTTAAATTAAAATTAATAACATCATTTAAATGTATCAAAATTAAATGGGTAAATCCCATATGACGAGAAGATATTGTTAGAAAAGAATGTGGATACAAGGGTACCTAGAGGTAGACCGAAGAAGAGATGGATGGATTGCGTGAAAGATGAACATGAGTAAGAAATGAGTAAACGCTACGTTGACGGCTGAGTAGTACTGATTGGGAGTGGAAGAAACATTTTGTGCCGATCCCACATAAGTGGGCAGGGAGATGATGATAATTATGATTTAAACGCCTCAAAGTTAGGTTAATCGCCGTAACCTTGTGCTGAATGCTGTTTTCCAAACACATGTACAGTTTCTACGAAACGCGGTGATTCTGAAATTTATTGAGAAACAAAACATAAAGAATGTCCAAGTGCGAGAGAGTATCTGCCCTTGTTTTGTTGTACAGTCAGTCAATGAAAGTTGTTTAACAGTTTGTGTTTTTCTTCTAGTTGTGTAGACAAATGGTTACCGTGTCTTGTTTGTTTTATAGGACAAGGCATTCTTTCAAGTTACTATTCAAAATGTTGATCATAAGGTTACGAGTTGCGGATGTATTCAAGATTTTAAACTATCAAATTGTTCATGAACTTCCGTCGCTGATTGTACCTGCTGCCTATGTTATTCAGTTCTATGAGTGGATAAGTAAATTAAATACTACACCTAAGTAAAACCACATTTAAGTGACCTTTCCGATTGTAATATCGTGGGTTTGAATCCGGTACGCTAATGGATTTTTCTGTACGAAAAATAAATGTGCACTGTGCCGCAGTGCTAGAATCTGCGCAGTATTCTCAAAAGGTGAAGAAAAACACCATGAGTAGGTCGGCAGAACCTGCAAACAAAAGCATTTCAGGCGCAATTTGATGATTTCACCACATCTGGTTCCAGAGATCCAGTGATACGAGTAGAAGTAGAAGTGTAAATGTTTTTAATGGTAGGTAAGTTCCTTTCAGAATTAATCATTTTTTGTTAATAACTGGAGACTTATTTAAGTCAAATTACCTTCAATTTACCTGTACGTTTTTTGTTAGATATGTATCGAGGTATTTTTATTAGGGTAATACATTACAAAGCTTGCAAAAATTACTCGGTCAAGCGGCGAGAAAGTAGGTAGTGATCCAAACTGCAAGCTCAGTCAAAATACAGTCAAAATTAATGATTGCAAAATGATGTTGTATATTAGTATCTTGCCATATTCAGAACACTACAGTTGCATCGCTAAAATGAACGTCGTATTTGGTGTGATAACTTTTGCTGCTGCGATTTTGGTCGTGGGTTCATCGCCAGCGTACAGCGTGGGACAATATCCGGGGATAGATCTTGCACATCAGCAGGATTACTATCCGGATGTGCGGTCCCAGTATCCTCAGTACGTGAGTCCGTGTGCCGCGGCCGCCGCTGCTGCGTCGGCTCCGATCCCGGCCATCGCGCCCGCCGCCGCTTATCAGCTGAACATCGCGCCATACCACGGCTACCCGCAAGTTCCCCAACCCTACGGCTATGCAGCGCCGCACTATCGATCCGTGGAAGACCCTGAGAGGATGAGCTTCTCCGATATTGATCAAAGGATGCCTGAGCACGTCTCAAGTGCAAGGTACGCGTATGCTGCTCCAGTTTCACACGCGTACGCCCCAGTAGCGCCGGCTTCATCTGGTCCTGTTATTGGAGTGTTCCCGAGCGCGAATTCAGGGGGATGCAATGTGCCCTTGCTGTTCAGCTGTACGCCGTCGGTGATGCAGGGTCACGTGGTGCCAGCCTACCATGACGCTGGGGAGAGACACGAGGAGCCAACCGCGCAGGGACATTTGAATCCCTCTCATGAATCCAGCCATGCGAAAGTGCACCAGTGATACTTTAGTTATATGTATTTAAGTAATAGTTTTTATGTTAAAGTATTGTTCAAAGGTTTTGTTCTAAAATAAAGGACTTACTGATTTTTTTTGTTTTAGTTAGCCTATTCAGATATTTATTAAATATATTTCTTCACTAGCTGTATGTACCCGCGACTTCGTTCGCGACGTCATGTATACAATGTTATTACCTATGTAGTTAGACTGCTTGGAGCATGAATAATGTTTTTCTGGACCTCTCACTCTTGAATGAGCTACGTACAGCTCGTGGCTGAAGCACTTGGTGGAGAAGCTCACTGTGTTGTCCACTCATGGCTGTCATGGAACTGTCCACAGATGACAAAGTCCTTTCAGATATTTTACATGAGCCTCTATTCTAGGTTCTAGTAATTAGTTTCAAGCACATGTCTAGGATATTTAGTAGCTAACCGAGTATATTGTAGTTTCAAACAACTATAGGTTAGGTAGGTACCTAAATGAATTTGCTTTATGTCAGTTATATTAGGTGTTGGTTTCCTAAACGGTTGGCTGCGAATGCGAATGAGCGTCAGCTACAATTAGGTGCAGTGTAATTAGTGGCAGAGTACCATTTCTATAGATAAAGGCTATAAAATAAATACTGACACTTGACTATAGGTATATTGTTCGCCTAAGAAACTAAGGCTTAACAACACAAAAATAAATATAAAAATATCCAATACAATTATTGGTCTCGTAGTAGTGTCTAATTATTAGAGAACACAATTTTTATACAAAGCCAAGTTAAGTCACGGTGACAAATCTCTCTGATATTATATCTATCCTGATGATATGAATAAGAAAAAAATATAAATAATAAGATTGAATAACTACTTAGGTAGGTACTTGCATCTGCATAGTAAACTAAAGTAAGTTCGTATGAGCTAGTGGCCAACTCTTGTGACGGAGTTTTTAGGCTGCTTAGAGGCCTCCGTCGTGGCTTAACGACTAAAAAGCTGGGACCGACAATTTAGCTTGCCCTCCGAAGTACGAAAGCGCTCAGCTCGTAATGCCACTTGCAGTCACCCATCCCAATTGTGACCGCGCACAACATTGCTTAACTTCAACGCTCAATCAAGAACGTCTAAGCAAGCTACGCCACGAGCGCTTTAAACTAAACTTCATAGTTAACTGTAAACTGTTTATCTTGCTACATTTTCTAGTGTAAAGAAGATAAATACAAGTTTATCTCTGATCTTAAAAGATAGCAATAATTACTATCTCACACGATTTCCACAAGAAATGTAAAACAAACTGATAACATTTTACATCTATAAATTCGTGTACACTACATTTATAAATTCATGCTTCTACGTAAAAAGATGACTTTCAAAATGAAAGCCACCGCTGTACTATGCCTTGTTCTCTGTACTTCAATAAAACTATCGTTGTCAATACCTTTACCAACCGAGAATGTTCCTGAACGGACAAACAAGTCGCCTCAAACTGAATCTTTGCCAATAGCAGCGTTACTTCTCGTGGTGCCTCCAACATTATCACAGTTTCGTGATGAAGACGGCAATGCTTCGCACGAAGATATCTCATTCCTCGAAGATCAACTTGTAAGTCTTTTGCTTCGTGATGTTGAGATCCAGAGTGAGGACGCCGTCAAGAGCGGTCAGAAGGAAGCACTACTCTTCACTGAGGATTTGGATGCTTTAAATGTGCCTCGTGCTGTTGGTGATATAACAGTACAAGAGCCAATTTTATTGAAAGATGGTGTGAAGATTTTTTCAGAGCACCGTAAGGGTGAGGACTTGAAAACAATTTTTCTATCAGAAGGACCTCTTCCTTCTATTGAAGAAAACGCACTCGACTCTCTGACTCGCGAGGATATTGTCGTCAGGTTGGTGCCAGAAGAGTCTCTACCAACTATTAAAGATGATGCCCAAAACCTTGAGGATGAAGACAGTAGTCTTCTGGAAAAAAAAGCAATTACCGATGAACGTCCGTTGGAGCGATCATACGCAAACGTAGAGTACATACCAACACCTAAACCTGAGCAAGTCATAGCTACAAACCTAGAAGCATCTGAAAATGCCTTACCTGTTCTCCTCAACTGTGCTCCGAAGGTGGAAAGAGGACATCTGGCTGGCGTTGCTTCATACAGAAACCACGACTCCAAAGCTAGCAAAGACCTGGATATAAATAACTCTAATTTTGAGCCTAGTGAGATAAAGAACGATAAAGATCCCAAAAACAGCGATGTTTTAGACCTGAACAGTCCAGCGTCCACCATAGCTATGGATAGACGCAAGAGGTACATTGGGTTGGAGACGGGAGCGACTCACTACAAGGTCTCCGAGGATTATCCAGAGACATTCAAAGGGAACCACCACCTGGTCTCAGCAGACTATCCTCAGCCCAACATGGTTAGAATTACGACGCATGAAACTAGTTTATGATTGTAATCAAAGAACAATGTTTCCAAATGTTTTATAATTATTTATTTATTTTAATTTACATTTCGGTATACGCCTGTTATTTTAATAAAAATGCTACTGAAAAGACCATCTTTTCATTTTACCTACGTGATATTTTTTTACATTACATTGCATATTATTATGCCCGTATCCCTAATGGGGTGAGCAGAGCCACAAGTAATTATAAGAAAACTTGCAGCCGCTCCTGATACAAGAGTCCCAAGACTTGTAATATTATAGACAACAACATAAAGATTTAGTAATATTAAGATCATTCGAGATATTGTTACACTATAATAATGAATCCATTAAAATTATAGTGGTCCTACATCAAATTATTTATGTATTATTAAAAGCAAAGTATGTTTGTTTCGTTCTTCATCAGCCCTTCTTTTACGCAGCAACGGACTAACAGATCGACACTTCTATCTAAGTTCTTTCTAATTTCATTCGTACCCGAAGGGTGCCAACGGGACCCTATTATAACCAAGTCTCCGCTGTCCGGTAATAGGTAGAAATTTTCAACTATGCCGCTATAACAACAAATAATAAAAATAAAATAAAACGACAAATAAAAGGGGGCCATGAGGGGCCTTTTAATTTTTTTAATTAAAAAATATTTCTTATATGAATAAGAAATATTTTTTAATGTACGATGGTACGGAACCCTTCGTGTGCGAATTCGACTCTTACTTGACTGATTTTTTTAATAGATATCAATCACGAGATGAAAGTTGCTGGTGAAAGATAGCTATTATAAATTGGTACTTCTGGCGTAGAACACGTAGGGACCCTCTACGACGCGTAGCAGGCGCTACGAGTGTTAGAAGCGCTTCGACTATCCTACGTTAAGTTATTTATTTTAACCAACTGCAGCGAATCCATAAGTGGTTTGGATATTTTCAGCATATTTGAAACAGAATATATGAGGTATATGAGGCGAGTGTGAATGGTATCGTTGGAAGGGGAAGACCTCGGCGCACGTACCTGGATCAAATCAGCGACGTTCTGGAAAAGGGCCAGGTCAAGAGTACCCTAAACCGACGAGCATGCATGAGGAATGTGATGAGAGTGAAGGAAGCAAAAGAAGTATGTCAGGATCGTAGCAAATGGCGATCCGTGATCTCTGCCTACCCCTATGGGAAACAGGCGTGATTTTATGTATGTATGTATGTATGAAACAGAATGTAGAATCAAACCTCTTTTCAACTATAAGGTTTTAGATCTTCAGAAAGCGGGGATACTACCATGCATGATGCTGACATGGTCATGGTCAGGTCATGGTCATGGACATACCATCCTCTCAGCTTAGTCACGCTGAGAGGATGGTATAGGTGCGGAGCTAGCTCGTTTCATAAAAATACTGAATAAAGTAGGTACATAAAGGCACGTCGTCACTTGCCTTGTTGTATCTATCTTTTGATATTTGACGATTTGGTTGACTTTTATAAGCCAGAACGATAACAGTCCGGTTATAGAACGGGGTGTATGTGTGGGAAGAGACCCTACTTTGTTTTTTTAATGGTTTAAGTATGATTTGCCATCTTGTGACAGAGTTCTTCATAGGGGAAACTCAAAGAAAAAAAATCATGTTTGTATTTTCAAACACGTTAGACAACATTCATCAAGAGAACGGACTTGTGGTTTTTGTAACACTTTGAAGTTTATAATGCAACTAGGCTTTTGAAAATGGCTGTAGATTCAATAATAAAATACCTTTAAAGGCTTTTTCGTCTGCGATTATTGATAATTGATTTCACGTATAGTAGAGACATTCCGCTCGCGAGCCGGAAGACGCCGTCTCAGCAGTCGCGGCGCGGCGCAATGATCACGTACCGCTATCACTCAATGATTCCTTCATTCAAGTTCAATTAGTATAAATGCACTCGCTCCTCAGTCTCACTACCAATCACATCATCGTCACCACACGATGAAGTCCTCCGTGGTGCTTTTAGCTCTGGCCACTGCCGCCTTAGCAGCACCCGCCCTGCATGAAGAGGCCCTTGACGACGTGCATATCCCAGCCAAGTTCCTGGATGCCTTCACAAGGGAAAGGAAGTCTACAAATGAAGCCAGCTCGAGCCCCGGCACCCCTGTCGACCTACCTGCCTCACAAATATCCGAATTTGGAGTATCAGAAAGGAGCTTCAACCTCAAGAAACCCATTATAATAAAGAAGAGAGTCGGCTCATCATACCAAGTCTACCGAGACTCTGACGAAGAAAAGCTGGACTCACCTGAGCCATGCAGGAAGCAAGTCAGAGTGAACCTTTGCGATGATCGTAGCATTTCTAAATCCGCTAACATGATGAAGAGCTCCAATGTTGAGGATCCCAATGTCCAGACCACTGAAAATGACATGAAACATAGCATCATGATGGCAAAAGAAGCAGTCGAAAACTTGCAGAAAGATTTAAGGAAAATTGAACACAAACCTGCCAAATCTGCTCATAGGAAAAACGAAGATTCAGAATCGGACGCTGAATTACACCAAGATATTGAAGTAGCGAGACAAGCTTTGGAACACATCCACAACAACTTTGGTATTACGGATAATACACATGAAGCTACCTTGAAAGAAGCTGAAATGGTCGATGACGTTGCATTGCCACTTGCACAAACTGAAGATGAAAGGTTGGCTCAGTGGAAAGATGCCATTGATAATATACACAGAAACGTGGAACTCGTGAGGAATATCGAAGAAAGTTTCAAGTCTTCTCATAATGGCATGCCGCATACTGAAGAAGTCCAGTCTACGAAAGATGTCAACAAGCATGAACTTGTAACTAAAGAGGATATGAGACTTACTGAAAACTTAGACACAAAAGAAGAACACAAACTGACCGTTGAGAATTTGGAGCACCCTAAACTTGAGAAGTCAAGTGAACACAATCAGGTGAAAACAGACTTAGCTGACAAAGATATGTTGGAATCAGCCTCTATGGTATCCACTTCAAAATTACAAAACCTAAACCATGATGATAAGGCAAGACTCACATCTGAGTCACTAGTGAAGGGTGAGCATATCTTTAAGGCAAAGAATGTTCTGGAAGAATTACACAATGGGCAGCATGCCATTGATACAATGACGTTGGATACACCTCAGAACATGGATACACTTGCCCTGAAGGTCGCTGAGGAAGTAAAAGAAGGAAAAATTGAAAGCGAAGATTTAGAAAAAGCTAAAAAAACTACAGTTTTGGAAAAATCACTGCTTGAACATCAAAGAGACGCTGTCAAGGAACTTCACGACGCAACCGCCCCTATGAAATTCAAACACGATGAACAAGATAAGCATATGGAAAAAATTGAAGCTAAGATGATCGAAATGAAGGCTGCCGAGCATACCACGGGCAAGCACAGCAAATTGTCGAAGGATGAAGACAAAGTTCATGGTGAACACCACATCATGGCCCAACTGAAACAGGCTAATGGCTTCGTAACTGAAGATGTGAATCTGGATACTCAATCGCAGTCGATGAGTGACATGAAAACCCATGAATCTATGGTGCAGGACCATAGATTTGTCGAAGGAAAGAAAGCACCAAACGAAAACGCAATGCCAGTTAAGACTGACCAACATAAACCAACGACGGGACATGCTTTTGAAATGAAATCAGCTGAAGACGCAAAGCAAATGCATCAACATCTAATCGATCATTCTCATATGCGATGGGCTCAAGACAAACAGTTGAAATCCGAGATGGGATTGATGAAAGCCGCTGAAACTCAGCAAGTTATGGATCATTCAAAGCACATGCATACTGTTCATCATCACGGCCACCCACACGCGCCTCTGAGTCACGGTCATCTGAGACAGCACGAGCATTTCATGCCCCACGGCAAGTCTGCTGACATGGATAACACGATGCAAAACTACTACATGAGCATGAGGGATACGGACAATATGGAACAGGAAGGTCACAGGTTCAAGTGGAGGCCTACGCACCAACATGAGTCGGCTAGGACTGCTTATGGCTCGCTCGCTCCTGCTACCTCGCTCGCACCCGCCGCCGGCGCCGTCGGCCTCTTCCCCAATGCTAACGTCGGCAGCTGCGGCATTCCTCTTCTCCTCAGCTGCAACCCATCCGTGGTCTCTGGAAGCTTGGCCAAAGCGCACCCCGCCCCGTACTCCGCACCCGCCTACAGGGCCGAGGACGACTTCAACTTCCACTCCAAGAGAGATGTCAAGAAAACTGACCATTTGGTAAACAGTCTGAACAGAACACCTACAAATTCCATCATAAAGACGAGCTCCGTTTTAGTAGCCAAACACTGAATACTTAATCAACGACGAATCACAGCTGTATGCTAAATGTTAAACTGATCTATGGCTTAGAATAAGTTCTATTTATTCCTAATTTATTTCATGTAGTTTTATAAGACACATCACAGTTATTATAAATAAAGCAATTTAAAAATTACTATTTTATTTGTTATTCTCCTTAATTTTAGGAACCTTTTATACGAGTATGTAGGTCAAGATTACTAGTTTACGAACACAAATCGGAGTAGGTAGGTATTTAAAAATACAGTCAACGTATTTTTTACAAAACAAAAATCAATCTAGGTATGTATATTAAAAAAAAGTTTTCAATGTTGCAACATTGATGTAAGAAAAATAAACGTGGTTTAGGTAATTTACAAATCTTCTATACTTATAATAAAACTGTATATCGATGTCTGTGTATTGAAGATAATAAGTCGAGTCTTTATTCATGATTATTCTACTTATGTATCGTACTTATGTAAATGCAAGTGCATCTATGATTAATCCCTTACACATCATCGTTATAACATTGTAAACACAGAAGCGTTATAAATGGCGTCGCGTACGAAGTCGCGGGTACAGGCTAGTTGGACTTATATTTGTACCATGTAATACGAGATACAGTCAATGTACGAAGTCAAGGCATTTGCAATGTGCTGATGTAAAACTAATAACACGAAAACATAAAAACACTCAGTCATACCAGTGGAATCATGAAGTTCGTTGTACTTTTCGTTTTTACAAATATCGGACTCGTCCTCAGTTTTTCTGGAAAACATCAATATCCTACAATCGAAAATGTGTACGATACTGGAGTTCTTAGTGAAAACGAAGATTTTGGGCATCGAGTATTCAAGAAATCCATCTCAGTTTATCCTGGTTTCCAAAATTCAGTCAGCCCTGAAGGAACAGTTCAAGAGCCTTGCCGTCTGACTCTACCTACATTGGAACTATCAGCAACTCCTCAAGAACCTTACAGAGGCGATGAAGTTCAAGAATATCCACCTAAAGTGATGCCACCTAGGATACCAAACATTCCTTACAACATACCATTATACAATTGGACGCCGTATGATGTCGACTATTCAGACCAAGAGCCAGCTTATAAACCCTATAACAGTTACATGCCATACATGTACCTCAACTCAGTACCTTCCGTGAGATCACTCCCACCAGTCCTCTCCACACACATACATGAAAGCATCCCTGAAGTGCCTCAGATGCAAGATGACTACGACATGAATGGTTTGTCTGACAATGATATTTACTTCCCGCCATACGTGCGAGCAGTTCGGTCCAGCGATGAAGATATCCTGGAGCAGTTAGAAAAAGACGCAGTGATCCCTAACGTTCTGCCCACGATGCCGTTCCCATACATGCGAAGTGCAAGTTCATCTTACGAAGCACACCACAGCCAGAGTGGACCAGTAGCTATATTTCCACCCGGATCAAGCTCAGACTGCGCCCTGCCGTTCTTAGTAAGCTGTTCGCCGAATATATACCAAGGAGCCTTGACAAAAAATGTTTATGGAGAAAACCCTAATCATTCGCATTAGCGGTGCGATGCCTACTCATGTAAAGTCTTCTTAGGTTTTTAAAACACTGTTTGGTATCAGTATATTATTTTATGAGTAAGTAAAATATTATAAAGTGTGTAATAAATTGTTAATTCAATAGGATTTGTTTTATCAATTTTTTATAACATTACATAACCCTGTGGCAGGTGTAGAGTTGTATAATTATCTATGTATTTTGTGCCTATAGGTTCAGATGACATCGAAAGTTGATAGTTTTTTCATAACTTTGAAATTATTTACTGTTGCAAATACTGAATACCATATCGAGTTTACATTTGAAGTGCTAATGTAAGCTCAATATGGTACCTATTTCCCTAACGAGTACATCATGGGGTTCTTCAAAAAGGGTGTGAAGAGATTTTTGCAGGGTCAGAAAAAAATGCCCCTGGTACAGTCAGGTGTACTTTGTAGGTGGACCACGGGCTGGGGCTGCGCGTGATGTATACAGACGTGGTGATACAGACGTCTATAGGCTGCGGTAAACGCTTTCCATCAGGCGGGCCGTATGCTTGTGTGCCAGCTTAATGGTATTAGTAGTACTAATATATTATATAACTTATTTCATATACCGTATGGTAATTTTTATTCATAAAACAGTTTTGGAACTTTGATTGATCATCACTTTGATGCTCATTGCTCACATACTGACTTTACTGTTTTGAACTGACCGTCGTCGTGTCGCCGTCATTGCGTCAGTTGACGTGTGACAAGTTACTATTAGTCTACTAAGTTTAGACTCTACTTCAATGGACACAAAATCGAAAGTTAGTAGTTATTATATTCTTACTAGCTGCCTCCTGCGGCTTCACTCGCGGTACCCGGATAAAAAATAGCCTATATGTTAATCCAGCACATGTACTGTGTGTATTCCAAGTTTCATTCAAATCCGTTAAGCCGTTTAGGCGTGATTGAGGCACAAACATTCAAACATCCTCACAAACTTTCGCATTTATAATATACTAGCTGACCCCGCGAACTTCGTATCGCCTTAAAATTAATAATTCAAGTGCTTGTAATTTAATATGAACTTTATACCATAGCAATAAAGCTCAAATTGACTACGTTTTAGTTACAAATCATTTGTATGGGAAAAAGAAAAGGGCTATTTTTAGGGTTTTTCCAGCAATAATTCTAATTTTTCTCGCCGTAAAAACCATCCTTGAACTTCAACGAACATTTTAAAAAAAGGATTCATTTTTATACTATATAGACTTCGCGCACGACCGCTGCGTAGGGAGCCGACCTCGCGACTGAGCCGCGCGGGTACCTTACTCATAGATCTAAACTCCCCTCCCGCACGCGCACCCCCGCCTTGGTGACGCCCACTTCGCAACGGGCCGTGCAGCAGAAATCGTAATATTTTAATTTCGCCATAACTTCAAAACCAAACGTCCAATTTTAATCATTCAAAGACCAAATATTATCTCCATAAACTGTTCTTAGTGATGAAATCATTTATTTTGATAAGGATTAATAGCATGAGTAAAATAAACGCGTTTAAATGTAGTCCAAAAAAAATTCAAGATTTTTAAATAAAAAAATGGTTGCTGTGCCTCACTCGACATAGATGGGTATAGTGTGTCGCGGACTTTTTTGTAGATATTTATAAGATCTACAATTAATTAGAACATTTTATGGTTCTATCTTTTATAGTTTAGGCAGCGTACGCAAAATAAGTAACTTTTCTGGTTGATTTTTTACACCTTGTGTCCGAAAAACCCAAATATCTTACGGAACCCTATTTTTTTCCAAAATAAAATATAGCCTATGTTACTCGTGGATAATGTAGCTTTCGAATGGTGAAAGAATTTTTAAAATCGGTCCAGTAGTTTTTGAGCCTATTCAGTACAAACAAACAAACATACAAACAAAGTTTTCCTCTTTATAATATTAGTGTATAGTGTATGTAGAAGTAAGATTAAAAAAATATATGTATGTATATTATCACGCCCGTATCCCTAATGGGGTGGGCAGAGACACAAGTAGTCATAAGAAAACTTGCAGCCACTCTTGATTAAAAGTCCCAAGATGGATTTGGTGAACCATATTGACAGGTGATCAGCCCATCGCCCATATAGATGGTCCATAAAAAAATATATATTACTTAGATAATTATTATTATTTTATAGTATGTGTATACTTTGTTCCAGTGGATGCGGTGTGTCCTCCGGGCGAGATCATGGGCGCGGACCTGCAATGCATGATTCGAACCCGCAACACCCGGGTATACACCAACGTGACGCACTCACCTTGGGACTATTATGAATAATTATTGACCTATGTTCGGGTGGTTCATTACAGTTTAAATAAAAAAATAATATGTAACTCTTGCGTTACTGACTGACTGATAATTAAAGCACAGCCTAAACTACGAGTCTAGATGAAACTTGAAGGGCTGGATAATCCTCTTGGTGTAGGGGTATAACTAAAAGAGGAATCCCCGAAATTCAACTCCTGTAGGATAGCGGGAAGATTGATAAAAATAAATAATGAGGTTTGTATGAATGAACTCAACGCGGCCAAAATCGCGGGGCATCTCACTATTTATAGTAGTATTCGGCTTTGTTTCATTACAGTTTAAATAAAATATGTTTTATGATACAATAAAATATTTACAAGAGATACGACTTGTGTACTTAATTAAATGAGCTCGATAATACTCTGATTGATAACAAATGATGATTCTAAATTGATAACAGATATGGATAATTATGTAGACACATAGTGCAAGCCAGGATGATTATGTGGACAGCTCTGTAGTTCGCGATAGTATTTGATAATGTTGTATACAAGTTTAAGTAGGTACCTACTAACTTACAGGGTGATATTGAACAAATATAAATTAATCAAGAATAGCGTAAACCGACGAGCATACTTGAAGAATGTGATGAGAGTGAATGAAGAAAGAATAGTATGTCAGAACCGTAGCAAATGTAGACCTCTGCCTACCCCTATAGGAAACAGGCGTGATGTATGTATATTAAACAAAATTATGATTCGCCTGCCCGTTTGTTTCTTGGGGCATTTTGTATTTTTTAATCATAGATTCCATCGCCGTTACTTAAAAATCCAGTTTAGTGCTAGGTAGAACATAGATATTTCTACAATACATTTAGTTATGGTTGATCGCCTTACACTGGATGTAATAAGACTGCTCCTGAAAACTGAATCACAAGTACATTTATTCTGTGATTCTGAATAGCTTTGAGTACACCGAGGCACAAAATACACGGAAAAAAGAGCTCGGGCCTCGGTGGTGTGGTGGGATGGCTGCGGGAAAAATGTTTGCATGTGTTACTTTCGAGTCTGGGTATTGTGGTGCCATGGTATTCTTAGTTTCTGATACCCACGATACGACACGGGTTATCCCAGATTGGGGCCCGAATTATGTATTTTACTATTGAATGTTATTTATTTATTTATATTTCTTCGACTTTGCTGACTCCATTGTACGACATTATAGAAACAAATTTCCTTTTTAATGAATATTGTTTGATAATTGGTAAAAAATCTAAGACAAATAAATAAGAAACAAAAAAAGGAATAATCAAGAACTTATACTCGTATTACAAGAAAGTACATTGTATTAAGATAAGCGTAAACATAGTGGCATGATTTTGTTTCCAAGAAAAACCATTACAACGTCCCATACATAGGAGCAGGTAAGACATTTCCTTGTAAAACAAAACTGTGGTATTATTGAGAACATTGTATAAATCTTACAAATAATACAACTTGATTTTCATACATAATTTCAACGGCATGTCATAGGAGAAGTAATAAGTTTTAGGATACCTTTAGGGTATTCCTGTTCTTATAATTAGGTAAGTACAAATGTTTGAAGTTTGCTTGTAAAATACAGCTGTACCTACATTTGCTTTTTTCTTGAATGGGAAAACCGTGTTTACTAGTTTATTCTCTCTCAAATAACTCTACAAGTTGGTAACTAAATATACAATATAACAGAATTGTTATAAAATAGGGGCTCAGCCACATCGTAAGATACCTACGTAAGTTATGTAGAATGGGTCTATTCATAACTGACGCAAGTGTTGGATGGAAGCGTTCCCGCGTCATGCTTAGCAAATACAAGCCAGCCAGCCTGGTGACTTCCCCCTGACGCAAACAGCAAAACAAAGATAACCAAGAACGTTTAAAAACCTGCGAGTACTCGTCCGGGCGTCAAACGAATTCGAGAGCCGTAGATATCCACATTGGGACGATCGATTATTTGATAACGCACAAAAAAACACACTACACAACTGAAAGCCGTGGAAAGTTACTACAATAACAATGACGATGAAATTTGTAGCATTACTGGCGTTAGCGCTAACTATCTACCTGGTGGAAGCAAGACACGTCCACCCGAGGAGTTCAGTGCAAAGAATTGAAGAAGAGGGAAAAAAGAGTGAATACATCACCGAAATAGACGGATTGCCCATTGTAAGTATATTTTACATAGCCGGTGTTCAATCTAAATATATAAAACTTACGTTATTGACTGACAATCAGCGCACAGCCTAAACCACAAGTCATGGAAGCATGAAACTTGAAGAGTATATTCCTCTTATGGTGAGGGGTGCACTGAGAAAGGAATCCCAGAGTCCAGAGCTTCTCTAGCGGGATAATGAAGTTGAAAAAACTATTGCGCGCATTCCTGATAATAGTTGCTAGTTGTCATAATTTCTTATGTTCGTTTACTTACAGAACGTCATTCAAAACTTGACGCCGAACCGTTTCGTGCCCTTCAACAATGTCCTGTTCTTCAAGAGCTACGAGCCCTGCGAGGAAGGACTTGAGAGAGATCTGCTCGGAGTTTGTAGGGAAGTCTGGGACTAGCATTAACTTATGAGATGCTATATCTCCGGTTCCTACAGGTCAGATACAGGAACCGAGCATTACAGATATAGTATTGAGATTTTGTAGGTACGTAAGTTCAAAATTGATGTTTGATATGAACTTACCACAAATAGGTTATTTCTGTCTAGTAAGAAAATTGGTTAATTGTGATATTATTTTAAGTTCCTGGGTTCGTGCATCATGAACGAGTTGTAAATAATCTATTAGCGATAAAATATACATTAATAGGTAAAACCTTAAATAAATGATTTGATTAAAACTTAAGGCATATTATTAATACATATAAACTGACTATAGGTAAGGATAAAGACATTGTGCATTTTTCAGTAATATTTATTGTAAAAAAATTGTTGCCTATGCTCAACGAAAATATTTTGCTTTTCTTTTATATTTTGTATACCATTTTACAAAAAACTACTTTCTAGATATGATTTTTTTAATATAATCAAGCGTAAGCAAAGTTTATTTATTTGTATCGAGGTAAATAGTTATACCTTTAAAAAAATGATCACAATGCAATAAATGCATGACTGAATGTTGAGTAAGGAACATTACAATACAACTCTGTAAAATTATTTACGATACAATCAACATATCTACACAAAAATTTCGTACTCATTATATAACTTCTAATTTGTAGACTGCACAAAACGAGCCACATAGATACCAAAACTCCGCTACACTATCGCGATATCACGCGATCGCGATATTATTACTTGTCGCGTATAGTGACAGGTGTAGTTATATAAATTTTCACAAGAAAACAAGGACGCAAAACACGAAGCATTGCAGTAACGCCATAGTGTAGCCGCAAGTTCATAATGTAAGGTACATTCACGCCATGTAAAATGAAAATGAGGGAAGATGTAAAATAATAAATATACACAAACAATTGATACATTTGTGCGCAAGAGTATTCACGCGCGTTTTTCCCGAGGGTTCATTTTACATGGCCTGTACTTGAGTTTCACATGAGCGAGGCTGGGGGAAGGGTGACGGCTCCGTGGCCTGATAGAGGAGAAGGAAGAGTGGACACTCCTCTTATCCAAGCTCCGCGCTCACAACAGTACGATTCGACGTTATTGAGAGCGCGCATGTAGATTGTAGTTACGCCTCCTGAAATAAATAATAATTATCTGATTTACAAAATGTTGGCTTCACACGTATTATCCTACTAATATTATAAACGCGAAAGTTTTTATGTGTGGATGTTTGTTACTCTTTCACGCAAAAACTACTGAATGGATTTTAATGAAACTTGTCATGTACATGTGCTGGATTAACATATAGGCTACTTTTTATCCGGGTACCACGCGAGCGAAGCCGCGGGCGGCAGCTAGTGCATACATATTCTAAGTTCCATTTACATCAATTTTGCCGTTAAATACCCTCACAAGCTATAGGATTTATAATATCAGTAGATATTAGGTACTTCTCTGCTGGACTGAGAGTAAAGAAAAACATTGAATGCGTCCAGCTGCCTCTTCTCTCCTCGAGTATGTCGTAAAAATCGACTAATCGACCCAACATGACCATCTATGACGATGGGCTGATCACCTGTCACCATGGTTCACCATATCCATCTTGTGACTCTTGTGGATTAAAAATGGCTGCAAGTTTTCTTATGATTAGACGTTTGTCTCTAAACTGAGTTCAAGAGCTGCCAAACGAATGAAAACAAACATTTCTGCCGTAGCGGGAATCGAATCCGCGCCTCTTGCGTCTCAGTCGAGCACTCGCCCGCCACGCCATCGAGTCGTCACCGAGGTATGACTTTGGTTACATGTATGACCGAGGTATCATGATACCGAATGTTGATTTCAAACTCATGTTATTATCAAGTACCTATAATCATTTAACATGAAAATGCTTAGTTCAAGGTTACATTATTTTAGTCATCAGTTGATAATTTATTAAAAGCGGAAGTTTGCATAACATCATGATATTGTAACTTGAACATACGGTATAGCACGTTCAACTATCACGATTGCAGATTACAAAATAATACACAAAATAAACAGACTGATATTTTTTAAAAAGAAACCGGTAAAATTAAAGTTTGAAGTCAATGGAAAAGACTTCAACGCGCTACTTCGCTGATGAGACCTTGTGAGATATAAACAAAAATAAAAATATTCAACATGTTTGGGCATATCATAAGCAAGTATAAGGTATACGCAAGTAAAACAAATTCTGCACCTATCTCAATTGATAACGGAAGCATATTGACAAGCCAACTAAACGAGCGCGAATGAAATGTAAGATGCCTTTTAAGCGAATGACATTGATGAAAAAAGGATGAATGACTACGCTGGATCTCACTGGTTTTTTTTAAAACTTGCACATTGAGTGTATTCGCTAAGTTCTAAGTTGGTTTCAGAAGAAGGCTTTAGGCATGTTCTGAGTGGTCTAGTTGGTAGTGACTAGTGACCCCGCCTTCCGATCCTAAGGTTGTGGTTTCAAATCCGGTCGTGTATCAATGAAATTTATGTGCGCTATACCAGTAGGTACTCTCAAACGGTGAAAGAAAACATCGTGAGTAAACCCGCGGCTTAGTCAGCTCCGCACATATTGACCATGTCTTTCCTGTGGACAAGGCCGAATAAGCTGAGAGGATGGAATAGGTGCTGGGCAAGCCTACTTCATCTTAATTCATCCTAGGCACTACAGCGTCCGGTCTGTGAAGGTAAAAGTTGCCTCCTGACGCTGTATAAATCATCAACTATAGATGGTAAAAGGCCTTAGTTATAAGCTGAAAAAATACTGACCAATGATGATGAGTTGCGTGCCGAGATAGGCCAGAGCATGTCCGTGCCTCGGCATCGACATTTCTGTTTCTAGTTGCCATTGCCGTGTCTGCCAGTTCCACACATCTATGGCACCCACACTGCTAGCTGTCTTATCCTAAAAAAAATTGTTCACACAATAAATTCTTACTGTTCCGATAAGCGAACGTAGGTAAGTTATTTCATAAAAGTACTGAGAGTATCCTACAATCAGAGTTTATTTGAAAATGGTTAAGCCGGTTTCAATCCTACTATTCTAAAACTTGGAATATGCAAATTCGTGACCTGCAATAACATATACCTAGGCAACTTTTGATACATATACTTATACCTATTATTCGGGTACGACACGAACGAAGTCGAATAGTTTCTGGTTACAAATACCTAACATGAATTTGACCTACGAGTAGGTCACCTTTGTTTGCACGTAAGTATTTATTTATTACCGACAAACACGTGGTACCTTATCGGACACCTTCCCAGCACCACCAATAACGTACAGCTTATCATTCATCGCAAATAGAGTCGCGAAACATCTTGGAAAGCGAAGGCTGTGGATTTCTGTCCATCTGAAAATTATTCTTTTGCTAAGGCTTGTTTGAATTTTTTAAAAGTTAAATCAAATCAGACTTATAAAAACCGATCAAGTGCGAGTTGAATTCGCACACGCAGGGTTCCGTACCATCGTACATGTACATAAATGTTTCGTGTGGGGGGCCCCCCTTTTATTTTATTTTTACTATATTTCAACTCTTTACCTATTACGGTTCATGACATACAGCCCGCTAACAGACGGATGGACGGATAGACGGACAGCGGTGGCTTAGTAATTGGCACACTTCAGGTACGGAACTCCAAAAAATATTCTATAAATATTATATAATACCTACAGAATATTATAGATGTTTTTTTTTCGGAGATAAAAAAATCAGAAAATAAAATATAACCTTAGAAAACCTGAATTACATATCTTTGACAAGTTAGGATCAAAATTATCAGGTATCCGAGGTTGATCATCTCAAATTGACATTATCATTGAGAAATGATAAGTGATAGATTTTCTAAGGCAAATCATTTAACCTTTGCACCTGTGTAGAATCCACGTACGGGTAGACATAGGTAAATGCTGCTCTTAGCATTTATAACAACATACGTGCGTAGAAGTGACCTCGTTCAAACTATACTAATATTCTACACAAATCTATACTAATATTATAAAGCTGCAGAGTTTGTTTGTTTGTTTGTTTGAACGCGCTAATCTCTGGAACTACTGGTCCGATTTGAATGATTCTTTCAGTGTTGGGTAGTCCATTTATCGAGGAAGGCTATAGGCTATGTTTTATTTTTTTCAAAATTAGGGATCCGTAATAAAATTGCTATTTTGTAACACAAGGTGTAAAATCGAAAACCTATTTTTGCGTGCGCTGCAAAAACTATTGACAATAGAACAAAATGATGTACTACGGGTATGTAGATCCCATTAAGGCCTACAAAAAAGTCCGCGAGAACATATATCTAGCTACCATGGTTTAATCACAATAACCGATTTTGTGTTCAAAATAATTATTAAATCGTCTGAAGAAAAAAAAAACTACGTTAAATATGTATCGTAATATTAATCTTTATCGAAATTAAGCATTATGTTATCAAGAGTATTTATGTAGAAGTAAAATACTTTTTGTTTCATCTCAATCGGATATTTCGTTTAAAAGTTATCACGTGTGTAAGATGTTAAGAGTTGGTAGGGAGGCTATAATATAGGCAATATTTTATCTCGGTATTTCCACGGAAACGAGAAAAACGCGGTGAAACCGCGGAGCACAGCTAGTCTACAATAAAATTGTTTTAATGCAGGTAATCTTCTGGTTTACAATACTTTGTGTCTACTTTACATGTGATGCCCACTTTAGTTTTTTTACATCGACCACCCGCGATACAGGCTAGCCTTAGTGCCACCACTGAATTGTATTATATTTATCAAAATTTGGCAAATCTTACTTATATTATAAATGCGAAAGTTTGTGAGATGGATGTTTGGATGTTTGTGCCTCAATCACGCCTAAACGGCTGAACGGATTTGAATGAAACTTGGAATATACATTGTACATGTACTGGATTAACATAATTATAGGCTATTTTTTATCCGGATACAACGCGAGCGAAGCCGCGGGCGGCAGCTAGTAAATATATAAATATTTGTGGACATTTCACACAGCGCCATCTAGCCCCAAACTAAGCAAAACTTGTACTTTGGGAACCAGAGGGCTGATAGAATACTTATGTATACTTTTAAGTACATACATATGATACATAATATTACAACACCCAGACCAGGAAGAAATATTTGCAGAACATGCTAACATTTTTCCCGTAGCGGGAATCGAACCCGCGCCTCTTGCGTCTCAGCCGAGCACTCGCCCACCATGCCAACGAGGTCGCCAAATATGTTTTGTATTTGTACATTACATACCTACTGCAATGTTCCTACTGCAATATATCAAAACCCGTTTTCTGTGAGGATATTCATATTGTATCTGGTTGATTACGTTAACGTTTAACGAAGCACAAAGATAGCGAGTTCTAATCTAGGTATTAGTACCTAGAAGCACTAGGTACTAATACCTAGATTAGATAACAAGGCTGGTGCTATTTATAAATATTATAAATGCGTATTTGTGAGGATGTTTGTATGTTTGTGCATCAGCCATGCCTTAACAGTTGAAAGGAATTGAATGTAACTTGGAATACCTATACATAAAACGCTTTTCGGAATAACATACAAGCTACTTCTTATGAAGCGCTCGTGGCGTAGCTTGCTTAGACGTTCTTGATTGATTGCTGAAGTTAAACAACCCTTTGCGCGGTCAGAATTTGGATGGGTGATCTCAAGTGGCATTACGAGCTGAGCGCTTCCGTGCTTCGGAGGGTACGTTAAATTGTCGGTCCCGGCTTTTAAGTCGTTAAGCTATGACGGAGGCCTTGAGGCGGCCTAAAAACTCCGACACATGAGTAGGCCACGAACTCATACGAACTTACTTACTTCTTATATAAATCCAAAGGTTCACAAAGATAATGTATGATGATATTTTTTATGGACTGATTTGCTGCTTCTGAATACAAAGGCGCGTTTTAATAGACCAGTGGTGCCATCTAGTATCTTAATGAGACTTTGAAACTAACTACCGATACTAACTGGTTGGTATTAGAGTTGTAGCACTCGACTATCTTGCAGACAGGTTTCTTCTTCTCGCCTGTCATGCCGCCGGCTACCCAGATGTACTCTCTGTACTTGGTGACGGCCACAGCCATGCGCGCCACGCCCATCGAGCGCACCTCGCTCCACGCCGCGGTCTTCGGATCGAACCTCTCCACTGAGCGGAGCACCCTGTACAGTTTGATACCCTTTTGATTCTGTTGTTCATATTGTTATACTTAGTTCTACAGATTTGCTGCCCTTGTTACTTCGATCTATTGGAATGGGATACCATTTTTTTTTATTAACCTTCGAGGTCTCCCACCATTCTCTCTCGATACCATTTAAGAAATGTCAAAATTGGGTTTAGTTTTGGACGCATAGAATAACTGATAATCTATCGTTAGGGTAAGAATCGACACCAGTATCCAGAAAAAATATAACTGTCCAGCTATCTAGAACTTTTAATACCAAAATAAGCAGTATGTTTATCTAAGTGAGTAGATAGTAACGACATCACTGTATATTTGAACATTTTGATACGTGGACCACCACAGTACGTGAACAGAACAATAGTAAATACCAAAGTAATTGTGTGATTACCTTCCTCGTTTATCCTGTCCGCCAATTGCATACAAAGCCATGCGATGCACCACTAAACCAAAGTTCTTTCTCGGCACGGCCAGTCCTGACTCGCTGTACCAGGAGCGGGTGACCGGCTCGTAGCTCCACACGGTGGAGACAACTACAGACTTGCCGCGAATGTCGTCGTCGCGAGGGTCTGCTCCACCTGGCCCAGTATTCAATATCATAGAAGAATGCCACAAGAGGGAATAAAGCAAGAGAAGTATGATAGGACTGTAACAAATGGAGGTCCGCAGTCTCCTATGGGTAACAGACGTGAACGACGAACGACCTTTACAATATCTTCGGTCCATCGGGTGGGGACCAGCCCATAGAGAGTTTACTGCTGGATTAAGCCTCCCAGAACGAACTTCCATCCAATTATAATTACAATTTCATCGGTCCATCGTGTAGCAGCATCGTTGGGAAGGTAGGTACCCTATACCTACCTATTATGCTACTAAACTTGTGCCTATTAGGTAAATGCTAATGTCATTTCTCTAGTAGGTGCGTACCTACCTACTCTGAACTGCCTACTCAATTGGTTTTTCTTTTTTCATATTTTCATTTATTATTTAATTTTAAGTACCTTTACCTATCTGTTGTTACTAAACCTTTTTCGTGTTGTGTGTTAATAAAATTCTATTCTATTCTAGCATATAAAAGCTGTTCTTATATAATAAAACTGAAGACTGAAGACATAAATAATAAAAGACTTACATATTAAATAAAAATTAATTACCGACTAAATAAACTCTCCCTCTGAGAAAAGCAACGGAATGGTGATGTCTTGGCTCAGGAAGTTCGCCTACGTTCTCCCAAACATTAGTCACTGGATCAAACCTAGAATAACAATTGAATCATCATTTTCTTACCTTTTTTCCACTTTATGTGGCGTTGGCATAACATTTAAATATTCTGATTCCATTTCCCTCTGTGAGAAGTTATCTCAACACTCAGTTATTTTTTACTCCTGTCATCTTCTCACATCTGCCTCATTGGCCTAGCTCTACACACATGCGTTTCCACATTTATATACCGTCTCTCTTCTTGTCACATAACAATTGTTCATGATCGAATATAACGACATGATATAAAAAGTCTGAGTAAGTAGACAATATTTGTTTTACCTGTAAATTTCTTTGCCAGAATTGCCTCCGATTCCATAGGAAGTGTGAGGGTCTATGCCGCCAAACACAAGCACAGTTTCTCTGTCCCAGTTGAATAGAGACCCGTCTGATATGTAGTTTTTGTTCGAAGGTCCCAGGATCGAAGTTGATAGTTTGTTCCTGGAATACCCGTGAAAATGTTTAATTTGATTCCAAACATTACAAATTATGAAAGAAGAAAGTAAATACTTACCTGATAATACAACTTTACGTCAGGGCATCAAGTACCACAGTAAAAATAAATCTAGGCCAAATACAGTAAAAAAAGCCAGAAATACTGACATGTTGATCCTTGCCAGAGACTCTTTGGAGTGGTTGAAAAGTGAAATTTGCGGACTGAAGGCATTAGAAGATTTCTGAGCTCCGGTTTTAGGAGAAGTTTCTCCTCTTGAAGCATTTGCTGCAATCTGAGGGCGCGCTGCGTTCTGTTGGGAGGTCCTAAAATTGTTTTTTAGATTTACAATTATTGCGCTAATGAATATCTGTAATAATAAAATTTGATATACCTTCCTACTTTAAAATAGGATATCCTCGTACCTTCTAGTGCCAGCTAGGGCAGCGGTAGCAGCAGCTAAATAAGAAGCTGCAACGCTATGTCTTTTCTCACTTGTTTTGCTATGGAAAAAGTTCTGTAATACAAATTATTTTTAACAAATAAAAGCTACATAGAGCAAAAACTACGACTTTCAAAATTGTGGTGCAAATGTTTGTTGGTGTCATGAGATGTGACTGTTTATTTATTTTATGCCACAAACAGTAAACTACATAGGATACATACATCCATATGGAGTTTTTCACTTGTATCGATTGTACTGCTTGTTTCGGTGGACGTGTTCATTTCTTCGGAATCCTTTTCAGGTGGGTCGTATATATCTTGTTTCACGGATGATACCTGTTTACATAAATTGTGTCTTTAGTTTGGCTGAAGTATAGTCTCTGCCAGCAAGCAGCCTTTGGCAAATCGTTAATAAAAACGAACATGTTTCTATTAGTTGTATGTTGATATAGTGCATTTTATAGTTTTAAAAAGTAAAATGAAAATAATTACGTTATCGGGCTCAACAGTGCACATGTGAATCTGATTAATGTGGCAGCGTTGGTTTTGCATATGCTGTTTTTGTCCTAGCAGTCTCTTTTGCTCCTAAAATAAAAAATACAAGATTTTAGTGGCGAAAAAATTCTTTAGCAGTTTCCGTCTGTAAAAAGTACACAAAGATAACAGTTAACAGGCATCTTTGGTTTTAAAGATCCGATGCTACGAAGAAGTCAGTTCTAGATATCCTAAAGCAATATGAGATAAAAAAATAGACCTACTTCAAACTGTTTCTGTTGAAATTCGCCGGGTACAGGGCTACGCCTTTTCTCCGCAAGAGGCGATTGTATGCTGAGGTCCACTTCCATAGGGGGCGACCGAATTGGAGGAGAACATTGACTACAATCCCTATTCTGGAAAACAACTAATGGGTTAATAAATTACTATAACTTAGGTTACAGTTGAATAAATAAACTCAAGACTGGGTGAAGAGCTAAAACGACCAAAGTTTATTTTACACCTGCTCGTAACGCGACCAAGCGTGGAAGACACAGGCAAAAAACCACGCTTGGCTGTATTTTTGGAAAAAATATGTATAATACAGCTGATTATTGAATAAAGTGTCTTCACTTTCACATTCATCTCCTGTAGGGTGCAGCGGGTAGGCGAAGTTTGAATGAAAAACTTCAACGCGAACAAAGTTGCAGGGCGTTTCACTAGTTGACATTGTGAACCTTTTTCCGATGCTCGAAGAATTCGCTCATAGTCGGGAACGATTTGTCCTTGTCTCCGAGTCCCTTCAGGGTGGCGGGGAGGGGGAAGTCCATCTTAGGCCGTCGCATTTCTATCTTATCGCTGTCCAAGCCTCGCATACTGCCTGTGCATAAAGTAATGTATATGTTTTTTGGGCTTTGCTATAAAATATTGATAGGAACTATGTTTTATAAAGGAACCGAAAATGAGTCTCTCTTATTTTGACATTGGTATAGCAAAAGATACGAGTCTATGAGTATCTACCTGCCTACCGAAGTAGATTACTTATATATTTATTTATTTTACTAACTAGAACTTTTGATAAGACAATACTATCCTAGATGTGAGAATAGAAGAAAAGATAAACACACCCGGGCCTCTTGGTTAAATCATCATACTCAGTTCTGCTTTTGTTTTGATTGTCTTAACCCAAAGTAAGTAAACATAGGCAACACAGGTATGTAACACAGTCTCACCGCAAAATATTTCCATAAGAACAGCTACAATCAAGTGTTAACGATAATTACCAGGTATGTCGTCACCCCTCCGCGTGGTTTGCATCATCGCCATCTGCTGGTACATCTGCTCGCGAGGCACCATGAACTGTTCCAGGTACTTGAGAAAGTCTTTGTAGGTCACGTGGTTCTGAAATGGTTGGAAAATTATATGCCAGAATACACATAATTTGAATGATTTGGTTGAAATCAAAGAAAGTTAAACACTGACTCTGAAGAATGACAATAATCGTCATCTTAGCAACAAATAGTTCCTATTTATTGCAAAGTTGTTTTAGGATACCAAAGTCCTGTTGAAATCCTTATAGTTTCGTCATGTCCGTCACTCCCACAGAAAAGCAAATGACTACGTTGCCTTTTACTCGTCAACTATTAGGACTATCGAGCTGAATTTTTTAAAACAGATCAGCCCTAATGACTAAACTGATTCAGATTAGACTTGAAATAGACATAATATGCATCTTGGAATAGCAAATCGGAGAAATAGCCGGTAAGGCACCCCGAGGGTGAAAGGTAGTTGATTCAATAAAAAATGTTCAATTTAGCAAATTCGTTCCGTTGACTTCGTCTTCGTAAGCCTTGGCATTAAGAGACTGATTTCTACAATAGGTATTTCCATTTAAAGGTTGAATACTTAGAAACTGAGTCCTTAGACATTTAAGCATTAGATACTTAGAAATTTTCTGACGTCAATGGCAGATAACAAAACAATACGTGCATACCATTGGGTGTTAATTGGGTCAAATGTTAGTAAGTTTAAGAAAAATAGTGATAATCATAGTGTTAATACTAGAAATAAGGATAAACTTGCTGTACCCACGATTAGGCTAGGTAAAGTTAATAAATCATTTAAAGGGCAATGTGTACGCTTCTATAACAAAGTCCCAAGCGAGATGACAAATTTGTCAGTTAATAAATTCAAAACACTAATAAAACAAAAGTTGTATAAAAAAGCTTACTATAAAATATCCGATTATATAGAAGATAAAAATGCTTGGGACTGAATGCTCCAACTCCTTTTATAACATGATTGTAAAGGGATCATTTTCCAAAAAAATAGCCAAGCGTGGTTTCTTGCCTGTATCTTCCACGCCTGGTCGCGTTACGAACAGGTGTAAATGCAACGTAGATTTAAGACGTGTCCAAGTGATCCCAGTGATTTTGTGGAATAAAAATTTTTGACTTTGACTTTGACTTTGACTTTGTTACTAGGAGGTGTAAAGTTTGTTTGTATAACTCGTTTTCGGATATCTTTCGGGTACATAGACTTTTTATTTTATACGACAGATTTTATTTACACAGAAAAAATACCAACTTATGACATCTGCATTTAGTTTTTACCTGTACAAGTTGGTAGGTTACGTATGTAAGTCCGGTAATTTGATTACTTAGCGCGTTCATTGTGTTTTCTATCGAAAAATTACGCAATCAGCAACGCAAAGGTACAGTCAGCAGCAAAAGTTCATTAAATTTTAGTGATTTTTAATCTGGAATAACTCTTGAATCCGTAATATCATGTTCAACATTATAACTAATATTTAAAGGTTAACAATTTTCAAGTGAAAGTTCCCATTCTAAACAATAAAAAAAATAGTTTTAAAAACTCAAGCTTTCGTTGCTGACTGCACCTAGCAAAGAGATCGAAAAGAGCCGTAGCCCTACGCGTTTAAATCTTTGGTACAGGCACTATTTATGACGTCACATACTATTGTATACACACATACAAGCCTTTTTCACATAGAGGTAGGCAAAGATCACGAATCCTCATTTGCTACGGTCCAGTACACATAATACTATTATATTCTCGCTTCATTGACTCCTATCACTATTAGGTACTACCCTACAGATATTATTAGATTCGAAGAATCTACAAAAATGTTATTCACCTTCTCTTCACCAATCCAATTGCGTTCAGCTGGCTCGGTTAGGCCTAGAACGTCGATCCAGTGATAATAATTCTTAGAATTGTTTCCGTACCAGTACTTTATGATGACAAACCTGGAAGTATAAATAACTGTTTAATGACTATTGTAGTTTATCTACCACACCTCTAAAGCAAAAAAACATTTAGTTTGTGAAATAAGTCAATTTTAAGTTTCTTTATTCTATTACTTCTCTGCTGGACTGGAAGTAATGAAAAGTATAGAATGCGTCCAGATGCTTCTTTCCCCGAGCATGTCGTAAAAGTCGACAAAAGGATAGTATCTTTTCCAACATGATGGACCACCTATATGGGCGATGGGCAGATCACCTGTCACCATGGTTCACAATATCCATCTTAGGACTAAATCAGAAGTGGCTGCAAGTATTCTTATGTTTACTTGTGGCTCTGCTCACCTCATTAGGAATACGGGTATGTTAATATGTGAGTATGTGTGTATGTTTATTCTATAGGTTCAGTGTCTATTTAAATCTATAGTACCTAGGTATTATGTGACAAATTTTGCTAGCAACTGTGCACAGTAAAGATAGCTTGGGATCTTGAAATAGAACATCTAAAATAAGATATATATTCTATTCTATAAGTACTTATGCTAGTAAAATAAACTCATCTTGCATAGATTGTGAGAAAGAAACTGCAAACTTAAGTTCATAATTTAAATTAATTGTTTTATGCTGTACGGCGTGTCTTCGTCTTTCGTAGGAACGGAGCCCTAAAGGAGCAAGTGATATTGGCATTTGTCTGGTCATTTTTAACTTTCTTAGGTTGAAATACTAACGCTAGTCCATCATCCACCATCTGCTGCACCTCCGGCTCGTTGACAATCTCCAGCACCTCGTTGTTGTCGGGGTTCCGCTTGATGTCGACGAGCTGCCACGGCGAGATGAGGCCGAATCGGACGCACCGCATCACATCCACCGTGAACGAGCGCCGACTCGACCAGTCGCCATACAGCCAGCGCACTCCGGCCATTAGCACCTCGATTTCACTAAATCATCACCATCATAAAAGAAGTATGTCAGGATCGTAGCAAATGGCGATCCGTGATCTCTGCCTACCCCTATGGGAAACAGGCGTGATTTTATGTATGTATAACCATCATAAGCCTATAAAATTCTACTGTTGGACATAGCCCTATCATTGCGGGAAGGCTTTAGTCACCACGCTTGGCAGGCGGATTGGTGACCGCCAGCTGGATTTGGCCGCCCATCTATTGGTATTTTGAACGAATAAACACTTATTCGTCCAAGATTGGTATATTCACTTAGTCAACTCTTACGACAGTCATGGAATGGAATGGAGGGGTCCAATTCTTGACTTAGGCTTTCGCTAAATAATTAACAATATGTAGTGGACTTGCCCTAGTCAGAGCATTAAGATGGAGAATTGAGAGACTAAAAAGGTGGCACATAATTATATAGCTGTGTCTCCGTTTAAGAGTGAGACGTACCTTTGATTTTAGTCTGTACCTAATGCTTAGGTAGGCTTCGTTGTGACCTAATCTATAGATGTCGATAATCTTAAGTGTTTTTTACAAAAAATTAAACCAAATTGAAATCATGAAATCGGTCTTTGATTCATAAAAACGTTATAAATTAAAATAACGGAATTTGAAGACAAGAAAGGTTACTTCAGCTCTACCCAAAACCAGACCTTGTAGAAGTACCTATTTATTTATGATTTTAGCAAGCTATAAAATTCAATGTTGACTTTATTCCAATTAGAGCGTGGTCAGTATCATGCCATGAATAGCAAGTTAGCAACTCACAACATAAGTGGGTAATTGGTGACATGGAAAACCGTGTTCCCCGCTCCACAAAGGTATAATGGTCTCCTAATGGTAATTAATTACGTTTGATACCATATCGATAATTTAATAATAGGTATAAAGTAAACCATAATAAATAAATACGTAGTGTACCTTGTAACGGATATGTAGTTCGATTTCAAGAACGTCATTATTTCTTCAGGTTCCAAAGTTAGAAAATCTTTAGAAGCCACTAGGGGTAGGAAAAACCGCATCACTCTTGGAACCTTGAATAAGTTTGTGTCCGTATATTATGAGCCCTGGTGGTGTAGCGGTAGCGTCCCTGCCTTGCGATCCTAAGGTCGTGGGTTCAAATCCGGTCGTGCACCATTTTTCTGTTCGAAAAATGTATGTGCGTTATACCAGTACTATCAAACGGTGAAGGGAAACATCGTGAGGAAACCGGCATGTCGTAAAACCTAAAAAGTTCGAAAACATATGTCAAATGAACATAAGCCACACTGGGTCAAAAAAACTAGTGACATTACAAGAAAAAGACCATATATTATTTGAAAAGTACACAAACAATCATCCCATATTTTATGAATAAGTTGTGTACATAGGTCATATCTCGGACGAACTAAATATTTCCCTTGAAATACCACTTGTTTCATGTGAACAATAATACCTATTAATCATCGTTTTGGCGATAAAAATATGATAATTACCATTAAGTCCATGACTGGAGTCATGTTCTTCAGCCTTGCTTCTTTGAAGAGTGAAAATGCTGTATCTTCAGTAAAAATATTTTCGTTTGCGATTAGACACCAGCATTGATTTTCTAAATCTAAAAGTAAGAGTAACCAGTAAGTACTTAAATTAATATACCAGAATGTTACCGTTCATCTTTAACAAATGGTGGACTGCAATTATATTATCAGCGTTTGAAGAGAACATTGTTAAAACGCTTGAAAGGATCTGATGACCTCGAGGGCTTGGCGGACGAGTGCCGGGCTGAGACGGGAGAGGTGCGGGTTCGATTCCTAAAGCCGGAGAAACGTTTGCTCGTTCTGAAAATATTTCTTCCGGGTCTGGGTGTTGTAGTATTATGTATTGTAAGTACCTATTATTCACAAAAAAAGTAAATAATTATTCTATCAGCCATCTGGTTCCCATAATACAAGCTTTGCTTAGTTTGGGGCTAGATGGTGTTGTGATATGTCCTCAAATATTTATATTAATTTACTTAAATAGTGATGCCGACTCATTGCATAATCCCAACCTTTTATACCGAGATACTGCGCAGCACAGAATAGATCCAGGATGTTGTCTCTCCTCAGCAATTTGTTACTCTCCTGACCGCTGAAGATCATCCATTCGTACACCGTTTGGAAAGCTTCCGGAGTTACGTTCGTCTATAAACTTATGCACATTATAACAAAATTTACTAAGTGTTTACAACGAAGTAACTGGAACTTGTGGTATTAAAATATTATTTAGTAAGAATAGGTATATTTAAATGTGAACATGTGAGCTGTAAAATTGTATACCGGTAATATACCAGTAACTATAAATGTAATTTATAGGTTTATTTAGTTTACCTACCTATACTCACTGTACTTTCATGGGAATATTTTTGGATTAGGTCATGATAGGAATTCGATATTGGAAAAAGTAAATTTGCTAAAATGCAAACAATAGATAGAAGAGAGATTTTCCATTATAAATAGTGAGGTGCTTATTGTCATAAAATGTAGGTACTATAGGTACATTAGTGCCGACCCTATATACCTAGCCCCCACATAGCCACGTGTACGTCTGTTGTAGCCTGATCGCGCAGCATGGGTTCCGTGACATCTGTCGGATCTGTATTCTTAAGCTATTTGATTACCTACTTGTACGGATGTCACTCAACGCATGCTGTCCGAAAGAGATTGACTTTGTGATAGTTCGACCACGAAGACCAGCGCTCTGGCATGTCTTGCCCTGCCATTGCAAATGCAGAGTGTTGGCTTTTTTGTTACCTTAATTGTAAGACCATTGTGCATTGACTATTGTATATGCAAGTGTGGTTTGGTAACAAAATAAATATTTTTTCTATTCTATTCTACATAAAGTAGGAGAAGGGCAAGGAAATTATGTAGTATTGTTATAATTTATCTTTAAAACCTAACTGCAGCGTAGAGTTTCATGAAAATAGGTGTAGATAAAGCAATAAAGAGATTCTTACGGGTGGTAGCTCAATTTCACTCAGAGGATTCAGATCGAAGAAAGAGGAATATATCTGCAATACTATGCGATGGCAGTGGAACTCTTCGTCACCAATCCGCACCATAGTGTCAGTGTTCCTGGAAGAAAATTATTTGGATCGATAAGTCTTCGCCTTCGAAGTGTTAGATATCGACGAAGGCTACAGGAAAATCTCTTTGCATTATCAACTCATCAACAAATACTCTGATAGCATTATCAACAACAGTAACTCTTAGTGCGCCATATATGTGTCGCAAACTTAGCGCAAACGATTCACAAACATAATCGTTGATAGTCTGAATGACATGACTGACAGTTTCAAACAATAATTCAAATAATAAACCAAACTACTAACATAAAGCTATGTATTCTTCTAAAAAACTCCTGTAAGAGGTCCTGTTTCTTAGGTAACTGCACTCTCATCCAGTCGATAGGCTCAGCCACCGCATACCCCAGACTACTCAGTTCCTTCCCCTTGTCTTCTCTGACTCCTGGAGACTTCGTATTCAGTCGATCTGAATTCTTTACTTGGAAATTTAAATCGTGTGCTTCTCTGTTACCGTACTGAAGTTGTGGTTCGTTTTCTAAATCGTTGTCCTAAGATGGAATGAATTAGTAAGATAGGTTGGCAGCGTTGTCATGTCACTTATGATTTTTTTATTATTTGATAAATCTAGATAGAAGAAACTTTGAAACCAGAAAAGTCATTAGTTTCCTACAATCGAAACTCAGCCATAATCAAGGAATATAATGCTTTGACGAATTGCAGCAAAATGTTGAAATGAAACTAACATAATTTCTGGAAGTCTCATCATCGGGTTCACCCGCAGCTTTGCCTTCGAACTTTACTTTGACTTTGGCCTGCGTCGGATCCGCCAGCAAGACGCCGACCGTGGAAGATTGGTACACAACCTACAAAACATGATAAGTCGTACGCATTTATTAAATTAAATTATATACGATGTACCCATTTTCTGCCGCCTTCATTGTAATTCCCTATGCCAATACGTATACTACGTATAAGTGCCTACCTATATCGTAACCATAATCGTATTATGTTCAACCCAGATCATCATAGGAAACAGTTATAAAAAAGGGGTACTGACTTGATTGGATTGGACCTTCAGGTTTCCACTAGGAGTTGATTTGAATGGAAATGCCGCTCCTTTTTGAATGCTCACCCGATCTGTACTACATGTGCTGCAATAAAATAAATTGTGTAACATTTAACGATTATTCTTTAAGACAAAAATGAATAGTCATCCGTAAAGGAAATGAATGAAAGCAGGGTTACCTTGAATTGTCTACACTTGAATTAAAATTATCATCCATGACTTCTTTAGGATAGCTATTGATGTACTCTGCAGCGAATTTGGCTCCGTAACTGTGAGACATTTCTTTCTTTTTTGGTTTTCTAAAACATTCAACTGAGTTTAATGAAGCTGTTGTTGAAAAAATCTACCTGTTATTATAGGTACTAACTTCCCTCTGAAGGTCCACGACATGTAAGGAGACTCGGTGAGTTCGTTTATATATTTTTTGACGGCGTCTCCAGAACACTCATAAAAAGAAAATTTCTCTTTTCGACGAGTTTTTTGCTGACTGAATTTTATGAATTCTAAATCTGAAATCAGTGTTTAAATTATAATTTATGAACATAGAATACTTTATCACCAATTTAATTGCAATGTACGATATACCTGCTCAATTAATTTCCGTCTCTATCTAAATCGGTCGGGTCGGTACGTGCCTTCAACTATGTTGAAGTGTAGTTCACGTTAATAGTCAAATAATCTCTATAAATGTAACGTAAGTAAAAACCAAAAATACTAACGAATGGTTCACTCACTAAAGTCACTTGTATTTGTGAGATCGGAGAGCGAGCTACTCCTGCAGATCTTGGGCTGGATGGTAATGCTGTACTGTTCTAGAACGTTTCCAACAGCTACTCTCAATCTTCTCTTTGAAACTTTGCAGCTAGGAACAACTTTTTCTTAGAATCCATTTTTAGATGCTACTTACTAGTAATAATTATAATATTAGAGGTTCAAAATTTAAGAAGCTCTACCCTTGCTATGACGTTCTATCTTGGAAGAATAAACACACGAGATACATAACTCGGCTGATCTCACCCTTTACCCCTCTTGGTCTTGCCACAAAACAAGTCTTTATGCCTTGGTAAACGAAATTGTCTTACTAGTGTGACTTGGGTTCTCGAGGACAACATAACAGAAAAAATTATTACGAGTAAGTTCGCCCTTTTATTTAGTAAAAACTACAGTGACCGGGCAGTTAATATTATTCGTCCAAGCGTTCTATTCTTTGATTATAGACAGGTATATAATCAAAGATTCAATAACTTACTCTCGTGCGTTCAAAGGCAGGGCAGGTTTTCTCGCATTTGACACTATTTCTCCACCATTTACCTGTATGTTTTAATGTGAAAATTCAAGTGCATTTTAATACTTTATTTGCAATTTTATAACATCAGGTTTTTATGCATTCTACCGGATCTTCTACTTACATAAAGATACTTCGTAGGTTTATGTCCGCCTAATAATATGGTGTAACCCGAGAAAGATGGTATTTAGTCCAAGCAAAAATTTAAAAAAAAGGAAGATGCTACAAACGACAAAGTTAATTCGCTGTTCTGAGGCAATAAACTTACTTTTTCCAAGCTAACACTTCTTTTCATTTCAAGCTCACTGAAGGAATATTTCAAGAACAGGTACCATATTGCTGCAATCAATGTTTTTATGCTTATTATGAATCTCCAAGACTCGTTTGTAATTTTTGGAAGTTGTATTTTGTGTCGTTTTATAAAACTTGTCAAGGTGAAAAATATTCTAAATAGAGACATGCCATTTTTAAAAGACAAATAAAAAAACAGTAAATTCTCTTTGGGAAGTCAAAACTTATGATGATGTAGTGTAGAGTAGACAATCTATATCTTTATATTAGAAACTTCTTAGATAAATACTTATAAAAAATGTCTTATTTATCATGCAAAAAGTTTTTATTTAAATGCTTAGGTACCTACCTACATCCATAGAGGTAAGTAGCATGGAAAACAGAAACTCTTGAGTCTATGCAGTTTTGTAGGACGGTTTTTTTGTATTTTAAAGAACTAAGTACACGTAGGTATGTAGATTGAGTTAGATTTCCTTATAGCTTGTACTTTAGTGTTTCCAAAATCTTCTACGCATATCGTATTCTATATTTATACACACATGCTTGTAAACTAAACATGATGCATACAAAGCCACACCATTGATTTGTTATCGTAGTATCAATAAGTTCGATAACGTGCGTCTGGACTGTTTCAACAAGACATGTTTACATGAAATAATAAATGGCTGCTCGACGGGTGTAGGTTGCCTACCTGCGCAATCAGTCTTGAAAAGGTCTTAAATAGATGCTAGAATTAGGTAATATTTCAAACATTGTCCGTGCATTATAGGCACCATCTGCCAATTAAAGAAGAATCACAATATAAAGGCTTCTTCCTGCTGTTCCAAGTCTCCACTCCTCGGTCCTAGACTAGCCTGATCCATTGATAGCCCGCAATATCTCAATACCAACATTACCATTATTTAAAAATCGTTTTCAGCTTGTCTTTGTCCATTTCTGGGCGTAGGTCTCCTTTTACTTAGTAGGCCAGAGATTTAAACTCTTTACTCAATTTTCTCAACTACCTATCTATAATAGCATAAAATAGTAACTTACTTTTTTGTTTATACTTGCTTTATAAATCATTTTAGGCCAATTCAGCCCTATTCTCACCAGGAAAAATGTTAGAAAAAATATTCAGACCCAGTTCAGACAGATTGATTATTCAATGACTTCATAGAACCGCTATCTCTTATTTATAACCACGGTAAGCACACATTAAACTCATCGAAATAAAATAAAGGTGTGCTCAACGTCTATGTAGTGTTTATTTTATTTATGCTCTATGCTAAACTAATGTCGTTATACATACCCACTGAGCAAATAATCACTTCGTTTTATCATACCGATCAACTTGAAAAAAAAAAAAACAGAAAAGGTAAGGGCATCCTTGTAAGCATCCTTGGAAGGATCCTTTCATTAAATCCTAACTCACGAATTTTCGTCTAACATCTAAATTAGCGAGAATTGAAAACACAATTGATCTTTTTAGAAATTCATCTTAATTTGATTATATCTACATACAGTTTAAGTCCAGGAGCCCAATTCTCGGGAAATAGATTATTATTCACATTCAATAAATATCGCCAGATGTGTCAAAATATCGAATGAATTGAAACTTCCGTATTCTCGATAATAATAATAATAATAATAATAAAACTTTATTTCAGACACAGGTCCGCTCACTCGAAAAACTAGATGCTAGACATAAGTTGCGATGTGATATATATCATTGATATTTTATTTTATTTTATTCGGAAAACAAACAGTATTATAAACTAAATTAGGAAACAACTTAAAAGACTAATTACCAATTAGATGTTTTCGCATATAAAAAACTATAAGAGTTTGTTGACATAAAAAACAAGTAAGACAATAACAGTTAAGAGGAGAACATATATAAGTAAATTTAACCAAACAGCTGAGGCACCGATTCAAACCAGCGTTTGGTGAGACTGCGCTTTAAAGTTAACGGTTTGGTGTTGAAAAGGTCCAACTCAGGATAGCCAACCAATTCATTGAAGTAATTAGCTGATCTAATAAAAAAGGAGTGTTGCCTGTAGTTCGTTGCACAATGGGGAACATAAAGAGACAGAGTGGGTGTTCTTACGCTTCTTGTAGGGACTCGCATCCGAATTAAAGAAAGAAGATGTGGGGAGTCAATATGAGATTGTATGATATATATCACATCGTGTACGTGATCGTAAGTATCCAATGAAGCAAGAATTAGGCTCCAGCACTTCGCTTTGATTGATCAAGGCACATAGGTAGGTACATTGCATTTTTATAACTGAGACGAGGTTTACTTAGGTCACTTCACACTTGATTTCTTTTTTTCTTTGCCGTGTTTACTATTGTCTGAATTTTACATTGTGTCATGTATGGAAGAACCCTTACAGATAACCCATCGCTTCTGAAAATGTATGGGTCGCTCCTAGTGATTCATGTGTGATACGTCACAAGCGCACTCTATCGATAGCCATTTGTTCGTATATAACAGAGCGCCGGCCGGTATCTGCATCAGTCCATTTCTAAGCCCGATTCTGAACTCGTGTGGTGTTCAAAACTTTTTTCAACAATCAACTAATAATGTAAGTCACTAACTTAATTCCTACAATAACAATCTATTTTTTTTTTATTTTTAGTGTTTTTTCTATCCGGTTTCCTCATTTATATTATTAAACTTTTCAGTTAAGTATTGTTGTGTTATCTTTACATCTTATGTAGGTATGTATATTATTACGCCTGTATCCCTAATGGGGTGGGCAGAGCCACAAGTAGTCATAAAAAACATGCAGCCACTCCAGATTCAAAGTCCCAAGATGGATATGGTGAACCATGGTGACATCTTATGTGAATATTATAAACACAACGAACCAACTTACCTTGTTATTGAATATTGGTAAACTCTTGAAAAATAGATATTTGATTCAATCTTGAAATAGCTCAAACGCGTTGTGTTCAAACAGATTTTGATATCTATGTAGATAGGTAGGTACCTACTGTTCCATATATTTTCTTAGAAAATCTAAAAGCAAGGTAGAAACCATAGATTGCTCTGGGTACCTAAGTATAATAAAAATGAGGACCTACCATCTTCATAAGTACATTATTGCGTCTTAGTTTTCGCACGAGGCAATAAAGTGGAATAAGCAAAAAGTTCAAATCTCATCAGATTGTCGTAATAATCGCTTTCAAGAAGCAAAAACGCACGTTAAAAAATCTACCTGGTTGCTACACCAGTGGCCTTCGTTTGTGTCATTAAGCTAACCAAATCAAGGTTACGTGCTCTTGACCTTCGGAATTCCTGATTGCTATCTTCACATTTCTTTTTTGTTACCAAGACGTGAAATGCTGCACGATTAGGCTTTATCTGTGGAACTTTACCTACCTAGTCAATTGGACAGTTTGTAGAAGTGGTAACGTAGGGACTTTTCCACTACCATAGAATTCACGGAAATATTAGCCAACTAATATTAGTCATACACTATGTTTAATTTGTCAACCTGAAAATATTATTTTATCAATAACTTACACTATTCGTATTCGTATGCTGGCCAAATACGCACTTTAATCAAAATACATAATATCTATGTATTTTGGATTGGATAGATATTATCAATCTATCTATTTACTATTTTAATTCTCTTACAAAGCTATGGTAAGGTTTTTTGCTGTTTATTTTTAAATGAGAACATATATATCGATTACACGGATATGTATATTTAACTTATTCTCCTGATTTACAGAATCAACGATGGGCGATACAGACCGCGTAGTTTTCCCCGACGAAGTTGACGATATCAAAGAGACAGGCAAGTCTGAAGTGAAGGTCGAAGCTGGGGACTCCAACAGCGTTGAAACACCCCCTACTGTGCCTTCCGTTACCATGAGGAACATGATCACTGTTCCTGGGAACTGCCCCCCGGGTCAGCAGATTGGAGCCGATGGCGTTTGCCGTGAAGTTTTTGACTAATCAAAGGTCCCATCGAAGAATACACCTTAGCCAAGTTACTTTGCATCGAAGTCGCTAACTAGCGCTAACTAGCTACTGCAAAAATACGTATGGGTATGGGTTTGTTCCGTGGTGATATTGTGATGGCTATTGTCAGTCCCGTCAATTCTCGCAGTAGCAAGCATCCAACGTCTTCGAGACGCAAAGCGACTAAGCTAACCCCCGAATACTCAAACGTATCTCAGAGTTGAGACGTGCTCAACTCTGAGTCGCGTTTGAATATTCGGGGGTAAGTCTTCTAATCTGTAAGATTATTGATTGTAGGCACTTTAATGCTAGGGTAACTTTTATGAGTATAGGTAGATGCATCTAATGTACCTACCATTACTACGAACCTACCATTTTATTTACACAGATGGGTTTTGGTCAAGGTTGCCTAATTTGTTTTGTTTCCGATGATAAAGTGAATAATCAGATACGTAGCGAAGTGCTAACGGACAAAATTAACAATGCAAAAAAATACCTGTGTAACTCGATTTAAAAGTATGCCACCTTGACAAGCATACTTCCAGTAGCTATAGAATTTCGTGTTTTATCTAAACCTTAAGTTGGTTCCAATATGTCATGTTGTGTGCACCATTACTATAAGTAGTTATAAGATAATTAGAGCGTATTTGTGAAGGCCTACGTTTGAAAGGAATGATAAATTAACAGTATTATTAAGTTGAATCGAATTGGCATCTTTAAAAATAAATGTTGTGTGTTAAATGATAATAAATGTTTTTTTTACAACAAAATAATTGTTTTAATAACTAACTAGTTTGTATTGTGTATATATTTCATTTAGGATTACTAGTTTACAATAAAACAATGAATTTTCTAATAATTAACGATCATTTACTTTAAAATATTCATTATAATCAAAGGTAAGTACTCTAGTCTCTCTGTGATAATCAAACATAAGGTCTAATTAAAAAACTAAATATCTTCCTATAACCCTGACATCATGAAATATTGTTGATATTCGCCTACAAAATTATAAGTAACCGAGCGTTGCATAAGTTTTAACAAATGGAGCTTCACTGTCGCACGAACTCCTGGAAAAGAAAAACTTATTTTATCGAAGAGACTTTTAACGAATAATGGAAATTATCTTTGCAACTACAAGCCACTTCTACAGATCTGAAGCAGGTATAAAGACAGGAAATAATTACTTCATGTAGAACTACTATGAATAGTTGTGTGAATCCTTTAATGCCATCATTTATGAATCTTATCGTTTTTATACTCGTAGTATTATTGTCTGCAGATAATCAAAATGTCCGTAACAACGAATTGGTAGGTGAATGTTCATGTATGACGATTTTCATGCGAATTAAATGACAAAGAATGACACCATGATAAGATAATGAAAAAAATAAGATAAAGAAATGCAATCTAATCTACAAATTATGAACATTTTACCTCAAAAATAGGTATGTGTAAAAAAACTAAGAGCATCAAATTTTACCACTACTACTTCTTGTGTCGTAGGTTATTTTTAAGTAGTGTTGTTTTAAGTTAAACTAATGTAGAGAAAGGAATAAGTGCGATCATAATAGTTTGAAATATTGATTACTATCATTGCTTTTTGTAGAGCTTAGAATATTTCTATAATGAAATAGTTTTTATCACTATGACTAAAGAATGAGACCAAAAAATATCAGGCATTATCAACAAAAGAAATAATAAACTAAATGCTAATAAATATTAATTTATTTAAAATAATAATGTATTTTATAATACACCCGTAACAAAAATACCTAATTGTGTGCGTCAATACTTATAGCTACTGCTCTTAAAAATATACTATTTTACTTCTAGTAGGTATAAATAGATGGTCTATATTCAGCGTAGAATCATGCTATGGCAATACTTATTGAAATTTTCGGACCTTTAAACATAGACTTTCGAAGTAAGCGACAGAGCAACTACGAAAATGAACAAAACGTCATTCCAGCGCAGTGCCAATGAGGCGGCGAATTATGCTCGATACATTTTCACCACTGACTCTTTCTTCGAAAGTCTACGTCTACGTCTCATGATGTTACATGTCGCAAGATATCAACATTGCGCGCACGCCTTTTTTGTTCACATGTTTGCGATGTTGCCAGACTTGTCGTCTAGAGTTGTTGTGCGATGTCGATCAACGATGTTCGACTTCGCCCGACACATCTAGTGACACGTGTCGCAGGATATTCCTTTTTCGTTCAGATGTTTGCAATGTTGCTAGACTCGTCATACGATGTCGACCAACGTCGTTCGACTTCGCCCGACATCTCTAGCGACACGTGTCACGGGATATTTGTCTTCTAGTGAATAGGCTTTATAAATAAATCGAAATGAAATAGTGGTATTTATTCTACAAAGAATATACACCTTTAGGAATAAGTATTTGTAAATATTACAAAGGCTGTTTTCTACGAACAATTCAGATATTTCTTACTAACGAATAAAATAATAATTGGTCATTGAAAACTTTCAAAAATAAAAGTTTCTGGACTGTTATGTTGAGCAATAGTTTAATCCTTAGTAACAAATCTCTGTGTAAAACTGTACTGTGAGAATGTGTCATGCAACACTAGACTATAAATAAAATACAATGGAAAACTATGTACTAAATAATGACTAATACTACGAACTAACTACGAGAAGGATCTCAGGGCAGATCACAGGCTACTTTTATATTGGTACACTAAATTACGTTGTGGAACAGGCCTTAGTGGTTGTCATTCCACTTTTTACAATAGGATTACAAATGTCATCTAATGGTGTTCGAATGGTGCATTCCATTGTAAAGCGCGACCACGGCCGGAAGAATGTACTAAACTGACGTAACCCACGTGACCATGTAACCACGTGACAAACGTCAGATTAGGACATTCGACAATTCTTTCACCAAACTGGTTCAAAAGAACTAGTGACACGATTAGTAGTAGGACATTCGAAACGTCCACGGTCGAGCTTGCAAAGTGAATACACAATAAAGGTTCATTGGCTGCGTACTGATTAAGCGAGTACTTGCCTCGCGCGGCAGCCTCGTGAGGCTGCTCGGTCAGTCAGTATGCAGTTGACTTAAAACTGACGCAATGTACGCCCAGCACGCAATGGATTAAACGAAATCGTGCAGCGAGTATTTGAGTGGTATTTAACAGACAGTGTAGTGCAAGAAACAGAAATCCGTTGCGTGCCGTACGTCTAAAAACATGTGTATAAAATGAGATGGCAACCACAAAACGTTTAACGCTGACTACATATGTAACGATTTACTAGAACAAACAAAAAAATGAGATGCTGTTCACCAGTTCATTCAAAACCCCTGATCTGTAGAGCTGCAGATCAAGTTTTGACTTGAGTTAAAATATTTGCACAAATAAATTGTTACATCAGAGGATAGACAGAAGGCTGTAGCCAAGTCAATCACAACACCACGTCGTGTCGCATACATTTTTTAACGCAGCGTCTAGCGTTTTCTTTAGACACCCTCGTATACAGATTTAAAGTGGATTTGAAATCTTGACTGTGAACCTTAAACATGTCTTCTGTAGTTAGTCTTAGTTCTCTTAGTCATGTCTACTCTGTATGAATATGGGGGAATGTGACTTGGCTACAGGCTACGCGAACGGCGAGGCCCGATAACGTAGGATCTACTTACTCGTCCTCCCAGGGACAGATGTCGTTCCGCTTCCGTTCGAGGCTGCGTTCGCTCCGATCCCGCACGATGCTGGACTCTGAGACCGAGGTGATTCCCTCCCGCACCCGGCTGCGGGCGTGCGCGTCCGACTCGGACACCGGCCGCGGGCAACAAGGCACTGGGACCTCCGCCTCCTCCGCTATGTCCTCCCCCTCGGCCAGCGGGGCGACCGTCCGCGGGAGGGGCTCAGTCGTTTCGCTCTCGATCCGGCTCGCGTCTCGACTCGACGCCGGACTGTCTCTCTCCTGCTTAGGCTTCTCCTCCTCGTGCATGGTGAGGGAGACGAGTGCGGAGGCGGTGGAGTCGTCCGCGGACTCGGGCTCCGGCCCCGGGTCAGGGTCTGAGGGCATCGTGCGGAGGGGGTCGGTGGGCGTGGCCGCGGTCGACGCGAACACGGACGACGGCTCGTCAGAGTGCGCAACAGATCGCGGGGATCCCGACCCAGGGGAGTCTTCCTCGGGCGCTGAGCTCACGCTGGAAATGAAGATTATAAGTTTAAGAACTCGGCATTTAAAATTTATTAAGTAAGCATATCACACCAGGGGGCGGTGATGATTCACACTGTTGTAATCAGTATCCATTTGTATCCATCAAATATAACGGCTATAGTAAAACCGAAATATTTGACTACCGACTAATATAAATTCATGGTATTAAAGATAACTCCAGGCGCCAGGTGCTAGCTGTACTGCCGACAGTTTGTACAGGCGTTGCAATGAATAGTACTACCTGATGGAGCACAAAGGTGTTGATTGCCGAAGCAACACACCCGATATTCTCATCTCGACAGATAGTAGCCAATGAGATGGACGAGGGGAGTCCACAGGGAATGCGGGGGGGAGCCCAACGGAACTAAGTGCCGCGACTCCACATCCGATAGCCTTCGATAGTTTAGTTGTAGTGTTACTGCTTACCTGATGGTGGGGGTGGGGTGTGGCGCGGGCGCCGACATCGCAGGTGCGGCGGCGGGCGGGCGAGGGGGGGCGCGCGGGGAGTGCGGGGGGGAGCCCAGCGGCGCCAAGTGCCGCGGTTCCACGGCCGATAGCCTTCTCAGAGGCGGCGGCGCGCCTCGCAATCCACCGTCTAACGTACTCTGCTGTGGTAACCTGGGGGAGTTACCGGTAGAGTTTAGTTACAAATGTAAATTTAAAACTAGTTATATATACAAAAGAAACAGTCGGATATCAATGTATCTTTACTCATCACAAGGACCATTTCCAAACACCTTTTGGCATTTCATTTACGGCGTCGCAGCTAGTAAGTATCAGATGTCAGGATCAACAACTTATTAGCCGAAGCGTGGAGTTATATCCGTGAGGAAGTGGCCGTTGGAGAAACCACTTTTAAAAATAAGTCTAAGTCGCTGTCGTCCTTTCGTCGTATACCTTCGAGCCACTCTCCCACAGCACATGTCCTCTGTGTCTATAGCTACCTTCTCGTCCGCTCGTGGACGGAGTGTGCGATGACGGCGGCGCTGACGTCAGAGCTGGAGCTGCCCGAGTCGGCGGTGGAGTCCTGTCGACGCCGGCCCGTGCTGCCGTACACTTGTGAGCCACTCTCCCACGGAACGACGTCGCTGTCGTCTTCCACTGGGTCTCTGGAAGATAATTTGGGAGATAAAGTATTGATCATACAATAGTATTGAATAGGTGACGCTATTGGTCGACGATGAAGTGTAGCGCCAAGAGCATGGAACAAAATTAACTATTAAAAACAACTCGCGACGCTATTTGCCGATGAGGAAGACTAGCCGGTCTCCTATTGGTCGAAGCCGTTGTATCTAAAGGGGAGGTAGGTGAGAATGGACTGGCTGTGGGTGTATTACTACGAGCTACGGCGCGGCGCAGAGGGCCAGCTAGTGAGGTACTATTGCTTGGCATGGTATACCTGAAGGGGAGGTCGGCTAGGTTGGACTGGCTGTGGCTGTGGCTGGGCCCGAGCGGCGCGCGCGGCGGCTGCGCGGCGCAGAGGGCCAGCTCGTGCGCCGAGCCGCTGAGCGAGCGGTCGGAGCCGCGTCTCCTCCCGAGCGAGCTAGCGCCGGTGCACGTGCTGGTACCACTTGTCGAGCCCGGCTTCTTCTTCACCTGCCCGCCAAAGTTGAAGAATCTGAAACGAAAAACACCATCCTATTACTACTACTCGTGTTGTTAAGTTACTTCTCTGCTGGACTGGGAGTAAAGAAAAAACGTAGAATGCGTCCAGCTGCTTTTCTCCCCGAGCATGTCGTAAAAGTCGACTAAGGGTTAGTATTCTCTCCAACATGATGGACCATCCATATGCGCGATGGGCTAATCACCTCTCACCATGGTTTACCATATCCATCTTGGGACTTTGAATTAGGAGTGGCTGCAAGTTTTCTTATGATTACTTGTGGCTCTGCCCATTAGGGATACGGGCGTGATAATAATTATGTATGTATGTATGTATGTGTTGTTAAGAGAATGGTTTAGCACATTCACAAGTTGGACTCTAGTATCCCCTGAATTAAAATAAAAGTCATGCACTCCATACGTGTTTTTCAACTTTTCAATTCTACGAAATGCCAATTTCCTCACTGTTCTATTTTCTTTGTGAGATTGAGATGCGCATCGAAGAGGTACGTCATCTGCTACAGTTAGTGAAAAAGACACGTACTTTGCTTTCTTGAGCTGCACGTTCCGACCTTCGACCAGTAGCCTCTGGAAGTGGTCGGAGCGTATGAATCGCGGATAGCAGTCCTTCTTCAGTAGTAAGTTGTAAACGTGCTCAGCCGCGTGGTCGAGCGCATATCGCGAGCCACTCTTTATGCCCTCGGCCACTTTCTCCGCGGTCGCGCCGTCTATGTTTATTTCACACTTTGCGCCCGGTTTTAGGAACTCCCTGAAATGGCACAAAAGGGACATTGAGAGGCCTTTCATGCTAAAAAACATACATATAAAATAAATAACACCCAACAGTCACATACACAGTCCTGATCCCGCACTAGGATTCCCTGTGTCGTGGGAATCAGAAACTACGAGTACCATGGTACCACAACACCCAGACCCGGAAGAAATGTTTACAGATCATTCAAACATTTATTCCGCAGTGGGAATCGAACCCGCACCTCTTGTGTCTCTGCCGAGCAATCGCCCGCCACGCCACCGAGGCCGTCAAATTAAATCAAGACATGAAATACACTCACTCATAGATATCATCAAGTTTCTTTGGTATCTGCTTAGTACTGCTCCGACGAAGGTCCATGACGGCGAGCCAAAACCGTATGTTTTCGTGCGAGTACTCTTTCCTCAGAAAACTAGTAAACTCCTGCAGTCCCGTCGGATCAGTCACCAGTTCTTCTATAGACAGCGCCCATCTCTGCACACGCTTTTCCGTCGGCACCTCCACTCTGTCATACACCTTATAATGTTTCATACAATAGCAGTGATAGCTTCGAATATGGTGTGATAAAAAAGTTCTATAGGATGACATAAGCTTTCACTGGCTATTGTCGAACCGGCAAAGACTTATGTATACAGTAAATGGGCTTTTATCAGAAAGTTTTGCTTCTCATGAAACTGGTTCTTTTAAATCGTTTGTTAGATCAACGGTCTGGTTAGGTAAGATTAATATAACCAACAATTATAGAGTTAAAATGTTATAAGCATTGTCACCTAACTAGGATTTCCTGTGCTATAGATAAATTATAGTTATCACTCAGAGTAATTTAAGTCCAAATTACTGGATCTGTTTCAATTTTAACTTAATATTTGCATAGAGTGTAAATAAAGAAAAAAAAATTGCATAGAGAAAAGCTATAAACAAAAAATTGTTAAAAAAACAGTGTTAATATTAATTAACGTGAGAAATGTGGTCGCTCTAAAGGATATTCTGACGATCAAAGAAATCATAATTATGGTGAAAGAATTGAAAGACGTCGTAGCTCAAGATAATTGCACAATACAACTCAACGTGACTAAATCAGTCAGAGGCGCACTTTAATCTTTAGATCATAGTGAGTCAAAAGAACCAGTGACACGAATAGTGATTAGGTCTTATAAATTGAAATCTTTGAAGAAAGCAAGCAAATTCTACTTCTAAGGCAATAATCTCAATTACTTGCAAATATGCTGCTGTTCTAAAGGGATTGAGGCTACTGGGGAGTTCAGTGTGCAACACGAATTTGTGTTTTGTTATTCACACAAATAAAACTAAGTTATAAGTTAAGGCATACTTTTAAAGCCTTATCGTTTCTATCTTTTTCATCATTTTATTTATAGTTATTATTATTCTTTTTTAAAGCCGTGATTTCTGTGTATGTCTGATCACTTTCTGATATTATATTGTCAAGAAAAAGAGAGGAAAAATAAATTCGTGTTGCCCACAGTCCGAGCTAAATAATGCACTCACAGAGGACTGTTAATTTGCCAATACAGGGGGTCTTCGGCGATCCAAGGGTTGGAGGGCTGCATCGGGGTGAGCCAGGGATCGTAGGGAGCGAAGGTCTCCGCGTAAGCCGTAAGGGCCTCTAGGGCAATTGAGGTCTTCACTCGGGTACGGTCCAGGCTCGCTTTTAGCTGTTCGATCTAGAAGAATTATACAGTACTCGTAGGATTGATCATTAAGTCACAAGTGAATTAAAAAACCCGACTGGCTGAACTAAAATGAGTTTAACCGGTTTGGATGCAGTTATATAATCCGAGGAAGGTTTTACTAGTTTTGCATGATGGCCCAGTCTACTTTTTTACCCATATTTTATATCGTCATCTCTTGATTTTTATTCAAATTATGTACCTGTGAAATTGTATTTTTTAACATTTGTAGCACTATCGAAGTATAAACTCATTAGGATTTTTCTAAATTTCATTGAAAACCTACCCAGCTGCAAGATAAACAATATTTTCTTACATAAAGCTAAAATCAGCCGGGTAAATGAAAAAAAATTAATGATTGATTGACAGTATCTTCCCAAGGAAAGTAGGCCATTCAGAATATCGGGGGCCTAGAGACCAGGCAAAACGAATATTTAATGTCTAGGTGGATAGCCAAAACTGCGTCTAAATATATCACATGCCTAAAGGATTGACGTCAAATAAATATATCGATAGAACCATGCCTACTACGGTCGTGTAAGTTCGGTGTAAAGATTTTTAAATCTAATATTTTTTCATTCCAGTGCCTTATTGTTTATTTCAATAAAATTCATTCAGTCTACGTTCCGGACTTTACAATTTAACTATAAGAGATAGTAGATAGAGAAAGAGTTGAGGTGTAATAGAATACAGTGAGTTAATAGGGAGTTTTGACATACTACATATTTACGGAATTCTAAAAGGACTAATAGTTTAACTTGCTCTTATGTTAGAAATAGCAATTACTTGTGTATTACTAGCATCCACCCGCGACTTCGCTCGTCTGGTGCCGACTCGGATAAAAGTGGCCTGTATGTTATTCCAGGTTACGTCTATTTGAAGAAGTACACTCTGTTGGATATAGATCTAGACCTGCTAAGTATACTTCCAGGCCGAACGATTTTATCCTGCCTCCTTTCACTTACTACTTGCAACCTTAACAATATTATCATCAGTCCATTGGTTGAGTCCTCCCCAGTTTTTTTTTTTCAAAACTGGAGGTATTAACCTCTCTAGTGATATGCTGCACGGTAAAAGGGGTATTAACCTCTCCAGTGATCTGCTGCACGGTGACAATATTAAAGTTCTATTAACTTCTTTTCTCATGTTCTTTAGCACGGTGAAATTTGAAAAAGGGATGTTAACCTCTTTGTGGTAAGCTGCACTGTGAAACTTATAGAAGAGGTATAACAAACCTGTTTAGCTGCTAACGGTAAATTTATAAAAAGAGTACCTATTAAACACTCTAGTCATCTGCCGCGCCATGCGTTGAAAAGCCCCGCTCCTGACTGTCAGTCACATTCTTGGAATACTTACCTCCTTCTGGATCCGCTGCACGATGCGTCTCTTGAAGCAGCATGGATGTCTGGTGTGCATATGCACAGGGCAGGGCTCCAGGACGCCGGGCAGGTCGCTGGCTGACGCTCACTATCTTATAGAATACAGTGTCTTGTAGAACACTCACTTCTCTTTGGATCTGCTGCACGGTGCGTTTCTTGGAGCAGCGCGGATGTCTGGCGCGCACTGGCACGGGGCAGGGCTCTAAGGCTCCGGGCACTCCGCCAGGCGGCGGCCGCGCCACGCGCCAATACGCGCGCTCCTGGCTGTCGCTCACTATCTTGTCGCCTTTCTTGCGGTCTTTGGCTAAACGCACCTGGAATAACACGAAAAAAACTTTATTCATAACTAGCCCATTTATGCTTCTAGGTGGTTTGGGCTGTGCGTTGAATAGAATAGAATAATATTTATTAAGTAAGTTCGTATGAGCTAGTGGCCAACTCTTGTAGACGGAGTTTTTAGGCCGCAAGGCCTCCGTTATAGTTTAACGACTTAAAAGCTGGGACCAACAATTTAACGTGCCTTCGAAGCACGGAAGCGCTCAGCTCGTAATGCCACTTGCGGTCACCCATCTACACTGTGACCGCGCAAAACGTTTCTTAACTTCAACGATCAATCAAGAGTGTCTAAGCAATCTACGCCACAAGCGCTTCAATCATATTTATTGAAAAATGAACACATTAACTGTTAATTAATTTAAGTTAAACTAACCTTAGTGTGATTGTCAATCGATCACATAAGAGTTTTACATTATTTAGATAGATAGAGGAATTTAGTTAGTGGGACAGAAACGGCTCTCAATAATAATAATAATAATAAGGAATTTAGAGGAAAGGAGACATTTGCCTGCGTGACAACGTGACGGGCTCTTAATCATCTCCAAGCTTTTAATCCGTAAGTTAGTGAAGATGTGAAAATGCTTAAGCCCAAATCACGCCGCAGCGGTTGAACGGATTGGAATGAAACTTGGAATATACATAGTACGTGTGCTGGAATAACATATAGGGTACTTTTTAACCGGGTACCTCGTGAGCCTAAAGCTAGTTGGAACATACGTTCAAACTTGCTAGGGATACAAATTAACTTTACAGAAGTTGACTCCGGTAGATATAACTAAAACAACTAACTTGTTCCTCCGCTTGCATTGTGATGAATTCCCATTTGGCGGCGAGGTTTTTCCTCAGATTGGCGAGCGCTTCTTGCTCGTAATCTTCTAAGGCATGCCTCTGTTTGTTGCGTAGTGTGCGTTTTACAAGATAGATGGCGTACTCCACGTTGTCCGGCCCTAGGGTTGGCGCTCCGGAACTGCCGGCCACTCGCGGCGCTTGCCACGGCCAGTAGTATGGACTCTGGATACAGAAATGACGTCATGTTACTGCAAAGATTCAATTTTAACGTCCTCTTAGGTAGGTACTTAGAGAGATAGGGAGGAAAGTGCTAGTGTAGTCAACGATAGATTATGAAGATAGTTATTGAAAACACAAGCAGAAGCCAATGGAAGTAGTTTGAGTTAAAGAACATTTTTTACTTCATCAGCTTTTGCTGGTCTCTTATGACATGTTGGTTTAAGTTACGGTAACATTCTTATTGTTAGTGCGTTTTAGATTTCTACGATTATTATGTTATACTTACTTGAAATCTATAGAGAGAAGAATCATCTTTTAATACAAGGTTTTTTAAATCGTTAACAGGAAAGAAGTAGCCGTATTGGCAGAGCTGACTCCCTAAATTTACGGCTTCAACTGTAATAGAAACAGATAAATTAGTTTTTAGTAATACACATAATAAAAATAATGATGATGATAAAAAGTGATCACTCACACTCACCATTTGTGGCATCTTCAGCAGCAAATCTGTCCATTAGCCATTCAACAAGATCATAACCTAAAATAGAAACAATGCGTTGTATTTGGCTTCGTTTGTCTATTCAAAAACATTTATAATAATTGTGATTACGAACCATTTGAAAGCGTTAAGTTGTTTTATATAAAGATCAAAATCGAACGCACTGCTGGCGGAAATGTCAATTTATAGGTACTTAAAAAATCTAAAGTGCATCAAATGAAAGCATCGTTAACTACTTAAATAAAACGGTCATGAATCAACCATAATAAATTAAAAGTAAAACGCTGCCTCCGAGCTAATGTCCGTAGACGTGAAAATGGGTTCGGGCCTCCACAGATTACGGTTAAGTTAGTTGGCATGTGCCGCTATCGATTTTTCAATCAGACACCGAGGCTAAGGCCGCAGTACACCGGTACACTAACCGGGGGTTACTTTAACCAACAGTTACGTTCACAGCTAACGTAGAAAACAGTTCGAGAAATATGCGTCGGATTAAATAGGCAAACTGGTTAAAGCGTTAGTGAAATGTGGCCTTAGACGGCACGCGTCCAACTGCTATGTGGATTCTAAGAAAGCTGACTAAGCTTGAATACATTTGGAATAAAATAATTTCTATAGCGCTTCCACTTAGGTTAATGATAGGAAAAGCCATCCTTTTGACTTCGCCGTGTCGCCGGGGAAATACGTAGCTGGGGGCTATCTACTATGCTTTAGGTGAAACAAAGGAATTGTTATTTACCCCTATATAAGTCACCTATACAGTAATAAGTAAATATTTTATAACGATACTCGATTTCTAAGGTTAGGCCTGCCTTATATCAATCCAGTAATGTTTTTTTTTGTCCTATGCTTTGTCTGTTCTGTATTTATTTTTTCTTGTGCGTTGTTTATAAATTATTTTCTTTCTTTCTTTCTATTTATTGATGTGCGTGAAGTATGTGAAGACTTACCAGTAAAAGCAGACGGAATAACACTAAGAAAGAGTTTTTGAGTTCTGACTGATACACCATGGTCTGGATCTTGCATTTCTTTTATTAAACTTTCCATCTGAAAATTAAAACACAATTAAGTAGTTAAAAATGGAACAAACATACATAAGACAAGGCAATCGCAAAATGCAGCGTTTAAATATTTTTGGTATATTCGTATACCAAAGTGTTTGTATTTAAATGCTACGGTATGGGGAAATCGGAAACGAGAAGAGATACAGGAAGTGTTGTAGAAACCATTTGTTTTTTTTTGTGAAAACAATTTTGGCATAGTAAAGATTTTGATCAAGCGCGAGTTGGCCATGAAAATGGGTGATGTTAAACGTCAAAAAGCGTTATGCGTCGTAAAGGTCGACTAAGGGATAGTATCCTATCCAACATGATGAACCATCATATTATGGGCGATGGGCTGATCACCTGTCACCATGGTTCACCATATCCATCTTAGGACTTTCAATCAGAAGGGGCTGCAAGTTTTCTTATGTATATTTGTAGCTCTGCCCACCTCATTAGGGATACGGGCGTGATAATATGTATTATGTATATGTATATGCGTCGAAAAAACCGAGCAAAGAAACATAAAAATAAGGAAGTTAAAAACTACTGCTGAAATTCATATCAACAGTTGTTATAAGTGGAATCCAATTACAACAAATTATACAGTTTATATTAGTTGAACTTTCTTAACTTTCCAGAATACACTGGAAACTCGACTTCCATAGAGTAAGTTATGTTTTTGAATAGTAGTGCAACATGCAGATCACATTTGACGTCTCAGTTTTACTGCAGCATTCATCAATATTTCGACTAACCTTAGCCAAGTGACGAGATCTTCCATATTATTAAACAGTTGTCCAACATTATGTTGTTAAAAAATATCCAACATTAATAAACACGAATGTTGACGATGTTTTCCTCAACCTTGTAAAGTTCAGTAAAGATTGAATAGCTAATGGATGTCAAGTTCATCTCAAATCGAGATTGCAAGATAAGAATAACGATTGTGATGACGTCATCGGCGTTTTTTTAGGTCAACGTGCACTCGAGCAGAGGGTGTGGAGGGTCGTGGAAGTGGCCGACCCTGCGGTGATTGCACGGAGGGCCCTCGAAGCCCAGCCTTCGAACAAAGATGCATCGATATCCAATCTGTATTAGTTAGCACTAAAGCTCGTTGAGAACTTGATCGTCTCAGTTTCAATTGCATAAGAGATTCAATAATGGAAGGTTCAGGTTTCGTGCAAGGAATTCTAGGACGAAGTATATGGTTCATCTAGATAGGATTTCAAATGTGAAAGTATAGTAAATAATAATATTAAATGCTCGGTTGAACTTCTTGATTAGCGTATTTCAATATTTTGCAGAAGTACCTATTCATGAACGAAAAACAAATGATGAATGAGTAAAAAAAATCGTGAAGTTTCAAAGAGAAACAATTTTTCAAGGTCGTTATAAAAACAAAACGGAAGCCTGACAGAATATAAGTTGTGGGCTGAAAGTCGCGTAATAGCTGCTCCAAGCAACCTGTATTCGAACAATTTTCCACGATGTCAAGTTTACAGTTGTGTAATCAGTCTGGGAAATACTAAGGCAGGGTCTGGGAGCACGACCGCAAACGAAAGTACGTAAAGCTATCAAGTCTGATTAATCAATCATCAATATAATCATCTTCCTGCATTTGTCCTAAACTGCCACTATCCACATAGAGCACATAATGTATTCTTCTTCCATTTTCCTCTGTTAGATGAATCAATCATATCAAGGCTTTACAATTTCACATAAAATACGTTTTGTAGGAGATGCGTACATTTTCTACGCATGTAAATACATACTCCAAAACCTGATGTACAAGGTCATTTAAAAAAATTTTGCATCATACCGGAGAAAAAACTTAGAAACCATGTCAGCTCAGGCATTTATGTAACGTGCAATAGAACAATTTTCCACAGCCTTCGGTTGTGTAACCAGTTGGTGAAGTTTTAAGAGGTGCTGAGATTCGGACACCCCGAGATGCGAGCACAAGGCTAAGGTGACGTCACGCGATCGATCCGCCCTGGGACTTGGGAGGGGATCGGGCTCGGAGGCGTCGCCTTCAGGATGATTTATGCTCACCGTGCCGGTTTCGGATCGGATACGGGGAAGTTCTAAGGTGCAATTCCACAGCCTCCCTGGTAGACGGGGCGCGAACAACAAATCCTCAAGTTCAACTGTTAATATCAATCATCATTATGAACGCAGGACATAAAACTACACATAAAAAAGAAACTAAGCAACACGCATCATTTACAAAAACTGCATGTTTTATTATTTTATATTTTAATTTTTCTTACCAAATTAGATTGGTATACAATCTTTTTGCTCTCGGAAACATTATATTGGCTGATTTTAAGAATAGAAAGTTTTCGATTGTGTTTTGTTTTCATAAAAATAAAAGCTTATTATTATTTCCCGATTTAATGTGTTTTCGTTGCTTGATGGATTTATCTCACTTTTATCATTTTAAAACGATACAGTTTTTGAAAAAACTGAGTGGTCAGTCATTTTCTATGTCATGGAGCGACGCCATTTGACTGTTGGTAAAATGCAGAGAGCTGTAGGAATGCTACAAGCAGGAATAAATCAGTCCCAGGTATCTCGGCATTTTGGTGGTAATAGGAGCGTGATTTGTCGAGATCCTGCTGAACAACACCCAAGACGTGGAAGGAGTACAACTGCTCGACAGGACCGGTACATACAACTGACTGCAAGACGTCAGCCGATGTTAACCGCCCGGGAGATAGGTTTAAAGCTACAATTCTCAAGCGATGTTGTAGTTAACCACCAAACCGTGACAAATAGGCTGCATGAATGCGGCCTATGAGCACGACACCTAATCAGGTGCCAAACTATACGCCGTGGGAATCGCGCTCGTCGAAACGAATGGTATAGGGAACGCATGACATGGTCCCAGGAGCAATGGGATAAAATTTTATTTTGCGATGAGTCCCGGTTTGGATTCAGGCCTGATACGAGAAGTGTATCGTTGTCCCGGAAATGCTGAAAGGGTTAAGCGGCCCAACAATCTTATTAATTCAATGAAAAATTGTTGCCGACAAGTTTTAAACAACAGCCACACTTTGTATTGAATTACCAAATAATATCTAATAAAAAGTGATATGATTTTGTAAAACACGTAAAGTTCAATTTCGTTTTAACGTATGATACGTTACACATATTGTTAATTATTGTGATGAAATGAACAATTATTGAATCAAAAGGCTTTAGTTATTATAAATATATTATAATAGAAAAATTATCTGCTGGATTAGGAGTATGTAAAAAACATTGAATGCGTCCAGCAGTTTCTCTTCCCGAGCATATCGTAAAAGTCGACTAAGGGATAGTATCTTCTCCTACATGATGGACCATCTAGATATGGGCGAGGGGCTGATCACCTGTCACCATGGTTCACCGTTCATCTTGGGACTTTGAATCAGGAGTGGCTGCAAGTTTTCTTAAGATTTCTACTTGTGGCTCTGCCCACCCTGTTAGGGATACAGGCGTGATAATATGTGTGTATGTTGTTTATGTCAGGCTCATGCTAAGATTTGGACTACCAAAATATTAATTTTGAGGCAGCTGCTTGGAAGAAAATAATGTTAGCTTTTAGGGATGCTTAGATAGATATATACGAAATAATATTATCTATCCATATGTGTACATAATAAAACAATAAGCATCTTTCTGCAATCAAAGCACAGGCCAAACTACTGATGCAAGAAAGCTGAAATTTGGTATGCAAAACTTTTTATAGCAAAACCATCCACTATTGCGAGATTTTTCGAAGTACAACTCCTAATGGGATGAAAGCTGTAAAAACGTTTGTATGAAACTTTTTAACGAGTAATGCGATTTGCTTAAAACTTGTTCTGGATACAATAAATACAAAATTTACACCACGCAAGCTAAGCCGCGTGAGTAAGCTAGTTACCGTTAATCCAATAAATAGGATCTTTAGGTCGTTGTGAACATAAACAGTGGCCTCATTTTAGTGTGACAGTAATGTAGGAGTTTTCATTTCATCATTTACCTAAGCAACATTTGGCTCGGCTCCAAAATGTTCCTCAGACAAACCCGAGCTCAAACCTTACATAGCACCTTAGCCATAGCCTAACCCTATTGTACGTAAGTGCATCAGCTTTGAAAAGCTTTTAATGTTGCAGAGTAACAAAATGTCAAAATGTTTTCTTAAAATAGCATTCGCAATTAGATGGATGGGACAGAACTGCTGGATAATAGAAGTCCCTGACATTTTCTAGCGGATATTCAAGATAGATTCAGCACTGACTCTACTCTTGACAATAAGTAGTCCCTTCTTTCGAAATAAAATGGAACCGAGTACTCATGCAATTGATAAACGAAGTTAGTTCGCTGTTCTGAACATCAAATGCATTGAATGATCAGCAGTCACTATAACCCAATAAACATAATAAAACTCTACTTTGATTGTTAGGTAATGTTTGCGAATAAACTTGAACAGCGATCTTATTCGATAGATGTTTTTCTAAGGTAAATAAACATCGCAAACATTAGCTTATCTAGATAGGTTGGCTAGATAACACCTAATCCATCTAGGTAGTAAATGTCTGTGACTGAGGAAAAACCTCAATCCACCATAGGAAAATCCTTTTGCATACCTATGTTTCTAGACTTGAGTAGTTCGTTGATTGTCAGTCAATCAGCCACGCACGATTTAATATATTTGGTTGGTATAAACAGTAGGTGCAATCAAACAGACGACAGAGAGATGAGAAATTCTATGACTACGTTTCAAGGCAAAGCATCCGAGATGGATTAGTCAGAGCGAGGTCGAGAGTCGAGGACATCAGATATCTATGTAAACAGAAACATGTTTGTCTGTTGGTAGACGAGGCTAGGAGACATGCCGGCTAGTTGGCTAGCAATCAGTAAAGCTCGTTCTACTGTGTTTCATTTCATTATATTTAATAATAATTTATTTTCATCTAATGAACTCAGCACAACATATTCTGATATATCAGTCCTTGCGAGAAAGAAGTCTCATTCATAAATTAAATTTATGAATGAGATCATTTTCAAGCCTTTTTTGAATATAAAAAATCCGTCTTTCTATTTCTGCTGTTATTGCAGTGTATAATAAAGTTTTGAACATTCAAAGTAATACAAACTAATCTTTTGGCATCGAGATCGTCTCATCATAGGCAACCAAGAGCTATGGAAGAAATTAATCTTGATTTGCAGTTTGGCCGCTGCATAATAACATGATAGTTGTCTTGCAATATTTAATATCTTGCTAATATTTAAAAATGAAATGAAAGACAAAGGTATTGCCCTCTTGAGTGGAAAGTTAAAAACTAAGGCCTTTTGCCATGATACTTGATGATTTATTAGCTTCAAAAGGAAACTTTTACCCGTACTAACGAAACGTTGTAGTGCCTGGGAAGAATTTGGATGGAGTAGTCTTGCCCAGCACCAATACCATCTCAGCTTACTCGGCCTTATTCACGGAAACGAAATGGTCAATACGTGAGGAGCTGACTAAGCCGCGGGTTTCCGCACGATGTTTTCCTTCACCGTGTGAGAGTACTGGTAAAGCATACATAATTTTTTTCAAACTGAAAAATCCATTGGTGCACGTTTGTGTTTGCATGGTGCACATTGGTGTTTGAACGCGCAACCTTAGGATCAGAAGGCCCCCCGCCTGCTACCACTGCACCACTAGGGCTCAAGTTTAAGGAAACTAATATAACCAGAGTTATCACTTTAGTTAAGTTTAATGAACTAAAGCTATTTTGTGAATGGGTTATTTTATTACCTACATATTTATTGTAATTATCCTTGTTTGTGCTTACATACTAAGAATAACAAATATTCCGTCTCCTCGGTCCAAAAATAGCAGGTAAAGACTACAATTATTTATTAGTACAATAAGAGGTTATTTACTATGTCGAGTACAAAGTATATGAAATGCAATCGATTTATAAGGGAATAGCTGACTTAATATTTAAAGCCTTGGCGTGACCGAATGTCAGTTTGAAATCCTGTGTGTATTTCTGTAGTAATATATAGCACACTATAAAAGGAATACAGGGCACAACCTCTGAGGTGGAAACTGCTGTAGCTCGTATGTAAAGCTTCTTTAGCGAAGTCGTTAGGCGTAAGAAGTAAGAAGGCAGAGTTAGGTCTTCAATGCGGATAGCGTGCAGTGCGGGTGGAAAGTAGGGGAAGGGTATCGAAGCGAACCCTATCGATTTTCAGCCAAGGAGTGACGGAGGCTTTGTGTTAAAATAATGAGGGAAAGCCGAATCGCTTACCGCCACGAATAATGCATAATGTATAACGTAGGTCGTACGACGTATTGTTATCTGGAAAATGCTTTAAAAATGAGAACGTAAGTAGTTAAATGTATTATGAAACCGCGTGTGTACGAAAGGGGTTGATGGGCGAATAAATATTTTATCATATTTTGGTCCGAGTTTTATTAAGGTTCCGTTGTGTTAGCGCTAAGGATTCTGCTTGTAACAGATTTTTTGAGTTTTGATATCGAGAACATTCGTTTTAAAATTCGGGAACGTTCGATATGTTTGAGTTTAAGAAAATGGAATCACAAGTGTATGGAATCCATTATCATCATGATCGGGATGATAATTCATGATGAGTATAGCAATTTAAATTGCTAAATGAGCTTGCTTGCCGTCCATGTCGTCTGTTTACTGGCAAACTTAATATAATTTCAGATATTCGTTTTCTTATTCTAAACTGTGCCCCTCATATGGCGTTGGCGTGGCAGGGAGAGTCGCGAGTCAACCACCATGGGCCTAAAGCACTAATCATCATCATCATCATTATTTTCCTGCCCTTATCCCATTAGGGGTCGGCACACCATGTTTCCCTCTTCCATTTTCTCCTATCACTCGTCATCTCCGCACTCACTCCTTTCACATGCATATCCTCTTTCACACAATCCATCCATCTTTTCATTGGCCTTCCTCTAGCAGTATATCCATCCACATTCATATTAATCACTCGCCTTGTAACATGACTTACTTCTCTCCGCATAACATGTCCATACTACACTAGCCTATTACCTACTCCTCATCTTCTCTGTCACTGGCGCTACTTTCAAACTTCCTCTAAAGCACTAATCATCATCAGCCAGAAAAAGTATATTGCTGGACATAGGCCTCTATATAAATTAATGAATTAATTAGTAGATTATTTTGTTTCGACTTCGCGACATATTTCGTAGTGACAGATGCAGTCATGATTTGTCACAAAGGACGCAACTGGACGCAAAACACGAAGCTTCGCAGAATGGCGGTAGCGGTAGTAGCAGATCTTACCTTATCGAAGCAGAGGGGTCGGTGTCTCGGCACATCAGAGAGGTCCATGGCGTCGGCGGGGCGGGGCGGGGAGAGCGGGCGCGGGCCGCGGGCCGCTAGCCGACCTCCATGGGCGTCTGCCGTCGGGGCCGCATGCCGCTCGCGCCCGCGCTGCGCCCCCGACACCTGCCAACACGATGTGCTTACAATCACAACCCACAATTTGACAACACTTGTAGGACTTTATACCTATCTTACTTATATTATAAATGCGAAAGTTTGAGTTTGGATGTTTGTGCCTCAATCACGCCTAAACGGCTGAACGGATTTGAATGAAACTTGGAATGTACATAGTACATGGTGTTGGATTAACATATAAGCTATTTTTTATTCAGAAACCACGCGACCGAAGCCGCGAGCGGCAGCTAGTACAACATAATTTATTCAGAAGTATAAACAACATTAGGCACAATATAAACATCATTATCATTGTTCGGATTATCCTACTAGGTGTCTGCACAACATGTTTTCCTTTTCCATCTTCTCTTATCACTTGTCATCTTAGTACTCGCACTACAATATAACCAATGGGGAATGTAAGTTTAGTTCCTTATGACATCCTAGAATGCACCCTGATGTATCCCTGCAGACTATGAACTGATGGAAATCAATTGTACAATCGGATCAATCAGACGACAGTGTTCCGGTAAAACGCCATATAAGAAGCAACAGGGTATTTTTTATGAATGTTCCCCATTGGTACACGTGACAGATGGTCATTACGATTTCACACAGGACATACAAGGACGTAAAACGCGAGCCCAATAGCCGCAGGGGAAAAGTGAGTAAAAATAAATCTGTGCAAATATGGGTAGGTATAAATCAATCAAAAACAGCAGTGAATTTGGATGTGCAGCTCAAGGTTTTTGAGTTGAGTAGACCTATTTGCGCTATTTACTGTTTACATCTGTGGCTAGACACGCAAGAGAGTGTTAAAATGATTATTTAGCGGTCAGTAGTAAGATAAGAGGGCACTTTACAAAAATATTGGGTTTAAAAACAAATTATACGATTTTTAACAATAAAAATATACAACGGATGATTATCATACCTACCTGATATATTACTGATGCATTTGCATTACACACATTCATCGCAAAAAAACACGGTTTTTGCAGCACAGATAGAAAGTTCGGTATATATCGATTCAATAGAAAGTCCCAAAAAAATATAAATTGTATATGATAAGGTAAGAACCCTGATCCGTATTACGCTGAAGGGTACGGAAAATAGGAAAGCGAAAGTAGCGAAATAACGAAACATAGTTTTACTAGTAGTTCGCCCCGAACTGAGATTAGGTACGCGCACGATGTCCACAATCAGCATGTTTTGCATTTGCTACCTGAGGTTTCTGCTACTTAGGTACACACTTCATTTTTAACATTTCAGTACAAATCAAGACTTTACGTCGACTCCAATAAAAGACGTTACTTAGCAAATATCCAGTCTAACAAAAGGGAGCCCGGGGTTGCAACGGTTTTTTTTTACTTTGTTCGTTGTATTTCAAAAACTATTCATACTAGAATCAAATTAAAAACCATTTTGGAATGCACAAATAAGACCTTTCGTATGGCACCCCCAGTCAACATATTTGTAAAACTTTTTTTTTTACTCTCTTGGCAATTCAATGTCTTTACAACCCCTTCACCGATTAAGCTACAATCTATTGATCTACGAAGTTTTATACAGATTGGATTAAGGATTTGAAAGTCATGCTCTAACAAACATATATAGTGAAGAGGACTTACCATCAAGTGAGACGTTTGTGTTTTTCTTTTTCTTTCATATAACAATAAAAAAAACTACTCAAATCTCTTATAGACTGCATCTTCGTCTATTTTTACACGTTTACAGGTAATTGCCGCAACGTTTATCCCCCGGTAGCACTTTGTAACAAACAATAAGTACTTAGGTACGTATTTTCTCGTTAAACTTCCAGGGATAAAGTAAACACTTCGCTGTACACTAACCAACTTTCGGCAACTGACAGGATAAATTAACTCATGGTTGAGCTGCAATCACAAGCCCCCACTTAGAAGTCGCTTAGTTATTCTGTGTATCAAATGAACCAATAGCAGATACAATGCATACATTACCTACGTACTAGTACTTATTGTGAGTCCATGATGTGAAATAATTCTCTGAATTATCCTCAAATTACCAGTGGCTTCATTCAGCATACTTCTTCCTGGTAATCGACCAGGAATGATCCTGAAAAAGTTGTTCTTGCCTGAAGGCATGTTCCAAAACTACAATATCTCAGAAACTTAGATATTCATCTACCTACCCTTGACATGTGGGCCTAATCCAAACAATACTTTTTAGGGTTCCGTACCCGACAACACTAGGCGCGGTCATTAATTGGATGGGTTGAGTGACTTTTTGCACATTTTTTTGTAGTAGGTATTTTAGTGTATTTCTTTTAGTTTAAAACATTCTAGTTTACTGATTTTCAACAGAAAAATTAAGGGGCGTCCTCATAGAAGAGACGTGTTTCATTTTTCACCTACGATTCGGACTATTTTACGTAAATTAGATGAACTGTTAAGGATTTGCTATGAATTCGGGAAATGAATTGCTATTATTATAGATGATTTGCTCAAAGTGGCCGTTTTAGACCCGCTGACCGTTGAAATGCTTCGATCAGCTGCATTAATTATGCAAGTACGCAACTAGGTGAGGCAATTATTGGAATGCTTATTTACGGAACGGAGAGCATACGGTTACGATCATCAGTTCTTACTCCTATACACTTCTATGTAATATGAATGGATGTTAATTTTTCGAAACAAACCGACTAAACTATCTATATGCATCTAGAATGACATTCAAGTAAATTTAAGGAAAGTTAAGTACCTACCTCTAACCATCACAATATCAGATCAGTTATTCTTTTATACTTTTTAGTATATTTATAGATAGACACTTATGTAGTAAATATTTTATACTATATTTACACCATCCAGTCCATCCTAATGTTGTATGGATTGCTTACATGATTAACCTGCGGATTGTGCTTCACTTTGCAATTTTATGTATGTCTATATTAAAAGTTTTTTCATCAATTCAATTCTATACTTACTATACGTCTACATTATCATGAGATTTGTTGACTATCCAATAAAAGTTAAGTAGGTAGGTACCTTTCAATTCAGAAGGATGGAATGTAGTAATCAAATAAATTACAAACCGCTCATAGTACCTTGACAAGCCATGCTTTCGAGTTCACGACCTCGTCCAGCGACATCTTTTCTATTGCGAATGTTTCTCTGAAATTGGTCATAAATCTGTGATCAGATAGCAAAAACTTGAAATATGAAATTGAATGCTATTTCAACAGTTCCGTAATAGATAAATGTGCTAAAAATATCACTAACCTTGTGTAAACAATAAAATAATGGTGAAGACCGTGCTCTCTATTGATTCCATCTGGGCACACGTGTTGCTAAACATGTTCCGCTATGGGCTCCCGACATGTGCACTTGCGGATCTACACTCATGTTGAAATGTTTGACATACAATAGCAAATATAGTTATTCGAGTTCAACGATCATCGCGTTATAAGTTGTATTGTTTGGTCGACACGCGACGAGCGACTCGCTATGTTCTGATAAAACAGATAACTGTGCTGAAATCTGTCTTCAAGTCGTAAATTTAAGAGACATAGGGGAATTTTAGGAGGCTTAACCACCTTATGATAAGAGATAAGTACACCGTATCAGGCGCGAGAGGCGCCCTGAATGGACAGTTAATAGCTTCGGCTAGGCTTTGTAATGACTACTTATGGCATGTCATCAGTTAGTCATTATGCTATTAGGTACAGGACTGGTATGGACACGTGTCCTTGATTGTGATTTGTTGATTATACGATAGTCTATGTCTTCCTTTTGCAAATTGTTTTTACAACTGGCACGTTACAAAACTGTTTAACAAAATGTAATCTTTCCCTTCTAAGTAGGTAGGTACTGAAATGTGGCTCTGCCGAATCAGGTAAGTACAGAAACTAAAGTTTAGATAACAGTGTCTTACGACGTGTCCAAGTGATCCCCGTGATTTTATGGAATAATAATTTTTGACTTTGACTTGGCAAAATATTAAAATTAACTTTTTCTTCCGAGAAACTCTAGTCACAAGAAACCTCATTTGGATTAAACTGTGAAGTCGAAGTGATCATTATGATACGCGTACCGTACCGTAATTACCTACGCTCACCAAATTTATATTCTCATTTAAAATTGTAATCTGGTTTTTTAGTCACATTACTTTGTTTTATTGAGTCATTGCACTCGCAAGGAATTTCATTTTGTTGGAGATATGTAACATACTGGCAGGTTGAGTAAGTCCCGTACCCATATAAATTTACCTGGTTGGAAGTAGTATTTAGAGCTGAATACTTATATAAATCTCAAATGAACGAACAAATCATTTTTATTTGGTCCATTTCTTTGAGATTTATAGGATATATACATTTTTATTTATTTATTTATCATAATAAAAAGTTTACAAAATGTTTAATTAAAAATAGCACCACGAAAACCACTAAGGTTTGTAAAGTAGATGCTACAAAACATACTACCTACACATATTTAGTTACCTTGTAAAACAAAGTCTTCTTAGAAAACACGACGCTAGAAACGGGTAGGTTAGGTACCTACCTAAGTGTAGTTACAACCTTTACGATTACTAGTTACCAAAGTAGAGTCGGTATCTATATCTACCTTAGGCAAGAGATAAGGTCCTGTCAGCAAAGACAAAGTTAAATGAATACAGCCTTCGTTTTATTCTCTTAGCTTTATTGTCTGGCATCCCCATACGGACGGATCGACCATTATATTCGCAGTTATTGCTTACGGAACCCGATAAGGAATCTAATAGCAAATTGTTTAGTTATGTATGATGGTTTTAGCTTGTCAATAGATTTACTACCTATACCTAACCTACGCTTTCGTTTCAGTGTTCTTGACATTAAAAAATCTTTATTTTTCCTTGTTACCGTAATCAAAATTACAATTTCAAACATCGTTGATTAATTTATGTTTACGCCTGTAATATTATTACTTATATATATCAAAACATATATTGTGGCAGCGTATATTTTAGTACCGTTGATTACCGGAAATCTTAGGTCAGAATCGTAAAAAGATGTATTAGCAAGTAGGCAATAAAAAAGTTCAGGCTAGCAAGAAATATCACGATATAGACGGAAAACGTTGGTGCTATTGACCGCTAACACAGCTAATACTTTTTCACAATGAAACGAAATAGTCTAGACAAAAAGCTGACTACTCAACGTAAAGTGCTTATGAACTTTTTATCGATCCAAACCATGATTAGTAAATATAATGAAAAAGATCAAACAAATAGTATAATATCTAGCATGTAACATGCAGAATTTATCGAGTTAAAGGAAAAAGCAAATGGAACAGTTGGGATCAAGCTTTTGAAATACAAGCAGTGTGATATTGGACGAGTAAGGTAGATTAGACGTAGCGACTTTTTGCATCAATACAAACGCGTGACTACATCGCAACACAGGATAGGTGTAACCGCTCTAAAGTTGGACGATCAGCGACTGTGTCGCGGCTAAATCACCGCAGAAGCGCTGTAAAGTCGCCGTGAGTAAAGGTTTTATGATGATGAGTAAATTTATGTAGTAAACAAAGGACATTTCGACAAGGTCACATCTTCCAAATTCATTCAAACGTCAGTTAATGATAAATCACGTCAAAGAATAATCTTTACTACCTATGTATCTTTCTTTAGGTTAAATTATCGAGAAAAGTTACATTCAGAAAGTCGTAATGGAACCCGGCCCATTGTAAGAAGGCAATTAATTCAGATTACTACTTTGACCTCGTCCCACACGTCTCCTTGACCGCGCATCTGAGACCGAGAGAAAATCCATTGAAGACGATTAAAATATGAAATCTTTTATAATACTTTTCACTTTAAAGCTGTAAAAAGTTTGTGGTATCTTTTTAGAAGCTGAGGTCCCTAATCGATAACCCCCGTACGAGTAGACGTACACATCCCTTGTTGTTGCTGTCTGACGTTTCTCAAGGACAAAGCTAGTTTCGTTAGACATACGAAGTGTTACTCTATTTTTATGAAGAGCAACAAGACAAAAGTCAACAAAGCTCTGCTCTAGATTTGAATACAGAAAGTCTTGACTTACATAAGTTTCAAGTACCAAAACAAGAAGAGGTCTACCTTTTCATTATGTAACAGCCCAAAGATTTTATTTGCTTACTACGAACGAACTACTCTAGGGAAGATAACAAGGTCTACTACTACTGACTGACTAAGGTAAGGTTATGATAGATAGTAAATAAATAAAGATAACTAACCGATAGAGCATCGGAGCCGTCGGATGCGCAACACGCGATCGCCGGTCGGATTCGGGCACACACCGGGGCTAGGATTCTACCGGGTAAGAGTTCAGAGATAGAGCAGAGAGACGCAGCGACAGTCCGGGAGCGCCGTGTTTTCAGCGTGACAACGTTACCTATGTAGTGTCATGAACGGGGGAGGGAAGCGTCGCCCGGGCCCGGCGCGCGACTCCGCAGAACAAAGCGCGCTGCACCGGGCGGGTCGCGGGTGGCTGACTATAGGTATCGGCGGATCGCCGGGAGCGCGGGGTGAGTCGGGCGCGGTCGGTCGCTGCGGTCAGCGGAGGGCGCGCGGCGCGGCCATGACGGCGGCGGCGCGGCAGGCGGCGGCGACTCGCGCACTGCCGCCGAACGCCGCGGCCGCGCCCGAGCCCGGGCCCGCGCGCACGCGCCGCGCACACTCGCTCCCCACGGCCCGCTGACTCCCCGCTCACCAAATTGATCAGCCGGATCCTCGATTGCAATGAAATTTATGATAGGTCGGGGATTTAATCGAGGTGATATCGCTCGTGCCGCTGAAAATCCGATAAAACTGATTTCGGAATAGAGAGTTTGTGGTTTCGCTCCTATCTTCATTGATGGCTCCGAACTATCGATGGGTAGTTAACGATGTCAAACTTGGCTAAGGATGAAAGACGAATAAACTGAAGATCCTGTATGGATTTACATAAGTAATACCTACTAACCTTGGATTGGATGTCGGTAGCTTTTGTTCCTTTCAGACGCCTCCTGTGGCATAGGGGTTCTGTTATTTTTCTCATAAAATAACCTACTTCGTCCTGTAAAAATCATAATACTTGTTTTAAATACAGTAATTTAATTGTCAACGTCAATTATAAGCCACAGTACAAAATTTAGATTCTTAGATCGGTTTTTACTCCAACTTGCATAATAAACTATCTGTGCATAACTTTTACGCTCTATCAATCACTTACCGAGAAGAAGACAGTTAAAAAAGTTATTACGCATAGCTGCATTATTCACCACCTCATACACGTAGCTCAACAGTAGTAACTGTTTTTACCAGATTATGTTAATTACGCTGCATCAAATACTTGGAGCGCTTAAGCAATCGGAAGATTCATAAGGATGATCATAATATTGGAATGTCATTGGCTGGCGTAATCCATGTGTGTGCGTGTGTGATGAGTGATGACTGACCAGTCACATCCTAAGATAAGAAAAGGACGATTCTCATGATGTAATTTTGCAAACGGAACCACTGCCACAGACATCCGCACAGACATCACACAGAGCCTCTGCCATGCCTCTGCTAACGGTCGTGTCCATGTGTGTGAAAGAGAACTCGCAGAAATTGCAGAAGTTGCTACGGACGTGTCTGTCTGTGCCTGTGTTACTTGAAGCTCTTATGGTGCGTGATCGTCTGCGTCCGTGTGCAACATCACAGACCATGAGAAATGGGGGGGCTTGGATAGTTAATGTTTTCCACGCTAAGATTTGACGAATCCCAAAAGAATATTAACGATCTCGTTGACGTAGCAGGCGTGTACTCAGCTCAGGCGCAAGAAGTGTTCAATTCCTGCTGCGGGAGAAATAAAAATCTTCCGGATCTATGTTGTTGTACCATGGTACTCGTAGTTTCTAATGTCTATGACACAGGAAAACCTAGGGGTCAGAACTTGGATGAATAAACACTATTCGTCCAAGGGTCAGAATTACGTATGTGACTATTAGGTGTTATTATTACTTAATCTTTATGTATGCATTCCATGTAGTAAGGTGCGAAACAAAACAAAAAAGATGTTTTCTTCTGTTTCCATTTACATAATCCCAACGTACCCTAAAGAATACAACCCATTTTATAAGACAACAAAAGAAAATTGCTGCAATAAACCGAAAAAGATTCCCCGATTTATCTACCAGCAAATGTCACGAAGGGAGCAGAGGATTTCCTAAACAATCTCGCCGAAGCAATTTACCTATCGTCACGCAACCGTGCAGTTTGCCAGTTGTGAAACTCCGCCCGGAATTAGGCAGAGGGTTTATGAATAGCGTAGTGAAGGATAGCGGAAAATTGTCTTCAGGCGTTTTCCTCACTGGAATGTACGATTATTCTAACCCAAAATTTGGAAGGTTTAGCTGTTGTCATGAAAGTAAAACGCAAAAAAAGGACTTTTAGCGTTCTGTTTTTTGGGAATTAAACTTCTTTATATTTGCAGAACTAAGGCACATTTATTCTTTAACGTCCGTCGCTAAGCGTGTAAAACATCCACATCCCAAAATCAATAACGGTCAAGTCAGTGCTTCGACGTAGCGATTCACGGTTTATATTTAGCAGTTTATTACTAAATTATAGACGGTAGCGTTCCTATCGCCTTATCGATATCGGCCGATGATAGATGTATGGGTTTATTATACTCGTTTCTGGCATTGGTTCATCGTAGTTAGGTGTATAGCGTAGGCATTTGATTATAGGGAATTCTGGTAGGTACATAATCGATTTTGTATGTGACATTTTGCATTTTATAAAACGGTTTGGGGAGTACAAAGATTTTTATACTTTGAATTGACGGCCTCGGTGGCGTGGCGGGCGATTGCTCGGCAGAGACGCAAAAGGCGCGGTTTCGATTCCCGCTGCGGAAGAAATGTTTGCATGGTCTGTAAATATTTATTCCGGGTCTGGGTGTTGTGGTACCATGGTACTCGTAGTTTCTGATACCCACGACACAGGGAATCTTAGTGTGGGGTCAGGACTATGTATGTGACTGTTAGGTGTTATTTATTATTATTTATTAATTGAAAATTTTATTAGATTCTATAGATTGTCAAATTAAGATCTTTCGTTGAGTACCTAGGGTACATTATCGTGAGGATAGGGTATAAGGTATCCCCCGTTTTATGTAATTTAGCTACAGATCTTATACCTAGCAGTAGGTAGATATGGGCTGAGGACTATTATGATGATGAATAAATTACATTAAGTATGTTTTGGTTGCTTAAATTTCAGAACAGCAAATCAACTTTTTTCTCTATGACTTGAATAGTCACCTGCAACCCGCGTCATCATGAAATTGTTGAATATAGTATTTTACAGATTTTTTTAATATTCGCTAAACTACTGCCGATCTGTATGTATTGAACGATTATTTGACGCACGTAGATAGGATTCAACGCGTCATCCGGAATTATTGCGTTATGTGCAAACTCATGGAAAATTTTCGATTGAATTGGCAAGTGCAATGTTGACCTATTTGCGCTTGTTCAATTTAATTAAGTAGGTACTTATTTTTGTTTTAATCTTCAAATCCATGGTAGGAACATGCCAAAATATACTTTAGCAGTTTTTTAAACTGTCGTCGTCTTTGTCAAGTATGTTCTTACAATTTCAACAATTATTAGTAGCTTTGAATAATTTCATTCGTATACGTTTACAAAATGTGGCGATGGATGGAGGAGGCCTTTACTCATAAATGGGTACCCGAATAAAAAACAAAAAAAAAAAAAAAAAAAAAGATATATACAACGTGTAACATAATGTCCCTATAAGCCCGAAAGGGGTGTATTCAGACCGAGCACTTGAATACATTGACGTGTGCAAAAGTTCAATACATCATATTTGAAATTCCAATACAATTAAAAACAAATTATTTCATGAGAAATTTGTGACAACCCTATGTGTTTGTTTACCATTTGCGTAGGTAACAAACACACGCCCACCCTCCTATCGCGTCGGACCCACACATACGCAGACAATTGAACGCGCGGCAAGTTTCAAAAAGTACCTAGGTGTAATCACCAAAGTTTTCGTAAGAATTTGCAATTTTTTTAATTCTACGTAGAAATTAAAGTCGAAGATTAAAATCACGATATCTTTCACACATAAAAAAACAACTACCTACCACATTAGGTACAGGAAAAGTTAAGTTATACCTTTTCTCCCTTCTTCTTGGTTGGCTCGGAACACGGCTAATTGACATGGTAGGTATGTAGGTACCTAGGTTGGTATTACTGGTACACATTCACATTCACAATCACAAAATTATTTTTGTCATTTTTTATTAGTAAGCTAGGTACTAATGGGGTACCTACTAGGTAGGGTGATAGGTTAGGTACCTATCATCATACCTACCTATCACTGAATTTTATCACTGTTGACACACACAGTAGGCACTCGGTATCCATCAAAGGGAAGTAGGTACAACACACCACCGAATTCCCGGTCTTCCCTCACTGGTGCGCCGGTGGAAAGATCCCGTCGAGAGAAGACGGTTCACCAATCCCAGAAAATAGCCCGTAAGATGGCAATGGCCGCCCTGGATAACGCTCTCTGTAGAGCTGACGCGCCGCTACTAAGTAGCTACTAACACACACACACAACACCATATCATAATACTCACCGTTTGAGTACAAAGCCGACATCGTATCGTTAATTAGTTACGCGAACCGAGAGATTGCTTGTTGCAGTTGTTGCAAGGAACGAATGCTAATTGCGACTGATAAAAACCGATCTGTTTTGCGACCAAAAGTAGGTACCTATTGCCGAAAGCCGAATTTTTAGGGTTCCTTGTCTGGGGTAACCCACTAAATACCGATTGGGAAAAAAAAGGAAAAAAAACTTCACCATACATCTACTACTACTACTACTACTGTCGTCGTGTCCGTGTCCGTGTCGCTAGCTCTTTTGAACCAGTGTGGTGGAAGGATTAGTGTGCACCTTGAAGGTTCCTTTCGTACACTTTGACACACGTCTATGACATGCCTGGTTTCCTCACGAGGTTTTCCTTCACCTCTTGAGAGCATTGATATTGCACACATAAATTTCGAATCGAAAAATCCATAGATTCGAACTCACGACTTAAGGATGGGAAGGCGGGGTTCATACCAATATGCTACCATGTGCTCCATCCCCATTTGCTACTAGGTACCTACCTACTTACATAATAACCTACCAACAATTACGTAGTTCAATCAAGAAAAGTAAAAAACAAATAAACCTACGGAACCAATTTGATTTTATTAAACAAACGCTTGCGGTGCGGTGTCGGTTGACGGTTGCGGATTTTGAATTTAGCAAAGGCACCGACAGCCAATTAGGGCAAGGTGCCATCCCACTTATTGTTGTTGTTGTTTCAATGCAACCAATGACAAATAGGCTGTTCACGATGAAAATGAAGATTAGTAAGACAGATAAGTCACAACCTTTGACTTTAGTGCCCAAGTAGGTAGGTACAAAATTGCATTGAAAAATGCTCCAATGAATATTGGAATAATACATCGTTGGAAAAACTAAAGTGGAATAGGGTCACGGCTTTATCCTCAGGCACGGTAGACCTCTTCTCATACTTCTTGTTACCTACTCAAGATGCTTTTAAGGCCCGAGTAGGTAGGTACAAAATTGAGTAGGTATCACGGCTTTATCCTCAGGCACGGTAGACATCCTCTCATACTCCTTGGCACCCACTGAGGATACCTTTAAGGCCCGAGTAGGTAGGTACAAAATTGAGTAGGTAAGGTACCTATCTCCTATACTAGGTACTTAACAAAGAGATCTGAAAGGATGTTTACGGTGCCTAGGGATTTTAGTCGTGATGTGACCTTACATTTTAATTACCAATAAATACCAAGGTCACCTCGTTATTAGGTAAGTAGGTAGGCATTTTACTAATGGTGTCTGTTCTGTTACCTGTTTCATCTAGAGTTCACACTTAAAGGTCAAAAAACAGCTGTAAATAGGGATGCCTCATGTTGTGTCAAGTTACGTATTGGAGCAAAGTTTAAGAGACATTTCATGAATGAAAACCTTTGAAATTTTAAAAGTCGTTGAACAAACGTTGTTCGCAATGACGTATAGAACACCCCCGTTTCGGGCTTATAGGGACATTATGTTACACGTTGTATATATATATATATGTATATTAAGAGTGATTATTGCATCGATTTATTTTGACATTTAAAGTTTAGTTAATTAAGGAATAACATGTAATTTTAATTTAATATTTTATTTTAATTTGGGAATAAATGGCTTATTATTATTATTATTATTATTATACGTTTACAAAATACGAACTAGGTGAACAAGAAAACACAATAAGTAACGAATAAATGTTGTACTTATTATTATATAATTAAGTAGCAATTCGTCGTTTTAACAAGGCAATGTGTTTCTAATAACATAATATTCACATTAAATACTGGTTAACTTAAGTGTCGATTCCGTTGTGCATTTTCCTTAACCAAACATTATTGTACGAGTTCTTAAAATGTTGCTGTTCGTTACGAATAGATTGAAGTTAGTGATTTTAAATTCAGTGATTGAAATATTAACTTCCAGCTGTCTGTTTCATAAAAAGTTGAAACAGACATGATGTCTTGATTATGAACCTTATTATATCTACTTTATGTTCAAAAGGTAGAAATCTAGTAAAAGAAACTAAATTATAGTAAAGAATAGTAGTGCAAAACAGAATTGGCATTATTTTGAATTGAAATAACTAGGTTAAAATTAAAATGAATTATGTAAAATAAAAAAAGATAGTGGAAAGAAAGGAGATAGAAAGGATACTGGGCCATGAAACACCTAATGAAAGGTACACTTCCTCTATCACTGAAAAGGAAGCTCATGGACGTATGTATTCTCCCCATCCTCACCTACGGCGCACAGACCTGGTCTCTAACTGATCTGCAAAAGTCCAGACTCGGGGTTTGCCAGCGAGCCATGGAGCGTAGTATACTAGGAGTCAAACTCACAGACCGCGTACGCAACAGTATACTGCGCTCCAAAACGCAAATCGCGGATGTCGGGCAGCAAGCGGGTAGGTTGAAATGGGATTGGGCGGGCCACGTCTGCCGTATGTCGGATGCGTTATGGGCTAAAGCCACCACGGAGTGGACGCCTCTAAACGGGAAACGACCTCGCGGCAGACCACGGCGAAGATGGAGGGACGAAATTGATGCCTACTTAAAGGACTGGCCCACAGTGGCGAAAAACAGGGATGACTGGAAAGAAGGGAGGCCTTTGCCCTACAGTGGGACACTACAGGCTCTTAATAATAATAATAATGTAAAATACTTTTTATACATATACAGCGATACAATTTTAATATTAATTATTAATACTAATATGTAAGGCAAGCAGATCGTTTTTGTGACTGCATATAACAATCTTATATAATATTGTGATAGGTTTGATAGCTTACATTTTGTACTAATTAAGGATAAGGTCTATAATAATCCCAGTACCTATAAAAATAAATCAAAATGCACAGATACTGGCCGATAGCATAAAACTAACAATTCTATAGTTTTTTATAGTTACCTACAGAAAGAGCAAGTTTTTCCAAAAAAGTTATTTTTCTTGCGTTTTGTAGTCGTGATATCGTGACAATTTTTGTGTTTTTTTTTTAATCATAAACATACCTCTAAGTGTGTGGTTAACATAATAAACAATCTATAAATTTTGTATTTTTACTAGACTAAATATCACAGCTATGACGGCCTATTGATTTTGACTATTGTGCATTCAGCCAGTACCAAATATAAAAAAATTAATGCGCCCTCGACTTGTCAGACTTGATAAACTTGTCCAAGTCCGCGTCACTCGCGGGATCGACTTGGGAGAGCTGTCTGAAGCTCTCATCATCAACAAAACAGATCTCGTGACCGTCAGGGTCGGCTAGGATGATCACTCTGACAGTGGCCTTGCCAGGAGTGTCGAGGGAGATGAGGGGGGTGAGGATGGTTCCGTGGGCCGCCTGAATCTTCCTGTCGATCTCTGGCTGTTCATCGAAGGGGCAGGAAAAAGCGATTCTACCGTACGCTTTGGCGCGATTCACTGGTTCACCTGGAAATTGAAATAGAACATACATACATAATATCACGCCCGTATCCCCAATGGGGTGGGCAGAGCCACAAGTAAGAAAACTTGCAGCCACTTCTGATTTAAACTCCTAAGATGGATATGGTGAACAATGGTGACAGGTGATCAGCCCATCGCCCATATAGGTGGTCATTTTGGAGAAGATACACCTTGGTCGCTTTTTACGACATTTATTGAAATAGAAAGTATTAAAATAAAGTAAAAGTAAAGTAAAAATGGTTTTATTGACATAATTAAGTTTACACAGAGTCATTTTGAATCCATGGGCTCCTGAACTATTATTTAACTGTGTTTCTGGAGCCAGTGGCTCCTGGCTATAAAAATAACTTTGGTTTTCGAAACAGGTAAACATGAGTTCAATACATTCTTGCTAAGTACCTACCTACATCATATTGATAGAACATATGAATAAAATGTAATATCACTAATATTGTTGTTGCCTACCCTTTGACATTTCGCAAAGGCGGCACACATAATGATTCATTTAAAATAACATAATATTTTTATTTACCGTTTATACACAGAACAGGCACACTTCTTCGTGTACTTGTGCATGTCAAAAACTACCATTGTTTTAAATCTAGAAAGTCGTATCACGTTTATACCATGCACTCATCATCATGACATTGAAAAAGATGTTTTGTATTATTATTCATTGTTATTGTACAAATAAGATAAAGTCACACAGGTACATAAATCACTGTGTTTCTTCAAAATTGCAAGCTACAATTTTAAAGAGTAACTAATAATATTTGTGTCCTTAGTTCTCTAGCTTATACGGTTTTTCTACATTTACTTCAAAATGCGTACCAGTTGTAGTTTCAGTCTTTAAAACAATTAAAAAGACGACCTCGGTGGCGTGGCGGGCGAGTGCTCGTCTGAGACGCAAGAGCCGCGGGTTCGATTCCCGCTACGTGAGAAATGTTTGTAAGTTTTGCAAATAATTCTTCCGGGTCTGGATGTTGTAGTATTATTTATTTTAAGTATGTATTTACAAAAAAAGTATATAGAGTATTCTATTAGAACAAGCTTTGGTTAGTTTGGGGCTAGATGGCGCTGTGTGAAATGTCTACAAATATTTATTTATTTATTTATATTGAACAGGTATTGTTTACAGGGGACCGTGACAATGATGTCAAGTTTTCTCCACATGTTCAGACAATCTTATCAGCTGGTACTTAATCTGAGGACTTGTACAGAGTTGCGCAATATTTGATATTAGCATTTGAATAGATCGGTCGATAAGGTTTCCGATAAAATGGAATGTCTAATGCAGACTTCATCCACGATTTACCTCAAAAAGGTAGAAAATACATGACACGACATTTTTGCCAAGACAAACCTTTTTAGATGCCAATGTACATTGCGAATGTACCTATGTATATTCTGTGTTTTTAAGTTTAAGGTTAAAATAAATTCCAAGAACACATTAGAAATAGCCATTCAGAGTATCGACTTGCCATGATTGTCAATCAACATAATGTGTTTTTTTTTACTATTCAGAGTTTCTACTAGTTGTATAGACTAGAGATGAATCAGTGATGTTCCCGAACGCATGATAGACACCCTATCACGCTACTATATCCCATATCTTAAGAGATATTAAAAGGTGCCGATCTGTCATATCTTCGACTGTCTCTTGATAAGGGTATCTAATACCTACACTACATAGCAAACAGTAGAAAGTGATGTCAATGATATTAAATTCAAATAAAATTCGTCTTTATCATTCGAAGTTTTGTCTAAAAAGGGATGATATTTTTATGGTACCCCACTGCGAAGGAGAGTAATGTGTATGGGGTGTATGTATACATATATGTGGGTATGTGCATTCCTTTGATTAAAGTTGCAGTCTGAACGGCTGGACGGAGTTTGACAAATGAGGTGGCGTTGGATTCGCTTTGATAACGATAGTGTCAGCTATAATTATAAAGTGTCAAAACATCCAATATGGCGGCTGTAAGAAGCCAATTTAAATTTATTCCTTTGGCTGTCTCTGTAGCCGAAATGGCTGGAAGGATTTCAACAAATGAGGTGTCTTTGGATTCGTCTGGATAACGAGTGTCAGTACAGCCTTTTAAAAAAAAAATTTTTTTATACACCCCTACACCGTTAGGAGACGTATGGTTAGGTTGCGTTGATTGTTAGTAACGTAAGAGTTATATATATTTAGACTGAATATGATGGTATTCCAATTGTTTGTTTTACCTAGTAGCCATCTAGATTACGTTTGGTTAGAGGGAAATGGAACTAGGAACTCACCAATTTCTACCAGCTCAAGTTTGGCCTGATCCTCACTGAAGCCGAGTAGCACTGACTTGGGCGTCTTTTCGAAGATCTTCAGGCTTAGGAGTCCGTTCCAGTATTCTATTGACTTGGCGAGGTTTGAACTGGCAAGGGATACTTTGATCACTGGATCTGTAACATTTTAAAACAAAAGTGAGTAAGTATCCTAACTCATCAAAACATATCATCATAAAATTATATTAGTCTCACATTTGTAGATTCATTTGTATAGTTTTTACCGCACATTTAGGGGTAGGTTTATAATTTTAAATTACAAACAAAAATTATACCTGGACGGGGCTTGAACCCGCAACCGCGGTCTTACTACGGCCGTGGCGATGCCGTGCCAACTGAGATAACAGGTAGTCATCAGCACGGCCTTTCTAACCGACATTAAAAATAAGAGGAGACTGTTTTTACTAATTCACGGTTTAAACAAAAACCAACAATTTAGCCTACTCTGCATGATAATATAATTTCTTTTATTTTATCACCTTACGTATTTAAAAACATTTATCAAAATATAACATACAGTATTAGAATAGTGACATGTGTAGATTTATCTTTGATTTTATTGACAGAGTGTTTTATACAAAGATATCTCATACTCGTAGATAAGGTGACCTATCATGAAAATCAAAGTAGGTAGGTACTCATAGGTTGGTCCTGTGCCACTGCTATCTACAAGTTAGTTAGGAACCTACCATGCAACTTTGTCAGCAGAACATAATGTATGTATTGTGATGTGATATGTGAAAGGCACTTCACATAACACAGTACGAATTTATGCAAAACAGCAGGTACCTAGCTGATATTTTCTGAAATAAATAAATATTTACAAATACCTATTGTGTATACTAATGACAACAATGATTACTCATTGATCATCACATGACACTTTTATTATTAATCATTGCGTTTCTATGACATACAAAAGTAATTAATTAGTTCCTAAAAATGTTGGTTTTCTGTTCTTATAAAAAAAACCTTTACCATCTATACAAGATGCACCTATATCAATCTTTCAGTTTAGAGAGCACTAGTGGTCTAGTGGGTGGTCTAGTCTTCCGATCCTAAGGACGTGGGTTCAAGTCCGGTCAATTCAACCAATGAATTTTTCTGTTCAAAAATTTGTGTGCACTATACCAGTATCCTCAAACGGTGAAGGAAAACATCGTGAGGATACCGCCATGCCGTAAAACCTAAAAAGGAGCCTTTGAGGTGAATTTTAAATCCTTTCACCACACTGATTCGAAAGAACTAGTGACACGACTATGAGTAGTAGTCAGCCTAGTCAGCCTTATCCACAAGAAAAGACATGGTCAATATGTGCGGAGCTGACTAAGACGCAGGTTTCCTCACGATGTTTTCCTTTCATATAGAACAAGATGATAAGGATCATTACATTTTCAGAACAGGAAATTATGTTTCATTTAAGAAAATGCACAAAAAAATCAAATTTTATGACTTTGATGTTTTTTTGTAACAAAATTCTGAGTATTTTGTTCAGAAACTTTAATATTCATATTAATTTATCATGAACACTCAACTCTTTATCTCTAGGCATCAGTCAGAACTGATTTTACTCGTGATTTTGCATTAATTGATTATGATTGTATTGGGATTAAATAGGTTATTGGCTATGAACCAGAAAATTTATCATTTGATTAGATTTAACAAAGTCTTACAATCCTATCAGATAATCTTTTTATGGTTTTGAACAGGATTCAAAGTTGGACTTATTCTTAACAATGAACTATAATAATAAAATAAAATTTACCCAAGAACATAATTATTATTAACAGCTTACAAAAATTATGAACTCATATCACCATCACTCATCATCCATGTAAGTACCTACCATCCACTACAATCTTTTGCTAGACTAAACTATAATCCAAAATTGCTACTGGTTAACAATCTAAGACCTTTTACCATCTATAGTAGATGATTTACACAGTGTCAGGAGGCATCTTTTACCTTCACAAACGGGACGCTGCAGTGCCCGGGGCCTATTAAGATGGAGTAGGCTTGCCCAGTACCTATTCCATCCTCTCAGCTTAGTCAGCCTTGTCCACAGGAAAGACATGGTCAATACCTGCGTAGCTAACTAAGCCGCGGGTTTCCTCGCAATATTTTCCTTCACCGTTTGAGCATACTGGTATAGTGGACATAAATTTTTCGCACTGACAAATCCATTGGTACACGACCGGATTTGAACCCACGACCATAGGATCGGAAGGCGGGGTCACTACCAACTAGACCACCAGTGCTCTCTGCAAATATTTTGCAGATGTGACAAACTTACCTTTGTCCACAGGCTGTGGCTTGTCAACAATGTAGAATTTGTATCCACCAGGAGCCTCCACATACTTAAGTCCATTGCTGTCCTTCACTGGCCAGTTGTTGGAGGCAGCTCTCTTCAGAGTTTCACTGGACTGGACCGTTAGCCCAAGGAAATCATTGCCCTGTTCATACTCTGTGATACCATAGTTGTATGTGAGTTCTACTACAAAATGTGTGTCTTCCGGCCCATAACCAATCATGGTTTTACTCCATCTGTTTGCATATGGTCTGAAATTAAATTATTTTTGACATTTAAGTACAGGACGAAAAGAATAACAAAGAAGCCCTAATGTTATAAATCACAGTAATAATGAGTGTATTGAACAATTCTATCTATCTAGCTATCTAGTAGTGTCACTAGTTCGAACTAGTGTGGTGAAAGGATTTCAAGTGCGCCGCAAAGGCTCCTTTCGAACAATTAAATTATATTTTCTTACCCATTACAAGCTGCTTCACAGCCCTCACTGAATTCCTCATGACGGAGTACCTATAAAATACAATATTTACTTAAAACTCTATTTAAGCCAGGGGACCAATGAATTGTTCACTTATATTGTTAAGTTTCAAAATGAATCGCCTTGTTTATGAAAACATAGGATAGACAATATGGTTTATATTTGTTTGCTGGTTTATATTAATTTTTTTTCTTACCTGATACTTTAATCAGCTTTATTTAGAACTGCATGAATATGAATAGCTCCACAATCTGTGTGAAAGATGTGGTAGAATGTGGTAGGTTTAGTAAAAACTATGTTTTAATGTACTAAACTTTTATAAAACAGGTTTTGTTGGTACCATTCTAAATGCATGTTGTAGTATTATAATAAATAAATAATTATAAATAACACCCAACAGTCACATACATAGTCCTGACCCCACACTAGGATTCCCTGTGTTGTGGGTATCAGAAACTATGAGTACCATGGTACCACAACACCCAGACCCGGAAGAAATATTTACAGATCATGCAAACATTTCTTCCGCAGCGGGAATCGAACCCGCGCCTCTTGCGTCTCTGCAGAGCAATCACCCGCCATGCCACCGAGGCCGTCTTATACTAAGGCTCTTTGCATATTGCAGTAAGATACAAAATCTATAGACATGTAGGTAATAAAATGAATCATACATATTCTATATGTACATAAATTAGTTGCAACTAATTTTACTTAGGTACCGCTAATTGTGAATAATCGTTTTGAACCGGCTGTACAACAACAAAGTTGGACCTTGAAAATAAATATCACCTTCAAGGTGGAAACAAGTAGTAAAATATAGGTATAGATACAGACATAGGTACTTCTAATAATAAGTATCTGAAATATAGTATGACTAATATGGGTGTTTCCTTACCTTCATTCCCAGGATATCCCGGTAGAACTTCGCAGTCAGGGTCCTATCTGCTACTTTAAACACGAAATGTAAAGCACGCCCAGAAACCATTTTTATATATTCAGGTTTCAATTTAATGTAAGCTTGCACTGTTACAGCACCGTGTTTCTTGAGTTTTTATCGAATTAATTATTCTAATGCAAACAATCAAGACGTGTCACTTGCCGACGAACTTTCTATCAAATACTGAGCAACACTGCACTGAGTGAGCGAAAATAAATAATCGTTTCGTAGGTTTATCCCTGGTTTATCAAATGAAATGTCAGAGAAGATTATTTTCGTGACGGTAACTGCACGACTGACAGTTAATTCAATGACAATGACAAGATAACTTTCGACGTTGACATTATTGAAACTGTGACAGCACAAGTAAGGCTGTTACGGCTGCTGCTGTTACAATTCCACTTAGAATTACTAGATAGCTACCGCCCGCGGCTTCGCTCGCATGGTACAACACATGTATTACTGAATGTTGTAATTACTTGAAAGATCTACGCTTATTGTCAAAGTTGCACTAAAGATATCTTCTGGCTTCGATGCAGTTAAAAGGCTTGCTGCTACCCAACTTCACACCAAAAGCAACAAAAATGTTGCTATTTTGCCTATTTACAAAATCTCCTAATTTTTAGTTGGCTTTACATTAATTTTTCACTTTTGCAGCACTGAGCAGAAGAAAGAAGAGGTTTAAAAATAGAAACACTACATTTAGTAATGAAAAATGTTGTAAGGATTCTGACTGAACGGCCGGCCGCCGCGCCGCCATGCCATGCCAGCTGCCTGACTACTCCGGTGCGTTCCGTATGGAGATCCCGGAGGCCCTTGATATGCATCGAGGCTGGCCACCAGGTGGTTTTTTTAGTGGGTCGTCGGGTTTCCACAACCCCACACTACCCAGCTGCGACCTTCAATCGCAGTTGGGCGTCTGGAAGCAGATTTTTCCACCTGCCAATAAAAAAAAAGAAACAAAAAAGCTGCCTGACTAAGCATCTGAGTGCCTAATGAGTGCGAGTTTTTATAAGTAGGTACTAGGTACCTACCTACTCAACCTTTTCATGAAAGAAGTCCCGAGGAAACTGGCAGTACTTGAATTAGGTACCTATATTGATTCTACGGCAAATTCCTGTAACACGAAGACTACAACTATTCTTATGTTTGGTCAAACAGATAATGGTAGCTCAGATGGCTATACCTATACGTAGTACCTAATATGTGGATACCTACCTATAACACCTACTGATTATAAAATCCTCTAAACATTTAGGTAGGTACCTATTTTAATATATGTTTCCTAGGTACCTACCTTTCTACATCATCTTAAAGTAGGTAGGTAGGTACTACCTAATCTATCCAGGTAGGTAACTTTGGGAAATGAAGGAAGAAAGTAGGAGACTAAAGTATTACTTATTCCCTAAAACAGTTTAATCAAAATCCATTTTCAATCATTCACATAAAAACTACATATAATTTCATACAGAAATACGGTTAAATATATTTTTTCTTAAATACTAGAACTACATTCATTAGTTTCATTGGCGGTAATTTTTTTTTACGTTTTCCCATAATATGCAATAAATGTATTAATCCTACTCAAATACATATTGTTCATAATCGTTTGTCTCCTATAGATTTTGCTACTTTTGTAAATAGTCACATAGATTCTATTTTAATTTGATCTGATTAAAAATATCAGGTATTCTGTTAGATTGAGATATGATTAGGCTGAGATATTTCATACTCATTATCTACTTACAGTAACATAGTTTAGATTATGTAAAATAAAATAAAATTAAAGTCAACGCGCATTGTATGCAAAACATTTCAAATGTCTAAAGGAACTATTAACTCAAAATGTTGTGAAGAAACATTAACATACTAATTTGTTGAACAAGCAATGGACAGAATTATCTTTTAGTTAAGTAGTACCTAGATGATATTTCTCTAAACCAAAAACATACCTACTCAAACAGTCAAAATCATACCATTTTAAGTTACTGGCTAAATCAGCTGCATTTAATGCAATATTATTTCTTTACAGTGATTGATTTGGTAATATTTTAAATGTTTTATTCTTAGCAACATCATTTTAAAATTTGAACTCGTTGACATGTATGATTTTGCAAGTTATTTTACTGAAAATGGGTATACTTATTATAACAAAGACTAAAATACAAGCGTACCTACTTGATGTACCTACTTAGGCAAGTATACGAGTAGTTAATAACTAGAAATATTGGGTACATTTAGTTTGCGAAAAAATGCATTTGAGTGCAACAAACAAGCAACAAAATACACATTGACAAACTCTAACAATTGACGCAAGTCTTTAAATATTTTTCATATAAACTATAAAAATAAAATATATTTTTTTAGTGATAGTTCAACGTGATAGTCCCATTTAAAAAATTCCAGCTAAGCTTCTTTTAATATATTATAATAAGTAGTGCCTTTAAAAATTAGACAACAATATTTCGTAGTCGTCTTTAAACTTTTGCGAAAGTCATTAAAATCAGGGGTTAACAGATCTATCAAATTCAAAAAAGCAGTGGTATTAACATTAAAATTACGCAAACTTAACGTTAAACATATAACAATTTGTTATCAGCTGCGTCATAAAATGTTCATAAATAATTTTACATCAAATACCTAACGAATAAATATTTTAGTAAACATACATTAAGTACTTAATCCATTTAATGCCAATTAAAACAAATGTCGGAATAATCGATTCAGATCAGTTTTTGGGTTTTTCCTTTTCAATGGTAGCGTCTTTATCCTTTTCCTTCTCTTTTTCTTTATCCTTTTTCTCCTGCATTTGTTGCAAATGAGCAGGCAATGCTTTCAGTATCGCATGCACCTAAAACAAAAACACAAGAAATATTTAAATACTTAGGTATTATAAATAAATAAATAACACCTTTATAGACACCATCAATTACCTCTTCAGCTACAGCCATTAGAACGAATTCAAACTGTTGTTTAGTAGCTACGGTGCGCGGCCGCTGGTCACGAATGTGTTCGAGAGTCGCCGCAATGTCTATTTCTTTAGCGCCCTTCGCCATACGATTCAACACCATGTCTATCAAACAGTAAGTGCCACTGCGTCCGGCTCCATCACTAAAAAAAGAAACTAGCTCAATACATAGTCATAATGAGACTGAGCCACAGTCAAACAGGTCTTTTTACTCTCACGACTTTGTGGACATCACTAGTCATTCCGAACACGGCATCGGTATAGCAAGTTTGCTTAGATTATCCTTTTTAGGGTTCCGTATCCGAAGGGTGCCAACGGGACCCTATTACTAAGCCTCCGCTGTCCGTCCGTTTGTCTGTCAGCGGACTGTACCTATCTCATGAGCCGTAATAGGGAGAGAGTTGAAATTTCTACAAAGTATATATTTCTATTGCCGCTATAATAGTATAACAACAAATAATAATAATAAAATAAAAGGGGGCACCATACAAGATAATAAATAATTGACCATTTAAGTTAAGCAACACTAGGCGCGGTCAGTAATTGGATGTGTTGAGTGGCTTTTAGTAAGTAAATTTTTTTGTAGTATTTTTGTGCATTTCTTTTTCAAACGATCTGAAATTTAGTGATTTGTACAAAAATAATATTAAAACTAAAAAAAAAGAGACGGATTTCAATTTGCATTTTTTTTGCTTGAAATAGGGAACGTGCTGCCACCTACAATAAGTGGCATACAAGAAACATTTATGTACATGTACCTACCTACAATGGTACGGAAACCTTCGTGTGCGAATTTGACTCACACTTGACTGGTTTTATTTTTTTACGAAGTAGAATAAAAGAGTTTAAATATTTAAGCAGAAAAAAGCTTAGTTTAATGAACTGAACACCCCTATCAATTTTACCCATTTTAGACGATATCGCATTTTATGAAATTACAGCTTATCAAAGTTACATAATATATTCACGCCCTATATGTATCACAAATATTAAAGTTCAGTCACTCTGTTTAGCAAAAATATACTTGTGAATAGCACGAAATACCAAGGATGAAGGGACTAAATAAAAGTACTTAGCTAATTTTGGTTTTTATTTTACCTGCAATGAACCACGATCGGGCAGGATCTTCCACGGTATGATTTATTCACTTTCCTGTAAATCAAATTAAACACGTTTATGATAGATAAGGTATACAGGTACTACATAGTTTGCTTTAATTCTTATAGGTTTATATACGGTAGGTAGAGTTACGTAGTAGGTAGGTACCTAGGTACCTTATAGGCGATGGCATCGATCCTTTGTATTGAAGTTACTACCTACTACCAAAAATGTTGCCGTCCTGTTCCCACTCATAGAAATAACAAGGACGGAATACCTCCTAAACTCCAGCAGCGCCTTGGTAGAAGCGGGTACTCCGTTCTCGGACCAGGAGAGGAAGTGGAACTGGGTGACGGTACGAGTCTCGCCGGTGCGTTGGTTCTTGAGATAGAAGCTGCGGACGAGGTAGTCATCGCACCAGATGTGCTCGCTCACTAGGTGCACCTAGGTCAACAAAATACCTTGCTTGTTATTTATAACAAACAGTCTTGTCTTGTCCTATCTTCTATTCACTTCCCAGATTTTTTCTAGCGTTAGTTTATGGAAAAACGCTGTTGTTGCCCGTACAAATAATTTGTAGTCTGTGGTCGTAGCAATAGTTTAAAATGCCTTCAGAACAAACAGCCTAGTGCGAGTTTTTGTCAACTCGATAGCGTTAAAAATATAAAGGACCACAGAGTGAGGCTTAGCGATCGACTATTAATTATAGTTAAGACTTTTTCGTAGCATAATAAATATTTCGTATACATTGCTCAACAGCTTTAGGCAGGTACCTACGCAGTAATTGAGACCAGAAAAGTGATTAATTGCACTTTTAGTTCCACTAATAAGGCTTTAAGTAGCAAGTATACAACATCCACGTCATTATCTAGCAGAAGTCTAACCTCATAGATATGGTAGAGCTCGGAGCCCTCCTCGGGCCAGTAGCGGTGGCACAGCTGTTGTCCGTTCTCCGTGAGGCGCGTCAGCATTACCATCACCACGCTGCCTTGCTCCCAGACCATCTGCCAGAAGTCGGGCGCAGTGTGCGCTAGCGGCCCTGCGGCAGCTATGTAGGCCGGGTTGCGGGGGTCGTGGTCCGTCTGACAACGAAAAAATAGGTAAAAGACCTTCTCCTTTCTTTATGACTGCTAGGAAAAGGAAACTTTGGCGGAGAAGTCGATCTAGTCGTAGCCTCCTTTATCGGTCGCCTTATTATGGTCCTCCTGTTATTTATTTATTTGATAATGTGTGAAATATTAATTCGTTACTTACAATGGTAGAGGCGTTGATATAATCCGATCCGACGTGGTTTGACAGCGTGTTGAGCAGCACTCGAGAGTGGTCGTACGGCAGCACGTCGGCGTAGCGGTTCTTGCCGGTGTTCTCGGCCTTCAGCGCCGCTGTGGTAGCACAAGGCTCGGCCTCGTATGCGCAGAGCGCACGCCACTCCTGTTCCAAGCGGTCTTTGTTGCGCAGGTGGTCTTCCATGTACGCCTGGAAAGGCAACTAGTTGTAAACTAGAATTACCAATTTAGAAGCACAGAAAAGTATGTGTAATATGTTAAGCAGCTGTATGTATGTGTTTCATTACTAAGTTAGTTGATGAAGAACTTACAAGAACCATGTGTCCTGTAGAGATGTCCATGTTCGTTAAAGCTGGCTCCTCACTCCTGCATGAGAAAATCGAATTCAAGAGCCTGATAGAAATTACCAACTCAAAAGAACATATTTACACGAAGCTAGCATACCATGAAGAAGTGCTGGATCTAGTCGAAGCAGAGTTCCCCTCAGTCTCACGCGATAGAGAAGTTATACGTTGCGGTGGGTCTACTGGATGGGGAGAAGCAGCTGGGGCGGTCTGCTGCCCAGTCCACTTGCCAGACATACGAGCTCGGCACAGCTCCTGCAGTGACGTAAACACCTTTAAAACTCTTTTAATTTCGAAGAACTTGGCTTCAGAATAACCGTATCCACCTCGAAAACCTTCTAACCTGATAATCCCTGGTAGCTTCAGCGTCGATATCAGCAGCGCCTGCGAGACCTTGCACCTTCCTCTTCCCGGTCATGTCGCGTCTCAGGAGAACCGCGAAGACCACGGCTCCGACGATGAGGACTGAAAAGCTTCCCACTAAAGCTAGAAGCACTGGTAGTTCCAAGCCGAAGAATAGAGACTCAGGAGTGTCTACATGACGGATCACGGGGTGCTTGCTCTGAAATGTATGCCAACATTATTAAAACATGGAAAGGTATTTTACTGCGATTATTAAGTATAAATATAAAAAAATTGTATTACTCTATCGCCAACTCCAGTGGACAGTATTTGTGCGCCAGTTTCTGCGCGCAACTCGTCCTTGATCGTATCTAAAAAGTGAAAAAGTGTTTGATTATAAAGTCAAAGAATATCTTTAATGTTGTGGAAATTCGTGGTTGTGAACAGAGGTTGATTTCAGACTTACCCACACGCCTTGCTACATCGATCGCACTATACCCCTTACTATTTTTCTCCACTTTAAATGTTACCTCACCAGGGTCAACCCTAAAATTGAAAAATAATGTTTAAAATATTTTTTTAACCTAAAAACAAGATTTGATTGTTTCTAAGTTAGGTACTACGAGTATATTACCGCGGATTGGTAAATGTGTTTTTCTCTAAGCCAAGCATTTTCTCAAGTCTTGATATAAACGAGATCCCTTTCTCCCAGTCGGTAAGGAACCTGAGGTAAAGCCACATGACAACAATGAGTACAGCATTGCAGAGGATTAAGCTAACACACGCATTGGCAAATAGAAAAAGTTTGTTTTACCTATTCTTGAACAAAACATACGCATACGAAGGGTCATACTCATAATTGTTATGATTTTGCACGTCGCTTTTATCGGATTGGTGGCCGTACGGCGATCCGTGAGCTGAAACATCATTAGGATTCAGTGCCAAATATAAAAAATATGGCATTATACAACATCAATATGTAAAAGCATGCGAAGGTTAATTTATCGTATTTCTTAGGAGGTCAAACAATAAAATTGGTGTCTTTTTACTTAGGTGTAAAAGTTGAATCAAAATTCATAACTCCATAATGCTCGAACACATAAATATTTAGACGAGACGAACATGAAAATATTGAACAAAATCACGGTAATATAAATAAACGAAGTAGTTTGGTTCAGCCCGAACGTTTAAGTGGAATTGCGATCATACAAGAAGAAAATTCAGGGCACAGGAAAGTAAAAAAAAACACAAGCAGCACATTTATGAAGGGCCGATGGGACCCCATGCTCTCATACCAGGAAAATAAAATAGGTGCGGAAATAGGGATACATTTAGTGCGGTGTTGTAGACAAGACGGAAGTGGAGGTGCGTTCAAAATTTAGGAACAAAACATATTTTTGATATCCAATAAACGGCAACGCAGTGGTGCCGACCAGTTACCGAGGGAACATCGAATTATTAACAGCTTGCTGAAGCTGCCGTGACACTAACCTGTCACAGATCTATTGTGGTACAAAATCTTTAACATTTTCGCGTCCAGGCGAGGCCCGGGCTTTTTTACATCGTCTCTTTCCCTACGCTTAAAGCCCCATTCGCTATCAAGCAAATCTTGAAGATCTTCGGGATATAATTTGTAATTTTCACCTGAAACATCGTCGGTATCTGTAACACCTTTGTTCTGGTGCGATTCACGTTTCCGGGCCGTACTTCTTGAAACATAGGGGTCTATGTAAAACAAAACAGCCAACATAAAATAAAACACCAACTGAAAAACTCAGAAGAATGAAAGTTGATGTTAGTTGGATACTCGATAGAATGGATGAAACAATTGTATTTCATACCTGCGACGCGATAAAGCAGTGAAGCAACTATTTGCTTTCTTACATAGAGTTATTTGATGTTCTACAAGCGTTCACATACCCTGCAGCTCGTCAGGCAAGAGGGGCCCTCCTTCGGCATAGAGAGGGCCTTGTTGGCTCTTTGATTCGACTATCCCTCGCCAAACGTTCATTAAATATTCCATATTTTTCGAGTTTTTTCCGTTAGGGGTTTTTCCTGAAGTCGAAAATGCATTGCCTAAGCTAGTATCTAAAAAAACATCTACTAAAAATTGTTTTATGACTTACCTTTTTGAAGGTATGGATAAACATTTTCCCCGCTTCCGACATCCACGGGGAATTCCTCCGCTCCCTCTTCTTCATAGTAAATTCTGGGTTCCGGGAGCTCAACCGGATTCTCATACTCAAAAGGGAAGTGTTTGTCTACGAAGCTCTGTACGTAATTCTTCATCGCATTGGAGCGCACTTCTTCATCAAGAGGGGATTCCACCTCTCTATTGCTAGTGAGATACTCAGCTGTGTATGGAGGCGGTTTGATTTTATGTTTTCGCAGGTGTGCCCCGAGGCGCTCTTCATCCGGGAATGCATTCGGTTCATTCTTGCTCTGATCTGGTAAAGACTTCTTGTCTTTTACGACGTCAGAGTCGATATCGTCGATTTTAGCTTTTTCGGCTTGGATCCTTTCGCGGAAGCCTTCAAACGGCAGGATCACTGGCGACTCTTCAGCTCCACTCATAAGCATCAGGTCACGTAATTTATCGCTTGGGTTTTCTTCGTCAAATTCTTGGTCATCTCCTATTCCAGTAACTGCCAAGAACATCATTTGAATATTTTTACCATATTTGATTATTATGAACAAACAAGCGTTGTGTACCACCCTCTTACCTTTGGCCAAATAAGCTGCTGGGTCTTCGTCAGGTGAAAACGGGGGGTTGTATACTTCGTTTGCAAAATCTGTGTCATCGACCGGGGAGTTCGGAGTAAATCGTACGAACGCTGTTTCAGCAGGATTTACCTGTTGTTGAAAATAAGGCAAGTAAAGGTTTTGTTTATTTCTTAATTAATTTTCGTAATGAAAACTCAGGACACAGGACCGTGATGGATGGCACAAAGCCTATGCCTAGCAGATGGTAAAGTCGGGCTGTAGATGAATATGATGATGATGATGACGATAACTTAAAAGTCAGCGTGGACTTACCTCTAAATTTTCGTTTACATCAGCAAGCGATTCATCGCTTAGTTTTGAGTCAGAGAATTGCTCGCATATCTTAGAGTTTACGTCGTCTGGGTTTCTAAAACATGCCAACATTATTATTTATCTTATCTATCACCAACCAACTTTGCTATATCTTTGCAATCTATGACTGTGCTACGAGAAGCGTAGCACTTGCGTAGAGCATGAAAAGAGCGTAGCACCCGGCTACGGCTTAATTTTTTAGTTAAGTAAGTCCTACAAGATTTACGAAACTACTCGTACTACGAATAAGTATAAAGAAGTCATTGTAAGTTTTATCGCACACTCTCAATTCACTTAGTATAATTTCTAGCATTTTTCCTGGTGGCTCTTTGAAATTTATACATGCTTTTTTTACCCAACTACGGCGAAGCAAAACGGAGAGTTATATGATTTTTCTATACATTTTAGAGCGTGATTTTTCAGTAGTTGAGTTTTAGTTTTTGAACTTACTTTTAAATAGTAAGGTTTTTAAGATGTCATACTCACAGGTTCTGTCGAAGCGTGTACAGCATGGCTTGTAACACGCACTGCGTGTACGCGTGTTCCCAGCGGTACCCGCGTGTGGCAAGCCGCTGCAACTCGCCTTCAAACCATTGCAACTGCTCCGAGCCCATATCGTATCTGAACAAGAAATAAATTCGATAAAGAAAAACACACCGAGTAGCTCCTAATGGTGGTAAATGACATCGCGGCACACCAAGACTGAGACGGCGGGATAATTTGGACTCATTCATAAAGGATTTCATAGTACTTGAAAGAGAAAGGTTTGCCCTGCAGTGGGTCGATATGGGCTCATATTAATAACAATAAAAACCTCACCCAAATTACAAGGCAATTCAGGCTACTGAACGTCAAATATCAAAGCAAGTCTAAGAAGCAGCTTTATTTGGCGAAGACAAACTTATTTTTTCAATAAATTGATTATTATGTTAAGAAAATGTTATTTTATAATAACTTACCGATATAGAGCTCCCTCTTCCGGTACTTCCTCGAAAACCGGAATGCATTTTCCAAATGCAAAATCTATAAAAAACAAAAATACATAGTCTAATAGTTTCTACAAGTTGTGAATAAGTAGTATCTTTATTCAGAATCGATTTACAAATAAGATTCGTACGTAGGTACATTAAAAACTAACTGTTTATCAACGACCCACATAGTATGAGTCATCGATTAGGGGCCCGGTAGAGCACTGTCTCTTGTAGAACACTGCCTATCCTACTAATATTGTTACGAAAGTTTTGTATGTTCTTCATTCTTTATTGTACACATAAAACAGACATAAAGTAAAGGCACATACAAAGATGAGCGTAGCCCTACAGTTTTCTTCCAGCAAACCCTTGAGACTAGAGAGAGGTCAAATACAAAATAGTGATATAAGTCTGTGTCTGAATCACGCAACTTGGATTACTTGTATATTTTGTGACCTGGATATAATTTACATTTCAGGGTTCTGTACCCGAAGGGTGCAAACGGGACCCTATTACTAAGACGTACGTGTCGTTCGTCATCTTTCGTTCGTCTATATCTCATGAACCGTAGTAGGTAGAGAGTTGCACAGTGTGTATTTCTATTGCCGCTATAAAAAACAAATTATAAAAATAAAAAAGGGGCCCCATACAACATTTTTTAATGTACGATGGTACAGAACCCTTCGTGTGCGAATTCGACTTGCATTCGACCGGATTTTGCCACGAGAACGAAACCAAAAGAAGAGTGTCTACATAATGTTTTGTAGATCTAATCGTTATTCATATTGAGCTCGCTGCGAAGTTAGGTAAAACGTGAGAAAAACAAGACTAAACTCACCATCGTAACACCATTCCACTTCCTCCACACAGAGTGATGCACTGAATAGGCAACCTAGAAAAACATCGTTTGTATCTCTTATACTTATTCATATTTATATTTATTGCCTCGATGGCGTGGCGGGCGAATGCTCGGCTGAAACGCAAGAGGCTCAGGTTCGATTCCCGGAACTTTGCTTAGTTTGGGGCTACATGGAGCTGTGTAAAAAATCAATGTCCACAAATTGTTATTTATTTCTTTGTTTAGCTGCTGAATATGAGAAATCAGTTAACTAGCGCCCAATACTATACACATAAATTACAAATGGAAAGCTTTGTGTGTGTGTGTGTGTGTGTTCCCCACGGCCATAGCGGAATTGCTTACAAAAATCGATGTAGAACTCTGTTGTCAGTTGATGTAATGTGTTTATTCAAAAAGAAAATTAAATTTTATCATTTCTTTGGTTTCTCAGGAATAATATCAGGAATAATAAGAGAAAAAAAACAAGATAAAAAATAGTTCGTGACTTGGAATAACAACGTGGCCAAGGGAACGTAATCAACTTTTGAATAATTATAGCGTTCACTTCACACCTACGCGTTTAGTTTGTTGTTTGTTTACGTATGTATGTTCCTGTCATGAGGAGGGATGAAAGTCATGTGACGAGAAGAGTAGGTATTAGATATGAATGTAGATGGATACAAGAGTAGAGGTAGACCAAAGAAAAGATGGATTGATTGCGTGAAAGATGACATGAGCAAGAAAGGAGTGAATACTGAAATGACGGCTGATAAAGGGGAGTGGAAGAAAAATACATGTTGTGCCGACCCCACGTAAGTTGAATAAAGGCAGGGAGATAATGATGTATGTTCCTACTCTTCTTCGAAACGGCAAGCTTCCGTGAGAGCACTAGTGGTTTAGCGGCAACGCCTTCCGATCCTAAGGTCGTTGGTTCAAATCCGGTCGTGCACCAATGGTTTTTTCTGTTCGAAAAATCCTGTGTAATCTCAAACGGTGAAGGAGGAAATCGGCATTTCGTAGAACCTAAAAGTTCGAAACCAGTGTCAAGTGCATTTGGAGCCTTGGAGGAGCACTTTAAATTCTCTCACCACACTGGTTCGCAAGAACTAGTGACACGACAAGTAGTGGTCCATAACGTCTGAAAGAATTTGACTGAATAAAACTTGGAATTCTGTAGGTATAATGATATGAAATAACATAGTAATAAGCAACTTTTAATCCGGGTAGGTAGGCACCCACGCGAGCGGAACCACAGGTGAATACTAGTTGTATGTATGTATGTTCATGAGCTAGTGGCCGACTCTAGTGACGGAGTTTTTAGGCCGCCTAAAGGCCTCCGTCATGGCTTAACGACTTAAAAGCCGGGACCGCCTGTTTAACGTGCCCTCCGAAGCACGGAAGCGCTCAGCTCGTAATGCCACTTGCGGTCACCCATCCCAATTTGTGACCGCGCATGTCGTTGCTTAACTTTAACGATCAATCAAGAACGCTTAAGCAAGCTACGCCACTACTACAATACTAGTTAAATAATGCTTACCTATGTTGCCATCGGCACGCGAGGGCGCCAGCAAGCTGAGCAGCGCCAGCGCCCATAGGGCCACACGCACCCGCACGTGGGACATTACATCTGTCAAACAAAACACATTTTACAACCTCAGACCAAATAAAAAGAGAAGACGCCGCGCCGCGAACAACAAAAGTGAAGCCACACAAAACCGTGCTCCTGCAAGTAAACATACACGCTCACGCACACACCTACACTAAAACCATGATCATCGCTCTTTGTACGTCACGAGTCTTAAAAATGGAATTATGCCTTCCTGTGTAGTGAAAACTTGTAAAAACTGCAGCAAATCACATAAAAAGTCTCACGGAATCACTTTTCACTTGTAAGTAGGTACTTCAAATAGCATCGTTTCTTAATTATTATACTATGAATTTAGGTTACTTGGAACATACAACCTTAAAACCTTCGACACACACAGATAAAAAGGTGGCTTCACTTTTGTTGTTCGCGGCGGCGCGGGGTCTTTTCTTTTTATTTGTCTGAGTTTACAACGAATTCCTCCTGTTTTCAAATACGAAGTAGACCAATGAAGCTCAACTACCTCAATTTTTATGAACATAAAACAGAGCCAGCATGATCAGCTATATAATACGAGCTTGCGTAAGTTTTTAACCGACTTCAAAAAAGCCTACTCCAGGTTCTATGTTCGGCTATCTCTGCCAATACTTAATCGATTTTGGTGATTCTTTCACTGGTGTATAAAAAATGGTCCCGAGGTGGTCTCATATAATAATAACAATTGATCATTAACAACCATCGGACCACGGGCTGTCGGGCATTATTAATAAGTTTAAAGTTTATGTAGGTACCTACTTATATAAATTTGTAGTACTAAGTAGAATTAAGATGAAATGTAAGTTATAAGATTGATAATAAAGGCTATTATGATTACGTTTGAATTTGTATGCAAATGTCGCTACTCGTTAAATATATGCAATGAAAAATGCCTTCATGCTTCGATCGTCTCTATTCCAGATCGAGAAATATGTAGGCCACATTCTCAACGCTAGGCATCGAGGTACATGTTCAGAAATAGTAACAAGGTGCCTTCAGGAAGGCACAATAAATTGCAACGATACTGCAGCTTGTTATTAGGTACGGAAGGGGACGAAGATACTGACAGGTATACTGTGGCCCAAATATAATAACGTTACTCAATCGCAGTTTTATTACATATCTGCGCCTAGGGGTGTTACTTCTCAGTTTTACAAGGATCCGTTCCTGCGTGATTATTTTATCATTTCAAAAAGTCTCAAAATGACCCTCTACTTTTTAAAATATCTAACTAATACTGGAAAAGCTATGGTGAGCTTTTAACATATGGCAAAAAAAACATTATAAATGCATTCCGAAATGATTTTGTATACCTAAATGACAACCCTAAGTGCACACAGTTTGCCCACCTACGCTACGTGTGGTGACTTTTTGCAAACACATAAGATGAAATAGGTCAGAGGCTCAATTCTTGAAAGTCACCGGTGATTTCGAAGTCAGCCTTGATTATTGAATCGAGTGATGATTTGAAAATCGCTTTTTTCCAAAAATTGTATTTCTTGAATATCATACGTTTGGTACCGACATTCAGAAACTGCACTCTTTGATCATAGACATTTTCTGCATAATAATGAAATACCATTAATTCTATTAAAATGTCGCTTAGCTGCAAATACCGGTTTTCATTCTTAATAGAAACCGATTATTTTTACAGAATAAGTTATACGTAAAATGAAACACATTATGTCAATCTCGATCGTCATTACTGTACGTTTGTTTATTTTGTCAAGTAATACAGTTTACTGCACTTGAAAAATATTATAAGTGAATTTTTTGAAATTTTGGCTTAAAACAAAGAAAAAAGTAAGTCCCTAGGTCCCTGTGCTTAGGCGGCCATCTTGGCCGTCAAACGTCAAAATAGTTGAGCGGTGATTTTAAAAACGAGTAGGTTGAGCTGTCGATTTGAAAACACACGTCGTGTGATTTTGAAATCACCGAATGATTTTCAAATATACGAAGCTTTAAGAAATCGGTGGAAATGGGCCATTTTGGGAGTTTTAAGAATCGCCCCCCAAGTACCTATGTACTATAGCTATACAGCGATAGCTAGAAATGAATTTTGTGATTTAACAATGTTAAATAAACTTGCAAGATAGGAGAAATAATAAGACTATTTTTCTGAAGTCAAACAATTCATAAAATACTGTTTGTCATTGCCAACAATACTCCCTCCCCACTCATTTATTACGTGAGGTTACATTTATGTACCCTGTTCAAACACAACAAAGGACCTATACATATTATTAGGTAAGTTACAATAACCAACATCTTACATACAAACTGTCCTGCGAGATCCTAACCTTTTGTCCTAGGAGAGCTACTTAGATACACGAAGCTATAAAAATATACCTACATGGTCTTGTTCAGCTTCACAAAGTCGAGTATATTTTCGTATAGCATTGCATCGTCAAATTTCGTCGCTTTCACCTAGAACTAGGGAAGGAGGGCTCTGTTGCTTATTAACTCGCAAAGGAAGAGTAAGGTTGACAACTTAATTTATGTTGCGAAGTTTCTTACCCACGGTACAGAAAAAGTTACTACCTACTTATACCAGTACGTGCCCACAGCCCACACAGATTATACAAAATTCAAAGAATCTTTCTGTAGAGAATTCCGAATAAGTATCTATTTTTTCGTTTTCTTTCCACCCACGCCAAGTTAGGTGAGGGTGTGATGTACGAGGGTGAACTGGAATCAAGGTCTAATATAGTTGAAATCTTCACAGAACCGTTGGAGCTTGATATATTTTACTAGGTATGTTCTTTAAGTATCTATACTTACCTATCTATAGACATCTGCGATACCTAACTATACTATAGGCATGTTGTACTTTTTGACTCTACTACTGGCCTTCTCGAGGTACCAACCGTACTTAGGTAGTCGCTGTACTTTTAGCAAAGTAACATCTATTGTTGTTCTTGTAGGTAGATATTCGTGACTATCCTGATTTTAAGTAATAAAATTAGCTGAAGAACAAATCTGTTACAAGCAAATCTCCGGAATTAAAACTCGAAGCTCGCATACGCGGCGCTTGTGGCCGGAGGGTATCTAAGACGACGACGAAGATTAATCAATAGACGATTCAACGGTACACCTAATACACATCCTTCGTAGGTGTGTATAAGTAGTAACTGTTACACCTTCTGTGCAATACCGAGGCATTCGCGCGGTTCGTTTTAATTAAATGTTTCTTGAATTTCATTAGGCAAAAGCTTGTGACTCGTAGTTTCAAACCAGTTGATTGAAGAAACACCTTAGAGGAATAAAGTTTCGTACATCTAAGACTCATGGTTTGGGCTGTGCGTTGATTGAATAAATAAATAGAACATTTACCTATTTGGCACTATACCACACAAAAATCTTAGATGAACTTAAACTAAACTAACTATACGTGTGGGTGCCAAAAAGGCATTCAGCTCAGTATTTGATGGAAGTAAGTAAAGAAAGAAATAATAAATAAATGAAAACCAGAGCAGCCTAACTGATTGTCAGTTAATCAGTTATGTACATAACAGTTTTACATAATTTGATCAGTTTCGGTATATCCATCATGACTCTCCTTTTGCTCGGAGTATAGTCATGTAAAAAGTACGGCAGGTAAACTTACGGCAAAATGATGTAACTTAGCCACAAGATTAAGACGATTGAGGATTATCCCTTATTATAATTACTTACACCAACTACGGAGGTGTGTAACGAACGACTAGACTCTAGTCTAGCATTACAAAACCCATTCATATCATATCTGAAGTTGAAAGTGCCTTCTGATCCGATTAAGTGTTGCGGATTCAAACCCCCTCGTGCACCAATGGATTTTTCAGTTCGAAAATTTATGTGCGCTATACCAGTATTATTCTCAAACGGCGAAGAAAAACATCGTGAGGAACCCCGCGGGCTTAGTCAGCTCCGCACGCTTTGACCATGTCTATTCTGTGGATTAGGCCGACTAAGCTGAAAGGATGGTAGAGGTAAGCCTACTCCGTCTAAAGTCGTCCCGGGCACTAAAGCGTGGCAAAAGTTGAATCCTGATGCTGTAGTAATTATCTAGTTGTACATGGTAAAGGCATAAGTACCTAGTTGAATTGAAGTTATGAAAAACCGATGAAAAGTTGCTATAACAATCAGAGTTGAAAGTTTAAACGTAACAATACTCGAAGCTCACGTTTTTTCCGGAGTTTTTAATTAGAAACCCTACAAAAATACTTTCTGAACCTACCTATTCAATTTCAATTTGATACACTTTTATGGACGAGTTGGGTAGGTGGTTTCATTGGAGACCGTGGGTCGAAGCAACACAAGTTCTATTCAGAGCGCCTTTAGTCCGCAGCTATTGAATTTTACATTGAAAAATAAGAAGAAATTTATAATTTTATAAGCAAATATAGCAATTTTTATAAGCAAAAATAGAGTGCTTAGAAGAGTCTTTTTGATTAGAAAATTATTGTATTCAAGAGCAACATGAACAATCGATCATAGATTTTTTTTGCAATAAAAATTCTTTTGAGCTTTAGGCAAGCATAGATTCTGTAGAAAAATCACTGAATTCCTGTTTTTCTATGGAGGAATTACAACAAGTATAATAAATTTGAACGATTAAATTGCTTGAAAATTGTTATAGAAAACGAACTTAACAATTTCTTACTCGAAACTCGACTAAGTTATGAAAATTTAACAAGATCTTCAAAACACATTTACACAAGATGCTCCTAATACTATTTAAAATGGTCATCTAGTAAGTAACAATACCTAGTTCACGTCGGTCACTCACGGCTCTTCAACACGCCGATGGAGGCTCTAATCGAGAAATAGCATTCCCTATTATTATGTCGTAAAACACGATAGCTTTATTTACAACACACTCGTCCATCTTTAATCTTATTAAAACGCCCATCCATCCATAGTAATCTGTATAAGTTCAACATAATGTATTGGATCTATCAACTATTTATAAGTTGGTAGGTAGATGTCGTTATAGAGATCCGCTGACGTAGGTACTTCTGCCCTTTGGGTACAACCTACGCAAATTTCATCCCGGTGCCATTTTATAGCTCAAAAATAGAATAAGAATCGATATACCAAGCGGAATATGGACTTTTTATGCGTTTAATGCTCTATAATTAGAATCCGATCGAATTAGATATGTACTTAGAGATTGATAGCAATGATGGAACTATAGGTATGACATTGGCTCAGAAAATGGCAGAGGGCTAGCATAATATGCGAGACTATGAAAACCGAACCACTTACAGGTGGTCGATAGGTCACGGAGAAAACACTAGATATCCTCAGGATAGGTATCCTTAAACCCTAAAGTTGACAAACAAACATATCCACACGGCACTAATAAATTGTTATGTTCGCGTAACAGGTTCCACGTTTTCGCTAATGGCGACGGCTAAAGGTGTCGGGAGGACGAGAGGTAACATGGATTGTACGCACCGTTTAGGACCGCCGTTGTGTCCGGAACATATCCGTGACAGATGCACTGGGTTCTTCGGAGGAGGGCTTGGAACTCTCGGCCGCCCGGGGCGAGTAGGTGTCGGACGCGGAGCAGCCAGCTGTGTCCCCACCGGGCCTGCGCACGCCGCCGCGAGCCGTATCGATCCCGCGGTTCTCATTCACGGGTACCTCGCCGCCCACATACCGCGCCGTACCAACTACCGCCCCATCTGTGACACAACCAGCCCCGATGTTACACTACAGCGATAACGCGATATTAGCTGGACTCGGAGCTTCGACACTTGAACCACTTCACTGGGACACCAATTAGGTAACTTTTATGCGATATGAAGCGATAACACAGCCTATAAACTCGTAATTACTAGGTTTTTGAAGGAGTAAATTACCTAATGACAAGTAGTCACAATGAGGAGTTTTGTACGACTAGTAAGTACCAAATGGCGCCCACGCGGAAAGTTATCGCTCGAACACATCCCTGAATGCTAATGACGTAGATAACCCAAGACCCGTGTCAACTGTTCCTACATCTACATTTATAATGCATTCAGAATTACCTACCTTGTTTAAACAACCTGTCAATTTCGTAGGTACCACTTTACAATTTGCTTACCTATTTCACCCCATTTGAATGTTATTTATAGACACGTCCGTGACAATACCTAAGGGTTGGTAGGTAAATAAAGTTAGTGCAGCCTTCTATTAGCATTTAGCTATTGGTACTTTTAGGTAAGGACATGGTTTGGCTTCGTTTACTTACGATAGAAAACATTTTGTCCACATCAAATGTTAAGGAAAATATCCCTTCTAAAAGGAATAAAGTATTATGGACAGAAATAACATGAGATGAAAATGCGGCCGCACTCACAATAAGTAGGATACCTACTTAATCAAACGATACCTTCCTACTTACAAACAATCCCTACTTACTTAATTCAAATGTATGAGGGAGATTATTCTTTTGAGGCTTATAACATCCTTTGTAGACTAATGTAAAGGAAGACTTGATTAGGTACTTATAAATATTAATAGATTTTTTTTTAACTAAAGTAGATAATGTAATATGTATTAGGCTCAGGCAGAGACTAATATTACATTATCTACTCTAAGAAATAAAGGTCGGTTATGTGAGATCGTAGGCATACCATAAACATGGGCTACCAAAGGAACTCACATAGGTACAATAGGGTACCCCTTTTTGTGCAGTCGGGAAAAAACGTATGAGATTGACATTTTATGAAACTTCCGAAAATAATACCTACTTTACTTATGAGTACCTAGGTATTAAAAACTGAAATCTTATTACACTATTACGTAGGTATATATGATTCTTACTAATTATGAGAAAGCTCTGAAACCACCGTTAGAGGCTAAGATGCTTAGAGGTGGTCTATTATTTTGCACCCTGTGCCTAACGACCAAGGACACTCGATTCCTAATGGGGGTATAAAAACTTACACCTTGAAATAATTTTATTCAAGATTGTTTCTACAAATATATTATACTAGCCTCAGCCCCCGGCTTTGCTCGCGTGATATTAGAAAAAAATAATAGCCTGTATGTGATTCCAATTGTCATTCAAATTCGTTCCGGCGTTGCGGCCGTTACAGCGTGATTGAGGCAATTAGGCATTACATGCAAACATTCCCTTAAACTTTCGTATTTATGATATTAGTACGATCTATAGACTCCCTTTTGATGATATAATCATATAAAAGTATTCTAAATCCTACTAATATTATAAATGCGAAAGTTTGTGAGGGTGCACCTGTGACGTTTGTTCCTCAATCACGCCTAAACGGCTGAACGGATTAGAATGAAACTTGGAATATAAATAATACGTGTGCTGGAATAACATATAGGCTACTTTTTATCTGAGCACAATGCGAGCGAAGTCAGCTTGTAGAATATAAACTTATAATGTGTGTTCACGTTACACTCTGGAGCTCAATGTGAGTTATTTATTTTATTATTAGCGTCCAATACTATTTAGAATAGAATATTCACAAAGCAGTATCTACCTACACAGAACTAACAAGTTTGTCGCTGACTATAAAATTGTAATGCGAACCATAAAAAAACTTTTCAGTTCAATGTGTATTTACTTACATAGGCATTTTTTCTTCGTTTGTCGTCACGAAATAAAGTTACCATATCACATTTTTTGTAAATAATAACCTGTTTCGATGACCAGAATGTGAAATAGTTATGACGGGTGTGTTGATTTTTTGAAACTGGCTGTAACATTTTTGGTGTATAGATAAAAGCTCTCTCGACACAAATCATAAAAGTATAGTAATGTAGGAAGTTGAAATAATACCCAAAAATACAGATCTCCAATCTTTATTACCTCCAAACATTGGAAAATTTTGTGCAAATAAAGCTTATTTACATGGAAATATACAGCGTTGACAAATCCTTCGAATTTTTTTTAGCACTGGACAGAACATTATTTACTACATCTCTCCAATCCCACATCACTCAGGGCAAATACAAAATGTAACCTATATTATAATTATATTTAAATACTTGTGATGTTCAAACCCTCATATCAATAAGTAGGTGGTATTATATAGCCGCTAGTATAATATCAATAGTCAATGTGCAGATAGGAAAACAATCATCTCGTAAACGGAAGCTCTGCAGCTCATGTTTTGAGTTGATTCACCCATATTTGCACTCATAAAACGTTACATCCGAGGCTGGCATTAGATCTATTCTAAGGTTACAGTGACCTAACAGTGAATCAAGCTGCCTTCAAGGACATAAAACAAATCCTGGTACAGATACCGGCACGGATCTTGAGAGCTGACCTTCACCCACCCTCCATATCTTTGCCGAGCGCTCAACATCCGTGTCGGTATGAGGTAATGTTAGCTGCAAATAATACAAAATTACAATAACAAGATTACACAAGACATCCTTAATAAGAAAAAAATATCATTGTGTCCCATAGGCACATTAATAAACAGATACATTTTAGTGTCATGTTATGTGTACCAGTAAAATCAAAACAATCGGATTATCGTTAGATCTCTGTGGCTCAAGGGGCTTCCGGTAAAACACCATCTAAGCGACTAGGAGTCATTTCTATAAATATATTCTTTATTCATTTTAACAGGTGTACAAAACACTGCAGATATACGAGCATATAAGCCGGCTTTATAATAATAATTATGTAGTAATAATACAAGAAGTAGAAATCAATATTCATTGTATTGTCGAGTGTTGTGATTTAAATACCTAAGTATAAACTAAACTAACAGGTACTTTGTGGTGAGGCACCATGATGTTTGCTACAATAATAGTTTTAAAAAAAATAGCACTTACAGCTTTCGAGTAGTTAAATAATATCGAGAATCTGCTCAAGTCTTTTCTTACAGTTAGTTGAGTTAATCAACTTACCCCACATAAAACATAGAAGGTAAGTTTAATTAAATACTCGTTAAGAAATAAGTTAGCCAGATAAACACATAAGTCACATATTTCAAAAGACTCAATCACACTATAATTTAGATATGGAATTTTTTAGAGTTAAAATTCGATGTATTTTAATCATTGAAAAAGCTAGCAAACTTCCTATTAATAATTAATAACAGAACAAAAACTTACAGCAGTTAAAATATAACTAAATGATGTCATTATAGCACTTTTACTGGAAAAAAATACAATATTTATTTATAGTAAAGTTGTACATTGGACATAATATGTCCTTTTAATTAATCGTATTTAATGCTTGTATCGATAGTTTAATGCAATTTTTTTAGAAACTTAAATTTTCTGATGATATCTTTGCGGTAAATAATTGAGAACAAACAAATCAATCATAAATACTTACACTTACTTCCTATAAGGCACATTATAATTATGTAGAACAAAACCGAATTTTAAATGATGTAAAATCTATTTTTTAAGGAATGCGGATTAAAAAAAATTGGCCTTCATCACAATGGCAAGCATACGCATGAACAAGGTATTTTAATGTAAACGTATCTTCCACGCCATTTGTTATTTTTTTTATACAGCGCCTCTAATGAACGCAAAATTAACTACGTAATTTAATTTGACTCAAATCAAAGTGTGAAATCCGTTCTTCGCTCTCATTGGCTGCGTTAGCTTGTCTGTTATTGGCTGAATATACTCCATTTTCATTTGTATTTTAAATGACAGATTGACCAATGGAAAAAAAATAGGGAAAGTTTAGGTGCAATTTTCATGCACTTTTTAATAAGTTACTTGGGTTGTGTGGGACAGGGCGGGGCAGGCCTATGCGGCCTCGGAGCCTCTTCATAAACCTCGTCATACAAGCCTCTGTTCGCATAGTGTGGCGTGGTAGCGTATACGCCGGCAGCCTCACCTATCTCACTATAGAAATTACTCTCCGCGTCATTCACTTCATCATACACTGTCCTAGGCACATTCACACCCAAATCTGCGTAACTAGAATATGCATAGTCCACGTTCTGATACTTAAACGCGGAATAATTTTTGGAGTTTTCTAAGTTATCGCTAAAATTCTTCAGTTTCTCGGCTTCGTCTTCGTACTTCGGGACGTAGATATTCTTCTCGTAGTTATTCGTGTTAGCTCTCGCAGGCGTCGATAGCTTTGTATAGTAATCCTTTGTTTCCAACAAAAACTGCTGTTGTGTAGGATTTATATCAAAGTTACTGTTACTATATACTGGTATATCGTTGTATTCAGCGCTGACATTGCTCGGACCGGCCGATAGTGGTATATGGTAAGGACTATTCGAGTATATGTTTTCTCCGTTAGAGTTTTTCGATCTGAGATTCAGTGATTCTGATATTCTGTCATCCAGCGACATATCAGCGAGGGATGTCGAAATCGAAGACATGTTTGGAATATTGGTCGATGAATTAGCAGTATTGTTCGACGTATTTGGTACATTTCGTTCTATAGAGAGAGCATTGGTATTCGCATACGTAGAGTTAACAGCACCGTACGGATAATTATTTGTAGAGTTATTTCTAGTAGACGTTTTGTTGTTGTATATTTGTGTGTCACCGTAGTTTGAGGAGTATCTTTGAGATTCACTTTGAGTTACGTTTGGATCGGATTGAGTTTCATAGCCATATCTACTGGGATCTCCTTGTATTTCATAATTTGTCCTACTTTGCACTTCGTAGCTCGGTCTACAACTTCTTTGAGGTTCATAGTTTGGTCGACTTATGCTTTGTGTATCGTAATTTGGTCTACTACCACTTAGTTCATAATTTGGTCTACTTATAATTTGTGAATCGTAGTTTGGTCTACCACTGCTTTGTAAATCATTGTTTGGGCTACTAACTCGTTCTGTGGGCCAAAACTGCGAAGTGTCGAATGGGTCTTGTGAGGTGGCTAGGGGTGATGCTAGGTTGTCCATGGATTTAGCACCGTACATATTGGCGTGTGTTTGGACGTTTTGCTGGTGTGTGGAGTAGGCGGGCAGGCTTTCTGTACTCTGCTGAGCCCACTCTGCTTCTAAACCTGAAATAAAATAATCAAATCATTTTTCAGAGTCAATAAGATGACCTGGGTTTAGATATCTAAACCGAGGTCAACTGTTACAACAAGATTACAATGTATATACAATGTAACATTGTTGTAAAATTCAAAGTTTATCAATGTAAATTTAATATTATAGTATTATTAAATTTTAAATTCACACTGCTTCATGTTATTTAACATGCAAATAATTGCAGTTATACAAATATTTTTCAATTATAATAAACATTGTAGGCTTACCCTAATAAAGAAAAGGTCTTTTACGGATGTAACTTTGAAAAGACGGCAGAGTACTTAATAGTACTAGGATAATTAACAGAATTGGGACGCACCTAGTTCAGGAACATCAATGGGCTCGTCCAGAATGGATGTGTTGTGATTGGCGGGTCGTTTCGATGAGCTTGTTTTCGTACACGGCGGTAGGTCGAGATCGATTAGTAGATCTTCTTTTACTGAAATAAAAGCCACAGCTTGAGAATATATTTAACCTTGAACGTAAAAAAAAATACGGAAATCTATTACGGTTTCATAGAATCGCCCGCCATTCGTGAAACCTACACGGATAAAATTAGTCTAGATTATTTCAAGTCATAAGCCGTGTTCACTCCAAGTTTCAGCTAAATCCGTAAAAACATTACGAAGATGAGTGGAAACAAATTAAAATCACATACCGCACAAACTTTCGCTTTTGATAATAGGAAACTTTTGCAGTTTTACGTGCCTTGGTTCAAACTCTTAGAATAAGCATCCCTGGCGCTTCTCGGTAGCCTGCTGGCCAGGTTCAGAGTAGCCCGGTCGTTCACCAGTTTGTTGTAGTTGAACTGTTTCCCGCCGGCCTTCTCGGCGCGCGTCGTCGACGGCTGCGTGGACTCTATCGTGCGGCGCTTTCGCAGTACCACCGCGCTGTCGTCTGATACCTGGATCTGGCCGTTGGTCTGGGTTGGGTGAGCTGAAAATATACGTAGACTTTAACACATAGATATAGAAGCCTAGACTGACGCTTCTATCTTACTAATATTATAAATCCGAAAGTTTGTGAGGATATAAGGATGTAAGGATGTGTGGATGTTTATTTATTTATTTATTTAAGTACACACACATCATATACATTATAACATTAAAAAAAACACAATCATAGTAGGTACATTTCCGATGTATATAACAATTACGGTGTACATAACTTGCACCAATTATTATGTTCGTAAAAGTTACATGAAAAATAAGGCTAGTAATAAAAAATAAAATAACTAAAATTAAAGGATTATACTTAACTAAAGCAACATGATGTGACGATATATGTTTGTGCTTCATGCCGTAACGACTGAACGGATTTGAATGCAACTTGGAATACACATAGTATGTCTGCTGGAATAATAATACTTTATATTCTGATACCACTCGAGCGAAGAAGCGAGCGTAAGCCAGTTGTTATTATATTGTACAAAAATTTAAATATTTTTTTACTTTACACCACTTGCATTAGGTCTATAATTCCACTAATAGCCTGATGCAATATGCAGGTGTGCTATGTTTGTTTAATATTAACACTGATTATGTATATTATACAAATACAGGAAAACTCAACTCTTTTAATCCTAGTGCTACTTAAAGACGCAATTTAACTGTACCTACTTTTATTCCGCGAAGACAGAATCTAACTGTATCCTACTATTCTTCAATCACACGGTAAAGGTTAAACGGATTTTAATGAATCGTGGAATATACATTATAAAGTACATGTGTTGGAGTAACATAATTTTACACATAGGTAACATTGTATCGGATGGCATCCTAGTAATAGTAGATTGTTACACAAGGCCCTCGTGTAACATTTTCAAAAATTCTAAAGATTTCGCGCCAATGCCTTTTTTTTTGTCTCTGTAGTCGCAACGCAAAGCATGCATTTTACAGAATAGATTGCCGCTTTTAGTTCCATTTTCAAAAATAAAATGTTCTTTTTTTATAAAACAGTAACAGTCTTATGATTATTCTACTTATGAATATTTTTTTACATTCAAAAACTTTTTCATTTATGTACTCGTTAGTAACAGACAAAAATAAAAAATAAATACTTTTCCCCCAGAGGCATATAATGCTATTTTATTCCCGCTCTGGTACGCTACAATGACGGACTTTTTGAGCAAGAGTGAAAAATATATTTTTTTACGATTTATGGACTGAGATAGCCAAAACATATCTAACGTTAAGAAGCAACATTACGTGCTTAGCGTAGGAGCGTCTTTCTAAGTACATAGTTCCACTCTATATGCACTATGTAAGCATGACAATCATTATCATTCACAGAGGTGATAAACTGGTCAGTCTATTAGTCATGGGTAGATTAGCGATTTTCAATGCCGAGTGTGGTGGGACGTATTATCGTCATATCAATGTCAATATTTACATTACACTTTGAAATATAACTTTTACAATATTTTTATTTCTCTTTCGTGGAAAGGTATGTACGAAATAGTATATGGTAATGATAAGCAAATGGGAGGGTATTTCATATACCTACTACGGATATAGCCGAGAAATTATTCCTTTCTATGTGCAATCGGTTAAACCCTTCTAATATTATAAATGAGAAAAAATTGTGTGAATGTGACGATGTTTGTGTCTTCATCTCGCCCTAATTTCTGAACGTAAATATTTGAATGAAACTTGGGATATACATAGTTTATGACCTGGACCTAGCATAATAATATAGCCTACTATTGTTGGGGTAAAAGGCGACCGATGCCGCGGGTGGCAGCTAGTACGTAAATAAATATAAGAGGAAATTTCAAATGTCGTCAAGATGAAACTATGGCAAACTTGCACTGTCATGCAGCTCGTAATGCCATTTGCGGTCACCCATCCAAATTGTGACCGCGCTTAAAGTTGCTTAACTTCAACGATCAATCAAGAATGTCTAAGCAAGCTACGCCACGAGCGCTTTAAAATAAACTTGCTGATTTACTTTACCAAACCATAGTATGGTTTAAAAGGTAGCGATAGAACAAACTGTCGGTAGACAACCTATCCCTCGGAGTTTCCTCCACGTGTCATAAAGAACACTTTCGCTGACGTTTGCCGCGTGGGAGCTAATAACATATTCATATTTATACCACGCCATAAACAGACGGGCGTGCCTAATATTTTATGTAATAGGTGATCTAGTAGTACGTACTCAGCTATTCTGTTTGTGTCTAGCATAAGAAGTCTCATTATAAAATGTACCGACTATGTTATGTATTTTTCATAGACAGGCAGTTTGCCATAGTTTTATCTTGACGACATTTGAAATTTCCTCTCATATTTATTTACGTACTAGATGCCGCCCGCGGCTTCGGTCACGTGCTACCCCAATAATAGTGGGCTATTGCTAATCCAGATCTTAAACTAAAAACTATGCATATCCCAAGTTTCATTCAAATACGTTCAGCCATTAGGGCGAGATCGAGGCACAAACATCGTCAGAAATTTTTGCATTTATAATATAATAATAGGTATTTAACATTGCACTGGTGCAAAAAGATAAATCTTCTTTGTTTAAAATAAGAAAATCATAACTAGCTCTCAAGCTATACATAGGTCAACCGCGTAAAACATTAGGACAATGACGAAACGATGTTCTTTTGTTATTTCATTCATTATTCATATCACGACTGAAGAGGTCTTTGGATTATACCATTGAGTCATAGTATAACCTAGTGATCGACTTTTATGGCACAGTTTTAATGGAGTATGCAATTTGTGATATCCCATCAAATCATTATTCTCTACTAGCAGTTGCACGCGACTTCATCGGGATTTAATCTTTTTGAGACAAAAGGTAGCCTATCCTAGAATGCAATCTATCTCCTTGACAAAATTTATCGAACTCTCGTTCTGGCGATATTAATGAAAAAGTTGGTGAGGATGATTGTGTTTAATTACGCGCTAATGGCTGAACGGATTTGAATGAAACATAGAATACATAGTATGCTGGAAGATATAGGCTACTATTATACTGAGTACCAGGCGACTGCAGCCGCGAACGAGGAGCAAATTTTCCTATAAAATCCAGTATGACTCAATAGCATAAGTATTTTTGTTAGAACTTGAAGTGAATGAAGTCTAGGATATAGAAGGCACCTATTCGATATCGGAAAATCCATGAATCACGTCTATCGTAGAATAGTATATAGTGTCCGGAACGATCATTTACTCGTATGTTAGCACATTGATAATATTAAAAAGACATACCTCTTAGTACGGGTGACAAAGTTTGGGCTTTTTTCGCCGAATTGTTTTTACTTTTCCCTGTTGTCACCAACGTGCTGAAATAGAAAAAAATAATATGACAATATCAATACACCACTTATTAAAATCAAACAGAAAAATATTAGTCTAAAACATTTAGTTTGATCAAAATATGAAATGCTAGTTTTCGCCCACAGCTCATGCCGTGGAACCCGGATATGAAGTAACTGTAACACGCAATTTCTCAAACTAATTGATACCTACTACAGTAACATGTGAATCATTAGAATATCGCTATTTTATTAAAAAGTGGATCGTAAGATTTTTACATAACATGGGGTAACTAAAGGAAGTTTTATTGTTACCTAGGAAACAGTCCGACTTCTAAAGTTCTCTGGTTTTGTCCCTTCCACCAATGAAGTTCCGGCCTTCGGTCTATCAGGATGATGGCGTCACCAGCGTCTACGGACATCTGACCCTGTCTCCGGTAGCTGTTGGAAACATTTCATAGTCAGATGTTATTATACAGGGCGTAACATTTAGATAGGTCAGTATGGGCAAGTCCGTAACTATAAGACATACAAACATCTGTTCTTAGGAACCATGTCATCGATTTTAATGACAAGAAAAACTGCATGCATAGATTAAAAAAACTTCTACTCAGTTCGGGAATCGAACCCGTTCGGATTGAAAAATAAAATTTACATTATTTCTATTTGGATACCGATTGTGTAGGTCATAAGCAGTAAATGTTACTATGAAACATGATATCTAAAATTAATCAAATGCGGTACGCGGGGTCAGATAGTCTTACATAATTATGAGTTTATTTTTTATGGGAAGGTATAAAATGTAATGTTAGAAGGTTCACTAATGTAGTATGACCTGTGTGCAGTAGGTCAAATAAGTCGTCGGCGGCGGCGCGTCGTGGAATGGTATTATTCAAACTGAAGGACACTTTGAAATGTTTTTCCACTGGCGCTATATAAACAGCTTCTAAAAAGTGGTAGTAATAACTTCTCATGTCATTGATCGTACTTATTTGACTCATTTACAAATATTTTACCCGATCCCACATAATGAATAACAAAGATAAAATGTTAGGTACTCATAATTTGCGCCCAAATCGGAACTTGCCCAAGCATCGATATATGTATCATGCGTGTTTACTTGTCACACCTTTTTCTTTGTTATTTGATTAGTCACTAGAGTATGAGATTTGCAAATCAGAATTACCAATTTGAAAATAGGAAAAACGGATAGCAAAAAACCATTGTAAAACTCAGTTTTCTAAAAGATAATAGGATAACGAATACACAGTGCATTAACTGACAATAACTTAATAGGTACTGACTGAATTAACCTGCTGTTTATCTAAATACTAGCTGCCGCACGCGGCTTCGCTCGCGTGGTATCCGGATAAAAAATAGCCTATATGTTAATCCAGTACATGTACTATGTATATTCCAAGTTTCATTCAAATCCGTTCAGCCGTTTAGGCGTGATTGAGGCACAAACATCCAAACATCCAAACTCACAAACTTTCGCATTTATAATATAAGTAAGATCACACGGTTTCGGAGGGCACGTTAAACAGTCGGTCCCGGCTTTTAAGTTGTAAAGCCATGACGAAGGCCTTTAGGCGGCCTAAAAACTCCGTCACTAGAGTTGGCTACTAGCTCATACGAACGTACGTACGTACGGTTTAACTACAAGTCTACTGCGCATGTCACTTTCAAACTAGTGGCCCAAAGATGTTCCTTCAACAATCGATAACATGCATGAAGGCTCCTCGACTATTTTATGGCAGAGGCACGTTACTTGTTCCGTGGAGTGCCTACATTTTGAGTTGTTATAGACTATCGTTTCTTTAATCGGAGCAGTATTTATACGATTGTAAAATAACCATTACATTGTATACATCACTGGATCTGTTATTTTATTCTCCTTACTCAATATGGCTACCCCTACCCTTATCGCAAGAATTTGGAGCAACATCCTGACAACAACAATATCGGCTCTGTGCCTTCATGCATATTTTTAACGTTTTCCTTCGCCGTTTGAGAGTACTAGTATAGCGTACTTTCGAACAGAAAAAACTGCTGCTCTCTCCGAGCATGTCGTAAAAGTCGACAAAAGAGTACCTAGTATCCTCTCCAACTTGATGGACCGAATCTTGATATGGGCGATGGGCTGATCACCTGTCACCATGGATCACTATATCCATCTCGGGAGTCTTGGATAAGTGGCTGCAAGTTTTCTTATGATTACCTGTGGTTCTGCCCACCCCGTTATACGGGCGTGATAATATGTATGTATGTAAAAATCCATTGGTGCCCGACCAGATTTCAACGCACGGCCTTACGATCGGAACGCGGGTCCGCTACCACTAGACGAGTATTACAATACTCTGAAAAACTGCAGTACAGCTCACCTCAATGCAGCCATGGCCGTTTCAAACTTGTTCATCTCCATGTATCGCTGTATTCCGAGGAAGGTGGGTCGTTCCTTTGGGTTGAGGTCCCAGCACTGCATCATCAGCATGTAGACGTCGGGCGGGCAGGCGCCGGGCGCTGACAGCCGCTGACCCTCGCGCATTATCAGGCGGAGTATCTCAGAGCCGTTTAGACCTGCAGAAATAACATATGAAACCACTTGATATCTTCTCTTCTGACTGGGACTGGGAATAAAGTAAAAGTATCGAGCTGATTCTCTCCCCTAGCATTTCGTAAAAGTCGACTAAGTGATAAGAGTATCCTCTCCAACAAGATGGACCATCTATATGAGCGATGGGCTGATCACCTGTCACCATGGTTCACCATATCCATCTTGAGACTGAATCAGGAGAATTGCAGCCGCAAGTATGATTACTTGTGGCTCCGCCATCCCTTAGGGATACGGACGTGATTATATGTATGTAGTACTGGATAGTAGATAGCAAATAGCTGTAGCTTACTAGCTACCGCCCGCGGCTTAGCTCGCGCTGTAGTGTAAAGTAGCTTCTTCTATACATTCTTCTAGGTACATCACAAACTATGTATACTCCAAGTTTCTTTCCAAACCGTTCAGTCGGTATGCGTGATTCAGACACAAACATCGTCACATACTCTCACATTTATAATATTAGCATGGTAATGTGAGGATATTTGAGGATCAATGAACAACATTGAATAAAACTTTTGAATATACAGTGGAATAACAAAATAGGTTATTCTTTAATTCTGGTATCACGCGAACGAAGTCGCGGGGCGACAGCTAGTAAGCATATAAATAAGTACAGAGGTATAGAGGTCAAGGGTGGTGAAACTTAGATTGGGGGAGAACAAAGAACGGATTTGTAGGGCAATCACAATAGCTATTGATTTCGCGTTACAATTAACGATTCAGCAAATTAATCTATGGTTGACTATAAAAAACAGTAGGTAATATTTTCTAAAAGGATAGCTTGCCAAAGGTTGGCTAAAAAAGAACTAAATAAACTAAGAAGCAGTTCAATGAAGGGAGGCCTTTGCCCTGCAGTAGGACGTAACAGTCTCTTAATAATGATATCTTACCAATCCAAGGCTCCTCTCCAAAGGTGTACATTTCCCAGAGCGCCACAGCGAACATCCAGACGTCAGAGGCGTGCGAGAACTGCCTTGTGCGTAGGGACTCGGGCGCGCACCACGGGAACGGCACGCGTCTTCTTTCTGACATCACGTAGCAGTCGTCGGCGTCGGGCAGCGCTCGCATCAGACCAAAGTCTCCGATTTTAACCTGAATAATTCAACTGTCTAAAAACGCCAAAGGAAAGTAGTTTTGTTGACTTGTGAATAAAAAAATATTTATATTTATGTTGCTTGGATATTTCAACTGGTTTAAAGAAAACCACAGAAGGACATTTCCTTGATCCTTAGCTATGTTGCTGTTTTATGTAAGATTCAGTTTGAGTGTTTGATAAGTAAAGTCATTTTCTTTGAATTCTCATTCAAAGTTATACTAAAAAATAATTTCCATAAGAAAATTACAACTGATTAGTTCAATTGAAACAATACTATACTAAGCTATCAGTGACACAATAAAGGTAACATTAATACCATGACAAAGTAGTGTGCAAATTGGCAATTTACACAGTGAACTGGCAACGTAACAAGCAGATTACTGCCACTTGACAAATTCACTTACCAATTCTAAATTGGTTAGCAAGATGTTTCTACATGCTAAATCCCTGTGCAGAAATCGGCTCTTCTCCAAATGTGCCATACCAGCTGCCACTTGCTTAGACCATTTTGATATGTAGTTGAGAGAAACTTTGCTATTCTGAGCCCTTATGTAATCTAGCAAAGCGCCCATAGGGGCCAGTTCACAGACCATCATTAATGGATGGAACACTACACCATGTAGCTTTATCAGGTTAGCATGTTTCAGACTGTGCATAGCCTCCACTTCTCTTCTAAAATCATCGTAGATTCCGGGCTGGGAGAATGCATCTGCTTTTAACACTTTTACAGCTACAGGGATGGATTGTTGGTCGGATATCCTCCATTCTCCTCGCTTCACTACACCAAAGGAGCCAGTGCCTAGTTCATTGTTTAGTCTAAAACAAGCATTTATTTTTCAATTAAGTCATATAGAAAGTCAAACATTTGTATGTTCCAAATTTATTGGATAATAAGAACAGCATAAATATAAAAAAATTCCCACCACTTAGCAATATTAAAGTTGTAAAGCCTAGTACTAGCTCAAACTATTGTATTTTTTTCTTTTTATTTTCACTTTACTTAAGATGTAAATAAAAGTAACTTACGTAAGATCCTTTTCCAATATAATACAAGTGGTTCTTGATTCTGCTTGTGTTGTTGGTTTTGGAGCTATCTCTGACTTTTCCTTCACAGAACTAGATGAACCAAACAGCTTGTTCCAAAACTTCCTGTTCCATTGCTGCAGCTTTTTCTTCCTAACAGCATCAAATAGCCTACGGATTCCTGGCTTACTGACGCCTATCCTTTCAAGATCATCTGCATGCACATAGTCAAAGTGTGCTAACCTTGTTATCTAAAACATATATTATTTACAGGTAAAATCCTTCAAAAAGAAAATTGTAACATGATATTTACTAAAATAAACACTTTACCTGCAGCTGGTCTCTGATAGGAACATAAAACTGCTCTAGCTGCACATTTTGTAGGATCTCAGCCAGCCAATCTGTCCCTGAATCCATTGTGCAATTATCGTGTTCGCGCTACAGCCGTACTCAGAAAAGGTAGCATCTCGCGCGAGCTCTAAATCAGGAAGTTGTAACGAGTTGTAGAGGATGTGAGAGCTATTGGATAATTTTTCGCACACACTTAACTATACTGAGTAGAAACAAAAAAATGAACGGCCGAAAAAGTTAGTGAGATTCAAAACATGAATACTGCGTTTCTTTATTTACCAAAACAAAGCAATCAATAGGAATTTAAATTAACTTGTTCGTTCAAGGAAAAGCCAGCTAAAATCAACCAACGCAACCGCACACAACGAACTTGCTATTTTTGACAAATGATGACAATGATATTGACACAAACAAAAATTTGACATTGACATTGACAATCCAACAACATCATTAATCAATACGGCTTCCAAACGATTAATCGACTACTACGTGCAGTAATATTCGATACATAGTCAATTGCGTTTCGCAGTTTTTACGTCGTTTGCGACGACGTTGATTGAACTTTGCAGTGTTCTTACTTCTTACAATGCAACGATCAGTGTTACTAAGCAAAGTAAAATAAATATTGCGTGTAAGGTCGCAGACTTAGTTTTTAGGCAGCAGATTTTAACGCACGTGTGTTTTCTAACATCCGGAAAATAACTAGTCGATTTAAGTACCTATGCTGTTGAAGCTACGATTTATTGTTACGCGTGTAGCACTAGCAACCTCTACGTTTTGCGGGAAATTCAAATATGGATGTATTTGTATTTTAAATATTTTCTGTGCCTTTGTCAACAAGCTTAACCTGTTTAGAACGAAGTGATTATTTACTCAGTGCTGTTTATGTGTGTGTACGAATGTAGTGATATTTATCATAAAATATCGCACAATGATGGAAAGCCTATCGGACGGTAGTCTGAACTCTATCAAATATATTGAATTTGGATATATCCCTGTCGATACAGTCTCAGAGAAAATTGTCTCTGTAGAAAATACTACAAATGTAAGTTTTACAAGTTTATTTGGGTTATTAGCAAAAAGATCGGCTAATGTTTGTATGTTCTGTTCAGCTACAACTAAAAACCTGTATTACAAACAAATTAACGTCCTTACCAAATCATCTTTTACTAAAATAATATATAATTACATAAGTACCAAGAAGTTTAGTTTTTAGACTGTCACTCATTATCACTATAATTTTATTATTTTGGAAGGTGGATTGTCTGATACCTTAAAGCCTAGTCCTTCGTGAATTTATTTTATTTAATTGTTAAAAGCCTTTCGTTCACTTTTCTCTCTGACATCGCCCTATGTGGGTAGTTGTAACTTTACATACTCTCGCCCCACAGAACACCATTACTCCTAGCGCTCTCGCCATACAATTCCACAACATATTTTCAGAATTCTTTGACTTACCGCGTATCGCTGATGTATGTATTGAACAGCATCGATCGCGTTTTCGACATAACCATCACCTCGACTACCGTTAGACCGAATGACAAGGCTCAAGTGCGGATTCTGTTTAAACCCACGATAGCTGGCCAGTCGTATACAGATTACTATGTGGTGGATGACACGGCTGGAAACAATTACAGGCTGACTGTTACTGGAAGTTGCTTTGGTAAATTTAAGAACATTTTAGATGATGGGTTGTAGAAAATGAGCACAATGAAACAACTTGTTGAGAAAAAAAGGTCAAGGGTTGGGACTTAAATAAATATTTGAGGACATATCAGACAGTACCATCTAGCCCCAAACTAAGCAAAGCTGGGAACCAGATGGCTGATAGAATACTTGTATAACTTTTTTGTTTTGTAAATACGTAGTTATATTTAATATAACACATAATATTCCAACACCTAGATCCGGCAGAAATATTTGCAGAGCATGCAATCATTCCGCAGAGGGAATCGAACCCGCGCCTCTTGCATCTCAGCCGAGCACTCGCCCGCCTAGCCAGGCTATACTAGGTCAATCAAAATAAAATCTAAATTAACACACAAATTATAACATCATCGATAGAATTTACGCGTCGTTAGCACAGGTAGATATTATGACTGAGCTTGTACGAAACTGTAGGTAATAAAAGTAGGCAATACATACAGTAGGTACTGTACTTAATCTACTTACTACTAATGTTCAATTTCAGGTCCAAAGGTATCGCTAAGCAGGAAGCAAGTAACGTTTAGAATTTGTAAGAACGTAACAGAGCATAGGAAAGAAATGATAGACATCATAAACAAATCATGTGTAGAGACGACTTACCAATGGTTTCTACCATTATGTGGTCAGGGACAATTTCAAGTAAGCATTAGATGATGCCTGACGTCATAATCATATATTTGATACGTCCTCGTTATAATAGAGTAGGTACTTCATAGGTAGTAGGTACTTATCTTCAATGAAATTCTAAAGACTTCATCAGGGACTCACTCTGGGACCTTTATAATTAATTGATATTTTTTTCAAAATGTATGGCAATTGGTCATTTATTACAATTTGCCCATCATGTAGGATCGTTTCAGATTTCCACAGGTAATTGCGGACTGATTAGAGCACACGAAGCAATAACAACTACGATACATTTTACCGGGACCGCCCTTGGAATTTACACTGCTGAATTGGTGTGTTTGGTTCTGAATCAGGTATTAAAACTTCGCAATTTTCCGTATTCGGAGATAGGACTTCTCTCATAACGAATGTGTTTTCAGGAGCCCTTGTACGTGAACGTGGTAGCTACAGTGGTCTTAGCAGGCAATCCTTTATTCAACATTCACGATCATGTTTTCGAAAGGAATTGGAAACGGAAGTCTCGCTCCGCACATCTCATGGAGAACAGCCTGAACCGTTTGGTTTACATACCATCTGCCTCTGTGTTTGAGAGGTATCTTGACTTTGGGACAGGCAGCAAGAAAGATGTCACACTAAACATATCTCAAACTTTGTGCGTTACGAATCATGAACAAGAAGAGGGCTACCTTCAGTGGGTTTCAGGTTGGTGCTTCAATCAAGATCTGAAACTTGTTCTATTTAAAAATCTTCTTCAGTTTATCTATTATGATTTCAGATCCAGATAATGTGTTTATAATAGACCCGATTGCGTCTGTGATTCCTCCAAATGAGTCTCGACTCTTTACTGTTAGATTTAGGTAAGATATGAAACACTCCGAAAAATGCTAAGTATTTAATATGTATCAGATAAATAGATTAATTGCATTATCCAGGCCTAAAATAAGCGAAGAGGTATACGGCTATCTTTTGTGTGGTGATTTTCAATTCAAGAGGTATGATAATGACACGGTCAAATTGAAGCACACTTGGTTTCGCATACCTTGCATTGGCAACACCTGGACACCTTGTACAGAATGGATTACTGAATGGGATTGTCCAACTGAGGTACGGAAAAAAGGTGAGAAGAGAAAATGTGAATAAGAAATTTAGTTTTAACGAAGGATTTATTGATAATTTCAGGTAGTTTTACCGCCTACGGTACCAGCTAGAACAACATTCAAAAATTTCATGCTGGCTAACAAATTGGAAATTCCGATGTATTTCAAATTTGAAGCGCCGGATGGATCGTAAGTCTGACTTACTTCTATGAACGAAGTACCTAAATAAATCGATGGTGAAAAGTAAATTGATTTCTCTTTTGTTAGGAATTTCGTGGTGTTGCCAATGTGTGGCATAGTCCAAGGCAGAGGTTGGCAGATTATTTCAGTAGCTTTGGAAGCACGCAGCTTTGGAACTTACTGTGAAACTTGGGATCTGGTCATAAATAAAGTGCAGAAGGTGGGGAACCCTGACTGTTCAAGCGAGTGTAGCAAGCAAAGATTTTTAGTAGTGTTGACACTAAGATATTCTCTCGCTTTCCTCGCTCAATCGATTAAGTATGAAATATTTAAAACTAAAATTGAGAGTAAAAGTTATTATTGTATATTAGACGCGAATATGCTTATCTGGAAACGCAGAAATAAGCGAAGTGGAAGTGATGTCACATGGATACAACCCAGCAACGCATGCTATGTTCGAGTTCCCACCAACAATCACTGGCTGTACTAACTATGTTACCGCCTATCTTCATAACTTAACGCGGATGGACATACAGTAAGATGCAATATCTTATGTAGATGAACTAAGTAGAATGTTTATTTAGTTCCGGTACACCAGCCTTGAAAAGCCTAGTGACAGTTGAAGAAATAAGTGGAGTGGCGAAAGGACTAAAGTGAGCTTCACAGTTGAGCTCTATTTGAAGTGACATAAAGAACGACGCTTTATTTTGCAGTTTACGTGTGTTGAACAGCGTTCCATGGTTTGGAGCAGATAACTGTGGATCAATCGTTTTACCGCCGAAAGAAATTGTTAAATACCATTGGTGGTTCTTTCCAAAGATCGCTAACAAAGTCTACGAGACGACTATCACTTGTTCCTGCGTGTGTTTGATTAATGGCAGGTAAATTAAATTCAACATTTATTCCAAAAGTGTTCTCAACACTTGAGCTGAAGCTAACCTATCATTTATTTTCTTTTATTTCAGGCCTGTTGGTGAAACATCGGAAATATTTATCCACATCACAGGATTTTCTGAGCTGCCAGATCTGAGGGTAACTTTACAATGTTTATTTTTAATTGTATTAATTTAGGAGAGATTTTTCTTTAAGTTTAAGAAATCATATGTTTTAAGGTTTTGCCAAAAACAATAAACCTTCATGATGGGGTCGTAGGAGAAACCATGAACTTTGACGTGACGCTGTATAATTACGGATCATGTTTTTTTACTTCTAAACTCTACCATATCATTGATGGCATGGGGGATGACTTTAGTGGCGACAGATTCGAAATCGATTCAACAGTGGTAAGAAACTTTCTTAACTAAGTATATTGCGGAGATCTAAAAAGGAAAAGAGACAAAGAAAGTGATATTCAACAGAATAGCCTGAAGCCCTCAAACCACTGCGAAGTAAAACTGACTGTGACCCCAGACGGTGCTGGTCCAAGGCAAATCGACATTAAATACACGGTTCTTTTCCGCACGGAATATGAAGAAGTGGAAGAAATACAACCTATCAAGAAAACTATCTGTACAATTTGGTATGATGGAATTTATCCAAGCCTGAAGGTTAGTCGTCCAGAAGTTTTTGTTTTATTTTGTATCATGCCTTCTTTTATTTATACGTAACGATAAAGTCAGAACTCTATCTTATGGGCTATAACAGGCTAAGAACTTCTAGTTTTTAATGGCTATGTTGATACAGAAAAAAATGTCGTATGGACTGTCTCAAGGATCAGCTCTTGGCCCATTGCTATTGATGAAACACGTTGTACAATTTTCAGATAAAAAGAACTATTTCTGTAAAATGTCCTGTAATACTCAGCAATCATTGTGTTTGGAATATTGTCAACGTGGATGAGTAAGTGCAACTAATTGGAGTAAAAGTGAAATAATACCTATATTAAAATATTGCGGATTTTTTTTTGTTTTCAGATTTAACAAAGCCCTAATAGATTGTCGACCAAACAAACCCTTAGATGTCAAAATCTACGCTCCCGATCTTTGTGTACGGAACGGATACGTCGAAATGGTTTTTGTAATGGGCTGCGTTTTCCAAGTGAATGTACCGTGGAGCCTTCGGAGAGAAAAGATTTGCGACTGCGAAATGATCGAAGTTCAAATTGGAATATCCACGTATGAGATGAGGCATACTTGCACGCATAGGCCATTGGTTGAGCTGTCACCATTAAGTGGAATAGTTTCAGTAAGCAACATTTATTTTCTTTTACCCGAGGAAGGTTAATATTTCCAAAACTATGCTATATTTCATTTCAGCCTGATAACCCAGGCTTGCTCTACCTGAAATTCAATTACGCCGAAGAAGGTCAGAATGTACTATGCTACGTATTGACGATGCCGAATCAAAGAATGATTAATTTATACATCAACATAATGGCCAATCTGAATACTAAAGGCATACTGACTCCACTTCGTCGCCCAGTCGGTATCAAAGACTACTTGGCTGTTTTAGATTGTGGAAGAGTGCCTATAAATAACTTAGATCCAGTCATAAGAGTAAGTAACATTAGAAATATTTTGCGAAGAAAACGATACAAATGCGAAAGAACAAACACAACGTCCACCACTGCCGTAACGATTAGAGTGAAATATTAAGCGAAAACTTCTTATACTTCTATAAATCTTACTATATTTTTACTGTTTTCCTGTGTAATAAATAAAAGGAAATTACTAATGCTTTGCACATTACTTCAGATAGTCTGGCTATACAACCCGACAGATGTATTCACGACATGGAGATTGGTGAGAGGGAACGCAGTATCTCCGGACTCCGTGATCCGTTGCTTGTTGTACTTCGCTGAAGTGCCGCCTTTGGGGAAACTAGCAATTCCTTTTGCTTTTATGCCTACTGAAATGATCGATTATGAAGTATAAAACTAGATTCGCTTATAATTTCAAAAATAACACAATGACTCCAAAGGAGAGAACGCTAAAACGGTTTTATGTTTGAAGGTGATATTCTTCTCATCCTTTGGATATGACACAGTAAAGATATTGGTGAGCGGGCAAGGTGGTTTGCCTAATTGTGTGGAAACCCGACTTGATATACCAAGCTACGTCGAAAAGATTATCAGATCAGCTTACAGAAGAAAGATAGTAAGTAAAGCAACAAACATTGATGATGTAATAAATGATATCTAAAAAATAATTGAGAGAAGTATAAAATGAGAGACTTAAGTAGGAGAAAAATTTATAAAGACTCATTAAGAGTGAAACAGAGTCGGAAAGATGTTATTTTGAATATTGCAGATATTTTTGTCGACGGAGCATCTGACGATACCAACGTTGCCGACACACTCACTATCCAGAGACATAGTATCTATCTGCAATGAGACGGACCATGTCATGCGATTTATTTGGCTGCCGTAAGTTTAAAACCACTCTGTTTTCTACCATACAAAATAGGCTCTAAATCAAAGCATGGTAAACATTTTCAGAGATGACCGAGACCACAGGTGAAGTACCTATAAGAGATTAGCATTAAAACTTTCATAATGTATGTGGTTTGCAGGGAGCGCATTGCAAATATAGTGAACATAGTAATGACTCCTTGCTGGGGCGTCATACAACCCAAGTCTACTGAATGGATAACCATGACTGTTTACACCCTTCAAGAACCAGCTACATTTACGTAAGGATTATCTAGTTTAAAACTGATAGGGATGTTTGTACAAACTGGCAACAGACAAAAATTGTGCGACAGAATTGTACTATTCAAAGATAAAATGTCTACTCCATAATTGAATGTACCTACTGTAAAGTTAAATAAGAATGAAGTTTATTTACAGTACAACGGTTGCATGTGAGATTCTGGATTTGACAGAACGTAAGCGCTACCAGCGCAATGAACTGCTACGAAGAAACAAGATCGAGAAATGCAACCAGGAGTTTATAATAACTGAAGAAGGATTGTTCCATCCTGTAAGTAAGGAGGATATGTATGATATTGTACCTGAATAGTTGGAACCAAAGGACTACACGGTATCATTCATTACACGGAAAAAATTATAAAGTGCCCACACTACTCGGTATCATTACACGGAAAAAATCATCAAGTGCCCACACGTACTCCCTTTTCGCCAACTATTAGCTTTATTGATAATGACAGACTTTCGCATTTATATTTTAGTACGTGCATTGTTACGAGTTCTACCTACTCAAAATGTTTGTGAACAAATGTGCTACACAGACTACACACAATTTTTGTGGCCTAAGCATTTTAAGTTGTATTTGCTCAATGTTCTTGAAAACTCATATTAAATTGCATGATATTAGCTTCTGAAAATGCGTTTCAGGGTATTAATGATTCGCCTCCGTACGTAGAAGATTTAGAAAAGCCACAGCCTTTATACCTGGCGATGACCGTTTCAATATCCTCCAAAGGCCAACGTGACGGCTACCCAAGAATGCTGCTCAAACAAATGTGGGATCAGGTATATATTTGGGAACTTATTACCTATTCATAGGCAGATACCTACCGAATTGAGGTCGAAGAAAGGGAGCGATAGTGATCATTAAGAGAGACCTATGTCCAGCAGTGGATTGCTATAGGCAGATGATGAGTCAGATACTATAGGACTACTTTTCAGAGTCGAACAGAAATGGTTTGACTGTGGAGTTTGAGAGGAGAATTGTTAAAACAATCTCCTTACAATGGGAAAACATTATTTTAATCCTTGCCCAAGGAAAATAATCAAAGACACATCCACGTATTGTAATATGGTCTAAGTTGTCCGAAATAAGATTTATTTAAATTATTATACTGACCTACTAACATTTTTAAGGATAGTTTAAATATGTACACATAATGAATTTCAGGTCCCACCATACGATTTGTTATCATCCGACACAAATGAGGCCGGGAACGATAAAGACAAGTCATCGAGTGGGAACAATATGACCATGGCGGATATCATCAGGGTCATTGATGGGATATTGTGGTTTGTAAAAAAAAACATCTAATATTCTTATCTTGGTCTTATATCACTAGAATTTCCTGTACTTTAGGTACCAATGGTAGAAGGTACCACAAGGCAAGCAGTAGCTTAGTTACCCAATATTGGTTAGATAGATAAATAGATGCATGTATTTATCCCACCATGAAAATCAAACCAGCACCTCTCGCAGCCCGATATTTCCACACCGCACCGTGGCAGAAATCTAAATAAATTGACAATTTCTATTTCTTGAAGGGATGCACTACACAGCAAGATGTTCAGAAACCAAATAGAGTTTTACGCCAAGGAAGAGATTCCCACGTACTCTCAATTGGTCAAAGTTATCGAGAACGATGTAAAGCCGCGATTGAGCAGACGGTAAGACGACAAAAATAAAAAGTAGGTATATATCTAGTTGTGTCTCTAATTCTTTCGAACCAGTGTGGTGAAAGGATTTAAAGTGCGCCCAAAAGTTTATATTAGGAGTATAGTATAAAGGTTTATAAATTTATATTTTTTCAGCGTAACTTCTGGAATATGTGATGCTATAGTGAACAAAGCTGTGTTTCATATCTACGGGTTAAACCCCAAACACGAGGTGTCCATTCTAGATGTCTAATCGTGGATTATGATTAGAAGAAGTATCATTTAGTTTAATTTCTTTTTAAATACCTACCCACTAAAAGCTTTGTGATAAAAAAAAATTGTTATGAGAATATTCGATTCCTTTTATTTTGGAGAATTTTATCTTAAGACTAATCTACGTGTCTAGTTCAATTATCACAAATAATAGTAGTAACAAAAGTATCACAATCACTTAAGAAAATATCATAAAACTGATTAATGATTATCAATCAAAGGCTAATTACATATCAATTACATAAGCTAATTTCTGGAAACAAGCTTTAGGAATACAGGCGTGATAATAATGTGTGTATGCAAAAAGGGAATTATTTTCTCACATGTTACACACAACTTTGAACATGTCTAGTTGGAACCACCGCTTTTCTAAACTTTTAAACAGGAATGATATAAATGGGGATTATGTTCCCAGGTGGGATATAAAGTTTACCATAGGTAATATCAGTCGAGGATTCTCTCTAGCTTCAGTTGCAGTTTCTTTGGTCTAGTCGATGCTAAGACAGTGACTGCCACTCTATCGCCTAGCTTGGGCGTCTGGTTCCCCGCTAGGTTGCTCCGATGTATCAGCCCATTGTCTCCCACGCCGCAGTCAACGAAACAACCGAACGGCACCACGTTTCGGACGACGCCTGGAGTAAATAAAGAATTCGGATAAGATAAATTACCGATGAAACCACATCAATACAAAATCGATTCGTAATACAACAGATCAGAATCGGGAATAAATTAATTACTGCGTTGATCAAATAGGCGAATTCCCATTTTCACTCGCGTGGTACTCGGATAAATATTAATACCTATGCTATTCTCAGCTAGAATGTAATCTACCATGTCTACACCAAGTTACATCAAAATCGACGGCCTCGGTGGCGTGGCGGGCGATTGCTCGGCAGAGACGCAAGAGGCGCGGGTTCGATTCCCGTTGCGGAAAAAATGTTTGCATGATTTGTAAATATTTCTTCCGGGTCTGGGTGTTGTGGTACCATGGTACTCGTAGTTTCTGATACCCACGACAGGGAATCCTAGTGTGGGGTCAGGACTATGTATATGACTGTTGGGTGTTATTATTATTAATCGGTCCTGCCATGGACGTGATTGATACAAACATACAGAATATATCCAAACCTTCTGCGATACCACAAAATAACCAACTAACTTACCAGTCAAAGACATCCCTTCCATTATTTGTTCAGTAGCCTGCACGGTAAGCGAGTAAACCGGCCGGCAGAACGTAATAATGTTGTCTTCGTGTGCTTTTTGCTTGAAGGCGTTTATAATCAGTTCTAAGGTACAAGTATCCGTGTTCAAATCTTCACTCATCACTTGTATGTTGACGTTGAGAGTTAGCTGTTCCACTGTTTGAGGAAAGTGAGGCTTGGACAGATCTTTTATGTTGACGCCGATTTGTTTCGCGAAGCTGTAAAACAAAAATCATGTTTATAATGAAATATTATATTTATATGAAATAGAAATTAATGGAAAATTAATTTCTTAATCATATTTCCTTGATGGAGGAGATCACAAATAATATAAGTCCGCTACACTACATGCTAGCACCTACTTCTCTGCTGGACTGGGAGTAAAAAAAACAAGAAATGCGTCCAGCAGCTTCTCTCCCCGAGCATGTCGTAAAAATCGACTAAGAGATAGTATCCTCCCCAACATAATGGACCGATAATGGGCGATAGGCTGATCACCGGTCACCATGGTTCACCATAATCCATCCTGAAGCTTTGAATCAGGAGTAGCTGCAAGTTTTCTTAGGATTACTGTGGCTCTGCCCACTCCATTAGGATACAGGCGTACTAATGATAATTATGTTTGTATGTACCTAGCGAGCCGAGCGAGTCTTGTTATGATGTTGTTTTTTTGTTACCTTTGTTATTTCTTTTTATATTTGATTTGTGTGTCCGTAAATATTACGATTAGAATAAGTATGTATGCAAAATGAGATATTTACGTTTATAATAAACTGAAACTGAAACTGAGGGGCGACTGGCAACGCGACACAAAAATCCTACGCGTGAACTCGACTAGGAGTAATAGTGTTCTGTACATGTGGCTACCTAGCTGCCACATTATCAAATCAAGCCTAACGAAACTAATTAATGCACATAAAAAAATAAAAAGGGTGGTTGATTTCCAGTAGTTCTGGCCAGTTGTTTCGTTGAATTATGTATTGCTCTCAACTAGGGAAAAATACAAAATTAAAATAAACTTTTGAGAAATAATACGCGACTCAATTATGTGATTTAAAAAAATTTAACTACTGTGAAAGTGGTAAGTTGGTGAAGACCAAGGGAAATAAAGTACCAACTTACGATTTAGCAACATCGTAACTCTCAGGATGAATAATGGTTGCGTCCAAAGGCTCCTTCCCGCCTAGAACCTTCAAGAATCCGGCGCATTGTTGGTACGTCACCTTCCCTATGCCTGTGACTTTCAGTATCTCCGCCCGAGTCGTGAAATTCCCTTTATCTTGCCGGTAGGCTATGAGTTTCTTCGCTCTGCCTTCGTTTAAGCCGGAAATTCGTCTGTGAAAGGGAGTTTGAAGATCATGGTCAGGCGCGGTCCGAAGGGGGGGGGCACAGGGGACATGACGCTGCTATAGATGGTAAAAGGCCTTAGTATTTTGTAAACGCGTCTGGAACTGCAGGAGGAAGTTAAAAGGTTTACAGAGATTTCTTAACTTTCGTACCAAGGTACTTCAAGAGACAGTATAATTAGATAATTACCTCAACATGGCTTGAGATGCTGTATTGATGTCAACGCCAACCAAGCTCACTACTTTTTCCACTGCACTGTCCAAGGCGGTTTCCAACATTTTCGGTGGGATATCGTGTTGATACATTCCTACGCCTAAATTCTTTGGTTCCACCTGAGAAATATAGATTAATAGTTAATAATAGAATAGAAATGTATTTCAAAACAAACATTACATAGCACTTATCCTTAATTAATTACTCTTAGTTTATAGGTACATCAAATCTTCTTCTTCTCTTTAAAATCTCTTCTTCTTCTCATCAATTATCATCTTCAGGTGTGACCTGATGATGATAATTGATGATTTCGTAATCATCCAGTTTCAATTCTCTTACTGCTGGATAAAGTCCTTTCTTTAGCTGTGTATTCTCCACGGTCAAATGCCAGTATCATCAAAGAATAGAGCTTATAGGTACAATGAATTTCACAACTTTCGATGTAAGTAAGTTCATATGAGCTAGTGGCCAACTCTAGTGACGGAGTTTTTAGGCTGCCTAAAAGCCTCCGTCGTGGCTTAACGACCTAAAAGCCGGGAAGACAATTTAACGCGCCCTCCGAAGCACGGAATCGCTCAGTTCATAATGCCACTTGTGGTCATCCATCCAAATTATGACCGCGCACGACGTTGCTTAACTTTAACGATCAATCAAGAGCGTCTAAGCAAGCTACCCCACGAGCGCTTTAATGTAAAAGTTAGAATCTTACTTTTATTAACTCTCCTAGTGGATCGAGCACTCGTCTGGCGATTGATAAAGCAGATATCAAGTTGGGATCCATGTTTGGATGTTCCTGAAAGCAAGAGTAACATCAGACAGTGTCACAAAAGTACCTTTTTGGTCTTTATCAAGTGAAGTTTTTGCAAGATTTTTTATTTCATATTGTGCGTGAGCATGATGTTTACTTGCCGGAACACGGTTTTGTGTGGCTTCACTTTTGTTGTTCGCGGCGCGGCGTCTTTTATTTTATTTGGTCTGAGTTCTGGAGCTGTATGTTGTCAGTCTTGTTCCTATCAGATGGCACCTGTTATATGTGCCGTAATAGGCCACAATCCCATCTTTTAAGAGCTGACCTTTAATATTAGATTTGTTTCATAGTAGAATTTTACCTTTTGAGCCTCTTTGCTGACTGAGTAAATAGACGCTCCTTGTTCAGGGACTATGATCACGGGTATATCTTCTGAAATACGATGGAACCTCAACCATGTCTCGGTTTCACGGCAAGCTGTCCCATTGCCCAGGCCAATAAGTTCTACTCTGAAAATAATTAGTAACACAAAACCATAATTTTCTATTTCATTTTTCTCTTATACCTTGTCCCACAGCTGGGCATAGGCATTATGATTAATTGAATGTGTCGTCAAAATATCAAGGCTCTGAAAAGTGCCTTGTGTAATTAAACTAGTAAGAAAGTTAGTATGAGCCAACTTTTGTGACGGAGTTTTAGACCGCCTAAAGACCTCTGTCATGGCTTAACGACTTAAAAGCCGGGACCGACAATTTAACGTACCAATTGCGGTCACCCATCCAAGGGCTTCATTAAACTAGTGTTTTATTTATATTTAAACACAAACCCTGTTTTTGGCAAGTAATGTTTTGCAAAATTTTTAACTATTTTTCAGCAGCATTTCTAGCATTACCTGAATGTACTGAGGAGTTCCTTTAGTTGCTTGGCAGCTGGATCATTGGGATTATTCCTCCGCAAGTCAGGATGCAGGGTGCATATTTCTAATTTGTCTCCATTGGCGTTTATTATTCCCAGCTGAAAATAAGTTCATTATTTACATTTGAATGGCGGATAGTGGGAACATATCCACAAATATTTACTTATTTATTGTTATCAAGTAACAATCAATAAGTTACTTACTAGAAAACAATCTATAGATTGAATTAATAAAAAAATTATGGCTATAAAAATATTATGCTCATAATCTAAACTGTAATACAAACATTTATGTACCTAAATTCCCCGTACCTTACAACCAGCTTTGAAACCCGGATCCAATCCTGCAATCACTCTATTCTTGATTGGTTCAGTCAGGAGATATTTCTCAAGGTTTGTGATGAATGTTTTGACTGCTTCCTTTTGGGCCACATTGGTCAGGTCTGATCTGACCTGACGAGACAGCCAGGGCTTGATCAACCGATTGTGAGCATCACTTAAGCCTTTGCGAACCCAGAAACTACTCTTCCATAATGTACAACAGAACCTAGAATAAAGAGTTCTCATTAACACTTAAAACAGGATATTTATCATGACTTGTAAAATTTTTAAAGAGTTCTAATTTTCTCCCAGAGAACTAGTGTGAAACAAAATAGGAAATCAGAGTAAATCAAATGGGAAACCAGTAGGGAACTGGTATAAGACCAATTTAATAACAATGATACAGTGGATTACTAACTTTTCAAGCTTGTTATAAAACCAATCTGGTATAATAACTTTTACACTCAGTACTTTTTCATCCTCTCCCCTATTTAAAGCTAATGTCTGATGCGGCTTCACAAAGTGACTGGGGCATTTCCAGTCAAAATAGATTTTGTATGTTTCTGGGTCAGACTTCTTGTCCACAATTTTATTTGTCTCCTTCTTCTCTTTTGTAGTGTTTTTTCTGCTGCTTTGGATTGTGAATCTTGTTTCTTCTTTTCTGAAATAAATAAAGGATCAGAAATTATTATTATGTCATTTGTGTATCAGAAATGATAATTTTATCTTGTCTGATACACCCTTTTTCTTTAAACTAAAATAACTTAATCTCAGAAAAAGCAAAGGTTTTTGTACTTACAAGTTTCTCATTTGTTCTAACACTCTTGTATCCTTATAAATAATATCTGCTACTATATGCATTATATGAGTATCTACTTTCTCTGGTGTAGATAAATCCTCATCATCACTACATAGTGAATTAATGTTGATAAAGCCTCCATTTAGTGCCTGGATAGCATATGGTTCCAAACCTAGGCTTCGGGCTTTTGCAGCAAGGGACAAGGAATGAGACTTCAGAGGTGAATACTGCAATTTTCAATAATTTTGGTAAACGGGAGAAGTGATTTCATAAGTAAATACTTAATATTAATCAGACATAATATGTCCAAAGATGCTCCAATCTTCTATTAAGATTGGAACATCTTTTTAAAATCAGATGTATTTATTAAAATTTGAACTTACCACCAAATCAAGCTCAGATAAATTACGAGCATTTAAAATACTTTTTTGCACTTCAGGAGTCAACTTCTTTGATTTCTTCAGCATTTCTATCACAGATTTGACTTTTTTCTTCAATAGGGAGACATTTTGGTAGCTCTCAAATAAGTCTTGGAGCCTATTATGAGAAGAAATCTTAGAATAAGACTCAAGTAAGTAAGGATATACAATTAAATAAGAAAAACAGCAAGAAATCAGCTTTACCTGTCTGGCATAAGATGATCAACAACAGTTTTCCGATATCTAGCAATAAATGGCAAGGTGCATCCTTCAGTCAACAGTGCTATGAAGTTCTGAGCCAACTTAAGGGGGATCCTCTCCACTTGAGACAACATTTCAGCTTCATCCCACAAACATGCCTCAAAGTCTGTCGCCTCATATGAAACATTTTCTTCTGAAGCTTTTGAAGATCCTTTGGTTTTTTTAGGCTTATCGCTAGCTTCAGCAACTTTTCTTTTAGGTTTAGTTTTAGCCACTTTCAGAACTTTTTCTCCTGTGGTTTTAGCAAGTCTTTTGGTCTTCTTAGGTGATTTATCTTCAAGTGAATCATCGTCAATGGATTTACGTTTCCTAGTCTTTCTAACGGGCATATCCATCTTTCAGAGTTGAGGTAGTTGCAAGGCAAGACGTTGGGTGATGGATGTTGAATAAACTTGTAAGATGTCTGTATAAAATTACAACTGACTTTTCGGTTTTCGCTTGCAAGTTGCAGTACTAAGCCAGGAAGACAGACAGGCATATATGATAGGCGTACCTATATATTTATGGGCAGGTATATATTTTGTTAAAAAAATATAATTAACTAATTGAACCACCCATTTCACGAAACAAAATAAATTACAACCAGACAGACAACGAATTTTTGTCTGGCACACTGAGTGAAGTGAAGTGAGCGAAGCGAACAGCATGATATTGTTATGGTACTCTGTGGTAATTACCATTCTCACTTAGATTCTCCATAGAGTAAAAGTAACTCTATGGTAATTATACTCACTGTCTCTGGCTGCTAGTAGCTGGCAGGCACAGATAAATATAAACTGATTATCGGACTAACCCCCGAATACTCAAACGCGACTTAGAATTGAACACGTCTCAAGTCACGGTTTTTTGAGCGGTTTTTTGACAGTTTTTGATGAAAATCTGTCTAAAACTGGTCACTTGAGACGTGCTCAACTCTGAGATGCGTTTGAATATTCGGGGGTAAGACTGATTTAGATTATAGAAAAATACCTACATCCCATTGGGGTAGGCAGAGATCACAGATCTCTATTTGCTACGATTCTGACATACTTTTTTCGGTACATACATACATGCTCGGTTTAGGGTACTCTTGACATGGCCCTTTTCCAAAACCACTCTAACCCCCTATAATCATCTGTATTTATTCTTCCAAGATCGAGATCGTGACCCTAGCTGGGGCCCTATTCACGATGACCAAACAAAACGAGACGCGGGAAAACGTGTGGAATTACCGTGTTATCGTATTCTGCATGACAATGTCAGATTTCATAAACGAGAGTAGGTGCGAGACGAGGCTCGTTTTGAATTGTCAAAATTACATACTTCAATATTGCGTGTTTTGCTAAAACTAGGTTGTGTTTTTACTAATTATGTAAATAAATTAGTCTTCTTTAAACTATTTAATAGCAGAATAGATTATTTGTACAATAAATAATATAATCTAGGTACCATTAAATAGTACCTATAGCCAATAAACTAAACTTTTACGGCATACGCGGCCCGGCTCTGTCATTACTAATATCATTCATGTCTGACCGCACACAGACCGTGGTAGGCGACAGTGGGCGTGTGAGGTCTAAAGAGATGGCGAATATTATGGGCGTTCCGCAGGGTTCATGCTTATCCAACACACTTTTCAGTCTACTACTGGGGCCCTATTCACGATGACCAAACAAAACGAGACGCGGGAAAACGTGTGGAATTACCGTGTTATCGTATTCTGCATGACAATGTGACATTGTCAGATTTCATAAACGAGCTCAGTAAACGAGAGTAGGCGCGAGACGAGGCTCGTTTTGAATTGTCAAAACATCGAGCATTTAACTAATAGAGTAGTAAAATGAGCCATCCAATTCCTTAACTGATATGATGATATGCACCTGTATAATAACAATTCACGCTCGCACTGAATCAGTACCAAACCAACAAGTGATCTGTGTGTGTGTCCGTCTCCCGATACTCGAAAATATTCAAAGTTTGGTTTTATAACCCATAATGCCGTATTGTTCTATTCGTTGGTGTAAAAAAAACAACAGGACATCGAATTTTAAAACAGACGGAATCACGTTTCATCGGTAAGCATCAATAAACTATAATTTTATTTCAATTTACAACCATTTATCACGGCTCAAGTTAAACTGGTCAAATAAAACGAAACAATGGACGCTTGTCTATGCGTCTTGCTCTTACCTAGGTGTAACCTATATTATGCCATCCTTTTTATTCATTACACGTGTTACTAGTGATGCTGCACTGTCATAATCAAAATTAGTATCGATATTTATCAGAAAAGGTTATTTATGACAAACAAATAAGTACCTAGATATAATAAATTGAATAAGTACATTTGAAGAACGGGGCGTCCTCTAGTTTATATCTATACTAATATTATAAATAGGAATTAAGATTTTTTGTTTTTTTGTTTGTAACGAAATCCGGGATCCGTAAGAAAATTGCAATATTGTAACCCAAGGTAGAAAATCCAAAACAGTTTTTGGCGTGTGGCTCCGAAGTTACTGGACCGATTTCAAAAATTCTTTCAACAATAGAAAGCCCCTTTATCAAGGTCTAGTATAGACTATAATAAATATTTTCAAAAAATTAGGGATCCGTAAGAAAATTGCAATATTGTAACCCAAGGTAGAACACCAAAAATAGTTTTTGGCGTGCGGCTCCGAAACTACTGGACCGATTTCAAAAATTCTTTCACCAATAGAAAGCTATTTTACTATATTTTTTTAAGTATGGAAGTTCCATTTTATAAAGTTTATAGTTATTATTTCGTACACACGCGCGCAAACATACACGTAAACATAATACATATTAAACTTTATTTGTATTCCACTTAACAAACATTGCTATCGATATCGATATGAATATTTTATTGCACAGCTCTAGTTCAATACTTGACATTGAGTCGGCCAATCAGAGCGCAGGGGCGGGCCCACTGTTTTGGTGGAATTCGTTTTCGAACAAAACGAATAACATTACTGCTCTATTCAGTTAAATGCTCGATGTGTCAAAATTACATACTTCAATATTGCGTGTTTTGCTAAAACTAGGTTGTGTTTTTACCAATTATGTAAATAAATTAGTCTTCTTTAAACTATTTAATAGCAGAATAGATTATTTGTACAATAAATAATATAATCTAGGTACCATTGAATAATATCCCTAATAAATGATGTGGTAAATAAGTGAAATAACCTAACCCTAGTGTACAGAATAATTATTACTCCCGGAGCCCTAGTGCACAAAAAGAGCTTTTGAGGCGCATTTTGAATCTTTTCACCACGCAGGGTTCGAAAGAACTAGGGGCTAGTAGTAGTTGTAGTAGGTACTAACCTAACCTAACTAATAGCTCTTTTATTGTGAATGCAAAAGTTTGTGAAGATGTGACGATGCTTGCGACTCATAATTTAATTCTAAATGGCTGCACGGATTGAGTGAAACTTGGGATATGCATAGTATGTGTGCTGGAATAACATTAGGCTACTTTTTATCCTGGCAATAGGCGAGCGAAGCCGCAGGCGGCAGGTAGTACTTAATAAGTTAAAGAAAAGTGAGCATTTTTGTGTTTTATGGTTTTAATGCATTTATTTAACATAATATAACTGTCATGAGCTGCCCCTCCTAATGTAGCACATGAGTAGGTATGCCTTTAAGCCTCTGTTGCAAATCTGAAACGAGGCAGAAATCATTGTTATTGTTTTTATAGGTAGGTACATACTTTCATGTTTTTGGAAATAAAGATTACATTCTACTAATATAATGAAAGTGAACGTTTTTTCAAAGAATCGAATAAAGTTAATTTATTTTAGTTCGCTGATGCTCTCACAAATACTATTATGTAATACCTACTAAAATAAATAGTTGATTAAAATATTACCCTTGTTTGATTTAATTCCTCTCTTGTTCGGAGGTAGGAAATTTGATGTAGGTTGGCATCATTAAAGGCATTCACCGCTTACTCTATGCAGAGGCTTACAGGTGCTAACCAAAAGTTTCCCACTGGCTTTTGATAGCTACTGGTGATCAGGAAATTGAGGGTTGTAAGTATCTGGAAAAATACAGTAAATATAGTAGGTTTCAGTCTAACCTAATACCTACCTAACCTAGGTACCATTTTATTATTGTTCAATAAATTAAGTTTATTGACCGCAAGTGGCATTGCGAGCTGAGTGCCTCCGTGCTTCGGAGGGCACGTTAAATTATGGGTCCCGGCTTTTAAGTCGTTAAGCCATGACGGAGGCCTTTAGGCGGCCTAAAAACTCCGTCACTAGAGTTGGCCACTAGCTCATACGAACATACATACCATACATAATAGGTATCTATTTACTTACTTATTCATATCAAGTGCCTATCAAGAAAAAGCAGGCAATTTGTGGTACAGTACGGTCATCGGATCTAGGCACTCGTGAAGTTAGCCGTTTCGAGCAGTAGACAGTATGAAAAAACTTCACTGCGCATGTCAAACTGCTAACTTCACGAGTGTCAAGATCCGTTGACTGTACTGTACTCGCAGTTTCTGATACCCAAGACACATAATCCTAGTGTCCCTCTGTATTGTGGGTCATGTTTGTATGAGAATTTAGAGAGTTCTATATTTAAAAAAATCAACATTTTTTATGACACAATTTTCCCAAATTGAACCATGTAGGCTCAGACCAAATAAAAAGAAAAGACCCCGCGCCGCGAACAACAAAAGTGAAGCCGCCATTTTATCTATGTGTGTGTCGAAGGTTTTAAGGTTGTGTGTTCCAAGTAACCTAAATTCATAGTATAATAATTAAGAAACGATGCTATTTGAAGTACTTACAGTAAGTGAAAAGTGATTCCGTGAGACTTTTTATGTGATTTGCTGCTGTTTTTACAAGTTTTCACTACACAGGAAGGCATAATTCTTTTTTTAAGACTCGTGACGTACTAAGAGCGATGAGCATGGTTTTAGCGTAGGTGTGTGCGTGAGCGTGTATGTTTACTTGCAGGAGCACGGTTTTGTGTGGCTTCACTTTTGTTGTTCGCGGCGCGGCGTCTACTCTTTTTATTTGGTCTGAGCATGTAGGTAAGTAGTTGTGTTTTATAGTAAACAAGTCATACCTGATTAAATCAGCTGGAAGAAGGTGTGGTTGTTCACGAGTTTCCTGAAATAAGATATAATATCTGATGAGTTTCAAATCTAATAAAGTAAACAAACTATATCTCAGTCTTATTAATCATAGGTTTGGAATTGTTTGTTTGCTTCTATTCTAAGGACAAGTCAGTCTTTTTTAAATCTTAATTAGTATGATGGATCACTAGAGTCTCTTCCTCATGAGCTCCTCCTCCTCCTGGCTCATCTGCACAGGCAGCAGCGCGCGGATCTGGCACAATCCCACCTACAACTTCGCACCTCCAACTTAGTCTTACGTATATTCTTGATCTAAATAGGAATGATGGCTCACCAGAGTATCTTCCTCATGAGCTCCTCCTCCTCCTGGCTCATCTGCACACGCAGCGGATCTGGCTCAGCCCCACCCACATCTCCGCTACATCCAGCTTCGTCTTCGCGTTTATCACATAAGTCTTCTCGAGAGCACGGATCAGTTCGCCAACAGCGTCGTACTGACGGACTAGGAAACTGGAAGGAAGAAATATATTATTATTATCATCAGGAGTCTGTAATATATCTGCCAGTTTCATCATGTTACATGAATAACATATAAATAGTGTAAAACATAAATGGCAACGAAGATACATTTTTTTTGTTTGGTACCTGGAACAGAGATGTGAGTAAAATTACCTGAACATTTCTCTGACGAGTTTGGGCGTCTCGATCTGCGACTCCTCGGCCCAACTGACAATAGTGCCGATCAGGACTTCACGGAACTTCTCTTCTGGAGTTTTCTTTGCCGGTTCTTCTATGGCCTGTACAATAAATAAATAAATAGCACCCAACAGTCACATACATAGTCCTGACCCCACATTAGGATTCCCTGTGTCGTGGGTATCAGAAACTACGAGTACCATGCTACCACAACACCCAGACCCGGAAGAAATATTTACAGAACATGCAATTTCTTCCGCAGCGGAAATCGAACCCGCGCCTCTTGCGCCTCTGCCGAGCAATCGCTCGCCACGCCACCGAGGCCGTCAAATTATTATAAAACACTTTTATTATAAAAATTACTGTAGATTCTAGTTTTTTTTTTGCACTAGTACTGAACCTTTCGTGTGCGGATCCAACTCGCACTTGACAGTTTTTTTTAATTATACTTTCACTTATTCTAGTTCTCTTTCAACTATAATTAACCTTTCACACCTTCAACTCTTTCTAGTTCTCTCTAAAGTCTTTCGCTCCATAGATAAATGTTTTTCAAGAAATTCCAAATGTTATTTACGTTATTATTAGTAATAGTTACCTCAGACAGTGGCTCTTGCAGAGCGTTGAGAGACACATGCACCATGAGGCTCTCGTGGATCTCGTTCATCCTGACGATGAGCTCCTCGCCACGAGGACAATTCTCCTTCCAAGATTCTTCTTCGTGGTCCATGTGCTTGAAGCCTGTAAAAACATCACAATTACCTAGTAGATTTCGTAAAAGGCCTAACCTCCGAATACTCAAACGCATCTCAAAATTGAGCACGTCTCAAATGACGATTTTTTGACAGATTATCATCAGAAACTGTCAAAAAACCGTGAGTTGAGACGTGCTCAACTCTGAGTCGCGTTTGAGTATTCGGGGGTAAGACAAGTAGGTATATAGTTGAGCTCGAGGCTTAGGACAAGTTTATAGTCAAGTTTACTCCTTTTACTCCATTTACTCTTTTCTAAACTAGTAACACCTACCAGGTAGGTCCTACCTATTACTCAATTAACCTTTGAATTTATAATAAAAGCGTCCATTTTAATTGCGGGATCAGACGGAATAGGAAAAAATAAGACAACGATGTTTTTATGAAACAAAGTATTATAATCAGTCTTTTATAAATAAACTATATAATCTCTACTAAAAAACAGCATAGAAAATTACAATCTTTTAAACAAATTTTTAACCATATTCTGGAACACTAGGTTTATGGAAACTACTCAAAATAAAATTAGTCTTAAAAAAAAACAGGAATACAAATATCTACCAATATTTAATTTTATCTACATAATCATTATAGGAACTATCTTATTTTTTTTTAGTGTAAAGTTCCGTAAATTAGTATCCTGATTTAAGATGTTAGTTAAATTAATATAAAAGTCAATTTATGATTTTAATGTAAGTCACTGAACGACTACCGGTACGACATCGCCGCCATCTTGTTGTTTACGAAGGATTTGTATAAAAGCGCTTACCTGTCCTATCGGCTCGCTTTGCTCCGTTGGCTTTGCGTGTTTCGACATCGTGCTGATAATTTGTGTTTGAGTAAGTACCTATATCGTATTAATACATTAGTGTTCTGTGGGTAGGTACGTACTCTAAACACAAGTTATCAGTACGACGGTAATATACATTACCTAGGTTGGTTACATTATATTTTAATGTGTTAATTCGATATTGCTATCTTTGCTGCCTATGCGATCTTTGCTGCCTATGCGATCTTTGCTGCCTATGCGATCTTTGCTGCTTATGCGATCTTTGCTGCCTATGCGATCTTTGCTGCCTATGCTATCTTTGCTGCCTATGCGATCTTTGCTGCCTATGCGATCTTTGCTGCCTATGCGATCTTTGCTGCCTATGCGATCTTTGCTGCCTATGCGATCTTTGCTGCCTATGCGATCTTTGCTGCCTATGCTTAGCGAGCCGAAATTTTTAACTCAATGTAGCTTTAAACCATCTCTAGAAGTCTTTAGAAGCTAGCGAGCGAAGCGAGCCAAATTTTTTAACTCAATGTAGTTTTAAACCATTTCTAGAAGTCTCTAAAAGTTAGCGAGCGAAGCGAGCCGAATTTTTTTACTTAATGTAAACATCCAAACTCACAAACTTTCGCATTTATAATATAAGTAAGAAGTAAGATTTTAGTTTCGACGATGTAGATTGTGTGCTTATTTACCTACTATAGACTTCGACTTTGAAACAAGACGAGACACTTACCTTAAAACTGAGTTCATCTGTTCTCTGGGCGGACAGCGGAATTCCCTGGTCTTCTTGGCAGCCACGGCGCTCGGCAAATCTGACTGCTTGATTTTTTGGTAACGTCTGAAAGCAAGAAAAATATGCGTACATAATATTTAATCAGTTCAAGCTGGTATTATTGTTTCTGGTGGCCACAAGCATTGATTGATTGGGTTAGATTCCAGCTGCGGGAGTATTCTATCAGCCATCTGGCTCCCTTTGCTTAGTTGGGGGCTAGATGGTGCTGTATGATAATGTCCTCAAATATTTATATTTATACTAGCTGCCTCTCGCGTCTTTGCTCGCGTAGTACCCAGATGAAAAATAGCCTATATGTTAATCAAGTATATATCCGTTCAGCCGTTTAGGCGTGATTGAGGCACAAACATCCAAACTCACAAACTTTCGCATTTATAATATAAGTGAGATTTATAGAATTTTTTTTTAAAGCAGGGTTATGCCGATGTTACCTCAACTGATCGCTCTGCAGATCGCCTACGAAGTCGTGAGCAAAAGATATGATTGCTTCCACTCTATGCCTCAGTTGTATGTCGTTCAGATGTTGTAGGACATCTGAAGCTTCACTCCCTCCGCCATTTTCATGTGTAGTAGACCTTTCCTGTGCTCTAGTCTTTCCTGTTTCTATGAATTAGAAACATTTATAGAAACTTCAAAAATTTATTTACAAAGACAATCTATATTATCATTAAAAACTTTCAGGTAATCGGTGTGATAATAAGAAAATAGAGTGATAGGTTAGCGTGGGCATGTTATGCGGAGGGAAGAAAGTCATGTTACAAGGAAAGTGCTGAATATGAATGTGGATGGATACACGGACAGAGGAAGGCCTAAGAAAAGATGGATGGATTGTGTGAAAGAGGACATGCGTATGAAAGGAGTGAGTACTGAGATGACGAATGATAGAAGATGGAAGAGGAAAACATGTTGTGCCGACCCCACCTAGTGGGATAAGGGCAGGAAAATGATGATGATGATGATGGTGTAATAATAAGAAATGAAAATGAGCTCGGTTTTCTACGTTATCTTTAAAATAATAATGTTTAATTTTCTAATAATATTTATTTATATGTATGTATATATTGTATATATTTTTGTAGTATATCTTATTAGTTTATAATATTTGTAAGCTTATCTTTGTTTTTCTTTTTCCTGTCTCTGTACACATAACTTCCACTTATGTTAAAGCAACTGCCAGCAAACCTTTGAGGCAAGGGCTCTCCCTTAAAACTCTTTAAGAGTTAAGCTCTCCTTTGTACATGTACTTTTTAATGTTTTGTGTGTATTTGTTTCGTTTCGTGCGTGTACAATAAAGAATTTCAGATAATGGAAACTTGTGGGTAAGGCAGTAAAAATTTTATGAATTGTAACTTACCTTTGTCAAAGGTGGGATCCCACGTCTCAGGGTTGATCATGATGAGGAGCTTCTCAACGTCTTCGTCTCGCATCATACAGACTAGAAGGAGACGGTCTACCAGTTTGATCAGAGGTCTGAAACACATTTAAAATGACTTAATTACAGCTTAACGTCTGAAGAATAATAAACTCTTATCGGATTAACGGGTTGGGTTGCCTATGAATATTTATTTATTAAAATGAGAGTTGGCCTGATGATAGGGGTAAAGTACTTACAGGAAGAGTGTACTCACAGGAAGAGTATATTGTCAGGAAGAGTACTAACAGGAAGAATGTACTGTCAGGAAAGTATACTCGCAGGAAGAGTGTACTCACAGGATGAAGGTATTCGCAGGAAGAGTGTACTGTCAGGAAGTGTGTACTCACAGAAAGAGTGTACTGACAGGAAGAATGTACTCACAAGAAGAGGTTCTCATTGGTGCCGCCCACGGGGTCGCGGTTGTGCACCTGGTTGGTTGTAACTGCGTCCGCCAACGCCTGCATCACGAACTCACGGACCACCTCCAGCGGGAAGTAGGGGGAGTACAAGTTGCTGATCTCCGTTATACTCTCTCTGAAACAAGATGTTTTGCGAGGTGAAGATAAATTGGGACTGGAAGATTTTCTATCGAAATAACAACATTCAGTACCTATTCGTAGGAATTCACAGTTAAAATTACATGTGTCAGAACAAAATTAAGTTAACCTTAGTTTGGGGCTAGATGGCGATACATATTTGTCGGAGATTAATTATAGCGCCATCTACAATCACACTGCAACACTGACTCACTACCTACAGAACGCAAGCGTGACGTCACAGCCGAGTCGTGCTTGGATGCGGCCGTTGGAGCTGGCGGGCAGTCTATTTTTAGAGCTCGTGCCGAGCGGGACGTATCTGTTCTGCCTACTTGTTTATTCAAGAGTTACTTAGTATTTGTACTGGACGCTAATAACTTCGTTCTTCACAGATATCACGTGAGTTTGCTTGCTTTCTTCATTCTTCATCTGCGGTCGAACGCTCTCTGTTTGCAGCGAGCGGAGGCTGTGCCCCATCTCTGGGTCTTCGTACAACGCCTTCAGTTCCGGTCCCAGGGGGATCACGAATTCGTTTTTGCACACCTCCCTGGAAAAACAAAAACAAGCAAAAAAAGTAAGAACTTGTCTGTTATATAATTATCTTCTTGATTCTTAGACATTATGGGCATGCATTATTATTATTACTAGCTGCCGTCCGCGGCTTCGCTCGCGTGGTACCCGGATAAAAAATAGCCTATATGTTAATCCAGTACATGTACTATGTATATTCCAAGTTTCATTCAAATCCGTTCTGCCGTTTAGGCGTGATTGAGGCACAAACATCCAAACATCCAAACTCACAAACTTTCGCATTTATAATATAAGTAAGATTATTAGCCCATATCGTCCCACTGCAGGGCAAAGGCCTCCCTATCCCCCTTCCACCTTTCTCTATCCTGTGCTTTGGAGGACCAATCCTTCATGAATGAGTCCAAGTCGTCCCACCATCTCAGTCTTGGTCTTGGTTTACCACCATTAGGAGCCCACTCGGTAGTGGTTTTCGCCCATAGGTCATCCGACATACGGCAGACGTGCCCTGCCCAGTTCCACTTCAAAGTGGCTGCTTTCCGAGCAACGTCAGCGATTTTTGTTTTGGAGCGCAGTATGGTGTTGCGTATTCGGTCAGTGAGTTTTACTCCGAGAATACTGCGCTCCATCGCTCGCTGGCAAACCCCGAGTGTGGACCTCTGCTGAGCCGTCAAAGACCAAGTCTGCGCGCCGTACGTGAGGATAGGGAGAATACATACGTCAATGAGCTTGCGCTTAAGGGAGATTGCCTGCATGCATGCAGGCAATAAAATAACGAACGAAACTAAAGTTCACACAATCACCTTAATAAAGTTACAATCTCAATAATTAAATTTGAATACAGATAAGTACTTTAAATTACAAAACTGAACGGAATGACAGAAGTCAAAAACTCGTCACTTGAGATTGAGACATGCTCAACTCTGATGCATTTGAGTATCCGGGGGTTATACTATATGCTTCTCTCCCCGAGCATGTCGTAAAAGGCGACAAAGGGATCTTCTCCAAAATGATGGACCACCTATATGGGCGATGGGCTGATCACCTGTCACCATGGTTCGCCATATCCATCTTGGAAGTTTGGATCAGAAGTGATTGCAAGTTTTATTATGTTTACTTGTGGCTCTGCCCACCTCATTAAGGATACGGCGTTATAATATGTATGTATGTATACTATAATATTGGAAAGCTTTAGTTTGCTTGAAATTACCGGCGTAAAGCTCAAAACGCAACGATAGCGCGTACTTTACCTGTGCTGCCACCTAGTATTTCATAATCCTGTTCTTTTCCAGATGCTGTTCAAGCGAAGCTGGTGTACTCGCATGGTAGTGGCGTGCGACTCGAGATGCATCGCAATGAGGATGTCGTAGAAGCCCTGGCGTAGTGGACCAGACTGTATTGCGTACAGCAATTGCTTCTGATCCACGTGTTGGCATAGTGAGTGGGCGGCTCTGAAATATAACAATTTAAATGTAACAATCTAAAACACACACACACAGTCATGCTTACACATGTACAATAAACTTCTTAATATGCACATGTAACTTAAAATAACATAACTTAACATAGCTCTTTTATTGTGAATGCAAAAGTTTGTGAAGATGTAACGATGCTTGTGCCTCATAATTTACTTCTAAATGGCTGCATGGATTGAGTGAAACTTGAGATATGCATAGTATGTGTGCTGTGAGTATTTTTTGTTTTATGGTTTTAATGCATTTATTATTACTTATTATACCTACACAACCGCATGTACCCATACGTTAACACTAACACACACACACACACACACACACACACACACACACACACACACATCTCATGATTTCTGATTTATTTAACATAATATAACTGTCATGAGCTGCCCCTCCTAAGGTAGCACATGAGTAGGTATGCCTTTAAGCCACTGTTGCAAATCTGAAACGAGGCAGAAATCATTGTTATTGTTTTTATAGGTAGGTACATACTTTCATGTTTTTGGAAATAAAGATTATATTCTACTAATATAATGAAAGTGAAAGTTTTTTCAAAGAATCTAATAAAATTAATTTATTTTAGTTCGCTGATGCTCTCACAAATACTATTATGTAATACCTACTAAAATAAATAGTTGATTAAAATATTACCCTTGTTTGATTTAATTCCTCTCTTGTTCGGAGGTAGGAAATTTGATGTAGGTTGGCATCATTCAAGGCATTCACCGCTTACTCTATGCAGAGGCATACAGGTGCTAACCAAAAGTTTCCCACTGGCTTTTGATAGCTACTGGTGATAAGGAAATTGAGGGTTGTAAGTATCTGGAAAAATACAGTAAATATAGTAGGTTTCCGTCTAAGCTAATACCTAACCTAGGTACCCACCATTTTATTATTGTTCAATAAATTAAGTTTAGCTAACACAATACTTACTTTGACTTCTGTTATAATGCTAGAACATCTCTGAAGGCCAGAATTAACTAGCCTGCCTCCAAGAACGCCGCACAATACCAAAACAACTCTTTGGCCACCTTATAAAATGGCACGAAAAATTTAGGGTCCAGCTCAGCAGAATCCCTTGACAGTCTCCTATTTATGTGTGGGCGTTGCTGGCGCCAGCATATCATACGTTGTCTTCGAAGAACGTCTATTCTTATCACTACGTTATAATATAGCCAAGTTTTTTTCAAAACAAACAATGCAATATGTCAATATTTTGATTGACAATTCGTTCGGAAACAAATTGTGGTTGATTTGATTTAGCTAACCATTTTACGTTATATATTTTTTTTTGGGCTCTAAACTTTAAAATATAACGAAACTAATATTAGAATGAGTTTAGAAATTCTATTATTGAATATTTATTTACTTGAGATGAAGATTGTAAACAAAAAAATGAAATCAATCTAAAACCGATAGTTTTCCGAACAGACCGGATGCTTGATTTTGAACGAATCACGTAAAACAAAATACGGTCATAGACAACTAGTCTTATGGCATGCAGAATACAGTTTTTGATTTCACACCATGGCGTGTCTCGTTTGCGTTTAGAGACACGATGACATTTGGCTCGTTACGTGGCTCGTTTTCTTTGGTCATCGTGAATAACCCTCCTGAACGATTTGCCCGGTGCCGTCAGCGACGCAGAAGTGTACCTACATGTATGCAGACGACGTGGCAGCGATAATCACCGCGCCAACATCAGGTGAACTACAAATTAGGCTGAACTCAGTTGTTCAAAGGCTGGAGGGATGGTTCAGAGCAAACGGTCTAGCTTTAAATAGGGAAAAAACCAATTTTATGACTTTCCAACTCAATGGCTCTGCGCCGCCACTATTTAAAATCACTGCCGGCGACACAACACTTCAGATGGTCCAAACGACGAAGCTACTGGGATTCCATATCGTCACTGGAAAGGCAATTTACGTAAGCGCCAATCGAGAAAAAGCCGTTTGAAGTTCATTTTTTTTTCGTTTTTCAATCATAACTTTCTACCTAATTATCGAATTTTGATGACGTCAACGTAAGATTTCGTTCTTTTTTCATTTTCTATGTCCAGCAATTCATATTATTGTATTTGGACTGCTATTTTAGGATAATATTATAACTCAATATGCCTATTTTGGCGCCATTTTGGCGCTTACGTAATTTTGCCTTTCCAGTGACGATATAGACAGCGGGCTGACCTGGGAAGCCCATATCAACGGGATATGTTCTCGGCTTGGTCGCACATGCTTCGCATTGCGCAGACTCGCTAGCACCGCGTCCCGCAACGTGGTACTATCCTGCTACTTTGCAACCGTTCACAGTATCCTCACCTACGGTACCGAGCTGTGGGCGCGAGCCGCGGACGTTGAGCGAGCCTTCGTCATGCAGAAGCGAGCCTTACGCGCCATTACTGGCGTTCCTGATGACGTCTCGTGCAGAGATATATTCAAGGAACTGAACATCCTTCCACTCCCGTGCGAGTTGATATACCAGGTAGCTCTCTTCACCCACCACAACCTTCAGGCATTCCGGCGCCGCGGCGTTAATACCGCTCGCGCCCTACGCAGTAACAACCGGGCTCACCAACTTGTCGCGCCCGCACATAAGCTGACCAAATCAGAGAGGTCCGTGTACATAATGGGCCCCTCAGTATATAACAGGCTGCCGGACACTATAACGAGAGATGCAACTTCCAAAGCGGTTTTCAAAATAAGATTACGCAAGTGGTTACTTCACAACTCATTCTACTCAGTAGATGAATTTTACAAGTTGCCATTAGTTTAATTTAATTTAATTATTTTAAAATGAAAAGTTAATTTAATTATGTTAGTACACTATATTGACCTGTAACTTGGTGTTACCAATAAATTATTGTATTGTATTGAATAATATCCCTAATAAATGATGTGGTAAATAAGTGAAATAACCTAACCCTAGTGTACAGAATAATTATTACTCCCGGAGCCCTAGTGCACAAAAAGAGCTTTTGAGGCGCATTTTGAATCTTTTCACCACGCAGGGTTCGAAAGAACTAGGGGCTAGTAGTAGTTGTAGTAGGTACTAACCTAACCTAACTAATAGCTCTTTTATTGTGAATGCAAAAGTTTGTGAAGATGTGACGATGCTTGTGACTCATAATTTAATTCTAAATGGCTGCACGGATTGAGTGAAACTTGGGATATGCATAGTATGTGTGCTGGAATAACATTAGGCTACTTTTTATCCTGGCAATAGGCGAGCGAAGCCGCAGGCGGCAGGTAGTACTTAATAAGTTAAAGAAAAGTGAGCATTTTTGTGTTTTATGGTTTTAATGCATTTATTTAACATAATATAACTGTCATGAGCTGCCCCTCCTAATGTAGCACATGAGTAGGTATGCCTTTAAGCCTCTGTTGCAAATCTGAAACGAGGCAGAAATCATTGTTATTGTTTTTATAGGTAGGTACATACTTTCATGTTTTTGGAAATAAAGATTACATTCTACTAATATAATGAAAGTGAACGTTTTTTCAAAGAATCGAATAAAGTTAATTTATTTTAGTTCGCTGATGCTCTCACAAATACTATTATGTAATACCTACTAAAATAAATAGTTGATTAAAATATTACCCTTGTTTGATTTAATTCCTCTCTTGTTCGGAGGTAGGAAATTTGATGTAGGTTGGTATCATTAAAGGCATTCACCGCTTACTCTATGCAGAGGCTTACAGGTGCTAACCAAAAGTTTCCCACTGGCTTTTGATAGCTACTGGTGATCAGGAAATTGAGGGTTGTAAGTATCTGGAAAAATACAGTAAATATAGTAGGTTTCAGTCTAACCTAATACCTAACCTAGGTACCATTTTATTATTGTTCAATAAATTAAGTTTAGCTAACACAATACTTACTTTGACTTCTGTTGTAATGCTAGAACATCTCTGAGGCCCAGAATTAACTAGCCTGCCTCCAAGAACGCCGCACAATACCAAAACCACTCTTTGGCCACCTTATAAAATAGCACAAAAAATTTAGGGTCCAGCTCAGCAGAATCCCTTGACAGTCTCCTATTTATGTGTGGGCGTTGCTGGTGCCAGCATATCCAGCCTATCCAGCATATACGTTGTCTTCGAAGAACAACGTCCATTTTTATCACTTCGTTAAAATATGTATATCCAAGTTTTTTTCAAAACAAACAATGCAATATGTCAGTCAATATTTTGATTGATAATTCGTTCGGAAACAAGTTGTGGTTGGTTTGATGTAGCTAACCATTTTACGTTATATATATTTTTTTGTTCTCTAAACTTTAAAATATAACGAAAGCATTAGTAGAAAGAGTTTAGCAATTTTATAATTCAATATTTATTTACTTGAGATGAAAATTGTAAACAAAAAATAAAATCAATCCAAAACCGATTGTTTTCCGAAAGACCGGATGCTTGATTTTGAACGAATCATGTAAAACCAAAACACGGTCGTAGACAACTAGTCTTATGGCATACAGAATACAGTTTTTGATTTCACACCACACCATGGCGTGTCTCGTTTGTGTTTAGAGACACTTGACTCGTTACGTGGCTCGTTTTCTTTGGTCATCGTGAATAGGGCCCCTGGACGTCCGTCGTCGCTTCCAGAGAAGAGGCTAGATAGGGTAAATAGTGTCAGCTAGAGGCCCTTACCCGCAGCTCTGCGAAGAAAAAAAAGGAGAATTGCTGAATACCCGATATTGATATCGATCGACCTATATCTTGGAACACCTACACGGCCGACCTATCGGCCAATAACTCTGAACAATATCGACGTAAACGTTTCAAGAGAGGATATATTTTTGAGGTTTTGATTGAAAGCAAGCTGCAGGTAGTCTGTTACTACTTGCTTAATTTGCTTTGCTCAGTGGTCTGGTCTGTTAGTATTGTACTACTACGTACGTACGGTCCGTGAGCGTATCCCTGTACATGGTGCAAAATTGAAACCAATTATGGGAGTATTTTATCAATTTTACTGTTTCGCAGGATAGGATAACGTGAAGACGAATCTGTGTTATTTTTTGCAAGAAGAATACATCTACAGAAAAATGAGAAACGGTGACTTACTGCTACAAAAATTAGTCAAACTCTACCTCAGAGGATCGCTTTCATTTTCTCCAGCAATGGTAAGTGGAACCTAGTAATTATTTGTTTTCGGGAAAAGCCCGAAAGGACAACTGATTTTTCATGACTAGGTATGTACTTAGTCCTACCCTTTCCCAAGGGCATGTGCCCTTGCTTGGCAAATAGGTTGCCTTGAAAATGTTCCCTTAAAAGGGTGGGGTGTTATTTTACATCAAACACTTACTATGTACCTACATCACTCCTATTTTAAAAAGATCAAAAAAATAATAATTTTGTCATCATCATCATTTCAATTTCAGCCCGTCTCCGCCCACTGCTGGGCATAGGCCTCCTCTTAATTACGCCATTCTCTCTGATCCCTCGCGAATCTCATCCAATGATTCCCGGCTATGTTCACGATGTCATTCGACCATCGGGCGGGTGGTCTGCCTCTTCGCCGTTGAGCGTCTCGGGGCCACCAGTGGTCACCTTCGTCCATCTTCCGTCGTCCCTTCTACCCAAGTGTCCTGCCCATCTCCACTTCAGTCTCGCGATCAGCATACCCACGTCCACGCCTTTTGTAAGACGTCGAATTTCAACATTGGGTATGTGATCTAGGAGTGAATATGGGCAGGACATATTGGTTGTATACCTTGGTCTTCTAGCATTGGGGTATTTTGGATTTGAAGATGTCCTCCAGCTTACTGAAGGCAATTTAATTTACGATTCATATAATCATTCAATTATAGCTCTGTGTTTTTTTCTATCTCTGCAGGATATGATTTCTATACCAATTTCTATCCAAACCTCTGTGTTATTATTTGATAAGAGTTTTGATTTTGTTTTATAATGTCAAGTTTATTTTATTGTATATTAGGTTACCTACTGAGATTATTGTGTAACACAATAATGTCTTGTCTGTGTACCTATAAACATTATTATGATCTATAATTTTTATGTGCAATGTCCTCACCTTTTGTACCTAATTCTGGATGGTAATACTGTTGTAATGTTATATAAATTTCCTGAATTAAAACTAAGCTCTAATGTTTAATAAACTTTATGGATTACCTGTGATTGTAATTTATGAACTTACAGCAAAATCATGTAGAAGCTATGACTTTGGAATGGCAGCAAACATTTTTAGACCTAACGGTGAACACCGATCTGGTCCAAACATATCCATTGAGCAGTAAATTTTCAACATTCTTCTTCAAATTATTAATCTCTTATTTGGAAAACAATGTGGAGGTCCATGAAGACATGTATAAGCACCTTATAGATACTATGAGTAACTGTAATGGTAATAGTTTCACCTATCGACACTATGTTATTGGCAATGACCTCAGTGAAGTGATAACAATAAAGGAATCAAGAAATATTGTTGTGGATGGAACTACAGGGATGCGCACTTGGGAGGTAATTCCATTTATCTTTATTTTATTTGACCTAAAAGGTTGCATTTTTCAGAAATATGTATAGGGTTGTTCAAACCCAAATACATTATTTAATACATAGCAACCTTCTTCATGTTACAAATTTTGTTACAGGCAGCCCTAGTGTTAGCAGATTGGGCACTCCGTAAAAAGGAGCTTTTCCTTGGCAAGAAAGTCCTTGAACTTGGTTCAGGTGTAGGGTTCACTGGTCTGACTATTGCAAAGCATTGTGCTCCACAGTCAGTGTATCTGACCGATTGTCACTCAAAAATTTTGAATTTTATATGTGACAATATCAACATTAATTTCCCAAATATTGAGGAAGAAAATGTTGAAGAGATTCTGTTCAAGAATAATGAACAAGAAATTGGTGTGTATTCTTCATACTTCATAACCAAAGACCGGATTATATGCAACATAAAAAACCAAAAATATACATGCAAATATTCAAGAAAAATAGCTAAAATATGCGCAAAATATTTATAAAAAGGGCCAAAATATGCAGCATTAAATAATAAAAAGGGAGTATTTTAAATGTTTTTAGTTTAAAAAGCTATTATTACTCAACAATAACAATCATATTTGCGAAATTAGCAGTTACAAAATATATTTAACAATTAAATTTACAATTTACCTTTAGGAATGTATACAACTATGTACGGGTGACGTTATACAGGTGTGATAATTATACATAACATTCTATTCTAAATGTTCTGTAGACAAATTGTGTCTACAACTCTTTAATATTATTATTATTCATTTATTCAGATCATTTAAAATCCATACAATATAAAATTACAATTAATACACACTCACTTAAAACTAAAACTACAACTACACTAGCTGACGCACAATTAATAGCTTTGTGTTTAGCGATTGGAAGTCTCTGGAGTCACTATGCGAGACATCTGAATGATGAATGAGATTGAGATTGAACATAAGTATGCATGATTTCAAAATTAACTCATTAGTTAGCCAAAAAAGGGCTATATATTATGCAAATGCATATTTAGCATGTACTATGTATCTTATCATTTGCATATAATCCGGTCTTTATTCATAACCCATGTTGGAACACAGTAAGATTTTCTTACTGTAAGTATTTATTAATTTGGGGTAATTTGTTTTTCAGGAGCATTCATTTTAGATTGGAATGCAATTGAAAACTTATCAGACAGTATTATACCGGATATAGTCATAGGCACAGATATTGTGTATGATCCCAATCTAATAAACCCACTTTGTGAGGTTTTGAAGACATTTTTCAACAGAAATACTCAGTTGACTGTCTATATTGCAAGTGTTATCAGAAATGATGACACTTTCAAAGCATTTCTGAATGCTCTTGGTAAGATTTTGAACAGATTACCTATGCATTTAAGCATTTTACATTTGACAACTGATCACTGAAGGTGATCCTTTTTCTTATTTACAGATGCTTTCAACTTCAGCTATGTAAAGCTGCCTATGAAAAGAAGTGTTTATGTTGACTGGGATAAAAACATACAAAAAAGTTTACTTAAGATAACTTGCTAAGAAACAAAAATTTAATGTTAAGTTTCAAGATCTCATTAGAATAAATATATTTATATTCCCAGTACTTATAGGTAGTTCAATAGAGTAAAGGTATTTTTTTATGTTACAAGATAATCTTGGATCATCGAGCATTTAACTAATGCTCGATGTCTTGGATGAATGAAGAAAATGCGTAATGTTTTTTTGTGCTCGGCTAACTTTGGCATTTTGTTAAATGCGTTTGGTTGACTTGACATCTGTCAATGTCAGAAGCAGCTATTTTCTCTATGGCAGACAGCCAGCTGATTTCAATCGGTTCGGTGTCGCTGGTTTTGGGAAATTAGAAGCAATTTATTTTGCTGTTTAATACAGATATCATTTTTTCAATGAAACTTATGTAGGTAGTAATTGTATCAAAACTGTAAATACTCATTTGTTCATGAATAGAATAGAATAGGAATAAAGCCACTTTATAAATGTGATGCAAAAGCCACACCACAACAAAACCTGTTACGAAAATCTGGTGAAACAGGAATATTATAAATAATGCCTGAAGAAAACGCACAAAACGTCAATAATAATAGTCCCGATAGTAAAAGAAATCCGGGTAACCAAGATGGTAAAGAGGCTTGGGGTTATGATTTGTATCCGGAGAGACGAGGCACTTTCAAAGCTAAACTTGGAAATGTTGTTATGGGAAAAGAAGGAAAAGAGAATATGGAGAAATACAAATGCGAGAAAAACGTCTATGAGTGTGTAAAAAATAGTAAGTTTGCAGCATAACTGTTGTGTTACACATTTTGTTGATTCATATTCATGTGCATATGTTATTCATTCATTCATACATAAATACATACATAATATCACGCCTGTTTCCCATAGGGATAGGCAGAGATCATGGATCTCCTTTTGCTACGATCCTGACATACTTCTTTCGCTTCATTCACTTTCATAACATTCTTCATTTGTGATATTTTTAATTTATTAATTGCATATTTTTTTGTTTAGGTTCCATTGTTAAAGTTATGATGGCTGCCCTAAAAAGTTCTGGATGGTATGTTTATGTTTTTAGTACCTGTGCGCTGATCTAAATTTCTTTAAAGTTACTGGTTAGGTTAGAAAAAATGTAGAAATACCTAATTGCATTTTATAGTAATGACTAGCAACACTATGTACTATGTATGTACTAAAAAACTTGTACAAATTGTACATACCTACTTACAACCTAGTCTGCTTTTGTTTATTTCCAGTCCAATTGATATTCGAAGGCACATTTCATGTGAAGTTTGTGACTACACAGTCAGTGGAGGCTATGATCCTGAAATGAATCAGGTAAATATTTACACGCAACATAATAACAAAAACCCAAGAGCACATACCTATTTGTTCTTAAATTTTCTTACCAAATTTTAATCTGTGATTGAATGTAGATTCATACTAGATCTTAATTCTTGAATAAGAAGAGGTATATTGTTGTGTACCATGAATGGGCATAACAGTTATAAGCCTATACAAGAAGGTTGATTGTTTTTTTTTTAAGCTAGACTAGATCAGAACTCTTGTTGCCTTGCGACCATGTCTGTTGCAACACAGTTGAAATGTCGAAATAATTACAAGATAAATTACTCGATAAAACAATACAAAGATCTTTTACCATCTATAGTAGATTATTTATACAGCATTAGGAGGCAACTTTTACCTTCACTAATGGGACGCTGTGGTGCCCGAGACAATTAAGATGGAGTAGGCTTGCCCAGCACCTATTTCATCCTCTCAGCTTAGTCAGCCTTGTCCACAGGAAAGACATGGTCAATATGTGCGGAGCTGACTAAGCCGCGGGTTTCCTCACGATGTTTTGCTTCACCGTTTGAGAGTAGTGGTATAGCACACATAAATTTTTCGCACAGAAAAATCCATTGGTATACGACCTTAGGATCAGAAGGCGGGGTCACTACCAACTAGACCACCAGTGCTCTCACACCCATTTTATTAACTCAATTTTTAACATTTATTGTTTACTTTTTAGATTGTAGTGTGCCAGAATGTATCAACCCGTCAAGGCATGGTGCAGGGAGTGCTAGCCCATGAAATGCTACATATGTTTGACTACTGTCGCAACCACCTTGACTTTAAAAATATGGAGCATCTAGCTTGCACTGAGATCCGAGCAGCGAACCTCACCCATTGCTCCTTCACTAGTGCTTGGTCCCAGGGGGATGCCTCCTGGACGAAGATCAAAGAGGCACACCAGGTTTGTTGCAATGTAACTGATTTCTCATGAGAGTACTCTAAACGGATATGGCATGCATGAGGAATGTGATGAGATTGGATGAGGCAAGAGTAATGTAAGGATCGTAACAAATGAAGATCAGTGGTCTCTGCTAGCCCTAAGGGAAACAGGTGTGGTCTTTACTTATAAGACCATCTTTTTAAAAATATGTTAAACTAGCTAACACCCTCAACTTCACTAGGTGTCCAGATAAAATGTAGCCTATAAATGTTTAATAACATTTTATCTGTCATTTTACCTAGACTTGCGGGGTTGGTAGCTAGTTTAAAATATTTTTAAAGAAATAGTTTTATATGTATACATAATAAATATCACGCCTGTTGCAGCAGGTTGTACATAATATTCTAATTTTCATTAATATCAGATGAGAAGGATTCAGGCACTAACATACTGGTATAAACTTTTTATTATTACTTAGTAGGATGTTAGAAGTTTATTGAATGAAAGTATGGTTGTATGCATGAATAATAAAACATTGCAGATATAAACTTATTACCCTACTATGTCAAAACAAATAGGCGGCTTATGATTTTGACTGGTATGTATGTGACCTATGTTCATCTGTTTTCTCATAACTTCTAAACTACTTATCATAATTTGACAAATTAATGTTATCGTTGGAAGCATATCGCTCGTCCGCTGGTTATAGACTATGTGATGTCACATTAAATTAAATATAACGCCCTCTAGACTCTAGAGCGACATATTCGTGTATTAAATTAGTTTGTGACTAAAAAATTGAACATAACTAATTGGTATCCTAACAAAACAATTACATTTTAATACAGTAGTAAGCGATCATAAGCTTTAGAGCAAAGTAGTATAATGTCAACTGCTATCTGACTACACAACAATTTCAGATGAGAATATTTTCTTGTTTCATACCTTTTAGAGTGTGATTTTTCAGTAGCCGTATTGTGCCATTCATTGATCACTTATTTTCATTTCAGGATTGTGTGAAAACGAAAGCTTTGTACTCTGTACTCGCTGTTCGTCAAATAGGGAAGAAGGAAGCTGTGGATATCATAGAAAAAGTATTCCCCAAATGCTACGCCGACTTGGAACCGATAGGTAGAAGGATCAGAAGAAACTCGGATGACATGTTGCGAGCCTTCAAAGAAGCATCTTACTATGGCTATGAATAATAATATTAGTAGTTAAGTAGTCTTCAATCATTTAATTATGTAGCGAAATAAAAAACTCTCAAAATGATTTAAAATAATGTCTTTTTTATTTTATTAATCTCTTAACATAGATATTGCCTAAGAATTCGAAAATTTATAATACTGTCCCCTCCACAGTTTCACAAGCTATAAAGAATTACAAGCGTTTTTGTAATAAATGAAGAAAGGCACAATTTGATTGTTCACTTATTATGACTTCAAAATCATGTTGAAAAATGAATTAATACATTTTTTATGTTATCTAGTATGGTAGTAATGCGAGTTTTGAACTTTGTCGTCGGTTTCGTGTCCCTGTTATTCCTGTTATTCGCACAGTAAGTGTTGGCCGGCGCCCGTCCGGGAATCTATGCCATTTTGAATAATAATAATAAATATTTGTGGACATTTCCCACAGCGCCATCTAGCCCCAAATTAAGCAAAGCTTGTACTATGGGAGTTGCTGGCTGATACAATACTTATATACCTACTTTTTTCTGTAAATACGTACTTATAATACATAGTATTGAAACACCCAGACCAGACAGAATGCAAAGTTGCCTAGTGAAAGAGAAGAAAGATATAAGTGAAAGAGAGTTATTACAAAACGCTACGGATGAGACCTTTCTCACAATTGGTGAGGGAGGGCTTGTCTGCGTTCATCTATAGGTAATATCAGACCGTGAGAAGCAACCATTATGTACATTATAATTTGTTCAAAACTCGCCCTTTGACACAGATACTTACATAATTTGTGGTTAATTAGACAAAAACACTTGACTAATGTATGTGCTTGCAGGTTATTACTGAAATGGCAGAATGGCAGAGTGCCTTTGTGCATTAAGATTGTGCTTCAGTAAAATAATAACCTACTGCAGGGACTTCAGTTAACTTAATACTATTAAGATCAATATTCTTAAATGACTAGTATTATTTTTCGTTACGATGTAACAACCTAAATTTGTAGGGTGCTTGTGTAATGAAACAGTACCTTAAAGATAAGCTCGTCTGTCTCTTTCACACCTACAGTGCGCACCCTACATGTGAAAGAGACTGCAGTCGAACCGGCTTTCCTGATTCTTTATTCAAGCATCGATACATAGGCAAGCAAGATTGATAAAACACTCAGGGCAACGCATAGGTATCTAATGCCACTGGTGTGACAAATTATATAAAAATACATAGAGTTAACCTGAATAAGGATGTAAGTCTTTGGTTAAAAAAATGTAGCATACAATAAGAATAGATCTATCTAATAACAAGTTATCTTGAATATATTACCTACTTTTCTTCAAAAATATTTATTTTAAACTAGCTGCCGCCCGCGGCTTCGCTCGAGTGGTACACGCATAAAAAAGATCCTATACGTTCATCCAGTACATGTAGGTGCTATGTATATTCCAAGTTTCATTTAAATCCGTTCAGCCGTTTAGGCGTGATTGAGGCACAAACATATATCTAAACATCCCCACAAACTTTCACATTTATAATTATAGTAGGATCTATAAGGGAGAGGCCCAGCTTTAAGTATGTAATAAAGATTAAAAAATAAAGAGGTCTTTCTTAAAATTACTTTTAACAAAAAAATATTATGTAGGTACTTAGGTATATTATTACTCTGCTGGACTGGGAGTAAAGAAAAAACATTGAATGCGTCCAGCTGCTTTTCTCCCCGAGCATGTCGTAAAAGTCGACTAAGGGATAGTATCCTCCAACATGATGGACCACCTACCTATGTGGGCGACCGACTATGGTTCACCATATCCATAGGACTAAATCAAAAGTGGCTGCAAGTTTTCTTATGTTTACTTGTGGCTCTGCCCACCCTATTAGGTATACGGGCGTGATAATATGTATGTATTTACTTATATTATTAGATATAGATTAATCTAAGAAAGGCCTGTTGTACCAATTTCGAAATAGGTAGAGTCAGATAAATAACATAATTATTAATAGGTATACGAGTACCTAGGTACTACATAGGCCTTTCCGTATAATATACAATAAACTTTGAAAAACTAACAATAGATAGGTACCTACGGTTATTGTAACTAAATCAGCACTGCGTTTTTCATTGAACCTATGCTGATTTATGTTTTTTTTATTTAATTAAAAATATACTTGAATTTACCGTAAATTGTGTAGGTTTGTAGTTCATTTGGGCACATAATGTTAGGTTTTCGGTTAGGTAATATAAATTGCTCAATTCATTCTTAAGAAATAAAAACAAAAGTCGGTTTTTTGATTTAATTTAGAGAGCGTGTGTGAAGGATCCTATTTTTTTCGAGTAGGCTCGACATTGTTATTTAAGCTTTTTGTTAATTTTGGGTAAGACAACCAGTTGTAACATAACGTTTATTGTCATAATAGCAGTAGGTTTTTTTCAGTAACCCTTATTACTAAATATCCATAAATAAATACCGACTATTTTTATTAACAAACAGGTTGATTCAAAGCTTTAACATTCTAAAAAAGTTGAAATTTTAAACTTATTTGTAATCTGTGATCCTAGTAAGAAATAGGCAAGATCCAAAAAAGAGATAGCAAGGCACCGTGTTTGAAATTACGTGATTGAAATATTAATACGATGGTACCTAAATATTTTAATAGATACTGAGCTCTTAATGGTCCCTCTATTGCCCGCTCATTAACTTTTTACACTGCAATCCTACCTATAAATATTTATATCTAATTAATTTTACACGGGACCTAATTACTTAGGTTCCGTTTTTGTTCGTTCTTATCTCTCAAGGCACACTTCTAAAGTGATTTTGTAAAGATCAATAAATTGCACTCTTCACTCTTTTACACTTAAACTTTGAATCATATAGGTGACGAAATCAACAATTAACTATAATTAAACTTACATAGTGTATTCACACTATTTAAAATCGACTAGCAACATGTCTAATATTTACAATCGTCACAACGTCTCTGCAGGCACTGAAATTAACGATATGTGCTAGTAAAGGCCAAAGATCACTTCAGTTTAACCTGTTCATCGCGCGATGCGCTTCACTAAGATATGTCGTCCAGTAGATGATAGTAAAGAGGAAGAAACACACGGGGAATAACATAAGCGCGAACTTATCCAATGCCCCGTGTTGGGCGCCACAGAACATGACGCCCCTGTCGACCATAGAAGCAAACCGCTCCATGAAGTTTCCCGGCCCGCCTGATGGCATCGATTCAAAAATAGGTGAATCCTAGAAAGCAAACACGAATAATATGATTTTTGCATTGGGTAACATAAATTAATAATAACCATTTAATGATCTAAGTACAACTAATCGACCACTGGGTAAGCTCTCATCTATGAATACAAGCTGTGCATAAACGGTCTATTTTGCCAATCGGGATGCTAGTCGTTATTTACTGCTTCATGGTTGAATTTACTTCCCTTGTACCGTGTTTATATAATTATTTCTACTTCGATTTTGTCGTGTACATACTTCTACCTTAGCTTCTACTAATAGTTGTACCTATGTAATTATACATTCTAGATACACACCTACTAACGTGTCAACCATTACTGCGTTACGTTAGCCACACAGTGCACTGTTTCTTTCTTTAATTTTACCTTGCTAACTGATCTTGTCTCACATCCAACCTTATTTTGTCTCCAATTCCTTTTTCCCGAGAGGGATAACTAGAAATTGGTGGCCTAAGTTAAAAAATTAATGCACCTAAATAGACCTACGTGGTAACACTACTTCAGAATTGAATCGTACATGCTTACTACGAAAAGAAGGGTATGTCTGCTTACCCTTTGGATTGTTTGATGTGAGAACTGTTGTTTAAGGCCATCGTCCTCTACGCTAAGCGTGGGGGAGAAGACCCCACCTTGTGGAGTCCCTGTTACAGGGGTGCTTAATCTCTGAAATCACCAATAATGACAATTCAATTTACTGCAGAGGCACCTCCGTTTCTAAACAGTATCTAGTAACAAGATTATTAAAAATAAGAAAATTTGGAATTCGACCACGCTGTAGGTAATTCTCACATCCTGGTAGTGTACGGATTGTGCATTGCTTACTACTCTGCAATGAAAACAAGCATAGGTAACCTTAAAACTACATGAAACTTAAATGAATTAAAAGATAAAATAGTAAAAATAAAAAAATCGTATTAGAAAATAACTACGTTCTAAATTCTAAAAATATGTTTCTTTATACCTGTGAATGGTTCATGTGCAATGGTGGAGGCCCCAGTTGCGCTGCTGAAGCAGCTCGACGCAAGTCCTGCCTCCGACGGCACCAGCTTTTGTCGTATCTGATGCCGAATAGAACCACGAAGTACTCCAGCAAAGCGAGGAATACGAATATCGTACACGAGATCAGCCATACCTCGATGCATTTCAACTCGAGCGCATCTGGTGAATTTGTACTGGAAACAAAGAGTATTATTAAGAAAACAGTAGGTAGGTACCTAGTTTAGGTAGGTACTACTGTGTGTTGGATCGAAATAATTTCTGTAAAACCTAATTTAGTTGTAGGTACTAAAGACCTAAAACTTACGGAATCAACCTATGTCGGTGATACCAACTCACCTGACTGTGTCGAACATGGTGACCAAGGATAGAAGAGTCGTCACCAACAACACCATTCGTCCGGGCACGATCTCTGGTATTACGCAAAAACTGCCCCAGGATATGATGACAAACAGCGAGGAGGGAAGGTAGCTCTCGAGGAGGTAGCTCCGCAATTCCCGCGACAATTTGATCTGGAGACGGGCGGCTGAGTGTGCTCCTAAAAACATAGCCAAATAGAATGCACGGCGATTGGCATCGACCAATCAGTGAAAGATTGAATACGGTGCTCCAAAGGTATCAGAAATAGACTACTGTCTAAATTAACTACTTGATTACTATCAGTTCTACAAATAGATAGGTAGGTACTTCTACTTGTTGCTGATTTTAGTCGTGGCATTCTTTTCAGTTATTTTTTATCCATTACTAACGAAGTATTATTAGTGTCTACGTCTAGAACAAAATAGCTTACCTATATTGAAGAAAAATAATACAGCATTTGGAGTTCAATAAGCAAATTGTTGTAAAAAAAATCTTAAAATCTGTTAATGATTATTTAAGTATTAAACAAATATGCTCAAGGAAGGGATAAAGTAAGGTTTCAAGCGCTACTGATTTCATATGACTAGATACACAAAAATATTGAACATGCATAGAATCTCAAACCAGGAAAAATGGTGTATGGTACGGATGTAAGAAGTAAGAAAAACTTGTAAATCTATGAAAGCGTTGTTTTTTGAGAGAAGACGCTAGACTTTCATTTATTGCATTATTTTCCTACTAGGTATAAAGAATAACGGATTTTTCTAGATCAATAAACTCGATAAAGAGTAGTAAACATCTAATCAGATATTCCTTGAAGTTAACTCTTCTTTTATGTTCAGACGTTAAATCTTACGAAAGTTCTTGACCAAGAATCGACTTTGTTATAAACGTGGTCGAAGTTACCTGCTGGAGAACATCCGCACCTAACACCGCAGGCAGCATAGCGACAGCGCGTTAGCATTAGTAAGGTACAATTGTTAGACACAAAGCGCAAACTCAAGCGCAAAGCAATGAATGTACATTTACCTTCACCAAAATTGCGAATATGATTACTTTTGTCGGTGACGAATGTGACCACGTATTTGGGGAGTCGGAACTGATTCCGGTGCTCGGAAACCAGACCGATGCCTCGCCAGGGCGCGACGTCCCTCCACTCGAACCGCACGTCCTCTTGTGTGTATTTGTCTGTGGAAAAAAAAACACTTGATGACAATATTGTGCGAAAGGCAGAAAACGGTTAGTAGGTAGGTACCTACCCTTGTCTATGTTATTATCTTGTCAATAAATTATTTATAGCATTCATTATTAGCTGCTTCGGCTTCACTCGCGTGGTAACATACAAACATCCTCACAAACTTTCACATCCTACTAATATTATAAATGCGAAAGTTTGTGAGGATGTAAGGATGTGTTGATGTGACGATGTATGTTTGTGCTTCAATCACGCCCAAACGGTTGAATGGATTTGAATTAAACTTGGAATACATATAATACGTGTGCTGGAATAACATTTATGCTACTAAGAGGCTACTTTTTATCCGGGTCTTGGACGAAGATCCGGGTACAACGCATGCGAAGCCGCGGGCGGCAGCTAGTTTATAACATAGTAAGTTTTCATATCACTGATTTTGTCTCGGATGACAGTAATCTCTAACACTAATAAATTAATACTACTTAGATAGATAAGATGCGTATTACAAAGACAAAATACTCGTAACAATCTTTAATCCGCAGTAAAAGCTACTTCAATTAAAAGAAACACAATGTATATCAAAAATATAACGTGTTCTGTATTATAAATCCTGATATCAAAGAGACAAATGGTGTATTGTAGACAAAACACTGCAATGCACGCTCAAATAAAACATGTTTACGATATTATGAAGCCTCACATTCTCTACTGCTAACTGCTAACGATTTAGTGTTCTGCCAAATTAGTTTATTTTGAATGCAATTTTTCTGTAACTATATATAACAGGAGAAAGAAGTGTATTATGTTAATTCTATTAAAAGTTTTTAAAATTAAATAATACTTACAGCTGCTAAAATCGATGTCGCAGTTTTGAACATCCAGCGGATACAGAACGAAATCCATTTCACATTTGATAGTTATCGTGGCTCTGAAATCACAGAAATAGATTGGGTTTAATATTTTTTATATAAAATGTTATTTTCGATCATTTCAAAATAAACGAATAGGTAGGTACGCCTCTTACAAGCTTTTACAGTACATTTCCTGTAGAAAGTAGGTGCATGAACTACTTACGTCAAAATATTTAATTGAGATAAAACATAGTGAAATATATTTTAACGTTGGTCTTAAAAAGACACCTACTCCAGTTTTAAGAATAAACATCCGAGTCACAAGTTGACATAGGTACAACTCAACGCAACTGCGAATATTACTTATTCCTAAATGTAAAATCTAAGCTTATTTAAAGAGCAGAAACCACTTTGAACCATCATCATCTTCCTGCCCTTATCCCACTCTATGTGGGGTCGGCACAGAGTTTTGGCTAAGGTGTTTTATGACCGGCCGCCTGCCTGACGTCAACCCTCCTTGGGAATACTTGCTTATTATTGTAATCTCATCATGTTGGAGAGGATACCATCCCTTATTCGACTTTTACGACATGCTCGGGGAGAGAAGCAGCGAGACGCATTTTATGTTTAAACCACTTTAGACCATACGGTAATAATAAAAACTGGACGAACCCGATACTGACTGAGACGGTGCTGTTGGAGTATAGTCTCAGGGAAGCCATCTCCTGCAGCACGGAGAGGATCCGCATGGTCTGCAGCTGCCAGATGTACAGGTCTGGCGTCCAGATCAGCTGGCGGAACTCCCACGGCAGGTCTATGAAGGGGATGCCTGCGGGCAGGTGGAGTCTCGTGTCTTCCCATGACACTTGTAGGAACACGTCTAGTGTTATTTCCTAAGAAAATATTTTTTTATATTTCCTTCAGTACCAACCGCAAGGTTGTATGCATCTTTTTGGACGAATTATTATGTCTTAGAAAACCTGCTAAATTGATTTTATACTAATATTATAAATAGGAAAGATTTTTTATTTTTTAGTTTGTTTGTAACGACAACACTACTAGACCGATTTCAAAAATTATTTCACCAATAGAAAGCTACATTATCAGGGACCAGTATAAGCTATAATATATTTTCATAAAAATTAGAGATCCGTAAGAAATTTGCAATATTGTAATCCAAGGTAGAAAACCCACAATAGTTTTTAGCTTGCGCTGCGAAAAAATGTACAAATAATGTACTACACGCGTAGGAAGTCGCGGGCAACAGCTAGTAGAAATTAAATCTATTGGGAAAGAAAACAAACGATGGGAACAATTTTATGATGGTATTTTAGGTACTTAATAACATTGTAACAGAATATATCTACCTACATAACCACAGCCTCGGTGGCGTGGCGGGCGATTGCTCGGCAGAAACGCAAGAGGCGCGGGTTCGCTTCCCGCTGTGGAAGAAATGTTTGCATGTTCTGCAAATTTTTCTTCCGGGTCTGAGCGTTGTGGTATCATGGTACTCGTAGTTTCTGATACCCACGATACAGGGAATCCTAGTGTGGGTTCAGGACTATGAAAGTATGTGACTGTTGGGTGTTACTTATATTTATTTATCTAACTTGTTTTTGACTAATTAAAGCAATACTAAGGACAAATGGATCTTTAAATTATTGCTGGAGCTAGTTTTTCTATTATGTAGGTATGTAACAGGTACCTACATTGGTTATTTTGGGATGTTATAAAACGTTATATTATAGGGAAGTTGCCAATCGAAGTTCAAGAGCGTTCGTCAACATTTACCTACTGTTGTTCAGTTATAGGTAAACAGTTGACAAGTGCTTCGGAGTTTCATGTGTATATTTTTTTGTTAAGTACATTTCAAGTATCACCCCAATGAATTTTTAGATTATAAAATCCAAGACAAACTATGCGTCAATATTCTTAAAAGTAAAAACTTACTTCTTTATTTTCATCCACTCCAGAAACACGATTCACGTTGACTCCGATATAAACCGTGGCATTTTTCTCTGAAATTAAAAAAAGTAAAGTTTAATGAGACAGTGTATTTTTGGCTTGCCATTTTAAAATACGAGACGTTGCGAAGTAGCATGTAGCAAACACTGGCTTTATGGGTACCGTCGGTGATGGCACGGATTATACTGTAGAGTTGCAGGATCTATTTAAACTGTCATAATTTATAGAAATAATATGATTTGGTTACAACTTATTCTAAAGCACTTTTAACATCTCTAGTTTTTTATCATTTCATTGACATTAAATAAATTGAGTTCATTATGTTTTTATTCTTATGAGGTACTTTCGACGCGCTAGTCTTTAAGTTTAGGCAGTCGTTTATAAAAGAGAAGCATGATTATAAATCTAATGTGATCGTGATAACAAGCAGTAAGTGAGGAGGGTAGGGCGGCAGCGGCACTATGTCCCACTTTCAGTTAGGCTTGGACTAACCTAACTTAATACCCTAAACACAATATTTAGATTATACCTAATCTCAGACCAAATAAAAGAAAAGACGGCGCGCCGAGAACAACAAAAGTGAAGCCACCTTTTTATCTATGTGTGTGTGTGTGTGTGTGTGTGTGTGTGTGTGTGTGTGTGTGTGTGTGTGTGTGTGTGTGTGTGTGTGTGTCAGCTTTGAGGTTTTGTGTTCCAAGTAACCTAAAATTCATAGTATATCAATTAAGAAACGATGTTTTTTGAAGTACTTACAAGTGAAAACTTCTAGGAGCACGGTTTTGTGTGGCTTCCCTTTTTAAGTTCGCGACGCGCCGTCTTTTCTTTTTATTTGGTATGTGTACCTAATATTAATGAAAGCGGTATAGTGGGTTATTCCGTAAAAGCGAGTACCTCACGTAGAGTGGGCTTTTGTAGAGTCTACCCCACCTTCATTTGGTAGAGTTAGGATGAGACTAACAACGAACCGTGGAGAATGGCACACACAAAGAGATGCCTATGCCTAGCAGCGGGAAGTAGGGTTACGAACGATGATGATAATGATAAAAAAAACTATTGTACCTAATCATTAAGACTTAAGATATTACGTCACTTCTCGTCAAATAAAAAAGCAATACCCAACTTTCCCTGAAGAGTAGATAAGGTAGAGAAGCAGTTTGAAACTCCGATTACCTACGTATACATTTGACTTTGTATTCTTATTCTATTATTAGCGCACATGACTGCACCAAATAGATATAGTTATCTGTTTGTAAACAAAGATTGGAGTTTAAGCAAATAGGCATTTTGACTAACCATCATCTTATATAAAACTGTTTGACGCACAGTTAGAAGCATGAAACTTGAATGATATATTCTCTTAGAGTAGGGGTGCACTAAGAAAGGAATATCTGATATTCAATTTTTTGAAGACTCAGCGGGAAGATGAACTTTGTATGAAAAAAAGTCTCAACTCGGATAAAGTCGGGGCTTGCGTATGGATTTGAAAAGTTACAGAAATATCTTCAAAAGAATGTTTTCATTGCAAGACTTGTCAAGCTCGAGACAGCAAAGCACTTTGATATCTTCTATTCGTTTCTGAAGTGAAGTAAAAGTAGTCCACAAATATAATATTAATTTTATTTCGTTCTTTGAGTGGAAAATGTTCTTGATAAACGTACAAATATTTTTACGATTTGTATTTTGCTTAACATTCTTGAAAAAATAGTTCTGTCTGTCCATTCGTCCGTCTGTCAGCAGGCTGTAGGTATCTCATGAACTGCAATAGGTAGAGATGAAATTTTCCCAGAGTGTACTATTTCTAATTCTCGATATAACAACAAATAATAAAATATAATAAATACAAAATAAAAGCGGATCCCACACAAGAAACATTTATGAACGGGTACGATGGTACGGAACTACATCTTACTAGTATAGTATTATTATTAATAAATAACACCCAACGGTCAGATACGTAGTCTCGACCCCACACTAGGATTCCCTGTGTCGTGGATATCAGAAACTACGAGTACCATGGTATCACAACACCTAGACCCGGAAGAAATATTTACAGATCATGCAAACATTTCTTCCGTAGCGGGAATCGAACCCGCGCCTCTTGCGTCTCTGCCGAGCAATCGCCCACCACGCCACAGAGGCCGTATTTATTCTGCGCTAGTATGCAGAAAGTTAAAATAAAATGTATCACACTAATATTACAAATATACGAAAGTCTGTTTACGTATACGTAAGTAAGTGAGTAATTCTGTGTTTGTTTCCACTCATCTCAGTAAAGGCTAAACAGAGATAAAAGTGGGAACAAGTGCCTTGTACATAAGGTCTTGACCTGGAAATAAAAGACAGGTAGGCTGTTATCCAAATGCCATTCGGAGCCGCGGACGGTTGCTAGTCTAATATAGTTTAATGCTTTCGTGACTAACTGACTGACATATCAACGCACAGCCGAACCAAATCCTAGAAACATGAAACTTGAAAGGTAGATTCTTCGTAGGAGTGAAATAATTTCCTGAAGGACGCGGCGAGAGGACAAAGTTTGTAGGTGCATATTTTCATCTATTTTTAGTGTAATTTATACGGCATCACGCGTTCACGCGTAGCTATCCACTTAGCGCCGGACGTTATTCAGCGGAACCGCAAGTCATTAGTCAAGCAAAGATGATAGCGTTGACGCTGCCGGTAATTATACTTACACTTTAGATATCACGCTGTTTTATCGATACATAGATACTGTCCACTGAAGCGTGCGAATGGTATAACTCTAGGTACTCTTTATTAACTAGTAGGTATAGTCAAACAAAGATGATAGCGTTGACGCTGCCGGTAATTATACTTACACTTTAGATATCATGCTGTTTTATCGATACATAGATAGTATACTGTCCACTGAAGCGTGCGAATGGTATAACTCGGGGTACTCTTTATTAACTAGTAGTTCGCCCCGAAGTGAGATCTCGCGCGCTTGTGACGACCTCGGTGGCGTGGCAGGCGAGTGCTCGGCTGAGACGCAAGAGGCACGGGTTCGATTCTACGGGAGAAATGTTTGTATGCCCTGTAAATATTTCTTCCGGGTCTGGGTATTGTAGTATTATGTAATCAACATCATCATTTCAGCCCGTCTCCGCCCACTGCTGGGCATAGGCCTCCTCTTTATTACGCCATTCTCTAACAAACATATCTAACAAAAATATAAACCCAAATCGCACAAGTTGATTTCAAAAATCAAGATTTAAGTGATTTACCAGCAAGTGGGCCTTAATTTAATTTGACAGTCCTAAAAATATTGGCGTCCATTTAGATAACAGGGTTCGCTACAATCTTAGGGCTGTCAAACTAACATATTTTAGGAACATGATGTTTTACAAAGAGAAAGGATTATGTAGCACCCCTACGGCGTAGCACGGTCTTCCCCTACGCCGTAACCCATGCCTACGTGCCGTCCTGACCATTGTACAGTAGCCCATGCCTATACATTCTAACAGAAAGTTTCTTAATTCATGAAAGCTAAGAGCATTATTATTCAGCCGATGGGATAAATTGAATGTCATCATCGGTATTTAAAAAAATATTGTAAACTTCATAATATAAAAAAAATTACGTTGTCTCTAGAGTTAATAAAAGTATGCACATTTTTTAAAAAACTGTATGTTCAATTTTTATTTTGTATATTATGTTACAATGAGAAACATATACATATTATCATGCCCGTATCCTTAATGGGTTAGGCAGAGCCACAAAGTCCCATGATGGATATGGTGAACCTTGATGACGACGGGTGATCAACTCATCGCCTATATTGATGCTCCATCATGTTGCTCCATCACTTTTTTTACCCAGTCCAGCAGTAAAATAATATTCTTTAAAAATGCCCCCAGTTGCTTCCTATATAGAGTCTTACTAGAACATACGAGAACCATTGGGAGCGAAAGATCATCTGATCGGTTGATTGGACGATTGTTTTCCGTTTTATAGTCAGTGCTAATGGGATGCATCAGGATACACCTTAACGCCATCTATGTTGCATTATGGAACTATTTTAATTTTCCTATAAAGATTGTTCCCATACAATAATATTGAAGATCTTCAATCGGCATAAAACCTCTCACTAATTTTAAGTACTAGCGCACATGAACTTTACCAATGAGGTTTTAGTTTTGTAAGTACTGAAGAAAAAAAAACAACTCACGGGGTGGCACGTTTCTGCTGTAGTTGGTTGGAATTTGATATGCATGCTGGTCCATGTACAGGATCTGGCTGAAAGAAAGTGAACAATCATTAAATAGGTATAAAAACTTTGCAAACAATTCAATCTAACTGGTTATACATACTACAATAGGTACGACATTCTGATCTGGCCTTGAACAATCTCTAAAATATCCTTTTTCTTGTCTTTGTTTTTAAATTGAACTAATAAAAGTAGAATAAGGCCAATAATTAACATCATGAGCAAGGTAGTAAAAGAGACTGCATTGGAGAGGGAAAAATTGAGAAAACTGCATCGTAGCACTGACAGGAGTTATCTCTTAAAATATAATAATAAAAGTTGATAAATAAATAGTGAAACTATAAACTTAGTTCTGACTTTCGTAACCAGCCAAAATGAATCTTCCTACATGAGTATAAATATTTTTTTCTTCGAAATTGGCTGAAATAACCAATATGCAAAAGTATTCGATTTTTAAAAACTGATTGAAACATTTTTCGGATTGGTGGAACAAGTTCACATGACATCAATTGTTGCTCAAGAGGCCAAGATGTTCACAATTGGTACAATATCAACTGCCCCACCAGAATAAACACTCCAGAGGTGTGTGAAACGAGACAATTGACACTCGCGATTAGAAGCTATTATTGGGATTGGAAAACATTGCAAACAGACTGTCCGCCGTAAGCATTGAACTAAATGATACACGAGTTAGTTTTTAGGGTTCTGTACCCGAAGGGCGCCAGCGGGACCCTATTACTAAGCCTCAGCTGTCCGTCCGTCCGTCTGTCAGCGGGCTTTATCTTATGAAATGCAATAGGTAGAGCTGAAAATTTCACAAAGTGTGTGTGTACCGCTATAACAACAAATAATAAAAATAAAAGAGGGCTCTATACAAGAAACATTTTTAATGTACGATGGTAAGGAACCGATCGTGTGTGAATTCGACTCGCACTTGGCCGGTTATTTCGTAAAAGCCAGACGCTGTTCCTTTGATCTCTATAGGCTGACTATAGTGTTGCCACAAGTTCCATATTTGAGATAAATAAATAAATATTATGTGGACATTTCACACAGCACCATCTAGCCCCAAACTAAACAAAGCTTGTACTATGGGCACCATGGCTGATAGAATACTTATATAATTTTTTTTATAAATACATAATTATAATACATAATACTACAACACCCAGATTCGGAAGAAATATTTGCAGAACGTCCAAACATTTCTCCAGTAGCGGGAATCGAACCCGCGCCTCTTGCGTCTCAGAGCGATTTTATGCTATTTCGAGCGGAATAACGAAGTGTCGAGCGAATCATGATAGGATTACAAGACCAGTGGTCACGAGACGCTGTAGTCGATACAACGTGACTACGCCCACAGGGCTTAGTCAAAGTAAGGATCTATGCTACTACTGGTCGTGTCAGTGGTTCTGAACCAGTGTGGTGAAAGGATTTAAACTGCGCTCCAAGGGCTCTTTTCGTGCACTAACGATCTATGATTATCAGAAATCTCGTTGATCCTTTCACCACACTTGTTTAAAATAACTAGTGATGTAGTAGTAGTAGTTGTACCAATATCACCATTAGAAAAGTTCTAAATGTATGGAATTGACATTGACAATTACTTAAGGTACCGTAATGTCACGTGACAACACTGTATCTAACATTCTGTAAAATATGAACGTTGTTATTGTTTTCGCAACAAATACTTAATTAGCATAACATTGTATGTGACAGTAAAAAACTAGGCAACGATTGTAGAAATGGAATCGCTTCAAAGAGATGCTGTTTGTCTATCCATACTATTCTGAGGAGTGCTACAATATAACTACGCCTGCTATTCTACTAGTCTTCCCATAATGCTCATACATAGAAATAAAAGGACTTTGTTTAAAAAAGTTTGTTCAAATTATTGGCTTTGGTTATTAAAATTTCTTAGTCCAAAGAGGACTTTCAGGATCCCAGATATAAGTTTGTTAATGATGTTTTGTACATCCTTATCGCGATCTTATTTATAAAGGTCAACAAGTTAACCTCTATAAATAAGATCGCGCGATATATCGAAGGCGGATAAGTAGCCCATATCTACTCGATAATACAAAGGATGTCGTGAAAGCCATACAAATGGAATGCGGAAAAACGCGCGAATGCATGTCATAGTGGATAATATAAACATATTGGTAATCGAATCTAGGAAATGCAGGTATTGTCAAGTCGAACCTAGAAAACTAGCTATAAAATTGCGACCTCATCTATTTTCAGAATACCTATTGAATGTTTTCTGAAAGTTCTTGAGCTAGTCCATTCTATCAGCTAAGTAAAGTAGTGCCACAAGTATTGTGCGCCTTGAAAATTTTTGTCTAGCTCCTGAAATACGAATTAATGTGATGATGATATGCAATATAGAAATGTTACAATAATTAGGTATGTAGATACTTATTTTTTTAAAGGGCTGGTTAAGTTACTATTATTTGACTATTAGTTGCATATTCGGACAAATTCGGTTTTCATACAAAGCACGAAGTTTGCCGAGGCGCACAATAAATAAATAAATATTTGTGGACATTTCACACAGCGCCATATAGCCCCAAAATAAAGCAAAGCTTTATGGATACCAGATGGCTGATAAAATACCTACTTATAAACATTTTTTTACTACAACATCCAGACCCGTAAGAAATATTTGCAGGACATACAAAAATTTCTCCCGTAGCGGGAATCGAAGACGTGCCTCTTGCGTCTCAGTCGAGCACTCGCCCGTAACGCCACCGAGGTCATCACAATAATTGCGGTACTACTGTATTTACCTACTAAATACACACTAGTTTGAAAGATTAAGTGGCACGAGAAGAAGTAGTAAATATGCTTTACCTAAACTCATTGAAGGTAAAGAGCCACTAACGTGCAATGGTAAAAAATAAGGGAACATTAATAACGAGCTTTCCTTGAAATAATAAAAAGTTTAATGAAACTGCATACATTATTTTAGAATAACCTTGTGTGCAACATTAGCCACTGTACTAGGCAAGTTCACCAACTAATTACTATATACAAGTTATGAAAGTGGCATGTCTTGAGCCAACATGAAATAATGTGTCACAGAAGAAGGATTACTTCTTTTATCGTTGTAGGTCATCGATGCTGTTTGGTTTTTTAAACTTCCGTGTTACATGCTCGCCGCTTACATATTATAGGTTTTGACCGTTCTCTTTACAATGAGTTGAAAAGTGTAGAAAAAGACATTTTCTTTTCTAAAGTTCCTAAACCGATAAATCATAACACCCACTTGATTTGACCCAATATTCCTTGAGTTTAATAATTAGCAAGTAAATTAATAAGTTATACGAGCTTCATGAATTAAAATCCCTTATAATGTTAACTGAATTTTCACTGAAAATAACGCGTCCTTATGTTAATGTTATAAATACTTCCGCCACCATGATATATTATTTGCATCATACATCAAATCGTTTCCAAACAGAATGTAAATGAACATCCATGTTTTTGTCTCTGGACAGCATCAGCCGGAGAGTTTCCTTTGATATCTTCTCTCGTGAACATCACTCGCGCTATAATACGGAGTGAGGTGCTCTTGGCCAATGGCCAGCCGACTGAACCACATATTACAGACGGATCATGAAAAATGTGATCTGCTTCTGTATTCCTGTCATCAGCTAAGGTTAAGGAACTTGAATGTAATTGCTGTAAACATTTCAATAAATTTTATTTAGACCTGATTTTCTGTAGTTAGGTAAAATTAATGTGGATACCTACAAAGTAATAAGACGTACCACTACTCACGTATGATGATAGAGAATTAAATGTCGCTATTGTCGTTGATTTTTTTCATAACGTACTAATTTTACATAGGCAAGACAATGATTTGCGTACAAAAATACTGTTTAGCTGTATTGAACGTTATTCAAATGATACTGACTATTATAGGGACGATAAATTGTACATCGTTATTTTATGTCACGTCCGGCGATTAGCTACGCGATCACATGACGTCTGAAAAACTTTGAATGGCGAAGTTTTTCTTCTGGAAATTATATTACAAAGCCGTTAAATGAAGATGGATGGTTTTGAGGTCGAGAACAATATGAAATTTATTGGCTAAGTTGACCCTCGTCAGTTTTATAGTAGATTATAGAATAGAGTCAAAGTTTGTACTATTGGCGTGGAGAAGAATTGTGCAAGATCCTACGTCAATGGCTGCGATGTTTGGCGCCTAGGAGCGATTGACTGTGGGAGTTCAGCGGGCTCGGCGCAGGCGCAAGCACGACAGACGTAGCGATGATAACTATTCAGAGCAAGGGTTTATTTCTGTTGACGCAGTAACTGCGACCGGCTGTGTTATATTTGGGGTGTTAGTGACGCAAATAGCTGTGATAAACGTGTTTAATTTTGGCGTACTTCTGATACTATTATTGTTGTCAATAGGTCGTGAGTGTAGACGCAGCCTTGCGCCCAGCTGGACTGGCGATCATGCGGTGTCTATATTGACGCAGGCTGACGCTGCCTGAATTTACTCAGTGAGAGTGCCACTAAACTAAAGCAAATTATGAGATAACATGTTCTGATATTACAGGTTACCTACAATACTGTTCTACATACAGTTGTTGTTTATATTAGTTTAGATATAATAATGTTAAACTTCTTAGGTTTGTAAACCGTTTGGAAATAAATAAGTGGATAACCAACATTGAATTGATCCCGCTCGAGTGCAACACTATAATTAAGTATGCTGCATCATATTTTTCAGAAAATTAAGTGCGTTTATGATCTCCATTTAACGACCTCTCCGTAGACCATCAAGACTTTCTTGAAGACTGATGACAAGACCACCTCGAAGCGTATATTCCATTGCGCCGTTCGTCATTCAAATAACAGTCGAAGTTTTCTTTCTTGTTCGTCCCATTTGGTAGTAGCTGTAGGTCAGATAACAGTCCAAGCAGAGGTTCGTAGGAACCAAGTGGTGCCTTTGCGCTTATTCCTCCAAAAACCCTTTTTGTGTTGTTGCGCCTTCTGCGTTCGCTAAAGTTCAGTAAAGCTGCAGTAGTCATCTGTGCTGCTACCTACAAGATTATCGGGATTAAATACTGCACCCATTTTCACCTTAACGGTTAAAGATCATCATCATCATCATCTTCCTGCCCTTATCCCACTCTATGTGGGGTCGGCACAGCATGAACCTTGGATCATGCTGTAAGAGTTTTGGCTAAGGTGTTTTATGACCGGCCTCCTGCCTGACGTCAACCCTCCTTGGGAATATTTGCTTATGTATATCATCATGTTGGAGGATACTATCCCTTAGTCGACTTTTACGACATGCTCGGGGAGAGAAGCAGCTGGACGCATTCTATGTTTTTTTTACTCCCAGTCCAGCAGAGCAGACGGTTAAAGATAACGTTGATTTTTTTTGAATCATTTTGATAAATCTGCCATACTAATTTTAATGTTTCGTTGGCAAAAAAATGGTTATTTATCATTGAACTTGGTAGGGACTCCTATGTTTCGGTACCAAATGAGAGTTCGACACGCACTTTGTCGGTTAATGTTTAGGTTTAGCACAGGCGAATACATAAACGCTTTGGCTAAAATGTTTTAATCTATCAACTTTTACCCATGTCTTTACAGTACCTTACCTCTATGCTATAGTGGCTCATATAATCTTTTGAAACTACTCGTGTCATTAGTGCTTTTGAACCAGTGTGGCAAAAGGATTCAAGGGAAGAGGCTCCTTTCGTGCGCAACCGGATTCGAACCAGCGACCATCGGAAGTAGGGTCACCACTAGACCACCAGTGCTCTTTTTGCATTTTTTTATGCAATCTGCAAAAGATATTCTCTTCTATGCTGAGGTAAATGTAAGATGTTTCATAGAAAGTTGAAAAAAAAAAATCCTAATATCCCATCCATTAAATACCTATTGTGAATTATGATATTCTTATCGGAGGTTAATTAATAGATTCATTTCTTCAAATAGTTATATCTCAAGATGCATCTTATCGTAATGATCTATTTATAATCAGTTAATTTGAAAGCAAATAGTCGATAACGAGGTATCGAAGAGGAGTGGTTCTATTATTTATCAAAGAAAGTGGTTGTCGATAGGTGTTTGTGTTAAAGATGACCTCATAGTTACTAAATGCCATTCAATCAGTTGGTTCATTTATTATATTAAGATGCGATTCATACATACACACAATATGTACATATTATCACGCCTGTATCCCTAATGGGGTGGGCAAAGCCACAAGTAAACATAAGAAAACTTGCAGTCACTTTTGTTTAAGTCTTAAGATGGATTTGGTGAATCATGGTGACGATTAATCAGCCCATCGCCCATATAGGTGGTTCGTCATGTTGGAAAGGATAACTATCCCTTAGTCGACTTTTACAACATGCTCGGGGAGAGAAGCAGCTGGACACATTCTATGGTTTTTCTTTACTTTTTGCAATTCATCTTCCATAAATAGCTCCTATCATTGGTTTCTCTTAGGGTGCCTTCTAAGAATATAAAAGTCATGAAAGAAAAAATAATTACTCCTGAACAGTAGTGACATTTTAAGTAATATTTATAAAAGCGCTTTCCCTTTCGCATTTAATAGCACCTTGGCACTGTAACCTGTGATACTTTCGATTACTTGTATTTATCGTTGTTTCTTTGTTTACGAGTTAGTTTGTATGTCGGCAGCGTCTGCCAAGAGGCGACCGCGACCGAGATGTCGCGGGCCGGTCGCGACTCTCACGCGTACAATATTTGCCAGATTCACACATACCTTGGTACCTCTTCACATTCGGTACTTCGATTCGGTAACTGGTCATATAAGTAACATTTGGATAGCTGCGTTTCTAGGTTTGGCGTGCCATGTCTTAGTACTCTACCAAGGCACCCTACACAGGTGTTTAAGGGTACCTGCCTAATATGTTTGTTCAAAACTCGTTAGAACCCTTAGTTTAGGTCATTGTTAGTGATTATAAAGTGTGGTGTGTTTGTTATTTTAGAGGTGGTATTATTACAATGTCAATTAAAGTACCTTAAAATAACTAACGTCAACCTACTCACAACAATGTCTAAAAGCGCGGCCGCAATGAGACGGCCATGTGTTGCGTGCCCATTTAAATTATTTTTGTAGCTCATTCGCGGTCCTTTAGCTTGCGATTGGCAGATAAAATCTGAACGGACACATTTATTTGTTTACTAAGTAAGCAAACGAACCTCGCACACTCCAGCAACTCCTTGTTGGGGGTAAAGGTGGCTCCGCCGGCGAGGGCTACCAGCGCCAGAAAAGGCGGGAGAAATGTCCACATTTCGGGCTACGGTCGAGAAGGCCGATGCCGTGCGTCACCTATCGCGCATACTCTCACTGCACTTTCACACACTCCCCGCGAGCACATCATCAGCGGGTCAATGGGGGTACATCAGTTCACTGCGGTGGGTCAGGACCGAGGTCCGAGGATCAGCGAGCGCGGCGCGGTACTGCGCTAGCTGCGGCGGCGGCGGCGGCGGCGGCGGCTTATCGCGGCGCGGGCGGGCGCGGTCACGGGCGCAACCTTCGCTTCCTCGGCCGCACGATCTCACCCCGCGCGGCGACGCTCTCTACCTACGTACACAGAGAAACTACTGCTACGCAACCGGCTACGCGCCTCACGGGCAAGCCGGGCTGCCGCGGCGGCGGCGCTGGCGTCTACCGACTTACACGCCAATCATAACCGACCGATTCATATTTGAAATTAAACACTGCTGCGTATACGTCATTCGCTCGTTTCGCGCCCTAATTACAGAGTCCCAGGTGCAATCCCAGAGCGCACAAACGATGAACCTTGGTTTGGTGGATCGGAGTGCCGCGCTCGCGTGTCAGTCCCTGCCGTGCCCAATCGTTATAGACATTTGACTTTCGCAAATCTACTCCAAGTGACTGAAGCAAAAGCGAATAAACTACTAACAAGATATTAATTTCCAAGGTCATATACCCGCGACCTGCGCGACGCTACGATGTAGGTAATGCCTGTTTTCCATATCTTATCAGAGTTTTTCTTTTATGTCTGCTGGTAGTTGCACCTGAAATATTCAGAAGCAGGAATTTCAAGAACCTCGCTTGTAGTATCATGGCATATGAAGGCGGAAAGATTTGTCGATACATGTCTTTGTTCCATTTATAAACGAAGGGTAAATTCGCAAGCTATCAGCTCATCACAGGTTTGCGTGTAGAGTCGCGAATTTATTTAATTTCATCGCTCGGCAGGCAAGCCGCACAGAGTGAATCGTCGTAACAGTACCTACCTGCACCCACAGAAAATTGATTTTAATGCCTGAATGTCATTCAAAATGAGCAGACTTTATCGTGACTATCGAGTATACTGTCGATCAAACAAAACGCAATGTTTTTACCCGCTAGCAGATAAAGATTTTTCACCACAAAAAAGAAAGATCACGATTATTAGCGATTTATTTCAGGCACGCACTATAGACATCGGAAATTCCAATTGTTCTATTTACTTAGATGTTCATTTTGTATTGCGAAAAAAAATACACATGACTGTAATCTCTTCTTGGAATACATAATCATCATTATCATCATCTTCCTGCCCTTATCCCACTCTATATGGGGTCGGCACAGCATCCTTTAGTCGACTTTTACGACATGCTCGGGGAGAGAAGCAGCTGGACGCATTCTGTTTTTCTTTACTCCCAGTCCAGCAGAGCAGTTATTGGAATACATATTCTAAAGACATAATGCTGGACATTTCACACAGCGCCATCTAGACCCAAACTAAGCTAAACTTGTACTATGGGAACCGATGGCTCATAGAATACTTTATACTTTTTTTGTAAATACCTAGGTACCTACATAACCTACTAATATTATAAATGCGAAAGTTTGTGTGTGCGCGATGGTGGTTACCACGTATACCCGTAACCACCAAACCGATTATGATGGAATTTGAAATGTAGATAGTTTAGGTTCTGGCCTGTTCTGGCATAACACATGCGATAGCATATTTTAATTTGCTGACAAAATCTAATTTTATTTAAGTCTAAGACAGTAAAAATGCGGTATCATGGTTAACATGGCATGTACTTATGTGTTAAAATTTTAGTGAATTTGAAACTTGGCAAAAAACGTCTGAATCTATATAGTATACATAATATTAGAACACCCAGACCCGGAAAAAATATTTGCAGAACATGCAAACATTTCTCCTTCAGCTTGAATCGAACCCGCGCCTCTTGCGTCTCAACTGGGCACTCGCCCGCCACGCCAGCGCCACCGAGGTCGTCAAAGATATGATCCTAATGGTGTCTTAATTTAGTGTTAATAAGAATGTTTATTTGGCTGGGTATTCATGTATCCTCTTAGAACACCATAATCGAGTTGTATTCGCTGTACTTAGGTAACCTACATATCTTGTATTGAGCATGTCGTATTGGAAACTTGCACTTGATCGGATTCACTTTGTCCCCGCGATGTTTAGCCCGGATCAACATCTATTACGTAGCGGAACCACGGACATACCTACTTTTATCGATTATTGGGATCTTAGATAGTACCTAGCTTATTTTATTAGCAACTTTTATATATTCAAACAACAATCCAATGTCAGGAGTTTGTTTTGTTTAAACGGTCTATTAAGAAGCTGATCATAGGTAGATAAGATTTTAACGTATTTATTATTCAAGATAATTCCAAATTATTGTAATGTCTAGTACTAATCCGCTTAAATATTCATAAAAAGTTTACGGCAGGCGGTGCACTTGTCTGCATTTTAAATTAGCCAAGATAAAAAAAAAAAACACATTGTACTGTTTATTTTATATTTTCTGCAAACTAGATGGTTGGCGGAAAATATGCTATTATATGCAATTTCACAATTTGGCATGCCAATAAAACTGACAATAACTGTTAGACAGATTTTCAACAGTTAGGTGGGTACTTACTACAAAACTTTTTATTTATTCTGTCTACAGTAAAAATCAACTTCACCTTTTTCCGAAGGCACGTAAATGTATCCAAAGACAAAATCTTAGCTAAGCAAAGATGGTGATGGGAATGCAATAATTATGACGAAAGATACGTTTAGAGAAGAACCATACAGCTATCTTCATTAGATAACCGCGCAGTTAAATGCGACCACAAATCGATCGACCTACCTTTACAAAAACTGCTGCCTACCTAATTGTAGTAAGATATTTCTCTTGGCTCGCACCAGACGAAGATCCGATGGGTTCTATAAATATCTGCGTTGTTTTCCCGCAAAACCGGAGTGTCGTCCGTCACTGCACTGTGAGAAGGTCACGTAAACTAGAGAGTCTGGTTGGTCAGTGATGATGACTCATTTGTTTTATAGGTACCTCATTAAAATTATTAATTACTAGGTACACAAATGTCCCTCCATTGTCCACCAATTGAGTTTGTGTGCTAGAAAATGTGTGTGTTCGAACTGGTACACAATAACCAGAGCATTTTAAGCAATCTGCATACAAATAAATAGCTGGTGTTTTCCGGTTGCATTAGACGAGGTAGTGTGTCAGCCAAGATCGAAAAAGTAACGGGCTCCTTATATAAGGTCCTGTGTAGGTGTATTTAGACGAACAATTTCGATCTCCTTTATATAATTCAAAAATTATGACTGCAACTGTTGTGAAATATTATCAAAAGAGTGATGCTTAAAATACCTACTCTGATTATTGTGTAGCAGTTCGAACACACACATTTTGTAGCACACAAACGCAATCGATGGACAATGGAGGGACATTTGTGTACCTAGTACTAAATTATTAATTTTACTCGCACTGAATTACTATGTGAAATGAGAAACGAGAGTGCGTCAACAGACAGATGCGTCTAGCTTTTCTATTTACAATAACCAGCCATCGCTTCAGCTGTTCAGCCGTTGTCAGCGATAGACTTTACTTACCAGACTGTATTCAAAGGCTAAAAACATAGAATGCGTCCAGCTGCTTCTCTCCCCGAGCATGTCGTAAAAGTCGACTAAGGGATAGTATCCTCCAACATGATGAGATAAGCAAGTATTCCCAAGGTGGGTTGACGTCAGGCAGGCGGCCGGTCATAAAACACCTTAGCCAAAACTCTTACCCCACATAGAGTGTGATGAGGGCAGGAAGATGATAGTGATGATGATGATGACTGTATTCAAAAGCTGGCTTCAAACTTGGCTTAACCTAAATAGCTGAGCTTAGTAATAATCTTTTCGACTATAGCGACCTCCGTGGCTAAGACGCTTGGTAGACTCGATTTCCACTGCAGGACAAATGTTTGCATAATCTGTAAATATTTTTTCCGGGTGCATTGATGGTCTAGTTGGTAGTGACTGCCCCTTCAAGGTCGTGGGTTCAAATCCGGTCGTGTACCAATGGATTTTTCTGAGCGAAAAAATTATGTGTACTGGGTGCTGGTATAGCGTTCAGTCCTCTCAAACGGTGAAGGAAAACGTGAGGAAACCCGCGGCTTAGTTGGCTCCGCACGTATTGACCATGTCTTTCCTGAGGACAAGGCCGACTTAGCTGAGAGGATGGAATAGGTGCTGGGCAAGCCTATTCCATCATAATTCGTCCAGGGCACTACAGCGTCCCGTTTGTGAAGGTCAAAGTTGCCTCCTGACGCTGTATAAATCATCTACTATAGATGGTAAAAGACCTTAGTTTTTTTTATTACGCGTGTAGTGATACAATTCTACTCGTGGTATTATGATACACCATGACACAGGTATCGTATGACAGGTATCATAGGGTGGTGTTAGGTCAGGAACCTGTTGGAACTCAGTCCTAATATTGTTATATTATTAGCCTGCCATAGTTTCCTTCAGCGTGTACTAAGATGACGAGTGATAGGAAAAGATGGAAAACATGTTGTGCCGTCTCCACCTGTGAAGCACCACGGTCAGCCGATCTAAGAACCGAACTACTAGGAATAGACTCACCAGTGGTATAAGGGCAGGAAAATTTTCAAGAGTTTTCTTCAGCGTTATCACACTACAACGATTTGAATTTGCCAGCGTTTTTTCTTAAAGGAGATTTATGTAGGTACATACATAAGTGCTTACCTCGAGCTCGCCGCGTGTGTAGTGGTAGTTACCGTTGGTGCAGTTACAACTTTACAAGTCGCCTAGTTTAAAATACGCTTGCAAATCGTCAGTGTGATATCACCCTTAAGTAGGCACCTACCTAGTAGTATCTTGTCGAAACCGGTGTTCCGGGACGTCACAGTCATGGTGTCGGGCGCGTAGGCTGATTCTTTCGCGTTTGGCCGGCAGCCAGATGTTTTGGCGGTCTTTGTCAATGTTGGATTTATTAATATATCGCATTGTTGCTCAGACGAGGTGAGCGACATCGTCTGATTGTAGTTTATTTATGATAGTGTAAACATTTTATTTTAGAGCACTGGTGGTCTAGTTGGTAGTGACCCCGCCTTCCGATCGTAAGGTGGCGGGTTCAAATCCGATCGTGTACCAATGGATTTTTCTGTGCGAAAAACTGTTGTGCGCTATACCAATACTCTCAAACGGTGACGGAAAACATCGTGAGGAAACCCGCGGCTTAGTCAGCTCCTCACGTATTGACCATGTCTTTCCTGTGGACAAGGCCGACTAAGCTGAGGGGATGGAATAGGTGCTGGGCAAGCTTACTCCATCTTAATTCGTCCCGGGCATTACAGTGTCTTGTTAATGAAAGTAAAAGTTGCCTCCTGACGCTGTATAAATCGTCTACTATAGATGGTAATACGCCTTTATTTTTATATTTTTATTATAAACATTTTATAGGAAACAGTAGTGGCAAAACCATTTAGTTTACTCAGAAGTTATAGTTATTATTAAATAAGAAAATACTATTTAATGCTAGGTAATAATGGCCCAGGTCGTGTAAAAACATTGTAAGCACATAGATACATGGACTTTCCTCTTGGAAGATTATTCGCCCAAGGCTTTCCTTGTTAGGTACCTACAATAATTACTGATCAAAAAGGCTTGCTAAGAAGGTTTGATAAGAAATTCGTAACTTTAGTCTACTACAAAGGATGCGCTGTTAAATTTTTCCACGGTTTAATGTTCACCTTAATAATTAATGCAAGATAATATCTACCTGAGTTATAAATTTTCTATCAGAAGCTGCACTGTTACCATGCTAGCGATCAAGCAGCAAGGACGCAAACCAGTATCAATTGAAATTGTGTAATATCGTCTGGTATTTGAAAAATGTAATTATTTGGGTGTTGGTAGCGTGTGATCAAAATAAAACCGGCATGCGAGTCTGTGCCAGAACCAGGGAACGTTCCTGCTGCTTCGTGCCAGACTGCGCAAGCGCAGACACTGATGCACTAAACTAAATAAATAAATATTTGAGGACATATCACACAGCACCATCTAGCCCCAAACTAAGCAAAGCTTGTTTTATGGGAACCAGATGGCTGATAGAATACTTATATGATTTTTTTTGTAAATACATACTTATAATACATAATACTACAACACCCAGACCCGGAAGAAATATTTGCAGAGCATGCAAACATTTCTCCCGCAGCGGGAATCGAACACGCGCCTCTTGCGTCTCAGCTGAGCACTCGCCCGCCTCGCCACAGAGGTCGTCGTTAATAAGTATTTTTTATGCGAATCATCTTTATAAAATAAAACCGGTTAGCTGCTAGTCAAACTCGCACACGAAGTGTTCTGTACGATCGCACATGTACAAAAAAAGTTTCTTGTGTGAAACACATTCTGTGAAAGTTTCAACTCTCTTACTATTACGATTCATGAGATACATCCCACTGACAGTCGGACGGACGGACAGCGGAGGCTTAGTAATAGGGTCCTGTTGGCACCCTTCGGGTACGGAATCCTAAAAATCTACACAATTGCTAGAGTTTCGATACTCTACTATTTTTTCGTAGGACAATAGGTACTTCATCAAAATTGGGTTAGGGTTTGATTGTAAACTAACTAAACTAACTAAACTAACTAAAATAACTATCTTAGTACAATTTTTCTCCTGAAAACAGGGTGTTGTAGGTACTTCTCTCAAAAGTTTCAGGATTTTCTTCAGTTTTCATTACACATTTACAGGTTAATAGATCCAAAAGTAGCACTCATTAAACAACGTCCGAGACAAAAGAAACTTTTTGCGGGACGTGCCAAATTCTCGAGAAATAAAAACACGTAGGTAAAATTGTTTTTAAATGTTGAACACGTTCAGTTTGAGAGATTGTATCTCAGAAATAGACGATAAGCTTCTAAATCCCAAGGTAGGAAAGATTGACGTGCGCGTTCCATGATCGAATGAAAATTTATTGCATGTTTCCCATATACCTACTTACCAAGGTAGAAAGAGGAACTTCATAGATATTGGTTTTGTTCTAGATGCCATGTTTCTCTACAAGGTAGGTAAGGGTATTTTATAATTGAAATGAAATAATATGGAACAATGTAATGTTTTAATCATGGAGCATGTCGCTACTAGTCAAAATCTACGCCAACATATTCGAAGATGCCCTGCCAGAAGCTAAGCATCTCCGCTTCAGGATCGGTCCCCACGGTCAGTTCGTTCCCAATGTTCATGTAACTCTTGGTATCGGTATTGAATTCGGGCCATGTCGTCTTTATGACACCACTTGTATCCTTGCTCGGAGTCGGGTGCCTGTGCATACGTACAAATAAAATGAGAAAATAATACCTTACTTACTGTGTCGGTCGATTAAAAATGGGCTTATCTAGCATGATTGTAATCTTTAATGGTACACCCGCGATTCAGACGCAGGCACATTATTGTTGGTAATTAGAAACAACTTTAATATATAATTACTATGCTCACGGCGACCCAAGCCCAATACAGTCGTGTCAGGTCAAGTACCATCAGGCAGAGAAAGTATGGCATATTTCCGATTGTATAAAAAAACTCACCCATATTTCGCAAAGTTCTTGACGAGGGTACAATATTCTTTCACGAGCCTTAACTCTGTACTATCTGGCGTTAACACGCTTGTATTCAATTTGCTAGTTGAGAAAATATACATTAAATCGTCTTGGTGGCCTACGGCTCCATTGAATCCGAATTTCACCCCTTCGTTACCAAAGACGTTCAAAGTTGAGGTCATTGAGAACTCGTACAAGTAGCGGGAGCGATTCTTCTTATTGGGCAGAATGTTCATGAATCTGATGATGTCCATGACGAAACTGGAATGACTGGTATACGTAATCATATTTCTTAACTGGTTCACATCGAGCTCAGTAGCTTCCCCGAAGTAGTAATCTCGAATCTTGCGCCCCACCTCAATATTCACATTAGGATCTTTATTGAAGAACCACTTTGACGGTACAAAAAGTTCTTCATATATATCGTACTGTCTCAAGAATGTATTATTTATGGTTTCAACTATGGGCATCGTCTCATCACTGACGTATCCAAACATAACATCCACATCATTGACAGAACCATTCTTCATTATTTCTAAAATATCTTGTGCTAAAAATGTATTGTCGTTAACAATTGTCTCCACAACAGGCACAAAGTTGTACATTTTTATTAAATTATCGTATATTTGTTCAGATGTTACTACGAATGGTGCTGTATTATACAATTTCTCAACTTCTGCTTGCTGTAATTTGTTCTGCAGCTCGTATATATCGTTAGTGAAGATACCCAGTTGTTTGCCAAGGATGAAAGCTCTTTCAACAGGTCTGTACGCTGTGACAAAGTCGCACAGTCCAACACCACTCATTCCTATAGCTCTTTTGAACAATCCTTTCGACAGCGGCGATAGGACGTGATAGCTGACGGACGCGGAACCTGCGCTTTGACCCATTATCGTGACTTGCTTAGGGTTTCCCCCAAATTTTGTGATGTGTTTTTGAACCCACTTCAAAGCAGCTACTTGGTCTTTCAGTCCAGCATTGCCGGGAATTTCTTCGGTGCCTAGTGAAAGGAAGCCCAAAGCTTCGAGTCTGTAATTCATAGTCACTAGGACCATGTCATGGGCAACAATAAAGTCGGGCCCGTACGTGCTTGAGTTTCCTGAGCCGCTCTTAAAGCCTCCTCCGTGGAAGAAGACTATGACTGGAAGTGGGGTAGAGGGAGTTAGATTTGGCGAGTAGACGTTGAGGAATAGGCAGTCTTCGTTTCCTGGGTTCTTAACCAATGTGAAAATATCTATCTGCGGACACGAGGAGCCGTGAGCTTTGGCATCCCTGATACCGGTCCAGTTTTTAGGGGGTTCTGGAGCCTAGAAAAAATACATGATACTATTTATAAAAGTTGACATGGTAAGCCGAAAAGTGAATGCCTTTATGAAAAGGCACGCCTGGCTGTACATAGAGGAGTACTAGTGCCGACACTCATGTATGGTAGTGAAAGTTGGGTATGGTAGAAGAAACATCAAAGTAATGCAGTAGAAATGCGTGCGTTGCGAAGTATGAGTAGAGAAGGTACCCCACCTTTGAGAGATAGAGTGAGAAATAGCGTGATAACAGAGCTAAAGAGTAAAAGAAGATGTAGTGATGAGAATTGAGAAAGGTATGTTAAGATGGTTCGTTGATATAGAGAGGATGAATAGAAGAATATTAACAAAACAGGTGTATGAGGCGAGTCTGAATGGTACCGTTGGAATACTTCGACACACGTACCTGGACCAAATCAGCGACGTTTTGGAAAAGGGCCAGGTCAAAAGTACCCTAAACCGACGAGCATGCATGAGGAATCTAATGAGAGTGAATAAAGCGAAAGAAGTATGTCAGGATTGTAGCAAATGGAGATCCGTGATCTCTGCCTACCCTTATGAGAGTCAAGCGTGATTTTATGTATGCATACTTTTCCCAAGGAGGGTTGACGTCAGGCAGGCGGCCGGTCACAAAACACCTTACCCAAAACTCTTACAGTATGATCCAAGGATCATGCTGTGCCGACCCCGCATAGAGTGGGAAAATTGAAGGAAGATGATGCTGATGATACTTTTTATCTAATGAGAGTGAATGAAGGGAAAGAAGTATTTCAGGATCGTAGCAAATGTTGATCCGTGATCTCTGCCTACCCCTATGGGAGTCAGGCGTGATTTTATGTATACATACTTTTATAATTCAAGTTTTATTCAAATCCGTTCAGCCGTTACGCTGTGATCTGTGATACAGTATCAACACCATCACATCCTCACATTAAGATAATCAGATTATTTACCTTAAACCGGAGAGGACCTACTGGAGGAGCTGCGTAAGGGATTCCTTTGAAGCTGTAGTACGTTTTGTTAAATACTACGGTTGTCAACTTTTCTCCTTCCAATGTGCCCTCTGATATAGTTATCTGCACTGATTTTACACTTATGAACCTGTTAACAATATATACGTAAATAACTTTTTTGACATTAGCCAATTTGGGTTGTTTTGGGATAGGACCGCAAGTGGCATTACGAGCTAAGCGCTTCCGTGCTTCGGAGGGCACGTTAAACAGTCGGTCCCGGCTTTTAAGTCGTCAAGCCATGACGGAGGCCTTTAGGCGGCCTAAAAACTCCGTCACTAGAGTTGGCCACTAGCTCATACGAACATACATACATATTTACATTGATATTAGCCAGTCTTGACAGTTCGTAGAGTAGGTATAGCGACGATTATGGCCTAACTTAACCTCAAGCATTGAAGTTAGATAAAAATATTAGGGTATAAAATGACTAGAAATATGAGTAAAATAAAATACAGTACTACTCACAATGTGACTAGCATAAACAACGCTAGGTGGGTTAGCATTTTGATGGGATTATTTTATATTTTCCTGCCGCTGATAATCTAATCGTTTCAGGAGAACTGGCAAGAAGAGACTTGCCACGAAATTAAATCGTTATTTATATAGTCAATTCAGATTTATTTAAGTCGTATAATCAGTTGTGTCAATAACACATAGGTAGGTAGATAAAAAACATGATTTAATTATCTCAACCACGTGTCGGAAAACGTGTGGGCAAGCACCATGAAGGAAATTGAACTCTTATAAGAGAACTGTACAACTTCGGAACTAAATACAGAGGAGTGGAAAGAAGTGTGGGAGGCTTTTGCCTTGCAGTGGGACATAACGGGCTCTTAATATTAATTACTAGCTGCCGCTCGCGGCTTCGCTCGCGTGGTACCTGGATAAAAATAGCCTATATGTTAATTCAGCACATGTACTATGTATATTCCAAGTTTCATTCAAATCCGTTCAGCCGTTTAGGCGTGATTGAGGCTCAAACATCCGAACATCCTCACAAACTTTCGCATTTATAATATAAGTAAGATGTAGAGGAAGTGCGAATAAAATGACATATACGGACAGACACAGCATTTATTTAAAAAAAATGGGAGGCTTTAGCGAGTTGTCTGCATTCACATCTGGTCGCCTGAACGTCAAAACTTGAGAAGCCTCAGCTCCTTCATTTGGTCAGTAGCATTTGAAGGAGATTTTCGGGCAGTGCAAGTTTTTTCTTTAAGTGAGGCTTTTTTAACCTGGTGAGTTTTCCGCTTTATTACTTAACTAGATTCCGCCCGCGGTTTCACTCGCGTGGTACCCGGATAAAAATAGCCTATATGTTAATTCAGGACATGTACTATGTATATTTCTAGTTTTATTCAGTATATTTGTATTAGTTGTAAGTTTCATTCTGTTAATAAATAATGTTTATTTTTTTAAAGAAAATAGTAGGTATGTTATTTTGTACGTACTTCCCCTACCTATGTATGTGGCCCTTACTTAATATGTATCGCACATTCGAGACAATACTAACGTAATTAAATGTATTTGAAAATTGGGTAATCTAAATACCCACCCATGCCGCAAATGAAAATACTAAAATGTTGCGATGGATCATCTATTCTATACCCATGGGCGATGGACTGCTCACCTGTCATAATGCTTCACCATTTCCATCATGGGACTTTGAATCAGGAGTAGCTGCAAGTTGTCTTATGATTACTCGTGGCTCTGCCCACCCCATTAGGGATACGGGCGTGACACTATGTATGTATGTAATAAATAACATATTTTACATTCAGACGGTGCTTGATGAAATTATGTTTGCCGGCTAGTGACTCTAGCATTCATTCATTTCATTCATAGTATGTATGTATGTTCGTATGAGGTAGTGGCCAACTCTAGTGACGGAGTTTTTAGGCCGCCTAAAGGCCTCCGTCATGGCTTAATGACTTAAAAGCCGGGACCGACTGTTTAACGTAATTTAACGATGGCCATTTGTAACTTATCTAAGTTGCCTATTTCATTATATTATGTTACTCAGTGTCGCCAACTCAGTGTTTACTATTTTGTTAGGTACAATTTTTTTCTTAAAGATTAAGTATTATAATTAATTTTAAAATCATATTTCAATACAAAATAAATCAAAATTAATATTTCATCGAACTGAAATAGTCTAAATGCTAACATACGGAACCCTTCGTGTGCGAATTCGACTTGCACTTGACTGGTTTTATTACAACCTTCCTTAGGTACTGATTGCCAAGGTACGTACCCACGTCGAGGCTAGCGTGATTTAAAATTGCATGAGTTTTACAGCAAATTAAAAGTAGCTTTTACGGGATCACTATAAGTAGAAAGTTCAAAGTAAACTTCTTACTGCTCACTTTTCAATGCAATTATAACCCTTATTACGGTTTTTGTTCTGGGCTTTTTCGCTAAGCGAATATGCCACAAGCAATGATGCAGCTGTTTGGTTAAAACTGGGCAGCGCCTATGTGAAAGTCAAAAAAAGACGGGATCACCTCTTATCTAAGCATCTATAACGATATTTTTTTTTAATTCTCTTTGTACTAATACAGGCAGTATTAGCCAGAGAAGTGATTATCGCGGAAGATAACAAATTGTCCTGATTGTTGAATCTACGTCTCAAGAATCGCTGCTCAGGTCCTCCACCAAAACTTTTCCCCCACATTTCCTAGACAAAGAGAAAGCAAACTCGTGTGACATTGTTTATGCAAATCAACCCTATACTTCCGCCCTTGAAAGTAGCAAGTAAAGTACCTAAGTAATCACTCTGTATAAAACATTTGAGGATAGACATAGTGTAGTACCATGTTAGATACATATCGCGAAAACTCTCAAGAAATTAATGTTTAGGCTTAATTAGATTTTCACAATGCATGTGTAGTTACACGACCTTTGTAACGAGCCTAATAAAATGTGTACAGATGATTTATGAATTTTATTACTGACTTATTTGTTCGATAGCTACTCGTACTAGGTACTAGAAATATTGTAAAGGTACTTTGCATAGGGTGTAATCGCCAGACTATGATGAGTAAAATAAAACCAACAGGATCACGACTGTATCCGAAAAGACGGTGGATACAGTCTCATATCTCCAGGTTCTTTATTTATTTGGATGATGTCTAACGGGGCACTCAGATGCACGAAAAGGTACAAAGGTACAATACTTTATTACTCCTTTATGATTATTAACTAGGTGCCGCCCGCGGCTTCGCTCGCGTGGTACCCGGAAAAAAAATCGCCTATATGTTAATCTAGCACATGTCCTATATATATTCCAAGTTTCATTCAAATCCGTTCAGCCGTTTTTGCGTGAAAGAGTAACAAGCATCCATACATACCAACTTTCGCGTTTATATTAGTAAGATTAGTGCTATGTCATATGAACACTATTATTATTATGGGGTAGATAAATATTATATCATAAAAAATAAGAGTTTGTATTAATAAAATATTAAGAAAACGAAATGGAATGAATCCCTGAACTTTCATACCGCAGACTTTTCATTTCGTGCACCTTACTTTACCAACAGTAAGGTGCACGAAACAGTCCCGCATTGATTTAACAAATTGAACTTTAAAATCGTGGCGGATGGACTGACATGCTGACACCTGACTGTTAATATTGATCAGGTTTTGCGTCATATAGCCTTTTACCTGGTATCCGGTGAGCAGGGCATCTGCTATTTACTTTACTAGGAAACTCCCTACTTTACAACACATGCATTTCATAAAAGGTCAATTGAAAGTATAGGGGCAAACTATATGGTTTCCGCCATGTTTATTGGCTTTAGTAATGAAAATGAAGAGACATGCTTATCCTCTTTGATAAGGCACTATTTGTTTAAAATTTTTATATGAAGACGTGGCAATTTCATAAAGAACATCGTAAAGATAAGTACGCTGTCATATTGCATAAGGAAGTAGAAGAGATTGCGTTGGAAAGAGTAAATAGTTTGGATACTGCATCATTGCATCGATAAGTTCTTAAAAATGAATTGTATTCATTTTTAGAAGAGAAAGAGCCCGATACTCTTAGTTATACCGCTCCACACATTAAAATTGAATCTGTCTTCAAAATCAGCCCAAAAAACCCTTATAGCGCCCACCTATCATAGCAGATTTATTCAAACCTGATAATTGGGAGAGTCAAAGCGACACGCAAATACGCAAGTTCAGACATCGGAGCCTTGAGTCACGCATCGCCCTCGTTACCCCGTCCTTGGTTTCGCAATCACGCACAACTGCGGAAGTTCCACCAGAGACCAAACTGGGACTATGCAAAACAAAGGAATGAAAACAAAGACTTCAGAGCTTCCAGAACCTTGCTGACTGGGAATCCGGTGGCGTGGCGGGCGAATGCTCGACTGAGACGCAAGAGGCGCGGTTTCGATTCCCGCTGCAAGAGAAACGTTTGTATGTTCTACAAATATATCTTCGAGGTCTGGGTTTTGTGGTAATAAAATATAATAATAATAATATAATAATAATAATAAATGATCAGGCATAAAAAACCCGTGTCTCGCGTTGTAGTTATTGTTCTAATATTGATATTGTAAATGTAAAATCTTTTGAAATGATCTGGCAGACAGCATGTCCAATCCGCAGCGAATCTCAAAAATCATTTGGTCACGTCGTGAGGTCACATTCATAACTCTAAGATCGAACGTCATAGGTGGGTACTATTATATTGTTCTGTAGATTAAATTGTTTAGATTATTATTTGGGTTTCGTACCCGAAGGGTTGCTGAATTTTTGTTATTTGTCTTAGCTACCCCATCATGTTCCCCCTTTCCAAGAAATGTCGGCAAGTCGCAATTTCAAGAGATTATGACGTCACGAGTTAATATGGGACCACTTTCGGAACTATCTATACAGCGAGAGAATCATCAAAATGGGTGAACAAAATTGGCGGAAATATAGTGTGAAAAAAAACTACCTCTTTTAAGTTTCCCAAAAATAAGACTGCTATTTCATTGAGTTCTTTTGATAAAGTCATATCGTAAAAAGTCAAGGATGAAACTAATGTGAGATGACTAATTGATAGTATTATAGTCTAGTCTAGAGTCTAATTTTAGCCTCGAGTTCTTTAGTGTCAGCTGTTCAGTCGTAGACCAACATAAAAATACCTATATTTCGCTGTTTAATGCCATCTAGTGAAAGCCGTCAGAATCGTTTGAAAGTAACACAAAACATTTTCAGCTAGTAAATACTTCATGACGACCTCATTTTAGTTCCGATTTAGTTTTTATGAATCCAATGAGATGGCGCTACTAGTCAACACACGGCAAACATGGAAAAAAATTCTTCAGAATCAGAATAAGAAAGGTCTTTAGTGTACATAAACTTTTGAAAGTATTTAGTTGTTAGGTACAAGTAATAAATATAAAGAGTTTGCATGTTCTGCAAATAATTCTTCCGAGTGTGGGTGTTTTAATATTATATACCTATACAAACAAGTATATAAGTATCTATCAGCCATCTGGTTCCCATAGTACAAGCAATGCTTAGTTTGGGGTTAGATGGCGCTGTGTGAAATGTCCATCATATTTATTTATTACTTTTTACCAAGGTCCGATTTTACCGTTCAAACAGAACGGCCGGCGTTTAGCTTTAAACTGAGCTCAAATGCTGTGAAATTGTCTGAAAACTCCGTTGTGACACATCTTGAACTTAGTTTAGAAGCTAAACGCCGTTCTGTATGAATGGTGAAATCAGACCTAATACCTAGCATCTTTGAAATCCGAAAACTGACATAACAAGCTCAATATTCAATTTTGTTCAAAGCTGACAGGCAGTGAATTACTCTGTCGCAAATATTGACTTTCCAGCCATTGTCCGGTCGCTGTGACAGAAGGATGTGCCTTGTGTCCGACAGTGAGCCTACCTGCCTCTAAACAAAGCGTAGCGTAGACCCAAACTGATTTAGGTGCTACCAACCACTGATATGTGAAATCTATTTATCTATATCTAGTCATCTCTAGTTCTTTCAAAGTGTGGTAAAGTTCGTGCACTTGACACACATGTTTTCGAATTTTCTACAGTTCTACGATGTTTTCCTTCACCATTTGAGAGTACTGGTAGAGCGCACATACATTTTTCGAACATAAAAATACCTATATTTCGCTGTTTAATGCCATCTAGTGAAAGCCGTCAGAATCGTTTGAAAGTAACACAAAACATTTTCAGCTAGTAAATACTTCATGACGACCTCATTTTAGTTCCGATTTAGTTTTTATGAATCCAATGAGATGGCGCTACTAGTCAACACACGGCAAACATGGAAAAAAATTCTTCAGAATCAGAATAAGAAAGGTCTTTAGTGTACATAAACTTTTGAAAGTATTTAGTTGTTAGGTACAAGTAATAAATATAAAGAGTTTGCATGTTCTGCAAATAATTCTTCCGAGTGTGGGTGTTTTAATATTATATACCTATACAAACAAGTATATAAGTATCTATCAGCCATCTGGTTCCCATAGTACAAGCAATGCTTAGTTTGGGGTTAGATGGCGCTGTGTGAAATGTCCATCATATTTATTTATTACTTTTTACCAAGGTCCGATTTTACCGTTCAAACAGAACGGCCGGCGTTTAGCTTTAAACTGAGCTCAAATGCTGTGAAATTGTCTGAAAACTCCGTTGTGACACATCTTGAACTTAGTTTAGAAGCTAAACGCCGTTCTGTATGAATGGTGAAATCAGACCTAATACCTAGCATCTTTGAAATCCGAAAACTGACATAACAAGCTCAATATTCAATTTTGTTCAAAGCTGACAGGCAGTGAATTACTCTGTCGCAAATATTGACTTTCCAGCCATTGTCCGGTCGCTGTGACAGAAGGATGTGCCTTGTGTCCGACAGTGAGCCTACCTGCCTCTAAACAAAGCGTAGCGTAGACCCAAACTGATTTAGGTGCTACCAACCACTGATATGTGAAATCTATTTATCTATATCTAGTCATCTCTAGTTCTTTCAAAGTGTGGTAAAGTTCGTGCACTTGACACACATGTTTTCGAATTTTCTACAGTTCTACGATGTTTTCCTTCACCATTTGAGAGTACTGGTAGAGCGCACATACATTTTTCGAACAGAAAAATCCATTGGTTTTGAACTAAACGACTGGATTTGAACCGACGACCATAGGGCCACTACCACTAGACCACCAGTGCTCTCGGACTCGGACTTTTACTATAAGAATCGGTAATAAGTCGAGCTACGTTCTTGGCCCCCAAAATAAACTTCCAAAATGATAATTTGAACATTAGTATTCATTTCAAATCAGTTTCAATATGGGAAACCATAACAAAAATCGTTGTTTCAAGTGTAATTTTTGAAGTTCATTTGGATTGCTATTAAATCACAAAATAAAACCCCAGGTAGATCCTTCACTAACGACAGGTATACAATTTGAGCGAACCCGCACTTTTGAAGCATCACTTCTAATAATAACAGCCTTTAGTCGCTCTTGATGCAAATTAGATTTCTAAGGCGGACCAAATTTTCAATAAAAGCTGCCCACGCCCTTAACAAAGACATTAGCAAACTTTTAAAAGAATTACCTTGCGGTTCAGTTTTCGGAGCTCCTCAATTGAAACAACAAACTTTCAGTATAAGTAGGAGGCAATCTATAAGACCCACTTAGTCTAACTAATGCGCATAACTTATGCCCGGTTTCAATATTCTACTAACGGACGACGGAACGTTCATTACCATAGCAACATCGTTTTTCTGTCAAAACAATTTATGGCGCTTATAGACAGATTACAAAGTTGGTATGGTAAAGAACGATCCGTTATAAGTGATTAGAATATTAGAACCGGCCATTATAGACAATTGTATACCCAGACCCACACATCAATATTGTTTTGTGAAGCTTTGACTAGGAAAAAGCGGTATAAGTTTGAATTGATGTTAGCTTTAAAAATAAAATTTTGAAGTCAAGTGGTCTGCGTCATTTCATTTTTTTAGCATTACATAACTAGACCTAAAATTTAACGTTCTAAATACAAAAGTTAAACTTCTCTGTAATGACATGATGATGAAACCTAGAGTTTTCAATATTGTTTGTTCAAACTTGCTATATTATTTCTCATGATCTGTCTTATATCTATTGCCCAAACAAAGCAGTCCAGAAAAACTCAATACATTTTCCTCAAATTGATTGATCTACGAACACAAATATTTAATCAACGATTCTGCCGTCAGCTTACGTGTTGATAAATGATGTGTGAGTTCTTTGAAGTACAATTATTAGCCCAATTCTTGGTAAATAGATATATTATCACATTCGATAAATATCGCCCAAGCTGTTAATATATCGAATGAATTGGAACTTCCTTATTCTCGAGAAGTCAATGTCGATAAAATCAAAGATAAATCGTTCGATATGTGTCGAGTGGTCAGGAGTACTCGATATTGTTTGTCTGACGAATTTGTTGGTTTTTTTGTGGTCAACATGATTGAGGAGGCCGATATTGCAGCAGCCACACCACTGAGATGACGCCGGGTCGAGTGGAGTGTTGATGATACATGGGAAATGAGAGATGCAGATTAAAAAAAAAATCTGCTAGAACCTCTGCTACAGCAAAAACAAATAGATATCACGAAGATAAGTATCGAATGAAGCAAGAATTGGTTCCTGTGCTAATCTTTCTCTCTAAGGACGTTGACCTTGCCAGCTAGTAATAGATAATAATAATAATAAACAGTCACATACATAGTCCTAACCCCACACTAGGATTCCGTGTCGTGGGTATCAGAAACTACGAGTACCATGGTACCACAACACCCAGACCCGGAAGAAATATTTACAGAATATGCAAACATTTCTTCCGCAGCGGGAATCGAACCCGCGCCTCTTACGTCTCTGCCCAGCAATCGCCCGCCACGCCACTGAAGCCGTCAAAGATGACGGGTCTATTAAAGTCTTAAAGCTCTAAGATCATTGGACACTATTAATTAAGCCGTTGCTATGTCCATTATGAATTAAATTTCAAGTGTCTGGTTTTCTACTATTCGTATAGTAGATTGTTTACCTAGAGAGCGAACAACTATTTTGAAGGCGAGAGTGTTTCTTTACCTAAAGTACGTCACTTGAGTTTAAAATAGTGTTGCTCTCGAGGTGGAAACTACTCTTTAACACTCTTTATGAGAAAATGAACAAGATGAGTGCAACTTATGAATATATTACTACTACTAATAATGAATGGTGTCTCCAGTTCTTTTGAACTAGTGTGGTGATTGGGTTTTAAGGTGCGCCTCAAAGGCTCCTTTCGTACTCTTGTTACATGCTTTTGAGCTTATTACGTTCTACGGCATGCCAGTTTCCTCACGATGTTTTCCTTAACCTTTTACTGGTATTATAACGCACATACATCTTTCGAACAGAAAAATCTATTGGCACGCGAACGGATTTGAACCTACGAACTTAGGATCGGAAGGCGGGGCCGCTACCACTAGACCACCAGTACGCTCAGCTTTTTGCTGCAATAATAATAATATATTTTCTCCAATTATTTGGCAAGCCGCACCCGGTCCGAATAATGTTTGTTATTTTATTGTGCCATACAACTGCACTGCAAAAACCGAACAAACATCAATACTCACGTGTAAGTAAATTAAACTTTCAAATGGGGTTTTTTAAAAAAAGCTTTTTTAAATAACATTCAAATTGGTTGCGTACGCACAGTTACGCCTGTTCGTAGTTCATATATTCAATGTAGGCATTTTCAGCGCAAAATCTAAATATTTTACCGTTTAAGTCGTTAAATATATTTAAACTTTTCAGACACAGAACCGCCCATTGGGAATGCCAATTTGCTCAAGGCTGGGTTTGAATCTGATCTTAGCCTTTAGCATAAAGAAAAGTACGTTTGCTTGTCTGAAAATCTCTAAGGCGCTGTTTATACAGTTGTCGTGTTCGGCAAACGATTTGGTAATTTACGTGTGCGTTTATTTGAAGTCTGTCTCTTTGTTGACTTTGCTCTGTTTTGTACCCCTCACATGTCTCGGCTTGCCTCTCATTTAGGGCATAAACTCTACATTTAATAATGTTTCTAATTAGATATAAGTCTTTGTATGATATTACATGTATCGTTTTGAACAATGTGAACAACATGAAAACAATACAAAGTTTATTGGGCTAAAAGACCAACTGAGTTGATATATAAACAATAAAATAATATCACAAGAATATTTGCAATATAGAAAAGGAAATGTTAAATAAAAAACACGAATTATATGAACGAGAAACGCCCCGAAAATTATCTAATTGAAAAAGTTTTTAACTTTTCTCATTGTGCACAATTGTTTCCGTAATTTGGTAGAGGCATAAATATTACTTTTTAAATGAATCGTTTAGGGCTACTGTTGGATGGTATAAAGAAATTAGAAAAGGTCTCGTATAAGTTTATCAACAGAAATAAACTTGCAACTAATAAATAATAATAATATTTGTGGACATTTACACAGCGCCATCTAGTCCCAAACTAAGTAAACTAATACAAGTATTTACAAAATACAAAAAGACATTGGGCTATCTAAAGACCCTTGCAAACGTTCTATAGAGAGCACTGGTAGTCTAGTCAGTAGATTTGAACACGACGGTAGTGCAACAATGGATTTTTCTAAAGCGTGCCCAGGACATAAGTTAGTGAATAAGTTGGTTGTAGATTTTAAATATTATTTTTGACTAGCAACCCGCCCGGCTTCGCACGGGTAGCTAAGTATAAATGAGTCATTTATTTTAAAGATGTTACTACGTTGAGTTTTCCGTGTAAAACAGCGTACCAAACAAACACTCTTGGTTCTAATTGTTTGATATAAAGACAGTTTTAATCTAGAGAAAAGGCAAACAACGTTGGTCTAATTTAATTTACTAAGGAAACGATCCCAACGAACGCTAAAAATCGCTAAGTTTGAAGATATTTCAAAAGTATTTTTTAGAATTTTTTTTTCGTTTTTAGAAGATAGACATATTTCGTTGCCACTATTTTTAAGATATATAATTACCTATTCTATAAACAGGGTGAATTTTTCCAGTGGGCTTGCATCGCTAAATCCGAGTCTATACACCCGTACCTACCTTTCGAATGAATCACTCCATTCATTGGTGAAAACCGTATGAAAATCCGTTCGGTAGTTTTTGAGTTTATCACGATCAGACAGACAGACAGACGCGGCGGGGGAGGACTTTGTTCAATAATTTATGTATGATATTATGTGCGTAAAAACAACAGCTAGGTCGGGTTTTGTCTAAGTAAGTTGATATACAACTCAAATTTAACTGTTAAAATACCCAAAACATTGTATTAAGACCTTCTCTTGTTAATTCTCTTAATTAATTGCTTTATGAAAAGGATGGAAATTCTTCAACAGAAATTCCTTAACTAACCTAATTTTGAAGCGCCATGTTGATATTTTTTTTTAGAATAACCCACAGACCAACTTTTAGGTGGATATACATTTTCCCTTAATTTTGATTCTACTTTTTGTTAATTGGACTCATCAAATGACAATATTATCTACTTATGTTGCTGCTACATGCTTCTTCTGATGTACTTCTGATGTTAATAGAATGGAGTAGTCCCAATTCTATTTTATTTTACACGATTATACATTTATATTTTTATACAATGGTATGTAGGTATATAAAATAAGACAAAAAAAGACTGAAATGTTGTACATACCTACGTGTAGATGCAGTTAGTTTTTCTAACGGATCAATGACGGCCGTCTTCGCCAGCAAACTTTTTCTATAACTCAAGAAACAACTTGCCAGAGAAGAATACGGTATGACAGATTAATGCCCGGTTCGTATATTCGGACTAACGGACTAATAACGGACGACGGATCGTTAATTGCCATAGCAACACTATTTTCTATCATAAACCTACCATCCATCGTCCAATAGTTGAGTATAGGCAATGGGCATAAAGGAGAACAGTAATCCTCTAGTCTAAAGGATAGTTTGTATGATAACTTAATTCCCAGCGCCATCCATCAGCGACGCAATAAAAGCGGAGCACACAATGGAATGACGGATGGCGCTAGTTTGATGCTGGTGCGTCGGTGCGTGAACCAAAACCGCGCGTTTTATCTACAGTACCCACCTACAGAAAAAATTTATTTAGTGATTTCAAAATGTATTATTTTATTTTTAAGTCACGAAATAAATGACTTCCAACTCTACGGAATTAAAAATAATCAATGGAAATGGACCATTCTGGTGATTTTAAATCACTTTGTGATTTTCAAGAATTTGGCTTGAGATGCTAGTCAGTTTCAGATTCTTGCGTCAGGTCCTGGATCTGGTTGAATTCTATGACATAAATCTTTGGTTGAATTACGATGATCCCAAAGATCTTGTTCCTTACGTTCGGTCAGCATAAAAACGATCCTTATGTAGAGCTTTGGTAATTAATCAAAGATGTTGGTTGATATTCTGTGTGAAAGGATTGTTAAAGGACTGATGTGGGGAGAGCAGGAAATATAAATGCGGGAAAACAAAGCTGAAAAAGTCTGTTTTGAATAAGTGTAATGTCTACATTGTTATCGCGGGCATTTATCTAGCTTTATTACGCGAAGTGCGGAGACCACAGCCTACCGTAGACGACGTAATATTTCATTCTAAAAATCCAAAGTAAAAGCCAACGTACCGAATACGCCCCCTGTGTAAATTGCTTATATTTAGCCTACCGTACATCCCCAGAAACTCTGGGCTTTCGACCACTTATTTTGATTGACGGCGGGAGAGAATAGTTAAGCTGATCTTTCAGTATTCCCTAGATCCATCCCTGAATGACATGGACCGGCAAATACGCTCGTTAGTTAGCATTGTCCCTGCAGGTATATCGCTCGTATACACAGTTATGTATTTTAATAAAACTTTTCATTGAGTTAAAGCCATTGTGAATTGAAAGCGTTTCAAGCTTCGTGAAAAACTTTTGGAAATGGGCTTTGATTTGAAACTGTCGCGTTAAGTCGGGTAGTTCGTTTATTTGAATTTATGACCGTACTTTTTTATTTAGGATGCAATTTTTGGATAGAAATAGAACGAGAATTTTCATATGACATTTAACAAATAGACGTGGCATTCGTCAATATGATTATACTTATAAATGACCCTAAGAATGATTCTTCTTATTGTACCGATGACAAGAACGTGTAGTCGGGCATCAATATAATTTATTTCCTGCCAAAACACAAGCGCTGGCAACGCATCTATATGATACAAAGGTCTTAAGCATTTCCTCCATTTTTATTGCAAGAGAAACAAGGGAAAATATATAGCAGAACCAGTAACAACAATGATAAGAAAGTCCTTGTATTTTGAGTATAATAAAATAACATTTGTGGCCCTTATAAAAATGATTTACTTCAAGAAAATAGGACGCCTTTAGGTAGGTATTACGTTGATTTATAGAGGGGCTTAAAACAAAATTTTAAATTAGGTAGGTACCTACTTAATTCTGGTAATTAGGTGGTTAATATTTTCTTTTTAGTAACGAACATTTGCAACGGTCTTTAAATGGCCTGTATTAGTTGTAAGTTTCTTTTAAGTTCTTATGACCAAATCCTTCATCAGCCGAATCAGCCATCGGGCTCAACTTGGTATATAGAAATAGAGTTTTTCCCAATAGCTTATACACTAAAAGGTTATAGACAAAATATTTCTGAGAATGCTATAAATTATATGTATGATTTTATACAACAATATAATATAATATTCGAAAAAGCCTGAAGAGGGCATCGAAATGGTATTATTTGCCTCATGATAGTTTGTAGAGGCAATTCAATTGAATTTCCATTATTTGCGCAAACAAAGGCCTTTGGATAATTTACATTTATAAAATTTGTTCAGCGGCCATTCTTTCTATATTTACTCCACCTACATAGGTACTGTGTATTTATCAACTGTAAATACCGAGTTATTGTCATTGTTTTATTTATTGCTGTGCCTGCTTTTATCTATCTTGGAATTTTATTGTTATATCTTGTAATTACAAATCCTTACCAAAACACTTTTTATTATTCTTTATTACGATTGGCCACTGCCGGTTCTCTAAGGACATCTTCCATTATGATATCCTGATTGCTGCCAATTTTACGAATAAATAAATCCAGTGCACGACTGGATTCGAACCCACTATCTTAGGATCAGAAGTAGGATTCGTACCACTCGATTACCAATGCGAGTATTATGTGAATAACCTCAGGTGTTTGTGGTTTAAATCAAACAATAACAAAAAGCTTTTGCAAAAGAAAATCTTTAAAATACGCTCTTGTATGTGACAAGTATTAATGAAACTAGTCCTATTAGGCACTTAACTTACGTAATGATTATTTTACGCAAATTGATTTAATGTTGTACTATTTAGGTAATGTTGTACTACATTATAATGTTTATTAATGATGCCGTGGGAGATTGCAATCAATCAAAGCCGAGCACGACACAAACTCCGCGCCACAGAGAATGTTTGAGCAAGCAATAAAGCATGATATCAACATGCATCATATTATTATAGCTGGACAAAGCAAGTGTTCTTGTGAGCTTATGCATCTTGTGACAGGTTTGTTTTACAACGTGAATATATTACGTGATGAATATTATGTATAGAATTGAAGGAAAATAAATAGTACCTAACGTCATAAGTACGTTAAGTTAACATCATTGGACTTAAAAATGACGAATTTTAGTGGATATCGTTTTGAAAGTCTGGAAATTACCTTATGCTTCTCTTGCATAAATACGAGCGATGACAATAAACTGTTTTCCTAAAAAATGTAAGGGTCTTATAAAATTACGTGATTTTCAACGTAATTGCTATTACAAAACACGAGGAGCATTCAGCGAGTTTTATAATAATTATGTCAGAGCAACGAGTGAATAAGTCCAAACGGGTCAAGTACAGGTCGATTTCGCACACAAAGGGCTCCGTATCATAGTATATTAAAAAAAATCTTGTACGGGGGCCCCTTATATTTTATTACTTTTTTCTATAGCGGTATTATTTCAAAGTCAAAGTCAAAAATTTTTTGTTCCATAAAATCACGGGGATCACTTGTCTTGGACATTGGAGATCATTTGTTGCTATAGCGACAATAGAAATAAACATTCTGTACGTATCTATAATCTACGATAAATATCTATCTATCTATCTACGATAAATATCTCTACGTATTACGGTTCATGAGATACAACCCTCTGACAGACGGACCAGGCTTTATTGTTTCCTCGCCTCATCTAAGATACGATTTTACGAGCGTACTCTCCATCACATGGATTAAAGCCATTTGCGTTGAGAAGACCGCGTAGGTCCTAAAAAACGGTGCCGGATGATTTGAAACGGAAATTTAATAGGAACCCACTGAATTCTTATAGGTACCTCCTGCAATCATGTAATTTGAAGGCTTTATATGATCCATACTAATATTATAAATGCGAAAGTCTGTCTGTTACCTTTTCACGCCTAAACCGATAAACAGATTTTGATAAAATTTGGCAAAGAGCTAGATTCTGGGGAAGAACATAGGTTCGCTTTTGTTTTAAAAAAATATTCGCGGAGAAACAGCTAGTAGCAACTATAATACAATTCAATAAAATACTCCATCTAAAAATGGTCCCGGGCACTGGCCAGCGTCCCGCTACGCATTACGCACTGTTGACTGGTCGACGTGTGGGGAGAAATTGCCTCCGCAATATACTCGTATGTAAATCATCCATTTAGAATAGATTTAAAGTCTTAAGGTTTATTAAGGAATTAAGGCTTAAAGTACCACAACTAGGGCTTCAGTAGTGGCAAGAACAGCACCACCATTATTAGGGTAGTCTCCGGGCCAAGTAGGTATTTATTTTCGTAAGATTGAGAATCAGCAGCATTTGCTTTTACGACGGTAAATTATCTCATCTCATCGAAAACTAACGGTAAGGAAGGGCTGATTTATGAATACATTAATCTACTCAGTTATCAGGTGTGGGGAAATAAAAGGTTTTTCAACTGAAGTGTCTGATTTGGAGGATAATACCTTCACAGGCCCGGATATTTATCGAATATGTAACCTATAGCTTAATCTGTGTCTATAGGCACAAGTCAAAATCGGCCTTGTGCTGCACACAAGAAAGTCGAATTAAGCTGGCAATAAGAAGTGCCAGCAAGCATGAGATGCAAGATGGTCAATGTGAGAAACAAATGCTATTAATTTAAACGTTGCCCACACGTTGCTCCCATAGAGTTATGAGGGTTAAGGGTACCAACGAAATCCTTTTCATAATTCTCGTGATGGCGCGAATTTGTTACTTTTATGGCAAGCACGGATTTATTTTCAGACTAGTCGAACGCTCCGCAACTTCGTTCGCGTTGATTTTTTTAATAAAATTTTCATCTTCCCGCTGCTCTCTTTCCGTGCTCTCCTACACCATAAGAAAATATATGCTCCAAGTTTCAAGTTTCTAGGACCTGTGGTTTAGTTGCGTGAATTTCAGTCAGTCAGTCAGTAAAATTACAGTTTTATATATTTAGATATTTTTGAGAATAAATCTATCGAATACATTTTCCCCTCCTTTTTTGAGAGACATTACTGATAAGTTCTTCCGATTTATTACACCAGATTTGGCTTTTATTAATCACCACCGAGCCATCTCAATAACTTTCCAGAAGCTATTAAACTACGTACCCTAGGCACTAGGCAGATGACTGTTCTTAAGTTCAGTTCTCGAGCACGCTCAAACTGCCCAAAGTCTTCAGCTGATAACGACTTTCAGTCTCTTACAAAATGCTTCGAGTAATGGGCGTATATTTATTTTATGTTTCCGAAAATTCCTATGTAGGTCACTAATAATGTTGTTGGAAATGTTATATAGTTGCTATGTCCTCGATCACGGTTTATAAGATTAAACACATTGGCGATTTTAAAAAGTAGGAGTAGGTACCTACTATACAGTATTTTGACGCGATGATTTAAAGAAACAGTCATTGAACTACTGATATTATAAACTCGAAAGTTTGCAGCTAGTAGATTCTATATAGTAGGTACATAATATGTACTTACCTGCTGAACGTGACACATATCACACTATCCTATTCCCATCAGAAACACGAATCGTAACCACAGATCGATTTGTGGTTCTAACATCTATAGTGACTTCTGTTTACTTTCATAAAGGTAAGTATACAATACTGTAAGTACGTCTATAATCCCCAAGTCCCCTTCCTGCGCCATTCCGCGAAGGTATCGAAATAAAATGTGTCACCGAGATTTATCGCGGCGATTACGCTGAACTAGATCGAACTGTCAGTGCCCGAATTTCGTAACTTATTTTTCCAAATAAATAAACCTGTACGGTCACTTCACTACAAAATACGGACTTACATGTAAAGAAATATGGCTTCATAGCCTGGAAAGTATGTCAGGACCTCCGCACCGTACCAACGAAAATCCATGGTCTCTTACTACCCCCATGCACTACCTATGTGTGTATAGACCTCTATAGACATATAATACATAGGGGTAGTTACATATCTCGAAACTTGAATAACCGATGAACAACCGACCGAAAGCTTACCCCACCTTTTATAATAGTCATTCCTTGCATTAGAGTTATTAATTTATTTTAAAGCATTTATTATAATTTTTTTTTTACTTGTTTAGTTGTAGTGTCGCCGCCTTTTGACCCTTATAGGTCATAGGTTCAAATCCGGGGGTGGAGAAATGGATTTTTCTTTTCAAAAAAATTACTAACATTATACTATACTAGTTTTCTCAAATGGTAATGGAAAGAAAACTTATGATATTTTTATGTTTCAATCACATTTAAAGAGTTTAACTGTCTTGTTTGAAACTTAAATTGATATAGTATGTGACCTAGAATGTATCTACCTTATATGGCAACTTTTATGGTACCACACGAGCAAAGCCACTAGCGAACTAGTCTGCCAATAAATAGACATAGATTTCCATTACATTTCAAAGAGCTTATTACAATTTCATAATGGACGTACGTTAGGAGAGGCATATGTTTTGCTATAGGTCTATGATGATGATGATGTACGTGTATTATTATTGAAACCACCTAATACTGTCCAATAGCATTGAAAGCTAAATCTATTTGCGGCGTGGATGCATAACTGAATTTAGTAAGAGACCGCGCCGGCGGGCGAGCGGTGGGTGTAGGTACCTACTATCGATTGCGGCCTATCAATTCGCAACAAGTGTCAATGATGAAGCATCTATCATCTTACTTTAAAAAAACTATGCCGTTAATTAAAAAGTTTGTATGTTTGTTTCGTTTGTGAGTGTAGCATTACAAAAGGCTACTTTTAATCCGGGTATGACGCGCTCCGGCGGGAGCTAATAAATACTGAGTGCGTTGGTTAAGTTAAAAACATCGATGAAACTGTTAGTCATAGAGTAACTTATATAACACGGCTGTTAGTTGACGGAGATGGTAATAAAAACAACTCATAATAAAAGGGCCACGTTTCTAATATTTTTGCAAATAACTCTCAATTCAATTATAAAACTAAGAAACTTACACGGCCGACCCAAAACGCAACGATAGCGCGATTCAGCTTTTGCGCAGATTTAGCAGCGCCATCCAGTTAGGAATGGGCGAAAATACTAAATTTTCTTACATTAGATACAACAGGCTCACAAATATTGTGAGCCTCGGTAAACTTTGTAGTTTTTTTTGTATGAATAAAGAATTTGTCCGAATATAAAATTAAAATTATAATTGAACCAAACCTACAAAGATATAACTATCTATATTATTATTGTAACATCTCTTATATTACATATCATCATCGCGTTAGTTCGTATTTCAGAAGCTAGACAATAATTGGCGAGGCGCACAATATTCGTGGTACTACGAGTACTGTAGTTATTGTTGTAGATTATGATAAGTACACTGCAAATAACATAAATGACTCGGACACAAGATCTGGAATGTGTGTAGCACTGCTACGCGCTACGAGCTTTGGCTACCGTAGCAATATACTACGCACGTTTTATTTAGCTCTATGTAGGGTCGGCACAGCATGTTCCTTGGATCATGCTGTAAGAGTTTTGGCTAAGGTGTTTTATGACCGGCCGCCTGCCTGACGCACCTTCTTTGGGTATACTTGCTTATTGTATCTCATCATGTTGGAGGATACTATCCCCTAGTCGACTTTTACGTCATGCTCGGGGAGAATTTTGAACTAACAATAGAACTTATAAAAGTTATATTTACCAATTCCTTACATCAAGGATATAGTGCCATATTTTTGGAATTAAGATTATATAACTGTTCTTAATTACTTGTACTTCTCTGCTGGATCGGGAGTAAGGTAAAAACATAGGATGCGTCTAGCTGCTTCTCTTCCTGAGCATGACGTAAAAGTCGACTGAGGGATATGCTCAGGGAGAGAAGCAGCTGGACGCATTCTATGTTTTTTCTTTACTCCCAGTCCAGCAGAGAAGCAAGGTTATCAAGCCCGTTAGGTATACGGGCTTGACATTATGTATTTGTGGTATTTACTTGGAGTACGGGTCAACCATATATTCAATCATAATACTACCATTTGCTTACCACCTATAGTGATTTATAACGCGGGGTGGTGAGAGGTGGCTAACGATGCGGTCACGGGGACCAGGGTGCCTGATGCCAGAACACATCATTCGGCTACCTACATTATATAAACTTATAGGCTTTACTTGTAATTTTATAACAAAAAAAGCATTTATTATCTCCTTATACTTATTACAATAGTGATTACTGTTTCCACATGAAAAAGTAATTGCATAAGGGACAATGGGAGTAGATTCAGCATTGGGTCATCTTACCGACATACATAATGTGGATATGGACGATATAAGAAATAAATGAACGAATACCGTTAAATTAAAAAACATAAGACACAAATAAAATAAAACTGCAAAATGAGCACAAAGAGGCAAATATAAAAAAGAAGAAAAGGGTTAATAAAGAAAGATAATTAACGAATGACGGGAAAAAGAAACTGCCTGTTTTTTTATATAATACAACGAAGGAAACGGAAGTCGTACCTCAACGTAAAATAAGCCAATTAATCTAAATATATAAAACTTGTACTTTACTGTCTGATTTTGTTTATTTACAGGGCAAGGCGATGCCTAACACAATTTTTTTTCTAACCCTAAAGTAAACTTTAGGGTTAGAAAAAAAATTGTGTTACTTACTTACTGTTTAGCTTATTGATAAAATAGTTTGTTAAATTAGTGTTCACATTGAATAACTATTCTAGTACTATCAGTGAAAACCTATAATTGGCTCACTGTTTCTATCATAGTTATTAAGGACATTTATAATAGCTGTTGGTAAAAAATTTAAATAAATAAAACTCGACGCAGTCGCGGGGCGTTCCACTGGTACTATTATTATAAGCAGTAATGATAAAGTTGTCTTGTTATCCGCGTAATGAATAGAGTTGTAAATAACGATGTAGCTCGGGACCGACCACGGTCCGGTCCGGTCGACTGCGGTCACATGCTACTACGAGTAGAAGATAGTTTTGTACCTAATAAAATTATAACAAACTCTATGAATAACATATAACATTTACACTTCTACTACTGTTCTGCCCTCCTAGTGAAGAACGCAGTAACTATGTCAAACATGTTTTGATACGTGAGTGAGAACAGAGATTTGTATTTTGTTAGGCGATTCCGAATATGTATCTAACTATTTTTTGTCAAAAATGCTAGTTATGCGTTCTTCACTAGGAGGGCAGTATTCGTGTCACTAGTTCTTTCGAAACAGTTTGGTGAAATGATTTGAAGTGCGCCTGAAAGGCTCCTTTCGTGCACTGAACACATGTTTACGAACTTTTCAGGTTCTATGACATGCCGGTTTACTCATGATGTTTTTCTTCGCCGTTTGAAAGTGCTGGTATAATGCATGATTTTTTTTCGTAATGAAGATCCATTGATGCAAGACTGGTTTGAACCTACGTACATCAGACCTCGAAGGCGCTACTACTAGACCACCTATCTTTCTCTATAAGTAACATCTATAAACATAGAAATAAATAATAATAAAAAATGAAAATGAACTCGGCTTTCTATCAAAGTTCAATATCTATAAATTGTTTACTACAGCAATAATAATAAAGCTTTTTTTTATCTTTAGACAATACTAAAATTTTGTAATAAATGTGAATTATAAAAATTAAGTGCGATTCAAATTCGCACCCGAAGGGTCCCCTTTTATTTTTATTTAATTATCTGTTGTTATAAGGGTAATAAAAATACATATCTGTGATTTCACACTGTGATCTGAACTCTTCACTTATTACGGTTCATGAGATACAGCTCGCTGACAGACGGACGGACGGACGGACAGCGATGGTTTAGTAATAATTACCCTTAATACATACCCTTCGAAGCACTAAGGCACTAGAAGAATACTCCCAATTTATTCACGTGGTATCTCAGGACGATACTCACAAATACACAGCGGAATAACTCTTTAAATTCTCCAACCACACTGGTTTGGTGAAGCAAAGCAGCTACCCACACAAAAACTACAAGAACATTTACAATTACTTACGCGTTGTTCCCTCGGTCGCAGATGGCTGTATGTTCAAAGTTTTCCTCCTACTCACTGTATAAAGGTCAGCCCCTACTAGATGCGACATCCCTATACGTTTACACCCAAATGTCAAGCGACACTCGTTTGTATTGGATAGGACGACGACCACAAAGTGTGAAAGGGTAGGATGGTCAACGCAGGTCTATCCAAACAGGAATTTCACGTATCCCTGTCATTTTGCTACTAAATTATGTTAGTTAGCAGCATTTTCAGTCTACTAAGCGCTTTTTAAGCTTGAATTATGAAAGGTCCCTATCGTTTGAATCACCTTTAAATGCAGAGACCATTTATAACGGCACAGACACTAAGTTAGACACTTTTGTTTTCTGATATTTTCGCACTGATTATTCATTATGTTTATCTATAAAACATAATGACATGTTTTATATATACATCTTCTTATTGTGTTATTCTTTCTCTCTCTTAAAGCTATTTTGATTTAAATACGTCTTTCAGCATTTCGAATTCAATTTACTTTGATCTCTTTCAACGTTATCTTCTTTGACTCAGTTGATATTTTACAAAAGCGGATTTTTAGTATTAAAAAAAGCAATTTGAAGCTCGTTTTTATTGACAGCGAGGAGACTGCGGTCGAACGAAACAGAGCGCATTGCAGGTACGATTACCATCCGTTCACACGCGGCGAGCTATTGGCCGATCTACTCGCGCCAGTGAGCGCTACCTAGAGCATGCCAGAGCTAAGCACTAGTACTATTAAGCGTTATCATACATGCGTTTTTGAGCGTGTTACCAGCAAAGCTATAGGTATATGGGGTTTATACACCGGTGCGATAAATCACCTAGAAGAAAAAACACTCGCAAATCGTCATTGCGATGACGCTCAAGCTAGCGAGATGTCAAATTACAATTATAAAAAATAAAATACACGAGAAGTTATAAAACTAATAGGTAGGTACTTTTCTAGTATATTAACGAAACCTTAAAACCATATTGTTCAACAAGGGTTTAGCAAACGTAAAAATGACAACTGCAAAAGTTTCTCTAACTTGTTTACCCTAAGGTCTTTATTGAAACTGGTGCCAAACTTTGTCCCATAACATATTACTGTCGGAGAGCGGCGATGTTGCGTGCTCTTCAATTACCAACGTCTATCGCACTGTCCGTCCGCCTCGGGCCCCGAGCAATTGATACCGCATCACTACATTCTAGTTAAAAGCCCCTCTAGGCTGTCGCCTAACTTGTGACTAGGATAGAAGGTCAGCAAAATTCACAAGCATTGTGAATAAAATAGTTATTACATGTATTTCTCACTTATAATCATTATGACAGCTTGACTTTACCCACTGCTGGACGTAGGCTTCCCTTTGTTTGTAACATCTATCACGGGTCTGTGCTAGTCTTGTCCATCCATAGCTCACGGTTTTCACCACGTCGTCTGTGGACCTTGCTGTAGGAAGACCCACATACCTTTATATCACCACATCTCGGCCACCACGGGTCCTCGTCTTTATGCTATCCTACTAATATTATATGCGAAAGTTTGTGTGTGTGAATGTTTGTTACCACGTAACTCCGTAACTATTCAACCGATTTTGATGTTCTGAAGTTCTTGACAACCAGCTATTAAATTAAAAAATTATATAACTCTCGACCCCCGAACAGTTGTTTAGGTTCTGGATTAACACATCGCCTCATCTGATTTTCGAAAATCAACCCTAAGGGCGTTAAACAAGGCAGTTCATTTTCTATGGAAAATTTTATTCCTTTGTTCCATTAGCTCAAAAGTCAGCAAAAACAAACTTAAAAACAAAAATTAAGTTTTTTATTGGAATTTTTTTATTGAGTTGTGCGATCGGCTTGAAACTTGGTTAGGATACTTTAATTTTGGGCTTTGGAATTTTTTTTAAATACAAAATGAATGGACTTGTGTTTCAGACTTTTTCAAAATAACCCTCAAAAGGGATACATTTTGTTGTTTACACAACGCGAGCGAAGTCGCACGAGTAAGTTCGTTCTGAATATTCTGAGACCACATTGACATAGCATTGATCAAGTTACTGGATTACTTTGAACTTACTACGGGTTGATGAAAGCCCTGAAGACGGGCTTACGCCTAATCAGGCGGTGTCTACAGCTGTAGTGATGTACCTACTAACCATAAGTCTATGTAGGTATGTACTAGAATAGTTTCCATGCGACTCCAAATGAGGTCTTGGATTTGAAAATAATGTTTACTAAGGATTATGTCATCACATATTGGTAAAAATGACGTCGTAAAACACAGTAAGAACAAAGGATATTTTAGGGTTTTTTTTTAATAAGGGCGGGGTGGATATTCAAGTGGAATCGTATTGGAATCGACCCGCCACAATTGAAAAAGCCTATCGTACTAAAACATAAGTACCTACTAGGGTTGCGTATAAGTACACGTAGCTAAATAAATTAACGTGACCTGAAACCTAAAAACGTAAATTTATTTCTTGAGAACCTTCAATTAAAATTATTTATCATTTTTAAAGAGATTTTCTGACGACACCGCTTCTGCTGATATGCAAAATTTGCTTTTTTATCTCGCGAAAGATTTTATAAGCGTAGTTTATTTTTTCACGGAATTTTTTCGAAGCTTTGTTGATATTTTTTAATACCTGTAAAAAATATACCCAGCACGTAATATTTCCAATATCAGATTGGATCAACTCTGGTCTTATTTATTTCATACAAGCATCGTACCTGACCTGTGCCACGATAAAACAATACCCACTTCAATATGCTATCACATTATCTATCAACGATTTTGCTATAATATTTTACAAAAATATTTATTTGGAACCGAAAAAGAAACTGAAATATTTAAAAGATACTGACGGAAAAAGTATAAAACTGTGTCACTGTCAGTAGTAACGCCCTCCTCTAGACACGATAAATCCATGAGTAGGTACATATTTTACTTAGATAAAGTATAAATTAATTATATTTCAGAATCTTTTTTATTTTATTTGGGAAACAAACATCACTATTTACAATAAGAAAAACAAGCAAACAATACATAAACCAATAAAGTTTCCACGGTGAAAAAGGAAAGTATAATATTATGTGTATTTACAAAATTTTCACGTTAGGTGACAACGGATATTTAGATATGATTGAATCGTTCAAGAAAATTGAAGTGTGAGGTCGACAGCGTCACAAAAGGTCAATCAAGACTCGTGGGTAGGCTCAGGATAGGTAATTTCTCGAAAAAATATATTAAATTCTGTGAAAAGCTTTTATGAAGATAACCAATATAAACGTCGCTCTATTCAAAGTTTCTTGACATAGGATTTGTGAAATATTCCTGTTTAAAGCTCAATGTGTTCAAATACTGTTTTTATCAATTAATTTTATGCGAAGTAATAAAATGTGTAGGTTCGCTAGCTTTGCAATAGAGAAACTCCATAGAGTGATCTAGTGGTAGCGGCCACGCCTTCCGATTCTAAGGTCCTGGGTTCAAATCCGGTCGTCAAAACCAATGGATTTTTCTGTATGAAAAATGAATCTCCGCTATACGAGTACTCTCAAAAATTTAAGGAAAACATCGTGAAGAAACCGGCATGCCGTATAACCACAAAAGTTCGCAAACATTTGCCAAGTGCACGAAAGCAGCCTTTGGGGCGCACCTCACTGGTTTGAAAGATCTAGTAACACTACTAGTACCCCTAAATACCAACATGTTTAAAATACCACAAGTCTTTGCTTTTGTCGCCTACATGCATAATATACATCCATAATACAACATGATGTATTCTTGTCATTACGATATTCAGCACGAGCTGCGGTAAGCTCGAATCAACGCGTGTTGCGTCGTTCCATAATTCCACACGCTACAAGTAAGACAGGCGTTTTTACACTTAAAGTTGGTCGAAGTATCGTTAGCTCTCGTTTAAGGGATCATATGCAGCCTTGTAATAAGCTATATTATTATGTCAGCTTTCGTTTGGGGCTCGTACGCGTTTGGCGGCCAGCTAAAAGTATTTTTTGTTTATTAATGATAACGTACATATTACTTTGTAATTTTGTATTAAAATACATTTGTTTTCAATGATATTCTTTTCTAATTTACTTGATTTTTGATAATGGCCGACAGGTGAATGTACGAGTATGATAGATTCCTCAAGCCAACCATGACCTGACTGCTTTAAGTACTAGTATGAATGCTTAAGATATTTATTTATTTATTTTAATATTTATTTGAATCGTAATTACCTCCCCACCCCTATCTCACTCACCACACACAATTTTCTTCCAATCCCCTTTATCAGACGTCATCTCGTTATTCACTCCTTTCTTAATAATTATCGTCATTGACACAATCCATCCATCTCTTATATTTATTTGAATACCACCTCTAACTCTATGGAAACTGCCAGGCGCCAGCGACCAGGTTTCTATGTAAATGCGTGCACAAACATTCACAACACACTCATTAGGATTAATCCAGATTCCCAGTGGATGGTTCAGACGGACTATTCCGCTTCGTTTACCATGTTCAAATGTAGCTTGCAAACGTTTGTGGAACGCTGCATGCCTTGGGTTTTAGTTTTTGTCTAAATTATTTACATAACATTCAACTGGAGGTTCCACTCCAAGCTGGTTGAATCTGAAAGTAGTTGTATCCTCTTTTTGCAGGATCGTGATAAAATGTAAACTTAAGTAGTAACGCTATCTTCTGCTAAGTTTTTTTTTGTTAATTATTTATGGGTTTTGTCGCTTTGCGACCACATAAATAAATCTGCTAAGTTATGTCCATATTTTTTAAGTAGATTATATAGGCTCTCAAATTTTCCTATTACCTTTGTTAGTAAAAAACCGGTCAAGTGCGAGTCGAATTCGCACACGAAGGGTTTCGTACCATCGTAGTACATTAAAAAATGTTTCTTGTAAAAAGCTCCCTTTTATTTTATTGTTGTTGGAGCGGCGTTGTGAAAATTTCAACTTTTTGCCCATAAAATACAGCCCGCTGACAGACGGACGAACAGCGGAGGCTTAGTAATAGAGTCTATCGTTAAATTAAAGTATATTACGTTCTGTTAAGTTTTTTGCTGTATAAAATAGACCTGGTCTACATATGCGACATGTACAACTCTTTTCAAAAGTAAAAAGAAGCCTAAAGTATTGCTATCTTTATTGTTAGATAGTGACAAACAGTCGCAGAAACAATGTTATAGTGTTCAGGCAGTAGTTTTTTACCTATAAGTACCTAAAGCCTCTGTGTAAAATAATGTAAAAATAATATGCGTAGAAATAATACATGCCATGTCGTAATCTGATTATACTCGTAGTTAGTTAGTCGGCTGCTATATTTTTCAACTCTGCATAATAACAGGTTTTCCCTTAGACGCGCCTGAGGTATTAGTTTTATTTCCACACTCAAATCTTACTTATATTATAAATGCGAAAGTTTGTGAGTTTGGATGTTTGTGCCTCAATCACGCCTAAACGGCTGAACGGATTTGAATGAAACTTGGAATATACATAGTACATGTACTGGAATAACATATAGGCTATTTTTTATTCGGGTACCACGCGAGCAAAGCCGCGGGCGACAGCTAGTAATAATATATTAATATACACTGTTTACTTTTGTATACATTCATACACATTATCAAACCTATATCTCTAATGGGGTGGACAGAGCCACAAGTAATCATAAGAAAACTTGCAGCCAATCCAGATTTAAAGTCCTGATAATGAACCATGGTAACAAATGATAAATCCATCGCCGTATGATCCATCCATCGTTCGTTTTCGAGTTTCTCATTTTCGAGAAGATTGTTGTTGTTACAACTACAAGTTTAAGTTGAATAATTAGAAAAGTCCGAAAACGAAAAATCTAATTAATATTCTGAACGGAGACGTCCGTTAGTATTGAGGCAATTATTACCACGAGGTTAGTTTACAAATTAGTTGGTGTGGTCGTGATGAAAATACACCAATTTTAAAATTGCAAAAAAAAAGATTTAATTCACCCGCCGCTTTTACATATAGGTATATACATAACTTTTTGTGTCTATAATATAATCACATCATTTTCAACTGATTACAATCACCTATAATAATAAAAGAAGAGGGTCTTGAGAGGTCTGGAGCTATAGCTCGGACAATACGCTGACGTATATGAGATCGCACAGCTGATACATTTAGAAACATGACATTCTAGGTATGTGTTAGGTATTTTTATATTATATTATAAGCGTACTAAGAACGGAGTTTTTGGAAATTACTAAGGGAGTACAAAAAGATGGAATATTTTGTTATAAATTAAGTAATGTCCAGCAAAAATATCTAGCCACTTAATTATAGGTACTATTACCTGGCTAGATATTTTAGCCTATCAAAAATTTAAAACGTGTCAGATTACTCTCAGCTCAGCCGATTTATAGGGAACATAAACTTAACTGCGCCAACCTAAAAAATGTCGTATTTAAATCTTTCATTACAAGTGCGACAAAGCTTTGACATTTTAACAAATAGACGCGTCATACGTCACCATCTATTTTATTAATGACAGCGACGTGCAGCTGTGATAAATATAATACTAGCTGCCGTTCGCGGCTTCACTCGCGTTGTACTGTGAAAATCGGACAATTACCTTTATTTTCTCTCGCCAAAATAAGTACGCTGATAACCCATTTAAACAGTTAAATAATAATATACAATAGATAGGTCAACTGCTAGGTAGGTTCTAAGAGGGTTAAAAATAAAATTAAAAAAATCTACATTCTCCGCTGGTTGAGTCAACTTATGTTTTCATAATTGTCTTCTTTGAAAATTATCTCTAAAAATGCGTAGTGCTTCTACGTGTCATCTTTTGTGACACTTCGTAGCATCCTAGTAAGTATTCAATTTATTTATTTAAGAGCGGCGCATACCTAGTTGTACTAACAAATCTATGTTGCCTACGACACGACATGTCTCTTACAATCTGTCGACTGTATATTATAGTTGACATTTTTACAGGTGTCAAGTCTATCCTCAGATGTTATCCCGTGGAAGGTCGCGCGATCGATCGCGGCCTGCGCAACAAGTGCTCGTTCTCAGACAATCTGCGGACATAAGTAAGTAAATGAGTTTACTCGTACGTCGATTGCGGCTGGCTCTCTCCTTTTTTGAATTTCGTCGGTAGTTTTAGTTGGCAGGTAGAACAATCACAATTAGGAAATCATGGGGTAAAAACAAAACAACTTGTTTAATGTATTAATGTTTTAATTCAACATCATCCATCTCAATACAGGTACAAATATTTATATGGCTTTAAATTCTTTAATTTAGGAAGTATTTGAATGTTTTAAGAACAGTATTATAAGAGACATGCTCGAATAGAGTTACGTAAAGACAGTTAAATTAACCCTATACAATACACGATACATTTTCTACACATTGTCAAATCCATCAGTGCTCAGTTTCTTAAATAAAATCATTTTCATGTTTGAATATTTATTTTTCTAAAATGTGAGAAGTAGTTACGCTAAAAGTTATATTTAAAGATAGCCCAGACCACGTCAAATCTAAATATAGATAGATAGGTACTTTAATCAAAAAAAGTACATTCATAAGACATCTCAAAAATATAATATTTAACATTTACTGAAAATCACATTTGTTAAATATAATGAAAATCAAAATAACTTGGTACAAAAACGAAATATGATAACCAATATTTGTAGAAATAAATCAAATCACTCTACTAAAAACGAATATAATTCGCTAATTCTCAAAAAAGGCACAAATCCATGTCTAAACACAATAATATACTCGTATTGGTGTATAAACTTTTATTTAAAAACATTTGCTAAACTTACAATTTAAAGGAAGGTCTTGGAGGAATTACTTTAACCTATCGCACTAATCTACTTATTCACATCAAGATTGGGTAACTAGAATCGATATTATGTTTAATTATTCATATGCTAAATTTGCTTGATTTTTTTCAACATTCAAAAACAATTGAATCTTTTTGCATTTCTGATACTTTACTTTCTTCTGATACACATAGAAAAGAATTGGTCGATTATTTGTATACTTTAGAGAATAAACACATATAGTTATTTTATATGATAAAGTTAGAATACTGCTGTAATGAAAATTAAAAAAAAAATCATTAAAATATATATTATATTAGAATTACCTAGGTCCACAGTTTCACAGAATCCGATGGAATCTTATTACACGAAAGGAGACTACATTTCTATCTAAATTCTAACGTTAATAAAATATCAAACATTAATTATTATTTCAAAGTCGTGTCTCAGTTGAATTCAATTATCCTGACGAATGTAAATTGGGGCGTTTAAATTGAAACAACTAATTATACGCTCAGCACAAAGATTGATTGTTCTCATTACTGAAATTGTTGTAGTAAATTACTCAATTTAATGAAAAAATATATTTTAAGTTCTGACTTTAACCTTTCACCCTTTTCACGAGCCACTAAAAACGGAAACAAGGCAAAATCTGCGGAAAGTGACCAATTCGATTTTGTCAATACGTTTTTCTCATTGCGTGAAACTTGGACAAAGTTTTTAATATAACCAAATTCAAGTATCGACTATCTATGTGATTATCATAGGTTGTCCTAAAAAGTTGCCGTTCTGATTGCTTCATTACAAATCTCTGAATTTAAATAAAGCTGGTGAACAAAACGAAAGTTTGAACATAATTTACTTAAGGAAGACATTGTTATGTCGAAGATCCTAAAGTTATGCTGCCAGGCGAAGATAATTTACTTATACCTAAATACACACCGCTAGACATTAACCTAACGTACAATAATATAAACCAGTCAGATATACCCTTTCCTATCAATCGAAGACCTATCACCATTATTCATAAATACTTTTCAGAATACTATCCTTATTTTTAAATAGATTAGGGTTTGATACATATTAATTCAATGTTTTGATATAAATGGGAGCAAAATGTTATTTTTAATTACCGTAAAAAACTTTATGAGACGGCTAATTAATGTGTATCCTTATTTATCTCAGTAGGAGTTTTATTGCCTAATAACATAACCGTAAATTAGTGGAATGACGGTTAGATTCAACTAGACACCATTATACTCGCATTTTATAGATGTAATATCATCGTTAACAGAATTATTACTATGATGGATGTGAAGAAACAATTCTCAGCGACGGATACTGAGCATTCACCGTGAAACAGCAAATCTGGAGATAAACACCTATTTGAAAACTACAATTGAACCTCAAACATTATCTTAGTACCTGTGCGGTATTACATTGTTCCGATAAGAATATTCTGAACTATACAACCCATAAGCTATTAAAAGTTGAAAATGGATTCCACACAACTAATAATTCACACCTACTTACGTATAAAATTTAGCAGACAAAGACGTAGAAAATTTGAAAACTACAATAAGCCTAGAGAGCCTTGTGTAACATTCCGATTCCATTCCTTAGTTAATATACGATATAATTGTCCTTAGATTACCTAGCTATTGTAAATGTAGGTAATCTACATGTCAGTAAAAAAACCTTCAACATTACCCAGGTAAATGAAATATTATGACTGATTTAATGTCAGCTTAGCATGAAATCGGGACGTCAAGAGCTCGTAAACTTATGACAAGTCGTCGAATGACTTAAGAGATGACGCACGAGTTGCGTTTGTTGCTATGACGCTCGCGGATCTGCTGGAGGTGGGCCAGCTGGGCGGGAGAGGGCACGTGAGGAGCGGCTGAGTGCGGCGGAGTGGGGCTCGAGCCCGGGGGACCCTGCGGCCCCGTCGGCAGCGACTGGCGCCGACGCCGCCGCAGAGCCGGTGACAGGTTATACTTCACCTTCGCCTGGACCAACAACTCCTTGAAAATCTGCGACACGTTGATGTTCTCTTTAGCAGAGGCCTCCACGAAACCGTTCTCCCAGTCGACAGTAACGACCGACTCTGTTGTGTGGAATTCTACCTGTTGAAGATAATTGAACATAAACTGGAGGATTAAGTTTTCTGTGACTGTGATAAGACAGAGGTTGCGATGAATACCCTAATTGGCAAACTGAGTATAAAATTAAGTTAAGTGATGATGTGTCTTAACTCCGGGGATCTAGGTTAAATATTTTGCTTAGATCTACAATTCTATCTCTAATGTAGGTAATTACTAATTCACATAATTTCTACTTGGTATCTCTGTATTTTGTACCTCATATTTCACTATAATTTAAGTATCAAGCAAGCGATTCTAAGTTAAAGATTAAACGGAAATCGGCTGAGCTCGACGCAAGTTAAATAAGCTCCAGGAGATGTGTTCCGTTGTTTTATGAGCCAAGTTTAAAACACCTAACTTGAATATATTTCGAAATGTGCGTCGAAACGAGCAGGTGTTTTGGAGAGAGACGTGAAGATTAATATTGCTTTTGTGGATATGAGCAAATATGAAATATTGCTAAAATATGGAGTAGGCACCAACAGATATTCACCAAATTTTGATATTAAATATTAACCACTGCGTAAACACTTGTATTCGACGTTATAACTTAAGTTCCTCTACACTTACAAAACTCAGTTACTAAGTGGTTTTAGCACACAAGTAATAATTAAATTATTCCAATATTTTCGTAATTTTCGTCAACTTTTCCTGTACTGGTTACTTCCGAACTTACCCACTACCTACAACAGAAAAAACGGTCAAATGAGAGTCGAAGTAGCACACGAAAGGTTCCGTACATTAAAAAATGTTTCTTGTAAGGGCCCTCCTTTCATTTTTTACTAGCTGCCGCCCGCGGCTTCGCTCGCGTGGTACCCGGATAAAAAATAGCCTATATGTTAATCCAGCACATGTACTATGTATATTCCAAGTTTCATTCAAATGCGTTCTGTAGTTTTTGCGTGAAAGAGTAACAAACATCCATACATACAAACTTTCGCGTTTATAATATTTGTAAGGATGTCATTTTATTTACATTGCCGCTATATAAATATACATTCTGTGAAAATTTCAACTCTCTACCTATTACGGTTCATGAGATACAGCCCGCTGAGAGACGGACGGATGGATGGACGGGCGGACGGACGGACGGACAGCGGAGGCTACGTAATAGGGTCTCGTAAGCACCCTTCAGGTACAGAACCCTAAAAATGACTTATATGATATCGCAAACAATGAAATGAAATAACCGACTGACGTTTTTTAAGAACCAACTTTCTAGTGTTCCACGATACGCTGAAAATCTAGTTTTATATCTATATTGTACGAGTGTAGCTAGTATTGTTCAATGAATAGCGCTTGAATGAATTCGTTTCCGCCTGTTCGAAGTGCCCTACGGATATTGGCCAGTTCGCCCACAGCCACGCGACCTCGTGCCTCTTTCCTATCGACACGCCAACTTTGTGAAATATAACTTTGCATAAATTGTCTGTGTATATATCTTTCCTCAATAAATAGGTAGGCACTATAACGAAGCACATAGTGACCGTTAAAACAAAATTGATATGAATATTGTATGCTGACTACGATTGCGGCCCAAGAGTACGATTTTATTCGCGTGGATATTTCATATTTCATTTCATTTTTTCGCAATATATTTTTGGCAAACGGTTTTATTGTCTTCACTAGTATTTTAAAGAGGAAATAATTTTTGTTTGTAACGAATATAGGCTCCGAAACTACTCAACCGATTTAAAAAATTCTTTCACCAGTAGATAGCTACATTATTACGGAATAACATAGGCTATAATTTATTTTCAAAAAGAATAGGTATCCTTACTAAAACTCCAATAATGTAACCCGAGGTGTAAAAAAATGATCTAAAAAAATTCTAATTTGTTAAATACCCGAGCGAAGCCGGGGTGGGCTGCTCGTCTTGAATATAACTAATCCGACGATATTCAAAAAATACATAAAATAAATCAAACGTCTTTTGGACTAGTTGCGCCAAAAATCCGAAAAAGTGACACCCTGGTGTAATCCGGTTACAAATAACCATGATACTATAGCACAAACAACATAAATCGATAGGTATCTATGTATTATTTCCTTGAGCGAGCCGCGGTTGTTATAATGCTGGGAAAGCGCACTGAACCGGATATTGGATCGTCAGGTTCCGCTCCGGGCTATTTGTACCGTCTTCCGTATAGAGATAAACCTTGTCATACGGTACAACAAATGATACTCTATTTATCATACCTACGCTGCACTGTTGTGGGAGATATAAGTGTTACGGTGCATGCTACATTGTGTGTTTTCTGTACTTTTTCTTTTTCATTCGTGTCAATGGCATGACCTTAGATATTTTTACTCTTATGCCTCTGTTTTTAGGGTTCCGTACCTGAAAGGCACCAACGGGATCCTATTACTGAGCTGTCTGTCTGTCCGTCCATCTGTCCGTCCAAAATAAATAAAATGGGAGCCCCATACACGAAAAGTTTATGTAGATACATGTACGATGAAACGGAACCCTGCGTTTGCGAATACAACACGCACTAGACCGGTTTTTTGTACTGTGCTAGCCCAAACCCACATATCATGAAATAAGTACATGAAGATGATTTGATGAACTGTATGCTCTATGCTAAAACCAGGCTTTTAGGTTATTATTTGTGCACAAGCGGATGTTTTTCGCCACAAACAGATCTCTTTCACTGAAGTTAAAAATAAAACAGGCCGTTCTATGAGAGTTGCGAGAAAGGCAGTGCATGTTTACCGAGTGTCAGTCACCAACTTCCGACGTTAGTTTGACCGCGCGGTGCGACGCCGGCCGCCGTCCTACATTTCTCCCGCACTGACACTTCGGAAATATCATTTTGCACACTGCAGTAAGAATAAAGGTAGACTTCCGAAGCAAGCCTCAGTGACGCCGCGTCATAGCTACTACGAAAAAAGAACAAAAAATATCTCTTAAAATGAACAAGCATGGTTCCATGAATAAAAATTGTTCGAGCTGATGTATTTATTTCATTTGCTCATTTTATCCTTCCACTAGAGTCAATAAATAATATCCACCCCACAGACATACGGATAAAGCTAACGAATGAAGCTTCTGCATTTCTGAACAATTTTGTTATTTTTAGCATTGCCGATTTCCAATACTCACTCGCTTCGCAAACATCCCTTTGAATACACCTACTTACATTTTATATACGTACCTATGTTATACGACATTAAAATGTACTTAGGAATGGCGATAAGGGTTGACTCATAAGTAGACAGCATAAGTACTTTTCGACTGCAAAGTATTGCAGCTTGTATAATATAATGTAGCCTTCTGTACCCCAGTCGCACTATCCTGGAACGGACATTGCGTTCTTTTGTTTTCGTTTTGACAGTTGCCAAGAACGGCGTATGACGCGAATCAGAAAATAGCACGATACCACGATACCAAATGTGCATATACAAAACGTTATGCCTTTGTTAATTAGAGAGATCTTGCCTCAATTAATAGCGATCACGCTATACCATATGTAAGTGAAACCAATGTCGATCCAGTTGACCGGTGGACAAAGGCAGGTCTACCACAAAGCTCTGGCTACGTGGTGACTCGATCGTAGCGGCCACATCAATCGCGCGATGGACGTTTGACGAGGGTGTGTCAACAACATCGCCTATTGATAGCGTGTGATAATCGTAATAGCGTGCACATGGCTATAAAAACATCTATGTATTACTATATATAATGCTCGTTTTAATATATAAACTCTTACATCAGAACGTCTATATCATAAGTCCTAGAAGCATGAAACTTGGAGAGTATAATTATTCCTCTTGAGTTGCGCACTAAGAAAGGAATTCCCGAAATTCAATTATTAGAGGATGAAGCGTAAAGCTGAGTTGTCTACAAACAAACTCAACGCCGGCAAAGTCGTGGGGCATTCTTCTAGTACAGTTTTATATAACTGCACTATAACTAAATTATTTCTTAGCTGCAGATGAATTATTCCAGCTAAGTTTCTTTATTGATTCTGTAGCTGGTATTTTTCAAAGAAAAAAAGCGTCAGTGTTAAGGTTTTTATTTGAATAAAAATTACAGCACGTTTTACTACACCTCTACATTAAGAGCGATATAATATTTTTATCTAAATATGCACTTATTATAATTTGTAAATCGTTAGGTACCTATCTACCACTCGTGCTATTAGTTCCTTTGAATCAGTGTAAAAAGTGTGCAAAAAGACTTAAAGTGCGCCCCAAGTGCTCCTTTTTAGGGTTCCGTATCCGAAGAGTGCCAACAGGATCCTATTACCTACTAAGCCTCCGCTGTCCCTCTGTCCATCCGTCTGTTGGCGGACTCATATCTCATTAACCGTAATAGGTAGAGAGTAACTCTTTTTGAAGTTTACACAGAAAATAGAAAAATAAAAGGAGGCCATAGACAAGAAACATTTATGTACAAGTAAATGTTACGGAAACCTTCGTGTGCGAATTCGACTCGCACTTGACCGGTTGGTAGATAGGTTTCTACTATCTATTATTCTGGTTACTCATTGTAAACTAAAGAGTTTACAGTGTAAGTTGTTTGCAGCGGGACTGTCACAGCCGGCGCGGCCGGGGCGGTCCAGTTATGTAGAACCGCAAATTTATGGAATAAACATATACCTAATGAACAGAGCATCTATGTTAGGCATAGATGTTAGATAGAGCATAGACGTTTTTGCATTTAAAATCATAAGAACTTGGTGTTGAAACACTAGGACCATGGGAAACTTGTAGGTACAAAATCTTTTATAAAAAATATTTCATCTTTGTAAGTCGACTGCGCAGGTGATAAGAGGAGTGGCTCATTACTAACGCAAAAAGCGCTCGTGACGTGTCTTACTTAGACGTTCTTGATTGATCTTTGAAGTTAAGCAACATTGTGCGCGGTCGCAATTGGGATGGGTGACTGCAAGTAGCATTACGAGCTGAGCGCTTCCATGCTTCGGAGGGCACGTCGGTCCCGGCTTTTAAGTCGTTAAGCCATGAGGGAGGACTTTAGGTGGCCAAAAAACTCCGTCACAAGAGTTGGCCACTAGCTCGTACGAACTTACTTTTTTAGCGCAAAAAAGATTACTTACGTCATTGTTGTTCCTAGTAACAATTTCTGATTGGACGTTAGTGGGACCACTGTGAAGCCAAGCATGACTCACAGTTTCTGCGAGGCTGACAGTTGGGAAATTCAATTTCGCCACACCTCTGGCATTCCGGCTCAGTACTCAGCTCGTTTATAATATCACCCGTCTCACAAATAACCGATGTTCGATGCCATACCTACAGTTTCTGAATTCTGAAGAGAACTTACTTTAAGCTGTGATTCCTGGAGAAGCAGTGACCGTCTTTTAACAGGGTTAACCCTCACTGGTTTGATTTTGACGTTAATGTGCGAGATCCAATAGTTGGATAAGTTTTGTGCCCTTGGATAGTGGTTGTCATAATCTTTAACCCTTTCTGCACTGTGGTTTGAGAAAACCAGTGAAGTAAAGAAAAGATGGATGTATTGTGTAAAAGATGACCGGTAAATAAAACGCTTTTTCATTATTTTAGTTTTTGTTGTTATAACAGTAATAATAATGCACATTCTATGAAAATTTCAACTCTACCTCTAACTCTAATTACGGTTCATGAGATACAGCCCTCTGACGGACAGACGGACAGGCAGACGGACAGCGGTGGCTTAATAATAGGGTCCCGTTCGTACTCTTCGGGTACGGAACCTTAAAAAAGGAGTGAGTGTTGAGATGACTTCTGACAGAGGGAAATGGAAGAAAAATACATGTTGTGCCGACCCCACATAAAGTGGGAAAAGGGCAGGGAAATGATGGTAGTAGTAGTAGTAAGTATGGTCGTGATATTTCGATGACAGGTTGCTAGGCAACAAGAGCTTTATTCTCATCTTTTCTCTGGATTTCCAATAACACTGCACATGGTCTGCAAACATTTGCGAACGTTCAACAATTTCATCACTGCAATTTTCATGAAAAACAGTGAATATTTTTCTTTCATCTGATCCAAGAGCTGTTCTTTTTCGTCATAATTACTATTTTTAAACTGCACTGCTAGCTTGATACGTTAATTTGTTTTTTTCTATAGATGTTAAAAATTGTAGTTAGGTATATACTTCTCTAATGTACTTCTCTGCTGGACTGAAAGTAAAGAAAACGCATAGAATGCGTTCAGCTACTTCTCTCTCCGAGCATGTCGTACAAGTCGACTAAAGTAGTATTCTTCTAACATGATGGACCACCTATGTATATGGGCGATGTGCTCATCACCTGTCACTATGGTTCACCATATCCATCTTAGGACTAAATTAGTTGCTGCAAGTTTTCTCATCTTTACTTGTGGCTCTGCTCACCCTGCTAGGGATACAGGCGTGATAATATGTATGTATGTATGTTCAGAATTGTGTTGAACATGTTTTCTGACTGAGTGGAGGCACGTAAGAGCGAATTCAGGATTCGTTATCTCAAGTATTTCACGAACGTGCCCCTGATTAGTTGAGTAAGTAATGTCCCTAAAAGTTCTCTGAATACGTGACGTGTGCGTACATAATCCCTCAAGCCTTTCACGCTCCGCCACTTGTTGTTCTACCCTAATCATACGTGCTACAGTGAACCTATTAAATGAACGGTTACTTCAAAGATTTTTATTCTTTTCTGGCAATGATGCGAAAATCGTTATGAAAATGAGAGGTTTCGGTTTATGATCGTCATTTCGAAACGTGGTGTAACTTTTATTGCAGCTAAAATTGGCGCATAAAGCTTCGCTTCGAACAATGGGTGCGTTAACCGAGTTTTGGGCTGCCAACTCGATACTACAATACGATGTCTGTAGGAGGTAAAGTTTTCAGCAAAACTATCCATTTTATAGCCTCAATTCAACCTTTAAAACAAAGTACATAAGTTTTACCTGTCTAGCACCCGTCTCTGCCAAGTCGACCTTATTGCCGACGACCACGATCGGCACAGCTGTGCTGGCTTTCGTCTCGTGAATCTGGTCTCGCAATGCTCTCACTTCGGAAAAGCTGTCGGCGTCGGTGATGTCATACACGAGGATAAAGGCGTCCGCAGACTGCATCGACAGCGCCCGCATTGCCGGGAACTCGTAAGCTCCTGACGTGTCCAAAATATCCAGCGTCAGTCGAACTCCAGACACATTGAAGTCTCCATGATGCATCTCTTCGATTGTCCTCTTGTACTTTGGCGAGAATGTGTTGTAAAGGAATTGTGTTATGAGGGAGGACTTGCCAACTTTGGCTGCTCCCAGAACTACTATTTTGTGGCGTACTACGCTGCTATTGGCTAGATTACCGCTGCTGGATACAGTGTCTTCTACTCTGTCCGTCCTGAAACAAATTGAAAGAAGTACCTAGAGTTACCTATATTTTTTTCAACAGTCAACAAAATCATAAAAACGCTGTTACTTTAGCGTTCATTTACCTAGCCATAATGTGCCCATTAGAATATTGAGTAGTACAAAGTTTACCGTTAAATTGATCAATTTTCATGCGCTAATAGCAAGCCGAGCGATTGCTTTCACCGCCTACGGCTTCAGAAAACATAATTTCAGCCTAAATTTGCTGACACGTTAACAAAGTCATAAGTACAACGATGTGTGCGCTGTTTGCGTTTAACCCTACGAGAAATTAGGTCATGAACTAGCTTATCTATTGGTCTTGAAAACCTGTGTGATAGTGCATCGTGCCGGCGGTACTGTTTATCAACGGAAGCAAGGTGGGTGTAGCATTGCGAATAGTTGCAACATGTAGGTCATTGGCATTGTAAACGCTAGTAGTAGCCTTGGTTTCCTTCCTATGAAGTTTTAATTACGTAGGTATACTTAGTCACTACGACAGTAAACAGTATTTATAACTGGGGATAATACAGAGACATCTACTAAAAGTAAATAATTATAACTAGTGCTAGCTGTGAACTAGCAGTTAAGTGAGTTTTCTTATAAGAAAAGACACAAAGATATAAAAAGATATTTTTTCGTTTATTTGCTAAGGAATGTGACGTCACATTGAAATCATCGTTCCACAATCATAAAATCCACATCGCCATTGAAAAATCAGCCAGCTATTATCTTACTTATATTATAAATGCGAAAGTTTGTGAGTTTGGATGTTTGGATGTTTGGATGTTTGGATGTTTGTGCCTCAATCACGCCTAAACGGCTGAACGGATTTGAATAAAACTTGGAATATACATAGTACATGTACTGGATTAACATATAGGCTATTTTTTATCCGGATACCACGCGAGCGAAGCCGCGGGCGGCAGCTAGTTTACCCATAATTGATAAACTACTATTTTACTTTTCATCACATCATAAAAAAAGCTTATAGGTACTTCATCATCATCATCATATCAATCCAAATCCACCCACGTGTTTCAATCTTTATTCATTCATTCACGTATAAGTACAGTGGTACCACATATATTTTGCGCCTCGGAAATTTATAAAAGATAATTAATATAATTATGTACCTAATACGAACTATCGCGATGATGATAATTATGTAATATAGAAATGTTTGGATAATTATGTATATACATATTTTTTTAAAGAGTTCAGTTATTATTTTAATACTATTAGTTGCATATTCGGACAAATTCGGTTTTCATATAAAGCATGAAGTTTGCCGAGGCGCACAATACCTGTGGTACTACTGTAGGTACTTAGTAAACCTGAATTTAGAATTACGCACAAACCATTCTCCTGTTTTGCATATTCAATACCTACCTACTACGTTATTGCCAACAAGCTGCAATCCCATTCATTACGGCTCAATTGTACGCTTTGTGGAGCAAATTAGAATCTAGTGATAATTTACCGTTATTTAATTATTAAGTTAGTTATTTTCAGATCACCCTATCGAAATAAACTAAGGTAAGTTAATAAGTATTGTTTCGACTAACTCTGTTTCGGAGAAGATATTTAGGTACTTATTGCTGAATCCAATATACTTCTAATGAACGGTGAATAGCGGCGTTTTATCTGTCAAAAAGCGCCGTATTTTTTTTACAGGAAAACAACCTTATGGGTTTAACGATCCATCGTACCCATCGTCCATTAGTAGAATATTGGAACCGAGCATTAGATATTTATAGATAAACTGTTAATTTGATATCCTAAAGGGTTATGTTCGTATGGATAGTAAAACTTCTGCTTTGAGCAAAATGTCTTGATTGTAAAACGATTGAACTTAATTGTAAAATACGTGCGGAGCTGACTAAGTCGCGGGTTTCCTCATGTCTTTCCTGTGGTTATGGCCGACTAAGCTGAGAGGATGGTATACCTAGGTGCTGGACAAGCCTACTCCATCTAAATTTGTCCCGAGCACTACAGGGTCCCTTTAGTACCTATAAGCAAAAGTTTGCCTTCTGACGCTTAATAAAATTATAAATCATCTATTTTCTTTCTTCATCAGAATTATAATCAGATGATTTATTATTTTCTATTATCATATGCCAACTGGCAAAGGTCTATGATTGGTTAGGTTTATTATTGTAAAATGTGGTGGGCAAAATGACGTAAATGCAAAAAGGCTTGTTTGTAGGAGACCTAAGTTGCAAAATGACTAAACGTAGTTTTATTGCAAAATGGCGTGGTTATACATATTTGGCCAACCTTTCAGGTTCAATTGTAATCTGTCACCCGCATTATTTCTCATTACACCACATGTTGTAATTACTAGCCTTTACACATACATTATATTGTAATTGCGTGAGGGCCGCCCTTAGATAGTTAAGCATTGTGTTCGTAGACGTCGTCACTGTAAGCCAACAGCCGTTAGAGACGTGTGGCCATTGCGGAGCTATTGGGGCTATAGGGTTATGTATTTTTTTTCACAAGTAGCAACTGTAGCATGCTTTTACATCAAATGATTGTGCAATAAAAAAACTATGCGTTGTTGCGTTATTTCACAAACAATTCGTTAAAAAAGCTATAATAGGTTGGCGAGTAAGTGTTTGCACTTACTCGCTTACTTTGTTTACTTCTCTGCTCGACTGGGAGTAAAGAAAAAACATAGAATGCTTCTCTCCCCGGGCATGTCGTAAAAGTCGACTAAGGGATAGTATCCTCCAACATGATGAGATACAATAAGCAAGTATTCCCAAGGAGGGTTGACGCCAGGCAGGCGGCCGGTCATAAAACACCTTAGCCAAAACTCTTACAGCATGATCCAAGGATCTTACTGTGCCGACCCCACATGGAGTGGGATAAGGGCAGGAAGATGATGATGAGTAAGTGTTTGCACACTTATCCATAATAATTTATGAAGGCGTTTATGTAAGTGCGACTTGCTAACTATAAAAAAAGATACATTTTTTTTTCTTCTAGGCACAGTGATGTCCTTAATAGAAACTAACAAAAATCGAATTGGCGCATCCTTTGTATTAATCTCTAAAGTATTTTATATCCTACTATTTAAGCTTTCTCTTTTTTCAATATTGGTAAAAAGGCAGTTGGAAATTACGTCTACTTTTCCAACGGCCAATTTCTTAAATACGAAATATCTTCGTTTCGGCAACTGTGCCTAGGCCTAGTCCTTTCAGTAACGTTCGTTCGCCTTGCTACTAGGAAAGCAAAGCTTATGCTAGTTAGAGCACATGTTATTATCGCCTGAATTGTTTCATTATGTACCCAGTGAAACGCCTCTTTTGTTTTGTTTGATTGCGTCTATTGTGTGCTGAAGATGCTAAATACTGGAGCAAGATGATGGGGATAACCAGTTAACAGATTTGAAATTTCAAAGATAAGGAAAATGAATAAAGAAAAAGTTTTAAGAATTATTAAATAATTCGCTAATCTTGTAATATCTTTCTAGAGGGTTAGTGTGGTTCCATATTTATCCTATCCTACTAATATTATAAACGCGAAAGTTTGTAAGTATGGATGCATGGATGTATAAATGTTTGTTACTCTTTCACGCCTAAACGGCTGAACTGATTTGAATGAAACTTGGAATATACATAGTACATGTTTGTAACATATAGTCTTTTTTTATCCGGGTACCACGTGAGCGAAACCGCGGGTGGCAGCTAGTAATTAATATTTTATTTATTGGTTGCGAAGCGAAAGATATAAAACAAATGTACAATTGCTAAAATTAAGTTTTAAAATGAGTTTTCACTTTTTTAAAGCATTCTAGTTAAAATGTAACTAGGATAGGTACAGTAAGCTACAGTACCAGTTTGCAAGTGGCACGAGAAAAGAGGAAAGAGGGGGAAACCCTTCCAGTTACTGACCACGTCTAGTGTTGCTTAACTTTAATGATCGATTACGAACGTAAAATTTTTGTTTTCTTTTATGTAGCGGCAATAGAAATACACACTGAAAATTTCAACTGCCTATTACGGTTCATGAGATACAGCCCGCTGACAGGCGGATGGACGGTTAGCGGAGGCTTAGTAATAGGGTCCCGCTTAGTAATAGGAACCATAAATTTTTTTTACCTAAAAATAAGCGTCTAGGTACAAATCCCAATTGATGACTGCGTATTTTCACCGCAGCTAAGGATTCACCCTGTATAAAATGAGAACATCTGCACACATAAAGTAGAAAATAGAATTCTCTCGTCTGTGAAAAAGTGAGCATATTTCCACAAAAGTGTTCATTCGTTCCGCAAAAACGTAAATACAATTTAATTTAGCCATTCTCAAAATGTAATTTGCGCAACAACGGGAGCTTTTTATAATCTCATGTGCGAATGTCGTGCCAAGTAAATACATACAGTGAAAAGCTTTTTTGGTGAGACCTCTAAGGATCTCCACCGACTACCTCATTCCGTAACTTAATAGGACCGATATGTTATGGTGGTTGAGCGCACTAGCGGTCAGTGGTAGCGGCCCCGCCTTCCGATCCTAATGTCGTGGGTTCAAATCCGGAAGCATGAATTTCTCTGTTCGTAAAACTTATGTGCGCTATATCAGTATGTTGTCCTACTACGACTAGTCGTATATCACGTATGTCACGTGCCATGTTGTCCTACTACGACTAGTCGTATGACACATATATCACGTGCCATGTTGTCCTACTACGACTAGTCGTATGTCACGTGTCATGTTGTCCTACTACGACTAGTCATATGTCACGTGCTCATGAAAGTGACAAAAATACTTTTTTGTCCAGTTTTATGTCGTTCTTATTTCCAATCTTATATTATAAGAATCTTTGTCCTGACTGACTGACTGACTGACTGACTGACTGACTGACTGACAGACAACGCACAGCCTAAACCGCTGGACGTAGAGACTTGAAATTTTCAGTGTAGGTAAACCTTGGTACGTAGGGGTGTACTAAGAAGGGATTTTTCAAAATTCAACCTCTAAAGGGGTGAAAAGGGATGAAAACCTGGAATCAATTTTTGGTCTAAAACTGCACATAACCTATATCAAATTAAAGAGCCGATTTTTCTCATTTAGTTGATGCCATAATTACCTGTAAATTCTTTATTTTTGGCATGTTTTTCATAAAAAATTTAATACTTTTATTTTGACATTATGACAGCGATGATACCACAGATTAGTATTAGATGATACAAAACATATGGAAAAGGAACTGTCAATGTCAAATTACCTGTGAACGGAAACATAAATATTACTGGTCTAATAAGGTTCCAATCTTGATTATTCATGGAGTTCTGACGTAATTCTACGTCTGATAACTAGATGTCGCTGCTAATTCTGATCAAATCAACGCGCTATCGTTGCATTTTGAAAAGTTTACCTTAACTCTCAAAATTTTTACTAAATTCACGGAAATTTCTTAATTTTTAGATTTAGGTAAGTTTGTTACTCTTCCACGCAAAAACTACGGAATATACTTACATACCTTATTATTCATATTCGTTCGCTAAAGTTAGCCATAGCTTAAAGTTAGCCCTGTCACTGTTTGTCATTATGAAATGGTAAGAGAAGGCAATACTTTAGTCATCGTTTAGCGTACACTATATTATAATGAATAATGAGGATAGTAGGTACCTACGTGTGCTGGAATGGGACATAGGGTACTTTTTATCTGGGTACCGCGTGAGCGAAGCCGCGGGCGGCTGCTAGTTCAATAATATATTCTGTACTTATAATTGATGGATGGATGAAGAACCTTGATGGATTGCACAAACAGAGGGAGGCCTATGCCCAGCAATGGGTAAAGTCAGGCTGTGAGTGATGATGATGGTGATGTACAAAATAATAAACCCTATGACATCGTAGTCATCGATTGTAACTAATTATTAGCTGTGCCATAAATGGGAGTGTCTCTAATTAGCAGTCTCAACAAGAGTATCAAAAATTTTATTGGCTCCACCGAGTAGTGACAAAACGGATGTGGTATATAATTTCAGTAATAACGGTGAAAAAAACACAATAATCTGAATTATCTTTGCATAATTTATATCCGTAATAAAATGCTGATGTTCCAGTAAAGCTAAGCTTATTAATCAGACCTCGATAAAAAGTACCTACTCTATTTAATATTTCTAATTCTTGAAGCGCTCGTGGCGCAGCTTGCTTAGACGTTCTTGATTGATCGTTAAAGTTAAGCAACGTTGTGTGCGGTCACATTGATAGGTGACCGCAAGTTACGAGCTGAGCGCTTCCGTGCTTCGGAGGGCACGTTAGATTATCGGTCCCGGCTTTTAAGTCGTTAAGCGATAACGGAGGCCTTTAGGCGGCGTAAAAACTCCATCACAAGAGTTGGCCACTAGCTCATACGAATTTACTTATTTCATAAACTACATAAATGTGCATTCCTTCATTGTTTTAATTTATTATTAAATTTCAGTCAAATGCGTCAAACCGTTATGTAGATGAATGGTAACAAACGCACTCACATACAAACTTTCGCCTGAACTATCCCATGTTGTACGAATAAAATATGTATTATATAAAATATACTAATTTACGCGCTCGGCTTCGCTCGCCTGGTGTAAATTTAGACACCCCATTTTAACCCTTTTTGAGGGTTATTTTCAAAAACTGAATTACGAGAAAATTGAGATTTATTTAAAGTATTCTAACCAAGTTTCGAGCGAAACACACCACCTATTAAAAAGATCCCATGCAAACTTTGACACCCTATTTTGTTTGTTTTAAATCTATAATCTAAAAGAAACCCTGATGAAAATCCGTTAAGTAGTTACGGAGATACGTAACAAACGGTAACAAACGTTTACACTCACAAACTTTCTCATTTATAATATAAGTAGGATTGCTGAACATTTCACACAGCGACCTCCCCCCAACTAAGTAAAGCTTGTAGGTGCATGTTCATGGACAAAAGCAGTTACCACTGAAATTGCAGCTATTACATTCAATGTGGTTCCATTGTACAGATCTATATAATATGTATAGAGTGAGACGGCCAATCATTGTTCGTACTTCAGGGTAGAACTGTGTCTCGTTAGCTCCTACTTGATTGCTGGTCTAGTGGTGGTGACACCATCTTTCATTCGTGGGCGTTGATTCGAATCTGCATCCACAGAATTGACCACCAATGATTTTCCTGTTCGAAATATATATCTGTACTATACCAGTACTCTCACACGGTGAAGAAAAACATCATAAAGAAGCCGATATGTTGTAGAACTTAGTAACATTAAATAAAAATTTAAACAGCCCCCGACCCTCAAACAACATACCAAATTTCAAATCAATCGGAGCCGTGAAAGTTGGTAATATCCTTTTATCAAGTAGGAAATGAGCTGGTGATTCAGTATTTTATAAACCATCTGGTTCCTATAGTACCAGCTTTGCTAAGATTGGGACTAGATGGCGCTGTGTAAAATGTCCACAAATGTTTATTTATTATACTCTTCCTCTACTGTAAACTCTGGCAATGAATGCGTCGTTTGGTCTTTGATCCTCACAAACACTGAAACTATGTAGCATATTGCCTTCGGGTTCAGCCCTATAAGGCAACGATAAGCTACGAATGTGGTTTGAAGATTATTTTGAATTAGGGTTATATTGCTCCATCGAGATTTGAAATATCAACGACCGGAAAAAGTATGAGTTTTGTGAGAGAAATACAGTAATAATGAGAGTGGGTATATTTTTCAGAGAGATACAAGTACTTAGGTATAATTAAAAAATATAGTTGTTTAGAAATTATATAAATGATTACCTATCATTACACGGTAGTAAATCACGAGGAGCATCTAAGCTTAAAAAAAATCTTTATCAAAAATACGCGCATTACTTGAAACTTATTTTCAAGTGAGCCTAAAGTCTTCGTGCGCTTGGCATTACACATGTATTCAGATGTTCATAGAATCAGTAGATGCCTTCAGTAGTTTATAAGTTTACGAAAAGTTTATAAGTATAATAATAAAAGTTATAATAAAAGTTATTTATATTTATACTCTCAAACGACGATGGAAAACATCGTGAGGTAACCGGCATGTCGTAGAACCTAGAAAGGATAAAAACATGTGTCAAGCGCACTTTAGATCTTTTCACCACACTAGTGATACTACTAGTTGTTTACAAGCATCTTAGACCACCTCTATAGTCAATTAATTGTAGGCCCCATATCCGCTGCATTATGGCTTCACAACAGGCACTTTACGATCGAATAGCTTTATTTACCAGCAGGCGTCATATTAATTTTATTGGTCCGTTGTAAGTAGTCGGCATCGGCAGTCGGCTTTATTGTTATTTTAAATTTTATTAGTTACAGTGTCAATGACTGCCACTTGCTAACATAGGGTACGAATCTCTCTGAAGTTACAAGACAGCCAATAGTTAACAAGGGATTTGGTATTTTTTTGCAGACGAGCGTTGTTTGATAATACTCGTCAAACGAAATTCTAAACAAGCGAACTTATTTTAAAAAACTAAAGAACACAAAATTAAAAATGGGTAAAAAATAAGATTGGGTTAGAAAAGCTTCCAAATTCTAATGTAAATAACACCAGAAAATCCGTATTTTTCTATGTAAAAGATGTATCTGGATGTTATTTTAATAACCCTCAGACTTATCAAATTTCTCTAGAGAATAAAGGGTTAAAATGGAATTCGAATATATACAATACTGAACAGCTTAAAGGTTCCATTGGTGGCTAGAAATAATTAAATCCTTTGAAAACTTTACTCATTCAAAATGTAAAAAACTCATCGCTTTGAAATAATTAAACTTGGTAAATTACAAGTACCATTATAAGATTAATCTCGCCAATATCATAAACTTATTAAGGAAATGACGAGACTTTCAATGTGTGTGTGATAGTTATATACTAGAGAGAGCACTGGTTGTCTAGTGGTAATGACCACGCCTTCCAATCCTAAGGTCGTGGTTTCGAATTCGGTCGTGCACCAATGAATTTTTCTTTTCGAAAAATGTATGTGCGTTATACCAATACTCTCAAACGGTGCGGTGAAGGAAAATATCGTGAGGAAACCGGCATGTCGTAGAACATAAAAGTACCTAAAAGTTCGAAAACATTATGCCAAGTGACAAAAAGAGCCTCATTGAGCAGTTGAAATCCTTTCGCCACACTGGTTTGAAAAGACTATTGATACGACTAGTACCAGGTATCTTACTAGTTTCCCCCTCAGGCTTCGTTCACGTGGTTCCGGGTAAACAGTAGCATTATGTCACTCTCTAGCTATCTCTATGCAAATCATGTCCTTCCGTTGCTCCATTACTTGGTGAAAGAAGGACAAATCAACACACGTAGAAACACACTTTCGTATTTATAAGGGTACTCTTGTAAGGATGAGTCTCTGAAAAGTTTTCTTAGGGTCACCACACATCAAAAGCGCGGGCGCGGTTGGCCTTGGATAAACAAGCGATGGGTCATCTAAGTTTTGTAATACTGTATTTTCCGTTATAAAACGTTTTACAAGTAAAGTTTTGGCTAGGAAATTGCTTGCTAGCAGGAAAATGAATTTTCTTTCTTGAGCTTTTGCCAGGTTATGAGGTTCATACTGAAGTTACTTTAAAGTTTCAGGTCACTAACCCACAGGGAAATCGTTTTTTTATGTACAAAAGTATTAGAAATTAGATGTTTGTAAATTTTTTAATGTAGCTGGTTATGTTTTATATTAGTGGAATTGATTTTACAACATGGATCAACTGTATTTTGTCATAGCAACAATGGTAATGAAAAAAATGCCTACTCCGTACAACAAGGTAGCCAGCTCAAAAAACAAATTTTGTAAATAAGTAGTTTTTTAAAGTTTAACGATGTAAACCATTGTATTTGAATAAAGATGAAAGAAATGCCAGCGTTTGAGCGTATTGAAAGCCTTTCAAGCAGCACAAAGGAAGCAGTACTTTGGAAATAACAAACAAATTGAAAAGAAATACGAAATTATCATCGCTTAGAACAATAATTAAACTTCCTCAAAGGTCCGTAGGTCGAGTTTCTTTGGTTTTCTTTACGATTTTAATTCCATCCAAAGGCAAACAAGGTCTCTACCAATAAACCAATTAATAAAACGACTAGCACTGAAATTCTTTAGCTAAGTAACGTGTACTTTAATTGAGTATAATTGAACGAGGAAAAGCCTTTCCACACATTCTTCCACAAATTCTAAAATATTTGATTGAGATAATAACAACACCCATCACAGTTTTTGACCCTGCAGTAGGATTTCACGTATTGTGGGTATCAGAAACTACGAGTACCATGGTACCACAACACTCAGACCATTTTTACAGAACGTACAAACATTTCTCATGCAGCAAGAATCGAAACCACGTCCTCTGTCGCACCTCTGCGTCTCAGCACACGCCCAAGACTTTCATATAAAATGTAAATAAAACCGGTCAAGTGTGGATTTCGCACACAAAGGGTTCCGTACCACGGTACTTCAAAAAATCATGTATGGAGGCCACTTTTATTTTTTTATCTTTTGTTTTTAAGAAATACACATTCTGTAAAAATTTCAACCCTTTACCGTTCATGAGATACAGCCCTCTGACATCCAGACGGACGGATGGACGGACAGGCGGACGGACAGCGGAGGCTTTGTAATAGGGTCCCGTTGGCAGCCTTTGGGTACGGAACCCTAAAAAGGTCTATAGTTAGCCATAAGTTGCTTAAGTGCCAGACCTAAGTCATTATCTTCTATTGCTGAAATAAAGAAGGCCGCAACTGACAGCTAGCTAGCTTTTAATACCTATTTCCAATAGGTATTCTTCTTACAACAGAGGGCGGATCGGTAATTACCATAACTGTACCTACATTGTTTTTTCTGTCAATAAATATGTGACGCTTTTCTACAAATAACGTTGCTATGGTGATGAACGCCGCCCGTTAGTAGAAAAATGGAATCGGGCATAAGTAGCTCGTACGTTATTGGGCTGCGTTCAGTCCCAAATTTACAATTGATCCTGAAAATAGGTATTTATACAATTGAGTCTATCGACTTGGGCACTTTAAAGTCACAAAAAACATTTCCCTCTCTCAGAAAAACATACTAAAAGAAGGGGATTCTTCCCCAAAGATCAGGAAATCTAAATCTAACGACAGCGGCATTGTTTCTTCTCAAAGAATTTTCCTTCGTCTAAAATTCTCCTTCACAACATTTTTTTTGTGTTGTCAAATCAGTTTGTTACAATTTGTCAACAATATTGACCAACAACTAATAATCATTATTGCAGAGGGATTTTATTTTCAGATTTGAAAACTCAATAAATAAATGTTGGTTTACGAACTAAATTCAAAGCATTGAGAACAGACCACTAGAGTAGGCTGGACCTATTGAATACCTTCCCAAAGCCAAGCTCAGTAATTCCTCGGATAAGATACTCATAGTTAAGTTATTTCGTAAATTCCCAGAATTACGGGCTTTGAAAGGTGGACAGCCGAAAAAAAAATGGTGGTCATTTAATAAAAAAAAAAACATTTATTGCCTCATATACACTTACATTACAATTTGGATCACTTAGTATCTAAGTTTTTACATTATTTTAACGTTTATAAAATAGTAATTATGCAAATAAGATAGCTGATAGAATACATATATTATTATACTTTATTATTAATACATACGCAGTATACATAAGAAAACCCATAACAAAAATTCATCACACTTAATGAGTGGGAATCGAACCCACAAACTGCTGCGCAACAGGCAGAATTGCTACCAACTGAGCTGAGAGGCCTGTCAACTAATTAAGTTGGTTATGTTATACGCTTGACGGCTAAACTGAGCTAAACTGGCAAACTTATTGGGTATTCAAAGTGCTTTGATTACCTACACTGCCAGTGTGAACTGCTTTTGTGAACGCTCGCCGTGGTTTTTGGCGGTTAGGGCGTGTAGTCGGGAATATTGAATTTCTTTATTGTTCACAGAGAAAATTCACAGGTAAGGCATTAGAAAGTAAGTACATATCAAAGGCGAGCTTCGTTCTAGAAGACTTTAATTAGGAGTTCAAATTTTTGTGACAAACTTTTGTGACAAATACTCGAGAGATACGATGTTTCGGTGTAGCAAAAAACACATTTACAATCTTCTCTAATACAAACATGTTATCAAAAAACAATTTCACATTTCGTTTTGCTCGTGCGGTGTTTACTAACATGTCCATCGGTGCAAGATTTACAGTTTGTTTGTATGCAAATTAAATTACATAAATCTCTACTCATGTTGGTCTATTTAAACGATTAACTTCAGCAAATTTGTATATATGTACGTTGGATTTGATCTGCTATCTATTTCTGATTTATTTTAATTCTAATTTCACTTTTGGATGGTCTATTGGACCTCCTTTGAAAATGTCTGATCTTAAAACAAAAATAAATATTTAATTTTGTTGTTTACCATTCAAATTTACACCCCTTTGTAAATTGTAATAGAACTTCGGGGCAAGTTGTAACAGTTACAACTTGCCCTGGAGTTCTATTACAACTTACCCCAAAATGAAATCAAATGCTTTTTTATTAATAGTTAAAACATTTGAAAGTCTATTATATGGACAACGCCTCTAGACCAACACGTATTATTCAAAAACTCTTATAAATTAACGTATAATAAAAATTTACGAGAGTCAAAAATCCTTATAATATGGTCAAAATAGTACGTCTATAATTCACCACCGGTAAGTGAACTGACCTAATGTGTCTCTGGCTGTGCTTATGTCATAAGGCCGGTCATATAAATCATGTTCAGCGTTAGTTATAATTATTTATGTTTATATTTACTGAGAAATCTCATTGTTACTTCTTACCCCCGCTAGAACTAGCCCCCAGTTCCCCTTATCCTAGTTGTATCGCTAATCTTTTCGAACCAGTGTAGTGAAAGGATATAAAATGCGCCTCAATCCTCCTTTCGTGCACTTGGCACATGTTTTCGAACCATTTTGGTTTTACTTTACCATAAATTAGAATAGTAAAATCCATTGGTGCTTGACCGAATCTGTAGTGTATGTTATGTTATGTATGGTCGTAGACAATTTAACCTTAATTTTTAAATCACCTGTTTCCACGGATCACTAAATCCATCATAGTATTCTCTAATCGATTTTGAGATGGAAGTTCGAGACTTGGTTGTATTGAGTTTAGGGTTGGCAAAGTTGGGCATATTAGGAAATTCGGCCTGCGAACAATATTGTGTAGGTAGGTAGAAGATATTGCACAAATGATACTTCATCGATAGATATGGTTTTAGATATGTAGGTATAATGTATATAGATATCATTTAGATAAAATATCTAATAAGATATTTAGAACATTAGAAAATGTTAAATATGAATGTGGATGGAATGTGTGAAAGATGCCATGAGTAAACAACGAGTGAGTGTTGAGAAGACTTCAGACGGAGGGAAATTAAATAAGAATATATTTTGTGCCTACCCCGCATAAAGTGGGAAGAAGGCAGGGTCAAAGTGAAAGTCAAAGTATATTTATTGCAGAAATACATGTGTAAAATATATTGGGCAGCACAATGCATGCATTATGCAGCATAAAACAGGCAGCATAATGCATTGGAAATGATGGTGATTGAATGATTACTCAGGGAAATGATGGTGAGTTTATATTTATTTATAGTGCTTGAAGTATTTCCAAGCAGTGAATAAACCGACTTTCAACAAGCGTATCGCCTATAAGTTTATTCTCTGAATCCATTAAACCCGATTAGGATAAGCCGACTTTATCTTCATTCCTTTAAACCTGCTAGAATTAGTCTAGCAATTGCCACTTTAAAGCCTCAAATGAAAATTTAAAAAGCTTTGATCCGCAATTATCATTAGCATTTGTAATTTATTCACGGTTATATATATATAAAGGTATACTTGTACCTACATAGCTTTATGGAATAAATTAGAAAATATCACGCCTGTTTCCCGGGGTAGGCAGAGACGACGCATCGCCATTTGCTACGGGTTTGACATACTACAGTCGCTTCATTCGCTCTCATCACATTCCTCATGCATGCTCGTTGGTTTAGGGTTCTCTTGACCTGGCTTTTCTCCAAGCATAAAATACACCTTCACCCGAAATACGGAGTGATTATTTGTGAGAACATCGTCATGTGATGTCGTAGAGTCGTAGACACTCCCCTAATCTTTGTACAAAACTCATCGAACTTTTCCAAGCCATTTTGCAGCCCTGGCCGTGTTACGTATGGTAATCACGACCGTGTGGAGCTTAGAGGCAGGTAAGATATTTCTAGGCTTGTTGTTTACCACAAAGAAAGCTAATGGATATGAAAAACATGTTGTTATCAGTCTAGGAACCCATTTCACCGTAATTTGAACGTGTTAAGAGATAATGCGTCCAATAATTGCCAAATTGTATAAAAACTTACAACATTGGGCAGTACTAAGTCGACTCGTCAACTACTAAGTCGTGTCACTTGTTCTTTTGGAACCAGTTTGGTGAAAGAATTAAAGTACGTTTGAAAGAGGCTCTAGCAGTGACAGGTCTTGAATGCGTTGAAATAAATAAACACGTATAGTTTCAATGGGCGAACTAAACGCGTTCAATAGCAGTTAAATTGTATGAAAACACTTAGCAGTGACAGTTCTTCAACCATTTAGTTTATCTTAATTAAGGCTTTCAGTTTGAATGGTGAAATCAACTACTAAATATACGAAATAATTTGATAAATTTTGATCAGTAACGAAACTCTTCGTCATAATGTTGCCTGCGTTTTAATGTCATTTCCTAAATGATCCTAATGATTTCAAAGAATTTAATAATTTTGAATAAGAGAAGATTGATAAAAGGTCGTACAAAAAAAAAGACGTCAAAAATTGCAGTGATTCATGAGATGTGTTTAAGGAAATCTCAAAATCGAAATCTAGATATTTTTATGATGCTTTTGTTATAAAAATAGCGAAGCCCGATCACGCGCGCACTTGTGCTGCTATCAGTGTTATCAATGGCTGATAAAGTTACCTACTGATAAACAGGCGGAGTGTCCCATGCAAACCTTCTGTGAACTGCTGGAGGCGTACACGAGTACAAATGGGTTACATGCCAGCTTAATGGAAGCCAAGCTATGTGTTACAATATACAATGCTTTTGCCAATATTCGCCTGCATTTACAGTCAAAAAGATGAAGCAATGGTTCTCAGAACATTATTTGATTATTGACATTGGAGTCTGATATCTGTAGTTGGTAAATGGCCGTTAAAAATATTTTCTGTTAATAATCCTATTAATATGAGGATGTGACGATGTTTGTGCCTCAATCACGCCGTAACGGCTGAATGGATTTAAATGAAACTTGGAACATACATAGTATGTGTGCTGGAATAACATATAGGCTACTTTTTATCCTGATACCACGCAAGCGAAGCCACGGGTGGAAGCTATATCCTTATAAATACAGATGAAGAAACTCACTGTAAATGTTTTTGAACCGAGCATGACTTTTTGATGTTTTCCTTAATTTATTGCTACAATATTTTAGGAAAAACAAAGGCTTAGCTTTGATGAAATAAACCATAAATCTTTCTTCCGTTTAATTTGAAAGCATGTGCTTCAATTCCCAGGAATTCTTTCACGTTACCTGAACAGTTTCAATGATTTGTAGCAATTATTATTCCGTGCACTCGCCCGTTAAGATTTTATCGTTTGCCGCTTGAGTAAAACCTTTAATTTCTCCACAGTACGGGTCGTAGCACTTCAACAGCGAGCTTGGAGCGCGTTAATACCGCGTGAATGGGCTGTAATAATCACGCATTGAAAGTCTTTCAATGTATTTTAGCCATGAAGGGATAGTTTCTATAAAACGCTGAGGCATTCTCGTTGTATCGAGAAAGGGTTCTACCCTAGCTGAGATGGGAAAAGCTATTTCAAATCTCCGTTTACTTTTTCTTGGATTATATTCTAGTACATGATGTTCACACAAAAACTGATGTGTTCCAAAAAGTTTTGTAATTCAGCACAAGGGAATGTGGCAATAAAGATAAGTTAGAAAATACAGTTCTAGAACTTTTACTTATTCTTCTCCCGAGAATTACCACAGCAGTTTGTACGATATACATACCAACATAGTGACTACTTATATGGGCGATGGGCTGATCACCTGTCACCATGGTTCACCATATCCATCTTGGGACTAAATCAGAAGTGTCTGCAAGTTTTCTTATATTTACTTGTGGCTCTGCCCACCCCATTAGGGAAACGAGCGTGATAATAGATATGTATGTATGTACATACCAACTACTGCCAGCAAGTAAGCTAGCTATCATACAGAGCCATGGTAGAGTAAATGTCAAGAGATACCTCTCTCTACCTATAAAATATCTTTATCATCAATCCTCACGTACCCCGTTTGCGAAAAATCCGAGAAGTGTATTTTCTCATCTCGTTTTTGGGAATGCAAAACTGCGTCAGGTATTTCCGGAAGCTATAAATAGTGAAGAAATAAAAGTTTCCCTATAGCAGCACAACTTCTTGTGAAATTCAATTTATTACACTGATTGTTATATAAAAATATTATATAAAATTTGTTAAATTGTCGGTCCCAGCCTTTAAGTCGTTAAGCCATGACGGAGGCCTTTAGGCGGCCTAAAAACTCCGTCACAAGAGTTGGCTCATACGAACTTACTTACTTATTTTTTTTATAATAAAAAAACTATAACTTATAATTTTCTAAAATATAATCTTATAATCTTTTCATAAGTTTCATGAACTTAATAAAATCCAGCAGACAAACTAACGAAAGTTCTTCAATATGTTGTTATTTTAACATCTTATCATATTTATTTTATCTGAACCGCTTGACAATTAGCGGGCTGTAGTGAGTAAATAAACTCACGCAGTCACGCCTTCTGGTGGGCGGGGTTCAGTAAGATTAAAGAAACATTTATTAACAGAAATAAAACTACAACTAAAACAGGTATTATTTACAAAATACAAAAAAAAACAGTTGGACTACCTACTCTTACAAACGGTCCATACATAGCTCACCTGATCAAGATAATCAGTAGATGGAAGTGTGCCCAAGACATTGATCGCATTGCCACACTAAATGACTATTATAAAATCGCGTATAATTTTTGGTTCAAGTAATAAAGATACTTATGACAAGAGTCCCTAATAGTTTTTTTTTGAATTGGAAGTAAATGCTTCATTTATATATTTTCGAACGCGATTTGTGACAAAATTGCGCTCGAGAATTTTATTCAATTTGAGAATTTCTATTCAAGCAAATCTTCGAAATAAATACTGGCGACCGATCGTGATAATTCACTTTGCTTTCCTTATGCCTTGAATCAGCATATAATTTAGGAATACCTAATATTCAACAAGCGCACAAAAAACCCTGTTTTTTATTTAGCATTCGTGACCTAGACATTCAATCTGAGATGACTTTAGAAGTACTCATTTCAATGGAGTCTTCACCCTGACTCATAACCTTTGTAAGCTCTTTTAGTGCTTGGAATCGATCGTGGAATGGGCGTAAAGACTTTTCCATTTCACAATCGCAATTTAAATACATTTCGTATTACGATAAAAGTGATACACTTTAAACGTTAATTTATTTTCATATATTTCTGTACATTGCCTAGATTTTTACACAGAGTGTGATTGTGCACGACTGGGTTTGAACCCACGATCTTATGATCGGAAGGCGGGCAGCTACCACCAGAGCTGACTCTCATAATCCTTCATAATCTCATTCAATGTCATCAATGTTTTGGGGCACAATACAATACAAAATGGAATACGAACGAATCCATCAATATCAAAAGTGCGAATGGATGGATACACATTTTCTGAGAAAAATATTGTTTATTTGTGGTATCAACAGGGCAGTGAACCCGTATCGAAGTTACAATAAGCCAATTCACAATTTTTTTAATCATCCACAGCCTGACTTTACCCATTGCTGGGCATAGGCCTCCCTCTGCTTGTGACATCCATGCCAGTTTTATACTAGATTCATCCATTCACGGCCCACGATTTTTTATTTATCGTCTGCCCATCTCGCTGCAACACGACCTTCGTAATATCAACATAAGTGTTCTTTGTTGGTCGAGCGAGATCTGTAAATATTTCTTCCGGGTCTGGGTGTTGTGGTACCATGATACTCGTAGTTTCTGATACCCACGACACAGGGAATCCTAGTGTGGGGTCAAGACTATATGTATGTGACTGTTGGGTGTTATTTATTTATTTATATACTTTAACTTATAATCAAGCAGGCAAAGATCGTGCGAGATCTCAATTCGGGGCAAACGACTAGTTTAAAAGGGGTCGTAAAACAGACGGAAATTGGTTGATATAAAAATAGCAACAATGTTAGTGAGACTGATACACACTCTCACTCATAATATTAGGATGATACCTACCCTGCTTACATAATGTTATTGCGGGCTGGGGGGCCGGCAACACATCCAATATAAGGGGGCGAGATTTCATCGACAATGTATTGAAATGAGTTGAATCACATCAATATACTTTGGGATGCGATGGTAAGCAGTAATGGAAAAGGTTTGTTTTCCAAATTCGTATTTTTCTTCAACTACTACTAGTCATGTTACTAGTTATTAAAAATAGTGTAATGAAGGAGTTAAAGTGCGCTTTAGAGAATATTTTTTTCTTAAAACACATATTTAAGATTTTGCAAAGCTACAAGTACAGTAACTGACTACGTAGGTGCGTACAGTTCTTTGCACGTGACGTATCACTCACTCTTCACGCTAAGAATGCGCCAACATTAAGAGCGCTTAATTTATTACGATCGTACACGAGTTCCAAAAATATCGACTTGTTTAATGATAGCCTTTATGTTATTTTTATCAGTCTAAGTGTGCTTATTTGTAGCAAAACTCATAACAGGAATCATTATTTAAAGTTTCAAATTCTTTATTTCAAAAATGAGATACATCTTCGACCAAATTTGATCGGAGTTAGAAATTTGATCGCCTTACCTACATAATAGTTTATAACTGGACTTAACTGTGTACCTTTAAGAAAATACTATAGAGATCATCATCACTACTACTAAGGCCTTTTACCATCTATAGTAGATGATTTATACAGCGTCAGGAGGCAACAATGCTGTAGTGCCCAGAACGAATTAAGATGGAGTAGGCTTGCCCATCACCTATTCCATCCTCTCAGCTTAGTCGGCCTTGTCCACAGGAAAGACATGGTCATTACGTGCGGAGCTGACTAAGCCGCGGGTTTCCTCACGATATTTTTCTTCACCGTTGTGAGAGTACTGGTATAGCGCACATACATTTTTCGCACAGAAAAATCCATTGGTGCACGACCGGGTTTGAACCCACGACCTTAGGATTGGAAGGCGGGGTCACTACCAACTAGACCACCAGTGCTCTCATCATCATCATCATCATTCGCAATCCGACTTCACGCACTGCTGGGTATTATAGGCCTCCCTTTGTGTGTGCCACTCTCCACGGTCCGTTGCAAGTCTCCTCCAGGTCCAGCCTGCGATGGATGCTGTATAACCTTAGATTATGTTAATAATAAAAACAAAGAAAAGGTGGATGGATTGTGTTGACATGGTTAATAAAGGAGTGAGTACAGAGATTATGGCTGACAAGCAAGCTCCTTAGCTTGCTTGTCAGCCATAATCTCTGTACTCACTCCTTTCCCTTGAAAGGACGAAGAGAATATGCTGTGCTGACCTCATACAGAGTGGGATAAGGGCAGGAAGATGATGACTTTAAATATGTTAACAAATTGCGAAAGTTTAAGAAACATGAATCATTGTTGGCATCAGGAATCATTGTGCAAACCACATGTGCTATGCAGAATGAAAAACACGGTTGCGACAACCTCATTTATTTTAATAGCTAAAGCTTAATTTAAATTTTTGTAATTACAGTTCTTGAGCGACCCCATTTGAAATGCCTGCCCCAGCCAATTAGTTAGTAAATAACATAGCAAACCGGAAGAAATGGAAATGAGTCTACAAATTACTACTCCAAATATCCTAGTAAAGCTTTAAGTATTGTTAATTGGTTGGTTTGCATATTGCTCTGCATATGACTGCCGGACTATTCAGTAGTTTAAGGTTAGGTACTGAACCTATACCATTCCATGCTGGGAACGTTACTGACCTGACATAATTGTCCAAAAAAATATATGTATGGTTTAATTTAAGTTACCTACTCCCCCGTACTATTGCCGGACGGTTTATTTTATATTTTACTTCTGTGACTGTGCCTGTCTTACTGGGTGGACAATTTTAGCTGCATTTACACATTATGCAAATGTGTTCATCACCAAACCTTTATTTAGAAGACCGTCATGAAACGACCTTCTGCCTGGTATCGACAAAAATATCGTCTGGGTTTGATCCATCTCAAGTCTAACAGGGCCTAAAACTGATGCCATACTCTGCAAAGACAAATCCTTTGTAGTCCCACGTCCTTTGATAAAAAGCCCAAATGCACAGGTATATTATACGAGTAATATTAAATTGCAGAAAATAGCCTACTCAAGATAACGAGCTCGTCTCAAAGTCTTTTGTCATGTGAGCCGAACGCTTTTTACAATGGTTTAACGATGAACACAATACACCATTTTATTACAGACCTTTGAGACAGATAGATCACTATAACTTAAGAGTCGAAGCCCGAAACAGCTACTTCGAAGATCAATCAGCTCTCCGAAAACTTTATAATGATTTTGAAATGAGTTTTAAGGCAATATCGATTACATGAAGTTCGATTAATTGTAAAAATATTATACGCTCAATACAGAAAGTCTGTTGTACACGAACTTATTCGTCGCAATGAACTACTATGTGAAAATAAATTAAATTATAAATCAAATATGCGTACCAAAACAATTTATCTACGTCCCCGTAGCGCTACGTGACACGAAGCGTAGATGTAGCTACCAAGACCGTAGCCGATCGCGTAGCACCTATTTACTATAAAAATAATGATTGCAAATTCACCTGTGGGATCTTCTGTCCTCCTCGTGATCTTCTTTCATAAACGAAGGCTGCAGACTGAATCTGCGCCGGAATTGGTGTCTTCCCTTCATGGTGGATCACTTTAGCACATAATAGGTGAGTCCACTGAGGTTGCGAGAGGCAACAGGCGCGAAAGGTTATCGGCTGCGCGGACGTGTGCGGCGCCTGGTGGTCGGCAGACGAATGGCGGCGGCGGCAGGGCTCGCGGTGCCGCTCCGTAGCGCATCCTTTAATGAAAACATTATACTTATATATCTCCGTCGGCCCGCCACCTATCTATACTTAAGGGTATAGCGTTGAATACTAAATGGATTTGAACTTTGATTCACTTAATTGGTTGCAATATTCCTGGGCAACTCGTAATCGAATTATTTAATGTTTGAATAGATACTCTTCGTGAAGTATTTTAAGTTGCAATAAACGTACACAAAGCAGCGTACAATTATTGATCAGGCGATATGATAGCAACAAGTACTCGTGAATGTGCGGTGAGCGCGAATCGTGTCTTTGTGTAATGAAACTCCAACTATAATTTTAATGAAAAATAACCTTTGTTACGACCTGAAATAAAAAAAGTAACGGCCAAATGAGAGTCGAATTCGCACACGAAGTTCCGTAAAATCGTACTTGTATGTACCGCTTTTATTTTTTTAATTTATTTTACTTTTATTATTTGTTGTCATAGCGGCAATAGAGGATTTGTGAAAATTTCAACTCTTTAACTATTACGGTTCATGAGATACAGCCCCCTGACAGACGGACGGACAAATAGCGGAGGTTAAGTCATAGGGCCTTGTTGGGCCTTACCCAAAGGGTGGGTACGAAACCCTAAAAAACATGAATGTAATCAAACCGCAGGCCTTATACGTAGGCCTTCATTTTCGATTACCTATATACTACATACTTTTCTTCCTTCACGAACAAAAATATGTTTTTTCTGTAGAGAAAAAACTAAGTACCTACCAATGTTTTGGCAAATTTTACTTTACCCATCTAAATCGTCGATATTACGAAATTACATTTTCTTTTACAAATATGTAAGAAGGGTATGAAATAAATATCTAAATGAGTGCGTTGGAAGTTTCGTGGTTGTAAACCTCAGATGAGATTTAAGGTAAGCAATTTTCCTAAAGGAAATGCTTATCTTTTAATCCCGGCTGGAAACATGTTGGCAAATAACCAACAAAATAATCATTTTCTTATTATTTTCAAGGAGATGACAAGTAAAATTGATTTTATAATGAAAGAGGGGATTGGGTTTAAGGTTTTTATTAATATAACTCAGTATAATTGTAAACTTACAAAATATAAAAGACACATGAGTCTGCGAGACGCTATCTTAGAAAAGTAGTACCAAAACAATAGCAATAAATATATATACATATTATATAAGCCTACCTATAGCATCTAAAATAATTGATAAAAATGCCCTTTATCGAGATTGCGAATGACATGCTCAAAAACTGTTTAAAGTTTTTAGTTCCACATTTATGCAACAAACTTAATAAAGAATACAAAATAAAAAAACAATAGTAATAATAAAATTAAGACAATTATCCTTAGCTGGCTTAATAATTTTGACTATGGAGGCATTAAATGGCAATGAATTCTGTTTGTAATATTCAGATCATTGAGGTACAAACTACACGCATTTGACACAAATAATATTTACATAACAGGACATAAAATTGTAATTCAACCTCTACATAAACACACACACATAATGTAGAGACACAGAGATACCTGTTCTTCTAATTATAATAACTATTCAACTAACATCGACATAATAATATACTGTAATAACTCATGGGAGAAGCCATTGGCTTCTGAAACAGTTTTGACTAGTTCAGGAGCCTAAGGATCATATTCAGGATCAGGAGCCTAATATACATGTCAATAAATTGATTTGTATTTATATATTTTATATGAATTTTACTAGACATTGGCGAGATAATAGGTTCCATGTATATTCTAAAATTTAAGTAGAGGTCTAATAAGTATTCCTCCTTTCAAATCTGCCACATACCCACGATGATGATGCCAAAATATATTGTTTTTTAAATCTGTAATTCTTTGTTTGAAATCCTTAAAATATATTGATAGGCAGAGACAGAGTGAATCTGTAAAGCCTGTTGCTTCAGCCCGGCGGTGAAGGCGGACGGGGCCCCTCACACCTTTGGGCGTGAGAGGGCACGTATTGGGGTTCCGCAAACTTTAAAAAAACTCTATTTACGGACGCTCCGTGCTTTCTTTGTGAGCGAGCGTTTCATGTGCACTCGAGTTTTGCTTGACTTGGCAAAGGGTAAACGTTCATAGCCGTGGACATAGCCTACACAACAAATAGCAAAACAAATAGAAAAGTCAGAGATAAAAACCGATCAAGTGCGAGTTGAATTCGCACACAAAGGGTTCCGTACCATCGTACATGTACATAACTGTATCTTGTATGCCCCATTTTATTATTTATTGTTATAGCGGCAATAGAAATACCTACATCCTACACAATGTGAATATTTCAACTCTCTACCTATTACGGTTCATGAGATGTAGCCCGCTGGCAGAGAGACATACTGACGGACGGATGGACGGACAGACAGACAGACGGACGAACAGCGAAGGCTTAGTAATATGGTCCCGTTGGCACCCTTGGCACGCTTGGCACGCTTGGTCGCATTACGAACAGCTTTAAATGCAACGTAGATTTAGGAAGTGTCCAAGTGATCCCAGCGATTTTAAGGAACAAAAAAAAATTGACTATGACTTTGACCCTTCGGGTAGGTACAGTGTATTCCTTCAGTATCTTTTTAGATTTCTACGTTCTGGATTACTCATAATCGTATTAATGTAGAATTCTGTAGAATAAAAGGAGAGTACGAGATATCAAAAAAGGATTAGGTGCCTACTCAAGAGGATTAAATATAATGACGCTTTTTAATGGAAATAAGTTTAAATTCATCGTATTTAATGAGAATAAAAATTCATGCTTAACATTTATCAATCATAAGTCTTATAATTATAGTCTTTGGAATAGAAAATCACCTATAACTGAGGTTTTATCTACTTAGACTGAGACCAAACGAGCGTAATTTCGGTTGCATTCGGTTTCATATAAAATCTGTTTTGTTTCACACAAACAGAGAAAATGAGTTCATAATACGAATAAAAAAATAATGCTGCGCACAAACGCGACAGAAATAACGCTTGTTTGATCAGACTTTTCCAGCAATATGAAAATCAATTGAAATGCATGGACCTTCGTATTGACCGCCTCATTTGGAAGGTCAACAAATTTTACCTATTCACTCATCTATACCTAACCGGCGATTCACTACAGCGCCCGACTTGAAAGGACTCGACGGGCACTTGTGAACTGAGACAGAAAAATACATTCTCGGAAAGAAAACTTGATGAAATAAGCCTCGGTGTTGGAAATTTAGTTGTGTTGAGACAGTGGGGAGACTTCGAAGGGAATTGCAAATTAGCTTGCTGCGGCGGTAGGGGTTGGGAGGAGACAGGTGGCAAGAGGCTGGTAACTCTTTGTATTCTACGGTGGGGGGACAATTCATGGAGACAGAGAATAGTGAAAGAGAATAGCGTTCAACAAGTGAGTTCGCTTTCTAGAACTCTTTTTTTCCAGACGATGCGATACCTGCAAGACGCCTTTGGAACATTTTAATAGACTTTTAAATTTACAATTCTAGTATTTATGTTTCGATTACGGCTTTGTCAAGTTTTAATGAGAAACCATTATCAGCTAACCGCTGTGTAATTTAAGCCTACAATGGGTCAGACATTGACTAAGTAGTACAAAGGCTTCGGTATATGCCTTCAAGGAAAATACAATCTAAAAATACAAGTTATAATCTAGAGAGATGTCCTTTTCTTCGCTTCTTGTTTCTGCTGTTCAAGTTTCTATAATAGTTGTATTTTGTACATTTCAGAAGTTTGCAGCTAGTATCGAGTACGTAATAAATCAAATCTGGTTGTTTTGTTGTTTCAGTAATTTCTAAGATTCATAGTTCAGAAATTACATTGACTTGGCAAACGCAAAGTTAGTTTTACAGTTTTCAGTTACAATCAGCATTCAGAATTGCAAGTTAGTCAAAGTTATTAACTTGTATACCTTGTTTTTATAAGTAATCTACTAATATGCGGCCACACTGTTGAGGTTTTTGAAGTTATTTTGTGCACCTTTATGTGACGAATATTTAGTTACATTACGCATTCTTCGCCGTATACGGATTATTGTGGCCTCAGCGCCCCGCAAGTACCCTACATCAAAGATACCTATAATATAACAAGACTGAGAGTTCCGATCAATAAAGTTTTCGCTTTGCTGAGTTCAGAGTTTACTTTTGATGATTTTCCATAATGTTAAAATCTATGCGCTATAAATGAAAACGGAAACTTGTTATAGAATAGTGCAATAAAGTCCTGTCAAATGACTACCCCCACTTAACTTAGGAGTGTCTTTTAATTTAAATGACTTATACTGTTTAAAACCTTTTAGCAATGAAAATGAAAGTATTTTTGAATGTTTTCACTTGCAATAGGAGTGAGCTAGTAAGATTTAAAACTCTACATTTTGTTAGTAGCTTAAATAATCAGCTGTGATGACGCTGTTGGACGGAGGGATGAAGTAGCAGGATAAGATGTCAAAACAAGGGTTGAATTACATCATTTTGGTTCGGAACCCATAAGGAAAAAAACAGTCAATAAAAAGAGAATAACCAAAGGTCTCCAGTAATCGAAAAATATAACCAAGTTAAATAGGTGTCGGGCAAGATTTCCTTCACACAATAACTTATTCACACATCGAACCTGCAAACCCGCAAGAGATAAAAATAAAAGGAAAAGAGCAAGAGATAATGGAATGAAAGCTTTTGTATTAAAAGGAACAAAACAGGAGCTCGATTCATAGAGGGTCCAATGTTGTACTGGCTAAATAAATTACGTCTTGTGCTTATACTCAGAACCGCAGTGATTTACCTTGCGAAAAGTTCACTGGTTTTGCGGTTAAGTTGCTAAGAGTAGTAAAATGCAAACTGTCGTACTGGAAAGAAAAAAATAGGTTCACTTGTTCATTAACAAGTGAAATTGTGTTTAAAATATTTCAGTTATATACACAAACTAGTCAGTCGCGTTGGGGGCGCGAGCGGCACGCAGCTTGCGAGAGACAGAATCGCAGCTGGTGAAAAAAAAAAAAACCTTTGGCATTTGCATCGCACCATCCAAGAGCACTGGTGGTCTTGTGGTAGTGGCACCCCCTTCCGATCCTAAGCATCGTGAGGAAACCGACATGTCGTAGAACCTAAGTTCGAAAGCATGTGTCTCTTTACTTCTTCATCTCTTTGATGAAGAACTACTGTCACGATCAGTAGTATAAATAGAGCTAGTTCTTGGATGCATGAAGCACGTGGCCCAGAGCGAATGGTGGAAACAAAGGGAGGCCTACACCTTAGGAGGATACTATGGGGTGTGGATGATGATGATGATGATGTATATTTAGCTAAGAAAATAAAAACTATTTCCGTTCCAGCTTTCCATTTTCGAACGGCAACGAGACTGACTTCTTAGTAAATCAAGGGATGTTGTGCCTTTCGTTTTTAGGGTTCCGTACCCGAAGGGTGCCAATGGGACCCTAAAACTAAGCCTTCACTGCCCGTCCGTCTGTCTGTCCGTCCGTACATCTATCAGCGGGCTGTATCTTATGAACCGTTATAGGTGGAGTTGAAATTTACACAGTGTGTATTTCTATTGTCCCTATAACAATAAATAATAATAGGGGGTCCCATACAGGAAATGTACAAAAATGTAGTCTAATTCGCACATGACCGGTTTTTATTGGTTCAGGGCTGCATAACATGTATGGAACTTTTACTCTAAGGTCGCAATCTAAAAACTTTGCCTGTCGCATTTTGGCTATCATGAATTCAGGGAATTTTTAACTTTACCACAAAACTTGTAGTTAGTTAAGTATTTTACAAGGGCTTCGTATTTTAAATAATGTTTAAACTTTAAGTTTCTTCTTTTTATCTTTAAAATCCTAACTTGGCTATAACGTAATTCAATAAACAAAGGATTTTCTTAACTAGATAGTTTTTTAACTCTCTGAATTATAAAAATGTTATAAGAAAACTTGAAGTTAATGATTTAATCAAAATCTTAGTAAAAATAAAGGCCTAGTTGAAAAATTAAAACTACGTTAGTAAGTTAAAATAAAAATAGGTTTAATATCAGCTGTTTAGAAATATGGATAACTAGCACTGGTTGTCTAGTGGTAGCAGCCCTGCCTTCTGATTCTAAGGTCGTAGATTCAAATCCGGTCATGCACCAATGGAGTTTTCTGTTCGAAAAATTTATGTGCACTACACTGGTACCTATATAGCGCACCTAAATTTTGAGAGGACTGCCTCGCAAACGATGAAGGAAAACATCGTGAGTACCTAAACCGGCATGTCGTAAAACCTAATAAGTTCGAAAGTAAGTGTTTCAAGTGCACGAAAAAAGCCTTTGAAGAAGAATTTCATCACACTGGTTCGAAAGAACTGGTAATAAAAATAGTACATTAGGGCGTATTGCCCATAGGAACACGAGTCGAGACAGAGGCGCCAAAAATTCTAACAAATCCTATAGATTCAAATGAGTTAGTTCCCGTAGGTATATGCGCCCGTGACACGACTCCGCCTCGACTTTCGTGTCTGTGGGCGACGGGCCTTATTATGACAGTAACTCCAGGATAAGGCGTTATGTTCCCTAACAGTATTCACAACGACGCATGTTTATTACGCACGACTGGAGGAATACCCCGCCTTTGTCTGCATTGAGTTTATTTTCATACAAATTTCATCTTCCCGTGGCGTCCTTCAGGAGTGAAAGAATGAAATGTAGTAAATTCAACGTAGATTTAAGACGATTTAAAGAGATTCTTACCTATCCTATTGAATAAAGTAATATTGGGTTTGAGTTAGAAAGGATATGTTATATAGCAGACCTGGTCTATGTACACCAGGCAGAAAAATGGTCAAAAAATCAGTGAATTTTGAAAAAATACTCTATCTCTAATTTGAAGCATGATTGTTTGTAGTAAAATGTTTAAAAATACGAAGATTTTTTACAATTGTAACATATTTTCCTGGACGATTATCTGCCACTGTTACTCTGTATTTTGATATTTTGATAGCTTCATTGCGAACATTTCGATTCTATGCAAACGAAATGTAGTGATTGACTTTGACAAGTAGGTAACTTGTCAAAGTCAAAAGCTGTAAAAACATTTAACTCAATAGAGACTCAATATTACCCCGCCATATTGTTTTATGTTGTTGCCCTTTGTGGGAAAGATATTTTAGGAACTTGCAATAAATAAAGCAAAATAATAAAATAATTACTATGGGAAAAGGTTTTACATAATATAATTTAGCTATGTTTATAAAAGTGACCAGGCCTAGGTTCCGTGTAGGTATTTGTGAAGCATCTCCTTACGAGAATTCCTTTCTTAGTGCACCAGGTTATAAGCTATCTTCCAAGTTTCATATTTCTAGGACTTGGTTCAGGTTGCGTGTTGATATGTCAGTCAGTCAGTTTGTCACGAAAACAATATATGTATATTAGATATGACGGTCATTGCCTCCTCACTACACGTGCTCCAATCACAACTTGCGCAGTAGCATTTTATGAACGCTCCAACTTTATTTGCACGAATATTACAGTAAGTTATTGTTTATTTTGCGCTTTATATCATCCTCATCATCATCAGCCTACGAAAATTCACTGCTGGACATAGGCTTCAATAATATACTTCCAGGGCGAACGATTTTGTGCTGCCTCCATCCACCGAACCGCGACCTTCACAATGTAATCGGTCCATCCAGTGGCGGACCGTCCTACACTTCCAAGACATTTACCCCGGTTATTTGTTCTTCGAGCTATATCATCTGTCCATTGCCATTTTAACTAACTCCTATGTAAGAAGATTTTTTCTCGCTCTTGTTTATTCCCAAGTATGGAACATAGGGTACCGTTTAGACAGCGCAAACAAAGTATAAATCAGCCTAATACGTAACCGGGGAGGGCTCCTAGCTACTAGGATTTATGTTCATTGTATGAGTAAATAGCTATCAATTCCATTTTATTGGATGATAAGGAAATAAAACTCCAAGAGGGTGATTTTGTCGTTAAGTAAGTACAAGTTGTATACTAACGCACAGAGCCTGAGATGGGAGACAATGTAGGAAGTTTGGAATTGTTTTGAGATGAAAATAAAATGTTCTTTGAAGATTCTTTTTGATTGCTCTGTTGGTTCGTGGGGTTATGTTGGATATAAATTTGTGAGGTCTTTTGGATCAATTATATATTTTTTGCTGGCAGGGCAGAAAGTATTTGATAAACATTACAGAAAGCGGGACGGGGCGCCGAAAAAAAACAATACCTTGTGTAATATTTCAATATTTTAGCTAGAAGCAATTCTCGACGAGTCTATAAAATACGGTTTATCTTGCCAAGCTGTTTGCGTAAAGTTTTGCATCTTTTCCCCGCAGACAAGCAGCAAACTAGCGAAAACGTAGGAAGCAACGATTTTAAGGAAGCAGAGAAGTTTAAGTTATTTGATTTGACTTACCTAAGCTTAGAGACGTTGAAACATTCTGAGGGCGGTGGATGGACGACATTATCACAAAACCGTGATGGGTGGTAAAACCAGACCTGTTCTAAGATGTGGGTAAAATCTGGTTGTGGATGATTATGATGATGTCGAAATAATAAAGCGATTACAAGAAAGTATTCTCAACTGAAATTGTTATGTAGTCAGAGGATAGTCATGGTCTTTATGACACTTTGCTCTAGCCTATAACCATTGGACAATGGAGACGCTTCCAACGATACCTCATTTTCAAATATGTCTAATTATGATAAAAAGTTTAGAATTTATGAGCGAACAGATGAACATACGAGTATATAGATACCGGTCAAAATCATAACCTTCCTTTTTGCTTCGCCGTAATCGGCTAAAACAATAATCAATGCGTCTGGTTTATCGATGTCACATGTCGTCCATAGTAAATGATGCACGGTAGGCCAATAAATTGGTCTACTAGTTTTGACAAAACTGTCTGTGTAACCAATATCGCGCTAAAACATTACATTAGTAACTGAAAGAATATGATTTTAAGTGAAAATCAAACTTGTTTTATGACATGTAAATGAAAATCATTCTTAGGCTGGTAGACCACATTTTTGGCTGACCGTACAGATATAAACGTATTACACGATTTTGTTTCGAAATCGCTCCGATTGTCGCTAGTCTTAAAGCCTAAAGTTTTAATCCAAGGTCTGTAGTTGTGGGCTTCACAGTAATTACACTAGTTTTCAATCCTGCAGCTGATGAATTAATCTGTGATGTAGGCTAGATTTTATATTATATGTATGTGTTGTTAGCTCTCATATTTTGGTAAGAAGCGCAAGGACTGTCCAACTTCCACTTAGTCACGTACCGGCCACTCGTGCCGGTCATCATTTAAATATTTCGAAGTTACAAAGTTTTAAATATTTTTTCGAAGACTCGGTAATTTTAATTGGAATGATGTTAGCTTACAATATGTTTATATGAAGCGTTCGTTGATATTTTTTGCCAACTTTTGACATTAAAAAAAAACAGAATGTCACATCTTTGATAGATAAAACTGGTATAAAAATGCAACAAATAGTAGCAATCATAAATTCCACTCTCTCAAAGTATTCGCAACCATCGATAAAACTGGCAACATTGTAGGTATGGTGAAAATATATTATTGAGAAGAATTCCTTCTAGTCCTACTATATTATAAATGTGAAAGTTGTGAGGATGTTTGTATGTTTGTGCCTCAATCACGCCTAAACGGCTGAACGGATTGAAATAAAACTTGGAATATACATAGTACATGTACTGGATTAGCTTATAGACAATATTTTATCCGGGTACCACGCGAGCAAAGCCGCGGGCGGCAGCTAGTATCTTATCAATTAAATACGTGATAACTTTAACAAAAGTACTCAAAATAACTAGGTATATATCACAATAAAATTATGAACAAAACCAAAGCTTATCGACTGGATTATGTACTGAAGCTACAAATATTTGAATCTTGTTTCATTATTGGTCCCCGAGCCGCCGGTAATCAAATCATATCTTGAGCCAGTGAGCCGTAGACACGAAGCTCAGTAGAGAATGGAATAAGTGCTGTAATAGAGACGACTGAAGAAATCAGACAGCGAGAAATTTTTATTTATCCCTACTGTCTTCAGAATGATGCCCTGGTCTGTGCAAAATAAAATTGAAGCCATTATGACAAACTAGTGAAACGTCCAGTGACTTTGCTTACGTTGAGTATTTTTTCATACTAACTTAATTTTCCCGTAGCGTTCGCTAGGTGTTGAGTTTTGGGAATTCTTTACTTAGTAAACCCCTACACCACGAGAAAAATATACCCTCCCAAATATCATGTTTCTAGGTCCGTCACTAACAAAAGATTTTTATATATTTGGCCGTAAAAGCTCATTTTTTATTTTCATAGCCAAATTCTATTCGAGTTTTCCGATCGCTGTTTTCGCAGATAAGACTTCAATATTGTTTCCAAGGTCAAGCGGTATATAAATACCTACCTAGTTTTTGTAATTTCAGCGCTAGTCGATGCAATTAGTCAGCTTCATGTCGCTCTCAGGATAAGTCGCTCATTAGTCAGATCACGCCTTACCCGCCTGGTTAGGAATAAAAAGCAATAATGTTTGCTTTTTATTGTACTACTGTGATGTTGCGGAGAAACATCAAAAGCCAAAGTTCAATGAGTTTAATAAATAAAACCGATCTAGTGAGGGTCGAATTCGCACACGAAAGGTTCCGTACTTATCATCATCATCATCTTCCTGCCCTTATCCCACTCTATATGGGGTCGGCAAGGATCCAAGGATCATGCTGTGGGTTCCGTACATTAAATGTTTTTAGTATGGGGCTCACCTTTTTTAAATAAGAAATACACACACTGTGAAAATTTCAACTCTCTACCTATTATGGTTCTGATACAGCCCGCTGACAGACGGACGGACGGACGGACAGTAGAGGCTTAGTAATAAGGTCCCGTTGGCACCCTTCAGGTACGGAACCCTAATAAATGAGTAACACCTAACAAGCATACATAGTTCTGAGCCCACACTAGCATTCTCTGCGTCGTAGTTTTCAGAAACTACCAGTAAAACATACATACATATATATTATCAAGCCCACATCCCTAATGGGGTAGGCAGAGCCACAAGTAAACACAAGAAAACTTGCAGCCACTTCTGAATTAAAATCCTAAGATGGAAATGGTGAACAATGGTGACAGGTGATCAGCCCATCGCCCATATAGGTGGTCCATCATTTTGGAGAGGATACTATCCCTTAGTCGACTTTTACGACGTGCTCGGGGAGAGAAGTAGCTGGACTTATTCTATGCTTTTTCTTTACTCCCAGTCCAGCAGAGAAGTAAAATAGTACCACAATACCCAGATCCGGAGGCAATATTCGCAGAACAAGTAAAAATTTCTCCCGCGGCTGTAAACGAATCCACTCTCACATTTCAGCCGAGCACTCGTAGCAATGACCATACTCTCACTTACTACGCCACCGAGGTCGGCTAAAGCTTTTGTTCATTGGCAACGACCAAAAAATGATTTAAAGAATTGTTTCTTGCGAGATGTACTTCCTGTCACTAGTTCTTTCGAAACAGTGAAGAGAAATGATTTAAAGTGAGCCTCAAAGGTCCTTTTGTGGACTTTTCAGGTTCTACGACATGTCGGTTTCCTCACGATGTTTTCCTTCACCGTTTGAAAGTGCTGGTATCGCGCGCACAAATTTTGGAACAGAAAAAATCTTTGGTTCACGACTGGATTTGAACCCACGATCTTAGGATCCGAAGGCGGGGTCTCTACCACTAGACTACTTTACTCTCCACAGGAATATGGAACAAATGAAGCCGAGATACAATAGCGTTCGTTATTGCAGCCGGTTTGACAAATTACTAACATAACTCATTTTGTGTTATCTCACGACTCAGCATCCCCCAATATCCATTTCTTTACGTATCGCTGAGGGAGTTTTTGTTTATTACTAAGGGCTGATATTCACTGGAGTGGCAACGTGCGGTGTAAACGAGAAACTCATTAAGCTTCAGTGGAATTGATGCTTATTCAAATAATTGTGTTAAATTATTGTTATTCATTAGTATATTCATTTACTTATATACTTGTTTACTTACATACATACTTATTCACTTATATACTTTTATATACTCATTTATTTATTTTTATTTTTACATTTTAGGAAAACTTACAGCTATGTACATCAATGGTTAGAATATTTAATATATGCAGAGAGCACAAATTTACATACGGAAAGCCAATTAAAAGTTTCCACTCATAGTAGGTACAATCAAATAGTTATTAAAGTAAGACTCGTAGACAACGGAATTTAAACAACAAAAATATAAAATAAACTAAAAAAAGGTTTTTTGCAAAGTAAAATCAGAAATCTGATCATCTGTCACCATGGTTTACCATATCCATTTTAGGACTTTATATCAGAAGTGGCTGCAAGTTTTCATATGTTTACTTGTAGCTCTGCCCACCCCATTAGGGATACGGGCGTGATATGTATGTACTAGCTGAAGTGGTACCCGGATAAAAAATAGCCTATATGTTAATCCAGTACATGTACTATGTATATTCCAAGTTTCATTCAAATCCGTTCAGCCGTTTAGGCCTGAAAGAGTAACAAACATCTATTATTCATTCTTCTTTTTTTACGCATATCCATACATACAAAGTTTCGCGTTAATAATATTAGTAGAATGTATATGTGTATTAGTTACGTAATAGTGATCACTCCACTTTGTTAGCGATTCAATTCAGTCTACAATAAACTTTCAGCATTTGTCAGCTTTATTTCAATTATTGCTATATTGCTTAATTAATAACAAATCAAATATAAAATCTGGAAACCAATAAGCAACGGTGTCTGACTCATAATTTCTGAAAATAGATTTGAATTTAAGAAATATTAATGGTAAACAAATTGGATGTCTTGATTTTAATAAATTTCGTAAAAAAAATACCGTTTGTGGTTTTTCGATTCGGTTCTAGGTTATTGGAAGCAAATTGAATTTGTTAGAATACCTACCTAAAGACTACTACTACTAGTCGTGTCACTAATTCTTTCAAACCAGTTAACCATTCTAGCAAAAAGAATTCAAAGGAGCTTTTGACACATTTCTTCGAGCTTTTGTTTTTGTTCTATGACATGCCGCTTTTCTCACGATGTTTTCCTTTACTGTTTGAGAATACAGGTATAAGCGCACATACATTTTTCGAACAGAAAAATCCATTGGTGTACGACCGGATTCGTATCCACGACTTTAGGATTGGAAAGCGGGGTCACTAGACCACCAGTGTTCTCAATCTCAATTATAAGGCAAATATATAATTGACAAAATAATTAGCCTAAGTACAAAGTCGAGATAAAAAGCCATCTTAGACCATTGTAAGCCAATTTCTTAATGAAAAACTTGCATTCACATCACGGAATTTACAGAAACGCGAAATCTAATAGAAACAGGAAATGAACAGTTTTATTCTATATAAAATGTTAGCAGGTACAAAGCGGAGAGGGTACTTTAAACAAGTGTATACATAAATGTCTTTACAGATGAACCCACACGTGTCAACTGATTTTGTCAATGTGTAGGCATTTCTCACGAAGAACCTACTTCCATTTGTATAGTATAACGTTGACGGCCTCGGTGGCGTGGTGGGCGATTGCTCGGCAGAGACACAAGAGGTGCGGGTTCGATTCCCGCTGCGAAAGAAATGTTTGCATGATCTGTAAATATTTCTTCCGGGTCTCTGTGTTATGGTACCATGGTACTCGTAGTTTCTGATACCCACGACACAGGGAATCCTAGTGTGGGGTCAGAACTATGTATGTGACTGTTGGGTGTTATTTTATATAGGTGAATAACTGTGAATAAATGACTGACTACTCGTAAATTAAAGAAATACCTACATAGCAATTTTTCTCATATGCCCCGTGCATCGAGCATTTAACTGAATAGAGGGGTAATGTTATTCGTTTTGTTCGAAAAATAATTCCGCCAAAACAGATCAGAACAGTGGGCCCGCCCCTGCGCTCTGATTGGCCGACTCAATGTCAAGTATTGAACTAGAGCTGTGCAATAAAATATTCATATCGATATCTATTCTAATCGATTCTAAAAATAAAAAATAAAAAAATATCGATAGCAATGTTTGTTTAGTGGAACACAAATAAGTTTAAATGTATTATGTTTATGTGTGTGTTTGTGCGTGTGTGTACGAAATAATAACTAGAAACTTTATAAAATGGAACTTCCATACTTAAAAAAAATATAGTAATAAATGAAATAAATTCGATAATCAAAGGAATCTTAAATATATATAAATATTTGTGGACAATTCACACAGCGCCATCTAGCCCCCTAAATAATACTAACTTTATTTATTAAGGAAATATAAGGTATAGCCTTATCTATACTTTCTATACTAATATTATAGAGGAACGATTTTTTGTTTTTTTGTTTGTAACGAATAGGCTCCGAAACTACTGGACCGATTTCAAAAATTCTTTCACCAGTACAAAGCTACATTATCAGGGTCCAGTATAGACTATAATAAATTTTCAAAAAAATTAGGGATCCGTAAGAAAATTGCAATATTGTAACCCAAGGTAGAAAACCAAAAGTAGTTTTTGACGTGTGGCTCCGAAACTACTGGACCGATTTCAAAAATTCTTTCACCAATAGAAAGCTACATTATCAGGGTCCAGTATAAGCTATAATAAATTTTCAAAAAAAATAGGGATCAGTAAGAAAATTGCAATATTGTAACCCAAGGTAGAAAACCAAAAGTAGTTTTTGACGTGTGGCTCCGAAACTACTGGACCGATTTCAAAAATTCTTTCACCAATAGAAAGCTACATTATCAGGGTCCAGTATAAGCTATAATAAATTTTCTAAAAAAATAGGAATCCGTAAGAAAATTGCAATATTGTAACCCAAGGTAGAAAACCAAAAATAGTTTGTGGCGTGTGGCTCCGAAACTACTAGACCGATTTCAAAAATTCTTTCACCAGTAGAAAGCTACATTATCAGGGTCCAGTATAGGCTATAATAAATTTTCAAAAAAATTAGGGATCCGTAAGAAAATTGCAATATTGTAACCCAAGGTAGAAAACCAAAAATAGTTTGTGGCGTGTGGCTCCGAAACTACTAGACCGATTTCAAAAATTCTTTCACCAGTAGAAAGCTACATTATCAGGGTCCAGTATAGGCTATAATAAATTTTCAAAAAAATTAGGGATCTGTAAGAAAATTGCAATATTGTAACCCAAGGTAGAAAACCAAAAGTAGTTTTTGACGTGTGGCTCCGAAACTACTGGACCGATTTCAAAAATTCTTCCACCAATAGAAAGCTTAGCTATTTATAATATTAGTATAGATATAAACTAGAGGACGCCCCGTTCTTCAAATGTACTTATTCAATTTATTATATCTGGGTACTTATTTGTTTGTAATTATAAATAACCTTTTCTGATAATAATCGATACTAATTTTGATTATGACAGTGCAGCATCACTAGTAACACGTGTAATGAATAAAAAGGATGGCATAATATAGGTTACACCTAGGTAAGAGCAAGACGCATAGACAAGCGTCTATTGTTTCGTTTTATTTGTTCAGTTTAACTTGAGCCGTGATAAATGGTTGTAAATTGAAATAAAATTATAGTTTATTGATGCTTACCGATGAAACGTGATTCCGTCTGTTTTAAAATTCGATGTCTTGCTGTTTTTTCCACACCACCGAATAGAACAATACGGCATTATGGGTTATAAAACCAAACTTTGAATATTTTCGAGTATCGGGAGACGGACACACACACAGATCACTTGTTGGTTTGGTACTGATTCAGTGCGAGCGTGAATTGTTATTATACAGGCGCTTATCGACATATCAGTTGTGCAATTGGATGGCTCATTTTACTACTCTATTCAGTTAAATGCTCGATGGCCCCGTGTCAATCTTTACTAATGAACGATGGATCGTTCGTTACCATGACAACGTTGTTTTTCTGTCAAAAAATATATGGCCCTTGACCGAGCCCTTGACAGACAATAGAATATATCTCTAGAAACCGGGCATTAGTCGAAGCCTAGCTAGTTCTACTCTCATTGATTTTAAATCAATGAAGCTCAGAGTCGTCTACCAGGAATATAATTTTGGAGGTATTCTAGTCGGTATGGCACGAAAGAAGGTTCTGACGCGCCATTCTCAGAATTATAAGTATCATTTTCAAGTTCTTTTAAGTTTCGCTGTCAAAGTCTCTTTAAAGAAAACTATCGATTTTTTTTATCGTTAAGATCCATCTTTGATGAAAACAAACATCTTATAAATTATAATAATCAGTAAATGTAAGGGAATAAGCAAAAATCTAAACAAGTAATCAACATAAAGTAACCGTTAATACTAATGATCGCCTCCCAGGGGATCCGGTATCTTAGGTTCTGAAAACGGAAATTAATTTAAATTCCCAGCCGGGTCTGCTTTGACTCCTCTGTTTGTCTCGGGGTGTGCTGGGCTGACGTGGAAAAACAACTAGATTTAAACCCACGTTTTTGAAATAACCGTAAAAAAAAACTTACCACACGCGGCCCAACGTAGCCAACGTAGCAAACGAGCAAATCGTAATCTGCAGTAGGACGGAATTAAGTTTTCAGTAAACGACGGAGCGGTAACACTTAGACGACAGTTGAAATTGTTTTTCTATTTAAATAACATAAAATCGCTGTTTACGAGGAGTTGTTTTGATTCTCGAAAAAATACAGACAATAAATTGTATTAGAAACTGTTTGGGGATTTTTTTATTTGATTTATATTTAAGATCAAAATTTAGTTCCTGCAAAAATTTCCCTGTTCTCTGTCATCGTTAAAAAAAATTAAGAATATAGGTACTAGGAACCTGCTTTTCGAAAAATATGTTCAGGTACAGTTATATCCATGGTTCACCATATACATCTTAGGACTTTAAATCAGAAGTGGCTGCAAGTTTTCTTATGTTTACTTGTGTCTCTGCCCACCCTATTAGAGATACATGTATGTATGTACATCCAAAGCTCTTTACTATGACAGTAGATGTTTTCATGATGACTCATGTTTTTCACAGCATCCGCGGAAAAACATCCTTACACGATTTCCATCAATCTCTTGATAATTCTACACGATACGAAGATTTATCATCGTTTATTGTTGAGAAGTGTTACTTAATTGTTAGTGCACTTAGTTCTATTTAAATCCTGAAACTGTTATTGTTTTCCAATGCTAAGTTATTGGAGCACTTCTTTCTTTATTCGAGACTATCCTTTATCAATAAAGTAAACTTCATTTTAACTGGTTAATTTGGGCATACGACCATCCTAGTTTAATAGTTTTAACATGTTTAAATATGAATATTCAGATACATTAGTTCCAAATATGAACAATACTACATTTCAAAACAACACTATTGAAATGGAATGCCATGCAATAAACCAGTCCTCAATAAGTTCAGACTGAAAGCACAGACAGGAGCCATTAGAGACCATAAAAGTTCACAACTCACATTTCACCGCAATACGATTATTTATAACAACAGGGTGCAAAATGTGTTATACCGACAGGCGAACTACATCCCGCGCTTGAGATATATGAGTTTGCGCCACTGGGGACATACCAAGCGAAAAAACTGATAAGAACGTTCACTATGTACACTCATTATGACTTTCTTTGCTCACGTAGTATCCGGATAACACGTATCTCCGTAACTACTAAACCGATCTTCATAAAATTTAGTCTCAGAGAATTTTGAGGATTCAATTTCAGAGTTTTTTCTAAATAACTCTCAAAAAAGGGTAATATGGGGTGTTTACACAATGCGAGCGTAGCCGCGCGGGTAATCTCGTATTAATATAATAAGCGTTACAGTAGCACAGGTATAGGATTGAGTTGTGCATTTTTTTATCCTGTTTCTATTTTTGTCACTTTATATCAACGATTGTATAATTTCATTTGTAAGTAGTTTCAGTAATAAATTTATTAACAGAAAGAAACTATAATTTGTCTTTGTAGCTGTGTTCTTAAATGAAAGAAACTTCAAAAAATAGTTCTTCAAGTTTCAAAATATTCCAATTCCAATCGTCTTGCACAAAACTACAGATCATGAACATACTTGTGAAATCTACTCTTGCTAGCTTCTGTTTCTGTACGTACGTACCTTTAAATTTTAATATTAGTTCTAGCTGCGCTAATAAGTCTTTCGTGGTTCCAGTAAAATTAATTCTAACTGAGAAGCACCAATTCACATGACCCATCTACTCAGCTGTCCCTTATGCCCGACCACTTGCACGAAAGATGACCTAAACAATACTACTTCCACACTGCAGAAGTGGCTTAAGTTTTATTCTAAAATATTTAGTATAAATATGTGAAACATTGGCAGGAAAGCAGAAGATTGTGCGTCTCGGGTGTAGGTACCTACGAAAATGCTTCATCCAAAAACAAGGTCAAAGAGGCGCAAAAATGCTGTAAGGCTTTTTTAGTCTTTGTGTACTAAAAGCTTGTCGATAGCTCTTTAGTAGCGAGGTGTGTCGGTGCAGTGTTAGAGTAGTTTTAGTGCAGTCGGGCTAATGGCTGTTTGACAGACGGTAATTTAATAAAACTGGATGCATGAAAACTGCAATTCGGAAAGTACTTGTGTTTTCTAAAAGGTAGCTAGCAACCATCATCATCGTATCAGCCCACATCCACCCAATACTGTGTATTGGACTCTTTTATAGCACACCATTCTTTCCGATCCTGCGCCAACCAAATCCAATCGATTCCCTAGCAATACATTAAAATGGAGTTTTATTCCTGGATCTTTTATTCTAAGGATCTCCAGTTAACCACATTCATTTATTACCTTTCGCAATAGTGTGTAGGTATATACATATAATGTAGGTACATTAATACTACAGAAGATTAAAACAAAATATGTTGAACCTCTGACGATGAGACACTGTACTGTATATAACCCGTGCTTGCAGCTCAATACAGGCTAAGTTTGCTCAAGCACTCAATAACTCGGGGTTATATAAAATTCGTGCTTGCCGAAAAGATGTGATATTCTCGCAGTGTCTGCGCTATATTTTTAATAAAACTTGAATTACTTTTTGAGAAAATTGCATATAAAATGCACGAGCGGGTAACCGCTTTCTAATAATCATAAAGGAAATATGAACAAAGGATCAAGAAGATTGCCACGTATATTGTCACAATATGAGCAACATATTGGATGTATGAGCAATATTATAATAACAATGTACCTATGTTAAGTAGTTTTATCATTATACTCGTAGGTATATTGTTGTTAAGAAGTTACCAAAGTTTACTTGGTCTTTGTTTTTTTCTAGGTTGGTTTTATTATCGCTTAAAGCTATGTAAAATAAAACCAAACGCTAAAATTTATTTTAAAAATGTTTCGACTAAACATTCTTCAAACGTCCCGGTTAACGTGTCAGTGAAAATTGAGGCTTTACGTGCCTTTACTGAAATTATACTGTAAATTCTTTAATTTACGCTATCCAGATTTTTGATGTAATCTGTTGCCCTTCAAAAGTGAAGAACCTTCGACTTTAGATGAGGTTTAAGTATTTCGAGGACAAGCGGGTCAAGTACTTAATAATTGCCCCCATCGTAAAGGAAATTCACTTCCACGAGGAGAGTTACTAAACTATGAAGTCACTAAGAGAGTTCAAGTAAATTCTAAACAAGTAAGCATATAAATAAATTGCAGTAAACATGGATGGATGATTAATCAAAGCTACAATACCGGCGCGCGTGCGTGTTTGTTATATTTTTATTTTTCTCAACCAACGGTAGAACAAAATAAATACTTTAGGTAGGTAAACGCCTCTAACCCAGATCTTTATCGTTTTACCTATTTCCTGTTGGCTAGACACCTGCCTCAGGTCACACAGAAAGCACTGACATAGAACTAACATTAATCTTCACATTCCTGCCCTTTCCTACACGAAACCATAATCATATTCTCTATTTTTGCGTTGAATGCTACTCATTGCCCTACTCATTGTATTACGTAATTGAAAGCCATGTATGTGATCGCTGGTAGAATTCCAAGAATAGTACAATAGTTATTCATTATATATTATCACGCCCGTATCCTCAAAGAGGTGAGCAGAGCCACAAGTAATCATAAGAAAACTTTCAACCACTCCTGATTTCAAGTCTCAAGATGGATGTGACGAACCATAGTGACAGGTGATCAGCCCATCGCTCATATATTTAGATATTTCGTCAAGTTGGAAAGGATAATATCTCTTAGTTAACTATTGCGATTTGCTCGGAGAGAAAAGCAGCTGGACGCATTCTGTTTTTTCTTTACGAGCAGAAAAGTAAGTAAGTATTATTATTCTTATCTTGCTTTAACCTGCATTACAGTCGAAGACCTCATACCAACTCGAAAGCTAAGTGAATTCACTTATCCACTCGCGTCTACAAACTGCAGCACTTAGCCCCCGCGGAGTTACAGCACCCTTTCACTTATTACAGGAAAAACAGAGTGCTGTTATATTATTCTCTCGAATACTCTAAAAATAGTTTCGTGGGTAAATGCAAGAATTTTTCCAGTCCCTACGACACACGGCTGAAAAACATCGTAAGGAAACGGCACTCCTAAAGGTATAAACAGAAATAATTTCAGTAAACTTTCATTTCAGACGTAAATATTTTTGGGCAAACTGGCAGAAATGTTTAAAAAGATTCTTACAATCAAGAAATAATAATCAAAACAACCACCCTATTACTTCACAGTGCGAAGCTCTTAAGCCGTAAATCGTAAGTGCCTATCTAACTAATGCCTCGCTCCTGAATAAATAAACATCAGTTTGAGAGTGGTGCTTATTAATTTGGATTAAATTAAACTCCGAAATTCAGTCAGCCATGCTTGAATTCAAAATCAGGACGTCCGTCCTCGGTTTAGTTAATCAGTTTACAGTAGCCGGAAGATATCTTAGATTTGACGGCACTGCAGGCTACCGTGTCTACCAGGATTTAGAGCGACGATGTCTGAAACTCTCGAATCTCGGCCTGGATGAAATATAGCTGACAGTGGCTTAGACAATTCCTTATAAAACTCCATGTTAAAATACACTGTAACATTTAAGTTATAACGTGTGACCAACATTTTTTCGCCGGATAAAGATCGTTTCGTTTTTTATTTCTTTTCGAGATTTGCTCGGCTGTCCACATGATTGAGTTTGAAGTTAGGTTAGGTTAGGTTACCACTTTAGACGTAATTCCCTTAATTAGCCTTAGAAACTTAATTTACCAGTAAAGGTTTATTAAATTGTTGTCAAAACACTAGAATCAATTTGTTTTATCATCCCAAGCTGAGTTAAGTCCCGTTTCAATTATAACTAATTAAATTCAGAAGCTACGTTTCAAATAAGGGTATAATGTTGTTACTCTCAGCTTTCTAAGTATCGACTTTAGAGTAGATCATCGAAGTATAGAGAACCTACGTACATATTCTTAGCAAATAATTAAGCTGTAAATTGTATTTAAACAAAACTATACGGATACGGGCATGATAATTATGTATGTATGTAAATAAAACTGAGCAAACTTTTTTTGACTTTGATTGTAAGGTATTCAACTCCTCACCAACCCATTGTTTCTTAGTTTGCTTACAGTTAGTAAATAAACCCCGCAACCTCTTCAAGTGTCCTCCTTTGTACTTGAGCCACCATTCTGTTGCGTACAACTCACTCGACCAGGGTACTTTAGATACTCAACTCGCTGCGAAAAAGTGCTCTAGGAAAGTAATCCAGTTTTAGCAAAGTACACATTGAACAGTGTGTAATATTCCTAAAAAAATCTTTAATTGTATTGAATACGTTCAATACCTCTTTGTTTATCTTGCTCTGTATAATCATTTAGATTGAGCACCTGTGGATATTATTGTATGTATGTTTTATGCAGATATTTTTGTATGTATGTATAATGTTAATTGCTTTTGAATGTCTCCTACAAAACACTCCTCTATTTTCTCCTTTCACAAAGGTTAGCTGGAAGAAAATGCTAATTAACATTAAGTTCGCCTACATGTTTTTTAAAGTGTGCAAAAAAAATATCTATCTATCTACTTTTGACTATCCCCATAGACATGCTTAAATAATCAAAGAGAGTCGAGATTTGGGAGTGTCTACTATGTTTGGAGATATAGACGTGAGACTGTTAATCTAAAAAACATTGCTTTGTAATTTTTTGTGCGACATTATTCTCACAATACAGAAAAAAAGTAATTGTTTTTTTTCAGCAAGATATATCGAGTAAATCAATTGTCGGCGATAGGCGCTTGCAGGTTACCTGTAACAAATGATAGTAACCAATAAGATATCTTCTCCTTTTTGGAAAACGCAAAATAAGTGCTTGTAAAACTATCACAAACAAAATATCACAAGAAAATAATCCTTTTTACGGTAGAATTGCAAAACGGTTTTTGATTGTACTACATTTCTTATATCTGTCTGCCCCGCGGCATCTCCAACAAGATTTTTTCGCTTAAGCGGAACATTTAAATTACTCAACGTCACTTAGATAGAAGTTATGAAAATTAAGTGCAGATAAAGTGACGAGTGCTATATTACAAATACATATACGACAAATAATATTCACAGTGGAAGGGCTTTTCGGAAAAGTGATGACATTCAATACAATTTTCCTAAAAAAATATGATCTGAAAAATATCTTAATAAAATTATGGTACCTCAAATATATTCCATATTGGAAGACTGTAATCATCAATGCATAATAAACCCTTCCTAAACTCCAGCCTTACCTACGGCGTAGCACAAGTTGTAGATCAATGCTATGCATGTGATACGCCTGACCTAAGAACCACCTACGGCGCGCCGTAGGTGGTCAATAAATACTATTATTCTTAGGTCAATAAATACTATAGGTTCTATTTATTCATTTAACGACACAACCAATTACACTACCTAAATCACAAAACATAAGAAAAGAAAATCACAATAACAATAACAAAATTCATAATAAATCATGTTTCAAATATTCAATAATTAAAATGTCATTAAGTCAAATAATAATTAAAATGTCAAAATTCAATCATCCGTCATTCTCAGAATACCTCAAGCACAGAAACATCTATAATTTATAGTCTTGCTAAAATGATAATATTTCTAATCACTGACTTTCTACCTATTTCATATTGATTACCATTACGGCAAAGTATATGTTCTTTCAAATGAGCTATTTCATTAGATATTTCACTCAGTCTTCGGATCTCAAAAAGTTGATCGTGTAACCACTACCTTATCGAGTTTATCTATAATCTAAACGATGTGACCAAACTATCTAAAGACAAAAGAGCCTTCTGAATGGTATCTTTTTATAGTCTTATTTATGAAGTTGGTTGCGTTATATGGAATACATTTGTGGTGTTTCGCGACAAGATTAGGATAAAGAATGCCTCAGTGCCTCAGATAGACGTGATATATGATAGGATAACGCAAATCAATAAAGGATGACCAAGCATTGATAGAGGACAGTGTGACATTATATACTACTACCTGAGACTCGAGAGGTGCAGGTTCGATTCCCGCTAAGGCAGAAATGCTTGCATATTTTGTAAATATTTTTTCCGGGTCTGGTTATTTTGACAGTACTGGTGGTCTAGTTGGTAATGACCCCGCCTTCCAATCCTAAGGTCGTGGGTTTAAATCCGGTTGTGTACCAATGGATTTTTCTGTGCAAAAAATTCATGTACGCTATACCAGTACTCCCAACGGGCGAAGGAAAACATCGTGAGGAAACCCGCGGCTTAGTCAGCTATATTGACCATGTCTTTCCTGTGGACAAGGCCGCCTAAGCCGAGAGAATGGAATAGGTGCTGGGCAAGCCTACTCCATCTTAATTCGTTCCGGGCACTACAGCGTCCCGTTTGTGAAGGTAAAAGTTGCCTGATGCTGTATAAATCATCTACTATAGATGGTAAAAGGTTGTTTTGGTACCATGGTACCTACTCATAGTTTCTGATACCCACGACACAAGGAGTCCTTGTGTGGGGACAGACCTACGTACATATGTCAGGTATTATTATTATTATTACCTAACTACTTTGGTATCTACTGCTCAGTTGAACACATCAGACAACCAAAGAATTATTCACCCGCAAATCTTAAGAAAGTCATGAACAAATGATAATTTTGCTGAACTTGTAGCTCGTTTTCGAAACATAACTTAAGTCCCTCGATTTTTCCCTTGCTCCAATTTGTCAAGATTGCTTTCAAAGACTTTTCTGAGATATTTTTGTAAGATTTTTATGAATCTTTATTTAGTTTTCAACGTTAATTTGGAGATGAAGATACCTACTCAAAGGGCGACCACGAAGCGGAATGGCAAGCGTAGGCCGACCGCTGGACCAACGAAAGGTTGCGATAACTTGGTAGATAAAGCTGTAGTGTTTACAATAAAGTGTTTATCGCTCAAATAATATCAGGTGAGCAGAGCCACATGGTAATCATAAGAAACTATGCAGCTACTTCTGATTTAAAGTTCCAAGATGGTTATGGTGAATTGCATGGCATTTTTAGTTTTATAAAGGGACTAAATCGCGTAAAGGTTCCGTTCAGTGAACGTCACTATTACAAGAGGATGGTCCGGGAGACGATTGAAATCAAGAAGCACCCAAACTTCGTGAGAATGGGTTTTGTCTCTTTGCCTCGTGGAATCCAGTAATAAATAGGTGTACGCGTCGTGGTTCGACTGTACTGCAGTTGGATACGGTCAGTGTCGTGTGTCGTGGTGGAACCCTGGCCTTATCTGATTCGGAGGATGAGTTGAGGGTAGTCGCAGAAACGGCTATCAGCTCTCGGCGGTAGCTCCAGTACTGCAGTCATCCTGTGACGACAGGAGTAGGTATTAACGTTCTGTGTCCCGTGACCACGATCGCTGCAACGCGTTCGAAACGATGGGAAAATAAATATAAATATTTCATATTATATTATATTCTATATTACTATACTTCAACCAAACTGGAAATACAATTTATGTACACAAACAAACCGTAATCACCTTAAATAAACCTCACAACATAAGTTTTTACATGTTAATTAACTTAAGTTCCATAAACATGTAATGAAAAAGTAAGTTAAAGATTAAGTATGAGCAGTTTATTTACATAAATTGTATCTACTGTTTGGCTGAAGTATAGATGGTCCATCAAGTCGGAGAGATCACTCAGATTATAAGCATTAATTGTTGTTTGTCTTCGAGACGTATTGCCCTATCTTCTAGGAAAGTGACTAACCCCCGAATACTCAAACGCGACTCAGAGTTGAGCACGTCTCAAGTCACGGTTTTTTGACAGATTTTGATGAAAATCTGTCATAAACTCGTCACTTGAGATGTGCTCAACTATGAGATGCGTTTGAATATTCGGGGGTAAATTTCACAGGAGCTCTTCCATGACTTTTCCAGACGATATTCACTAATAGTAGTTCCGAAATCAAATTGCAAATGCTGAGTGGTAGCTTTTTTTGTTACCCTATATTGTAAGTGCCTTAATATTGTATACATGTATGTTTTGGTAACAAAACAAACATATTTTTTTCTTTCTTTCTTTCAATCTATTAGCAAAGGAATTCCTTTACACAGCTACTTGTGTCACTAAAGGTTCTACGACACTTCGTTTTCCTGGCGATGTTTTTGTTTTTAAGTATTGATATTAAGGTCTTAGTTTTGAATCTAGTCATTCGCTAATGGATTTTTCTGTTTCGAAAATATAATCCCTTGATGACAATGAACATTTTTTGATAATATAAAAGTAATTTCATTCGCCATTCATGACAAGGTGTCGAGCATTACTCAACTGAAAAGATTAATTACGTTAAATAACAGAATGGCGCATTTATGTGGCCATTTTTGGGGACATTTACGAACGAGCTCAACCTGCTTGCCTGCTTCAGTAATTAATATCGTTCAAGCTAATGGCACGTTAATGTTGGACGAACAAGTGGCTTTTTACTGCTAACAAACTGTGCCCGTTTATATTTATTTTGTTTAAATATTATGTAACTTTACATAAATACACGTTACATAAATAAATTGTTAAGTCATCAAAAGTAATTGATCTAACGCTTTAGTTTTTAAACTGTTCTGTTAGATATATGGTAAACTAGCTGCCGCTCGTAGTACCCCGATAAAAGGGGCCTATAAGTTATTCCAGCACACATATTATGTATATTCCAAGTTTCATTCAAAACCGTTCAGCCGTTATGGTGTGGTTGAGGCACAACCATACAAATATCCTCACAAAATTTCACATTTATAATATAGTAAGAAGGAGGATAGTAGGATAAAGAAATTTAAATTGAAATTGATATTAACCTCAGTGGAGTGGCGGGTGGAAGGCAAGAGGCGTGGGTTCAATACGGAAGACATGTTTGCATGTTCTGCAAATTCGTACAGTTTCTGATAACCACGATACTGGGAATCTTAGTGTGGGGTCAGAACTACGCATAATGATTAAAATAAACTATGGCCCTTAGCATTGTTATTAAATAGAAGTTAGAGTTGAAGAAACAAAGCACCTTTCACTGACCTTTGCTATTGTTGAATTAATATTCAAGAACCCGCCCTTATTTATATTATAAATGACTATCGTATCGATCAGAAGCTATCTACCTGTCAAGTCGTGGGACTAGTTCTTTTGAACCAGTGTGGTGAAATTATTTTAATCGCCTCAAAGGCTCCTTTCGTGCACTTGACACAGGTTTTCAAACTTTCTACAGTTCTGCGACATGCCGGTTTCCTCATGATGTTTTCCTTCACCGTTTGAAAGTACCTACTGATATATAGCGAAGATAAAGTTGTTAGCCTATATCATGCCACTGCTGAATTCTCCTCGATTTTGTCATATTTTGCCCTCCAACGCTAATGCTAAAGGTGTCGCAATAACAATATATAATAAAATAAATAAATATTTAGGAATATCACACAGCACCATCTAGCCCCAGCAAACTAAGCAAAGCTTGCATTATGGGACCCAGATGGCTGATAGAATACTTATATACTTTTTTTTGTAAATACATACTTATAACACATAATACTACAACACCCAGACCCGGAAGAAATATTTGCAGAGCATGCAAACATTTCTCCCGCAGCGGGAATCGAATCCGCGCCTCTTGCGTCTCAGCCGAGCACTCGCCCGCTTCGCCACAGAGGTCACCATTATTATATAAGTAAATCATCATCATCATCATCATTTACTAGGTGTAGTCGGCACAACATGTTTCCATTTTCCATCTTCTATCACTCGTCATCTTATCACTCACATCTCTCACACGCATGTCTTCTTCCATATAATCCTCTTTACATTAATACATACAAGTAAATATAAATAATAAACTAAAATAATGCAGGAGAAAATCTTTACGAAGCTCCACTGTTGATTGAATAAACTTTCAAAGATCATTGATACTATAATTTTGTGAAAACTCTGTGAAATATACCGTATAATAAATTCATGAGCTCGGCACTTTTAATGAATCTTCCTAAGAAATTGGAGCCCAAGTAAATAAGTATGAATATTAATGGGCTCACACCTCGCTCCACTTCACTTATTTGCTCGCTAAGTTCAGGGTATCAATTCTTGAAAATTACAGAGTGATTTAAAAGCACCAAAATGGTCAATTTCCATTGATTATTTTCAATTTTTTATTCTTAAAAGTCATTTGGTGATTTCAAATTTTATTATTTTTTATTTTGAAGTCATCAAATGACTTTGAAGACTAAAAAATGTAAAAAAGAAACAATAGAAATGGATCATTTTGGTGACTTTTATCATTCGGTGATTTTCAAAAATTGAAACTTTGATGTGAATAGATATTAGGATTTAACATTAACATTTATCTGAGCTACGATTAGCTTAATCAATTTATACAAAAGCAATTAAAATCTGCTCCAAACAAATAAAAAAAAACTTACTCATTGTTCAAAATCTTACCATGATCTTACCAAAATCTTACCACTAATTCGTACAGACTCTACTGTAAACAATATTTCGTTTTCATTTCAATGCGAAGTTTGTGTTACTTTGTTTGGCTGCGTATATCTCTGTAACGGCTGAAACTAAATACACATAGTTTATGACCTGGAATAACACATAGGTTTAATCCAGGTGGGTATCACGAGATTAGCATTCATTTGTGACTCGCGCAAATTATGGCTGGTTTACACGCACGAGAAATGCTTCTCGAACGCATTCACGTACCGTGGAGACGTTTCTCGAAAGCTCGCATGCGAGCATGAGCACAGCGTGGTTCGACAACGAGTTCATGCATGTTTATGTTTATTAGTTGGCGTTCGAGAGGCTTTCTTATAGTATTTTTTTGTGGTTTTTGGCTCCAAAATGATCACGTCTACTTACCTGTTTATTCCAACACACGCCACACCTTCGTCTACAGACTCCATTTTTGCAACTAATGAGCTCGAACGTGATGCGTGCATGTTCGTATGAGCTAGTGGCCAACTCTAGTGACGGAGTTTTTAGGCCGCCTAAAGGCCTCCGTCATGGCTCGAACGTGATGTGGAATTGTGTAAACTCTTTGACGAAAGCTTCACGAAAGCGAGTTTTATCGTTCGAGATGGCGGCATGCTCTGTGTGTGAAATCTCGCATCGTGTCAACCAACCTGAGCAGCATGCGCTGCAGACAACATCAGTTCCATACATTTTGAAATGTTACAAATTTTGCTAACTTCTCTGCCGGAATGGGAGTAAAAAAAACATAGAACGCGTCCAGCTGGTTCTCATCTTTGTAATAAACGAATTATAGTGCATACAAGATTGGAGAAATTTGAGAAATGTTACTAATATTTTCAAATAGCTTTGTAGTACATGTAGGGTACCTATAGAAATAAAAGCTATAAGTATCTTATTGTTTATAAACTACTTTATATTCATTGCTACTGTAGGTACATTGAAAATATTATAGTGGAACAGGGAGGATTAAAAAGGCCACTTTATAAATCTACTGGTGAAATGAATTGCGTACGATTTACCTAAATTCGGACTAATTTACGGCCAAATATGAATCTCCTGCTGAATTAAATTGCGCACAATTCGCCGACAATTTCTATTGTACGAAAATTAGAGGCATTGCGTAAGATCTGCTATGAATTCGGGAAATGAATTGCCATAGACGATTTGATCAAAGTGGCCTTTTTAGTATAGAATAGAAAGCAATTATTTAACCACCACAACATGCAGACGTAATATATCTAATAAAAGGTTGCCTCGACGTGCCATACACTTGCGTGTCTGGTTTCATACTGACAGCTTCATTAAGGCTGCCCTTTTCTTTCTTACAACGTCTACCCATGAACCTCATCTTAATAACTATGTCAGTGATAATGATAACATGAAGAGTGTATTCACATTACACGACACGATTTAAGTTCCTAAGGGTCTTTGGATGCATTCGATCCACAGTGGGAAACTCTGGTCTTGTAGTGCAAAAATTGGAAAGAAAAGGGGGATCTTTGCCCAGCTGTGAGACGTAACAGGAGTCAACTAAAAATACACTTAAAGGTTTTTTGCCACTGGTCAAATATCTGTCTAACATCATCATCAGCCGATAGCAGTCCACTGCTGGACATAGACCTCCCTTAATGAGCGCCATTGCGCCCTATCTTCGGCTTGACGCATCCAGTCTCTGGCAGCAGCCTTTCGCAGATCGTCACTCCACCTAGCCGGAGGGCGTCCTACATTACGTTTGTCGAGGCGCGGTCTCCACTCAAGAACTCGTTTACCCCAACGATTGTCGGTTCTTCGGTAGATTAGATATACCAGCCCACTGCCACTTCGGATTGCTAATTACCTGAGCTGAGCTATGTCGATGACTTTGGTTTTCTGTCGTATAACATCGTTACGGATCCTATCCTTCAGAGAAACTCCGAGCATAGCTCTATCCATAGCTCGCTGAGCGACTTTGAACTGGTGCACTAGCCGTACTGTGAGTGTCCCCGTTTCGGCTCCGTATGCCATGACAAATATCTATGTCAAATTTCTTTATCCAAGATTGAATGAAATTTTAAGCAAAAAGTTAATAAATAATTCTATTGACTGGTTTAACATATCTCCCTGAACAGCGTCGTCATTGTATCAGTACTCTGAGATATCAACTTTTATAACATAAAACCAAAAGTGTGAATATCGAAATCCCTGGTGAATTCTGTTCAGCATGCCCGCCAGCAATGTTCGATAGTACCGATATCTATTTATCGGTATCGTAATACTTATTCCGAAACCGGTTCGATCTCGTTACTGTTATTATATATATTTGGCATCGTAACGGTATCACCATATGTTGAAACGAAGTGGGAAAACTGCTTTGGGCGTTCTATATTTTACAGAAAATCGACTATGAAAATAGTATTTATCCGATTTTCTATCCTCAAAATAAAACTCGCATTTGATTGTCGCATGCTTGAAAAATGTGATAAGAGTTAATGAAGCGAGAATAGAGATCCGTGGTTTTATGCCTACCCCTATGGGAAACATGCATGATGTTATGTATGATATGTTATCGGTGGACGCACAAAAGCTCTGTCCGATAAATTACGTATTGTAACAATGTATCGAGATCAAATTGATCTGTTTATCTAGTAGTACCTATCACTAGTTCTCGAGCCAGTGTGGTGAAAGGATTTAAAGTGCTCGTCAAAGGCTCATTTCATGCACTTGACATTATGTTTTCGAACTTTTTAGGTTCTACGACAGGCCGGTTTCCTCACGATATTTTCCTTCACCGTTTGAGAGTACTAGTATAGCGCACATTTTTCGAACAGAAAAATCCATTGGTGCACGACCGGATTTGAACCCACGACCTTATGATCAGAAGGCGGGGCCGCTACCACCAGACCAACAGTACTTTCGAAGCAATGTGGTGAAAGGATTTATAATGCGTCTGAAAGGCTCGTTTCGTCCACTTGACACATCAAATTGATGGTATTAGAGAAAACAAAATTCAACAGTTCAATAACAATAATGCGATACTCTACCATCCCTTCTCGTAATAAACAAGCTGATAAGTAGAGACAAGTATCTTGTTACTGGTAAAATAATGTCAGAGAAATTACATTTCTAATCAAGGACATACAATTAGGTAGGTACCTACTAATAAGACATTGTACCTATGTTTAGTTGTATTTTTTATGTATAACGAGCTTGCTTCGCTTACGTTGTGTAAACACCATATTTTATCTCTTTTTTTAAATTATTTTGATAAAATCTAAAACACTTGTCTATTAATTTTATATTTAATGTATCCAAACTAAATTTCGAGCCAATCGCACGCACGACCCATAAAAAGATTCCATAAAAACTTTAACTCCCTTGCAGTTGCACCCCCTGTACGCATAGTTTTGAAAAAAATAAAAAATACGTGTTTTGTTTCTCTCTGTGGAAGATACAAATACCTACAAAAATATGGAGTTCAAATTACTAAAATGTAGTTAAAATTATGCCTTATAAATTCTGATTCAAAATAAACAAATAACATTATTGTGTCTTTGAAACTTTAGTTAGATGATCATTTAAAAATATACAATTACAATTATTTTACTATTCAAACCAAATGTATACATTTAGTTTAAATTGATTTCAAAATATTAAAACAACAAAGATTATTTCAAAACGTATAATGTGTGTAATGTTCTAGTAAATCTCACGTTAGTAGAGTGACACATTCGTTTCTTTCAAAATGCAGACGTAAACCGAAGCCACGGGTGACTTGGTTTGTAAAACACCATTTATCAACCTGAAGTGCACTCTTCCGGTAATGCGCTTCGTGAGACGGAAAGTCTCATGACGGAGCCTCTTAGTAAAATGAATTATTAATTTTCCTTGGAAAATACGTTAATCTGTAAATGGTTCGTACTTTAGTTTCATGAACTCAGTGGTTTCCTTCAACTCCCTGGAAGTTAAATCAATGAAACTCTTTAGCATACCTATTCGTAGTAAGTAAGTTTGTATGAGCTAGTGGTCAACTCTTGTGACGGAGTTTTTAAGCCGCCTAAAAGCCTCTGTCATGGCTTAACGACTTAAAAGCCGGGACCGATAATAATTTAATACGCCCTCTACGTAGATCTACAGACTACAATTTGTAGTTCTAGGAACCCATCACAGTGAATAGTGAACTCTTCTCCAAGCGGAATTAATTAGCACGATCTAGCCACCACTCCCTGTGTAATAAACTTCCCTTAAATCTAGCTCCCCCTCGAACTAACTATGATAATGAAAGCTGAACAATTAGGCACCCAAGCGACGACTGCAAATAAACTGCTTAAAAAAGGAAGAAAAAGCTTTGTTATCTTAGGCAAACGGCCGACAGCTAAGACGTAGTCAAATGCAGATTCATTTATTAGCAAGAAATGTGTTAGATAAGGTAGGCCTATAATAGGTAAGCACAGCGTACGTCATACCAAAGTCATCCTTGCTTTTTTCAACTCTTCTTTATTTATTGCTGATGTGTCCGAGATTTGTCTGACACAAGTCCAGTTCGTCTCTCCATCGTGGTCTGCCGCGTGGTCGTTTTCTGTCTTTTGGGGTCCACTCTGGTAGACTCTATCAAAGTCATGGCATGTCAAATTAATTTACAGATTTTACAAGCTAATAAACGACGTCGTCAGGAGACAGTTTGGGCTTAGCAAGTTTACAGACTTTCCTTACCTGTTTACACTAGGTATAGTTTGAAGTTTTAATTGCTAGTCTATTCGCTGCTTCACCACAGAATTTTAGATAATACAACATACTCCTTGAAAACCAGGGCAATCGATCGCTTGATCCCAAACAATTTCGAAATAATAGTAGGTAGCAGTTTCGTAGTAGAACAGCTTTTCCAACTTATGTCAATGGCACAACATTCTAACCCGAATGCAATGAGTATATGACTAGACTACGCAGATAGTTCTATCTATCTTTATTACTTAGACCGTAAACTCGGAAGCCTTAGGAAGCTGGAGGTGGTGACCTGGATGCAAACTGGACCATACTTGTGAACTCATCAAGAAAACTTCAACTGAATATCTGAGATTTCTTTTATTTCAATGAGTGAGCTTTATTGGTTTCACTACGAGTAGAATAATAAATGATTAGTAGTATGCACCTACGCAATTATTCATATACCAACTTAAATAAAAAAGTAATATAGGTCTTAGCTTGCTGGATTTAATATAAAGAATACAATTTCTGGTCTTACATTTGAATTACTTTTTGAATCAATACACCACCTAATGTTTTTAGTTTTTTGTTTTTGTGAAATGAATCCTTGAGTCTGATAAATAAATTATTATTATTATTATAAGTAGTAAGTACCTAGTCAATTAAAACACAAGCACAGTCGACAAACATCCTCAACGATTCTTTAGTGGTTTTTAGTAGACAGAAGTTTGACCAAAAATAAGGTTCATTTGTAAAAATAGCCCACGAATTCACGGATGGTTTAAAAATAAATGATTACACATTCGGTGGTTGTATCTAACCAGAAACAATAAAGTCGATGAGTCGGTTTTTATAACCAATTTAACACCAAACATTGATTCTGCTAAATTCTTCCGCGTATTAAAACAAAAATAGTAGATAGGTACCTGTTGTAACAGTGTTATCGAGTTTTGTAAGCAAACTATAGACTTACTGTTAGTATGAACCTATTACCTTCCTACCTACTTCTTTTGTGACTAAGGAAGTACCTAGGTGACTTTGGTGATTTTTCCGTATTTTTCATCTAAAAGAAAGAACAGACGCATTAGACTTTAGAGTTTACTAAATGTAAACTTCGGTCTGAGCCTATTGACAAACAATATCGCATTTCTATGAAACGATTCCATTTCTACAATTGTAGACGCCTAATTTTTGAACTTCTTGAACTGAAGGTTGGCAGTCATCCTCTTAATATTTTCTTTATCTAAGTCTAGTCTAAAATAGTTGTTGCACCTTCTTGATACCCATTGTCCGATGTTGCGAAGTCACGCAGTTTTTCTTCTTCATAAACCTCTACGACCCATCAACCTCCCCGTCAAAATGAGCTGGAGCAGATGAATTTTTGAACAGTCACATAAAATGTTGGGTACGCTAACTTATTCTGTACTGCAAACAATATAAGAACCTTTGTATATAACTACATTTTAGCAGTTTGATATAGTCACGTGACATTACAATGAGCGAAACGAGCATAATGTCAATGTCAAATTGTCAATCACATTTTGGACTTTTTTACAAGTGATATAGCTGATCATCATTGTCGATTGTTTTGTTGTTTTGTTTATGCCTTAGTTACTTCTTGGTCACTTCAGCTTACAATACTCTCTACTTTCTGAATTTATCAACAATAGGTACCAGAGGAGCTAAGTTATTATTTATTACAGCTAAATAAGGCAATTGTCTTCCGTGATCGTGTATATACTATTACTCTGCGCATTTTTTACAGTAAAGAACAGATCGATAATAAAACTATTTCAGGAACACTAAAGTGTTATTTTAATTAGGTACCGAAAGTGATGCAAAACAGAAACAACGAAATCGCACACAAACAACAACAGACCATGCAAACACGGAAAATTTTAGGAATTTTAAGGGTCATAAATTGCAATTACGAAATGAGCTTTTAGACTGTAAATTATTAATGATCGATTTTGTATATTCGTAAAGATCATTTTTAGGGTTCCGTACTCGAAGGTTCCGTATTACTAAGCCTCCGCTGTTCGTCCGTCTGTCCGTCTGTCAGTTCGTCTGTCAGCGGGCTGTACCTATCTCATGAATCGTAATAGGTAGAGAGTTGACATTTTCACACTGTGTGTATTTATATTGCCGCTATAACAACAAATACTTAATAAAAATAAAAGAGGGCCAGGGCTTATACAAGAAACATTTTTATGGCCAAAGAAAATAGGGTAAAAGTCATATTAAAAAGGACTTACATGTACATTTGTAAATATTTGTTCCGGGTCTGGGTGTTGTGGTACCATGGTACTCGTAGTTTCTGATACCCAGGACACAGGGAATCCTAGTGTGGGGTCAGGACTCTATGTATGTGACTGTTGGGTGTTATTTATTATTATTATTATTATTATTATGTGCGATGGTACGAAAGCCTTTGTGTGCGATTCGACTCGTACTTGACCGGTTTTTTTATACAAACATCAAATACTTGCCACATGAATTCCGAAAAAACATGTCTGTTCAAACTTGACAACCCACTTTTCATTCATAGTCACACACATAATTTATAGCTTTCAACTGAAAACATTACATGTCAGAGTAAAGGGAGCAGGCAGGACTCAGGAGATTAATAGTACTATATCAAAAAGGTCCTCCATCTATGTAGAACCTTTTCGCGGTAGTGGTTTTAGACATAATAAAGAGGCACCGTACCGTAAGCGGATATTCTTTTATGTAAATAGGACTATTCGTTCATTGTAAAATACCAGTCCAGTGCGAGTCTAAGTCGCACACGTAGAGTTCCGTACCATCGTACATATACTTTTCAATATGACTTTTTAAATTGGTAGCTTCGATGATCGATTACGAATGTAAAAAAATGTGACCCCCTTTTTAATTTTATTATATTTTTGTATCGTGTCACTGGTTCTTTTGAACCAGTGTGGTAAAATGAGTTAAAGTCCGCCTCGAAGGCTCTTTTCGCGCACTTGACACACATTTTCGAACTTTTTAATTTCTACGTCATGCCGGTTCCCTCACGATGTTGTCTTTCATCATTTAAGATTACTGGTATAGCGCACATCATTTTTTCGACTAGAAAAATCCATTGGTGCACGACCGGATTTGATCCCATGACCGTAGGATTGGAAGACGTGGTCACTACCACTAGATCACCAGTGCTCTCGAATTTCAACTCTACCTATTACGGTTCCATGAGATACGCTTGCTGACAGACGGACGGACATACGGAGGCCTAGTAACAGGGTCCCGTTGGCACCCTTCGGGTACGGAACCCTAAAAAATAATAAGTCAGGCTGGTGAATACAATGGAACCCAATCAAAGAGATGAAATCAAAAAACTTTGTCAAACCAACTGTATCCCACGCAAGATTCAAAGGTTATTCAAATTAATTTTATTCATGAAAAAACGCCCGGCAAATTTTGTTACAATAATTTACATTACTCTATAGAGCTAGATAGGATAATATAAGCATACTCGGCCCAACAGTGGGTAATTATTTTAGCGAAACAGATAATCCAAACAAAATACCTTTCCCTATAATTTTGATCCCTTATCCAGTAGTATGTGGGTGTGTTTGCAAAAACGGCTCTACAGCGAATCTACCTAATTTACAAACTCTGTAGTCTTTTCAGAGTACATTTTGCTAAGTACCTCCTACGCAACTTTTAATACCAAAACACACCCACGTTATGTACACAGATCTCGATTCAATTTTAAACATAAATGAGTTTGAAGGTTTTGGCATAGAACTTAGCCGCCATTTTATTTTTCTTTTAAATCTACGGCACATTTTATATTCTATACATACTAACTTATGAATAGAACACATAAATGCATACCTATATATATATGGCAATTTATGCACCTATCTTTGTTACAATAAAGTTTTTTCAGTCTGTTGTCAAATTTAAGACGGCTATATTTGATGGCAGGTAGCTAATAGAAATAGTTTGCAACAAGGTAACGTGATCAGGAGTGTGCCCTGCTGTCCTAAAGTGTCGATATTCCAAAGTAATATGTAAGTTTTTGCCAATTAATATAGCTTAAACACATACCTGCCTTACTGGTTAGTTAGTGACTGTATTTTTTATTTTAGTCACTAAACAGAAAAGCACCCTATGCCCAGCTGTGGGTAAAGTCGGACTGTGCATGATGATGATCATAAAACAATAAAAACTATGTTAAAAAAGCAATCCCGACTTGCATCAACTTTATTTATTTAAAAGTTGGCAGCGCTTTCATATTCGTAAGTAAGGCTTGATATTTAGATGACAACCACAAAAGATTATTAATATGCTATCTATCTATCTAATCGCGTCACTGTTCTTTCAAACCAGTGTGATGAAAGGATTTAAAGTGCGCCACAAAGGCTCCTCTAGTGCCCTAGTCTCCTTTCGTGAACTATCTGCTGACCATAATGTATAAAGTGGGTACTAGCTATGTTATTTCTTTATTTGGTCTGCATGTTAACCAATTGTATACGACCGTTTGAACGCAGCATACCGCCTCTTCCTGCAATACTTCCTCTTAAACTTCCTCCGATTATGAAACCCCTTCAACTTATCATTATTCGTCGCTTTCTCAACAATATTCTGCCACTTCTGGTCCAAATCCTCTGGCGGCTCATCGTTTATTAGTATGATTGGTAGAATGAAGCCATTATGTTCTCTATTTCCTTTGAGTAAGGTTGATATTTCCGCCCAATGGCGTTCTTCTGTGTTAAGTCTCTCTTTGCTGGATATGACTGCGACCTCCAGGTCCTGGGGTTCTGGGGTGTTGAATTCGGATCTTGATTCGTTCTGTGCGGCCAATGCTGCTTCCATGTCCATCAACTGAAACAAACCATTAATAATTTTAAAACAATTGTATTGACTCCTAAGTCGTGCATAAATACTATAACGTATGGGCAACTCTGATGAAATTCAGAATCATTTTCATATCTACCATTGCCAATACTGAAATATAAAGTCACTAAGCAGATCTAATTTCTTTTCTAGCTCAAAGGAGAGCACCTGACAACTGGTCTTAATCTGTTCGGTGGCAATACAGCCAACAAATGGCATAAATAAAAGGAAAGGTGTGGTATAGTTATTTATTCTCACGTCTTTGTATGCCAATGATCATCATCTACAGCTATACAGGGTGTCTCACGGCTATGACACGTGGAGGAAAAGTACCTTAAATACCATAGATACAGAACTGCATTCAAATATTTTTAAATAATCGCTTGTCTGAACCGGAAATAGAACCCGCCAAATGTGAAAAAAAACTACTGTAAACTTACTATACCGATCGAAAGACTCAATCAAAAGGATGTTTTTCATCTAAATAACATAGCATTTTAAATGAAAGGAAGATCATGAAATTTAGCCTTTTATTAAAATTCCTTACACGTGGCATCGCCATGGGACATCCTGTATATCCTCAACAAGAAACATGATTTTTTATGGTGGAGCCATAATGTCTAGAGGCGTTGAAAGGGCCCACCATAGTCCCTCTATCATAAACTACCTTAAAAAAATGGAACATATAGTTATTGTAACTTATTTTATGACTACATTCACGTAAATTGCTAAACTTGGCAAAGAACACTACAGCACGTCCCCGACATCAACACGTGCTATTCAGAAGTACCCAACCTATAATCTACTCTTAGTAGAGTTTAAGTTCATAGTTCAACTGTTTTGGCGAGATGGAACCGCAAATTTACAAACATCCTCACAAACTTCTGCTATAATATAAGTAAACTAGAGGAACGCCCGAGTTTGTGAAAAGTTTGTGAGTGACTTTGTTCACGTCGTCATCTACGTCAACCTCTGTGGTGTGGCGGGCGAGTGCTCGGCTGAGACGCAAAGGCGCGGGTTCGATTCCCGCTACGGGAGAAATGTTTGCATGCTCTGCAAATATTTCTTCCGGGTCTGGGTGTTGTAATATTATGTCTGACTAGCTGTTGCCCGCGACTTCGTACGCGTGTAGTACGTTATTTTATTCTATAATCAACAGTTTTCGCAGCGCACGCCAAAAACTATTTTGGGTTTTCTACCTTGGGTAACAATATTGCAATTTTCTTACGTATCCCTAATTTTTTTGAAAATTGTAGCCTATACTGGTCCCTGATAATGAAGATTTCTATTGGTGAATTTTTTTTTGAAATCGGTCAAACAAACAAAACAACAAAAAAATCTTTTCTCTTTATAATATTAGTATGAAGTATGATAACTATGATAAGTATGTATTTGAAAAAAAAAAAATTTAAGTACTATAACAGCCATCTGGTTCCCGCAGTACACGCTTTGCTTAGTTTGGGGCTAGATGGTGCTGTGTAAAATGTCCTCAATGTGTGATTCAGTTAGTCAGTCACGAAAGCATTATATTATATATAATAGATAACCTTATATAACACATCAAAAGCACAGGATCTGTGAACGGTATGTAAACAATTTCAGCATTACAGACATGGCATGGCAAGTTAATTAGGTTCTGAACTGGGTATATTTAGTAAGCGCAACGATGTAGTCTAATCATTGGCTGTTGCTTTGGTATATCTTTATTATAGACTAGCTGCCGCCCGCGGCTTCACTCGCGTGGTATCCGGATAAAAAATAGCCTATATGTTAATCCAGTACATGTACTATGTATGTTCCAAGTTTCATTCAAATCGGTTCAGCCGTTTAGGCGTGATTGAGGCACAAACATACAAACATCCAAACATCCAAACTCACAAACTTTCGCATTTTTCGGATACTTTTTTTATTTGTGTGTAATTTTGTATCATTCATAGTTGGTCGCTCACTGGCGAAAATTCTAAGCATCTAGATTTCAAATCTTTAAAATGCTTTATTGAATAAAGACATTTTTAACTTTGACTTTCTACTTATAGGACTTTAACGTTGCTTGGGCAGTCACGATAATAAAAAACTGATCTGATTATACAAGGACAGTAGGTATTTATCGGCTCGAAAAATCATGTAATTTTCTGTTACAGTTATGAAAACGGAAGTTGAAAAGGTGAAGTGCGATAGCGCTCTTTTCGATAATGGTGAATTTTGCGTCGCTCTTTTGCCATGTCTACAGCCGAGAACTGTATGATATTGCATCGTAAGTCTTGTAGTAATCGTGTAAATAATACTGAACTTCAAAACCAGACATGGTTCCGTGTACAATATACATTTAATAAATTAACTTAAAAGAGCTAGTCTATCTCCCGAATACTCAAGCGCACTTATCTAAAAAAATATTCCCAGTACCATAAAGAGCAAACGATTGATTTTAATTTATAGTCTGTGCCTATATTACACCTTAGTGACATCTAGAATGCCTTACCCCCGAATACTCAAACACATCTCAAAGTTGAGCACGTCACAAATGACGATTTTTTTTTTTAAGATTTTCATCAGAAACTGTCAAAAAACCGTGAGTTGAGACATGCTCAACTCTGAGTCGGGTTTGAGCATTCGGGGGTTAGAGAACTAAAAATTTTTAAATGTTCCTCATTCAATTATTTGGCTACCATTTCGTGAGCAATCCACTACACTATATTTAAATAAGTATCTTCTGAACCATAATTTATCCGCATGAACACTGCAGACATGTTTATGTCTATCATAACATAGTTATCGTTTAATTTATTAGCTCTTATTATCACATAAGGTTTTAGCGATTCTTCAAAATCGCGCACTTGGTTTTAGAAGAATTTACATAATAAGCACGTTGTTGTAAATGTGTTTTAGCAGTTCAAACCTGTTCACGTAAGTAAAAGCGTTAAACTAATCAATTTGGCTACCTCTAAGTAAGTTATATGACGATAGTGTAATATATAATTATGTGCGATGCCCATCATCTACTGATCATTTTCCATATTTCATCTTTTTCATATCTCTCTTATCTAGATAAATCATAAGAGATCATTTGAGAAGTTTTAACCAACGAGCATCGACAACCGGGATCGGTTCCCGGTTTTCTATATCAATTCAGTCTCGCTTGTTAGGTACTCGTATAACGCCGCCTTGTATCATAAACATTGACAAGATAAATAAATATCCTTTTTTGGATCACATTACTCATCGCAGAACTTTGTATCAGATAATTCCTGTAGGTACTGAAAATATCTATTCCCTAAAGCCCATTCAGGACCCAAACACGCACCAAGATGGTTGGCCTGTGCAAAAACAACAACTTAATACTTTATTTTGTTTTAGGAAAATGTGTGATACGTCATCTTAAATCAGCGCGCCCGATTCTTAAAAGCGTTTGGATCTAAAATTATGGCAAGATTGATTTTCAGTAGACTCGACTTATTAATTACCTCTCAATAACACGGAGTAGGTACTTAAAAAACTTCGTTCCTATCGCTGTCGAATAAATGTATACTCCGGAAATTGAATTTTAACAAAAAATACCTTTTCATACTTAATCGAGATATTTTGGATACACTGTGACTTCTAAGACACCCCAGCACATCACCAGCACGTAAATCTGTTGAGATATTGGCATCTTTGAGATCAAAGATGTCGGAAGGTCTGGATTGAGATTGTATTCAATTAATTTTGAAATAGGTTCAATAGGGTCAAAGAGTAATAGGGTTGGCAGAAACTTTGGTCAGATCGAGCTGAGAAGCCCGGGTGTTTAATTTTCTGTTGATATTCAGGGTCCTTACACATTGGACACGGTGTGTTGTAGCGCCCACTTTGGTCGATCAATATACCTTTACTAGCTGCCGCCTGCGACTTCGCTCGCGTTGTACCCGGATAAAAAATAGCCTATATGTAATTCCTGCTCATGTATTATGTATATTCCAAGTTTTATTCAAATCTGTTCAGCCGTTTAGGCGTGATTGAGGCACAAACATACAAACATTGTCACAAACTTTCACATTTATAATATACTAGCGACGCGCCCCGGCTTCGCACGGGGATAGACATATACCATCGTGGACTTTTTTGTAGACTTTTTTAAGGTGTACAATACCTACTGTAGTAAATTATTTTGATCTATCTTGTAGAGTTCAGCCAGCGTTTGTGTTTATTTACGACATCACATTAGAACCCTTTAAAATTATCAGTGTTTCTTTACTATATTATGCATGTATTATACTTATAAACCTTTCTCTTGAATCACTCTATCTTAATAGACTACGCAACGGATTTTGATGCGGTTTTTTTGATAAAAAACCGCATCAAAATTCGTAGCGTAGTTTTAATGATATAAGCATACATAGGAACAGACAGCGAGAAGCGACTTTGTTTTATACTATGTAGTGAAGTAGGATGAGACAATGTTAACCAAACGCAGAGCGGCACGGTGCGGTTTTAGACGGTACTAACGAATACATGATGCGCTAGCAGCTGGCAAGCGCAATTGTTCCCGCCACCCGCCACGGCATGGAGGGTATACAAGACAAATTTACGCAATGCGGGATGGTTTGTAATGTATGACTGATGTGTGGTGGCCCTTAGAAAAACCAATGGTTGCTGGAAGCTGTTGGTTGCAAGCTATACAAGACCTGTCGCTCTGAAAATCTAAGCAGTAAATGTTCTAGCAGCAACAATGATGACGATGGGACAACACAGGCGCAATTGTTTTTTAAACATCCTATTATTTATATTCTTCTTTTTAAAAACTTCTGTACTACATTAATAAACAGTCAATACGAGCACACGTATAGTTTTAGTCAAGACGTAGACGTCCAAGAGTCTCACCGAAGAGAAACGAGTTTCGAACTTAATACACTATCTGATTGTCATGCAACGGTACCTACCAACCGTTAGCTAATGATACACGATGCTAGTTACTGGAAGCAAGCAAGGTTTCAAATCACTCTGATTTACGATTCAAAGGCGTGTTTTACAGGTCTGTGGCGTGGGTTACCTCAGTTTTTGCCGGACTAATAGGGTAAAAATACCGGGCTACTGACAATAAAACTAGTTTTAATTCAGTTTTGTGAGGTTTGTTAGGAGAGATGTTGAAAGCACTCGCATCGTGGGAAAAAAACCTTTATAGAGCCACTCCACGAAGACAGGCTTACCCGACTCAACCTAACGAGTTTGAGGACTGAACAATCAATCAACAGCTTACACACTCTGTTTAGATGGAGTTAGTAACTTAATTCAAAACCTAAGCTACAGGTAAGCAGAGAAGTTTGAACCACATCTTAGCTTGAAACAACGTAAATCTTACGGCTAAGTACGGTAGGTAGGAAATCCTACGGATGAAATACTTAGACCTAAAGTTTGGATAGGAAAAACAATTTAATTCCTTTAACAGACTTAGCCAGCCTGATGTCTCGTAAAAGTAATTTTCTTTCCATGTAACCTTGAGCAAAACGTAATCGTAAAGAAAAAATGAAGAAATTTTATTATACTTAAGTACATTTACTAGGTTCTTAGTAAATTATATTGGGGTTTCCAGGCAGTCTGTTGAGATGAATGTTCCTCAGTAAATTCTCCTGAAATCAATTATCCGTATGAGAGACATATTTTGAACAAATATTTACTCACTTTGTTTACCGCGTGCGGTAAGCAGGACCTTTAGTAATTCGGTAATTTGGTTAACGATGACTACACATTTACATTTCGAGTTATTTTAATATTAAACGCAAAATACTGTATGTTGAACCTATTATAAATAAAAAAGATTTTACGTTCAGTTTCCTGGAAAGAAAACTGCGTAGAGTTTTCTCTTATAAAACTGATAAAATAAATCAGTGCCTTGAACTAAAGCGTAAAATAATCCAAAATTGTATTTTCGTTTTTTCCTCGTTTTCTAATGAACCAGTGTTTAGTTACCTACCTATGATAAGATTCGGAGCGTTACCTGGAATTTAAAATGCTGTAGGTACTCTACTTGAATTTAAAGCGGTAAATCTTGACATTCTTTAGATTTCCTCTCAGAATTTTCCAAAATATGGAATATAATATCAAGGAAACTTTATATTCAAACTATATTCCAGATTATTTACGGGCACGATTTCAGTGGGGATGTTGTATTACGTGGTTCAGCGACTGAATGATAATATCGTTATTTGCACCTGTATGCCACGTCACGTACCTACCACAACCAGCCTTGCTTGGGAATTTATTGTGAGGAATTGAAATGTCTGCCTTTAGTTTTGGAAGTATTTTGTTGGTCCTTCTAAATATTTGATTATATTTTTATGGCGTTCTTATCTTTCAGTGTGGCGAAATTAGAATTTGTTACGAAATAGCTCGCATAAGTCAATTCAAATACTTAAGTTTCATAGTTTTGGAGTTATAAAAAACCTAGTTCTGGTATGAATTATGCTTTCACAGTGTACTTTAATCTCAAGGCAAGCCAACAGAAGCCACTAGTTAATTACTATGCGATCTAGTTGTTTCGTAAACAGACTGTCAAACCGGCATCAATCGAAGCAGATGTTGGTCGGTAATGAGCAACCGTTCAATGATGAATCAGACCACTGTTTACAAGTTGAGTGAGATGCCTTGCAATACCTACAACTTTGATGATTTTTTGATGTTCACGATTTTAGCCAATCCTGGCCGTGACTTTAAGCTTTTCTTAATTTCAAGAAATGAATTGAATCAACAGATGTATATAAATAATGCTTTGTCAAACTCAGTTTAACAATTTTAGAACATTTGGAAGATGATAAGCTAATATTGTTTGGTTTCCTTCAATGTTCGATTCTCAATTGATTTTCATTCGAAATATTGTTGTCTACAAAGTCATGTCGTAACTAACTTTGATGTTTTTTATTATTGGGAGTTATTGAAGACTCTTTTAGTTTGCCTTGACTAAGAATTTGTGGTTTGTGCTTCGGACATCAGAAATAAGCTGTTGATGTGGATTGGATTACTTTAATATTCGATCTTTCATTTGTTCAATCAACACTCTTGTCCATCGTGCATCAGAAATTCTTTGTTGTTTTTATGAGTTTCCACGAAATGAGTACAGGGCCAATTTTCATCGTCAAAGTCAAACTCAAGAATATTTCGTATGTAAATTGTGACTTGGGGAACGAGAAAACTCTTTCAGTCATGTAATACGAAAATAATCTACGCGATGCTTTTTCATCCACGAGACAAGGTTCATTACTTATTGACGAAAAACGTATCGCTGACGATGAAGTTTAATAAGAATAGTTTCTGACAAAACTTTTCTAACACATTACGAGAGCTCCAAAAAACTTGATACATCTCTTGGAATTACGAGTATATTTAAATAGGTTATTAATACGACAGTTGCTCAAAGTATTAAGAATTGGCAAAATAAAATAGTACGCTTTGCTACATTTGCTTTTGAAGGATAAAGGTCAAACCTTTTGTTTACCGAGAGCTAATTTAACATCTACGCACATCAAAAGGTCATACCCATTAAAACCTGAACAACATCTAACCTACCAAGTTTCTACCAATTATTACTAAAAAAAAGAAGAGGTATTCAAATCGAATGTATTCTTTGTAATAATGTGTGTAACTAGATATCTCCGCCAAATGTTAACCGATTTTAATGATTCTTTCGCTGGTGTATTAGAGAATCCAGAGGCGGTCCAATATAAATTTTGTTCCTGAGGGAGTACTACAACAAGCGTCAGTGTCACCGTATTACTGACAACATCATCTTCCTGCCTTTATCCCACTTTATGTGGGGTCGGCACAGCATGATCTTTGGATCATGGTGTAAGAGTTTTGGCTAAGATGTTTTATGACCGGCCGCCTGCCTGACGTCAACCCTCTTTGGGAATACTTGCTTATTGTATCTCATCATGTTGGAGGATGCTATCCCTTAGTCGACTTTTACGACATGCTCGGGGAGAGAAGCAGCTGGACGCATTCTATGTTATTTCTATACTTCTAGTCCAGCAGAGAAATTACCGTATTACTGACGACGCGAGACAGAATAACATAATGACATACCCGATGCTTATCCCTCGACGCAGTATAAAGCACCCAGGCAACGTATATGAACATGATAAGCGCAGGCACCACCAGACTGGCCACTATTGGTATACGGCGAACCCACGCGTGGTACAGTGCTAGAAGGAACAGCATTATCCCGACTAGGACAGCTATGTACCGACCCGTGCGGCGACGCTCCTCCTGGAAACAAAAATTTTGAATCACACTAATATTTATGCGAAAGTTTGTGTGCGTGTTTGATAATTTGACCTATTACGCATAACACCTATTATGTACCTAGGTCCACAGACAAATAAATGATTTATGATTTATGATTTATCGGTGGCGAGGCGGGCGAGTGCTCGGCTGAGACGCAAGAGGCGCGGGTTCGATTCCCGCTACGGGAGAATGTTTGTATGTTTTGCAAATATTTCTTCCGGGTCTGGGTGTTGTATTATGTATTATAAGTATAGGTAAGTATGTATTAACAAAAAAAGTATATAAGTAATTCTATCTGCCATCTGGTGCCCATAGTACAAGTACAATCTTTGCTTAGTTTGGGGCTTGATGGTGATGTGTTAAAAGTCCGCAAATATTTATTCATTTATTTAATTAGGTATCAGGCGGATGCAAGTCTTACTAACATTATAAATGTGAAAGTTGGCTGGTGAATCAGAGACACCTAGGTAACGGCCAAGAAGCAGACCGACACAGCCCGCTCTTGTAGATTGAATTTATTTTAAACAAAAAATACATTGATTGCATTATTACGCAATGAAACCTACACTTGAATGACAAATTTTGAATTGGAGTCGTCATTATCATCATCATCATCATCATCAGCTTATAGAAGTCTCCCTCAACATAGGCCTCCTCAATTTACTTAGCAGAGGGTAATGTAGATAAAACTCGCAAGAGTAGCAATGGCCTAAATTAATGGCTCAGAAGTGTTAAAGTGTATAGGAATTGTTAACTCTGCATTAATAAAAATGAGCTGATATTCTGATGATAAATACCTACTGTCCACCAAGCAAAAACATCCTAAAAGACCCAAGCAAGGCGTTCGCAATCTTACTTATATTATAAATGCGAAAGTTTGTGAGTTTGGATGTTTGTGCCTCAATCACGCCTAAACGGCTGAACGGATTTGAATGAAACTTGGAATAAATAAATAAATAAATATTATTTATTATATATAGGCTATTTTTTATCTGGGCACCACGCGAGCGAAGCCGCGGGCGGCAGCTAGTAACAAATAATTTAAGTTTATTGCCAACAAAATTATACGAAATATGGATCAACAGAACTTTTGAGTCATACCTATAAATCCCAGTTCTGTCACATCTTCACTTGACCAGTTTTGTTTAGTATTAGTTTTGTTAGATTTCGAGCAATAGGAGAGCACATGACGTTGATCATTTAGACGTAGTGCAATATCGTTAATCAAACTGAAATCGAATCGTAGCAGCTACGAATACACAATCAGGCTTTAATCAGGTTAGTACGAGTAGGTACTTTGCTACATCACTAGGTGGTTCTGCGAATTAATTATAAAAGAGTAAACAGTGAACAACAAAAGCTAGGCACGCCTCAGAAATTTCAAGAACTGGGTAATTTGATATAATAGGCTTTCAAAAACTCTATTGTTATCGTAAGGACTTTCGTTAAAAACTATATTCAATTTAAATAAATAAATGAAAATAAAATAAGCTTTAATTTTCCTACAAACTATTTACAAATAAAAAATGCTACGAAAAATTAACTTAATTCAAACCTAAAACTATATAAAATAGAATAGGTAACTACTTTTGGTGATAAGTAGGTAAGTATAGGTATAGGACCGCCTGACGCGGTAAAAGCCTTCTCCAATTTTTCCATTTGTTCCTATCCCTTGTGTATACATATTAATGCTTAATATTCAATTTATGAATTAAAAACTTTTGTGGATGACAGTATAAAGGATGAACTACAAAAGGTACTCACAAAGGGGAACCGGACAAAACAATTTAACATTAACTACTTGAATTGTAATCATTCTGGTTTTGACGCATTTGAAATTGAATTCATAACAAGCTGGAATTATGTCTAGCCTGAGGATTTCACTAGCTTCTGCTCGCGACTACGCGTGGTATCCCGTTCTAGTCGGATAATAAAGTATCTACTTACTAGCTTCCATTTCCATTATCATTGCTAAAGCTATTTAGTAGCTGTTATATACAGGCTACTGGACACTATAACGGAGAGAGAGAGCTTTATCAATAAAAAAGCCTAATTAATTAATTAATTTATTATTTAATTTTAGAATGGTAGTGACAATGGTTTTGAATAGGTAAAGTATATTTATTTTATTTAACTATTATCACAAATTGACCTGTAATTTGGTGTTATTAATAAGTTATTGTATTGTATTACGCTGAATAAAAGCACAAGTATCTAATGCCTGCAATATCTTTAGGCTTATTTCTCTGCTGGACTAGGAGTAAAGAAAAAACATAAAATTAGTTCACCTGCTTCTATATAAGGGCGATGGGCTGATCACCTGTCACCATATCCATCTTGGGACTTTGAATCAGGAGTGGCTGCAAGTTTTCTTATGATTACTTGTAGCTCTGCCCACCCCATTAGGAAAACAGGCGTGATAATATGGATTTATACTTTGTTAGTATTTATTTTTCTTCCGAACCTGTGTGGTGAAAGTACGTTAGTGCACTACACACTAAATTATGACGAAATATGAATAACTGCATATTTTAAGTAGGTACCCGAGCATTTCGACGTTTTTTAAGGGTTATTATGGAAAACCCTGAAACACGTATCCAGTTATTTTGTATATACGAGTACTTTAAATTTCTAGACGAATTTACCGCCCGTAAAAAGGTTTCATACAAACTATAGAACTCTCTTGTACCGTGACCTTGTACCGTCTCTCTCACTTGGGGTTAATTTTGAAAAAATAAAAAATATCGCGTTTTATTATTTATTTTAAAGTTTATTTGCACCAAGCTTTGAGAGAATCGAACAAAGAAGCAAACTTTCGCATTTATATTAGTAGATAGAAGGAAGTAAAATTCAATTTTTGTAAATAAATTTGTGACGGATGACTATACCTATAGCATCCGTCGCAGGCCGGACCTGGATGAGACTTGCAACGGACCGTGGAGAGTGGCGCATACAAAGAGAGGCCTATACCCAGCAATGGGTAAAGTCGGTTTGCGGATGATGATGATGATGAAATAAATTTGTCCCAAGAAAAAATATCTATCCGTAAAGCACTTAAAAAGGCACGATGTAAATCACGTACAGTCGTTTCTTTGGCACTTCTTAAATAACATCCATCAAAAATCATCTCCTCTTTTAAAAGTGTTTACCCTCTCACGGAAGAAAACAGAGCGCGTTTTGCAATAACACCGTGGTTATATCCCCAATCGTTCATGTAGACAGAAGGGGGAAACCTCATTTCACTAGAACAGGGGTGTCAAGCACGGTCTATAGCTTCACAAGATAAATGTTTCTTAGGCAAATTTATAAGCTATTTTGAGTCCATAACATTCATGACTTAAGATAGGACATAAATGTGAAAATCCACTTAGCTAAAACAAGGGTCTGCAAGGGTCTACAAGATAAATGATTCTTACGCAAATTCTTGTAGCATTTCGACCCCGTTATTTTTAGGTCAAGGAGCAAATCCTTCGAAAAATTATTCGGAGACTTGTAAAACGCACGTTCTTCAATTCTTTTGATGAACATAAAGCTACACTTCATAATTTGGTATTTCATCGCAAGTCTGAAGACATAGAGCAATGGCGGTCTAGTGGGAGCGACCCTGCCTTGCGATCCTAAGGTTGTGGGTTCAAATCCGGTCGTGGACCAATGGATTTACTCTCAAACAGTGAAGCCAAATATCGTTTGAAAACCTTCATGTCACAGAACCTAAAGAATTCGAAAAACATGTGTCAGGCAATCATGTTAAATAAATTCACTACACAGATCTGAGTTTTCTTCATTTTCACATCGGTGCGCAAAAGTCCGTGCACTGCACCATGCATTAAATCTGTGTAACATTCATTCCTAAGATATTGAACAAATTGATTGTGAAGTTAGAATGCGAAACTCAAGTTTTGATACTTATTTGCTGCTCTCAGAAGGTAATTGGCCATTTCGTAATTTATCCATTTTGTTAAGGTTTCCGAAACGAAACTTTATTAACGAGCCTCTTTTGTCCGGTCGTCCATCTCGGGGGATCCCAGAAACTACAGGGTGTGGATTAATTACGGAGAAATTATAAGTTGGGAAACATCTCTTCCAAGGGAAACATTTTATGGCAATGTCAGTTATTACATTAGAAGTTGTAACTTTTAAGTTTCATTAATACAACAAAGAAGGTATTATTAGTAGATGGTATTATAGGCGGGGCAGATATTATTTACATAAGCAAAGTTAAATAACTTAGAAAATAAGGGCTGCAACGCTCTGCAACTATACCTAGTCAATTAAGATTAGTATCCACATTTTAATCTACATTTTCCTTCTCTGTTGGACTGGGAGAAAAGAAAAAACATACAATGCTTCCAGCTGCTTCTCTCCCCGAGCATGTCGTAAAAGTCAACTAAGGGATAGTATCATCTCCAACATGATGGACCATCTATATGGGTGGTTCATATCCATCTTGGGACTTTGAATCAGGAGTGGCTGCAAGTTTTCTTATGATTACTTGTAGCTCTGCCCACCCCGTTAGGAATATGGGTGTTATAATATGTATGTACATTTTAACCAATGAGTGTTCATGTAGAATGTGATGAGAGCGAATGAAGCGAGACTAATGTCAGGACCGTAGCAAATGGAGATCCGTGGTAGTCCCTGGTACTTGTCTACTCCATTGTCCATGGAAAACAGGCGTGATATTATGTATGTACCTATATATGGTACATACTTCTTATGGTTCCGTACCCGAAGGGTGTTAACGGGACCCTATTACCTACTGCCTCCGCTGTCCGTCCGTCAATCTGTTAGCGGGCTGTATCTCATGACCGTAATAGATAAGAGTTAAAATTTTTAGAATGTATTTGTATTGCTGCTATGAAAATAAATAAAATAAAAAATAAACGGGGACCCCATACTAGTAACATTTTTTTAATGTACGATGGTACGGAACCCTTCGCGTGCGAATTCGACTCGCACTTGACCGGTTTTTTTCAACATAGGTATCTACCTATGTTGAAAAAAACCTGGGGGTGGAGCTACCAAAACTAACTTTTTAGATATTGAAAGAGCGCAAAGGTCTCTGCTCAAAGTCATGTATCTAAAACCGTATAGATATCCCACTGAAATGCTTTATTCTGAGGTGAGTATACTCTCCGTCCGGAAATTATTCATTCTTAGTACGGTAGTAAAACTTCATAAAACTCTTAATTACGACCCAAATAAATTAAATCGTAGAAGGAAAGATAATGTTATAGACATAGTTAATGTAAAATCTCGGTACGCGACTCGTCAATATTTTAGACTTTCTGCTAAACTTTATAATACAATAAACAAGCTGTTAAATATTTATGCAATGAACTCCTATAACTGTAAAAACGAATTAACTAAATGGTTACTGACTAAAAGCTATGAAAATACTGAGGCCTTATTGGAAATTATCTCATGAAGTAATTAAATTGTATCTATATATTTTTCCTCTTACCTATAAACCTAATCAATTAACAAACATCCACTGCAAACATACATACGACACCATACAAACACAGTCACTTACACACACACTCACACACACACACATACACACACACACACACACACACACATTCCATCTGTTACCCAGACTCTTACGAGACTGGTGCTCTCAGTGGAACTCATACACGCACCTCCACACTCTGCATGTAACTTTGTATACCTAGTTTAAGTACCTACTTACTATAATTATAAATGTATAATGTTTCTCTAACTTCAGAAAACTGTATAAGACCTATGCAAGAGCGAAATCTCCTATGACAAGTATTCTTTACTTAAAAGGAGATTTCATCCATGGTTGATGATAATGTAACATTGAAAGCGAAATAAAACATTTATTATTATTATTATTATTATTATTATTATTATTACCTAGTTAGGTCATTTGCTAAAAAAACACAAAATGATTTAATATGGTATCGTGAAAGCAGGCCCTTACAAACATTATCTCAGCTAATAAATACGAGTAGTAGACAGCTACTTAAGTTCACAAAGAAAGCACGGATGTTACTTTTAATTAGAAAGCGGAACTCTTTGTAGGTACCAACATAAACCCCCTTTTAATAAACAATGATTAAAATACCGGGACATACCTGTAAACTAGAATAATCTAGATTGTTCCGGGTTTCAAAAACAAGTCGTAGGTAAGTGTCGTAGGTAAGTATCAGATAGTTTAGATACCTATTCAATGCAAAAATATTATTATGAAATAGCATATCGCAAAAAAAATAAGACCTACTAATATGATACTTTGAATCAGGAGTTTTGAGGGTGCATGTTTTTTTTATTACTTTTGACTCTGCCCACCCTATTAGGGCTACGGGCGTGATAATATGTATGTAGGTATGTATGTCGTTTACCTTTACAGCATTATGTCGGGTTCAATAAACTATTAAAGGAATTCTAATCACATTTCAATGTAAATAAACGAAACAATCACATACCTTCACTAAAGAACCCCGTGACTTCACATTTATTGTACTGGAGCTTTTGAGTTCGTTGTTTAGTTTCAGAATCATCGTGTCACTGATATTTCTAGAAACAAAATTCACAAGTTTTATTAAGACGTTTTCACAATCACGAAGTAATTAGGTAGGTAGGTACCCTGATAAACTATTGTAGCACTTAGGTATTATATGCTACAACACTGATCTGTGCTGTAGCGCTGGCGATTCAATCAAAATTTGCTAGAGAAATGATTTAGTGAAAACTTTTCATCTACACATTCAGATTCATTCTATTTTGACGAACTTCACTACGCAAATTTGTATTAGTGCTAATGTTTGTATTGATGTTCAAATAATTTAATAGGTGGTCTTCAAATAACAAAGGAAAAAGTTTATTAAAATAAGCTGAAAGACCGTTTTTTTTTAAACGTTTTGTCTCAATCAGCTCGCTTTCACCAAAATATAAGAATTCTAGCATCAAAATTTGTGTGCATTTTATACAAGCGCCTGTACAAAATGGTACCTACCTTGCATTGTTTCACCGTGCATGTTACCTTATCTAACCTTTTTAGTTAGAAAGTGTTAAACTTAATGAAAATTGTGTGAACACTTGTATTTGAGACCAGGATCTTACCTTCCTACCTATTCAAATAAACCGAATAAATAAACTTTAAACTCCATTTTTGTAGCACAGTCTAAGCAAACCTATGGCTATATAATAAAGTAAATTCAAGTAGGTATCATACTTACGTGTCAGTCATTAATATCACTGAAAAATCCTAAAAACCCACCACTCTTACTTGTCGTGCGTACGCGCGTATTGAAGCAAGGGAGCGAGCTTACTGCACGCCAGATTAAACTAACGCTGCATAATCCATGGCTTGTTGGCTTCGCCCGTTAAAAACGAATAAAACATCATCGTACAAACTCTTCATTAACCTGCGCTCTGTCCATCAGACAAGAATGCTCCAAGTTCGCACATTGCACACAACTCTACAACAATGATGCGATCAATCAATGCCTCGTAAATATCCCCTGATGCTGACCAGAACAGCATTTTGCGTTTTTTATGTTCCGCTAACTGCCGCGAAAATTTGCTAGACCACATTTTGTGTCTAGATAGGGTGCTGATTTATTGTACGGTTTAATAAATACTTACCTACCTAAGTGCCTATTATGTTGTTAAACTTTACAATCGACATAGTGGATTTGAGTACCCTTTAACCGGTTCAAACCCTTATAAAGACGTTCTGGTTCTAAATTGAGAAATAAAAGCGGCTCTACCTATAAGGAAATTCCTAAAAAAGCGGGTTTAAATTGGACTCTCCGGTAATAGGATCGGCTTTAGAGCATCACAGAGAACGGATATTTTATGCATGGACGATTTGTCTTAGCAGGGCAGTGCTATGTGATTTAGCGAAGTGTTTCTTTTAGATTGAACATTAGTCAATGTCTACACGTGAGGAAGATATTGAAGGAAATGCAGCATTATGGAGTGCAGGTAAAGCTGTAACGGTAAGGTGTCGGATTTAAAGCATCTAAACCGAGTTTCAAGCCAATCACAACGCCCGTTAAAAAGTTCCTATACCTACAAAATTTGACACCCCATTTTACCCCTTTTTAAGGATTATTTTGAAATATCCTGAAACAAGTGTCTTTTTATTTTGCATTTATAGTATTCAGACCGTATTTCAAGCAAATCGCAATACACGTTAATAATATCCTACAAACGCTTTCACCCCTTTTCGTCCCTTTAGGGGTTGAACTTCGAAATATGCCGAAAAATGGGTAGTAAGCTGCCTTGAGCATTTTTCTGCGTTGATTGCAGAAAAATGCTTATTGTATTATGTATACAGATTTTGAATACCTACCTTTATTAAAATGTGAGGTAACTATTGAGGTATTATTCATATGCAAAGTAGAAAAAAAAACTCAGTAGGTATATACATACCTTTAAACCTATACGAGTAAGTACCTACGTACCTAGGTACCTACTGTTCAAGGTAAAATGTAAACAATCTTACATTGTTCTCGTAGAAAGAGAAGGCAAGCTTTAATGAAATTCCCAGTCATTAAGCTCAATGACGCGAAACACCATTAAACTCTAGTATTTCTTAGAAAGTTTTCCATTTAAGATCAAAAGCTGTTGGTTCGACGTCCGCATCCGTTATTAAATTGTATGGAATGAAACCGATGCTAAAGAAAGTTGATGAATGGCGTAAACTTTATAAATGTTTGGGGTTACGTTTACTAGATCTTTTTTGGAGTTAAATGAACTGTAGGTACATACCTACCTACATAAGTAAGGTTTTCGAACACGACACGATACATACAGTGATACCGTAAACCTAAATTCTGGTTCATTCTGGCATAACAATTTTTGAATGACTATAAAATATTAAAGTAGCATCGAGGGACCAACTCTTAAAATTTTTACGGCTTAAAGTTTCCGAAAGATTCTGTAGTAAAAGATAAAGTCCACTTCTGATCTTATGATCGTGTTTTGGCTAGGTTTGCACCATTAAGTTTCATGTAGGCAGTGTGCAATGGTGAAGAAAATATCACGAGAAAACAGCACTACGCGTTCAACTACGCATGACAGCCAAACTACTACGTAATCGTGATGATATATTGGTTCTAAATGCAATATAAAGCCCTACATAGCTAGTGGGATTTGTGTGACGATCTTGTCTAGTCTTTCTAGAAAGTAAAAAAGCGTTACAGACATGATCGTCGAGTCGAGTCAAAAAAATAGGCCTCACAAAAAAATAGACTCAAATAGGTCAAAAACTCTGGAGTAGAGATAGGAACCAAAGAATCGGTAGGTATAATGCTATAACGAATAGCAGAAGCTAAAAGTAATTGTACCTATAGCACAAAATAATTATGAAGTTGGCTACCGCTTCGCGAATTCTCAGGGCATTACATTTTGAACTCTTAAAAAACGTAATGCCAAACGTACTAGATGAGTAAGTAGTATACGTAAACACGCAGTTTCGAAAGCCAAATACATAAATAATATACCTACGAGCGTTGCCGAGAAAAACAACAGTAGTAGGTAGGTACCGGGTGGTCGTTTTTATCGATTTCAACTCGATGTGGCCTCCCTTGTTCAGGTAATACAGTCGATTAATCAAAAAGGAACAAAGCTAAGAATGCGTCGTAAATCACAGTGTGGAAGTTTTTAATTAATTTCTTTCTGAATAGCCGGGGAGTCAGTCTGTTCTAGTTGTTCTAAAGGTAAGGGGAGATGCAGCTGGTTCAAGTAGAGAACAAAGCTCGCTGTGAAGGCGCTCCTGTAAAGGCCATTTAAATTGCTATTGTCAGGAAATTTTGAGTAGGTATATTTATTGCTTGAAGTGGGTAGGTATCGTAAAATTCTCAATGATTGATTTGAATAGTGCGAATCAACGGTCCATTCAAGGTACAAAAGAAATCACATTCTGACGCCACACAATAGAACGAAAAAACTACGATATGACCAAAGAAAATTCAGAAGATTATCATTATCTTTTCATACTTCAAGTAGTCAAGTAGATATAAGAAAGTATCATACAGAACTCTGGCAAGACTTAAAGGCAGAAGAGCTAATATTGAGCCAATAGAGTAATAAATGTTAGTCACTTACACCGCCCAAGAGTTTAAATCAATTCCCCGATAGTATTGGTACCTTACCTACAACTGGAGTGCAGTGTGCCAGCTGTTCTAATAAAATCTTCATCAATGCGTTCTAGGTTAGACGGGTATAGTTGCAATGCCGTTGAACTGCATCGAACTGTGGCATGTTGCCGAGACGCTGTCTGATCCAGGAACGGATTTAGTCTAAATCATAAATGCTCTTTGGAGTAGGAATCTGTAGGAAATCTTCAAGTTTCAGTTCAAACTTTGGAAAGCTCTTTAAAATACTTTGTGCAGGCGAACGTCTTATTACCTACTGCAGTCTACTTGGTCGACGAGGTGGAGTTTTAGCACCATTACTAAATATTTAATAGGTCCTAACTAAGTAGTTCACTTCTTCTCTCGAATTAGCTTTTAGATTCTACGATATGCCAGTTTTCTCACAATTTGACAGTACAAGGTATAGGTAATATGGTGGGTGACACGTAGGTAAGTGTCGGTGAAAATACTAGTGTGCGAGGCTTTGTAGGCTCCATTCGTGCATTGCCTAGCTTAAATGACGGCCTAGATAGATTGGGAGCACGACACCTACATGTGTAGATACAGAATGTACCACGAGCAATTCGAAGACATTGTACCTATCCTAGTGGCTACGTGCCTTCGTAAAATAACCCTTGTTACTTCTTATCGTCTTGCCAGAACGATGTTTTGGATTTCTTTCCTTCAAATGCAGTCCTGGATCCCCATTCCCTGCCAATTCAGTGACACCATAACTCAACTGTGCGTTGCCAAAGCACGCTATTGTAGAATGCGTGCTACTACTATTCACTGTGAGATGCGTTTGCCAAACTTTGTAAGAAGAACTCATTGTGGAAATGGAATTGTCTTGTGTCCAGTAACCTGAATAGTTTAAGTTTTACTAAATTAGTAAAAGAACTGCGACAGTTTTTAATCTGCAGTTACTCGGACCATTTAGCTTTAACGAATATTATGTAACTACCTACCCTCAGACCAAATAAAAAGAATTCCTTTTATTTAGTCTGAGTAGTTATATACCTATTCCGAAATATACGATTTTTTATTTTTCTATAAGTAGTTCTATAATTGATCAACTTTGTTACGTTTTGAAATTAATATAGGTAAGGTTTGTTGGCAAAGATTAAGGATCAAATTATCCGGAGCAAAAATTTAACAATAGAAATTAAAAAATAAAATATTGCTTTAAAAAGACTGGTAGGTAAATATTTCGGTAGTGTGAGTGGATGCTTCTAATTCCCCGTTTTATGCAAACAAATACTGTAGGTACCTATATCCTCAAGACTTTCTCTTTTTTTTAACAACATCGTTCGAGAATTTCTAGCTACAAGAAACATTATTTCGTTACTAACAAATCTATTAAACAAAATATCTAGTCGACCATGAAAAATATTACAGTAATAATTGTTGTAATGTTCCCATAACATCAAAATGTTGACCTTTGAAATTATATTACCAAAATAATTTAGTATGTAGGTACAGTATTGTACAGTGTGTTAATTTAATGAGTCATAAAATTCTGAGCATTGTTCGTCCCAGAACTCGGAACGAATTCTCAAAAAGATTTAAATACACTCCTCCTGACCTGATTTTATGTACAAAAGTAGCTTAGCAACCCAAATTGTCAACCGTTACCTTTCAAAAATCGATGTCGTCTCACCGCTGGATAAAGACCTCCTGTAAGTGCAACCTCCTCTAATCCTCGAAGTCACCACTCTCTCAAGTGCTTCGATCGTTTCTGCATATTTTTCTTGGCCGCAGATAGAATAAACACTTTTGCAAATTAGGAACTCACTTGCCTTCTTCACAAAGACGTCTCTTCATTGTAAACACTCAAAAGTTACAATACTTTGATCATTCACGCACTTGCTGAATCATATAAGATTCGCGTTTTATTCTGCTAAGATATTTTTTTAGGTATTGAGTTCGGTGTAGAGGTGTTTTTGGTTTGAATGAACATTATGAAAGAACCAAAGCAAATAATCATAAATGTAAATCTTTATATGATCACTTGAGACGTAAAGCTACTGTTGACGGTCTAATTATAACATGGGTTGTAAACTTTGATGCCTACACAACATAACCTACTGGTCGAAGACTGGGAACAAAAATTCCTTTTACTTATAACATTAGTATGATTTGTGAATTTCTTTATGATCTAGTACCTACTTATTAATTTTAGGAATCTATAAAACAATATAATCTACGATTTGACACCAACGCGTCTATAAATAGTGGTTTTTGTATAATATTATGTTACTGTACCCACAGACACTTGGGCTGTGAGTTTTTGGGATCGTGGAATAAATTACATAATATATAATATACGTAATCAAATAAAAATTTAAAAAAGTTACCAATCTAAATATCCATATTCAGTTAAACATCTGCCCTACTATGTCACAACGCATATAATAAATAAATAACACCCAATAGTCACATACATAGTCCTGACCCCACACTAGGATTCCCTGTGTTGTGGGTATCAGAAACTACGAGTACGATGGTACCACAGTACCCAGACCCGTAAGAAATATTTACAGAACATGCAAACATTTCTTCCGCAGCGGGAATCGAACCCGCGCCTCTTGCGTTTCTGCCGAGCAATCGCTCGCCACACCACCGAGGCCGTCAAGTTGAATTATAGGAATCCAAAGTATCGTCATCTCCCTGCTTTTATCCCACTTAAGTGGTGTCGGTCGACAACATGTTTTCTTCTTCCATTCCCTTATCAGCCGTCATCTCAGTATTCACGCCTTTTTTACTCACGGCATCATACACGCAATCCATCTCTTCTTTGGTCTGCCTCTACCTCTACCCTTTTATTACATGTCAGTACAGTAACGAGCCTCCCAGTATCAACCATCGAAGTCAGATGTTCCACATTTTTACGCGCACAATTACATTTTAAACCTTTCATTTACGGCCTTCGCGACCTTTTACAGAAATATTTTACAGAATACAAAGTACCTACTGGTCGTGCTTTATGGAGGGTTAAGATGCGGTCGTAAAAGCCTCGATCACAGAAGGAAACACAGTATGAAATGACTGACCAAATCTCCTCTTAGTCACGCAAACGATTTTGAGACTTAAAGTGAAAAACCTTCAGCTCAATTTTCATCGATATAAAAGTCTTATTACACATTGAATTGATAAAGCATCCGGGGATTGAAATTATACACACGCCGGCAAAATTAGGGGAACAAAAGCAAAATGTTGATTATTTTAAAAACTTCCTTTTTATTTTGATTTCTTTGTTCATATTTAATTGTATGATTAATAACAGCTTCATAATAACAAAGTTTGCTGTTTTAATAACTTTATTTTGAAAAGAAAACAAATAAAAACCAATAATTGTGATTTTTTCATTTTAAGTCAAACAATATGTTGTACAGTTTTTTTAATGTTTGTTGGTAAAATAAAAAAATTAATAGCGCGTATGGCTTCCACGGGCTCTTATGAGAGCCTGAATCCGGTTTTCCATGCTCCCAATGATGTCATCAATAATTTCTTGGGGCAAATTCTCCCACTCTTCGACTAGGGCTAATTTAAGCTCTTTCTTTTTGGTGAACCTTTCTTCCGATGAGGTCCCAGATATGCTCTATCGGGTTCATATCAGGAGAACGTGCTGGCCAATCCATTTGCGTTATGGCCACGTCATTAAGGTAGTCGCGTACCACGCGTGCTGTATGGGGTCGAGCGTTATCGTGCATCAGCACAAATTCATCGCCTACATATGGGGCAAAGGGCATCACATGGGGCTCCAGAATCTCTGAGACGTACCTGAGTGCAGTCAAAGATCCATTTTCGATGACCACCAGTTCCGTGCGTGCTCCCAAACATATGCCTCCCCAAACCATAACAGAGCCTCCACCATAAGCCACCGTTTCGCTAAAGTTGGCCCGATTATAGCGTTCCCCTCGATACCTCCACATCCTCTCCCTCCCATCTATGGAATTTATGCAGAAACGGCTCTCATCGGTAAATAAAACTCGTGCCCACTCTCCTGTCCAATCCCGGTGCAAACGAGCAAACGCTAATCGGGCTACTCGATGACTCACCTCAAGTTTCGGCGCTTTGGCTGGCACGTACGACTTCAGACCAACTTCATTTAGCCGTCGTCTCACTGTCCGTTCACTAACACGCACGTTACGAACGTCTTCCAAGACATTCCGGGTTTGAACAGCAGTTTGACGACGGTTTCTCAATGTTTGCATCCTTATAAAACGGTCATCTGTGGCGTTGGTTGCCCGATTTCTGCCTTGTCCGCGCCTCCGCATGTAAGACCCTGTCTGTCTGTACCGTTGCACATTGCGATAGATCACTGATACCGACACACCCAATGCACTACTCACTGAACGGTATGTGTGACCTTCCTCGATCATTGTTACAGCTCTAGCAACCTCAGTTGCAGGTAAATCACTCATTTTGTATCCAGAACAATGTGTCCTTCTTAAAAGTTAACAGTAGAATGATCTAAACAAACATTAGACCATTTAAACAATATCCCCATTGAAAACACTTAGAACGGTAAAAATGTCAACAAACACTTATGAGGGTATAATTTATACTTAAAGCATTGAAAAACGGATTTTTTATCTCAATTTGGTTTCTAAAGAGGGTAGCAGTATAAAAACTAAAACCACTTGTCAAATTTATGCAAAGAAATTAAAATAAATCAGTTTTCAGTCTTGTTCCCCTAATTTTGCCGCCGTGTGTACATTACAAATTGCTTTCTACCCAGTAGGTACCTAATATGGAATCTAAACTCAGTGAGATAAAGTTCATTTCACATTGGAAGTTGATTCGTAGAGACAAAGCTGACGGTCTTGGAGACACATGTGGAAGGAAATACCTATTATGATTGTCGTTATTGAATTTTTCATGTGACCACTGGGCTTTAGTTATGCTGTTAAGTTTACTTAGTAACTTGAAACAGACCGAACATACATTTAATACGTTTTCTATACACAATACATAAAATTTTATTCTGTCACACTCTACATAGCAAAACTTTCAGACTTCAAACTTAGGAAATATTGTCTGAGAATTTGTTAACTTTTCAATAGTAAGTACCTGTCTAAGTGAAATGGAAATTGATCTATGAAATTCCAAGTAGGTACCTATTTTAAGCCATCAAAGCTTTCAACTACAAGGCGTCAAGTTTGATTGCGAGCGCCATATTGAGTTACTTGCTGAAGCAAGAAGTACCTACCTAGGTATTTCAGCAGACGCGACATCAAGACGCGACTACTAACTTATAAAATTAAATGCACTATTATTTTTACACGAACTTATTTATTTTAAAGATAAAGATAAAGATAAAAAGACATTTATTTGCTTTGAACATGGTAGGTGGTAGTTACAGTTGTTTAAATTTCATGAAGTGCATCACATTCAGTCATTTGTCACGACATGCAAATAATAATTATTATGAATACAGAGTGCTTCAATGTCAATTATTATATTTAATTTTAAAGGTCAAATTGATTTAAATTAATACAAAAAAGTCAAAAAATAAAATAAAAATAAATAACAATCATAAAAACAAAATAAAAATACAAAATTAAACAAATCAGGACTAACACATAGATTTACATTAAGACAATTAATACATTATTTTGATGTCAAGAATTCATTTATGGAATAAAAACAGTTATCTACAAGCCAATTTTTGAGAGTTCTATTAAATAAATTGCCTTTACATTCTTGTATTTTTTTAGGTAAGTGATTATACACTTTACATGACATATAAATGCAGTTCTGTCGGAACAATTCTAATTTAGGTTTAGGCATCACTAAAGGTTTTTGCGTAGTCGCTCGTCTATTTGTGTTATCTTTATGTTCAAAGAGGTCATGGTGCTTCCTTATAAATATGGCAAGTTCGAAAATATACAAAGATGGAAGTGTTAGAATCCTATGTTTTTTGAAAAAAGGTTTGCATGATTCTATTTGTTTTAAACTAAATATTGCTCTGATGCACTTTTTTTGTGCAACAAAAGCTCTCAGTAGATCGGTTGAATTTCCCCACATTATTAGACCATATCGAAGAACAGATCCAACATAACAATGGTATACCGTTATTGCTGTTGTTATTGATGTCATTTTTCTAATGGTCCTAAGTGCATAAACAAATTTATTTATTCTTGTGCACACAACAGCTATTTGATCCTTCCACTGTATATGTTGATCAATATAAATACCTAAAAATTTTATGCTCTGCATTTGTTCGATTTTGTCATTATTGTATTTAATATTCAAAATGTCTTCTTGTTTCTGTATAGTCCTAAACTGCATATATTTTGTCTTATTTAGATTGATCTTCAAGTTATTATCTTCCAACCACGATTTAGAAGTATAAGAGTGATTTAAACAATAGTGATAGCATCAAAAGCTTTATACTTACCTATCACCTTTATGTCTAACATTTTGAATGATCTGTTATTTTATACTTCTGAGAGCACTATATGGTTTTATTCTATTCTTAAGGCGCTTCCTTTGACAGAGTACATTCTAATATTCGTAACTTTATTATTATTGGCCTTACTTATTTAAAGTTACTAAAATACTGTTTGAAGTCGTATCTGTCAGTTTGCCACTATCAATAACAGCGTTATGCATGTTTTGCCTTTAGGCAAATTCTGTAATGTATTATTTTTATCAAATAAATTATGTTATGTTAAGTAATTGTATAAGCCTCTAAGTTGCCTGTCGCGTCTGACGAAATAGTTTATTGCAAGTCGGCAGTTTCTCTTGGACAAATTAAACGTGAACCAAAGTGAACTGACGTTGATTGTAAAGGTTAACCAGGCTTGTTACTCCCAAATCATTTTCCATAACAAAATTATTATTACCACGATGTAATAAGATCAATATGGAAAGTTGGCAGTGAGTCAGAAAAAATAAGCATGAGGAAAGGTTCACGGTTCTTAAGCACTGAACTCCCTCTACTCTACTCTTTGCCCTAGTCTCTCCACCGCCCTACTCTTCTGCCGCAAAGTTAGGTATAGGTTTCAGAAAGTTTATGGGTAAATAAAGATGCATTTTTCATCACATTCATGTTTTTATTTGCGCAAATCTCAGTTACAGTTTAAAAATACTGAGTGTTTTACAACACTGGATAAAAAAAATATTAAGCTAACTAGCCAACAAACATTTAACATGACTTAAAAGCATAATTTACAAATAATCTGTATATCAGTCTTCTAGCTATTTAGCATAAGCCTAGTTGTACTAATAATTGACCTTATAGTTTTACTATTTTTATGATTCCAGTAGCATTTTTTATTCTGGGTTTAATAATCAATAATTGTTAAATTTTCCTCTCCCGGTTGAGACCAGAATCGCATACTGTAATTATGGCATAGGTATATGGCAAACTAGATGGTGCTGTAACCAAAAGGATAAGGCACCGTTTTTGATTGGTCAAATAGCGCCATATTGATTTTTGATTGTCTAACTATCACAAAATCGAGCAGACCGTTTCTTATTAAAGTTCTAATCCGTTTAATATAAAAGTTGGCCATTTACGCCACGAAACTGGTACAAGCTAGCTACGGTCAATGAAAACTCAATGCAAATTACCTGTTCACAACTCTGGGTGGAGGCTACACATATCGTCGTAGTTGCAATTGTGTATAGAATCGTGAAAATGTTTCATTAGTACATTTAGAGGACAGAGCTCTGATTTACACATCGGCATAATGATGGGGTACTCTTGGTGAAGGGTCAACACGTGATCTCCATCTTTGCATCTGTAAAAAAGGTTTTAAGATGGAGTTTTCTTAAAAAAATGTCAGTCCTTTCCAATCAGTGTGGTGAAAGGAAATAAAGTGCGCCTGAAAGGCTCATTTTGTGCACTTGACACCATGTTTTCGAACTTATTAGGTTCTGCGACATGCCGGTTTCCTCACGATACTTTCCTTAGCCTATAGAACGAACATAAATTTTTCGTACAGAAAAATATGTCAAACCAAAACAAGTTTATTTGCAACTTAGAACTAACAAAGCAGTTCCATAGATAATTTAAAAAACACAACGGTAGAACAAGATGAAGAACAAAAAAATGTGATAAAATTTGGTAGCCAATAGTAGTAAAATTTTGGACGCTTGCTTCAAAAGTCTACCTTCGCCTCATAGCAGGCGCGGTCGCAGCCTGCAATTTTGGAGGGGGTCACTAATAGAGTATGTCGGGTAAATCAGATTTTATTGCACAATACACAATCTTATTGCACACATTATAAAACAAATGTAAGCCTTCTATTTTTATTGGCATCGCCGCTAGGGGCAGTATATTGCTTTTTTAGATTTTGTAAATTTTTAGGAGATTTTTTAATTTGACGTGTACGATTGGGGGGGGGGGGGGTTATTACCCCTGTGACCCCCTCCTGCTTCAGAGCATTACACGAGTGAAGCTGCGGGCCGAAGCTACTTCCTCATCCAACTTACTCGAACAGCACAAAGGCGATATTCGTAGCGAAGCAATCAATATCCGTAGTTCTCCAAGCCCTGATCCTGTACTCCTGGAAGTTGTCAGCTCTGAGGTGCGAGCTTGGTTTGTACAATCCTAGATGTGATATCATCTTGAGTATGGTGCCAGAATGCGAGAAGAAAAACGTTGCGTGTGGCGCCTTTTTACTGCTGCAATAAATGTTGGTACCATGATTAGTTTTTTTTTAATTATACGTAATTTAAAACACTTGTTTTTTAATTAAATTAACTCAAATTGTCGGTCCCGGCTTTAAATCGTTAAGCCATGACGGAGGCCTTCAGGCGGCCTAAAAACTCTGTCACAAGAGTTGGCCACTAGCTCATACGAACTTACTTAGTTAATTACTTGTTTTTTAGGTTATAATTATACGAGAGGTGGAGAAAGTGAAATAAATAAATCTTTACAACATTATGCTGAGTGGCGACCAATTTTGTGTACCTAGATTAATTTATGTCACAATAATAATTCTACTGTTAAAATTCTTGTAATGTTTTTGCACAAAAAACTTTTACTTTGCTTACTTCAATATGAAAACCGGATAAATGCGATTCGAATTCGCAAACGAAGGGTTCCGTACCATCGTACATGTACAAAAATGTTTCTTATAGGGGGGCAAGGGCCCCCCCCCTTGCCCCCCTATAAGAAACATTTTTGCACAAAAAAAACTTTTACTTTGCTTACTTCAATATGAAAACCGGATAAATGCGATTCGAATTCGCAAACGAAGGGTTCCGTACCATCGTACATGTACAAAAATGTTTCTTATAGGGGGCAAGGGGGGGGGGCTATTATTTTTTGTTTTATTTTGATTATTTTGTTGTTATAGCGCCAATAGAAATACATTCTGTGAAAATTTCAACTATTACGATTCATGAGATACAGGCCGCTGGCAGACGGACGGACAGACATCGGACGGACAGCGGAGGCTTAGTAATTGGATCCCGTTGGCACCCTTCGGGTACGGAACCTTCATAAAGAATGATATCGTCTTAATATACTTTGTAAATACACAGGCCACACTTTGGGTCTCCCCTATCGGCTCCTTTATCTGTTCCTACTTATCTCTTTGCCTTCACCATCCATTCCATTAATATTGTCAATTATATGCACTTATCAAAACGCTTGTTTTTTGCAGAAAAAAGTGTTGGTGCTTACCTAAGGTTGTCGAACATATTTTTGATGGCCATACAGGCTTGGCGGTACGTCAGATCATGCCCGTAGCCGTCAGCCCAGTAATGTTTCAAGTCATAGTAGTATTCCATCACCTGAAAAAATGTACCCTATGTACTATACATTCGAAAGTTTGCAAGGATATTTGGTATGTTTGTGTTTTAATGATGCTCTGATCCGATTTGGATGAAACATGGGACGTAGTATGGCCTGAAGTAACTAACATATTTTTATTGAACACACTGTGCTGCAACTTGCATTGTGGGACATGCTCTCACTACTTAGATATATTTACAATGTACTGCAAAGAATTTCAATCTTCTACTAAAAGTTATGGGCTATCGCGAGCAAAGCCGCAGACAGGAGCTAGAATTTAATCGATTTTACAATAAAAATCTTCTTACAAATGAAGCAGTTAAGCAGCATAGTTCACAAGAACTGTGATAATAGTTTAAAAAAATACTCTGCAGATAATCTAGGCTCAACAGATCTGTATTGTAGTATGTACTGTTAGATACTTGTATTTAGATACCCACATAAGATGGAAATCTTGGTGAAGGGTAATTTAAAATTGGCACAAGTAAGCATGGGTACAAACCTCAGCACTAGTTTTGTCAAAGCCGAGACACCATGGAGAAGGATAGTACTTGTGCCAGGCGGTTTCGAATCCACATATTTTGTACATCAGCGAGACTTTATCTGCAATTATTTAAAAACACTTCATAAAATGTTGATGTGTGATATTTTGGCGGTATAATAATGGCAGTTTATATTTACAGCGAGATCTACGAGGCGTACATAATGTACTAGAAAGCGTTGCGTGAAAGATAGGATCTAGGCCCTTTTATAAAGTAAACAAATGAGAGATAGTTTACAAATAGATTTACTAAGTTTGAAGCTAGATGGCGCTGTGGAAAATTTCTATTCAATAAAAAAAGTTACTTTTCAGGCTGTTTTAAAAACAAAAGAGGTTAAAAGCACAGTGTAAAAGCTGTGATAAGTAGGTAACTACAGTGCTGTAACAGAAAGCGTGATAGAGCGCTAAGGTACTCGCATTATTTCTTGGTGATCAGACTTATTTTTTTCAGACCCATTCATCATCATCTTCCTGCCCCTATCCTATATGGCGTCAGCACAGCATGTCTCTCTCTTCTCTCTTCCAGTCCTGTTCTGCCAGCCGTCATCTCTGTACTCACTTCTTTCTTAACCATGTCCTCTTTCACAAAATCCATCCATCTTTCTTTGGCCTACCACTTCCTCTAAATCGATTCATATTCATAACTCTCCTCGCAAGGCCCATTAACACAAAATAATCAAACAAAATCTAGGCTGCTTATCAAACACATGCCACTAAGGATTGATTTTTTGATGTAAATCTGTGAAGCTCTGGATGTTATATGTGAGAGTATATGCTTTAGTGTTAATGACATGTTGACACATAGTACAAGGAGTGTGTCAGATTATGTCAATGCTAAAGTGTGATAGTAGCAAATAGCAAAGCAAGGTGACATATCCGAGTTTACAAACCCAAACTCAAAGAGGTATTAAAGCCCAATATTCGAGACACATGTTGCAGTGTCGAATTCATTTCTGGACTAACACCGAATAACGATTGCTCCATGTATGTATTTGGATTTTTCTTTACTTGCTTTTGCCACTTGGCACAGTGTTTGTAAAACTGAAAAATTGCAACTTAGTATAGTTTACAATGCTTGTCAAAACATTTAATTGGTATAAACTAGTACTCTTGATTTGCTACTCTTAAGAATGAAGTCCAAATGATGTAATACAGTTTTTTAATAATACTAGTGACTTTGGGCTTTATCACACTCGCAATTTGCAAGTGTATTTCCAGCAAACTGTACTGTACTAAACTCACAGCGATCGCGGAGCAAGTACAAATCACCTCAAAAAAACTCTAGCAAATTGCCAATGTGATTATGCCTTTATAATAAAGCAAACCGATTTAAAGTATCAGGGTACCTTATATGGAAAATCGTTTGACAAGTATTGTAGACCAAGCCAAGAGATAGATTTAAGTCAACAAAACTTGAGTAACATTCAGACTCTCAGGCTGATGGTCAGAAACAATGATCAAGCGCGAATCATGCATGACTTATTCCACCGTCCAAACTGAATGTCGTTTCAACATCTAAACTGAGTTTAAGAACTATCATTGTGAACTGTTTCATTCAATTTGACAGCTCTTGAACCCAGTTTAGAGCCTAACACTGTTCAGTTTGGATGGTGAAACCGCCCTAAGATATTGATTATGATAGTTATACTAATATTATAATAATTCCGTAGAATAGAAATCAAAAAATATATGCCTGAGCATAGATTCCTGCTTGAGCAATGTTCTTGAAAGGAACCTTAGTTCAAATTACTGAAAAGTATATTACTCTTAAAACAAGGTCCACTTTAGTTGCTGGTGCAAATATTACATCTTTCGCATCTCTCTCAAAGAGACCATTAGCAAAGAATCTTGCACTTTGCTGAGCTCTCTCAGTAGCAGTGTATCGAAACTGAAAACAAAAGAAAATAAATTATGATTTTTTTATCTAGAGATTTGAATACCAAAAGTGTGGGCATAGTATGTGTATGTATGTGGCCACATGTGTGTGTACCCAAGATATTTACTAGAAGGACTAGCTACCATGGACTACTAAGGCTTGTCAGTTTGGTAACCAAATAATAATGCTAAGAGCTCAATTTATTCACTATTTTTTTAAACCTGTAATGGTACAAATACCTAATCAAAAGTGGAAGAAGTAAGAAAAGGTTTCCCTATTAAACCCATTAATATAAAACAATAAGCATTTTTTTTTAATCAATGTACCCTACAGGCCAAACTAAAGAAACTGGAAAACTGAAATCTGGAAGGTCTTTTTATAGCAAAACGGAGAGAAATTCAAACCCTAAAGGAGTGAAAAGGGGTGAAAACATTAGTATGGAACTTTATACTATATATAATTGCAATATAAATGGACATATGTTGCAGGTTTTTTTTTTAAATAACCCTCTAAAAGGGGTAAAAAGGGGTGTCAAATTTACACTATGTGAGTGAAGCTGCGCGGCTTCACTCACGTAGTGTTAGCTAGTTGAATAATAAAACTTACAAGAAATGTCTCATTGTCATATCTGTTCTTAATAGTGCCAGGAAACCTTTTCAGCATCCTCTCAGCTAGCAGCACCATCTCATCCTGGCCTTCCAGTGTCAGCATCTTCTCTTTTTCCACATCCAAGTCACTCGACCATGCTTCTAATGTTTCTAGCTGATCTTTACTTAGTTTTCCTGATAGGTCAAAGTAATTATTTATAATAATTGTATTACTTGATAAGCTTGGCGAGATGTACCTCGTATAGATGCCAGCATGGATCCTGAGCATTCACCCTATCAAAGAGAATAGCGAAAACCCCATAGGGTTCACACTCAAGATTCGTGATCATAATCCTATAGAAAAAATTTAATTTCTATACACACTATTGACAAATTTTAAAGTGATCCTTTACAGATTCTACTGAATAAACTATATTTAGTTTTATTTTCAATAAAACTAAATTGTTCCTATCTAAATGAACTATGCCTACCTTTTGCAAGTTTGTGCTGCAGCAATATATCAAATTTAAGCTCTGGTAGAATGAACTCCATGTCAACAATATCTTTGGAGCTAGGCAGTCTTGTACCGTGGCGAACCATCATCCATATTTTTTTCTCTTTGCAGCCTGAAATACAATGTTTTAAAAACATTTACTTTTTAAATATTCCATAATCTTAATGAAAAAGAAAGGTAGGTACGTACTGGTGGGAGAGTTCAGTTGGCAGTAATCAGTATAAAATCCAGTTTAGATGACTTTGGTCCATTAAAAAGTAGGTTCGTATGAGCTAGTGCCCAACTCTAGTGATGAAGTTTTTAGGCCGCCTAACGGCCTCCGTCGTGGCTTAAAGTACCTAGGTACCTACTTAAAAGTCCATTTATGACAACATTATTTAAGTATTTATTTAATCTCTCAATACTTACTATCGGTTCTGAATGTAGGTACAGGTCAGCAATTCCTTTTCTAAGAATAGGTACTCACCAGGATATTTGATTCTGGAATCATTTTTATTCGCTTTGAACCGGTAAGGCGTTCGTGTAGATAAATAGTCGAGAACAGTGGGCGACTGAATGAAAGCATCGTTGATGTGGTATAGAAAGGCAAATAGAAAACAAAGCAAATGAATTTTCATATTTAATTGGAGAATTTTCGCTGTTTTATTAAAATTTTATGCCGTGGGCCTTGGCGATGCGCATTTTCAAAATATTGTTTGATTTGATTTGAATTTGATGGTGATTGACGTGACATTGTTACAATGACATTGACAATTTAACTTTCATGACACATGAAGTTGACTGATTAGAATTTCAACGAGTCCCTGATAAAGATAGCATAACGTTCCCAAGAATCAAGCAAAAATGCAAAATGAAACACGTCTCCTTTATGACTCTCCTTTTTATGGCTATGACAAGTTTGTACTAAAAATAAATAAAATGGGGCCCTTAAAAGAAAAAAAAAATTTAATTCGTAATCAACCAATAAAGATAAGCAACAATTGGCGCGGTTAGTAATTTTGCGAGTTGAGTGCATGTATTTTATTTTGTATGTCTTTGATTAAAAATCAAAGTTGTATGTAGTATTTTTGAGTCTTTGATTATATACCTGTCTATAATCAAAGTTTTGAATTTCTTTTTCAAACAATTGTACTGATTTGTACTGTACTGAGGTAGTACCTATCTACATTATGTACATTTACCTAGTAGGTAGTTCAGTGACCCACAATAAAACAAAAGCTTTATTTTGAAAATGTATTTTATTCAAGCAATGTTTTTACAAGTATAATTTTTAATATGTTAATACCTAACTATTAGTTGTCTTGATAATTTTCTACATTAAAAATTGTATAGAATCATTCAACTTTCAACAAAATATTGGACTGTTGAAGTGTAGCTTTTAATGTGAATGGTTTGCTTAAACTTTCCACATTGAATGTCTCAGCTGCAAACTGATCTCCCTCAGGCTTTTCATGTAAAGTGAAACTAATATCTTTTGCATCTCCTGAATCAATAACTTGAACATTCTGAGTGTAAGGCGGAGAACCTTCTTTGAAAATTTGTACTGTCTGATCTAAGTACTTCAAGTAAATATCCTTTCCTAAGAACTCAACTTCGGTGTTAATGTCTTTTAAAGCAAATTCAGGTATGTCTAACAAAAGTCCAGCTTCCCTGGCACACCCAACAGCAATAACTTCATCAGGATTGATTCCAGAGAGAAGTTCAGCCTCAGGTAGCAAGTTTGCTATGGCAGACTGCAGCTTGGGAATCTTCATGCTTCCTCCACAAATCACAATCTTGCTGATCTTGCCATCAAAACTATCAATCAACTTTTGGGCTGGCTCTACATACTCAGAAATCTTTGATTGTATAATGTTTTCAAATCTGGCACGAGAAACATTCTGACTCCAGTCCACACCATCCAGCAGTGACTCTATGAAGACTTGTGCTGAGTTCAGTGTTGACAAAACATGTTTGCAGTTGTCTGCATGACTTTGTAATTTGATCATAGCTCTCCTACTTTCCTGGGGATCTAACTTCCATCTTTGTCTGAACTCCTGAGCAATATAATCTGCCAAGTGCTTAGTCAGGCACTGTCCACCTAGGTCAGTGCGGTAAATGCTTTTCTCTATAGAAATAAAGCCACCAGATACTTTTGCTATTGTAACATCACAAGAAGAGCCTCCGAGCCGGTAAACAAGGACATTTGTATCTTCTATAGTTTCCTCAATGTTGTAAGCAAGAAGAGCAGCAGCTGGTTCACTGATTACTTGCAGAACATCGAACCCAGCCAATTCAGCACATTTCACTAATCTGTCTGTGCTAGAACTCGTCCAATGCAGTGGTGCAGCTAAAACGAGCTTTAAGTCGCCTTCTTCTCTCATAGAATGGCTTGCGATAGTGAAGAGCTTGGCATACATTTTCGTAGCAATTTTGTCAGGATTTGAGTAAACTGTGGTCTCACTTGTCTCAAACACATATTCTAGTTTTTCGTCATTCTGAATGCGGCAGTTAGATGACGACTCCACGTAAGATAGGTCTTCTCCATCAAAATCGGCGTTCATAAGACGTTTGTTGTTCTTGATTATAGACTTCGATGCGGCATTGCCTGACTTAGCTGGAAGGCCTATCTCCCACTCGGTGCCGTTGAGAGCTATTATAGCAGGTGTTACTCTATCTCCAGCGTCGTTTGCTATCACCGCTGGAGCACCATTGCTGTACGAAGCCAAACACGCTGTGCTGTTACCTAAATGTATTCCATATGCCGCAGCCATGATGTGAGTGAGTTCTTACAAAAACACTGACACAACGAACGCACCTAGTAAGTTTATTTTCAGATTAAAGCCGACTTCCTTATATTATTCTCATACTAAAATACTATAACCCTTTCACCACGAGTCAGTTCAGTTACTGCTGTGCTGACTGCTGGCTGACAGATAAACTTTTGACATCTACTAATGAATGACTGATACTTACCAACCTACTTGGAACAATTTGTTCCGACGACTGTTAGATAGAACTGATTGCTGTACTGACAGCAATCAAGTGTTTCCACTTTACTAAGTAAAATGGGTTTTGCTTTGTTTGCCTTCAAAATCTCTGTTTGTTGTGACAGAACTCTTTGAAGAATAGCAAGCAAACAAGAATGAGTCAAAACAATGCAGCTATAGTTTATTTATTAATATTTTAATAAAGTAAAGTTATCGAAGAATAAAATAATAAAAGGTGGACTTAATAAGGCAAAGCTTATGGGAACCAGATGGCGATATTTTAATACCTCTAAATACTTTTTTTTTATACATACTTTATTAAGTAAGTACATAACAATGACATCACTCAGACACGTAAGAAATACTCCCACAACGGAAATTGAAATCGGGCCTCTTGCGTCTCAGTCGAGCTCTCCAGTTATTTATATTCAATTTCTGAGCGGCACTGCATTAATAATTTGGCAGCTTTTGACACTGACAAATACAATTTTTAGCCATTGACAGCACTGACGTGCCGGTGTTACCAGTATTTGATTTTGCTTGAGAAATAGTATACAACTCGTCTCGTGTACTTAGAACTTTAGAATATAGCCTTGATTCAATAGTGTTTGTGTTGGCGGGATAAATTAACCGTACCCGTAGTCAGTTATAAAGAAAGACATAACACTTTGAAGACTTCCAAAAACTTTAAAAACATTGTTATAAAATGAGCGATGCGGATGTTAAACCCAATAAAGAAATAGATATTCAAAGTGAACGCTTGAATAATCTATTAAAATCTTTATCAAAATGCAAAATTGTATGTAAAAATTTTTTGGTATATTTATTTCACCTCTATGTTCTGTTTTTATAATAAGCACATAGTATCGACCCAAAGTTCGTCAAGTGAGAGTAAACAAACGTTGCAGGATTACATCAGTGAAAAAGAAGACTGCAAAAAAGTACGAGAAATTAATGCGAAGTTAGAAGTAGAATTAAAAGAAGCGCGGGAACTTGAAAAGTCCCATCGCTACCATTTGCTGTCATCTCGAGAGATGATCGAAAACCTGCAAGAAACTGTTTCGCAGTTGGTTCACCTCAAAAGAGATATGAAAAAAATGAGGGAGGAAATAATATCACGTGATAGCACAATTCTAACTATGGGAAAGGTTAGAAAACGCCTACTTGCATACTTACCTACCCCTACTTGCCTATTTAACTGTCCTAAAATATTAGCGTCCCTTTCTGAAACATTAAGTTGCCTAGTTAATAGGGATCGCTATAATTTTAGAGCTATCAAGTCATGTTAAGTTTAGGCAAATACCACAGATTCGACATGATTTATATTTACTATAAGTACCTATTTATTGTAACTTAAACAGTTTTATTTTATTTTATGTACCTACATAGGTACCTACCTACATTAAACTTAGAACATACTTTTACAGGACATAGACAATATAAATCAGAAGCACAATGAAATATTGTCCGAATTACGCAAGAACCATGAGAGGCATATTGAGGAACTAACGGTCATCAATGAAAGGAAAAGTAGGTGTTTGTTCAATGTTTACGAATCTAAATAAGTTTTATTTAGTTTCATTATAAGTACTTCAAGGCTGAAACCGAAACAGAAAATTTACTTAGAAGTATAGCCTGTCAAAAACCGGTATTGTTGCCGAAAAAGTCAAATATTTCGTATTATATTATAATTGTTTTTATAATCAGTTCAACAGGTGCAATACGAATCTGACACTCAAGTAGCCCAGTTCACTTGCGTCATTGAAGAGCTTAGAAGCAAGATAAAGGAGACGGAAATAGAAAATAGGGATAAGGTTAGATATTTTTTCTGTGATTTTTTTTCTAGTAGGTTGTATTGATTTTTCCCACTCATTGAGGAGAGGACGGAGGTCTAAAAACTCCGTTACAAGTGTTGGCCACTACTTAACATATACGAACTTACTTTATTTTACTCATTAAGAAAGACCTCTATTCCAGAAGGTATCTAAAGAAGACGGCAGAAGTGTTAATTCTATTCTGCATTTTCTTAAACAAACCGAATTTGACAGGTAAAAATAAACACTGCCATTAAAATAATTCCAGATATACCTATTATTGACTAGTAGAATTTAAATTAAATTAGGTAAGTTATTAAAATACATTAGGTACAGAATCGACAGCAGTAGGTAGATATGGAATGTATGGTACCTACCTACAGTACCTACCTACTGCCTGACTTATATGCGTGATAATGATATCTAATAAATGTTAGAGAAATCAATTTACGACATTCGCTTACTTAATACTTACCTACCTACCTAGGGTTAACCTATGCAATTCACGTTCACTTCATAGCAACTTTTTTGTAGGTATCTCAAGTAACTGCTCGACGTCGATCGTCGTTGGGATCCGTGTCGTCTATTATATCGACGTATCCTAGGAATAAATGCATGAGGTCGATTGTACCCCTTTCATTTGTGTTTTTTAAATCTTCATCTTCTTTTACACAAGCTGTTGCCCGTGACTTCGTCTGAATTGAATTTCGTGACAAAATGTTGCCTCTGTCCTTCCTTATGATGTTAAATCTCCCTGCCTTTTATGAAAATCTTTTCAGCGGTTAGGCAAAGGTAACAGACTTTCGCATTTATAATTACAAGTACCTACCTACCTAGGTATGATCCATAACCTTAGAAGTAATACGAAATCACTACTAAGCCAAGGCAGGCTATTCCATGTACTTACTTACCTAGACTTAGTAAAAAAAAACGCTCACCATGCATCTTCATTTCAAACAGATGAATGTCGTTGTGTTGGAATACGAAGAGAAAATCCAAAGAGGCGCGTCACAAGTGGCGCAGTTACAAGAGCAGTTAGCACGCCAGACCGCTCGCACTGATGCCAATATTGACGCTTATAAACGGGTAAGTTCTAGTATGAATGTTGATTTGTGTGTGATATTATGAGTGAGATGGTCCAAGGATCATGCTGTGTGCCGACCTCAAATAGAGTGGGATAAGGGCAGGAAGATGATGATGATGATTATGAACGAGTAGGTACTCATGATGGACTGCTATGGGCTAATGATGATGATGATGTATCATCACCTGAACTTAGATTGTGTAACCCTAGCTATGTCGATCATCATTACACGAACTAACTTGTATCGTCACTAATCAAATACTACAAACTAAACACTACTTCCTGCGCAAACTGGGACATTTGTGTCCCAGTTTGTGCTTTAGAAAATACCAAAGTTATCTTAGCATACAAGAAAGTGGATTTCCTTGTGAGCTAGAAAGGTTAGATAACAATGTTTACAGACTCAGCGCAAACAATATCGCTTGAAAATTGTATTGTTCATAAGATTAGGAACCGAAGTCACGAGAAAAGAGACCAAAAGTTATTTAGGTACCTACCTAAGTACCTACTACATAAGCTCGGTTCTAATATTCTACCAACAGACGAGGGGTCTTTCATTGTCACAACTACGTTATTTTATTATCTGTTGAAAAGCGTTATTATCACTTTGACAGAAAAACAACATTGCTATGCTATGAACGATCCGTCGTCCGTTAGTTGCATATTGGAATCGAGCATTTGTCTACCATTGGCTTGTGTAATAGCTTTGAGACCGCGCAGTTTTTAATTAAATAAGCGACAAGCTAATTAATTAATAATTATCACATAATTTTGCTTCCAAATAGATATGTATCCATTTTTTGACACATTTATTCACCTAGAAATTAATCATCTGTAACAATACTTTTAAATTCAGCTTCCGCAAAAATATGTATCAATAACCATATTCATTTGAATATCGGCACATTATTGTACTTTCACTTCTCTGCTGGACTGGGAGTAAAGAAAAAACACCGAATGCGTCCAGCTGCTTCTCCCGAGCATGTCGTAAAAGTCGACTAAGGGATAGTATCCTCTACAACATGATGAGATACAATAAGCAAGTATTCCCAAGGAGGGTTGACGTCAGGCAGGCGGCCGGTCATAAAACACCTTAGCCAAAACTCTTACAGCATGATCCAAGGATCATGCTGTGCCGACCCCACATAGAGTGGGATAAGGGCAGAAAGATTATGATTATTTTATTGTACTTTCACTATAAATCTGAATTTGCAGCGATTGGAAGAATTGGAGGAGAAACTAAAGCAGACACAATTCAAGCAATACTTGGCACAGAACACCTACGGCTCCCAATATGAAAGTCAGGTTGAACGTCCTTATTCCGCTCAAAGAGATTATAAAGACGCTATTATGGATCCAGTACTTGAGAGGTCTTCTCCTAAACTGAACCAAAATAAGGCTGTGAAACAAAGTCTTCAAGTTATGTATTACGGAAATAAAACCCCAACTCCTAAACCAGCAGACAAAAAAGGACCATTCAATATTACGAAGAAACGAAAACTTTACAACGATAAAGATTATCAAGACTTTTGAATTACCATTTTGAGATAATAAATGTGTTTTATTAGTGAAATAAATGCATGTTGTTTAAAAAATGGCTTACAACCCAATCTTCATCAGTATAAAAATGACTAAATTACCCAAAATCTCGTCTCTTTCTAATTACTACTGTTTGATCTGATATAAAGCATTATTATATGAAAATGAACGCGATTATCAAAATTAAGTGTTACATGAACACTTTTAAGCTGTAGTTACATCATGACCTACATACGGCAATTAATTCGTGTGTAAAGTACTCCCTCAGAGCGTGAATTGCTTTATTAACCGCTTGTAAATACAGTCTATTTCTGTAAAATTATGCACTTTTCGTGTTGAAGACCCGTTTCATTACTTTGAAGACTTGTTTACTTGAAAAGGAAACAGCATACGTGAATATGTAACAATTATACTTCTATGTAGATACCTAGCCTACCTTACCTACCTAATACTAGCAGCCGCCCGCGGCTTCGCTCACGCGGTACCCAGATAAAAAGTACCCTATGTCCCATTCCAGCACACGTAGGTACCTACCTACTATCCTCATTATTCATTATAATATAGTGTACGCTAAACGATGACTAAAGTATTGCCAAATTTAATTTGATATAGGTTATGTACAGTTTTAGACCAAAAATTGATTCCAGGTTTTCATCCCTTTTCACCCCTTTAGAGGTTGAATTTTGAAAAAATTCTTCTTAGTACACCCCTACGTACCAAGGTTTACCTACACTGAAAATTTCAAGTCTCTACGTCCAGTGGTTTAGGCTGTGCGTTGTCTGTCTGTCAGTCAGTAAGTCAGGACAAAGATTCTTATATACCTACCTAATATTAGTAGGTATTTCTTACTTGTGCCTAAATTCGTCAGCGTATAGTGAAAACATCGTAGGTCGGTTGTAGTAAACTTTTCTGAAGGAAGAAAATACGTTTGGTGTACACTGAATGGAACTGAGAACGGATTGCGCGTATCGAGGTTTTAATACAGATGTGCAATAAGAAATTGGTAAAAATTCTACTATGATGTTTGCATTGCACTGGTTTTCACTATACGCCGACGCTATAAATGTTTGTTGTTTGAGATTGAGACCTTCCAGAAATCATAGCCGATTGAATTTGTTTGGGTAATAGCTAGCGTACGGTACTAACTTCAGTGTATTCTTCCACTCTATGCAGATTTATTTATTCAAGTCATAATACCCTTAAGGTAACATAAATCCAATAATACCTAATTATTTTACTTAATTTAATGTGGCATTTGTGTTGCCTAACTGATTAGGTACCTACCATAATCATGAATAAGAAATGCGAAGCCTTTGATTTTACTAGCTTTATCACGATCGTCGTGATCACTAACATTATGATATGCTCTTAGCGATAAGTTTTCCACTTAATAGTGAAAGCACTGCATTTTCAATATCTATTGAAAGTTAACCGCACTAACAAGAGGCACTTACGATAATAACCGATTGTTTTTTCTAAGCAAAGCTTTTGATAGAAATAATATTGTTCCTAAGTCATTATAACATTACTATGCCTACATAGATCCTACCTAAACCACTAAAGACACTTTTAGGCTTGATCACAAATAAAAACAAGAAATTATTTTACTAAACATGCGTTTATTTCTTTGGCTAATAGTAATAAATTCCATAGATTATCAATAAATAGGTACTGATAAAATCGATAAAACCTTGGTTATAATTCTAATATTTTTTACTTTAAAAATATAAACTTTGGATAAGTACTTCGAAAAGTAAACATTATAAAATGTGTTGTGGCTAGCTCACACCTACTCCTGGCCAAAGTCATCAAATTATAATCTTTTTAACTTTTTGGCTCTATTGATTTCGAATAAGTCGGTCCAGCGAATGCCAACTAAATGAATAGTCGATTTGGAGATGTCCATACCTGGACAGGTGGAAATTGTCAGGTGCGGTTTTCGGGAACGGTCGGGCCCAATCTTCGTATTCTGGAGATAGACTCTCGTATATAAACTGCTCGTACGCCTCAGGCAACCTGGAACATAAATAGAGACGTTATGAAAGATATACCTAGGTACTTATACTAAGACACTGAAAGTCAAAATATTGTTGTCCTGAGATTTTGTTAGACAGTTGTCAAATGCTCGTGTGTCAAGTGTACCTACCTTTGATCAGGTTTCAAAATCATATTTTTGTTATCTTTTTTTACCCTTGCAAATAATATAAAAGCGCAACTCAAAATTAGCATAGCAATAAACAATGCTCATTAATAGCATCACCCAATGGTCCTTCGACCATGCATGACATAAGATTGCCATTAGATAATCGGAGTTTACCCATCATCGTCGCCCCAGAAACACTTCGCACTAGTGTAATAATTAAGAACGTCCAGTGTCTTGGCTGACTTTCTAGTATCAACTAAAACTGCACAATGCTGTGCTCACGTAATGCGTGACTAGAAAGTAGTGTGTTACTGGATAATTGCTCTTATGCCATTTTGTAGACAAAAGATAAAAATGTATTCCGTCGTATTCCCTCGGTTTAATAATACTCAATAACAGGTTTATCACTCTGTATAATGATGGTTTGTGGTGAACTGTCAAACTTACTATATCAACCTACTTGTATTATTCTAGTAAAATATTACCTACTACACCAACCGGGTTTATCTGCTCATTGTGTCAAGTAAGTATTCTCAGTAACTTCAACAAGTTGGTAACATCAGTTGGGCTGCATTGATTCTTGATCTTAAATATTTAAATCAGCGCATTCTTTTTTAACATAATGCAAGCGCACGTAGCCTTAGACAAGTAGGCAGGTGTATGTGCTGTGTCTTGCCTCAAAGTACCTATGTTTATTCAACAGCTGATGGGACTCTGACCTTAGGGATGAGCGGTCACCGAGGTCAATGCTGAACAAGTTTCTCTACAACAAAGATAGGTTCTCACAAGTGCAACTTTCATTTGTAGTAAACAAAAACTGGTGCAGGTTCACACGATGGCTCGTAGGGGCCGTTGTTATTATACAAAATAGCGTTGTAACATGCCGTTGCAATAGCAAAGTTTTTGCCGTAAATGCTTTCCCTGGAAGCTTAATGTGGCTACTGAGCCATGGGAACAAAAGGTTTGATCGTGAATCATTATATGAAATGAATGGAAAAGTTGAAAAAGAACTGGTAGGTAAGTACCTACCTGAGTGCCTACTTAAATAATTAGCAGGCAATTTGTTCATTGGCCTTTAAAAATTAATACCCAACAATGTACGTCATAGAATGTCAATAGACTACAATGTAAATGAAAGCAATGAGATCTCTATATCAGGAAGAACGCGACTACATTATGTAGTTTCACTCTAACGAGAGTGTAAGCATTGCTATCATAATTATTTTACACATCCAACAATTTACGATGCGACACTTTACGACAGGTTTAGAAATCTCTGTATTTTCCGTGCATGTCCTCAACTATTTTATTTTCATCGCATTATCGTGAAATCTTCGTGTTGTTGGACTCTCGAGTGTCGTGGTCATGCCGCGTAACGTTGCTCTTTACGATATTTCATACATCGTTATCTCAGAACGCTCCAGTACTCAACTCGTTAGGCCAATGATGAGTATCTAACTTGTTGAAGTTGAATCTTAGATTTTTCTAGATTTATGTCTTAGTTTTCATATTAATTCGTTAACTAACTTATAGAATTAAATATTTGGCGTGTCCCAAAAAAACCAGTCTATGAAAACCCATTTAGGTACATAATTCAGAAATGCGCATGCGAAACAAAAAAAAACCTACATCTGGATAACTGGGCCTTTGCTATATCAATAGGAACCTCAAAAGTTATTTGGCAGGTAAGGTATTTAATCATACCTGGAAGGTCGCCTGGGCTGTCCATGAGCTGCCATCATGTATTCCGGACCAAGGTGGTGTTGCAGCGATACTCGTGTCCTGGGTCTCGGTGCAAGGTAGCCTGGCGGAGGTGGTGCCATGCCGTACAGCGGCTCATACATCATCGGAGCCATTGGATGTGGGATGTATATCGGTTCTTCTATGTACAACGAACGTCGGCGATCCCCTGTAAATTAATACCTTCGTCAAGTCAATAATATAATTTTATCGAACACATTTTCAAATTGTATTTTGAAAATTAAAGAACATGAAGATCTGTATTGTTCTATACCTAACCTACACTCGTAGTCTTATAGCATATTAATAATAATGATTTGTTATTATGTATACTTTTTGAGCACTTCCACTTCGCACGCCGCCCTTGGGAAGAAATTGATGATTCATTCTCCCATCCCACTCACAGCTTTGCCTTGTCTGCCTACACTACTCCATCAATCTAATTAGCTTTAGGTATGTACCTCGGCATGATATTTGATAGTAAGTTATGCAGGTACGTACCTACTAGGTACCTAACTGTGCTAACACTAATGTTTAGCTAAGTACCTGTACAGTTATGCCTGCAAATACATTGCCCGACTAAAATTCGTCAATCATTATAATTTTGTCTTCGGATGAATTAACAATCTAAATATAAAAATAATCTAAATATACTTATGGACTGTTCGTGTGTACCAGTCATTTTCAATCTGTTTCGCAGGAAATTTACCATTTATGAGAGCCTTGGAAATGTCTATTTGTCTGCGTAGGCCCATTATTGATTCGCATGTTTAATCACATAGATAATTAAGTAATTGTTAATAATTAAATAATTGGTTACGTGAGTCTGTGGTTAAGTAAATTTAAGGTATGCAGACTACCTATTGAGGTCTAGGTACTTATGCCTTGCCTGGTAATATTCTGACAAAAATTGCCGTAATAAGATAATGTTCAAATTTTACTCACTCATTGTTCTCTCGCCATAAACTGCCTGTTCTGGTATGTCTGGCACCACAATCCTAGACATTTTCCTTCCGTAAGCGTATTCGTCAGAACAGCGATCTTCCCGAGCGCTTATCTTTCTCCTTGGCGGTGGCAGAGGGGGTTCCTCACCAGAGTCATAGTTTTTTGTGGGAACATAATAAAAACTAGCACTGACAGGCTCGCCAGCGAACGAGTTCAAGTTTTCTTCCTGACTGGATTCCGGCCTCTCAGTCTGTAGGATGCCGTGAGCTTCATTATCCCAGGGGTCTAGATAAACTCGGTGACTTGGTGGAGGAGTTGGGACATCGTCGCCTTCGCTGTCAAAGTCCACAACTGCCCAGTAGGGGCTTCCTTCGTGTCCAGGCATTCCGAATTCTTAACGCAATCACTAAACTACCCACTGGTTGTTACAGCGAAGTATATTGTACTGAACCAAAGACCGAAGTCACTGTCTTTGGACACATAACTATCACGACACGTTCACGCGCTCCGGCCAGATATGGTGTTGTGTGTAATTTATTCGGCGCGCTTGGAAATACTGATTGTTATTCTTGACGCAGCTCGCGCGGACATTCGACAACGGACGATGCAATCAGTGGGAGTGAAGCAAATGCGCTCGTAGTAAGCTACAGGCGGCGTAACAGGTAGATTAGACAGGTAAATGGGAACCTTATTACCTACTCAGAAACTATTTTCGTCTACCTAGTCAGCATATTTTGACAGCCTCGGTGGCGTGGCGGGCGATTGCTTGGCAGAAAGGAAAGAGACGCGGGTTCGATTCCCGCTGCGGAAGAAATGTTTGCATGTTCTGCAAATATTTCTTCCGGGTCTGGGTGTTGTGGTACCATGGTACTCGTAGTTTCTGATACCCACGACACAGGAAATCCTAGTGTGGGGTCAGGACTATGTATGTGACTGTTGGGTGTTATTTATTTATTTATAATTATGAAATCTAATTTAAGTGTTTATTGACTAACCGAGACGACTTTAATGGGGACCTGTCGATTCTATTACAGCAGTGTCGAACATGTACTAGGCAGTCTAGTAATTATGGGATGGATAATAATATAAGTTTGGAGGATTTTAGGTAGGAAAATAAATAACTACTTAGCATAGAATTCATAAAAAGAAATAGGTGGAGGAAAATTAAAGAACTTGTGTAAAAATTCTGGCCTGTCAGTCCCTATATTTTTTCAACCTAAGGATAGATTCACACGAGCACAGTGAAGTTTTCATACGAGAGTTCGCACCGGTGTGGTCATACCATTTTTTATTCATGGCAAGGATTACCAGCAGCAGCAGCTGTCATCGTTCGCGCCAGAATAATGACAGCCACCAAGCGGCATCATGAAACGAAATGCCAAAAAAACTAACGATTCTGGTTCTGCAATCTACAAAATGTTTGCTGAGAATGTGGGATGTTAGACGTGAATTGTGCTAAACTTGTTAATAATATAAAGATTTTCCGTTTATAGCATCCATTATTTTATTTGTATCAGGTATTATTTTTTATAATTTTACTTTTCTTCAGACTGCCAAGCAAGCAAACCTCGCACCGTATCTAGAGTAGTAAAGTGTAAAAAACTGCTGATAACTGTTTTATTTGTTCTCATTTTGAATTTTTCAACTGCGATTAGTTGCAGTAGTCAACACAATTGCGACGTTTGTAAGTAATTGTACCTTGTTTTCTACCTACTTTTTTGTTTACAGAAATGCCAGAAGACGCACACACAACCCTGCAGGGGTTGCTTAGCAAGCTTGAAGAGCTTCAAAATAGTCCAGAAGACGCGATATACATAATGAATTCTGAAATAATGCTAAACCTGATAAGTATAAACACCTTCCTTAGTAGCAGTGATGAGATATCTTCAACAGACGCTGACAGAGTACTCAAAGTGTGCTTGCAATACAAACTGGACATTAAATGTGCACCATACATACTGTCCATCATCTCTTCACTGATAAACATTGACAAGGTAAGAACAACCAAGAATAAACTGTGTAACTGTGTTGTTGGTATATTGTTCATAAATTACTACTATAATATTATAAATGCGAAAGTAACTCTGTCTGTCTGTTACCTTTTCAAACCTAAACTGCTGAACAAATTTTAATGAAGTTTGGCAAGGTGATAGATTCCATCCTGCGGAACATAGCGGACATAGGCTACTTTTTGTCCTAAGGGCTTCTAGCTGGACCAATTTTATGATTTTCGATTTGTTGGATTTGTCTTCGCACCTAGTAAAACATTTGAAAATTTTGCATTATTAATTCTAAGATGGCACGAAATTTGTGAGGTCAGCTAGTGAAGAAATATATTATTAATTAAAGTAACTACCTTGCTAGTAATCATTATTATTGTTTGTATAATAATATTGTAAACTGATTATCATAATTAAAAAAAATTAAGCTATTTTTTGGTTACAGATAAAACCATTTGTTCCTGCCGTGGACTTTTTACAGACAGCGCTTGGTGTGTTGGAATTTTTAAAATCAAAGTGTATAGATGACAAGACAAGAAATCTAAGGATATTGTCATTCCAAGTGTTGGTGTCACATCCACTCACAGCACTTGTAAAACTAGTGAACAGTCATTGTCCATTACTTATTGAAACACTTGGCTTGTTCCTCGATTCAAGTTATACTGATGCCAAGACTGAGGTAAAAAGATTTTTTATATACTATTACAAAAAAATAGTGGGCTTGTTTTCTTGCCTGCATTTCCACTCTTGGTCATGTTACGATCAGTGTAAACTCAACATAGTTTCGTCAAACAAACATGACTGTCTTATGTGCATGCTTTGACAAGTGCAAAGGAGCTTTTGAGGTGCAATTTAAATCCTCTCACCACACTGGTTTGAAACAAAAAACTAGTAACACAACTGGTAGTATTAGTAACACAGGTTTAGATAGTCTAAGTTATCCTTGCTGATTCTATTGAACGAACTATTTGTTTTGATTGTTAATTAGAATTTGAAATTTATTATGTTTAACAATGATACTATACAAAAAGAACAAAAAGTTTTACATCTCTGTTTAAATGCTACGGATTAACTTGGGTGCATTGAATTAACTTATCGTCGTAGTTGTAGAACAATGACGGATCTGCAATTTAGCTACTGTGACGAAATATTATGTGCATTACCTAACCAACTTATAATATGGTAAACTGTTAAATAATAACATTTTTTTGAATATAGCAACATGTCCTTTTAAGTTGATACAGCTAGCCGTTCAAAATATGCCATAAAGTGATTGACTGTAAAGTAGCTAAATTGCAGATCCGTCATTGTTCTACGACTACGACGTTATATATTATTAAAATCTGTCTCCTTTTCAGCCTTTTATTCTTTTACAATTGCTGCATTTGCTACCTCCTGCAGAAAAGTCAATGTTTGTCAAAGAAGGCATTCCAATATGGCTGGCCAAACTCTTCCCCAGTTTGATGAGAATACTACTGTCACTGGAAGATAAGGAGAAGATTGAAATGTGTCTGTCGTATACTGACATATTGACTGAACAACTTGTCCTACATAATTACTTTGAAGATCATCAATGGCAATACTTTCTAGAAAGTGTTGCTGATGTTAAAAAGTAAGTTATTTTATAACAGTGGATAAAAGTGGATAAGTATAGTAAATTATATCAATTTAGTCAATCCTTTTATTGATTGATATACATGCATGGTTATATATGAATGATGGGCTGTGTGGATTATATTGTGATGATGAGGTTTGTAATATTTTTTGTTTTAGGTTTCCGATTTGTATAAAAAATCTACTGGAGAGTGGAAAAGACACATGGCATCGAATTTGGATCTTTATTGTCAGACTGCTAAAAAACCATATTACAAAGAACTTTGGCTCTTTTGGTACGCCCATCAACTCAATGCTGCCAGTAGTGGAATCCGCCTTTAAAAGAGACTCCACACAAAGAGTCCGAGCCTTTGCATGTTGGGAAGAACTGATACTAAACTTCTCTAATGAAACAAACCCAAACTGTATAGGGAAACGAATAAAACTGGTCCTAATACCATTGAGATTAAACAATGCTAAAACTGAGGATACAGCCTTAGCAAAGTTCTACACTTGGTGGCTATTAATACGTAAATTCAAGCCGCAATTAAAGAAACACACAAGCGAAATACTGGTACCGTTTCTTCAATTTGTGTTTGGGAAGAGGCAAAATACGAAACTGTCGTTCTGGGCTGGTCAGCTTTCGAACGACATGAAAAAGAAATGTTTGGAAGCATTTGTTGAAATGGTTGGGCATAGTGACTGTGACTCAAGTTGTACATCTACTATAGAGCCTTTAAATGGTAAAGTTATAACCACGGTTATGTTGGCTGACTATTGGAAAGACTGGGTGTACTCACTCAAAACTGCTGTGAACATGGTTGCAAGGATGTACAATCCAGAAGCTAAGAAGAATATAAGGTGCATTTGGAAGTCCTTTATATTACAGATGACAGAGCTTCTGGATAATTCCATGAGACGGGACTGGTTTGATGAGCTGATCAATCTGTTGTTGGTCTTTGTTCAGGTAATTTGGGAACATGTTAGATTTTCAGCTTTGTTTGTTGTCAAAGAATACAGTAGCGGATCCAAAGGGAGGGGCTCCCCCAAAAGCATCTGAGTCCTCCAATACTACTACTAGTTGTTTCACTAGTTCTTTCGAACCAGTGTGGTGAATGGATTTAAAGTGCATCTCAAAGGCTCCTCACATCCTCCAATGAGAAATGTAGAATTAAACTTAATGTTGTTCAAATTAAACTTTAAGAAAAATTACCAGAGATGCATTGAACAAAATATATTTTACTCATTACCTGGGGTCAAGCCACTCCTAAACCAAAATCGTGGATCCGCTACTGAGCATATAGTTGGCTTATTAAATTAGGGAGATGTTCTCTACCAAAATTTGGTATTGTGATTATTATCATATGACCTCAACAGGTCAGTCAATGTGATTTAACATTTAGCAATAAAACTTATACTTCTCTATTTTGAAATAATATTCAGTTATTTATTTTTTCAGGAAAGTGTAACCTACTCCGATTTGTCAGAGATAATAATTGAAGATCTGACTCTGCCCTTATTTAAAGACAACAGAATATATACATTGCTCAGTTCTAGGAATCAAGAGTATCGTCCCATGCATAGGATTGTCATAATTATTACAGGAAAATTTTTCGACAGCTACTATAAAAGGTTTGTGTTCCTTTTTTATAAAAATCATATTTATTTTGATAAAAGTTGTGTTGGCCTCGATTGTACTAGTATAGCTCGACTTTCCGAAAGTCGTCGGTTCGAATCTTGGCTGTGCACCAACAACCAAAACTTATCTGTGCATGAACTGAAATATACAAGAATGAATTAAAAAAAAGGTCATTGTTGTATGATAATAATGTGGAATCTACTTTTTAAACTTTACATAGAATGCGTCCCCAACACGATGGACCATCTATATGGGCGATGGGCTGATCACCTGTCACCATGGTTCACCATAACAATCCTGGGACTTTGAATCAGGAGTGGCTGCAAGTTTTCTTATGACTACTTGTGGCTCTGTCCACCCCATTAGGGATACGGGCGTGGTAATATATGACGGCGCCACCGCCAATGGTTGTAAACAGCGTGACGTCAGCACTCACCCCACCACCAAAACAGTATAAAAGGCAGCGCTTGCCAGTCCAGAGGGCTACCTAAGCGGTGCCCTTGCGCTAGCTACCTAAGCGGTGCCCTTGCGCTAGTTACCTAAGTGGTGCCCTTGCGCTAGTTGCCACAAAAGCCTTTTTTCTCGGTGTCACGCCCTCTGCGCTCACCAAAGCCCGGTAACGCTGCCAGCGGTCATCTGAGACCCACAGCATTATAATCCGTCCGAAAAAAAAAAATCCAGAGGGCATTCGGGAGTCGACCGACACCCGGTGCACACGTTGTACAAATGGCCGTGTTTGTTATATAGTTGCTAATTGAGTTATTTATTGGGATCAAAGTGAGCTGGGATAAAAATAATTAATCGAATAAAATAATAAAGTGATTTGGTTGTGATTTTGGTGTTTATGTCGGCCCCTGACCCTACATATACATACATACATACTTTTTGAGCATGAATTTTATTTATCAAACATACTGTGTTTATAATAGCTCCGCTGGCGGATTCGATCGTCAAATGTAGCCTATATGCCAAGTCTATATCAAGTTTCATCAGTTCCAATACGGCATAATTGAACTACAAACCATCAACACACAAATATCCTCAAACGCTTAACATAACATTTAAGATTTTCTAATAAATTTTATGATCGGTTTTTACAGATTCTCTCCGCAAGACTTGTCAACAATGCTAGAGCCTCTAGTTTCCACACTAGTGACTGAATCGGTCACGACTCCAGCATACTTAATCTGGCTGTTAGATGAGCTACCCTTAACTGAAGGTGCACTAAAGCTTTGGACTGTTTTAGTACGAAAGGTAACAGACTCGGACCTATGTCTGCAAGTATTCAACACTTTGCTGAGATGGCCTTTCAACACCCTGAACGCTGTTATTGATGTGAGTTTCTTTTATCATAATTTATAGTAAATCAAACGCATCGACATGTGTATCTTGCCCGTCCTAACCTACGGTGCGCAGACATGGTCACTTACCGAGGCGCAAAAGTCCAAACTGAAAGTCTGCCAGATTGGCAATGGCAATGGAACGTAGCATACTTGGGTTCAAACGAATAGACCGAGTGCGCAACACCACGCTTCCTTCCATGACCGGCATTGCTGATGTCGGATATAAGGCTGCTAGGCTCAAGTGGGATTGGGCGGGTCACGTTAGTCGGATGGCTCCCGATAGGTGGGCTACCATCACCACAGCCTGGACACCGTAGGAACAAAAGGCGTAGGGGTCGGCCGAGGAAGCGTTGGCGGGACGTACTCGATGCCTTCGAAAGAAGATGGTGGGAGAAGGCTCAGGATAGGGATGTCTCGAAGTGTTTGGAGGAAACCTTTGCCCAGCAGTGGGACGAAATAAGCTGAAGATAAAAATTTAAATCAGCAAATGTAATGTTTGGTCTGACTACCCTCTTATAGTAAAATATTCTGGAGAGTCTGAAGATGATAGTAGGTTAGGTTGTGTGATTAAGTGTTAAGATAGATAGATCTGGTGACTTATTCATATGACATTATTATTAATTTGAAGTAGGTAAAGACGCGCTAATTTCAATTAAAATAAAAATAAAAATCGTGCTTGTAGGTAAAAGATGCCGCTTTAGCGTGGTACACGCTGTACAACGTTGTCCATGTAAAACTGGATAAAACCGGATTCGACAATGCAATCTCGAAGCTCCTCACGAAACCTGTAGAGGACAGCAAAGCTGCGAACTATTTCATTCTCTTCGCGTTGATCGGAGTTTTGAAGCATAAACCAAATGAAGACAGTAAGTTTTTCCTCAATAGATGCCGTCGTTTTGCTTATGGTATGGTATGATTTCGTATCACATTGTCTCTGTATTTGTATTTGGTAGATAAAAAGCAATATTCAATGAAATATCTTCATAATAGGTACACCATTGGGACAAAAATTTATGCAGTTCACTCTACAAAATTTTATATCACCAGCTTCTGCCAGCAGCTTTATTCGCATGGTACTCAGTACCCGGATAAGAGGTAGCATAAAATAAATGCTGTTACTAGCCACGAGCTTTTCCACAAAATCTCATCTTAAACTGTCAGTAGTCACGGCATTACTGAGTAACAAACACAAAAACCACGCACTTTCGGATTTCAAAAATCAAAATTAAACATATTTCTTCATAAAGACAAGTCATACAATTATTAAGATTGGGAATGCTTCTGCTTGGTTAAAATAACCGGTGATAGTTTTATGATTATATAGTAGGAATATACAGTATAAAATTTGAGAGACAAAAGTGAACAGTTCAATCATTTCTTCAATTATGTAGTCTAGACACAGCAACATATGATTAGAAAAGGCGTGCCTAAATCATTCCGTCAAGTGAACTAACCTTCGACTCAGCCCATGACCCCGCTCACAGTAATCTTGGTGGCAGTAGACTCTATCTCTGCCTCTGTAAACCCTGCGAGACAACAGACTTACTAACTAAATTACTACATTTCCATATATCTGGACTCTTTGGAACTTTTTGATTTAATGCAGTAGTTTCGTTTTTAGTCATCAATAGTAAGTTATATCCGAATTCTCATTTTGAAGTTTTAATGGAATTCCAATACTATTGTACATTCTCCATTAAACGGGCAATCTTGGGTAAAGCTAGTTGCTTCGACGGTCATTTGATGACATCTTTAGTAATATGATGTTGCTCTTGAAATGTTTATAAAAGTATAGTAAAATTTCCCAGGTTCTGATTCTGATTTAACTTTTAGAGATGGCGAAGCTGGAAGCCCTGACGTACGAAATGACTGATTATGAAAATTTTGAACCATTGATCCCATCATTGGTGGATACGCTTGCATTAATGATTGATAATTCTTCTACGAAAGAGTATGAAAATCTCGCTCAGATAACTATGAACTGCGTAAATAATGTACTGAAACTGATCAACAACAATACGAAAATTGAAGATGTTCCGTCGATAAGCAGTGAAATTGCGTCCAGTGAAGTCAGAGTGAATTTCCCCGTGATAAACAAATCTGTGCTCAATAATATTATCACTACATCTATGAAGAAATACTTACCAAAGTGTACAAATGAATCTATTAAAAAAGAAATAAGAAATATTATTTCTTCACTCGAAAAAACAGATGAAAAACCAGCCATTGAAAGCCCCAAGAAAACTGCTGCCGTAAAAGAATTTACATCACCCAAAGTAAAGGACGTTAAAAATAAAAAGAAGGAACTAAGTATTGTGAACACCGTTGTTGAAAACGGAGAGGAATATGTGGTCGTAAAATCAAATTGGAAATTCAACCCTAAGAACCTGACAGAGAACCAGAAAGAGAAACTACAAAGAAAAAGAGATATACCAGCGTTATATCAAGACTTATCACAATCACAAGACGAATTTAAACTCATGGCATGGAAACCAGATTCACAAGATACATCACTATCTTCTAGTAAATCAGCTTCTAATTCTGACGCAACAGAAATTCTCAAAAACATGTCTAGTACTGATGTAGTTCCTAAAATAATGGAAAATATTCTAGAAAATGCCAATAAGACTCAGAAAACGAACGTTAATACATCACCTGGACCTGTGCTGCTGAAAGTTGATAAGGTGGTTACACCTAAAGGCACAAAGTCTCCTCGCATGGCTTTAAAAGATAGAGTGTTCCGCAATGTAAGGAATTTGATAGAGAAGTCATCACCATCCCCTATGATTGAAGTCAAAGAAAAGCAGGACCTGATCATACTTGACGATGTACCTAAAAGTCCAACAATCAAATTGGTTCTTGAAATAACTCACAAGAAAGATGAATTGAGCCAAATTGCGAATGTTATTAAAAGTACAGCACCAAAATCGGCGACTGATGATAATGTGATTGATAAACAAGAAAATCAAAATCCTAATCCTAAATCAGCAGACGAAAACAATGACAACAAACTTACAGTAGTAACCTCTAAACAAGACGATCAGAATATCACGTCAATTTGTACCCCAGTAACTAAACGGCAAAAAGATAAAAATATTACAAAACCATCTCTTCTGTCTACCGAAAGACCTGCTCGCATGAAAAGAAAACCAAAGAAATTCGATGATAGTTTATTGCTGGCTTTTAAAAGGAATCGCCATTCAAACAACGAATCTCAGTCAGATTCTCAAGACTCTCAAGACTCTCCATACGTTTTACCTGAAATCACAGTAGCTCAGGTACATACGAAAGAAAATAATGATATTACTAATATTGACCAAGCCGACAAAATAGTTACTGCAGAGGATGTTGAAGCAACGAAAAAAGATGATGAGGATGAGACCAGAACTGCTTCTACTAATGATGTTAAATTATTAGATGATGAAAAACTCATGGATTGTGTAAAAGAAACGGGCGATACAACACCTCATACATTTGAAAATACTGTCGTCATAACCCCTACGACACCTATTTCAGATAAAACTGAGAAATCACCTGAAAAGCCTTCAAATATAGTAGAAGTTCCAAGTGATAAGGATAAAGCATCGGAGGGTATTGGAAATGGTGCTGCACAAATTCTAACCAAAGAAGCCAATGAAGATTTAGCAATTGCTAAAACACCATTGAATAAGCTAAAAGAAGTAAATGAACAAAAATCATCAGTTAAAAGAAACAGAGCACGAAATGACTCAGATGATAAACAAGTACAAATAATTAAAACACCGCTTACAAGAAAAGCAAAAGTTCTAGTTGAAAAAAGAATAACACCTGAGCAGGCACCATCACTAGTAATTAGATTATGTGATATAATAAAAGGTCCAAATCAAGAAATATCGAAAAAAAGTGTCGTCGAAAATGAAACCATCATAGATGATTTAAAATCGGATGCGTTATCTACGCCCATAAATAAAACTAACATAACGAAAGATGCAAATCAACAAAAATCTACGAAAACTGATGAGCAGAATATTAATCAAAATGATGAAAAATCTGAATGTGGACCAACAAATGAAATTAAAGAAATAAACCTACCGAAATCTGCAATAAAGAGAAAAGATGCACAAACTGAAGATAATAAAAATAAAAACATAAATCCAGTAACTCCAAAAAACAAAGGCAAAGATGCCGGTCCTCAATCATCTGTGAAGAAGACAGCTAAGAAGTCGCGAATTGAAAAAGAACTGATGATTGATATGGTGGAAGGACATCCATTCCTCAAAGCTCAATCCGAAAAAAGACTAACGAGAAGGAAAATACTAGAGGTCGAAAATAGCAATAGAAGAAAAACAGAGAAACTGAATAAAGCAAAATTGGAAGCTACTCCGAAAACTACCAAAAATACAAAAGAAAAGAAAATATCTACAAACAAAGTGATAGTCGAAGATTCTCAGGACAGATCAAATAGTGTAGAAGACGCTGTAATGGATGAACCTCCTTGTTCCGAAGATATCATCGAAAGCTCCCAAGATTCTACCATCACCACCATCAGCGTGAAATCTACAAAGCGAACGCCTAAACGCCAACTATTGGTTACTCTCGAAAAGATAGCGACAGAAACGCAAGATCTGATCCAAGATTGTGAAATGATAGATCTTCCTAACGAAGAATTTCTTGAGAAGACTGATATTGAACTGCCGCAGAATAAAACGGCTGAAGTGGACAAAGATACAACTCATCTAACTGAGAACATGGACACTGAACCTATGGATGAAAATAATGTTTCAGATGAAGTTATCGTTCTCGATGAGACCCAACCGTTCCCTATCACTATCAACTCTGAGCCAGTTATTGGTCCCGAGACGCAAGAAATTGCTGAAGCCGACACACAGCCTAATGACCCTAAAGATTTCGTTGAGTTTGGAATATACGAAGTTAATAAATACCAGCCCCCATTTAAGAAAGCACCCGAGAAACATATCGGAGAAGAACCTATAGAAGAAACTAATATCACACAAACTCTGCCAGAAGTCAACACGGCAAATGATGACACGAACAAAGTATTATCTCCATTCAAAGACGAAAATGAAAGAAAGCAAGATTTCCTTAACAATACTTTAGAAATATCGCCTATAAAGATCCAAAGTCCAGATAGAGAGAAAGAGTATCCATCGCCTGAAGCTAGCAGCGATTTCGTTGTTATAAAACTATCATCACCCGTTCACAGTAATGGGGAACCATTTGAACAGCATGGTTCACCTGAATTTTTTACTGAAGATAAGATTTCTCCTGACAAACGGGACGCGTCTCCGCCTATAGGAGAGGTTACAGTTACGAATACAAGTCCCAGTTCGTCTTTGTCTTTGAAGAAGAATCGGCCTCAGGTGCGGCCAGGAGGTCGCGCTGCGCAAATGCTAGGCCTTTGTGTGAACTCAGATTTGAAAGTTCCAAAGGCTCCTGAACGCATCGAACCCGAAGAGTCGAAGAAATGTAGTATGCCTGCTAGACGAAATTTGCGGATTTTGTACAATTCTGTGGGTGATAACGATCCGCCAGAAAACGCGGAAGAAGCGGAACATTTCCTGAAGCTAAAGAGATCATTGCCTACGGTTACGAGCAGTCCATCTGGTCCTATTTTAAAGAGGAAACTGATTGATATTGCGGACGAGACTACTGCATCACCAGCTAGCAAGGTACGTTCTTTTCACATGTCACATTCAATTCAAACACACCCATAAACTACTATTAGTCGTGTTACTAGTTCTTACGAACCAGTGTGGTGACATGACATGTTTAATAATTATTTATTTAGGTTTTACGACATGCTGATTTCCTCACGATGGTTTCCTTCACCGTTTGAGAGTACTATAGCGTACATATTTTTTTCGAACAGAAAACTCCTTTGTTGCACGACCGGATTTGAACCCACGACCTTAGGATCGGAAGGCGGGGCAGCTTCCACTAAACTAACAGTACTCTCATCACAAGTAGCTCTGCCTCATAATATTTTTTTAACACAAAAAGTATAGTTTCCTATTTGAATTTGCATTTTCAGAGAAAACGCGTAAGCTTCCACGATCCACCTGTGTCAACAACCATATCTGTCTATAAGTACATAGAGCCACTGTCAATGGTTCGCTCGCCGCAAAGCTCTGCGAAGAAACGCCAAGAACGCCAAACACGCTTTGGCATAAAATCACCAAAACGACTGGAAAATGCATTTACAAGTTTATTAGGCGTACTTGACTCAGCGTTGTCTAAAACTGTTGAAAGTTTTACTGAAACTACGCCCACAGACGATACCCAGAACGTTTCATTAGACATAACTCCCATTGTTGAAGTGGTAAAAACCAGTGAGTTAAATGATACAGACCCGTTCTACCCAGATCTAGTCGACTGCAAAGATCCCATAGATGTTATAGCAACAGAGTTATCCTCCCCCACAACGCGAGAACTATTCATCAAAGAGTTAGAAGGAAAAGTCGAAACCGTCGGTGATTTGGCGAAGATGACAGAACTAGAAATCCATAGACTATGCATAAAAGCACCGAAGATAAAAGTAGCTAAGAAAGTGCTTTCAGACTTTGCTACCAAACGACCGGCAACCGAGCTAGTTGAGACTGTGATAGAGGAAGCTTTTAGTGAACCGATGACGGAATCCTTACTGAACAAAACAGCGGATATCGAAATGCAGACAGATGTTGTTGATGTCAGTAGTGCCGAGATACAAACTGATATCCAAGCATTAGTTCCAGCATCCACTCAAACTGAAAATGTAAGCACGGCGCATACAAGGATGCAAACTGACGAATATGATATGACTACCGAAGAAATAGTATCTACGTGCCTGGTTGTAAGTAATTTTTTCAAATTCATTTTAATTTAGGATTTTGCACAACAGAATTCAAAATCAAATCTCAAAATTCATCTGTCAGAAATAAACAAATTTTTATTATTTGAATCTCCAAGCAAGTGTAGTATTATCATGTATTCGATACTCATGTAACTATTTTTTTAATTCTTATTTTTGCAGAGAGAAAATTTTATTGGGAAGTTTACTGAAAAACTGGATGAGGAATCGATAAAAACGATTGCTGAAAAGCTGCCTACTAAATCGTTACTTGACTTGGTAGTGATGAAATCCGATTCATCTACCCTACTGAATAGTTTGTTGAAATATCAAAGCAAAGGACTCCCTAATGATAAGAGAAGCAGTGCAGAACTATCGCTTGTAAGAGACTTCTTGTGTGAAAGGTACGAAAGTAGAGATTTGATTTTACTCTGTAGTCAAATGCTTCAGAACATTCACGACAAGTCGGATAAACCAGCGTAATAGAAATATGTACTACTACCTGTTTGAAAAACACATACCCTTTCCTTTTTGTTCACAATCATACGTGTTCACTATAGGTGTAGCGCTTAACTGAGGGTGCGGGGGGGTATTAATTTAAATAAAATCGTTGCCAAGGTTACTGAATTGTCAGAACAAAGCTGCTTAGTCAATTCAGGAAAAAGTAACTCGTTTTATTTATTTATGTTGTCAATAAGCAATTATACCAATTTAAAATATCATAAGACTTATTTTTTACTATTTATCACCGTGTATAGCGTGACAGTTCTGTTACATCACATGACATGACATCCCCCTCACCGCTCTAATACCTAAGGAGCCTCGTCAGTTAAACATAACACCGAGTAGTAGTAGACAGAGTTTTGACAGAAGGTACAATTTTATACTTTGGTAACTTACCCAACCAGAGAAAACCGTTTTTGTTGTCTCAAATAGTTAAAAAAACAGACTATAGACAGTGGTGTCGATTATACTGTCAGAACTTAACTACATCTAATTTGACAGTCTTAAACATGTTGTAGTTCCCATTACAGTAGTACCACAAATATTGTGCGCCTCGGCAAACTTCGTGCTTTGTATGAAAATCGAATTTGTCCGAATAAGTATGCAAGTAATAGTCAGCCGTCCCCATTCCGTCATTCTCTCAGGAGATTTGAAGGTGACAGCACGTGTGGTTTAATTATTGGCAAGTACATAGAGTTGTTAACCCCCCTCTTCATTTTCCTTATTTTTAGTTTTCGTCAAGTACTTTTTTTTAAATTCTAAATAAAAAATGGGAAAACCTATAAATGCATAGTCCCGTGAAATTATATACAATATGTACCTACCTCTATTTTTAACAGAAGCCAGTGCATTAAAAAATTTGGAAAACGGATATTTTCATAAAGTTGAAGACCGCGTTATTAAGGCCACTAGCATATCTAGACGATTTTAACAAAATTACTTAATTTTCTGAACTATTAAAATAATAAATGAACCAACCCTTTAAAAAAATATGTATCTACATAATTATTGTAACATATTACATACCATCGCGTTAGTTTTCAGAAGCTAGACGAAAATTTCCAAAGCGCACAATATTTCTGGCACTATGTATGTTCCAAGATTTATTCAAATTCGTTTAGTTGTCACGCTTGATGCACAAATATCGACAACAAACATTTGCATGTTTTAGAACTGTCACAATTAGTTTATGATTTTGTATAAATAACCTTGTTTCTCTAATAGTTGATTAAAATAATAATTGTTTGTAAAATGTAGGGATATTTTAACGTTATAAAAAATATATGAAGAATTTTCAGTTGTTTTTACAATACACTCTTATTTGTTTTCCGAGCTGCGTGCTAATTGGTTTCTTTTTATTTTTATTGATAGAGGTCCCACTTTATTCATACCTACGTATCTAACTTAGAAGAGCTTTGTTAAAGTTTATCATCGTTATGGCGTTATATTTATCTTTATATTCTTTGATAAAAAAGTGGCAGACGCTAAAACACAGCTAAAGTGCAAAAAGCGAATTGTAATCATGGTTGAAAAAGTTATCAATAGGTTTAGTTTTCTTATGATTACTTGTGGCTCTGCCCACCCCGTTATATATACATACATGCATATGCATGTGTGTAGGTATATATTGACAAATTAAGACTATTCTGTTAAAATATTGAGACATGTTTTTAACCATTTGTAAAATATTGGAATCTTACAAATGGTTTCCTTCTTGTAATTCTTGAACTACTGGATTTTTGTAGAGTATTTTTAATTATCATGATAGATTTTGTAGTTTTAATCGTTATTTAATCATTACACATAATAGGTTTAGTTATTACCATATTTTGATTAGTTTTCTATTAGTTTGCTTATCTACCTATAGATGGTATTGAATGTACACTTATGTTTAAAAAAATTATCTTTCACGAAATCAGATGAATCGAGATTTTAAACTTGCTTAGCAATAATAATTGTTTTGTGGTTAAGAAAAAGCTGATTTTGTGTAAAGTAACATCACTAGATTTACTCCTTAGGTTATATCTCATGTAGAGAAAAAAGCCAAACATTATTCAAACTATTTTATTCAATACAAAACAAGTAAATTATTTACATTATTCAGTCAGAACGACCTTAGGTCACGTCAAAATCATAGCAAAAGTCATTCATACTGAAATGTTGAAACATACATCTTGTACAATTTGTATGAACTTAAAGTTTAGCTAAAAGAAAAGAAGCGAGTTCACACAATACAGGTACGTAGTATTCGTACACCATAAAGCACTACAGGTGCACATAGCATACGAATTGTATACCTACCTAGAGTTGGAGCAAACAAACTGATATCGTGTGAATTCACCTAAAGGGATGTTGAATGGCATCAAGAAAGTATCACACCTTAATTATTTACAGCACAGGTAACGTTAAAGCTATATTTCTAACACATTTGGACGTGCACGCGAATACTAGCATTGCTTTGCAATTTTGAACAATATTTCGTTGAAAATAAAGTTCAAAATGAACAACATGGCCGTAACTTCAGATTCTAGTAGTCGAGCACACATCTTATAAATATTACACACAATTTATGTACAATACAAAACACATCTCCCATCCCTATTTATATCACGCTATACCCATAACATGCCTTAATACTTAGTATTTTATTTTATACTTTAGACAGATATAAAATATTTTGCTACTTGCTAGCAACGGAAAGTCCTGATTAGACAAGTTTCAGTCTATATCCGAGCAAAGATAACGCTACGACTGTAATTTGTCTAGTCATCAAAAAGCAAGCGATGTAACGACTGATTGTTTTAGTTTATGTTTTTAGGAACTATAATGTTGTAATAAATATTTTAGAAAAAAACAATGTTTTTATCATCCCAATCAAAATGAATAAAAATAGGCACTTGTTTCCAAAATTCTATTGATATTGCAGGTAGGTATAAGTATATATTTGGCTTTAACGATAGGTAAGTAATATAAATTTATCTAGTTTAATGATAGCAATAGTTTTCGCATTAAAATATGCAAATTTTTATTTTAATTGCTCCTAGATGAGACTTTAAAATCTATTCCGAATCATAACCTCTCTTAACGCAGCCTTGTACTAAAATCTTCAGTGTTCTGTTTGTCTCCTCCCTCACAATTAAAAAATAATAGTCCCTATCTCATAATACCATGTCACTCACTAAATCCTATTAGATTCTAGTAGCAGGCTGTAATATATAAAAGGCTCTGAAACTTAATGTCCCTTCCCTGTTTTGAAACTAATTTCGATATACGAAGGTATAAAACTTTGGTTCACAATTGAGCACTTCGATTACCATATAAATAAAGAGAGGTTAGGGGTTCACTGTCAGGGAAATCGCATTTCCGCCACGTAATCTATGTGATCGAGATTGTGGTGCGAGTTGGAGCGGCGTGGGGCGCGCGGCCTGTGTAGATTGTGATGGGAATGCGCGCGCATCACTCGGTAGGTCCCCTCGCGCTCCGGCCCCGGACCCGCGTCGCTAGTCTTGCGTGTCGAAATCCACTCCTCGTCTCTAGCTCGCGGTATCACTGGAGCCTTCCTATAATTATCAAAAATACGACGGTTATCATCGTAGCGTTGCCGCTGCCAATTTCTATCAAGCTCATGTCCGTATAAATCTAGCTCCCCTGATGGTTGGAACTGGCTCCCACCTTGGGTATAACTTGAACGTTTCCATCCGTCCTCGTATTTCTTCCTTCCGTTTTCTTCGTCTCCAATTTGTCTGCGTTGCGATTGGTTTGAGCTACTTTCACTGGTGTCTTCTCCTGAAGTTCCGATTCCCAAGTCTTTCTCGTCTCCGTAGATTTTGTAAATACCGTTGGGACTTAGATTTTTTCCGTTGTATATTTGATCATTCAACATCAGTTGTGGGTGTGGTATGCAGTATGCATTTGGGAAAGGTTTTTCAATTTTGACCATTTTTATATCTTTTTTCTGTCTCGTGCATGAGCCAGGTCCGAAGAGTGATAGCAGCACCGGCAAGAGGAAAAGACCGTGCATAGCTCCGAAGAATATTACCATGAACACCATTTTGAAGAACACCGAGAAAATGTAACTGTCAGCAAGGAGAAGTGCGACAACTCCGAGGATAGTACTGAAAGATCCTTGAACTATTGGCAATCCGAGAGAATACAGGCATTCACTGACACGTTCATCTGGTGTTTTCGCTTTAGACGCCATGTATGCGTAGCAGATGTGAGCGGTGAAGTCCACTGAGAACCCGATGCACATGATAAGGTTAATCATAGAAATGGAATCCAGATTGATGTCCCAAAGTGCCATATAGCCGACGACACCGATTTCTATGGATATGATGCTGAAGGCAACCCAGAGCGAGCACAGGATGTTCGGGATAAAGATAAAAGATACAATCATCATCATTAGCGCTCCGTAACATAAGTTTTGTAGAGAAGTTGGCCGTACAAGTTCAAACTAAAAAGAAGACAAATATAACAAAACATTAAAAAACATATCAAACAAAATCTACACAACAATGTCTTTATCAGAGTGTAAATACAACATACCTGATCGAAAAATACAAAGTATGGGTGAAAAACAGACGCGTTCAATGGAGATTCAGCAACGACGTCTCTCAAAACTTTCACCATTTCTTTTTCATGGTTGGTGCCGCTGATATTGACAGCCTGAATCAAGAATCTCGAGGCTATTATCTTGTCTCCAGCTTCGTTGAACTTCACGTCCAGAGAGAACGGATTTGCAGGGAACAGCCACAACTGAAAACAAATCATCCCAATCACTATTATATGAAATATCCTGTGTTTAGATGAGTCATGACCATTAGACAAATCGTATGCATGCAATTGGCTATTTTTATCAACATGAGCAATAGGTGCCCTCATGCCGGTGTGGGAGGATTTTCTATTAGAATAATTGGCAATTACCTCTTTAAGATTGTGGATGAAATCAACTTCGTTATCGATCGTTACATTCAAGTAGTCGTTATTTCTCGATACGTAATCGACGAATGTTCGAAGCCACGATTCCGTGTACAAGGAATTCGATATGTAGGATGTATTCTCCAATCTTCGCGTTAATTTGTCTACCTCATTTTGTACCATTGGGTCTGAGTAGTTGTACTCCCCGGTGATCACGACCTGAGAAACAAATCTAAATAGTGACATCTGTATAAACTAATTAACCTAAAAATATCGTGATGTTACACTAGTTAACAGGTGGAAATAACATACCTGAATTCTATAAGGAAATTCTCTGTAATACTGATCTTCACGGTCGAAGAACACAACAGAGTAAGAATCCACTTTTGATAATTTCCTCCTTTCTAAACCCTCTTGAAGGTTGGTTACTCCGTACCCAGCCCCAGCCAGATACAAAATGAAGACAACTATAACTAGAGCTTTGACGGCGCTGTTGTTGAGGAAATCTGCCATTGTTGTCCGGAAAAATGCCATGATGCAGTGCTCTTGGTTGTCGATGGGATTATCAGGGTCGGCTGTGTCGATACCACCACTGCAGAACATTCTATATAGCAATGACTTTTCTTCTGTAAGAAAAAGTCTCAGTATTATTCTATGCTTCAAAGAAAAAGCAGATAATTTTGCTTAAAAATATACCTTTTCTCGCCCTTGATTCGGGCAAAACCTTCAACATAGTGATTGTGTGCCGGTTGGCCTTTTCACGGTAACCGGATATGGCGACACATCCGGAGAAAAATGTCAGATGCCATACAAACGTGAAGCAAACGGCGAGACCTGCAAAACGTTTAATATCCATTAGTTGCGGAAACTGCAATGCAAGTCTCATGCATGAGAAAACTTAGAAAATTTTAAGGAAACAATTCTTGCCTGAGTACATGCAGAAGATTTGGACGGAAGGAAATGGAGAGAATATCCCGATGAAGAATGAAAGCATGTCCGTCACCGAGGTGATGGTAATAGAAACTGCTGCTTCTGATAACATGATTGCCATCCGTTCTGGGACGGGAAGTTTTGGAGACGCTCTTCGCCAAGCGGCTAGCATCACAAATGTATCGTCGATACCAATACCTATAACATACAAAAACGGATAAATACAAGCTCTTAAGATAAAAACATCATACAGAAGCTTGTATAACCTACACGGAACTTACCAATCATCAAAAAGGGAGCAGCCAAGTTGATGCCGATAAAAGAAATTCCCAAATAAATAGCACATCCAAACGCCGCAGCTGTTGCCATCACAGCCGAAATGTTACCCAGTAAACCTAACCACGGCTTCGATCGGACCCAATCGGTCATCATACAAGTCACAATCGAGAATATCCCCATTAGAATAAAAGTCGAACTGAAGAATGGTATGACAGTTCGAGTGTTCTTTTCGAGTTCATGGTCCAAGGTCCGCGATGCGAATCTCGCGATGGAAATGTGTTTGAATCGACCAGTGTCTTCGGCTATCCCGACTGCGTCCAAAAATGCATCTTCCCATGCTGCGCCTCTGAAAAATGCATTCGTAAAATTAGAAAGGTTTAAAAATACCAGTAAAAATCACAGGAAACGTTTCAAAACTGACCTACAATTAGTTTAAGTATCGACCTTTCTATTCGTATTCTCAGTGAATATTACGCAGCGCTTAGTATTCGAAACGATTTCTTTAACCGTGTCAAGATCGATGTCTATTATCTAAGTTATAGTGCCGTATGTTTGTTAGTGCACCGGCGCACAGCAGTACCGCATTGAAATTCTAAACCAGTCGTAAAAGCTTCGTTCAGAAGAACGCAATAAGTCAATGTGAAATAGAAACGGACTTTGTTTCCTCTAAAAACAACCTTCTACTTCAATCATATTTTCCTTGCGGGGTTGATTGCACTTGCATGATATATTATTGTTACGAATATTCGACTGATATAGGATGTCCATCATTAAGTACTATAAGATAAACAAGGTGTAAATTGCTCACAAATTAACCAGCTATTTGAAGTTCTTGAAATACCTTACCTTTGTTGCTGTATGGCATTGTCCGTCCTCACAAACCAGACTAGTTGAACTGCCGGTACCGAGACTATGACATCGTCCACAACCTTGGACCCTCCGAAAAATACAGGAAACGCGTGGGCTTCCCAAGTTACAGGGTTGAACATGATCGGAAACGTCAAATTCAATTCGCCTCGCTCCACCTGTGGATGATAAAGAACTTTTAGCATTCTAATAGCGTTTTTTTAGTCGTTTCTTCGTAGGAATATTGAGTATCCAATTTCTTTAGAGGTACAACTACCTACCTACTTCAAATATTTCAATGTGGTCGTCATAAAGATCGTAATTACGAAGAATAAAACAAATTACAGGTGAATGGAGTATAAAATCGACTCGATTCTTGACGATGAGTAGTATCTTGGTCATTATATTGATGGACGACGGATCGATGATTATGAGATCCCAATAAGGCGAATCCTTGCATGGTTCGCGAGATCTGATCACAAATAAATGCAGGCGAGTGCTCAGAATATTAATGGTCCTGGCGCACGTGACAAAAGCATGGACAATTAAAATTGACGAGATACATTACACAAGTATTCTATAGTGTGTTGCTATGATTGATATTCCCTTTACATCGTGCTTTGCAATTTGTCATAGGTAAACCTGGTTAACTAATTTTGTTTTAACAAAATAATCCTTTGTTTCAATACCTAGAACTTAATGACTGATGACCGCATGTGGTCAGGATTGGATGAACATTGATTCTTATGTATGAGTAACAGTCTATTGTTTATTTCAGGATAGCATTGGTGTGAATCACTCATTCTTTGACTTGAGCCATTAGGAAGTCGATCGTCCTGCAAATTACCTGTTGAAAACTTTGGAATTTTCAGATAATATCCTGCTGTCCAAAAATTTATTTCATAACACCTTTTAAGCAATAGCTTTAGTTATGAACGTTTAATCTATAAAGGAAAAGATATTCTGGTGTAGGCCACAACGTATTAAACAGTAAGCACCTAGCTAACCTGCCCCAGCCAGTTTTATGTCAGCGATTTAATTACGTAAGATTAGGTACGTGTTAGAAATGTTACTTAGTAATAAATAACCGTTCAGTGGCGGCTTAAGAGATTCGTATTTATGTTCCTTTTGCTTACCTCGCCAATAATCTTGTCCAGATTTAATATATCATTCGTAAAGCACTGTCCCTCCCATCTCGCACACTCCTCTCGATACGTGAAGGTCTCTCCTGTCGACAAGGTCACCGTCACGTTTTGCACCAGGTCGTCAAGTTGTCTAAGTTCCTTCCACACTTCCGTTCGTAGCATGTTCGTGTCGTTATCCTTGGAGACTATGATGACACGGCCGAACCTACCTGTGGTAATGGAATAGTTAAATAAAAATCCACTAAAAGAGGTCTTGGTTGATATTGTACGAGTTCGTGCAACGGATGACGTTTGAGGTCGTTTGCTGTATTTGTTTCTAATAACTCTCGAGATTCTGATCTCTGATTCTGATTCTGATGGAAAAATTAGACATGCCAGTTAAATTTTTTCAAGGAAATTAAATCACAGACAAATCCACATTACTTGTAATGTTAAACGTACCTGCCCGTGTTATCCTCCCAACGTTGAATCTATGCGAATAGTTGACTTTGAAGTGCTCCTCCACTATTCTCCTTTCGTATTTGCCCTGTCCGCTGACCGGTGAGAACAAATACTCTGGGTCCATCTCATAGTATATCCTCTGGTATCCGGTGATCATGAGCAATGTAAGCAGGACTGGGATGATGATGAAATAACCGGGATTCCGGCCGACGATCAGCCCCAATTTGTAGAAGGATCTATTAAGGACATCGTCCACTATTGTGAGTCTACAACCCCCCATCTGAAACAAAGAACACCTAAGTGAGTAAGAATCATCAACTCGAATTACATAGGTACATGTAGAGTAGGGCAGAACGACGCTTTTGTGTTATGCTCAAGCAAGCTATACTTTCATAATAAGTTCATTACCTATGTGAGACTGAGAACATATTAAAAATGGTCTTTATTTTTAGTTATGTAGGTATATTAATAATGGCTGTTTTTTTCTTAAGTAATAAAATTAATAAATAAGGACTAGAGGCATCCGTATTGATATCTGATGTAGAATGATTCTCGAAATCATCTTCTACTTCTGTTAGAAGTCACTGCATAGGTAAGGTACGGTACCTACTTATAGAAAGTCTCTTGTAATAGAAAGTAAGGTAACCGAAATATATATGGGTTCGCAAGACTTTGACCCGGATTATAACATTCTTCCGTTGGTACCGCCACAGGAAACAAGCTGGCACCTTTCGTCTGGCCTAAAATTACTTTACGGAATATTTCTATGTATCTAAATAATAAGTAGATGAGGTAGGTAGGAGGTAATAATAGATCATGAAATGTATGACAATTAGGCCGATTGCAGTGTGATTTATGACAACCGTCAAGTAAGTGGTAATAACGATGATTACTTGCGGTTCTGCAGATGCTCATTACGGTTTCAACAACTGGTCTGAGTTACAGCATCAATAGTCTGTTGATAAACCTCGATATTGCGACTTATCATTACAAGAATAGATTCCTACTTAGGTACTGTAAATCGCTTGCGAAGTAGACCTAGCTTTCAAAAGTTGTTTTCTTTCTTTAGGTTTTAGTTTTTAATTTCTAAGCTGAATAATCTTGATTTATTTCGTTTATCTAGCACAGTAGTTAAGCTTGAAGATAGATTGCCTATTACAACGAAATTTTGGTAGACCCAAAAATATTGTTTTACTTAGGTAAGTAGGTAAATTACTTTGTTTCATATCATCCCTATCTTTAAGTGGAGTTGGCTTACCTACATAACGTAACATGTTATCCCATAAGCGGTTTTATAAGCGAGGAAACCTTATTTTTAATTCTTATTATCCAATTTCCTGCCCCAAATCTTAACTACCTATTTCCTAACTTAACGCTTAACCCACATCCATAAATTGCCGTTACCTTTTGAGCATTGACTGAATAAATTAGTCTCCAACAAAGTGCCCGTTTTATACGGCACTAGCTTTGTCCCCTGACTTGGTCTACGTCAGGTTGATAAAAATGAAATACCTGGCCTATCTAAACCCTGGATTAGAAACCCCAGGGTTCAAACAATGACCACCAAAAAATACGGTAGGTAAGTAAATTAGGAGTGAAAAAGTTGCAGACAGACCGATATGCTTTTGCATTGATGATGTTAGTATGAATTGATTAATTTGCTAACTGCCTACATCTAAGTAGGTAGGTGGGTATGTAGCACATCGGACCGTGGACCTCCTTGACCAGCTGATCGTAACATAGGCATACCTTTCACTTATACATAGACACGTTTGTAGAGGAAAACAGGTGGAATCTATCGGTTTGTTCTGGAAATCTCACAGATAGGTACCGATGGCTTGTCGTCTCGTCGGTTCTTTCTTGCCCTTCTTGTATTTGGTTGGTGAAAGATAAAAGTGGTGGAGTAGTGGATAAGTGACCAAAATAATTGTATATCACTATGCTAATAAGTGACCGATATTTTGATTTTGGAATGTACCTATTTCATATCGAAGTTTTGAATATTATGTTAGTTAGTTCTTTTAAAGCTCTTTTGTTAAAGGTTAAGAATATAAATCGGTCACATATCCGTTCTCTACTTAAGTCTTATTTATTCATATATACCTACCTAACATTTCTTTGTAACCGCAGAGATATGTATGAGTCAGCTTGTGGTAAAAGAAGTGTAAAAGTATTTTCTTTGTCTCCGTTGATAATACCTACTGGTTTTGTGCCTCAGAGGTATACATAGATGGTGTGTTTGCCGTATAAAGCTTTCGAAAAATAAAATATATTTCTATCATTGTTACAGTGCAACTTCTGCGTCAGTAAAATCAATATGGCGGTTAAAAGTCGCCATTTTAGACTTGTATTACAGGTTGGAGTAAACTTAAAAATGCAGTTTAAGCAGAAGAAGAGATTATGTGTAGTAAACAAAGTACCTACCTTAGGTTACTTATATCTTTTTAGAGTTGACTTGACTTTCAACCCTGTACTTATGGCTCGGACGTGTGAAAGTATACAAACGGTCAACGGCTTTTTACGTCATGTTGAATGAAGGTGCAATGACTTAATTGCTTCAGGTTATTACCTGTTGATTACCCGGATGAGGTTCATAAGGTTCTGCTTGGCAACAAGGATAATTTTAGAACTTCTAGCTCATATAGGTAGGTATAAGAGTCTATTTGGTGGATGCGTAAAATCTACATAACTAGGTATATAAAACATTAAGCATTTTTTTAATCAACGTACAGGGCTTTCTGAAGCTAGAAAGCTGAAATTTAGAAGGTAACCATCCACTATTATCCCGAGATTTTTCGAAGTTCAGCTCCTAAAGGGATGAAAATGTTACCTACCTACGGAACTTTTGGACGCGTAGTGCGATTTGCTTGAAACCCGGTCTGAATCTATACCACATGCAAAATAAATAGGTACTCGTATTTCAGGATTTTTCAAAACAACCCCTAAAAGGGTGTATAATGGGGTATCAAAGTTTAAAGGCAGAAAAACCAACTTTATTTTGTGAATTTAACCTCATCTATGCACCATGTTGCAATAAAAGTGAATCTGCTTGTTTATTTATGGTTAAAATTTCACGACCAATCTACTACCTTCGCTTGGTATTTTTTTTTGTTTTATTATATTTTATTGTTTGTTTTTTATCCATAAATAAACCTTATTAAAAGGCCTTATTAAGCATAATATAAAGTCCGTATTTCACGTAAATAATTTCCTAAAAAGAAAACGATTGCTAACAATACAAGATAAAAATAATAAATGTAGGTGCTAAACGTTAGCTATCTCACAACACCACCGTGTCAAAATTAGTATCATTATGAAATCGCCTTTAACCCTCCAACCTGTGTCAAGGTTTACAGATGACAATGACTCCTAACCTGGTAATTACTTGCGTTTAGGGTTTAAAAAAACTTAATGTTGTTAAAATAGTTGGTCAATGGATAGAACAATAAAAAAACGCTTAGTAGGGTCAATGGCCTTGACATGTTTTGTGATAAATGACCTGTTGAAGAATGGTTCGTTTTAGGTCGTCATAGATAAGTTGTCGCCATAGATTGTTATCGTCGGTGGTCGGTGGTCGGCTCGATATAGGTAACAGTGCAATAGATCTAAAGTAGAGTTGGGCAGGACACCTAGCTAGACGTGGTGATGGTTGCTGGGGTGAAGACTTCACCGAGTGATGGGTGAGGATAGGACGAAGAAATCTTGGATGTCCGACAACGCGTTGGGTTGATGACATCGAAAAAGCTTCGAGCAAAACCTGGGTATGAGACGCACAGGATCGAGGAGGCTGTCAAAATCAAAGGAGGACTATACCCAGCAGTGGGTGATACCAGGCTGAGTTTTTCCCACTTTCATCTTCCACAGGAGATAAATTTCGGGGATTCCTTCCTTACTGAACTCTCACACCATACTTAAGAGGAATACACGCTCCAAGTTTCATGCTTGTAGGATTTATGGGTTAACCTGTAGGTTTATTATCAGTCAGTCAGTTCTTAACGTTAGAGTTTTATATATTTAGAGGATGGCTTTAGAACTAAAAAGTTGAAAAATTCCGGTGCTTACTAAAACTCAGACCAAATAAAAAAAAAGACCTCGCGCCTCGAACAACAAAAGTGAAGCCACCTTTTTATCTATGTGTGTGTCGAAGGTTTTAAGGTTGTGTGTTCCGAGTAACCTAAATTCATAGTATAATAATAAAGAAACGATGCTATTTAAAGTACTTACAAGTGAAAAGTGATTCCGTGTGACTTTTTATGTGTTTTGCTGCTGTTTTTACAAGTTTTCACTACACAGGAAGATATAATTCTATTTTTAAGACTCGTGACGTACTAAGAGCGATGAGCATGGTTTTAGTGTAGGTGTGTGCGTGAGCGTGTATGTTTACTTGCTGGAGCACGGTTTTGTGTTGCTTCACTTTTGTTGTTCGCGGCGCGGCGTCTTCTCTTTTTATTTAGTCTGAGTACTAAAAACAGGATGAACTCAAAACAAGGAAAGTTTCTTAAGGACGTTCATAGTTTAATTCTGATCATTCAGGTCATAATGCGCGTAGATGCGTGAAGCAGTGAATCATACGGCCTTAAGTTTCCGTTTTAGTAATGTGTTGCTCGAGGAAAATTGGAAAAACTTGTACAGTGTTTGTTTATGTAAAATTGAAGGAAAATACATCGATGTCTTGTGGAAAATCTTCTAAACCGACTATGTTGATAGTTTTAAAAGATTTAGTTTTAATTAAGATTAAAATATAATAATAATAATAATAATAATAATAATATAAGCCTTTAATCAGACACTTACAAGCTATGTTTACAATTACATTTTTACATCGGCGACCGCATCTGTTTGCCCTAGCTTGGCAAAGGCCTCCTCCAACTGTTTCCACGTCGTACGCTCCCTGGCAGTTCTTATCCATGAATCTCCTGCTGTATATTTTAGCTCGTCTTCCCATCTTTTGTACTGCCTCCCAGGTTTCCTTTTTCTATTTCGGGGATACCAAGTTGTGATGGTTTTACTCCACTTTTCAGAACCTCGCAGAGTGTGTCCCGTCCATCTCCATTTATGTCTTCTTATTATGTATGTTATATTTTCTAACTTTGTTATTTTTCTAATCATTGTCGCTCTTATTTTATCAGTTTTCCTTATGTTTAACATACTTCTTTCCATTGCTCTTTGGCAGACTTCTAATTTTCTTTCATGCTCTTTTGTGAGGGCCCAGGTTTGACAGCCATATGTCAGTACAGGAAGAATACATGTGGTGTAGAGTTTTCTTTTTATGTTTATTTTCATTTCTTTATTTTTCATGATCTCCTTGAACGTCCAGTATCTCTTCCATGCATTTCCTACCCTTGTTCCTATTTCTTTTGAGGTTTGGTCTACTGGTGAGATTACTTGGCCCAGATACGTGTACTCCTGGACATATTCGATTTTGTTATTGTTTACAGTGATTGGCTTTTCTATGCTATTTGTCATGACCTTTGTTTTGTGTGTGTTCATGGTAAGGCCGACCTTGCGACTTTCCTCGTCTAAGTCAGTGAGCATTTGCATTAGTTCGGTATGATTTGATGAAAGAATTACCAAGTCGTCCGCAAATCTCAGATGATTCAACATTTCTCCGTTTATATTCAGACCAAACTTTTCCCATTCAAATACGCGGAATATATCTTCAAGAACCGCTGAGAAAAGTTTGGGTGAGAGTGGGTCACCTTGACGCACCCCTCTTTCTATCCTTATTTTGCTTCCTTCTTTCTCCAGTTTTATTCTCGCTGTACTCTCACTGTAGATGTTCCTTATGATTCTTATGTATTTCTCTTCAATACCTTGATTTTTCAGCGCTTGCCAGATTTTGTCGTGTTCCAGTGAATCGAAAGCTTTACAATAGTCAACAAAGCAGCAGTATATGGGCATATCATATTCCTTACTCTTCTCCATGATTTGTTTGACCACGTGAATATGATCCACAGTAGAATAGCTGGATCTAAACCCAGCTTGTTCCCTTGGCTGATTTTCGTCCAGTGTTCTCGTAATGCGATTTAGTATTACTTTGGCAAAGACTTTGTAAATATTGGATATAAGACTTATCGGTCTGTAGTTGTTTATGTCACTTTTATCTCCTTTTTTATGTATAAGTGTTATGATGGATGTTGACCACTGGGCAGGGATACTTTCGCACGTCAAAATCTCGTTGAATAGGCTTGTGAGTACAGGGACTAACAGTTCTTTGTTGGTTATTAGTAACTCGTTGCTAATTTTGTCAGGTCCAGGGGCTTTGTCTTTTTTCTGACTTTCAATGGCTTTTTCTACTTCTCTTTGCAATATTTCGGGAACTTCTTCGTTGCTCTTTAAATCTATTCCTGTTTTGTAGCCTTTTTTCGAATACAGGTCACGATAAAAGCTTGTTGCTGTTGTAAGTATGTCTGGCCTCCTTGTCATACTTTTTCCGATTTTGTTTTGTATTTTGGGTATCCATTCTTTATTGTCGGTTAACTTTCTTAGAGCTTTTTTAATGCCTCCTGTTTTGGTTATAAATGTTTCAAATGTTTTTAGTCTATGTTTTTGTCGATCTTTTTTCATATTTTTCTTGATTTCTTTGCTTAGGAAGGATATTTCTAATCTTACTTCTTTTGTCTTGTTTCTAGTTTTTAGTAGCTCTGCTCTCCTATGTAACAGATTTATCGTGGTGGTTGACATCCTATTTTGTTCTTTTTGGACAGTAGTATTCTTCACAGACGTGTTTAATAGTTCCAGTAGTTTATCATATTTGTCTTTTGTAGTGTAGTTAGATGCATCTTTTGTGAAGTTTTCCAGATTTATTTTTAGTTCGTCGCTATCTATGTTTACGTTTTTGTTGTGAGTTTGTATTTTGAATGGTCTTTGTTTATTTGCATGTTCTAGAATCAACTTAGCTCTTACCATTCTATGGTTGGTGTTAAAATTTATGTTCTTAATTATTCTGCAATCTTCAAATCTATTGCTCTTGTTTGTCAAAATATAGTCTATCTCGTTCTTGTATAGATTTCCCGGAGATGCCCACGTCCATCTATTATGTTTGCGGTGTTGGTAGTATGTGTTTAGTATTTTAAGATTATTTTCGAAAGCAAATTCTATTAGTTTTCCGCCGTTTCGTGTTCGGTTTCCATAGCAATATGGTCCTAGTATTATGTCTTCTTCTTGATTTCTCTTTCCTGTTCGTGCGTTGAAGTCTCCCATGACTATTAGATTTTTGAATGCATGTTCCTTTATAGCCTTGTTGAGTTTCGAATAGAAGGATTCAATTTCTGTGTTTGTGGATAGTTCTGTTGGTGAATACACCTGGACTATTGACCATTTTTCTTCTTTTAGTGAAAGGTTCAATATCGCAATGCGTTCGGATACACCAATTATTTCGATAATGTAGTCTCGAATTTCTTTATTGATCAGGAATCCTACGCCATGTTTACCTGGCGTTTCGCCTTTGTAATAAAATATGAAATGGCTATTTTCTTCGATCTTCTCTCCGAAGCGTCTTACTTCGCTAAGGCCGATAATGGTCCATTTCATGTGTTCTAATGCCAGAGTTAGTTCTTTGAGACTATCTACTGTTCTCAATGTGAGTGTATTAAGAGTGGCACAGTATATTTCTCGTTTTTTGTTGATTTTGGGTTTTGTTATATTGTTTTTAAATTTTATTTCAGTTGAAGGGTAGTAGTCTTCTTCCCCCACGGTGACTGGCCGGCTTGGGGTGCTTTTTTTTAAAGTTGCTTTGGTATTTGTGTCTTTTGATTTTGTAGGTGGTTTCCGGTTTCCGATGTCCTTTATTAGTTTTTTGGCTTTTCTGAACCCATAGAAGCAGATCTACCTCGTGAAATGAAACCAAGCATATTTGATTTATTGATTTTCTTAGGGGCTTGTATTGGCTGGGTTGGTGAATTCGTTGGGGAGTCATTACTATTTCTTTTTCTTTTATCTCCTGTTGTTTCACCAGAGTCCTTCACAATTAGCTTGTCACCTTGTAGGTAAGCAATTTTCCCCTTTTCTCTTTCTTCCTTTAGTTTTGGCAGTAATTCTTTACGTTTTTCTAAAGTTTCTTTCGGAAAGTCTTCCTTAAAGTATATGCCTGTATTACTTTTTTTCCTATTTTTAAAGATTTCATTTCTCTTCCAATTAGTTGTGAAGTTTACTATAATGGGTCGAACCTTTGTGCCTTTTGGGCCAAGTCTGTAGGCCTTGTTTATTTCGTATAATTCTATTTTCGACGTTGTTTCGGCTTCGATTATTGATTGCACACGCTCCATCAAAGATTCTCGATGTATTTCGTTTACTCCAAAAATCAAAAGATTGTTTCGTCTCCTCTCGTTGTCCATGAACTTAACTTTATCTTGTAGTTGTTTTACTTCCAGCTTTAATTTATTATTATCTTCGATGACCGCTTTTAATTTCTGGTCGATATTTTCCGATACATTTTTAGTGACGGATTCTGTAATCTTTATTGTTTGTATCTCCATTTGTTCTTTAATTTTTTGTAGCAAGAATTCCATGTCCATTGTTATTTATTTTCCTTATACTATTTTGGTAGTTTTCCTTTGGAGGTGGCAACCCTGAGTATATCAGATTTAGTTTCTGAACGCAGCTTTTGGCTATGACAGGATACTAGATTCGTTTTTCAACGTTGGCTACAATGGGTAACTGTCACTATCTTGTAAACAAATCGTGAATCATCGAATACTGGTAGTTCTAACCTCAAAGTTATTGTGTTGTTTTGACGAATTTCCTTCTGTTTTCTTTGGTGTCTATGCAATAATTTTAGCTAGATACCGCTGCGTGACTCCACTTATAACTACTTTGTATGTTTTGTGACTGTTGGTTCGTTTTAAACACTGTTTTAGAATTAAATTGTACGTTGACTTGTTCACTTGTTAACGTCCAACCGGAAAAAAAAGATTAAAATATAGGGCTAGGTCAAAGAAATGATGGATAGCCTGTGTGAATTATGACACGGATAAGAAAGTAGTAAGTAAATGACGGCTGACAGAAGGAAATGAAAAAAAGACTATTAGTAAAACCTACCTAACTAAAAACACATAAAATGTGATAAGGTTAGAAAGATGATAAGATTTACTTATTCTGTTTCAACTTACCTGTTATTTTTTTCTTTAAAACGCAGAGCCTAAAATTTTTGAACATATGAACTTTTTTCCAAAAATGGTCCGGCTGTAACTGGGTCCATAACCTAAGTTACGACGTGTTACCAGAAAGACAGGTGACTGGGCTCATAACTCAAAGTTGTATAGACGTTTAAAAAACCAAGATTTAATAATCATAAACGAGTAAGTTGACGTGCTTCATGAGTGAGTTGTAAAGTAATTATTCTAAACATAGATACTTCGTAGCTATTGTGCGTACCTAAGTGGTAGCTGCAGATTATGATATTTACTTACATAACCGTTACTCATTAGTTTACTTAACGTTATGTAATTAATAATAATGTGTCTATTAAAAGGAGTAATGTTTGTTTTTCAAATAAAATGGTTATGTAGGTTAAATAAATATGGCGTACCTATGTTTCTATTTATTTTTGTAAATACCTAGATATTAAAGTAGGCACCATAATTATATACGTAGCTACTTTTTAATAACAATATAGTGTAGTTAATAACAGGATGTATTGTAAGTTGATTTAGATGATAACGTTCCTATGGCCGTGAACGTAGTTTTTCAGTTTACAGGCTTATTTAATAATTACTCTATTTACTGGGAAATGTATTTTTTTACTACTATTCCTCCCTTGTTGGAATCCTTTACCTACTGTGCGCTACACGCGCTTGCATGATTTTTTTATTTATAACAGCGATTCTCAACTAAATATAGCATACTTACACATCCAAATGTGCTAAGTTACCTCCTTACTTTTTTATTACACAACAAAATTTCAACTTTTAAAAGTATTCTTCGAGATCAATGGAATCATTTAGAAACGGCATAATCTAGGTACGCTGATTTTAAGCATGTTCGTAATAATATTTATAAGAGTAGGTACATTCGTAAAAACTATGCGGCCATTCGATTCACAATTAATATAATAACTATTTTATTTAACAAACTATCGTCCCTAATTTGAAGTAGGTATCTACTAGAAGTAAAGAAGTAAATGCCATGAAATTGCAAAGGCCGCAGAAGTCATCAGATAGTGCTTGCCTTGTTCTAAACAGAAAATGTTAATGCTGTTTCTTTGATGTTCTTAATATGTGCCTCTAATTACCGGCACGCAATGCAAACGCATTGTAAAAGCGTGTTGGAAACAGCTAGGACACCTTAATAATGCAACGTACTAAGTACAGCTCATTGTAGAGCCCAGTTACAATGATGATGATGATGATGAACCCAGGTGAACAGGCCGAATTAATTGCGATCCAACGCCGCTGATTCGTGATGTTGTGAAATATACAGAGCCCGGATAAGATACGAAAGGTCGGACTTTCAAATGGTCAGATTTTCAAAAAGTCGCTCTTTTTAATCGTCACCCTTTCAAATCGTCTGCTTTGCTACAGTCATATCCAATTCACACACGTCATCTACTCTGGTAAGAAATATACCTACATATACATATGCTCAGAATACACCGATGTCTGATAAGCTATTTTTAAGTGCAATTGGTTCTCCTATGATTATAGAAAATATCACGGGAATAGAGTGTGTACAAAGACTTGTTTTAACTTTTACATAATGTTTTAATATATCAGGGGAAGTTTGGAAGAAACGCCAGTGAGAGAAAGCTTGAGGAGTAATAGGCTAGTAAGTATGAGTTATAAGTTAAGAAAGGAGTGAGTGCAGAGATGACGGCTCTGAGAGTGGAACTCCTGTTCTCCTTTTTTATTTTTGCCTTTTTTGCCTTTATCCTACTCTAAGTATGTGGTTTACCACATACTTAGAGTACGATAAAGGCAGGAAGATGATGATGATAGTACAGGGCCCGGATAATCGGATGCTTATTTACCTAAGCTTCATCGATTTGCTAGTTGATAGCACTTATGTCGAACATGGCCACGTTTCCGGCCCCTACACATAACCTAAGCTGTCTATCTATCCGGCCCACATACATAAACAAATCTGTTCTAGTAAAAAAGTCTTGTCCTAAGGCTTGAAATAAAATAGAGTAGCGTAGGGTGCTACGAGAATACTCGGTGCTACGACCGTAGCAGTGGAGTGAACCTGCTATCCTATCATCGCTGTCGTAGAGGCATTTCGTGTCCTAATCGTAAGCAATTCGTAACCATAGTACGTGCAACTCACTACGTGCAACTGCCAAAGTGGGCATTGTATTTCGACAGGATGAATTATGTAAAAAAAAACTGCACATAAATTATTGAGTCAAGTTGTAGATACACTTTTTTATTGCCCTTCATTGATGTTTTCAACACAAAAAACCACCACTTTACATTGTATTTTAATTTTTCAAATTATCTGCCAATCGGTTAATTTTCGGAAAACATGTTTGCATGTTCTAAAAATATTTTTTACGGATCTGGTGGTGTGTTGACCTGGTGATTTGTACTATTAGGGTTCTGATACGATACAGGGAATCCTACTGTGTGATCGGTCAGGTACCTGTGTGAATATTTTGTGTTATTTGTATCACTTATAATAAGCTTTTGCACGCGACTTCCTTCCTGTTAGGTAGGTACACACAAACAAGAAGCAGCCTGTATTCGAAATACTCATTTAAGTTTCATTCAAATCCGTTATGTGATTGAGGTACAAACATACAAACATTCATATATCCAAACGTTTCTTTATATAAGTAGAATAAACCGATACATCTCGTACCTAAAGGTTTTATGATATAGCAGTGACAAAAGGTGGTGACTTCAATGACCTCTATGTTGTTATTGGGTGTGGTGACGGACAGACTATGATTAAGTGGTCTAAATAGCGTCGTGTCGGGAAGATTCATTGCTCTGACACGAGTGCTAGTGTCCTTGTTTTGTACTGTGTACGAGTATGAATGACCTGTGAATGTATTTCTAAAGTGGGCTCTACACTCACGTGCAAATTAAGTGAATTCACGCCGCGACTCGCTGTAAACTTTACGTTATAGTTAAAACAAGTATTTATTATAATCCGTCTAGCCGTTTGCGCTACAGCGATTGCCAAATGACTACATTGAAAATGGATTCTTACCGTCGCGATAGCATATTCGAATGATAGTCTATGAAACTCGTAATTCAGACAAATCCTACGACACTTCGTTCATCAAAATCCGTCCAGCCTGTCCTGTCCAGGTCTACAGTTTCAGTTACAGGAATGCACATACATATACCCCAAAATCATGACTATTCGTCGGGTGTAAATTAACACACTCGCGCAGTTTCGTTTAGAACCAAGCGCGAACTATTAAATTAAGACACTGATCGGGGAACACCGCAAAACCGCTTAGCTATCTACACTCGCGTTTCACGGCCTTCGCAGGATTTCACGGTGCGAGTGTAGAGCGAGCATAAGGTACCTAGGTTACTAGGTATCTGTATAAAGCTCAGTAGGCAGTTATTTGGAGTAGAACTTGTTTACGTTCATTGACTATGAATGAGTCTTCGCATTTGCAATCCTGCTTATATTTTAAATCCGAATTAAAAATTGTGAAGATGAGGCGACAATTGTGGTTCATTACGACTGAGGGTTGAATATATTTGGATAAAACTTATATACATAATTTGTAAACTAGGTAACTTTTTATTCAAGTACCACGCGAGCAAAGCCGCGGGCGCAAGTGTTCTGCACCCTTCTTTTATTTATTACTAGTTGCCGCCCGCGCCTTCGCCCGCCTAGTACTCGGATGAAAAATAACCTAATATGTTGATCCAGCATTATGTACTATGTATATTCCAAGTTTCATTCAAATCCATTCAGCCGTTTAGGCGTGATTGAGGCACAAACATACAAACATCCTCACAAACTTCCCATATATATATATAGTAGGACAGTTATGCGAAATAGTTAGGCCATGAGGAAAAAGCCAAACTTTCCCATATATAATATAGTAGGATAGTAGGATTACGCTACTAATTTTATGAATAAGAATGCATGTGTTTCTGCATACATTTGTTTTTATTATACTAATTTGATTTTGTTTCCTTCTGACGCTGTATAAATCATCTAATGTAGATGGCATAGGCCTTAGATTGATTTTGTATCTATAAAACAATTCCCCGCTATTCTCTAAACAATAACTAGCTCAATTCATTTTGTACGAATAGAGGCTTAGGTAAGTACCTACCTGATTGTTTTTTTTTTAATATTGCAATCGTATCCAAGCATAACGTGTTACACTACTTACTGTGTCTGATCTCAAATCCATTCGATATTCTGATGGCGTAAACTCAGTAACTAACTTAAGGTCACGACCAACACTACATAACTTTAAAAGTGATAGTACACACAGAAGGCCGATTTCAGCCAATAAACATTATAACTAACTTGATATGATTATAACTGTTAGAACTCACGCAAGGTGCTCTCAGTTCCCGGCTCTTGTCTTGGCACAGCTTGTCTAAACGGCTGAACGGATTTGAATGAAACTTGGAAAATACACAATACATGTGCTGGATTAACATATAGGCTATTATTTATCCGGGTACCACGCGAGCGAAGCCGCGGGCGGCAGCTAGTTATAAATATAAACGAATTTGTCCGCGTTGAGATTTTTAATATAAATTTCATTGTCCCTCTGCGCCCTACATTACTTGAATTTCGGGAATTACTTTCTTAGTACTCCTCTAGACCATGAAAAGAATTATATCCTCCAAGTTTCATGCTTCTAGAACTTACGGTTTGGGCGGTGTTGATTGTCAGTTAGTCTGCAGGTAACGTAAGTTTTATATATTTAGACGACCAAGGTTTTCTTAAACGGTTTAAGATACGATATCACAGTTCTTTAACTGTATTTAAAATAGTCTGATGACTTCTTAAACTACCTATATTTAATTAGCATTTGTTTAGATTTTGTATTCAATTGTTTGTTTTTGGGGTTGCGTTTGCCGTTTTTTGCGAAGCTATGTGGTTTTACGGCGTTTTGTACATTCATTTGGAGTTTGGCAAGAATTCGCTTATAAATATAGGTCTCGCAAGCACTGTTTTACGATGTCATGAGAAATATTTAAACTAAGTATTAAGGTAGAAGATGTGCCACAATAACAGCCGATAACTGCTCTTTTCATTTTTGAAACATGTGCCAATAGGTCACATCAGAACATTGATTAGATACCTAGTAGAATATTTTTTCTTATGTAAAATGCATTAAAACAAGGTTACGCAGCAATTATAGTAGGTAGTACCTACATTTTTAGCGCATGTGTAATAATTTTTATGATGTAATAGGACGCTGAATGGCCAAGAGGCAGACCACCGACCCGATAGTCGTACGACATAATTACGTATGAGTTGTAAACGTAGTCGGCCATCGGTGGTTGAGACTCGCGAGGTATCATAATAAAGAGGAGGCCTATAAACTCAACAGTGAGTGTAATCGGACTGAGATGATGAAGCTGATGATGATTATATATTCTGACCACCCACACTGTTACTTAACATGGTATATAGAGTGTGGTCAAATGCAAAACTATTTTAGTAAAAAAAAAATGCTTTTGTTAACCGAGATTTTGACCTAGCTGTTGGATACACGATTTATTTCTTAGTCGTGCTTAAGTGTTACTACCTACTACTAGTCTACTGATTCCGGGTTTTGTGTACGTACCATGGTGTTCTTAACTCCTGATATCCAAAATATTTAGAGAAATCTAATGTACCTGCTTTTTTAACCAGATACCTACTGGTAAGTACAGATCACATTCAGCTCACTGAAAAATGATAGAATTTTGTTTTATACGAATTCAAGTCTATGCATAGAAAAAGTAGGTACTTACCACAATGATGTCGATTGCCTCATAAAATCTCAGACAAAATCTGATTCGACAGTCCTAAAAATGTTGCATTTGTTGATAGTTTTAAACTATAGAGCCGACCGATGCAAAGTAGGTCTGTGTTTCCTCCTAAAATAAGGTAAGAAAAAGAAACGTGTTTTGCAACCTAAGCTTTGTTTATACAAATCACTCTTACGGAGACAGATAAACACACGAAATGTTGAAACCATGCAACTATTTTATTGTTCTTTTATGATGTGGAAACATTAGAAGTTCATAAATTCTATAATTGTAGAAAATTCGCTCTTCAGGACCGCCACTTTGAAGGGCAAAGCAGCAAACCACCAATTACCAGAAAAAGGAAATCAGTTCTTCAGTAAAGGTGATAAGGTTGGTTTTGCTTTCAAGGGCAGTGGTGGAAACCCCTAAGACCAGTCAAGCTAAATCAGTTCTTAAGAGAAGGTAGTAAGGTCGTTTTTGTTTCCAAGGGCAATGGTCCCTCGAGGTTGTATCAAGGTGCTTAGCGCAATGGGCTTTCCTTATACGTCGCTTCCGTGGATCTAATTTTCATAGTGTCTCATTGTTATTCGGCGTTGATCATAGTCGACCTTTCATGGTCCATCATTTGGTGATAATTACGACGGGTTCTGAGGGCTGAAGCACGTGCTTAATTGTGTAGGAAGGGTTCGATGAGGCTTGAAAGGGCACTTGGTCACGAAAGGATATCGGCCAGATTGTGAAATAAGCAACCTCATCAGGTATCAAGGTACCTATCTACTTATTTTTATACTTCTGTTCTGTTCTAGCCAACTGTAGAAGGGTCATTTTTGACATGGAAGTAATGTAAAGACGATTTGACTGTGTGTCCATGCGTTTTAACGAGTTTCGGCAAACATTGCGCATTGAGAGGCAGGTGTTTCCGTAATTATGACATATAGACGACATGATAGACAAGGACACAAAACGCAAACATCCGCCAAAGTCTGATAAGAGAACTGGTAGAATTGGCTACCCAAACTGCAGAAAAAACTTATTAGGCCCATTTGAAGATTTTTTGATGGTTTTTGGATGTTTCTGGATTTATTGTTGGTTTTGTTTTTTTGATGATTTGATGTAACTTGGAAATACATAAGTAGTTGGTGATCTGGAATAACATTTGGAGAGTTATCTTGTTCCATTCATGAGCAACGCCAGGCGCGGATCCAGCCCTCAATAAAGGTTGTGCTCACAGCTACCCGAAAATTGGCCGAGTGTAAATCAGAATATGAATTCGCTTAACATTGCATTGCATTGGATTGGATTTAGCATATCATTTCACCGTGCCCACAACAGTGGATCCGCCTGAACAAAGCCACTAACGGAAGCCAGAATCTATGAAGATAACATGTATTTTATTAGACAAAAGTATATAAGACATGTTCTATACTTAGTTAAATATATTTATTACAGGTCTTCTAGCAGTAGGTGAGACGTACCAAGTAAGCTATAATGTGCAGTTACAATTCGCCTAGTAAAAGCAAGACCGGGAATAAAACCGGTTTCACTCGGCTTTTATCGAAACACTTTCACTGATTTATTTACGCATATGCAGACAAGTTTCATTTTCGCTTGACCTCCAGTTGGTCTATACGTAGTTAAGTTAAAGTTTTAAACAAAATTTAATTTCAGTTCCGTGTAGTGTTTTTCCACTACTTGCCAAAAAGTGGACTCCTGTCTAGAGCAATGTTACTGTATGCTTTGCGCATGCGGACACGTAAAATTGCATTGCGATCATACTACCTACCTCGATTTGTGCGGGTAATATGACCAGGTAGCTGTAACAACTATAAGGATTTGATTCCAATTCTCAATATCGAGAGTAAGGTCCCAGTTTTCATCAGTTTCTAATATGCTTCGCTAATAATTGACCTCTCGTCCTTCAGTGGTTTACGGTCCGGAGAAATGGTACCACAATATCTCTGTATATCTAACATGAAACAGCGAATAATGAATATGAAAATCGATGCCTACTCGCTCTCGCTACCTTTTGATTGCAAATACATGCCAAGCTTTATCCGATCACAAATGCGAAAGTGTGTTTGTATGCGATTGTTTTGTTCCCACTAATTTCCGTAACGGCAGAACGGATTTGAATGAAACATGAGCATAGTCTAGAGTAACACATAGGGCACTTATTATTCGGGTAGGTCTAGGTATCACGCGAGCGGAGCCACGTGCGAATGCTACTCAAGAATATAAGTCACACGTGCAATCATATTTTTTAGTTATAAATGTTACTAACTAAAATTAAAACTAAAAACACTTTTTTTTGTTCATGGATGACCCACCTGTGTGTGTCATCTTTTTGTTGTGTGAGGTGAAGCGAAGTCAATACTCTTTACTTACTAACACTTTTTTTACATTCGACTGTTCAGTTTCTGCTAATTGTATTGTAAATAGTTTGAATGAAGTTTTGCTTTTTGTCCAGCCGATTGTCTAGTCGTCATAAGGCATTTGATGCTAAACTAGCGTTTTTAAATAAAATTATCGACATAAAATAGGAAAATAAGTATCAAAACCTTTTAAAATTGCCGTAGAAAAGACTTCAACGCGCTTCGTCAACTTGCGTAGAGGTCAGTTTCCATAGGTAAAGCTACATAATATTCATATTATGTAAGGCAGTTCAAGGACAGATAGTTCATACAGTAGGGTAGACTAACAAAACCTTACGTAGCTAAACTCTCAGTTATGTATGCCACAGTTGCCGCACACGTATTGCATTGGAATGTATTACAGCACTTCAATCTGTTTGTTTCCGCTTACAATATTTATTATGATTCCAATATTTTAAAAGTTATGAAACTGTGTGATCGTCATTTACTTTTTAGACTGAACAGTAGGATCAATACATAATTGTAGAAAAACTTCATAATATTTTGTAAGCACTTGTACTAACTGTACAGTCATAAAATAGGTATCTATGTAATGTTATGGCTACCTACACAAACACTGATTCACAAATTCAGCAAGAAACAGATTTCAATAACAAAATAACACAAACCATAATGTCCACAAAGTCTTATTAATAGATAGGTACCTCATACATTTATTATGTAGATATTACTTGCCATAAAAGCAAGCCATACAATGAAGAATGACGATTTTTTATAAAAAAAACATATGACTTGAAGTACTTTATTATTATAATTAACGGTGTTTTTTCTTAGGCCATTTTTTGATACTTCAGAGTTGTCTGGGACAAAAAATCTAAAGGCTTATTTGTCAGTGTACGATTGTGGGTGTTACAACAGGTTATTTCAGGTTCCACCTAAGGTCAATGATTACTTCGAGGAACAGTTGCTCAGAAAAGGGCCACTGAAGGTAAAAGAAATGGTTTACTCACAGTAATTCCATTTCGTCCAAACATTTGGCACAAGCATCCCAAACAAACACGTGGCACTATACTGTACTGCCACAAATGATATGAAGTCATCGTGAAATGCCCGGCATTAACTTCAATCTCAACACTATCAAGAACGCTGAAACACATATGCCAATATCCTAAAGTTCGTTACTTCTTGAAGTGTTGAGTTGAGTGAGGCACGGTTAGCAGACAATGGACAATACACGCCAACGCGGGTCGTCAGTACGATTCTTTGTTAATAATTAGAATAAGAAGCTTCCCACAGCATTCCACGTGACCGGTTGCAAGCCTATCGCTATATCCTCAACCATCAGGTGAGTCAGGAAGTGCCAGCCCTCAGGAAGAGACGAGGCTATTAGCTGTCGCAAACGTTCCAGTACGCTGGGCGTTGCACCACGTCTGATGTAACTTTACCCGTCCACTTGAACGCTAATCGCTGTTGGTAAGCCTTTGGTACAACATTGGTGTTACAAGTGTGGTATATGAAAGTCAGGTTGTCTCTGCAGATTCACTTTGATTTCAGCTACTTATTTGATTATGTATTTAGACTGAGGTCGTGGCCAACTCTAGTGACGGAGTTTTTAGGCCACCTAAAGGCCTCCGTCATGGCTTAACGACTTAAAAGCCGGGACCGACTGTTTAACGTGCCCTCCGAAGCACGGGAGCGCTTAGCTCGTAATGCCACTTGCGGTCACCCATCCCAATTTGTGACCGCGCATATCTTTGCTTAACTTTAAAACGATCAATCAAGAACGCCTAAGCATACTACGCCACGAGCGCTACACTTATTTGATTGAACCAACGTTAATCAAAAACTGGTAATACAAACACAAAGGGTAGCTTCCAAAGGAGGTCTTATAGCTAAGAAAGGCAAATAGGTGTGAATTTAACATAGCCTTGCAGGCACTAAGCATTTTTTTGCTAAAATGTTGAAATATAAAATTTATCTTTCAGGCGTTTCATACTAAGCCATATTTTAATTTCTGTGTCTGAATATTTCAGTAAAGTTGGAATATTTGCATGATCTTTTCAATACAGATTAGTGCCGCTTGAGAGTGAAGAGGACCAATACGATTTTGCACACTTTACTTCAGCCTTGAAACGATAGAGATTTATTTAGGTAAATAGAAACACAGAAACATAGGCAGGTACATAGAAAAATAAGTAATTTCTATTCTTGTGACTATAATCTGAACGTGGAGATTTTTGGTGGACGCATTTTATTTCTACCATTTACCTTTTAGAACAGCAAATCAATTTTCTGTTTGACTTTACCTACCAGTCCTTCGAAAACAGAAAACGAAGAACAAGTGACGGTATACTTTGACATTTACCAGCACCGCCTGCATTGAGTAATACATGCCTACTCGCAAACGTAATAAATTGAACTCGGGTAAAAGGTAACCACGGAAACAGAATCTTTTACGCCGTTCACCACGCTCGGCCTTTAGTCTAAGGCTGCCCTCACACAGGGCCTATAGTATCACACTAATACATGTTATAAATGAGATAGTTTGTGTGTTTAGCTGACCGTTCTAACGTGTATGTCCCTTTCTTAGTTCTCATGTGAGAGCACTAGAGGTCTAGTGGTAGAGCCACTGAAGTGGTAGAGACTCGTAGAACCTAAACAAAAAAATAAGTTCGAAAATTTGTGTCAAGTGCATAAAAAGAGCCTTCGATGCGCACGTTAATCACTACACTGGTTTGAAATAACGACCTCGGCGTAGCGAGAGAGTGCTCGGCTGAGACGCAAGAGGCGCGTATCCGATTCCCGCTACGGGAGAAATATTTGTATGACCTGCAAATGTTTCTTTCGGGTCTGGGTGTTGTAGTAGTATTATGAGTAAGTATTATGTATTTACAAAAAAAGAAAAGTAAATAAGTATTCTATCAGCCTTCTGGTTCCCATAATACAAGCTTTGCTTAGTTTAGGGCTAGATGGCGCTGTATGAAATCTCCACAAATATTTATTTAATTAACTAGTGACACGTCTAGTAATAGTTCTTATTGTGTGATCGGTATCATAGTTTTTCTTAAATAGGAATTTCCGTACAACTTAAAGATTCACCCGTGAGCACGCTTTTTGGCCAATCCCAGCTTGTTCTATTCATTCAATATTTGAAATATATTTAACCTTTTATAAGAAACCTTTGTGACGCACTTTAAATCCTTTCACCACACTTGTTCAAAAGTACTAATGACACGACTTGTAGTAGTAGTAGTATTACATAGTATTCATGTATATTTTGTAATATTCTGGTCCTCGTTTTCCTTACCACATAGTTCGATCGTTATAAATATTTGTAAATAAATAAAAAATAGTAAACGTTCTATGAGTTTTTTAACTGGATTCAATCAAAGATTAAGTGGACTGTATAATTAATTTTCTAGAAGTCCGTGAAGCAAGCAAGGTCATCGCCATAACTTACAGAACTAAGAATGGGTAGTGTCCATAAGTTGTATACCCTTAAAAAAAATAAGTATCTACATAGTAATTATTGTAGGTAACATCTCTACCATCATTGCGTTAGTTCGTATTTCAAAAGCTAGACGAAAATTTCCGAGGCCTACAATATTTGTGATACTACTGTATCTAGTTGAGGACTTTCGGTTTAAATCGTGTAGGATTAAAATTATAGCCTTAATCATGTATTTTGCAGTTTTCTGTCTTGAAAGAATTATCAGAATCGGTGAATGATCTTGTCTTAGACCGTTTAAAAAATTAAAACCGTCAACTTTACAATATTCGTACGAGGTATAATTTGTTAATTTAAATACCGCAGCTTGATTGCCTTGTCATAACGTGTCGTGTCGTGATTTCAGAATAGGTATTATGTATATTTCTTTGATATTTTTTTGTTTTGCAGCCTAAACCATAAATCCTAGAAGCATGGAACTTGGAGGGTAGGTAGGTATATTATAATATTTCTTTAGGGCGTAGAAACGAATTCCCGAAATTAAACTCAAGTCGCAAGTTTTTCAAACTAATCGCGAACAAAGCCCTGGGCATTCCACTAGTTTGACTATAATAATAATACTTTTTCACTGACTTTTACTCGGTGGGATTGTTTACCAACTTTATAAGTCTCCTACTAAGTAGCTAGCTTTTTTTGGTTGTTGAGCATGCATCAGGACAAGACAAGTGATATTTAATATTAATTGAAACGAAACCACCATTTTTTTTTCAGTTCCATATTGTTCAGCTGAACAGAACTGAAAGCTATCTAAATGAGATCTGGTAAAATATCGCGGGCGATCTTTCGATAGGCGATGCAAGCGAGCGTGAAATTACTACTGTGTTTGTTATTGAAATATATGAAATCACGTTTTACTGATAGTACAATTTCACTGGTTTGTGGTCATCATACAAGTATCTGCTACCATATTTTGTTAGCCTGTCGCCTGTCTTTCGAACCTTCAGTGCGTATTCCACGAGAGAACAGGCCGGACTGAGGCGACCGAGAGACCTTACAAAATAACGGAACAGTTAGAGATGTAGTAGATATTTTGATTCTTGGTTCATCTGATTCAAGAAAGGTAATTAAAAATAACTGATTTCTCTTTAGGTACTGCAGAAACTTACCTACATAAAATATACACGTAGCTACCTAAATAATAATCAAAAACTGCACCCATCTCGTGCATTACCTGAGTATTTAAAGTTCATTGAAGTGCACTGCGTTATCTTTTACTTACGTATTTATAACCGAAACTTGCTTGTTCTTGCCCAAACCATTGTTGGTTCCTACGTGACTCCGCACAGTCATTATACCTGATGTACTAAGTATATGGAAACGTAAGTATGCTATCTTGGTACGGACCAACCGAATGAAAGCCACGACGACCACTCACATACGAACACGAAGACCACTCACGCGAACTAGATTTCATCAATATGGAAGGTTTAGATGTCCTTCGTAGAACGAAAAGGCAGAATGCCAACTGCAATTCTATTAATTTTCAACGTCTGACGTTCTATGCTGCTATAACTAATGTTCGTCGCTGCCTGTCGTAGTGAGTGTGCGGAAAAGATGGCTATATTATACACAAATGTACAAGAAGAAAACTGGCAATGTATTTCAACTAGGATCACGGTCACAGCATAGAATGTCAGACGTTGAAAATTAATATAATATGGGTCCTAATTCAACACATCCGTCAGAGAAGACGAGTGAATACCGATGGCCACCGTACCCCGATTCCTTTCGACTTGTCTCGTCTTCAAGAACGTAGTAGGTACCTGCACCTAAAAGGGCTCACGATCTTTATCACTCATACTGTGCATAAAATACTCAAAAACGGAAAGTAGTTAACCTCCAAATTTAATACTCTGTGGTAAAAACTACGTCAACGCCTAAATGTTAACTATAAACAAATAAACTCGTAAATAAATGATTATAGTTATTTAAATCACTTCCTAAGAACGCTTCCGCGTAAAGGATACAGCACCATAAATATGGGAAGAGTATGCCGTTGAATCTGTACTTCCTTACTTAATTTCCACACAAATGATATAAATGAGAATGTAACTCTGTCTGACTGTCTTCATTGACATAGACTTTTGTTTCAAAGAATTAAATTCGGACGAAGTCGCGGGTTTTAACTAGTCACCTATAAATGTGAAAGTGTGTTTGTAAGTTTGTGGGTTTGTCCTTTCAAGCGTTGCTGCTGTTGAGCAACGGATCCACATGATTTTTAGCATATCGACCAAACCTAGTATACAATAATCTCGATTACCTTCAACTAATCGCCTTCGTCCGCTGAGTTCAGCCAGTTTATGGATAAAATTGCATATTATCAAATCAAATCTTTGAATATTTAAATTATTAAAGGCTAAAATATTAAAACTGTCAAAATTTTTTATTACTAATTGCGTTTGAGAATTCTGAGTTATGAGCTAAAACGTTCACGCATACAAGCCAAAATACTGGATGGATATCGATACGATAGTCATATTAAATAAAACCAGTCAAGTGCGAGTCGAATTCGCACACGAATGGTTCCGTACCATCATACATGTACATAAATGTTTCTTGTAAGAGCCCTCCTTTTATTTTATTATAATTATTATGTTGTTATAGCGGCAATAAAACGGCAACACACTTTGTGAAAATTTCAATTCTCTACCCATTACACCTTAAGAGATACAGGCCGCTGACAGACGGTCGGACGGACGGACAGCGGAGGCTTAGTGATAGGGTCCCATTGGCAACCTTCGGGTACGGAACCCTAAAAACGCACCATCTCTAAAAATCTATAAATAATAGCTAGGCATTTTTGTGCTTGTTGTGAGTTAATTATTATGAAAATCATTATGTAAACAATATTTATTCAATGAAACCTTTTTGCGATAACACTAAAGAGGCATGCATACAGGATGCTTACAGTTTTAAGCCAATAGTCTTATATAATTTTACGAGCATTGAGAAAAATATTACCCAACATGCCATTACACATTGCTACAAATGCATACTACCGATCATATGTACCATGATGCTTTTAGATCAATAATTACTGAAATTATGTTCATTTCCTTATAAAAATACAAAAGTAGAGTATTTTATCTGAATTGAAAGTTGTATTGCAATGGCTGACCAATCAAGTTTAATTTAATTTAATTTTAATTATTATGAATTATAAATCTTGAAAATGTGTCATAAATATGTAAATTAAGGGTTAAACTTGTTCATAAACGAATGAAAGTTTGCCATTGTGGTCTAGCGCAGAATTTTACAAAAACTTATAAAAAACAGGTGTTTTTCATAAAAAAAGTCCTGCTTTTTAGTGTAGGTAGTTCCTACTCCACTTTCGTACAGTATAAGATAAATCCTGCCAGTTTTCCACCATGTCCAAGTACATGCATTTTAATAAAACAATAGATCATAATCGGCAATCGAGTCACGTTCCTTTGCATAAATTGTGTGACGCCCGTTCGCCTGTGAAAACTTAAGCACCTGCTGGATTACGAAAACCCTGACTTCACTTGTCAAGGTCAAGACAGTACAGTAGTACCACAAATATTTTGCGCCTCAGCAATTTTCATCTGGCTTCTGAAATACGAACTAATGCAATGATAATGTGTAATATAGAGATGTTACAAAAATCATGTAGATCCTTATTTTGTTTAAGGGTTGGTTCAGTTATTGTTTTAATTATATATTCGGATAAATTCCATTATCATACAAAGCACAGAGTTTTTCGAGGCGCACAATATTTGTGGTACATACATACTCGTAGGTACAGCTCGTTGCAACTGCATTGTGATATTATGTCTTTTAAACTAAGAGGTAGAAACATGAGAGAAATGACTCCCTTCAGAATTTTGCTCTTACCTAGTAATTTTGCTCTTTCTTGACCAAATAATTTTGCTGCTCTTTCTCTTTATTGATAGGTTAAGTATACGTTTATAAAATATTAAGTACCAACATATTTTGCATGTAACGTTTGTAATATTATTTTTATAACAATATATTTAGATCAAAGTAAAAGTCTCTCAGTTAAAAGTATGGTGCAATGATGCTAGAAGAATAAATTCAAAAACTAGTAACTCAATATTGGGTTATTTATAAAAAATCTTCTACCTACTGCAGGTAAACTAACCACGTGCTGGGTAAAGCAGGTACCAAAGTAAGGGATGATTTTTTACTCCACGGGATTCCCCGATTGTTCTAAATTGATTTAGAACTTTTTGAAGAATAGTAACTTTAACAACATTTTAAGAAGAAAAACTGGTTTGAGACCATATGAAAAACTACTTGTACAATTTTGTTCTTAACTCCATAACTTGAATTCTACGGCCCTCCAGTTGGTATTGAATAATAGGCATTTTAATGAAGCAGTTCAAGTTTTTTGTCTCAATTTGAATATTTTTGGAACGTACATTATGTATGTAATAAGGTATTGGAAGTAAGAATTTAACAAATGAAACTTACTAATACTGTAGGTTAGTAGGACCTACTAGTAACTTTTATTTTGTTCAAATTAAAAATATTTATAATGGATAGAAGTAATTATGCAGAGTTGAATAGAAGCTTTTAATAAATACATAGGCTTCTAATACTGGACTTATTACTTTCTATAGGCTGCTTATATACCTACCACGAACTATGCCCTCATTATACAAAATTGTAATTATGAGGGGTTACAAGTATTAAATAGGTAATTACTAATTAACACTTAGTAACCTAAACACATAATGCAACAATCGTTTGTTATAAGAAACTCAACATTGAGATGATTCAACTTAAACTTTATTCGTAAGATAGTGTCCCAATTAACTATGTGTTCTACGAAGTACTGTATTGGTACTTAGATAATTCGATTTAGGGTATATTGACTGCCAAATCAGTAGTTAATTACCTAACCTGAATGGAGTAAAATAATTACGTACAAGGGTAAATATAAGAATACGATAATTTTGTAAGGCGATATAATGAATAGCACTGCGTTAGCAGAGTTAAAAAAAATTGACGCAATATTCTAGACACACGGCAGTGTGCCAGCGATCCCTGTGGTTTCGCTCGCGCAATACGTACCTACTAGTTTTAAAGATTCCGTATCCGAAGGGAGCCAATGGGACCCTATTACTAAGCCTCCGCTGTCCGTCCGTCCGTCTGTCAGAGGGCTGTATCTCAAGAACCGTATTAGGTAGAATGTTGAAATTTTCAGAGTGTGTATTTCTATTGCCGCTATATCATCATCTTTATTTTTATAAATAATAATTAGATAAAAAATAAATGGGAGGCCCCATATAAGAACCATTATTTTATTATGTTCGTAATCAATCATCGAAAAAGAGTCCTTCGTGTGCGAATTCGATCCGCACTTGACCGATTTTATTAATTTGTCATTTTTCGCACCCCTGGGGGTTTTATTCCGAAATATCTGGGCATTGGTCATTGTCCACCTGCTCAGTCCACTTTGGTGAACCATGGGCATTTTTAAAATCCCTTCTTACACCTCTACGCTTTTTAAAATATAAAGCCTCAAGTCTCTAGACCAGCGGTTTAGGTTATGCATTGTCTATATGTCAATCAGTCAGCCAGTCAGAACAAAAATTATTTTAAATACATTAACTCAGCTCGGTCAAAAAGCCTATTGCATATTATTTTTACAGCTTTTTGCACCTACATACTTTATAATAGACGTTCTCAGTTTTATTTATAAATTCTAATTGAGTAGGTATAAACCATGTTCAAAGCACTGCACTGCCATATATTTCAATTAAATTGTGATAAATGGTGTAAATTGAAACACTGTTTGATCAATGTTAAGTTAAGCAACAATAAAATAAACGTTAAATTAACACTTAGTTATGAATAAGCACCTAAGGCCGCCATTGCGAAAGTTCCAAAACAGCAATGACTCTGTGGCTGCGATCGCCAAAGTGTAGTAAAACATAAAATCTAACTGGTCTTCTTAGTAGGTAATTGTAATATTCATATTTTATTTGGCTCAATGGATCAGTATAGCTATTCAGCTTGGATGATCTGGATCAGAGGAGCTATTTATAGATAGACAAATTTCGACAGTCTTTAGGTAGTCCGACTGTTTCTTTTATATTTTGTTCATGTTAATAAAAACAATATAAAGAAGTGATGTCTGTAAGATTGCGTATGCTTATCTCGGATATTTCTGAAACAATTTTAAAAGACAAAAAGATAATTTTCCCCTGTAAGTATTAGAATTAGATTAAAGTGCGGGACAAAGGCCTCCTTTTATTCTCTCCAGCTACTCCGGTCAAGTACCAGTTTAACCCACGCCTTGTCAAAGGTTTACATCGTTTTGCCGTTTCTTTTTGGGCGTTTTTAACTATTTTTCGTCTCGGATATCATTATGTTATTCTTAATAGAGTGAAACCTACCATGTTTCTTATAATATTCTTCTTATATCTGTTTGTAAAATCATGACTCTCTTGTAGCTCTCATTCAGATTCTCATCTTAACCAACCAGACCAAGTGTTAGAAAATAAAATATGGTCTACGGTGAAAATGAGCTCATTATTTATGTATCTAGCCTAGCATGAACTGAACGTGCTTGTTTAAACTTCCAATGAGTAACAATGATGAGCTTCCTCTCATAATGCATCGTTTCTAATGCCGTTCTTACATACCATAGAGGCATCGTTTTCACTAAGCAACAAATATCCCGCGACACGTGTCCCTAGAGATGTTGAGGTTGATAGTGTCGAAAATATTTTTATTGTTATGGGAGCCGGTAGTATTTATCTGCAAAGTAAAAAGGGAAGCCCCTTCCTTCTCTCCAGTTATCCTTGTTCTGCGCCACTGTAGACCAGTTTTTTAAGTGTGCATCTATTTGTCCCTTCACCTGCGCCATGGTCTGCCGCGAGGTCGTGACGACAAGCCAAAATATTTCATAAAAAATTGTGTACGAAAAAGCCCGCAACATAACATCTCCGGCGACGTCGGTCAACATCGACAAATTTTGCCCGACATCGATATCTCTAGCGATACGTATCGCGGGACATGTCTCCCTGAATACGAGGCTTAATGCGTTTCTCATCGAAATCATCCGAATGCATAACACACAGTATTTCTCACAGAGTCGCCTACTTTCACGATGATTCAACGAATGGGTGCGACAGTTTAAATAATAGTTACTTTGGCATCGATATCTTGTAATTGTGGTAATACCTAGTTGCGCGTTGCTTCTTGGATGTGCATTGTGTGGCTATGCAATATCAATTTGTTAGATGTTCTTTTTATAAAGTTGTGAGCGGGTGGCCTAGTGGTAGTGATCCTGCCTTCCGATCCTAAGGAGAGGATCTGAATCCGGTCGTAAGCCAATGGATTTCTTGATTCAGAAAAACGATATATATAAAACAGTAAGATTTTTTTTGCAATCAACGCATAGGACAAACTACTGTAGCTTTCTTTTATAGCAAAACCCCGCCTTAGGAGGTTCTAAAGGGGTGAAATAGGGTGTCAAGTGTCAAGTGCACGAAAGGAACTTGTTTGAGGAAAGGATTGGTTTGTGGTTAAAGTACCTACTCACTGGTTCGAAATAACTAGAGATATGAATAGTATTATAAAGTTCGGAGGTATCTTTAAAGTAATGGAAAAGCTGGATGGAACTGCCTAGCCAGCCAAGTTACTTTGCTTTCAACAAAGACGCTAAACGCGTATGTACTCGTTTATAAGATTTACATTATAGGATTGCTAACTGTCAACCAGGGATGATACATTTTCAATTAAAATATTGTAGGTAATGCGTTGAACTTTTCACGTATTGGTTATTACAAAAATATTTAGATCAATTTTATTCTGCAAATAATCTATGTTCCATGCAGCTCGGTTTGAATATTTAAAGTAGCAACATTGTAATGAATTGAATAATGTATGCGTGTTAAAACTAGGCTCAATTTACTCTACGATGTACCTTTGTTTTGATTAATCGACATACTCTTGTCTGTAGGAGTACCTAATACTATCGATTCTATTGTTCATTTTTATTGAGAGTAATGGTGGTTTAGTGGTAGTGACAAGTCTTCCAATCCTAAAATCGTGAGTTTGCATCTAGTCGTGCACCAATGGATTTTTCTGTTCGAAAAATGTACGTGCGCTATTATACCTGTACTCTCAAGCGGTGAATGAAAACATCGTGAGGAAACCGACATGTCTTACAACAACAAAAAAAAGTACGAAAGCATGTGTGCACGAAAGGAGTCTCTTTGAGGTGCACTTAAAAACCTTTCACCACACTGTTTCGAAAGTACTAGTGACACGACTAGTCGGGTATAGACTAAACTTTTCTATGAGTCTCGCCATGTGAGATGAACCTGTAGGAAAAAGTATCAAAGTAGATACTGTTGCTACCAAAGGATATTCCTATTGTTTCATTCAAGTTTATTATACAATAAAATCATTTATAAGAAAGATTTCACGCGGCATTTCACAGATATATCGCGGAAATGCAGCCTTTTTTGTTTACTTGACTTTATTTTTTTTATTAGTTCTAGGTATGTAGGATTTTACGAAAAAAGAATCAATAAATATCTAAAACAAATACTTGTTGATCCGAAATACATGTTGAAACTTTTTTCCCGCAGGTTAATCTTATGTAGCGCGAGCTAATAGCTATTTTTGTCTTTGTTATCTTGATCTATAAGAACTGGATTATGCTAGAACAGGACTGTGTTGGATGGCACAAGTGAGGGGCACTTGTGCCATCCAACACAGTCCTGTCCTATGCCCAGGTAAAGAGAGGCTGTAGATGATAATGATAACAAATGGACGAGATGTTTTTAGTACTGTCAAATTAGGCCTAGTTTAAAGCATAAAAATGTTTCGTTTTGTGCCCGAAAGAAGCTCTTGAGGCACATTATAAATCCATTCACCACATAGGTTCGAAAGAATGACACGACTTGTAGTAGTTTGACAGATGTACACATGCGTGATAGATCCAATGAATGAGGACAGGTAGTTTATCTATAGAAGGATCTAGCATCTAGATCTAGAGATTCTAGATGTTTCTAAAACGATCTGTGGATACACTGTTGCAATCTCAGCCATGGAACATTCACCTACATTGACGCTGACCGTTTAGTAGCGGTTCTTTTGACAGATGTTTAAAGAAGCTGTCGTAAGAAAGGTATAAAAACTGATTATTTTTTGGCCAACAGCCTTATTAAATTGACAAGGTACTCTCTCAATTTATATTTAGCAAAGTTATTAAATTACAGGAATTGAAAATGAATGAAAGTGAAATAATTATCTAACAATATTATTAATCTGAAAGTTTGTGAGGATGATTAATATGTTTGTGCCACAATCACGAAGTAACGTTAGAATAGATTCGAAAGAAAAATAGATTTATAGCTATCTCCAACATGATGAGGTCCAATAGGCAAGTATTCCCAAAGAGAGTTGACGTCAGGCAGGCGGCCGGTCATAAAACACCTTAGCCAAAACTTTTACAGCATGATCCAAGGAACATGCTGTGCCAACCCTACATAGAGTGGGATAAGGGCAGGAAGATGATGATGATGACATAGTTTACGACCTAGAACCTACCTATACATAGGACCCTACATGTATAATTTCAGTACAAACAATTCCAAAAACTTTTACGTTTGTTTTTTTTTCTTCTGTAGCTATTTTAAGCTATTATAATTAGATATAAGAGTTAATAATGTTTATCCACGTTTTCAATGATAGTTTAATAAGTTATATTTCTATTCCTAGTTCCCCAGAAAACTAATTTATTAGCACTGGACTGGAAAAATCTAGACTAGTCTAGTCTAAAATCTAAACGCTGAATCTACTAGGTATCTCTACTCGGTTATCATTGACTCATTTACGTTTGATCAGACTAACTTTTACTAATAAAACTTCGCGTTACGAAATTTACTTTTAGTGGGTTGAATAGATCTTAGGCAATGGCCTTTAAAAATAAAACTGCTTCGACGAGCGTTTCACAAACTGAATTGTTGAATCGACTATGGCTATTTTCAGTTTTAACGTAAAACTATGTAGGACAATGGATACTCCATTTCCGGATATAATATTCAAATAATTATGCTGGTGTAATTCAGGGCAAAGATAACAATTTATATTAAACATAAGTACAGGTAGGTAATTGAAGCTGTGAGTAGGTATTTTTCAGCTAATATTCACTGAGTGCAACGAGCATGCACGGTCGTATAAGATTAATGTTTGCAAAAAACAGCTGCGAGAAAGTCCAGCCGGACGTACGGACAGACGGCGTCATAAGTACGCGATGTTGTAAATAGGTAACGAACTGCACATTGCAATCGCCTCGACATAATTTCTACTGTCGCAACACAACCTCCTTAAATAAGCCTAATCGTAAAAAAACATACCTTGAAACTTTTGAGGGTTGCTCCAAATTCAAAAAATCCTCCAAGTATTGTAAGAGGTCCAAACACTGGCACACAGTAAAAAAATCACTGAGTTTTTTTTTGTTAGGTCACGTCACTGTGTTCGAAAACATTTTTGAATTTTTGAATTCGGAATATGAAAGTTGTTGTGCGCGGGCGTCGTGCGGCGGCTAGCGGTCGCGGTCGGGCGCGAAGTGTTGCTTTACGCTACCCCACTACGCCTTCGTAGAGCTACTAATATTCGAGTCTACTCTCCGCGGGCTGTTGAAACCGTCTTAGATAAGGACCCGCTCCCCGCTGGGCCCTAATCCTTAGAGTCTATGAACTTTGTCACAGTTTTTGTCGTCTCATTGTCGAAGGAATTCTACGTATTTTTTTAATCTTTGGAGTCTTACCTGGACCATTATAAGTCGTGGGCACTTTGACAAGTGATTTATATGAAGATACGTTTGTAAAGTTACGTATGGGTAGTAAAACTAAACGCTCTGACAGATTGAATGGGTAATTTGTTTTATTTGTATTGTCAATGTGTTTTTGTTAGGCCAAAAGCATCCGGTTAAGTTGGTAGGTACCTAGGTTCGAATTTAAACAAAGAAAAAACCTTTTTGTAAAAGATAAAAAAGTATTTTTGATTCTTTTTGATCTAATGTTCAATTGCAATGATTACATTATATTATTAATTACCATAAAGAGCAAACTATTATATGATTCAATTGTACGATTGATTTTCCATTAAATATTGTACATATTAGTCTATGCTCATAGACTATGTACAACCATCATTGAAACAAAAATCTTAGTACATTTTGGTATGCCAACTACGTAAATATCTGTCTTCTTACTTACATAGTTGGTAGTTCTTTCGAACCAGTGTGGTGAAAGGATTTAAAGTGCGCTTAAAGGCTTCTTTTATGCACTCGACACATGTTTACAAACTTTATTAGATTTTACGACATGCCGATTTCCTCACGATGTTTTCCTTCATCGTTTAAGAGTACTGGTGAGGATTGATAGGAGAAGATGGAGAGGGTAAACATGGTGTGCTGATCCCACCTAGAGGGATAAGGGCAGGAAGATGATGATGATAATGTTTGAGAGTACTGGTATTATAGCGCATTGGTGCGCGACCGGATTTGAACCCACGAATTTAGGATCAAAAGGCAAGCCGCTACCACTAGAACACCAGTGCTCTTTATCTGTCTGCTCATTTTTGGGTAGACACCTAAAAATCAATATTCCCTCACTTGCTAACGAGGCGTGCTCAAGAGTCTATTCCACAGAAACTGATACCATCTTTTGTGATATTGTTTAACATTTCCTTTAGTGTTGTCATGTGGTCGCTTGTTGAGAGGACAAAGGATGAGCTAAGTGTCACTTGGAAAAAAAGCTGCTAAAAATAAATCATTAAACCGCTTGCAACTCAACGGAGACGCAATTTATAACTATATACACACGTGGTGAGTTATAAAAATTTAGGCCTTTTACCATCTATAGTAGATGATTGATTTATACAGCGTCAGGAGGCAACTTTTACCTTCACAAACGGGACGCTGTAATGCCCGAGACGAATTAAGATGGAGTAGGCTTGCCCAGCACCTATCCCATCCTCTCAGCTGTCGGCCTTGTCCACAGGAAAGATAATGGTCGATACGTGCGGAGCTGACTAAGCCGCGGGTTGACTTACGATGTTTTCCTTCACCGTTTGAGAGTACTGGTATAGCGCACATAAATTTTTCGCACAGAAAAATCCATTGGTACACGACCGGGTTTGAATCCACGACCTTAGGATCGTAAGGCGGGGTCACTACCAACTAGACCACCAGTGCTCGTGCACGTGTGTAGGTATATAAGTTAACAACTAAACAGTAACAGATTATTGAGTAACAACTCAATCAGCATAGAAAAAAATACACTTTTAGAGGAAGACAGGTCTGAATAGGTTTTTAAAGTTTCGGTAAAAACTTATTTTTTGACTCCCATCATTATTTGTTTTGGTGTTAACCTCACCTCATCATCTTCCTGCCCTTATCCCACACTTTGTAATAATATCATATGATGTATGGAAGAACGAGGTTTCCTAAAAAAGGTATTGCATACTTAAAAGGAGGCTTCAAACACTTTTTTACAGTGATTAAGATGATGAAATTAATATATTTGATATTTTTCAACAACGATTTGAGGCAATCAAATTGCATGATGGATTTAGTTTTATTAATACCAAACATTCGTTATATAACGATTGCGTGCTGTTTGTCTACCAGCTGACCCGTGACAGTCTCAATACCGCGATCTACATAAACGTAACTTGCAGCCGTAGCATGAGACATCAATTAAAAATAATACCTACTTGTTAAAATTATCTGCACCTTTGAAGCATATACATAAACAAATATTGTTGGATGTTCAGTTCACACAGCGTTATCTCATCTTCCCCTATTTTTTGTAATAAAATCATTTTAATTTTTTATGTAATACGATACCATGAGAGGCTGTAATGTGTTTTGTACATGAAATAAATAAAATTAAATAAAATGAGATGGCCCGAAACTATGATACAAATACGAAACTATGATGTGGACAAAATGTCAACCAAATCTAAATCTATAAAAATTCATACGTAAAACAACGCACAGTCTAAACCATAATTCTTGGAAGCATGAAAATTGAAGGGTATATTCCTCTTATGGTATAGAAGTGCACTAAGAAAAGAAATCCCGATTTCCAATTCCTATAGAACACAGCGGGAAGATGACGTTTGTTTGAAAAAAATCAACGATGATAAAGTCACGGGGCGTTTCACTACTTAGTCTTTAAGATATTTGGTGCAGTATCATTAAAACATAAACCAATCGTTTAAATTACTTTAACCTAATTGTATCCGTAGCATAACAATGGCTCTTGTATCATAGGTCATGATTGGAAATGCCAGTTGGTTGGCCGTTCTGAGTTCGGCGGATTATGAAGGTAAGCCACTGCAATTACAGTCCATACGAGTTTATTTTAAATTCTTGTACTTGAGCGATTTAATTTATATTGTAGGTACTTGAAGAGAAAAAGACCACAGGAAAATTCAATTTTTCGATATACGTATTTCGAGATAGTTGAAATAGTAAGAAAGTCATGGACGAAGTAACCAAAGGGAAAGAAAGAAGGAAGCCGCAACGTTATTTATTTTTGTTTAAAACCGTTTGTGTATCAACATTATTTTTAGTACATCTTACTTAAGCTTTAGTTTGCTTGAAATTACCGGCGTAAAGCTCAAAACGCAACGATAGCGCGTGCTAATTTTACCTGTGCTGCCATCTAGTAATTAAATAATATTGAAGTTTTTTATATTTATTTGTTACCTACTTACATATTATGTCTCGTACAGTCACTATCAAACCTGCTAATAACAAGTAACTCAGGGTATTCGATTGCCTACTTACCTCCTTGTTTTAGATTTCATAATAAGACCACCCACCCTGGACCCCGACAGTCCACATCCGCAAATAAAAAAAAGGGATAATAGAGAGCTCTTCTTACTCTAGCAATGAGCTTTTTTTGCTGACTGTACAACTTTCTACACTGTCCTTTTTTCTTATAAACAATGTTGTTAAACATTAACTAGTTTATGATTCGCCCTGTCACTATATTTGTTTTGCATCTCAGCGTATATTGTCCTAGGCTCATAGTCGGTGTTTCAAGACTTTATGTATATTAGGCACTTCTTTGACTCAATGGATCAGTATTGCCAGTCAGCGTAGCAATGCGGCTAGAGTCTTGAACACGTTTCCATCTACTGATGATCTGGATCAGATGAGCTATCTACAGACCGTTTGCGGTCTTTTGTAGGTATTGTGTAAATATTGTAAGTTTATTTCTGATAGGTAATAAATCTTGAAGAGAGATCTTATAAACTTGCGGTTTTTACACAAAGACTGGTATGTCATTGACAATTTAACTAGCACAGCAAGGCGTCTTACTGTGCTCGTTCAGTGTCCAGATCCATAAACGGAGAGCATTAGAACCAGCACAGTGACAGAAACAAAACAAATACCGGATCTGGAACGGAACAGTGTAGTAGGTCATTGTAATTCACACAAACATTATTTTTTATTGAAAAGGTAAAATATTACCCAGAACGGTCACTGACACAGATTTTTCACTGACCTCCATTATATTTAGTATGCTGGATAGTCATCCATCTAATGAGGTGATTTGATTTTGGCGTTTTGCAGTAGTGAATGTGCTCAGAACTAATGCTAGAGATGCAAAACTTTACAAATTACGAAGAGACGCTTCAATCCAAACGAAAGTCATTTGCAAAATTTAGTTCAGGGTGCACTCAATATGGGAGCACCACAGAAAAGCTCAGTTGGACACGTTGGTACCTACTGAACAAACACTTTTAGCGATAAGTAAGTGATGGACCAGAACCGAGTTCCCAATGCGGAAATCCGAAGACGTACCAAAGTATAAGACGTTGGGAACCGCATTATGGAACTCAAATGGAGCTGGGCAAGATACATTGCTAGGCGTGGTGACGATCGGTCGAGTAAGGCCTGTAGACGTTAACTGAATGGTGACCAAGATGGGCAGACGATATAGTCAAAACCGTAGGCTGATGGAGACGAAAAGCACAAAACTGTAATGGATGGCACAATCAGGAGGCCTATGCCCAGCTGTGATTAAAAGCGGGCCATGGATGATGATGATAAGCAGATGACGGAAGCGTCAGAACGGTCGCACTCACATCCTGATAATCCCACTTGCACTTGCTATTATTGCGAACACCAATAAAACTTGACCTCCCCAATTACTGTAATTGCTTGGAAACTGAGGTCTCTCTTGGGGAGTTATGTCCTAATGTCCAGCGTAATCACTGAATTACATTCAACATTTGGACTGCAGGGTCGCCACGCCCACCGGTTGTAAGGCTTCATGCATTATTATTCAACAGGGGCATTAAAAAAATAGGATTTTTGCAGGTTATAAGCAAGCAGATTCCTTAAATATAAAAAAATAATAAGAGTTTCCTCATTTATTGATAAATATATATTTTGTATATTTTCTTTTAGATTTGCCTTCCGCCGCAGCTTTGCTAGCGTACTTGGATAAAAAGATTATGTTACTCTCCAGCCTAAAAACTACATCTGTGCAAAGAATCATGTCGAGTTGCTTTGTTGCCAGGTGAAGAAAGAAAATGGTGGGCCCCGGGCAACCACTATTTTCTTTTTTTTATTTCTGTTTTTCTAGCGTACCTTTTGCTCCATATTATATCCTATAGGTTTCATTCTGGTACTCCAAGAGATAGGGTTTATAATAACTATTGGCTAAATTGGCAAAAATATAAGCTCAATGTGCCTATATCCTTACACATCAGTTTCGCCTCTATCTTCATTCCGAATACCTACTGGCCATAAACTTGTGCGTAGAGATAACAAAGCCATAGAATAAAATTATATTACCTACTAACTCACACTAAGCTTGCAAGTTGCATCTGACAATGGATCCTTATCAAATAAGTGATGCTGATAAGGTTCATCTGCGAAAATTAAGCGCAATGTACGTCATTACGTAGGTACATGGCATTGCACGTAGGTAGAAAATAAACAAAGTTGATTTGCTGTAGGTAGAAATAGTAATAGTTTTTCGCCCGCGGCTTTACCCGCGTGGTATTTGGAAAAAAAGTAGCATAATATGTTCTTTATCTTTAGTCTCTAGTTCTTTATCTTTATGCAAAAAAATATGTTAATCTGTTGCCCCGTTCCTGAAAGAAGGACAAACGAAAAACATACAAACACATTTTCGTATTTATAACATTAGTAAGATTTCTTTGGTAATGGTGCATTGTGTAGAACTTAGATGAGCAATTATTATTGTCAGATTTCGAGACTTAGGTAAATTTGCATTTTTTCTCACGAAAAAAGAGATTGCAAATAAAAGTTATCGTTACGAAAGGTATCTGTGTATATTAATGTGTCGATTTTTGACTGTTGCTACTAAACATATACCATACTAACCCAATTTATAACGGTTTTTAGAAATTGTTTTCGGCTCAGGATTTTTTTCCCTCCAGTCTTAACACAGCGGTTAAAAAAAACCTCTACATATAAATATTTACTTAATCTTTTTTTATATTATATGGGTGATAGGCTGCTCCCCTGTTACCATAGCCATCTTGGGCTCTGCTCACCTCGTTAGGAATACGGGCGTGATAGTATTTATGTACTTATGTACTTATGTAAGTATTTTTATACTATTTACCGAAAAAAAGCTATTATATAAATGTAGGTTTATTATGATGGTTTGCAGTCTCACAATAAACAATCAAAGTGGGTTAAACCGTTATAGCAACCGCATTTATTCTGCTCTGCTGGTGTTAACTTACGAGTATATCATTTGTAATATTAAATGCTCGCGCCAAACCGACGCGACTTCCTTGCTAGACTTTCGAGCAATCGTCAAAGCCGCCGCCGACGAAAAAATATGAAGCCTCACTCGAGTGCAGTCTCAATGACGCGGCTAGGTACTTTTAGACTAGGCAAATCTAAAGCACTGCATAACATATAGCCAGGCCGGGTGGGCCCAAAAAGACCTGGTGGCAAATTACAAAGAAGATTTTCAAAATACGGTAGTTTACAAATAATAAGTGATTTTGTATTATTTCTGGCATATTGGTAGATAAGCCTAAATCGAGCACTCTAGTTGTAGGTTTTAGTAGGATGTTTAGACGACATAACCGCGATAGGAGTTTGTCTATATTGGGAGAATGCGCAAAAAGCAATATCCGGAGCAAAAAAAGTGTCAAATAATCTAGCTACTTGTTGACTATTCTTGAAAGAGTTCAAGGTCAAGGTTTAGAATATTCTAGAAGAATCTATTGTACCCATTTAAAAAAGTAATTCAGCCAAAGATTTAAATCGTTTAAATCTTTGAATTCAGCAATATATTAATTTTGGTCTTTTTGCATAATCTAAGCATTGTTTCGACGCGGTTTGAAGTTAGCTTTATGGTTGCATTCATAAATAGCTTTGTAATTTATTGCACAAAGCTTAAAGAATGAGATAAGTACATACTAAACGTAATTTCACGTTGAGACACATTCTTGCATCTGAATGAGATCTTCTTTACTAATTGACGAGTATCTTCTTGTTTTTATAAGAGCGCTTAATTGCTATCAGAAGTATGCTGTGGCTTATTATTTAATTTTCCAGAAAGGTTGAATACGTTTCATTTACAGAGTTTTTCCTCGGGGATATTTTATCTTCTTTTATTATATGACTACGTACAATAAAGTCAACTAAACCCCATTCTAGCGCAGTGTAATAAAGACATCTAAAAACTTCAGTTGGTGTGACTTCTACTAAAGTCTACTAATTTTCTCCATATTGCAATACAAATTCGTATAGTGGCTTCACGTGTAGAGTATCTTGTCTATGGCCGCTAGGAATCTCGGTACATCGACGTCTCGATTATTTAGTTTGTGCTCATGACTTGCTTCCGGCAGACTGCATCTCTTGAGATCCTATTCCTAGGTACCTGATATTTGAAATAAGAATCCGAAAGTGAGTATGCTCAGGGGTTTGGATGTTTGTACATCAATCACGATGTAATGGCTGAACGGGTTTGATTGAAACTTGGAATGGATACCTATTTATAGTTCATGACTTAGAATAGTAAAACTATAGATATTTTTAACCGGGTACCGCGTGTTCAGAGATGTAAATTATATATATACATTATTATCATGCCCATATCCCTAATGGGGTACACAGAGCCACAAGAAACCCTAAGAAATCTTGCAGCGTGAGTCCTAAGATGGATATTGGATTATGGTAAAACATTGTGATAGGCGATCTGCCCATCACCCATATAAATGGTCCATCATGTTGGATATGTAAGTTAATTTAATATCTGTCTACCACTGACTTTATAATATACCATTTACCTGTTTACTATAGCGTATCTAATTTCCATTACCAAATGTTTTAATTTTATCGTTCATAATCATAATCATAACCATAATCTTTTATTCATTTTATAACCAAGCAACGCAGACATTCTTTCCAGTCACCAAACCCTCGGAATTGTTGTAAGGGGAAGTCAGAGGTACGTCTAAATATTACCTTTTGGCACAAGCTTACAGTTTTCTAGATATAAGTTGATCCTGATGAATGTTGCTGGTCGATTTGTACCCATCTATGTGTACTATGGTGAGTTTGTCCGAGATGCTACGACATTGGCAAAGTGACAAATGAACGCAGAAAAATGCATCAAAACAAACACTTTATAACTTCTATGGACATAATAAGCATTAGGTACAATTTACGCGTAGACATTATGCAAAAGTAATTTCATAGTCGTCTAATTACGATATCTTGCCGAGGTAAACCCGGTGTTGTAACTTTATAAACACGCTCGTTGCGCGAATGTGCTCGAAGGAAAATACTAAGTGTTTCATTTTATAATAAAAAGTTTGAACTTTTTAAAAGCTTTAAGTCTAGTAAATCTAGTCCATTTAATGATTGTAGCTCAATGACCGGTTCCAATATTCTACTAACGGACCACGGATCGTTCATCACCATAGCAGAAAATGTATAGCTTTACGTTAAATTGCATAGTAACGTATTTTTTGACAGAAATACCTAAAACGGTAGATACTATGGTAACGAACGATCCGTCGTCCATTTGTAGAATATTGGAACCGGGCGGATTATAACCGGCGGGAATAAGAGTTGACATTAGTGCAGTAGCCATATTAAATACTTTTAAACATGCGCATATTTCACTTGCAGAACCGACTCACAAAATCTTACAAAAGATTCCCGAATTGCGACAATGAATTGGAAGATGAAGCTTAGGACAATGGACTCACGTCATTGGGAAGTTCGTGGATGAGAATGGAGAAAGATTAAGATCGTGTATTATGAAAATGAACTAGGTCTTCTAGGGAGGTTATGTCCGAAAGAAGATTTTGTTTAGGCTGCTGATGATAACCAAACAATGGTTGCATGGCCACGGTAACCCCTTTAGTTTTGGTAGTATTTTTGGAAGTTTTAAAATTATGAAACTGATTTAAAGAATATATTTTTGTTTAAGGTTTTACAAGACACGGACACGTATATGGTAAGATTCCCTACTTATACTTATAAATATTATATCTAAATATAATATTTCAGAGCAAAAATAGCGCAGTTCTAGATAGCTCAAAACACTCACTTTGCCGTCAATAACCTGGCTTTCTCTGCACATTGTACTTATCGGCAGTGGCGAGAAACTGAAGTGAAAACTTTAATTATCAACGAGGAACAAACCGGAATCAGAAAATAAAATGTCAAGATTCAGTGTGAGAACATAATCAAATAGTATTGTACTGTGATGTGTAAAGTATGCTACATAGAAAAAGATTTTTAATCCATGCAAGTAGGTATTAGGTAGTTGTTGATCCATGATTGCTGACGATTTATTGTTTTCTAGGAGCGCAAGTTATGGTGGTAAAATAACAAGCACAGTGATAAGGGAAACCAATTCGCTTGTTTGCATTTTCAGATTAACAAAACAGGTGTAGGAGGCGAATGTGAATTGTACAGTTGGAAAGGGAAACACTTAGGCGTAATTACCTGGACCAAATCGGTAACGTTTTGAAGAAAGATCAGGTCAAGAGTACCTTAAACCGAAAATGTGATAAGAGTGAATGAAATAAGAGTAGCATGTCGTTATGGCACCGTAACAAATGGAGTTGGAGATCCATGGCCTATGCATACTGCTAGTGAAGAACACTGATGGTCTAGTTGCCTCCCGATCCTAAGCATAATCCAATCGTGCACCAACGAGTTATTCTGTTCGAAAAATTTATGTGCGCTATACTCGTACTAGTACTCTCAAACGGTGAAGGATAACATCGTGAGGTAACCGGTATGTCGAATGTCAAATGCACCAAAGGAGCCTTTAAGGCACACTTTTACCACACTGGTTCAAAAGAACTAGCGACACGACTAGATAGATAGACTCTTATTGAAAACAGGCGTGATATTATTATATGTATTCCTAGCTGCCACCCGCCGATAAAAAATAGCCTATAATTATGTTAATCCAGCACATGTACTATGTATATTCCAAGTTTCATTCAAATCCGTTCAGTAGTTTTTGCGTGAAAGAGTACAAAAATCCATACATACAAACTTTCGCTTTTATAATAATTAGTAAGGATGATTATAGTAAGTTCGTATGAGTGGTCAACTCTTGTGACGGAGTTTTAAGGCCGCCTAAAAGCCTCCGTCGTGGCTTAACGACTTAAAAGCCGACTGTTGCTGTCAGCTAGCTGCTAGGATAGTGTACCTAGGTACAGAAATTAATATACGATGAATGAAACCCGCTTCAGGCTTAGTAGAGTAGGCAATGAATACGGCCGCTCGAATTTATCGTAGTGTTTACTTGCTCAGTGCCTCGCACCGCGCTGCCGCCGGCGCGGACCAAACGCACTCAAGCACACAATTCTTGCTGAGAAAACTGAAAGTCGTGTCAATCATTCATTACTTATTCTAGAAAGTGTAGTCCGTTTAAAAATGTCTCTGGTTCTTTTTTTTTGTCAGACCTTTACCCTGACTGAGTAAATGCATAATACCGACGTTTGTAATAATAGTGTGGTCATAGAATTTAGGCAGGCACAGATTAAATTTATGTTATTTGTGAGGGACGCATGCATTTTCATCCTAGGGAGGTGACTATTGGGTGGAAGAAATAATTATCACAGAAGATAAATTCGCAAAACATATAATATAATATACTGGCGAAATAGTAGACTTATTTTTATAGTTTAAGCGATATTTATATGTGTATTTCCCGAGAACAAGGTCCCAGAAGAATTATGAATTTATGACCAAGTTGTATGTAGGTACAGAGAGCTCACCAGTTATTTGTCAATAGAAGAAAACTATCACCAGTGTGATGCCATATTCTATGAAAGAATGAGTTAAAGTGTGCCTAACTGGATTTGTCTAAGTATGTCAGTTTGTCGGTCACCGCGCTGGCCCGGTTTCGCCGTATGCGCCGGCGCAGGTTGCGTCACCGGCCATCATTTTCGTCAACACACCAATCGGCTTCTCTGAATTCGAATGTCTTTGAAATCGTTAATTTGAATTTGGAGCGAAAGGAGTAATCAGTATTGCATGTGTCGTCTAGCAGTGGTGAATGGTGGCCGTAATCTTCAAATCTCGCTTGATTGTTTTTTTGGTGACATACATATTATATACCTATTTATTTTTCTATTTAACTTACTCACAATTGATAGATATCTATATCCTAAGATAAGTAGGTACAAGGTAATGTGTTTGTAGAGATAATAAAGGTAAAAAGTTTTATGTGTATAGCATACAAACTTAAGACATTAAAAAAAATTATCGTATGATAAGGCTAAAAGGCACATAAATGTACCTAACTTGTTTTTACTGCGTTCAAGTTCCGCGTGAACCAATGTCTTAGGTAGGTACTCTTCTAAGTCGAGAGTAGACAGCACTGGTGGATGAAATGAATGTATACACCTGTATGGAGTGAAAGTGAATCCTCCTTGCGTGGAATGATCTAGATGCGTAACCTAGTGCCTTTTATATTTTGCTGCGTAAAAAGTTGTAACGGATTGTTCGTCACGATATCCGTGTGAAAGAAATTGTTTAATTCATATTTTATAATTTTATTTCCTTCGGCTTTCAGGGCTTACATGTTGGTTAAGACTTTATCTCAAAGATATTATAAAAAAATCTGTTTAGTCAATGTTTAGTTTTACATTTAAAAAACAAGATTAAAATTAGCTTACTTTTTTGTTTACGTAACATTATCCAAATGACAACGTCAACATTGAAACACATTGATCAACCTTTCAATGGACCAGAATAACATAAAAGAATAAAGTAAACAAAGCAGGAAATCTACAGTTTCTACAAGCTTGGACTTAGTGGTAAAGGTAGCTAGTAGCTAGTATAGTTATAGCTAGCAGCAAGGAGGAAGGGACATTATTTTATCGATAAACATTCATCTCTAGCTGGTGTGCATTTTTTGTTGACATGACAGTAACATTAGCAGTAGGAGTGCATGCCTAAAATTAAAAGAAGAAGAAGAAGTATGAACTACCTATATGGATACTCTATGGTAGACTGACGAAATGGCGGCAAATGTTATGTTTCGTAAAAGGTGTTGTTATGTAAAAGCCATGTTAGATTCCAGTCTAACAGTACGTCCTTCCAAAGGTAGATAGGTAGGTACCTAACATAGAGGGCGAGCTCAGTGCACGGCGTAGTTAATGCCCAATTTGATTATTAGAGAGAGCGGACATCACCAATTTGCCCTGGGCCCCCTCGCATCGCACGTGGGTTCAGCATTAGATGTGGTTAGATCACAAGTACAACTGAACCTTAGTACTTATAAAATTACTAGCTGCCGTCCGCGATAGTCTTGGTACCCGGTCAAGTGCGTGTCGAAATTGCACACGAAGGGTACCCCTACATGAAAAATGTTATGGTTGTTTGGGGTTTATTTCATTTTTATTATTTGCCGTTATAGCGGCAATAGGAATACACACTCTGTGAACCCTAAGAATGAGCTTATTTGTTATTTCAGCACACGTATTATGTATATTCCAAGTTCAGCTATTGCAACGTGATTGAGGCACAAACATCCAAACCTCACTTTCTCACAAAAGTTCGCATTTAATTTTATTATAAGTATTAGTAATTATCTTACTACGGTGAAGGAAAACATCGTGAGGAGACCGGCATGTCATGGAACCGTAGAAAGTTCGAAAACTATTGTCAAGTTCACGAAAAGAGCCTTTGAGGCGCACTTAAAATACTTTCACCACACTGGTTCCAAAGAATTACTGACATGATGATCCTCGATGAACTGTATAAAACATATTTATTTTTAGGACTGACAAAATCAAAATAATCTAGTAAAGTTCACAAAACTGACTCATTATTGAAATTACCTACCTTTTAAGATTGATGTCCTGAATTGTAGGCAGGTAACGAGATTAGTAATAAGTCGAGTATTTAGGTGACCCAAGCACGTAAACGAAGTTATCATAATGCATGGGCTCATTAGTTCGTAAATGGATAATTTGTATTTTGTTCTCGTTGCTTTGTAATTATGATTCACATGCGTGTTCTCATAAACTAAGTAAGCTAAGTATAATTATTTGTACCTTATATGCCCGTTGGGTAAATCTGTGAATTTACCTTCTAGTGATAAATTCATAAGTTTTGGGATAATTGGAATCGATGAGAGAGTTACAATGGCTAGTTAAAGTCAGGCAATTGCATTTTATTTCCTCTTGCTAGAATTATGAGCGCTGATAGCCACTCTAGAATACACAAAATCTTGTGTCCTTTCCTAGAAGTAATTTTACTTTTGTACAATGCCTACATAAAACGTCAAAACGATCACGTACATTCATTGCGTAGCGCGACTTCTATGAGAATATGGAATGGTCTGACAGGCAAGTACATATATTCAAGCCAGCGGTTGGCTATGTAACGAAAATGATGATAAAATTGACCTCAAAATAAAATCTAATTCAACAGTGCATTTATCATGTCACTATTTAGTTTGACTCTATCTAAAACAAACTGGTCCATAGTTGACTCGAACGACAACGGCTATCAAATCGGTCCATTTAGAACAGGTGCCCTTGCAGTGGTTACCCAACGCTAACTACTTACTATTACTTACTCAACTAAAAGTAAGGTAACAAACTCATTAGTTAATGCAACGATTAAGTAGGTGAGCGTGTTTAAAATGTAAATGATTTTGTAGTTTTTAAACGGTAAATTTTGAAACATCCGTTTCAATAAGATTCATCTCAATCGGTTTAACCTTGAGGGCAGATTATCTATCCCTAGTCAGTGCAAGCGCTTACCTTTTGCAGATTTCGGATATGTGAAGGAGTAAGTCTTGGGTAGGTACACTATTAGATTCCCAGAGATTCCAAAGCTAAAGAAAAAGTGAATGAGCTTTAAAAGTTTATAAGGATAAGAAGGAAATCAGTGCAGAGATGGCGACAGATGGGAATGGAAAAAGAGAACATGTTGTGCCGACCACACATAAAATGGGATGAGGGCGAGAAGAAGACACTATCCGATTCCCTTACACAAATAGTACTACTACTAGAAGGGATTGAATCCCTAATAGTGCCCTTTATTCGCTAGGGATTCAATGCATGATGGCCCATGCTGTGCTTAGAGCCGCTGCTCTAAGCACAGCATGGGCCATCATGGGCATGTGCTTAGAACCGTTTGTACATGGGTCAATGCACCAGCTCAGCTCGAACAAGGACAAATTCATTTATCTGAATGGGGCAATGTTGAAAAGACATATTTGACTCCGTTGTTCATATTGGCCTCAGACCAAATAAAAGAAAAGATGGCGCGCCGTGAACAACAAAAGTTAAGCCACCTTTTTATCCATGTGTGTCTCTCTCTCTCTCTCTCTCTCTCTCTCTCGGAAGATTTTGAGGTTTTGTGTTCCAAGGAACCTAAAATTCATAGTATAATAATTAAGAAACTATGTTATTTGAAGTACTTACAAGTGAAAAGTTAGACTTTTTATGTGATCTGCTGCTGTTTTTACAAGTTTCCACTACACAGGAAGGCATAATTCTATTTTTAAATTTTAAGTTTACTAGACGACGACTCGAGAGCGATGAGCATGGTTTTAGTGTAGGTTTTTGCGTGAGCGTGTATGTTTACTTGCAGGAGTACGGTTTTGTGTGGCTTCACTTTTGTTGTTCGCGGCACGCCGTCTTTTCTTTTATTTGGCCTGAGGTATTGGCGTCGAAAATAAATTTAATTTTGGTGATAGTCAAGTGTCTACCTATTGTTCAGAGGTCAACCTACATCAGTCAATTGACAAATATACCTAACTGATATTTGTCAATCGACTGGTTGAAACTAATCAAATTATTGTAATAAGGAGGAGGTAGTGTCGCGCTTCTTTTGGCTCGTCTTGGCCCTGCCAATTGATTTTATTTGTATTTTGATTATGTATCTAAGTATATAAATTTATTTATATATATATGTAATCTAAATTCGAAAATAGTTTAATTTGGTAATTTAGTAAGTAACCATTGGATACGGTAGAGCGGAATCCTCTGGCACAAGTACTTTGTACTTAAAAGAGGGTCCCAACCCTGGTTTACATATTGTAATATTTTTGGCTTCGAATAAACATTTATTTATTTATTATTTATATCTAAGTATCAAATACATAACCGCTATACCATGATTAACACAAAATATATTCACCATAAAATCTAAATGGGAAGTTTTTCTTTTTAATGCCTTCCTAGCAAATTTTTTGCAGTTCCTCTAATTTATGTAAAATGGTTCGATTTTTAGGTGACTCGTACGCAATCCAATTCAGCAGCAGACCCATATTTGGTGTTGTAATGTTATGTTAGGTATGTATGTTTATATGAGCTAGTGGCCAACTCCAGTGACGGAGTTTTTAGGCCGCCTAAAGGCCTCCGTCATGGCTTAACGACCTAAAGGTCTGTTTAACGTGCCCTCCGAAGCACGGAAGCGCTCAACTTTAACGATCAATCAAGAACGCCGAAGCAAGCTATGCAACGAGCGCTTCAATTGGTGTTGAAATTGTCACACGAAATAGAAACCGTAAAATCAAAAGGATCATAATTATGATTCACCGAAGTGGCATTTTTAACCTTCCGGCCAAGAGTACGCTATATCGACGAGCATTCATGAAAAATGTGATGAGAGCTGAATGAAGTAAGTAGTATGTCAGGACCGCAGTAAATAGAGATCCGTGGTCTCTGTCTAGCCCTATGCGAAACAGGCGTGATATTATGTGTATAATGTTCTTTTCCATGCCAATGAACGCTCGACATTCGAAGATGTTTGAATAGCAGATGGCAAAGGTCAGCACTATTATCTAACGGTATTGTACCAGCAAGTTGCGCACGCGATGACACCGCGAGAAAGGACCCACTGACACAGTTTGGTACAGGGCTGCCACTGATGATTGAAAATGGCTGACGACTTTCTGTGAAGCAAAAATGGACTACAGTAATAAAAACTCATTTTTAGGATTCCGTACCCGAAGGATGCCAACGGGATCCTTTTACTAAGCCTCCTTATCCGACCGTCTGTCTGCGGGCTGTATCTCATGATCTTATATTATAAGAATCTTTGTCCTGACTGACTGACTGACTGACTGACTGACTGACTGACTGACTGACAGACAACGCACAGCCTAAACCGCTGGACGTAGAGACTTGAAATTTTCAGTGTAGGTAAACCTTGGTACGTAGGGGTGTACTAAGAAGGGATTTTTCAAAATTCAACCTCTAAAGGGGTGAAAAGGGATGAAAACCTGGAATCAATTTTTGGTCTAAAACTGCACATAACCTATATCAAATTAAAGAGCCGATTTTTCTCATTTAGTTGATGTCATAATTACCTGCAAATTCTTTATTTTTGGCATGTTTTGCATGAAAAATAGAATACTTTTATTTTGACATATGACAGCGATGATACGTACCAAAGATTAGTAATAGATGATACAAAACATATGGAAAAGGAACTGTCAATGTCAAATTACCTGTGAAATGAAGCATAAATTATTACTGGTGTAATAAGTTTCTAATCTTGATTATTCATGGAGTTCTGACGTAATTCTACGTCTGAAAACTAGATGTCGCTGCTAATTCTGATCAAATTTTGACGCGCTATCATTGCGTTTTGAAAAGTTTACCTTAACCATGGGCGCCGGCAAGGGGGTGCCAGAGGGTGCACTTGCACCCCTTGGGAATCTCGGGATCAACAGGAATGATTGAAACTGTATTGCGCTTTCTCTGTTAAGTTCATCCCATTTATGCTGGTGCCATCTGGTGTAGAGTAGCGGTACTTTAAAGGGTGCGTTCAGAGAAGTAATGGAAATCGATTAATATCGATCCCGGTACTCCTGGCCCACCAATTTAGAATTTTTAAATTTCGATCGTCGTGAACAAATAGGTGTGAGCCGTGACGACTGGGTACCTATATAATAAATTCATAATGAATAGTCAGAAATTTGTAAATGTCTCGAACATTCAGACTAAAATTTCATCTTTTTATTAAAAATCATATACGGCAAAGATTGTAAGAAAACTAAAATCTGCACCACCTGGAAATTATTTCTGCCAGCGCCCATGACCTTAACTCTCAAAATTTTTACTAAATTCACCGAAATTTCTTAATTTTTAGATTTAGGTATGTTTGTTACTCTTTCACGCAAAAACTACGGAATATACTTACATACCATTATTCATATTCGTTCGCTAAAGTTAGCCATTGCTTAAAGTTAGCCCTGTCACTGTTTGTCATTATGAAATGGTAAGAGATGGCAATACTTTAGTCATCGTTTAGCGTACACTATATTATAATGAATAATGAGGATAGTAAGTACCTACGTGTGCTGGAATGGGACATAGGGTACTTTTTATCTGGGTACCGCGTGAGCGAAGCCGCGGGCGGCTGCTAGTCCATAATAAGAGGAGAGTTCAAATTTTCACAGAGTGTGTATTTCTATTGCCGCTATAATAACAAATAATAAAAATAAAATAAAAGTAGATCCCATATGTATGAGAAACATTTATTTAGATGTACGGAACCCTTCGTGTACGAATGTACTCGACCTGTTTTTTTACTAAGCCTGAATACTGCCCGATTTTAGGCTCTGCAGTTTTCCATTCAGATATCTCTGCGCCAACTCCTAAAAAAGTTTCAACTACATAATTATTAATGTAGCCATCACCTCTTGCGTGCACACGGCTTATTTTATTATGGAAATCAAACAAAAAAGCTGTTACTTATTTCAAGTTTGATTGAGATTTGCACAGACACCTAAGGCATAGAATACTACATTATATGCTTTTAGGAATGCGTAATACAATTGACTTTGATTCAGGCTGTTCCCTGGTCCTGCCGAGAGGGTTTATGATTCAGGGTAGGCAAATGATCTGAGAGCTACTACAAATAAGGTTAAAATCTTTTTATCGGATAAGTAAGTTCATATGAGCTAGTGGCCAGCAACCCTTGTGACGGAGTTTTCAGGTCGCCTAAAGGCCTCCGTCATGGCTTAACGACTTAAAAGCCGGGACCGACTATTTAACGTGCCCTCCGAAGGACGGAAGCGCTCAGCTTGTAATGCCACTTGCGGTCACCCATCCAAATTTTGACTGCGCACTACGTTGCTTAACTTCAATGATCAATCAAGAACGCCTAAGCAAGCTACGCCACGAGCGCCTGTCTTTTATCGGATGAAATATCTGTGATAATGTATGATAGCCCTATTCAAGTACGGTTTTCGTCTCAGAACATCATATCAACTTATGGTTTTCGTTAACCGGCCTACTGACCAGCTCAGTCCTTAATTATTTAACTTTATAATTTATCTTTTTAATAATAATAATAATGTTATGTCATAAAAACCTGATCAAAATAACCGAGTTGTATGAACTTGAACTACATACAGAGACCTTTATAAAATTCGACTTTGTAAAAGGCTAGCTTGCTGTGTACTTAATATTGTTTTAAGAACCTCTTACCTAAGATGTACTGAAATCAATAAACTTTTCTAGAATTAACAAGTATGTACCTACTTATCCAAACTCTTAGGCCAAACGCATATACCTTCGTTCCGTCGTGGGTAAAAACATAGGAATTGCGGAATATACAATGTTAGGTACCTACCATAATGTTTAGTTTGCCACTTGCAACTTTGAGCTTAAACAAGTGTGGTAAAAGGGCCTTACTGATGCCCCTGGACCTTGGAGGATGTCAAGTGACATTTATTGCCAACAAAATGGTTCATCTACAAGGTTTTCCCCTCAGCGGTGGACATCAAAAACACTAATCCAATCAAAACAAACATTACAAAACACGTTCTAAGATAGTGTCCCATTGTTGTGTAACTTGGATTTGAGGTTGGCACACTATGCTTACGTCATAATGACGTCTACAACATTCGTTATTAGACGAGTGGCCAAGTTGAAGCCCAGGTCAATACACGGATCTTGAGCGCTGATCTATCTCTCAAATCCTATGCGCAACCCACTTTTCACCAAGCGCTGAAGATCCTGGCCAGTTTCATCAGGAATATTTCTTAGCGTTATTTGTTTGTCATCTAAATGATTCATGACAGTGTGACCAAATATCGGAAATCACCCAACGAATAGTTTCGCCATTTTACGTTGTGAACTTGGGCAGCCTAAATTGTGGTCATAGATTTTTTTAATAAATAGTTGGTGTAATGTATAAGGATTAAATGTTCCCACAGCACACTTCTGATTCGAACGCAAGCGATGCGGGAGTTGGTCGTGTGGTTTTGTTACTGAATCAATGTGTTTATTTTGGTATATCAAAGCAAACCTGTACAGTTGGTACTAAAGATGAAACTAAACTAGGTAGGAAAAATATTCTGCTAATCTTCTTCAATATAAATCAGGTCAAGTCCGAAATAAACCGTTTCCGTAGGTACTAATAAGATAACGCACGGAATTGAAAGCCTTGTCCACTGAATTGGACAATCAGACAGTTGTAATTATCCAGTTAAAGATGAAAGGGCACTCTCGTGGGTAAAACTAAAATGGTGCTAGCTTTCCTGCATACAGTCAACTCCAAAACAATCTGGAAACTAACACCCAAAATAAGGTTTCATCATTATCTAAAGTCGCGGTAAGTTAACAGACTGACGTACCTATACTTCAGCCAAACTGGAGATACAATTTATGTAAACAAACCGCCCATACTTAACCTAAAACTTACTTTTTCATTACATGTTCATGGAACTTTTAAGTAGTAGAGTAGAACTAAAGTGATTTCATCGTAATAACGAAAAATACGCGACCGTTTATCTACATAGATTGTATCTCCACTTTGTACCTTTTCAGAATGAACATTAGCACGGTTTTGCTAGTGAGATCTTTGAGAGCTTTCGGAGATCTATGAACTATATTGATGAAGTTTTATTCCTTGATCTTAATTCTTTCTTATCCTAGTTCCTAATCCTACTATTATTATAAATGACAAACTCGTTTGAAAGAACTAGTTCTTTCGAACTAGTGTGGTAAAAGATTTTATAATTCACCTCAAAGGCTCCTTTTGTGCACTTGATACATGTTTTATATTTTTTTGGGTTTCCATTTGAGTACTGGCATAGCGTACATAGTTTTTTCGAACTTATGCGTATGCTGGAATAACATTATACTCGTATAGGCTAGGTACATTTTATTAGTTTTATCCAGATACCACAAGAGCAAAGCCGCGGGCGAAAGTAGTCTTAAAAAATGTATTCTGAACGTTAGTCGGTTGATGACAAAGTGTTTTGGTTATATCCGTAAGGCAAATAACATTCTTTGAACTGACTAAGCTATTCTGAAGGAAACAAAAGCCGAACGGATCACTGGTTATCTGAATGCGGTTATCTGCGAAGGAATAAGCGCTGCGGTGCATTCGAATCTGAGTAAATGTTGAATTAAATTTTAATACTAATCTCGTCTTGAAGAAAGTGTTACGTAATGGGTCGAATGGAGGCTGCTCCGGCGTTTGCGAAACGTCGCCAGCAGAACCAGCGGGTTACGTCAGTGCAAAACCCTGTAGACATAGTATAAGGAAAACTTGTCTGGAACTAGCCGTGTACCCGATGGCATTTCTTATTAGCTTCTTTATACATGAATCACCTTCCCCTATTGATTGATTTCCCGTCCCGACATTCAGACTTCCTATACTAGGTCTTTTCCTATACTAGGGGTGAATTTTCGAAAATATAATGGGTTATGCTAAACCTTGCTAAAGTCTAACTAAACCCACATTAAGCTGTGCTTTGTTGTTATCAGGAAGGTACTATATTTCCAAATTAAATTCTGATTTTAAACAAAGTAAAGATTTTGTAATTCTAAACTATACATTATGACGGGCTCGGTGGCGTGGTGGGCGATTGCTCGGCGGAGACGCAAGAGGCGTGGGTTCGATTCCCGCTGCGGAAGAAATGTTTGCATGTTCTGCAAATATTTCTTCCGGGTCTGGGTGTTGTGGTACCATGGTAGGTACCTACTCGTAGTTTCTGATACCCACGACACAGAATCCTAGTGTGGGGTCAGGACTATGTACGTGACTGTTGGGTGTTATTTATTTATTTATTATAAATGCGAAAGTAACTCTGTCTGTCTACCTGTCTGTCTATTACCATTTTAATGAAATTTGAGACGGAGATAGATTCCATCCCGGGGAAGTACAAAGGGTTCTTTTTATCCTGTAAAACGATCCTAAAATGGAAAAAAAGGGAAAATAACCACGATAACGCATAAATTGACATTAGGTAGGTACCTACCTACTTCTTGCATTGATTAATGACAAGACATCTAGGACGTTTATAAATTTTCATAATTGACAATGTCATTTATATCAATCGGGTCGTCAGCAGCTCTCTTTTTCTTCCAGGGCTGTGGGTAAGGGCCTATAGCTGGACCGAGTTCATGATTTTTGATTTGTTGGATTTGTCTCCGCTCCGAATAACAGACTAACTACCTAAGAAAGCATTTGAAAATTTGCATTATTAAAATTCTAAGACGGTACGAAGTTCGCGGGGTCAGCTGGTTCTCCTGGCTCCTGAAACTCAGTTTTTACTAGTTCAGGAGCCTAATGATTCATTTATTTTGTAACATACTTATTATGTCAATAAATTGATTTGTATTTGTATTTTATTTCACAATAAATGCTTTTGCTTAAAAAGTTACTTTTGTATAACCGAATCTCGTCTCATAATCGTTGTTTTAAATAAAAGTAGGTAAGTGCGTTGATGATAACGATCTCTTACCAAGAAACGTAAAGTTTTAAAACGTTTTACTTGGAAGTTATGGCAGTTTGTGTGACATCCTGATGTTTGTTCCCGCCTCGAATATGCGATGATGAGTCGCTTTCCTGAGAACAGGTTATTTCCAATTTGCGATAGTGGCACTCATGCCCACTCATGGTCAAAATCATTTTACAATAGTAGTTACCTACTTAAGAATGTATCAGGCGTAAGTGGTAGGTACCTACTCATTACAAAAATCAAGTTATTGCTTGGTGCAAACTACAAAAAAAATGTACAAAAAGTCACTCGACCCATCCAATTACTGACCGCGCCTTGTATTGCTTCATTTCAACTTCAATGATCGATCACGAACTTTAATTTTTTTCTGGGGGCCCCCTTTTATTTTATTTTTATTGTTTGTTGTTATAGCGGCAATTAGAAATACCTACACACTTTGTAAAAATTAACCCTCTACCTATTACGATTCATGAGTACAACCCACTGACAGACGGACCGACGGACGGACGGATGGACAGCAGAGGCTTAGTATAAATATGGTCCCGTTGGCACACTTAGGGTACGGAACCCTAAATACTAAAAAGTTATTTTTATTTAGATCTTACTAGCTGCCGCCCGTGGCTTCGCTCGCTTGGTACCCGGACAAAAAATAGCCTATATGTTAATTCAGTACATGTACTATGTATATTCCAAGTTTCATTCAAATCCGTTCAGCTGTTTAGGCGTAATTGAGGCACAAACATCCAAACATCCAAACTCACAAACTTTCGCATTTATAATATAAGTAAGATTGGGGTTGACTGAAAAGTTTAACCTGCGCCATCTAGTGATGCGCAGTAAAATCAGTAGAGCTTTAATTCTTTGCAAGCTAGTATTAAGTTCTAAGAGCAATCAACAGATGGCAGGCTATGCAACTTCTTAGTTGTTTCTGTTAGTTATGAACTAAGAGAATTATAATGGAGGGCTTGAACTTGAGCTTTTATTGAAAACTTAATAAGTGACTGTATTAAAAAGTAGAATCTACACAACTGACTACCTACCAACTATTATTCAATAAAAAAGGTTTTTATAGTATAAAGACGTGACAAAATAAATATAACTTTACTATCATCTGCCAGTTGCTTTGCTCGGGATCTACATTTAGTAATTAGGTAGGTACCCAGATATATACAGCACTTAATCATTAAAAAAAATGATGACCTGTAACTTGCACTAATTTTACGTGCAACTCGCACTATACTCATTTAGAAGAAAATCTTTGCCTAGGAATACAGGGTAAATAAATACCAATTTTAAATCAGCAATTACAACCTATTTACTTACTTATATAAAAAAAGCTCGTTCCAACTTCCATCCAATTAAAGTGCTTACGACTTTTATTTTACCCTTTTAGGAGCTACCAACAAAGCGACTATTTTTGTGGAACCGCCCTCTTGGGGGGAAGGGTGTTAAGGGTGCATTGGGAGGCATATTTCAGAGGGATGGGACCTAGGCAGTCGCCCTATTTCAATGTCAGGCGTTCGTTGTCCGTTCGCAGAGGTCGCTGGTATCGGCTCAGACAAAACATCCCAACAGCTGGTGTAACTAAAATCACACAAAAATGGTTCTTACTGCTTCGAGATAAGAGTGAAGTAACGATATAGATGTGAGGGTAGATATGGTTTTGCTGATAAATGCATTGAAAAGTTGAAGCGACAGCCTCTAGTGGGCTTTGAAGCGTCTTCAAGTTTTCAGACTACGGTTTTTAGATTACCGCAGCAGAAAGAAAAACTAAATCTTTTCATCAACCCACGACATACATAATAATGTTTCAAGGTAATTAGTTAGATAGGTACTCACTTCCTGAAACTACATCGGCACAGTGGCAAATTCAGACTAAGTATCTTTAGATAGGACATGATGTAGGTCTTGCATAGACTTGAAACGTCTTGGGCACATCCTTTTACCCACGACGACGGAACAGAGAAGGTACTACCTACAATTATTATATGCCTTTGAAGAGGTTGTATGTTTACCTATTTATTTGTGTTACCATTTTCCTCAAAACTACTGAACCGATTTCGATGCGATTTCTTGCATTTTATTGGTGTCATATCAGGGAAGGTTCTCAGATATGTTTTTAGCCCACCAGGGGGCGCTACAGCAGTTAGCATAGTTTTTTGCACCTCGGAAACACAATAACTACTGAACCGAATTCGATGCGATTTTTTGCATTAAGTATGTTAGTTTCATTTTAGATAAGGTTTTAAATACGTTAATGATAACGAATTTTCTATCGTGGTGTGTTTAATTTTTTTTAATGTTAACTTGTAAAAGACCTGCTTGTGTTGTAGTTAACAATACATATATTTCTAAATATTATGCAGGCATAAAATTATAGGTAAGTATCTACTTGTTACCTACACCAGATGAAGATTAGGTGAAGCCCATCAGACGCGCAGACTTGTAAATGCATTGGCTAATCAATAAAGACCTACCAGTCTCTGCTTCTCCTCACAAAAACCTATGAATTAAGAGGTATTATAGGACAGCCCGAGGTCTAACTAATCTGGTGATTCGAGTACCTATTGGTAGTGCCTACTACATAGACATCAAAGTATATCAGAGAGCTGGTTTGACTTTTTACGTTACCTACTGTCATGGTTGTGGGCTTGCATTTTAAACAAAGCATTTGATTGCGATATTTTATTTTCCACGTCAATCTAAAACAATAAGAGATTTCAACACATTCCCTCTGATCTTTGGGACTGATAAGTTTTAGGTATAGTCAGAGGCATTCAAAATTTTTTGTAGTAAAAAAATAAACCTTAATTATAAATGTAAAAGTGCTCTAAGTGTGCTTGTAAGTTTGTTGGTTTGTCCTTCTTTCACATACCTACTCATGGAGCAATAGATCAAGATATTTTTTGTAAGGATTATAGGATATGGAGTTAAGAAGCTGGTGAATGACATAGACTACTTCAGGTGGAAGCTAGTAGGTATATAATTGTTTTGTTTTTTTTACTATGATTATTCATTATTACGTATCAAATCGCAAAAGTCATACCAGCTCTTGCTCTACGATCGTTAATGGCAGCTGATTGATATTTATGAGTTTGGAAACGCTTCGGATCGCATGACACGACAGTATTATGCCTTAATCCACCAGCCAGCTCATTAACTAGGAGCAATGTAATTCGCCTACTCATCCATTACTATAGTCCTGGCATTATTGCAATTCCTTTTGACCTAAGCTACCTATGAAAGAAAGAATTACATATCTACCTATACGTAGTAGCAGATATCAGGTTGTAGATCAAACTTTATCCGAAAGTTTAAGATCAATTCGATCAATTAGATCAATAATTATATGATCAAATTATATTACTTATAGATGTGAAAAATAACAACTTAATGTTTAAATGTAATTAGGAATGAGAAATGATTAAAAAACCGGCCAAGTGGGAGTCGAATTCGCATACGAAAATTTCCGTACCATATATAATGAACTTTTAAATCGACTACTTAAGACTTACTTACGACGTACTTTAAAAAATGTTTCTTGGATGGGGCCCCCTTTTTCATTTTATTTATTTTTTATTGTTTGTTGTTATAGCGTCAATAGAGTACAATCTGTCAACATTTAACTCTACCTACACAGTTCTTGAGATGACACGACGACTGAGACGGACAGCGGCTTTGTAATAGGGTCCCGTTTGCATCCTTCGGGTACGGAACCCTAAAAACAATCCCGAACTTTTGGAGTAAGATGGCAGCAGTACTCGTAGTCGGGGGTTTTGATTTTATTTAAATACTAGCTGCCGCCCGCGGCTTCGCTCGCGTGGTACCCGGATAGAAATTAGCCTATATGTTAATCCAGTACATGTACCATGTATATTCCAAGTTTCATTCAAATCCGTTCAGCCATTAAGGCGTGATTGAGGCACAAACATCCAAACATTCAAACATCTAAACATCTTTACAAACTTTCGCATTTATAATAATACTAGCAGCCGCCCGCGGCTTCGCTCACGCGGTACCCAGATAAAAAGTACCCTATGTCTCATTCCAGCACACGTAGGTACCTACTATCCTCATTATTCATTATAATATAGTGTACGCTAAACGATGACTAAAGTATTGCCATCTCTTACCATTTCATAATGACAAACAGTGACAGGGCTAACTTTAAGCAATGGCTAACTTTAGCGAACGAATATGAATATTAGGGTATGTAAGTATATTCCGTTGTTTTTGCGTGAAAGAGTAACAAACATACCTAAATGTAAAAATTAAGAAATTTCGGTGAATTTAGTAAAAATTTTGAGAGTTAAGGTAAACTTTTCAAAACGCAACGATAGCGCGTACTAGGATTTGATCAGAATTAGCAGCGACATCTAGTTATCAGACGTAGAATTACGTCAGAACTCCATGAATAATCCAGATTGGAAACTTATTAGACCAGTAATAATTTATGCTTCCTTTCACAGGTGATTTGACATTGACAGTTCCTTTTCCATATGTTTTGTATCATCTATTACTAATCTCTGGTATCATCGCTGTCATATGTCAAAATAAAAGTATTCTATTTTTCATGAAAAACATGCCAAAAATAAAGAATTTACAGGTAATTATGACATCAACAAAATGAGAAAAATCGGCTCTTTAATTTGATATAGGTTATGTGCAGTTTTAGACCAAAAATTGATTCCAGGTTTTCATCCCTTTTCACCCCTTAAGAGGTTGAATTTTGAAAAATCCCTTCTTAGTACACCCCTACGTACCAAGGTTTACCTACACTGAAAATTTCAAGCTACGTCCAGCGGTTTAGGCTGTGCGTTGTCTTTCAGTCAGTCAGTCAGTTAGTCAGGACAAAGATTCTTATAATATAAGACTAGATGGCAGCACAGGTAAAGTTAGCACGCGCTATCGTTGCGTTTTGAGCTTTACGCCGGTAATTTGAAGCAAACTAAAGCTTTTCAATTTTGTAATATAAGTAAGATATTGCTGCTTGTTGCTATAAGAATTATGAAAATTGTTACGTATTGCATGATCCGTTCACAGTATCATCGACGCAGGCACAGCTCCCGCGCATCTTAACAGACACTGCAATTGAAACTGCAAGTAGGCGTAATTAATCGCTTCTAATTTTATTACTAAACTACTAGTTCCATTGCAGTTTAGAGCCCTTGAGTTAAACTAGAATCTAGTGGGAAGTCGTTTATATATTTATTTACTTATAACGCGGCGTTGCATTTAAACTAAAGATAAACAGATAAATGAAGAATCTATTCTTTAAACCAAATTGGTTATCGTGTACATTGCGAGGCGTAGTGTTGACCGGTGGTGGAGTAAAGCTGTTATAACTGAATGGTGGCCGTAGTGCAGGGAGATGTGCAGACGATATTATCAAGATTGTGGGCCGTAAATGAATTAGAGCACAGGACCATGTTGGCTGGCACAAGCAAAGGGAGGCTTATCCACAGCAGTGGGAAAAAAACAAACTGTGGTTGTATGATGATAATGATTATAATGATGATGATGGTTTTGTCTTTAGCGTAGATATCGAATATTGCCGTTACAATAATGTTCTGCAAATATTTTGAAACATCACCTTTTCAAACTCACATTTATCTTATAGTAGGTACATCCTACTTATATTATAAATGCGAAAGTTTGTGAGGATGTTTAAATGTTTGTGCCTCAATAACGCCTAAACGGCTGAGCGGATTTAAATGAAACTTGGAATATACATAGTACATGTACTGGATTAACATATAGGCTATTTTGTATCCGGGTACCATGCGAGCGAAGCCGCGGGCGGCAGCTAGTACCTACATAAAATGATTCTAAAAAGTATTGTGTATTCGGGCCCGAGGTAGCTGTGCGGTGACGTCATCGAGCCGGTACAATGCAAGCGTGCAATACTCGAGAGCCCTTCCAGAGGGCGCCTCCACTCAGACTTGGAGTCTGCTCGAACGGCTCGGTTTTGTAGGTATACATTTTTGTAAAAATACTGTGGAAGATAATGATGAGATACAATAAGCAAGTATTCCCAAGGAGGGTTGACGTCAGGCAGGCGGCCGGTTATAAAACTCCTTAGCCAAAACTCTTACACCATGATCCAAGGATAATGCTGTGCCGACCCCACATAGAGTGGGATGAGGGCAGGAAGATGATGACTGTGGAAGAAAAAAATGTTTTCAACAGGTTTGAAAGAACTGACACGACTACTAGTAGAAGTTCATAAGATATTTGAAAGTCATCGTCATCAATAAAAGATATCTGCTACGAAGAGTCATGGACGGTTTTAATATTGAAGTTTCAATTCAACCACCGATTAGTTGTAGAGGGAAGTTATACGCTGTGACCTCATTTACAGTGTGTAATTTCATCGCTTTAACCACCAGCCCCTGTGGCCTAATGGATAAGGCATCGGCCTCCTAAGCCGGGGATTGTGGGTTCGAGTCCCACCAGGGGTACAGTATCGTTTTGCACTGTAAGTTTTTATTTTACAATTTTATTTCCAACCCTGCTAACTGCAAGAAGAATCGGTTTCTATTTTTTTTTCCTAGCTTCTTAGGAATCTTAGCAAGTGCAAATTCATCACCAAAACTTTAATGTTGTAGGTAATCTTACAATAACAAGGTATGCAAGCTTTTTTCTCGTGAATTTCTAAATTAAATGTCATTAATAAATGCAGGGCTAAAAAGTAAATTGGACGCCAAAGCTTCAATGAATAATTCACAAATAATTTACGCTGATAGGTAACTACTTATTTTAAATTTACGATTACTAAATGCAAGCCCTTAGGGTTTAATGGCCTCGTAAACAGTAATGCAGGTGTGTGCGTGTGCGTTCAATGCGTACGCCTTTTGCCTACAAACTGCTAAGTAATCTATGATTCGTCTGCGACCTTGTCCAGGGACGTCTGAAACTCTGAATTACGTGCAGGGGAGGTAGGGACGATAGGGAGGGGGAAGGGGTCTGTGGGGGTTCCAGGACTGATGGGTCGATATTCAAATTATGAACAATGCGTTATTGTTGTGCGTTCTAAACTGGTCTGGTGATTTGTTTAGAAGTTATAAGTAAATGTCGCATGACCTTTCTGAAATTAGTTTAATTTTCTAACTAGCTACCTAGATAAAAAGTACCTTACGTGTTATTCCAGGTCATAAACTATGTGTGTTTTAAGTTTCAGCCTAATCCGTTCAGCTGTTATGGCGATGGCCATATTACGAAGCGATGGAACAATGCACACAAAAGCTTAAACCACCAAACATTGAGACGCATTTAGGTAAAATCCTTTCACCACATTGATTCGAAAGAACTAGTGAAACGACTAGTAGTAGAACTAAAATATGACAAAACTTGCCTTAGTTCGGTCAAAGCCGTGTTGCCAAAAGCGGCCAGCAGCGTCAGGCCGCGGCGGGTGTGAGTTGGGAGACATAATTTTAACTGTCAACGAACTCTACGCCTAAATAGGTTCTGTTGAAAGTCTATTCAAACATCGGTTTGACGACGCCTGGACACCAAGCTGATTTGTTTATTCCATCAAATTCGCGTGAATATACACTTCGCCTGAATAATCCCTTCAAATGGTCTGAAGTCTCGCGAATACCACTTGAAATTCAATCAGCCGTCTAAAGTTTTGTAAACAACTTCCCACCAAACACGAAACTCAAATCAATTTCTTTTCAATCTAGAGTGAGGGTTTATAGGGTTTTTATTGATTTTCGCACCCACTTTGAATTATTATAGCGTTTCGATCAGTCGGATTGACTAGCACTAAGCCCTTTTCCATGCAAAATTGTTTAAACAAACTGACGCCCGATTGATCGCGCATTGCTGTCGGAGCATTTAGCCACAGCCATCCTACTAATCTTATATTATAAGAATCTTTGTCCTGACTGACTGACTGACTGACTGACTGACTGACTGACAGACAACGCACAGCTTAAACCGCTGGACGTAGAGACTTGAAATTTTCAGTGTAGCTAAACCTTGGTACGTAGGGGTGTACTAAGAAGGGATTTTTCAAAATTCAACCTCTAAAGGGGTGAAAAGGGATGAAAACCTGGAATCAATTTTTGGTCTAAAACTGCACATAACCTATATCAAATTAAAGAGCCGATTTTTCTCATTTAGTTGATGTCATAATTACCTGCAAATTCTTTATTTTTGGCATGTTTTTCATGAAAAATAGAATACTTTTATTTTGACATATTATGACAGCGATGATACCAAAGATTAGTAATAGATGATACAAAACATATGGAAAAGGAACTGTCAATGTCAAATTACCTGTGAAAGGAAGCATAAATTATTACTGGTCTAATAAGTTTCCAATCTTGATTATTCATGGAGTTCTGACGTAATTCTACGTCTGAAAACTAGATGTCGCTGCTAATTCTGATCAAATTTTGACGCGCTATCATTGCGTTTTGAAAAGTTTACCTTAACCATGGGCGCCGGCAAGGGGGTGCCAGAGGGTGCACTTGCACCCCTTGGGAATCTCGGGATCAACAGGAATTATTGAAACTGTATTGCGCTTTCTCTGTTAAGTTCATCCCATTTATGCTGGTGCCATCTGGTGTAGAGTAGCGGTACTTTAAAGGGTGCGTTCAGAGAAGTAATGGAAATCGATTAATATCGATCCCGGTACTCCTGGCCCACCAATTTAGAATTTTTAAATTTCGATCGTCGTGAACAAATAGGTGTGAGCCGTGACGACTGGGTACCTATATAATAAATTCATAATGAATAGTCAGAAATTTGTAAATGTCTCAAACATTCAGACTAAAATTTCATCTTTTTATTAACAATCATATACGGCAAAGATTGTAAGAAAACTAAAATCTGCACCACCTGGAAATTATTTCTGCCGGCGCCCATGACCTTAACTCTCAAAATTTTTACTAAATTCACCGAAATTTCTTAATTTTTAGATTTAGGTATGTTTGTTACTCTTTCACGCAAAAACTACGGAATATACTTACATACCATTATTCATATTCGTTCGCTAAAGTTAGCCATTGCTTAAAGTTAGCCCTGTCACTGTTTGTCATTATGAAATGGTAAGAGATGGCAATACTTTAGTCATCCTTTAGCGAACACTATATTATAATGAATAATGAGGATAGTAGGTACCTACCTACGTGTGCTGGAATGGGACATGGGGTACTTTTTATCTGGGTACCGCGTGAGCGAAGCCGCGGGCGGCTGCTAGTACATATTATAAATGCGAAAGTTTGTGAGGATGTGACGATGTTTGTGCCTCAATCACGCCTAAACGGCTAACACGGATTTAGATGAAATTTAGTACAGAGGTAGATTATACATTGGAATAACATATAGGCTGTATTGTTGTAAGCTGTAATTGGTTTTGTCTTTATCACTCATCCTCACCAGTCTACAAATCTGCAAGGTTCTTAAACTGATTGACAAATTTTCAAGCAGTTACCTATCAATTAACCTCAAACTCACTAACACCAACTTATAAATTGACTAGCATCCGCCTACTGCGGCTATTACTCCAGGCTACGAACTATTCATATTCCAAGTTTCAGCAAAATCAGTTCAGCATTTACGAAAAAAAAACACATCCAAATCGCACTCTGACCTTCGAATGAATATTAGTATGAAACTATTTCAAACAAAAACCCTTTTCCGTAAATATCTCGGTATAATTAATGCACACCATTACAAGTAAAAATTAACCCATCCTAAGTTCTGACGTTGAAAAATATGATTTTCCTCGAAATAGCCGCGTATCTTCGGTAAAATATGCGATGCGTCGATCTTACCATGGAAACGTGGGCTACAGTGCTAAATAACTAGAGAAATAATCGGATTCGGAGATTGAAGCTGTACTGCATTTACAAATTATTCGGGTCTCATTTTATTGCAAACAGTTTTCGTAACACCACGGCACGCGACAACGTAGCTTATTCGTTACCATTATGATTTACAGTTTACAGTATATCTATGTACATCCACTGTAAGTTAGATTATTTGTAGTCGATTCGATTTATTGTAATCAGTTTATCAGTTAATCGATTTGTACAACTATTTTGAGTATGATACAGTATGATTTGTTATTAGTTTTCGGCTACTTTTATTTCATAATATCTAATAAAAATAAAGCCACCCAGTCACAGTTAATTACAAATCTCAAATTGATGATGGCATAAAAATACAAAAATCCTAAAACGTTAGAAAAAAATTATAAAATGTAACCTCGGACCTGCACAAAACTATGCTTCTCATCTTCTTTAACATCACAGCCCACAGCATAACTTAACCTATCTATACATACATTATTATCACGCCCGTATCCCTAATGGGATGGGCAGAGTCACAAGTAAACATAAGAAAACTTGCAGCTAAACCTATCAATACTTACCAAATGGTTAGGTAAGTATAGATAGGCAAAGTTAGCCCAAAAAGATTTATGATTAAATCTTAAATGGGAAAAAAGATCTAGGATTAAATCTAAAATGGGACACCTTAAAAACTTTGCACTTTTTTCAGACTATTTTGGATACCTTTTACACTAACTGCTTTATGGTGTTAAAGTTTTAAAAAGGTAAGGCGGATTTTTTGGCGATATAAATAGTTGTTAGATTAAAAGGTAATTTTCTAAGTCCTTTTCAATGTTCAGATGGAGCTGCCAGTTGATGCTTAAAAATCCATGAATTAATTATCTATCCAGAGCGCATCGGTGGCGGCGATAGCGGCTCCGTTTCATTCCTAGGGTCGTGGGTTCAAATCCGGTCGTGCACCAAATAATTTTTCGTTTCGGAAACATTATGCGCTCATGAGGAAAACGTGCATGTAAAGAGCCTTTGAGGAGCATTTCAAATCCTTTCACCACACTGGTTTGAAATAACTAGTGACACGCCTACATAGTATTAGTTATCTAACGCAGTACGCAAAACTATGAAAGCAGCATTAATAAAGATCCTTGATTAAATTACCTTATTAAAAGTTTGCTCAGTAACTTCTATTACTTTACGAAACTTGAGCTTGCAGTATCCATTATAATAATTTCTCATTAGAGTTATAAATGCGATCAAATAGGTTAAAATTTATAAATAGAGTGTATTTACTTGTACGACATTAAATAAAAACACATGTTCTGAAACAGTTTGAAATATTAGCAACAATTTTTATACATTTTGCGTAAATCTTTACCAAATACTTAATATTTTATCAATAATCAATTTTGAATCAACCTGTACATGAAACCATCGATGAAGAGGTCAGTCGACGGAGTCACGCATCATAATAGCCATTAATTTTCAAAGCAGAGTGCAAAGAGCGTAAAAAGAGTGGATGTCAATGTTTGCATGATGTTACATACACATTTTTGAGGGTTATATTGAAAAACCCTGAAAGATGTGTTTATTTATTTTCTATTTTAAATTTCCAGACAAAGTTTTAAGTAAATCACACCGCCCGTTTGAAAGATCCCATACAAACTTTAGAACTTCCTTAAACCCGCGGTATTTTTGAAAAATAATAAAATCATGTATATTATTTATTTTAAAGTTTTGAGGGAATCGAACCAAGGTATAAATTTCCATAGAATTTTTACCACCCTGTTTAACCCCCTTAGGGGTTGATTTTCGAAAATTTGATTAGCCTAAATGTTATTCTAGAACCTAAACTGTTTGTTACCACGTATTGTTATTACGTACCACAAACTTTCGCATTTAATTTATTAGTAGGATATTAGTATTATTAAACTTTCGATTTGTTAACATATTTAAGCTACGCCATTAAGTCCCGTTATAAACTTGAAATAGTTGGGTATTATTTAAGTGGATGGACGAGACTCACAAAACCGTGACGGATGGCACAAACAGAGGGAGGTCTATGCCCAGCAGTTGATGGTGATGATGATGATATTATTTACATTTCGTGATTAGAATTTCAACCCATGATGGTCAATCTATAAAACTAGAGTTTAGTGAAGGAAGTTAGTTCTTCGTTACTGATTTTATGATTTTGTTCAAAGTAAAAGTTAGGCGATTTGAATTCCTATAGGTATACCTATATACTTCTGTTTAGTTCCACATTTTAACCTAACAAATTATAAGGTATTTAGGTTGTATCTAATTAATCAAATCCAATACCTATGTTTTGAAAGCTGCCAACCCTTTTCAGATTGATGAGGCTTCTCAACTTCTCAAAGTGTCTAGATGCCGTTTTCGTAATATTTTCGAAAAAATACATTTTATTTTCTTCAGTTATTGAAATTAAGCGTTGAAATTGTATTTATGTGTAATAAATAACGGTACTAATGAATATTATGTGATGAAAAAAGTGTTAGATATGAAAGTGGATGGATACAAGGGTAGACGAAAAAGAGACGAATGGATTGCGTGAAAGATATCACTACATGATAGGTATACCTACCAACATGATAGATATGTAGTCATCAAGTTTGACCTGGTTCATACCAGTTTTTATTTATTTATAAATTGCTGATCAGAAAAGCATTGTTCAAAAAAATTCTCTTTAAAAAATTTAAACACTATCTGATGTAAGTCTGTAGAGGCACTGACTGGACCGAGATAATGTGACCGAGAGCTAGGAGACATAAACGGAGGGAGGGGCTAGGGGGGGAGGAGGGGAGGAAGTGAGTGTGGGAGTGCAAGATCTCAAGGTCGCTGCGTCCACTGTACCACTCCTCCTTTCGTTACATCGATCGTATTCGTATAGTTCTCGCTGAGTTTTAAAATGAATATATAGTTGATGGCAGGATATTACTGCAATACCAATGGGCCTTTGTCATTATGTCTGAATGGTTTGCACTGTGTTGCCTGAAATAAAGTTTTATTTAATACCTGTTATGTGCTTGTAGCTAAATCACTTTACGTCAAAAGAAGTTACTAGATGCTACGCAAAGACGCAAAAACGCAAAAATGTATGGGATATATCCGATTGTCTATAGACAATCACGTCACCACGTGACTTGGCGATTATGTACATGTCAATCCCACATGTGCTCTTATCTCAAATTCAAAGTCTACAAACTGCCAAGACCTACAAAAGTTTTGATATCTTTATTATTGGCGAAGGAAAACTTTCTGAAAAACAGGCATTTCCTGAAAGTAAATAAAAAGTAGGTAAGTTAAAAAACTAAAACCCGACTACTGAAAATTCACACTCTATGGTCTCTCTCTAAAGTATATATATATAAAAGGTATGAAACAAGAAAATATTCTCATCTGAAATTGTTATGTAGTCAGAGAGTAGCAGGGAAATAATGATGATGATATTACTGTTCTTTTTTTTAATATATGTTTGGTACCAAAATATAGCTAAATATAAATGTCTTGATACCTACTTTCGATATAATAGAAAATACTATGCAGTAAGAAAGGTATGCAAGTAATGTCAGCTATTTAAAAGAAGGGACTATCGTTGCATCGAAGCAGCTGGACATTTGCATACCTACTCTCCCCCTTACCAAGGTAATTTGTAGTGAATCATACAAACAGGATAGTTCCAAGGTAGATTGCTTTTGTTCACTCCGTCGATTAAACAATGAATTAATGTATATCACAATCTTGTGAGACACATTTATTCATGCGCATTTTTATCCATCAAAAACATCTGCTTTTGATGGATAAAAATGCGCAGAGATTCATATCAAAAACAACTGTTGTAAAATAATATAATTGCGTAATTTTCTTGATTTATTTGCATTATATTAATCATTGTTATAGTTATTACTATTACTACATAATCAATTCCAATTATTTTATTCAAATATCAGAACACTGCTTTAATATTAGTGTAAAGGCAGTGTTTTGACTTCGATGATTAAAGACTATAAACTTGATTTGACTCTACCAATCATTAGCCTATTGGCGCCGGTTATGATTGGAGGGGATAATTTTCACTGATCAGATAAAAGCAACCCTCTTAGGTTTAAGCTAACGAAAAGGAACGTTGGACTTTAAATAGTCCACCACAACATATTAAGTTCAGTAAGAAGTTCGAACTACATATTCTACCTGAAATGTAATAGCCCTTGGTCGTATGCCACATACCCTGACAAAAAAAAAACATTTTAACAGCAGTAAGCGGTCATAAGCTTTAGTAGCTCTGACTACGTAACAATTTTCAGATGAGAATATTTTTTTGTGTCATATCTTTTAGAGCGTGATTTTTCAGTAGTCCGGTTTTAGATAATGAACTTACTTTTTATTTAAATTATTTTGGGTTTATAATTTCGTGAGAGAGCACTGGTGGTCTAGTTAGTAGTGACCCCGCCTTCCGATCCTAAGGTCGTGGGTTCAAATCCGGTCGTGTACCAATGGATTTTTCTGTGCGAAAAATTTATGTGCGCTATACCAGTACTCTCAAACGGTGAAGAAAAACATCGTGAGGAAACCCGCGGCTTAGTCAGCTCCGCACGTATTGACCATGTCTTACCTGTGGGCAAGGCCGACTAAGCTGAGAGGATGGAATAGGTGCTGGGCAAGCCTACTCCAAAATCATAACCCTCCTTTTTGCTTCACCGTAGTCGGGTAATAATTTTAGTTTTTACAACGTAATTATAATAAAGTTGTGATAAGAGTATTGTTCCTTTTACGACAATAAATAAAATAAATAGGTAATTTTCTTCTAAAATATCTCAAAATTGAACACTTAATGAATAATTTATTCATATCAGGTTTCTTGAGGCAATATTATGTATCAGCCCACGCATATAAATATTCAACGTGATTTAGTTAGGCATTTAAGTAGTTCTAGATACATAGTTTTCAATGTCTTCAGTTAAGTGCTACCTAAAATATGCGTACTGCCTAAACCAGTAGGTTGTAAGTAAATACTAGAATAACTTAAATAAACAAATAAATCTAAAACACGTTACGTGTAAAAACCTGGTTTATTCCCGCCGACTCCATAAATTCTTCTCACCGACTTCAAGAGATTTTGTCTTCGTATTACTATAGCTTTAGTATTGCAAGGTCAATAAATATACGGTTTAGCTAGTCTATTAATAATATCAATATTTGTTGAAAGAATCATAATGTTAGTGTTGAAATGGACCAATAGACTGAGTCGATGACCAAAGTTAGTTAGGTACGTAAATTACATTTTTTTAATATTGTTTAGGAAAGTTGAAACATGCTGACATTGCTATTGTATTTGGTCGTACTCAATATTTTCTGAAGTCAATGGGACTACTATATATTTAGCTATGGTTTATACAAGTGTACACTGACCAAACCTAGGTTTCTCATTTTAAGTCCTTTTTCCATCTGTAGTAGATGATTTATACAGCATCAGGATTTTACCTTCACAAACGGAACGCTGTATTGCCCGGGATGAATTAAGATGGAGTAGGCTTGCCCAGCAACTATTCTATCCTCTAAGCTTAGTCGGCCTTGTCCATAGGAAAGACATGGTCAATACGTGCGAAGCTGACTAAGCCGCGGGTTTCCTCTCGAGGTTTACTTCGCCGTTTGAGAGTGCTGGTATAGCGCACATAATTTTTTCGCACAGAAAAATCCATTGGTACCTACACGACTAGATTTGAACCCACGACTATTAGTACTCTGTCTTATATGCATTACGCACTATATATAATATTTTTGATTGTAATGATAGCTTGAACAAACAAATCATAGAGCCATCTTATCACCATAAATCTCCCACACGGCAGTTACAGCATACCTAACCATTATCTTTTATCCGATAGAGTGAGTTCAAGGTTGGTCGACTTGAAAACACCACAGTTTCAGTGACAGTTAGTAAGTATAAAACTATTCCTTGTGACCGCCTACCATAGACCGCTGTATAGTTTTTACGGCTCCATAGATTAGTCTACAGTTTGTATGTAGCTCCCGGTCTCTACCCGGGCCGCAGCAGTCCACGCCACTACTAATCAGCGTACAAAGCAAAACGAGCTGTATCGCTGTAGCCTATGATTTATAATGACTTATGCTTGCAATGCAATCTGCTGGACTCTACTGAGATTTTCTCAAATGAAAATAAGCTTTTTGTCGAAGACAATACTTTACAATATCGTGAGCTGCACGGACTTTAAGAGTGTCATCGTCGAGCTTCTGTAGGTGAACACTGTAATTTATTCCTTGGCCGCGCGCCCTTTGCGCTTTTATCAATACGCATGCGACTGCAGCGCCGCCTGCCGGCCGCCTCCAGTACCGACCCGGACTCCACTGCGCACACTCCGTGCTCTACTCTCCGCATTTTATTAATCCCAAAACAGCGCAAAAACCCCAATAATCCCACCCAAAAACAATTACCCCTTTACCCTGATTAGTAAACTGCAAAAACGCGCGCAATCCGTAAACTTAACCTACAAAAAACGATTACGTCAACAACCTCCTGTTTTGTTTTTGTAATCATCATTCCGGAGGTGCTAGTGAGATACCGTGAAGTCCTGAATCGGTGAGTCTTTTAACTTACTATACAAAATAGCCAGTAGTATTGTCATTATGTGTGATCTAGGTGATGTGAGCGGGTTACTTTCGCCGGGCGTTCAGGAATGGGGCCACTCTCTAAAATAAACCGAGATTTTTAACGCGCCGTTTCAGCCGGACACATTGTAGAACGCTACGGTATCTAGACCAGAGCACCAATGGATGTTTTATTTTATAAAAGACGTATAAACTCATAAATTACATCCACACATACGCATACACTACACTTCTACCTACGTATAAAATAGGGCGCCAAACAATTTTATTTTACCAATGAATTTTACAACGGGTTAATGTTGATGCCTTCAGCATAAACAAATGAAATCCGACTACCTAATAAAAAATCTGAAATGTTGTGAAGATCTTCAATAAAACTTGCAATATATATTGTAGTTAATAGGCTCTTTTATCCGGGCACAACACAAAGCGATTGAAACCGCGAGTGTAAGCTAGATGTTTAAAAACTGAATGTGTTTAGTTTAGTTAGTATACCATAAGGCCGTAAATGTAATAAATAAAAACATTTATAGTTTGATACAAAGACGCAAGTGTCTATAAGAAAGAAGAGGTCATGTTACAAAATATGGCACCTACTCGTATGTAGAGAAAATGTGACGCACAGCGCAGGTCCAAGATTGACAGATACAGAGGGGTGTATAATAAAGTAGTTGGCTGTAAGGGGTGCATTTTATATGAGTTTGTTCGGGAAATACTTGACGGGGAAGAATTTTGACATTGATTTTATAATAACAAGGGGGTTGTTGATTGCTAATAAAATGCCATAACTGAATATGGAACACGAAGTAACTTAATGAATTATGACCCGAAAATCAAGTTTTGAGGCTATTTCCTTACTTACATAGGCTATTTTTACTTACTTACTATCATTACTATTAGCTTCTTATGCCGATTTCTATATTCAACTTGAAAATACCATAGCAACGTTGTTTTTTTTATTTATGGCGCTTTTAGGCAGATGACAATTGTTATGCAAACGTCGTACGTTCGTTGAATATCGAAACCAGGCTTAAATAGCCCTCAAGACTTAGGTTGCAGTATGTATATTTTTGAATATCATATACACGCAGCTCTCATTATACCCGTGTAAAAAGTTAACTAGGTTATATCCATATATTCATCCAAATCAAGAACTATTCTCAAGTTCCATTAAAATCAGTTAAGTCGCTACGTAATGATAGAGACATACAAACATTGTATCATCTTGCTGATTTTCGGTTCACAGCTTTATTTCTTATCCGTTCTCAATTATATTTCCCAAGTTTCATTCAAATCCGTTCAGCCGTTACGGCGTGACTGAGGCACAAACATTGTCACATCCTCACAAACTTTTGCATTTATAATATTAGTAGGTTTACGATAACTAGCTTTTGCCTTCGGCTTCGTCAGAGTTGTACCCAAATAAAAAGTAGCCTATGAAAATTTTAGGTCACGAACTATGTATATATATAGATGTAATTCGTTCAGGCCAATATGCCGTGATTGAGACACAAACATCATCATAAATTTTCGGATTTGTAATATAAGTTGAGTATGGCGATTATAAGAACTATTGTGTGAAAGAGGTCACGCGTGTGAAAGGAGTGGAGAGAGTGGAGGACTGAGATGACGAATGATAGGAGAAGATGGAGGAGGGAAACATGGTGTGCCGACCCCACCACGTTTACATAAATTGTATCTCCAGTTTGGGTGAAGTATAGTGGGATAAGGGCAATTATGATGACGATGATAATTATGGCGATTATAAGACGGCAAGCATTCAGTGTAAAAAAGTGGTTATTTTTTTACAAAACTGATATTTTTTTACAGTTTCCAAGAAGAACGATTTTTCTCTATCGCGTTCAATCAAAATTAAACTCAAGCTTCCTATGTACGCAATTACCAAGTACTCACAGCAATGTCACCAGCGCCCACCGCGACAAAACATGAAGAATTAATTACTGAAGCAATTATAAAATTACTACCCCTGCAGATTAATTAGAACAATGCCGAATCTCCATAACGGGTTTCTGGGGAAAAAACTTGTATCGATCATTGCGTAATGTAATTAGTATAAAAAGCAGAGTAACTAGGTAGGTTATAAAGAGATAAATATTTATTAATTAGTAGATTTATTTTTATAACTAGTATTTTCGCTTGCGGGCGCGAGCTGCACGCAGCTCGCGAGGGACGTAATCGCTGCTGTCGAAAAAAAAAAAAAAAAACTAACACTTTCGGCATTTGCATCGAACCATCCTCTACAACATTTGTTCAAGCACTCTATACCTATCGCTTATAGTTTTCGAGATATCGTCGGTCAAAGTTTGTATGGCGGCCATCTTGTTTTCCGCCATTTTGAATTTTTTTCACCGCACATCGGATTCGACCAGGGTGCATGTCCACATTCCGCAAGCAGGGTGGGTGTCGGTCTTTTAGTTTCGTCTGGCAGTAGGTGAGGTCCCTGATGAGGAGCAGTTTTCGAAGATTTCGGATTTTTCCCAAATTGGAATTGACTCCCTGAACACTTCCCCCGTACATCATTTTGACCCATCTCTACTCCTTCTGGGAGAACAATGATGTCAGTCAGTGAGTGGGTTTGCAGCTTTATATAGTATAACTAGTCTTCCGCTTGCGGGCGCGAGCTGCACGCAGCTCGCGAGGGACGTAATCGCCGCTGGTGAAAAAAAAAAAAAAAAAAAAAACTGACACCTTTGGCATTTGCATCGCGCCGTCCTCTATGACATTTGTTCGAGCACTCCATACCTATCGCTTATAGTTTTCGAGATATCGTCGGTCAAAGTTTGTATGGCGGCCATCTTGTTTTCCGCCATTTTGAATTTTTTTCACCGCACATCGAATTCGACCAGGGTGCATGTCCACATTCCGCAAGCAGGAGAGATCTTGGTCTTGTAGTTTCGTCTGGCAGTAGGTGAGGTCCCTGATGAGGAGCAGTTTTCGAAGATTTCGGATTTTTCCCAAATTGGAATTGACACCCTGAACACTTCCCCCATACATCATTTTGACCCATCTCTACTCCTTCTGGGAGAACAATGATGTCAGTGAGTGAGTCAGTGAGTGGGTTTGCAGCTATATATAGTATAATTAATAAAACTAACGTAACAAATATTATCAGACCACCAGCTAAATTCACCTAAATTCCGACATTCTACGAGCAATGTCGGTGACTTTAGATTGATTTTGGATACAAATACAAATCTTAATTTATAATCTCAAAACTCTATGTAACACATGCCTGTATCGCATAGGATTTTAATTTCATCCACACCCACACACTGGGAAATGAGACCATTATCTGTTAAGCTGGGCGGATCGGGGAGTTTTGAATCAAACAGACACGTAAATGTGTCGACACATTTATGTTAATATTATGACACTAATGATGCTGATGAAATTTTGACGCGTTTCGAATTGACACACTATTTTGGTTCAATTTAATTAGTGGTGGAGGTTGTTGGTTAGAATATTACGTACCTGACTTCTGAAAAAACTTATCTACTTAGTTATTTTGCTATAACTTAAAAGTTTTAAATGACGTGAAGCAGAAAAAAACAAACACTTTGTAGTTATATTCAGCATCAAACTTCAATTTATGAACAGGTATTAATTTTCGTTGAGTTGACAAGACTATAATGAAATTATGATGGAACCAAACCTAATAAGTTAAAATAAAATAAATTGGCAATAAGAAAAACAGAGCAGGAAATACTGTCTTGAACTTGTGCGAGTATATTCAATCAACAGAGACAAAAAATCTATTCAAGGTCTAAAATAGAACTCAAAAGTTAGGCACAGCCGCACGACTCTTTATAAATGCATATTGCTCACAGATGAAGAACCATTGCATAATAATCTCCTAGAAAAAAAAACAATTCTCAACCTTAACCTTCACATTCTAAGGTATAAAATCCAGTGATTTGAATCGGGTACAATGCTAGTGCAATTCGATAACGAATGCACTTTATGCTTTGATGCAAATGTCGTGGTTTTTGCATACTCGTTACTCTTTTGTGACAGCCCCATGCACTGTGATGTAGTGATGGTTCACGCTAGTTCTGATTTTCCCCAGATCCGGCTTTTCTTTATATAATGTTGGCAGGAGTTGATGAGACCAACAACTAAAAGGCGCTTAACTTGGACAGACGATAAATGGTTACTATCCAACAAGGTAACCCGATTACAAAATTCAAAATAACTTACTACTTACTAACAATAAGATTCATAATTTGTTAGTAAATATATGTATACAAGCACTTATAATTAGGGTTAGTTATTTGACTTAGTTAGATCACCCTCCTCTCGAAACAATGCCACGTGAGAGAGGTAATTCTACCAGCAATAGTTTGAAGGATGGTGTTGGGGCTGTCACGCACTCTGCGATAATCACGAGAATATTTTTATTGCACATTTATTATTTATCACATTTATTTTCGGTCTTTATTGATTTACAGAAGTTTTTAAGTCCGGCTATTCCACAGCCATCCCTATGCACCGTGAGAATATAGGGCAAGTTCAGGGTCGTTGCAACCATTGTTCGGAGCTCATTTCCGATCAGGGGTGCATTTTATTCGAATAACCGGTCCGGTGTGAAATGTACCTTATATTGTGACTAATGAACCGACATTTTCTATTGAATAAAATCAGGTTCGGAATGATCTTGGAATAAAGAAAATACCTATGGCATTTTAGTTGAACGTTACTTTAGTTTACCAACGTATTTCGTTATTACCCGACTACGCCAAGTAAAATTATGTGTTTTTAACAGTCTATGTATATAATTTTGTTTATCTGATCCGTTGTATAGGAATAGGCTTATAACATCCTCAAAGCTTAGTCGGCCTTATCCACAGGACAGATATGGTCAATACGTGCGGAGCTGTCTAAGCCTCGGGTTTCTTCACGATGTTTTCCTTCACCGTTTGAGAGTAGGTACTTGTACAGTGCACATAAATTTTTCGAACTGAAAAATCCATTGGTGTACCGGGTTTGAACCTGCAACCGTCGGATCAGAAGGCAGGAGTGCTACCACTAGACTACCAGTGCTCTAGTAGTATAGAAATGCCCATCATCAAATGCAGCCCATTGCTGGGTATAATGATGGATGAGAAGAGCTATAGGATGAGAAGAGAAAAGAGATATAGGTATGTAATGCAGTTCACAGATGTACACAGATCCCTTCAGCGTTTCTCGTCAGTTAACACGTTGTCTGTTACATTTCGTATATTCATGTCTCTAACAACCTTCAGACCCAAGGATACCAAGGCCAATCAGAACGATAAAAAAGTTTATTGATCTTAATGCACATCAGATGCTGAGCTTTAAAACAAGCAAAAATACACTAAAGAAGTTTTTATTGGCTTATAATAAAACAGTGAATATGGTTCTTAGAGGTATTGAAAACATTTCGGAAATTTTACCGTTATGGTTAGTTTTCTTGTGCAGTTTATAATGACTGGCACACTGTACATACATTCATACATAATACGGGTATTGAAACTAATTAAAAGGTGGTACGGTTGACTTGATACTCGGTTTAGATACAATAAATGTAAAATAAATGGACACGTGTTTCAGTTTTTTCAAAACAACCCTTAATGAGGGGTAAAATGGGTGTCATAGTTTATATGGGAACTATTTAACAGGCGGTGCGAATGGCTTGAAACGCGGTTTGGATACTATTATATGCAAAATAAATGGACACGTGTCTGAGGATTTTTCAAAACAACCCTTAAAAAGAGGTGAAATGAGGTAGCTATCAAAGTTTGTACATAAAGATAGTACATAATATTACGCCATTTCCCATAGATGTAGGCAGATACCACAGGTCTCCATTTGCTACGGAATACTTATAAAATGATATACTTATAGCAACGATATTACCTGTCGAAAAGCGCCATGTTTTTTTTACCGAATAACAATGTTGCTATCGTAATGAACAATTCGTCATCAGTTAGTAATAGGAACTGGGCATTTATTGATATATTGAACTACAGTATGGTAGTTAGATTTTCCGATTTTATTATATTTTGCACTATAAAACTTGACCAGTAAAATGCTTAGAATTCCAGCTGCGATTTTATGGATCACCCTAAACTTGAAACGCTGAGCTATAAAATTAAATGGTTTGATGGCGAAGTATAAGTATGGTATGAAAGAGGTAGCATGGTCAGTCAATCTTATTTTTTATTTAGAATTATAAAACCCGTCATAATTTTATTACAGTAAATAGCAGTAGCGTTAAATAAAAAAAAAATGCAACATTTCCGCTTTTATTGTGTAGCTTCATAGTATTGTCACATTTTTTTTATATGACTAAGCTCTTGTCCTCGAAACTTGACAAGGATGAGACCTACGATGGAGCGGGCTTTTCCAAAATATGCCTCTTTAACTTTCTTCTTAAAGGCTGTCGTGGTCATACATCATAATCATGTCATGTCATGGTACATCATTTCGTGGTACATTATGATACGTCATAGGGAGTTGAGTCTTGTTGTTTTGATTCGAAATGGTGGTGAATTATTATGATAATGGTCATAAAAAATTAGCTGAACAAATGCGGTTCAGAATTGATTCAGTATTTTTTTTAAGTTTCCACAACAAACCGATACCTGAACATACTCTTTGTAATAAAAGTGCAAGCCAAAGTTGACTGACGTTGTATAAACCAACTAAATATATAAAACTCTATTTTACTGACTGACTGACTGACTATCAACTCATAGAACAAACCATAAATTTAAGATACATAACTCTTGGAAGGTACATAATATTTCACTTATGGTGTAGGCAGGGATGCATTAACAAAGGAATGATCGAAATTCAACTCTTAAAAGTTGCAGCGGGAAGATGAAATTTAAATAAAAAAATTCAGCGCCGACAAAGTCCAGTTCTTCTAGTCTTCTAGTATATAGATTGATGCCGTTGTCCTATATGTGTTATAATATCGGGTGTTGATTTCAATTTCTTAAAAAACCAAGCAATAGCAATAGCAATGGTTTAAAACACTTCGCAAATCGGTGTAATCAATAATTCTTGTAAATCTTAAGGTCAACCTTAGTCAATGTCACGATACACGTGGTAGAGTCGACCATCATGGAAATACTATTATAATAAATGGTATTAAATTGTACCTTTTGTTACCAAGACCAAGACCAAGACTCAAGATACGAAGCGGAAGCGATATTATATTCAAACAAACCACATTCAAAAACATAAACGCCAATAAAGTATACTTACACACGTATTTTTAGTGAGTAGGGATGTTAGGCATAAAGTCAAAATAAATAACAGATTGTTAAAGTCAAAATTATCCTCCCCAACATAATGGACCATCTATATGGGCGATGGGCTGATCGCCTGTCACCATAGTTCACCATATTCAAGCTACAAGTTTTCTTATGATTACTCGTTGCTCTAGCTAGGGATAAGCGCGTGACAACAAAAAAATAAAATAAAATTGACATGTTTTCTCAAGGTAGACTTTGAAGCAAGTGAGCGCAGTGTCAATGACACGCCAAATGACGTTCCACACGTTTGCGTTCTTCACTAACGCTACGTTTGCTTCAAAAGTCAACCAGATTCAGGCAACGATGGTATAGTATTCGACGTTTTGATTATAATGATCAAACCAGTGTGGTGAGAGGATGTACGCGAGCAAACAGGCTCTTTTCGTGTACCATGCTTTCGAATTTTGCAGATTCTACGCCGGTACATGCCGGTTACCTCACGGTATTTTCCTTCACCGTTTGAGAGTACTGGTATAATGCACACTGGTATACTGGCATTAGCACTGAAAAATCTATTGATTCACGGTCGGATTAGAACCCATGACCTTCTTATTCTAATTCTAATGAATGATAGGGGAACAAAGATCTGCACCGATGTCGCGCGGTGGGGTGTATTGTGCATTACCCCTTGCTAACCCTTATTTAGGGACTTTTTAATTATCTTTAATGAAATGTTTAAATTTATATTTATATTTTTTAGCAATGTAATTTATTTAATTCTAATTCCATTTTTATTTTTGTTACACGCTCTAAATTTCCTTGCATGCTGTCTTCACTTATAATTGTAATAACATTCAACTCTATTACCTCTATCTAGAACCTTTTTAATTGTAATAATGTATATTATGTTAGTGATCAAATAAATAAATAAATAAATAAATAAACCCTCCCCCAGCCCAACTCCTTGAAGTATCGAAGAAGAACTTTGGGATGTTGGCAGCAGTGTTCTAGTATCCTCAATGGTGTTGTGTCTGTTGGTGGTGTAGATGAGGTCGAAAGTGTTGCCCTTAAGGAGGAGGGGTGATTACCTCTTTACCAGTGCTCTACATACTCTTCATACTGGAGACTTAAAAGCAGATGTGGTACCTACGTAAATGACGAAACACGCACGACTCTCTTTAGCAGGGTTAGTGACTTTTGTCTCATTTTCACTTTTAATTCATAGCTCGTCGGCCTGTCCTTGCCTCATTAGAATCGTTTACAAGGATTTTCACTTACAGCATTCTTAAGAGTTGTGACATAGTGGGGCATAACCTGCTTCGTGAGTTTGAATCAGGTAATTTGCATTTGGCTTAGAAAATAACCGTTTTCAAGATTCATCATCATCATTACTTTGGCTTCTTTAGATTTTGTCAGCCTCTTCGATCCTGTCTTTTCGATGATGATGATGATCCGGTGTGGTCTCGGTCACCACTCGGCAAAGGCTTTTTTGTGTTTCAGATTCCTTCTTTTTGGTTCTTTTTTTAATAGATTTTGCAAATGGGTCTCTGATGTGGAAGTTCCTTAATATAATCGCTTACGTTTACACCACACGGTGTCACCGATTTAGTACATTTTCCTACCTCCAAACAAAAGGAACAGAAACTCACAAAGCATTGCCAGTTTTCTTAGAAATGCTACACAATGCGAAGCCTTTTATAATAGTTAACAAATGCCGATTACTTTGATCGAGATTATTGTTACTTCGGAAAACGGGCGTTTTGTGGTTTTCTATTGTTGTTGAGCCCTTGATGCCTGGTGACTTGCACAATTTTCGATAACTTCACGGTTTATTTCTGCGTTGTGTAACTTGTTAGTTACCCTATGATCGTGAAAAGGTTTTTCAGCTAGGCTCTATATAAAGTTTTGATCTGTTTGTCTTGGATAATGAATGCAAAGCTTTCTCATAGGAACTAAATTATTTTCAATTCATTGAAAATCCTGAAGAAGAGGTATGAATAATCTCATAGCCTGTTGCATTCATCTTTTAACTAGCTCAATATACGGCGTTGTTGTACGGTGTCCATTTTACTAGTTGGTTATATCTAAATCAAATGTTACAAAAGATTAAAAAAATATTGTTTCAATTTATTTACATTTACGCGGTAAGTCGCGTGGAGTCTTTCAAAGCCCGCACGCGTAAAACACGCTTTGAAGTTATAGGTAATCCAATTTTGAAGGGAACATAAAATATTGAATCGCTGCTATAGTTTAAAATGTTTGAATTTTACTTATTTTTAATACTTACCTAGGCTTTCAAAGACTCCATGCGACTAACCGAGGGTATTGGGATTTTTATTTCACCAATTTACCGATGATAATAATTAGTAATTGGTAACAATTTTGACAATAGCTGCCACCCAAAATTCCACCAGCTAATAAATCCTGTGAAGCGTCGTGATTAATCCCAGAGACAAATTTTCCTTAATAAGGTTCCTATCGGGCTATCCGTCTCTCGTGAATAACTTAATTGGATTCTGCGGTCGATGCCTCCACCATCATCAAGGCCGCTGGATGTTTTATCGGAGCCAGTCAAGATCAAAGTCTTCGAAAAAAGCCTTGGCTTCGTTGTTTACTTTGCTTTTATTATTGACTCCCTAGGTTGCTACGGAAACTTGAAAATAAGAGCAAATTATGAAATAATACAGCACTGTGAATTATGCCAGTCTTCATCATGCCTTGCAGACGTTCAACTTTACTATAGTACATACGAATGGTAATGCTTAATATCAATCTTGTCTTTAAGGTTGAAGCCAAACGAACGTAATTATGGTCAAATTTGGTTTCAATTTATCTGTCTGATTTTTATTCACACGGGACTGAAATTTGACAAAAATATACTAACAAAAGATTATTTTGTTTGACAGGGCACTTAGCTGTGTATTTCATGAATTTGTATTTCTTATATCCACACCAAAAAAAGTTGCAATGCTTATGTCATCGCTTATTCGATTTTAATCACCTATATTCTTACAACCCACGAACCGTCATAACTTACGAGTCAAAACTTGCAGCTTCAAACGTAATATAAGCTCGAGGGTATCCAAATAAAAGATCATTAGTTTCCTCGTGTTAAAAGCTCCACCGGACCCATTAAGGCTGATACATTATTGCATGGATATATCTGATGTTTCGTATGTCTGCGGCACACGAGCCAGTAAGCATGACAGTCTCTTCTAACCCTTTGATAATGGTACTCCACAAGTATTTGTACTACTAAAACAAAAAATCTGAAATTTTGAGAGGCTACCTTTTTTCCTTGATACTTCTCTGATGGACTAGGAGTAAAAAAAACATAGAATGCGTCCAGCTGCTTGTCTCCCCGAGCATGTCGTAAAAGTCGACTAAAGGATGAGTATCCTCTCTAACAAGACCGTCTATTTGGGCGATGGGCTGATCACTTAACACCATGGTTCATCATAGCCAGACTTTGAATCAGGAGTGGCTACAAGTTTTTACTTATGATTACTTGTGGCTCTGCTAATCCCATTAAGGATACGGTCGTGATAATATGTGCGTATCGTGTAGTAGTAATATGTACCTACAATCATGCAGCTATAGAGGTAACTTAACATAATAATGCTATTTGAGAAGTGTTTCAAATCGCCTTTATGCCTGCATCATTTTGATATTCAATGTCAATAACTTCAAATACAATATCATATACCGTCTACTTGCTACTAAAGGATCGTGCGAGTAGCTTGCCCTATTTACAAAGACTTTATGCCTAAACTCGGAGAACAAGGCATCGACCCATGCTAATGTGTTCCTTTCAATTGTGAGACATTATGTATTGAGGCAAAAACTCACACCAAAAAAATTAAATACGTCTTGCCAAGGTTACGCCGATGTTGCCGTCTGAAACCTTCGTTATTCTACATGTAAATATATAAAACTCTTATGTTGCTAACTGACTGACTGACTGACAATCAGTGCTCAGCCAAACTATAAGTCCTAGAAGCACGAAACTTTCAGGGAATATTCATGGTCTAGAGGTGCTAAGAGGGAAATTTCCATATTCAACTTCTAGAGTCCTCACTTTGTTTGTGCCATCCAACATGGTCCTACGCCAACCTAATCTATTTACGGCCTTCTTTATATATCAGGGGAAGTTTGAAAGTAGCGCCAGTGACAGAAAGATAGAATATTGATATTAAAATCGTATTATGACCTAATAAGTCAGTAATAAATGATAAAAAAAATTAAGATGTGCAACAGAAATTTATGTCTTTTTCAAATCACAGCCTGTTTTTGCCCACAGCTGGACAAAGGCCTCCGCTTGTGTTATCCAACACGGTCCTGCGTCAGATTGCCTGTTTTATTCAACTTTTATTTACAAAATTGTATAGGCAAAGCTTTTATTCTAAGCGAGTTCAAGAGATATTTATTAATTTTATATTTGTTAATATTTATGAACTTCCGTTGCGGTCTACTATAGGTACCTACCATATTAGTAGATAACAAGTGCGTCCGAGTTTTTACGCACCATTCTCTTGCACTGCCGTTTTGCGTGATATCGTCCATCAGTACCATGAGCACCAGTTCTATTGATTTGATTAAGCTGTCGAACCACGTGGCCATAGCCAGTTTCTTATCAAAACAAATATACAACAACCAGGGAGTCTATTCACGATGACCAAACTAAACATGCCACGTAACATGCCATTTAACGTGTGACGTCATCTCGTTTCTAAACGCAAACGCACCATGGTGTGGAATCGAAAAATTGTAGATATTAAATAATAAATAAAATATTTGTGGACATTACACACTACCATCTAGCCCCAAACTAAGCAAAGCTTATGGGCACCAGAGTGCTGATAGAATACTTATATATATTTTGTAAATACATGCTTATAATATCACAACACACAAACCCGGAAGAAATATTTGCAGAGCATACAAACATTTCTCCCTTAGCGGGAATCTAACCCGCACCCCTGCCACCTCAGCCGAGCACTCGCCCGCCACGCCACCGAGGTTGTCACTCTGTTAACAAATTAACAAATTTTAACATTTTTTTCTTTGGTTCCTCTAAGTGAAAACACGATAAAAAATCTTGAAAAATATATTTGAGTAGTTTTGAGTATGTTTTGATGTTTTACACGCTCGAAATCTGTATCGCTATTTCTTTCCAAATCGGTCTACTCGTAGACGCGATGGTATGGTAGTATAATATGATAGATGGTAGACTCTTAAAACGGTAGATTAACCATGATTTTTTTTGTTCCCAATTCAATGTAAAATTTTGGTACATACATAAAACCACGCCTGTTCCGCGATCTCCATTTGCTACATTTGGTAAACATCTCGTTTTAAATAAATAAATAAAAATAAATCTCTTTTATCTCTTTTTTTGCGCCATATTTCGCTGGGTATAAATTACTCCCGCAGAGGAATCGAAACCGCTACCGAGGTAGGACACGCAATTAGCTTCAATAGATACCTACTAGTGCTAGGAGTACAGTCATTGGCCTTGTTTCCGGCAGCCTAACATAGTTCAATGGCTCGCTCCGCCGTCCCAGAGCGACCTTCGAGCTAAAGCCATAGCCGCTTCAATCAACGAACCAATTTGCTAAATCAAAGACCATTACCGGTTTCGTTCCAGCAGTATACCTGAAGTGGACGTCGAAACTTCGATGTTCACGTTACATTTTGAGGGGCGTGAAAGTGTTGATCAATGGTTTTGGTTTAATTTTTATGCCTAAACTTGAATGCTTGATGAGAACATCGGTCCAGTGGTAGTGGCTCCGTCTTTTTAAGGTCGTAGGTTTGAATCCGATTGTGCACCATTGGATTTTTCCTTTTGGAAAAACGTGCTATGTACGATTACTCTCAAACCGGCATGTCTTAGAACCTAAAAAGTTGTTTTTCATTTCAAATATAAGGAAAGTAAATAAAAATCTAATTAGTTTAATAAACAATATTTTATAAAATCATTTAAATGATATGTAAATAAATTAGCAACTGAAGATCGTATTGCTGCTTTCCCGCATATTTTATGTTTATTTTTCTGTGGCAATCTAACAGCCAGTGTTTTTTTTATCAATAATGATGGTAAATAAGTAAAGTAATTCGGGCAAAATTCAAATAATTTCAGTAGGTACAAAAGTCATCATTTTACTTCCATGTTAAAAGTCAGTATGAATCTTACAAATAGTTCGATAAAACAGACTCTGACTCTTTATCTCATAAGGAGATTGAGGAGTGAAGACAGGGGGTTAGGAAACCATCCATCTTGGAGTAAACGTCGTAGTGGAAGTGATTGATGATGTCGACTCTAGTCCATACTGTCATGTTCAACCGACTTTAAAAAGGAGGCGCTATTGTTTCTGTTACAGTACCTATTACAGTAGTACCTACCGCAAAAATAGCTGAAAAAAAATTAAAAAAATAGCTGAGAGGATGGTATAGGTGCTGGGCAAGCCTACTCCATCTTAATTCGTCCCGGGCACTACAGCGCGGCAGCGTCCCGTTTGTGAAGGTAAAAAGTTGCCTCCTGATGCTGTATAAATCATCTACTATAGATGGTTAAAGGCCTTGGTACTGCATATTGTGCGTCTCGTGAATTTTCGTCTAGCTTCTGAAATACGAACTAACGCGACGATGATATGTAATAATGTTACAATAATTTTGTAGGTAGGTACTTATTTTTTTAAAGGGTTGATTCAGTTATTGTTAGTTGACTATTAGTTGCATACCCCCGAATACTCAAGCGCATCTCAAAGTTGAGCACGTCTCAAATGACGATTATTTTTTTTGACAGATTTTCATCAGAAACTGTCAAAAAACCGTGAGTTGAAACGTGCTCAACTCTAAGTCGCGGTTGAGTATGTTGGGGTTAATCGGTCAAATCAAATTCGGTTTTCATACAAAGCACGAAGTTTGCCGAGGTGCACAATATTTGTGGTACTACTGTGATCCTTTTCCTTTTACAAATATTTTATTATTATTAAGAGCGCTTTTTGTCGGTGTACTAATGCAGTCCCCTCCACTTCCTCCTCTTCAACTCGATCTCTTTTATTTCTTTATACGATATAACAGTACCACAATTTGAGAGCCTCCAACCTCTCCATGTCCCGCCGTGTCATTGTCCAAATATTTTTGTTATACTTTTATTATCTACCTCTTTGTAGTCATTGACCAATCTATAACCAATTTTTAAAGCGCGATGTAATTAAATACTAAAATAAAACTATTCTCAAATGTGCCACGATTTAATAAATCGATTTTTTAAACCTCTTATTTATGTTTTCATGTTTAATGTTTATTTATGTAAGTTTTTTGTATATGTAAATTAAGAAATAAACCAAACGAAATAGAATAAGATTATAAATGTGTTCTTTTTGAATGAGCTTTGTGATTTTGTTTTTGAAATAATTTAAGCGTAAGCTTATATTTTAGTTTTATTTAGTATTCCTGCTTATAATTCTCAATCACGAAATCGCAAGGCGATTTCACGTATTTGTGTGATTAAGTTTTATTTATGCTCCAACGGCTCAACCAATTTGGACGGAACTTGATATAAAAACAATACGCGACCGAGAATAGGTACAGCTAGATCAGGTACATCTGGGTTACACGCAAGTTATATGCCAACGCTTCTTTTTATCTAGTCTAGAACAGTTGTACACGAAGCCGCGAAGGGAAGCCAGTAAACAATATTTCAGTCAAAAACATCGAGCAATTGAAAATGCCAGTAGCCGTAAAATCTCATGTCACCTTGACGTCATCGTGCACTCAAATGCGTCTCCACTTTGACCGCTCTGCCTACATCCTGTCCGAAAACTCAACTCACAGTATCACGTTATTTACCCAGAGGATAATAAATTATTTTTTATTGCGTTTCTGCAGACGTTGCCGACTTGCCGATCATTGGTTTGACATTCAGACGGTCTAGCTAACATTGCACCGCTGTATCCAGTTGACGGCTGACTGCAGACGTCATTGCAACCTAAAACCAACTTTAACTGACTTGCTAAAGGGGTTATTTTCGCGAACGTTTCGGGAGATTGCATTCGATACCCGACTCGTAATGACCGTGCATTTCGCACTCAAGGGCAAAGGTACGAATTATTCGTTGAGATTTGACCGATTCGCCTCTGAAAAGACTTATTCGCTATTGTTAGTCGGCCGTAGGTTATACAATACTTTGTATGTGATATCGCGGTTGGCTCCATTGTTTTGGCATCATCATTTTTGATATGTTCTGTGAGGAGGATTGCATACGATGCATTCGCCTTGATTAAAGAAACCGCAGCGACCACATGATAGGTATTGAGAGTTTTGATTTTATTAAGCGCTCTGTATGAAAATTATTATATTTAGAAGCTAACTACCCACTAAAGCTTTTCAAAGAAATCTTTTTAACCGACCATGCATAAAAAAAGGAGGGTTACACCTAGATAGCAAGTATAATATGGCAAGCTCAAATGGTTTCTATGTAATGCATACTAATGTTTGTTAATCGTGACTCACCACTACGATTCCTTCTAATTTATCTTCTTTTCGTTGCAGGTCTAAAAACGCGAGTGAGCCGAAATCGATGTAAAGTTTAAGCAATAAATTAGTGTAAGTTTTCCGATTCGTGTGTGAAGTGAGAAAAGTGGAGAATATAACGACCCCAAGGAGCGCCGGGTTTACCCCGGTCAATGATCGGTGAGTATCTTAGTCTAAGAAATCCTACAATAATCATTATTATGCAAAACTTTGTGAGGATGTTTGCAAATATTTTATTTTGGAACAAGTTCACAGGGTAAGTACATAAATAACAAAATAAGCAATTATAGCTGCAGTTGTTAAAAACTTTGTCGCATCTATCAACGCCCACCTCCAAGACCATACAATACATAACTGAATTTTACAGTGTCCGGCCGCTAGGGCATAGGTAAGACCGAGGGAAAAGGTGGTTTCCAATCTAATAAGTGCAGGTTCTGCCTGAGGCTAAATTCAACTTCTTACGGTCTACCATTTAACAAATCATTTGGAACATTCACCTGTTACTCTTCCTTAAAAGTTCTCCTAAATCCAGTAGTGTAGCCACATAGTCAGTTATTCAAAATACAGAGATGAATAAAAGGTATATATGTACCTATACTATATGTACCTACGTATCGAGCTACGTATGTAATTACTTTTTTATCACACACACACACTACGGTCTACCTCTACCAAACATTGCTAGGTATTTTAGCGTTGAAACAAAAGAACATCAGAGACTGCGCTTTAACATGTTATTGAAATGGTTGCTATGAAAACCACTGAACCCTATGTGCTGTATAATTTCCTCTATATAGTATGTAACACGTAACCTTTGTTAGATTAGCCATGTGTGTTTGCAAGTTATGTTACGCTGTGGTTTGTTGAAATCGCTCTTACATGGGTAATATTTATCCAGGGATTAACATGCTACTAACAGTTTTAAATGAGATTTAAAAGCGATTTACTCCTCTTCAAGTCGTATCCCTCATTACTGAGGGTCGTGACCCCCCCTGACATTTTCTTGCATTTTCTTCCTGCCGATCTCACGCCACCTGGTTCAATCCTTAGCTTCATGAAGAGCTGTATGAAACTTGATGTTTACAGATGATTGAATTTAATCAGACCACCTCGTAGGGCTACGAGCCTCTTGATCAACCACCAAATGCTGGAGATTGTGGCCATTCTTTTGGGTGATTCAATAAGACAAAAGACCAAATTAAAAGACTCTGTCACTCAAGCTCTAAAAGTGAAGTAGCAGTGAGCTGGCCACATATCGCGCTACACTGACAAACGGGGATCATACAAACGACAAAAGGAGTCAGGAATCGTCGCCCAAATAAGAGCTTAATCCTATGTATGTTCGTATGAACTAGTGGCGAACTCTTGTGATGGAGTTTTTAGGCCGCCTAGAGGCCTCCGTCATGGCTTAACGACTTAAAAGCCGGGACCGACAATTTAACGTGCTTTCCGAAGCACGGAAGCGCTCAGCTCGTAATGCCACTGGCGGTCACCCATCCCAATAGTGACCTCGCACAACGTTGCTTAACTTTAACGATCAATCAAGAACGCCTAAGCAAGCTACGCCACGAGCGCTTCATCCTAAGAGCTTAATCCTAAGAGAATGAATCCTAATAGCTGGGAAGAACTAGACAAAAGTAGGACAAAATACCTAGAAGGAAATGTATGTGGCCTTCATCCAAAGAGGGGTTCCTATTTCAAATAGAAATTAATTGAAATTTTGCATACCTACATACAACTTTTATGGAAATAAATGGCTCTTTTATTTAAATAATATAAATCCGAAAGTTTGTGAGGCTGTTTGTATGCGTGGCTCGACGACGGTGTTACGACCGAATGAATTTGATTCAGATGAACTTTGGAATATACATATAGAATATGTGCAGGATGACACATAGGTTACAATTTTTCAGAACACTTAAGGTTATCGCCCGCGGTTTTGCTAGCGTGCTACCTACCCAGATGAAAAGTAGCTTAAAAATGTTAGTTTGTATTTTAATTCATTTAGTCAATACGCCATGATCGAGGCACAAACATTTCATTTTTCAATCCTTAAAAACTTTCTAGTAATATTTTGTAAAAATGTATTGTCACTTGGCATGGCCAGGATTCGAATCCTATATCTAATAGGTTTAACCAACAAAATTTTAGTGTATCACCATTATAAATAAGTCGTAAATAATAAGTGAGATTTAAAACCTTTAGTAACTTTAAGTTCTTGTTCCTCCATAAATTAGATTAGATTTCTACATTTAGAACTTAAATGTCGTCCGAACAAATTAGCTTACAGTAAACATGCGCCAGTCTTTTAATTAAGGAAATTGCAAAGCTTAATTTCCTATAATGTGAATACCGTCTTATTGATTTTCCTTTTGTCTTCCCATATTTTTTAATGTCCCTTTTGTGTTTTTTTCGAATTGCACAAAGGTTTTTTTTTTGTCTTTGACTAAAGTGACCGCCAGTTTTTTATCGCCATACAATTTTGACGTCAAAACCTCCTAAGTCTAAGTTAGAAAACTTAATGAAAACTAAAGTCAGTTGCTCACCTTACCATTAGTACTCACATATTTCAATTAAAAAGAAATATTTTTTGGACTTTTATAATCCATTTTTATTTAGTTTCTGGTGTTTTTCTGCCTAGATAGAACTTATAAGGCCTGTCGCCTTCGGGACTCGAAACGGAGTCGCGCGCGCGCGCATATTAAGGAAACTGACTACATTTAATCTACGGGATTTTTTTGAATTTTTAGCGCCTTCGCTTCGACTCTCGTTTCTGTGTGCGACGCGCCTTAAATTCTTGGTTACCAATTGATTACATTCACCCCGATCGCCTCTGCGTGCCAGTTTGAAGAGTGGGAATCGAGTTTGTCCTTCCGTCTCTGCTTGGGCCTACCACGCTTGTGGGATCCACTCAGTGGTGTTATGAATTGTCCTACAATTCATCCAGCATATGGCAAACGTGATCCCACAATTCCACTTCAATTAGACAGCTTTCTGTTGGTTATCTGTAAATACCTAGTACCTAGTGGTAAGACTTTAATAAGACTTTACGTCCGCTATAGACCAGTCATTGTTTCTCTAAAAATGGCTTTAGAAATAGGCGCTAGTCTTAGCCCAGGTGGTGATTAATTAGGCACTTGCCCACGTACCAGCTATCTGTGTTCATTATCTAGTCAGAGGCACGATTCTCTTGAGGAAAAAAGTAAATTGCATTTAAGTTAATTTGTTCAGTTTGGGTGGTATTTTCCAATAAATTTTCCTGATCCCCTTTGATCTGACTATGATCTGTGCAGATCTGGAGAGAAAAGAAGGGATAAGAGGGATATCTATAATGTTGGTAAAGTTAGCATTCTTGCTAAAATCTTCTACTTGAACTGTTCTTGTTTAGTCTGATCTCAATGTCATACGTATTTTTCAAGCAGAAGTTTATTCTAGCTGGAAAAGGGCAGAATTATGATGCTACATTAAAATCCAAACAATAATCTAAAATCAAAACGCAAGTATTATTATTGAGAGTATGAGTCAGCGTAGGGCAGTTCAATAGCCAATGAAACGTAACTCAACAGTGATTAACGTCATTAAAGAGGGTAAATCGAATTGCGTCTGAGATCTGTTGCATTGTCCTTAAGAGTTTATTGTAACTAACTAAGGTTCAGGCCTTAGTCAATACCATCTATACTAGATGATGTATACAGCGTCAAGAGGCAAATTTTATTTTGAGTTTATTGTACAGCCTAAGTAATGGTATAATTTAGAACCTATTGTGTATTAACATAGGAAAATCCTCAGGGTCCTTTATATGTGGAAAGTGTGGTCGAGGCTGCAACTCCCGTATAGGCCTCTTTAGCCAAGAACGAAGATGTTCTAGTTGCTCTTCAAAATGTACTATAAACTGATGCCACCTAAATCATCTGTATTAGATGTAAAAGACCAATGATGATGATGATGATTGTGTATTCATCTTGCTGTATTATAATTAATCTTAAGCCGGGCACTACAGCGTCCTGTTAGTGTAAAAAGTTCAAAAATCATCTAGTATAGATGATGATGGCCTTAGCTTGGTACACACCAAGTGAACGGACTAAGTGGGTATGCTAGTGAGTGGGTATCGAGAGACCACATTTATTTGCTCCATCGCGAAGAGGCTCTGATGAACGGTAATAAACTTTCCCTCGCGTTACAAAACTTCCTCATTGATTCGTTTGCGTTCGCTTGAGAGCCTTTATTCTTGGCTTGATACGTACCCAGTTCAAGAATAAATAACCTTATATAAACAGGTTAATAGGATGAATATGGAAGTACTTAATATTTTCTTTAAATGGGTGTCATTGGTGTGCCTAATAATGATAATGATGATGGTTATATCCTCCACGACGTGTCCGTCGATGGCAAACCTTGCTGTTTATGTTATGTATTAAACCATAATGGTATGCCTAATACTTTGGCCTCCCTCTAGCATAAAACATGATCAAGAAACTCTAAGAACGAAAGAAACCGCGAACGATCGCTACTAAATTATAAAATGGCCGAACAAAAAGATGCTTTTAACAATAAACTTTTTCATAAAAAAATCAAGGCCTCTAACGGTGATCGCATAAAAGTGGTAAAGGAATCATGTCGAGGTCAACAATGTATTCAATAACAATGTTCCAGAAATGAATACAGAGTCGTTTGGTTTCCAAAGGCACACTCATTAGATTTTAGGTACAGATTTTGAGCACTAGATTCACACGCATGTACGATTCGGTTGCTATTCCATTGCATTCCACACAACACCTGGATAATGACACTCTAATTAGTTTAGCTGCTTAACAGTACACAATAGTTAAATAAATAACACCCAACAAATAACAGTCACATACATAGTCCTGTCCCCACACTCCCGGAAAAATATTTGCAGAACATGCGAACATTTTTTCCGCAGCGGGAATCGAACCCTCTTAGTTCTCTGCCGAGCAATCGCCCGCCACGCCACCGAAGCCGTCATTACAGTTGATGGAGAGATATGAGAGTGCGAATACACTAGTGCTAAGTACTCGTAGGTAGACTCTGAGTAAGAGCACAGGTGGTACATAAGTGATCCCGCTTTCAGATCCTACCCTTTATAAGAGCTATATACTAGAAGCATAGAATTCCAGCTGCTTCTCCCCCCGAGCATGTCGTAAAAGTTGACTAACGGATAGTATCCTTTCCAACACGGTGGAGCACCTGATATGGGCTGATCACCTGTCACCATGGTTCAACATATCCATCTTAGGACGAAATCAGAAGTGGCTGCATGGTTTCCTATGTTTACTTGTGGCTGTGCCTATCCCATAAGGGATACGGGCGTAATAATATGTATGTATGTATTCTAGAACTCTACGATGAAGTAAAAATAAACGTTGTGAGATATACGCATGTCGTAGAATTAATAAACAAAAATCTTATGTCAAATAAACTTTTGAAGTAAAGGGGAAAATACAATTCGAATGAAACAGGATCAATAACATAAAACAACTTCAGCGAAATAGCAATAAAAGTCTACCCTACTTCCGATGTAGGCATTGAGAAAACAAACATTGAATTCAGCCTTAGCTTGTACAACTAATATAACAGCGAACTAAGTAGAGCAGAAAGCTTTACAAAAAGCCAGGCACAATAATTGACCTAGTTTTCAAAAGGTACCTATTTTATTTTTTAAATCTTGTTTGTTTTAGTACACATCCTGTTGATTATTATTATCAGACTTTCTAAGAACTAGACAGTTGGTATCATGTGATTGGAGATGTATAAATCACTGTATTGCGGTCACTCGTAAAAGCCACTCAAACTTGATCGTAACTTCAAATAATGGACAATTCCATTCGTTGTAAATGCCACAAAACAGTTTCGTACAATAGAGATTTTTGGTTCGCTTTTGATCCTCAGAGTTTGCTATCGGTTTTACATCAACAATATCACATACGAGCACTCTGATATCAGGAACGTAATAAACGATAAACGTCAGGAAAATAAGAAGGTACCTATATCACGACATGAAAACTTGTTTTAAAAACCCAATTTATGAGCTCTGATTGCAACAGTTCTCATTTTTATAAACTAGAGATATTTAGACAAAACTGTGTAAAATTTGATCAGAAACCTATATTCATACCTATAATAATCATTCAAAAACTTCTTTCTGAAATGTGTGAATGAACTCACGGCAAATCGAATGGACGGAACGTAAACAATTCGATGAATCCAACACGCTTGGTACTTAGTTCTGCCCAATCAGCTGACCTACTTGTAACGTTCGGTCTATCCGATCGCGTGAGAGACGATTGTAATATTCATTGCATAACAAATTATCTTGAATTGCTACAAAAACTCAAATGAATTACTTTATTTTTTTTCTGGGCGTGCCAAGACACAAAATAAAACCGGTCAAGTTCAAATTCGCACACGAAGGGTTCCGTACGACAAACATTTTATAAATATTTAAATAAATGTTTCTTGTATACATACATTTATCACGCCCGTATCTCTAAAGAGGTGGGCAGAGCCAAAAGTTAACATAAGAAAACTTGCAGCCACTCCTGATGCAAAATCCTAAGATGTATACATAGGTATGGTGAACCATGGTGACAGGTGATCAGCCCATCGCCCATATAGATGGTCTATCATATTGGAGATCTATAATGAATGTCTCATGTATGCCACCTATTATTGTATCGCTGTATACACCTATCATTGTATGTGGATTCAGCACATGTTTCCTTCTTCCATCTTCTCGTATCACTCGCCATCTACAAGCATGTCCTCTTTCCTATCTTTCCTTAGGCCTTCTTCTAAGTCCAACATAGCGGGTTATGGTAGAAGACCTTGGCTCAGAGGGATACAATAAACTTAAAAAAAGTTACACGAATCTGCAACGTAAGCTTAACAATAATGGCTGGTTGACACGATGCGAGTTCACGCACAAGAAATTCTTCTCGAACGCATTCACGAGAACGAGTTCATGCATGTTTATTCGCTGGCGTTCGAGAGGCGTCTCCCACGGGTGCAAAAATGATTTTATTTAGTATATCTTATGGTTTTTGTTGATTAACGGAACCATGACTAAATGGATTCATGTACAAATGATTAAGTTTGTCTAACTTTAAGAAAACCCATGCTTGTGGAAGAAACACAGACGAGCTCGAACGAGATGTGGAATAGTGTAGACTTTTTGACGAACGCTTCACAAAAGCGAGTTTTCTCGATCGAGAAGGCGGCATGCTCTTCGTGCTTGAAACCTTTCATCGTGTCAACCAACCTGAATTGTACAAACTAGTGCTGTAATTAACATGCATCATTCCTAGCGCGCGTTATCATCGCTTCCCGGTGCGACCTTTGAGTGCTCCGAAACTAGGTCGATGGCTTCTGACCTTTTTGTTGTTGGAACGGATTTAAAAACCCGATCTAGCCCGCACTCTGACGAATGTAATAGGCTTGTATCACTGTTAATTGGGTGTCATAGCAAAATGAATTTTATTGCGTTAGTTTTAGGCAGAATATTGCTGGCAGTCAACCTATACTTTAAGAATTCAGGAAACTTGTACTGATAGCTGATGCGCCAACAGGGATGCTTGGGGCATCAATTATAGATATTATAAAAGGAGCTAGTCTGCAAATAAATGAAAGTCCTCTTGAGACCTTACCTGCCATGCCTACAATAGAATAAACTTCGGAATGTATATAGAGTGCGAAAAGGACCTTTATCTTCTCATAGGTCAGTCGTCTCTTGACATAACAGTATAGTGAATCATCTGCAATAGTGACTGTTGTGTCTTCTGTGTCACAATCTCTATTTCAGTTGCAGCCGCACTGCGCGGGAGATCACGACTCGTGCATGATTTATCAATAGGTACTTCATGTAGGTCGTCAATCTACATGCGTAGCTATAAATATAACAAGGTTGTCATAGGTCTTTCGTTTACTTTCGGCTTTATTGCTTTGCTAAAACTACTCGTATGATTATATTATATCGCTAAGAAAATACAGGATAAACTTATTCTTATGGGCATGGATAAGGACCTAAAATTTCAGGTACCAAAGTAAACAAACAAAACCGATCAAGTGCAAGTTGAATTCGCACTCGAAGGGTTCCGTGCCATCGTACAAGTACATAAATGTTTCTTGTATGTGGTCTCCTTTTATTTTTGTATTTATGGTAATTAATAGAACATACTTTGTGAAATTTCAACTTTCTACCTACCTATTACTGTACATGATATAGCCCGCTGACAGAAGGACGGACGTCAGTCCGTCCTTACTACTACTTCAGATTATATCTACTACAGATTACTAAACCTCTGCTGTCAAGCAGAGGTTTAGTAATAAGGTCCCGTTGGCACCCTTCGGGTATCTAGACTTAGTAAGTTGCTTAATATTCACTTCTTTAGTTTCTAATTACTACCCGTTCCATAAAAAGAACGTTCAAACATTCAAATGTCAAAAGTCACTTAAAGCACGCCAAGCCACGCGACGCTTGGTCCTTTATTACGGCCCGGGGTAGTAGGTGTAGACCCTAATGAAGCAAGCTACCTAACATGTTGGAGCAACAATGTTAGCAACAATATGTTTTACTTCAGAACTGTGGACCACACAACGCGACCCCCCGTTCTGGATAACATGTTTACATAGTTTTTTATACTACCTACAATATTGTAATCATTTATGTTTTGTTCATTATAAATTATTTATTCAAATGGGTTTTTCTGTTGGAAAAATGTATGTGCGCTATACCAGTACTCTCAAACGGTAAAGGAAAATATCATGAGGAAACCGGCATGTCGTAGAGCCGTAGAAAGTTCAAAAACATGTGTCAAGTGCGCACTTTAAATCCTTTCACCACACTGGTACAAAAGAGCTAGTGACACGACTAGATAGATAAATTTATTCAAAATAGAGGCAACATGTGACTTTTCCTAGTGTATAAAATGTATTAAGAAGGAATAAAGTTAGATTATTGCACAAAACATCTAGATCACGCCCACTTTTTACTACCGTTGACATGTTTGCGTAAAGCGGTAGCTCTGGACACGCCACAACAAAGACTTCTGCAATGACTCATAATATCAAATGTTCGATACCATGAAAGGCAAGGTGCATCGAAGAATAACGACATTAGGACCCGATCTTTAAGACTATCTAAGTTAATTTAAGAGGCTACCGCGCAAAATATAAAATAAATAAATTATTGTTAGTTACAAGAAAATTACAAAATGAATCGAAGAACTGCTTTTAGCAACTAAAGAAATAGTTATTACCTACCAATAAAAGTATATTTCATTTGAAAATATGGTGGCGTTCCCGAGATCTAAATCTAAATACAAACATGGATTTTTCGAGATTTTTTTATCGATTTTTTTTCTCGTATCGTATTTTCACTTTGAGGAACCAAAGAAAATCTTTGAAAATTTCATTTTCTTTTTTAAAAACACATTTTATTGACGTGCAACAGTGTTCTACGTTGATTTTGGTGAGCAAATCCGTTACTGCACACTCTTAAGTCCCTAAATCACTCGATAGGTACATAGGTAAGTAGGTTTAGTTACTTAAGATGATTATTTTGAGCTAAGATTGGAGTGGAATCACTTTCCAATATTTATCATTTTCGTAACTAAAGAATAATCTAAACTCAAATTTGATTAGCCTCTATAATATCCTATTCCAATATTCTACCAACATATGACACATCGTTCCACATCGTTTGAATGTTGTTTTTCTGTCAAAAAATGTATGACGCTTTTCGACAGATAATAACGTTGCTATACTTATTAACGATTCTTCATCTGTTAGTAGAATATTAGCACAGGGCATCAATCGGTAGTAGATCTACCTTCAGCACCGTAGGTTCGATTTCCACCTATCACTTACATATTTCCACCTTTCATCGACGCAAGAGACCCCTACTTTGGCTGGATGCTGATTGCTGAATGGACGTTTTCCGTCATCCAAAAATTCTCCCACTGCTAGCCTAAGATTTGTGTGTTAAAATCTGGCACAGAATATGACTAGGATTTTGAACTAGCTCATACTATGCGTAAAGAATATTGGCGTACACTTTCAGTGTCAGACGGGACTGAACCAGGGCAGAGCCTTGGCATGACCTACTTCCGTGACCTGGTCAGGTCACACGCACCTGATATTTGTTGCGATTGTGCTGACATCGCTTTAAGCTTTTGTTTTAAGCAATTAGTTTTAGCTAGTGACTAATTTCCAAATGGTAGACATCATAATTATTCTATTCTTTAGTTTATTCTCGTCAATTACGAGTCCATCATTGTCATCATGTACAGTCTGTCTTTGCCCACTGCTACACTTTGCTTGTGCCATCCAACACGGACTACCAACGTGCTAGCCTAATTAATTTAAAGCCCACGATCTTTTCAATGTGGACGTCAGGCAGGTGGCCGGTCATAAAACACCTTAGCCAAAACTCCGATAAGGGCAGGAAGATGATGATGATCTTTTCAATAAGGAATTTTCATTTCACAATGAAAAAAAAACCGTCTATAAGGCCTTTTACCATCTACTAGTGGATGATTTATACAGCATCAGGAGGCAACTTTTACTTTCATTAACAGGACGCTGTAGTGCCCGGGACGAATTAAGATGGAGTAGGCTTGCCCAGCACCTATTCCATCCTCCCAGCTTAGTCGGCCTTAAAAAAACCCGACTAGCTCTGAGCAATTAAGCCGGTTATTGACACGTGAACTTACAGATCTTAATTATAATCCCCAACTTTGATGAAGCCAGCCAACACAGTCATAATTAAAGTGAGTCATATAACTTGGTCGAAATTGACATGAAGACATCCCGTCAAAATATTGAGAAACCATTCGAGTATCAAATTACATCGTGTTCTCATCTAGAACGTGACGTGTCAACACGTGTCATGTACGCTTGGGTTATGGTAGAGAGGAGATACGGTTGAGATGATGGTTAAAGAATACTAATCGTACGTCCCCATTTTGGTCTGATTTTACCATTCAAACTGAACGATAACGTTTAGCTTCTAGACTGAATTAAAGAGCTGTCACTGCTGGCAGTTTTCATAAAATTTGACAGTTCTAGAACTCCTATCGATGTTTTAATGTTTCTTTTGTATATCATGTTTGTAAATACTTGTATTCGTTGTAAATTTATTTCTGGTGATAAATGTATTAAGCAAGCACCATACTTACGAATGGAAGAGGTACAAAAGGAGACGTAAGCGTTTTATTTATTTCGATTTTATCTAACTTTTTATTTTATTTAACTAGATAGTTCAAAAAACCACCAGACCTATTTTCAAAGTATTTTATATTTTGACGTCTCAATAATTCTAAATGTGCAAATTAACTTTAAATCTCCAGAGAGAAATTATAATTTTCCGAGCTGTGTGCCTGGAAATTCCGCCATTTTGTTTATATTTGTAACTTAATTACGGAGTCGGGTGCTATTTTAATTACGTGATGGAAAAATGAGATGTTTCATATAAAATCTATTTTACAAGAAGGTATATGTGTTTAAAGAGTTTTTTTTAGTTTATGTGGGTAATACAAACTGGTTTCAGTCATTATTGGCACGAGATAACTGGATATTTACCATGATATTTTAATGTTTTTGAGTTTCCTGATATTTTGGTTCAGTTGCATCCGCCATTATCACGGAATTACTGAAGTACATTAGTGAGGTGTTAATTATTGGCAGACGTTTCGGTAATACCCACTTTCAATGTCTTATTTTGCGAATTTGTATTTTAAGTTCTAATATTGTTTAAAAACATGATAGTTTAAAAAGTTATATTGTTTCAGGCATTTTCTAAAATATTGCCCTTGTTTTTTATTTACTGTTTTTACGGCGTAGGTAGAAAAAGAAGTGTCTACCTTAATATGCATAAAACATCTTAAGAAAGTCGGCTCAGTGAGTTGAAAACGGAAACCTCCCAAAACCAAGCTTAAGGAAAATTCTAAGACAGGAATCTGAAAAGTTTTTGTAAGATATGAGCTTCTGATAATTATAATCAGCTTATGCTCATTTTATATAATAAATCTTAAAAAGGAACTACTAGCTTTTTAAACACATTTCACAGTTTTTGAATGTTTCTAAATCGTTATTCATAATAAATTGTGTCGTTAGGTAATTATTTTTTTGACATTGTTATAAGAAGTTTAAACAATACAGCTGTTTGGTTTCGTATAAGCAAAAGTTAAAAATAATCATCTGTCACAATGGTTCACCATTTCCATCTTAGGATTTTAAATCAGAAGTGGCTGCAAGTTTTCTTATGTTTACTTATGGGTCACTGCCCACCCCATTAGGGATATAGAATTATGTATGTATCTATGTAAAAAAAATAATTGAATAAAAGACTCGTTAATTGCTCGTTAATTTCAGTAGTAAAATAAATTTTGAAAAGTTCGTACCACATGGTGTGATTTGAGGCAACGCAATTATTTTTGCTCCCGTTTCGAATTGAGTGTGTAAGTACGACTCGTTCGTCAACTGACACTAAAAAAATCGTACCAAATGGTATGTGTTTACGAACAGCAACATACAGCGTAGTGATTCACAAAATTTAGTGTAGGTGCACTAGAGGTAAGCTCCTTAAATATGAATACAGTTCTACCAGCTTAACTAACTAAGCTCAGTTATACTGAATTTCATGCACATTCACTTGGTTTCTCTCTGAAAATAACTTGTAGCGTAACAAACTCCCATATTGTGTTTTAAAAATGTCACGGCCGTCATGATCTCTAGGCTACCTCATTTACGCCTTTATTCAAAACTAGCTGTGCTCCGCGGTTTCACCCGCGTTTTTCTCACAGGCGGCCAGCAAGCGCGGCCTCCTAGTCTCGCCCGCCGCCGCGCCGCCAGCGTCTTGTCTTGCTTGCATCAAGCGCGCGTGGATTTCCTTAGCAGAGTTATTTTAGAAATGTATTTATTATACTCTTCAAAGATCTTATACTTACAATCATCAACAAATATATTTCGAAAAAGTTTATTACAGGATTTTATGTTGATAAAAAACTCTATGGCCCATAACTCATTAATAGGTACCAACTCTTAACATCTTACACACGTGATAACTTTTAAACGAAATATCCGATTGAGATAAAACAAAAAGTATTTTACTTCTACATAAATACTCTTGATAACATAATGCTTAATTTCGATAAAGATTAATATTACGATACATATTTAACGTAGTTTTTTTTTCTTCAGACGATTTAATAATAATTTTGAACACAAAATCGGTTATTGTGATTAAACCATGATAGCTAGATATATGTTCTCCCGGACTTTTTTGTAGGTCTTAATGGGATCTACAAACCCGTAGTACATCATTTTGTTCTATTGTCAATAGTTTTTGCAGCGCACGCAAAAATAGGTTTTCGATTTTACACCTTGTGTTACAAAATAGCAATTTTATTACGGATCCCTAATTTTGAAAAAAATAAAACATAGCCTATAGCCTTCCTCGATAAATGGACTACCCAACACTGAAAGAATCATTCAAATCGGACCAGTAGTTCCAGAGATTAGCGCGTTCAAACAAACAAACAAACAAACACTGCAGCTTTATAATATTATAGTATAGATAAAGAATAGAATAGAATAGACTCCGTTTATTTGACAACACATTAGTTAAGTGTTGGTTTTCATTGCCGCCGTACAAGCATTATCATAGTACAATATGATCATACTGCGTTAAAACCGTGAAGGAAAATATCGTGAAGAAAACGGCTGCCTTATTTTGTAAGTCAGTCGCTATTGTTTACCTTTCTCACGAGTACGGACACAGCTTCTGACTTGTCTATAATATGTGTACGGACTTTTAGTGTGAAAAGGAATAACGTAGACCAAGCGACAAGCTTACAAAATAAAGCAGCCGGTTGGTTGTAACGGCACCCGTTTTTTAGAAAGTCGTAGTGCACAAGTTCTTGGTGTGACTCACTGTTCTATTTCTTATTTCCTAAGAATAATCTAAAACTGCATTCATATGACTCATAATGATACTGAGGGCGTTGACCGAATGATCTTCACTTTACAATCGCGACTGTTCGTAGGATTTCAGGCCTTGTTTGGATTACTGAGTTACTGACACTGTTTATAGAACTGAAGCATGCGATTTTGGCTCAAGAGTCGAGAAGATAAGAATTATAATTGCATGATGCAGAACATGAAAGGCTGGCCGCAAACTGGAAATTGATATTACGGTGACTCAGTTTCTTATCGTGTCTGCCTACTGCCTGCCAAAATATTTGATGTCTTTTTATGTAAAAAACTAGTTTAACCGCGCGGCTTCGCTCTCATGGTGTAAATGTTAACACCTTATTTAGGGAAACCCTGAAACACGTGTTGTATTGTATTTTGTTTTCCAAACAAATCAAGTTAATCACACCGCCCCCGTTTAAAAGTTTCCATACTAATTTTAGAACTCCCTTACCTCCTTTGAAAAAAGTTACGTTTTATATACCTACTTTTATGTTTATTAAACCGAGTTATGAGCAAACCGAATCAAGAAATATATTTTTTTTCATAGAAACTTTACCACCCTGTTTCACTGAAAACATACAAAGATTTATTCCGTAGCGGGAATCGAACCTGCGCTTCCTGCGTCTCAGCACTCGGCCGCCACGACACAACACAACACGTTGTTGAAACTACTATAATTTTTTTATCTAATCCAGAGAACAAGTACCTAAACCAATTCACGTAGATTAAATTATTGTAGTTTGTCTTTGTAACTGTGTGTACTTAAATAGATTAAATTAACCCAATTTACCACAAACATACTAACTTCACAATTTAAGTATGATAAGATATTATGAATGGCCTGTGACAACACGACTAACAAACTCAACTAAGTGGAAATTATGAGATGATGGTATGTCTTTCGTCTTCCCTCTAACAACAACGGATATTTTATCTAATTAGTTTGAAAAGTTGATTATTCTGTCAGACTTTCTCCTTGGTTACATTACATAATCTTGAAAAACTTTGATACCGTCCTTGAGAAGTAATATGAAATCTTCATCACGAAAGGGAAAACTTTGAACTATAATTACTACGTCTTAGAACTCCCGCTTATAAGTCTGTACGGAGACATTTATAACTAGAAGGTATAAGGTACGAATTATCTGTTACCTTGGACGATCTCGGTAGCGTGGCGCGCGAGTGCTCGGCTGAGTCGCAAGAGGCTCGGGTTCGATTCCCGCTGCGGGATAAATGTTTGTGTGTTCTGCAAATATTTTTTCCGGGTCTGGGTATTGCAGTATTAAGTATTTACAGAAAAATGTATATAAGTATTATGTCAGCCATCTGGTGCCCAAAGTACAAGCTTTGCTTAGTTTGAAAACAAAAAAAAAACACAAGGTATAAACATGTACTTCAACATGCAATATGGCAAATAAATAATAATAATAAATATTGGAGGACATATCACACATCACCATCTAGCCTATCTAGCCCCAAACTAAGCAAAGCTTTCTCCCGCAACGGGAATCGAAGCCGCGCCTCTTGCGTCTCAGTCGAGCACTCGCCCGCCTCGCCACAGAGGTCGTCAAATACCGAAAGAGGCGACGCCAGAAGTAAAAAAAGGAAAAATACAACATGTACACAAATGGCTAATTACAAGTTTCCACAAGTAATGGACTTGATGATGATAACTTGTCTCCGTACCTGTCCCTTCCCGCTTTAATATGAATAGAACTACAGAACTGCAGGGACATTTGCATTCCACCTCGTACTTTCCTAATTACGAGCCCGACAACTTTCCCTGGAGCAAACTCGTTGGATGAGATTTCCTCTTTACGAGTTTTACAACTATAAGTGCACCTGACTGTACCGATCCTAATCCTAATCTTACTTATATTATAAATGCGAAAGTTTATGAGGATGTTTGGATGTTTGAGCCTCAAGCACGCCTAAACGGCTGAACGGATTTGAATGAAACCTGGAATAAGTATACATAGTACATGTTACTGGATTAACATATAAGCTATTTTGAGTTAGCGTACCACTGGTCAGTTTCCTTACTCGTCAATTTCACTAATTCACCACTTTACTCATTAGAAAGTTTCGGTAGGTTGACAATTTCGCTAGTTAGGCATTTTCCTGATTCTTCAGTTCCCTCCTTCGCTTTTTCGGTGACCGCAAAAGGCATTACGATCTGAGCGCTTCCGTGCTTCGGAGGGCACGTTAAATTGTCGGTCCCGGCTTTTAGGTCCTAAAGACATGACGAAAGCCTTTAGGCGGCCTAGAAACTCCGTCACAAGAGTTGGCCACTAGCTCATACGAACTTACTTTTGTTTCTAGTGAAAGAAGAAAAATTAAAAGCTAGTAGGAGCTAAGTGTTGTGTTGCCATGGTGCTGGAGTTTTTGATACCCACGACTCAGGTAATCCTAGTGTGGGGTCAGAACTTTGTATGTGACTGATGGGTGTTATTCATTAGTAAGTCAATGCAAAATTAGCCGTCACCTTTGGTTAAAGACATTTGAAAACAAATGAATTGGAGTCAGGGTGACTGACGCAATACTATACAGCTTGTGCGGGCCGTATCAAATTCGTGTCCTAAATACACTGTACCTCTGAGTAACCTAACTTTTATGTACGTACATAAATAACTTTGTTCCTGAAGCTACCTAATGTTTGAAACAAATATGAAAAGACTAGTTTCCACCTGCGGCTTCTCTCGCGTGGTACCAGGATAAAAAGTAGCCTATAATGTTATTCCAGCACACATGCTATGCATGTTCCAAGTTTTATTCAAATCCATTCAGTCGTAACGGCGTGATTGAAGGTACAAACATCCTCACATCCTCACAAACTTTTGCATTTATAATGAGCTGCGCATACCGCTAACAATATTGTACAAAATTGTTGTTTAGTTTAGTGAGCTAATCTCAGACCAATTACCTAAAAGACACGTCGTCGTCCCTACTCCCAAGCTCACCAACAGAATCGCATAACCACGATACCTTATTTCCTAAGTATAAGTACTATAATTTCATTCTGTTGTAGGTAATGAAATGCTCATAGAAGCGAACTCACAAAATTACACATACATACATATTATCACGCCGGTATCCCTAATGGGGTGGACAGAGACACAAGACATAAGAAAACTTGCAGCCACTCCTGAATCAAAGTCCCAAGATGGATACGGTGAACCACGGTGACAGGTGATCAGCCCATTGCTCATATAAATTGTCCATCATGTTGGAAGGATACCTATCCCTTAGCGAACTTTTACGACATGCTCGAGTAGAGAAGCAGCTGGAGAGTTTCTATGTTTTTTCTTTACTCCCTGTCCAGCAGAGAAGTACCTAAATACTCACCTAAAAAGCACTAGTCAGAGAAAGCGAGTTAGAATTTTATTATGAGAAGCACTGAATTTAACGTTATTGAAACACTGATCAGGAAATCCGACGCAAATATAAATTTTACTGACCTATAAAACTAAAAACAAAATGATAAAGAAATATAGTAGAACCGGCATAAAGAACCAATCAAGATATAATATTTCAAGCCTCGCTTCTTATTTTTTAAAGCAAACAACTTGCTCGAAAGCTTGAGAAGCTTGTGAATTACTCAGATTACTTTAAGATACGTTAATGTAGTGTTAAACTGATACTCAAACAAGACTTTTACATAGGAAAATAATATTAATTACGAAACATAACAATTTGCACTATTATGTTAGTCCACCATCATAGAGTACCATAGAGTTTGTATCTCTATTTCTGCTATTGTCACTGTCAACAATATTATCTGTCTATTGTATTAGAAAAACCTTGGCTGCCTTCCTATTGCTATATATAATATCTCACTAGTTCATATGTAAAATTAACTATAACAACTACTGCTGTAACTACCATATGAAAGCAATAAATATATTGAATTAAATTAGAAATGCGCGTTACGGACGTGTGTTTATCGGTAAGTCTGTCTTTTATTCGGTACCTACTTAAGTTTCATATCTAGGTGCCTAGTTCTGGTGCAGATCTAGTAATGTTTCAGTCTGGTGCAGTGCACATCCACAGGATTATTTTAATGAATAGCTCGCTTTGTTCAAAGGGTTATTTGAATAAGAAAGTGGAACTTTCACCGCATCGCCGGTATTTTCTTTGGTAATTGAATTGGACGGATGAACGTTTCGTCTGAATGAAACCGTAGGATCCCTGGAGTTTTTTGTATTTTCTACTAGAATAGTTGAAATGTGCGCAATAGTTTGTCGACAGCAGTTGGGGATACAGTCATGAACGAATTGAATATATAAACAATGTTTTAGCTAGGCTCCTTCTTGTGTTTTATTATATAAATAGTTAATATGACTTTCCGCTGCACACAGTCAGTTATTTAATCTTAAGTATCTTTATGGTCTTTTCAAGAATAAAAACATCTCACTCTTTTATGGCGAAGATTAATAAACGATCGTAGGGTCTGTTGTATAATCACAATGCTGGGCAAGAGTGTATGCTGTAGACATGCCAATGTTTAAATGGATGTGTAGGGTGTCAAGAATGGATAAGGTAAGTGTTTGTGAGAGGAAGTCTGTCAGTAGCGTCAGTTAAGAAGCAATATTTTGGCGTGGTATTGATATTATAATATTATAATTATGTGTGTGGATAGAAGTAAGCCGTAGAAAAGATGGATAGACTGAACAATTATTTAATTAAGAAAGGAGTAAATGTTGCTTTACTTAATACTTGTTCCAATTCAACATAAAAAAGAAAGAAATAAATTAAAATCACAATTATATTTTAATTTATTATTAATAATTATTAATCCATACAAAAAAACAATAAAGACAGAACATAACAATAAAAAAGCATATTACTATATTGCTTTATGTACACAGGCAGGCCTAATCTTAGGAGAAAGTACCTTAATCATGCCCTGGGTTTCTCTGTCTAAGCCGGATATTGTCAAAAGTTTCAGACTCAGCTTTGAGCTAACTTCTAGAAGATGGAAAATGGAAGGGAAATAATTCTCTGATTACTAGATATGTTCAATAACTATAGTGTAAATAGTTGCTATGCTCGCAATACTATTTAGAAACCCAAACTAGTAAACTGTAGCACTATTCACCGATGAAACTTTGCAATCGCTTTGTCGTCCTCGAAGGCCTTTCATCCATTTGGTGTCGCTTGGGAAATCAGAATGTATTCGCTTATCTGGCCTCATTAGGCAGGCCGATGGCTACGACAAGGACGACAGAACCCCCAGGAGAGTACTAGTGTTGCTTGGCGTCTATTGATTGTCGATAAATCATTTGCAGAGATAATGAAGGGCTTTTTTAAAGTCTTTGTGTTATCGTAGGTATTATTGTAGCTCGTTTATGTGTTGGTCTTTTCAGACATTTCAAGTATCGTGTGCCTTAAAGGAGGTATTATTCGGGACATTTTAAAATTTAGGGGTAGCCTTCGCTTTACTAATTAGTTTTTGGAAAAATATCGAATATTAATTAAGAGACTTGAGACTTTGAATCAGAAGTGGCTGCAAGTTTTCTTATGATTACTATTGTGGGTCTGCCCGCCCTATTAGAGATACGGGCGTGATAATATGTATGTATTAATTAAGAGGTAGGTTTTAGGCCAATCGACTGATGGTCGAAAGCAACTCTACATTACAGAGAACAAGATTTTAGTGTCATAGACATGTCATGACACCGTTTCGTTATAGATTGGTTAACCTTATTAATAAATAAAGTTACTCAATTTACAAAGAAGTAATTGAGAGTGGAAACCACCAACTTTCTAATTAAGTCCCGACAACTACCCAGTACATGGTCAGGGTTACCTTTGTTCGGTGTACCCTTCCCTTCGGCAATCGCGCTGAATACTCATTTTATATCCTTGCACTGAGAAAAGGAACCGGAGTAGTAGTAGCTGGTACCTATTGTACTAGGATAGCATGAGTTTTGATTACTCTTCCTCAAGTCGATTGCTTTTGCTTTTCTGAGTGACAAGACCTTACTAGGACTTTAATTTGCACAATGTCTCCAATGAAATCTGTCCTCGAAGCAGCTAGTATTGCTGATGCGTATCTGGTCACTTTCCTCAACTTTTCAGATGACCACTAGAGCTCGTCTCCTGGCAAGCACTATTTCACGAAATCAATCGTCGGGCGTGTCTTGAACAGTTTTTCTAATGACTGGCCAATAGCCGGCCATCTACCGACATCAGTTCCTGTTGGAATCTACATTTTTTGAGAAAGGGATCCAAATTTTCATGTCACTAAAACACATAATACTGTTTCTTTTATCTCGTTTCAGTTCTGTACAGATTGTACGACCCTGCAACCTAAATAAAGTGCATTTTGCATGCATTTCATTGCGGTACCAAATTAATATTCGCTTCAAGTAATCCCAAATACATATTTTATGGGAGAATTGAGAGATAAGCCTACTTCAATTGAAGGTTCGACTTATTTTATGTCGAAATCCGCCTCAAGGCAAGGGTATATATTGACCAGTCTTTCCATTATTCAAAGTCACGCTTAAATTCTTTGGTCAATTGATTGCAACCGTCTCACTGAATTCAAAGCATCTAGACTGGTGCCAAGGGTTTGAAGTACCACGAAGCTTAGGATAAGACGCGCATCGCCCGAGGCCATTTCTTCTGATAAAACCCTGTTTCGTCCAAACTATTCCTTTCATTTATTTTATGACCGATCTTTTTCCTTTCTTTGCTTTGAAATTGATTTTTCAAGATCACTTTCTAAACGTGTGTACTGTGTAATCCTACTGGCCTGGATCTTTGTTTTTAAGTTCGTTTTCGCCAAGGATTTCCTTCTCTCGTAGTAACTACCTACTCATCTTTTCACAAATCTCGATTAAACAATTTTGTGATTGAAGAAACGTAAGTGGGTATAATATAAACTATACCGTTCATAATGGATGTTTAAAATGATCGATGCTTATATCAGCAGTTCAAATTACCATTTTGCAGCGTCCCAGTAATTTATTCACATTGCAATGACTGGCTCAGTCAGATGGAATTTAATATATTCCGTTTATATGTATATTATATAATCTCAGACATGAGGGATGTTGTGTTGTTGAGATGAGCTCTTGGTGTACTCTTGCTAATGATTTCGATTTGTGACAAAATATTCAGGATCTAATATAGAAAAATGATCTAAAAATGTCACTCGTATTATTATGTCAAGCGGTCAGAGAATCTCAAATGCCTAGAGATGGGAGTATTATTTATCACGGTGATAGGGAATATATTCGGGAGCTTCGTTACGTTTACCTATGGCAAGATAAAGATTAGATTAGAGAGAAAGAGACGATAAGAGATAAAGTTAGTTCACCAAATAAAAAAACCTAACTAGCTACCTAGCTACTACCAATACGGAATCAATATCAACAGGAATCTAGGTGCTCGACGATGAAGCTAACACAAATCAAAAAGCTTTGATCCGCGAAAAGACAATGGTTTCTGCGAATTAGACAGCACAGCTGCATCTGAAAATAGCAAAAAAGCTAACAATTCTGGTGAATGTCAGACGAAAATCAAACCAAAAGATCAAAGAGTCGTTTATGTATCGTGTTGCGTAGTGGGTTTGCAGATCACATCTGCATCCTGTGTCTCACTTTGTGTTGTGCAAATGACCGATAGTATTCAGATAAACTTAATCTCTGTTGTTCTTAAAAAATCATTGGAAAAGACGATGACTAAGCGATGATATGACGAAAGCTATGAGAATCGGGGTACTTGATGACGTAGGTTGGCCTACGAATCGTCAAATCAGCAATGTTTGTAGCCTGATAAGTAGCTGTCGTTATTCTATATCATATAGAAATAAACTTAGAACTAATACATGTACTAACAAATATCATTCGATTTGAAAGAATCAAAGAGCAATCTTGTTTACAGAGCTTTTTATTTAATCTAAGATAGACTCGTTGCTTTTATCACATATATTAAAATTCCTCGATCCGTTTACGGCTTACTCTATTAATGGAATGCTTACCAGAATCTCTGAATCACCACTTATCTACATCTAAAAAATGGACAGTGCAAGTCGTAAAAATTCCAGTGCCAGTTCAAAAAGAAAAAAAAAGTAAGAACTGGACTGCAAAAATGTTTCAACTAGCGAAACAGATCTGATAAGAAACCGGTACGAGCTAGCCCGAGGAAGCTTAAGCATCTATGTATTGTGTATGCAACTGGAGGAAGGAACGAAATCTAAAAACGGGTTGGAATGGATGAAAATAAAACGCAAGGGGCGGCGCGTTTGTAAAACCATGTTTGGAAGTTGTTTATGGAAGCACAGAATATAATAGTGTTTACTTAGCTTGGTAAGCGGCTACTAACTTATATACCTCTAGGTAACTATGGTTACACTCTGATGTTACGAAATCATCACTGGAGTATTAATTGGCTAACACACATGAGCGATATTCAAATTTAGAACGTGTAAATTCAGATGAAAACTACATAATACTTGTTACTGATTTTTGGTGCGAATACGATGAATGGCTTTAACATTCATTGCTTGTATATCCCTTATTTTTCTTCAGGTCCAATATTATTACCTACAGATGATGTATAAGCGATTTTTAGAATCTTCATGGCAATTTAAAGCGTAAATTCATTGTAATAGGGTCTATTTTACAATTTAAGCAGATAGAAAGTGGCGTTCACTATTTTAGAGTGTATCTGTGAACAGATTGTCTTATCCAATTAGATTGCTGTGCGGTGTACCTATTCAATGCGTGCCAGTGCTTCGGGTTTTATTCAATTATTTTTTATTCCCATTTCAATACAATGAATCACTTCTAAGCGATTTACCGCCGTAGATTATACAGGTCTTATTTTCTCCAGCGAATATAAAATAAACCAAGATTTTTTGAAAATATCTCCGAATATACAGCTCTTTTTAAATTCAATTCTGATTGTGATGTAAAATATACTTTGATGGTTGAAATAATCATATCAGAAAAGGTACTTACCTACAAAATTCAGAATGGATAATGTACCTTGGTACTCATTTTCATCTTTATTTTCGCTCTCAAGTGAATCCGTCTTATCTCACCCTGCCAAAAATTTCTTATAAAGTTCGTAGGGTCAGTTTTTATACTTATTTCTTACTACTGTCCTTAGCAAGAGGTCTTGCTTGCTTATCATGAGCACCGAGAAAACGCTTATCTCTATGGTAGAAGAGAATAAAATGACATTTGAGTGTAGACAAAATAAACTTTTCTATACCCCCGAACATGGCGTTACAAGAAGAAAGAGTTTCTAGGTAGACAAATCCTTTCCATAGCAACGGCGAACCAATTAGTGTTGTACTTTTTGCTCACTTAGAGAGAAATATCTATTCTAGGAAGAAAATAAATTCTCGGTGCTAATGCTAAGCAGGTTGGAAATCTCATTGTAGAGAGAACACTGTTGTTAATTTACCATGTTCTTTTACCAACCTGCGTACATACTTGTACTACAATTAGCTAGCGGTCAGTGCTCAGATTTAATTTATCGTGCTAAGTCCCTTTTGACATAATTGTATCAAGAAGCTTCTAAAATTTCTTTAAACCAGCTGCGTATAATATCTTGGTAAATATAAGTAAGTTACTTCTCTGACAATGTCACTGTTAAAACCTATTATTATTGAATTACTGGTTGATGGTCCTTGAAAAAAGTGCATCTGACGAGTCTCTTGTAAAGATGCTCACTAGTTGGTACCATACCAACACTTTGTTTTATTTTTAACTCTAGAAAGTAGAAAAATACAGAGCTTTTAAAGTTTTATAGTCAGTAAGAGCATTGAGAGAACGCGTAGAATCGTGGTTATTTAGAACTCAGAACTTTACTCTAGAGGTTACCCCAGAGCTCAGAGTATTTCAAACATTGCTTGTAGAAAGTCAAGCGAATCCTTCTTTGAGGTCTATGTCCAATGAACTGGTTAATGATGATTGTTATGAATGCAGTAAGGAAATTTTGCATAAATTGCCTTTTTCCACTTAATGTGGGCTCTGTACAACATGTATTTTTCTTCGGCTTCCCTCTGTCAGAAGTCATCTCAGTACTTACTCCTTACTCACGTCATACAAATTATTAATGCAATTTAAACGAAATTACAAGCGCTTTATCAAACCACTCTAAGGTGACCCTTGGGTCGTCTATTAATAAAACAATTTGTAATTTTTGTTTTATTTTATTTTAGTCAATCATAATACTGTGTAAAAAGGAAGCTACCATTTTGTTGTGGTGATAAAAAAATAATTGAAAGTCATTTTATACCTAATGAAATTTATATGTTTTATGTTTACGGATCTTATTTCTTTTGTCAACAGGTACAGTGTCATCCTGACGATATCAACGAACTCCTCTGACGGGTTCAGCTTAATAAGCGGTAAGTTTAAGATAAAGATATAATAAAACTACATAGGTATGTCATTATTATCATCCACAGCTCTTAGTATCAAACTGTTGGGTGTAGGGATCCCTATGTCATGTACCTTACGCATTCTAAATGGTGAGCACTGGTGGTCTAGTGGTAGTGACCCCGCCTTCCGATCCTAAGGTGTTCAAATCCGCCGACATTTGCCCAGCAGTGGGACGATATACGATAATTAAAAAACCGGTCAAGTGCGGGTCAAATTCGCCCACGAAACTGAACCATCGTACATGTGTACTTTTCAATTTGATTTTTATTCAATGTACTTTTTAAATAGGTAGGTTCGATGATCGATTACGAATGTTATAAAAAAGTTTCTTGTATGGGGCCTCCTTTTATTTTTTCCGTTTTATTCTTTGATGTTATAGCGGCAATATAAATACACGCTCTGTGAAAAATTTACCTATCTACCTATGAGTGACAGTGCCCGCTGACAGACGGACAGACGGACAGCGGTGGCTTAGTAATAGGGTCCCATTGGTACCCTTCGGGCACGGAAATCTAGAAAGGTACCTAATAGTATACTTCATCTATACTATATCTATCGTAATAAAAAAGCTCACACTGCTTGTTGTGGTCGCAAAGTTTTCACCTGTTACAAGTTGTAAGAAAATACCAAACGCAGTATCGACTAAAATAATGAGTAATGTAATAAAAGCGGTGGCTGACCGGGCGCAAGGACGTGGAATGTCAGCCCACGGTCGCACTAATTGCTAAAAATTTATCTTGTGTTAAAATATGACGCGGGACGATTTATGGAATTCGCTTTTTGGGGATATCAGAGAGTTGGCACCTTTGGAAAGCTCGCTTCATCGTTGATCCTTGCCTAGACAAGCTTCGAGGTCAAGATCTTTCTTATTTTAAGGGTGCCAACGGGATCCTATTACTAAGTCTGTCTATCCGAGTACTAAGTCTGTCCGTCCTTTCGCCCATCAGTCCGTTCTGTTAGCGGGCTATATCTTATGAACCGTAATAGGGAGATAATTGACATTTTAACAAAATGTTTAGGGATTTCTATTGCCGTAAATAATACAAAAAAATAAAAGGGGATCGCATACAAGAAACATTTTTGTACCTGTGTGACGGAAAACTTCGTGTGCAAATACAATACAATAATAAAAATATCATGAAGAAAGAAGAACGTCATTGGATGAGAATGTTGCCTACATTATGAAAAAAAAAACATTTATTTGTAAGAAAGTAGGATTGTGACGACCTTACAAATGGAATAAGGATAAGGAGATGATGATGATGATGATGCACTTTTTTGTGTTTTACAGCATCTTGAAAATTGTTTTCCCGATTAGTTTTCTTACACCCAGAAGATACAAAAAAGTTCGTAAACTTCGTAGCTTATGTTTCTCAGAAAGCCAATGCTCCAATAAAATAAATGATGCGAATGTCAGTGACACAAAAAACCTTCGACAACTCATGGCCTTCACAGAATCTTTTTTGTAGACGAAATAGTAGAATCTGAAGAATCTGAATATGTAAAACCATTTCTTACGTTGCTGACTGACTGACTGGCTGACAATCATCGCACAGCCTAAACTACGGCCTTGACTGATCGGTGAAGTTAAGCAACGTTGTACGCGGTCACCATTGGGATGGGTGACCGCAAATAGCGGTCGGTCCCGGCTTTGAAGTCGTTAAGCCATGACGGAGGCCTTCAGGCAGCCTAAAAACTCCATCACAAGAGTTGGCCACTAGCTCATACGAACTTACTTTTTTATGAAACTTGTAGGGCATATGCTTCTGTAGGGGTGCACTAAGGAAGGATTTTCCAAAATACCTACAGTAAAATTCTTAAAGGACGCTGCGGGAAAATGAAGTTTGTATATAAACAAAACTGTCTCGGGGCCTTGAATATACCTATTCAAAGTTCTAAGAAACTATGGTACTAAACCGAGTAATAAAACACCATAATATCAAATAACGAAAACACCTTACCTACCAATCAACCGAAAATTGTCGGAGACTTTTACGCATGCACAGAGACGCGCGGGAGGGTACGTCAAGGTCATCTGTGACGTCACGGACGCGCACAATGACCCCCGAAACGTACCCACTGCTGCGTAATCTGTGGCGCGTAGTGATGTGCGAGTTACATCGACATTCGATGACACTTGTGATAATTCTGTTGACAGACAGCTAAACAAATTGCTGTATTAGTTGCGGTTCGGTGTAGGTTTAGGACTATTTGGTATGTTGATTGGAAAGTAAGTAAACCTTTTTCACCTGCCAATAAAAAAAAAGGTAATGGTGGTACGAGAACTTAAGTTGACGTAGTGACGGATAACGTCGCATAAAACACGCTTATTTGTTTTCCCAAAGATTAGATAACTTTATCAAAGCTATTTGAATTAATGAATCGAAATTTAGGCTAATGAAATACAAGTAATGTCTAAATCAAGCTAGACTTGTTTTCAGCTACCTACAATGTTTTATTCAAGTTTTATCCAATTAGGATTTAGGCAAACGGTATTTCGAACGCTATATTCAAACGAAACACTTATATTATTTGTAAAAAACGGGTAAATTATTATTGTTTTGAGGTTGTTATAGTTTTTATTTCGCGTCATTTATCTATGCCAGAGTGTCATAAGTTTTTTACGATGCGGCCCTGTCAGATTCGTGCCGTGAGATAAGCTATGATTGTAAATGAATTCAGCTATGAAATATGTAGAAAAGAGTTCTACATTAACTTATGAATATTAAACAAACTTTTATTAAAAACACATGAAAATTAAAATACGTACACTTACTGGTAGCTTTACAAATAATTTCGTAATTACGAGTAATATCTAATTTCCTAGGGTACTTAATCTGCGAATTTGAGATAGGTACAATCATTTATCTTTAAAGATATTTGACAAATATTCGCAATAAGTTTCAATAGTATCTTGTCAGTCCTTTTCATGCTCATCAAAACCTTCTCTAATTTTCAATTTCGTCGCGAAATATCTCTTAGCTACAGCAAACAAATATCGAATCCTTTCGATTGTATATTTAGGACTCAGTAAAATTCCACTGGCTTTGAGCAACAAAATGACTTGTGATTCAAATCACAATTTTATTTATATTCACGCCGATTCTCGACGCTTGGGATTTCCTTCCACACGTCTTGTAGGCGACTACAATAAAATTATTCTTGCATTCTATCACCATACTGTTTCTGTGGCAATGCATGTAACTTAGCAATAAATCATTTTGAATTTTCATAAAATAACAGAATATAAATATAACGCCATACATGCTTAAAATTTTTGAAATAGTTACCTTTATTTTAAATTTAATAATTTTAGATTTTAACTTACATGTAAAATCGTAAAAAGGCACCTAGCACAATATTAATTAATGGCAGAAAACATAAATTATACAGTTAGAGAATTAAACAAAACATAAGACGCTCAAACGCGAAGTTCCGTTGTATTTATGGTAAGTATATTGAATTCATTTTACGAACACAATTTTCTAAACTCTTAAGACAGATCTACTTTCAGATGCAAAAAAAAAATAACAACTAAAGTTTTCCAACAAAAGATTGCGCAAGTTCCTTACAATCCGCAGCAGTCCGCTTGCAAGTGGTGTCACGTAAAGATGGCGGTTAATCTGGCACCAGTCGTCACGAATATTGATGTGCCATTAATCATACACGTAACCCCATCGCTCATGGCGGTGACATGGAACTTGGGTTCTCTAGAGATAATTCAGAAACTATCAAGAAAACTCATTCATCTTTGTTTTTAGATGTTTTTGTGTTTTCCATTAAGTATACTTAGTTGTTAGAAACTCTTTTGATTCATTGTCCTGACTCAGAATTAAATTAACTTAATCGAACTTAATGACGGCCTCGGTGGCGTGACGGGAAATTGCTCGGCAGAAACGTGAAGCGCGGGTTCGATTCCCGCTGCGGAAGATATGTTTGCATGATCTGTAAATTTTTTTTCCGGGTCTGGGTGTTGTGGTACCATGGTACTCGTAGTTTCTGATACCCACGACACAGGGAATCCTAGTGTGGGGTCAGGACTATGTATGTGACTGTTGGGTGTTATTTATTTATTAATTGCCTATTAGCATTATTACCTTCAATTTGAAACATTTTTCTTTTCAAAAACATCAAGATGTAAAACTAGACAAATAAATGCTGATACTCTCCACGGAACCATCTCTGCTGGTCGATGACGCAAGATTCTAACCATTATTATGCTCAATACATTTTAGCGAGCATGTTTCGTGTCATTGTCATTTGTACACAACATTAAAGTAGATAATATTCAATTGTTTGTAGAACGATCGTGTCGTTTTTGTTAGACAGATTCACGCAGTGTGAGCTAACATGCCATAACTTCAGATAACTACAAATACACTACTATTTTTTGCGTAAGTAATTGAAATAGTAGAATTATCCATGTATATGGTATTAGGAACATGAATACAACTGTTTTGTTCAGAGCCTTGAACAGCTTCAATCAAAGGTGGAGAATCGCAAAGATCCGGGTTCAGTGGAAGCTCTTGGCTATGCTAATTAAAAAGTAGAGACGTCAAACAACGCGGTGCAATACAAATTATAAATCAAAAAAATTATACCAAACTCTTTTGAGGAGCACATAAAATGAATGAATTACTTATTACAATTTCATAAACGGTTAAAAATATTACTTATTTAGTTCGGTACTTACCTAAATAAGTAATATTTTCTGCTTCACCTGCGAGATACATGTGTATTAAATTCGCTCTTTGTTCATTTTTCGCGAAGGTCGTTTGATAAAAGCAATACATTTTTCTTTAAAAAATCCTCTTTACGGAATATCGTTTTACTGCGCGGTTTTATGTCATAGTCAGTAATGTTACAATAGTTTTAATGGTTTCTTTTATCTAGAATCGCTGAACAATATTCTATTGTAAACAAGCGTCTACTTGCAAATGTTTCTCTGACACATCGCTTGCACAAGATTTTTTCTCGAGACGTCTGGTAACATCGGTTTTTCAAGGATATTTTTCTATCGTCTCTTTTTTTTCGTTTTATTGAATTTACCTTCAACCTCTAACTATTCCCTCGATACTATAAGTTTTCTGCATAACGTCATGGTAGTTAAGTGTTTCTGATTTACAATAGTACTTACGCAAAACAGCAACAGATAAACCACAATATTTACGCCTTGCTTCAATGTCGTAGGTACATTAACAGTCAGAGTATGCGTTTGCGAGTAACAATGGAAGATGAATGTTCGGAATTGAGGCTGGCCTCGATGTGTCTTGACGCTGTCACCGTGAACCTTTATCATGACAGAAATTTCAAGCACAGCCTCATATAACATTTAGGTTAAAAAAAAAAAATTGTCATACCATCTAAAAACCGTGAATAAAAAGGCATGTCATAGGACTTAAAAAAAGGTCTTAACGTGTCAAGTGCACTTTAAATCCTTTTGTCACAGTGGTTCAATAGATACGACCCAACTAATAGTAGCTGTAATAGTGACCTTGTTGCAAAGAAAATTGATTGGCAACAGTTAGTTGTTCCATGAAATGACTGCGTATGTTGTCAATATCACTTGACACCAATAAAAAAACCAAGGTAAAACCAAACATAAAACTCTACCTCAAAGCTCCGTTTGAAATGCGTTGTAATAAAACTTATAACAATCGAGATGAGTGTGATGAAGTGAGAACCTTCAATATCCGGTCAGTCATCAAAATTTTTAATTATTGAATCAAAAGACGCCTTTGTTTATTTTTTACGAAGAACTCTGAACTCGTTGAGCATTTTTATTTGAATATGAAGCTTTCTATAGAATTGAGAGTTTTTAGCACTTATTTACGGATTGGAATTTTCGGCTTAAAAGTTTTAACTTCATTCAGAGTCGAGTTTTGCCCTATTTTCAAATATCACGAGGCAACATTCAAATCATAAGCTTAAATGATTTATTTTAGACTCAGATACCTATTTAGTCTTTAATACTGGTTGTAGTTATTCAGTGTTTTGGCATTTTGTAAATGCTTTACTGAAACAATAAGTGACAAAATTGTGACAACAGCGCAAGTCACATCCATCACGGTTAGTCACAGACAGTTCGAAATTTAAATAATAAATGCAAGTTACGTCCACGATGACCGATAAAGAGGTCGTCCACATACAAATTATGAGGTAATGCTTCAATGTCACATCGTTTTAGAAATCACTAGTTCTGTCGCATAGCAATTTTGCAAGCTAAATAGAATTCAAGGTCCTTTGCTTTTCTGATATATTATACCAATATTGTATATCTTCATAAGCCTAAAGTTAAAAAAAAATGTCTCGTAAAAATTCAGCATTTCAGACAGGCAAAGATATTTTTTCTTATGATATCGCAAATTGCCCTACTTTACCTAAGTAATGAACAAATATGGTTGTGTGTGGCCATGTATGGTTACTTAAAATGGTTTACGTTTGTAGAGCTCCCTCACTCACACATTCATGTCGACAACAGCCAATCTATATAGATTGCTATGCTATATTATCATAGCATCAATGAGGTTGCCTATAAAGGTAGTTGCTCAACCACCTTCTTCTATTATTCATTGTGTAGGGCCTGTAGTGACAGTGGGGGCAATAACGTCGGGTCACTGACCGCCCTTGATTAGTACTTTTCAGTACTTAATTGCCGTCGAAATGGATAGGTTTCTGTCACGCATCATATTATTGTAAATCACTTTGACTTGACTGTAGTAAAAACATGTTGTTGGATTTAAGTTTTTGAGAAAGAACTTCTAACACAATCCTAATTTTTTTAAAGCAGGTATGTAGTTACGTAGGTGCCTAAAACGTACGGTATGGTTTCGATTAGATTTTTTATCGATATCAATATTTTTTAAAACAGAATGTGTCCAGCTGCTTCTCTCTCCGAGCATGTCGTAAAAGTCGACTAAGGGATAGTATCTTCGACTTAATATACTAATTAAGGGATAGTAGCTTAGTATAGGCCGACTAAGCTGAGAGGATGGTATAGGAGCTGGGCAAGCCTACTCCATCTTAATTCGTCCCGGGTACTACAGCGTCCCGTTTGTGAAGGTAAAAAGTTGCCTCCTGACGATGTATAAATCATCTACTATAGATGGTTAAAGGCCTTCGTTTATTTTATGAAGACCATCCAATGCTGGTAATTTTAATTGTGCATGTTGTTCTTGCTATAACTACTTAGTAATAAATAATAATGTATTACTGCATGTATGCACATGAGCTGTAGATAATTGCTGACCTGCAGACTGCAACAATAGACACAGATAGGATTCAACGAATTCCAATTACCATAATCATATTGAATCTCTACATACCTACATATTTCAAGGTGGTGTCGACGACCGATTAAAATCAGGACAATACATGATGATCATGATTGATGGGCTTCATAGCCCAGTAGGAGATAGCTCTGCGCTGTAGATTGTAGGTTCGATTTCTACCCAGTACCAATATGATGTGATAAACTTAGATGTTTGTTCTGTGTACGCTAATATAAATAATATTATAAAAATATGCATTTACATAAAAAATATTATAGGTATTTTATCAGGCATTTGGTTTCCATAGTACGAGCTTGGCTTAGTTTGGGGCTAGATGGCGCTGTGTAAGATGGTCCTTTTATGTTTATTATTTAATAATTTAAAATAAATCAATATTACAAGTATATTAAAATATACAAGCTTCGGTAAAGGTATTTCATAATGCGCAAGATTTTGTAGTATAAAGGTGATAACTTTGCAGTTGGTATTATTATTTAAAAATAATAGTTATTAACATTTCGAAAAAAACTTGAAATAAAAAAGTTATTTTTTACTAAAGAAATGATAGGTATTAGGTACCTAGGTAATCCTTTTGTTTGAATTTGGAATTTAGATCAATGTTCGCGGCCGGCCGGCAAAAGTTGGTACTTTCTGCCTCGAGGTTAATATTCTTTATAAATGTTTTATAGTTTGACCAATTGACAAATTTTTCTCACAATTCATCCTGTCCAGTAAATCACAGAAACATTAGTCGTGGGACAGACGGGAGACGCGACAAATGGCAATTGCGACATCCGACGCGCCAGCCAGGCTCACCACTAGGATAGCTTTGTGTGTACCCACCCACTTTATCATCATCATCACCCACAGCTCATAGTATCCTACTGTTGGGTATGAGGTGACCCTCAAAGAAGAAGGTTTTTGTGTAGTCTTACATTGTGTAGTATCTGTCTAGATATAAATTTATTTGGAACACATGAGACAGAGACAAAGATAATATTATATTAAAAATTTAAAAACCCCTAACCCTCGAACAGTACCTCAAATCAATCGGACTGTGAAAGTTGGTAAGACCCTTTTGTGAAGTAGAATATGAGCTGATGAGTTTCAAACATCTGAACAGATCATCATAAATTCAAAGCTAAGGACCACCTCGATTACACATAAGCTTTCAAACAGAAAAAAAACCGCATTAAAATCGATCCCTTTGATTGGGAACTACGATACCACGCACAGACACACAGATTAACACGTAAAGGGAAGACTAAATAATATATTTATACAGAAATAGGTACCTGAACTACTTCTTCGCTGGACTGGGAGTAAAGAAAAAACATAGAATGCGTCCAGCTGCTTCTCTTCCCGAGCGTGTCGTAAAAGTCGACTAAGGGATAGTATCCTCTCCAACATGATGAGATACAATAAGCAAGTATTCCCGACCCCACATAGAGTGGGATAAGGGCAGGAAGATGATGAAATAGGTACCTGAAAACCTGTAGGAGTTAATACAAAATAGACGTATATGGAACGAAAGTGACCTGACTACGTCCCAGCATCAGACGCGCCGTCTGCCTCGCCAATTGCGCCTGCGCACCAAATTGCTGCACCCCGCCCGAGAAAACTGCATCTATGACCTCATGCTATTCGTATGTCGGGGTCAGAATGTCCTTCAATAGTTTGCTTTGTTTAGCTGCTTGGCAACCGAAAACGATTAATCTGCGTTGACCAAAATTACTAAAAGTCGGCCTATGAGAACTTTTATTTGATGTATGTGACAAAAAAAATATGCTGTAAGCTTTTTGCCACAGAGTAACAGAATAACCAATGATTTTTTAATTCCGTGCTTACACCATACAAACAAAATCGGATCGTCAGCAGCTCTCTTTTTCTTGCAGGGCTGTGGGTAGGGCCTCTAGCTGGTGCTATATGCATTTTTGTTGCTCAGACAATGTCATGAGTTACAGCTGGTAATTTATAAGTATCAACGAAAATCACCGAGAAAATACTGCAACAACATTTTATGGAACAGAAACAGTTTTCTAAGCACAGACAATTTAGAGAAGATAATAAATAAAAGAGAAAGAAAGATCTGTTTGAATAATAAATAATGAAAGTAATACTGGTGTATTAGGTACTTCATTGTGCATCTAGGATACTTTTCGTTTAGTAACTTCAAAAATAAATTAGGTGCGTCAAAGAGACAGATATTATCAACATTTTTTTTTATTAATTCCAGACGATAAACTTAAAGATAACATGTTATCACAACAATTTAATCAAAAATATCAATTTCTCAAATTATCTTCCTATTTATTTCTGATGGAATTTCGCAAATTGTTTCGATTTCAAAGGATCCTTTGAATGTTTCTTTTGAATAATGTAATATAATTATGGTTATCAAAAGCTTTCAAAGGATACAAAATATACAGGCATTTTCATAGAATAACTTGTTATTCGAATCGAGTTAGGTACAGAATAAGTTTGAGAGCGCTTTTGGAAATTAAGTACCTACCTGTCTATCAAGAAGTCTTTAAGCATAATACGTGTAGGTTAGCATAATATTGACATTATTACGCAATAAAATAAAAATCATATTTTATATCCATGTGTTGACGTAGCGTAGAAAGTCTTCTTTCCATAAATCAAGAATTGCATAAAACTTTAAGGAAATTAAAAGATTTTTGCAATTCTAATAAACATGCATGAACTAAAAAGTTAATAATTTTAATAAGTTAATAAGTTAGGTTTAAAAGGGACAATTAGCGAATCATAGTGATAAAGTAAATTCGTATGAGCTAGTGGCCAACTCTTGTGACGGAGTTTTTAGGTTGCCTAAAAGCCTCCGTCATGGCTTAACGACTTAAAAGCCGAGACTCCGAAGCACGGAAGCGCTCAGCTTGTAATGATACTTGCGGTCACCCATCCCAATTGTGACCGCACACAACGTTGCTTAACTTCAACGATTAATCAAAAACGTCTAAGCAAGCTACGCCACGAGCGCTTCCATCATCATATCATCATGTTGATGATACCTATCATCATTTTTATAGAAACTGTTTATTATGATAAGGTAGTTCTGGTAATCATGACTTTCGTGAACCTGTTCATCTTCAAAGAAAACGCTTATCAGACGGTCACTTGTTCAACTTAAGTTGCAGCGATATCCAAAGCTTGCTTCTCTCATTATCCTGCCACGCAGGTTTTGCATCCGTCTATAAATAGTGGACCCTCCCCACTTTTCGAACGTAATATCGTCCTCGACTTTCAAAGCAAAATCGACGTTACGACCTTGATAAAAAGTGCAATATGGTCTGTTACAAATGAAAAGTTACAGCGTTTATGAGTGAGAGCTCACTGGCCCAGTAGCAAAGCAACTAGAAGGAATGAATTTCGCATACTGCTTGCACTTTCAATGGCTTTGTTTAGAGCCAACTTATTAATAGAGGACAACAACTAAATGAAATCAGGAGTGGCTGCAAGTTTTCTTATGATTACCTGTGGCTCTGCCCACCACATTAGGGTACGGGCGTGATAATATGTTTGCGAAGAGTTAACAACAAACAATTAATCGTATGTAGTTTCTTCTTAATCTAAGTCTATCCTCGAAGATAGTTAAACCCACTTTATGGAGTTTTCATACCTTTATTTGAGGTGGAAAAGTGACAATCCAGCTATAGACATAGCTGCAGGTACTTGGTTATGTCTACTTTGAGTAAAGGATAAAAATACGACGAAATACAAAGAAGGGATGTAATGCCCTGGTTCTTTTGGCTCGTCCTGGCGGTGGCCCCGTGCTCCCAAGATTCTTGGGATATGAATGTTTAGTAGAAAGAGTAACAGTGAGTTGTAGGGATTAAAAATCTATTGGTTGCTTAAACTTTCTTCTGCGATCTTGGGTATACTGGACTAACACCAAAAAAGTTTAGTTCTAAAAATATCAAAGAACGTTCTTGGAAAGGCAAAACACCTAATATTTCATGACTAATGATTCCGTTTTCAACTTTACTATAAAAGCTTGACAAACAAACAGATAAACAAATTATGATGATGAAAAACATCAAAGGTTATAACGTCAGTTCTAAATCAAAGTTCAGGAATGCATTAGTGTCTTGAAAAGCGACGACCGTCATGAAAGCCGTTTGGACAGTGACGACACACTTTTTTTACAACAAATTACGCTGTGGCATTTGAATTAGAGTTGTATAAATACGCTCCTTTAAAATACGGATAAAAAACCCGATCTATCTCATGTCCGGTTCCAATATTCTACTAACGGATGACGAAAAATCTTTCAAACAATGTATGGCGCTTTTCGACAGTTTACAACGTTACTATGATAACAAACGATCCGTTAGTAGAATCTAAAAGACTGATCGGGTTTTTATCCTTGTTCTTAAATGAGCGTATTTATTTATGTAACTTAGATTCTAATGCCACAGGGTAATTTGTTATAAAAAAATTCAAAATGAGTCGATCTGTCTGTGATCTATTAGAACATGGTACTCACATAACGGTGGCCGCTTTTTAGACGTGTTTTCGTTTTGACATAAACAAAGTCCGAGCGTTTCAGGATTTTGATTATAATTATTTCTAGTCAAGTTTTAATCATTCTATGTATTATGCATCTTTAACCACATTCATTATTTTTTAATTAAATTGTTTACATCAGAAAAACTAAAACAATATTTTGGATAGTATTTTATTTAAATTACATGACACCATTTAGACTAAATGAGTTATATTTTTCTAACTATTTAAAAACTATGTACACCAATGAAGCTTAGTTAGTATTTTCTTCTTTAATTTGGACATCACAATACTGCTCCGGTATTCCGTCACTAGTCTGCAAATGATTGGGACTTTCGAAGTATTCATTCGAGCCAGAGTTACTCGGCGAATCGGTAATCTTATTCGTTATAAATTCAGACACGCCTGGCATCGAAGAGTCCAAAGAATAATACATCATGTTCTCATTATCGTTGCCCAGCAAACTAATTTCGGTGTCATTCACCAGGTTGAAAACTTCCCGTTTCAATTGTATTTGTACCTTCTTAGGGAATGTTTTCACTGTTTCTGCTATGCCTTCGAAGAATGCATTCATTTCATGAACAGGCCGGTGGCCAGTGTTAGCTTTGCTCGCGACGGGCTTCTTAGGTGCTATGCCAGGCTCTGGGATGACTGGTAGATTTTGAAGAGCTTGTAATTTTACTTGAGGCTCTTCAGACTTCACAATCTCATTAGACATGGGATCTAAATCTACATATCTCTTTTTCGGAGCGAACGTGAATTTTTCATTGAGAAACGAAAGTTGTTTTTCATATTTCACTGCACGATCCTTTGCTCGATCATTTCTACTTCTTACAATCAGAGCTTTTCTATAATTATCTCTCAGCCTGGTCCATTTTGTTTTGCAATCGTAGGCTGAAAAATAAAATTAAATAATATTGTTAAGTAAGATTTCATTATGTACAGATAGACTATGCAAGTAAGTTCAAAAGTTTCCAATCCGGATGCCTATAAGTTTTTTACTAAGGTATCGGTTAGTGCGAGAATGTCGAAACTGCACCTACCTACTTAATAAAATAAATTATTAATCTTTATTTCAAACTACATTAGAAAACGTTACAAGTTAATCATCATCATCATCTTCCTGCCCTTATCCCACTCTATGTGGGGTCGGCACAACATGATCATTGAGTCAGAGTCATCAGATCATGCTAAAACGTTACAAGTTAATGCACAACGTAAATTATGCTTAAATATGTGGCAAACGCGTTTTCAGAAATCAAACAAAAGGAACATAATTAGCTGACTAGCAAGCTGTACCCTACAACTACCACAGTTAGTGCCTTGTCTATATGGGGAGCATGACGTCACAGGTGCACTTGCGCGCGCACTTCAAAATAAAAACTCGCCCTGCTTCAATGTATACAAAGAATTACCCACAAAACTTAAAGTCGGATTCACTCATATATACATTATCTTTGAACACAATGTTTTGGATTAGGTACTTATCAAAACCCTATCATAATGGAGCTTACAAAGATATTAAAATATGCCTTACCTGAAGCTGATGTCAGGTTGGATATTTCGTTCCACGCTTCTTCCTTCTTCTGCTGATCATTGTATAATGGTGATGACAAGTCGTACAAGAGAGGGTAGTTGCGCACGAGGTTTATTAATGCAGTTTCATCAATCGAATTCATTTTCAAACACGCTTACTCTTTGACGGTCGGTAGTAGACTGGACTACCTGCTACCCTCGGAGGCGCGGTACGGGGGGGTGGGGGCGCGTTCCGGTCGATGCCGACACGAGGCGGCCGCAGCTGTATGCTTTCTTCAGTACGCGTCAGTGCACGAACGGCCACCGTGAGAGGATGACGTGACGCGTGTTTTCGAGGCGGGCGGCGGCGATAGAGCACGCATGCGTCTGGCGCGCATCTACGTCATCAATGGTGGCGTAGATGCGCGACAGAGAAATATCACACTCGCATTACCCTACAAACTGTAATTAATGAGGCTATCAAGTAGTTTGCAAAAACTAAGCAAATTCATCGACTAAAACATTTCAGCAAGATGTATTCAGAGAGATTTAAGTTTAAGGGAAAATAAATAATTCCTCGAGAATACTATAATAGTACTTAAACATTTAAAATTTTTTTTAATGGGGATACAGCATTACATTTTTTATGGGAAATGGGATGTCAAAAACACATCCATAGGTGTAACTATGCACAAAAGTACAGAAAGACCTGCAAGTATATCATCATCGTCATCAAAATAAAGCCAATAGTTTTTGAGTTGACTCTCAAAGAAAGGAGTAGCAAAATTGCAAAAAGGGTCTGAAAGGTTAAAAAGGACTCTGTTACTTACAAATAAGAAAACTTCCCATCAAAGCCGAAAATCCACTAGTGCCCTTGTCCAGTTACCGTTATCCCAAAGAACAGTCCAGACTGCATTCCCTTGTTTTATTGTCCAATCTTCGGGTCATTAGCCCATCACAGATAACTAATAGTTACTATAAAGAATCAGGTCAAAAAATTGGGTTGAACTCAGTCGTATCTTCACCTTTGTAGGGCACGATCTTGCTACGGTTTAGGTTTTGAGCTAGTAAATGGCCGTATTAAAAAAAATACATATAGGTCTGGTGCTAGTACGGATAGGGTTTCTGAGTCCGGTAAGGAACCTTTGACGCACTTTAAATGCTTTAACCATACCAGTTCGAAAGAATTAGTGACACGAATGTATGGTAATTAGTAGTCTGGCTATTAGATCTATTTAAAGCCTATTTTTTGTCCAAGCGATCAAAACCGACGCCGGTAGCTAGTGAAAGATAAGAAGAAGATGAGCATTAGGGGTCTAGTGGTACTGTGGTAGTGACGTCGCCTTCTGATCCTAAGGTTGTAGATTTAAATCCAGTGGGCGCACCAATGGATTTTTTGTACGAAAAATTTATGTGCGCTACATCGGAGGTACTCCCGAACGGTGAAGGAAAACATTGTGAGGAAACCGGCATGTCTTTTGATTTAAAAATTTTAGAAATACATATGTGTCAAATACGAAAGAAACCTCTTCGAGGCGAATTTTAATCCTTTCAAAACAATGGTTCGAAGGAACTATTGTCATAACTAGTAGTAGAACTAAGCTACTCTTTATCCGTGCACTAGCAAAACCGCGGCCGGCAGCTAGTGAAAGATATATGAATAGAAAATAAAGTTGCCGGAAATAATAGCTGAATCGCTCACAGCTCGCACACTGACCCAATAGACGAGTGTGGTCTAAAAAGGAAATCCTACTTGCAAGCGCAAACGATACGCGAGTCTAGTACATTAACGACCAACTATTAATATTACATCGGTCAACTTCTAGAACTAGAGTGTTAGATATTAATGTGGAAGGATATGTGGGTAGAGGTAGACTAAAGAAAAGATGAATGGACTGTGTGAAAGATGAGATGAGTAAGAAAGAAGTGAGTATTGAGATGACTTCTGACAGAAGGTAATGGAAGAAGAATACATAATAATGTATATTATACACTACTGTGTATAATATACATTATCATGTATTCACTACTGTGAAACAAGCTATACAATGTACATACATAGTACGATAATGTTGGTATGTCGTTTATTGAAGGGGAAATAGATAACTTCATTCATGTATTCCATTCAATGATTATTATGATTTTAATTCCAAAGTTCGCGTCATCCTATTGCCTTGACCATCATTTGTTGTTTATATGTTGGTACTATAATACTTAGGTACCTAGTACCTACACAATTAATCAATAATACGTTTTAACGCAAACAAAATAGTTTCAAACAAATTGGTTTGGGGACTCGTTCGTTAACTGCAGTGATTCGTACCACATGGTGTGAGCCGACTAAATGCAATATAATATTATTTTCGTTGTGGTTTCGTACCATTTTTAAAGTTGGGGAGATCCCCAAATTTTGAAGAAAAAAAAGGGTTACGAAAATCTACCGTGCTCTCTTTGGCATGTGATCTACTGTAATGATGCATAGTTATAAGTTGGTAAGCTTACGAGTGTCAAAATTTTTCATTAATTTCGTAATTTTTCGTTAGTTCTAAGTTCAGTTTTAGAATACAACTATATGCGTATTTTAATTTAAATTAAAGTTAATTCCACAATATCGTCATTCTGTTTGTAAAAACAACTTGTCGTAACCAACTGATTATTTTTTGCCGTTACTGACCTTAGTTAGATCAAATATTTTTATGTTTGCAGGTAAATATTTTTTTACAAGCATGGTTTATTTCGTGTTTGCTTTTAAAATTTTTATGTGTTTATAATTAAAATTCTTATAATGTGTTAATTGTTGATTTACGATGATTGTTTGCGAAAATAAATAATTTATCAAGTAGCGATCATTCTTGTAAGAACATTTATTTTGCCTTCGAAAACAGTAGTAAATCAAATAATATATACAGGAATTTAAGAGTTGTATATTTCAAGGTGGTGAATGTCACAGTATATAGAAGACCAGTATCTGAGGTGCTGACAGTGTAAGATACATTCTACAATTTACAATTGCACTACTACAGCAATGCATATAATATTTATACGTTATTAAAGTTATAAAAGCAATAACATTGATAAAATTGTTGAAGTATCTCTCTCTGTTTTATAGCTAGCGAATAAAGTTATAAAAAAACCAAGTACGAGTCGAATTCACACATGAAGGGTTCCGTACTATTGTACATGTACCTAAATGTTTTTTGTATGGGGCCCCCTTTTATGTTTTAGTTTATTTTATTTTTATTATTTGTTATAGCTGCAATACAAATCCACACTGTGAAAATTTCAACTTATCTATTACGGTTCATGAGACAGCCCGCTGACAGACGGACGAACGGACAGAGGTGGCTTAGTAATAGGGTCCCATTGGCACCCTTCGGGCACGGAACCCTAAAAATGATTCTAAAAAACTCCGTCTGTGAAGCGACCGACTGTCAGACTTCAAACATTTTTTAACCCCTAATTGGTTAATATTGTTAGGACAACGTGTTAAAAATCTATGTATCAAATGCCCGAAAGAAGCCTTTTCAATGCGTGCCAATGACCTAAAGCTCTCAGGCCATCTAGAGGGTCCTCAAAACATTCATTTGCCATTGACAATGTTCAATAAGGCATGCGAACCGGTTAAGTGGGGCATCAAAAAGCCGGGAAACCAACTCATTTACAGCCCGCTTTTAGTATAGTGGCAAAACTGTCTTCTATCCAGTTCCTATATTCTACTAACGGATATATTCCACGATGGATTGTTAATTACCATAGCAATATTTTTTTGTCTTTTTTCATTCTAAAGAACAATAAACCCGACTGTATAGAATTTAGGATAGTATGTGGCACCTATATCTGCCATATTAGATTTTTTGCATTTTTTTACACAATGATAAATTGACACCTCATTTGTTAAAATCCGTAAAGCGTATAATTTTTTCAAAAGAAAAAAGAAAAGAAAAATCCATTAGTGCATGACCGGGTTTGAACCTGAAACTTTAGAGTTAGAAGGCGGGGGTGCCACCAGTCCTCTCAAATAACATTAGGCCACTTTTAATCCGAGTATCTTGCGAGCGAAGCCAAAGGCAGGAGCTGGTTTTTGTTTGTTTGTTATGTTTTTGGGTTACTGATTATAGTTTGCTTCTTAGGTCAAGTTAGCAAGAACCTAACCTACTGCGTTCTCTTTGCTGGCTTTAACTGGCATTGGTTGGGCCGTGGGCGGCGCGTAGGCTGCGCAGGCGCCGAACGCCACAGAACTAGTGAGCACTGCTTGTTAGCGGAAGGCAGGTGTTAATTACAGCCTAGACTGCATTGGAAGTAGGTATTTTTGGTAATGAGGTAATCGTGAGATCGTAATTAATTTTACAAGATTAGTAGATAAAATAAACTATTTTATTAGAGGACTAGTGGGACAATCCTCTCCAACATGATGGCGATGGGCTGATCACCTGCCACCATGGTTCACCATCTTTATCTTGGGTCTTTGATCAGGAGTGGCTACAAGTTTTCCATTATGGGCGTGATATAATATGTATGTATGTGTTATGGGACGCCCCTCGTAGATTTTTTTAGGTATGTAACTGTTAGATTTTTCTGTTCGATGTTTACATCTTTACTCGTCATCTCACTCAATCCTTTGTTTTCTTTCTCATTGTCACCTTTTACATCTCTTTTAATTTATTTTATTGAATCACCAACAAAAGGTACAGAAACATAATATTACTAGAAGACTTAAATATCTAATCGTAAAAGTCGACTAAGGGAAATGTGTATGGGCTGATCACCTGTCAAGAGTGGCTGCAAATCTTTTGATTACTTATGGCTCTGTCCACCCCATTAGGGATACGGACGTGATAATATGTATATATGTTAAATCTAGTGCTCTCTCAATTAATAGGTGACCACTTTTTTGACCTACCTGGTTTATTACAATCCTTTCGGATTTAGCTGCGGGGTTTTTAAACTTGCTTAAAACAATCGCATGAAAACTCCACATAACTAGCGAGGCTTTCAAGCAAATAGCGGTGTTACAACCATTTTGCCGCGTTTATGTTCGTACAAAATGGTTTGGCGCAGGTTTGTCCAGTAAAATGTTATTTCGCATTGTTTGTCTGAAAATGGTGAGTCGATCAGCATTTGCAGAAGTTCGGCTTAAACTCAAAGGATTTATGACGTTGTGGTCTACCTAAGAATTTACACTCAACTTTAAAAATGTCACAAACTATAAATTCAAATTTAACCAAAAGTATCTAATATAAGAATGGTAAGTTCGGCTCTAACTCAAAGGGTTTATATCCATAAATCCTTGGGATTTATATAGGTACCTAAGAATCTACACTCAACACCAAAAACTACGCCAACCGAAACATAATTTGACCAAAATATCGAAATATGAGAATAATACCCTTGCCAACATTTAAGACTACTACTAAACTATCAAACAAAATGGGAAGCGTGGCTTAACAGAGGACACCCACATTGCCATACAATATAAATTGTTCACATATATCGGAATAAGTTCCACTAAATATAATATAATCGGATTTAAAAAATCTACATCTAAACTTTGAAAAACAACATTATTTGAATACGCTTTTCCATACATATTATCACGCCCGTATCCTTAATGGGGTGAACAGAGTCATAAGTAATGATAAGAAAACTTGCAGCCCCTCCTAATTCATAGTTCCAAGATGAATATGATAAACCATGGTGATAGTCCATCGCCCATGTAGGTGATTCATCATCTTGAAGAGGATACTATCCCTTAGCTGATTTTTATGACATGCTTAGGGGAGAGAAGCAGCTGGACGCATCCTTTTTTTCCTTATTCCCAGTCCAGCAGAGAAGTATATTATAAAATGATTTTAATTAATAAAAATCCTGTCTAAAATTAAACAAATACTGCTAAGACCTACGCACTGAAATGAAAACAAAATAAAAAGAAAAGTTTCATAATTGCTATTCTGGCTACTGTCACTGCCACTGCTCCGCAATAAGCAGACAAATGAGAATTTCACGCATCGCACCCACGCATTCCAACTTCTGAAACGCCAATTATATTTTTGATGTGCATTAGCTTTTTTCTGAAAAACCAGTTGTATATTTGTTTTGCATTCTGTACTTTGTTTTGCGAACTACCTTTTCCACTTTCGTTCATCTTATATAAATATCGTGACCCTTATATGTTCAATCTCGATAAATCTCAGTTGTAAACGTTTGTCAAAATATTGGGAAAGTGTTTACTAAGTGGCTTTTTAAATATCCTACCAACTGCCAAAACATTCGGATGAAAATACAAGATACCTACGGTGTTTTTTCGTTGAAATGGTTCGGGCGCCGGCGGAAGTGTCAATGGCATGGCCGTCGGACAAACGTTAGAGAGCCTGGTTGTCTGGACTGGTGTCCTGTTTATAGTCAACTAGCTGTAACTCGTAACGTTGTCTGCGCAACAAAAATGTATATAGCACCAGCTAGAGGCCCTTACCCACAGCCTTGCAAGGAAAAGAGACCTGCTGACGACCTAATTGATATGAATAACATTGCCAGTTGTCAAAATTTTATTAATGTCTAATTATCTGGCTTGTCATAAATTAATGTCTAAGAAGGATTTATGCGTTATTTTGTTTTATCCTTTTACATCCTTTTTCCATTTTGGAATCGTTTTATAGGATAAAAAGTAGTCCATGACCTTCCCCAGGATGGAATCTATCTACTTGCTAAATTTCATCAATATCTGTTCAGCAGTTTAGGCGTGAAAAAGTAACAGACAGACAGAGTTACTTTCACATTTATAATATTAGTATGGATTTCATCGACATCTTCCTTTCTGCAAATGCGCCTTTCTTCCAGGACGTCGTTGGTTTTTATGGACTAGCTTTTCCTGTCTAGCATTAACAACTTCATTCCGACCTTAAAACTTTCGGTTGGTACTGTTTGTGATACTTACCTATTTCTAAAGAACTCTTTAGATGTCTTATATTGCTAGAATGTTAAGACGATTTAATAACCTAACCTCTTCGATAGAAATAACTTTTTCAACCCATATTGTGTTTTTGTCTTTTTGTATGGTTTCTTCCCGTATAAGATTTGTAGAAGGCTAGATAACAGGATGTCCCAACGGATGACCACATGTCATGGAACAACTGCCGCGTAGTATTCTTCGCACGTCGCTTTGGTAACTATAAATTTTATTGCAAATCCTTGCATCCTTTGCACATAATTCTACTCCGTGTGCAAGATTTCTAAGTGTTGAATGGGTAACCATGACGATAAGTTACATAAAAAACAATGTTTCGCGCTAATATTCATTAAGTTTCAGAAGAAAAATATTTCTAAAATCGGAGTTAGGAATGTAACACGCAAACGAAATAAGCCCCCCGAGAGCAATGAATTGTTTCATTGGATCTCTTTAGCATTCATTAATAGGTAAAGGCTCCTTTACAGGGTCATATCTTAACTCCGGTCACTGACCTAACAGTCATGTTACAATATTTTTAAAATAATTATTCACAAAGTCTGTCTTGTTTGTGCATCCTCCATGATACTTTTTGTTGCAATGAAAGAGATTTATTTTAGTCAAAAACTGATGCGGCGTGACCGCCAGTTGATGAGCGGTGCTTTTTTTGCTCATCATTCATTATTTCAATGTCATCTTTAATTGCGGTTACCAACAAGCTATATTTGAATACTTTTTGGTTCTGTTTCTCTCGTAAATTTAGACTTGTGAATTTATAATTGCAATTATTTTGCTTGCGTTTTATTTAATTCTCTTCGATTTTTTGTCTATATATTATGCACTTATGTTGTATCGATGTGGTAGGAACTAAATAACCCTGCGGAAGGATCAGCTCTTAGGAAAAGTCAGATGAACCCTTTTATATCATTTGGTTTTATATAGCCCGTCAACACGTCGTACACGTCAAGGTTAGAGAGATTTTCTGTAGCGTAACGTTACGTAGCCTTGAGTCGTATCAGAACAGAAGCAGTCGGCTACTCTCGACTCGACTAGTAGGTATTTAGTGACGCCTTCGCTACGCCCGCTATTATTAAACGAGTTCATCGGAACATCTATTTGCGCAATTTGTAGTTTCGTTGCTAAAGCATTCCGATGACCTTACTGTGTTTACTGCGGAGGCCGATTGCACGGAGTCTGACTTCATAGTAAATCCCATTATTTATATATAAATGCTTCTATTTAAGAGTTGAAACCTCTTCAAGTTGAAAGCTCACCATAAAAAAACTGAATTTGAACAGCTAAGCGGCTTTTCTTTCGTGAACTTATTACTGAAAACATATTTTAAGTTAGTTTTCACGTAGCAACTTCATTTAGGGACAAGCATTCTTACTTCTCTAAGTAAACACTTTGCTTGTATACCTAAACGAATTTGAGTGTAATATAGAGGCGCCTCGAGGGTGTGTGTGTGGCGCATGCGCTCTTAACTCAAACAACACACGCTCACTACCCATGCCCATTCACTGCGCAACCAATGCGTCCAGTGGAAATCGGCATTGCTTTATTCAGGTAAAATAACTACCTACCGGCCTGTCCGACAAGCCTGTGTCTTCGTCGAACCCGATGAAATTTTAAAGTCAAATTCGGTATGAAACTTTAAAATATTATCATCAGATCTTTGAGGCGAGGAGTGTCGGTGTAAACTCTGCGTGTCGGTGTGCCGCGGCGAGCTCGCTTGCGAGTGTGCGCGGTTTGTATGTGTTGGTGCGAGGCCCGTCGCGGCGCGCCCGTCAGTCGGCGGCGACGAGTCGCGCGCGTCGTCTCGTACACCTCTCTTTGCAGAGTCCCGCTGCACTTCACGCAGCTCACCTGCCAACTCAGGTTCTTGCGCTGCTGTCTCGCAGAGCTCGCCTCGACCTCATCCGGTCTCGTTTCCCTTAAGTTTCTCTTCCCGCGGTTTCTGCTGTAGCGACAGTGGCGGAACTTTCGACGTGTCTGTGCTGGTGTGACTTCGGCGGGCCAGCGTCGGCCGCCGCGTGCTGTGACAGTGAAATCGTGTCGTGCGGATGTGCAGTGATGGATTCGTAGACAGTTGTTTTTGTTACGCTGAGAACCGCCCACGGAGCCCCCTGTTTCTTTAGCCCGGTGGAAAAGGGGTCGTCAAAATTGAGCCTAAACTGTATTTAGGTGGGTATTGCATTACATTAGTGAGAGCTGTGGCTGTTGATGTCTGCCGTATCTCTGACTGTTGAATATTTATAGCCATTAAGTTGGAAAGTTGCTTGTCTACTAGCAGTTGCCAATAGCCCAACAAGGCTGACCAGAAATTCACAGCTGATCCCTCGTGTCACAAAAGGAAAACTTTGTGTTTATCGTACCTATATCGTTTATTATAGTGGTCATTTTAACATGTTTTTTTTTTGTTTTTGTTGATTTCAGTAATAATGTGGTAGGTAAGTAAGTTTACCAAAACACTAAGTCCAAAAAACTAAGGACAGAGAATATTTTAGCTATTCAAATTTTTGATGAAAGTTATTTCTGCATGTGTTTGAATTGAAACACTGATTCAATACGAACAGCTTGTTAAGACCAATTAAGTTGAGTGTGTATTACATTCCATTATCATCAATGATAGTCTATTGAGAATAGTTTCCATTACAAACAAACAATAACATGTTGGGTCAATAACACACTAAAGCGCTTAGTAAATTGAATTACCTAAGGAGCTCAAGTAAAAATGCATTTTAAATACAATATAGACTTAACATTATCCAATGTAGCAAATTTATAGAAATGTAAGGAATTGCCTTTTGAAATTATTTATTTTTGAACAAATTTTTATTTACTTCCTGATAACAATGAAATTATTTTAATTTGACTTTAAAAAAAATTGACTTCGAACGAAGTCCGAATTTAAGATTGAAACGAAAAAAATGGAATTTTCACAGAACTTACCTACTACCTAGTAACTTTCACACAATAATCCCCTCAAAAAACAATAGTTACCTACTATAAGCTATAGCGAAAATCATAATACAAGATTTTCACCAAATTAGCTAGGTATTATCACTAGCTTATGATTGTGTTTGATAAGTGACCGATTTCAACTAATTCTGCTCTCTTCTTCTTTCAACAAACTATAATATAGTTAAACAACGAATTATTTTCAGCTTAGAACTTTTACGCATACCTAGTTCCAAATTGAAAAGTTCATGGAGCTTGCATAACCTTAAATGAACACAGATTCTTCACAGATAAGTTTTAGTTTTGTCAATCCCATCCATTATCAATCAGACTAGTTCACATTGGCCGTAGTTCAAAGAGCAGATAAAAATGTGCCAATCCCAGAAGCAGGGCAAGGCCGTGCCCTGAATTCTCGCGGGTAAACTCTGGAGCACGTTATAAACTACTATTGTACTTTCATGTTATTGATTCATACAAGTAATATGATACCTAGGTGTTATCTTTAAACGCAGTCCTCATCATAAGAGCTCTGGTGGACTAGTGGTCGCGGTTTCCATCCGGTCTTGCACCACTGAATTTCTCTGCCTGAAAAAAAATTGTGCTCTACCAGTATTCTCAGACGGTGAAGGAAAACATCGTAAGAAAACCGGTATGTCGTAGCTTCGGTACTTCTGGACCATTATAAACCTAATTTGAGTGTTACCGTAATTGTACTTAACGTACTAACCAAAATTTTATAGGAGTGGTTATCAATTTCTTGTTACGTTCTTATTGAACTACTGGGTCAGTCAAGCAAAACAGCTGTCAGATGGACTCCGATGAATAATTAAAAAAATATAGTTCTTAGAGATGTAGGCATATTTTATGAATTTGTTTTAAAAAAAAATGTAAAATTCCTAAACAAAATTAATAAACATAAAATTATTAATAGTAACTACATCTTTGCTTAATAACGTTCTTAAATTTTAATAAAACTGTTGCGGTATTTTTAGACATAACTTATATTGTAAATAAATAGAATAATATAAGTTAAGTATATTTTAATATACCTATACATACTTCATTTAATTTATCTCGTTCTTCCTGTTATTACTTACTTCTCACAAAAGATTATAGTAGTACAATTTGAATCCAGAGAGGCACCAAACTTTGTTTACAAATATTATTATTAAGGTATTATTATAAAGGTAGGTATCAAAATTGAAATAATATTTTTTCTCAAAGACAACATGGAAGCCTCTTATAATATACCTACTACTCATTATCACCTCGAAGGCGTCACGAGGCGTCAGTGGTTGCTTGTGTCAACAGAAGCGACGCGATTGCAGGTGCCTACTAGCTGGCAAGGTCATTCACCCCGACCGCCACCAATATTTGGATACACAACACCCATACTAAAGTGTTGACTATAACGATAACGGACCCACGTCGACGGCACGCACGTGGCACGCTTCAAACAGAGAATAGGGGAGTTATTATCCTGGTAATAAGATTATTTTTTGCAGTTACGAGGGATATGAAGTTCGAAGTCGATAGGGCAGCAGATAATGATAATCAAAAGCGAAAAGATGAAAGCAAAGGTAATGGAGCAAACGATCACGATTTTCAAATCACAAAACAATTTGCTGCCTTTGATTGGCGACTTGTTAACGAATGAATTCAGTAGGCTATTTTGTAAAATGATAAACGAATCTCATGAATCTAATTGAACTCAAAAACAGGAAGAAAGAGAATATACGAGTAAACTGAATCTTGAAATAAGGAACAATAAAGCACTCAAGCTCTACGCCGATCTAAGTGTCGGAGATGAAACACTTAAGGTTGATGTTCGTAATAATTGAAGAACGAGTATCGCACCGCGGGGAGGCGGGGGAGGGAATCTGGGACACCGCACGGTTTATTTCGGGCCCGAATTGGGGCGGCACGCTAAAACATCGGGGTTTCCGAGCCAGTCCCCACGATGAAAACAAATAGTTTGTTATACGCCACACCTGAGTGGGCGTTCTTAAAGCCATTCGATAAGAGACTTTATGATCTAGGTCTTAGAAGTGGCGAAGTGGACATCACGAACGCAAACGCGTGACTTTTATTAATGATCCGATGGTTATTGGATTAGATGGATCAGAGTCAGATACTGAAGATTTATGATATTGTTAAAATGTTAAGTTCTAATTTTCAATAATACAACTTATTCTTAAAACTTTTAGCTTTCAAATACAATTTCATAATTATAAAAAATACGTACAGATTTTGAAAATTGGAACCAAGATCAAAAGTGAATTATTCAATCTGTGGCGGTCCCAGGAATTAGGCCGTGCCTGAATTTACTGAAATTGTGGATAATATATCAAAATATATTTGGAATACGTTTCTGGAAACCCAGCTCTGTTACGATAAAATTAAAGTACAAATTCCAATAGAGGTCAGAGGTGATTTAAGAAACAATTTTGCTAACATGAGTTACGAGCTATTTGCGTACAACAGTTGTTTAATGTTTTTTTTCAACTTAAATAATTATTAACGAATATTATGTTTGATGTAAAGTTGCAAAATATTAAACATTTGATCCTAAAAGCTTCCACATATTTTATGTGGGTAACATAAAGTACTTAGTTGCTAGTACATACGTAGTCGCTGAGTTCAACGTACTTACCAAGAATTATAAATAGGATGACTGGTATCTAGGTAACAATACTTACAAACAATCAGCTCGGTAGTACTAAGTACCTTATCGCTTATCGAACAGGTAAACAATGTTGGGTAATGTGACCTATCTAATGATCGTGATCGCTCCATTCATCGATTATCGACACTGGAACTAGACTGAACTACCACTAGGTATTTTGTGACTAAGGCACAAACATCCAAACATCGTTACAAACGGATTCATAATTATGAATTTCGGCCGTCATTGGTTTTGAAACGATGTCACTAAGCAACGGCCCAAATTGAATGTTATCAATATTTTTCTGCTTGTTGTCAATGTAAAAAATCAACGACTGCTGTGACTACATGTAATTTTGAATTACCAAACAATTGTTCCATCCGATATTGAATGGGGAAAAAGCCCACGTTCAAACAGCAATTTCGCTATTAAAATGCCGGGCAATAAAATTTAACGATTTCACTGCACAAAAACTTAATCGGACAAAAATATTCGAGTCGATAACCGACGTACGAACACACTTTCAAATCACGCCGTCTCCGTCCGTCCCTTGCATTCCACAACCCGCTCACCCACAGCAAGCAGACCGGTCCTCGAGCATTGTACCAAACGAGAACACTCGCTCAGTTTACATAGTCTGCGGAACGTACCACATGTTACCTACGACAGCGCTGCCCAACGCGGTGGGGTTATACGACGCGAGGTGCGCTCTCAAGGTGAATCGCCCGGTCAACACACGCTAGTTCAGCCGACTGCCTAGACCAAACACCACCGTGACCTAACTATAAATAAAGCACGAGCTATGAATTTTGGTGATGACCCCTTCCATTGTTTGCAGGTGTATGAACAATAGGTTGCGTCAACGGCCTGCCTTAGCCTTTAAGCCGGCAACCGTGATCTTTGAGCCATTCAAATATTCCTTAGTGTGCTATCAATATGTATGTAATTATACGCAAAGAAACAGACGTAGGTACAATTTGTTATAATGGCACTGTAGCACCGCTAGTGCGAAGCACACGAGGCAATTTTTCGTCATTACGTCTATATCCTAGAGTTGGCTGTAATGACACCATATTAAAGCCTTGAGAACGAAAGAGCCAACACGTAGTGAACTCTTCTATACCAACTTCCACGAACAGCTTTTTATACAGAAGCGTAGCTAATGTATAGGTATTACGTAGGCTAAGTACATTTGAAATAAATTCATATCGATGTACCTATAAAATGATAACGAATTCTTACGAATTGGAGGTTAAAATTCTCATCAAAATGTCCATTGGTATAGTTTTTACTGATCGGTTGCTGGTTGCCAGTGTTATCTGATTGAAGTGTAAAAACCTTGAAAAACAGGTACCTAACTGTGCGTGGGTTTCAAAATCTTCGCTTAGCCGTTTGAGTTGTAATAATAATGGGTTTCAAGCATAGCATTTATCAATACCTACATACCTATGTAGGTAGGTACTTCATATTTTACGACTTCATGCTTCCATCCACGATTAGTTCTCGAACCAGTTTTAAAGGAATAAATTACGTCGCTATTGAAAAAACGCCTTTTGATTCTGTTTTGTAAAAAAGTTCCTGGTTTGGCACGTGTCTTTATACATGACCGAATTTGAATGTGCTTAGTTTGAGGGCTGTACCGATGCTTCTTGAGACTGGTTATTTCAGTCGGTTTAATTCTAACCCTAAATCGATGTCAATGGAGCGAGCACAATGGGCCGCTCGGCCGTTGACCGAAATAAAAAATAAACATCAGAACAGACGGTTGCTAAGGAATCGGAAACTAGATCGTGATTCATAGCTGCGTGAAAATAATATTGTTTGTTTGATTCAACTAATACCAACATTGTTCTTAATTTTTTTTATGTAATCCCAGTTATTGAAATACATCAATTCTAACACATCATCTATCTCCAAACACATACTTTTGAAATCGAAATTCCGAACTGTTTTTAGCTTTTACGCGAATTTCAATCTTTATAAGATGCAGTAGCTATTTTTAAACCTGTTTGGGTAGACATACTTTTAAGTTAAGCATACCTATTATATAAGCTACCGTAAAACTAACACTGCATAATATGCATGACAAAGTTGACATTTGACTATTGGGTAGCGTTTGTAAAGCCAGTTTGAATAATATTATTTTGAAACGTTCCATAATCTGATTAAAGAGCTGGTTTCGTTGGTCAGTAACGCTATACCGAGCACCGCTGAATATTCCGGATGAGAAAAATGTATTATTTTATTAATATAACTTGGACCCTCCGCTCCAAGAATAAAAACAGTACCCACTTAGGTACTTTCCTGACTATTAATGGCAACAACAAAGTATAAAACGATCATGATAAAAAAAACTCAGAAGATTAAAATAATTTAGAGAATTTCGGTCTGTTATCTGTTTGGTCGACTTTTTTCTGAGTTATTCTGGCTTTATCCTGGCTACTTCTCGTTGTAATCTATCATTTAATCTTTTTAACTGACTGCAAAGAAAAAGGGTAATGTTTTTGGGGTGTATGTATGTGAGTATGTATGTATGTATGTGAGTATGTATGTATGTATGTGAGTATGTATGTATGTATGTGCATTCCTTTGGCTGAAGCTGTAGTCCAACACCCGGACGGATTTTAACAATTTGGTTGTTGTTGGTTAGGTCTAGATAACGAGAGTGTCATAGGTACAGCCTATGATACTTTTTAACACTTAAGTGTAAAAAAACAAATATGACAGCTTGAAGGAGCCATTTCAAATTAACTTAATATGGTACGTAACTAAAAACGTATTAAAATGGTACAAATTCATCGCCATCATCATCATCATCATCATGTCTCACAAAATCAAATATATCAGACCTACTATGCTACCTAAATTCTAGGCAGTCGGATTTTTTGTTCTTTTAAATAAATACCTATTTGTGTTTTTCCCGACACAATTGTAAAATATATACGTATAATGTTTTAATTCAAAAATGTTTCAATGTATACTCTTGTTAGGCTCACATTATAAGGAATAGGTAGACATCTATCCAGTTAACCAAACATGTAAATTCTTCTGAGTACACTAGATAGCTCGTTGGTCTGGTCAAAGACAATATGATGCGGTCAAGATCTGATTGCGAAGTCAACTCAATTGACGGTTGTACTCGGCCTTTTTGCCCACCGGACCGACAAGCAGATGTGAAAACTAACCAAGGTGACTTCTCAGCGCGACCTGATTTCCTATGACATTCCAATTTATATTCTGTCAACAACGTTGTAAAGAATCGACTAAAGCCACATGCATATTGTTTTGTGTTTGTAACCGAAAGACTTTGACGGAGGCGTGTAGCGAGGCGTGGCAGATATAATAGGTATTTTATATTTGTTGGACACGGTAATTTTCAGAAATTAGTTTTTTTTCATAACAATTCGGCCTGGTTTCGGGACAGATATCACCAATGTATTTACAACTTTATGGGGGACAATAAAAGTCTCTACCGGATGGTTTTCTTTGATCATAAATATTTATGCGTTCAATTAAAAAGTTTTCAAATAAAAAATAATGAATTCCATCAAAAACGAACAGCTGTAATCAAATGAAAAATAATGTGGATTTCAGTCACAACGTCGTTAGCAATGCCAACCATTATGCCAATCAAAGAGTACTTATTATATTCGAAATATTCGATCGAATTTACCCTATGTACTTTCCGTGGTCTTATTTACCTTCATCAAATTATTTGTTTAGTTGTTCAGTTTTCATTTGTTTAAAAATTTTGGAGTCAATGAAGTGTCTTGTGCAAATTCAACAAAATATTGTTGAAAAGTCTTGAATCACTCACAATAACCAATCATGAGTGCTAACGTTATCACTTTCAAATTATTATTAAGCCGTTGTTTTATCCATACAAACTACATTGTTTGTTATTAACACGTGCTAAGCACTCTTAATTACAGCTTTCTATAATACCCAACGCGAAAATATATGGAATTTGAAAAGGAAAAACCTCCTTAATATTCTACCTTAGTATTTCGGTCACACCTAATATCTTGGGCTAAATATCAAACTAGAATACGTTTTGATACGTTTGACATGCCTCCGATTTCATTTTCGTTGGGTAGGTATCTCAATTCTTTTGGATATCAAAATATTGCCTTTTAAATTCAGTCACCAACAAGTCTACAAAAACTAGCGACTTTGTGCAAGATATTCAAATATTAGACTACATTAGAATAAATCAGTCGTGTTGTGGTCTGATGTGTGCAACATGGAACATTGTTCTCGATTCCCAGCCTCCTATGGATTTCACTAGCTTCATTTTTAGCCCTCAGTCCGTTCAGACATTTACCTTTTTTTTAATTTATAAATATTTGGGAACATTTTTATACAGCGCCATCTAGCCCCAATCTGAGCAAAGATTGTACTATGGGAACCATATGACAGATAAAACACTTATATACATTTTTTTGTAAACACTTAAAGTACATAATATTACATCACAAACATTTCTCCCGCAACGGGAATCGAAACAGCGCCTCTTTCTTCTTAGCCAAGCACTGGCCCGCCACGCCACCGAGGTTGTAAAGCCATAATTTTAAATATTCAAATTTACCAATGTAAAATTCCACTTCGAAATTGAACTTGCTACTTTTTTCATTTTAATATTGATTTAAGGACTGGCACACAGACACTTCTAAATCTATCGCCGACGGGAGTAAAATTGATTCAGACGAGAGTCAATTTTCAGGGTTGACGGAATTACGAATCAATCGCTACTTTGAATCTTAAAACTAGCACGGTAACGCTCAATTTACTGCAATAGCTGATTTAGAGTGATATACCGCTGTTTGATAAATATCGTAGTGGCGTGACACAAGGCATTAACTTTGCTGGCCATAGAAACAACGGAAACACCAGTAAGTACCTTCTAGTTATAATTTTTCCTCTAGCTAAACGCAAAAAGAACTAATTCACATGGGAATTTAAATTCATTGTTTGGGTTATTTGGTCATACAGTGCCGGGTTTAGCAAGCCTAGTTTACTGAGCCTACTTTTTTGTTCTAATTTTCATACATAATATGCGAAGTGAATCCTTTTGAAAACTTCATTAAACCTCTTAAAGCCTTAGGATTTCTAGGTTCGCTGAATATGAGTTATTTCAAGATACACAAGTAGCTTTCCTTCCCCTGCGGCTTCCCTCACGTATCTGAATACAAAGTTGTCTATATGTTATTCCAAGTCATGAGCATTTTAAGTTTCAATTGAGCCACTACACAGCTACAAACTTTAAGATTTATCTTCCCAAAATCCGAATGTAAGTTTCTGGGTACTTTTTTAACTGGAATAGGTTTGCGTTTGGCCACACTGCCTGATGTTAAGTAACTCAAACGATGTCGTAGACGGAAGCTAGTAATATAAAGAAGTTCAAGTAGGAAAGGCACTGGTCATAGACCGGGTGAAGCGCTCGTGGCGTTGCTTGCTTAGGCGTTCTTGATTGATCGTGAAAGTTAAGCAACGATATGCGCGGTCACATATTGGGATGGGTGACCGCAAGTGGCATTACGAGCTGAGCGCTTCCGTGCTTCGGAGGGCACGTTAAACTGTCGGTCCCGGCTTTAAGGCGCTAAGCCATGTCGGAGGCCTTTAGGCGGCCTAAAAATTCCGTCAATAGACGTTGGCTACTAGCTCATACGAACATACATAGACCGGGTGGCTATAAAAGAGATAGAGGCAGTCGGAAGCCGCTATTGATCAGGGGTGGCTGGCGGGGCCGTTTGGGCGGTGCGTGCCGCGTGCCGGGTTCAAGGACAAGTTCCATTCACCGCGGGCACGTGCTGAAAGTAAATATAGTACTCCAAGTCTTACGGCATCACGGTAATTCCGTCTATAACTCCGAATAATGTTGAGGAATGTAATTGGTGGCTTGAGGAATTCGTAGGTCTGCTGAGTTTTCCCAAACTATATAGCTCGCAAATGTAGTGAAAAAAATATGTTTGCAAAGTGAAGCGAAAACAAAACAGATAATGGTTCTAAACTCAGAATGGATACTCCTCCCACTGATTCGACTAATCTCAATCTACCCACGATTTGGTGTATTGATCTATAAATAGTATCGTCCGAAAACTCGCAGAAAAGCATTAAGCTACTTTTTGTGCTTTTGGTGATGGGCGATTTTGGAACAGGGTCTAGTGATCCCGCTTTCCGATCTTAGGTCCTAGACTAGGATCCTCTCTATCTATCTAGTCGTGTCACTAGTTCTTTCGAACCAGCGTGATGAGAGGATTTAAAGTGCGTCTCAAAAGCTCTTTTCGTGAACTTGACACACATGTTTTGGAACTTACTACGACATACGTTTACACGACTGGATTTGAACCCACCACCTTTTTTTTACTATATACGGTGAAGGAAAACATTGTGAGGAAACTGGCACGTCGCTCGTAGAACTAAAAAAGTTCGAAAACATGTGTCAAGTGCACGAAAGGAGCCTTTTTGGTGCGCACTTTATACATGATACTTTTTCTGAGAAAGCCCTTGTAAGGGACGCTTGGCGAAGTCTTGTTCAAAGAAAGAGTTAGCAATAAGGAGTGTTTTAGTTAAGGGCAGACAGGCATGAATCACTTTACTAAAAAGTACTTGGATAGGTAGGGACTACATTAATTTTTCTCTCTAAACAAATTAGTACCTACCTATTAGTAGCAATTACAATACCATTCCATATAAATCAGAATGCGATGTGCATTCTATGATCCTATTGCGTTTGTAATAAAACTCCGCTTTTTGCTGCAAATCACTATATTAGCTTTATCTTTTCATCACTGTAAACTTCTAAGGGTATAATTAACCACGTGGTAGCCTTAAACTCAAAATTTCAATGCGACCGACACTTCCAAGCGCGTGACCAACAAGATAATGTTCCAGTCGTCCGCCTTTTCCAACGCCATCTTGTCCCGGAAGTGTCGCTCGCATTACGAACATACAAAACGATATAGTCACTAATTTAGATCTAACAAACTAACGTTAATTCATTATAATAATTAACACGATTTATAAAAATATTAAAATGATTTTAACCTGTAAAAAATAATATAAATCAAATCTAACATTCTACAATAAATCAATTAAGTGTTTAAAATGACATCACGATAATCAAAATACTTCTTTTTAGTTCATTTTAAAATAAAAACTGTAAATATATATAAATAAGTAATAAATGATTTTTAAAATAATGAATATTTATCAAAACCTAACACTCGTCCATCCTGACAACGTGTATGTCCCCATACACGTATCAAGTGAACACCTTAATACCTAACACTCGGCCTATAACTACGCAATATTACTTTAAAATTCAGAGAGTAAAAAAAAAAATGTGAAACCATTATGACAAAAATCGATTAATGTAGCTCGTAAACCCATCCATTCTTACGAGTTACAATCATAAATTCTGCGAACCCATCCATTCTCGCATGATCATTAGGGAGGTGGATCATTTTGCAACGAAACATGAACCCATCCATTCTCATGTCAGATTACAAACCAATCCATCCCTTTAGTAGTGCCGTGAACCCATCCATTCTCACGTAACACATTCGATTTCTAAAGCATCGTGACGTGAACCCATCCATTCTCACGACCACGGCTTGAAATCATTGAAACATATAATATCCTTCTTAATTTCATTCATTAACATCTTAATCTTATTACATCAAATAAATCTGCTTTGTTTATACTAATATTTATACAAAATCATTTTTCATTATCCTTATTCTTTTACTCTTCCTAATCTTTACTTATTTTTACTAACTTTCTAAACCTATCGATTATCTCATTATAAAATCACAATCAGTCTTCTGCGCTAGTCGAGATCATTAACATAATTTTCATTGTCATCCGAATTATCCTCATTTAGTTCTAATGCAGCTACATGAACCCATGGACGCATTCGATTAGCAGCTATTGTTATCTTATGTTTATTTTTACTACTACTCATTCCTGGAATCGCGGCTACTTCATACCTATCATTACTCAGTACTGTTACCACACGATACGGGCCTACGTAAGATGGAAGGAGTTTTTTGCTTTTACCATCATTAGCAAAATTTGTCTTGGTGATCTTGACCAATTCTCCTTCAGAATATTTGTGCGCAGGACGCCTATTCTTGTCAAAATTTTGCTTTTGTTTGACTTGCTCCTCATCTATCTTATCCTTAACCTGTTCACGAATAGTCTCACGCTCAGTTTGGTCTCTTGTAGTTTGTCTTATTTCATTAAATCGCGGATCTACCTCACTACTCATTTGCGTACCAAACATGATATCTGCTGGAGCTCTACCAGTGGTCTTTTGTATGCTATTATTAAGTCCCCATTGGATTCGACCTACCTTTGTGTCCCAGTCCTTTTCATTACTATTTAGGTTCTGCGCAGTCAATGAATCAAGGATTGTACGGTTATACCGTTCAACTTGCCCATTTGACTGTGGGCTAGCAACTGCATTAAGCACGTGCTTGATACCCTTATCGATGCAGAACTTCTTAAATAAGTGGGACGTAAAACATGTACCCCTATCACTGATGATGCGATCTGGAGATCGAAAAATGTCAAAGATGAGCTCTAGTGCGTTCATAGCAGTTATCGATTTTGTGTTTCTCACCGGTCTGATAAATACGAATTTTGTGAACGCGTCAATAACGATTAGCAAGTAACAGTTTCCCTTCCTAGACCTAACAAAAGGCCCAAGGTGGTCGATGTGTAGCGTGTGGAATGGAACTTCTACTTTTGTAATTGGATTCAACAATCCTTCAGAACCGTGATTGCCTTTCTTGGAATACGCACATTCAATACACGCACCTACGTACTTCTTAACAAATTTGGCCATTCGTGGAAACCAATATGTTTTCTTAATTCGCTCTAAAGTCTTTTCCACTCCTAGATGCCCTATGTCATCATGATTTAGGCGACACAACTGCCACCTTGCACCCTTTGGAACCGCCCATTTAATATTATTTACATCACCATCCAAGCATCTATACAAGCCGTTATCTTTAATAATATAATTATCTTTTATATATTTTAAGCCTTCTGGGTCTAAATCAGTGGTAAGAATATCGCGTATTCTATTTAATTCAGAGTCTCCCAACTGCAAGGTGTGCAACCAATCGTCTTGGGTTATCGACATTATCATAGGATATTGATCAACAGGACCCTGATCATCACTAGAGATTGGATTTCTAGATAATGCATCTACGTGCATCATCTTTGTTCCAGGACGATATTCTATAGAACAATTAAATTCCTGCAACATCAACCACCACCTTGCGATGCGAGGTATCAAGTCTCGTTTCGCGAAGGTAGTACGCAATGCACTGCAGTCTGAAACGACTTTGAATTCTTGTCCTAACAAATAAACCCGGAACTTTTTCAAGGAACAGATCACAGCCAAGGTTTCTAGCTCGTAAGAGTGAAAGTTTTTCTCTTCCGGCGATGTCTGACGACTGTAATAAGCCACAGGACGAAATGATTCGTCACTAGTGAACCGCTGCATTAGAATACCACCAATTCCGACTCGGCTTGCATCAGTGTGTAATTCTAATTCAGCGGAAGGATCATAAATGGTCAGTATAGGCCTCTCAATTAACTTTTGCTGTAGACCGATGAAAGCCTCTTCCTGTTCACTAGACCAAACCCAAGCTACGTCTTTTTTCAATAATTTACTGAGAGGGTGAGCTATTTGGGCAAAATTCTGGATGAACTTACGGAAATAACTTGCAAGCCCTAGAAATTGCCTTACACCATGTACATTAGCAGGACGGGGAAAATCGAGAACAGACTGAATCTTCTTACTACCCGGCCGCACTCCTGCAGAACTGATTTCATACCCCAAGTAATCAATTTTATCTTTAAGGAATTCGCATTTAGCTAGGTTCAGGGTCAATTTAGCCTTCTCCAATAGTTGTAGGATATCCTCTAGTTTCGCCAGGCAGTCGTCGATATCCTTTCCATATATAAGAAGATCATCTATATATGCGGTTGCCTTGGAGAATCTAGCGGAACCCAGCACCTTGTTCATCATCCGCTGGAAGACAGCAGGAGCGTTCGCCAGACCGAACGGCATACGGTTAAACTCGTACTGGCCGTCCGGGGTGACGAACGATGTCAGGGGCTTTGAGTTCTCCGAAATCGGTACCTGATAATAACCAGATGCCAGATCTAGGGATATAAAGCATGCCTGGCCTGACAACCTAGCTATTTCATCTTCTATTATCGGCATAGGGTAACGTTCCTTGACCGTAATAGAATTGAGCATCCTATAGTCTATACATAATCTAAGATTGCCATCCTTTTTGCGCACCAGAATGATTGGACTCGCATATTCGGATATCGATTCCCTAATCACTCCTGACTCTAACATATCATCGACCATGTTGCGTACATTTTGGCGTTCGCTTGGTGATAGACGGTAAGGGCGATATACTATTGGAGCCTTGTTATTTAATTCGATGCTCATTTCGCAAACGTCAGTGCAACCCAAGTTCTTGAGAGTCGATGCAAAACAATGGGAATATTTTTGTAAAATATTCATGAGCCTAGCCTTATCAGTTACATTAACTGATTGACCGACACGGACCTGACTGCAATCAACTTTTTCGGGAATTTCTGAGGAAACCTCAGAAGATGAAGAAATTATTCGGTTTACTACTCTAACTAAAGTAGCTCGCCCTATCGTAACTCCATTTTGTATCACGCAAGATTCTGTCACTGGAGTCACGCTGATATTGACAATACCATTTTTGACTGGGTATATTCCACCTGTTACTACACACTGTTCATTGGGCTTGCCGACTACTCGGTTATCTAACAAAATATGTCCGTTAATGGAATTAACCGATGCCCTTACAGTCGCCTCTCCGCTCAACTTCACACTGTTGGTTATCTTCACGCATACGTTATTGTTATTATCACAGGTGCTATCTTCTTTTGAAAATGCAATCTCATTATTGATATTCATAAACTTTAATTCCGTAGCGCTTTTATACGCAACAATGTGAAGCTGTTCGGTATAAGACTGTCCTATCAACATGGGAACCTCTAGAAGCTCGTCATCAACGATACAACATCGAACATTAGCGCAAACGCCATCTACACAAAGGTCCACATTGACTTTACCATGAGACTGCACCAATTTGTTCCCGAAACCTTTCAAGACAGTCACGACGTTATCATGAGCAAGACCCAACTTGGAAAGCAATGATCGTTTCAATAATGATACCTCGCTACCAAAATCTACGAATGCGTCTACCGTCATGTCATTAATCAAAGCCTTTTTATTAAATTTTGAATTTGGTTCAGCAGCCGATATACACATAGTTTTGGCCACTTCGTTTGTCTTGGTTCCTATTTCTGGCTTAGAAAAACATCTGTCTGCCGTATGGCCTACTTTCTTACATCTCGAGCAATTTATTAATGGCTTTGGGCATTTTAAGAAGGGATGTCCTTTTTCTTTGCAGTTAAAACAAAACAAGCTATTGTTGTATCCGCCTGGTCGATTTGGAAGTCTAGCGACATTAGATTCGGGTCCTGACCTTTGTCGAAAGGTGTTGGCTCTCTGCTCAGAAAGTACAGAACTTTCCTTATTGCTTATGAGGAATTTTAGCAATTGATCGGGATGATCACATCGTAACGCAAGGGCGCTAGATTTAGTAGTCCTATCAGTTATACCGTGTATGATACATTCAGCGGCACGTTTGCCAGTTATATCACATTGATTTAAAAGACCTAACTTTTCATAAAAGTATACTTCAATGGGCTCATTGTATCTGCTTTTCCTTTTTAACATATCCTCCAAGGATTGGCCATAATTCTGTTCATAAGGAAACGCGCTCAACAATTTCTCTTGCCATTCAGGCCACGTGAACAAAATGGTGTTCAGACTCTCGTACCAGGATTTGGCCAACCCTTGCAGTTTTTGCATAGCAAAGTGAACTATAGTTTTGTCATCCCAGCCATAAACTGACGAGCATTCATTAACCTTTTTCAACCAAATATCTACTCGTTGATTCCTCAAAGATGGGTTAAACTCTGGCAAAATATTTTTGTGGTCACTACGTTTGAATGCTGTCGTTGCTGGCTGGGAAGTCAAATTCTTAATAGTACCTAACAGATTCATTACATCCTCTGTAGAAAATTTTAGGCCCGTAGATCTCATCGTTTGATTATTAGTTTCATCAACCATACCATCAACCATACCATCAACCATAGCGTCGTCACATCGAGTTCTCTTCCGACCATGACCTGGTGATGGAGGAGAATCCCGACGAGACGCCGTATGGCGTGTTGGAGTATCGTGACATTTGGATAATAATCTACGAGCCTTTTGTACCTCACTTTCTAACTTCCTCAGTCGCTCCCGTTCTCGTTCAAGCTTCCTTTCCTGCTCCGAGACGCTCCTGTAGCTCCGCTCTCGGGACCGGGCTCTGCTCCGGAGGTAGCTGCGGCTGCGATGTCTGGTAGGCTCACGACTGCGCTCTCGACTGCGCCTGCGGCTCGACCTCGCGGTGTCCAATCTGCGTACCTCTTCGGCACGTGACCGACTTCGCGGCGCTGGCGTCACCAGGCGCCGGGGCTCATCGTCGTGCGGCATAGTCTGGAACTCAGAGACAAAAACGATTAAGATTGTTCCGAAATTAAATAAATGTATGAAAACAAAGAATTCGTTATTATCTCCTAAACGGTGCGTCGTAGAGTGAAAATAACCGAAATTTCATCCCCCTATGTTACCCCACAGCCGATGCAACGATTCACTTTGACATACTTTTGATGACGTCATCGCATGCAAGGGTATGACACTTAAATTGAAACTGGCCTTTATCGTACTAACAATTAATTTTAATAAATACACCTACCTGAAAAAAATAACCCTCCTTCGTAGTTGGGTAAAAATAGCTGCTTAGGTACATGCATAGATAAGTATAATATTTTAACAAAGAAACAAATGGGCGCGTACTTACCACTTCGGATATGTAATAAAACTCCGCTTTTTGCTGCAAATCACTATATTAGCTTTATCTTTTCATCACTGTAAACTTCTAAGGGTATAATTAACCACGTGGTAGCCTTAAACTCAAAATTTCAATGCGACCGACACTTCCAAGCGCGTGACCAACAAGATAATGTTCCAGTCGTCCGCCTTTTCCAACGCCATCTTGTCCCGGAAGTGTCGCTCGCATTACGAACATACAAAACGATATAGTCACTAATTTAGATCTAACAAACTAACGTTAATTCATTATAATAATTAACACGATTTATAAAAATATTAAAATGATTTTAACCTGTAAAAAATAATATAAATCAAATCTAACATTCTACAATAAATCAATTAAGTGTTTAAAATGACATCACGATAATCAAAATACTTCTTTTTAGTTCATTTTAAAATAAAAACTGTAAATATATATAAATAAGTAATAAATGATTTTTAAAATAATGAATATTTATCAAAACCTAACACGTTCATCAGCATAAATTCTCGTTACGAACCCTGTTTGTATAAAGCCAGTAAGATATTTGTCAGGGAAAAAATATGAAACGAGAAACTTGGATACCACCCATGGTCACGCAATGTCCTGACCATCCACCGTGGTTACCAGTATTTACATAAACTAAGCACGCCAACATGTCTGCCCTACCAGTTTTCATTACATATTATAGTCATAGTCGTCATAGCCAATTGTAGTTTGGTTTTGGTATAAAGAAATACTGATTTTGTTTTGTAATTTCTGGTTCTCTGCGTTCTACACACGAGGGTTATCATTGATATACAAACTCATAAACTGTACTGAGGCGCATCATAAAAACTATACGCAGTTGCGGTTTTTGAAAGTTTCAGGCCCTGCTGACTGTTTGTGTAACCTTTTTTTTTTGTTTTATTAGTTCAAGATTAACTCATCATTTCAAAAGTCCGTATATTGGTAAAATGCAAAAGAGAACATTTATACTTAAACCGATCGGTCTTAATGGATAGGGGAAGAGGATCATGAAGATTTCGAAAGATGCACAGGTCGATCTTATTTTCTACATGTCTGTATGTATATGGCAGATATGCTTGCTTATATCGTCGCGGTAGTCAGCAAAATTACTGTAGCTCTTCCCAATACAAACACGCTCGCTAAAAAGAAGCAAAAAAAATCGCAGAATTTATAACCACACAGCAAGCAAACGGCGCTCAAAGCACCCCTTGTACGTGTTCTCCTATAAACATAAACATGGAAAACGCACAAAAGCCTCTCGGGCGTCGCGCCGCGTCTCTGTCAGATAAAGTTGTAGCATTTGCTGCAACTTCCCTGGGTGTGAGTGAAACGGAGAACCCACGATCGTTAGCCCTGATCTTCAGCGCGCCACAAACACAGAGCCCGACCGAGAGCGAAATTGCAGCGAGAATGCACCTAGCTGTGTTATTACCGACGCTGCTCGGACGAGAAACGGCCTCTTTTCTTAGCCAGCCAGCGAAACAACCCACTCGAGTCCGACGCAATTGGGTTCTGAATCGCTTGCGGTCGCAGTGAAACCGGTTATTTTCCCCGAGCAAGCAATTGTGGACGTTGTCGTTGCGACATAAGTTCCGTTTGGCGCGGCGCAACGTAGGAACGCAATGGGCCTGTATATTTAGCCTGCATTGCATGCGATCGCCATAGTGGGTGTATTAGGTCGCTCGCACGCACTGCTGAACTAGTCGGAGGGCTTCCTATTATCGATTTATGTTATAGCAGGACGTGGCGTCACGTCTGCCACTCACAAATACTTTTTTCATTGAATTTTTATTCATTTTCCGCTGTACTGCACTCGTTTTCTCTTTCGCGGAAGGCTTTATCGGAGTGAAAACTTTTGAATATTTGATTTCCGTGGCTTTATTACCTAGATCCACGTATCTATGACCTACGGCATATGAAACTACAAGATCAGACGCGATGTAATCCTATTTTCCAATATCAAGAAGTCATCAATAACGATGAATCTAATTAATGTCGCTGTCTAAAGTGCTTTATGATATTATTCTGATTTAATCAACGTCTCGTAGGTATTCAATTTTGATTATGAAGTACTACTCGTTTAATTGAACCTTATCACCATGGTACTATTAATTACCTCTACTGTCGATACCTTTGGCATCTTGCAAACGCAAATGTTTTGCTCAAAAAAGTATAATTGATTTACGTTCCTTTACTTTAGTTTTGAGATGAATTTGAACATTAGATATTATGAAGGTTTATAATCATTTAGACGTTAGTAAACTTGGAAGTAAAGACTGGAAATAAATTAAGAGTAAGATGTGGTAACGCCCACAACACACGATGACAACAGATAACCCACACAATGGTATTATGGCCGTCCGTGGGAATGTTACTTATAGAGACCATAGAAGAGGCGTTATGGTTGGTATTGAAATTGCCTTCGAGTTGCGTAAATACCTACATAATTGTATACGTAGGTAAATTAACAATATAAATGCTTAGATATTCGAGAGATGAAAGTCATGTAGCAAGAATTGAGTTACCTATGGAAGTTACATGGAAATAGTATGATAATATTATGGATAAAATTATAGATATAATAATATAATTACTAAGAGCTAAGATAAACCAAAGATGACTTTTATTAATATAACTATGGAAATATTATAAGATATAACTTGATATGAGGCGTAGAAAAATAAAGATGACATGAAAGTATTGACGATAGAAAATAAAATACATTTTGTGTAGCCACAAAATAGAGTGTGATCAAATATGAGCAAGTCAATAAAGTCAATCATTCAAGAATCGTTATGACTTAGCATAAGAAAACAATTTTACAGTTTTCAACATTGCCCTCTGAAAATTACCGGCTTGAGACTCGAAAGTCAAAATATGGAATAATATTATTCAGAATTACCTACATTCTAATTACAGCGGTTACGGTCGCTAGCTGTTACAGTTCAGACATGGCTTCCATTTTTATTCCACAGGATAAACAAACATTATCGTCTGATATTACTGACCGTCTTTAATAATATTCTATTTATAGTTTCTCCTCAGTCTTTGAACATATTGAAATACCGAAGGGAAATAGGCGTTCTGTTCTCACAATTCAATGTCGTGTTTTCTTTGTGATCTGTGATAGTTATGTCTTTGTATTCTGTTTCATCAGTGATCATTCTAGTTGAAAATCGTTGATTATAGAGCATGGTGGCAAAATTAGAATGTGATATTTGGCTTACATTTCATTTGTTGCTGAAATAGGGGAAATAGGGGTGAGTTTTAGAATAAGTAACTAGACTTGTCATTTTTCTCTGTATAATTGTAATATCTTATTCTAATTTAGTGGTTGGCTATTCTGTGACTTTTCTTTTAATCAATGTAACTATAGTAAAGTCACAGTGAATTTGAAACATGTCTCGTTCATCAAAAATTATATAGGATATAGGTACTTAATGTGATATCTTATATCATTTGTAATGATGCAAGTTGTGTAACAACACACAAAGGAAGGCATGACAGTAAAAGTGTCAGTAACAGAACTCAACAATGCGTGTCCTGCAATTTAAATCGATTTAATTTAATTGTAGTCGGGACATTCACTTACTGTAATAAGGTAGGGGGACACTGATGTCTTGTCTATCTTGTAATTTAACATTTACCAAGCTAAAGGAGGTATGTTTGTACATAATAGTTTCCAATTGGAATTTTCGTTAAAATCTATATAGGTACTTATTATACTTATAAAGCAGACGTATTTATATAAAAAAATGGTTCATGTCTGTTTTTCAAAGCAGGATAGACATATCTTCCAAAATTGTTGATATTAAATAGTAATACAACTATATTTTGCAGACAAAATACCTATTTTAGCATGGTAATAATATAATTTCAGCGTGCAACATGTACGCAGAAATGCTACGCTAATTATAGTCAGTCAGGGCTTGAGTTGTGCGTGGTCAGGACTACGCTAACCCCTTTCTCCCCTCCTCTCGTACCCGCATTTAGTTAGGGCTGTCTGCTATGAGATATGCATACCAGAGTATGAACAGGAAATTGATGAACAGTCATGATTTGCGTAACTTTTGTAACATAAAATATTTTAATATCTAGGGAATTTTGATGTACGTTTAATATTGGGTTAGTACTCGTATATTGGTAGTATTAGTAAATAGTCAATTATAAACAAGAGTATAACATTTTAACCACTGAAGAAATAAAAATCGCTTACGATCTCAAATTACAGAATTATAATAAGACGATGATAGTGAAGTGATAAACAAATTTATTAAAAAACCGTTCTATTAAAAGTGAATCCATTACATTAAAATTTGCGAACCCTGACGCACTAAATTCCAAGGGCGCTTGCTTGAATCAAGTAAAGTGCGCTCTGCAGCACGCAACTTGACTAGAATATGTATCAGTTTGTTAGGGCTTAAGCCACAGATGATATTACATTTAGTAGTTATATAAAAGACAGAGTTTGCCATAGTAGGTAAGACATAGATGATGTAAGAGTCAGTGCGTTGAGGTAGGTTTGAGCTTTTAGGGGAGGGTTAGGGGATTCGGTACATGCGCGATAGACGCTATTGATTTATTTGCAGTTTTTTGTATCCAACATACATAGTTTAGTGATATCTTTAGTTTGAAAGACAACATTATTTGCATACAAATAAAGTCTATTAAGGAGAGTTCGATTACAGAGCGTTGGAAATAAATTGATAGACTAATTACTAATAATTTGAAAACTAACCCATTTAAATGTTAGGTACCTAAATCAAAGCTTTGTTTAGCAAAATATGCAGTTCTGAGTAACATTGTAAATCTAAAGGCAACGTATAAAATAAAATAAATACAAAACAAATGTTTTGTATTACCTGCATAATTATTATCACGGCCCCGTATCCCAAATGGGTTAGGTAGAGCCACAAGTAATTATAAAAAAAACCTGCAGCCACTTCCGATTCATAGTCCCAAGATGGCCACGGCGAACCATGATGACAGGTGATCAGCCAATCGCTCACAAAACAAACCATAAGTCACTAAGACGAGTACTAAACAAACATCTCCAATTCTCTCCCCTCGCTTATATTTAAGCACTAGATTTCAGAGGCAGCCCTGCGCGCCACATAGGGGAAACGGGGAGAATTGATACATAAGGGCACGTGACGTACGTGCGTGTGCGTTAAGCATTGCACTGCAAACTGCAGTTTATATGTGTATGTGTGTCTGGAGTACAAACGGTCACTCGAACACAAATGAGTGGGTGAATATTTTAAAGTGACATAGGTCAGGAGCTGTAAGCTGTAACTGATACCGCTCTTTTGTGGTCTTGCATTTTGTGATGCGGGGTGTTGGGAAAGAATGTAGGGGTTTGCAAGGTCATAGACCGGTACACCACATTGTGATAAGTGTAAGAAAATGATGAACCAACGAAGAGGATTATTTAAAGATTCGTAAAATTGACAGTTTTCATTGATTCGAATAATACTAAGGCCTTTACCATCTATCTATACTACACATAATATGTATACAGCATCAGGGTGCAACTTTTGCCTACACTAACGGGACGCTGTGTAGTGTCCTGGACGGAATTAGTCATAGCCGTAATGTTAATATGTCTTGTAAATTCGTATTTCCTATTAGGGTTCAGTTGGCGAAAATTTACTTTACCTATATTATATACCTACTCAGTAAATGATAAGTAAATTTTTAATGTATTTTATATAGCGGCAATAGAAATACACACTGAAAATTTCATCTTTACCTATTACGGTTCATAAGATACAGCCCGCTGACAGACAGACGGACGGACGAACAGCGGTGACTTAGTAATAGGTTCCCGTTGGCACTCTTTGGGTACGGATCCCTTAAAAGTATGTAGAAATAATACAAATGAAATACCAACAAAAAACAGTGAAAATAAATTGTTTATTGTGTCTCTTTGTCCAGTAAGTCACCTTGAGAATAATATTTTTACTCGACCGCATATCGACTTGCTGAATAAAATCAAATGTGTCCCGAATCTTTTGCCATTATCCTACTAATTTTACTGCCATTCCTGCTATAAATCCGTTACTTTGTGATAATTTTTACGTTCATTAGTCAAGGCATAGCGGTTAAATGGATTTCGATGCGAAAAATTCATAGTGATCTAGAATTAATACAAAAATATTTTATGTACCTACCACAAGAGCGAAGCCGGAAGCTAACATGAATCGTCGAATAGGGTACAAATTATCTCGAGTAAAACTTAGAGGAAAATATATACATATAAGTGGGCATCTATGACTAAAACATTTTACTACTACGACTAAACGTGGCACTAGTTCTTTCGAACCAGTGTGGTGAAAGGATTTAAGGTGCGCCTCAAAAGCTCCTTTCTTACATACTTTTTCAAGATTAAGCAGCTCTAATGTGTTTTTCCAGGGTAGGTACCTACTTTCCACTCACTAGCGACTGGAGTAAAAAAATATGTATGAAAACATACAGCGTGACAAAATAGATATATGTATAGGTACAAAGTAAACAGATATAACAGATAATACTTCCCGCCAATCTGTTTTACCTCACACGTCTATAATATCGTAGGACAAGTTTTATACATTTTCTTAAAGTTCTACATCAGTTTCTATAAGGTGTTTCTTGTTACCTAGAAGTTATTAGTTAGAAGTTACTATTGTAAACCATTATTTACTGAAATAAAAAATATTCTTATTAATGACTGTTGGTCACACTCAAAAAAATCAACCAGTCTCGCGCCCGCAACAAAGTAGCAGGCGGGATATTTTTCTACAAACTCTACCTGTCCAGTTTATCAAAGTGCGCGTTATAAGCAAGCAATTAGGGGTTAGAGGGGTCAGCGATAATTGGCGACAATTGCCACAACAGTTGCGTAATCGCAGACATGTCGTTTACCTCGTGGCCTTCGCGTCGACTTCCCATTTGCCGCAGAGTATACAACAGTTTCTATTAAGACGCCGCAGATTATGCAACAGTTTCTATTAAGACGACGCAGACTGTTCAAGTGATTATATTCGTAAACAATTTTATTTTTAAATAGATACGAGCATACTAAATAATAGTGTCACGGAACGTAGAACATAACTTGTGGCCAAAACTGGTGTGTGAGTCATGTGGTCGTTTAAGAATAATTTTGTCCGCAACAGTCAAAGAGCCCATAAATTGTTGGTCGAAAATTATTTAAACAACTTCTTGAGGCTTCAAATAGTCAATTAGGCTCAACATCCACTTGACCTTAAAAAGATCTACACTGCCACTACCTACACTATTAACATAAAAGTTAGTTCGTATTTTTAGAGAATTATTTAATTTGTAGAAAGCTGCTAGCACCTATCTATTGAATAGACGTAGGTCGGTCTAACTAGTAGATACCTATTTGATCAAGTACACTAGAGCTGCGGTCAAATTCTTTTGGATTTTTATTTACCCTATCGTAATCGTAATAACAGATACAAATTATCTCAAAATTTTTGTTGAAAGTGCAATTCTTCAATTGAAATAACTTCAATTATCATTTTTGTAACCAATGAAATGCCTATTATGTACATACATGTACGGTGTGTATTAAGTATAATATCAAATATCAAATTAATGACGAAGCAGGTATACATAAACTAATTAACTTCAGCTAAAATTAGTGAGGCGTAACGTTAATAACTCGTATCAACTGAGGCGGTCTAATGAAACTGGTAATACGATCCTCTGTTGCCTTATTGCTTGCTTAGTTGAACTACATCTAATTGCACACGACAATATTAAGCGACACTTTTTATATCTTTTTATTGTAAACGCCATAAATTATAATAAACTAGTATATAGCTCGATAGTTCGCCCCGAACTGAGATCTCACCATCTAATGGTCTATATATTTTATAAAAAGTTAGATTAAATATAATGTCTCGATTACAGTACAAAATAAAGACTTTATGTTGACTCTGGATAGCCTGAAATATCACAGAAGCTACTACGGGTAAAACGCGAGCGAAGTCACATCGGAAACCAGTACTAAATAATGAAGAAAAAGGCTTCGAAAGGCTTTAGAAGTCTTCTAATAAACATTGTACAGAAAAGGTGCTGAAGGCCTATAAAGTGTAGTTGTAAAATTCCTAGGGTAATATTATGCGAAGGAAGTGAAGCCTTACAAAGTCTAGCCTAGTCTAGGATCAACGCACACCTCACAATGACAACAACCTTACATAGTTTACTTAGCAATGCCTCTACACGTGTAGTTTTAAGCCTTACAAGCACTTAAGCCTTTCTTGAGGCGAAGAGTATCTACTCTTCTATGCTTCCATAAAAAAACTAAGGCTTTACCATCTGTACTAGATGATTTATACAGCTTCTGGCAACTTTTGCCTATACTAATGGGACGCTGTGTGTACCAATTTTAGATGGAGTAAATTTACCCAGCACCTATAACCCATCCTCTCAGCTTAGTCGGCCGTATCCACAGGAAATCCATAGTCAATACGGAGCCGACTAAGCCGCGGGTTTCCTCGCGATGTTTTCCTGGTATAGCGCATAAAATTTTCGGATTGAAAAATCCATTGCTGAAAAGACCGGGTTTGAACACGCAACCAACGATCAGAATTCGGGGGTAGACAGTATTTGACAGTATTGGCATAGCATGTGGCTTCTTGCCTGTATCTTCCACGCATGGTCGCGTTACGAGCAGGCGTAAATTCAAAGTAGATTTAGGACCATTTCAATTGATCCTAAAAATCCTATGAAATAAAGTATATTGAACTTTGAACTTAATCCACCAGTGCTCTCTTCCATCCGAACCGTAATAAAATAGTCACGTGTCGCGCTTTGACTTTTTTTTCGTGCCGTGACTGTGACCGTTTATGGAACGGGATAGCGGGGTGATGCTATAAGGTTTCTACTTATTTTTATAATTACTGAGCCATTTTCAAGGAAACACCTCCAAACTTTCGATTAGAATATTATAATTGAAAAGTCATGATACACTTTTAATGCGAAGGTGTTGTTTGAATCCCGACCGATTTTGATCGACTAATGAATTTTCCTTATAAAATTTATATTATGAGCTGTATTAGTATCAGGCGTAAATTACTGATTCTACCGAATTAACTATTTTTTTGAGAGGCAGGTACTTCTAAACAGCAAAGGGAAATATTTCCTGAAAATCGGCAGGTCGTAAAACTACAAGTTCAAAGACATGTGTCGACGTACAATGTACCGTACACGAGCCTCTGTGATGCACACTTTATTCCTTTTCCCACACTTATTTGATAGAACCAGTGACACGAGTTAATGAAATGAAAAATCATATTTGTTACAGACTATAACGCCGCCCCGCTGTTCGCCTCGGAAAACGCCTCCAGTGGTAAGTAAAACTAAATAAGTATTTATTTAAAAAAATCAAAAACCCGACTGCGAGAATTGATAGAATTATTTCTCATTCCAAATTACATTTAAACATCGTTAAAAACCCTTCATTTTGATACAACGTTCGATAGGTTTGGGAGCTTTTTTTAAACATACATTTCGGCGCATAAAATCAGCCATTTTTATAATTTTAATACACCCAGTCACACTCGCGCAATAAGACGAATCTAACAAAGTATAATTAATCAAAATCGGTTCAGCCGTTTAGTATACATACCTACATACGTACAAGTCAAACACATAACCCTCCTTTTTTGGCAGGTAAAATCTTACAACGGCCCAAACACGGCTTTTGTAACTAAGCAATTAAAATAATTTATATCCATAACACTCAATTGACATCATTGCAATTTATACTGAGTTGTGGTCAAACTGGTATCCCACGATAATGAAGCTATAGATTATTCTGTATTACCTAAGCTGTTAGTAATCAACATTAAATAAATAATTTCTTAAAGTCAAATAGGAATTTTAAAGAAAGAGTATTTCAATCGACAAAAGAAGTGTTTCTGAAAGCTAAAGATATTTTATTACACCCAACAGTTCCATACATAGTTCTGATCTTACACTAGGATTCCCTGTGTCATGTGTATCAGAATCTACGAGTACCTTTTTCAGAACATGCAGTCATTTATCCCGCAAACATTTAACAATATCCCGCAGCGGGAATTGAGCCCGAACCTTTCGCGTCTCAGCCGAACACACGCTCTCTTACCACGCCATCGAGGTCGTAAAAATGCTGAAGATATCGAAGTATTATGTTATCACCACATTTAAAACAATATTGTAAACTGCGTCTGCCTTTTCAACTTGTTTTGGGCTACTTTGACGCATAGCCTATTTTTAAAGCTGCATAGTCTAAGCAAACCGCATAACTTCAAGAGAGGTGTAGTTTTTCGGCCCTGTGCCAATCTCAAGTAGGTTTTGACCTATTTCGACCTCTTGCCTTTGGTCTGCTAAGGTTCAGGCAATTTGGGGCATGAAAATTTAATGTTGGTTGTTGCAGTCTTTCTTGCCGTTATGAATTTAGGAGATCATCACATCATCAGACATATTTACTGTCTGTGGAATCATGAGATCAACCATCATTGATTGATCTCATGATTCCATATCTTATGCCCGGTTTCTATAATTCAAGATCACTCATTCCATAGTAACATTGTGATCAGTCGAAGAGCACCGTACATTTTTATGGTGAAACGGCTATGTGTGAAAAGATTTTAAGGTACGCCCCAAAGGCTCCTTTTGTGCACTTGACATATGCCTTCGAATTTATTAGGTTCTACGACATGCCGGTTTCCTCACTATGTTTTCCTTCGCCGTTTGAGAGAACGAAACATAATTTTTTTCGAACTGAAAAATCCATTTGAGAGCACTGGTGGTTTAGTTCCATTCCGATCCGGTTCAAATCCGGTCGTGCACCAACGATTCTTCGTACTTTAGTAGAATATAACTGGGCATCAGAAATGTCGTAAAATCAACCAATAGAATCATATCAAAACGATGATACTTCATTTAAGCGTGGTTTGATTATAATTATTTTCCTGAGACCAAGAGTGAATGATGGGTCTACTAAACCTCTTTTAAAATCAAGGTTGAATCATATTCGTGCAAAATTAAATCCGCATCAGAAAACTATAAATTATAAAAAAAACAGTGTAACGTAAACTATAATAGTCGTAGAAATGTCTTAAAGAACATAATTTGAATTGCAAAATGCTATTTAGTATTTTAAAGAACACGGCACGTTTTGATGTGCTTTACAATTCATAATAATATACGGCTATAGCTGTGGCACATTTTAGAGTAACCTTTTTCTTGACTTTACTTTATTCCCGCATAGGCTTTACAAGTCACGAACGTAGGTGCATATCGACCTCGGACGCTGCATAAATAATCTTTTGTAGATGTCACAGGCCATGACTATCAACTCAAAGGTTACTGATGGAAACTTAATATATGGTGTGTAATGTCAATTAGTAGGCGAAATCTAAACTATTTCATTCACAAATTGACAGTCATGGTGCTAAAATGCAGGAAAACTATTATTTTTTGATCAGTGATTTTTGTTTAATTTTATATTATGATACAGTATGAAATTCGGCGATATTTTCAAAAATGCTTTCAAAGTGCCACAGTAAGATCTGGCAACTGTAGCATAATATATCAAAGTGTAGTTGTCATAATGTTTTCGCGATCAAATTTATGTTCAGAGATGAATCTAATATACGAGTCATGAAGCACCTGGAGCTATTTTGTACATTGATTCTTAGGCCCCGCGACCGCGCCAGCAAGCACTATCCTACGGCATTCTTACATGCAAGCGTACACTGACGGCAACTATTGCCGCGGCATTTTAGGCACGTCGAAGCTTCTTTACGGTACGATTAAACCAAACCCGTTATCGGCCGAACTTAGAATATAGAAAACGACGGCCGAAGTATGGTCGGACGTTGTCGACCGAACTCAATCGTACTCATAATGGACGCTGAGCCAAGTATCACCTTGCAACGCCACAGGCTGGTTGTTTGTATCAGTACCTATCATATAATAAGATTCATAAGGTCCACTTTTTGAAATTAAAAACTAATTGGCAAACAACTCAATACTTCATTCTACCCTGTTCGTTTTCTTTGAGTTTTGTTTCTCGGCTTTTTTATGATTTCTTATTATCTTTCTTCTCTATTTATAGGACTATGTATCTATGTAATTCAAGCCACGCAATAGGATATGCAGGCTGGAATATTTATATAGAACTAGCCGTCCGCGGCTTTGCTCTCGTGGTACCCGAATTAAAAGTAGCCTATATCTTATTCCAGTACATATACTATGTATATTCCAAGTTTCATTTAAATCCGTTCAACCATTTAGGCGTGATTAAGGCACAAACAACATCCTCACAAAATTTCTCATTTTTTTTTTTTTAAACCTATTTCGTCCCACTGCTGGGCAAAGTTCTCTCCCATGGATTTCCAGATATCTCTGTCCCGAGCCAACTTACTCCATTTATAATATAAGTTACATATTCTTGCACCTTTTTGGTAAACATGGCTATTTATTAGTTATGTTTAAGTCCAAAGAGAAGATGCTAGTCGTAGCGATAAGTGCAGTGATTGCAACGATCATTTCAATAAGCAATAGGTTGTTAACCCAAAAAGATATCGCTTATCACGCGCCGACACGACCAGCCTACATACTTCCGACTAAACATAGCACAAATTTACTGCAAATTGAACTCTATTACCAGCAAGTTTAGTCGGGGAATTGCTGTTTTGGGCTAGCAAAATTATGTTTCGAATATGTGCTACGGAAAATGTGGGTTAAAAATTTGTTATGATGCAATTTTTGTATGTATAGGTATTTGTACCAGCAATATTATTTTAATTAAGAAGGTAAACTTGAAAAATATTATTTATTTTTATTATTATTTGGAGCCTGTAGTGTCTCAGTGCAAGGCAAAGGCCTCCCTTCTCTTCAGTCATCCTCGTTCTGGGTCACTGTGGACCAGTCTTTCAAGTAGGCATCAAATTCTTCCCTGTATCTGCGAAAAACTTTATAAAAAATTATCTTATTGTGACTCATAGGTATAGCTCTGTATACCAAGTTTATTTAGTACCTACAATAAAGGGTATAAAACGTACAGCTTTCCTAGAGTATCGTAACTTGTTGACACGTTTTTCAGTCATGCACAAACACGTCATGATTTACAATACAAGACGCGATGTAGCAAAGCGATCACATCATCTTCTCCATAATCATGATGTCGAATGGTTTTCGACAAACTTTCGCAAACTATTTCCCGATTCAAAGTCATTATAGTGTAGTTACTGTTTGTTTTTCTACTGTGTCTGGCGCCGGCGCACGCGTTTCTCTGGCATTTCAGTCACTTGCGATTGAAGAATGCAAACTCCTTCTATCTCCTTAGTTTAACGTGTTTTATACTCTATAGTGGAGTTCATTCTATGGTAGAACAAACAGGTTATTTTGATTGGCTAATAAAAGGTTTATCTTTCACGGTCAGTGATTCTTAGCGTGTCTTTATTTCATACAATAGCGCTATATTTTACGTCCTAAATATTATATTTTTTTAATTTCTTTAATCTGATTTTCTTTATTGTACACAGATACACTTACAAATAGAACATTAAAAAGTGCATGCACAAAGGCGAGCATAACTCTTACTTAGGTACCTTTAACATTAGTAAAAAAACAGACATGACAAACAAACTAACAAAATATGAACTACGAGTGTTTCTTAAATAAGCTACATACAATTTAAATATGCCTAACCTAATTAACCTGGATCCCGTTGCTAGGTAAAGTCCCCACTTCCTTTTTCCATTCACTCCGATCTAAGGCCTCTTATTTCCTAGTTTGTAGAGTGGGAATAGTCTGTCCCTCTATCCGACAATGTCTGTTATTTAAGAATATAGCAGTATTTTCGACCTTAGCCAAAACTCTAACAGCATGATCCCTGGATCATGCTGTGCCGACCCCATATAGAGTGGAATAAGGGCAGGAAGATGATGATAGCAGTATTTTCGATTATTTATGTAAAATAAACGGACAGTACGTACCTAATTATCTATGCGTCTTAAAAAATTATACTGTAAACATATGATTACTTGTGGCTCTGCTCACCCCATTAGGGATTACTAAAGCCTTTTACCATCTATACTAGTTGATTTATACAGCATCAGGAGGCAACATTTTTTTTGCCTAAACTAACGGGACGCAGTAGTGCTCGGGAATTCAGATGGAGTAGGCTTGCCCAGTACTTATACCATCCTAACAGCTTAGTCGGCCTTACCAAAGGAAAGACATGGTCAATACGTGCGGAGATGACTAAGCTATCATTAGGGATACACGCGTGGTGATATGTATGTATGTGAACATTAACACAAACAAACTTCTGTTGCTCATACCTCAACGTGCAAGGTTTACAAACCCAAGTGAAGCGTAAAGAGATCTCAGTGGGTCACCCAAGCGTTGATAACCTTCCATATAAATATGCATGTGGGCCGTTTGTTTACGTTATTATAAAGCTTTTAGCCAGGTTTATAAATAATGAATTCATCACCCGTTTTATAGTAAGATAGCACTGGTGGTTTAGTGGTAGCGGCTCCGCCTTCCGACTGGGTTCAAACCCGGTCGTGCACCTGGATTTTTCTACATACATACATATTATCAGGCTCGTATTCCTAACGGGGTGGGTAGAGCCACAAGTAATTATAAGAACACTTGCAGCCACTCCTGATCCAACAGTCCCAAGATGGATATGGTGAACCATGGTAACAGGTGATCAGCCCATCGCTCATAAAGATGGTCCATCATGTTGGAGAAGATATTATCCCTTAGTCGACTCTTACGACATGCTCGGGGTGAATAGCAGCTGGACGCATTCTATGGATTTTTCTTTTGGAAAAAATTCTGTGTCAATCTCAATATACATTATTTAATTTTGAGAGTTTGGTAACTTACGGCCAGTTGATTCGCTGTTCTGAGCTTACAAATGTATGAGCTGTATTTTCTTCATTCAAAACTCGAACTTATACTGTTACTTAGTATAAGATATGTACCTCCACTTTTCATTCGAAATTCGAACATACGTATGAGCTTACAAAGAAAAACTATTTGGACAGGGTCTTTTTGCTGTTAGACCGAAAAGACCGTAGTAGTACCTAGTTGTTCAGAATAAAAATCTTACACCGTTTTTTTTGTTTAGATTAGAATTTATGCACAATAGCAGTTCAAAGTTGAAGGCATAGAACGGATATTACAATGAAAAACTGAATTTTTTCATTTCTTATTTATCATAAAAAAATCTTGTTCATCATAAAAACAACATTCATGCTTTTATATAATTTGTAACCAACGTCATACAGTGCATAACACCATAAGTACTAGATACCTACTGTGTTATTCTCAGACAAGACCTTATGAATGAAATATTGTGTCGGCCGGATGTCGGCACGACTGAATAAATGTTAAACTTACTTCGCTTCATAAACAAAATGTAAAGATTTTTCGTCCCTTGAACCGTAACCCTTATTCAATGACGAATTTGACTTTTAAAGGGCTTGTGCTTTTCTAAGATAAAGTTACCTAGGTACTCATAAAAAACTAAGTGGAAATCCTATTTTTTGTCTTCAATCTTTTGAAGAAGAAAATGTGAAGATTTTATTAAAATAAATCTGAGGCGCATTTTAAATCCTTTCACCACACTGGTTCGTAATAAGTACTCGTAGTGGCACGACAGGTAGTAGCAGTAGTATATCAATAAATATAAATTAACTAAATTAGTGCCAATTCTCTCGGTCCTGTTGTACATTTTTCTAAACTAATTTGACAGCTCAGGGAATTACAGCGTTTCTTGTTACCTCGATATACAATTATGTATAAGTAGAAGAACGGTAATAGTATTAAAGTTCAAAGTTGTCTGTTTTTTATTAGGTCTGTTAAATTAAGTTTAGTATGGGAAAAGTGTAGCTGAATAAACGCAAATATAAAAGTTAGATGATGACTCTTTAAAGCCTCTTTTTATATTGGGCTCATTTAATCCTTTCAAAACACCGGTTCTATAGAACCAATAACACGTTTAGTAAAACAAATATGGGTCTAGTATGTAACATCTAATACCCCTAGTCCTCACCAGTAGTGTCAAATAAGATCTTCGACTATTAAAACCAAGGTAACTCAATTTCAGTTTTATTTTCGTAGGGATTGAGTTCAAAGTTGTATTCTACTTCGTATTGAAAGTTATTGTAATGCATACGTCGCATGAAAGTGCGTCACTGACTTGACATCACAGCATCCAGGGCTGTGTATTCATGTATTTGTATGTTAGGAGTCTTTAAAACCGTTAGCGGTTCCTTAATGAATTATTGATTGTCTGAGCTTGTATATCGCAAGTAGTTTTTTAATCAAACGGCGGTACTTTTAAAATATACTTTGAACTCGTTTTTTTTAATATCCTTTTTGGAGCTTGAATGCTTTTTCCCACGTAATGATTGATCGATGATAATTGATAAAGAATCATTGGAATAACTTTAGTATTATTGTAGAGTATATAAATAATTACTCAACTAGAACCTCCAACATGATGGACCACCTATATGGGCAATGGGCTGATCACCTGTCACCATGGTTCGCCAAATCCATCTTGGGACTTTAAATCAGGAGTGACTGCAAGTTTTCTTATATTTACTTGTGGCTCTGCCTACCTCCTTAAGGGATACGGGCGTGATAATATGTAAACTAAAACCGCAGCTTCGCTCGCATTATAGATCATCATCATCTTCCTGCCCTTATTTCCCTGTTATTCTTCCATTTCCTTCTGTCAGCCGTCATCTCTGTACTGTGAAAGATGACATAGAGTGGCCAATAGTGGCCATGTCATCTTTTACACAATCTATCCACCTTTTCTTCCGCCTACCTTTACCTACCGGGATAAAAAGAATATCGTTTAAGGTCACATGCCATATACTATCTAAGTTTATTACAAAATGGTTGAGCTGTTGTCATCGAGCCACAACAGACATCAAACTTTCACATTAATATTGGGATGTGGATATTTGGCTGGGCTGGGTCTGTCGCATGCCGGACGAGATGTGGGCTAAAGTCACCACTCAGTGGAGCCCTGAGACAGCGAGCCGGCGTCGTGGCAGACCCAAAAATATATGGCGAGACGATCTCGACACCTTCGACAGGGCATGGGTCGAATTGGTACGAGACCTTAGCAGCTTTATAGAACAAGGGCAGGCCTTTGTCCACTTAATTTCTTATAAGTCGGTTTTTGACGTCAATAGTAGGTGGATATTTGTATTTGGATGCTCTTGTAACCAGATATTCAAATTAGAACTTAACTTCAAATTAACAAATTAGAACAGTAATTTGAATAGAAAATTTGTGACTAACGCCCGGAAAACGCGAACAAAAAAGTTAAGCGATCGTTTTGTTAACTGGTACGGCCCACTTCCGTAAATTAAATTTGGCTTTGTTGACGTTTTTAGGTCCCAGCTACTAGCATACTACCCTTCCTTCTACCCTATTAAGTAGCTAAATTTCCTAATAGCCCTATCATCATCATAATAATAGGCATATTTAAATTTATATTTTTATATTTTTACTGACAGCTTTACTTCTTCGCTGGACTGGGAGTAAAGAAAAAACATAGATTGCGTCCAGCTGCTTCTCTCCCCGAGCATGTCGTACCTAAAAGTCGACTAAGGGATAGTATCCTCCAACATGATGAAATACAATAAACAAGTATTCCCAAGGAGGGTTGACGACAGGCAGGCGGCCGGTCATAAAACACCTTAGCTAAAAGTCTTACAGCATGATCCTTGGATCATGCTATAAGATAAATAACATTGTTAGTGTATGTCAGTCAGTAAATGTGCTATCCGATTACTCAGCATAAAAGGGTAAATCGTCACACGTGGTCTTTTTATCTCAATAACACCTTTGGGACAATACATCCTTGGGGTCAATAACTCTGTAAGGTGATGCCTTGTTTTCCTAAATAGTTGTTTTCGACGTAACGCAAACCGTGCAATATGTGTGTAATAATCTTAACGTTAATCTTAATATCACGTTCTGGGAAGTCGTACGTCAAGCGGAAATTAATATCGTAATATTGTACAGTGTTACTATATGACCTAGGTAGACTAGGTGGTACCTACAGAAGTTAGGATTTACTGAATAAAAATCAAAAAGACGTCAAATTCACCATGTTTCACGATATCTATCTTGGAACTTTGAATCAGGAGTTGTTGCAAGTTTTCTTATGATTACTTTTGGCTCTGCCCACCCTCTTAGGGATACGGTCGTGATAATGTTTATGTATGTTTTATCTATTTTGTCTTACTGCTGGGCAAAAGTCTTTTTTTTTCATTTTACCTAAACAAATATGACTAGGTTTCACCCGCGCCTTTGTTGGCATGGTTGAAAACCTACCTGAATAAAAATATGTGTTATTCAAAGTCATAAACATGTGTATTTCAAGCTTTAGGGAAATCCGTTCAGTCGCAATGGAGATATAGAGGTATATAATGCACAATAGAAATTACACTGTTATTATGTTTTTGCAACAACCTATGTTCTGTAGCCAATGCAATTATAATTTTAATACTACAAATGTCAAAAGCCAGCCTTCGTAAGTAGAATAACATCAACAACAAAAACAGCGTATCAAGGAAAACGAACCTGCTGGACCGCTTTTTGGTATCAGTCGATGACTCACACAGAAATTTCTCGTGGTTTTTGAACCCAGAATTGATTGGTTCGGGCTAATCTGTGAGGAATTCGGAATCCGGTGTCGGAACGCTCCTACTTTTTTGACGGGTGCATTGATCGAGCGATACCATCTTTGGAACGAGAGAAGAAAGCTGATCATCCTAACAAAATGATGTAGTTGTCTTTGTCAAATAATAATATATATTTTACTGTTCAGCTGTGAAATGTTTTAACGACCCGTCCACACTTTTAACCTAAATGACGTGACGCTGGCAGAATATCCATAGTGGGACGATTGCCAATAAAAAAAACTGTGAGTGAGTAGGTACTTCCTACTACCTCTTAACATGCTGAGTTAATAATTTTATTTAAAAGTACATTTAATATATTTAGTCATGTTTAATGGTTATGTTGTACACAGTCAAATCAAAACCAAATACGTTGTAAAATAACAAACTCTTGAGTAACTCAGTTTAGTAACTAGTTTAGGAAAATGTCAATGCAAGAACAGTATCGACCACAACAGCAATTTTCTCATTAGGATTCTATCATTGGGTCATACATGTTCATTCTTGTTACATAAAAATGACGATCTAGCCTATATAAATAGCAATATATTACTGAATGGAATTTTGTAGCTACTTTAATATTAAAAACTGAGTAATACATATTTCGCTTTCAAAGAAACGGTTCAATGCTGACACAAATAAAACGCGCGTAATTTTCTTTAACATAATTGGGAAAGTTAATAAATTCAGTGGCATATTGCGTCGCCCGATTTAAAGTCATAACGACACCCGAGAATGCGGTCACTGCAGTAAATTATAAAACCGTTTCTGAAAAAACACTCGTGTATGAGTTTCACGAAATTTAAAAAATAGAGGTACTCTCACAAAAACCTCTTATAAATGGAAAACTGTAACTTCAATGCATGATAGGTAGACTTTTTAAATAATATAGGTATATCCGGTTCCAGTATTCTATCAACGGGAGACGGATCATTCATTACAATAGTAACGTTGTTATCTGTCGAAAAGGAGATGTTACATAGCAGGAGGGGTCCAGACAAAAAAAGATAAAAAAAAAATCTGTGACTCGAAAAACACTCCTCCAATTTGGTCGGTCTATGATAGTGAAATAGTTCGTAGCTGCCACTGTCACTTAAGTATTTTGACATCTCTATGATTTTGACTGCTTCATTATGAACATTTCGATTCTACGCGAACGAAGTGGATCCATTTTACCTACTTGTCAAAGTCAACAGCGGTCAGAAACTTACTCAATACCACCCCCAAATATTGTTTCGCGTTTTGTGTTGCCCTCCGTCCGTGAGAAAGGTATTTTAGAAACATGCATTAAATAAAGAAAAAAAAATTACAATGGGAAAAGTTTATACAATTTATTAAGGTATGGTTTATATAAGTGTACACCGACCAGGCCTAGGTTCCATACATTTGTGAAACATCTCCTTTCCGTACCTTTTTTAAGATAATGCTAAATAGATGTTAAATCCGCTTAATTCTTCGTGAAAAGCTTATTAAAATGAAAACAAGTGCGCCGCTCGCTCGCCCGCAATTAAAATCCATGTAACGCTCATGCAAAACAGTACATACGTCCACACAAAGTAAACTTAATATCTTCTAAAATATCTTCATTTTGCCAATAAGACAACATTGTTAAGGCAATAAACGATCCGTCGTCCGTTAGTAGAATATTATAATCGGGCAGTAGTCAACTGATATAAAACAGCGATGCTAAAAGATCATAAAAATTGATTACCATCTCTTTACATAGCTAAGAAAGTGAGATGACAAAGCCTCTTTTAAATCTCTTATAAAGAATAAGTACATACAAATACAGGTAACAAATAATTACTCAACGAAAATATCACTCGTAACAAGTACATTGCCGGTTTACAAAGCAATGAAGAACTCAGCGGGTCTGAATGGTGCGTATTGATTGTCTATGTAGGTCACAGGCTGGGGGTCAAGGGTCACTGGTAGGTCACCCTCGACAACGTAAATAGTCTGAAGACTCCCCGACCTCCAAGAGTCACCTACAGATTTGCCCTTTGTAACTCGTAAAATTGATGTAAAAATACAATGTTGTAAGATGGTTTTGTTAAATGTCGGACACGTGTGGTACTGGTATGTGGATTCTAACACGAATATTGTTTTGTAGTTATTGTGTTACTAAACTTTGTCATTTTACATTTGTTTACGTGTATTACCACTAGAAAACTAGTAAGTAACAATCAAATTTGAATTAAGATGGAACAGACACATGACTTAATTCCCTAAGTTTCTAAAACGTTTCGTATTTAACTTTGTCATTCCAATGTATTTAAGGATTTTTAACTTGAACTTGGGACAAGATGAAGATGTATAGACTCTATTAAAATAATAATCACAATAAACATCAAATCAATCGAGATCTTCGCAACAAAACATCGTTTCAGTAGTCCTACTTTTCTACTAATATTATAAATGTGAAAGTTTGTGAGGATGTAACGATGTTTGTGCCTCATTCACGCTGTAACGGCGGAACGGATTTGGCGGAAACTTGAAATATACTAAGTACGTGTGCTGGAATAACATATAAGCTACTTTTTATACGGGTGCATGCGACGCCGCGGGCGGAAACTAGTACTCAACAAATCATAATGTTTATGATAGCAATTTACTTGCCAATTCCTATCATGATTGTTTGAACTCTGATGATATTTGCAAATCCTTAGGTATTCAAATGTTATTATAATAATGTTATACGGAACACTGCCGTGAATAATAAAAGGGAATAAGCGAACTAATCCTGTATTACAGGGCGAAGCTCTACAAATATCGCAAGCGCCCACACATACGTAGCAACAGCGATGTATGCCGAATAAGAATTAACGGGTAATCGCAGAAAACAAATTGTGTAAGAGAGCTGAGTGTTAATAGTACTTTTGGTCTGAGGTTACCTAGTGATCCCGCCTTCAATCCTGAGGGCAGTTCAAATTCAGTCGTCCAACAATCGTCCAGCTTGTTTGAATTTGGACCCTCACTTCTTCTTTTCTGTTTAGCATTGGATCACGATAGATCTACTCAATACAATAATCATCTAGCATGGTCTACGACGATGGTGTGATAGACAAAGTAATACCTGCTCCTTTGCCTAAAGCCAGTAACGTCATGCAAAATTAGACTCTAATTATCGCGACCCAGATACATGTTTGGGTAAGCAAGTGTCTATAGACTCTACAGGGTTTGCCAAACCTATAAGCGTCTATGAGTTTGCCAAAGACTTGTGTTAGTATAGTGTATTTATGCAGCTTGCGAAAAGAAGAGCAAATTCGACCTATAAAAACATTTGAAGTGAAGGCGTAAGACTACTTAATACAGAGTACCTATAGACCAGCTATACATGTGTGATGTGAAGGCAAAATGCGTGTGAGGGTTTGAGTGTTGATGTGAAACTATAACAGAAATACTCCTTGTCGTCAGCACTTTTTAACTGGTTTAAAAAATGATAGGCAAAAGCAAAAAATCTGAGTCATGTTGTAAACAGCTATAGCCGTCTGATGATCTGGATCAGGTGAGCTATCTATAGACCCTTTGCAACGGTCTTTAGATGGCCCGACTATTCCTAATGTATATTTACTTGTATTAGTTGTAATTTTATTTCCGTTAATAAATGTGGGTTAGTCTAAAACTATACCCAAACTAACCAAATAAAATGTACGTTTGTACTCGTATGTATTTGAAAGATGTGCTTCAAATCTCCAGCGTCATTATCGCTTGGTCGCGGCCGTTTGTACGAAGCTTAAACAAGACCACCAATCTTCTAACATCTGCATTCATTCTAGAGCGCAGTAAATTCGTTCTTATGTAAACAACATGCGCTTTCTCACGCTGCACAAAGCCAATTTTCCACAAGAGCTAAAACAACACAAATTCAATTAGGGAAATGGTGTCTGCAAAACAGAAGGGTACGATGAAATTTATACGGACACAGCATAAATAGTGTTGGTGAGATCCAATCGCCAGATGGAGCCACAGTGAGGGTAAACAATATGTTACTTTGCGGAAGGAAGAGAGTAATCGGGCATATTGATTTGTTTCTACTATAATAAAGAGGTTCAAAGTTAAAACAATTTGTGTAAAAAACGCTCTTCAATAATCTGTTTAGCGTTTTCAATAGGCGTATGGTATTTATTCCATTGCTGGGTAAAATATCTCTTGAAATTTCATGTTCCGTTGTAAATTTAATTTTGTTTTGTATATTTTATGCTTTTAACATACGTGTCAACAGATTTTCTTGTCAACATGTGCCATATCTTTTAACAGTTCATTGTTTGTTTGTACTCTATCTTGTTTATTTACTCGGTGTAAAAACCCTGAATATTTATGTATCGATGTGCTTCCGCTGCTTGCTGATTTAGTTGCATCATTTTTAACATAACCCGTATATCAAAAGCGATACTTGCCGTTTTTGTATACCAGTTTAGAAAATATACTATAAACTATATAATATACTATAAATAAAATAGTACAAAACCTATGCAGATAAACCTGATAAGCTCATAATTCTCGTCATAATTCAATTTATTTCCCGTAAGTTGAGTTCGCATTTACTTCATCATTTATTTATCAATGACCACACGGCTCACAATATCTGGTTCGGGAACTTTTTTATTAAAGAGGATATAAGATCAATTTTCATTTGTTTTTCATAAATAATATCTATTATACCTATTGTGTGATTATTGTTAAAGCCTTTTAGCACAAAGTAACAAAAGTATGTTTCTTATAAGAACTAGAAAGTTACTTCGGTATTAACCTCTGCTTTGTGTTGTGTATTTAGAACATGTTCTTTCTGATATGTTTTCTTGTTAGAAGTAATTGGTTACTACCTCTACACAGACAGTGCAGCAGATAGTAGCTTTGGATTCTTAAGAAGCGATGAACGTCATTAATGATGGTAACATATTATAGCGGTAAATACATTTTATTTACAATTCAATAAATATGAAATGCGAGTAGTAGTTCTGAATTGTCTACTAGATGGGAAATCCAGATAATATTTTTTATATATTACAGTGTGAATCCTTTCATCCAAATGTGATAAGTAAATTTGCGTCAGCGTCATTTGATCAGTATATACAAAGAGAGAGAAAATATAATACCAGATGTATTATATTTTCTCTCTCTTTGTATATAACTTTTTAAATTATCATGGTTATAAACAATATTAGCACTCATAAGACCACCCACTAATCCAATTCCTAATACTGTTAGTGTAGTTTGTCGCGATCGAGTTTTGTTTGAGAATGAAACCGGTAAAAAGTAAGTTCGTATGAGCTAGTGGCCAACTCTTGTGACGGAGTTTTTAGAGACTTTAAATTTCTTTTTTTTTTAAGAACCGGTGATAATTCCATTACTCGCAATAGCAGACTTCGAAAGAGGGTAGACCACTACGTCGGCCAATAACTACCGCCGTCTCGTTAAGTACTTCAGTTTTTCCGTGATCATAGCGCATGCAACTAAGCCGAAATATCGGAAAACTCAACAAAATTTGAATCGTGGTAAATATACCGTTATGAGTGCTATATATATATGAGCTAAGTATATGAGATATAGCTAGAACAATAGTGAGTAAAAATACATTTCATCTGTCCTGTAATCGGGAAAGTGCAAACAAGCTGGTAAAGGAAATTGGATTCAGTTTACAGACATCAAGAACAGTTGCAAAGGAAATCGAAATCCGCAAGTGTTCTCAAAACGAAAAGTTGCAATCAGAGTACGGAGTATCGCAATGGATTTTATGATCGAAAGATCCAATGCATTCTCGTTTCCTTGAGATAGTGTAGCAAAAATATGAAAAGAGAAATAATGTTCAATATTGTTGAAGGACTGTGCTGTGCGCTATACAAGTTTTTTCAAACAGTGAGGCAAAACATCAGGAGGAAAAAAGCATACCGACTTTTGTTGTAGAGCCTGAAATGTTTGAAGATACGTATTAATTAACTGCACGAAAGGTGAACGAAGCTAGAACAGAGTGCAAACTAGTGGTACGAGTACTTAGTAGGTAATAGTAGTAGTTCGGTTTCAAAGAATCATGATAGTAGAAGTGGACGTACTGGAAATCAATGAAAGGGAAATCAGATTTTTTTAAGACATTTTAATTACGTACTTCTCTGCTGGACTGGGCGTAAAGAAAAAACATAAAATGCGTCCAGCTGCTTCTTTCCCCCAGCATGTCGTAAAAGTTGACTAAAGAATAGTGTCCTCTCCAACATGATGGACCATCTATATAAGCGATGGGCGTATCACCTGTCACTGGTTCACCATATCCATCTTGGGTCTTGGAGTGGCCGCAAGTTTTCTTATGATTACTTATGGCTCTGCTCATCCCATTAGGGATACAGGCGTGATAATAAAATATGTATGTACGTTTTAATTAGCTGAGTTCCTGAAGTGCCAATAAACTATGTAGGTAAATCATTTATTGGTAATCCGGCAGACTCTGAAGATCAAATAGTAAGTTAATATTTTTTATTATAAATCAGCACACAGATTCGTAAACTTTTTTGTTCGTAATTTTTCATAAAAGCTAGAAGCCACTACTTTGCACAAGTATCGTATTACTTATTGGGAATCCATTCGCTGTACGCATTAGCGAAGCTCCGGATATTTTCAGGGAAACATAAATCCCATCCTTTGTATAACGACCAATAAATATTATTTGTATTTTGCTACATTTTGCTACTTCGGTATCTGTTACTATATCGGCACATAAATCTCTAGAGGACATGTGGACGACACTATGACGCCTGGACTGGACAATCACCCAAATTTCTTGTAAGAAAAACAGAAAGACGTCAGTACCACAGATAACGTGATAGGTACTGTAACTATTATTGTAGGTACTCCATAATTCATGACCATCAGTCATTATAAAGTTATTTCTTTATGATGGTAGGTAGGTACTCGTGTCACCATTTATTCGAACCAGTGCTGTGACAGGATTAAAGTGCGCCCCAAAGAGGTTCCTTTCATATACTAGGCAAATGTTTTCAAACTTTTTAGTTCCAAAAACAAATCAAGATCTTAGAAATCTCTAAGATCATTTAGAAACATCTTTCTGCTTCTTTCTTATTACTTCATATTTCGGTTGGAGGAATCATTCTTAAAAACAGTGCATCAGTAAATAGTGCCTACACAGAATACTTACGTATTGAGCCTTTGAAACGCCACAAAAACTCTTCAGCTGTCTCCTTAATTTTGCAGTAGGCTAGCCCGCTGCTAAGGTAAAGCTTCATTTTGCTTTATCTCCTTGAGGTAACGTGTCTGGAACAGCCTGAAATACAAACTATCAAAAATGTTGACCAGATTATTATTTACCACTAGTTATGTAGGTAATATTCTATACGTAACTAAAAACAAAATAGATTGCTTAGAGTAATTTGACTTTAAGTATTTTACGCAGTTTCACAAACGTAGTTAATACATTATTAGCTAACCGATATGTATAAAAAATTGTGCATTCTTTGTATTTCTAATTGATAATTAACTTTGTTTAGTCATGGTTAAGAGCCGTCACACATCGAAAGTCAAACAAATGACTATTGAAATTCAAATTTAATATTGCTCCATCCGTCTACTGGTTATCCAGACATTCATTCCTGCTTGAATCAACAATCTTTACGGAATGAACGTCAGTTGCAATGACAAGAAAGACAGGCGATATGTAATTTATCTCGTCGCGTTTCTGCACAGATTGTACGACAAGACAAATCTGAACCAATGGTTCAATCACAGCTGGCATGACAGCACTGGTAGTCTAGTGGTAGTCCCCTAGTCCGCAATTATACCAGTACTCTCAAACGGGAGGAGATTTTAAGGCGCACTTTAAATCCTTTCACCACACTGGCTTGAAAGAATTAGTGACATAACTAGAAGTAGTGCCACAGAAAGAGTTCAAACCGTCGGACTTCTGGACCATTCTTTTAACCGTAAGTTGCATTGATTCTGCATACCTCATTCAGTGAGCGCTACATCTAGAAGGCAGTCGGCTCGGAATGAGGGCGCCGGATCGATACCAGACTGGCAGACACAACACGCGTACTACCACGCAGTCCTTGCTATAAACCAGAAGATGATGTTTAGCAAATACTACGCTTGTCTCTGGTTCTTTCAGATCAGTGTGGTGAAAGGATCAAAGTAGGTTTTAAAGAAGATTGATATATGTTTTTGAGCTTTTTAGGTTCTACGACATGCTGATTTTCTCTTGATCTTTGATTTTTTGGGTACTGGAACGCATATAATTTTTTTCTAATATATTTTTTTATCGGAATTCTTTGTCTAAGGATCGAAAGACGAGTTTACTTCCGGTTGAGGTCTAAGGTCTAGATAAAAACCAAAACTTAGATTGAATAATTTTAGCCTAATACCTAGAAAATTACTGTTTTGAAAGATGTATTTGTTTAACCTTCGATTATAAGTGATTCATAATAGGTAGCTAATGTTGTCGTCAGTTGTTAATGGAACAAGTTTTGAGAAATATTTTCGTATTTCATTCAGAGTCCTAGGCTACCGCGGAATTATAAAATTAGTAGGATCAAAATGTTTAAACTACCCATTTTCACTCTCAAATGTAACAGTTTCAAACATACTACGTTTCTTCACGAATAATTTAACCAAGTTCTCAATATTGAAATTAGTATTCTATAAAGAACTCTGTATGGAACACCTTACAATGCTACAAAGCATTGGCGACGGAAATTGTTGGAACACCTATACAAACATGTGATTTGTAAAAACGAAGGCAGTCTATTGACCCGAGTCTCAAGGATATTTAGAATTTACTTTAGCAATTTGCGAGCGCTGATGAAGTTTTGCTTCAATAAAACAATATTAATTTAGTGCGAATTGTGTTTTTGATGTGGAATATTAACTTTTCTTGGAAGAAAATGTAAGTGAAGAAGAAAATTATTACAAAGAATCGCTTCTGTCAAACTCTGTTTATATTTTATAATATAAAAATGAATCGCAAAATGTGTGTAAGCGCATAACTCAACAACGCCTGGACCAATTTGGCCAAATCTTTTTTTAAAATGTTCGTTGAAGTTCAAGGATGGTTTTTACGGCGAGAAAAATTAGAATTATTGCTGGAAAAACCTATATGTTTATCCCCGAGCGAAGCCGGGGCGAGTCGCTAGTTTATAATATTTTTAAGAGTAAATAATTCGTGGAACTCATCATTTATGTAAAAGCTCCTTTTAAGTTCTAAAAGGGCCCCCTACATCTTTTATAAAATCTACTGTTAATACTTTATCTCGGATCGTATGAGAATATTACTTGCTTAAAGCTTTTTGGTTATAATGGCTTCTACAAACATACATAATAATCACGCTCGTATCCCTAATGGGGTGGGCAGAGCCACAAGTAATCATAATAATACTTGTAGCCACTCCTCATTCAAAGTCCCAAGATTGATATGGTAAACCATGGTAACAGGTGATCAGCCCATCACCCATATAGACGGTACATCATGTTGGAGAGGATGCTATCCCTTAGTCGACTTTTGCGACATGCTCAGGGAGAGAAGCAGCAGGACACATTCTATGTTATTTCTTTACTTCCAGTCCAGCAGAGGAGTAATCATCAGGAGCAGCTTATTTACCGAATGGCTTCTTTCTATCTATTTATTTCATAGGTCTAGAAGTGTTGTGTGAAATAGCGGGACAAAAGACCTTCAACTTTATGACTCAAGGCCGATGCAAGTGGCAATGCGCGCATGTGAGACTTTCTTCTTCATTATTAGAGTAATGCGTCAAAAGGGTGAACACTTGACTATTTTTCTTTTAACAGATTGGTATTCGTGTTGTGTTCGTATGCCTACATGTGTGTTGAATTAATTTCACTACGAGTTTCAAAATCATCTTATAAGATCAACTGCTTATCTACTGGCTAAATGTTGTTTTCTAGAAACTACGTATTCCGAGTTTCCTGATGGTGGTTACATTTATAAGATGGCTAAATAATTGAAATATGTCCAACATCAAGTTCAAAATTACGTCCACTTTTGTATGATTACTGTCGTTGTCATTCACCACTTTTTGAAAACCAGAAATTGAGTGTTCATTTGGATGCTATGAGACTTATATGACGTCATCTTGAACGTCTATTTTGTGAATACTAGCATTTATATTCACTGCACATTTTGTTTTCAGTGGAATATTGCGCTTTTTGACTTTAACATATCACCTTCATATTTCAAAATTTTAATTTTACTGAACTAACCCCAGAATACTCAAACGTGACTCAAAGTTGAGTACGTCTCAAATGACGTTTTTTTTTTTTTGACAGATTTTCATCAGAAACTGTACGCATTTAAGTATTCGGGGGTTAAACACTTAAGGCCTTTAGGCGGCCTAAAACTCCATCAGCTAGCCACTAGCTCATACGAACTTACTTTTAACACTTAACATGTATCTGATACTAAATTCATTAATATGACCTACCTATCAATTTCATTGAACACATCATAAATATATGAATATCTACTAAAATTATTCTTTACTAATAATTCTAAAGGCAGCCATAAAAGCCAAATATTTACCGTCAAGACCACTTAGTTAAACAATAAAAATGAAAAGTTGAAAAATGTCCTACATAGCGAACGTCATTTAAGTAATCAAAGTTTACTCACAACACAGGCGTGGGCAGTCGTCATATCTCGAATAAAATCCATAATTAAATAACTGACAGATAAATCCCAGCCAGGTGAAGTGGGCGATTATTTATGACTACCATAAAAAGATACAAAGGATCATCCGGATAAAGCCGGAGTAATTACGCTGCCAGAGATCCAATCGGAGTGAATAATGCCAGATTTACATGAGAACTGGTACTACTGCTGAATTTTACTTATGTAACCTCTGATAGTTTTATGCCAATGTATAATAGCTGTAATAGCCTCTTCAATAGCTGGGGTCGTGAGACTGCATTTTACGAGAATTTAATAACGTATTCACGTTGAAGTTGGTCAACACAATACCATGGAATACTATTAAGAAATAATGCTTTCTCTGACCCCGCGGCACGCGAAGTCATTCGTCTTACTTACTTGCTTTGCACTAAAGCGATTAGACTATGTAAAACATTAAAAAAACCTTGCACACTATGGCCATCGTGGTTATAAAACGTTTCACTAAAGTTTTTAAGCAATCGATTTGATGTAACTACTAGCCAAGCAAGTTAGATTTTTTTATTTCTTGTCTCGGGTGCGTTACTTGTGCTTAATTAAATATAAATCATATCTATATCTACGCTAATACCCACCTGATAATAAATCATTACATTTACATAATATAACTTCAAAGTGCCGCTAGGTACCAATAAATTCCATAAACTATCGGTAGTTGTTACCAGTATGAAAATTTAGTGAATATCTTTCGCATACAAAATTGCATTGCAAAATTGCTTGCATCTCGGAAGACATTGCATCGTAAAAATCTATTGAAGACAATTTAAGCGTTCAATATTATACATCCGAATGGTTTGGAACATGAGAAATGAATAAAACTATTACGCCAACAGTCCAACTCGGGTACGAACAATGAGCAATTTTGAAGTTCACTTTATTAGAGAAGTTCCCTGTTGGAGGAACATTCAGGGTACTCGCCATAAAGGCATTTTATCTTCCCTTGTTCTTTTATTAGAATCTTACTTATTCGCAATATCTAAATTTAAAAATTCTGCGAAATTTCTAGGATTACTTACGCCAAGTGCCTACGTAATTATATACACTCGTTTAGCTCGAGAAAGTATTAGAAATGTTATGAATAGTCGCATTTTCCAAACGAAATACCAGCGAGAACGAGTTCTGAGCGGCAAAAATGCGGCATTTCAAGCATTTCAAAAGAATCTTCTGACGTATATAAATCCTTTTATATAAACTACCTTGAGGCATCAAATAGCCAAGGATATGTATTATATCGAACGAAGCTTTTGAAAGCAATGAAAATCATACTCCATATTAAGGACGTGTGATTGTTGAAGGGTATATTTTTTCCATGAAAATGTGGGATACCTTCAGCATCGCGTGAGAAAATGTCAGTAAACACGAGGGATACCGAGGTTGTCTCGCGTCCTTGTCAGATTCGCCTTGGCTGTATCAATGCATTTAACACATTTTGTCACAAATTGTTTGGTGTTGCAAACTGGGTCCATTGTTTGAATTTATTCATGTGTCAATACCGGAAACGTTACATTCGCTTTACTTTATTGTTTTCTGTTTGCGTTCCCGAGTGGATTTAAAGTTATTTGCTGAATACCTATGTGTATTTACCTCACTATTTTGCACTATTTTCATTTTATAAAACGATATTTATTACTTTTTCTCAAGTATATTATGTCAGCTGAATTGATCCTATAGAATTTTATTACAGGTATTACCAAACTTTTTACTTTTTACCCCTTTTCTAAGAATGAATGGAATTTTTTCTGACTTCGTCTTTTAATATCCTCCAAAGTTTGAATAAAACGTTTTTATTGAGGCATAACCGGCATAACTTCGCTCGAACTTCATTTTGGTTAGATTTGTTACAAACAAAGCAATTCATACGTCGATTATTATCTTAAGTTAATTCTGAGTTGAGTTATACTTTGTCTCATAATCTGGAGTAGACCTAATTATCTGGATATATCTTGTTAAGTACCTTTATCTTTTTAAGATCTTGGTTATTATTATAGCAAAAATGGCTACTCACTTTATTGATTAATTGATACCATTAGCAGTCAAAATTACTATATGTCACAGGCCTTTGTAATCTAGATTAGATGATTCTTCCAGCGCCAGGAGGCCTAACGGGACGCTGTAGTGCCCGCTGTATATCATCCTCTCAGCTTGGTCAGCCTTATGCACAAGAAAGACATTGTCAATACGCGCGGAGCTGACTAAGCCACGGCTTTCCTCACGATGTTTTCTTTCACCGTTTGAGAGTACTTGGTATAGAACACACAATTTTTTCGAATGAAAAAATCCATTGATGCACAACCAGGTTTGTATCCGCAACTTTAGGATCAGAAGGCCCCGCCTACCACTAGACCTACGTTCTACCACTAGACTACCAGTAGTAGAACTATAATGTAGCACTTATGTAAATATTATTTTGTTTAAACTTCTAATGCCTATTATGAATCACTCTACTCATTTCATTCATGACACTAATCTTTAGCATTGTATAATACCATACACCGTGTTTAACAACGTCTATGCATGTATCTGGGACAACCAGGCTGTTGTTGTCATGTAATCAATCTAGAATCAATCATACATATCCATATTTACTGCCATCAGACCTTTTTAAGAACTCTTTGCAATAGATGATGCAACTTGTAAAGTACCTTGTAATGCATAGACATTATATCTAAATATATAAAACTCTTGCGTTACTGACTGACTCATTGTCAATCATCTAAACTATAAGTCCTAGAAGCATGAGACTTGGAGTGTGATTTCTTCATAAGTTGACGCAGCAGGAAGATGAAGTTTGTATGAGAAAAAAAACACACCGTGTTCAAAATCGCAAGGCTTTTTGCCAGTTATACGTATAATCATTGAATTCTGTGAGCATATGGTGTTCTTACTCTTTTATTTTAGCAACTTATTGTTAAGACGTCTGTTGGGCGATAATTAATTTTATTTAATTGGTATCGTTTATCATTCCGTCGGATTCTTGGGCGCAAGTTTTTCATTTTGCCGTTGACCTTTTTTATTTTTTCAGCTTTTAATGAATCTGCATCTGCCGGTAATAATTTCCTTTTTAGAATGTACCTATTCATACTTATTCTTTATTTGTACCAACTGTTTAGCTAAGATTTCCCGAACCTGAAAACGAAGTGTAGGACGGTTGATGGACCGATGACATTGTGAAGGTGGGTGGTCTGTGGATAGAGGCAGAAATGAATCGTTCGTCCGTTAGTATATTGGGAGGCCTATGTTCAGCAGTGTACCTAATTCTATTATTCCAGCAGTGGCTGATGATGAATGGCTATAAGCAGGTGAGTTATAAATTTCGCGATTAAAATACAATTGCCTATTCTGCTTTACCCAGGCTAATGTGATACATTTTATAACTCGTCATTTAAGACAACCAAATCTTTCCACAATGTCTAACTTATTCACCAAAGAACCTTTCCCACCTAGATCTTTAAACATAGCGACGCTTTATCAAGACAGTAGGTAGGTATGCGATAAAATAGCTACGTGATTTCCCCGCGCGACTCGCCAACGGCTTCAATCTCGTATCTTCTTGCTGCAAGATCTCATGTTCCTTTAAAACGTGAACTGACTGCACCCAAGCAATGTTTCAACTCATCAAAATCGCATAAACCTCTTTCATTGGGATCTTACGAAACGAAGATATAGATAATAGAATATTTACTTTTTCTATCGAAGCGGGGAATTTTCAAAATTACATAAAAGTTAAGTGCCATTAAAACTATCAAGGACTGTCAAAAACTTTAAAATACACATATTGTTATATCTCAATACAAAGCTTCTAAATAAATACCCACTAAAGAATATTATTACCGTAGGTGAAGATATCAAAGGATTTGAAATTCCTGTTCGTGCTATCGTCCCCTTAAGATGCACAAAGACTGTCATCTGGCGAGAATACCCAGGACTTTACATTCACAGTGAGTCTAGAAATCGCATTATTGAAGCACTCCCCAGAGTATCAGCTATCGACATTCGAAAGAACAGATTTGTTACCAACTCGGCTACGTGACTCTAGCAGCTTTATATTACACATTTTGCATTGTAAATTATTTTGTTTATATTCGTTATAAATTGAATATCGAAATTAAATTCTCGTGTTATGTTTATCAACAGTAATCATATTCACAGCTTCGCAGTTAATTTGTATTTATAGGGCTATATCACGAGGTTCGTTGAATACGATTTCTTTCATTATCATAATAAACACACATTTTTGGTAATAGTTCACATCTATTACCAAACTGCCGCGCCGTTTTGCATCATCGTCATAATAACGCATGTGTTGCGGCTTCCTTACTACCTTGAGTATTGGATAGCATATTAATTATATTAATATTACGTAAAACGACACTGAAACGTGACGGCGCTCCCGTGGGAACTATAACAATTTGCTGGCAATCACCTGCGCCCACCACCACTGCGCCAACTCAATAATGCATGAAGTTAGTCAGACGTCCGCCGCTGGCCACACCAGGAACCGTCACACCGAATGCTATCCGGTTACGATCCTATTGCAAAGCTTTCGATCTAAACTTTCCCAAATTTACTAGCACCTATTTATGTTTTAACTGATCGTCACACCAAACGAAGTCTATTATTGTGCTACATTCATGGTGCTGTTTTCTTTCAAATCGCAGCTAAAGGAGGCGTACCGAATCCGTCTGCGGTACGGCTTTATCGGTCGGATTGCAGCAACCTGCAGTCGTTGTAGACATGATTTAATTGTTGCAAAACACAAGCATTTTATTCCCACCTCGCGGCACGGTTATCGAACTCGAAGGAATGAACAGAAACATTATAGCAAGGTCATTAGTAATGACGCCATTCTGCAGAGCCGCTGACCTCGTATACCTACGCTATGCGTATATCACGCTAGTTTATATAATAGTATTTCACTATTTCCGTGTTTCGGTGCGCCACATAACTTTGCGGTTGTCTAGATCTAACGTCATCTCTATTTATTACTTAATCGTGTTTTGCTGCAATTTGAGAATAGTTCTCTATATTTGCATTATCTCTGCGAAAATCCAATAAACTAAGTTTATCGTGAACCAAATCTCTGCATCCAAATGCATGAGTCAAACCATGGCGCCATACAGGTGATATTTACACTCGCGTGGTTGTAGATACCTACTCTACTTCCACGTCATTGGCGAGGACCTCCAAAGCCACTAGTACATTCAAATACCAGCGAGTCCATGAGTCAAACACTGGCGCCACGCTGGCTGCACTATATCACTACGATTCTATGCATTCCTGAACATTCGCGATAGTTCAAGAGCGACGATGCTTTGTGCGAATGCAGACCACGGAGATACTTTATACCTCTCACATGGATTTATTTATCTGTATATTTTTGCAGACAATCAAGGTTCGTAAAGCAAACGAGATCTAGCGAAATCTGATTTCGGGTGCGGATTTTCTTTGTCATGGATTTACTGTCACTGTTCCAATAAGCAACAATGGTTTTGCAAGCTGCCACGTCTGGAATAAACTTGGCATGTTCAGAATATTGAGTGAACTTACCTACCTCTTTTTAGATTACTTTTATATAATTTTATGGTATCTACTTGAACCAGCTGTATTTAAAACACTTTCAATTGAATTTTGTGTTGGTTATAGTCTACAAATTTTATTTCGTACACTTAAGACAACCCAGTAAAACTATGTTCTGAAAGCTATAAAAAATCCTGGATTGGGGATTGGTAAATAATCTAAACTGTTTTATACGTGAAGACAATCCAACATTCTCTGTAAAATGCGAAAATACGTTAACCGCTGACGTACTTTATTGTAACTTTATCGTAATGAGTCGTAACTTTTTAGTGGTGTCGTAAATGTGAATTCTCTATCGGTCCTAGGTGCTGAGCTGTTACGATGTGCAGTGGACAATGAGCATATTTGAATGGATCATTTGTTCGGTGCCAGTGAAAATGTTTGTAGATTTTACGAACTACTATGGCGTAAGCAGTTACTGGCTGAAAGTATTGTAAAATATTTGAATAAATCAAGGTTACTAGATAGCTGCTGCGTTATTGATTTCCTTTGTCCGTTCACTTCAAAGACTTCATGCGGAAACGGAAATAGAAGGATCGTTTTTCCATGCTAAATAAATTAAAAACACCATCAGCCTTAAGTCGCTGGTTGTTGTTTTCGCACAGAAAAGTTCCAAGGTCTCAAACCGCTCCAAACTGTGATTCTTTTCAGACTTTTAGCAGACAAAATACGACAAAGTAAAAAGACATTGACAAAGATAACACTTTACAACAGGTAAGTAGGACCAGAAAGAAAAACTATATTTGATTGAAAAGTATTCAACGGCTGATAGACATTAGTTACCAACCGCATCTGGTTGCATCATTCCAGCTCTTCAAGAACTAGTTACGATGATTAATTCAGTCAGTGCAGTCTGCAATAGAGCTCCCTCGAGACCTACTTAAAAACCGGCAACGCCTTGATGAGGGGAAAGTGGTATATCAAGACTGAGCGTACGATACAAGGTTGTTCATAATAGCTATGAAATAGAGATTTCTCGTTTCCTTTTAAGAAATCTGTTGAACTTCTTCGCGAGAACACATCGTTATCTCAACAGAGATAGCGTGTGGGATGGTGCATTTCACAGTATTCGGTATGTCAATACATTTTCAAAAATGTTAAAAACTGTTTCAACTGTAGCAGATCAGCAAACAAAGCAGTAAAGAAAAAAATATTGTAAGCCTTTTAAAATCATAGGTTTATAGATCGGTTTCTTCAAGCATTATTATGTATTTTTCACATACCTTACTGTGTTTTGTCATGTTGGTGTCATTTTTAGAATCGCGTAAGATTCTAAAAACGACACCAACATGACAAAACTCACTTCAGAACTATCGATAAGCAAATAAATAAATCGTCTATCAGTTATCACAATCTCTTTTATAACTCCATTCGAAAACCATAACAAGTCTTCCCAGCAACCACAAGAAAGCACCATAATGAGCATGACAATGCTTTTTCTCCGATTGCAAATGAAGTTACACATCTTACGTTAGACACCGTGAGACAGAGAAAGCTGGCGACATTGGGCCTGCGTGTAAGTGGGTTGTTGCAAGTAGGTGAGCGTGTCGAGGTCGTGACGTCACTCGCTTTCTCTGCGCCCGCGCAGCGCCAAGCACGTTGTGCAACCTGCTGAGTGCTGATGCATAGGGATGAGACTGCCTATCCAATACCAGAACAGGAGTTATCAATAGCATTAGGAATGCTTAGGTTCACAAACGGCTGTAAATCCAAAATCTTCATCTCTTGGAAGACACCTCCGCAGATCTTTGTACTCCAAATATTTGACAAAATTATCTTTTACATGAGGATAGACAGAAGCATGTCCAAATTTATACTTGAAAACTCTAATAAATCTCTCTCTCGACCTTAAAATTAATCGTAAAACATTGAATACATGCGTCTGTATTAAGTTTGGGCTCAATGATGTGACCTCAGAGCATGCAATGCACTTTAAGACGCAATTTATACAGATGTGGCGAGTGGCGAAGACGAGGCGCGAACGCATATCTTTTATGGAGTAAACTACTCATATATACACCCCTGGGTGACGTGGCATCGCTCAGAACAGATTACAAAATACGCGTGTAAAAACGTCCGTCACCTCTCCGCCACTCATGGCCTAAGATTTCACATTGCACTCTGCCCCCGCAGACGTGACTAGAATGATGAAAGAAAACAATGTTTAAGCATTGTCTTCGCGTTCTAAGGTCTTACCTTCTCACCTGACATACTTCGGAATACCTTACATACCTATATACTTAGTATTGTTACCTATTGAGTATTGAGAATCGACGTGCTTGCTTGTCATTTCACTGGGTTTTTTCAGACATTTGAGGTCACTGACCGTTAAGCCAGGATAATAAGAGCCCAGAAATGTCACACTACAGTTAGTAAGTCTAGGGGCCTCATTCTCTTGTAGAAAATAATAAAACTTATTATGGTACTTTTAATTCGACTGCGATGAATGATGAATGATATTTTACTTTGGTGTGTTTACACGATGTCAGTACTAAATAAGCACTGACTTATCCAAAATACGACTTTGTTTTAGGCCCATTATCCAACAGATCTGTTGGACTGGGAATAAAGAAAAAAACATAGAATGCGTCCAGCTGCTTCTCTATCCAAACATGCCGTAAAAGTAGACTGAGTAATAGTATCCTCCAACATGATGGACCATCTATGTATATGGGCGATGGGCTGATCACCATGTTTCACCAAATCCATCTTGGAACTTTAAATCAGGAGTCATCTTGGAACTTTAAATCAGAAGTGGCTGTAAGTTTTCTAATGATTACTTGTGGTGCTGCTCACCCCGTTAGGGCTACGGGCGTGATAATAAGTGTGTATATGTCCAACAGAGACATAAAAAATTAAACCTACTTTTCTTATCGTCGATGGAGTTAAGTTACAATATTTTAATCAAGATGCATAAATTGCTTCGTAGTTTCTTACAAGTCCTAAGAGCAAATATCGCGTTCTGCATACTCACGTTTTATGTCCCTCGTAAAATGTTTAAAGTAAAACTTTATTGTGTAGTGCAGCAGACCATAAAATCTTTAGAAACTTACTATTTTTATAGATACCTATATAGATGTTTGTTTGTGTAGGGTATTGGCACATGTCGGTTGGGTACTTACTAGTCTAAATATATCTGACTGAATGACAACGCAGTCTAAACGATAAGCCCTAGAAGAATAGCTAGTGGGATTAAGAAAAAACATAGAATGCGTCCAGCTGTTTCTGACTAAGGGATAGCATCCTCTCCAATATGATGGACAATCTTTACAGGCGATTTGCTGGTCACCTATCACAATGGTTCACCATATCCATCTTGGTGTTTTGAATCAGGGTGGCTGCAGGTTTTCTTATGATTACTTGTGGCTCTGCGCACCCCATTATATATGGGATACGGGCGTGATAATATGTATGTAAGTTACTAAAGGTACTGGATATTATTGGAAAAGAAAAATCCATTAGTGCACGACTGGATTTTAAATTTTAGGATACCTAGGGGCCACAGTTCATCAGTGCTAGTAATTATACACATAGTCGATAATTATACACAATTGTGTCTCCTTTTATTCGATCTAAAAATAGTTTTTGCGATGTAGTTTCAGATCAAACTCTACCCTTATTCATCATTCAAAGCTAATCCAGATTATCTCGGCTAACTTTGGATGATTCGCGTCTGGCTTGGTCCAATTTATAGCTCCTGGCCGGGCCGGGCCTCCCAAACCGCACTACTTATTGTATAAATTAGCTGGTAAACATCAGTTCCATAAAGTGTTCCATGATATGCCATCATCACTCGTTATTCATAATAATCCTGACGCCTATGTATACAAGTTTTACCTAAAAAGAATACTGGTTTTTAGAAGTTGTCTAATACTTCTGTTCCACCAATCCCTACTGGTAGGGAAGATCGATTTTTCTTCTTTTCACTACTAGGGGGTATACTTTTCCACTCATCTCCACTTTAAGAAATACGTATCATAAAAAATGTGTAGGTGCTTTTTTAAGTGTTTCTTTATTATAAGACTAGCTTCCACCCGCGGCTTCGCTCGCGTGGTACCAGGATAAAAAGTAGCCTATATGTTATTCCAGCACACATACTATGTACGTTCTAAGTTTTATTCAAATTCGTTCAGCCGTTACGGGGCGTGATTGAGGCACAGACATCGTCACATTCTCACATTCTCACATCCTCACAAACTTTCGCATTTATAATATTAGTAGGATTAATATACAAAATCCGATCTTCCCCACCCGTAGGATATGATAGACCATTGGGATAATATATTTGGAACAGGCATCGATGGTAGTGACCCCGCCTTCCGATCCTAAGGTTTATAGGTTTTCATCCAGTCGCGCCAGTAAATTGTAATGTTTGAATGTATGATAATGTAATGAGTAGGTACTCACAAACGGTCAAGAAAAACTTCATAAGAAACCCGGTATGTCGAAGTACCTAATCTAAAATGTTAAATGGCATTTTGTCAAGTGCACGAAAGAGCTTTCACCACACTAGTCCGAAAGAAACCGGTGGCTCTATGACATAGAGAAGGAATTTTACTTGCAGTGATTGATCATTAGCGAATAGACAGGAGTGTGTGTGTAATTTAGAATAGCACCCAAATAACACCCAACAGTCACATACATAGTCCTGACCCCACATTAGGATTCCCTGTGTCATGGGTATCAAAACTACGAGTACCATGGTACCACAACACCCAGACCCGGAGGAAATATTTACAGAACATGCAAACATTTCTTCCGCAGCGGGAATCGAACCCGCGCCTCTTGCGCCTCTGCCGAGCAATCGCCCGCCACGCCACCGAGGCCGTCATAATAATGTTATGACGGCCGTCAGAGTAATGTTGAAAAACCTGTAATAAATTATCTTTTATAGTACCTAGCACTAATTTATATCAGATTTATTTGTAGTCGACTGTACCTGAGTTCTTCGAATATAAACTCAGAGTAACACCACATGGGCTATGTACAACATGTGCCATAAAACCATATAATCTACTTTTACGACGCCTGAACAATGGTCGGCCAATTGCTAAGATCTCTGACATGGGATAACTATCCTGGATCAGACCGACGTAATCCCAGTTTACTGTTTATATACAGTTTATATAGCGCTTAATAACCGCGATCGTATGTAGGTTTAGAACTTAAGCCACTGTGCAAGGGCAAATTAATTGTAATCTACTAAGTGTCGTTTGATGGATAACACTTATCAACCCTGTTTCTTCTCTACTTGTTGTGGTTTGTTTCAGGTACTTCCGTCTATTAGCTTCTATTTTAGTGGCTTCGAACGATACGAACGTTAGAGAGTGTATAGCTACTTATGAAACAGTTATACTAGTTTTTCCTATGGTCTAGGATAACAAAAATAAAAACAAGATATAATCAATTACAATTATTTAATAAGAACTCTAAGTATACAAACTCAAGGGCGTGAGTCGAATAGAAGGTCGTATCCGTATTTGTTTGAAGAACCAATAAGTATGCCACTGGCCTTAGAGCGGAAGTCGTAGGCGGTCCGAAGCGGAAAGCAAGTAGAAACGCCGACTCAAGCTTCGACAGTTCCGTCGACCGGTGGATGATGACGATGATGATGGTATCAGAAGTAAAAACGTAGTCTTCAGAATACTGCCCGTAGGAAGAACCCTGGAATCAATTTCCAGACAATTGAAGAAAAGTCCACTTTCAAAGTTTGACTGCGACATTCCATGCTCAAGGTGGTCTCAATGGCAACTAGCATAATAATAGTGATCAATGATGAGGCAGTCAAACAAGCGGATTATAAAACTAAAGATAAGCAGTGAAAGGTACAATGAAAAAATGAAGTTTGAATATGACAGAATGATTGGCATTTTTTTTTAAAGTAGTGTAGGAAGGAAACAATGATCAGAAAATGATATGAATGATTGTAACTATTGTGCAAAGCGGCTACGTAATAAAATGAGTGGGTGATGGAGAGATTACAATTAACTAAAAGCATAAAATATGAAATGAAAGATCCGAAGCCGTTACACCAAACTTACATCTAAATATTCTATCCAGTTTAACACTCACCCAATCTGGGGTTTCACAAGTTCCGGGTAATTTGAACACAAAACTTAGGTAAATTGTGTTTATTTGTAGTTTTAGATAAAAATATAATAATTAAGTTCGGCAAGCCGTTAGCCGTTCCACAGTGCAAGTCATTGCATTCTCGCGAACCAAAAAGAACGAATGTATCTGTCCCTAGCTGTCATTGGTCGCTTGCTGCCATAACTGAGGTGCGCCGCTGTCACTGTCATGAGGCGTGAGAGCGCGGGAAATTTTAAATGGTAGATACGCCACGAAATACGATCGTACCTATTCGAGTATAATATTATGTTTAAGTACAGAAATGTTACATACCCCCCTTTTTAGGTTTGGATTTTTCCTAAGGAAAATCCGATGAAAAAAATCATGACAGCTTAAAATCTTTGACATGCCAGGTTCCTAGATTATGACCTGTCATGTCTTCGAGTTCATAAACGAGCTTTGATTTTTTTGCTACAATGCGACATTTTATGAATTTCGGAGCTAACTTCTTTGAGAATCTTTTGTCCTTGTCACTGAGATAGAAGGTTCGTTTCCATACAATATCACCTAAGTTAAACTCAACGTTTTTGCGCCTTAGATTGTAATGCGAAGAATTCCGTGAGTGCGCTTTTAAAAGGGATAATTGCACTTTGTCGAAAATTTTGTGAAGTACACCTAAGTTTTCCGCATAACTGTCACGTGGTGTGAATATAATGCTATCTTCTAAGTCAGGATTAACGTAGTGTGATCCGCAGCTAACTAACTCCCGCCCGAAAACAAGAAATGAAGGAGTGAACCCTGTAACTTCATTTACGGCGCTATTAAGAGCAAATTGTATTTTAGGTATGTTAGTATCCCAAATGCGGTGGTCACTATCTATGAACGTGGAGACAGCGGTCATAATAGTCTTATTGTATCGTTCCACAGTATTTACCTGTGGAGTATATAAAGGGGTAAAACAGATGTTGGGAATTTTATAACTATTCAGCAGGGCCTTCATAGTATGGCTAGCAAACTGTTTGCCGTTATCCATGAGGATTGTGCTAGGAATACCATGGACTAAGAAAACGTTTTCCTCCAAGATACGGGCGATTATCTCAGCAGTTGCTCGTCTTATTGGAAACAGCAAACAATATTTCGAAAAACAACAAGTTATGACCAGTAAAAATGTGTTTTGCTTCCTAGTTATAGGTAAGGGACCAACTAAGTCCATACTAAGCATTTGGAATGGTCGGCTACAGTCTTTAGGACGACCCATTGTACCGAGCGTGGCGTGGGTAGGATGCTTGTGGGACAGGCATACATCGCAGCTAGTGACAAAATTAGTTACGTCTTGATGCATTTTTGGCCAAAAATATTTTAGACTGAGTCGTTTGTAAGTTTTGAAAATTCCAAAATGACCTGAAGTTGGTTCTGAATGGTTTTGCGAAATTATCTCTTGGCGTCGTTCAAGCGGAATTATCTCTTTCCATTCAAATTCTCTAGTAAGAGGATTTAAGGATTTGATGTACTTAAACAGACTATCATTTTCGACGCGATAATTTAAGAACGACGTAGGAGACTTTTGGCAACCTTCAAATAGTTTTAAATACCAAGCGTCACCAGTCTGAGGCATAGAAGTAGAGCCAATAGCAACGACCGGAACAGCGCGAGATAAACTATCTGGAACCACGTTCTCGGCACCCTTCCTATGCTTAATCTCAAATTTAAAAGCCGAGAGACGAACTCCCCACCTAGCAAGCCTACCTGTTGGGTTATTAAGATTTAAAAACCATTTAAGTGAGGAATGGTCTGTGTAGACAGTAAAGATCATGCCATTTTCGAGGTAACAACGCCAGTGCTCTATCGCTAGTAAAACAGCTAAAGCTTCGCGTTCTGTGGCACTGTAGTTGCGTTCCTGCTGCGTGAGTGACTTGCTCATATAAGCTATAACTCTCTCCTGACCATCCAGATTTTGAGTAAGTACAGCTCCGATACCATAATCACTCGCATCAGTATGTACCTCGAAAGGCTTAAGGTAGTCAGGACAGGATAAAATAGGCGCAGACACAAGATGAGACTTAAGTTTACGAAAAGCATCATCAGCATCGGTAGACCATGCAAATGGTGGAGAATTTTTCTTCTGAGACGTTAACTTATTTAAGGGAGAAGCTAAAGCGCTAAAATTAGGTATAAACCTACGGTACCAAGACGCAGTTCCAAGGAAACGTCGTACCTCCTTTCTGTTTGTGGGTGCTGGATAGTCCACGATTGATTTCACCTTATCTGGGTCCGCCTGCAAACCGTTTGAATCCACAACATATCCCAAATATTTAAGCTGGCTTCTAAAAAATTGGCTCTTTTTGAAGTTAATTGTCAAGTTGGCCAACCTAAGCTTATTCAGGACACGATTAAGCAGAGAGATATGTTGTTCAAAGCTATTGGAAACAATGATGATATCATCAACGAAGACGAAAACCTTGTGCTCAAACTCTGGACCATAGAATAAGGCATCCACTAACCTTTGCTGAGTAGCTGGAGCATTTGTTAAACCGAAAGGCATTGATTTGAACTGGAAGGTGCCTCGGGAAGGGATGTAGAATGCTGTCTTTTGCCTATCTTCCTCTCGGATAAGGATCTGCCAGAAGCTTTTGGAAAGGTCTATACTTGAAAGGTATCTAGCATCACGAAGGTTATCGAGGATTTCGGAAATATATGGAAGACTGTACGCGTCCTTTTTAGTTACAGAGTTGAGTTTCCGGCTATCCAAGCAAAACCGCAACTCACCATTCTTTTTAGGTGTTAACAAGACTGGCGATGACCAAGGGCTTTCGCACGGTTCTACAACGTCCTCTTTAAGCATCTCGTCTAACTGTTCTACCAGAATGCGTTGTTTTTCTGGAGACATTCTATAGTACCGTTGACGAATAGGAGTGGCGTCACCGGTATCAATTTCGTGCATGGTCATGCTAGTGCGACCAAGTCCGCGTTCCTCATAAGAGATTTCGTGGAATCGCTGTATCATTTGATCTGCAGTAAACTTTTGCTCATCTGACAAATTATCATAAGAATTAAGATTACAAGTTTCCTGCGTAACAGAATCAGCAGTGAGGATTTCGTCGGAATCTCTGTAGTAAGCAATTCGATCCAGATATTTTGGGAATAAACCATAAGTTCTCCAAAAATCCATTCCCAGTATGAGAGAATGTTTTATATTGGGGACAACAAACACTTTAAGTGTGTGCGTTTGATTTTGGAATGTCATGGGGAGTTCCAGAACCCCAATAGCCTCAAGTTTGTTACCGCCCGCACTCACAAAATGAACTTTCTCGCATTGTGACAATTTAAGACTAGCACTAAGTAAGCATTCATGACTTCCGTTACCAAGGATAGTGGTAGAAGAGCCGGAGTCAAGAAGGCCGATAAAAGGTTTATTACCTATATTCACTGCAACATACGGACGAGACTTATCAATATTATGTTTGTCATCGCGGATTGAAGAGACAGCATTGTAAGTGGAAAATGAAGATATGAAGCTTAACCATTTCTTCCACTCATCAATATCAAAATTTATATGGTGGTGTACACTATCTTTACAATCCTGACTAACTAGTTTTTTGGCTTGTCCGTTTTCTTACAATCAGGGCATTCTGATCGACGAACACCCTTCTTTCCGCATTTAAAACAGATAATAAAGCGTTCTGCTTTGCAGTACCTTAAGGAATGGTCATTAGTTCTGCATCGCGGACAGAATCTGGCTTGAGCAGAATTTGAAGCCAAAGCTGCAACAGTTTCACCTTCGTCTTTTTCTAAAGATGAGACACCTACTTTTTTATAGTTGGAAAAATTGGAGCCACTGTCAGAGCCCTTATAAGCAAGGTCGGGAGCTATGGTATTCGCTGACGCTTTCGGTGGTTCGCGAAACTGAGAAAACCGCGCCTGAATGTTCTCATAGTTACGACATGTAGATTTCAGCGAGTCGATTGTTTTGATTTCCGGAGAAGCTAACAAGGAAGTAGCGTAACAGGGTCGGATGTTATGAAGAAGAATATCTAGCTTTTCATTTTCGGAAAGATCCCTACTAAGTCGAGAGAACATACCTTGCATGATAGATAGGTAGATGGATATACTTTCCGTTTCCCCCTGAGTGCGCGACCTGATTTCTGCAGCCAGTCTGTAGTCGTAATCACTACTGCTAAAATCCTCTTTAAGTAGCTCGCAAAGCTCATTCCAGTTTTGAATTCTATCCCTATTACAACGATACCAATGCAAGGCGTCATCAGTGAAAATCTCAAATGCCAAGGACAAAATTCTCTCATAAGTAATGCTCCTAGATTGAACAAATTCCTCAACCCTTTGTATAAAAGATCGCACGCATGTTTTACCGGAAAACTTCAACTTCCCAATTTCTGATGTTACGCTACGCTCACAACTAACAGTGACAGCAGTGGGCACTGACGACTCCGAAGTAATACTGGATGTCGAAGTGGAGGATAATGCTGTTCTAGGCAATGGTGGCCGTAGTGCTGACAGTTCCTTATACAAAGTCTCAAAAATGGAAAAGCATTTTTTATAGCCGCCTACTATTGATTCAGTGCTACTTAACCTGTTGACCCTATGATATATATGGTGTAGCAAGGTTTCTGTTCTAGAAAACAGATTTTTTTCAAATTTTTGTCTAAGAGAAGCCAAATTACTCTGAGCCTTAATTAAGCTTTCGTTTAGCTCTATGAGGTCTTGTTCTGGCTCGAGATGAGATTCTAAAATGTCCTCAGAAGGTAAGCCCGGAGCAAGTTTAACAATAAGTTTGCGTAACTCCCCTACTGAACCCTTGGTACCACCACGAAGTTCGACCTCGTATTCTAGTTCCGACTTTTGAAGTGAGAGGAACTTTATGATGTACGCCATAATGAGTGAGTGTTTTGATAATAATTAGAAGCTTATCTAGACTCAACTACAGTTAACAATCAAATATAACTTATATGTGGTATCGTAATTTTTACAAAAATATATATATATATATATATGTATAAATAATAAATCTATACAATCAATAAAAGGTTTTAAGCTAAACAAACAATAGCCACATATAAGCTTAAAGCAAAAATCAACTTAAAACTAGTAACTATCTATAAATAAATCAACTAAGCCAACACCAAAGAAAACTACTTAATGCGTAAAGCTTTTCAACATAATACGGATACGACTATTACCTTATTGGGCGCCAATGAAACAGTTATACTAGTTTTTCCTATGGTCTAGGATAACAAAAATAAAAACAAGATATAATCAATTACAATTATTTAATAAGAACTCTAAGTATACAAACTCAAGGGCGTGAGTCGAATAGAAGGTCGTATCCGTATTTGTTTGAAGAACCAATAAGTATGCCACTGGCCTTAGAGCGGAAGTCGTAGGCGGTCCGAAGCGGAAAGCAAGTAGAAACGCCGACTCAAGCTTCGACAGTTCCGTCGACCGGTGGATGATGACGATGATGATGGTATCAGAAGTAAAAACGTAGTCTTCAGAATACTGCCCGTAGGAAGAACCCTGGAATCAATTTCCAGACAATTGAAGAAAAGTCCACTTTCAAAGTTTGACTGCGACATTCCATGCTCAAGGTGGTCTCAATGGCAACTAGCATAATAATAGTGATCAATGATGAGGCAGTCAAACAAGCGGATTATAAAACTAAAGATAAGCAGTGAAAGGTACAATGAAAAAATGAAGTTTGAATATGACAGAATGATTGGCATTTTTTTTTAAAGTAGTGTAGGAAGGAAACAATGATCAGAAAATGATATGAATGATTGTAACTATTGTGCAAAGCGGCTACGTAATAAAATGAGTGGGTGATGGAGAGATTACAATTAACTAAAAGCATAAAATATGAAATGAAAGATCCGAAGCCGTTACACCAAACTTACATCTAAATATTCTATCCAGTTTAACACTCACCCAATCTGGGGTTTCACAAGTTCCGGGTAATTTGAACACAAAACTTAGGTAAATTGTGTTTATTTGTAGTTTTAGATAAAAATATAATAATTAAGTTCGGCAAGCCGTTAGCCGTTCCACAGTGCAAGTCATTGCATTCTCGCGAACCAAAAAGAACGAATGTATCTGTCCCTAGCTGTCATTGGTCGCTTGCTGCCATAACTGAGGTGCGCCGCTGTCACTGTCATGAGGCGTGAGAGCGCGGGAAATTTTAAATGGTAGATACGCCACGAAATACGATCGTACCTATTCGAGTATAATATTATGTTTAAGTACAGAAATGTTACACTTACTAGCTGTGATGTGACTTAAGATAGATAAACCTTGAGTAAACTACACTTGCATTAGGTACTCTGGCTTTATTAAACTACTTTCTCTTTCATTACCATCGGCTTAGTAACTCGTAACCTCTTATTGATTTCCATTCTTGGAGTTGAAAGATATATTCGAAAATAAGAACAAATCGAGTCGAAGATATTTATGTAGAAACTATTTTATACATAATAAAAATACTTAGATTGTTTGACCATAACAGTTGTAACCTAACGCCGCGATCGAGTAGGTATTTTATTTACTTGCACAACGCATTCCGATCTAAATTATATGAAACTTTAGCGTTACTGACTAACCTAAACCATTAGTCCTAGAAGCATGAAGCTTGGAGATTATATTCCTTTTATGGTGGGTGAGAGGGCGTACTAGGAAAGGATTCAAATCCTAGAGAAAGCAGCAGGAAGATGAAGTTTGTGAAATAAAAATTAAATCTTCAATCTTTGTTCATATCTTCAAACACAAAATTTAGCAGAGATGCTTTACATTCTTTTTTTTCTACCTTTCATTCTTTTTTTTTAAATATTATATTCATTTAGATATTATACACTTAAATTAAATTATCGGCATAATAATAATTGTCTTATCTCATGGGAGAAGCCACTGGCTCCTGAAACACAGTTTTTATTAGTTTAGGAGCCTAAGGATTCATTTATATTGTAACCATTTTATTATGTCAATAAATTGATTTGTTTGTTGTTGTTGTTGCAGAAGTGTGGAGCGCAGGCGGCGGCGGTGGCGGCGGCTCAACAGCATGCGGTAGCAGTATGGAGAACCTCAAACATGAGGTTGCTTACCGCGGCCTACCCAACCCGGTGAAGGCGGAGCCGGGAGTCAGTCACAACGGACACCCCAACGGGCACGTGCGGGAGTGGATGGCGGCCGGCGGCGCCGGATCGCCTTCGCCGGGCGCGCCGCAGCCCATGCCCAATGGATACTCCTCGCCGCTCTCCTCCAGCAGCTACGGCCCGTACAGCCCCAATGGAAAAATAGGTCAGTTTTATCTACTACTTAACTTGATGCATCCAGTCGATGCGTCGGATGCGTGGATCGAATCCACAGAATACGCAACTGGTATGATCGTGCTCGCTTACCTAAACTAAACTATTATACGAATGTTTACGATATCTTAATAGTCTCTGAGGTAGGTAATTCATAACACGAAATTACCCGTGCAAAATAACTTCCTGAAAGAAACATATACTACCAACGTTCTCATCAGAAAAATAAATACAGCCTACGACCCCATTTCAGAGTCCATGACCGAACATAATGACGTAACAGTAGGGAAGATGTCGGGACTATACGTCCCACTGTGGCAATACAAACCTAGTAAATGATTGACCCACATTACAGACTGCATCAGAAATAGGTATTACGTAAGACGCTTACACGTGGCAGAATCAGGGTCGTCACTGTTTTGTGCAAAAAATGTATACCTACTGGTTTCAACCGGCCCCCGATATAAATTCGTACTGTAGTGCGCGGAGCCGGATACACTATGATTTTCGTCGTCAATTCGCCTCGATTTGAATATAATATTTATAGGGTCCCGACCCTATTATAAAGCCTCTGCTGTCCGTCCGTCCTTCCGTCCGTCTGTCAGCGGGCTGTATCTCATAAACCGTGATAGGTAGAGAGTGGAAATTTTCACAGAGTCGTATTTCTATTGCCGCTATAACAGCAAATAATAAAAATAAAATTTAATTAAAGAAGGGAGCCCCATACAAGAAACGTTTATGTACTTTTACGATGGAACGGAACCCTTCGTGTGCAAATTCGACTCGCACTTGACCAGTTTTTATAGTTTTGTAGAGTTTATTGTATCTTTCGCTGTCACTTATTTTAGAACTTTATAGCCCTCTCAGAATGATACCGGATCCATCAAAATCAATTCAGCCTTTTGGCTGCCACATATAAAAAGATACGCGCGATAAAAATAGCCCCGCTGACCTATCAGCCGGGCAATAAACTATGGCTAGTTTAATACTCGACCTCTCAACCTATAATAAGTCCGACTATCCTACACCTACCAAGGACAAGACAGCTCTACAATATTTACACAGTTATCGCCACTTTAACATGAACTCTATCATACCGTGCCAATTCCCTCCGATGATGACCTCATTTTAATAAGACCGGGAGAGCCGCCAGGGGTCCTGTTACGCTGGTTGCTGCTATCAGTGTAGGATGGATTTTTTCCGTGTTACGTTATCGTGCAAAGCGATAATGAGAGCAATGACCTGCAGTTGCGTGATTTAGATAGCACTCAGTATTTTAGGTATCGCAGATAGAGCAAAAATGTAGCGTCGGCATATTTGTGGAAGTATTTTACGGTGTGTGTAGGTTTCAGCTTTACGTAACGTTTGCTATGTCGAGTCTGTGCTCATTTTACGCTAATCTATAAATACCTATTTTTTGCTAAACTTTCCTCTCAGTGATTATCGAATTTTCACCGTACCATGAAAGTAGCTCTACTACCATTACATAAGTTTCTCTTACAATATACTAAATCCAAAGAGACCTTTTAAAAGGAGGATTCGGGTACAAGTGTACTGATGAGATAATTTCAAAACGTTTTAGTTGTGACCAATTTTGCATGAACAACATATCTTTTATTTTTTATTCAATTGTCTAAACATAGTTAACATTCCCACTTAAATAAAACATCATGTCTATGCGAATCGAGATCATTAACCCCATTAACATACCCGTAACAATTCAAAATAAAAGCCTTCTTATGGCTCTCGTAAATCGTTAACGTCAAAGGTGTAGGTGATTTTCCATTACTGTACTCTAAATAGTGACGTATACTAAGTTTAATCTAGATTCAAGATACGAAAATAAATATTTAAAAATTCGGAAACCTAGATTCACAGATAGACAAACAAACATAAGCCAGATTTTCCCGAAAAGCGCCAGACATTTTTTGACAGAAAAACAAGTGTGTTATGGCAAAAATAATTAACGACGCGTCGTCTGTTAATAGAATATTGGAACAGGGCATTAGTAGGATTTAAATTAGATATACTTAGGTCCTTTTAGAAAGAAAATACTATGCGTATTGCGTACGTCTCTTGATGAGTCTTAAAAGCGACAAAGCTGACAGACTTAGTGCAGATCTGCACCAACAACATTTTATCATCGTCCTCGTTCTGTAATTTACGGATACGGAAACGAACATCACTAGTTCTGAGTCAATTTAGCCTCGAGGCCGAGCGAGTTCGCGGCCCAGCGTTAACAAACATCGGAAAACACGTTATTTGAATGCCTGAATAGTTGGACTGACGTAGATTGATGTTTTAGTAATTTTCTAAATGGGCCTTGTAGGCCTAGATAATTCCAGGTCTTAGTTTCACCGGTAACTTATGGTACCTTTTGAGAGAGGTATATCTATTTTAAATTGATAAATTGACCTTGCTTTTAACAGTTGTTTGTTGCTTCTTTGAACAAACTGCTTCTTTGACTAATTAGAATTAGAACTGCTATTCATCATAATCCTCAATCAACAAATCCATTCCTTTATTACGCTTCATTCATATCCTTATGGCTCTTTTCGACGCTCGTTATTTCCTCGTCAGAATATATTTTGTGCTCCAGACCAAATAACTTACAGAGATATATAATAATGATCCGAGTTTAATGATAGGTCAGTACTTTTTGGGTCGAAATGTTCCGGCTCTAGTTTAGGAGCAAACTTTAGGTTTGTAGGCTGATAAGGTTGTCATTATGAAACATCACACTGGGCCTTTTACTATCACATTACTACAAACTCATAGACCTACGATAGGAACTGAAATAGAAAAATCGTTAAGAACAAGAAGAAGCAAAATGATTTATAATGATGACCAAACATGCCTTATGCACCATTTCTTAAGATTATTTCACTGACTAAAAGCTAACGGTATATATCACTAAATCCATCGTCGACCAAACTCGGTCGATCAAATCAAACGTATGCTAAAAAAATATAGTCCATTCGATACTATCGACATTTGATCTGCCACTGACGTCCAATCATACTTCGGCCGATGACAGATTTTGTGTAGTCGTACAGCGAAACCGCTAGTACGGCTAGTTATTTAAAGAACTGTTGGATATACTTTAGTCGGGTGTTTTATCTGAACTAGGTGTTTCATTATGGGTGTGTGAAAAGTATACAGACACATTTCCCTTCCATTATCTTCTATTCTATTTCTATCCTTGAGAAAGATAGAAAGTTTGTGAGCGTCTATTGGAAGTGAGTTGCCACAACATAATGACAGGAAATTAGTTCCATTATGTCTTATTAATTAAAGTGAGTCATGCGCAGAACGATCGTAACTACGAACCAAGCCAAGGTCTGACTTAACGACCATCTAAATATTATTATGACATACAGAATGTGGGAACTATAATGCCGCTGTGCTTGCGGAAACATTCCACAAAAACTTGTACATAGAGGAAAGCTTCGATACACATTTATGCTGTGACAACTTTGCATCTTAAGAGTTTCGATAACAATGTGGACGGTGGAAATGAAATATTTCCCAAGGAATATCCAGATGGTCAAAGATGAACCGTTGTAAAAAAAAAACCACGATTCACCCAGATTATCTCAGGAGGTGGGCGTTAGGTAAGAACTCGAATATTTCAGTCGACTTGTGTTATAAGCAAAAAGTTTTATAGAGATTTTGTGTATTGTCTATCGCAAACCTAGAGCAGTGCCCGCCGAAACAAGTGTAATTTCAGACGCATTTTAGCGCTTTTCAAAACAAACTTTTTTATGAAACCGATTGCAACCGAAATTATGATCATTGACTTTAGCATTACCTACTTTCCGACTCCACTTTGAGAAGTATCTATAGATACTTAAAAAGAATATATAAGTTGACTAAATTCTTGCCATATATTTTGGTGCAAACTACATAGTACTTAGTAAGGCAATGTTTCGTCTACTATTGAGATAGAATTCCAAAACTTTTAAAACCACTCCGTCGGAAAAGTAATAGAGACAAAACAAAATAACAACAAAAATATCATGTCCTCTGAGAGCGCAAGATATTTTAAGAGTTCTAATTTGATTAAAACAAAACAGAGGAAAAATGCATCTGATAGCGTGGGATGATCAAGAGAAATCCTAATTTATTTTCTGTTGAAGGCAATTTAAGCTTTCAATTCCAAATGAACATAAATTCCATCTATTTGTCCTTATTTTTATTGGCTGGGATTTTATAACAGATAAATTTTAGCAGGTGTATTTACATTACCTAAATGCTCAGTAGTAAGAATAAATAAAATCTTGACCAACGCAGAGAACCCAATAGCCATAATTTTAGTATTTTACTTGGACGTCTATAAAATAAGTCTGTCTGGTTATTTTAAAGCATGGACTCTGCATTCCTTGCGGCTACGATGCAGATTGTACTTTTAGCATGAGTTTATGGCTTGCCTGCTTTTTAAGCTACTCCTACATTACAAAACTTATCGTTTGTATAGCAAAAATAAATTCGAAAGCGTTAGTTTAAAAACATGTGCTTAGAGCACAGAAACACTGCCATGCGTGAATTAAATCAACTACCCTTATATTTCCAAAAAATAATGTGCCGATCCCGCGTAGAATAGAATTAGTACAGGGAGATGATGATGATGATGATGTAACCACTAGATATAAATGTGATAGGTATAAAATAAATTATAATTCTTCGTTAGATGACAGGTGAGACTGTGAATATTATATTTTATTTAAAAGCCAGTCAATATTTTAACCTTTATTTATAGTCTAATTTGCACGGCTATTAAACTTTATGAATTATTTATACGCCTGGATTTGGCTTAGGCTACATTTAGGTGAAATATAGTGTAGTTGTCTGGTGTCGACTGTACGAGATTTACGACTTTTCTGCTTTGTGCCTCCATTTTAATACGGCCTTTTGAACTTCAAATATTTTCTCTGAATTTGCATTATTGTGAAAAGTGAGTGATTTCCGAAAAAGTCGAAACTCTGCACTTCTTTTTTAAAACTCTGTACCCTATTATTGAGCCGTACCCTATTGCCAATGCGACCCTATTACTAAGCCTCCGCTGTCCGTCCGTCCGTCTGTCAGCGGTAATAATGATGGTAGAGTGTAAATTTTTATTGCTGCTATAACAACAAATAATAAAATAAAATGAAAGGGGGCCTCATACAAGAAACATTTATGTATATGTACGATGGTACAGAACCTTTCGTGTGTGAATTCGACTCGCACTTGACCAGGATTGACTAGGATTTCCAAGCCTCGCTGTCCGTCCGTCCGTCCGTCTGTCAGCGAGCTGTATCTCATGAACCGTAATAGGTAGCGAGTTTTATTTCCATTGTTGCTGTAACAACAAATAATAAAAATTAAACAAAATAAAAGGCGCCCCATGCAAGAAACATTTTTCTAGCGATCGTAATTGATCATTGAAGCTACTTATTTAAAAGGTACAAAGAGTATAAGTCATATTAAAAAGTACATGTACGATGGTACGAAAGCACTTGACCGGTTTTATTAATTTTTATATTTTTGTACCACAAAGTGTCGCAAGAAATAAATTCCTAAAAATTTGCAGCGAATATAAAATCTCAGAGGAATCTCAATGCTCTCTGAAACTTTATTTATTTTTGCACTTCCAAGTATGACCGCCATTCCGTCGGTCGATGTTTTATAACTAAGGTCAAAATATCGCAGCACTGTTTACTGTTTGGGACAATATGTTTCTAGAAGCACGTTCTGTTTATATACCTACTACAGTACAACTGACTGCGTAAAATACGTACCTACTACGGTTTGTGACTGTTTACTGCACTTCTCTCTTTGTACGTTAACTCCTATGTATATCTACACTAATATTATAAAGAGGAAAACTTTGTTTGTATGTTTGTTTGTTTGTACTGAATAGGCTCAAAAACTACTGGACCGATTTTAAAAATTCTTTCACCATTCGAAAGCTACATTATCCACGAGTAACATAGGCTATATTTTATTTTGGAAAAAAATAGGGTTCCGTAAGATATTTGGGTTTTTCGGACACAAGGTGTAAAAAATCAACCAGAAAAGTTACTTATTTTGCGTACGCTGCCTAAACTATAAAAGATAGAACCATAAAATGTTCTAATTAATTGTAGATCTTATAAATATCTACAAAAAAGTCCGCGACACACTATACCCATCTATGTCGAGTGAGGCACAGCAACCATTTTTTTATTTAAAAATCTTGAATTTTTTTTGGACTACATTTAAACGCGTTTATTTTACTCATGCTATTAATCCTTATCAAAATAAATGATTTCATCACTAAGAACAGTTTATGGAGATAATATTTGGTCTTTGAATGATTAAAATTGGACGTTTGGTTTTGAAGTTATGGCGATAGTGTACTTTTTATCTGGGTACCGCGTGAGCGAAGCCGCGGGCGGCTGCTAGTTAGTTATATTTTGGCTATATCCTTATTATTTTATAACCTATTTCGTCCCATTGGGCAAAGGTCTCCCCATGAATGTCCAGATGGATGTCTGGACATCTTTCTGAGGAGACCACCCTCCTCCGAAGACATTGAGCACGTCCCGCCAGCGCTTCCTCAGCTAACCCCGACGCCGCCGCCCCTCTGGTGTCCAGACTGTAGTGATGGCCGTCCACTAATAAAAATAACAATATTTAATATATTTATAATAATAATTAATGAATTGACTTTGAAAACATATCCCTATGACCTATGTGTTTGGTTAACATCGTGAAAAATCATCTAAAAATGTATATAAGTTACGTAATGGGTATCAACGATTTAAAACTTGACTCACACTTAGATTTTTTCGTTATCTCGGTGAATTTTTATACTTTGAGATAGAATGGAATATTTTTAAATTGCAACAATACAAACAATTGGTACCTACTAATACTATGATTCTAAGCGGATCCCAACTCAGCATTATTATTAAGTATAGTCCTGCATACAAGTCTTAGAATATAATAAAACGCTTGTATTTTCCTAAATAACCAATAAATACTACAATAAGCAAACTTAGAATAGGTCAAAATACTTCAAACGTGAACTAGCACCCGCCGTGCCAATTTGGCAGCAGTGCTGTCGTACCGCTCTATTAAATAATAAATTATTATTAGTACTAGTACCTACCTACTACCAAAATAAATAGTAATCAGCCTGGCTGCACCCACTGCTAGGCCTCCTCTTGATTGCGCCAATATCTCAGTTTCACCGATTTTCAACCGCGTTTGAACTGCTTCCAACCCGTTGAGGGTCCCGGGACTGCCTCTCAGTGATCGCCGTCATCCATCTCCCGTCATCTCTTATAGAAAAGTGTCTCGCCAATCTCCACTTCAGTTTTGTGATAAGGGCAGGAAGATGATCGCAATCTTTGTCAGTTCAATGGGTTTGTCAAATTGAAGAATTGAGATCTTTTGTTTTGAACTACTGGAATTGAGGTCAGGAAGATCAATAAATTCACAGCATGGGCAGGTCATAGGGCTCGGAGAACAGATAACCCTTGGGGAGTAAAGGTCCTGGAGGCTTTGAACCGGGAAACTAAGTTTAGGATTGATTATTCTGTAGTTTAGGCGGCCCCAATCGATGGACTGCTAACTATGTCATAGGTCGCGGATATTCCGTGGATAAAGCCATGAAAAAATCGTTCGACCTGTAAGCATATTTGGGGAGGCAGTGTATTTATAAGCTGATGATGATTATTCTGAAATTCAGTCAAAAATTTCAGAGAACTCTTTTGAACTCGCAAATAAACCTATCTTTGTCTGTATGCCATCAAGTATCAATAGGTACCTACAGTCTCCTTGTAGAAAGTCAATGTTATTGATGAGACTTCTATACCTCAAAATCAAGCGTTGCAAGATTTTTATGTTGATTTCATCAGAAAAATTGAGATGGGAATCATTAATTTCATCAAAGAAAAAAAAACTAGTATTCATTGTAATCTAATAGTCATTGAATTAAAGATCAAAGAAAATACATACATTTAAAACGGACGTATCCCTCAGTGATCTTTATGAAACAGATTTGTTGATAAACTCTTTTTTAAAGTCGGTTAAATGGGTCACTGTTTGAATGAGCAATATGCGTGTACACAAGGTTGCATGCCCACGCTCAATGAGAGCTCTGCATTCATCATTTGTATAGCACTTATCCATTCATTCATATTATTTTAATGTTTTGTTTGTTACTGGACGTAATCACTGTGTATTTATAATACTGTGGGTGAAACATGCTATACAATTTGAACAGAATAAAAAATAGTAAGTAAGCTCGTATGAGCTAGTGGCCAACTCTTGTGTCGGAGTTTTTAGGCCTCCGTCATGGCTTAACGACTTAAAAGCCGTGACCGAAAATTTAACGTGCCCTCTGAAGCACGGAAGCACTCAGTTCGTAATGCCACTTACGGTCACCCATCCAAATTGTGACAGCAACGTTGCGTGCCTGACTTCAACGATTAGGTATGTACACGAAATTACATAAAATATACAATAAGATGAATAAAATTACATGAAAAAGTCACCCACCACTCAGCTTTATGCTACTGCAACTATTTTAAATAATGGGTTGAAACTTTTTGTTCTCAACTTAAGAAAAATCAATTTAATCCGAGTGTTTTTTGTTATTATATGAAATAACGATTCTTAACATTTACTTTTTGAAATAATTTCTTTTCAATTGCGATTAACTGGGTTCATGCGGTAGTTAAAGTTTTCGTTGATATTATAATATTTCTTTCATAACTAAAAAAGAGACTTTGATTAAATATTTTTTTCTATAATTAATTTACGTTTGTGAATCATGAATCACCCGTTAGTAGGTGCTACTGTTAATTGCCAGAGTCTGATTAAAACCCTAATCACGGTAAGTTTGTTGTTTTCCTTTCATCATAACCCCATCAGTTCACTGTCACCGTAATATCTACGGATCCCATCTCAATCCAATAAAATTATTCCATTCATCTTTAATAGAGTGCGCTACTAACAATCGTAAATTATTTAACTTACAAGTTTCACACACAGAAGTTATAAGTTTCCACATGGTAGGTCAGAAATATGGAAAACTAGCTGACGCCCGCGGCTTCGCTCGCGTGGAACCCGGATAAAAAATAGCCTATATGTTAATCCAGTACATGTACCATGTATATTCCAAGTTTCATTCAAATCCGTTCAGCCGTTTAGGCGTGATTGAGGCACAAACATCCAAACATCCAAACATCGTTACAAACTTTCGTACTAGATGGCAGCACAGGTAAAGTTAGTACGCGCTATCGTTGCGTTTTGAGCTTTACGCCGGTAATTTCAAGCAAACTAAGACTTTTCAATTTTATAATATAAGTAAGAAGTAAGATTAGGAAATGTTAATCCTTACATTTTCAGAGGTGGTGTTAGCACCACCTCTGTAAATGTCAAATGCCTCAAAAAAACAAAGCTAAAATACGAATAACGCCTTGGATGTGGCTACCTGCTGTTCAAAATGTTTTAATCTACTATGGTTGTAACAATGACACGAAAGAATAGAAATTTATTTAACAACAAAAACAACAAACATTATATAGCAATAATACTCAATATATACTCTTAGTTTATTTTAATGCAGAAGAATAAAAAGAATGGCTAAAAAAACCTCAGTCTCATTAAAACATTTAAAATCTTGCCAAGTTGCAAGCTCGGTAGCGCAGAAGGTCAACCACCAGTGTTAAGGGTACAAGTCCAACACCATACTTGGATCACATAAAACTTTATTCCCTGAGAAACATTATTCGGCAGAATTCAAATGCTTCGTCCGAGTCCATAAGGGCGTAATCACACTAACGAGCGAGATTCAGTCGAACGATACGCGATGATTGCACCACACCGAAGACAAACACAGTATACTGTACCTATCCCAGTATAATAAATACATTTTGCTGGACATTTTATTCAAAACTATCTAGCCCCAAACTTAGCAAAGCCTGTATGCAACAAGATGGCTGATAGAATACTTAAATAGATACTATTTGTCAATACATACATAATAAATAAATATTTGCGGACATTTCACACAACGTCATCTAGCCCCAAACTGGGTGGCTGATATAAAAATATATTTTTTTATAAATACATATCGTCACTGGAAAGGCAAATTTACGTAAGCGCCAATCGAGAAAAAGCTGTTTGAAGTTCATTTTTTTCGGTTTTTTAATCATAACTTTCTACCTAATTTTCGAATTTTGATGACGTCAACGTAAGATTTCTTTCTTTTTTCATTTTCTATGTCCAGCAATTCATATTATTGTATTTGGACTGCTATTTTAGGATAATAACTCAATATGCCTATTTGGCGCCATTTTGGCGCTTACGTAATTTTGCCTTTCCAGTGACGATATGTACTTATAATACATAATACTAGAACACCCAGACCCTGAAGAAATATTTGCAGAACATCCAAACCTTTATCCCGTAGCGGGAATCGAACCCACGCCTCTTGCGTCTCGGCCGCGGACTCGCCTGCCACGGCACCGAGGACGTCAAAAGTATCATCATCATCTTCCTGCCCTCATCCCACTCTATGGTGGGGTCGGCACAGCATGATCCTTGGATCATGCTGTAAGAGTTTTGGCTAAGGTGTTTTATGACCGACCGCCTGCCTGACGTCAACCCTCCTTGGGAATACTTGCTTATTGTATCTCATCATATTGGAGGATACTATCCCTTAGTCAACTTTTACGACATGCTGGACAGGACGTCAAAAGTATATATAACTAGCTACCGCCCGCGGCTTCGCTCGCGTAGTACACGGATAAAAAATAGCCTATATGTTGATCCAGCACACGTACTATGTATATTTCAAGTTTCATTCAAATCCGTGCAGCCGTTTAGGCGTGATTGAGGCACAAACATCCAAACTCACAAACTTTCGCATTTATAATAATAGTAATATTTAATAATATGGTACTACTAGCTGCCGCCCGCGGCTTCGCTCGCGTGATACCCGGATAGAAAATAGCCTATATGTTAATCCAGTACATGTAGGTACTATGTATATTCCAAGTTTCGTTCAGATCCGTTCAGCTGTTTAGGCGTGATTGAGGCACAAACATCCAAACATCCAAACATCGTCACAAACTTTCGCACTAGATGGCAGCACAGGTAAAATTAGTACGCGCTATCGTTGCGTTTTGAGCTTTACGCCGGTAATTTCAAGCAAACTAAGACTTTTCAATTTTATAATATAAGTAAGAAGTAAGATTAACTACTGATTCACGCTACACCGTGACTCGAACAGTTCACACGGGTTCATAGCGCGATAAGTCCGGCCTTGGCCTCGCGATAAACAATACAATTACGAAATCATCGGGAAAGCGCTCTGTTGACTCGGTAACGATGATCCATGGTTGTGCCAACAGTTTCTGTAGTGGTAACGACCTCGGCTTATGACCCTACGGGCGAGGGTTCGAAACTATTTTTCTGTTAATTTAGTTGTACCATACGCTATTTTACTTATTTTTTACTTATGCCCCCGCTTCTGATATTCTACTAACGAACGACGGATTCATTGCCAGTTATTTGTCGAAAAGCGTCATACATTTTTTGACAGAAACAACGTTGCCATGGTACTTATACGCTAGTAGAATTATCGTCTCAATTTCCTCCGAAATACCTATAATTTAGCAAATCTACTTTATTATCTGAAAAGCAACTACCATAATAACAGGCGTATTTATTTTTGTTTTGAGCTTTCGGAGAAATTACAGGTAGGTAAAAACAGTGTAGTCAAATTATTTGTATTATATCATTTGATGTAGGATGTTTGGCTAATTTAAGAAGTGTTTCCCAACAAACCAACCCACCTTCAACTCAATCCAATTTACGGAATTCTTCAAGGCCGGAAACGTGAGAGCGATGTTGCGTGAGTAGACAGTCTAGTACTACTACAACATATTACGTATTATGAGAGTAAGTTACTAGTATTAATAATTATTAGTAGCCTGTAGAGTACTGGTGGTCTAGTGGTAGTAACCAAGCCTTCCGATCCTAAAGTCGTAGGTTCAAATCCAGTTCTGCACCAATGGTTTTTTCTGCTCGAAAAATTTAACTGCGCTACATCAGTACTCTCAAACAGTGAAGGAACATTATATGTGTCAAGTGCACGACAGAAACCTTTAATGCGGCTTTCACCACACTAGTTTGAAAAAACTAGTGACACGACTAGAGAGATAGATTATGAGCCTGTAGTATACCACTGCAGAGCAAAGACCTTCCTTCCGTCCAGGTAGAATTAAATCTTACTTATATTATAAAATTGAAAAGTTTTAGTTTGCTTGAAATTACCGGCGTAAAGCTCAAAACGCAACGATAGCGCGTACTAATTTTACCTGTGCTGCCATCTAGTACAAAAGTTTGTGACGATGTTTGGATGTTTGGATGTTTGTGCCTCAATCACGCTTAAACAGCTGAACGGATCTGAACGAAACTTGCAATATACATAGTACATGTACTGGATTAACATATAGGCTTTTTTTATCCGGGTACAACGCGAGCGAAGCCGCGGGCGGCAGCTAGTTATGTATATTTTAAACTATTATTATAGTGCTGCATGCAACCCATAATAAACCGTATTAACAGGTTTATCCGTACTTACAGATTAATTGTGAAGACGTAGTGCAGACTGAGTAACGGATGAAAACCGTATTAACAGTTTATCCGTTCTTACGGATTTATTGTGAAGACTGAGTACGGACGAATGCACGCCTGCGGACGCCGACAAAGTCCATTGTAGGTAGTCGTGCCTCGAACAGATGGGCATACAATCGAAGCTTCCAATAATGGTCTACAGTATATTCTGTTTATAGGGTTCTGTAAATAGGTAGCTCAGTTATAACTGATTTCTCGCTTTAATTCCACTGAATTGGTAACTAGGCGAATAATCTACGAAGAACATATAAATACATTACTATTATTTAGTTTATTTCTATTATGGTTTAGGGGTGCACTAAAAAAAGTAATTTCTGAAATTCAAATCCTGTAGAACGCAGCGGGAAAATGAAGTTGATGGCAAAGTCGCGGGGCGTTTCGTCTTACTTCTTACTAATGTTATAAATGCGAAAGTTTGTGAGGATGTGACGATGTGAGTATATTTGTGCCTCAATCTCGCCATAACGGCTGAACGGATTTGATTGAATCTTGGAATATACATAGTACATATGCTGGAATAACATAAAAGCTATTTTTTATCCGGATACCACACGAGCGAAGCCGCGTGCGAAACTTACTGCACTTTATATGGAGTCGGCACAACATGTATTCTTCTTCCATTTCCCTCTGTCAGAAGTTATTATATTTATATTATTATATTCTACGAAAGCATACGATTTCAATAAAATCTGGGACTTCAAAGTGTAGTTGTAATAAAAACTACGAAGTCATTTGCACATAACATAGATAGACGTAGGTACATTTAAACCAACGCTTGTGGGTACATATAATCAAGCCTACAACACAATGGCAAATCACTGCATTGTTTATAAAGTTGAAACGATGCGTGAAATTAGTTACAGTTCTATACAGGGTTGCATAAATCTTTGATTTGTTTTGTACTATACTTTTTTTTTCTTATAATGTATTCTGTTTTGGAAAAAAACATGGTTTTTGAATGGAAACTATTCAGATAAAATGTAGAGACTATGCTACGTCGCGTACTAATATTTATTCAAAGTTTCATCCAAATGAGACTGATTCAAACACAGATGTCAAAATATCCAAACCTAAAGAAGAATCTATTGCCTATTAATAAATAAATGTACTTTTAAAGAAAATTGTAAAACAAACTGTGCTATTGTCTTTCTATTGTCTGCCAAAAAGCATTTAATTCTTCTCTTTCATATAAAAGAAGACAGGCAAAATCTATTTTAAGAATATCGAATTTTGTGGTTCTTGCAAGTCACGTGTTTTATCTAAAGGTCTAAAGGCTATTGTAGTTATTCTGTTGCCACCTTTAACCTCTGCTTCCTCCGAAATGAGGTGCAATTTGAATTCCCCCTAGGGTAAATAGTATTCTGTAATATCCATTTAAAGATAATATGTCTATCAACATATATTTTGCCGCACTCACTCGGGACTTCGTATCCCCATTCGTCGTACGGTTGAGTCCTACAATATATTTTTCGTAGATATAGATATATTTGTATGCACTATTTACAAATAAAAAAAAAATGAATTGTTTTATTTTCAGTGCCGACTCTAAGTTGTATTTAAGCTAGTTTTCACTGTTTTTATTTCTTTGTTTTTTTCTTCTAATTTAAGAGCTGTGCTCTTGTCGGTGATGTAGCTCTTTCCACTTGTTTCTGTCCAGCGCAGCCTCCTTGACCTCCTTATAAGACCCGACAGTTACCTTCTCCTTTACTTGGCTCATGTAGCTGATTCGTGGCCTTCCTCTTCCTCTCCTTCCTTCTATTTTTTCTTCTATGATGGTGTTAATAAAACTGTCGTGTCTTATAAGGTGGCCAATCATCTTTTATCTTCTATTTTCAATCGTTCTTAATAAGGTTCTTCTTTCTTTGACTCTATTTTCTATTATCTATCTCTCTTATCTCTCTATATCTCTAATGTTTTCTATTATCTATAAATTTTCTTCTTCTTTGCTTTTTGAATCATGATAGACTTCAGACTCTCTAATAGTTACTTTTTGTTTTACGCGTAGCGTAGGTATTTATTTTAATCTGTGGATAACGCTGTGAGCTACATTATTAATAAGTCAAGTTAATCTGCATTCCAGAATATATCTATAAGGACTTTACTCAAGCCATATAATGTAGCTGTCTGTTGTTCCGTAATAAATAAATAAATAAATAAATATATGAATACAATAGACACATTTTGTCTAACACAAATTGTTTTGAAATATATCTTACTCCGTAAATCCGGTGTATCTTCTTGCCACTTTAACTTGCTTATTGAGAAACTTCCCGACAAAATGGGAGCGCCAACTCATTTCAATTCCAAATCCCTAAAAAGCGATTGAAATTAATTCACTTGAGGGAGGAAATCTTCATTTTATTTCAGAGAAAAAGAAAAGAGGTCGTAGACAATAACGACGAGGTCGCTGGAGATTTAACAGTATTCCCAGGCACATAAAAGTACCTACCTACTCAAAGCTATAAAAAGTATACAATCATAGAATCTGCTGTATGAGTTTTATTACTTTAAGATCAGAAATCGAAAATTGAGAATAACAATACATTATTACATCCCTGGAAACACATGAAAATAATATTTTGAATTGCCTGCAGCTTCGCAGAACTGCATTTGAGCGGACACAAAATGTTGGATGTATTCAGTTAGAAACCGATAATAAACCTATGTGGATTCAACTAAAAGGGTTATAATCGAAACGGTATTTTATATAGGTAGTTATATAATATGTACCCAGAATGTATGGAATATAATTTTCTTTATCTAGAAGTAGGTAGGTACAGAACTTTAAAGATTTAAGACGTGTCCAAGTGATCCCAGTGATTTTAAGGAATAAAAAATGTTGACTTTGACTTTTAACAAAAGTTATGTTGAATAAAGGTTCCCAATTCACACACTATTTCTCATTCATAGTAACAAATATTAATTAAAAATAACAAAACACTGAATTGCGTATAATTTAGTACTTCTGCCATATTCGATTCTTTGACATATTATGATGTTGATGATAGTGATGAATAATTACGTAGAACAATTATTATAGTCAATTACAGTAGTATAACACGGCTATAAAAAAGAATTCCTTAGTAACTAGTATCGTATAAAGATGAATTTTGCTTCTACCGTAACTCGTTACGAATCTACGGTTTCGTATGCGGCCGAAGAGTATTGTCAAACACGGTTGACACTCTGCCATATTTACCAGAAGTCCATACGTTGTTCGTTCAAGTCCGTGCACTAATCCCGGCACTTCAGAACTACTGGCTTAGTACGAGAGTCACGATCACGACCTGCGGCATAGTGCAAGCCCAAACGTATTTAAAACTATCCATTCCAATACTGGAATAACCACTGACGTCAACCCTCCTTGGGAATACTTGCTTATTGTATCTCATCATGTTGGAGGATAATTATCCCTTAGTCGACTTTTACGACATGCTCGGGGAGAGAAGCAGCTGGACGCATTCTATGTTTTTTCTTTACTCCCAGTCCAGCAGAGAAGTTATTATTAAGTTACGTATTTGACTTTTTATAGTTTACTCATTGATTACTCTAAAACATTAAATTATTACAAAATATTCCCCAAGAACGCTAGCATTGCAGTTACAGACGTTGTTGGTGTAACAATGCGTCAAAAACAAAGTATGCAGGCCATTTGACCTGACCCTGCACCTACATCGGCCGACTATCCAGCATCCGACAGACGGAACAAGTAGGTCGTGAGGCAGGTCACGGTGACCTCACTGACCCCGGAATTGGGGCAGGGTGCCCCAGATACAGAACGTAACCCGGTCGGAGGCTCGAGGCAGGCGTATGCCTCAGACATACGTAAGCCAAGATATTGACAATTCTGCTCTTTTTACGCCATTGGCTTTTAAGGGTCGTTGAGAGTGATTTATGGAAGGATAGAATTTAAGTAGGGTATTATTAGATCGTGTCATATTTTCCAAGACCTTGTTATTTTAGCAGTTCAGCGTTATATTTTTGCAAAATATTGCTAATAAAGCCAGGCCATATTGCAAATATCATACTTTTAAAATTCAATTAATTATGATAAATTTAAATAAATCCTTGCTCCGATATAATTATTTTAGAACCAAATGCATTTTAAATCCAGACTAGGATTCTAAAATGCTTAAATTTAATTAAATTTAAACATATATTTTTATCCATGTTCAGTAAAAAAAATATGACAATGGCTGAGTAGTTCTAGAAAACGAGCCTGGTACGAGTACCTACCTACAAACAAGGAGGAGAAACCTCATCATGACCTACTTCGATAGCAAACTAGGGCAAAAAAATAGCAAACTATAACAATTTATAATTCCCTACAAATAAACTTAGCAAATGCCGTCCTCTTTGTAACATTTTCTAGTTACAATAAGCCCTGCATCCGTTATTAGGTCAGTGTGCCAATCCAGGGCAACAGGTTGACCCGGTCATGAGACCAGGTTACGATTTCTGCAAGTACAGATTGTTCCCAACTGTACTATGGGATGTACTGTAATTGTACTATGGGATTGGGGGTCTTAGTTCTCTCCACTGTAGAGTTGTGTAGGACTTTGATAGATTACAGATAAACTGGTAGCTAGATAATGCTCTCTTGCTAGTAGTGCTGTTTGTCCTTTTTTTTAAGTACTCGTAACCAAACATAAGCATGTTTGGTTACGAGTAGGTACTTTAAAAAACGTTTGAACTATAATATTGTTCAAACTGCATACCAATTTTACTTCGCCTTATTTAATTCAACTTGGTTTTGGTCCACAATAAGTAGGTGCAATACTGAAAGGGTTCTATCTAGCCTGTTTACGAAAACACGAGCGTGGTAAAAGAATGCCTCGCAGATGCATGTACAGAAAAAGCTTATTACGCGCAGTGATGGCGGTATAAAGAAAAAAAATCTCACTTTTTGTTGCAAATTGGTTTCTGGTTAACTCGTAAATAAAGCATAAGTTCTCATCGGTATTCAAGGGCGTGCAACGCGCTGCACCGCTTCCAGAACGGTCTGTTTTCATGACGTAAGTATGAGCTTGTCACATAATATACCTACCTACGGTTTTTTTGACGCCGCGCGAGAAACGTTTGCATGTTTTACCGATATTCTTCCTGGTCTCTGTGTTATGGTGCCATGGCTCCTCCAGAACGTTTTGTTTTCATGATATACATAAGTGCAAGCTTGTCACATAATGTACGGGTTTTTTATTGCTGCGGGAGAGGTGTTTGCACGCTCTGCAAATTCTCTTCAGAGTTCGGGTGTTGTGGTATCATGGTACTCCTAGTTACAGACACAGGGGATCCTAGAGTAGAGTCAGAATTATGTACCATGTGCATTAGGAAAAGGAAAATAATAAACAAAGCAGTTAAACGTCGTCCATCAAACAGAAAGCTCAGGTGGTGTACCGAGAAAATGCTTTTTGCTCAAAAACCATTATTTAATGAAGCACATTGATTTAACGATAATGTAATTAAAGTTAAAGGTACTTACCGTTAATTTAGCAATCATTTAACTTAACTGCCCATTAAACCTAGCCAGGTAGAAAATGCGCCAGTAATCGAGCTACTCTTAAACTTCTCATTGCCTTGATAGCTGGTATTTCCACCATTTTATTTGTGTTAAGAGCCATATCACAATATACCACCCTGAATGATTAGGTAAATAAAATTAAAGTTCGGTGGAGACTTTTACACTTTTTATGTATGGGATGACAGTCACTAATGGCGATTGCATGCTGGCTTATGGGTTTGCCTTCTGGTATTTTTATTATAGGTACCTCAGAAAAGGCGACGGGCGTATCATCATGATAAGATCAAATTACTCACCACTGTGAAATGCATGCTATAATTTTATTTTATTACTCTGTTTTTTATTTTGATATAATTCGTTATAGCTGATATGCATCGCCAAGGTTTAATTTAAACAGTAGAATAAAGGGCGGATAATCAGTCCAGCTTTTAAGTTTTAGATGCAAAATGTCTATAATCAAATTTCAATACTTTTTAGTACCTATGTCCCTAAGTCTGGTTGTATTAATGTATTAGGTGCTGGGCAAGCCCACCATCTAAAATCGCTACGGGCACTAAAACGGCCCGTTACGAGTAGTATAGGCTAAATGTGGCCTAAAGAAGTATATTAAATCATCTAGTTACTTTAGTAGTAGATCAGTGGTATATTAATAAGATTTAAAAACATCTTGCATGGCATTGTAATACTTAGTCTATTCTGAACGCTTGCTCGACCAAGACACGACAAAGTTGAAAATATCATCCACAAGAATACATACAGAAGCACGTCCCTGAAAGTTACAACACCTATTGTCCCCACACAATGCTCTCCCAGGAGTTATTTACTTCTAGATTCGAGGCCTTTTCACAAACATCCGGTTTTCCTCAACGGAAGGATGACTATGATCCATACTTTACACGGAGAACTTACAGAATCAACACTGTAAAGCACGAGATCATGACAAACAACAGCCACTTCCAAAGTTATTGAAGTCAACGGTAAACATAACAACTAACTACATTTACTTATATTTATTTATTTAATTTCTTATAGCAGCTTTGCTCGAGCATCGTTTAAAATCTGTTCAATTCAGCCATTATTACTGTGTAATAACAATAAACATTCAAACTTTATATACTAGGAACATTATTATGACTTCTCTGCTGGACTGGGAGTAAAAAAAACATAGAATTCGTTCAGCTGCTTCTCGTTCCGAGCATGTCGTAAAAGTCGACTGAGTTTAGTATCCTTTCCAAAATGTTGGACCACCTAAGTATGTGGGCGATGGGCTGATCACCTTTCACCATGGTTCACCATATCCATCATAGGATTTTAAATCAGAAGTGGCTGCAAGTTTACTTACGTTTGCTTGTGGCTCTGCCCATCCCAATAGGGATATGGGCGTGATAATTTGTATGTATGCCGATGAAGCCGCGGGTGGTTGGTATTTACCAATATGGAGGCGGTACTAAATCGTTCATCCTGGAAGTATATTGAGGAGGCATCTGTCTAGAAATACACTAGTGAATGTATAAAGGCACTAAGTCTCTCCAGGTACGAATAGCATCGATTGTGGTAGATCCTGGTCCCCCGAGTCGCGATGCACTGAAGGCCATTGTGCCAGTACCCACAGAGTATTACCTACAAATGCGACGTTAAAAGACTTTGTTCTCTGAAAAGGAATAAGAATCCCTGATGCACAATTAGGTACTGAACTGATATAGGTTGTAGTGTGTAAAGACGGCTTTTTACTACTGAAAACACTGTTATGTTTTTGATAGATATATCAGAATCTGTAGCTCTACCGTATTAGATTATACTCGCTAGCGACTGTTGTACAAGTTAATAATAGAACTTATACAGCACCACAGAACAGGTGATAGAACTACGATCAGAATACCATATTTTTCTTCTCCTGCGGATCCATCTTACCTCATCCCGCCTAAAATATAAGTAGTAGAATTTTTATAAGACATGCTTTCATACTGGGCATACTATATTATATTATTATATTTATGGTTACGTACCTGTAGGGTGCCAACGGAACTATTACTAAGCCTCAGCTGTCCGTCCGTCTGTCAGCGGGCTACAGCCCTCTACCTATTCTCTACCTACTCTCTACCTATTACGGTTCATGAGATACATCTCATGAACCGTAATAGGTAGAGAGTTGATTCTTTTACAGAGTATATCTTTTGCCGCTATAATAACAAGTAATAAAAATAAATAAATATTCGATAGTACGGAACCCTTCGTGTGCGAATTCGAATCTCATTTGGCCGGTTTTATTTTGTACAGTTGCTAATTTTAGGAAACTTACGATGGAGTCTTTGTAATCCAAAAAATTCACCATTGTTTTTGTCTGTATGCATATTTATTTATATTTTGTTTGTTGCAGGTAAGAAATCTCATCCTTGCAGCTGTCTCCACTACAACTTATTCAAATAGTAAGTGAAAGTAGCACGTAAATTTTGGTTAATGTACCTAATCGTACATACCTAACCTGAATAAAATATAAAATGTAAAATATATGACTAGGCACCAATGCAAAACTATTTTATTGCCTACCTAAGTTGTGTTAGACTGGTACTCGACCAAGACTTTTAGGCATTGCATTTTATGAAACACTAGCTGCCGCCCGCGGCTTCGCTCGCATGGTATCCGGATAAAAAATAGCCTATATGTTGATCCAGTACATGTACTATGTATATTCCAAGTTTCATTCGAATCCGTTCAGCCATTTAGGCGTGAAAGAGTAACAAACATCCATACGATACGAACTTTCGTGTTTATAATATATCGTTATCCTACTAGGATAACGATTCGCTCCGTTTATAATATATCGTTATCCTACTAGGATAACGATTCGCTTCGTTTTGGTAGTCTACCAAAAGTATCATAGATTTTGTATATCTATTTTTGCAAGTCGCGTTCAACTAGCGATGCGCTACAGCAGCTAGAGATATTTGTGTTTATCGGTAAAATCCGTCTATCAGTCCTAATTTTTATTTAATACAAACACGCAATCCAATTGCTACTAGGTACTTAGATGCAGAGTGCAACTGCAATAATTGAAGTATGGAAATTGCTATCATTGCTAAAGGCGCGACCACAAGCCGGAGAAATCCGTAGAAAGTGCAGTGGTTACCCGCGGTACGCCTTCTCATTGGAACTAGGCATGGCTTGTTAGACTTTTCTATTAGGGTTTAGAAATATTAATTTCGTAGATAAAATAAACAATAAAATATATTAGACTAGCTTCCACCCGCGGCTTTGCTCGCGTACCTGGATAAAAAGTAGCCTATATGATATTCCAGCACACATACTATTATTATGTTATCAAGTTTTATTCGAATCCGTTTGGCAGTTACGGCATGATTGAGGCACAAACATCGTCACATCCTCACAAACTTTTGCATTTATAATATTATAGGATTAGGTAAAGAAGGTTTAGTGGGACGCCCCTCAACTTTGTCCACGTTGAGTTTTTTTTTACCAAACTGCATCGTCATACAAAGCTATCTATAGACCGTTTGCAACGGCCGGCCTTTAGACAGCCAGACTGTTTCCTTTGTATTTTGTAAACCATATTTTATCGTTGTTGTAAGTTTCTTTCTGTTAATAAATAAATTATAATTCTCAAATATAAAGTTCTCGAAATTATTTTTGACAAGTAAAAGGTATCTATACCTGTTTTTGCTTTCAAAAGTTTTTACATTTTCTAGATTATTTAGGCTATTGACTCTTATCCGGGTATCTCGTGTTAATTTATCACTAGACAAGGTAGACCTAAGAACAGTACAAAATCAACTAGGTACCTACCTCCATTCATACATTGTCTGGTAGTAACGCTTCGACGCGCCAGAGGGCGCGGCAGTAATAATAGCTTAGTCATTTTGAATCTACAGGACGCGCCCTTCATTGTGAAATAACCTTACTGTACTAACTATTATTGAATCTGTGTCCGGTTGCAATTTCAGTTTATTTCGGCCGTCACGCCAAACTGCAATCAGAGCCATAGATTATGTAGTAGGTAGATGCTATGCTCGTGAATTTGGATTCAGGGTCGCTGTTTAGGCCTCTTATTAGCAAGAAGCCTTTGTTTTGTATAAACTGGTTTAGGTGCCTGAAAAAAATTATTAGGACATGTCCTGGGCTCTTAGGCACGAACACTATAATCAAATAAATAAGGAATCAACAGTAACTAATTTATAGTCACTATCATGACTTTGTCAATAGGCGTAGCTTTACCGGTGGATTGTAAGCTTGATTGCCTCCAAATAAAAATATTAGTTTTTTAGTTGTTATTCCAGAACTTTTTGTGAATGTAAACACTGCTTTATGTCCTTTCTGACAGCCAATGAGTAATGGGCTGTGCACGATGAGATCACTCCCAAATGGCCGCTAATTTGTACCAGTCCAGTGTCGTTATACTGAGCATATTAGTGGGTTGATGTCTAGCCCCTAGTAAGTAGTGAGGTTAACTTTGCGTGGGATAAAAACATAGGTAGGGTATCGTTTTGTCAAAGAGCGGAAAAAAAGATTTACTTATTGTTAAAACTGTTTATTATGTACCTATGCTCATTTTATTATAGGGTTCCGTACCCAAAGGGTGACAAACGGGACCCTATTACCTACTAAGCCACCCCTGTCCGTCCGTCTGTCCGTATTGTCCGTCCGTCTGTCAGCAGCCTGCATGAACCGTAATACCTAGATAGAGAGATAAAGCTTTCACAGAGTGTGTATTGCTATAGCTCCTATAAATAAATAAAAAATGGGGCCCCATACAAAAAACATTTTTGTGGCCAAAGTACTTACCTACACAGGGTAAAGTCATTAAAAAGTACATGTAGGTACGATGGTATGGAACCCTTCGATGCTAATTCGACTTGCACTTGACCTTGGTTTTATTATACATAATTCATAATAGTTAAGTCTAATAAAGAAATATCCACTAAAAAACACTAACAACAGATTTAGCAATTTCCAAAACAAAGTGATACTTCGCTTTCGTTTGGCACTTTGCAATTTGTAACTACTAGCGCCATCTCTGGCCGCGCGGCTGAACTAAATTGAGTACGTCATGCCGAACTTGACCGCTAGATGGGGGCACTAGTACACGCGATGACGTGCGCGGTTAACGAACGTTCTTGACTGGCTCTACAAGTTCGTTGTGATATAAACATAGACTGCCGGTGAGTAGCTTGGCTGACTGACGCGCTTGCTTCGTTTCGGATCATTATTATTTCGTCCTAGACTATGATGATTAATTGAAGTTTTTAATTAAATTGAATTCAGAATTGGTACATAATCACACAACTTTTGATATTCAAAAAAATATTCGAATGTTGCGCCATGTGACGAATATTTGCTGCCTGAAAGTTTCTAGGTCTTTTTAGGTAGGTATCTACTATGCTAAGAGAAAAATAAAATCAAACCAATAATAACTTTTTTTAATTATAAGAGTTAGTTTAGTTAGTTATGTACCTACCTAGTTTACATGTCATAACAATTATTTAAATTCATAGGTATTTATTTACCTAACTACAAAATAAATAGGTAGGTACCTACTTAAGTTTTATTATTTGTCAAACATTATGTACTACCTACCTAACATAAGTTGATGAGATCATAACCTGTAGCTAGAGATCATTAACCTTCAGTCGGAAAACATTAACATTATAATTTAGGTATGTAATAATTACCTTATATAAATCCGAGAATACTATAAAACATGTTTCTTATTAAAGCTGGCCACGAGTTTGCGTAGACAGCGTTATTGAAAAAATAACTTTAGATTTTCAGCTACCTGTCACTAGATGGCGCTATAGTTTAAGAACAAACCCTTATTAATGTAACAAGAGCTTGATGTCTTGGCTAAAGTATGTAGGTATGTAGCTATAAATAGATTAGGTAGGTACCTACCTACCTAGGTAAAATTATAGGCTTTGGCTAAAACTATCGGTACTATTTACTAGTTAGTAAACTACTAATTTGTACTCTAAACTAGGTTTACTTGCGTGGTATACCTAATTAAGTAAATACTAATTATTGCGGTAGAGTCGAAATTATCAGAAACACGTAATCGTGACCTGCATTATTTGGATTACATAGCTATTTTCCTTCTACTAAACTGTTCCAACGATCTTTTGACCGCATTGACATTGGTTCATTAGTTAAACAATAAAAATGAATGTGCAAGGTTTATGTTCCAAGGCGTGCAGTCAAGTCATAACTAGACATAAAATAAAACCTTTACTTACTCGTACTAAACTAAACTAAACTTAGAAAACACCGTCGTAAAATTCTCAAAATGCTTCAGAACTTAGTGAACCAAGGTTAGTTTCATAGAAAATAACCATCAAAATAAATAGTTTGGGACCTCCGTGATCAGAATAATAAGGCATGGCCTCACTTTGTCACAGTTTTATTAACAGAATCATGGTTACTTCTTGGATGTAGTTAGGTTGGTATTTGATAACAAGTTAGTAGGTAGGTACCTAAGTAATTTTTTTGTTCAAGTTAAGCCGAGCAAGTCTTATAAACATTTTTCATAGTTCACATGCAATTTGTATAGGTTCCTGGACCTGTACAAAATTACCTGTAAAAAAGTTTTTCGGATTACTTACATACTGGAGAAAAATGATTACCGGTACCATACCTAACTACATAAACAATAGGTAATAGTAATAGTTTTAATTTTAATTTACTTTGATTTTATTAGTAAAAGTCAAAACAGCTAAAAGTTGACCTTTGTTTCTCTTTTTCGCCATAATCGGCAGTTTCTGTCTGTATTGTATCCGGTAACATCATTTTATTATTAGCGTGCACCTGTTGGATAAGCCTTTACCAACCAGTGGCTTAGGGTATGGTATATTACTTACCTAGGCCCAAGCGAACTTAACGTTATAAAGGTAGACCAAGAGATGGATTGCGTGAATGATGTTATGAGTAAGAAAGGAGTGAATACTAAGATGACGGCTGATAGAGAGGAATGGAAGGAAACATGTTGTACCGACCCATAATTTGGGATAAAGACATGTAGAGGATGATGTCATCATCATCAATGGTCTCCTCGGTGGCGTGGCGGGCAAGTTGAAATTTTCAGAGTATGTATTGCTAATGCCATTATAACAAAAAATAATAAAAATAAAAAGGAAACAAAGAAACATTTATGTACCCTACATGTACGATGGTACGGAATCCTTCATGTGTGAATTGGACTCGCACTTGACCGGGATTTTATTTAGTGTACACATAATAAGCCAAAACTCGTCAAGTTTTCAAACTCACCAAGACTTTGTTGGTCTAGGATGATGCGCGTTGATTGTTTATCAGGAACGTAAAAGTAGATAAGTATTATTATGTCATAATGAGCAGCTAGGTACCTGCAACCAACGTTTACCTCTCAACATAGAATTTTGATTAGCATACATACATTCTATATAATATTATCACGGCCTAACGGGGAGGGCAGAGCCACAAGTAATCATACTTCAACCTGCACCCACTTCTGATTCAAAGTCTCAACATGAATATGGTGAAACATGGTGACAGGTTATCAGCCCATTGGTCCATCATGTTGGAAAGGATACTATCCCTTAGTCGACTTTTACAACATGCTAGAAGATAAGCAGCTGGACATGTTCTATGTTTTTCTTTACTCCCAGTCCAGCAGTGAAGTAATGTTGATTAGATGTTTCTCAGATACTTTTATTATTGTGTATACCACATTATTTGCGCCAGAATATTCAAATCTACTGTTGCTTATGACGCCATGATGTGAAGTGAAGGCGTAAAACCTCAAAATTAGACCACGTCTGGTCGTTAAACTTTATGCATTGTGATTTTTGAAGATTGTGTTAGTTTTGCTGTGTGAAAATCAACTACCATTATGTTCCAAGCTAATTTGAATAGCAACTAATTGTAGACTTATCTTGTCGGAAAGACTAGGTATCTCATTTTCAAATGTTAATATAAACTTTACATTATTTTTGGAGCGTAGCAACTCTTCGCGACTACCTAACTTATATGTAAGTACATCGACAATATGTATCGATGTATTAATTTATTTGGTAGAGTTCAAAGTTAGCTTAATTTAAATAAAACCGGTCAAGTGCGAGTCGAATTTTCACACGAATGCCAATAGTACATTAAAAAGTTTCTTGTATAGCCACCTTTTATTTTTTTTATTTGATTTTATTTTTATCATTTAATTTGTTGTTATAGATTCAATACAAATACACACTGTAAAAATTTCAACTCTCTACCTATTACGGTTCATGAGATACAGCTCGCTGACAGACGGACGGGCGGACGGTCAGCGGAGGCTTAGTAATAGGATCCCATTGGCACCCTTCGAGTATGGAACCCTAAAAAGGATTCCATCTAGTGCGACCACAGTAAACCAACGCTTTGGCATGTTTCGCCATTTTCCCTGTGCAATTGCAATATACTAAGTGGCCATTTTATTCACAGACAGGGCCTATTGAGTTTAAAAATATATTAGTACACTTTCACTTGCAATTTACTTGTGAATGAATAAATAATCGAACACTGCGTATTAACTTATTCAAATATAAATTAAGTTTTCGATCTGAGGTCAATGGAGGGGTCAGCCAAACAATGAGTCTGTAAAGTTTTTGGCAACTTAGTAACCAATTAAAAAGTCGTTCGGATTTAGTTAGAATAATATTAGCTACCTACAGCTAAAAGGCTCTTACCTGCACTTACCCGGCTAAACCGGCCTCAAAACTCCGTCACTAGAGTTGGCCACTAGCTCATACACACATACTGAACGTCATTTAGAATTGAAAAACCACTAAACCATAATTTCCGTCTTACTATGCACTAACTGAGATTAAACCAATGTTCTTTGTTTGATGGCCTTTTTCATTTAAGAAAAATTAAACTCTGTTCTATTTAGTACTGAATTTACAGATATTTTGATAATATCTTTTAGCATTCTGTGTGAGTACGAGGGTGGATTGAAAAGTTCGCGGCCTAGTAAAGAAAACAAAATCAAATACATGCAAAAATATTTTTATTTTTCGACGTATTCTCCATCAAGCTCAATACACTTCTTTCATCTAGTTTTCAAAGCTTCTATGCCTTTTTTAAAAAATGATTCTTCAAGGACTTCAAAATAGAGGTTTACAGCAGCTTCGGCCTCTTCATTTGTTAAAAAATTCTGTCCACCAAGGTGTTTTTTTAGGTTTGGAAATAGATGAAAGTCCGACGGTGCTAAATCAGGAGAATAAGCAGGGTGGGGCAGCAATTCGAATCCACAATCACGAATTTGAGCCATGGTTTCGACAGAGGTGTGAACGCGAGCGTTGTCATGGTGAAACAAAACATTCTTTCGCAGTAATCCTGGGCGTTTTTCTTTAATTTCTTCACGTAAACGACGCAAAAGGGTGCAGTAGTATGCAGAGTTTATTGTTTCACCTTTCGGAAGGTAGTCCACCATGATGACACCCTTAGCATCCCAAAAACAGACGCCATCACCTTGCCAGCCGACAAAATTGTCTTGGCCTTCTTCGGAGTCGGTTCACCTGGTTTTTTCCACTGCTTGGATTGTTGTTATGACTCTGGAGTATAGTGGGGAACCCAAGTTTCATCCATTGTCACAAACCTGTTGATAAAATCTTGCGGATCAGCTTCAAACATCTCCAAACAGTCGCGAGAAATTGTTAGCCGAATTCGTTTCTGCTCAAATGAAAGCAACCTGGGGACCCACCTAGCAGAAACCTTAGAATAACCAAGTTTTTCGACAATGATGTGTTGCGTTCGTTCATACGAGATGCCTAAAGTGTCAGCAATCTCCCTGATAGTCAATCTCCGGTTTTGCAATATGAGATCACACACTTTACCGATGTTTTCTTCAGTCGTAGACGTCGTAGGCCGGCCAGCGCGGGGGTCGTCTTCGACGCTCTCTCGTCCACGTTTAAATTCTGCAGCCCATTTTTTCACAGTCGTATACGACGGAGCAGATTCCCCTAATGTTGAATTCATGTCATTATGGATCTCTTTCGGTGTTAAACTTTTTTTGCACAAGTATTTGATGACCGCACGTTGTTCAATTTTTTCCATTTTTATAAAACGCTGCACCTTGTCTTGCTCAAATGACTCTAACGTTAAAACTATACACGGTGCGGTAATAAAATTTTACACAGTTTTTGCCAATAAACATATAAACAAATCGAGGGTAGTTTCAATTTTTTTTTTTAATTATTTATATGTCAGGCCGCGAACTTTTCAATCCGCCCTAGTATTTTGTTTTATTTCTTACTTACCTCTGTCTGTTTATTCTGCCTTAGTAAATTTATTGTGTGTGTATGAGCCAAATAAAGTATATTATATTCCATTCTACTTTATTCTATGTGTGGAGATTCTATCTAGTACTATATTATTCGTTATAAATTGAATAAAACCAGCAACATGGTTGAATGTCATAATTAGAGGCTTAGAAGCTCAAGAATTATATCAGCAGTGTGGTATAAAGCAATTTATGAGCTACTACAGCATATTTTGTGGCAATACTAGTACTAACTGTCGGCTAATCTGTGGGTGTTGTCATAATAACCATGGGTAGATCCGTGGCCGTTGATCAATCATCCAATAATGATCGTACTCTCAACCCGTAGTTATAAAACGAAGCTCGGTAGTTTTATGACGTTACTGCATTGAAAATCAATATATTTATTTGAAGATCCTCTTGAGGTGGGTAATTTAATTACTTTTATTTTTTACCATAAGGAAAAAAATAAAAGTAATGGTGCAGTTAACTTATAGTATAATAATACATTATTTTCTGGAAGGCACTTATCATCATCATCTTCATCAAGCTGTCTGGTCTATATCATAGGCCACGTTTTTATTGAGTCATTTTTCCTCGCAAGTTTCATTCACTCGTTTAATTAGGTCTTATCTATACCTATAAAAGAATTTAACCTGACTGACTGATTCATCATCGCCGAGCCGAAACCGCTGAAGCTAGAAAGCTGAAATTTAGAAGATAACTTCCTTAACTTCTTTTTGTAACAACTACCGGGATTTTTCGAAATTCAACACCAAAGGGAAAACGTTTGTATGGAACTTTTTGACGTGTAGTGCGATTTTGCTGAGACTTGCAGGATGATGCTCTTCATCATAGAATGTAATATTTAGAAAGATACTGAAGAAGAAAGATACTGACAAAAAAAACATTTACTGCACTACGTAGGTACTTACATAAGTAATCTAACGCATACTAAGTCGCGGTTAGTAAAAACAGCTAGTGAACGTATTTTCATTGAATTCAAAGAGACAAAACACTAATTCAACAAGGTTATCTGAAAATCATTTGAAACTACATAATATTTGTTTTCATAAAAAAACCGCCCAATAAAATAAATTTAATAAATGGGAAAAGGAAAAGTTCCCATCTATTACAAAATTATAGCATAATAATCCTCTTAATATGACATCATATATCAAAGCAGAAATAAACAAGTTTTAGGCTAAGCTCTTGTTTAATAAAATATATACCAGGTCTATAAAAATATGTAGTTAAGAAAATATTTTTATACACAATACCTAAATGGATAAATGATTTTAAAACAATGAAAAGAATCAAGTGAATGAAAGAAACAATTATTTAAGCATTTTGAATTTGAGTCTGTTTCATCATCATCAGTCCACTGCTGGACACAGGCCATCTATTAATTTCTGGATTATTCTCAAATAAGTTTATTTCGGCTACATTTTCAGCCAGTTTTATTTAAATGAGTTGTTTTTTACACTTTGAAACGCAAAGAGTGATCTCAAAGGGTAAGAGTTTTTTTCTTCTATAGGTACGTATTTCCTGGCACTTAAAAATGTTTTGTATTTGCTCCTTGAAAAGCAAAGAGTGATCTCAGAGGGACAATTCATACTGAATTGTGATTAATGTCCGTCGTTGAAATTGCACACTATCCGTCAATCCCTAATTGAAGGAATTGCGGCAATTTGCCTCGTACAAAGCCATTGAATTGAGCAATTAGCAATATAAATTATTTCTTGATTAAAAAATAATGGTACGCTGTAAAAATCAATTAAGGCTTCTGGGTTTTGTCGGAAATGCCAAATTAGATTATACGACTTATGGTTGCGACTGGCTATGGTTATTGTCCTTTCATAAACACAAGAAAAAAATAATTAATGCTTCAAATGATTTCGTCATTTCAACTGCAGAGAATTTTCTGCCATTTTATTAAAACTAAAAGTCGCCTGCTAGCAGTTTGGGTATTCTGTGTAATAGTTTTATTTACATAAAACACTTCAACTTTTTGGAAACAAAATATCTTAATAGCAATCACGAAAACATTGTTATCTTATGGGTTGCATATAGTCTTGTCGATCAATTTCATTCTGGCTACGTAACATTGATACGAGACACACAAGACCGAGGAGGTTAGCAAAATCACTAGGAGGCTTATACCCAGCTGTGGATAATTCCAACCTGATATGATGATGTTGATGATTGTTACATTGACAATAGTTACATTGGCAAAATTTCTATCCAAACTTCTGATTACTCTACTATACGTAAGTAAAAGTAAGTTCGTATGAGCTAGTGGCCAGTTCTTGCGACGGAGTTTTTGGGCCGCCTAAAGGCCTCTACTATGGCTGGTACACTTATGTCATTTTTGGAAATTACCGTCTGGTAAAGCTGGCAGTCTTTTCACTAAAGCAATCTTTGCCCAGTTTCAATATCCTACTAACGGTCAACGGATCCTTCATTACTATAGCAACGTTGTTTTACTGTCAAAAATTGTATGATGCTCTTCGACCGATAACGTCGCTATTATCCGTCGCGCGTTAGTAAAGTATTTTAACTGGGCACTAGTAAGTAAATTCTTTGGGAATCAAACTTCCTCTCGCGTCTCAGCCTCCCACAGCGCCACCGAGGTCATCCTGAGTACAGTGCTTGGACGAATAAACACATTGGTCCAAGGTACAGTGTTACACACAAGTGCCCAAGTACCTACATGGTTGATTTATGATGACCATGTGACGTCATGGTTTTGTTTCTGCAACAATGTAGTCGACCTCGGCTGCGTCCGGCCTCTTTGATATACCGCGGATGAGGATAAAATAAGGTAAGTTATGAGAGTCCTACCTATGAGCACACTGGTTCTTACACACCTATCATATATCTCTTTATCGTTATATATTTCTTGGATTTTTCTATCGTTTATTTGAATATTCAGAAGCGACTTTGACACTTCTATATGCGATGTTTCGGGCTTCACTTAAAACGCCTCTCAAATAAATCTGACAAAAGACAACATTTTAAAAGCATGTTTAAAAATAGTGCCATCGCGTTCTTTTAGATATTGACAAATAGTGACAAGGAGAATCATAAATAGTGTTAGTTAAGCTGTGTACTTAAGAAATCGATTTTTGTGGTACCATTACAATTTTATACTGATTTTTTGCCGTACCATTAATATTATCATGGTTTCCTTTCGCGTCGATTTAATATTCCGTCTAATGAGCTGGATCAGGTGAGCTATTTATAGACCGTTTGCAACGTCCGTTAGATAGCCGATTTTTCTTTTGTATTTTGTAAATTAAATTTGTATTAGTTGTAAGTTTCTTTCTGTTAATAAATATTTAAAAATATTCTAAGTTAAACCACATTTTTTAGTTAATCCCAGCCATTCACTAGTCTAGGGTACGTAAAAAGAAACATATCCAGAGTCAGGCTAATGAAGACAGTAAAGTTGAATACGATTATAAAATGCCAAGGCTTCAAAACGAGTTCTGGAGTCCATGGTAAATGCCAAAGGCACCTATCAGCATCAATCAAATTATATTGGTATGTTTCGATCATCCAATATGGCTCTACAAATAAATAAATATTTTTAGACATTTCACACAACGCCATCCAGCCCCAAACTAAGCAAAACTTGTACTATGTGCACCAGATTGCTGATACTTATATTACATAATACCGGACCTGGTAGAAATATTTGCAGAACATACAAACATTTCTGCCGTAGCGGGAATCGAACCCACGCCTCATGTTTGTATTCGTTGTATCTATACAATAATTATAAAAGTAAAAAAATAACTTAACGTCATACTCTACCATTCATCACCATGCCTCGCAGTGTGTCCTGTTAAATGGTCGGTCCCGGCTTTTAAGACGTTAAGCCATGACGGAAGCCTCTAGATAGCTTAAAAACTCCGTCACTAGAGTTGGCTACTAGCTCATACGAACAAACATACAGTGTGTCCTGCCCAGCTCGACTTGAGTTCCATAATGCGGGATTCCCAACATCTTATACTTTGGTGAGAGCACTGGTCCGTCTTCGGATTACCGTTTGTATTGTATTGTATTAATGTGTTGATCGTTTAAGCAACGATGTGCGCGGTTACAAGTGGGATGGGTGACCGCAAGTGGCATTACGAGCTGAGCGCTTCCGTGCTTCGGAGAGCACGTTAAACAGTCGGTCCCGGCTTTTAAGTCGTTAAGCCATGACGGAGGCCTTTAGGCGGCCTAAAAACTTCGTCACTAGAGTTGGCCACTAGCTCATACGAACATACATACATACATTCGGATTACCGCATTAGGAACTCGGTCTACAAGTCGGATGCTGAGCATGGCGCGCTCCATGGCTCTCTGTGCAACTCTCATCCTGTCCACAGCCTCATGCGTGAGTCCAGGTCTCAGCACCATAAGTCATGGTAGGCAGAACACATTGGTTGAACAAGCGGATCTTCAGACATTGCAGCAGACATCGCACGCAGCCCAACCAAGTCATATAAAAAACTTTATTTTCCTCGTGGTCCATTTACAAGTAATTATTAACACCTTATCAAACTGGAATTCGTGTACTCAGTAAACCGATCACGGACAAGTGCTTAGATTTCCGGTCAAAACGGAAGTCATACTTATTCTATGAAATGTAAGTTGGTTTCTTGCAATTTGAATTCTTGTAATACTTGTTTGTTAAATATTTTAATGCTGAGAACTAAACATTCGAAGTTCCATCTAAATTCGGACGGCCTCAGTGGCGTGGTGGGCGAGTGCTCGGCTGAGATGCAAAAGGCGGGTTCGATTCTCGCTGCGGGAGAAATATTTGCATCTTCTGTAAATATTTCTTCCGGGTGTTGTGTATTATGTTACTCATAGTTTCCACGATACAGGGAATCCTAGTTTAGAGTCAGAGCTATGTTTGTAAACTGTTGGGCTTTATTTATGAATTTATTCTAAAAATTACTGATCTGCTCAATTAAGTTACTTACCTACTTTATTTGTGGTCTTCCAGTAGTAGGAGTAGTTGGTACCTACGATATTCGTTTGTTTCTCTGTATTTTCGCCCATAAAAAAAGTGTTATAGTGTAGGTAGTTTTCACAAATAGACGCCTAATTTAAGCTTTTAAACTGACGTGGATAAACGAGCTCTAGCCTGTTTTAAGACAACTAAATATTTTATATGTTGTTTTCTTAAACTCATTCGTATATGTTTTGTATAGGTGGGTATTAATAGATTACCTACCTGTATAAAATAGTGTTTAATTTTACGTAGGTACCTATGCTAACTTTGTCGTATGATTTTGTATGAAAGGCCATATTTGGCTAAGTTTAGATATAATTTTCATGTCTAGACGAGCTCTACTTTCATTTCACGACGAAAATGGATTCCCATAATTCAATTTTCCCTGTACCTAATATTAAAGCTTTTTATTAACATTAGACGAATATAAGGATCTTGCAAGAAGGAAAATTAATTTTTAAAGATCTTCTGGATATTTAGGTATTCCGATTTTTATTAGAAAGAAAACATTATAATTCAAAATGGTCATAACATCTGTCAGCCATTACGCAACCACAGCCAACCGAGCAGTTACTGCAAGTCCACAGTCCAAATCACAGTCACTATGTAAACAGCACGGAGAAAGCGACCTGCAGCGGAGGTCATCGAACCCGGCTAAATTCGGCCAAGGTCTACGTCGCGACATCGGTTCTCATTGCACTCCAGAATACACATCTATTGATCCAATACTCTGTGGCAACAGCCATAGTGCAATAAGACAAATGTCAGTTTTGACAGACACTTTGACAGGTGTTCAGGGGCGTTGAACTCGGACAAAGTCGGCCAAGGTCTTCGGTGCGACACTGTTCCATTGCTCTCCAAAATAGAAAGAGATGCTCTGCCTACAAAATGTACTAGGAAAGTGGAGTAGCAAATTGCTTCTCTATAATTATGTCATTAATTAGGGGTTAGGAAGTTGTAAGCTAATAGTAAAGTTTTTACATTCGAATCAAAAACTTCTAGAATATGCATTGCTTTCTACCTACAGTGAACTGTAAATATTTTCATAAACTTTTTATGACCGTTTCCACCCATCTGGCATACCAGTGGTGTGTATATTTATTTCGAGTCGATCAGATCATCAGGAAACAAAGTTCAGGCGTGAACTTTATCGCCGGCCGGGAAAGTTATAAAACGTCGAACGTCGAACTTTCGTTTAAAATCGGCCAAGGTCTTCGTGCGCTGACCCGGCTCAGCTTATGAAAAAATCGACACAGGAATCCCGAAACTGAACCTACCCAACCCAACTGTTGGGAATTATTTAACTCTGAAAAAGAAATGAGCGGATCCAATTAAGATTGCGTGTCGCTGCATTCCGGAGCCAGCTGCAATAAAAGGTCCAAGTCCAACATCAAAACTAAAACGAGTAACGTCAGGGAGTCCATCGAACCGCGGCTAAATCCAGCCAAGGTCTCAGTCGACTGAAGGGCGCCTCGCCCGACCGCCTTTGTGCTGGTCGTTTACACCAAAAGACGATAACAAAGGGTCGAGTTCAAATAACACCTACACTGACTCACGCAGTCGAGATTGAGAGCCACACATGCAAACGTGGCTATTGCGGTGAAAAAGTAATTGCAAAACTCTCGGCATATTTCATTAGACCACCCGTTGGCTCGCAAGAATCGGCTGTTACTAAACATAAGTATTCACCACCATCTTAAAATGATCCTGAAGGTGCTCATTCAATTAAATTGGACAAAAGAAAGTCTGATAAAAGTAGAGACCTTGTTATAATGGATCTATTAGGTACAAAATGGAGTCTAGACGTGGTTTTGCTTGACTGAGTCGAGATAGGTGCTTGCGGTGAAACCCTGCTGCGTTCCCACTGCGGTGAACGTTGTAAAAAACAAGATTTTTTGCTTTTTAATCAAGATACGATGACAGAAAAAGGAATGAACTCAGTCGAGGCATGTGGAATTAAAAAGAAAACAATATCATAAGCCTGATGAAACATACAAAGTACCTGAGTAGGTAAATCCAAACATATGAATGCAGGTAATATTAACATGAGTTGACATAAATAAAATTAGGACAAAATCTAAACATACAGTACACCAAGTAAGTTGTAAGTTAAAACAAAATATGAGTCATTTGATCTCATCATTGGCTCGTACGCAACATAACTTGCAACTGCGACGTATGTATGACAAATCATGAAAACAAAAAATATTTTATTTGCACGCAACAAAATACAATTTATTTGCATATTTTACATAACAATGCAGGCGCAATAACCTCCTGACCTGCCACAAGGCCCACGAGGTTCGCATCGGTGATAAGCATTTACGAGTTTCCTCGTGTAGGTCAAAACTCACTAAATTGGTTTACGGTGAGTGAGCACTCCCGTTCGTAATGACCTACATGTTCATGTTCCCCTAGTACTTAGGGTTTGCAGTATGCCTGTGCCCGACCTACCCTAAGTGCGTCTGGGTTGCGTGGCTTGTGCGAAAGTAACCGGGACTCGATGGTACTTCCGCCATGGTCTCGGCGTCATTCTTTCATGTTTGACCGAATTCTGCGATGTCATCAAGCAGATGCTCGGCTTCAATTTAATTAGGTTTTTATTTTCAGATACTGTCACCAACTTTGTAAATTGTATCTTGAACGCCTTTTAGGTCCTGTATTATGCTTATATGTTAAAATTATGATTATTGCTTTTAGTCTTCTTTATCTTGATTTGCTTGAATCAAGCAATTAAGATAAAGCAAATCGCACACAAAAGGTAATTCGTGGTACCTATTATAATCAGCTAACGATCATTTTATGCTACAATATGTAAGTACCTACCAACATTTAGAAGCAGGTAAATGATGCTATTTTTCGCAAACCATTAATACGAGTTAGGTACGAGTAGGTAAGGTATTATTAGCTATAATCGATGGCTATATCATCATCATCATCTTCCTGCCCTTATCCCACTCTATGTGGGGTCGGCACAGCATGATCCTTGGATCATGCTGTAAGAGTATTGGCTAAGGTGTTTTATGACCGGCCGCCTGCCTGACGTCAACCCTCCTTGGGAATACTTGCTTATTGTATCTCATCATGTTGGAGGATACTATCCCTTAGTCGACTTTTACGACATGCTCGGGGAGAGAAGCAGCTGGACGCATTCTATGTTTTTTCTTGATCGATGGCTATAATAAATCATAATAAAGTTTATTGATCTGCTTCTAATATTTTGATTCGTATTTCAACGTTGCTTTAATTGACTTTGATTGTTATTAATATTTTATTTGTCAAGTACTTACCTACTCCTACGTCTTTTCTTTTATAGAGATAAAACCGCTGCATTGCAACAGGATAAGTAATGAACAAAAAATGTTCAGATCGTCTCGTCCACGCAACTATTTCGAGCAGTCTATTATTGATTAACTTCGAGTGCATCGTCACATTGTGTGCGGGATCGATTCCTGCGCCGTCGCCCTCACTTCTATTTTTACCGCTTCATTGCCTACTCCCCTCGCCGCCTGTTTCCTGCCTTTTATTAAACTATCTGTATGTTAATTAACAACGGCCTCGCTCAGACCGGCACTGTTTATTTTTCTATTAGCTGGTTCCTACGAAACGTTTTCCGTTTAAGGCAATGATATCGGGAATGCGCTCGCAAGTACTCGTACATGCTTGAATGCAGCTGCGTCGACTTTAGTATTTTTATTTTCATTCACATGCTTGTTGATACAGACTTGATCGCTTCCATTTTTTCGACCTTCAGCTATATTGTAATTAGACTTCTCTGCACGTTGTCAAACCTCCCTCGATTGTCTTTCTTTTCTAACGTTAAGGATGCGGTAGCTTTGTCTCTGTCTATGAGGGCATCTGGTATACATAAACCTGCGTCTGTTTACGTTATGTCTACGTGACTGTTTCCTTGTGTGCGTGCTGCAGGGGTGCGGGCATGTGTTAGTAAGCGTGGCGTTTGTCTACAGCTGTTGTAGGTTTGTGGAGCCACGATATCGAATTCTGAAATGTATGCTTCCTCATGACCCACGCTTACAAACTTCGCTGTAGACCACTGAGACACATTAAACTCGGGACTATATTCGATGCGGGCGGTTAAATAAGAAATACACATTCAAATGGTGTCAAATTTTGAAGTCGTATTCAAATGTCTCTATTTGTAGTCTAAAAGTTTACCTGGTTGAATTTTATTATTATAGGCAACGCAATGTTAGCAGAGTTCGCTGCAATCATTTGTGTTGTTTTCATTTATATTGCTAAATGATATCATTATTCATGGGCTCTTTTGTCACGGGTGGAATAAAAGAATGTACCGGTACGTACGATTCCTTAGTAATCCGTCTTTAAGTTCGGTTTGACAATAGTTAAACAGCTGGCAAGAGGTCAACGACCGTAGCTAGTGCAAATTGTATAGTTACACATCGTGGAAGCAAAAAATAACATCCATTTTGCCTTTGGATCCGCATGCGAGCGGATTCTCAGAAAGATCTGGAACGTCAAAAGCACGAATGTTGATACAATTCTCAGATATACTTATTTCGAGATAGTTGACTATTTTAAAACAAAAAGTAAAAACTGATGGACAAACTGACGAGTAATGTAAGATATACCATGTCAAACCAGACTTCAGGTACGTTTTGAATAAGACAATGAACTTATCGACCTTACCTTTCTAGCGGACATAACATTCGTGGTTCTGAACGCGCAAACATAAGGGCAATGTTGTCAATGACGTCACCGTCCAAAAACCCCGGGGTCGTTGCTCGGTCCCCTACCTGCATTTTTTATTGCATCCCCTATGACGCTAGCGGATTCTACAATAGGGACAGTACTATCGTCTACTCGAGCCACACAGTTACAAGCCGGTTTTTGTTTGTAAACATTCCCCAATTTTTGGGAACATATTTTCTTGTATTCTTAACTGATCTTACTTTCATCGACCTTTTCTTTAGAACTTGTATGGCTCTTGAGAGTCAGAATTTAATTATGTAGTACAATACCTAGGTATTTATTATGAATACTTAAACCATTGTAAAAATGATCAATCAGGGCTAAAACCTCTTTTGATCTGTCAAAATCAACTTTTGTTAGGTTTACCCCCAAATACTCAAACGCATTTAAAAGTTGAGCACGTCTCAAATGAAGATTTTTTGACAGATTTTCATCAGAAACTGTCAAAGACCGTGAGTTGAGACGTGCTCAACTCTGAGCCGCGTTTGAGTATTCGGGGGTTAGTTTGTTACTATCGCCCTAATCAGGCTAACCTGTAAAACCTAACACATCTAATCATTTATTAAAAACAGTTTTGATACTTTTTAACTTTACACCTTTAGTCTTACTTGTTCGTAAAGTTGAGTAAAGTCCAATAATAAATTACTTTGTTGACAACGAGTCACATTTAGAATTTCAGGCTAAAATGAATCGAAAGGAGGTTGTCATAAAACAACAACAAAATTTCTTTGTTTACTCCAAACTCGTTAAATTTTATATAGTTTTATCCGCGTAAAAATAAGAATGCCCGTTTTTACTGTTGAGCTAAATATTAAATACCAAATGATATGCAAGAAACGAAAAATTCTCGGTAATCGCTCGTGAACAATTTTAAAATGTTTTTGCCAAAAAACAATATATTTACATTTCCCTTCATATATTTAAAATAATAATGATTTATAGCGACAATTTTAAAATAACATTTATCAAATGTATTTTCAAATTACATCAATGGTTTGAATTAAAGTCTTCCCTGGAACAACTTCCTTCAACTTTCTTTTTGCTCTTTTGTGTGTATATTGTTTTTACCTGTAATTTTTGTTGTTTTCAGGTATGTGTGCCACAAAAACAACCAACGCCTCACTTTCTAGGGCACTTGGAAGGGTATGTGCATAGACAATTCTAAATCAATCTTTTGAAAATTAAAATTTTCTAATTATTATTTTTTATGTAAATATTTGAAATTTCGTATCCATACAGGATGCAGTGCTACAGTTTAGCGTAAGGCCTTCCCGTTGCGCAAGTAGGCCGCGCAGGTCACTGATCCCGACAATTGGGCCGATCCAAAAATGTGTCAAGTTGAACTAAGGCCATTAACCCTACTGTTTACGTTACCTCTATCTCGGTCATGACAGAGGCTGCCTTTACTTTTGTTATGCAATGTATTGCATTGTTGACAGTTTGGTTAAAAAGCTATTGTTGTTTATAGCAAGGGTTTTGTGGAGTTTCTTGGGTACTTTGCTTATAACCGGTCTCTGAGTTTAATTGTTTGAAGTTTTGTTCTTTTATAAATCCGGTTTTAAGCCTCTAATCTTGTTTTAACTTTATCTTGGTCGCGAAAGGTTATTTGGCCCTTGCTTTTGTTCTCAAATTCTTGCCAGTTGTTTTTTGCCAATTGTTCATGTTTTATTTATGTAATTTTTTAATTTTCTGTTTCATTAATTTATTATGCTCTTCAAATGTTTCTTTCTCCTTATTTATTTGTTTTTAAAAGTAGATTGTGATACTTACACACACTTTGTACTTACATACACTTATGTTCAGCTTTTTTACAATTCATCGGTTAGTTAGTGTAGATAACCAACTCACAAAGGGGTAGAGTTTTTGCTGCATGTTTTTCCAAACCAATACGTCGTAGTCGTGAGTCGTGTTTTATCTTTAAGCCGTTCAAGTAACCATTAAAAAGTAATAAAAGCCAGTCCTTGATAAAAATTACCATTCTCGCTTGAAAAAAGGACAAAATGTCAACTTGGCCCAGACACGGCTGGGTATGTATTATTTCTGCTGTCAATTTATTTTTCCATTTTCAAATACTTAACTCTTCACAAGTCGTTTCCTCCAAGTGTAGTGAAGAAAATAATTGTAATGGATCCTCAGAGTATAAATAATTCATAAGGATCTTTTGAAAATATTACAGTCTCGGGCGCGGACGCATTATAATTGTTAATGTTCAAGAAGACAGCAACATCGGCCGGTTGGCCTCTACTCTACAATGTGGGGTAAATTACTTGAGTAATTCCTACACAAATAAGAATGATATCGGCAGAAAACACTTTCAGTTTGAGTCATCTTATTCCTACAATTGTCTTAATTGTAATTTGAATAAACACAGCCAAATCATTATTACAATTCAAAACTAAATTGATTCTACTATATTATAAATGTGAAAGTTTGTGAAGATGTTTGTCAATCACGCCTAAACAGCTGAACAGATTTAGAAGAAACTTGGAATATACATAGTATGTATGCTGGAATAACATAAATAGGTTACTTTTTATCCGGGTACCATGCGAGCGAAGCCGCAGGCGGCAGCTAGTATTTAAATAAATCACAGTTATCTCCGTTACACCTAACTGATTTTTCGACGACTTGTAAGTTAAATACTTCTTGAGTGTATTTCTCAATCGTACGAAGATTGTAAAAAAATCGTATACTTACTACATAAGTTTCGATCTTGACACACATTTGAAGCTCTAGCCATAGTTCTTTCGTAGGTACTGTATTTATATTTTTCCGTGTTGGCTCATATTTTTCAATGTGCCGTTGTGCTATTCCTTTTTTAGGGTTCCGTACCCGAAGGCTGCTAACGGTACCCTATTACTAAGACTCCGCTGTCCGTCTGTCTGTCAGTGGGCTCGTGAACCATAATAGGCAGAGTTGAAATTTTCACAGAGTGTGTAATTCTATTGCCGCTATTACAACAAATAATAAAAATTTAATCAAATAAAAAATAAAAAGGGGCCCCACACAAGAAATATTTATGTAAGTACCTTATAAGATAGTACGGAACTCTTCGTGTGCGAATTCGAATCGCACTTGGCCGGTTTTTTTGGACTCCGATGTCCTATTGCTTGGATTTACGTAGGTACTTGTAGACTGGTTACGACTGCCAAGGTGAGAAGAAAAGGTCTACCTCTTTGACAAATAATGTACGTACTAAAGTTCATAATTGAATATCTTGCCTGTCTTATAAAGTTCCTTATTCTAAGTTTATAACATAATTATCTACACAAACTAACTCAAGAAATGATACAGTATTGAAATATTTATTACTAAATGTTATACAGTTTTTTCTGAAATAAAAATATTCGCCCATTTACTTCGAACAGGCATTTAATATCTCAATGAGCATGACAACGAAAGCTGGTTTCTCTATGCTTGCTTACCATAGAAAAATAAAATTACATTGTAAGCTCCTTAGTAAATGTTTTTACGACACGCTTCTACATTTTGCACCTGCGTTTTGTTAGAACCCGTTATAATAATGGAACCTTTGCAAAACGCCATTCCCTCCCAGGCTATGCGTGCCAATACAACAGATGTTTGCCACAAGAAACAATGGAAATTCAATTAATTTATTAATTGGCAACGTCGACAAGGGAAACACTGAATAATCTAACGCGGTCAACGATAGTAAGCCTCTCCTTTTGACAAGCATTACTCCTCTTTCATGTTTAACTGCGCCTTAAATAACACACACATAAAAATCCTTTACGTCTCATAAAACAAACTAAACACTTGAATAAATAAAAGCGGCGTACCTCCATATCTCCATATCCTTCGTTTTATTATTCCTTCACAATAATACATACTAAATGCTAGTTTTTTTAGATGCGTATACAGCTGACTATAAATTCAACTCCCCAAATCATTCGAATTATGTCAGCAGCGTCACAATTAGATTGCATAGATATTGTATGTTCTATTGTGCAGCATTCGTTCAATGCGAACACAATGTGTTCATTGACACAAAGATGGTAACGTTGCCTAGCAACCGGCGCCCCCATCAGGGGATGGGTGCCCTTTGGGCTCACCCACAAAATTCCACACCACGGAAATCCCCCAGTGAAGTATTTTTTATTCGATGGTATCGTCGACTCGAATAATGTTAGTGTATTTGCAATTTGAACGAATTTTTTTGTACTTTTAGTAGGTACCAAAAAAAATAATAAGCGATGTATCTATCTACCCTCCTATGGCGTACGACTTTCTATTGTTTCTTCACTTTAGTTGGAACCTAAACATGAACAAAGTCAAAGGCAAAGTAAAAATTCAATAGGTAAAGAAGTGTAAATGTAGAGAATGTCTGCATTTTTCTGCAGTTTGTTCGTTGCCCAAGCACCGTCGTCACTTCTATCCAGGTCATTAAGTCTAAAAGTTTCCTTCCCTTGGCGCCGACTCACGAACAGGTCTTTCAAAAGTATGAATAGAGACGACTCTAAACCGAAAAAGTTTGCCTGAAAAACGATGCATTTTTGCAACTCTAGCACCCTTGGAATACATGTATCGCTAAAAAGTATATTAGACTCCAAGCAGCGCATCTTATAAACAAGCAAGGCGACGACGTGGGAATGAGAATAGTTTGACGCTCTCAACAAAGAGCTTCGCGAGTAAATTCAAAGTGAATATTAAAGTCATCGCAGAGATCGAGACTTTTTTATATTCCAGTTTTAATTTAGAGTGCTCCATACGCGGAGGCCTCGGCGTCAGAACAAAAAACTAATCTAAAATGCGATGCGGACTGTAGAGACCGGAGAATAACAAAACAGAGCTTATGCAACATCCTGCCCGAGAGCGCAAGCGGGAGGGCTAGATACATTAGGTGTAACCCGGCTTTGTCCGCCTTGGCCTTGGTTTTTTGTGAATTAGCGAGCTAGCCTCGAGCCCGGCAGGTGATTAGGTTACATAAACTTGGCCCGTCCCCACTTCCTGCTGGCGCGCTTTGCAGTTGTCGAAGGCTTCTAAGAAAAAGCTAAATTTGCAGCCCACCTCCATTGTTTTGCTCCTATTGCCGAACCTGTTCCACCGTGTAAGGATGCATTCACATGAGAAATGATGGAATGGTTTCAGAAAAATATAAATAATACTAGGGTACAACCATAACAATGTTTTTTAATTGAAGACTTCCTAAATAAAATATTTACTTTTACTTCGGTAAATGGTTTATTACGGACGTTGGTAATTATACATTGATATGGCGATTCCAGTAGAAGTCCTTAAGCATGGTTTAATTACTCAAGATTCCATTAAAAGCGGGGTTATAAAAACTAAAAGTGTAATAGGCGCGGTCTCACGGGTGGAATGGAGACCAGCTCTAAACTGGTTTCGGCGCACGCGAGCCGACTCCGGCGAAGGCACATGCAACGAATAAAAAGAAACCTATATGCAGCTCTAGGAAACGCTGACCTTGGAGGCAAGGCATGGCACATGGCGTTTTTATCTGCCCTTCAAAATAAATTGCGAACATTTTATAACACTTCCAGGTCCCTTCGAATCGCAACATTCCGGCGACTTTTGTGTGATGTTGAAAAGAATTCGATATGTTAATACTTTTGTAGGCGCTAGTTTAATGGAAGACAAGTCGTCGGACTGGTTTTGTATTGTCGGAGCATCGGCAGGGACATGACGGCTCGGCGACGGTGACTTCGACGCGATATGTCGGTCGTGTTGTCGTTGCGTAACCGGTGTCAGTCTTGAGGAAAGTGAACGCAGCATTTCGAGGTCGCGTAGAAAGTTGCCGTTGCGACTGCTCCACTCGCTGCCTTCAACATGTTCTTTCCGATTCATTCAAGGCACCTTTGTAAATTCCTCGTCATTTTGGTGAATGATACATTATACAAATTTAAAAACAAAAACATCACGCGATGTTTTCGTTCCAGAACCGATGAGCTATAATTCCGAGTGCATAATTCGCGGGCCATAACGACTATAAAAATGTTGCATAATAAGCTATCCAAACCCGAATTCATTCCGAAATAGTGTCTGAGAACTCCAAGGAGTTTCGTATAAAAAAGTTACACGTGCCGACTCAATCGCTGTTGGCTATTGAAATTTTGGCCACGGCGAGGCCACCTTGCATATAATAGGACATAAATTTGGGTTGGTACCTATTGAATTAAAGGGTAGGAACATTCAAAGGTTTCTTTTCAGTTTTGTTGTTTATAACCTACATGTTTCGTGTGAGACCGTGAAATAGAGGATTATTATAGGTATATTATCCATTCGCTCTCCGTGGTTTTATGACCGTATAAAAATTTGATCGAATGGTCACGATATTTGGTTGCATATTAATTTGAAAGAGTTTCGGCTGTTCCACCAGTCGCTTTGTATCAGATAATTTACGTGTACATTGTACAATGCAGAAGGCTATAAGAGACTTACAGAGCAGTTTCACAATTGCTGCTATAATAACAGTCAGACGGGACGCATGATCTACGAGCTTCACAAACGTTGAATTTATGAGTAGTTTAGTTAAGTGCTAATCAAAACTGATGAGAAGTATAAAATGTCTGTTAAATTTTTTCATTTAATTCTCTGTATATTTCCCGAATGAAGCCGAAACTTCAATATTTTTTTATTCGTTGAATACGAAACCTTCCTTCCTAGAAAACGTCTTATATGTAAGTTGAATTTACGCCAGTTTGTAATGCGAGAAAAGAAAACCGTAAAACCCATGTAGCTAACTACTCAGATTATGGAAGTTTGTCGTGTAAAGATGATAACTTCCTTCAGTAGGTTCCCAAGCATCAGCGTGAGACGATTTAGAATCGAGCTGATGAAACAGTTTTAATATTTCAGATCAATCTCATTGGTCATTTCATATCCTCAAAAACTACATTTGTTACTGAAAAGGACAGTTTATTAACATAAAGATAATAAAATCTCGATATGGTCTGACATTTGAGCAAACGAGCTGCTGACTATAGATATCCTTGCATCACAAAGGGACAATACTTTTGTAAAATTCGAACCAACTAAAGCATTTCGTTCTTATGCAAAATAGTCATGTGTGAGAGATAAGGACTACCGTCAGGGACTATTGTGAAAAAATCTCCAAGTTTTAAAAATAAAATAAAAAACAATATACTTACAAAAAGATTTTTTGTCCGTTTCTAAGAATCAGGAAAGATATTTCTATCAATACCTGAAAAATATCTCAAAGTTTTCAACATTGTTTTTCAAATGTAATAATTGAATTGACAGATAGATAATATAACCATTTCTAAAATACTTATGGTCTAGGGGTATCATACATAGGTACATTCATACATATTATCACGGCCGTATCCCTAATGGAGTGGGCAGAGCCACAAATAAACATGAGAAAACTTGCAGTCACTTCTGATTTAAAGTCCTTAAATGGATATGGTGAACTATGGTGCCAGGTGATCAGTCCATCGCCCATATAGATGGCTCATCATTTTAGAGAGGATACTATCCCTTAGTCGACTTTCACGACAAGCTCGAGAAGAGAGGCAGCTGAACGCATTCTAGGAGTATCAGATATGATTACCTAACTGCTTAATATTATTCAGAATAATCTTTGTTCCACAAGACTGTAAAGGTTAAAGTAAAAACAAGTTGCTTTATTCAATTCTACTTACGCCCACTGACGCAAAACGTTATAGAACACCCACCGGAATCCTCCAAGGCACTTATTACTCTTGAGAGTGCGCTGCCCAGCTCAAGTGGTTTGAGACCGAGACCAGGAAGGCGTTATCTGGCTAGTCTCACCATCAAGTGCCTTATCTCCCCACATGTTTAATCAGGTGGTCGGACCGACGACACTCAAGGTCTCTCTGACCGTGAAAACCCTATCTTGTTTCTTGTATCGAATGTTTTAAGGCTTCTGGTATCGGGGATGTTGGGTAATGGTAACGGGAACTTTTTTGTTATCATTTTCATTCACCCATTTCAATATTTACGCTCAAATGTCTCAAATTCTGTGTTTATTCTTGTATAATGAAAGGTGCCTAGATAGCTACGTTATTGACACTTACGCAATAGTCGTAAATTCAATGTATATTTTGGTCATTCCTTGCGATTTGAATACCTAAGTAATTAAAGTTTGAATTTGAACTAGTGCTTCTCATAGTTGTATCATGTAGTACCTACTTATGTCTAAATATCAGTATAGGTTTTGTTTTGCGTTGATAGTTCCTTCCACTAAAAATGCTAAGATACGATAAATCTAGTCACCCAATTAATTTTATTATACCTACACTACATAAAGTTTCCAATGTAAAGACTTTTTATGATTTTACTAGCAGCCGCCCGCGGCTTCGCTCACGCGGTACCCAGATAAAAAGTACCCTATGTCCCATTCCAGCACACGTAGGTACCTACTATCCTCATTATTCATTATAATATAGTGTACGCTAAACGATGACTAAAGTATTGCCATCTCTTACCATTTCATAATGACAAACAGTGACAGGGCTAACTTTAAGCAATGGCTAACTTTAGCGAACGAATATGAATAATAGCTGTGCTCCGCGGTTTCACCCGCGTTTTTCTCGTTTCTGTGGAAATACCGAGATAAAATATTGCCTATATTATAGCCTCCCTCAATAAATGGACTATGGCCCATAACTCATTAATAGGTACCAACTCTTAACATCTTACACACGTGATAACTTTTAAACGAAATATCCGATTGAGATGAAACAAAAAGTATTTTACTTCTACATAAATACTCTTGATAACATAATGCTTAATTTCGATAAAGATTAATATTACGATACATATTTAACGTAGTTTTTTTTTCTTCAGACGATTTCATAATTATTTTGAACACAAAATCGGTTATTGTGATTAAACCATGATAGCTAGATATATGTTCTTGCGAATTTTTTTGTAGGTCTTGATGGGATCTACAAACCCGTAGTACATCATTTTGTTCTATTGTCAATAGTTTTTGCAGCGCACGCAAAAATAGGTTTTCGATTTTACACCTTGTGTTACAAAATAGCAATTTTATTACGGATCCCTAATTTTGAAAGAAAAAAAACATAGCCTATAGCCTTCCTCGATAAATGGACTACCCAACACTGAAAGAATCATTCAAATCGGACCAGTAGTTCCAGAGATTAGCGCGTTCAAACAAACAAACAAACAAACAAACTCTGCAGCTTTATAATATTAGTATAGATGTGCAGTTGATTTGAATATATTATATTAATAATCAAGATTTGATAGTTTCAACTTGTTCTAAGCAGTCATCTGATAATCAAACGTTTTTTTGTTTAGTTTCCAATATCCGTGCTGAGATGAAACTTGATCTCCGAACCTTCGATGTATACTCTATAGTTTCAAAGGCGTGGGAGGCAAATAAAACTGCTTATATTAGGCTGCTTACATTAAAAAAACAACATGACGTTTGAACTCGTCCCAATCCGTTCTAAATTTAATCCCTAAAAATTCATCGGATTATATCTTGTTAGGGTTACCAGAATTTATCAGAATACCTGGTCATTTTTTCCGATGTTTTTTTCATCGATCATTTTAATGTTAAAAGCTTCCGGTGTTAGTAGCGTCAGGTATTATTTCAAGTCTATTTTGACAAAGCTGGGTAAAAAATTCAATACAAGATAAAATCATTTATATAAAGTTCTATAAGTCATGTCTATGGTCATATATCGGTGAAATACAGCAATTTTCACAATATGTCCAACTAACATGGCAACCCTAATATAATCGGACGGCAAGGATTAAGAACGTAGATTTAACACGTGGAATTCAACTGCATTCGAAATGTCAAGTCGTATAACCGGTTAACCGGTCCTAAACCAGTAGATCTGAATACGAAATTATCGAATTTCGTATTCAGATCTACTGGTTTATGCTTTGAAATGCACCTTCACTGAGAAATTCAGTGGTCGTCATAGAAAATAAATTGAGTACCTACTTTACTATTTTATAAAAGAAATAGAGTTATTTAAAGCTGATAAAACAAGATCAAAACCGACCACACAATTTTCTTTTCCTGTTGTATTTTTATATAGGTGCTCATATTCAGTAGATATATTTTTTTTAAGTTTATATTCTAGCAAAAACTTGAACAATAAAAATTCAAATTGTTATTCCATCAAAACAAATTACCTTTATACCGTATAATAGCTATTTTTTCGATATTTCTACAATTCACTATAGAGTATTATTTTGACGAAATGTTGTAGTTAGTAAGACTACGCTTTCTTTGTGACTATCATTAATTGTCTGAATTAAACAATTTTTATTTATTTATTAGTATCTAGACAACAAAAAATCATAGCGACCTCAATTTTTTTCTTTGCAAAAATGCCATGTATCGACGATTGATCAAAAAGTGTGATAAAAGATAAAACCCTTACAAGCGTTCTGGGATGCTGAACCATCAATTGTGTACCTAAACTTTACAGTTATTTGATTCTCTTTCCTCAACAGAACCTGTTTTATAAGGAAACTACTTGAGAATAACCCATGGGCATAAGAGCCCCGTGAATTTTTAATATTTTTATCTGGGGCAAGATAATTTATTATGCAATTCTTTGAAAGAGATTGATAGATACAAAAGCAGACAAACTACACAATTTTAAATTTATAAGGAGTGTTTTAAATTATTAAAATATTTTATTTTCTTGTTGCACATAATATTCCATTTTAAATATAGATTTTTTCCTTCGGTTGCGTAAAATTTCCAAGGATTTCTAGAACTAAATGAAGACTTAGAAAAAGAAGTAAAAGACGGCTGTTTTCCGTACAAAAATTATATAAATGCTTTCCCTTGTATGCTTCTCACGACTCCCTTGAAGTTGATTATCACAAGCCTTGGACGCATAAATTCGTCCAAGTCACAAGCACATCATCGACAGCTATTTAATTTGGATTTATTATGTACCTACTAGAATAGATAAGGAGAGGTATAACGGCGTTTCAACATTCATAATAAAGCTGTAAGCTTTACCAATAAGGATCAGCTCAGTCGGTTATTGTGCCGAAAATATTAAAATGTAAGAATGTAATTTATCACTGCATCGGTAATAAACCAGGTATAAAACCAGTAAACGATTGAACCTGATTTTGAGGTAAGCTTAAAAAATCTTGAATATTCCCGGAACTGTCTCAGAATAATTAAGTACGTACTCACTGGCTGAAAATCAACGCACAGCCTAGAAGCATTAAACTCTGAGGTTAGGTACATATATTCCTTCTGATGAGGATTAGCAGTCGGTAATAATGCCGAAAATATTAAATGCAAAAAAGTATTTTTTTACTGCAACGGTAAGTAATATTAAAATAATAAAGCCCAATAAAAATTCTCATAATCGTGTCTCGTCTCGTATTGTAAAACAAAATGTTCAATAATTACAACTTTTTAATAAGTAAGTAGGGTATCTTTATCCATACCCTTAAAACGTACACGACTCTTTGAATTACGCTGCCCAGTCTTATCATTGATCAGTGCCGAGGGTAAATAATGGACGATAAATGATTTATGAGCGATTTTAAAGCTTATTGCGTTTAATTTTAGCGAATTGCAATCCTGAAAGTGGTCCAAGTGATGTTTTTGATAGCAGCTTTAAATGTAAGAAAATAAAAGCTCTTTTATAAGATATAGAGATGTAGAGCTATAAATATAAATTGATGTCATTGCTTTGGATCCCAGAAAGGTGTATCTACGTTAGATAAACAAGCTCAGATTTCTAAGCCTATCTGGCTCAGAACGAGATGATTTAAACAGTGTCAGGAGGCAACTTTTGCCTACACTAACAGGATGCTCTGTAGTGTCCGGGACAATTTTTAGATGAGTAGGCTTGCTCAGCACATACACCACGCTTTCAGATTATTTCAGCTTTATTGACTTGGTCAATACGTGTAACGGAATGCGTGGTGTAGAAGCCTCACTTCCATGTTTGTGAATATACAAACTCAGCCTTTCCGTTGAACTAATATCAAATGTCAAAATAAAAAATGTATGATCACATTCAATGAACTATTTCAGTCATGGGAAGCGAACTCGTGTTTTTATGAAGCTGTAATTGTAAGCTACGATCGTGGTTCCGATAATTAGCTTTTTGTTTTTATTTCCCCACTGGAACCGAAACAAACAATAAACCTCCTTTGGATTTACTGTAATTGGGTAACTAAAACTGATTCTGTAATATTTGATAAAAAAATGCTTAAAATTACTTTTTTTCTATTATTTTATTACATTACTAGCTGCCGCCTGCGGCTTCGCTCGCGTGGTACCCGGATAAAACATAGCCTATATGTTAATCCAGTACATGTACTATGTATATTCCAAGTTTCATTCAAATCCGTTCAGCCGTTTAGGCGTGATTGAGGCGCAAACATCCAAACATCCAAACATCGTCACAAACTTTCGTACTAGATGGCAGCACAGGTAAAATTAGAACGCGCTATCGTTGCGTTTTGAGCTTTACGCCGGTAATTTCAAGCAAACTAAGACTTTTCAATTTTATAATATATAATTACATAATTACATTATAATTACATTTTTTTTGCATACGTGTGATCTAAACATGTAAATATGACAATTATTAGTGTTGCATGCATGAAAGTTAATTTACCCTAAGGCTAAAATAAATAAAAAAGATTATTGATTAATTATTATCATTTACACAATATAACAACAAGACCTTGCGAACGCTCTTCCTAAATCTACCGATATAATTGTCTAAAATATCCAGGTTATATAGATTTATCAACCAGTCAGTAACGAATGAGTTTTATATTATTTGGAAGATTGTCCTCCTGCACCACCTCTACCTCTGAGCTCCACTCTACCTCTTATGTTCTAAGCCGAAGATTTTAATCTAATTTTCACTGTCCTTTGTTTTATTTGTTTTGAGAGTAAAGTTCTTAGTCTAAAGGTGACACACCCAAGAACATTACTCTCAAAGAGAAATCAAAATGTCAATTATTTTCCATTTTGTTTTCATTTGTCAACAAAACAAAATGACACACACACCTTTGATTTCCTTTGTGAATTCAGTAGCAGTCATCTCAAATATTTAATTAAAACTTCAATTGACTTCCTTAATGAGCTCATTAAAACACTTTTAAAGCTTATTTTGGTCCTTCTATTTGTTAAACAATAATACTTCAATATTTTCGATATATTTTTATAAGTATAATAAGGCCATGCACTGCACATACAAAGTATTACATAACCTACCAATATAATTATTTTTATATTGTAAACAAAATTCCATGCAGTTTTTTTGCTCGCCAAAGCTGTTCAAATTGAATATGTTATCCATGCGTTCGTCGTCCTTTTAAATCTCAAAATGACGCAACGCTACGTGAGACGAAAACCGGAGATTTTTGGTACAGTCAGAAACTGAAGTTCCGAACGTTTGACCGGGACTCATCCTTCTACCGAATCAAAATTTTTCCTAAAATTTAAAGACCTACATTGGCCAATAAAAATATTATGAAACAGTTACCTACCACTTTTATAAATAAAGACATGAAAGTGTTTTAAAAAACTCAAACTGTTACAGACTGTACCTACCCGTACATTGTGTGCTAAGGTACCATACATCGAAATCACGTTTGAAAATTTATGTTAAAGTGCCTTACCTACTCTAGCTAAAACATCACTTACCTACCTGGACAGTTTATTTGGAAAGGAAATTTTGGGTTAGATGCTTACCCTCTGGTTCATAAAAACTTAAAAGAACCAATACCTACCCTACCATCTTCTAGTTTATGAACCGTAATAAAGAGATCATGTCGGTGTTTTGCTCCTTAAGCGTTTTTCTCTTTCAGTGACGATGTGTTATTATGTGTATATAATTAAAATAATACCCAACTTTAAAAACATTGTAAGAATATCAGACGTTGTAGTTTCCGTAGTTTCATTTCAACTTGGTAGGTACAAAATTGGTAAAATCCAGAGCAATTTTTAAACATAATTTATCACGTCTCAAGTTCAAATCGATTCCAGGAAACGGTTTGTCATAGATAATATGTAGGTACCTAAAGACACGAAGAATCGACGTGCCTTTCCGTGGCCTTGATTGAGCGCGAACCTTGAAAACACCCGGCGAAACAACGTGCGCAAGCGCAGGCGAATAGACTCTACGCGTTCACTAAACTTTATTATTACGTCACTTTGTATTTTAGAGGTATAATGCCTTGATGCCTCGGATCAAAGTCCTACGATGGAAACATTACGCTAGTGCTTATTTTTGCAACACTTTACGCATTATAACGTCCGCGTTTCCGTTGATTGACAGCAAATTATTGGCTGTCAGAAATCTTCCGGGATTTATAGTTGTGTATTCATTTATAGTAAAATATAGAGATTAAGAGCCCTATTTTATTTAAATGATGTCTATTAAGGTAGGCTTTTAAACCAACTTATAAGAGGAAAGAATACTATTAATTCTGCTACATTTTCATGCATATATTTTATTTTGCATACCAATTCCCCAGTTATGGCTGACTGATTTTAATGTTCCTTTCTGCTGTGCCTAGGCTCGGCTCACAGTATCGGCACGGCACGGGTGCCTTAGGACGCCTAAGGATCCCTTGGCATGCTGTGCCGATAGTGTGCGCCGGGCCTAGTTTTCCAAACTGTCCCTTTATATGTTGGATTATTCAAAATTAATGCATGCTATTTCAAAAGTGCTGGTTAATCATATTATCCAAACACACCTCATTACATTGCAATTGGCTTGTAACATTTAAACTGAGTACCTCATCTAACACCTCTTCTAGCAATGACGATAAACATTATGTGGATTTCGACAGTCACTTCTTGTTCAATACCATCATGGTCATGACTGGCTGAATAGTAATGAGATGGCCTCGCGAAATGCCGTCTTAGATCAATTAGACTTAGCTAAAGTACTCTGATGTTTTTTTTTGTTTTGTAGCGTTGAAATAAACCTTTTAATTTCGATTAACATTTTAGTTTCAGTGATTAACAAGTTTGTGTTTTCTAAACAAACTGATCGCCTTATGTTTTAAATTTTTAATTAGTCGAGTTTAACTAAAAAAAACACGAGACGATCAGTTTGTTTGTATATTTTTAAATACACTATACCTATAATGTATAATTAAGGTAGGTTCTATTATGTAACTTCGAGTATATTTTCCTATTCTCTGCAATATCAATGAAAACGAAGACAAATTGTTTATTGCGGAAACATCGAATTTCACATTTTCATACACACATACATAGAATCACGCCTGTTTCCCATAGGTGTAGGCAGAGATCACATTTTCAGTCAATTATTAAACAAAATGCCTACTTTCTGATCGAATAACATAAAATATCCAAATATGGCGCTAAACATGGGAATCTATAGAGTCGCAAAACACGAATTTTATTACCTATTTCTGTATTATTGGTTACCGAATTGCTACAAATCGATGTGAGTAAAAATTGCTTTATCGATAAACGATGATGACATACGATGTTTATTGCTGAGGCGAGTACATATGCCTGATATCTATCTATACGTTATTTATGTGCAGTTATCACTTTATTTGTGCTCTACCAATGTCACCGAGTTGCCGAGAGGGCAACGGACGCTATATCTCTAGGCACATACACACACACATGCTTAAACCATCACACAAATATCAACACTCACATTCGTCACGTTTGATAATGTTTTTATATCTGCAGCCTACGAACACGCTGTATTAGATTGGTTTGTCTGATATTGGCACCTTATTAAAAGCTGATTGTCCGTGGCATATTTTAAGAATCACGCCTTTTCATGTTATCAGACACTTATTATTTATCAAAAAACAAAAGAGTAAGTAGTATATGTAAATATTACTGGTTTTTTACATCCCAAAAGCCACCAAAAAAAACCTTCCTTCAAGAACATTATCCTCCTTCGCAGTCAGGTAGAAAGGTTTCAAAAAAAGGTCTTTAGCTACAATGTAAGTTGTCAGCCAAAAAGTTCTGAAGTTCAACATCGAGTAAAAAAGTGCTACGTAATTCAAGCTAATGCTGCGTTTTCACTTTACCTGCTGATCGAATGTTTGATAGTTTCGCCAACGCTCACTGAAAACATATGTTTTTACTACTAGTAACTACTTATTCTTGGTCCGAAAAAAGTTCACTCGTAATAAGATTGGATAATCAACCAAGCATGTCTAGAGCCGAGTAAATGTTCAGCATATTGTGTTCGCTCGCTGCTGACACCATTTCCGTTTTGTTTGCTGTTTTCATTGAATCAAAGAGAGATTCAACCAATCATTTACGTTTATTGCGTGAACGAGCGTTTGCTCGTTCAGAAAACACTTAATGAAAACGCGACTTCTGATCATTTGTGTCGCAGATAGTATTCGTCATGGTAGAGAGAGACAAGGGCTCGAAATGCTCGAAATGATGACATGAGCGACGACCACGTGTCGCACTGGACCGAGACACGAGCCTACCTTAGCATCGAGGTTAAAAGCAGGCCAGAAGACATTACTGGTAGGTAGCGTCAAAATTTTAAGCATCAGTAGTAGATGATGTTCTAAAACTCCAGGCAAAGAGTTATTCGACTAACACTCATAGGGATTGATTGAGCGTGGACTTAGAAATCATTTAGTTGCGCCGTCTCTACCTTCTCGGAAAAAAACATACGTAGTTCTAGAACATTCCATGTTTCGTGCATAAGACTTTTTTCAAGAACTAGTGTGATGAAAGGTTCGCCTAAAGTACTCCTTTCGTGTAATATTAATACCGTTACAGCTTGTGAAAGTCCAGTGTTGGTATTACACATAGTCTAATTTTACCGTAAATCTGTTGAAATATAACCCCACATGGTAGAGCTATAAAATTGTTTCTAGGTAGCGAGTAACAATTTCGTAACTACCATTCACGGCAGAAACATGTTTTAAAGTTAAACAACTTATATCTTGTACATGAAACAAATTGATAATGTTCTATGCAAATTTTGAAATAGGTAACTTTATTAATAGTTTTTATATTATTTATGATCCAGATGCCCTTAATTGCATACTTAGGAACATACCATATTATCACGCCTAGATGGTCCAAAAGTCCTAAGATAGTATGGTGAAGCACGGTGACAGGTGATCAGCCCATCGCCCATAAAGATGGTCCATCATGTTGGTGTGAATACTATCCCTTAGCCGACTATTACGACATACTCGGGGAGAGAAGCAGCTGGTCCAGCGGAAAAGTAAAATTCAGTAACATCAGAAATACCTATAACAAATTGTAAGTTATTACAATTAAAAGTTGTATTAAAGCGATTTCTTACACGAAGTCTCATGATATCTTTCTCTGGCTAGAGTAATTAAACTGTTATTGAGTTGATTATCATTTGAACTTGGACCTCTGGGACAGTTCGTTGTGACATGACATAATGAAGTTCCTGATATCATTTTAAATTCTGTAGGTAAGAAGTGAAAACTTGCGTAAAGTTATTGGAAACTTAGTAAACTTAAACTTCAAATATTTAATCATTGGTGATACGGAATACCAATTGTACGTCATTCTTTAGCCAAACTATCAAAATCTCACTCAACTTAGTTCATTTCATTACCACGCTCGTCACTATAGCGCTAGAAGCGTTATTGAGTTTTACAGAATACAAAACTAAATTCACTGCGGATTCAGCGTCATGAGGTTCGTAATGAGTTTATAGAATGAGCCTACTGATACATTGACAGCCCATGACACTGACGACCCATCGTGCCAACCTATACCTTTAAAAGAGCTTAACCTGACTGACTGACTGATTCATCATCGCCAAACCGAAACCGCTGAAACTAAAAGGGATTTATTCGAAATTCAACCCCTAAAGAAGTGAAAAGGGATGAAAAAGGTTTGTATAGAACTTTTTTAAGGGCGGGCGGTGCGATACTCGAAGTCGCGGGCAACAGCTAGTTTAATATACAAAGTTAATACTCTGTGATCATTGCAAAGATAATTGAAGAGTATCTAGGAAAAGTCATGATTGATAGCGTATGTTGACAACCTCTGACCCCATTCATTAAGGAACTGCAGTAGGAAATCGCAGATCTCCTACATTTACTATTGCGTGTTCTGCAAATATTTCTTCTCGGTCTAAGTGTTACCATGGTGCATGTACTCGTAACGTTAAATTGTCGGTCCCGGCTTTTAAGTCGTTAAGCCATGACGGAGGCCTTTAGGCGGCCTAAAAGCTCCGTCACATGAGTTGGCCACTAGCTCATACGAACTTACTTACTTTATGGTACATGGTGTTACCATGTTAACATGGTGTACCTGATAAAATATGTAATTTCTGATCTATCTAGTGTCACTAGTTCTTAGATAGATAGAAAGATCAAACCAGTGTGGTGAAAGGATTTTAAGTGCGCCTCAAAGGCTCCTTGCGTGCCGTTGCCACATGTTTTTTTGATCTTTCTACGGTTCTACGTCATGCCGGTTTCCTCACGACGTTTTCTTCGCCGTTTTTTTAATAGAAATAATCATTGGTGCACGTCTGGATTTAAACTCACGACCACTGCCACTAGACCACTAAGTGCATTCTTACTTCTTAGTTTCTGATACCCACGACACAGGAAATCCTAGTGTGGAATTAAAACTACGAATGTTACAGTTTGTTTATATATTATTTTAGTGAAGGAGGCATTTTAAATCATTTTGCTACTGATTTATGCCAATTACGCTGGTAACATTATCTAGACTTCTACGCTATATCAATGAAGTAAAGTATTGTTTGATCGTATCTCAGAAAGTATTCGACCGATAGTGAAAAATATTTTACTGCTAGAAAACTGAACATTGGATACCCGAGTTTTTTTTTCTAAATATAAGTATTTTATTCTACTAAGGGGTGACGGCTGTATGTAATTAATAATTTGAAATCGATATACGTCTACTATTTCTTTTGTTTCTAATAGGCAGACACCTACCAGCTCCAATTTATATCCCTCCATTCTTTAACTGTTTATGTAGGTACTTACACATCTATCTTATTAAGGATCGGTTGTCAGTCTGATAGGCGTATCTGAAACTAACTATTTATAAATAAACAGGTGTCAGCTATGCAGGTGTCCTTACCAACTGCATCGTGTGGACTGAGCGTAAAAACTATGCACCAAGTGATTCTATTTACAAAGTTGCGTTATTGTTATTGGAGTATTTTGTAAACAAGTAAATGCTCAATGACAAAAAGGTCGTGCAGAAGGAATTTAGCGTTATTCTGTTCCATTTAATGGTTTGAAGTCTAGCTACAATGTTAGCACTTGAACATAGTTACAAGCAGGCTTACGTAGTCTAGACTATTTTACCTAGATTTCAGAATCGGTGTTTTGCTTGGACGAATAAATTCGTCTAAGGTGTTTTGACAACGTGATTTTATATATATCTTTTGAGCAAATAAACATCAAGTGGAGATCGCGTTCAAGGATCAGGACCATATTTGACAACGAACAACCAACTGCCAATAAACGCTATGTAAATTTACCTTCAAAATCTTCACACCCACACGTCACCTCTGATTTAATTGTATTGTACCTACTTCCCATCAATTGTCAAATAAACTTTTTACTGTTATTCCGAGCTTCGGTTTTATTATTGTTCTAACTCTGAATCATCTCGTAAGCTCGAAAATAACCTCAAGAATAACCTCTCAAAATTTAGAAACAATGGGTGAGCATTAGGTACATTTGCAAACCGCTATGTGAGAGAACAAAACCGTCATTATAATACCTACATAATAGTAACCAATTTGATGTGCGGTTTGATATTCATTGTTTTTGCATTCAAATTTCGGCTTTTGTATTTCAAATCGGTAAACCGGGCCAAAAAACGACATTAAGAAATCTAAATCGAATCACGTCCGCCTGATTGTTTTTTGCGATAAGCAACATTTTGCGACTTCATCCTCATGGCTTTTTATCTCTTTGAGGACGATAAATTCCTCTGCATCGCGGCTTGAATTTATGCGTCCAATTTAAATATAAATTAAATCGTAAAACAGATTTCCTATAGACGCTATGTCGAGACATTGAGGCCAAATATGTATACTAAATGCCTCGACAAGCGTCAATACGTGATACAGATCCCAATCGCGTTAATGTTTGCAACTGAGTAAGTAGTTAAACAGTAACAAATGATAACAGGTAACTAGGTAATAGTAAAGATACTAAACCTATTCGTATGACACGATGAAAATTACTAAATGCTAACCTTTCTGAAATGCCATTTGAGTGGGTACCTAACCTAGGTACCAGTAGGCACTAAGTTCTACATTGAGATTGCAATCAAAGCAATAGCTAAAGATCAAACTCATTGTGGGTTGCTCAATATTATTTATGTTATTCATCAAGGAACTGGAAACTAATCAACTGGCTACAAAAAGACAAAATAACTTAGAACCTAAGCAACATTGATCAAACGAACTTCACAAGTGCAGTTCGGTCGATATAATATGTGCAGCTTCATTTGAGGATAATAAATAACTTGCATATTATTAGTAGGTACGCATAAATTAAATAATTATAAATAAATAACACCCAATAGTCACACACATAATACTGACCCCAATAGGATTCCCTGTGTCGTGGTTATCATAAACTACGAGTACCATGGTACTACAACACCCAGAACATGCAAACAACATTATTTCTTATCATAATTTTCTTTTGTCTCCTATTCTTTGATTATTATATAATCAAAGCTCCTATTATGGTTTATCAAAAACAGGTTATCGTGAAATCTATTTGTTTCCACAAAAGAAACATGATTGCAACTGAAATAATTTCATCTGACAAAGTTATATTTTACGGAAGGGATAGTATCCTCCAACATGATGATATACAATAAGCAAGTATTCCCAAGGAGGGTTGATGTCAGGCAGGCGGCCGGCCGGTCGTAAAACACCTTAGCCAAAACTCTTACAAGATCCTTGGATCATGCTGTGCCGACCCCATATAGAGTGGGATAAGGACAGGAAGATGATGATGATGATGATGAAAGTTATACTTTACATGCAAACAGATATTTATCAGATGCCGCGGCGGGCCGAGATAGCACTAAAGTGGACCAAGGGCAGCGCCGCCGAGATAACACAAGGCGAAGTCTACTGTTGCAAATAATATAGGTACAGGTAGGCTGAATCATGGCTGAATCCAACTAAAATACAGGTAGGCTGTAAAAACTCAGTCCACGACTTACCTCGCTTCGTAATTTATCAATCAATTATAAAAAGATAACCAGATGGATTCATCCAGGCCAATGTGACTTGCAAAACTACCCGCAAAAACGTATGTTTTACTTTTTACATATTTTAGTTTATGGATGTTTTTGTAAGTGCTGTCAATTTTACGACTGTTTAGTAAAAATGTGTATGAAAACTTTTACCTACAGCGCTACCTACAAATTAATATTTCTTGCTAGTTAATACCTAGGTTAATCTAAGTACTAATGTACCTAGGAATGGAATTCAGAATGGATCCTGCAGATCAGTTTTACCTCACCCGACCACAATTTTGTACTTAGGAAACGTTGGTAGGTACGACAAGTTTTCATACATAGGATTTTTTACTTGTAGCTAGCGATTTACTTTCATTATGGAAAACTCATCAAGATATAGCCACAGATAACAAATGCATATTGTTTTTACTGTGAATAAGGTCGCTGATAACTCATTATCTTGACCTCGGCTCAAATGCGGAAGAAATCAGTTCAATAATATTCCACCAAATTACTTTGACACTTCCCACGGACGCTATCAGCAGTGAAGCAAGACTTTGAATTTTTTGCCGAAAACATTTTGGTAAATATGTCGCCGTCTAAAGAACTTCAAGGCTGACCTCGTAGATAAGGCATGATAATTTTGGACATAACTTTGTGTGTGCATTTAAGGACTTTTTAGGCACGAACCGTCTCGACGGTTTCCACTTAAAATTCCTATGCGAAGATACGTTTTTGTTGCGCATATTACCTAAATTGGTTTTTAAGTTCAAAAGCGGCAGCTTTCATGCTGAAATTATAGTTTTCGAACCTTGAACACTTTCTTTTTCATACATTTTGTGATGTCTTATGTTTTACTGTTTTTGAACGACGGACGGTTAAACAAAATGGCTGTCTTCAATAACATATAATTATAACATAAAAAGACGCGTCATACACGCCAACACATCATTGTACCTATTAAAAAATGGCTACATGTCGTTGAATCGCTTCTTATTGTAAGCATGACAGGGACGTAAATATACGTAGGTACATATACCTAGGTATATATAAAAGCTGTTTGGAATCCTGGACAATTAGGTAACATAGTAATATCGTGTACGTTGGCTGGGTAATATCTCGCCGCTCCACTATCTCGCCATCCATAAGTCAGGTTGGGCCATAAATAAGGTGTCGAGGCCATGCAACCAGAAATAGCTTGATAGTAGTGCTCTTGATAGAATAATGCGTCCTCTGCAGCCTTGCCCCGGTTACGCGCCCCAGTTACCGACCCGCCAGGATGCGCTTTTTAAGACCATTGATGCTGTTCGACTTTATTTGACAGATGACGTTGGCATGTGACAGGATGATTGGTATATCTAAAGCTTCAATTTTGATTAATCTAGTTTTGTGTGTTTCGCCACGCCAAATACCAGTAAGGAAACTTATCCAGAAAAAAAACAGTTTACGCGTTTTAAACCATAATTTTATTATGTAAGAACAACGTTCGTTTTCACGACGTAACATTTATTATTTTCCTTTACAATGGTTTCACGTGATTATATTTATGCTGACCTATTAGCCGCATTATGATGACATTACCGCATCCCTGTTCTTGGTATATCTTATCACAGTGACGCACGGTGCACGGGCGTTGCACGCGCGGTCGCCGAGTGGTTGACTCAGATGCGGGTTACAGAGCGGGTCAAGGCTAAACGCGCCCGGCCGCTAGATGGCACTAATACAAAGTTCAACTTCCTCTGCACCAGATTCAGACTTGTTTTGATTTGTTGGTAATAGATTCAATGACATTTCAATAAACGTTTCGCAACATTATCGTTTCACTACTAATGAACGGGCGCAATGTTTATGAGCACCTATGGCGTTTCGTTTTACCCTCATATCTTAATTTGGTTTTTCATTCTATTTCTGATTTTAATATTAAAGCAAATAGGTAGGAACTTACACAAAGACGAAACTGTAATCAGTTTTTGGAGGAGAAGGTAATTTAAAATATATTGTATTGCAATTGTAGTAGGGATACAGTTATATAACAATACAATACAAAAGTGTTTTCCCTAATATAACTTCAACGTGTGTAGTCGGACTGTAGAAGATAGGTGCAGTGAAACACGATTTCAATACAAACGGTGAAGTGAAGGGGCGGGAGAGGCAGTACGTTCGCGCGCATTCAATGTCAAAAGATCACTGTCGTCAAAAGTTTACAAAACGCGCCGCTTATGCAAGCGCCCTTTCCCCGCTCGCCTGCGTCCCCCGCGCCTTGCCCAACTGGCTTTATTAATCAAATAGTTAATAATCTAAATAAACATAAACAAAATCAAAACAAAACTAAATGACTAAATAACACGCGTCGTCTACACTCCCCTCCCTAGTGCTGGCACAGCGCTAATCAGCCATAGGGATAGGGGCGACGCGTGTCGCATTCCTTCTTAAAATGCCTGAGTTTGTCCTAATATCCACAACCCTAACTCGCCCATCTTTGCCGGATATAACAGCCTGTATTACTCCTTTTGGCCATACATTTCTGGGGGAGTTAGGGTCCACTATTAATACAAGATCTCCCACTTGTAAGGGTCTTGGTTCATCATGCCATTTTTGTCTGGGGCGCATATCCGGCAGGACTTCGCGCACCCAACGCTGCCAAAACATATCAGCCAATTTTTGAGACAGACGCCATTGTTTTCGGAGGTAGGTATCGGACTCATCAAAAACACCTAAAGTAGGTAGGTTGGACGATGTTCCCAGTAAAAAATGGTTAGGAGTAAGCGTCTCATTACTGTTAGGTTCTACTGCGACGTGGGTGAGGGGACGGCTGTTTATTATCTGTTCTATTTCTGCTAACAAGGTTTGAAGTGTCTCATCACGTGGCGCTCGTTCCTTCAATATGACCTTAAGTGCGTCTTTTATACTTCTGATTAGCCGTTCCCAAGCCCCTCCCCAGTGAGGGCTAGCCGGTGGTATGAAAACCCATGTCGTTGCCATACTGTAGGTAGTCGCTCCTAACTTGAGTTTCTCCGCATCCAATTCCAAGATACATTTCCTCAGCTCCGCGTCAGCTCCTCTTAGATTCGTTCCATTGTCTGAGTATAAGAATCGAGGCCAGCCTCTTCTGGCTGCCATCCGTCGGAGAGCCATTATTAGTGCGTCTGTAGTCAGCTGGTTCACTATCTCAATGTGAATAGCTCTTACGGTAAGACAAGTGAAGATAACACCATACCTCTTTTCTCGGCGTCGGCCAACTGTTACTTCCAGGGGGCCGAACAAGTCTACTCCGGTGAAAGTGAATGGGCGGTGATGATGAGCAAGCCGCCCTTCAGGTAAGTCACCCATTCGGGGTGGATGGGGCTGAGCCCTCTTTATTCTACAAAACATACATTTTGAACTAATATATTTCACGGTAGGCCGTAGTCTTATAATCCAGTATTTCTGTTTCAGTTCGTTGACGACCATTTCCTGATTCCCGTGGCATGCCTTTACGTGGTAGTACTTCACAATGAGGTGAGTGATATGGCAGCGGCCGTGAAGTATCACTGGATGTTTTACACAATTAGATACCTCAGGTGCAGCGTCGATGCGGCCAGACAGTCTCAGCAAGCCATCATCATCCAGTATAGGCGTCAAGGTAAGTAATTTACTTTTTTTATCTAACCTTTTATTATGTTCCAGGTTGTGCAGGTCCTCTGGGAAGGCTTTCATCTGGGAGTACTTCAGCAACACGGTCTCAGCGCGTTCCATCATCGCGCCATCTGCACCAGAACTAGAAACTTTCCTGCATTTATCTATGAAAGATAAAACCACACACATAGATCTCACCAGTCGCAGCCAAGAAGAAAACCTTTCTGGTTCCGGAACAGCAGGTAAGCACATAGGCGCAACGTGGATATTATTTATGCATTCCAGGTCCACATCGCGAACATCAGGTAGCTGTATCTTAGACTCTCCAGGCCACATTTGTTCTTCTTCATATAAAAATGACGGTCCGTATAACCACTCATTTTTCAATGTTTTTATTTCGCAGGTTTCTCGTGTGGCAATGTCGGCGATATTCAACTTCGTAGGTATGTATTTCCATTCTTCAATTTTCGTCAGTTCGTCTAGTTCGCCGAGACGGTGGGCGATGTAGGCTTTGTAATTCCGTATATCATTACGTATCCAGTATAAAACCGTAGATGAGTCACACCAGAATGTTTTTCTTTCAGCCTTTATTCTGTGCTCGTTAATTATGTTATCGGCTAATCTTCCTGCCATCACGGCTGCCTGTAATTCTAAGCGCGGCATCGATACATACTTCACAGGCGCGACTCTGCATTTGCTAGAAACAAAGGCTACTTGTACGTTTTGTTTACGGTCGATCCAACGCCAATATGCTACGGCGCACATCGCCTGAGTCGACGCATCACAGAATATATGTAGTTGTAAGTTTCTATAGCGCTCGGTCTGTGGCAGCGCCGGCGCGTTGTTCGGTGCGCCCGTACCGAGATCTTGCGTCTCGCTCTCGCGCGCAGATATAGGGCTCGGTGTACTGGTTGCCGACTCGTAGTGCCTAGGTAGGCGAATTTCATGAATGTTTGTCATTATGCCCAACCACTCGGTCCATTTTGTAAATATTTGATCTGTTATTTCATTGTCCCAGCTGATACCGGACCTCCAGGTATCTTGTAACATGATCTTGCCTTTGATCGTGATAGGCGAAAGAAATCCATAAACATCAAATATGGACATTATCACACGAAGTATTTCCCGTTTAGTAGGTTTCTTTTGTCCAAGCAATATTGGAGTGGAAATCTTTTTTAATGACACATCGAACCCCAGATTATCATCAGTTGGAAACCAAATTAGGCCCAGTGTCCGTTCTCCGTCGTATAGTTGTCCGTTCTTAAATGATACAGATGTCGATCTCAGGTTTTCTTGGTCACTAAAGTTACACACTTGAGAGGATTCATCAAAAGCTTGTTTGTACTGTAGCCATTCAAGCGGATCACCAGAGTATTTTGGTAAGTCCCTCGGCGTACACAAACGATTCAGCATTTTATCGTTAGATTTGCTTGCACCAGTAGCAGAAGCAGCAGCTAGGTCTTTCAGAGCATTCGCCAAGGCTTGCACAGTTCCATCAGTACCACCAGGAGCTGGTGGTGGCGGGCGAGCTTTGATTGTGAGTTCCGTAGCAGGGTGTTGCGGGCCGGCGGGGTCCATTTGGTGCAGGTTCGATTCCTGCGGTGCCGGGCGCAACACACAGGTACCACGGTGAGTGACGCTCTCCTTTAAACCCTGTCGACTGCTTTCCAGCCACTTTTTCACCACTTGGTCATTGTTCTTACTAGAACCTTTTCCCGAAGGTAAACTGCAGCTGCTACCCTCGTCTTCCAATTCCGCGAGGTCCGCATCTAGTTGTTTATCAATTAGCTCCATTCGTATTTGAGCTTTTGCTTGAGCGGCTTCTAATAAAAGCCGTTTCTTCCTTGCAGTAATGGATGAAGTTGATGATGACTTTTTGCGGGTAGACTTTTGCACACTTAATGCTGTAGAAGGTCCGGGTTGGTTTTGTTCCAGCTTGCTCCCGAGTTCAATGGGTTTTACAGCTTCTTTTGAAGTGTCTGGGTGTTCGACTTTGCATTGTTCAGCTTGTTGAGCATCTTTCAGTGGCGCTTGATCCTCCTCCTTTTTCCTCGCACTTCTCGTGCTCACCATGCTTCTGGGTGGCGTATGGTACATCCAGAGATCCGACTCGAAGACCAACAAATGTAGAAGATAGGTGCAGTGAAACACGATTTCAATACAAACGGTGAAGTGAAGGGGCGGGAGAGGCAGTACGTTCGCGCGCATTCAATGTCAAAAGATCACTGTCGTCAAAAGTTTACAAAACGCGCCGCTTATGCAAGCGCCCTTTCCCCGCTCGCCTGCGTCCCCCGCGCCTTGCCCAACTGGCTTTATTAATCAAATAGTTAATAATCTAAATAAACATAAACAAAATCAAAACAAAACTAAATGACTAAATAACACGCGTCGTCTACACGGACAAAGAGGTACGAGTAGGCTCCGTCCTATTTTTCTATCGCCCAGACTCAACAAAACCCAGAATAAATCCATTCATGAATCTATTTCCATCGTTGAAACTCGGGACAGTTTTGGATATTTTAGACATTGGCACTCTTTCAAGTTGCTGCAACTGCATAAGAGTAGCTACGAGTAGGTACAACTGCATTAGTGCTCAATGCATGACAATGACTCATTTTCAGCACACATTAAATTTTAAGTGTTGTTCTAAGTAAAATAAAATACGTAGGTACATACTTAAAGTTCTGCTTTTTAATATGAAAAATGATTTCATCAGACCTCTAGAAGTAAGTATCTATCATTAAGAAAAAAACTTCATTACAAAATAGTAGGTAAGTAATAAAAATTGCCAGAGTTTAAAAAAATTGCGCACGACATCATCGACAACATAAGATAAAGAAGTGGCGCTACAAGTGAACGGAAGATTTTTTTTTTTAATTAAAAAAAATACTTGAAAGACTAAACCATTGTGGTCTTAGACTAAACCTTCCAAAAGGGAAAACTAAAAAATAACTGGTTTACGCAGGTGGTGTTCATTCCAACATTTTACCGCTTCTTGAGGGTTAGGTACCTATTCAAAAACTCTAAAACTCCAAGAAATTTTTTTCCATCTGTTTAAGGTTAGATTTTCGAAAATTAAATTAGCTTTAGTTTATCCAAAACCTAAACCATCTATATTTTAAACTTCATGAAAATCTGTTTAGTTCTTACAAATTACGTGGTAACAACACGAACATTCACACACACAAACTTTCGTACTCATTATATTATTATTAGTTGGACAATCATCATAAAAACCGACTACAAACTATTTATCAAGGTATTAGGTGTTCAATAACTAAATTAAATGCCGATCGTGGAATGCGTATAACGTACCTAAGTAATACGCGCTTGCATTATTGCTATATAACCAGGCCCCTTATTCACTATCAGCTAGCTAACCCCGCGAACCTCGTACCGTAATGCAAATTTTCAAATATTTTATCAGGGACGGAAACAAATCCAACAAATCAAAAATCATAAAATCGGTCCAGTTAGAGGCCCTTACCCACAGCCTTGCAAGAAAAAGAGAGCTGCTGACCCGATTGATATGAATGACATTGTCAATTATTAAAATTTTATAAATGTTAAATTAACTGTCTTGTCATAAATTAATGTCTAAGAAGAATATTTGCGTTATTAGGGTTCCATTCTTTTTCTATTTTGGGATCGTTTTACAGGATAAAAATAGCCTATGGATATAGCCTTCCCCAGGATGGAATCTATCTCCTTGTCAAATTTCATTATAATCTAACAGACAGACAGAGTTACCTGCCTACTTTCACATTAAGTATGATTAAATTTCCCTTTCGGGAAGGTTAATTTATTTTCATAATTTGTTAAAAAGTCTACCGTTCACTTATGGCGCCATCGTAAACTAATACTTATTTGTAATGGTTTTGTCTTGTCTATTCATTAAAGATCATATCGACACAGATTTTGAACAGTTGCAGGGCCATCATCTGTGCATTCCATAGATTAGTAATGTTTACCGTTCTCGGAGGTGTCAAGCAAGATTAGGTTAGAGTTAGCTGTGAAACCGTGCATTTGAAAGTGTAAAACGTCTTTAAGTTAACATGGCTCTAAGTAAGAAATTCCACAGCAAAAACATAATTACTAATTTTACTTTAATTGAAATCATTCAGGTTTTTTATAGAAGATTAGACTTCTGTCACTTTCACAGAAGAATATTGTTCCAGCTTTATCCTTTAACGGAAAGTAGATAATCTGAGACATAGAACACTTTATCGCCCAGTCTTTAGTGAATTTATTTTCTTTACTTTATTAAAGTCTTCCGTCCGCTCAGGGAGCCATTTTTCTATTTTGTTTTCCAAATAAATAAATTTATTTCGTAATCTAAATAAAACACGCTTTTCAGTAGGAACAAGATAGAGGATAATGGACACCATACAATATGTACGTACGAAGATCTAGGAAGCCATAATTTATTTTTAGGTTTCACCCTTTCAAGTAGGTAATTTACTGCGTTCCAGTGTGACTCGTAAACTGAAGCATCATTAGTTGGTACAGCCTTCTAAAAGCATTAAAATGGTGCATTTTGCTGCCGTTGTCCCGCAACGAACAACCGTAAACCTTTGTTGCATTGCGTAACAAGAAGCAAATAAAATCATTGATTTATTATCTAGGAAGTGTAACGAGAATCGATCTCAAAAGCTGTATGAATGCTAGTTTATAAAGATGAAGAGCAGAGAGAAATGTGTCGGTTGAAAATATAGGTAGGTAGATTCAAAAGCTGGTAATGTTCGGGACGCCCAGAGGCCATTAAGTTACGTAATAATAACTGACATTATCATACATTCCATTGATTAGCAAACCATGGTAGAAACGGGAGAATATTACACTTAATAAGTTAAGTACCTATATTTAATACTAGTAGCAGCTATACCTGCATTATGTAGTTACCTACATTTTTTAACTGAAGTTAATGTACAGGTGGTAACTGGCTCTTTTCTTCTTCCAATTTAAGAGTTTGTCGGCACAACTGATGCATCTTTCTCCACGTAGTTCTTTCCAGAGCAGTTTCCTTGACCTCTTTATACGACATGACATCAATCTTCTACTTCATTTGTCTCATATAGTTAATCCGCAGTCTTCCTCTTCCTTCCACTTCCCTTCTATAATGTTCTTAATGATCTATTATGTCGTATACCGATCATCTTTCCGCTTCTGTTCTCAACAACTTGGAATAGAGCTAACCTCGTTCACTTTATGCAAAACTTCAATGTTAGATACTTTTTCGGTTCAGCTGATTTTCTGCATTCTTCGCTAACACCACATTTCAAATACTCCTAATATTCACCATGGTACTCGTAGTTTCTGATACCCACGATACAGGGAATCCTAGTGTGGGCTCAGGACTATGTGTGTGACTGTTGGGTGTTTTATTATTATTTCCTTTCTTCTTTTGTCATCGTCCACGTCTCACATCCATACAGAGCTACATTATTGTGTAGGTACATATGTTTTGACAAACTGGCTCTGTGTAATATTTAGAATTTTGACACATGTGAGAATTTACCACTTTTTCTGACAAACTTTTATCAAATAGGTACACAACCTACCAAACGCAATGCATGGTCACTAACGGCCACACTACAGTTGCTCTCATAAGTTTTCCAGGTAAACAGATACCCACATTAAAAACCCAGGTGCAAGATAACGAGCGAAGTTATAATACCTAAGTTAGTGTTTAACCGGCTTGCCGTAGTAATAAAGGTAGGTATTTATCATTCGTCCATCGTGCTAGAAAAGGACGACACATTAAATAGGTATACATATCGAGGACACGAAAAGGATAGCAGATAAGAGTAATTATTGTAGCCGTTGAAAACTTGAAATGTCAAGCAACGCTGGGTAAAAACCACGCATGTGTAAACGTAGACGTGACTTATAAGCAGTGCAAAAAAATGTAGAAAGAGACCAGCAACAAAAGGTTATTATTTCATGAATGTTACTAAAATAAAATATGCGGCACTTGGCAAGTGGTATTAAAACATGAATTTATTGAGTGACAGCTGAACTCTGTGCTTAACTCCACGTAGAACTTTGTTATTGAAAAACCTCTCGTAAAGCACAATATCTTGATTCGACGAGCGTCTGCTAAATTTATAAACTATAAAAATTTTGCAGTGCTCACTCGCCTTTAGTATTCATTAGTACCTATTGTTGAGAGTTATTTGTAAAGCTTTTTTGTCGATAAGTAGAGGTACCTAGTCTGGTCGATTTTGTTTAGGTATCATTGACTGTGACCTTTTTATTGGTTTGATGGGATACGAATTCGTGCTTATACTATTTATTCTTCGCATCATCCAATAATTATCGTCCGAAAGGTTTCGCCATTGCAAGCGGTTTATGTCGATCGTAATTATAACTCTTAGTCCATGCCGCAAATAAATTAGCAGTACAACGACACATGGCATTTTATAATAACCTTCACCACCTACGCATTTTTTAATGGAAGCATTTGATCGATGGCAAACATTTATACTGCAAGGAAATGTACAATAACGCAATGCGGCAGTAAGTTGACTATTACGACCCAAGTGATTGAAAGAGAAGTTTAAACAAGTGCACTGGAACCATTCCTTTATGAGCTAGCTTGAACAATAGGGCTGGCAGCGGATTGTTACCTTCCACCGATCATTGCTACGAGTTATGAGGCTATAAATACAGCAGGAGACGTGCCCCTGACCCCGCCCGGCGACGTGCAGCTCCCATTTGCAACGCAACTCGACTCCTTGCACTAGGCTCGAATGTTCCAATAACACTCGACGACTAAACAAGTCTGATTGCTCGCTGACGTTCCTGCAAAACAGCCTCAATTGATGTTATTTTAAGGCGTTCAACTCAAATTTAACGACGATAAATCATCTGATTGCTTGTTCAATTCAAATTTTGTTACGCTCTTTGAGAATCCTGCAAACGTCATTTTGGGATCCTACTAATTTATAAATGCGAAAGTTTGTGAGGATGTGTGGATGTGACGATGTATGTTTGTGCCTTAATCACACCGTAACGGATGAACGGATTTGAATGAAAGTTGGAATATACATAGTTTGTCTGATGGAACAACATATAGGCTACTTTTTCTCCGGATACCAAGCGAGCGAAGCCGCGGGCGACAGCTAGTAAAGAAATAATTATTTAAGTTGTTAGACTAATGATTTTCGGAGATCGTGTAACCTTGACCTAACTTGAGATTTCAAATAATTCTATAAGGTTATAAAGTTACACCTTGAAAGGATACATTTTTTATTGGTTAGATAAGTAAGTAGGTACTCTATTTCAGTTCACAGAATTCGAGTATCCTCAAACACCCTAAGCCGCTAGACGAGGCCTTGGCGGTAGTCCAGCGCAAGTAGGTCATTGTAGGTGTCTGTGGACCGTTTTGTTGGCAATCGCCGTAATAGGCTATGTGGAATTCCTGACAAGTTGCTATAATAAAGAATAGTCTCTTGAATAAGTAAAATGTAGATTGTGTTCTGAGAACTATTGATTCTAATCATTATTCAGAGACTTGGAAGCTTGAGCGCTGTTGCAAATATCGATAGTGATATTAGAGACAGGCTTATGTTCATTATTGTCCTTTTTGATCGGTAATAAAAACGACTGTGCTGTATTAGAAACGTCCGTTAAACGTCGCAAAGCCTGGTTTTATTCTGCAGTTGTCTCCACTCCCCCGATTGTTATTCCATCCTGTGATTCGTGCCATCTTTAATTGCATACGAGACAACATTCTCACATGAAACAATGTGTCGAGGTACGGACCTTCGGCCCTTCTCATGCTATTGCTTATTGGTGCTTATTGGCCATGACCGTGGCTCGCAATTAGATATAATTACCTTCAATTTGTGCTACCGATGTTATTCTCGGTCTGGTCTGATGTCTACGTGCTATGCAATTATTTTGCCTTCGCGAATTGAAGTACCTAGTACCTCGTCAAATTACCGCGGAAGTTTATTACATGAGATTATTCCTACTATGCCTATTAAATCCACTGCTGAAATATTATAATCTATTCAAAGAATGTTAGGCAACTAATGGTGGAAAATTCAAAATGTAATTATTGTTAGGTGCATTAATGACACTGTTAGTATAAGGCTGGGGCCAGTCCAATGTCTATCAGAAGAAACTATTTCCTGAAACAGATTATTATAATTTGCGCCAAAGTGGTACGGAAATGACAACTGACAAACACCCTGAAACCTAAGCTTGGCGATTCAGGCCTTGTGTAATGTGTATTGCATGTGGAATATGGTCTTGGACAGTTAGGCAGCATCTGGTGCCCAAACTGCTCATCTAAATTAAAACTATGATCTCAAAGTAATTTTAAACAAACACAAATAATCGCGCATCGCACATGTACACATTTTTTGTTATAAATATCTTAACTCGTGTATTTTTTTTTAATTACAAAGTTGGCAAGGAAGTCGGTTAGAGCCTGTCAATCTATTTTAAAATTGTTTTAAATTTTTTGGCATAAACCACCTTTTCTAGGAGTCAACGTTTTCTGTGACAGCCGACACGGCACATGTCACTGAAATAAATAGGTGTTTTAGTTACCATGTTAAAAAAAAAACATTGTTCCGGTCGCGATCTTGTGAAATATTGTTTGCAGGCGTTTCTGCGGGGTTGCTACTGAAATGTATCACTGTTGAATTTTTTTTTGTCTCTTCAACATTTTTATGGATTCTGGAAGTGAGAAATTCTATCAGAATTTTTCCACGCCTACGTACATAATATGTACGAAAAATTCTGATAGACCAGTGACCAGTGAACATATTGTGTTCATTTTGTTTCATTTTATTTAAATTTCTAAAAAACGATTTAAACATTTCTAGAAAACTGTCAATGATCATTATAGGATTGGAAGTCTCGCCAAATAGAAGACGTATCACTTATTTAATTAAATAATCTGGGTAGTTGACTATTGTAAAAAATAACAGAAACAGGCTTCCTCTAGGAGTTACGGGAATTCCTTTCTTAACCATAGGAAGAATATACCCTTCACATACTACTAGGACTTATCGTTTCGGATGTGCGGTGATTTTTAACGTAAGATTTTTATATATTTATAAGAATAACCCCCGAATACTCAAACGCATCTCAGAGTTGACCACGTCTCAAGTGACGAGTTTTTGACAGATTTTCATCAAAAACTGTCAAAAAACCAAGACTTGAGACGTGCTCAACTCTTAGTCGCGTTTGAGTATTCTGGAGTAAGAAAGATAGACGTGATTGTCATTTGTCTTGCACCTTGCTACGCGCCTGAGGACAATACCTAGGCATTATGCAATCGTTAGTGCATCGGTAAGCGTCTCACGCGCATACAACGGTCGATGCATAGCCTGACCCAATTGCAGTTTCATTCCAGTAGGTACCTACTGTCTCTCCTTTTGAATTCTATTTCATTTACTGGTAATTCCGATTCATGATACGACATAATACTGTGAGAGCGATTCAGAATTCTCAAATCGTCGTCCGTCCGTCTGTCAGCGGGCTGAATCTCATGAACCGTCATAGGTAGAGAGTTTTCACTAAGCGTGTATTTTTATTGCCGCTATAACAACAATTAAAAAAAGAGGACCCAATACAAGAAACATTTATGTAGGTACATGTACGATGGTACGGAACCCTTCGCGCTCGAACGCGACTCGCACTTGGCTTTTTTCTATTTTACACAGGGAAACTCGCTCGTTGCAAATGATGAATGATAGTTACCCAAGTAGGTACTCTCAATATATCTTGCAGCTCCATCCATAGATGACGTCAAGTTGTGTTACTAATGCACATCTATTATGCTAGGCTAAACCTTATGCTTGCTTATTGTACCTGGCAGGAAAACGCGATTTTTAGCGGAAATTCTCAAAATAGCACGTTTATTCTGGCCTAAAATAATGTTCCAGAGCAAAATGTGAATCGATGTATGGCGCTCTCGCAAAAAATAACTCGAAAGAAACTCGTAAATAAGCTCATAAAGTATGCTGCACCCAATTATTACGTTTGGCTGACTTTAATCATGATTAATATCCGCTAAGGCGAAGCGTAAAACACGACATTCACCAGAAACAGCCACATTGAATAAGTGATGGAGAGTTGGGGAATCAGCATAATCAAAGTTGTAATTGAACGAATAAAATCACGCGCAGATGACATGATGTCATGTTGGCGCGCTTCTATTGGTTCAACAGGAATCTCCGGACAGCGAAGCTTTCTGCTATCACTTTGCTTGCCATATCATCATCATCATTATGCTCATATTCATCCAGAACTGGGTATAGGCCTCCTCTTTAGCTCGCCATTCCTTCGAATCCTGCGCCAAACGAATGCGGTGGATTCCCAGTTATACATACTTATAATGTCATCGGGCTACCTGCCTGATCTATGATCATTTATCTTCTTTTATTCATCCGCCAAGTTTGAAGTAACTACATATTACCGCTGCTTATCGCAAGTATTGGTGGCTGCCGCGCCGGCCGCCACGGTTCGTTGCCGGCCCTTAGGCGATATTGCATCATCAGATCCAAATCGTGATCTCAAAGAATTGGAATAAATAAACTACAGTTATGTTACATATCTCTTTCGTGGCATCACTCCCTTAAAGGTATTGTTGCAATACAAAGCATCAATACCTAATACCTCGATTTTCCCAGAGAATACAATACAACGCGTGCAGACTCTATCAGCTTTGATCATTTCATATCACTACACGAAAGAAGTATATTTCCTGCCAGCCAAATTGAATCGTTAAGTTAGCGTAAGTCAGTTCAATTTAATTTGGCAAAAAGAGACGTAGATGGCACACTATTCTTCAAAATTCAAAATGCTACCATCAATTTCCTTTTTAAATCTGAAGCCAACGTAATAAAGCACATTTTACATCACCAACTGACTCGAAGAGGCAATGCTCAGTAGTTGCATCACGTAAACCATAGTATTGGAGGCACGTCTTCGACTTAAACAGTTTATCAAAGTAAGCCCTGATCCGACGAGTTAAGGTTGTTATTCCAATCGACTAAGTGATTCTAAGCTCGTAACGTGAGCGCGTTCAAGCGAAAGTAGAACCAAAGCTTAGTACTCAAAGGCTATGTTCATTCTGCAGATGGCATTGTCTAGATTGCATTATGTAAGCGTACTTGACTGCGGAACGGTAACATGGTTCCTTAGCAGGTCACATGGTGCGAATGACATCAGTTGCTGTCAAGTGCATGTGCAACGAACAGGATCTGAGTAGCAGAGACCTACCTATGGATTTCGTATTCAATAGATACGCCCTTGAATCTGCATGGTTTGGCATGGCTCCTAGCCAGAACCATTCACTGACCCACTCTGGGATTGTTTGGGATTTCCAGGTTTAGTAAGCCCTACGTTTTGTAGAGTTTACTTATTTCTTAAACCGGGTTTAAAATTATGCCAGCATATGCCAACAACCACAAATTGGCGTTGGCGCTGGGCGCTTGCGAAGTGAATCATAGGTACCATCAACCTATACCTACATGATGCACAAGTGATGTAGATACCTACCTACCTAGCTAGCCTACCTACGTAAGTCATCGATCGAGATGACAATCTACCACAGACTATCGATTGTTTGATACTGACTGTCATCAGTCGCTTCGCGCCAACGCTCACGTATTAACTGTCAATGCTCGCGCACAGGTCAAACCCCACTTGCCTGAATTGTTCTGGCTATGCAGGCGTGTTAAGCGTGTCATTATCTTTTAATACCATCGACTTTATTCGCTAGGTTTTTTGCGTTTAGTCGACACGGGTTTGATAACCCGGAGACCTTGGTCTTAATTGCGCTTGCGCAGACCATTCCGCCGAGACCGCTTTTTTATGCGCCTGCACATCGCTAGTAAACACAGAAGAAATTGTAGTTCTGGGTCTAAAATAATCACTTTAAGGAAACTAGTAAGACATAACATCAAGAAACTATCGACAGGAAGCAAATGTGATGAATGCAAGTATACTCTCCTGACAGCCCAATAATGTAGCAAAGATTTGGTAGGTAATAGGTACGTTTAGGTACCACGTAACTTAGTATATTTTCTACATAACCTAAAACTACTTACCTAAGATACCTACCCCAGTCAGGCGCCATCTGAAAATGTTATTTTTTGACTTGCATTGTTTTCGTCGGAACTCTTAGATTTCGAATCTCTGACGAGACAAAGCTCATTTTTAATTAACTGGCGACGACGATTAGAAGTGATTCAGGCATATCACTCTAGCCGCTAGTAAAACACGACAATGCATAACCTTCCGATTTCAAATGGTGCTATATCTGGAGGAAAAGCTGGTCGGGTGACGACTTCTGATATTAGGCGGTTAACTCCAAGTGCGCTCTACCGAGAAACCCACACCGTGCTCGAATCAAGACAATCAAGTTGGATCCTTGCGAACTTGTGATATAATCAACTTTCATGTAATAGGGTTCCGTACCAAAGTGGTGAAACGGAATCCTTATGGTGCGACATCGTCTGTTCATCCATCTGTCGAGTCTGATTATTTGAGCTAACTAAAGATTTGGGAAACAGTTCAAAAGCCAAGGGATCATATAAACAATATTTTCATTTTCATATAGGTACCATTTCAAATTGATATCGCCTATTTTTAAATATCAAAATTTATATACTGTATTGAGTGTAGAACCCTCGGTGTCGAATCACACTTGACCAGTTTTTATGATTAAGTACCTAGGTAGGTTAGTAATGTACCTACCTTGTTTTATATTTTCTTAGGATTGCTGAGACATTGTATAATGTTCTTTTCTTGGTTTTAAAAATAAAGCATTCTTTATTACTTATAGAGTTCTGCCCATTTTATAAATAGGCACCTATGTATATCGTCACTAGAAAGGGAAAAACGCTAAAACGCCAAAACTATAATTAATTAGGTAATTTATGGGCAAAATCTCATAACTGGAAAAATAAAATTTACTTGATGTTATCAGTTATTTTAACAACTCAGTGTAGACTTACATTATTTATATATTATTTTTCTTGTTTCAGGTATGCCATAGCGTGAAATATTGAGGATAGTTTCATACGAATTTATAGACTGTAGAAGGTGAGTCGGTACGTAGAAACAAATAAGTACCAGTTAGGTAGGTAGGTTAGGTACACATTTACTTATCCAGCAAATTCTGTATTTTGGGATACCTTGTAAGTAGGTATTATAGTCAGTTGTGCCACTTTTGTGAATTATAAATAAAAACTTTGCGTATTTTTTCATCTTTCTCTTAAAACCACAACAAAGGACAAGCAATGGCGTAATGCCAACTTTAGACTAAATTAATCATTCCTTGGTACATAAATTCAGCATTTATAAATCTGTAGGTAGTAAGAAGTAATGATGCAAAACATAAAAAACACTTTAGACTAAGCGGAAACATTCAATTTAATAAAAGTAAATTTATAAAATTGATTAATAAAAATTGTAAGTACCATTGAAAAAGTAGGTAAACTAAGTTCCTACTCATTAGTGTTCTTTGCCGACGCATTATTATAGCATCCTACTATATTATAAATAATGAAAGTTTGTGAGGATGTTTGTGTCTCAATCACGCCCAAACTATAGAACGGATTTGAATGAAACTTGGAATATACATGGTATGCGTGCTTGAGTCTCTGCAGCTACAGATAAGCAAAATCCAATACCTAACATTTTATTTCATGTTGATCTGAAATATAAATTGATTTACAGTGTAGTTTTTCCTTTTCGCTACTCAATGGCATCGCGAATTTATTTAGAGTATAGATAAAAAAAAAAAAACATAGTAGCATAAACCTTGTTATGGCTGTGGCAACACTAGCTGTCACTTTTTCTTCGCGCGCTCTGCCGGCATCGTTCGATTTCTGAATATTTTTTGCAAAATCCTTGCAAATCCAGTTAATCTTCCACAATATTAAGTGTTTTTGTTATCAGTGATAATAGTTCGTTGGTAGACATGCCCAGTGCTAAGAAATTACGAAAAAAGATCGTAAAATACGAAAGGCGGCTTCACCGAAAACACCGGGAACTCAGTAGAAGCCGTAGCAGAAGTCGTTCCAGATCACGTCTTCGTCGGGATCCTTCACCTATCTCCAGTCCATCATCGGAAGGTAACAAGTCTCCTTGTATTTTCAGATTTCATCTTGTAGGTACCTTCTAACCATCTCCCTGTAGCATACTTACCGTGCCTGTACGAGATACAATTGAGCACGAAGATCAAACTTGGTACGAGATACCACAGCTTTGATTCGGTACGAGATACCAAAAGCACACGTACGTGATACGGTGTACTACTTATTTAGTCTACAAATCAGAACACGCGATGTTCTAGTAGACAAAAAGCTACCTGCCTACCGTGCCTGTACGAGATACAATTGAGCACGAAGATCAAACTTGGTACGAGATACCACAGCTTTGATTCGGTACGAGATACCAAAAGCACACGTACATGATACGGTGCACCTACTTATTTAGTCTACAAATCGGAACACGTGAACTTTTTAGTAGACAAAAAAGGCAAAATATGGTTGATGGTTTTCAGAATATGTGAACAAAGAATGCAGCAACGTGATAGAAGTTGTTAAAACAATCAAGCCCAATGAGCAGCAACAGTTACCAGGACCATGTCGCTTCAAGGATGGAGAAATTATCTCTCAGGACAACATGATTGATGCGTTCCAAAACAATATACTAAAAAAGTACAAATTGCCAGAGAATTGTCAACTATTGGAAGCACCAATTCTTAACGAGGAAGTTAAGTCTGTCACGACAGAGAGCTCTAAACTGAGGGATCAATCTGTTGAAAGGGTACAACATCAGTTGAGAATGGCTACAACAATTGTGGGCCAAATGACGACAGACTTAATGGGAAAAAAGGAAATCAATAGAATTAACTTTCAAAAAACTAAAACAAATGGGCAATTGATTGCACTACTTCTAGACAGTAACTTCAACTTTATAGAAAAGGTCAAGCGAGATAAACACCTCTATGGCATTGACTTGGGGTCAAAAATAAAAACTAGCCAAGAATTGAAGAAGTCTTCATCAAAAATCAAGAAGACTATACCAACACCAAGGACTGTAGCAATCCAGAGCGTTGGCACCGTGTGTTGAAACCGTGCCACACAGCCGCTCCCTTAGCAAGGAAGCCACAGCTACAGCCGTTCATGCCCCTTGAGGGCTGCACCCCGAGGACCTCACAGCAAGCACTGTACAATCAGGTATATGCAGGCATTATAAAACAATATTTTTCCTGTTGGAATCATATTACTAATAACCCTGTACTTCTATCTAAAGGATATCAAACTCCTCTTTTTGAAGTGCCTACACAAAGCATATTACCTACAAATAATATATCTAGCACAGAACAATATGCAACAGGCTATCACTAATCTGCTAGAACTAGGAGCTATACAGCCATGTAATCATAGTAGTGATCAATTTATCTCCAAAGTATTTCTAAGACCCCTAATGGGAAGTTCAGATTCATTCTTAATTGAAAACCCCTTGGAAAGTTCATCAAAGTTGAACATTTTAAGATGGAGGACATTATAACAGCTATAAAAATAGTAGACCATAATTTTTGCATGTGCCCCATAGATTTGAAAGAATCTTATTTTTTAGTGTCTGTGGCCCCGGAGAACAGGAAATACTTATGTTTTCAGGTTAAAAATTCCCTGTATCAAATCACAGTTCTCCCTTGTGGCCTTATACAGCTCCAAGTGTCTTTACAAAATTACTGAAACCTGTTATCAGTGTCCTTCAAAAACAAGGATTCGTATTAACCATTTACCTGATGATTACTTATGTATTGGTCATACATACAATGAATGAACAGCTAACAGGGATGCAACACTCAACTTATCTCATTGTTTGGGGCTTATTATAATACATGCATACATACATATTATCATGCCCGTATCCCTAACGGGGTGGGCAGAACCACATGTGATCATAAAGAGGCTTGCAGCCACTTCTGATCCAAGACATAAACTATGAAAAGAGTGTCTTAACACCAAGCACATCTTGTAAATTCTTGGATTTCATCATTAACTTGCATGATAATGACTCTTGAGCTACCACAATAAAAACGAATTAAAGTTTTAGTATCAAAATTCAAAAAGTGCTTAAGACTGCTAAATAAGAGATTTTTCAAGCACTTTAGTAGCTGCTTGGCCAGATGTACCTTTTTGGCATATTACATACTAAAATATTAGAAAGAAAAATGTACTTAGATTTATCATTAAATCATGATAACTATGATGCTACAATGACACTAAAACCTATTCTCTTACCTGACTTAAAGTGGTAGTCTTCTAACATCAATCTCACAAATAAAAGAATATGTTGTAGACAATTCAAAATTGAAATATTTTAGGATGCATCTTTGATTGGATGGGGAACACATTGCAGTGGCGAGAGTGTTGGTGGTTTGTGGTCACACTCAGAATTTCACATAAATCAGTTAGAACTCCTGACAGCCTTATTTGGATTAAAATGCTTTGCGAAGTCACAACGTCACCGTAATATATTAATTCAAATTAACAACACTACCGCCATTGAGTGTATTAATAAAATAACTTTAATACTGAGTGGGAATTAAGCAATGAAGCCTATTCTTTAATAAAATATCAGTTTGAAGTCCCCCACTTTGATCTATTTGCTTCTAGAATCAATAAAAAATGTGATGTTCATGTCTCATGGAAGAGAGAACCTTGTGCATTTAACATAGATGCTCTGACACTTAACTGGGAACCATATTTTTTATGTTTTTTCCACCATTCGCCCTTGTAACTAAAAGTTTACAAAAAAAAAAAAAAATATAAAGCCAAAGACATCATAGTCTACCCAGTTTGGGAGTCACAACCCTGGTATCTACTTGCCATGAAACTAATAATAACAGAACCTATAATATTCAAATGTAGTACCAACTTCTTGCTGATATCTTCTTTTAGGTCAATACACCCGCTGAGCAGCCACCTTACCCTGGCAGTGAACATCTTCTGTGGCAGGCATTCAGATGCCGAGGTTTGCCGGAAAGCTCATTGAACATCATGTTAGCTTCCATATCTGTAGGTACTATGAGGCAATACAATACTACTTACAAAAGCTGGTGGAGGTTTTGTCACACACAACCAAGAGTTATTTCTGACATCTGTGCCATTTGTCATACATTATTCTTAACAGATTTTTTTTTTAAATGGAGCAGGTTACTATAACCTTAACTGCCATAAATCTGCACTAACCATCCTCATGGGGGAAAAATGAGCACAGATGACAGAATTAAAAAGTTCCTAAAAGGAATGTTCAGACTAAAACCTGCCATGCCACAATACGCAGAGATTTGGAACCCAAGTATTGTATTACATCATCTTGCCAAATTACCTTAAAACTCTGCTCCGAGCAAAGAAATGTTCACAAAAAAGTTGGCCACTATTAGCTTTAGCAACTGCTCAATGGGTGCAAACAATATCTTTGGTTAAGACAGATAATATTTTTATGTCTAATACTAACATTCTCTTAAACTATTAGCGACTTAGTCAAAACATCTGTAAGCACAAGAAAGGCTACTAATTTAAACCTCCCATTTTATTCTCAAGAGCCTAAAATATGCCCTGCCAGCACACTTCGAGATTACATTCAGTACACAGCTTCAATTAGAAATAAGGAACCATATATCTTTCTCACTGATAAGAAACCTTATCACCATGCATCAAAGCAAACCATAAGCAGGTGATTAAAAGTACCCTCACTGAGAGTTGGAATTGATACAAGTAAATTCACCACTCATAGCACCCGTCACTCGGCTACCTCATCTGCTAATAGAGCCCTGTGTCTATGGATGTTATCAGGAAAATAGCTGGCTGGTCAAATAGTTCATCAATATTTGTTAGATGTTAGGTATAATTTACCCATTGAAAACCAAAATAATAACAATGATTTTGTTCAATCTATTTTCAATGTGACTTAAAATTCAAGACTAGACAAGATTGTCTAATATAATAATTATTTGACTTATGATTAAGTAGATTAAATATTACATAATTATGCTGATCTTATGTAGGTAGTAGAAAAGCCTACTACCATACTCATCAGTAAAACCACACAACAGGAATGTGCTGTGTAGTCATTTATTGTGTATCATTCAACTACGATGTACATAGCTAACAATTAGTTTAATTGATTTGAAGTTTGAGTTGAACTTATTACATAATGTTTTGTATAAGCCAACAATTAGCTTAATGGATTTGAAGTTTGAATTGAACTTATAACATAATGTTTTGTATAAGGTATCCTTATATACTACAAAATAAACAAAATTGAAGTTTAAAAGATTTATTATTCTTAAAATAATTCAGATTAAAACAAACAAATCTTACTAAATATTGCCCATTATGCTCTTTACTCTAAACAACTACACTGTAAATCAATTTATATTTCAGATCAACATGAAATAAAATTGAAAATTGGATGAACTTACCCAAGTGAAATCCAATTGTAATTTTATGAATGTTGATCTGAAATATAAATACCCACCCAGCCCTGTATCATCGCCCAAGGCATAATGGGCACCTAGGTATCCGGGTTCAGCTCTGAATCAGTGACAGCTAGTGTTGCCACAGCCATAACAAGGTTTATGCTACTATGTTTTTTTTTTTTTATCTATACTCTAAATAAATTCGCGATGCCATTGAGTAGCGAAAAGGAAAAACTACACTGTAAATCAATTTATATTTCAGATCAACATTCATAAAATTACAATTGGATTTCACTTGGGTAAGTTCATCCAATTTTCAATTATAAACTACTTTTTATCAAGGTACCACTCGAGCGAAACCGCGGGCGGCAGCTGGTAATATAATGAATTAGGCACTCAGGTCTATTAATAAGTAGTCTTCAATTTTAGCATGGTATGCTAATAATGTATCTTTTTAATAGAAATCAACAGTATCAACGAATAAACAGCTTTAAAACAGCACGCATTAAATTTCGGGATAAACTATAATACTTAAACTGTTTTAAAAAGATTACAATAACAGCATCGGCAGCACTGAGATAAAAATATCCAAATCAAAATTATGTTTGAATAGTGTCCTCTGCCGACGGCGACGGGGCGGGCCGCGGGACATCTTCAACAATGCATGTAAGGGTCTGTTGCTGATTCCTAAACATACTAAGGCCTTTACCATCCATAGTAGATGATTTATACAGCGTCAGGAGGCAACTTTTACCTTCACAAACAGAACGCTGTAGTGCCCGGGACGAATTAAGATGGAGTAGGCTTGCCCAGCACCTATACCATCCTCTCAGCTTAGTCGGCCTTGTCCACAGGAAAGTTATGGTTAATACGTGCGGAGCTAACTAAGCCGCGGGCCACGATGTTTTTCTTCACCGTTTGAGAGTACTGGAAAAGCGCACATAAATACTTCGAACAAAAAAATCCATTGGTATACGACCGAATTTGTACCCACGACCTTAGGGGAAGGTGGGGTCACTACCTACTAACCTACACAACTAGACCACCAATGCTCTCTAAACATAAGCTAACCATAAAATTGATAAAATTGTTATGATTTGATTAGACCGGAAAATGAAAATCATTAAAGCAACCGCTCGTTGCCGAAGTGAGTTTTAAACTGAATTTAATGTAAAATAAAATTACTTGCTACATAATGCATTTTATGCTGAATGTGCGGGCTGGCCCGTACAATGCAACTTTCTCATAGGTTCAAAACAGAAAACGAAAAAATAAATTATAAATGTTAAAGCAGGAAAATCTTGTCTTGTTCTTTATCTGTATTTTCAGTAATAAAGATTCGCGAAGTTATAAACTCATCTCGTTATTTCTGATTTCATGATCGAAGTAAAATGCCTTGTTGTTAAAACCAGCTTTATATGGATATCGGACAAGCTTAAACAATGGTGCATTATTAATGGAGAATATCCGGGAATCTGTTGTCTGGAAAACTTGTTCTTTTGCAGAATTCTGGTGGTTTTTAAGTAGTAACTTGCATTACTGTATTAAAATAACATCGATTTTACCCGATTAACCTCTAAATTTTGTATAAGCCGGGTTGCCAATTTCAAATTAATATACTTTTACTTGATAATTTACGTACCTAGTACCTACCTACACTACACATAATAGATTATAATTTGGCAAAAAACAAAGGTACAGGTACTATGTTTTATCTTCTAGTGTCGGAAAGGTGAAGCTAGAAATAGTTATTATTATTGTACCTATGGGATGCAGGCTCATTTAATATGGGAGGCAGGAGGTAACCCTATAGAGAATGACAGTGTAATTTGGCAAAGATGATGATTTGGTGGAAAGAGGTCGGGCTGAGAGGGGGAGTAAAGAAACCAATCGAGCAATTTTACAGCACGCACGACTGATCAAGCTCACGACTATACAAACACTTTGGCAGCAGGGACAAAAACGCCTTTGGTTTTGTAGGTTCACTTTCTGTTACCGGATTTAATGTTTGGTATGGATATTTTTTTGTAAATTAGACAACCATTATTTATAAAAAGAGCATCATCTTAGTGTAGATGGGTACATTTTTATTAATTTAATACATTCAACAGAAAGTAGTTGTAATCTAAACCAATTATTTTGCCAAATGTGGTAGAATTAATCAACTTGCGAAATATATAGGAAGACTACTGTACACCTACGTAATCACAGATAAATGGATGCTAAACTCAAAATAATGAATTATTCATTTTGATTGAGCACAAAAGCGTCAAGCCGTATTATGTGAATATTAATAGGCGGATTTTTTTAATTGCATGATGGATACGTTTGAGCTCAGAGATGTTTGTTGAGCACATCCAAAACACAGCAAAGAGCAGGTCAACGCACCGTGATTCCACGTGATGCTGTGACGTGAATCAGGTTGGCGTTAAGCAGCAATGGCCGTCATTGCTACTTCTAATCCAATCTGGTCGTCATCGTTGCGACTCAAATAAACGTTCGTCATACACTGATGGTCACGCAAAACACGTAATATTTCGCATTTAGTTCGGAGCGCAATGTAACCGTAACATTTAAATAAAATACCTGCTTTCATAACATAGACAAACATTTATCATATAAATTTTATATGTCTATCGACCAAGATAGAGATATCATATACCTATCCTATATAACCGAAATTCATCAATTTGGGCCATTACTTATTTTGCCCGTGTTGGAAGCCGTGATTGGTGTTAATGTGCCACACATGCCTAGATCAACCTAATCAAATAGTTAGGTACCTATACCTACCTACTGAAACTGGGTTATGTTTATCAGATTATTAAGGGCATTTGCGAAAACAAACAAGTCTTAGTTTTAAGAGATAAAGGAAAGTTTACAAAGAATATTCTATATTCAGATAAAAATGGTGCAAGGTAAAGGTATCTAGTAGGTACCTACACCTACTTACCTATCTCAGCTAAAGCAAACTTATCTATTTAATTTCATATCTTTTATTTTACTTTATTTTTGGTAAATAAACCTAGCAACATAATTTTTACTCCTTAATTTGACTAAAAGTGTAATTTTAAAATATTTTTGTTTGAAAAATAATGTAATTTCATTATACTTAAGTACCTATACAATTAGTCATTAATAATACATTTTATTAAAATCGCAATTTATGCATTCGGAATAGAGCTTTATTTGTACAGAATAGCGAAAGAGAAAATAATGCAAGGGACATCATTCATGTCAAATGTAGGTTTAGAAGATGATGAAGGAAAGGTTTTGACGGATGATGAAGAAATAAAGGAACGATGGAAGGCATATTTTAAAAAGTTGATGAATGAGGAGAAAGATGAGTGGAGAGTTAAAGAATGACATGTAGGTAGGTATTCGGTATTAAAGGTGTAGTAAATGAGATAAGTATACACCATAAATATAAGTATTTTTTTGCGATTTGCTACTTTTGGCCAAGATAAACAAGACAAAATTTAGACAAACTTCTCAGAAATATGCGCGTATTCCTAGTACATTCCTGATATTCCTAGTTCAAGTTCAATCAAACAAAACAAAAAGTTTCATAACAAACGAAGTTGTTTTGATAGAACGAGTCTTCATAAATCGAGGGTGTTTTATCTGTGCGCTACATTCTATCGCCCGGTGACTTGAATTTCTGTGCCACGGCTGCGCAGGGCTCAGCGGGGAGGGCGCGGGGCGCGCGGGTGACGTCACACCCGACCGTGGCAGTGAGAGCGGCCGCGACGCTCGTTCGTTCGCTCGCTCTCGTACTCGGTTGAGGACGGTCGCGCGCGCGCAACGTGCTCTCTACGTCTCGGAACGGACGCGGCAACTTCAACTCTAAATCATCACACCGTGGAGCTCGCGTGCTCTCACCTGTTGCACGGATTGTGTTGTTTGTGATTGAATACAAAAATCTTCAACGACCGGACTCATTCGACCCGGTGAATAATTTCATTCGGTCCGGACGCCAGGCGAGTGCATGTCCGTTGAGACGCGTTTGGATTGTTTTGTGCGAGGAAAGAGTGAAGTGAAAGCCTTTGCCGGAGGATGTCCCTCGGCGCTCGTGGATACCGGAGCGTATGACGCGCTCGCCGACATGAGACGCCGCTGGTCTAACAACGGGGGGTTCCACACGCTGCGAATGCTGGAGGAGAGTTCCTCTGAAGTGACTTCGTCTTCAGCGTTGGGCCTGCCGCCGGCTATGGTGATGTCGCCGGAGTCTCTGGCCTCGCCCGAGTACCCCGGCCTGGAGCTGTGGGGCTACGAGGAGAGCAGCATGACCTATAACCCGACGCCGTCGCTTCTCGGCACGTGTTCCATGCAGCAGCAGCAGTCACAAGCGCAGCCGCTGCCTTCGATGTTGCAAAACTGCCAGACGCCTACGCCAAAACCTTCGGATTTCAAATCGGAAAACGAATCTATGTCTTCAGGTCAGCCCTAATAGTAATGTTACTAAAGCAAACCCATTAAAGCCAGAATACTGATTAAAAGTTTGATTTTGGTAGGTAGGTAATGTCACGCAAAACTTTATGCGTATTTTGGCGGCAAGTAGTGTAGATTAGAAGTTTGGTGCGGTGCTCGGCCGCGCTGTCATCGACCTTTGGCCCGGATACCTTGACCGGGCGCTGCGCCGCCGGCCGCCACGCCGTTGTCTCCTTGCCCTTACAATTTACAATCACAATCATATTACCCATATTCGCTGAAGTCAAATTGCTAGACCTTCATCATCATCTTCCTGCCCTTATCCCACTCTATGTGGGTTCGGCACAGAATGATCCTTGGATCATGGTGTAAGAGTTTTGGCTAAGGTGTTTTATGACCGGCCGCTTGCCTGACGTCAATCCTCCTTGGGAATACTTGCTTATTGTATCTCATCATGTTGGACAAATTGCTAGACCTTGTTGAGATATTTTGGCATAAATTTTTTTGAAGAGAATTTAGAAGAATGAATTTTGTTACAAATGAATTTTATTACAAATTCCCAGGTTCTTGTAGGTACCTACCCTTTGATATGTCGTAAACAGTATAATAACCTACCTACAAGCTTTTCAAATAAGAATCAAATAAGTCTGGGTATGTAGGTGAAATAAACAGCCTTTTATGAGTTACCTATTAGGTGCGTAGGCGGATTATTTTATTATTTCCTTTTTTCGATAAATTCTCTACCAAACAGTAAGTAGGTACCTACCTATACGTACCTATTTTACGATTGAATAGAACACCATAGGCGACAATGACGATAACGCTGAGAATACGCCTACATGTTTATTAGATGTAGGTATTAGACTAGGATCTATTGTACCTACACTTCAACCAAATTGGAGATACAATTTATGTATTTAAACAGCCCGCCCACACTTAACCTAAAACTTACTTTTTCATTACACCTTCTAGTAGTTAAATTATGTTTAAAAACTTACGTTTCAAGGTTTAATTACCTAAAACTGATAAACTGATTACTAATAAACTAATAAACTGATTTCATCGTAATAACGAAAAATACGCGACGGTGTTTTCTTAACTTAGATTGTATTCTAGTTTAGCTGAAGTATAAACCTACCTATATTCAGCCAAACTAGAGACTTTGATGATCTAGGTACCTACTTATCTCCCCAGGAGATAACCTACCTATCTAGGTAGGTACTTATACTTACCAGACGGGCGCGCTTGATTTTCTATTCAATAAAAGTTATTTCAATACCTATGGTTTATCATCCGAAAGAAAAGACTACAGGTGGTAGGACCTAGGTACCTACCTGTCTAGAGTGACTTACCTACCTACTTCTTATCATGCCATTGACAACAGACACTAAAGTAGGTGGGTAGTAGATAGGTAGGTACCTCAATATCAAGGCCGCCTGAAAACCTGTCAAACATGCCTATAAACAAATTCACGCTAAGGAAATAAAAATAGGTTGTGTAAAATGTGTGATAGGTAGGTTAAGTAAACCTACAAAGTGGTAGCTACCCAGACTTGTTTTTTTTTAAATCAAAACATTACACAAGTTGTTGCAACTTCTTGTAAAATACTTACCTAGGTACCTATTTTATTTTTATTTAGAGGTAGGTAGATAGTTTCCATCAGAACTGTACGTACACCTTTATGATGAGAAGTAGGTTTGATGAATGAACTTCACCTAGTTAGGTAACCTAGGATGAACCAATAATAGAGTCACAAACTCATTTTTTAATACCTAAATGTTAGTTAAACTAGTTACCAACTAACTAAAGTATAAACAGCAGAGCCTATTTATTTGAAACCATTGAGTTAGGTTTATGTAATGATATAACGCCATTCGGAATTTAATCTATTAAACGAGGCACCCGGAGGAACAAAGTACTTAGGTAGGTAAAAATCGTAGGAATAGTCAGCCCTTCCAACTTCCCCTAGAAGTGGAACTAATATCCTATTTTACCATAGGTACTCGAACCCCTAAATAGCGCCCCACTCTTTAAAAATTGTTCATAAAGTTATTTTGCATCATTTTAAACCAAGGATAGACCACAGATATCCAATGTCGCTCACTTTCTTTCATTCATCCATATTATACATGCAATGTCTGTTACCTTTTCATTCCTAAACAGCTGAATTTATTTCAATGCTAGCAGCCGGCCCCGGCTTCGCACGGGTATTTAACAAATTAGAATTTTTTAGGTCATTTTTTACACCTCGGGTTACATTATTGTAGTTTTAGTAAGGATCCCTAATTTTATTGAAAATAAATTATAGCCTATGTTAATCCGTAATAATGTAGAGTGAAAGAATTTTTTAAATCGGTTCAGTAGTTTCGGAGCCTATTCGTTACAAACATAAAAATAAACAAAAAAAATCTTTCCTCTATAAAATATTGTATTAGTGTAGAAAAGGCAACGAGATAGTTCCCATTCTGCGGACGGGCATAGTACCAAAAATGCGTAAGAAGTGTAGGTGCAGGGTCCTGCAGGGCAGGCAACAGCTAGTTCCTTAAAATATGCACTAAAGACTACAGTTTCGCTTGTGTTAAAGTTTTTAATAAACTCATTCCGACATAAAGACTTTATTCTTATAGGATTTTACTAAGTCAGTGGGTTTTGGTTATCATCTGCAGTTTATAAAATACATTTTAAAAATACTTCGATTTGCCAAGTGAAATAGTCATTATATAAAACCGGTCAAGTGCGAGACGATTTCGCATACGAAGGTTTGCTTACCATCGTACATGACATCGTACATGTACATAAGTGTTCCTTGTATCGGGCCATTTTATTTTATTACTTATTTGTTATAGCGGCAATAAAAATACTCACTCTGTGAAAATCTCAACTATGTTTCAACTCTACCTATTACGGTTCATGAGAGGCATACAGCCCGCTGACAGACGGATGGGCGGACAGCGGAGGCTTAAAAATAGGGTCCCGTTGGCACCCTTCGGGTACGGAACCCTAAAAAGTGAGCCCGGCGCAGTCGAAGCGAGTTGCGGCCGGTTCGACCGGTTTACTCTGATGGTAAATAGCATCTCCTGACAACGCATGGACAGAATAATATCAAGATGTTATTATATATTAACATTCACACACACAAACTTTCGCATTTATAATATTACTAGGATAATCCTACTTCGAAAGTTAAAAAAATTGTTTGTCTGTTTAACTATTAAAACGGTCAAGAGAAAGCTTTGCGTAATTTTTTTAAAACGTAATTTTGCCAGTCGGATGAAAATAAATTAAAATCCTACTAATATTATAAATACGAAAGTTTGTGAGGATTTAGGATGTAGGGATGTGTGGATGCGACGATGTATGTTTGTGCCTTAATCACGCCCAAACGACTGAACGGATTTAAATGAAACTTGGAATATACATAATACGTGTGCTGGAATAACATTTAGGGTACTTTTTATCCGGATACAACGCGAGCGAAGCCGCGGGCGGCAGCTAGTAAGACAATAAAATTATTAGTAATTTTGGATAATATTTCGTATATTTTTACTTAATTCTTTGCAAGTAAAAGTACTAAAATAGTGTCTTGTAAAACCACTTAAGCAGTTTTCTTCGAAGCTCAACGAGTATCCACCGGCTCTTGCAGATTTCCACTTTCTTTCGATGCTCAGTCGCGCGATTAATTCACGTTTCACATAAAGTGAGATCACTTGATTATAACTGAGTATGCACATAAAGAAGTAGCTTAACAACTATGCTTAGTGCAACTTGTAATCATCATCATCATCATCTTCCTGCCCTTATCCCACTCTATGTGGGTCGGCACAGCATGAACCTTGGATCATGCTGTAAGAGTTTGGGCTAAGGTGTTTTATGACCGGCCGCCTGTCTAACGTCAACCCTCCTTGGGAATAATTGCTTATTGTATCTCATCATGTTGGAGGATACTATCCCTTAATCGACTTTTACGACATGCTCGGGGAGAGAAGCAGCTGGACGCATTCTATGTTTTTTCTTTACTCCCAGTCCAGCAGAGAAGTAACTTAGAGCAACTTGTAATCTACCTCCAAAAATGGCTTAACAATTTCTAGTCCGCCAAAAACGCCTGTCTATACACTCCGAGAGCGAAATAACTTAGTTTTTTATGTAGGGTTGGAACGTAAGTTATTACTCACTAAACCAGTTGTAAACGTTGAAAGCGACTTTTGCTGTTGTCTCTATTTAAAGTTCACGAGCTCTACCTTGAAGTCATGGAAAATGCAGTCGTAAATTATGAGACACCGTGAGCCGTGAGCATTTTCATGTTTATCGTAGAAGACGTTGAAAAATAAAAATAAAAGAACTTTGACAACTAGCAAGTATTCAAAACTGTGCTGTGATTTCCGTAACATCATGTACTAGTACATAATAACCCTGACAGATGTTTAGAGTCTCAGAAGTCAGCTCATTCGCTCAGATAATTTTCAGGGTCTCTTCCGACATCACGCTCAGTTCCCCGTTCTTATATATTTGGTTCAATTGTTTGTATAACTCGTTTGCATCTATTTCTGAAATACGTTTTACTGGGATCAAATCAAAGCAGGAGGAAGTTCCTATCTCACACAATGCCAGAAAGCCATCCATCACCCTCACTTCTGATAGCATCCTCAATTTGCCTTCTGTTTTTATGACTAATGTATTTTGCCAATCCCTCCTGTATTTCGCTGATGCTCTGTATGTTTTTGCGGCAAACTGGCAGTTCACGATGAAATTGATTTATTTCGTTGCCAAGCCCGCATGGACACGATAATCTGTTAGCTAGCTTAGAGCAACTTTTATTGACGCATTTGGTACTAATTTCAATTGATGCGGGCTCAGAGTAGGATTATGGCTTATTATGTGATGTATTTCAGAAGTTTTTCAACACAATTCGTATGCGGTCTAATATAACGCTTTACATTACGAATTATTCGTCCAAGATTACGAACCATTCCTTTGATTGACGGTTTGAGTGCGAAGATACTGTAGCTAGGTCACTTGAGATATGACTTAAGTTACTAGGTTTATGGCAAACAACTTGAAAGTCTTAGTAGGTACCTACCTAGCTAGTTTCGATCGTATAAAAATGTGACTGAATTTGTAATCAATCACCTCTCTAGTACCTTTCGTGTGATAAAGTAAAGAACCTAATGTATTCCTAATCCAAGCTGATACAAAAAAATAAAATAAATAATTTACCTTAGTTGAGTTCATTAAACCACAATCTACGTTACCTTACATCTAGAAAAACCTCTGAGCGCATAAAAACGTTTTAGATATCAGATTTTATAACTAGACAATACATTTGAAAGAGCAACATTGGTTAATAAAGCTGAAAAGAATTTTGCATTCATTGCGAACAATTTGAAATCAATTTTCACTGCTTTCATCACATTGAAAGTGTTTTTGAAACTCGCTGTTCCTTTTGGCTTCCATTAGCCTTTATTCATTAGCGAAAAGATAAATAATAATAAGTTTTCACCTTCATCTTAGTCTGAGTCATCTTAAAAGTTTACATCGCGTTGCTAAATTAAAAAGCAAACTCTCCTCGAAGGTCGTCTCGTCATATTCATCAGACGAGATCTATGTTGTTTGTTGCGTCACTGCGTGCTACATAGGTGTTGCCTCACTGTAATAAGTATGACTAGGTGTTATTTAGGGTATAAGTGCCCCACGGGCCCCACCTGAGGTGAATGTATCGTCCGCGTGGGGGCGACAAGGTCACCGTGGTTTTTGACACCCAGTATAAATAGTAACACCAAATGCCAGTGTATACTAGCTAATTATTTCGTGCCAGCACCAGCTTGTAAGTACACATGGCCGGAAATCATTTGTTTTTCGATTTGAATTATCGTTTTGTTTCACAGTAGCGAAAGGTCTACGGCACAGTGGCCTTGATAATGACGATCCAAAACCTGATTGAGGATTTTATTATGAAAGTTATCAAAAAAAAGAAACAAAATTAGAAAACGTAATATTGAGGATTTTATGTGTTGTTGACTTGGCAATGTAATGTGATGTGATAATGAATGGTTTTATTTTTGGCTACAAGTATAAGATTTTATTCAACAACCTCTTCATATTCGTAGAGCAATATATTCAGAACATCAAAGATTGTGTTAACCAATCATGTCTCACAAATAACAAGTCGCGAGAACATGATACCCAAATTCTTTTTAATGGATGCGATGAAACGTTTCCAATACGTGTGAAATATGATACCGCTGTACAGTCATGCATGATTGATGATTCCTTAATCAAAGGGTCGCTGACCTCTCAGGAGCTGGATCCATAGCACTTTACTGGCAGACATGGTCCATAATATCCGAAGAAATCCAGAACATGAATGGGACCGTTTAAATGGAAGTTTGTTTAGACAAAAAATGTAAGCTTTTAAAAACTGAATAGGTAGGCAGATTTTTTTAGTTAAACTGATCATTCATAGGGTTCCATGGTATTCGCATGGAACTTCTGTGAATAAAGGTACGTCATATATAACCGAGTTTAAATGATGGCGTGTGCTTGTAATGATTTAGAGTCATTCATTTCTATATTTTATTTTGCCTCATAATTTTTACTATGACATGACCTATGGAATTAGCTAGAAATTAGCATACAAATGGGATCAGCACATTCGCGACCGACTCGAAGCGTGGTGTTAGAATAATATGAATCTATGGAGCAGCTGCCACACATTAGACGAGGGTAATTTTTTTCAATATATTACAAAAGCGTTTAGATTTGGCAACCCTTTGAATATTCTATTCGGAATTTGTATTATACCCCTTTATTTCTAAACAAGCGCCTTTAGTATTGCTTACATTATGGTATCCTCTCCTTCTTGAACTGTCTCACTATTTAGTGTTATTGTTTCGTTTATACTAGATACAACATAATCAACGTATTGATTAGACGAAGCTTTACACCTCTTTACACGTTTTTAAAAAGTTCATTGACATAAGTTGACACAAACGACCACTCACGTCACCACGTAAGTTTTTCACGATGATTTGATAGTATAATTTCTGGGGTCGGTACTTATTTTGAATATATTTTATGCTAAATATTTGATATAGTCAGAAATCGTAGAATTCTATTTTATTTTGTTGCCTGGAACGAAAACTGGTTAATAGCTTTGACTCTCCATTGTATAGTATTGTATTGACCCGCAACGCAACGTTATATGCGCAACAAAAATTATATAGCACCAGCTAGAGGCCCTTACCCACAGCCCTGCAAGAAAAAGAGAGCTGCTGACGACCTGATCGATATGAATGACATTGTTAATTGTCAAAATTTTATAAATGTCAAGTTAATTGTCTTGTTATAAATTATCATCTAAGAAGGATCTATGCGTTATCTTGTTTATCCTATTACATCATTTTTCCATTTTGAGATCGATTTTACAGGATATAATAATTTGTTCAGCAGTTTAGACGTGAAAAGGTTACTTTCACAGGACAGAGTTACTTTCGCAATATTAGTTTGGATCTAATCTGTGTATTGCATACAATGTTAAAACAGTGATCAATGGCAATATCATCATAATATAATGTGATGACTATAAATATTATGTAAGTTGTTTTTTATTGCTATGAAACTTGGTCCTTTCAGATCTCAACTCTTGTCCGTCAACCCCGAACGTTTTACCGAACTTCACCCCCTTTGATTAGATTCACCCCCTTCTCAAATTTATGGTTTGGTTGGGATAGCACTTTTCTCGCGATGACAGTAAGTCTTAGGCCCTTATTACATTACGATACTTACAGATGACTAGTATCCTACACGAGTCTCGAAAATGAGTCGCCGAGGTCTCACATACATTTGTATGGTGATTCGCACACTTCGCTACCGGTATCCTTCGCGTCTGCTACTAGTCTCGCGATACCCGCGCCTTGTCAGTCACCCGCGCATCGCGTTTCCTTCGGATCTCGGCAAAATGGCGGCGGAGCAGCAGTTCAATATAAAGTTTGTTGAATAAATAGAAAAATATCCATGTCTGTACAACTTTAAATTGCCTGAATATATGAGAAGAGATACGACTGAGACGGGTTGGCAAGGTTGGAAATTTTTATTGATTAGTTTTTGCGGTGTGTGCTGCAAATGCAAATGATGAAATTTTCTTTGTAAGAACAAAGAAAATCGTACCTCGAGTAGCGAGCATGTATTCTATTGGCATGCGACTGTAATATCGTCTCTTGCGAGTATCGTAATGTATGAAGGGCCTTAGAAGAGGTGTACCGGCGGATATGCGGTCGAGCGAGCGTCGTGGTCGGCTGACTGCGCTGCCAACGACGCTTGTAACTATTATCTTATAGAGTCGCCCTCTGTAACCATCTTCTGGATCGGATATCTTAAGTTGAGCAGCCAGGAATATGCAGTTCTTTCGACTAAACACTTCTTTGTTTTTATACATATAAACCACTACTGCTCTGATTTATATTATAAAAAAAACAACAGAAATGTGTTCAGTAGAATATGTGTTGAGTTAAACCAAACTCCAAACTAATTTTATCGCTACATCGTCATCTTAATTACGGTTCTTTAAAATAATTAAGGTTTAAAAATACTGAACAATTCGTTCTTTGATTCTGTCTCTTGAACTTGCAACATGAGACTTCAAATTAAATCTCCAGAACTGATACAATCATCTCATTACCTTCTAAAATTTCCTTTAATCTCTGCGAGAATCTCTTATTAACTGTTCAATGTTGGAACAATGTTTGTACTGTTTACAGGTACCACATCTAAAGTATAACTTTAAAGTGAACTTACAATATAAATATACCTACTCATATTAAAAAAAGTTTTTAAAGTTTACATTCTAACTATAGATCAATAGCGTAAGGAACATGTTTTTTCTTTTTGTTATTACAGTAGAAACTCGAAGTGAACTTACAATATAAATATACCTACTCATATTAAAAAAAAGTTTTTAAAGTTTACATTCTAACTATAGATCAATAGCGTAAGGAACATGTTTTTTCTTTTTGTTATTACAATAGAAACTCGGTGTATAGGTACTTTTGGGGTGATGATAAAATCGATTTGAGGCGTGAAGAAACTTGACAATCTCGCATGCCAATCATACTTTGTCCACTTGATATGTGAAGATATTTATGCTGCCCAAACTTTTACTTCTGTAACCAAATGAAGCACAGTTTTTTGGATCCCGGATCTCACGAATCTGATCCAAATCAAATACCTAGATTAAATAACAGTTTCTTCTGTATAACGGACTTCATAAACTTGCGCGCTGAAACCCATTGTTAGTTTAATGTTGGTCCATGTATCTTCAGATCATTGTCAATCAAAGGTAGGGCGATGATCTTAAGGCAATTCCAAGACATCCTTTGTCGCGATTTGGAACGAATCAAACCTGTTTTGGTACACATTATTCTTCGTTTACTTGTAGTCGAAATGCTATAATTAAAGCAGAGGGCGTTAAATTGATTTCTAAGTGAGATAAAACAGTTTTTCTTGCGTTTTTTAGAAGCGTAAAAATCCGTACTTACTCGTACTTGAAATTTTGCCTCGTTCGTTCGTTCCACCTTACGCGCAGTCATCGTTTAGTTGTCCATTATACTCCCAAAATGGGCCCCTGATTTTCCAAAGACGAGTTTCATGGCCTTGTGACTCTTTTAGTAAAATTATCTAAAATAAAAAATATAGAGAAACAAAACGTCCCCTAGAGTCAGCTCTACTAATAATAAATTCTCGGTAGGTACTTCTTACGTAGTCAACTATACGTTTACTATTTAAGTCAGGCCACTCCTGAGATGTACATATGCGCATGGCATAATTTTGTATTAAATGCAGACGATGTCAAATCAAAACTCACTAACCAGCGACCGCCCTATGAAAAGCGAAATAGGAACACTTCTGAGTTATGTGACTTCAACATAGTTACAACTAGCAACTAGTACATCCTAGGTATTTATAAATATCTCACCTTCAAAACTTTTAATAGTATTCAATTCAATAAAACTTATTTTACAACCGCAATAAGGTGTCAATCGTATCGCAGCACAATGGAAACGGATTCTCCAATGCGGAACTTTGTCTACGAATGTACGTGACTTTAGTATACGACAGACAATATGTCTGCAACCTAGCACTTTATGGCATTACAATAATGTCTATTTTACATTGCACATTTATTTTAATCTCGGTCTGTGTATCTCGATACGAGTGCATACAGTGTAGCCGCCTCCGCACTCCCTGGACACTTTATTGTGTACAACGAACAACGTATAAAATAATAGCATCGGTAAAATATGTGTTGCGAGTACGAGACCAGAATAATATGTATCGATATAGAAATACAATCGAGATATCGATACTTGATAGTTCTTTTAGCACTGAACTGCGATTTTCAACCGTTTAAAGTCGTATCGATTTGAACTAAACACACGTTTCTTGCGTAATCGAATTGACTACAGATTGGTTGTGAATTGGGCAATGACTATTAGTCTTGGGTTGAACTTTGTATAACATTTGAGACCGATTCAACGATAACTCGATAGGCTAGAAATAGTCACGTTTAAAATAATAAAATCTCGCAGACTTTATAATTACTATGGTAAGTTCTAGAGGCACCTATTCTGAAGTACTTTGCATATTAATCGAATGCTCTCAACTGAGTCCCATTAACTTTTTACTGCACTGTCGTCAGTGCAAAGGATCAATCCTTTGTTTATTTCCATCTTGCTCAATAAGGCACTGACATGAGATCAGAACGGCCGTGAATCATCGAAGATCGATCTCACTAAATATGAGCACAGGATCTTTGTAAATGGCTTGTCATGTGAGCACTTTACTTTGATGACTTGATATTGATTTTGCTGTGACAAAAATATGATAAATACCAACAATGAGACCAAATGTTATGATACCGCCAAAGTTTATTTATTTATTATGATCAACAGTTTGAGACAATTTATTATTCACTTGGAAAGAAAAAACATGAAAACAAACCTAGTATTTACAAAGTTATTTGTTCCCAAAGATGTCACCTGTGAAACATTTTTCAAAAACAAAAGAAAAAAAATATCAGTTATTCTTAATTGATGTTTGCTTGACAAGCATAATTTCAGGCGAAAATGATGATCTTTTCTTTGAGAACATGACATACATTGACACATCAAAGGAAATATTTTCACACCACATGTAAGAATGCCAAATCCGTAATTACGACGACAAGCTACAGAGATTTATGAAAGGTTTTATGGACCTTTATTTTTAAAATAGAGATTATTCGAGATTTTTTTTATCATCTGCGTATCGTTTTGTCTGCGGTGAAATAGTGTTTGTTCTATTTATAATATTGTTTGGTTTCTTAGGAAAAAAATTATGCAATTTTGCTTAAACGCTAACTTAAAGGAGGTCACATAAAAGTGTCGACTAAATAATGTGAACATGAATGTGTATGCATAATGTATGCAAGCAGTATAACAATTATTATTTGAGTTAGCTTGGCCTTGGCTGTATTGTATCGTCGTATCTGCTCCTGCCTTATCGTGTGTTGAACTACATGCAATATCAGTTCATATGCACGGCTCTGCATCCTCCATTTCACACTGGCGTTACTATATCACCTATCTATGTAGCACTATATTCACGAATACCCAGTTTGTAAAGCTGTGTGAGTTATATGCAGTAGTCAAGGTCGGCAATGTCATTGTACGAACGAACTCGGCGCAAATTCACACTCACAAACACACGTCACTACGCAGTGTGCTTGTGTGGGTTAGTATTGAAATAATCTTATCATCTAGGTCACCTTACTTTGTAGATAGCACACCAGCTATGCACTTGCACAACTTACTGTTTGCTTTAGAATAGAAAAGCTGTTTTTTCGGATAAAATTGTTTTTCGTGAAGCCTAGAAATTTCTAGTAACTACATTTCTACATTTTTTGATTCATAATCCGTCAAGTTATTTTGATCATGGATCTTCAATACCTCCAAACATTTTAAACGTCTTATCACGTGTAAGCGCGTCGCTTTGTCCATTTCGCGAACTAAGTATTTTCTTCATTTCTCCTAATGTGAGAGAGGCACGCAAAACCGACATCTGTAATTCACAAACGAGAGTAACACGACACAAATACTTGGCATTTAAACAGCTGCTGTGATTGTTATTGTTCAGTAGTTCCAATATTATTTGAAAATTTCTAGAATTATCTCTCCTTATGATTGAATTATAAAACATTTGATCAGTTAAAGGACACATTGTTCCATTTACTTCATTACCACCTTTCGCATCCCATGTTAGTATGTCCATCGTTATTACATTTCGTTCTAACTTTTCGTGTTTGTTTATCTAGACAAAAATAGTCGTCATGTATGTCGTGTACACGAAGTTAAATTCCTCTTTAAAATAGTCTAGCATCATCGTTTGCATTGTGAGTTTTCCATTCTACTTAATATTTGCTCTCCGGGCTTAAAATAGTTCAGCAGTAAGTCAAACGCACATCAATGGTAGCGCGGAGGCGCTCGTCGGCCTGCAGCGATTGACGCAAGTGGCGTTGTTTACAGTACAACCGCCTCAGGTTATTTACATCGGGGTCACAGACACGCCGCAAGGAGACCTGGGTTCAACTTCAACCGATATAATTATCTAACCTGCAAACGAATAGCTCTACCTGCCGGCCGCGATCGTCCACGTAACGCGACAATGACCTCCTTTCCACTCGCTCGTTTATGCAACGAATTGGCAACAGACGGGGTTAAGTGGACTCCGCGAATGAAGATGATTGAGTAAGGCCATCGCATGCGATGCGAATATTTATCGCCGCTTTCTGTTGATACGTTTTAACATGTTAAATTGTCGCGCTCGAAATTTTCGCTGTTATCGGGACGTAGGTGCGTGATAGGTGTCTATCAGCGTCAGGTCAACGCCCTTGACTCCACGTGCTTCGTTATGCAACACTGTGCCCTCAAAAACTTATCGTTCGATGTGTCTCTGATAAGGTCACATCACAATGCGTAACGAATGTGGATCATTTGAGAAATTAAGGAATGTTATAGTGAAAGTGAATTGCATTTTACTCGCGAGAGCGGCCGCGTCGTGTTAGTATGAAGATTTTATCGAAGTTGTTTCTATCTCTTGTCAACAGTGAACAACTCGCACGCGAGCCATAAAGTCGGCAGATATCAATCTGAAGCTATCTGTCGTGGCTTTCTTGCATAGCTGCTTGCTGTCTCTCGGCAATCCGTCACTCCATATCTGACTAGTAGCTGCTGCATTGATTAGATTGCTTTATGGCACTGTCAGAGTGTCAACTCTTAACAAGGCCTATTGTCTCGATATGCGGTTGTCTGTGGACTGTATAAATCGCAATACCATGTAGCTTGGGAACGTGTTGTCGGATTTATACAGAACGCGACTGAATCTAGCCATGAATTTTAAAAGTTTTAAATCTCTACTTTTTCTTCGATTCTTTTTCCATGATCTCGGAACGAATGCTGATCGGGCTCTCAATAAAATACCCAACAATGGCAGCAAAAAGTTGCACGATGCTTGCAAAAAAATATTCACATCGAATATTTACTTAACAAAAAGAGCAGTATGAAGATGGATGGTTCGCAGCGCATCTATTTATATCTGGTCTGGCCATAAACAGCCTCGGCGTGGAACCGGTCGGCCAGGCTGGCGGAATGCCTTGCTCTCGCTAACTACACCGGGTATCACTACACCCGCAGGATTGCAGCGCAGACAATGTACTTTGTTTCAGTAGCCAGAGCGCTGTGCTGACCAATAAAACTGCGCTGTCGTCTGTACCTCCATGGAATTCCGATCAGGTCTCGTTAACGCCGTCGTGGAAGCTGTAATAGGATTAATTTAATTCACGATCAGAAACATATTAATCTCAGAGAGCATTGTTCCTTAACGAACATTACCATTTTCGGCTTGAAATATCGATGTATACATTCTTCCGCAAACATTCCAAAGGTGTGTCATCATAGGTCTACGAATTGCGTTCCATACACCTGCGATCCCATAGTTGTTTTAATGTCCGTGACAAATTTCGCAAATAGGAATGTTGTAGTAGCCATCGAGCCTTCTAAAGTCCAATGACTATCTTGTAAACGAGGCTGGTCAAAATGGCAACTTGAAATACTTAGGTCGTGGTTTATTCCCGCGCTCTGCGCTATGTCGTCGACCTTCCTACCTGGCCGACTGCCGAATGTTGGAGCAATGCCGCAGAGGCAAGTATTATTTACGATACAGATGATTAATTTTCCGCTGGTGTAAATAAAACTTCAATGTTTCATACCTATTGCGTACGAATGAAGAATTACTAATATCCGGGTTTCCCACACAGCAAGCCTTGTGTAGGCGATGTGGCGACACGAGCTGACCCTGCGTCATCATTTGTTTACTAATTAATACCTGGAAAATATTTTTATTTCTTTATATTTATAAGCTTGACTCAGATTTAATTTTATTGCGTCTCAATTTACTTATTCGAGTCCTATCGAGTACAATCATCTCGCAAGTATACCAACCGTAGTGTAGTGGCTTTGTTTAATCCATTTTATTTTAGCAGTAAAAATGTTGAATTTGAGCAACCTATGTGATTATCGTAGGTTCAAAGCACGCGTTGAATGAGTATGAAGGGTGAAAGGCGAAGTTTCCTGTATCTACGCCTCGTCATTGCAGTCTCATCCATCAAACTGACAGCAACGATTATTAATACCCCGACATACTATAGTACTGGGGTTGTGTGATACGCGTATACCTTTCACTGAAATCCGATAAGAAGAGTTGTACCTAAGCTTGTTATATCCCAATCTCAACTAAAGCATTCTCTACTATTTGAGCAATTGAGTTTTTTATTGAACTTGCGAAACAAACTTATACGTTTTCTCACTGTATAAATTCTTCCGTGCTAGATGCTTTCCTAGTATTTTACTTAAAACACTGCCGTATTCACCGAGCATCGCCAGCGGAAAAATTGGCGACCTCCCTTTGTTTAGACAGAAACATCATAATGGAATTTTTTCGAAGTTGACATTGGTTCCATAGTGCAGAGACTTATTGAGTAATGAGAGTGCGCTGGTGACCTTCTTTCGAGCGTGGGCCGAGCCCATGACATACTTCGGAGATGTACCAGCGATGATTATTTCTGTAGTATTTTACGTGACAATACCTTGTTACTGGGCATGCTAAGTTGCCGCAATTGGCCTTAGTAAATGCTGTGGATAAGTAACATTTTATGTCATCATAGTAATTTAAAGTTAGGAAGGATAGTTTGATAAAGGATAGGAAGGACTAGTTAATCTTGATTCACTAGATTTATGTACGTCCATTCTTGTTATGGAGTTACATGTATCTTTTCTCAAAAGCATCTTACAAAAACTTGTAAAGAAAACAACCAAAAATTCAGGAAGGGCCTTGTCTGCCTGCATTGTAATATTCGATATGCCCTTTATTTTATCATTCGTTAATTAGGCAGGTATACCTTTGCAAAGTAAACATGTATAACGTTGATTTTTTCGATCTCGCGTCGGATGTCGTCGGGAGTTTTTGCTCGTTACTGAGATCTGGTCACGCGCTGAGAGGCCCCGGTGGCATGACTTCGGTATCTGTACTTGCATTATTTGATATAGTTTTTGTTTAGAGGTTTGTGCGGGTTCTATGTTATATTGTACGTTGTTGGAAAAAATATTCTACCCATACAATATCAAAAAGTTTTGTAGGTAATTTACAATACGTGTAATCTTATCTACCCTATATCTACGCACGTCATAAGATGCATTATGGTCTAGCACTTCACGAAAGTTGTTGATAACTGTTACTATTGCCTTTGTATCAACGTTATTCGCAACTATATTTTCACGCTCTAAAAAAAACTAAAACATGATGAGGATTCTAGAACAGATCACATAATATAAACGTTATGTCCTCTCTACGTCATTTCATATTATGTTGTTGTGAACTTGCGATATTTATCGCAATTTTGCTCAATGAAACTTGTGATTTCCATATTTAAATTTTATTATTCTGCTGTACCTACATGATTTATTTATTATTATTCAGTTTGATGATATGAGGCTTAAGTGCAAAAGCCCGTGTCTTATTTTCAAACATTAGTTTTAATTTCAATTGTTTGATTTTACAGACATCTAATAAATCTATGGGTTTATAAGAAATAGATCTCCTGAAATGTAGACAAGACGCATGAATAAGTATTTGATGTAATCACAGATTCAACACACGAAAACAAAGCTTTTCTTTGTCGGCCGATAAGAACATCGAAGGCAGCTTATCTCGACTGATATTCGGTCAAAGACCCGGACAGAGAGATATTCCAATATACTTGTTTTATTATTATAATTAGTAACATAATCAATTACATAAGATTTCCTCATTGGTTGTTAGATGTAGTTTTTGTTGGCACAAGTTAGGTGGTTCTATTGAATACTCAGATTTTATTCTCTAACTTTTAATCAAGAAACAATTTGTCACACCTTCGATAAAGCTTCGTGGGAGCGCTAAGCAAAACTCAGGCATGACCAATGCACATTTAATTCGGTCTCAGACTGTAAATGCCAAATTGTTTATGTTGCATGTGGATTACTCCATCGTTTACTTCACTGTCACAACATACTGTAATTTTATTATATTATTCCAGCCACTCGACCTACTTTAAGTCTGATACATTTTCCTCTCGTCGTTTTCTCGGAAATCTAATGTTAATGACCCAAAAACAAAAAGAGGTCATCTGATTCAACTTATTGTTTGCATGAATAAGTATTTGTATTCGCTTTATCAGCGTTTAGAACAAAGAGTCGTTGACCTAGATGGTTCGAACTTCGATTGCACTAATTAGACCTGCTGGGCGATAATCGACGTCACCATTGCTGTGCCTTGGCCCACTTGACTGGTAACTTTATTTTAATAATAATTGGGTCAATAAATCAAAGCAGTGGTTCTAGTAAATGCCTTAGCTTACCTTATTTTGCTGATAGACTGATAGACCTTATCAGTCGAATTTGGAATGTTTTTAGTTTAATTAGTACTAGCTATTGCCCGCGACTTCGTACGCGTTAGATTACTTTTATAAGGTTAAAAATACCTTTTCAAGGGTTGTTTTGAAAAATCCTGAAACACGTGTCCATTTATATTGCATTTACATTACAGTATCCGAACCGAGTTTCAAGCAAACCGCACCATGCATTAAAAAGTTCAATACAAACGTTTTCACCCCTTTTCAACCCTTTATGGGTTGAATTTCGAAAAATCTCGCCTTAGTGGGTGGTTTTGTAATAAAAGTAAGCTACCTTTTAAATCAGCTCTAACTTCAGCGGTTTTGGCTCGGCGATGATGAATCAGTCAGCCAGTCAGGTTAACTTGAGTAACTTACTACTTGAGTAACTTATTCTTGGAAGCCTCTGTGGTGAAAGGAGTCACTCCACTCGTTTCATGCACTTGACTTGACACATGTTTTCGAACTTTTTCACAATTTATCTTTAGCTAACAATGACTTCTTTCTGAAGTTTTTCTTTTGTTAGGTCAATTATGATCCAATTGTCAAGATTTAAAGGAAAATTCGTTCTTTAATAGCTTTAGCGAAAATTATACAAGTTATTACTAGCCAAGCAGCTAAAATCCTATTTAAATTTCATTTTAGTGAGGAAATGCTGCAGCATTTATTCTAATTATAATCTCCCTCCCTTTTCTATTTACTCATTTCGATGTTTACTCGAAAAGGCGCGCCAGAGCGTGGGTGAACGTTAAATTGGGGAGCAGACAGAGACAAAAAACCTAGTTTAGTCTATTGAGGAAGTGAGAAAGCTAGCCATAAACAGTATGAGCCAGCATTATGTCAATAAACGGTGTATGTAGTCTGCTGGGGAGCTATGGCATATCCATTACCATCGAGTTGCTCCTTACCTACGTGATAACTGACGCCACTTTCTAATTCACGGTTCGGATGACGAAAGTTGTGGGGTTTCCATCAGAAATTACTTCTGTTTGTCGAAGAATTAAATGGAGTACAATGGGAACTTTTTCAAAGAAAACGCTTTTCCAAAGTTAGATCAGAAAAACTTTGTTCAGAGAGTTTCACGCGATAACATAAGTAATATGTAGTTAAATTTTAATTCAATTGTTTTGCTTCTCCGAAATCAGATTAACTGTTTTGCCATGTATGACCTTGTCTTGTTATACGTATATTTTACGTCGAGCAAGACACTTTTAAAATCTTTTTTTATACCTCTCCGTACATAAATCATTCTCAATTTATCTAAAAATATCAGCATGAGTTAGCTCTGAAACATTAGTAAACAGTATCAGGACGAGGAGTCGCCGGATGCTCTGCATTCCGGCCAGGCCGTTCCGGCGCGGATGTAAACACTTCCACGTGCGTCCGCTGCAGCGCAGGATCCCTCCTGAACCCATCTGGCCGACATCATGAAACTGTCGGCCGCTCGAGATAAAAACTGAATCGTCTTTTGCCTTCATAATGTGACTTTCCAAGTATTTCAACTGGTTTTTACTGTAAAATCTGTCTTGTAATGATAGCTTGGTTCTCTCTCGATGCTTACTAGTTATTATTTAGTTTCCATTAGCGTGTGTTATGACGCGAAAATGCGATTTTCACCGAGTTGCGATTTCTATTTCAATCCGATTTTCCCGGCGCGCGGAGAAACCGATCGCTCTAGTTGCTGTGGCGCGGCCCACATCTCTTGCTAGAAAGTATCGTAGAAAGTAACATCGCGGCTCTGTCTCCGCTCAGACGATGCATCGATCACGCATTACAACACTTTTTCTGATTATTTTTTTGCATCCCGTGCAGCAGTGTGGATGGAATGCGTGCCAACTGAAATTACTGCGAAATTTTTACGACGTTTCGACATTTGTTTTATTCGAGAAATGCTGGCCAGATTAATGGCGAACGGCAATGCTGTTACCTAATCGTGCACATAGAAAATTAAGCCTGCAGACATTCTCATTAGGTAGACAGCTGATGAATGCCAAGTGGACCTTGTGTGATGATGTCACAACGAATAGAGCGTACTTTCGCCGCACCCGAATTTCAATTGTGCGTAGCCAGTGCTTGTGCAATAGGTAGGTACCCACTTTTTGGGCAACTTTCACTAGTCGCTTACGCGGCCCGCCTGCAAAATGATTGCGTCGTCTGGTTTCTGGGGTCAGTGAAAGTTAGCGATATTGTTTAATCAGCGCTTGTCGCTTAATCATGTTTTTTCTCGCATTTTTTTCCAATAAAAGTGTCGCCAAAGTTTACTCAGAAACCGTGGAAGGCTGAAAACAGCATCCACAAAAGTATCATCACTTTATAATGACGACTTCTGATTTAGCTGTAATCTCTGCAATAAAAGAAATGCAATTGAACGAATGGAATGGCTTGCGATGAAAAATGAGTTATTATTAGTCTTAGTGCCTTGGTAGAGAATCGCGAGCTTGAGTTCTGATGCTATCATAAATAATGTTGCTGCGCGGTGAGCGTGGCGAGGTGGGGAGCGGGGGGGGGGCTGCGGTGCGCGGGAGAGGAGGGAGAGACGCAAGAGTCAAGGCCGCACGCTGCCCCCGGTCGTCGCTCGCGCCCCACTTGTCGCTCTCGAGCATCTCTCACTCGCGCGCCCGAGGAGACCCGAGCGCCAGCGACTCGGCACGAACTAGACCTTCCAATGCGCGAGCGCAACACACTGAACAGCTGAGACGTAATAACATAACACACTGACTCGGTCATCCGTGCATTCAACTTCTGATTAGCTTTCTTTTCACGGGCAATTTGTTGATAGTGTTACTAATCATAGTTTTTATAGTTGCGGCTTGTTAAGTTTGTCTAATGGACAGAAATTATTATGTTTCACAAGTTGATTTTCAATAATGAAAACTTTCATTACGAAAACTGAGAACCTGCAGGGCCTCATCCAAGTTGGAATTCTTTAGCTGTAGAAATTCTAATGACCTCGCTAATCCTGTTTTTCCTTTCTATCCATATTGATAAACTGCCCGCTCATTAGCATTAGCGCTGCATTTGCCAGTGCCACACAAATTCTCATTTAATTGCACAAAACATGAAACAAGAGGAAACTTGATAGCATGATGAATCTTGGTTTTTAATAGGCATAGGTAGGTAGTTTGTAAGAAAACTCGAAGAGTCGCGTAGATATTGCACTAGATTCAAGGACATTCCATTCAGTAAACGGCCATGATTCAATTCATCGAACTCAAAAGAATTTCTCTCCAACGACCTCTCCACAACAGAATGCACGACCGAGAATAGAAGCCACGCCGCAATCCACCTACTAGCAATAAAGAGCCTGATAAAAATAGTTCATCGTGCGCAGGTCAGTGCAATGATACTGCCGTTCTCATATTTAACAGTAGGTGGTCATTCCGATGTAAATAGCCAAGAACCTCGCGATAAAACTGCGCACTTGACCTCTTTATTGAGCACTTTTATCGGGTGAAATATAGTGATCGATTACACGACGCTTCAGCTCTATAAAGTTGGCAAACACAGCCGGTTCCAGTCGATCAATATCCGCAGCTCACTTATTTTGTGAGATTTTAAAAGTACTGTCCTCAAATCTGGCGCGGATCCCACGTGGAAAGTGGTGGAACTAGTTTTTTGGCAGTTATTTTTGCCGATTGCGTAACGAAGGCAAAGCCACTTCATTGCGGCCAGCGACCTGCCTCTACCACTAATCGGCAAAGCTCATAAAAATGTAAATAAAATTGATGTGTTGAGAGGCTTTATATGGACTTAAAATATTACGTTCAGCGCTAGCTCAAACAACATGTTTAGCTCCATTTACTTGTATTCTTGAACGCTTGACACCCTTACCCCCCAATATTCAAACGCGACTCAGAGTTGAGCTCGTCTCAACTCACGGTTTTTGGAAAGTTTCTGATGAAAATCTCTCAAAAAAAAAATCGTCATTTGAGACGTGCTCAACTTTCGAGATGCGTTTGGGTATTCGCGAGTAAGTGTTGCAGTTCATTTTTGCTGCTTCCATAGACGTGACTTCCACTTATGACTTATTCATTTTATGGCATCAATTATGGTTTACGACTTCAATTAGAGGAGGGCAGATGGTGCACTCGATGTAGAAGTGACACATTCTGGTAAAATGGTGGTGCGGGCTAACTGAAATCAGATATGCGTAAGATAGGGGAGGCTCTACAATTATCAGGGAACAACAGACCGGATGCAGAAGAGAAGATTGTTTGTGGGCCATAGATCTAAACCATATGAAGGGAGCGTAGTTATAAATAAATCCGTCTGTTACTTTTTATGGAGTTCCGACTGCGTGATTGACAATTGCCATTACATTCCTATCGCATCGCACTTCTATACGCTACGAATACCAAAACTCTATCGATAACTCATTAGTATGCGGACGGGGATCTAAGCACCTTTGTTTAGGCAGGAAATGTCCACGCTACTGCCGAAACTACTTGCCAGTGTCTCGAAAACATCTCTTCGGAACTTCGTAGGAAGACCGACCGAATAAATACGAAAAATAAAAAGAGCTCTACCCGGCCACCGACTCGACAAATGGTTCATGAAATGTATGCAAATTTTATAGCGTCCGATTTTAGATGTTCTCGACACTCGGGCGTCAGCGTCGGACTACCGGTCTCGATACTTTTATTGCGCAGTTGCATTTTAACATGGACTTATTGTTGGATTTGTATTGTTGCAGGTCGCGAGGAGTTGTCGCCTGCTTCCAGCATCAACGGGTGCAGTACAGATGGCGACGCAAGGCGGCAGAAGAAAGGCCCGGTGCCGCGCCAGCAGGAGGAGCTGTGCCTCGTGTGCGGAGACCGAGCCTCCGGATATCACTACAACGCGCTCACATGTGAAGGCTGCAAAGGTACGTGACATCATTGAAATGGAACGAGCCTTATCTTACTAACCACTTTACGGACGAGCGTTAAGTAGTTCCTGTGAGTCAGGTCAGGATTATCAGTTAACGATGCCACTCAGTAAAGTTTATAAGCTGAGAGTTGGTTTACGATCGATAGTGAAATAGAAACTGCATGATCATAATTTTACTTACGAGTAGAGTTATGTTACGAAATACTATATTAATTTCCTTGAAACTGGAATGCTGCCGTAGTAGTAAACTCAAGCCGACGTTCACTATTGCCGGAGCATACTCGGACTGTGTTGCCAAGCTAGTTATTCCACATGTGGCCCTAGCGAGTCGCCCACAACGTGCCAATTCAGCACTAAATTGGCGCATTGTGTCGAGGCTACAACCCGTGCATATACACTACTCGAGGCGAGACAGGACGTCACAATGGCCGTCTGCTGTGCGTCTGCTCCTGCCTGATTCACCACGCCTATCTGCCATCTCCCCGTGCACCATAAACATTATCATTTTATTTCGCTCCTAAAGAGACAGTTGCGACACACAACTCCACACCTCGTCCACTCCAATTACGACCAATTTAGAAACGCTATCTCGTTGGTTTTGCAATGAAAATCGGCAACATAAAAACTCATGCACATAGGCAGCTGTCAATGACCCTCGCCTTTCAGACAACCTTTGCGGCCATGACTACATTATCTTATCTTGAAACGAATGGTTCGAAATTCTATTTAGTCATTCACTATCCGCGATTGTAAAAGATAACCACTGATGTGTTGTTTGTATTTTTCAGGGTTCTTCAGGCGGAGCGTGACCAAAAATGCCGTGTACATATGCAAATTCGGGCACGCATGCGAAATGGATATGTATATGCGGAGAAAATGTCAGGAATGTAGGTTGAAGAAGTGTTTGGCGGTGGGCATGAGGCCGGAATGCGTGGTGCCCGAGAACCAGTGCATAATGAAGAGGAAGGAGAAGAAGGCTCAGAGGGAGAAGGATAAGCTGCCAGTTAGCACTACGACGGTGGAAGACCACATGCCGGCGATAATGCAGTGTGAACCACCCCCGCCCGAAGCGGCCAGGATCGTAAGTAACATCATTAGCAGCATCTTCCTTGAAATTACATTCGAAATTATTGCTTTTATTCATCAGAAATCAGAAACAAGTGGAAGTTATCTATTATCATTTTACTTCTGATTACGACTAGCCTACAAGCCTCTATGTTAATATTGATTGTATCCTTTCGCCATCACTACTTGTCATTAACATTGTGAAAGGGATAAATTCGCCAATAAAATTTCACTAAATTCACGATCAAGACCAAAGCTGGTCACTGCAGAAACCCAAAACAAACAAGACAAAGCTTCCACTTCTTTCTCCCGTCAGATAGCTTAATCAGAAACAGAGCGAATTACTAATCGCACGGTTTCTCGGAAGCTGGACTGTTTGCAGCACGAGGTCGTGCCGCGGTTCCTGAGTGAGAAGCTGATGGAGCAGAATCGCCTGAAGAACATACCCCCACTCACGTCAAACCAGAAGTCCCTCATAGCCAGACTCGTGTGGTATCAAGAGGGGTACGAACAGCCATCGGAGGAAGATCTCAAAAGGGTCACGCAGGTAATCTTCGTGCCTGTAGGATGGACGCGTATTCTAAAACTAGCCATCCTGACTCATGCGTAGAATTTTCGATAGTAATCATTTATTGTAGTAAAGATAACGATTTGAGTATTTCTAATCTTAAAACAAGTCTAATATACAATACAAGTACAAATCAATTTATTGACATAATAAATATGTTACAGAATAATTTAATTCTTTAAGCTTCTGAACTAGTAGATACTTCGTTTCAGGAGCCAATTAAAATATAAAATTCCTTTTCTCATTACATAACAACGAGTTTACATATTTTTATAGTGTTAACCACACAATTATGTATATACTTACAATGTTAAATTATCCTTAAAAAATATTTCTGTGTCGGGAATTGAACCCTAGACATTGGCCTTTTTCAATTTTACTTTAAGGATCCTTAATAACAGATTCGTGAAAATACTATTGAGTCTTACATTTGAGCAGTTCTAAAATACGCGTTGCGATTGCAAGCATGAAATGCTTAAAATGTAGCCTTAGCCTACTAATAAATAAGTCTACCGGTAATTGATATCGTCTTCATGGTCGCATGGTTCATGAGTTGATGATGATACAAATTCCGCTTTTACTGTGCATGTGTATCCAAACAAATAGAATGCATGTGTCAATTATGAAATAGAAAAACACCGACAAAAGCAGCTTCTATAACCCTATTTCAAGTAATATAATATGGTTTTCGACCAGACATTTTCACATTTTGCTCAACTATTAATAAAATAAATATTTGTGGACATTTCACACAGCGCCATCTAACCCCAAATTCCCAAACTAAGCAAAGCTTGTACTATGGGCACCAGATGGCTGATAGAATACTTATAAACTTCCTTTTTTGAAAATAATACTTAAAACACATAATACCAAAACCTAGACCCGGAAGAAATATTTGCAGAACATACAAGCATTTCTTCCGTAGCGGGATTGAACCCGCGCCTCTTGCGTCTCAGCCGAGCACTCGCCCGCACGTCACCGAAGTCGTTGAAACTTTAAGACTGGCAAAACTCTCTTACCCCCGAATACTCAAACGAGTCTCAAAGTTGAGCACGACTCAAATGACGATTTTTTTTTTGACAGACTTTCATCAGAAACTGGCGAAAAACCGTAAGTTGAGATGTGCTCAACTCTGAGTCGCGTTTGAGTATTCGGGGGTTACTGATTATCTTTTGACTATAAAAGTGTGCACACATTCAAAGCATGCAGAGCCGCGGGAAGCAAGTTACCCGATTCTAATAGGCTCTTAGCATAGGTATTCTCAGTATAGTCCTTCACTGTTTCCAGACATGGCAGTCGGAGGAGGAAGACGAAGATACGGATATGCCCTTCAGACAAATCACGGAGATGACCATTCTGACTGTGCAACTTATCGTGGAGTTCGCTAAAGGCCTGCCGGGTTTTGCCAAAATCTCGCAATCGGATCAAATCACGTTACTAAAGGTAAGAAACTCTACTTCGATTATAAACATGCATAACTGAAATCATTTCCATGGCCCGATATAGTTTAATTTGACAAAAAACTAAACATGAAAATGTAAATGATAATTTCTGGATTATAAAACTATGTTGAAATCAATTTCTATTTGAAACCGTCAAATAAACTGCTATTTATGTAAATCGTCATATTTGACATCCGATAGAAAGTACACCAATGGGTTTCTAAATCTGAAATTATGTGGAGTAGCTCATTAGATTAATATTTCCGATATTTTTCAACGGTTTTCAACGGAAAACGTCGTAAGGAAACCGGCCTCGGCATGTCGCAGAACCTATAAACTTTGACATCGATTCAACTGCACGAAAGGAGCCTCTTAAGCTACCTTTCACCACACTGGTTCCCCAAAGCCTGCACGAGTTGTCTAGTTAGGTCTAACAGTTTAATTTGCACTTTTTCAGGCTTGCTCAAGCGAAGTGATGATGTTAAGAGTGGCGCGCCGATATGACGCAGCCACGGACAGCGTTCTGTTCGCGAACAACCAGGCGTACACCCGCGACAACTATCGCAAGGCAGGCATGGCGTACGTTATAGAAGACCTGCTGCACTTTTGCCGATGCATGTACTCTATGCAGATGGATAACGTGCATTACGCGCTGCTCACGGCCATTGTTATATTCTCAGGTGAGAAAGAGATGACACTATTTTTGTATCAGAATAAGAATTATTTATTTGCAACAAAATCCTTAGGTATCCGTATCCTTAGGGCGATTTAATCAGCCCGCCGTCTAGCGACTAAATAATGGCAACTATTGTCACCTGACAATAGTTGCCATTATTTAGTTTTTCATCAGTCACTCCAGCATACCAAGTATACCTAGTCAGTATACCTATACTGACTAGGTATACTTGGTATGCTGGAGTGACTGATGAGATGAAAATTTGATCTGAAAAATCTACTAATAGCAGACTTAACTCTCGATATTAGAAGCAAAGATGGGAGAACCAAAGTGACATAACGATTTACTTGAAACTATAATAAAACCGGTCAAGTGCGAGTCGAATTAGCACACGAATATTTCCGTACCATCGTACTTGTATATAAGTGTTTCTTGTATGGGCACCCTTTTATTTTATTATTATTATTTGTTGTTATATCTGCAATTGAAATACACATTTTGTGAAAATTTCAACTCTCTACCGTACTACGTAATTTCAACATTACGCTTCATGAGATGCAGCGCGCTGAAAGACAGACAAAAGACGGATAAAAGGGGGGCCCATACAAGAAACATTTTATGTCAGGTATCGTTACTTGACCAGTTTTTTAACTTCAGGTTTATAATAAGATTAACTTTCAAATTCCAGATCGGCCGGGCCTAGAGCAGCCTCTCCTAGTCGAAGAGATCCAGCGGTATTACCTGAACACACTGCGGATGTACATTCTGAACCAGCACAGCGCGTCAGGCCGCTGCCCCGTCATCTTCGCTAAGATCCTCGCGGTGCTAACAGAGCTGCGGACACTCGGCACTCAGAACTCCAACATGTGCATCTCTCTCAAGCTGAAGAACAAGAAGCTGCCTCCGTTCCTCGAAGAGATCTGGGACGTCGCTGATGTGGCGAACACGCCAAGTGCGACGGCGGCCGCGGTGGTCGAAAACTCGGCGCTCTAGCCCTGCCGCCGACATCGCCGCCGCGTAGGATGAACGCCCCTTTGTGAACCGCTCCATTACAACCGCTATATAGCACAACGTAAACTGTACATAGTAAGGAGAAAACTAAGAATTTTTCATACTCACATACTACAGACAGATATATCTATCAAAGTTAGGCAATTGCGAGCGGATGATAAAATTAACTCCGCCTGATTATTATTGATCTTCGACTGAAGTCTGTCCAATAGAACCGTTGAACGCCATTATATGCGATTCTATTGGTTGTTAAACTACCCTCCTAAAGATGCTCTTCAGCCGGTTGCTATCGTTTATAAGTGCAATGGGACTGGTTATTTGTAAAAGTTTGACTTTGGTAGATTTTGGAATAAAGTAACAATGTTGTCTATTACGGTGTTGATGTATCGATTCGCAAACCGGAGTTCAGTCGCGACCCTCAGGAGAGAACGCTCATAGACTGGCTAGTTTTAGTGAAGTGCACGGACACATGGACGTGGTTATTTATAAAGGGCAATGACCCTGCGTATTCGGTGACCGACGCGTGAGATAGTGAATATATGTGTTGTTGAACGTTTGGATATATATTTAGTGTTGATAGTTGCGGGGTAGCATCGGGCCGCGTCCGCTACGACCCCGCCATTTCTTTGCGACTGGGTACTTGTTGGTCACTCGGATACGACTGTATGGTAAGACTTTCTATAAGTACATCTAAATTACGCGTACGTTTATGAGAGATATAGCCTGCGTTGGAACTATCGATCACTAAGAAAGTTAGAGCGAGACAGATATAAAAAAAGAAGTTTATTTTATGCTGTCCTGCTCTAACTCAGCACAACAAAGAGTGAACTTTTTGGATGTGTGATTGATAGTTATAACGCAGCAGAGAAAATAATATATGAAGAGTTTCTATTGGGTGAGAAATTATATGTTTATTTACCAAATTAACATTAACCTGTCGAATCGCGAGTCAATCCCGTTGGGCCTCGTTTGAAGGGAGCATCGGCCGTGTTTGTTTTTCAAAGTTTATGTCAGACGTGTTATTGTGTCCAGTCGATTTTTCAAGTTCCAACGTCCCTTGCTGGTATTTGAAGCTTGGCCACTTGCTCGGTCAAATCAACTTGGGTCACCGTGACGATTGTTTGTAAGACTTTGTCACGGTGAAACTGCGCTAAGAATACCACTGCTGTTTCTGTCAACTTAATTTATTACTGTGATCGAAAATATGAACTTTATAACATAATTTGAATATCACAATGAGTTTCTAAAATGGGTTCCCATGTAAAGTTTTTTTATTTGACATGGACACACTCTGTGAGTCGCTTTGTAGAGCAATCACTGGTGCAATTTATTATTAGAGTACCTAACCAAATTATCCCAATGTTTCGTGTATATAAGCCATACAAAGACCCCCATATTTATAGTAGCGATTGGTATGGATCCGTATTTAAAAGATAAGGACATACTCGTCTGTGTCACGCGTTTAACTATTGAGGCAAGTTTGGTTTAAAAACTTGGACATGTAGAAAAATGGAATTTAAGAAGCGATACCTAGTCCATTCTATTGCGTGCATGTGTGAAGGCAGCTCTTGCATAGTCGGATTAGAAAAGTAGCTCCCCAAAGTATATAAGTATTTATTTTATTATTTTTAGATGTTACATTCCTTTATGTGTAATGTAAAAAGTACAAAAAGGCAGCTTACTATTCTATAACTTGAAATAGTTTAATTTCTCTTTTGGCCGAGCTTACTCTATGGGAACAATATTGGTTTAGTACGTAAAATTGTAGACATGCACGCAATAATGCCAAACTTGTCTTCATTTCAACGTAATAATAACATAAAACTGCCTGTGAAGCACTACGAAACATGCGAAATGCCTTATTTCACGTTACCTGGAAATAGTATTTAGAAACTAAATTAATCGATCTCAAATAACGGTAAGCGTTATTGATACATTTGTTCTTTCTGTTCTTCATCTCGTTAGGTGTCAGTGTCCGTCTACCGCGCTATCATGTTGTAAAAACCGCATCATTTATATGTAACACTCACCGTCACTTGTTGCTAGTAATAACTTTGGTGCGTGTTGAATGACTTCTTTACATGCCTCGTGCAATGTATTTACATACGTATGACTGGTGTTTTGGAAATGCATTTCTTAAATATACGTATTCAGAGTTGAACGATCGGATTTGCACCGCGGAGCGCGCTTGTCCGCTTATGAATCTTTTCTATAATTTTTATTGTAGCAGTAGGGTCAAACTACATGATCTCATGCTTCGGCGTTTTGTGCCTGTCATCCAGTGCGGAAGCGCGCTTTAAATGTTGGGGTAACTGTAGCACATTGCCGAAGCATACTTACATTGTAGCTTGCGTCTAGATAGAAAAACGAAGCACAAATTTTCTCGGAGTGTCTTCTCTCTTTGTCTCTGCTGAGGCGATGATAACCAACACACTGCCATTTGTAACGTAATGAAATGGTGCGAGAGATCATGTATGCGTGTGTTAATATTGGATTTTCCATTGATGCGTATCGTTTGAGTTATAGTGTAGATGAGAATTGATTCTTACGCTACCATCCGTTGCCTTAACAGAGTGACTATCAAAACTGCCATTGGATAAGTGATCGTTGTACTTACGTCATTCGCGTAGTTACATTTAGCTTCATAGGTTTCGGTTTCCGTCGGTGCAGTCGGTCGTGTTTGATACATATTATTCGATTTCGAAATTGTAATAGATTTATTAAGTATTGAATAATCTCGGGTGAGAAGTAATAAGTAAACAGTAATATAATTTGTGTCTTTAGCTAATAATGGAGCATAGTAAGATATAAGTTTATATCGCTTCGAGATGCGGATAGGACGCGACGCCCGAGCGGGGAGCGGGGAGCGAGCAGCTCGGGTGCGAGGGAGACAGACAGGACTGGTCAAGTACGCAGCATCAGAAGACTGGCTCAGGAAAGCGCGATGGTACCGCACGGTAGCCCTGACTCAACCCGTTGCCCTTCTATGCCTTTTCATTTTGATAACCTGTTTTATTTAAGCACTGAGTAATGTAGTGACCAAACGTGGCACGTCCAGTCTTTATAAAAACAATGGACTTTTAAGGAAGGTCCACTGTTGTGTCCATAAACTTTGTACATAGGTACCTTTAGATTATATTGTCATATGTTTGACATATGTACGTTTAATTTTATTCATCTAAGAAAGTACAGATGGCTGTTGTTATTTTTATATTATTTGGGTAGAATTATATTTTTTGTAAATGACCACTGTATTTATGTTTTGTAAGCTTGGTAAGCCATAGGGACTTAGATTAGAGTACGAGCTACGAACATTGTGATTGATTATTTCTTTTAATATTTGTATTTACTGATATATTTTTTGTTCGTCGTATATATTCTTCGTTTCGACAATGTTTCTTAATAATTTGTTACTTCAGAGTGCAATATGTACAAATATTTACATATTAAATATAAATTGTACAGTCAATTTTTAGTTTTAATGTCAACGCAATATAGTACCTACGCTATACTTGGTTGAATGTACACGGAAAGCATAATACATTTATCACAAGTGAGTTGCCACGCCGCTTCCACTATCAATATTGTGTTTTTTTAATACTTAAGTGATTAATTTTATAATAGAATGAATAGGTGATCTTTGTATTTAAATTTGCTAATTTTTTGTAGCAGATTAGATTTGTTTACATTGCTAAGATGAATAATGTACATTTTGAATTGATTTTAAAAGTGATTTAGTTGTTATAATAGTAACGAATTTTCTTATTAGATGTAACTGGCAGCCTTTGGACTGGCAGATTCGTCGATACCAGTGCTTTGTGCAATGTCCTTAGACCAATGGGCGCCCGGCGCGCTGTTACCCAGCCCCGTAGAAACTACCACCTCGTCTATAAACTTACCTGCTTTAGCCGAACTTAAAGGCCAACATTTTACTTCTACCCACCAACTATGGGAAGGCTGATTACGCGTAAGGGCCCTTTCCAACGAAACTGTTGTTTTGTATAATATTGTTTCTATCCGTTAGTCTGCAGTTACATAATTCCTCATAGTACTTTGCCTTAGTAATTCCTCTGTTATGACTTGGTTTAACAACAGCGGTGAAGAATTAGATATAGGGAACAGACATGACGATATGTTAAAATTTTAGAGAGTCAACTTTTATAAAGAGAATACGAAAACAAATTGAAAAGGTGTGTACAAAATGGAAATTTGTATGAGAATTGTTACGCGAATAAACTTACACCTCAAAATAAAACAAAAATACTTTTGTCTTTTATTTATACTTTCCCTCTAGACGCCCTAATCAAATCCTATTAAATACCTACCTAGGAAAATCGGCCGAAACTTCCTTTTCGGTGTTGGTATTCAAAAATACCAATAACGAGAATGTCAGTAACTACTGCATGTATACAATACTTTTAGACGACGCCAATTAATATTTTAAGGTTACCTAGCTTACATAGACGCTTTTACCCCTTTTGCAATTTTAGGATTTGACGCTAACTGATGACTCGCAGTGAGGGCCAACTAAGCTACTATTAGCGGTCGTGTCACTTTTCGAACCAGTGTGGTGAAAGAAAATAAAGTGGCGCACTTCAAAGGCTCTTTTCGTACTTTGCTTAGGAACTTTTTAGGTTCTACGACATGCCGGTTTCCTCAACAAGTTTTCCTTCACCGAGAGAAATGGTATAGCGCATATGTTTTCAAACAAAAATCCATTGGTGTAAGACTGGATTTGAACCCACAACCTTACGAATCGTAAGGCGGAGCTACTACTAAACCACTAGTGCCGTGCCAACTGAGCATAATCATCATTACGTCATGAAGCCATTGCCTGACGTGTAACCTATCAGTTTTCGGACAACCGGTTCACGCGGCCCTCCCACCTTCACGCCCCGCCCCCCGAAAACTGACTCGTGTCATGGCCAACATCTTGTTTCAAACATTGCAAATTCTGGCCGTATTACGTAGGTACCTTATGGTTTAGGTACATAGGTACCTTACCTACCTACATGCATACATAAAATCACGCCTGTTTCGCATAGGGGTAGGCAGAGATCACGGATCGCCATTTGTTACGATCCTGACATAGGTACTTCTTTCGCTCATTCTCATTACATTCCTCATGCATGCCCGTCGGTTTAGGGTACTCTTGACCTGGCCCTTTTCCAAAACGTAGGTTTGGTTTTAATAAATCAAATAAAATCAAAATTTTTTATTTCGGACAACAAGATCCATAATTTGTTAGTAAATATACAAGCACTTATAATTAGGGTTATTTGACTTAATACTAAACATTTTAGTAGATCACCCTCACGAAGCAATGCCACGTGGGAGAGGTGATTCACCTGCAATAGTTTGAAGGATGGTTGAAGGCTGTCACGCACCTTGCGCAACAGGGATGTGGTCTTTTTACGGAGGATGGCAGCAAATCCACCCGTCTCGTATTCTGCAAACATTCCTGATGCACTGCAGAAACGGAGCAGTCCCAACATCATCTTAAAAATATTATATTGTACACGTAGGGTCTCTAGCCGTCGTTTGGTGAAGCTAACTCATAGGTTCCCGTTGTAGAAACTTTGGCAGTAGGCTTTAAAAAACGTTGCTTAAGCGTTTACTTCTTCTGTACACCGGGAAAACCAACGGATCAACATAATTACCTCTTACTGCCAGAGCCCTACGCTCTCGTTCAATGTCAGCATTGTCTTCGGTAATATATACCTAATGGGCAAGATATTTAAAAGTTGCAACTCTATTGATGTTTATGCCGTCAACTCAGACCAAATAAAAAGATTTCTTTTTTCTTTTTTTGGTTTAAAGAAATGTTTGCATGTTCTGCAAATATTTCTTCCGGGTCTGGGTGTTGTGGTACCATGGTACTCGTTTTTTCTGATACCCACGATACAGGGAATCCTAGTGTGGGGTCAGAACTATGTATGTGACCGTTGGGGGTTAATTAATTAATTATTTATTAAAGTAATTATTTTAAGTCCAGGTGAATTATATTCGATGCAATTAAAGTACTGAGTAGTTAATTAATATAGATTTATTATTTCTTATACATGGTTAATGACATTGTAAATATTGTTTGGTTATCTATAATACACAATATACAGAAGAAATTATATGTTATTATAGAAAATATTGCTATGTAACTTTACGTATTCAAAAGTACCTAAACTATTTTGATATTAAAATAAAATAATGATAAACACATTTTTCATTATTCCATTCACATAATTTACTAAAGAATATAAAATGGTTAGGTGCTACTTTTAGGGTAGCCATACACGCTAGGTCGTATCTAACAGATTTGTCTGTACAGGTGAGCCTGAGCTGAGTAGGTAGTAAGCTTTACCTTCACAGTTGTGCAAGATAGACGCTCCGGTTTATCTGTACAATTTTTCCGAAACAAACTATTTGTATTTGTATCGTTTAACTGTACAGGTAAACCTGTCAGGTACAACGTAGCTTGCGGAAAATGATGATCAACAGTAGGTATGAGTTTCGATTATTTTTAAGCTTGTGATGTGACTATTTATTTGGGATATATCATTAGTATCCCGAGTATATAAGGTTATATTAACTCACTATGTCATAAAATACGCCTTTAGTACACTGACGTGTTCGCGTGCGGCAAAAAATCTCTGCGAAACTATTGCGGTAGCGAAATGTCTGCGGAACGTTAAGCAGGACATACACGCAAAAATGTACCTGACAGGTTTGCTTGCACAGTTACAAACGTCAGGTAAGCTTGAATTGAGTAGTAGGTCGACCTGTACAGTTGCACAGAACTGTACAGGCAAACCTGTCAGGAATCTAGACCCTAGCGTGTATGGCCTGCTTTATGCTCGCTCCGAAGTCTACCTTTAGTGGTATCCCGAGTGTATTAGGTTATACTATCGTAAGATGTCATGGAACCTTTGACATGTCTCTAGTGTAAATCCCACTATCCCTACTACAGTTAAAATTATTCGCTAATCGGAAGACTTGTAAATATTTCTTGTAAGTATAAGGCTGTGTTTCTACCAGAGATATGGTACGCAGCTAAGCAATGAATCTGAATATAAAAGTCTTACTTTACTAACGGCTGACGATTAGCGCACAGCCTAAACCATAGCTAAGTCCTAAAAGAATGAAACTTGAAAGAATATTTCTCATACGGGTTATGGGAATGCTCGAAATTCAACTTCTAGAGAGGGTAGCTAACGTTTGTATGAAGAAAACTCCACGCAGACAAAGATTACTTCATAATATATATTGGAAAATGAAGTACATACATACTATCACGCCCATATTCCTAATTAGGTGGGTAGAGCCACAAGTTAACATACGAAAACTTGCAGCCACTTCTGATTTAAAGTCCTAAGATGGATATGGTGACAGGTGATCAGCCCATCGTCATTATCGCATTTATGTTGAAGAGGATACTATCCCTTAGTCGACTTTTACGACATGCTCGGGGAGAGAAGCAGCTGGACGCATTCTATACTTTTTCTTTACTTCCAGTCCAGCAGAGAAGTAATGAAAAAAATGGTGTAAATGAAATTGGTGTATTTTTTCTTCGCACACCGCCTAGTAACACATTCCGGTAGAAACACAGCATAAGTATTCTATCAGCCATCTGGCTTCTTTAGTTTACGCTTAGCTGGGGGTAAGCTTATGTGAAATATCCACATTTTTTATTGGTTTACTTAAATTTACTCATCGAAAATCGCGCTGCCAACTAGGGGTAGGTACCTTACGATGGGTCCGGCGAGCTTTAAGAGCTCCTTCACCGGTGGGAACAATGACACAAACCAACTCAGCAGCAGAAGGTAGAAGAATACTGTCACCACCTTGTCGACCACGAAGAGTCTGGAATAAGAAAAATAAGTATAACGTCTAAGGAACTCATACACTAATATTATAGATGCAAAAGATTGTGAGGATGTTAAACGGTAAAGGAAAACGTGATGAAGATACCCTCGGCTCAGTCAGCTCGGGTAGTTCCCTTATGTACTATGGAACATGTAATACTTTTATTTCTCAAATTGTTCTATAGGACAAGGTAAATAAGACCTCTTTACGATTATCTTATCACACTGACTCTAGAAAATAATCATAATTTATTGTGGCACTTGTCAAAGTGACTAATTTGATTGACTTGATTGTCGCATTATGAGAAATGTCCTCTAACTTGAGATTGGCAGTAATAGTTGTTCGCTACTATACGATCGATTGCCTATGTTATATTCATGGTCATGGTTAAAATAGAGTAATTGACATTATCAATGTTATTTAGCTTTTCATGGAAGATTTTGGGAAAATTTTATTACCATTTTTTTCTATGGCATGAAACTCGGGTGAAAAGCTAGTATGTAGTTCTATGGAAAAAATGGGAAGAAAATGTGTCATTTTGTTCGATGACGTCATGTTCCATAGTGGGAACTACCCATCAGCTCTGCACGTATTCTATCTCTATCTAGTCGTATCACTAGATCTATCGATCAAGTGTGGTGACATGATTAAAAGTGCGCCTCAAATTCGCCTTTCATGCCCTTGATATTTCCGAACTTCTTCGGTTCTACGACATACCGGTTTCCTCACGGTGTTTTTCTTCATCACGACTTCTGCACGACCAGATTCGAACCCTTAGGATCGGAAGGCAGGATCACTACCAACCTTCCCTTTCTTAGCAACGAGACAATCTTAAAACACTCACATATTATTCTGAAGTCTGGCCCTCGGCAAGTTTTCTAACTTCTCCTTCATGCAGTAAAGTTTGCCGCCAACCATACAGCTCTCTATATACGGTTCGTCTTGTATAATCGTCAGGTCCATGGCGTAGGTTTCCTTATCCTCAGGATTGAGGTTCGCGAGAGATTTAAAGTTGTCAGTGTCAAACCACCACTCACGTGTCGTGAAGTATTGCAGAACTTCAAGACCGACCGATATTCGATTCTGGATTCGTACCATGCTGAAAAAACAAGATTTTAAAGTTATTACGGTTGAAAACTGGCCTTAAAGCTTAGTTGGTTGTAGGGAAAAGCATGTAAAAGGATAAACAAGATAACGCATAAATCCTTCTTAGACATTAATTTATAACAGGAGACAGTTAATTTAACATCTAAAACATTTTGATAATTGACAATATCATTCATATCTATCGGGTCGTCAGCAGTTATTTATCTCTTCTCTGCTGGACTGGGAGTAAAGAAATAACATAGAATGCGTCCAGCTGCTTCTCTCCCCGAGCATGTCGTAAAAGTCGTCTTAGGGATAGTATCCTCCCCAACATGATGGACCATCTTTAAGGGCGATGGGCAGATCACCTCTTACCATGGTTCACCATTATACATCTTGAAATTTTAAATCAGGAGTGGCTGCAAATTTTCTTATTTACCTGTGGCTCTGCCCACCCCATTAGGGATCCGAGCGTGATAATATGTATGTATGTCTTTCATGGTGAAATAAGCCCTAAAAGGTTTTGTGGTCCTTCGTACGCGAATAAGATCAAAATAAGGTAAATAACTCACAATCTCTTCTGCCTGAACAGAATCATCAGGAAATCGATGAGATAAGCCGGCACGATGTGGTAGAAGAACACACAGAGGTCGTGTATGAACTTGTTGTGCCGGATATTCCCATCCGGGTACCAGAGTGGCCCTTCGAACGGATATTTGCGGACCGTCGCCTTTCCGATATCGAGTACTTGTTTCCATGTTGTGTTTCTATCGTCACCTGTGGTTAAATTGAAGACTGGGATCTCTGGCGCTCTGGAAATAATAAGAAAGCTGTTATACTTAACACATGCCGAATCGTCCGCAAGTTCTTGCAGGCAGACTGCAATGTCAGTGAGCATTCGCCCAATTTATTTAAGTAGGAAATGTTGATGTGTACTTGGCTTAGGCCCGTGAACTGTGATCTACTGAACCGAGTATAAAAACTATAAATAACAAAAATAATAATAATAACACCCAACAGTTACATACAATACTGACCCCACACAAGGATTCCCTGTGTCGTGGGTATCAGAAACTACGAGTACCATGGTACCACAACACCCAGATCCGGAAGAAATATTTACAGATCCGGCAAACATTTCTTCCGCAGCAGGAATCGAACCCTCGCCTCTTGCGTCTCTATATAATATAAAAAATAACCTAGGTGATTAGGCTATTTTCATCCGGATACTAAGAAAGCCGCAGACTAAAACGCCTGGACATCATCATCTTCCTCCAGCCCTCATCACACTCTATATGGGGTCGGCATAAAATGCCTAGTAAATTCATAATTTACCTTTCCTTTGCCTGTCCGATTCTGTAGCCAATAACAACAATGCTGTTGATGGCGATGTCCAGCGGGATGACCTCCGCGTGGTAATGTCCGATGCAGTACATAGATCGGATGACGCCCTTGCCGGCGCCCACCATCAGCCCTATAGGCCCGTTCAGGTTGTCGACCCAACCCGGGGTAGGGTCCTTGAATGCGGGAGTCACTGAAATGGTCAACGAAAACTGTTATTAAGTTTTTCGTTTTTTCTTCGAATTTTATTTAGAATAAACATTTGTGATAGTCTACAGTGTGGTGAAAGAATTCAAAGTGCGCCTCGAAAGCTCCTTTCGTGCACTTGACATATATTTTCGAACTTTTTAAGTTCTACGACATGCAGGTAGTCTAGTAGTATAATAATTAAGAAACTATTTTATTTGAAGCACTTACAAGTGAAAAGTGATTCCGTGAGACTTTTTATGTAATTTGCTGCTGTTTTTACAAGTTTTCACTACACAGGAAAGCATAATTCTATTTTTAAGACTCGTGACGTACTTAAGAGCAATGAGCATGGTTTTAGTGTAGGTGTGTGCGTGAGCGTGTATGTTTACTTTCAGGAGCACGGTTTTGTGTGGCTTCACTTTTGTTGTTCGCGGCGCGCCGTCTTTTCTTTTTACTTGGTCTGAGGTTAGTAGTAGTAAAAGTAAGTATTTACCTATGCTAGGCCTCGCGATAGCCGTCGGTAGGGCCGGGTAGCTCTCCCGTACAATAGCCTCGGCCAGCCGTTTGGAGTAAGTGTAGCTGTTGGGATGTTTCTGGTACATAGATGGCGCTAGCAGCTGTAGCTGTTCCGTTGACAGCCAGGAGGCCGCGTTGAGGACCTCGTGGGGGTCAACCGGTGGGTCGTGGACCTGAAGAGTGAAGATTATGTTGGGATCGGCAGGGGTCGTAGAAATGAAGAGTATAACTTGTGTTACAGCTTTTGAAGGCCTCGGTGGCGTGGCAGGCGAGTGCTCGGCTGAGATGCAAGAGGCGCGGGTTCGATTCCCGCTGCGGGAAAATGTTTGCACGTTCTGCAAATATTTCTTCCGGGTCTGGATGTTGTAGTATTATTATAAGGTACTTATGTATTCAGCCTCTTGCTTGGTTCCCATGGTACAAGCTTTGCTTCGTTTGGGGCTAGATGGCGCTGTGTGAAATGCCCACGAATATTTATTTTATTTAGCTTCAGAGATCGATTAAGGGTCGTAGAAATGAAGAATGCAAGATTGAAATATGCTTCAGGGCTTCGATCAGAGGTCTTAGATAAGAGTGTCAGAGATATGTTAGAACTTTAAGGCGCGATAGAAGATTGTACAAATGAAGAGTGCAAGATATGAACGGAGGGTCGTGAATTCGTTGAATGTAAGATTTTGTTATTTGGGGTCGGCCGGGGTCATGAAGAGTGAAAGGTTATGTTACAACTTTAGAGGTCAATAGAAGGTTGTAGAAATTAAGAATGCCAGATTAAAACATGCTATGGGGCCGGGGTGTCTCGGGAACATAACGGATGCAAGAAAATGTTATTTTTTTTGTTTTAAGTTAATTGACTAACACCACATATAAACTTTATTATTAGAAAGGGAAAAATATTGGGATGAAGCTTGTGAAATTGTTACTTTCATATTAACTTAACTTATATAATAAATAAATAAATAACACCCAACAGTCACATACATGTCACAGTTCTGGCCCCACACTAGGATTCCCTATGTCGTGGGTAAAATAGCGGGCAAAATAGCTTAGCTTTTGACGGCTTTTACAAATAATTACCTGCTTATCTAGTAAAAATTACCTGCTATTAAAACGCCGTTGGTCAAAGTGAAGGTTTAAGAGCACTTTGATGATGCAACGACTTAGTGCGGTTTACCAAAATGACGATCAAAGATGTACATGTAACACTATCATTTACATAGAAACTATGTCATTGAAATAAAAGCGAAGATGATCTAAGTACATCTACCGGAACACATAAAGGTTTACCTTCTCAGCCAGCCGATCGTAATCCGGGTAACAGAAGGCAGTAGATAGATGTATGAAGGCAGCAAGGTTGGTCATCTTCTTAGCTATATCCAGAACGCGTAGTGTTCCTTTGGTGTTCATCTCGAGGCCTTCCTTCAGTGGCGCCTCCAAGCGGAGGGTGGCGGCGAAGTGGAAAACTACTGACACCTAGAAAAGGTTATTTGATTCACATTACATGATATAGGTACCTGTTGCATATAAGGGTTTTAAAACATTAGATTCTACAAATTCGACTATCCTTGCGAAAGTTTGTGAGGATGTGACGATGTTTGTGTGCCTCAACCACGCCATAAAACTAATTTAGTACTTAAAATTTACCTAACTTACTAGGTATGTAATACTATGTGAAATAAAATAAACTTTATTTGTATTCCACTAAACAAACATTGCTATCGATATCGATATGAATATTTTGTTGCACTACAATACTTGACCTCGAGTCGGCCAATCAGAGCGCAGTGACCGGCCCAGCGTTTTAGCAGGTTTTGGCGTAATTTGTTTTCGAACAAAACAAATAACAATACCGCTCTATGCAGTTATATGCTCGATGGTGAAAAATTACGCGCGAGATGAGCGAGCACAGCGTACCGCGGCAACGGCCGCTGAAGCGCCAGAAATTTAAAGCAGTTCAATTCTAAGCGTTGTTACGGTTCACAATCTTTCGACAGTTTACAATCTCACGAGATAGATTATAATCTAACGGTGTTTACAATTTTACGGTGACATATCCATGTAACGGCCTGAGACAGTAAAAAGTTTTCGAACATGCAAGCATGTTTATTACCCGCCTACTAGGTTAAATCAGATAGGGTATTACTGTTGTACATAGATAGCAGACACAGTAAAATTAAATAGCATTAAAAGTTACTTTTATTTTTAGAAAGCAATTTTTGCTTACATTTCGTAGAACGTAATTAAAGTGTCCTATGATTATGTCCAATTTGTTAAATTACATTTGAAATTATAAAACATACTGTTTCTTAACCGCGAAACGCTCCGCTAAATCTAAATATATAAAGCGTTACTGGCTGAATCATCGCACAGCTGTCTAAGGTGCTAGAACCGTGAAACTTGGCAGTTATTCCTTTAATGGTGTAGGGGGTACTATGAAAGGAATTCCCGAAATTCAACCCTTAAAGACGACCTCGGTGGTGTCGTGGGCGAGTGCTCGGCTGAGACGCAAGAGGCGCGGGTTCGATTCCCGCTACGGGAGAAATGTTTATATGTTCTGCAAATATTTCTTCCGGGTCTGGGTGTTGTAGTATTATGTATCATAAGTATGTATTTACAAAAAAAAGTATATAAGTATTCTATCAGCCATCTGGTTCCCATAGTACAAGCTTTGCTTAGTTCGGGGCTAGATGGCGCTGTGTGAAATGTCTACAAATATTTATTAATTTATTTAAAGGACGCAGCGGGAAGATGAAGTTTGTATGAAGAAAACTCAACGTGGACAATTTCGCCAGGCTTTGTATTAGACTAAAATTATTACAATCAACATAAGAAACTTAAATTTGATTGATTAGCCTAGTACAATGATCTAATCTCTGCATTAAATTAGATAGATATAGAAAAGATTTTCATCATAACATGTGAATATTTTTTTCAAAAAAGTTGTTTGTAAATCGATCGCATGAGTCTTATATACAAAACGGAGACAAAAATGCAGGTTAAAATAATACTTACCTCGTCATACAATTGCTGTAGTTGGTTCTTCTCGATGCCGAGGTGGTCGTAAAGTATGTCGCCAGCAACGGGAATCAGTTTCTTCATCATGTGGGGTTTTTCTTCTCGTATCCTTGAGAATAACTAGAACAATAATTATGTTTTAAAAAAAATCTGCAAAAGGTCACTCGACCCATCCAATTACTGACCTATGTTGCTTAACTTCAGTGATCGATTACAAACGTTACATTTTTTTTCTTGTATGGGGCCCTTTTTGTTTTATTTTTCTATATAAAAATTGACACAGCTATGCTTGAATCATGATTGTTGACATGATCATTGAAAACAATCGAAAATCTATGCCTGAGTTCATTTTGAATTATACTAGCAGTACTTACAGGCAGTTTCCACATGTCCTCAATCCTGGTCTCCGGCGTCTTGCCGCGCTTGCTGCGCACAAGCGCGTAAATCCCGCCGATGTCTGGCACACTGTACAGCAGCTTCTCTATCAACACCTTCCCCATGAGCCCTGATGCCCCGGTGATGAACACCTTTCGGCCGCGGTACCATTCGTTCACTTCCGATGGCATTTTGTATCACTGGAAAAAAAGAGGAAGTTCGGCAAAGCTGTACGGACTAAGGAATAAATGTGAATGTTTTGACGAGAGCAGTGGTGGTCTAGTTGGTAGTGACCCTGTCTAAGATCCTAAGGTCGTGGGTTCAAACCCGGTCGTGTACCAATGGATTTTTCTGTGCGAAAAAATTATGTGTGCTATACCAGTACTCTCAAACGGTGAAGGACAACATCGTGAGGAAACCCGCAGCTTAGTCAGCTCCGTACGTGTTAACCATGTTTTTCCTGTGGATAAGGCCGACTAAGCTGACAGGATGGAACAGGTGCTGGGCAAGCCTACTCCATCTTAATTTGTCCCGGGCACTATAGCGTCCCATTTGTGAAGGTAAAAGTTGCCTCCTGAATAAACCATCTACTATAGATGGTAAAAGGCCTTAGTAGTTTTTTTTTGACGAAAGCGAACGAGACAGCGAGCGACTTTGTCCTTCTGTTTCGTATCGTCAACGAAGTTGATTTGCTTTGTTGAGGATTTGTGAATGCGATGTTGTCTGTACCTTCTTACGAGTATTATAAAATCCGAAGGTTTGTGAGAATACTTGTATGTTTGTGCCTCAATCACAGCGTAATTTCTGAACGGATTTGAATGAAAGTTGGAATTAATAGTGCGTGGAATAACTAACCATAATATACTATCCGGGTACAATGCGTGCGAAATCGTAGGATTGGCGGCTAGGTAGGAAGCTTACCTCGTAATAAGCAAAGTCACTGATTGTATCTTTCAGTTATATCGACTTCTAATTGTTTGCAGTAGGTAACTATGCAATCATGATGTTTCGCAACGAGTGGGATTCGAAAACAGAGTCGGCCAGGCATGCGTGTTCAGTGGAGTAATTGTTATTTATTAACTTTCAACTTGGGTAAAATTATGTGAAACTTTTTGCACCAATTGTTTCGAGTATTTGAGAAAGAATTAAGGGCCTTTTTTAACAAGTGCCTTCTTTCTCGTTTGTCAAAAAGAAAGTAGGTTAATATAGCACTATCACGATGCATTACGAGCCATCATTTCGAGTTCTTGTCATAGTAATGGCTACAGTAATCTTTAGGATAGGCAAGTATATGCTTAGGTTGCTAGACTTTCTGTTTCAAGTTTAACCCGTTCGATTTCGAAGTCACGACCTTTGGTTCTGAAAGTGGGCTCGCACTTGCTCAGCTCGGAACATACCTACATCATTCAAGTTAATGTATACGCCAGCTAGGTGGAGGGAAACGCAAAAACAGCTAAATAAACGTTTTTAAAAAGCATTGCATGCATTTGCATCTCCAACTTGACGAAGATGAGATAAATACAAATGCAGCAGGCTTATAAGCACGCTCATAACGAGTTTATTTGCTTTGATGCGATTTTGTAGTATGATCAAGAAAAAGAAGCAACAAATTACTTGTATTCGTGTGTTCGCTCGTGCTATTACTAAATGCTATAACAGAGATAAATCAAAGAATATTATTTATTGTTGCGAGAGTTTTGTTTTTGAACTGCTTCTCTCCCAGAACATGTCGTAAAAGCCGACTCAGGGATAGTATCCTCTCCAATATGATGACCATCTATGGGCGATGGGCTGATCACCTATCACTATGGTTCACCAAATCCATCTTGGGACTTTGAATCAGGTGTGACTGCAAGTTTTCTTATGATTACTTGTGGTTCTGCCCATGCTATTAGAGATACGGCCGTGATAATTATGTATGTATGTAGATTTTTGTTTGAACATTATGATTTTTATATTGGCTAGACGCTAGCTTTTACTTAACATAAAGTATGAAGGAAGCATTGAATGTAAACAACGTCGCAACATGTTCAGCTGACAAGTACTTAGGTTACGAGTAATGAGGTGTGCCGTGTTGCAATCGGCACCGATAATTGCAAAGTTGCATGGTGCGGTTTCTGTGAACGTTCTTTTCAATAATAAGTACTCGTGTCATATTGTCAATTTCGTAAGAGGTTAATGACTACTCTTAGATATTGAAAAATCATGGGATTTTAGATTATGGTTACCAGGCTTCATAAACGTAAACTAAATAATTGTCCCTTATTAAATTTTCTACTAAATACCTGGCGGATAAGATAGAGAAGAAATTGTTAGAAGACATCTAGGGCATTAAGACTTATAAACTAACAAATATGTATTCAACTTAGCACCAAAATTGAGAAATGATTGTTTAACGCCTAAGCATAGGTAATACGATAGAACTTAGGAGTTGAACTATGTAGGTTGATGCTCAACCAATAATTTCTGTTAGTTCTGCTAGGACGGTATACAGTAGTGATTCTACAACACACGAGTGGAACAAGTGCAGTTTACGCACCAATAAATGTATAAGTAAGCTACTGCAGACCTCGTTTCGAGCAGCAATGAATCCGTTACGCGTTAGTAGGTAATATCAGTTTTACGCGATGTTGATGTGATGATTTAATAACAAGTTATAAATAAACCAGTTATACTACTAAACGGTTTATTACAATTATCAATTCGATGTTTAGTTTATGTTAGAGGTTAGTTTTAGAACATAATCGTTAAGGCATTTTTCTAATTGGTAAATATTGTCTCTAATTTCTACATTCTTCAGACAGAACATTGCTGGGACCTAAGGGATAGTTATAATCAAAGGGAAAGTTAAGGGATGATTACAAGCCAATGGTCTCATAAATAAAATTGTAAATGTGGTACTGAGTGTACTGAGTCATCGATACACAACTGTACTGATAATATTATGTAGGCAAGTCCTTATTATGTCATCTACCAATATTTCACAACATCCTTTTTCGGAAATAAAGGCGCGCCTTTTGTGTCATTAATAAGAGGGAAACCTTATTTACCAAAACAGTTAATTCACGTGACAATTATATAGCCACACGTGAATCATATAGAGATTACGAAATAAATAAGAATCAGAAGGCACTAAAAATAGGCACAGAAAATATTTAGTAAAAATTACCTGTTATTTTAGGAAAAAAATCATAGATTCATATTCGAATTGCAATAGAGACTTGAAAGTTATGTAAAGTGACCAATAACTTGAACACTACGGCATTCCGCAAGCTATTTCTATTTACTTTAGCAGTAAAGGTGTCATCTTAAGCAATCACTTAAATTAGCATAGGTACGTTCGAGAGCTTCTACTGTAGAGTTCCCTGTAAAGGATTGCTATTTCCAAATTGGCAAGTAAATTGAGTTTGCTTTTGCGAATTCCTACGCAAGTTGTATAAACCGTAAGCATTCAATTTTCCAGTTAGGTGTTTACTCGCAACTGCTTGAAAGTAGTAGTTGCTTAACTGGAATACCGATTCGAGCACCGCTCACGATTTCACTAATAAGGTTCCCGGATCTTACCAATATTACTCGAAATTAACTACTTAGATGATACAGATACAGTACAATCTTGTAAAAACTACCAAACTAGGGTGAAAATTTGAATCTATACAGCAGTTTGGTCCAAACAATGATGTCCAATGAAAATAATTCCACACACCCAGGGATATCTAAAATACCCGATGCTCGTAAGTTACCCAATTTTTTTGCATTTTTCGAGTTATGATTTTTAATGTTTTTTATTGAGTTTGTTTGGCCAGAAAGGTTTAAACTTTTAAAAACAATTTCGGTGGTTTTTCAGATTTTTTGTAACATAATTTCTACGAATTGTACTTTCATGCATAAAATAATCAACTTCCTAGCATTAGTGCAAGTTACAAAAGTTTTGATCTAAAGTGACAATTTTGTGTTTTAAGAGATGTTGTAAATGATATTTATAATTAATTAAATAAAGTACCTACCTATATATCAAAGAGAAATGGTTTAATTTTAGCTACTTTATTTAATCAGAAAATAAATTATGCCATATAAGATTATGACAAATCTATTTAATATCTATTGGGGGTGTAAGGAATTTTATTTTTATTTAAACGTCACTGTTTGGACGCAATATGAGGTAGGGGAAAGCCTAAGAAAATATGAATGGATTATGTATAAGGAATGAGAACTGAGATGCCCCGAGTTAATTAGAGAAGATGGAAGAAGGAAGCATGTTATGCCAACCCCAGCTATTGGGATAAACGCAGGAATACGATGATGAAATTATTCATTAAACAAACATCCAAATACAGACCTTGGTTAGTAATTAAAACGTAAGGTAGAATAGAATGTAACAAACAATAAAGAATAACGCGTAGTTATTGTCATGTTGAGGACACAGGTCAAAGCCAAATAACAAAATGTAATTGTTACGGCGGCGGCGACAAAAACGTGAGGATAACATAGGTCAAGATGAACGATTTTGAGCCTTCGCAGTACAAATATCTGTCCGATCTATGCGTTAGTCTTATCCACTCGTTAATTACGTGTTTCTACTACTACATTGGTACCCAATACTCTTTTTTGTCGGTTGACAGGTCTGCTGGGCACTTTACTAGAGCCTTTGACTCGACTAAATAGATAGATTGCGCGTAACTTCGTATAGGTCGCCACGTAGAGTAGGTAAGATACACTGCGAGAAAAGTTTGAACTTGGATATTTTTGCTCACATTAGAGTTTACTTATTGTTTAAGTAGCTTTTTATTGAAAATGCACGTATTGACTACCTATGTCTCTACTTCTCTGCTGGACTGGGATTAAAGATAAACATAGAATGGGTCCAGCTGCTTTTCTCCCCGAGCGGCGAGCATGTTTGCATGTTCTGTAAATATTTCTTCCGGGTCTGGGTGTTGTGGTACCATGGTACTCGTAGTTTCTGATACCCACGACACAGGGAATCCTAGTGTGGGGTCAGGACTATGTATGTGACTGTTGGGTGTTATTTATCATTTATTATTTATTATTTATCATTTATCATGTCAAAGTCGACTAAAGGATAGTATCCTCTCATGATAGGCCATCAATATGGGCGATGGGCTGAACACCTGTTACTATGGTTCACCATATCAATCTTGGGACTATGATTTCCTTAAGATTACTGGATGAAGACCTCAGTGGCGTGGCGGGCGAGTATTCGGCTGAGATGCAAGAGGCGCGGGTTCGATTCCCGCTACGAGAGAAATGTTTGTATGTTCAGCAAATATTTCTTCCGGGTCTGGGTGTTGTAGTATTATGTATTATAAGTACCTATTTATTTACAAAAAAACGCTGTGTGAAATGTCCACAAATATTTTAAATATTTATCACTTGTGGCTCTGCCCACCCCATTGGGGAAACGGACGATAATAAGTGAGTATGTTTAACGTAGATAAGGCCGACTAAGCAGAGAGGATGGTATAGGCTGTTGTATAGTCCTGTTAGTGTAGGCTAAAAAGTTGCCTACTGACGCAGTACCTATAAATCATCAAGTATATGACGGATGTAAAGACCTTACTGATTATGTAAGTACTTTATACACAATATTACAACCCAATCGTAAAAAAGGATTTAAAGTGCGCCTCAAAGGCTGCTTTCATGCATTTGACATTATGTTTTCGAAGTCTTTACCGTTTGAGAGTACTGGTATAGCGCACATATTTTTTCGAACAGAAAAATCTATTGGTTCACGACCGGATTTGAACCCACGGGCCGCTACCACTAGACCACCAGAATTCATGAAGCAAAAAAATTGTTTTATGTTGCTACATAGCGCTCAAACCGGGTGGATAGGTAGATTTTGAAGAATTAGGTATTATTACCATTTTTGAAACACAAAAAGTTTTAGTTCTGAATTCTTTGTTCCCATTATCGCGCACTTCCCATGGCAATTAATAGTCAAAGAAGAAGCTAAAGTCGACCGTCGGTATCATGTAGACCATAAAGTAAGACCATAATGTATAATATTGTGAACATTGAACTTTGATAGAGCATGGTAGAGCCATGCTATGACCTTTATTTACGGGTATTATGGAAAAACCAAGTTAGTTTACGGATAGCAGATTTTGTGGCAGACAAAAACTAACAAAAAGAATTATAAAAACAACGGGCGACAAAAAAAATTGAGAACCTAATGAAGAAATAATATTTTGGGAACCTGAATGTTCTTTGGATGGACATGGGACACTTAAAATTTATGTAAACTTAATTTTATTGTTTGAAATTATTATTAAATGTCAACTCATTTTACTAAGAAGCTTGTAGGTAATGTATAAGACGTAAAGTTCAAATAAAACCGGTCAAGTACGAGTCAATTTCACACACGAAGGGTTCCGTACCTTCGTACATAAAACAATGTTTCATGTACCTTTTATTTTATTTTGATTATTTGTTGTTATAGCGGCACTAGAAATACACATCTTATGAAAAGGCTTAGTAATAGGGTCCCATTGCCACCCTTCGGGTACGGAACCCTAAAAAGTCATTGCATAAGCAATCAATTCTATAATAATTTATTATATTGTCTGTGCTCTTAGATCGTAATTACTTACGTACAACGACAACAGTATGAACCTAATTGTTCATAGTTAATCGCGTTGTAATCTTACCATCTTTTTGCAACGAGATCTTGCTATTCGATTACCTTGAGTTGGGTCAGTGGCAGTGAGATACGATGGTGCTAAAAGGGGTGAACGATGTTGAAAGAAAAAATAAACGTGTAGAATGAGTCTCACGATGAAGACAACCAGAAGGACAATAATAGCTTTAATATAGGTATGAGCAAAGATTTACACCATGAAATATCCATCTATCTTGGGAGGATTGTATCAGGAGTGATTGCGAGTTTTATTATGATTACTTGTGGCGCTGCCCACCCCGTTAGGGATACGAGCGTGATAAATATATAAGTATGTATGTATGTGTGTATTATCATGAAAACAACTCATTTTCTGTATCGTATAATTATCTCTTATTTGAGAATCGCAGTCGAGCGTAAATGGTTATTCAAAGCCAGATTTTCTGTTAATTTTCATTGAAAAACTATTACTTTATCGAACTTCATTCACTAATCCGATTTTACTATTACAAATACAAATATTTTTTTCATAAAACCTACGACTGCAACTTAGTGATGCACTTATTCCTCTGTGTCAGTTTTCACTGTGTTACAGGAAGTAGGTCCTTTATTTCTCATTCCTTTATCCCTAATAACTTTAACCAACTAAGTATAAATAAAAGCGTCTTACCAAAAACCGACCGCTCCAAAGTCCGAAACACTCACACTGAACTCATACGAACCTCAAAACACGCAAAAACTTCGAAGTGCAGAAGAAAAGTGAAAATTCAGTTCATGCTACGAGCACAAACCGCGACGGTTCATGCGAACGAGCGTGTACCGACTAAGGTTGTATAACAAACTTACCGAGTAAGTTAAGTAGGAGGTACTATTTCGCTGCGAATTTTGCAATAGCCGTCATCTTTGGATCTTTAAATTAGGTACGCACCGGCTACACTACTTCTTCGCTACTACATTGAGCAATCGTTTGTTATCGGTTCAATCTCTGGTGAATTTGAAATTGGTTTCTAACTGTACGAGTCGGGGAGTAAGAAGAGCTATCTTTCCTTCTACAACGAAAGCCTGTGCACAGCCAATTGATGGGGTTCAAGGGTAAGTAGAATTTTCACAATAACCAAAAATTAGAAAAGCTATCGATGGAATGCCATTAAAATATGCATTTCTATCTTTACCTATGTGAATACTATTTGCTGTCCTTTCAACTGGGTAATTTACATAACAGATTGCATTGCTTAGCATAAAGACAATACTTTCAACGCTTCGCGAATTTTGTGAATGAAAAAACATTAATTTATTCACACTATTATGCTAATGGCAATCATTGAGAAGCTTTTGAAGTAGCTATTTTAACTGTTACGTCATAGCATCTAAGCGATGCATCTAAGTAAGTTCGTATGAGCTAGTGGCCAATTCTTGTGACGGAGTTTTTAGGCCGCCTAAAGGCCTCCGTCAGGCCGCATTTTGAAATGTGTGAAGATTTGTAGAATAACTCCAAAGCTATAAAACTGTTGAGTCCAAGTGAATCTTAATTTTTTTACAAATAAAAAAGAGAAACAACGTGATTTATGAAACAATGATGTGCAAAGATTTTCAATCAAATACAACGACTATTTTAAATAAGTATCGTACCTAAATCACTATAAATTCTAAAGTTGCTTGCACACACATTAGGATATGACGATTTATGGTTTAATCCAGACATAACTTTCAATTTAATCAATATTTAAGTTCATGTATCTAACTGTGTCATAATACCTGATTAGTTGAGCTGAGACGTAAGCAGTTACTGTTAAACCATTACAGTTTCTACTTAACAAGTTACACTTACCAGTTCTTATGTTAGAACTAAACTTGGTTCTAATTGATTCGATTGTACAAAGGATAGGTAGGTACTTGATGCGGATGCATTATTTTTGCCGTAGTTTTACATATTTTTACTTTAGGAACTCATGATTATCACGTTTGCCTTTTGCCTTTTAAAAGGTCGGAGACTTTGTAACTAAAGTTTTACAGAGTTGACCTTTTGTACAATAACTTTATTTGAGGCAACAATAGACAAGTTTTAGATCTTAATAAAATTAATCTACGACTCAATAACTAAAATTCATATTAAAATACAAGGAAAATACAATAGCAAAAATTTGGACATAATAATCAAGTGTCTCAAGATGATAATTGACGTCATAATTGTGTTGTTGTCAAATGTTTTTTATAGCAGCATATAATTGTTCTAAAAAACTTTCATTTATTTTGTTAGTAATTGTAAGTGGCAAAGGCGTGACTTTGCAACAATATTTTATAGGATACTTGAGAAAAAATATATTTCTTAATAACATTGTAATAATGTTATAGTTGAATGCTACAAAAACCTTATTGCGTAAGTTACCGAAAAAATACAGCGAAACGAAAAACAAACTATTATGAGGTAGGAACTAGGTATTTTTCTGAAGAGATGCCGCAGCATTAAACCTGAGAGTCAGAAGTACGGAAATTTTCGACAAGATCCACAGGCCTCTAATTTTTTGAATTTCCGTATAATTTTTCAGAAAATAATATATTAAGCTTATCTTATAGATTACGATTTAGCCCAAAAGGTCAGTAATAATCAACATCATCGAAGAATGTAATCGATTTCAGAAATTTCTAATTCTATATTGTCGAATCTCAAGTCACCATAACAAACAGCATCTCATGTGGTATCATCATCTTAAGTTTGAAGGTGAGTTTGTTTATTTGGGAGAACGGCAGTGCCCCCGCCAAGACGAGCCAATAGAGGCGGGGCACTACCTCCTTTTTCTGGAACCGTTTCGTCGTATTTTCGAACCGTCATAGCTTTGGTCCGGATGATGCTAGAAAGCCAGAATTTTCAGGATATACATTATACAAAACTTGAGTAAGATTAGGAGGTTCCCCAGATTAGAAGGAATTCAAATGAGAGCTGGTTCCTGAACCTCGTACTCAAGCAGAGTGTATATCGAAGTCTCAAAATCACACTTGGGACTAGAGATGCATTATGAGTGGGCTACTACTAGGTTACCAGCATTTAAGATTTAGCGCCATCTATTTGACTTCTCACTTACTAAGAAATAGCGACTCGCACGCAACATAGCTTCGTGATGCTTGCTTGAGTCAGTTAATCACACCATCTAGCGATTATGATGAATAACTACGTCATAAACATCAAGAGAGACCGTATAGCCGTAAGTTGGTGTTTTAAATACGTAAGAAAAACTATGTAATCTTGTCGTTATTCCACAGATGGCACTTAATACAAATATCATATTGAGGATAAAGGATGAAATACTGTGAAATCAGTTTATTCTTTTTGTGATGCAGAGGTAAGTTATGAATTAATTCTAAACTTGTATAGAGCTTTAATTTTTTACCGTGTAAAGCCACTATTACAGTACTTATCTATTACTTAACTTAATCATCAGAGGACGAAATCCAAAAGAAAGGTTTACTTAAGTTGGGTACATGCTTGGTGAACTCTGCGTTAAAATTGTCGGTGTAGGTATATGACATAACTAGCTTACACACGCAGCTTCACTCGCGCAGTGTAAATTTCGATACCCAATTTTACATCTTTTTGGGGTAATTTTGAAAAACCTTGAAACACGTGTCCATTTATTACATTAAATGCGTACTGTTTTATATATATAGATTGTGTAATGCCTAAATTCAAATCTTTTGTTTTCATATTTTTATATACATCTTTTATTGATTATGGAATCGGCACCAGCGCCAATTATGTACTTTGTGATCAGTGTGTAGGTGTGTCTGTCGTCTTATTGGATATACTTGTATGTTTACCGATATTATGACTTTATGTAACCTCGTCCAATTCACACATGGCAAATGCTTTTAGAATAGCTAAATCTATTTGCATTGTATGTTATATTGCATTTGAAATACTTAAAGTTGAATGTTCAGTTCAAAGTAGATTCAAAAGATCTACTCTAAAAATTTCAAACCGTTTTGATCCTGATTATGTTCTTTTGCAACTTTTGCAACATGCAATATTCGCAATAGTTCATTATCAAAACGGGTTGCACCAACTGTATCCAATCGCAATTATGATAATGGATCGTCCTATGCGCAGTGACGTTTATAAAGAGAAAGTTGCCCGCCCACAGCGCGTACGCAACCTTTTCGTATTTTCGGCCCCAAGCTACCATTCAGCTCTCGATCTCCCATCTTGAGTGTGTACTGCGTACTTATAGTAATTATGGTTTGAAAGAACCAGTAACTCGACTAGTAGTAATAGTAAAGTGTTTATTAGCTTAGTAGGCACGTTGTTTAGTGCTAGTGTGTGAATTACAAGTGTTCGCGAAATTCAATGAGGAAACATAATTGAAGATAACATGTTTACTAGTCACTAAACGGATAAACATCAAGGCTTTAAAGAGGTGAAGGCGATTTAACGAGATTGTACAAAATTGAATTAGCCTCAGAATGGCAAGTAATTGTGAAACGTGAGACACAGATCAAATTATGAATCTTATCGAGGATCTATGTGTAGGTGGTGAATCTACCATCTAATTAGATCCACTGTCATGCAGACCCGGGAGTCTGTGTAAGTCGGTCGTGCTCACCGTTGCCTATCATATGATATATCATCTGGCTCCCGGCCTTGTTACCCGATATCGACATTCGATCTGCCAGAACTGGACACGCATAGAGCACAGAAACATTACTTGCTGGAAACGAATCTATCCCATATTCAGTACGTTTCGAGACCTATGCAGTTTCACACGTTTGGGATCAAGAGGTCGGCGCTATGAGGCGTAAGGAACCTTCTCCGTCGCAAGCCTCTGGCAGAGGCAGGAGTCTGATATCGACGAGGACTAACCAGCAGTTGCAAAGAAAGGCGACAGGCGGGAGTGCTAGAAGCCTCTTGCCAAGAAGCTACTCTTCTCCATCGTCCCAAAACGAACCAGAACGTCGATCTCCCCAGTCAGTCCATAAAGACTACGTGATGCGTAGCTTTTCATCGCCAGAGTCCAAAACTGACTACAGACGAAACTCCGATTCATTCTTCAGACCTAAAGCTCACGGCTCAAGAAGCGAGTTGGATTCCGACTTGGAAAACTTCGAACAATTTGAAGAGTATCTCCTTGACATAGACGCTGATCAGGATGATATTTTATTGAGGCATTACAATAGCAGCCCTGAGAGGGAGGAGCCTAAGAAGGTGATTACTACGATGCTGCCAGGTAGCGGCCTGCAAAGAGTTTGCATGAGACCAGTATCGTCGTCCACATCGCAAACTCTGCATAATGCTCGTGAAGCTATGAAGAAACTTAAAAAAAGCGATTCAAAAGGTAATATTTATCTTCGGAGCTAAATAATCCAGCGTAGTAAAAAATGTAGCTCAAATATCAAATTGAATAAGAAAGCTAATGAACACCATAAAAAACTAAATTATGCCAACTATTAAATCGTTATTAAAAAGTTCACCACCGGCAATCTTCTAAAAATCATGATTGCTCTTACTGTGATTAGAAGATTTACCGATTATTCGGACGAACAGCATAACCTCAATAAAAGCTCACACAAATCGTATTTTAAGCGAGAAACGATGCAAGGTTAGTTAGATACACAACTTGTTTAGCCACACTATGTAAATGCAAAGATCAAAATTAGTTACTCGTACAAATACCATTTGGCGCAGTGTGATACGATTTAAAATAAAATAAACGTTATTGAAATGTAGGTAATGATAAAATAACTTATGGTCTAAATCGCTTTTAAGATCAAACATAAATGAGCGTTTTTATTGTCAGAAGACGTAAACATTAACTTTATTTAAGTTTATTGATATACTAAATAATAATGATAAGAAAAACTAATGAAATATCTTATTTTTATCCATAGATTGATAAGGGACAAAGTTTACAAATCACCAACATATGAAACACAAGTCTTTGCGCACAGGTAACAGCCGCTTCAACTTAAAACCCCTCGTGATGAAGATGCCTGCACGACACATGGTGCAAATAGACGCAGAATCCTCTCAGGGCATGGAGGAACTGCAGACATCACCAGAGTTTGACATGGAGTCAGCAGAACTCGAACGAGAGCTCGACAATGCTGAGCAACACTTGGATAGAGGCGTTGCTATGGCCACTGAGGAGAGCGATGCTGATACTGTAAGTACAACCCTAGAAAAACAGTTCAATAAACTTGCAAATGTCACAACGTAGAATAGGTATAGTCAAAGTAACTCCTGTGAGGATAGAAATGGAAGTCACGTCGCAGCTTGCCAATCTTATTTGATGAAAAAATCCACAAGTTTTATAGCTTTTATCAAAGGTGAATAAATAAATCAGAAACTTGATTAGGGGCGATAAATTTTGTGACACATGAAAGTGTTTAGTTTTTATGTGTGTAAGTGAACAAACACAACGTAATAAGTGCTCAGAATCCCGTAAAAGAGTGATGAATCTCGAAGATAAATTGAATTTCTTTGTGCTTACCCAGTATAGGAAGCCATAAATAAGAGAAATGTATTTCGGTAGGCGGCGTCGCCTCCTCGTCCTAAATTTTTGTATGACTTGATTTCAGAAAATGAAATCCAGAATTACACGAAAGTGCAAAATGATTTCCTATTTATACGCAACTATATTATTATAAGAGGGACTTATTTTACTACTACTAGAATGTTGGCAATTATTACTTAGCAAAATATTTAAAACATATTTACATACATATTATCACACCCGTATCCCCAATGGGGTGGGCAGAACCACAAGTAAACATAAGAAAATTTTCAGCCACTTCTGATTTAGTCCTAATATAGATATGGTGAACCATGGTGACCGGTGACCAGCCCATCGCATTTATGTTGGATAGGATACTATTCCTTAGTGGACTTTTACGACATGCTCTGGAAAAGAAGCAGCTGGACGCATTCTATGCTGTTTCTTTACTCCCAGTCCAGCATAGAAGTATTTAAAAAATATTTAAATTGTGACTAAGGTTTTGTGAATGGCAGAATTCTCAAATAATTGCTACTACAATGGAATTAACGAAAAATAATATTTCCACGCATTTCATTGACGAATTAATAACTATAGATAAGTTTTATCCCTAATACCGTATTAATGTTCTTTCAAATTATTGCACTACGATGTGATCACAGCATATCGAATCAAAAGCCCAGCCCAGTAAAAGCTCGTTCTATTTTACAATCGCGTCTCCTCGATCAAAGTTGCGACATCATGGCCCATGTCCCCGATCTCATCGATTGCATAACCTGTCAGTTGTCAGCAACTCATCATTATTTCTTTAATTTACTACCAATCCTACTAATATTATAAATGCGAATGTTTGTGAGGATGTTACGATGTATGTTTGTGCCTCAATCACGCCGTAACGGATTTGATTGAAACTTGGAATATACATAGTACGTGTGCTGGAATAACATGTAGGCTACTTTTTATCGGGGTACCACGCGAGCGAAACCGCGGGCGGCAGCTGGTAATTTTATATGTCTTCCAAGGTGTATTATATTTTGAACTAGTGGAATGCCCCGCGCCTTTGTCCGCATCGAGATTTTTTTCATACAAACTTCATTATCTTTCTGCGTCTTCTAGGAGTTGAATTTCGGGAATTCCTTTCTTAGTGTACCCCTAGACCAAAAGAGGTATATAGCCTTTTAATTTCCATGCGTCTAGGAGTAAATTTAAGATGTGCGTTGACTGTCACTTATAAGAGTTTTATGTCAAACTAGCTGTGGCCCGCGGCTTCGCTCGCGTGGAATCCAGAAAAAAGTAGCCTATATGTTATTCCAGCACACATACTATGTATATTTTAAGTTTCATTCGAATCCGTTCAGCCGTTACGGCGTGATTGAGGCACAAACACACATCCTCACAAACTTTCTCATTTATAATATTAGTAGGAATAATTTTAATCAGTAATATTAATAGTGTTGTGAAAAACAGTTTCAATATTACTAATATGTGCTCTCTTGTTTCTGTCTTTGTTTTAAAAATAGACGAGTACATCATATCATAGAGATTATAATTCTACATAGGTGGCATTTCAGAATGGTCAAAGGTTAGGTACCCATTATCATAAGATACAAGCGGATCATGAATCATGTTCTTTGCTACTATTCTGGCATGCTATGTTTTTTTACGTGTAGATTTATAGAGTACTTGGCTATCTTATAATTTCAAGTGATTTCACTCACACTGCAAAATACATATTTTAGGGTATTCAACGTTTTATGAAAAATCTTAGCAGCGTCTAATTAAATTATATTAAGTTAGTTTAGATAGTCGCTACTAAGGCTTGACCTAAAAATGGGGCATTTATCACTTAAACGTTCCTGTTCTAAAAATAATGATGCAAAGAGGAAATAACATTAGTAATTTTAATTTCCTCTACAAATCAAGACATAACGGGCAGCAAATAAGTAAAGGCGTTTTATTGTGTTGTCCACAACAATGTGGTTTGAGACTTGGAGCAGTTTTACGATTGTTTATTTACTACGGCTCCGTATGAGACACGTGTCCTCGTGATACAAGGCTCTCGCGCACGCGTGCGATAACACCACCTACTAGCTATGACTTTATTGTGGCTCTTAATAACGAGACTACATCAGAATATGGCATAATCAGTTCTATGCTGAGTTACCAACCGTACTGCTGTGTGAAATATTCGTAAATTACCTACTCAGCGTAATTAAATGCATATCAGTGCGGGGCGCGAATGGCGTGACGCCAATGAATAGGCATCAAAGCCACCGTTCCCGTGGCAGCAAAACATAAACATCGCGTGATCGACAGCAGTTGCGTCGAAGTCGCGTGCCGGAGTCTACGGATACGATGGTATGGTGTTGTGTTGTTTTGTGCTAGTCGCCGAGTACTGGAGTGGAGCGGTGCTCGTCTAGCCGGCATCGGCAGCCACCAGAGCAGCGGGAACAATGAGTGCGCCTTGACCTTGCGGCGCGGGGCCGGGGGACGGAGCGCGCGATGACGCCAGCGCGGCCGGCACGCGGTTCGGCTTTCGGGTGCGATCCTTCGCGGACGGCATCCGTGTAATCTGGTCAGCGCGATTCCGAACTTTGTCGAAAATACCGGTAGGTGGGCGGCGTCGCGACGCCAGGGGCTCTTGCGCCGAGCTCATTCTGCGAGTCGGCGCCGACGCCGACGCGCCTCGAACGACCGACCGACCGAGCCGACTCCCGCCGATCGAGTGAATCGCGACATGCGCGCACACAGACATGGGTAACGTGCAGTGTTGCGCTAGCGGACGCTTTCCAGAAGGCAAGCCGCAGAACAAACCGAAAGAGAAGAAGAAGAAGACTAAAGGACTGAAAGGCGTAACGAAGAAAACGAACGGTGCTGGTGCTGGTAAAGGCAACGGGAGTGTCCAGAAAGTGGTAGCCGTGGCCGAGGACGAGGCAGAGCGCGCGGCGCCGGCCGAGCCCCAGACCGAGGTGCTAGCAAAGGCGGCGCCGCCAAGCGAAAGTGTTCCAACTGCCGAGTTGCCGCAGAATCACAGCACTTCGCAGGGCGAACCTACCACAGAGGAGACTGATGCAGCACGAAACGAAAGCATCGCAGTGGCAAGGGAACGCTTCTTCAATCAGGTAGGATTGCTACTCAAGTCTAATTTCGTATGTTGAAGCCTCTGCCCCTGTCTGTAACTATAGCAACAAGACGGACCACTACAAGTGGAGTGCCGCGTGACGAACTAATCCCTTTATCGTAGCGGAACGAATGCTGGCTCGGAGGTCGCTCTGTTTTACATCAGCTAATGCCGTGTTCAGTGCTCTTGATATCTCTCATGCCGTATCTTTATTCTTGCCACACTGAAAGGGGTCTCGGACATAATAAAACAGATGTTTGTTTATTTATTAGGTTTGTAATTGAAAAAAGTTCGGAAGTCGAGGGTTACGATCTTTCTACTCGTATATGTACTCGTAGATGTGTTGTTGGAGCTCTATTAGGGAAAGGTAAATTGCCCGAATTTTACTTTGTCGCACTAGTCATCGTTCCTTCAGTCTGTGTCACATATAATAATTCTAAGTAATTTCTTTCCAATTTTTTTAGTGCAACGAATGTTGACGTACGATACGTCTTTTTGTAAATCTTCATAGCTCGTAGGTGGAATTTGTAAAATTTCGTTGCTTCGATGGTATGTTATCCTAGTGTGGAGCTGCAAAACGAATTAACTTTTATTTCGTGATCAGGTCACGAGTAAGCGACAGTTTGAACATACGAAATTTGAATGATTAAAAATCAAATCACGTCTGTTAGAACTGAGCAAATGAATGCGCAGTCGAAGCTAATATTCACGCAACTCTTGTTTGGAGGCATGGAGGTATTGAAGGCAACAGGAAAATTTGTATTTTCGTAATTAACAGTATTTATGTTGACCTAACGATCTATAAACCACAACACAATCTTATAAGGCATAATTATGTAGGCATTTCGACAAAATAAAATCTGTTACGCTGGGAACGATTTACCTTAGTTTTATGTCGTCTACGTACTTGTGCATTAAGTTGAATACACAATGTACCAACATGCAAACGTCCGCTTATCTCATTAGCACACGGTTTGTGTGTACTCAAAGGTTATTGGACAGGTTCTATGTGATGATCTAACATGCATAGATTAACTATCAAGGATGTAAGCATCTTCTTTTAAGATAGTAAATACGATAATATTCCATTGCCCTACAAAAAGACGGCATGAATATTTTCCTAATCAACATTATATTGACTTCGAACATACTTATCTGACAATTTTAGTTGATAGATATACGAGAATAAAAAGTATTCTAAGAAACACCGGGGAAAAATAACGATAAAATTTGTTGTCTTGTTCAAACACCATTGTTATTAATAATGTTTGCACTGGTAGTCTAGTGGTAGTGACTCCGCCTTCCGATCCTAAAGTCGTGGGTTCAAATCCAGTCATGCACCAATGGATTTTTCTGTTCGAAAAGTTTATGTGGCAGTACTCTCAAACGGTGACGGAAAACACCGGCATGTACGACATGCCGGTGTTTTCCGTCACCGTTTGAACGTCACCGTCACCGAACCTCAAAAGTTCAAAAAAAAAGAGCCTTTAAGGCGCACATTAAACCTTTTACCACACTGGTTCAAAAAAAAACTAATGCCACGACTAGATGGAAAGATCGATGTTGTTTATTGTTCAGTGCTATATTTTTTAATAATCGTGTTTCGACTTTGAAAATTTAATTTGAGGCATTCAGCTGCCAACCATCCATCCCATTGTGTGTAATTTTAATATTATACTGGTTTCACTGCGATGCCAGAGAACCGATTTAACGTTTACTTTTTAAGTGTTTTTCAGTACTCTGTGCTTTCCAGTTTTGATCACAAAAAACTTTATGAAAATCAGCACCTGTCACCGAATTTATGCTTTTCGTTTTATCAGTTTCTACAAAAACATACCATTAATTACCCTCGAATGCTTTCTACAAACATTCTGCGTCATTCTTTTCAGAAAAATCATTGGCGCTATCGACGCAATCTCCGACCACGCTTTTCTTTATATTTGTAATTGCATATTACTTATCGTAGTAAAAATAACTGTTTCTGTGAATCGCCCTCAGATCTTCAGGGCTTTCAGAGTATGACGCGATTTCACGCATGTCATTGACTCACCGAGGAAAGTGACCGAGTGGTTCTGATTTCGTATTACACTCGTTTTGGAGTGAGTCCAGGCGATTCCCGAAATAACTTCACTGTTCCGAGTTGCACGGTTTTATTGCTGGTTGCAATAGTTGTTCCATTTATGATGTGCACCTTGCATACCTTTTTGTTGCATTTTGAAATAGGTATCTAATCCGCTCGCGTGATGTAATTTTGAGACCCCGTTGTACCCCTTTTTGAGGGTTATTTTGAATAACTTTGAAACGCTGGTCCATTAATTTTGTATTTAAAATACCTATTCTAATCAAGTTTTGAGCCAATCGTACCACCCGTTAAAAAGTTACACTCCACTTGCACCCCACCTGGTGGGTATCTTTAAAAAAATAAAAAAGAAGAGTTTTATTAGGTACTCATGTATTTTAAAGTTTATTTGTACCAAGTATTGAGCGAATCGAACCAAAAAATAATTTTCCATATAAACTCTACCACCCTGTTTAACCCCTTTGAGGGTTGATTTTCGTAAATTAAATTAGCCTATGTGTTATTTCAGAACTTAAACTATTTACATTTTAAATTTCATCAAATTTGTTTAGAACATTTACGGAGACACGTGGTAACAAACTCACACACACACAAACTTTTGCATTTATAATATTAGTAGCATACATAATGTTTGTAACAAATGATGATAATGGAGTTATGGAGTTGACAGTAGTAGAAGTAATCTACTTACCGATTTTCTTATGAAATCTGGTGATAGACGTAGAGCAAGTCCATGAGTCTGCAAAGCAGTTGACGTCCATTTTCAATGTTCTTGATAACGGGCGCTCTTTTTCGAAACTGAAAAAAAAACTGTTGAGAATCATGTTAACATTAAATTTAAAAAACATACAATTATAAATACAAAGTTACTAGACAGTAGGTATTTCCACACAATCCAAATACGAAAGTCATCAAGCTTAGGTTAACAAACATTCAAGTACCTACTTGTAATTCTAATAATACGATGTATTATGATGTATTTCATGTTAAATTACATATTATTAGCTTATATTTAGCACATTGATTATAATATGTACTATTTGCATCTGTTAGAAAAAAAATAGCATTTTTTATTAGTATGGATAGGAAGAAGCGCTTCTTTCCCTGAGCATGCCGTAAAAGTCGACTAAAAAATAGTATCCTCTTTAACTATGATAGACTATTTATATGGGCGATGGGCTGATCACCTGTCATCATGGTTCACAATATCCATCTCGGAACTTGGAATCAGGAGTGGCTGCAAGTTTTCTTTGATACTTGTGGCTCCGCCCACCCTGTTAGGGATATAATGTGTTGATATGTAGTATGTATGTACAAGCACTTCTATATACCTACTTCATCGAACTTTTCTATTCACATAAGTTCTAGATAATATATAAACTTTTTATTGTTTAAACACTCAAAACGAAATCAAATTGTTTTTGAACGGAATTGGCAGCTTGCCAAAGTTATTTCTACAAAATCATACCTGTGGAGATTTGTAATATCATTTTTATTCGAGCCTTGTGTTTAAATTATAGTAAGTATTAATGACATCAGGTTTATAATTAATTAACCGAGAGCTTTTTACATTTTTAGTTTATCTAAGTCTCCTCAAAAAAATATTTTCTTTAACTTGATTTTGAAAATTCTGCATTACCCTCGAAACCATCTTACTTTGTAACAATATTTCTTGAAAGATAAGTGTGGGTATAGATTATTAGGTACTAGGATTCACCGACAGTCAGCTAGTAGACTGAACACAAAGATTCACAGATTCAAACTTTCGCATTAATAATATTAATGTATCAGTTTTGTTGTAAGAAGATTCAAAGTTCATCTTGTTGCTTTGAAGACACGGGCGCGGCGGGTCAATGGCGCATTACGTCATTACAACAATAAATAGTTCTCAATTCTATCTTGTGTTCATCATACATGTAGATGATATGCGATCCAGTAGTCTCCGCACCCAAATCTTAATTCCGCCTCTAAAAGAACTAAGACGCGCCAGAGTGCTCTTAGCATAGAAGTATTTTGATTTTGAGGATCATGAGTCACTAAATTTAAATAGCAAACGTAAACATTTGGTTAGCTTGTAAGTCACGGTTAGTATTTTTGAACATATTCACGTTCACACCTACTTACGTTTGCAAGATTAGTCAACTCTAACGGCGGATTGTTCACGCATCTAAATTTAATAATAAGGTTACTCAATTAACGATCAAATAATATACCATTTCTCATAAAAACAAGTATTTACACAGTTTTAAAATGCGGTAATTATATAAATTTATTGATTTTCTGATTTTTTTTTTCAAGTACAAATGAAGTCAAACTAAGACATTATGACATCACTCTCTTAAATATAATACATTTACAAAAAACATATATTACTTTTATAGGCCCTGTTTGATTAAGTTATCGACCTAGGCATGACATCAAATGAACCTAATCTCATTTTATGGTCATCAGTATTAGTTAAAGTTTATGCAAATAATAAATTATAGAAAAAAACTATGAATCAGGAATCGAGTTTTATACAATTTCCATAGATGAGTCATCAATTCATCATCATCGAAGCTGTGTATTTATAGAGGCTTAGTTCAAATCCAGTAGATAGATAATGTTTATTAATTTGCCCACGATACGAGGACTAGTGCACAATATATGGCTTAGTGATCGCAGGTACCTTCTCTATTATTATTGTTACTAGTACAAGAGTTCGTGTACTTCAACTCCTAGAGGACATAGCGGGAAGAAGTGGTTTGTATGAAAAAAAAAAACAGGTCAAATTTGAACCGACGAGTTGAATTCGCACACGAAGAGTTCCGTACCATCATACATAAATGTTTCTTGTATGAGACCCCCTTTTATTTTCATTATTTGTTGTAATAGCGGCTCAAATTTTCAACTCTACCTATTACGGTTCATGAGATACATCCAGCTGACAGACGGACAGCGGAGTCTTAGTAATAGTCCCGTTGGCATCCTTCGGATAAGGAACCATAAAAATCATAGATACATTCAGTACAAGATTTTTTTGTACATTTTACACAGCACCAACTAGTCCCAAACTAAGCAAAGCTTGCACTATGGGAACCAGATGACTGATATAATACTTATACACTTTTTTTGTAAATAAATACTTTTAATACATAATATTACAACATCCAAACCCGGAAGAAAAATTTACAGAGCATGCAAACATTTCTTCCGCAGCGAAAACTGAACCCGCGCCTCAGTCGAGCACTCGCCTGCCACGCCACAGAGGTCGTCCTAAATTAGATAACAAAGTTGCAAGTCTTGGACACTTGGGAACACAACCTCCGGAAGGACAAATCCATAACTCTTGTTTTTTGTTTTATTTCAACGGAAACATAAAATATGGGTTCCTTGGAGGTCCAAGCGGGCGCGACATTGACTGACATTGCAAAAGCATCTAAACAATTTTACAAATGTATAGGATTAGGTATGTTTGAAGGTTACGTGATAAGGTTGTTAGGTAGCTTGGTATATTTAAAACCATTGATTTACATACGACTTTACCTTCAGTTAGCAGAATACTACACTGTTTCGAAGGAAGGTCATCTTTCACAAAATACAATACTAGATCATTTGAAGAAATAGACGAACATAAACTTATAAATGGTTGAGAGTTAAAGTAAAAAAACTTCTATTTTTTTAATGGTTAATTGTCGACCATCCTGTTTAGGTACTAGTTTGTAGGTACCTATAAAATATGATATGTAATATTTCGTCTTTCGTGTATATTACCCGTTATATTGTATTTGTTAGACAGTACTTTGACAAACTCTGGCATTTCATTAGCTACATCTACGTCCGCTGCCCTTGTTCCCATTTTATTTCAATTTTGTGGATTTAGCTTCACAATGAAGGTGGTTTCAGATGATATAAACCCTGGAATGTACACTCGTAGTGTCTTACTTTATAGTAAATGAGATTCAAGAGCCATTGAAGTTGGATAAAAGTAATGTAGCAAGATTGCTTATGGCCTATTCTAGACTCTATGATAAATAAATCGATATTTCTGGACATTTCACACAGCGCCATCTAGTCCCAAACTAAGCAAAGCTTGTACTATGGACTCTAAGATGGCTTATAGAATACGAAGAAATATTTTGCAGAACATGCAAACTTTTCTCCCGTAGCGAGAATAGAACCCGCGCCTCTTGCGTCTCAGCCAAGCACTCGCCCGCCACGCCACCGAGGTCGTCTCTATCTATACCATATCTTCAAATGAACATTAATTTGCCTCTGCTCAAACAACCGCAAGTGTTAATTCATCCGTTTATCCCACCGCATCAATTAATAAAGAAGCACGGATAATAACTAAGCTATATTGGGTAATAAATGGAGCTACTACAATCACTTACGGAATAATTTATATGTACGCGAACCTTTAAACAAGATTGACACAGTTTATTGTGGCGCCACTTGACCGGTGACCTCGGGATGGATCGGAGGCGTCTAATTGATGCTGGACACTTGATCACTGGGACCACACGCGGTACGGCGGTGAAAAGTCAACATGGTAATTGCTATTTACAACGAGAACTAATAATAACGACCAATTCACGACATACTAACGAACGGTAATGTTTATTCGGCTAATGAACACACAACATCTGAAGAGACGATGTGTAATTTTAAAAGACGTCAAATTATTTTTTGTGGTTAATTGAACGAGGTAAGGCTGAAAAATGTTTTTGAAGTGGAAAAGCCGCTACAGATGAAGAATTTAATTACTTTTTTCAAAGAGCCTTGATGAACATCATCATCATCATCACTAAAACAACAAGGCCACCAGTAATATTATGGACAGAAGAATATTTGTTAAGTCTCGGCCAGACGCCCACTTTGTTTAGTTTGTGCTATTACCTAAATCCGGACTAAAGACCGTTTTAAGTCCAGACCAGACACGAGAACCGTACGCTACTGTCAGAGTAAATAAAATTGCTACATACTTATTGTATTTCTTCAATTTGTCACAAGAACATAAGTCGCATTACTACATCAACCGAGGATGGCGTGGCAGTGGCATATCCTACTAATATTATAAACGCGAAAGTTTGTAAGCATGGATGTATGGATGTTTGTTACTCTTTCAAGCCTAAACGGCTGAACGGATTTGAATGAAACTTGGAATATACATAGTACATGTGCTGGATTAACATATAGGCTATTTTTTATCCGGGTACCACGCGAGCGAAGCCGCGGGTGGTAGCTAGTACATAATAATACTACAACACCCAGACCCGGAAGATATATTTGCAGTATATACAAACATTTCTCCCGTAGCGGGGATCGAACCCGCGCCTCTTGCGTCTCAGCCGAGCACTCGCCCGCCACGCCACAGAGGTCGTTATGAATTGAAGTAAAACCTTTGCTCCCTGTTTCATGTCCGATCATCACTATCTGGAGCCAATCAGAATGAACTATAAACTTTTTGTCGGTTGTAAATCGATCATCAAGTAATATGTCGATGGTTGGAAATCAAAGGAAGCGGAGGTTATCAGGCATTTTCATCGTGTGATGGACATCCGTAGAAGACGTTAGGCAACGGCTGACAGTTTTCAAAAGCTTTGATTTTGATTGGCGTTGAACAGCGTTGAACACGTTTTGATGACATTTGATTGGCGTGTTTCCTTCAACTGCTCGAGTTGCGAGTTCACGATGACCTAAGCTCATTCGAATTCTGAAGGCTTCGTTTGAAACACGAAAAATACTATTGAAATAAACGCAATTCAAAGGTTGAAACATACATAAATCATCAAGTTAAAAAAAAACAACATACATTCTACCTTATTTCGAATAATAATAAGAATCGTAGAGGGTGTGTTGTGTATAGTGCAAGGAAGAACTGCACTAAATTGCAAATGTCACAGGCTACATAATATATTTTATGAAACTTTAAATATCTGAAGACTATAAGTTGACAAAAACTTAGCCAAAAAACACACGTGATGTTCATGTACTCAATAGACCCAACATTCACCTGGATTTTGATAAAAATCTGAAGGAATGCTTTATAATCACAAACTTGGGCCTATTTATATGTTAGTTTACGAGGGCAGTTGCCCGAGCGGAACTGGACTAAGCGCTGTAAAGCTATGTACACAAGATGCTGTCGCTAATAGGTGTCATGTATCCTCCTCAACTCTCTGGAGTGACATGTCCGCATTGTGCGACTGTGTGGGCATTAACCGAGTTACGTTGTTTTTAGACGAGCGATTAAATCAATCCATTTAGGGCAACATTTTGCACTCTGGACAATGCAATGCAATAGAGCAAAATTCGAAGTAAAGTTACATCAAATATATCGATTATTTAACTATTTTTAGAGCATTTAAGGCACATTTAGTAGTTTCTGATACCCGCGACACAGGGAATCCTAGTGTGGGGTCAGGACTATGTATGTGACTTGGGTGTTATTTATTTATTTACATTGTTAGTAGGTATAGTTCTGTCTGGCTTATAAGATGCTGCCTACTTCCTTTTTAAAAGTTACCTAGAGCGTCTTCCTAGATCCGATCTATGTTATGCAATCTAGTTAGCGATTTGGAACTATGATACATTATACAAACAGTTGTGGACGAGAGTAACTGAAGCGTAAGTATGTCAGGATTGTAGTAAATTGAGATCCGTGATCTCTGCATACCCCAATAGGGAACAGGCGTGATTTTATGTATGTATGTATGTATGCTGTAGAAATAATTGCTAGATTGAATGAAAGTTGCCGGTGTAAGAGCCTCTCCAGGCACGTGCTAATGATAAGGGGTAAGCGGCTAGAAGCAAGCTGCAGTGTCTAAGCTGTTTCCTTTTACACTTGTGGGGCAGAGTTTGATTAAGCCATCTTCCGACTGTCTGTGGCATGAATTTACTTCATGCCTGCCATTATTTTGTCTTGTCACCTGGCTCTTTCAGATGCAGTCAATGACCAATTACGGTACGATGGCCTTATAACGGCATTGTCTAGTACCTATTCAATGTTCAATTTTGCAAGTGATCTGAAATTTAAATGCCCTTGTCTTCAGTTTCTTCAGTTCTTATGACTTGACTGTTTATAAGTTATAGGTGCTTTGCTCACGGAACTTTTCCTTATATTCATGATGAATATCATAATTTTCAAGGCAAGAACTAAATTTCACAGCTATACAAAAAGCTTTAATGTTAATGGTAGTAGATCTCAAGCGTAGCCCTTGATTTCTATTCAGTAATTTTTATTTATGTTGAATCGTTACCCATTTGAAATAACCAGAACGTATTAAAGTATTGTCCATTTAAATATAAAACAAATGTTATGTTATTTTTTCACTGAGCCTAAGCATTCGTTGAGTGCCCAACGCAGGACGTTTGCGCGACCACCACGGAGATGGCGGGAAAAGTTAGATGGTGCTGTTCACCTTCCAGACTGGCCCACTGCAGCACAGAAAAGAAAAAGCTATAAAAAAGGGAGGGAGGCTTTTGCCCTGGCCTGGATGAACAACAAAGGCTAAAAATAAATCTATAAAAATAAAAATAAAAATAAAATATTATAAATGCGAATGTTTGTGTGGATGTGATGATGTATGTTTGTGCCTCAATCACGCCGTAATGGCTGAACGGATTTGAATGAAACTTGGAAAATACATAGTAGGTATGTGTGCTGGAATAGCATAAAGGCTACTTGAGCGAAGCCGCGGGCGACAGTCTTAGGGCTGACTCTGTCTTAGGGTTTTTTCAAGGCATAAAAAAATAAGTTTGAATACTTTAAATCAATATAGTACCTAACAAAACCTAAGTACCTAAGCAAACATAGAAACGTTTCATAGAATTGTTAATTTGACGGCATAAATTTTATGAATATTGTAGTTTAACGTTTAACACGCCATATTTACCAGTGCCCCTTGGTTGTATGCATAGTTAAGTTCCTAGTGGCGATTTCATTTCAACACACAAGCTTGAAAATTGCTTTGTTATTTTGTTAGGCGCTTTTGAAACACCTTTATGTGCCTTGCAGCTTGCAGCTGTAAGAATAAAAAGGTATTGTACATTTGATAGGCGCTAAACCCTATTAAGAGATTATAGGGTAGTAAATTAGTAGTTCGACTAATAGGTGTTAGCTTCATCATCAAATCAGCTTGCTGTCACTATATTTTATAATATTGCTGTAAAGTATATTAATCATACTACAAATAAAACAAGCAAGGCAGAATACATACATAATATCCCGCCTGTTTCCCATAAGGGTAGGCAGAGACCACGGATCTCCATTTGCTATGGTCCTAACATATAACACTCAAAGGAAGGCAGAATAAGAAGTAAAAAACAAATCTCTCAATTGGGTAACTACATACTTAAATCTCATTTTATTTCACCGTATTGTTTCAAAAGTGTTATAAAATCTATTTCGGCAGCGGTATTTAGATCACATAAACTGGAGGGAACGATTGCCTTATGCTTTGACGTAAAAGAATTTCCTATGGGCATTCCTTTGAAAAGCGATCTTGGTTTAGTAGAGCTTTTAAATTGGGTGGTCGAAAATAGAATGAAACATCCGTCTGAACATGTTTCTTCATGAATGAATCTTTGTTTGGATCTCTGATCTACTTAATAAGTTTATACTGAATGCATTTCAATTTTTTTATTTTACCCTTCCGATATGACAATTAATTATACAGTATTTTGTATTGTATTATATTGGTATATACCAATATAATACAATACAAAATTGAAAAGAATCAGACGGGCTATTTAAAGAAAGAATTTCATTATATTACATCATTTCATTATATCATTATATTACTCGTATATCATCATCATCATCATCATCTTCCTGCTCTTATCCCACTCTATGTGGGGTCGGCACAGAATGATCCTTGGATCACGCTGTAAGAGTTTTGGCTAAGGTGTTTTATGACCGGCCGCCTGCCTGACGTCAACCCTCCTTGGGAATACTTGCTTATTGTATCTCATCATGTTGGAGAGGATACTATCCCTTAGTCGACTTTTACGACATGCTCGGGGAGAGAAGCAGCCGGACGCATTCTATGTTTTTTCTTCACTCCCAGTCCAGCAGAGAAGTATATTACTATTTATATATTACTCGTATATATTTTCTGAAATATTTAATACTAGCTGATCCGGCGAACTTCGTACTGCCTTAGAATTAATAATGCAAATTTTCAAATGTTTCGTTGGGCAGTTATTCAGCTATTCGGGGCGGAGACAAATCGAACAAATAAAAAAATCATGAAATCGGTCCAGCTAGAGGCCCTTAAGCCCTGCAAGAAAAAGAGAGCTGACAACCCAATTGATATAAATGACATAGTCAATTATCAACTTTTATATGATATGCCAAATTAAATGTCTTGTCATAAATTACTGTCTAACAAGTGTTTAAGCGTTATTCTGGTTAACCTTTTACAACTTTTTCCGTTTTGGGATAGTTTTACAGGATAAAAAGTAGGTAGACTATGTCCTTCCCCGGGATGATCTCCTTGTCAAATTTCATTAAAATCTGTTCAGCAGTTTAGGTGTGAAAAGGTAACAGACGGACAGGCAGAGTTACTCTCGCATCTATAATATTAGTATGGATACATAAATAAACTAAGCAATATATGTAGAGTAGAGACTGCCTGTCTCAATCTCAAGTAGGTAAGTGTTTTCAAAGATTAAAGTATTTAAACTATTTTTTTTATACCTAAGCTCATATTGAAAGCAACTTGACTCGCCTTTATTTGTCGGACGAAAGCGATTATCGACTCAGTTCCACCTAATCGGTGACTCAGTTGCCTTGTCTCATATGAGAACAAACGATAATATTGTTGGATATTATACCCCATATTTCTTGCCTTTTGCGTTAAGTAAAGTACTGTTAATTCAGCGATAGTCGCCAACGCGACTGTAACTTGTAGTGATGTCCTTTGCGATGAATGCAACTACTACCCGAAAAGCGATCCTAATCGATAAATGCTTGTTTTTCATGCTCAGCAGATTTTACTTTGAAGAATCACGATACAGTACAGATATTCCAATTCCAATGCAAAATTAAAAGAATAAGTACTTTTACACGAATCTAACGCAGAATTTAAACCTTTTAAGATTATTACTAACACGAGAATTATTTTGACGGCCTCGGTGGCGTGGCGGGCGAATGCTAGGCAGAGACGCAAGAGGCGCGGGTTCGATTCCCGCTGCAGAAGAAATGTTTGCATGATCTGTAAATATTTCTTCCGGACCATGGTAGGTACTCGTAGTTTCTGATACCCACGACACAGGGAATCCTAGTGTGGGGTCAGGACTATGTATGTGACTGTTGGGTGTTATTTATTTATTAATTAGGTAATTTTCTTGACTCAACAAAATCCATACGCATACTATCCAAACCCACAGACGCAAGGCGCAAAAGGTATACTCTTCAGATCTTGAATATTCTAATACATCACTAATGAAAACTGCTATGTAATCTGTGACTGGCGCCTTCACAAACAATACACAGCCTGTTTCTCTTTGTCTCAATATCATTCCAGTTTTCAAGAAACATTGTTGCTTGTTTATTGTTCTATTCTGTATTGGCCTTAAATCATTTGGATCGTTTGACTGTATTGACTTAAAAGTGCTTCTTTCTGCAGGTACATATGCATTGGTTAATACGTTGTGTTTCTTTGTACCTAATCTATCTCTTCCAACGATTCTTACTCATTTCCTTTACTAGTTAGTGGCTATAGGTAGTTTACCTTTTTTAATGTCACATTGGATAATAATTGTCACAAGGACAGGACTTCAAAACATTGTATTAATACTTTTAGAATTATTGATCAGCTTTGTAAACCATAACATAAAACACAAGTGTTTTTGTCTTACTTCGCTCTCTTTGCTGATCAGCGCTGGTTATTCTTCTCCATCACTATGTTTAAACAAACCATCTCAATCTTTTTTCTTCAACATATTTCTCCCATAGTTGGGCAAAGGTCTTCCTCATACATCTCCCTCCATATTTTCGAACAAAAAGCTTGTATTGAGACCACCTGCGCAAAACATCAAGTAATCAGTATTCCGGATTCTATGGTAACACCTAAATTACGTGTAATTGTCTTTATCGTCGGTTAAACACCGTATAAAAACCGATTAAAGCCCGCATTACGAATAAAGTCAATAGTTGCTAAACCTTGACTAACACATGAATCAGTGGCGATAAAAGCGATAGTACCTAGGTAAAAATACTAACAACTTATAAAAAATTCCGGGATATCTTCAACCAAAAGTAAAAATCTAACAAATCTACTAAAACATCATTATTTGCAACCCGGTTTTACTCCTGGGAATAGGCCTCCCTTTGTGTGTGCCATTCTCCGGTCTGCTACGGATGCTATAATCGTAATCCCATCTCGCTAAAACACTGAAACCACATTTCAAAGTCATTTTATAATGTAGAATGTATTTGTATTTGTATGACGCCTCAGTCGACAGTGAGCCTTAGTCAAAACGCACCACTGAGGTGAACTAACTGGATCTTTTCATGACTCAATTACTTGGAATAAAAGCAAAATAGTCACGAACTGAACAGGTAAAAGATGCAAAACAGCTGTTACTGGTAGGTAAATGAGTAACCTGATATTTCCATATTACGCCTACGCTGCTGTTGCTGTTTGGTCGTATAGTATAGGTATATATTGTTATTATAGGAGAACTTCTTGTCCACACTTTTGCAAAGAATTTAGATAAAGAAACAGAAATTTCCTTTCAAAGCGATCGATATTTTTTCTTATTTTGATGCATAACACAAAAATGTATAGGTTATTCGCAGGCCCACTAGAGCCATATCACAACGAACTGCCCGTAAGGCATTCCAATGACATTAGGAATTAATGTAATCGAAGATTCGCAATTTTATTTTTTCTTTGTGGAAAGAAACTACTTATCTGTAGTAGCTTTTTAAAAAGCTCGTTAATAAGATTAATGATTTTGACATTTCCAATGTCAAAAAGCTTGAGAATTGTCCCAGTTACCATAATGAGTTTCATAATTATTTGCGCAACACTAATTAAAAATTTGATTCTCAGAAAATTATTTTTTAAAGATTCTCGATGGTAAAATTGTATTTCACGAGTTTATCCTGTGATAATATTGTTTGAATGAGACTCTGGACTTCAAATATATAAATCTAAAAGGTGACATGTTTTGAGTGTGTTTTTTATCTTGAATAGCATAATTGACTACTTTTACATGGGTACTACACGGTTGGAGCCACTGGCGGAAACTAGTAGGTATTTATATATTTTTATAGAATTTTCCCACAACAATAATAGTTGGCAATATATAAATGTGCGGGACAGTCGAGAAAACCAACACATATTGCGCGAATTTATGAATGAATCTAGCTTGTGTCCAACTCGAGCTCATTTATTTTTCATAATACAGAGTTCATAATACATTTTCTAGACTAGTACCTAGTTGTAGTAGTAGGTAATCCTGTTTCATTAGGCAATACTTGGAATGATTTGATTTGGCCAGATTAGCAATCAATACCATTCATGCAACGTTTGATATCAAGAATGATTGTAAATTCCACAATAAGTAGGTGGGTAGGTACTTCAAATTCATTCATACTGCACTTCTTGGAAGATAAGAAAATAAGGAAAATTTATATTGAAGATTGTGTAAACTCTTAAACAAACATGGTGGTAAACATTAGAAGCACTTAAAAACGGGAGTTTTAGGGATATACCATTTGAATTTACAAGGAAACTAAAAAACCATCAAAATAATCCTGTTTTCAATTCTGATAAATTGTTCAAAGAGCTAAACATTCTGCAGTATATTCCGAGGCATCTTGAATTGTCCTTTGTGTAAAAACTAATCTTAGCAACTTAGTATTATAAGTCTGAACATTAGGAGTGCTTAGATCACTTGGATCGTTAACTTGGCATTACCAGCTAGGCCATTCATACTTAAGTATCTTAAATGGAATGGTTCAAGAATGGCCAAGCTAGTCGCACTAACGCACGACAAGATTACAATCCTACTAGTTTAAATGCGAAAGTTGGTGGGGATGTGTCGATTGTCGACGTTTGTATGTACGAGAATGTTTGTAGCACGTAACGACTGGATGGATTATAATGAAACATGGAATATACTATAGTAATCGAATGAAATAACATATGCTTAGGTAATTTTTTTCTGGTATCACAAGAGCGAAGCCGCGGGCGGAATCCATTTGGTCATATTATGGACGATAATAATACCGTAAAATAAGAGCATAAAATTAAATGCCAAGAGTATCGTAAAAAAAGACATATCTTTCCCGATCCTTGATAATCCTACGTCTTCCATTACATCATTATTTAATGCGAACTAAAATCAAAACGGTAACAAAAAACGTAGAGTGGAAATGGTCAATGAAAGAGCAACAATAAAACCATAATATTGTAATTTAGCCCACATGACGTGGGCCGGCAGTAAACTTAAATAAATAACCTTACGTCGACTCTATTGGGATGTCCTGTCTTTACGGCCGCAAGGCTTGTTGTTTTGTTGCACGATGTCACTTTACTGCGCTCGATACACTGGACATCTCAATTCTTGAACTTTCAATATAGCAAGTATTTGCTTCGACGTAATAAGTTTAAGAAAAGAGTAAGCTAATACATATGTTAAAGTTTATACATTTTTCACTGGTCTACAGTGGCCCACAGGGATGACTGGGGCCGAAAGAAGGGAGGCCTTTGGCCTGCAATGGGGCACTACAGGCTTCTAATAAATTACCAACAAATTTACCAACTGAAGAATATAACTTAAAACTCGAGGTTTTTCGTCTTAGATACAGGTATTTTCATCCAAATATGTTTTAAAATAATCATGATGTTTCGAAGAAATATAACATCAGCCTTTGTAATGTAGGTACTTATTCTAACTCCACCTCCTGTCTCAAAGATACTCCGATAATCAACAGCAATTTATTTAAGCTCAAACCTGAACGCTTACTTGCATACAAAGGTCGCCATTACAATGTCAAATTGATTCATTTATGTATGACTGTCCATCTTTTTGCTCATTGTCTAACTAAACCCTCATATCACCTTGAAGAATGGCGAATCTCAATATTGACTTGGCTATATTTTGTATAATGGTATTAGTATAAATCTTTGTGATTGTGATAATTGCAATCGGTTAGGTTCTTATACAAAGAAATAAAAGTAATCTAAAGTGATGTTACTTGTAAATTGTTTTAAACAGATATTTGTTGGTGGTCTAACTAAAGCATCGAAAGGTATACAATTTAAAGAAAAGAACCTTACACGATAGACAGATTCGTTACGTGGTATAAATACAATAAACACATACTTAGATATCAGCCACATGTCCTAACACAGGTGTGTCTATATCAATGAGATTATAGCGTGGAAACGAACGTTTTGTTTTGATTGAATCTCTCTATATTTACTAATAGAACTCGCCTATTATAATAGGCTTATTTTGATTAGGAGTTTCATTCGATGATAGAATTAAAATATTTTGACAATGGTCATGTAATATTCCTGTGAACCACTGTCGTCTGACATTACGCAACGGAAAATACCATCCTACAATATTAAGATGTTGAGTATCACGGATGCTGGAATGGAAACCACATCCGTTTTGACGCATCCATTCCATCCAGCTTTCTAAATTTGTACACGGATATACTTTTATCGTATAGAGTAAAACTTACATCCTGAAAAAAAAAATCATAAATCTTCAAAGTATAAAAGACACACCCAATGTAATAGACTGACCAAAGTTCAACTGATAAAATCAAAACACGAAATGCAATTAACGTATTTTTGACAAGTATTAATTCTTCTGTGGTTTTAACAACGAATAGAGGTTATGCAAGCGCAGCAACTACCATATTTGTAAAAAAGCTGCCCGATTGTAATTTGATGCTCTTGACTACACCTGTGATGATGTTGACGAAATTTTAAATTGGGCATTTTTACCAGACTGTCTGTCTATATGATTAGGTATAGAAACCTGGGGCAGTCATAAATGGTGAATAGGAATTATAATAAAGTTAATAGTTTCAACGAGAAACGAAGCAATGAAACAGACATTACGAACAAAATACCATAGGATTATATGATGGCCTCTTTATTCTTTTAATTAAAAAATTAAGTCGAAATAAGCATAATTTCGATAAAATCGGCACTTCCGTATCACAGAACACCATGGCACTTAAGTTTGTTGACATAAAAGGCACGCGCTGTTGTGATAATGGTGGTCATTATAAAAACTTGTAAACAATTAATGGTCGTCGTGCCATCACCTAAGATTTTCAGCCTTGGATTTTCTAGTCAAGTTGGATTTATACTCGTATATAGGAAAATATAAGTTCTATACCTAATGTGAAATTAATTATATGGATGCTGTGAGCTTAAAGGTTTTTCTGAATTCAATTGAAAATCTAAGCAGTTTGTTTGTTACTTTTTAAGGCAAAATGAGATGAGATGCTGATATTGGACAAAAACATACGTCATGGTTACACAATAAAACCAAGAGGTAATTCAGCATCGACGTCTCAGGGAAAAATATATTATTCCAATCTAAAATCTATTATTAAATAACTACTAACATCGACCTTTGACTACCTATAGATGATTTTGTGATGTTTCCCACGAGACCTCGTCTCAAATGTGTTGCCTTATCAAATTACTCTTATGCAAGTGATATTGGTTCGGTTCTGTTTACTTGTTTTTGCTAAATTATAGTACTGCGTTGCATATATTTAATATCACATACATATAATCACGCCTGTATTCCTAATTGGGTGTCTAATGGGGTGGGCAGAGCCACAAGTAATCATAAGAAAACTTGCAGTTACTCCTGATTCAAAGTCCCAGGATGAATATGGTGAACCATGGTGACAGGTGATCAGCCCATCGCCCATATAAACGGTCCATCATATTGGAGAGGATGATATACCTTAGACAGACAGACGGAGTTACTTTCGCATTTATAATATTAGTATGGATAGTGGTATGTTTAACTGACAAATCAATAGTTATGAATTATAGCAAACAGTTTGTCTTATCGTGTTGGGAAATCTTTTTAGTTTATTTATGTAACACTTAACGGTACAAATAAATCATTAACTTCCAAGGCCAACCTTTTTATAATTTTATGGTTATATCTGATTATGTTTTTTTTACCTTAAATCTAGTACTAACAAATTCAGCAACATTTGCAAATGGGCTAACAACAAGCGTCCACAAATGTGCATCTCAACAGCAACGTGACTCCAAATGTAAACACAGCAAGAAGCGATGCGCGTGCAAAGTGCGACCGTACCTAATAACCGCAATATATAGCGATTAAATTCAAAATTATAGGCCTCAGCCGTGCGAATATCCCTTTGAGCTAGTTTCAACATTATATCAAAGAGCTTATTAACATACTGGGAAAGGTGGTCAGGGGTCAACCTCTTTACAGAAATTCGCAATCAACGTCGCATTATACTACTAATATAAAAAAAAGTTTGCAAGTAAGTGAGTATGTTTATCCCGTATGTATGTGCTTCAATCACGGCGTACCTAAGCGCTGAACGAATTTTGATGAATCTTAGCGACAAAACCGCGGGTAAGCTAGTTAGTAACTCATAAAGTAAGGTCCTTACCTTACTTGATGTACAACGTATAGAAAATTATATTATGGGCATAATTTGCCAACAAGAACATTAAAAAATAGGGGCTTGTAAGGCACACTTTTACCACGTACGCCAAACTGAGCGCGTTGGAAACCATATAATTTGTGTCAATCGTACCTGGTAGTTTAAAACTTCATTAGATCCACGTTATTAAGCTATACTTAGATTAGACGTTGGTGAATAGCCCATAAAGCATTTATTTTACCCGACTACGGCGAAGTAAAAAGGTGTGTTATGATTTTGACCGGTATATAATCAAACAAAAATGACAACGATTGTACAGAATGCCACACACTAGATTATCTATCTAGTTGAGTGAGGGACATAGAAGATCTAGAATTGTGCACCATTTCTGTTCCGAGAAAGTGTTTACGATACTTTCGCTGATTCATCTCAAAGTTCGATGGTAATCAATAACATCTTACCCACGTCAGAGGATTGCTATCATGCACTTTCAAACGCAAACAATGCATTTATATATTTTCTGCCAAAAGCATAACCCTTTGGAAATTTTGTGATCGGGTTTTACCGAATATATAATATTATGGTTGAAGTGCAATGGCCCTTTACTAAAACTTTACGCGCATGATTAATATCTAAACAAAATATTAATATGGACAATGAATCAAATAACAGTGTTGGTCTTCGCATATATGGAAAGTTCATCGGACTTCATAAGAAAACATTGGTTAATAGGACTCTTTCATATTTACACGCGCAGTTGCTTTTTTCACTGATTTGTTCAGAATATTTGAGTAGGAAATAAAAAATACGATATTATTATGGATGAGTCGATTCCATTTTAACTTACTCTTTTGCAAAAAAAGTAGGTGGTATAGCTTGGAATGACCCTGACAAAAAAAACACATGGATGAGATGAGTATCTATAAAATATTATGTGCTACTTTTTATTTCATAACGCCTAAAAAAAGCGCTGAGCCGCAATATTAAGTCGGTCGTGGTAATGATTCTGCTGAATTAGAATAAAAATTAATGCACAGACTTCTTGACACCCAGCGACAGAGTAAAGTGAACTTTGATTAGAGACACATGTGAAGTGAGTGCAGTGATTTGGATTATTTGGTGATCGTAAATGAAAATAATGAAATTGAAGAAGACAGTGACATGTTGCATAAAAGGAAATTCGTTCTGCATCAAATACAGCACGAAGATACTACCACAGGTATAGACAGTTATTTACAATTGGAAAATTTAAGTTATATGGCATTTAAACAACGCATGTAAGACAATCTGTGTTAGTTGAGAAATAATGAGTTCAAAACTGATCACAGGTCACGTTTGAACACGTTGTGCGTTTTGATGTGTTTGTTTCCGTTAGTGTCCAAAAAGAGATTGGGCTTTAGGTTCATAACAAAAACAGCCTGAGGTGGCGATATGACTCATTACGTTTTATTTTTTTATGTATTCAGCTGTCGGGACTTTATTTTGCATTTTAGGTGGGTACCTAGTACCTACCTACCCATGTATTTTGTTTGAACAAAGAATGGTTTGTCGAAGCATTTCGTTTTAAAAGGTACATAAAAAGACTGGGAAACAGCAACCCAAAGAAAGAAAATACATTGTATATATTTACTAACAAATTATGGATCTTGTAGTCTGAAATAATTTTTTATTTTATTTTATTTATTTTATAAGACTACGTAGACTTAACTTTCTGTTAAAATTTGTGCGATGACGGTCAGTAAGCAATGCAAACGCTTGATTTGTTTGTAGGTAGTCTTTAGGCAGGGAGATTTTGTAGCTTTATTATGTTGATGAAAGAATTGTACATACTCTGTAGGTAATGCCTGTATTAGGTACCTATCATATTTCTACGTCTACCACATAACCAGATGTGGCATGAAATACACCAGCTAACTAAATTAGAATGATGTATACTTAAATTAGAATTTGAGTCATATTATTATACCACGCATACATATTATCATGCCCGTATCCCTAATGGGGTGGACAGAGCCACAAGTAATGATAAGAAAACTTGCAACCACTCCTGAGTGGATGGATATGGTGAACCATGGTGATAGGTGATTAGCCCATCGCCCATTAGAGGTCCATCATAGAAGATGCTATCAGGCGCGGTCGCAGCCTCTAATTTTGGGGGGGGGGGGGTCACTAATAATAGAATATGTCGAGTAAATCAGATTTTATTGCACATTACACAATTTTATTTTTATTGCACACATTATAAAACAAATGGAAGCATTCTATTTTTATTAGCATCGCCTCTAGGAGCAGAAAATTGCTTTTTTATATTATGTAAATTTTTAGAAGATTTTTCAATTTGACGTGTATGATTTTGGGGGTGGTCATGTCCCCTATGACCCCCCCCCCCCCCCCTTGGACTGCGCCTGGATGCTATTCCTTAGTCGACTTTTACGACATTCTCGGGGAAAGAAGCAGCTGGACGCATTCTATGTTTATTTTTTACTCCCAGTCCAGCAGAGAAGTTAATACCATCTTAGAAATTAATTAATGTAAAGCCAAACAGATTAGAATCGTCATTTGCCTTATTAGTCTACTCAATAATAATGCTTAATTGTAGAGTTCCATATAAATTAAATTCATCAATTTAATGACGCGTTTTGATATTACCTTTATGAGGATCGGCCCACTCATGTTTTCAAGTGTCTGCTTCTAAATTGTAATCTTTGATCAATAGCGTGCCAAATGGTACCTATACCATTTTTCAAAACAAATATGTCTTAGGTAAAAAGTTGACTTTATTATTTTTTCTTGAAAGGAATGCTATTTTATCTTAATGTTTCCCTTGAATCACAATTCAATCAAAATTGTAATGCCCTCTTGGTTATAGCTATAGAAAGATACAAGTATATTTGCACTTCGGTCGAACACATTAAGGGTAAGCTGTACAACTTCTGGTTTATTTTTAAAATAAAAAATAATCCTGTCCTCCTGATTTGTCGATAGGCGTCGACTGACGGCGACAACGACAGGGCCGACAGGTCCCGTCTCGCCAGGCGACGTCTTCCCGATGTGTCACTGCTTTCTATTTCCAAACAGGCGCCGATGAGCACCTATGATGACCATCCCTCTGATCACATACTAAACTTAAAATATACTGTGTCTTTTGCTCGTTAGCACTCCATGATTCATTGTTCTTTGTGCCGCGTTTCTGTATTGCTCTACCTTTTTTACCCATTCACGAAATTGAGACGCAAAAGCTACTCAGGACATTGAGCCCCTTACGATAATTTATATCAATGAACCGTATAATAATGCTGTATATTTTTCCCCTATGCCCCATAAAAACAGCCATCACATCACATTACAGATACCTTATGTATACCTAGCTTTATGTTTTCGAAACGATAAAAATATGTTGTGTAGTAGTTTTAATAAATGATATGTTTTATACACATGTTAGGTAAGGTAAGTAAAGGTTGTTTTCGTAGTGTTTGTAAGAAAGTAAGATCTATATTTATTTGCTTCATTTTCCTCAACATTCTCTGCTCTTTCTAAAGGCTCTACTGCCTCTACTGTACCGCCATAGCCATCTGTTTGAACCTATATCTATGTACATGATGTCTGCCATACATGTTCTACGTACGCATTCACTATCGATACATGTAGTTATATAACGTAGGTGTTTATGGGTGTGTGTGTGTGAGGTATGTAAGTAGGCATACACTATCACTTTTTACACATTTGCCAAATGTGTGGTGCGAGCGAGAGAGAGGTTTCTGCGGGGGGGGTGGGTGTCTGAATTGATAAAAGCAACTGTTGAACGCGTCTAAAATTCAGTTTGACATGAAACAGCGCGTGGGTTCGCGCACAATGCAGTTCATAACAAACACGGCAAATTGAAGATGTGGCTGCGAATTTTGAATGAGTGTTTCGAGTCATAGTTTGTTTTATTTAGTGAACGCGAGACAGTTGAGTGAAGTAGCGTGAGACTCAGTGCCGCGACGACCACGGTGAGGGTGACGTGGACGCGCGCATCCAAGGATTAAAAGTTTATTGCGACGAAAACATCTCGAACAAAAACTTTGATAGCGTTTCAAATCTCGATACGTCCAAAAAGATAGCAATCATAAAGTCTTGCTATCAATCCACTCTCGTGGAGCGCGTGATTGTCGAAAACTCCAGAAAAACAGAAAAATACGTTTCATTCACGTATTGTTGGTTCCGACTGGTGTTTGCTCGTGTTGGATTAAATTCTGTGAAACAAATTATGGTGGTGACGAAAGTCAATAACATGGCTTCTTATACCACGTATACGGGAAAACCAAAAATGTTCTTCCCAAAGAAGGTAAGAAAAATATATATCCTAACAATAAATAAAACTATATCACTATATCTAATAAAAACTTGCTCTATCAATGGACATTCCATGAGTAGGTAAGTGCCATGGTGAAGTAGTTTTTTACCATATGTTCAAATTGGTGGTTATTTATAGATCTAATGGTAGGTATTTTATGATTTTAACATAACGCTTGATAAACAAACATCATCATTATTATGATAATGGTATTTATGTCTTAAAGACGTTAAATAATGATGCTCGAATCATACAAACCTTAATTTAACGATTTTAAGAGAGCAATTTATTTTAATTATATGTATTACCTTACGGTTTTATAGATACCTAATTGAAACCATTAAATTGCTTACCTAGTAATATATCAGACAAGTTAAAATAATGAAAATGATTAACTGTAGAAGTAATGAAATAAAACAGTTTGTTTTATACGAATTTGTTAGCAATGAAATTAATAATGAATACTAAACTTACTAACAAGATAAATACAACTTAATTTTAACTAAAACTAGATAACTACGAGTATGATAACTCTTTTCGTTTCTGTGATTAGTGTATGCCCGACGCGGTAAGCCTCCTCCATGTTCTTCCGGTTGCTCTTACCCCTTGCTGATCTAGACCATATCTTTTCAGCTACCTACTAGATTAATTAAAAATAAGTTTGTTTTTATTTTGTTAGCATTTCTATTTGCAAATAGTTTAAAAGAAAACTAGCTTACACGCGCGGCTTCAATCGCGTAGTGTAAATTTTGTCATTTTAAAAATCTTGAAACACGTGTCCATTTATTTTGCATTTGTGTAGTCAAACCAAGTTTCAAGTAAATCGCACTACGCATTAGTTCGTCAAGTTTTCACCCTTTTTCATCCCTTATTCGGTGGTTTTGCTATAAAAGAAAGCTACCTTCTAAATTCCAGCTTTCTAGCTTCAGTAGTTTGGTCTGCAAAAAATGGTTATTGTTATAGTTTTATTAATAGTTTACTAAACTAAATACCAGCGCAAGTTATGAGTAGAAATTTTTTGTGAGTTTTTTAGGCTTAGTTTATTCAGCTTAGTAGGTACTTGTTTGCTTTCAATTTCTTTTATTTATTTCTTAATCTAATTTACTTCTTATTTTTATAAGTAATTTACGTATTAAGCTGCTCTGTTACAAGTAAATATGTCATTCATTAATTCATTCAATAGCAAAGTATAAAACTTACCTACACAAATAGTGGGACTTAACGAGTTGTGAATAAAGATGTAATAATATACAAATCATCTGGAGTTAACAGTAACATACGATACTATACATGATGATTTCTTCGATTTTGCTGTAACTAAATCAGTTACATACATACATATATACTACATATGAGTTTTTCAATAAATTATCAGCCTAAGTTAGAGGTTGAATCAAGTACGACAGCAACCTGTTATGTTTCCTGTCAATATAAACAACATAAAGTATCAATATTCAAATTGCAGACAGGAATACAATTCAGTAACTTGAGTTGATGCAAAACTCGCCTAGAGTTCCAGAGTTAAGGCCAGAATTGCGTTAAGCGGACATCCGTGCGAATTCATACCACAAGTGCTCCGTCGCAGGGAGATGGGCCCTGCGACGAGATCCGTCGCGGAGGCTCGCGTGGTTTTTCCGCGCTTATGTACTTTACAACAAAAATCGTACCATCCCGTCAGCGGTCGGGGGCGAACTGAGCAATGGGCCACTGTGTGAACACCCCGGCCACGCCACGCCACGATTCCTTTGAAGTGTGTCGAAAAACCGACAAATCGCCATTGCTCGCCACGATCCACTGGGCATTGGCAATTGTCCGCCATCCCCCTAGTACACAATGGCGAATGGCCTGTAGTGGTCGAGCATGGGCATACCTGCGACGGGACCGTCGCGTTCCAACGGAGTCCACCCATGTGTTTAACGCAGTTTCAGGCCTAACTTAAATTATTTTAGTATGGAACCCTAATTTTGCGAGCCCCACTCGCCCTTACATGGTTCACGAATTATCTCTGAATCTTTGGTAAATAAACTATAGTAGGTAACTCACATGACCTATGATTCATTTACCTACAAGCAAAGTGTATGCCGTTCCACTTTGACGACCTACTTCAGAAATATTTACTTCGGCCTTGGCAAGATTCTCAGAAATCAGTAGACTATTGTGTGCTTCCATTAAACAGAAGTAACACTATCATAATTTGTTGGATGAATCCAGTGCTTCGATAACTTTCATGGCAATATCAACATCAACACCGTCTGTATGTTAATTAGAAACCATTAACTTCCACTTCGGCAGTTTTTATTAAATGTATTTATGCTGTTATTATTGAAATTGCCTTCTCAATTTTCACTTTATTTACACAGCATCCGCGTCCGTACGACATACTGGTTATACAAGGTCCCTTTCTGTGCAATATCTGTGACCTACAAATGCACCGATATTAAGATTGGACTCAAAGTCGGCGTTGTAAGAGCCAAATTCTTCCGTAACGTGGTCAGGTCAGAGTGCACTGCGATTCCCGCATCTGGATATGCATGAGAACAAATGAATGTAAGCCTTGTTGTTTGAATGACAAGAAATTAAATCGCTTTAATTGTTGTTGCCTTTGACAATGCCGCATCTACTGATAACAGTGTTTACTGGGCCCATAATGCGGCTCACGTCAGACGCATCGTAATACAAACTTTATGGTTGTGCATGAGCCGCGCAGTTTCTCCGTTTATGGCACAAATTATAATTGATTGCCTTTTATATAGGTCATGGTTGTAAGAAACATTAACTGACAGAAGATAGGGATCGAAGCACAAAGTAATGTTTTTATGACAAGATTCATGATCACGACAATTCTCAGCCTCAACCTCGCTATCTTATTACACTCTTACAGTCACAATGTAATAACATAGGTACACTGTGTACACACATCTGAACCAACATTATTTTGGAAAATTTTATACCAACTTTTTCACAAACAAGCTTTACGAGTTTATTCCATTCTTGTTTTTGAACACACTTGCTCAGTTCACCGTTCTGATCAAAAATATAGTATTATAGGCACTTCAGTAGGTATACTGGTTTGATATTGTTTTTGCATTGCTTTACTAAAATCCAGCTCTATTTTATTAAACCCACAAAAAACTTTGAATCGTATATCCATAATAATGTAAAATTTTTTAGCAAAACGAATGCATCATTCACCAAAAATGTCGTTACAAACAGGGTTTGAAGCACACAAAGTTTCATAACTGGGTGTTCCGGTGAATGGAGTGTCCCGGTGCATTCCCGGCGAGCCATTAGGGCGTGGATACAATGAAAGGAATGCTACCCGTAAACTCGCCAGCAGACAGGAATGCTGTCAGAAATGTTTACTCATCTTCCTGACAGATTACGATTTGTATAAATTCTTTGCTTTTTTTTGTACCCTTGCGCATTCAAGTACAAATTGCAGTTGGTAACCGTAGTTAATCAGAGGTGGTAATCCTGGTTCAATTTCCTATTTGCATTAGTGTTTATCATTCGATCAAATGGTGCGATAATTACTTAATAGTTCATAATGAGTTGGAATCTCGCAGCATCCGTCAGGTCAATATAAGTCAGTGGAAAAATAATATTTTCCTTTATATGAGCTTCCTAACCTCTGCAGTATTAGATCGTGTTAGAGGTCATGTACAAGATTTATATGCACATTCATGTCATCTATGACCTCTGGGTTATGTTCGTTTACTAGAATTACTGAGATTATCATGGAATCAGCAAGCTCTTCAGTATATACATTGTAATTAGCTTTGAGACCAAGTTCTGAATAGACGATACTGTAAGTGTCTTTAGGATACTATTATGTAAAGTGCAATACCTTCTGTTTTGGTATAGTGATGGATCCAGGAAGGGGTTTACTATTTGACCACACAATAAGTGATTGCAACTGTCCGTTTGACTTTCCTTGGAGGAAGCGACGGTGGGCGCCAAAAATAGCGTTTCCGCTGAACACGGACCGCTCTAAGTAGGAAGTCGCTCAGCAGTCCAGTTTTCCGGCCGCCTACAGCCGTCTCGACGCTTATTGAGTTTACAACACACTTATGAGCTACAATGGGCTTAAGCGATGTCTCTTAAGCTGAATTAAATTGCTCATACATTGATATCATTGACCACTGAAGATTAATTTATGATAACAGATAAAATATATTCATTCTGACTTTTCCTGTGAAGTTGAAGCGAACAATGTCCTTAGACCACTGTTTATTAGTATAGCTTTCACCAAATGCAAAATCTCATAGCAAACAGACAATAAAACGTTTATTGTGTACTTTTCTGTGAATATGTAGCCTAGGCATGCTATGGTACTAATACATATACATACATACTTAATATACATTATCTGTTTATTAATCGTAATGCATCCGCGTAGGTGGGTTGTAGGTAACTATGTATTTCTTATTTCCCAAATATGGCGGAGGAGATAAACATGGCAGCACAACATTGTTTTTTTTTTATAAATATATGTCAGTATTTGTATTTATAAATTTCGTTATCCTGTTTAGGTACGTAAATGTGTTTGCCAATAGTTTTAATACTAATTTTGTTATTTTTTTTTATTGTTACCAATTCTATTGTAACCCCATACTAGAATTACGATAGGGTGAAGATTATGTACCTCGTACTACGAGTATATCCTACTAAAATTGTATACGAAAGTGTGTGTGAATGTTTGTTACCACATATCTCCATCATCATGAAGGCCTCGGTGGCGTGGCGGGCTATTGCTCGGTAGAGACGCAAGAGGCGTGGGGTCGATTCCCGCTGCGGAAGAAATGTTTGCATGTTCTGTAAATATTTCTTCCGGGTCTGGGTGTTGTGGTACTATGTTACTCGTAGTTTCTGATATCCACGACACTGGGAATCCTAGTGTGGGGTCAGGACTATGTATGTGACTGTTGGGTGGTAATTATTATCTCCGTAACTTAGGTTTAGGTTCTGGAATAACATACAGGCTAATCTAATTTCCGAGAATCAACCCCTACGGGGGTTAAATAGGCTGGTGAAGTTTCTATAGAACTATAGGTAGGTACTTAGCTTATTCTCAAGTCAACAAACTGACTATAAGGAGGTTATCACAGGTTATAGAAAACACGTGTATTTTGTACCGTTGGAGTAGTATAATACTAACTTCGTCACTTTATCTACACTAATATTATAAAGAGGAAAACTTTGTTTGTTTGTTTGTACTGAATAGGCTCAAAAACTACTGGACCGATTTTAAAAATTCTTTCACCATTCGAAAGCTACATTATCCACGAGTAACATAGGCTATATTTTATTTTGGAAAAAAATAGGGTTCCGTAAGATATTTGGGTTTTTCGGACACAAGGTGTAAAAAATCAACCAGAAAAGTTACTTATTTTGCGTACGCTGCCTAAACTATAAAAGATAGAACCATAAAATGTTCTAATTAATTGTAGATCTTATAAATATCTACAAAAAAGTCCGCGACACACTATACCCATCTATGTCGAGTGAGGCACAGCAACCATTTTTTTATTTAAAAATCTTGAATTTTTTTTGGACTACATTTAAACGCGTTTATTTTACTCATGCTATTAATCCTTATCAAAATAAATGATTTCATCACTAAGAACAGTTTATGGAGATAATATTTGGTCTTTGAATGATTAAAATTGGACGTTTGGTTTTGAAGTTATGGCGAAATTAAAATATTACGATTTCTGCTGCACGACCGCTGCGTAGGGAGCCGACCTCGCGACTGACCGTGTCTTTCCTGGGTAGGCTTTTTGCAGCGGTAACCGACATCCACGCGGGCGGAGCCGCGGGCGACCGCTAGTTGTATATATTTACAAGAGTGATTTATGACGGAATTGTAATTTTGCACATTATACTGAATTGTTACATCTTAAAACCAAGTGGAGTAACGGCAGGAAAATGATGATGATGAATACCAAATGAGAATTTAAATAAAAACAACTAAAAATGCTTGATATTTGTGGTCTCCATAGCTTCTTTCATAGTGTAACATTATAATTATGTCGTTGACAGAAGTCGTTAAAATACAATTAATTGCAAAGGTGACATCCGTATTTTGAGCAAATTATCCGAGAAATTAACTTGTTTGCATCACATTATATAAATATCACTTTGTTAAGGTAGTACATACTAAAATGGTGATCTGTCACTGAAGCCAGCAAATCGTAAGTCGCGATTTGATAAGAAAAACCTACGAACTGTACCCACTAGGTTTAAAGTAATGCCGATGATCCGTTGTCAACATTTCAAGTTATTCGTTTAGTTTTAAATACTTGAAGATTGACAGGTTTTGTATAATATAAAAGACTAGCTGCCGCCCAGGGCTTCGCTCGCGTGGTACCCCGATAAAAAGTAGCCTAAATGTTATTCCAGCACACATACTATGTATATTCCAAGTTTCATTTAAATCCGTTCAACCGTTACGGCGTGATTGAGGCATAAACATACAAATTTCACATTTATACTTAATATAGTAGGATATCAAGCGTTAGGCTGATAAAGCTGATCTGAGGTTAACAGTCTAATATGCGACAAACAGGTACCACACATAAAAACAGAAATCAGATAAATTAATTCTGAATCATTGATTCACAATTGATGAGTCAGAGGACGAATTAATTTATCCCGTATAGTTTATCTGTTACATAATTATTACATAATATGACCAATAAAATATCGATGAACTGATTCACTTTGATTCGTTTTATTGTCGCTTACCTTAAAATCTAAAGTTCATCTCACTAATTCTGTATAGGTAGGTAGGTACATGTATGATAAGTTTCATATTTTTCTTCCTTCGTGTCAATGGTTTATTTGTTGTATTCGACGACTCTTACGCCCCTCTCCGTTGCCTGGTTATTTGTTTAATGTCCATGATTATCCAGAATCTAAATCAAGGTTGTTGTGGAAATTGACGTTTTTTCCCTATTGTTAAAATATCTTGTTTTTTTGTTGCAGGTACGTTCGGAAGAGTCACTTCTTACACCAGAAAAGTCTACGAAATCAAGATGGGTACGTTTGAGTCTTATGATTCAGGTGGTGGATACTAATAATTGTTTAAGCTATTGTGTAACTTCTCATGGAAATTTGATACGTTATAACCCTATAGTTCTTGTACAATATTTTCTCAATTCTATGTAATTATATCATATCTTACAAATGAACACTGGGTACAATCATAGAATTGAGTCATCTCTACAACTCGGAACTACTGATAAGACTAGGCGCCTTCATAATGTCATCTTCATATTCTTTAGCTTAGAAACAAGTTTAGTGAGTTCACAAAATTAAATAATAATAATAATATTATTTAATTTTGGCAGCTGGTTCTCATAATTTCAAGTTAATTTCGAGAACATAATCTTTATATTTATTTACGACTTGTTGAACACAGAACATAACAAACATGTCCTACTACTAATAATAGATCGTCTTAGAAGGGCTTGCGTTTTCTCACTGCCATTCATTGCTGCCAAGTAAACTGAGGTTATGTATAATGGGTAGTATACAATGGGTATGTAATACACCAGTATAATGTTTGTCTAGTGTATTATTACACGGCTGCGTCATTTAACAAACATAACTGTATAAAACGAAGGCTTGGAAATAGTTAACAAATTGGATCATTTATACTATTAAACATTGAATTTATTTATACATAAAAAAGTATATAGCAAGTTATTTAGTGGAAAAACATGCTTGTATCTTTACCTAAAGTGCATGCAATGTAACTTCTTACAAAATAACTGGGGTATTCCTTAACGAAAACAAGATTTCATTATTTGCATACATATTGAATTAAAAAAAAAGAACTAGGTATGTACATACATATGACACGTGTTTTACGTATGTAGCAGTTAACGCGTAACGTAACGGTGGATAGTCACCGGTTGACTAAACATGTAGAAATTGCATGTGAATAAATGCACTAAAGCCTCACAAGTAGACGACTGAGAGGTAAAGTCATCGTTTTCATCTCTCTTGTACATTTTTCACAAGTCTTTAGTCTACTTTATTTTAGAATTTAACTTATTTTAGAACACTAAGAAAATTATATAATTACAGCTTAGACTATTCCACCTAAGTTATTTATTCTATATGCAGTTCGTAAGTAACATGTGCGTGACTTTGCGACATAAAACATGGCCCTACCTAGCTAGAACTTTCAATAGTTTCAATGGCATTTGTATATTTTGACCTAGCGCACGTTTAAAATGCACAAGTTCTACAGTCAATCAAGCTTTATTGTTTTTCTTCATTGCCTTTCGGTGATAACCTTCATGTCTCTCATCAATTACTTCATGGATCACGAGTTTTGCTAGGTGTTATTATTTTTATTTCAGGTGACTGATCCAATCTTAGTTATCTTAGCACGTTTGAGATCACATTATCACACAATGTATGACTACACATCCGTTCACGGTTACTTATTTCTAATACCTGCCTTCCTCTAGGCTTAGATATCTCAGTCATCTGAAAAGATAAGCTTGTTGTTTGTCTGAGACTGTCATAGAAGGCAATAACAATTTTAATGTATGTATAGCTCAGCTAAGTCTGTCAACGGTAGCAATAAATAACTTACTATTTGCAGCTGAATTGCTTGAGAATCATTTGAACAAAACGATTATGTTTGCTATTACTACACAGATAGTAAATCATAAGTTTATTATAATTCTAAGTATTTATGTAAATTTTTAATTTTCTTTTAATAGGCTTGTGAAATAGTTGAGAAGATTAAATCGGATTTCAATTTCAAATCCATTAACAGCTCTACAAAGCTTACGATAATTTTAACTAAATTGATACCAGCACTAAAAATATTGATTACTAATTTATCAAGTATCAGGCCACGGCATGCTTTCAAGATTACATGACTTCACTTAACATTTTTTGTGAAATATCTGTGTTATATTATAACATCATCGAACGCTTAACCAATGACTCACAAAATTACAATACTGTTTTTAATTTACATACATTATCTATCATTATCAGTTATTATCATTTTTGAGATTTGCACTTAAACTTAAAACAAGTAAACAAACGATTCCGGATACATTTGCTTTGCACATACCACAAATATTAGTATCGCGATAAGATTCCATCATTAACAGATAATATAAAAATAAATAACTAAGTAGTTGTTCCCCCCTTCTATCTTTCAGGTATCTTTCATGACCTGAGGTTTCTTGTAGGTACTTACACACTTTATATATGTACAAAACTTTATGTCGACTCTAACTTGATAAAGTAGACGTAGCTAACATGAATACTGTAAATCACAACTATAGCGCTACCTAGCTAATATCCAGTCTAACTTGAACTTCGAAGACATCGAAACTCAAACAAAAGATACCTCAGGTTTAAAAAAAACTGTTTTTCGTTGTATTTCAAAAACTATACATTCTAAGATAAAAATAAAAACAATTTTGAAATTTACAAATAAAGCCCCACTCGATACATTTCTAAAACCCTTTTTTTTGACCCCCTTAGGAACCCAATATCTTTACCACCCCTTCACCGATTAAGCATTATGATGCTTCCCAGCAAATCTTTTATTTCATACAGATTGGATTAACGTTTCGAAAGTTATGCTCTAACAAACATATCCACAAACATCTTCGCTCGCTTCGCTCGCTCAATCAATTAAATTTCATAAATGACATTCAAAAAATAGCATAGTAAACAATCTGGTAAATAAAAACATCAGTAAAATGCTTTCGAATTACGATATTATGATTCGTGAAAGTTCGAAGTCGAACAGGATGTTGTCTGAGTCATAGTTGGTGGTAATCGGCGCACGCGCAGGTAACGTCTACTATGCTTATGTGCCGTAACAATATAGGTAATGTTTTGTGTGATAAGCCGCCACGTGAGTCAGCAAATGAGTTATTTAAGATGCCTACAATTTAAGTATGAATGAAGATAGATTAGCTTTAGATACCGTCCGTGATCGTAGTTGTTAATAGAAATTGAAAAGGAGTTTGAAAACAAGATAATATCAAATGTACTTTACGCGGTAAGGTAAAAAATATTTTGTGACAAATGATGAAAATATTAGTATCAGGAAAAGTGGATCTCCCAACAAAATTAGGTATTCCAAATACCTACAAGGCACTTCAAAGAAAATTGTAAAGCAAATTTTATTATCATTCAAACAAACATGAATGAATGTGTCACGAGTTTGACAAAACGACCCGTAATCCAAGTTATCAATGGTGACATAACTTCCGTTATACCCGACGAATGCTATAAAATCGGCATATTTTATGAACGAGCACTAGGTAGTAGGGACTAACCTATTCATACGGTTTAGTCATCTCTCCGTGAAACAGTTACGTCGAATGCAAGCATCAAATTTGATAATAGGTTGAGTCAATGCAACAAGCAAAAATCGTTTGTTGTTTAGTTCTACTTTTGGTGATCAGTGATGTTTTTAGTATTTATGTCAACCACAGGCCAACCGCATTCTCTTCTTGAGTCATATATTGTATGATAAAGTACCTACTGCTAATTAATTTGGTTTCACCCTATAGGTAACAGGCCAGGTAACTTAACAATAGCATTTACGCGCATTGTCTAAGGTACTGTACCTTAGACAATGCGCGTAAATGCTATTACTGTAACTTGGACGAATAAATACGTCCAAGGTACAGTAGTAAGCTTACCACAAATATTGTGTGCCTCGGCAAACATCGTGCTTTCTATGAAAACCGAATTTGTCCGAATATGCAACTAATAGTCAACTTATAATAACAGAACCAACCCTTTAAAAAAATACGTACCTACCCATCTACATTATTGTAACATCTCTACATTACATAATATCTATCATCGCGTTAGTTCGTATATCAGAAGCTAAGCGAAAATTGCCGAGACGCACAATATATGTACAATTGTACACATTTGTATCAAATCCAACCATTTCTAATCATCATAACTAACATCTCCGAATTGTAGCGTCCCAGTAGTGCAGTCAAAAGTTGCCTCCTTATACCAACGTTGTGTTGTTTACATAATTTAGAAAAAGATTGTAAAACACCTCGGTTTCAAAAGAATATTATGATATATTTCAAAATCGGATTTTGGTTTTACTTCCTTAATCACAATACAGAAAAGTACAATAATGGTTCTTGAAATCAGTACCACGGCCCACCCAAAATGGAATGTCCTCAAAACAAAACATAAATACTTTTCCAAGAAGATTCATGAGACAGACCGTATTAATATTGATCTCCCCATATTTATTTTTAAGTATTATTATAATGATGAGTATAATTTTAGTAATGGACTTAATACTTGCAGAACCAATTTTGAGCATCACTTTGTTCATAGAAATTCTTTATCAAAAATGTATTAGATAGTGTGTTGAACTACATAGATTATGATAATGTTTAAGACTTTTGTGAAAATGTCAAGCTTACCCAGATTCTCAGCATTACAACCATGAAACTGCGGGACTAATCGGATATTAGCTAAGCTTTACTTACTTCTTAGCCTGTTTTATATTGTTCTGAGTGAGTCACGCACTTTCAGACTCTCAAGAACATTATGAATGAGTGGGATAAGTTTTCAACAGTAAGCCTTTGTTTCGAAAAGGCAACTGTTTTGATAATAAAATCCAAATATTTGGACAACCGAATAAGTTTTTTAATGTTTAAAGTGTAACGAAACGTTCCATTTCAAATGGACATAGTAATATACTCATAGGTTGGCTAATATAATTATGTAGGTATGTAAGAGGTTAAAAAATCAAATGGCCATCTGAGTTTAGTAAGACACTCGTCTCCGAACGTCGCTTGTCAGTAATCCGGCGTGGGCGTTATGTGGTATTGTAAATACCTCAAAGCAACAGTCACAACTAATGACACACTAATGAACAGATATTTCAATGGGCCAAGAACAAACGAATGAAATACATTATTTCCTTTTACGGAATATCGATTTTATTTAACGATCCTTATAAAATACCCTTATTAAGCACATTCGGATTAAATTTTAGTCTGATTCAAAATCATCATACAAACTATTGGAGGAAATCAGATACATTCAATTAAGTTATGTAGGTATACTATTGAAGAATCGTTGAACGGTGCGTGTATAAATTTGCTGACATTGAGAGTTCGTTGACATATTACGCCGCCAGAAGCGGGTCTTGATTTACAGAGATTATGTAGTAAAATAATGTTGGCCACGTGGTACGTGAATAAAATATGTTAATACTAGCTGCCGCCCGCGGCTTCGCTCGCGTGGTATCCGGATAAAAAATAGCCTATATGTTAATCCAGTACATGTACTATGTATATTCCAAGTTTCGTTCAGATCCGTTCAGCTGTTTAGGCGTGATTGAGGCACAAACATCCAAACATCCAAACATCCAAACATCGTTACAAACATTCGTACTAGATGGCAGCACAGGTAAAATTAGAACGCGCTATCGTTGCGTTTTGAGCTTTACGCCGGTAATTTCAAGCAAACTAAGACTTTTCAATTTTATAATATAAGTAAGATTGCCTGTTGTTCCAGATCTATGCCAATTTTGGCTTTCAACCATATCTTTAAAGTTGTTTGGTTGTGATTAAAACTTTCGCATTAGTAGGATACGATAGGAAGCAAAATAAGTAAATGAACTTATAATAATTATCGTAGAGAATCGTAGAGAAAGACGTAAAGAATCAACCAAAGAATAATGTTTTCGGTATAACGGCGATCAGGGTCGATATTGTCAATTCTGCTGGATGTGCTGATAAGATTGAATCTCTGTATCTCATCGATGTTATCCATGAGGCGGATGCAAAGGTCCGTGGGTGGAGCCCCACTACCCCGCGCCGCGTTCGCCTCGCCATCGCCATTCTAATTAGCCCATTGTGGTCGCCAGTTAAAGTTTGCGGCTCGCCGGCCGGCAGTCACGCCGAAGCTGCCGCCAGAGAAACGCGTGTCCTCACCGCGATCCGATCCGTAATACACGCGACTGTGATGACGATAAGTGATCAACAGTGTTCTCAGTTGATAACAACAAACTTTATCAATCGTCGGTAGTTTCAGTATGTGAATTGTAGTTGGCCGAATACTTTTTTCATTTATATCTGTGTGACGCTGTACAAGGTAAATCTACTCGTTTTCTGCTAAAACTGGGACCATTGTACGGCTATCAGCGGATACAAATCCATGCTATGAGTAGGTAGGTATGCAGTTAATTTGTTGCGCATAGCCCATTGTTTAACGTTTGTGCATGATGTGAATTTATCAAAATCTCATTTGAAATTTACTGGAGGGCATTTACCAGGGCATATGAATGACGGTTAATCGATTACATTAAAGGTTAAATATAAGGCTTAGTAATAATTATACATGCCATGATAAGAACATCAATGGTGGAATAGCCATGTTCGCCATTCTAGCACCGATAGGTATATTATTGAATATTTTTTAAACGATGAATTAAAACAGACCGACGTTATTAGTAGGTATCTACAGCATTATTCAAATTTTATGGAAGTATGTAGTTCCAAATTGGATTCTAAGAAATAATTCAGACTGTTGACGCTCTACCAAATCTTGGTTAATGATTTTTTATTTGACCTTGAATATAAATTAGATCCTTGCCTTACTTTTGTATTAAGCTCGTGCATGATTCTAACATCCATTTACCACTTTATTAAAGTCATAAATATTGACATACGTAACATTGTAACGTTACCGGTTTATTAACAAAATTGTATTTTAATTTTTATATTGAAGCTTCCCGAACGTATTATTATTTAGTCAAAGCTAAATAAATATATGCTTTAAAAACTAAAAACAAGACCGACTTCAATGAAAAATAAGTTAAGATTCTTTGGTGCCATCCTACAGAAATTAACAGCTAGATAATGTCAAGATGTCACAGGCCATTAACACTCTTTCGAATAAAAAATAAAGTAATGTCATATTTCTAGAGGAGTGCCCCGTGAATTTGTTCGAGTTGTGTTTTGGTCATTACCTATTAGAAATGGTACATTTTTATTTATTTGACCAAATAAAAAATAGAGCTTTAGATAAGAATCAAAATTGTAATTGATCAATCACAAACAATGTCCCTACAACAAATTATAGGTAATACAGTGTTATGTTACAAGGAATAAAACTATATATTTAGTGTATAATCATACTTTGTTCATCACGATCTAAATATTGACAAAACTGACCTATGTCAATGTAAACCCTTACGTCTTGTAGATCAAATACCTTACAGTTGCATCTAGTACTATCAACATGTGCAATTGTATTAGATTTAGAACATAAGGTTCACATTGGTGTAGATTATTTACAAAGACTTAAATTAAACTTGATAAACAGTTATAAATCTGTCGTGATTATATTGGTCTAAGCCTAAGCCGAACAGTGTCAACTATTGGGTACTTTGAAGAGAAAATATAATCAGTTTCAAAATGCAGAACACTCAACCGTGAAAGCTGTTCATAGAATTGCTCACTGCGGAAACGTGAGCGGAATTGACATTGCATTTTCCTTCTCATATATTTCGATTTATGCTGTATAGGTACTTCAGTTTGTGTGACAACTGTTTAACTTACCTACACTACATTAAATGTTAATGATGCGTACCAGACTGGCCGGGGCGAAGCTTTGAGAAACTCCACAGTGAAAAAACAAAGGATAAACTCTAGTGATAAATATTTTTTAATGCAAATATACTATGTCAATAATATAATCCATCGTGGATAATCATTACGTTTGACCTTAAAGGCTATGAAATATAAAACCATGGGAGGAAAAAACTCACATTAATTTCATACCGTTGTAGACATCTAATATTCCACGGCACAATGTAATAAAGCCATCATCATAACAATAATTCGTAATGTTATTCGTCTTAATAACACGACTTAACACGTATACAATGGGTGCTTGAGCAATGTGAGTTAGGAATGATGGAAAACCATAAATTTTAATAGACATGTATGTACACTTCTACACAGGTTGTCCGAAGAAGCGAACACAAGTCTGGATGCCAATCCCATTGTGCTAAGAATTGCTAAGCCTATAGATTTAGTTAGAAATCGTATTGAATTGCGCATAGCAATTACTGTCTACGTCGAATTAGATAGGCACGTCTTTTTAACTGTAAAACTTAATTAATGGTTCTATGTTATGTACGAAGCTAGAGAATCTGTCAGTAGAGCCGAACCGCTTGAAATTCCTTTGATTGAATACAGGGAAATACTCAAAAGTAATCTTATCGCTGTCAATGAACAAACGTCGGCAGTTTTAACATCTACGTATATTATTTGTTCTTTGAACGTGTACTTTGAGCTGACTGAATGGCAACAGCAAACCTCTTGTGGCAAAATAGTACCTAAATCGTTATCAGTTATCATTACGCACGAAACTGTTCTTTTATCAGGCGTAATTACAAGAGGCGATACGTCCCGTGACGCAACCGTGACACTTGAAATAAGTGACGTAATTGTTCACAGCGATCTCTGGAACTGTGACGACATTTCTACGAATGATGAGTCACGAACCACAGCTGAGCTGACCCTGTTACCGGTTGTAGTCTTTTTTGCATCGGCATTAGTCATCGTTTGATTGATCTAAGGGTTAGAAGCTTATCAATGAACCGAGTTTGTGTATCATTTTAAGAGATCTGTGAAATGTAAACTGTCACCAACAATTTTACTGGCTGCAGTGTACGGGTTCATGAGGTCAATAACAGCCTGATAAATTCTGTTACTTAGTTCGCTCACAAGCGTAAAGTTTGGCACAAATTGTTAGTAGGTATTAGTCACTGATAACTTCAGCTAATCAATCGTCTATACGTCTTGGTTCAGCCAAATGATTAGGTAAGGTAGTTACTGAATGACTGTTCAAACATACATATTTTTTGATGTTTCATGATGATTTATAAGTTATACTCATTCTTATTAATAGACATATTGGAAGATTGAGGAATTTTAATCACAAAAACGTAATAAAAACACCACATTTGTAAAATAATAAATGCTTTGGTGACGCTGCCGGCCGGCGTGGCCATGACATCAGCATCAGCGCGTCAACACGCGTCATCAGACACGATCTCTCGTTTCGCTGTTGTATAATAGATTAATCATCGTAATGACATACACCCAATCAACGGACACGCTATCATATTAAATCTTCAGATTGTGCAATTGTAAGGTTAGGGCACAGATTATAAAGATCATGATTGATGACTATTATGCGTAGGCATGCTATTTGAATTATTTATATTAACGATAATAGATATTTATGTATATTTCATATTCTTTATTATTATGACCACCTACAATATAAAGATATTTCAACTCAAACGGTTTTTGCATGAATAATAGAGAGCCTCTTTCGGATCAAAGATCTATTGTTAACACAGTTGACTGGCACATTGGGAATACGTTGGCGTATCCAAACAGTGTTAGGCGCGGATGTTCCGTAGGCGGGCCTATCAATATGCGGGCGACGTCTCCTCGCGTTCTGCACTCGGCTTGAACAGAGTACGTGATTGATAGTGGTACACTGTTACCGGACTCTCTGGTGACTCACGCGTCGATCATGCATTATTGTCGATAGTTCCTTTGACCTCATTCAACGGGTTCATTGCAAACTGTCCTTGCGCTTAATTCAAAGCAGATTCCCGGTACAGCAATAAAGCAATGAACGACGATAAATTAAAAAGATCATGCTCTAGATACCAGTCTTATGGTAATGAACTACTAAAAAGGATGTTCAATAGGTTTTGATTTGTGGCCTACAATAATGCTAATTAATTCGTCGAAAGCGCCTGGGTAGTAAAAGTGGTCAAGCCATCATACACGGATGCATTGTAAAGATTAAGACGACTATTAATTCAAATTGAACCGTTACTGTTCATTTTTCAGAATTATCCAGAGCACTATACGATTTCCTATAATTTCTGTTTCATTGTTACAGATACCAGAATTTTCCCTCGATGGGAACAGCAGTTTGAAGCACAACGGAAGCGCCAACAACCTGGCGTCCGTCATGGAGAATCTAAAGAAAGGCAGCCTGGTATCTCGCCAGAACCAGTCTCTGAACACGCAGGTCACTAGTTCTTCCACACAGCAGGTAAGCTTTACACACATTTTTGTTGAAGTACAAAAATATCTGGATGCTAATGGCAAACTTGAATAGCATTTTAAGAATTTAAGCAACACAGATTTAGGTGTAGTCAGTTGCGTAATGAATTAAAGATAATGGAGGAAATCTTTTCTTTGAGATAAAGTAAAAGTAATGGAAGGAGAACTGAGTTATCATTAGATTTTATCGTATTGTTATCATGCAATCAGCATAGGTATTCAGATTTGCCACGGGGATGGAAAAAATATTTCTTGAAACTGATAAAGGAACATGCGAAGGTTAAAGCGAGTAGGTACCTACATAAAACAGTTCGTGCATTTTTTTACGATGTTTACTTATGATGACGAGAATTTCAACAATGAGGATTATTTCTTTTGAGGTATGGCTATGCTGTATTGCATCTGCTCTGTATTTTCAAGAACTCGGGCCATTAGCTGTGTGTGGTTGAACTTTGGCGTTACTTAAATTAGCTGCGACGACGGCTATCGCCTTCATCCTTCTCATGTTCGACTTTAGCTCCATTCTTCACTGAACGGACAGAAATAGCTTTCGGTCTGGCAAATATCTTTTTACTTTAATTTTAGACTTATTGAACACCCAAAACATCATTACCTATAAAGGGCTTTATAAGTTGTTTAACTCAATTGGGAAACGATTTGACACCAAAAGATTTGTAATATTTTCTTAGACAAGACGAAAATAAATTTGAATTCACTTACGAGCAACCCAAACCAACAGTTCTTATTTATACTACGTTCATTAGTCCAATATCCGAAATATTAAGCACCGATCGAGTGTAAATATAGATAGTGGTTATTTCGGCATCGGCCTCGAATCATAAAATGGTCGTGTTTATTTTAAATTCGCCTAACAAGATATACGGGAAAAGTAAATACATTTCAAACGCAAATTCTACTCTAGCACGGACAGATAAATGTAGGCCTATTGTTGGAACAGAGCGCTGGAAACGAGGTCGACGAAATGCATTATAAGTATATATATATAAACACTAGACAATAGGTATATAAAAACCGGTCAAGTGCGAAGCGAATTCGCACACGAAGGGTTCCGTACCATCGTACGTAACGTACACATAAATATTTCTAAAAGAAACTATTTAAAATCTGTTCTTAGATTGGGCTCTGGCCGTATCCCTTCTAACAAATTCGCTTTTCTAATGAAAAAAGTGACTTTGCCAAATTGCAATCAGTGTGGTGTATTGAAGATGTTCAACATATTTTATTAGTGTGTCCGAAATGCTTCATTCAGGTCTTCATGTTTTGTACAAAATCGCTTGTTAGATAGGCTATAGGTATAAATAGTGTGTTATCCGACCCTTGTAAAGAAATTGAGTTTTAGTTAAGTTACTTCAGTTAGCTTTATGTACTTAAGTAGTTTAGTTTTATTTAAGGATTAGTTTTTCTTGATTTGTTTTTTATTGTCTTAACGTGATTTTAATTTAGGTATCTACATCACTTTATAGTGTTCATCGTTTGAATTAGGATGATGATACGCTCTTGTCATAAGTATCTATTCGTCATAATTTTCCTCATGTAAGGAATACCATGTGTACCTAACTAACCTACCTACCTTTGTGTATAGCGAACGAGCTCTGTGAATAGAGATCAAAATCGTGTGGTGAATACCACATATACAAACTGGATCTCCCACGTGAATTATACAGACAAATATTGCTAACGGGTATTCATGAGACTCCATCGAGTAGCCGTGAGGTTCAAGGCCATAATTTGCTGCATTTTGAACACCCACGCTCCTCTGACTCACTCTCATTCGCTTCTCAATCACGGAGTCGCTGCCAAAATGTGACATACCTACTGTATAGTAATACAAACAGTTCATAATATTTTGATAGGTAGGTACTTACTATGTTTTTGAATTAGACTCTTACGTAGATATTACTTGTGAGTCATTTAATTCTATGGTGCGTTTGAGAATTAACTCAATTTACTATTCCGAAGGTACTTAACAGACTTTTTTCGGATGTTAATAAAACAATAACAATCTTACTTATATTATAAATGCGAAAGTTTGTGAGTTTGGATGTTTAGATGTTTGGATGTTTGGATGTTTGGATGTTTGTGCCTCAATCACGCCTAAACGGCTGAACGGATTTGAATGAAACTTGGAATATACATAGTACATGTACTGGATTAACATATAGGCTATTTTTTATCCAGGTACCACGCGAGCGAAGCCGCGGGCGGCAGCTAGTCACCAATATTTGACCGTATAAAAACAATAAACTGTCAATATAATCTTTCACTATAAATTTGTTAACGTGCTAAATATACATGAGCCCTGATATTTTCGTAATTCTATTTTGTATAACCCTGGCTTTATTTACTTCGTATGTGAGGTGCGCCAAGATGTGACGCCTGTTCCAAGCTTTTGTAGCATTGGCACTGAACTCTTCCACAGTTCTAGTCTAGATAACGAATGTGGACGACTCGATACGTATTACTGACGAAATATTGCTCTGTAAATATTCAGCGGACAGGTGTAAAAAACGTTCAAAGGTATTCCTATTATTTTTTGATACTAGTATTTGCGTACGTGTTGTAATCGTGATTTTATACTTTATTGCAGATGGTCTCCAGCACGACATCAAGCAGCGCTGCTTCGAGCCAGAGGATACATAACTCATCGCAGCGTCTGCAACACATGGCCACATCGGAAATGAAGGCCAGCTCCATAAAATCTGACCTCACAGAGCTTCAGAGCTCTATTTCCGAAATGAAGAACCTTAGCAACACGGCCGCCAAAAACTTTGGACAAAGTCTGTCTCAGAGGTAAGTACCTAACTTTATTTGACAAAAACTTCATAACAGACCACACAAAATCTGATCTATTTACGTAATGGCACAATATGTGCCAATGTTTGGTCTATTGGCTGTTATGATAACAGTTTTTTCTTGCGACGCTTTTTCCATTAGCCAAGAGGCGATAGGAGCTAACTCACCTGAGTGACCTTGGCTCCAGGCCAATTCCAACCCGCTGTTCCTTCAATCTGTTTGCAGTGCCACGCCGACAAACAATAGCAACAGTACCGTTTCCCGTAATCCCTACAAACGCTACAAACTAAAATAGTTTTGTACTTTTAAAAACTATTTCTAGTTGTTTTAAATTCATGGTTTCAGAGGAATAAAGCAGTGCATCTTTCTTTCCAGGTTGAGAAGTTCAATGGAGAACATAGTGGATCAAGATGACATGGCAGATAGACATTTACCCGATATTCGGGACCTTAGTGATATGGGTGACATGGGAGACATGAGTGATATGAGTGAATTACAAGGAGACGGGCCTCTAGTGACCTTCCCCGAGTCGGACACGCCACCACCTATAAGTGACAAACCATCGTTATTAGGTGGCAGTTCTGCCGTTGTGGGATCCAATTCAGCAAATGAGTTGAAATACAGTGCCGCACGTGTGACTTCGGCGAGTTCTACTAGAGTGGTTGCCGATGGGTACAGTGCGTCGAGATCTGCAGCGAATAGTGCCAGGATGCGTCGGCTGCAGCACGGGGACTTGCAATACGCCGAGCGCAGCGCTGCCGGCGCATCCCATCGGTTGCTGCAAGCGGAAGGCCTGACTGCTGAACAGAATGCAGCATACCTTCAGGTATGTCAAAGAATGAGTAGTGGACATAAGTGTCAAAAACAATGATTACAATATGCGGCGCACGGAAACTCATTTGATTATAGGTATGCGTATAACTATTTGGAGAATAAATAGGTATATAGGATATAGGGCAGAGGTTTAGGCCATAATGGCTCCATTCCTAGCATATTTGTCTCTCTTTAGAAGCCGGTGGCGACGCGACGCCGGCCGACTAGTCAGAAAGGCGCGCCGAAGGACACGACCTCGCGTGAAATCGACCGATCAATATCTTCAGGCGCCTCGTATTCAACTACGAAACGCGCAGTGTAGTGGGATTTCTTGCCCTGATAACATACTCGTACTGCCATGGTCGCATTGCGACATTCACACAACTTTGACACTGTTCAGTGAGTACATAATGGCAGCACGCTTTGTAGCGTGGACCAGCAGGATACTGCGCCGCGGAGGATCGCCTGGAGCGGTGAGCTCACCTATCTAAGCGCTTATCGCAAAGTAACTGTTGCACGCATCTCAGTTAGCGCCTGACCGCCGCGCGCGCGAGCACATGCGGAAGTCAATTATTGCGCGTGCGCGTACGAGTACACGAATAGCCCGTTTTAAAATAGAGGAGGAATGTCCGCGGGAGGAGGGTCGGCCCCGTGGCCGGTGCATCGTAGCGTCCTGTCTCGCTTTCCTCCGGAAACTCTGAATCCATCGGTGAGAGTTCAATTCTTGGGGAAAATCGCCAGCGACCTTCAGAACGTGACGTCTGTACACAAACTCAAAATAATTCATAAGAAAACCCACCAGTTTTCCGAGATTGGCCTATATCCAATAGAAACGCTTAGCATACTCGTATATAAACCGGGCAGTGACGTTCGACTGTTGTCCAATATTAAAGAGACTTTTATTCCCGGACAATCGTGTCGCGACTTCAGAACGAACAACTATGTCTTCCAAACGACGCTCGAGACCTAAATTACATTTAATAATTGCTGTAACTATCTAATATTTATTTAGTGAATCATGAAATTTAAAATTTATTGTACTAGATAATGCTAAATATACTAGAGTGATTTCAGTGATAACGAGGTTAAATCTCCTGAGGTCGTGTTTTAATATTGAAAACAAACGCAGATAGTGCTAGTGATGAATTAATGCTAATTTAAGATACCTATTTAAAGTGGAAAATTTGTGCGTTTTAGGAGCAACGATCACTCAAGGCGGGTGAAGTGTCAGCACAGGAAGCAAACAACATGACTTCATCGAGTTCTCGGCTTCAGACGGAAGCGTTCAGCGCTGAGAAGAAGGCGATGGCATCGGCCCAGGCACGGCAAACTGTCACGTCGAGCGGGATGTTTAGTCACAAGGAACACTCTAGTGTTGCTCACTCAAATATGACCATCTCCAGCAAAAACCTTTCCACTAAATCTACACTCCTCTCCTCACAGGTAAGTTAAATTACGTCATTTTGAAGCGAATGTTTTAACTTTGTAATATTTGCGTTTTTAAGTGTGTAGTATAATGATGTATGTATGTATGTTCGTATGAGCTAGTGGCCAACTCTGTTGACGGAGTTTTTAGGCTGCCTAAAGGCCTCTGTCATGGCTTAACGACTATAATGATGATATTTTTGTAATTTCAGATGAGTCAACTACTAAATGGTACCATCAAACCTGGCGATGAAGACCTTACTAACCTAACCTTCGAAGACTTGGATAAACTGGACGCCAGCTCAAATCAAAAAGATGTTGAAATGGCAATACAAAAATATTCCTCTCACATGCACGCTTTCATAACATCCATCAAAAACAACACAATAGACAAGAAAAATGCATCTTTACACTTTAACAAATTGAATGAAATGCTAAGAAGAGCTTGGGCGGTGCCCACGTATGGGCATGAACTTGGATATTCATTATGCAACACTCTTCGTGCATCGGGTGGTCTAGATATTTTAATGGCAAATTGTTTGGAATCCGGCAACCCAAAACTGCAATTCTCTTCGGCGAAACTTTTGGAGCAGTGTCTAACTACTGAAAACAGAGCTCATGTTGTTGAAAACGGCCTTGAAAAAGTTGTTAACGTAGCTTGTGTTTGCACAAGGCATGCCAACTCAGTAGACCATTCAAGAATCGGCACGGGAATCTTAGAACACTTATTCAAACACAGTGAAAGCACGTGTGGTGATGTCATAAAATTAGGTGGTTTAGATGCAGTATTGTTTGAGTGCAGAAAGAACGACGTAGAAACCTTAAGACATTGTGCTACAGCGCTCGCCAATCTGTCGCTTTACGGAGGAGCAGAAAACCAAGAGGCCATGATAAAAAGGAAAGTGCCCATGTGGTTATTCCCACTTGCTTTTCATAACGACGACAACATCAAATACTACGCTTGTTTAGCCATAGCAGTTCTGGTAGCAAACAAAGAAATAGAAGCAGCCGTACTAAAATCAGGAACTTTAGACTTAGTTGAACCATTTGTAACTTCACACAATCCTTCTGAATTCGCTAAATCGAATCTCGCACATGCACACGGACAAAGCAAGAACTGGTTGAAACGACTCGTGCCAGTTCTGAGTTCAAAAAGAGAAGAAGCTAGAAACTTAGCCGCTTTCCACTTCTGCATGGAGGCGGGAATAAAAAAACAGCAAGGCAACACGGAGATATTCAGAGAAATAGGAGCCATCGAATCTTTGAAGAAAGTGGCGAGCTGTCCAAACGCCGTGGCATCAAAATATGCTGCACAAGCATTGCGGCATATCGGCGAAGAAGTACCGCACAAACTGTCGCAACAGGTCCCTCTGTGGTCCATCGAAGATGTCCGAGAATGGGTGAAACAAATAGGTTTTTCTGAATACGCGAATAATTTCTACGAGAGTCGAGTCGATGGTGATTTGCTGTTACAAATTACTGAAGAAAATCTCAAAGAAGACATTGGTTTACAAAATGGAATCAAACGTAAAAGGTAATTCTTATAATGCACATCACCATATCTATCTTTGAATCAGGAGTGGCTGCAAACATTCTTATAACTGCTTGTGGCTCTGCCCACCCCATTAGTGATACGGGCGTGATAATATACATACATACTACTATACTGATAGATTTACTCTGGGACTAACTGATACAGAAACTAAACGAGACTTTTCATGTTACAGATTCACAAGAGAACTTCATCTGCTAAAGAAAATGGCAGATTACACATCACGTGACACAGGGAGTCTTAATGAATTTCTTCAATCAATCGGTCCTGAATACACAAGCTACACATATTCCATGCTGAATGCAGGTGTCGACAAGGAATCAATACGAGGCCTTAGCGACGAGCAGTTAGAAAACGAATGCAGGATAGGCAACAGCATCCATAGGCTACGGATTTTGAATGCTATCAGAGGTGAGAATAATTTGTAGGATTACCTAGTCAATAATAGTTAAAAGCTAAACTTGTCATTTACTTGAGATGGAGATGGAAGATATAAATTAATGTGTCATTTAAGATCAGAGTTATGCGCAAGACATTTCCTTATAGCTATAACAGCCAGCGTGTTTACATACATTTTTAAATAGAGCGTAAACATGCGAGACGATGAAAGACTGGTTTATAAATAAAATAGGTATTTTACAACATGTTTTACTTTCACAGCATACGAAAGCTCTCTACCAAGTAAGGGTGAGGAAAATATGGAAAAAAATTTGGATGTTTTTGTCAGTTATCGAAGATCAAACGGTTCGCAACTGGCAAGTCTTCTCAAAGTCCATCTTCAGCTGCGAGGTTTTACAGTATTTATTGATGTGGAAAGGCTAGAGGCCGGCAAGTTTGATAACAACCTTCTGCAAAGCATAAGACAGGCTAAACATTTCCTACTGGTCCTCACACCCAACGCATTGGACAGATGTATGATGGACACAGAGCGAAAAGACTGGGTTCATCGAGTAAGTATAAGTTCAAAACCCTTTTAAGCACCTAGCTTTAAAGTCCTCTAAAAACATGAACTAAACTTTTTATTTATTTTTCAGGAGATAGTTGGAGCGTTGCAGTCCCAGTGCAATATTGTACCAATTATCGACAACTTCGAATGGCCCAAAGCTGAGGAGCTTCCAGAAGACATGAGGGCAGTGTGTCATTTCAATAGTGTCCGGTGGATTCACGACTACCAAGACGCATGCGTTGAAAAATTGGAAAGGTAAGCATGATCTCGAAACGCTGATGAACAGACTTGATCGACGAGCTGAAGTCAACGGTTTAAAATTAACCTATTTTTAAGTACCTACTGCTCTTTTCAGTTTCCTCCGTGGAAAGTCAAACTTGGCGAACCGACTGGACGGTCCATATAGAGGTCGTGACGTCCAGACCCCCGGTACAGCTACCATAGGGCGAGGGCCACCTAACTATCAGCGCATGACTTCTTGCGGTAGCGATAAGGCCGATTGACTAGAACCCTTACACACACTGCCGCCTGTTAGGTAAGCTTTTTCAGTACTACCTTCAACAGGAATTGAAGATATCGTGAAATAATAAATGTAGATAATATGAATAGATTAGAGTTTATGAGTGTAGGAACAAGAGCACTCACTTGAAGTATCCCAATAATATTCTCTCTTGACTACGGAATTTTCGTGACGTAGGTACGATTGACGTACAATTAAAATTATTTAAATGTTTTCTGTAGCTTAGGTACCTACCTCGTAGGTGTCTAGACTAGACACTACACCTACCAAGACCCAATGCCATGGCAATTAGTAGAATCGATCACGAACCAAGCACGATAGGTTAAAGGGTCATAGGCACGCATTGGCCAGACGGCCAGACTGATGTTGCTTATTTATGGCATAGTAAGTAAGTAGGTATGTAGGATAGGTACTTACTTACAAAATTTTATTGAAACATCAATGACTTTTCTAAATACAGCTCATTTTACTAGCATCTATTGAACTACTATGATTTTACGGCGAGATACAATGCTAAATACATTTTTTTCTCTTACAGACCACGACGCAACCGCCAATCATCCCTCAATCGTGCTTCACCATCCACTTCACAGAGCTGCGAACAATTAACCATCAGTAGCACTTCCAAATCAGCATCACCCGAGAAATCACTGTACAGCCTTCCAGAAAGACTGTCCGAAAGTAGTGAGCACTTGGATTCTGGTGAACTAGAGCCTAATTCACGAAGATGCCGTAGCTGTGAAGGGATATTAGAAGCTGACGAAACGCACACCCAACTCTCCTTGCCCACACCCTTAGATGCTGCTACACAGACTAAGCGAAAGAAGAATTTTATGGACAGATGTGTGAACAAAGTGAGACTATGGTGAATACCTGTTGTTTTCAAACATGTGCTTGCAGAGTGTGTAAGAATATAGACTGCCTATTGGACTCCAATCGCATTATGTGAATCTTATTTTAAAGTACAAAAGTGTGCACAATGTGTATATATTTTGTGTATACCATAATATATTGTGTTTATAATAGAACACAATTGGTAATCTATTAAACTGTAATCTCAATGAATGTCTGAGTAAATTACTGTTTGATAAATGTTTGCTACCCTGCCATGTTTGAAGAGCATCGCACGAGGTGGGAGACTAGAGTGAAATGAGCTAGATTGCTATTTTTGTAGTAGTATAGCAAATTGCTTAGAATTACCTTGTCTTTGGCACTATTATATCTCTCTATCTCTTCACTCTCTATAGACTATGGATAATTTATGGATGTACCTTATATTCTTTTTCATTTTAGTATCTTGCCAATGAAGTATTTGTAAAATAGAATGACCTTACAACATTTTTAATTGCATATGTGATAGTTTAGATCTTCTAGAAATTATCAAAATATTTAATGAATTCAATTGAGTATGAATTGATGTTATTATTACTCGCTAGATTACCTACTTCTTAGCTATTTTTATTTTTAAACCTGGATTTTATGTATTAAAAACTGTACAAAACTTTACTGTAGATTATAATATAACCCAAGAGTCACATGCATAGTCCTGACCCCACACTTGGATTCCCTGTATTGTGGGTATCAGAAATTACGAGTACTGTGGTACCTCAACACCCAGACCTGGAAGAAATATGTTCAGAACATGCTAACATTTTTTCCGTAGCGGGAATTGAACCCGCGCCTCTTGCATCTCAGCCGAGCAATCACCCGCTACGTAACTAAGGCCGTCATTAGAATGTACCTACCTGTAATCATTCATTATTATGAGATAACATAAAATTATTATTATAATTAATTTTATCCTGTCAACTACGTATTTATTTATGTGCTAGCTCTAACCATGAAATAAATTGTATTATTAAAATTAAACTTTTGTTTTTTTGTTACTTAAAACCACTAACTTGTAATACCAATTAGGGTAGGATAGGTACAAAAAAAATATTTCTCATTGGATAAAATATATTACATAAATATAATCTAAAACTATACTAAATAGGTAGTAGTCTTATAATACATTTCTGATTAATTAGGTACCTAGTCACAAATAAAAGTATACTATTTATAATTAAATTAACATTAAATATGTAAAGTCTTACATATTTAATGTTAATTTAATTAGTATAATTTTTATTTCTGATGTCTCTGTAGTCACAGAGACATCAGAAACAGAGTTTAACAGATGGCAAAATAACACATTAACCCCCAATTAACAGTTTCTGTTGAAAATCTGTCAAAAAATCGTCAGAGATGTACTCAACTTTGAGATGCGTTTGAGTATTCGGGGGTAAGTGAGGTGAATAGGATCTATCTATTAACTCGTATTGAGAAGGAACACTCATCACAACCTATATAAACACTTCTATGAATTGATTTACTATTTTCTAATATATAGGTCCCTCCGCACCTACAACTATAGGTGTAAATATTCTCGTTTGCCTCAAATGTCATGTCCGACAACATTACAGTGTCATAGAGCAACACTTCACTGTGTTCATGGCAGGTAAGAATTGCATTATAATGCTTACGGCTCTCAGGTTCCCTTAGAACAGACCAAGCCTTCTGAATAAGAAGGAATTTCTCATCTGTTCCTTCGTCACTTTTGTCCGGATGCGAAGACAACAGGAGACGTTGATAGCTCTTTTTTAGTTCCTCCGTGGAGGATGTTCTATCGCACTGCAGCACTTTATAGTAGTCTACAATAGTTTCTCCCATTTTAAGCTTGTAAAACAAGTGATAAATCAGTAAATAGAGGTTATGTACCTTTTAGTTCGTTGAAAATCGAATCCATCTGAGAATCCATCATGCAGCACAGGTATTTTATTTGTTAGGTAGGTACGTGATCTTCATTAATTGCTTTCAACATTTGTAACAATCATAGGATAACTTCCTTAATCGGAATTTCAGCGTTTATCCATCGTAGAACAGAAAGAAATGAAGAAAGAAGAGTAAGTTATGTATGAAGGGCTAGGGCCACAAAACAAAAACTTCGTTTCTTTTTTTTTTGACTGCTGCTGCTGCTTTGACATTTCGTTACAGTCTGCCAGTGTCCGTGTTGGTCTAGTTTAGAAAAGTAGGGTGAGCACCATACAAACAACTAAAATCAAAGCCAAGTAACTTACGTTACTTGGGCAATACTAAAAATTATTGCTAAAAATGTTATAATTTTTATTAAGATAATATTGATAATGCATGATACTACTGAGATTCAAGTTTATTTTAAGATTGATTTAGTTTTTTTTTCTTGTACACCATGGTCCCTGCTTATAAAAAAGAAATCAAAGTGGTCCCTTATCAATAAAGGTTGGGAACTACCATCGAGCATTTAACTGAATAGAGCAGTAATGTTATTCGTTTTGTTCGAAAACGAATTCCACCAAAACAGTGGGCCCGCCCCTGCGCTCTGATTGGCCGACTCAATGTCAAGTATTGAACTAGAGCTGTGCAATAAAATATTCATATCGATATCGATACCAATGTTTGTTAAGTGGAATACAAATAAAGTTTAATATGTATTATGTTTACGTGTATGTTTGCGCGCGTGTGTACGAAATAATAACTATAAACTTTATAAAATGGAACTTCCATACTTAAAAAAAAATATAGTAATAAATGAAATAAATTCGATGATCAAAGGAATCTTAAATATATATAAATATTTGTGGACAATTCGCACAGCGCCATCTAGCCCCCTTAATATTACTAACTTTATTTATTAAGGAAATATAAAGTATAGCCTTATCTGTACTTTTTATACTAATATTACACTTACAATATTACGTTACAAACAAAAAAACAAAAAATCTTAATTCCTATTTATAATATTAGTATAGATATAAACTAGAGGACGCCCCGTTCTTCAAATGTACTTATTCAATTTATTATATCTAGGTACTTATTTGTTTGTCAAAAATAACCTTTTCTGATAAATATCGATACTAATTTTGATTATGACAGTGCAGCATCACTAGTAACACGTGTAATGAATAAAAAGGATGGCATAATATAGGTTACACCTAGGTAAGAGCAAGACGCATAGACAAGCGTCCATTGTTTCGTTTTATTTGACCAGTTTAACTTGAGCCGTGATAAATGGTTGTAAATTGAAATAAAATTATAGTTTATTGATGCTTACCGATGAAACGTGATTCCGTCTGTTTTAAAATTCGATGTCCTGCTGTTTTTTCCACACCACCGAATAGAACAATACGGCATTATGGGTTATAAAACCAAACTTTGAATATTTTCGTGTATCGGGAGACGGACGCACACACAGATCACTTGTTGGTTTGGTACTGATTCAGTGCGAGCGTGAATTGTTATTATACAGGTGCATATCATCATATCAGTTAAGGAATTGGATGGCTCATTTTACTACTCTATTAGTTAAATGCTCGATGGGAACTACTGATTTAGAGGTAGAGGTAGGCCAAAGAAAAGGTCAATGGATTGTGCAAAAGAGGACATGGGTAAAATACTGTGGTAAAATAGGAGTGAATACAGAGATGACGGCTGACCGAGGGGAATGGGAGAAGAGAACATACATGCTGTACATAAAACGAAGTGATTATTTTGCTCAGTCAGTTGCTGTGCCGACCCCACATAGTGAGGGAAAGGGAAAAGACAGAAAGATGTTGTAGTTCAATCACTGCAATGAATTTGTCAATGTCATTGTCATGTCAGGTTAGTCTCAATCTCAACTTTCGCGTTTCTTGATCTTGCCATTCATTTTATGTTTAACTAAAATATTCTTAAAAAATAAACAAATTACTTACCAAACTCAGTCATAAAAGTAAAAAAAAACATATTTGCGGTATCTACACTCTTGCAAATAGTTCAGTTTATAAAAATGCCTACATGGAATCAAATCCAATCTCAACTAAGGAACCCAAACAATCCGGTTGTTTTCTTTGATGTTACAGTGGGAACAACGGTAAGATCAATGTTTTCGGTTACTTACCTATTAAAATTATCATCATAAAATATAATATTCTTTTTATGTGATGCAGGAAATTGGCAGAATGATCTTCGAACTATTTGCTGATGTTGTTCCAAAAACGAGCGAAAACTTCAGAGAATTCTGTACAGGAGAATATAGAAGAGATGGAGTGCCTTTGGGATATAAGGGAGCCACATTCCATAGAGTAATCAAAGACTTTATGATACAAGGTGGAGACTTTGTCAATGTAAGTATTTTGTATATTTAAAAACTGCCAAGTAGTTGGAAACCTAAATCAATGTAAAGACATGAAAATGATGTTTAACACTATTATTTCTAGGGTGATGGCACAGGAGTTATGAGTATTTATGGAGGCAGTACATTTGCTGATGAAAACTTTGGATTGAAACATGATACACCAGGCCTATTATCAATGGCCAATAGTGGCAAAGATACTAATGGATGCCAGTTCTTTATTACATGTGCTAAGTGTAACTTTTTAGATAATAAGCATGTTGTTTTTGGAAGAGTGATAGATGGACTTCTGGTTATGAGAAAAATAGAAAATGTACCTACAGGACCAAATAACAAACCGAAAATACCAGTGACAATATCACAATGTGGACAAATGTAATTAAAACTTGCTATAAATTCATAACATTTTATTTTTACTAACAAAATCATAGAAGCTTTGCTTCTTGGTAAAATATTCACAAATGTGGTGTTTCTGATTAAATTAAATATACTCGAGAACCTAGGTAATCAATCAATCACAATAAATAATATTCATTCACATCTAACTAAGATTTGTCAATTTTCTGTCAACTTTTAACAGTTTGGTCATTATAGAGTAGATTTCGGGGTTGCATTGTGGCAGGGCCATATCGTCTGCCTACTTCCTTTATGAATGCTCCTTCCATTTGCCGTGCTACTTGATCAAAGAATAGATTCGATAGGTGTGAGTGGAATGCTGATTTGAATTCAAATGTGACTTGAAAATCTACAACACATGATTGCTGTTCTCTTTTCAAACCGGGACTGAATCTCCATAGGGTGAGCAAGTGATGAAATAATTTGCCATCTAAGCATTCTGCTTTCACTAAATGAGGTTTTACTAGTGTCACATAAGATGTGTAGCTCTCATTTATAGGTGGAAACCCAATTATGAGGTCTGCTTTTAGATTACTAGGAGTTTTGGATAATACTATTGATTTCTTGCACCAAGGCAGGAAATTGTTGTAACTGCCCACATCAGATACAACATTAAACATCTGCTCCATTGAGTGCCTGAAAAAAAAAGGTGTTCAATTACATACTTCAGTAGTTCAATAATATTGATGAAGTTTCTCATCCATTGAACTGTGTAAGCATTATGGAAATTTAATCAACATGCCAGTAGACCCACTGGGTGTAAAATTAAATACAGCTATGACAAAGCAGCTTTGCATAACAATTACTAGTTTTCTCCAATGGTTTCTTCTGTGGTACCAACTTTTTCAGTTAATTGAGTTTTTGTACTACCAAAATTAATAGGTGTTTTTAATAACAAGCTAGTTAGATATTCCAAGTTTTATTCAGTTTAGCTGCTATAGACTATAGCAGCTAAACTGAATAAAACTTTATAACTGTACTATAGCTTATAGTACAAAATTACAGAATGTACAAATAGAAATAGCATATTTATACTTCAGCCAAACTGGAGATACATAATTTGATGTAAACAAACTGTAGTGTATTTTTCATTATTATGATGAAATCACTTTATGTAAATAAACCTCCCAACACAAGTTTTTACACCATAATCTAGTTTACATAAATTTTATCTCCAGCTTGGCTGAAGTATAGATTGAAAACTTTATGGTTAAAAATGGACTATAATCTTTTTCCACTAACTAATGTCTGGAACACCGATGATTAACTTCATGGAAGCAACCCAAACAAGAATCAAATAATAAGTACCTACCTAATATATTATTGGAAAGTTAGGTTCGTTGCCACTAGTACCATGAACAGTTCCATGATGAACTACTGATGATATTTTAAATTATTACTTCCATTTTAAAATAATCTGAAAATAATGGAACTAATGTTGAATTTTGTTATTATTAGTTCCACATGATTTGTTGCCATTGGTTTTCTACCTTTACTTTGTTTTATAATACTCGTATGTATGTAGTGATAGTGATCAAATAGAATAGGTAGGTAACTTAAAATAACTTTATATAGGTTTGGAACTTACCCAACAAGTTGCCTGCCACAGTACTCTCTTATGCGACTTGGCTTAGGGAAGTTCAGAAATGTTCGTCTTTGTTGCTCCACGCCATGGCAATGACACAGAGAATTTTCGCAGCTATTTACGTAATGACCCTGAAAACTTCAGGAAGAACAATATTGCTGATCTCATTGAAATAGACATTATTATAACTACACAAAATATTCTATATCTTATACGAATGAATTAATTTACAAGCAATCATTTGGTAATTATTTATGTAGGTATTACTGTTACCTGGTACGGCTCTGAAAAAGAGCCATTCGACCCACGATGCAATATTTTGATAAAATCATTGCGTTCAGATTAATTTATCACGTTAATTTTTGATAAATTTGAAAATAAACGACAATCATTTTCACTGGAGACACATAATTCTTTTTATTTAGCAATTTCGCGTTAGTTTGCCTTGCGAATTCTCGTCACTCACGCTCGTTCGTTTTTGTCTCAGACAGATTTTCGTGATTTTCATCCTCGTCCTCGTCTGTCAAAACTGTCAAGCGTTAGTGTCTGTCAATGAATTCCACCCAGGGTTGCCAGGTAAAAGCAAACTCAATTCGCCAATTTTACCTGCCAAGTAGCCTAAGTAGCCTAATATATTTTTTCGTACAAGTAGCCTAATTCGCCTAACATTTTGAGCTGAAGAGCCTATATTTAGCCCAATTATAGAAGACATGTGTCCAAGTGATCCCCGTGATTTTATAGAAATATATTTTGAACTTTGACTTTGACACGTAAAAAAGGCAATGTAAAGAAAAAATATGTTTTTATTTATTTAATGTTACCTACATTATAGAATACAATATACATACATTACAAATCCAAGCGAGGTGTGACTTATTTTATCGGGGTAGTAGAATGGGGAAATAACCGAAGAACAGTGGACGTACTTATTACATTTCGTTACAAGCATACAATTTTGTCAAAAATTTAATTAATAAAGGTGTATTCCTGATGTAGCCTTAATCGCCCATTCTTTTTTTCTAGGTAGCCTAAATGGCTACTGGTAGCCGATTGGATTTTTTGGTCGCCATTGCACCCCCCAAGGTAGCCTAAATGGCGATAATTCGCCTAATCTGGCACCGCTAATTCCACCAGTCAGTTTGATTAAAAATTGAAAATGGTTGGTGCTGCACGCATGTCAGTATGCCACATTTATTTCAGTTCAGTTCATAATAGTACTGAACTGAAATAAATGTGGCATACTAAGATGCGTGCAGCACCAACCAATATGTCTGCTTTCATAAAATGTCAAAGTCATGTCATGATGTCATTCACTGTCGAGTTCGAGTGGTACTACCGCGCCGCACGTGTATTTTCTTTCGTGCGTGATTTTCGTTTCGCTTTCGGGTTGTGCGCGCGTGGAACCTATGAAGAAAGCGGCGTTATAACCAAACTCGACGGAATTACTAGGACTTGTTGAAAGAAAATGGGTAGGAAAGCTAAGTTTGACGAGACAAAGATAGTGAAAAAAGGTCCTGGAAGAAAAGCACGGAAGCAACCAGACCCAATATTTAGGAAGGAACTATGTGAGTACTAGCTGCCGCCCGCGGCTTCGCTCGCGTGGTACCCGGATAAAAAATAGCCTATATGTTAATCCAGTACATGTACTATGTATATTCCAAGTTTTATTCAAATCCGTTCAGTCGTTTAGGCGTGATTGAGGCACAAACATCCAAACATCCAAACTCACAAACTTTCGCATTTATAATATAAGTAAGATAAGTAAGAAGTAAGATAAGTAAGATAGGTTCAAATATTTTACACAATATCTACTTATTTATATTGAAAAGCAGTATTTTTCATTGTAATAAATCTTCTCTACATTCTTCGTGTTCTTAAGAACGCAATAATTTATTTTATTTGTAATATACATCTAAACCTACTAAAATAGTTCTTTCGAGACTCAAATCGTTATTTTGGTCCTCACGATACAGGCTTGGCCTAGTGCGAGGTCCGTTGTAAACTACCACAAAAAATACCTGTCAGCATTTACATTTGTTCTGATTTTTCTGTATTCTAGTCTACTCTAGTCTTCTCTATGCGAGTGAAACCGCGGGCGTTCCACTAGTGTTTCATAATATGCTTACTCATTTTCTATTGTTATTTTCAGTGGATGATGTTGAGCCAAAAAAGCTGTCACACAAGCAAAAGCAGAGAGCCGCTAAGCGGTTAAAGAAGCGGACAGAATTAGCAGAGAAGCGGAAAGCACTTAAAGCTGCCAAGAAGAACGTAGCTAAGAAAACTGAAGAAGTAGTGGAGGAAGCAAAAGGCTCCGATGATGAAAATGTTAAAGGTTTGTGTAGGTTTTGTAAGCCTGTAACCTATAAAAAGATTATAATGTTTGAGTTTCCAACTTAATAAGCTGCAGTTTATGAACAAGATACCTATATAAATTAATAAACATCATCTTGGATAATGGTTTGTGCCCTAAATTACCTAAATCAGCTTTAATTTATATGTTCCCTATGGAGTTTTTTAATGACTAAACCAAGAAATAATAATTTACAGGATTCACAGATGACAACAAAGAATGGCTGAAGCCTAAGAAAGCATCAAAAGGCAAGCCCAAGAAAAAAGAGCCTGACTCTGAAAGTGAGGCTGAAAGTGGGTCTGATGAAGAAAATGCAGCTTCTGATGATGATAATGAGGCATCAGATGATAAGGAATCTGATGAAGAAGTGGATTCTGATGCTGATGTAACACCCGCACCAAAAAAGGGCAAAGAGAATTATAAGGTAACTTATACATCACTGCAATTCTTACCATCATCTTCCTGCCCCTATTCCACTCTATGTGGGGTCGGCACAAGAGTGTGTAAGAGTTTTGGCTAAGGTGTTTTATGACTGGCCGCCTGCCTGACGTCAACCCTCTTTGGAAATACTTGCTTATTATATCTCATCATGTTGGAGAGGATACTATACCTTAGTCGACTTTTACTACATGCTCGGGGATAGAAGCAGCTAGATGCATTCTATGTTTTTTCTTTACTCCCAGTCCAATGAAGAAGCACTGTAATTCTTACAAAAAAGTAAATTTCTTTATTCCAATAATTACATTTTTTCAAATTCATTTCCAGGTAGGGACGTTAGATGACCTATTTCAAGACTCAGATGCAGAACCAGAAAATGGCGATGCGTCATCGGAAGAAGGCGAAAGCAGCAACAAGGCAGAATACAACTCTGACTCAAGTGAGGATAAAAGTGAAGGTGATGATGACGATGATGATGACATGCTGCCTATTGAAAAAGCTAATCTTAAGCTCAAAAAACGACAGAAACAAGACAAGAAGCTTGCAGATGAAGAGATGCAAATAAACATTGCAAAACAAGATGTTTTCGCATTCCCCAGTGAGGAAGAACTTGAAAACCCGACCAGCTTACAAGACATTCATCAACGAATCAAAGATGTAGTCACAGTTTTAGGTGATTTAAACCGACTCAAAGCTGAGGGTAGGTCAAGATGTGAATATATGGACTTGCTTCTTAAAGACTTGTGCATGTACTACAGTTACAATGAGTTTCTGATGGAAGTACTCATGCAAATCTTCCCAGTACAGGAACTGGTAGAGTTTCTAGAAGCTAGTGAAACAGCTCGACCAGTCACTATCAGAACCAATAGTCTCAAAACACGCAGGCGAGATTTAGCCCAAGCTTTGATAAACAGAGGTGTCAACTTGGACCCTGTGGGCAAGTGGAGTAAAGTTGGACTAGTAGTCTACAGTTCAACTGTACCCATTGGTGCTACCCCAGAATATTTGGCTGGACACTACATTCTGCAAGGGGCATCAAGTTACTTACCAGTCATGGCTTTGGCACCTCAAGAAAATGAGAGGATTTTAGATATGGCAGCTGCTCCCGGAGGCAAAGCTTCACACATTGCAGCGATTATGAAAAACACGGGAGCTCTATTCGCAAATGATGCTAACAAAGATAGAACTAAAGCTATTGTCGGGAACTTCCACAGACTGGGGGTTGTCAATGCGGTTGTTTGTAACTATGACGGCCGTGAATTTCCCCAAGTTATCAAAGGTTTTGATAGGGTGTTACTTGATGCCCCATGTACTGGAACTGGCGTGATCGCAAAAGATCCTAGTGTGAAAACATCAAAAGATCAGAAGGATATTCAGAGGTGTTTCAACTTGCAACGACAACTTTTACTTGCTGCTATAGATTGTTGCAATGCTAAGTCCAGTACTGGGGGATATATTGTATACTCCACTTGTTCTATTTTGCCTGAAGAGAATGAGTGGGTGGTAAACTACGCCTTGAAGCGTAGGAACGTCAAACTAGTGCCGACTGGACTCGATTTCGGCACTGAGGGCTTTACAAAGTACCGGCATCATAGGTTCCACCCGTCTTTGAAGCAGACTAGAAGATTCTACCCACACACCCACAATATGGATGGGTTCTTCGTTGCCAAGTTGAAAAAGTTCTCCAATGTCATTGTAAGTATCTTGTTTGTTTATTCTAATAAATTAAAATAATCTTTGCGCTCTCCTACTTAATGAAGGCCAACAACAAAGATGTAGAAGTCACATACATATTGATCGCGCGCGACATGACATAACAATTTAAGTTAATATTGAGTCTTACAAAAGACACTAGAATTATTCAATTGTTTTGTGCTCAAAGAAACTGTTAAAACGCACTAGAATATTTTATCTTGTTGTCACATACATTAATCAATTCATTTATCTGATGTCATTGTACCTACGCTCAAAGTCAGCGTAAAAATGCGTGACTTTCGGTGTTATAAACTGTTGCCACTTTGTTATTGATTCTGTATGCTGAAAATACGCCTCAAAGAAGCTCCTTTCGTGATTTATGACCTGATTATTTGTACCCGTGGGGTCCTATCTATATAATTAAATTTAGATGAACATAATAATGTAACTTACTTTTATGTATTTTTCTTACCAGCCGGAGCCAGTAGTAGACGAAGATGATGAAGCCGAGGGCGAAAAGAAGGAAACCGGGGATGGAGAGAAAGAAACGGAGGATGGGACAGAACCACAGCAAAATGGGGATGCACAATCTGAAGAGGAAGGTACTGATATAAAGAAGGCTCCAATTAAACGATCGGCGCCGGCGCAGAGTAAGGAAGGACCGCTAAAGAAAAAGAACAAGGAAGAGCAGAAGTAAGTTTTGTAGAATAAGTTACCAAAGTAACTCAGTTAAATTTTAAACCTGAAAATGTTATAGCTCAAAAGAAAACGTAATATACTAAAAATAATTGTAAATAATCTACTAACCAATATTATTAGGTTCGAAATACCCGCTTGAAAAAACAAAATAAAATGTATTTTGCAATTTCAGGCTACAACAAAATGAAACCCAAGCAGCTACAGCAAATAAGAAAAAGAGAAAAAGGAACAAGAAAAACAAAAATAAACAAAACACAGAAAGTAATGACACGCAGGTACAAAACACTAGCGGGATTGCTAAAAATGAAAATGTGATTAAAACCAATGAAAATAAGAAAACACAGAGCCTAGATGTTCAAAGTAAAAAGAAAGCGCAGGTGAATCAGAAACAGAATGTACAAAGTACAAGTGACAATAAACAGAATCAACAGGGCCCGGATAAAAATAAAAACAAGAAGAAAAACAAAAAAGGTAACAAGCCGTCACACTCTAATGAGCCAAAGGCTACTGAAATCAAAACAGAAGTTAGTCCAGTAAAGTCCAACCCTGGCACACCCAAGAAAAATAAAAAGAATAAAAATAAAGGTACACCATCAAGCCAAGTGAGCCAATCCAAACTATCAGTCAAAATCACAGAGACCCTTGAAAAGGAAATATCGCAAGAATTAAAAAATAATAAAAACAAGAAGAAGAAACAAATCGGACAACTAAACGCAAAAAAAGGGAAACATCCGAAGCCTAGACAGGGAGTAGGTAAAAAGTTAAATAAGAATTATGTTTAGCTGAAATACTAATTAAATATTATTTTAAATAATAAAGTCATAATTTTGAATAAGTTTTTAACAATTATATTTTGATATAACTTTTAGTAGATAAATAAATATAATACAACAAATTACAGAACAAACAATACAAAATAAATTATACAAATTAAAATAACGCTAAAATAAAAATAATCATCTACAAATCCAAAATGGTTTCATATTCAGTGAAATTCAAATCGGTAAAGGACTCCTCAGGTTCGTATGGAGTAAATGAAGATGGCCGCGGTTCTTCAGCTATTCTGGTATGTTCCCTTTCAGCCATCAATTCTATACGATCTCTGATCTGTTTCTGTGCTACATCTATGTCATGTCGATATTTCTCCAGTCTATCTGCTAAATACTTGATAGGATCTTGCGGTTGGACTTCCACAACTTCCGCTATACATTTTTTCAAAGCGGCGCCAACAACCTTCTTTAAATACTTGCTTTCCTCAGTAGCTATAGGCTCGACAGGGCAGATGTTGTAGGTAGGTAGGTCGTCGCGAATCCGCACGAGATTGCCCAGCCCGTCATGTTCATACTCGTCTTCAGAATCCTTGTCTTTGTAAATGCGATCACCTTTGTTGTCGTAGTAGTACCGACCGAGGTTGTCGTAATGGTATTCAACTTGGTCTACTACCTCGCTCACTTTCAGCATGAACCCTGCTCGATGCAGAAGATACTCGCTAGCGTTTTCGTGAGCCTTGTACACCCTCTCACGGATATCGTTAAGATAGTACCGACCACATTCGTCATAAAAATACACGTGCTTTTCATCGTCCTTTACAACAACTAGTTCGTTCTGCTCATTCAGTTGGTAGAGTTGGTCATCTTCTTCTATAGTGTATATCTTCCTTCCGTACTTATCTACCGTAAAGTGTCCCAAATTGTCAGAAAACACTTCCTTTATATCTGCAGCGCTCAGTATTGATATAATAGACTTGCTTTCATTGAGACTTTGGTCTCCACGTATGGAGCAGTTCCAGACCTTAGCCAGAGTCTCTATTAGATGACAGCGCTCAGGATGCGGCAACAGATGATTAAAAATTTGTATTTCACCCTCGTCCAAAACACCTTCTTCGCGAGTGTGGCTTCTCTGAATTTTGAGACAATTCAATGATAACTTTAAGTTCTGCAGTGATTGTAACCGCTCTTCTAGATACAACGTCTTGTGCTCAAGGGCTGTTACGGCTGAGGAGTCATCTACCTTCAAACGGTTTATGCGATCTTCGAGATGTTTTATTTTCTCTACAATCTTAGCGATTTCCAGGCCCTGAAGCGAGTGAATTTGAACCTCGGAGCTTTGTCCTTTGTATTTACCTGATAATTCTTTCGCTGCCTCTGGAGTTTCATGAGTGGGACAGGCGGCTACCTTGTCTATGATTTGTTGAAGCGGTTTGGCCAGGTCGCTGGGAAGTAATGGTATTTTGGCATCTACTACTTTACTTATTTGTATAGCGAGGTGGTCATTTATCATATCCAGCCAGTTTAAAAGCTCTTCGATTTCGTTCATAATAATGACGTAGAAGTCCGCTTTGTCGGCTTGAAAGCGGAGGCATTTTTGTTTCTCGACGAGGGCGTAGTTGACTATCTCCCGCATGTCTCCGATGATCTCTATATCGGCTTGCATCATGTTTCTCTCCTGTGCAGACATGGTCGCCTGTTTCTGCTCAATGAATCGTTGGAAGTATTTGTGTCTATTTTTCACGCATTCCATAGTGAAGTCTAAGGATCTGAGGATCATTTCTCGGGGCGTGTCTTTGGCTCGCTTCTTGAACTGTTCTATGTCCTGGACGGCTTGAAGCCACTCGAGATGGAAGGTGTTAACGATTTCTGCGATATGCTCGGGTGCCGCATTCTGCATTAAGGCATTTCGCATGTCAACCAAAGAGTTGAAGAGGCAATCCGCGTAGTCCTTTAGAGTCAGGAGTATTACAGGGCTCTCGAACGACCGCTTTATTTCCTTGGCTATTGTAAAAAGGAATTGCACACCATCTTCCTTATCCATTTTGGTAAACAGTTAGGTAAAAAATAAATAATACAAAGAAAAGTGAACTTATGAAAAAAATATTCACAAATCTAATGATAGGTGGTCATAAATAAATAATGCCATTGAGAAGTTTGTTTCGAATCTTAGAAAGGAGTTTTTTTACAGTCTACGTTAGAAAGCAGTTTAAATATTATGATGTCTACCATAAATTCACCGTTTTTGTAGACGTAGGTTCGGTAGACAAGTGGGTATATAACTAGTGTTGTAGCCCGAAACATCCCAAATACATAGGTACATTATTCTTCATTTTATATTCCTACATATTAAAAACCATAAAACAGTAGCCTGTTCCGAGCGTTTACCTACTTTTGTAAATCCTGTACGCATCATAGATACATTAGGTATAATATATGTAGGTAACATAACGTACTTAGGTGGGTATAATTTTAATCAATGCCCGTAATTTTATAACAAACTGAAATAGGCGTAAGAGTAGGTATCTTGGTATTTTTATTTTCGTAGCGCATATTGGTAGATATACCGCGTAGCCCGTAGCTCTGTAGCAAATATGAAGCATAGTATTTTCCCACGGGTCCTCGTCGGGATAAAATCAGGAGCTTTCTCTGTGCGGGGCGGCGACCGGCGCTACGCCGTAGCTCGCTTAATGGGAGCGTACCGCGCAGCCCCGCGACCCTGCAACAGAAGGAAGCTGTCGGCAGTTGCTCGCGGGCCGCGGTATCGAAAACACCTCTGTCGCGTCGCCGATCTCACTCCTGTACGTTTCTATTCAATCTTACACCCAAATTATAAATAAAAGTGTGTTTTAAATCTAGTTGTATCAACAAAAGTGCTCGTTTCGTTTCGTTCGGGGCAGTATTGACCGGAAGTAAGTAGGGTGGGTCTTTGTGCTACGCCCGGGAACCTCCGCGCAGCATCCGCTCGCCATGTTGATCTCGTAGCCGATCTTTTGTTTGAAGGTTCTATATTCTGCGCTGAAATCTGAATAAAACACTTAAAGATAACAGCATCTCGGCAAGATGTGGGTACTAATTATAATCTCTTATCTTTCAGTAGCTATAGGTAGATGCAGATATGATGTCAGGGCATTGACCTGCAAACAAATTGCCCTATAGACATAAATGCAGAGATATAAATGCCTACCTACCTATAGATAGGTAGCTAGGCATTTTGCTTTTTGAGGTTGAACGTTCTTACGGAATAATACACAATACTATAATTCTTGTTTATTCACCTATGTACATTAATTGATAATTAAAATGTAGGTACCTTCCTAAATTAAAACCCTTTTTACCGAAACTATGAACAAATATAACATTGAAATCGAATGAATAGTCTCTTAGAATATTCAGTACCTAATAAAAAAACCGGTCAAGTGCGAGTCGAATTTGCAAACGAAGGGTTCTGTACCATCGTAAATAAAAAATGTTTCTTCTATGGGGGGCTTCCTTTATTTTTGTATTTCATTTTATTTATATTATTTGTTGTTATAGCGGCAAATACACATTGAAAATTTCAACTTTCTACCAATTACGATTCATGAGATAGGTACAGCGCGCTAACAGACGGACGGATGGACGAACGGACGGACAGCGCAGCGGTGGTTTAGTAATGGTCTCGTTGGCACCCTTCGGGTAAGGAACCCTAAAAATAAATGGAAAGCAAGTAGGTATGTACCTAAGGACTAAATTCCCCCGCGCCATACTCTGATTTTAATATCGATATGAAAACTCATTCACGCCTAAAACATACCGTTCTGCTCGTAAATTGAAACGGTAATTCAATTATTAATGAAATAGTACTTAGGTTCTATTATTATTGATAACATAGCTAGAATCCACGGTTATCAAGTTCGCCATCAATGATTCAGTTACTAAGTCCATTAAGTTTGAAATAATTCTAGAGCTCTTATGATGGTTGTAGTTTGACTTGCTTGTCCAAGTGTTTAGTAAATTATATACTAAATCCAAAAGTATGTTTATTACGGCTGAAGATATTTTGCATGGGTTCAACGCGGACGAAAACGCGGATGGAAAATAATTGCCTATATCTATTTTATTTTACTTTTCGCTATTAGCGTATAATATCATTATATAGAGGCGTGAAGACCTTCGGACAATGGTGGACATCATCACAGGACACTGAGCTGAATCACCACCTACTCAAAATAGGAGTAGGTAACGGACAGCAGCCTCAGTCGCGGATGCTTCCAAGAAGAAGCGACTGGAACACAACACTTAACTACTCCGCAACAAACGAAATAAGACATAACTCGGGACTGCAGACAGTCATCGAGAACTATCAAGAACGGCATTACCTTCGACCTCACCACACCACCAACAGCCTCAACGCCATCAAGAATAATGAAACATTGTTGCCAACATCACAAAGTCCTCCGATACTTCAAGGAGTTGGGCTGGCTGGGGGAGGGTTAGCAGCAGGATAATGCACAATACATCCCACTGCGGGACGTCAGATCTTTAGATTAATAGCAGATTTTTCACTAAATGTAACCCTGCAAGCTTCTCTTACAAATCCTGTAATGGTTGAGTGGGGAGCTGTACGAATCGCATGAGAATGACGGTAAAAGAATTCACCCGTGCGTACCCATCTGATACGATGTCAGGTTTTCCCTGAAACATCTCTATATATCTACTAATATGCTATCAGTCACTGTACCTACTATAATGCAAGCAAAATAAATTGTATAACAAAACTCGTATTGTTACTTAAGAATTGCGTGATTTAGGCTAGGAGCAGACGAACTGATGAAGCGGTAGCGTTACCGCTTACTGCTTCGTAACTTTTTTATACGAAACCGCCGAAATGTTGCTTAGCAGTCAACAACGCAAGTTTTGTAGCAAAACCGCAACAAAATCGGTATACACAAACTCCGCTCCCCAATGTAATCGAATATTTAGACATTCATCCCAAAATACTGAGTAGGTACTATGTACTATGAGGTCGCCCCTTTTAAACATTGGACTATTTTATCATTTAAGACCTAAGGACCTAAAGTTTAGGTTAAGTGGTTGGCGGTCTCAAATGTAACTTATACCCGTCTATACCTTAGCTTTTAGGATAATTCGATCAACAAGAGAAGGCGGTCAAATTACCCAGAAAACTGTCTGAAGTTACAAATTAATTCGAAGTAGTTTCTGATGTATACCTATACTCGTTCGTATTTTCATATGAAAAGGGAACCAAGTTAAAAATCTTTTATCGGACTTTGTTTAGGAAGTTCCGGAGTGGTTCTGTGGGTCTTTGGGTGAAAATCCCTTGTGATGATCGGAACGACGTGGTAAATGTTGAATGGCACTTCAATTGTATGAACAACGTCTAGAATAGTTTGTTGTTCTATATAATGTAAGCGTCAGTGGATAAGCAGACCGCTCAGCGCACTGTCGTGTGGTTCTCGTTCATACACCGCTGTGTGCGTCAGATGAGCGTCGACATGGATTTTTTGATATGACCGACGCCGTGACGTCGACTTCGGTAGCTGTGACAAAATCAAAACACCGCAAAACATCACACTGAAGCTGCATTGGAACCTAAGCAGTTCCAAAGTTTCAACGCAGCGTTGTGCGTTTCAATCAATGCTTTACAGTCCGTCGCACTTATGTTACCGAGCGATTTATTATAAACACGGGTATTCATATACACAGGTATCATGATACACGGGTGTTCATAACTTTGATAGAATATCTAAGTTACTTCAAAAATTTCTAACGCACGACGTGACTTCTTAATATTAATAACTCTACCTGCTTTTTCATAGGTACCTTGTTAACGAGGTACCGATGAATTTACCTACTCTATTTTGTATAACCTAATTTTTATCAAGGTGAACTAAGTTATTCAGATTTTTCGTAAAGATTTAAAAACTACAATGCGGTAAAATAAAAGTAAGGTTAATATTAATGAAACCGATGAAGATAATCTAGACTAGACTTTCTATTCGGGTCTGCATCTAATCTAAATTTGACCTTGAGACATATTATTAACAAATAACTAAATTAATTATTTAGATGAGACATTTGCAAAGCGCTGCAAATTAAAGAGCATATCGACATTCGATTTCGTATAGATAGGTATTCTATTATGTTACACAACTTTCACTCGCTTCCTGGCGTCCTCTCGTAAAATATTATTAGGCTTGGTGTCTACCAAACCATATCTGCCTAGTTTAGTGTACGTACTACATCATCATAATCATCAGCCTATAGCAGTACACTGCTGGACATAGGTTTCCTCTAATAAGCGCCATCACCCGCTATCCTAGGCTTGACGCATCCCGTAGCCTTACGCAAATCGTCGCTCTACCTAGTCGGAAGGCATCCTACATTACGTTTGACCAGTTGTGATTTCCACTCAAGAACTCGTTTACGGTTCTTCGGCAGATTTGACCAGCCTACGGACACTTCAGTTTGCTAATTCTCATTTCTAGTTACAATGTCGATGACTTTGGTTTTCTGTCGTATACCTAGTATCGCTACGAATACTTACTGTACCACGCGATACCACGCTCCCTTATTGCTTCTCGTTTGGTGTAGGTATACCTGATTGCTAGATAAAAAGTAAGTTCGAATGATCTGGTGGCCAACCCTTGTGACGGAGTTTTTAAGCCGCCTAAAGGCCTCCGTCGTGGCTTAACGACTTAAAAGCCGGGACCGACAATTTAACGTGTTCTCCGAAGCACGGAAGCTCGTAATGCCACTTGCGGTCACCCATCCAAATTGTGACTGCGCACAACGTTGCTTAACTTCAACGATCATTCAAGAACGCCTAAGCAAGCTACCCTACGAGCGCTTCTATTGCTAGATAGAAGATGACAGAAACAATAACCAGTTTGCATTTAGGTACAAATACTGTAGAGTACCCAAAATCTATATAGCATCATGCTTCGAATGTTAACGTATCGTCTATCATTTTATACACCAAAGCTTTAGTGGATACCGTATCTTAAAATTGCATAAGTCTATAAGGAAATAGACGGTGAACGCCGGACGAATGGGGAGTAAATAATATAACTTGTCAAACATTGATATTACGATGTCAATTTTATGGAGGGGTCGCTACGAAGTTATTTTAGTAGTAGGTAAGTAGGTACCTGTTTTTTTTTCTTGTCCTTTGCTCCTGTCTTTTGTATTTTTCTGTTCTGTAATTATTTTTTCTTGTGTGTTGTCTATAAGTTATTTTCATTCTTTCTTTCCCTAGGAGCAGCGAAATAATGGCGAATAACGAGCAATAAAACATTACCCTCCTTTGCAGTCGGATAAAAATCAGAAAACTAGTTGTAGTGGTAGTGACAATTTACTCACGATGTTTTCCTTCACCATATGAGGATTACTGGTAAGTATAATGCTCCTAAATTTTTCGTACAGAAAAGCTATTTAATTGATTTACGACTGGGTTTGAACCTTGGAATCGGAGGGTGAGAGTCACTTCTTCTTTTCGTGTCGATGCTTCACTATTTAAATGTTTCTAGAGTAGAAGGTGGCCACCTCAATCGCGCTATCTGTAGCTGCGCTGAGAGTCACTAACACTTGACCACCATTACACAAACAAGCAAAACATCTTTTTTTATTATAGAGTTTAAAAATATGTTCTTGCAACTTAAATCAACAGTGTAAATAGGACTGAATAAAAAACTAAGTGCTTGTCAATAACCAAATAGCCGTCGGCGTCGGCTGTATTTCATTGTCTGTACCTACTCTACTCACCAATGAACCAATTTGTGCAGTTTAAACAAGTGTTATCAACTACGCAGAGCAAAAGAAAGGTTATTATTAACAGTCTAAGTATCCTTCTATTCCCTTAAGGCTTTAAGCCTAATAACTAGCTAGTTTAGCTCTTAGGCCATTGGACATTTGTACGTAAACTACCATAAAGATAGCCATACGCTAGGGCATATCTGACAATAATTACAACATTGACTGAAATTATACATTTAGCTGTTATTCGATGTTTTTAAACAGAGTATAAATGGGTCCCTTAGTGATTGTTCTAAGCTTGGTCTAGTCTCTAGGAAGTCTCAAAGTGATCCTTCTCTAAACAAAATGTATATTGCTTCTACTTTATAAACTTTTAAGTTAACTCTATCGAGAAGCAACAATTTTATTCACCGAAAAAGTCCTTTCACGTTCTGTGGAGACCGCATTTTGGCATGAATCCAAGCCTTCTTCAATTCAGAGATAAACAAGTGAACATAACAATTTACATCAGAAAGTTAGCCGGAAATTCTCTCATTATGTTGTACCTAATGACTTTCTACTTGGAATGTTATAATGATGAGTTGTATGAGGATTTGGTTACGGGATAGTTATGAAGGTTCTCCTGTATTTCAGACGGTCATTAAAATCTAGCTTTTACTCATTAAAACATGAATTTCTCTGCAAAGCGTTGGTAGAGTATTACCACAAATATTGTGCGCCTTGGCAATTTTCGTTTAGCTTCTGAAATACGAACTAACGCGATGATGATATGTAATATAGATATGTTACAATAAATTATGTAGGCAGATACTTATTTTTTGAAAGGGTTGGTTCAGTTATTATTAGTTGTATTATCGGACAAATTCGGGTATCATCCAAAGCACGAAGTTTGGCGCATAATATTTGTGGTAGGTATGTACTGTATGGTGTTATTTATAATAAATAATAATAAAATAAAATGTTTTTATTTCAGAAAAATTAATCCATTTTTTAACTTAAAATAAATTACAACTAAAATTAAAACTAAGAACTAAAACTTAACTAAAACTAAAAACTGAATTAAACTAAAAACTAACTAATAATAAACTAAAACTAAAGGAAAAACTCACCAAAATGAAAATGAAACTGAGAGTGATAAAACCACCCTAGGTGGGTTTTATCACTCTCAGCACAAAGCGCTTCCATAAAGGTGAGCTAAACCTATTTGCTATGGTTTTCAGGATGCTGTTTTGACTGTCCCGCACTCTGCGCATCAGGGATGCAGTTTTTTTGCGGAGGATGGCTTCGAAACCATCCGTTTGATACTCTGCAAACATCCCTGACGCACTGCAGAAGCGAGGCAGCCCCAACATCATCCTGAAAACATTATTGTATTGTATGCGCAGGGTCTCCAGCGGCTTTTTGGTGTGGCAGACCCATAGGTTTCCCGTGTAGAAGTTTTGGCAATATGCCTTGAAAAGTGTTATCTTAACTTCTTCAGTACATCGGGAAAACCTACGGATCAGCATGTTCCCTCGAACCGCTAGAGCCCTACGCTCCCTTTCTATGTCAACATTGTCCCTAAGGTCGTCGGTAATGACATGACCTAGATATTTAAAAGTTGTTACACGTTTAATGCTCATGCCGTTAAGGGTTAAATCTAGAAAATTTGTCATGTTACTACCGGCGGCCTTAAAGACAATGTATTCACACTTTTTGACATTATAACAAAGCCCATGTGAAACAGCGTAGTTGGCGCATACCTTTAGCATTTCTCCGACCGATTCCGCAGTCGGGCCCAGCAGCACCATGTCGTCCGCGTAGCTGATGTTATTAACACTAACATCATCCACGCTACACCCGACACGCATGCTGCTGAGCTCCACTATGAGATCGTTGACATACAGGCTGAAAAGTGAGGGAGAACTTACCCCCCCCTGTCTCACCCCACACTCCAGCCTGAATGGCTCGGAGAAAGCATTAGACCACTTTACTACGTTACTTTGGTTCCTGTACCAGTACTGAAATATTTTGAGCAGGTCCGTCGGTACACCCCTGTCACCCAACTTTCTCCAGAGCACATCATAAGACACTAGTTCAAAAGCTTTGGAGAGGTCAAGGAAACAGGCATACACCGGCGTCCTGCGACTGGTATAGTACTGAACAGTGTGCTTGAGTCCTAAAATTGCGCTTTCTGTTGATAGTCCGGGCCTAAACCCAAACTGTGCGTCATGAAGTTGAAGGTATTTTTTTAAGATAGAATCAAGCACACTGTCCAGCACCTTGGCTATTGTTGTGGCTAGGGAAATCGGGCGGTAGTTTCCCTTATCTGAGATATCCCCTGTCCTGTTCTTCACAATGGGCACCACTTTTGTCTTCATGAGGTCAGCAGGGAGATATGCATGACTAAGACACAATGTGAAGAACATGGACTGGAGACGGGGCAAGTGGCTACCTGCGTATTTAAGATGCTCGACGCTAAGCCCGTCGTGTCCGGGTGATTTGCCTCTGGTCATATTCTTGATTGTTGTATTAATCTGCTTAGCAGACAGACGTAGTGGAGGCTCCTCACCCTGAGCGACTGACCCAGAGCCGAACACCTCAACCGACTGTCCGAGCGGGGACTGCACTCTAAAATGTTCCATAAAAAGCTGCGCAATTTCTCCATGGTCACTTTTACCTTCCACGCTCACGGGAAGGCCAGGCCCATTTTTCAGCCTATTTGTGGACTTCCAAAAAGTTTTAAAATCTTTAGCCGCTCGTTCTTTAGCTATTTTGTCCATAATAAGCTGATCCTGGTTGTTTTGACACCACTTCAGACGGCTTTTGAAGATTTTACGAGCTGCGCACATATCTTCATAGGTTTTACCTGAAGAGGGTCTATTACATAGCACCCAGGTTTTAAATTTAAGCCTGGCCTCTGCATGTGCAGCTTGTACATGTCTATTCCACCCACAAAGACTATTACCCTTTCTAGGTCTGCCAGACCTACACTGTTTCGTCTGGACTGCCGCATTGGCCATAGTATTCACTATGTCATTATATAGCCTGTCTAGAACTAACCTATGTTCAAGTGAGGTACATGAACCATGCGCACACTCCACAAACTCCTGGGGAAAGTGTATATGCCGAAAGATGTTGTTACAGATATCGTGATATTCGCTAATCTGGTCCTCATTTCTCTCCCCCCACAGAACAGCACTAGGAGGCAAATCATGTGTCATCAACTTCGGTCTTACAGCATATAAGTCGCACTCTATGTAGATAGGTAGATGGTCTGACGTGAAAACATCCTCACATATACCCACCTTGACAACAGTATGCCACGCTGCAAGTGAGACAACACAGTGGTCTAGCCATCTCTTACTACCAGATTTTTGACATATAAAAGTATATACATTCGATGGATATCCTAACTTTTCTTTTATTATTATTTGGTTACTATTATATATATTATTTGGTTTTAGATTGAAAAGAAATAAAGAGAGGATTCCAAACTTTCCTTAATTTAATAGTTATGTTCTTAGTATCGCCACATTTTAAGCCAAAATGTTTTCTGACCAATCTTTGATTAGGACAGTCATGATAGAAGAGGGCTCACCCTTCACTAGGGTTCTTTGTGCTATGGGTACCAAAGACGGTCTGAGTAGGTAACTACTTTATAGTGCGGTATTTTTGATCATGAGCGCATAATATCGAGAGGTAAAATGCTACTCGCGTATCACTTTCACGTCGCACGCGCCTTGCAATCTGCACTTCGCAATCACAAGCAGGAGAATGTTTATTGATAAATAACTAAACTTATTTCCTCCCATTCGTATTCTGGACGAGTGCTAGACCAAGTTTCCTAATACACGAACATTCTTGCGTTTAATTAGTTATTGAGTAGTGTAAGCAGTTTTGTTGCCAGCAGTATGTTGCTTTTCTTTTTGTAGAAATATGTTGAATTTTCAATATTATATTTATAAAAAAACTATCTATTTTACAACTACCACTATAAAATATTTACTTCTACTTAGTTTCGGGCCGCGTAGGCCTTGCTACGAGTTTCGTAGACCATTTTCATTTGCTACGTTACAAGGTCGAGGGTTCTATTATTATAGGCTCTATTCATCCCACATTAGTCTTTTGTTAATTCTTGTTTTGTGCGAAAATAGGGCGGCTTAAATTACTTTGCAAGTTGTACTTAACTTATCACTATTGGTTTGAGTTTAATATTTCATGAAGATGCCTACGGCCACAATAACAAGGTTAAAGTGATTGTATTCGAGAATGTTTTATAGAAGTTATACAGTATTTTTTACCTAAAATTCTTGTGTTAAATTATGATCAAAGTAAAATCAGACAAAAGAAACGCTGGGAAGACGACCTAAAAAGAGTAGTTGGCCCAGAATGGACTAGAATTGCAAAGGACAGAGAAATATAGTAGACTTACTGTAGTAAAACGAGTCAGTGAAAGATTTTTTTAGTTGTGAATATTGTTAAAAGGGATTTCTTTATTTAAATATTTATCAAAACAATTTCGGTATGAGTTCTTTTACAATAAAAATTGACTCTTTAACCGTACATTATCCCTTTCACGGAAAATCGAACGACAAAAATATTTAACGGAGCCCAAAATCACGCTGGTCAGACGAAATTATGTTTTATGTATTTGCTTTTAGAGTTATTTTGGAATGTCGTTACGGTTCCTTAGGGTAGCTTGGATATAATCGAGTGGGTACTTTAGGGAGTCCTTCCAGGTGGCCACTTTCCTTTGAGACCCATTACTTACACTTACATTGTAAAGGAGCTTCAATTGATTAATAATCTTAGTGATTACGTCTTATGGACGTATAAAACAATTCGAGGCACACTTTTTTTAATAAGGAAATGAATGTAAGATGAGAAGTAATCACACTATTACCTCTATAAATGAAATGGAACATTTAGACCGGGACAACTCTCGGATTTTCGAAATTCAACCCCTTAAGGGGTAAAAACGTTTGTATGGAACTTTTGAATGCGTAGTGCGATTTGCTTGATACTCGGTTTGAATGCAAACGTAAATAAATAAATGCAGAATAAATTTACGCGTGTTTCAGGATTTTTCAAAACAACCCCTAAAAGTGAGTAAAAGGGGTTGCCAAAGTTGGTATAGGAACTTTTTAACGGGCGGAGCGATTGGCTTGAAATTCAGTTTGAATACTATAAATGAATACGTCTTTCAGGGTTTTTCAAAATAACCCTCAAAAAGAGGTAAAATGGGGTGTTGACTTACACTACGCGAGAGAAAGTGCGCGAGTAAGCTAGTTTATAATAATAAAAGAGAACATGTAATTTCCGATGCCAGATTGACAAAAATATTAGTCATGCATTCTCCTAGAACTTACGCAAAACACATGTCTCATGATCATGGCATTCTGACGGAAGCCAGTAACATGTGCTTATATTTGTCGTACACTCATCACATTTCTAGTGACAAAATAAATAAATAAATAACATCCAACAGTCACATACATAGTCTTGACCCCACACTTAGGATTCCCTGAGTCGTGGGTATCAGAAACTACGAGTACCATGGTACCAGAACACCCAGACCCGGAAGAAATATTTACAGATCATGCAAACATTTCTTCCGCAGCGGGAATCGATCCCGCGCCTCTTGCGTCTCTGCCGAGCAATCGCCCGCCACGCCACCGAGGCCGTCATAATAAATAAAAATAAATTATGCGCCTCTAACGCTCCTTTCGTGCACTAGACTAGACTAGACACATGTTTTTTAACTTTTTTGGTTCTACGACATGCCGGTTTCCTCACGATGTTTGAGAGTAACTGGTTCAGCGAACATACATTTTTCGAACAGAAAATCCATTGGTGCACGACTGGATTTGAACCCATGCCCCTCATTTTATTTGATTGATGATTATGATCTTTTATTTCATTATAAAAATTGCGTTACCTACGGCCTTCACTGCACGTGAAAGAGTGATAAAAGTGACAGAAAAAAATGTAGTCTCATTAACCTTAACACCACATTTATTCTCAAATTAAATTAATCCCCTGGTTAATTAGCATAATGACCTGTCACACTGTCAAGTCCCAGTCCCCTAGCATGTCGTGGCGAGGAGTGTCTCCCTGTCATTTCCTCTAATGACGTCATTCCCACCGAGAATTTTTATAGAATTACTACGATGGCTAAAATTGTAAAGCGATTCTGACTGAAAAATGACTCAAAATTAATCCTAGAATGATTTTGAGGATATGTAGCTCTAGGTATGGTTTTATGGATCGACTAATAATGCTTGGACGTGCCTCTGACTACCCATTTTTTCAAAAATCTTGAGAGTGTACTTCACTGTACATGCTTGAATGACTAACTGTACGGACGGACGTCATCAATTGAACTGGGCCAATCGAATAAAACGTATGCTAAAAGAAAATACCTATAGCGTAAATTACTACAACCGACATCGTCCATTCGATTCCATCGACATTTGATCAGCCGAGTTCGATCGACGACGCTCGACTATACTTGGGCCGATTACCGATTTGGTGTAATCGTACGACAATTTTCTCCCAATAACACGCGAGCGAACCCCGGGCGGAGGCTAGTGGGATATAAATCTACGAAAAGTAACTGGTGTCCTACCGTTTATAGTCAGCTTTTTATAGTATTTTGTACCCTCTTGTTGATTTTATCGGTGAGTGATTTTGAACACCCTGTCGGAAATGAATTTCCCATTCCATTAGTGACTCAGGTAAGTATAATTGTCTGTCAAATTGTGTTTAAAAAATATGCCGCTGTTATATTTAATAATTCACTCGCTACTCTCATAGAATTTACCAGCAGACACCCGCGGTTTCCCTCGCGTAGAGTAGGTACCTAGATACTTTTGATACCTACATCTCGTGTTTCAGTTTCAGCATTAACACATCGTTGCACATTTTTGGTGTGCTAAACCTCTAAATTCGTTATATTTTTTTATTTAAAGAATACAAATCAAGTTTTAAACAATATCATATTTGCCTCTAGGGAAAAAGTATTTGGTTTTTAATTTTTGTCTTTTACCAACGATCCTACAAAAACGAAAAAGTCTATAATTCAGAAGTAGAATAATCTTACTTCTTACTATATTATAAATCTGAAAGTTTGTGAGGATGTTTGTATGTTTGTGCCTCAATCACGCCTAAACGGCTGAACGGATTTAAATGAAGCTTTGAATACACACACATAGTAGGTACATGTACTGGATTAAAATATAGGCTACTTTTCATCCAGGCACCACGCGAGCGAAGCCGCGGGCAGCAGCTAGTCATGAATAAACACTCTACTCATTACTGTTTCATAAAAAAAGAAGCGTATTTTTTTGAAAATGGAACTAAAAGCGGCGATCTCTTCGGCATACATTGCGTTGCGGCCACAGAAGAAATAAAAATGAAGGCATTGGCGCGAATCTAAACACTTTTTCTCTTATTACGTACAAATTAAATTGGTGATCGTATTTAATATTGTATTGGATTATTTTATTTTCTCGCAATCGTAGTGAAATGTAGAGCGTGAGTGTAACACACGGCGCTAAAAACCCATTATAACTCGGTTTCTATTTACTCTCGCCCTTGCTAAAGCTCGGGAGTAAAACTACCTCTTAGGTATATAAAGGGTCATTTTAGCCCCTTGTATTACAATCTACTTTTACACTGTGATTGTTATAGTGATTTATATTGTGTATCTTAGGATCAGAATGAGAAGAACTAGTACGACTAAACAAATCTTAAGTTCAGTCAATTAATCACTTATCCTTTCACCACACTGGTTCAACAGAACTAGTGACATGAGTAGTAGGTAGTAACAGTACCTAGTCAACTGAACAAACGAGAAATCTCTATTAAACTGAAAAATTAGAGAATTAAAGTAGGAATAGAGAGAAAATGTGATCAATGCGTTTTGCAACATGTAGGTACCTAGTACCACCCACTTATAAATCTGTTGTACTGCCTAAAGCATAAATAAATATTTCATTTTTATTAACAGACATAAACTTACAACTACTACAAATATAATTTATAAAACACAAAAGAAACAGTCAGGCTATCTAAAGACCGTTGCAAACGGTCTATAGATAGCTCATCAGATGGTGGAAGCGTGCTCAAGACGCTGACCGAATTGACACGCTGAATGTCAATACTGATCCGTTGAGCAAAATAAGAACCAGCTCTTGGATCGCGCATCGCTTCGACCAGACGCCCTGGAAGAATTTTGGAAACGCGGTGGGCACCCGTGCTCCTAGGTAAACCTCAAATACATAGGTAAGCCACGTCGAGATTTGCATATTTTCTTCCTTTGAGATCCTCGACCGAATCTGCTGCGGCGCCGGTCCTAACTGAAGTAAATAAATAAATTAAATGTTTACTGATAACAAGCTTAAACTCCGTCGGTTCATAATCAGAGATCGGCAACACCACTTCGTGAACTGATCCTATAAATCTGCGCATCGCCAATCCGATTAGCAAACAAACTTTACCACGGCCAAGTTGAAGATGTGCCAGTTATTCCTCTGTCGATTTACAATTTGCAAAGAATAATAATTAATATAAATGAAATCTTTGTAAATACAAGACATTGTCCGCCATTAAGCTTAGGCGTCTACTAGACAGGTATGATTTCCCCGTTACCCTAAATGAACCTGGCGTAATGTGACATCGAAATATAAGTACTAACCAACATATGAAATTATTAGCTTTCGGACTCGCACGTGATGTAGGTACCTTGATGCCTTTACTTAAGCTGTTCCAGGACACGTACTTGTTAAGTTTCAAATCTATTAAGCCATTTGGTTGTGATAAAAACTCAAACATACTATACACAACTATAGTAGGGATCGGAGAACATGGCAACATAAGTTTTGCTGACCAATAAAATACAGAAGCTATGTCATCTAAACAGTCAATCTACATAGTAATGTCGCTATGAAACTAATCATTGCACTCAAAAAGCGAAGTGTAGTGTAGCTATACATACCGTGGGCGGATCTAGCTGCGTAGGAGAGCCTTCCCCAATACCGATTTGAGGCCACAACAAATTGTCCTCTTCCTCACACCTAGACCACTCAACTGTCCCTCTTATAACCATCGCCATAAGACTCATTTCAAACTGCAAGGGAATGGGAACAGTTGCACAGATCACCGGGATAACGAATTGCAGTATAAAATATTGCTTTGTCGGTTTCATATTTGTGTTAGGAGACTGATTAATGTTGGGAAAACAAAAAGTAATACGATGTAGGTACACAAACAAACCTCATTGGCCTTACTACTTATAAATTTAATACTCTACTACTACTGCTTATCGTGTCGCTAGTTATTTCGAACCACTGTGGTGAAAGGATTATACCTCAAAGGATTTTTTTCGTGAACTACGAGTATCTAGTTATATCAATACCTACTTAGAACATGCGCTCCTTCTTTATCGGTTACAAGGTCATAATCAAATTAGACCAAGTGGAGTACCTCTATAAGAGTATGTAGAGTTTAACTGGTGGTCGCACATAGCACAGCTCGTACATCCTGAGACTTTTGATACAGTCTAAATGAACCAGCTGTGTTTAGTTACCAACTTATCCATCATCCGCTACAAAAAGAAGCCAATGCTGGTTCACGAAAATAAATAACTCGTTTGAGTGTTTCAGACCGCCAATTGATTTAGTTCCATAAAATCGTAATGAAACCTTGGTCTATTGCCTCGGATATTGCCTTCACACATTGACATTTGCAATTGAGGGCGGTAATTACAAAGTTGTTTAGGTTCCTGTTGTGGAAAGGAAAATTTACGAGTCTGAGAAAATGTTCAGGAAAATTGTAAGCGGAATGTTTTCTTTTTATAGCTTCCACAGGTCAAAGCAATGTTGCTGGAAAAAGCTGTTTCACAATCTTATACCCGAAGAACGGTAGGTATATTCTCAGATCTTTAGTAGTTTAAAATCCTTCGTAAGAGACACGTCACGGCTCTCTCCTCTCTCTTGCCTCAAATCATACTTCGTCAGGAATCTACGATTTAAAAATATTGCTATAGGTCGGTGAGTAAACAATAGAAAAATATAAAAACTGTAATATTTTGTAGCTAAAAGTTGAATACCTATGCCTTATGCAAAGAAACCACGATATGAGATTTGGTAGTGACACGGCCCCGCATTTTTCACCGCTTTAATTAAATAATGAGTTGGGGTTTCCTTTATGGGTCCGACAGTAAATCCAAGCGGTCCTAATCAGAATAGACGAAAGAGGGACAAAAATGGTAATCCACAGGTATAATGATGGCTTACCTTAGTACTCAGGTATATTCTTGTACTTGTAAAAACTTTCATCTACCTAAGTAAAACATCTAATAGCAGACGTAAAATTTTCGCTCTTGTTATTGAAGAATACGTGTAGTTTAACAGTTGGCCGACTAAGCTGAGAGGATGGAATAGGTGCTGGGCAAGCCTACTCCATGTTAATTCGTCTCGGGCACTACAGCGTCCCGTTAGTGAAGGTAAAAGTTGCCTCCTGACGCTGTTTATATCATCTACTATAGATGGTAAAAGGCCCTTATTATTTAGTTGGCTTCAATAGTTTTTTTTAATATCAAACGAAATATATGACGGAATTAAATAATGGACAAAAGATCGTTGCTCTCTCCAATTTGCTATTAGGTAGCTAGTAGCTACTAGGTATACCTATGCTCTCTAAGGCAATTTAGCAGAAATAGTCGTAGGCGTTTGCAAATAAATCAAATAGTTGGCTAGTGACAGTCAAGCGCCCATTTCATGTCTCCAGTGCCATTTCTCAATTTTATCATTTCCGCAAGTTTGATTAAGTACCACCTACTTGTCCCTTGTCCATCATAAGAAGTAGTCTACCAATACGTTCCTATTTCACTTTTTTAGGAGAGTATTCAAGTCCATGAGCTTACTCCCGGGAGAACTCTGTAGGTAGAGGTTTATGACCTTATCTTCAAGTAGGTATCTATAAAATCGCACTTACTATATTCTGCCATGCGCAGTATAAGGTTCTAAAACTCATCATCGTGTTTTTATTTATCTTATTTAAGCATTCATATAAATAATATAAATACTAGCTTTCATTTAAATTGGTTTATTTGTCATGATTGAACAATGTTTTACCAAAACGTGCAGTAGGTATAGGTATACATATACGTACCTACCTACGTACATTTGAATGCTTTAGGTATAATCTAGGAGTAGATTTTGGCTGATTAAACTATTGATAGAGGATTCACAACTACAGATTTAATTAACTTAACCTATTTCACATTCAGCTAGCACGCCAGCAAACTTCATATTCAGCAAGTCGCAACTAAAGTCCTGGGCTCAAGAGTTGTGTCCTCATTTACGCGGCACTAGGCTGGAGCACTCAACAGCACACCATTATCTCTGAGCCCTCGTACGCGCCTCCAAGCCTTTTCATATTCATATGTATTCTAAAAGAGGTCTGTAATTCTGATGTAAGTGTAGCATTGTTATGAGGAATTTTGGGGTTATCGAAATAATAGTAAAGAAGTCTTTCTTCATTCAGAGTTGGTCTTTGACCTGAGGATTGAAAATCACTGATACGCCAAGCAATTTGAGTTTTAGATTTCCGTGTGATAATAAATCGCAAAGTGATCAGAATAAAGTACCTAATCAGAAACCATTGTCTTCAAAGCCCAAACGTATTCTGTAGTTTCAGAATAAGGATAGGTGGGTTGGGTAGTGGTTGGCTGAAGAAAATATGGATTGCTTGAAACGTGACATGAGTGAGAAGGAAGTGACTAGCTACTGAGATGACGGCTGATAGTTGGAAGTCGAAGAGAAGAACATGCTGTGCCAATGCCAACTCACATCCCCTAGCGGAATGAGCTAGGGAATGGTAATGACATTTTTTCTAACAGAAATGATTAAATATCGTCCATGTATGTTTTAACCCCAGTAGCTCTGGTTTTAGAAAACTCTGGTTTGTTTGTTTCGGTATGTAACTATTGTTATTTCGACAGCATCATTTTCTTGAATCTGCTGAAGCATAACCTGCACTTTCATCTCAATTCTTCCTTTTACAAAGGAAAATTACAGATGTTTAAATTGCAAATACTTGGAGAAAATGCCAACGACTTCTTTCTACTTACATCTTCGATAGTGCTTTGCAACTATCGGCTTTACTCTTTAGATATAAAGTTCTTTAGGATCTCAAGGTGAGCGTTTTTATTCTTTTCGCTTTTCCAAACTACCGCAACTAGAGTACTAATGGTGTTTAAAAGGTCTGGTGCTGTCTTAACATTTCTTAGACAGTTCAAAAATCCTTATAAGTAGGTATAGCTTTTATTTACGAATATTACACACTACCAACTTATTTATTATTTCTGGGGCAGACGTCAATCGTTTTTTGACGAAACATCTGAACTGGTATGATTAAGGCAAGTTTACCCTAGTAGGCTAGGAAAAAGTGAAGTGAGCCAGGCTCTGAAAAAGTGAAGCGAGCACTCTCGTATATGCATCTAAGCTCATCCAGCCAGTCCGTCATTTCCCATGGAAATGGAAAGTCTAGATTTCTTCAATGTATCAGAGACAATTACACAATGCAGATCCTATTAGCCGATGGCGACTATCACAGGCTGCTGAGCAATTATCCAGCGCGGTTGCATGATAGCTGTGCATGCTATGTGAAATCGTTCGCTGCTTCAAATATCTTTTTTAAAAGTCTGGCATAAAACGCGAGCCTAAATAGGTTCAAGGTATGGCCTTTTGATAAATTCAATGTTATTTTCAAACCATAATGTGAAGGAATAGCTATTTCTAGGAAATACAATTTCAACACAAAACATGGCATATAAAACGACCTACGAGACATAGCCGACTTTGAGATCAATATCTCTAGAGTCCTTGCAGATGGCTAGATCAATTGAATTTATTTCAGTTGTGGAATACCATTGTGTATTGTAGTCGAGAGTGCACCAGACAATTAAAAGTACACTCACAGCTAAGTGATTGGTTAAAGGGGTTGGCCTGCTGACAGAAACCTAATGACCAAGGTAGGACAGGCAGGTAAAGATAAATAAGTTAAAATCTACTGAGTTTTTTTTATAAGATACCTACCTAATTTTTTTCTTGTAACTTTTCTACAAAGCACTACCTCCATTTTTTCTCCAAACTACGCAAAGGTTTGCTGGAAGAAAATGCTAATTAGCATTAAGTTTACCTATGTACATGTTTTTTCTTATGTGCAATAAAGAATTTTCTATCTATCTATATTTCTATTGAGAAAAATACAGGCGTGTCGGCTCACTTCAAACTACTCAGTATCATCAAACTACATATTCAGGAGCTTAGCTTTTTGCACAATGATTTTATATTCTAATTCAATTTGCCTTTTACAGGTAAGATAAAACCATACAATCATGCATTGAACCCTAGCTTTTCAAATGACTAAGATATTTCAGTTTCTTATCTCGCAGACTCTATAAATACTTCTCAAGGTGCGACATTGTCAATGTGGGGGGTTTATCTCAGGCCGTTAGTGTAACATCTATTTAAACTCCATCTTTTACGACTTGTGTAAGGGGCTATAAAGTTCACTCGTTGGAGCTACCTTAGCGCCACTGAGATCTGGCCAAGATACCCGGCATAAACCATAGTTTGTAGGTAGGTACTCTATTTTGTGAGTGTTTATCAATATAGAATTTTAAGGGTTATTAGATCCAGTACCTACTTATAGTAGTTATGAGACAGATATTTTTGACAGAATATTTTTTTTGAATACTGTTTTATTTTAGTTTTCTTGATTGTCCATTAAAAAAAAAACTTACCTACTCACAATAAACACTCAGGAATATAGGTAATTCCTCTACAGATTTGTAAAGTCATCATCAAACATGAAGGATTACTACTACCTACTGAACTATTAATAACATTAGCGGAACTCATGAATAACTTAGCGTTTCCAGAAAGCTCAAAGCGTATCCCATCTATTTTAGACGCAACTTGTGGTCAGTTGTGTTTGGACTATAAACACAGAACATCATTTACAAAGCCCTCGTGTCAGTCCCTTCCCTTCCGTACTGCTATGATTATAGTCAAAAAAGAACAGCTATCCCACTTTAGACTATACCTGTTTAGTGATATCCTGATAGTGATTCTCGAAGTCAATCCACCTCTATCATACTAAAATCTAACTTCTGCGTTCGAAATGGTTGGGTGCTAAAGACGACTGATGAACTAGAATGACCATCAGGATAAAATACGAACTGTGGTATGAAGGTTTGGTTTAGCTAGTGGCCAGACCTGGGGAATCAGTCTTTAAGCTACCAAGAGGCCCCTCTATCTTGTAATTCCTACATCCTAAAGTAGATGATATATATGATATATAGTATACTAGCTGCCGCCCGCGGCTTCGCTCGCGTGGTATCCGGATAAAAAATAGCCTATATGTTAATCCAGTACATGTACTATGTACATTCCAAGTTTCATTCAAATCCGTTCAGCCGTTTAGGCGTGATTGAGGCACAAACATCCAAACATCCAAACTCACAAACTTTCGCATTTATAATATAAGTAAGATGTATGCCTCCATAATGTAGCGACTAGCAGCTGTAAAATTCACACCCCACAACTTAGTGGGTACAACTGGGTACATTAATAACACATGCGATATTAGGAAGGTACGAGTATCAAGTTTTTTATTTGAGCAGTGGGCAAGTCCAGTTCCAGTGAAAATAATAGGTAGATTATTGAACAGGACAATGTTCTTCCTCGTAGTTCGTGTGAACGTGCACTTTTATCGCCTGTCCTGGACTAATTGCGTTCGTTGTTTGTGACAACATATCATTAAAGTTTCAGGCCAATCAGTTTGATTTACGGACCTTCCGGTCAATACCCCTGTTATTTGAAGAAACGAAACGAGTAATAGTAACATTTACTTACGTAGAAAACAGGTGCCGGTCACGGTCTTTGTTTGTCGGCTTGTAAGATGAACTTGTAAAGACATCACCACCAATCAAAAATTAATCTAATGTAAAAGTCAACTTTGAACGGTGTGTCGAACTGGTGATGGGTAGACCAGGCCCCTGTTTTCATCGCAAACCAACATCAAATAAAAAACTAACGCTTCAATCGCTTTCAGGTTCTAATCCACAGCTCGCAAGATTGGACTAGAGTGAAACGAAGCTGTCTTCCAAATACTAGTGACTGCTCTCGAAATTCGTGATTTTCGACTCGGTGACTTTCGATCAGTGACTATTCTCAACTTCAGTGACTTTCAATAGCATCAACTTTTGCTAGTTTCATTGACTCTCATCACCTCAGCGTATCCTCCGATTGTCGGGGGATTGTGAGTGTTCAACCAACAGCCAAAGTGTCTCCGATAAAGTTGTCTGCTATGGACAGTAACTCGGTGTCGCCAATGCCGGAGCTGGCGCCGATCGCGGAGTTCGACAAGTCTCCTCCCTCGCCGCCCAATGAGGAGGTGCCGATGGATGACCTGCCACCGCCTCCCGCCACCATCTCCCAGCCTGAGGGGAAGAAGATCAAGAAAGAAAAGTGAGTATATTTTTTATACTTTAGTGTAGGCTCTGAGAAACCATTTTCTGGTTTTTGCATGAACAATAATCATCAACTTCTCTGCTGGACTGGAAGTAAAGAAAAAACATTGAATGCGTCCAGCTGCTTTTCTCCCAAAGCATGTCGTAAAAGGCGACTAAGGGTATATAATTTTATAGTACCTTCTCCACCATATGGGATAAACAGTCAGGAAGAGTGAGAGATAATATCTTCTCCAAAATAATGGACCACAATATGGGTGATGGGCTAATCCACTGTCACCATGGTTCACCATACCTATCCATCTTAGTAGTTTAAATCAGAAGTGGCTGCAAGTTTTCTTATGTTTACTTGTGGCTCTGCCCACCCCATTAGGTATACGGGCGTGATAATATGTATGTATGTATGCAAACCCAACAGCATGCTACGATATTGACTTTTTTAACTTTTTTATAAGTTCAAAGAATGTGTAAATGAAATAAGATTTAGTGAAATATGACAATCATATAAAGTATATGTAAGTCCAAGATGAAATGATACCTATCCTAAAGGTCGGCAGACGAAGTTTCTTAGAACGACTGCAGAATGGAAATATTTTGCTTTGTAACTGCGAGCTAAAATTCTTTTATTCAGAGCATTATTTCTTACTTTATTTTCTGTTGTTCCTTTTCGTCTTGTATTCTGAAGTTTTCACGATGTTATTACGACATTTTGTGTACATACTAGCTCGCAAGTACCGTATGAAATTCAGTAATGCTTTCTCAGTATTTCTAAGTGAATCTAAGAGAAATAAGAAGACGATTGTGAGAACTGTATAATATACCTAATATTATCAGCAAACTCAACAATATCCATGGTCCCCAATTTACTTACCTACTCCTTGTATGATTTTCTAGAGATATTTTCTCTAGTTATCAATTTCCAAAAATTTAACTGAATTTTTATTGAGGTTTAAGTAATTCTCACTCCAAATACACAGCAAACCGTTTATTTGAAACAAACGCTTCTGGCCAACCCTGTATAAACAGACTGAAAAAAACTCGCAAAAAATACCTAGTCTACGCGTTTTATAAAAAGGTTGTTCAAACAAATGCTCTACATTAATAATGCACTTCTACTTTAAAAAATAAAGACATTCATTACATTACATAAGCTCCCATTTACCGATTTGTTAGGATTTGTTAGTTTCTCTTAGTAGGTTTTCTTAATTCAAATTAGTTTTTTTATTCGTAGGTACCTATTTAATTTTATATTATGTAAAAATATAATAGCTGGTACTGGGATGGTTATTGCTTTCCTTACGTTCATGTTTTTAATGCGCATGTCTGCAAAAGACATTCAAATCTAGATTGTTGATCTGGATTGTTCAGAATGAGTGCGATATCTATCTAAACTAGAAGTTCTTCAGTAAATAGGTATGTAGTAGGTAGGTACTTACTGAATAATTTTTGACTCATACCATTGAATTATCAAACGAAACCAAAAACGACACACTAGAGACATCTAAAAAGAATGTGTACAACTATTATATGCTTCAAAATTGGTAGCTTGGTTGGGTAAAGTGCAGTACCAAATGATTTCAACAGATGGCGCTCGTTCATCTATAGATCATTGATAAATAAAATGTTGATACAAGTTATACTAAGAATGCAGAGTTTCAATAAATTATGTAAACAACATAGTTTCCTCGAAAAACTAATCGCTGTTTTGAAATTATTATTTTGAAAATAAATAGTTACCTCATACCATCGGTACCGTTGTGTGTGTTGTCTCTTTCTACCGCCCGTGTTAGTATATTGCTGTCATTCCTATGCAATACTGGTTATACCGACCGAAGTAGGGCGCTTGAGCGTCCGGATCGAGTCGAGATCTTGGTGAGTGGCCACACGGTCTTCGCGGGAATGCTCATGTGACTGATTGCCGCCAAATTTTAATTCGAATTTCGAACTTTTATATTTTTTTCCAACAGTGTTTGTGCACGGTGATTTTTGTTTATTACCAGTGTTATTTTATCTGTGGCCCATTTTTTGGAGAAATGGCACGAGGAAAAGGACAAACGTATGTTTATTTTGGTTATTTTATTTAGTTATTAGCATTAAAATATTTTAACACAATTGTATACCGCTGGCGTTACAAATTGCATGTTTTAATGTAGGTATTTTTTTTTCAATTCTGTTTTTGAATAAAGTTGTAGAGATACATAAAGTAAAGTTGATAGGAATTTTTAGATAATGTAACCTACGTAATGTTTTTATCTTAGGTGCTTCAGTCAAAAATACCAAATTGCTTACTAAATTGTTCTTAAGTAAAAAATACCTGTAAAAAAATCGTGTCTGTAAATGATACCTGACTATGGATCTCTTGCATCATTTATAATGAAAAAAAAGTTACAACATCGGAAACTTCCATCAGATAATATCGAACCCAGCTGCACTTATGAATTCTATAACCAATAAAAAAGTTCAAAACAGTGGAAAAGTATCATGGCCGTGGGACGCTTTCTTTCTCAGAACCATTTTACCAATTCAAATGTATGGTAATTTGGGCGATAGTTTTTAAGGACATTGTATATTCTATTTGTTTTTCTGTTATTACATTTAATAAAATTAAAGGCTTTCTCAAAACATAGAGTAGGTTCAACGTAGAGTTTCAAAGTGAGCCTAACAGGTTCTACTACTACTGCGGTAAAAGGATTTAAAGTGCGCCTCAAAGGCTCTATTCGTACACTTGACACATGTTTTCGTTCACAGTTTCTACTGAATAAACTACTTATATTTGATTTTGGTTAGATACCCAACTCAAATTCAAACGGAAAATAGGCAATATTTAACTCGATAATGGTAGAGACATTCTATCTGTGACATGTCGAACAAGTAATTAAGGGAGTAGAGGCCGATAATAGCACAGGAAACATGTAATTATGGCCCTCTGACTTGTTCATGAAGGTAATGGTAATGGCATGTTTGTGACCATTGCTATTGAAATGTAAAAAGTACCGACTAATTTGTGAACTCTAGTGGAGTCTTTTTAACCACGATACTATACATTTAGGGAAACATTAGTATGTTATGTAAGTACTAAACGGAAAGAAACTTACAACAAATATAATTTAAAAGGAAAAAAAACCGGTTTGGCTATCTAAGGACCCTTGCAAACGGTTTATAGTCTATGGTACTAAACTCAATATTTTTTTCCGTCTATCTATCTATTATAAAACAAAAACATTTTTCTGCAACAAACGTACAAGCCAAACTACTGGAGCTAGAAAGCTGAGATTTAGAATAAATTTGAAAAATCCCACCCTATTGTGTAGCTATCTTTTATAGCCTAAAGGGGTGAAAAGGGGTGAAAACGTTTGTATGGAACTTTTTAACGTGTCGTGCGATTTGCTTAAAACTCAGACTGGATTCTGTGAATGCAAAAAAAATGGACACGTGTTTCAGAATTTTTCAAAACAACCTCTAATAAGGGGTAAAATGTGGTTTCAAATATTATAAGAGAACTTTTCAATAGACGGTGCGATTGGCTTGAAACTCAGTTTGGATACTTTAAATAATAAATAAATGAACACTTGTTTCGGGGGTTTTTCAAAGTAACCCTAAAAAAAGGGTAAAATAGGGTATCGAAATTTACATTACGCGAGCAAAGCCGCGCGAGTAAGCTACAATTTTATTGAAGATCTCAATTTAGGACAAGCGCTTCCTAAAACACCAAACCATAAAACTTTCCTATTTTGTAGACTGTAGATTAAGTTCACAATTAGCTACAATGCCGCCAATAAACCATTATTCACACAACAGTCCTGCATTGAATCAGAGTAGCATACGGGTACATTCGTACAGGAGTTCTTATTAACCAATCCCGGAGCCGAGGGAGCGCTCAGGATATGGGATGAAATTGATGCTTATTGCGACCATGAGACCGTGAACTGATACACTGTGGGTGGCTTTTTTTGTGTCTCGTTGTTTCCCACGGAAAGGGGTCAGTCAGTGCATCTGAACTGAATGCCACCAAACTAAGCTAAGCTAAAAGTTCTCAGTCGATGGGTAAATCCAACGGATCGACAGTTTACCCATTTCATTCAACCTATAACATAATTTAAATTTATTTAAATGTCCTTAATTATTTAATGCAATAGACAAAGGTTAACTTTACGATCAGACGGTCCCGCTCGCATATTCGTATAAAACGTAGTATGTTATAAAGCTATAATTTATAGTCAAAGTTTCATCCAAATCAGTTTGCCGTTACGGCAATGAGTGGGTACAAACATACGTAACAGTTACCTACTCACACACACACTTTCAGTTTTTATAATATTAGTGTGATAAGCATCTTGAGTTAGGTCTACCTCATTACCAATCTCTCTGAAGTCACGCGCAAGCCCATGTTTGTCAACTGGATTCGATGCTTGTTTGTTTGTTGTTTTTGAAAAGAATACCTACAAGATGCCATTATGGAAATCTTTAAATATTCTGAGCCAAACGACTCGGAAGTATTTACGACTTTGTCAAAAAATGGTGGGGTAGGTACCTACCTACTCTGTGTGTAATTTGTTGAGTTACTACTGAGCTTCAGCCTGCGGCTTTTTTTGTGTGACAACTGGATAAAAAGTATGTCGAACGTTCGAATTTAAAACATTAGTAGGATGTTTTTGAGAATTATGACATGCTTTACAAATTAAAGTCTATAAGATTTGGTAACGGACGAGTTGTATCCACTTATGAATATTAAGACAGACATCTATCATTGCTCCAGACCTTGATTTAGATCTATGTATCCTCTTTAAGTGTTTATCACACCCACTTTGCAATTATACTTACGAGTACCAACCAACCACTCTACGTAATTTATTACGAGTTTTACGAGACTACTCACTAGAAACTGTAGTAAAAATATGCATGAAAACTTGTCCTACGAAATCGTGAGTGGGGTGGAGTGGGACTTACCCCCGAATACTCAAACGCGACTCAAAGTTGAGCATGTGTCAACTCACGGTTTTTTGACAGTTTCTGAAGAAAATCTGTCAAAAAAAAAAATCGTCATTTGAGACGTGCTCAACTTTGAAATGCGTTTGAGTTTTCGGGGGTTAGTGGTGGAGAAGTATCTATTCCGAATTAAGTACATTTGTCTGTGCTGTGTACGACGAGTAAAAAGTATAGGGAGATTGTACTTAGTTTTAATTATAACTCTACAAAATATACCATAACTTAAATAGAATTCTAACTTTCTCATTCCTTTTGCAATCTCACATCTGTATCGTTTGTGGAAAGCTGGAATACACCCAGTTGTGTCTGGAATTGAGTTCCCGGGAACGGATCCCGGAAGCAGGCGACTCCGGAATCGACCCAGACAGCCGGAAAAATCTCGATGCATTTCTAACTCGCAATGCACGGTATGAAGAGTTTCAGGCTTTTCCGCGTTCAAACATTAAATTTCGCCTTAGTTAAAAATGAGGAAAGAATATTTTTTCCTGAGACTGCTTAGGTAGTTTTTGTTTATTTGTCGTTTCACTATATAGGTTGTAATTTTGGATATCGTTTGCTAGCTTCAGCCCGCAGTTTGTGTGATGCCCGGATTTAACGTACTGTGTAGCACACGTACTGTGTATATTCCATTTTTATTCGAATCCGCTCAGCTGGTACGGCGTGAACGAGGCACAAACATCCAAAAATTCTCACAAACTTTCGCTATTGTTAGGGTAGTTGGATTGAGATATTGGCGTGAAATTGATTTTGAGCCTTTTGATCTCATAGGTTATGAATAACTAACTTTATTTGGCCTTTCAAAGTTCACATTTCATGGACATTTAATTAACTATAGGCAGAGGATGAAATAGACAAAGACAAAGAACGAAACAGACCTTGCTTAAATATTTATTTCACAGCAGATCGTAAGAAACCTTTCCATAAGTTGTCTGTAAGTACTTTATACAGTAACTGTGACTGCTCTTTTAATTCTGCACTCTCCTTTAATTGGAGGGCCGTATGCGTTCGTCAGTTAACTCAATTTGCGCAGTCTCCGACGCTAGTTAGAGCCCAATAGAGCATCGTGCATCCCTTGCATAGCATTACTCATTCTGAAAATTGAGATCTATGAAGGTAATTTTGAAAACAAAAGAAATATGCTCAAAGACAACCCTTAAAAAAATGACGAATTCATTTTTTTTAAACATGTTCACTTCAAAAATAACTTTTCATACAAGCTAGTAACCTATTCTTATATAATTTGTTTGCAGTTGATAATAATGATATGATTTTAATGATAACTAGCGTACCCGCGCGGCTTCGCTCGCGTGTTGTTAATTACATAAGTTAAGTTCCCATACAAACTTTGACATCCCACTTTAGCCCTTCTTAGGGTTGTTTTAAAAATCCTGAAACGAATGTAAATTTATTTTGCATTTGTAGTATTTAGACCGAATTTCAAGCTAATCACACCATGCTTTTGTATGGAACTTTTGAAAGTTCACCCCTTTTCACCCCTTTAGGGGTTGATTTCAGAAAAATCCCGCCTTAGTGGGTGGTTTTGCTATAAAAGAAAGCTACCTTACAACTTTCCTGTGCGTTGATTGCAAAAAAATGCTTACTGTTTTATATAGCTAGTTTTGCATCGATTATTTTGTGGTTCTACTCACATTTTTCATCAAATATTTGCGAACTGTTCCGTGGACTAAAATGTTCAAACCTGTGTTTACATCGGCGTCCAGTTTACTATTCTTTGAACGTAACCTTACCAGGTACATTATCAATTCAAACATGCCCACCGATGCAGAACCGTTGCCGAATCGCGGGCATTATTGTGCCACATTATTGCGACTATGACCGACTGAGTCGGCAAACTGTAGGTATCTGGTATAGACTGTGATAAAATTGATTATTATCTCTGATATAATGTTTTGCAAGATGTGTTTTTTTCAATTCGTTGACAGCAACTGAGATCATGACAAAACTGTTTGTAGAGTCAGATTTAATCACGATTTTTATTGCTTTATTTTGTCATTCTTTGTTTACCTTTATTTAGAAACTCATAACCTACGTAACTTCAAGGTTCGATCGATCATCGATCAATGAACTACGACATGATGGAGCATCGATGGAGACTGAGGAACAGAAGAGTTCTCTACCAGTTGTATCATACAGTTTCTATAAATATAGACCGGGTATATCTTGCGTCTGTATTTTAATAGTCAATTGGACGCGCGAGTGGACCATCCCGTCTACAATTTGCATAAATTGATTGCACGTCAGGAGCGGGTGTCGCTGTGACCGCGGCCGAGCTCGGCGCGCCCGCAGTCGCGCGCCCAACCGACAAACTGATACACGTTTAATTACATCCTCACCCGTACCTACCCAACCATCTAATTGTCGGTCAATTTGTCACTTTTACGGAAAATTACTCAACTTCCAACAGTAACGAGCTCACAGTCAAACGCGACAGTTCGTGATGACACCGGAGCGTCCCCGGTTAGCAAATTGAAAATATCCCATGTTGTGATCTCGTCCTCCTGTCAGACACACGATGCGTCAGCGGTACCAACTGGAACAGAAACTGTACGTATTCTAGTGCGTATTTACCGAAGGCATGCAGCTGACCTAATGGTCACTTCTGACGTGACGTGACTTTAAGTTGTTATCTGATATGTAGTTCGGATGCGTATAAATGCCTTTTGAATACAATGGATAGAAAGTAACACACGCGTTGTCCTAAACAAAGGCATTCCATACTTTAATATAAACATACAGCAATCTGTCAGAAGATTTAAATCGATAAACTGGCATTGGTTCTGTGGTTACGTCAAACGTGAATTGGGTGTCTTCAAATTGGTTCGATCGATATTCAAGATCGATACGAATCGAGCTAATTTGGTCTTATTGACCTGGTAATAAGTTTTAAAATTGGCTATCGGTTTGTAGGTTGTGGTTTCGTCTCCGTTACTGTCGATTATGCAGGCATGTTTTGTAACATGAAACATTGTTTGAAGGAAATGTTGATGAACAGACGTCAACAGCTAATCGAGTTTCATAGCACTGCACCTTTCATACACATCGTTGGTTAGACTCACTTCGGTTAAATTAAAGAATATTCAATTATTTAGTTATAGTTTTTTTGCTTTATCTAAAAATTCTGACCATCTAGGTACCTAATTTAATTTACCATAAGTATTCCTTAATCATGTAGGTAACATAACCATATTATTCGTCGTATTTTTGTATTAACAATGTTGTTTTTCTTTACAGGTAAGTTTCAATCTTGTTTTCAGTAGATACTGAGTAAGCGCAAAATCTTTTTATAGTCACATCACTTCCTTATCTGTTCTTGACGTTATCATAATGAATTAGGTATTCAAGAATGGTTTTACCTAAGATATTTTTCGATTTCCTACGATGTTAATATGAAAGAATGGCCCAAAAAGTCATAAGCATATTTAATAAACTTACTTATTTCAAAATATAAGTTATAATAAAGTGAGTTGCCAATTTGAAGATGTAATGACTGTAAAGAAAAAATGTTATATGTTGTTTATTTTTAAGAATACCTATTTAGCACAGAAATAGACGAATCATATTAACTTTTATTAATCATAAGTATGGAAGGTTATTAATTCATTTTTGTGACGTCACCAACCGAGGGCACCTAATGCATTGTGGCTCTTTGTGATGCAATTATTTCCACTTAAAAGTTAGCCACTTAAGTTTTTTTTTCTCAGAAAAGTATTTTCATGGTTTATTAGTTCATCTGCCAAATTCATCTTGCTTTAAGAAGACAACTTTAGACTTTAGTGGCGTAGCGGACGAGTGCTCGACTGAGACGCAAGATGCGCAGTTTCGATTCCCGCTGCGGGTGAAATGTTAGCATGTTCTGCAAATTCTTTCTTCCGAGTCTGGGTGTTGTGGTACCATAGTACTCGTAGTTTCTGATACCCATGATATAAGGAATGCTAGTGTGGGGTCAGGACTATGTATGTGACTGTTAGGTGTTATTATTTCTAAAAATGAACCACCTGTCCCCCGAGTGTACGAAAATAGTTCGATGCTCACATAAGCGACCTTAATTGTTACGTGCGTGACTTTGGCGATATGGTTCATTAAGTAGTTACGGTTCAAATGTGAACTGGCCAACTGTACTTTATTACTCTCGTACATGAGTGCTAGACTCTCTGGCTATTTCCTAATGTTTTGGATCCTAGCTTCCATGTGACCTCTTTGTAATGACCCTCATAAAAAAGTGTCTATGAGCTGCTTCTCTGTTGGACTGGGAAAGAAAAAACATAGAATGCGTCTAGCTACGTCTCGTCTCCCCGAGCATGTCGTAAAAGTCGACTAAGGGATAATATCCTCCCCAACATGATGGATCACTATTTGGGCGATGGGCTGATCACCAGTCACCATGGTTCACCATATCCATCTTGAAACTTTGGATCAGGTTCACTTGTGACTCTACCGGGCGTGATAATATGTATGTTGTATGTATGTGCTACTTCATCAATCCGAAAGTTAAATTAGATATGCATGTACAAGTAACTTTTACAAAGTTTCTTTTTTTAAATAAGATCCAAGAATTTTATAACAATCGAATCAAATCACAATAAAGCATGAAATTGGTGTTTTTCTTAGCGAGAGTTCTTCAAAGGGCAGTTGCAACATAGTTGTTTAATAATAGCTAGGAAGCATGCCCTCCAGCCAAGTGGCCACTTGCACCAATTGCAAGAATGCGGAATGCAAACCAAACCAATCTTGTAGTACACGGTTTATTATATAATTCGAGGTGCTAGCTATCTCGAACACTACTAAGTCTGACGCAAATATCTTTTATCTATAGACAAATCACATAATTTTAGGGTATGTTTGCTACCAAACTACGGAAATGGGTCTCAACAAAGTAATATTTGAACGTCCCAGTGCCGTGAAAAAAAAAGACTAGTGCAGAAATATTTGTAGGTATCTTGGATGTATGAACGTAATTTTACTTTTTCTCTTTCGATTCAATAACTGAACTCATGTTAAGGTGTCTTAAATCTGCCTACAGTTGAAACTCTGATTGTATCTATGCATGGTACTGGTAAGAGGTTAGTTATTTAATAGTTTTATTGTGATTACGTCGGCGATTTGCAACGTCTCGGCATTCGGCTTTTGAGACCAATACGGGTACAATATAAATGATGTCGAACAATTGAACAATATTGGCACGCAAGTAATTTGACCTGCGCGTAAGCAAATTGGGCAAACGTCTAGCGAAATTTCGTGAGATTGTGTTTTTTTTGTTTTCTTTCATCTACTTAGTATTTTCCTACTATGGCGTAGAAGCACTAAGAAAGGAATTCCCGAAATGAACAAGAAGTTTGTATAAAAACGCGGACAACGTCGCGAGGCGTTCTACTAGTTCATTTATATATATCATGTTTACTACAATGATGTGATTTGTACTTTTTCCATTGTTTTAAATATTAATTTACAACTGAAATCCCCTTTTTAATTACATATTAGGCAGAAGGCGCAAATACCTAAATAATTTCTAAAGCCTCACAAACAATGTTTCTGTTTAAATTCTCAGACTGGTTTTAGTCACACGAGTTATTAACGTCAACTTGTAAAACGTGAAAGTCGAGAGAATTTCGACCAAGTTTTGGCACAACTAATAGTCAACGTGGTCAATTACTGACCAGGCCAACATAACTGGCCAATTACTAGCTAGAAATGACCCAGATTTACAAAATTGTTGTCTTAATGGGTTATGCAGATTGGGTGTCGTGTCGTCTTTGCCAATGGTGTTAGCTGTCTATAACTTTAGCTTTAGGTACCTATATATCGTATTAAGATCATTTATTTATACTTACCTACATATAAAAATAAGAGTAAGTTAGAATACTACGTACCTTACCTACATACGTATAGAAATTCAGTTGGTATGGTATATAGTGTCTCTTGGAATATTTATAGTGTAAGCGTATTATAATAAACATAATCCTACAACTCGGCCATCCATTCTGCGTGAGTACTCTTCCATAACTAGTTTTCGTAATTATAAAGCTACTAGCTTTCGCCCGCGGCTTCGCTCGCTTGTAACAAAAAGTAGCCTATATGTTATTCCAGCGAACATACTATGTGTATTCCAAGTTTCATTCAAATCCGTTCAGTTGTTACGGCGTGATTGAGGCACAAAAACATACATCGTCACATCCATTCTTACATCTTCACAAACTTTCGCATTTATAATATAGTAGGATGATAAGAATCAAAAAATGAATTTTATTAACCAAAGCCCTTCAATAGATACTCAAGACTTTGTTTACAGTTCCAAGTCTCATCTTACACATATTATATTCTAAACACATAAATGCCGGTCATCGCTTGTCAATCTTGGCTATGTTGATTATTGGAACCCTTATATAAAAGTAGTAATTAGACACGTTTTATTATGTCAGTGTGTCATTGTTTGAACTAGGAGGTACTTATGTAAACATCCTGTAGCTCAGCTTAGTAATTTTTTGATTAATATGTATGTTTATATGACAATGGATTCTCCGAAGATATGTTTATTATGATTAGCCTAATCAGGATAAAATTAAGCTTGATGAATTTAATAATACCGATTTTTTACTTACTTGAATCATGGTAATTGCATGCGAACGATTTATTTAAAAGAAATATTTCTCAATCCATCATTAATCAATACAATAAAAAATTATAACATATTAATTTGACGTACGCGTAGCATTTTGAATTGTCGTGGATTTCTGTTATTCATCTTGGGACTGAGAAATGCTTGAAGCTCAGCAAATGCTTAGTTCCAAGGAACCCTTTTTAGTTAACAAACTAACGGGTCTCTCTGGAGGTTTACGAGTGCAAAACACACACCCATCTGAACTCACAAGTGGCCTAATTACAGAAGCAAATACCTACCTACTTACTTGACATTAGAGTACTTTGCCATAGGGCACATTTCGACAAAGTATAAAGTATTTGGCAAAAGCAGAAATTAATAATGTTTACAGGGGACCAAAGAAACATAATTTTTGACATGTTAAAAATTACCAAATAATTTGAAAACCGCAGCAGTGGACATTATCAGTCGTCTATAAAGATGATCTTGCCTGAATCGACAGCCTGTAAACTGTTAAGTTGGTAGGTATGCCAATTCTACGGGCATTCTAAGTGCGGTCTTATTTCCTCGAGTCGAGTAGACTAGAAAGCTATGTGGAATAAAACTTTGCTGTTAAGCTTGGGCTAAAACTGCGGCCAGGTGAGGGAAGTAATTACTTTGAAAGGATTAAGTACAAATGTTTCCTGCCATATTTTTGCATTGGATAATTCGTTGAAGTGTCCGCTTTTAAAATAATTGGGTAAAGGACCGTGACGAAAGTTTTGGAAAATAAAGTTGTTTAGTTTGGGTTTTATAACAATATTTAGCCAGACCTTAGAAATAAAAACGTCGTAAATCATCGTGATCGCGCACACCCCTATTTCTTCTATGAATTATAAATAGATTACACCAGTAGAGGTAATCATTTCATAGTGTATCTGCTGGTCATTAATATTCACCCCATTGTTTCCTTTTTTATTGCAATCAGTCCGACTTTTATTATTTATGCTGTGATTTCCCAGAGTTATTTTTATTAGGATTTTCAACGAGAATATTACTTTCTATTTTCGCTTATTTTATTGCTATTGTTGTGGCAAGTCGAACGGCCAGCCGATCAAATTGAAAACTTTGTTATTTTATCAACAGTTTTATTTTAATATATTATGAACCTTATTTCATAAGCCTGTCGAAGTTTGAGTCGGGACGTACGTCGTCGTTACTTAAAAAAATGAAAAATAAAATGACTTAGCAAAGAAAGTTCATTGGACCTAGCACGAGCCTACAGCAGGCTTTCACACCCACAGTACGTAACCTACGTGCATAAAGTATTGCTTGGTACGAGCTACAGCGACAGCTAGCTAACAAAATAAGTCAGTGGATTCTATGTCTTATAGAAATAGTACATACATAGAAGGTTAATGCTAAGTTGCAGAGGGAAGTGACAGTTAAAAGTTGATTAGACACTACTGTAAAATTACAATGTATGATCATAATCAATAAATATGCTAATCACAGAGCAGTATGCACGCTGAGTACCTTTCAAGGTGATCAGGTGAAGGCAGGAAGAATGCAGCTGTTGTTGCCTTGTCCGACCTTGTGGGATCCAATTTAACCTAATAGAGCCACCAATATTGGTTTTGGATATTAACAAAGCTTGGATATCACAGGCCTAGGTACTAATAAACGTGAAAGAATGTGAGAATGATGATGATTTGAATGAAACTTGGCATATACATAGCTTTTGACCTCCAATAATATGTAGGTTACTTTGTATTTGGGTACAACGTGAGCGAAGCCGGGGGCGACGGTGACTAATATTAGGAAAGAGATATCTAACAAAACATCATATCTCATCTAGAATCGTCCCGAGCACTACATCGTCTTGTTAGTGTAGGCAAAAGTTGCCTCCTGACTAAGGCAAAAGCCTTAGATAGGTAGGTCAAACGAGCGTAGGTAATTTCAGTCTTGTTTTTGCGTTGCCTAATTATTTTGGTCGTATTTTATAAACTTGTTTTCAGTTGACGAGTGAAACTAGACCAAATGCAACCGGAATAAAATTACACGACTGAAACTGGCCTAGCGTTTTTTACGTTCGATTTAACATTCGTACTGTACAGTAATCTTCGAGTTAAAGATCGGAATCCGAGAGAATCAGAATTATCATTTGTTTTTTTTACTTCTCTGCTGGGCTGAGACTACTCTTCTTTTTTACAGAAAAGACATAATAATGCGTCCAGTTACTTCTCTCCCCGAGCATGTCGTAAAGTCGACTAAGGGATAATTATCCTCTCCAACGTAATGGACCATCTATATGACGATGGATTGATCATCTGCCACCATGTTCACCATATCCATTTTGGGACTTTGAATCAGGAGTGGTTGCAAGTTTTTTTCATGATTGCTAGTGCCCACCCCATTGATACGAGCGTGATAATATGTATGTATATAAAAACTGTCGTATCGTCGAATATCGTAAATAAGAAGACAATAAACAAGTTACGGTAAATCAGACTACTTTCTAATCCACCTTACCGCTTAGTATGCAAAAACAAAATGCTTATCATTCTAGGTGCAATTCTTCCAACCAATTTGTAATACGTATTTGCCGCCTAATAAGCTTGTAAATTACGCCTGCTTGTAATTGACAGCTGTAATATTTTTACAACTCATTAGTTGCATTACTTTGAGGTAGGTATAAAAGATTTTAATGATAACAGCTTCGTATGCATAGTGCCTCTGGCAGAAATCATGACTACCTATAATAGCAAATATATAAAACTCTTACGATAATGACTGACTAACAATCAAAGCATCAAACCATACGTCCTAGAACCATGATAGGGGTGCACTAAGAAAGGTGTTCCCAAAACTCAACTTTTACTACTACAACCGTTACTACAAAATACTAGTCGTGTTGAACCAGTGTGATGAAAGGATTTTAAGTGCGCCTCATAGGGACTTCTTTTGTGCACTTGACACAATGTTTTCGAACTTTTTAGGATCTACGACATGTCGGTTTCCCTACGATTAACTCCTCTAGGACTCTGAGGATAGATGAAGTTCGTGTGACAAAAAAACTCAACAGACAAGGTTGCGGGAGGTTGCGGGGCGTTCGTAGTAAATATTTGTAATGAACACTATATTTTTTAGGATCTTTTACTTTGTTGGCTTATGCCGACAATTCACATAACATGCATATTTTTTTATTTCATTAAAAATTCCGTTTGCATTTGTCCAGTTTTTTGCAAATCAAAGCGCGTTGAATTCTTTCCCTAGAACTTTTGAAGCATTTTTTTCATTTTGATCTTAGTATGTAATTTACGTTTCTACAATTTACTGTTGGTATTCTGAGATTGAATTTGCAATCGCAAATTTTGAATCCGTAAGGTGTGGAGGTCCTCGGGCCAAACACGCCTATAATAATGTGCCTGCTAATTTCTGGACATCGAAAGGTCACAATACCTAAATAATACCGTGTAGCTTCACAATCATGCAATACTCAGCCTTATTTCAAAGAGCTTGGGTCCTTCTTCTATTGTCATTTGGAAATAATTCGTTGTGTTGGATGCGGTGGACGTTGCACAATCGTCTTTAGAAATTCCGAGATAATAGATGATTAATTGCTAAGTGGTTGTATAATCGTTGTAAGAGCTTCATTGGAATTTTTAAAATGACTACTTAATATTTGCATACATAAATATATAATAACTATACTTAAGTTTGGCTAAAAAATTTAAGGTTTTTGTTATTTAACTCTCTAAGCGGGTCGCGACAAGCCCTTTTACCATCTTTACTATACTTTGTAGATGGATACAGCTAGCAACAGGAGGCAACTTTTACCTACACTAACGGGACGCTGGCACTGTAGTGCCTGGGCAATTTCGATTTTAATATATATTGAGTATATATATTAAATATAAAATACTACAATAAGGCTATAAAATATACTACAAAACGAATTAGGTTATCTTCCAGTTTTCAGTCCGATAATATGGGTACGTGAGTTCCTTAGGGAGTCGGCCTAACAAACTCAATTATTGCTAACCCCCGATCCCTCGGAAGTCGGGAACCATGGGATACATTCGCCTATATTAAACAGCGTTACTTGCTGACTGACAACCAAAACACAATTAACCTAGAACAGGGTGCCTCAAGTTTTCTACCTACCCGCGTTCACGCTACAATTTATAATAATAATAATAACTTTATTTCAGGCAACATTATAAAAGTTACAGATGTTATAAACTTATTCTACGGCCCATAGAAATATATACGTAAAAACTAACATACATATGAAAAACACAAATTAAAAAGAAACTAATTTACACGATTGAACTGCGCCGTGCTACGCAATTTATGGACGAACGATGATGATAGCTGATATGCAATAGTTGGCGTTGTTTTTATCCATACGATCGATTATGAAAAACTCACACTAGGCTCACATACGCCACTCTGGCCTGTTTTATACTAAAGATGCAGATAAAGTATTTTTCTTGATTTTTACACTATAAAAATGGCTAAGCCAGTCTTTGCCCACTGATGGGCATATACTTCCATTCAATTGTGCCATCCAACACGGTCCTGTGCGAGCCTAATCTAATTACGGCCTTACGACCTATATCTTGACTATCGTCTGCCAATCTCGCTGCCGAACGTCCCACATTTCTAAAGCCGCATCTGGTCTAACATTCAGTTACCTTACTCCACCAGTCGTCACCGCGGCATAAACCTAATTAATTAAATACGAAGAATAAGATTTTGGAAATAACTCCATTAGACTAATTCATATACTCGTAGTCACTTTAAGAGCGAAAACAGACGTAGCTGTAGCTAGGGGAAGGGACATAGTGTGGGTTTAGTCATAGATAGTAGATATTCTGTGGAGCAGGGAACCGCAAATGGAGGGTTCTTTGCAACGCCTGTCGATTTTGGGCGCCATTGATCCCGCTTTTGATATTCTAACTGTCTATATTCACTGAATAATAATACACGATTGGGTTATTTAATTCAATAAATGAAATTTCTAAGGAAAAGAGATAAATGTGTTTTAGTTTAATAACTTTTTTTGATGTAATATAACTTTATATTATGTATTCTTTATGTTGATCATAAAAAAATTCAATTTATCGCTAATGTGAACATTAAACTTTACTGCATTTAAATGAGATGTGACCTCTGTATTAATGTGTGCCAACACACCACCTCATGTTTTTCCCAGCATAGTAAACTCTTTTGTAAAAAACTACAAACAGCTACAAAGGGAATCTCATCTTTGTAGTGGGTTTAAAAGTGCAAATTAAATTTCTCCAGGGCATCAAAGAGCGAAGGAGCGGAGCTTATTTAAATTGCATGTTACCCAGCTTTTCATGAATAATAGGGCTGTGGTCGCCGTGAAATATTAACTCGTTTGTGAACTGTGGAGGAAAATACGACTTTTTGATGTCACATTTGAAAATGCAACTGTTTATATTTTATGGCTTATCATAAACGTTACTTAACTTCAAAGCTGTTGGAAATTTGATTCTGTCACTGTGTGTCACTTACTGACACATGGATGCCATTACTTTACGTGTGTAACATTTGTAAGATTTTAAGAGGGTTTTGTAAGTTAAGGTCTGTATCTAGTTTTAGAAAAAAATTAGTTCTAAAATAAAATACTAAATTGATTGATTTTGTTGAGAAAACCTGGCCGAATCAATCTGAACGATCTTAAATCTATAGGATGAAAGTTAGTTGGGATATTTGCATTTCCCCCTATCTTTCTCCTGCGAAAACGCATAGCTTAAGAGAGATGCAGGCAGTACCTACCTACATTCACGACAAACACATTACTGGAATATACACAGATGGTACCTAATGGGACATTGTTTCGTAAGATGCCCACTTTTCCCAATTATACTTTCGCTTCATGCATGTTCTGATAGCACCTTGTTTCGTAAGACGTTGGTCGATCTTGTACCTACCTGTAAAAGAAAGGTTAGCCTCTTTGGGTGGGAAACTCGCATTTATTTTCCTTAATACAAAATCACCAATTGACTCTCAAAATCTGATCAGTAGTTTAGATGCTACGAAGGAACACACAAACACATACATAAATTGCTATTAAAATATAACTCTCTTTTACAGTAACAAAGCGACAATAGAAAACTTGCATATCTATAACTTACTAAATAACACTACGTTATATGTTTACTGCTTAAAAATGAAGAATGTTATCCGTGAACTTCTTCAAGCTAACATGGAATATATAAAATCTTCGTCTACACATTTTTGTTTTGTATAGTCGGGTAAAAGATATATTTGGATTCACACATTCGGATTACTGTTTTATTCAGTGTTTATCAGCAAGGCAAAACCGCGATTGTAAGGTCATCCACCCCGGTTTCACTTTCCTATCAGACTTGTCATGGCCTGCCACGGTAGGTGCCTTTCATAATGGTACAACCAACACCATAATCTTGGTTTCCCTTTTCAAGAACTGTTTATCAGAGATTATGATTGTTGTTGGAAGAGAGTGTTTTTCGCTAAATTCTTCTTCTTCTTTCTTGCCAATGGCAATGGTTCACAGAGGGTATTTATACTATTTTAGAATAGAACTTTGCCACTCCCACAGTGTTGATATGGCATTGTTCAAATCATATCTTGTAGAATAGGGCATAAGGGACAGCTGAGGGCTATGGGCTTCGCTAAATTGACAGATAAGATTTTTAAGAAAGCTCTAAGTAAAATAATGATGTTGTCGATGTAATTAGAAAATGCTAATAAAGAAGTAGTATAAATAAGAAGTTAATGTACTAATTAGAAACGGGCATTTAAGTGTTTCTGCAGTTAGTTAGTCGTCTCTAGTCATCAATGGCCTCTGCTAAACTAATCATAAAATATAAATAATTTACTGTGAGACTCGCTTAAAAATATTCATAATCAGTGATATCACAACACAAGGATAGCTTTTGATTGTACTTACTTGTTTCTAAAACTACATAGGGGTTTACTTCACTACTATATCCCTCGTAAAATCTGCCACGGACCGATGACATTGTGAGGGTCGCGAGTGGTCGGTAAACGGAGGTAGCAGAAATTCGTTCGTTCTGGAAGTATATTGGGGAGGTGTCTGTCCAGTGGACTTCTAGGCCGGTGATGATGACAATCTGTCATTTAAATACGTACCATCTCTTTCTGTTAAATGGTGACAGATAGTGAGAGCGAATCTTAAAGTGCTTATGATAAGCAACGTTAATAAGTAAAGTGGGGAAAGTTAAAGTAAACACTGCATTTTACTTCAGTAGGCCCGGCGCACACTATCGGCACGGCATGCCAAGAGATCCTTAGGCGTACCGATAGTGGGCGCCGAGCCACGCTGCCGCAGCAACCCGAAGACTGCCAAGGCATCCCTAGGCATGCCGAGGCGTCCTAAGGCATTTCGAGGCATGCTGATAGTGTGCGCCGGGCCTAACTAAACACTACATTTCAGTGTTTGTCCTTTAGAATAGAGCAGGTTGTCATTGACTTGACGAGGTCGTTGACCGTCTTCTATTGTTTTACTCATCTATTTATGAAATACAGGTTTGAGTAGGTAACTATCTATACCTAACCTAGCCCACTAAATCCTTAGTCTCGGATTCTACCGCAGACGACGAGACGTCTTGTTTTTGAAATGACCTACTTGGTTTTTTTTGAGGATCTTTTGTTTAACACTAAACTTATTGGCAACTGGTAGAACGCCCCGCGATTTTGACCGTTTTAAGAGATTTTTTTCCATACAAACTTCTTCTCTCAGGTTTTCTCAGGAGTTGAATTTTAGGAATTACTTTATGGTGCATCCCTACATCATAAGAAGAATATATCCTCCAAGTTTCTATGACTCCTGGTTTGTCTGTCAGCAGTAGGGGTTTTAGATAGATTTGCAAATATCGGGCCAATGTTTCAAGTTTGATTACTTTGTATTTGATTGATACTCGTGGCCTCTTACAATGTTGAGGTGATTGGATCCTATAGAGATACGATGCAGTGAAAGTAAATTTTATAAAGATAGCAGCTTCCTTTTCCTTGCTCGTAAAATACTACGAGTTAAGCGTTTCATAAGAGATTTCTCGACAGGAATGGACGGTGATTATTGAGAAAGTGTGTAATAAATAACTAATAAGGCTTGGATAAGTTTAAAAGATTAGCGAACTTTTCTTTGAGAGCTCTGTTTAAAATCCACGATATTAAAATCACACTGATTGCCCTATGCAAGTTAAAATGCTATTTATAAAAAAAAATAACACCCAACGTCACATACATAGTCCTGACCCCACACTAGGATTCCCTGTGTCGTGGGTATCAGAAACTACGAGTACCATGGTACCACAACACCCAGACCCGGAAGAAATATTTACAGATCATGCAAACATTTCTTCCGCAGCGGGAATTGAACCCGTGCCTCTTGCGTCTCTGCCGAGCAATCGCCCGCCACACCACTGAGGCCGTCATTTAATAAATGTATCATCAGTAGGGGAGAGGTGGCATGAAAGGGACACGTATTGAAAGGGACAGTTCAAATAATTGGTAAAATAAAAACAATTTCGAAACAACACTATTTTTGTCGTATGGCAACCTCGACGCGAGTTCGTTCGCGGCTAACTTCATACTCCTGTCATTTCAAACATGGCAGATTCGTGCGAGTGTTGATAATGTGATTGAATAGTATTTTTTCCGTTATGATTGTGAAACGTTTTATCGAGTGCTGCGAATTAATTATTTATGTGTGAATCACAGTTTAAGATAGGCTGGACATCCACAAATACGTGAACATAAGGTCAGTGAACTTTAATTTTAAATTGTAGATTTTGTGGTTGAGTTTTAAATTTTTGTGTGATATTTATGAAAGGGACACAACAGACGGTTATGAATGGGACGTCCCTTTCATAACTGTCTCTTTCAAAACTGCTGTTTTTCACTAGGTTTCTAATAATTTCTTTACTTCTTTTTCAGTTTAAAAATGCCACCTAAGAAGAGAACGCGTCTCGATGCACACAAAATTGAAGAGGTAGTGAATGAAGTATTACAAAAAGACATTTCTGTGAGATCGGCTGCGAAGATATTTAATGTAAGAAAATGACATTTGCACAGATTGGTCGCATAAGCTAAAGCTTATGAATGTATTTAATCTGTTTATGAACCAAACATTGGCAATAAAAAAGTTTTCAAAAAGTCTTAAGAAAAGCTACTAATCATTTTTAAGTTCATTATATCTGAGAAAAATATTATAATATTGTTTTTTCTGTTTAGGTTATATAAAAGTGCTTAGTTATATTAATATTTAAGATGAAAACGGTAAGATTTAATAATGATAATAATTCCTGTCACTTTTAAATTTGATTTTTAACATACTTAAGTTGTTTTGAATACTAATTTCCTAGAAATTTGGTACTGTCCCTTTCATAAATTACTGCGTCCCTTTCAATACAGTCCATTTATGAAAGGGACAAAATATACATTTTTGAAAGATGCGAAAATAAACAACTAAGAATTGATTAATGACAATTATTGTATTTTATTTCAATAGTTTAATATTAAACGCTTCCTATGCGACTCCAACCTGTTTCAAATATATTCTCAATCACTTACTAGGGCCTCAAGATCAAAAATGTCCCTTTCATGCCACCTCTCCCCTATAAACTACTAAGGACTTCTACCTCTAGTCTACATCAGGTAACTCAGTGAACGCAACACCATATTATTTAGTCGGCATTTGACAAACAAATGCAAAACTGTCTCAAACGGTGAAAGGTCTCGCGAGATCACAATCCCTTCAGAAAATTGCCATATCATTTCACAAATTGTAAAATAGCTTTCTTCGATAGAAAGCTTTGCACCTGCCTTAGCGTTATTGTATGAAATTATATCGTCTCTCAATTTACAAACGGAAGATTACCTAGTATGGAAGACATTTGCACAGCATTGGAACTACTTATTTGGGAACTTATAGGAATAAAAAATACTTTTGATGATTTTTACCGAGTTACTTGATCAAGAACTTACAATAAACAAGCATAGCTTAATATTTCTTAAACACAACCTAGGTACTAATTTTAATCTAAGCAGATGTCGCTTATCTATTAAATAGAAATCAGTAGGTTAGGCTAGTAAAAAAACTACGCGTTACTTGTTTAAATAAACCATGGGCCGTCGGGCATTATTAATATGGACCGGTCAAAGTAATAAATTTATCAATTTGACCGATGCTCTTGGTCATCCTACTATATTATAAATGTGAAAGTTTGTGAGGATGTTTGTATGTTTGTGCCTCAATCATGCTTAAACAGCTGAACGGATTTGAATGAAACTTGGAATATACATAGTACATACATATGCTGGATTATCATATAGGCTATTTTTCATTCGAGTACCACGCGAACGAAGCCGCGGGCGGCAGCTAGTTATTCATAATGATATAAATACCGCCCGGTTAATTAAGTTGCCCGTAACACTACATCACTACTGACTGTAAGCATTGATTGTTGTTTAGCCTATTAGTTATTCATGTGAGTAAGGTAGACATAGTGGTAGTAACAATAGCAGGGTTCCCTTGTACCCACACAGATTACCCACAAAGCCTACTTGTTTCGTAATTCGGACATCTGTCGCGAATCGCTGATTTATGCATGCGCAATAGTGTTTTGTACGCGTACAATGATGTGATCTTATCACTTGTGGGTGTTATATTCGAGATGTACCTGTCATTTAGAATGTAGTTCTTGATTTTGTAGAGATTAGATAAACAATCTCTAAAATAGTCAATTTAGAGGCGCGTTCCTCACTACTTAGTGCTGAACACTAAAAGTTTTGGTATAATAATCTAACCTACTATGTATATCCATAGCATAAACACTATAATTATAGTTATGTACGTGTGTGTACCCATAAGTTTTTGTAATAAATTTATTCTTATTCTGATAATAAAAACATGACTCCCTATGACTCCAATCAGTTTTAAATATCACCAAGTGTCAAATTGTCAGTTACAGTAATTTTCCCAGAATATCAATTGCCAAAAGTAATTAAATCAATATTAAGATGTAAATGTTGTGTAATAGGTACTTACCTTCGTTACCTTACCTACAAAGAAACAACAGCTACCTTTTGTTATCACTTCGACAAGGTCGCGATACATTATCACTGTCATCTCAAACAACATAATCTCTCGAATCTGAGACGGTCAAGGCCGATTTTCCAAAATAATCTTTATTGCTATAAGAAGAAGGTTGTGTTGTGATGATGTGACCTTGTTTTCTCCTTTAGCCTGGAAAGTGAGGTGTTATGTATAATGGATTATGAAACTAACTTTAATTTTGATGCACACACACATGAGTGATTTGATAGACCAACAACTTCCGCATTTGCTACTAGACCTATTACAAAACTTAGGTTTTAGGTTAGGTGAGGTTAGTGTCGCCGTAGAACGCGAGGGTGCCGGGCGTGTCTGTGGGTGCCATTACCGGGACAGTGCCCTGAGCACGATGCGAGAGGGGCTCCGGTGCGTTCCGTATGGAGATCCCGGAGGCACTTGCATCGAGGCACTTGTAACGCCTTGGTTACGGCTGTAATGTTACTTTTGTGAACAAATAAATAAATAAATCGAGGCTGGCAACCAGGTAGTTTTTTAGGTGGTCGTCGGGTCTGACAACCCCACACTCCCCAGCGACCCTCAATCGCAGTTGGGCGTCTGGGAGCAGATTTTTCCACCTACAACTAAAAAAGACCAAATAGCTATCTTAAAATATTCTAATATAAAAATATCGATAAAGCTCTTATGTTACTGACTGACAACGCGCAGCCTAAACCATATTCATTTTATGGTGAAACGGAAATTCTTCTTAAAATTACTATTAGAGGATGCAGGGAGAAGATTAAGTTTGTATAAAAAGAAGACTCAGCGCGGGAAAAGTTGCGGGGCGGTCCTCTAGTCCACAAATAAATAGTATTTTTGTTATCGGCTAGAAAACAATAAAATAAGAACTTGCTATAATAAATCAAATAAGATACGAGTAGGTAAGCAAACAAAAGGCTCTAAGAGATTCAAAGGGGTGAAGAAAATACGAAAGTTTTCGTAAGCATTTACTCAGAAAATAGGAAAGTTCAGAAAGAAAATATAACAGTCAAGTTAAAAAAATTAAGAAGCATAGGTATCTATGCCGAGAATACGGGTGTTGCTGTCAAACACACTGGGCCAGTGTCTAGAGGCTTCATCATATTGAAAATGTCTTTTACCGATATCGTAACGTCCAGTAACTTAATAATAGGGTTCAGTTGGCACCCTTCGAGTACAGAACCCTAAAAAGTAAGCACAATATAAATCTTGGCAATACCCCTCGGGCACCCTCAACATAACGTCATTATATCTAACTACCAACATAGGTATATCTACTTACTTATTCCTTTAGGTACCAAGGTACTCTTTTCATAAAAAAAGAAGCTTTTGTAGAACCGAGAAGTTTGTTGTCCGCAGCCTTTTAATAATTTTATTAGAAACTGCGTCAATATAGGTACAACGGCAGTCTGCAATTTGCTAGTCCTCATTTTATTTGCAAATGAATAATAGCAATAATAGCTGCTATTATTAACTTACATACCGAATGTCCAGACGTGACAGTCATCGATAAGTTAACAGTTGAATTAACTTGTAGAGATCCTTTCTCTACAAGTAAATTCAACTGGTGACAGGTGATCAGCCCATCGCCCATATAGGTGGTCCATCATTTTGGAGAGGATACTATCCCTTAGCCGACTTTTACGACATGCTCGGGTAGAGAAGCAACTGGACGCATTCTATGCTTTTTCTTTACTGCCAGTCCAGCAGAGAAGTATATAATTTTCTTTCTCTAATAGAATTAAAATACTTTCTAGTCATTAATCCCAACTACCGTTTAGCCTTAATCGAGGTTCCAGACGACAATAAATCATGCCAGTAAATAATAAATAACTCAATGTAAAATAGGCCTTTCTCATTGCGTTTATGATTTCTATTTCCAACATGATCCTTTGCCCATCTGTGCAGGGCATTGAACTAGTGGCTAATTAGCGTCTGTGGAGTTTTCAACGCGACCCAATTAATACAGGCTGCTCTTTGATGCGTTCGTGTTATTCAGCTTTACCTGGACGTGGCCTATGTTAAATTAAATGTCCCATTTTCATCCTTTAACAACTAGCTTTATTACCTCTATACTAGTAGGTTAGGTACCTAAAGGTACCTATTCCTATAGGTAGTAGAAGAGGTAATAAGGCTCATTTGTTGTAATGTATCTGATAAATTGTGATTTCTATCTAAAAATCGTCCTGGGCATTACAACATCTCGTTAGTGTAGGCAAACGTTGCCTCCTTACGGTGTATTAAATCATGGTAAAGGCCTTAGTTGTTTTTTTGAATTGATTTTTATCTGTTGAAAATACGATTCTCAAACAATAGCTGGCGAAATTTAATTTAGAATTTCGATCAAATCAAATTGATACCTGAGAAATGTCCCGAGCAGTTATCTCCCGCTGTTGAAGATAAGGTACCTCACAAGAACACGTCTAACGCGAAAGTTCCATGCCACACAACTTCCCACAATTACCTACTACTACCTGCGTGCGTTGCGTATTGGTTCTAATCACACCTTTTTCTGAGCCTGATCTTAATCAGTCTTTATAGCAAACTAGCTGACCCCGCGAACTTCGTATCGCCTTAAAATTAATAATTCAAGTGCTTGTAATTTAATATGAACTTTATACCATAGCAATAAAGCTCAAATTGACTACGTTTTAGTTACAAATCATTTGTATGGGAAAAAGAAAAGGGCTATTTTTAGGGTTTTTCCAGCAATAATTCTAATTTTTCTCGCCGTAAAAACCATCCTTGAACTTCAACGAACATTTTAAAAAAAGATTTGGCCAAATTGGTCCAGGCGTTGTTGAGTTATGCGCTTACCAACACATTTTGCGATTCATTTTTATACTATATAGACTTCGCGCACGACCGCTGCGTAGGGAGCCGACCTCGCGACTGAGCCGCGCGGGTACCTTACTCATAAATCTAAACTCCCCTCCCGCACGCGCACCCCCGCCTTGGTGACGCCCACTTCGCAACGGGCCGTGCAGCAGAAATCGTAATATTTTAATTTCGCCATAACTTCAAAACCAAACGTCCAATTTTAATCATTCAAAGACCAAATATTATCTCCATAAACTGTTCTTAGTGATGAAATCATTTATTTTGATAAGGATTAATAGCATGAGTAAAATAAACGCGTTTAAATGTAGTCCAAAAAAAATTCAAGATTTTTAAATAAAAAAATGGTTGCTGTGCCTCACTCGACATAGATGGGTATAGTGTGTCGCGGACTTTTTTGTAGATATTTATAAGATCTACAATTAATTAGAACATTTTATGGTTCTATCTTTTATAGTTTAGGCAGCGTACGCAAAATAAGTAACTTTTCTGGTTGATTTTTTACACCTTGTGTCCGAAAAACCCAAATATCTTACGGAACCCTATTTTTTTCCAAAATAAAATATAGCCTATGTTACTCGTGGATAATGTAGCTTTCGAATGGTGAAAGAATTTTTAAAATCGGTCCAGTAGTTTTTGAGCCTATTCAGTACAAACAAACAAACATACAAACAAAGTTTTCCTCTTTATAATATTAGTGTAGATTGTCTGTGAACTACTTAACTAGCTGGTACTGTCATCTTAACGTCATGTTCATCCTTGATATGATTTGAATTTGTTAGATACTGTAACAGCGGAAAATAAATTGTAGTTTCTACCGTTATTTTGTTCTGTTACAAAGTTTACGGAGGCTTACTTTGAAGCCCTCTTAAAATCTGACAAAATTAAAGAATGTTTGAAGTAGTACCTACCTATCCATTTCTAGTAAACGGTAACATACAATGACAGGAGAATTTTGAACAGTGTTTAGAGTTTATAAATAAACCCATAAATGTGCAGAACCCATTTCTCAGAGTAAAGAGTAAGGTTTCGCCTTCGAAGTTGCATCGTTTGTCTTGTCTTGCATGCTTATTGGAACTTAGTATTTACTGACCCACTTCGTCTTCCCGCATCTATTCAAAGAGTCTGTTGTATAGGAGAGAGCACGTGCAAACAAGACTTGAACATGTGTCTCTCGTCGCCTTTCTTCAACTTTGGCATTTGAAATGTTTGTAGGATATGAACATATTTTTGAGACAGTTTGTTTTGTTCAGGCACATGGAAATATTTGGTCCAATATACCTACCTTTGAGGTATTAAAATATAAAAGATCTCAACAGTCTTCAACATCATCGGTCTTCTAAAGGTTATCGACTCTATTTCGATGAAAGAACCAGCCCCGAGATCCTACTACGCCGTACAAGGGCCAGATCAGAACGTAGATAAATTCAAGTCGACAGGTTTCTACAAACCGATAGTGAAATCAACATGGTACGTCTTACCGTTAGCGGTCAGTGGGCCACTTTTTACCATTATTGGCTGCTAAACTATCGGTCATACTTGGGCGTATTGCTTACACGTGAAGTAGAACATTGCTTAGAGTAAGTTGACAGAAACATTTTCGCTATTATTTTTAAGGTGGATTTAAGTAACTGTGATATCGCTAGCAAGAGTACTGTTTCAGACAGTAGATAGACGACGACCTCGGTGGCATGGCGGGTGAATGCTCGGCTGAGACGCAAGAAGCGGTTTTGATTCCCGCTGCGGGAGAAATGTTTACATGTTCTGCAAAATTTTCTTCCGGGTCTAGGTGTTGTAATATTATGTAAATACGTATTTACAAAAAAATATAAAAAATGTATTCTATCAGACATCTGGTTCCCATAGTACAGTTGCTTAGTTTAGGGCTAGATGGCACTGTGTAAAATGTCCACACATAATATACATTTAATAATTATTATTAGGTATCATAAGGATTTTTTAGACTTCTTGGCTCTTGCTTGACACACCATATTTCACTCCTAAAAAACTTTACTGGATAAAGATAAAAATAACTAGCATTTAAATAATTGGATCGATAAATAACAATTATCGACTTATCAATGAAAAACATTCAACTAATAGCATAACTTTTTCACCCAAAGTTCACCAGTTTCACCAAATTAACCAGTTATTCCAATTACAATAACGGTTACTTTTATGGCCATGATGGTACTATCAAAACATCGTTTAACGTTACGGCCGTTTGATTGCCCATCATCAAACTCAAAGATTGGAGGCCTTGACATTACGGTGCAACTGTAGGTACCTACACATTGAATAGTGGTTACAACGTGACCAAGCCCACGCCATCCATCATACAGACCCCAAGTACACAATATCAAATCTATCACGCGGTTTTTGCTTATCTTTTGAAAGGTTTTGTTATAGGTTGGAAATAGAATAAGCGTTTATTCGAAAACTAAATAAAAGTTTTTGTTTCCACATAACATTCAGGCGGGATTTTTTTTAAGAGCGAGGATAGTTCAAATTTTGAATTTTGTGATACCTATTGATCGCTGCGTTTGAATTCAATAAAGTTAAAATTCACCATCAGATTATTACTAGACAGAAAAAAAAACTAGGTTTATACTTCCCACGCTATTATTATGTGTAGGTAGGTACCTACATTGCAATCAACACTACCGCAGGTAACGTATAGCAAACGTGTTTTATCAGCTTTACTCATGTAGATGTAATTTCACTTTGTTTGAGGCACTACGGTATAGATTATACCTTTATCACCTAGAACAGTAGAAATGTAAATAAGTACCTACCTGCCTATGTAACATATCTAGGTACCTATCTATTATTTACATAAGCAAGACAGGTGGTGGATTTTATAAATGGAATAATTGTCATCCAGCCAATATGATGCCATTTTCAGGTAAACAGGTCTCTATGTCTATTGTCAACTGATTGACAAGCCGTAAGCGATATTGCTAATGAGTTGCATGCCCTAACAAATGCCTCTAAGTATCTTAATTAGAATAATCTCCCGAAACTTTATAATATGGGTCTGCCCGTCTTTTGTTTTCATTTCATCATCATTATAATCATAGAAGCCCACATCTACCCACTTCTGAATTTCGCCTCCTTTTTTCGTTCCCGTATTCATTTAGTACAATATCATTTTATTTCGAATACTATTTCTGTATAGTCTTACTTAAATTACTTCCGCTCTTACAACCCTCTGGTTGTTTTACTATTTTTGCTATACCTAAACTCTATTTTCCGATTCGCTGGCTAGCTAGCGATATTCCCCGACCGTGTATTCAATTTAAGGCCCTCCCTATGCAATTAGTATTATTTATTGGCTCATTAAAGCTCTATTGAAAGCTGTACTCTGCGGAATATTAAAACCAGATATTCTAAGTAGGTAGCTAGTAGGTATTGGTAGACTATATTTACATTAGGTAGATACCTACTCGTATTTACTTCAGGTATTTCTTTGGCAAATAATCATCACTAACTCACTCTATTTCTCTAGGTATCTTGCATACATATATCCGGTCCGTATGATAAACGGATCAAATTACATTTTGTATAATAATGATATACATAAAGAAGGTAGAGGTACCTCAACAATGTACACATACGGTGTATTATTGATACAATCAATTTTTATTAGTCGGTTGTCATATTTGGCTGTTGAAAATAAATTGACAAAATGAAGCTGATTGAAATTGTTTGAAACCACCACAATAGTCAAATCTACCTGCGTATGTCTTATTTTTCTGAGTTTTCATCATCTCACATTGTTCTGTTCACGCAGTCGCAGTTTATGTGTGTTACAAGTAGGTATGTAGTAATTGCTATACGATTCGTAGTATTAAAACCGTGAGAGATGTGATGAAATACTATGAAGCAATGAAAGATTATTTTTATGACGTCATTTCATCAAATATCATGGAGTTTGGGTTAGTTTTTTTTTTGCGTATAAGATTTTAAGCCACTGATCGTGATCTTTGACTGAAAAAGTTTACGGACATTTCCATGGGTGTTATGGCAATCAACTTCTGGTTCTGCACTCTGTGCTGTAAGTTCAAAGTTCAAATATTTTATGTGATTAGCATAGTTGTTTGTTCTGTGTGTTGTTATGTAATATAAGTATGTTTTTACAAAAAATGTATAAGTATTCTATCGGCTATCTAGTTCGCATAGTACAAGATTTGCTTAGTTTGGGGCTAGATTGCGCGGTGTAAAATGTCTATTTTATTTGGTAGGTACCTATTGAAAAGTCATAATTTAATGAAGGAATTTACTACAAAATGTGTGGAAACATGAGCACGCAATTATAGGTACAATTTATAATTAACAAATTATCATTGTTATTGAAATGCATGTAGCATAATAAATCATAATCACGGAACGAATGGTGTTACCAAAAATAAAAACAATAAGTTCTTTGGTAACTTTGAAAAGATATGTTAACTAAGAACTTAATTACAACTACGTATTGTAGTGTAATAGATATAAATCTAAAACGAATGTTTATGTAACACCTAACCAATACGACAGTCCCAGACCAATAATACCTACCTAAAGATTACAAATGTTTCAAATCAAAAATGTTTCGCAACAAAAATATTGCAGTCTATCTTTAGTCTGATAATGATGTGAACGACACAGATCGACTTTGGCAATAAAAACATTACTTACCATCATACACTTCCACTTCTGTTGTACATATAAAAATCATGTTTTGATAAAGGGTAAAATCGAATCAGTTGGTATATGAACAAAGTGTCTATAATGATAATGCAAAAATATGGAATTTAAAACATTAAAGCAGAAAAATATTATTTAGGTTCAAATTACGATTTCAAAAATTTAGCGTTCTGATCATAGGAGTTAAAAAAAACGGTTTCAAAAATGACAACTTTTTCATATGTTCCCACAACCGTGTCCGGTCTTTCCGATTATCCGTAGATTTGTTTTTATCTGTCTGCTTGTGCGTTGTGCAGTTGTTTCTAGAGCACTTCCTCATTAATGGACCTCGCCCGTCCGCGTCCAGACAAAAGCTCCCACGGGCACAGAAACAACAAGTAAACAATACTAGGCTGGCCATTGATGCGTTTCTGTAATCACTATTTTTGTAGTCGCAATTTTGTATTTACAGGTGTTTATTTTAGTTTATCTGGTTATTTTATTTAAGTTTGCCAAAAAACAGGTATGTATGAAAATTTTTTTATGCATTTTTTTTTATTTCACATTGACTGACATCTATTTATATACGAATATCTAGTAAAATATTTTTCAAATTTTTTTTTCGCTTATTGTGTGAGTTACATTCGATTCGCATTTCCCATCCTCATAAACTTCAAGGCCCACATCTTTGCTTTCTACTGCAAACGTAGAAATCTCGGGTCGATGTTTCTTTCTACTAACAGCTTTCTTGATCCGTTACGGAGAGTCGTCTGTACTTGATAGGCAAGTGTTCAATATTATTATATTGAACACTTACCATAATAAAGTTAGTAAGTACTTAAACAAAAATGGGGATATTGTTTTTTTTCATGAGCTTAGTTTATACTAGGAATGCTACTAAAAATAAAGTACCAGCATTTTAAAAGTTCATAGAACCAGCTAAAAGATAACAAGTTAAATTTGTCTGTATATTTTTCACCTCAAAAGGAGGTCGCTGTCATAAACATACCGTTTCGTCTTTAACGTAATAGTAGAAGCAATTAATTCGTAAGAGATAACAATAATTTACGAAATAACCTAACAAAAGATTGTGGATATGGTAAGATTGCATAACATTTCCAAGCGAAGCGAAGGGCTTTATTTTCTAATCTGAGCAATAGGTTTTGGCTTAGTAGCCGTCACCAACTGACATAGACTCAACTTTTAACATCACTAATTCCTGGTACTTCAGTTAACTGCATAATATTCTCTACTCATTAATCTCAGTAGTTCAGAGCAAACTGACCCTTCCTGATTTACCACAACGTTGTTGTACGCATGCACTTTCAATGGCCCTAAAGCCGTTACTCGTCTGGCAAATTAATTACGGGCTAAGGACACACTACTTGTAGACCGGGAGAGTTCTTGGAAGTTTTCAAGTGAATGTGGTTAATTTAACGGTGTTCTCAGTTGCGCAATCTTGGAACAGTTGGAAAGGATTACAAGAAAGGAAGAACTTGCAATGTTTGAGTTTTACGAAAAACGCTTTTCAAGTCACATTAAAGTTACTTTCAACGTTGATAAAGAGAACTTTTCTTCTTTATCAAAATTGCGTGCCAATTTGGAAGGTTTAGTCTCTTGCAAACATTCATTGTTAGGAAAAGGATAGGGACTCATGAAACTCTCGGAGCTCGGTTCGAAATTAGGTAAATAGGTAAATTTTCAAACGAGCTTTGCAAAGTTATCAGGTAAGGCGTTTCCCCTTTATAAAAAGCTGAAGCTTTGTAAAGAAATTCGGCTCCAGGCTATTTGTAAATCGAGTTACGAATCAAATTGAAAATGTGAATACCCAGTTATGGTACCTAAGTCATATCTTTCTTTCATTTCATGTAGGCCAGGAGTACCATGGTCGGAGAGGTCGTTGACCGTCCCCTCCCTTCATCTGGGCTCTGGGCTACTACATTTCTCTAATCGGGTCCAATGCTCGCGCTATCCGTTTTTACTCGTACTTACTAGATTGAAGTCAAGTTTTCTGCAACTTTTAGTTCAAGCAATTTTTTTCCATGAGACTTGAATACGGAAGCCGTTTTACCATAACGATTTGCTGTGTAGATACTTAAAAGTTGCTCGTTAATGTGTGAATATGTATGTACCTTTCAATAGTCACTAGAAAGTAATGTTCATTGTTCGTTTATGAGTTCTTTATTACTGAGAATAGCGACGTACGTAACCACTACGTCGATTGCTGTAACAGTAAGCATTCACAAACTTGATATATTATCTGTGCCGTGTTACTTCGACTTTTCCGGCTAACTACTTTGGTAGTCCAGTTTTGGTACTTGCCTCTAATCTAGTTTCGGTGCCTGTTTGTCAAGTCAACTGCAAGAGCACAGTTCGATGCACCAATTACACAGACTGGGCAGTGTATCTTGGCTCCGTCATTCGTCAATGGATGGAGGTTAATCGAGTTAATCGCCAAGATTGCTGGCTCTTGGCCCACGGATGGAAATAATTGCCCATTTCCTCCCTGATTGGTGTTATCGGCCAGAAAATTTGCGAAGGTACCTTTCGTTTTAATTAATGTAGGTACTCGTAAAACAAAAGCGTCTTTTTATAAGTAAACAATCAAATGTGAACAAGCTCTATCTACTTTTTGTGATATCACATATCATATCCCTCCCATATACAGAGCTTTTACACATCGTTGGCGTTTCTATCGAATATAATCCTCAGTATTTTATCTGAAACCTTTACAACATTATGAGTATTTTTATTGTTGACTTAAAATGTAGATTCAGTTGTTTGCTTACAATCTGTTCATTTGCAGGTGCAATGACTAGCGTACTTTCACGTGACCCATCACGAGTGGTCACTCCGCTCCGTGGCCGAAGCAAATTGCTGTTGCATAGACTCAATGGCTTACGCAAATTCTTTGTACGAGCGAAAGGAAATCTCAGAATCATCTTGACTATTGAAGTCTGGTCCAAATATGCCGATGTTACGTGATACTTTCAAAAAACTTGATAGAATTTAAAACAACAAAATTTTAGTTTGTTGCCTGCGTATTTTTTTCTAAGCTATTTTGTGTATCATATGAAAAATATTATGAAGGTATGGTTTTCACTGATTTTTTATATCCTCTCGGCGACTTCAAATAAATAACGACACCATCCCTATTCCCAGGTAGGATTTCCATGACCGAATTCCGGCCGAAGAATGTGGGTGACAATTTTATTACATTAAGCCGGAATTCATTACGGGATGAGGTTTTATATTATGAAGATTTTGCAAAACCTGACGTGTAAACCTAACATTCTAAAAAGAGAATACTTACAAAAAAAATGACAATTTGTAATGGCTTTGTACACCCATATCTTTACGACATCAATCGACCTTATGCATTATGCAAGGCTTCGCCCGCTAAAATGAACTCAATGAATCACTGACCTGTGACCTATCAATGAAACGTGCATCCATCAGCCTACGCTAAAATACCTACTCACGTTTTGAAAAATACATGTTTATCTAAACAACGTAATCTCTCATCTACAAAACTGGCAAAACCAAGCACGAGTACTTTATGTAGGTATCCAAGCTATTTTTTGATAACGGCTGCCTGTTTCCTTATAACTATTTTAATACCTTTGCAATAGCAAAGGATTTCCTCGTGCATACCTGAATTCTGAAAACAAACGAATTTACTTCACATATATGGATAAAAGGAAACATTATTCCTTATGTTCATCGATCCGTAAAGCCCTTGGTAGTGAAAGTATGACTTTATTTATTTTTTGTCTGTTCGATTGTTAATTTGCACTAGTTATAGTTCCTTTTGTAAATGGACGTTAGGTATAGCTGGTCGATTTGAACGGTCAGTTTTTACGGTCGATACCATCCTCTCCTTTATAATCACGTTTCGTTCAAGACATCCATTGTGCCATAGAAAAAGCTCATGACCCATCGTTCCGTGACACGACTCCGTGCATCCGGTGAGGGATCTGCTATCTGACACCCCTGTGCTGAGCTCTCTTACAATTTACAACGCTACTCTATGTAGATAGGATCCTTTGGGATTCACATTCAGCGGACCAACTCGGATCCGCTCGTGACAGCGGATGGCAACGATCCACATCTATGTCTCGTTTCGTGGAATCAATGCAACCGCAGCTAACTAAACGAAACATGTCACTTGTACTGTTTTTATAAAATCTTTATTATTAGCCAACAATTACTACACACGTCACGACCCCGACACCACATCTACAATATATTTTTTTACTATCAGATTTTCTAAGGGATTTGCAATTTACTAAATAATTTCGACACAAACTAGTGACATAAAATAAAGGTAAACTTAATGAGTTCAATAAAAGCCAACGCCTCTGGTACAGTCCGCTAATTGTACATAAAGTCTGGCAAGTTTCAACTTTTATCATACAAGCTTCAGTATCAATGGAGCTGCGGTTTCCTGTCGCAAACCTGCCTTTAGATTCTATTCAATCAAACGGGTTTATAAGCCAGCGACCTCTCAGCAACTTCTGAATGAAAGCAATAGACGGATTTGAATAAAAGCAACGTTTATGAAAGTGTCTCGGTTTGTTGTACCTACAACGCAGTTTTAGTTTAGTTCTATGTGGAGCTTTCATAATGAGCTCTACAATTTCCACGTTTTCATAAGTGTGCTTTTGAACGTGCATGAAAATTAACATAATGATACGTAAACTGGGAACGCATTTGTTATTCTGAAAGTTTGTTTTCTTACTAAGGTGTCGTATCGTAGGTTTATTTAATACGATTTTATCTGAGCACGTAGCAAATAAAGTCAGTTTCGTTGTCAAAAATACTATACTTAACCAAGAAGCTAATTTGTATTTTTTCCTCTTTACAGACAACGCAGACGCTCGTACGATGCGGATGAGCCAGAGAGAACTGCGTGCCAATGGTGCGAATACGCACTCGTCATCACATTGGCCAGCATCCTACTGATCGGCGTCTCAGCCCTCACCATCTTCTGGGTGTTCTACTACCGTGATGGCTACGCCTGGGCTGACGACTCTCCCGATAAGCAGTTTAACTTGCATCCCACGCTTATGGTGGCTGGATTCGTTACCTTCAGCGGATTTTGTAAGTATCCTGAGTTGCCACATTACTGCCTGGTCTTGGGTGTTTCTACTCTCTATCTGATCGCATTGTTACAACTTCATGGGTAACATCGCCTGTAAAATCGTTGATACAACCTGTAAAATGGGATGCAACATTTATTCTCACCACCAGTTTTCCGACAAGATTTACATTCCCAGAAAAAGTCATTCCCAAAATCCAATATTGTTCATAACAAAGCTTGAGGTTTATGCCCTCTTGCTTTGTTGATATCTAGGCAATGTTAAAATGTTCTTACTTTTATAATCATTATTTCCAGCGGTCCTGCTGTACCGTATCTGCCGCTGCATCCGTCGTATCTACGTGAAACTGCTCCACGCGATCTTCCACGCACTCGCGTTCCCCTGCATCGTCATCGGATTCCTGGCCGTGCTCGACTACCACAATAAGAAGGGAATCAACAACTTCTACTCGCTTCACAGCTGGATTGGCTTTGTTGCTATGGGACTGTTCGGATTACAGGTAATGACGATGATCTAGAGATAGGAACCGGTCAGACCGGAAGACATGGGATGGCCCATTCGACAGATAGATTACATTGCGACCGTCATGGGGAGGCGAAACAGAAGCGTTAGTTCGAATCTTAATCTCTATACCAAACTGGATCTAAAAACTTCATCACAAAAGCTGTAAAAAGACGGGAAAAAGTAGTGTCAATTGAAAAAAAAATATGCCTGGAAAATAGACAGTTAATTCTGAATATGGAACAGCTTAACAAGTCTACCAATCGTAAATATTATGAGAAACATGACATCAGAATACACGAGTCAATTTAAAAGCAGTAATTTCTCAACAAGGCCATTGTTTATTTAGGAACATATCTCAGTGATGGTGAATCCCCATTTAGAGATAATATTATACCTACCGTAGGTATGTGAGATGAAATGTACAGGACATAAAATAATTGAGCAGTTTAATAGATAAATATCGCGCGCGGTATTAGACGTGGCGTTGAAGGTTTTCAAGGTCCGCATACCTAGTAAATTAACCACCACAAAATAACCCAGTAATGAGCATAAAACGATTTCACTAAAAGGAAGTTTGTATAAACTAGTATCCTAGTGACGTAGTTAATAGATCAGCCCATTGCCTTCACCCATCGCCTAAGTAAATGTTTAAACCTGACCAACTGATCGTGTCCACACTCGTAATGAAATATGCAAGCGTAAACGCAGCTTGACGTAGTTAGAGGACAATAGTGGTAAGTCACGACAAAACCTCTTATTTTCTTCGTTTCTATAGTCACAAGCTTATTAATCTCATTCCAGTACGCAGTCGGTTTCTTCAGCTTCCTCCTGCTGTTAATTTGCAACAAAGGCACCGCCAACTTCCGCGCCGGCCTCGTGCCGGTCCACGCCGCCTTTGGCATCCTTACCTTCGTGCTCGGAGTCACTGCCTGCCTGACCGGCCTCACTGAGAAGGCCATCTTTGGACTTGGGTACGTAAAAACCAGAACAAACTTAGGGAAAGATGAAAAGATCGCAATAACTTTAATTGTAAAAGCGCAAAAGCTAGAAAGGGACAAAGTCTTAGCTAAAATCATCGATTTAAATTTTAAACTAACGATTTCCCCAATTTCTTCAGTAAATTACGTTCGTGTGAAGTAAGCTGGGCTTTGTTCGCAACAATTTAAATTTCCGTCTTTCCTCAAGATATTCTAACACGGACATTTTTTAGCTCCGTGTACATATATTGCTTGGTATGACAATGGCATGGTATGGTATTGCTCTGAATGAAGGAATTTCGAACGCCCGTGACGCCTCACTCTCTGCTAGAAGTCACCAACGAACCTTTTATCTATGTAGAGTTTAGATCAGTATTCTTGTCAGTTTTTTAGTCACTAACATATTTTGAACCTAGTTACTTATGCTTAGTTCTTCTTTTTCTCTCTTCGTTTGTCCTTGTTAGTGTCCTAGTCAGTAGTTTGTTTTGAGAATATGTAGATTATATATTTCAAAAAATGCACTGTGTTCTTTTGTCTTGTAGCACGTTTGTGCACGTCAAGCATGTTTTATGTCTTTTAATTTTGAGAGTCTTATTCAACTGTTCCAACTTTTTACCTACTTGATTTATCAAAGTTAATTTATTCAGAACTGCTGAAAAGGACTCTCGGAATGTCCAACAATGGCAAGAAAGATTATCTAAACTAACCATTTCTTTTGAATCTGCAATGAAGGTAATCTGTCCTCTATAATTGGACAGCCCAATGGCCAAAGCACAATGAAAGGCACTCACTCGATTCGCGACGCCTGACCCGTCAATACAGCATGTTTTCTGTGTGTTTTGGCCTTGGTACCCTTTGCAAGATCCCATTATGCTTGTGTGCCAGTCGCTTGTATGTGTGCGTATCCACAGTGCGGAGAGATACAGCAACATGGTCGACGAGGGAATCATCATGAATGCCATTGGGGTGACCATGGTGGCGATACTGGCTGTGGTCATGTATATCCTATCAAGAGACAAGTTCAAGGCGCCAGAGTCGAGAGAAGCGAGGGCTTCTATCGATCTTTAGGTCTATTAATTAAACTTGCGGTAGTAAAGAAACGATTGGAAAATGGCCAGTAATAAATTCGAACTAACCATTGGTAGAATTCGGTTTGGGGAATTTGGGCCGGTTTTGAAAGAGGCTAGTAGGTGGAGAACTTTAAGCTCACTCTCTGCTATTTGAAAGTCTTTATAGCCTCAGTCCTTTTTTCTCAAGGGAATGGACGCCACGCGAACAAATAACGAAACAAGTATTTATTTAAAAGAACAAAAAGCCCGACTGCGTAGAATTTAGGTAGCATAGTAGGTCTGATATATTTGATTGTGTGACACATAATGATGATGGTAATGAATTTGTACCATTTTGTACCAAACGTAAACAACGTTTTTAGTTATGTACCATTTTAATTGGAAATGGCTCTCATTTGTCAAAATCCGTCTAGCGGTTTGAACTACAGCTTCAGACAAAGGCATGCACATACATACATACCTACGTACACCCCAAACACAAAACCCTCTTTCTTCGCATTCGGGTAAAAAATTAGCATCAAAAAATATTTATTGCATACTAAAGGGGTAACGAGTTAAGCAGGTACCCTGAGTACTTAATTAAATTGGTATTTTCATTTGTTAAATATCTGTAGGTATTAGAAAGTCCGATATGTACTGACAGTGAGATTATTAATCAGGTCGGAACGGAAGCTATAAAATAATCGTTTCTTTATTAGCGTATACTTTATTTTAACTATTGAAGCTGTATGTGTAATCAGTTTTATATTATGAAAACTATGTAATTTTATATCATGAAAAATTTAATGTACTGCGAGCAAAGTGTTAATGCATTTATATATCATCCATACACAATTTTTAAATGAAAAGAGAAGGTTAGTACCTATACGGTTTGAGAGTAATTTTGATAAGTTTAGGATATTTACATAGGTATTTAATTTTAAAGATATTGTAGTTTAAGTAGAAATTAATATTATTGTATAACTTTGAAAACAACAAAAAAAAACCTACACGAGGCTAAGAGTAGGTAAATATAAAAATATAAATAAATCTTATCGCATTCTTGGTCTGTATCAGACCAATAGTGTCTTTTACAAAAAATACCTGCAAATATAAGATGATAGATGATCAATCACTGTTTTAAATTGCATAAATAATAAATTGTTTATAAGATACCTGACTTTGTTTTCCCCATTATTTCACACACTAAGGTAGACTTTCGGAGCAAGCGTATGACATTCTATACATTTTCGTTATAGCTCAAGCTCAAAGACTGACGCATGCTTCGAAAGTCTACCTAAGCACTGGACTTACTTAGTTTTTGCACTGTTTAAAAGCTTGTTTTCTCACCCACATTATTTTATAAGATATCAGTAGAGCTGATGTGCATGTGTTATTTTAACTTTTCGAGTTCTGCATCTTGTTATATTAAAATTTTACTTGTAGGCTATCTGTTATTCACTCCATTTCGAGGTAAGTAGGTGTTGTTTTATGTCGCTTGCATGATTCAATTATTTATTGCATGTTTTTTATCGAGGTTAATGATAGCACACTTGCATGTTTTGGTTTAAACAAGCTTATTTTCTATATTGCCTAGTTATTATGTTTACATTATGTTAATATTGGAAAAAATATGGGCTCCAATCTAATATATTTAGTGCAATTAGTCCACACTTTTACATGACGCAAATTTCCCAATCCCAAATATTTTATAAAATCACTTTGAAATTACCAACTGATTTTATTCACTTGTATATTTTGTATTATACTTTACTAACCCGGGTGCATGGGTACAGGAGCGAAGTCTACGCGACGCTGCCAACAGAGGGCATCATTATCAACGCGATCGGCATCTCCATCGTCGCAGTGGCCATCGTCGTGCTTTACACCGTGCGTGGTACCGGGGGCTATCGTATGCGCAAAGTCAAGTGCCAGCACCCTAGCTAAACGTCCAATGGACACTTTGGTGACAAATTGTACCTCTCATCAAAACAACATGCCACTGGCTTGAACGTGTTAAATGTTCTTTCAATTCAACAGTGTCAATTAGCTTCCGTAACTTGCTACCAGATTCATCTCATTTGAACATCAGTACAAACTTGATTCGCGAATTATATGGGAAAGTAATAAACCCAGTACTGGTCCAAAGCAATGCCACTGGTGTTACCGCAGAATTTAAATAAAAATTGAGAGGTACATAGAAGCGCTGTCTTTTGCGCTTAGCAATAACTAGGATTGTCTTAATAAAACTGAAAAATGAATTGACAAAAATAATAGCAGTGAGCGATGTTTTTTGAATGGAGCACAGTAATGAGCATTCATAATGTACGAACTATTTTCAAGGCTTTTGTGCAAGGATATTTCTGCGTCGATTTGACACGGTAATATAACTTTGCATTAAGTTTATCGACCGTGCCCTTTTATTATGAATACATTAATGTTTATTACAATACAATTTGTCACCAAACAGAAAAAAACCAAGGTGTGTCGTTTTTATGCTCCAAAACTGTAACACCATGACAGGAGCAAATATTAAGCATAAAATCGAATGTTCAATCTCTTCCATTATTTGGTAAATTAATTTTAATTCACGAATGCATTGATTCATGTAACAGATTATAATTAACTTAAGTCAAATTATTTAAATTGTAAAGATTATTTACTTAGCTCAATTTGTTGACTTTAGTTACAAATTCTATTGTGGAGTTATCGATCATGGGTTGTGTATTGTTCCGATTTGAAAGTTGAAAGCCTCTCTCTTCGAGATGAGACATGATGCGATACAAACATAAAATACAGTGAGCTGTCGCATTTTGTCCTCTACGTAAGACAGGGGTTTAGATTTGTGAGTTGATTCCGTCTTAGTCAAAATTTGACTGATTTTATTGGCAGTAGATTGGTTGTTGATTTGTTCATACAGTTTGTTAAATTCAATTAAGTTTTAAGTGATGGCGAATGGAATGTCCCGTGGAACGAATATGTTAGATAATTATATAACTTGAAATTCGAATGTATTCGTTATTCTGACTTAATATACCGAATAGGACTAGTATTAGTTATTACGTCAATAGAGTGCCGTCAGAGCAGAGAAAGAATTGCAGAGAGGAATGGTTTGTTAAACATAATCACATATTTATGTTACAGAAAAAAGTCAGAGGCCATACAATATAACTTTGATACTGTATTAGTATCATCCCAGTAGTTTTATAGCTTTAGGCATTAGATTTAACTTGTATATATTTTAATCTAATTTAATGTAATGTGCGAGTGTTCGATAGTTGTAGATGTGGTGGAGTCGTAGATAATTTACCATTTACATAATATTTAAAGATCAGAATGGAATAGGCGCTATGTTTCGATGAGTGAAACATCTGTCTGCTTTCTATTTATACTCGTGAAAGTAAATAATGAAACAACATTGAAATGTGTTGACATCTTCATATTGTAAGGTTATTTAGGACGAGTGTTCATCCATGTTGCCAAATTCGGTGTAAAGTCAAGTGGTATGTCAGATATTTAATTATTACTATGTATTATTATAACTATAGTAGCATGTTTATTGATAATATTAGGATAATGCTCAAGGTGTTTCATTTTGTACGAGAGGTACCTACGCATTTTCATTCTTATGTATAAAATCTATACTATTTAATTATACAAATTCGTATATCTAAGTATTCATTTTTATAAAATTGCATTCCAAAAAACATTCGATGAATTTTAAATTAATTTTTGAGAATATACAATCCGTAGCAAGACTGGATTAGTAGGTCTTTTTGTGACAACTGGATTTACGTAAATTTTTGGCAAATATATTTCTTCGTATTTACAAGTTTTAATATTCCAGAATTTGTGGATCCCTTTTCGAACACTGGGGCCAACTTTTATATTATCATAGATTTTCCATGTGTACAGGAGACAAGTTATGTTGTTCCATACTCGGTTTAGAGTGAAATACTATTTTATAGACTACATTAAAAATCCTGTTGAACGTTTATTTCTACAATGCACCAGCTGTTTGAACGGTACCTGCTTATTGATGTAATAGATAGATTTTAATAACACTACTTACCTACCTACCATTCATATTGTGTCTCTCAATGCAATTTGATAAGTTAATTTGAACATTGAAATATAATTTCGCATATTAGTTGTATTGATTGCAGTTATATTGATTGAAGTATGAATTTTATCACTGTTTTACATTTTGAAATATTTATACGGCATACATTAAGGTACATTAAATACTTGTATTAAACTATTGATCGTTTTATTTAAGCCCTCTCCTACTTCATGCCTATCTTATGGAAAGTACAGATTTCACAGGAATAAAATTTATATGGGACCACCTCGGGATCATTCTCAGCATACCAGCAAAAAATATTACAGTCTGTTAACAATGGGCAGAGATATCGAATATGTCAAAATAAGTCGATTTAAAAGTACCTACTAAGATGCTTGCACCAGACGTATTTTGATAACGCCTAATAATTTAATTGTGTTTGAGTCATACGATTTTGTTTTAATGAAAAAAAACTGTAATGAGAGATATTTCTTCTTTATTAATAATAATTAGACTCATAGATAGATTTTTATAACCTAAATATAAATACAATTTGCGCAAATGTAACATCATAAAATGCAGAAACCACACACTAAATACACAAAAGCTTTCACATTGCATTCATTGAATTAGTAAATTCAAAGAATTGAAGTCGTTTACAGAAAGTGCCGAATCTTATGTATTATATTTTAAACAGGGATTAATAACAGCAATCTTACTTATATTATAAATGCGAAAGTTTGTGAGTTTGGATGTTTGTGCCTCAATCACGCCTAAACGGCTGAACGGATTTGAATGAAACTTGGAATATACATAGTACATGTACTGGATTAACATATAGGCTATTTTTTATCCGGATACCTCGCGAGCAAAGCCGCGGGCGGCAGCTAGTTATTTATAATTATGGGTTTGCGCTGCTCTATGAGCTCTTGAAGAAGTACGGCACCCAGTCATACTATTTGTGCTTGCATTGTCACACTGATGTCGATTTAAGGATATTTAAAAATTACTTTTAATTTAATATCAATTGTAACTGAACCATATAGAGGTAGATAGACTCACGATATTTTTAAATACTTTGGCTCTACTCAAGCAAAATTTTAAAGAACTTTAAATTACCAAATGATTAGGCCAATATAAAGTTCTTTTTTTGGATTCTACTTACATAAATAATTTTAAAAGAGAATTTTTTAGATTTCAAATACAATTTTAAAAATTATGGATTATTAAGTCAATTTTCACATTCATTTTATAATAGGTACATTTTTGATGATTTTGACTGATATTTGTGCATTTTATTTACAGTACAAGTAATAATAAATCTATGATTTTAACAATAATAATTGAGAATAACATTAGATCATTACCCTGAAAAATATTGGTCGACGATGAAACAAATAATCAACGAATACTTTTTCAATACCATCAAATATGAACGTTTAATTTTAAAGGGTAGTTTTCTTATCAGTAGATTATTTAAGTACTTGATAGAAATTACGAATTCATTTGAAAGTGACAAATGAGAAATAAAAAAACAAATCAGTATATAAATAAAATTTCAAGAATTTAGCAGTAAAATAATTTATAGTGATATAATAAATACCAAATCAAGTACAAACAAAACTCTTTGAAGACTGATAAAAAAATCAACCTGTAAAAGAGGTCCCAAAATAAATAATTTAAAAGTATTTTAACATTTACATAAATATTTCACATTGTAGTGATGTATAATGTTAAATTGAACTAGAATTATTCATTTAATAGAATTCATAAAATATGCATTTTTACGTATTCGGTATATAATTATTATTTATTAGTTTATTATTTAAGTGATGATTTTTCGAATAAATTGTGTTACTTATACACTAAACAAATACTTTTTCTATTATCTAGTTTACCGACTAGCAAAGTACAGGTAAGTACGTCTGGCAGAATTATTTAAGCTTAAAGTAGGTACGATTCTAAATATACTAACCGTTAATGCGCACAACTAACTGAATCAGAAAAACCAGCACATTATCTGTGCCTCAACAATTCTGCCCTACTAATCGCATTTTTGGGGTTTTCACTTTTTTGCAGAAATTGTATTTCCAAGAGGCTAAATCTATACCTACACAAAATAATAATTTTCATTATATTTTTAACTATAAGTATAGAACATTGACTTGCTGCAGAGATATCTAAAAAATATTATTACCGCGTGTTTCTCGAAACCGCCATTATGCAAGTACTGCATTTGCTATTACGAGGGCAGAATTACGTCAGTATAATATTGCCACAACAATTTCATTACACTAAATTAAAAGCAACGTAAGCGGCCTGACTTAGCTGTCGCATATAATATTTTGATTCAATCTGGACACAAATACGACTTAAGATCCAATATTCAGTAATAATTGGACCGTACATCACACCGTTAGTCACATAAAGAAAAAACCGGACTTATAACAGTAAGTACGGTGTAGTGGATATCAACTTGTACCGAGTAAATCAAACCAACGATGTTCTTTTACATGTGAAGGGTCGGTCTATCTATCTGTTCATGTTGCTAGTTCTTTCGAACCAGTGTGGTGAAAGGATTTAAAGTGCACATATAAGGCACCTTTCGTGCACTTGACTCATGTTTCCTACGACATGCCGTTTTCCTCACGATATTTTTCTTCACCGTTTGAGAGTATTCCGTTACTGGACCGTTACACAGAGTACTGGTTTAGAGCAAAAAAATTTTTTGAACAGAAAAATCCATTGCTTAATGACCGAATTTGAACCCACGACCTTGGATCGGAAGGCAGGGCCGCTCTCACTAGACCACCAGTGCTCTCAAGGCAAGGGTCGGTAAAGGTCCTAGCATAGAACAATATACAGGGAGATTTTTTTATCAAACCATCAAACATACTATACCAATCTGTTCAAGGTTTTTATATAACTTTTATTGGAAAGCGTGCGTTGTATTTTGTGTATTTATCTGTACATTGATTTTAGGCTTAGGCCGATCAAATGCATTTTGTGGAATGTAACTTGTAAGGTAGTCTCAACTCATGCGCATCCGTATTAAAGCTGTATAATTGACTATCCCTAACTTACAAAGGGGATTGACTATCAACTAAAACATATACATAACTATAGGTATACTAGTACACTGCAATAATTATGTTAAGCTACTAACTGAGAACTAAACATCGAATTTTATAACGTTTCGGACACGAACAACAATTTCAAGATCTATAAATTTGTAAATATTAATTAATAACATGCGTAACTACATAATTTTATTCAGAATACATAAATTTCATTTCTATTTTTTTGCATGCATTTCTAAATATTAATACCTAGAACCATCTTTGGTAAAAACGTCACATCTATTTTATTTGTTCATAGATTTCTTACAACTACATAATAATATCAATTTTAAAAGAAAACTGTTTCAATTTTATTTTCCATCGAAAACTTTGCCTAAATTTTTACAGACGTGAAGTAGAACGCAATTTTTTTAAATTGTTTAAGGAATGCGTTCATGAGATCGTCTGATCTAAAACAACTAAATACATATCTTACCTATGTCATGGCTATAAAATTTACACAGCACAGCCATTCATTTCATACATTGGGACAAAAGTGATAATTACTTCTCACATCACACATAATACTTCAATACGTATAGATATTATAGAAGCAATAAAAATCAATGGAACCTTAATTCATCCACATCGTATTTTATCTCATCAATAGCCAAAAACAAATCTGTTGCAATCTCTTGGCAAAACAGACCCTTGAAAAGATATAAAAAGAGGGTAGTCGAACATTAATAGCCACATTTGTGCCACGAGTCGTGAGCACGAACATCACTTGCTAAAGCAGATTTCCATACATTTACTGCGAACTTAAAACTCCATGTCTTCTTCTCATGACCAAATTTAAATACTGGCGGTAAGCTTGCAATATAATATTCCGTGCTCACTTCTAAAGGCTGTACCTGATAGGTTCCTTTAAAGTCAAATCGCTTTTAAGCTTTGAAGAAATGCGGGAACTCGTTGGATATAGCTCGGACGAGGGTTTGGTCGTCGCGGCTAGCCTCCCCTTCCTCGCAGAAGATGCGAGCGAAGCAGCGAAGTAAGTCGTCTCTACGGTGTAGATGCGCGCCGTAATCCGTATTGCGGATGACGCCTTGTAGAATACGTAGGTATTCCTGACGGCGCTGAAAATTTCGTAGGTTTTGCTAAAGCACGATTGTAACGGGATTGTAGAGTCATCTTCGTGCAGTAAGATATCATAGCAGAAGGATAGCAATAACAAAAGTTAGAATAAAATAAGAGCACTTACTGTGTCTCCAGCGGATAAGTCAGCGAGCTGCCTCACAATTATATCGATGGCCACCTTCACGTCGTTGGTGTAGAAATGTTCCGCTGTCTTCTTGCGACTGAACAGATCTATCGCCAGCTTCAGAACAGAATGCGCAGGCGCCGGCTCGTGGTCGAATATGTGCACAGGGTCCTCTGCAAATAAAGAGTGTGCTAATAAAGATAATATAGGCATACTAAGAATAGGCGCTGGATAAGCATCTAAAATCGGGCGCTAGTGTCCCGCTACTGTTGGAAAAAGTCGCCTCTTGACGTTGTATAAATCTTACTTCATACTAATATTATAAAGAGGAAATATTTTTTTGTTTGTTTGTAACGAATAGGCTCCGAAACTACTGGACCGATTTCAAAAATTCTTTCATCAATAGAAAGCTACATTATCAGGGACCAGTATAGGCTATAATATATTTTCAAAAAAATTAGGAATCCGTAAGAAAATTGCAATATTGTAACCCAAGGTAGAAAACCCAAAATAGTTTTTGGCGTGCGCTGAGAAAACCATTGATTATAGAACAAAATAATGTACTACACGTGAACGAAGTCGCGGGCAACAGCTAGTATATTATAAACGGATTTGTATGAAACTTGGAATATACAAAGTACATGTGTGCCACGCGAGCGAAGCCGCGGGCGGCAGCTAGTCATCTCTAAAAATGGTTATTTCAAAAATCAACTAATAAGGTGTCTCGAACTGTGAGTGTAGGTACGTATTATAGTAACTTTGCAACAATACCTTCACGATTCAGCAGGAGTAGTATCTTCTCACAGAACGTCTTGGCCATGGCTTGTTCCTCCAGCGCTTTCAGCAGTAGATTCTCCGCCGACACTTCGAACTGCAGGTTGTAAGCGAGCAGTAGAGTCAAGAACAAATCCGGGATTTGTTCGTCCACGTCTGTCTCTGGAGGGTTCTCTATCAAGTCGAGAAGAAACTGTGCGAATTCCACGCCAAGTTGTTCTGAAATATAGTGAATAGCAGATCGTTACAGATATAAAAATTAGGTACGGTGATGTTTGAAACGCCTATAGACAGATTATAGACTTAACTGCTTATTGCTATTATTAATGCCCTTTGAACGCAGTTTAAGAAGTTAGTAGTGAGTGAAGCGAGCCGCAGTTTTCGATTAGAAAATGGCTCATGAGATATGGTGAGTGAAGCGAGCAACACTCTTAGTATAATGGAAGTGGAAGGACTCACTTTTTATTCGTACCGGATGAATAAACCACATCGTATTCTTATCGTATTCTATAAAAAAAACCGGTCAAGTGCGAGTCGAATTCGCACACGAAGGTTTCTGCCGTACCATCGTTCATGTACGTAAATGTCTCTTGTATGGGGGTCCCATTTCATTTTAATATCTCATTATAGCGGCAATAGAAATAGACACTGTGAAAATTTCAACTCTACCTATTACGGTTCATGAGATACTGCCCGCTGACAGACAAACGGACGGACGGACAGACAGGGGAGGCTTAGTAACAGTTTGTACCCTCGGGTATGGTAGCCATTTCGATGGCACCATCTCTGTAGTGGTTCAGCGACATGATGGACATACAAATTGGGTCTTACCAAAGTGAGTGACAGGCAGTCGGTCGCCCATAGACAAGACCATCGACAGCAGAAGTGCAGAGTGCGACAGGCGACTCACTGCGCGCGGATTGTCGCGCATATCTCGCGCTATCTCAGCCGGCAGCGCTGAAAGAGCCAACGTTCCAAGCGCTGTACGCTCCAAGCCACACATCACGCCAAATGCCTAGAAACAAATTCTTACTGAAAAAAAAGTTAAAAGGTCTGCACCTACTTTACCGTCCTATATGATAAAAATAGAAAACCTTAACTTAAATGGTAAATAATGACCAAGTCTCGACTTATTTACACGCTTTATTTTGAGGGCTATGACCATGTGACCTCTTAACCCGTGACCGAAGTTCCTGGCTAATCAATATTTCACTAAATGTGTACCTCCATTAAACAGACTGTACAAACAGAAACATGATGGTATAATTAATTTTACCTGTAACAGCAGCTGTCGTAAAGGCCACCTTGTTTCCATCTGATAGTACTGGACTAGAGTGGTCACGTAAGCGTATTTGTGACTGCTCAGAACGTGCTGTGATATGTTGACGTCAGCGTTCGACTGTAACAATACGGAAAATACCTTATAATACCTTATTATAACATAAAATTGTGGTATTGTCTGACTGACGCGAGATGGGCGGACGATATAGTGATGGATGGCGCGAGTCAGGCAGTGGATGATGATGATAACTGATTGATTGGATGACTGAAAAATGGATAGCTTAATCTTCAAAAATATGTAAAAATTAGGGTATCTTCATATAATCAGGATTCTTGACAATACTAAAGAGGAGTGGTCAAAATCATTCGAATTAACTAGTAGTCCTATCATCATCTTCCTGCCCTTATCCCACTCTATGTGGGGTCGGCACAGCATGAACTTTTAGTCCTATATCTTGAGCTATTATCAGAAGTTGTATTCTATAAGACCAAACGAATCTTGACAGCTCGTAACTTGTAAAGGATGCACCGCGTTGGGTTTTTGCAATGCAAATTAAGATTTCGAGAATCGATTACTAGAGGGAATACCCTTATCGTGAGTTATGTGACCTCTCACACTTGAATGTTATAAATTTTATAGTTGTGTGTGATTTAACATCTCTGATGCAATAGGTTTTGAAAGGTTCTTCCCGTGATTCAAATATTATTTATTTGATTAAATGTTGAACCATTGAACAGCTTTTTAGCAGCATCATATTAGAAATAAAAAACAGTTAAGTGCGAGTCGAATTTGCACGCGAAGGGATTTTAAAACGTTTAAGACTTCTTCGTAAGTAAAGTCGATTGTTATAAAAAATCTAAATATAAGCGACGTTTTGGGACATCACAAAAATTTCTGTCAACTCACTGTTAAAAGTAAAATAAAGGATTGTACGCAGTATAACAGGGTTTCCACTTTCAGAGTATTAATTATCTAGCATCAAAGCTGCATATAAAAAGCACTAAACATATATGCATATAAACTGCATATAATATGACAACCAGAAGGTTATCATGGCATTGTTATCATGATACTGTATGTAGTTCTCATTCAATAAAGCCAATGAAATCTGACACCGTGTTTACTCTGACCAGTTTCCAATGGCAATGGTTGCAAAATTGTTCTCAGTTTACATTTATATGAAACGCCAAGTTATTTTACGGAACAAATGGCGGAAACAACAAGAGGCCTACACCCAGGAGTTGAATACTATGGGCTGTAAATGATAACGATGTTGTTAATGTTACCCAGCTTTTTAGGAGTTGAAATACATTACAGTCACTTTAGACAGTGTCCTAAGCCATCATTATTAACACATCAGTCTTGGAACATGTGTAATTTAAACACTAGCCCTAGCCAATAGCTAAATACTTCCAACATCAACCTGTAAGGAGGATGTTCGGCATAAGCTTGCCTGATTTTATAGATCGTTTTTTCTTATCTTACCTTAGTGATAGTTATAGTGACCAACCAATAATTAAACCCGGCATAATATTAAGACTTACCATAACAGAGATCAGTTCAAGCAGCTGTGTTTGAATATCGTGCGCGTCGTCATGTAACGCCCAACCACGCTGTTGGGCATCATTGGCCGCTTTCGACAGGGCATTTAATGCCGTCATCATTCTTAATGCATCCGGTGCACCATCTATGGCATTCTTGGGGCATGTGATGTTGCTATTGGCTTCGCGGAGTAGGGCGTCGATTATTGATCTAGCTGCTCCACCGGGAAGAAATTCCTACAAAGCAAAATAACTGATATTAAAAGATTTATTACCTTAACAATGCCACTAATAATGCTTAAGTAAATAGATATACAACACCCAACAGTACATATGGACCCCACACTAGGATTCCCTGTATCATGGGTAACAGTAACTATGAGTATGGTACTCATAGTTTCTGATTACCACAATACCCAGATTTGAAATACAATAAGAATATTTGTAGAACATGCAAACATTTTTTTGGCTGCAGGAATCAAAACCGAGCCTCTCGCGTCTCAGCCAAGCACTCATCCGGCAGGCTTTGGAAGTGACTAAGTTTTTCTCTAAAATAATATGCATGTGATCTATTGACACAATGGAAATAATTGATTACAATTTGTTCACATTGTTCATAAAAAAGTACCCAGGGTTCAAATGTCCACGCTTTTATCAAAATAGGTTCAGCAATTTTGAAAGAGTAACCAAAACATAATAGAGTGATTCTAGCATTCCAGCAAAAAGTCAGAACTAGATTTCATTAGTAGTATGAAATACAAAAAATAATTTTTTACATACCCGCAACGAAATAAGTACAGTCTCCACAGCAACTTTAGACATGTCATGGCTGAGTTGTGTCTCCTTTCTCACAGCTTGTACTATCTCATAGATGGCATTTGGTTTGATACTCTCGCTGCTATCCTGACTGTCATCTTGGTTATCAGTGTCGGAAGACAGCTGGTTGGATGAGGTTTTCGTGACTTTGGTTTTTTTAGGCTCCTCTTCAATATCTATTAGAATCAAAAGTAAATGGTGAAAGGTTAGAAAACAAAAATAAATATTGATTTGAGATTAGTGCAGGGTTAAGTACGGGGAAACTTTAAACATCTATGATTGAAGGTAATATTAGTATATTTCTAATACCTTTAGTAAGACTGTTGTCTCCAGATTTACAAGGGGATTGCGTAGACTCCCTCTCTTCACTTAAATGCTGTTGAGACACCAACGGCCTCAAGTCAAATGATGGAGACACTCCATTTGGTGGGGTATCATCAAAACGCGGTGGAGGCTTAGGTGCCTGGGGTTTCCGATACGGCTTCACAAGTACTTGGATCTGTTTCTTTTTGTCGCTCAACCTAGTTAACAACTCCTGCTTCTGAGCCATCGTATTACTATCACACAAGTTTTTGATGCAATCATTGAGGAAGCTCAGATAAAACTCTGGCTCCACCTAAAACACAACTTGAAGCTCATTCTACTGTTCCACAAATTGTACTAATTACCAGTAGGTACGTTTCTAGCCCACTCACCTTGACCGCGGCAACGTAATTGGAGGGAACAAACCCCACTTGACCTTTTCTATTAACGACATGCCACCAGTTTCTCTGCTTGGAGTTTATCTGTTGCAGAAAGAAGAATTCACCCTCAGTGAAGCTGAGCGTCTTAGCGAGCGTTGCCTCGAAGTCGAACAACGCTTTGAGCATTTCCAACTCGTCTGAAAGAACAGTATAGTGAAATTATTTTAATTTTTTTACAGGTTTTGATAATCCCCACCCAATCCATTTTATTTAGTGATTTTGAAATGTCTTACCATTTTGCCCGTCGGCCATGGTTGAGCGGTTGATAGAACAAGGTGCAGTAACTAAAAAGATATTACATTTGTACGCGATATCATACAAGCAAATAAGAAAAGAAATGCCTTTCCTATGAATTTTTAGTTTAGGAAAAATCAACACAATAATTTTTGTAGACAATGACAATTAACTGACACTGACATTATTTTATTGATTGATAGTTTTAAGATTCGAGTTTGACAATTACATAGATAATTTTAGTTGATGTTTTTGTTTTCACGAAAGAAGTCCCCCGAATGGGGGCGCTGGCGCTAAAGAAATTGCTGTAGACTTTTTTTAATACCGCCAATTTCCTAGGGATCGTAAAAAAGACTGTATATACATCGTTGCAAAAAGCTCATCTCCCCACAGATTAGTAAGTCGTATGTTCTTCCCGCAGGCAAGGTTTACGGTGGTATTTATTTATACCTACGGGAGAAAGAATCTTGCTAAAAAACCATTCTCGTAATGTTTTGTACTTAAACTTCAGCCAAACTGGAGATACAATTTATAATAATATACAATTAGAATAATTATGAAAACTTACGTTCCAAGGTTTATTTACTTACATAAATTGTATCTCCAGTTTGGCTGAAGTATAGGTAGATACCTAAGTATACTGTAGATATTAAGTATAGATAATTTTATTGTGTAGATTAGAACGTTTAGATAATCTGCTACAGCTGTCCTGTTGTATCTGCGGGTGTGCAATAAACTGAAAAACAGTTTACTTGGGTCTCTGCCCACCCCATTAGGGATACGGGCGTGATAATAATTATGTATGTCTGCAATATACCCAGACCAAAAAAATATGAGTAGAAAAATGCAAATATTTCTTTCACCCCGGGAATTGAAGACAGGCATTCATACCGCTACACACCGCTACATTACCGATACTCTTCTCCTACCCTACTTGCGTATTGATTCTAAGCCAAAGATTGTTACTCTGGTCAGTCCTTACAGTCTCCGTTATTTTGTGGGTAACCCAATTATTATCCAATAATTCCCTTGTAACCAAAGCTCAGGTAGGTAGCCAACGAGCCATTAGCCTGACCTTATTTCAAAATCCTTGAAAAGCGATCGATTCAAGCCTTCTCAAGTAACGCGTCAAGTGCTATTGAACTTCGCAAGTGTTCCGTCCAGGCTTAGCGAAGAAGTAGGCACCTACCTCCCTGTTGAAGTGGGTGCCTTCCCAATCTGCCTGCTTACCAAACTTTCATACAATCAACATAAATCTATATGAAAATGTCTTCGGTTAGATGGATAGATATTTACTTAGGGACCACTGATAAGCACTGTCAACAAGGTACCTACACTACCTAACTACTCACTATAGGGTCGGAAAATAAGTTATCATCCATTCATCGACAAAAACCTATTCAATGATTACGTAAACATAGCAAACATCGTTACTCGTGTCGTGACTCATTCGAGGTTATTCCCTGATTCCTGAGGCTCACTATCTTTGGGTAAGTACCTCATTTTCCTTATTATTGTCTCAAGTAGTATAAAAACCAACAATTATCTCAGCTCATTATCAGTTCGGTTCAAGCAAGCCAAGATGTGCAGGCCAATTTTAATTCTGGGAGCTTTTGCGGTGCTCTTTATTGCAACCGCTTACAGTCAGATCAGAATTATCCGTCCTACATACAGACCACCTGTAAATCGTCCTCGCTATCCAATCAGAATCGCCAGAGAAGCACGAGACGAACCTCCACAGCTGCGAAATGAAGACTTCTTCCATCTGCCTACAGAGAGATCAATAATCTACGACGACGTAAACATGGACCCTAATAGACGTTATGTGAGAAGTTTGAGCACGCCTGGTCGCGGCAGAGGTTCCGGCAGCAGCAGCGGTGGCAGCAGAGGGCATGATACTGGACCAACTCACCCAGGATATAACCGTCGCAACGCCAGGGAAGCTGGAGAGGAAACTGACCACTTCATCCATTGGCCTTCTACCAAAGATCGTATCCCGCCTTCCATGTACAAGGACGTTAACCTATACGATCCTAGTGCAAGCCACGTCGGCCGCAACATAAGGTCATTGAACTTCCCCACTCCTCTGCCGCCTTTCAATCCTAAGCCGAGGCCTTGGAATCCACCAACCTTTCCTATTCCCACGCCTCAGAGGCCCCGCTTACCAATTTACGTTTAAGAAGTTCGATGACGAGCCAGAGAAAGAAGAAAGTCCAAAACCAGTTCGACTGAAAGATTCCATATAGATAAGTCTTTTTATAAGACTGTATATTTTCTAAATTTATCTATTACAATCATTTGTTTTATTACGTAACCTAATTTAAAATAAATACGATGCTAATATCGACACTATTTTCGTTTTGTTAGCAAGGAATCGCTTCAGAGTGGAAAAAACTTGCTCTAAAATCTATATCAAAATAGCCATTTCATTTTGGAAGGCTATGGGATATTACCCTAAAACCTACCTATAGGCTATTCTGATTTATAAGGCATGTTTTATTTATAAGGATAGGTAGGTAAGTAGTATTTCTTATCGATAATCTACGGCTTACCCTGAGCTCACCATAAATCTTTATGCAGACCGAGAAAAAAGTGCGGCACACTTACCATATACATACAGTATACCTTGACTTAGGTACCTATGTAGGTATCCAAAAATAAATTGAAATACATACTTTTATTTTGAAGGTGCTACGAATCGCTACGAAGCGTAGCAAGATTATTTATGACATTAATTAAAAAGTAGGTCGGTATTACTTAGGTATCTCATTATAACTTTCTTCTTACTTGTTTCATTTGTATATTAGTATTATTTTGGTAAGGTTTTGTAAACGTAGGTAAGTACGGTGAAAAGTAATTCTAGAAGGTATTAAATCCGAGCAGTTACTCGTACATACTTGTAGTTGCGAAAAGAAAACCTATAAGTTTTCAACAATGTTAATTAGGTAATAGAGGGTAATAGTTATAATTATTAGTATGATTGGCTGTGGTAGATGTGTATATTTTTTTCTGTGTGTAGGTACTGTATAAGTCAACAAGTTTTTATACCGTTGTGTTGAAATTAGGAACTAATTTTTGACAATGGAATCGTAGAACCTAAAAAGTTAAATGAGGTACAGACGGAAGAAGTCCCTACAATACTTTAATGTTTTTACCTCACTGGTGTTTTTACCTAACCTAGGTACTCAGGGCTACCATACTAAGATATTGAACTGATGCCAATGTGACTCTGCTGTGATTAAAAGAACCAGTGACACAGTAGCAGTATTAGAATTAGATTTAATAAAATAATGTTCAACGACATTAGAACCAGTCAAGAGAGAAGGGCAAGAGTTTCTAAATACTGAACTAAAATAAATGTGAAGTCAAATCTTCACGACACCAGTGATACCTACGAGAAGAAGAGTCAAAAATGGTAACATAGGGTTGTTTATTGATGACCTCGGTGGCGTGGCGGGCGAGTGCTCGGTTGAGGCACAAGTGTCGTGGTTTCGATTCCCGTAGCGGAAGAAATGTTTGCATGTTCTACAAATATTTCTTCTGAGTCTGGGTGTTGTATGTAATAATTATGTACCTATTATAAGTGAAAAATAAAAGTAAGTAGTACCTATTCTATCAGCCATCTGGCTGATAGCTCATATCGCCATATCAGCCTATCAACAATCTTTGCTTAGTTTGGAGCTAGATGAATTTGTAGACATTTTACATAAATATTTATTTATTTATTGACTCTGTACTTGTTATTTTAAACGTGTGCTATTTTATGACAGCGGTCATTTTCCACGAAGGATATCGAGTCTTGGCACACCCCCCTTGCATAATTCATGAGGGTTAAACGGGCAAGACTCCCGAGGGAGAATACTGCACAATAACGTTGATAACAATGAATTTAGAACAGAGGCCACGTATTTTATTGTAGCAAGCTCTTTCTTGTCAACAAAATCATGTGAGCACCTATAACATTTTGTCATCAACTCTATCACTTTTGATCATACCTTTGAAATCTCAATTTCCAACATGATGGGCGATGGGCTGATCACCTGCTGATCCATGGAGTGGCTGCAAGTTTTCTTATTACTATTGTGGCTCTGCCCACCCTATTAAGAATGTGGGCGTGATAATTATGTAGGTACATACCTATGTCAATTTCATTTCATCGAATAGAAGTTAACTTTCCACCAAAACAAAGAGGTACTAACAACCAAAAACTAATTTGCATATCGTGCGAAGGCAGTTGTTGCCATCATTATTCGGGAAATTTTCGTAATAACACGACATTCCGAATACAGTCATTAGGGGTTTTTAACTACTCGCTATACAAAAGTCCTGCTGATTTAATAAGGCAGATTTTGAGTTGTTAAGTTTTTTGTTTTTATATTTTCTATTGGGCGATGGGCTGATCATCCTGTCATCATGGTTCGCCATATCCATCTTAGGACTTTGAATCTTAAGCGGCTGTAAGTTCTCTTATGATTACTTGTGCCTCTGCCCACCCTATTGGGATACGGGCGTGATAATATGAATGTGTGTATGTGTATTTTACATTAAAGGACTGGTCCACTGTGGTTCAGAAAATTTTGCCATGGTGGGTGAAAGGTTATTTTACCAAACCCTATTCTCATTTTTTTCTCACTTTTCTCATTTCATTCTCTAATCTGCAGTTATTTCAATATAAAGACACAAAATAAGAGCATGACCTGGTATGTGGTAAAATTTAATTAACCTAGGCCTTTTAAATTTATACCACTTGTATCTTGCGAAAATGATGCCAACTGAACTTAATTTTGCATCTAGAGGCAAATTATTCTACAAAGCTTAAACCCTGGTTTCTATAGAAGCGGTATTCATTACTTAACGGCGCTTTTGAGAATCAAAATTGGGTTATTCCTTTGCCATAAGGTCGAAAGTCGCGTATTCCTTTGTGGTGTTGTTTTTGTATGGTAATCGCTTCTCTAAAACCATCTAGTTTACCACAAATGGCGGTCGAACGTTCAAGGAGTGAAATTCGCGTAGTTAGTGGTTTTCGCTGCGACAAAATACCTACTTAGCTTTAGCAATTCGCTCGCTCGGCTGTGGTGATTCGCTCTGCTTTGCCTCGGAGCGGATAATCTGACTGAGCTTGGCTTTATCGGATTTTTCTTTGAATTCCGATTTCATTAGCTGGAAATGCTTGAAAGTTTGCCATTACTAGTTCTTATTCTACAAAACCATTATAACATTATCGATTTTATTTACTGTCGTATGATGTTATCTAATAAATTGTCATCGTGGTCATCATCATTTACAACCTGACTTCATCCACTGCTGAACTATTCTTGTCTGTGTTACAATGTTGATATTTAATCAAGTCGAGAACAATAGGCATAATAATCCACTTGCCAAAAACTTTTTTCAGTAAAAATATCTTAAAACGCTCTTATTCTAGTAAGTATGTTCTTTATTCCACTTAGGACACAATATGGTACGATAGGGGGTTGTAGACACATTTTTTCCTGAAGGCTTGGTTTTCTCCGTTTGCAAGGAAATAGCATAGAAAATTCACTTCGCGCCGTCGGAAATTGTTACCTTTCAGTCCCTACCTTGTTTACATAATTGGATGCGGAGTAAACTCGGTGTGCAGCTAATTAAAACCTGCAAGTTTCGTGTCTTACTTATAATAAGGCCCGCCTATTTTATTTAAATTTTATGCTATTTTGTACACGGCCTACGTGTTTGGTACCTTACTTCAGCAATAAATTCACAATCGGTACAAAAAAAAACAACGATGGCTTTATAAAATGTAGAGTTTCTTGCGCTAACTGAAACACCAGACTCACTTCACGGAGTGTGCGGTCATGCTCACTTTGCTCAAAGTCAGCGGCTTTGTTTTCACTGTCAGTTATTTTTCAGTCAGCGAACTACGTGCTACACAAAAATGTATAAAGAAACCATAGGAACTACATTTTTTGACTAAAGTTCTACAAGATATTCGAACTGCATAAATCGACCTTCTTTTATATTTTTTTTTCAGACGTCGCTTTCGAACATCAAAAAATCCTTGCTGGCCAGCATTTTTACGTACTTTTTAAAAGTCTCCAAACTTCTTTGTATTCAGGGTGCGCGTGCAGCGTCCGAGAGCAGGTGTCGCTGCAGACGTACGTGACCAACACTATTCGCATAACCGTATTATAATTCACATTTCAGCATCGCCGACTCCAATATGTGCTTTCATAAATTCATTATACGTTATTCGAGTCTGATCTTTTATAGATAATACGAGATGGTGAAGAAAAAACTGCCTGAAAACCGAGCCGCCTAATACTTTTGCCGACTGGTTGTTAGTCTTTCTATAAGATTTTTTGTGATAACCGGTTTTTTACGTCATCGCACGTCCAAAAGCGGATCTAGAGAAGTGTGGGAGGGAGTCATTGGGGTTATGATACCCCCTTGAGCTGGCTCTAGGTCGACTAACGATGATTTTTCTGATATCTCTAGACTGTCCTGACTAGACCTCCACTATATGACTACCCCTTACTAAAAAGCTGGATTAGCCCTTGCGTACGTCTATAGCCATTTTCTTAAGTGATTCGTATTGAATGATTGATGTAACTTTTTCAATTTAATATATCAGATTTGGCTGTCAATTGTTGGCGGTGCGCTGGCATAAGTTTAGTCACCAGAGACGAAATTAAAGTAATATTTCAGTTTCAAGACGGCCCACTCTGTGGCGCAGTGAAGCGACTTTGCTAATGTTCTTTTGGCTTATAACAATTTAGAGCGCAGCGGTGGTAAAGTTGCATAGTGTTTTACTTCATTTTATGTTCGTCGTAGCCACATTTGGGACTTGTAAATTTACCTAGTAAGTTTTTATTTTTATAATAATTAGTGTACTAAAAATATTAATTATTTGTACTCTAATACTATTACAATCTAGCCAAGTAGGCCAATTAGTAATTTGATTTTGACTTAGTTTTATAAAGTAAATAATATCTGAGAATAGCACTTTTCTTACTGTCTCTATTAAGGGGAAGACAATTTGTTCTTGTGTTCTCATTGTTTGTAATACCTAGTAAGTACCTAAAAGTGTTATAAAGATGAGTACCTACAAGCATGCAATAATTTTAAGCTTCGTTTCTGTTTGCTCTTGGGTTTAAGTCGAACAAGAATATGAAATAAACATTAAAGCCTACGGAGACTATAGGTATTTAAAAAGAAATACTAAGTGTGTAGAAGTTAAACTCGCACACATATTCAAATGGCTCTGCCTACGCTACGACCGGCAATGAGAGGCATCCGTCAAGAGCCGTTCTATTTTATTGGAATTTAATTTTAACAAGTTTCACTTCTTTCTAGTTTAACATTTTTTTTAAGTTGCAGAATAAAGAGTACTATGTATAGGTACTTGAAACAGTTCCAACGGAAACCACTTCGGTTTAAACGGCAGAGAGAGCATCGATGTAGGAGATTCTGTTTTATATAACTTTTCCCAGCTGGAAACTAATTTAACATTGCATTTTCACAACAAACGTACCTATATTATTTTAGAGGGATACCAATAATGCTGAGTTTGCCACTAACTACATAATTATATTAACAAAATTGGGTCTCAGTAAATTTAAGTTATAAGTATTTTTTTTTAAATATTTAGTAATATTAGGTATAAGTCATTAAGAGTCATATCTTTCATCAGATTTATTCGCTGTCCATCGTTCACGGATTTTATCAAAAAAGCTTTGTTGATATCTAATAACTGAAGATTTCTGAATTAAGGGGTTTACTACTACTAAGTACTATTCGTGTCACTAGTTATTTCTAGGTTTCACTAGGTTTCCTCGCGAGGTTTTTTTAACCGTTTGAGAGTACTGGTATAATGCATAATTTTTTTTGGACAGAATAGTCCATTAGTGCACGACTCGATGAACCCACGACCTCAATGCGGGGCCGCTACCACTAGACCAAGTGCTATCCTTATCATAACGACCAAGTATATAGATACGTGGTCGTTATGCTTAGGATAGCACTTGGTCTAGTGATAGCGGTACCTATAACCATTTCTGATCTTAGATCAAAGTCAAAGTCAAGGACATTGGGCAGTCGTTGGATTAGGTAGGTTAGCACCCGCATTAGGGAAGCGGGTGGGTCCAAAAAGCCACGACGGTCCACTGGGCTCATATTATAATTTTATTGTCAGATACCTATATTCTAGTATCAGAAAATGGTTGGTAGGTTACCATAGCAAAGTTTTTTCCGGCAATAAATGCATGGCGCTTTTCCACTGACAATAAATAAATAGAATAAAATTAAAACTATAGCTTGTTAGGAATTACATGATAATTTTTGTTTTAATAACTTTAGCATGTATTATTTAGGATTTAGTTATATTAACCTAATACAGGTTTAATACAAGTGTTCTAAAGGGTTGAACCACAGAAAAGAGGAGACTCTTCTAATACAGGTCATACGACTTATAAGGAAAGATCCCAACCCATTTATTTTCTCACTTGTAGTTAATTTAGAATAAATACTTTTTCATTTACAATTTTACAAATTTGTTTATTGTCAGACAACTAAATAGTCCACAGATTAGGTATAATGAATAATCCGTCTTATCCTTTAGTTGAATAAAGGAATCGGTCATATTTCAGTGTTTGTAGTTGGACATAAATGTCACGGTGATTCAATAAGTGCCAGGCAAGCAAACCGAATACCAAAACTGGTATTTCCTATTACCAATTCATGGACGAATCTTTTCGTGCGAGAATAATCCAGGTTCAAGGTTCGGCTTAAACGCAAAGTTCTTGTATATTTAATGGCGGTTACTGCGCCTACCAATGCACAGCGCACTGCGAACTTATTAAAGTTAAATTCGCCTTCCCAGCACTTACACCGACCTTTATAGCGAGCGCAAATTGCCCCTAGGCACTTTGGTACAGAAGGAATTCTAATAATCGTACAAGCTTCACTCTGTCGAACATTTTGTGAATCTATGGAGTTATTGATAAAACAGACAAATAGAAGGTCTTGAAAATTTTGTTGGTGGATGAAACCAAGATCATCCTGAAAATCTACGGAAAAGCTTATATGAGTGAAACTCTTCAGGTATGATGTCAATAATGAAACAGACTTAGAAAACTTTTTCATTAATTTAGTATCTACTAACAATCACTACTTATACATAGGTACTTCCATAATTTAGGTACCTATTCTACTTTGATTTATAGTACGATGGACTACCGGTGACAGCAGTTTAGTGACAAATATCAAGCTCATACTACGGGCCCTTGCCCATAGTCCGTCGTGGTAGACTTTTTAATTAGGTTAGTACATAATGATTTAGTTTAAATGTTGTAGCAAATGGCTGTCGCCTTCTTTCTTTTTTTAAATTTTTATAATAATATATCATAAAACAACCTAAAGTTAAGGGAATAAAGCATATTTTACCTTGAAGCGGGAGTCTTAGAGTGAACCAGCCTTGTATAGGCACTTTTACTACGTTATAAATAACCGCGGATATTTACAACCAGTAATATTGGGTAAATCGTCGCTTAAAAATGTGATAGCAATTTCGGTGAATTTCGCTTCTTTATTGCTGGGTTCATCTTGATTGCTCAATCATATCTTCGGTCCAATATTTTAGGAAAACAAGTTTACTTAAACTTATTAATTTCGTTAGAAATTAAGTTTTTGTGTCACAAAGCCTTACCAAAATTGACAATGGCAATGGTTGCAATTGACGATGGGGTACGAAATGAAGGATTAAAATGTACCTATGATGCTGTACCTACTGTGGTTTTAGACCAGACATTGTCACTCGGGAGAATGGTCACTCGACTGAAAGCTATTAGACTTACTTGTTTCATTTTGTGTTCAGCTGGTTAATTTGTTTTGAAAGATGAAACCCAAAATTATATGAAATAACCTGATACCGAGGCAGCGATGCCTGAATGAAACCTATGTGTGAGCTTCTATGAAGTCTCAGGTCATCGTTAACGTTATAAAACAAAGCTTACCTTAAACTTATTACATATTATACTGTATACTGTAGGCCAAAATTGGATTAAAAAAGCACAATTTAAAAGCTGTATACTCTATTTTCACCTAATTGCTCCTTGCTGGTAAGCCGGAAGTAGGAAGGTTTTTGTTTCATAAAAAGCTTTTACATTTTGCACGCAGGATTCGTACTCCACTTCAAAGTGTTTTTGTTCCGCAAAACGTAATGAAATCCTGTAGGTAGACGTAGAGTTGAAACCAACATCAAAAGTCCGGATGATTGACAGAGAGCTTATCTGCTCTTCACCCGTCTTGCCGCAAGTAAAAGTTTTAAAGCTTTTTGGGCTAAATAAGAGTTTGTTTTTTTAATTTACCTACTATGTTTTTGGGGAGAGATAAAACCGACCGACCAAGTTGTCGATGTCGATGTAAGGTAATGGAAAGGTAAAGGTTAATTTGAGAATTTTTGGCTAGTATGTGGTACATAGCTGAATAAAATTGAGCACAACTAGGCTAGAAACGAACAAATCCGGCAATATCCGGCGAATTGAGTCTAGTCCATCTCTACCAGTTAGGGTAGAGTAGGTAATAGCATGCTCTAGCGTAGAACCTGATGCTTGATGTTGGACAATGGATACGAGTTCTCGTTTGTATTTTATTTTTTATTTTTAAAACTACTGGTTCGTTTCAAAGGTAACAAGTGCTCTCCCTGGAAATCACGACTGTGTGGATATTTGTTGAAGAACTTTCCACTTTGCAATAACGTAAGCACACTGTATGGTAAATCAAAGTTTTTTTTACCCAACAACAATAATATTTTATCACTGGACTTCTTTATTAACATTTTGGTATATTATCACATTTGTACCTATATATTGTTTGCTAATCTATTTTATTTATCGTTATGTAATAAAAGTATAATAACATTAAATACTGAGTAGCTACAGTAGGTCTAATAATAAGAAAAGAAAATGAGCTGAGTTTTCTATTTAAATTTTCGCTTACAAATAGAAAACAGAGCTAAATCACCGACCGCCGCCGGTATGTCCTCAAAATGCTGGCGACGACGTTACCTCGTTCGATAGCTATACTTATCCTCTGACCGAGGTATTCAAAATTTAGTACAACCACAAATACAAACTTCTATAGCACAACTGGTTCTAAAATTACCTAGAGTAGGAACAATGAACAAACAAAGTTATTCAAACTATCGTATGACTGTATTGTGCAACTTCGATATTGTTGTGACATATACTACAATAGAAGGATTCATTATAGTACCTTCCATTTTCTGATCAGTCAGGTTACCTGTCACTCTAAAGATCAACAAAGGAAGTGTAGGGTTATCTATATTCTTTGAAGCAGATGTTTGCCAAAAATGCGTAAGGATTTCTTTTTAAAAACTCAACAATAGCGCGTTAAAAAATACAAGTGGCCATAAAACATTATGTAGGTACCTATTATTTATAAATGTGCGCTATAAACGTGCGCTTCTTTTTTCAATGTGTTGATAGGAGCCCTGTTAATCCGAAATGTGAACGAGAAATTCCGGGCCCTGTAACTAACCGGAATTATCTTCGCGAGCTAGACATAATTTAACACCACTGTGCACCGATTTATAAACCGACAGTTTAACCTATGGTTAAGTTTACGTAACGCATTTTTTAAAAACTCAGAATAGTTTCTTACGGGTTTGTAGTAATTATCAGAGATGCATTTTGGTATTTTATCACACTGATTTTTTTATTAGGCCTTTTTTAGGGTCCCCAAGTCTCAACCTGGTCTTCGACCAAGATGATTAAAGGAAGTAGTGACATAAAAACTAGTTACTCCGCGTTTAAAAGTGAAATGATAAAGAAATTTCTAATACAGTGGTAATAAGGTAATCATTTCGATTATGTTACAAAAGGGTTGTCAGTCAACCCCATACATCTTTACTTCGTCTAGCGACTTTGTTGAATAGGGCCATAGGTTAGACTAAATAGATGATGGTGAACTTTGTCCCTGCTTCGTCAATTTACCGGTTAACAAGCAACTAGAACAGTGGGTGCAGTAAACATTTAGTAACGAATTCATTACTCGCGCTGCAAAGTTCATGGCATAGCGTAAATTGTAACATTGGTTATGTAACTGTAAGTAACGCACAATGTTAGAAGTTCCAATTAGCAATTCAATTTTAGCTTTTCAATTATGGAGATAAATTGTGGAGAAAGTTTGCTGGGTATATTTATAAATATATCTTTGAGAGAGGTGGTCTGGTGGACCACCAGACCACTTCTCTCAAAAAGATATATTTGGTGGTAGTGCCCCCTTCAGATCTAAGGTCGTTGGTTGAAATCCGGTCGTGAATATCGTGAGGAAACCGGTATGTGGTAGAACCTAAAAAGTTCGAAGATCACGAAAGCAGCCTTTAAGGAGCACTTTAAATCCTTTCACCACACTGGTTCAAAAGAATTAGTGACACGACTAGATAGATAGAGATATCAAACAGAGTTTAAGGGAGCCTTTAAATAAATCTACATCTTCTGTGCCTAAAGGTATCTAGACCTACTATATGACATAAAAATGGCGTCAGGAGGTAATGCACGAGACGATTATAAAAAGAGAAGACTTGCCCAGCTCCTAACCATCCTCTCAGCTCAGTATATCCACATGTCCTATATCCACAGGAAAGACATGGTCAATAGGTACCTGCGTTGCGTATAACAAGCTGCGAATATTTCATACACATACAATGTTCTTCATCGTTTTGAGCGTTATGTTCAGAGGCGTCTTTACCTATGGTGCAGGGTGTGCGGCGCACACGGGCGCCGGGTCTAAGGGGGCGCCGAGCGCTCTGCGCCCTCTAATGCGACACCTCCAAAGATGCGTCGATGTCCTGTTTGTTATGTAACTATAATAGTTTTTCAATTAAATATTTTTGAAAGAACTAGTAAGTTGTGATTTTTTTATTATTATAAAAAAATCATAACCCCTTCCTTCCTAAAAACACTTTTTGCTTCCCGACATCATTTAAAATTGCACTATTTGCATCCGAATTTCCGTTTGAAAATATAACTGTTATAATAAATAATTATTAAAATAATAATTAAAATATACTGTATTCCATTTTGACCCCGCTCCTACTAGACTAGAGGTTGCACTCGGGCGTCACAAGGGCTAGAGACGCCTCTGGATATGTTATGCACAAAGAAACAAAACATCCATTCGCCAAGCACCTACGAACTTCGGATCGAACGTGGAGACATCACTAGGCTACCTTTCTACTAGGCTAAACCTACCTATAGGCCAGTTTGTTCCCTGCCAATCGCTCGATTAGTTAAGTTACTTCTACTTGTGTTGAACCGCTTGGGATCGAAGTTTAGTTACCTTTAGTTTACGGACTTGCAGTTTGCAACCATCGCTCAACTAATGAGTTGGATATAGCAAGGTAGTTTGAAACAGGGTTGAAAGTTTTTCAGGTAGGTACAAATTTTTACGCTATGAGCAAATGCTAGCTAGCAACATGTTACTTTTCTTACGATGTTTGGTTTGTTAAAGTAATAATCTTACACATAGGTAACTATATGAACAGAGTTTATGAAAATGTGTCGAGTGGTAGAAAAGTTTGATGGCCGGTCCCAATAATCTACTACCTAACGGACGCTAACCTAACATAGCAACGATGTTTTTCTATAAAAAATGTATGGCGTTTTTCGTCAGATAAGAACTTTGCTATGGTAATAAACGAGCCGTGTCTGTTAGTAGAATATTGGAACCAGGCATGTGTGAGGTACTATTACGAACTTACAAACAACTTCATATAAATAAAATTTCATTTGTTTGATCGTCATTAATTTTACCTAACACACCAACCAACAATTTATTATTAAACCTAACTTTGAACAACACGTAAGTAGGTACGTATATGTTGAAAAGAGAAAGTTATGGCGTTTACGGCTTCAGCGAACACCACAGCACACGTGACGGAACTTGCTGACCAAAGAAACACATTAAGATGGAACAGACTTGGCAAGGAAAATAGCAAGAATACTGTCCAAATAACTAGGGAAAATAGCAAGAATACGAATGTTACTTCACCTGATGTTACTTATAACGAATAAGAATGTTACTTCAGCTGATGTTACTTATAACGAATAAGAATGTTACTTCACCTGAACATGTGTTTACGTTTCAAAACTATTGCGACATTCTGTTAAAGATTATTGACCTTGGCTTTGGCGGGTTTTAGAATTACATAAGTAGGTGGATACTTTTAGTAGCCGCTTTTGAATAGCAGTATACTGACTGACCAATTAGCTTCGCGAGGCAGTTTTCCGAGGCAAATGCTCGCTGGGCTTTGCAAAGTCAGGACGTGTCTCGCCCGAGGCTAAACTTGCTAAATACGAGCGCTTAAAATGCTACGTAAAATAGTCTTTCAAATTAATTCTTTTAAATTAATTAAAATAGTTGTTTTTCGGCAGTTCTACCATTCTCTATATCCAAAACTTGTCAAAATAACTGTTCATTCAAACCAAACATCGTGATTCATAGCTTTACGAGTTTGTAAAATTTAACGATTAACAACTAAAAAGTCACATTTAGTAACAATAATTTTTCAACCATAATAAGTAGCCAATATATAATTTTCACTCTTTACCTACACGTAGCGTAGGAATCAATGTTTAAACATCTTGACGACCTCGGTGGCTTGGCGGGTGCTCGGCTGAGACGCAAGAGGCGCGGGTTCGATTCCCGCTATGGGAGAAATGTTTGCATGTTCTGCAAATATTTCTTCCGGGTCTGTATGTTGTAGTATTTCGTATTGTATGTATTTACAAAAAAAGTACAAAAGTATTCTATCAGCCATCTGGTGTCCATAGTACAAACTTTGCTTAGTTTGGGGCTAGATGGCGCTGTGTGAAATGTCCACATATATTTATTTATTTATCGTTGTAATTACTGCTAAAGAAACGGCCTGTTATTTTGTCCGCATTGAATTTTTTTCATACATCTTTTCGCTGCGTCCTCAGGGAGCTAAATTTCGGAATTCCTTTCTTAGTTCACCCCTACACCATAAGTTGTATACTTATGGTATAGGTTGTGTATTGATAGTCAGGTTGTGTATTGATAGTCAGTCTGACAGTCAGTTACGTAAGAGTTTTACATATTTAGATTTTAGAAACGTTTGATCTCTTTTAACTCTTAATAGCAAGCCCGCACGGACTGACGCCGTAAATCAAGTTTGTTATAAAAATAACTCGTAAACTTAAAAACAAATCGAATCACACTCCACGGCTAACCGCTTGCATCTGCATGACTGGTGCACATCTCCAGTGAATTCAGGATTCAGATCGAATGTATCCAGTGAATTTATGCCTTCTGGAATTGATGCCTTCTGGAATTAATGCCTTCTGGAATTGATGCCTTCTGGAATTTATGCCTTCTGTGTTCATCTGCTTATCACAAAAAAACGCTTAGTAACTCAATAAAATAAGCTGTTCGGTCTTAAATCCTAAGTCACTCAAACTTATCCTTCTGTTTTGTTACTACTACTACTAGTCGTGTCACTAGTTCTTTCGAACCAGAGTGGGGAAAGAATTTAAAGTGCGCCTCAAATCTTCATTCGTGCACTTGACACATTTTTTCGAACCTTCACCGTTTGAGAGTACTGGCTCATTTCGAACAAAAAAATCCATTGGTGCAAGACCGGATTTGAATCCACGGCCTCTGGTTTAAAGTGGTGGCCGCTACCACTAGACGGCTAGAGCTCTCAGTGTTCATGTGTTTTTTTGATATCATAACTTTTTTTAGCAGAGGTAATACATAAATAATTTGTGGTGGGTAATTCTTTGGATCTTCTAATTTAAATAGCAAACTGTACGAAGTAGTGCAAATATTTTATGAAGAATCATTCTCATAAACAACTGACAAGTCGCGAACAAACAAAATAAAACACTATAAATCTTAAAAAAATGTTTCATTACAAAGAACTAGTTAAAACTTTTAAGTAAAGCTCTTTTCAGCTTTTTTGCCATCCTTACAAAAGTGTCGGAAAACTAATGAAATACTCCTCTGTAGACAAAGCGTTTTGAGGCGTTTCTTTGTTACGTCTGATGTAGGTATAACACTTTTTATAAAAACGTTACATTTTGTATAAATAATTATATCACTTGGCATAATAAACTGCGGTCACAGCGGCCGCCTCCGTTTACTTATTTAAATAATGATATCATATTATGAACATTGTACGCAAGCTGCAAACGAAATTTAGAAAGAAAATAAGATTTCTTGAACATTCATACCCTCTTTTTTATTACAACTTCATGTGTCAATAGAGGTGATATTTGTGCGTTTCTTGTAGTGGCTCATTTTAGGGTTCCGTACGGATGCCAACGGTACCCTATTACTAAGCCTCGATGTCCGTGCGTCCGTTTGTCCGTCTGTCAGGGGCTGTATCTCATGAACCGTAAAGGGTAGAGAGTTAAATTTTTTACCGAGTATGTAGGTATATATATTGCCGTTATAATAACAAATCACAAAATTTAATAAAAGAGGGCCCCATAGGTACAATAAAAAAATACGAACATCGAATGATCGATTACGACAATCGTAATCGATCAATGAAGTTAAGCAACACTAGGCGGTCAATAATTTGGATGGGTAGAGTGAACTTTTGTATATTTTTTTGTAGTATTTTCGTATATTTCATTTTGAAAAGATCTTAAATTTACTGATTTGTACAAAAATAATAATAAATTAAAAAGTAAGGGGATCCTCATAAAGGAGACGTGTTTCATTATGCATTTTTTTTTGCTTGATTTTAATACAAGAAACATTTATGTACATATACAGTGGTACGGAACCCTTCGTGTGCGAATTCAACTCGCACTTGACCGTTTTTATTAAACATTCACAGGCAAAAAATGTCCTGGAAAGGGATACCTGGCGGGATACCGCCACTGCAAAATTATAGTTTCATTTTCTGTATTTATTCCTAAAAACGAAAATTGTGCCAAGTAGGTTAAAGTTTTGGCGTCCGGTGGGACTTGATGAAAATTTAATTGTAATCAGAACTCTAGAATAGGTCACAGTGTTTGCAGTTGTGATTACGTTGTTCTTATTTTGTAAAACACAATTTAAATTTGGTTTCATAAATTATTGTGTATATTTCAGACCAAATTGGCTACAATGGACACAATTTATGTATGTAGGTAAAGAAACCGTCGCATACATACATATTATCATGCCCGTATCCCTAATGGGGTGGGCAGAGCCACAAGTAAACATAAATTTTGCATCCACATCTGATTAAGGCCCAAGATGGATACGATGAACCATGGTGACAGGTGATCAGCCCATCGTCGCGTGTTTTTCATTGTTACACAATCACTTTAGTTTTAGGTAAATAAACCTCACAACATAAGTTTTTACACCTTAATTTATATAAGTACTACTTAAAAGCTCCATAAACATGTGAAAAAGTAAGTTTTAGTTTAAGTACTGACGCTTTATATGCATACTTAAATAAAATTGTATTGCCAGTTTGGTTGAAGTAGGTACCTATAAGTTGCCATGATGCCTAAATTCCATTCATGCCTACATCGTGAAGAGACCAGCTGCGGCCTAGCAGCTCCGTATGTATTGACTCAACTAAGCTGAGAGGATGGTATAGGTGCTGGGCAAGCCTACTCCATCTAAACTTATCCCGGGCACTATAGCGTCCCGTTAGTGTAGGCAAAAGTTGATGCCTGCGGACGCTGTATTAAATCATCTATTACAGATGGTAAAGGCCTGTTGTATGCTATTCCAGGACATAGACTATGTTTAATCTTTTAATTAAAATCCTGTCAGCCGGATGTTCTTTGCATAATGTAGGTCGGCAGCATTGTTATTAATTAAAAAGTTTCATAAGTATATTATTTACCTACACAAAGTTTGTTACTTATTTTAATCCACCAACGAATGAACATCCGATATCTGAACATCCAAACTTTCACTTTTATAGGTACTAAATATTACTTAGGAAGTGAGATAGGATTAGAATTGTATCAGGATTTTATTCAACCTACCTGGGTTGCGTGATTAATTTAGTAAAAGTAGGCTGAATACCTGTCGGATAATCTATTTTTCTACTTCAATAAATGTACCTAAACCAACCTACGTACATTTTTATGAATAGAAAGAAACTTACAACTAATACAAATATGATTTACAAAATACAAAAGAAATAGTCGGGCTATCTAAAGGCCGTTGCAAATGGTCTAATCCGATCCAGCTCGTCAGACGGTGGAAGCCTGCCCAAGACGCTGGCCGCATTGCCACGCTGAATGGCAATACTGATCCGTATTCGTTGTTTCTTTCCGCTAATAATGGTAGATTGATATTTAGTATTTTTTCAAATGTGATGTATAAAAAGCTGCAAAGTTAACCTTTTCACGCCCGTGTGAAATGTGTATTCGCAAAGTGCGTGAATGGCCGTGAATGGGCCTCGCGGCAACTCTCGCGGTAACGATCCACGTGGGGCCCGTTGAATTGAATCAACACAGATGCACATCATGAGGCTCCGCGGTGCTTATTTTCCTTATCTTACCGATACGAATGGTGAGAAGTATTATTATAACAGCCTTGTTAGCCTAGTGAGCACTGGTGTTCTAGTTGGTAGTGACTCGGGTTCAATTCTCGCTGCGGAAGAAATGTTTGCATGTTTTGTGGTAGCATGGTATAGGTGATTCTGATACTCACGATATAGGGAATTCTAGTGTGGGGTCAGGACTATGTATGTGACTGTTGGGTGTTATTTATTATTATTATAGTAGAAGGTATCCTTCCTTTTTACCGATACAAAAGTTGAGTCTGAATTTCAGCCATGCACCAAAAATTCTTCGAAAAATGAACATTGTGAGGGAGCCACTGGTTTAGACAGCTCTGTGTGTGTCCTAAGCTTCTCTTTCCCGCAAATAAAGTCGACTAAGTTGAGAGAAGGTAAATGATATCTACTCTTATATAAAAACGTCCCGGGAACTATCTATAGTGTTAGGTGCGTTAGTAGTTAGTACACTAATAGCCTACAGACGAAGTGCTTTTAAAGGACACTGACTTTGTAGGCCTTTTAGTGCCTATCCCCTGCAGGAGGGAACCCCCACTAGTCCCAGCTCTTTAAAATAGTGCTACTTTGAGTTTTATTGCGTACCTTGTCTTAAAAGTGGTACTGTCAAAAGGTCACAAAACCAAAGTTCAAATGTTTTTCATGACGAAGTTAAGTTACTACGAGTACTACTAGTCATGTTACTAGTTCTTTTGAACCAGTGTGATGAAAAGTTTTAGAGTGCGCTTCAAAGACTCGTTTCGTGCATATCAAGTTTTCGAACTTTTTAGGTTCTACGAGATGACGGTTTCCTCGCGACGTTTTTTTTTCACCGTTTGAGAGGGTTTGTATCATCATCATCATCATGGTCTTCCTGCTCTTATCCCACTCTATGTGGGGTCGGCACAAAAATTTGTGTGCATTATACCAGTCCTCTCAAACTCTTGCAGCATGATCCAAGGATCCAATTTTTCAAACAAAAAATAATAATTTGTTCACGACTGGATTTGAACCTTTGAACTTAGTTAGGATCGGAGGGTGAGGCCGCTGCCGCTAGACCACCAGTGCTCTAGTAGTTTGATTCTTAATTTCGATTCATCAATATTCAAACACAATAATTGTACGAAACTGTTTATGAACTACCCAACGGGAACGGAAAATAGTGTTGTTCCAACTCGCTAGTCTTATTCCGACAATTAATGTTGAAAGTTTGTTGCTCCGGACGCGGAATTGTGATTTATGCTAAGAGTGTTACACTCGGCAAACACAATTTCTCAAAGGAGGCATCTACGTTTTGCTAAATAAAGTATTAACAGGGGACAGTGTATCAGTTTTGTAAAATAACTTTGAAGGTTTGCCTCCCACACAGGTGACCACATTGTTTTTATTTTATGTTTTATTCTACCTTATATTTTTTTGTACCTTGTATTTTATTCTACCTTATACTTCTCTGCTGGACTGGAAGTAAAGGAAAAGCATAGAATGCGTCTAGCTGCTTCTCTCCCCGAGCATGTCGTAAAAGTCGACTAAGGGATAGACCTCTCCAAATTGATGGACCATCTGAATGACCATCATGAAATCTTCGTAAACTATAGCTAAGGAGCATTCCGATCACATTAGCTTTCAAACAGAAAAAACCGCATCGAAATCGGTCCATTCGTTTTGGAGCTACGATGCCACAGACAGACCACCCCTCTTTTTCGTCCGAGGGGGTTACGATGTAACAAAAATAAAATCGAATCAAAAGTCAAATCTGAACTTTTATTACAAAACTTACATCACATTGCATTTCAATCCACAGAAACAGGGAAATAACAAGTCCGGTTTCAAACTCAACCTCTGTATGCTAAGTTCTGTACTATTCGGGTGGAACTAGATTTGAGTTATTCCATTCCTTGTTCTAGTTTTAAAATTTTGAAAGTTCGAGTGCCGTACTTTCAGCAGATCTGTCACGCGCGACATTAAGGCAGCGGGTGCACCACGGGTAACTGCGAATAAAATAAACTCTTTTAAACACATGACGATGGCAACGTTATAAAAGCGACGGGTGATATTTCATGAGAAAGAAACATTAAAAAAAGTAGTTCTCAGTCGCCGCCTAGATGGCGTTTTGCCGGAACGCCAAAAAGCCATAGAGAGCAAACTATCATAGTCGGTCCGATTGTGCGATTGATTTGTGAGATTTGTGATCTACGCTTTATTGTCTGTGTCTATAAGGATATATTTTAGCAACATCTGAAGGAGAAAAATAACGCCCTAAGTGAACGGAATAGGTACTTTTAACGATAAATAAAAAATAAATTAACAAAAGACAGTCAAGGTCTTTGTCTTTATCGCCTTTCCATTATACAAGAAACAATCAGCGCCAGCTAGAGTACCATATGGAACTAAATGTTATATCTTTTTTAAATAACACCAAAAAAACATCGTAGTATGCCCATTGTGCAGATGGTATTAGCTTTCGACCATACATCTTCTCTATCATGTAAAAAAGTTAAGGCTCGCTTGTTGCATTTCTCCAATAAATTAAGATGAACATTTTATCCTCGGACAAAGGATAAGTATAGCTATTCAACAAGGTAACGTCGCCAGCCTTTTGTGGACCTTCCCTGCGGTCGGTGATCTGAACTCTGTTTTCTATCTGCAGGCGAACTTAGATAGAAAACTGAGCTCATTTTCATTTCTTATTATTATACCGATTACCTTACAGTTTTTAATGTGATTATAGTTTATCTAAATAACTTTAATATATTTGAAAGTGAGTATCTATTTATTTTCTAGCTTGTTGTAAAAAAATAACTGTAGAAATAGTTTGATAAATGCACCTTGCATCTATTTTCATGAACCGGAGTCTTTGCAGATAACATCTCTTTCATTCGAAGTATGCTTGCTTTGGATGTATCTAGAGTAATTTATCTAAATGTCGTGTACCTACTGGATTAACTACGGAGTTTGTAATTACGTACAAAACATTTGTTCTTTCGTTACCAAAAAATTCGCAAAGAAACTGTTAAAGTATGATATTTGGAACGAGTATGTTTATCAAAGTGACATCATCATAATCAACGTTTGTCTATCTGTTTATCTATTTAGCTTAATTATTTTATTTTACTCAATTAATTTACTAGGCCTTTGTGTAACCTGTTTTTTTTATGAATAGGTACCTACTTGCATGATTTGAAGTTTGTTTCTGTGAAAGTGGGGTGGTACTTTAGATAGTCTATAGAGTTTCTTTTTAATAACCACGAAAAAGGGGTGTCTTTTTACTTTTTTATGTCTACAATGGCCTTATCTGTCTGTCGTGTCATCAGGTACTATGCGATGTCTGGTTACTTAGAAACATAACTTGGCTGTACTATACCTTATGTCTATTTTAAGTTTTGAGTTAAAAGCACCTGGACTCCAGAAACAGATATCAATCTTAAATTCGAAAGATTAAACTTGTTTCTTTCACCTTTTAATCCGGAGAATTTCAAATCGGATTCGCATATTTAAAGGACACTTGGGACAGTGAAAGTTGAACAAAGTGATAGCTTATAATATCCAATAATAGAGGTTGATCCGGTGAACATTTCATCTGATGCGAATGTTAAAATAAGGTCGATTCTCGCGAGAGTCATAATAGGTACGAATTTGCTTTATCTGCTACAGTAAATGTAATTTTCTATGCTAACGAGTATTTGTGTGTGAAGAGAAATAGTTTTTGATGTGGTTATTTTAGGATGTACCTTGGTGTTGTTTTGTTTCGATTAAGATACGTAACTAGATAAGTAAATTGAAATTTAGATTTACTGCCAATTTTGTTCGAGATCCATTTCAGTTTTATGGTGTCAGTAAAATTCGGTGTTTATGATATCACCTTACAATACCTACTATAAAAGTAAATTTTACAATGACCAGTAGGTATTTTAAGATTGACAATTTATAAATTCGTCAAATTATACAGATATATATATAAGGGATATACTATGTGATTGCAATAGAGCTGGCCTATGCCAGCTCCACTGCAATCACGAATATTTAGAGTTCCACTGATTACGGTTCGTGATCGCATCTATCTGCGCCTATGGCGCTGGCGGGGGCATTCCTGGCGGACCCATTCGGGACTTTTGACCCGCTGGACGATTTTCATAATAAAACCATTTTATACCTCACTAAATGGACCCCGGCCGATTTCCCGACGACGACGTCCCGACGCCCTTGCCAATTTGTTCTCATTGATTTTGAGTTGATAGATTTTTTTGCGAAGAAATCTGTCTTGTGAATCGTCTAACGAGGTACCTTTTTAGGGTTCCGTACCCAAAGGGTGCCATCGGGGCCCCAATACTAAGCCGTCTGTCAGCTGACTGTATACCAGGAACCGTAATAGGTAGATAGTTGTAATTTTCAGTGTGTTTTTCTATTGCCGCTATAAAAACGAGTAATAAAAGAAAATAAAAAAATGAAGGGCGCTCTATACAAGAAACATTTATGTACCTACCTATATACTTACATTTACGATGGTACGGAACCCTTCGTGTGCGAATTCGACTTGCGCTTGACCGGTTTTTATTCATTCTCTATTACGTGCGATAAAAGCTACACTAGGTATTTTTGACTACAGACAGGTTATTGTGCTCAGGCTTTTGATCGATTAGTTGTAGTGTCCCACTGACTGAACAGTTTTCAGGCAAATAAAGCTAAGCCATTTTGATACAGACAAATTAACTTTCATCTACATTAGGTTGCACCTATGAGCCGATTCACCATTCAAACTGAACGGCGTTTAGCTTCGGAACTGAGTTCAAGTGCTGTCACTGCTGATGGTTTTCATACAATTTGGCAATTATTAAACTATGAAATTTCACAGTTCAATTTGAACAGATGAAGAACCACTTTTGCACTGCAAGTTTTTTTTGAATTGTCATAGATAACGATAAGTTCCTTCAGTATTCAAATACATGCCGTCTTATTTTTTTGGCACAATAATTAAAACCTCAGTCTAGTTCCAATTTCAAACTGCTAGAGAAAGAATGAATGTCAAGAGGTCTTGTGAAAATGATGTTTAGGATTGCATTGAAAAGATGCTTTAAAAACTTTGATTATAAGTATATACCTGTTTTAAAAAACATGTGTTTTGCTGAATAAAAGCACATTTTTGTGAGTATATTTGTGGTTTTTATTAATTACATTGGGCTTGATATTCTACACCACAATCTTTAAGTTACTTTGAGTTCAGCCAGTAAGTTTAGTTTAGGTTTTTTATATTTGTTAAACTTACCTATATCTGAGTAATTTATTATCTATAAATGTTTATCTTTATTTTAGAAAGATTAAGTGTCCCAAGCTGAAGAGGTCTTAAAAATTAGATATCCTTCTTGTAAGTTGTTTGAGAATGAAAGCCTGTGTTGGGGTCGCAACCAAGCTCTCTCAACGCTAAGGGCGCGACACAAAGAACTCGCGTCTATCTAAAGTCTGGTACATTCAAAACGTTTTCAAAAGGAAGTATCAAATTGTAACATTGTAGAAATATCAGTTCAGTTAGTCGGGTCGATCAAGTAAAAAAGTTGTTGATTTAGGCCTGCGCTACTTCAATTTATCCTCTCAATAAAATAGCAATCAACCTTGAAAATAAAAACTTGAAAAAAAAGACAAGTAAAGCTCAGCAATTTACGTTTAATACAGTTGGATTATAATTCAGTTAACAAGAGCATAAGGTCAATGAAGACTACGCGTGAGTTATCTCGTACAATAAAGTGATTTAATTTAAGACACTTTTTTTTTATTTTATAAAAAAAAAGTAGCCGTCACCAATATCTCTGAATGTCACAACTAAATCACTTAATGCAAAGGTTTGTGTTGGGATGTGTTAGTGTGAGCGTTTAAATCCTTTCACCACACTGGTTCGAAAGAACTGGTTACACGAGTAGTAGTGTGTGTCTGTTTATTTTTTGTTAAAATTCATCTTTGATACGGCTTAATGGATTTGGCTGAACAAAAGTTCAGCTAAAAGTACCAAAAGGTAAACAGATAGTTTTTGACCTGGATTTACACATAGGTTACTTTTTACCCGACTGGATACAGCGCGAGTAGAGCCGTGGACGAATCCTAGCAAATCAAATACAAAATAGTTTATTTTGGAACAAGTATACCTACCTATAGAGTTCATTAATAACATTAAAGGTACCTACTCGATGATAGCTGCAGTAGTTAAATAACTGTGTCGCAACTATCAACGTGTGTGTGTGTGTGTGTGTGTATGTGTATATGTGTGTGTGTGGTGTAAGTGTGTATGCGTATATGTGAGTGCATGTATGTGTGGTAATGCGTGTGTGTTACTATTTAGTAGTAGTACTTATTTTCTGTTGAATCATAGATTTGAAACTGATTTCATGCTATTCAGCTGGACCATTATACTGTTTATTTTACATGACCTTTTTACATTTGATGTACCTAAGTTTTTATTACAAATTATTTAAATTTGTGTATATATTTTAATGGCTATCATCACGCAAAGCCTAAACAATCCATTATTTCGTAATCCTAAAATTGCTGAACAAATGTACGAAAATTGGATTAAACCAAACCGAGAATTACAACTTCAAAGGCTTACGAATTATTCGTGTTTTTTTTAATAATGGGACCCGAAAAAGCTCTTGTGACGGAAATGTCAGCCGCACTGAAGAAAAAAACAGCAATTTGAAAATGGACCAAGGGGTAAAAGGGAATGCCTACATGATTAACGGAAAATTTTAATGTTCTTAAAATACGTCAATTTATTATTTCAAAGCTTTAAAAAAAAAAACGCTCACCGTAAATAAAACAAACAAAATATATACAGAATACAGTAATGTCTTACTAGAGAGCATGACATTGAAACTATATCTAACTAGCTCACATTGACGTAGTTATTAGGATTCCGTACCCGAAGGGTGCCAACGAGATCCTATTACTAAGCCTCCGTCGTCTGTCTGTCCGTCCGTCCGTTCACCCGTGCGTCTGTCCGTCAACGGGCTGTATCTCATGAACCGTAATACTCATAGGTAGAGAGTTGAAAGAGGAGAGGAGAGTTGAAACTTTCGCAGTATGTTTTTCTATTAATTGCCGCTATAACAACAAATAACAAAAATAAAATAAAAGAGATTCATTCATTTTATGATTTTATTTAAAAAACATTTATGTACATGTACGTACGATGGTACGGAACCCTTCGTCTATGAATTCGACTCGCACTTGACCGTTTTTTAATTAGTAAAAAATCTACCTTCAAAAACAAAAGAATGGCTAAAAAATTAGGTTGTAATTTAAAGCCTGGTTGGTTGAAAGCGTAAAAAACTCGTAAAGTGAAAACTCTCGAAGAGCAGGAATGAGAGGGAATGTCTTCGCTACAACCGCAGCCGAGCATTAAACATTTTACGTCGCTGACTAGCAATTCGATTCCAAGTCGTACTACCGAATACCTACTTGATTTAGGCTATTATAGATCGACTCTGAGTGGATTTGTGTAAACGAACCAAACAACTGAACTGCGAATGGATGATTTATGTCAGTTTGACACACGATTTCACGAAGCTCCTAATAACGAACGACGGATCGTTGATATTATAGCAATGTTGTTATCTTTTCATAAGCACCCTACATTTGTTGAAAGAAAACAACGTGTCTATGGTAAAGTACGATCCGTCGACCATTAGTAGAAAATTGGAAGCAGGCATAACTGAGAACCATCGTGAGATTTTATAATATCACATGGAGAGTCGGTTCTGTAAAGCGAATGGATAAAAAAAATATTGGCGTGTGATGGATGGATGGAGAGTGTGTATCTAAAGGAAATGGTACCAAAGTTAAAAATTACTTCTAATTATTTCAACAATGTCAACATTGTACCTCACAAAGTTTTAAAGGTCAAATGTACATTGTACAAACAAGCGTATTTTTCCTGGGCTTTTAAACGGAAACTATTTAACGACTTTTTTCGGTCATGTTTTCACTTTTTTAATATTTCTGTTAATTGATAGCCAAATCTACTAAAGCTAAAGCTAAACATTGTTGAATTATATAATCAAAACGTTAATTCAAAAATAATGGCTAGCAAGAACCAGTTACTCTATTACTCTATCACTGGACATTGACCCGAAACCCAGAGTCTGAAGGTTACATTAGGAAACCATGGTTTCAGCGAGAATTCATCGTATTTCACACAATTGTCCCCGCAAACCGCACTATGAGCCAGGCGGTCGACAGATTGTCATTTTAAGTGGGGATCACGGATATGAATTATTCACGACCGGGTGAAGGGTGTATCGGACGCGGATGTAAAAGCTCACTGAAATAGTTTTTTTTATTGCTTATAGGAAATTGCCAATTCTGGGAGAGTTTTAGTCTTTTTATTGGTAACGCCTACGCACAGTTTTTCGTAGTAGTTCTTGCTAGAACAATTATAACATTAAACATATTATATTAACGGACGAAGAGCGAAGCGATCAAATCGAAAAGCACCGTACATATTTAGTCAAAAACAACGCTGGCATAAAAAAATGGAACGGTATATGAGCAAGTGGGCGGAGCGACATTAGACTATTTCACTATTTTGTTTCTATGAAAGTTCTACGAAGCGTTATTGACAATTCTCAAGGATCCAACTGAAATAGACCATCGATCGCACTGCATTCACGGAGCTTATGCATCCATGATGAGGTTCGGCAAGGTTACAGAACAAAAAAAACTATTTTAGTTTAGTGAAATTGGATATCAATACTTTTCTGTAAAAGGAAGGCAGTTTAATATTTGCGTTTTTAACAATGTGAAACAGTATGACTGAATAAGTACTTAGGTAAGTAAAGAAGGTACCTAGGTATCACGCATCTACTCTCTACATCATGAAATTTGTGAGTTGACTGTACCAATTCCATACTATAGGTACTTCGTAGGTACTTTGCGACATTGACTGTACAATCCCATACGTACCAATCGGTGTCAGTGAGCATGATTATAACAAAAATATTACCCATATTGTATTGTTTGGGGTGTCACAAGGGCTAAAGCTCGACAAATCGGTAGGCTCTTTCAAAGGTTTAACTGGAGCGTGCCTGACAGCAATGTGGATGCGACCTTGACTGCTCGCTTGCAGCGCGTACGAAAACACGGCGACCTCATTCTCGGGAAATAGACATCAAGTCACTTTGGATAAGTATCGCTAAAACTGACATCTAAATATAAAGCTCTGGCGACTGACTGACTGATTTACTGACTGACAATCAACGCACAGCCTAAACCATAACCTCTTACGGGTGCACTAAGAAAATATTTCCCGAAATTAAACTTCTTTAAGACGCAGCTGTTGAAGATGAAGTTTCTATGAAATATAAACTCAACACAGACAAAGTCGAGGGGCGTTTCACTAATGTAGACATAAGTCAACATTGGCTGTCATATTTTGGCAACTTTTTTTTCTGTGTTAATTTATTCTGAGATTCCCCAAGAATTAAGCTCTTGTTTCTGTTTGTAACAAACATTTTTTGGAGTGATCATAGTTCAACGCAGACTAAGATGTACACATAACAATTCTTAAAAAGAAACAGCAAAAATAAACTAAGTACATAATAAAGAAGCACAGCAAAAATAAGTGATATTAGAAATACATGTCTAATCGACCTTTTGTGCCACTAGCTCTACAAAAAGTCGCTCTATAACGAGACTATTCCATGTCATAGCTGAATTATAGACTACGCCAGATGTCACGGCACGCATTGCTATTTTCGGAGGGGCTCAGTAGGCTTTTAGGACAGTGTGATGAACACGAATCCTAAACAGAGCTATGAATTAATACCTTCTGTCGGTAGTTTCAAATACCTGGATGAAAAGGCTCACAAGCTGCAGGTGTAAGGTTTGAACCCTACAGCCTTTGATGATAATGATAAAAGATCATAATTGAGAAGAAACATTAATTCATTGCTGATTTATTGTTCAATGCTAGTGAATGCACGAATTACGGGGAAATTTTACAAATCATTACTAACCTGTCGTATTGTGTGGATTAGAATGTTGGGCAACCAAAGGTTCGGATGAAAGAAGACTGCATGCAACTGATGTGTAGAGTGACGAGAATGGATAACATACGGAATGAAAGGAAGTTTGAAAGAGCGCCTGTGACGGAAAGGTTGAGGAACAATAGATTAACATGGTATGGGCGTCGTAAACCTTAAGATTTTGAATAAGTATTACTTAATGATTAACCTACTTCATCCCACTGCTGGACAAAGGTCTCCCTAATGGATTTCCTCGCATCCCTGTTCTGAGCTTCCTTGCACAACCCGGCTGACCCCGATCGCACTGCAAACCCTCAAGTGTCCAGGCTGTGGTGATACACACCCACCTTCCGGGAGCCATCCGACTGAACAAGTGTACAATAAAAAAACTACAAATATTTAATGTAATTTGGAACGACCTTTCTGCCTGCGTTTAAAGATTATAAATAAAAAAGTTTAGCATTCTTTTTATAAAATTCACGACCATAAAATGCATTAGTAATTTTCCCCTTGCAAATGCTCAATAGCAACTTTCAAAAGACCCCCGGGACTAAAGCGGATAATCTAGAAACTAGATCGTCAAACAGCGCGCAGTAAGTAGGCGTTAGTCGGATAATAACGTGTGTGTTTGCATTCCTGACAGCTTTTTGTAACGCAAACAAAACGCTCGCGCGCCTTTGAAAACATAATTATGTGAGCACACGAACCATGACTGATACTTAGACTTATGCCCGTTCGGGACTACTCATTAGGAAGGTTATGAAAGGTTGCAATTAATGTTTGTTTGAGAAGCGACGCAACATATACTCGTACATATAAAACAGTCAGCATTTTTTCTGCAATCAACGCACAGGCCAAACTATTGAAGCTAGAAAGCTACTGAATTTGGAAGGTAGCTTCCTTTTATAGCAAAAACTAAGGCCGGATTTTCGTGAAAACATGCATATGGAACTTTTTAACGCGTAGTGCAATTGACTTGAAACTCGTTTTTAGAAAAAAATGGACACGTGTTTCAGGGTTTTTCAAAGCTACTCTTAAAAATGGGTGTCAAAGTTTGTATGGGAACTTTTTAATTTACAGTGCGATTGGTTTGAGACTCGATTTAGACACTTTAAATAAAAAATAAATAGACACAAGTTTCAGGGTTGTTCAAAATAATCATCAAAAAGGGGTAAAATGGGGTGTCAAAACACTACGCGGGTAACGTCGCGCGTGTAAGCTACTTGTGTAATAAATCATTGACACGTTGCACATAGAAAGGGGCAAATCTATCTATCTATCTAAGCAGACTGTGTGCGACCACTGCTGACCCTCATCCATTGGGCAAATAGAGCTAGAGTAAAGGTAAACTTTTCAACATAAGCTCTGTTCTATTCTACTAACGTATGGCGCTTTTCGGCAGATAACAACATTAATATGGTAATTAACGATTTGTGATCCGTTAGTAAAATATTGGAACTAGGCATTTCCGCTCCGTCCGTCTGTCAGCGGGCTGTATCTCATGAACCGTAATAGGTAGATAGTTGAAATTCACAGAGTGTGTATTGCTATTGCCGCTATAACAATTAATAATAAGGTGGCATGTTCTACTATGAACAAACCCTTTCAATAAAAGAATAAAGAAATAAATAATAAAAATAAAAGGGGGCCCCATACAAGAAACATTTTTGTACATGTACCATGGTACGGAACCTGCTTCTCTGCTGGACTGGGAGTAAAGAAAAAACATAGAATGCATCCAGCTGCTTCTCTCCCCGAGCATGTCGTTAAAGTCGACTAAGGGATAGTATCCTCTCCAACATGATGAGATACAATAAGCAAGTATTCCCAAGGAGGGTTGACGTCAGGCAGGCGGCCGGTCATAAAACACCTTAGCCAAAACTCTTACAGCATGATCCAAGGTTCATGCTGTGTCGACCCCACATAGAATGTGATAAGGGCAGGAAGATGATGATGACGTTGGTACGGAACCCTTCATGTGTAAATTCGACTCGAACTGAACCGGTTTTTTAATTTAATTAGGTAATGTCAACGTTAGCTTGAACATTGTTCACGCTTTATCTTTGTAGCAATTAATATTGGTTCTGTTGATGTTTATAATTCATCCAAAAACTTTTCGTAATTTTACAAACCGCCATCGCTTAGCGCCAACCCAAATTTTCCAACAATAAACTCTAGTTAGCCACTTGGTTGTTCTTTACCAAACAAAAAACCATTTTCTAATCGGTAGGTGTAATTTAGGTCTAAAGCTAGATTTTATACTGAATATGTTTTAGCACCATTTAGCTAATAGGCTGTAATAAATTATTCAAATTGAAAAAATATAAGAAGTACAGATCTTTAACAGAAATTGTTATGATTGACCTTATTACGTATTTTATAATAAAACTGAGTCACGATATCACGAGTGATGATGTGATAACAAACTTTTTAGGACCTGTACTGTTTAAGTATTCGAGGTGTAGTTAAAAGCTACAATCAAATGTTGATCGCTGGATAGTACACCATTTTAACACTAAATTAGACCTTTCATTCGATTTATCATTAATCCTCCAACTGAGTAAAAGTGTGACTGAAGAAATGATTACTGGAAAAGGTCTATTATTCTACCCTCGATTATTTAAATGATAAAATTATTAATATTGACTAGTAATTTGACTGAATTTAAAGAGAATTGTCATTATTATTATTATTATTATTATTAATTAATAAATATTGTGTAATGAAATATTGCATGCGTACTACGCTGCGGCTGCTCTGAAACTGTATCGTGAAACGTCTGTTACAAAACTATATCACGCAATAAATAATTTATGATTAATAATAATAATAAAAATAGCGTGAACAAAACCGCGAAGCGTTCCTGTTGTTTTGTAATATAAGCTAACATGATAAGTTTGGCTAGCATGTACGACTGAAAGGGAACAATAACAAGCGCATATGGTGATGTTAAGATTATTCACTTTGATCTTGCCACTTCCTTTTGTTATGAATCTAAATATAAACCCTTGAAATGGATACTCCTACGTTACTCTTGCGATAAAGGAACGCACTTACGGCTTATTACCTAAAATAACATAAATGGACACGAATATCCCGACGTTCACCTTTTCCTTATTAAATTTGTTTTACAGGCAAGTAAATGAATTGAACCCATCCGTTTGAATACCCTTTGCAAATTATGCACTAGAGCCAACAAGGTAGAATATTGTCACAGCATAGTACATAATTGAATTAATTTAATGTAGACAGGTATCTGCGTATTCATAGCTATGTGCTGCGCCCGTCCCAAACGCTGTTTGCTTATCAAACTGAATCTGAATACATGAATATGAACCGTACACCCACAACTGTCATACTACTGAAATAATGAACATAACATTATTCAATGTTCATACTCGCAATTTATAATTAAATCCATTCAAATACGTTCAAATGATTAAGACCCCAACCAATCTTATTTCGGAATATACCAATCTATCCCAAAGCACACAAAATCTCATAAAGATAACTAGAGACTGAGATAGCCGTATGACAATGCAGGACGACCCTCCCCGACTAGAGATCGCACTATTATGCAAATTCATTCAGATAACTGAAGGCTGCATGTAAAATATAGTTAGTATTTTACAAACGTTCGATGAGATGAGGTATAGTATTGTGGATTGCAAAGGTGATACCGCGGTAAGCATGGGAGATAGCAACACGGCCTTCGGGGAGGTCGCGAAGCTGGCAACACTAGCGTTACCGTACGGCGTGTTTATTCTGGCACGCATATCGACCGGCGCGGCAGTCGCGAACCGCGCGCGAACCTCGCCGCACGTCTCCTACACCCACAGCTGCCGACAAATCGCTCCACAATAAACTATCACTACTGTGCAAAAGAAACAAAACAAAACGTTGGCTGTGACATAAAGCAAAGTGTTGCGGTCGGAACGGGCGGCTGTTCGAGACGGTAAGATTGTTACATCGATTTTATAATATCAACGAGAATCATAATCGTCTGGAAAATTGTTACTTCTAAACAAAGCAAAAATATGGCCTTGAGCTGCATTTTATTGGGATACTATTGAGCTAGACCATTTTTAGAGAAGTAATTCCTATTTTCTAACAAGAAGATAACCTCAAATGCAACAAAATTCTGTCGAGAAAAGCTCGAACTTTGTTTTAGAACATTTTGTTTCTCGAGATAGACGATTTCAATTCATTTTAGTGCTAGAATATTAAATATTGATCTGAATTGATATGATATCAATATCACAGTTCTAAATTATATTTTGGAGGTTGTGCTGTAGGCCGTGCAATGACCGTCTACGGAGGTCTTTGGCGCTACGGTGCTACGGCGTAGCAATTAGCGTCACACTCAACGCTTTATTTACGTCTACCGAATGGTTGTTGATAACTCCCGGTTAAGATCGTTTATTTTAATGGTTATTGCCCAGTTAGCTAACCTTATTTCTGTTTTATGTAGACTTTAAGAAATAATAATAAAACAGTATCGTTATTACAAGGCATAATTTAAATTAGCTTTTACATTCGAATATTTTAAAATAATAACAATTTTGAAGAGGCTATCAATGTTGCTATTATGAAATGAATAAAGTTTTCAACAGCTCTGTTGGGAAATGTGCATCCTTGTAACGCTTTCTACTTTCTGCAATACCGTGCTATAGTTTGCGCGGAATTTTCTTTCTTTCAGTTTTGGTTAATTTACAAACTTAGCTATTCATAAAAGCCTATGCTTATATGTAGGTATTAGCTAAGTTTGTAAAATTGTTTTACAATTATTCACAGAATCTGCGTGTAATCCCGATAATAGTAACGGATCGTTATCCGTTGTCCGTTAGTAGAACGTTATACGAAAAGGGTCATACATTTTGTGACAGATAACGTTGTTATGGTACCGTGTACCGTACATGTCAATTGAAAGAATAAAGCTGATGTAATGATATAGAGATGCGGTAAAAGACAATTCTTTATTTGACGCAAGCTGCCTTCGGGCTTCTGATAGCTGTTTCCAGTTCCAAAATGTAATAAGTATAAATAATATAATTAATTATAATAACACATAAATACAAAATAAATATAATAATAATTTTTTTGCTCAATATATTATATCTATCTAGTCGTGTCAATAGTTAATTCCAACCAGTGCGGTGAAAAGATTTAAAGTTCACCTCAAAGGCTCTTTTCGTTCACTTGACAAATGTTTTCTAAATATTTGCGATTCTACGGCATGCCTCGCGATGTTCTCCTTCATCGTTTGAGAGCTACTATAGCGCACATAATTTTTTTAAACCGAAAACCCATTGGTGCACGACTGGATTTGAACACACAACCTTAGGATCGGAAGGTGGGACCGCTACCACTAGACTGCTAGTTTTCTCACAATATTATATTGTATTTTTTTATTAGCAACTTTAATAGACAAATAAAGACAAAACGTGTGGAGCTCACTAAGCCGCGGGTTTCCTCACGATGTTTTCCTTCACCGTTTGAGAGTCAGTACTCTCAAATGGTGAAGGAAAACATCGTGAGCGAGGTTAATGTATAGTGAATTTAGTGAACAAGGCCGACTAAGCTGAGAGGATGGTACAGGTGCTGGGCAAGCCTACTCCATCTTAATTTGTACCGGGCACTATAGCGTCCCGTTAGTGTAGGCAAAAGTTGCCTCCTGACGCTTTATGAATAATCTAGTATAGATGGTAAATGGCCTTAGTTTGATAAATTTAAAATTAAGAAATCATTGTTGTATTTTCAGCTTACCTTTTTATAAAAGACTGGATTCCACCCACACATAATTACGAGTATATCAATTTGAGAAAATTTCAAGTTTTTTCCAAATTTGTTCAGCCGTGATTGAGCCAAAACCTTTCAACACAAACACCCTCACGATTTACAATATTAGTAGGATGTGAAAAATAAACACGCGATCGTCTGTTGTTTCTAAAGGTACTACTTTACCTGCCATACAGACACCCTACGACAGCAATCTTATATTATAAGAATCTTTGTCCTGACTGACTGACTGACTGACTGACTGACTGACTGACTGACTGACAGACAACGCACAGCCTAAACCCCTGGACGTAGAGACTTGAAATTTTCAGTGTAGGTAAACCTTGGTACGTAGGGGTGTACTAAGAAGGGATTTTTCAAAATTCAACCTCTAAAGGGGTGAAAAGGGATGAAAACCTGGAATCAATTTTTGGTCTAAAACTGCACATAACCTATATCAAATTAAAGAGCCGATTTTTCTCATTTAATTGATGTCATAATTACCTGTAAATTCTTTATTTTTGGCATGTTTTTCATGAAAAATAGAATACTTTTATTTTGACATATGACAGCGATGATACCACAGATTAGTAATAGATGATACAAAACATAATTATGGAAAAGGAACTGTCAATGTCAAATTACACTACATTCATAAGCGTCTAAAAAAAATTGTTGCAATAATATTTTAGACTGTTAACACTGCAGGTGGGTTACTATGTGGCCTTAGAGCAGGGCAGTAGTTGAACTGCGCGACTTTTTTGTGCTTAGTAGGTAGGTACCTGATACCTACGTGTGCTGGAATGGGACATAGGGTACTTTTTATCTGGGTAACGCGTGAGCGAAGCCGCGGGCGGCTGCTAGTCTATGATAAAACAAATGTGCTAAGTGTAAGAAAACTTTATATCTACGAGTGCCTTAGACGATATCATAGAAAAGTAGTGCCTTACCTACCTATAACATCTAAAAGATTTGATAAATGCCCTATACCGAGAGTACGAACAACACATGCTCAAAAACAGTTTAACGTTTTGGTTCCACATATATACAACAAGCTTAATAAAGAAATCAAAATCAAAAACATTAGTAATAATGAAATTAAGAAAATTATCCATATTTGGCTTAAAAATTTTGATTATGAGGGCATTGAGCGTATGCTCAACGAATTCCGCATTTAATATTAAAACAAAATGAGGTACAAAATAAACACAACATATTTACACAAATAATTCCTTTCCATAGACAAACATAAAATGTAGCAGAGATGTTTTACTTTCTTTTTTTTCTACCTTTCATTTTTTTTTACCTTTCATATATTTTTTTTTTATTGAGTAATATTATACATTTAAGTTAGATTGTCGGCATAATAATAACTGTCCTATCTCATGGGAGAAGCCGTTGGCTCCTGAAACACAGTTTTTACTAGTTCAGGAGCCTAAGGATTCATTTATATTGTAACCATTTTATTATGTCAATAAATTGATTTGTTTGTTTGTTTGTTTGTTTGTTTGTTTACTATGAAAACTTTGTGCGCCTCGTTTCAGTAAACAGCGCGTTAATACGACTTGAAATACGGGACGTTATCAATGCAATGTTTAATTTTATCTCGAACTGCCAACAGCTACATGTTTGCATTAGTACAACTGTTAAAACAATTCATTTTGATAAAATAACTACTACTCATGTCAGTCGTTCTTTCAAACAAGTGTGGTAAAAGGGTGAGTGCACCTCAAGGAAGCTCCTTTCGTGCACTTGAGACAATGTTTTTCGTACCTTTAAGGCTCTGGAATGACATTCTATCACCGTTTGAAAGTACTACGGCACACGTAACTTATTTGAATTTAAAAATGCGTTTCATAGGATTGGAGTTAGCATACTAAAAAAACTCTTCTACATTTAAGCTCGCTCTTGTACATGTTCCTTGTAATTTTTTATTTGTGAATATTCTCTGTGTAATATAAAGAATTTCAGAATTTGATCGCTAAGTAGTATACATACATAAGCCCGTGTCCCTAATGGGGTGCGCAGAGCCACAAGTATTCACAAGAAAACTTGCAGCCACTCCTGATTCCAAGTGCTAAAATGAATATGGTAAATCATGGTGTCAGGTGATCAGCCCATGGCCCTAATAGATGGTCCATCTTGCTGGAGAGGATACTATCCCTTAGTCGACTTTTACTACATGCTCGGGTAGAGAAGCAGCTGGACGTATATATGTATTTTCTTTACCCACAGTCCAGCAGAGCAAGTAAAGTAGACTACAAAATATGACCACGTGTAAAAATACACATGCCAGTATCAGTCCAGTATCACAAATGACGATTTGTGGTCGATTAAATAGACGTTGTCTGTAATAAAGCTAATCTACGGCCGACAAATGTGGTCAGTGCACTACAGGACGTACTATCCTTGGACCAACCACCCCACTTTGAACCTGTCGATATAGACTGGTTCTTCAACGGTTCATTACCACATATTGAGTTTTTTGTGAGTTGCAAGGGTTTTAGAAACGAACTCAGTTTTTTTTTGTTTTTATTCGAAAAGCAAAGGTATTTCAATTCAATGTAAATATTATGAACTTTTACATCACTAATTGATTGGCAATCAACGCACAGCCTAAACCAAGTCCTAGAAGCACCTAATTTGGAGGGTATATTCCTCATATGGTTGTGGGGTGCACTAAGAAAGGAATTCCCGAAGTAGAGGCACATCTTCTAGAAGATTTATGTACATGTATCCTGGTACGGAACCTTTCGTGTGCTAATTCAACTCGCACTAGATCAGTTTTTTAAACAATGATTACAGTTCAGTGTTTAAAAAAATACGGTTATGAAAGGGCATTTTCAGGATATAGCTTAGGATACGCTTATCCTTGGATAGAGGCCTTAACTGACAAGCTTCAGTCATCCTATCCTACTAATATTTTAAACGAAAAAGTTTGTAAGTATGGATGTATTGATGTTTATTACACTTACACGCTGAACGGATTTGAATGAAACTTGGAATATACATAGTACATGTGCTGGATTAACATATAGGCTATTTTTTATCGGGGTACCGCGAGCGAAGCCGCAGGCGGCAGCTAGTATGATATAAGTTATGCCTGTTGTAAAAACTATGCGGAAACTTAAAAATGAGAGTCCAGAGGTATGACTGCATGAAAAGGGTGGAGACCTTGAACACGCAGTTAACTGCATTAATCATGGAACGCGGCCACATTTTTCACCTCTTTATTTAATTAGTAGCTGGCCAAACGTACTTTCGTTGATTCCGTTTAAAACTGGATGAGTCCGTAATTGGATGCATGTTTTTACTGTTATGCTTTGAACTTTTCGGTCGTTTCGAGGTTGAAGCATTTTTGTAATGTCTGTTTCGTTCACACTCGTTCATAACGAAGGTTTTACAAAACGAATGATTGAACTTTCCGGTTGGCTTGTTTGAATTTGTAATTTATCTGTTTTCATTTGCTTTTCTTATATACTTATATAATGCTTTCGTGGCTGACTGACTAACATATCAACGCACTGCCTAAACTATAAGCCCAAGAAACATGGAACTTGGTACATTCCTCTTATGGTGTAGGGGTGGACTTCCCGAAATTTAACTCTTGAAAGACGCAATGAAAAGTTGAAGTTTGTATGAAAAAATTAAATAAACAACGTAAAGTCGCGGGATATTGCTCTAGTTTTATATAAATTCAATAGGTAATATAATATAATATTATTATACCGATTACCTTAAAGTTTTTAATGTTATTATAGTTTGTCTTTGTAACTGTGTTCTAAATAAAGTCAAAATATATTTGTGTGAATTCAATAGGTTGATAAACCTAAAAACGTAAATCGCCAAAGGATATCGACCACAACAGCCTACCGGCCGCTACATATCAGCCTACAAATTGTACCTTCACTCAGCGCCGCCAAATTGAGCACAAGGTCAAATCAACCGGCAATTTTGCGAACAGAGGTTTCTTGACCTAAAATACACAATATTATCCGTAATATTACTACACCTATACTTTTCAGTATAGGTATAGTAATATAGTACTTTTCTTTTAGTCAGCTCTGCACGTATTGGCCATGTCTTTCCTGTGGACAAGGCCGTCTAAACTGAAAGGATGGAATAGGTGCTGGGCAAGCCTGCTCCATCTTAATTCGTCCCAGGTACTACAGCGAAGATCTTACAAAGTTCGAAAACTTTGTGTCAAGTGTAAGAAAGAAGCCTTTGAATCGGCGCACTTTAAACCCTTTCACCACTCTGGTTCGACAGAATTAGTGACATGACTAGTAGTAGTAGTATTAGTTAGTTTTCGTTGTGAGATAGCAGGTACCATAAACTTGGGGCTTAAACTAGGGATTTTTTTTTTCTTCGCTCGATTTCGGTATTTTGGTACCTGTAGGTACGTTTATTTCAAAAGATTATTGCTATTAGGAATTCTGCGTACCAAAGTTGTTTCTGTTATTCAAATACAGCTAGAGGCGGTAACTTTCATAATTTATTCCAGTGACGTCTAGACATGCTTGAAAGGAATCCAACCAAGTCGTCTCTGCTTGTGACGCCGTGATGTGTGGTTATCACGAAGGGTAAATTGATTGGGAAGGGATGGAAAGCAATATTTTACTTGTCCATGTGAAATATTTTACCTTCTAACTGTCTTCAATTTGCATGCTTCATATCTTAAATTGACGCTGGCGTGGCGGGTGATTGCTCGGCTGAGACGTAAGAGGCGCGGGTTCGATTCTCGCTGCGGAAGAAATGGTTGCATGTTCCGCAATTGTTTCTGGGTGTTGTGGTAGCATGGTATCGGTGATTCGGATACCCACGATGTAGGAAATTCTAGTGTGGGGTTAGGACTATTGTATGTGACTGTTGGGTGTTATTATTATTATTGTTATGCAGTTGAATTCTCCGGTTTTTGTTACGTTTGTTATTATCTCAGTGATTTCAACGAGTGCGCCATATAATATGAGTAGGTACTATTCAGTTTGTTGGAGACTTATATTTTACTGCAAAGTAAAATAAATAAATCAAGATTTTATTATTTATCGAAGCCTTGTTAGAGTGTGACAGTTTTTTCTTCATTCCCTGGAGCTTTCGCCTAGCGACTTATTCAATAGTCGTTCCCAAGCATCGAATAAAATCACACTTTTATCGCGTTTTTATAAATCATACTTCTTTCGGCTTCGATAAATCATTTAGCTGTTTCTTGAATGTTCTGCCGAACCTTTCGATATGCAACCCCTCTTCAAATGAAAAAACTTCTCTTGCACGAAAGTTATTATGTATTAAAAACATTGCTTACTAGCTGCCGCCCGCGGCTTCGCTCGCATGGTACCTGAATAAAAAATAACCTATATGTTAATCCAGCACATGTACTATGTATATTCCATGTTTCATTCAAATCCGTTCAGCCGTTTAGGCATGATTGAGGCACAAACATCCAAACTTTCGCATTTATAATATAAGTAAGATAAGATTTTCGAGAGCAGATTAAAAGCATCGTTTAGTAGAAAAAATAATATAACACAATTTGTATTTCTAAAGAGGCTTTTTATGTCTGAAACCTTAAAGGCTTGCTCGTTTTTTTAATTCGGTTGCCCTAAAAAACAGGATGAACCGTAGTAAGAGTTTAAATGATGTAAGAATATCATCCAAGAGTTTATTTTTTTATTTTCTCGCTCACTCGTACTAAATGCATTTGCAAAATCGATCTTATTATGTTCAAAATTGGGTTGGTAACAATTTTAAGATTGCGTGTACCGCGTCTTAAGTTCTCAAAGAGAATGTGTTATCTTTAGTCGTTGAAGCTAATGCTTTTTGGATCGTCGTCCTCGCCTCACAGGATACCCAACTTTATAATCTTGATCCGAAGTTTTCGAAGCAAGCGAAACTACGATTTCTTTATTCGAGTAAAAAGTTTTTTTCGTTTTGATCTTATCGGAAATAATTCGATGACTGTGAAAAGTTATCAAGACTTTATTTCTATCTAGTATCACCTAACTTTTTCACAGTTTTCTATAGAAAATAGACAGCGAATTCAACAATTCTCGAAACACGATTCAAACAGCATTGTTTTTGACTCTGAACAGTAAATTACTAAGTTACATTATGATTTTTATCTGTACCATCTAACTGATAAAGTGATTTTAATGTACATTCTTGTGTACATTGCTAAGCAGCACATTTACCTACCTGAATCTAAAGAATATTTATGCAAACCCTGTTTCGTTATAAAGAAAAATTGAGAAATATTTACTTCAACGAACCCTTACGGCTACTTAACTAAAGTACTTTTATCAGCAGTAACGTAAAGGTGGAATTGTATTCTTTTCACTTTATTGAAATTCACTTGTAAAGGAGTTGAGCGTAGGTACCTACCGATAAGTTCTTAAATATAGAAGGGTCTATCCTCTTTATAAAATGGATTCTGAATGTAAATAGTGTACTACAACTACTGAGGTTATCATTATTAAATCAGTCATGTAATGGTGTAGTCACGTATATTGATAAACAATATAGTCCAATCTTGAGGTACCAATATGTATGTATCTAATTTAAGTGAGCTTTTACTTTGCATTGTATTGGAAAACATTTTAATGCATGTAGGATTTTTTGAAATTCGGATCCCACTAAAAGAAGGGAACGAAGTACATAAACATACGTAATGATTAGCACCAAATTGATGATGAACTGAACCGATTCGAAAAGACACATTTAAAATTCATAAAACCTTGTCTGCTAATTCCACCAGTAGTTTCACTGTAAGTAAGATTTATTTATTTATTATTACCAACTGCTTTCCCAAAAAAAGTTATCGACGAAATAAGGTTCCTAAATGTAGGTATTCTTCATTAATTTTCCAATAAATAACGACCTAAGGGTTCAAATTCCAAGCACGGCATGAACGCCTAACCTTTGTTTTGTAACATAAGTAACATGGTAGCAATTATGGGTTTAAAGGGAGAGCTTCATGCGGTTAAGTAAGCCTTGGGCTATAAAATAAATAAACAATACCTTTGTAATTTCGATCTTTCCACACCAATGTGTACGTAGAGAAAATTGTACGAAAATACCGTTTCATGCTTATAAAATGGTATTTTTCTAAGCAGATTTCCACGTAAAAAAAGTAGTCTTCTTGTAACAGCATTTTAGTTCTTAAAAACTTTCTAAAATCGGTCATTAAGTGTTATTACTACTCTTAATCGAAATAACTACGTTCGAAAGAACTAATGCCCAGTTATAATATAGATCACAATGAAAACATTGTATATTTTGTGTTTTGTCGACAAGACTAATTACATTTTCAAGTTCAACATGCACGGGGTCTGTTCCTTTTAATTATTCTGTCACTAGCCTGCCATTGCGGCTTGCGGTGCCCAAATATGTCTGTAAAAGCCTATCGTTCTACTGCCATTACACCGCAATCCATTCGCCCTGTTTTAATATTCTACTAACGGACGACGGAACGTCATTAGCATAGCAACGTTAAAAGTGACATAGAGTAATGAACGATCCATCCAAAGCGGGCGTTAGCCAGTTTCTGAATTTCGGTATCTTTTACTAATATAGAAACTTTCACTTTTATGAATTAGAGTGTTTCTATACAAAATAGATCAAGGGCTCTGAAGCCAAGACTACTGTCCGAGTGCCGTAGCGTAAATTATAAATAAGCCACAAAAGGTAACAGGTATTTTAGAATACCGGTATTGTTACGTAAGCTCGCCACAACCCTAGCCGGGTCAAGGTCTTTTATATTCGACTTAGATATACTTTACTCGTGACATTGAGAGTTTTCACGTGTTTATATTAAAATCCATAAAAATAAGACATCCGAATTTAAGACTTGTTAACAATAGTATTAGAATTTGTTGAGTAATATACATTACTGTTTTTAGAAAATGGTATTACACAATATAGGTTAGCACAATTCATAGTAAATTCAATTACATCAATTATAATTCATAATGACTTTTTTCTATATATAACTTTGGATTTGAGTAAAATATGTAGGTATACAAAATAATGTTTCTACTGTGAAAAGGAACAAAGCAATGTTTTGAATGTTCAAAGCAACAGAAGCTTAACAACATTTCATTCCAATTAAAATCCACCCGCAGGTAAAGTTAAGAGAATAAATTTAATTTTTAGAAAGTCAACTTTTTCAATTTGCCACAACATCAGCGTGAAACGGCGAGGTGCTCCAGACATAATATTCAAACAAAACAGAGAATTCAATTTGTCCAATTTCCCCGACTCTAAACACAAAAACATCCCCAGGGTAAGAATTCTTCCGAAAAACATTAGAACGACGCGATAGAAAAAGCACATTTCCTCTATACGACCCAAAGCCGATTATCTTTGTCTCTCACGCATCCCATTTTCGTGGTTAAATCGTTTGAATATTTACAATTAGCACAAACCATAGGAAGCAACATGATAGTTGCTAGCCGGTATTGAATTCTATTGACTTAAGCTTTGGTTTCACCGTCATCGACGCTCGTGGCGTAGCTTGCTTAGGCGTTCTTGATTGATCGTTGGAGTTAAGCAACTGTTTGCGCGGTCACAAATTGGGATGGGTGACCGCAAGTGGCATTACGAGCTGAGCGCTTCCGTGCTTCGGAGAGCACGTTAAACCGTCGGTCCCGGCTTTAAAGTCGTTAAGCCAAGACGGAGGCCTTTAGGCGGCCTAAAAACTCCATCACTGGAGTTGGCCACTAGCTCATACGAACATAAGTACATACCGTCATCGGCCGTTACCAGACGGCCGATATTTGAGGGCAGTTATTTATAGGCTATCAGTTATCGACGGCCGTTATCTGATGACCGTTATCAGACCACCGTCAGCAGACGGCCGCCTAGGAAACCAAAGCTGGCTAAAACTTTGATCCAGTGATTGCACATCTATACTAATATTATAAAGCTGCAGAGTTTGTTTGTTTGTTTGTTTGAACGCGCTAATCTCTGGAACTACTGGTCCGATTTGAATGATTCTTTCAGTGTTGGGTAGTCCATTTATCGAGGAAGGCTATAGGCTAGGTTTTTTTTCTTTCAAAATTAGGGATCCGTAATAAAATTGCTATTTTGTAACACAAGGTGTAAAATTGAAAACCTATTTTTGCGTGCGCTGCAAAAACTATTGACAATAGAACAAAATGATGTACTACGGGTTTGTAGATCCCATTAAGACCTACAAAAAAGTCCGTAAGAACATATATCTAGCTATCATGGTTTAATCACAATAACCGATTTTGTGTTCCAAATAATTATGAAATCGTCTGAAGAAAAAAAAACTACGTTAAATATGTATCGTAATATTAATCTTTATCGAAATTAAGCATTATTTTATCAAGAGTATTTATGTAGAAGTAAAATACTTTTTGTTTCATCTCAATCGGATATTTCGTTTAAAAGTTATCACGTGTGTAAGATGTTAAGAGTTGGTACCTATTAATGAGTTATGGGCCATAGTCCATTTATTGAGGGAGGCTATAATATAGGCAATATTTTATCTCGGTATTTCCACAGAAACGAGAAAAACGCGGGTGAAACCGCGGAGCACAGCTAGTTGTATTATAAATGTTTACACAACTGTATTGCAGTTCAAGACGCTTATACATTCTAGGATTATAAATGAGACGGTAAGCTACATAGGATTAATAATTTTCTACAAACATCTATGAATTTTTGTTCAGAAATGTCGATTTTCTCTCGTTGCATTCGTTCTGAGGCAGTACCGGCAGATGCATAAATCATTGGACTTGGCCAGAGTTTATTCTCGTCGGAATTGTACGTTTCATAACTAGATCATCAGACTGCAAAAAGTTTTCTGAGTTTTATCTCTTGAATCAAATGAGATTGTGCACGAACATTTCAATATTAGATTAAAAAAACTGGTCAAGTGCGAGTCAAATTAGCACTTAAAGTGTTCCGTGCCATCTTACATATTGTACATAAATGTCACTTGTATGGGGCTCCCTTTTATTTAGATTATTTGTTTGTTATAGCGGCGAAATACACATTCTATGAAAAGTTTAACTCCATCTATTGAGATACAGCCCGCTGACAGACGGACGGACAGCGGAGGCTTAGTAATAGGTTCCCGTCGGCACCATTTGGGTACGGAACCCAAATGACCCTCTTGAGATATTTGTAGCAATAATAACGAAGTTAATGGATCATGGTCTGCAATAAACGAATTTTATTATTTATTTATTTTTAAGCCGTAAAAAAAACTTTTTGATTTAAGACTGATGTCTTATTAATATTAGATGTATGAGTGAGAATGTATGTGTTTGTTTTTGTCTATGTCAGTCATTTGCATGATCTACCGATGATTAAGATTTTTAATTATATGAACGTATTTTAATAGACTAGAATTTTCACTAAGTCAGACACACGCTAAATTGATTGTTCAGAAAAAATGGCCGTAAAGATTAGATATAAATCTAAAGTGGGACTATGAGTTTCGAAAACATACACCTAATGCTTTTTCTCTATACTTTTGTTATATCGACGTTGAGGTGAACTAAATTTGGTAGCGTTTTATAGCTTCCGCATTTTATAGTAATGAGTAACGCCGCGGACCCCAGGTCATCGAAATGATTTTTCGTCATAGGAAATAAATACATTTTCTATTTTAGCGATAAACATTTTACGCTTTTCAAATGAGGTTTGATGACTTACAAACCTAACCTAACCAATGTATAAAAACTAGTTTAAAACGAAGAAGGTATAATAATCAACTTAACCTAAAATAAGCTATTTCATACGCACTCTTATACATTATATGTAGCTGGGTAGTTTTTTACATATATACTTGTAACATAGGCGTACGGTTTTTGTTTTTTAATCACGCTCCATTGATTGAATGAAACTTTAAACAGCCATAGTTAGTACGTATTGAATCTGGGTGCCGAGTAAAGCCATGGGCGTATACAGTAGTTATATATCTCGTATGGTATCCTAACACACAGTGTCATATGCCGGAGCTTCTGTACGATTCTTTCGTGTTTATCGCACAAAGGTGGGTACTCAATAGAGATACAACAGCCGACCTTTCGAACCCTTCCATTCAGTGAGCACTTGGCCTTTCGTCCACAAAGCCGGATCTCAAGACTGAAACTATCACAAGGTTGCTATGAAGTCTTTCTTATAAACACACACACATATATAGGTATTTTTAATCCACATTTATTAACTGTAGGAAACTTACAACTAATACAAATATAATAAAAGAAAAGATAAATACTAAATACAAAAATATAGAAATAATAAATACAAAAGAAACAGTCGGGCCATCTAAAGCTCATGAGATGGTATGTCAATAAATATGCCTACACTTTAATATCTACAGGTATCCGTTTGGATAATATCAAATAGTCTTGAATATAACTTGGAAATCAAATATTTACATAGAAACAGAAACAAAACAAAAATGAAAGGAACAATGAACTCCAACAAAGTGAATAAGGAAGGGCTGCACATCAAAGACAAATTGTGAGTTCCAAACATAATATTATCTACTCCTTGAGAGCACGGGTGGTCTAGTGAGATAGACGATTGAGTATTGAAGTGAATCTAAGGTTTGAATCTAGTCGTACATGCAATGGATTTTTCTGTGTGAAATTGGAAGTTTTCTGTTTATAGGTCCTTAGACCACCAGTTGACGTCATTCGCGTGTAGGTAATTTGTGGTTTTTTAAATAGCTAACAACCTTATGCTTTTCATTTAACATCGCCGGACTTTTAAAACTTGAGTGAACTTCTGTTTTAAAACTTGAATAAAAAACCTGTGGTGAGTCATATTACAAAAAAATGAAAACAAATATTGTTTTCGAATTGTCCACACTGCAGTGGACTTACACGAGTATATCAATGAATAGGAAAAATATTTTTTGGGAAGTTTCAGAAAGCAGACAAAACAAGTGCAAACTACGACGAAAATTAAAATATTTTTGTATTGTATTTCTTAGATAAGCAGCGAACTTTAATCCACCCTCGTGAGTAACACGCTATTCGATGACTAATGCCCGGTCCCAACATTCTACTAACACGACCGACGGACGGGTCGTTTATTATCATAGCGACTTTGTTATCTGCTATAAAGAGACATAATTTTTTTGACAGATAAATAACTTTGCCATGGTAATAAACGGCCCATCATCCATCATCATCTTCCTGCCCTTATCCCACTCTATGCGGGGTTCATGGGTGTAAGAGTTTTAGCTAAGGTGTCTTATGACCGGCCGCCTGCCTGACGTTAACCCTCCTTGGGAATACTTGCTTATTATATCTCATCATGCTGGAGGATACTATGCCTTAGTCGACTTTTACGACATGCTTGGAGAGAGAAGCAGCTGGACACATTTTATGTTTTTTCTTTACTCCCAGTCCAGCAGAGAAGCGAAAGAGAAACGGCCCATCGTCCATTCGTAGAATATTGAAACCGAGCATAAGGGTCGGCCAAGTCCGACTCTGGTATATTAACTTGCCTCCGCACTGTGTGGTTTATGATAATGGTATTTTTTGTTCTTTAGCTGTCCCATAAAAAAATCATTATCCTAAAAGGCGGAAATCAAACCCGCCACCACGTCTGTCATCAAACGTTTGCGGTCTTAAAAGCCTCATAAAGTTAAGAGACGGTGGTTGGCTTGAGTAAGCCCAAAAAGAGCCTTCGTAATGTGATTATTCTCGGCCTGTTTTCTGAAGATTCCGTAAGATAAGGCTACTTTTACACAGAAAATATAAGCACCTACAGACCTAAGCGATTTCTACTGGCTATCATCACGCTCAAGAGAGTTTATTCGCCCAAGTCAAGAATGCCGTCACATTAGCTGTAATATATATTATAGCAAGGCATATTACGAAATATTATGGTATATTTTCTATAGTAATCTTCGAGTGACCACAGACGCAGCTATAAAAAAAGTAAGTTCGTATGAGCCAACTTTTGTGACCAAGTTTTTTACGAAGCTATAGTAATGTATTTTATGCAAAAGCACAGTATATAGCTACGTCTGCGATTGCCTTAAAGGAAGGAATTCCAACCGGTAAAGTGAGAAAATTACATGGTTACACTGTAAAAAGACCAAAAAATGTAGGCTTTAATATACAAAAAGTTTCTATTCATAAAATAAACGGAAATCTTTTCTTATTATAGCAAAATGCTTTTAAAGCAAACTCTTGTATTAAAAATACTTATCTTTAAGAATGTAATGGCTCAGTGAACATTAAATCTTGCAGGAAAATGTTCATGGAAGCTTTATGGCAAATGCCCTTATTATACACCTTTATTCTACTTACATCAGGTTTTGTGAGATATTTTGTTGTGACAGATAGTCTAGTTTACTAAAAGTAGGTATTTTTGGTACTATTTTGCGCTACTTAGGTACCTAGTAAAACACTTGTTTGAATATAACATTTCTATTGTAATCGATATTCAGAAGTCCAGTCCATTGTCATTTAGGTTTTATGGTCCATTTAATTGTTATTCTTCGAGACGAAACTGTCACACCATAGCACAGGATTTATGATTAAGTAACTAAAATTGTAATCCTAAAGTTGTTTCGTATAAATATATTTCTTATCTCTATTTATTTTATACTAGCTGCCACCCGCGGCTTCGCTCGCGTGGTACCCAGATAAAAATAGCCTTTATGTTAATCCAGCACATGTACCTACCTTCTATGTATATTCCAAGTTTCACTCAAATCCGTTCAGCCGTTTAGGCGTGATTGAGGCACAAACATACAAACATCCTCACAAACTTTCACATTTATAATAAAGTAGGATTTTTAGTCAATAGTGTTACAGTTAAAACAAGTCAGAACCGGTCAGAACTAGTTTTAATAAATTTTTAATAAAGCCGTCGTTCGGTCTAAAAAATAACAATAAAATTGGCTGTGACATTGTGAACGTTTTTGTCACCTTTGTTGGCACACTGAATTTGAATTTTGAGCTTTACGTCGTAAAACGTAGGCTCCACGTGGCTTAACTGCGAGATCAGCTGTATAATAAGCGACATGAGACCTTGAAGCCGCATACTTGACGCATAAAAGTCTAATCAACCTGCATAAAATTCAGGCACTTTCGTCGCAGACTGTAGGAAGAAGTTGGAATCGAATGTGTTTCAGGTTATTTCGCACCTTGGAAATTTCTATGGCATTCAGGGAAATTGCTTTGGAATCATGGCATGCCACACGGTAGGGCAGAAAGCATGAAAATAGTGCAAAGCACGGAAACATCAAAACTACTTAGGAAGCGTTTTTTTGATGAATTATATATACCAATGCTGTTGTTATTGTGGCAATGATGATAGCTGGTTTCGCTCATAGCTTTTTTAATTTAGTGCTGGACTGCTATCACATTGTAGTAATGCCACTTGTTTTGCAGGACCGATGCAGGACGACTGCAGGCTGCAACCGTCTATATTGAAAGCGTATAAGTTTGCAGGACGATCGTATTTTAGTGATGTCTTATCAGTCAAGCCATGGATTGTGGCATTTGCGACGTTGCCGTTGTGTCATCATGCGTGCGAAGCGAATCTTTAGCACAAGTTCAGTAATTTGCTGACGAATCTGTCACAAATGGTCATCAGTTACTTACATTTGCGGTTATTATCTGTAGTTGCCTTAATGGGAACAAGGAACGTAAAGGTACGATTTTGATTTCCGCTTCGGGTTAGGTTGTTGGGAGTGCTTACCTTGCCCATTGAATGTTCTAGCGACTCGATAACTCCACTAACTGGTGCTTAGCCTGTTGCATAGCAACTCAAAATATCTCGCAAACATCAACTTAGATGACAAACTCTAACGACAGTTTTTATGGCTTCAGAGGAGAATCATATTACCATTTTACGATTCATTTCATTTATTAGCTTGTTTTGTTACCAGAAACAGAATACAATGGACCAAGATATATAAATCATTTTTATTGCAGTCTAGGAGATTGTATTTATATTACCTAGTATTCAAATTCAAGATTTCTTGATAGAGGAATGAGGAATTTCTTACAAAAACTTTTTATTTTTGTAAGAATTCCAAAAAGATCATACCAGAACAACCAAATGAAATGACCATGTCTTTCCTAAGGACAAGGCCGACTAAGCTGAGAGGATGGAATAGGTGCTGGGCAAGCCTACTCCATCTTAATTCGTCCCGGGCACTACAGCGTCCCATTTGTGAAGGTAAAAGTTGCCTCCTGACGCAGTATAAAATATCATCTACTAGATGGTAAAAGGTCTATAATTATGTCTTGTAAGGGAATGAGAACTAAGAATTAAGAATGTTACATTATTGATTTAAACCTACCTATAACGTCAATATGAATTATCATCATCATCATCATCTTTCTACCCTTATCCCATATTAAGCACTATTACTCGATTTTTCAGTACTCGCTTCCTTACCAAAATATTAAAGTAAATAACAAATTAAAAGGTGAATAAAATCCTCAGACTACTAACTTTCTTTAGAAACACCTCGAACAGCTTAGTAAAAATATGTCAAGGGCTTTTTAACGAGTACCTATATGCAGAACCCACAAAAGCCACCTTTAGAACCTTGATCCATCGAATACAAAATTTCTGTAATTATTTTTCGAAGTGGAAATATTAATCAAAGTCACATAGAGGAAGGACGACGAATGTGATATGTTTAGACTTCCTTGAGTAAAAATTTTTATATGTGCGATGACAATGCAGAGCTCGTATTTTGGCAAGAAAGTATCTACAGAAAGTACCCTACTTTCACATTATAGCACGCAAGAATTTTTTTTTTTACTTCGGTTATTTTGAATTAGGATTTCCTCATTGCTTATAAATATACAAATACAAATCAATTTATTGACCTAATAAGTAAATATGTTACAAAATAAATAAATCCATAAGCTCCTGAACTAGTAAAAACTGGCTTCAGGAGCCAATGGCTTCTCCCATATAATATTTTCATAACTCATGGAAGAAGGTCGACAATTTAAGTTAAATAGTTTTTATGACTTATCTCTTAGTTAAACGTTATATAATTGATTATAACTCAGATTTCGTCATAGCGTTGCATTGAATAAAGTTCAATCAAAATGAAGTGCAAAGCAACATTCAAAATGACGGAGCAAAATCCGGTAGCCGCGAACGAATTTAATTTGTGAATAAAATGGCTGACTTCAATAAAAATTCTGGGTTACTTTATGTTATGCTCTAAAAGCCTGTTTTATGATTGCTCGTAAAAAGAGGCTCCCGGAGCCAATTTTGTTCTTTAATTAGGGTAACGCTCTTGTTTTACACCAATTGTATTAGATAGCTCTGTACAAGTTTCACGGATACCTAGCACTGCTGAAAACATGAGCTAACCCCTCCATACTAAGCAATTCTACTAATTATAAATTTGAAAGTTTGTGAAAATGTGACGATGTAAGGATGTTTGTGCCTCACTCACGGCCGTGCCGTATGACCGACTGAGTTCCAGCTGTCTGAAAATACGCCTAAGACATTGCAAAGATAGATAGACCCGACATCGACTACCACAGTAACAGAAAAGCAAATCATTACGTACCACAGTTCACACCAAATCTATACCTAAATCTGCAGCATTGGTTTTGACATACTTACCACTAATTGAAGCTTCAAGCCCCTTGATGCACACCCAGTAATTATACCAAGCCAATTCGAGCTAATTGTTTACTCTAGTAGACTATAGTAATATTCGAACAAATCCATGCAAATGGGCTTTGTCAGTAATGAGCTTTTGTAAATAACAGTAATAATCACGTATTAGCATAACTAATTGTATAGTATTTTTCGTGTTTGTAAATTGCATTGAACATAAATCCGGATATCATTGTTTATTTACTAGATTAAGATCCGACTGCACACCTAATTGTCTTCTGTTCTGTCACTTGGTTTTTTAGAGTTCCAACGAGACCCTATTACTAGGTCCGTCAGTCCGTCCGTCTGTCAGCGTGCTGTATCTCATAAACCGTAATAAGAAGAGAATTGAAATTTTTAGTGTGTGTTTCTATTGCCGCTGTAACAACAAATAATAAAAATAAAATAAAAGGAGGTCCCATTCAAGTAACTTTTATGTACATGTACGAGGATACAGTCAAGTGCGAATTCGACTCGCACTTGACCGGTTTTATTTATATATTCCGTACTGCCTACTTATTTATGATTTTTCGGTTAAAGTACATACACACATAATATCACGCCTGTTTCCCATAGGGGTAGGCTGAGATCACGGATCTCCATTTGCTACGATCCTGACATACTTCTTTCGCTTCATTCACTTTCATAACATTCTTCATACATGCTCGTCGGTTTAGGGTACTCCTGACCTGGCCCTTTTCCAAAACATCGCTAATTTGGTACAGGTACGTACGCCTAGGTCTTCCCCTTCTAGGTTAAAGTATTTTGTTTTATTATATTCTAGCGATAAAAATATGTGATACCTAGCTTATTTTGTTCAGTGTAGGTGTCATTGAACTACCTAGACTGTATATAACAAATACGCCTCAATATCTCTTACATGTCAGACCTCACCTTCACAACATAATCTATTGATTATCAAGAGCATAATGTCTTGATTAACCAGTTTGCTACAGAAATTCCGAACATGGTTCTGCCGAATAATGAAATTGCTTATTACGTTACGAAGCTCCCGCTCATTCAATTTAGACATTATGAACATACCTACTACGTAATAATGCTCGGTGCATCGGGCCAGGGCCGAAGTAAGGACAGGCCAAGGCTACAAGCGAATCTATTTAATAAATCCAACAGTTTAAAGTTCAAATAACATAAATATTTGTGGACATTTGACACAGCGCCATCTAGCCCCAAACTAAGCAAAGCTTATACTATGGGCATCAGATGGCTGATACAATACTTATATACATACATACATACATAATTATCACGCCCATATCGCTAATGGGGTGGGCAGAGCCACAAGATAAGAAAACTTGCAGCCACATCTGATTTACTTCTAAGATGGATATGGTGAACCATGGTGACAGGTGATCAGCCCATCGCCCATATAGGTAGTCCATCATGTTGGAGAGGATAATACTTATATACTATTTGTTAATACATACTTATAATAAGTACAACACCCAGACCCAGAAGATATATTTGCAGAACATACAAATATTTCTCTCGTAGCGGGAATCGAACCCGCACACCGAGGTAATATCAATTGTATTATACTACGTCTAGTCGTGTCACTAGTTCTTTCGAATCAGTGTGGGAATTAAAGTGCGCCTCAAAGGCTCTTTTCGTGCATTGACAGTCATGTTTTCGAATATAAGTAATTGTATTGAAGTTACGCTACGACATTTACGATGTTTTCCCATTAAAATTCAGTAGAACAGTTCAAAACATTTATTTGAAAACTAAGCTAATTTCCAACTAAAGTGCAAATACGTCGGCGTGACCTAGAACTATAGCAGGTAGCACGATAAAAATATTTTCCTAGAACACACATCGAGGTATCAGTCAGCCATTACAAGTTTTAATTTTCATGAAAAAATTGCTCCAAATTACTTAAACACTCGCAATTTATTTCTGACCCCGCAAGGAACCTTGACACAACATTCATTGGCTTGCAGCTCCCTCAGACTTAGAGCACTGGTGGTCTTGTGGAAAGGTGGAGTGGGTTCAAATCGACAAATTGATTTTTCTGTTCGAAAAATGTATGTGCGCTGTACCAGTGCTCTCAAACAGTGAAGGAAAACGTGAGGAAACCGGCATGTTGTATTGACCATGTCTTTCCTGTGGATAAGGCCGACTAAGCTGAGAGGATTGTATATACATCTAAAATTGTCCCGGGCATTACAGTGGGCACCCGTCAGTGAAGGCAAAAGTTGCCTCCTGACGCAAATAAATCATCTCTACATCCTCAATACAAGTCAATGGCACGCCCAAGTCGTGATATCACGTAGATTTTTACACCCAACCATGTAAAATACCCGAACATCGAAATTGTCACAAGTTGGACTCTTGTTTTTCGAACCAGCGACATGTCACTTCAACAACCTGTCAAATTAACGACCCGTTGAGGTAGTAACATGTCGAGCAACCGACACAATACCTAAGTACATAATACAATAGATACCTTCTGATAATGAGGGCTAGAGATATCATTTATCAATTTGCGATAAGAAAAGTTTTACCCTTTAAAAGCATAATCGAGTCATTTTTAACAAACAGCAAAGTAATATTTTGGGGTTTATGTATGTATGTATGTATGGCAGATGCACGCTGCATTACTATGCTACCTAAATTCTCAGCAGTTGGTTTTTTTTTTAATAAATACTTGTTTAACCCTTTTTAGCAGATGTCAATGTTCCAACCCTGGTTAATTCTCTGCTGGACTGGAAGTAAAGAAAAAGCATAGAATGCGTCCAGCTGCTTCTCTCCGAGCATGTCGTAAAAGTAAGGGATAGTATCCTCTCCAAAATTATGGACTATTTATGTTTACTTGTGGCTTTGTCCACCCCATTAGGGATAGAGGTCGTGATAATACGTCAAAAGTTCCTTTCAAAGTTTTTTGACGTTTCCGAACGTGTGTTTGTATTTAATGAAAGCGTTCAAAATTAACGCGAAAACTTCGTGAGGGAACCGGCATGTCGTAGAACCTAAAAAGTTCGAAAACATGTATTAACTGCACAAAAGGAGCCTTAAGGTCATAGCCCACTTACACGACTCTGCTCCACCACCACTCGCAACCAACACCGCCCTAAGCTTTAGACGAGTGCTGGCAGTCCACTCGTCGACAGCTAGCAGACGCCCAGCTGTCCACGCATCAACAGCTAGCAGACGCCCAGCTGTCCACGCATCGACAGCTAGCAGACGCCCAGCTGTCCAAGCATGACAGCTAGCAGACGCCCGCTTGCTCGTCTACCGACTGAGCAGCGCCGGCGCCGGCGCGCGAGCGCTCGTCTACAACGTGTGGCCATCGAGGCGTCAACTACCAAACAGTCCGATAGCGGGAAGCTTGCTGACACCGAGCTGTCTGCTAATTTATGTTGTCAATATAAACTATATCGCAAGGCCACGACTGAAAGCCCATATTTTAATGATGTTTTATTAGTCGGGCTATGACCTTTTAAATCCTTTTACCTTTTACTGGTTCGCAAAGACATGACTTCTAGGCGCAGAACAGTATGCTACATACCCCTGGTGCAAGTCTAGCTCCGTCTCTGCAGAGCCTTGACCCGACCTTCACCCCTTCAGTCAGCGGAGCACATATCTGCGCCTTTCGCACTCCGCTGCACCCGCCTCCGAGTAACACTTGACATAGACTTACGTCAATATCGTAGGTCTGTGACATTCACCCATGCGTATTTTTTGAAAAGACATGTGGAAATTCATGTGGAATACTGCGATTGCTTCATGCAATAAAAAAACGAACTAAAGTCTTTTACCATCTATAGTAGATGACTTATACAGCGTCAGGAGGCAACTTTTTACCTTCACAGACGAGACGCTGTAGTGTCCGGGACGAATTAAGATGGAGTAGGCTTGCCCAGCACCTATTCCATCCTCTCAGCTTAGTCGGCCTTGTCCACAGGAAAGATATGGTCATACGTGCGGAGCTGACTAAAAATAAAAAGAAAATTGTTTAATTCAGACGGCACCCTAAGGGGAGCCTGAATCGCGCCCATGTATGTTCCGCGATTTTTCGAATTGACTGACTGACAATTAATGCACAGCCAGAGGCTATAGTCCTCTTATATTGTAGGAGAGGAATATATCCTCTTATGGCGTTGTATTTCGGACATTCCTATCAGTGCACCCCGCACTGATAGGAATGCCCGAAATACAACTCCCAGGGGACGCAGCGGGATACTAATAAATACTATTACTAGTTTGTATTTAAAAAAAAACGAGCAGACGGTGTTTCTCTAGTTAATAATAAAGGTTGATACAGAATTGACCCACCTACGTCATCATATTGTTCAAGGTTCGTGTAGGGTTGGTTTAGTATACAATGAGATTATACTGCAGTCAAGCTAAAATTCTGAACTTTAGCAGTTCCTGGTGCGCGACCTTCAGTCGTCCTTGAGGCATATTTCTGCGCTACTATTATGTAGGTTTAGCAGCGGACCGAAGTGACTGATACACACAAAGGAAGGCCTATAGCTAGCACTGGTTGAAGTCAGGTTGCAGATGGCAATAAATACTTGACAAAAAATATCAAATTGATAATTGGCTTTTACCCCTGAATACTCAAACGCGACTCAGAGTTGAGCACGTTTCAAGTCACGGTTTTTTGACAGTTTTTGATGAAAATCTGTCAAAAACTCGTTACTTGAGACGTGCTCAACTCTGAGATGCGTTTGAGTATTCGGGGGTTAGTTGCTTGCTTCGTCTGTAACCGTCATTGACTCAGTCCACCAAAACCATCTAGCTTCCTACTTCATTGCTTAATGACCAGCAGCAGCAATATCTATAATATTTCATTCAAGAATAAGTACATCCAGTTTTATCAATGATTGATCAAAGAACAAAGCTTTCACAGTAGAGTCGGCGAGAGTCATTTCAGTCTACTGAGATACTCGTAGCAGTAAGAAAAAAATATGGCGTAATTTAGTGAAGTATAAATATTAATGGTGTTTTGTGACCACCTCACAAAACTCGAGCTGAGCTTAGTGCTCGGCTGAGACGTAAGAGACGTGGGTTCGATTCCCGCTACGGGAGAAATGTTTGTATGTTCTGCAAATATTTCATCCTGGTCTGGGTGTTGTATTATGTATTATAAGTATGTACTTACAAAAAAAGTATATAAGTATTCTATCAGCCATCTGGTTCCCATAGAACTAGCTTTGCTTAGTTTGGGACTAGATGGTGCTGTGTGAAAAGTTCGCAATTTTTTTATATTATTTATTTATTTATGCCTGGTCCCAATACTCGTATTATATAAACGGACGACGGATTGTCCATTGCAATAGCAACGTTGTACAGTCCAAAATACACGACGCTTCTCGACAAATAATGACAATTGTAATGGAAGTCTCTCCGTTAGTAGATTGAAACCGGACATAACTGATATAGCAGTAGGAAAAGAGATGACGTAATTTAGTGAATGTAAATGTCAAGGGTCGTGTTTTAATGAACACACACGCCGCTGCGCCGGCTGCAAGTGGCACTCAACACGAGCTCTGTCAACGGATTAAACAAATGCCGAGGGCTTGTGCAACAGATCCACAACCAAATTTATGTAACTTTTTCATCAATCATTCTTGAGGTTCCCGAAGGGTGCCAACGGGACCCTATTACTAAGCCTCCACTGTCGGTCCTTCCGTCCGCTCGTCCGTCCGTCTGTCTGTCAGTCAGCGGGCTGTATCTCATGAACCGTAATATGTAGATAGTTGAAATTTTCTCAAAATATGTGCCGCTATAACAACAAATAATTAAATTAAAAGGGGGCCCTATACAAGAAATATTTTATGTACATGTAGTATGGAACTCTGTGTGTGAATTCGACTCGTACGTCTTATTTTTTTTTTAATACATTACCATCAGCTACCAAACTAAAAAAAACCGCATCAAAATTGATCCGCTACGAGGGCTACGAGGCCACAGACAAACACACGTCAAACTTATAACACGAGGGGTGTATTTGCGTCGGGGGTTTAAAATAGTGCCGAATATAGAGGTCGTAGTATGAAGGAACGTTACTTCTTTCTTCAACCTTGTAATAGTAATAGTAGTTCAAATGCGACGTGCCACAGGTCGGCAGTTGTCAGCCCCCAGAACAATTAAACGGGTGATAAATGAACAAGCATGTCGTGCCGGTTTCATTCAACAACGTCCTCTACGGTTATTGTGGCGTAGCACGAATTCTACGAGATCCTTACAATCATTAAAGGACTAGAACCACCGAACATAAACCCGATTGCGGTTTTTGAACTACTCAAAAAATATTCCTCTTTAAATGTGTAATCCTACTAATATTTAAATGCGAAAGTTTGTGTGGATGTGTGGATGTAACGATGTATGTTTGTGCCCCAATCACACTCAAGAATATTACAAACTTTAGGTACAACACTAGTGTAGATTTAATATCCTAGTAGTACACAACGTTCATGAGTACATAAACCCTATAAGAACTTGTAGCAAAAAAAATGTATTTGTTTTAGCAACTTGAGCAAGATTAGAAATACCTATGTGCGATTGAATTTATCACAAATATAAATTTCCTTATTGTAATTTTAAACTTGAATAAAAATCTCTTTAAGTGTGTTTAAAAATGAGACAGTATAGTCCGTCAATTCAGGACCACAGGTTATAAAAAAAACTTTATGAGGTGGTGGTACCTCTATGTGGTGAGACGTGTTACATTGAATTCGAATGATTGTAATAAATAATAAATAAATAAATATTTGAGGACATATCACACAGCGCCATCTAGCCCCAAACTAAGCAAAGCTTGTATTATGGGAACCAGATGGCTGATAGAATACATAATATACTTTTTTTTGTAAATACATACTTATAATACATAATACTACAACATTTCTCCCGCAGCGGGAATCGAACCCGCGCCTCATGCGTCTCAGCCGAGCATTCGCCCGCCTCGCCACAGAGGTCGTCAAATTGTAGATCGTTAGACATGGTTGTACAGCAGGGTTAAGAAAACCAAGGCTAGAGTCAACACAACATAACTTTCTTCGAAATGAGCGGCTCGTGCAAAAGCCCACAAAAAAATGCATCAAACACGATTTTCAACTTGTGATAATTTAGTTCTAATGACGACAAAGGTGAAGGTTCCATTCCAATTTTATAAGTTCTCTTATAAGTAAAGAAACGCCTGGCGTCTTTGTACGCGTTGAGTTTTTTTTCATACAAACTTCAATTTCCCGGATGCTCCAACTTGGAGTTGAATTTCGGAAATTCTTCCTTTCTATACTCTCCATCCCAAGGTTGTCTGGAAGAAATTGCTCTTAGCAATAAGACCGCCGTTTATGTATATCTGTTTTTGTTTTTTTAGTACTTACCTAAGTTTTTCTTATCTATCTATCTACACCAAAAGAAGAGCCCCCAAATTTCATGTTTCAAGATTTATGGTTTAGGCTGTGCGTTGATTGACAATCAATCAGTCAGTTAGTAAAGCAAGAGTTTATATATTTAAATAGTCTTTCACTTTTGGTAGTGGAGCGAGTTGTGAGGTTTTAGGTTCTAATTCTAATTAAGCTGGAAAGCGCTCGTTCTTGGGTAAACCAAATGAGTTTCTAGTGAGATTAAAAGGGGTTTGAGGAGATTTTGGCATAGTACGAATATGCCACGTTTTTTTCTAAATAGTGCTGCTCGCTTTAAGTCTCACCCTGAGGTTTTAATCTAAACCAATTTAATTATGAAAAAATATTAGTCAGGGTTCTATTTTGAAAAAACTTATACCTGCTATAACAAAAACACATTTTATTGACGAACAAACAATATTTTAAATTTCGATATTTTGTTTTCATACTTTTGTTCTACAGACAATAGGTGAAAATCATTTTCTCGCTTTTAGCATCTAATTTTCAGCTAGAAATTCCTCTGTAAAAGAACTAAAAAGAGCGCAATAGGATCGATGGGTGAACTTGATTAATTTATTGGCTTCATAAAGTTCATTGGTTACGTATCGGCATTGACATTACCTTGGATTTATCGACGCTTGTGAACCTAAATAACCTGTTAGCGCTTATTTATGTGGATTTGGAGAGTGATTTTTATCCTCAACAAATGGCTTTTTATCCGACTGTGAACAAGGAGGGTAATGTTTTTGATGTACGTGAATTCTTTTGGCTGAAACTGTAGTCCAAAAGGCTGGACTGATTTTATTAAATAAGATGTCGTTGGATTCGTCTAAATAACGTGAGTCGTGGATTTGTTTGACACTAAAGTTCAAAAAATCTAATATTAAGAACCCAGGCTTTAAGAACCCATTTTCAATGAACTAAGACGTAGACTAAAGTGGAATCGAAAAAAAATCGAATATGGCTGATGTACCTAAGTAATATGCTACCTAAATTCTACAGTCTGCTTTATTGTTCTTTTAAATAAATACTTGTTAGGTTGATAGACACAATATTATTACCATATAATAGGCGTCATTTTAATGATTGGCTTGAAACGTTAAAACATACTCATTATTTCCTAATGTCTTGTTCATAGTTAGTGGCTATTACCCACATTATATCTTCTGATAAATTAAGATTATGTCTAGTTGACGACCTGTAAGGTTGCGTCTAGACTGGGCACGACGAATGAATAGGTATAATTACGGTTAAAAATATTTATACTAATATAAGCCATTTAGTATGCTTCTCAGTAGGTACTTACCAACAGATACGCAGATTTCGAACGAATTTCACGCTATGTCAAAATCGTTCTTGCCAGCCATTACCGCCGCGGTCAACTTCACGTCCCGTAAATACGTAAGGAGACTATTTTAAAACTTTAATTTGATTAGAAATTCAAAGTACCTACCAGGCGCGGTCTGAAGGGGGGGGGGGTGTCACAGGGGACATGACCCCCCCCCCCATTGAAAAATCGTCTACAAATTTACAAAATATTAAAAAAAAAACAAATTTTCTGCCCCTAGCCGCGATGCCAATAAAAATAGAAGACTTCCATTTGTTTTATAATGTGTGCAATAAAATTGTGTATTGTGCAATAACATCAGGTTTACTCGACATATTCTAATATTAGTGACTCCCTCCAAAATTACAGGCTGCAACCGCGCCTGGTACCTACAAACAGTACCTACCTAATACGCTTAGCGCTCAAAGCAGAGCAAGTTTATGTATTCCTAAGCTTACCACATTCAAATCTGTTAAACACATTCACACTCCGACTAGCTTACACCAGTACTATCGGTAATACCTACCTTAAGCTCTGCGTCTCTGATACATTACTGAAGGATTTAGGCTAGATCCACATAGAGGCCTACCTACTATACAATATTGAAAGCACTCCTTTATGTCACCTTTGTACTCGAGCACTAACTTGTAGTGACCCCGCCTTCCGATGATTATGGTTATGGGTTTGAATCCGGTCGTGCAATTTTTCTGTTCGAAAAATGTGTCAAAAAAGGAGCCTCTTGAGGTGCACTTTAATCCTTTCACCACACTGGTTCAAAAGATTAGTGACATGAATAGTGACGGCCTCGATGGCGTGGCGTTCGATTGCATGAAAAAATGTTTGCATGATCTGTAAATATTTCTTCCGGGTCTGGGTGTTGTGGTACCATGGTACTCATAGTTTCTGATACCCACGACACAGGGAATCCTAGTGTGGGGTCAGGTATGTGACTGTTGGGTGTGTTATTTATTTATTTATTTATAGTAGTAGTACACTTGTATGGAGTCAATACTTAGACGACGTGGCGTGAAACCATATAATAATTTCCACACAACTAAAGCCTTCCACTATCTATACTAGATGATTTATACAGCGTCAGGAGGCAACTTTTTGCCTACACTAACAAGACGCTCGCTATAGTGCCCGGGACGAATTTGGAGTTTTAAAGGAGATTTAAAATGGAGTAGGCTTGCCCGGCACCTATACCGTCCTCTTAGCTTGGTCTACCTTATCCACAGGAAAAACTGACCAATATGTGCTACTTTCCACACAACGTCTTCGCCATTTGTGTTTAAGCCGCGCCTTAGGTTTAAAGAATTTATTCTCAAAAATACATATCACTCACTTCCATGAGAAAATAACTAGGAAGGGTTTTAGTTGGATAGATCGTCTTAAGTAACTCTGTGTACTCTCTTATTTCTTTTATCAGAAACACTATAGGAAACTACAGTAAGTCAGTGGTCCGTCTCAATGGCCAAATCTCAGTTGTGTACCGTAATTTGCGGCTGTTTACGAGTCACTGGAAGCCATTGTTGTGCATACAATACTATACTGTACCTCAAAGGGCGTATTTGCGAAAGGGGGTTATAGTACTGACCGAAAGCGTTGGTAATCGCCACATCTGTATAGTGCCTAAAGTACTGGAGATTTATTTATTTTAGATACCTTAAAGAATATGAATATAATCCTATCATGTATGGTTCCTAGCTTCAGCACGCAGCTTTGCTTGCGTGGTACCCGGATAAAAAGCAGATTATACCTACCTATGTAATTTCATAGACTTAAGTATTTTCACTGCTAACTTTACGATCGACGGACAACACACTCAGCCAGTCTTAAAATCTGTTAAAGTCGACATCTACAAACCTTAACTCCAAAACATAAAACAAAAAAAGTGTACAGCGTTGCATTCATCCGTCATTCTAAGACAGTTACCCATAGTTAGTTAGTTTTATGTGCTTGTAATTCACCAGCGATCCAGTCCGACGGCCATGGTTTATGGGTTAACCCCCCTGATACATTATAACGCTTAGTGTGTGCCAGCTTTATTTCCACTAGCACTTACCCTTTCTTGTTACAGGTGTAGGAGATACGTAAAAGGCAATGGATGTTGGTACGTAGAATGCATATTTTATGAATGGGAATGTGAGGTGCTTGGTTTTATCAAAATATGGATAAAGCGGCTGGTTCTACCTAATTTAATAATCATTGTGATATATGCGTACGCTACTAAGCGTACAGGCTCTATATCACATGAATATATAGGCCTAAGATACGACATTATTATTTATTTCAACTCATGACTGATGGCAGGGGTGGAGCACATGTCACCCTTGAACGAAATTCTAAAAGTAGGTAATAATCTGTCGCCATAATGTTCAAAACAACACTTACGTAACTTTGTGGTGACGTAATATTTGCGTGGTCTGAAACCACAATTTATTTACAGCGCCATAAATATGTGTAAGGTCGTAACGCAAGAAAATGTTAATTTTACTAATTGAAAGTAAAACATTTATACGTGCGTAAGTAATTCCTTATCTCGCAGTACGAAAATAAATTCGGCAAAAGATTGTTATTGCTAACCCACTTTCATGAATATTACATAAATTATGATTGTCTAGGAATTCATTTGCAATTCTATATCGAAACGAAATCCATCTGCCTGTGAACCTCACCTGAATATCTATGACTTATTATTTTTTCCAGGTCGGAATCAGAAAAAATGAGATTTAGTCGAGATAGAATACGTAATACAAGACCGTTGACATTGCTCGTAGGATGTAGATGTTAGCCAGTTCAATGAGAGCCGAATGGAGTCTCGTGCACAAATGAGTCAATCGCATACGAAGCACCAGCGACCCGAGGGGACTTACCGGAGTTGCTCGCAATCGTTACCACTAGATATTCTGTAAGTATAAAACTCTGTTTTTGACGCGTACCCCAAATAGGATGAGAGACTTACCCCCGAATACTCAAAAGCGACTCAGAGTTGAGCACGTCTCAAGTCACGGTTTTTTGACAGTTTTTGATGAAAATCTGTCAAAAAATCGTCACTTGAGACGTGCTCAACTCTGAGATGCGTTTGAATATTCGGGGGTTATTATGTTACTTTTTTGACAAGTTGCGACTGAGGCACGCTGTCAAAACAAGCAACTGTCAGCGTCTGTTAGTTGTGTTATTTGACATCGAGCGACAGTTGCTTTTCTAATGTCCGTTTCCAATATACTTGTAACGGACTACGGATCGATTATAACTATAGGAACGTTATTTTTTCTGTCAAAGAATGTGCCATCGCTTTAAGGCAGATAACAAGTTGCTAATCGGTCCATTAGTAGAATATTAGAACCGGGCATAAGAATAAATTTAATACGGGAGCGCTCCCGTACGATGCCTAAGCGACAGCCGTTCGGTGACTACAAGCCAAAGTTCTAACAAACCTATCATATTTCGAATCAGAATAGGTAACTTTTAACGACCTAACACGCCCAACATGTGAGCGGGCGGGAAAAGCAGGCTTCATATTCTCGGCGAGAAAATTTTGCCGAGACAGGGCGAGACGAGAGCGGCCTTTGCGTTCTTGCCCACTACTTTTGTACATTGGACGCACCTTAGATATATTACCCCTTTGATATAACGACACGAAATGTAGTCAATACGAACATACACGAGAAAGCACGAGTATAGTCGAATACTCATATTGGATTACACTGGATTAATGAAACGGGCACTAATAATTTACTTGTTATTTTCCCGATGTTTTGACTGTGTTGCAATTTGCAACATCTTGAAATTCAAATTATGAGTACTGATCGCTATAGTTTAAAAAAATACTAGATGAATAACTCTATAACGCTATCGTATTCGGCAAGTCTTGTAAAGTTTTGCCATGTGGAGCCTGCTTAGTAGGTACCTACGAGTAGACTTTCAGCTTCGAAGTACAGAGCAGAGATGCACATTATTATTTGAACTATCTCTTAGCTATATATTTCTCGGTTCAGTTAAGTCGGATTTGCAACATTAACATAGTTACAAAGAAGACTATACTCAAAGGGCTTGCAATGCTCTGCGAGTCCAATATAACAGCGCGTTAAGGATGCTGGTAGTCCCATGACAGACAGGAACACAAAAATGAAAAACATGGTCAAGATACACTTGAATAAAAAGAAAATATAACAAAATTCAAGACCGTTTCCATCAAAATTATGGTATTCCTACGTGGTTGTTATTATTTATTCATTTCAGAATGTATACATTGAAGTGCACCACTAATATTGACATCAGCAATTCGACAATTTCCGCGAGTGATTCTGCATTTTGATTCGAGCTGTCCATTTGTAATGAAGCAATTTTAGAAATGGCATATTGCCACTCTATACTGTGTATTACTTTGTTTGTGTCTACGTTGTTGTGTTTATCATAGGTTCCCAGTTTGAGTTGGCGTATTTCTATACAGCTACGAATATATACGTAGAAGTTAATAATAAAAAAAATCGAGCTAAGTACCTACTTTCTTAAATGAAAAAAGTGGGGGGTTTTAATTGGGCTGTATGTACTGTTTTGTATTCGAAATGCCATCTCCAGTTCTCAATAATGACGTGTCAATAAATACTGCGTAACAACGCCTACTACTTAGTAGTGTTATAGGATATGAAACAGCCAAGCGTGGTTCTTAACGCTTAACAAACAGGCGTAAATCAGGTCCCAGGCGTAAATTCAACGTAGATTTGGGACCTTTCTAATGCCCAATATCTGTCAAAAAGCGCTATACAATTGTTGCCAGAAAAACAACGTTGTTATGCTAAAAGTATAGTAGAATATTGGATCCATTAAATAATTAACAAAACACATTTATTTCGAGCAAACCTAAAATACGAAATACACACAAGGCTTAAAAAGTAATTGGATTGTTGGGAAGATGTAGCTTACAGCAGTGCCTTATAAGGACAGTTCACCCCTGTGGCTATTATTCTTAGGATGGTGTTGGAGCTGACCCGCAACCTGCGCACTAGGGACATGGCTCATTTACGCATAGTAATATGAAATCAGTTAATGATCCTATTGATTTCGATCAATGACATACTTCTAACTTTCGATGGCCCCATGAAGTTTTTTTGCATTCTTCTTCATTCGTGCCATGTTCTCTCAAAAACTTTGGATATTATGTGTCTCGACCAGAAATTTGCTACCGCAATAGTGGCAATCGAAGCGATGTTGAGGTCGGCTCTGGTGCAAGAATAGGGGCAAGTGGGGCAATCCATAGTATAGTGGCATAGTTTGGGGAGCACCACAGTCTCACCGCGCACGTGATTCATGTATCAATCCCCACTTACACAAATTGTATCTACATCTACCCACTTGTGCTCGCAATCTGTTAGGGGATTAGGGGATTTCCAGACTGCGTAAGGTTGGTCATTTCCTGGTGGCAAGCACTCGGCAAGATCTAGAAGGCCATGAGGTGGTGGAAGGGAAATTTATAATTGACTAGCGACCCGCCCCGGCTTCGCACAGGTGCACTATGAGATAGACATATACTACCATGGACTTTTTTGTAGACCTTTTTAAGGTGTACAATACTGTAGTACATTATTTTGATCTATCTCGTAGGGTTCAGCCAGCGTTTGCAATGTAAGCGCAAAAAAAGTGTTTATTTGCGACATCACATTAGAAACCTCTAAAATTATCAGTGTTCCTCTACTATATTATGTATGGGTTATACATATAAACCTTCCTCTTGAATCACTCTATCTATTTAAAAAACCGCATCAAAATCCGTTTTAAAGATCTAAGCATACATAGGGACAAACAGCGGGCAGCGACTTTGTTTTATATTATGTAGTGATGTCTTTTTTTACTTTTTAAAATGGATAATAATGGTTGTAGATGGTTGCCACGCTCGCAGTTCCGGCCGGCAGAGGGCGAGCTGGCGGACTGCGTGCTGGTGGTGGGGGTGTCGCGGCCGAAGCTCGCCGCGGCCCTCCTCTCCGTCACGCTGCTCTCTCTCTTCCTCACCTTCCACGTGCTCTACGACAGCGCCCTCTACAGCATACAGGTAACTTTACCTCACTTTTTTTCGTTTCGCTCGCATACTCGGATTGAAAGCACTCTATAAATGTTATTCCAGATTACAAACAATGTAAATGTCTATTCAAAGTTTCAGCCACGGCGTTATTGAGGCACAAGCATCCAATCATCCTCACAAACATTTATAGTACCTATTAGTAAGATATAAATGCTACTTGTTTTATAAATACAGAAAGGGTTTGAAGATTCTGGTATAATATACCCAAAAAATATGTCAAGCGGAAGACCAGAGATGGAGCAACCTTTGGAATAAAAAAAATTTCGTCTTCAAAAATTTCAAAAGTTTGGTAAATTAACTAACTTTGGGGTTGAACACTTTTTATGGCGCCATGGTATCAGATCGTCCCACATTGGTCTTCTGTCTGAAAGGCATACTATTCACCTATTTGGGGAAAAAAACCAAGCATAATTTAATTGTAAGCCAAAGTTTGATAAAAAAATATACATATAATCATAACTCCAAAACTACGAAAAATCGCGGAATATACCTACATGGGAGTGAATAGGGTACCCCAAGTGCTCTATCTCTAGACTTCCGCTAGGCACTATTTTTTGGGACACCCTGTATTATGATGTTTTTAAGTGTCGGTGTTCCGAGATAATATAAGGTTTTGTCTCTCTATCCATGTAAAAAGGGGCGTTACAGTTTCTTAATTGATTACTATTATTACTGACAGCCCTTAACCGATTCGGCAAAAGTTTGATACAAATTGATTACGTAGCCCGGAAATAATAAACACTTAGCTTAACATAAACATTGCTCACGTGGCATCCGTTAAACAAATAAAATGAATAGAATAATAGATGGGTAAGTATTTACCAGACACGTAACCCTACAAGATTAGCCAATATTAGTTATGTATATGAGCCAAATGAAGAAGGTTGCTGTTATGTTTTATAAAGAGGTCAAGGAGACTGTCCTGGAAACTACGTGGAGAAAGTATGAGTAGTGACGACAGGGGTCAAACTCTTAAATTAAATTGAAGAAGTGACCATACAAAATCAGCTTACAAGTAAAACACTGTTCACCGACCGGTACAGTATCGTGCCTGTTGCAATTACGCCGTAATCTCCCTTCCGACGTAAGTTCCTGAACAGGACCTCACTTACCTATGCTACCATGGCACGTCCGGGTGGTTGAACCGACAGTGCGTGATACAGTGCTTAAGGCCTAGTTTCTTATTCTACTGGAATCTCTCTTTGAAAACTCTTCTATGGAAGATGGTTCGTTTATAACCACAGCAAAGTTGTTTTTCTGAAATATGATGCTCTAGACCAGGGATTCCAAAAGTGGGTTCCGCGGAACCTAGGGGTTCCGTAGAATACTCATCAGGGTAAGCCCAAAATTATTTATTATTAATAAAACAGTGAAACAGTTTCATTCTTCACATTAAAACTTTAAGTTAAGATTAATATGTTTCAGTTATAATTACATATTTCTTAAAATAAATTGTTCTTATATGAATATCAGTGTTGATCATCTGAAATGGGGTTCTATAAAATAAAAGGTATTATGCTGGTGTTCCGTTATCTTTAAAGTTTAGGAAGCCCTGCTCTAGACAGAACGAACCGTCGTCCGTCAGTAGATAATTGTACCAGGCATATATGTCAGATTTAAACTTTGGCCGAGCCATTGGCAACCTCCGCCAACGCCAACCTTATGAATAGCATAGGCTTCTAGCTTTGTTGTTTTTTCTGTTTCTGTTTGCAGAGACTTGTGTTGGCGCCATAACGTGTAAAAACTTTTAGAGCATTGCTCGATATATTCCTATTAGGTAACTAGTGGAACGCCCTGCAACTTTGTTTGCGTTTAGTTTTTTTTTACACACACTTCGTCTTCTTGCTGCATCTTCTAGAAGTCGAATTTCGGGAATTCCTTTCTTAGTACACCCCTACATCATAAAAGAAATATACACTTGTAAGTTTCATATTCCTAGCATTTGTTTTATGCTATGCGTTGATTTGTGACTGACAATCAACGCATAGATCCCTCCCCATAACTCAGTAATGTAAGAGTTTTATATATTTCGATTCTATGTATCTATATTTTCACCCTTAGGTACTTATTTTGACTGAGGCTTTGAAGCTTAGACACCCTTTACAATGTGACTACCGTTTCTTGATACGCAGGGTATGCAGCTACAGAACTTAATACTGAATTATTCTCGTATTCGTTAGCACTATAGGTTCCGCGACAATTGCGTTGTAAATATTTGATTGCATCGATCGATAAAATTATCGAATCTATGATTAGTGCTGGATTAATTTCGTGAGGTTCTGTGATATTTTAAAGTGTTTTAGTACCAAAGCAATATACATAATATCTAAGCTATACGATTTACCCATAGAGAGATGATTTATACAACTTTAACGGGCAAATTTTGCTTACACTAACGGGACACTATCCTTACTAATATTATAAACGCGAAAGTTTGTATGTATGGATGTTTGTTACTCTTTCACGCAAAAACTACTGAATGGATTTTAATGAAACTTGGAACGTACATAGTATATGTGCTGGAATAACATATAGGCTACTTTTTATCCTTATACCACGCGAGCGAAGCCGCGGGTGGAAGCTAGTAATATTATGCACCTATTAAGTAAGACTAATCTAACATCCGAGTCCGGCCAATACCGTTAACAAGACATGGATGAGACTTAACAAATTAAACTCCATGTCTAAACATGTCTAGAGCTTTTTGTAGGTGGAATACCGTGCATTGCTCAAAACCCTATATAGGATGGAGCCTTTGACACCATCTGCTGAATGTATGGCGCCGAAAGTTCGACTAAATACGTTCGCAATGATTTTTAACTATGAACAGCATATACAGCCGTACTTTCAGTAGATGTGTCGCGAGACTAAGTTCTAATTATCGACCGGAGTCACGACTTGCCACAGATCCAATTAACTGACTCGATGGTATAAAGTTTAAGAGATTACACTTAGATATTTTTATGATAAAGTTCGATGTCTCTTAACTCGCTAAGATGAACTTTTCTGGCGTGAAAGAGGCTTGAACTTATAAATCTCCTCAGCCCATTCAAGAGTTGTTCGTAGTTATGAAGTAAATCGTGGTCACTAAAAACATGGGTGACCGTATAAGTGGCATAATTATTGAGCACTTTTGTGCTTCAAAGAAGGCGTTGTAGGTTCCGGCTGCAACGGTTGCTTAGGCATAAATAAGTGAATATGAGTCATAAGGAGGTATTTTCTTGATCAAAACTCGGATATTGATGCCTTTTTCCGGCCTAGCTTTTAGCATTCCAAACAGATGGAGATTCTTGCCAGTTGTCAAAAGAAAATGAAAGAAATATTAATGTCAGTATTTTTTTCTTGTTATTTTTTGCAACTTTGACATACCAATACCAAAACTGTCAATCTTCTTCAAAGACCCTGGAAGTTCCTCTTTAAGTCAGCACCATTAATAGTGCCAGTTGAAATATTTTTAGGGTTCTGTACCCGAAGGATACCAACTGAACCCTTTTACTAAGCTTCCGCTGTCTATCCGTCCGCCCGTCCGTATCTCATGAACTGTAATAGGTAGAGTTGATATTATCACAAAAAGATAAAAATTGGGTCCATACAAAAAACATTTATATGTACATGTGCGATGGTACGGAACCCTTCGTGTGCGAATTCGACTCGCACTTGACCTGTTTTTTATTTGAAAATGAAAAGGCCATTCATACAATATTTAATTTAACATGGGTAAAGATGCACCCGTGGTTCTGACTCTGGTGTAGTCTTATGTAGTAGTCCTATCATGCTACACTCGTAATCGTAATTAAAGGCCGGTAAATGAAGCGGCACCCTCTTTATGACAGTACATTTGTACCGATTACTGATTTATAGCCGTTTTACGAGCAAACTGCGGCTAATGAGCAGGTGTACTCTGTTTTACCTGAAGATAACGTTTTTACGACAACTTCTAATTACTTAAACGATAACACAATACAATGTAATCGAAAGTAGCATTCTTAGAAGTTTCATTTAGCACAATAAAGTTTAATAAACATTATGTTCAGGCATTTTTAACTTTAATTTTATTGGTTTGATTCGCATTCTTACCATGTAGGTAGTCACCCTTTCCTATTTTTATTTTACTTGTTTGTTTGAATGACAAAAATCTTCATAGTCCTTAGGTCCTTCATCCTTGGATCATGCTTTACCGTGTACCGAGTCGACCCCACATAGAGTGGGATAAGGGCAGGAAGATGATGATGATGTGCAGTCATGGGTATAGAAAAAATAAAACGCAATTGTGGGTTCTTTAAGCGCTGTGGCAAATTAAAATACGCGAAAATCAAGATTGCTTAAAATAGCTCCAAAGATACTCTGATGGTACAAATACAAAATACAAATAAAAAAAACTACTTCCCTTCATAAGATAGAGACCTCTGCCCCAATATCTACCGTATCTGGAATTATAAAAGGGTGTGGACACTACGCAGTGCGGGTGGGGCTGATTAATAATGTTACCCAATTTGGCCCGGTCAATCGATCATCCTTTATTTCGGCTGATGATAGTTCAATATACTTACTTTATGCAGAGTTTTTGTTGCCAATTGAAGCTTCCCTTTCTATTTGACGGCCTCGGTGGCGTGGCGGGTGATTGCTCGGCAGAGACGCAAGAGGCGCGGGTTCGATTCCCGCTGCGGAAGAAATGTTTGCATGATCTGTAAATATTTCTTCCGGGTCTGGGTGTTGTGGTACCATGGTACTCGTAGTTTCTGATACCCACGACACAGGGAACCCTAGTGCATGTGACTGTTGGGTGTTATTATTGTTATTTTTCTCATACCTAAATGAATTTAAACCTGTAGTTAAATAACGTGCCGGATATTCTGGAGCCGAACGGTATCGCACGTGACGATAGCAAAAGGCCTGACAGCATATCTTTGATGCTTTGGAGTCGTGGCAAGCCATTGGTATGGGACGCAACTTGGGTTGATACACTGCGTCTTAAGTCCGCGTGCCGTCTGCGGCTTCGCCCACATGGTACCCGAATTAAAAATAGCTTTTATGTTAATCCAGCACAGTATATTCTAATTTTAATTAAAATCCGTTCAGGCGTTTAGGCGTGATTGAGGCACAAACTTTCAAATTTATAATATATGTAGTAGGATTATTATACCGATTTCCTTAAAGTTTTTAATGTGACTGTGAAAGGTGATGAAAGGATGTGGAGATACAGCTCGTTTCACAAACAAATTATAAATATTGATAATCAAATCCAATTAATTCCAACATCTTTAACACACAATCAGCTGTCGAAACAATACCATGAATAATTCATGATGTTCAGCAAATTGGCTGACAAATATTAAACAGTATTGATGAAGAGCGGGCATTACACAAATTAAATTCTGTCAGATTTCGAATGAATCGAGCTCGAAGCTTGTGAATTGAAATTAGACCAGCACAGCTCAATATTCATTTCCGAGGCATTCGTTTTACGTACTGTAACCAAATAAACAAACTAATGCCGTTTCCGTACCTACAAACGGACGACGGATTTTACATTACCATAGCATCCGTTGTCATAATTATGCACTAAAAATATTATTTTATATTCAACAAACTTTACACTTTACAGCGTTAGGAAAGGTAGTTTATTTATTTACAAAGACAGACTATAATCACTTTAAAAACTTTTAGGTAATCGGTATAATAATAAGAAACGAAATGAACTCAGTTTCCTATCTTAGTTCGCCTACCTACTGATAGAAAACGGAGCTCTGATCATCAACCGCAGGTAAGGTCCCCAAAACCCAGCCTGGGTTCAGCAAATTAACTTTGAAGTTATGAATATATCAATTTACTTCAGGTTCAATGAAACCCTTATAGTTTAGTACACAGAAATTAACGATCTTTGAATTTTTTACAAATTACAAGAAAACAACGTTCGCGCAATGCTTACCTACGCTATTTAAAAGTCTCACCACATTTCATCCTGAGACTGCCTGATTGACGATTATAGACGATGAGTAATGGGATAAAGATTTTTTTCTGAGCTATCTCGTGTTTATGTCACCGTAAAATTGAAAAATCTATCTCGCGAGATTACGAAGGTAACTTATTTAGACCACCTTTATACGAACAAAAATAGAACTTCTATCCTGTGATTACCCATTTGATAAGTCACATGTCTAGACGAAAGAATATGTATCATACGTTCGGCTTTGATGGATATTTATGTCGACGTAAAATTGTAAATACCGTTAGATTATAATCTTGCGAGATTGTAAAATGTCGAACATCTACTTAGATCATAATTAGTAGGTTAGGTTAGATTAGTTAGTGAAAAACTAGGCGAGCGAGCAGAGCGAGCGTGCTGCGGTAGCAGCCAGAAATTTAAAGCAGTTAAATTATAAGCAGCATGTTACGGTTCACAATCTTTCGACAGTTTACAATCTTGCGAGATAGATTATAATCTAACGGTATTAACCTATTAACAATTTTACAGTGACATCTACACCAAAAAAATACATACCTACTTGAAAGCAAGAAACCATCTGACAGTTTTATAAAGAAGTTAGATTAAGACTTTAGTTAGTTTCCTCTCGCAACTATATCGATCGAGCAGAAGTAAGTAATGAACAGAAATATCTACTTAGGAGTTTTAAGTTGTTTCAAGGATCTTAGGTTACTTAGAAAACTGAAGGTCTTTTTATCGAGATATTATGAAGGGCGTTGTTTTTCAAAGGGTTTTCTTAATAAAGTTAATCCCTCTGTCCGGGGATTTTCAGGGGATGAATAACAAAATCTGTGCCTATTTTCTTAAAGGTTGGGGTGGAACTGCCAGTGCTAATATATTCTTACTCAAATTGTTTTTTATTCACTAATGAGGCTTCTTTTGAAACTATCAAAATAAAAAGATCACCCTAAAGTGTAGGTAAGTGGTAAAGTTAGAATTGATGTTACCCAGGCCGCCAGCATGGCTTCAGCTGCCAGCGAAAGCCGGAAGCTCCTCGCAAGCCAGGAGACCAACAGCCGGACCATCAGCCACCCCATGGCGCTGAGGAAGCGGCTCCGACCCCCTCGCCAGCCAAGACCCGCACGCAGACTCCCACAGGTACCAAACGTACCTGCGAATGTCCTGTTCTAATATTCAATCGGACAACTTATGGTAAACTACCATTTGTAATTATGAGAAAAAATGTATGGCGTTAGCAATGTTGCTATGGTAATGAACGATCCGTTGTCAATTCGTTGTAGGTATATAAGAACATGGCCTAAGTTACAACATCCAACTAGAAAAACACGCTCCCTGAACTGAATTTGGTTCTGACGCAAATTATTTTCTGTTGTTATAAAATTATTTTTGTGCTGGTTGGTACGTTTTATTTTCCGCTCAAAACATTGCTCGTATATATTTTACAGGTTCGACACGCGTAAAATATTATTTTTAATAAATCAAGGACTCGTTTACAAACACTGACGAGATCATAAAAAGTACTTACTGATATCGAAAAGATACATGTGTTTACTGAATTCATTTAAAAACCCTTTTCATACATTGAAAGCGTAGCCTCGGTTTAGTCAGTCGAATAACTTTTTCGATAATTATTCGCTAATGGCCGTTTTGGGCGTCTGGTGACCTACTTGACAGAAATTTGCTTTTATCCAACAGGCTTTGATCATCGGCGTCCGTAAATGTGGCACTAGAGCCTTATTAGAAATGCTGTATCTACACCCAATGGTTCAGAAAGCATCCGGAGAAGTTCATTTCTTTGACCGCGACGAGAACTACGCACTTGGACTGGAATGGTACAGAAGCAAGATGCCTTTGTCCTTCAAGGGACAGATCACTATAGAGAAGAGTCCAAGCTACTTTGTCACTCCTGAGGTAAGTTACTGGGTATTTTTAGTTACCTTACTGAGCTAAGCTTTGATTGCACTGATTTCAACTGAAATCTTAAAAGTGTGGATGTTCTATAACATGCTTTAAAGATGTAGAGTAAGTAAAATAATAATACCTGGATTCCTGGAAAATTTCGAGATGATTCGAATAACTATAACGATAGCCTCAGTATATGTATACACTGGGCCGCAGAGAAAACGGTTCGTTTATAAAAATGGGATAACTTAAAAAAAATGGGCAAATAAAAACTACATTAAAGTTTATTTCATACACAAATATAGGTATAACCGTTTTATTTATTTTTGGTGATTGTATTAAAAACCATACTTAAATAAAAATTAAGGCGTTTTTATAATTTGAACAATAAAGAAACCACTTATTTTACTTCTATTGTTTACTATTTGTTTTTGTTCTGTCATAATATAAATAAGGCGTTTCTTGAGAAAAAATCGTTATTTTGATCAAACTCAATTCAGTTAAAAACATGCCACTAACCCCTGAAGAGTATACCGGAATTCTGACAATGCTTGAAGACGGGCGCAGTCAGCGTTATACAGCGAGAACTGTTGGTGTGTCGCTATTAACCGTTCAAAGAGTGCTCCAGCGATTTGAAGAGACTGTATCCAATATTCGCAGACCAGAAATAGGCCGAACAAGGTGCACGACAGCGCGGGAGGATCGATATGGTGTCAACAATATTGAGAAATCGATTTCAAACGACTGTTGAAGTCAAAAGTCACTTTCTACGTGCTGAAGGGTCAGAGCAGGTGTACTGTACACTGTACCAGTGAGGCAGCGTCTTGCTAAATCAAACTGGAAATTATTGAGGTCCGGTGTATTTTAATGAAACCTAAAATAACTTAATTTAAAATTATTCTATGCAACGATCGTTATAATGACGGTCACTGCATTTTGAGAAAGCTGAATCTTTAGCTACGAGGTTTGTTGTGTTCTGTTTTCTAGTTTCCAATTTTCTTGGAATAGCATTCTATCGTACCTTCTTACCCGAAGTCTGATTACGTTTCGTCATGCATCTGTTGCGTGATTTCGCTGAAACAATTTGAATTTATATCGCAGCATTGACATGGATTGGATCGAAAATAGATGCATGTTATTTAATTTGATTCTAGGAGAAATCGCTGCAGCTTTCGATTTTCTTCGAAGATAGTGAAATCGACAAGGGATTGTGAAAGTGCTGTATTTCTTCGTGCCGCATTCAATTCTATGAAATGATGAATATATGACAATCGATTGATTTCGTATTTCAGTTGTTTCTTTGCTGTTGAAACTCCAGTAGTGCTATTCTAATTCATTCGAAAACGCGTTTCAGATTCGGAAAGTTTCTGACGAGGTTTCTCTATAATTGCGATTCAGATTTCCGATATCCAAAACTTTTGATGTTTCGTTTTAGATTTTTCTCGGAACTCCGAGAGCACTTGCTGTCGGAAACTCTTCTAAAGCATAGAAAATCACGAAATATAAACGAAACAAATACAAATCTCTCTTAAGTTCCTATTTAGTTAGATTTGAGGTAGTAAATGAAGAGGTTTTTAGCCCATCAAAAAGTTTTCTATAATACGATTTTTTGTAGATATTGAGGTATGTTCCCAAACCTAACTAAAACAAAACATTTTGTTGATTCAGATGGAGCACTTTTATTTTTTATTTTTTTCGGACCGATATAAATTCTGTAGTTCGCAGATGACCGCTGGCAGCGATACCGGGCCTTGGGTAAGCGCCATCGGTAAGCGCAGAGTACTGCATTTAGACTTCGCCATGAATGAACTGAAATACATTAGTTCTACTGATTTAATACCCGAGCGACGCCAAAAAGAGAATTATTCATACACACATTAAAATTAAATAGGTGACTATTACTTTGAATAACATAATCTATTTATTTCCTAGGTACCGGAACGAGTGCGCGCTATGAACTCCTCAGTGCGCCTTCTCCTCATAGTGCGAGAGCCGGTGACGCGCGCCATATCAGATTACACGCAGTTGCGCAGCCGCGCCACGCCGTCTGCGCCCTCGCAGCTGATCACGCCCGGCCACCCGGTACCCGACGCGGCTAAGCCTTTCGAACACCTCGCGATATCGCCAGACGGATCCATCAATATCGCTTACAGGTAGGACTCATAGTGCGAGAGCCGGTAACATGCGCCATATCCGACTACCTGCATCGCCGCAGCCATCGACATCGACTAAGCCTTTCAAACACCTCGTGGTATCGCGGGATGACTCCATCTATATCGCTTCCAGGTAGGACTAGTGCGTGACGAGCTCCAAATTTATCTATGAACCAATAACAGACTCCTTATTTGTACTAATACTCCTTTATATTAGCACCTTAAATTCACAAGTTTATACACTTTTACGTATTAATAATTTAATTCGTTTATCTCCCAGGCCAATAGCAATATCATTGTACCACGCATACCTTCACCGATGGTTAGAAGTGTTCCCCCGGGAGCAGATTCTAGTGGTGAATGGAGACCTGCTGATCGAGGACCCGGTGCCTCAACTGCGCCGCATCGAGAAGTTCTTAGGACTGGAACACAAAATTGGTAATAATTTTTACAACTCAATCTATACTTAATGTATATACGTCTTAATCTTAATACAATTCACTAGCCTGATGGAAGACGAGACGTTATGCGTCTGAGATTTAGAAAACTTTGACGCGATCGGAAACATCTATGGATGGAACTCTATTAGCCATTTCCATTATTTACATAAAACTGTTTTTCCTTATTTTTGATGAGTTGTCACACGAAAAAACATCACACATGATTATGTTATTTTCTAGAAGAGAGTTATGATGTGATTCCAAGATGAGCGAAACACATTTAGCTCATCATGTATGGCGCCCACAAAATGAAAACGCACTCTCAAAATAAGACCACTAATTACACTCTGCAAGCACATAAGTGCTTGTCTCATTACAATTTTCTTGCTTGTAAGTTCACTTACATTTCCAGGAAACAACAATTTCTCTCCCCGACGCCATAATTAAACAAGTAACTTCCCTTTCTCTCGGAATTGTTAATGTCGTGTTCACATTACGCTCACAATCGTCAGTAGCTTACGCGACGTACTTCGTTGGCGATTCAAAGCTATCCGATGAGTGAAATCAGTTCAATCAGACGAGCGAATTCAGTGCGACGCGGCGGTTTTGTCCTACGTGCGCGAATCGTCCCGCATCATCGCTGCCAAAAGCTGCCAAACTTGGCAACCAAAAAAACGACGGTATCGCATCCAGTTCTGATCGATAAGAATCTCTATCTGAAGATAACTCGAAACGATCAAGATAACTGATCGTATTCGCTTTGTTTCGTGCCGCGCCGCACCGCACTCAACGTGCGTTTGTGGTGTAAGCCACTTCAAAAGGTATCGACGCGTGCGTCTCAAGATCGCTCACGTAGGGCGCCGCGTTACTGTCAGTTGTTTCAATCCGCAAACTGTGTACGCATAGTGTGAACGCCTTACCTTTTGTTGTTTATATTTTTTTAGCTTTTACTTTTAATTAAATTAATGTTAAAATTTAAGACGGTAGCTTTGGGACTGACTAGTGCTCAGAAACGGAGATAATTAATCAATGTTTTTTCGGGAAAAAAATATAACATCCAATTAAAATCATAGACTAGTAGAACATCCAGCGACTTTGCCAGCGATGTTTTTTATACAAACTTCATCTTTCCGCTACGTCACTGGGTGTGGGATTCGTTTCTAAGTTCACCCTATACTATAAGATGAATGGAATATACTCTCCAAGTTTCATGCTTCTAGGAGTTCTGGTTTAGGCTTTGCATTAATTTTTAGTCAATCAATAACGTAAGAGTTTAATATATTTAGATTTAATTTGTCCCAATAGGCAGAAGAAACTTCTACTTCAACGAAACAAAAGGCTTCTATTGTTTACGAAACGACACCACAGACAAGTGTCTGAGGGAGACGAAGGGGCGGAAGCATCCTCGAGTGGATCCGGCAGTCGTCACCAAGCTGAGAAAATTCTTCATCCAGCACAACCAAAGGTTCTACGACCTGGTCGGGGAAGACCTCGGCTGGCCAGAAGATTAACCAACGATTATTTACAATCGTCGGATTAGTATCGTTATGTGATCAAAACATATCAATCTTAAACTTTAACATATCATTAGCACGTAATTTTTTAAATCGTTTATGTATACATCTAGACTAATATAAGACATGTGAAATAATTTTATTTTATGTTATTAGTTCTTATGATTTTGTGTGTAGGCGTTTCAGTTAATTAGTGAGTTCGTTTACGAGTACGTGTAAGGAGATGGGAGGAAATTTCGAGAGGGAACAAGAAATTAGAAAGATGGATGTTAAAATTTAATTCTTGTTAAATTATTTATTTATATAAATTTATTCACTGGCAATTATTAAGCACTGATTTGATAGACCGACCCACTGAAATCCTGAGCAATATATTTTTATATATAATTAAGTATTGTATATTATACAGCGTTTTATTATACAGATACGACTTTTTTAACTGTTTGTGATAATTTTGTTTGTTAGTAATAGCGAATTTTATAGACTTAAGTGAAATAAGTATGAATGTTGTAATTTTAACGCTTTCTATTTTAGATGTTGTAATTTTTGGCCGTGTATTGTCTTTACTAATAATTATGTTTTAGTGAATGTAATTTTTCTGATTCTAGTGATACCTTTACTTTCAAAAATAGCATAGTGATATTGACGAAATGGCAATTTATACATATCAAAATGTCTTCTAGTTCTAGTTAAATATAATTTAAAAGTTCAAATTTTAAAGTGTGTCTATATTAGTGTCTCTCACCTAGAAGCATAGGAGATGTGTGATTTGTTTTATTGTATTTTGTGAAAAACAGATAACAAATAAATGGAGAGAGTACGGTATAAATTCGACGCGGGTTTTAGAAGTATTCTTAAATAAGTATAACGTCCAAGACTGAAGAGTTAGTTGAATAAGTAATACCTATTTAGCATTATATGTCCATAGGTAATGCGTGAGATGGAGATCCTTGAACATCTTTACCGGCTTATCATTTAAAAAACGACAAAAACGGTACAGGAGAGTATTTTAAATTTTAAGTAACTTACATAGGTAGATTATTTGCTTCAAAATCCAAATTTCAAAGTCAACGAACATTTATACGTTTTTATGAATCCTTACTTATAGTACGCACTCAATTTTTCCTGTATTTTTACGATCGAGAAAGAAAATATCAATGTTTCTAAGAGATAGATCGATTGAGAGTCGAGAGCACTATAGGCATAATATTTTATAGCAATTTGTTAAAAGTCATTCACATAAAAGCCATACAGGGAGCATATTCACAAAATTTTCAGATAAAAATGAATAATAGATTATTAGAATTTGTAATCATTAAAAAAAACAACTTTTAATTATTTTTTAAATGAAAATGTAGTTTTCTGAAAAATATTTGTAGAATTAATTTGTACTATGGTAATGACTTCTTAACATATTGCTATAAAAACAAGAATATCAAGCATATCAAAGTTTTAGATAAGTAAGGTTAAGATTTCTCATTCATTAAGTTTAACCTATCAAATAAATAATTTCTAAGCGATTCTCTAGTTATTTAGATGATAATAATTTCAATCACTGTTAAATGTTGTGCACGTTCGTATAAAAGTAGGTAAAGTTTTTATTAAGGCAATAATTTAATATACAATTTATCATTTACTAGTAAATTAATACTTTGTTAAAATTATTGTTTAAATACTTCTATATGTATTTTAAACTATTTACCTTTGAAATCTTAATCATCATGTTCAAATTATTTATTTAATAAATTATTTTATATACTTAAAAAGTTATTAGTCATAAAAATTCTACAAAGCATTATCTTTAAATCTTAATGTTACCTTTACATTACGTGTAAATATCTTCTTAAATCCTTTCACTAAGTTACCATTGTAATCTTCATCTTCAATAAAATACCAAGCAAGAACTAATGGCGTCTCATTACCTCGGTACAAGTATTTAGGCTACTTTAAACCTTATTCTTTTATTCACGTTTCATTGTTTTCCCTTTTGTAAAAGTAATTACAAAAGTAGAAACCTTATTTTCTTCTCCAGTGAGTAATTGGCCGAAATTATATTAAAGTCAAGTAAAGGCATTCATTAGGATGAAAGATTGACAAAGTTAACTTTTACTTTATGCTTATTTGTAGGAATGCTTAAAAACAAAATTACTAGATAACAAGTAAAAAGATAATAATATGTTAAGTATGTACCTTAGTTGACTTTTACGACATGCTCGGGAAGAGAAGCAGCTGGACGCATTCTATGCTTTTTCTTTACTCCCAGTCCAGCAGAGAAGTTACAGTGCACAGTCGCTAGCGAGTATTGTCTTGTAAAACTCATGGTAGACCGTTTTGGACTTTTTGGTGTTCTGTACTTCACCTTCAGTTGGCGTTCTTAGTTTTAATCGATAATAGTAGGTACCAGAGAACCACACCTGTGTCTAAATAAATAGCATCCACGTAACAGGAAAAATAACAATGTTTTTCGTTCCATTTCCCCGAGGATTGTACCTACACTGTGCAATTTGGTACGACATGTCCATATTGTCCATGTCCAAGTGTAATTATAACACCAAATGTATTTTTATAACACCCAACAGTCACATACATAGTCCTGACCCCACACTAGGATTCCCTGGGTCGTGACCACAACATTCAGACCCGGATGAAATATTTACTGAACATGCAAACATTTCTTCCGCAGCGGGAATCTAACCCGCGCCTCTTGCGTCTCTGCCGAGCAATCGCCATCCACGCCACCGAGGCTGGCAAACTAAGTTGACAATTTCGTTGCAGCCTAAAGCTTGCACGTACCGGCGGATCTGTGAATAAATTTTATACGTTAGTAATGCATGATGGTGCACTTTTGCCCCCTTCCTATCCGCCAATCTATTATCAACAAAACTTCATTCTTCACAAAAAGGTCAGTGTAAAAATCTTAGTCCTATTTCCCTCTATTTTCTCAGCTGTATTTTTGTAAAGCAATCTCAGCTCCATCCAGTGCATCTGCGCATGCCGTACACGTAAAACTCAAAGGTCGTTCCTTGACCGCACGTGATTGTGCCATGGTCTTCGCAACACGTGATTATACTGTTTCTTATCGGTTTATAAGCAGAGCGTGAATGAAACAAGTTTTCATAAAGTTTCTTTAGTTGCCTTAAGTTTTCTAAACGGCTGTCTAAACTAAGGCTTTTTACCATCTATAGTAGATGATTTATACAGCGTCAGGAGGCAACTTTTACCTTCACAGACGGGACGCTGTAGTGCCTGGGACGAATTAAGATAGAGTAGGCTTGCCCAGCACCTATTCCATCCTCTCAGCTTAGTCGGCCTTGTCCACAGGAAAGACATGGTCAATAAATAATTTTGGAAGCAACGGCGTGGGTCTGATCTTCGTGCTTATCGCTCCGCTTGTGAAACTCGCCCGAAAGGTTTAGTTGCTGAACAGCAGCGTACAACGGAGAACAATGCACACTGGTCGACGCCCTCCCGTTTGCGAGCTAATGAAGCGGTAAAGGTTGGAACGATGCTGCTGACACATCGAAGTATTGGCGAACAGATATTTGAGACAACGAGTTGAGCATTGTTTTACTAAAATTGTTTTAACAGATAGAAACTTACAATGAATACTAGAATTTACAATTGTTATTTACAAAATACAAAACAGTTGTCTTTATAAGGCGATTAAGTTTAAGAAGCCATTGAGGGAAACTTAAGAAATACCAAGTGCCTCTATTTATATAGTGTCGCACGTACTATTATCCCTGTAAGTACTAAAATTTTTCTATCATCATCATCATCAGTCTATAGCAGTCCACTGCTGGATATAGGCCTCCCCTAATGAGCGCCATCGCGCCTATATATACATAATACGATAACTAAGTAGATTAATTTAATCCCACATTGCCATTATCACACACGATTAAGGGTCACTCTCATTTTTTTTATGATCAGCTACAGCAGTGGATGTCACTACCAGTGGATCTAAATACTCTTTACGATATAAAAAAACGATAACGTTACAATTAATTTATTAATCCCTATAATAAGTAAGTTCATTAGCATTTGCGTTTTTTTTATATCAGGAAGAGTATTTAGATCCACGGTAGTGACATCCACGGTTGGAACTGATCATAAAAAAATGAAAATTTCTCTTATAGGATTAACGTTCCAGCATGCCTCCAATAACTATCGAAATATTCCACATGCCTTCACAAACCGATGCAAAATCAAATAAAACAGAGCAGTTCAAACAAAACGACAGATATTTACTCTTCGAGGCTAACGTACTCGTAATATATTTCGAACTGAAATGCCAGCTGAAACCCGTCCGGTGCGCTATTCCGTAAAACCACAGAGCACTGAGAAATATTTCGTTCACTCCATATATTTTGTACGGGTTTTTTGTAAGTGGACGAAAGGAATCTCTATGAGGAGCTTTGTAATCCCTTTCACCACATTGGTTCGTGACAAGTGACACGAGTATTTTTGTAACTAAGGCCTTTAACCATCTATATACAGCGTCAGGAGGCAACTTTTACCTTCACAAACGGGACGCTGTAGTGCCCAGGACGAATTAAGATGGAGTAGGCTTGCCCAGCACCTATTCCATCCTCTCAGCTAGTATTTTTGTAAACTGCTGCTAATTAAATAAAACCTAACCTAACCATCCATGAATCGTTCTACGGCATATCTTAAGTATACAATAACACTATAGCAATATCATCAACATTTAACTGCTCTTACTTATCCCACTACATGGGGTCAGTAAGTCACTACATGTTTCCCTCTTCCGTCTTCTCCTATCACTCACTCGTCATCTCAGTACTCACTCTTTTCACATGCATATACGTAATAACACTTCAGCAATAATTACCATCTTCTAAACAATGCGCAGTTGGACGTTTTACTAGTTTATTAGTACAGCAATAACACTGCTATCTACTCTGAGCTGTACAGAAGTGCATGCTATATTCATTAAACAGGATGTCCCAATGAGTCGGTGTTCGGCTACGTCGCTCTCAAACTGAACTTGGGTATATACAATTGTTTATTGAAACTTATTTGCACTTATATAGAAAAACTAATGGATCAGTGGAATGTATTTCTGAATCAGTTTTTTTGTTTTACAACTTTTTTGTGGTTTTGAAAAAGTAAATGATTAGGGACAAATGCTAGATAAACTTAACCTTTCACCGTAGTACCGTCTATGTTAGTAAATTATTTAAATAAGACTGACAAAATGATTGCGGCCGAGTTTTTTTAATAAATCTGCCCTCGTAATAGCAAATGCAGTACTTGCAAACTGGCGGTTTTGAAAAAAAAAACGCGGTAATTATATATTTTTAATATATAATTTTTTAGATATCTCTGCAGCATGTCCATGTTATATACTTATAGTAAAAAATATAATGAAAATTATTTTTATGTAGGTATAGATTTAGCCCCTATAGAATACCATTTTTGCAAAAAAGTAAAAACCCAAAAATGACGATTACTGCAAGTGCAATTAGCAGGGCAGAAATTACTAGTGGAACGCCTCGCGACTTTATCCGTGTTGAGATTTTTTTATACAAACTTCATCTTCCCGCTACGTCCTCTAGAAGTTGAATTTGGAGATTCCTTTCTTAGTGCACCCCTACATCGTAAGAGGAACATATCCTGAAAGTTTCATGCTTTTAGGACTAATCGTTTGGGCTGTAAGTTGATTGTCAGACAGTCATTCGTCAATCAGTCTATACTCGTAATATACGATGTCAAAATTGTCCCTTCCCCCTCTCGACCTACACAATAATCGGGTAGGGAGTGGCCTGAATTATGTGGTTTACCTATTAGTTCACACAATCATGAGCTAATGGCCGCAGTGATCAAACTGATTGTCTATTGGTCCCAAATGTCGAATAGGTCTCAATAAACCTCGATCGCCATAATATAGCGGACGCGTGACATGAATACTTTTTTTCCACACAGTATATTTCTGAAAAAAATCAAAATGTTGATGACCCCACGCCACATTCAACGACAAAACATTTTTAAAGCTAGTAAATATTAAATATTTGGACACCTTATTACACATGACAGCTTCACAAAGAAAGACCAAGAAGTATGTAGTTACTTCAGCCAGATAAAGAGAAAGTCGCTGTCATGTCGTAAAGGAGATCGCGTTGAAGAGGAGAAAGTGGAGGTGACTGGGGGAACAATGAATAAAAATACGTCTCAGCTTGCTTAGACGTTCTTGATTGATCGTTGAAGTTAAGCAACGTTGTGCGCGGTCACAATTGAGATGGGTGACTGCAAGTGGCATTGTACACATGAAAAATATAGTTAAAAGCCAATACATAAAAATCTTTATTTGTGTAACTTTTATTATTATGTATATTTTACTAACGAATGACGAATCGTTCATTGCCATAGCTGTAGTAGTAGTAGAACTGGGCAGTAACTTACCTAGATTTCGAGTACGTTATTCAAGGTTATACATAAGTACACACATTCGTAGAAAAAACTTTAAAAGCCAATTCTTAGGTATAAAACGTCTAACCAGCATCCGGTTGACTCATACATGTGTCACAGCTTACGACCACCGGGGAAATCAAGGCTTTGTACAACTTATAGGGTAGGTAGGTAGGTACTAAGTCCGAAGTAAAAAAACCGGTCAAGTGCGAGTCTAATTCATCATAACATCATACATACATAAATAAATGTTTCTTAAAAATAAAAAATAAAATTGGGTACCATAAAATAAATGTTTGTGTACATGTAGATGGTATGGAACCTTTCGTGTGCCAATTTGACTGGCACTTGACAGGTTTTTTTAGAAAATGTTCAATCTCTGTCAGGTTTATGAAAACCTGAACCATTTATGAAAATGCTTCACATAACGTCGCATGCAGGCTAGGGCATGTTTTATGAGCTAGGTTATTGCAGTGTTCATGTGACGTCACCATTTATATGCTACTTTCAGGAGTGGCTTTTAGCGAGCTGAATAAGTTAGGGCTGTAAAATATCAAGGTAATATTCGACTACACCGTCCTTTTACAACGATGGCTAGTGAATTATAGCTATGACAGAATGGCAAGGTACTGATTAAGCGAGCAATCTTGCTAGCCTAGGATCCCATTTCACTCAGTCAGACGTGCCTCGCCTGAGGAAAACGCGCGAGGCGAGGCAAGTTAACTCTTAAAAGAGTGTGTATTTTCAATCCAACTTTAGTTGTAAGTCTCAAACAAAAACATGTGTTCCTTTATCGGTTCCGTACCCGAAGAGTGCAACGGGACCCTATTACTAAGCCTCCGCTGTCCGTCCGTCCGTCTGTCAGCGTCTCATGAACCGTATTAGGTGGACAGTAGAAAATTTCAGTGTGTGTATTTCTATTGCCGCTATAACAACAAAAGATACAAAAACATGTACATGGACGATGGTACGGAATCCTTCGTGTGCGAAATCGACTCGCTCTTGACCAGTTATTTTTACTTTTATTTTAAAATCTCCTTAAAACCTCTTGCTCTAGTCAAGAGCTTACTTTTAAAATATGCAAGCATGTATTTTTCAACATAAGATGTGTAAAAATATCTGTTCTTCTTAAATCGGCTTAATTTTCAAAATATGCAAGTGCGTATTTTTCAATCTAACTACATAATTTCCGCTATTTACCTTTACGGTACAACGGCATTGAAGCCAGTGTATCTTTTTACAATATCAATGAATTGAAGTTAAAAAAATAAAAATCCGTTCTTTTTTTAAATTAAAAACCTCCTTAAGACCTCCTCGGACTAAAAAAGAAAATATGTAGTTCAAAGTGAACTGTCGCCCCGAGTGCAGAGATAAACTCGTATAAAACTAAAACGTCGTTTATTACTATCACTCTTTTACTTAGAGTTCTCAATAGTTAAGTTCGCAGAGTGCACTTGGACTTAGCTGTTTATGCAGGTACTTGAACTAAACTGAATTAGTAGGTAATACAATTTTTTATTGAAATGAACTTGATTTGTTTCTGAATAAATTTACAAAGGACCTTTTTTTAAAATCCATGCTAGTATTACAAATGCGAAAATAACTCTGTCTGTCTGTTACCTTTTCACGCCTAAACTGCTGAACAGATTTTAATGAAATTTGGCAAGGACATAGATTCCATCCCGGTGCAGGACATAGGCTACTGTTTATCCAGTAAAACGAGGTCAAAATGGAAAAGGATGTAAAAGTATAACCAGGATATAGCATAAATACTTCTTAGACATTAATTTATGACAAGTTAATTTGACATTTACAAAATTTTGATAATGGACAATGTCATTCATATCAATCGGGTCGTCAGCACAGGCCTCTGGACCGTTTTCATGATTTTTGATTTGTTGGATTTGTCTCCGCAAGTGGCATTACGAGGTGAGCGCTTCTGTGCTTCGGTGGGCACGTTAAATTGTCGTTCCCGACTTATAAGTCGTTAAGCCATGAAGGAGGCCTTAATGTGGCCTAAAAACTCCGTCACAAGAGTTGGCCACTAGCTTAAACGCCACTAGCTTAAACGAGCTTACAATAATCTGACACAGTCCTTTGACAGGGCTTAAGATAATGTTTGGCCCTATAGAGCTTTTAAGTATGGATTACTTAACTTTAAAAATGAGAATAATATTTCCAAAATTCACTGATACTATGAACACTACTTCATAGTTCTTATACTGATGTATTATATTGTCTGTTATAATAAATACTTTAATTCCTTTTTCGAACCAGTAGTAAAGTATTAAAGTACGCCTCCGAGAGGCTCTTTTCGTGCACTGATCCATTTTACGTGACAGAAATAAAGACAAAATAGAGCCTTTAAATATAGCACCACCTTTCAAACGTCAAACGAGGAATTTGCATACTCTGTGCGTAGCTAGTGGCTAGGCTTCTCTCTTTCAATTTAAATTGAAATCCTTTTCCATTTATTTTGCCATTTCATTACAGCTTGTTTTGTTCCTGTTATTTTATCGAGAGAACAAAATCAATAGAGATGATTGAAAAGGTATATTAAAATATTAATCTTGTTTTTGCCTACGGTTATTTTGGTGATATATGCGAATCATAATGTTTAACCAGAACGGTTATTTGAACTTTCTCTTCTTGCCAATCCTGTCCATTCAAAGGTTGCCTAGAAGAGATCGCTTTTAGCGATAAGGCCGCCCATTGTACAATTTACTTTTGTTCAACTTCCTCTGTGTTCTCTTTGTATAAAGTGTTTATTTATCTCCTATTTAATAATAGTAAGATAATAAAATTAAATAGCGATGGGACTACCTGTCACCATGATTCACCATATGCATCTTGGAACTCTTGGATCAGAAGTGTAATTAAGAATATATTCGTATGTATATAATAAAATTCATATCTGTAAACTCATTATGATAATGATCTTAATTTTCATAATAAATATGCACGGTTTGTGACTGCTACAGTAGTTTACATCACTTCATTCCCACCACCCCTCCTCTTATTCGTGTTGTTTAGTTTATTCACCCCGTTGAACAATATCAATTAAAACAATTACCTTTAGTTCAAAATGCGCAACATTGAAAGCTTGGCTTTGGGCGTTATATACATGTATACAATATAACTCCAAACAGATTTAGGGCGGTTACGCACTGTATCATATCCGAATCCGAGAAAATACGTTCCGAAGTAGTCATAGAACTATAATATTTGTATGGTACTTTACTTTTACTCTCATATAACATATTTTTTGGGCAAACATACATAGGTAGCCTAAACTAATTATTTCGTCTCTAAGGCTGTAGCCAAGCCACTGAGCGTCTAACGAAGTCGCTAGACACTCGATCGCACTAACACTACGTGGCTTCGAATGACGCCGCGTTAGTTACGCCACGACAAAGTTACTACGAAAACGTCATTCGCCGTGTCATTAACACTGCGCTAGGATGACGTTCCATACATTTGCGTAGTAACTCTGTCGCGATGTCACGGACGCTAGCTTTGTAAGTCTAACATAGCGTGAAACCCATTCATTTTTGTAAGTTGCGTATAGCGACTACGTTGACTAAAAATGGCTTGGCTTTAGCGTAGCTGTTATAATGAATGAACGCCTACGCGCTACGCCAGCGCTCGCCCACGCTACGAGCCGTCTACGAACCCACTACTACCTACGCACGTCTGTTACTCTCGACATCAGAATATAACTTACTAGCTGTTGCCCGCGACTTCGTACGCGTGTAGTACATTATCTTGTTCTATAATCAATAGTTTTCGCAGCGCACGCCAAAAACTATTTTGGGTTTTCTACCTTGGGTTACAATATTGCAATTTTCTTACGGATCCCTTATTTTTATGAAAATATATTACAGCTGAATAGCATTGTCTAAGATCAGTAAGCAATTCCAGTTCACATGGTTCCTGTTCTTCTTCGCTGGACTGGGAGTAAAGAAAAAACATAGAATGCGTCTAGCTGCTTCTCTCCCCGACCGTGTCGTAAAAGTCGACTAAGGGATAGTATCCTCTCCAACATGATGAGATACAATAAGCAAGTATTCCCAAGGAGGGTTGACGTCAGGCAGGCGGCCGGTCATAAAACACCTTAGCCAAAACTCGTACACCATGATCCAAGGAACATGCTGTGCCGACCCCACATAGAGTAGGATAAGGGCAGGAAGATGACGATGATGTTGGTTTCTATTCAGGAGGCCTATACCGAGCAGTGAGTGTTAGCAGGCTGAAACGATAATGAAATGGCTGTTCGATCTTCAAACTGGAAATGACTCAGAATAATGGAAATGACATCCCCCAAAGATTATCGCATACCTCTGAATGGTTGAAATAGTATTTTATAAAGAGGATTTGTGCTAGCCCCGTGCAGTCAATTCACGGGCTCGCCATCCGATACGAAGGCTTGTAAATGGCCATCGACGGCCATTAGTAACGTGACCACTCCGTTCTGCGGTGGCGGAAAAATGGTCGGTTAAAGACCGATTTTACTGTACCTAACTTACCTGGAACATAATGTACGAATGAACTTTCCTTGTTTAGGATTGTGGAACCGAACAAAATACTATATTATTGCATTAGAGACTTTTAATCGACTAACCCTCGAATACTCAAACGCATCTCAGAGTTGAGCACGTCTCAAATTACGAGTTTTTGACAATTTTTCATCAGAAACTGTCAAAAAACCGTGACTTGAGACGCGTTTGAGTATTCAGGGCTATGTTTCATCACTAGTGTTAATTGTAAGGCAACGCTAATGTTGAACTGAAGTAGCAATATGTGACTACCCCCGTGCCCCGCCAAAACTGGTCGACGATGATTCCTTTAGTTTTTCGAGCATGACATGTCCCGTGTGTTTATTCGTCCAAGATTAGAGACTGCGGGAAAGCGCCTAGCTTTATAGGTGTAAAATAATAGAAGCTATATTTACGATCAAACAAATTGGCATTCCTAGCCATTCCAATATTTCACAAACGGACGAACGATCGTTCAGTACCTTAATAACATATTTGTCTAAAACACCACACGTTTTTTGACAGACAGTGTTGTAGTATTATGTCAGTCATCTGGTGTCCATCTGGGGCTAGATGGCGCTGTGTGAAATGTTCTCAAATATTTGTTATTATTATTTATTAACTTTTTCACAGATTTCGAGGCGCGTTTATAAGGGAACCCCATAGAGTGTAGACATACAGAAACGTCCTTGGCATAAACTTAGCGGATTTTACATAAATATGAGCATAGTCCGTGATGCGGCATGCACGGGCCGTGAGATAAACTTACGAGCTTTGGCCTATAGCTGTAGTGCAGGAGACTGGGATGACCTTTTACACATTATAATCACCTCCCTCTACTATACTATTTCTTTTAATTAACAGGCTCATGTCTGGATCATCATAATACCTCATCCAGATGATTTTTCTGACATTGACAGTCATTTGTTAGTACTGACTCCTTCCGTAATAGGTATATTCTACAAACAATCGACGATTGTTTATGACTATAGCATCATTTTTATCTGTAGAAAAGCGCCATACATGTTCTGACAGAAACACAACGTTGCTTATAAATGATCTGCCTTCGTAAGTAGAATATTAGAACAGGGCACAAACCGTTTGAGTCATGCTCTGTTCTGAAGAGAATAAGACCGAGTATACTATAAAATAAAACACTAATGGGTACTTTAAAACACAAATAGTGTCGTATAATATTTATTGAAATTAGAGTAACTGTTAACACACGAGTACTTTCACGTTATACAGATTTTATAGAACCTAAAAATGACATAAAAAAATTGTTGAGTGAAAACGGAAAAGTTAAATGAGCAGATGCATTGTTAATTGAAGTGACTAAGGCTGCTAAGAATAAATTAACGTCGTCTAAAACTATATTTTTGGCCTTTTTATCCGAACGAAGCCGCGAAGATATCAATGTCCCAAATTATTTTTATACCTAGTGTTAACTACACACTTGGGGATATGCTTAGGTACAATGTTAAATTATTCCCTAGAATTCCCACGGTAAGGCTAATGTCGCGGGTTCAAGTCCCGTCTCAGGAAGCACTTTTGGGAATAATTTAACATTGTAAAGATGTCTCCTGTTCTACTTGGTTTGTGCCGTAAATCTGCCAAGATTGATGATGGCTCTGACCTTTCTACCTGGCCTACGCGGAGGCATTGCACCCCTATCCTATTGCACGTTATTTTTAGTTATTCCCCGATTATGTATGGAAAAGGGGATTGGACGTTTTCCTTCCTCCTCTACAGTTCTCTTACATTCGATTTAAACTTTATTTATATTTCTAACAAAAAGGTCTGGGCTCATTTTTAGGTATTTCTATGTGCTTGATTGATTTTAAAGGCTTCTTTTTCAATGCGTAGTAACGCTCCTATTTTTCATTGTAAATTAGCTGTTGCCTGCAATTTTGTTTACAAGATTATTATTTTTTTAACTAAAAGGTGTAATGTCCAGAATGTATCTCGTTACAATTTTTTTTTTTCAAAATTAGCTTAGCTTTTAAACGTAAAAAGATACAGACAGAGCTACTTTTGCATTTATAATATTAGTATATCTTCAAATATTTATTTAAATAAATGAGAACTGAGCCTCGTATGTTATCGTTTATGAAAAATATGGAGTGTATTGAAGTGTCACATTGTATCAACTGCACGGAGAAAGTGGCCTTTGAAACGCACTTTAAATCCTTTCACCACATTGGTTAAAAAGAACTAGTGAAGTTTAAAAGTTTAGAGTGTAGAGAAAATTACAAAATCTCATTTCCCTAAACCTCTTTTCAAATTCTAAACCAACCCCTCATTTAGTTGATTTCCGTAACGTATCGTACGTAAAAAAGATTTAAGGGCTCCCCGGAAAATAGAAGTTTCAGGTTTAGTGTATTTTGACTGTCGTGGAAGACGAATGGATGCGCAGCCATGAATTTTAAAATGATTAAAAAAAGTATTCAAGCGTGAACCACTTCTTTCCGCGTCTTTTGTTATTTTATTCCTTTCGCCGAACGTTTTACTTACGAAAGTATTTTTCGTAGATGCAACACTTACCCAAAATCTTGTAAAGAATTTACATGGCAATAAAATAGATGAAAATATACATAGGTAATTATTATGTAATTCCTACGCACGAACTACTTATTTATTCCAAATGTCATTCCAATTTAGCTGTTCCGGTATTATTAAGAAAACATTCAAACATCCTCACAAACGGTCGCATTTTAAGTATTACTAGGATCAATAAATATAGGATGTAAATGAGGGAGAAATATTGAGAAAGTAAACTGTGTTGCAGTAATTATTTTTATTTTATTGCAATTGTAATGGACTGATTTGCCATAATCAAATTGATATTCACAATAATCATCGTCTAATCGAAATGAACTTACACTAATACAAGTATTTACAAATATAATTTACATACAAAACAAACAGTCAGGCTATCTGAAGACTTTTGTCAATGGTCGTCTAATCTGTATTATCTTATGAATATCACGAACAACAGAATAAATAAGTTTCTTGATGTATTCAAGTTAAATATTATTTATACCTAGTAAATATTATTATTTACCTAATTTATTTCAACCGACATCAATTTATCGAAAACTCCTATCTATTCCTACACGGTAAAAATAACATAATATCATCTATCTACATATTTCAGATTTTGCATTGTGAACAAGAACCAATTGTTTAAGGCCGGCCCTATAAGCAAATGAAAAGTTTTTTTTATGAAAAATAAAACGAAATTATATTTTTTTTGTTTGCGTTCCTAAAAATGAAAACACGATAAAAGAAAAATAAAAAACTGGCCAAGTGCTAGTCGAACCAAGTTTTATTTAAATCCGTTCAGCCGTTACACCATATTTGAGCAACAAACATCTGAAAGTTTTTATGTATAAAATAAAATAAGTAATACACCCAACAGTCACATATCAAAAGTTATAATGTAAACACAACTTTATTCTGATTTCTAATATTAGCATAATTATTGTGATATTAAATTATTGTAGGTCTAAGGCCGGCCTAATACAGCTAAAAACGATTATAAATAAGTAAATAACACCCAACAGTCACATACATAGTTATAACCCCACATTAGGATTCCCTGTGCCGTGGGTATCAGAAACTACGAGTACCATGGTACCACAACACCCAGACCCGGAAGAAATATTTGCAGAACATGCAAACATTTCTTCCGCAGCGGAAATCGAAACCGCGCCTCTTGCGTATCTGCCGAGCAATCGCCCGCCACACCACCGAGGTTGTCGAGAGAAATAGTTTCTACAAATTGACACAAAACGTGGGTCTCAGTGAGGTATTAATAAAGGGTTATCCAGTCCTATTCGTCACATTACGCGGCATGAGCCCCTAGAGTCTCGTAGCTTTGTTTAAGCCGTGACGAGATTGGTCTCAGTATTCGTATTTTAGTGCATGTGAGGTACGTTGATTTTACGACTGCTGCCTTGCGACATAAAATGGATAAGATATTGTTAATCTTGGGTTTTATCACGGTGTCCGAAACGTACTGAACGGGTGTTTCGGATTAATCTTGAAACTATTTCGAAAAGGTTTAGGTTTACTTGATGATCTCGAAGTATGTAGAGAATGACTCAATATATACTAAATAGATCTAAATGTCCTCAAATGTTCATTTATTATTTTTCAGCATCGTAGTAACACAGTGCCCCAATTGCGTTATTTAATGGTTCTTACGTTTGATAGAACGCACGTTGCGTTCCTTTGTTTTCGTTTTGGCAGATGCCAAAAACATAGACAGCAGATGATGAGTATCAATATCAATCACGATATCAATGTGCATAAACAGGCATAAACGAAACAGTAATAAATGTTGAAATGACTTCTGACAGGTATATAATCAAAGCTTCTGACAAAGGAAAATGGAAGAAGAATTCATGTTGTGCCGACCCCACATAAAGTGGGAAAAGGGCAGGGAAATGATGAATGCTGATTAATTCGGTAATAAAATTTAGAACAACGCTATTGCTCACATGTATACATACCAATAAATGAGGTACCTGCCTATCCTCCAACCATTATCTCCATGACGAGGAAAAAAATTAAATTGAACTTTACAGCATTTAAATTTAAAGCCCTCACAGATTCTGTTGTTGCCGTTTTTTTGAAATCCATTATAACCATTTTCTATACATTTCTTTGTAACAATAGCCACAATATATTACCAGTGATATAAATTCAGGGAGTTAGGGTTGCCATTTATTAAAATTAAGCCGGGCTTCCGACCAATTAAGATATTTTAAAACTCTGTCTGGTTTGATAGCCGGAGTACATAAACTAAATCTCAATAGGACAAATAACCAATTCGACTTTTGCCATGGCTTTAGATCATTGAAAGCAAAAGGATAATTTTGAAACATGTAGATACAATTGGAAATGCTACGTAACGCAAACTCAACAACGCATTCATTAATGGAAATGGGTTATAAATGGTCACAAAGCGACCAAACCCTAATATAAAAAAATAATATAAATAATGCTCATCTAAAAACACACCATATTTAATCAATATTATAAAAAGTAGGTAAATATAAAAAAGTTTTTTCACTAAGCTATAGGTATGCCAAAAGTACTACGTGATTTATGAATAGGTAAGCATTTTCAAACCAATAACGTCAAATAAATACCTAAGTAAAATCTTTTACAAACTTGTCCAACACGTTTTCATTTTCCGGATACTCCAATATCATTGGGCAGCCCTACGAAGGAATCCATTACCAGAGCAATGATTAATTAGTGCAATAAATGCAGGGTACCTGGTTCGCGAGGAATCTTGCCTTTGTTATTGCCTTGGCGTACTTCCAACGCAAACAAACTAATGAAGCAGTGCCAGCTTGAGTTTAGCATAAAATATTACTTTTGCTAATTACAAGCATAATTCCATCATTGTGGTTCATATTTTGGATTCATTATTTCTGTTCATACCAGAAGTGATAGACTTGGTATAAAGCTAAAGCCGGTGAAAGAAAAACTTATATACTACTAGCAGCCCACCCGGCTTCGCACGGGTATTTAACAAATTTGCATTTTTTAGCTCAAATTTTACACCTCGGGTAACATTATTGGAGTTTTTGTAAGGATCAAAATCAATTATAGCCTATGTTGTTCCGTAATAATGTAGCTATCTACTGGTGAAAGAATGTTTTAAATCAGTTCAGTAGTTTCGGAGCCTATTCGTTACAAACAAAAATCTTTAATCTTTATAATATTAGTGTAGACTAACTACTGCCCGCGGCTTCGCTAGCGTGGTACCCGGATAAAAAATAAGAGTTCCTACCTAAGAATGTTACTAGACAAGGGCCACGGTACGTTAAAAGCTGACAAATTAAATTAAGAATTCTTCACCACTGAACAGGACACCAATATCTAATTCAGTTGAATCAACTATTATAAAACATATAACTTATCTTACTAAAAACTATAAATCGTAGTAGAATCACTAAAGCGGAACAAATACTTTAGGACACTTAAAAACAACGGCGACGTCACAGCCCGGCACGAGCCTTGACTACGACCTCAAATTAAACAAATAGATGCACGAAACTAATTATAATAATAAATAATCGCAAGAATTACAGCGGCAATAAAATGCCTTGGGAATATTATGACGATTCCAAGGCAAATATCAAGGGCAAGTTTTGATAACGCAATCTTAACACGCTACACGTACGCTTGCCGACCTTATGAAGCTTTTGAACAACATTCCTTCTCTCTCAACCTGATATTTCCTTTATTAAATACCACCAGAGACATTAGTGTCGGTTTTGTTATGCATTTTCTTTCTAAAGTTAATTTACTATCTTTAAATTATAGCTTTCTTGTTATCCTGATTTTCAAGAAAGGGACAACACACATTTTTATGGCTTTCAAATACTACCTACTACTACTAGTCATGTCACTAATTCTTTCGTACCAGTGTGGTGAAAGGAATTAAAGGCTCTTTTCGTGCACTTGATATTTGCGAACTTTTTAGGTACTACGACATGCCAGTTTCCTCACGATGTTTTCCTAACCGTTTGAGAGTACTGGTTTAGCGCACATAATTTTTTTGAACAGCAAAATCTATTGTTGCACGACCGGATTTGAACTCACTACCTTAGGATCGGAAGGCAGGGTCATTACCACTAGACCAATGCTCACAGGTTATTTATAGGGTAGCTTTAAAAAAGTGCTCAACAGAATCTCCACCATGGTTGTTGTGGGTAGTGGGTAGCTCAAACCACCCCTACTCGTTGGCGACTTGGGGGCGAAATGTGGGCGATCGCGCGGTAGAAGGGTAGCAAGGCTTTGGCAAGTCTCAAACTCCGTACAAAACTACCCCTCACTGACTTACCTATAGTTTTCATCCACTACTTTGTTATGGAACTGGGATATTTAACTAACGTGTGACGGATGGTAGATAACGTTATTTGCTGAATGAGATGTCAGTCAACGCATGCTGTCTGAAAAAGATTGCACTGTGTGTTTGTGCGATCATTGCATATTATTAATATGCTGAATTGTGGCCTTTTTTTGTTATCCTATATTTAAGGTCCGTGATATCTGCCTACCCCTATGGGAAACAGGCGTGATATTATGTATGTATGAATGTATGTAAGTAATTGTAAGGGTCGACTAGTGCCTTAAAATTGTATGTAGGTTTTGGTAACACTTTTTTTTCTTTCTTTCTTTCTTTATTTTTTCAAAACAGTAATAGAAAAAGTAAAGTTTTACAAAGAGGTTACATTGTAACTGTCACATTGTTTTTTTTTATTCAATAATGGTATGGTGCTAGGAGCATGAACTGCTATTCAGCCATAGGGATGAACTGAATGTCATCATCGGTAGGTATATCTTTGTCACTATATCGTAAAGTAATATTTTTTCTAAAATACCAAAAGAAACTATTATTCATTAACACAAATAAACTTACAACGAATACAAACAATTTATGTTTGTATAAACATAATTTACAGCTATCTAAAGACCGTTGTAAACCTTCTACAGATCAGACGGTGGAAGTGTGTCCAATCCAAGACGCTGACTGCATTGCCACGCTGAATGATAATACTGATCCGTTGAGCCAAATAAAAACCATAAAATATTTTATATGTACCTAATCTTGTAGGTATAAAATGTTGTTTTTGAAATAGGCAGAGTATATTACTAGGCAGAGTAATAAAAAGAGCGGCGTCACATCAAGAAGCGAGCCCCATCTGGGTCTACGGAAAATTAGGTGAAAATGTGCTCAAGTAAGGTGCTCGAAGAGTTTAGCTTTTGGACGTGATATTACCTGTACCTGCTGAAATTCGATACCATTTTTACCTTTATCACAGTTTCTTCTAAAGCAATATTTATGTTTTATACGAATTCTCAAATACATAAAAAAACAAATTGACAATTCATTTGGTAAAGATCAAAAAACGACGATAATTTTTAACATTTTCCATCTACCATTATTTAGGCTCTGTTGCTTTATTCGCTATGACCAAACGAAACTAAAGCTCATAACTTGTTTGTAACGCATAGCGTCGCGTTTTTGCGATCCAGTTGTCATTATAGAATACGATAACACGGTAGAGTACGATAAAAGTGCCCACGTTTGCAGTGTTACATTTTGTTTGGTCATAGTGAATAAGACCCCAGTCCTTGGAATAAAATATTGAGAACAAAAACTGTTTGAGAAAATAACACCATGTGGGAAGGGGAAGTGTAAGATATCGTACCTACATCCCCCTTTTTTATGGCGCGATGATAATGTTGAATTTATATTGGGTTTCCTGTTCAAGGAAAAGATAAAAAAATGTGTTTATAAAAATAGGCTGTTTATTTTAGAGTTCGTAAAAAGGTCGGAAAAATAAATATGCTATCATAATTATTATCTTACACGAGTTTTTCTAGGCTGTTTTTGTTTTTAGCTTTGATTTGCTGAGAATCGCTGACCAACGAGACTGCCGGGTAAAACAATTATGGTAATTAATCATATTGACATAAGGTTGAATTTCATTGTCGTGAAACAATGCGTGGGATTTCAATTCGTCATGCCAAAAACAAGGATAAAATCTCCTTTTTAACATTTTTTTAGCTCGTAAGCACATTATCATTCTCTGCTTGCCGCCATTAGGTACCTAACTAATTTGTTTAATTCAGAGCCTGAGTGACGCAACTTACTCGTCTAATTTTATTTGCTATTTGCTTATGAATTGCGGTCGTCATGCTCGGTCATGGTTTTGATTAATTTAATAATTACACAAACATTTCATTCATCAACCACCTACGCTAAATTAATTAGATGTTTGACGTTTTCTGCGTAACCTACGTGCAGTTGAGTGAAAACTGTCGCTCAGCCGTATTATTAATTATGTACCTCTTATGTAAGGATTCGCAGTGACAGGTGTGTTCATAAGCGTGCAAACACTACGCTGAAAAAGGTCTATCCGATGAAACCAAAGCTCAAGATGGATACAATGACATCTTCAAGTCGCAAAGTACGGACAACTCAGACCATTAACTCGTACAAAAGCCCAATCTGGAGAGGCATCCTGGCAAGACGACGCGACGGCCACTTCACGGGAGAGCAGTTAGTCACAAGTTATCGTGACGTTTCCTAACACTAGTCGGCATTTTCGACTTGGACGCTAATTCGCTGCCATCACAAAATAAAACCTAATAAGATCAAAGTAGTCCCGAAAAAGATCAAATAGGAAACAAAAGATAGGTAGCGTGGTTAACGCCTCGGTGGCGTGGCGGGCTATTGCTCCGCTGAGACGCAAGAGGCGCGGGTTCGTTTCCTGCTACGGGAGAAATATTAGTATATTCTGCAAATATTTGTTGCTGATCTGGTCTGGGTGTTGTAATATTATGTATTATAAGTATAAGTATATATTTACAAAAAAAATGCATGTGTGTATTACATCAGCCATTTGGCTCCTATAGTACAAGCTTTGCTTAGTTTGGGGCTAGATGGCGCTATATCAAGCATAACCCATGCCTACAATAATTTACAAAAAATGGAGTCATAGCTAACTTAGTAGCGCTAGTAACGTGTGCTCAATGTCCAATTTAACTGGAGTGCCCTCTGTCAGTTCCGAAGGTGCTACGTGCCTCGGATGCCGGCCAACTTATGTACTTGTAACTAAAAACAATCTAGTGTCCTGAAGTGTATCCTATTTGTTTTGTGTGCCAAATATTGACCGAGAAAATAAGGAACTTTCTTATCAATTATCCTCTTGACGAGTTTGTTTGTCAACTATTCAATTGTCCACGATTTCCAAGCAATTTAACAGTTTGTTATTGAAACAATTTGACGTTATAATTAGAAAACTTTATGACAAAACTTTCGATATTTGAAGATATTTGTCAATGTATTGATTTTTCTTACTTACATATTATAGCTTTTGGGCATAAACACTCTACAAATTGGTTAACAGACGATACATCATTAAATATAGGTACGCCATATAATTATATTTCATCATATTATTGTATACGGGCGATGGGCTGATCTGATCACCTGTCATCATGGTTCACCATATCCATCTTAGGACTAAATCAGAAGTGGCTGCAAGTTTTCTTATGTTTACTTGTCACTCTGCCCACCCCATTAAGGATACAGGCGTGATAATATGTATGTATGTATGTACGCCAATTAGCCCTGACGTTACAGAAATCTTCGCTCGCTTTACCTGCTTGAGCTTTCAATAAAACTAACAGGTTTTTGGACAAAAGCACATGTTGAACAAATCATTATCTTAGGTAACATTAAATTTAGCATGTAATCAAGACTAAAGCGCATTAGGTAATTCCACATCCCGAGTATCACCTGTGGTCACAGACTCGTACATATTGAATGCGCACATAATTACACCCAGAACAACATTCAGGCACCTGATAAGAGACTCCTTATTTCGTGAAGCTTTAAAATTTAACCGTTTATTTCATGTGGATCACGCCCACGCGCTCAGGTAAAAGCCCGGGTTCTTGAAATGGCGACCTAAGCCTACGAACACAGGACAGTATTCGCCGCGAGACATTTTTCACACGGTGAAATGTGGTGGCTTTGTGGTTTGACCGATTGGACTACATGAACGGGATTCATTACGTAGGATTCATTGTATTTGGGGTTAGGTAGATGTTGTTTGTCTACTGGTTGTATGACGGCTTCTAACAGAAATGTTGAACCCTAAATAGCAGAGTATGGCCAGAACGACCGAGCTGAAAAACCATTCCTCAGAAAATCCATACTTAGATCTAAAAATATTCGTTCGTTCAACATTCATTTTCTGCTTTGTTTTCGTTCGTTTGTTCCACCATTCTAGCAAACCGCGGTAATATTTTTTATGTTTCTTATAGCATCTAAAAAGAGACAAAAATCGCGAGACAGTCGCAATTTCCCAAACTCACCTTAAACGAGGGTTGATACCGCTTTGTCATCGGAATTACTCTATCCACGTAACAAAGTAGGGGCCGCGTATTAAATTACTCGATGCTATCATTCACCTGTCGCGGCTAGTGGTGTCATCAGCCGCTTCTGTGACCAAATTGAACTGTCTATTACAAGTTTGACGGATTGGCATTGGAGGCCCCAACTGCGCCACGTTACAATGCGTGTTCATAAAGGGGTTAATGAAGCTAACATGTAGGCTGGCTTCAAAAGATTATACGTAACGGAGTGTCCCGAACTTTTGTTTGACTTTCTCAGGTACTTCAAAAAGTCATATCTTTCCGGTATGGGAGAAATAGGATTTCTGAAAAAGCACAAAATATTATAAAAGGTTCCCTATATATTTAAAATCAAACTTTAATTAATAAAAAGCTGTAGAGAATTTATTGTTTTCATTTTCATTTTGTTAACATGGAATGTTGATTATAAAAAACGCGTGTTCATAATGTTAAATGAATAATTTATTACTTAGAACTGGTTCTTATTTGACTCAACGGATCAGCATTGCCATTCAGCGTGGCAATGCGGCCAGCGTCTTGAGCACGCTTCTACCGTATGATCTGGATCAGGTGAGCTATCTATAGATGGTATGTAATGGTCTTTAGATAGCCCGACTATTTCTTTTGTATTCTGAAGTTATATAATTTGCATTAGTCGTGAGTTTATTTCTGTTAATAAAGAATATTTAATAATTTACTACTTAGAACTGGTTCTTATTTGACTCAACGGATCAGTATTAATTGACTACTTACTCAAAATTATAGAAATAACTTTAAACAAATCCTTATCCTTACTAATATAACAAACACACTTTAAAAGAACAACATATTATATCTAAGTGATTTTTTGCATAGATAGAGAGTGACTAACTCCCGAATACTCAAACGCGTCTCAGAGTTGAGCACGTCTCAAGTCACGGTTTTTTGACAGTTTTTGACAAAAATCTATTAAAAACTCGTCACTTGAGACGTGCTCAACTCTGAGATGCGTTTGAGTATTCGGGGGATTGCCCATTTTTTACCGGGTACCAATCAAGCATACTTTACCAATCCTATTTATCTTATCACGTCGCGTTATTGTTCATTCTAGTTAACATTCAAATTAACTGACTGTAAGGTAATAATTTTCAGCAAAAGACTACGTGATGGGAATTTATAATGGGGTCGAGATGGACGCAATTTACGGGGCTCCTGGGCCCCAGGATCGATATGTTCCATTAATGAAGCAACATCCGTTACGGAAAAAACAGATTGCTTATTGTAAATCAAACTTATTACTACAAATTACCTTATAAATTTTATAGTAGTTTCTGTAGGCAGGTACGTACAGTCCAAATAGCAAATATTGATAATAATTATAAAGCTGGTGATGAGCTTTTATTAAAACTAGCTAGTAGTTTGGCTTATGTAGGTACACCGTTATTATATAAAGGAAAATATGGATTGTCAATTTGTTTGTTTGTAAGTATGAGAAAGTATGGTACCGATTCTAAAAACTCAATCATCAATTAAAATTAGAATTATTTATTTCAGAACAACAGAAAGCTTACAGTTTACACCAAAACGCTAACTGTCTTAATTAAAACTTAAAAATACTCTTAGATCCTTAAAAATAATATAAATGCTATCATTAAACAAATCAATATGTTGTAACTTGTGTAAGAATGCATTTAATAAATTAAGCTCTCTTAAAGTCGGCAAAGAAGTGGTGTCAACGCCGTTGACCACAGCCATTATTGACCATTATTTATTATGGTTTATCAACAATTACTACAATAATACATTATAAACACATAGGTACAAAATATTTAAACTAAATACACAGCATGCAAAAGTACAAAAGGATGAAACATCGTTGAATGCAACCTATAGCGTATTTATACCAAGCCTTGGTATATCACGCGAGTGAAGCCACGGGCTTCAGAGTCAGAAAATCATCAGGTACCTGATGATTTCCTAACTTTTCTGACTTTAGATCTTAGTTATGTAGTAATAGATCTAACGTTAATAATGTAATCAAAGAAAATTAATCAATACTCTTGGAAACTCAGCGGGCGCTAATTAAAGTAACAAAATAACGAATGCAAAACATGCACCGATCTACGAAAAAGTTCTCTTAGTCCGACTGATCGTATAATCTGGAAAAATAGTTCTCGTAGTCCAACTGATCGAACCAACTGGAAAAAAGGTTCACGCAGTCCAATTGATCGGATATTGCTGTCGGCCACAGTCAACTTTTGTGGTCTTCTGAAATACATAATTTTTCGAACCTTCCAGGCGTACCTAATAATATATTGGTCCAGTTAAGACATCCACCATTACTTGCAAACAGATTGTAGGTGTGTAACTAATGATACCTGCACAGAAAATGTGTTCCGGAGGGTTCCAATACAAATTGACCCATGAATTTTATATTGGTGATTTGCAAAACCTTGTGCCACCAATAAAATAACCTAGATACCTATAATGTAAGTACAGGTAAAGTTGATAGTTGGTAAGTAAATAATAAAAATTTTTACTACACACAGTTATACACAGTTCATATTTCTTCAATAACAGGGGAGAAAATATTTCATTACTGTCGTACAAATAAACGGGAGGGAAAAATGTATGAAAATCCATTTCTAACGCGCTATTTTTTTGGTTTATATACTGATATTACTACTTAAAATCTTCTTATAGTAAAAAAAATTAAACTTCCTGGGTCGTAACCTATTTCAATATTATAATGCCTTTATTATAAAGAGTGTCAAAAAATACTTGCCAGCATTAAATTGGAACACTATTGCGCATGGAACCGCAACTTATTATTTATTTAAATATTTAGACAAGTAGGTAATCAAAGAAAAACGTTCGTGATTCTTAGTTTAATAAGCTAGTAAAATTGGTCCGTAATTCTGGGAATAAAAAGTGCCAATTGTAGAATAAATGTGTGTCTGTAAAGTTTGTGTACAATTGTGGGTTTTGTAAGTCGTTTTATAACACAGGCTGTCCAATTTAAAAGACCATTTTTGTTACAAACTTGGTATTTATTTTGAAACAGCGAATTTGTTTTGGATATTACCCAATTTAAAAGTTATTAGTTCATCTAATAGCTACAATAATTGGATATTGGATTTCGGCCAAACTTTTTAGGGTTCCGTACCCGAATGGTGCCAATGGGACCCTATTATTAGGCCTCCGCTGTCCGTCCGACCGTCCGTCTGTCAGCGGGAAATAATGAACCATAATAGTTAGAGAGTTGAAATTATCACAGAATGACTATTGCCGCTATAACAAGAGAGAGCTGACGTAGTTCTCTCACGGTACTTTCACTTCACTTTTCACTTCACTTTTCTTCTTCTTCCAGTTGCTTCCAGCTTCCTTTGTTCTTGCTCGCAACTTCCGGAACTTTCTTGAAATTCATCGAAATATTTAAATTCATATTTGGAACATTCCAAAAACCCAAATTTTCAAACAAAAACTCTTTGGAAGTCGGCGAGGTTTGAACCCACGTACCCGAATCTGCAGGCAAGCGTGGTGTCGTCACCTCGGCATTAGTACTCAGAAACAAATGACGAAATTTTCAAACAGTTATTGTGCGTGCCGTTGACGCTTGGCCAAACAAGCATTGTTAGCATTGACGGCTTAGACATTACGATACTATATAACTTAGTGAATTTTCTCGAGGGATCTCTGAGGTTATAATTTAAACTTCTGAGATTTAAACAATCGAAGTTACATCATCTTGATTACTTGAATGAAAGAGATAATGACGTTAGAAAAACCTAACAATCAGGAATAAGATTGACACAAGATTGAAAAGACATCCAAAAGAACCTCATTTTACTGATCGTTTCAAAAACACATGCGCTTGAATGTAGTTCTACATATTATTTTCGTAGTGATTCTGTTGCGGCGTTTGTTTCGAAAGTCTTGGATGGACATCAGAGAAACCATATACGCACACATATTATGACGCCCGTATCCTTAATGAGGTGAACAAGTAATCATAAGAAAACTTGCAGCCACTCCTGATTCTAAGTCCCAAAATGGATATGGTAAACCATGGTGACAGGTGATCAGCCCGTCGCCCATATGGATGGCCTTTTACGTCTTGCTCGGGGAGAGAAGCAGCTGGACGCTTATGTTTTTTTACTTTTTTGTTTTTACTCCTAAATCGGTAGGGAAGTAAATGAGAACCACACACCAAAGCAATGTTAAATTCTCTAAACATTGAAACACCACAAATAAAACTAAAACCAATATCAAAACTAAATGAAACCTCACATAAGCTATAAACCCCCGTCCTAGGTAATAAACGGGGAACTCCCGGCGGACTGTAAGTAAATACTTAGTTAGCGACAGTCGATAGTAACGAGCTCGGGCTTTGATTGGCCATCCTCCCTCGCCGAATAACAGGTAATTGTTTTTTGTTTTCTAATAATACTGAGAAAATAACTGAACCGTATGCTTTCTCAGTAGGTATGTTTTACATTAGCTTACTTTGAGTATTACTTTGAGTGGCACTGCTGTGATTGAAGCACAAACATGCAAAGGTTTTTTTTTTTTCAAATAGGTTTTCAAGTCACCTAGACTAAACTGAAAAAAGTACTAGTTGAAAGTGTAAAAAAAATACATACAATGCCTACAATCATAGGACATGTTATTTATGTTTACTGCGAAAGTTATTCAAATGGGGGTAGAAGTTTCCTGCCAAAAAGAATCGATAGATATGAATCGCTGATCATACATTTCAATAGCCCCTGCCATCGCTTCCAAACAACAGCGGTCGTTATCGGTCTGTCCCCAGTGGAGACCTAAGCCGTTATCAATTACCATCGAGCTGCATAGCAAGGCACACAGGAACGTACCAAGAGCAGAAAATAATAGGATGAAATAAAAATAAACATTTATTTTGTTACCAACATACATTAGGGCGAGTGCTCGGCTGAGACGCAAGAGGGGGTTTGATTCCCGCAACGGGAGAAATGTTGTTCTGCAAATATTTCTTCCGGGTCTGGGTGTTGTAGTAATATGCATGTATTATAAGTTTGTCATCATCGTTTTCCTGCCCTTATCCCAATATGTGGGGTCTGCACAATATGTTTTCCTCTTCCATCTTCTCCTATAACTCGTCATCTCAGTACTCACTCCTTTCACACGCATGTCCTCACACAATCCATCCATCTTTTCTTAGGCCTTCCTTTGCCCGTATATGTATTCACATTCATATTCAGCACTTTCCTTGTAACATGACTTTCTTCCCTCCGCATGACATGCCCATACCACGCTAACCTATTACTCCTCATCCTCTCTCTCTCTCTAAGTATGTATTTACAAAAAAATATATATAAATATTCTATCAGTCATCTGGTTCCCATAGTAAAAGCTTTGCTTAGTTTGGGGCTTAATGGCGCTTTGTGAAATGTCCAAAAATATTTATTTATTTATTTATTCACTTGAATGAAAACACAATATAAAATTGGCACCACTCAGCATTTTACAATGACAGGGGCGAGACATGCCAAAGCGCTGGTCTTCCGTCCCTTTCACACCTACAGTGCGTAACTTTCGTATGTGAGTGACGGATGACGTGTAGACGACTGCAATGCCGACGTGAATATACGTATTACAAGTCTACGGTGCGTAGCACTTAATGCACCCAGGTGATTTACTTCAGGTGAATTAAGTCTACCGAGTTACAAAATCACACCGGCTCTTTGTTTAAAAATTAGACGTATGTAACCGAAATTTTGTTTCGTAAGCATAAGAATAACATTTTTTCCTGTGTTACAACGTAAAGAAAAAACATAGAATGCGTCCAGCTGCTTCTCTCCCCGAGCATGTCGTAAAAGTCGACTAAGGGATAGTATCCTCTCCAATACGATGAGATACATACATAAGCAAATATTCGCAAGGAGGGTTGACGTCAGGCAGGCGGCCGGGCATAAAACACCTTAGCCAAAACTCTTACAACATGATCTAAGGATCATGCTGTGCCGACCCCACATAGAGTGGAATAAGGGCAGGAAGATGATGACTGTGTTACAACGTAATAACGGTTAGATACCCAGCCAGACCAGGCTTCTTTACCTTGCCCTGAAATATTATAAAGAAAAATTAAATTAAGAAATGTTCAGGTTTCTGAAGTACCTATTTTGAATATCCCCACTATACGAGAAGGCGTCAAATAGATAAGACGTATCGATTACTGACCTACCTTGTATCTTGCTCCCAGTGTGCACGCCCTCGCCAGCAGCTCTTGATAAATGCCCTCTGCGTCCTCGCAGCTGTCCATCGCTCTTTGTTATTGCGTTATTTGTACCACTGTATTTTCTAAAGTAATGCCCTCGATGTTCGCAATTTAATCTGAACAGATGGAACTATTGTAGAAAGCACAATTTCAAGGGTCTTGTAGCATTTACTGCGCTAGCTTTTTTACAGTTTGGGGTACGCTTTTGTTAAAAGCTTTTGTGTTTAGTTCGTTCATTTCTAGCTAGATTTGTTTAAGTGTTGAAGTCATTGCACTGGCGGTCGATTAGTCATTATTATTTTGTTCCAAAAGCTGAATCGTTATATAGAAGTTTGAGCTAAATTAGTTAACCAACAACCGACATTAGTTAAATGTTACTAACATCGAAAAGACCCATTATTCATAGAAGATTACAATCGACAGAAAATATAAATCCGGCAAAATAGAAACTAAAAAGTTTTTTTATGGATGATGATGGATGCTTAGCCTACGAGTAATTTGTGATTCCTAAAAGATTCCAAGCGCACATGTACCACAAAACATGTAAAAAGGATGAAACAACTTCACAATGGGTCTACAAAACCCTTGAATGTACATACCTACCATTATTGTATGCGTGCGATCATTGTAAAGAAAAATTGAGGGTGTTTCTCACCCTTGGCGATGCTACATGTTTTTATAACAAATACAAATACAAAAATGTATTCAGAAACTTACAGCAGTAGAAGGTATGCACAGATATGGATAAAAAACTGTTTTTTGTTCAATTAACCACCATTATTTTAGTGACGAACTTTTGAAAATATTTTCAGAAAATGCAACATGTTTTATAGCGATTTGGCAACAATAGAAGCATTATTGTTTCAACACCTCGAAAATGATAAAACATTTTGCTCCAGCGAATTTTCAACGAAAATTCTAAAGTCAAATCTTTTGTTTACCTCAAAACCGGCTTTGTAAGCAAGCCTTTTATCCTACAGCGCCTCAGTCTTGGGAAATTAGAGGTATCATGTGAGCACATAATACCGTCAGTGTGATTTAGGCCGGGCCGCGTCTTGAATTCAAATCGACACAACTGGAATAACTTCATATTTCTATGCGAATGTAGGATCTTGTTTTTAAGGTTTTACGGGATTTGAAGGGGAAAACATGAGAATATTCTCAATATTGTGTTGTAACAGAAACCGTCACTTTAAACCGTGTTTTACTTCAAAAGGCAACAAAGTAATTATACTTGTATTATTAGACATTGCTTGTATCATCAGAAAAGAAGCTGCTTTACGAAGCTAGCTTTTCAATTTAACTTAATTTATTTATTGATAAAAAAAAACAAATAATAATGAAAAACCAAATAAAGTAGACTTTGAAGACCGTTTTTCATTATATCGGGGAATAATGTTTAATTCCTACTATCCAGATCACCGCATATTACAAAATTAGAGCTGACTCTAGCCAATAAATCAATCAAATAATATAATTATGTATTTTATCCAACGTCCATTCCAATTCATAGAAATATTACATCATCGCATCGTTATGATTTCACATAAATCCTATTCATGAAAATGCAGCCATTGTCCTTACAAAGTGACATTCGCAAACGCAGTAAAAATTCAGTGTCCGCCAATCACGTATGGAGTATGAGAATAAAACGAGTTTCCTTTGCCACAGGGTGGGAGGATATGCAGCTCAGAGCAGTAATATCTAGCATTGTTTACTTCACCTACACGTCCATATGTTCTACGGTACGATTTCACCAAATCCGTCATCAGCCGAAGTATGCTCGGGCATCGTCAGCCTAATTCGACTGATCAAACGTCGATACAATAGGGAAAGTAAAGTTTTACAAAAAGGGACATACTCTCATTAATTATAGTAGGTCAGACTCTAGAGACCGGAAAACAAAAATTTCACTTTTTTATATTGTGTAATTCACGTTCACAATATTTTCATAAATACCGGTGACATTCAGTTCATCTTACGGTTGAATAGTCGTGTTTGATCCTAAGTCCATAGTTTTAATGAACTGAATTACTTAATTCTTTTTTACGGTTCCGTACCTGAAGGGTGACAACGGGATCCTATTACTAGCGGGCTGTATCTCATGAACCGGAATAGGAGAGAAATTTTCACAGAGTGTGTATTTCTATTGCCGCTTTAACAACAAATAATAAAGGGTGACCCATACAAGAAACATTTACGTAGGTACATATACGACGATACAGAACCCTTCGTGTGCGAATTCAACTCTCATTTAGCCGGTTTTTTTTTTGTGCTCTCAAACAGTGCAGTTAACATCGTAAGGAACCTGTGACATTTCGTAGCATCTAAAAATGTCATCAAGTTCATGAAAGGCGCCTTTTTTAATCCTTTCACCACACTGGTTCGAAAGAACTAGTAACACCATAGCAGGTATATCAGTAGTAGTTATGCTCGATAGCATAGGTACTTATTCTTACTCTGATAGTGAGGAAAATACGATAACGTCACTGGAATTGTGTATAGCCGTTCAGTTTCATGTATGCGGGAATTTTGCACGAGTTTAAACCACCCACATGGAGTTTTGGGAACGACAGACGCTGCCATATTTATTTTTGGTAACTTTATAAGCTGCGGTAAAAGAAGTTTGATAAGGTTTTTGGGTTGGAAACACGGAAAATATGGCGGGTTATCGCACGAAAACTTTGCCGCATATGAACCAAAGCTGTTGCAAAATGTAGACTTACAGATACCTAGTCATCATCATCAGCCAAAAAGAAGTCCACTGCTTATAGGTAGGTATAGACATAGGCAGCCCCTTGTATATAAGGATTTTTGTACTGTCTCCATCCACTGCATGACCACCTTCACAATGTCATCCATCTAGTGCGGGCAGTCTTTGAATTCGTTTTCGATTTGTGGCCGCCATTTTTCGTCGTAACTTTGAGAACCTTTACTCTCCAACTTCTCTAATACCTATTGGCAACATGGGAACAATAAATAAATCATTTTATTTATGATAGACAATGAATATCCACTAGGACAGAATCCAATCAAAATGCTGATACCGCAGACATACTCAAATAATTAAAAACTACCACATGGAAGGCCTCACCACGTCCCGACGTTTTTATACTTATCATAGTTTATCGATGATGTCAATGATCAGTGCTTATGATAATCATTAATTTATTTTGATCACCTTTACGCATGATCCTGCTTAATTCACACGTTGCAAACCGCAAAAACGTATTATCTGGTATCAAAAGTTATTGAACCAAAGGTCAATCACCAAAGGTTATTGAACCCTATTGTGAATAAAATATAGTAGAAATCTGTATGGATTGTCCATAAATAAGGTCATAGGACATCTTCTATCTATATCTATACCCATAAAAGAGCTAACCCTGGCTGACTGACTGATTCAGCATCGCCGAGACAAAACCGCTGAAACTACGAGTAGAAAGCCGAAATTTGGAAGGTAGCTTCTGTTTATTGCAAAAACACCCAGTAAGGCGAGATTTTTTGAAATTCTACCCCTAAAAGAGTGAAAACTTTTACATGGAACTTTTAACGCGTGGTGCGATTTGCTTGAAACTCGATTCAGATACTGTAAATGCAAAATAAATGGACACGTGTTTCAGGATTTTTAAAAACAATCCTTAAAAGGAGGTGAAATGAGTACCTACTTATAAAAGTAATCTAACGCGTACGAAGTCGCGGGGAACAGCTAACAGTAATATTACGGGAACAGTAATATTATAAAAGGCCTTTGACGGGATTGTCCGAGCTCGTGCAAAATCCACTGACCCCAGCCAGACCCTGAATAATCTTATAAAATATTCCCAACTTGAGCTAGGTAATAGTCTGTAATGTGATCTTGAGGAAACTCTAAAATAAAGTAAATAATGTCCTACTGAAATATTTTTGAAGATCTTCTTGGATATGAGAGTTTACATCTTTCTAAAGCTGAAAGGGGTTGACTTCTCAGAAAAATGTCGAGCACGAATGTATGACATAGAACACCATTCTAAGAATATTATGTATCAAGTGCACGAAAGAAGAATTCAAGTAAATCTTTCATCACACTAATTTAAAAGGTACAGTTAAAAATTTGCTATCCACGAGTACGAATTTCTAATGTTACACCCAAAGGCATAACATAACACTTTTACCTAGCCACCTATAACTGCATAGGGTACCGAAGAGCTATGAAGTCTTGAGAAAAAGTCTTCTCTTGATATTATTAGTCAGTAATTTTGTTAAGTATAGCCGTTGCGACTCCTTTATCCATGTTTTTAAAGCTTTACCTATACAAATATCATGCACCCTTACATAAAACAAACTCCCTAAGCCAATCTTCTTGTGGTCAGCGATAAATAATTGAAGTCTGAGCCTTGAAGCGATGCTCTAGTTTCAGTCTAAAAACATTCTATGCGCCCGGCATACAAAAAGCTTCGCTATTCGACCAGTATAAATAGACCTTCAGCAATCCAAAGTCTTGCTTGTGAAAAGTGAAGGTGACGGCTCCATTCTAATTGGTGTAGGGAGAAGTGTAAGTTTATTGTAGGTAGTTTTAGAATCGCGGGCTGTTGGAAGTATCAACTTTCAACTGATAGAGCTGAAACTTCATAAGACTCGGAAACTGATCTTTATACTGACACTAGTGATATTAGATAAAATCAATTTCAGTAGGCCTACATGACTGGCAGCTATGACTACAGATGACTGGATTTAACAAGGGTAGGTACACTACTGAAAAAAATCCTACTACCAAACATTAAAGTGAAAAACAGTTAAAATAACGCGTTTGTCAGTAAAACTTACTAACCATAACAGTAATAATAAATAATTGAAAAAACAGTAAAAGACAAGACAGTAACTTTATTTGATTAAACTTTACTTTTAACTGAATTTACAAGGACAAAATCAATCGCCAGCAGAACTGCAATAACAGTTAGCTTTACAAGTTTCTGAAACAGTACAACTAACTTTCGATGATATCCAAACAGTTTATTTAAATTTTTATAACAGTACAATTAACTGAATATTTTTTTACTGTTTAAACACAGTTAAATTTACTGTAATGACAGTAAAATTTCCTCATTCCAGAAATTTATTCCTCAAGACTTAACTGTTTTCGGAACAGCAACAATTACTGTTTTGATCGGTTAGCACAATTATTAATTGCGCAAAGCAGTACACTAATGATTTTTCAGTTTTTTTTACTGTTTGTTTTTTTTCTGTGTATTAAAAGTACTTATTAGCTCAAGATACAGAATATAATACAGAAGAAGATATTTCTTAACAAAACTGTAAAAATAATTTAAACAAGTATTTGAAAATATAATTTAGAAAGTACAAAAGAAATAGTCGTGCTATCTAAAGACAGTTCCAAACTATCTATAGATAGGACATTTGATCCAGATAAGGATAGATTCACGTTGTTTGAAACACTCAAAGATGTATGAGTGACTAAGATTTATGTAGCAAGGAAAAATTATTCTGCCAAAGCCCTGTCACATTTACCTTCTAAACCAAAAATAGTGAGGGCCATACATCACGATGTAAAAGGCTGTTTACCGCAAGTATTACCGCGCACCAGTTGGCGGCTTCCTCTAAACAAATTCCCACGTTCAAAAGTTCTGGCAATTTAACTTTTACGCTGCGACAACTTCGTCTTTGTCCCGGATTATTCGATTAACCAACAGAAGGATGTTTCCAATGACGGATTTTATAGTAAGGATGCTTTACTTATAAACATTGCATAACCTAAAACATTTTAAATACTGTTCAATGGAACGCCCTGTCTTTTTGTCACGCGCAACTGCATATGCACCGAATAGTTTTCAGAATTAGTTCAGTAGTTTCAGAAATTACACCCCAAACAAACAAACTTTATCTCATAATGCCTGGGTTCAATATTCTACTAACGGAAGACGAATCGTTCATTGAAAAATGTATAGCGCTTTTCAACAGATAACAACGTTGATCCATCTTCGGTTAGTAGAATATTGGAATCGAGCATTTATAGTACTAATTCTCAAGTTTTTCCACGATGTACCTCTTATTATATATAAGTCTCAATTATCTAATTATAAGTTTAAATTATAAAGTCTGAATTGTGTAAAGTTTTGAAATTGAAATAAATTTTCATTGTAGTGAATTTCATTAAACATTCGGTATTTTATTATTTTTCTTTCGTCTAAAATTACAAGTCTGTAATACGAAAATTAATTATAACTTAACCGAGTAGAATAATGAAAGGGATTTGTTTAAAACTAGCTCACTGTCGAAGTGTGGGTAGCTGGGTACCAGAGGTTTAAAGGTTGGAACGATTACTGGAAATCTCGTAAGATATGCAAAGTTACTGTCATCCCCTACATAGCTTAAATAAGCCCAAAATGCTTGGACACTAAATAATTATTGTTTCACACCTTTCACGGCTATGTCACATGGAAGGAAAGTACCTGAAAGTACCTTAAATACTGTAGATAGAATACTGAAAAAAGACAAATTGATTTTTGACGTCTTTGTGTATAGGTGAGGTGATGACAGGTGGCGATAACTGAATGGTGTTCAAAAACTCGTTACAGAAACGTCCAAAGAGATGGGCTGACGATATAGCATCTCTTGTCAGGCCTGGATGAGCTAGCTGATTGCAGCAGATCGTGGAAGGTAAGGAGGAGGAGGTTAAGTCAGGTTGCGAGGTGAAGTCAGTCATTGGCATAATGTTGTAATGAGATATTCCACATTCTACTTCCAGTTCAACAGCACCTTCCTATCCTACTCTTTAGCTTCCTATTAATATTATATTCCTACCATTAGGTATTTTTATGTGAAAACGATTTTGGCACGATAATTTGTGTAACGTGAGTTGCCCATTGTTAATTTTTGCCAACATCACCCATTTAATGTCCTAGTCGCGCTTGGCAAAAAAAATTACTATGCCAAAATTGTTTTCACAAAAAAGAGCAAATGGTTCCTAAAACACTTCCTGTACCTCTTCTACTGTCCCAGTCAAAAAACACTGAGTAGAACTCTTACGTTTTTACTTTCTCCACACTGATTCGAAGGAACTAGTGACAAAAATAATAGTAGATAGTAGTAGGTACTACTATACTATACTATACTAGGAAGATAGCGAATTAACATTAGCGAAGTAAGTAGGTGTCCAAACCCCTTGCGTAAAAGCAAATTGAATTTAAGTTTGTTTTACATCTCCCGAATCCGAAGAAACTTCGTTAGTTCCTAAAACGAGAACTCCAACTTCGTCGGAAATCTTCAATCTGCTTAATTTTATACCCTCTATTTTATGAAATTTAATTTATATATGTCCTGTAGAGATAACACACTCACCAATCAATTTGAATATAAATGGAAGTACTCTATGAACAAAGGTTGGTCTATTTTACCCTAGCCACCTATCTTTTATTTTAAACACATTTTGAAATATATAAAACTCTTACGCTACTCATTGAATGACTGACAATCAACTCACATCTTAAAACCATAATCCTAGAAGCATGAAATTTGAAGGGACTTACTTCCTCCTACTTACTACATCTCTGCTGGACTGGGAGTAAAGAAAATACATAAAATGCGTTCAGCTGCTTCTCACCGAGCATGTCATAAAAGTTGACTAAAGGATAGTATCTTCCAACATGATGGACCATCTATATGTGTGATGGGCTGATCACCTATCACCATTGTTCACCATATCCATCTTAGAACTTTGAATCAGGAGTGGCTGCAAGTTTTCGAAGCTCAAGATTACGAGTAGGTACTTGTAGCTCTGCCTGGCAGGAATACGGGCGTGATAATATGTATGTATAATTATTTTATGGTGTAAGGGTGCACTGTTTCCAATGTTTCCTCGAACGACGCGTTATACAGAGGGAAATGGAAAGAAAAAACGAAAAAGCAGACTCCACCATCATATAAGAATAATAATGCTTAGGAGAGAATGAGAAAGAGAGAGAGCTGTATGGGTACACTAAAAAAAGAATTCCCGAAATCGAACTCCTACTCTCTAACGATGAAAACATCGTGAGGAAACCACTATGTCGTAGAACCGAGAAGTTCGAAAACAAGAAAGTAGTCTTTGAGGCGCACTTAAGATCCTTTCACCACACTGGTTCGAATGAACTAGTGACATGACTAGTACCTAGAAGGTAGTATCGGGAAGATGGAATCTTTATGAAAAAGAACCAGCGTGACCAAACCCGTGGGTCGTTCCACTAGTCTGACAATATTTGGTAGAGTGCTACAGTATGCCACTCGAAGATTGGATACATTTTGAGGAAGAAATAGAGGCTAAGTACGCTAACTTTCCATAATCAGAAGCTAACCCCAACTGGGTATGCATAATTAACTTGAATTAAGTAAGCGATTTTTCTGTTGGCTAATGACAAAGTTAACATGTTTCTTGGAAGAAAGTGGGCGGAATTGGTAATTCAGTTATTGACTTTAGAATAAGTTCTCGTAACTCTGGTTTCTATTATATGGGCTCGATTAAGTAAATTCTGTTGCCGACTGTACTTATCATCATCGTAAAACTCTCGAAGCAAAGTCTAAGTCATCGTTTGGAAAATGTCGCGTTATAGACCCGGACCCGAAAAAAATATTTGCTGAAGAAACATTTCTCCCGTAGCGGGAATCGAAGCCGCGCCTCTTGCATTTCAGCCGAGCTCTCGTCCACCACGCCACCGAGGTCGTCTTATGAATAAATGAAACATTACGTAGATAATTAGAAACACACGCTGTGCTACGCCATATTTCAAATATCTTCAGAAAACAAACCATTTTAACCATTTCTTAATTTCACTTCCTAAAACAACCCTCAAATTTTCGCTATCTAAACGAGTAAAAAATATGAAACTCGATCTTTATTAATTATTCATTATTGGCACAGAATGGTAATTAGGGGAGCGCTTCAAACGGACCGAAATCAATTGGAGGCGGGAAGGGGCCAGTTTGCTAATGGTCGAACACTTTTTAAAGAGTTCCTGTAAAAATACAGCCGAATCGTTATAAAGAGGACATATTTGATAGCGCCACCTAGTTAGAAAAACGGAACTAAAACTCAAGAACTATCTTTAACACGAATTGAGAACCTCTTTTTTTAAGTCGGTTAAAATACAATAGTCGTTTATTTTTATTCAATGTAGGTCCCGTTGGCACCCTTCGGGTACAAAACCCTAATAAAGGAAGATCTTTGCTCGACATTATTATCTGCGGTTGATGATGAATCGTCATCATGTCATCGGAATGTTGGTAGGTAAAGATTACCTACCAACATTCCATATTAGATAATTTCTATAAAACATTAGTAAATGATTTATACAACTCGCGGGTTTATTTCCAACCAATAGTTTTTTCTCGACTGTTATTCTATTTTTATACTCTCAGTTTTTATTTTATTTGTTACTAATGGAAAAGTTTCGTAGTAAATTGCAGTAAACGAAGCACTATTTTTACAACGTCTATCAATTTGGTTCATACCCACTTGCTTCCAATTAACTTATCGAAAAGGTCATCGCAGAATTGCAAAATGGATAAGCATTGAGTCTAAAGTAACTAGCACTTGCCTGCTTCTGTGGTCTTCTGATAATGCTCCCTGTCTTTATCAAAAAATGTATAGTACTTTTTAACAGATACTAAAATTACTATGGTAAAATACTCCAATAGACAAAAAAGTTACCTCCTGACGGTGTATAAGTAAATCTAGTCTAGGTCATGTAGATGGTTTTAAATTTTTGCGAAATATTCGTACGTAAATCGAGTTTGTAAATCAGTTTTCCAAAATATCTAGTTCAAACAAAAAAACATTAACCATTATAAAAGACTGCAGCTTACTAAAAGTTCCGGCTATGGGAATATCACTAAGTTACTAAGTTGGGACATCTCATTTGTTATTCTTATTATGGAAAGTTACAGATGTACCGAAAAAGTAACTTGTCCTCGGCAAATCCCGGAAGATTGATCATCGAGTTAGTGTACGATTCTAATCCTCATCCTGCTTTAAATAAGGCACATTTTGCCTTGATAAAAAACAGGGTTAAAAGAGTTTTTTGCTACTCTGTCTAATAAGTGTATCTATTAGGAAGGTTTAACTAAGAAACTTTAGGAAAGTTTTTACTAATGTTTAACCTACTTAAATGCTCACGGAATCTACCCAATGAAATGAAGATATATGAGGAGGAAAGAATGTTATGGGGCGAGAAGAGTGTCGGATATGAAAGTGGATGGATAACAAGGGCAGCGGAAGACCGAAGAAGAGATGGATGGATTGTATGAAATAAAGGATTGCATATTGTGATGACAGCTGATAGAGGAGAGTGGAAAAAAAAACTTTTGTGCCGAGCTCACATAAGGGTAGGGAGACTAACATATTTCTTTTAAGAATTTTTTAGTAAGTATTTAACTTAATAACTACACTAATGACTAAAAACAAGAAATAAAGAAGAAAAGTGAACTCCGTGGGGCCATCCTATCACATCACATAGGGCAGATTAGTACCTAGTAATTATTACTCATTTCAAAAATAAACTACCTACTTCAATCTAACTGAAAATACTTAATATAAGATCCTAGATAAGAAACGTCGTTGACATAGAAATAATATCGTAGGTGGCCACAAAAGCTAGTGACAAGGCACACTAAAGGACCGAGGACAAAGCTTTAGAATCACACTACTGCCTACAAGGGAATCTTAAATTGATTAATATGGTAACCCAAATGTCGGCAAGATTCATAAACACTCCTCGAATTGGAGAGGAGGGAGTAATTAAGAGTTACGAGTTGCCTACTATTTAGATACAGAATTACCTACAAAAATATATTATGGTACCCGAGATTGTAGGAGGCAAGGTTTCCTTGGCATTAATACAACCTTTGAACTATACTATTATAAAGAGGTAAAGTTTCTATGTTTATAGGGTGTATACCAGAATCACCAATTCAAAATTCGAAGCGCTCGTTAAAGTTAAGCAACGATAAGCGCGGTCACAAATTGGGATGGGCGACCGCAAGTGGCATTACGAGCTGAGCGCTTCCGTGCTTCGGAGGGCACGTTAAATTGTCGGTCCTGGCTTTTAAGTCGTTAAGCCATGACGGAGGCCTTTAGGCGGCCTAAAAACTCCGTCACTAGAGTTGGCCACTAGCTCGAACGAACATACATACAATACCAATTCAAAAAATAATTTCATTAGAAAAGTATACCTAATACCCCGAGAGCTTTTTCATTGCAACGCGAGTGAAATGCGCGGACTCGGATAGTGTAGTGCAGCGTTTCCCATTTGCCGGGTCGCGACCCGGTAGCGGGCCATCAAAAGAAAATACCTGGTCGCAACATTCCCGCCTTGTTTTAAAAATAATACCTAAGTACTATCGATCGCCTAAATAGGCGATACCAAAAATATGTGGTAACAAAACATTTTTACTATTAATATGTGTATTATTTTACATAATGGAACCAGCTTGAGTTTAAAAGTATTAAGTGGGTCACGAAGGGACAGTGTGAAAATTACCGGGCCATGGCAGAACAATACTTGGAAAACACTGGTGTAGTGTAGCAAGACATCACTAACCAGCGAATCCAGGGTGGGAGGGGGGTTCTAAGAGGCTCAAGCCCCCCTTCAAAAGCTACTATTTTGTGCGTTATTTTAGTGTTTCCCTTGATAAAACCTACAGTCATAACAGCGAGGTTAAGCCCCTCCCAAATAAAATCCTGGATCCACTACTGTTACTAGCCATCTGTTCATCCCAAACAGATTACCTAGATATTTTGGTCAACTACCCGACTACCGGTCCTCCTAGCTAAAATTCGCATAGGAAACCAGAGAAACTTCCATTAATGTGTTGGGTAACAGCGGCCTAATTATACGGATTAACTTGTCAAATCCAGGCTAGTTAGGTAGATTACGATTGCCACGCGCTACTGGCGTTGCCATACACCGTGTCAACTGGACTCCATTCGATTATTGGAGATAATTAAAAACACAATCACGATATAAGCACTTGTATGTGTGATAATTTGATAATATTCATATTGATGTTATTTATTCAACATTTATGGTTAAAAGCGATTGTATTTGTGAATAGTAGGTAATTATAAATATCACATCAAAAGTATTTGTGAAACGTAATTATTATGGTCCGAATTATTTTTATTTGATTGAAGAAATAGTCGGGCTATATAAAAACTGTTGCAATCGACCGTTGATTATTTTTATTGTGATAAATAAATATATGTGGACAATGGACATTTCACACAGCGCAATCTAGCCCCAAACTAAGCAAAGCTATGAGAACCAGATACCTCTGAAATGTCTACGAAACTAAGATTTCGTAGTTTAATACATACCTACCTAGAGACATACTTAATCAAATTAGTGTGACTTCTCAGGGGATTCATGTAGTGGGTTTGATGTGCATTTCCAACCCTTTGACCACAGCTGAACAACACTAGATCTCCATGCTCCATTATTACATGACAAAGGTATTTCCCAAGACACTCGGACTTAGGGTTACCATTTTGAAATTTGAAAAGTCCTGACAAAAAGCATGACACTGCAATAAAATGTCCGGACATTTTAGTCACAAAATGCAAACATTGCGAGACAAGATTAAGACACAAAGATTACAGACTTAATTGATATTACTTAAAATAAAATAAAAAAGCCTTTATTCTACTAAATAGTGGAAAAAAATCATTAATTTTTTTTTAAATGGTATCAACCTCCGCAGTAGTCGCCTCTCCTAAATCTCTTCATTTTTGCCTTTCCCTAGCCTTCCTCATCCATTCGGGTCCACATCGTTGTGCAAATATGTCTCTCCATCTCTTTTTTGGTCTTCCTTGTTTTCTTTTTCCATTCATTGGGATCAATTCTGTGACTTTTGTCCACTTTGCATTTTCCAGTCTACAGATGTGTCCCGCCAAATTCCATTTTAGTTGTAGTATTCATTTCTTTAAATCAATAATCTTAGTTTAAATAAACAATTAATATTACTTACGTAAGTTTTATTACTCGTTTTAAACCAAAAATCTGGAGAAATTAAAAAGCCGGACAAATTCCGGACAAAAGTGTAAAAGTCCAAAAGTGGACAAATCCAGACGGATGGTAACCCTACTCGGACTATGTACTCGGAAACATGGAGCTTTATATAATTATTGTATGAAACTCTACTAAAACTCTATAGCTCTCTGGTAAACTTATCATCATCATCCACAACCTCTCTTGGATCACCGCTGGGCATAGACCTCCCTTTGCTTGTGCCATCCCACACATTCCTGTGCTAGCCTAATTACCGGACCGGATTTTGACAAATCGTCTGCCCATATCTGGATTCTGGTGGACTCAACTAGACTAGATTCAAAGTGAAATTTTCATTAGTGGGAATTTTCTGTTCGAAGAAATGGACACTATACCGGTACCTTCAAACGGTGGAGGAAAACATCGTGAAACCGCTCGGCATGTCGTAGAACCTTAAAGGTTCGCATATATTGTGTCAAGTGCATGAAAGGAGTCTCTTTGTAACGCACCACATTCTTTTACCACACATAATTCAATAAAAGTGACACGTGTAGTATTAGTATGTACGACCATTAAAAGACCTACGATTATTCGTTTTATGTTGACAAATATAGATCCGGATAATCCGGAACTAGATGGTTTAAAATGGAATTGGGAAAATAAAGCTGGCGATGGCATAGAAAACGAATTTTTAAAGTTGGCAATTCAATTATGAAAATTACCTATTTCTCCCTAATTTCTTGTTTTCTTCTGGAATTAGGTTCACTTAGCGTTTTTGGTAGTAGCGTGCAAACATGACGTTTGGTTACTGCGCCGGGAATACTGTCGCGATATTCAACTAAGCAACTTGGATAATCACAATAATTTTTTTAATAATACAGTTACAAAGACAAACTATAATAACATTAAAAACTTTAAGGTAATCAGTATAATAATAAGTAAGTACTTGGATAATTATATTTGTAATGTTTTCCTATCAACTGAGTTCCTTAACCCTAATTTATGCTTCTCTGCTGGACTGGGAGTAAAGAAAAAACATAGTATGCGTCCAGCTGCTTCTCTCCCCGAGCATGTCGTAAAAGTCGACTTAGGGATAGTATCCTCTGCAACATGATGAGATAAGCAAGTATTCCTAAGGAGGGTTGACGTCAGGCAGGCGGCCGGTCTTAAAACATCTTGGCCAAAACTCTAACAGCATGATCCAAGGAACCTAAGTCAGACTTCTGAATATTTACACTACTACTACTAGTCGTGTCACTAGTTCTTTCGAAACCAGTGTGGTGAAAGATAAAATTACAAAACTTAAGAAGTCATATCTCAAAACTGTTAAGTATTATCACGAACTGTAGACAAGTACAACACAGTTGTTGGAGAGTTTAAAGCGACTGCTTTCTCATGCCACGTCATAACAAAACAAACAGCTCCTCGGCTCCCGAGATTCTGTTGGAAACTTCTACACTATTATTGAACAAAACAGAGCCTGGATCCCCTTGTTATCGTTTCCATGGTTATGTTAACATTTGCATAATCATCTCGAGCCGATGGCGCGGGCCCTTAATTGGTAGATGGGATACTTTCGCTCTCAAAAATAAAGTTAAATTAATTGCCTCTCGATTTGTTTACACCGCTGTTGTTCGCCAGGATCACGGAAATGTAAAGGTTCAAAAAATTGGGGCTTCATTTGATGGTCTTATTTTTCGTTTGAAGCCGTTCAATGAGATGGCCACACGCATTAGCATAAAATCCGCGCTACAAACTAGTTTGATTCATGTTCACTTTCGCCATTCCAAATTTCTCAAAACATTTTTAACTAGCTGACCTCGAGAACTTCGTACCGCCTTAGATTAATAATGCAAATTTCCAATGTTTTATTAGGTAGTTATTCTGCTATTCGGGGCAGAAACAAATCCAACAAATCAAAAATCATGAAACTGGTCCAGCTAGAAGCCCTTACCCCCAGCCCTGCAAGAAAAAGAGAGCTGCTGACGACCCAATTGATATGAATGACATTGTCAATTATCAAAATTGTATAAATGTAAAATTAACTGTGTTGTCATAAATTAATGTCTGAGAAGTATTTATGCGTTATCCTGGTTATCCTTTTACATCCTTTTTTCCATTTTGGGATCGTTTTACAGGATAAAAAGTAGCCCATCCCCTTCCCCGGGATGAAATCTATCTCCTTGCCAAATTTCATTAAAATCTGTTTAGCAGTTTAGACATGAAAAGGTAACAGACAGACATTTATATTTAATATTATATTAGTATGCATTTAAGGATTTAAATACAGAACATTCGAAAACCCCAAATCTTTCAACCAAAACTCCTTTTAGGTTGAGGTTTGACGTAGGTATTCAGATCTACAGGCAAGCCTGGTACCACTTCGGCCATTAGTCCTTAGCAACTAACGACGAAATTTTGCAGACAGTTTGATGTGTGTATCGTTAAAGGCTCGGACCTCACAATATGACCACGCCGGTATTCCTTATAGAGTAGGCAGGGCCACAAGTAATCAAAAGAAAACTTGTAGCCTCCTGATTCAAAGTCCCAAGACGGATATGGTGATCCATGGTGACAGGTGATCAGCCCATCGCCCATATAGATGGTCCATCAAGTTAGAGAGGGTAATAACTAAGCTTGAAACGACACAAAAAAGTGTCACAATTCTTACATACTCGTAGTTATTTGTATAAGTATAAGACCAAACGCATTCTCTTGCAAATAGGAAAGAAAAATGTTTTTTTCCCAACAAAACACCTAGGCTTATCGCGATTAGGTATAATCAACGACTTGGATCGCTTTTTGCTTCGGTAAGAAGATTGTGCTAACCTACATTCCACAATCTGCTTTGACTAGGAATTACCTACCTACTACTAAGGCCTTTTAGTATTTGTAGTAGATGATTTATACAACGTCAGGAGGCAACTTTAACCTTCACAAACGGGACGCTGTAGTGCCCGGGACGAATTAAGATGGAGTAGGCTTACCCAGCACCTATTACATCCTCTCAGCTTAGTCGGCCTTGTCCACAGCAAAGACATGGTCAGTACGTGCGGAGCTATTAAATGTTACATATATCGTGTCACTAGCTCTTTCAAACCAGTGTGGTGAAAGAATTTAAGGTGCAGGTACAAAGGCTTCTTTTGTGCACTGGACACATGTCTTCGAACCTAAGAAAAGTTCTACGACATGCCGGTTTCCTCACGATGTTTTCCTTCACCGTTTTGTTAGGTTTTATTAAGAAATACAGTTGTGAGCGCGTTTATGTTTTATTATAAACATATCTAATTATTTACTGTGCATATGGTTCATTTCAGCGGTAAGGTTCATTAATGTAGCCTCCTGCTATTAAGCGCACACTACATTACTGTAACCGCCTCATAGCCTTCATAAGTAATCTCTCGTCACTAATATTAAGGTACTTTGTCACTTGAGGGGAGAGAGGGCAAGAATCATACACTTTCAGATAAGAGCTCACAACTAAGTATTAAAGAACAAACAGTTACAGCGTGATTAAGGCACAAACATCATCACAACTTCACAAACTTTCACATTAAAATTTACAGTATTAAAAGGATTTTTTTTTTGTAAAAAATGCCTTAACACGTATTTTTGTTCATTTCTTCTATGATGACCTAAACTAGCGTATTTTCAACGTAGATTTGAAACATTTCCAAATGCTCCATATGGTTTTACTTTATAAAGAGCAATGACTACCTACTTATGACTGTGTACCCCAGCCTCCCATATCGTGCCATCATTTATTAATGCAATGTTTTATTATTTATGTATTCGTATAGCTAGGTAGATAAACAAGTACGTGTGACTGACATTACTTTCTAAGGGGAAATATTATTTCCTTGATGTTTGCGGAAATTACTTCTTACCTACCAGGTATGCGAGGACTGGTGGTCTGGTGGTAATCCCCGCTTTCTGATCACAAGGTTGCGGGTACAAACCCGGTCGTGCACCAATGGATTTTTCAGTTCGAAAAAATTATGTGCGCTATATCAGTACTATCAAACGGTGAAGTAAGACTTCGTGAGGAAACCCGTGGCTTAGTTAGCTCCGCACGTCTTTTCTGTGGACAAGGCTGACTAAGCTGAGAGGATGGTATAAGTGCTAGGCAAGACTATTCCATATAAATTCGTCCCAGGCACTACAGCGCGCGTCCTGTTAGTGTAGGCAACAAGTTGCCTCCTGACGCTCTATAAGTCTTCTAGTATAGATGTCTAAAGGACTTAATAGTAGTACCAGGTATGTGATGGTAATAGGTAGTGGGTAACCGACCGTTCCATCATGTCTACCTATAGCGTATACTTAGGTTTTATTATGTAAAAATACAATGCCCACGTAAAGAGAGAGCCCATTAAATAATATAAAAAAAAGTCCATAAAAGGACCGTATGGGATTGACACGTCCGTGCTTTGACGAACTTTTAAGATTTGACTTCAGACCATTTGCATTCCTTTTTTGTGCAGACGCTGATGCGGACCGGGTGGTTCGTTTATCTAACGGGTCAGTGGGAGGAGAGCCTTAACAGAAATGTTTTTAAAAATAAGTACTTATTATTTATTTAAACTAGGTTCGTATTTTGTTTCTATTCAAAATCAAACAGATTTGTTTAAGATTGAGAAAATCGATTTTTGTGTATCTTGCCATTCGATCAGTAAGAACGTACCCCTGGATCATAGCGGCAACCCCCGAAACGAGTTCAATGACCTACATCGTTTCATGTCGGTGTTTACGTTTTTAGTTCCATTCCAGCCGAAAAACTAAAAATAAATAGGTAACGATCACACACTTTCACAGCTTTCTTATGTGGAATGAATCTCAATGAAAAGTAAATTTAACTATTTTTACTAGGCTTTGAATAGAGTTGGTCACCAAGACATCCAAAGATGCCCGTAAACCTAGTGACTGTCAGTGAACTAACTAGTTTTATGAAAGAAAAGACTATCCCTCTACTCTACATTATAAACTGATATTTTGCTTTCAGTTATTTTTATATAGAAACAATTTTAAATTTCTCGATAAAAAAAAATATTAACCCAATCCATTGTTGTACCTAAGTATCTATAGGTATTATACTAAGACATTTAGGCGTAGAGACAGGTGAAGACCACGGAAGATTCATTGGAATTAGATAATAATTTATTCAAGAGCTCTATGAGTCAAAATTCGTTTCAGGCGAGAAATTCAAGTTAAAGTTGCCGTAGAACAAAATTCCGTTTAAGGAAAATACTTAACAGACTCACGACCGACTGTAACTACCTCCATATAATGGTTAAAATGGTATGTACAGGCATTCTCTCGAAATGTTTACAAATGTTAGTGCGAGCAAGGAAGACCAGCGATTGGCATGTTTCGCCTTTTTACCCAACTGTGAAGAAGGAAAGAAGGATGTGTTTAGGGTGTGTTATCTTTAGCGGATATACTGGAGCCAAAATAATAATACTTCTCTGCTGGACTAGGAGTAAAGAAAAAACATAGAATGCGTCCAGCTCAGCTGCTTCTCACCCCGAGCATGTCGTAAGAGTCGACTAAGGGATAGTATCCTCTCCAACTAGGTAGGATGATCAGCCATCAGCACCATGATTCCCATAATCCATCTTGGAGCTCTTGGATCAGAAGTGGCTGCAAGTTTTCATATGATTACTTGTGGCTCTGCCCACTCCGTTAGGGATACGGGCGTGATAATATGTATGTATGTAAGTGACTCGATGTAATTTTGTACAAGATGGCGAATGAATGAATTTACTGATTTACAATGTATCAATGCCAATGTACCAGTTCCTTTCTACTCTTTTAAAAATATTAATCGTTACAAAGTGTTAGAATAGAATAGAAAATCCAGATGAGAATGTCAGTCGGGTTTTTTCAGGCACCTTGTTGTCATATTACCGAAATGTTTAGGCTAGGCGTAGGTACTGTTTTGATTCTAAAGTTGTCGCCGTCGTCATCAGTCCATATAAAGCGCAAGCTTTTGAAAAGCACACTCAACGATCACCAAAAATGTTTTTTGTAATGCGTAGGTATTTGCATAGCGCGCGTGCCACGGAAACCGTTTTATTTTGAATTCTGTTAGAATTGAATACCTACAGCATATTTTCCAACATGCGCAATAAAATTGCTTTGACTGTTATTTTCCCTTTGGTACAGTATGCATTGGGGTGCAATGAACTGTTTTTAGTTACCTTCGTTGATTAGGTACCTAATGAAATGTTTAAAAAACCCCTTTAAGTACCTTTCCAACGCACTACCTAGGTACTTGTTAACTCTGCGAGCAAGATAAACTTCAAAATATCCTAGGAACAAAGGGCGCATCTATAACTAACGATAACTTGATTCTTCCGTATTGGATTTTTTTGCTGTAAAATAATAATTGTAGCCATTTAATAGACTTTTTCAACGCACTACGAGAAATATGCAGGCCCTACTTGGTCTGAGGCCCCACTTTTTTGGCCATAGTGCAGAATGCCCATTTACCTTTGCTTACCTTATAATAAAACATGTATTACAGAGAGACTATCCTAGTATGTTTATCCAAACTAAATCTTTTTTATTTTTAGACCGAAATTTTCCGAGAAAATCATCTTTGAATAAAAACCGGTCAAGTGCGGGTCGAATTCGTACACGAAGGGTTTCGTACCATCGTACATGTAGGTACATAAATGTTTCTTGTATGGAACCCCTTTTATTTAATTTTTTGTTATAGCGGCAATAGAAATACACTCTCTGTAAAAAATTCATAAGATACATTATGGTTCATAAGATTCAGCCCGCTGACAGACGGACGGACGGACAGCGGAGGCTTAGTAATAGGGTCCCATTGGCACCCTTCGGTACGGAACCCTTAAAAGTGCCTCTTAATGAATTTCAATGAAAGTTCCTAGAAATAAAAATAACAAGTTAAGCATGTACCTACTTACCACAAGGTATCTTACACGTATGATAACTTAAATCTTAATATACAGGGTGTAGGTAATCTAATTGCAAATATACAGGCTACTCTACCGGTAGAGAGCGCGGTATGAATTAGAAATGTAGAACTCGTAACCTCCGCGATACGCCTAACTCAAAAACACGATACTTTACACACGTTAATAAATTGAGTTTTATGTGTCCCCAGATATATTTTTCAAATAAAAATTAGGCCGCTCGGGGGATCACAAAGAGTACAATGAACGGACAAAATACGGAAAATATGCATGCGTCAAAGCCCCCTTTAATTGGTGACGCGGAGAACACTCGTTACGTTTTGTTCGGCTTTTGTTAAATTCGATACTTTTATAAAAATCGATGCATATTTCAATCTACAGTGAAACAATTTCCGCTCAGAATGATGGGGATAGGGGAAAGCAATTTCATAGATAAATGAGTGGTTCACCAACTGTAGCTGTACTATTTATACCTAAGTTATAGGTACCAAAAAATTTAGGTATTAAATAAATTACACTTACAACTAAAATCATTACCTTCCATTTTCGCAGTCGGGTAAAAAATATACACACGGTCAACTCTAAAAATATTAAGCAAAGGTTTTCGTGCATGCCGCGTGTTTTCGTACGAGTATGTTCTCTGAAACGGTGAAGGAAAACATCGTGAGGAAACCGGTATGTCGTAAAACTGAAAAAGTTTGAAAACATGTGTGTTATGTGCACGAAAGGAGCCTTTAAACAGTAATAAGGCGCACTTTAAATAATTCACCACACTTGTTCGAAAGAACCAGTAACACGAAAAGTAAATAGAAGTAGCGACCACTTTTAAAAAACCTAACTAAGACTTCTACGATAAGTGCATACCGACTTACATTTTCTCCAAGTTTTATGAAAATATGCAGCAGCTTCTAAGGCAAAGAGAAGTTTTACACACTCCCAGTAATTAGCAAAGTAATGATAAGCAGCCAGAACAGCCAGTTAGCAGAAAGGGTTCCAAGCAGAGGGTGCGATTCTGAACTTAGAAAAATCGTCAACCATCAATACAACAGACGTTAACGTTTCAGTAGTTTGGAATTATAGGAAGTACAATATAGACAATATTATAGATTTTGAAAAGTATAAATGGGAGTTAATACCATTAACTTGAATGCCGTTGACTGCCTTTGAGGTAGGAGTAAGCTCGTTTCTGAAGGTCAATTTTATAATAAGAAATTGTAATTTCTGTTAGCATGCAAAGGTAACCTGCCCAATTATTTATTAAACTAACATAATACTACTGGTCTATCTGTTGGTTACTAACAAATTAACGTCCACAAAGTTATCCCTCAAGGGATTTCTCGGCCTTCGGGATCCCATAATCCGTTGCAGATCCTATCTTATAATAAACAATATTGTTTTGGGTTTCATCATCACCAGGATACTCACCAGTCCCAATTACGTATCTTCGATGTCCATCCAATGACGTCATTTGAACTTTGAACATCAGTCAGTACCTACCTGTCAGTACTAACTTCACTACGCGGATTTTGTATGAAAAAGACCTATGTTCCTCCAAGGTTTCAGAGTAAGCGTCAGTGACGCCGCGATGGAGCTACTACGGAAATGATGTAAGTACTTAGGTAAACTTTTTGCAAAAAACACCTTTTATGTTATGTAGGTACGTATTATGTATACCTCTAATTTTGTTTTCTTTTTCTTTTTTTCTGTGTTATATTTCTGTCTTTATTTAATTTAATTACGAGACAGCTACGATTGAATCTGTGCGGGATTATATCTGAGATATGTGTATCTATAGGTATTCGATTATGCCAGCTCGCTGAGCGGCATGCTGAAGGCGTTCGAAAGGTCTACCCAGTCGGTATGTGAGCAGGTAATTTATTGGAAAAATTAAGCACAATAATTAATTAAGTATCTATTTATACAACGTGTTTACATATTTGAACGGAATTGGAAAACCTTCAGGATGTCCTTCAAATAATTATAGAAATAGAAATTGAGGGTCGGGCCATTCTACAGGAGGCCCAAAATTTACGTTCTTCAAAATTATTCTTAAATGGTTCATTATTTTAAACGGTAAGTAGATACCTGTATCTACCTACTTACCGTTTAAAACATTGACTAAAGGTTACTTAAGTATTTTATTATAAGTACCTAGGTACTTACCTACCTACCTATAAAGAAGTACCTACCTACTTCATACCCCACTAATTATTAATAGGTACTTACCTACATATCTATGTAGATATTATATTTTCTTTTGCTAGTCAAAAGTAAGTGACAACGCCGAAAAATACCTAAGCTACCAAGTAGTTTAGGTATTTTTTCAGCCATTTTTCGGTAACCTAGTAGGTAGGCAGGTACATGCTGTTACCAAAGCACTTAGGCACTTAGGCACAACAAAAGCTTTTTTATTGACGAGTGCAACCGATTTGAATACATTCTACACGCTGCCCGTAAGTATAGAAATATGCAAATTCAGACGATATGCAGCTATCTGGGATCTGCCTAAAAATTGTTGTACCTAGGTACGCCCGGAGCGATGGAATCAAACTGGCACATTTCATTCAACTCGATGCTGTAGGTAGGTAGGTTTAGATTGCCAATATCGTACCTTACCTACTAGCCATGTTGGTAGGTACCTACTAGATAGATATAGTTTTGTCATGCGGCCGTGACAAACCAATACAGTAGTGTACCTAATCCTTAGGAATTCCGAACTTATCCCTCAGCCCTCAGTTGAAAAACACACATTGTTATTCATCATCGTAAGACGAGGCGGTAAGGTAGGCCTATAACCTGTTCGAAAGTGCAAAAAAATAAAAAAAAATATTTATCAAACTTTGCAACAACATTCATAGCTGATTTTTACAATCAAGTTCAAGAGTTATTTTATACCATCTAATCTTCGTAAGTAAGCCTTGAACTGCTACGCTACACCGTAGCGCTACAGCGTAAATAAGATACATTGAATGCATCATTTTACGGGCAAATAACAAACAAGCTGTTTCTGCCCAAGATGGGCACCGTATATTTGGTGAGTTTAGCAAGCACCGGATATTTCCCGGCATCCTGCTCACTAATAGCCGAATAGGTAAGTAAAGCGAGCCGTTAACCCGCCACCGAGGAAGTTAATGAACTTGAAACTTTACTTACCAAGCTGAAAATATAGTCGCACGGTCAGAAAATGAGGGTTGAGTGAATTTCAACTTTAAGAATTCTTAAAACTTGTGTAATAATTTGCAAGGATTAGACCAGTTAAAAGTACCTAACTACATACTTATGACTAAAGAAATCAATCAAAACTAGTTTTGCTCAACGGAGCTGGTTAAAAGTTATCAGTCAAAACTCTTAATAATATTGATATTGTTTGTTCCTAGTAGATTAGAAAGTAACTGTAGGTCACAGAACCGAATAAGCCCATCACTATTCCACGTGGAACTACTCTGCCCTAAGAGTGTTTTTATAAAGCCGGAGGCGCGGAGGGAGAGCAGACCCCGGCCGCTGTAACAAGACAGGTGTCGCCCGTGCAAAGAGAAGCGGTGGAGCCTGCTACCAGCCTCTGCCGAAAGCGAAGCTGCGGAGGTGAGCATGAGTGCTTGCGCGTTGTCACGCAAGGGCGAAGGGGCTGCACTTTCTTAAAGCCTTTGATAATGTTTTGTCGTTTTGTTTTGTTATAATATAAAACATACGTAATACTTATGTATTACATACCATTTTGTATTTGCAGCTTGTACTTAAGAGAGCTGCTGAATATTATGTCCCCCAATCTCTCGCTGTTATCATGATATCTTACTTATATTATAAATGCGAAATTTTGTGAGTTTGGATGTTTGTGTCTCAATCACGCCTAAACGGCTGAACGGATTTGAATGAAACTTGGAATATACATAGTAAATGTGCTGGAATAACATATAGGCTACTTTTTATCCGGGTAGCACGCGAGCGAAGCCGCGGGGGGGCAGCTAGTTTTAACATAAATTGTCCGAGATTCAGCTTAGCTTTATTTTATTTTGTTCATAAAAAAATGCTGCAAGGAATGGACTTTCAGATACCTACATAAAAAATACGGTAAAGTGTGTATTGAAACCTCATGAAACGAACGGAGGTTTTTATTTTTTGGCTGTGGCTATTTATTAAAATGGTTAATGTCAAAATGACACTTTACTACACTTGGCACTTGGCATGTGTAGAGTGCTACCAACGTTAGGAAACTGAAACAAGCAAAACCATCCTATCATGAAAGCTTGCTAAAACAAAATCAATAATGATGGTTTCGTTTTGGTTGGGTTGGTTGGTTGAATTTCTAATTCACTGATGATTTTCATGGTGAAAATAAAATAAAATAACTGTCCTTAATTAAGTGCGTTAAAGAAGGTTTTGAAATAACATTTCCAACAAAATGGTGCGCAGACTGCGCGAACTGAGTAGCACAGAGGACGACATTGTCATTGGTAAATCGTGGAATACGCGTCATGTTAAGCTCTAGACTCGGATCGATATTTACCTTACTTCCCTATTGCAGATGCCCCGCCTAAAAAGCACAAGAAACACAAGCATAGGAAGCATAAGAAAAAAAAGCCCGAGCATGAACACGGAAGCGACACTTCAATAGACGTGTCTTACGAGGACGGGGTAGAAAAGACTCCTAGAATGAAGACCAAAGGCCGAGAGCTGCCGGGTGCGTCGGCTGCTGAACTTCTCAAAGCTCAGACCATGAAGTCATCATCTGACTCCCGGAGGTCTTTTCCTGGCTCCACATCCAGCACTCCACCTAAAACTTCCAAGAAGAAGAAGAAAGGGCGTGATAGCGGGACTTCTAGTGAGGAGGAAAGATGGCTGGATGCTATAAAATCTGGGAAACTTGAAGAAGTAAGTTGCCACTTATTATTTTTCATTAAGGATGATTTTGCTGGCATAACTGAAATGCTTATGCTTATGTACATATTATTTATTGTCATCTAGAGACACATGCTTTTTGTATTATTTCTCCAACTATTATTCAATTTCAAAACTTACAGGTGGATGAAGAGCTGAAGAAAATAAAGCCAAAAGATCCTAAAATGATGACTGCCAGACAAAGGGCTATGTACGAAAGAGGAACTGACAAGGAACCAGCTCCAGGCAGTGAAGTGCTTATGGCACTACCTTCCGGTTACAAAGAAAAAGTGATGACAGCTGAAGCCTTACAAAAAGCTGCAATCAAATCCCAAAAACGTAAGCAAATGGCTGATGAAAAACGAGAGAAGGATAAGAGGAAAACAATGGAAAGACTTCTCAAGAAACAAGAGTCTAAAAACTTGAAAAACACTCAGAAAACTAAACCACAAAAATCTAATGAACCAAGCATCATTTACAAGATGACTTATGATGAAACTACTCTTTCTCTACCCCCTGGTGTAGAGTTTCCATTAAAGCCACAGCCTCCTAGAGAGTACCCAGAACCGATTCTATGTGGTGTTCATGGGTGTGAGCGGAAGAAAATATATAATTGTTCCAAGACGGGTGTACCCCTGTGTAGCTTGGGATGCTACAAGATAAACCTTAGAGCCATAGCATAGGCCAAAAAATAGATTGATGTATGGCACTATATCTTGACACATCTAAAAGTAACAAACATAAATTATCTTAGCACCAAATAAACAAATGCGAAAGTTTGTGAGTTTGGATGTTTGTGCCTCAATCACGCCTAAACAGCTGAACGGATTTGAATGAAACTTGGAACATACATAGTACATGTACTGGATTAACATTATAGGCTATTTTTATCCAGATACCACGCGAGCGAAGCCGCGGGCGGCAGCTAGTATATAATAAATTAGAAATTAGATTGAATTTGAATATTTGTTTAAACTAGTGACCTATCAAATAAACAATTTTAACATAATATGACCAAAGGGCTGGCACTTACCTCGAACAGATAAGTATAGCTATCCAATGAGGTAACGTCGCCAGCCTTTTGGGGACCTTACCTGCGGTTGGTGATCTGAGCTCTGTTTTCTATCTGTAGGCGAACTTAGATAGAAAACTGAGCTCATTTTTATTTATTATTATACCGATTACCTTAAAGATTTTAATGTTATTGTAGTTTGTCTTTGTGACTGTGATAAAACTTATTTCTATCTTCAAAAAAAAATATATAGTAATTTCATTTCAGACAGTGGACAGTTAACTAAGGCCTTTTACCATCTATAGTAGATGATTTATACAGCATCAGGTGACTTTTACCTTCACAAACAGGACACTAGTGCCCGGGACGAATTAAGATGGAATAGGCTTGCCCAGGAAAGACATGGTCAATACACGTGCAGAGCTGACTAAGCTGCTGTTTTCCTCACGATATTTTCCTTCATCATTTGAGAGTACTGGTATAGCGCACATAAATTTTTCACACAGAAATACCCATTGGTACATGACCGGGTTTGAATCCACGACCTTAGGATCGGAAGGCGGGGTTACTACCAACTAGACCACCAGTCCTCTAGTGGACGGATAGTATGCTGATAAAAGGGCTCTGATAATAAAATAAAAAGCAATAGGTATTTGACAGCCTAACAGTGAGAACAATATATTATTTAATATAATTAAAACAGTGATACCTAAATAGTTTACATAAATATTACAATCAATTAGAAAATACATTTTTTATTCATTTATAAATATACAAAAAGGCGGCCATCATACCAAGCCATTCCTAACATCCTAGCATTATTTTTACATTATTTAACTGATTTATTAAACATTACAATGTTGCCATTATTTTCATAAACATCAAAATAACAAGGACTGCATATTATTAGTACTGTCCAAATTAATAATATAATTGCATTTTAGAAGAAAAAAAATTATATCCCACTTACCCCCGAATACTCAGACGCATCTCAGAGTTGAGCATGTCTCAAGTGACGAATTTTTGACAGATTTTCATCCAAAACTTTGAAAAAACCGTTAGTTGAGACGTGCTCAACTCTGAGTAGCGTTTGAGTATTCGGGGGTTAATCTCTAGTCACTACTAGGACACTTCAATCTATTACGCCTTAGCCACATTGATGAAATAGGTACTTTCCATGACTTAATTCTTATTCTATAATAGAGGTGCCTGCATACAATTTAGGCAATCTAAGAAGATTGAAGAGAGTTCAATTTTGATGTAAGAACAAATATGTGAAAATTTTGTACCTGCATATTTTCAAAATTAGTAAGTGTTTGATGTAGGACTAATACTTGTCATTCTGAATTGTTAACTACAATGCTCATATTGAAGTTTCCTATTATGTTTTCCTATAATGATCAGTATCTCATTATTTAGACTAGTAGATTGTGGTGTACTTATTCTACCTACTTTGAATTTACATAGCTAGATATTTTTTCAACAATCTATGTACTAATTTGTCATTTTAATGACATCACATAATAACAAATACCCAAGAAAAGATAAAAAAATGTCATAAACTTATTAATTAATAAGGACAAAGATGAGTTTGAATTAGGCACTGAATCTGACAACAAAATATATTTTAGATACAGTCTCTGAATTTGAGGAATACTTCAAAATATACAATAATACTATTACTCTGCCAGTCTGATCTTTCCTCCTAGTTTGAACAAATTTTTACAAAAGACTAGCCTTTACTTTTCTATACTCAACCTAGTATACATAATGATTATGTATACAAAACATGTTGATCATTTTCATAATCTACCTACATAGTAGAAACATAATATCTAGCTAAAAGAATAAAAGCTAAAACTAACTTTGTAAATTGTAGCAGAACCATGAAGAGTTCTTTCAGAAATGCCAGTTGATTGAAGAATAACTTGCTACATTTCATAAGAGGCTTAAGCTGAAATGCCCCTGAGGTAAATACACTAGAAACAACATCAATTTGGCAAACCACAATGAGCACTGATATTTATGCTAATACCTACCATGCCCCAATAGCAACACTTCAAGTGGATTGAGTATTGTTTCTAGGTCAACTTGTGTTGCTTTTGGTGCATGGTTAGTTATACGCAACCTACTTCAAAATTTATACACTCAAATTACAGATAATACAGCTATATCAATTTATACATAGAATAATTGAATTGAAATTCATGCCGTTAGGTACTAAAGATATAAACATCTTACTAAAATTCAACAATTTATGATTATTAACAATAGGAAAAGGAGTAACAGCTAGACCAATATACCTACTACAGCAAATTTTCGTATACTGGAATTAAATGTACTTTGATTTCCTATGTGAAAGTCTTAAAATAGCACTGATGATCAAAAAGCTATAATGTAACACTATACACAAGGATATGTAGACACACAGTTCATTTATAGAATTGTCCATAATATCCATTTTGATAATCATAAATGCCTTTTCTCAACCATTCCCCCCATTGTCATACACATTCAAAGAGACCGCACAGAAAACGGAAAGTCATAGAAAGACACAGCTCATGATGTTACATGGAGCTTGGCAGCTTGAAGATTCGAGCATGTGTTCAGACATTTGTCCGCTTGGAGCTCCGCAGGCGCGCAAGGCCTGACTGTAGCCGCTAAGATTGATTATTCTGCTTGTTTGAACGGAGTCGTGAAAGACCTGCTCGCTCCTCCTCTTCATCAGAGGTGCAGGAGAGTCCAGCAACTGTCCCTCGCGAAGAAGTTGCCTGGATCAAATCTTGATCAGGGCCATTTCGGCTTTCATACAGCAATATTCCAAGAGTTTCTTCATATATCCTTGCCTCGGGGAACTCAACCTTTGTGTGTTTTTTATCAGTTGCATACACAATTGATGTGCAGCAGACCTCAGCACACTTCTTGCCATGGCCAAAAAAGGACCAGCAGCATATTTCATTAGAACCAATCACATCTTTTATGAAGAGCACTCTGCCACTGAATCGCAGTGAGAGCTTGTCAAACAGTTCAATATTCTTCAGTAAATTATCATCCGATGTGATTGTGTATGAATATTTATTGTTGTGCCTGTTGATCAAAAGCTTTACCACTGGCTGAAAAGAAAAATAACATGATAAATTGAAATAAGGGTAGATGTTATCATATTATCTTGCTTATATTATAAATGCGAAAGTTTGTGGGTTTGGATGTTTGTGCCTCAATCACGCCTAAACTGCTGAACGGATTTGAATGAAACTTGGAATATACATAGTATATGTGCTGGAGTAACATATAGGCTAATTTTTATCCGGGTAGCACGCGAGTGAAGCCGCGAGGGGCAGCTAGTATCCAATACAGTTAATCCATTAGCCGGGTACCCACCTAGCGCACAGGCTCGCGCGGCAGCCTCGATGTCCAGATCGCGAGCGATGGCTCCCGAGGCAGCCTCAGTAGTTTTGTTCAATTTACATGAGGAAGCCTCGCGAGGCAGGCTGAGCCATCATAAGTCCGCGAGTATTCGACCGTTCCCATCTAACGCACAGCGCTCACTGAGGCGCCTTTGAGCGCGTCAAGTTTACCGACAACAGATGGCTCGGGGCCGAGCCGTGCTCGGGCGAGCGAACGCGCGCCCGTGGCCGCCCGAGGCACGTCCACATCAGCCGAGGCATTTGGCTCGCGAGGCTGCCGCGCGAGCCTGTGCGCTAGGTGGGTACCCGGCTATTGACAAATCTACATAAAATAAAATTGAATTAGTCATACCTTAGAAGTAGACATGATAAGTAGCTGTTCCTCTTTCTGCGATGTTATCAAAGGAACTCTACATATTGGCTCAGCTTCTCTCTCCTTCTTTGCTAAAGCTTGTTGGCATGACTCAGTTAGCTCCTCGATCAGAAAGTATTTGGCTTCTGCGAGAAGCTCCATTATTTCACGGTAGCTGTCCGGAAGGGCCACGGTCCCGTCACGAAGATAGTTCAGTATCGTGCCGAAATGTTTTCCGCATCTATCTATCAGAATCCAGCCTGAAAGTTAAAGGAAATTAGGTAGGAAATTAGTTAGGTAAACCACGAAATTACTATTAGCGACTATCGATCTATAATCTGGTTCATAAACATACCTTCGGAATCAGTGAGCACTTCCATTCTTCCGCTAAACATAGTACGCAACATGTTGTCGCTCTTTGTAAGGGTCCCGATAGTTGTGTAGAATAGAGTTCCACCCACGTTGAGCTTTACATATTGAGAGGGGCTCCCTTTTATCAAAGTTTTGTGATCGCCTGACATTTTAGCAAGCAAGGCAGCAGAACTCTTCGAAATTGTATACAATTTAGCGATTCATTTTAGTGAGTCTTCACCACTTATCGTGAGGTTATCACCAGTTCTATCTATAACACAAATTCTTCAATAATATTCGCTTGAAATACACACTTTTCGATGCATAAATTCTTCACGAGACGACCACCTAAAAATGTAGGATGTAGATAAAACTGACTGACTGACTTGATTGACTCACTGAGACTGTCTCGTCAGATTGACAGTGAATGTTGATTGACTGACTGCTTGCTTTGCTTGATTGGTTTAATGAAGATCCCACCACAAACATTCCTTTTTTTTTCCTGGTCTGGTTTTCAAACCCTTTAGCCTTTTAGCCCTTGAGTTGCTTTCAGCAACGTTCTATTCTTCTTTAACTTTTTATTCTTCTAGGTACAAAAACGTTCCATGTAAAATGGGCGCCAAGACTCACAAGTTTCAACGTTAAAAAAGTTAAGAGATTACCACTGTAGAGCCAAGCCTTTGTTTGAGCTCCTATTTGTGCTGCGCACTGCTGCGTATCACATAGCCCACGGGGCTTGACACAAGTCCAAAATAGGTATAGTGCTCTTGACTGTGCCACATGTATACCTGTATACATGTATACATGTAAAAATCTACCTGTAAGCTGATTCTACTAAATCTTGGTAAAAAAGTATGATTTCTGGCTTGGCCAGTCCTTATAATAATCATTTCCACGAAAGAAAGTTCCAGATAGTCCTTTTCATGAATTCGCCAAACCCGCGGAAATTGGCGGTAATAAAACAAATTCTACGGCAATTTCTTGTAATACGAAGACTACAGCGCCCCCCTCCATGGGACTTCTTTCATAAAGCAGACTCTAGTTTTACTTCTCTATCATTAAAGATGTCGAGATTTTTTTACTGAAATAACAACATTGACTTGCATATCATTTCCCCACACTTTCCACTTTATGGGGGGGTCGGCACAACATGGTATCTTACATTTACATTTGGCTTTTGCCTCGAGCTGAGGCCTCAACTCAATCAACCTCAGGCTCAGAATAGAATCCGGCTCAGGCTCAGGATAGAATCTCAACCAATAAGAACACTTACAGAAATGCTCAGATATGGCAACATTGGCTTGACAGCATATTATAAATAATATTCTATGGCATCTTCACTCCATTGTAGCTGTCATAAAAATAAGTGTTACCATTTCTAACTGTAAGCCTAAAATTGGGTAAAAATGGTTTAGAAGTGTGCAGTTAAGATTGTCAAGTAAATATTAATGTTTAAATATGAATAAATCTGTTCAAAAATAATTTTCAAATCTGTTTAAAACACAATATGCCCCCATTTAGGTATCTTTGAAGAATTAATTATTGTTAAATTATGCATAGTAGAATTGTTTAATAGTGCCTGGAAGGAAAGTCCTATAATACTGATGATAAAATTAAATACTCATTGACAAATGACACAATTGACAAAAGTAAAACTCCAGGTAAAGATTTTTGAAAATACGGAAATCGAACCGCCTATTAACCGAAAGAATAACGATTATGAACTTTTATGTAACCAATCGATATAGTCTATCCTGGATCAAAGTTAGTTAGATATTTTTTGGTTTACAAACATAAAAAAAAGATTCTTAGTATAAAATAGATATTTCTTTGTGGTGTAATGATACAGAGTGCAAACAATACCAAATCACTTAGGTTCCCACTGAGATCTTCGCTAGCTTTGCTCACATAATATTTGCTGAACAAACATGCAAGTATTAATCCCGTAGCGGGCATTAAATCCTCATCTTAGTGCGTATTGTATAAGCCGAGCACTTGAAAACTGAATTTGAGAAGATTTTATCTCCCGCCGATGATGGCCCGATCCTGCATTTTCGATCGATCGACCAAGGTAATCGACTATTATAAATGGCAATCTTTTTGCGTTCTCCCGAAAGAGCAGTGAAACGGTGCGGCGCGGCAGGCGGTTGACTGATTTTTCTATCTTGCCGCCTGCATTTTTCTCAGCAATTTCGCGCCTCAATTCATAAATTTATGTGAATATTCGTTTTCATAGCAATAGCATTCATTATGGGGGCCTATTTATCTGAACCTGTTACTGAAAAAGTGTCTAGTGATGAAGCTAACGACAAGATAGAGTGCGGTGCGAGCTCCATGCAAGGATGGCGTGCCAATCAAGAGGTGAGTTTCGAGTTCTAGCTAACGAATGAATTGCGTTTATTTGAGTCAAATAATTTGTCTAGGTAAAAGGGTGATTGTAGACTACAATATAACTTTAGCGTTGATTCGTAACATTTTGCCACACCACTACACGGTGTGGTTTGCTGCGAGGCAGTAGGTGTATAACTATGCGATGATGCTATGTAAAATATCTGTTCTTCTATTGTGTGGACAAACGCCGATCACATAAATTATGAAGCTTGCAGCTTTCAGCTGAGCTAATCAATCACACGACAAAGTTGCGATAAGTTTTAGCATCATTTGTGTGTACCTAACCCGTTTTTAAACAAAGTTAGATATTTTTTTCTAAAAGTTTACTTTGCCGGTGGATATTTAAACCTAATTGATATTGTAAGAATTTTTTTATGTTAGCAAATATGTTCTAAATCAAATTCTAATTTTCTCTAACAAAATACAGATTAGATTGACTAGAGGTCAGGAAGAGGTCTTATAAAGTGTTATAGGGCAATTTCTTTACACAACAAAGGTCTACATAATTACAGAGTATCTTAAAATTCAATTCTCTACTTGACTAATATGGTTTGTGTACTTAATTCCAAGTGAAGGATTGAAACATAACCTATTTTTTAGGATGCACACAATACAATCCTAGATTATGATGCCAACACAGCATTCTTTGCTGTCTACGATGGCCATGGGGGAGCTGAAGTGGCTGTGTACACATCACAAAAGTTGCCAAACTACATCAAAGAGACAGAGGCTTATAAAAGTGGACAGCTTACGAAAGCTCTTGAGGATGCTTTCTTGGGTTTTGATGCCACAATTCCCACTCCAGAGGTTATGGAGATTCTCAAAGAGATGGCAGGTAAGATTATCTAAAATATAATTGAAATTGAGAACTAAAATCAAATCTCATCTATACACAGGGTTTTTTGCACTGGGACAGTATGGAAAATCTGAAACCAGAAGAGATACAGGAATTTTGGAAAGATCATTAGAAAAAAAATAATTAAAAGGGGCCCCTATTTTTGTGTATTTCTTTTTCAAACAATCTAACATTTACTAATATGTACAAAAATAACTAATATGTATAACCACATATCCATCTTAGGACTTCAAATCAGAAGTGGCTCGAAGTTTTCTTATGTTTACTTGTGGTGTGAAAATATGTATGTATGTATAATAATAATATTAAAAAATAGGGGAAGTCCTCATGACATGTTTAATTTTGCATTTTTTGTTGGATTTTAATAAGGATGTATTCGGATCAAATCTTGGTTTGGAAAAGGGCCAGGTCAAGAGGAGTACCCTAAACCTACGAGCATGCATGGGGAATGTAATGAGAGTGAATGAAGCGAAAGAAGTATGTCAGGATCGTAGCAAACAGTGATCCCTGATCTCTGCCTACCCCTATGGGAAACAGGCGTGATTTATGTGTATGTATGTTAATAAGGAACGTGCTGCCACCTATAATAGGTGGAATACAAGAAACATGTATGTATGATGTACGGAACACTTTGTGTGCGAAATTCGACTCTCACTTGACCAGTTTTATTATTCGACGGCCTCGGTGGCGTGGCGGGCGGTTGCTCGGCAGAGACGCAAGAAGCGCGGGTTCGATTCCCGCTGCGGAAGAAATGTTTGCATGTTCTGTAAATATTTCTTCCGGGTCTGGGTGTTGTGATACCATGCTACTCGTAGTTTCTGATACCCACGACACAGGGAATCCTAGTGTGGGGTCAGGACTATGTATGTGACTGTTGGGTGTTATACGTATATCATCAAGCATTTAACTCGATGTTATTAAATGTGACCTGTATAAAAAAATGTATTGAAAATTACGTTTTCTTCACTACTAGTCTACAACGCACTATTAAAATTCAATATTATTGATCCGTTTGTATATCCGGAATCCATCTTGAGTAGAAGCTCCCATCTTTACTCGCGTTTGGCGCCCTAGCTACTTCCTTCCGGTTCATGACTGCCTCTGTCTGTGTGCGTTTTCGGTGTCGTTTGTGTGAGGCAGTCCACGTGATCGCTTGGTTGAGCGGTTATTTCTTCATTATAGCGTCGTCTTTCGCACAGTGCGCACGACCTAGCATTGGGTATCGGTGATTTTATAACGATACCTGGATAAAAATTCTTTCTGGTTAAGTGAAAATGGATAATAGTGACGGCAATAGTTCGAGATCGAGGAGAAGAAGACTGCCGTCATCATCATCGGCGGATACATCAAGGGATTCCAGCCCTGTCCCACCGAGGAAGCGCAGTAGACGACAAGTAAGGGACGAACAAATTAACATGTTAACACAACAGGTATCGTACTTAGCTGGCATATTATATTCAAAAGGCGATAACAACTTTCAAGTGCCGAGGTTTTCCCAAACGCCGGACCAAGTAGAGTCTGTCCCATCGGTAACAAATAACAGCATATCGGTCCCTGCAAACACATCAACGGCGGTTTCTGTGGAAAACAACAGTCTCATAGGCGAAATTGTTCTGAATCTACCCAACAGTAGTGAACCTAATATGAAGTTACAATTGTCTGACCTGTCCACTACCCTCAAAGAACCAGTTTTTCCGGCGTCTGATGAAAATCGTGTCAAATGCCTGGCAGAATTGCAACGTTTTCAGAGCAAGGAATGGAACCTGGTCCGTTTTTACGACACACAGAAAAAATATGCGACTACCCCCGGGTTTGTAGAACTTAAAGTTAATGACGAACTCCGCCGATTTGAACCTTCTGGTAGTGAGGACCACAGATTAAACTTAATCGAACGTTCATTTGCTGCCCTATCCAACGCAATGCTACTGCAAAAGGATGAGTTTAGGGCCACATTACAAAGTTTGGTAGACTGGTCTGTTCAAAATGAATCTGTTCTCACTCCTGCCCTACTTTGTGAAAAAATTCAAGGCCTTTTCAATAAAGAATCGAAACACGCGACTGTTACAAGTGACATTTTGCAAATGATCTGCGGTAGGAGAGCTGAGTATATACAGCTTCGAAGGGAAGCCTTGCTTCAGAAAATACCTGATTCATTCCATAGTGAGGCAATCCGAGCTATACCCCCCAGCGGCGAGCATTTGTTCGATGAGTCCGCTCTCTCGACTTACTTAACGAAAGTTGGAGGCACAGAAAAACTCATAACCTCTTCTCGAGTTCCAGAAACTAGTTCATCCACAGCTAAATATGGCAATGATAGCAGAAACCAGCAGAGGCCATCTACGAGCACTGGAAGATACACAAACGCATCGTTTCGCCAAAGTGGATCGACAAAAAAGCATCAGCAGTCTGCTCAACCCTCAAAGCGATCTACAGGATTCGATAAATCGGCAGGTACAAAAAACCAGCACAATTTCAAGGGTAAGAAGCAATACTCCAATTCTCACTCAACCAAGTACAATAAGAATCAACGCTCATGACTCGCGGAGATTTCGGGGGGGCTGTCTGAAGTCATATCAGGATGTATGGAGAAAATTAGGGGCCCCACTAGAGATATGCAAAATTCTATGCGGGCTCAAAATACCTTTCGCAATGAAGCCGCCCCTAATTTTTCCCAGTCAACTTGTAATGAAAAACTTTCAAACCAAGTACAGTCATCAAATGGATCAACAAATAAACGGTATGTTGGAGTCCGGAGTTCTGGAAAAAGCCGAATGTACGCCGAGTTACCTATCAACCTTTTTCCTTACACCAAAAACAGACGGATCGTTACGACCAATTTTCAACCTGAAAGAGCTCAACAGGTTCGTAATGACGAAGGTTTTTCAGCTCTTCAGTCATTACCGCGTACCAAGTTTTCTACAAAGCAACGACTGGATGGCAAAACTAGACCTAAGCCAAGCCTATTTCCATGTACCGATTGCCTATCAACACCGCAGGTTCCTGAGACTCAGTTACAGGGGTCAGTTGCTTCAGATGACCAGTCTACCATTCGGGCTTTCGTCAGCTCCCCACGCATTCTCATGCCTGACCAATTGGGTAGCCGAACACCTGAGAACCCACAATATAAGGTGCGTAGTTTATCTAGACGATTTCCTTCTAGCGAATCAATCTCGAGAACTTCTAGAAGAACAAATCACATTTACAACGAACCTGATACAGAAATTAGGATGGACGATAAATTTCGAAAAGTCAATATTATCTCCGAGTCAACGTCTGGAATTTCTTGGCGTAGTATGGGATACTCGTCTGAACACCAGATCCCTATCAGAGCGGAAATGCACCACACTCAAAATGACACTTCAACATCGTGTAAACCAAGGCCGTTGGTCCCTCAAACAGGCCCAGATCCTTTTGGGGAGACTCAACTTTGCCAACTTCGTAACACCTCGAGGGCGGCTACATTGTCGAGCAATGCAATACTACAGTCGACATCTGCCCAAAAGACATCCGTACGGGTCATTTCCATTACCAGACGATGTTTTACGGGACATGAAGTGGTGGTTAGACGCGATAGGCAAGTCTTTACCGATTCATTCGAACCAAATATCGCATGTCTTGACCACAGACGCCTCGGACATAGGATGGGGAGCCCAACTGAATCAAATTCAAATGTCGGGGCAATGGACACACGAGCAACAACCATGGCATGTCAACCTAAAAGAACTTTATGCAGTGTATGCATCAATGATACAGACGCATCTTCAGTTAAAAAATGCTCATGTACTAGTGCAGACGGACAATCGAACGGTAGTAGCCTACATCAACAAAGAAGGCGGTACCAAGTCAAAAGAGCTTTTGGACCTAACAATACAATTAGTGACACTAATGGACAATTTCGACATCTGTTTGACAGCCCAGTACTTCCCAGGGCGCTTCAACAGCGAAGTGGACGCTCTATCTCGAGGGAAACACAGTCCGGAATGGCATTTGATGAGTCAAGCGACGCGTCTCATCTTTCAGAGGTGGGGCAAGCCTCAAGTAGACCTGTTTGCGTCGGAAACAGCCCACGTAGTAAAGAGGTATGTGACAATGGACCTAAAAGATCTACAGGCGATTCATCACAATGCGTTCTCCCTGCAATGGGATTTCCACCTTGCTTGGATATTTCCCCCACCGAACCTGATTCCGCAAATATTGTCTTACCTGAATACGGCAAAGGGTCGTTACATATTGATAGCACCCAAGTGGCACAAAGTATTTTGGAAAGCGGACTTAGAACGGCGTGCACTAGCGAATCCTTATTGCATTCCGAACCTTCCACAAGTACTGGTGGACACTCGAACAGGGAAACACCCGCCGCAGATCCAGAACATACATCTACAGGCGTGGCTGATTTCGGGTGGAATGAAGTAATAAAAGATTGGTCTGAGCAGGAAAAAGCACTTTTATTTTCAAGTTGGAGAAAGTCTACACTAAATACCTATTTGCCTGTCTGGAAAAAATGGACCAAATGGTGTGGTTTAAACACTGTAAATCACAAGAATCCTGATCCAGTTCAAGTAGCTCGATTTCTGGCCTACTTACATAACGAAGAGAAACTAGCATACAGGACCATACTTGTTCACAAGTCTGTAATTTCAACATTTACGAATATAACCTCCAATTCAGATCTGTCTTCTAACTTTTTTATAAAACATATGTTGAAAGCAATTTCAGTAGCTAAAGAGAAAGTAGTAAAACCTCCGTCATGGGATCCAAGAATTTTACTGCAGTACCTGAGTGTGAACCATCCAGATGTCAACAACATGTACCAAGTGTCTAGACGAACAGCTATTCTACTCTTGCTTACTTCTGGGCGCCGTATACACGATCTTACTCTTTTAAACATAAATCCTGAATGTTTTATAGACGAAGGTGATTCCATGGTATTATGGCCTAGATTTGGTTCGAAGACTGATAGCGCAAGCTACAGACAGTCGGGCTGGAGGCTCAACAAGCACCCCGACCAGAATCTGGACTGCGTCTACTGGATTCGTCGGCTGTTGGAGGTATCGTGTGAACGTCGCAAAACTTGTAAGTGCCAAGAATTATTTATTACTACTAGAGGTGATCCCCGGCCGGCCACCAGGACCATAATAGCAAATTGGATAAAATCCGTTCTAAAGGATGCTAATGTAGATGCAACTCCTGGCTCCGTTCGTTCAGCTGTTGCATCGTTGAATTGGCTTGAAAGTTTTCCCATTGAGAAGATTCTGGAAACAGCCAACTGGAAAAGCGAACATACATTTCGTAACTTTTATCGTAAAGAAATTAAAGGAACAAATCAGTGTAATAGAACATCGTTATCAAACTTTTTCAGTGCTGAACGATGATTTTGATTGTTGGTTAATTATTAGTATTTACCTCCGTTGATTTACCTAATAGTTAAGATGATTTTTGTATCAAATAATACATGATTGTCTTTTAAATAAGATTATTTATTTGCCGGTTACTACCCTCGTACGTACATTTGAACACATTATAGCGTCATTAATCATACAATAATAAGTGGATTACCAGGAGAAAACAAACACATCACTCAAGATGGATTCCGGATATACAAACGGATCAATAATAGAGAGTTTTACCTAAAAATAAAACTTACCTATTATTTTTCCTAGTATATCCGGAATCCAGGTAATCCCTACCTGGTACATCATGAGTATAATGAAGAAATAACCGCTCAACCAAGCGATCACGTGGACTGCCTCACACAAACGACACCGAAAACGCACACAGACAGAGGCAGTCATGAACCGGAAGGAAGTAGCTAGGGCGCCAAACGCGAGTAAAGATGGGAGCTTCTACTCAAGATGGATTCCGGATATACTAGGAAAAATAATAGGTAAGTTTTATTTTTAGGTAAAACTCTCTAATTTTTTGTTAGCTTTGCACAATTTTTTATTTGCCAGGTTAAGTTGTAAAGTAATTCAGATAATAGTAAATTAATGTCATGCATTCCAGGTGAAACCAATCCATCAGGGCAAATGGAGGACATTGAAGAAGGCTCTGATGATGAGAATGTGAGCACCTTATACAGTGATGCTCGTCTTCCATTGCAGGTAAGATAAGTAAAACTTAAACATAACTGTATGACAAATAATTAGATAAAAATACTTGAACTACATTGATTCACTCCTGCATTTGAAAATATGGACTGCAATAATACTAGTTGGGTAGCAACATAAAACTGTTTTTTTTTTGTTTAGGATGTGCTCGCTCAATATGAAAATAAGCTGGCTGGTATTCACCGGGCCCGGCTGGAGTCCTCCAACCCACTCTCCCCCTGTCTCAGGGCTAAGAAGAATGAGGATGAAGCTGGAGGTTCTGGTAAGTACATGCACATAGCTTTCAATTTTTATTAAATCATTTAATTTCTCTCACATCATCATTTCCCTGCCATTTCCCACTGTATTCATTTCTTTCTAAATATCTATTTGGTCCAATTGCTTTTTTACTTTTTTTTTATTGAATTAACATCAAGTTAGTCATGATTCAAGTTCACATAGATGAACTTGGCCTAGCATGCAAAAAATCTGGGATGACAAAGTAAGATTTGTTGATAACATAGGGAGAAAATGGGAAAACACTGGATGAATGTTAACATAAAAAAATAACTAAAATCTAGTTCTCGTAAGTATAATCAAATCAATTTAATCATACAAATGGTTTTACCTAATAAACTTTACTGATACAAAAATAATATCAAAATGATAATTTTTTCATTCTCATGCACATATTCACAATTTCACACACTCTCACCTCTATCAAAATACACATTCTCCGTTTTTGTGGAGCATAATAAGAATAAATTTATATAGTTATAGTTTTTAGTAACTATCTATGTTTTGTTTTTATTCAAGTAATTTGTATCCAGTTTGGAACAAATTTCAATTACGTCAGGAGGAGGGTATTGGTAACTAATAAAGTTTTTAATGACTACTGCAGTTGTCATTGTACTTTAATGAATATTGTACTTTGTGCATGTTCCTAAATATACGATTTATTTCTATATTATTAAATTATTTGTAATTAAGTATTGTGAGAAAGAAATAAAGATATAATAAGAATAAATCAAGGGAATTTACGTCTTCCTATTGTGTAAATGATTAGAATTAAACTACCAGTGTCCTGAAAGTATATGAGAAAGTGGCCTCCTGAGGCCAGTTTACATCTGACAAAGTTATTAAGGGCTACTACAAGCTGCTACCAAACTATATGTAAGCATCTTATATTATTATCCTAGAATATAATGTAAAAGGCCTAAGTTTAAACAACCTGCAGTTTTGTTCATGTGGTGCATAGGAATGAAAGAGTGCCTTGAAAACATCACAGTCATTGAATTAAATGAGTATTTCTGCAACTTAATTATATTGTCTCCTAGGTGCTGGAGCTTCAAGCTCTTCATCAAACGCCGTCGCTGCTGGATCCAGCTCGGAGCCTGATCCTGGAGAGGCTTCCTCCAGCAAGAACGGAGTGTCCAGTGAAGTTAGCAGCAAGGCAGACGAGGATACCGGAGGTGTCTCCTCCACTAATAATGACAAAGATGTTAATGGAGAGGTATGTCTATGTTTACATTTTATTTATAACACCTTTACAAGAATTCATTGCAAAGGTCAAGTTTATATATAAATAGACTAGCTGTTGCCCGCGACTTTGTACGCGTTAAATTACTTTATTTTGCATTATAGTAACCAGACCGAGTTTCAAGCAAATCGCACAATGTAAGCATCATTCCTTCTAAGTTTCGTGCTTCTAAGACTTATGGTTTAAGCTGTGTGTTGATTTGTCAGTTATTCGGCGTTAATTGACGGCCTCGGTGGCGTGGCGGGCGGTTGCTCGGCAGAGATGCAAGAGGCGCGGGTTCGATTCCCGTTGCGGAAGAAATGTTTGCATGTTCTGTAAATATTTCTTCCGGGTCTGGGTGTTGTGGTACCATGGTACTCGTAGTTTCTGATACCCACGACACAGGGAATCCTAGTGTGGGGTCAGGACTATTTATGTGACTGTTGGGTGTTATTTATTTATTTATATTTATTCAGTAAAGTAAAGTATGTAACTTACTTTACAAGTTTTATATTATTTAGATGATTACATGTTACAGGTCTCAACAAGTGAGCCAAAGGAGAAAACTGAAGAACCTTCATCAATGGACGTTGATAAGCTAATCTCTGCAGCTCCAGACAGTTCTGGCGACAATGTCAATGAACCTGGACAAAGTGGGGATGCCAAGGCAGCACCAACAGGTAAAAATATTTATAATTGAAATGAAGCTGTAGTAAAACATTAAATGGGGGTATTCAGTTAATGTTATGTTATGAGAGTTTTGTGAGCATTGGTGGTCTAGTGGTAGCGGCCCCGCCTTTCGATCCTAGGGTTGTGGGTTCAAGTCTGGTCATAAACCAATGGATTTTTCTGTTTAAAAAAATTAGGTATAGGTCTACTAAGTAACATCGTGAGGAAACTGGCATGTCGTAGAATCTAAAATAAAATTCGAAAACAATGACAAGTGCACTAAAGGAGCTCTTGAGGCACACTTTAAATCCTTTCACCGCACTGGTTCTGAAGAAGAAGTGACACGACTTGTAAGTAGTAGAACCAAGTGCCAAAAATTTGATTACCTGCGAAATGATTTTAATTGAGCCAAATATTATTTTCAACAGGCAATGGTTCAGGCGATGCCAGCAATGGTGAGGTCACAGAATCAAAAACAGCTGGAGAGGATGAAAATATAACATCCTCGAATGGTGCCACCACACCTGCTAAAGGCAAAGAAAAAGGTAACATTTTCACATGTAATCTAAAATTCTCAGAACATACATACATTTTATTACGCCCATATAAATAAATAATAAATATTTGTGGACATTTCACACAGCGCCATCTAGCCCTAAACTGAGCAAAGCTTGTACTATGGACACCAGATGGCTGATAGAATACTTATATAAGTTTTTTTTTTAACACATACTTTTAATACATATTACTACCCCCAGACCCGGAAGATAAGTATTGCTTAGCATCTTAGACTAAAAACAGAATATTACAAAGAGAACATGACAAACGCTTTAAAGTAAACAACAGCACAAGAGGCTAAAAGAAAGAAAATTTGGGTTTCTAATAAATATTGCTAGACATTTCACACAGCGCCTTTTACCCTAAAACTAAGCAAGCCTACTATAACCAGATGGCTAATAGAATACTCATACTTTTTAGGGTTCCATAATCGAGGGGTGCCAAGGAGACCCTATTACTAAGCCTCCGCTGTCTGTTCTTTTGTCTGTAGGCAGTATCTCATGACCGCAATAGGTAGAGTTGAAATTTTCATTGAATGTGTATTTCTATTGCAGCTATAACAACAAATAATAAAAATAAAAAAAGGGGGCCCCATACAAGAAACATCTATGTATATGACGGTACGATGGTACGGAACCCTTCGTGTCGAATTCGACTCGCACTTGACCGATTTTTAATATATTCATACACAATAACACCCAGGCACAGAACAAACATCTGTGTTGGGAATTCTCGGTGGTAAAGTAAAATAAAAAAGAGTGGACTGTATATGTACTGGTTTATGTATTCTTGAACGTAAAGGAACGCGCGCCTATCGCCGTGGTTTAGGAAGGTGTGTGGCGCCGGCGGTGCAGGTCGGCGCCTCTCGGCTTCCTCCTCCCCCGGTCCCCGCTCGCCGCTGTCCGGTGCAGGCGGTGGCGGCCGATGCGATGCGTTTTGTTCCCGACATCTGTGTTCATTTATACTAACTAAGCTCAGAAGGCAGTTATCCTACCAACTGACTACTGAGCTTTTAAGTCGTTAAGCCATGATGGAGGCCTGTAGGCGGCCTAAAAACTCCGTCACAAGAGTTGGCCATTAGCTCATACGAACTTACTTTACCAACTGGGCTGTGATGCCAATCGTAACTGATGTGTTTTTCTAGCTTCGCCGGTATCAAGCTCAGATAAAGCGGCTCCTGAGCGTCCCAAGAAGTCTCAGCTTCGTCGCGCAGCCGCCGCCGTCTACGAATCCATTCTGCGCCATGCCGTTGATGAGGAGGATGATGAAAGCGACTCCAATGATGAGAACTTTGAAGGCGAGGAGGCCTCTTCTGACGAAGAAAACGTCAATGGAGACGATGAAGGTATGCTACTGTTTCTGTACCTTTTGGCGATTTAAATTCTAGTCTCATCATTAGGATAATAATAATAATAGCCTTTATTTACAATCTTATAACATATATACATCTCGTCCTTATTCTACTTAGTATCTACTGATACTAATAATTAAAGTTAGTTCAAAGTTTAATTATATAATATATTGTAGTAGATACATCATTAGGATAGTTTGATATAACTAATCATAGAAATTGATAGTAAAAAACTGTTCTTGTATTTATTTAAAATGTAACTGTAGTTACAAATTACACTTTACAATAGTATGGGATCATCTTTTTGGTTAAATAATCATGAAATTTTGATTCTTGCGCCAAGCGAATTAGCTCAATGCCGCGCCTAAAGTTTCTCTCACCACCATTGTTGTATTTATGAATTGAGTTTTCTGCTAAACTAAGTTTCACTCAATTTTCTTTACCATTCTGTTATGAAATGAGTTCACTGCTAATACTGTAACACGCCACGTGTCTCGGCTATAAGCACAAGTTTGGCAAACTCTTCTTTAATTACCAAGCTGCCGAAGAGGAAGGAAGTGAAGAGGTAGAAGAAGAGGGTGAAGAGGAAGAGGGCGCTAATGATGATAACGCTAATATTCAAACTGCCGAGGAAAATGAAGGTATTACGGCAATAGACAAAATAAGCACAAATTAACGAAAATTACGATCAAGAGATCGATGATTGATTCGAATTGGATGGACCTTTATATTCCTATTTCATATTGTGCTATTTGTGGTTATTTATATATTATGGTTTTGGCGCAGCGTATATATCCGTAGTGTGTATACTGTAATTTAGAATGCTTTTTAGTTTCAGTATATCGTTATTTTGTAACATTTTCATCTTGCATAGGCTTCATCACTTCAGCACGCATTATGATCAACAAGTTCTTATACACAGTAAATAGAAAGTAGGTTTCAAAATGCAGGAGTATCAGTTGTTAATTCCCCTTATATTGTTAGCAGAAAAAGGTGAGGAAGCAGAAGATGAAGAGGAAGAAGATGAAGAAGAGGCGAGCTCCACCGATGAAGATGAAGAGGAAGATCTGAGCATGCAAGAAGAGCCGGGCAATGACAGCGGCTGCACCGCAGTTGTCGCACTGCTCAGAGGTAAATAAAGCCTGGCTAGGTTGGCGACGTTTCGGAAAAAGGCCTAAAAAAAGGAAAAAGGTCATGTAGCTAGGTCACTAACCTATGTACATACATGCAAAAATTTGTGTAATTTACAATAGTGATTGCAAAGTCACATGAAGTTATTACAATCAGATAAGTCTCCACGTCACAGGGAGTTCCAACGTTCTTTAAAACAGAAACTTTTATAACAGTTACAACTTCTCACAAAGATTCGTACCACCTTATGTCGCCGTTTCTCGTATGTTTCCTCTTGTGCAAAGTGGTCATATAATTGCACTGCTAACCCTGCAGCTACGCTATCGGGCTTTGGCGAAGCTTCGTCATTGCATCCTTCTCTATTCTGTGACATATCATATGGCTACAGATGTCACTCTACTCTACAAATTCGTCGAAGCCTGATAACGTAGCCACAGGGTAACAGTAACTATTTAAAACAATCAAAAAATTATGGTATAAAAAAGCTGTCACGTTTGACTTCCAAATAGCCATTATAAATACTAGATAAAAAGAAGTTGCTATCTCTTCCAGGAAACGAGCTCTACGTGGCGAACGCGGGCGACTCCCGATGCATCATTTGCCGAGAAGGCAAGGCCATAGACATGTCCGTAGACCACAAACCGGAGGACGCACCGGAACTCGAACGCATCACAAAAGCTGGCGGGAAGGTGTCCAACGATGGTCGCGTGAATGGCGGACTCAATCTGTCGCGGGCTATCGGCGACCACTCTTACAAACTAAACAAGGTAAAACAATCAGACTAATGAGATAAACGTTTGATCTCTATTGGCTTACGGGTGTTCCGGTAAAGCGCTTATCTAGGAAGCGATAACAATTTTTTTAAAATATTCCACATTGACTCATGAAAATACCATAGAAGTGAACATAGCTATTTCGTCTTTTTACACTGCCTTATAGTATGTACATATCGTAATGATTAATGTTTTATTTTAGGAGCTGGGAGCACGGGAGCAGATGATCACAGCATTGCCAGATGTGAAAACATTGACGATAGATACCACCAAGGATCAGTTTATGGTGCTAGCCTGTGATGGAATATGGAACTTTATGTCTAGTCAAGATGTTTGCGATTTCATTGTACCCCGACTGTCAGAAGGCAGGGAGAAACTTTCGCAGATTTGTGAAGAGGTAAATATAACACAGTTTGGTTTTTCTACTTAGATTCTATGATAACACATACAACCAAATCCAACACTCTCCACTTCCTTATTCTGTTTTGCGTCTTGTAAACCTTTTTGTGCATTTACAGATGTTCGATCACTGCTTGGCGCCGAGTACGATGGGCGATGGAACTGGCTGCGACAATATGACAGCGATCATCGTAAAATTCAAAGATGGTGCGATCGCATCTGTCGGTTCCGCCTCCACAGAGGGACCCAAAAAGCGAGTTGCTGAGGAAGAACCCAGCCAAGATGACAAGCAGGAATGCAAAAAGCAAAAAGTTGATGATCAACTCTCAAGTTCGCTAGTGACGTCCAGTGTTTAGCTTGATTCTTCCAAACAAGTGTTCAAGCCACACAAGTGCGATTTTTGCTGAAGACTTTGTAATTTGAACTATAGACAAGGATTTTAATTAAGATTTTCATACAGCTACGATTCCTTATGGGAAAATTTAATTTATCAATTTTGGGTAATTATGACGAAATCTCCCTCTGATCGGTTTTGGCGGGAAGATTCCGGTTGCCTTACTTGGGTTTGAGGGTGAAGGATACCGGAGATGTTTTGTATTCGCCGGTATTTTACTAGGTTAGGTGTAATTGTAAGTGTAATGTTTTTAAACTCAAATTTATAGGCAGGTAGATGTATGGACTAATTCTATTTGTGAATTCACGCGTTATCATGACGTCGTCAGCGGCATTAGTTAGGTACATACAATATTTAAGAAATTATGTGTCCAAGTAAAATAAATTCATAGATGTGTTGGGACAAACATTTGGAAATTAGGTGTATGCATTTATGAATAGCGATAATTGCTTCTGTAATTGTGATGACATAAATTATACTTACTATGAAGATGGTGAACGATAGTCTGATTGCAAAACATTGTGATAAGGTGCATAGAATATGTACATAATACAAGTAAGTAGGAAAACAAATGGATGCCAACAAGATGGAAAATGTAAGATGCAGCTCATAGTAAGTATACTAAATTGGAGGGAGAAAAATGAAATCCAAATGCCAATAATTCAGAACTGATTATCTAGTTGATAAGCAATACATGTAAGTTACAACTTTTCTAGTTATCCCGAATCCCATTATAGTAACTACAAGGGCGATTAATTATTGTTTGCTTGAGGAAGCATTATTCTTTTTTAAAATCATAATGTGTGCCTATGATGATCTATGTGTTTATTTTCTGAATCAATTTCTATTATTTTTCAAAATGTTGAATTAAGTAACTTTAGTGTTTTTATCCCAGTGACTGATCAGCCAATGGTAAAGTTTGACAGCATTTAGTCCACCTTTTTTGGTTTATTCATTAAATATGTGCTAGGAGAGGACTACCACTTAGCTTAGGTCTAAACCTGCTTATTCTGCCCAGCATCTGAACTGGTGACATACAATAAATTATCTGACTTAATTTGGCAATATAAAAGCCCACCATAATAGAACCCCATGAATGTTAACCCCACTGTTAGGTACTTATTGGATTAGCTATATTAGTTAGAATACTGATTTTAGGGTCTTCAAATTCTTATTATTATTGTAATCTTGGAAAAATGTTTCCATGTAGTTTATCATGGACAACATAAATTCATTATTTTGTTTGCTGTGGTAAAATTGTAGCTAAGTCCATTGTATTTCAAAAATGCTCGAAAATTTGTAACAAAATTTTTCAATTGTAATTCTGAAATAAAAAAAACATACCAGAGATAGCTATTCTGTAACAAGAAACTGTAATCTTTTTGTATCTAGGACTATATTTGTATTTTCAATTAATTTATGTGTTACTCCATAGTAATAAGTAGGTATATTTTTGAAATCACACTGTAAAGTATAATACTTGGCTATTACAATACTTAATGATTGAATAGATTGATTGAATTTACATAAAGTTAGAATCAGTTTTATTTATATAATGTGAAAATTGAATTTAATTATGACTAAAAAATATGCCCGATTATAATAAATAATTGTAACAATACTACATACACAAACTGTTTTCTTATTCCAAGTGTGGTTCTAAATTAAAAATTAAATTTTTACAGACTGCTTATAAGTTTTCTTCCATAGTTCCACTGCTACTGCATTTCTCAACGCAACTGTGTCAGATATTCTATTGTTTCGACTTGTGTTGCTTCCAATATTTGAAGGGCGTCATATTCACTGTCCAACTGTTCCAGAACAAGGGTTTTGTCATTTATCTCTGCCTGGAAATGTAAATTAAGTGTATGGTTGGTAGGTATGATAACCTAAATAAACTTCACCACTGTATACTGTATAGTGCGAAACTAAGCATACATACCTACAACATGGAACACCTTATGAGTAGATATGTTAAAATGTTCAGACGTACCTGCAGCTTGGCTTGTTCAGACTCCCTATCCTTAGCAATAGATTTCAATAGGTTCATTGAACCTATAGCAGCCATTTTTTGCTTCTCAACATTGTCACCAAGTTCCTTCAAGACCTCCAGCAAAGAGTTGATATTTTTACTGAAATCTTGTACTTCTGTAATATTACAAAGTAAGACTATATAGATTGCAGGATTATCCTATTCTATCTATAACTATCTACATAGGCATGCTGAAAAACCAAGCAGGTAGTTTCTTAGCTAATATGGGATTTTTGGCTGAGATGGGTAGATTAAGATTTCGGTTGACAGATAGGTAACTTACTTGTGTCATAGTCTTTGCAGGTATCTTTTAGATCCTCAGTTTCTTTAGTAACATTCGATTCAAGGATTCTTACTTTGTTTATGTCGTCATAATATAGGTGCACTTTTTGTAGTTCCTCAGCCATGCTCAAGTGAATACTATACAATACGAATTATACTGTAAACTATGTTAACCAGTTTTTAAAGGTGTGAGGTACTTGTTCACAAATCCAAAGACTTATATTGGCGTCTAACTTATTGTTTATAATCTCTTTGTTGGCGTCTTGGACGTTGCTTGGCAACCATACCTTTTTTATTAGATTAGCGTTGTCGATGTCGGGCTAAGGGTTAAGGGTACACAATGGCCGACCATAACCAAGCCATTGGTCATTGTGTGCTAGGGGGATAGCCAAGGGGATAGCGGGCAAATTGCCGCCAGTGGCCAGTGGATCGTGGCAAGCAATGGCAAGTCGTCGTTTTTTTCGACACACTTCAAAGGAATTGTGGCGTTTCCGTTGCATGTGCATGGCCGGGTGTTCACTTAGCCCCTTGAAATACCGTTTCTGAAAAAAAAATGAAAAACCCAGAAATGACGATTACTGCAAGTGCAATTTTAGTAGGGCAGAAATACGTCATCCAATAACATGACGTCACACGCTGTGTAAATGTGAGGAAGGAATGTCCAAGAGGAATGTACACCTATCTCACATAATCAACTTTTATTATCATACGTTGGCTTTTGTGTAGTCTGTGGAGAGACAATGGCATTGTTGTCAAAGTCAAAGTAAGATTGTCTTGCTTTGATGTTGTTGTCAATGTCATTGTCAATAACCTTGATGTAATGATTCGTTTTGTTATTGAAATTTGAACTTTATTACTCTGTAAAAGTGTAAAAGGAAAACAAAATGAGTTCGTACTACTAGTAATAAATAAAGAAGAACAGTCGAATAATTAAAAATAGCTTGTGTTTGTTCTTTTGAAGTTTTATTTAGTTTATATAGTTTGCGAGTTGTGAGGCGGTGGTGCTTGGCTGGTGTGCTCCAACATTCCAGCATTCCATCCAGCCTCATCTGTCCTAGTTACATTTTGTAAAGTAAAAGGTATGTACTTAGGGTATATAAAATATTTTGTAAACTATTCAGGCTTGGTTCATTATCTAAGTATAATTAGTTTCTTTGTTTCGTAGGGTTGAAGCGGTGATAGAACGCGGGTACCTAAACGTAGTGTTTATGTTCCCTATGGGTTTACTTCACTTATGATTATCTAAACATGGAGGGCTTAACGCAAAATGAGAAAATTATTTGGACCTGCTGGGAAGACAAATCTCCCAGGGATGTGGTCAGGGAGGCGGCAGCAAAGGGCTCGCACATCAACCTGGCTATCAAGTTTCTCATGGCTAGAAACAGCTGGAATGAATCCACAACTTCTGATTGGTTTATGGCTGAGGTGAGTAATCTTTGCTTTATTGGCTTGTAATAACAGAAGCAAGTTTTGCAATAGTTTGGTGAGGCACATGATGCCAATGCTTGCTTAGTTAGGATGTGCCTTGCTATTTGCATGACCAGACTCAGTTGATCAGTCAGTACCCAGCTATTAACATACATACTTATTTCTAGGTAAAGGCTTGGACAATAGAGTTGTTGCTAAGGAAACAGATATTCAAAGTACTGCATGTTCTAAACAAAGCAAAGATAAATCCAGCAGCGCATCTAATGGAACTCGCTCAGGATTCTGCTAAAATTGAATACAGAGATTTTATAGTTGCACAGTTAGAGAAGATGAATAAAGACATGAGCAGTGATGATCTGGAGAAATATGAGAAGCTTAAACGGCATTGGAATCTTCTTCGGTACTTGGAAAAGTCCTTTGAAACTGACGGTACATTCAAACAGAACAAGGCATTTGGATCGGGTACAGACAGAATAATAGTCAATGAAAGTGAAATCAAAGCATTGACTATTGAGAAAATAGAGAAGTACCCTCAAGAATGGAAGAGCAAAATTGCCACAGCCTTGTTTTTTAGTTCTTTTGGTTAGTACATTTTTTTTGTTAGACCTATATCGTCCCACTGTTGGGCAAAGGTCTCCCCCAAACTCTGCCAACCATCTTGGTCTTTCGAAGTCTCCTACCATTCTCTCTTTAAGGAGTCGAGATGTTTAGTACTTAACTAAGTATTTTTATTTAAACTATTTTTATAAGGTAATCTCAACAGTTTACAAATAAGATTTAAGTATATTGTAATGAAAATTCCTGTTACTAAGTAAAACTAATTGTATGATCAAAATTGAAACAAATACTGATAGCAATTGTTGTTCCATTGATAAGCAGATAAATAAGTTACTAACCCTACACGGAAATAGGTCTATGTGTAAATAGCAACAACATTGTTCTAGTTCCTGTGAATGTGATGTTATATTTTAAGAAATAAGTTGATATTGTTATATCTGCGGCCTGTCCTGTCACCCCTCTGATTTATATTTGAATGATTGCTAAATACATTGTAACATAGATAAAGGTATAACTACTGTAGGTAGGTTAGGTATACACCCATTGTTGATTGTCAAGCGTGACTCTTAATCTGTACTATGATAATCCCTATATTCCAGAGTTCACATTCCTGGACTTCACATCGCCAGTTGAAATGTGGAACTTCCTGGTGGCACAAAATAAAGCTATGATCCTCATACGCTGGATTAACGTACAAACATCAGAAGTCGTGCGCGACTTGAACGCTCGATATAATTTCTTCAACAATGAAAACTTCGTCAAAAAAATACTTAATGTTGATACCAAAGGATTTGGAATTGAAATTCTAGAAAAGCTAGATGTTATTTTTAGGAAATGGCCTATCACAGATAAAATGATTGAGCACATTGCCAGTAGCACCTGTTTTTCGTATACAAAAATGTGTATTTACGATACATTTTGCTCATACGGAATTGTAAACGAAGATGAACGAAGCAATCTTTACCAAATAATATCCAGACTGGCTCGAACACAAAACTTGAAATTAATAGATGATATTTTTACTGAGTCATGCGCTACAGTGACTAAGGATCGATTTTACGTAGAGTTGGCGAAATATTGCGTGCAGCACAGCCTTTACAAAGTCCTCACGATTTGTGTGGAGAACAACATAGTCAATGCAGACTTGGGCGATGTAGAAAAGGATGCAAAGGATTGCATTGACCTCTGGTTGTTGTTTAAAAGTATTGAACAGACATCAGATAGACAGAGCCACGTCCTTCCAGTTTATAAGACTTGTGAGCAAATTGCTAAGGAAGGAATTGATGAATACATTTCTACCAATCCGCATTTAGTTCTTGGCATGATTCTCCTTGAGGATGCCACTAAACTATTCGACATATTTTCGCCGGAAGACTACCTACAATTCAAAGATTTCAAGCTACATAATAAAATACTGTACAAAGACAAACTTCCACACCTGTACAATGTTTACAAAAGGAGTTCTGATGTCAACCAAATGTACGAAAACAAAGATGTTAGCGTTTACCAGTTGTTGTCTGGCTACCGGGGCTTGGACGTGTCCAAAATATTCGAATTTCAGTTGGTAAACCAAAGCAATTTCAACTTGGCGAACGACAAACCTGACAGGCGTAGCTTGGGAAGTCTTCTCTCTAACGAAGTTGATGTCAAAGCGACCAGTATCAAAGCATTATCGCAAAGAGCTATGGAGATGCCAGATTTCGCAAACGCGAAGCTCATGAAACGGTACGGATATATGGCGAAGTTGAACCATGTTTACTATCTCAAACAGTATCGGCCGTGTAACGCGAGTCAGGCGTTTGTATCGCAGCAGTATCAGACCTATAATCGCCTTCAAGACAAGAGTATAAAGAGCGCGTGTTGTGAAGCCCACGCCTTGGCTTTACAGAACTGGTCAGATCCAGCCTTATCAGCATGCGCGGTGTCCTTCGTAGCTATGATAGGCTGTAACCCGACTAGATGCAGGGTCCATATGTCAGCGGCTAAAATGATCAAGGATTATCTCATGCGGAGAGGGCAGACTGAAGAAAAGGCCATCAAGACAGTGAACGAATATGTTTGCAAACTGATTCAGAGCAACGAGTCTGCTGCTAAGGAGATATTGGCGTTCTTGGAAGAAATTACTCTTAGCGTACTGAACGAGACGCTAGATGGAAAAATAGATATGTCCAGGGTGCTATACGAATCGCAAACGATGGTCAAGTTCGCAATGTTGCACAATCTACCCATGCCAGAACTGCAGCTGAAACAATTTGTAAAGTCTAATTCCTGGTTCAACTTTTTACTCTTTGGTGATGTTTTTCGCTATCCTTTGACTCAAATGCTACAGCTATCCCAAGAGTTTGAGAATAAATCATACGCGGAACACTTGAAGCATATCATGCTGCATCGAAACTCGGAGGAGGGCTCTGAGAAGGAATTTTCCAGATCCAACTCCATAAACGGTCAGCGACGAGCTTCGCGACTCAATTCTGTGGACATTGTGAGTTTATTTTCAAGTTTTATATATTTTCTTTTAGGTGTTTTAATCACCAAAATATATCTTTGAGGGACACATGGTATCGAAATCGAAAGAGTTTCGTTTTTCTTCAACTTATTTCGTTGTACTGCTGGGCTAAGGTCTCTCCCATACAATTCCATACATCCCTATCCCGAGCCTTCTCACGCCACCCTCTTTGGAAGGCATCAAACTCGTCCTCGTAAAGGTTATGATGAGGAATGGGAGAGGGTTTAATTCACTAAGAAGATACAGATTAAAAAAAAAGACTGAATAAGAGTATTTCACTCTTTTCTGATCTTGCATCTTTACCAGTTTCGCGAAGTTTGCAGTGTTTTCAGAGTCCAACCCAGAGCGCCATGTTTGAGTACCCGAGTACGTTTATGGGACGTGAGCTGTGGGAGGCGGCGGCGGCGTGTCATGGGCCCGAAGACCCTCCCGCAGCGTTACTTCGCACCGCTGATGTCTGCCGCGAGCCTTTGCTAGTACTCATAGCTAGCTGCTACGAGGTAATTCTGAGAGACTTCATTTGCCTGCACCTATCTCATTTTATGTGGGGTAGGGTCGGCTCATCATGTTTACTTGTCAGTCGTTTTCTCAGTAGGTATTAACTCCTTTCTTATTCATATCAAATTATATAAAAAAAAACACAACTAGAACGGCCCACATCACAAAAATTTAAGACAAAAGAAAAAACATGCACATAGGTAATTACTATTCTGAAAAATAGATAAAGTTGCAAACCCCGTTTTCGAAAAACGTTGTGATCTAGTGTTAGGTGCTTGAGAATAGTAACTCTAACTGATTTTCAAGAGGTGCGTCGAACGTCCGAGAAGACTACATCTAGAATAAGAACGAGGCTTGCCCAGCATGACGCTAGTAACAGCTAAAGGCAACAGCTGTTGTCTTTCCTATATCAACACAATGTTATAATACATTGTGATGTATTGTTTCCAGCCAAACGCAGTAGACACGCTCTGGGCGCAATGGATCCTCTGCTCGCTTGGACCGAGCATAGCAACGCAGGCCATACAATCTGTGGTACAGCCGCAGGTTGATCAGTTCCAGAAGGTGGCAGAAATTTGCCTCCAGGAAGGGTACATCGAAACTTTACATGAATCTATGCTTGTATTCATGCCGGTAAGTTTACTTCCTACTACTCATATCACTAGTTCTTTCGAACCAGTGTAGTGAAAGTATTACATGTGCCTCTAAGAAGCTCCTTTCTTGTACTCACCAAATGTAAATAATTTCATGTCCCTCTTTTTTCGCAGAACAGCAACAATTACGTACTGTGTCATTTTGTATTCACATCTGTCGTTCGTGCACTTATGAATTACCGTCGCATTTGCACAATAAGCAGACAGCGAGCGTGTATAAAATATTCTAAGTAACAAAAAACAATACCCCAAAAAGTATACATTGGTCAGAAAAACACTGGTCGCTACAAAAAAAAACATTATATTTTCTAGGAAAGTCCCTTAACACAACTCACGTCATTCCTCCACCGTTGCATCCGCAAATGCAATTTCGACGCTGATACTATCAAAATCCTCTCAAGCTTCCTTCAAATATGCCAGAGGAAGTACAGCGTAGACCAGAGCTCTTCACCATGGCAACTGTCGAAGGAATCCATGCAGAAAGTTGCTGTGGCACTGGTCAAGATTGCACTTGCCCAGAACTTTGATAGTGCGTATCATCAGAGAGAGTTTTTGAAGTGCCTTGCTGAAGCTCAGTTTGAGAAGAATTTAATGGGTAAGTTACTTACGAGTACATACATTTCCAACTACCATACAGACGTTCCGTCAACATGCAAACATATGAAAATCTACTTCAACGGGCTCAGTTAAAGTTTTCTAGTTCCGCCATCTAGTTTTGCTGATGGAGATAAGTACCCTAAACACATACATTACAGTAACATTACTGATTAGTTCTTCTTTCACAGTGCCCTCACCAAACTTCTCAATCCTCTACCAAATCCTGCAAATATCCATGGAGACTTCCCTTGTCATTAACGTGTCCAAAATGCTCAGCGACGATGCCCAGCAATACATAACGCAATGCGTAGATATGTACACCGCCAATAGAAACTACGATATTGCTCTAAAAATCGCGAAGCTTGGCGGTGTTCCTGTTAATGACATCCTTATAGCCGAATGGACGCATAAATACTACACGCTTATAGTAAAAGAAGATGAAATGGATAACAAGGAATTGACGCTATTCATAGCTAAATGCAGTTCTGCATTCAAAAATGCCGCAGTTACGTTCAAAGATGCGACGGAATTCCTCATCAGTCACGTGAAGAACATCAACGATACAGTTCAAAAATTCTACGCGTATAGAGTTATCATGAGCTGGTTCGAAGAAAACTTGCAGTACGGAAGCAGGAGAGAGGAGATTGAGCACTTAATGTGGGACGCGTACTTCCAAACTGAAGAGCAGAACACAATCCTACTCAACAACCACGAGAGTACTTTGCACTTTATCCTGAACGGACAGAAGGATCTGAACGTTTCGAGGAAGATCGGAGTTGCGAGCGCAGAAAAGCCATTCACAGCATCTCTGTGCGAGATCGAAGTTGAGGCTGATGTTGGGAGCATCGAAAACGTGGTTTTACTAGAAGAGCCAGAAGAAATCGACTGTTGGCGAAGAGTGATGTTTCAGCTTCTAGAGTTGAAACTCCTGGTTGAGGCATTTCGGCTGTCGGGTTTGTTCAAAACCCCTCAGGAGTATAGATACCGGCCACCCGCGTGTCCCGTGCAGATATTGAGGACTTGTCTGAAGCTGGCTGAAGGGGGTTGCTCGCCTTATGAGCTACCACAGGAGTTGAGGCTGGTGATCTCTTCGCCTATTCTTCAGAACAAACTTTCAGGTAAGTGCTTTGCTATAATGTTCGGAAGCGATTGGTATGAATTTTGTCAAGAAACGATCGTCTTTTTTAATAAAACACCGGTTGCAGGGTTCATAGCGGAAGAGATTTTATTTTAGAAGTGACAGGTGACAATTACATATAATACTATATACCTGCTCAATAGGTGGCGCTGATCTGTATTTTGTTAATATAACTAACACCTCCACTTAACAAAATAACAGCTACCTAGTTTACAGGAAAAATACCTAGCTTTTTCATGAAATAATTATGCTTAGCTGATCCTAAGCTTTTGGTTAACATATCTGCTGGCATTTCAGCTGTTTCCAAATAAGCTATCCTAATAAAATCATTAGTAACAGCCTCTCTTACAAAATGATATCTTATATCTATATGTTTTGATCTACTATGAATTTTCAGAAAATTGGATTCAGAACTAGTTTTTGCGCACTTTGACTATCATTATACAAGACAATAGGTTCTGACTTTTTTAGAATTTCACATAGTAATTTCTTTAAATACATTGCTTCTTTGCTAGCTTCTGACATGGAAATGTATTCAGCTTCTGTACTAGACAACGCAACATTTCTTTGTTTTCTACATTCAAAAGAGATAACAGTATTTGACAATTTAAAACAATATCCAGTATATGACTTTCTATCTACAGGATTAGAACCCCAATCCGCAACTACAAAACCTTCAATAACAGAATTATCTTTACGGAACACAAGACCATACTTTTTAGTTCTTTTTAAATATTTAAGCACCCTTTTTGCATGTTTCCAATGAGTTTCATCAAACGAATTATTAAATTGGCTAAGGAAACCAACACTGTATGCAATATCTGGTCTGGTCAAAACTGCTAAGTACATCAAACTGCCTATAAATTGCTGATATGGATAATCATGACAAACATTTTGTGATTTCTCTAATTCTGTTTTCTTCACACTCTGCAAGACATAAATTGTTGTAGCCAAACCTATTAGGTTGTTTTCTTGCACGTTTTTGTGCATATTCTTGCTCCTCAAGTATGGTAACATCTGACACTGTGTCAACAAAACTGTCATCTGATGTACTCACCGAAGAATCTTCAGACAATACGTAAGTCTCGTCCACTTCTGTCTTCGAGCCTGAATCATCCGGGCTATCATCCTTCCCTGTGTCCTCCTCCACTGAAGACTTGCATTCTACTGGTATGGTAACTGCCGCCTCACCTGGAGTCTCCATGACAACTATGTCTCTGCTGGTAGTCACAGACTTATTATCTGGGTTGTACACCCTATAGCCCTTCACACTCTCAGAGTACCCAACAAGAATCAACTTCTTTGCCTTCTTGTCCCATTTCAATCGTCGTTCTTTTGGAACATGTACCATTACTGTACTTCCAAATATACGCAGATGGCTCAAATCTGGCTTCTCACCTGTCCATACTTCAAATGGAGTCTTGTTATTCAGTCCCGTAACAACAGATCTGTTTCTCAAGTACACAGCAGTATTTACAGCTTCTGCCCAAAATTTTTTGTCTAAGCTGGCATCAAAAATTAAACACCTAGCTTTTTCCACTATTGATCTGTTCATCCTTTCGCATAGGCCATTTTGTTCTGGCGTGTACGCATTGGTCTTTTGATGAACCTGACCCTGCACTTTGAGATACTCTTCAAATTCTCGACTACAGAACTCACCTCCGTTATCTGTCCTTAGAATCTTTATCTTTCTGTCTTTCTGTTTTTCAACCATGGACTGAAATTCTTTATAATTCTTGAATACTTCACTCTTTGTCTTCATGAAATAAACAAATGCCATTTTACTATAGTCATCCACAAGCAGAACATAATACCTTGATCCTCCAATAGAAAGATTTTCCATAGGGCCACACACATCTGCATGAATCACCTCCAATACATGCTGTGTTTTGGATAAACTCTGTTGAAAAGGTAGTCTGGCTTGTTTGCCTTCACAACAAACTGTGCATGTTGACTTCTGTATGTTCACCTTTTCTGGGTATGAAACTCCTACAACAGCTCCATTTTTCATAATATTTAGACTAGTACTATTGATATGTCCTAAGCGTCGATGCCAAATCTCACTCGATGCTATCGCTGATGCTGCAACTACTTGTTCTGTTTTCAACGTGTATAATCTGTACACACCATCTACTAATTCTGCTTCGCCAACGAGTTCATTCTGTCGATTGTAAATATAGCAATTATCTTCTGTGAAATTCACTCTGTTGCCATTTTCAATCAACTGACTCACAGAAAGCAAGTTTGTTGTTAAACTTGGTACGCACAATACATCCGAAACTGTGATGTCGTACTCACATTGTTTACGACTGTGACAATGTTTACTTCACCAGAACACAGCACTGGGACACTTGTCTGATTTGCGATCATTATTGTTTTTGTTAGAAGTTGATATGACGGATTCACAATATAATCCTTCTTCGCCGTCATGTGTTTACTTGCCCCACTGTCGATATACCAATTGTTTTTATTGAACTTTTCACTCAGAAAAATAGCGCTAAAAGCATTTGATTGCTTTCTTTTGCTTGATTCGGAGTTGGGACACTGATTTTTGTAGTGACCGGTTTGCTTGCATCGGTAGCATTTTATTGTTTTGACATTGATTTTATTTGACTTTAACACATCTGATGAATGTCTGCTGTCATTGGTGCTGCCATTTTTGAAACGCTCCGTTCCTTTCGCATAAAAAGCATTCTCCGAACCGGAAACTGTACTACCAACCTCAGAACACATGTCCATCAACTTTGTTTTTATGACGTCAGCCTTAACCTCAATACCTGAATGTTCTATGGCCATTATCATCGGCGCATATTTTTCTGGTAATCCCGCTAACATTAATGCTCCAATCCATTCATCGGTCAGCTTGAATCCTGTTCCTTGAAGTCGCTGCCCTGTTTCCACAATCTGGGTTACATACTGGGTCATAGACTCGCAATTCTCAAGTCTAATACTAATGAGAGTTCGAAGCAAACTGATTTTTCTCGTACATCCAGAGTCATCAAACAATTTCTTTAGAGTACACCAAAGATCATACGTCGTCTCTGCGTTTTTTATGTGGACGTAGAGCGACGGATCAATTGTAAGAATCAATTTTGCTTTGGCTTTTGCATCTTCTGTCTTCTCAGTTGTGGTTGCACTTTTATCCATAACTTTTTCAATGGCCGCTGCCATGCCTTCCAGAACCAAGACATTTTTTGCCGCAAAACACCAATCGTCATAGTTCTCACGACCTTTCAACTTTGGAACATTAGCAATATAGTTCGACGTCATTATAATCACCACAAAACTTAGTACTGTCCTTTATTATAATTTATTTCACACACTTTTTACTCTGGGCCCATAACCTAATAAAACACCGGTTGCAGGGTTCATAGCGGAAGAGATTTTATTTTAGAAGTGACAGGTGACAATTACATATAATACTATATACCTGCTCAATAGGTGGCGCTGATCTGTATTTTGTTAATATAACTAACATTTTTTAAGTGGCAAGAGGTTATGTTGATCTGTCTAGCACATTATACATTTCTGTCAAATTAGTACTTACACAATTTTTTATAATGTAGTTTCAGGAATATCAGACATGAGTTTCGAGGAGTTGGTGGTGATTCAGGAGAAACAAGAGAACGTGCCTGAAAGCTCGCATCTAGCAGCTAGAGAGGAGGCGGACCGACTCTCTGCACTCGACGCATTGGCGGTCCGGAGCGGAGTGACTATTGCTAAGCAGGCAAGTTGTATTTGTAAACTTTGGCTCTTTACCCTGCGGCCATACCACCGGGCTTCGGCAAAGGTTTTGCGTCCTGGTCTATTCTGTGGCAAGTAATGTGGCTTTGGAGTCCGTTTCGTGAAACAAGTCCCGCGGAGGGAAGCGCTGGTAGTTGTGGGAAATTGCCGTAGTAATTTGTTTATTTGGATTTTTTTGTGAAAGGACTACCTGTCACTGTACGAGTATTCAATGTAACTATTACTTCATTATCGATTACGAAGCGCTCTTAGTGTAGCTTGCTTAGACGTTCTTGATTGATCGTCGAAGTTAAGCAACATTGTGCGCGGTCACAATTGGGATGGGTGACCGCAAGTGGTATTACGAGCTGAGCGCTTTCGAGCTTCCGAGAGCACGTTATATTGTCGGTAGCGGCTTTTAAGTCGTTAAGCCATGACAGAGGCCTTTAGGCGGCCTAAAAACTCCGTCACAAGAGTTGGCCACTAGCTCATACGAACTTACTTTTTTTTTTTACTTCAATATCGGGGTCCGGCTTCCTTTGTCTCAACGAGTGACATTTGTAGCCATAAAATAATGACATCTGTCACGGGATTTGAACTGATTGTTCTTTTCAGGTTGCCAGCTATTTCCGTATAGCACTGCAAATAGGATGGGATTACTACAGCGTACGGACCTACCAGAATAGACCTTTGGATTTTATCAACTTGGTCAGTGGGCGCGGCCGCATGCCATTGGCGAACCAAGTGTTCAAGACTTTTAACATTCCAACCAAAGAGGTAAACAATTTTAAAATTTATTTTTGAGAAAGTTATTGATCAACGTCAAATGTAAATAATTGGTTAACTGAACGGCCATTTTGTTTTTGTTTATCTGTGATTGACTTGGGCGCCATTCGCAATACAGTAGTCCAAGTTTTGAAAGTATTATGGAAGTTTGTCAATAGAACCTTCCTTACTCATTTATATAGAATCAATTAAAATAAAACTTCTATTCATAGATAGCTGAATACCTTTGCCGAGAAATGGTTGCAGCGATAATTTCCCCACACCTGCTAGCGACATCTACATTCCGTCAGAAGGAACATTTTCAATACACACTTTGGGGCTACGCTCTCAACTCCGATCTTGAAATGTTCATGAATATACGCCCTGACGCCTGCAGCCCGATCGGAAGACTTGTATTAGAACACCTTATGGCGTTCCAGAAGATTTATAAAGTCACTGGGGCCACGAAGCTTCCAGAAGATTCTTTAGACGACAGCTGCTTGGATATACAGACTTTGATAGACGAAGAGTATCAGAATGTTGAAAGTTCTGAAGTGGAATCTATTCTCACTGAAGGGACGATGTTGTCAGCTGAGACAGAATCGGTGTATTCTGTGTCAACGGTGTATGCAGCTGGAAGCAAGCTGTCGAAAGACTGCAGAAGGAATCTTTTTGATGTGGTGACGAGGAGCAACGTCCATATTCGCAATGAGGTCAAGTCGAATATTAGAAAGATAACTAAAGGCTCACAGTTATCTACAAAGCAGGTAAGTTTCCTTAATGGTTTTTGGTACATTCAATGTTTATTATTTAAACTTAAACGTTTTAAACATTTGTATTCGCCCACCTTTTGTTGCCCACATAGTATTTCAGTAAGGCATGTTCAATATTTTTGACATCATTAATTTGAATTTATTTTTGCTCGTTTAAATACTATCCATATTTTTTGTTACAATCTCTAGTGAAACGTCATATCAGAACTAGATTTTACCGCTCAATGTTTTTGTTGTTTTAATTGTGGTAAATTCCAGGTGAATATAATATCCATCGAGCTGCTAGTAGTAGCTCACGAGTGGTTTTCGTGCGCGTGCGACACAGAGGGCGTGGCGACCGCGCTGCGTTCCGCGCAGGCGCTGTCCGCCCGTCTACTCGCTGCGAGGTCCTGGCGACTCATGGTGCGGCTGCTGACTGGACTAGCGCGGTACACGGAGTGCGCTTATATCTTCCAGGTAACACTTACCTTAGACTTATAGCCCAGGGTATACAGATATAGGCACCGAAGAGTGGAAGAGGGTTCTTAACGCTTTGAAGTCTGCTATGAAGATGTGTGCCGGTATTTTTATGCGCGTGGGATATAGAGGGCGTGGCGACCGCGTTGTGTTCCGCGCAGGCGCTTTTCGTCTGTTCGCTGCGAAGTCCTGGCGACTCATGGTGCGGCTGACTACTAGCGGGGTATACGGAGCTTGCTTATAGATATCTTCCAGGTGACATTCGCTTTTCTTAAACTTGCATCTCAGGCTGCTAGCTAAGGGGTCCTGGCGATTCATGGTGCATTTGCTGACTAGACTAGGCGATACACGCAGTGCGCTTATGTCTTCTAGGTACTTTCATCTTCCGCTTACAGCTCCTCATGCCTTAGACCTGGATCCCAAGGTGTATGAACAGATATCGAGACGGATCTTGAGCGTTCAGCGGCTAGACTATCAAATATCTAAGCAAAGTAATAAAAGTTTTACTTGCCTGCTCTTAAATATAAACAAGATTCAATGTAAGGGGTGGAAGAACGAATGATCTTTCAACCTGAATAATCCTGAATAAGGTCTTTTTGACAGCCACAATACCAAAGGGTGTATATAATGTTCGCTCATTTTTGGCGGCTACCTGCTTTAAGACGTGAACGACTAGCGATAAAGCAAAGCAAATGTAATACCAGTATTTGTTCCAGGCGTTACGTGACAACCATCAGTTTGAGTTCCTCCTCGGCCAGTTCGACTACATGTTAGGTCAGCAAGCGGATCGCATAGCAGAGTTCAAGCAGGGTCTGCTAGACTATCTCAAAACGCACTGTCCAGGCGACACAGATACATACATAATGGTGGCACTACATTTTAATATGTATGCGGAAGCGGCAAAAGTGAAGAGGAAGCAGGCGGTTAATCTGATCGAGGATCTGGAGAAGATGGCTTTGGATGCTGCTAAGGTGATTTAATTTATTTTATGTTAAGATGGCGTCTTTACATGTCTTCAGTTTTGTTGTGTTCTTAACGACATCAACTGTCGAATACCCATTGACTTTCGACAGTTGTAATGGGGACCTGACAGATGAAGCTGATTATAAGTCTGCCTCATGTGACCTTATTGCCATTCTTGCACATTCCTATTTTAATGTGGTTCTTGCAACACAAATATGTCACAACATTCACAAGGAACACTTTTATTTACAGGCGACGTCAAAAAAACCCTTCCAACCGCCGGAATGGCTGCAAATCCACGATACAGCATCGACCAGGTCTCTCCTAGAGACCGCTTTGAACCACTGTTCTGACGCTTGCTCCCTCTATCTCCAAGGCGGGTGCACGGGCTTCGCGGGAGAAATGGCTACTATGGCGCAGCAAATCGCACTACAGATGTCGCTACTGAACGCGTCTCCGACGAGGTTGATATTGAATAGGAGTAGCGATCAGATGTATCGACTTGTTAGCGAGTATTTGAGGTGAGATCTTTTTTACAATCAGTTTCACAACTGGTTATGAAATAAGACGATTTTGACATCCTATTTTGACACCTAGCTTACACATAATAAAGTTAATTTTCTTGCAGTTTCATGGAAGGGTTGGTCCTGTTGACGGGCCGCTGGGGCGAGGCGTGGCGGGAGCTGGCGTATCGACGCGCGCTTTTGAACGACCAGGCGTATCTACGCGACATGGCGGCCTATAGACCTGACGTTGCCCATGATTTTCTTAACAGGTACTTATAAATCACTTATCACCACCATCATCATCATTCGCAATCCGGCTTCATCCATTGGTTGTAGGCCTCCCTTTGTATGTAACAAGTGCAAAAATGGAAAACCTTTGAAAACCAGCTGCCACTCGCGGCTTCGTGGTACCCTGATAAAAAGTAGTTTATTTAATTATTTATTTATTTAAGTACACACACATCATATACATTATAACATTAAAAAAAAACAATCATAGTAGGTACATTTCCGATGTATAGGACAATTACGGTGTACATAACTTGCACCAATTATTATGTTCGTAAAAGTTACATGAAAAATAAGGCTAGTAATAAAAAATAAAATAACTAAAATTAAAGGATTATACTTAACTAAAGCAACAATAGGTAATTTAAAGAAGAGATGAAACAACATATAGTAGGTAAAACAGATAAACAAAAAAAAAACAGCATAATTATTTAGGTGAAATTGAGCCAAATTGGCTCAATAATTTTGTTTTGAATGTTCGCAACGAATCACAAAAAATATCAATGTCTGAATCAATTTTGTTAACGGCATTATATTCATTACAAATTCTAGTAGTGGGGACCTGTAGGCCCATATTGGTCCTCGAATAAGGCGTATTTAAAATGTTGTGGATAGGTTGTCTGGGATATTTATAAGGTACGTATAAAGGGAAACGTTCTAACAAGTCACTACAAAGTATACTACCATTAATAATTTTGTGTAAAAAGCATAGATCTAAATATTTACGTCGATCACGCAAGGAGATCATTTTAAACTTAACAAGGCGAGTGTTATAAGGGTTACGATGAGAAAAATCAGATGTGTGAAAAGCAAGATGTCTCGTTAAAGCTCGTTGTATGCTCTCAATATGTTGTGAATGACAACTATAGAAAGGACTCCAAACAATAAAGGCATACTCTAATTGGCTGCGCACTAATGCATTGTAAAGTAATAGTTTTGTTTGCGGTGTGAATCCTTTACTGTTCCTTTTAATAAATCCCAGCATTTTGGCAGCTTTAGTTACCACATGATTGGTCTGTGGAACAAAGTTTAAGTATATGTTATTCCAGCACACATACTATGTATATTCCAAGTTTCATTCAAATCCGTTCAGCCGTTACGGCGTGATTGAGGCACAAACATCCTCGCAAACTTTCGCATTTGTAATATACTAGGATTTAATGTTTACAAGACGGTGTTTTTTTTTCTTTCAGATACAAAACGGAAAAGAACAGAACATCAGTATCTCACACGGCGATGACTGAGCTAGGAAACCTTTGCAGATGACATGCGAGTAGGTCAAAGCCGCTACGATCTCAGTGAGTTGCTCACAATAACCTTATTATCTCGCGAATGGAACCCATTTGGAGCGCACTTTAATACTCTCCCCACATTGGTTAAAGAGAGCTAGTGGCGTGATTAATAGGAATACCGAATTGGTTAGAATCAGCTACAGTTTAACGATATTGGTTACCAGTTTATAATCAAACTGAATTAGTTAAGCAGATGAATAATGAAGCAATTCTTATAAGAAATATTACTATTAAGGGCATCACTTTATACGGCATCGCTTCGGCACTGCTTGTAAAGAAAAGTGGACTTTAAGTCCAGATCTGTAAGTAAACTTTACAATAATAAGACTATATAACGTGTTTGCCGCTCTTTAGTGTATGGAATTATTTCATTGACAATCAATTAAGTTAAAAATAGTTTATTCAGAACAAATACAAGGTGAACAAATATTTAATGTAGATGATACTGCAAAAGTTGTGAACTGTGAAGAAGTCTTAAAGCTCACCTCTTGAACATGGGAGTTTGTTCTGTTTACAAAATAATTATCTATAAACTATCTTACGAGAATAATGAAAAGAAAATGCAATTATTTGATGATTATGATTATTGCGGTCATCAAGGTAAATGTAGTCGTCCTTTTTCTTATAAATTTTCTCAATCAGATGTGCTTCCAAATGAAAAAAGAAATGCTCCTTAGCTGATCTTTTATAAAAAAAAGGATACGTGATTGTGAAATTTTATTAATGAACTGAATGGATTAACTCATAAGTAGAGTCATTTTGTTGTAGAGTTAGTAAGGGGGATAGTATGTATCTATTATGTTAAAATATTGTGTACGCCAAATATTTGAATTCGTCATACGGTTTATTCGTTTGTAATGTTAAAGCTTTTATTTAATCAGATATATAATCCATGATTTCTGAGATTTTCAAAAGTTTTATATGGTTTTTGAAATGCGTATGTTAATAAATTGCTGTGATACTTGACTGATGAACTATTGTATATTTTTATAAATCAAAGTTGGATGCAATAAATTGTTTAAATCTGTGATTATAAGTAAAAAAAAATCAAAAAGAAAAAAGTTTTTTATTTACATAATTTTATAGTGTTAAAATCAATCATTGGCTCTCGAACTAGTATTAATCCGTGTTTCAGGAGCCAGCGGCTTCTCCCATAATAATTCTAATGATAGGTCTAGGTTTAAGTAGATATACTATTAAGATTATACTGATTATATTTTTAATAATTTGTATGAAAGTAGTAAAATAAAAGAATTATTCATACTTAAAATATATTTTAATATAAATTAACACAAACCCAACACATTGGCTATAACCCTAAAACGTAGTGAGAGAGATTATAAAGCCCTAATTTAGGGTACAATGAAAAGAACTCCAGTCCTTCTAATACTTGAACATTCATTCAATATCCTCTCTATGTATAAATATATAAAAATAAAACAATTATGTAGCAAAGCATCACTGATACACCTACATGAGAATATCTCAAAATTTATTTTCCCGGAGGTTAACAGGCCAAACAAATTTTGGTACATTCTGTTAAAATAATATTCATACATATTCATAGTTAATATCATGTAGATAAGGTTCTAGTTTATGGTAAATAGTATTCAGGGCTTAGATGTCTTTGAACTTTTTATTAAAACTAAATGCTGGTTTAGCGATACATGTATTGTTTACATTTTAACAAAGTATAGTCAGGGGCAAGATTGGGTATGTATTTTCAATTAAATTCATTTAAGGCAATACTATTCGGTAGAATCAAATATAGCTTGTAAAACATATCTTCTGTATCTGCTAGTCCTTAAATTTTGCACCAAGGAGACTTTGTGTTCATTATTGATAAATTCTAAAGCATAAAACACACACATTTAACAGACGACAGAATACAATAGGGTAAAAATTGGAATGTCAATACAGAGTACGCATACACAACATCATAGAAGTCGCTATAAGTTTATATTAACAAGTCACACTAATATTGTTCCCAAAGTAGGTATTTACATGATTATTAATACGAAGTTAATACAAGTGTACCATTGGTCAACAACCTAGGCATATATTTCCAAAGATATATTTATACTAGGGCAAGTATAGGTACTTATTATATCGAATGAAGGCATAATTATTATTTGATTGAGAATTATATCTATAAAAATATACTATTTTATAGAGCTTTTTAAAACAGTGGTGTCATTTGTATTTCTACTGTTTAAGTGCTAGTGAATAAAATGGATAAATTATTATTATACTAAACTTATTTATCCAAATCTTCCAAGGAACTAACAACGTTAAATATTTAAATATTTGACAAAAAAAATTTTAAATCATGCTATATTGTATTTTATGCATTTAGTGCGTCGCAATAGATATTAAAAAATATATATATATATATTTCTTTGTTATATTTATCATTTAGAATATAATTACAGAAAGTATTATGCGTTATCTAGAATCATAATTGACTTCGGTAACGTGGTAGTTGGCTACTCTATTTACTAATTATTGTACTTAGTGGTAGCTTTGCAAGTCTTAATTATTGAAACAATTTTATAACAAACAGGTATTTTACACTTTGGCTGTAGCTAAATTTACAAAAATTTAGTAAAATAAATTGCTTGTTTATTTGAGCAAATCAATTTCGAGTTAGAGTTAACTCGCCACAAGAAGCAAAATGAGAATGAGTGGGTGCCAAACGTTTTCAACGCTGATATGTTAGGTATTGGGACGAGTTTTAATCCCCAAAAGTTTCTCTGAAACTTAAATTCTCTTAAAACTAAATTTATTTACAAACCGTACGACATTTCATTACGGTAGAGATTACATTCCTCTGCAAACAGCAACATTTACACTTACACACATTTATAAAATTATTTTCATACTAAAACATCATCACAGTCTTCTCACATTTCTTATTTTAAATTAATTTGCTATTTTGACACATATTTTTTGTCATTCAAAGTCGAAAAGTTATGTACAAAAGATTATTTGAGATTCACGGCGTAGATACTGTTAGGTCACAACACAAATAAATGCTTATAAAATATACTATTCGAATGTGGTAACGGGCTACTATAAATTCAGGATAACAAAATATATTCTTATATTTTGTACATACTTAGATTCTTAGGCATTGGTACCTACCCATAAATTAAAAATGCAATGTACCAAAATTGCCAAACTAATATCAACTCTTAATATATTGCCTTTAGTGCCATAGTAATTAATGTACTTTAAATGTTCATAATCATGTTTTAGTAAAGCGTAGGGATTATGCTGTCATGAATAAAAATCAATATCGAAGTAAAGTAGGTCTAGTATAAAATTGTACAAGCAATTCAGCATTTGATTCCGTAATTTGCTTACAAATAATAAAACAATCACAAATTCCTAACGATTACACAGGCATGTGCCGTTATCACGTCAAAATTATTTCTCATAATAATATAATATTACTGCAAGTCTTTTTGTTTCAAACATAAATGAGTAAAATCAGAGAGAATTTTCGTCATGAAAACCAGTGCTTAGGAAGCGCACGGAAACGAATCGACCATGCTTAGCAGCCAAAATGTGGAATTAAATTTTACATGTTCTAGCTCTAAACAAGAATCGGCGATAACAAAGTTTAGTGCCTTTGCATAAAATATAAGTTTTACTCAAGACGGCAACGTTTCGACGTTCTGTCTTTCGTCAAACCCATTGCGTTTATCATCCATCAGCGTTTGTACGCTAACTTGGTCAAGGTGTGTTGGCAAAGCCGAATGGCATAAAAATAAATGCTTTGTCGCTTTATCACTTTTCATACGATTTGTGTTGTCCGGTACGTATGGCGTTCTTTTAGAACAGTCTCCAACGTGTGGTGAACATTCTCTGGTAAGTGATCGAGCAGCATCCGAGGCATCACTTGCAGTTCCATGAAATCTTCTGGACACGCCCATCGCATCTCGAATGTTGGCTCTTGTATGCGCACTTTTCTGTGGAAATATTTTTTTATTAGGTACTATGGAAAAGCAAATTATCTTTCTGATGAAAGTAATGCCTTGAAGAGGAAAATATTCCATAGGTAATATTTCAAGTAAATACTACACGACTAACAGTGGTTTCGATCTTCAAATTTAATTATATTTACCCTCAGGTCAAATTTGCTCTGAGTATTTACCTTACAATTCTCCTTGCTTCACCTTCATCATTACTGTGGTCAGACATGTCAGAAAAAATGATTTTTTAATTTATCTTCTGTTTGTTCCGTAGTGGATTTTAAAATCTTTGTTAACGTCCAAATCAAGGTAACAAATAGATACTAAGATTAGGTCTTACTAATGGTAAAATACCAATAAACTGACTTTTCAATCCCCATGCGCTTGCGCCTCGCAATGTGTAGTATCCGTCCGGCTGTGAATAGTCGTGCAGAGGAAAACCTTCGCGCGAAAACATCGCGCGACACTAGCGCCGCCTCCTGAAAAGTGTTCAAATTATGCTAGTTTAGTGTGGGAAGATACGGATATTTCAGCTATTGAATTCCAGTTTTGAAGGTCTAATTCAAATGCACAATTAATCTCAGTATTAAAACGTTATAAAAAGAAAAGGATTCGATTTTTCTCTAAAATTTTATCAACGTTCAAAAGTTTTTTGATACAAATCAGCAATTTAAATGAAAAAATTGGTCTTTTTTAAAAGTGGCCAATGGGTATCAAGTTAGCTCAGCAATACAGTTAGTTACACACGTGTTATTATGGACGATATGTTTGTATGAACACAAAACAGTTAGATACCAGCAAAATAATATACCGCAACCAAAAATCTATAAAATATAAATACTTATTACAAAACTCACAAAAACAATATTCAAAAATTGTATTACTGATGTAATAATGTACTATTTGATGTCTACTATCACGCAACTTAATATTTTGTTGAAATAAACTAAATTTACCCAATTTTCCCTGGTCTCTTAATTTAAATTCATAATTTTCCATACGATAGCTACATCTAGACCGTCATGACGTCAGCTATGCAGTAGATCGATATCATTTATAGTGAATGCACGAAGAGTACATATGTTATGGACCAAGTGATAAATTGGGCAGTATATATAGTGCCCGGTCATTATGAAAAATGCGCAATATGCGAGTGCAATTTGATAATAATTATTCAAATAATCAAATTGACCGGGCATTATACATATTGTCCATCACCTTTTGGGCAGAGTAATACAAACATATTTAATTACTATTTTTTTATTGTTATTGTCATTTAACTTAAAATAAACTAAATATTAAACCACTTAAAGGGTTGGGTCTAGTATCCAGTAGCAGGAGTTGGGGGGTAAAAGAGGTTAAATCTGGTAGGGTTTTAGTCCCAGATTATAACTGTACCACTCCTATTACAAGGTAATGCATAGTTTTCGAGAAATTAATAAAAAATGTTCCTAACCTCAAATCAGATAAAGAGTGAAATGAAACGTTAAAATGTGCGATTGACAATCAAAATCTGTCTCAGTATGTTGTCTAAGATGTAAAATGTGGTGCAAAATCGTAAAACGGAACTTTAAAAAACTATGCGTCAGGTCAGGTGACATGTGTCACTGTATTCGTTTGTTTTCGTCATTAGTTATAATAAAGGTATGTCATGTAAAACAGATCCGACACGGAGCACCCCGACTTGAGTAGGTTAGGTTAGGTTAGTATATAAAAAATGCGAGCGAAGCGAGCCCACCCAAAAAAACTAGTGACACAAACCCCCATAACATCTAAAAGAAAAACCTAAATCTAAAATGAAACTTTTATGAATGTCTTGTTGTTTTATTCATTTTGAGGTTAGGTTACAATAATTTGTTTTTCTCGAGAACGGTGCGTTACCTTTTAACAGGAGTGGCACCAGGGGAGAGGGGGCACCCCCCCCATCTCTCCCCCCCACCCCCACCCCCCTTCTCCTGCTACCGAATACTAGATTTTTACCTTATTATCAAATTGCCCAATTGTCATGTAGCAATATAATAATGACCGTGCAATGTGATAAATAATGAAGTTAAGATAGTAATTAATCACTTAGCCCGATAAAGCTAGACATTATTCATAATGCTCGTGCATTATAAATAATGCCCGCATTAATCACCTGGTCCATAACACATACATTACATTGACTCATTATTTAAATTTGAATTCTAATTGCCCTTGTAGGTCATACAATTTTACCCGACCTTTTTGACGCCGGCTGCTTACAACGCCACGCCAGAGGCCTTAGAAACGTGTTCCACGATAGTTTAGATTAGCCGTCATTATATACCTCATATTATAATCTTAGATTATCAGTCCGAAGTAATAAACCTTATCTTTAGCCTATAGAAGTCCACTACTGGACATGGGCCTCCCCAATGTACTTCTTGGGCGAAAGATTTTGTGCTGTCTCCTACGGTCCACCGTGTGTTACGGATTTCCTTGGTAGGATTATATCACTTATGGAAACCCCAAGCCCTCTCCATAGTCTACCCGACACGGTTTTTTAGTAATAAACCTACTAGGTACGTTGTTTGCGTTCCTGATACCATTTTCGCATTGACTAATGTGTTCGTCAGCAGTTGACTGCAAACATCATTTATATCAATTCACGCAATTTATTCTAAGCTATTTCGAGACAAGATCTATTCTTTCTTGAGGTCATGAAACTCCCCCATAGAACATTCCGCCGCGTTAGCTTTTGTTTAGCATTAATTGAGAATCGTGATCATATCGCTAAGTGACTATTAGTTGTACAGAACATAGCATAATTGAAATTCTGAGCTTCAATCTAAATTCTTGATTGCAAATGAATTGAAGCAAAATTGAAGCTACTCTATTTATTAAACTAAACAAATCTAAAAATTAGCTAAATGACAATCTACCTTGCATACTAGATTTTTATAGTTCAGACAAAGTGGGGTCAAGGGCCAGTGCCGCACAAATGTACTTACGGTCTTACGCTAATGAGTCCAAACAAAAGTGTTAATAATGAGAAAGCGTTGCCATGAAGCTCACACGAACACCTAGTAGAAAGGGCTCAACTGACAGCACTCACGGTGGAGACGCTCTGCACTAGGAGTGCGTCTGTGGAGTCATCCGAGTGGTTGGCCTCTAGGTCCTCAGGCCTTCGCCAGGTTGACTCTAGGTCCCTCGCTGGGACCCCGAAGAGCGCGTAGCCGAAACCATTCAGCATTATTCGATACTGGAAGAAAACAAACTTCTATAAAGAGCCAAGAGCGTCGTCCAACAGCTCAGAAATGAGGGGGCAAGTTGCTATATAGAGGATGGGAAAAGTATGAATTGTAGTTACAACTTTACACTTTGAATCTCTATAGGGGGGCAGCTGCCCCTCCTTGCCCCCCTTCCCCCCTTGGCCACGCCCTTGAATACCTATACGATTTCTAAACCACACTGGGGAACGTATCTTTTCCAATTAGTTAATAGCTTTTTGCGGATTCTTCACTCATGCAGCAGTCAACTGCTAAACGATTTATTCCAAAAAAAAATCATTTCTTACTATAACCTGCTTTCCAGTTCTGCCTAATTCTAATCATCATCTACAGCCTGACTTTACCCACTGCAGGATATAAGCCTCCCTCTGTTTGTACCAACCATCCCGGTTCTGGGTTAGTCTTGTCCATCCACGTTCAGCGATTTTCACTATATCGTCTGCCCATCTCAAAATTCGGATAAACATTATAAAGAAAATAGGGAATTGCTGTCGAACCTTTGGCAATTTAGTGGCATGTATCGTCTGTATGATCTTGGTCCTGAGGTTCTCTATGCTGTGCACGCTGAGTCTCATCACCAGATCATCACCCACTCCGACGGTCATCACGAAGCTTTCCGTGAATCTTGCCGCTTCTCTACTTATTAGACCGGCTGCAAAGTGCAAGTTACATTGTCATTTGTATAAACATGCTCAAAAGAAAGTTAGAAATGAAATATTACAAATAATTCTTAAAAATTTTAAGAATCTAAAAGTTTAGTTTAACTCCGAAAATTAAGGGGAAGACCTTTGTCCAGCAGTAGGACACTATAAGATAAAAAAAGTTTAGGTATGCCTAGGAAATTACAAAATAATTGTATCGTACGAGTTATCAAATTAGATTGACCACTCGCTAAAATTATCAAGGACGGAAGAGAGTCAGTCAGTCGTCAATAGGAAAAGGAAATGTCCAATTAATCAATAATACAGAGCGAATTATCCAGCTTGTTTACCTGGTAAGAGCACTGGTGGTTTAGTTGGTAGTGACCACGCATTCCGATCCTAAGGTCGTGGGTTCAAATCCGGTCGTGTACCAATGGATTTTTCTATGCGAAAAATTTATGTGCGCTATACCAGTACTCTCAAACGGTGAAGGAAAACATCGTGAGGAAACCCGCGGCTTAGTCAGCTCCGCACGTATTGACCATGTCTTTCCTGTGCACAAGGCTGACTAAGCTGATAGGATGGAATAGGTGCTGGGCAAGCCTACTCCATCTTAATTCGTCCCAGGCAATACAGCGTCCCGTCTGTGAAGGTAAAAGTTGCCTCCTGACGCTGTATAAGTCATCTACTATAGATGGTAAAAAGCCTTAGTTACCTGGTGTTGAAAACGCGAATACTTTGAGGTGAGGGTACCGCGGCCTCAGTTTTAATCCTACTAATACTGCAACGCCAGCTCCCAGACTATGGCCTGGAAAGAATAATTCAGTTTAAATATTTAATATAGCACAGTGCTGCGTTCTTAGAATTTGCTACATTATGTTTATTGCTTTGGGCGAAATGAGCTCCAGCATACCATTATTATTGCAACATTTTGAAATTGGACCATGCCAAGAGAGTTAAGGTCAACATTTGACGGCCTCAGTGGCGTGGCGGGCGATTGCTCGGCAGAGACGCAAGAGGCGCGGGTTCGATTCCCGTTGCGGGAGAAATGTTTGCATGTTCTGTAAATATTTGGTGTTGTGGTACCATGGTACTCGTAGTTTCTGATACCCACGACACAGGGAATCCTAGTGTGGGGTCAGGACTATGTATGTGACTGTTGGGGTGTTATTATTATTATTCACTAGATGGCACTGGAGCGGTGCTTGTGAGTATACCCTTTATCTTCTGCAAACTTGTTGCATCTATTTACCAGTGAGAATGAGGTCATAATGCGGGAACTGCTGGAAAGTTCGGTCGAGCACTGGTAGTAACCTTTTCAACATCTTGGCTGCGCCCATTGACATTCCCTTGTGAGCTGCTGTGTTTTCTGGTAGACCTAAAACAATGTTGATGTGAATAACATGGGATAATAAACATTTCTTCTTATTTTGCAATAAGTAGGCTTGCCCAGCACCTATTCCATCCTCTCAGCTTAGTTCGCCTTGTCCACAGCAAAGACATGGTCAATACGTGCGGACCTGACTAAGCCGCGGGTTTCTTCACGATGTTTTCCTTCACCGTTTGAGAGTACTGGTATAGTGCACATAAATTGTTCGTACAGAAAAATCCATTGGTACACTACCGGGTTTGAACCCACGACCTTAGGATCGGAAGGCGGGGTCACTACTAACTAGACCACCAGTGCTCTCAACCTACACTGTTTTTGTATTTCAAGCTCTGTAATAATCTACCACAAGAAACAATAATATGCCCACTTAACGATAATGGACTTCCCTTTTAGGCGAATCTAAGTAACATTTGATAAAACAAATACAATACAAATATAGTGTATTATAGGGAAACAGAAACGTTGCCTACTTAGCAGTCTATTATTAAACTACTGTCCTCGTATCTATTGATAGTATCGGCGATCAGATAATACCTATTTCATAGTAGATATAATATCCCATTATTAGTAGCGATTTATTGGAGAAGCTCATGATTATGATAGACCCTGATACGATTTACTGAGAAGCTCCACGCTTTTATTTAGCAGACAAAGCTACAAAAACATTGAACAGACCTTGCAAATTGTCGGGAGTTTCGATTGACATTGTTGAGTGGTTGTTTGCATAGTCAATATGTACACCTACTCTTGTGCTATTTACTACTGGGGGAGTCAACTTGAACTTTAAGTACATAGCTTTGTGAAAGTGACCATGACCACAATCTGTAAAGGTCACGGTGACATTACTACTAGTTGTGATAGTGACTTACTTTTTATATTGAAACTAGCATTCGCCTAGGGTTTCACCCGGATAAAAGGTAAGTTATTATTTAATTCGATGTCATAAACTTTGTGAATCAAAGTTTTAGTCAAATCCGTTCAGCCGTTACAAAGATTAGTGGAAACAAACACACATACACAAACACATTTGCATTGTGATGTTACAGTGCATTTCATCGTCAATGTCAATTGCAAGCACTAAAAATGCGTGTGAAAAGATTAGTCAAGAGTCCGATCAACTATTCGTTAATTTGATTCAGTCTGCAAAGTTGGTAGCTAATTTGAGCTTATTGCCTTCGAACTTGTCCGACGCAGACGTGACGTCTTTACAACACGTTTAAGAGTTCTAATAAAGCCTTATTCACAAAAAATACGTGAACTTGGTATTTCATATACCAAACTGGCCTCTTCTATTGGTCTCCTATAAAATACATACATATTATCATGACCGTATCCCTAATGGGGTGGGCAGAGCCACAAGTAAATATAAGAATACTTGCAGCCACTTTTGACTTAAAGTCCTAAGATGGATATGGTGAACCATGGAGAGAGGTGATCAGCCCATCGCCCAAATAGATGGTCTTAGTCGACTTTTACGATATGCTTGGGGAGAGATGCATTCTATGCTTTTTCTTTACTTTCAGTCCAGCAGAGAACTAATATAAACATTAGTAATATAATAAATACATCGTATCTTTATCTTCTTCTAACTCTGTAATGTACGAAATGAGATTTCTTCTGTGACGAGACTTTTTTAGACGAAATAACTTGTATGGGAGAGCTTCTGGACTTTTAAGATCCAAAGTCAGTATATACCGAACTGAAATGTTTGAGCGTGTATACGTCTCTTCGAGGTAATCTCTTTTAGAACTTAGCAGATATCTACCCTGCTTGATCTCTATCTAATGATCCTCATGAACCCTGTATGTAATCCTCATTCGGTTTTCTTTTTTCAATTGATTTGAACATGTCCTTACATGGATTGGGATAAGGATAGGAAGATGATGATAATGCATGTTTTGAACAACTTACCCTCAGCTTCGAACTTCTCAGAACCGGCAGTGAAATCTGTGAAAATGTCCCGAAGCGAGATGGACCCTCGCACCGCTACCACGATGCTCTCTCTGTCGTGGTCTACTATCACGCAGAACGGCAACTAGAAGAAATTGTTTTAAGAATCTCCTTTCTTTGAAGTCGCTTAAAAATGCAAATGTTTATAAATCTTTCGTTACTGACAATCAAGCGTATAAGTCCTAGATGCATGACACTAGGAATATACCTATATAACTCTTATGGTGTAGGGAATTCATGTACACCACTAAGAAAGGAATTCCTGAATTAAAACCTCTAGAGGACGGCGAGAAGATGAAGCTTGTAAGTATAAAAAAACTCAGTGCAGACAAAATTGCGGGACCTTCCATTTGTTGCAAATATCGTGGTACCTCTAGGTGCAATGCATTCGATTTTTGATTACAAAGGAAACAAACCTCAAAGACCCGGTTGTTGAATGATGCGAAGATGATGTCGTCAGCTGTTACGTTTGACATGTACTTGACTCCGGCGAAGTTGCACATGCAGCAGTTGTCATCCGTGACTATTGAGTTCTTTGGTCTGGAACAATTTTCAAATGAACAAGCGCGTGTAAGCTGATAATGTAAAAAAATCACGTTACTTATTGGCGAAAACTACCGAGTGGGCTCCTAATGGTGGTAAACGACATCGCGGCAGACCATCACTGAGATGGCGGGATGACTTGGGCTCATTCATGAAGGATTGGTCCTCCAAAGCACAGGACAGAGAAAGGTGGAAGGGGGATAGGGAGGCCTTTGCCCTGCAGTGGGAAGATATGGGCTAATAATAATAATAATTATTGGCTTAGACGTTATATTGAAAATCGTGGCCCGTGGATGGCATAGAACCGTAATGGATGGCACAATCAAAAAGATGCCCAATCTTGGGTAAAGTCGGACTTTGAATGATGATGATGATGATGATGATGATGATGATGACTGATTTACCGACAGTCAACGAATAGGCTAAATCATAACTCTAAGAAGCATGAAAGACGGTGGCTTCTTTTTTTTTTGTGTAGTGGTGTACTGCAAAAAGAATTGTGGAAATTCATATCATAAGAGGATGTAACAAGTTATCCAAGCTTGTATTAAGTATTGTATTAAAAAATACAGTCACGACAGTGAAACCACGCTGCGACAGCTAGTTTATAGTATAAACGCAATATGACTAAGCCAGGTATAATTATCAGTAAAAATAATTAGTTATATAAACAGGTTAGAGGGCAGACATTAATTTACACTATGAATTGCCTGGCTTTAGTCATTCAATAGAAATACATAAACAGGCAGTTAAATAATATTTTGTATCGTCCATCGCCATAAAAACTTAAATGTTTTTAGCACTACTTTTTGTTCTATGAAACTTAACCGGTTATATGATTTCCTATATATTTACGTACCTACATAAGTCAGACTAGCTCATGACAAAAACACATTCTACCTATTGCATAGAAGTTTAATATTCATACGAATATACAAAATTGTTAAGCCATTAATCATTGCAAAATTTAAATAAATATTATTACAACCGGTCTTAAAAAGAAGTCTGAAATATAAGTTGGCCAAGGTGCGAGTAAATGCTTACGTAAATAGTAAATTCCGGATAAAAGAACCAGTGTGGAGATGATAGTGTGGCCTTAAACAATATACGACAGTTAACGAATAGACGCGTCATATGCTAACGTCATTGCACAAAAAATGGCTCTTTGATTGATGACAGGGATGTATAAAGCCAAAATAACTAATGCGCCTCTAAGAGATCACATTGCATTGCACCATTCAAACAAAACGGAGGTTAAATCGGTCCTAAGTGAAAGTCTGGTAATTACCTTACTTTTCTCTTGGCCAACAAGCGCTGACAACGAATCTATATAAATATGAAAATCTTAGAGAGCAATGCAATTTTTTACTTCAATTTACTTATTTATGTTGTCACAGAATCACAGTACCTATTTATAAAGGCCTCGCGTACATAAATTAGAGCATGTCGTACAAGTTACGAGAAATGGTTGATTGACGTTTCAAAATGTATGATAATGACGTTGTGTTGCAGTCCGCCCGAATATGCACGAGTCTTTATATTCGGGTACAACGATTCATCCAGTAATAAACATTTTCCATCCCATAATATAAACGGTTAGTGCGATGCGAAAACAAACAGATTTTTCAATCAATCTCTGTTTGCGAATAAACTCCGCAGTAGGTATATGATGGATTATTACAATCACATATGAATATCGCAATTTCAACCATTCATTTTAGTTACTATTGCCTCCATTTGGTCGTGGTTAATACGATTGGATAGAACTTTATAATTGCTTTGTTTTTAATACCTCTCTATCCGAGCCCACTACAGTTCTACAACTAAACTCAATGTTGTAAATATTTCTTAGACATATTTATATAACAAGACCAAGATTTTTCGTTTATTTCGAGAACATTATTATACTTTAGGTACGCTCACCTGTAGTTACGGAATGATGAAAATTTTATAGTTTTATGAGCTACTTACCAAACTTGTCAAAAATTACTTACCGACAACAACAGCAGGTCAAATGCCGGGCCAGTTTGCAAAACCCCGTAAAGCAGTGTCGGTACAACACATATGGCCATCCGTAAGCAGCAATCGACAGCTTCAGGTAATGTAACGCATCATCCAGGTTCATCCATGGAGGGGTTTCAGAGAACACTTTGTTGACGTCGGTGGTGTATATTGGCTCTTCGTCGTTCAGCATTTGTATTCGACGCATCTCTCTGGTTTCTCGCTTCTGTCGCACCCTGAGGAGCACGCAGCCAGCGACCACGTCTGATGGAACTAGGTCGGTGGATCTGAAGAGTGCGCTGAGCAGAGCTGCAAGATACCTTACAATTTACAATTGAAATGTACATCCATTTTTAACTAGATTTTTAGCTTCAAAAAAACAAGTACCCAGTTCTTTTAATTAAAAGGTTTTGAACTTTGGTATTTGTAGGTGTTATACGCTTGTTTTACACACCTACTTCATAAGTTTTGAGCTCGAGGCAAAGTTCATTCTCAACTATTTACCTCCACGAATAACGTGTAGAAACTATTTGGTCTCAAATATTTGCGTGATTTACCAAGACATGTTCCGAGAACAAGTTCACAATGTCGGCAGGTGTTGTGCAAAGTAAAGACAAATCTGAAGTCAAAGTAAGTTCTAGCAGGAATTTCCTTGAACTAGTGCAAATATTCTACAAGGATCGTGTTTTAATGAGATTTTATTGTAGTGCGTTATTAAAATAGAGTTTTTTTCAAATTCACTCAGATTGTAGTTCTAGAACTACAATCAACTACAACAAACTGAAATTAATAATACATTTTTTGTTCTCTTTTCACGAGGATAATATTGTTGTATTCTGATACTATAAATCCAGTTAGTAAATAGGAAACCTATTGAACCTAGGAAACCAATTGATAATAGATGTTAATAATGTTGACCATTGTTCTCTATCTATATATGAGTTGAGATCATGAGTTTGACCGGTTATTTTTCCTCAAATTATACGAGTAGATTAAAAAACGTAGTTGTTAGTTTTTACACTTGTACCTAGCGTCACAATAAATCACCATGTTCTCTGTAGAAAAAATAATAGGTAGCTCGGATTAAATAAATGTACAATTTTTAATGCCAATGCCTCGGAAGTTAATGTGCCAGTAAATTATCCTTATGTTTGGTTTTACTTACTATTAACGTCATTGGCTTTACGATATTCACAAAACATTTGCACATAAATACCATAACATACGAGATGCTTATACTGCATCTGTACTTTTGTCATTCAAACAAATGTTTTTTTTTTTATTTACAAATATGACAGCCTGAATACGAGAAATACGAGAATGTTTAGAACCCTAAAAGATCTGTCCACTGTCCTTATCCTTATGTAGGACACACATGTTTTCTCGTTTACCACCAATGAGGCATCATCTGTATATTTTTTTTTCCTTCCTTAGATCTTTAGCTAGGGATGGTGGAAGATAGACGAAGGCGATTATTGTATGGTGGTCCCGGGTGTCTCAAAGGCTCTAAGAGGGGTGTCTAAGAAGCAGACCACCACTCTCCCAATGGGCAAACGATATCGTAAACGTAGTCGGCAAACAGTGAATGATACTCGCGAAAGAATGGCGTGATAAAGAGAAGGCCAATAAGGATACCCAACAGTGAAGATGGTGTCATCATCACTATTACAAGATCATTCTTGTAATCGTTCCACCGTACCTGCGACCTGCTGAAACGCCTCTTTCCCGTGTTCATCCCTCTTCAGCCAACAGAACGCCCATCGGAACCTCCGGGACCAGAGCCCCGTCACCTTCCTATGATGCCGGACCTGGTTCGGCGTGTCTTGCATGTCTCCATAGTTCACCGAGCCCAGGGGATCGAACACCATGAATAGGCCGAACACCGTAAGGCCCAGTTGCACCCAGTTGAATAGAACTATACCTGTGAAAGAGCAGACACTCTAAGATATAATAAAACTATATTTACTTTTTACAGCCTCTGTTTCGATCAAATGTGTTTATATATGGTGTTACCATACCATCTATGCTTATTAGCCCTTTAGCCTTTGCAATCGAGGATGTTCCTGTATAAGAACCTTTGAGACACAAATAAGTGCCAACATTTATACAGGTAAAGGTATCGTCATACCTCCATTTTATACAGGTAAATGTATCGTCTGTCAGTAAAATTCTAAATAAGGCAATACTAGATTCTGGTGCTGCATTTTAATTCAATCATGACTGATAAATCAGTGCCTTTGACGTATTTTTAGAATCAAAACAGTAAACAAATAATAGCTGACCGATAAAATACCGTAGGCAGAAAGAAGAAGGTTTATACGAAGTAGCTATGACGCCGAGTAAACACGATCATAAATTACTTTTCACAAAAGAAACTTTCCTCTGAAAGAGAAATGTTCCCGACAAGGCTGATTCATCAATTTTCTTTAGAGAAGGCACGATACGGATACTTCATAGTATGATCATAGATGATGCAGTAGTGTGTATGGTGTCGATCCGTTTGAATGAGCGTTTGTATCCGGCTATGGCGTGCCTAAGGTTTGTATCGAAGTGTATCTATCTACGAGTACCTACCCGTGCGTAAGCCGATCCGCTCTGCTTACAGTTGGATGGAGGCTAACACGTTTTATGAGTTACCACCAACGAAAACTGCGCATGCAAAGACGACACTGTCACTTTATAGGTTTAGGTATCTCGGTAAATTGGCTACTTGTAACCGTTTGAGACTACAAGTGAAAGGTGTTAGTTTTCGTAAAGAAAGCTGATCTCTACTAAAGCTTTGTGTTCGCGTTTTACAAAAAGCTTGTCTGTGGTTATCGGCAGGTAGGTACAACTTTAGCTGTCTATAGAATTGTTATTTACTATTTAAGAAAATGTTTTGTTCTCACATTTTGCTATTTGTTTTGGATTGAAGATAAAGGTAGAGTAGACAAAAGCTTTGGAACTTTTTCGATTTATACGAGCCAATATTGTTCAAAGTTGGATTGTGTTTGACCAAAGCACGAGAGTGTTATGTAACTGTGAGCTTCAATTCTGAATACCTAGCATTATTTTAGTCCACATATTTTTAAGAATTCCTACTATTTTAGAGTTACTTACTGCTCAGAAATGACTATGTCTGTTCTAAACGATAGAATCAACTTACTTTGTATAACTATGCTAGAAAATCTGTCTTCTACAGAACACTGTATTACGTCGCAGAACATCCACATGGTCCCCATCACATTCAGCGCCGTCTCCGGCAAAACAAGAAGCACTCTGCAACAAAACCAATCATAGTTCACCAACTTCTATATCCGTAGAGTATACTTTGGTCATAGCTTGTATGACTTCCTCTATTTATGTTTATTATAGTTAAGTAATATTATCTAACCGTGTTGGCAACAGCAGTTAGTAGAGTCAATCCGTAAATAGATGGCGATACTAAGACCTCCAATTTATTATCATAATCTCGATCATAATGTTAAACCACAGAGGAGAAAATCGATGTTAAACACTTTTTCAGTACTTTGACATTGTTCGTCGTGGAAAAAATGTATCAAATCCATTAATATAATAATTATTATGCTAAGACGTACGAGTAAATTGCAGAAGATTGATCTTGTGTTCAAAACCTTGTGGCACCTCACGTCAGTTCCGTGTTTATTAAAAGCGTTATTTATCTTTCCCTTTATATTTTTGCTTGCTTCGCTAATTGAGCTATATAATTTACCACTTTTTTCACCTCACATTCTAACTGTATAACAGACTAATGCTTATAACGCCAAACGCCAAACTACATACTAGGACGCACTTAGCGAAAAAAATTCCGTCAATTAGTAGTTGGCAAATAAAACATAAACTATGAAGTCATAACATGCAAAAACATTTACAAAAGTATCAACATGATCGATGCAGGAATAATGGTGTGAAATGAATGATATTATGAATCATTCAAGATTATTCATCATAATATAACAGTGATCTTACCATCATCGTGGTAGTGAGAATACTTTAAATACGCAAATGAAATGTCAACAAGTAGGTACCTACATATTATTAATTACCTAACCTAATTACCTAGACTATTTTGTTTGAATTCAACTCAAGAATTGAATTCAAACAAAATAGTCTGTCAAAGGCACTTCTGTACCTAACTACTTTCGCTTTGCTGTTGCTTATTTACTTCTTGTACAAGAGCTTTCGCAAGATAATCCGCCGGTGAGAGTCACTTAAAATTATCCTTTGAACATTTTAAATGTAGAGTAGGTGAGTGGATGAAATTACGAATAAGATGTTGCTTCTTTTACAGGTTACTTCTTTACTAGTGCTATGGAAAAACATTCAATTTAATTTAACCTGGATTGACAATAATTGATACATTTTCAAAGTACCTAAAAACGGAAAAGCAACGAGGTCGAAACAGGAATCCATTAAGTTTTATTTAAATGTTTTTGTTTTGGTTCATCGGGCAAGTTTTTTTTTCGTGTTAATAAAAATAAAGCTAGTATTCGCTAACTAACCGTGCTTCTTTTATTTACAAACATTTAGAGAAAAACAAACGAAAAAATCCCTTATTCTATCGCGGAAACAATCCATAAACCCTTTTGTCTGAAACCCGAGACGAGGTTGAACACTATTAAATAGTTCAAATAGCGAAGCTCGTACTGTAATCCGTTCTCAGATGAAAGTAGCACGACTCACGGCTCTATGCTTTGTAACTTTAATCACATAGCTCTCAAGTAGGTACAGAGGCAGAGGCATTTCATTTTGCTGTGCAAGAAAGGCGAACATTTGCTAAAATATTGAGCCATCGAATTTTGCAACTACAAGGTCGCGTCGGGGTTGTTTCGTGTTAATTTTTGCATCTCTAAATAATTTTGAATATTCTGTTGTGTTATTACCACAGAAAATATGTATATGAATCTTCTTAGCTAGACTCACCTTAAATCTGGAGGATTGAGCCCTAAACATTTAAATTAAACTTTAGTTCAATAGATTATCCCATATTGTCTCGGCTTAAAGCGAAAGCAAAGTCCAGTGAAAAGTTTGCTTGTAAAATGTTTTTTTTTGTTCCGGGATGATGGTCATGCTGGAGGATTGGTGAAACGGGGCTGCGATCGGTTTGAAACTTACTTGACTATAAGTAGAGGTGACACCAGTTTCCTTGCGTCGACATCCGTGATGGTCCCCCGTGCTGACTGCTGTGCCAGAGCTGCCAGGAGCAGTAGCAGTAGCGCTTGCAGCGTGAGCGTCCCGCACAGGAACAGTCTCACAAAGGAACCGCCATGCCAACCTTCGTTCTGGCACTGCCATGTCACTGGATATAGAACTTCCACCACAAGGGCGATTAGAACTAACCTGTAGAAAGAAAATTATATAAGAGTTTATACAATTTTCAACAAAAAGTGGCTTCCTAAACAATATTTTCTTCAAGTATAGCTTTTTTTTACCAAGTGTTATATGTTTACATGGTTCACCATATCCATCTTGGGAGTCTTCGATCAGAAGTGGCTGCAAGTTTTCTTATGATTACTTGTGACTCTGCCCACCCCGTTAGGGATACGGGCGTGATAATATGTATGTATGTATATGTTTACATGCAACAGTAACTTTTACGTAAAAGTTACTTTGAAATATTGAACTTGGAAGAGCATGGCCTCGGGGGAAAAACCGTATAATAAAACATTCTGTTTTACGATACAGGGTAGAAAAGTAAAGGTTTTCTAGTTACCTACTCATAAATCCTAACGTAGCCAACGCCCGCTGGCTTTTCCTAATCCAGGAAGAAGTATATAAATAAGGTTTATTATTCAACTTGCTAGGTTATCCGCGCGGTTTCGCTCGCGTGATGCAAATTTTTATACCCCAATTTACCCCTTTTGGGGGCTATTTTGAAAAACTCTGAAACACTCGCCCATTGATTTTTATTGAACGTATCCTAACCAAGTTTTGAGCCAATCGCACCACCATTTAAAAAAAATCATACAAACGATGACACCCCATTTTGCCCCTTTTTGAGGGTTATTTTAAAAACCTTGAAACACGTATCCATTTATTTTGTACTTTAAATTTCCAGACGAATTTTGATGTAAATCGCATCGCAGCGTTAAAAAGTTCCCATACAAACATTAGAACTCTTTAGCACCACACGTTTTTTATCTACATTCTAAATTGCATTAAAATCGGTTTACTAGTTACGGAGATACGTGGTAACAAACATTCACACACGCAATCTTTCGCATTTATAATATTAGTCGGATTACAGAAATTCTAATAGCATTAAGTAGGTATTGCTTTTCTTAAACATAAAGCATTTTCCAATAGAACGACGGCAAACAATAAAGGCGACTGCCACTAAGTTGGTATACTGTTGTTCTAATAAATTGAGGTGTATCAATATAACCAAAATGAATTGAGATTGGATCTAATGAAATCGATGCTCAGACAGTAGGCCTTTCAAAGTACATTAAAAGTTTAAACGGAGTGGCAATTTAAAAGCCATTACTGAGCAATCAGCGGGAGAGAGTTCGAAAGTCGGCCGAGAGCGTTTGACAGTATTGGAGAGGGAGGGACATTCATTATTAATGGAGGCAACAAGTGACGGGGTGAACTCTTGTTGGCTCTCAAAATATTTGTTTCCTTTGCTGGATAAACAATCTTCTTCTAAGAATCTTGGAAGTACTTATCTCAAGGGTAATCTTTATTCTTCCAAGATTATAATGCGCAAATGGCTGTATTCTTTTAATTCGGTACACTAGTACTAGTACTCTACAAAAGGGTTATAAATGTATGCCTAGATTACAGCGCATCAATTATAAATTTGTTTGAAAAAAAAAATTAAAGCGATTAGAATAAGCATGAGTTTTATAATTTACCTAAATGCTATCATGCATTATTATGTCGATTTAAATCGAATCTTTGAGGGTTTTACTTTCGCCACGAGACAATTGAAGAAAAACTTGTAAATGTTTTATTTCTGTCACGACATTGACTTCGAAACTTTATTCTCACTTACCTATTTATTTATTTATACATAATGTGAAGTTCGTCGATAGCGTAACTTACTTACTTACCTTATATTCTTATAATTAGTTTAGGTATTTATTCGTTACGTTCTTTTAGACGAGTGATAAGATTACCTACAAACTAAAATTAGGGAAACCTTTTCAATTCCCTACTGTTCTACATACATGATAGTGCCGGGCGGGCACTACAGCGTCCCGGCAATGTAGGCAAAAAGTTGCCTCCTGACACTGTATAATATAAATCTTCTTAGTTTTTTCTGATATCTGACCCTATACAAAGTAATTTATTTCTTTAGGTAGTATAAAATATAGAATGCACTTACACTGATAATGTGGTTTGAATTAAAGTAAAATTACATATTATATAGAGCAGCTAATAACCCAGACCTTAGAATATAACTTAATGTTATAAAATGATTATCTGCAAACTCTATTATTTATCATGCGACTTCTTGAAGGTTCTGTATCCGGAACCCGCAAACCCATTAATATTATTAGGTATTGATGGATACGATACCGAATCGGGGCAATATAGGGGTACCTATTGTTGTAATTGGCAACAAACGTAGAGAGCTTGCAAGTAATTATAAATCTAACAAAATAATTAGTGCTTATGGTAGCGACCCTACACTTTAAGGTACGTACTGATGTTCTTTTGTCGGTCAAGCTTTATCATAGATAGAGTAGGTATGACATTTCTCACACGTTGTTATAAAAATAAATTAAATAGCTTTGCTTTAGCTATATAGCTTTGGTTTTACTAGAACGCGTTATCGTTGGGTTTTGGGAAAATCTAACGATAACGCGGTTTTGGGTCGTCAGCAGCTCTCTTTTTCTTGCAGGGATGTGAATAAGGGCCTCTAGCTGGGCCGATTTCATAATTTTTGATTTGTTGAATTTGTCTCCGCCCCGAATAACAGAATAGCAACCTAATAAAACATTTAAAATTTTACATTATTAATTCTAAGGCGGTACGAAATTCGCGGGGTAAGCTAGTATACTAATACATCTACGATTTATTCATGTTTTGTGCAATAAACATTTCACATTCATAGTAAATTTCGCCCCTAATATGGGCGGAATCTAGTTTAAACTCGTGCTTTGTATCTCTTGCAAACATATCAGATCTGTTTATTGTTACTATTGCCTAGCTGTTCTAAGTATGCAACATTTTGACTTGTATGGAGTCCTGACATTTCCGTTAGCTGATTAGATAGACATGGTAGAAATGTTATTGACAGGTCCATGTCTAAGTTGTAGATGACACAATAGCAATCAAGTTACATTGTCGTTAGACTGTCTATTCATTTACCTACTGTTCTGCTGTCTGTGTTCAGATAGTTCAATGACGGTCTTGTGCTAGTCTCGTCGATCCACGGCCCACGGTTTTGAATATTGTCCGGCCATCTCGCTGCATTCTACTATGCAAAATTGTGGATGTTTGTATTAGAATCACATCCAAACAGCAAATCAGGTTTAAGTAAGATTTATGCTGTTAGGGCTTAGCACTTTATGTGTTATGTTAGTCAAAAATATATTTTATTTTTCGGACGGATATTTATATGCTGTGGGCTGTGGTTTGCAGATGACTGCTGGCTTAGTGAGCGTAGAGGGCGCGATACCGAGAAAAAAGGTTTTGGGGCAACTAGCGCAAAGGCACCACTTAGGTACGAACCCCGGCTTTCAGGACTAAGATCGTGATATAATTTATCCTATTTTCATCCCATCTTGTCCCATTGCAGGGCCAAAGGCCTCCCTTTTTTCCAGTTTTCTCTGACCCTTGCTTTAGGGGGCTAATCTGGATTATTATATTAGATAGATACAAATCTAAAGAAACAAAATTTAACACTTTTGCATTAAGGAACTTTATCGTGATACACGATTTTAACAGGTTTTATGTAAGTAGGTATGCTATGAAATAGTTCTTACTATTTTTTGCTGCTTGTAGTTTTTTTATTAAACTTTATACTACCTACATATTTAATAACATAGTCCTCTAACAGCTTTTTTTAAATGCCTAGATTAGCCATTTAATGCCTCCAGTCAAACCCATTTTTTATCTTATGGACATAAATCATCTTCTTTATTTCTTTATTATATTTTAAATTTATAGAGCACTGGGGTCTAGTTGTAGCGGCCTCGCCTTCGTCGTGGGTTCAAATCCGGTCGTGCACCAATATATTTTTCTGTTCGAAAGTTTATGTGCGCTATACCAGTACTCTCAAACGGTGAAGGAAAACATCGTGCTGAACCGGCATGTGAGCCTAAAAAGTCAAGTGCACGAAAGGAGCTTTTGAGGCGCACTTTAAATCCTTCACCGCAATGATTCGAAATAACCAGTGACACGACTAGTAGTAGCAGTAGTATAGAACATAAACTGTTTTTTTTTTCACAAACTATCTTAGTTTGATGGTGATAAGAAAATATTGTAAAAGAACGCTTACCAAACAAATCTGAAAAGAAGCTCGAATATACTTGGAAACACGAGATCGTCTGAGGCTGCCAGCCACTTGCGTCCGAGCAGCCGGAGCGCCGGCATCCTGGAACAATTGAAAAACTACTTTAGCACACTGTAACAAAGTGCATAATCCTTTAACACCCTGCTGAGAACTCCGTGATACGTTTCAATCTTGTTGTGTATTTTGGCTATTTTCACATTTCTGTCTTCAATGCCACCTTTGCTTCTATGTACTGTATACAAAAATGTGACTAAGTTCTAGGCTTATCTACTCGTATAGATCCGGTTGTAAAATTGTTCTTTGAGCTGATAGAAACTGACGATGTTATTCATTATGTTGACATTAGCGAGGACATGTGAGTAAATATCAAATCAAACGAATTGCCTTTATTTAATTTCATTCACAGTTTTGAACCTAAGAAATTTATTATTTAATTTATAAAGGAGAGAATTACCTATATAGAAGAGTAAAAATAAAAGGAGCAAATGAAAATCTAAAAATTGTAGGTACACGAAATTACAATTATTTTGTTCAAAGAATTATTATTTATTTAGACTTAAAAAAGCACTTTATAACCAGACGGAACGGAGGAGGTTGGTCTAAGAGATTGTGTATTTATTTGTGACCATTTTCCTCAAAAACCACTAAACTTGATTTCGATACCTGATTTTAATGCGGTTTTTTTGCATTTTATTGGTGTCATTTTAGGGAAGGTTCTTATAGCAACAAAGCCCTTATATAAATAAAAAAGGGAAGGTTCTTAGATATGTTTTACGGCCATAGCCAACCAGGGGGCGTTGCAGCAGCTGGCATAGTTTTTGCACCTCTAAAACTCAATAACTACTGAACCGATTTCGATGCAGTTTTTTGCATTATGTCAGTTTCATTTTAGATAAGATTCTAAGATATTTTATTGATAATATTTTTTTATCGTCGTGGGTTTATAAAAAAAAAATATTGTTACTAACTTGTTGTGGTCATAAAACACCTTAGCCAAAACTCTTACAGCATGATCCAAGGATTATGCTGTGCCGACCCCACATAGAGTGGGATAAGGGCAAGAAGATGATGATGATGATGATGACTAACTTGTTCTCTTTCTTTTCACTTTTCTCAGTTTTTTTCGACGACCTAGTCCTATATCAATGTTTAGGTATCTAATTTAACTAAGTATAATTAGATTAACCCGACAGTCGCCTAGTTCTATAAAACGGGCATTGACCCCAAAAAATTATTTTCGTAGCTGTTTGAAGAGTTGGACACCGCAACAAGAGTTTGTTTACTCAATTCTTCTATTAGGTCAGTGGGTAAAGTAGATATTTTTAGCGTGCTACATTGTTTTTTTTTATTTTCTTCACACAACATAAAATTAAATCTTTAAACTTTAAATACTAGGTATTACGAAGTTTAGTGATGTGGCAAAGAGAGAGAATAGTTATTTCGTGTCTTATAAAATTAATAGTCTAATAAAAAAACCTCTCAAGTGCGAGTCAAATTCGCACACGAATGGGACCCACTTATATTTTATTTTTATTATTTTTTGTTATAGCGGCAATAGAAATACACACTCTGGGAAAGTTTCACATATCTGCTTATTACGGTTCATGAGAAACAGCCCGCTGACAGCCGGACGGACGGACAGCGGAGGCTTAGTAATAGGGTCCCGTTGGCACCCTTCGGGTACAGAATCCTGAAAAAACGAGTAAAATAAATCTCATATAATACAGCAGTGGGTAAGGTCCGGTTCCGAATGACGACGATGTTAAATACATAGTACGTCTGCAATACATAATATAAATACTTATACCTAATTTGCTTTTTATCTAAGTATCTCGTGTTAAAAGTAAAGAAGTAGGTACATGACTATACTATTGCAAAAAGTAAATCGACGAAATAAAGAAACCAGAACGAAACCAAAACACAAATAAGCATAATTATTTAATGGTTCAAAACACAGGTTTAAGTGATTTACGGAATCGCTTGACGTCGATTCAGCTTTTATCTGAGACTATTGGAAAGCCGCGCGACTTTGTTCGTCTTGAGTTTTTTTATACAAACTTCATCTTCCCCCTGTGTCCTCCAGTTGTTGAATTTAAGGAATTCCTTTCTCAGTGCACCCCTACCCCCATGCCTCTACACTATAAAAGGAAGTTTTAACCTCCAAGTTTTAAGCTTCTAGGACTTGTGGTTTAAGCTGTGTTGACTGTCAGTCAGCCAGTCAGTAAAATTATATAAATCTGAGATATTGGCAAAGCCTTGAACTAAATGCCCATGCGTACGAGATCTACGAATTACGATTTCTACCGAAAAACATTATTCATTCAGGTTTCTGCGGTTCTGCCTTCAATAGCACGGAAAGTTACCAAAGAAACGTTGGTAGGTAGTTGGTTTTTTCACAGCATCAAAGATTGCGCGTGGTAGCAATTACAAAAGATGACTGGAGAAATTCCAAAATCTGTGAGACGATACAATTAGTAACTGGCCACTTTGAACTTAGTTATTATAAAAAAAATATTCATTTTGTTGTTCTTTTTAAAATAAATATAATTTGGCACTTCTAAAGTTGAAGCTATTATTATCTAGATTTCAGAACAGAAAATCAACATAACTCGAAATATTAAAAAGGGATATTAACATTTTAAGAAGTACGAGTATCAAGGGATTCGTTTCAAAATAAATGGAGCAGGGGCTTGTTCTAAGTAAATTTAAATTATCTTACTAAAAATATTATTATCCGATTTTTGTCGTGTACTTCAGATCATGCTAAGGTCCTTTTACAACATTGACCTAGGTATTACGTGCCCACATTGTTTTATGCTTTATTACAGCCAATTATCTACGTTTATCCTTAAATTTAATGATCATGTTTTATTGCCTTGAGAGTTGAGATACTATCCGCTTTTTTCATTGTATTTTAATCTTATGTTGCGTCTCAGCCGACTTTGTTCATCGTAGAATCGTAAACGCGTGGGAAAAAACTGGACAGCTGGCATTAGCATAACACGTGATAGTCATTATGGCGCGTGCCTGTTTTACCAATTATTTGCTATAAATTATTACTACGAGTGTTACATTAAATGTTGTTTTTTTTCGCAGAGGAGACTTTAAAGTAGACAATTATGAATGTGACTTTTAAAGTGCTATGAGTCAGTTCGGATTTGAAATCGTGCGGGCCGTGAACCGCAAGACAGTATGAGAATTACCTATTAGTTGGATACTAACTAACCGAACAGCCTCACTCGGCAGCAAACTGCGGCACGGCACGTCCTGACGAATGCTTATCTCCAAACCACAGAACATAAATAAAAACGAACATATAATGTTCTAAGATCTTAAGTCAAATAAAAATGGTCAAAAGTTCCGTACCATCGTATATGTAGGTACATAAATGTTTCATGTATGAAGCATTCTTGTATTTATTTATTATTTGTTGTTATAACGGCTATATAAACGTACCTACACACACTGTGAAAATTTCAACTCACTACATAGGTACGGTTCATGAGATGCAGCCCGCTGATGGACGGACGGACAGACGGATGGACAGCGGAGGCTTAGTAATAGGGCCCCGTTGGCACCCTTCGAATACGGAACCCTAAAAAGGTAAGACCAGCAATGGCCTTTAGGAGTATAAAAAACTTTGCAAGTAATTGGAGAATAATAATTGGATTAGCGTCACGTGTTAACGAGGATTTGGGTAAACGTCCATTTTAGACTCTGTTGCGAAAATAGGCTTCTTGGCTAAATAATTATTTTTAGATGAGGGCAAGTAAGTACCAGAATGATCACGGGTCGTCAAAATTATATTCACACACCTAAACTGCTGGGACTACAATAAAAAGGGCCCAAAAAAGGTCTTTCGATCAATTTTCCTATTCTGTGACTCGAGTTATTCAACCAAAATATAGCGAGCGCTGCTCAATCAGCAAGTTAATTGTTTGTAGTATGTAAGTACAGGGGAATATTGGCAGATTGAACACGTGTTTGAACTAAATGACGTAGGATCTCGCTCGGATCAAATCTTTGTGCGATCGAACTCTAAGGAGCTCCATTGACGTCAAAACAACTGTCGGTGAGGTGAATCTTTGATTCGTGATCTCTCAGTCGCTAACTATGAATGAATTCAAATTAGGTATTCAACCTTTGCGAATTTATAATTTTTTTGATTGATTTTCAATGCCCGTCAAATATACATAACCTGAAATTGATTTCCTACTTTGAGATAAATCTTTAGTTTGTCTGGTAGAGATCGTTTTTGGTTATAATCCTTCCCACTATATTGCCTTTTTAAAATTATTAATTATAAATTATTCAATTTATCGACATAAACATATGTTGTAGAATAAATGAATTCTTAGGCTCCTGTACCTACTAGTAAAAAAAAACTGTGTTTTAGAAGTAACATTTTTTAATTTAAGATATTCTTGGACGTGGTATGGAACACAATAAAGTTTTATATATCTACATATTTATAATATGGGTACCTAGTACCCTTGGGTATGTAGAGAAGCCTATCCTGCAAATTATCATAATAGCATTACCCAGCTCGCTGTACCGGCGAAAGTAAGTTGCTGCGGTGAATGCGTCACAACTCTGAGGTATTGAGGACGTGGGACTACATTCCAGGCTTGTTGCTAGGAATGAGGGTTCATTAGTGTTTTATGTAACTTTCAGCTTTTGCTGTTTTAAGCGGCTTTACATCAGACTGAATGATTGCTACCCAAAATGACAGAAGCAATTAAGTTTCTTAAAACTATTGTAGGTACCTTTGAATGTGATGAGTATCATCATATAACCACATCAATTTGCCCCTTCTATGTTTTTGTTCCAACCAATCCATCCTAAGTTGCCTGGCAGAGATCGCTTTTAGCGATAAGGCCGCCCTTTGTTTTTTCAATATTTTTGTCTATTTTGTATGTTTAACGTTGTGTGGTAAATAATAAAGTGTTATTATCTATCTATCTATTATAGAATTTTCAGAAAATTTATAATATATATAAATATATAATAACACCCAACAGTCACATACATAGTCCTGACCCCACACTAGGATTCCCTGTGTCATGGGTATCAGAAACTACGAGTACCATGGTACCACAACACCCAGACCGGGAAGAAATATTTGCAGAACATGCAAACATTTCTTCCGCAGCGGGAATCGAACCCGCGCCTCTTGCGTCTCCGCCGAGCAATCGCCCGCCACGCCACCGAGGCCGTCAATTTGAAGTCGTATCACTTTCTTTTATATCGTAGCATTCGTAGCACATACAGATGTAGGCTCAGGTGTATCTCAGGGTGGATTGCGAGAAAGATGACATGAGTAAGAAAGGAGTTAATAACGACTGATAGAGGGGAATAATGGAAGAGAAATACATGTTGTGCCGACCCCACATAAGTGAGATAAGGGCAGGGAAATGATACAGATGTAGGCTTTTATGTCGTAGCAAACCTGTAAGTATGTATATAAAAGCTAATCCTATTTTCCAAATGCCGTGCTTTTTATGGGGCGCTTCATGATTTCTGCCTGTGGGAGTTGGTAATATCATTTCATTTCGCGTGGGCAGTATGGAGGAGGGCGAGACTAATATTGAATTTCTGCAAAACAGCCAAGGACACTGCTCTTGCTGGGTTCATACTTAATTCACTTCACTGAAAAGGTCAAAGCTTTTCGCTTGTTTAATAGTATAGGATTAACGAGCCAAGCGTTGGCAGATTATAAACTTGAAATTGATTAGAGCTATGAAGTTTATGTGATGATATTAATATTTTAACGGACAAACTGGTTAATTTAACACTTAATAAGTTTTATTTGCACGTTTGTGTGAAATGTCCAGAATTTTTGCATGACTATTGTTTCATCGTCCAAGGTGAAAAAGCTAATTATGTGGGTATACGCCAGGCTTTTGAAATACCATCCTGAGAACTACTTTGTTTATAATAATAATAAATAACACCCAACAGTCACATACATAGTCCTGACCCCACACTAGGATTCCCTGTGTCGTGGGTATCTGAAACTACGAGTATCATGGTACCACAACACCCAGACACGGAAGAAATATTTACAGAACATGCAAACATTTCTTCCGCAGCGGGAATCGAACCCGCGCCTCTTGCGTCTCTGCCGAGCAATCGCCCGCCACGCCACCGAGGCCGTCAATCATGGCAATAACTCATCTGCGGCCTCACAGAAAAACAAGCTCTATATAAAGTCTTATTGTACGACGGAATAAGTTCAAAAGAAGGTGCATACATAGGTATTCGATGAAATAGGTTATGATCGATAATAATATTTCCATAGCAAATTGACGTCATATACCTATTTAGTTTTTGTGTACTGGCAGGTAGGTATTTTGAATAACACCGATGGAAAGTAAAATTTTAATTATAGCTTCCTTAATAATAATAATAATATTCTTTATTGCAGACACAAGATCCATTAAAAATTAAATTAAATTAAAAAAAAAATACAGTCAGAATAAAAATAGAATAAAAATAAAATAAAATAAAATTTGGTATCTACTGTACCTATCAGGTTGCAATTTGCACCCATCGTCTATACATCTTGGTCAAGAATTAATGGTTTTTTAATATGAGTCATTGATATCTGATTCCGATAAGCTTTATGATTCCTACAAGCCTAACCGGGACACTGAATAGTTATGATAATCGATTGAAAAATATTATTTCGAATTGCAAGGATAGGCAAGCAGTGGGTGGAAAATCCTTTAAAGTAGGTACATTATCCGCTTTGATCTCATTTAACCAGAGTTATTTCCGTCAGTAAATTCTGTAGTATACATTGCCTTCATGGTGAATGGATATCTTATATGCAACATCCCAATTGACGTCATCGCCGGGTCATTGACACACTCTATCATACCACTCCTGGCGGTTTTGTGCCAGCCGGATCCACTGCCCTCACAATGTCAGCGGACCATCGGGCAGCTGGTCTGTCTCGATGCTACCCTATATCTTTAGGTCACCATTCGGTAACTGCTTTAGTCCATCGGTTGTCATCCCGTCTAGCCAAGTGTCTACTTCATCTCCACTTTAGCCTCGCAATCTGTATACCTACATCTTCGATCTTGGGGCGACGTTGAATTTCAACGTTAAGTATACGGTAAGTATAGGTAGAAATAACGCGATTGAAACAGCGCTGGTACTCTAGTAATTTCATAAAAGAATCTCACGAATTTGTTGCAAATAAACATAAAGGTATAGCATAACCTAATTTGAGAAAATCACCTTCAATTTATTCCTATCAAAATAAATGCTTATTTCACTTCTACATGTTGTATTAGTTGCATTGCATACTGTGTGTATCTATGGACTTAGTTTATGGTGATTTTAGCAAGTCAGTGCTTTGCATCTCATTGTAACTGAGGATTTTCAATGATAAGGTAAGGCACAATGCTGAGTCGAGGCCTTTTTGCTGCTGTGATGCACCATCACAATTATATTTTTCGATCTGTTTTTTCTTTGTTTTTTTATTGGTGATTTGTATTGTGTGTCAAGCACCGAATAAATGTCTGTCTATTTTTCCTACGTGGACGATTAATGCACGGTTCTAATACAATGTAGTAGTTCTAATACATAATTAACAGACGACAGTTCGTTCATCACCAACGTTGTTTTTCTCAAAATACAACGCTTTTCGACATATAATAACGTTGCTTTGGTAATAATCAGTCTTCCGTTAGTAGAATATTGGAACTGGGCATAAGAGTGAAACAGGCCTAACACGGTAGAGCAATCCGGCCCACGTAGGCACGCGCTTCTAATTCGAATTTCCCGTTCAGTTCGTTTGCCGACATCTCAGATCAGACACTTATTCCAAAATAATATTTGAATCTAAAAGTATTCGTGTTTTCGCTAAACGTTTGATAGGAAAATGTTGATCTCGACATTTTACTCAAGTATCTCTCTGAGTACTAAACAATTACACTAAGACAGTAAGATTACCTATGTTTTTCTTTGTATTCCGACAACATTATAGCTTTATTAACATCATAATTTCACTTTAAGGAGTGGTTTATTTTTTATCGAATAAAAAAGCGTAAAAACAAGATTTTTCCAGAGTTGTTTGTTCTATAATCACCCCCGAATAATGGCAAAATTATTAAATTATGCTCTAAGTAACTTTTCCTCAAGTTTGTTTTTCAGGGGAAAACGAGCGTTGCATGCTAATGCGTCAGCAATACGTGTTACAAAATTGTTTTTTTCTTTAATACGACGTCGGTATCATTTTAAATGAAGCTATGCCACTCACTATTCCGTGCTGTGCATACACCATACCTCACTTTATGAGTAATATATGATTAATTAGGTTAAGCCAATAAAAAAAATAACAGACACTTTCCAGGTAAATGATATATTATATCTAGTTAGTTAACTTCCTCCCTCTTGCTATGTCCACTATTATTACCGGGAATATTAAAAATATAGACCAATATCATTAGAGGATATGCGTTTATTTTTAAAACATAGCTCCATTTATTTTGAACAATCTATTTTCCTTTAGGATCTTCCAGTCAACGTTAACAGACGATGGTTGCAAATAGTATCCAGAGGAGTGTACCTACATTATTTGTAATAATTATTTTATTTTATTCTCATTTTTAAGTATTCTTGTGTTTAGTCCCAAAAATTATTCCCAATAGATCTCGTAAATCTCGTCTGAAATAAAGAAAATAATATTATACTGCAACTGGTGACTATGTTCCGCTATCCCTGTTGTCATTTTTCTTCACATAGAGAATGGCGTGGCGGGTGATTGCCCGGCTGAGACGCAAGAGGCGCGCGTTCGATTCCCGCTGCGGAAGAAATGTCTGCATGATCTGCAAATACATTTTCTTCCGGGTCAGCGTGTTGTGGTACCATGGTACTCGTAGTTTCTGGTACCCACAATACAGGGAATCTTAGTGTGGGGTCATAACTTATAAATTGGGTGTTATTTGTTTATTTATAACTATGAATCACCTCACTCACTATGTAGTCAGTGTGGTAGGACGTTTGGTCAGGAAAAGCTTCCAACTAAAGAGGTTTTTTGTGACGATTATTAAATGTTGCTAACTGGACAAAGTGGTCATTATAGTCTGAAAACCGTGTTTCCTTATTGATGACATTGTGACCTTTCCTCAAATAAAAAAAATGTAAACAGAAAACTAAAGTGATACAAAGTATGATACCTTTACTGGATTATCTTTTCCTTTTGCATGTAAAACAACTACTACGTGTATGTCATACAATGGAATACGTACGAAAGTTATGAATAACTTAGTATTCTTCTGCCCCAGAGAGTTCGATACAATAGCGTACTTTACTATTCCCAATTTGCTGCCGCTCCTGCCTCAGTTTCAGTAAATATTTGAAGAGCACCTACATAACCTACAACCCCTGGCCTGATAGGCGGTTGAATTGGGAGTTTGAATGACTTTTTTAATTTCCACAGAATTTTCACTGAAACTTTTTAACTGACAGCGTGGCCTCCAAACGGATATATCTGTCATTATAGTTGATTAACAGTTTTTCATAGTCCCTCTTATGCAGTAAAGTTTTTTTAATATTTTAGAACTTTCTTTCCAAAATGATATCATTTTGTTAGGCTGAAGCGTGTTATGACTTTAAAAGTATTATTCAAATCCCGGCTTTAGCGAGAGGGGCACGTTTCAATTTGTATTTGCATAAAAGGTCTCAAAGTAAACTGACTACTAAACGATTAACCGAAACCGCATGTAGTCTCTTTTATAGCGACCACTTGTTTCTTTGATGGTTAGGTAAACTTGCTTCAGTTAGCATAACTTACCTGTTTTACGTAGTCAAAGAAAAACTGCAAACGACTAGGCCCTACACAATGTCAATAAAATTGGCAATAAAGAAGCCTGAGTAGGTACGTGAGATTTATTTTAATCTAGGTACTTTATTTTATTTTATTTGTATTCTAAACAAGATAAAAGGTGAAAGTGTATGTTTGCCATGATTTTTTTGCATAGAGTTGGTATAAAGGGAGTGACATAGGCAACCTTTAATAAGGGTACCACGAGCGAAACTTAGTGCCTAAGTATATAACTCGTCAAATAGGATATTGTACCGTGTCGAAGTTATAACTTATTCCACCACACAACAGAAACTTTGTCTCGCAGTAGTTAGAAACTTGAAGCAACAGGAGAAGTTCCGCAGTGTTTCAACAGAGAAAACAAGCGAGCTATTACTGTGGTTTCATTAGCCTGTCAATACTACAACTTTGTCTATAGGTACGGTGTATTGTTCATCTGACGAACGTGAAATGTATGAGACATTAGGTTTACTGGTTGACTCTATTATGTATTGATATAGTGGTTTATACAACTATTAGACTAGACAGTAAATGGGAAGAGATGAAAATAACTAATGGACAATAAAAAAAATACGAAGTATTTAGAATCAAATTAAATTTGAAGCGGAATATTTTACTAAAATAAAAATGATTCTGATTACCTATGCCAAGCGTGGTTTCTTGTATCTTCCACGCTTGGTCGCGTTACGAAGTGTAAATGCAACGTAGATTTAAAACGTGTCCAAACGATCCACGTGATTTTAGGAATAAAAATTTTGACTTTGACCTTGACTAGAGAATTTCTGCTGAAGTTTCTAATTACCTACCTATGTCGTGAAAACGTGCCATGATAACTTTGAAATGAGCTTTACACAACGTACCTAATTCTAAAGATCTTTGTACGAAGGTCCCCTTGTAAGAAGTTGTAAAGGAGGTACTAACTGCTAACAAGCGAAACATTAACCGTTTATTAGACTTCCGTAGATACTTGACAATTTAGGCGTAGGATTGGTAAGTACTTTTATATTTTTTTTACTTTTATTACTATGTTCCCATCATATATGTATTAATTTTGTAAATGTAGAAGCAGGTAATCGATCTAATAAAAAAAATAACCATTTGTAATTTGTATAGGTACATACTCAATTATTCGTTGTTTATGAAATGAGTGATGTAACCGCTCGCTTGTTAGTATATATTTTTATGTTATTTGCTGCTGGCAATTCTTATACGAATAAATAAAACGCGACTTTCATTTACTTCTTATTATGCGTGGGGAGCACTCTGCTCTTATTGTATCAAGATATTTTATTTAAAATGCGAGGTTCCCGTGAATACGTCCTTTGAAGGCACACCAAATATAACATGATCCCAAAATACATATTAATGTGGTGTACCGCTGGCGGCGGCCGTAAGTGCAACACACAATGCGTGCCAATAAAGGTAAGACAGTACCTATAAACAGTATTTTGTACATACAAGTCGTTTTTGTAGGGTTTATAACTCTATTGGTATAAAATACATTAATAATAAAAATAATAAATAAATATTTGTGGACATTTCACACAGCGCCATCTCAAATTAAGCAAAACTTGTAATATGGGAACCAGATGGCTGATAGAATACTTATATAGTTTTTTTTACATAATACTACAACACTCAGACCCGGAAGAAATATTTGCAGAACATACAAACATTTCTCCCGTAGCGGGAATCGAACCCGCGCCTCTTGCGTCTCTGCCGAGCACTCGCCCGCCACGCCACCCGAGGTCATGTAAGAACACGTAAGTTCCTGGTCACACTAAAACTTTGGTCAACTATAAAGAACAAAACTAACGTTTCTCTTGAATATTTTTTAGTAGTCAGTGAGACCTACACGATTTTTCTCTAGCAATATTTATTACTCAATTTAGAGATAACATTCAAGATAGAATAAATCAAACAATACATACACTGAAATAACACAAATACTCAATTCAAAACACCATTCAAGTAACAATACGACTTCCTACTTAGATTAGCGAGTGCACTCATAACATTGATACTAGCTCGTAGTCAATGACTGGCAGCTCTCCAATTCTGGACACCTCGCTAGAACGGGAAAGACAGTTCCAATACGATTTATGTGATATATTTATAACTCAGTGCTAAAGCTCTGAAATAGTAGAAAACTATTATACTGAATGGGGAGCCCCGTGGAGATAAAATCAAGCGATAAACGTTCGGATTCCACTATCATCATAAAAGTGAAGCTGGTAGTAAATTTCATCATCCCATTCAAACACGATCCTTTTAATACCTCAGTTATCCAATAAACAAATAAATATTTGATCTGGCCCACTCTATCTAGTCTTGGTATACCTAGATTTTGCACATTCAAAATGAGCGCTATATCTTTCTCATAATGTTCAAACGTCGAGTGGTACGAATCTGGATTGCTAGAAATAGATGAGAAGAGATGTGATGCGTATTGGGTAATGCCTGTGACGTTCATCAATGGTATGATTGATAACGAATTGCCTTTAAATATTGTACATACTATAATCATTGGAAAAGGCCAGTCATGTTATGTAGGCATTCTACAGAGAGTTCACTTCTAGGAAACCATGGCTTAAACCCATTAAAATCACTTTTCACGACTAATTTCATTTTATGAGGGGACCATAAGGTTTTATGATAAGAGATATGGGCGGAGATCGTTAGAAATTGTTTGTTTAGGATGGGTATTCTTATATCAGTTTATATCGAAAACATCGTGAGCAGAGGGCACTGTGTGAGCGACTTTTTGTTTGCAATAACCGCCGTCAACCACATGCATGATTTTATTGAAAACTAGTAAAAAACCTCGCGACTTTCTCCGCATTGAGTTTTCTATTTTTTTAAATATATTTGTGGACATTTGACACAGCGCCATCATGGGCACGAGATGGCTGATAGAATATTTATATACTTTTTTTTGTAAATACATACTTATAAATAATACTACAACACCCAGACCCGGAAGAAATAATTGCAGAACATACAAACATTTCTCCCGTAGCGGCAATCGAACCCACACCTCTTGTGACTTAGCCGAGCACTCGCCCGCCACGTCAAACTTCTCGCTGCGTCGTCCAGGAAATGAATTTCGGAAAGTCCTTATTAGTGCACCCCTACACTAATAATAGTGTATACCTCCTCCTCCTCCACATAAGTAATGTATACCTCCCAAGTTTCATTCTTATATTTAGCCTTTATTCCTGAGTTTTATGAATAGATGTTGAATTCGATATTGGTTTTTGCGCTATTAGGAACTTAGGTCATTACATACTAAGACCTTATTAAAAAAAAAAATAATAATAATCATCTGTTTACTCTCGTTACTTTGTTATTTTCTCAAAGTAATAAACATCCATCAGCAAAATAAATATAATCCCATTCGGGCGAAGAGGCTTAGCTCGACATTCAATTAGGGGAGGTAGGAAGGTACCTTCACAAAAGACAGCCAATTAATATTATTGGCTAATCGACGAAAGCGCCTATTGACCAGACGGTCGAGTCAGCCTCAATATGCGAAAACACTCATTTAATTTTACATCAATGACGCCGGCTCGTGAAAAATCAATAGGACAGTCCAATTTTAAACTCGCCAGCTGATTTTATAATCAAAACTAGTGGAACGCCCTGTGACTTTGTCTCCGTTGAGTTACCTTCCCTCTGCGTGGGGTTGAATTTCGGGAATTCCATTCTTAGCGCTTCTCCTACATCATAGTACCCTCCAAGTTTCATGCTTCAAGGACTCGTGGCTTAGATTATGAAATACTAGCTGCCGCCCGCGGCTTCGTTGGCGTGGTACCCAGATAAAAAATTATCTATATGTTAATCCAGTACATGTACTATGTATATTCCAAGTTTCATTCAAATCCGTTCAGCCGTTTAGCCGTGATTGAGGCACAAACATACAAACATCCTCACAAACTTTCACATTTATAATATAGTAGGAAGTAGGATGTACAAAATTGAAGCACCAGTTATTTTAAATGTTTTGATAAACTTGGGTACTGTAGTCAAAATCCATTCTTACTCATTTTTTTAAATAGGTTGAACAAAATAAAACTTTTCGATATGTTTAATCAACCATTTAACTATTTGACATTATCTGAAGCGCTTTTCATTGTTTCAGTTTCGTAGAAAAGCAACTCGAGAAATTTGTTTCGTTTTCATTTCACGGAATTTTGAATTTTTGCGATTCTGTTTTCACTATTGTATTGTAAAGGTTCAATTAATACAAGTAGGTACATAAGTATAAAACTTATTGTCGATTTAGTGGGTGGACATTTTACTACACCCATAAATTTTATATTAAAATGAGGATTATAAAAAAGGGTTTTTTTTACTCACTGTTCCTTAAATATTTTTTATCGCAATTGTCATCTCTCTCCCTTTCAGTAGAGACAGGTCTTACAGAAAGCAATCAGCCAATTATAACTCAATTCACAAGTTTGTTTGAGATTTGAGAATAATATCAACGAATAAAGACGATTCCGGTGATCAATCTAACTTTCTTAAAACTTTTACACGCCGAAATTGGAAGGTAATGTATCGTAAAGTTATTTTTATCTACTTTATTGTTTTACGAACAAATAAATAAAAATAAATTAAGTAAAAATGGTGAGGTAACTTACTTTAAGGAATATTATTAAAAATAATTTGTTTTCCGTTCAGTGATGAAACGATAGATCAAAGAAACAAGGCCTAGTAAGTGCGTTGCACTCCGATGGTTCCTATTCCAATCAATTAGATTTTTCAATATAGGTAAGTTTACGAGTAATTATAAGTAGAAAACTGTTATACTTCTCTGGACCCAAGCCCTTTAAAATACCTCTCTCGACCGAGAAACATCTTTATGACGTCATCATCCTCTCTCTTTTTAATTAGGAACTTCGTTTTATTCGTTCCTGTAATATTTACCAAGCGACATGACATGACATATTATCACGCCCATATACCTAACCGGGTGGGCAGAGCAAAAAGTTATCATAAGAACAAAAGTTATATTTTCTTAAGATTCGTTCTCTACATAAGTGGTTGTTGGTTTCTTCGTTCAAAAAATGATTCGCTGTAACCACCGCACGTACTTATTGACGGACGAGGGTTTAGGGTTTCGCTAATAATTTTGGTTTGGAACCCTAAAAAATACTTAGATCGATAGCTATTTTTGAACGGAAATTACGCTATGATACTAGCAAACAAGATTTATTGAGTCAAGGCGTAGGCGTCCGTCTGATACTGCGATGTATACTGTTACAAAGATAAATAGAGTACCTTTATATTAAGCTGTAATTGGAGAGTAAATATTATGCCTTTGGTCTTGTTACTGTTTAGTCGGAAAATAATAAAATAATCATAAACATTTTGTGATAACGGAAAATCTGTAAATAGGGCTGGAAATTCCACCGTTGTTCTTTTGATCTAGTACAAATTAAAGTGTATCATAATTAGCTGTGTGTGTAATCGTACAGATCCGAGTAAAGATGTATTGAGATAGCAACTGTGGAAATCCTTTTGAGCAAAGTTTTAGGATTTTCTGACGTTAGGAAAACTTAATTAAATACCACACTTTTACCATATTTACTTAGTCTAAATAAGAAATAGAATTATAGGAAGATACTAGGTATCTGTGTGCACAAATAGCAATGCGTTGTTTTTAACATTAATTTAATTTAATAATATTGTATTAACGTTGCTTCATTCATGGAGGAGGCACGATTACCATAAAATAATATTATTACTATGTACCCTTTCACCTTGATTTTTGTATAAATATAGCGCGGTCCAAGTTTATTTTTATAAGCATGTGAAGGTTGGTGCTATACATACAACCTTTTTAGCAGATTTATGTAGGTTATCATTAAGTAGCAAGCAAGCAGTACATATAGATAGAAAGTAGGTAACATTTTTTGGTATTCCAGCCTTAGGAAATTACCTTCGTGCAAACTTGAATGCTTTCATTCAAGCATTTGGATAAGTCCCTACTATTTAAATCATAACATAAAAAAACCGGTCAAGTCCGATTCGAATTCGCACACGAAGGGTTCCGTACCATCGTACATTACATAGTACCTAAATGTTTCTTGTATGGGTCCTCTTTTATTTTATTTTGTTGTTATAGCGGCAATAGAAATACATACTATGTGAAAGTTTCAACTCTCTACCTATTAAGGTACATGAGATACAGCCCGCTGACAGACGGATGGGAGGACGGACGGACGGGCGGACAGACGGACGGATGAACGGACGGACAGCAGAGGCTTAGTGATAGGGTCCCGTCAGCACCCTTCAGGTCCAGAACCCTAATAATTAATTAGGTATTTTAACCAGCATAAATGTCGAAACATTAAAGAACATCCTTTAGTTACCTATAACGTTCGAAAATTTATAATTTCCGACATCATTTTTCAGGAACATTTCAGCATAACAATTATGTAAAGGCAATTATTTCAGACGGATTACAATCGCTTGCGTATTCGGATGTAATACTGCTTCCATTCAATAATTGATGAGTGACGTGTTCACGAGCGATCATCCGTGACCCCAATACCTAATTACTGGGCAGGCAGTTTTACAAGTTTTGTACAAGATAATTAAACTACAGTACAGTACCACACAGTACGACACACGCTCTTTACTAGCAGATAATTGTATTTAGTTAACCAACAGTGGGCAATCTTCTAAAGTTATTTCTGATTTGTCTTGTCGTACAATAAGTACCTTTGTATAGAAAAGCAACGAGAATATTAAATAAAATATTAGAGGCGAAACATTAGGTATGGACGGCGTAATCGTTGATTCCTTAAAGTAGATTATACAGCAGGAATTAACGTAGTAGTAGACCGGTTTACTAATGTCGCAAAGATAAATAAACTTGAGTGAAAGAGTGATTCCGAATTCCGAGGTTGTAAATGTGCGTCCCGCCTGAGAAAATAATATTGAAATCTGCGCTGAAACCCCACTATTGGGAATGTCGCTTTTCTGAGGACACTTTCTTGCGTTCAAGTTTTATCTTGAAAATTATGTTAGAAGAATCAAGTCTCAATATCTAATATGAGAAAGCAGTGAATCAATATCGAGTTCATATAATAACAAGTTAGATAAACAAGCTTCGGTTTTCATGTTTAAGATATTTATTTCCCATAAGAATAACAATATTCACTTATATGAGAAACCTTAAATTATACACTTAGATTTTACAGTGGGCTAAACGAATTGCGATTAGACTAGTAGGTATTCATTACTATGTAGGTACGACAAAAGTTATTGCAGTATTGTTAATTAGATGCATAAAAAGACAATGTAGTATACATGTCATTGTATAATGCCCGGTTCAAATATTCTACTAACGGACAACGGATGGTCCATGACCATAGCAAACGTTGTTTTTATGTCAAAGTTTGGAGCTTTATGATAGACTAGCTGCCTCTCTCGGTTTCACTCGCGTGGTACCTGGACAAAAAATAGCCTATATGTTAATCCAGCACATGTACTATGTATATTCCAAGTTTCATACAAATCCGTTCAGCCGTTTAGGCGTGATTGAGACACAAACATCCAAACTCACAAACTTTCACATTTATAATATAAGTAAGATAAGAACGTTGCTATCGTTATGCACCGTTCACCGTCAGTGGAACATTCGAACCGGGCATTAATGTAGCTATAGATATTTAATGAATCAGTACTGGCCTAGATTAGGTGCAATTATAATGCAGCGGATCGATAACTTGAAAGATATGACCTTTAATTTGCAACTAATAGGTATGACATCGGTCGATTAATGGCATTGCCAGCACAGGTACCTTTTGTATAAAATAACGATGAACGTCGCATTAGGAATAAAACATAGCATATGCACATTTTAGACTCCCAAGCAGAGATGGAGGGAAGAACTCGATGCCTACTTTAAAAACTGGCCTACGGAGACCTTAGATCTCCTTAGAGAATGAATGGAAAAAGGGAGGGCTTTGTCCAGCTGTGGGATCCAGCAGGCTTGTTAGATTTGATAGACTATATATTTTACTGACACAAAATGGTGGCAAGATAATTGTTTTAGATATGTTTTTATTTACCGTAGCAAATTATATAGCAAACTCTAGACAAAGATCTAACTTAGGTAAACATTGCTAATTTAGTGAAACGCCCCGCGACCTCGTTCGCGTGGAGTATTTTTAGTAAACTTCATCGCGAATTCCGGGAAAATTACCTTTATACTGCACCTGCTTGGAAAGTCAGTTCATATTTCTTCAATAACAGAGGATATCGTTTTGTAAGTTTATTTTTTATTCAGATGTTGCATTCGGAAACTGCGCTGCTCGACATTTTTATGATAACCAAACATGATATTTTTAAGTAAGCGATATGTTTACTAGTAAGTATTTCTTTTAAATAGTATGTCTTTAAAACGCAATAGCACAATTTATGTATAAACTTTAATTTCAATAAATAACAAACAACATTTTGTGAGTAAAATAGCTAGGCCAAAATGAGTTTCTGAACGAACATGGCAAATTTCTTATTTCAGCTAAACTGTGTAGGTAATTTTTCCAAAAAGTGGTGTTTGAAATTCGAATCACTTTTCCTCACGCGATTTTCCTGCGAATTTTTACGCAGCAAAAGCACCCTTTTCGTGCTGGAGAGGTGAAAACAACTATTCTTAGTGCACCATAAGAGAAATATACCCTCCAAGTTTCATGCTTCTAGGACTTATGGCTCAGGCTGTGTGTTGATGGTCAGTCAGTCAGTAACGTAAGAGTTTTATATAGCTAAGCTATGTAAATAAGTGTATATCTAATCTTTTTTAGCTTTATCGGAATTAACATTTTGTAACCACAAACGGTAAAGTTCTTCGGTCCAATAAAACTTCCATACCTAGGTACTTTTTACGAGGTTGGTGGTAAAAGTTGTATCGATGAACATTATCGTAAAGAACTAATGTAGGTACCTACCTACTTACTTATCTACCTACACAGCCAACTATGTTACCCTTTCGATTTATTAAGCTTCCGAACGTGGCTATGGCATGGCATGGTAGGTACCTAAAAAAAGTACCAAAAATCAAAAGGAGCCTATCCCCCGAATACTCAAACGCATCTCAGAGTTGAGCACGTCTCAAGTGACGAGTTTTTGACAGATTTTCATCAAAAACTGTCAAAAACCGTGACTTGAGACGTGCTCAACTCTGAGTCGCGTTTGAGTATTCGGGGGTATGCTTAGCAGTGGATCATGAAGCGCTCGTGGCGTAGCTTGCTTAGGCGTTCTTGATTAATCGTTAAAGTTAAGCAACAGTGTGCGCGGTCACAATTGGGATGGGTGACCGCAAGTGACATTACGAGCTGAGCGCTTCCGTACTTCGGAGGGCACGTTAAACAGTCGGTCCCAGCTTTTAAGTCGTTAAGTCATGATGGAGGCCTTTAGGCGGCCTAAAAAACTAGCTCATACGAACATACATACAGTGGATCATATCAAGCTGAAATGATGATGATGAAGAACTGTTGTGGTATTTCTTTTTCTTTTCTTTAACCAAGTCACTTTGCGTGTAACGAAGTCGCTAGACTCTATGTGCAAAAAAGTACGGGACTGACAAAAAACGATCGCAATGTTACCACGTGACTTCACAAGTTACTAGTTTTTTTATGGCCACTGCGGGCATTTCGAGGCGGATCTAAGAATTGAGAATAACAAAATTCCCAATGAAAGAAAATAAATATCTGACAGTCAATGGGGTGAACGTAACATCAAACTTCTTAATTTCTAGCTGATGCCAACAACACACCAATAAAACTTTTAACATTTCTGTTTTTTAAGGTTTTATTGCTAAAAATAACGTTGTTTTTCAGGCTTCACAGCACATTTTATTGAGAGTGTCTTTATTTTCTACGCTGAATTGTCTAACGATGTTTTTTTCTAATTTGCCAATAAATTACAATACATATTTATTCGTACAAACAAGCTATCGTTGTTTGGTATCTTTTAAACTGTTTTTGTTCAAACCGTCTTCTTCTTAACATAAACGTACTATCCAAATATTGTAGAGCATCATTTACGTATTAAGTTACTACTATTAAGTTACTTATCTACCTACTCGTATACTCTCAAACGGCTAAGGAAAACATCGTGAGAGAACCGATACGTTGTAGAAACTAAAATGTTTGAAAACATGGTACCAATTGCACGAAAGAAGCCTCTTGGAAGCGCACTTATCCTTTCATTTAAGGGTTCCTTTTGAAAGAAGTAGTGACACGGACACGACTACTACGATAGAACTAGTGACATGAGACATTAGGGGATTTGTAGAATAAGAAAAATCTATGAGGGGGATTTCTGTTCTCTTTTTAATTGAAGTTCTACAAATCCCCCCTAAGGGGTATTCTTTGGGGGAAAAGTGGAATAAGCTAGCAATAGTGGATACTAGATAGACCTATAACATTACGAAATTAAAGTAGAATTAAATTATCCGAGATATGCTATGACCATTAATATGCAAGTAGCGAACAAGCGATTACTAGCTTACTAACAAATAATTACTTAAGACATGACAAGGTGAGTCAAGCCTACAGTTAGTGACCGTCTTCCTGTTAAACGCTATTATTTTGATCAAATGCTAGGCCCTTGAAATAACCAGTGGTACATACTCAGTACCTACCTAACTATCCTGCTTGTTACCTTGGTATGCTTAGATATTGCCCGATTCCTATATTCTGCTAACTGGAGACTCGCGACACGGTTAAAAAATTACCATAGCAATGTTGTTATTTGTCAAAAAAATTACCTGTAGCTCTTTTTGGTAAATAACAGCTGTGCTATGGTAATTAAGAATCATACTTCCGTTAGTTTCAATATTTAAAACGGGCAAAGGTATATCGGGAGTTAAGAGGCCATCATACGATCGCGTTTAGACCGATTTCGAATCGATTTGAAAGAATTCCGCAACGAATTCCGGGTGTATAAAAGAAAGACTGAGTATTTTATCGCAAAATATTGAAATCAAATAATCCGCCGAATCAAATAATTGATAATTACAAGAAAACTAAAAAATGATTCAAAAAACTGGTTTCAATAATTAAAAAAATTGTTATTATAGTAGTACTACGTTACGTTGTTATTATGAGCCTCGGCAAACTTCGTGCTTTGTATGAAAACCGAATTTGTCCGAATAATGCAACTAATAGTCAAGTAATAATAACTGAACCAACCATCAACCATTCAACAATAAGAATCTGCATAATTATTGTGACATTTCTACTGTATTACATATCATCATCGTGTTAGTTCGTATTTCAGAAGCTAGACGAAAATTGCCGAGGGGCACAATATTTGTGGTACCTGCCTATCAAAGTAAAAATCATCTAAAAATATGTTGGGATCTAGAACAAAATACAACGCAAAACATGGATTTTTTTATACGTGTTTTTTTTTAATATTGTCTTATGAACACCTATATAATTTTCAATGCTTTTTATTGCTGTTAAAAAACACCCGTGTGTTAATGAGGCCTGTACTGTAGGTATTTTTTGCGATGAATAACATAATACTGCTGTTGATATTTAGAAGTGCGTATGTAGTTTTGATTATCAGCGATAATTGTGCCATGTTTCGATTTAGGTACCTACGTAGATTTACAAAATGTAAAATATCACTAACAATAGGTACCTACCTGATGTTTGAATAATCTACAAAGTTTAATGCCCCATCTTATCTTAGGTATAAGGTAATCATCGACCTGATCACAAGCAATGAATCGGAGTAGGTATAGGTACCTAACTCAACATAAACAGCTATATTTGGAATTATTATTATAAATCATTGTAAATAATAAAAATATTATCACAAAAAAAAACGATTTATTTAACGCCATCGAGGCCTTACAATAAATAATCCGCTTGCATAATTATTGACAGATTGCATTAAAAAATAAACAGACAAACAAAACAACAAGCAAGAAACGAAACGCTTGCCCAACGATACAACGTTACCAATACTTTTTCTAGAATCCCTTTGCTGGCTTAGTATTAAGTAGTATTAGTAATACTACAGTTGTGTTAAATACGGGTACCATCTATTAGATACCTTACGAGTAGTTTTGTAAGGCACCTGTATTTAAATAAAATGTGACTCATGCAATGCTATGCAAGTCATGCGTGACGTAGTCGACCTGCAGTCGTTATCCAGTCATAACTTCTTCAATAATAATAACATTCAATTGAAATTTTAAATGAGGCTTAAAGTTTATATATTTTCAAAAAGACAAAAATACAATGTCACTTTATATGAGAACCATAATTTTTCAAAGTATAAAATTAATTTGAAAGTCCGTCGTTCCCATAAACAATATAAAAAATTTCAAATCAATCGGACCTGTGAAAGTTGGTAAGTTTCCTATCTGTTACATACATAGGTATAAGTTATAACTGATTTTTAAGATGCTTTTGTAGGAAATGAGCTGATGATCTTCAAATGCCTGAACTGATTTTCATAATTATAGCTACGAATCATCTCGATTACATCTGCTTTCAAAAAGAAAAAAAAACCGCATCAAAACCAGTCTATTCGTTTGGAAGCTACGATGCCACAATACGCAGACACACAGATACACACTACAATCACCCCTCTTTTTCGCGGAATATACATAGTGCATGTGCTGGATTAACATATAGGGTATTTTTTATCAAGGTACCAAGCGAGCAAAGCCGCGGGCGGCAGCTAGTATACCATAAAACATCCAACAGTACCTCAACATTTTGACCCTTCACTGGATTTCTCTGTGTAACCTGTGTTTCATTCAATACTATAGATGTACGCAGCAAAATATGATTTCCCTTGAAAAAAGTAAAAAAGAATATGGAGAAGTTACACCCACATCTTTTCTACCTACAACGACATGCATCTCGCTACATTAAAACTCGTTGGACGATGACTAGCATAGCTCTCACTTGCTCCACATACGCTAAAACCAGTTATTGATGCTGTGATAATAGATAACAAAAGTTTCTATAAGATATTTTATTATTAACGATTTCTCTCTTTCATTTGATCACTCACGAACTTTACCTAAGGTACCTGTGTGTTTTTTAGGAACTGCTGATTATGGTATTTTTGTAAAATGTTCATAGTCTGTCTAATAAAAGCTCAAACTAGATATTAGACAACAGTGTTTATTACAGGCTTTGTAATAAACACTGCTTACAAATTATTAATTTTGTAACTATTGTGAAATTACGATGAATATTCAAGAACAATACTCAAGCGTAAATCGACACTTAGTTAGGTCCATTTCGACATTGAAAAAATTATACTTATGTGTACATTTATCAACATTTTATCGAATTATGCAGGCTTAGACATCGTGGTTTGCATGTGATTTAGATATATTTTAGCTTGTATTATCTAACACCTATCTTTAATTTTGCACTTTGTTCACAAGTTATTAATCATTAGTGTTCGTGTTTTGGTAGGTAGTTCTGGCTTGTCAATTAATTGATAATTATTTCGGCAGAAAGCAAGTGCAGAGCTGAAATAGATATAATTATCACAGTAGAATCTACTGACTGTGTCTACTGAGTAGATAAATATCGGTATGGGGAAATACGAAACTAGAAGAGACTCTGGAAAAGTGTCTTAGGAACCATTTAGTAGTTTTTTGGGAAAACTAATTTTGACATTGTAGTTTTTTTGGCCAAGCGTGAGTTTGCCATGAAAATGGCTGATTATTGGCCAAAGATTTATCTTCCGATACAAAGAAATGAACCTTTACAAGTAACTGAGTTGATTAGCATCAATTTTATTTTATCAATATCACCCATTTTGCTTTCATGTCAAACTGAAGCTTGGCCAAAAAATTTACTATATAAAGCCTGTTTTACAAAAAGAGAGCAAATAGTTACTAAGACCCTTTTCCTGTATGTCTCCTGGTTTCGGAATTTCTCATACTGTCAAAATAAAAAAAAAATTACTGTATTCAATAGGTTAATAAATGCTAAATCATTGTAGGTACTATAAAGGTCACACATCCGCGCTTCAGTATTGCAATACTAATAGGTAATACTGACTCACATTTTTGAATATTTTCCCATTTCAATTTCACAATGCACGTTTTATCTCAGCACTACGCAGATTCTAACTGTACCAAAAACAACTCAAGTGTACGGAAATCAAGGTTATCAGAAGAATTTGATAAGTGCAATTGTTTTAATCTAGATTTGAAGATATTACGAGTATTTGCTTTGACCTGCGGATATAATTCTGTAACAGTTGGGTGAGCATAATACTGGCCTTAATTTAATTTTGAAAGAGCTAATTAAGGTATTTTTTACCACAGCCGATACCGAGTAGGTACACACAACTGATTTAAAGATAACTTTATATATTTTTATAGCTCTTGTTCAAAAATATGGTGTACAAGATACTGTAGGATATAGAATTATAGATATAGATTAGAGCAGCTGACTTCATTTATTAACATAAATAAACTTACAACTAATACAAATATATAATTTACAAAATACAAAAGAAACACTCTATCTGTATTTCGGGCTATAAAGACCGTTACATACGGTCTGTACATACGGTCTATTATAGAGCCCTACAAACGGCTAATTAAAAAAATATTTGCAAAGTACAAAATTCTAAAAACAGCTCTCTCTTCTCTTCTTTATTTTTGCCACTTACGTACGAGTGCCTATGAACTAACATCAAATCCCGCCAATGTCCGTTGATTCAGTATCATACATTTTTAAGTAAAAAACAGCCTTTTTGAAGTACCTAATGATCACTGTCGTCAGAATTTAAATGTCATAATAGTTTTGAAATAGCACATGTCAGCGTTCCACAAAATAATGAACTGACCTACATAAAGGAATGCAAGTAAAGATGTGTCTAATATAAAATTATAAGTTTTGAAATATTTTAGGTTACCGGTTTTAGTAGTTATGTTACTTTCAGACATTAAAATTAAATCTATTATAATAGTGCGTCTTTATTTTTTAATTATAAATCGTAAAATCTTGAACCGTGGAATATAAAAATAAAAACGTTTATCGCAACATCCTAAACAAGTTGCTAATGTAAAAATGTATGCAATAAAAGTGGTTAACATTGTAGAAGGCTAGGTATACTTTGTTAGTGTCTTTGCCACATGACTATGATATTTGAAGAAATGGGTAAATACTTACTCAGAATTATTGTTTTGAGTTCATACACGAGAAATTCCACAATTCAAAGAGTTTTGTCTTGAATAGAAGCTGGTCTAGTGAGCGGCTATCTCTCATTCAGAACAATATCTGACAGGAGCCGGCACTCACAAATCAAGTACATAATGCATGCAGTGTCGACACAACGGTTCACTTGTTCAGCTACAGCGGTCACCAACACGGTTACACACCGAATCACAACATCTAATGAGCCTTTCACTCAAAACGACAGTACACCTAACCTGTCTTTAGTATTCGAGAATGAGAATCATTGCGGCCGGCCGACTAGATTTAGCGATGCGGTTAGAGATTCGATGCCGCTGTCTGCAGTGTTTTCCACCGTTTTTTAGGAGGTTTTCATTGAAGATTAATGAGTTTTCTGGAGAGGGGTTTTGTTTACGCCGAATGCGGGCAGATCGGTGACGTGCGCGCGCAAAGCCTCGGCACAGACGGCTGCTCTGTGGGACTACCGGCGGCGACTACCGCGGGGCTCGGAGACCGCTCCGAACCTAGCCGAGTACACCTACTTGCCGCCAAATCGAATACTCCTATTCGCTCGTTCTCAGCTCTAGCTGACGCGGTAGAGCAAGATGTGCAGGGCAATCATGTTGGGAAACTGTGAGATGCCACGCGCTGCAAAGTTAGCAGTTCGAGTGTACAGAGAGTTGTAAAAAATTACGAAATTCCAAAAAATAAAGATAGGTGTATATTAACAAGGCATTAAAAACTTAGGCAACAAAATAAATATGATCTCAACGTGGAAGAAAAAAAAGGAAATAAAATCTAGATTCAATAAACGTATCATTCAAAATTCCATTAATAGATTATCTCAATTGGAATATAACATTAATGACAATAACATATAGAATCTACCATGCGATTGAATATGCTAAAAATAAAGTTTTAAATCAAACCTCAAAATTATCATAGTCTACCGGAAATCGAACCTGCATCTTCACTCATTAATCTACACGTATCTGATACAGTGATTAACCCTTGTGAGTTCAAGAGAGGGTCCCCTAAGGCTATCGTAGCGAGGTTGTTTTATGTTGGCACTTGCCATTGTTGCCTTTTGTTGTATTTTATACACGAGTGACATTGGAATTGTTAATAGAACTGCAATAAATAACTGTCGGGCGAATAATAAAATTGTCATAGCGTGACCTGCTATGGCATTCTTTAGAATGGTTAATGTTTTAATGAACGTAACATCAAATATTTCACCCTTCGAATATAAATAGACATTTTCTAATATAAAACATTAGAAGGTAATTTTTGCTTGGGCCCGTGTTTATTATTAAAATAAGGATACCATTTTCGTTTTTTTCGCTATCGCTAGTAATATATTTTCTGGAACATTTGCCTCGCTTGCCGCCCGCTTTGAAAAAATCGAGATTTGATTATTTTATTTAAAGTTCAATTACCTCGTGTACCTACGAAGCATGTGGTGCATTAATAGGAAGGTAGTATGGATGGTACAATATTCGAATACTGACCTCGAGTTGTGCTACACATAAGTTATGGTTATGGTTACACAAGGATTTATTTCAAAAGATTTAGCAGAACGTCTTGCTTAGCTTAGAATGCAATTATCTTAGAGGCAATACTTACATTTTATGCTAATTGCTTACCTAGTACGTGACATCCTTATTACCAAACACTTATGCCTGGTTCCAATATTTTACTAACAGACGACACAGATCGTTAAAAAAAACTAAGGCCTTTAACCATCTAGTAGATGATTTGTACAGCGTCAAGAGGTAACTTTTTCCTACACTAACGGGACGCTGTAGTACCCGAGACGAATTTGGATGAAGTAGGCTTGCCCAGCATCTATACCATCCTCTCAGTTTAGTCGGCCTCATCCACAGAAAAGACATGGTCAATACGTGCGGAGCTGTCTAAGTTGCAGGTTTCCTCACGACATTTTTCTTCACCGTTTGAGTGTACTGGTATATAGTGCACATGTATACATTTTTCGAACTGAAAAATCCATTGGTGCACGACAGGGATTGAACCTGCAACCTGAGCATCAGAAGGCGGGGGTACTACCACTAGACCACCAGTGCTATCACACTTTAAATAATTGAATTTAAAGATCAAAATATTAACAGACTAAAATAATATCCATATGAAGATCTGTGATACTTGTGATATGAACTGACTCAATAAATTGACCTTCGATGTTCCTTGTCCTTTGCAAATTATGAATGATTGGGTACTACATAAAACCGTACGAGGAGAGATAAGAATATCAAAATAATAACATACTAGTAAGTAAGTTCGTATGAGCTAGTGGCCAACTCTTGTGACGGAATTTTTAGGCCGCCTTAAATCCTCCATCATGGCTTAACGACTTAAAAGCCGGGACCGACAATTTAACGTGCCCTCCGAAGCACGGAAGCGCTCAGCTCGTAATGCCACGTGCGGTCACCCATCCCAATTGTGACCGCTCACAACGTTGCTTAACTTCAACAATCAATCAAGAACATCTAAGCATGCTACGCCACGAGCGCTTCATACATAATAACATACTAAGAATCAGGCATTATTCTCATTCCTCGCCAGACGAGATCTCGTGACGATTCTGATTGATCTTGATTGTGCCATTGTGCTGGACGTTTTGCTATAACTAACTCGGTGGTTACATGTGTATTGTAATTTAAGTACCTCATACTGTATGGCCGAGACTTGACTTTTTATGTCTTAAGTCTAGATGGACAGAACAGGCAATTTTCTGTTTTGCGTTAGTTGAACTTAGGTCTCTGCCCATGGTCGTTCCTGCCGTCAGGTTTTTCTGTCACGGCTTCTGTGATGATACCGTGAGTCACGAGGCATGTCCTTGCCTTCATCAATTTGCCCAGAGTATTAGAACTGCTAGGTTTATCACGTGATAATTCCAAAGGCTGGAGCCGCAGAACCAGAAACAGCTGAAAACGCAAAACTGCGTTAATAATTAGCCCTCTTGAGTGACTTTATTATTCCTTGTACAAAACTTTTTAAAAAGCGGGTGATAAGAATCCTGACACTTTCCTTGTGTTTTTGCCTTTGCCTTTGCTGTTTTGTACAGTGTTGCTAGGCAACTTATTATTATTAGTTAGCCTTGATAAATATGAAAAAAAGTTAGGAATCTTCTAATAGGTATTCTTTATTGCTAGGCTGTAGGTTGTAGATTGTCAACGTGGGAAAATAGATGAGAAAATTAAATGAGACTATAAACACGAAAAAAAAACATTTCTTTGTTGCCAACCACTCTTTACGTGGTTATTTTATCCCTTTTGATTTTAATGAACATGAAATAGACATCGAATACATATTTTTGCAAAGAAACACACCCTAAGTTTGTACAAAAATAGCCCTATTTCATTCATCTTTGGACGTCTGTGTAGATAAAGCAATATGGCTATCAATATCAGTATCCTTTGGAAATGGGGAGGGCTTCAATGAATTGACAGCTTTCGTCTCTAAGCCTAGGCGACAAAAGCGTAAAGGATTATAGCCAGTAGATTGCGTTCAAGAACTTACTAAACCTTTTTGATAACATTCCGGGAAATCTGCCCTAACGTTTGATTCGTAAACGTCGTAAATCCGGGACGGAATAATTTTTCCATTTTACTAACATGACCAACTTTGATCAATTCAACGCAAAAAATTGGTTTAGCAAATAACGACCGTAATTATAACTCCGCGAGAGTTGACTCATAATATTACGAATGAAGGAGGAAAAATGACATTGAAAGCTGTTTGGTGTGATTGACCTTGTGATTGTTCTAACAGAAATAAAATCAAAATAATCATTAGATTTTTCAAATACAATTGAAACTGGGTTTTTGCAGAATTTACCAGCTACTAAGGCCTTTTAGAGACCATCTAGAGTAGATGATTTATACAGCGTCAGGAAGCAACTTTTAAACTTCTAACACTGTAGTGCCCGGGACGAATTAAGATGGAGTAGGCTTGTCCAGAACCCATTCCATCCTCTCAGCTTAGTCGGTCTTGTCCACAGGAAAGACATGGTCAATACGTGCGGAGCTGACTAAGCTGCGAGTTTTCTCACGATGTTTTCCTTCACCGTTTAAGAGCACCTACTGGTATAGCGCACATACATTTTTCGCACAGGAAAATCCTTTGGTACACGCCCGGGTTTGAACCCACGACTTTAGGATCGGAAGGCGGGGTCACTACCATCTAGACCACCAGTGCTCTCAGCTACAGAATACAGAAATCACTATAAAAAAAATAAGGCTCCATTATGTATGACCCATTTCTATGAATATCCACTTTATATTTGCACGACCTTCTTCGCAAGGTAGCGTAGCCTAGCTAAGTACTTTTAGCTAAACTAGATATATTTACAAGAGCTGTAGCACTATTTCTATTCTGTGCTGGTATTATGCTGTTTGTGTTCACGAACTGAATGTAAACCGGTGATAGAATGTGGAAATTACACTGCAGTTGTGAACCGTTGAAAGATTGTGAACCGTAACATACTGCTTACAATTTAACTGCTTTAAATTTGTGGAGCTTTGGTGGCCGCTGCTACTCGCCTTGCGCGTAGTTTTTTACTAACCTTTTTTATTTTATTTTTTTAGTTGCAGGTGGAAAATTCTGCTCCCAGACGCCCAACTGCGATTGAGGGTCGCAGCTGGGTAGTGTAGGGTTGTCGGACTCGATGACCCACCAAAAAACCACATTATGGCCAGCCTCGATGCGGGTCAATTGCCTCCAGGATCTCCATAAGGAACGCACCGGAGCCCTTCTCGCAACGTGCTCAGAGCACTGACCCGGTAATTTCACTAACTAACCTAACCTATCCTACTAATTTCGATCTAAGCAGATGTTCCACAGTTTAAAGTCTCGTGAGATTATAATCTAACGGTATTTATAATTTTACGGTAGCATAATTTGTAGTAGTGTAGATTGTTGTAGTAAAGATTCATGGTTGGAACTATTTAGTAAAATACTATAACAAATAAGTTAAGCAGTAAGGAGGTAACATTATCTAAATATTATTGTGTATAGCATAGCTGTTACACAAGTGTCTATAGAAGTGCTGTCAATTTTAAATCCTAGTAGTCCGTTCAGAGATGCTGTGCTTGTGTGTGGGAGTAGATTATTCATGTATGTATAAAAACCCCTCAAAGTATTTTGCTGACGTCTTTAAACTAGTTAGGGATTTTTATAAGAAACGCATTTTGACATAGTTGATCATGATTGTGTTGACAACTTGAAATAGTGTATCTGACAGTCAGTCCCGTCTGCTTCTTATATTAATGTACCGCAACTTATTATCGTGAATACTGATTCACTGAAATGCCCAATAATAAACAAAGTAGTTTGGTTTAAAGTAAATGGCAGAGGTTAAGGCTACTGCGGTTCCGGTGTGATAAGAGGCTGTTATCACAATTGCCCCGCAACTCGCTCGGGACACGAACCGTCTACAAATAGAGTAGTTCTATCAAGACGAGAAGCCGGGAAAATAAAGTCGTGTAAAAGGTAATCAAAAATCACATACGTCTGCGATGTGAGAAATACTGAAACTTAATACCTTCATATCTAGGTAACAAGAGGAGCACCCCGCTACTAAGACCGCGAAGAGTTTTTTATGAAAACTTAATCTTCCTTTTGCGTCTTCTAGGAGTTAAATTTCGGGAATTCCTTTTTTATTGCACCCACTATAAGAGGAGAGAGCACTGGTGGTCTAGTTGGTAGTGACCCCGCCTTCCGATCCTAAGGTCGTAGGTTCAAATCCCGTCGTGTACCAATGGATTTTTCTGTGCGAAAAAATTATGTGCGCTATACCAGTACTCTCAAACGGTGAAGGAAAACATCGTGAGGGAACCTGCGGCTTAATCAGCTCAGCACGTATTGACCATGTATTTTCTGTGGACAAGGCTGACTAAGCGAGAGGATGGAATAGGTGCTGGGCAAGCCTACTCCATCCTAATTCGTCCCGGGCACTGCAGCGTCCCGTTCGTGAAGGTAAAAGTTGCCTCCTGACGCTGTATAAATCATGTACTATAATGGTAAAAGGCCTTAGTTTAGTTGATAAGACGAATATACTCTCCAAGTTTTATGCTTCTAGGACATAAGGCTTAGGGTTTAAGTTAGGCCGTGCGTTGATTGTCAGTCATTCAGTAACATAAGTTTTATTGACCGAGCGAGCGAAGCGAGCGAAGACATCAGTGGCGCAACTTGGGCGATTTGGCGTTGTATATGTGTATACTGTATGTAATCAGTGAACGGGTTCTAAAGATATTGGATTCCCAAGAGGGTAAATATATCGAGTGGGGTGATTTATTTGTAAATACTCAATCCTACTGATATTATAAAAGCTAAAGTTTGTAAGATGGATGTATGGATGTTATTATTGATATTCTTTCACGCCTAAACGGCTGAACGGATTTGAATGAAACTTATATCCATAGTATATGTGCTGGATTAACATATAAGCTATTTTTTATCCGGGTACCACGCGAGCGAAGCCGCGGGCGGCAGCTAGTACCTACTCAATATATTTATTGCTTTCATATGGTTGTTACAGTTGTAGCAGTTTGTTACAGGTAGTAAAAATGGTTTTTATTTTTATTCTAGGATGTATAGTTTTTGAAATTGCTATTCAGCGTGGCAATGCGGCCAGCGTCCTGGGTATGCTTCCACCATCTGATGAGCTGGATCAAGTGAGTTATTCATAAACCGTTCGTAACGGTCTTTAGATAACCTGACTGTTTCTTTTGTATTTTTTAAACTATATTTGTATTAGTTGTAAATTTCTTTTTGTAAATAAATGTTTTATGTTTTTGAAATAAAACGAAAAGAGTAAAATTTAAAAAAATGTTGCAACCTGAGTCCCCTTTTGTTAGAATTTCGATGTTTTTGTAGTTCAGGTCAGATTGGACATACACTACATTGTCGTGATTTATGCGGTAGGTATCACAGTTAAGTAGAGTCAACATAAAGTCTTGATTTTGTACTATCATTAAGACATTATATCTAATATAACTATTTATAGAATAGACCATTAGACCTAAGTAGGTACCTACTTATCTACGTATCTATCCCCTGAATACTCAAACGCATCTCAAAGTTGAGCACGTCTCAAATGACGATTTTTTGACAGATTTTCATCAGAAACAGTAAAAAAACCGTGAGTTGAGACGTGCTCAACTCTGAGTCGGGTTTGTGTATTCGAGGATATATCACGCAGTTAACAAGCTTGCGAGATTTCAGTTCGGAGCGAACTACTTGTATATTTAGATCATGGATCAAAAATATCATAACAAACTTTCACTTTTGATATATTAGTATAGATTTTTCAATGGTTGACAAAATTGAGGACTCGAAACTATATGAACAACCTGATCGTCGCCTTTGGCTACAAAACTTGTTACTTTCTTAATAACAAGTTTTGTAAACAGATATGGATAAAAAAAAAGTAAGTAAGCCGATTGTCGACCTTTTCTCTGTTACTACTACTAGTGTTGTCTCGAACCAGTGTGGTGTAAAGATTAAAATGCGCATCAGAGAAGTTCCTATCGTGCACTTTTTCTCTGCTTTATAATCAGCTGTAATTTAATAAAGGTCTTGTGACTTTCATGACTATCAAAATCGGTGATTTTTGCGATTGGTGGTTCAAAAGTGAATAAAAAAAGCCGGACATCTGCCAATCCTAGGAGAGAGCCATTACGGCAGACCATCAGATCCGGGATCCTGGTATCTTATCTGTTTAGTTTGTGCTGCACAATAGAACGTAGGCGTCAGCTGCTTGCTTTGTGGGCCGTGTAATTACTTGTCCAGATTTACTGCGGGCAGACACTACGAAGTAGGTTTAGGCCCCACTTCCTTTGATTCTAAAATGTTTGAGGTGGTTAATTATGACCTTGGTTTACCTGAATGTAGACAACTATGAAGATGGATATGACGGTTTATTTATTCATTTTCAAGCTTTGTTTTGAGTCCTCAAAGATAAAGAAGTAAATGTCCTATGACACAGTTGAAACTGGAAGACTTATCTCATCATAATATTTGTAAACACGAGTGTGGAACACTTTTGTAGCTATAGTATGACGAAGACGTCATCTTGGCATGAAGCCAGCAAACTGGGAAGTGTAAGCAACCGGGTTGTATAAATACTTTCGATATCCTCCTAATGCTAGTGGATTCTTTTTTACGGATAAAGCCGAAGATATTCGGATACTTACTGATTTATTTGTCGTTGATTTTACGAGATTATTTATAGAGTTGGACTTTGTATAAACACACTGTGTAGTGTGTATATAACAAAGTAGAAATAGCATAAATAGTGTAGTACACTCCACCATACTACTACTAGTCGTGTCACTAGTTCTTTCGAACCAGTGTGGTGAAAGGATTTAAAGTGCGCTTCAAAGGCTCCTTTCGTAAATTCACGCCACCACAACTTCAAAGTCATTTGTTGGGTACCTAGTACCTACCTCTACTTCCTATTTAACGGCAAAAAAAACAATTAGTACATTACTATGAGACCGTGACTTTGTGCAAAGTTAAAGTTTAATAAGTAATGTGGAAGTACCTACCTACGTGATAGTAAATATTTAGATTTCAAAGTTGATTTGCTGTTCTGAGTTTAGATCGACCTCTTAATTGATGACCAAGTAACCAAAACAAACAAATAAATGAAAAGTGAAATTATAAAGGCGAAAGTTTGTGAGGAAGTTTGGATGTTTGTGCCTCAATCACGCCTAAACGGCTGAACAGATTTGAATGAAACTTGGAATATACATAGTACATGTACTGGATTAACATATAGGCTATTTTTTATAAGGGTACCATGCGAGCGAAGCCGCGGGCGGCAGCTAGTATGTTCATACGTTTATTATGTAAGACAAGTAATTAAGCAGATCTTTTCATTGTCGCTTTGGTGCTCACGTACTGTAATGGCATTGTAAAATTGATTTAAATAAATAAATAAATGACGAGTGATAAGAACATTAAAAAAAAAAGTATTCCTAGATTGTATACAATTTTCAAAATGCTTGATAGGTACTTTATGAAGTCCACAAGGTAGTAAAATCTTGAATAACACGCCTCGCAGAACACACCTTTCGCAAGATTTCATAGTGTGATTCCGAATGGGTCAATAGTTTCATAGAGGTGAACCGGTGCTGTTGAAATATGTATAGGAAGACTGGTGGATGCAAATATTAAGTACCTGCTGGTAATAGGCAATAATAAAGCCAATAAGATCGTTATTATTCTGTAAAACGTAGATTATGATGATTAATCTGAATCGGACCTAGCACAACTGCTTGGTTAATTGTTAACTGCTTCATCTGCTGATAAGAATACTGCGTTGCGCATTGTCTAAGAGACCTCGCAGATTGCAGGCTTTCTATCGGCCGATAGTTTAGTCGGGTTCATAATGTGTAAGAAACTGCACACATTAATAACAATAATAACATTCTGATAAAAAAACTCGACTAAACTATTGCCCAATAGAAAGTCGTCTATTAATCTACGGGGACTCGTAAGTGTTGTACCTACCTATAGGTACGTAAAGCGTAGGTATATTGACATATTTGCCATTCGTTTTATACAGTGTTGACCAGAAACGATTAGTAAACATAAATAAATCTAGACATAGCATCAGTATTACTCACTTGTGATTCGCGTTGATTTTTGCTTACATAAGCATGTGTGCCCGTTTTTTACAGCCGCATGAGCACGTTCACTGAGCTCTTCACAAACCAGATTTCAACACTTCAACCACTTATTTACATTGCGACACACCAAGGGAAAACACCAACACAGCCAAATTCCTGAGTTGGCTCACGCTTGACCGCTTTCGCTGGTTTTGTGCAAACACAGCCTCAGCAAACGACGCCTGAACGCTCGTAGTCTGTGTCCGCATCGAGTAAACACTTTAGAAAGCACTAGATGGTACAGAACGGTCTGCAGTGGAAAGACTAAAAAAGTTGAGCGAGCGCACGTGAAATCAGTGTTGTGGGAGGGAGGAGTGGACGCGCCGCGATGTAACGCCGATGCAGAGAGACTGGAGCCTCCGGTCGCAGTCGCAGTCGCCCGCCGCCGGCCCGAGCCACAAGCTATGCAGGTGGAAGTGGCAGTACACGTCACGCCGCTCGAGTCGCGCGACCAGCGCCCTAGAAATCGCAGCAAACCAGCAGCCTCGGCCGGTGCAGTCGCCTGCGCACTCACTTTCGCTGTGCACCGCCCCATTTTCATAACAGGCTTTTTTCCCTATAAAGCAAGTTTAAATTGCGTGAATGTGGCAACGATTCTATATTCACTTATGTAAGGTCCTTATCTGAAGTTATCAAAATACTTATTTATTTTCGGAGCAAAAGTTACAAAAATAAACCCTCAACATTATTTATATCACGAAGAATCACGTTGTTAATGTGATTCTTCGTGGCATTTACTGTAGCATTTTGCTTAGGGAAAAATAGCGCTAAGTTAGCTGATCTCGTTGGTTGTCCTCAATTTGATAATTAACCTGCTCCAGTTTCTTAGAACATAATAGGAAGTAGGCGTCAGCTACAACTTAGTTACTAAGTACACGTAATAAATAATTGATGAATGCAGTCGCAATGCTGACTGTAGGTATGAAATATACACTGAAATATATAGGTACTGGTTTAATTGTATATCAATACCTACGCTATGATTGCAGGCAGAAGTGAATTAAAACGACCATGACATGACTAGCGATACTCACATTATGTACTTGTAATTGTGCCTAAGTATTCATAAGTTCGAAGATTAATGCTCATTTAATAAGTGTACTAGGTCAACATCCGGTACAGTACTTCATGTTTGTATTGGCTGCTTTAGACCAACAAGAATAAAAGAAACGTATAGTAATTTAGTAGGAAATTGGGCATTCTAATCAGCAGTTTTAATATTTTAAATTACATAACTTTTATTTATTTTTAGCAAAATTAGTTTGCAAATCATTTGAATGGCGATGTCTGCATTATATTATTTATATTTGGTTAATTCAACGGTTTCCAGACTTTGTACAGAAAGAACACACTTGTTTATTTAAATACATTCCGCCATTTAAATTTAAGTAATGTTATGTAAGACCTTGGTTATATGTAGGATTACAAAATAAAATAAAATTTTCTTTTCTTTATCTACCAAACCAAGTAGGTAACATTATTGATGTTGATTATTTTGTTCATCGTTCTGAACTTAATTTAACAGTATTATAAAAAAATAATATAAAATGGTGGTCCGGTTTTTTACTGTCCGTGGTCTAAATATTTTTTTCTAGGTGGATAACGGAAGTTTGATTTTGAGTTAAATCCTACTAAATATTTTTTGTAAATTATCAATTATCATATCATTGAGATGGATTATTGGTAATAAATAGTAGCCTAAGTTTACCTAGGAAAACTGAGGTGGACCACGGGCAGTGAAAATTACCCATTGTGCATGTGCACACAGAAAAAATGAGGTGGACCACGGGCAGTAAGAAGTGGCCGTAGTCCACCTAGGTGGCAGTAGGACCCGATAATAAATGTTCCCGTTACTTTCTAATTATCAGAATTTCAAATTCATTTACAGAGACAAATTGACTTTGATTGTCACCGCTGCGTGCCATTAATGTTGTCCTTGGTTTGCTATATATATCTGGATTAAAGGATTACAGGCTAGGAGATTTATCTGGAAGGTCGCGCTGTGAGTTCTTACGTGATTGTACCCATATACAGCTACGTAAGAATTCCACTTTGTTGGTCGTGACCCCGAGCTTTGTATTTGATCCTTCACAGGTGAGATTGACATTCCTCTGCTGCTTGTGTCTTACAGAATTCCAAGATCCCTGAGGTTCAAGTTAATGCTAATATTACTGTTGGTGACACTTTATTTACAGAATGTTACCTACGCATATATTTAATCTTAGAACAGAGTAAGAAAGTATTTTGTAGTATATAGAGCTAGTAGACTTTGTCCGCATCGGGTTTTCTTTCATCAAACTTCGTCTTTTTTCTATATGCGTTAATTGTACGAATTTCTTTCTGCCCCCCGTATTATAAGAGAAATGTTAACCTGCACGTTTGCCCTGAATGCTTCTATGATTTATGGTTTAGGCTGTGCATAGATTGTCAGTCAGTCAGTCAGTTTTATGTATTTAGATTTTAGGTAAACCGCTAGCAGCATCGCGACGGTGTTGAAATGTTCATTTGTCTATGTAAGTAGATAATTTATAGTAGGTACTTTACACAGCGTCAGGAGGCAACTTTTACCTTCACTAATGGGACGCTGTAGTGCCCGGGACGAATCAAGATGGAGTTGGCTTGCCCAGAACCTATTCCATCCTCTCAGCTTAGTCGGCCTTGTCCACAGGAAAGACATGGTCAATACGTGCGGAGCTGACTAAGCCGCGGGTTTCCTCGCGATGTTTTCCTTCACCGTTTGAGAGTACTAGTATAGCGCACATAAATTTTTCGCATAGAAAAATCCATTGGTACACGACTGGGTTTGAACCCACGACCTTAGGATCGGAAGGCGGGGTCACTACCAACTAGACCGCCAGGACTCTTGTAGGTATGCCTCGATTAAAAGCTACGGTTTCATAACCCTGCGGATGAATGAGCAGGTAAGCTTTATTTCAATAGAAAGACGATGCATCACTTTGATTCAATAAAAATACATAAGTAGCTATAATTACAATGCCAGGTAACTAGAAGTCTAGGTCATTATCATTACGTTGGCAGACAGAGTATCAAGGTACTTGCAATCAATTCGTATGCAAGTAGTCCTAAGAATTATAACTGAGGGTCTGATCGGAAAGTTACCAGACAGTATATTAATAATTCGCGATTTTTCCTTGCAAAAGTCGTTATATCCAGCCACAAAAAGGTATCTTACAAGACCGCGAATGTACCTACTGTGGATTTCATAACGTCAAAGAGCGTAAAACGCAAAGCTCTTCTGGGAAAAGCAAAAGCTTGTAGTTACCACGTCATATTATACACAAGCAAGCTATTGAAGCTATGATCCATGACCATGTCAAATCCTCTTCCTAAGGTCAATTTAATTACTTTTACAACAGAAATGCAAAATGACTCATTGTCATAATTATTTGATAAAAAAATCTCTTGAAATTATTTCAATTAAGTTCAGTTATTCTATAACATTTGACAGATACTACCATTACAGTAATAAACCAGTTAAAATTTGCAGCAGATACCTACTACGATTTTAAACAGTGTATTACTCAACTTCATTATTATTTGACTGATTCATTGTTAACTTAAAATCATGAGTTAAAAATAAATGACATGACGTGCTTCGTTGTCGTTGTGGATGCTTATGACGTCACGAGACAACGTCACGCGACGATGTCATGAACCCGTGTTTGTGAACAACATCGTTTAGAATTTTTAGTAATCTAGGTAGTATCAGTGGCCAGCGCTCGTTAATATTAATTAATTTCAGCTGCTGGTGGGTAGAAATTTGATTTTGTTGAGCTCTATTGCCAGAGTTTTGTTTGAAAATTGGAATTATTAAGTAATAGGACCGGTACAAACAGAAAAAAACACAAACCCAATTTTTTCCTGGATGACCTGGATCGGTACGGTGAAGTGGATTTACACACAATATAATAAAGAAACTATTATTTTGCAATGAAACCCCTAAAACGCATGGTGAATAACCAGTGTAATAACAACAATAGCAATTTCCATCCAGATCTACTATGAGTACCTACAATATTGTTCTAAAACTTTCGTCAATAGAATGTTTTGTAACCGACCTTGCTGCTGCCGCTTAGACAGTATTTCTATTACTGTTAGACGTTATATCGCAGACTAGAATGTTCAATTTAGTATCGCAACATTCGCAACTCGTAAGGGTGGCAGGAAGGTCGCGGCCAGAGAGGGATTTTACCCTTCTAAGCCTACGTAAAGTACCGAAGAATTTCAGTAACATAAGATCGTAGATCAAACATGGAAACATGTGTACCTGCCACTTAAGAGTTTTTTCTACTAGGTATATTAGTCGATTAAACCTTGATATAAGCGGGTGGCCTGAATGAAATATGTCACATGGGTGGCAGGTAGGTTCATATACTAACTAACTAACATCTATGCCTAACAAGCATTTTTTTGCAATCAACGCATGATTTTTCTGTGCGCTATACCAGTGCCTCTCAAACGGTGAAGGAAAACATCGTGAGGAAACCCGCGGGTTAGTCAGCTCCGCACGTATTAACTGTGTCTTTCCTGTGGACAAGGCCGACTAAGCTGAGAGGATGGAGTAGGTGCTGGGCAAGCCTACTCCATCTTAGGTAATTCGTCCTGGGCATAACAGCGTCCCGTTAGTGAAGGTAAAAGTTGCCTCCTTACACTGTATAAATCATCTACTATACTCGTAGATAGTAAAAGGCCTTCTCTTCAGAAACAGATTTGTCTATATATTATTTAAGAGCTAGCTCTTGTCGGTGTAATGATGAAGTTTCCTCCATTTTTCCCTCTCTAATGCGGTCTCTTTTACTTCTTTATACGACATGACAGCGACTTTCTCCTTTATCTGGCTGATATAACTAATCCTTGGTCTTCCTCTTCCTCGCTTTCCTTCTACCTTTCCATCTATAATCGTCTTTATGAAGATGTCATGTCGTATAAGATGTCCAAACATTTTCTTTTTCTTTTGTCTACAGATTAATTATTTTAGGAAGACCTTCCATTCATTACTTATCATGATTTTCATTTAAATTAACAAAAACTGTGAGCTGACTCCAACACTGGTGACGGGCGCATGGTCAATTTACCGGGTAAAGTGGTATAGCCACGCGAGGCGTGACCTTGCCCTTACCATGGAGCAAGGAATAGTAACTAAGTATACTAAGTGTACACAAGTATTAGGTACGAGTACACACATTTATAAACATTACAAGTTATCATGACTTTTTTAGAGTTGTTATTAATATTTTTATTACTAGCTGCCGCCCGCGGTTTCGCTCGCGTGGTACACGGATGAAAAATAGCCTATATTTTAATCCAGCACTCGTAGGTTCTATGTATATTCCAAGTTTTATACAAATCCGTTCAGCCGTTTAGGCGCGATTGAGGCACAAACATCCAAACTCACAAACTTTCACATTTATAATATAGTAGGATTGTTATTAATAGTTTTATTATTATAGAAGCAGATAAATATAAGATAGTAACTGAACTGTTCACTTAATTAATTAGGTGGGTACATATAGGCTTTTCTATCATAATAAGTAAGTTCGTATGAGCTAAGGCCAACTCCTGTGACGGAGTTTTTAGGCCACCTAAAGACCTCTGTCATGGCTTAACGACTTAAAAGCCGGGACCGATTATTTAACGTGCCCTCCGTAGCACGGAAGCGCTCAGCTCGTAATGCCACTTACGGTCACCCATCTCAATTGTGACCGCGAACAACGTTGCTTTTCAACGATTAATCAAGAATTTCTAAGCAAGCTACGCCACGAGCTCTTCTCTACCTTAATAAAAACTATACTAATGTATGAATATTAATTTATGAATCTATGACGTTCATAAGATAATATGAAACCAAGAAAAAATAAAAACCCTATGAATAAGACATCTGTCTTATTCATAGGGTTTTTATTTTTTCTAGACAGATGTCTTATTCATAGGTCTTTTATTTTTTCAACTAATTAATTCAGTAGGTATGCGTAAATGGTTAGATAGAATCAATTCATGATAAGAGTACAGAACTGAATACTGAAATAATCTTATTCCCGTCATAGTATGAGGTAAGTATATGTATTATACCTATACTTAAAACCAGCAAATCTCTAGTGCAATCTTATGATCGGATTAACGGTTTGAATTTACGCTCGAACAAATACATATACATAGAAACATACAAACATTACATACATAAAATCACGCCTGTTTCCCATAGGGTGTAGATCACGGATCTCCATTTGCTACGATCCTGACATACTTCCTACGCTTCATTCACTCTCATTACATTCTTCATTCATGTTCATCGGCTTAGGATACTCTTGACCTAGCCCTTTCCCAAAACGTCGCCATTTAGTCCAGAGACCGGCATGACGTAGAAATTAACAAACAAATCACTAGGTACATAGTATAAAACAAAGTCGCTGCCCGCTGTCTGTCCCTATGTATGCTTAGATCTCTAAAACTACACATCTTTTTATAGATAGAGTGATTCAAGAGGAAGGTTTATATGTATAATACATGCTTATTATAGAAGAGAAACACTGATAATTTTAGAGGTTTCTAATATGATGTCGTAAATAAACACTTTTTTGCGCTAACATTGCAAACGCTGGCTGAACGCTACAAGATAGATCAAAATAATGTACTACAGTATTGTACACCTTAAAAAGGTCTACAAAAAAGCCCGCGGTGGTATATGTCTATCTCTTATTGCACCCGTGCGAAGCCGGGGCGGGTCGCTAGTTATTTATATAACAGTGTACATGTAGATATCATCTAAAGACCGCGAGCTTCACTTGTTGCAAGCCGTCAGCGTCGCTTCTTAAAAAAATATACCTTCTCTTTGAAATGCCGCACCTAGTAGTGTAGTGGATTGACCTTCTATTCAATAGAGGTGAAAGTCATTCGAGGGTGAGAGTTCCAAGACCAATTCAGCGATGCACTCTAGTAAGGTGTCGTCAAGTGTCGTCACCTTTCATATTTAGAGCATCGGTGGTCTAGTGGCATCGGCCCCACTATTCGATCCTGGGGTCGTTGGGTTCAAATCTGATCGTGCACCAATGGATTTTTCTATTCGAGTAATATGCACTATTGCCAGTTCTCTCCATTGGAGAAAGAAAACATTGTGAGGAAACCGGCATGACGTAGAACTTAATAAGTGTGAAAATATGTACTAAGTGCACGAAAAGTGCTTTTGAGGCATACTTGAATCACGACGGTGGTTCGAAATAACTAGTGAGACGACTAGTATTTGTAGTTAGTAAAAAGTATGTACAATAATACCACAAATATTGTGCGCATCGGCAATTTTCGTCTAGCTTTTGAAATACGAACTAACGCGATGATGATGATGTAATATTGAGATGTTACAATAATTATGAAGATACATATTTTTTGGGGTTGGTTCAGTTATTATTTATAATTAAAATATTCGGACGAATTCGGTTTTCATACTAAGCACGAAGTTTGCCGAGGCGCACAATATTTGTGGCACTACTGTATGTTCATGTACCCACCATGAGGTCGGTATATTTTGTACCTTTGAACTTACCTCATAAAAATAACTCGCCAAAGGACAGGTTTGACAAGATTCTCCATATTATTTTCTGAAGTTGACTATACCAAACATTGGTAGTTTTGCAATGTCGATACATAAGCCAGAATCTCGTTCGTGTGTAAACAAGACTTAGATACCTACATAGTTCGTGTGCAAACAGACCGAAATCGTGTGATTCATTTATCTGTTAGCTCATGTGCAATAAGTCAGAAATGTTATTTGTTTAACCAATAGGTAGTTTTATATCAGATTCTGAAAGTTAAAAAATTGTACTTACAAAGCAAAAAGCAAAAAGGTTTTATTATTTTCTCACTCGTTCTTCAAATTTGCACCGTGTTCGTTCCGGGGGATTTACAAACTAGGCTGTTTCACAAAAGTGCTAACTGACATTTATTAGACATTTTCTAACTGCTAACACAATTATGGTAACATAAAAATATCGATATGTCAATAAAATTCACACTTCGTAGGTCAAAATTTTCCGTATGCATATACTCTAACAATAATTGTTTGCCTTGAAAATTTTGGTTTCAATAATGGTTGGTGTGATTTGCGGTTGAAAAATATAAGTGGTCACAGAATTTGAAGGAAAAATTATGATTTCATGTTCTATTCTATGTATCTATCTATCTAGTCGTGTCACTAGTTTTTTCGAACCAGTGTGGTGAAAGGATTTAAAGTGCGCCCCAAAGGCTCCTTTCGTGCACATATAAAATATTAGTTGAATGATACCTTACTTATTCTTGTTTACGAAATTAAGTAGTTATTTAGAAATAAAAAACCGAAGTAACGATTTCTCGCATTTATTTATGGACAGACATGGCCAAGGGTATACCTACTCTAGATGATCATAAAAAAGATTTGCTATAAGTATATAACAACCATACAATCGTACATAATAGGCACTTTAGTGCAAATTCCTTTGCAAATTGCGACTTGAGTTTTATTTCTACTTTAACAATAGTTTTATTTTAATTTCTAGTTTCTATTTACATGATTTCATAATAAAATTTATACAAAATTATATGAAAATTATTTTCCAAGTTCTTTTTAAATTAGTCTAAATACCTTATTGTTAATAACATTCTGACACGTACCTTTAGTTATCACAAAAATGAAAAATAATGTGTTTTAATGATATAATTATTTCAAAAAGACGTAGGTAATTGTACATAATAATATACACGTCTTTATTTTTTTACCTCCTTCACAATTTATAAACAGAGATGTCTAAGTAAAAATCTAAGCATTCCACCGAACTCTTAACTACCTATTCAGTCAAACAATTTTCATTTGATCATTTACCAGATTTATTCTCGGTTAATACTATGTATTTATATTCTACTCTACATTTAAAGCTTCTTTGATTTATGAACTTAAAATACGCGGACATAGGAATGTACCTATTTAAGTAGAATACTATAGTAGTATGCATAAATTATTGATGAAAGTATCTGAATCAATTAAATAGGTGAAATATTATAACACTAGCTGCAGCCCACGGCTTTGCTCGGCGGTACCCGGATAAAAATAGCCTAATGTTAATCCAGCACATGTACTACGTATTTTCCAAGTTTCATTCAAATTCGTTCTGCCGTTTAGGCGTGATCGAGGCACAACATAGATTAATGCATGATTGAGGATAAAACTTGTCAAAAAATTTACTGTCACACTCAAAAACACCTTAGTTTTTCATCGATCAGTACTGCGGTGTAGCAGCACAAATTAATTTTAATATAAAAAAAATATCGTAACTATGATTTTTATAAACATGTAAACACAATAAAACGAATACGATATTATGTACCTTTTTGACTGCGGCACGTAATGTTGCGTTTCTAACAACAAGTAAAGTTGCGTTTTTGGCAGCTTACGACAATCGCAATTTGTGAAAAATGTTACTTAATTGGTGATTAAGCAGATATTTCACTGTACTTTAGCATAGCATATGTTTAAATAGCAATAACACTAACCCCCGAAAACTCAAACGCAGAGTCACGGTTTTTTGACAGTTTTAGAAAATCTGTCAAAAACTCGTCACTTGAGACGTGCTCAACTCTGAGATGCGTTTGAGTATTCGGGGTTAATCTAGCTTCAGGGTTTTGCGTCTCAAGGTATTTTAAGTAGGTATATATACTAGTAGTTCGCCCCGAACTGAGTTGTCCACAACCAGGAAGATTTACATTCGCGCCCTGAGGTTTCTTGTACTTACACACTTTGTACAAACTTCTGCCGTCTCGATTTTTTTAGAAGTAACTGAGTAAACATAAAAAAATATTTTGGCAACATCGCTCATTTTCATGGCGAGGCTTGGCTTAAAAAATGAATGTGCCAAAATTGAATTCAACACAACAAAAAAGAGCAAATGGTTCCTAAGCCTATTCTTCCATACTAATATCCAGCCTAACCTGAACTACGAAGACATCGAAACACTAACAAGAGAGAGCTCAGGTTACAACGGTTGCCCAGTTTTACTTATTTCGCTGTATTTCAAAAACTATACATCCTAGAATGAAAATAAAACCCATTTGAAAATCTACAAGTAAAGCACTTTCATATGACACTCCACTCGATATAATTGTATTTTATTTATATGTACTTTTTTATTTTCGTTTTGGGAACCCTATATCCTTATAACCCCTTCACCGATTATATTCATATGCTTCCCAGTAAATCCTCATAGTACAATCTATTGATCGACCAAGTTTCAAACAGATTGGATTAACGGTTCGAAAGTTATGCTCTAACAAACATATCCACAAACATACCATACAATACCAAATCGCCCAAGTTGATACTGAGATATTGGCTCGCTTCGCTCGCTCAATCAATTATAAATAATAGAGAAACAAATTAGTAACCGGAACAGGATGAGATCTAAGTAGTTACATCGTAAATCGTTGAGAGACCTTTGAGATAAAAATGTAGTGAGATTATATTCTATGATTAAAATATATTCATGGAATGAAAATTCAGTCGTGGATAAATAAATAACGTCGTGAGTTAAAATGAGTGTGACCTTATTTACACTCGTGTTTGAAAATACACGTAAACATTTTAACTAAATATCTCGTATTTTCTGTAACAATGTTTATAGAATATTTTTCATGACGTCATCATGACCACACTAACCACATCCCGTAGACATACCTGGAAATTTGGACGGATGGAAGATTACGTTGTTTATTTATTGAAAAAGTTATGCAATTTTTCGGCATATACAATATACTGGACGTTCTTTTGTTCCGGCACGATTACACCAAATTAAAAATCGGCCGAAGTATGGGTGGAAGTCATCGACCGAACTCGGCCGATTGATCGCTTCTACAACCGACATCGTCCATTCGATTACATCGACATTTTGATCGGCCGAGTTCAATCGACGACGTCCGACCGAATGACGGATTCGGTGTAATCGTACTGTTAGACTTTTGCTGGATCCCGTAATGTCTCAGTGGTCGTATGAACTTGGACGTCATCTTCAATTTTCTTTCCTGCAGTAGTGAGAACGTCTCTTGTTCTTTCAGTGGTAGTGCGAGAGTTTCCCCGGCCGCCTGGGCGGTGCGCTCTCGTATTCGTAGTAGTTGGACTGAGGGCGGAGGCCGGCGTCTTTACAGGAGCGCTGAGAGTGGAAGCCAGCCCCTGCACGTCTGAGGAAACAATTCAACATTTGAAGCAGTGCTTATGGAGCAGTGCAAATGACTGTAGGGTTTGAATAGAGTAGAGCGAATGATTATAGGTTTTGAATAGAGTAGAGCGAATGATTATAGGTTTTGAATAGAGTAGAGCGAATTACTATAGGTTTTGAATAGAGTAAAGCGAATGACTATGGGTTTTGAATAGAGTAGAGTAGAGCGAATGACTATAGCTTTTGAATAGAGTAGAGCAAATTACTATAGGTTATGAATAGAATAGAGCGAATGTCTACAGTTAAACTGTTTGACGCCCTGTTCCTTTAATCGAATAACGAACGTCGGATGGAAGATTACCATAGCAACGTGGTTTTTTGTCAGAAAATGTATGGAACTCACTTTGAACAGATAACAATGTAGATAATCTTAAATACGTCATCCGCTATTTTTGAGCATAAATCAGGCCATTTCCGCGATCTTTACAGACGCGTGTAGGTTTTTATACTGAATGTACAAGTTTACCTATAATAGCCCAGAGTTGTACAGACGCTTTTATGCCTTTTACATTGGGCAAGTGTTTGGCAAAGTGAATATTTTAATAAAATAAATAAATATTAGCGAACATTTCACACAGCGCCATCTAGCCCTAAACTAAATTAGTTCAGCCCCTATCCTTGCAATGTAAATGTAAATTTTCTAATATGTGAGTGTGCAACATGTGTCTGTTATTTGTCTGGCACTGGCAGTGGAAGACGCTCGCGGTAAAATCTTTAGAAATATCTACGATAGCTGTTCCAATTTTATTTTAGATTATATAAATCTATAGCAGTCTTGTACTTATTGACGTATAATCAAGAACTGTACTCATTATTTTGATAGTATCAGAGAAAATAATGATTATTTTAATGATACCCTCGTACGAACGTCCGTAACGAAGCGAATAGCGAGTTGAGAGCAAAAAAATACGTGTCTTATACATATCTTAGCTAAGTGCCACTTTCTACTTATGTGCCGTTATAAAGTACTAAGAGGTACATTTTGAGTTTGTGATTCAAATATAATAAAACATTTGTCAAAGCCAAAGTATTTTTCATAAAAGAGATAGATGCTATACGAGTGACTCTATTCTATTTCAGAATACCTTATCTAAATAAGAGCAGGAAATATTTGTTTGATTTTGTATAGGAAAGTTGACAAGCAGCTAAAATTTTACTGTAATCAAAACTTTTCAAAACCTACGTTTTATTTGGCTGAGTTGAGACTGAGACTGAGTGATTGATTTGAGACTGAGTTGAGGAATGTGTGATTAATAATTAATATCAAAAGAGTTAACATGGTATGGAGCTTCATCGAGCGATAATCATGATACTGTGATCTTCGCCGAGCAATTTCAAAATGTATTTTTTTTTCTTCGTGGAATTACAAAGCACAAACAGCTTACCAATGCCAAGGTACCATTGCGTAGCGGGAAAAAACGTCAATTTACTTAATTATAACGTCACTGAAACCGCAACGGACCACAACATGCGGCTCTCAATGTCATATCGTAAGAGATACATTATCATAGACATTATGCACTTGCACATGCATTGTATGAACACACCTTTGGCTCAAACTTTTGTAGTAAATAATACATTTTCGGTTCGATAAAAGAATTGTAAAATTGATAAGATCGCATTTGTATAACAAGAGGCATTGTGCATTTTATTTTTCACAGTTTGTACAATAGTTATTTGGAAAGAAAAAACATAGAATGCGTGAAGCTGCTTTTCTACGAGCATGTCTTATAAGTCGACTAAGGGATAGTCCAACATGATGAGATACAATAAGCAAGTATTCCCAAGGAGGGTTGATTCAGGCAGGCTGCCGGTCATAAAACACCTTAGCCAAAACTCTTACACCATGATCCAAGGATCCTGCTGTGCGGACTCCACATAGAGTGGGATAAATCGGGATAAGCGACAGAACATGTACCTAATGGAAGACGGTTTCGTCTTCACTTAGTTTTATGTTGTTTTTTTATTTACATATACCTACTTCTACAGAAACTATAAAATTTAGACTCTTACGATGTTTATACTTCAAAGGTACTCAATTTGTTATACTTTAATTCATTACCATAAGTTATGTGACGCAAGGAAATAACCAATTACCTACTGTTGTGTGAAAAGTTGAAGGCTCATGAAGAAAAAAACCGCAAAGTTACGACATCAATTAAAAAAAGTACAACTTGGGACATGGGAATTCCCATGTATAATTAAACATAGATGCGATCTTAATTATGAAATAATCAGTTTCTAGACCATTAACTGACATAATAGCAGCCGTTTAGTAATTAGCAAAATAAGCCTTCTATGAACAGATTATCTAAGATTACCGTATTATTTACAGGGTGTCATTATGGGAAAACTGTATTCAGACTGATACTTCTTCATTAAGCTGCAAGAAAGGTGCGTTTTGGCATCAAAATATATTTTTTTCTATTCTATACTATACATTCACACTGGAGTAAAATGTATTTTAATTTTTGCGCAATGTACGTCAAACGGCGTGTAGTGACGGTGGGCGGTGGGCGTGCGGATTGGTTGTTGCTCACGAACAGATTACTTTTTCGCTTTACATTGCGTTTTTTTTTATTTACCAAAATATTCAAGCAATGTATTCATGTTGTATATCGGTGTTGCACCGACAGGAATTCTTAATTTAATAATAATGTTCTAAATATTTTATGCCGTACCTACCATAAATAAAAGTCAGAGAATAAAAAAAGTGATTGATTTTTTTAATGATGAAAAAACGCATCTTGTGTTTTTGATACAAGTAAACTTAGAATGTTGGATTCAGCACATAGAGACATTGAGAGTAACAAAAAAATTATTTTAAACTTACGACGATAAAAAGAATTATCTCCAACATATCTAAAAACCTTATCTAAACTGAAACTAACAATGTAAAGAACTGCATCGAAATAGATTCAGTAGGTTTTGAGGAAAATGTACAAACACACAAACATCACTTAGGCCAAACGCACATACCTTCTCCGTTCCGTCGTGGGTAAAAAGTACAGTAGTACCACAAATATTTTGCGCCTCGGCAAACTTCGTGCTTTGTCCGAATATGCAACTAATAATAACTGAACCAAACCTTTAAAAAACATTTTTTAAACAACAAAACTTTCGACAACAAAAACCCTTTAAGTATTAGTGTGACGTCCGAGCCGTTAACGTCACGTGCATCAACCGAGAACGCGCTCATAGAAGTTTTTGTTAGAAATTTTTCAATTCATATTTGGAACATCTTTAGAACATTCCGAAAATTCAAATTTTTCTAACAAAAACTTTTTGGAGCGCGTTCTAAGTTGACGCGCGTGACGTTGACGGCTCGGACGTCACACTATCATCATCGCGTTAGTTGGTATTTTCAGGAGATAGACGAAAATTGCCGAGGCGCACAATATATGTGGTACTACTATACTGGCTGTTAAATAGCAGAATAATAGTGGAAATTGAGTTTTTATAAGTAATTACCTCTCGTCCTCCGCCTTGGCTCTCTGCGCGTGCACCTGCCGGCGCATCTGTCCGATTTGCACCTCGCTCAGCTTCTCGCGCCGCGCACTGCTTGAAATACAAATACACACTTATTATTGCGATAAACAATGGCATATTAACATAATAACGCTTCCACCGTCTGATGAGCTGGATCAGGTGAGCTATCTATAGACCGTTTGCAACGGCCTTTAGATAGCCCGACTGTTTCTTTTGTATTTTGTAAATTATATTTGTAATAGTTGTAAGTTTCTTTCTGTTAATAAAGATATAAAAAAATGGCATATCTATCCTGGTACTTTGAATCACGAGTGGCTGCAAGTTTTCTTATGATTATTTGTGGCTAAAAATAATGTGGATAAAACAGTAAGCATTTTTTGCGATCAACGCACAGGCCAACCTAATGAAGCTAGAAAGCTGAAATTTGGATGGTAGCTTTTATAACAAAATCACCCATTAAAGCGGGATTTTACGATAACCCCTAAAAGGGTGAAAAGGGGTGAAAACGTTTATACGGAACTTTTTAACGTGTAGTGCTCATGGCTTGAAACTTAGTCTAGATACTATAAATAAAAAATAGATGGACACGTATTTCAGGTTTTACCAAAACAACCCTGGGGTGTAAGCGTGTAAGCTAGTTAAGGATATGGGCGTAATAATATGTACCATTATTATCATCATCGGTCTATAGCAGTCCACTGTTGGACATAGGCCTCCCTAATGGTTCCTAAATCTTTGGTTTGATGCATTCAGTCACTGCCTGCAGCCTTTCGCAGATCGTCACTCCACCTAGCCGGAGAGCGTCCTACATTATGTTGCCGAGTCGCGCTCTCCACTCAAGAACTCGCTTACTTCAGCGGTTGACGGTTCTTCGGCAGATAGGTATAGCTAGTCTCTATCGGATACTATCGTTACGAATTCTATCCTTCAGAGAAACTCCGAGCATAGCTCATTCTTTCCATTATAGAATGGTATAAAAACATATGGCATTACATTTATAAAGATTCTAGAATGCAAGCCACGAATGGAGATAGAAAGTGGAGGATGGCCCGAAGACCAATGAACGATGGCATTGTAAAGGTTGCGGAGAGCCTATGTCCATCAGAGGACATCTATATACTGCGAAATCGCATCGGCATATGCCTTGTTTATAAATAACCAGAATTTCTAGTTGGGGCTAGATGGCGCTGTGTGAAATGTCCACAAACATTTATTTAGGTGTTTATTTATATACATATATATCTGTGTCATAGATATTAGAACGAAAAGGCGTTATGACGATAGATAATTTGTCTTTTTTATTATCTTTGAATGATAAGTAATTGGTTTTCTTATTGCTGATTAAAAGAATGCGTGAATGTTCGAATATTGCTGGGCTGATTCGATCATTTAAGTTCAATTAATGAAATAAAATACTAAACATAAATAAAATTAACGAAATAGGGTAATAAGGTATCGTATGCTTACCATACTTCAATTTGACTCACTTTAAGTTTTGCTGTATTTCGTCATAGTTGACATAGTGGCCGGTCGGGCCCCATGCGCTGTCCATAGCCTGATGAACAAATTAATTCTTTGAATTGTCTGTTTGTTATGTATAGGCTGTTTAAAAATTGGTTATTGTTGTATGTATAAAAATCGTCGCTAATATTTCAAAATGCTATACAGAAGGCGTGTTTTTGTTTATTGTCGTACATAGGTTGTAAAGACGGGTGTTACCTGTTGCGAGGGCGCGGTGCGGGCAGGGGGTGCGCGGTAGGAGGGGGGCGCGTGCGGCCGCCGGTCGGACTTGTGAAGTCTGTCGCTGGTGTTGCTGCTTTGCCGCGAGTGTTGTGCCTCCGGCCTACTACAAGTACATATAACTTTCATACATGAATGAATAAATGAATGAATGAATGAATGAATGAATGAATGAAATATTTATTTGGCACACAAAAAAAACCTTAAACTAACTTATATACTACTTAACTAAAAGTGTGGGTGCCAAAAAGGCGTCCAGCTCAGCATGTGTTGGAAGTAAGTAGAACTTACAACCAACGCTGATTTTCGGCTGTAACCTAGGTAGGGTTTATATGAAACAAACCCCCGAATACTCAAACGCGATTCAAAGTTGAGCACGTCTCGTCCCTTGAGGCGTGCTCAACTCTGAGATGCGTTTGAGTATTCGGGGGTTTGTTTCATAAAAAAATGTGTAAGTGAACTGTAACTTTGCGACTGACGCAACTTGTCAAAAGAGTTATATAATACACATACATACATATTATCACGCTCGTATCCCTAATGGGATGGGCAGAGCCACAAGTAAACATAAGAAAACTTGCAGCCACTTCTGATTTAGTCCTAAGATGGATATGGTTAACCATGGTGACAGCTGATCAGCCCATCGCCCATATAAGTGGTCCATCATGTTGGAGAGGATACTATCCCTTAGTCGACTTTATGACATGCTCGGGGAGAGAAGCAGTTATTTAATAAGCATTTATTTATTTTATTGGAATTTCAATGAAACTTGGAATACACATTGCTTGTGTGCTGGAATAACATATAGGCTACTTTTGGTTTGGATGCCACGCGAGCGAAGTCGCGGGCGAAAGTAAGTTAAAAATAACTTTAAAACATTATGTCAGGAACGTAGAAAATTGAAAATTCGTGGTATCAGCCTGCCATCTATATTATGCAGTACAGCATAGAGCCTCTGCATTGAATCTTCCCTTTTAGAATGAACCTGCGATTATGACGAGGTTCTAAGTGTTACCTCTGTTGGTTCGGTGGGTTCTCTTCTCTTTCCTCTATCCGTAGCCTCTCTATAGCTTCTCTCGATATGGACTTCTCCGATGCGCGTCCGGGCTGCGACCGCCCGTAGATTTCACTATCAGCTTTCTTGTGGGGCTTTCCTAACCTGTTGTTAGATAGAAAAAAAGAAAAAAACCTGTAGTACAGTGGTATATTTTTTGCAGGAAAATAGTTACATAAAAAGAAAGAGTAAAAAGATAGATAAATAAAAATAAGTAGTTAGAGTAAAAGTAAAAATAAAATAAAAATGAGCTCTGTTTTCTATCTGTAGGCGAACTTAGAAAACTGAGCTCATTTTTATTTCTTATTATTATACCGATTACCTTAAAGTTTTTAATGTTATTGTAGTTTGTCTTTGTAACTGTGTGTACTTAGAGTAAAAGAAGAAAAAAGTAAGGTAGTAGATCCTTCGAGAGAGAATGGTGGGAGGCCTCGAAGGATAGAGATGGTTGGCGGAGTTTGGGGGAGACCTTTGCCCAGCAGTGGGACGATACAGGGTAAAAAAAAGTAATAAAAGATTCATACATCAAAAAATCTAAATCAATTAAAAACTAAACGAAAAACAAACCTAACTTAATAAGAACAAATTATTGTTAGCTCCGTGTGGTGGAAAAATATGTTTCAGCTCAGCGTTTTTCTGCTATTTCTTGAAATGCTGAATTCTGCTGATACTATTTAATGACATTACAGGCTTAAATGTTTTTAATAAAATTGAATAACCATCATTTTTGTACTAGAGCTTAAAAAACTTCGTTAACACCCACTTAAAAAGCTATTGACAGACATACCCCAAAATACTCAAACGCATCTCAGAGTTGAGCACGTCTCAAGTGACGAGTTTTTGTCAGATTTTCATCAAAAACTGTCAAAAAACCGTGACTTGAGACGTGCTCAACTCTGAGTCGTGTTTGAGTATTCGGGGGTTAACAAGCTACTTATATAAAGCTATAGATTTATTGCAAGTACTCAGCTATTAATTTGTTGAGAACTAAAGTTCCAATAAGGTCTTCATTTGTAACATACATACATATTATCACGCCCGTATCCCTAACGGTGTGGGCAGAACCACAATTAATCATAAGAAAACTTACAGCCACTTCCGATCTAAGACTCCCAAGATGGATATGGTGAACCTTATATATATTATAAAGTTATGGTCTTCATTTGTAAGTCTGTAAGAAAATTACCTGAACATAGTCGACAAAGACTTGAGCAGTGAAGGCTTTTTATGCGATAGCGAAGACTGCTGTGGAGATCCTCTGATGATTTCAGGTCCGCCGTTGTCATCCGTCAACCAATGTTTTAAAGCTATAAGTAAAAACACAAAAATAACGTTATTATTATCATCATCATCTTCGTGCTCTTATCCCATATAGGATCACGGTGTACGAGTTTTGGCTAAGGTGTTTTATTTAGATTATTTAATAACAAAAAATAGCCTATGTCCTTCCCCGGGATAGAATATATCTCCTTGTCAAATTTCATCATAATCTGTTTGGCAGTTTAGGCGTGAAAAGGTAACAGACAGACAGACAGACAGAGTTACTTTCGCATTTAAAATATGCGTGGTACCCCGATGAAAAATAGCCTATATGTTAATCCAGCACATGTACAATGTATTTTCCAAGTTTCATTAAAATCCGTTCAGCCGTTTAGGCGTGAAAGAGTAACAAACATCCATACATACAAATCCGTGTCTATAATATTAGTAGGATTATTGTATGGATTAGGTATATCGTGATGTAGAATAGAATAGTACCTACGTAGTACTTTTAGTAGGTAGTAGTTAAAAGTACTGTGTATGTGCTTACGTGGGTGTGCTCTTGCGTAAATCGGTTCGTTGTAGGTATTCCTTTGTATTTCTTGAACGGCCGTTTGTAGAGATTCTAAACTCGACGATTTTCGCATTCCTAACGACGGACCCACTTGCATAGCTGTAAATACAGAACATTCTAGTAAACTAAGGCCTTTTACTATCTATAATAGATGATTTACACAGCGTACTCACAGTTGATGGCCTTGATCTCCTTGATCTTCTTGTATGTGCCGGTTTGCTTGGCGTCCATAGCGGCGTGTCGCTTCTCCGACATAGACCTCCGGCCCACCGCGTCTCTACTGAACCCTGCGCCGCTCTCGCTACCAGACTCCCCGCTACCCCTGAGGAAACCAGTCATTATCCTGATTGAGATGAGATTAGATAAACACTTTATTGCACACAAAACACAGAAAAGTAAATAAAAACACAAACAAAAACAATACAGTGGGCGGCCTTATCGCTAAGAGAGATCTCTTCCATGCCACTTTTGGATGGAGGGGATAAACAAAACAGCAGAAAGACGGCGGTGTACAAAAAGTTAAAAAATAAATAGACAATTATCATTTACTTATAATATACTTACCTATAGACTAATACATAGAATTAATTTAAATAATACAATATAAACAAATACATGAAAATAACTACTAATGAGATACATGCGAGTTCGATTCTCGAGAGGAAATATTTGTACGTTCTGCGAATATTTCCTTCGGGTTTGCGTGATGTAGTCGCAGGATAAATACGAAGGTAAGGCAGAAATAGAGCATGTTTTCTCGGAAAACATGGGTTACTTGTTATCCGAGTACAAGCGAAGCCGGTAGTAGGAAATAAGTAGATATGATTGATTAGCTTTTGTCGTATATCTTAAAGGAATAGAAGTTTTTCGCACAGAAAAATCCATTGGTACACGACCGGGTTTGAACGCAAGACCTTAGGATCGGAAGGCGGGGTCACTACCAACTAGACCACCAGTGCTCTCATTAAATAAATAAACAAAACACAAAGGTGTACTCACTTTGTCGTCGTCGTGCCATAGTCTTCTTCAATAATAACGTTGTGATGCGCCGGTGGCGACCGCGACATATGAACATGTCCCAGGTTCTGTCTGAAGTGTTGGCCGTTCACAACTGGCGCCTCAGTTTGCGTCGCCATATAATAACTCTCGTTCCTCAGTCCCGTCAGTCTGTCTATCACAGGGTTCCAACCGTCCAGTCGACTCCATTCAAAGCTATCCCGCTTCGTGTCATGAGGTCTCTCCTCGTCCCTCTCCAAGTAGCCCTTGCTGTCATCCGATTGGTTGGACCAACTGTTGTTGTTGATTGTGACGATTGACGCGTGCTTCTTCGAGCCTCTGACGTCTTGGTTGAATCCATCATTGTTGTCGTATTCTTCGTTGTATTTGTAGTTGTCTACGGGTTTGTTCTCCTTGTCACCGGTGTAGATGATGGTGTTGAATTGTGAGTTCTGTGAGTTCTCGTTTGAGGTGGTTGTGTCGTTTCCGTTCGGTGGGGTGTCGTCTTTCCAGCGCGCTGAGTTGTCGTTGTTATCTTAAAAATAACATTATTTTAAAACTTCTGAAGTACTTTCGTACACGTCTTTGAACTTTTAGGTTATATGATTGTCTTGTTTTCTTTACTACAGCCAACCTGGAGATACAATTTACGTAAACAAGCAGTGGCGTATTTTTCGTTATTACGATGAAATCACGTTAGATTTACGTAAATAAACCTCGCAACATAAGTTTTTACACCTTAATTTAACTATTATTTCTACTAAAAACTTCCATAAACATGTAACGAAAAGTAAGTTTTAGGTTAAGTATACTGACGATTTGTTTACATAAATTGTATATCGAGTTAGGCTGAAGTATAGCTATTAGCTACCTACATTATATATAAAATAAAATCGTACAGATCAATCGAAGTTGGGATGGGTGACAAGTGGCATTAAATTGTCGGCCCTGGCTTTTAAGCCGTTAAGCCATCACGGAGGCCTTTAGGCGGCCTAAAAACTCCGTCACAAGAGTTTGCCACTAGCTCATGCGAACTTGCTGACTTTAGTATATACACATAGCAGCAAAAATATTCACTTACCAGTTCTCCTAGCTATTGTGAGTGATATGCTGCCTATTTGCTGCGGCCTCGAGTGCAATAGCGCCCGTCGTAAGGTCTCCATCGCCTCTGCATTCGATTGGCCGACCAAAGGTACACTGTTGACGCTTAGTAGCTGGTCGTTTGTGTGTAACCTGGAAATTATACGCGCACTTAAGTAAACTAAAATGATGTATACGAAATATAAAAGCCTATTAACCTATCTTTCAATTTGATGACCAGTTTCTGTGTGATAAAACCACAAAAATCAAAAACGTAAAATCATTTCCAGGTTCTCTAAATTAATTGAAGGTCTCTTAGCATCTAACTTAGTCGCTGGACGATACACTAAAAGTGGTCAATCCTATTTTTTGCAGGCCTTTAACGAAACGCACTAAGGAAGGAGGTCTCCAAAATGCAGGTTACCCTAGTTTGGAGACCACTAATGTCTCGATTAAGAAGCTTTGTTGTTATATCAATAAACCTTATTATTATTATAGCTCTGCTTTTACAGAAGGTGGAAATAATCTAGAATAAAAAATGAGTGTGTAAACTGATGTAACCTGTACCTTCCATCCCTCGAAGCGGCTCCACCGTGCAGCACAGACTTGATGAAGATGCCCAGGTCTTGAGGGTCTGGTCCCACAGTCACCTTCCCCTTCACGCTGATCCCCAAACCTGCCTTCTCCGAGTCGTGTACTGGCACGTCCAGTCGCAGGATTAGGCGGTTACGAAGACTTAACACCTGGATGCAGAAGGTTGGATTGATTTCTACATTAAATACGTACACAGTTATTTTTCCTCTTCAAAATAAATAGCGAGAAATTAAATATCTCGTAGTAACTATATATCACTCTAATGGCGACTTGAGTCTTTTCTTGAAGACTAAGTCTTTACGCTTATTGGTATACTTTACGTTAAACAGTCGGTCCCGGATTTTAAGTCGTTAAGCCATGACGGAGGTCTTTAGGCGGCCTAAAAACTCCGTCACTAGAGTTGGCCACTAGCTCATAACGAACATACATACATACATCAGTACACTATACAGATTAGCTGATCATGGTGCCAGGCTATGAAGTAGCTAATATAATAATGTTAATCCATGGTAAGTATAACATACATTCACACTTTCTGTCCAAATCTATTCAGCCGTGACAGAGTTGAATGGGAACAAACATACACACAAACTTTTGTATTTATAATATTGATATGATTAACAATATGTATTGAGGTATAATGGGCACACTTACAGAACTAGACGAAGTATTGAGAGCCTCTTGCAGCGCACTTTCGGCGCTCTGGTCTTTACTAAGCAGATCGTCTTTGGAAGAACTCTTCGGTATGCGGCCGCGCGTGGAGCCGTTGCTATTGTTGATCGCACTCACTATGCTGGACACACGACCGTTTTCTGAAGGCTTCTCCTTGGATGGAGGGGAACCGATGGCCTTTTCGGAGTATTTTGACGGACTCTGCTGGGGTTCTACCCTCTGAAAACCCACTCTTCATCAAAGAAGGAACTTGCAAAGGATAACAATCTAACATTTGGGGTTTCTTTTTTCACTTGGGGACAAATTCCTATAATGAATGATGAAAAAAATTACACCAAGACATAATCGCTATAGAGGGCTGAAGAGATGGTTTTGGCTGTGACAATTATAATGAGGCATTTGAAGTTTGCCACTAGCTGTCGCCACAGGGGTTCAGCTCAACTATATAGTCACCATGACAAGATTAAAGAACCAGAAGGTACCTGTGTCCGGTGAGGCGCGGGTCTTTCGACCACGATATCCACGGTGGAGTCCGTGGGGGTGTTCCTCAGTAACGTGACGACTTGTTGCTGTGTAAGACCTGATACTGACACGTTATTGACAGAAACCAGCCGGTCGCCGGCTCGGAGCCGCCCGTCTGATACCGCTGCACCCTGGACACGAAAATATATACATTATTATCACATCCTGGGGTGGGCAGAGCCACAAGTAAACATAAGAAAACTTGCAGCCACTTTAGATTTAGTCCTAAGATGGATATGGTGAACCATGGTGAATCAGCCCATCGCCCATTATGTTGCAAAGGATACTATCCCTTAGTCGACTTTTACGACATAAATAGTTGTCCGGCTGTTGTTTAATTAGGTCTTTCCGATAGTAATTACACCGCTATCTATACATCAGCTAAACTGTAGGTACAATTAACAAACAAACCGCCCATAATTAACCTAAAACTTACTTTTTCATTACAGGTTTATGGAACTTATAAGTAGTACCTACCTACTAATAAAATTAAGGTGTAAAAACTTATGTTGCGAGGTTTACTTACCCAAAACTAAAATATTTTTACCGTAATAACGAAATATATATAAATTGTATCTTCAGTTTGGCTGAAGTATAGTGATTTAGCAGTCATAGGAAATATGTCCAAAAACTATACATAGAGATGATGGAACAGCTTACCTTTGGCAAAATATTCTTGATATAAATAGGACAGTGCCCACCAGTGGGATTGTCCCTTGTGGTTATCGTGAATCCGAGTCCTTTCTCGCCTTTGACTAAAGTGACGGACACACTCTGCGTAGCTGAAGTAGGTTTTGTTTTGGCACTGGGACTGACGGGGACTTCCAAGCCTGATATCGCTCGTTCACTGTTGCCTACTGAAAAAAAAATACTTTTAATATTAGGTACTACGAATTAAACTGGCACTACTTAATAATGACTACGAAATTATAATCATGAAGCTTTTTCAAAAATATAAAACCAGGTACTCCAGTAATTTGTCAGATAGGGGTCAAAACTCCCAAATTATTGGACTTAACTTTAATCAGTCTAAACCTAGGATAACAAGAAAAACCGGTGAAATAACGAGCAAATGGTTTTCAGGGAATGTTTGATTATTATTTTATGTAGTTCATACCTTCGGGTAAGAGATCTAAGGGTCGCTCTTGTACTGAATGACCACTCGCCACGTTGTTGACTCCTGACACCCACCTCAGCATGTCTTCAACTCTGAAAACCATAAAACATGGTTATTTTTCTTTTTCAAACTCTACGAAAACGACGTTAAGTCAAAACCTTTTAGTTTTTACGTCACCAATGATCTATCCCGGTTAGAATATTTTACCAACGGACGACAAGTCGTTTAAGGTCGTTCATTACCACGGTATCGATGTTTTTCAACAGATATCAACTTTGCTATTATGAACGATCCGTCATTCGTTAGAAGAATATAACCGGACACTATAAAGCTGTGTAAAAGACGTAGCAAAATGTAATAATGAAATGAAGTGTAGTTTGATGTAGATTGTAAGTGTACCTGTGATTGGTGACAGGAGTGTCCTGCCCTAAAGGTTCCCTTCGCGCGTCTCGCGGAAGACTTTTACTGCCGTAAGTCTGAACTTTCTCAGCTGCGTCTAACCACACCCCACTCCTGTAAATGGTTATGAAATGCATCTGAAATGTTCTAAAGGAGGTAACTTTTATGAGGGATTTAGCAATTGAAAAGATAATGTTGCAAGTAGCTTTCATTTCTAAATGTTGTTCAATGTTGTTGTAGGCACTACTACTGCTATACTAGTGTTACTAGTTCTTTTAAATTTCGTGCACTTGACATAGCATGTTTTCGTAATAATTCATTTCAATGTTATAGACAGTAACTATTTCAGATCATAAAATCCTTATTTTAACTCTGAGAGAATTCGGATTATATCACATTTTTATATCAGTTTCGAACGTAATTGTGATCACGACCTACCAATTACCTTAATATTTATTTGTGATGCAAAAGACAATGTAACAGTGAATTTTAATGTGACTTTCGGGATAATTGCCAGCAAATGGAAATTAGCTGAGTCGTTACTCCGCTTTGTCCCGTTGCGAGTAAGAATGTGTTAATAGGTACCTAAGCGCTTCTCAAATGGTAGGTAGGCAATATACTGATTTTGAAGTGTTTGAGATTCCTCGGTGTAGTTTCTAATATCTATCTCCATTAGGGGCTATTAGAATGTTTGCAGTGTGCTACAAATTGTTCAATTTAAGGCCTGACAGAGCTCTGTGTTCCGCAAACATGTAGAGGCCAGATTCACTTCTAAAATGACACTTGAAACAGGTAACTGAGTCGATTAGCACCAAACATTTTTTTACTAACATCACCCATTTTCATGGACAACTTGACGACGGCACACAAAAAAAATTTATATTGCCCATCGCATATTTTGACTTAGGCAAAAATTGCACAATTTAAGCTAAGTACACAAGAAGGGTTGATGACATCCAAAAAGTTGCGGACGCACAAGATCGAGGAGGCTGGCAAAATTGAAAGGAGGCCTATACCCAGTAGTGGGCGATACCAGGCTCAAATGACGATGATAATGATGACACTTCAAATGCTTAAAAACATTGCATTTCTTACCCAGGTCCGGAGAACTGCATCGAGAGTCTATTGGTTTGCCTCTGGAAGTGCCCGGCGCTGAGTCTGTCGGGCGTGTCCGGAGGCCTGCCGTCCGACATGGGGTGCTTCTGTGACGTCCTACTGCTGTCATCTCGACAGACTACTGCTGCTGACCAGCGTTTCGTTTGTTCCGTCGCCTGAAATACAAAAAAATACACTAATTAAGAGTAGCTGGAAAGAGTAGCCCAGCAGCAGTGGGACATTTCAGGCTAAACATAATTTTAAAACCAGCGCTGCTGTAAACCTGAGATTGGTATGCTGAGATTGAACCTTTTTGGCCACACCACAACGCCGGCCGATTGGTTCGCGGGAAAGGGGTTTTCTTTTTTGCTTAGTCGTAGGTAATCTTCTTGTGTAGTAGGTAGGTATGCAGTTTTATATTTGTTTGTTTGTTTTTCTTTCTTTCTTAAGAAAGTCCCTTTTCTGTTCTTAATTGTTTTATCGTAATGCTTGTTTTGTGTGCATGTATGTGATAAATAAATGATTTTTGTTATTTCTTTCTTTCTATTCGTAATCGTCATCTACATTAAACTTTAGTCAGATTAACTAGAACCCACATAAAAAGTATCCTGTGTGTACCAGGTCATAGTAAAATCCATTCGGCCGTTACGGGGATGAATGGAAACAAACCCATTCACACATAAACCACTAGGTAAGGCCTTTTAATGCAACTTTTACCTACACTAACGGAATGCATAAATTTTCGCATTTATTGTTATTAGTGTGAATTACGTTAGAGAAACCACAGTTTAAGAATATTAAGAGATACTCTAAAAAATGAACAGAGAAACAACACAAGCTTGAACAAGTGACTTTTTAATTTCTAATTGCCATTTAGTGGGCGCTAAGTGTTTATAACTATAAGTTTGGTGTCGTGGGAAGTCTCTTGCAGTGTCGTAGAGATAAAGCTCATAACAAACGGTTAAGCCTATAACAGCTGGCCTTAATACTCTTCAATTTGAAGATGTCTATCGCAGATTCACAACTGCTACGGCTACATTAATGGAATACCTACGGCAAACTATGTAGCAATATGATTCTTCTTAGAAAAGACAGAGATGTAAAATGCAAACATTCACTAAGACGTGACACCTTCATGTTTTTAAATACCTACCTATTAGGTATTTAAAATATTTGAGGTAGACTTTCATGTATTAAACATTATTCGCCGCGTCATTCACACAGCGCTCGCATGATGTTCTATACATTTTCGTAGTAACTCGTGGCGTTGCACTGACGCGGCGTCACAGACGCTTGATTGACACTGCGCTCGATAATGTAGCCGTAAGGTACAAAACAAACGTGACTGCAGTTAGGTGTTCTAAATTTTATAAATTCACATGTCTTTTGGAGAGGCTAGGCTGAAACTATGGATGTTCAATTTGCTATTGATCCTTTTTGTTTATATTCACTTATACTCACATAATTTAGCCATCGCTATCGGCAATTTTTTTTTTTCAAAAAATTAAACAAAATAATTACTAATTGAAATCAGACACTCATCATGAAGGTCTTTAAAAGATATACGAACTCATTCTCACGTTCGAAATTTGAATTTATTTGAGTTCTCTGTTACGGGCAAGTGACAGGAACATTGATTAAATTTTCGAGATAAAAAGTATGAAAAAGTGCGTTGTCTCGTTGGCGTTGTTTTGTTTTGCTTACCGTTCTTTGAGGTGGTAATGTTTCTTGGTGTAAGGTAGGTTCACTGCCTCTTCGGACTTGAAGCCCGCTCGAGCCATCTTCCAAGTCTCCCGCGCCAACTTCGACGCAAGAGTCCGTGTTGGGCACTCGCATACTGCCCCCGACTCCACCGCCACCCTGAAATCAACCATATCCCTTTGACATAAGAACTATAACAAAATGGATGATGAAATAATGCAGTAGCATGAGAAAGTGATGGAACTGTAGTTCGATACGCATCGCAGCATTGCGATGTGAACGGTTTCTGCTGTAAGTTTTCAACCTCAATTTCATTACGATGTTTATTATTCGATTATGATCATATTTATTTATTTAATAAGCAATTACATATCTAATTACTAACAGACTTGCAACCAATTTGTTCTAAGAATCTGGTATTATGCTCTGGAGGGAACAAGTGTGTTTAGAGGGGCACGTAAAGAAAGCACTCTGCACAAGGGCACAGAATACAAATTAGTATGAGTCGGTATGTCACTAAGTGCAAGACATAACATGAACGAAAGTAAGTGCGTCCTGCCTAGACATGGACCAAGTCGACCCTGACTTGGCTATTCTACTACAACATTGCATAAGTAACGTGTCAGAATAGGTAGGTATAAGCAGAGTACATAACAAGCTTTATATATTTAATAGTGCGGTAGTGCGCGGTCTATAATTCTGTTAGCCTAGTTTCAGCTTGTTATCTACTAAATACCTACCTAGCCATAGATAGGATCGTTGAAAGGAAGCGTGGAAGGCTTGTTTTGAAGTTTGCAACCATAGGTAGTCTCTTATAAAACCATATACTAGCCTACTCTTTCGTAAGTTTATTTAGTTTCGATATTAGGAAGATACCCAGCTATAGGTAGTACGGTCGCCCAGCGTACTTACCTAGGTACTTAACGACTGGTGGGAAATAAAATAAGTCACTTTCAAACTGCATTCACAAAATCATAAAGAAAACACTGATTTATAGGGAGATTTTGAATGGAAGTAGATAATTAGGTACCTAGGTACATATTAAAACTATGAACCGCAAGTTACAAGACTATTGGTTTCTTCTAGATGTAAAAACAAATACATATGCACGTGGGTAGGTAATCTTACCTTTTTTGATTTACGACACGAACACTTAGAATAGCACAAACCCATATTGAAATTGCGACTGGCACACAAACTAAATCGTTTTCTACTTGACGACATGTTATGAAATGAATTTTCATGTTTGCACAAACTCATTTTCTGAACAAGTCACGACAGGATTTTTTCTTTTTTTTTCGAGTAATCTATCATCAGTCTGACTGAAATGCCGCGCAAACTTAACTTTCGTTCTTAGATGATCTTAGGCTAAGGACGGGTTGTGCATTCTACCAAATTATACCAATTATTTTTTTTAATCCACTATCATATCAATATGTAGGTAACATGTTTGAAGATTGCAGATAACTTGCTCTCTGGTTTCAGAAATGCTACACCCCCATAATTATGTGACATAAAAGCAGCAGAACAATCACTGTTTGCATTATTATAAAATGGTATGAATACAGCAATCATAATTTTATGGTAATGAAAGAGGTTCAAATGCAAATTTTAATTTCAATATTTACGCTGCTCCCCTTCACCAAGCCCCAGTAAAAATTAACCTTCTAAAATCTAGTATTTTTCAATTCTGTGTTCTACATCCTAATACTATAAATGCGAAAGTTTGTGAGGATGTAAGGATGTGTAGGTGGATGTGTGGATGTGACCAAAATGGTACCTTATTCATTGCTCTGGTTGGATATGTTTACTTTACTTGACAGTAAAAGCGAAAAAGCGCTCCTGTCGTAGCTTGCTTAGATGTTCTTGATTGATCGTTAAAGTTAAGCAACGTTGTGTGCGGTCACAATTTAAATGGGTGACCGCAAGTGGTATTGCGAGCTGAGCGCTTCCATGCTTCGGAGGGCACGTTAAATAGTCAGTCCTGGCTTTGAAGTCGTCAAGCCATGACAGAGGCCTTTAGGCGGCCTAAAAACTCCGTCACAAGAGTTGGCCACTAGCTCATACGAAACGACGACTTGACAGTACTGATCAGAACTTACCCTAAACATGTCAGGGGAGGCGGTGCCGGCGGAGGAGCCACTAGCGCCATCTGCCTGCGCGGCCCGCGGCTGCGGCGCCTGCGTACATTCAGCAGTGAGGGTCTCCCTGTCGTCAGCTACGTCCCGGACGCGGTCGTCGGGGTCGAGGATCCCGCCCGAGCTGGCCCGGAGTGCTCGCACTCCCACCCATGTCTCTGGACCCTGAAATAAAGAGAGAAAAACGTTAATCTCGAAGCTCGAAGCTGCCAGCGGTCATCTGCGACCTGCGACCCATAGCGAACAAGAAAAAGAAAGGCTAGGCAATTAGTGTCCCTCCGACGCATCTGGACAGATTCGCATTTTATACCCCACTTTCGCATCTTCTGATAGCTGAACCTCTGTAGAAAATTATTTGAAACCATTATCATTAATTGTGCGTTCTCGGATAATGTAACGATGTCTACAGATATTTATTGAGATTTTTTAGTTCCTTCCTCTACAGCAATGAGTACCTAACAGTAACCATACGACAGCTCACATTGTTTTAGTGAATTTCAGTGTTTTTCTCATAATGAGGCGACGATAAAGAGAAGCGTGTACAGTTCCCACGCGGCATTCGCGTATTCATTCGCAGTGAATGCCAGTTATATACCTACGTGGCCCGACCGTTTTGTCTGTCTGTTCGTCGGCCTTTGTGCGCCTGTCGCCAAGATCTTTCATGTCAAAGGCGGTTGTACATAAGCGAACATCAATCTACTCGCAAAATGAGGCTTCAAAAGATCGGTTGCCCATTTATCTTGCACAGCCACAGCGCTCTTAAAACTTTTTGTTTTAGTAAAAAGCTGACATAATTGTGCAGATAAATACCCATGACACGCTTTTCCGCTCCTGTTCTTTCCTGGTGGACAAACGGGCTAGCTTCTTGAGACGCGGCGGCGGCACCGGTTCCAACGATGTCACCTCTGACTGCATTGTGCCATGAAGCTGTCTACCCCTACCACACATCACTGTCCAAACCGCACGATATTCTTATAATCATTTCGAACCGATTTCACTGACTTTGTTTCAAAGTCGAGAAACGATTGCTGATGTTTTGTACACAACTGAATGCATTGAGCCGATCTAAACATTTGGAGGTAACGCTGGCTGATCGGACCTTGACCTTCGCGCTCTACTGACCAAACACAGTGGAGCTCACGTGCCTTGCACCAGATGCTTCGCCCCATAAGAGCTGCTTGATCTACGGTACCGTTAAAGTATTTTCAGTCATATCTGGGACGTTTTCACTTCATTTAACTCAGTAAATATTCAGGTTTTACAAGCATACCTACTTATAACTCTACCGCAGAATTGTGTCACTCATGATAAGTTGTAAATATAGTATTGAATCATAGCTGGTTCTAGTGACTGATACAATTACGACGACTTTCTAAGGCTGCGTCCTCACTGGCTATCTACGCGACTATAACTCGTCGCGGCGTTCGTCGCGTTCCGGTGCGACCGCGTTCTTACCAGATGGTATTTACCACGATTTTTTTTTACTATTCTGATATGGTATTCCAGACAGATTTCCTCTAGAATATCACATCAGAATACATCTGTCGAGTAGCGAATATGCCGAATTACGAATCTGTCCAATCCAGAATCTGTCCAGTAGCGAATCTGTCGAATTACAAATCTGTCCTATACCCCTTATATTAATTTGTTGGGCTTCAGTAAATCCAAGAACTCCCTGTTTTCCATCACTAAGAGTGGACCCATCGCCAGACGGGTACCTACCTAGATATTGAGAAACTCCATTGTAATTGCAGTTCCGATTACAGAATGTAAAGACAGCCAACTGGAACAACATGCGATCTTCTTGGTAATAAGAAGTGGCATCGGAAAAAATCATAACACAGCTCATGATTTCGTGCTTGATTAACAGGTATCTTGTTTAGGGTTCCGTACCCAGAGTGTCAACGGGACCTTTTACTAAGTCTCTGCTGTCCATCCGTCTGTCCGTCTGTCCGTCTGTCTGTCTGCGGGCTGTATCTCATGAACTGTATGTAAATTTGAAATTTTCACAGATTGTGTATTTCTATTGCTGCTATGTCAACAAATACCTACTTAATAAAAATCAAATCAAATAAAAGGGGGCCCCATACAAGACACATTTTTTTAAGTTCGTAATTGATCATCGAAGCTACCTACTTAAAACATACATAAAGTAAAAGTCATAAAAAAGTACATGTGCGATGGTACGAAACCCTTCGTATGCGAATTTGACTCGTGCTTGACTGGTTTTTTTATTCTACATTGCTGCTCAAACTGAATTATTGTTAGGCCTAGTTTCTAAACTAATAAAAACAAAACTTTTTTTAAGCGTTTAAATAAGTATATAGGTAAATAGCTCTTATTTGTTTAAACCATTCAAATCATGGCTGTAGGAATTTATTAATATTATGTTTATTCATGAGATGGGTATTATCTAATTCCTACCTCCACATCCTAATAAGCTAATGCCAACGGAAATTCAGCCTTTATAGTCGAAAGCGTGCTTCGAATACCAAATGGCCCACACTGCGTCAATACCTATTGTTACCTACCAAAGTACATGCTTCCACTAATCTGATTACTGAAAAAGGTGTGAACCTTTGTTCTGATTCGTGTAAAACAATAACAGAGTCAGGTGATGAAATATTCGATTTGGAAATGGATTCCGAATGCACACATTTGAAATCGCTCAATAGTGTAACAACCATAAACTGTCGCTTACTGACCGTGTTTTTACCCGACTGGGAAGAAGTATATTAATGTGTATGTATGTGCATTCCCTTGGAGAGAAAGAAAGAAAATAATTTATTGGAAACATACACATAAAAATTACAGAAATGAAAAATTAATTAAAAGACGCATAGATAGGGCAAAAGATGGGGCTAGTACATAACACATGTCCTGGTTTCTCTGTCAATCAGATAAAAGTTGCCAAAAAGGCCTAACTCGCTTTGAGCTAACTTCAGTTGGGTACCAGGTACCAGGTGAAGTAGCGCTGGTTTTCAGTCAGGACCTTATTTTTGGCTGAAGCTGTAGTCCAAACGGCTAGACAGATGTTGACAAATGAGATGTCGTTGGATTCATTTAAACGACGAGAGTGTCATAGGACATATGAAGTGTCAAAAATCCAACATGGCTGCTGTAAAAAGACATGTTCTGCCTCTGTAGTCACAAAGCTGCACGCATTTTGACAAATTAGGTTTTGTTAGTTTCGCCTAGATAGAAATTTGTTGATATTATAATGTAAAAAACCAATATGACAGCTTTAAGGAGCCGTTTCCAATTAACTTAAGATAACATAACTAAAAACTAAGACTAAATTCGCACAAATTCATCACCATCATCATCATCACCATGTGTCACAAATCAAATATGTCAGACCTACAATTCTACCTAAATACTACGCATTCGGGCTTTTTGTTATTTTAAATGAGTACTTGTTTTGTTTAATACTTTTGATATTCCAGTTCTTACCCACCGTCCACCCCCTAAGACAACCTGCGTGAAACGTGGATTTTTTTTACAACGGCTTACCACTTCTATGCAAAGGAGATTATTAGATAGGTCTGATCGAACCATAAATAATTTATCAACAAATAGGTAAGTAGGAATACCTCGAACGATGAATACCTAATAATTCTTGCCTCGAGACAACTCGCGAAATGGTTATGTAAATATATTGCACTTGAGGTGTTGGTTTGAAGATTTCTCAATGTTTATGACTGTAATATGTAGATATACTCAGCCATTAATTTTTTATCTAGGTATATTATACACCTACGTGGTACTTTAGCTATGACTACTACTACTACTACTAGTGTCGCTAGTTCTTTCGAACCAGTTTGGTGAAAGGATTTTAAGTGCGCCTATTTTAATCTCCTGCCATTTTGACTATTACAGCACTATGATTACTTGTGGTTTTGCTTACTCTATTAGAGATACGGGCGTGATAGTATGTACTTATCGCATTACTTTTGTCTGAAATTTTTAATTTAATCTACAGTTATAATCTTAGTTAGAAAAAGAGCATTTGAGGCGCACTTAAAATCCTTTCACCACACTGATTTCAAATAACTAGTGACATTAATAGTAATGTAGTTGGTTAGAAACACATTCATTTCATCATGAAATGCATTTAATTTTATAGCGTAGAGAAACACTATGTATTCAGTTGTGTACAATTCAAACTTTCACAAACACTGATTTTTCCTGAAATAAAATTAATAATTTCGATATCACTGCGTTGTAATTTTTTTGTACTTTATTTATCGAATGATCATGAAGGAACGCGACACGCACAACCGCGCGACTCCTCCGTGCGAAGTTATGAAAGCAACTAAGCGAGTGAGCGTTAGAAATATCTCCAACAATGAACACAAACAAAAACTCAATCATTCTACTAAACTGCTTCATAATTTTTCAAGGTCCGTGGGTTTAATTAGAAGCAAGAACATCATTACTCTTTAATTAGGTACCTACCGACTGACTGTTGGTTGTGATTTGCGCGTTGAGCACTTCAAGGGTTTTTGTCTAAAGTACAACTGAATAATTTAATTACCAGTTTTTAGGGTTCCGTACCCAAAGAGTGATTACGGGACCCTATTACCTCAGCTGTCCGTCCGTCTGTCAGCGGGCTGTATCTCATGAACCGTATTTTTGAGTTGAAATTTTTAAAGTATATATTTCTATTGCCGCTAAAACAACAAAAATAAAATAAAAAAGGGGGCCCATACAAGAAAAACATTGTTTTACTTTCGTAATCGATCATCGATGTTAAGCAACACTAGGCGTGGTCAGTAATTGGATGGATCAAGTGACTTTTTGCGCATTTTTTTTATTGTATATTTCTGTATTTCTTTTACGATCGCGAATGATCTAATATTTACTGTTTATGTACGGAACCCTTCGTGTGCAAATTCGACTCGCACATGGCCGGTTTTTTATACCTTTCGAATACAAATCTGTACTTTGGTGGATTTGCCTTTGGGGACTAAATAGAGGCCTAAATGGAATATCTGTCTTAGATAGAAGAAAGGTAAAGATTACCCAACTACGAGTATAACACCTACAGCCGAAGTTAAATAAAGTTTAAAATAATAGTCAAATGAGACATTTATATGTATCGTAGGTGGAAAGGTAGACATCCCGATAATTATACGTTAAAGAGAGATAAGGATTTAGTTATTCATTTTCATTTGGACAACGTACGAGTAGGTGTACGGTGCACTTGGAACGTACGTCTTTGTTAGACTACGCGTATAGTTACTAAGTGTTTTTAAACTAGATCTTATCACAACTACCATATCAATGAACCGCTTTATTAATAAAAACTATGAGTGACTCATCATATTGGCCGATTATTATTACTGGTCAGTTATGCACAAAAACTAATCATGTCTAGACTATCGGAAAAACATTCAAAGCTCACATTCACTTCGACACGCACCCATATTTGCAGACTTGCCCAAGTTGCCCAATATTTGAGCACCTAACATGTTCTATCGCGAATGCCACTTCTCGATGATACCTAGCCCAATCGTGCCGGCACTGATGACTGTGTTGACACAAACTGGCCATGTGTTTCGCATTAAAAGATAAATTACTAAAATTTTCATCAAATTACTGAATTAATTATGCAGAGAGTTATAGCAAGCCGCAAAAGGTACCTACAAGTATTGTGCGACCAAACAGTGTTTGGTCACACATAATATTTGAAATTTTATGGATAAATAATATATTATTCGGTGATGAGAGCGTAGTAGATGATGTGAAGTTGATGTCTGGTATGTCAAAGTATAATGTTAGAAGATACTACAATTTTTGAATAATCATTTCTATACTATTTTACGGACTTTTCCTTAAATCAAAATACTTGTTATTGATCTGCGTCATCATAATGACGTCTGTGATTCGCAACGCTAAAAAATAAAATAGCTACATTTTAGCGCGTTTTTTAGCAAAATCTGTGTTGCCCATACACTGAAATATTATCAGCAAAAGCATACAAATTATTATTAATCGTAGGTAGATGCAACGCGTCTCACTGATTAGCACAAGGACGAAGAAATAGTTTTATCTTTGCGCTATTGGCTTGTAGGTTTTATAGGCTTAAACAGAAAAACATGACATAGTTGCGTCATTTTGTTCGGAATTTTAACTTTTAAAATAAATTCCGCTCTGTTAGCACATAGAGTAGCCTAAACTATGTGGTTTACCAACACAGAAGTAGATAAATATTTAACCTGAATAAAAAGTATTTACATAAAAAGTTCGTAAAAATAAATCAATATAATGCAATGATAGATTTAAAAGTACTTTTTGACATATAAGAGAGTTCTACAACACTAAAACTATGGAAATTTTATTTTTTGATTCAATTTTTTTCTAGCTATCCCTGTTTCAAAATCTGCAATATTTCTTTGAAAAGATTTCAACGGGAGCCCCTCTACGAAGCTACGATTGCGTAGCAATCTTCTACGATAACACGGGTTAACTAAACTATTTATTTTATTACGCCTTCCTAATACCACTAATTCTAGATAAGCATACCTTAAAAAGTGATAAAAAGCTTACTTACGTGGCTGAACCAGCATTATTATCTTTGTGTAATAAATTTTGAAGAAAACCGAGAAACACAATAGTAAATGAATATAAATAACGTATTACCACGTATTACCTAATGTAAAGTGGGATTGTTTTTGGTTAAGAGCTAATAAAGTTTGGACTTTCACCAGCGTTTTTGGGAATCTATCGCACACAATCATTGTCTCCAAGACCAAATCAAGAAAATTTTAAGTATGAATAGAAAATGATTTCTAATACAGATTACGCTTCCCATAAAGTCACAATAGATGATGTCATTATACATATTTTAGGTAACGTTCAGGCTATACTACCGCTATTCTACTTATGCCTTTATTTTCGAAGTTGGTTTGCATGACATAAAATACTTCTACTTTAACAGCAGTGTCCTCGAGAACGCATATCGCCTCTTCTATGCATAACACCAGTTTATTCAAATGACTAGACATTGACATGACTAACTAATTTAATTAGTCAATGTACCAGTGAAGTTCAACGGCCTATCGCGTGAACACAGTACTATAGTAACGACAAACTAATTGCACAGGTGCGTTTTAATGAAGGTACTTTCCAGCACTTTCGGAACACCACAGGCTCCTGTGAAAGTGATGACAATAGGAACGTGTAGACATTTGACATTCTGAAAGGTGAATTTATAAAGTAATAAATACACACGATTCTTAAGTGTATTTTTAAAAGACCTTGTTTTATAAGTGTCAACAATGAAAATACGTAGTGCTCTTTAAACTAAAATAAAAATTTGCAATAGCAAACACTTTCTTACCAAATTGTCATGATCCTTAGGGAGGATGCTTCTCTGGAGTTTCTGGACAGGATAAGTCTGCCTCCACCCAAATAGCCTCACAAGCTTGTCCGCCATATCTTCGCACCTCGGAGATGAATCCTTCATTTTATATCTCAGTTTCAAACTCACTTACACTTAATTGCGTTACATTTAATAAAATTATGTAAACAATGTTTATTTTTAAAAATAAAATCACAATTCTCAAAATAATTTTTACCTAGTGTCTATAAATCTTTAAGAATATGTGCAAAAAAATTATTTTCTTTGAAGATTCAATCAAACAATAACTTGTACCGGTCAAACCACTAGCTAGTTTGCAAAAACAGAATGAGACGTGGAAAAAATGGCGCGTCCGGCCGCGGCAGTGGCACGACTCCGTTATCGCTGTCAGCGTTATCTGACTATCACCTCCCCTCTACCGCACATTCACTTTACAATAGACGTACCGTACAAACGCGAGCTTCTCTACTGCAGAATGACTACCAATTGCACTGACCACCATTGTAAACATTAAGAAATACGGCAACGAACAAGTCCCACAAACATGCTAGATATGCACAATCCAAGAGTCCAACACAGTTATCATTTTCTTGCCCTTATCCCACTAGGTGGGGTCGGCACACCATGTTTCCCTCTTCCATTTTCTCATATCACTCGTCATCTCCGCACTCACTCCTTTCACACGCATATCGTCTTTCACACAATCCATCCATCTTTTCCTTGGCCTTCCTCTAGCAGTATATCCATCCACATTCATATTCATCATAGAGTCCAACACAGTATTGACCATAAATTTTCATTGATGACTTCGAAGAATGTGAGACGAAAAGACAAGTGAACGGAAATATAATATCTGATCGAGCTTAAAAAGCCATTATGGCTAATTAGAACGGAGTCGACACTTTTTGGTCAACGGACAAGTGGTACAAAGAAAGCGTGGGTCTTAAGTTGCATGTGTGAATTGAAAACACAGAAGTATGCTAATATTATTTGTGAGCAAAATAAAACTAGGAGGTAACACGTTTCGTTGTACTAAGCAGGTAACTATGTTTTTTCCGTCAAGTAATTTAAAGTTAGTCTGGGTACAACTTGTCGCCTGCTCGGATCAGTAAAGCGTAACCACGCATATTTATAAAACACAGTTAATTATGCTACAGGAATTAACAATCACCATAAAGATTGCAAAAAATTACGGAAGCGAAACTAGCAACAATATGTACAATACAGGTATATAGATAATAGAGAGGTAGAGTAAGTAACCCATGCCAAAGGTATTTAGTTATTTACTAATTATGGGTTAATTGGTTTTTGATTTAAACTTAGTATAGCACCAATAGCCAAATAGAGAAAGCCATTAGCTGACCTATCAAATAAGTACCTAGATAACTAGGTATCACAGTAACTTCTCTTATAAAACTGTGGTAGGTCCCTATAAGCTATAGACTTAGACGAAAAAACACACGCTATGGATTATCTACTCAGTATCATTATCAAAAGTTATAAAAGGCAGATAAGTAGAGCATGATCTAGCTAAAACTATAATCATAATTAATTTTTAACTAGGCAGCTACTGTCCTCAGATCAATAAAACAAACGTTATTTTAATTGGAAAGTGCGAGCAACATGCATAAAATTAGACATGGTTACATCCATGAGTCGGTTTTGTTTGGATATTTGGTTACAGAGGTCCATGTAGAGAACAATTGACGATAACCACCAATCGATAGGATTACCTCCATTCAATATTGTCAGCGCCTCGAGGCACCATTGGAAATCACGTGGAATCTTTTACAATGTATGATGCTAAACAAATTAACAAAAGCTAATGAGAGAAATGACAGACGTGGCAGGGCTAGGTGGATACGTCTAGATATACATCTTTCAGACTGGTCTACCGCAGCAAGGGACGGAGAGAATTGGAAAAAAGAGAGGCTTTTGCCTTGCAAAGTTTATTTCTAACAGATACATATATATTTATTTAGAACACAGTTACAAAGACAAACTATAATAACATAAAAAACTTTAAGGTAATCGGTATAATAATAAGAAATAAAAATAACATATACCTATTGATTTAAAATACCACAAAACACCAAGATTAAAAAAAACTTTTTGTATTTGAAGTACATGATTAACTTCAATGGAAACTTGAAATGGTAATTTTCAGAGCGGGATTATAGAGAGCATCGCTGATTCTCTTCTCACAGAGCTTTCTACGTTATCTGGGTATCTAGATCGGTGCCAATGTACCTATTATGTTACCACTTACCCGTCCGCAAACAATAGCATGATAAACCCATGGCATTGGTAATGATTGAATGAGATATTCGTTATAATGTAGGTATTGGTTCCTTTTAATTCTGTTAGAAGAAACTACTGAAAACGTTGAAGCTCCGAGATCTTCTTGAAAAACAAGTACTTATTAGCTTACTTCTATCCTTGGGTCAGTGATTGGCTTTATGATGGCTGGCAGTAAGATTTCAAGTATTTTGCTCACTAACTTTTTTCATGTAAGTTAGTAGATAATGTGTTAGTAGATGAAAATATCGTGCCATAAACACCTATTCAAACAACTCACACTTCCGCAAATATATCGCATCGAGGAAATTACAAATTGCACGTCCATCGCGGATATATTTTTTATTGCCTTCCATTATTATTGCCCTGCCCATTCCTTTCTTTTGTGCTTTTCAGTCGGTATACCATATTTTGGTAAAGAAATTACGTTATATGACGGATATTGTGTTATCTATTACGATCAGATGAGCAACGTTTCGCGTGCTGTCACGCAACAGTGGATTTGGAATAAACGTGGAACTGGTAGACACTCCGTCATGACATCTAGCTGAATTGAAACTATTATTGCAATCATTATTCAATTGATTACGACGGCAGCGGGTTTACTAGGTATAAAAATGTACACTATTGAACAAAGGAAAGTAAATGAAAGGAATCAACGACACCATAAAATAAATGGACCAATCAACCTCTGTAGAAACAACGAATTAGCAAACCTTCCACATTTAAATTAACAGGAACTACAGGCTTTATGCAAACGCAAAATACCTAACTGAATGGCGGGCAGCAGCACAATGCCCTCGACACGAAATTGGAATTAGTCACTTGCTCCGTTACAACCTTATTTCATGTAAACTCGTTTTGGGCAGACGTTCTCACAGTCACATTATCACTGATTCACACTCCAAACGAATTATCAAAGACTTTTGAGGAGTTACTGAAATCGATGTAAACAAACTGGAGGCTGCGCGGTGAGCAACTGGCTTCGGTGCGCGCGCGCCGGTCGCTCGCGAGGGGGGCAGGTCAGGTCCCCCCACCTGCCTCCGAGACAGGCTAGCCATTGAAATGTACGCTAGTTGTGTAAACAATTGTTTCAGCTGTGTAACTAGCTGCTAGCATATCAATGCTTGCTATTATGGTATTTTTAAATGCATTATTCCTAAAAGCACAAAGGCATGTACTTACAAAAGTGTGTAGCGAGGTGAATTCAGTTAGATAGATAGGGTAATTTTACAAATAAAAACTTTCTACATAAAACCTGTTTCAAAATGTACTCTTCCGGTCGTCAATCAACGAGCCGAAAATCCTTGTCGCAAACTTGTAGCCCGGAACTCCTGGACGTTCCACGGCTGCAAAGGAACGTAGGGTGGCTAGCGTCAGTGGTGCGGAGAGCCTGGCGGACCGAGACGTGTGCGCGCCGCGGAACGCATAGGGTGGGGTGCCATCGACCAACCACCTCGCCAGTCAAGGCCAGACCAGTCATTTCTTAAATTCAATTTTTTAAGGCAAACCTCTGAAGAATTTTAAACTCATCACATATTTACCATGTGTGTAATGTAGGTACCCAATTTCATAAGTAGGTAAAATTGTTTGTGTAATATTTGCATTGTAGATTTCTTGAATAAATAAAACTTTTTGCCTAAAATTCAGTTGTAGCATGTATCATCTATCATTGTGTAAAACTGCGCCATCTACCCGTTACATAAGAAACTAGATAGCTGTCGAGCTGCTAACTTGCTACGAGGCTAAGGCCATTTACATTTACAAGACAAGTTGCTGGTAGTGTTGCATAGATGTCACTTTGTTCCTTATGCACCACAGCAGCCAACGGTTTTAGGTACCTTCCTCAATTAAGTGAGGAAGGAGATAATAATAAAATAATATTTTGCATGATCTCCAGAATCAGCACATTTGCTTTGGCCTTCATTTTAATAAAGCAGTTTAGAAATATAAAGAACGATCAACTGTTGTTTTGAAGAATAGTAAGGTGTGATTTTTCCGACATTCAAGCTTATGCTCTATTTTAAGAACCCACCTATGTTAATGAGTAAATTAAATAGGTACTCATTTAAATTACAGAAGCCCTGTAAATACCAGACTATTATGTTGGATGCAACTTTAAACTTGAGCTCTTTTACAGGATTACTAGGTAATCTACCTTTATGTAAGTAGTAAGAACTCATGTAAGTACCTTACCTATTAGAAGCAAGTAAGTATTTATTGATTATTTTGCTCATTTAGGTACATAGTGCTGCGTACAAGGTTTTAAAACTGGAACCATAAGTGTAAAAAAGTTTAATTGGTCGTTTGATGAGAAATTCTAATAACTAAATAAATAAATAACACCCAACAGTCTCATACATAGTCCTGACCCCACACCCTAGTGTCACCATTCCCTGTGACGTGGGTATCAGAAACTACGAGTACCATGGTACCACAACACCCAGACCCGGAAGAAATATTTGCAGAACATGCAAACATATCGAACCCGCACCTCTTGCGTCTCCGTCGAGCTATCGCCCGCCACGCCACCGAGGCCGTCAAAGTACTAGCCTACCTATTTACCCATACAAAAAGGTCCATACGGTCTATACAGGTCCATATATTGTAGTCATGACAGTGAAAATAGTTCTCTCATAATTCTCTCGCAACATAGTTGTTCCGAGGTACTAATACAGTTTTCCACGTGCTGATTACCACAGATTAGAAAACTTATTTTCACCTGCCCCGGAACAATAGACACAGCGTAGACCGTGACAAGGTTAGGGTTTTAATAATCCTTCACGATTGTGTAAACATTAAATTCATTTGCGAAACCAAATATCTACTAAACTCTTTCCAGGGTAAACTATGTAATCTAAGACATAAAACATTTGTAATAAATACATACATACATATTCACGCCCGTACCTCTAATGGAGTGGGCAGAGCCACAAGTAATCATAAGAAAACATGCAGTCACTCCTGATTCGAAGTTCCATCATATCGGAGATGATACTATCCCTTAGTCGACTTTTACGACGTGCTCGGGAAGAGAAGCATGAACGTATTCTATGTATCTCTTTACTCCAAGTATAGCAGAGAAGATAAATACCTGCATACAATAATTTAAAACTATATGAAAACAGACAGGCAAAGTGTACTTAGATAAAAAGAATCCTTTCAAGATTTGTTCCCCACAACTATTGTAGTTTTGTAAGGCTTCATCCTCGACCCTGGGAATCGTAGCGCCTGTACCACATGATAACTATTGAATAATCAATGGCATGCCATGCTACATTCAAGCATATTCAATCAGTTATAATATTACATAGCAAGGTCGACGACCCGCCTACATGCGAAATTTCTTACGAAGGATTATTCCATGAGAATGCAAAAGGTAAATGCAGTAAACAGTGTTGGCAGTTTTTAATGTGCTTGCAAATAAGTTATAATTCATATCAAGAGTTATGAAATTATGTAGATTAGGTAAGTAGGCATGATGTACTTTCCTATATTCTATTGTATTTCAATACTTTTTGTTTGTTCTTCAATAATATATTATGCAAATAGTCTGCCTAGGTTGTGCGTGTATTCAATGAGATCTAATTTCTAATGCTAATGAAGACAAGGACAAAATGCTTCAAGTAAAATAACTCATGCTAATATTACAATATTTCAAAGATAATTTAAATTCAAGTAAAGAATCAGAATAGAAATGAATTACTTAGGTACTTAGCCCTATTTTACAAAGCTATGGCGGAACTATCTTAAACTGATCAATGCACATAAAATGCATGCAACTGCGAATTTTAGCAGAAACTGTTCAGAAAATAGATCTGCAAAGTCGATCGCTTCTTTTTGTAGTATCTTTTTGAATTGCCTATCACGCTCGATTGTGCTTTTAAAATACTACAAAGTACTTTCACATAATTTGTTGAATGCATAATCATAGAATCCACTTTCATTATAAGTGAAGTGGAAACTGGAGGTTTATATTGTAGTATACACATTACCTGTTTATTTCCCTTAGCAGGGTGTGCACCGAAGTATGACACAGGCGTGGGAGAAAACGAGAGTGATCATTGCTTTGTAGGTGAATTGGTCAACCGCATTGCTAAGAAATAACTTGCAGTCAGACTTGCATTTTACCTAGCACATATGTAGAAATGTTTTAGTTCTGCTAGTGTCATCATAGGCTGTCAGGACTTCTTATCAGATCTTATCAATTGGGACGTTAGAACGTATTGATTTCCAATTCTGTGATTTGAACGCATATTCAAACCCGATAACAATATCATCTCTTGTTGAAAATTATTCTTTGCTTTTAGAAGCAATATGGATAATTTACATATTTCTAGGCCAACACCTGTTAGCTTTAAGCCGAGAGAACAACAAACAATCCTAGATAAGGCCACCCCTTCTAAGAAATACGTAAATGTGCTTTAAACTGTGGCTGAACAGCGGACTATGTAAATACCATTTCCGATAATAGTAAATCAATAGAATAGCAATAATCTTGTTCATAAATAAATAAGCACTAATCCTAGAACGTAGCTACCTAAGTGCTCAAAATAGTTATAAAACAATATCAAGGGCAACAGTGCACGAAAGGAGCCTTTGAGGCGCACTTTAAATCCTTTCAACACACTGGTTCGAAAGAACTAGTGACACGACTAGATAGATAGAAGGGCAATAAAACTTGATAGTAAAAAATACATACGATGTTATGATAGAAGACCACCCCGGTTACTGCCTATGATAAATGATGGAAATAATAGGGAATGATGTGGACTGCCACTCACGACATTCTATGGAAACTCACGGTGACACCGATGCGTAGGTCATGACTCGTGCGGCAGGACTGGCACACTGCACAAATGTCACTTAAAAAATCCTACAGACATAATATTACGTCTGTTTCTCATAGGGGTAGAGACCACGATTCTTCGATTACTACAGTCCTTACATATTGCTCTTCTAAATCTATAAACTAATGGACTTAAAGAAATACAACTCACAACACTTTATGTCCAGAACTTAGATCGATTTTGGATAAGTTAGTGGTTTTATTGTACAGTATAATATACTTTTCAAAACTTTGAAATGGCGTCAGTGTACAATAAAGAAATACACAATCCGAAATCATGCAAACAATGGTTACTCAGAATTTTTCATGATTTGCTTTGTATATTTTAATTGTAATACTGCGTGTCACAGTATTTTGAAACATATAAAATGTACTTACCTACACCTTTCTTAACCAAGCTTTCTCACATTCTACTTAAACTCAAGCTTCGATTTGATCTAGACATAATGATCTCGAAAGGATTTAGATGAGTTTAAATGTAAGGTTTCAACCCTGGTGTTTGAGAACACTGCCATAGTACTACACTTCGAACAATAGTTGATACCAAACCGTGTTTTTACATTGTTACCTCGGTACCTGTGCCCTTTGTTCGTTTCGTTATTGTTAGCCGGCTAAATACAACGCAATAATGTAGGAATTACAGTTAGATTCAACGGCATGTAGAATGTAGACAAGTACTAAGTTGACTGATGAAAATTCAAAGGTTTTCATGCGACTTGATAAGAAACAAGTCGGTGACAAACGGTGTGAACAACTCCTTATCAAAACCAGTACTTACTTTACAAACTATTAACTATTCCACTTTAGGTATAACTCATTGCATTATTTAATTTTAGGACTTGGAAATAAAATAAAAGACATACAATACGTTACGTGGGTAGTGTAAATGCCTTATTGTCAAATCGGCGAAGTTCTTATACAACACCAAAGTAAAAGGCAGATACAAGTAACAGGGAGAAAAACGTGAAGATAAATGACACCTTCAATGGGAACCAAGTAGAAAATTACAATTGAAGTGAGTCAAATCAATGTTAGTAGCAGCAATGAATTTGTAGAACTAAGCGTAAAAATCGAGCGTAACATTTTTACACGATGTTTAATTTGAGTCACAGTTACAGGAAGGAAAAAGTAGTTCAAATACCTATACAAAATACCAGAAAATGTTGATCAGTTCTCGCTTTTCAAAATGAAACAATATTCTGTCAAAACAATAAATGTGGCTAACATGGTTGTTAAAAAAGTTCCGAGGAAGTTCACAGATCGACCAAATACTACTCAGTAAAGTGTCCCTACTCTCCAAATAATCATAAAGTTATTATTGCCAAAGGAATCCCACATCGTACAACAGATTAAAAAGTATGAAATACTATTTCTTAAAAGAAGCTAGTGTGTATAAAAATATTCCTTCATCTAACAGAATAGAGCCTCGTTATACCGTGGCAGGTAGCATTCCAAAGTGGCTCGTCGCGCCCCAATGCCCCCACCCTTATAATTACATAGATAAAAACAGTTCCGACCAACGACACTCTCAATCTCATCTTATAGTAATAATAGAGGAGCTTTGTCCATTGTGTTCAGTTATAGACGGTGCTTTGGAGCGCTAGATCCGGCAATAAATCTTTTCTGAGAAAGATTATAAACTTAAAAACTTTACTCTTTCTATTCTATATTCTGTATTATGGAAAAGTACGTCATTTTATATTAAAGAAAGTCTTATATAGTTATGGAATGGAATGAACTTTATTGCGAACAATGTAGATATGTGTGTAGGTACCTAAAAAACTGAAGCCACGCATAAAAGGTTGTACCATTTCTTTGTATATCATTTCGAAGTAAACGTGACGTGATATTGTGGATCAGCACACTAATGACTTGTAATTTAATCGAATTATCCATCACGCTAAACTAGCATCCATTCTAATCTCCAGATCGGAGCCAAACAAAAAGATAAAACAAAGTTCTTAATGCTACTCAGATGTTTTACAGTAAAAAATATTTGAGACGGGATAGGACAGCGCTAGAACAAGAAGAACAAGAAGAACAAGAGTGTGAGTGACCAAATGTGACTCTAATAACTATGAGTTCTTCTGATGTGAAAACACTCATCGAGTGAATAATAAATACCTACTGTGCAACCGGATCTGGTTTCGTTCATTCGGAAAAGGAAGTCTTATTTTTTGTGGTGACAGTAATTTCTAAAAGGAAACAAAACTAAATTTTCAACCAATACCAGTAATCTAGAAAAACTAGTGAACTGGTGACCTTGGGAATTCGGTCATGAAAATCAAGTTAGGTAGGTACTCTGAGAAGAATTGTTGGGCATACCTACATTGTTCAACATTTGTAGAATTTGTTCGTTATTTGGCTATTGTCTTGCGGTACGCATTTGTAAGAGATTACAATCTTTTTACCACGGTATCGCAATTACCGATGAGTTTTGAATTTGTTTGGTTCCTAAATTATATCCGTAAATATATAAAGTTATTATTTCAATTACATCGTTCTTTTGGCTCCAAGAAATGCCTCATTGGTCCAGGTCTATTTATTCATTATCTAGGAGTAGTATATTGAATTAAATAAATAAATATTTGTGGACATTTGACACAGCGCCATCTAGACCCAAACTAAACAACGGGCACCAAAGGGCTGATAGAATACTTATATACTTTTTTTTTGTTAATACGTACTTATAATACTACAACACGGGGTCTAGGTGTAGTACTTGGACGAATTTATTGCAGAAGAAAGATATTTAAGAAGAAATATTTGCAGAACATACAAACATTTCTCCCGTAGCGGAAATCGAACCCGCGCTTCTTACGTCTCAGCCGAGAACTCGCCCGCCACGCCATCGAAGTCGTCAATTAAGAAAGTATAACCTAAAGAAATGCCTTAATGTTTCGTACATGATTCAATGAGTTTGATGAAAAACCCTTTTGACTCTTTCAATTTCATTTACAAATATTGTCTGAGTCTGAGTATGAAGTTATTGCTGGCTACAATTATACGGTTCATGTTACTAATCCGCCCACGATCAATCTGCCAGCACGCGTGGGCGTAATTGAATAGTAGGTTCCAGCTTTACAATGGAATCCTTAGAATGCGGATATGGATTTCATTAATCGACGAATTTGGAGCAAAATAACAGCATTCTTCTCTCTTCAACAAACGGTGAACATCTTAATGTTGACAAGCGACTTGTTGGTGAACTTGGTCGGTTTCATTTGTAATTTTATACAGTCAGCTTTTGCGTATCTGGTATCGCTGCATAAGGTATTCCGGGCGGTAGCAAGTTATACCTTCTTACTAGCTAGGTAATCTGTCGTGTAATTGGTATGGACGGACATGCACGTGCGTATGACTCAGGCTATCTTCAAACACCTACGCTTTGACGCAGAACAATTGGTTATGAACGGTCAGTGAATTTTAGATTTTATATTTTTAAAGTTTTATGAATTTTGTTGAGTAGCCCTGTGTTGACTAGTCAAATTTTCTCAGTTTGGAACCGCCCGTTGGTTATACCAAAAATAGTCTATGAATCGAACTTTTAGTTAAAATGCTGGTCTGATATCAAAGCGAGCACCAAACGTCATTAACCTTTCAATCAAGACCTATAGACTACTTGATCCATCTAGTTTTCCTTGTAAAGGCACTGCGTTAGCTGGTGCAGACACTAAGGCCTGTTTTTGCGATTAAAAAAGCGGTATAACATTAAGTACTTACTCTAGTTCTATGGGAAGACATAAATGGAGCCTGCATCCGCTGTCTGATGACCACCATGACCAGACATCGAGGTCGACACAGTGTGCATTGTATTGATACTGCTAAACTAATAAAGGACAGGAAAACAACGTATCTACATATGTATCAATAGTATATCTATTTATTAATAGATCTATGTAACTACTAATGATTGGCTTACTAGCTGCTATCAAATGTATCATTGTTATATTGTTCAAGTTCAATTTTATTCGCTACGGTTTTTGTTCGACTTCCATTTCCCGAACCGAAATGTGGGCCAGTAGGCAGGTATGAGGTTAGTAGCCAACTATGAAAATGATATTTGTGATTCGTGCGTAGCGAATCGGCAAAGTACTTATACATCAGTTTAGAATATGCAAATAAATATATGTAGCTATTTATATAATTGTCGTTTTGCTCCGTCCTACATACCTAATTACTAAACTGATAAGATTAAAACTTAAACACAAAATTGAAACATTGACCCATAGGTACCTCCTTTATCTACGCGTTTCTTAATATTAATGATAAATCTTAATAAATATACCTAATATAATATTACATTTCAATTCAATTCAATTCATTTATTCATAATTATATATTAGAGACATACATTATATATTATATCAAAAAAGGTACTTAAACTCTTTATTCCTCTTTCTCTTTAAAGTCGATACAAGTAACCTCAAGATTGACCTACATGTGGTATCACTTGAAAGCATCAGATTGAAGGAACACGTGCAATATCCGAATATAAGAAGAAAAAACGAATCTGTCCGTCGATTGACATGAAACGCAACATATGGCACTATGGGAAGCTCTCTCTGTTATTTTTTCCACGATCCTATCTACGCAGGTACCTGTATTATAAATGCATGGTGTAAAATTAGCTTTACACAAAGAATAGGTAACAGTCTCATGCATGACAAGTTAAGGTCCACATGTTCCTAGAAAATGTGTTAAAGATGAATGTTTAGTTAAGTTTTCGCTTTCGGGAATCGAACAATAGACCTCATTGTAATTCCAAACCAGACGATGGACGCCACCAACCGTCTCTCAACTACGTAGTTTACAGATATTTGTAGCTTTAGGTACCTTACATTATTTAAATACATCGCAGTAAGCAGTAAATTATCAATCACTCTTTAAATTACTTATTCGTAGTATCTATTCGAAAGAATGTCTTGTCACTTTTCTGAGAACCGGTTGGCGAACGAGATCTGTGGCCCGTTCGTAGACCAGGGAACGGTGCATGCCGATGTCAAGCACCTTTGAACTTTATGACTTGATAATAAGGCGTTGCTCAAAACTTTCGTTGTTATACTACAGGCATAAAGCACGATATCGACGTGCTGTATTATAGTATTTCTCCTGCGTGGCCGAAACTCTCGCATACCTGCCGATGGCCCACCGCGACAACGTGCCCATTGTTCCACCCAAGAGGTTATTTCAACATTTTCTACTGTTTTACTTCTTCAAATGTTTGTTTGAGACATTTTACGTGACTGCACAATCGACTCGCAAGAATAACATTTTAAAGCTTTTGTAATGCACGTTGTAAACGACTCTTTCCTGCGAATCGAATCCTGGCGTTTCTCTTCCTGTTATTAGGAACGGCGGTCTCGTAGATATTTCTCAACATTTCTGATACTTATCAAAAGTGTTTTCCATAAGTGGCGGACGTGTTTGGCGGCGTTTCGCTTTCTCGTGGATACGCTTTTTTTATGAATTTGCTATCGCATTACGCGAGTTCAGACAGGTTGAGTTACTCTGCAGTAAAATTAGAAACTTATATTAAACTTGTATATCATATCGTTTCGTCAGTGGACCGGCAAAAGTGTAGTTCGCGGCTCGTTAACTTCAGCTCGCGACCTTTAGTTGCGCAACTACCAGCACCCAATCACGCGGAAAAGTTGGCTAAACCTCCTTCCACCTGAACGTTTCAGACAATAATATTATTAGCACAGAATAAATCAATATTGGTGCAATTGTCTTCATCTTCAATACATAATGCATGATGACCGGTATTACAGTAGTCTTGCATTCAGGATTTGTTTTGCTGCCAACTAGTGCATTGACCGACGCAACTGCATTTCGTAAGCCTTGTGAATCAACCGTAATCTTTTCTATCAACATATTTATAAATTTATGATACCTATGTTTTCTTGTATAAACAATACTATAAACTAAAACAAACTATTTAACGCACTTGATTAGTTTTATGAGCGAACAAGGTCGGCCGCTTCCTACGTCTTATTAGGAGCAGGTGTGCAGCAAGTGAATGTCTAATACAAAGCACTTATCTACTTCAATTTCTTTAGGTCAACATAGCAATAGCTTACGCTTAAAAAATGGTTCATGTAAAAATGCTTTAATTAGCACGTAGCTCGTAGCAACCCCGTAGCGCAGATGTAATCTTCCCATACAAAAGACGCCAACGCGCGGCGTTCACAGCTAGTAATTGAACTGATACCCTAAAAGTTTCAACGAGCTCATATTTTGTTGCTGTTCCGTTTCCAATTCATAATACTGATCAAACATGTCCAGACACTGTTATAATGCAAAAAACTCAAATCTCATGAATTTTAAAGGAGGATGCTTAGGAGTAGTGGGTTACGAGCTGTCGGGATTCTTATCACAAACGTATACCTATGGAAGTACGAATGTTTCTTTGCCATATTGACGTTAATAGATCGTTGAGTTGTGAATCATGTTTGCACCAACAACAACACGCAAAGCAGTATCATTCAATAATAACGCGTAGGTTTTCCTTCTCAATACATAACCGTGTAATTGATACATTACGCGTACACGTAGGTCTTCGGCGGTAGGCCAGTCTACGAGTCAATGCTTAGATTAGTCTGATATAAACAGAGAGCCCTTGGTCTATGCTGTTGTGTATAAAGCTCTCAGAATGGCAACATTGTCGCGAAAGTAGTTCTTGCTCGCACATTCCATAACCAAATGATCATTAGGGCAAAAACAAGGCTTCATTGCACAACCTATCTCAACGCTCTGCCCGAGAGCCAGGCTATTGGATTAAATCGCGAATAGCAATGCGTTTTGTAAGGAAATCGACGGGTTAATGCGATGGCTGTCCGTATTTTGCACTCGGTATAGTAGACAGCTTATTTTAAGTTGGCACGATCTCACACCATCAAAGATCCAGTTATAATGCTTAAACTAGTTTTTACCTGGGGTAAAGTATAGTTCTGATTCTTATGAAGATCTTGGCATAGATATTATGACTTGTACCTACGATGGTTGGCGCGAGAAATAATAACAGCCCTGACAACTGGTGGTTATTTAGCGCAGCTACTGGTTTCAAGCAGGGTTCTAAGTGCCTCGAGGCACACTCACCTACCTATACTCGTTTGACCGGGATGTGGGATCGTATCGTAGGCCAACAAATATTTTTAATATCAGCTAGTACAAAAATAGAACATCTGGATGAAGTCAAAAAGATTTAATTATAAACCGTAATGAAGACGTACTCTCGTCGTCTACTCGTAGTCTTTATTAGACAGAGTAGCTTTATTTATCTAACGATCCATCTAAAACAAACGTATTTGGATGTGGGTAGTATGTTAGGCACGAAGTATCAAACTTATTGGTATGAGCTGTGCCTAGTAGCTATCATAAAATATTTACACAAGAACTTAGTCACCAACTGGGTATTAGTAATCCAGTTCCGACAACCAATGAAAAGCCGAGAAAAACGCGCGAAAACAAATAATCTAAATCGGATTACTTGGGGTTATAACTGACCTGTCCAGTAGCTTTCTTATACCGATGTGTGGCTTCTCTCACTAGGTCCCTGACCAAGAGGTCACCAGCTCCACAGGGCACCAGGACCCGCACAGACCCAAAACACACTGTCACCTTCATAGCCACCGATCACTAATCACTGAAACACGCCCCAGTATGCACAGGCTAACATATTAGTTTGTCCACAAACTAATAAGAGCACCGCACTATCTGATGCACATGGCGAAGGTAAACCTGCCTTGAAGCCGTTCACGTAGCTCCGGTGATACAAAAAGAGCAAAAACACTGGGTTGTCCGTGCGTTTTCATAGCGTAGGACCTCAGATTCCGATAACACAACGAGTTAAAACGGGCCACGGTGCACTATACTCCACAATTCACTATTTACACAAGGGCAACACGGATCGTTTTCAATATTGAGCACATTTCGATAAGATTACGCGAAATACGGGCGTGCAGTGCGCGCGCTCTTTAACGGCAGCAACGGTCGTGGTGAGGAACATGAATAAGAATTTGAAGTTGTTTGTGGTGACGGCGCGGGGGTAGTGCGGGGGGACGCGACCGGTTCCTGCACCAGCCAATGGGCGGCGGCGTCGCGCCAGGCAGCTGTGCGCGTGTGGCGGCCGCTCCGAACCGCCGCGTCATACCATACCTGCCCCGCTCCGGTTTGTATTTCACTCGCATACCGACTATTGCATTACACATTATTTTGAATGAAACTTCCTCTGATGACTTTTTATCTGACTCATTAACTAGCGGAAACCCATGATAACACTGATCCTGACCATAAATCATTCGGTTTTACAGCTCATCCTTCCAACTAGAACTACAACTTACAACCACTGCTTTGTGTGCGTTGGTATTTGCTGTTAAAACACGCTCACCAGTCACCAACACATTCAAAGCACCACATTTGTATTACGAGTGCTAAAGCTTCTACTGATGCGTTGATGTCATCCGCTGTCGAAGGATTGAGAGCCCAGTCAGTTTTAATCACGTTTTAATTGGTCATTAAGATTTTCGAATGAGAAGCTGTAGGTACGTACCCACCAACCTACATAATATATTTAAACCTCTTGCATTTTACAAAGTTCAAAGTTTGCCTAATCAATGTTGCCATGCCAACTTACCCTTAATAGCAAAAACTTAACCCCTCAAGTGTGCCTACCTTTCCCGTTATAACACCTGTCTTCAGAAAACAAAGGTCACACTTAACTATTGTACCTGCAAGTTGTAAGCTAAATAATAAGACGTTCAAAATCCAAATTAGAGTTCGAAATTGCTTTTTAAATTTAGTAGATAAGAACATGCAACGGAAATATTGCAACACATGCCTATGTATAAAATATTAATAAGTCCTTGGCATCTCCTAACAGGTAGTTGATATTTCTACATTAAACTCTTTTGTTTACATATGTAACAAGGTAAAAGTTAAATCGTTTACAAGAAATGTTGGCAAGTTTTGATTTCAAAAGATTTTGACTTCTTTTAAGTTTTAGGTACAATGATTGTAAATCAAGAGAATATAGTATTGAGCTCTGTTTTCTATCTGTAGGCGAACTTAGAAAACTAAGCCCATTTTTATTTCTTATTATTATACCGATTACCTTAGTTTTTAATGTTATTGTAGTTTGTCTTTGTAAATAAGTTGTTTTTGATAAACCTGTAAGGAGAAGGTATAATATCTCAGTTATCTAAACTTCGGTAACTAGGTAGTACCTAAAACCACGTGTACCTGACGTAGGCACTCATCGGTATGCCACTGAAGCCTATAGGTAGGTAAGGCTCCCAAGGTGATGAGCATTTGTATGCGGAAGGCATTCTTTAACACCGACTACCTTACATGAACCTATGAACACTACGGTGTCTAATAGGAGGCCCGGACATTCCATCTCACGAAAATATTGTTAGACAAAATTCTGCTTGCGGCTTACACGTGATACCAGGACAATAAGTTACCTTTGATTAATGTAGGTGATTCTAGCTAAAGAACTATGGTATTCCAAATTTAATCATAATCCGTTCAACCGTTACCTTCGCCGTGTTTCAGTCACAAACTTTTAAATGTTCTCACAAGCTTTCGGATTTATCTTAGGTAATAACTAACTACCATCTACATTAGGTATAGTAGATGATTTATACAGCGTTTTACCTTCACAAACGGGACGCTGTAGTGCCCGGGACGAATTAAGATGGAGTAGGCTTGAAAGGAAGTAGGAAATAGGATGATAAGATTAAGGCTAAGTAATAAGAAAACTCAAGCATGTATTGGTGATGTAGACCACGTTTATTATTTTTAAATTATTAATATTGCTTAGATTGAATTGAAATAAATAAACGTATGCGTACATTTCTCTACATAAGGCGCAAAATTATTATACGGCGTACAAATAAAAAATACAGTCAATTATTCAATATTTTCTGTGGGATTATTCGGACTAAATATTATTTTCACTCACTCTGTGCTGAAATATTAAAAAATGTAATAAGTATTTATGTATTTGTGAGTTTTGATTACCTATGTATTTAGCAAATCCAGTATAATTTCAAAATTGTATAATTATCATGAACTACATACACACCCATAGTTTACATTACATTATTTGTCCCAACGTCTCTCATAAACAAGTACATCGAATATAATAATATCATAAGACCTTCAACTTTATCAAGATGAAATTTTCAAAAATTTAAGTTACTACAAAATCTTCAAAGTCGCTAATACTCAGATCTATTTTGTCATTTTGAGAAGTACATAATTTGATTAGATTTCTTATTCATTTACTTACATAACACAATTATAAGTTATATCAAAAAGCTATAAATAATAAGTCGATTACAAGCATATACATAACGTAGTTTGGCACTATGTGTAAACATCAACAAGAGAAATTTAAATCGAAATACTGAGAACAATAAAAGCAAACAAGAGGATTCCTTCAAAAAATAATTATCTCTTCATAGCTTGATATACTTAGGTGTAGATATACTAATCAAAGTGGAATAGCACTTGATAGATGATTAACAATATTTACAGAACAACTTCCTAGAAATCGCTGAGCATATTGGATTACGTGATTCGTTATTTACATTTTGACGAGATTTTATTAATTGTAGCCTTAACAAATACTAGATGCTCCTTTACCAAAATTATAATTGTTAACAGTTTTAAAGTAAGAATATGAAAAACTTGAAAGCATTTTGTACTAACACAGAAACTATACTGCATTAAATACTATATACTCGTACTTCATTTAGCGTTCGTATTTTAACAACAAAAGCTTTACTCTATGAATACAAAACAATCAATGTCTAGTAGGTATACAAGTAGTAATAGATAATTAAGTTATGACACTAAAATGTAAAAAATAATAGACTTCCAGATTATTCTACAACAAATAATCACTACTAACGATGCTCAATATACAATGTTTGTACTTTTATGTCTGACAGCTGTCTCTTAAAGGTACTACAAGATCTAAGCTCTCACTTCAGAATAGCTGTCAATAAAATACTATGTATGTACTATTTTAGGAAAATGTGATGAATTGACCATTTAGATCCATACATTTGATATTGCAAGAACGATTTCGATGAGGATACAAAAAACATTACTGAAGTTAGTGACTAGAATTAAAAGCAAAGAAATCACACTACAAATAGAACAAATAGATGTCCATCTTTGAAAATATTTGCGTGGAATAAACTAGGTAGACACGTATGAATAAAATAATCCCCTAAGATGAAAATAAAAAAATACTATCAAGCAAAAACTTTCAGCCTATGGTAACTAATAGGTAAGTAACTGTAGGTATATTAGTCTAAAGATAAAATTGAAATGCATCATACCTTATTATTTAGCTCACCACTTACAAAGTCCTTCACCTCAGTCGATAAGTACGATAATGTGAGACAAGATTTTACAGCGCAGGGGCCAGCCCTTAGACTAAACATCGATATTAACAGAGATTGGTCGCTCGAATTTTAATTCCTACACCATTATCACAAGACAAACCACAAATAATTCTAAGTCAGAGCACCTTATAATTGTAGAGATCATCGCATACTCCTAGATGATGAATGCGCCATCACATGACGCTCCCGCTGTACATCAATATACACAATGCATTATCATAATAATAGGTACATATTGACACAATTTACAAACGAACGAACCATCAATAAACAGGCACATCAGCTACATTAATCTGGCAATCACAGAAATACTAAGAGCAACGCGCTTTTCCTAAAAACAACAAAGAAACCGAGAAGCAAAATTGAGTATTCTTCATAGAGAGCCGAACAGAAATCACAATCCTGACCTTCGGGTGCTCTGTCACGCATGGTCGATTCGAGATTATCACAATTGACCGAAAGGTAGTAGAAAAGTTAAGAGATAAGTTCAAGAATTGCACTTCCCGTATCACAGGGTCTCAGACGTCACTCTCGGCATCGGTGACATGCGCGGGCTGGCCAAAGTTCCTGGTGATAGATTCACTCACGGTGCGGATGTTGGCGAGGTAGCGATGGGCCGGCTCGTCTGAATCGTAGATAGCGCTGAGGGACTCTAGCGATACCAGCGCTTCGGAGTCTAGCAGACGAGACGACGCGCGGGACGATACGTCATCATCTCTATCAAAGTAGCAGGAGTTAACGTCGCTCAACGCCGCTTCTCCGTCTGTGAGGCCGGCCTCGTTCAACATAGAGACGTTTTCTAAGGCAGGGTCGTCGGTGGTGTATCCCGTGCTTTCGGGATGGCACCCCTCGCCGTCACCCTCGCCCTCTGAACAAGAAGAACTCCATTCAGATTGACTCTCACCGTAGAGGCCCATTTCTCTTAGATGCGAAGTGGCCACCTGTAACACAGATTACTTTTAGTTCGTCTCAAAGCAAAGTACTAAGGAATTATTTGTTTGCGAAGAAACAGCTTACCCGGTTATGAAGTCTCTCCTGGATTTCTTTTTCTTGTTTTTCTGAACACATAGCCGCTTCCGCGTTTCTTTCACCTGATGGACTGTAATAACATTTTTTTAAACAACAACCATTAAGAAAATCACAATTTTCTTTATCAAAAACTAGCAATCACCCGCGGCTCCGCTCTGCTCTCGGAAAAAAGAGCCTATAATGTTTTTTCAGGTAATAAATTTTTAAAATTATACTAACATGCGCTTAAGAGAAAGAAACTCAAACTTCCGCATTTATTAGTGGTTATTTCTACTTGACCTTGAGATGTTTTCCCTTGAGTGGGTAGAAGGCAACTCGACAACTACAGCAGCACTTCCGGGAACTCAACGGTGGAGGGTCTGAGGGGGGAAGCGGCTGGCTGTGAAGTCCGCTCCGGACTGGGTTTCTGTCTCGCTAACAGCGTGATAGTCTTATTTCTACTAACTTAGAGACGTTTGAGTGGATAGAAGGCAGTTCGACAACAACATCTGTAGGCAGCACTCCCGGGAATTAAGCGGTGGAGGGTCTGAGAGGAGATATGGCTGGCTGCGAGGTCCACCCAGGAGAACATCCTGTCTCACTAACTGCGTGATAGTGTTCCACTAACCTAGAGATATTTTCCCTTGAGTGGGTTGGAGAAGGTAACTCGACAACTACGTCTGTGGGCAGTACTCCCGGGAATTCAGCAGTGGAGGGTCTGAGAGGAGATGCGGCCGGCTGTGAGGTCCGCCCCGGACTGGGTTCCTGCCTCGCTAATTGTGTGATCGCGGCTAGTCCCACCGCGTGAAGAGGACTGCTGTTGTTGTTATTGCAATTTCTCACAGGCTCCAGAGCTGCGTTTTGACCCCTGAGGATAAAAATTTATGGTGAACAAAACACTAGCTTCCACACAAAACTAACACATTTTCGTATTTTTAACATTGGTATGTATTGATATCAAAAGAAGATGAATGTAAGTTACTTACCTCAGTTCGAGTTTCAGCTCCTTTCTCTCAACTTTAGGTGGATTCTTCAAAATATTCTTATCATCAAGCAGCCTTTGGAATTCTCTCTCAAAGGGAGGCACACATGCAACGTCGATCACAGGACTACGTTTAGTGTAAGTTTCTCTACTACCCTCTTGGTTCAGATACTTCAAGTTGTTCGGTCGACTACCCGAACTTGAAAAGGAGTTCGTTCGCTGCGCGTGACGGTTCGAAACGTCCTTTTTATCAGTCTGACTGGCACCGTCTCGCTTAGCTGCCTGAAGCATGTTTATAATACTCCTCGGTAGCTTATCATCCTTCTGATAGGGAATACTGTCGTCGAGGAATTTATCTTCTATCGAAGGTTTCTTCGTGATGTTGTGTTTGGCGTAGATTTCATTTATGTGGTTCAGCATGGGTTTGTTGCCTCGGATCGGCGGGTAATCGTAGGCGGGGTTGGGGTTAGTTCGCTGCGGCCGGGATTGGGGGAGCCACTGTGCGGCGCGGGGCGGAGAAGGGGACGCGTCGGTGGTTCGGGAGTAGCTCTCGTCCGACGAGCTGAGGCTGGGCGACCGCGTGAGAGAACTTAGCTCGTCAGCGGATGAATGCACGCGTGGACTTCTAGCTAGAGGCAAACTTTCACTCGATCTCGGCCTTGGTAACCGTGGTGGCCTTCTTTTATGTGCAGCGGGGGGTCTGGGCTCCTGCGGGCGCGGCCAGGGGGGGACGAGAGCGCGGGGCGGGGGCCACCGCGGATTACCGATCATCCCGTGAGGCGGAGGTGGGGGAGGCGCTTCTTCTAAATCATCTAACACTCTTCTACCTTTGCTGCCTTTGTGATTGTTGCTATTGATTTGATGGCCATTGGAAGGCAAGAGCGGTTCGTTCTCGCAGGCTATTGATGCTTCTCTGACAGGTGGCAACCTGGATACCGGCTGGGCGGCGGCCCTCCGAGCGGAGTTCTGAAGCATTGCGAGCGGTGTGGCCACGCCTCCGTAGGCGGTTGGAGGATTCTGAGGGACGCTGTTGCTTGATGTTTGCCCGTTCATGCTGACTGGCACTCTATCCGTTAAAAAATACGTCGTCATTTCACCCTTTCCTTTTACTTTTACCTTCCCCCGGCACACAAACTGGTAAGGCATATCCTTCAGGAACTGGAACACTTCCTCAGTAACTTGTGTGTGGTTCGGCAGTCCAGTGGAGTCCATCCGACTGGCCACATTCACTGTGTTCCCCCAAATATCGTATTGCGGTTTTCTGGCGCCGATTACACCGGCCACTACTGGACCTACGTTTATACCTAGAAGAAGATTTTTGGATAAACCTTACGAAATTTAGTAGAATGTTATGGACCAAAATGTATGTTAACTTACCGACACGGAGCATGAAATTGTTATAAGAATTGTCGTTGATATCTTTCAGCTTGTCTCTCATCGCGAATACAAACTCGACGAGAGTAGCCATGTGTTTGCGGGTGCTTGGTTCATCACACATCTTCTTATCAGGTATCAGTCCAACTGCAGCCATGTACGTCGATCCAACGGTTTTGATTTTATCAATACCGCTGAATCTATCCTCGCCTAGAAGCTGGAAGTTATTATTTTGTTTATACAAATTCCTCGAAATCAAAATCAGTTTCAATAACCACACTCTTAGCGAGAGCTTAGGATCATAACACAAATATTTTACTATCTCGTCTCACCTCATCAAAGTCCGCAATGATCTCATTGAGCAGCCGCAAACACTCCATGCCCTGGTTATTCCCATCCAGCTCCATGTAGAACTCGTGGTAGTTTGTGATAGACGCGAACACCACGCCGACTCGCTGGTACGACTGATGGTAGAGATCCTGCCAACCGCGCCGCTGGCGTCAGCAATGACGGCGGGGACAGTGACAGTCAGTGATATGGCTACCTTACTACTTAACAACTACGAATTAACTAGTTTACCAGTATAACTGGATTATTTAAATTTATCAGATAAACTGATTTTTTCTTAAAATCATAGTCAATAACTGAATCAACTAACTACGAGTTGAGAAAGTTAGGATTCCAAAACACAGATCATTTTGAAATGACTTTGCAACTTTCAATTCCAAAATGAGCATGAGAGTTTTTCATATCAGACTCTGGTTCTCAGAACCGCAGGCCATATTGAAATTATTTTGGTATATACCACTTTGAATTTCATTAAAGATTAAATAGTACTCTTAAAAATCATAATCAATAACTAAAAGTTTATTTTTTCGTCTATAAAGACTTCAGTGTTCCAGAGCCTTATGCCATTTTGAGACGATTTTGATTACTTGTAATAAAATTCTTTAAAAGAAAATTAAATTGCATTTAGGGAGGAAAGTATTGTAAATAACCTCTCAAAGCATAACCATGTGCAGATCTCACTCAAACTCTCAAAGTTTAACTGTAATGAATGAGCATCATACGCCATATTTTTTTTGTTTAAGATCTGTGCTATATATAGGCTCGTCTTATTCGCCTGACACATTAGTCTGTGCTTGTTTATCCTATCAGAATCTGTCACTTGACCCCGTTTTTTATATGATGTAGCAGTGACACAAGCAATGGCGTGTTAAATGCATTCATGAATTTTTGATGGAAATTTTGTGTAAAAATGTCTGTGCAAATGTTATGTCGAATGAAGTGCCCATATTGCGAAAAATTTTAGTGCGACATTCCAACATAAGTTTCCGAAGCATTAATTCACATTAAGAACATAGCAACACCAAACAGCAATATTGAAAATATTTAATTCTTGAGTACCGGAATGATGATAAGTCAATAGGTAGGTCGTTTTAAATTATTTTAAGAAAAAGCATAGCAAGAAAAAGTTACCATGTTGGTCCTGAATTGGTTGTCCAGGAAATGTGTAGCGACGTGCGCTGGAAGCAGATTGAAGAGTATCCTTTTGTTTGATGCCTGTAATACAATATAAAAAAATTACATTAACTTTTGCTGATTGAACAATAATAATAATTTGAGGATTCATCTATTGCCTTTTTAGTAAATCAAATAAAGTCAAGTCAACGTTAAACAACCATTATGATTCCCCAGTACATAACATTCTGTCTAGACACAGAGTAACTTATTAACGTTACGACAAAATATAGGTACTGCTTTGTGATGCAGAGATCCATAGTCCAATCTAATGTATATGTATATCTGTCTCTCTCTCACCTGCAAGGCATCCATATCTCTCTTCTCGTCCCTCGCCTGCACTTGCCAAAGGAAGTCCAATCGCGCCGTCCACTCAGTCTGCCGCGCGTGCAGTAGCACAGCTAGAGCCAATGCAAGGGTCCACGCACACTCTATGTACGCCGATCCCACAGGGCCGGGCCTGAAATCACACGTTTAAAATATGAAGGACAATAGAAGCAGAAAAATAGATTAACATAACCTCAAATTTATTCCAAATCTTAGAGGACACCTCTTAAGTAGCTTAACATGTTGCTAAACAGCATTCATGTGAGGTGTCATTGCAACTGGTCAGAAATTTCAGAACAATAAATACTGAGCCAGAAATATTTCAAATTGACGTTGTATTACAAAAAATAATTTGCCACTTGTGAACATTTGAAGGCCTCGGTGGCGTGGTGGGCGAAAGCCTAGCTGAGAAGTAAGAGGTGCGGTTTAGATACCCATTGCGGGAGAAATGTTTGTAAGTTCTGCAAATATTTCTTCCGGCTCAGCCTGTTGTGGTATCAAGGTACTCATAATTTCTGATTCAGGAAATTCTAATATGGAGTCAAACTATGCATGTGACTGGGTGTTATTTATTACCTATTTGGATTGTACATACTTTAGACACTTGAGGAAAAAGGCACTCACTCAGTCATATGATCATAGCAATCGAACAGGTCCTTATGATACGCCAGTATAACCGCCATGTACCCTGCAGTCATGACTGACAGCAGGATGCCTTTGATGAGTATCGGCAGACGAAGAAACACGGCCACAGCCAACATACTGATACAACAGCCCAGGGTTATATAGAGAGGGACGGGACAAGCCCGGTGGTCATCGTCGCTCCAAAAAGAAGCAGCTGTCGTCATGTTTGATGTTAGATTTGGACAGACGTCTATCTTTCTGCACGTCACCTGGAAATGCATAAACTTGATTGAAATCTTTCAAACACAAAAGACAAGGGTAAATGTATACATATAATAAATAACTATGGAAACCAAATGTGTAGACTTTGTGGTCTTTTTTAACCCAAGTTACGTTGTAGCATAACAACGATGTATGTGATTCAGATTGGTAACTGACTATTTCGAACAGTAAGGCCTATAAGCCTTCAACTCCTGTATTGGTTGAAAAAATCTTCAACTTACCACATTGACTTGTCCAACAGCATATCCGAGCACGATCGTGAACGTAGTAATAGCATTCCTCAGCGCGAAAGGACGTGAAACATCACATGGTATGAGTCTCAGCCGCGCCGCTAGCGTCAAGGCTAGCACTGCCGCTGACCACGCGAAGGCAGTTACGAAGAGGAGTAGTAAAATGGTTGTGCGAGGGAGAATGGATGCTTGGAGGGCGCCAGTGGCGGCCAAGGCACATAGTGCGGCGCCGAGGGAACCAGCCCAGCCGCCGTCTGTCGATGCTCGGTACTGAAATGATATCGAAGAAAGTAAGTCAACTCAAAACTACCAAATAAGTTGACCAGTGAAGTTCTGTGAATGGTTGATAATTTGAAAGTTTGTGAAGATGTTTATGACTCAATCAATCGTGCTTCGAAGGGCACGTTAAATTGTCGGTCCCGGCTTTTAAGTCGTTAAGCCATGACGGAGGCCTTTAGGCGGCCTAATAACTCCTTCACTAGAGTTGGCCACTAGCTCATACGAACATACATACATAATCAAGGCAAATGGATTGGAATTAAATTGGAATATCATTATCGCGGGCGAAATAGAACATCGCTGAAAAGTCACGACGCTAACCAACTAGAAGAGGATCTATTAAAAAGAGTTGTCATGCTAGAGCTAATAATACCTCCTTAACATGCTTCCCATAAAAAGGATTCTTATTAAAGTTTCTAAAACAGACTTTAAAGTAGACGCAGCTACCACTTACCTGAGCCTCCTTATCAGCGTCCTTGAAGCACAGTGTCAGTAGGTGGACATGAGTAGCCTTCTCCCGGTGAACGGAGCGCGCATCGATGGCTTGCGCGAGATACTTGTTAACACGGTTCGTCGGCTGGTGATACACAGACGAGTGACGCTTTTTCAGAGGCCGCTTAAATTTCTCCGTCACTTTATTCTGTGAAAACGGAGTAACGTTCACACAACGAACGGAAACAGTTACTTCTAATCTACTACTACCCACCGATACACCGAGCAGCGATAGAGGAAGAGAACATCGAGGGAGAGAGAGGGTAAAGTTAACGGAGAACATTTAATGAGACAGGCGTCGAGAAGGTAAGGTCAGACACGATATGGGGTCCATCACATGCAGACTCCATGCTCACGACTTGGTTCTTGACTGACCTTAACACTCAAAAGATCCGGACTCCGAAGCAGCATCACGTTATTAAAATAGTAAAGACAAATGAAATACGAAAGATTATATTTTTACAGTAATGAGGTTCTCTTAACTTTAAAAAATGCCACATTATTATTTTATAGAGATGATTTTAACGGCATTGTATCATATTAACATTTAATTAGAACTTTGGATTCAAGAAGAAACTTAAAATTTAGAAATAGCATACTTGATTAGTTCTCAAAAAGCTTAGTTTCACAAGATTAATTTCTAGAAATTAACTCTAATCAAAAGTTATAATATAAGACAGCTGGTAGATTTAATCAAGCATAAAAAAATTTAGAATTAGATAATATCACGGCATGCAAGTTAGTCGGTATGCCGGGGTCCATGCCATGCTCTAGTGCTCAAGGCCAGTCGGGATTGCGAGTGAAACACAATTCAGTGCGTTCGACTTTATTATTAAACATAATTTCCAAATAAAACATCATCAAGAAAAACAAATTGTCAATTTTGATTGAAAAAAACGTCTGGAAAGAGTATCGTCCGATAAAAAAATAGTGACGGTGAGTGGTTCGAGTGCTCACGTTGATTTGTTTCCCCTTACTGCACCACTAGACAAGGTGGCATAGCGGTGCCGGAGCGTGAACTGTATCGCGAAAAGGTGCTCCACAATCAAGGTTAGGTCGTACACCTATACAATATCGGAATTAAAAAAGTGTGTGTCACCACGTGGTTGGTGGAAAACAACAATACACATGAACAACATTCTGTCTGCGCTTACTGTTTCAGCGGGAAGTAATTGCTGTGGAACTAAAGTCCAAGGTCGGAATATCTGAAAAACAACGAGCAGACGCTTCATGTTAGTTGCTGGTGTATTCAAGTCTTCCACGCAGTGTTCAACGAATATAAAACAAAATGCTGTGCTCGGAACATTTAATGGTAGAGAACATTTCACTTTGCTATGGCTATCGACTTAGCTAATTTTGATGGTGTGCCAACAGGAGAAGGCTTTAACAAACCAGCAACTAAATTAATGTGTCTGGGGAAACATTGAGATCAATTGATATCTAAGGACTTCGGTGCACGAGAATCTATTTAAGGTCATAGTGTCGGGTGTCCTATTTTAGAACGAAATCGGGACTAATTTGTGTCAGACTAACTAGGTGAGTTTACTGTGTTTTTACATAATATATTTACTGTGTTGTAAGGGTTCCCGAAATCGTTTAGTTTGAACTCAGAGCGACAAATGGCAAACGCATTTTATTTTTCAAACAACTCGCAAGAAAAATTGTTATCTGTAAAAGCAGCTTCATGGCGCACCTTTGAAAGAGAAGCATAGATTTAGTTTGAAAACCACCACTCAAGAGTCAAACTAACTACTAAAACCAAAAGCGAGATTATCATTCGACACACACTATGAAGCGCATCGAAATTGGTCGTCCCGATGCGATTCATGTACAGATTTGTGAAGCGTAAAATAATAAACTGTGAGACTAGAGTACCCTAAATGCGTGTTGGGAATTTGCGCACATTTACTCTAAAAAGCTGAAGCAGACACACCCGCCCGTGAATGTTTGATGACTGAGTTGAATGTGTGCATATTCCGCTCACTATGTATAAGCACTACAAAGTATACTGTTGTTAACTTATCTGTGCTGAAAATAAATCTCGACTAGAAAAGTCCGAAGTGCCGCCAGCGAGAGCTGGTACTCAAACCGTTAAGAGAAAAGTCAAAAACCGTGCAAATATAAAGTCAAAGATAAAAACTCGCACAAATGAGTTGACCGAGTGCAAATACATGTTGGTATGTGTGCATGAGGCCGGTTTCTGTGGAGTGTGTGCGGAGGGCGTGGTGCTGCATGACTGCGTCGAAGGTATGGTGTTGAGGGGCGGTGGCGGGCGCGGGTGGCGCGGGGTGCGGGGGGGCCCGCATGGCGGCGCTCACGTCTTCGGCCCGCAGCGACGCCAGCCGCAGCGCCTCCGCCGAGCCCGGCTCCGCGTGCAGCGCGCGCCTCAGGTCCAGCACCTGCCACACCACACTGGCTACACCTCATGCTCTCCTCTCCCCATCTGTCCCTCACCCTTCCCTTAACTTATCCTCTCCTTTACATACCTGATCCCCCTCTCCTCACCCTTACCCTAACTTATCCTCTTCCTTACATGCCTGATTAGTAACCTATCAAATAACTCCACATATCAACTCTTTCTGAAGACATAAATAACCTCATGCTTTTGCCTCATGCTCACCCCCTTGCAAACATAATTTGATTAGAAACTATTACCATCAACCTTCGCTAAGGCTTAAATATTTTTGGTTAATGCGTGTTGGTAAAATTTGTTTCCTTCAAAAACTTAATCTCCCCTGTCTCATGCATCTTGCTTTTACCATTCAGTCACAGATCTGTATCATTCTATCATGCGTCTCTATCTTTCATTCTCATTCAACCCCATCTGTATTAATAAAACCTTGATGACGACTTTGTCTCACCCGTTTGTTCCTATACCCCTACACCTACACCCCCGCGTCTATTTGAAAACTCATTCATCAACACCTGTCGGACGCAATGCAAATCGTTTTGCCTCTTCTTTCTGCATCTAGCGATCTAACTATTGTGGTTTGTTGCATAGATACCTACTTCTATGATTGCATGTGCTTTAATTACAGAGTTATTCGATAATATTTGTCGACTCGAACTTATTGGGGATACTACCAATTAATATAACTTACTAATATTTTAAGAATCGAAAACAAATAAGTATGTAGTTGAATAGAATAAGTAATAAAATAAAGCAGGACTTACCTTAGCGACTCACGATCCAAGGATAATTTTATCACACGTGCCAAAATATTTTGATGTCAAAGTCGCGGACAATGACGTCGTATCATTCAGCCATGTCCGACGCCCACTTTCACGAACGCTGATGTTACATTATCTAATACTAAACTAAATGACAGAACATTTAGAAATTGATCCACGAAACGGTAGAGTAATCTATGACTCATGTTTAGTTCTTCAGTGTTCGAGAAACTGGGAGCTAGAGTGCAAAACGGAATTTTAAGTCGTGTGAAAAAGAATAAAACTGAGTTCAGGTAGACTTGTAAAGAATCTGTCTTGTGTGCAGAAACTTTCATGCAAAAAGTATAACAGACGGCAATCGTCCCCGGAATTTTAAATCGTATGTGCTTTCTGAGAATCTGTTGTTTTGTACCTTCCTAGCTGCATTGGCTTTAAGCTCCTGGGGCGAGGCTGCCATGTTGGAGAAAGGCACATCTACGTTGAACTTGATGGAGTGGAGTAACTGTACTACAACGTTGGATACGTTCTTGAAGGAGAGCTTGCGACGGGACCCCGAGCCTCCGAGACCCACGCCTGTCGATAAGCACATCTGGAAAACAAAGATGATTTCAAATAGTGCTTTTAATTTGGGCGTTTGTGGCCCAATCACGGCGTAATTCGTTACGCTGTGATTGAGCCACAATCATCAGAGTTATTTAGTAGTCCGTAATTCAGTCCTTGAAACGACACAGAGGTTAATTTCATAAACAACTTCTTCCCAGTATTATTTTTATTTGTGTTTGAGTCATCAAATAACCTACTAAATGCTGTTATGTTTTGGTTATTATCCTGTTATAGGTAACAGCTAGATGTTCAGTCTTGGATCAGAAGTGGCTGCAAAATGTAAATGGTGAACCATGGTGACAGGTGATCAGCCCATCGCCCATATAGATCCATCAAGTTGGAGAGGATACTAGGTACTCCTTAGTCGACTTTTACGACATGCTCGGAGAGAGAAGCAGCTGGACGCATTCTATATTTTTTCTTTACTCCTAGTCCGACAGAATCAACAATGCACGTCAACTGGTTTTGAGTCCACGCCTTTTTAATGTCAGTCTTGTAGACATTTACATCAACAGGATTCCAGAGCTTTTGTTTCGTCTTCGGATAACTGACTGAGACAGCTTTAGCAGAATACTTGAAATGGCAGTGGGCAAACCACATAATTAAAACTGTTAAACGGTGGCGATGATACGAAAATAATAAGATAAATTGTAACTGTACCTATACATACGATGTATTAAGTGCGTGGGAAGATCGTTCTTCTTTGAATGTCTTCATAAAGGATCGGTTTTGATTCGTTTTGTTTTGATTTTCTGTGTAGTGTATTACCTAAATGACATTACCAGTCTGATAAGAACAAGATACTACTAAATGGAGGTTAAATCTCTGGTACTAATCCGCTTAAAAGGAGCCTACCTGAGTATCTTAAAATAGACTTATGCTAAGTCACGTCTGAATCAATTAAGTATTGAAAAATGGTCTATATTGTCTGTCTTTGTAATGCTGCTGGTGTCTCGATGTTTTTTTCTAAAAAAGTTTTTTACAGTAAAGAAGCTTACTTTTCTCCGTCGTGGTGGTGGAATGATGAAGTATGTCTGCACAGAATGGTCTCGAAGATAGGCGTTCCGACCCGCGCCATGCCCCGGCTCCACCTCGTATGCACCGCCGAGGCACTCCAATGTCGCTTGCGTTACATGAACACGACTAGAAAACGTTACAAATAGGAAAGTTCAATAGGTAAATCCAGGTGACATATCATTTGGATACTCCATGTATATAGATTATGACGAAATACTTTAACATTTCCAACACATGGACATAGGATCTGTACAGTATTGTATGAGAAACGTGGTACGCGATTGTTTTCTAAAGATCGTAAAATGTAGAACATTAGGTACACTTTGTTCTATGAGATTGCACGAGTGATGCTTATGTGTTACTTCCCATGCAAAAAAAAAGCATTTCAGAGTAAATAGCCTATTGGTTTTGATGTTTTGTAACTTAGACCAATATTATAACAGTACCAAGCTTAGTTAATATCTATGCGTGATCAAGACTGTAATCCAAGACCAGTGTTGGCGTAAGGACTCTATGACGCGTACAACGCACGATAACAAAGAAAATAAAAGTTCCCTGGAAGTTTCCCCGACGACAGTAGAATTATGACGTCATAAAACATATGCTGCGGAGTTTAGCCCTCCCACGGGCCAGTATAAGTCTAGCCATGAGCTTCAAAGACATGAGTATATCATATTACTGGGTGTACCAAGCATCCGTGGCCGTAAGGTCCACATTCAGACAATTATTTTATTCAAGAAGTGTGTAGATGTAACACAAAGATTATGTTGTCATTATGACGAACAAAGCCAGGGAGACGTAAAATCGTCAGTACTATTACACAGTGTCCCACGGCTGAGCCACACGAAGGGAAAGTACCTTAAAAGCTGTAGATAGAATTTTTTACTGAAATAAAGACTTTATTTTGATTTTAAAAACATTTCGAACTGCATTCAAAGATTTTATGTAATCGCCTGTCTGAACCGGAAATCGAACCCGCCAAATGCGCAAAAAATAACTCCTGTAATTTTACTTGACCGATCGAAAGGCTAAATAATAAAGATTTTTTCTAAATAACCTAGCATCTCAAAAAAAAGGAAGACAATGACATTCAAATTTAAATTTTGTTCAGGAAAATGGTTAAGATAGGCGATTATTAAAGAATCTTTGAATACAGCCATAGTGTTGGACATCCTGAAAAGCAGTTTTTTTATAGGCACATAAATAAATTTCATAACGTACAGTAGCCTAACCATTAAAACATTTAAGCTGGCAGGCTCTGTCAGCAACAATCTGACTAGTGTAGGCAATTTACATGATAAAGGCAAACAGACAATCCTTTGAAGAAAGCTCTTTGAAAATAATTATTTACAAAGGAGGTGAGAGCCCTCAAATCTTTGTTATCAAAATTTCACAACACACGTTACCAACCGCGTAATACCAAAAGTAATTCATATTTACAACATCCTACGCCTCATATTAGCAGCCCGGAAAAGTTAAGTCGTTACCTTTTACATGCAAACCGTCGTCCTTCAAATGACTAAAGTATTATATTACATGAAGAGCTCCATACGCTATTCACATTCATGATTAGCTCATAGAGAAGAAAAGTAAAAACGTAAAAAGACACCAATTGAGACGAAAGATGAGGCTTTACTGTGAATGAGCCCTGACAAAATGAAGACAGAGTAAGTGATTATTAATAAAAGTTCATAATTTTCCATATTGCAAAAAGAAAAAAACGCTGTGCCTAACAAGATAAGAAAAAAAAAGGGATAGAGCGCTAAGACTGAAACATGAGCATGTGAAAAGACTACAGGTAATACCCGGGCCACTCACCCTGGCTCGCCCCCCGCCTCCATATTATTGGCGAGTGTGACGTCATTGGACCAGACGTCATACTGCCACTTGCGTAGTCCCAAAACGCCGCACAGCACCCGGCCCGTGTGGATGCCCACACGCATGTTCAGCTGCACGTCTGTAGCTTCTACCACGGACCTGGTAACAAAAATAACAATAAATGACTATAGATAAAACTCAGATGACTTCTACGCCTTTGAGAGGCTCGAAGCGAGAAAACTGAGAGACCCCTAACGAACGGCAGGAATTATTTTGTACTCGGTGGGTATTCCATACAAAATCAGAGATCACGCGACTGTAAATATTGCAGAAGTAGCCTGACTTAATTGATTTACCCAGTGATCTAGTAGGTTAGACTCTAACTTGGAATACACGTAATGCAGCCTGAGTTTATGATCTGTAAAATCACATACTCGTAAGGTACTTTTAATCCGGGTCGAGCGGAGCTACGGGCGAATGCTAGTATACTATAAAGTATGTATAAGGTGGGCAGTCAGAATAACGCCCAAACATGTAACTTAGCACCTGTTAACCTAGTCATTAAGAGGTGGGTAAATAATCTTTGAAAATCAATACAACATTATTGATTTATTGTCAGCTGGGAAGGGAACAGGTGTAGATTTAAATCTATAACTGCGCATTCCTTCACACCGTTTGCTTACAATAATATAAAGAAACAAAGGAATTTGATGCAATTCAATTTGAGACTGGAATATATCTACCTTATCAGGCTGATGATTCAAAACAATTATTATAATCACAAGGACTGTTATTTGAACGGCTGTATCAATGAATAATTATTGACTTTTACTTACACTAACTTTGAGAAATAAACAACCCTCTGATAACCTGTATATCAATCTAATATTGCGTGGTAACCTGATGACATGAGTAAGAAAGGAGTGAATACTGAGAAGACGGCTAATAGAGGGGGTGGAAGCAAAACACATGTTGTGCCGACCCCACATAAGTGGAATAAGGGCAGGGAGATTATGATTGCGTTGTAACCTACAAATCGCTTCGTCTTTTGCGTTAAAACGTATCAATATGATAAATAACTCCACTGTGAAACTGAAACTCGTAGTCCGGAAGGCACAATGAAATGTCAATCCTGGCTAGAATAGTCACCAAATAATATTTATGGTCTGCCTTTTGGGCAGCCAAAAGACAATGACATCAGAGCTTATCCATAATCACTAAAAACAGTTTTTTTTAGTACATGGCGACTTCTGTGGCAACGGGCTTAATGTCGCAACGATTGCATGAATCTGGAAATAATCTTTCGTGTCTGAGTGAAATGGTACCATAGTACCTGTAGTTTCTAATAATTCTAGTGGAAGGTTGTACTATTCATATTGATTTTAAAATCAGTTTTAATGAATCTATTTGGCTCCTTGTCAAGACCGTCTGAAAATCACATGTTAAATCGACAACTACCTTACCAAGCAAGTCATAAATGTCCCGTTTGACTATACTCTGGTATTTGAATATTTCACAAATATAAAAGGAGATTTATGTAAATAGCCATGAATTTGCTTCAATTCGTTATTTCAGTAAGTGCGTAGGTAACGTTGAAATTGGATTTAAATCAAACGAGAAATAAATCAAGTTAACGTGGAAATTAACATCGAAGAAAGTCTTTATTGCTGTCGAATTTATTACTTGTTAGAATAAATCTTGTTGAAACACATGGGTTGTAAATATTCTTTAATGTTGAATAGACAACGTGGCCCGAAGATGAATGGCAATAAAATTGGCAAAAGCATCCTCAGGGTCGGAATTCAACACACTTAGAGAGCACACCTTGTGTTATAAATAAAAGTTCACTGAGTAAACACAGCACTGCTACTGAACAAGATGTTAACAAACAATTCACGGAACAATTGATTTTCCTGGAAATTGGAACAGTTAGTATTTAGGGAAACCTGAACCGCGATGCCATTGCCATTGTGCGGCGCGAGCGAATATGTTTACATATTTACCTAACTAAGCTTACCTTTAGTACGTATACATACTGTACTAAAGGTAAGCCTAGTTAGGTCAGGTTCGTACGCACCTAATGTTCCGCATTATGGTTAAATAAAAACTAACATGACGGCTGAACAATATTGTAAATTGTAATACAGTTTTTGTTTTATATTGCTATCTAAGTATTATTTTGCTTATACGGTTACGGCTTCTAGGTACGAGCTTACGACACATAATAAATCCGATAGTTTCTGAGGGAGCTCTAGTTCTTGACCTGGCACAACATACAAAATCTTTTAATTCTGGTACACTACCACGCGAGCGAAGCCAGGGCGGAGAGTAGCAAACCTTTAATGGTGATAAATTAACCGAACTTAATAACTTTTTACAGTTCACTGTGTTTTATGAAATACTCTGAAAAGTCAAGGTCAATGTTATAAGCCATGGAAGCCGTTGATTAAACCTGTCAACACCAATATTTTTCAGTCTACTGCGCGTCGGAAAACTGTATCCATTTGCATAATCCATTTTTATTGCCTATTGTCTTCTAGCCTCTGTCCGCGACTTCACTTGCGTGATAACCGCTTTGGGATATTTAAATGTTGCCTAAGTGCTGTTCGAGGTTGTATATTACAATGATATTGTTATATTTGTTGCAATCGCAAACATAAACAAATAATTACAAACGTCCTCATAATCTTTCGCATGTATACAGGATTTGAATTGAGCCGACAAACTTCGACGGTGTTTTTTATGTTTACTTTAGAGTATTTATGGCACGAAGTCAACATAAATTAATTAACCATGATCAAAAAACGGAAAAAAATATGTAGTTAATAATTCGTAAAGTTAGGTACCTAACCAATTAATTACATTTCAGTGAAGAACTTTGATGCGTTGCCAAACTTACGGTAGGTAATTTACCTACGATTTTTATAACATACATACATACATAAAATCACGCCTGTTTCCCATAGGGGTAGGCAGAGATCACGGATCGCCATTTGCTACGATCCTGACATACTTGTTTTGCTTCCTTCACTCTCATTACATTCCTCATTTTTATAATGATTAAATCAAATGTTGTTTTTATTTCAATTTCAATTATTCCTATACAAAACTAACCTATTACATAGTGAAAAGTAATTGCGGAATTAATCAAACCGCTGTTGTCCCAAAAGCAACAGAAGTGACTCATATTTTTTCATTAGTTTACGGCACAATTAGCGCACGAAATGAAAGACGTTAAAATAAGTTCCTGCCACCGCGCGCTTTTACTGCAAAATTGCTTTTTAAACGTTTCAGCATCCTAACATTATGAAAATGGTAGGTACTTACAAAATTAAGAAGGAGAGTGGTGGAATTTCCATATAAAATATTTCTAAACTTATCGAAATTAATACAAACTTTTCTTTTTCAAGAAAATTAGGGACAGCAAAATTTTGTACATAGACATTATATATGAAATTAATAATAATTCACTTAAAAGTTGGTACTAAGGTAGGAAGTACATTGAAACATTCTAGCGTAATTAGTCATATACATTTTGGTTTAAGTACCTACCCTTAGCCAAACATCTGAAAAAAACGCAGGCGTATTGATAACCTTACTGGAGATACCCTACGAATACGGTAAGAGCAATGAATTAGGAATCACTACGCTAAGTGGCTTGATTAAATCATGTTTCTGCCATGATTATTCTAAAGACAGTATGGGATTGTAATCAACCTATAATAAAATTAAGATATATTGGTATACTGAGACGTATACCTATTATGTCTCAATATTTCAGTTTCAATTTTAACTTTTTAGTAGAAAAACTTGAGCACCGGTGGTCTAGTGGTAGTGGCCCCGCCTTCCGATCCTAAGGTCGTGGGTTCAAATCCAGTTGTGTACCAATAGATATTTCTGTTCGAAAATTTTATGTGCGCTACACCAACACTCTCAAACGGTGAAGGAATACATCTTGAGCAAACCGGCATGTCGTAGAACCTAAAATACGTCAAGTATATGAAAGGAGCCTTTGAGGTGCATTTTAAATCCTTTCACCACACTGGCTCGCAAGAACTAGTGACACGACTAGTAGTAGTAGTAGAAAAACTGTTTTTGTTTTTTTTTACTGTCTTTCATGAAGCGGTTAGCAACATTACAAAGGCCAACAAAGTGTATAATTCAACAAGAAAGTCCAGATTTCAGCCTGTCTGTCAATATCAGTGCAGGTTTGCGCGAACGGAAAACAGATCTACCTGTCTGAAAACATTTCCTGCAAACATTGAAGTAGTTTCAAAGATATTTACCAACCATTACTTTATTCAATTTATATTTTTAGCTGCTATTCATATACAAGCGCGAGTTGGGTATGAAAATGGGTCATGTTAGCAAAAAAGTTGTTTGATGCTAATCGACTCAGTTTACCCACTTGTAACGATCATTTCATTGTATCGGATAAAAAAAATCGGGACAGCATCAGTTCGTCAAATTTAATAAAATATTTTTGTACTATGACAGTATGGGGAAATCCGAGGCCATTAGGAATAGAGGAAAACTGTCCCAGGAACCATTAATTTATACCTATATTAATTAATTTTTATGTAAACTTAATTTTGGCATGGTAATATTTTTGGTCAAGCGTGAGTTGCCTATAAAAATATTAACTCTTTGATCCTACTTGAAAGTATTTTTTTTTATGCCGATCGACTCAGTTACTGTTAATTGTAATCCTCCACATAACGGAATTACGAGTATATTAGGGTCCACATTATGACGAAACGTCGTCCGAATATCTGAAAGCTTCATTGGAAATTAGATTTTCCTGTCTCCCTCTTCAATCAGTGTGTGATCCTGCGAGGGATTCATTCCTGACTTTGAAAACTGATTTGTGACTTTTCATTATAAAGCTCGGTACCGAAAGTACTTCAGTAACTTATTGGTACTCTGTTCTCGTGACAAGCCAAATTGAATTTTGCTCCGCACGTTCAGAGTAGGCAGATGAGAAATTAATCCGGAGAAACCTAACACAATTATAACATGTTACTTTTACTTTGTTGTACGAGTACACTGAGGATTGTAAACCTAATTAATTGACTTTAATTTCTATTCAATAGATAAATTATTTACGTTGGTTTACGAACACAAAATTTCCCGTTCAAAAATCAGAGCACGTTATACCTGCCCATTATTTTCGACGTGTGACTTGTATTTTTACATGACTGGTTTCTGCTTTGAGGGGAGGTAGACGATATATAATTTTATTGTAACAGAATACTGTTCAAAAGAGAGACATGTCTTGTTACCAAAGTTCTATAATAGAAAGAACACACTTAGTAAAATATACTGATATGATACATGCTCGATTACAAATACGCGCAATACAAATTCAAGAAAATTCACAAACATTATGCTGATGGTATTATTATATTGAAAAACACATAAAAGCGAGGAGAAAAACACTAAATAACGACTGCCTGCAAAGTAAACTACTATCACCATATTGATTGATATTCAAATGCAGACCAATCCAGATAGTCAATGCAGTAATGTGTTTGAAATCATTATCTATTTAATGGTGAACTACATAGTTTTACTCTACATTACTCAATCAGTTGAGGGTGGCCACGTAGAGACCCCTAAGACACCCCACATAATATGACAGTATCGGCGTGCAGCAGCCCTGAATCCCGAATTATACGGTCGGGTTACAACCCTGAGAACTTCTATTCACTTTAGGTATGTCCCTTCCGGAGACCGATTCTTTAATTTTATGTAAACCTTTGTTTCATTTATAATGGAACAAAAACATTAGACGCTTATTTCACAAAGTGCTTAGGAAATTAACGAGACGAAAACGGTTTTACGTTTTGCCAAATTGCCAAATTGGTGATTTGTTACTAACGAAGTCATTTTATTCTCTTCGGTTGCTTTAAAAGATGAAAATATTGTTCGTAATTTTAGTATGGTGGTTAACATTATGATTAAAATATTCAACATTTTCGGATCATTCCGCTCATGCCAAAACATGTCATTACCTAACTCAATATTTTCGGCAATTCCATTACTTAAATTTTAACCTTCGGCTAGATTTAATCACTACATAAATTACATTAATGTCTAGACATGAAAATATTGATTCAGCAAACATCAAAATGGAAGCCAATTCCATCAAGCAATCATAAATTACATACACATAAATACTTGAGTACTTGTTAGTGGATTTTGAAATTTCAGCGACATCAATATATTCTTAAACGTTCCATCAACTGATTTTGTAAATCTACAAACTTGGCAAAATTAATCGCACCAGGTGTACACGATTGGACATCCCAGAATATTAAGTGGATACAATCGTGGGCAAAGTTTGCTGCCAAAACATGTAAATTACGCGGAAAATTTTTGAAGTAGAGATTCAACACTAAATACAACGTCTACACAAGTACTGAAAACTGTGTCCAATTTGTTCGTACCTCGATAGTTGCAGGCTAATAATAAATCGTGCAGAAATATATACACGTTAATAAATTTACGAGAGCGACGTCTTACATCTACTTATATTTTCAATTCAAATAAACATAATACTCAAAGAGTATATAATCTGAGATAATTATACTCGGAAAAACAACACGCTAAGTAAAACATCGATCCGTTCGGTAACTGATTCTGGAGATATTAGAATCTGAAATTGTGTACCAAAACAGAAATCAATGTACGGTACGTGCATATGATTTAAGCGAGCCCCTATTCATGGCGGTGCACGAGAGGGCATTGTCAACATGCCGGACTGTGTATCCAGTGCACGAAGCAGGCCCAGTCATAACTGTGCCATATTGAAATTCCATTTATTTACCACATATTACACTTCACTATTATTTCAAGTTGTTTTTAGAGTAAGCTTGATATTTTCCAAAAGGAACAATAGTTCGAAAACAGAACTAAAGCTAAAGAACAAATATTCGATCTCGCAGAACGAGCGGAACGGAAATCATCAATCTGTCTTGAAATGTAATCAATTATGTGGTCTGGAATTACGTACCTAATCGTGCTGTTAGAACATGTTCATCTTTAAACTGATATAAGTCTCAAGTCTGCTATTAACATTTTGGAGCAATAACAATCAGATAAGGCATGATCAAGATAACTAGAGTAATATACCAAAGAGCTATATTATATTCTAATGTTTCGAGAGCAGTATTTGGTTCAAGTTTTACGAGTAGGTGCTACAAGAATTACTTTTTCATGAACCGGTTGGCTGAAGTTATAAATGTTTCGACTTTATGCAGCTACAGCGCTCATTTTCCCAACTTCAGAAGTTATATTGTGAGTGGACACGATGCATATTGTGGCCGATTGTCGCAGTTGGTAAACGCGTTATTAATTCCCCTTGGTAGTAAAAGTGGAGTACCAGAAGCTAGTGTGTAAACAGTTACACAAACGTAAGCTATGAGTGAGCGCGACACGCGAATGCATCAGTTTAAACAACATCCGCACTCCTATTTTTAGATTTTGAGGACAGTTGTGACTGAGCAGGGTTGTTCTATTAATGCCAGTATTAAAAGCAAAACGGAGAAATTGTTTCCTCGAGCATTTGAGTGACACTCTCTCAGTAGTCTATTTATGTGGGCCTGTGATTTTGTGGAATAAAATTCGGGTCAAGTTTGTGCCAAATATTTTGTGACGTAAGAACATGATTAGTGATGTGCTGTTTTGACAAGAGATTTAAAAATAACTGGTGGATAAATAACCAGCAAGACTCATGAACAATTTATAAAGTACCTACTGCTCGTTAAAAAAAGTAAGTTCGTATGAGCTAGTGGCCAACTTTTGTGACGGAGTTTTTAGGCCGCCTAGTCCTCCGTCATGGCTTAACGACTTATAAGCCGGGATCGACAATTTAACGTGCCCTCCGAAGCACGGAAGCGCTCAGCTCGTAAAGCCACTTGCAAATTGTGACCGCGCACAACGTTGCATACCTTAACGATCAGTCATGAACGTCTAAGCAAGCTACGCCACGAGAAAACTATTTGATGGAATAGTTTATAAAACTTGCTACTTGAGTCTCTCCTATATAAACCCGTTAATCAGAGAGCCAGAGAGTCATTATCTAATATAGCTACGTAAATTAATAGGACCTAACGAGAACTACACAAACAATGTGGCCAAACATCGCTAAATGTCCGATAAAAACTATTTAATCCTGCTATTATTTTGTCGACACACATTTCCTTTTACCCAACATTGACTTTCCGCACATACAAGGAAATATTATCATGTGGCTCTGACAGCCCTGCCAGAGCCCTGTGTCTAGTAAACATTTTCAACATTAATAATTATTGTGGAAAATAATCTATCTGAACTACCGCATTTTTTAGAAAAATAAAAACCTTTTATTGTTTCTATCGCATCTCATTTTACTTTATAATAGAAGAATTCGCTTAGGAAAATACATAAACGTTATATAAGCATATCATTTTTATCAATAAAATAAGTACAAAGAGATTTTCTATAACCTACTGTTATAAAGAAAAGGCTACAGTAGGAAATATTTCAGTATAAATAAATTTACCAAGTTCGTTAGGTTTGCTTTACAGGGGCTTGACGGGACAGACGTCTGAAACACTATCTGCAATACTATGGTTGTATATCGTACAGATGGAATGGCCGAGGTTTGCGGCTTGCGGTTGAGCTGAGCGTTACTATTGTTTCATAAGAATTTATGGAATTGCAGGCGATGAAACAAAACGGTAGTCACAATAGTAATAGCACAATCAGCTTTGACGACACGGATAATAAAAGGTAGGTACATCATTTTTAGCAAAATGTACCAAACGCTGAATCAATTTCGATAAAGTTACACCGAGATAACTATACTTACATATGTATATACATACATACATAATATCACGTCTGTTTCCCATAGGGGTAGGCAGAGATCACGGATCTCCATTAGCTACGATCTTGACATATTATTATTTCTGTCGCTTCATTCACTCTCATAACATTCTTCATACATGCTGGTCGGTATAGACTTAGATTAATAAATTTAATTTGAAATTTTCTATTTCTATTTCTTGTACTATGACTAAAATAATGGCTGAGACGGAAGTTTATTTCAGATCATAGGGAGTAAATAAAAGCTATTTGTACAACTTTTATTTAGTAGTTGGCTGAAGTATTTTGTTAGCTGTATTTGGCGGGGCCATCGGAAAAATCGGAGACCATTTTTAAATCCAATTTAGCCTTAGTACATTTGCATTACAAATTATATGAATATGAATACAATAAACCATTGTCACTGGACATAAAGCTTTGACGGTTAACAGTAGCACGTTTATAAATATGTAAGTCGCACGTGCGGCACAGTGGCTGGGGGCGTGCTCGGTGGCGCATGCTGCGATACGAGCTTATCTGAACATTGGCTCATCAAAGGAACGCTAAATATACACGGTTATTGGAACGCCCGTGGCTTCGCGTCGATATACCTCTGTTTCCTGACACACTTCAAGGGTGGCTCTTTAGCCGGCTTTGAAAAAGTTTTTGCATCATCATTTTCCTGCCCTTATCCCAATAGGGGTCGGCACAACATGTTTTTTTCTTCCATTTTCTCCTATCACTCGTCATCTCAGTGCTCACTCCTTTCACACGCATGTCTCTTTCACACAATCTATCCATCTTTTCTTAGGCCCTCCTCTGCCCGTATATCCATCCACATTCAGCACTTTCCTTGTAACATGACTTTCTTCCCTCCGCATAACATGCCCATTACCACGATAACCTATTATGTACTCCTCATCTTCTCTGTCACTGGCGCTACTTTCAAACTTCCTCTGATGTTTTGCAAAGTTGTCAAATGTTTTTCTCAGCGGTCATATGAAACGATAAAGCTATCAAAACTTTCTAGACTAGACCTAGAAATAAAAGTTCGGTGTGCTGAACTCATATTTGCAAAATCGAAATAATGGCGTGCTAAAAGGGCCTACACCTACCCAGCAATGGGTAGATGTGGGCTGATATAACGATGTTGATAATATGTTGAACTCACAAATTCCTATCTTTAGTACACTCCAAGACGGCCAACACGATACCTGCCATCGACATCTAAATGTCATGTTTTACGAGTTTACTGTTTTGGCTGAGTTTATAGTCAGTCAGTAGCATAAAAGCTTTGTTAGTATATTTAGATTGCGACATCCTTGGTGGCCCTATGATACTGTTCCACAGAGAGGGTTTGTAGTCCAGTAGGCTAGAATGTTCAATGTCGCAATATATTTATCATCTGTTCAATACTACTAAGGCCTTTTACCATCTATAGATGATTTATACAGCGTCAGGAGGCAACTTCTACCTTCACAGGCGGGACGCTGTAGTGCCTGGGACGAATTAAGATGAAGTAGGCTTGCCCAGCACCTAGTCCATCCTCTCGTCTTACTCGGCCTTGTCCATAGGAAAGACATGGTCAATACGTGCGGAGCTGACTAAGCCGCGGGTTTCCTCACGATGTTTTCCTTCACCGTTTGAAAGTACTGGTATAGCGCACATAATTTTTTCGCACAGAAAAATCCATTGGTAAACGAACGGATTTGAACCCACGACCTTAGGATCGGAAGGCGGGGTCACTACCAAATAGACCACCAGTGCCCTCAATAGCTTGATTCTGTTTAATAGCTTGATTCTTTATACAGTCATAGGAATAAATGTACTGAGAGACGAAGAACCAAGTAAACTAGTGCCATAAACGAGGATATCGGATACATACATAATATATAGGTAAATTTTGGCGCAAAATACCCCACAAGTAGATGTGTGTGTACACTTCAGGCTATTTTTGTAGCGTTCTTAGAACTTCGGTCAATTGACAATTAACAGCACCTACCTATAGCTTTCGTTGCGTCATTGGTATTTGTGGGTTTCCTATTTGGGGATTTGAAGTGTAAAATAACAAAAATGAGAGTTACTTGACCTTACACTCAATTTGATACTAAATAGATTCCAATGATGAACTTGTAGAGAAAGGTAATTACAGAAATCCTAATTCTGTACTACGGTAGATAAGCCTCGAACGTTCTATTCGTGAAGAGCTAAAGCTAATTGAATTTGCGATTTGTGGAAACAATGTCAGTGGCATCCACTGTTTGACGAATGTTGTCCAAACAATTTGTTGAGAAGTTTTTAAACTTTAAGAGAAAAAAATACTTTTGAGGTTTAAAGAGTTTTAAAGCTGGTGAAGTTTTATATCAATAGATCGTTTGGTAAAGTGGCTCAACAAACTGTAGAATCAACTAATATAGTCCCGTCATCAAAGAGCCATTCTTTCTTTTGTTTTTATTACAAATCTCCCCGTTTAACCAGGGCGAGGACAATAGCCTTGGTTTTCAAAGAAGCAATTGCCCTCATTTTAAACATTTTTATTGCGACAAAGCAAGTTTTATTTCTTTTTAAGAGCCTTTACCGATTCTGCGTATTTTTAGTGCTGTAAATCTTCTGATAGGGGTACATACGAGATACTCAATACTTGGTACCATTCACCGTTAGAAGTCATTTTGTTAAACCTAGGCAGAGTACTGCTACTAGTACTACATTCGTCAGAGAACTAAGGTTACCGACATAGCTCAACGAATTAGCGAGCTGAAGTGACAGTGGGCAGGTCACATATGCCGCAGAACCGATGGCCGTTGGGGCAGACTGGTTCTTGAGTGGAGACCGCGTGTCGGCAAACGTAGTGTAGGGCGCCCTGTAGCTAGGTGGGGCGATGATATTCGTAAGTCAACGGGCAGGGATTGGAGGAAGAGAGCTGAAGATCGAGCTCAGTGGCGTTCCATGGCACGATTGGTCATGGCTGGACATAGGCCTCTTCCATGGAAGAGGCTTATGTCCAGCAGTGGACTGACGTGGGCTATTGATGATGATGATGATGAGGCAGAGTACTCACGCGATAGCATCGATCATGTCGAGGCCCATCTCGACGCAGCAGCGCGCGTGGTCGGAGCGCGGCTCGGGCAGTCCGGACACGCAGTAGTAGCAGTCACCCAGGATCTTGATGCGGAGGCAGTGGTTATCCTGGAGAAACAAGCAATTTCTAACCACCTGGGACGTTATATAAATAACACTCAACAATCATATACATAGTCCTAACCCCACACTAAGATTCCCTGTATCGTGGGTATCAGAAACTACGAGTACCATGGTACCACAACACCCAGACCCGGAAGAAATATTTTCAGAACATGCAATCATTTCTTCCGCAGCGGGAGTCGAACCTGCGCATCTTGCTTCTCTGCCGAGCAATCGCCCGCCACGCCCACGAGACCGTCATATGTCAACGAGTACATGATATGCTCGTAGATAGATCCAGATATATGTCAGAAAGTGGAGAGCGAGTGAGCGACATAAATACAAAACTATATAAGTTTTGTGTGCCGCTATCGCCACCACCCCCGCATAACGGCTGTAGTTGAGAACGCAGCCTTACATACAATAAATTTGAAATACAATAGCTATTTGTATAACAAGTGAGCAAAGTTATTTTTTGCTGAGTGTTGACTTTAAATCACGAACTAACGAAGAAGTCTAGCGAGTGATTCTAATAAAGAGATACACTGATAACAGTAAAAGATTTAAAGGCACGTGACATAAAAAAAAATTTGCTCTCGTGTGAAACATACAACTTTTCACCTCTACCAGCAAAAACATTTTTTTAAGAAAAACAATTGATCCTATATTTAAAAATAAGTTTAATAATAACGTCTTTAAAATGCAATAGCACTTTTTATAAACTCAAATTTAAATAAATAACAAAAGACATCTTGTGCCTAAGAGTTAAATCGCTAGGCTAATTGAGTTCCTGAACGAACCATCGCCCATTTAGTTTTTCAGCGAAGAGTAAGTCCAAAAGGTGGTGTTCAAAATTTGAATTACTTTTTCTCACGCTCGCAGCAAAAAGCTATTTTGCGTTGAGTTGTGTTTTTCCGCAGCAAAAGAACCCTTTTCGTGCTGGACAGGTGAAAATATATTTAATTGCACAGACTTAAGATTCCAAATAGCGCAGGAAGAACACAATTTATTTTGGAGAATAATGCGTAAAACGCTTGGTCACACATCGCTTTAAATTCCCTACGGTTGGTAAAATACTGAAGGTTTTCAGTTGTTATTATGTAGTCTGTTTTACTATAATAGTACCTGGCGCAAAAACCTGTCGTGTTTCATTTAACTAATGGAATTAAAACCTCATGCGTGCCACAGGTGAACGCATTGTGTGTGACAAATTTTGCGTCATAGTGAACATCAAAGTAGAAACAGTAGCTAAACATCGACGAACTACCAAACTTCAATCTATCTAATCGTGTCACTATTTCTTTCAAACCAGTGTGGTAAAGGATCTAAAGTGCTCCTTAATGGTACCTTTCGTACACTTGATACTATGTTCTTCGACATGCCGTTTTCCTCACGATGTTTTCCTTCACCGTTTGAAAGTACTGGTAAAGCGCACATACATTTTTCGAACGGAAAATCCATTGGTGCAGGACCGGATTGGAACCCACGACCTTAGGATCGGAAAGCAGGGCCGCTCCCACTAGACCACCAGTGCTCTTAACTTTACTGTTATGTGGCTGATAAAGATCACGCTATTGGACTGACAACTCATAACCATGCACTCTCACAATCCGTACAAGTAACTTATATATAAAGGAATACAAAAGGTATGTTCTGGACAGTTATTAATGATGGTGTCAGTGTACGCCAGTACCTAGTTGTTAGCAGAGACGGATAGCACTCGCCTTGGGAGAAGCCTACATTGACTAATAGGTACGTCGGAAAGTTACAGAACCGACTGATAGTACTTGTATTTCAACATAAAAAAGCCTGTACGGGAAATTCAGTGGCTGGTATTGGAAAGACGTACCTGGGTTCACGGCTGACTCGAGTCCGGGGGCCTTCCAAGATAGCACCGATATTGTCCGCACTTGTAGAAATCCACAGGACTGGTGAAAGGGTCTCACAGATCGTGTCGTCTGTTCGAAAAGAAGGACCGTAGACACGCACACACAACGCGATAGAATACCGGCGCGGGCGCGTGGGAAAATCGGGGCAAACGGCAGTCAGGGTGCGTAAACGTTCGTCTCCGATGACGGTGGAGCGAGGAATGTTCGTTGGCCGATTCCTTCACGAGAGCGCGTGAGGGGTGTCGTCAAACCAACCAGCCAATAAGAAAACAGATAGGTCAAAAAGATTTCTCGATCTACCCTCCAAATTGTGTCTGCTTGCACAGGAAATGTATTGCTACCCACACCAACAATTTAAGAATGCACTCATTATCATCATCACAATAAATGAAAATTAAAATGTGAAAAAAATCAATTCCGGTACGGAACATAGCCGCTCACCTTAAAAGAACGTGGTTGTTTTAACGAAATATACACAAAAAAAGTAAGAAATATGAAAGGAAAAGGAAAAACAAAAAAAATATAATATTTGCTTAGGTACTAACTAAATGCTCAACTGAAAAAGTAGACTTATTAATCTAACGGAAGCGGACAAATCTTAACGACGGGTCTCCTCGTAAAAGAGTTTCCCATTTTAAGAGTGACAGCACGGGTAATGTTATCACTGCCCGGGTGCAGAGCGTGTACTCTGGCTAACCTCCACTGTAAAGGGGGTAGGTTGTCATCACGCACAACAACAATCATGCCTTCACGGATTGGAGGTCCACGATTATGAAACCATTTTTGAGATTGTTGTAATTCATGTAAATACTCGCAACTCCAACGTTTCCAAAAATGTTGAACGCTTTGTTGAATCCATCGCCATCGAGTAAGCCGATCAGGATTAAAGTCCGTCAACGAAACGTCCGGTAGGGCCGTGATAGGACCGCCTATCAAAAAATGTGCTGGAGTCAGCGGTAAGGGGTCTTGGGAATCAGTACTCAAGACGCAAAGAGGGCGCGAGTTCAACACTGCCTCAACCTGACAAAGAAGAGTATGCATTTCATCGTAGGTTTGTGTGCGAGTACCAAGAACACGATACAAATGATGTTTGAAACTTTTTACACCAGCTTCTACCAATCCACAAAAATGTGACCCGGTAACGGGTTGAAAATGAAAAGTAAGGTTTTGACCGAGTACCTTTTCATGAAACGCCTTTTGAACTGAATCTGAATTTAGAAATGCATATAACTCTTGTAAGTAGTTATTACACCCAACAAAGTTTTTGCCGTTGTCAGAGTAGATGTCCGTACATAAACCCCGACGAGACGTGAAACGTCGTAACGCAGCTAAAAACGATTCAGTAGTAAGATCTGAAACTAATTCGAGATGTATCGCTTTTACACTCATGCAAACGAAAACTGCAACGTAGGATTTTATTATTTTAGCGTTCCTAACCTTATTAGCGCGCACATAAAATGGTCCGGCGTAATCAACAGCTGTTTTTAAGAATGGACGCGCTGATTGTATACGTACGCTAGGTAAAGGAGCCATGCGTGGCTGTGTGTGAGTTGGCCGCGCTCGAAAACAAGAAATGCATTTATGTATACGCTGTCTGATTATGTTTCGTGCCGATAAAATCCAATATTTTTGCATCAACAAATATTGCGTAGACTGGGGACCAGCATGTAAATGGGTGACGTGTGCATCATCAATAATTAACGTAGTTAAATGATGTTTTTTAGGAAGTATCAATTGATGTCTAGATTCAAACGAAAGAAGAGATTTATGCAATCGCCCGCCCACACGTAATAAGTTGTCCTTATCTAAAAACGGAGATAAGCGTTTCAATTGACTTGAGGATTGTTTCCCCAGTGTTATGTTTTTTATATCGTCCGCGAAAACGGACTGTTGAATTCTACCTATTATTAACTTTAGGTTAGAGTTATATTCGGGCACAGTAATGTGCGCAGGGAAAGAAGTTTGAGTTTTTCTACATTTATGATAAAATCGAAAAATGTACGATATGACACGAACCAGTTTTCCTAACGATGAAAATTTTGAAAATACCTCGAGCTCGCCCACAGAGGATGGTGTTGCGAGAAGAGGAGGATTGCGTTTTTCTTCCTGTGTAACAGGACCTTGATTGAGCATAGGCCACAATTTTGGTTCTTCAACTAACCAACTAGGGCCACAAAACCATAAAACGTGTTTGACAAACACCGAGGGCAGCATGCCTCGGGAGGCTGAATCGGCCGGGTTGTCGTACGATGGCACATGTCGCCAACAACCGGCTGGTACTCGTGACAGTATGTCACTGGTACGATTGGACACAAAAGTTTTCCATTCATGTGGTGATGAGCGTAGCCATGCTAACACAATCGTGGAATCTGACCATGCGTAGACATGATCGAAATGAATTCGGTCGCCGTAAGCGAGCATTACTTTTCTTATTAGTTTAGATAACAGTTGGGCTGCCATAAGTTCAAGTCGCGGGATAGATAAACGCTTCAACGGCGCAACACGCGTCTTTGCCAACACAAGAAAAACACGAATCTTGTTGTCGCTGCATTTACACCTAACATAAACACATCCAGAATAAGCTCGTTCACTAGCATCTGAAAAGCCATGCAACTCGATCGATGTAGCCTTGTCGAAAATGTGACGAGGGAAAAAACATTCAGCTAAGAGCGGAAGCTCACTGGTGAAGCTTGACCACGCGTTGACTATATCAATGGGCGGTGACTCATCCCACCCGGTCCCAGCGATCCACAGTAATTGCATAATATGTTTTGCATACAAAATCACAGGCGATAATAAACCTAGGGGATCGTAGATTTTTGCGATTTCCGACAAAATGGATCTTTTAGTACATGTCGAGTCAGAAGATTGAACATTGAATGAGAAACCATCCGAACAAGGGTTCCATTGGAGTCCGAGTACTTTTATTGAAGTATCATTCTCCACTAGTGCGAACGAAACATTATCCGGCCGCTCACCGTGAGGTGAGGGCGCTGCGGCGAGAATCGCCGGCGAGTTACTATGCCATTTTCGAAGTTCGAACCCTGCGCTTGCACAGACATCTACTAATTGTTTTTGCAGAGCGAGTGCCTTGGCCTCGTCGGCCTCTCCTGTAATAATATCATCGACAAAGACGGAGTCCATCAAAACTGCTGACGCGAGCGGAAATTTCTCAGCCTCATCCTGTGCGAGTTGGCGCATCACACGTAAAGCAAGATAAGGAGATGAGCTCACGCCGAAAACAACAACTTTTATTTTATAATCCCGAATGGGTGCGTCAGGAGAGGATCGCCAAAGTATGCGTTGATAGTCCCAATCTGAAGTTCTAACCGCAATATTACGGTACATAGCCTTGATATCAGCTGTAAACACGACATTATGAATTCGAAATTTTAACAAAATATCAACAATGTCCGAATGAAGCTTCGGACCGGTAAGCAAAAGATCATTTAATGAGTGACCATTTGTGGTTTTACAACCAGCATCGAACACTACCCGAACCTTAGTAGTTTCGCTAGACTCTTTGACCACGCAGTGGTGCGGAATATAATAATGAGAAGTATCATCTTTGGAGGGGGGATCACAAAGTTCCATTTGGTTCAAATCTAAATACTCTTGTAAGCACGAGTGGTATTCCCTTTTCAGGGCAGAATTACGTTCTAAACGATATTCTAATTTTCGAAAACGCGAGAGAGCGATGTCACGGGATTGACCTAGTATAGGTGCATTTTTGAATGGAAGGGCCACTACATAGCGACCGCATTCGTCACGTGTGTGCGATCCTTCGAAAAAAGATTCGCACAATCTTTCATCTGCAGAAAGGGTTTTTTCTTCTGGAACTGCCTCCAGCTCCCAGAACCTTTGAAGGTCGTTGTCCTCGAAGAAGGAGCTATGACAAACCTGGAGTGGCGGCGGGTTCACCACATCGAAAAAAACCTTTCCCATCAACAAATAACCGAAAATACTATTCATTGCAATCGGTGCATCGGGGTGACCTTTGACAATGTTTCCTAGCAAAATGTGAGATAGAATATCTGCACCTAAAAGCATTTCAATGGGTTGAGAGCTGTGAGCATTCAAATCAGGATCAGCTAAATACAAATTTTTGATGTGCGGCCACGCATCTATAGGTACCGGTATTCTAGGCAGGGTCGAAACTAGTTTTGGTAAAATTAAAGCCTCCACTGAAATAGCCGGTATATCCTGATTTCGAGGACTGATAACGCACGTAACTATACCTTTAGGATAAATCGGTTTTTCTTCACCGATACCAAAAATCGGAATATTAATATTCCTAAAGCTCAAGCCTATGCGTCTAGAACAAGCCTCCGTAATAAAACTAGCTTGACTTCCCGAATCAATTAAGCAACGTAATTGATGTTTCACCGTACCAACGTGTATATTGACGAGCGCGGTACAAAGCATTACGGTACATTTCCTCGTAGAGGGCGCAATGGACGACTCGCAGTTCGCGCTTATCGCGTGGTTCACGGCGGTCGTTTGAGGTAGCACGGCAGGAGGGCCGGGTTCAGACGCGACAACCATATGTTTCTCCGAAGGAGGGAAAGAGACGGCCTGATTTGAATGAATAGGCTTGTTTACCTGATTCTCAAAGTGCAATAATGAATGATGTCGTTTATTGCACGATCGACATGTATATTTGGAATTACAGTTTACGAGACTATGACCAATATTCAAACAATTGTAGCAAACATTTTTGTTTTTTATGAAATTATACCTATCACCGGGAGACATATTCAAAAACTTAGAACACCTCGGTAGGATGTGCTGCGCATCGCACAAAATGCATTGCTTCTCGCTTTGTACGTCGGATGATTCGGTAGCTGCAAACGAGCGACGCGGACCCGACCCGGAGGGCGCATTCGATCGATATGGATCCACGCTGTTTGCGCGGGAACGAGAACTGCTATCTATCCGCTTTGATTCCTTCAATTCACCACCGGTCATAATTTCAAATGTGGAAATTTCCTGTTCCAAGAACCTAATTAGCACATCCACGGTAGGTATTTCGGACGGCTTTGAAAGAGATAATTCAAAACGCTTACGAATGGTATTAGGAATTTTTCGCAACAAAACGTTCAACAAAATGAAACTCCATTCATTCACTGGGAAACGCATCGTTTCAAGAGCCTTAATGTTTTCCATGTATACATTTAGCAAATTTCGTAGATTGGAATATGACTCATTGGTACAGGTGTTACAGTCCAGAATGCGATCCAAATGTTTCGAAGCAATAATTCGGCGGTTTTCGTACCTATTTTTAAGAATATCTAACGCAACTAAATAGTTTTCGTCTGTAATGGGAATCGATTTTATCAAATTATGAGGTTCGTTTTTTAAAGTTAACAACAGATAACGAAACTTCTCCGCTGGCGTGTAGGCATCATTGTTGTGAATCAACGCTTGATATAAATCAAAGTATGAGGGCCAATCAGTAGATTCACCGCTAAATGACGGCAACGGTAACGTTGGCAATTTATGTAAATGTAAACTATGATTATGTGCATGAGGCATTGAATTAATGTTAGTGCGACTCATGCGCCTAAATTCCTGACTGGCTTCTTTCAAATTATTTACATGAACTAAAATAGCATAATAACAATCATTAAAATCGTTACGAATTTTTAACTGTTCGTCTTTGTTAAACAACTTCGACTTCATCAACGCTTTTTCAATTTTAGATTGAAGTTTACTAAACTTTCTTTGTTGAGCATTTAGATCAGTAGATCTTGATTTGAATTGAACTTGATCAGTAGTAGCAAATAATAACGTTCTTTTAATGTCTTCTAGAATAATATCTCGCTCGAAAATATCTTGTTCAATTCCCGCGTCGTCCGCCATTTTGCGTAGCAAAGATGAGCAAAAACGACCAACGGAAAATTACAAAATGTACACGTAGTGTAGCAATGAAACCAATGAAAGATGACACAATCTGGAGGAATCAAGAAATATATCCGGCTCGAACGGATCAAAAAGTATGTACGGGAAATTCAGTGGCTGGTATTGGAAAGACGTACCTGGGTTCACGGCTGACTCGAGTCCGGGGGCCTTCCAAGATAGCACCGATATTGTCCGCACTTGTAGAAATCCACAGGGCTGGTGAAAGGGTCTCACAGATCGTGTCGTCTGATCGAAAAGAAGGACCGTAGACACGCACACACAACGCGATAGAATACCGGCGCGGGCGCGTGGGAAAATCGGGGCAAACGGCAGTCAGGGTGCGTAAACGTTCGTCTCCGATGACGGTGGAGCGAGGAATGTTCGTTGGCCGATTCCTTCACGAGAGCGCGTGAGGGGTGTCGTCAAACCAACCAGCCAATAAGAAAACAGATAGGTCAAAAAGATTTCTCGATCTACCCTCCAAATTGTGTCTGCTTGCACAGGAAATGTATTGCTACCCACACCAACAATTTAAGAATGCACTCATTATCATCATCACAATAAATGAAAATTAAAATGTGAAAAAAATCAATTCCGGTACGGAACAAAGCCTTTATATATTTCACTTTAGAGTAAACGAAAGAACTTGTAAAGTCCATCTACTATCGACGTAATAAGGTTTTATTGAGGTAGTTCGGACATGTCTTTTGGCGGACCTTGCCCAGCATCTATAGATCTAACTCAGTCTTAGAATATAAGTAATAATAAGTAATGGATGGCCAAAGTTAACTCACGTTGGCAAGCTGGTCGAACCTCCCGAAGAGTTCATTGAGCAGCCGCACCAGTTCCTGAGCGCTGCACTGCGATGCGAGTACCGTGAACCCCACGATGTCCGCGAATAGTATACTGAAACAAATACACTAGTAAATCTTCTACGTTCCCGACTTATTGGCATTTTGAAAAATGTCTATAGATCTATTGATCTATTGGCCGGCTGCCATATGAAAAGAGCCGGTTTGATTGCATAGCGGTGCAAGTATTTTAATAAATAAATAACACCCAACGGTCACATACATACATTTTGGCGCCAAAACATGTATTTACTTGAGATGTTTAGGTACACATACTTTTTACCACAAGATTGTAATCATGTAATTAGGAGCCAAAGAACGTTTGGTATTTCAGGCATGAAGCAAATCGATATGCCATTTAAAGGCTTCGAATCGCAATTTAGTGAAGATTGTGACATAACTCTGATAAAACGCCTGTAGCCTTGTTCAATTTCGGTAAGAATACTTTACCCTAAACGAGGCAATAAGAAGACCTTGGTTTTCAATGGAGGGACCACTACCAAGGTCAGCCTTGCCAATGAAGGGGCACAAGAAGCTTTGCGTTGAGCACTTGCCTTTTCCTAATAAAAGACTTCCGTTTGAATAACGAATTGAATTTTTAATTAATTTTACGGTTAGTTTTATTTGATAGGTTTTAAAGAGATTCGAAATATTGTTTACGCTTTTAAAATTGTAATAAGACAAAATCGCTGTGTATTATACTGGTGATGTGAGAACTCACACCTCTAGCAACTTTTCACACATTAGTTAATAAAATATTAAGAACTTGATATTCCCGGAAGCTTGACTAGCAAATAGTCTACAGAGAGACATCAGAGTTGTTCAATTGATCACCACCTAAAATAGACGTATTCGTCGAGCCGGAACATTGCCTCTATAATAGTAAGTAACACACATTTGTCGCTCAGTCATTTCGTTGACATAAAGGCACGGAAAGATCGTAATGGATTTCCGATCGTCCCCGATTAAGGCAAGCGTCGCATTATGCAACGAGTGTTTTCAAATAGGGAACTTGCCAAGTGACTTGAAAACTGCTAAGTAAGACTTTGTAAGACATTGTAAGAGGCCTGGGCAAAACCCATCCAATAAAACAAGTACTTTATCATACCCTAATATAAAAACAGTGAACGTAGGTTATTTTGAGTGTAGCGTATTTTTTCCATAATTAACTAATTGTATTTAGCCAAGGCGAAGACTAAATTCCGAAACAGTACACAATCTACTCTGCTAAGTGGTTTAGCATAAGCCCGTGGAATGTCTAGTATTGATGTGATCCAAAGAGGTGACACACAGGTCTCGCATTTAGTCCCTTTTTAAAACGACCCAACCCTTATCACATTATAAGCCGTACTAGCCTTTGCGAGTTAATAAAGTAAAAGACTTTGCACCATAAATTTCGCAATATTATGGACACTTACACAATAGGAAAGGAAAAAACACAAATATAATTCTGGGTGTAGCAAGACTACATAA